>JAQSUU010000100.1:0-5369376 GCA_038087645.1 Saccharum hybrid cultivar R570
TTATAAATAGTGTCTTCGTGAAATCTTTTCTAAAAATGGATCCAAAACTTGACATATCGTGCCTCTATGTCGAGATATATGGCTTGATGTCCTACGATTCAACGTTAAACTCACCACGTTAGCGCGAGCATGTCAATTCGGCCCAAGCTCAGCGTTTAATTGATTAAAACTGAGATTAGACACGTTGGGGGATGGTGAAGACCTTCTACCTGTCAGCTATGCCACGCCATTTTCATGCCGCACCACACCCACCGAGGTTGGCGACACATGCGCGCCGGCGGGCCAGGCCACCGACATGCCCGCGGGCTGCCGGGACACGACGCACGACGGGAGACCGGAGCAGCGGAAGTGAAAGCACCCTTGTGTAGGGTCGTATATTGGGAGGTTCAAGTGGCGTGACCACACGCCCCCCCCTAAAAAAATTGGGGCTTCTAATTAGTAATTATAGAGTGATATGTTTTTACCATGTGCCACATTTTTGCCATCTTATGAGGCGACGAGCTGAGCGAGTCTCATCAGGTTGGAGATGGACGCCCCCAAGTGCTCTCGGGGCTCCTCCCCGGCCACCGGTGGCGTTCTCTCCGGCACGCCCCAGGCCCCCGCCACTACCCCCAGGCTCGCTGCTTAGAAGTTGCAGCCCCCTCTCCCAAGTCTCCGGCAGCCCCTCCGCCGGTGAAGCCACCCCAACCTCCCATGACCGGTTCCAAGGACAGGCTGCATGCCAGACGGCCCCCCCCCCCCCCCCCCCCCCCCCCCCCCTGCGCGACGCCGCCACTCTAGGTACATGATCTGGCCCGAGCTCTTAGACCAGGCTCCCTCTTCCAAGATCAGCTCCAGCTTGATTTCCACTCCACCGCCTCCTCCACCTTCCTCGACCTCCCTCCTCCTTCTCCGGCAACCGTTTGGTTTACCCCGGTGGCACCGGTCCTCCTCTCCTGCTGCCAAGCTTTACCCCGGTGGCACCGGTCCTCCTCTCCTGCTGCCAAGCTGCCAACATCCTGTCCTACCATCTGATGGCTCCGCCAGTGAGGCTCTCGATCAGAAGTCCGGCCATGTTCGTTTTCGCCGCCAACATTGCCAGTGTCTCCGTTGCAACGGTCATCTTCCTCAATGGGCCAATTGGGCGCGATAATTTCAAACTCTCCCCTCATCTGTCTCTAGAGAGCATGGTCACCGAGGCAGGTAGGTTGGCTTCTCTCCACCAGGAATTAACTTTGCCTACTCCCGCCGCTGACTCCCTAATTATCCTAGCTCTGAACTCCGCAGCGCGTTGCAGTCCCTCTGCTCTGCCCTCCGCCTCCCAGCAGGG
The DNA here is from genome assembly GCA_038087645.1 of Saccharum hybrid cultivar R570. Lineage (NCBI taxonomy): Eukaryota > Viridiplantae > Streptophyta > Magnoliopsida > Poales > Poaceae > Saccharum > Saccharum hybrid cultivar. The sequence continues at coordinate 1,310 of JAQSUU010000100.1, forward strand.
GAGAAAATCTAGGCAGGGGAAAAGTTCTGTCAGAGGATCTACATTTAGCCCTTGTTCAGTTCCCTCAATTCTCCCCCAAATTTCACTATAAAAAAGAAGATTCTCCGTCACATCAAAATGTCGGCAAATGCATGGAGTACTAAACGTTGATGAAATCAAAAACTAATTTCACAGTTTTGTTGTACTTTGCGAGACGAACATTTTAAGCCTAGTTAGTCAAAATTTAGATAATTTTTACCAAATACAAACGAAATGCAACATGAATTCTGATACAGTGTTTTTCTCCCATATTCCGTGAACTAAACTAGGCCTTATCCTAGTGCTACCCACCGCGGGAAACCCATCTCTTCCCCCTCTGCTCCCCCTCCCACAGGTCAACACGTCTCCCCGTCCGGACAACGCCGACATGACCGGCTCTGCTCTCGAGCCCAACGCCGCCTTCACTCGTCCTGCCATTTCCTTCCTCTCCCCCAACCAGTTCGCCGTAACCCCCCCCCCCCCCGCCGTTCCGCAAGCCACCAATTGCTTGCTTTTGGCGTCTGGCACCTGACCATTTCGCAAGCGCCTGACGTGATCCAGTGAAGTGTCGTCGTTGTGGTCGCTCCGGGCACATGGAGTGCCGCTGCTGTAACACTCCAGTGTTAGGCTTGCATTAGCATTTGCAAATCATGTGCATAAGCATAATCATGCATTGATAAGCATCACATGAAATATAGAGTTGAAACATGTTAACGAAACATATGTGTTGCAGTGTGTTGTTTCAGCAGATTTAAAATTGTGTGGATGCTTGTTAGGACTTGTTGAGTAAATGAACAACTTAGAAATGTTTAGCAAACAATTTGGAGGAAGGTTTCTATTCAAAATTTTCTCAAATTTTGCTTTTAAAAATAATCTAGAAAAATAGAGTTTTGATTTAAAATCAACTTTAAATCTTTACTTCAAAATCTATTGGGATTTTGACTTTGCTTCGTTTGGCAAAGTTGAAGATCACTAAGTTTTGAACAACTTTTATTTTGGGGTCAAGTCTTGAAAATGCTTTTTACTTTATCAAAAATGGATCTGTGTGGCTATTCATTTGAAAAACAAAAAGAAAATGATTTTTTTCTTTTCAAACTGGGCCGCCCCCCTTCCTTTTGGCCCAACAGCCGAAGCCGGCCCAGCCGCGCGTCCACGCCCCCGCGCCTGCCCCCACGCCCGAGCCAACCGCGGCAGGGAACAGCCGCCGCGTGGCCGCTGCTCGCCGTCGACAGCGTACGGGTGGCATCTGGTGGCCCCGCGCGCATGCCTGCCTTCAAGCCGGCTGCAGCACCCCTCCCTCTCCATTCGCTCCCTTTCTCCCATTTCGAAAAGCCGAGTGACTTCCTCCACTGCCGTGCGCTGCCGTGTCATCCGCCGGTGTCGTGCCCTCTCCACCGCGCGCCATTCTGTGATTGCCCGCGCATCACGCTCCGCCTCCCTCCGCTCAACTGCTTGCTCGCACTAGCCGCCACTGTCGTCGAAAGGTATAGCCCAATAAGGCGTTCCTCCGCCACGGCGCCATGGCCGCCGTGCACGGCCCGCGCATGGCCGGAGCTCCTCTGCTTCCCTTTTTCCCTCTTTTTCCCCTCCTTGCATCCGCCTTGACACCGTGGAGCCGCTACGCACCTCTACTCGTCTTGCCTTAGCCAAAAATGGCGCCTCCGCCGCCATGCATGCGCCGCCGCCCGCCATGGCCGTCGGCGAGCTCACGTCGGTGAACCAATGGCTCTGTTCTCTAGCCCACCGGGTGCGGGTCATCACGTAGAGCATGTAGGTGGTGACCGCGTGGCCGAAAGCCTCGTCAGCGGCGAGTTGTCGCCAGTCAACGGCGAGCCCGCCTCGGGACCGGCTGACCGGTGGGGCCGATTGACCCACGAGCCCCGCCTATATGTCCCTCTGCGTGGACCTGGGCTGAAGCAGCGGGGTGCACCTAACGTTTTAGCTGGCTATTTTGAAAAGGGGATTTAAGAAATATTTTTCAAAAAATGTTTAAATGCTTCAAAAATTCATATCTTGGTCAAAATAGCTCCAAATTGTATGACACAAATTTTGGTAGATTTCTTATGAGCAGATCTACAATATAAACATACTGCATGTCAGTTTTGAAATACTTTATATGGAGCTTTATTTAATTCTTGATAAATGCAGTTATATTTAGAAATGCATAGTAATTCATATATGTATCAGAAAAATGTGGTTCCAATTTTGTTACTCTATTCATGTGATGTAAAGTCTGTAAAAAATATATGACTTGCATATTCTGTGGAATAATATAGCCAAGTTATTTAGGTGTATTTATTTGCTATTTCTTGTAAAATTGCTAGAGCCAAAAATATGAATAATACATGTAGCTGAAACCTTTTGTACAGTGATTGTATACTATGTAAATCATGGAAAAAAATACTAAATCTATTGTTTGATACTTTTTATACTACAAAGTATTTTCATGTGTATTTATGCCATGCTTTTGGCCATTTTTGTATAGGCTGTTACACTTATCCAAATATAATGAAAATTCTACGGTAGGCTACTTATTGTATGAGGAAGCTACTGTAATTTTCTCATAATTTTTTGAACACCAAAACTATATGTTGCTATTGTAGTCTTAGTTTAAATTGAAATAAAATAATCTTCTTTATGCATGATTAGTTTAATTTGTTAGCTTTGGTGTATCTCTGAAGCATCTTGACTTGTTGGTATGACTTGGCATGTTAGGGTAGTCTTTGTGTTTGTTAGTTTTGGTGTATCTCTGAATTATCTTGACTTACTGGTATGACTTGGCATGTAAGGGTAGTCTTTGTGGTGTTAGTATAGTAGTACCTGTGTTGTGGCTATATGATAGTTAGCGGTATAGGATGGTAGTTAGTAGTAGAAGAGAATACAGTAGATGACATGTGCTTGTGGCACATGTTTTTGGATGATGTTGACTACCTGGAAAAAGAGTTTTACGCATACTCTATCAAATAAAATTAAACATGTTCATCTACATTGCATACAATCATAATCATCATATGCCATCTCATCTGATGCACCAATTGCATAATCACTTATACAAATGCATCATACAGGATCACAGGAGGAAATACAAGTAGCGGTACAAGAGAAACAGAACAGGGCCGACCCATAGGAAATCTAGGCACAGGAGGTGCCCGAGGCCGAGGAGCAAGAAGAGGATCTGCCTGAGTGCTTGGACCATCAGCCTAGTTCTTTCGAGAAAGGCAAGCCCCGGAATATTATAAGTCTCCTACTTTATAAAAGCAAATATTTATATAAGTTATCTATATATTGTTGTATTAAGTTATAGGAGTTGAGTGAAACTATTGATGCATTTATTCTATCCTTGTTACCTTGTTATATCTGTATACCCTGATAAGTCTAGGACCGTGTTAAATGCTTAGCTCTGCTTAGACCAGTAGCAGTCGGTGATTTTCTGTCACCGGCAACTATAGGTGGTTACCGGAATACTTAGCTATGGATGATATCCTAGAGATAACCAAGTGCTAATGGATAATTGGAGACCATACGGAATAAATATTGTGCAACTAGACAGGGTTCTGGGGTGCTTGTAGTTTCCGCTTATGTCGGTTAAGGATCGATCGTTGCTCGTCCATCTTGTCATGTTGAACGCATGCCTCACATTTAGCTGCCCGAATAAAGTACCTTTCGACCACGAAGCTAGTGACACTATTTGGGCTAGGATCTATACAGGTGCGCGAACTGGTGCTGAAGGGGGTATGGCAGGGATGTGAAGAGTGATTCCAAGGGTGAGTCAGCCGACTCCTGGCTGTCAGGCGGTCCCTGGGTAGCGCGGCCCCAGTTTATTCCGCGATGTTTACCAAAATAGTATTATTGGTGATCTGTAACTCATTTGATCGATGAGTGTGGTTTGTATGAGGAATAAATCACCAGCTGGTTAGGAATCGATTCGAATCACCATCGCTCCTGGATAGTGAGCACTTGACTCGAGCTACGGAATCGTAGTAATAATGATGGAACATGGATGGTTATATGGATGATGTTGGAAATGCTAAATCTGAAATGGTAACTTGATATGAATGAATAATTAAGTGATTGCTATAGCATAGGTGCTTACCTAGAGTGACAGGTTATAATAAAGATGATGCTAATACTTAAAATGGTTTATTCATGATAACTTATGCTTTTCACAAATGAGTCGGCTAGCCCACCAAATTAAAGCCTTGCATACACCTTGGTGTCACTTTATTTCTGTTTAAGGCGGGTAAGTCTAGCTGAGTACATTCTCATACTCAGGGCTTTATTTCCATTGTTGTTGCAGATGGCCAGATGTACTATGGGTATTGCATCAACTGTCTGTATCTCATGATGGGCGACAATTAGGACCAAGGGCATGGTCGCTCCGTACGTCTTACCTGATGCTTTTGTTGGACATGACTCTCAGTTGGCACTGTAATTCAAACGAAGTGTGATGTTTAAGTCTCAAAACTACTGCTTCCGCTACTTTATTATGAACTTATTTTGTAATAACTTTATGTTTTAAACTCTGATGTATTTCAATGATGTTGCGAACTTTATGAATATGTGACTGTGGCTGCTAAAATTGTATGATCTTGGTTTGTGTGTTGGTTGGTTTGAAATCCTTCGTGGTTTCACGGACTACCGAATTATACGGGCTTAAGTTTGCTAAATTACCTGCTTCGGCGGTGATTTTCTTACTTAATTTTGTATAATTGGTCGGTTCTGTTACAGCTGCTGCGTCTCGCCTCGCCACCCCATGTCGTGGTGTTCTTGCCCATCTTCCTCTTCTCCACCGCCAGCCCCATCCGCCTTCCGCCCCACCCGCCCGTTCCCCTCCTCCACCGCCCCACCGCCTATGATCCCACCTCCGCCCCCTTGCTCCACCCACCACCCTTGAGGTCCACTGCTCTGACTCCCTTTCGCGGACTATGAGGGTCATCGAGCCACTCGGTCTGACCCTCGACAGCTCCCCTCTGGTGTCCTCCCCTACTCGTCGTGCCCCTGCTTCGCCTCCTCTAGCCCCGGGTGATGACGAGTACGCTGACTTCGCCTTGCCCGAGGACATAAGTGACAACACTGGCGAGGAGAGCTCTGAGGAGGAGGTCGACTCTGACGGGTCTCCTTTTCAAGCGGACTCACTGGACCTGCCTGCCGGTGGGGACGACGACATCACTTCGATGCCCCCGAGGGACATGGAGCAGGCGTCCAAGATCGCCTACGCCTTAATCAACATCGATGGGCCGACCGACAACCCCTTCCCATTCATCCATGCCACTCTGTTCTTAGTGGCCCCGACTATCCACTGCAGCCTGCACCCTTCCTCTAGGGGGTGCATGATGTTGCGGTTCAACAATAGTGGTGACCGGGACGCCATGGTCGACTTGTGCCCCATCATCCATGATGGCGCCTACATGTCCCTGAAGCGCTCCGAGGAGACATCGAACCGCTTCGACATTGAGCAGAAGTGATTGGTGGCCGTCTCGACGATTGACTTCCTAGAGGAGCACTGGGACCTAGAGGGGATCTCGCCCGCCTTCCGTAAGCTTGGCACAGTCGTCGACATCGATTCGGCCTATCTCGGGGACGATCACTCTGTGCTCCGTGTGGTCGTCGCCAGGCACACCACCATCGGGATCCATAACGACATCTACCTCGGCAACCCGGGTCGCGATGTGCGTGGCAAGTCGCTGGGCTTCGCCTTCACCATCGAGGTGCTCTGGATCTGGCCACGTGAGGAGCAGCTCAACGCTCTCGGCAATCTCCGCCCATTCTTCCCCTGTCCTGGTGGCACCAATGGTGGTGGAAACACCCTAAATGGTTTGTTTGGGCCGCCTCCTCCTCCCGAGCCTATTCTGCATGGCGCTGCTATTGGGCCTCCGAGCAGTGCATTCGGTGGCTTCGACCCATTTCCTAGTTTCGGGACCTACTACTGTGGGTTTGTCAACTCCTTCCTGCTCCCACCTCTTCCTTCTTTCCCTCTGATCATTCATCTGACCCCTTCTCCTAAGGTTGATCACACTCCTCCTGTGTTCAACAGTCATCCTCTCCTTGCTCTCCCTGGTATGATGAGGAGAAGGACACGACACCACTGCCGCCGCCGCCACCGACCCCTGTCTCTAGTCCAGTGTGCCCTGTGGCCAAAGCCGCTAGGGGCAGGCGTCCAAGGCCAGCAGCTCCCTAGCGTAGTAGCATGCGGCTTGCTGAGGAGGAGCCTGCGGTCTTCGTCCCGGTGATCGCTAAGGCTATCTAGCGTAAGGTGCTGAGGGAGAGCCTGTTAGCTTGCTCGGCCGCCCTCAAGAAGCAAGTGACTGGCTGCAAGCTCCTCAAGCAGAAGAATCCCATTGGGGCACTGGACTTGGGTCGCCTTGCTAGGGCGGCTGGCCTCTCCTGTAGCGGGAGCCACGCGGTGGCGGTGGCTGCGTCGAGCTCCTCCATGGCCACATGATCCCTCACCGCTACCTTAGTCATCTACCTTGGCATGCATGTTGCAGCAAGGTCACCTTTGTTAGCTTGCGCTCATCTAATCAAACCATGTCACTTGTAGTGATTTGCTTGTCCGCATGTAGGACGCTTTCTCCACCCAAACCGGCTGCGCCCGTGAAGGTGGCTACAGTAGTGACACCCCCCTTTTTTGTTTCTGTGCCTTTCCACCTTTGTTCCTTGCCTCCGCCTGGTGTAATGTTAGATCAATGAATCAAGAGCGCTTTAAGTACATCGTCTTGTCCTAGAACGTCCGTGGCCTTGGCCTTCTAGAAAAATGTGACGTCGTCCATGATACAATCTCTGTTTGCCATCCACATATTGTTTGCATTCAGGAGTCTAAACTCAATGCGCTTGATGCGTTCAAATGCAAGGCCTTCCTCCCCTCTTACCTCAGCAGCTTTGCCTTCTCCCCCGTGAAAGGCTCCCATGGTGGGATAATCATCACTTGGAATCAGAGCGTTATCTTTGGCAACATTGTGAATCGAACTGATCATTGCCTCACTGTCTCCTTTGCCTCGACCTCCTCCAACTTTAACTTCTCCATCACCAACATCTATGATCCCTCAGATCATCATGAGACTGACTCCTTCATCACTGAGTTCATGTCCCTCACCCTGCTGCCCTCTTTCTAATTGGGTTGCGATTGGGGACTTCAACCTTACAAGGTCGCCAGTTGAAAAGAACAATCCCAATTTCGACTGGCGCCTTGCCTCCAAGTTCAACACACTCATCGATAGCCTTGCTCTCATTGAACCCCCTCCTCCTGGATTGCCTTTTCACCTGGTCCAACAAACGAGATCACCCAACGCTGGCCAGACTGGATCGGGTGCTCATCAACAATTCTTTTGGAACCGCCTTTCCTAACTCTTCCCTGACCTCATGGCTGGGTCCACTTCCGATCATGCCCCTCTCATCCTCATTGTTGACGTTAATTAACTCCAACTTTTAACCATCAACTACTTCAGGAAAATGTCTGAAATAATGTGTGAAGTAGGGTTATAGGGGTTTATTCTAATGAGTTCCATGAGTTGTGTTGTTCTCACTTGTTTTGCGGGATATGCAATATTTCATCATATAAAAGTATCTCAAGTGAAGAATCTGAGTACACCATTGCGGAAAGGTTATCGAGACGATCAAGACGGACATATCATTTGCCATATTTGGAGCACCAAAGAAGGAGTCCTCGATGGGTATGACTTGGAAGACTCTAGAAGACCCTAGAACCATCATCATCACAAGACCAGGGACTAAACCAACAAGATTCCATAGCTTTGCGAAACAATCTTTTCCAAGGATTTATCCAGAAGCTAGGAAGGAAGAAATCCACTCAAGACACGACTCATTACTCGAACGGAATGGAAAGTGGCACTAGAAGGACGTAGAAGACACCAGAAGGCACAAGAACGAAGCGGAAGCCCGGTGGTTGCCAGGTGGGGCCGGCCGGCCCCACATGTTAGGCCGGCCGGTCTGGTCCCCCTGTCAAGTGGGTCCCCCTTCGCGTGACGGCCTCTAACCGACCTCTACGACGCATCTTGACCATTGTTTCAAGTCGGTTTGATCTGAGGGCTGCGGTTCATCCCACCAGGCTATATAAGCAGAGGCAGACCCTCCCCCTGAATAATCTCTCATAATCAATCTCATACATCATTGTTCAGTTCAGGATAGTCCCTCGAAAGGATAACCTAGAGCTCCACCAGCTAGGGCATAGCTAGAATATAAGAATAGGAATTAGAGGAGACAAGCAACGCTTGGATTCTGGATCTAGTCGCGAGGAGGCTAGGTATAGCCTTGTACTTCTCTCTTGTATTCAACATTATTAATCAATTTGTGCTATTTGTTTTCTAGTTCATTGTGTTCATCTTCTAGTTTGTTTACTTATTCTTCTAGTTCATCTCGTTCATCTTATAGTTCATCATATTCTTGTCTAGTTAGTCGTTCTAGTTCGTCTAGTTCATCGTGTTCTTGTCTAGTTCGTGTTGATCCTCTAGTTCTTATTTTAGTTTGTGTATGAGTCGAATACTTGATAGGACTTGGTATAATTCTAGATTCATAATTATAATATTCATTGCCTATGTTGATTATATGTTTAGTATAGTTGGAGTAGTTTTGTGTTTATACTCTTGTTCGTATAGCGCTCATTCCGATGATCAAGGGGTGGGTGGTAGAAGTTGTGTAGGCGTGGTGCTTAGGCAATATCTATCTGCGAGTGATCCCTATGTTCCGGGCCATGTGGTAGATCGCGAAGGTGACTATTATAGCTTCATTGAGTCCTCTGTAGTCCACTCCCCGAATATAGGATTAGTAAGGCTGAGTTGCGGGGTGATATCTTGCTCTGTTCCTGATCCACCTTAGCAATGTCTCTTGAGTATGAATATGAGGTTACCTTGACCATGATTGTTAAATGTAATTGCACTAATTGATGTAGCTCAATGACCTATAGTTAGAATAACCCTAAGAGTTAGTCTTTATTTTATAGTTCTTTCTAGAGTCACGTCCAAGTAGGGAAATGCTCGGTGGAACCCCTTTCAGAATTACCATGATCTGTTATTAATTATCCTTTATTATGATATGATTGATCCCTGTTTTGAGACTGATCTAGTGGAACTCTTATCACAAGTGTAAGTTATAGTTTATATTCTTATACCTCCAAGTGTCTTCCCAGTGGTAGAATTATAAATAACGATACCTGAAACTTTCCTGGGTGAAATGCTATAACGGGTGTATTTTATCTGTGCGCTTGCGGATAACTTTATTTCATATTTTATAAGTGCTATGATCATAAGTACAACCACATCTTTTTGGTATTATGTTGGGGATGACAACCTGGCTTAAGCAATGCTAAGAATGTCCTGAATATTTCTAATGTCTTTACTAAGAAGGGTTTGACCTACCTTATTTATAATAGTGATAAAGATGTCAACGCTCACCATCCCTACCTTCATACCTAAATCTCACCGCTTCCCGCTTTGAAAACGCTTGGCTCAAATGCCAAGGATTCCTTCCTTCCACTGTCCCTGCCTGGTCTAATGCTTGGGTCCCGGTTGACCCTGCCAGGGCCGTCCCTTGGCACGTGCAACGTGTGCGACGGTACAGGGCCTCCACTTTTTAGGGGCCTCCAAATATATATAGAGTATATATACGTATATATGTATTGCTTGGTAAATAAGAACGTACAGCAGTAGCTTTCCTTCTTTTAATTTAGGTATCTGATATTGATAACGATCCAGCAAAGAGTAGTGAGGCTAAAGGTTTGGCAAATAATGAACTTGGACAATATGACTTTATAGTGGCAGTTGCTATTTGGTATGAGGTACTGTATGCTGCTAATTTGGTAAGCAAACAAATGCAAGAAAAGGATATGCTTATTGATGTTGCTATCAAGAAAGTGAAAGGGCTTATTTCTTTCTTCGAGGGCTATAGGGAAACTGGTTTCTTACAAGCTTTGGAGTCGGCCAAAGAAATTGCACTTGAGATGGATATTGGTACTACATTCACTAAAAAAAGAAAAATTACAAGAAAGAGGCATCACGATGAGAACCCAGAAGACACAAATATTGCCACAATGTCTCCAGAGGAGTTATTTAGAATAGAGTATTTTAACACTCTTATTGATCAAGCTATTGTCTCTCTGGAAACAAGATTTGAGCAGTACAAAGAATACCAAAAAAATTTTGGTTTCTTATTTACTTCGGAAACATTGCGGTCGTTGGATAACCAAAGCTTGAAGTCTTCTTGTGATAATCTTGAGGCTGTCCTTAAAAAGGATGAAAAATCTGATATTGATGCCAAAGAACTATATATGGAGCTGAAGTTTCTACAAGACTTCATTCCAGAAGAAAGAATGGGGCCTGTTGAAATTTTGCGGTTTTTAAAGGAGCATGGTTGTTTTCCTAATGCAACTATTGCATATAGAGTTTTGTTGACTATTCCTGTGACTGTTGCATCAGCAGAGCGAAGCTTTTCTAAGTTAAAGCTATTGAAGACTTATTTGCGTTCTACAATGACCCAAGAAAGACTTAATGATTTGGCTATAATAGCACTTGAAGGTGAACTGTTGGAGAAGATTGATTATGAGCATATTATTGAAGACTTCATTTCAAAGAACACTAAAAGAATGATGTTATTCAAGTAAAGATTATGTAATATAGGTATCATTCTTGAATCTTGATATATATTTTATTGCAACATACTGCATGCTTTATAATATCATATATTTAGTTTTTTTTTCTAGGCTAATAGGCCTCATTTCTTAGTATCGTACAGGGCCTCTAATTTTCCCGGGACGGCCCTGACTGGCTGCATGCGCCAAAGCCTTCCGGCATGCAGCTAAGACTTGGTCCCGTAAGCACTTCTCTCGCCTTTTTGACTACTACAATGCCTCCTTCATAACCCTGCTACTAGATGTCTTCGAAGAAACCCGCTCGCTCTCCACTGGAAAGCGCTGCCTGCGTGAACTGTGCAGGAACAAGTTGATAATGATCGTGGCGCAACGAGCCGCATATTGGAAGCAGCAGGGAAAGTTTCATGCGCTGCGGGAAGGCGACGCCAACACTCGATACTTCCACGCCCGGGCCTCCGGTCATGCCTGGCGAAATGCAATTCGCGTTCTGGAGGTAGACGGGGACACGCTGGTGGCTCACGACGACAAAGTGGCCGCGCTCACTGCCTACTACTCCGGCATTCTGGGTGGTGAGGTGGCCACAAACTGGCGCTTCGACCTGGAACGCCTATATGAAGATCGGGAACGCGTGGAACACGAGCCTCTCGTCGCGCCGTTCATGGAATAGGGGGGCCAAACGCGCTGTCTGTAGCATGTGCGTGGACAGCACACCGGGCCCTGATGGCATCGGCCCAGCTTCTACTCGGCGGCGTGGCCGTCGGTCAAGCCTGTCGTCATGCGCTTCCTCAAAGCTTTACCTTCAGCGCATCAATCGTGCGCTGATAGTCCTCATCCCCAAGACGGAGGCAGCAGTGACGCCGGGCGCTTTCCAGCCTGCATCTCTTCAAAATTGCGCGGTCAAAATACTAACCAAGTTGCTCACCACCCGCCTTCAGCAGCAAATCAACCAGCTGATCCACGTTGATCAGACTGACTTCATCAAGGGGAGATCTATTTCGGAGAATTTCGTGCTCGCCACTGAACTTGTCCAATGCTGTCACAAGCGCCGTGCACCAACCCTGGTGATCAAGCTGGATTTTGCAAAGGCGTTCGACTCGGTGAACTGGCTTAATTTACTGAGGATTCTGGAGGTCCGCGGCTTCCCAGACAAGTGGCAACATTGCATGCAACTGTTGCTCAGGACCTCCAAGTCGGCGGTCCTTGTAAACGGGATCCCTGGACCCTGGATCAACTGCAAGCGTGGGCTTCGACAAGGAGACGCTCTATCCCCATTTCTGTTTCTATTGGTGGCAGGTGCTCATCAGATCAGAAGCTGGTATTCGCCACCCACTGGCCGACGAGTCGTGCCCCGTCCTGCAATACGTAGACGACACTATTATCCTACTGAGAGCTAACGCCGATGGGGCAGCAAGGCTATGGCGGGTGCTGGACCTGTTCTCGGAGGCTACGGGGTTCGCGATCAACTTTAACAAAAGTACAGTCACCCCAATGCACCTCCTGAGCGGCTTGTTACAGGAGATCATGGACATCTTACAATGCAAGGTCGGCTCCTCCCAGACTTACCACGGTTTACCTCTGTCCAATGTCAAACTCCCCTTATCGGCGTTCAGTCCCCTCATTGCCAAAGTGGACAATTACCTGGCAAGCTGGCAGGCCTTGCTCTTGAGCTCAGCAGGCAGGGTGGTTCTCATCAACGCGGTGCTCACAGGGGTCCCTGGCCATGCCATGGGGGCCTTGCTAATGCCTCCTGGCGTCGTGGTGGCCATTGATGCTTGAAGAAGAGCCTTCCTATGGACCGGAACGGACAAGGCTTCGGGAGCCAGCTGCCTTGTAGCCTGGGAAAGCGTCTGTACAGCAAAGGAGGACGGCAGCCTTGGAATTAAATGGATTGACACCTAGAATGCTTGCCTGCTCCTGAAGCTCCTGCACCGCCTTCATCATCCCATTGACTCGGCTTGGGCTCGGTGGGTGAACGAACACATCTACCTGTCTGACCTGAGCGGCAACATGGCAAGGACGCACTGGGCGGCTCTCAGAGACCTGCTACCGGCTTACCAGCGCATCACCTATGTCTCCGTTGGGAATGGCCGCGACACCTCCTTCTGGCATGACACCTCACACCTGGCTTATTGAGGGCTCGCTGGCGGAGAAGATGCCGACGCTCTTCAGTCACTACAGTGGCCACGCGACGTCGGTGCACGACGTCATGGGCGTGGACCTGAGAAGTCTGCTCCAGTGGCGTTTGTCCACCCAAGCCAATGCCAAGCTTCAACAGCTGGACGACCTCCTCCGTGATGTTTCACTAGATAACAGCCCTGATCAGCGAACGTGCTTCTTCCAAGACGGCAGGGGTCGGCTCCTGTCCGGCCTCATTTACCGAGCCTCGACGCGCGGTGACCAACCTCCCCTGCGTTCAAGTTCGTCTGGAGTAATTTTGCACCGCCCAGGGTGAAGTTCTTCGGCTGGCTACTGACGAAGAACAGAATTCAGTGCCGATCTTCCCTCAAGCACAAACACACACTCGAAGATGCAAAGTGCGAAATCTGTGGTGGAGTGGACGAAATGGCGGATCACATCATCTCTGGCTGCAGCTTCGTGCGATCCTTCTGGGCTCGCATTGGTTGGGCGCCGATGGTATTGCCGAAGTCACTCAGCTCTGGCTATCGCAGCCTCCGCCGGGGATGCACACGGCCATAGTTCACCCCTTACTTCTGCTGTGCTGTTGGCAAATATGGAAGCACCAGAACGAAGTGGTCTTCAAGGGGGCGCAGCCGGACGTGGAACGCCTCCGGGCACATTGCAAACAGGCTGTGGATTCATGGTGCTGTAGAATCCCTAGGCGCAAGGCAAGCTTATTAGTTAACTGGAGCTCCTCATTCCCATGTAATAACCTCACCCCCTCCCTGATCATGGTGTAACTCTTTGTAACTTGAAGGGCAACGCCCCTTCCACCCACCGGCTTGCCGGCATCGGGATCGTTTTGGATCCCCCGAAGTTTTACCTTAAAAAAATTAGTAATTATTTAGTCAGTGAGCCCAATAATCCTAAGCTTTTGTTGTCTATTTTAGTTTCTTATTAATGCAACCCACAAGAATTCCAATGCAAGCATTCACCGATCACCTACATGTCTCCATTGCAACGTTCCAATTCTCGAGTCCACCGTGACTACTCGCCTTCCATGCGAAAATCAATACACCCGGCATCGGCATCGACCATCACTTAGCACACACTGCAGACGACATCATGACTATTGATGGGACAAGGCGGTGCTTGCCACGGCGATTTCCTCTGTCCTTCCGCTTGTCAACCAGTCAACCAATAAGTACTTCCCACTTGTTAATTTTAACTTTTCTCTACCAACGTACCTTCTCAATTGTCTTTCTCATCTAACTTTTTAATTAGAGTAATAATGTGTGTTATTCACCGTGTTCGCTTGTGCTTATTAGCGCTTATCAGCCTGTCATTCAGCAGTATTTTTCACTCACAACAAATCAGCGTCAGCCAGAATCAGCCAGCCAGAAACCATCCAGCGAACAGTGTGATTGCCATATGGTTCCGTGATTGATTGAAAGAATTAAATATCTATTGCAGTTGTTATTATTGAAAATTCTATGCTATGGAACCTAATTTATTTGTTTTATTTATCAAATTATAGGGGCTTATTTTGTGTTTTGCTCCAGGGCCACGAAATCCTAGGTACGGACCCTTCGTGCATGCAGTATTGCCTTCGTTATTATTTTTTCTAAGGTTTGTTAAGTTCATAGGTGAAACTCAGTTGGTTATTTTTGTTGTGCTGGAACATGTCCACTCGATTTACGTATCCTCATTTGTTCGTATTTTTTATTTATTTTAATTAAAAATTTGATGGTAAGTTGTGTATTTGTACTGTATAATCTGCTAAAACTAGTTTATAAAAGAATAGTATCAGCATTTATTTTTGTAAATATGAAAATATATCCTACGAATATTGTAATAGTACAAATTTGAAATATTTGACTTTTTAATTAAAAATCGACTCTTTTCTTGGATGAACACCCACGATGTGTTCACCGCAGCTTCTCAGTCCATCACTACTCTAGTAAACTACTTGCTCGATTCCAAATTATAGAATATTTTAGCTTTTTTAGATACATAAATTTTATCATATATTTAGATAATGTATCTAGAAAAGTTAAAAAGTCTTGTAATTTAGAATAGAGGGAGTACTATAGTAATCATGCATCGAAGGAAATTCAACTCGGTGAATGTGGGAATAACGTTTTGATTTCTTTTATGCTTGCATCCGGAGCCGGAAGGAAGGCATCTCTTCTGCAATAATTCGTGACGGCCACGGCATGCATGATTGATACGTTGCAGTATCATTTTCACCAATAAAAGAGAAATGCTAACTTACTGTGATACGATATGATACGTTTAGGTTGAGCTCTCGTGCGTGAACGTTTTTTGTTTATGGTCTATGAAGCGTGCCCGTGTGTTGCTACGGGACAACTAAACTTTTGTGTACTAAAACACACGGATCGCACGATAAGATAATAATATTGTAAATTAAATATCAACGTTAAAGTGACATTTAATCCAAAAAGCAAAGTTTGTGAAATTAACACAATCCCGGAGAGCGCGGTATCACAGGTTCACAAACTCTACTATATAGATCTTTCTGTGACCGGCTAAGATTATGTTCTATATTGACACGAAGAAATCTCGATATTCATTTCTTTCGTGCGCCAATAAATTCACGAATAAGCTCCGCCGCATCTCGATACCATTCTATACACAGGTTTGAGTATATATGCAAATATTAGGGCCGCGTGTCTTGAAACATCTTTAACAAAACCTTAAAACAAAGTATGTTATACTCATCGTATAAATATGTGTAGCTTTAGGATTATTTCACGTAGATATATACCGTAGAATAAGGTATCCACTTAAGTGTCTATGGCAAGATTCACCATCAATAATATATAGAGATAGTTAAATCATAGGTATTATTATTGCAAGCTACGGTGATTCTAAGTTAATTACCCATCAATATCATCTGCAATGTTTTTTCACAGATAAATTTCCATTCGAAGATATTCTCGTTACATCCAGGACTATGTACATTCACTGCGGCCATGTACTACAAGTAAATCCAGGAGTTTGTCTGGTCAGCATTGGTTATACCACAGTAGATGCCCGTGTGTTGCAACAGGAAAACATAATACTACAATAATTTGTTCAAATGTATGTAAGTCGAATTTATGTCAACACCATGGTTCTTAACCATGTGACAATTTCTTTCTTCAAAACATAATAATTCTCTATTTGCATCTTTGTCTAAGCTCTACCTGTCTCCCCGTCTCCTCACTGCCATCTACTGATTGATCTGCATACCTCCTACTCCTAGTCTCCTACCCCCAGTACCTTGAGCATGCCTCTTGGTCCTCACTCCTCTCACAACTAAAATACACTTTAATTTTGATATTAACATGTAGGGCTGATGTTATGAAACTTCTTCGCGTGAGTCCAATGGATACATAAGATAATATATGTTTCCTCACAAACTCTGAAAAAAAAGTTATACAGGAATAGACAGATGGTTGTTCAGACTATTTAATTTCCATATGAAACTTACCTGAAATGAACTCTGAATAGATTTAAATTGTAACTGAGACATAATGGTTCAGATTATATTTCACTTAAACAACAATTGTCTTAGATTACATTTGACTAAAACAACAAATGGCTCAGACAACATGACATTTTGTATATTTGTCTCGCTGAATAATTTATGTATGGAACATCTATTTTGGAGGCTAGTGCATCGATTGGGCATAAAGCTAGTTTAGTGTGAATGTTGCAACCTAGGTGCCGGTGTTTGGACCCGGGAGGGCCCTAAGCCGACGAGTGAATTTGTGTTGCGTGCTCCTTACTCCGGATGGTGATGTAAAGAGAATACACGGGGGTTTATCCTGGTTCGGGCGAAAGAAGGCCCTACGTCCAGCGGGGAAAGGAGAGTATTGTATTTCCTTGCACCTAAGTGCTTGCGTAGGGGTTACAAGCTATGAGAGAGGGAGCCGGTCCCAAGTCTCGAAGAAAGAGTACAATGGAGTATTGCTTGAGAGGTTGATCTCAATAGTGAGGCGATGTCTTGCTTTTTCGTCTTTCGTTGTCCTCTGTCCCCTCTGGAGTGCTCCTTGCCCTCCCCTTTTATAGACTCAAGGGGAGGATAAGGCTTGCAACTGATCCTAGGAGGTGCCTTGGAGAAGAAGGGGGAGTGAGTACCATCGGTGCTGCTATAGCGATGTGCCATGGTACATGCAGGCCATCCCTGGGGCATTGTGGTGACGTCGATGACAGGACGGCGGTGTATCCGAGGTGCTGTTGAAAATGTGTGATTCCCTGTGGTCGACGTATGGGTCGTGGTTTCCTTGCTCGTCTGATGGCGGTCGAGGCCGGGTCGAGACGTGGCGGAGGAGGGTCGACGGGAAATAGATAAGGCCGAGCCCCAGAAATCTCGGGACATGATGGTTGAACAGTACGAGTCATGTCGGGAACAGTGGCTGCTTTTCGTTGCCCATCCTGGTATGGGCATTAAGAAGTAGGATTTGACGCGGACGCTGCTCCCACACCGGTGGCGCTGTGGCCACGTTGGTGGGAGTGGTGGCATTAAACGCTTTATCGGTGAGTAGGTAGGTGAGGCGGGGTCGACTGGGTCGACCTTAGATCGTGCGAGTCGGAGAATTTCTGGGAGTCGAGGCTTCCCGTCGAGCGAGCCTCGTGCGAGTCGAAACACGGTCGAGGGCGTCCCGTTTGTATACGCGCGTGGCCCGGATCGATGTATTTGTGCGGGCAGAGCCTCAACTCGGTCTCTCTTAGGAGGTTCTCAGGGCGCAGATTCCTTGGGGGTTTACTCCTTTTATTTCGTTGTTTTTTGGGTACCCCTAATTTAGGTATCCGACAGTAGCCCCCGAGCCTTTGCGCGATTGAGGCCACTCTCGCAGAGGCTTGAGCGAGTTATTGAGTGGAGTTGTAGCGTCGTTGCTCTCTGGTGGGTGCGTGCGAGCGCACCCGCCGGGTGTAGCCCCCGAGGCCTCGGAGGAGTGTGTGACTCCTTCGAGGGCTTTAGCATGTTGTATCATGGGACGTTGTTTTGCTAGGCCTTGAGGTGCGTTTGGTCTCCATTCGTCGGAGTTGGCTAGCTGCGGGCAAGCCCCCGAGCCTGCTAGGCCGACCATGGCTTTGCTCATCATTAGTGTTCGACCCTCACGCATCCTTTTGGACAAGGAGGAGGGGTGGGAACGCCATACTACCCTCGGTGGGCGAGTTCCGACGACCCCTAGTGAGATGTTAGCAGGGAATTCGAGTGGGATCCCGTGCCCCGTCCGACAGGGGTCGGCTAGTGGCCATGGAGGCGCTCTCCAAAGGTGCCAAAGAGTAGTCGTGGGGATCTCGGCTCCGATCGGTAGGATCCGAGGGCTCGATGCCTCCCTCCGAGGGGATTCCACCGTCAACCTCTCCTTTAGCCTCGAATATGTCTGAGGGTGTCTCGAGAAAGTGGCTCGAGCCCTGGCCTTGTACGGGCACGTCCTCAGTCATCCCTGACTCTATTTACTCGAGGGCAGCTGTCGAACTCTGGTCGAGGGCCAGCTTTCGATCCCTCGAGGTTTATAGCGGGCTCAGAACCCATTGTTCATTCACCTAGAAATGTCCATCTGCAGTTCTCCCTTCCGGCCCGTTGGGGCACGTCTTTTTAGGAGGGGAGCGAGAACGGTGTGGTAGTGGGCGGCGTGGCGCGATGGTTGCGTAATGGGTGGTGGACATGTGTCCTTATACACGGGTTTCGAGGGAGCGGTTAGGTAGGAACATTTAATGCGGAAACTGTTCCTACCTTTTCGTCGGACGCATCCGTTCGCCTTCCACTAGGGTATAAGTACATAGCCCAGGGTTTCACATGCCTCCCACCAGCCCTTTACGATTGCCCTTTCCTCCCTTCGCCCTCATCAGCTGCTCTCTGCCGCCATCGTCATCTCCTTCCCCGTTGCCACCGTAAGCCGATCTTCGACGCTAATGGCGGGAAAGAGTCAAGTTCTCCCTGCGAACGCGTGGGTCCGTTCTTCGGTAACAGAGAGGAAGCTGGAGGACCTAGTTCATGACGGTCTCCTGCGACTGAGGGCGAGTCAGAGCCAGCCGGAGTGGAGGGTGTCGCCGTCCAACCACCGGGAGCTAGCGCCCCCGGAGGGCTACGTGGTGAGCTTCATCGCCTTCCACGAGAGGGGGCTCGGGATGCCGCCGAGCCGGTTCATGCGGGCGCTCCTGCATTAATACGGGGTGGAGCTCCATCACCTCGCCCCCAACTCCATCTCGTAGGCCGCCATCTTTGCGGCGGTCTGCGAGGGGTACTTGGGGATGGAGCCCCACTAGAATATGTGGCTCCACCTCTTCAAGGCGGAGCACTTTGCCAAGAAGGCGGGTGAGAGGGGAGTGCGGCGAGCGGTGCACACCGGCAGCTGCACCCTTCAGGTGCGGTCGGGTTGAGACATGCTCTACATCTCGACGCAGCTCATCACGTCAAATAGCGGATGGCACGACAGCTGGTTCTATCTGCGCAACGACGATGACCGCCTGCCGAAGTTCTTCGGTCGGGTCCTGATGTCACGCAAGGACAACTGGTTATATGGCGTCGTCGAGGAGGACAAGCCAAAGCTGCAGCCGCTCCTCGACGCGCTGAGGAGGCTTCGTCAGCGCGGTCTGACCGCAGGGATGGTGGCCATCATGTTCCACCGTCGGAGAGTGCTGTCGTTGATGCAGTGCCGACTTCGGATCGATGAGATGGCACCGGGCGTCTCGTTGGAGGGGAGTCGGATGTCGCACCAGACCCTCCACCTTGACGAGGTCGCCTGACGCACATAGTGGATGGTGGGCAGCTTCAAGCAGGAGGACATCGACAAGGTTCCGATGCGGCCCACCCAAGGATTCGAGCCCCTGGTAAGCGTTGTCCTCCTAATGCTGGGCTCCGCTTCTTTCCCGGGTCCCGTAGATCTAAACTGGTCGAGTTTCTCATGTAGGATATGTCCGCGGTCAAGGACTCGACGCCACCGGTCTCGGAGGATCGCGCCGCTCGAGAGGTGAGGCGTCTTTCCGCGGCCCAGGAAAAGAAGGAGAAAGATGCCGCGAAAACGCGGTGCAATAGGAAGCTCCGCGAGCGAGCGGTGTTGCTAAAATGCCATCGCTAGCAACAGCTCGAGGGGCTCCCTATAGAGGAGTCCCCTTCTGAGATGGCCTCAGAGGAGGACGATGATGACAGTGAGGACGACGATGCCGGGTCACGGTACGACACCGTGACTTTTCTCGCGCACCTTCCTAACGTACGGTCCCTACAGGGGCTCGTCAGTGGGGGGTCGACCTCCTAGGCGTCGAGGGCGGCCTCGGTGCCCATCGAGGGGGAGATGGAGCAAGCGGAAGTGAGGGTCTATGAGGGGCCCTCGGATAGGAGGTCTGCCGAGCCGGGGGTCCCCCGATGACGTCGGTGGCACTGAGGACGCGCGCCCAGTCGCTGCGCACCTCGTCGGTAGGTGGGGTGGTGGCGTCGATGCCCGAGGCCAGGGCGCCGTTGTCAGGTGTCAGAACTCGAGGCCAGACGGTCCTAACGACGTAGAGGACCTCAAGGACCTCATCAACCCAGGCTCGAGGGAGTTCTGGGCTGATGAGAGGCTCGACGGAGGGGCCACCCCAGAGGGCCTCAGGGAGCTCGAGGAAGCCAGGGACTAAGCCCCTGATCCCCATGTCTGGGTGAGCGTTTCGCTTTGTTTTTTAGACAAGTCTATTTTGTTCCTTGTTCTCGCATTCTGATTCGTTGTGCAGCCATAAGCGCAAGGCGGAGCCGGCAGCCTTGACGCCTACCAAGGCACTTAAAGCCGGTGCCGCTTTGAGGATGCGGACGCCAGTGGATGACGCCGCCTGGCTTGCAAGGTATCAGGCGGCGACGGAGCAGCTCAAGGTGAAAGAGTCCACAGCTCAGGTCGGCGCGAGCGCCGAGACGGACATCGGAGCCGGGGGTGCTGCCCAGCGATTTGAGTCGGTCGAGGCGGCCCCGGACGCTACCGAGCCAGGCCGGTCCGGAGGTGAGGGTCGCGAACCGGGGGTCACCCATAAGGACTCTGGAGGCCGTCGAGGCCACGGAGGCCGCCACATCCGCCCGTGACGCTGGGCAGGCGGATGTGGGAGAGACAAGGAACGCGGGGGAGCTCCCGTGAGATGCAGGAAAAGAGGGGGAGGCGCTACCAGGACCACGAGCAGAGCAGGAGGAACTACCACAGCAGCCGCGGCAGCAGCAACAGGAAGAGCGGCTGCTGGAGTCGCAGCCGGAGGGGCCATTGGGCGAGGCGAAGTGGGAGGTGGTCGTGCCATCGCCCGATGCCCAGGTGGAGGTGCCGGTCAGCGGGGGGGCGCTCCCACCCCGTGGGTCAACACCGGCCATGATCGATCTCACGTCCGATGACTCCCCTTCTGATAAGAGGGAACAGAAGGTGGACGTCGAGATGGTCGACGCCTCGGATCAGCCTGGAACTTCTATGGCCCCAGATGGTGACACAGTGGGGACATCAGGCGGGTGGCCCGATTTTGCGGAGCTGGCGCTTCTACGTGTGGAGGAGGAGCTCCCACGCTGGGGTCGATCGACCCTTGAGTTCAGGGATGCGGCTAACCTCGACGCCGAGCCCTTCTTCGCCCTCGACGATAAAGATGAGGTACAACATTGGGAGTACGTCGAGGAGCTCCGCCAGCACTCCGTGCGGTCTCTGCAAATGGTCACAGATACCTTGGTACGGTGAATGTCGGAGGCCTTTGAGGTGAGTCGTGCTGGTTTCAACATTTCATTTGGCCTGTATCCCCCTTTTCTCCTTGGTTCTGATGTTGGGTTTGACCGTGGTCAGGAGCTCAAGGAGCGATCGCACAAGTCGCTCTTCATTCGTCATGAAAGCGGCGTGTGGGTAGCGCTTACTCATCAACAGGCTTTAGTCAAGGAAGCCAATAAGCGGCTATCTAGGAAGAGCGCCGAAGTCGATGAGCTTCGCGTCGTCCATGCGGCGGTTAGGGAGGAGGCAGCGCAAGCTTGGGAGGCCAAGGCCAAGGCGCGTGAAGACGCGACCAAGGCTCGGGAGGAGGCGGCCAAGGCCCGGAGGACCTTGCGCCGTTATTAGCGCGCGTGAAGGAGCTCGAGGAGGATGTCGTCCTTGTCAGCAGGCATCACGATGCCCTCAATGTCTAGGTCGGGCTGGTGTCCGCTCACGTTGGGACCCTGAAGGAGGAGGTCGCGACGTTGAAGGGGACAGTCCGAGAGAGGGACGAGGCCCTCTTGGGCACCGGCCGAGAGATCGAGACGCTGAGGGTGACCGTCCGTGACAAGGACAAGGCTCTTCAGGCGGTGGAGAAGGCTCATGACGAGCTGCGCGATGTGGTCATGGGCTGGCAGACCCATGCTGATGGTGAGTTTCCGCCCTGATCCGATCTCAGGTCAGAGTTTTTTTATATTCTTGCTGACTTGGTCTTGTAACTCAGAGCTAGAGAAGCAGCGACGCGAGGCTCAGTGATGGCTACCTCATTTCAAGCCCTCCTCGAGGCCGAGGCCGGACGGAACCAGCTGCTCCAGGGCGCGATCACCTCGGTATGCGATGGCCTAGGGGTCGAGCCCGATGCCGATACCGAGAAGGATGCGCCAGGGAACTCATTCGTACGCCGGATGACGGCGCTGGGCGTCCTTGTACGCGAGAAGGTGCGGGGCGCGCTGCACCATGGCATGAAGAGGGCCCTGGCGGTCGTCCGTTTCGGCTTCGAGTACGACATGGGCCTTGTTGCTGATGGCTTCACTTTTGACCCATCCAAGTCTGAGGAGGAGAACGAGGTGGCTTGCCTGGGGCTGATCGAGGCTGCGGAAGAACCTGGGGGTCAACTCGCAAGGCTATTTGAGGACGAGGTGCTCCCACCTGCCGATGATGAGGGCCTGTGAACCAGATTCTGGGCATGAAGGCCCATGTAATAAGTTAGTTATATTTCGTGACTCATGTCATCGAGGCCGCAGGGGCCTTAAAACATTTATATGTAAATATGCACTAAATGTCGTTTTTCGTTCGAGCCTTACATCCCTCTTTCGTCTGAATCGTATTCTTACGCAGTCTTCTTGGTGCACGGTCGCATCCCTTGGTGCGGGGTGCGAGTGGAGGTACCGTAGCCTGGAGGCATAGGTGGTCTCATGGCTTGACTGCCCCTCGACCTTAGGATAGTCTTGCAGCCTTGTTGACTATGTAAGAACTCGAATTGAAGTGTATAGGGACGTTAGACATGAGTTTTATGAAATCATGAACTTTTACTAGGTCTTCTTGGCGCGCGGTTGCACCCCTTAGCGTGGGGGAGTGAGTGGAGGTACCATAGCCCAGAGGCGTAGGCGATCTCGCGGCTCAACAACCCTCGAACTTTAGGGTGCGCTTACAGCCTTGTTGACAATGTAAAAGTTTTTTGAAAAATGCGAATTTTTTAGGGACACAGGGGGTTCCCCCATTGCCAACCCCCAAGGGAGGTTTGACTCTGTGAAAATAGGGTCGAGCCTCCCTGTTTTTCATGAAAGAAAGTTTTGAAGACTGATGTATTTTCTATTCAATCATGGAACTGAAAGAAAAGTTTACAGAGCCTCAAGGCTCTAGGGGTAAAAGCGACATAGCTGTTCGATGTTCCATGCATTGGTGAAGATTTCGCCCTTTTTGTTTGATAGCTTGTAGGTGTCGGACTTCAACACCTCTACGATGATGTACGGTCCTTCCCATGGTGGAGTGAGCTTATGTCGTCCCTTGTTGTTTTGGCTTCGTCGAAGCACCAGGTCACCGACGTTGAGATCACGTCTGCGAACGTGCTTGTCATGGTAAAGTCGGAGACCCTGCTGATACCTTGCAGAATGCAATAGAGCTATATCGCGAGCTTCCTCGAGCTAGTCGAGGGCGTTCTCTCTTGCGACATCGTTGCTTCGCTCGTTGTAGGCTTTCAGCATGGGGGACCCATATTCTAAATCAGTTGGGAGCACTGCTTCAGACCCATAGACTAAGAAAAATGGAGTGAACCCCGTGGCTCGACTCGGCGTTGTTCTTAGACTCCATAGGACCGAGGGGAGTTCAGCGGCCCATTTCTTGCCATGTTTGTTCAATTTGTTGAAGATTCTTGGCTTTAGGCCCTGTAAGAGCATGCCATTGGCATGTTCTACTTGGTCATTTGTCCTTGGGTGAGCCACGACCGACCAGAGCACACGGATGTGATGATCGTTGCAAAATTCCAAGAACCTTTTGCCAGTGAACTGGGTGCCGTTGTCCGTGATGATGCAGTTGGGAACCCCAAAGCGATGGATGATGTCTGTGAAGAACAGCGCGGCTTGCTCCGATCTGACGTTAGTAATGGGACAGGCCTCGATCCACTTGGAAAACTTGTCAACGGTGATGAGCAAGTGGGTGAAGCCCCCGGTTGTTCTCTTTAGGGGTCCGACCAAGTCGAGCCCCCAAACGGCGAACGGCCATATGATGGGAATGGTTTGCAGGGCATGAGCCGGAAGATGGGTTTGCCTCGTGTAGTACTGGCATCCTTTGCAGGAGCGTACTAGCTTAATAGCATCGGAGACTACGGTTGGCCAATAGAAGCCTTGCCGGAACGCGTTTCCGATGAGGGTTCGAGGTGTCGTGTGATGACCACAAGCCCCCGAGTGTAAGTCCTTGAGCAGGTTCTTGCCTTCCTCAATTGTGATACAGCATTGTAAGATGCCCATAGGGCTGCGTCGATAAAGCTCTTTGTCGTTGTCGTATATCACAAAGGTCTTGGCCCGACGAGCGATCCATTGAGCCTCGGTCTTATCCAAGGGGAGCTCCCCACGAGTGAGACAGTCGAGGTACGGAGTGCACCGGTTGGGTTTGAGGTCGGCTGGTAGGGTCGAGCCTTCCGTCTGCATGACGTCAGCCCCGATCGAGGGGGCTTCCACCTCAAGTGGGGGGTCGAGTAATGGACTGTCGAGGTGGGAGGTCCTCGAGCCACGCTCGAGCGATGTACGATAGGAACAGGGGAAGCTGTCGAATGATGACACGGTCATCGGTGGCCCCGCCCATCTGACAAGCCAAGCGAAAGTCAGCGAGCCAAAGTTCAGGTTTGGTCTCACCGTTATACATGGTGAGAGTCGTTGGGGGTGAAACTAAACCGGAAGCAGTGTTTCGCGAATGGCCTTGCTGAAGACTCGAGGGCCCGATGGTTCGGGCGATAGGCTACGATCCTCCGAGCTATCGTAACGCCCGCCCTATGCTCGTGGTAGCCTCGAGCTGCACCATCACCGCTCTTGTGCCTGCGGCGCTCGTTGATGTGGTCACGGGCATCTCGAGGCTCGTGGTTGTCGATGACGCGTTCACGGACAGAGGTTGTCTTGTTCCCCTTGGGGTAGGCTCGGGATGTACCGAGGCCTCTTTCTCCTGTCGGGAGGGCTCCGTAGGTTGCTCCGGTGCAATCCCACGGCACCTCGAGGCTGAACTCTTGGCCTGCTGCATGGCCCCAGTCTCAAGGAGACCTCGAATCTCATCACGGACCCGCCGAGCCTCGGGGGTAGATGGTTTAGGCATATTACGAAGAAGCATGGCGGCAGCGACGACGTTCTGGCTGGCTCGGTCGAAGACCGGAGGTTCGCCCGCCCAATCCTCGATGATGCGACGATTGACATCACGGGCTCTCTCGAGCCCCTCCGCCATGTACGCGTGCCGCGCGCTCCCGCTCGAGGGTTTGGTGAAGTAGGCGTAGGTTTTCTCACTCTTTGTTGAGCATGGCTTGTAATTCCTGGATCTGCTCAAGTTGTGCTCCTTGGTCCGCATCAAGAAACTGGGCTTCGTCCCGTGCACCAGGGGGCTCCACATGAGGTGGCGTGGCGTTCCTCCCTCCAATGGCCGCCTCGGCTCCCGAATTCGATGTGATAGCCCCATCGATATGGAAGCATTCGCAGGTCGGATCGTAGCTGTCATCGGCAGAGTCAGAGTCTGGGGCGCCAAAGTAGTAATACGACGGATGCATGTGAGGTCGTCGATCTCTAGGGTCACAACGGCTGGAAGCGATTGATAGGTGCTCCGAACCAGAGTTCTCCACAGAGTCCTGGTACTCGGAAGCTGGCGTGGATGCCACTAGGTCGAGGACGGAACGTAAATGGTGCCTAGAGAGCTCCTTGTAAATGTCCATGCTGGTGTTCACATAGGAAGCGTACCCCTGGGCAGCTGTGGTCAGCCCATACGGAAATCCCCACGGTGGTACTACCCCTGCTGCCGGGGAAATTGATCCTGCTCTGGTTGGGGGTGGCGTCGTGCTGGGTGATTGGACGATGGGGTGCCCTACCGGCATCTTGCCCACAGCCAAGCTCATCCTATGCAGGTCCTCAACAAGAGAGCCTGCATCGGCGTCTGGCTGAGGGGCACCGGAATGGGGCACGTCGTGACCCTCTGCGAGGCGATGATGATAACCGTGTTGGGCATGACGTCGCCTGGCCGCACGAGCCCGGCGAGAATGGTGATATCGGCGTAGCGCTCCCCTAGGCTGGGAGAGCTCGTGGTCGTGGTCAGTCGGGTGTCTGGGCGGGAGGAGGACCATGTCGTAGTCATAGCTGAGAGACATGAACTCCAAGCTCCCAAACCAGATTACCGCGGCCAACGGAAGTGGACATTCGGGGTCAGCCATCCGGAGAAATGGCAGGAAAGCGATGTTGACACGCAGCGACCCCTACCTGGCGCATTAACTGTCGATGTTTGGACCCGGGAGGGCCCTAAGCCGATGAGTGAATTTGTGTTGCGTGCTCCTTACTCCGGATGGTGATGCAAAGAGAATACACGGGGGTTTATCCTAGTTCGAGCGAAAGAAGGTCCTACGTCCAGCGGAAAAAGGAGAGTATTGTATTTCCTTGCACCTAAGTGCTTGCGTAGGGGTTACAAGCTGTGAGAGAGGAAGTCGGTCCCAAGTCTCGAAGAAAGAGTACAATGGAGTATTGCTTGAGAGGTTGATCTCAATAGTGAGGCGATGTCTTGCTTTTTTGTCTTTCGTTGTCCTCTGTCCCCCCTGGAGTGCTCCTTGCCCTCCCCTTTCATAGACTCAAGGGGAGGATAAGGCTTGCAACTGATCCTAGGAGGTGCCTTGCAGAAGAAGGCGGAGTGAGTACCATCGGTGCTGCTATAGCGACGTGCCCTGGTACATGCAGGCCATCCCTGGGGCGTTGTGGTGACGTCGATGACAGGACGGCAGTGTATCCGAGGTACTGTTGAAAACGTGTGATTCCCTGTGGTCGACGTATGGGTCGTTGTTTCCTTGCTCGTCTGATGGCGGTCGAGGCCGGGTCGAGACGTGGCGGAAGAGGGTTGACAGGAAATAGATAAGGCCAAACCCTAGAAATCCCGGGACATGACGATCGAACAGTATGAGTCATGGCGGGAACAGTGGCTGCTTTTTGTTGCCCATCCTGGTATGGGCAGTAAGAAGTAGGATTTGACGCGGACGCTGCTCCCATGTCGATGGTGTTGTGGCCACGTTGGTGGGAGTGGTGGCATTAAACGCTTTGTCGGTGAGTAGGTGGGTGAGGCGGGGTCAACCAGGCAGGGTCGACCCTGGGTCATGCGAGTCGGAGAATTTCCGGGAGTCGAGGCTTCCCGTCGAGCGAGCCTCGTGCGAGTCGGAACGCGGTCGAGGGTGTCCCGTTTGTATACGTGCGTGGCCCGGATCGGTGTATTCGTGCGGGCGGAGCCTCAACTCGGTCTCTCTTAGGAGGTTCTCAGGGCGCGGATTCCTTGGGGGTTTACTCCTTTTAATTGTTGTTTTTTGGGTACCCCTAATTTAGGTATCCGACACTTGGACAATTCGGAGATATCACACTATCTACTATGGGTTCAGATTTACAAACCCACATTCATCTAGGACAACTAAAATCTAAGTCTATAAAGAAAATTAAATGTGCAAACCAAACATCCAAAAATATACCAGACAAATTCTAAATGAAACTGAAACTGCAAATAATTTCACATAACTTACTTTGTTCAAACAACGAATTTATCTTATTTTTCAATGTAGAAATTCTATACATGATTCTCCATAGCCAGACCAAAATTTAAATTAAGTCTTCCTATGTTGTAGTATAAAAGAAGATATTGTCATGATAAAGGTACCTGGCAAAAAAACAAGCATCATTCTTGTTTGATAATGATAATAAGTCCATTAATCATCATTCTTGTTTTTTTTACATCTTGTCACTGTTGCCAGAATGTGAAGCCACAAAGACTTAACATGTGCTTAGTCATGGTGTTGCTAGGCATGAACTTGACGACATCATGGCATGGCAACTATACCCAATCAGACAGGTTCACCATCCTTCGCTGCTGCAATCCCTCCACACCCTTTACCTCCTACCACTTAACTGAAACACTTGATTGGTTCACATATCCTCTAATAAGCCCAAGAACTAATTTGTCACTTGCAAAACTCTTGAAAAATTAATTCACCGATACATAACTTGCTAAACCATTATTTTGGCTAAATCCATGCTGCCGATTGTTGCATCTGTAGGTCTACAAGAACACAAAATTTAGTAGGTTGAGACCACAACATAGGCATATCAATTATTTTTGTTTCTTCCTGGAAACTGTTTAGGAAATTACCAATAGCACGAATAAGCTAGGGTGACCATTGCCATGTCTTCTTCTTCCACTGGCAGCTTCTGCCAATGGCTGACCAAGTGGTCACCATCATGTATCTATCCCAAACTGTGCCTGCAGATACAAACTATCAAGTAAATTATTTGCATCCACTGTGGATAGCATGTGTTCTCGACAGATTCTGAAATATGACCACATTGCACTGTGAAAATCTAAGAATTTACACATCATTCAGGAGCATATAGATGTATTTCGTGGTAAAGGAGATTAACTTGGAGCCTTGAGTACTTAGCAGAGTGCACCTAGATGATATCTACACTCCGAAATAACATGGAAAAAGATTCAGGAGTGAAGCTTATAACCATGTCACTGGCTTGCTGTCTCCATTGAACAGTTCTACCGTGCTGGGACAGGGAAAATATGGTGAGACCACCAAATAACTGGAATCGATCAGAAACTGTAAAATGTTTTCAATGTATGTACTGAACACTGGCATTAGAATTCCACCCACCTATGCACAAAATAACCGTTTGCGCGGTGGCATGCATAGTTGAACTGCACCAGATAGCCTTCCTGTGCTTGAAGCCCAGGCAAGGTACCAAATCCAGGCAAAAGACATTGAACTAACATTATCAAATGAAATAATCATGTTTATGCTTGCAAGGCTAATAGTCAACTGCATACAAGGGCATATAAAACAATGATAAGCGATCTTGGATCTCAACATTTTGCAATGGAATGGTAAAAAACAGCAAAATGCAGAACCACTGCACATAACAAAATTAATTTGGTGCATCAGTAAGCATGAGAATAGGAACTGCTAAAACCAAACCACATAAGAGCGATGGCTATTAGGGATATGTGCATTCTGAAATCACAAAATCAAATCCATTCATGTACGCAATTAGAAAAATCAGTGCTATTCAAAATCCTGTACGCAAGCATGTGTGTCTTCTACCCACTGTTGACTAGCAGCAGAGACCCATCAACAACGACAACAACTCTGTCTCCCAACGTCGCGCACCAGTAAACCATCTGACTTCTTACTGGCCGCCCTCTGTGGTAGACCATGGCGATGGTGTCCAGCATGCCTCGGCACTTATGGTGGAGACTGTTAGCGTAATGACTTCTATTGGAGGTCTTTCTTATCTGCATAACTTTTGCCCTGCTTCTTTTGACTCTTTTGTCTTTTTGCCTTCAGTTGGAGCTTCAGGAGGTTCTATCATCATTTGGCATAGTGCTATTCTTTCTGGCACTATGGTGTTTCAAAATTCTTATGCTACTTTTGTTGAATTCACCTCCCATCATAAGAATGTAGTATGGGTTCTTACAAATGTGTATGCACCTTGCACTCCTCAAGGCAAGAGAGAATTTATTCATTGGTTTAAGAACATTCAAATGCCTGATATTATTGATTGGTTCACTGTTGGTTATTCCAATCTCTATCGTAGTCCTGAAGATAGAAACAGAGATGGTGCAGATCATGCTGAGATGTATTTGTTCAATGAGGCCATAAGTGCCCTTGGGTTAATTGAGCTCCCCCTCAAAGGTAAACGTTTCACTTGGTCCAACAAACAACATCCACCCCTTTTGGAGAGGCTGGATTGGTTCTTCACTTCAGCTTGTTGGACTGTCAATTACCCTATAACCAAGGTCTCTAGCCTAACTATGGAGACTTATGATCATGTGCCCTGCCTAATCTCCATCTCAACTGCTATCCCTAAGAGACATATTTTTAGATTTGAAAATTATTGGTTGCATCATGATGATTTTATGAATCAAGTTTCTATGGGGTGGCATTCTGATTTTAATCATTCTGATGCTGCAAAATTGATCACTTCAAAATTCAAGAATTTGAGCAAAGTTCTGAAAGATTGGAAGAGAACTTTATCCAATCTGAAACAAAATATCACAAATGTGAAGCTTACTCTTGACTTGTTAAATTTCCTAGAAGATTTCAGAGACTTGTCCCTTGCAGAATGGAATTTTAGAGTTCTTTTGGAAGAAAAACTTATTTCTCTTCTACAGCAGCAAAAAAACTTATTGGAGACAGAGAGGGGCTGTGAAGTGGGTGACACTTGGTGATGCTAGTACAAAGTTTTTTCATGCCAATACAACAATTAAGTATAGAAGAAACTAATTACTCAGCTTGTTAATGATCAAGGTCAGCAGCTTTTCAATCATAGTGACAAAGCAGCTTTGATTTGGGACTCTTTTAAAGAAAGACTTGGCACCAGTAACTTCACAGGATTACAATTTGATCTACCTACTGTTCTTGATAATAACACTAATCTTTCCAGTTTGACAGTTAGCTTCACACATGCTAAAATTGATGCAGTTGTGAGAATCTTGCCCTCAGACAAAGCTCCAGGCCCACATGGATTTAACACATATTTTTTAAAGAAATGTTGGTCTCTTGTTTGTGAAGACTTCTACTCACTATGTGATGCTTTCTATTCATATAATATATGTTTGCAAAGCATCAATGGCTCTCACATCACTCTCATTCCAAAAAAGGATGATGCCCTGAAGGTCTCAAATTATAGGCCAATTTCTTTGCTCAACAATTCTATCAAGCTTATTACTAAATTGTTGGCAAATATACTACAGTTGGTGTTACCATCATTGATACATAAGAACCAATATGGTTTTATTAAAAACAGGAGCATTCAAGATTGTATAGCTTGGGCACTAGAATACTTACACATGTGTCATCAGTCTAAAAAGGAGATCATCATCCTAAAATTATATTTTGAAAAGGCCTTTGACAAAGTGGAGCATGGCCTCATGTTGAAGATTATGGAACATAAAGGATTCCCATCAAAATGGCTCAATTGGATGAAGCTTATCTTTAATTCAGGGACTTCTTTCAGTACTTTTGAATGGGGTGCTAGGAAAAGTGTTTCATTATAGGAGAGGAGTTAGACATGGTGACCCCCTCTCACCCTTATTATTTGTTTTGTCAGCAAATCTCCTTCAAACTGTCCTTAATTCGGCTAGGAGGAACAATCTTTTGGCCCTGTCTTTACCTCTACCAAGTGATGATGACTTCCCAATTCTCCAATATGTTGATGATACTCTTATCTTCATGCAAGGAGATGTCAATCAATTACAACATCTGAAAGAAATTTTACATTCTTTTGCTGAGACCACTGGCTTACAAGTTAATTTTGAGAAATCATTTATGGTACCTATTAATGTCACTGAGGAAAGGTTGAACATCTTGGCTAGTACTTTGGGATGCTCTAAACAATCTCTGCCTTTACCTATCTGGGTTTGCCACTTAGCATCACCAGACCATCAGTTGTTCAATTATGGCCTTAACTCCAAATGTGAGAGGAGATTAGTGGCATTTTCATCCTTCCTGACTGAAGCTAGCAGGTTGCAGTTAACTAATGTCGTTCTAACAGCATTGCCTACCTTTGCTATGTACACCTACTTATTACCAAAAATTGTTACCAAGCAAATAGATAAGCTTAGAAAACATTGTCTTTGGAGAGGCTCAGATCTTAATAACAAGAAATCTTCAAAAGCTGCTTGGCTAATGGTATGTGTACCTAAGCCTGAAGGGGGCCTTGGAGTTCTTGATCTCAAGATTCAGACTGAAAGTCTTTTGAGGAAACACCTGCATAAATTTTTCAACAGGATGCCAGTGCCTTGGGTTCAATTGGTGTGGGACTATTATTATTTCGGACTTAATTTACCCACAACAAGTAGAACACTTAGGGGTTCCTTTTGGTGGAAAGATATTTTGAAGTTGCTTGATTCTTACAAAGGGATAACAAGAATCAATTTACAAAGTGGCTCTACCTATTTCTTATGGTTTGACCTTTGGGATGACAGAGTTCATAATCAATCTTACCCTAAACTTTTCTCATATGCTAAGTCCTAGTATATCTCACTGAATGTTGCAGTCTTCACTGTACCCATTCAGAACCTCTTTCATTTACCGTTGTCCAATGAAGCTTTTGGACAATTTCGAGATTTGTCTAATTCTCTCCAATCACTCAAGCTCAATCAGTCTAATGATGTTTGGTCCTATGTTTGGGTTCCCCTTTTTATTCTTCAAAACAAGCTTACAGATAGTTGATTGGTCATCATCAGATTCATCGATCATACAGGTGGTTGTGGTCATCTGCTTGTCAAAATAAAAGAAAATTCTTCTTATGGCTAGTCTTAAGTGACAGATTGAGTACCAGAGCTTTACTAAAAAGAAGAGGCATGCAGCTTGAGGATTATATTCATGTTTTCTACACCCTAAACATTGAATAAGATTTGCTCCATATACTTTTTCACTGCCCTTTTGCTATGGCATGTTGGTCCTGCTTGCACATTTTTTTTACCCAACTCAGAGGACATCTTAGTTATTTTGGAAAGTATTAGAGATCAGTTAAGGGTCCCTTTCTTCATGGAGATCATTGTCACTATGTGTTGGGCTATTTGGATTATGAGAAATGACATTATTTTTAGGAATTTAGCACATTCGGTTTAGAGATGCAGGAATGTGTACAGGAATGAGTTTGCTCTAGTTATTCTAAGAGCAAAGGCATGCTATCATCCTTATATAGATCAATGGCTAGACAACTTTGTGTAACTTTCTTGCTATTTTTTCTCACCTTTTATGTATCTTGATTTCACTTTTGTAACACTTTCTACATATATTAATAAAATTCCAGTAGGGGATCCACCCCTCTTGTTTCATCAAAAAAAACTTCTATTGGAGGTCGAAAACAATCTTTTTGACCAGAAGGTCGGAAACTACCTTGCGTTGTGGACTCCACGAAGGAAACCCAACCAACTTTTTGCCTCTCCCTATACTTTCCCCACACCTTCACCGCCCATGATCCGATTTGGATCTCAATAGGCGCCCCTTGCTTCCCCGTGTGGCGGGGGAGGAGTGTCTTACCTAGCGCTGCGAGTGCCCGCTCTTCCATCGTGGACTCAGGCCCACCTGCGAACAGTTCGTGCCCCGCACGCCGCGGCCCGCGAACGCTGCTGCAGACCCTCCCCCGCACGCTGCGGAGCTCGCACTGGCTCCTCACTGCACCTTGTGCGTTAGCTCTCGCAACCTCCTCGCTCGTGGCCATGTCCCCTTACCACATGCGCACTCCACGCCCTCTATCAAACTTCTTTGTTGAATAGGTCTTGGACGTTGGACTCGCTATCGCCATACCACATGGTCAGTAGCTCCATGTGACACTAAATATCTCAAACATCTCCACGAGCTCCACCGGTCCATCTCCTGGAGATTAACTTCTTCTCCTTGCAGAAATTGTGGACTTCTCAGACCCGAAGTGCAAGCCACGTTGTGTTGGCAATGAAAATGTCATAATTTCACATACTCAAAACACCGTCAACATGCCTCGGATTGAAAGTAAATGAGCATTGCATGAGCATATGTTATTTAAATAATGAAGTTTCATGTGTACAGGAAGTATTTCTATGCAGGAGAAATGGAGCAAAGTAGGACTAGGGGGCACCCCTCAGGGTCGGCCGACCCCCATATTGTGTCCACTAACCTTCCAACTTAGCCATGATGCATGTGAAGCACTCCAAAGCCACTCTCCACCCTTGGATGCAATGTGTGTGCTTTCTCTCAATGGCTCACATTCACCTCCCATGGATTGGATGGCCCACAAGTGTACAAACTGACGTCAACAAGTGACCCCACCAGTGCAAACCCACTCAAGATGGAGAGTGGGACCACCCATTCAAAGGGAATGGCCCCTATGTCACAGAGGGGTTGGCTGACCCCATGTAGGTCGACCGACCTACCCAAGGCCACCATCAAGGCTTACTTACACTCATGAAGGGTGGGCTAGCCTTCCCTCCAAAGGAGAGGGCCCCACATGGTAGTAGGAGGGTCGGTTGACCCTCCATATCTCCCCACCGACTCCCCATCGCCTCAAGCATGATCCCATGCAAGTCACAAGATCCACACCATTCATCTTAAGACGGTTTGATGTCGGTTTCATCCAATGGTGGTCAAAGAATGTGACGTGGATCGCTAACGTGGAGGTGGAGTAGCCCCTACTCCTAGGACTATAAATACCCCCCTCACTCCCTCTCATTCAACATGCACCACAAAGAAGAAGCCTCTCTACTCTCTCAACATGTAGTAGTGCTAGTATAGTTGGGAGTTAGAGTGAGTAGTGAGCTTAGTCTCAGGTTTCCTGATCTGGTCTTCCAGGAGGTCCGGTATGGCCTTGTATTCCTTTCTCTCTTTGTAAGACTTTACTCTATTCATATATTTATATTCTTACTCTACTTTACTTAGCTTATGCTTTGTGCAACATTATACTTGTTATATTGTTGTTATGGTTTATCTTACCATATAATTGTTGTATACTAGATTGTGACCCTGTAACAACGTGTGTATTGCGATAATCACCTATCATTGGGTGCTCTAATTGATCTGTGTGTGCACAATAAGAGTAGTTAGAGATGGTGTAAGCATGGTGTTTATACACTATCTTGCCTATAATTACTGCTTGTCGCACGGATTATTTGTGGTACCAAGCATGTGGTGATAGCCCTGTCTAGTCTCTGTATTCCACCACGTGTTGTTAGGCAAGTTGTTAAAATGGTAAGCCCCGGGGTTATATCTCCTATTGTCTCGCCTACCGCCTAACATACATGTCGTAAGGTATCAATCTATGTTGTCCTCCTGGTTAGCTAGATTGCTTATCTTTAGTTTGGACTTTCCCTGTGTGTGTCATCACCCATATCATACATATCTTTTACCCGACTCTAGTCTAGTTGGTATATTAGTTAGTAGATACATGATGGTTAGCTATCACATTCTTTAACCATTGCTTCTCTAAGGATAAACATGATACCCTAGAATACTCCTAGGTGAAATGTTGTAACGATATTCTATGCGTTTATGGAATATTCTACATGAGCATAATAAATACCAACACGCTGCCTCAGCAAGGTCGTCATGCTAGTCTGCTCGCGCCGTCGCGTGCCTCGCTAGCCACCACCATATGCGTTGTCTTGCTCACCTAGCCACCTTGGCACAGGAGACACCTCACTACCTCAGGGCTTAGGCTAAAACTAGTGTTGCAGGGCAAGCTTCAGTCTAGCAAAATCCACAAGAGTGGCTTCTTGTGTTCTCCGAGGATGGGTTGGGGTGGGTGTGGGGTGAGTCTGCCCCCATTAGCAAGGCTCTACGGAGGCCGCCGGCTAGGCTTGGCCTGCTTGTTGCTGATGGTTTTCTTTTCCCTTTTTCGGGATTGACTACACATCACTTGGAATGTTTTTTTATTTGTTGTCTTCCACTTTTTTAGCAAATCAAAAGTTGCCACATAACATGTCACACAAGACAAACAAAACAACAAAAATACGCACGTATACTACCATGACAACTTTTGGAAGATTTAGATGCTTGTTATCTTCCACTTTCAGAAAATGAAAGAAATAAAAAAAAAAACAGAACAGCTACAGCACAGATACAACACACATCACGTGAAGACAATCAAAATCCGGAATGACGAAATAAAAAAAATGTACAGCACGTACAACAACAGCGCAGCACAGATGCAACACACAGCACGTATAGAAAATCAAAATCTAGAATGAAGAAATAAAAAACAGAACAGCTACAACACAGATACAGCACACATCACATATAGAAAATCAAAATCTAGAATGAAGAAATAAAAAATAGAACAGCTACAACACAGATACAGCACACATCACATATAGAAAATCAAAATCTAGAATGAAGAAATAAAAAAAATATACAACACCTACAGCTACATCACAGATACCATTTGTTTGTTTGTTTGCTTGGAGTAGCGGCGAAGCATCACTAACAGGAAGGAAGGAATGCAGAGGCACGGGGCGCAGGGCAGCTGGGCAAGCGGAAGGAGATAGAGCACTGCCCTTCAGTTCATGTGCAGCCATGTGAGTCCGTTAGTCACGTTTCGCTGGTCAGTTCATGGGCAGTAGCCAGCTGGAATATCTCAACAGGAACAGGAGCTGGAAGAAAACGGGCACTCACCACCGCGCGCAGCCCCACCGAGCCGCAATCCGCGGAGCATGGGCACGGCTTGTCTTATCTCTCTGCGTGTGCGTGTGCGTGTGCTTGTGCAGTGCGCGAATAATAGGTGCATGTGTTAGCACGAATCTTGATATACATCTTGACCACACAAAAGTGGAAGAAAACAACACAAAAAATATGCTGGCAAATATTTAGAAATTTTGTTTTCGTTTTCTATCTCTATTCTCCCCCCCCCCCCCCCCCCCCCCCCCATATACATGTATACACCCATGCATGTATATAGTGCTAAGGTAGGTCCACTAGGTCACCCATTCGGGTTTTCTATGCTAGGGCTTCAAGCACACACAAGTTGGGCTCGAGCTCGACAGGGAAGGAGGGGAACCCGCTCTGCTGGCATTTCAGGTGACAACTCGGGCCTCTGCTCTCCTTCGTCAGCGTCAGCCGCCAGCACGTGCCCTGCTTCATTGCTATCTTGGACTTTCGTGGAGCAACAAAAAAGAGGTGTCTCTTCGTTGCAAGCTACCTGTCGAACGGTTGCTGCAAATGCAGGCAGTGTTTAGTTTCTTCAAAATTCCAAAAATTTTACAAGATTTCCCGTCACATCAAATCTTTAGACGCATGCATGGAGCATTAAATATAGGTAAAAAATAACTAATTGCACAGTTTGTCTGTAAATGTTGAGACGAATCTTTTAAGCCTAGTTAGTCCATGATTAGATAAATTTTATCAAATAACAACGAAAAGTGCTACAGGAACTTTACACACACTTTACAACCATCTAAACACACCCGTAGTTGCACTTACACGAGCAATGCCCAACAGGCTGCAGAGCTCGCCGTACTGCAAACTCCCTGGAGGGACGAGGTACCAATCTGACATTCTCAAGCGATAATGCTATGGGTAGGTGAAGGGTCGAGATGGCGGACTAGAGGGGGGGGTGAATAGTCCTTTCTAAAACTTAAACGCGTAGGCTAACCAAAACAAATGCGGAATTAAACTTATCGGTCTAGCCAAGACTACACCCCTCTATCTAAGTTCTCTAGCACCTTGCAAAGATCCTAATTAAGCAACTAAGGTGCTAAGCTTACCAAGAGCTCACCTAATCAATTCTAGAGCAAGGTCACACAAACCTATGCACTAGTACTTTGCCAAGCGAGGGAGCTCCTACACAACTAGTGAAGCAAAAGCACAAAGCCTAAGCTCGCTAGCAAAGCTCAATAACAAGGCAACTAATGCCAAATTAGAGAGCGCAAAACACTTAGCTACACAAACTAAGCAATGTGACTAACAAGGTTACACAAACCAAATTAGTCACGCAAGGGGAAGCTTCTAGCTACACAAGCAAGAAGATAACTAGCAAGCTACACAAGCAAACTAGTTACGAGAGCAACTACACAACCACAAGTATATATGAAAGTAAATACAAGCTTGTGTTGCACGAAAGCGAACCACCGAGAAGAGTAGACAATGTTGACACGGTGATTTTCTCCCGAGGTTCACTTGGTTGCCACCAAGCTACGTCCCCGTTGTGTCGACCAACACTTCGTGGTTCGGCGGCTAATCGGTCACACACCGAGCCTCTCAAAAGGCACCGCAAGAACCCACCATAAAGTGTGGTAGCTCAATGACACGCTCAACTAGAGTTGCTCTTCGCGATCCCCGCGGGGTGAGCACAATCCCCCTCACAAAGCTTCTCCGGAGCCCCGCACAATCTTCTTGCGAGCTTCGACGGAGCCACAAGCCACCAAGCCGTCTAGGAGGTGGCAACCTCCAAGAGTAACAAGCACCACCGGCTTGCAACACGATCACCTAGTGCCACACGATGCAATCTCTCAAAGCAACGCACTAGAATCGCTCTCTCACTCGATCCGATGAACACTATCAAGCATGAGTGAGTTAGAGGGCTCCCAAGCACTACCACACAAGTCACAAAGACTATAGTGTGCTCAGCTACCGGCCACAGCCGGCCACAAGGTCTATTTATAACCCCACAGTCAAATAGAGCCGTTGCACACACTTGTCCGTTTTCTGCGGGAGCACCGGACGCGCCGGTCGTGACACACCGGACGCGCTCAACCGCGTCCGGTGCCCCTGCGACGTCCACGTGTTCACCGAATTCAAATTCGTCCATTAGATCCACCAACGGTCACTGTGCGCCAACGGTCAAACGACCCACCGGACGCGCTGTAGCGAACCACCGGACGCGCCGGTGCGCACAGTACCCGCGCCCGCGAAGACAAGACCGGACGCGCTCCTCGCAACCACCGGACGCCACAGTAACCGCGTCCGGTGCGAGTCCAGTAAGCACCCTGGACCACCGGACGCGTCCGATGATGTAGGACCGGACGCGCACCGCGTCTGATGACTTCGTGACTCGCTGTTCGCCAGACCGGACGCGCCGGTCCCGTGGGTCACCGGACGCGCCGGTGTCAAACCCTAGCCCGCGCGCCTGACGCCCGCGCTGCACTGACCGGACGCGCCGGTCCATAGTGACCGCGTCCGGTGCAGCGTCCGGTGCGGCGTCCGGTGCAGCGTCCTGTCACTTCCGTGACCGCGTTCGCCTCTGTTTCTTTTCCGACTTCCGGCGCAATGGAAAATAGGCATTTCACTTCCCCGAAATCGCCTGAATCCCGCGCTCGCACGCTCGGCGGGAGAGAGAAAGGAACCAAACCCCTCTCTACCCGTAAACCACAGCGCGACCAACGCCACCTTTGCAAATGTGCCAACACCAACAAGTGATCACCACCTTGTGCTCGTGTGTTAGCATTTTCACAAACATTTTCTTCAAAGGAATTAGGCACTCAACTTGCCTCGCCACTCGATCCTAACACGTATGCAAAGTTAGATCGCTCAAGTGGCACTAGATGACCGATATGCAAACAAGTTTGCCCCTCTTAATAGTACGGCCATCTATCCTAAACCCGGTCATCAACTTCTCTACACACCTATGACCGGTGAAATGGAAATGCCCTAGGTTATACCTTTGCCTTGCGCATTCCACTCCATCTCCTCCGATGTTGATGCAACACATGCACCAACCAATCACCAAATGATATGATCCACTTCATATCATCACGTGACCGTATTGGTTCATCGATCTTGACCTCACTTGCTCTTCACCGTTGCCTCGGTCCTTCGGTGCCAAGCCATCACACAACTTGCCCTTCACCCTAGCAACCGGTCCATCAAGCCAAGCCTCATCTTGATCTTCTCCACCTTGGTCACATGACTCCATGTCATGTCTCATATGCAATGAACTCCTTCATGACACCATCATATGTGGACTAATCTCCTGTGTATCTCATATAACCACATATTAGTCCATCTAAGTTGTCACTCAATTACCAAAACCAAACAAGGACCTTTCAATCTCCCCCTTTTTGGTAATTGATGACAACTCTACAAAGATATGGAAATTAAGCTTTTTCAAGCTAGCACTTCACACAAAGTGTAAATTGCTAACTTGTTTTGGATTTAATGTTACTTATCCAACTTTTAAGCTCTATGTTAAGATTTGGATAAGCACCATAAAATCCGACTTGGTAGTGATAACTCCCCCTACATATGTGCTCAAATGGTTTGGTTTCAAGCTTGCACATATGCATAAATATGAAATTTGTGGGAGGGTTAGCACTACTAAGTGATGCTAAGGTGTATAGAATAAACCTTTGTAGCTCGCTACCAATTAGTAGCTTGATACCATTTGAAAATCACAAGTTTGCCATCATCCTTAGCATCATGAGTAGCTAGACATCAAAAACACTAGAAACCCCGTGAGATCAACATTATAAGCAAGGTTCTAGTTTTTGCATGATAAACATAAGTCTAGCTAACATCCTATGCATGCTAGTTATCAAAGCATCAATCAAATTCTATAACTAGCATACACCACACAAGCATGCATATTGAATTTAAGAACTTTATGCAATGCAAGCAAGCACATGAATATGCACATAGAAAATGTAATCAATCAAAGTTCATGAGCTTGCTCCCCCTACTTGTGTGCTTTCTTTGTCCAAGAATGTTTGATCCCCTTACATTCTTCAATGTTACTCCCTCTTTGTCCATGTTTATGTCCAATCTTTCCAATCTCTCCCCAAAGCTCAAAAGTTTTCATATCTTTGTCCAACTTCTCCCCCTTTGTCATCAATTTCCATAAAAGGTGTTCTTCTCAATTGATACAAAGGCTTATATTGGGGTAGATGGTTGAGACTTGAATATTGCATTTTTGATGGACATTACCACATATGTTGGAATGACAAACTTTATGGTTGCTCTTGAGATTCCACATAGGATCTTTGACCTTGATACCAATTGGTGGGGCTTCTCCCCCTATGTCATAGCATGTGTCATTCACTTGAGATACCACTTGGAGATGAGGGTAGCATTTCTTGATTTGATCACTTAAAGTTGAGGATCACTTGTGAAACCATTGTCTTGCATGAATGATACCACGTGAAGATACCATGAGTAGGAATGTGATACCTTTTGAAAGAATTTTCTCGTATGGATCCACTTTGAAGGATTTGACAATAATATTCATTTCTTGAACATTCACTATCTTCATGAGTACCATTTGTAAGATATCACTTGTAAGTTGATGATCTAGACACCACTAGTGAATACCACTTGAAAGATCAATTTGAGTCTAGATACCACTTGAAACAAACTAGATATCTATTTTCATTATTGTCTTGTGCTTGTACTCTTATCATTGTCATGAGCTTCTTGTATGACTTGAACTATGTTGATTTGCCTAAGATTCCAAGTCCGGTTTGATCTAATGACAAGCTTCTTCACTCCTCATGCTAAGGGTTATCTTGCCAATGTTGTACTTGTCACTTGTTAGCAATCCAAACTAGATCAAGTACTTGGGTTTACTAGCTCATGAACAAACTCATATACATACCACTAGAACATTTAGACAATCAAGCAATAGTGGTAGGCTATGAATCTAAAAATTTCATTTGTCATGCATGATCCTAATAAGCATGTACTATATGCACTAACCGCATACTAGTAAGGGATGAAATGATCATGCTCATTACAATGATACCTTTGCTATGTTGGAGTAGAGGATAGTCACATAGATTCCAATTCATTACTCCAATAGCAATATGAAGTCCAATTTATAAGCTTGGTGAAGACCAATCATCATAGATAAATCCATTCTTCACCCATATGAAAATGTAAACCACTTATGATCAAGTGCACTATCTCTTGAGTTGTGGTTGGCTTGCTTCATCCTTTTGATCAATGCTTGCATGAGAGAACTACTTAGAATACCACTTGAAATACATGACTAGCTCTCTTTTGGGTGTTGCTTGCTCTTTAGATCAATCCTTTTGATTGCTTCAACCAAGCATCACAAGTTCCTCGGATCACCACTTCCATGTTAGCCTTCCAAGTCCCAAACTTGGTTTCACCTACACACGGCGGCAAGCCCCTCACTAGGGAGAAGTGACCTTTCTCCAAAGAACCACTCTTGATACTCACTTGAAATGATATAGTTTGATTGATCCAAATGATGAACTCAATCTTGATGAATAATCCTTGAATCTACATTTGAGTCCAACTCTTTCTACTTGTTTAAGTCCTTTTCCTTCTACCAAATGATCTCCAATCATCACTAGAACTTAAACTTCACCTTCATCTTAAGTTTGATCTTGATCTTCAAATTGAGTACCAAATAAGTATACCAAGTATATTTCACAATACAAAAGTCTTGTACTCATTGCTTTTCATGCTTCTAGATCAATCCAAAACCAAACTTAGGTACCTCAACCACTTGTAAGCATGTTTCCAACTTGAGGACCTTTCAATTAAAAGTGACTCTAGATTAATCCAATGATTTTTACTTTTCTGGCAGATTCTGTACCCTTCAAAGAATAATTCATATCTCCCAATGTACAGATCCAAATGCCATGAAATTTGGTGGAGATGTGATTCACTAAGTCATCTAGCAACTGTAAAAATTTGAACTTCTTTTGACTTCGAGATTGCTACTAGATTTCAAATCTTCCACCACTGCTACATGCTGAAAACTGCTGCACTATAGCTGACAAGATGCACTCCAAAACCGAAGCATCTCTTATCCATTTCTCATGAAATTTCTACAGCATCTTCTTTCATAAGTGTAGAGCATGTATATCAAATTTCAAGCCAATCCAAATAGATTTGATCACTCAAACATGGCTAAGATCACTGCTAGCTCAGATTTTCAACTTTAGACAGATTTCAATATATTGAGCAATACTTCATCAAATATGAATCAAACTTAAAACTAACTTGTTTGAATACTTTCACAAGACATATATCCATTCAATCCACTTACTAAAAATTATCTCATGAATTTATTCAACCCAAATCAATCCAAACTTGATTGCTAAGCATTTAATCCATTCAATCATCTCATAGCAAGCAACATTGCACATTTATCCAATTCAATCAACTCATATGCACCCAAATAAAATGATCAACAAGAGATATACCTTGGTTAGCTCATGATCATCCAATAGCAAGCTTTTACTCAAATAAATTGCAAGCCATCAAATATATCCAATAAATCACCACAATCTTGAATGTTGCACTTGTATGTTGTAGCATTTGGACTCCACTTATTTTGACTTGGCATTGGGATAGAATATGCACTAAGCTTTAAAACTTGATTCAACATATGATGACCAATATGAATCTAAATGAATCAAGCCTCCAATGCCGATGGTACCTACAAACAATCATCCACTTTTTGATGGTACCCAAACAAGTTTGGGTCCTCTCAAGTTAGGAGCAACATACTTAGGCAAAGCCTTAGTATGGTTAGCGGGATGTTTTGCAATTTCAACCAATGAGGTACCATTGCCATCCTTTCTAAGCATATTAGTATTATAAATTGAAATAGGCTTAGAATTGTTACCTAGGGGACATGAATGTGCCATGTGTCCCCTTTTCCGGCATAAGTAGCAACTTCTTTTAGAGTGAGCCTTTTCTTCCTTGCTCATGTGTTGCTTTTCAATGCCTTGCCTCTTATGAGTTGCTTGAGCTTTCTTCTCAAGCTTGGTAGGACACCCCGAGACAAAGTGTCCCATATCTCCACACTTGAAGCACTTGATGTGAGCATGTACTTTCTTCTCGATTTGATTCTTGCTCATCATCTTGGCATCTTGGATTTGCATTGGATGCCTTGCTCTACCACCCCTTCTTGTTTTCTTCTTCTTCTTCATCAAGTCATCATCATCTTCATGGTTGATTTTGACTTGATCTTGGGGCTTTGCTTTTGGCTCAACTTGAGACTTCTTGGTAGGGCAATACTTAGCAATATGTCCCATTTCATGGCATCGGTGGCACATGAGTTGGGATAGCTTCTTTGCATTTTGCTTCTTCATAATCTTGCCCTTGCTCTTGTTGTAGCCAATACCACTCTTATCACCATATCTTCTTTGATTGGTCATGATATGCTCAATGGCGATTTTAGAGTTGTAGCACCTCTCCAACTTGTTGCTCAAATTCTTCACTTCACTTTTGAGCTCATTGTTCTCCTTCAAAAGGTTAGTCTCACAAGACATAGAAGTAGAACAAACATCTAATTGTGAAGAACATGGCATATCTAATAAATCATCACAAGAGGTGGATACATGCTTCTTGCCTACATCACAAGGGTTAGTAATATATGATTGATCATTTGACCCAAATGATGAGCTCTCACTAGATTTGGTTTCTTCATTAGAAAGCTTCTTAGTGAGTAAAGCATGTTCTTGCATCAAGTTATCATGAGCAACACTAAGTTCCTCATGAGCCAATTTTAGCTCCTCATGTGAACAAGTAGTAACATAAAGTAGATGCTTTTGTTGTTCACATGTGGTTTTTAGAAAAGAGTTTTCATTTTCTACTTTATTTACTCTTTCCATTTCCCTTTTCAAGGCTCTTGAGAGTTTATATAAAAGCTCAAAATTTGGATCATCACAATCCACAACAAAACCACCAACATGTATCTTATTGTTACCATGTGATGATGTCGAAGAGCTTGTTGAAGCATCACTCTCATAGCCATCATCTTCATCATCAAGTGTGCATGGAGTAAAAACATTGCTTGCATCACTTGTGGCATTATCATTCTTCTTGTCAAGTGATCTTGTGATTTGATCA
This sequence comes from Saccharum hybrid cultivar R570, assembly GCA_038087645.1. Classification (NCBI taxonomy): domain Eukaryota; kingdom Viridiplantae; phylum Streptophyta; class Magnoliopsida; order Poales; family Poaceae; genus Saccharum; species Saccharum hybrid cultivar. The sequence goes on from JAQSUU010000100.1 coordinate 45,750, forward strand.
TCTTTGTCATCACTTGACCGTGAGGTGGAGCAATCCTCTACAACCACCTTGTTGTGGTCATGCTCAACATCCTCATGTACCTCCATCACTATGTGATCATCCTTCTTGAATTTTCCATCATCCCAAATTGAGGAGTCACCATAGTGATGCTTGAGTGCCATCCATATGCTATGTGCACTTGTGAGGCCTATCACCTTATCAAAGATCTCAATATTCAAAGCTTTAATTAGATAAAACTTAGCTTGTGCATCAAGTGTTCGGCAATCCTTTTGAGCTTGGGTACGGTTACCACACCCATCCAAGTCATGAGAAAAGCCAACAACTATGATCCACCAAAACTTAGGGCCAAGAGCACGAAAATGATCAAGCATGTGATTTTTCCACCGTGCATAGTGAGTGCCATCAAAAATGTGTTCCACACAATCATCTAGCCCATAAGTCGCCATCCTCTCGGGTCGGTGAAGACCGCAAATGAGAGACCCGGCTCTGATACCAATTGAAGGGTCGAGATGGCGGACTAGAGGGGGGGGGTGAATAGTCCTTTCTAAAACTTAAACGCGTAGGCTAACCAAAACAAATGCGGAATTAAACTTATCGGTCTAGCCAAGACTACACCCCTCTATCTAAGTTCTCTAGCACCTTGCAAAGATCCTAATTAAGCAACTAAGGTGCTAAGCTTACCAAGAGCTCACCTAATCAATTCTAGAGCAAGGTCACACAAACCTATGCACTAGTACTTTGCCAAGCGAGGGAGCTCCTACACAACTAGTGAAGCAAAAGCACAAAGCCTAAGCTCGCTAGCAAAGCTCAATAACAAGGCAACTAATGCCAAATTAGAGAGCGCAAAACACTTAGCTACACAAACTAAGCAATGTGACTAACAAGGTTACACAAACCAAATTAGTCACGCAAGGGGAAGCTTCTAGCTACACAAGCAAGAAGATAACTAGCAAGCTACACAAGCAAACTAGTTACGAGAGCAACTACACAACCACAAGTATATATGAAAGTAAATACAAGCTTGTGTTGCACGAAAGCGAACCACCGAGAAGAGTAGACAATGTTGACACGGTGATTTTCTCCCGAGGTTCACTTGGTTGCCACCAAGCTACGTCCCCGTTGTGTCGACCAACACTTCGTGGTTCGGCGGCTAATCGGTCACACACCGAGCCTCTCAAAAGGCACCGCAAGAACCCACCATAAAGTGTGGTAGCTCAATGACACGCTCAACTAGAGTTGCTCTTCGCGATCCCCGCGGGGTGAGCACAATCCCCCTCACAAAGCTTCTCCGGAGCCCCGCACAATCTTCTTGCGAGCTTCGACGGAGCCACAAGCCACCAAGCCGTCTAGGAGGTGGCAACCTCCAAGAGTAACAAGCACCACCGGCTTGCAACACGATCACCTAGTGCCACACGATGCAATCTCTCAAAGCAACGCACTAGAATCGCTCTCTCACTCGATCCGATGAACACTATCAAGCATGAGTGAGTTAGAGGGCTCCCAAGCACTACCACACAAGTCACAAAGACTATAGTGTGCTCAGCTACCGGCCACAGCCGGCCACAAGGTCTATTTATAACCCCACAGTCAAATAGAGCCGTTGCACACACTTGTCCGTTTTCTGCGGGAGCACCGGACGCGCCGGTCGTGACACACCGGACGCGCTCAACCGCGTCCGGTGCCCCTGCGACGTCCACGTGTTCACCGAATTCAAATTCGTCCATTAGATCCACCAACGGTCACTGTGCGCCAACGGTCAAACGACCCACCGGACGCGCTGTAGCGAACCACCGGACGCGCCGGTGCGCACAGTACCCGCGCCCGCGAAGACAAGACCGGACGCGCTCCTCGCAACCACCGGACGCCACAGTAACCGCGTCCGGTGCGAGTCCAGTAAGCACCCTGGACCACCGGACGCGTCCGATGATGTAGGACCGGACGCGCACCGCGTCTGATGACTTCGTGACTCGCTGTTCGCCAGACCGGACGCGCCGGTCCCGTGGGTCACCGGACGCGCCGGTGTCAAACCCTAGCCCGCGCGCCTGACGCCCGCGCTGCACTGACCGGACGCGCCGGTCCATAGTGACCGCGTCCGGTGCAGCGTCCGGTGCGGCGTCCGGTGCAGCGTCCTGTCACTTCCGTGACCGCGTTCGCCTCTGTTTCTTTTCCGACTTCCGGCGCAATGGAAAATAGGCATTTCACTTCCCCGAAATCGCCTGAATCCCGCGCTCGCACGCTCGGCGGGAGAGAGAAAGGAACCAAACCCCTCTCTACCCGTAAACCACAGCGCGACCAACGCCACCTTTGCAAATGTGCCAACACCAACAAGTGATCACCACCTTGTGCTCGTGTGTTAGCATTTTCACAAACATTTTCTTCAAAGGAATTAGGCACTCAACTTGCCTCGCCACTCGATCCTAACACGTATGCAAAGTTAGATCGCTCAAGTGGCACTAGATGACCGATATGCAAACAAGTTTGCCCCTCTTAATAGTACGGCCATCTATCCTAAACCCGGTCATCAACTTCTCTACACACCTATGACCGGTGAAATGTAAATGCCCTAGGTTATACCTTTGCCTTGCGCATTCCACTCCATCTCCTCCGATGTTGATGCAACACATGCACCAACCAATCACCAAATGATATGATCCACTTCATATCATCACGTGACCGTATTGGTTCATCGATCTTGACCTCACTTGCTCTTCACCGTTGCCTCGGTCCTTCGGTGCCAAGCCATCACACAACTTGCCCTTCACCCTAGCAACCGGTCCATCAAGCCAAGCCTCATCTTGATCTTCTCCACCTTGGTCACATGACTCCATGTCATGTCTCATATGCAATGAACTCCTTCATGACACCATCATATGTGGACTAATCTCCTGTGTATCTCATATAACCACATATTAGTCCATCTAAGTTGTCACTCAATTACCAAAACCAAACAAGGACCTTTCAGTAGGGTGTCTGTTTCCTCCGGCTCATGTTGGTGGGCCTCGACGCCCAAACGACCCAACAGACAATAATGTCATCCGCACGAAAATAAAAATAAAAAATCACCACTTCACCTTTTTCTTGAAGCACCGTTGTTCCCCCGTCCATTCTCGAACCAACTTTTTACTCCCGCATCGTCCCGGCTTACTCCACCATGACCACGCTGCAGCGCTCGCACCGCCCCGGCCGCAATGCAGCGACATGTTGCACCGCGCCTAAGTGCCGCCACCTGCTTTCCTATCTCCCCACCGCTACTCACCACTCATCGCCGAGTTCTTCGAGCCGACGCGGCGTGGTCCACAGCGACTGCTCCAGCGCGGCGTTCTTCACCATGCCCAGCCGCTTGCCTGCCGCCATCCTCCCTCTCCACTGCACCCGAGCGCCGCTTGCTGGCTATCGCAGTTCCACACTAGGTAAGCCATGGCTGCCGACAGCGCCATGTTTTGTTTTAGATGTGTTTCAGAAGTTGTTTTCAAGTGTTTCATCTGTATATTGTGTATGTTGCAATGTTTATATATGTATGTTGCAAGTATATGTTTCTGTTTACACCAGATTTTAGAACGATACCCGGGGAATCCAAGATTTAGAGAAGCATACGAGGACCACATCGCACACGGAGTTGGCTCATGAATAACTAGGCCCGTGAAGCTGGAGTCAGCAGCCCATGATGTCAGCTGAGTTGACCTTAGAAAATTGAACACGATCGACATCGGCTAAGGCATGAATGAATCGGATTCTACGAGATAGGAAATCGTAGACTCCAATTTACCTAAATTAGGATATTTCCTTTATTTCCAAGTTTTATAGTAAGTCTTATTCAACTAGGACATGTGTTTAAGCCCAGGGTATAAATATTGAACCCTGGCTATTGTAATCTATCAATCACAATCAATACAAACTCGGCTTCACGCCAAAACCTTAGGAGTAGGAGTACTGTAAAATCTCGATGAGTTTTTTGGTAGACAGGGCTTCATCATTTCGATCTTCGGTACCATCACGACTAGTGTTTTACCTCGTTGGGCTGCATCATTTGATCTCTATCGTGGTTTAATTCTAGTTAGTATCAATTTGTATCTAAATTAAGTAAGGCTGCGTATTTTGATCTCTTGCTCGGTTTTGATATCAAATCGGCGGTTATCAATCTTGCTATCTTTGGTATTTTTATTAATTATAGCAATATCACCAATTTATCTGATCAAGATCGAGATAGATCGGCATCTTATCATATTAATCCATCGTCTCATTTTATCATGCTCAGAGCTTTACTTTGACGTTAGATTCTGTTTTATCTCAATCTTGATCAAACACAATAGGCGTTCAAGGATTATTGTGCTATAACTAGATTCACCGGCTAGTAAACTCTAATCTATCGTCTACTGTCATCGCTACATCGTATCGTATAACGGGCCACTTTAGATTAGATTTTATCAGTTAATGGATGTGTTTATTGTTAAATATGACCTTGTTCGTTTGCTATGCTTCCCATCGGCTATACAGCCGATGGCTTGTGCTTCCACTTATAGCATGTTTTAATGATTCTGTTGAAGTATAAATACATCTATCGACTCGTTAGTTTAAGTTTGTTGTCTTTGCCAACACTGCATCATAATTTAACTATTTGGTAGTGATAATAGATTAGATCTTATCTGTTTATAGATTTATTTGTATTAAATAGTTGATTGTTTACATGCTATACCATAAACCTTTTTGTATCAGCTGTATAGCCGATAGCCTATGCTTTCACGACTTACCTTATTACATGTACATCAGCTAGCTCTTGGATAATTATCTTGTTTTTATCTTGGTTAATCAGTCGATGTTACTGTAGTTCATCTTCGTCAATCAATCAATGCAATCATGCTTAATCATGTTGTTCTCTTCATTGCATTCCATCATCCTGTATGATCATCGGCTATCAGATCTACATTGTTAATACTTAACAATAGCCTATGGCACTTGTTTTGATTATTTTACATCATAAGCATGCTAAATATCGACTCTCTAGGGATAGTGTTTCTTATCGGCTCTTTAGCCATACATTGGAACTGTCTGGAACAACACCGATATGTTCCCACTTAAATTACAGATGATCTCTCTTCTTGTCAATTGCAGAGCCAAATTGACTAGCACGCCTATAAACTCGAAACCGGCTTGTCCTACAGGAGCCAAAGCAAATCTCCTAAGCTGATCGTGTGTCCTGCGTGGTCAGATTTTCGCATCGACAGATGTTGCAAAATGATCTAATGTCGCATGGCTACGAGCGTATGTTTTAAGTGTATCTTCCACATGTTTCATTTGTTTTAGACGTATGTTGCAAATATATGTTCCAAATGTTTTATATGTATATTTCATGTGTTTCATCTAGATGTTGCAATGACTATACAAGTATGTTTCAATAGTATACTGCATATATTGCAATGGTCGGACAGATGTTGCAGAGGAGATAAGACGTTAGGACGTGGGAAGGGGCGCTGCCGAGACAAAGCGGGGTGGAGGACGGGGGCGCGGCGGGGATGGCACCGCGGCGAGGGGAGGAGCGCATCGTGACGGGGAAGGAGCGTGGCGGGCTTGACGCCAGGGGCGCAAATAGGATGGGGATCGAGTCGCACATGGTCACTGGCACGGGATCGGTCGCAGGCGACCGGACGTGATTCGCTGGCGTGGGATCTGATGTGAGCGCGGGGGCGTCCGATGCGAAGCGGTTGAAGACGTCGGAGCTGCTCCAAATGCAGGCCTGGGGCCAGGCGCTAGCCCTGCCCATTCTCAAGGCATCTACAGAGGTACTTGGTCAAAATTCTGCTCCCACTGATTCGTCAGAATGACAGTATACGGTTACATTCTCTGAGAAGCGCTCCGTGCCTTATGACAGGTATCAGGTATTCAGCTACAGCTGGTCAGGGCAGCGGGAGGCTCAACTCTTTACAAGGCAAGGCTTTTGTTTTTGTTTGTTGCCTACAACTTCTGGTATTTCTATACGCTTTAAATACAAAATCAACTCTATATACCGTTTACACGATATCTACTTAGTCTAGTCGATGGGCAGTAGATGCTATGCTACACGCACAGCAGGCATGCTTTCCACCCATTGCCAATAAACGAATGCAAAAATTACCAATGGCCTGGGCCTCCTGTCCTCATCTCTTCTGGAAGTTGAACTTCATGATGGCAAAACTGAACAGGAACGCGAAGAACACGGTCAGCCCAACGTGCACCACTGCGACAACCCACAGGAAGTCGTGATGGAAGCCGAAGTAATCCGCGATAAACTGCGCCACAGTCTGGCCTGTCACTGAGTCCTCGAGCGTATGCGTGATGTCGCCGAACTGGGAGGCAACCAATCCGTAGAGTGTCCATGCGACTGGGCAGACCCAGCTGTGTTAGACTCGTAGGATTGTTACCTCTGTGTTTTAACCCGTAGATCCGTAGTTAGGCTCATCGACCTTGCGGAGCTTCACCGCAACGGCAGCGTGGACGCCGATGCCGCCCTGGATGCAATCTCGCGGACGCCAGTGCTCGTCGTGGTGGTGAGGCAGTGGGACGTCAGAGAACCTGCATAGGCGGTAGTGGTGGTGGCGGGCTCACTACTCATGGCTTCTTCAAATGAGGCAGGATCATCCTCCATTTGAAATTCTTTAGTGTTGTACACTTCATAATCAGCAGGAATAGCTGATTTTATAACTCTTTGAGACCTTCTAGGGGCCTCCACATTTTGGCACATCTTCTGTTTGAGGCTGTTGTTGCTCCCCCTCATGTGTGGCAATTGGTTCTATTGGATCTTGAAGAACAGGTTCCTTATATTTCATTCATTGTTGCCACAGGTGGGATAATAACAGGTGCTGGCACCACATTATCTAGCACTGTCGGTGCAGCTACAGCAGGTAGTGAGAAAATTGGCTCATGAATCATTGGAATGGGCGCTTACACCCGCTTCACTTCAAGGTCAATTTCTCGAGCTACCATGCTCCCCTCATCTTTTCATCCTCTAGGAAAACAAAGTGTCTCGTTTTCACAAACTTTGTGTCTCTCTAAATAGTAGAAACGAAAACATTTTGACTTTTCTATGTAGCCAAACAAATGACAACTTACTGTTTTGGGATATAACTTCCCAATGTTTGGGTTAAATACTTTAACCTCAGCAGGGCTCCCCACACACACACAAGTGGTTAAGTGAGGATACTCTTTCTGTCCACAACTTATACGGTGTTTTAAGCACCGACTTTCTTGATACTCTATTGAGAATATGAATGACGGTTTTATCGCCTCCATCCATAAGCTCAACTGTAAGGTGGAGTAACATATCATACTGCCCACCATATCCATCAGGGTGCGATTGATTCTTTTAGCTACTCTATTCTGCTGAGGTTCACCCGGTGTAGAATACTGGGCTACTATGCCATTCTTTTAGGGTATGCCGACCGTAGTACTCCACCACGGTCAGACCTAACTGTCTTTAATCTTTAATATCTTAAATTTATCCAATACATCTTTTCTTTCTTTGATTGGATAAATATAGTCATAATGGGAGTAATCATCTGTGAATGGATCATAACCATCCACACTCTTTATAGGGAACTGACCACAGATGTCTGTGTGAATAATCTATAAAATTCCTGTGCTTCATTTAGCATCTTTCTTTACATACTTTTCTTTTATGCATTCTCTGCATTGTTCTTAATCTGAGAGCTCTAATGGAGGAAGAACATCATTCTTAACTTGTCTTTCTATTCTCCCCTTCGAAATATGGCCTGAACGATAGTGCTATAATTTCGACAACGCATCGTGAGCTCTCTTATGCCACCATTTCCAGAGTAACACTCTGTCACCAGCTGCTTTATCAGCTGAGTAACATGTGTCTTTGAAGTGCCAGTGAACTGACTCTTTATTCTATCGAGGTGCTCAGTGACCGTGTCACATTCTAGGATTGAGCCCACAATTGCAGGTTCAATCATGTTCTTTATCACAGCCAAACATTTCTTGTTGGCAGTGACCCACTTCCAGTGCTTCAAAAATCATAGGACATCTTTTGAGATTTAAAATCCCTTTCTTTAGTTGCCCAAGTGGCATCATTCTCATTTGTCTCCCTCACCGGTGCCACAAACTCAGTGGAACACGGTGAGGTGACTACCCAGTCCACCTTAGACAAGATGAAAAACCAGGTTAAAACTTTTCTTAACATAGAAATAACATCATTTGCATGCCTTGATTCCAACGTTGGTCAAAATCAAAACATACAATTATTCTTATACACTAATTCTACATCACCGTTGGGCAAAAATAGAATTAATGCATAAATCTTTAACATTCACAACTGTTCTTACACACTAATTCTACATCACCGTTGGGCAGAAGTAGAATTAATGCATAAATCTTTAAAATTAACATATGTTCTTATACACTAATTCTACATCACCGTTGGGCAGAAGTAGAATTAATGCATAAATCATTAACATTACGATATTGTTATTATCAACGTTGGTCAGAAAATAACAACATCATAATCATATCAAATCTCTTTTTCTCTCCAATTAAATACACATTGGTTCAAAATAACTGGAGAATCAATGTTTTCTTTAGCAGCGGAAAAACTTTCTTTTTCTCCAATTAAATATCACATTGGTACAAATTAACTGGAGAATAAACAATTTCTTTGGCTGTGGAAAAACTCTCTTTTCCTTGATTTTTACCCACGGGGAAAATTGCTTTTTCTATTTCCTTTAATCCATTAATCAATTTCCAGGAAATAAATATTTTCTGGAAAAAACTTTCCTTTTTCTCCAGTTAATTATCACGTCGGTTCAAAATCACTGGAGAACATACTTTTTCTTTAGCAGCGGAAAACATATACTCAATTTCTTAAATTTTACCCACAGGTAAAATACCTTTTCTATTATTCTTTTTGAGCCAATTTGCATTTTTTTTTTAATTTTCCTGGAAAAAGAAAATATGTAAACATGCTCTATCTCTTTCTTTCTCGGCCCAAAACGGCCAAAATCGGTTCGGCCCACTCCAGCACGCGCACAGTCCCGCGCTCACCCCCGCGCCCAGGCCGCAACCTGGGCCTGGGCCGGGAAAGCGGCCCGGCGCTCGCACCCGCCTGGGCTGAGTTTGGCCCAATCGCGCTCCGCCGTCGGATCACATCCGACGGTCGCCCGGCCGTTTCGCTCGATCAAAAACAACCGGAGCGGCCGCGTCGGCCGAAACCCTAGCTCATTCGCCCCTTGCCCTTCTCTCTCTTCACTCGCCCGCTCTCTCTTCTCTCTACCTCAGCGCAGCCGCAGCCACCGAGAGGACACCGAGCGGGAGTGAGCAGCGAGCCACGGCGCCGTCACCGGCCCCCTCGCCGGCGCGCGTGCTCCCCGACGGGTGAGCACGCCGCCATCGAGTGGCCTGGCCGCGGCGCCCCCTTGACCGAGCCCGGCGAGCAACTGCCCCCGCTCGGCACTTCTTCTCCCGCGCTGGCGAAGGGACGGTTCGCCTAGTGCACGTCGAGATTTCTTTCCCTTTCTTCTTCCCCTTTCGGATTTGAGTTATTTTTCTCTGTTTTCTTTTCGCTTGTTCATCCGAAAAGAGGATCTAGGGTTAGGGTTCGGTTGAACCCGATTCGAGTTTTCTTTTTGTTTCTTCCCTTTTCTTATTTGTGCCGAATCCCCCTTTTCCCCTTCCTCGTTGCGAGTTAGGGTTAGGGTTCCGTTGAACCGATTCGGTTTTGATTCAAGGTCTTCGAGATAGGCCCCTTCCCCACGGTCATTTCTTGGGTTAGGGTTCGGCTCGAAGTGCCGAGAGCCCTCTCTGTTCTCTGATCCGAATGGATCTTGTTTTCTTTTCTTTGTTTGACCGATTGGGGTTAGGGTTTGTGTGCCGACCCCTGTTCTTTTCTCTTCTTTTGAATTTCCTTTCTTTTCTTTTATTTCTTTTCTCTTTTGGATTTAGGGTTCGGCTCTGTTCGTCTTAAGGCCGAAACCTTTCTTTTCCCCCTTTCTTTAACCCAATTAGGGTTAGGGTTAGGGAGTGTTCTGTTCTTTTCTTTTCTTGCCGTGCCAGTGCGGCACTTTTCCCATGCGATGGCGGTGGTGACCGGGGTTCCAGTGACCTCCGCCACCCCGGTCCCTTTTCCTTTCTTCTTTTACCCGGTTAGGGTTAGGATTACACAGAGGCAACCTGGCTCTGATACCATTGTTAGACTCGTAGGATTGTTACCTCTGTGTTTTAACCCGTAGATCCGTAGTTAGGCTCATCGACCTTGCGGAGCTTCACCGCAACGGCAGCGTGGACGCCGATGCCGCCCTGGATGCAATCTCGCGGACGCCAGTGCTCGTCGTGGTGGTGAGGCAGTGGGACGTCAGAGAACCTGCATAGGCGGTAGTGGTGGTGGCGGGCTCATCCCGTCGCTGGCAGCACGCTTTAGGATCGGATTAGGGTATCTCTGTAGGTGGGTGTGGCGGCTTCAGTCAACCTCTTAGTCCGAGCCCTCACCCCCACATTCCTTTTATGTGTGTCGTGCGACAGGGGCCCTCCAACCGAGTTAGGGTTGGGCTCCCCCGATCAGGGAGCAGAGATAGGGCCCAATAGGCCGTTGGGCCTATTGGTGGAGATCAACTAACAAGCTGTACCACCTCCACCAGACAGGCAGTTTCTGAAGGAAAAAAAAAATTGAGCGCATCATGAGTACTAAGAAATCTGTGAAGTGTTGAGGTCCGAACGCAATAAGGAATGGAAAATGGAAAATGCAAAACCAAGAGGAGAGTTACTTACAGGTCGGGGGATTAGATATCCTGAGAAGAGGTTCCAGATGTTGTAGAATGCCGATGAGATGATGGCTGCTATGCTTTCGTTCGGAGTCAAGCCGACGGCCATCATCCCATAGAACGTGAAGTAAAGCAGTGTGAAGTACATGAAGAACAGGTACCAGAGGAACTTGGCAACAGTCCACTCAAATCCAATCATTGAATAGACTAACACTCCATATAGCAAAGTCTGGACAAAGATATAAGGAAATTCAATCGCGACCTGCAAAAGAACAAGGCAAAATCGTTAGGTTCTTGGGCCAAAAGAATTCAGATTTCATCCTTCACGTCCACAAGCTTGGAACTACAATGGTGAAGAGAGTAACACAAATTACCTGTCCAAATGCATACGGGAAAGCTGAATACATGCCCGCTGCTCGTTCTCGGTAGAAGACTGTTCGCTCCACCACCACCACTGGTTGAACCGAACCAGAGTTCTGCACTCCAATGTATATAACTGCTGCGTACATGGATCCCATGGCATTGAACAGATCCTGTTGTTTTTTACTGCACCAAAGACATGAGTAAGGCGTTAGAAAATATACTTCACGGTGCAGCTATTATTGCCTTACAGATCTGCAGATAGAATAAAAGTTGGATGATATACGTTTTTCGTCCAAGGTCCCAGAACATGGTTCCAAACATGAGCGCAATGGCGATGGTGAACAGTAACCTAACTGCTGTGTAAGATGGGTTCCTCCAATATGACTTTTTCTGCTTCCAGAAGCAAGCTAGGCACTGAGTAAAGAACGATCTGGAGTACTGTGTAGGGAAATTCAGATCACTAGAGCCAGGAGGTGGTGTGCTCAGCTCCTCTATGAGTGCCTTGTTCCTTCTGAAATAATGAAAATGAAAATCAGTTAGATTAATCGTTCAAAGACACCTATCCTCGGCTTTGGTTCTGCATTACATGCCAGGAGGCTTACTGGTATAATTCTGATTGACTGTAGATTTCACTAAAATCAACCCCAAGGATCTCTTCCTGAGAACTAGAGGTCACTTCCAGCATCCATGTGGCTGGGTTATATCCATCCTTTATCTTGCCAATACCTTCAATTCCCTGAACAAATAATAGGATTTTTCATTTGGTTTAGCAGGCAATTGGGGTTAAAACGTGCAGTGATAACCGTTCATTTACTTCTCTTCTCACCTCAAAGTACTCAATCAATTTTGACGAATTCTGGCCCACTGGACCAACATATATCTCTTCTCCACCTCTCTTCATTAAGAAAAGCTGAAATTCAGACATAAACAAACAGTTAATATATGATCTTGTCTAACAATATCATCCACTCTTACACACAGACAAGAACAAGAAGAATCAGTCACCTCATCAAACGCTTCAAATATGTCAATGCTTGGCTGGTGAATGGTGCAAACGACAGTCCTTCCAGTATTGACAGTGTTCCTTACAGTCCTCATCACAATTGCAGCTGCACGAGCATCAAGGCCGGAGGTTGGCTCATCCATGAAAACGATCGAAGGGTTGGCAACAAGCTCCACAGCAATAGTTAACCTCTTGCGTTGCTCAGTTGACAGGCCACTCACTCCAGGAAGCCCAACAAGTGCACCCCTCAGTGATGTGAGCTCTACAAGATCCATGACCTCCTCAATGAACATCTGTTATGATGAAGTTTAGCAGATAAGATCTACAATCAGTTAAGGAGAAAAAAATCCAAGACTTGATTACTTGCTTGTATTTGTTACTAACCTTTCTTGTTTCTAAGTAGACATCTGGAGGAAGGCGTAGCCATGCAGAAAATAGGAGCGACTCATACACTGTTACATGTGGAGAATGAATATCATTTTGCTCACAGTATCCTGATATGCGTGCAAATGTCTCTTGCTTCTTTGGATATCCTGAGATGGTAATATCTCCCTCAATATAGCCCCCAGTCTTTCTGCCAGCTAAGACATCCATAAGGGTGGTCTTTCCAGCACCACTAACACCCATCAATGCAGTTAGGACTCCTGGCCTAAAAGAACCACTAACACCCTTCAAAAGAAGCAAACGATCTTCTGTCACTCCTTGCGCTTTCATCGCCTGCATGTAAAAAAATATGATCAGGTAAGAAATCTTGGATATATTGTATATTTTTGTATTTCAACTTCATGGAAAAGAAAATTACCTCTGGCATGTCCACCGAGTATCTTATATCATTAAAGGTAAGTGACAATGGTACAAATGGGAGTGCCATTCCTTTCCTGTTCTGACTAGAATCCTCACTGCTATGCACAGAGTTTTGGCCAACGCTGTGGGACAGCTCCAACTCCTGCCTCCTAGATTTCTTTTCCTTATGGCTCTCTATGACTTCACCAGTTAGGTTGGCATGTTTTTCTTTCAATTCATCTTCAGACATTGATCCGTGGGAATCAGTGAATGCTGTCAGAAAAAAACAAGTGGCTACAGTTACAATCTTTTAACTCAAATCACTGAATCTCTAATTTTGGCTGTTATATACATAAAAAATATGTCTTATAAGTATACTTACGACTCAAAACCGCAAGAGCTACAGTGTAGAGCAGGTTGAAGAGGAGAGTATATCCAACCAAGGCACCGAGCCCAATCCAATACCACTTAGCTTCAGTAAAGACGCCGCGATTTCGAAGAACAACAATTCCCGTGGTTGTTCCATTTTGAATCTGTACCAAGAAAACACATGTTAGTTTTTCTATTTTCTATTTACCATGTTGTTAATTCTTCTGCTGCTCAAGATATGCTGTACTTACTTTGCTCCAACTGTGCCCCAAAAATTCATTTGTTGAAATGGCATTCTGTGCATATGATAGAGGAGAAATCCAGTAACCCCAAATCCACCATTTCTTCACATCAGCTGGAAAAGAGAGATAAATCAAGATAAACATATAGATGAGAACATCATTCACTATTTTGAAAGAAACAAGAACATCGATCATGTTATCACGGAAAGTTGAGTTACTTACGTCTTGCAAGTATAAAGCCACCCAGTGTTTGAAAAGCCAACAGTGCTAAGGGGCCAAAGGTATGAGACACAACCATGTCTCTTCCAATTCCAGCAATGAAGCGGAAAAGAGCAGATGACATCTGATTGAGTGCAAGGAGCAGCACATACTGCTTAAAGAACCTGATGACAAACAATCGCTCAGACTTCGTATAACAAACTTATTTATCATTCAATGTTCAATTTGATTATTTCTAATTAGAAAACAATTAAGTGTCATGAAAGGAGCATATTTCATGGATTCCAAGACATAAGACATGTGTTCTAATGCATCTTACCTGATCACACTGGGATCAAATCCAATGACATAGTATGTGGTGAAAACATAAACCCCAACTTCCAAAAATGTGATAGGGATCTGAAGAATCCATGACGGTATGGTGTAGGCCCATGCAGGAAAGAAGAGAAGATCCCTCTGCTTGAAGAAAACCGGAAGCTTCATGACAGTCATGGCAAGCTCTGCGAAACCATTGAACATGATTGTGTCGAGGGCAAAGAAGAGTGCTCCCATGTAGATGCCTCCATAAGATTCTTCTCGTTTCATATTGGTACGGAAAAATGTGGTCATCACGATAAATGACATAACAGTAAGCTGCAACAATAATGGAAAAGTTCAGATTGAAGCCATCTAATCTGTACCTTAATAATCGGAATAAACATATAAAAAAATTGAGCTTACATTAACAGATTTGAAAATATACATAAATGCATTCCTCTTCATGAGTAGAAGCTCCCTATCAATAGTGGCTTTGAGCAACTCCTTCCTGCTGACACCAAACTTTGAAGTAGCTAGAGCAGCAGGGTGGCTCCGGGTCCTATCAAATGGCTCTGAAAGATCATTTTGTATAGACCGGCCCACGTGGAATGTACAGAATGCATCTGCAAATTTCTTCACAGGCACAAAACGGTATGGCCTGTCCTGCCGATACCAATACTGCCCCTGGTCTTTCCTTGATGTCACCTTTCGAATAAGTGAAACATATTAGTGCAGTTCGTCTTTAAAAATCAAAATCACTAGATGACAGGATTTATAGATGATGCACATACTTCCTGCAAGAAGTCAGCTACACCCTTTCTGGCAGGGCATCTGAAGCCCATGAACTCAAAGAACTCGAGCACATGTTCACGGGGGCCCTGGTATACAACATGCCCATCAGATAGGAGTATAATGTCATCGAACAAGTTGTATGTTTCAGGCGCTGGCTAGAGCAAGGAAATGACTGCAGTTCCACCAAGGATGTGGATAGTCTGCCTAAGTGAATTCACAATTTGGTATGTGGTTGAGCTGTCCAGTCCAGTGGATATCTCATCCATGAACAGAGCTCTTGCCGGACCAACAAGCATTTCACCTAAGTAGTGAAGACATAAGGATGTTAGAACGTGTTTTCAAGCGTTTTACAGTAAAATACAACAATTTAGGGGAAAAAAAAAGGATGCCATGGGTTTGTATTTTGATCATTGCTTGTACCTGTTGTGACACGCTTTCGTTGACCACCAGAAATACCCCTCATCATTTCATTTCCTACCACGGTATCAGCACACACTTCCAAGCCTAATATCTGCAGGTATAAATAGGCAAGCAGCAGGTATGATATCTCAATTTCGTGATAACAGTAGTCATCTTTGTTGTGTTACAGCAAGCAGACTGTACCTTCAGTATGTAGTCTGTAACAATACTGGATTCTTGCCCACCCATAGCTGAGGCCTACAGAAGTTTATAGTTAAATATCTGTTACCAAGTTGCAAATAAACAGGTAGGAGGTGACATATATGACTGTCCACGTTAAGTGCTGAAACATTCCTGTTTTATACTTGCATAAATAGTTTTATCAAGCACAGAATGCTCTTAAAATGTGTAACAGCCTCACCTTCATATAGACATCAATATCATGATCTGGCTTGATGTTCGCTGCCTTCTCCCTTCTCGCCAACTCAGTCAGCATTTCTAGAACAAGGCAAACAACAAAGCTTAGTACTAATCCAAACGATGGCATAACCCATCCAGCGGTCTGAAATAAAAGAAACCACATGCATACCATATCTAGTGCCAACGCCTTGGCACCGCGCTGAGAAGGCCAAGGTCTCCCTCACAGTCATCTCCCCAATGTGGAGATCGTGCTGGCTGATGTAGGCCGCTGTCCTCTCCGGGACAAACTCGTTCATCCCGTGCCCATTGTAGGTAACCTTCCCTGAAACCCTGAGGTCCTTGTCGAGCTTCCCTGCCAGCGCCAGGAGCAAGGTGGTCTTGCCTGAGCCGGGAGGTCCGAGAAGCAGAGTCATCCTCCGGGGCTTGACTATCCCGCTGACGTCATGGAGGATGGTCATCGGCCGCTTCCTGCTGGGCAAGATGTGGAGCGCGTTCCCGATGGACTGCAAGGGAGAAACACCAAAGATACTTCCATTTTAGTACGAAAACACTACATGAATCAGTTATTGCAAACAATCACGCAGTCGCAGCGACTAAGCAAGAAGCAAGGTGCGAGAAGTCGAGCACGCACGGAAGGTGCTCGAGTAAACGCCGCAGAGGCGCTTTCCGGCGTCGCGGCGAGCGCCCGCCATGATGGTTGTTACTCCTCGCGGTATGGATGGAAATGCGATGGCCAGGACAGGCAATGAACGAGCGGGGTAGGCGCCGGCGGCTATGGGTGGTTGGTGACGGGTGTGGCGGGAGAGGTCGGGTGGAAGGAATCAACTTTGCCCCAAATTTTTTAGTGAGGGCAGTTAGTTATTAGTTGGGGGGAAAGGTTCTGTGGACCACTGGCCTGGTTGGAGTGGTTTGTAGCAGAATAATGGGCTTTTGTTGGGCTCCACTGAATCTGATCCTTTTATTCAAAATATAAACAAACTCAAGAAATTTGAAGCTGCCTTCAATCAGCAGAAATTAAAAAAAATGTGAAAAAGGTTGTTAGTTAACTTGAGCTGTTGATGGGTGGCTAGCTTGCTAGAAGCCAAAATGTTTGAACGGCTCAACCCGTGGTTGGTGGCTTTAGAGCAAGTATAATAGCCGGCTGTAAGCCGGTTGAATGCTAAGGTGAAAAAGAGAAGATGAGAGAAGAGAAGCGGGATGTAAGTTTATAGTCAGCTTAGACATAAGAACCAAGAAACTTTGTGAGAGAGGCAAGTGGGTCATGTATTAACAGTGAAGAGCTAACTGCTATATGAGTGGACTAAAAGAAGGCTGTAAAGATCCTTACAGCCAGTTGTGGAGCCACCGCCCGGCCACCCTGAGTAGCCGGCGGCCGGGCTCCTCGGCAAACTTCAAAAGAAAAATTCCTATATATCAAAGAAAAATGTTATAGTTTGCTAGGTAAATATTTTTGCACAATGAGAATCATCCGGGCTCCGAAAAACTTCTAGCTCAACCACTGCTTACAGCCGTGCCGGGCTGTATTATTATTAGTCTTGCTCTTAACACAAAGTTGCTACTAGCTTGCACGCTGACTAGCTAGCTAAATGCGGGCTAACTGCATGCGGCTAGGCGACTAGCATTAACACATACACACTATCCTTTTGTGTCGCCTTCGTTCCCACGAGGCAACTCTCACCTACCGGTTACCGTACGTACCCAAGCTACCGACCGAGTAAGAACGCGTGCAACTTGTCTTGCGTCAAGAAAAGGGGGCAAAAAAAAAGAAACGGCTATCTGCCCCCAAGTGCCTTTCCCGCTCCGGCGTCGTCGCTGTCGACCACAAGCCAAGTAGACATAGAGAAACAGGGGCGGTACGTATGCAGCCAGCTGGCCCTACCGTGACACATGCATGCACGCTTCGAGCCGCCGTCGTACGTCGTCGACGCAGTATATATAATTAAGAAGTCTTAATTTGTTTAGAAAAATTGTATTAATGAAAATGAAATAATAATCTGATCCAGTGAATGGATCGAGATCATGCATGAGAGAGTTTATATGTTCTTGATGACTGTGTGCATGTAGCTAGATATATATGTCTATATATAGGAGTACCTCGATGGTGTTGGTGACGGAGTTGATGAGCGTGGGGAGCCCCCGGTCGCCGACGTGCACCTGCGCCTGGACGTGCAGGTTCTCGTAGCGGACCTCGATGGTGGGGTAGTCGATGCCGACGCGGTCCATGCGCTCCCTGAGCTTGAGCAGGAAGCGCTCGTGGTCGTCGTCGGCGGCGGCGCGGACGAGGCGCTCGATGAGGGCGCGGGACTCGCGGGCGCCCAGCCGCGCCACGTCCACCTCCGCCACCACCTTCTCGCCGCCGCCGTCGGCCTCGTGCAGCGCCAGGATGCCGCGCCGCACCCGGTCGAACGTGGGGAGCCGCTCCAGCGCCGCCCACCGCAGCGCCTCCTCGTCGTTCTCCTCGTCCTGGAACCGAGAGGACTGGCGCGAGAACACATCGTCCCCGCGACGCCACAGCGAGCTGTCACGACGAAGGCTCGTCACCCGGTGGATCTCCCGGTCCATTGTCTTTTCTTGATAGATCCGGCCGGCCGGCACGCACTACTTCTTCAGCTCGTAGCCAAAACTAATCTCCTTGTTGGATTATGTCGGAGTGCCTGCCTGCCTTTGGTAGGTGGCTAGGCTTTCGGCTTTGGCGCTTTGCCTAGTAGCTCTCTCTCGAGATCTGCATGTATTGAGCTTGCCGGAGGAGAAGCTGCTGCTATATATACGGAGGCCGTGGCTGTGCGAAGTTGGTGAGGACCAGCCAGTACACAACTTAACTTATTGTCAGCCTTGACCTTGACTCTGTCTCTCTCGCACATGCATATGCTATGCTAGTTAGCTTCGACTTGGCACGGGCTGCTGCTGCCTGCTGATGCCTTTGATTATTTGTAGGAGCCCTAATTCAGTAAGCTATTCACGCGCTGTTTATACACCTGGCATCACCGGCGAGTTTGTCTTGTCTTGTCTCTGATCCAGCCATCACGCGCGCATGGAGGCGGTCAGCACCAGGGTTAAAAAAACCGGTCGGTTTACCGCGGTTTACCGCGGTAACCGCCCTAACCGGGCCGGTCCGGTCCGGTTAGGTATTCCCCAAATTCAAATTTAAAATTTGAAAAAAAAAATTGCTGAAAAAATTTCTAAAAATAGTTCATGATTTATAGAAGCCAATGGTGTAAAATTTTTTCAAATTTGAGTTTGTTTAGTATTTATTTATACGAATAGAAGTTTGAAAAAAAAAGAAGAAGAAAAAACTGGTCCCGGCCCGTTCAGGCCCATGAGGCCCATTAGGCCGCCACGTGCACCAAACGAGCCGGGAGCTCGCGGGGGGGGGGGGTCCAACGCGCCGAGGCTCCTTTCTTCTCCCGTCCGCCCCCCGTCCGACCCTCACCCGCGCCGACCGGCCGCCGCCGCCGGCTTACCGCCCCCACGCCTCGGTTTACCGACCGGTCAGCGCGGCTTACCGAGCCCGCGACGCTCGGTCGGTTAACCGGACGGATCTAGCGGTTAACCGGTCGGTTAGCCCGGTAAACCGACCGGATCCGCGGCTAACCGCGCAGGTAAGTTTTTTTTTGTTTTTTTTATTTAGAGTAGTTTTAGGATTTAGGTAGAATTTGTGTTAGGATTTAGGATAGTTTTTTGGTTAGGTTTTAGGTAGGATTTATTTTAGGATGTTTTTTTAGGATTTAGGATTAGAGGTAGGATTTGTGGTAGGATGTATATTTTAGGTATATATTGTGTGACTTTGTGTATATATTGTGACTTTGTGTAAGTGAGGTATAGATTTTAGGTATATATTGTGGAGGATTTGTGGTAGGATTTAGGATACATTTTATTTAGGTGTGACTTTGTGTTGTCCATTTATGCAGGTAGAGTAGACAATGTCAGGCAGAAACATAGACGTTGTATGGGAGCATGGTGAAAATCTTGCTCCTGGATGGAGATGCAATTATTGTCATGTGACGAGAGCAGGCGGTGGTTGCACTAGATTTAAACAGCATTTGGCTGGGTACGGGGCGGACACCTTGCATTGCGCCCGTGTGCCACCAGATGTGCGTGCGTACTTTCGGCGAGATCTTGACAGAGCTAAGAAGACGACTGCTGACCGGGCTCGACAAAGGTTGGCACAAGAAAAAGCTGCAGCGGAGGGAAACCATCCCCTCGGTGATGATGAATATGAGGCTCAGATGAAGGAAGCACTAAACCAGTCGAGAGCAGAATATGACTACGAGCAGAGGGTGCAACAGAGAGGAGGTAATTACCACCGTGGAGGGGGTAGTGGTGGTGGTGGTGGTTCGCAAGGTGGGAATCCTATTGACAGGTTGTTTAGAAGAGCAGGATCACGGAGGGAGACTCCAGTGGAGGTGGAGGACTATCATGTGGCAGCGGGTGGGAGGAGAGGAATGCAGCAACAAAGGATTGATACAGGGTCTTGGACGCAGAAGGGGAAAAATGCAAAGGAAGCTATTGGTAAATCTGCACCAATTTGGTTTCGTATATTGGAACATATAGCTAACATAATGTGTTCCACTTGCAGCGCCCTGGTGGATGATATTTGGTAGAGATACTCCAAATTTGCAGCGCCTTGCTTTGCGGCTTGTTTCACAATGTATCTCCTCCAGTGGATGCGAGCGGAACTGGAGTACTTTTGCGTTGCTGCATACTAAGGTTCGCAATCGGTTGTCGCACAAGAAACTAAACAGGCTTGTTTATGTCAATTACAACCTTCGGCTGCGACTAGCGGATGTGAACCCACGAAGGTATGATGAAGAAGATTTTATCGACCGGTTCGCCGAAGTCTCATTCTATGATTGTACCAATCCGGTTAGGGAATGGATAGAGTACGGTAGATCTAACCTGCCTCCTGTTCTTGATGAGGATTCTGACGAAGTGGACGTCCTTCTGCCATCACATCTTGTTAGGTACATTATATTTATATATATATAAATGTGTGTGTATGTCTCACCATGTATTATGTGATTCATTTGTTTGTGTTGGCAGTGACCAAATAGACCCCGAGGATCTACGTCAGGCTACGGGGCATGATTGCATCAGTGATTGGGCCCGTAGAAATGTGGGTGCAACTCACCTCGGGAAGAGGAAGATGCAGATGCTGCCTCCGAAGGGTCATGGCAAGCGTCACCGAGGAAAAGGAAAAGCAGTGACCAACGACACAGAGACTGAGGATGAGCAATACCAGTCCCAGGATAGTGGTGACGATGACAGTAGTGACGATGACAGTGACAATGACGGTGCTGGTGGGAGTGACGGTGGCGGTGCTGGTGGGACAGACGGTGGTGGTGGTGGGAGTGGGGATGGTACTATTGGTGCTGGTGGTAGTAGTTATGTAGGTCTTCATTTCACAGGTATCCATTGCACCTACATACACATAATTGTTTCTGTCTATGCCTACTAATTATGGTTGATTGCAGGCGAGACCCAATTCACACATGCTACTCAAGACCGTGACCATGGACAACCGACATCGCAGAGGAGAGCATATACACCGACGGACTACGACACTCCACAGTACTCTTCTTCCTCCTACAGCGATACCTCGCAGCCTACTTATAGCTATCCCATTTCTGACATGACCATGCAGACTCAGACTAGATGGGTGTATGAATGGGAAGACCCTAATTTTTACAATATGTTAGTTCAAGAATGGGAGACAACAGCAGCATGGACAGGTCAAACTTGGCAAGATTACAAGGCTGACCTGCTTAGACAGCAAGGTATCTCTCTTATGTCCACCGCCGAATATGAAATGTCGTGCCAACAAGGGGTCTTCACATACATCCTACGTAGTTGACCATGCGAGCGGAAACTATATCTTTGTTTGTGTAAGCGACTATATATTGTATTTGTATGTGACTATATATTGTTGTTTTAGTGACTATATATTTAAGCGAATATGTATTTGTATGCGACTATATATTGTTGCTTTAGTGACTTATGTTATTTTTTACCACATTGTGTGGTCTTTTTACATTAATTTGTGCAAAGGAAGTACCAAAATTTCTTTTTATTCATGAAAGAAAAAAACGGTTTGGAGCGGTAAACCGGTCAAACCGGCCGGTTACCGCTCCAAACCGGCCGGTTTACCGGACTCGAACCGAACCGAAGCGGGTTTGAATTTGATTTTGAATTCGGCCGGTTACCGACCGGTTACCGGTAAACCGGGCCGGTTTACCGTTACCGGAGGCCGGCGGTTACCGGAAACCGGTCAGTAAAAAAAACCCTGGTCAGCACCACCCGCACGGGCCCCACCGTCCGTGACAGGGGAACTCATTGTCTCATTCCTTCGTTCGGGG
This sequence comes from Saccharum hybrid cultivar R570, assembly GCA_038087645.1. Lineage (NCBI taxonomy): Eukaryota > Viridiplantae > Streptophyta > Magnoliopsida > Poales > Poaceae > Saccharum > Saccharum hybrid cultivar. The sequence continues at coordinate 67,732 of JAQSUU010000100.1, forward strand.
CTGCTTCCTCTCTCGCGGCCTGTTTAGTTCTAAAAAATTTTTCTAAAAATTTTTAGATTTCTCGTCACATCAATTTTTGGACACATGTATGAATGTAGATAAAAAATAAAACTAATTACACAGTTTAGCTGTAAATCATGAGACGAATCTTTTAAGCCTAGTTAGTCTATGATTGAAAACTAATTACTAAATAACAACGAAAATACTACAGCCTGCTACAGTGTTTTTTGCAAAAAAAAATTTGCAACCCTTGGTTCACTGCAGCGGTAGCGGTTGGTGTTGGGTACCTCTTGCGCGCTTGGCGGCTTGGGTCACTCGTTCATCCCGTACTATATTGCTTAGCTTAGGTAGTGTTTAGACGGTGTAAAAGTTGGTGTAAAATTCCTGTAGTACTTTTCGTTGTTATTTGGTAAAATTTATCTAATCATGGATTAACTAGGCTCAAAAGATTCGTCTCGACATTTACAGACAAACTGTGTAATTAGTTATTTTTTTACCTACATTTAATACTCCATGCATACGTCTAAAGATTCGATGTGACGAAGAATCTTATAAAATTTTTGGAAGTTTGAAGGGATCTAAACACTGCCTTAATTGCTCCATTGTTTTGACAACAAACCATCCCTGTCCAGCTAGGATCCATCCATGGGCAGGTGCTCAGCAGGGCCGTCGGATCGTTAATTTATTACTGATCCGACTGCGTGTGACGTTACATCAGTCGAGCTGCATGTGTCAACTTGGACAGAGGCTGTGTTTAGATGCACTGAAAAGTGCACTATGCAAAATAAGATTCCCCGTCACATCAAACTTGCGATACATATATGGAGTACTAAATGTGGATAAAATCAAAAACTAATTGCACAGTTTGGTTGTACTTTACGAGACGAACATTTTGAGCCTAATTAGTCAATGATTGGACAATTATTACCAAATACAAACGAAATGCTACAGTGTATTTTGGCTATCCAAATTTTGGATCTAAACACAGCCAGAATGTTTTCACCGTCCCCGAGAGAAAGAGGAGCGTTGACTGGTTGGTGATTCCGATAGCTCGATTGACAATTATTTCCTTTTAAAAAACAGTAAATTTCTTCTGTTCATTTCTCGTTTTCGTCCTTTTTTAGGGCCTTTTTAGAGAGAATCCATGCGGCTCTAGCTCAGCAGCAGAGTTATGTTTTGCCACAGCTAGACCCATTTTGGTTTGTGCTACAAGCATTTAAAGCGAGTGATTTTCTAGTCAATATTTCATACAAAATTAATGTTTATTGCACCTAGTATTTAATATGGACCTTTAAATTTATTCCAATTAGTTGAAATTATATAGGGTTGGGGCAAGTCCAATTGAATTTTAACAAAGATAACTAGCTCATTGGTACGAAGTACGAACCAGTATAGAGGAGGATAGCATAATAGGTTCTACGTCCACTTGCAATGCACATGCATATTTGCTAGTCTTTTATAAAAAAAATAATATCTGAGCAATAAGATCAGTCTCAATGGGGTTTCATAAGAGTTTCATGGGCATTAATTATGCTGATGTTGCACCATATTAATAAAAAGAGAGATGATAAGAGTTTCATGGGAGTAGAAAGAGTTTCATGAGGATGAAACTCTTTTACACTGTTTTTAAAATCTAGGTGTATTGAAAACAGTGAAATAAAATCTTCACTGAGAATGGCCTAATTGAGCTTCTTCTACCCTAACTTGCCTTCTGCTTGCATGCAATGCATGGGTCAATCAGCTACTAGTTATTGTGTCGCTTTCGTTTTAGAAGAAGAATGCCCAACGTGACCTGACTGTTTTTTCACCGTATATCCCAGCGAAGGTTGCGGTCCAATTCGAGTATTAGAATAGAAGTTACATACGTTCTCTTGCTCAGTTTTTCGTTCTCCATTGTTTACTGGATGATCGATCAAGCTCCCCTGTTTTGTTTGCACCAAAGTCCTAGTCCCGCGTCACTTTCGTCCAGACATATATATGACATGGTCTGGCTCACACTTGTACTTACTGAAGCAATCACCAGTTGAAATTTTACGGAAGTACTAGTAGTGTAGCGCACACTTGCACTTAATTACCATGTCGATCCTCTTTTGAAGAAATCTTTTGTTTGGCAATGAACAACGCAGCCTGTTTTCCGAGTCTACACTGTTATAGTTTCAGTATTTGATTATTGCCTGCTGGCTTTTCGGTTCCAATACCGGTCCTTTTAACGTCCTTTCATGCATACTATTGGTCATTTATCTTTTTCAATCAACCCATGGTGTTTAATTATATTCGGACTATTGTATTTTCAGCAAATTATAAAGAAAACCAGGTTTCGGATTGTTAAGGAGTAGGTGTTGACAGCTTCAGGGCCTCGATCTGATCTTTGAGTCTACTTCCCTATAGCTAGCTAAAAGGAATTAACAAAATATATAAATCGAGTCAAATGTTTGATTTTCTTGGCTCATGACCGGGAAAGTGCTTACTCCTTATAATACCTTCGATCGAGCTTCTCCTTTTTCGCATTCAGCTTTTCTTGAATACGTAAAAGATTTGCCCATCATATAAACGACGCGCTTCTAACGAGCGCCCTAATAGGTCTACAGGATAACAGCCGAAGGCTAGACCGTCCTAGCATGCAAAATCAAGTTCCGATATTACGGTATACAACCAATGCACCAAGACATGTGCAGTGATGCAACCTAAGCGGTGGCTTTGCGTCTCCATTGCTGCTTGCACGACTGTTTTCCAACGTTCGTGAGGAACACATCCAGTGCTTCACACGGACCGCGTCCAGTGCTTTGATGTAGGAAACGATCTGCTTACCGTAAAAGAGCCCCGGTAGGCCTTCCGTCCCGACATGCTTGGCATTGATGGACCCCGTGGCGAAGCCCATACGTTGCATGACAAGGATCTCACCTCACTTGGAATCAGATGCTTGAGAGAGGCTCTGAGCCGCCGGCTGCTTGCTCCACAACGGGAGCACGGCCGACTTAGCAGGTGGCGGCTGCTTGGGAGGCTGACAAATTAGCAGGGAGTCGACTTATTCAGCACTCGCTTGGTGAAGCCCTTGAGTCGATGTGTGGCGGAGTTGTCGCTGTCCTGGTCCGGATGGCCGTCCCGTGACGGCGTGAGCAGGTTCAGTTCAGTTATTCGATGATTTCAACACTGTATCTTGCCCTCACGTTTGACTCTGATTTATATATTATCATAGTTCATAACAACATGACTGGTGTTGTACTACAACCAGGAAAATAAGGTCCTCCATCAAGTTAATATGTGGAACTCACCATTTCCAGCTTATTTGTGCTTGACAAAAATGGCTTGACCGATGATTCATGTCATTTTCTTGACTATATTCTAGGTGACTTAATAAAGCACCTTATGTTTGCAAGTCAATTATTCAGTTGTGTAAGGAACAATAGTGGTACTAGTATCAACTTTTATTAACAATGCAAATGTAATATATCACACGAGATATGATATAGATCCAACATATGTGAAGCTAAGTTACTTCGATGTTCCTGTCTTTGACAGCTACAGGCTAAAATTTCATAATCTCTTTTTTAGGAATCATATATGTCACTAACCCTCTACTGCTTTGAATCTCTTTTTCACAAGAGAGATCCAGGAAACAAAGAAGATTACAACTGGGCTTGTAGACATTGTTCGATCCTTAAAGAAAACAAAGAAAATTCATAATATATATCTCCTTTTTTAACTCCAGTTATCCCTATCACGCAGAGCAACAATTGAGACGAAACCCTTCGCAGTCGCAGCCAATATGTGAGTGTAACTTGCTCGTTCTCAAAGCTCGCCACGACCGATCGCCAAAAAAAAAAAAAAAAAAAACTCGCCACGACCTTTGAATTCAGAAGAGTGGGTCAACAGTCAACTTGAAGTGTCGTTTCCGACAAAGATGGCAGCGTGGATAATTTAACATCGTCCAGTGGCCGCAGCCTGTATGAAATTTCTACTGCGATGCGAGATCACGGACCAGGACGGGTGCTTAATATATACTAGAAGAAGTGAAGAGTTGACTGAGTGGAAGAGCGTACGACATACATGCACTACGACGCCGTTCCGTTTCTGTATTGGAACTGGATCAGTGTCGTCTCTACTTTCTATTGCAGTGACAATTCAGGTTGGACAGTTGTTCAGGGAAGAGGATGATATATTGTCTGTCGTCTGTATGATACGGGTAAACATCGCCTCTGCGTTGTCGTTTCTCTACTGGATTTGGATATACTCCCAAGAAATTGACGTGTGAAATGAAAACATGCCTAGGCAAATATAAACTGCATTCCCAAAAGAACACAATTACCTCTTTTTAGTTACGAACCACCGTCAAGTGCTACAACACCTTTCCGTGAAAACCTGCATGGTGTTCTGGAAGCTTCAGCTGGGAGGTGTTTTGTGATGGAGCAATGGTGAATGTTCCCTTCTCACGAGTCAAGAGTAGAGTTCCACAATAATCAAATGCTTCTACTCCGAGCCGGCAGAATCAAAGTCCATTTCTTCCCTTTCCGCAAAAAAGCAAAACAAAACAAAACAAAACAAAACAAAACAAAACAAAACAAAACAAAACAAAACAAAACAAAACAAAACAAAACAAAAAACATTTCCTCCCCCAAATCCACATCGTCACCAAATACAATCATGCTTCGCCGTTTCAACAAAGCATCGCATGACTGCAATTCCTTGTTCACATCCCCAAAGCCGTCAACACCCAAGAACCGATCGAGATGCCAGTCGCCGCCTTCCCACTCAACTCACCTAACTCGAAAGTTTCCCCAAAGGTCAGGAACTCAGGAAGATGGAAGCAAGGAAGAAACACACGAAATCTTCAACGCCCGAAGCGCAAAGGCGGCGAGCTGAATGGCGCCGGCGGCAGGCTGCAGCTGCAGGTCGCACAGCTTCTGCCACGCGTGCAGCACGTGGAAATTACCGTGTGATTTTATCCCAAATGGTGAATTATCGTATGGTCCACCGCAAGAGATCTGAATCCGCATGTGCCAACTGGCAAGTCATCGGCGCTGCTGGCCCCTCACGATTTGGACTTGTTTAGATGCTACTCAAATTCTAATTTTTTACACTCTCTTTTCATCATATCGAATCTTTGAACATATGCATAGAGCATTAAATATAGATAAAAAAATAACTAATTGTACATTTTAGTTGTAAATCACAAGACGAATGTTTTGAGCTAAATTAGTCTATAATTGGACACTAATTGCTAAATACAAACGAAAGTGCTACGGTGACCAAATTCTAATTTTTTTTCGTCTAAACACCCCTTGGACCTTGGACTCTGGTCCTGCAGACTGGGAGAAGAGAAACCATGCAGCAGGAGCAGGATTGACCGCAGGCTGGCCGTGGCAGAGTAGTACAGTAGGTGGTCAAACTTTCTTGTGAACACGAGGGGCTAACAGATCACCCTGAACCCTGCAGTGTGCAGTGCATGCAATCTCTTGACTTAGGCCTTTATTAGTTTTTAAACTAAAACTTTACATCCTATCACATCGGATGTTTGATACATGCATAGAGTATTAAATATACATTCATACCGTGACCGCGTCCGGTGCAGCGTCTGGTCACCTCTGTGACCTCCGTTCGCCTCCGTTTCTTCTCCGACTTCCGGCGTAGTGGAAAATAGGCATTTCAACTTCTCAAAAACGCCTGAATCCCGCGCTCGCAAGCTCGGCGGGAGGGAGAGAGAAACCCAAACCCTCTCTACCGCTCAAACTTCATCGCCTTCATAAATGTGTCAAGACCCATAAGTGATCACCACCTTGTGCACGTGTGTTAGCATTTTCATAAATATTTTACCGAAGAAGTTAGGCACTCAACTTGCCTCGCCACTCGATCCTAACACGTATGCACAGATAGATCGCTCAAGTGGCACTAGATGACCGATATGCAAACAAGTTTGCCCCTCTTGATAGTACGGCCATCTATCCTAAACCCGGTCATAAACTTCTCTACACACCTATGACCGGTGCAATGGAAATGCCATAGGTTATACCTTAGCCTTGCGCATTCCACTTCATCTCCTCCGACATTGATGCAACACATGCACCAACCAATCACCAAATGATATAATTCACTTCATATCATCACGTGACCGTATTGGTTCATCGATCTTGACCTCACTTGCTCTTCACCGTTGCATCGGTCCGTCGGCGCCAAGTCTTGCTCAAGCTTCACCATCGCATGGTCCTTCACTTCGAAGCCTCGACTTGCCCTTCACCTTCACAACCAGTCCATCGAGCCAAGCCTCATCTTGATCTTCTCCACCTTGGTCACATGACTCCATGTCATGTCTCATATGCAATGAGCTCCTTCATGACACCATCATATGTGGACTAATCTCCTGTGTATCTCACATAACCACATATTAGTCCACCTAAGTTGTCACTCAATTACCAAAACCAAATAAGGACCTTTCAATCTCCCTCTTTTTGGTAATTGATGACAACTCTACAAAGATATGGAAATTAAGCTTTTTCAAGCTAGCACTTCACACAAAGTGTAAATTGATAACTTGTTTTGGATTTAATGTTACTTATCCAACTTTTAAGCTCTATGTCAAGATTTGGATAAGCACCATAAAATCCGACTTGGTAGTGATAACTCCCCCTACATATGTGCTCAAATGGTTTGGTTTCAAGCTTGCACATATGCATAAATATGAAATTTGTGGGAGGGTTAGCACTACTAAGTGATGCTAAGGTGTATAGAATAAACCTTTGTAGCTCGATACCAATTAGTAGCTTGATACCATTTGAAAATCACAAGTTTGCCATCATCCTTAGCATCATGAGTAGCTAGACATCAAAAAACACTAGAAACCCCGTGAGATCAACATTATAAGCATGGTTCTAGTTTTTGCATGATAATCACAAGTCTAGCTAACATCCTATGCATGCTAGTTATCAAATCATCATTCAAGTTCTATAACTAGCATACACCACACAAGCATGCATATTGAATGTAAGAACTTATGCAATGCAAGCAAGCACATGAATTATGCACATATCAAATGTAATCAATCAAAGTTCATGAGCTTGCCCTCCCTACTTGTGTGCTTTCTTTGTCCAAGAATTTTGATTGCTCCCTCTTTGTCCATATCCATGTCCAATATCATCTATCTCTCCCCAAATCAATCTCTCCCCCAAAGGAGATCTTGCATATCTTTGTCCAATCTCTCCCCCTTTGTCATCAATTTCTATAAAAGGTGTGCTTCTTATTGATGCAAAGACAAGCATTGGGGTAGATGGTTGAGACTTGAATCTTGCATTTTTTATGGACATTACCACATATGTTGGAATGACAAATTTTATGGTTGCTCTTGAGATTCCACATAGGATCTTTGACCTTGATACCAATCGGTGGGGCTTCTCCCCCTATGTCATAGCATGTGTCATTCACTTGAAATACCACTTGAAGATGAGGGTAGCAATTCTTGATTTGATCACTTAAAGTTGAGGATCACTTGTGAAACTATCATCTTGCATGAATGATACCACGTGAAGATACCATGAGTAGGAATATGATACCATTTGAAAGAATTTTTTAGTATGGATCCACTTTGAAGGATTTGGTAATAATATTCACTTCTTGAACATTTGTTATCTTCATGAGTACCACTTGTAAGATATCACTTGTAGATCATGATCTAGACACCACTAGTGAATACCACTTGGAAGGTCAATTTGAGTCTAGATATCACTTGAAACAAACTAGATATTCATTTTCATTGTTGTCTTGTGTTTGTACTCTTATCATTGTCATGAGCTTCTTGTATGACTTGAACTATGTTGATCTGCCTAAGATTCCAAGTCCGATTTGATCCAATGACAAGCCTTTTTCACACCTCATGCTAAGGGTTATCTTGCCACTGTTGTACTTATCACTTGTTAGCAATCCAAACTAGATCAAGTACTTAGGTTTACAAGCTCATGAACAAACTCATATACATACCACTAGAACATTTTAATCATTCAAGCAATAGTGGTAGGCTATGAATCTAAAGTTTTCATTTGTCATGCATGATCCTAATAAGCATGTACTATATGCACTAACCGCATACTAGTAAGGGATGAAATGATCATGCACATTGCAATGATACCTTTGCTATGTTGAAGTAGATGATAGTCACATAGATTCCAATTCATTACTCCAATAGCAATGTGAAGTCCAATTTATTGCTTGGTGAAGACCAATCATCATAGATAAATCCATTCTTCACCCATATGAAATGAAAACCACTTATGATCAAGTGTACTATCTCTTGAGTTGTGGTTGGCTTGCTTCATCCCCTTTTTTTGATCAATGCTTGCATGAGAGAACTACTTAGAATATCACTTGAAATACATGACTAGCTCTCTTTTGGGTGTTGCTTGCTTTTCTTGATCAACCCTTTTGATTGCTTCAACTAAGCATCACAAGTTCCTCGGATCACCACTTCCATGTTAGCCTTCCAAGTCCCAAACTTGGTTTTACCTACACACGGCGGCAAGCCCCTCACTAGAGAGAAGTGACCTTTCTCCAAAGAACCACACTTGATACTCACTTGACAATGATATAGTTTGATTGATCCAAATGATGAACTCAATCTTAATGAATAATCCTTGAATCTTCATTTGAGTCTAACTCTTTCTACTTGTTTAAGTCATTTTCTTTCTACCAAATGATCTCCAATCATCACTAGAACTTAAACTTCATCTTCATCTTAAGTTTGATCTTGATCTTCAAATTGAGTACCGAATAAGTACACCAAGTATATTTCACAATACAAAAGTCTTGTACTCATTGCTCGTCATGCTTCTAGATCAATCCAAAACCAAACTTAGGTAACTCAACCACTTGTAAACATGTTTCCAACTTGAGGACCTTTCAATTAAAGTGACTCTAGATTAATCCAATTATTATCACTTTTCTGGCAGATTCTGTACCCTTCAAAGAATAATTCATATCTCCCAATGTACAGATCCAAATGCCATAAAATTTGGTGGAGATGTGATTCACTAAGTCATCTAGCAGCTATAAAAATTTGAGATTCATTTGACATCTAGATTCCTACTAGATTTCAAATCTTCCACCACTGCTACATGCTGAAAACTGCTGCACTATAGCTGACAAGATGTACTCCAAAGCCGAAGCATCTCTTATCCAATTCTCATGAAATTTGTACAACATCTTATAATATAAGTCTAGAGCATGCATACCAAAATTCATGCCAATCCAAGTAGATTTGATCATCCAAACTCAGACTTGATCACTGCTAGCTCAGATTTTCAACTTTGGACAGATTTCAATACATTGAGCAATACTTCATCAAATATGAATCAAACTTGAAACTAACTTGTTTGAATACTTTCACAAGACATATATCCATCCAATCCACTTACTAAATGTCATCTCATGAATTTATCCAACATAAATCAATTCAAACTTGATTACTTAAGCATTTAATCCATTCAAACATCTCATAGCAAGCAATATTGCATATATATCCAATTCAATCAACTCATATGCACCCAGGTGAAATGATCAACAAGAGATATACCTTGGTTAGCTCATGATCATCCAATAGCAAGCTCTTAACTTGAATATTTACAAGCCATTAAATATGATTCCAAATCACCATGACTTTGATTATTGCACTTGTATGTTGTAGTACTTTGGACTTCACTCATTTTGACTTGGCATTGGGATAGGATTGCAATAAGCTTCAATACTTGAGTCAACATATAATGATAAATATGAAATCAATTTGAGTCAAGCCTCCAATGCCATGGTACCTACACACATTCATTCACTTTTTGATAGTACCCAAACAAGTTTGGGTCCTCTCAAGTTAGGTGCAACATACTTAGGCATTGCCTTAGTATGGGTAGCGGGATATTTTGCAATAGCAACAATAGAGGTACCATTTACATCCTTTCTAAGCACATTAGTATCATCAATTGAAATAGGCTTGGAATTATTACCTAGGAGACATGAATGTGCCATGTGTCCCCTCTCCCGGCATGAATAACATCTTCTCTTTGATTGAGCCTTTTCTTCATTGCTCATATGATGCTTTTCATTGCCTTGCCTCTCATGAGTTGCTTGAGCCTTCTTCTCAAGCTTGGTAGGACACCCCAAGACAAAGTGTCCTATATCTCCACACTTGAAGCACTTGATGTGAGCCAAATTTCTTTTCTCATTTTGATTCTTGCTCATCATCTTGGCATCTTGAATTTGCATTGGATGCCTTGCTCTACCACCCCTTCTTATTTTCTTCTTCTTTATCATCAAGTCACTAACATCTTCATGATTGATCTTGACTTTAGCTTGGGGCTTTGCTTTTGGCTCAACTTGAGACTTCTTGGTAGGGTAACACTTGGCACTATGTCCCACTTCATGGCATTGGTATCACATGAGTTAGGATAGTTTCTTTGCATCTTGCTTCTTCATAATCTTGCCCTTGCTCTTGTTGTAGCCAATACCACTCTTATCACCATATCTTCTTTGATTGGTCATGATATGCTCAATGACGATTTTAGAGTTGTAGCACCTCTCCAACTTGTTGCTCAAATTCTTCACTTCACTTTTGAGCTCATTGTTCTCCTTCAAAAGGTTAGTCTCACACGACATAGAAGTAGAACAAGCATCTAATTGTGAAGAACATGGCATATATAATAAATCATCACAAGAGGTGGATACATGCTTCTTGCCTACATCACAAGGGTTAGTAATATGTGATTGATCATTTGACCCAATTGATGAGCTCTCACTAGATCTGATTTCTTCATTAGAAGGCTTCTTAGTGAGTAAAGCATGTTCTTGTGCCAAATTATCATGAGCAACACTAAGTTCCTCATGAGCCAATTTTAGCTCCTCATGTGAACAAGTAGTAACATAAAGTAGATGCTTTTGTTGTTCACATGTGGTTTTTAGAAATGAGTTTTCATTTTTTAATTTACTTGTTTTTGCCATCTCATTTCTTAGGGCCTTTGAGAGTTTATATAGAAGCTCAAAATTTGGACCGTCACAATCAACAATAAAACCACCAATAGATACCTTAGTGTCACCATGTGACATGGAACAATGTGGTGATGTTGAAGAGCTTGTTGAAGCATCACTCTCATAGACATCATCTTCACCATCAAGTGTACATGAGGTAGAATCATTGCGTGCATCACTTGTGGCATTATCATTCTTCTTGTCAAGTGATCTTGTGATATGATCATCTTTGTCATCACTTGACCGTGAGGTGGAGCAATCCTCCACAACCACCTTATTGTGGTCATGCTCAACTTCCTCTTGTGCCTCCTCCTTAGGCTCATCATTATTGGAGATCGCCCCATATTTCTCATTTAGAAACACCCAAATCTCATGGGCGGACTCGAAGTCCATGATCTCACAAAGTATGCTACTATCCATAGATCGATAGAAAACATTAGTAGCTTGGCTATCGAGATGTAGGCATTTACTTTGCGCTTGAGTTGCATTCTTTTTATCAATTGCAAAGGAAAAGCCCACATCTACGATCCACCACAATTGAGGAGAAATAAACTTAAAATTGCATGTCATCCAATTTCTCCACCGTGCAAAGTGTGTGCCATCAAAAATGTATGGACACTCAACATCTAGCCCATAAGCTGTCATCCTCTCGGGTCGGTGAAGACCACAAATGAGAGACCCGGCTCCGATACCACTTGTAGGGTCGAGATGGCGGACTAGAGGGGGGTGAATAGTCCTTTCTAAAACTTAAACGTGTTGGCTAACCAAAACAAATGCGAAATTAAACTTATCGGTCTAGCCAAGACTACACCCCTCTAACTAAGTTCACAAACACCACACAAAGATCCTAATTAAGCAACTAAGGTGCTTTCCTTAGCAAGAGCTCTCCTATTGAATTCTAGAGAAAGGTCACACAAACCTATTGAAAGGTCCTTGTTTGGTTTTGGTAATTGAGTGACAACTTAGGTGGACTAATATGTGGTTATGTGAGATACACAGGAGATTAGTCCACATGTGATGGTGTCATGAAGGAGCTCATTGCATATGAGACATGACATGGAGTCATGTGACCAAGGTGGAGAAGATCAAGATGAGGCTTGGCTTGATGGACCGGTTGCTAGGGTGAAGGGCAAGTTGTGTGATGGCTTGGCGCCGAAGGACCAAGGCAACGGTGAAGAGCAAGTGAGGTCAAGATCGATGAACCAATACGGTCACGTGATGATATGAAGTGGATCATATCATTTGGTGATTGGTTGGTGCATGTGTTGCATCAACATCGGAGGAGATGGAATGGAATGCACAAGGCAAAGGTATAACCTAGGGCATTTCCATTTCACCGGTCATAGGTGTGTAGAGAAGTTGATGACCGGATTTAGGATAGATGGCCGTACTATCAAGAGGGGCAAACTTGTTTGCATATCGGTCATCTAGTGCCACTTGAGCGATCTAACTTTGCATACGTGTTAGGATCGAGTGGCGAGGCAAGTTGAGTGGTTAACTCCTTCGGTAAAATGATTATGAAAATGCTAACACACGTGCACAAGGTGGTGATCACTTGTTGGTGTTGGCACATTTACGAAGGCGATGAAGTTTGAGCGGTAGAGAGGGTTTGGGTTCCACTACGCCGGAAGTCCGGAAAAGAAACGGAGGCGAACGGAGGTCACAGAGGTGACCGGACGCTGAACCGGACGCGGTCCTTGCATGACCGGACGCGTCCGGTCAGTGTTCAGTGTCTGCGTGTTTTTCAGTTCGATGATCGGACGCGAGGCGCGTCCGGTCACTGATGATCGGACGCGTCCGGTCGTTCAGGGAGCTTACTGGACTATAACCGGACGCTGGCACTGTCGCGTCCGGTCATGTTTCTTCAGCACGTCCGGTCGTTGTTTCGTTGAGCGCTGCTCAGGCGACCAGCGCGTCCGGTCATTCTCGGGACCAGCGCGTCCGGTCGTTGCTTCGCAGTTAGCCGTTGGACGACCGGCGCGTCCGGTCAGTTAGACCAGCGTGTCCGGTCAGTGCTTCGTGACTTAGCCGTTGTGCGACCAGCGCGTCCAGTCAGTTTGAACGGCGCGTCCGGTCGTTTGACGGGCGCGTCCGGTCGTTGGCAGCGGCGCGTCCGGTCGCTGGTTTGACCGTTGGGGTCAGTGACCGTTGGAGAATCGGACGCGGCTGATCGTGTCCGGTCAGTTACGACCGGCGCGTCCGGTCGTCCCGAATTCTGCCCAGTGAAGGGGTAACGGCTCTATTTGACCGTGGGGTTATAAATAGATGCCTTGGCCGGCCATAGCCGGTAGCTGAGCACACTATAGTCTTTGTGACTTGTGTGGTAGTGCTTGAGAGCCATCTAACTCACTCATGCTTGATAGTGTTCATCGGATCGAGTGAGAGAGCGATTCTAGTGCGTTGCTTTGAGAGATTGCATCGTGTGGCACTAGGTGATCGTGTTGCAAGCCGGTGGTGCTTGTTACTCTTGGAGGTTGCCACCTCCTAGACGGCTTGGTGGCTTGTGGCTCCGTCGAAGCTCGCAAGAAGATTGTGCGAGGCTCCGGAGAAGCTTTGTGAGGGGGATTGTGCTCACCCCGCGGGGATCGCGAAGAGCAACTCTAGTTGAGCGTGTCATTGAGCTACCACACTTTATGGTGGGTTCTTGCGGTGCCTTTTGAGAGGCTCGGTGTGTGACCGATTAGCCACCGAACCACGAAGTGTTGGTCGACACAACGGGGACGTAGCTTGGTGGCAACCAAGTGAACCTCGGGAGAAAATCACCGTGTCAACATTGTCTACTCTTCTCGGTGGTTTGCTTTCGTGTAACACAAGCTTGTATTTACTTTCATATATACTTGTGCTTGTGTACTTGCTCTCGTAACTAGTTTGCTTGGGTAGCTTGCTAGTTATCTTCTTACTTGTGTAGCTAGAAGTATCCCCTTTGCGTGGCTAATTCGGTTTGTGTAACCTTGTTAGTCACATTGCTTAGTTTGTGTAGCTAAGTGTTTTGCGCTCTCTAATTTGGCATTAGTTGCCTTGTTATTGAGGTTTGCTAGCGAGCTTAGGCTTTGTGCTTTTGCTTCACTAGTTGTGTAGGAGCTCCCTCGTTTGGCAAAGTACTAGTGTATAGGTTTGTGTGACCTTGCTCTAGAATTGATTAGGTGAGCTCTTGGTAAGCTTAGCACCTTAGTTGCTTAATTAGGATCTTTGCAAGGTGCTAGAGAACTTAGATAGAGGGGTGTAGTCTTGGCTAGACCGATAAGTTTATTTCCGCATTTGTTTTGGTTAGCCTACGTGTTTAAGTTTTAGAAAGGACTATTCACCCCCCTCTAGTCTGCCATCTCGACCCTTCAAGTGGTATCGGAGCCGGGTCTCTCATTTGCGGTCTTCACCGACCCGAGAGGATGGCGGCTTATGGGCTAGATGTTGAGTGTCCACATATTTTTGATGGCACACACTTTGTATGGTGGAGAAATTGGATGACATACAATTTTAAGTTTATTTCTCCTCAATTGTGGTGGATCGTAGATGTGGGCTTTTCCTTTGTAATTGATAAAAAGAATGCAACTCAAACGCAAAGTAAATGCCTATATCTCGATAGCCAAGCTACTAATGTTTTCTATCGATCTATGGATAGTAGCATACTTTGTGAGATCATGGACCTCAAGTCTGCCCATGAGATTTGGGTGTTCCTAAATGAGAAATACGGGGCGATCTCCAATGATGATGAGCCCAAGGAGGAGGCGCATGAGGATGTTGAGCATGACCACAACAAGGTGGTTGTGGAGGATTGCTCCACCTCACGGTCAAGTGATGACAAAGATGATCATACCACAAGATCACTTGATAAGAAGAATGATAATGCCACAAGTGATGCAAGCAATGATTCTACTTCATGCACACTTGATGGTGAAGATGATGGCTATGAGAGTGATGCTTCAACAAGCTCTTCAACATCATCACATGGTAACACTAAGATACATGTTGGTGGTTTTGTTGTGGATTGTGATGATCCAAATTTAGAGCTTTTATATAAACTCTCAAGAGCCTTGAAAAGGGAAATGGAAAGAGTAAGTAAATTAGAAAATGAAAACTCTTTTCTAAAGACCATATGTGAATAACAAAAGCATCTACTTTATGTTACTACTTGTTCACATGAGGAGCTAAAATTGGCTCATGAGGAACTTAGTGTTTCTCATGATAATTTGGCACAAGAACATGCTTTACTCACTAAGAAGCTTTCTAATGAAGAAACCAAATCTAGTGAGAGCTCATCATTTGGGTCAAATGATGAATCACATATTACTAACCCTTGTGATGTAGGAAAGAAGCATGTATCCACCTCTTGTGATGATTTATTGTATATGCCATGTTCTTCACAATTAGATGCTTGTTCTACTTCTATGTCGTGTGAGACTAACCTTTTGAAGGAGAACAATGAGCTCAAAAGTGAAGTGAAGAATTTGAGCAACAAGTTGGAGAGGTGCTACAACTCTAAAATCGCCATTGAGCATATCATGACCAATCAAAGAAGATATGGTGATAAGAGTGGTATTGGCTACAACAAGAGCAAGGGCAAGATTATGAAGAAGCAAGATGCAAAGAAGCTATCCCAACTCATGTGCTACCGATGCCATGAAGTAGAACATATTTCCAAGTGTTGCCCCACTAAGAAGTCTCAAGTTGAGCCAAAAGCAAAGCCCCAAGCTAAAGTCAAGATCAATCATGAAGATGTTAGTGACTTGATGATAAAGAAGAAGAAAACAAGAAGGGGTGGTAGAGCAAGGCATCCAATGCAAATCCAAGATGCCAAGATGATGAGCAAGAATCAAATCGAGAAGAAAGTACATGCTCACATCAAGTGCTTCAAGTGTGGAGATATGGGACACTTTGCCTCGGGGTGTCCTACCAAGCTTGAAAAGAAGATTCAAGCAACTCGTAAGAGGCAAGGCAATGAGAAACAACATATGAGCAAGGAAGAAAAGGCTCAATCTAAGAGAAGTTGCTACTCATGCCGGAAAAGGGGACACATGGCATATTCATGTCCCCTAGGTGAGAATTCTAAGCCTAGTTCAATTAATGATACTAATATGCTTAGAAAGGATGGCAATGGTACCTTATTGGTTGAAATTGCAAAACATTCCGCTACTCATACTAAGGCTATGCCTAAGTATGTTGCACCTAATTTGAGAGGACCCAAACTTATTTGGGTACCATCAAAAAGTGGATGAATGTGTGTAGGTACCATGGCATTGGAGGCTTGATTCAATTGGTTTCATTTTGTTCATCATATATTGAGTCAAGTTATGAAGCTCAATGCATATCCAATCCCAATGCCAAGTCAAAATAAGTGAAGTTCAAGTGCTACAACATACAAGTGCAATATTAAAGATTGTGGTGATTTATTGGATATATTTGATGGCTTGCAAATATTCAAGTTGAAAGCTTGCTATTGGATGATCATGAGCTAACCAAGGTATATCTCTTGTTGATCATTTCACTTGGGTGCATATGAGTTGATTGAATTGGATATATATGCAATGTTGCTTGCTATGAGATGTTTGAATGGATTAAATGCTTAAGTAATCAAGTTTGAATTGATTTGTGTTGGATAAATTCATGAGATGACATTTAGTAAGTGGATTGGATGGATATATGTCTTGTGAAAGTATTCAAATAAGTTAGTTTCAAGTTTGATTCATATTTGATGAAGTATTGCTCAATACATTGAAATCTGTCCAAAGTTGAAAATCTGAGCTAGCAGTGATCAAGTCTGAGTTTGGATGATCAAATCTACTTGGATTGACATGAATTTTGGTATGCATGCTCTAGACTTATGTTATAAGATTCTGTACAAATTTCATGAGAATTGGATAAGAGATGCTTCGGCTTTGGAGTACATCTTATCAGCTATAGTGCAGCAGTTTTTAGCATGTAGCAGTGGTGGAAGATTTGAAATCTGGTAGCAATCTAGATGTCAAATGAATCTCAAATTTTTACAGTTGCTATATGACTTAGTGAAGCACATCTCCACCAAATTTCATGACATTTAGATCCGTACATTGTGAGATATGAATTATTCTTTGAAGGGTACAGAATCTGCCAAAAAAGTGACAATCATTGGATTAATCTAGAGTCACTTTAATTGAAAGGTCCTCAAGTTGGAAACATGCTTACAAGTGGTTGAGGTACCTAAGTTTGGTTTTGGATTGATCTAGAAGCATGAAAAGCAATGAGTACAAGACTTTTGTATTGTGAAATATACTTGGTATACTTATTTGGTACTCAATTTGAAGATCAAGATCAAACTTAAGATGAAGGTGAAGTTTAAGTTCTAGTGATGATTGGAGATCATTTGGTAGAAGGAAAAGGACTTAAACAAGTAAAAAGAGTTGGACTCAAATGTAGATTCAAGGATTATTCATCAAGATTGAGTTCATCATTTGGATCAATCAAACTATATCATTTCAAGTGAGTATCAAGAGTGGTTCTTTGGAGAAAGGTCACTTCTCCCTAGTGAGGGGCTTGCCGCCGTGTGTAGGTGAAACCAAGTTTGGGACTTGGAAGGCTAACATGGAAGTGGTGATCCGAGGAACTTGTGATGCTTAGTTGAAGCAATCAAAAGGATTGATCTAAAGAGCAAGCAACACCCAAAAGAGATCTAGTCATGTATTTCAAGTGGTATTCTAAGTAGTTCTCTCATGCAAGCATTGATCAAAAAGATGAAGCAAGCCAACCACAACTCAAGAGATAGTGCACTTGATCATAAGTGGTTTACATTTTCATATGGGTGAAGAATGGATTTATCTATGATGATTGGTCTTCACCAAGCTTATAAATTGGACTTCATATTGCTATTGGAGTAATGAATTGGAATCTATGTGACTATCCTCTACTCCAACATAGCAAAGGTATCATTGCAATGTGCATGATCATCTCATTCCTCACTAGTATGCGGTTAGTGCATATAGTACATGTTTATTAGGATCATGCATGACAAATGAAAATTTTAGATTCATAGCCTACCACTATTGCTTGATTGTCTAAATGTTCTAGTGGTATGTATATGAGTTTGTTCATGAGCTAGTAAACCTAAGTACTTGATCTAGTTTGGATTGCTAACAAGTGACAAGTACAACATTGGCAAGATAACCCTTAGCATGAGGTGTGAAGAAGCTTGTCATTGGATCAAATCGGACTTAGAATCTTAGGCAAATCAACTTAGTTCAAGTCATACAAGAAGCTCATGATAATGATAAGAGTACAAGCACAAGACAACAATGAAAATAGATATCTAGTTAGTTTTAAGTGGTATCTAGACTCAAATTGATCTTCTAAGTGGTATTCACTAGTGGTGTCTAGATCATGATCTACAAAGTGATATCTTACAAGTGGTACTCATGAAGATAGAAAATATTCAAGAAGTGAATATTATTGCCAAATCCTTCAAAGTGAATCCAGACAAGAAAATTCTTTCAAATGGTATCACATTTCTACTCATCGTAGCTTCACGTGGTATCATTCATGCAAGACGATGGTTTCATAAGTGATCCTCAACCTTAAGTGATCAAATCAAGAAATGCTACCCTCATCCTCAAGTGGTATCTCAAGTGAATGACACATGCTATGACATAGGGGGAGGAGCCCCACCAATTGGTATCAAGGTCAAAGATCCTATGTGGAATCTCAAGAGCAACCATAAAGTTTGTCATTCCAACATATGTGGTAATGTCCATCAAAAATGCAATATTCAAGTCTCAACCATCTACCCCAATACAAGCCTTTGTATCAATTGAGAAGAACACCTTTTATGGAAATTGATGACAAAGGGGGAGAAGTTGGACAAAGATATGAAAGCTTTTTGAGCTTTGGGGAGAGATTGGAAAGATTGGACATGGACATGGACAAAGAGGGAGTAACATTGAAGAATGTAAGGGGATCAAACATTCTTAGACAAAGAAAGCACACAAGTAGGGGGAGCAAGCTCATGAACTTTGATTGATTACATTTGATATGTGCATAATTCATGTGCTTGCTTGCATTGCATAAAGTTCTTAAATTCAATATGCATGCTTGTGTGGTGTATGCTAGTTATAGAACATGAATGATGATTTGATAACTAGCATGCATAGGATGTTAGCTAGACTTATGATTATCATGCAAAAACTAGAACCTTGCTTATAATGTTGATCTCACAAGGTTTCTAGTGTTTTTGATGTCTAGCTACTCATGATGCTAAGGATGATGACAAACTTGTGATTTTCAAATGGTATCAAGCTACTAATTGGTAGCGAGCTACAAAGGTTTATTCTGTACACCTTAGCATCACTTAGTAGTGCTAACCCTCCCACAAATTTTATATTTATGCATATGTGCAAGCTTGAAACCAAACCATTTGAGCACATATGTAGGGGGAGTTATCACTACCAAATCGGATTTTATGGTGCTTATCCAAATTCTAACATAGAGCTTAAATGTTGGATAAGTGGCATAAAGTCCAAAAGAACTTAATTTCCATATCTTTGTAGAGTTGTCATCAATTACCAAAAAGGGGGAGATTGAAAGGTCTTTGTTTGGTTTTGGTAATTGAGTGACAACTTAGGTGGACTAATATGTGGTTATGTGAGATACACAGGAGATTAGTCCACATGTGATGGTGTCATGAAGGAGCTCATTGCATATGAGACATGACATGGAGTCATGTGACCAAGGTGGAGAAGATCAAGATGAGGCTTGGCTTGATGGACCGGTTGCTAGGGTGAAGGGCAAGTTGTGTGATGGCTTGGCGCCGAAGGACCAAGGCAACGGTGAAGAGCAAGTGAGGTCAAGATCGATGAACCAATACGGTCACGTGATGATATGAAGTGGATCATATCATTTGGTGATTGGTTGGTGCATGTGTTGCATCAACATCGGAGGAGATGGAATGGAATGCGCAAGGCAAAGGTATAACCTAGGGCATTTTCATTTCACCGGTCATAGGTGTGTAGAGAAGTTGATGACCGGATTTAGGATAGATGGCCATACTATCAAGAGGGGCAAACTTGTTTGCATATCGGTCATCTAGTGCCACTTGAGCGATCTAACTTTGCATACGTGTTAGGATCGAGTGGCGAGGCAAGTTGAGTGGTTAACTCCTTCGGTAAAATGATTATGAAAATGCTAACACACGTGCACAAGGTGGTGATCACTTGTTGGTGTTGGCACATTTATGAAGGCGATGAAGTTTGAGCGGTAGAGAGGGTTTGGGTTCCTCTCTCCCTCCCGCCGAGCTTGCGAGCGCGGGATTCAGGCGTTTTCGAGAAGTTGAAACGATTATTTTCCACTACGCCGGAAGTCCGGAAAAGAAACGGAGGCAAACGGAGGTCACAGAGGTGACCGGACGCTGAACCGGACGCGGTCCTTGCATGACCGGACGCGTCCGGTCAGTGTTCAGTGTTTGCGTGTTTTTCAGTTCGATGATCGGACGCGAGGCGCGTCCGGTCACTGATGATCGGATGCGTCCGGTCGTTCAGGGAGCTTACTGGACTATAACCCGACGCTGGCACTGTCGCGTCCGGTCATGTTTCTTCAGCGCGTCCGGTCGTTGTTTCGTTGAGCGCTGCTCAGGCGACCAGCGCGTCCGGTCATTCTCGGGACCAGCGCGTCCGGTCGTTGCTTCGCAGTTAGCCGTTGGGCGACCGGCGTGTCCGGTCAGTTGGACCAGCACGTCCGGTCAGTGCTTCGTGACTTAGCCGTTGTGCGACCAGCGCGTCCAGTCAGTTTGAACGGCGCGTCCGGTCGTTTGACGGGCGCGTCCGGTCGTTGGCAGCGGCGCGTCCGGTCGCTGGTTTGACCGTTGGGGGTCAGTGACCGTTGGAGAATCGGACGCGGCTGAGCGCGTCCGGTCAGTTACGACCGGCGTGTCCGGTCGTCCCGAATTCTGCCCAGTGAAGGGGTAACGGCTCTATTTGACCGTGGGGTTATAAATAGATGCCTTGGCCGGCCATGGTCGGTAGCTGAGCACACTATAGTCTTTGTGACTTGTGTGGTAGTGCTTGGGAGCCATCTAACTCACTCATGCTTGATAGTGTTCATCGGATCGAGTGAGAGAGCGATTCTAGTGCGTTGCTTTGAGAGATTGCATCGTGTGGCACTAGGTGATCGTGTTGCAAGCCGGTGGTGCTTGTTACTCTTGGAGGTTGCCACCTCCTAGACGGCTTGGTGGCTTGTGGCTCCGTCGAAGCTCGCAAGAAGATTGTGCGAGGCTCCGGAGAAGCTTTGTGAGGGGGATTGTGCTCACCCCGCGGGGATCGCGAAGAGCAACTCTAGTTGAGCGTGTCATTGAGCTACCACACTTTATGGTGGGTTCTTGCGGTGCCTTTTGAGAGGCTCGGTGTGTGACCGATTAGCCGCCGAACCACGAAGTGTTGGTCGACACAACGGGGACGTAGCTTGGTGGCAACCAAGTGAACCTCGGGAGAAAATCACCGTGTCAACATTGTCTACTCTTCTCGGTGGTTTGCTTTCGTGTAACACAAGCTTGTATTTACTTTCATATATACTTGTGCTTGTGTACTTGCTCTCGTAACTAGTTTGCTTGGGTAGCTTGCTAGTTATCTTCTTACTTGTGTAGCTAGAAGTATCCCCTTTGCGTGGCTAATTCGGTTTGTGTAACCTTGTTAGTCACATTGCTTAGTTTGTGTCGCTAAGTGTTTTGCGCTCTCTAATTTGGCATTAGTTGCCTTGTTATTGAGGTTTGCTAGCGAGCTTAGGCTTTGTGCTTTTGCTTCACTAGTTGTGTAGGAGCTCCCTCGTTTGGCAAAGTACTAGTGCATAGGTTTGTGTGACCTTGCTCTAGAATTGATTAGGTGAGCTCTTGGTAAGCTTAGTACCTTAGTTGCTTAATTAGGATCTTTGCAAGGTGCTAGAGAACTTAGATAGAGGGGTGTAGTCTTGGCTAGACCGATAAGTTTATTTCCGCATTTGTTTTGGTTAGCCTACGCGTTTAAGTTTTAGAAAGGACTATTCACCCCCCTCTAGTCCGCCATCTCGACCCTTCACCTATGCACTAGTACTTTGCAAGCAAGAGGGAGCTCCTACACAATTCTAGTAAGCAAAACGCACAAAGCCTAAGGTCACTAGCAAGGCTCAATAACAAGGCTACACAAGCCAAATTAGAGAGCGCAAACTACTTAGCTACACAAACTAAGCAATGTGACTAACAAGGTTACACAAACCGAATTAGTCACGCAAGGGGAAGCTTCTAGCTACATAAGCGAGAAGATAACTAGCAAGCTACACAAGCAAACTAGTTAAGAGAGCAACTACACAAGCACAAGTATATATGAAAGTAAATACAAGCTTGTGTTGTACGAAGGCAAACCACCGAGAAGAGTAGACAAAGTTGACACGGTGATTTTCTCCCGAGGTTCACTTGGTTGCCACCAAGCTACGTCCCCGTTGTGTCGACCAACACTTAGATGGTTTCTCGGTGTGACCCTCAAGTCACTTGCCCCTCAAGGCAATCCCCGCAAGGCACCGCAAGACACCACTCTCAAGTGAGGTAACTCAATGACACGCTCAACTAGAGTTGCTCTTCGCGATCCCCGCGGGGTGAGCACAATCCCCCTCACAAAGCTTCTCCGGAGCCTCGCACAATCTTCTTGCGAGCTTTGACGGAGCCACAAGCCACCAATCCATCTAGGAGGTGGCAACCTCCAAGAGTAACAAGCACCACCGGCTTGCAACACGATCACCTAGTGCCACTTGATGCAATCTCACAATGCAATCGCACTAGAATCACTCTCTCACTCGATCCGATGAACACTATCAAGCATGAGTGAGTTAGAGGGCTCCCAAGCACCACAACATAAGCCACTAAGGCTAAAGTGTGCTCAGCTACCGGCCAAGGCCAGCCAAGGCATCTATTTATAACCCCACGGTCAAATAGAGCCGTTACCCCTTCACTGGGCAGAAATCGGGACGACCGGACGCACCGGTCGAAACTGATCGGACGCGCCGGTCGAACTGACCGGACGTGCTCAACCACGTCCGATCCTCCAACGGTCACTGACCCCAACGGTCAAACCAACGACCGAACGCGCCCTAGGCAACGACCGGACGTGCCCGTCAAACGACCGGACGCGCCGCTTCAAACGACCGGACGCGTCGATCGCACTGTACCGCACGCCCGTGAAGCAACGACCGGACACGCCCCTCGCAACGACCGGACTCGCAATGACATGACCGGACGCGCTTCACGTAATGACCGGACGTGACAGTGCCAGCGTCCGGTTTGAGTCTAGTAAGCTCCCTCAACGACCGGACGCGTCCGATCGTGTGTGACCGGACGCGCCGCGCGTCCGATCGTCCTTGTGAACCGCAGTTCCCTCTGGGCGACTGACCGGACGCGCCGGTCCCGCGAGTGACCGGACGCGCCGGTTGCAAACCCTAACACCCGCGTGCCTGACTGCTGCGCTGTACTGACCGGATGCGTCCGGTCATACCGTGACCACGTCCGGTGCAGCGTCTGGTCACCTCTGTGACCTCCGTTCGCCTCTGTTTCTTCTCCGACTTCCGGCGTAGTGGAAAATAGGCATTTCAACTTCTCAAAAACGCCTGAATCCTGCGCTCGCAAGCTCGGCGGGAGGGAGAGAGAAACCCAAACCCTCTCTACCGCTCAAACTTCATCGCCTTCGTAAATGTGCCAACACCCACAAGTGATCACCACCTTGTGCACGTGTGTTAGCATTTTCATAAACATTTTACCGAAGGAGTTAGGTACTCAACTTGCCTCGTCACTTGATCCTAACACGTATGCACAGTTAGATCGCTCAAGTGGCACTAGATGACCGATATACAAACAAGTTTGCCCCTCTTGATAGTATAGCCATCTATCCTAAACCCGGTCATAAACTTCTCTACACACCTATGATCGGTGCAATGGAAATGCCCTAGGTTATACCTTAGCCTTGCGCATTCCACTTCATCTCCTCCAGCATTGATGCAACACATGCACCAACCAATCACCAAATGATATGATTCACTTCATATCATCACGTGACCGTATTGGTTCATCGATCTTGACCTCACTTGCTCTTCATCGTTGCATCGGTCCGTCGGCGCCAAGTCTTGCTCAAGCTTCACCATCGCATGGTCCTTCGCTTCGAAGCCTCGACTTGCCCTTCACCTTCACAACCAGTCCATCGAGCCAAGCCTCATCTTGATGTTCTCCACCTTGGTCACATGACTCCATGTCATGTCTCATATGTAATGAGCTCCTTCATGACACCATCACATGTGGACTAATCTCCTGTATATCTCACATAACCACATATTAGTCCACCTAAGTTGTCACTCAATTACCAAAACCAAACAAGGACCTTTCATCTGGTCAGCAAATAACTTAACATTACAGTACCTTCCATTTTCAGACATACAGTACAGGTCTACACATACATACAGTGTAATGCACGGACGGAGCCTAGTGGAGGCCAAACTGGGCTCCGGCCCCCCTTGTCCAAAACAAAATTAGCAAGTACTCTTCAGCCTATACAAAGAAAGCCCAATAGTGTAGAGTGGAACACATGAGCAGAGGCAGCAATGACGCTCGACGGCGGATGACCGATGCAATCGATTCCGCCTCCGCGTCTCCATCCGCTAGTTCGCCATCGCCACGGACCACGGCGCTGCATCGCCGCCGCCCGCCAGGCGCCAGCCAAGGCTGCCGAGCAGAGACCGCAGCCGGCAGCCGCTCTGCTCACGACTCCTCGTGACGCCATCACCGTCGTCCTGACTCATGCGGTCTAGCAGCGGTGGTGGCTGCCTCATCGTCGTCGCCACACTTCTCTGCTCTCCCCACTCCCCCATGTCGCCCATGCTGGCCGCAGCGGCGCTGCCCGCACTCTACAACAAGCCAGCAATGCTAGCACTAGCAGCCTACTACCTGCAGCTTATTTCTTCAATCTCTAATCTTTTCCCCTGACTCTTTCCAGGTTTGGTTTTTCTAGATTTAGATTCAAATTGACTAGATGTAATTTCTTAATTGGGTAGCAAAACAATGGTTCGTCTGCAAACTCCATCTCTCCATTTCTTTTACAAAAGAAAACGAGATGAATCAGATGTTGATGTTGGGGAAAGAGGAAGATACCTTTGAGGCTACTCCACTCCAATACTTCAGCTAGGTGATTTGGAATCCCAAGGGCAAGAAGAAAATTAGGAAGAAGCAGCGGCTCAGTTAGATGATTTGGAGCCGCAAAGACAAAAAGACAAGAAGACCAGGAAGAAGCCCATGGGAATAGCAGAAGAAGAAGATACAGAAGGAGCAGTAGCTAAGGAAGTAGAAAATCAAACAAATGAACCCATCATATTTCACTTGTGCTTTGTCAAGTTTTTTTTGACAACAGATGTGCTTTGTCAAGTTGCCCCCCCCTGATTTTGTGCCGTGCTCCGTCACTGGTGTAATGACCGGTGATCATGGTTTGACTGGTGCTCCTATTGGCATTTGGCAAGAGGTTGAGATAGATAGGGTGGGAAAAATGGACAGCACTGACCAAAAAAGTATAGAAGCAAACGATGATATATGTCCATTTCGATCTGATTTCCTTTTTATCAGTACAAATACAAATCTAGCTTCTGTATAGTATCAATCAAGATGTAAACATTGCGAGTACATAACCATCATCTAAAAGAAACGAAACAATCAGCCTTGGAATTGGAAGACAAAAACAAGTAAAAAAATAGAAAGAAATGACAAAAGAGAAACAAAGTCTACGTCTTCAGCTCGGAACCGCCGTCTCCTCCATGGCTTCGATCTACTTGCTCTTTGCATGCGATGATCCGATGACGTCCCAGGCCCTTCTGCCGTCAAGAACCTCCGAATGTGCTGCGGCGTACCTTGATCAGAGCACAGACCGGTACCCGACGTGATTCCTCGGCGCGCGTGCGCTGCTAGCGATCCCGACGCACGCGCACCGGAAATAATAGCAGCGTGCACATAACCTCAGCAGCGTTGACCCCGCGCTGAATAATAATTTGGGTCAGCGACACCATGTATACATAACATGTTTGTGCATGCCTTGTCATGAACCCATATGGCTTGAGTTTGGAGACGTCTTTCTTCTCCCTTGATTGAAAAAATCGAGGAAAACCATGCTCTTGGTTTGTTTCCCTTTTTTTCTTTTTTCAGATCCATTCAGAAGACCTCCGGGTGGTGGAACCGCCCGGTGATGGCGCCCCCCTGCGGCTGCGCGTTCCTGAGGTACATGGACAGCGCGTAGTTATCCGTCTCCAGGCTCCTGACGCGCTCCTGGCACCCAGCGAGCTGCCGCTGGAGCTCCCGGTTCGCCGCCTCCTTCTCCTTGTACAGCCGGTGCTGCACCCGGACCGCCTTCTTCAGGAGGCCGTTCTGCCACAGGGCCACGTCTCGCTCCGCGCGGCAGGCGGTGGCCACGGAGGCGTCGAAGTCCTCCAGGAGCCTGGCGGCGCGGGCCCTGGCGTCGCCCCAGTTCTCGGCGCTCGCCATGGCTTCCATGAGTCTCTCGATCCACTGATCCGTGCGGTCGTCCCTGCCGTCTGACGGAACATGAACATTCACGGTGCGCTGCTCTTCTTCTTCGGCGGCGGCGGCGGCGGCGGCGGCGGTGGCGGGGTGGACGTCATCACGATGAGCGCCATGTTCAGCGGCATCTAACCGCAGGTTGACCAGGCGCTCGATCGCCACGTCCAGATCTCTCTCGCACTGCTCCAGGGCCCGCGCCTTCTCTGCGGAGTTGGCCGCCATAGCAGCAACCGTACCGCCGATTTGGTGGTCGGCTGCGGGCCGACGGAAGCGACCAGTACGTTCGCGGAGACGGCGCTTGGAGAGTCGCAACCAACTCGCATCTACCCCGAGGGCTCCTAACTTTTATTGCCTGGGTGGACCTCCTCCGTCTGTGCCTCTCCCGTGTTGGAGTCGAACTCGAATCGAACCCACGCGTTTTGATTTTTTGATTTGTGATGAAGTTTCGGTGGTCTCTCCTACGAATCGACGAAGCCCCTCTGACTGCTGGGCCAGCGACACATGCACAGGATCTCAATTCTGAACCCGCCGTAGCTCAGCTGCTTATTCATGGTTTATGTAAAGTGAGCAGTTATCATAACGTTTATATCCCGTTCGTTTCACTAAAATTTGGTTGCTGCTGCTGAATTATTATGAGGGGAAAACATTGTTGCTTTCCTGAAAAATACTACTGAAGTAGGGCTGAAAAACAAGATGAATATATGTTTTGATTTTTCTAGATACATTGTATATATCTAAATCTAAGTGCATAGAAAAAACTATATATAAAAAAACAAAACATCTTATATAATTTAAAATAGAGATAGTGGTTATCATAATGAATCTAATAATCTCGATCTATATAACATATATATAATTATCGTTAAATTTGTCGAGGTGTCCCACATCAGACCTCATACTCTCAAATTGTATCGTTTCAGAAGTTAATCTTTTCACTCTAGCGGCCATAGTGGAGGACTGTAGCTTAGGAGCGACGACGTAGAGGTTGTCCTTGAGGGATTTTTTTTGTGGTCATGAGAGAGCAACGCAAAAATGAAAGGTAGAGGGTGAGTGTCATTTCGCTTCACCTAGCCACGATGGACATTCGCTTGCCACATGCATACAAAAAAAATACAAATGTAATAATTTTTCCTCTCTCATATGACAAATTTGTAGGATCAATTTTAAAATTGGCATTCGAGGAGTGACTACTCGTAAAGATGTTACAGGTTGTTTCTAGAGTTGACATTTCATGTCACAGCTAGTTAGCTTGTTAGAGCATCTACATTGGTCTTTCTTGAACTTACTCGCTAATCTTCATTTGAAGAACCATTATAATAAAATAATTATCTATGTCTTTTCACCCTCTAACAACTTCTCTATACATTGTTCGGCATTTTAGAGAGCTAACCATACTCTCTCTATCTTTAGCGAGCGAAAAACCATAATTACATGATAGAAATATTTGGAGATATGTTGAAAGGTATTTTCCACTAAAATATAATGAGTTTTGGCCAGTGTTGTTTGGTTTGTGTTTTTACCATCTAGACTAGAATAGATTTTTGGTATCAAATTATTGATTAAACTACCAGCGGTTCCAAAACTATTGTATTATTTTCATCCAGGTTTCCAACCTATAAAATTGCATATCCAGGTGCCTAAACTATTTAAGTACCCCCAATCTAAGTCTAAAGCAGTCACGCCACATTCTATTAGCTGACATAGTGCTTCGGCATAGAATTGATATGTGGGTCACCGACTCATAGTTACATGGGCGTTCTCTAAACTATCACATGATTCTCATCCAGATCTCAAAGCTACAAGATTACACATCTAGGCCAGTATAATCTACTAAAGTATTCTAACTCCTGTCCAAAACACCCGCCTTTATCCTCTACTGACGAATGAATGTACTCGCCATGCTCTGCTCATGTGACCGCCATGTTGCAGCTATGAGGATCTCAGTGTCATGACTAGGTGCATCAAGGCTATAATACAAAGCCAATGTGGGGATAATGACCCATTGCTCCTTGCCGTCATGGTGGAGGCACACACCCAACAACAATGCCCAGTTCTGCCCAATCGTGCTTGCAAGTTGGCATCAAGAGGTTCTTGCCAAGACAAGATGAAAAACAGACGCAAGGAATGAGCAAAGGCTCGTAAGCGGCACATAAGTCGCGACGATGAATAGAACGTGGATTGGCTATTTTGGAATGAGATTGGGGTACTTAAATAAATTAGGAATTCATAATTTAATTTCATAGCTTAATGACTTATCTAAGAGTCTTTCTAAATCTCACTATCTAAATCATTATTTCGAGAGCTATTTGCATAAAATCGCTTTCTATACTTTTTCACTCTCCAACGGTTTTTCTTATCTCGTACACTTTAGAGAGTCATTATCGTCTTCTATTTTTTTGCTAGCAAAAAATCCGGAACAGAAGATGGCTATATTTGGATGACCATTTAGACAAGCTGATAGATGGTATTTTTTTTACTAAAATATCTATTCGTAGCATTTAGGCATGATATAGAGAGTCTCTTGGAGATGCTCTTAGTTAAAAATCACATAATAATTATTTAAGAACCATTTATATAATTATGAGCTATGGCCCCCATGTTAGTTTCATATTAGAGTGTCACGTCAGCTAATGAACTATGCTATGACTGTTTTGGATCGTCGAAATGCTTAAATAGTTTAGGATCTATATATGCATAATTTTTAATTTTCATAGTTCGAGAAGATATATGAAAATAATAACTTTATTATAGTTTATTACTCAGAGTTCTTTTAACCCGCTACATATCTCTGGCCAGGGTCCATCCATCTCCTGACGCGCACGTGATTCCGATCACCCCATCGGCCCCGTTTACCCCAATTCAGGATCGGACGGACCAGGCGGCGGCCACGTCCATCCGCTGCCCCGCCCCACCACGTCTGGCCCCGTGCAAACCACGCTCGCACCTGTCGACGGGCTCGCATCGCACCCGCACCCTCTCTTCA
The DNA here is from genome assembly GCA_038087645.1 of Saccharum hybrid cultivar R570. Taxonomy (NCBI): domain Eukaryota; kingdom Viridiplantae; phylum Streptophyta; class Magnoliopsida; order Poales; family Poaceae; genus Saccharum; species Saccharum hybrid cultivar. Next base: position 97,233 of record JAQSUU010000100.1, read on the forward strand.
CCGACCCGGCTCTTCTCCCTCAAATCCTCCTTCCCCGATCCAGTCCCGCAGCGACGCCGAGGCAGAGCGAGAAGAGACATAGACAGATCGCGCGCGGAGATGTCGTCGGACTCCTCGTCGTGGGCGCGCGCCCTGGTGCAGATCTCGCCCTACACCTTCTCCGCCATCGGCATCGCCGTCTCCATCGGCGTCTCCGTCCTCGGCGCGGCATGGTGAGTCAGCGCGCGCCACCACACCCTGCCTCGCTAGATCTGCCGCCTCGCCAGGTCTTGCTTGCTCCTGCCTGTCTCTCACTTTCCTTGCTATTTGCTTCTGCTCTGTATCTTCAGGGGTATCTTCATCACGGGGAGCAGCCTCATCGGGGCCGCCATCAAGGCGCCCAGGATCACATCTAAGAACCTCATCAGGTACGGAATCTGGAGCCTTCGATTCTTATTACATGCGCAAGGTGCTGTTGCTAGATTTGGCTGTGCTAGGGTAACATGCTGCAGTTCCGCCTGATTTAAATCACCATCTTGCGGAGATGTCCTCCCTAGCTAAATTATCGTCCATTGATTGAATTCACCGTCTAGCGGATTTGTCAAGTGATAATGTGATATATTGAATTATATATAAGCTTTCCTATTAGGAGGTTTTGGATGTCTACTCGATGTAAGGTGCGCTGATATATGTTTTATTTTCCACACCGGTAAAACCAAATTTCATTACCGCAGCAACGAAATTACAACGAGTTTTCAGAACATGTCCAGCAGACCAACACAGTATACTAGCGATAAACCCATGCTCAGGCGTAGGATCACCAAGGCAACCTATTCCAGAGCACACAACCACAGTTCCTAGAAGCTTAACCGCATGAATTACATCGAACATGGCCACGGCCAATGCTAACAAAACAAAACAAAACAAGATGTAAGAGCCTCCACAGCTTCCCAGAATCTGTGACTCGCCACCCTTTGTAGATCAACCAGCATACAGTACCAACTGCTGCTTTGCGACAGCCTGCTGGTTCTGCTTGTGGAAGAAGAGGGCTGCTGTCTTCACCACCTCTGCACCTTGGATGACCTGAGTCTTCAGCTCCTCATTCAACAGCCCTGCCCAATACGTAAGAAACGAACATATCATACAAACTATATCAGTAGGAGATTTGATTCGTTTATTTTCAAAGCAAACGGCATTACGAGAATGCCAGATTTCCCAACAAACGGCTGCAAGCCCAACAGCATGCATTTGTGGGCTATGAGGCAGAATCTTATTAACCCACACCCAATATTGATCAATGTTGCTTGGTCTACAATCAGTTCCTAGAGAGTAAGCTAACAAACTCCAAATATATTTCGCAGTCAGACACCCAAAGAAGATGTGATGACCATCCTCCTCCTCTGTGCAGAATGCACAAGATTTGTTCCCCTTCCATTTTCGTTTACACATATTATCTTTAGTCAATATCGCATTTTGTGAAACCAGCCACATACAAATTTTGATCTTCAAAGGGATCTTGGCTTTCCAGATTTTCCTATTATGGGGCCCGTACTCATTTTTGCATAAATGTTTGTAAGTTGATTTGACAGAGAAAACACCTGATTTCTCCCAGTCCCATCTTGCTCTGTCCTTATTGCCATTAGTACAACAACGATAAACAATATCTTGGAGCCTTCTCAGTTGGTTTTGAAGATCTTCATGCAACCATCTCCTAAATTTAAGCTTCCACCTCCTCAGTTTCATAGTCTCAACCGTACACTCCTGATCTTCACTTATCTCAAACAGGCTAGGAAACTTGTCTGCCAAGGAGACAAGCCCACACCAACGATCGTGCCAAAAACTGGTATTATCACAACAGATCTACCCTTTAAATATAAAGCTTTCACTTTGAGTAAATCATTCCACACAGGGGAATTTTTATAACTTTTCTTCTAATGAGCTCAACCCCCCTTATTTAGATATTTCTTCCTTATAATATCTTGCCAAATACCCTCTCCATTCTCAGCTTTCCACCACCACTTGCACAAAAGACTAATAAGGTGCGCTGATATATGTAGAATCTAGAAGCTTATAGACGGCAACAACCTGCAAACAACTGCCTAGAAAAAGCTCATGCTCTCATTGCAACTGTTTAGCCTGCTGCTTTTCCATAGCTTTTGGTTGTTCCAAACCGTTTGGCCTCCCCTGACCTCTTAGGAATGCATCTATATTTCAGTTTACCTTGGATTAGCTGCGAGCACTATCTTGTTGCTGCTTAAAGAAACTCTTTGGTCTTTTTTGTGTGCCTATGAGCCTATCATTACAATCTGGCCTTGTTCTCAACTTTTTAAGTTTTGATCCCCTCAGCTCTCATATTCCACACTTGGTTAGGGATTTTCTTTTGGAGAACTAAATCTTTTACTCCCTTCAATAATGTTTTCAAATCATCTATCGACCTTAGTTGCCATGGAGCCGATCATCTGGACTAATTGTGGTTAATCCTAGTGCAAAACTGATCACTATGCACTGATAACCCTAATCATGATTAGTTGGACAACTTGATAACTTTGGTTCCGATTGCAAATGTAGGCTGTTTTAGTATTCTACTTGGTTGATCTTTTTCTAAGTTGATCCTCAATAAATTAAAACCTATATAGACTAACATGACATGGTTGATGTTACTAATCATGGAAAATACTTTCATAATATATACAACTTTCACTATTTAAAATAGTAATCTTTTTATAAAAAATGCAAGTCAGCTTTACATTGGAGACCATGTCACTCTTTTTAATGACCTACATTTGGAACCAGAGGGAGGAGGTCTGGTGTATGGTAGGAAACACTTTTATTTAGTTGTTTGTTTTGAAGGGAAAAACATGTACCAGTGCTGCCATGTTTTTTTTTTCTCTCTGGTAATGCTGGAGACCTGGGTATTTCTTGATCCCTGATGCTCCTGTTAGTGTTGGTGGTTCGAAACTTTGATTCGATAGGTACTGTTGTTTAACAAGTACTCCACATATAAACATTCCAAGCCACGCACTACCATACTTAAGTTCAGCTGGTGCAATTTTTAGCTTTGCTTTTCTTCTGTTTCTGTGGCTAATGCAGTCAAGTTCTTCTGTTGATTTTCTTGGTTCCAATCATGGTCCTTTGTCTATCTCAGCATCTGTTGGTTACCTTTCGCTCTTATCCTTTTGTTGTTGTTGTTGTGTGTTGGTGGATATGATCAATAGATCTCTAGCTGTGCAACTAGATTGTAATATATCCTTATTGCACTGATGATGATGAGGTGGTAGGACAGACAGATAATCGAAAACATTTGATCACACTTTCTTGTGATCATCATATGTGTGTAAACTTTCATTAGAAATTCGTAGGAATATGTAGAACAACTACTGCTAGAAGAGGAAGCATACCCATTCATTTGGTGGTTAGGAACACAATTGAGTTTTGATTACCTCATTTTTAGATATACTGGCAGAGCATTGCAGTATTCATCTGGTAATTTTAGATCTTCACCACTCCAGTTTTAAAGTATGCTGTGTTTCTCATATTATGATCCAATAGCAATGGTAGAAGTAGAACCTTAGTTTAGGGACTTTGGAACTGCAGTGTTGTTTACATCTGTCTTTGTTTCCACCGTTCTGAGAATTAGAGAAATGCTTTTCTTTTTACCTTAGAATCATTCATTCAGGCATCTGGTCATTTATGTTCCCCCAAATGCCCCTGAATGGCTTAACCAAATAAGCTCACTTGTGTCATGCCTATGAATATATTCTATATATAAACAGTGTAGAACAATAGAATCATGGATTAATGGGATTGAGAGTTGTTTAGTTGCCTGAAGCAACTCATCTTGCATTTGATTGAATGGATACATGCTAAAGTTATATCTGACTGCCAGATTCACACCTACATATTTGTATACCCTCAGTTTACCTCACTTAAACAAACACCATATGCTGTTCTCATCCTTTCATCTGCCTTGTTTTGGTGTTTTTCTATGCGAGCAATGAACATGGCACTTAGACATAAGGGGTGCAATAAGCTTGAACTTCATATTAGAAATTTATGTTTTCATCGAGTCATAAACTATTGTTCTTTATAGTTTCTTCATTTTTTAATCATAATCTCCATTTGCTTTTTGCTTTTTCAGTGTCATTTTCTGTGAGGCTGTTGCAATTTATGGTGTAATTGTGGCAATCATCCTCCAGACAAAGCTTGAAAGTGTGCCAACATCTCAAATGTATGCTCCGGAGTCTCTTCGAGCTGGCTATGCAATCTTTGCATCTGGCCTTATCGTTGGCTTTGCTAATCTTGTTTGCGGGTAGGCACCAGGCTCTCCCGTCTTGTTTCCTCTAGTGAATTTATTCTGCAGTTCCAGATGATTAAATTTCCCATTTACAGGGTATGCGTGGGGATAATTGGAAGCAGCTGTGCACTGTCTGATGCTCAGAACTCATCACTCTTTGTAAAGATCTTGGTGATTGAGATCTTTGGCAGCGCTCTAGGACTGTTCGGAGTCATTGTGGGCATCATTATGTCTTCTCAAGCGACATGGCCAGCAAAAGCTTGATTTTCACCATTAGTAGCTCTGTAAATTATTCGGATGGAATGTATCGGAATGTGCATGTGGTCCAACTACCTTTTCCTGTTATTTTTCTTTTCCATCTTTTGGCAAAACACGAATTCTGGCGCGCGTAGCGCTACCGATTTAAAGTTCTATTCCTACTACCAGAGTACTCCATGTGTGTTGGATATCTTGTAGGTGCTATTGCCGTTGCAAGACACACTTGGCATTGGCATATTGAATAAATGCTTTGAACTGAATAAGATAAAAATTATTCTTTTTGTCACCCTTCGATTAGTGCTAAAAGTGTGGATTGCAAGACACACTTTTGTGGTTATGCTCGAACTGCGCGGGGGTGAACTTTGAAGTTTGATAAGGACTGAGGAGTCAAATAAATTAAAGTTCTATATAAAAAAACTACTTATATTTATGATACAGCATAAGTATCATCAATAATTACGACATAACATAAACACCATTAAATTAATTATGACATTTATTTTTATAGTAAACTTAGGGCTTCCAACAGTTGCAGGAAGCCTCGGCCCAAACTGCAGCTAGCTGGTTCCACCAAACCAATAAGCACCGACTAGACCAAACCTGCGTGTTGAACCCAACCAGGTGGGATGTTCCCACACACGACCTCCCATCCCACGTCAGCCTTCTCTCCATGCTATTTCAAAATCCCTCTCGTAGTCTCGTCAGTCCTCTCTCCATGCCATTTCAAAATCTCTCTCCTGAGTCTCATCCGAAATAAAAAAATGCCTCTCCTCTCGCTGCTGTCCCGGCGGCGCTCCTCCCTCGCCGGCAGCGCGCTCCCCATCGTGGCGCCCCTCCCACAGCGATGTGCTCCTCCCCAGCGACGGGGCTCCCCTACACGGCGCACCTTCCCACAGCAGGAGCCCTCTCCTCACGTAGCGCCCCCCCTCGGCTGTGACTTCAGCGACCTCGCGTGGCGGCAGCTGTGGCAGCGGCGGCGGCTCTGACTGCCGCGCGGTGGCTGCAGCTCTGGCCTGCCTCCTATGGAGCCATCGAGGTGCTGGCCTCCATCCTCGCCGCCGGTTGCTCGTCGACCCAGCAGGGCGGATGGAGGCAGGCTGGCGGTCGAGCTCCATCAAATCCCGACGGCTCCTTCCTCCCCCAACGCAGGTCCCGGCGGCTCCTTCCTCCCCGACTCGTGGCGGCACGGCCTCCTTCCCCACTGGTGGCCCTGGTGTTGTCATGGCCAGGCCCGCGCGTGGCGCACACAACGGTCCCTGGAGGCGACATGGACGGGCCCACGAGCACAGCTTTGGTCAGTGGTGGCTCCTCTCCTCGGCCGGGGGCTCCTCAGGGGGCGGACGATGACTGCTGGAGCTTCCCCGACCGGCGCCACCTCCCTACACTGGCTATGGCGGCGTCTTGTCTCTCAGCAGCGATGGCATCCCCCAGATCGGGTGGTGGCACCCTGACGGCGACTGTGGCGGCTTTCCCCCACGTCGACGGCCATTCCGGCAGTCCTCACCCACACCTATGCCTGCGTGCGTAGTCCAGGTGGATCCCCTTTCTGCAAGGTCCCAAAACTCCTATAATTCTGCATGAATTTAAACCACAATCTATGCTTCTTGAGTCCAGGATTTTATGCAATATGTGTCATCGGTCTGCGAGCTGCTGAGAAGGAACAACAAGATTTATGTGCAATTCATTTTTTTTTTGAGCCAGCCGTGTAAGCAAGCAAGCCATTATTCATGCTTCTTTTTATATATTGTTGGAACAAATTCCTATGCATTATCGGAGCATATTTCTATATATTATCGAAGCACATTTCTATACATTATTGTTGGCCGCTGATGATGCTGCATCACTGATTGCTGTGGATCTCCTGTGGCCATGTACGTGCAGATAGCCAGATATGGATGTGCAATGAATCTTCTATCTAGTTTTGATTGAAATTTTTAATGCCTTGTATGAATAGGTGGCGCCCCTCTCCGACGCAGCTCCGACATCCCGGTGCCCCCTCCTCACCACGGCGATTTTTTTTAATTTTTAGCTCAAATTTGAAACAAATTTTAAATTTAACCTGCATTTGAAATTTTTTTAAATCTAACCCGTTTGGCCCCGCGCACCATGCATGGCGGGGCAAATGCACTGAACCCCGCCATGCATGGTGGCGGGGTGCAGGTCCCACGTGGCACGCTGTAGGTCAGCGTGGAAAAGAGTAACCCGCCATGATGCATGGCGGGGTACCTCTAACCCGCCATGAATCATGGCGAGGTACAACCTCGTCCATTTAAAAGCCCGGACACTTCTTGTTTTTGGCCATTCATCCATTCCATTTCCCGCAGCGCCCCTCTCCGCCCCAGGACCGAGCTCCCCTCCCCTCGGCGCCCCTCCCGCCTAGGGCCCCTACCCGTCGGCTACCGGCCCATCGTCGGACCTTGTTCCGGCCACCCCTTCTCTGCGTCCGTCGTTATAGTATGTTTGGTTAATGTAGTTAGTAAAGTTATATTAGTTTTTATCGTATTGATATTGTACATTATATAAGTGATATGTGTTTTGTGTAGAAATCATTTCGTGTTATTAGATGGAGGACTCGTATCGTGAGTCGATTTGGAGGAAAAGAGTCGTCCTAGAGAGATGTACCCCGACGTGTCTTGCAAGGATGCGCCCGTTCCTCCCGAGGAACCTTTCCCTAACTGTGACTGTGGTCATCCGGCGCACGTGAGCCAGTCGAGACATCCAGATACTGCGGCTCGTTGCTTCTACACATGTTATAGTTGTAGCGTAAGTAATTGTGCCCTTTGTTTTTTTATTGGTTTCTGATGTTGTATTCGCGATGAGATAATTTGAACTTTTTTATAGCCGTACTTCCGGTGCTTTTTCTTCCAATGGATCGACGGTCCGGACAAGTTTGACCCAAGGATTCTCCTTTTCTACCCCGGCGTTGATCATTGCAAGCGTGAGGTGTTTACTCGCTGGGTTCCGCCCCCTCCTAACCCTCCTCCTATGACGGAGGAAGAGAAGGCCGTAGCATCGGCATGCCGGCTCGAGGATCCTCCAAAGTGCCTTTGCGGAGAGCAAGCCGTGATAAACCCACGCAATGAACAAGAGTTCATTTGTCCTCTATGACATGAGGTAAGGTTTGAGTGAACCTTGAAATGTCATGTCCTATATGTGTGTTTTACTGTTTTGATTTTGTAGGATCATGATTTTCCCAAGTGTCATTTTAAGGAATGGGTCTATGGTCCAAAGAGCCATTGGCTGAAGCCAGAGAAGAATGAGGAGGTGCCAGACTGGAAGAAGAAGAGGAGGAAAGGATCATGATTTGTTGGTCCACTCACTAAGATTATTGTGTGGTTTATCCGTGTAGTTTATAAATGCAGTTTCTTAGTGCAGTTCCTGCGTGCCCGCAGTTTCAGGGCCACCCCGCCATGGGTGGCCCTGAAACTGCGGGCACGCAGGAACTATGCCTACATTTTGCGTCAGCTGAGCGTGACAAATGCAGACATGCCATGTTGAGTCATTTACAGCAAGTTTACGGAAGCCATGGCACGAAGAATTGTGTTTACGCCAAAGATTAAACGAGTGTTACCAACTACATTAGTCCAATCGAAATAACCAAGTAGAGTACACCTACACATAATTTAATTGTTCTAGCACTACATAACTATGATAACATGTGTCCGGCGCCTGCTAAATATGACTACTCTACTAATCGCCAGGGGTGTAGGGGTCTCGCGGTCTCCGTCGCCTCCTCGGATTCGTAGGGACCACGTTGCTTCTCCAGCCAACGTCTTTGCGGTCCCGTTGCTGCCTCTCGCGCTGTCGTCCCTAGCCCGAAAAAGTTGCCTGGAAGCTTCCTCGGAGTAGTTCGACAACTGTTGTGCCTACAACATCACACAAGGTTAACTCGATCATTTTGATTGAATTTTAAAACCCTTACCTCGCTTGAGGATGTAAGTGCAAAGTACTTACCACGTATCTATTTAGAGAGGCCCTAAGAAGTTGTGTTTGCACCCTTTGCGCATCGTCGAACGCATCGGTGCGAGTGCCCCGCGCATGATGGGTGGCGGGGTGTAACCCGCCATGATGGGTGGCGGGTTTGGCATACCCCGCTACGCATCATGGCGGGGTACACCCGGGTGGCATGCCACGTCCCCCGCCACGTGGGACCTGTACCCCGCCACCATGCATGGCGGGGTTCAGTGCATTTGCCCCGCCATGCATGGTGCGCGGGGCCAAACGGTTTAGATTTAAAAAAATCAAACGCAGGTTAAATTTAAAATTTGTTTCAAATTTGGACTAAAAATAAAAAAAAATTCACCACGGCCCGCGGCAGCACCCTTCCCCACCACTGTTTAGATCGCGTGGGCCTCGCGTGGGCACTAGGCAGGTGTTTTGTTGAAATGCCAAGGTGTTTTGTTGAAATGCGTAGCCCATCTGCTAGTTGCTAAGTTGATTTAGTGCAATATATGGGATTCTATGCTTCTTGTGCTAAGATTTCTTACAGGGCTCTTCCTTCTTCCTTTGCAGGGCTGAACGTGTTATTATGCCATAGGTTTTAATTTTTTTATGCCAACCGTGTAATAGATTTGTATGCTTCCTGTGACGTCCTCCACATGTCCACTTTCGATTTTCTATGCTTCTTGAGCCACAGTTTGTGATTGCTTTAACACTTTTGATGCTCTTGAAGTGGATGTGTTTATGCTAGTGGGAAGTATGATGTTAGTGTAGGCAATCACGGTTGTGTCAGGTGGAATGTCCATCTCGTAGAGAGGTTTTTACGTGGTAACAAATTTTTTATTCATCCAGATACTAATTTCTATGCAACGATGCAAAAAACATTTTTGTGCGTCTTAACCATTGTTTCTATGCATCCAATCGTTCATTACACGCCATGATTTAAATTTCAAATTTATGTATTTTATTTTTTAAAAAATATTCACAATGAATCTTGAATCGTGCACAAAAATATCAAGAGTTCAACGATGAAAACCGTTTTTGAATCGGATGTTTCGTTAAGGAATTATAATGAAAAAATAAAAGAGAATAGATTGGATACGTACATGTATGCATGCGTCGGCTTTGTCTGGTTGTGTCCTACTCGCGCGAGAGGTTTCTATGTAACTAATTAATTTTAAATCATCTAACTACTAATTTCTATGTAATGTCGTGATAAAAACTTTCCTGCGCAACTTGATATGGGATTTTATGCATTCGAGTCAGCTGGGCCCGCAAGGTCCCCTACCTACACGTGCGCGTCAGCTCTATGAACCTGAATGATTGGCTAGACGGGGTGGCTGGCTGGGGCTCTCTCTTAGGGCACCATCATCACAGGCAGTACACATCAACAGCCCCGAAAAAGTTGGTCTCCAGTTAGACTAAAAAAAATAGAGCCATCAATATCTACAACGCGTTGGTGCTATGCAGCTGCTTTTTGCAGGACCTCCGGCCTGTTCGCTTAATTTTATCAGCCAGTCATTCAGTAGTATTTTTTCTCACAACAAATAAGTATCAACCAGAAACCATCGAGCGAAGAGGACCCTTACCCCTCTCTCTCCCTGGTAATCTACGATGCTTTTTTGCCAGCTTAGTCTCGTATATTGCATTTGAGCTGCTGCTCCATATTTGCATCGCGCGCCCCAGCAGTTGTTTCCCCTTTTTGTCTCTTCTGCAAATTGCTCTGCATGTCTGCGAAACCACTACTTTTTGTGATTTAGCTATTTGCGCGGTGGCATCTGGGGCAGTACTCCCGCATGGAGCGTTGGAGAAGCCCTTAGCTATTGGAAGCCCCGGGCTCCCAATAGTTGGATCCTATTATTTCCTATAAACTTAGTCAAAGCTAAGATAGTTTGAATCGCATGAATTTTATATAGTTGTATTTTTTTTATGGATGGAGGGAGTACTCATGTTAAAAATAGTATTATATATATATATAACATAAGCAACCTGTGACGTTGGGTCCGTGTAACTTTTTATTTTATAGAGAAAATCTAATTTACGTTGGGAAATAAAGATCGCTGGCAAAACTACGTTTTTGCATCTGTTATCTATACCTAATAATAAAGAGCTAAAATTTTTGTCATAATTTTTTTTCCACCTATAAGATGTAAGATGTAACCGTTCGTGACTCTATAAGATGTAAGATGTAACCCATGACAGAGTTAACCACGGAAAAAAGGTACGTACCTATCGTCTGCTACCCACATCCAGCGGTCAAAAAAACCTTCGACGTACTCGACTCAACTACGGTGGAATAATTAAAAAAACTAACTCGACTCAACCACATCCTGTGTTGGGTCAGCCCAATCATTCAGAATTCCCAGAGATTCCGACACGGACTCAACCACGTCCAAATCAATATATATCAAACAACCCAGCCACGAGCCCAATCAACAGGCAACAGCAATCACCAGTCGAGGCCAATAACATCCGCTGGAGTTTGACTCCGTCACCTTCTTTGGACAAAAAAGAAAAAAAACAACAGGAAGCTTGCACATCTCAACTTGGGCCTTGTTTAGATGCCATCTAAATTCCAAGTTTTTTCACTCTCTCTTCATCACATCAATTTTTAGCCGCTTGCATGAAGTATTAAATGTAGATAAAAAAATAACTAATTACACAGTTTAGTTGTAAATCACGAGATGAATCTTTTGAGCCTAGTTGGTCTACGATTGGATAATATTTGTCAAATAAGACGAAAATGATACTATTCATCAGGTTCACTTTTTTTACAATCTAAACTAGGCTTGGTGAGGCTGACAACACAAGTAAATAACTGACATCATCTTATGACGAGGGGCTTCCAGGTGTTCCGCATCGACGGCTAAATAATAGAGGGCAAAAATTTTTTTTTGCTCGCGGTATACAGTACATTAATAGATATAGCAAAGATTGATATTAATTCATATCAAGCTCAATGCGGGGTCTTTTTTTTCTCAACCCGACTTTTATTAGTTGCAATCTTCGAGTTGAAGCATCATTCTTAGCACAATATCTCTCCATTCTAGTCTACTACAGTACTACTGATTATACCCTACAAGGCATGAAAGTAAAACTATCATAATCGGATCACTGAATATTCAAAAGAAAATATTAGAATATAGTTCAATGGGAAATTTTGAACTGGGCTGCACTGGGCTCTGAAGAGCTGCTCTCTGCCGCCAATGCGCGTGGTATACTGGTATACACGCACGTCGTATGTTCAAGCTGAGCGGCCACAACGGGAAGGTTGCGTGCGCGTGTGTGGTCCCTTGCAAGTATAATATGATTTTATCACGAGCGAAGGGATCCTTAGACTACCCGCACTCATGGACCTCTATATTTATCCTCTATATGTCCTAGTCAGCAAGATTCTCTCTTCTATACTCAATTCTCCCGCACCCATCCATTCTCTATATCATCCTCTATCCACTCTATCCACTATAGGACTCATTTATCACTTTATCTAAATATATCCATGTGTGATCTAGTTTTGAATGATTTATTGAGACGAATTTAATGGTGCAATCGAAATTTAATTTGGATTTTTGGTTTGTGAGTTATAACATTTTTTCCTTTGTTTAGCTAGTGGGCCCGTCACTATAGAGTATAGAGTAAGCACAGTACCACTCTAAATATAGAGTAAGAGAAAAAATAGAGTATCGTTTTAGAGTACCCAGTGCAGCAGTTTTTACTCTATATTCATACTCTAAAGCTTTAGAGTATCGTTTTAGAGTACCCACTGCGGGTAGTCTTAGCCAGTAGATACGGCTGTGCACTTCTATCTGAACCAATGACTGCTAATTGGCCTCTATTTGTTCTTGTCCCCCTATTAATCGATACGAATTAAATGTCAACCAGTGGCGGGCGCAGGATTTTATGCCTGGGTATTCAAACGGTGGAGCCCCTGCCGGCCTGCCTGTGCGCTGTGCGCTACGCCGCTCGCTCGACGCCCGTGGTCCGTCGTCGCCCGTGCCCGTCGGCTGCTGCCGCTCGACGCCAGTTGCTCGCTAGGGTTCGTCGGTTCGGGGAATTGGGGGAAAAAACGAGTGAGAGCGAGCCTGCGACCCTGCGTGCGAGAGTGAGACGGGAGGAAGGAGGTGTGAGCGCGATTTTAGGCCTCCGAAAGTGAAAATGGGCCGCTCAACCTCATTGGGCCATCGGTGGGAGAGGAAACCGAGTGAGAATTAAACCTATTTACCTATACAAGTATTCAGATCGTTGTATTTTTATTTTTTTTATACAGACATGTATATATACTATACGTATAAAAATTTTTTGTCAAAAAATTTGGGTATTCAATGAATACCATTGAATAGAGCTGCGCCATCGATGCCAACTTTATTTGGTCTTCTCCTTTTTTGTTTCTTATTAATTTCCCACTCTCCCTTGTGCCCTGTATCTTTTTTGAACCTTGGCTAACAAATTTCAGTAGGGGCCAAGGTCCCTCATGTTTCCTAAAAAACTTTATTTGGTTTTGGATGGTGATTGTGCATTGTCATGCAAACATATAGTAAAAAGTTCACCATAGGTAAAAGTTCGCCAGCGGGCTTCATCACCCAGGAGGACCTGGAGAAGCGGCACGACAGCCTCCTCAAGGAGGACTGCCTCGCCATCCGCTGCGACGTTGGCGTCACGGAGGTGACAACTGACAACCATGCCCGTGAGGCAAAGAACCGGAGGCCGGCGAGTACCAGAAACTACGGCGACGGCTACGGTTATAGGAGCCGTTCGGCTGGAATTATAAGCCGGCTGAAAAACACTGTTGGCTGATTTTTTGTGAGAGAAAAATACTGTTCTGACTGAAAAAACAAGCTGAATAAGACGGATTATAAGCCAGATGAACAGGGCCATAGCTGCATTGTCGATTCTCCCAACGAGGACTTGGAGGATAACGGCGGCTCGCACAAGGGCAGGCGTGGTGAGCCGGATGACAAGGAGTACCTCCGCCGCTGCCTCTCTGGCCAACGCCGAAAGTAGTGACATTGGTTCAGGCCCAGTAGCATTTTCGTTGTTATTTGGTAATTAGTATCCAATCATGGTCTAATTAGGCTTAAAAGATTCGTCTCGTCCATTTCGTCTAAACTGTGTAATTAGTTTTATTTTTTATCTATATTTAATGCTTCATGCATGTGTCCAAAGATTCGATGTGACGGGGAATCTACTGTTCTTTTGCAAAATTTTCTGGATCTAAACTGGGTCTCAGATGCAATCGAATTGGGTGTTATGTTAGGGATTGCATGCATCCTGTTTCGATTATTTTCTTAATAATAAATTATAAAAGTTGTTTCTTTCCCTTATTATTTGGTTTCTCCATTTAAATTGTTTTTGGGATTGTTATATTATTGTCAACATTAGTTTACATTATTAATGTGTATACCTTTAAATAAAAAATATAGAAAGGATACAAAAAAATATGTATGTATTAAGAGACAAAATTTCTGCCATATTTTTTTTCGTCCAGACTACCCAAATCCGGCTCGGTCTCACTCTCACCCGTGTCCTCTCCTGTATGCCGATTTCTTTTATATTTGCGTTAACCGAACGGAAATTAGGAGTGAGGAAGAGAATAGAAAGAAATATAGGGTTATAGATGTAAAGTTGCCAGAGAAAAAAATAAGTGGAAGGACATTAATAGTTTTTAGAATTTAAAATATATCAGGGTTCTTCATGCAAAATATCCAGAACCAAGTGGGTCTCTTCTGGTGGACTTCTTTTTTGATCCGGGCTGAATCCTTCAAGTTGAGCCAGCTTCGTTGTGGACTGGACCAAGCCCATGCAAGCCTTTTTCATTTTCTTTCGTTTTTCTCTAATTCTATAAAAAATAGAAATCTTGCAAAATTTTGCAAAAAAATCATAGAAAAATCAGAAAAATATCAAACCAGTTTAGTTAGCTTCATAAAAATATGATCTATCCATAAATGTTATAAATCTTGTTAGGTTTGTACTTTTTTTTATTAATGTAACAATTTTTTTATTATAATATAGATTTATGTAATCTAAATAAATGTATTTATGTAATTCGTGACTAGGGTTGCCGTGTAAAAAATCAAGAGAGGTCTCCCGTCATAATTATTGGCGGATAGACAGATCCTTGACACATCGACAAAAAAGTTATGGAGGTTGATATGATACGTCAAAAAAGCTATAAAGGTTGATATTGAGTCAGACAAACACATGTGTAGTATGAAAAATTAAATTTATGATATATTTATATCTAAATAACTATGCACTTTGCAACGGAAGGAAAAAATATGCCAAGGTATCTTTTAATTCAATATATGTTTAATAGGACATTGTTATTTATTGACAGGATTGACTTTATATTATAGATGTGACGGTCATCATAAATAATTTATAAAAGCATAAAACATACGATATGTACCATTCACGTTATCGTTTTGCATGAATGTTTAATAGTTTTTTTTCTCCCGTTGCAACACATGAGCATTTTTACTAGTGTTATATATATAAAAAAATAAGTTTATAATTATTATGGCTTTACAATTTATTGTTTTTTTGTAAATTTTAGAATAATCTACAATTTATTTTATTATAAAAATTTTTAAACGGCTCATTGTAGGTGTATCTCTCTAACTCGTAAATTCCATTCCGGAG
The DNA here is from genome assembly GCA_038087645.1 of Saccharum hybrid cultivar R570. Taxonomy (NCBI): domain Eukaryota; kingdom Viridiplantae; phylum Streptophyta; class Magnoliopsida; order Poales; family Poaceae; genus Saccharum; species Saccharum hybrid cultivar. The sequence goes on from JAQSUU010000100.1 coordinate 112,342, forward strand.
GCCATTCCATTTTGGCTATTGAATATAACATTCCGGTACCGGGCTATACCAGTGTACCATTCCGAACTTTATAATAATAATAATAATATGTGAATAAACTTATACATAAATGCACATATAAATATATTCTGACTTAACTTATGGTGTAATTAACATTTTTACCAAACTAAAAATATCATTCAACAAGTTTATAAAACCTTATTTTAAAGTTTAAACTCCAAAATTCATACATAGAAAAATATAATACATGCAGTCACGGTCGGTATTAGTCGATATTGACGTCATTGACTGGTATTGACCGATATTTGACCCGATATGAAATTGGAGGCTCTTCTATACCGCTTTAGGTGCCACTGCAAAGCATTCCGGCTATTCCCACCGGTACCATAATAGAATTTACAACTGCCTCGATAAATTCAGCAGACACGTCTTCCATATTTTCAGCGGCTTTCAGTATACGATCGGGGAAGTGGGCAACTGCCCTCGCCGCATGGCAATCCTCCAATCCCCTCGTCTGTTCGGCTCCAACTCCGAAAAAAAGGAGGGAAACACAAGAGACGCCCCCGCCTCGCCTCGCCTCAAGCCCTCAACCAGCCCCCCTCATCTCGGCAGTTTCGCCGGTCCGCCTCACCAACCCGTCGTCACATCCTCCCTCCATCTCCCGGAGCGCAGGCCGTCCCCTCCGGCGAATCTATCTGTGAGTTCCCATGTTTCCCATTCCCTCCCCATTGGGTTCCCTACTTCCGCCCGCGCCGACGCCTGTTCATGGAAAAGGAGGCAAAAAACCCCCACGGCCCAACCGACGCTTGCTTCGAATTCTCTCAGTTATTCTTCTTTCTTTAAAGCAATGCAAAGCCTTCAAATTAGCAAGGTAGATTTGAACCAAATGATTATTTGTTGATTTTATCCAGAGTATAGGATTAGGGTTTAAAAAGAGTTTTCTATGGCATTGAAATGATCAAATGAAATTAGGGTTTTAAAAAAGAGATCTCTACGGCAGTGAAATGATAAAATGGAGTTGTAAATCAGACGAAAGTTTAAGCTTGATATGAGTTATGTTATTTCTTATTCTGATAATACGTGACTGTAATTTGAATCACCTACAATCAGCAAATAAGTGATGAATGGTTTTAAAAGAGGACATTACCAGAGCCAATAATGTTTTTTTAAATGTCCTACTATATTGTTTAGGCCATCAAGGGGTATGATGTTGGATGCTTTGTTTGTCCTATGCCAACTATCTTGTATCGATGATTTTGGCAAGGAACATTATTAGTGGGTTCTTTATTTCTAAACAGTATCACTAGTGGTTTCCTTCATTTTGGTAAAGACCGTGTCACTACTTCATTCATTCTCGCTGCAAATTTTTGTTTCTCTATGTTGAACTATTAATGTTAAAAAATCGTCTGGTGGCATTACTATTTAGACAATATCACTTAAAAAATATCCTTATGCTTATGATATAATTTATGCCCATTTTGCTATTGCTACACCCCTAATTTTGTAATGTTTGCTGACCTTTCGTTGGAGTGGAGGTTACCCCCTTCTCTTGCTTCATGTGAGTTGCATATCTTTTTCTTTGGGGCACAATTTCTCCTATCTGGTGGGTGTCTAGTTTTTTTAGTTTCCCTTAGTAGTCGTTGTGGTCATCTTCAGTCAACCATTTCATATTATGGTCAGCAGCTATAGCCCCCCACACCCCACCCAAAAGGTTCCCCCGTGTCTGAAACCCTACCCTACCTCCCTAGAATCCACCGCCTTGCCGATTTTGTATCGTTGGTTTTGTTTTGTCATGCATGACGATCCATGTGTAATGCTGGTTCCGCCTTTCTCTTGTTGAGAATTTGGTACTGTGGTCCACACTAGTGTTAAGTTAGTGTCCATTTTGTGTTTAATAATGATTCTATGGGCATGGGAGCTGTTTCTATTTGCCAATTATCTATTCACAAGCAGTGATGGAAGTACTCAGATGTTGCATGTATAAGGGACATGTGTGCCTCTTGGCATATCTTTCATTTAATCCGTAAATTTATTTCTCGAATGTGCAATTGATTCATGAAATTCAGAGAATTGGGATTACTTGTGTGGATGGATCCTCATCCTAAGGAATTTTACAAAATAATCTTGAGTGCAAATGCCATGGATGATGAAAGCAAATGACTATGGTAAAGCTTTATGCAGTTCGTTTTTAAGTACTTCTGGTGTATGAGGTTCTACACAAAAAGCGCTACTAGCATCATTGTTTTCAGGTCGGCTGGTCGAACCTGGTCGCAGTGGCGGAGCCACGAATTTACGGTTGGGTATGCCAAATATACAAAATTTCAAAGCAAATATTCAATGTAATGGACGATAAATTAAAATGGCCATAACATTTAACAAATTCATAATAATAACTGAAGTACAAGTCCGAAACATAAATAATTAAGAAAACAGTAACAGCTACTACATTACAACTGTACGATCTCCTTGTTGGAAGAGATTGATGATATTCTCATCTTTCACCTGATTGAAGAATTCCCTCTCAACGAATGTAACCCAACAATTGTTTAAATATTTATCGCTTATTTTATTTCTTTGCTTGTTCTTTACATAATTCAACGTGAAAAACACTTTTTTTTTTACACTAGCAGTAGCCTACTGGTCACCGCCTCACTGGTCACCGGCCGCCCGCCGCCGCAGCAGAAGCAGACGAGATGTCCCGCCGGCCACCGGTAGCCCGCTGCCCGCAGCAACAGATCGAGATATGTCACTGACTCACTGCCGCCGCCGCCGCCGCCACTTGTTTTTTTTTTAAGCAATGGGAGTTGTGACTTTTTCCTCGAGAAGAACGGGAGTCGCGGCCTGTGAATGGATGCCGACCGAAGGAATTCTGGCCGCTTGGGCCTTGGCCAAGTTGGCTTGCTTGCTGCTACGTTTGTGGGCTTTGGTCCAATTACAAAAATAGAATATACATGTATACTAGTATATGTACTTGTTTTGCTAAAAAAACTAGTATATGTATTTGTTTTTGTACTAAAATCTTGGGTATTCCTAGGAATACCCAGGCATACCCTTAACGCCGCCACTGCCTGGTCGCCCTGGGGTCGACCGGACGATTAATCGCGATTAGTCGTCGACCAGGTCGATTAATCGAACCCTGGTCGACCTGGTCGTCCACCTAATCGTCCACCTTATCAGGACATATATACTTATATATATAGACCTATATATACTATATAGTATACACAATAAAGCAAGCATCAACACTACATTAGTGTTTAGCTAGTGACTTACTTGTGGGAGTTGTTTTCTTCTCTTTTCTACACTGTCCAGAGGTCCAAATTCCTGTCCCAAACTCCATTTCTTCGCTGAATTGTTGCTGCAAGCCTACAGGACCAAAGAAGACCATAATTAGCAAGTAGCAACACTAATGCAGTCTTGATCTTGACACACCTTAACAGCAGCACTGCTGCACTAGCAAATAGCTACAAATTAGCAGACCATAGCAGCCATACAGCCAGCTGCCAGCATATTACAAAACCAAGTTCAAGTTCAGTACAAAATAGATAAGCTAAAGTGTTCAAGTGTTCAACAGTAAACACAAAGTAGGCAAACTAGCCAATAGCCATCTAATGGTTCTAATCAAGCAACAAATCATTATTCAAATGGAATTCTCCATCTCCATCTCCAATAGCCATCTAATGGTTCTAATCAAGCAACAAATCAATACAAAGTAGGCCCAACAAGAAGTTCCCAAACTGGTCGTCCATGTCCTGGTCGGACGATTAATCGTGATTAATCGACGATTAATCGGACGACCAGGTTTCTGGTCGAACTGGTCGAGTCGAGGAACCTTATCGAGTCCCTGGGGCGACCAGGACGATTAATCGCGATTAATCGGACGATCTGAAAACAATGACTAGCATGAATCTCTTATTTCTATAGACACCTACATTATATTCCCTTGCTGTATTGATAAATGGTCAAAGGCATATGCTATTGAGTTGTGAGTTTTGTGTTATTGCTCCTTCTCTAGTACTCCATCCATTCCAAATTATAAGACGTTTTGGCATTTCTAGATACATTACTTTTATTATGTATCTAGACATAGTGTATATCTAAGTGCATAGCAAAAGTTATGTATCTAGCTAGACTAGAAAAGCCAAAATGTCTTATAATTTGAACTGGAGGGAGTACTATTCTTTTATGGCGATGAGCATTCAGCATTCATGGAACCTTTAAAGTTTCTTTCATACTAGTAGTGCTTATGTAATTCTTGTCAGAGAATGTATCATAGTGATTTTTCATTTGTCCAAAAGTAAATAAAACACGGATCAGGACTTCAGGAGTTCTCTTTCAGCATGACTGGAATGATAAATGATCCTTCCAAGCTACTTTTTATATTTCAATTCTGTAGTGATTTAATTATCAAGGACAGGGGTACCTTCACTTACGCTATATGTTCATGAAGTAATCAACATTGGCTTGTACTGATCTGTTGCTAGATGAAGATGCATATTTAGGAACTTAGTTGAGCATGGAAATGACGTAGGTTCTGTTAGAAATGACCAACTCGATCTATTATGATGCCCAAAGGGGCAGATATGGTGATGTACAAAGTGCAGATAGCACCCTACACTAGTGAGCAATTACAAGAGATGTATATACATCTAACACCCCCCCTCAAACTCATGGTGGGTCAACAACACTGAGTTTGGAAAGAAAAAGGTATGCTGCGCCCTAGTCTGAGGCTTGGTGAAGAAATCCGCCAATTGAAGCTCTGAGGGCACATAGTAAAGAGCCACCACCTCATCATGTACTTGCGATCGCATGTAGAAAGCATCAACACCAATGTGCTTGGTAAGTTCATGTTTGACAGGATCACGAGCAATACTGATCGCACCAGTGCTGTCAGAGGATAGAGGAGTCGGTGTGGAAGTCGTCACACCGAAATCCTCAAGTAGCCACCTAAGCCATGTGACCTCAGCCGTCACGGTCACCATAGCCCGCAACTCAGCCTCAGCACTGGACCGGGAAACTGCCGTCTGCTTCTTGGTTTTCCAGGCAATCAAGGAGGACCCAAGAAAGACACAATAAGCTGAAAGGGAACGACGATCAGACTGATCACTAGCCCATGTCGCATCAAAGTACGCCTGAAGCTCAAGAGAAGTAGAGTGAGGGAAGAACAAGCGGCGTGAGATGGTGCCACGAAGGTATCGAAGAACACGAAGAAGATGAGCATAGTGGAGCTGTGTGGGAGCAGAAACGAACTGACTCAGAATATGAACAGCATGACAAATGTCAGGACGAGTAATCCCAAGGTAAACAAGGCTCCCAACAAGGTGACGATAACGAGTGGGATCAGCAAGGGGAGCACCATCAGTAGACCGCAGGTGAACACCTAGCTCCATAGGTGTATCAACAGTGCGCTGATCGGTGAGAGCAGCACGGGAGAGAAGATCCTGAATGTACTTTTCCTGGGAGAGGTAGATGCCATCAGGCATGGAAGAGACCTCGAGACCAAGAAAGTAACAAAGAGGACCCAAATCAGACATCAAGAATGTGTCACTAAGACGCTTCTTCACACAATCAATAAACTGAGAATCATCACCAGTAATGATCATGTCATCGACATAGAGAAGAAGTGTGCGACCACGAGGGGAAATGTGGACAAAGAGAGCGGGGTCGTGGTCGCTGGGCTTAAAACCAGCATCAATGACAACAGAGGAGAAGCACTCAAACCAGGCCCGAGGAGCTTGCTTGAGGCCGTAGAGAGAGCGTCGCAGCTTTAAACCATGCCATCCGGAACAGAGTATCGTGGAGGTGGCTGCATGTAGACCTCCTCACGCAGCTCGCCATTGAGAAAGACATTCTTGACATCAAGCTGGGAGATGGACCACTGTCGGACAGAAGCAACAGCAAGAAGAGTCCGGACTGTGGTCATGTGAGCAACGGGAGCAAAGGTCTCATCATAATCACGACCTTGCTCCTGCTGAAAACCACGGGCCACAAGACAAGCCTTGTAGCGCTCAATGGAACCATCAGAGCGAGTCTTGATCTTGTAGACCCACTTGCAAGTAATAGGAGTCACCTGAGGTGGCAAAGGAACAAGGTCCCATGTACCAGTGCGCTCCAAAGCGGCAATCTGGGTGTTAGATGTATATACATCTAACACCCTAGTATCAGAGCTTCAATTGGCGGATTTCTTCACCAAGCCTCAGACTAGGGCGTAGCATACCTTTTTTCTTTCCAAACTCAGTGTTGTTGACCCACCATGAGTTTGAGGGGGGTGTTAGAGGCAAAGAAGACAAGGAAGAGCGTGAGTGAGGCAGCGGAAGACGCACGTCAGGAAAAGTCAAGAAGGAGATAGACTCAACATCAGTGGAAGAAGAACCGGAGGAGGAGCGAGGGTAGTAAGGACGGGATTCATCAAAGGTGACATCCCGAGAGATCCTCATCCGACGAGCAACAGGATCATAACAGCGATAACCCTTAACCCTTATGCTCGGTACTGTACCCAAGGAAGACACTCAACGGACTGAGCAGTCAGCTTGGTGTGCTCACGTGGAGGGAGAAGAACAAAGCAGACACACCCAAGACATCGGAGGTGACTGTAGCGAGGAGGACGACCAAAAAGGCGCTCGTAGGGAGTACACCCCTGAAAAACGGTGGAGGGTTGCCTGTTAATAAGAAAAACAGCCGTGGAGACAGCCTTAGCCCAGAAGTGAGGTGGAAGCTGAGAGGAGAGCAAGAGAGCACGAGAAGTCTCAAGAATGTGACGATGCTTACGCTCAGCCACACCATTCTGAGCATAAGCACTAGGGCAAGAAAACTGAGCAAGTGTACCCTGATCAGTAAGAAAGCGACGATGCGCGTCAGAGATGTACTCTCCAGCAGAGTCGACACGAAAGGCACGAATGGGTGAATCAAACTGAGTGCGAATCATAGTGGCAAACTGCTGGTAAATAGACAAAAACTGACCACGAGATGACATAAGATAGATCCAAGTAAACCTCGAATAATCGTCAATAAATATAACATAATAGGAGTGACCACCTTTGGAAACAAAAGGAGCAGGCCCCCATACATCAGAGTGAATGAGATCAAAGGGACGCTGCGACATAGAATCACTGGAAGGATAAGGGAGTTGCAGCTGTTTGCCAAGCTTGCAACCCGTACAATGAAGAGCAGCGTCACCAGAAACAGGACCTAAAACACCACTACTAACAAGAGTGGAAAGTCTCGAGCCGGAGAGATGTCCGAGACGACGATGCCACTGAGCAAAAGTAGTGGTAGTGGAAGCAGCTGAAGCTGAAGCTAGAGAACCGGATGACTGACTGGTCAGAGTGGGCGAAGGAAGACGCATCCAATCAAGCTCCCATAGGCGCTGAGAGTCATGACGCCTAGGCCCAGTCCCCACCAGAAACCCCGTACGAAGGTCCTGAACACAACAAGAGTCAGACTCAAGAATGATACGACAACCATGATCAGTAATTTGACCAGCAAACATTAATTGCATAGTGAGCTGAGGGACATGAGAGACAGTAGGAACATGAAAAGAGGACGTAGAGAGAACACCACGACCAACAACAGGAAGAGAGGTGCCATCAGCTGTCTGAACAATAGGAGGAGGATCAACAGGAGACAGAGATGCCAAGCGACTAGAATCCGGAGTCATATGGAAGGATGCACCAGAATCAAGAAACCACTTGGATGATATACCGGAGGGAGGAGGTGGTGGTGGAGTCCCAGAAGCCCGAGCAGTAGTGCCAGAAGCCCGAGCAGTAGTGGCAGAGGGTGAGGAAGCAACAACATTGAGACGGCGAAACAACGTGAGGACCTCCTGCTCCAAGGCAGTGACAGAGCGAGCTGCACTGGACTCCCCACGGCGAGTCCTCTTGTCGCACTGCTTCTTCCGACAGACATCCTCGGTGTGTCGAAACTTGCCACAGTAGGCACACTGAGGCTCGGTGGATGGTGGCGGCGATGGCTGTGGAGGAGCAGTGGACAGAAGGGGAGCTCAGGCAGCCAAAACAGAGGACTGCGGAGCCCCACTTATGCCCCCCGCCCGAAGACGAGTCTCTTCAGCACGTAGCTCCGGCATCGCCTCATCGAGAGATGGGCGAGGTCGGCGTGTCAGGAGCTGGGACCTGACAACCTCAAACTCAGGACGGAGGCGGGAGAAGAACTCGTGAAGGCGCAGAGCGTCCCGCTGGCCCCGGTGACGATCACAGCACCGACAAATACCAGCAGCACAATACTCCGCACCCAAGATGTCAAGACGATGCCAGACGGCGGACATCTGACGGTGGAACTCCTCCACAGTAGAGTCGTGTTGACGGAGCGACTGGGCCTCCACCACCGCGAGATACAACGCCTCGTTACGAATCTCATAACTGCGGCGGAGGTGAGCCCACATCGAGTGAGAGGTGGAGAGGCCACGGAGGGACAGAGAGATGTCAACCTCCATACTCGCGAGCAGGATAGCCTTGGCACAGGCCTCCTCACGCAGCCAGGTTGCCTGTATATCAAGAGCTGACTGGTAGGACTCCATCTGATTCTCAAACGCCTCAAGGAGAGGCTTCTTGACCGCGTCGTCTGCATCAGGCGCATAGGTGGGCGGAGTGGGAAGAGGTGGGGTGGACGGACAAGGCCGCTCATCCATGAGATAGCACCACAGCTGCTGCCCGCCCATGTGTACCTCCATGTGAAAAGCGAACTCGCCCCAATTTGTGCCATTGAAGATGACAGGGCAGCGAGGAACAGAAATGGCACCCGGCTTTCCAAGGGACGCCATCGAAAACAACTGCCCATCGCTCTGCCCTGGCACTGCTTGCTAAGGAGCAGAGCGGACTGGAGGGAGGGAGAGCGAGAAAACAGAGAGCGGAGCAGAGCAGACTAGAGGAAAGGAGGTACCGGAGGGAGAGCAGAGGCAGGGAGGCGCGAGGCGCAGGTAGCCGCGGCGGTGCGAGGCGCGTGCGGTCGCGCGGGGAGAGGCGAGGCTCGTGCGGTCGCGCGGGGAGGCGGGGTCGGTCGCGTCGGCGCGAGGACCTGGGGCGCCTCCATAGGCAGCCGCGGCCAGTCGCGGCGGCGCGGGGAGGCGGGGTCGGCCGCGGCGGCGCGAGACAGCGGCACGAGACGCGTGCGAGGTGACCCGGACGACCGCGCGAAACGCGGGCGAGGCAGCACGGTCAGCCGCGCGAGGCTCGCGCAAGTGGAGATGGCTTCGCCGGCCGGCGGTGGCGGCTCACCAGCGGCTCGCCGGTGGCACGCCGGCGACGGCGGGATGGTGAACCCTAAACCTAGGCTCTGGTACCATGTTAGAAATGACCAACTCGATCTATTATGATGCACAAAGGGGCAGATATGGTGATGTACAAAGTGCAGATAGGACCCTACACTAGTGAGCAATTACAAGAGATGTATATACATCTAACAGGTTCAAGTGCAACATGTTGCAAAAAACGACTTATTGCTTGAGGGGTTCTCTCTACATTAGCTTTTGCAACCCTTCATGCAAGTGAAATACGCAAGCTTCTAAATTGTGGATGTTAGTTAATAGCAGATCAGCACATTGGATATTGGGTGGTATGATCCCATCTTGGCAACTGAAGTGTCTTCATATTTTCTTCAACTATTTATGCAACATGTTCTTTTGCTACGAAACCTTAAGCATCAAAAGTATATACATTTTAACTTTTATTAAGTTTTGGCGCTTTACAGCCACATTTTTATTTCAAGGACAGATTTTATTTTCTACTAATGGGAATTTACTAGTTAAAAAACTACACACAAACTCGCAAATTCTTTTCACTTTCAATCAATTGTACAATTGAAGCAAGTGGCCTTTAAAGTTTTTAGAAGCATAGCGAAATATGTTGGTGACATCGTGAATCTTTACAGTAAAATCTACTATTGTAGCATAGTAAATGATAAAACTAAGGTGCCCCCCAACAAAAATTATGTATTATTTTTCTGATTATATTTAATTGTACTCAAGCATGCCCAAATAGGGGCATAATGGTTGTGTGAGACTGATATATTGGTGAAGTTTTCTGCCATATTTTGCAATGTACTGGGCCATTTACTGCTGTTCCAAGCTGATCTATTCTATATGCCATATTGGCATCTTCTAGTGACTGATATTGACATGTCCCATGCTGGCCAAGCCAAAACATCTTATAATTTGGAATAGAGGGAGTAGCTTGGTGCCACCAACTATTGGTGGAAACATGGAGCATTCTATTTTCATGGTGCCTGCTTCTCTTAAAGATCTATGGAAAAAGGGACCACTTGAAATGAAGAGTTTACTTTTTCCCTCTTTGTATCGTGGACATAGATAGTAGTCCCTCCATTTCAGAAAGGTTGCAGTTCTAGTTTTGTCCAAAGTCAAGTCTTTCAATCTTTGATCATCAATTTCTAGAAATTCGTATAATTTAATATCATAAAATCATTTATTTAGATTTACCATGAGAAATACTTTCATATAATATATAATATGCATGTTAAACTATATGAATTTCCAAGAGTTAATGGTCAAGGACAGAAATGTTTGACTCAAGACAAAACTAGAACTACAGCCTTTCTTTTTGAAAGAGGGACTATATCTTGCCACTAGGACTAGTAAGACAACTGTTAAAACTTCCTAGGTCAACTATGAAAGGGAAACAATCAAATTAAAATATTGTAAAAATTGAGAACATGTTTTTTTTTTCTTGAAGTTCCACATTAATATTTTTCCTGAGTAGTTTAGGAATTTGGTTTGCTAAAGTTTTTATGTAGTTAGATGACAGAATCATCAGCGAAAAGACTAGATTGATCTTGTTTTCTACAGTTTGGTGTGGTGGTGTTTTTTTTTTGTTTTTTCGGGGACTTTGTCTCATCTCTTAATGAAGTGATACACTGATCTCTTGCATGTCCGAGAAAAATAATCATCGGCTCCACAAACTAGTTTAATCCTTTGCTTAAGGTGCTGGTTTTGCTTTATGTATCTTGTAGTTTAATGTCCTGGGTTTCTAATTGTAGGCTTATGATAAGCTATGAGTGTGCCACCACCTACCAGTGCCAGAATGGATGGGAATAGTGAGAAAATCCAATTCTCATGGGGGAAGTGTATAGCAAAAGGTGTTAAAACAGGTTCACGATACTATGAGTCCTTCACATTTGACAATGTGAAGTATTCGTTGTATGACTGTGTCTATCTGTTTAAGCATGGTGATCCTGAACCATACATTGGGAAAATTGTTAAGACTTGGGAGCAAAATCAGGCTAAGAAAGTAAAAATTCTTTGGTTTTTCCTCCCTGAGGAGATTCAGAAATATTTAAGAGGCCCTGTGATGGAAAAGGAGATTTTTCTTGCTTCTGGTGATGGTAGTGGGCTTGCGGATATCAATCTGCTGGTATGTCTCATAACGTCATTCCTATGTTTTGCCTTGTTTTTTTTTTGTTGTCATCCTTGACTTCTTATTCTGACATCATGTCCATAGGCTTGCATTTTGAGTCCATAAATATTTTATCAATATTAATCAGGGGGTGCTTGCTTATTGTTGGTTTGGAGTTAATGGATCAAAATGCTTGCTTCTAGTTGGTTTGGAGTTGATGGATCAGAATTATCTGTTTCTTTTTAAGTTTCTCTCACTTATTGTAGGGGTGAGAGCTATAATTCCAACAAGTGCACGATCTTGATCTGCTTTAGTGCTATAGTGGTATTGTTGTTAATTCTCTGTTTCATTATGACTAATAATTGCTTGCATCCTTTCTTCCTCTTTTAGTTGCACTGAATATTCTTCGAGTTACTTGGAATTCTGAAATGTCTTTGACGATGTGTAACATACCAAATCTGTCTCGATTAGTACTCCCTCCGTCCTGAAATATAAGCATATTTCATACAGGAAAAGTCAAAACTTTACAGACTTTGACCAACAATCAATTAGTCAAATTTTATACAAGTTTAGGACATAAAACTTGTGTCAATAGATTTATATCCAAGGTGCTTCTGAGATGATATTGATTCTTTAGCAAATAAAATATACTGCAAGAGAAATTAATGGTCAAATTCTGTTTTGTTTGACTTTTCTCTGATCAGATACATTTGTCATTTTGGGACGGAGGGAGTAAATTTCGGTCTACTTGCCAGCTAACTGTCAAAACTAAATATGAATTATCCTGTGTCTTGTAATTGGTTATTCATTCAAATTTACATAGTACATATTGAAAGAATGGTGTGAATAGGAAATGTTCCTTTTTTTGACAGATTCACAAATTAGAAATGTAATTCAGTGGTAAAAAAGATAGATTCACAAATTAGAAATGTAATTCAGTGGTAAAAAAGTTTGAATCTCAGCATGCAAGAAATCTGCCAACAATTTGAATTGTTTCTAGTCGGAGGTCAACAGTTAACTTTCGTTGAGCCAGTTGAGCATGCTAATTAAGTAGCACATGTCATTGAGTGTCAATTATCAACTACAGATGTGCATGGTTGAACACTTCCTGCTCTCATGTATCAGAGTTGTAAAAGTTAAATCTGTCATTTTTTCAATTTTGGATTTATCTTCTACTAAAAGATTTCAATGGTCATGTGTTTCTTAATTAGGAAGCTATTGCTGGAAAATGCACTGTTATATGCATTTCAAAAGACGAGAGGAATCGCCAACCTTCCCCTCGGGAACAAACAATGGCTGATTATATCTTCTATAGGTGCTTTGATGTTAAAAATTGCACACTTTCTGATGAGCTGCCTGATAAAATCACAGGGCTGGAAGGTCAGCAGAGGATCTAGACTTGATTTATGCCCTACAAATTTGTCTGGTAATGTTTTCAATTGAAGTGTCTAATTATTGTCCTTGTGGTGCAGTTAATGTTCTGCTGAATCCAAAAGACGAACAAGTGTCCAGTGCTAGTGCAGCAAATGTTCTGCTGAATTCAAATGTGGATGAGGTTTTGGCTGCCACATTCACCGCTCCCTGTTCAGCCGCTAAAGAGGATGATGAAAGTCCAGCTACTGCAATTCCCCTTTCTCAGGCATCAGTTACGGAGGTGGATGAAAATCCGCCTGCTGCTATTCCCCTTTCACAGTCTGTGGTCAAGAAAGAGGATAAGAAATCAATAGCTGCCATTCCCCTTTCTCATTCAGCAGTCAAGGATGAAAAACCAGTTGTTTCGGCTCCCCGTCCACAGTTACCAGTTAAGGTCAACATTCCAAAACATGAAGAGTCACAGAAAGCTCATGCTGGGGAGAGGCCACCAAAAAAGTTGAAATTATCCCAAGAAGCTGTGCAGGACATGGTCCCATCTATGACTGACAAAAGACCTTTGGCGCTACCATCAAGTCAAGCTGTAAATTCTTTGAACCGACTATTCCTTTATACAGCATGTTACTCCTGCTATTGTTTTCTTAGCTGTTTCTGGAGTACAAACATGCTCCCTTTTTATTTAACGTTACAATCTTACAAGAATGTGAAGAGACATTACTGCATCTTTCTAAATTGCTCCATACCAAGTTTTGTACATACTTACATTTTTCCAGACCCATGTTCTGAAGTTAATGAGAGGTGGAATGAGGAGAAAAATGTAATGCAATTGTGAGCACAAGTTTGGTAGGGTATATGGTCATATATGAGAGGTGGATTGAGGAGACCAATGTCCACAATTGTGATCACAAGTTTAGTAGGACATATGGTCATATTGTGCTCCTTCCATTGATCTGTTATTTGCCAACGGTCATAATCTTTATGAACTTTTAACTGTCAAATCAATTAGAGTTTTGTCCCATGTCTACTGCACACAAGCAATATTCCTCCTGTCTACGGATCATTTTTCTGAATTTTTTTTTCTGCTTTTGCTATACTTTCATTTTTTGCCAATTACTATTGTTTAGTGTTTCTTACTGATTTTCATCATATTTCCTTTTATAATGCTAATACATTTTTCTGTTATTTAACAGGACAGAAGCAAATGGTTTAACCTTGTGAGTGATCTTTCTGCGCTACATATGCTATGATTGTACCGAAGAATGCCATATCTATGCTTGATTATCCATTATTAATCAGAATTACCATAAACTGATTACTATGTATTGGACCTTGAATTTTATGTGATGATCTTTTTAACAAATATTTCAGCCATGGGATGACAGACTACAGAGGGCGGATAAGAAGGGGACACTTGTATATATTCAAAATCTTGATATTCAGTTTGGAGGTGATGACTTAGAGGTAGCATCCTGTATATTTGGTTGTCCTAAGACCAAGCTTCTTCTCTATTATATTCCTGGCCTAGTATTTTTCAATCATGTGAATATCTTCTGCTGTCTGTTTGGTTGCAATTCTATTTCTGCGCACTCGTCTAGGTTTTCTTTCCAATAGTACATTCATTCTTTTCAATCTCAATATTGGAGTGTTTGTTTTATTTTATTTACTCCTACATCCCCTTCAATATTTTTTTCATGACATTAATGTTTGCAGGAGCTGGTTCGTGAAGCACTACAGCTAAGTTGCATTGCCAAGCCCATTAACCACCCCACCTGTGATGATCCAAACAATGGTGAGTTGTTCACTAGTTCAAGGGAAACACTGGGCGGTGGTGGCGTGCGTGTGGCAAGATCACAAGGCTTGGGTGGCAGAGGGCTTTAAATGTCTAGTCTGGTGTTGACATAGAAAAGGGGAAAGTGTGATGGACCGTTGGATCTGCATCAAGGTTATTAAATCAGCTAGTTGTCGCTAGTCGCCCTGGTACCTACCAGGACGACTAGTCGACCTGGTCGGTCTAGTCATCTATATAGTCGTCCTGTAAGTTGAAGCAGCCCATCTGCCTATTTGATGTTTAGTTGGTTAGGGTACCTAGTCGGACAATTAATCGTGACTAGTTGACAATTAATCGGACGACCAGGTTTCTGATCGCTCTGATCGTGTTGCCTAATCAAATGCTCGGTACTGATCAGGGCGATGAATCGTGATTAATCAGACGACCTGATAACACTGATCTACATCCTACCACCCAAAGTTGGACTGATATTTGGCCTGATAACCGGTCGATAGATGTATATACTTTTCCTTAATTAAATATATGTTCCATAAACGGTCAGCTTTGTCCATTTAGTGGTGGACTGGTATTTTTCTTCTTGGTTCTTGCAATTTAACTACAAGTGGTTTCTTATCTGTAGGAAAAGCATATGCTATATTCAGGACTAAAAATGATGCTGATGTGGCTATTTCAAAAATCAATTCAGGCTTGGTTGTTGGTGGAAGGTATGTGTTTATACTTGGATGTAATTTATTCTCTGTGTTCAGTGCCAATGTGTCTTATTCTTTTGAATTTTGCTTGAAGTGGGGTTCTATATGCTTTGTGTCAACTGTTGAAATCTCGTGGCAGATCAACTGCCAAAAATTATGAATTAGATCAAAGAGTCTTCTGAGGGGTGCTCTGACTCACTGGCTAGTTAATAAAGTTTGTCTAGCATGATTTTCTTGGTTAGCTACTGTTAATTCTTGCCTATTTTATAACTTGCAGACCTCTCTACTGCAGCAAAGGTTTACTCAAGGTTCCAAAATCTTCAGGAACTTTTGTTGGGCACTTGACCTTACGCAATATTAAAATTGGTAAAAGACAGCGAGAAGAGCAGGTGGGTGTTTTATAATAAACTCGGCGATGTTTTCCTTCTTCCTTTGCTTGATATTTGATGCCACTGTCTTCTGCAGAGTAAGGCTGTATTGACGTCACATTGCTCTCAGCCCAACACGATAGAGTATGAGATGGCCTTGGAGTGGATGATTCTAAAAGAAACACACACGAAAAAATTCAGAACACTTCACGAGGTAGGCGTAATTCTGTGGAAGATTTGTATGAATGCCGTTGTCTTGTGTCTCACATGCAAGACCTTAATTTTGCATCTTCAATCGGTTTGTAGATGCATAGAGATCACAGGAAAGGGTTTGCAAGTATGGGCAGCAAGAGTGCAAGGATAGAGAAGTAGCAAGCTGGTTGTTGTGCCATATCAGATGGAGGCCTTAGTAATTATCACTTCTCAAGATGATGGGCAAGTTTCATATGTGGAAGACGGTTGTGCAGAGGGTTTTTTGGTTGCAGTTGAACTCATTTCCTGTACTAACTGCACCATACGTTGACTGCTGATGTTAATTCTCCGTAGGAACGGAAAGGAGCAAAAATCGCAGGACAGCTTTAGAAATTAGAATAGCCTAGGCAGCAGCCGTTGCAGCAAGTTCGATGGCGTTAGCTTATTTAAGGCTAACAATATGGTTATTAGTTAATGTATGCCGGTGTACCAATGGCCTCCTTTTTTCTAAATGACGTGCGTACGAGCAACTCCAAGAGATTATGTAAAATTAGGTTCCTAAATCAATGATTTGTGCACCGGCTGACCACACTCCTTCCTCTGTGAGCCAGCCCTCGCGCGAGCTCATCGTGTTTGTTTCCCCGGTTGCGCCTGGGAAGCAGGCTCGCACGGGCGCCAATCAGATCAAGGTAGTGGAGTACTGTGGCGCAGTGATCTCAGATCAAATGGCCAAGCTCTTCGCAAACTGCTGCTACATGCTGCTTGGGACAGAAATACAGCCGGACAGCAAATAGTGGATCCAGACCTGCTCACTGTCCCCTTCACTCTGGCTGAATAAAAAACGGCTATTGCTGGCATGAACAAGAACAGTGCTCCGGGGCCTGATGGCTTCTGCTCGGCATTCTACTGTGCTCTATGGAATCACATCACACCCCTGATTGAGCACCTCCTGGCATTCTATGACAACAATGTCAACTTGACAAGAATCAACAGAGCCCACATTATTCTCCTTGCGAAGAAGCATGTCGTCATCACCCCGACGCCTAGACCAATATCCCTTCAAAACCTGTCGGTCAAACTACTAACCAAGATGATGACAGCACGACTGCTGAAAGAGATTACAAAATTGTTGCGCTTGATCAGACCGGCTTTTTCTAGCTAGCAAGAAACATGGCATAGACAACTTATTTTAGAACAACGAATAGAATAGTTGTTTCTTCCAGAAAAAATATCTAAAATTAGACTCCATAACACAAATAGCTACTCTCTTGGAGTTACTCAAGCCTATCGTTTTGCGTGGCATACTAAGACCCTCTAGGCTTCTTGTGTTTTTCCAACTCTGGTTTTGAAGGCTTAGGCTTTTCAGCATTGGTTTGGGTGAAACTTGCTAAACACTAGCTCATAAAATGGTTATGTGAGGAAACTAGAGCGGGGAGAAGTTTGTTTTTTCACTAGAAGAGTGAAACCATCTAAACGTGAACATGATTTTTCTGGCACTTTAGGTAAAGTTGTTTGCAAGTGACCTTATTGCCTTACCAAATAGGGTCTAATACTATAGCTATCATCCAAATAGGACCATCTTTTAAGTCTGGTTTATTTATGGTATGTTAGGTAGTGCTCTTGCTTCTAATTATTTGTAAAAGTGATTTTGTGGTGGAAGTATTTCTCTTTGATTTTTTAGGATAAACCCTTATGTAGAAAGTGATTTTGTGTGTCGAGATGAATTAAGAGAAGTTACTTTTTGTAGCGCTTAGTAGAGATGTCAATAGGCCTCGATCCTCAATCCCTCCTAGGAACTACCCTATTAGGGGGGCATTTAGTTTGCATGGAAATTGAAGATGAGAAAATAGTATGTATCATGTTTCGCGAGGACAGAGATGGGGAACCATGTCCCTCCTTGTTCCTCTTGTACCCGCCCTCACTTTTACTTTAAATTAGGACCTTAGCCTATTAAAAGCCCATCAAAATGCCAATACATAGCCTGATTTGACACCATGGATTTTGATTTTGCCCCTCAAATGTTGCATTTTGTAACGGGAACAAATTGCCCACAAGGGGACAAGAATAAGAGGAGAAGATCCCTGCAAGCATTCACGGGGATGGGGATAAGGAGTTATTATTCAAGGATGAATTCCCTATTGACATCCATAGCTCCTAGCTTTCTAGTTCAATTCAAAGAATCACTCTATAAAATATTGTTTGACACAATTCCACTTGGATTCACCTACCAAACCGCCCTTACATTGGCACCGGCCTATGAACCCTTAGCTCTGCCACTAGATAGATATATGTTTATGATGGAAATTGAGAGTGATCTACCTTACCTTCTACCACTAGGCATTGGCTGATTGGTAACCAAAATTCCAGGAAGAAGCTTAAGGTGTTATTAGTTTCTTGCTTTAGCCTTAGTCTACATTAGACATTATGTGGTACAAATCTAAACGAGCACAAATGTATGCGGCGCCTTAGTGTTTGGTTGTCTTGCACAGGCAAACCGTGTTAGAAAAAATTGTGTTTGATTGTTTTGCATAGACAAACCATGTTAGGAAAAAATATGTTTGGTTGCTTACATTATATTGCATGTAACGACCTCCATGTTCTAGTAGATGAAATGTCCTAATGGCTAGAGGGTGGGGGAGGGGTTGAATAGCATAGTAAAATTTTCTACAAAAACACTTAACCAATTTGATTAGTACAACAAGAGGCACAAAAAGCGTTTTGCACTAGCTCTAATCAAATAGCAAGCCACCTATCCACAATTCTAGTCACTATTATCTCTAGGCACACAAACAGGGTTAAGATGCTATTCTACTCTAGTTGAGCTAGCTACCAAGCTAAACAACTAGCTAATTACTCAACTAACTAGGCAACTAGCAAACTACCTCTACTTAAGCTACAACAAGTAAGAAACATGGCAATACAAAAGAGAGCGAGGTGATTATACCGCCATGGCAAGAGAGATGATCAATCAATGAAATCCAAGTGAAAACCAAGGGACAAATGACACACAAATTTTATCCCGATATTCACATGCTTGCCGACATGCTAGTCCCCATTGCGAAGGCCGATTCACTTGGTGGTTCATGAGCTAATTGGCACCACGCCAAGGCCTACACTAGGGCGCCACAAGAACTTACACAAGATAAGGGCACTCAACTTCACGAGCAATCCACTAGAGGTGCTTTTGGCGCTCTGCTAGGGAATAAGCCCAAGAACCCCTCACAAATCACTGGGAGATGGCCACGAACAATCACCAACATATGCCAATCTGCTCTAGCTTCTCTAAGCCATCTAGGTGGCGGTAGCCACCAAGAGTAACAAGAAAACCACAGCTAGAACGATCTCTAAGTGCCACTAGATGCAATCACTCAAGCAAATACACTTTGGATCACTCTCAATCTCACTACGATAATGAATCAATGAAGGAAATGAGTGGGAGGTGTTTGTTTTAGCTCACAAGGATATATCACTAATGAAAATATACAAGAGAGTGAGCTAGACTCGGCCCTCTTCTATTTATAGAGTCCCAAAAACTCCACTAGCCATTATGCTCTCGTGGGGTCCGGACCCTTGCTCCGAATCGTGGTCCACCAAGTCACAGTAGGGTTCGGACCCTCTAGGCCAACCACAGCGTGAATGGTCACTTGATCGTTGCGTCAAACGGCCCACACGCTCGCGCACTCGCCACCTCCGGACTGGACAGGAGCGTCAGAGTCTGGACCCGAGCGCCCTCAGCGTCCAAAGTGTTCTAGAAAGTATGTATAGAGGTTTTTCGCCTCTGGACCCGGTCCGCTCTGAGCGTTGGGACCGCAACAGTGCAGGTTCAGAGCTCCTCATTGCGCCACGTGTTCGCCTCCACTCCGCACGCCTTGACCGGACTCAGTAGACACGGTTCGAACCCCTAAAGTGCCTGGGTCCAGAGTTGCTAACTGCTGCGCTGCGGCCGAGTCCCAACCGGACTCTGAGAAGATAGTCCGGACCCCTGTTTTCATAGGGTCCGAAGCCAACCTCGCAGCCCTCAGGCTACGGTTAGGGTCCAGACCGGACTCTGTCAGAGTCTAGACTCCGGACCCCCTAAGCCATCAGGGTCCGGTCCACTCCTTCTCCTTTTCTTTTTTCTATCTCTTCAACCACTTTACCCTTGCTTCGAAGTTGCTAACCACAAAGTGTATCACCATTATGCATGTGTGTTAACATTTTTCAAGGGTCAATTGTTAGCATACTAGGTCCTAATACATATGCATGTATGACTTCACCTAGTGGCACTTGATAACTGCTTTAACCATGATTTTTTCCCTCTTCATAGTACGACTATCTATCCTAACCCATTCACACCCTCTATGGTGTCTTGAGCCCATTTTTGTTTTTCTTTCTTCTTTTACAAGTTGGAGCACTTGATCTTCTCTTTTGGCCATCACCATCACCATGACCATCATTTAGCTCCACCTCTTGGTGTGTATCACCCTAACTCATATACAACACTTAATGACAAGGGCTAGTACACTAAGTTTCATCAATTAGCCAAAACCAAACTAGGGCTTTAAGTAGAGGTCTTATATTTGTAGTAGAGGTAGGAGATGTGAGAATATTTGTTTTTTTATGTATTTGCCTAATATGACCAATTTTAGCATACTAGTGAATGCTGCACTAAGTCGCTTTGAAAACTATGTAAGTCTGCATAAGAGGCTCTATGGGCAATCAAACACAAACAAACTGTATTAGAAGTTTAGATATAGACTAATATAGACAACCAAGCACATACCATTATTAGGCCAAATATGATAATCCCGTTCTATAGCTCTACTAGGGCTTTACAATATTTTGCAACATCAATTTGACATGAAACCTCTTTCGTGGTGCAACAAGTTTTTCTTTGAGGAAAACCATTTATTTTTTATTACCAATTGATTCCACATTCTGGTATACGTCAGTTAAGTTCTCTTTAGTTTTGTCCTCGTGTCCTTTTGGGTACATTCTCATTGCACAGTCGCCCAAAGGATAATATATGATACTCCCTCTGTATCAAAATAGTGTCGTTATGGTATTCGTGCCGATCAAACTTAAGTTTGACTAGGTTTGTAAAAAGTATTAGCAACATTTACATCTCCAAATAAGTTTATTATATACAGATTTAACAATCTGTCTAATGATACCAATTATTTACTATAAAATCAATATTTTTTTGTATATATTTGATCAAATTTAAAAGTGTTTGACTCCTCAAAAAATGAAAATAACACTTATTTTGGGATGGAGAGATTATCTCGTTTTAGGGCTGAATCTCTTTATCCACGATATCTCGTTTTAGGGCTAAACCTCCTTATCCACAGCATTGAATAGGATAAGGGGTGGAGCTAGAATAAATATGAGGGGGTGCGCTTACTTTGTGACGGTAAGGATTTATGAAATGAAGGTGCGAACATGGTGAAAATTCAGCTCTTTCTACTGTTTTTTTTTTTTTGTGTGGGTTGGCTGCAACGCATCCGCACCTGGATAGGATACCATAGTGTCAGTTACGAAAGGCAGAGGGTCACCGACTAAACATTGCCCACCACAATATATTCACTATGTAGAATAATAGTCATGTAAATCTATATCTCTTCTCTAATCTAATACTAAAGAGGCAAAATTTCTGCCTTTTTTTCTTCCAGCCCTGCCAAACCGGATCGGTCTCGCATTTCACGTTATTTACATTAAAATTGTTGAGATTAGGAGTGGGAAGAGAATAGAAAGAAAGATGGAGTCCCAAATGTAAAGATGCCAGAGAAAAAGGAAGAGACTTTTACTTGTGTGCCATTATAAGCCATTAAAAAAGTTAAGTTCTCAAAGGCGCCACTGCTTTGAACTCTTTTGCCCTCCATGCCACTTCAGTTAGATTTGGCTTTAACGGTGTCAAACTACGGGTGTGAAAAGTTAAAAATACCCTCAGGTCTAAATATGCAATTAATTTTTTTGAGCATCTTAATGATCTCAAATGAAAAAACTCAAAACTAGAAAGTTGTATATCTCATCGAGATCTACAATATTTATATAAAACTTATCTTCATTTGATCCTGTACAAAAAATGTGATTTTTCTAAGACATTAATAATACCAAATCATATATTTTTTTGTACAGAATTAAATGAAGATAATTTTTATATAAAAATTGTAGATATTGTTGAGATCTACAACTTTGTAGTTTTGAGTTTTTTCATTTGAGGTCATTAAGATACTCAAAAAAATTAATTGCATATCGATACCTGAGGGTATTTTGGACTTTTCACAATCGTGATTTGACACCGTTAGCGCCAAATTTGATGGAGGCGTGGAGGGTAAAAGAGTTCACAGCAGTGACACCTATGAGAACTCAACTTTTTTAATGGCTTGTAGGTAATTACCAACTTTTATAATGGTACATAGGTAAAAGCCTCAAAAAGAAAATGTGGAAGGGTCTTAATAGTTTAATAGTTTTTGAAATAGATCGGGTTCTTATGCAAAATATCCGGATTGTTTTTCTCTTTTTCTATAAAAATAAAAATCTTGCAAAATTCATAAAAAACATAGAAAAATCTGAAAAATGTCAAACCAATTTTGTTAGCTTCATAAAATGTGATCTATTCATAGATGTTATAAATCTTGTTAGATTGTGCTTTGTCTATAGATGTGTTAAATCATCCTTGTATATGTTGTGTGCATATATGTACGTTGATGACTGAGAACGTACCAAAGGAAGAACCATAATACATGGAGGTGGCCGAGTACGAGGAGATGCCCTCGTCGTCAGTGTTTCCAAAGCCTCCACTAACTTTTCGATGTCTGGTTCCTACCCAAGGCAAGCCCCAGTGGATAACCCCTACTTTTCAACAATTATATATAGGTTAGGCGATGACCGAGAACTTGCCAGAGGCAGACCTGGAATCTGCGGAGATGACCGAGGAGTACGAGGAGGATGTCCTCGTCGTCGGTGTTCCCAAAACCTTCACTAACTTTTTGATGTGCGGTTCCTATCTAAGGCAAGCCCTAATGCATAACCTATACTTTTCAGCAATTATTATGTTTTTTTGCGCATTAAGTTTTGAGGAGAAAGATTTACATCATCTGATGTGGTTTTGATTAAAAAAACTTATTTTTATTAAAATATGGATTAGTCAATGGTACAACTAATTATTTCATGAACCAGAATCTTAGGCAAATTATTGTCTAATAAAAGCTTTGCAACTGTATTTATGTAATTCCTGATGAGGGATGTTGTGTAAAAAAATTAAGAGAGGTCTACTGTCATAATCCTTGGCGGACAGACCAATCATTTACACATCGACAAAAAAGTGAAGGAGGTTGATATAATGCGTCAAAAAGCTACAAAGGTCTATATTGAGTCGTAGAAACACATGAGTAGTATGGACAATTAAAGTCATGATATATATTTATATCTAAATAATTATGCACTTTGTAATGAAAGGAAAAATATACAAAGTGTATTTTAATTCGATACAGGTTAAATATGACATTGTTATTTATTGTCAACATTAACTTATGTTATGGATGTGGTGATCATCATAAAATAAATTATAAAAGCATAAAACATAAGACAAATGTACCATTCATATTATCATTTTGCATAAATGTTTAATAGTTTTTTTTCTCTCTCGTTAATGTTCTCTATCACGACTACGTGTGAGGTGAACCGAATCCATGTTGAATTGAAATTTTCAACCAAGGGAGACCGTACAAGGCCAGAAGTACCCATGTGAATACTTACTTATCGATCATGAAAAGCTTTTAGGCCACATTTAGATCTTTGGAATTAAAATTCATTCTAATAATCATAATTCCAGCACTAATTAATTAAGCTGATATAATTATACATGGAATATATTTATATACTACTGTTGGTCATATAAGAGAAATATTTATGTGTTGCATTTCTGCATTAGAGGAGCCAGTCGAAGAGCATACTATAAGTTGTAGATTAGAAACATATAATAGAATCAGTTTTCATCTCTCACCCTGTGAATTTGAGATAGATTTATATGTAAACTTTAGAAAGTTATGAAATATCAAATTTCAAACCAAATATCCTAGTTCATTAAGTAATCTCAATTCCTTTATGTTAGTGGAGCCCTTAGATCCCAATTAATTGACCACATTAATACCTAAAGGTTACCCGATTACATATTAGCTTGCGAGGTTAGCATGGCGATAGAATATGCGAAGGACATATCAAAGACAAGAGGATGTGGAATAACTCGTCAGTGAGGGAGGTTGGATAAGGGGAGGAATCTATTGTATATGAGGCAAAATCAAGATGAAGAAAATCGACCGGACGCAGAAAATGTCAACGGGATTTTGATTCGACGGCAAGAGAATTATGATACCTTTTTTCTTCATTGATTGATTATTTATCAACAGACTCTAGAACCTTTTTCCGAGAGAAAGACGTAGTAGCATCTCCAACAGTATACAAAAATACTCCAAAAAAACATCAGGAATCTTAAACTATTTCTAAATTACACTAACCATTTTTATAATTTATTTTTCTCTTGTACATTTACATCAAGAACCTGTTCTATTTTTTTCTTCCCCACGTCCTTCCACCTCAGATTGGGGCAACGATACGCGCTCGTAAGTGGCAAAAGATTTTTTTTGAGCATCACAGAGCTTTCATTAATGAGAGACAGAAGTACAATCAGCGGCTGCTAATCCCAACAACCAATCCAGGATATAGTCGAGCCAAAACTAGGAGCGCTCCATGGCCCCATGCTAGCACAACAATGGGCCACCGAGTTGGTATCTCTGCAAACCCACTCAACTCTTAAATCAACAAAACTCCTGCCTAACTCTGTAATATCAAAACAAAGCCCTCCGATAGATGACCTCATACCAGTTCGGTCCTCTACAGGGACTTCAGGCTGCTGCAATCAACCTCCCGGACAATTCGATTGTAGACATTCTCCACTGCTAGTTCCATCCCTTCCTTTGCCACCATAGCCTCAGCTGTCAAGGCATCCAACACATCATCGAACCACCGCGCCGCCGCAGATTGCACTAGCCCCAAATGATCGTGAATCACCACTCCAACGGTTTAGAAGTTGTT
Organism: Saccharum hybrid cultivar R570; assembly: GCA_038087645.1. Classification (NCBI taxonomy): domain Eukaryota; kingdom Viridiplantae; phylum Streptophyta; class Magnoliopsida; order Poales; family Poaceae; genus Saccharum; species Saccharum hybrid cultivar. Next base: position 137,186 of record JAQSUU010000100.1, read on the forward strand.
GGAGATGAGTTTTTTTAACCTTGCCAAAATACCAAAATTCGTGGATTGAGAGACTTTTAAGGTACTTTTGAAGATGCTCTAATTTCTTCCACGATTGGATCGCTTGGATTCGGGAAATACCCGCTTCATTTTTTTTTGAAGCTGCTTCCTTTTCTACCTAAAAGCCTAACAAAAAGGAGAATAAAGAAACATACACGATCAGGTTGCAAGTGCACGCAAAGCAACTAGTACATCTTTGTCTCTTTTCAGTCAGCCGCGCTCTACCATGGCTGAGGGATGGGTCCCACACGACAGCGAGAGGAACCGGGAACAGCCAAATGGCACAAGAGCCGGGAGCAGGGTTTTGGCTGGGAAGACCCGGACGGGGACCGACCCAAGAACTCCCCACCCGCACCAGGACCAGAGAGGAAGGTCAGCCAAACGCCACCGCCGCCGTGCTCGCGCCGCACGCAACTCTCAACTCTGTGACGCCTCCGCCTCCTCCTCCGTCGACTCCGCAAGAGAGACGCAAACCAAGGAGTGAGGCGGGAGCGCGAAGATGGGCGCGGGGGACGGCGAGGTCGCTGCGAGCAAAGAGAAGGGCAGCGGCGGCGGCGGCGCCGGAGGGAGCGGCGTCGAGCGGACGTCACTGGACGGCGTGCGGGATAAGAACGTGATGCAGCTCAAGAAGCTTAATACGGCGCTCTTCCCTGTCCGCTACAACGAAAAATACTACCAGGACGCCATCGCCTCCAAGGATTTCTCCAAACTAGGTGCGCCGTCCACTCCTCTCTCCGTCTCCCCCTCCTCTGTTCCCTGCTCTATGCCATGATTGTTTCCCTTGAGTCATTGGATCTACGAATGGCGTCCAAAAGGACGAGCTGTTGCGGCGAGATTGAGAAGACGCCGTTAGGATTCAGACGAATGCGATGTGTAAAAAGGATGATTTGTTTGGTTAGGCCCGATCTTGGAGGGTCCTGGTAGCTGTGGTGTTTAGGCTGGGTAATGAAGTGTGATTGCCCCCAGGTTGTACGGATGCATTTGGGGGTAGATACTGATTGTATTGATTCACCTATTGGGTCAGCTGATTATGTGTGAAATTGGTTGTTGCCCCTCTCGATGAGTGATGCCAACAGCTGAACTGTTGTTTCCATGCATTTGTCTGCAGCTTACTACAGCGATATTTGTGTTGGCGCGATAGCTTGTCGCCTGGAGAAGAAGGAAGGAGGGGCAGTCCGAGTTTATATCATGACCTTGGGTGTACTGGCACCGTATCGCGGTCTTGGTATTGGTGAGTCTTCCCTTTTCTGATTCACTTTTGCAGTTATTTGAAGAGACCGACCAACCTGTTTGCCATGATGTTTGCAATGCCTCAGAAGTCAGATATGTGTGCATCATCATTGCTTTCAATAGATGTGCGGTGATTGTATCTTGAAGTCTGCACACATCTATTCCTGATAATTGATATCGTCAAACTAATATCAATTGTATTGTTGTTGTATATGTATTGCAATGCCCCATTCTCATTTTATTTACAACCTAACTTCAACTGTATTCACAATGCTCTAACATTATCTTCGTTCAACACAACCTAAAACGGTAGTATATGCTTGCCAACTTCACAAACAGTGCTGATGTGTTGTAGGTCATCGTATAAGCTGTTTAGTTGGCACTATTATTGTTAAAGTGATACTTCTGTAAGACTATGTGAAAAATTGAACTGCTATTTATTTGCTGGAGCTGTTTTAAATTGATGATGCAATTTATGTTACTAGCAGTGTCTTCTCAGCTTGCTTGCATTTAGCTACTAGGCTTTCATCTCCTAGTAGAGTTGGTGCGTATTGCTGCTGCTTTTCCCAAGTGTCAATGCTTAAGCAATGATCTGCAAGTGTCACTACAGTGAAGTTAAAATTAGTTTGCTTATTCTTTGGGAGCTTTTTTTTTTTTTAGCACAGAAGCCTCATGCTAGATAATCAGTGTTATTACTTGTAGATTTTCCATATCAAGGTAAAGGTATCATACATTTTAACTTCACAGGAAAGGTTAAATAATCATTATGAAATAACTGTGTAGCATGATAATAACTTTTTGTAGATTTTGCCAGTAATCGTGTACTTTCTTTTTAAGCCCTGAGTCTGGAGCCCATAAGGTCAGCCTTTACAGCTAGTCTCTTTCCCTAAACATAGTCACTTTTACTCACTTGATTGTTCTAGAGTCCACTAAATACTAAGGTACACCACTATTGACCCTGCTATTTATTTTCTTGCTGTCGAGTTTCATAGATTCCAGATGGACTTTTAGGGGCTATGATCAAATCTAACACTACATGTCGACCTAATGCGGCAATTTCTGCTGTTTACACTTTTGAGTCAATTGTAGAAGCTAAAAGTTCAACGTGATGTGTTCTTAGAAATCCTTAATGTGCACAAGAAAACATCAGGAAATCTTGAATCTGGTATTCCTTGGGCAACTTCTGTTAGCTACCTGTACTGTTACTTGCTCCTGAAGATGGATGCTAGTTAAAAAGAATATGAATATTGTGTTTTTTTGGGTTGACTTCCCATGGCTGAGCTACAAATCACAAAAAAGAAAACACCACTCTGAATTATTTTTGCACTATGAGCATAAAATTGTACTACATAATAAGATCTATGCCATCTTATATTTGGCCGATTTTATGTTGACAGGGACAAAGCTGTTGAATCATGTGTTCGATCTCTCAGCAAAGCTAAACATCTCCGAGATATACTTGCATGTTCAGACCAACAACGACGATGCAATCGCTTTCTACAAGAAGTTTGGGTTCGAAATAACACAGACAATACATAACTACTACATGAACATAACGCCACCGGATTGCTACGTTCTTACGAAATTTATTGGCCAGGCTGCTACAAAGAAATGAGCAGCCGCCCTGCCACCTTTGGGAGACCACTGCCACCTGAGTTATGGTGGAGATAGTTGGGATCCGGTCACAGTTTGTGCTGTGCTTTCATTTTTGTGATCTCAAACGCCGCAGACATCTGAGTAGCCTTTGCTACAGCACTGAGACATCATTTACATTGAGACTCATCTTGCTTCAGGGCATGGATTCGTGCCTTAACAGTTTCTTGATTTGCTGCTTTCGTGGGAGAGCTATGATCTTATAGGTCTCTGTATGCCCATTCGGGCATGTATTTTGCTGAATCACGATGTCAGGATGTTCTACATGCTCATTTTGGTTGAGCTGTGACGACTCAGTTCATTCTCGGCCATCATTCTTTTGCATAGACATGCAAAGATAATCCCCGATCTTGAAATACTGCAAGCAGTTTAGCCAAAGGTAAAGAAACGTGTGTGCGCGCCTTCTGAGACTGTTTCTTGAAAGGATCGGGATGTTGTCTCGAGGGGATAGATAGGTGTTTCTAAAAGAATCTTTCATAGTTCAAAGCAGAGGATTAGAATAACTACGTAGGTTACACAGGTTTGTCCGTAGCTTATGCACGTATGTGCAAGTTATGCAGAAATCTGTATAGGCTACACGGTTCAATAGAAAGCTCAAGATTAAACTACACTAGCAAATGTGCCCGCGTTGCGACGGAAGAATAATAAGTTATCAAACGTTGATGGGAGGACAAAAATATTACATACCTATTTATCTATTTTTTTATCTTTTCTATAAAATTTAAAAGCTATAATTTATTTTATGACCATAACATCTATAATATAGGTTAATATTGATAATAATATGGCAATGCCCAACTAAGTTTTTTTATTCAATTTAAAATAACCTTGATAGATCTTTTTTCTTCTGTTTTAAGTCACATAAATATTTATAGTATCCATGTGTTGATAGAATTAGATATCAAGTTTCGTGACTTCTTTTGATGATCCATAAAGATATGTGATTTTAATATTTGAGTAAAATGGGTAAGGAGTTAGTTGCAATCGGAGACCTCTTTTCATTTTCACATGGCATCCCTCGTTTGAGAATTATATTTACATATAGTTTGGAGATATATTTATTTTGATTAGATTCAACGATAAATTGTTTAAGATTTTAGTTCACGGTTTAATTAGTCGTACCGTCAGCTAATTTAGGCTCTAACAATAATAGGTTTTATTTCTAATCATAACTACAACAACAAATTAGTGGTGCGAATTAGAATTAGATAAGAGTCAAGGGTATACTCATAATATTTTATTATTTATTTTTAATGTTTAAAAAACCAAGAGATACTAATAATTTAAAAAAAGAAAGAACAAATAATGGGAAGAGCAGCACAGACCGGAAGCGGGGAAAACGAACGGAGGGCAGCATGGACTGGAGCCCGTCAGCGGGACATGGGGAGAAAACTGAGAAAGACATGGAATAGGACACCGGAACATCGGGGAAAAAAGGAGACACGGGAACACCACGGAATCGGACGCACGGAACGCTGAAAAAAATCCGAGAGCCTGTGACCGAGTTATAGCAGGTCATTGGGCTGGACAAAAAAATTGATGTCAGAAATTTTGCCTCTTTAGTATTATATATAGGGATAGATTTGCTATAGAGTTCTATCTCAAACTGGACTTGGAGATATGAGTGGATTGATTAGAGTCAACAAAGCACCTGTACTCATAAATAGGCACATCCAAGTAGATCGAGAGTGAAGCATAAATCAAATAAAAGACTCAAGAGTGAAAGCACAAACCAAATTACCAAAGTGAAGACATGATAATTTGCTTTCTTAAGTTCGGCTCCTTCCAAGGAAAGACCTACGTCTTAGTTGAGGAAGCTCCAAGCAACCCAAGTATGAAGCTTAAGCAGTGTCTCTTCCAACCATCTTCTTTGCTTCACTATTGGACTTTTTCCCTTGTGGAGGCGAAGTCAAAAGCCTTCACAATTTTTTGCAGCTTACTACAAGTACGGGAGCTCGTCGGACAACTCCTTGCCATTTGTGAGACTTTTCCTCCAAGAGTAACCAATGCTTCGTGAACAATTGACAAAATTACAAGTGCTTAAGCATTTGGTTGCTTACTTTTGCTTTTGATCACTAAATCTCTCAATCCAACTCATTAGAATTCACACAAATCTCACAAACCTCACAAATAGAGGTTGGAGAGAGCTAGAGAGGCAATTGGATCAGCGATATGGGCGTGGGTGAGAAGCAACAACCCCTCCAACTAAGGGGGAGGGAGTATATATACTCCACTCACAAAAACTAGCAGTTATGTTAGTCAAAGTGCGTGATTCACTTAAAAAGTGCATAACCTACATACTTGAACAGAAACTAGCCGTTGATACTGAAAAACTAGCTGTTGGACCTGAATATCCTTAACTTATGCACAAGTCAATAACCTACGCAATTGAACAGAACAACCTAGGCCACTTTGCAAAATAGCAGCTGAAAGCATCTAAACCCCTAATTCGGTTTTGGCAAGTATTGATGATACAGTCACTGTCACTAACGTTTGTTTTGCAGCGGCATTACTTAGTGAGGTCACAATGATGTATATTGATTGTGCTCTTATATTTTTCATGCCCCTAATTGTAGTTTTCAAAGGATATGCGTGGTGATTAAGGACGAGCTAGTTCTAAGTGTCATTTAGTGTGGAGAGACACAGTAGTTTAGGTTCTTATTTCCTCCTTTATTATAAGTGAAAGCCTAGGTTTAGTTTTGGTCACTGTGACAACACTTGTGCATGTCTCCTAGCAGAATTTTGGCAGGGCAGTCAGTGAAATCGGCTAGACCGATTTTGGCAGACTATTGCAAATTAGTTTTAAATTGCTTACCTGTTCACCCCCTATAGGCACCAGCTTAGTCTTTCAAAACATATTTCAAATTTTGATTTTTTTTCAAACATATTTAGGAAAACCTTTTTAACTCTATTTTGAAAACCGTTTTAAACTATATTTTGAGAAATCATTTAAATATCTCATTGTATGATAAAATTTTGGTATATAGTTGGACAATTATTTAATATTTCCTATGCCAAGTAACATGGGCTGCCGGCGTAAAGTGACTCGTGTGTTCCTTATATATATGCGGCTCTAATATTTGGAGCCCTATAACGAATGGGAATATGTTGTGACTTGTTAGGAAGTGTTATGAATTATATATGTTGCTAATCAAGTCCGTGCGTTCAATGATCTCTGGATCGATCCATGGAATAGAAGTTGGCCATGAATAATTATTGGCCCAAAATAACTACGTCAATATTCTCTATATCCATGTTTATACGCAAGAGATTTCTATTATGTCACGTATAATGGTGATGAGGAATACGTATACTTTACAAGCTAGCTGAATTTGGTCAGGTCCCATGACATATTAAATGTTTATCAGAGCTCCATGCATGCATGCACGACGATTATATACGTATATAGTTGGCTTCTTAACTAGCTAGCTTTCTAAACAATATATGTATGTACGCATGCGTGGATCCTCTATGTCATAACGTATAGGAATCTTGATGAAATACGAAATCTTGATGAAATACGTATTGTCGTATTGAACTACCATGGGCACGTGGATGGCCGGTGTGGCCAAGAATGTTCTAGAAGCCCTCGTCATGTATATCCTGGACGTGGACGCCAAGTTATCAAACAGCAGATATTTCTTTTGTTTCCTTTGCGAAAAGAAAAGATATCTCTTTTGTTCTAACGAACTACGACAGGATCGTGGGCCGGTTGAGTATGTGCTTTGCTTGGAGACGGGAGTCCAGAATCCAGTTCGATTTTGATAAACTTCCGAGTTGTTATTTCCACCGCCTTTATCAGGCCTGCCTCTTCCCTGTATAAATCGGCACCCTGGCCAAGAGGAGGGAATTCAGTTCTACGCATTCACGCCGAACCTCTGCCAAATTTCTTCGCCATACGCATCCACGCCAGGCCAACGCCGCATGCCCAGAAGCAAAGCCCGGACGGACGCGTACACGTCGCCGCACATGCACACGTATACACGCCGGCCCCGTGCTGCCTGCGCCAAGCACAGCGTCCACACCGTCGTGCTTCACCATGATCGCTGTCACGTTTCCTGGTGAGCAATCAATCTAGATGTGTATTCACGTGAATATTATAATATGGCAAGCGTCATCGGCTCTTTTGATCTACTACTGTGAGAAGGCCAGCGACTTGACGACATCAGATCCCTCGTTGCGTGAGGTCATTGTCGAGTTACTGATGATGAAGCCAAGCCATATAAAAAATCGAGATGCGCGAGACAGAAAAACCCCCCTCGTTGTGATGACAAAAGGCAAGATGCGCGAGACGGGAACGTCCCACTCGTCGTAGCATGTGAGACGGGAAACTCTCGCTCGTCGTGATGACAAAAGGCAAGATGCGAGACGGGAAATCCTCGCTCGTCGTGATAACGGAAAAGTCGAGACACGAAACGAGAATGCCTCGTTTTGTTATAAAATGCGGACACCTCTCCCGGCTGTCGATTTGATCCTATGAGAAAGCATCATCCAAAAAATACTTGTACCGCTAATTTGTTGCGGATTTTCTACTACATATTCATCTACGTCTAGTGCCGACGAGGCTAGACGGAACTCTGGCCAAGTGCCGATGAGGCGAGGTCACTACTCCACCGACATGTCCCAATTACGGGATCGGACACATCGTTGCTAGGCACCGACGAGGCAAAAGTCATCCCCTTCATCAACAATATGTTCCGTTTTACTCTGACGTGGCGATGGCGATGTCACGACCGAGCTTCGGCGATATAAAGCCACCCATATTGTTACTACACCATATATCGCATATGGCTGATGACTTGACGACTATGAAGCGCAGCTTAATCGGAGGTTTTTCACAAGCTCATCTTGCGGATGTAATTAACCGGACGCACCCAACACCGGGAATCGGCGAACTACGCAATTTTCCTACAAATCAGACATCTCCTTAAGCATGGCGCTGAAGACGGACGAAGGCATTTTTTTGTTGATCGTGTATTTTGTGTATTCAAGAAAGAATTAATGAAATATGTGGTTATCGAATGTGTACATATGTCTCCCTTACATTACAATTATTTTATTTATATGTCTCCATTCGGTTTTCGACCAAACAAGATACCACGCCCAGCAGGACCCGATTCTCCTCCCATCTTTGCTGCGCTTCAATGGTCGTCATAAAAAAAATGATCGCTCGTTCATGGTTGTCGTATATGATTGGACGATGCTTACTCTGAAGACACGCCTCCTGGCTACTGCACAAAGGAAAAGCAATAATGCTTGTTGCGTGGTTAAAAAATGTCTGGCATGCTTATGCGTTGCAGACTCATATATACATTAAGAGAAACAAGGATGGCCTGCTCCTTCGGCAGAACCAACGTCCACGTCGCGCGGAATTCCTTCCGTCGTCGGATCTGCCATTCGATGGATGAGATTTGTTGAATCAGATTTTACAACGTCAGCTTCCCGTGCTTCTCCTTACCTTTCTCGGCTTCTCCTCTGCTTCCTCATCCGAATCTGAAAAGGCAAATATATACCTACCTTCCGCTTCTCCTTCCAGCTTCTCCACCCTTCCTCTTTCTCTCCTCTTCGCTCGATCTCTCTCCCTCTCCCTCTCCCTCCTCCTCCCAACACGGACAAGGTGACGGCGCGGCGGCCCTCAGCGGCGGCGGTCCGGTGCAGGCGCCCCCCTGGCGCACCAGCCCCGACGCGCCCCTCCCCCTCCCCCACGCCGGCGCGGTGGCACCCGACCGCGGCAGCCCCCGCATGGCGGCGCTCGGGACACGACGGCGCGCGTGGGCTGCGACGGGACACCGTGTCCGTGCCCCGGCGGGTGGCCGCCGCCGACAACTCCGCCGCGAGAGCAGGCCTCGCCGTTGACCGCCGGCGTCGCTGCCCCATGGTGCTGCCTCCTCTCGCCATCCTGCGCTCCACGAAACCCTAGCTTCAGCCGAAAGCATGCGGTTGGGCTCAGCGGCCGGATTTCTCGGTACCTCACCCTCTCCTCTTCCTGCTTCCTCCCATGGCTCCTCTTCCCCCTTGGTTCTCATGGCAGCAAGTCTCCTGAGGCTCGGCTCGGCAGCTGGGCTTCATGTCCTCGCCTATTTTGGCCGCCCGAGGACCTCGTGCCAGCGGATGAGGCCGCTTCGTGGCTGCACGCGTGCCTTGTCCGGCGCCTCCCATTCTTTTTTTGTGCTGTATGCGTAGGGGGAAAACGGGATTGGGCACACTGGAGGTGGGATGAGTTACGGTGTCGCCAAAGGAAATTGGAGACGAACAAAGAATCCATGAATTAATCAAGGCTACTGAATTCTCTCGTGCTGTTTTCGCAGGCACATTAGATGTTCCCTGATTTGTTATATTAATCTCTTGTTCTTTACATGTATTTTGCAAGACTCAATATGGTTGACTTCCAGGTACAGGAAGATCCAATTTTGATGTGTTGTTTGACAGGTTCTGTCCTTTAATTTCATATATCCAAATCTATTTTTTTATAGTGACATGAACTAAAACTCTCAGCCTCTATTTCTGCAATATTACATACCATGATATGCCGGCAATTTTCGTTTATGCAAATTTCTTTTCTGCAACTAGGTGCAATTATGTGATCTGATGAACATCCATATCTGAATTTTACTGATACAGTAACTACCTGCGAAGTTTGTCCGTGTCTTCTGTATGAGGTTCCTTGATCAGGCTTTGTACATATGTGTCCTGCTCATGCATTGTTGATTTTGATTCTGCAGATTCTTTCATAGTTATTTAACGCATTCGTGTGTTCTTTGCATATGTTGCTAGCTGGCACTGTCATCATCCCCTCATCCTCACCTCTCCCGGTGCACAGAGGCCCAACCACCAGTTATGGATGCATATGGGCACTTCCCCTACCTTATCAATTTAATTTCTTCAAATTTGTTACCTACTGAACATGCGGTTGTTGCAGGTTAGTCTGGTGAGTATGAGATAATTTTTGTGCAGATTAGTGCAATGTTTGCCTTCTAATTCTTTGTGTTGCAGGTTGCAACGATGCTTGCTCGTGTCAAAGACACTGATGCAGGCAACCAGACATTCATTGGTAATTTCTTTACTGACTGGACAAAAAATATGGATGCCCCCTTAGAGAGGAGAAAGATAAGATATTTTTTGTGATTTCACACCGATATATGGTGCCACCTTAGAGAGAAGGAGAAAGAGAAGATAATTTCTGTGATTTCACACCGATATATGGATGTCCCCTGACTTATGCAGATCCTCATACATACTACTATTTTTTTTGGTATGCACATGTACAAGAGCACCTACACTGTGCACACTAGGCCAATCCATTATAGACTCTCTTCATGGATTTACCATAGTCACAGGACAGTTGATTGATCTTGTTGAGGTAATGCTATTTGATTATTTACAATGGTACACACAGGATTTCGAGAATGAAATTAGCTCTGCCTTTTTTTGGCTACTCAATGTAACATGGAATTTTTTTCCCCCTAAGCTATTTTCTCTATGTGTAGCTTGCAGAAGGTGAACCTTATTGGTTGACCATGGATGCTGTCAAAAAATAGTTCACTTTTTTCCCTTCGAGATTTTAGGTACCTTCACTCTGGTTTTTATTCAATGTGTTCCAAAAATTCACTAGACTTCATTTATCTGCAACCTAAGTTCATTTGCTGCTTTCAAGGCTCAAGACCTATTATGAGTGCCAAAAAAAAGTTGGTTGTTGCGGACAAAATGAGTTTCATCCCCTCCAGCCCCCACACAGGTATGCAAATTTTGACAGGAATCATGTCAGATTACATGATTATTGTTTATAAAGATTAGACAGCATGAAGCGATACATGTGATTTATGAATGTGACTTTGAAGTGTTCAGCTAAATTTTCAAACTAGATTGTGATGTTTTCTTCCTGTTGATTCCCTTCTTGGCAAAGAAGTTAGTATTGGATGGTTTACAGTGTGGTTTGTGCTTCGCTAAAACTATTACATAATATTTCCAAGGCTTTTTATGAATGTAGGTCCAAATTTTGGATTCCCACTAATTGATACTTACTATGTCGTTTGCTTCTATATAAGTTGCAACAGCAATGCAGTGCTTCATGGTGTATTTTGCTTTCGCCTGATATCTATTGCTTCAGCCCTTACCTCATTTATAGTCTGTTTTAATAATTGGTAGTTTCAATTGTAATTTATGAAAAGGCAAGTGATACATCGCCTCACCAGATTCCATTGTACCACCATAAAAAACTATCTCTAGGTTTTTTGGGAGTACCACTAAGCTAATATTAGTTGCTATGTCGTTTACATGTGATTTACGTTGTCTGTCCAGATATATAGGGTAACGATTGGGAACCTCATATTCTTTGGGTTGCCTACAGATATGTGTGATCATATTCAATTAGAGATCCTAGGGAAATGTATTTGTAGTATTTCATTATTGCTCAGCACGAAGTGGTAAACCTTGCAAATACAGGCATCGCACTCGACGATTTGATTTATTGTGAATTGCAACTATCCCATCCTTTTGATTACCTCGAGTATTCCTCTTTAGTTGCTTTCTCTCATCACATTTCGTTTTGTTACTATGCAGGAGGTCATGTCAAGCCACTGGAATGAACATGGGAAACCTGCCTTTCGTACCTTCTTGCAGAAGGTGTCGTGTATTTTCTTTGTAGTTCTTATTATTTATGAACCAAAAAATCTAAATTAAATGGAATTTCCCACTTAAAATGGTATTTCCCTTCTTGAACAAATGGATGCCTGTCGCTAAAGAAAAATGGGTTAGCTTCAAGAAAAATACAAAGTCTTATGCCCAAATGTTCTCCGAGATATCTTTGGAGGCTATATGCTTATCTGTATAGTCAGATTCATCTTATGTGAGTTCCAATTAGACTACACAATTCAATGGAACTAAACTTTTTAGCTGAACTGCTCTATTTGTGAGAAAGTTGAATAGAATAGTAAAGTCACTTTTTCCTAAACCCTAGCGTACTCCCATTCTTGGGCATGTAGTAGTTGCTGGCAGGGAACTTTTTATTCATTGAGAGCTTCCAAACCGCTATGGTTGCCATCAATAGTTGAGCATGATGCTCTTCTTTGTTTCATGCCAACCTTGCCCTTTTTTCAAGATTATTGCAATGCATATTATACTGAATGTTTTTCTTTGGCAGGTTCATCGAGAAATTTAGAGCTACTCTCAAGGCCTATACTAAAAGAGCATGCCATGTATATGGCAGTTTCTTGAGACAGCTATTACATATCATCAGCAGGTATTTGTTGTTTCCTTTTCCCACCTACCTTAGTCAACCATATTTTTTTGGGTCAGATATACTAAAAGGAACGCTATGTATTTATTCGTTCACATGTATATACACTATAATCCATCATCGCTAAAAGGGACGCTAGGTATTTATTCGTTGCTAGGTATACGCACTACGATTTGTCATCGCTGAACCTTGTTGTATATCTACAAACTATTTGCGTGTGATTAGTGCCTTCTAATATTCTTATATACTAAGATAATGGGAAGCATCCACCCCTGCACAAAATTGTGTCAGCTCAGTGTTAAAAACTATCAGTTTGACATTCCTCTTTTTCATAATTTTATTTCCAGTTTAGTGTATTCAAATTGAATCTGTGCTTCTGCTAAATTGCACCTCTCCCGTTTTCTCATATGAGGTCAGTGTCACACCCATTTATCGACCAAATGGAATGCATACCCTTATGTGTGCCCAGAGATCAATCACACATAAGTTCACAAATTATAACAAAAGTATCATCACAAATGTTATTACATCACGATATTTAAACACATAGTCTTAACACAAATGTAGCGGAAGTATAAATAAAAATCTCTCGTGGTAGCTCTAGTCACAGGTACATTGACTGGTTGACAGCAAGACTAGTAATCTTCAGGGAAGTAGGCGTAGTAGTCACTATTACCTCCATCTGTTACCCATCCGGGATTTTTATCCAAGTAAAAGAAATAAACAAGCGTAAGTACATCTCGTACTCAACAAGTGTAACATGGGGTTCATGAGGCTCAAAAAGGCATATTCATTGGTTTATCAGCATGTAGCTTTTAGTTAGCATGATTTTAGCATAACAATAGCATCAAAATGTCTCAATATAAACATTAAACATATGATCCATGTGAAATGATTAATGAATAGCAAAAACATAATCATAAACAATTATTCAACTATTCCATAAGGGTCCAAGGCCACTCGTGACCGTGAGCACGGCTGTTATAACAGTTTTACACTCTGCAGAGGTTGTACACTTTCACTGTGAGTCGTGTTACCCAAATGCCCGGGTTAATTACTCCCAAAACACTACCAAGGTGAGCAGGCAGGGTAAACACTATGAAGTCTTTCGAAGGTTCGTCTAACAAGTTAGGGTCATTAGATTTCACTCGGCAAACAGATGTAGAGCCCCCCTTCCTGATGGCACAATAACACGCAGCCTATACACATGAGGACAGAGGCCGCACTATACCCGATTCGTCAAGCCATTCTTACGCCATAAAGGAATACCTCTAACAAGCTAGAAAAGGTCCTTCTATATGACTAAAGCCAGAGCCATATAGCCCCCACAGTTGTACTGTAAATCCCGGATTGTCACTTATAGATGAGTCCTTATGGAGAGCAATTAGAGCATCAAAAGTAACCCCCAAGCTCTAATCCCCTTTAAACATTAATCAAAATCATCTTTTAATGTTTGTTGCATATTCCTCTAATCAATTTACATGATCATAGTCCATGTTTAAGCACTAGCCACACTACTCAATGCAATATAATAGGTACCAAGGTAAAGGATCAATCGCTAAGTCATCCTTAACAAAGAATAAATGCATAATGATATTATTTGCATAAGGTGAATAGGACAACAAGGATAATCCCATGCTATACTTGCCTTGCTCAAACTGGTCCTGAAGATCTTGCTCGTAATAAAGCTCTTGATCTCCAACGAATTTCTCACCGTCTATACTTGATCAACCATTATCAACAACACACATCCAGAGGCAATCATGCATAAACAAACAAGACTATAATTAGAACAATACACCAACAGTAAGAAAATAAAATAAAAAGTCTTTAAAATGAATCTACAACTTGCTAGGATCACACAGACGCGAAGATCACGAAAATCGGATCTAAAACGACAAAGTTATGAATTTCCAAAGATTTCCTATAGAAGAATAAATACTTTAATAAAAACTCGTAAATAAATTAATCCAAACCTACTGTACAGTTGTATAATTACATAGAGTTCGCAAATATGAATCTAACGAAATTTGAATGGACCAAATCGGAGTTAAAACGAAAATTCTACAACTAAAACAATCTGAATGGCAAAACTGTAAATATCAGAAAGCGTATTTTTCTTTTTCCGAAACGAATTACGTTTTCAATAAATCAAAACGTATTTTTCCAGATTACGCTTTGGACCGCGGGTTACATACTTAAAAACTTCAGGGTTTCTTTTACAATTTTACAAACGAACCGGTATCATTAAATAAGATCCGTCCGATTCAAAACGGACGGCCGAGATCAGATCGGGGGAAGGGAAAGAGAGAACGCCGGCGGCTACAGTAACCCCGACGGCGGCGCCATGGCCGGATGGAGCCCGAGCTCGCCGGAGCTTGAGAAGACGACCCTACCGAGCACCGTTCGCCAAACCGAAGACACCAAAAGAACGAGTACATCACCGCGACCTTACCCCACGCGAGAACGAAGCGGAAGAGCAACCGGAGGGCGACGGCTAGCTCGTCAAGGCGGCGGTGGAGGCGGAGCTCCGACGGTGACCTTCCCGGGATGTCGAGGCTAGGGTCTAAGCGGCTCAATGAGAAGCGGGGAGGCACGGGGTTCCGTTTTATAGCCCGGAGGCGTCACCGGTTATGGAAAGGAGGGAGTTTTCGAAGGAAATTCGGATCACCGAATCGATGAAGAAGGGGAAGGCGGTGCGAAGCCGGAGGAAGAAGAAAGGAAAGGGGAAACACGTCGCTGACAGGTGGGTCCCGCATGTCGGCGACTCAGAGGAAAAACGGGGCGGCGGCTGGGTGCGGGACGCGGCCACGCGCGAGTTGGGCCGGCTGGCCGCGGCTGGGTGCGGCCCATGCGGGAGAAAGCGGGCGCTGGAGTGAGCGGGCCGCGCGCGGGGAGGCAGGCCGAGGCGTGGGCTGCGGTAGGAGAAAACGGCCCGAGAAGAAAAGAAATTCCTTTCCTTTTTCTTTTTCCAATTTTTCAAAACAAATTTTCAAAAGATTTTCAAATCCAAATTTGAATTTGATCAAACCACTCAATACAAAACTTCAAATGCAGCAGCATGAATGCACAAACATGTTTCTACCCTTATATTTGATTTTAAATTTATAAAAATTATTCTTATTCTAAATTTTGCATGCTTCACAAAAATAAATATAAAAATCATGTTTTTCCTATTTTTCTTCTTTTCAAATTTTTAGGGTGTTACAATTCTACCCCCCTTAAAATGAATCTCGTCCCGAGATTCGACCGATGCTTACTCAAACAATTGTGGATAGGTTTTTCTCAGATCCTCTTCTCGTTCCCAAGTAGCCTCTTCTGCTGTGTACCGATTCCATTGTACTTTACACATTTTAATTGTTCTACTTCTTGTGACTCTGTCCGCAGTCTCTAAAATTTTAACCGGAAACTCTTCATATGTAAGATCCTCCTTAACAGTAAGTTCCTCTAATGAAATCTGCTCCTCTGGTACTCGTAAACATTTCTTTAATTGAGACACATGGAACACATCATGTACACCTGCCAAACTTTCAGGTAATTCCAACTGATATGCCACTTCACCACGTCTCTCTAAAATCTTGAAAGGTCCAATATATCTTGGTGCCAATTTACCTTTCATGTTGAACCTTCTCACACTCCTCATTGGCGATACTTTCAAATATACATAATCCCCTACCTCAAATGTCAACTCCCTTCTGCGAGTATCAGCATAGCTTTTCTGTCTGGACTGTGCTATTTTTAGATTATCTCTAATTATTCTCACTTTCTTTTCAGCATCCTTTAATACATCAGGCCCATACACTTGACTCTCCCCTGTCTGATTCCAGAATAACGGGGTCCTACACTTTCGTCCATACAGAGCCTCAAACGGTGCCATTTGAAGACTCTTCTGATAACTATTGTTATAAGAGAACTCTGCATAAGGCAAACTCTTATCCCAACTAGTACCATATTGTAAAGCACAAGCTCTCAACATATCTTCCAATATCTGATTAATTCTCTCCGTTTGACCATCTGTCTGAGGATGATAAGCTGTACTAAAATTTAATTTGGTTCCCAATGATTCATGTATCTTTTGCCAATAATGAGATGTAAACTGAGTACCTCGATCAGACACAATCTTTTTAGGTACTCCATGTAGACTCACTATTCTTTCCATATACAATTCTGCCAACTTCGCACTGCTGTATGTAGTCTTCACAGGCAGAAAATGAGCAACCTTAGTCAGATGATCCACTATCACCCAAATTGAATCATATCCTCTTTGAGTCTGTGGCAACCCAACTATAAAGTCCATACCAACCTCTTCCCATTTCCACTCAGGTATCTGCATAGGCTGTAACAATCTTGCAGGTCTCTGATGTTCCGCTTTCACCCTTTGACAAGTGTCACACAAAGCAACATACTCAGCAACATCTCTCTTTAAACCGTACCACCAATATCTCTCTTTCAGATCCAAGTACATCTTAGTACTCCCCGGATGTATGGAATAAGCTGACTCATGAGCTTCACGCAGAATTACCATTCTGATATCCTTATCTTCGGGCACACATAGCCTTTTTCCAAACCATAGCGTACCATTATCATCCTTACGGAATCCTGGAGATTTACCTTTCGCTATGTTTTCAGCTATCTCTCTCAACTTTTCATCCTTCTGCTGACCTTTACGGATCTCTTGCTCTAGAGTAGGCTCTAATACTAATTCC
Organism: Saccharum hybrid cultivar R570; assembly: GCA_038087645.1. Classification (NCBI taxonomy): domain Eukaryota; kingdom Viridiplantae; phylum Streptophyta; class Magnoliopsida; order Poales; family Poaceae; genus Saccharum; species Saccharum hybrid cultivar. The sequence continues at coordinate 154,049 of JAQSUU010000100.1, forward strand.
ACTGCATTGGTAGTAAATCCTAAATTCAGATGCTTGCACTCGGCACACAATTCCTTTGGCATAGGCATTACTTGTATTTCATTTGCATAACTTTTCCTACTAAGAGCATCAGCAACAACGTTGGCCTTTCCTGGATGATAATGCACCTCTAGATCATAGTCTTTTATCAACTCCAACCATCTACGCTGCCTCAAGTTCAGATCCGTTTGAGTGAAGATATACCTTAAACTCTTGTGATCAGTGTATATATCACTCTTGTGTCCAATCAAATAATGTCTCCATATCTTTAATGCATGAACTACTGCAGCTAATTCCAAATCATGAGTAGGGTAATTTAACTCATGCTTCCTCAACTGCCTTGATGCATATGCCACAACTCTACCTTCTTGCATCAGTACACATCCCAAACCCAATCGAGATGCATCACAATAGATAGAGAAAGGTTTACTCAGATCTGGCAAAACTAAGACGGGTGCAGTCGTCAATCTCTTCTTTAGCTCCTCAAAATTGGCCTGACACTTCTCGGACCACACAAACTTGGCATTCTTCTCCAATAATGCAGTCATTGGTTTTGCAAGCTTTGAAAATCCCTCTATAAATCTTCTATAATAACCAGCTAATCCCAAGAAGCTACGGATCTCACTCACATTGATGGGTGGTTTCCAATCCAATACATCTTTCACCTTGCCAGGATCTACTGATATTCCTCCATTAGAGACAATATGACCCAGAAAAGAAACTTCCTTCAACCAAAACTCACATTTACTCCTCTTTGCATAAAGTTGGTGTTCTCTAAGCTTCTATAAAACCAACCTCAAATGTTCAGCATGTTCTTCCTCAGTCTTGGAAAATACTAGAATATCATCGATGAATACCACTACAAACTTGTCCAGATATTCCATGAATACCTTATTCATCAAATACATAAAGTATGCAGGGGCATTAGTCAGACCAAAAGACATCACTGTATACTCATACAACCCATACCGTGTGGTAAAAGCTGTCTTTGATACATCACTAGCACGAATCTTCAACTGATGATATCCAGAACGAAGATCAATCTTGGAAAATACACAAGCTCCTCTCAACTGATCAAACAGGTCATCAATCCTAGGCAATGGATACTTGTTCTTAATAGTAACCTCATTAAGAGACCGATAATCTACACACATCCTCTGAGTTCCATCTTTCTTATCCACAAAAATCACTGGTGCTCCCCATGGTGAAGAACTAGGACGAATAAAACCCTTATCCTGTAACTCCTTAATTTGTTTCTTAAGTTCTTCTAATTCATTTACTCCCATTCTATATGGACGCTTAGCTATAGGTGCAGTTCTAGGTAATAATTCAATAATAAATTCAATGTCACGGTCTGGTGGCATACCTGACAATTCCTCTGGAAACACATATGGGAACTCCTCCATAACTGGATCTTCCTGGTTGGCACCATCATTAAGCTGGTTCACTGTAGCAGTCTCTTGTTTTTGCACTTTTACTTCAACCTTGATTCTATCACCCTTTGGTGTTGTCAGTACAACTGATTTATCCTTACACTGAATCTCTGCTTGTTGTTGCATCATCCAATCCATTCCCAATATAAGATCAATCCCAGCTGTTCTCAATACTATAGGGCTAACTGTAAACTCTACCCCCCTTAAGTTGAGACTAATAGGAAGACAGCGATAAGATGCTGGCATGCTTCCACCAGGTGAGTTTACTAAGATAGGATTCTTCATGGCACACAAATGGATTCTATGTATTCTAACAAATGATTGCGATATGAAAGAATGTGATGCTCCAGAATCAAAAAGAACAGTGGCGGGAGTAGAGTGGACATCGAACGTACCAAGCATAACTTCTGGCTCCTCCACTGCAGTTTCCTGGGACAAGTGATTCACCCTTCCTGAGTTAGGTGCGGTCTTCTGGTGGCTGCTCTGTCTCTGGGGAGTCTGCTGGTTAAGCTTCTCCGGGCAATTGTAAGACAAGTGACCTTCTTTTCCACATCGGAAACACTTGTTGGGAGTATTGGGAGCACTAGTCTTCGTAGGAGTGTTATTGGAAGGACCCTGACGATGCGCTTGATTTCCATTCTGCTGCGGTGGACGTTGGTTGCTATTCTGTGGCTGGAATGGGGGACGTTGCGGAAACTGTCCACGGAATGGGGCCTGACCACGATTCCACTGTCCAGAGGGAGGCCTCTGCTGAGTATTCTGCTGAAAACCAGTACGCAAACGGGTGTTGCTATTAGAGGCTTGTCCCTGTAACCTCTTCCTCTTTGCATCCATTTCCTTGCGCTTGCTATCCACCACGATAGCGCGGTTTACAAGCGTCTGAAAATTAGGGTAGGTATTGGACATCAACTGCAACTGTAGTCCATCATATAATCCCTTCAAGAAGCGGCGCTGCTTATCACTGTCATTGGCCACCTCATGTGGAGCATATCGTGACAATTGAGCAAACTTGTCACGGTACTCAGCTACAGTCATTGACCCTTGGGTCAGGTTCCTGAATTCCTCCGCCTTCAACTCTATCATTCCTTCAGGTATATGGTAAGCCCTGAAGTTCTCCCTAAACTCCTGCCAGGTGACTGCAGGAGCATTGGCAGGACGACCATACTCATATGACTCCCACCAATCCTGAGCTTCTCCCTGAAGTTGCCCAGAAGCAAACAACACCTTCTGTCGGTCATCACATTGGGCAATAATGAGTTGTTTCTCCACAGCACGAAGCCAATCATCGGCCTCCAAAGGATCAGCAGCATGTGTGAACACTGGGGGACGACCTTTCAAAAACTCACCACGCTTATCACGTGGTTGAGCCCCAATAACTGGCTGATTTTGCTGATTTTGCACTAGTTGCTGCATCAACTGCGTCTGTACCGCCAACAGTTGCTCAATAGTTGGTGGCGGTGGTGGTGGTGGATTTGGGGGAATGTTCCCACGACCTCTGCCTCTTCCTCTTCCGGCCATCTGCCACCCATAAACATGCAAACTTTAAGAATTCCATGATTTCAACCACTTATAAGATTAAGAAGGAGATCTGAAAGTTTTCTGGACGAGTAGCAATGTTGACAGTTCAGTATTTCAATCATATCTCGAGCTACAGAAATCCAAAAGAGGCGTGCCTTACGTGGTTGGAAAGCTTATGAAATTATCCACAATTTCTATTCAGACCTCAAGATCAAATTCTGTCATTAAGTCTATGAAAAATAAGGCGTAACAGAAACTGTTCCAGATTCCAGTCTGTGCAGAAACTTTAACTTGTAAAAATTATATCTCTCGAACCAGATCAGATAAAAAGGTGATTCCAGTGGCATTTGAAAGATGCTTGAGTCTAGTTTCTCTCATAAAAATTTCATAAATGTTGCACGAACCGTTTTTAATCTATAGCAGAAACATTGAAGACTGCTCCAGGAAACAGCAAGGACAGAAACGTGATAATATCAAACCCAACTATTATTCCTTGACTATTAAACTTATTATTCTTAAGAATGGAACTTGTAGACATGCCTACAAGTCCCGACACTCAAACAAAGATCCAACTCACACATAAGCATAATAATAAAGCAACTAGCACACCAAGGTTCAAACCACACGACAGACTCGACTGACTCAACTGACGTTACTAAGAACGTTCTTATTACATAAAGGACTCCTACTTCCTAAGGAAGTGGCTCATGCTCTAATGTCTCATAAATCTTAGGCATGCCTTGGTTTGCTCGGAGCTCATCAATGGTTGCTTGGCACCTCTTGATAGTCTTCCCTTATGCCTTCACCATCTCTTCTAACTGCAGCTTCCTATCCATCATATCATAGACAAAGTTCACCATCACCCGAGGTAGTGGCTCTAGCTGCACTGGATCTGTCATAGCCCATCCAAGTTCGGGGTGTGCACGAGGAAAGAAGCGATGAATGTCATGCTTCATAAGGTTAAAGCGAAGATAGCGGAGACCCATACATGCTTCAAAAGCAGCATCTTCAATGCTATCCTCTATAGTAGCTCGATGCCCCACGTGAGAGAACATCCTGTCCAGCTGATATGCCCCCTTGTCTTCCTTATGGGCAAAGATGCTTGCCCTTGCCTTCCAGTACGTGTCCTCCAGTGTATGAGTGTACTCCCAGCAGACGTACTCCACAGCTGGATGCCAATCAGCGAAGTAAGCAATGAGCATCCCCACCAGGCAAAGATGAGAGACAGCATTCCCTCCATTCCTGTGGTAGATCCTCACAGTCCACCCCATTGGAGCAGGTGGCATATCTTCAGAAACTTCATGTGATAGAGGCGGGGGTTGTACTCCTCCATTAGCTTCCTCTTCATCATCTTCAATCTTGACGATTTCTGGATCTTCTTCAGACTCAGGCTCTTCCTGGGGAGGTGCTGGTGCTTGGACTGGTGTTACAGGAGTCTGCTCCTGTTCCTGAGGTTCTAGCTCTTGTGGCTCTTCAGTTGCATGCAGAGCACGAGGTGGGTAGTATCCTCCAGAGCTAATGCGGGCAGTCTTACGGTCACGGGCCATCTACAGAATTTTTAGATGAAGTTAGAATAGAGGCAACATTTCGTAATAGAATGTGACATAAGAAGCATAAAAATTTATCAAATAACAAGAGCAAGATAGTGAGCATAAAAATAGTATAAAGATGATACTAAATCGACCATTCCTAGCTAGGCTTGCGTCCTACAGTCAACAAGAGCTCTGATACCAATTTGTCACACCCATTTATCGACCAAATGGAATGCATACCCTTATGTGTGCCCAGAGATCAATCACACATAAGTTCACAAATTATAACAAAAGTATCATCACAAATGTTATTACATCACGATATTTAAACACATAGTCTTAACACAAATGTAGCGGAAGTATAAATAAAAATCTCTCGTGGTAGCTCCAGTCATAGGTACATTGACTGGTTGACAGCAAGACTAGTAATCTTCAGGGAAGTAGGCGTAGTAGTCACTATTACCTCCATCTGTTACCCATCCGGGATTTTTATCCAAGTAAAAGAAATAAACAAGCGTAAGTACATCTCGTACTCAACAAGTGTAACATGGGGTTCATGAGGCTCAAAAAGGCATATTCATTGGTTTATCAGCATGTAGCTTTTAGTTAGCATGATTTTAGCATAACAATAGCATCAAAATGTCTCAATATAAACATTAAACATATGATCCATGTGAAATGATTAATGAATAGCAAAAACATAATCATAAACAATTATTCAACTATTCCATAAGGGTCCAAGGCCACTCGTGACCGTGAGCACGGCTGTTATAACAGTTTTACACTCTGCAGAGGTTGTACACTTTCACTGTGAGTCGTGTTACCCAAATGCCCGGGTTAATTACTCCCAAAACACTACCAAGGTGAGCAGGCAGGGTAAACACTATGAAGTCTTTCGAAGGTTCGTCTAACAAGTTAGGGTCATTAGATTTCACTCGGCAAACAGATGTAGAGCCCCCCTTCCTGATGGCACAATAACACGCAGCCTATACACATGAGGACAGAGGCCGCACTATACCCGATTCGTCAAGCCATTCTTACGCCATAAAGGAATACCTCTAACAAGCTAGAAAAGGTCCTTCTATATGACTAAAGCCAGAGCCATATAGCCCCCACAGTTGTACTGTAAATCCCGGATTGTCGCTTATAGATGAGTCCTTATGGAGAGCAATTAGAGCATCAAAAGTAACCCCCAAGCTCTAATCCCCTTTAAACATTAATCAAAATCATCTTTTAATGTTTGTTGCATATTCCTCTAATCAATTTACATGATCATAGTCCATGTTTAAGCACTAGCCACACTACTCAATGCAATATAATAGGTACCAAGGTAAAGGATCAATCGCTAAGTCATCCTTAACAAAGAATAAATGCATAATGATATTATTTGCATAAGGTGAATAGGACAACAAGGATAATCCCATGCTATACTTGCCTTGCTCAAACTGGTCCTGAAGATCTTGCTCGTAATAAAGCTCTTGATCTCCAACGAATTTCTCACCGTCTATACTTGATCAACCATTATCAACAACACACATCCAGAGGCAATCATGCATAAACAAACAAGACTATAATTAGAACAATACACCAACAGTAAGAAAATAAAATAAAAAGTCTTTAAAATGAATCTACAACTTGCTAGGATCACACAGACGCGAAGATCACGAAAATCGGATCTAAAACGACAAAGTTATGAATTTCCAAAGATTTCCTATAGAAGAATAAATACTTTAATAAAAACTCGTAAATAAATTAATCCAAACCTACTGTACAGTTGTATAATTACATAGAGTTCGCAAATATGAATCTAACGAAATTTGAATGGACCAAATCGGAGTTAAAACGAAAATTCTACAACTAAAACAATCTGAATGGCAAAACTGTAAATATCAGAAAGCGTATTTTTCTTTTTCCGAAACGAATTACGTTTTCAATAAATCAAAACGTATTTTTCCAGATTACGCTTTGGACCGCGGGTTACATACTTAAAAACTTCAGGGTTTCTTTTACAATTTTACAAACGAACCGGTATCATTAAATAAGATCCGTCCGATTCAAAACGGACGGCCGAGATCAGATCGGGGGAAGGGAAAGAGAGAACGCCGGCGGCTACAGTAACCCCGACGGCGGCGCCATGGCCGGATGGAGCCCGAGCTCGCCGGAGCTTGAGAAGACGACCCTACCGAGCACCGTTCGCCAAACCGAAGACACCAAAAGAACGAGTACATCACCGCGACCTTACCCCACGCGAGAACGAAGCGGAAGAGCAACCGGAGGGCGACGGCTAGCTCGTCAAGGCGGCGGTGGAGGCGGAGCTCCGACGGTGACCTTCCCGGGATGTCGAGGCTAGGGTCTAAGCGGCTCAATGAGAAGCGGGGAGGCACGGGGTTCCGTTTTATAGCCCGGAGGCGTCACCGGTTATGGAAAGGAGGGAGTTTTCGAAGATGGTGCGGATCACCGAATCGATGAAGAAGGGGAAGGCGGTGCGAAGCCGGAGGAAGAAGAAAGGAAAGGGGAAACACGTCGCTGACAGGTGGGTCCCGCATGTCGGCGACTCAGAGGAAAAACGGGGCGGCGGCTGGGTGCGGGACGCGGCCACGCGCGAGTTGGGCCGGCTGGCCGCGGCTGGGTGCGGCCCATGCGGGAGAAAGCGGGCGCTGGAGTGAGCGGGCCGCGCGCGGGGAGGCAGGCCGAGGCGTGGGCTGCGGTAGGAGAAAACGGCCCGAGAAGAAAAGAAATTCCTTTCCTTTTTCTTTTTCCAATTTTTCAAAACAAATTTTCAAAAGATTTTCAAATCCAAATTTGAATTTGATCAAACCACTCAATACAAAACTTCAAATGCAGCAGCATGAATGCACAAACATGTTTCTACCCTTATATTTGATTTTAAATTTATAAAAATTATTCTTATTCTAAATTTTGCATGCTTCACAAAAATAAATATAAAAATCATGTTTTTCCTATTTTTCTTCTTTTCAAATTTTTAGGGTGTTACAGTCAGCAGTTACCTAAGCAGCTATGTCATTACTAATTCCTAATTCGAAAACCTGCCTACCAGTTTGATTGTTAATTCGATATTCATATGTAACCTTACTTCATAGATATGCTAAAACTGTGCTTTTAAGGAAAAAAAAAAGGATGGGCACAGTTAACCGATTCTTTCCCTGTTATTTTTTCTTCACTGTGTTCCTTGCTGCAGGAAATTGATACCACAGAACAAGATGGCTATTTCACCTCAGAGACACCTATCATCCCCTGTCATCTCAGTTCTGTGTATACAGCAACGACTCCTGTGAAATAACGCTTCAGCCTATTTAGAACCTTGGTCGTCGACTTGGTGTTTGTGTATTAACATCGCTGCTCCAAGTATACTTACTGCACTATGCTGTAATGTTAGTACATACTTATCTACCAGCAGTATGTAAAATATAGTTCCAGTACGCCATGTAATATATACTAATGTACTCCTCTTTAGCTCCTGCGGTTCGAAAAAAATGTATGTACCATACATATTTACGATCACCAAACCAAACATATATTTGTAGTTCTCCAGCCATATGTTTCCTATTATTAACAGGCATGCTCTCTCCATCCACGCGCGCGATGGTGCGCGCCCTCTACTAGTATACGTACAACAGGGCAGATCAGTGCCTAGTTTGCGTGTCTGGTTCACTCCCTACACCGGGTTCCAAAGGAAAAGAAATTAAGCACGGCTTGCTAATCAAAGCAGCCGAAACTAAAAAAAATAGAGGACAAGTGCACTGTGTTTATGTTTGTTATATACACATGAAGCTTTAGAAATATACGTTCATCCATACAAGTTTAATTGCATAGTGTACTAATTGAAGGATTCCCTCTCGCAGGTGAGTCCTTCCCCGCCATCACCATCGAGCAAGCGATAGTTCTCTCCCGCTCCGTGCCTGATTCACTTCGGAACGCACGCGCCCATGGTGGTCTTCGCCCATGGAGACAAGCTGTACTGTTAGAAATAAACCACGACACATGGTGTTCAGGGTGTGTGCGTCTGTGTACTACGTGGTGGTGGTGTGCATGACGACTATTTTTGGATTAGAATCCAGAGATGGCATGCAAGGGTGGAGACTAAGTCTAGAGTTGGAGCAGTGGTGTGTGTGACGCGGATTTACATGGTGAAAGCCGCATTGTCCGGATGAGCAAGTGGCTCACGGTGTTGCTACGCGGGTCCTGCGAATCAAGGCACGAAGGCCGGCATGGAGGCGAGCTCCATGGCCTATAAGTAGCCCCTGTGCTCCTCTGTATTCAGTTGCCAAGTCCAGTGAATATGTAGCCAAGATACAAGCGAGTTTGTCGTCGCGGCGTTCGTCGCCGGAAAACATTGTGTCTATTGTGCTTGTTATACCTCTCGCCAAGAGTGTTGGCGTGTGTGTGTTTGAGTGGTTCCTAGGTGAAGCCAACAATTGGTATCGGAGCTAGGTTAGATGTCGACCATGTTGCTGGAGGAGCTCGTCGACAGGCTGCGCGTGGCGGTGGAGTGCTGCGGTGGAGTCGATGTCGTGGATGGCGTCGAGCGTCTGCTGCTCACAACGAGCAGTGGGAGGCGCATCAGCGTCGTCAACACCACAGCAAGGAGCGCTCGAGCGACGGCACCGACAAGCACGGCGGCGGCAAGGAGGGCACCGACATCGACAACGAGCTGATGCTCCTGTAGGTTCAGCGTACGGGGGTGTCGTGGTTTAGGGGGTGATTGTTAGAAATAAACCACGACACATAGTGTCCAGGCCTCCAGGGGGTGTGCGTCTGTGTACTACGTGGTGGTGGTGTGCATGATGACTATTTTTGGATTAGGATCCAGAGATGGCATGCAAGGGTGGAGACTAAGTCTAGAGTTGGAGCAGTGGTGTGCGTGACGCGGATTTGCATGGTGAAAGCCGCATTGTCCGGATGAGCAAGTGGCTCACGGTGTTGCTACGCGGGTCCTGCGAATCAAGGCGTGAAGGCCGGCATGGAGGCGAGCTCCATGGCCTATAAGTAGCCCCTGTGCTCCTCTGTATTCAGTTGCCAAGTCCAGTGAATATGTAGCCAAGATATATGTGAGTTTGTCGCCGTGGCGTTCGTCGCCGGAAAACATTGTGTCTATTGTGCTTGTTATACCTCTCGCCAAGAGTGTTGGCGCGTGTGTGTTTGAGTGGTTCCTGGGCGAAGCCAACATGTACTACCACCCCACGCAAGACTCTGTGCAAGCTCAAGCCGCGGAGTCGAAGAAGGCGTGCAAACACATGGCCGCCAAAGCTAGAAAAGCAAGATGAACTGCCGTCACCGAAGCTCATAGGCTTGTGAAGGAGCCTGAGCTGTTCCCAACTGCTCAAGAGCACAACTCGGAACCTACCGAGATTAAGGTCCTTGAGGCACTTAATGATGCCTCTTATCTTATTCCTTGTCCTGGTCGATGCGCATTGCGCGCTCTAGGAGCAACAAGAATGCTCTAAGCAACTATCGACGGAAGCGGAGCAACGTCAAGAAACTTCATGCTGAAGTAGGTGCTCGTGTTGCCAAGAGCATGACACCTACACAAAATTCATGCGCCTCTGAGTTTCCAGACGTCGTGAAGGAGACATACGTGCTATCAGTGAAGGCCGAAAAGCCTAATGAATTGAGGAAGCTTATTAGGCAAGCCATTATGGATGAATTCTGGACACGCACATTAAAACGTCCAGCCAAATTTCCTGGGTGCGGAACATTAACACGCCCCGAGAATAATTTCCTTCACTCACCGACCTTGGTTTCCTCGTACCACATCACTGCAGATTCCGGTCTGGAGGAGAATAAATCCGCCGCAATAGCAAATGGAGTACCAACGCCTGTTGCAAATGCTCCACATGCTGATGAGCTCCAACAGCAATTTCAGCAGTTGCAAGCTTAAATGAAGGAGTTGGAGAAGCAGCTCCAAGGTCGCCAACCAACTGCATATGCAGGGGGTAGTCAGACGCATGTCTGTCCTATTCGTAACTGTCAAGAATCAAGGCCATTCGTGCGAACTGGTGGCAGGCTAAGTACCAAGGCCCTGGTTGTTATGGTCATGCTCCTCAATCTTCTCAACAAGCTGGTGGCAGGTATTATGCCACTGGCCATCGTCCCCAAAATGAGCAGAAGACGCTAGCACCACGGAGGGATTCCCCTCCGCGTTCGTTTCATCACTCGAGACAGGCTCCATTGCCTCCTCGTTGGAATTCGTGGGCACGCCAAGAATGGCAACCAAGAGATTTTGGAAGAAACCAATATCGTGCGAAAGAGCAACAGCATGAGCACGTTACAGGTACACCACCCGCACAACCAAGGCAAGCTTCGCAAGATGAGCAGCGCTCGAAGGTCGCACCAACACAGGTGGCCTCTTCGTCAGGCCCTCAAGCGAACTCATCACTATTGCCGACACCGGCAATTCCACCTAAAGCTCCACGGCCTCCTACGGCTAATCAACGCAAACGTGAAAACCGTAGGAGGAATCGACGAGCCATGTACCAAGAGCTTCAAGATCTAGTACTTGGCAGCGTGCATGTTCGGGTTCGCCCCGAAGGGCAAGTTCACCCCTTCTATGACAAGATTACACTCCGCCTCTCGCCTACTTTACTCCAAAATGAGAGATACAAATATCTCGTGGATCGCCTTGTGCCAAGACCACGACAACTACAAGGGGAGGAAAGCCCAAGTGCAGCCAAAGAAGAGAGCCCTTCGCTCCAACCCTCCACAAAGGGACCTTTGGAGGAATCAAATCAAAACGATATCACTATGAAAGAGCTCCATAAAGATGTCCCGCATGAAAAGACGCGCTCACCATCTCCAATGAAGGGGACCGAGCAAGCTGTGTTGACCGCTCCCCAATCAGGAGAGCAGTCCAAAAAATAAGCAAATTAAAGATAGGGAGCACGATTCTACCTCCCCTATTCATATGGCCACGTGTGGCACTATGACCGCACATTCTGAACATGAAGATGACATGACATGGGTGCCTCCACAAGTTACTCATGATTTCTTGTATCCTTCGGATGAAGAGATCGTGCCTAACCCCAAAGCAGCCTTTTTTAATGGGTTGCTCCCAAAAGTACGCCACAGGTTCAAAGGATCCGATAATCGAGAACGGGAAGACATGTCATCAGCTCCATGCTTCCCTATTACTTCTAGTGGCTCTAAGTCTGAGGGAGAATTATCCCCATGTGCAAGAAAATAACAAGATGACAGGTGTAGCCGCACATTTATGCATGTAGGACAACTCGTAGAGTTTTCGGCCTTGCACGGCTTGGGAGGTGCCACTGGTTGCATGGGCCCTCCTCTCGAGTGGTTCTGCTTGGTAATCTATTGGCTAATGGGGTTCCCTTCTCGCTGAGGGAGGGATGACAGCCCCTCGTACCCACGGCCATTGGCCGCCAGATGCAAGCATGAAGCTTGTATCAGGAGTATCCTGAAGGAGGGTCAGTGCTCGAGCAATTGACCGCGCTGCTCTGTTACCCTTTTCGGTTAAGGAAAAGGTCTTACCCTTTCGTCGATGGGGATTGTTCGAGCTTCGGCTGCCTGTTCGGTGATGATTCAGTGTTGGTGCCCGACGCGCATGGGATGGCTTCATCGTCGTCGCCATCAGAGTCTGAGTTCTCGAGTAGTTGGTCGCAGCTGTAGAGAAAACGATGGAAAGCCTCTAGATCGATGAGTCCGGATATGTCGGCATCGTCCCACCAACCTGTTGATCGGGGGTGTCATCGATGTTGTCTCGGTCTGTCGGTTCCTATGGCTAGTGTTCCTCTGTGGGAGGTCCGGTGGGTTCCACCGCAGCCTGCGAGAGTTTCTCGCCATGGGTTGTTGTTGTATGCCCCGATCTTGTTGAAGATTGGGGGGCATGACGGTGAGGTATGGGTATTGGATCTGAGGCAGATTCAAGATTTGTGGTTTTGCTTATGTGGAAAGTGGGGACGATCTCACCTTCTCGCCCATCTTCGATAAAAAGATGAGCGTAGCGCTTCATGTATACCACGAGAGCGTCCGGTTCGGCGTCCACAGCCTCCTCCAGCCCGGTGGCAAAAGCATAGATCTAGAGGGACTATTCTCCTTCTTCGGTTGGCTCGGATTCCTGTAGGCACAGGTCCCCGAATTGGTCGGCGATGAAGTCGATTTTGCCGAAGGTGATCCTCTTGCCCGGCTGCTCCTTTTCCGATTTATCACCGATGTTGAAGATGACTCTCATCTGGAACACAAGATTAGTCTGAACGCGAAAGGCCCCTACCTGGCACACCAACTATCGAATTGTTTTGCTTTGGCAATATCCACCAACGTGATCGCGTAGACGGAATCAAATGGTAGCACACGAGACACAGAGATTTATACTAGTTCAGGGCACGGTGCGTGCTAAACTCTACTCTAGTGGTGCAGCTACTCTTGTATTCGTATGCTCAATTACAGGGGTTGTTGCTCCTAGCTATGAGGTAGATTGGAAAAGGTGGAAGATGGATCCCGTGCCTGAGGTCCCTACCCTCCTTTATATAGGTACGAGAGGTAGGGTTACAGAGAGGGCGATCGGGCTAAGAGATTGTGTTCCTAGTTTTTTACAACAGATTGATCCTAGATATCGTCCAGATACGCCCACATTGGTTTGCTTTGATCTCCACATTGGTTGATCGTGTCAGCCCTTGCGGGCCTCCTCCTTGACGGTCTGGGCCGATAGCTTGGTGGTGGTCATATATACGGACGGTGCAGGTACCCTTGGCCCATATCTCTGACACAAGGGTAGCTACCGTGTGAAGACATAGATTCCACTAAGTTATAGTCGTGACACAAAAGTACTAATAAAGTGTGCTTACTGTATGGATCTTGATGCCTCTTCCTGCCTTGTGTGTGTATGAGGATTTTAAATTTTCATACACATATAGCACTGTCACCTTCATATTTTTGGGGCGTGACATAGTTTGTGGAAGTCCGTCTACTCTTCAAAATTGTTAGTTTGTTGTTGTGATAGCATCCTGACTTGATGAAATATCTTAATGGTGAATGGAGCCAATCAACCTAGTGGGACGGCGAAAGAACTCAACTATATCTACTATTGTAACTATAATTATAGCGGTACTATCAATTTCATTATAAATTTAGTAAAACTAGGTCCTTTCAACAAGGAGAAGGAGGGATATTGGAGGATATGGACAGCAAGAATACCATGTAGATCAACCTATAGAAGACCACAAGAGCTAGGGATTGAAGAGGGAGGAGCCCTCTCTCCCTAAGCAACTAGGAGCTAGCCAACTAGGAGGAGAGATCGAGAAGAAGGTGACCAAGGGAAGGACATGTGGATCTGTGGCAGAACCTCCTAAATAATATGGCCTACATGTACTTGTTATCGTCTTAAAGACCTCTAACAACCATACATGTGTACCACAAAACTTAAGAAGTCTATCGGGTGTCCTCGGGAAACCCGAATCATCCACATTTTACAACTCACACAGGATCAACAAAGGAGTAACTACAACATTACAACATTTGTTACAAAACTTTACATCAGAGTGTGGAAGAATAATAATAGATTTACAAATCATGATTAAGTTAACTTTTTACAAACTTAACTTAAATGGCGGAAGTCGAGTAGAACTACAGAAGATAACCTGGGTAGAGCACCTAAGTTAGGAGAAGATAACCAGATCATATCGAACCCACCGACATGACCTGACTAGCAGCACCAGTCAGCACCTGCAACAGGGGTTAACAAACCCTGAGTACTCAATTGTACTCCGCAAGACTTACCTGACGAAAAGAAAAGACTCCAAGGATATGCTGACTTTAAGAGAAGTAGTGGAGCTAGAAAAGAGGAGTTTTGCAGAAAATCTTTACTATAAGTGGATCCTTACTTTCAATATTTTAAACAAGTTTTAGCATCAGTTTTAGTGAAGCTTATCATAGATAGATTTGCACCTATTCTATCTCAATCAGTTGTATTAAGCATCACATCTCATATTTATCTCTTTGCCTTATTTCCATAATCACCATGTACCATTGTTAACTACGATGATGAATAGAGAATCGAGTCTTCATAACCGAGGAGCAGCGACAATTTGAATCGATTATACCCAGCTGGGGATCTCTAACCACACGACATATGTAGGACTCTAACCGACATATATCAACCTTCACTCGGATCCTCCAACGCATGACCGGGTCCAGCGCCACCCGAGAGTACAGTACACCTCCAATCCAGCCATTGGCTACGAGGGTACACACTACTCTCGCCATCTCTCCACTCCTAGTGCGTGGTTGGTCGTTCACAGGTTGGCATTACCGAGGTTTTAGACTTACCGGAGTATGTGGCCAGTTGCAAAGTCTCGACGCACACAATTCAATCAACGGTACGATCCTTAATCGACACAGACGGAAACACTACATTGAGACTCCTTTCTCAATGCAAGTTACCCATCCGGTCTCAGCTTAATATTATCATATTCATATTCATATGCTCTCATGACCCGTCATTAAGTCAGGAGAAGCAAAGGTAAACCTGTTTCTCACAAACGATGAAACCACCATTCGACTTCTACCGAAGTCTAAGCATTACTAAGCATAATACATATATTAGTGGGATATCATCTGGATATAAGTGTAGATCAAGGTACTCATGCAGCAACGGTATCGACTCACTCCTACTAACTTAATACACATTACACTAGACTTAAGGTGTAATAAAGCATTTATAAAATAGAAGAGTAGTTGTATGTCCGGGACTTGCCTTCGTTGCAGCCGTGGTTAGTTCTCGTAGAAGTCAAGTTTGACACCAACACCTCGGGTGGATCACCTTCTCCGAAACTTGATCGACACGACCCAAAACACTCTCTCGTACAAACTACACGTATACAAATAATGCGAGGCTTAATATGATGGAATGCATGCCATGATGCATGATGATGAACAAAATATAGTATACAAGAGACATTTAGAAAGGATAAACATTAGTTATCTACTTGAGTACAACTTTCCTTCGTGGTACAGTTGCAAACTAACAACACTGATCTATCATTATAACTAAGGTTCATTAAGTGGTTAACACTAATGACTTTGATTAAGTACATGAAATATCATGAACATACCCTATTTACATATTACAAGGTTAACATGAGCATGAAACAACTTAATTAAGGTGCCAAGGATCATCATATGCTTATGATCCAGGGTTAACAATCAATCTCAAAGTCAAATAATACCTAAGTCATTAAGCATTAATTACATGATTAATTAACTAATCAACAAAGCATAAATTAAGAAGAAAATCAATATTGTCCAATTGAGCCCAAAATTTTTATGAAGGTTGGGCTACATAATAAAACAATGGCAAAACAAATTTCATAATTTTTGGACCAATATTTAAGCCTAGAAAAATTATAGAAATTGCATTTATTAATTAAAAGGCATATTTTTATCACATACAAAAAGTGCTCAAAATTCTATTTTCATATTTTTCCCATGTAGAGCATCACATAGAGAGGCTACACAAAAATTTTCACTATTTTTATAATTCTAAATAATTTACAACAAAATAAATAAAACTGAAAACTATTTTACATTTTTGAAAAACAAAAACAAAATTCCACGCAGGTCGCTTCCCTTCCCCTTCTCTCTCTCGGCCCATCCTAACACGCGCGCGCAGCCCACGCTCACCCGCGCTCCTCTCACTCTCGCGCGCGCGGCCTGTTTCCTCAGCCCGGCCCAGCAACTAGGCCGGCCTGCTCGCTCGCTCTTCTTCTTCTCCCTCGCACGCGCGGACGCGGTGACCGCCGCCGACGAACTCACCGACGACGCGTACCCCGAACGGTGGAACCGTGCCAATAGCTTCACCCGACCCCCACGAACCCTACCACGATGCTAATCGGACACAACGCGGCTTGGAGGGGGCTTGGCCGCAGCCATGGCAGCCACGGTGGCGACCCGCCCGGCGGCGCGGAGACGAAAAAAGCGACTACGATGCGGTAATGACTGAAACGAAGTGAGCATCACGCTCAGGACCTCACAGTGAACCCGGTGGTCAACTTGGTGAAGACAGAGACGCGCTGGAGTGGCCGGTCCACGGTGAGACGACCACGGCGGCCCTCTGCTCGGCAGCGAGGAAGACGACGGCTGGCAGGCGGTGGCAGGCGGTGGCGAGGCATAATCAGGGACTCCTGGAGCTGTGCACATGACTTGCGGAGCTGCAGGCGAGAGCAATTGGGCAGCAGAGTAGCGACGGTGGTGAAATACGGTGGCATGCGGTGGTGACCGGTTGCGGAGAGAAACGGAGGAGGAAGAGAAAACGAAGTTGTTGGTGATGGCTGTATATATATGGGCGACCGGTCGATGCGGGAGTGACACGCGGGTCGAACCGACCATGACGAGGCGGTCGCGGGCGCGCTTGGAAGGCGTTCAAAGATCGCCGGCATCGGGCGGGAGGTGGCGCCCTGCGGTTGGCCGAATTTCGAAAAAATTACAGAAATGCCACTGTCACAATTTTACAAATTACTCTCAATTTTTCTACAGAAGTTGAAAATATGTAAATACAAAAGTTGTTCAATTTTGAAAGTTCTACAACTTTCTCAACATGAACATTTTCCAATTCGACTTAGATTTTGAAATTTGAATTTGAATTTAAAAGGGGACATTTTCTGGAATTCTGTAAATTCAAAATTACTTTGAATTTTGTATTGAAACTTCAAAAACTCAAAATACCAAAGTTGTACATCGAGGTAAGACCTACAACTTTTCTATTCAAAATATTTTCAAATTCTGCCTCCATTTTGAAATTGGACAGGGGAGATGAAAAGGGGTCAAATTTGAGATTTGAATCTTTTCAAAATTACTTCAAATTTTACACTGAAACTTTGAAAACTCAAAACGTCAAACTTGTAGCCCTTGAAAAGATCTACAAACTTGGTTTTACACTTTTTCCTAAATTTTGCTTAGATTTTGATTTATTCAAAAAGGGGTAAAACTAGGGTTTTGCTTTTCAGGGTTTTCAGAAAGATTTCAAATTGAAACTTGATACTCTATTAATTGGTGATTATTTAGTGATCACACCATCACCCAAGGGCATCATTGAGTCAAGCATCACATGGTTGACCAAATGTCACTCTTGGTTAACCAATTTGACTTTTTTAAAAAAATCTTTTAATAATTCCCCAAATTTGAATTCAAATTCGACTCGGAAAACTTCTGACAAGTTTTGGACCCCAATTACAAACTCAAACTTGAAGCTCCATTTTAAACATGTTTGACTTACAAATTATTATCAGGCCTTGATCCCATATTATAAAGCACATTTAACCCTACAACTTTTATTTAAACAAAACTTTAATTGTGTAAACCAATTCTCATATATAAATTCATAAAGAACCTAATGTATCAACATGCCATCATTTCATGGAATTAACTAAAATACCAGATTTGCAATATGTGAACATGACAAAGAAACATATGAAACATGTCATATGGCAACATTACATATGCAACATAGGATATCTATTATTGCAATATGAATGCATTTATGGCATAATACTTGATACTTATGCTTGATGATGCATCATTATCACATTTTAATTATTTCTTAACATCTGGGATGTTACCGGATCCAACTTCTCTCATGTCTTGAGAAGCTCAGCAACACCTCCTCCACCCTTTGGTCAGTGAATCTCAAGCTCAAAACACCTAGATGCACAACTGACCAATTTAGTTGTTCGTCACCTAGAAATTGGCTCCAATGACCTTTTGTTGGATTAGATGCAATACAACTAGATTCACCTAGCTGGATGTGCTCTATGGAACCCTAGGAACACCCCCGCAAACATAGTTTGCACATGCACAAACCATTTGATGAGATTTCATTTTCGAAGTCTCAAAACACACATCCTGTGTTCCCGCGGACTGTCTGACGACAGAACAAACACCGAACAGTTCATGAGAACACTCACTTAGTATCAACACTTAGTCTCCACGGTCAATGTTCTCGTAGACCGTTCGCGAGAAAGCTGGACTGTCCAGTGAATAATAAATATTCAAACCCGAGGTTAACCATTTTGGGTCATGCACTCGCGGACCATCTGCTCTTGAAATTTCTTACTTTGTGTACTGCAACATATTTAGTAAAATCAGCTAGGCCAGTTTTGGCATACTACTATAAATTAGTTTTAAAGTTCTTACTTTTTTGTTGATCCTGTTCACCCCCTTATAGGTATCAACTCGGTCTTTCAAAAGCTATTTTAAATCTTTAATCTTTTCAAACATATTTGGAAAGCCTTGTTAACTCTATTTGAAAACCATTTTAAACTATCTTTTGAGAAATCATTTAAAATAGCTCTTCTAAAAGCTTTTATGCTCTACTTTTAAATGATCATTTTAAAACTATTTTTAATCAAGTCATGATTTTTGAAAGGTATAACAAACAAATTTTGAAACTTTTAAATCTAAAATTAAAACATATTTTGAGCTTATATTTGGAATATGTATTTAAATTATTTTGAGAATTTAGACCCTTTTGTTATTTAAAAATTCTTTCAAGACTTTTGAAACTAAAACTTGCACTTTTAGAGCTAATAAAGATAATGCAAAGGCATATATGAATGTAAGCAAACAAATTACATTATTTTTTAAAAAATTATAAATCCACAATTTCATTCTCCGAATTGACAACAAACTAAATAAGTCTCAAAAAATTTAGAAAGAACATTAAAATCATTTTTCACTTAGTGTTTTCTAGTCACATCACAAAATGGAGATTTTAGGGTGTGAAAAAAATTCCATCCATCTTGGTGACATTGCTACTATCTAGGTGGGCTGTTAGGTTAGTCCCACATCAAAATTAATGGTGGGGGAGCGCAACATATAACCGCTACACACTCTAACATGGGTGAGGCTATCCGGATCACATTATTATCTTTCGACGTTATGTGAATCTGGAGAAAAACTAGACCACGTTATTATCTTCCACTCTATATATGCATCGGAGATTAACGTCAATGTTGAGGTCAAAATTAGATGGATTGGGTGGCTCAAACTCCACAAAGTGATATTAGCTCCTCATTGTTGCTATAAGGACTTATTTATAAAATCACCATCTTCACAATTTCTGGAGTTAAAACTAAAATCGGTCCATTGAGAGCATTTTGATGTAACAATTTATTTTAGGCTACAAACTTTAAATCTACAAGAGCCATGAAGCTTGAGCTCCCAAAACAGTCATTAAGTTATTTCTATGGCGCCAAGAGAAGGTAGAGGTGTAGGAGAAATATGACATAAATACACAGTTCCCTTAAGATTTTTAGGGGTGACAAAAGGGATCTGAGAAAGAGATTAGTAACAGTAAGCAAATAACGTCAACATAGTTTGTGGCAGTCCATATTGTTAGTTTGTTGTCGTGATAGCATCATGACTTGATGAAATATCTTAATCATGAATGGTGCCAATCAACCTAGTGGGATGGTGAAAGAACTCAACTATATAGTACTGTAATTATAATTATAACGGTACTATCAATTTCAATATAAATTCAGTAAAACTGGAATCCTTTTATGTGAAATGTTATGATCGACTACACACTGGTGGTAGAAACATTGTGTGTTTCACATTTTAACACATTTAGGGACTACTTGTTTGAGCTGCAACTTCTGGGCTTTTGGCTCAAAAGCTGGGTTGTTGGCCTTTTGTTATTGACTTTTGTAATATGTTTTTAGTTTCTCAGTAAAAACCGGCTTTCCAACTTTTGAAAAGCTAGCTCAACTGTCGAGCTGATTGTGTCAACTCTGGCTGGCAAAAGCCAACAAAAAGTTAAAACAAACAAGTCCTTATACAGTAAGCAATAAACCCACATTTTTTTAAAAAAAAAACATAACTCTCAGCTATCCCCAAAGTGATATTTTAAGTATGTTGTTATTCATTGGACTAGCAGTTTGACAGATCACGTCAATTCCAATGATTGAGATATAGTTTTAGCAAGAAATGAATTTGAAATATTGGACTCAAAGGATTTATGAACTAATGATCAATACATACTAAGATATGTATTGACCAACGTGAAAGGGCAAGGCATATTGAAATATTCTATAGATGGAGACTAAAAATGGCTGCTAATCAAGACTTTCTTAAATGGTAATGTGGTAGTTTAAGGATGCCAATAAATACACTATCAGTTCCCAAAAATAATAAATTTTCCACTAATCATTGGCAAATAGATATGCATAGTCCAGCTCAATTAAAAAGAATTTTCTTTTGTTACACAAAATTTCATTTGCAAGCTTTCTAGTGGTTATTGACAATTGGGCCCATCTTGGACGCACAAAAGAATGACCCACTGCTTAGTGACTTGTGGTAAGAAGTTACACAAAATATGTTTTTCACGCCTTCAAATCTCATGAGATTTCTTTTCTTTTGTACCTAAATTCCTTCTATATAAGGGGTAGGGGTGGGGGGCCTTCGTTCTCACCAAAACACATCTGCTCTCACAAGAAAACATTCCTTATCTTGCTCAAATATTGGTTGTAGTAGTTTTGAGTTCTCCATTCCATGATGCCGAGGAGGGATAGGAGGTCAGGAGTGAGATTCATTGAGGATGGTAGGGACCGGAGTCTCACATTCTTCAAGAGGCGTTCAGGGCTTTTCAAGGCGGCATCTGATCTCTCCACCCTCACCGGCGCAAGGGTTGCGGTGGTGTTGGAGTCCGAACATGGAAAGTTTTCCTCTTTCGGCACCCCAGAGGCTAGCCCCATACTTGATGCTTTCCTTTTAGGGAGTGCACCGACGGATCTTGATACCAGTGAAGCAGAGAAGGCTTCAATTACCAAC
The DNA here is from genome assembly GCA_038087645.1 of Saccharum hybrid cultivar R570. Lineage (NCBI taxonomy): Eukaryota > Viridiplantae > Streptophyta > Magnoliopsida > Poales > Poaceae > Saccharum > Saccharum hybrid cultivar. The sequence goes on from JAQSUU010000100.1 coordinate 175,347, forward strand.
TTGCAGAATGAGGTGTTCCAGCTGGAGAAAGACAAGACCATGGAGGATAAGAGGAAGAAGGAGAGCATGGCGCGGACCAATGAGAAGATCCAGGAGGCCTCAAAGATGGCCAAGTATGTTTATGGTAACATAGAGGATCTTGATGCCACTGAGCTCTTTGACATGTATCGTGAGCTCTCACGAGTAAAGCAAGAGATCAATGATCGCTTGCCTACCTTGCTCCATGAGGACAAAGTAGAAGCCGGTGGTCGTCTTAGAGATCCATCACTACTGCAGCCCACTTGGTGGCGTTCCATGCCTCCTCCACAAGTTGCGACACCACCAAAGTATCCATGGACTCCCTTCCAAGCTTGCTTCCAGCAACATCCATGGTCATCCACATCTGCATCAGTGCTAGCAACATCAGGCTCCTCGCTTCCAAACTCGGTGGTCCTTCCATCACCGCAGGTACCACAAAATCAGCTGCAACATTACTACCCTCTGGCACCACATACTCCTTCCAGTGTGCAATTCCAAGCACCCAAGATGCCACCAGCACCTATGGAAGCAGCCCACAACCCTTACAGCTATCACATCCGTGGGATAGACATCAATGGTAACAGCTCACACCCATTCTCATTATCAGCTATACTATCTTCATCGATGACACCCCAGCAATCATCGTTGCAAACAACTCCACCATTAGATGATTCATCTCCTCTATCGTTGTCACCGCAAATTTCATCCCCGCTGCATCTAGGGTCATCGTCCCAACAGCTTCTTTTCAGTTTACAGAATTACAACACTGTGCAGCCATCTCAACACTATGCAAATGTTGGCTCAACTTCCTTCCATTCTCATCAACTGTTCTATAGCAACTTATCATCACCTGAACTAAATGTTGAGTTGGGAAACATCGATAAGAGTGGAGGCACCCAGGTTGGCGGTGGACACAATGAGAGATTTGGTTTGTCTAGCCCTCAACAAAGTGACGACGGCTTTGACGGGGTGATGCCGAAGTCCTTTTCTGCTGGAGAAGGCTCTGGTGGTGGTCATGCAGGTGGCAATCTTGGTGGCCTCAAGTTCCCTTGGTACTAGTTCATGCAAGAATTGTTGTAGTTGGTTCGTCGTGTCGTTTTCAGTAATTTCAATTAGCAAGTTAGATAGCTTGTCATTAGGCAAGTATATGAGGTTTAGGTCGTTGTCGCCCGGTCAGTCTTCTTTTATTTGAGCACTGGTGCATGTATGGGTGTAGTATTGAGGGCCAACTCTTGAAGTTTGTTTCATGAGTTTGATCCTTATTACATCTCTGCAATGCTTTTGAAATCTTCCATGTTATTGATTATAAATGAATTGTTGGGTCGAGAATGAAACGATATTGTCTGTTTACATAATGTCCGGGCCCATGTGTCTAGGATGGGGTCAGGAGTCTGCATACCAATCCGACTCGCAGAGCGCCAAACCAAACCTGTCCTAGAGATGCAAGACACTCATAGATGCTCAATCGTCCCATCCACCATTGACTTGATTGTTGTGACAACATTTGGAATCCTCAGAAAAAAAAACATTTCAAATCCTCGTAGGAGCCGGGTCTAAAATCGGTTGGAAATCTATCTCCATGTGCAGGTAGATTACGGACAGTAAAGATAGATTACGAGCCGTGGTTAACACGGACACCCATGTAGCCATGTACCACATCAATATAAGATTCGCCTGAAATAAACCATCAAACTCGTCGAAACCCAATTCACGATCCGACAGATCCAAGATTTCTCCGACCCAATCCCGATGGACGCTGTAGATCGGGAGCTAGGAGGCCACGGCCACCGTATTGACACATGGCTATTGCCGTTGAAGAAGAGGGCATCGAACTATAGCAGTGGTTCAGGCAGAACCGCCAGCGGCAACCCGTACGCGTCTTCGACTCTTCGTACAAGAAGAAACTGGTGGACGACGCCAGTGCCCTTGCCAAAACGAAGGACATAGCTAGAGCCTCGGAGGCTCTAGTTCCGCGCCAACGGCACCCCATGCCAGCTCCGGCTTCATGGGAACTCGCAGCACCAGCAGCAGCTTCGCCGAAGCCCACAGCAGAAGGCAACATTTGGAATCGTCGCACCCTCGCTCGGTTGCCTCTTGAAGATCGGAGGATCCGAGAGTCCAGTCCAAATACATATGCAATCTAGTTCAATTGCAAGCGGGGTCTAAATTCTAAAATCGGTTGGAACTCTATCTTCGTGTGCTGGTAGATTACGGAGAGTACAGATAGATTACAAGAAGTAGTAAACACGGAAACCATGTAGCCATGTACAATCTCGATATATAAAATATTCGCCTAAAATAAGCCATCAAACTCGTCGGAATTAAACCCAATTCAAATAAAATCCACTAGCACATGCAACTGCAATGTCCATGTTAGTAAGACAAATAAGCATTTTCTTGTCCACGTCATCATACCACATATCCACTAATCCGCAATTCCTGCGGCGACGCGCGGGGTATGCTTGTAGTATCTCTATTGTTTTATGGTCTTCTTTAGTACATGTTGGTCTAGGACCGAACAAAGAGAGGAGAGAAAAGTGAGAATGGAAACTGAACGAGGGGCCAACTAATGTGAGAATAGAGCAAATAAAAGAGGGGTCATGCATTCCTTCACCATGCCCTTGCCCCATTTTTTATAGGAGAGGAGGAAGATGGTTTCTTATTATATTCCCTTGCTGGGGTTCATAATTACAAATGGTTCCTATTATCTACAATCAGTCAATGTTGACAATCATGCCTTATACCTAGTAATTAATTGGGCTTTTGTACACACTAGCAAAAGTGTCTGTACGTTGCAAAGAAATCCAATACATTTAGAAATCGATCTCTATATATTGCCAAACACAAGTTTTTCTAACTTGTATGAGCATGGGTCATGAATCCGGATCACACATATGAAGTACGTAGGGCGTAACTCAATACGTATTTGAATCTAACTTTGTATTTATCATCGCTAGACGTGAGTTATCGTAACACATGTGAGTATAGGTATAGATATCTTTATTACCATTTTTTATCACGTGTACCTAAATTTTCTTCGATAAAACATGCTCCGAACTTAGCTCCCATGTCTTAGTTTCCATATTTTTGGGTTTAGAATAGAAATAATTTTACCTTAGTTTTATTAATAATTAAATTAAGAGTGATCCTATACATCTGTTGATAGATTTGACAACTAAAAATCTGTCAAATTTTTGACAAATTAAAAGCTGCCACATCTGCTAGAAAAACTGACAGACGCTACAAAGGAAAATTTGTCAGATTTGCATAATAGGGTTCAATACCCAAAAAGATTGAACCAAAACCCGTTAACAAATCACTCTTTCCATCGATACATTAGTGTGCACAAACATACAACAAGAAGAAAACAGATACAACAACCGGTAACACAGGAGGCCTCTTGTGCTCTGAAATATCTTATTCTTTGATGTTTTTATTTGTAATGCACTGAATTGCTTCCTTAATCCTTGTGGCATCTCAGGATGAGTTGAACCTTTCAGCAAACATGCGTGCCACTGTGCAGAAGCACTCTGCACTGTCCTGCTGGTCATCTGTTGCTTCTCAATATGCAAGTTCTGGTGTCTCTAGTGAACCCCACTCACGGCATTCCAGCATTGATGTCTGCCAGAGGAACTGAGCACAACACTGAGAAGCCAACAACTGCAGGAGAACTAGCCTCATGCTTTCATGAATCACTCAACTGTCACAAATCAACTTCAAAACAAGAACACATGGATCAGCTTTTGAAGGCCTTGCGATCATCGAGAATGGCCTCCCAGGAACCTCACCAGCTTTACCTTCCAGGCAGAATCATGCACATGGTTGAGCTGCCAGCAGCAGAAACATACCCAAACCATTGGTAAAGACTCGTCAAAACCAAAAATAAAACATACACATATCAATCTATTAAGAAACATATCATGGTAATTAGAAATTGGATTTTTTAGAAACATACCCAAAGCTTAGAAAACAAGTTTCTTAACAATAATGCTTGAGCAAATCATTGTATATATATCATCTCCCAAGTCCCAATAGGGCCCTCAGATCTATTGAGTACTTACAAAATGCTAAACCCACAAGGTAAGTACACTGTAGTTTAATAAAAGAGCACAGTCCTGACTGTACCTAAGAGACTACACATTGGACGTGATTCTGGGCTAGCAAATAGAAACAATCTATGGTCATATGTATTAGCAAACCAAATAGGGCCTCAAAGATTCAACAGACATAACTGGGTGGCCTTGAAGGCACATTGTTGCACATAATAGCATATATTTCAACACAAACAAACATATATATATATATATATATAACTTTCAGAATTGTGCTCTTCCTTAGCAAATTATACTTCTGTCATGCATTAATGTCAATTACCCTGGTTTCTTTCTCATCAACACTATTGGAATCCATATTATAGCTACATGGGCAACATATAATCTAGCCATCTTACACTTGGGAAAAAATTGTGAAATGAAGGTCATTCCTCTATTTTCAAATATCAGCAAACATGAGAGAATCCATGTGTGATTAGATGTGAAATTAACTAACTTGAAAAGGGTCATTCAGAAATTATATATCAAACCTTTAATCTTGAATCCCACTATGGTGGAAGGGGAAAGAGGATGTATGTGCAGGTAGGTAAACTAATGGAGTGGCGCAATGATTCCATATACATTCTACTAAGCCCAGTAAAGAACAGCAACCACAGAGCATAGTGCAGGACGACATACACCATGAATAATGCTAGCTAAGTGCAACATGTAAACATGAATGAAAAAAACTAGCGAAAGTGCCTACAGAAGGCACTAGCATGGTTTTTCCACTACTCATCAAAAGGCACTTTGATGGAATGCCATCCAAACAAAAAGCATTCATACAGCAAAAAGGAACTCAGAAATTAAATAAAGGTTGGAGTCTTTTCTCTACTACCATGTTCAAGAAAAAAACAAAAAGCATAGTTTTTCCACTACTCATCGGACCAAGCACCAAGAAATCAATAGCAAAATCAAAGATGCCACAAGCAGTCATACACCACAAGTGAAAAATAGCGGGAGGTAGGAGGAAAAACTAGCGAAACATGAACACAAAAAAGGCTAAAACAAAACATCTAATATCAGACATGCTACAAAACTTGAGAAAAATCATCTACTCTTACACATTCAAAATTAATGACATTAGATTATCAGGATAACAATTTTCTCAAATCACCTTAGGGAAAAATATAGAAAATGACAGCACTCTAAAAACAGCGATACCTGCAATCACTACATATCAAAAGGCAGTCAGATGGAATACCATCCAAACAAATCTGCAAATAAGTTCATGGTAGAGTTGAGTGAGGCCTTGTGTTTGAAAATGACTCAATGCGAGTATGGGAATATGAAACCAAATGAGACTAGGCAAAAGCGATGTTCTTTAACCTTTATTTAACAAAGTAACTATATTCACGATACATTAAATATGTCAGCAACAACACACACCGAAGAAAAACACAACTCATATAACCTGCAGGGCACGACCAAATCCTCATACTTGCAAGCAATCATCAAATATAAAACGCAAAATAAATAGACCATCACAACACTAGCACTTGCACAGTGTATTCCGTTCTATCCCGTGCTTCGGCGGCCAGCGGCTCCACCACCATGTCAACAATCCCTCTATTGCTCCCTCACAATGAATCACAATTAACAAGATATACGCGTAGTCATTCTATCAACATGTACGCAAAGATCAGACCTAAGCAACTTTGTAGGCATTCATGGTGCTCTCTGCAACATCCTTCCTCTTTGCACCTGACTTGTAAAAAAATCCATGGATCACAAATTCATATCCTTCCATCTTCTACATACATACTATAAAGATACACATGTACCTCCAAATCAGATATCTCTCCATGCGACTCCTAGTAAAAAAACCCACAAGCACACACAGAACCACATCATATCTAGCAAAGAACTCAGAAAATAACAGCTAAAAATTCAACTCAACTAACTGCAACACCCCCCAACACACACAGACCCAGTAAACAATAACACCTACACCCACAAACACACACAGAGACAACAATACGGAGAGACACACACAAAAAGAAAGACACACAAAAACAAGCAACATACAAAAAAGACAGAAACACACACAGAGAGAGAAAGAGAGAGACACACACAGAGAGATAGCAGAGAGACACACACAAATAAACTCAAAAGGCAAAGAACAAAAAAAAGGCAAATGACAAAATACACAGAGATAGCAGCTTGATATACACTCAGCTCAACTAAAATAGACAAATCAAAACTCTGAAAAAACAAAAGAAAAATACAAAAACAAATAAATAGACAAACACAACTAAGAAAAAATAGAGCTAATGGCAAAAGAAAAAGAAAAAAGACACTCACACATACCGCAACTATAACTGAACAAGACACACACAGAGCGCACACACCAGCAGCGCCACAAAGCACATGCAACCACACACACAAACAACCCACACACACATACACACTCAGCAGAAACTAAAAGACAACATAGGAAAAAAATCAATTAGCTTTGGGCCCTCAAAAGACAAAAGACAAATACACATAACTGCCAAAAAAAAAAGCCATGAAAAAGCCAAACACACAAAAAAAAACACAAACAGAGAGAGAGAAACACACACCAACAACTGTCAAATACTGCACCCACACCAACAAACACACAGAGAGAGAAAAAGAGAAAAAGAAACACAAAGAGAGAGAGTGCAGCTAGCAAAATAACTCTAAAAATAACTAAAAAATTCAGCTCAACTAAAAATAGAAAAATCAAAACTCTGAAAATTACAGCTAATGGCAAAAGAAAAGAAAAGGAAAAAAAAGCACATCTACATTGTTGTTGATAATTTCTAGCCGCTTTTTGGAGTTTTTATAGTTTCTAGCAGCTGTAACTGATCATTGCAGCAACATACAAAAACGAAGCGCAATATAAAAGCGATTAGACATCCCAATTAACAAATGTTTGGTAAAAGCGAGCATAACATGAAGAAGCGCTAGATAACAAACACAGGAACGTTTGAACGTTTCATTAACTGACAGCATATCCAACTGCAAGACTGAAAGGGAAAAAATGGCAGCATATATATATATATATATATATATATATATATATATATATATATATATATATATATATATATATATATATATATATATATTCAGATCAGAGAACCAAAAATAACAATATCGGGAGCATGATATTATAGGCCAAATATGCTGGGAGTGGATTTGGAAAATCCAAAGTCCAATTGCTCAATTGGAGTCTACTAGTTGCTTTGGATAACTTAGATGGGTTCTATTTAGATTTGGACAGTGTATGTAGCGAAAAAACTAAAATAGTTGCTTATGAATGGAATAAGTGAACTAAGCAATTTCTGCAAAGCTAACAAGCAAACAACTAAAACCACAAAATACACATTCACAGGACTGAACGAGCGTCAATTTCAGACCACCTACAATTAGCTATTCAGCTACACTAGGCAATTCAGACCATCAAACGAAAACTGAACTCTTTCAATCCTACCTGCCAGCTTAATAATCAGTGTAGAGATAAAAAAAATCCAGTGTCAGTTCTTGCAAACATAGTACAAACAAATATCCATCCAAAATCACTCAACCAAAATCAAACAGAGACTCGATAATAACATGCTACTATAATAAAATGTACCGTCTCCAACTGGAAACAGAGAAATGAACTATAGATCATTAACAGCATTGGACTCACATTTACAGTAGCTTAATAAACAGCCCAAACCACCATAAACTAGAACATCTCGAGCCAGTTCTACTATCGTGACCATCGGTGCGCATAGAAAGAAGTAGCACCTCAAACCAAAACCCCTCAAGTTTTCACAAGCCTAGTAAGATAGATAATTTGTCATGGACCACAACACTGAAACTGCATTGGATCTGTTCAATGTCAGATTCAACAGCAGCAGCAGCAGCATGCCACTTTGGTCAGACCAAGGTCGCAGTCTCATGTGCTCCATCGCCAAATGAACTACAAATCCAATCCACCAAACCAATGAAATCCAAGACAAGAAAAACCTAATTACCGAGAACACCTACTATATGAACCACAGCATCCAACGGGCACAGGTGGACAGCGGCAATACCTCCTCAGATCAACGACACCTCCTTCAATCAGCAACAACAGCAGCTCCTCTGTGGCGACCAGAACAGGGGAAGCGGCGGCGACGGCCATGCCCCAGTAAAACCCACCGTGAGGAGAGGGGAAACGGAGGCGAAGCCGCGGCACAGGGCGAGCGTGTGTGCGAGGACAACACCTACACCCCAGCACCACCCCAGCTCCGGGGCTTTTACATTTTTACCATTATAATGGTTGACCATCACCCGATTCTCACCCTTATAACGTGTCTTACATTTTTACCATCTTTAAATGATAACTCTTTCATTTAGGTCACATTTGAGCATCTGGCAGACCAGCTCAGCTCACACAGTGGCGCTGACTCAGCATGGGCAGGCGAAATGACGACGCTGCCCCTGGCCTCATTTCCTTCTCATAACGCGGCGCTGCCCCTGGCCTCATTGATTGTAGTATTGGCAATTGTTGTCAAATCTGTTTAAATGTACTCATCTTTCAATGACAATTGTATTGGCACTTTGTTTGAATGTATGAGCTGTTTTATTTATCCAATCAATGAATGAGCACATTGTGGCCAAGACAAAATAATTCAGTGGCACCCAAAGGCAGCAGCATAACACATAAGCACGTAGGCGCCATTACATGACATGACAATACAGGTTCATGGTCTGACCATTACAAGACCATCAAGAAGTCATTACACAATAAAATGGCCATGCAAAATAAAGTTCATTTGGCCATTACATAACACACAAGTTCATGGTCTCGGCACTACAAGACAATCCAGGAGTCACCCCATAATAAAATGGCCATGCAAAAGAAAGTTTTTTTGGCCATTACAAAACACAGAAGTTCATGGTCTGCGCATTACAAGACCATCCAGAAGTTCACTTTTCTTTGCCTCTTACTTCTTAGGTGTCTTCTTGCGCTTAGTTGCCAACTGTTTCCTCTTCGGTGTTATTTTCTTGGGCACAACTTCAGTTGGCAGCTCATCTTGAGGGAATAGTGCCCTATGAAATAAAAAGATGCATTAACAGCTGCAATTAACGGTTCAAATTCACATGTACATGTTGAAGAATAGAACTACAATACCTCGTAGCTGTTGGAGATTGATTGAAAGTTTGTGGGACAACTTCCAAAGCGAAATTTGCCTCAAATTCATCTCTAGTTGCTTGTAATTCCTCTCTTACTGCTGCTTGTGCTGCTTCCCTTGCTGTCACTGCCTTCAGCTCTGCTTCTTCAGCCTCCCTCCTAGCTTTTGCTGCTGCTTCTCTTGCCAGCGCCCCTCTTGTTCTTGGAGTTAAAGTTGCATCAGCACCAGTTCCTGTCTTGGCCTTCTTCCTCCCAGCTTTGGTTGTAGTCTTCCTTGTTCTCTTCCTACAAGAGAGAAAGCATGGGTTAGTATATTATAAAAAATGAATATAGAGCATAAATGTGAGAAAGCCCACCTTTTCTTAGTTCCAGTATGGGGACATTTCCAGCTAGAAGCCCTGTGACCATACTCTTTGCAGTTAGGGCACCTGACTTGCCTAGTAGCTTTGCCTCCTTCCATAGGCCATTTAGAGCAGTGGAGTCTATACTAATATAAGGCCTGCAGCCATTCAGAAAACCATCTATACTAGCTTTGAATGCACAGAAGAATCTGGTGAACCTAACTTTACCATCCTCATCAACCACAGTGTCTATCTCTACCACACTACCAGGTGATCTCAATTCTACCTCTGCCTTGAACCTATATAACCAATCGAAAGAATCACTCCACTTACCAAAAAGCTTCTCTGATGCTCTCTTTGTCCCATTATATACTGTCTGATAGGGGATATCAAGGTTGTTGTATTTGTGATACAATGCCTTTTTCACTTCACAAGCCCTCATTGATGGATTCTGCCTCAGCAAAGGGACTGCTCTCTCTGCCACCCAGCCAATTGATGCCATCCTGCTGACAACCCTCTGGGCAGATGCACAAGTTCAACATTACTAGGCTCTCCACTAGGTCCATTGGTAACACCAGAGACACATCTAGCTCTAGAAGCAGCAGAGCCGGCATTGTCATCAACCACACCTTTCCTCACAACCTCAACATTTAGAAAAGCCACCCTCTGTTCGCATCTGTCCTTTATCATCTGATGGACATGCTCATCCCTACGAAGTTTCAACAGGGAGCCACTATCACTGTCAACAGCCCAGACTGCAAGTGTTTGAGATGGCCCCCATATAAACTTTGAGGATAAATCTTCATGTAATTGAGCAAGAGAATACTGACTGTTCCTATCAAACCATACATCATGCTGCTGCTCTGCCATGCTCACTAGCCCATACTCATCCTCAGCAACATATCTATCAACCTTAACAACTAGTCTAAACGCAGAACCAGGATCGATCCTGGCATCACCATAAACAGTAAAACAATGAGGAACTAGTCTGTTACTATGCACATTCACATTGAGTTAAGTCCTTACCAAGGAGGGCAACCACCACCGCTAGCCATTGTGACACCGGAGAAGGCGACCTACATCAGAAGCCTACAATATAAGAATGTGCAATGCAATCTGTCAGTGAATTGTAAGCTATATAAGAAAATTCGCATTAGCATCAGAGATTCCCCTAGACAGTCATCATGCCATTGTGCCCCCACGAACCAGGAGCACAGCAAATGCAACTTTCTTTGCTTTTTCATAATCTGCCAATTTTGACCATAGGGTAAAATACTGCATGTTCGTACCTCAAATATCAGTCAAGTTAAAGCGAAATCATTAACATGATGCTAACCAAATCACAAGTAGCTCAGGCTGCATTGCAGTGCTTTATAATAGGAACAACTTTTCAGATAGTGATAAAGAACTCGTTAAACAAGTTAAAAATGAACTTAGGCAGGGCATTCTTCCAATCTGGGATAGCCTTCATAACTTTTGCATCTACAGATGCATCTCCCGGATCCTGCTCGGCCAGTCAGTGGTGGAAGAAGAGCGATGGCCAACCATTATAATGGTAAAAATGTAAAAGCCCCAAACGAACAAGGCCTAATTTGGAGTGGAGAAAGTAGCAAGGGAGTCAACGAGCTGAGCTCACTGGCTCACATGATCCACCACCGCGGTCAAGCAGGCTTCGACAGAAGGCACATTCAGATCTCCGAATTTTGTGCAAAGAATGCTAATCATCAGGCTGACGGATTAGAATGGACCCCATGAAAAATAAATCGATCATCTAGTCAGCTTGGAAATGAGGCTGAAACCACAACCTATTTACAAGGGATTAGGCATTTCTACGAGCTCATAGACCCCATGAACCCTAACCCTAAATGTCGTGGAATGTGGGTGCAAAGGGGCGGCAGGGGGCACGTACCTTCGCTCCGTCGCAGTGGCCGCCGTGGCTCAGGGACGGCCGGAGGGGAGCAGGCGCGGCGGCGGCGGGCGAGCTGGAAAAGAAGCAGGCGGCGGCGGCGGGCGAGCTGGGGAAGAAGAACGCGTCGGGCGTCGGCGTTGGATGCCAGCACGAGAAAAATGGACGAGCTAGCGACTGACCAGTCTGTTTCCTTCCCTTCAGCAAATAACCAGGGGCAGGCAGGTCATTTCGCACCGCCCTGCTGACTGTGCGCCACCATGTCAGGTCGCGCGTGGCGTGCCAGATGAGCAATTGTGGCAAAAAGAAGATGCACGAATTTTAAAGATGGTAAATATGTAAGAGGCATGATAAGGATGACAATCGAGCGAGTGCCCATCTTAATAATGGTAAAAATGTAAAATGCCCCCCAGCTCCGTAGAACGCTCCACCCACAGCTTCAGCGGGAGGAGAAAATGGCTATTATAGGACTCCAATCATTTGGTTTCGCTATAATAGGACTCCTAACATTGGCTTCGTTCAAATAGGACTCCAAACAATTACACTAAGCTATAATAGGATTTTGGTCCTTTTTAATCTCTTTTGGACTCTAAATACATGTATTTGTTCCTAAAGTGACCTTTTTACCCCTCATTATATTTGTAGCTGCTGCATATGCCCGTGCTCGTGGCCTGCCTGTGCTAGCGTCCTGTGGCCTTGGCTGGCAGGCTGGCTCGCCGCCGTGGCTGGCTGGCTGGCTGCCGTGGCCATGGCTAGCTACAGCGTGGCCATTGCCTCCATGCACAGTTACAAGCAGTATATAACGACAGATCGATCCGCAACAAGAAAGATGATGAAACCTCTCGCTCGCTTGCTTGTCGTGTCGTTTGGGGCGCTGGCCGGCCGGCCTGTTGCCGTAACGTGTTTCGCGTCGCACGGCTGGGACGATCTCGGGCTGCGGCGCCTGCTTGCTCCTTGGTCGTCGTCGATCGGTCTCTGTCGCGCCGCGCCTGCATGTGGCCAGCATGTCCCTGTCCCGTGTCCACGATCGACTAGCTCATCAGCATGTCTCGTGTCTCGTCTGGACGCACGGGCACGCCAGCTAGCGCGCCTGCCTGCATGCATGCATGCCGATCGAGCTGACCTAAAAGCTGTACAGAGCATGGTGGATCTGCTGGTCCGTCGTCGATCAGTGTGAGCTGATCGAGGCGACCCAGCAGGCCGCGCGATGCATGGAGCGCAGTGGCGTCCCAGGCCAGGCTGCTGGCTCTGGCTGTGTGGTGTGGCCGCGTGGGACGACAACACGACGAGCACGCACGCACGCACGCTGCTGCATCGGCGGGCGGCGGCTCTCCTCCATCCATGGAGGAGGCAGCGGCGTGGAGGAGGAAGGGCAGCCCTGGCGTGGAGGAGGAAGAGCCGCGGCGGGAGGAGGCGCAGGACCGACGGGCGGCGGCGGTAGACGAAGAGTTAACGTACGGGAGAGAAACTGAATCGATCTCTTGTATTTCTAAGAAGGGCACTACGGTCATTATCAGAAAATACATGTATTTGGGAGATGAGAAAAATGGTTAAAAGGACCAAAATCCTATTATAGTTTATGATAATTGTTTGGAGTCCTATTTAAGCGAAACCAATATTAAGAGTCCTATTTCGACGAAACCAAACGATTGGAGTCCTGTAATAGCCATTTTCTCCAGCGGGAGGCGCGGCGAGGACCTTTGCCCCGCCACCCGGCACAAGTGACGAACGGAGAGGACCGGGCAAAAACCGTGCGAGTCTACAAGATGAAGAGAAATGATAACGGGTTTACGGATATCAAAGGCTCAATTTCACGGACCCGTTAGCGTGGCGAACCCATCAGCGGACCCAAACAGCTGCACGAATCTCCAAACAAATTAACGGTCCAGAATCTGACAGATAAAAGTCAACAAAATCTGTTGACAGATAAATAACATAAATCTTAAATTAAAACAGTGTACTTCGATAGTTCGAATGCGAGGATGTCACGTGTGTGGGCTTTCGAGCAATGCAATGGGAGCGAGGTTGGAGATCTATTATCTATAGATCGTGCACAGATTCTTAAAATTAATAATAACAAAATTAAATGATCAAGCATTTTTTCCGTAGATAGTATGATTCAATTTTATCTCGACTACGTAAGTTGGTCCTCTCTCCGTTCTAAATTACTTTCTTAGTCCAAAAAGAATGCACTCTGACCAAAGTTATTAAAAAAGTACTAAAATTTATGATATAAAATAAATACTATTTTTTTCTGAATAAATAAAATAAATTCTATTAGATTAATTATGGAATGTATTTTTATAATAAATTTATTCAGAGATATGTATCTAAAAAAATCAAAACATCAGGGAGGAAGTATGACAATTTGCTTATAAATTTGAACAGAAACAAAGTTGAGTTGAATCTCCATATAGGCTAGTGAAGAAGAATGGCTGTAAAAAAATACTCTACTGTGAAATCTGGTCCGGTCACAAGGCAAACCTCAGTGGTGGGTCGCCCCATCTCGTTGCCACCTTAGATCCATTCCCTGAGCCTCCATCACCGTGACCGGTTGGCAGGGACGAAGCAAGGAAATAAAGGGGGCTGAAGGTCGTCTTCTGTCTCTAGCAGCCCCTCCTACACCTTCATGCATGGCTAACGAATCAGGGGGGGCTCGAGTCCGGCTTGCGCTAGCTTCGTCCCTGGGTTGGAATCAGATCCTCCAACGTTGGCGTCCTGAACTGCACTCGACAGTCGATCATCGTAGCCATCCATTTTAGATCCTACCGTAAGACTCCAAATCGTTAACCTTTAACAGGCCTACTGCAGCCGGCCCATTTTAGCCTAGCCACGCGACTCTCCTCTCGTACGGTGGTTCCTTTGTCGCCTCCGCCGCCAATGCGGGTCACCGGATCAGCGTGCCCGTCGTCGCCAGGGCGTCACCCCTTCCCCGATCTGGTGGCATGGCACATCAGCTGCTTCTCCACCGCGCCAGCGCCAGCGCTCCCCTCAGCGCCACTGTGCATGAGCGTCATCGCTGCGCAACTTGCCGTGCCGTGGCCGATCGTGTCGGCGGCGCTTCTGATCATGCTGGCGATTCCTCTCCACCACCGCCACGATCTGCTTCGTGGCTGTAGGCGGTGGTCATGGTCCTCCATGGCCAGGCAGGCTGGTGGTTAGTAGAACAGAGAAGACTGCGTATTGTGTTTTGAGTCGTGTAAATTATGCAAGTGCTATGCAAATTGTGACGGTATAGGAATAAGGAATTGTAAAGATTGACATTGTGCCAGTGTGGCCAAGCATGCCATTCTATAATAAATTGGTTCTATGATACTATTATTAATGGAATCCACAAAAACTATTGCTGATAATTGCAACTTCAGAGGCGGCATCAACTTCAAAGGCTGCATACTACTGAATATTACACTTGAACAAACCCAAAACTATCTGAACATGATTTTGTTTTGATGCAGATTCTATCTCAGATTTCCTTAAATCCATCATTTCAGCACAATCAGGTGAGAGAGGACAAGAGCACAATCGGATTCTACTCATCGAGCAGCACCAGGATACAAAAGAGAGGACGTGAGTACAGAGATTTTTAGAACATGTATATCAGTGGAGACCAAGCAGCAGGAGGAGATGCCGATCACCGTCGCAAGGAACCCTAGCGGCACCCGGATAGGTCCGCGAGACTGTAATCGCGCCAAAAACGAAGAGGAATGGCGCCAAAAACAGCAGGTACTCGCGCCAAAAAAGGAACATCGTGGCTGTTTTCTACTGAAACAGGCCGTGCTCTCGTTGGGCCAAAGCCCAGCGTGCAGAGGAGGGCAGCGCATAATCTGCTCACCGTCGGATACGAACGAGTGGTCAGATTTGTTGCAACTGCAGAAGAAAGTTCTGGAGGCAACATTAGACGATCTGACTCCCAACATTCACGACGTACGTACCCCTGGTCGACTCTGCCGCCGCCGCCGATGACCGGGTCGGCGTTCCTCTCCCCAGCCGTCCGCCACCGCGACGCTCCGAGCTCCCTACCTCGCCGGCGCTCCCCTTCCCTCTCCTCTCTGATCCGGCGGCGTGGCACGTCAGCAGGCTCCTACCTCGCCAGCGCTCCCCTTCCCCTTCCCCGCCCCCGCCATCGCGGTCAAGACGGCGCCGTCGCCGCAGACGCTGCCGGCCCGTGGCTGGTTATGGCGACAGCGTTCCTCGTCTCGCCGGCGCTCACATCTGTACCACCGCGACGCTCCGGCTTCGTGGTTGCAGACCCTGTCGCCCCATGGTCGTCTGTGGCGGACATCCGGTCGCCGGAGGCCGGCACATCAAAGGTCGTGTCGTCTCCGCGCGCGGCCTCGCACGACAACGCGGCGACGCGAGCCAGCGGCGCGACGCAGCAGTCGATCAGAGCCGCGAGCGCGACGGCGATGGGCGCGGAAGCAGCGGCCACTGCGGCCTTGTCGGACGCGGTGAGAACAAGTTTGTTCAGCAACACCGCGGCGGCGGGCATCTTGAGCGAAGCATCTTGTGCAGCGGCGACGCTGGTCATTGGCTCGACGGAGCTCGAGCGAAGCGAAAGGGCGAAAAGCAGGCCGACGAGCATCTTGAGCTCGGCCATGGCGGATGGCTCGCCTCACACTCGCGCAAAAAAAGATAGCAGCCATAGCTCCTCCAGGCAACGTCGTTGTTGGACCGAGGCCCAGTGCGTGAAGGGGTGTAGCGCCTGGGAGGAACTGTGTACCATCCGATTCTACTGAACTGTGTACCATCAGATCACTGACTGCAGAGGAAAGTCGTCCTCATCGACTGCAGAGGATCTGGTTCAAGTCGCTTCGGTCGACTTCAGAGGATCTGGTTCCGGTTCGGCCTCGCCTACTACGTGCGTCCTCTCGACACCGCCCTTCGATTTGCTGAAGATGTACTCGACAAGGACTCTGGTTCTGATCCGGCTCTTATTAGGATTTCTGTTCTGGTTTTGATATAAAAAAAACAGGAGAGGAGTAGACGTCGATGGGGAAGATTTCTTATTACTCCAACACGATCCCGATGAACCCTGCAGATAGGGAGCCTGGAAGCCACGGCCACCCTATTGAGACGTCGCTGTTGCCGTTGAAGAAGAGGACATCCAACTATAACAGTGGTGGTGGCAGAATCTCCGCCGCGTCTAGGAAGAAACGGATGGCCGATAACAGTGTCGTTGGTGCCGAGACCAAGGACACCACAGGAGGCTTGGAGGCTCCAGTTCCGCGTCAACGGCACCACGTACCAGCTGCAGCTTCACGGGAACCCGCAGCGGATCTCCCAGCGCCAATAGCAGCTTCGCCGGAGCCCGCAGCTGAAGGCAACGCCTTATCCGAGTCCGACGAAGAGAAGAAGCGGTTGAGCAAGGGAAAGTGGCTAGCCAGGGAAGAGAGCAGCCGCAGCCTGGTTACGGTTACGCCGCAGCCGCCGGTGAAGAAGCTGATGCACGATGGGATCCGTAGCTTCGTCCCCCTCCCCCAGCAGTTGCGCGATGAGCACCGTCATGCCGCCACCGCCGCCGCCGAGGCGGACGACGACGTGCCGTTGCCGTTGCACGGGTCCCCCGCCCTGAGCTCGGCGCTGAAGCAGCGCCTCGCGGAGCTGGGCGCCACGCGGCCGTGGCTGGTGCACAGCAAGACCCTCCACAAGAGCGACGTAGACGAGAACCAGAACCGGCTGCTGGTGTCGTGCAAGCGCGGGAGCGGGACGGAGGACTGCCCCATCACCCGGTGCTTCTCGCCCGCCGAGCTGGAGCGCGTGAACAAGAAGCACGCCGGGCTGGCGGTCACGGCCCTGGACCGGGACGGCGTCCCGTACGCGCTCACCTGCAAGTTCCTCGACTCCAACAACGGCTACCGGTTCATCTCCGAGTGGAAGCACTTCCTCATCCGGAACGGCATGAACCTGGACTCCCAGAGGCACAAAGTCTGGACGCGCGACGTGGAGGTGGAGCTGTGGGCGTTCCGGTCGCGCCAGCTGCCGTACCAGCCTCAGCTCGACGCCGAGGGGAACGTGGTCACGGTAACGACCAAAGACGAGGACGGCAAGAAGGTTACGGTCGTCCAGCGGGTATGCCACCACTTGGATGCGGACGGCGCCCTCGGCCTTCTCCTGCTGCACCACGAGAACAGGAGACGACGCGTCAAGAGCGAGGAGGAGGACGACGACGATTGGGAGGGGCCATCGTCGCCGCCGTCGGTGGCCCGTAAGAAGGGCAAGCAGCAAAGTGGCAAGCGGGGCGCGTCGGGGTCGTCGTCGGCGTTGGCGTCACCGGTGGCGCTTCCCGCACCGGTTGCGGAGCAGGGAGAGGCGAGGTGGTCGACATTCTATGCTGCGGTCGGACTGGCAAAGCTACGGCGGGCCATTTGGGAACGGTGGCAGGAACACGCCGACCAAGGACATGGCGCTAAGGGATCCAACGACGACGTGGCTAAATCGCGAGCAGACGTGGTGGGAGAGAAGATTGATAATAAAAAATAAAAAAAGCATGGGAATGCACAGCATAGAAGAACGGGGGCAAGTAGGCAGAGACTATTGATTCCGTTGGGCAACATGCGAGCTAATCTGATGTTAGCTGCTATTTCGACAAGAAGGGTAAGGGGTGATGCGTCCCCGTTTGTATAGAGTGAATGGTACGATTTATATGTATATATTAGAATCAAATTTTATTTCAATTTCAGTCCCAGATTCTTAAAAACTGTCCTTACTAGCCCAAAGCTCTGTTAGGCTGTTGGTAATGCTCTGAACCGGACATCCGTTAAGATGCTTTATTACTGGGCGTATAGTCATAGAAAACATGGATCGTAGCGGCGTTCCCCGTTCTTGGAACTTTCGTTCCAGATTGCGGAACGGGGACGACGCGGTACAGAACGTGGCGGAGCCGAGAACCAAAATAAACCGGATCTTCAAGAGAAAGAGGAAGAAACAAAGATCTAAATCACCATTCTCACGGAGAACAAGCTTATGAGTGACTTCATCCGACGGCGGCACAGCGTCGGACGGCGGTGGCGGCGCGGTGTAGTGGTCGGTCCTGGTCGTGGTTGGCAGCGGTTGCTGGTTTCGACGGAGGCAACGACTGAATGAGCCAGCAGACACCTAACGTGAATGGGCCGGAGGCCCAGTGTGAAATAGCAATGGCTCAATGTGATTGCGTCAAATAGCAGTGGCTCATTCCCCTAAAAAAAGAATGGCTCGTGCTTCCTGTACGCAGAAGTTTATTCTGGGGTGGAGAAAACTGGTGATGCAATTGCTCATTTTTTAC
Organism: Saccharum hybrid cultivar R570; assembly: GCA_038087645.1. NCBI lineage: Eukaryota > Viridiplantae > Streptophyta > Magnoliopsida > Poales > Poaceae > Saccharum > Saccharum hybrid cultivar. Next base: position 194,098 of record JAQSUU010000100.1, read on the forward strand.
TAAAAGCAATTGATGCTACGTTTCATAGCTATGTTCCGGATACGTCATCCCAATTATGTAGGGATCATGATCCCATCCTTGAACTAAACATCGTATACCCCCTACGAACCGGGATCTTAGAATTGTCAATCCACGTCCCATGTACCGCGTTCCTCGTACCTACATATCAGGAACTTTTCATGACGGTGGCCAGGCCACGACGCCAACCCAACAACCCACGCTCTGTTTCTAAAAAAAAAATACTCTTCCACTTATTCCTATCCACCCGTTCCTCTTCATATCATTCTTATCCGCTCGCCTATAGCCTCTGAGCGCACGACCGCTGGCCCTCCGAGGCGCAGCACACGGCCACCTCCGAGGCGCATCACTTGGGCGCTGGCCTTGCTAGGCACAGCACGCGGCCGCCTCCAAGTTGCGGCGTTCGCCTGCCGTCCCTGCCAGGCGTGGCGTGCTGCTGCCGTCCCTACTAGGCGTGGCGTGTTGCTGCCGTCCCTGCTAGGCGTGGCGTGCTGCTGCCGTCCCTACCAGGCGTGGCGTGCTGCTGCCCTCTCCAAGTCGCGCGCCCGCAGCCTCCCCGTCGCTCGTGCGGCCTATGCCTCCATTCCGCAACATGCAGCCACTGCCACCGGGCCGCTGCCTCCGATGAACACCACACACCGATGAGCCTTCATTCTACCGAGCAGCAAGGAGATGTTGCGTTAAAAGCGCATGTTGCAAGAATATGTTTCAATTGCTTCAAATGTTTCAGAGGTATGTTGCAAGTGTTCATATGGATGTTGTGAAAATATATCGTGATGTTGCACATATTGCAATAGTTGTACACGTATGTTGTAAGCGTCCGTTCCAAATGTTCCATCTACTTTTTCAGACGTATATTACAAGTGTGTTTATTCGGATATTGCATATGTTTCAACATATGTTGCAAGAGTATATTCGAAACGTTTCAGTTGTTTCAGTCTTATATTGTAATAAGTGTCTTTATGTTGCAAGTTGCAAGTGTTTTATCTGAATGTTGCATATGTTTCATACACATGTTGCAAATGTGCATTCCAAATATTTCATCTCCTTCAGACTTATGTTGCATTCAGGTGTTTTATATTGCAAGTATTTTGTGTTTCAGAGGTATGTTCAGAGAGTCATTGGGGTATAGTTCGGGTGCCAGGGGAAGAGGCACAACGAGCCTAGGGCCGGCGGTTGGGGCGCACGACGCACCTAGGGTCCTACGGGCGGGGCGTCTCATCCTCATCCTGGGTCCTGCCATCGCAGAGAGAGAGGAGGGGGTCAAGGGGAAGGAGCGGCAGGTGTGGGGTGGGGCGAGACAGACGGAGGCAGGGTACGTGTGCGTTGCAAGACGAGGCAAACGGGAAAAGACTGATGTGATATGGTTAGAGTGCGGCGCATTTCGATGCTAGGCCATTCGGTACCGTCTGATGGAATCATATCCCATTGAGTATGCAGGCGCCTGCAATTCCCATTACACCATTCATGTTCCTCGTTCCCATGTAAACCACGATGCCAATATTCACTCCACTCTCCGTTCATAAATTATGTTCCTTCCTCATCTTTGTGATAACGCATATATAATTGACTCCGTTATTAAAACAGCAGTCACCGAGATTTCAGGTTACCAGCCAGCAACGAGCCTAAAGCCCTAAAGTAGATGGTTACTGCGATGTAACCTCCCTAAAGTAGAAGGTTACTGCCATAGTGGCATAGTGACATGTAACCTCAGACCGGAAAACACAGCGAATTCTGATTTATTATTCACCTCAAGCAGTTGAACACAGAATAGACTGCGAACTCTGATTTATTATTCACCTCAAGCAAAATTCTGATTTATTATTCACCTCAAGCAGTGGAACACAGAATAGACTGCAAAACAGACTCTTGACACCTATCGATCACAGTACTTGTTTGGCTGCTGTAATTCAATTTCGGAGGCTCCTCAATTCTACGTGTAAGAAAGATGTATACTTGGAAAAATTACATCAATGTTCAATCAACATGGAAGCGATTCCACATAGAAAATTGTGTGTATTCCTGACTAGTACAAGCATATAGATGTAAATAACCCTATACAGTTATCGTGAAGAAATAGAGTTTCAGCAAAACAGCAAGCCCCAACTGCAACAAGAATATCCCTGCAACGATCAGGAACCATCTCTCGCCAGAATTTACAATGTGCGCACGGAGATTTACAGCAACGAAGGTAGCAGACATGAAACCAGCAACACTAGCAATCACCCATCTGAATATTTCTATTGGCACAATAGACAGGAGCTGTCATGCAAAAGGAGAAAGAACTTTCAGTCAACTTCTTATGCTTTAGAAATGCTCCAAAATTTTAACAGGTAATATACTAGTATTTTGTCAACAGAGAATCAGTAAATGACAGATATAGCTTATATGGAAGTAAAAATAGTCCCTCTGATTGCAAATATCAGCCATCCTAGGGTCCATGCCAGTAAAACATTTTTTTTATTTTGACAATGATCCATAGAACAGTATTTGTCCATATGAAACTGGTATCACTAGATTTATCATGTTGTAAAACCATGTAACTACAATTATAGTAGTAAAAGGGTACCTAGCAAACAAATAATATTGGTAAATGGTGGTAGTAATGACCCTTGGGATTGATTGGTTTCATTTTCATACAAAAGCATTGCAAATTATTTAAACTCAAGCTTGCTGATTGCTTTATAGGTGTTAGAATCCAGTGAACATTTCCCATAGAAAAGGGAAAATCTCAAGCAACTTTAACAATAGGCCATAGTGGCACATAATTGTAAACTAAAAGAATTGTAATTCCTATGTATATGTGCATTTTAGTAAGAACCTTACCGATGCTGGAATGAAGATGAACAGAGAGTATCCGTATAGGCACCACAGTTGCACCAGACCAGCAGGTGCTGAGAAGTACTTGAGAATGACATATAAAAGAAGAGGAACAAATGTCACGTAGCCATAGAATAAGCCAGCAGACCAGGTAACCAAGTTGATATCATAGTTCCATTCCTTCTTGTGCCATTTGTGAGATAGGTAGGTGACAAAAGTAGCAATAGATGCAGCAACAAAAATCAGGGTGGTGCATGTCCAAAATGGCCCATACCTACAGAATATAAAAAATGAAACAGAAGGCATAGCAGATCAGTAGCAAATTACAAAGAATTAATCATTCAGACAAATATAAATTCTTCCAGGTGACTCACATTCGCCAAGTTCTCTGTACTATTATCCCATTGTTAGTTACAAAGTTATTAAACTATCGTTCATATGTCCTAAATTGAAATGGTTGATAGTATATAATTGTTCTTTTCAGAAAGAAGCATTCAATGCAACTTCACAGGCATATTCTACTTTGATGTAGATCCACTACAGGCGACCAGACACAACATAGAGAAACAACAATTTGATTGCTTAATGCCTTCAAAAGGATATCATAAATTTGTATTTCAACCCAATAGCAAGTGTAAATACTAATAGCTAGTTCACACTTGCTATTTGCTGAAATAAACTCTGCAGAAACTCATGTAGAAAGGGCTCTGACATTGCAACCATCTTAAAATCTTAAAACAAACTCAAAGAATCATATCAGCAATCTTCAATGCTAGACAGCAATAATTGTTCCAAGGATCAGTTCGACCAAAAACCAACAGATCCCGCTCAAAAAGAAACTAAGCATTTGGAACAATCCAGCTATCAGTGCGCAGAACCAGAGACGTGAATGCATAAACTACATGACCAACACCTTCCAGCCAAAGCAAACAGGTCCACATTCAACACCGAGGTGCAATTTAACTGATGAATAATAGCCAGCATATTATTAACAAAAACTCGCAATGATCTATCGCATCTGCCACGTTTCAGTAATGCAGCAAAATTGAGTTATGCTACGTTATCTGTAAGGGGAACTGATTGAAAAGCATACAGGTCAGGGTTCTCGGAGGTCTTCTCGGTAAACGTGCCGCGGAAGGGGAAGACGGATTCCCAGATCCTCTCGACAACGTCGGAAGTGTCAACGTCGAAGTAGGGCTTGTACGCCGCCACGGAGAACATGCGGAACCAGCCGCCCTGCGCGGCATCATCTGACCCGGCACTGCCGCCTCTGCCACCGCTTCCGGCTCCTCCGCCCTTGGACGAGAAGGTGTCTGCGCAAAAAAGGCCACCGCGGCCAGGTCAGTGAGTCGGATCCGAAGAGAAACGTGAAGCGCACGGGAGCTGAGGCCGCGAGATCTGACCGTCGGCGTCGGTGGGCGGGCGGTAGGCGCCAGCGATCTTGCCCCTGGCCTCGGACGGCGGGAAGGTCTGGAGGTTGGAGTCAGCGAACCTGATGGCCGGCGGATCTGTCCCCGTGGCCGCCTGCGTGGTGTGGCAACAGAGAGATAGTGAGGCCGGCTGTGTGCCGCGCGAGAGGAGGGAGACTGACAGAAAGGGCGGTTGCATACCGGGACGGATCCGGAGGCCTTGGGGTCGTCGAGGGCGGAGTACCCACCGCCGGACATCATCTTCGCCGGCCACGACAGACGGCGGTGACGGAGCTGTGCTTCGCGGCGAGCAGGGGTGAGAAGGGAGTCAGGCCGGCCGCGTGAAGGAGGGGAGAGCGGATTGTTTATGCGGGATCTGGCTGCGGCTACCGCCTCTCGTTGGATTGTACCCAACCGGGCCCACTTGGCGCGCTCTGTCTACGTGAACCGTGTCGGCGCGGGCGGTTGTTTACGGGAGATGAAAGAGCTCGCTCGAGGCAGAAATTATTGGGTCGTTGGTGTCTGACTAAAATTATTTGTCGTGCCAAAGATTTAGTAAATCAAAGTTATGTAAAAAAATATTATCATAGATTTAGCAAGCTAAATATAAGAAATTGGTAAGTTTTACTACGAAACCAAACAATAGCCAAAATCATAACTTGCCAAATCTTTGGTAAGGCAAATTTTGATAACCAACCATTCAGATTTCAGACCCATTAGATCGACGAGATCACAACCCTTTTTGTTTCTTTCGTGCAATCCATGTGTTTTTTTTCCGAATCAAAACATAAATACGCGCACCATCTACTCTCTCCATGTTGGTAAAACAATCCGTTTTAGATAAGATTTAGGTCGGACATTAGGGATATAAATCATAAATAACTTTTAAATTGTTGAGTTTAAAAATATAAAAACCACATGAATAGACTTGTCTTGAAAAATGCTTTCATAAAAATATACATATATCACTTTTAAATAAATATTTTTATAAAAATAACAAGTTAAAGTTATGTTTTAGAGACGGTGTCGCTGTTTAAAACAACTTTTTTTTACCAATCTGGAGAGAGTCATTTCTATGAATTCGTGCAAACTAAATATATGTTCTTTTTTATGGAGTTAGCATCATGTTCTAATAACTTGTATAATGAGATGATTTGTGTTCAAAGACTATACCAGCGCCGTAATTTTAAATTGTCTGGACGAAATCAAGGACCTTAAATGAGGAAGGATATATTGTTGGACTCAACAACGCCTCTCTATAAACACATTATCCTATCTTATAAGATGTTACATTATAAATTGGTTTAAGAGGTGATCTGACGTAGGCAAAAGGCGAACTTGTTAGTGCCCGGACGTCCGATCCAAATGGTAGCGTTTGGACGCTGTCCACATAGGGAGCGAGCAAGCCCCTAGTCATCGGGCTCGCGAAGGAGAGCACCAACAGTGGGCTTGCATCGCCCCGGACGTCTCCCACGCCACCAGCTGCTTCCCACGCGCATCCCATGTGTAACACTCGATCTATATTTGAAACATCTAGATGCAACCATTGCAACATACAAAAGAAGACAGATGAAACACTTGAAATAAGCATCTAAAACACTTACGAAAATGCCTGAACAATATTGCAAACATATGCAAAATCCACACGAAACACTTGCAAACATACGTATGAAACACCTGAAAAACATTTGAAAACATATGTATATGCAACATCTAGATCTACTTTTATAATATCTAGATAAAACACTTGCAACATTCGTCTGGAACAAATGAAATATTTGGAACATGCACTAAAAATATACGTGTATAGCTATTACAACATGTGCAACATTCTGATCTACTTTTGCAACATCGATATGCAACATTTGCAACATACCTCTAAAATACCTAAAACACTTGAAATATGCTATTGCAGCATGCATTTTCAGCGTAGCATCTACTTGCTACTTGGACGAATAGAGGCTCGTTGACACGGAGCTCGACGCCGGAGCAGAGCTCGATGTCGTGGAGTGGTGCGGAGGTTGTCGGTGTGGAGCTCGTCGGCGGCACGGACCTCGGCAGGGGCAAGGGTAGGCGGATGGAGCGCGGCCGCGATAGAAGGCGCGAGTCCAGGAGCAAGTGTGGCGGTGCAGGTGGGCGGGGGAGGGGGGGTGAGCGGGGGCGGCGTAGGCAAGGGTGGGGGGTCCATCCTGTGAGCAGAGCGAGCGGGCGACGCGAGCAGGGGCGAGGACGGGGTCCGTCCAGATGGACGGACGATCTATAAGGAGAGTTTCTGAAATATGAAGGTAAGAGGTTGGGAAAAGCAACAAATTTTGATGCTTATGTGGCCGGGTTGAAACAAACTATCATATCATTTTTACCTATTCCATATCTCAATTTCTATGGAGTTGCGTAAGAGATGTCATCCGATGGGATGGTTTCCCAACCAACTTCCTCAACTGATCTATGGGTTAGTTAGGGTCCATTTGAATCCCTTAATAAATCTTGTCTAGCTTCACTCTGCAAGAAAATATAGGATGTATGAGTGTTTGGTTGAGAAGCAAGCTGCCTAAGAGCTTATGCTGGCAAGCAAAATCCTAGCCACAGTCGGAGAGCGAATTTTGCTTGCTCAGCAAGTTCTTAGAGTCTACACCTGGGAATCAAGGCTAGTCTACCTTTGGAACTAAACGCGCCCTTGACCTATCAGCAAGTTGATTAAGCAGAACCTCAGGAGTCCCTCGGCGAGTAAGCCTTTTTTTTTTCAGGTTTTGCTTGTATTTGACACTGTCGAGATCTGATTCTACTATAGAGGATAGTTTATTCTTGCTCTCTTTCGTTAACTAGCATCCTAAGCATAAAATTGTAGAACCCTTTGAGCCCGTTCGCTTCGCTGAAAAGCCATGGTTAAAAGTTGATTTGTTATGAGAGAAAAACATTGTTCTGGTTGAAAAAACAAGCTGAAAAGTACGGATTATAAGACAAGCGAACATAGACATTAAGTATCACTAGCAAAATTGCCCATGTGTTTACGGGACGCACGTCTTGAAATGGTCCTAGATAATTTATAGCATAAAGAATTAATGATCACATCATAAATTTCAATTAGTTGTGTGATTCTATTCTATATCATAGTTGGACACGTGTTACTCATATTTCATACGCATGTTGTCAATCCTTGAATGTCTGTGCGTCACAACGGGATTTATATCTTGTGTCATCGTTCTAATGCACTTTAGAATTAGACTACATAGGTTGGTTGGACATACGCTATCCAATTTGCATGAGTACGGCTCATAAGTTTAAGACAAATAAATAATTAAGATTTTAATCTCTAACAATTCATCATATATTACGAACCCTTAGTAAAATTAGCTGGCAAACGAACTGTATACGAAAGTGAGGGGCGGCAGTTAGTAGACAGACAAAGCTAAAAAGAAACACAAAAAAAGCTCGTGCTTCCATTATTTTTATCTTTTTTCTTTTCTTTTTTCTTCTTTTTATATTTTATTATTTATTTCTCCTTTTCCTTATCCCGTCACCCCCATCCCCGGGATCTCGCAGCTCGCGCACCATGGTCTCTCTTTCTTCTCCACCGCCCCATCGCGCCCGCTCAACCAACTACCACCGCCCCGCACCTCCCGTTGCGCCACCGCCTCAAACGCGTCGCACCACGCCGCCCCTCCCCTCCCGCCCCGCCTGCCGCGCCGCCCTTCCCGCCGTGCCATCTCGCCCCTCGTCGCCGCCCTACCTCCTGCCGTTATTCATGGCCGGATGCCCCTCACGCTTTTTCTCCGTCGTTAGCTACATGCACGAGAAGGGAGGAGCACAGTACTACAATAATCTTGCGAGGCGGGCAACAAAAATATCTCGGAGCAAAGGTCACAGTAAATCAGACCTTTTCCGAGGCGGTTTGAATGCCCGTCTTGGTTAATAAAATAAAAAAATCTAGCGAGCCCGTCGATGGGGCCCGCTGAGCCCATCGATGAGGCCCGCCAAAGCCCATCCAAGCGCCGTGAGCACCGCCGCTCGTCGGATCCACGGGCGCCCTAGATCCGTCGTCGGGGGACGCCACCGCTTTGGATCTGCCGCCGGGAGCCCATGAGGTGGTGGAGGACGCCAGAGAGCTGAGGCCGAATTCAGACACCGAGTGAAAGGTCCTAATATGGTTAGAGGGGGGATGAATAGCCTATTAAAATTCTACAATCTCACTAGAGCAAATGGCGAAATATGATTTTGTTCTAGCTTTACAAGGGTTACAAGCCATCTATCCAATAATTCTAGTAACTATGATCACTATAACAAACAAATGCCACTATGAGATCTCACAAGCTAGCTACACTAAAGAGCTCAACTAGGTGAATCCTCATCTAGTGGCACTTAAGTTAGCTTTCCACTAGATCTAAATGCATATGCAAATGAATCCTCATCTAGTGGCACTTAAGTGATCAATAGCCCCGAAAATTCCCCTCTTTATAGTACGTCTATCAATCCTAAGTGTGATCACACCCTCTATGGTGTATTGATCACCAAAAGTAAATCTTATCTATACCTTTGCCTTGAGCTTCATAGGATTGCACTCCATCTCCTCTTCTTCTCCAAGTATAGCACCAAGTCATCATGATCAACATGCATCTTGCCATCACTTAGGAGTGTATCAATCACCTTTTGCTATCAACACTCAAGCACATGTGATTAGTACTTAGGTTTCATCAATTAGCCAAAACCAAACTAGGGACTTTCACCGGGCCGCCGGCATGCTGCTTCTCTAGGCCGTAGGGGAGCTGCTCGTCACCCGGGCATCGTCGCTGGGGCACCTCCTCGACGGGGCCGGGCCTTCTCCTTGCCATGGTGCCCGCTGCCACTATGGGGGGAGAGAGGGCGAGTGTCATCGCTGTGGGGGAAGAGAGGGCGAGCGCCACCACTGTGGGGAGGGAGGAGAGGCCGCACGCCGCTCCCTATGGGGAGAGAGTGAGTGAGAGAGAGAGTGTGTGTGTCACGAGAGAGAGAGAGAGAGAGAGGGTGTCGCGCGCTCTGTTCGCGAGCGAGAGGGCCCCCGCACGACTGAGGAAGAGTAAGGGGAGTTAGGGTTTGGTGTGCTCACGGTATATATTAGGAGCCCGTTACCGAGCCTAGATGGGCTGTCTAGGCCTAATATTTACCGAGGCAGGCCTTATAGCGTAACCGCCTCGGTTAATGTATTTACCGAGGCGGTTGCGTTAGAACAACCGGTTAATCGATATTAACCGAGGCAGGCATTTTAAGGTGTCCCCCTCGATTAATCGATTTTGCGAGGTGGTTTTTTGTAGCCGACTCGGTTAATAAAAAAATGACTGCCTCGGTTAATACTAGGCATTAACCGAGGCGGTTGAAAATTCTGTTCGCCTCGGAGGCCTATTTCAAAAGGCCTCGCAAAAGATTTTTGGTAGTAGTGGCAGCCATAGTGCGTGGATCTTGGGGCAGCGGTGTCCATCCCGCGTGAGAAGAGAGGAGGGCTGGTAAAAGCTTCTTCTTTTTTTAGCTCCTCCGTCTCTTCCAGCTCTCTCTTGCTTGGATCCGCCTCGTCCCCGATCGACGTCGAGCTTTGTCATCGCCTACGTGTTCCTCATCCTCCTCTTCTCCTGTCTCCACCTGTTGGAGATGGAGGAGCACCACCGCCGCTGCAGGGACCAATACCAACACCTGAAGCATGGCATATGGGCAACATGGCATCGACGGCTCAGATAGTTAAGTTTTGATGAAGGCAAAGCCGGCGGCGGCACATGCATCTCGCTGACATATCTGAAAGGATCAAGATGCACAAGAGGGGGGTGAATTGGGCTTTTCTAAAAATTAATTGTAAGAATTAAATCCTACAAGCTAAACTTCACCACTAGTGCCTACTAGTGTTCCTTGTGATTCTACCGGTAAAAGTTTTGCACCCTAAGTTCCAATCCTAGACTAGCATGGCAATTCTAGGAAAGTAAACAAGCAATAAAAGTAATGCACGAATGTAAATGCTTGAAAGTAAGGGTTAGGAACACAGCGATGTTTTGCCGAGGTATCGGAGAGTCACCACTCCCCACTAGTCCTCATTAGAGCACCCGCGCAAGGGTGTAGCTCCCCCTTGATCCGTGCAAAGATCAAGTGCTCTCTACGGGTTGATTCTTCGACACTCCGTCGCGGCGAATCACTCAAAACCGCTCACAACATGAGTTGGGTCACCCACAAGCTCATCGGATGATCACCAAACTCCTAATCACCACCAAACCATCTAGGTGATGGCGATCACCAAGAGTAACAAGCTAGAACTCTCACTTGACCACAACAAGGCTAATGAGAAGATGGATGCACACTTGCTACACTCTTGTCACTAGAGAGGAAGCTCAAACTTTGATTCTCAAATCACTATTCTCACTAGGGCTCTTGCACTCTCTTGCACTCCAAAGGTGTTTCTCAGCTGAACAAATGAGCAAGAGACCTCTAAAAGAGGTGGATGGGATATATTTATACACCCCTCAGACAAATCCAACCGTTATCTACCGAAACAGCAAAACGCGCACTGACCGGACGCGCCGGTCGACATGACCGGACGCGCCGGTCAAGTGTAACGGTCGGAAACCGAAAGTTAGCGCTGAGTGACCGGACGCGCTGGTCTGAGATGAAGAGTTGACCGGACGCGTCTGATCATGCAAGAGCCTTACTGGAAACTGATCTGACGCTTGACCGCGTCTGATCATAGATGATCGGACGTGTCAGGTCAGCTTGGGACCTTACTAGAACGTGACCGGACGCGCCGATCACTTCACAGTTGCGTCCGATTACACTGTTTACCCTCTGGAACACGTGTCAGACTGACCACCGCGTCCGGTCCTCTCAAGGACCACGTCCGGTCAGTCAGTTAACGATGCAGTGACTTGTTAGTACTGACTGGACGCGTCCGGTCATGACCAGGACCGCGTCCGGTCAAGGGTAAACTGCTCAAACGACTTCTAAACGCGATGCAACTTGAACCAAGTTGCTTCTACTAAACTTTGAGCTTTTTTAGAGCTACCTAGTGCTAAGTTTGACAAGTGTGCACCACACCTAAACAAAAAGACTTACCTAGGTCAAGCTACTCGCTCATGCCCCCCTTTATAGTACGGTCAAAGGAAGAAACAAAGATCCTAACGACTATTCCAGATGTAACTCAACATCTTGACATCCGGAACTAACCGTCCTTAATCTTGTCGTTGATCCTTTGAAAACCAAAACGATTTCCATCAAGGGACATGAATATCATATTGCCCAAAGAAGTTATCATCTCCATGACATAACTTACCAACGTTTCTGCAAAACACATGTTAGTCATGGTAATAATGCGTTGTCATCAATTGCCGAAACCAACACCGGGGCCTAGATGCTTTCAATCTCCCCTTTTTGGTGATTGATGACAACACTTTAGATTCAGAAGATATAAGTTAAGGTTTTCGATCATGCTTGGTTCACATAAGCATAAAGCTGTAAGCACAAGGGGTTAGTCATTGCTTATGCGTTCCAAGCCAACTGAGTGTACTCATAAGATAAAACATGAAGAGTTAGTACACATAACACATAGCTCATATGAAATCGGAGTAAGGCACGGAAGCACAACCTTATGAGCTAAACATCATTAAGTGACATAATAATTAAGACACAGTCTCACAAACTCATAGTCACACAATGCAGGGCAAGAAAATAAACATGATGCATGAAAGTAGCACACAAAGAACGAAACCCTCTATCAACACTCCCCCTGAATCTACGCTCTCTCTCCCCCTTTGGCATCAAACACCAAAAAAGAAAAACTAAGGATCTGACAGGGGAACGGAAGCTGTCGTGTCGGGTGCCGAGGAGCGTGGAGTGATCACAAACTGCGAAGTGTCCTCCTCAGACTCTGAACTGTTAGGCTGACCCTCTGTAGATAGACGTGGCAGTGAAGCAGTCTGAGTCGGTAGAGCAGGTGCAGCAACTGAAGGTGTAGTAGCAACTATAGGAGCAGTCACTGTAGCCTGAGCCTGAAAGACACCAAGAGTAGGAGGATCTGTCGATGCTACTGAAGATGGCAGAGTCTCTGTAGTGGCAGCTCCTGACACTGGAAGTGCAGCAGTCTCTAAAGCTGACATCTCTGAGGTAGTCACAACAGTGGTGTACAAGGGTGACGGCTGTCCAGTCAGCTCACTGTAGGTGGCACTCAAGTCAGTGATTGGAGTGCCTAAAAGAAGGTGAGGTCTAAGCTGAGCTGGTAGAGTGAACCCTGTCTAGATAGGAGTGTAGCTCGGAGACTGAAACGTCTGAGACACCTGCTGCTGGAGGGAGGTGTACTGGAAACTTAGCTGTCCCTGATAGGGATGAAAACGGACGAAATTTTTCCCATACCGACCCGTTCCATTTTCTATATTTTTCCGTCCGTTTCCGTATTTGCGAGATCCCATTTTCGTATTTGCGAAAGTAGAAAATGGTGTTTTTTGTCCGTTTCCGAGTAATCCCGTTTTAATATGGAATAGACCCGTATTTATTCCGTTTTTATCCTGTTTTCAATCTATGCTCAACATGTTCAACAATTACATGTCCTTATGTTATGTTAATATAACTACGAATCACCAAATATGCATGTTATGTACACGTACATAGCATGTAAATAAATATTAAACTTTGTATATATTATTACATGATTTTATATATGTATACTTTGAGAATATTATATTATGTGATCTTAATTTAATTTTCCGACTCTCCGTCCGTATTTGTTCGTTTCCGTATGTTCACATATTCCGATTCCGTTTCTCAACCCGTATTTTCCGAACCCGATTCTGGTTTCGCCAAAAAAAAATATAGAAATGGAAGTAGAAATAGGGTTTTTCCGTCTGTTTTCGTCTGTTTTCATCGCTAGTCCCTGACTCTGAGGTCCACTGGACTGTAAAGCTGGAGTCAGGACAGACGGTGGTGGAGGTACCCCAACAGTGACAAGGTGGTGCAGGAGCTCTAGGTACTGCTGCTGAGTGGCTGCCCGCTGCCTCTACATCTCGAACTGTTGTCTCTAGAACTCTAGCTGCTGCCTCTGGAGCTCGTCCTGACGAGCCTGAATCTGAGCGAACGCGGCAGCTGTGTCCTGAGTCTGTCTCTGCATCTGAATCTCCTGTCTCTCCTGGGCCTGGGTCAGCATCTCAAGAATAGCCACCATGGCTGGGTCTGAGCGGGAGGCTGAGCCTGAGCCACCGGCCTCATGGTCGTGAGGCCGAGGAGAGCGGTACCGGGGGATGGGCTGATAATCCTCATCTGTACTGTCAGTAGCAACATCCTCGGCTAGATCAGCTGGCTGAGCATCTAGATCTGCTAGCTCTGCCTTAGCAAGACCCTCAACGATCTCGTCCTGCTCAGCAGCTGTCTCCGGTACCTCTGGCCTCTGATGCTATCCTGGGCCAGGTGCCTGCTCTCTAGTAACTGATGCCCACAACTGTCGGATATCATACTCTAGAAAGGTTGTGGTTGTATCAGAAATCTCTGCTCTAATCTCTGCAGGCAGCTCACAGGCAGATCTGATGATGAAGCATATCCAATGAGCGTACGGTAGCTGCCTGTGACCCTTGAAGCCCTCTGCCAAGGTGTCCTTCATCTCATAAAGCATCAGATCTCAAAGGTCAAATGGGGTCTGTGAGATGAGGTGATGTACTACCCATAGCTGCATGCGAGTCAAGCCCTCTCTATATTCAAGTCTCGGAAGTAGAGTCCTTCTCACAATAGCATCAAGAACTCTGGCTATGGGTGTCAGGCTGACAGGTGTACGTCGAGACCCCTTGCCAAAAGGCTCACGGAAACAGAGATGGATCATATCTGTAGGGGGCACTGTCCCGCCATGAGGGCGTCTCGGAGGTGCAGTCTGTCCGAAACACAGCTGATGAATCTTTGCCTCTGAAGCAGGGAGTCTAAGAATCTCCCATACCCTGGTGCTGTAGAGTCTGCGGTCACGGCCTCTGAAAGCAAAGTGTATGAACTGATGTGCTGGGTTAATCCAAAGTGAGGAGTAAAACTCTCTGACCCAGGTCCCGCAGTATGCTCCAGTCCGTCCAAGAAGATCTGACAATCTAGGTAGAAAGGATAGATGCGGACAAAGCTGCTCACCTACCACCTCAACTAAGGCCTCCAGTCAACAGACTCTCTGAGGTCTGAAAGCAATTCCACTGTCGACATAGGCCCTATAAAAGTCCTCGTGCAGAGGAGTGTAGAAACCCTCTGAAGCCCGGGGATCCCGCTGAGGTGGAAACCATCGAGTGACCTCAACGAACCTGAGGGCCTGGACCTATCTAGTTGTAGCTCCCCTGAGGTCAAAGTGCTCAACTAGGGGGTGACCTCGAGCCCTGGGAGGTGGACGACCTCCACGACGCTGACCCTCTGGTCTGGGAGTCACCTGAGCTCGCGTACGTCCTGAGCGACGACGCTATGGAGAGTGTATTGTTTGCTCCTCAGTCTCCTCTAGATCCTCTGTAGGCTGCTCCGCAGGTGCATCCACTGTCTCCTCTGTGGCCTCTGTACCGAGTTGTTGACCTTCAAGGTGAAAGCGACTCTCGCCAATCCATATGCCACTACTCCTGCCACCTCTCTCTGCTGCCTCTGCTGCATCTGCAACTGCCTGAGCCACTTCTGCCTCTATAAGTGTTCTCTTTTTCTTCTTGGCAGCAATCTTTACTCGCTTGCCACGAGCTACCTCTGTCCTCCTGGGGAGACTGTCATCCCCATCACTAGGTGCACCACCAGCGTTCTTACAGCGAACCATACTGACAAACTGCTGTACTGAGAACCACTAGAAAGTAACAGATGATGAACTAACACTCGTGAAGCTTGGCCTCAATCCGTATCCGCAGGCTTGGCCTCAGATTCACAACTGATCACCTGACACTCACAGCACCGACAGGACAAACTGAAATGGTAGAATAGATGGATCTACTATAAACAACATATATAATCTAATAGATGAGTAAGATCCTAATAAGAGCAAGCATATAAGGTAAGATATGAAAGGACCACGATAGCTACCTTGAACGAGCGAAGATCTGATGAACGGAAGAAGATCTCGACGCGCTAGGGTTACCCAGAAATGGCGATCAAAACCCTGGTGTACCGATAGATCAACGATCGAATTAGTAATTCACCGGAAAATCAACGGCAAACCCTAATCCAAGGTAAAGACGTCACCTTGCGGAGATGGAGACGATCGTGGAGACAGAGATGATCGCGGAGACAAAAACTCGCGAAAAGCCTCGGCGAACGGATTCGGGTGGCTAGGGTTAGGGTTCCTCGGTCAGTGGGCGTGGGTCTCGAAGAGGTTGCGCACGTGCGGTAGGGAGAGGGCACGAGGGTGGAGCTAGGGCGCGGTGACAGACACGGTGGCGCAGCGGCTGAACGGCGAGCTTGCGGCTGTTGCGAGCGCGGCGGCGCTGCGGCTGCTGTGGGCACGGCAGCGCTACGGCTGCTGCAGGCGTGGGAGCGTGGCGCGGCGGCATGGTGCGGGCAAGGAAGGCGCGGGCACGGCGAGGAAGGCGCGGTCGCGGGCACGGCGAGGTGCGGCGGCGCTCGGGCGCGGGCGTGGACGGCAGCGCTCGGGAACTCGGTGAGTACGGGCGGCGGTGAATTGAAAAGTGAAACGCGAGATCCAATCGTACGGATAAAAGGGTGAGATCCGCTCTTTATGTGATGACCGGACGCGGTGGTCACATGACCGAACGCGGTGGAGACAGCATCCGGTCACAGTCCAGTAAGCTCCTGGAACGACCGGACGCGTCCGATTATGCACGATCAGACGCTGACAGAGTCCGGTCACATTTTTCCCGGAAAATTGAAACGGATGACCGGACACGATGGTGGTGGCCGGGACCGGACGCGGTGGTCAGCAACTGCGCGTCCGGTGTTGCGTCTGGTCACAGATCTTGAAGAAGAACTTCGAGAATGACCGGACGCGCTGGTGGACGTTGGGACTGGACGCGGTGGTGAAGCAGAACCGCGTCCGATGCAGCGTCCGGTCACTGTAAAAACGCCCTTTTTCAAATCGATTTTCGACGCGACTTCTCCCAATCAAGTTCCAATTCAAAGAGACTCAAATAAACACCAATTGGAACCTGATATGAGTGACCTCACTCAAACCCTCAAAATTTTCAAAATATTTTGCCTTAGGCTAGTATTATTTTTTAAGAAAAATATTCAATAAACACTCGAGGAGCAACGTATGGCCATGCAATAGAGTGTATCAACCCTTGGGAGCTTCAAATGCTATCTCTATTCATGGACGAACACAGAGATTACTCAAAGCTAAACCGAAAAGAAACGATAAAGCAACAACCATGCATATGCAATGCAAAACAAGAAAGGTAGGCTAGTTGCTTGTCAAGTTTGATCCACGGTTAGGCTTCTTCACTCCTCCAAAGAAGGGTTATCGTAACCGTGTTAGACAAGTTCTAGATGCATTGCGGGAATTTAAACATGACAAAATGTACAATGCAATGCAAGGGACAACACAAGCTCATTTTTTAAAGTTACTAGAATCAAGCACATTTAGTTCACTTCTCAACCTACAAAAGGTAGCCTCATCTAAAGGTTTAGTGAAGATATCCGCTAATTGATTTTCACTTCTTATACCTTCTAGTGATATATCATTTTTAGCAACATGATCTCTTAGAAAGTGGTGGCGGATATCAATGTGTTTGGTGCGAGAGTGTTGTACCGAATTATTAGCAATTTTAACGGCACTTTCATTGTCACATAAAAGCGGCACCTTTTTAAGAACAACTCTATAGTCTAGGAGGGTTTGTTTCATGTATAGGATTTGTGCACAACAATCCCCCGTGGCAATGTATTCCGCCTCGGCGGTGGACAAAGCCACACTATTTTGCTTCTTAGATGACCAAGATACTAAGGACCTCCCAAGCAAATGGCATCCTCCGGATGTGCTTTTTCTATTAATTTTACAACCGGCATAATTCAAATCAGAATAGCTAACTAGTTGGAATCTAGCTCCTTTGGGGTACCAAAGACCGATGCTTGGGGTGTACTTAAGATATCTTAAGATTCTTTTTACGACACTTAGGTGAGGTTCTTTTGGGCACGCTTGAAAGCGAGCACACATGCACACACTAAACATAATATCGGGCTTAGATGCGGTAAGGTACAACAAGCTACCAATCATAGAACAGTAAAGAGTTTGATCAATTGGTTTACCTCCCTCATCTAGGTCGAGATGTCCATTAGTTGGTATTGGGGTCTTGATTGGCTTGCATTCTTCCATCTTGAATCTTTTGAGAAGATCCTTGGTATACTTTTCTTAAGAGATAAAAATCCCTTCTCTCATTTGCTTGACTTGAAAACCAAGGAAGAATGTTAGCTCACCAATCGTTGACATCTCGAACTCTTTCGACATCAATTCACCAAATTCCTTGCAATAATCTTCATTTGTTGACCCGAAGATAATATCATCAATATAGACTTGACAAATGAAGATCTCTCCATTAAACTTCTTGATGAATAGTGTGGTGTCAACCTTCCCAATAATGAAGCCCTTCTCAATGAGGAAGTCCCGGAGGCGCTCATACCACGCTCTAGGGGCTTGCTTGAGCCCATATAGCGCCTTGGACAACCTATAAACATAATTAGGATATCTAGGGTCTTCAAACCCGGGAGGTTGTTCAACATAGACTAGTTCATTTATGAAGCCATTTAAAAAAGCACTTTTCACATCCATTTGATATAGTTTCATTTCATGATGTGATGCATATGCAAGAAGGATACGAATGGCTTCAAGTCTTGCAAAGGATGCAAAAGTCTCTCCAAAATCAAGACCTTCAACTTGAGAGAACCCTTTTGCTACTAGTCTTGCCTTATTTCTTACTACTACGCCTTGATCATCTTGCTTGTTGCGGAACACCCACTTGATTCCAATGACTCTTGCGCCTTTTGGATGCTCTTCAAGTGTCCAAACTTGATTGCGGGCGAAGTTGTTCAATTCTTCATGCATGGCATTCACCCAATCCGGATCTTGAAGAGCTTCTTCTACATTCTTAGGTTCAAGACAAGAGACAAAAGAGTGATGTTCAACAAAAGAAGTAAACTTTTGAGATCGAGTCATTACACCCTTTGTAGGACTCCCTATGATGAGATCTTATGGATGTGCTTGAAGTAGGGGTGAGTTTCTTCGATCAACCATTTGAGGAGTAGGATGGGGAGCATCAACATCTTGAGCTTGTGCCTCGGCTTGTTGATGAGAGACATGAGTATCTTCATTTTCAACTCTCTCATTCTTGTCATCATCTTGAGGCACATATGATGAAGATGGTGGATTGACAATTTATACATCGTCTTCATCATCTTTAGGCTTGATGTCTCCCACCGGCATGTTCTTTATGGCCTCTCTCAATGGTTCATCACCTATATCATCACAATTCTCAATTGCTCCTTGGGAGCCGTTAGATTCATCAAATTCCACATCATATGTTTCTTCAACCAAACCGGTGACATGGTTAAATACTATATATGCTTTGGACTTTGATAAGTAACCAACAAGAAAACCAATATCACAACGTCTTTAGAACTTCCCTAGGTGTTGACGCTTCTTGTAGATGTAGCATTTGCAACTAAACACCCGGAAGAATGAGACGTCCGGCTTTTTCCCATTTAGCAACTCATAAGGGGTCTTGCAAAGGAACTTTTGTAGGAAAAGGTGATTTGAAGCATAGCATGCGGTGTTGATTGCCTTGGCCCACAATTTCTCGGTGTGTTGTACTCATCTAGCATTGTTCTTGCAAGAGTGATCAAGGTCCGGTTCTTTCTCTCAACTACACCATTTTGTTGAGGAGTGTAGGTTGATGAAACTTCATGCTTGATTCCAATTTCATCACAATAAGCTTCAATGTTGGTGTTGTCAAACTCTTTGCCATTGTCACTTCTAATTTTCTTTATCTTGGCTTCAAATTCATATTGAGCTCTCTTTGCAAACTTCTTGAAGCAATTTGCCACTTCAGATTTGTCATGAAGAAAGAAAGTCCAAGTGTATCTTGAGTAGTCATACACAATCACTAGGCAATAGAGATTTCCACCCAAGCTCTTGTAAGTTGTAGGACCAAACAAATCCATGTGTAGAAGTTCTAGTACTCTTGATGTTGACATGTAAGCTTTAGTTGGATGAGTATTTGCAACTTGTTTGTCGGCTTGACATGCACTACAAGGTTTGTCCTTCTTAAACTTTACATCCTTCAACCCTCTCACTAATTCTTTCTTCAATAGCTTGTTGAGAGTATTCATTCCAATATGAGCAAGCCTCCTATGCCAAAGTGTAAGGTCCTAGATGGCTAGAGGGGGGTGAATAGCCTATTAAAAATTCTACACAAGCCACTAAGCAAACTTGTTAGAATAACAAACGGCGTAAAGCGAGTTTTGCTTAGCCAAGGGTTGTGATGCAAGCCTCCTATCCACAAGTCTAGTAGATTATGATCTCTAGTTCACACAAGTGCTAAGTCACTAACTTACACTAGTGAGCAAGCTAACAACTACTAGAAAAGGCTACCACTAGAGCTACACAAGATAATCTAGTAAAAGTAAATGCGAGAGAGAGGATTGTGAATCTTATACCGATGGTGGAGTGAAGATGTTGCCAATCACCAAGATGATATACAATCAATTAATATTGACAACAACACAATATGGAGACCAAACACCGGGAGACAAGAGACACAATATTTTTGTTCACCCGGTGTTCACTTGTGCACCGACAAGCTACGTCACCGGTTGTGTCGACCAACACTTAGATGGTTCCTCAGTGCGACCCTCAAGTCACTTGCCCCTCAAGGCACGCCCCGCAAGGCACCGCAAGACACCACTCTCAAGTGAGGTAACTCAATGACACGCGCAATCCAATAGAGTTGCTTTTGGCGTCCCGCCGAGGAAAGCACAAGAACCTCTTACAAACAACCGGAGGTGGCCAAGAACAATCACCTTCTCTTGCCAACGCCTCCAACAATCTCCAAGCCGGCTAGGAGCGGTACTCTCCAAGAGTAACAAGAAATCCACTGGCTATACCACCCACAAGTGCCACTAGATGCCCTCAAGCTATGCAATACACTTTGGGATCACTCAATCTCACTTTTGATTTGCAATCAAGCAAGAGAGATGAGTGGGAGGAGTAGCTCTAGCTCAAAGGATGCACAAGAGTGTTAGAAATGCCAAGCCACCTCCCCAAGGGCCGGCCAACGAGTATTTATAAGCACCCCAAACAAATAGAGCCGTTGCCACTCCACTGACCGTTATTTCGGGACGACCGGACGCGCCGGTCGAAACTGACCGGACGCGCTCAGCCGCGTCCGGTCGCCCTGCGACGTCCACGTGTCCCTCAAATTTCAAATGCGACCGTTAGATCCTCCAACGGTCACTGCGCCAACGGTCAAACCCTATGACCGGACGCGCTTCTCAGAACGACCGGACGCGCCGGTCCCGATGACCGGACGCGCCTGTCGAACGACCGAACGCGCCGATCGCACTGACCCACACGCCCGCGACGCAACGACCGGACGCGCTCCTTGCGATGACCGAACGCGACAGTGCCCGCGTCCGGTTAGAGTCCAGTAAGCTCCTTCAACGATCGGACGCGTCCGATCATGTGTGACCGGATGCGCCCCGTGTCCGATCGTCCTCTGTGAACCTCAGTTCCTTCTGGGCGCATGACCGGACGCGCCGGTCCCGCGAGTGACCGGACGCGCCGGTTGCAAACCCTAGCACCCGAGCGCCTGATACCGCGCTGTACTGACCGGACGCGTCCGGTCACACCGTGACCGCGTCCGGTGCAGCGTCCGGTCACCTCAGTGACCCCGTTCGCCTCCGTTTCTTTTCCGACTTTCGGCGTAGTGGAAAATAGGCATTTCATTTCCCCGAAATCGCCTGAATCCCGCGTTCACACGCTCGGCGGGAGGGAGAGAGGAACCCAAACCCCTCTCTACCCGCAAACCACAGCGTGACCAACGCCACCTTTGTAAATGTGCCAACACCATCAAGTGTACATCTCCATGTGCTTGTGTGTTAGCTTTTTCTCAATCATTTTCAAAGGTTTTCCAATTAGCTCACTAGGCCCTACATGCAATGCACTTCATGAATTCACCTAGTGGCACCCGTGCATCGAATAACCGATAAGACTTCCCCTCTTAATAGTTCGGCTATCGATCCTAAACCACTCACACCCTCTATGGTGTCTTGAGTGTAAAACAAAATGGCCCTATGGTTATACCTTTGCCTTGAGCCCATTTTGTTTCTCCAAATGATATGATCCACTTCATATCATCACATGACCGTCTCGATCCATCGACCTTGACTTCACTTGCTCTTCACCGTTGCATCGGTCCGTCGGCGCCAAGTCTCGCTCAAGCTTCACCATCGCATGGTCCCTCGCTTCGAAGCCTCGACTTGCCCTTCACCCTCACAACCGGTCCATCGAGCCAAGCCTCATCTTGGTCTTCACCATCTTGGTCATATGAGTCAATGTCATGTCTCATATTCAATGACCACCTTTATCTAAATCATCCACTTAGATACAAAGGTTAGTCCTAGGTTTCATCAATTAGCCAAAACCAAACTAGGGACTTTCACAAAGCCATCCAAGTGTAGTTTTGGTGAATAAACATATCATCAAGTTTGCATCTTCGGAGGTGAAGTCAACAAGATAGAGATTATTGTATCTAAAGCCCTTGAAAATCACTTGCTTGTCATCTATCTTTGTAACAACCACTTCATTTGGACTAAACAAGCATTGGTAGCCAAGATCACAAAGTTGCCCAACGGATAGTAAGTTGAAACTCAATGAAGCAACATAGAGCACATTTGAGAGAGAGTGATCATTTGATATTGTAATCTTGCCTATACCCTTGACTTTGCTCTTTCAATTGTCCCCAAATGTGATCTTGTCTTGACATACCCCATTCTCTTTAAGTGAGGTGAACATACGAGGATCACCGGTCATATGTTGTGTGCAACCACTATCAATCACCCAATGAGATCCACCGGTCTTGTAGTTCACCTACACACAAAAGATCAAGCCTTTTGCTTAGGGACCCAAACTTGAGAGGGACCCTTAACTTTCTCAACTAGTGACTTGGCAACCCATATTTTCTTAGGCCTATTCTTGTTAGGGGGACCCAAGAACATGACTTTCATCTTTCCACTTGAATCTTTTCTAAGTATGTAATGAACATTGAAAGCAAATGGTCTAACATGCTTGGGCAAGGGTTGTGGTAGTGGAGTTTTGTACTCATGAGCAAAATGGCCTTCTTGTCCACACTCAACACATCTCTTTGGCTTGGGCTTTGACTTGCTTTGTTGTTGTTGAGCTTTGACCTTCTTCTCTTGATTTGCCAAGTAACCAATACCACTCCTATCCATCTTTATGACGGTGTTTATAAGTAGCTCACTTTGCAAATGTTGGCCTCTTGTGAACTTACTTAGGTCGGTCTTGAGATGCTCTTTTTTTTGCTTGAGCTTCTTGTTTTTTTCAATAAGTGACTCATTTGAAGCTTGCTTTTCAAGAGCCATCAACTTCTTGTTTTCATTCTTAAGCATCTCATTTTCACTCTTGAGCTTGACATACTCATCATAGTTATCGGCCTCAACCACACTCTTGCCTTTGCCGCTAGAGCCTTGCTCAAAGTTCTCAACAATCAAATCATCACATGATGTAGCTATATCAATCTTAACAACTTGATTAGTAGCATCATGTGTCTCAAGAGCAAGCTCATTAGCAACAATAAGAGTATCATAGTTGATTTTCAATGTGGTATATTCATCTTTTAGCAAGTTGAGCCTAGTGATGAGTTCACCATGCTTCTTCTTAATTTTATCATGTTTATCTCTAAGCTCCTTGTTAGAAGTTTTGAGCTCCTTAAGAGAGGAAGACATAGTTTTATTTTGATCTTTGAGCTCATCACTAGTCTTATGTGCATTCTCAAGCTTAGATGAGAGTGATTCATTTTCATGTTGAAGCTCATCATTTTCATTTCTAGTTCTTCTTATGATTTTAGAGTATTTGTTCAACAATTTTACAAGTTCATCATAAGAAGGTGCATCATATTCATCATCACTATCACTATCATCATCATCACTATCATTATTTTATACCTTTCGATCACCCTTAGCCATAAGGCATAGATGAGTAGTGGAAGATGATGGTGAAGGTGGCGGTGAAGGTGGTGATGAAGATGTCGGTGAAGATGGTGATGGCCCAATCACAAATGCGGCGACCTTCTCTTTTCTCATCGTCGCTCTCATCGCCGGAGGACTCACATGATGACTCAATGTCGGTGAGCCAATCACCAATAATATAAGCTTTGCCTCCCTTCTTCTTCTTGTAGAACTCTCTTTTCTTGCCATCTTTCTTTTTGTATGGCTTGTTCTTTCTTTTCTCATCTTCTTCATCACTTAAATCACCTTTCTTGCCCTTGTACTTGTTCTTGTACTTGTCTTTTGGAGGCTTCGGGCATTGATGAGCTAAGTGGCCAAGTTCACCATAATTGAAGCAATCCAACTCAGATATTGGCTTCCTTTTGCTACTTGTGAAGAATTTCTTCTTCTTGCCATCGAACTTGATGCCACTCTTGTTGAACTTCTTTAGCATCTTGGTGGTTCTTCTCACCATGAGTGCAAGTGATGCATCATCAATATCACTCTCACTTGAGCTTTCTTGCACTATTATGGCTTGACCCTTCTTCTTTTTCTTTTCATGGCTAGCTTTGAAGGCCAAGTCTTTCTTCTTGGAAGATGATGAGCCCTCTTTCGGAGTGATGTGCATGTACATCTCATGTGCATTGATCTTTCCCAATACTTGAGTCGGTGTTGCGGCGGAGAGATCACTTTGGTGAAGTACGGTGACAATGTGTCCATACTTCTCAATGGAAAGAACACTCAAGATTCTCCTTGCAACATCCAATTGACTCATTTGAGTGAGTCCAAGAGCATTGAGATCTTCTACAAGAACATTCAAACGAGTGTACATTTCATTAGCACTTTCTTTGGGAAGCATCTCAAAAGAATTGATTTTCTTTAAAGCAATGTGATAGCGTTCCTCACGCTCACTCTTAGTTCCCTCATAGAGAGCACAAAGATTTTTCCACAATTCATGAGCATTTTTGGCATTACGCACACGATTGAAGATATCTTTGCCTAAGCCCCAGTAGAGTGCATTTTTTGCCTTTGCATTCCACCGGTCGTACTTCTCCTCGTCACCACTTGGGTTGGCGGGATCCCTTATAGGAGGAAGCCCTTCGGTTGTGGCTCTAAGGCACCCGACATCTATGGCTTCGAGGTACGCCTCCATACGAATTTTCCAATATGGAAAATCGTCTCCCTCAAAAGTGGGAGGTGGTCCTTCCCCATTAGACATCTTGCTCTAGGCGGTGAAGCCTAAATAAAGAGCAACACGGCTCCGATACCAATTGAAAGGATCAAGATGTCCAAGAGGGGGTGAATTGGGCTTTTCTAAAAATTAATTGCAAGAATTAAATCCTACAAGCCAAACTTCACCCCTAGTGCCTACTAGTGTTCCTTGTGATTCTACCGGTAAAAGTTTTGCACCCTAAGTTCCAATCCTAGACTAGCATGGCAATTCTAGAAAAGTAAACAAGCAATAAAAGTAATGCACGAATGTAAATGCTTGAAAGTAAGGGTTAGGAACACGGCGATGTTTTGCCGAGGTATCGGAGAGTCGTCACTCCCCACTAGTCCTCGTTGGAGCACCCGTGCAAGGGTGTAGCTCCCCCTTGATCCGCGCAAGGATCAAGTGCTCTCTACGGGTTGATTCTTCGACACTCCGTCGCTGCGAATCACCCAAAACCGCTTACAACATGAGTTGGGTCACCCACAAGCTCGTCGGATGATCACCAAACTCTCAATCACCACTAAACCGTCTAGGTGATGGCGATCACCAAGAGTAACAAGCTAGAACTCTCACTTGACCACAACAAGGCTAATGAGAAGATGGATGCACACTTGCTACACTCTTGTCACTAGAGAGGAAGCTCAAACTTTGATTCTCAAATCACCATCCTCACTAGGGCTCTTGCACTCCCTTGCACTCCAAAGGTGTTTCTCAGCTGAACAAATGAGCAAGAGACCTCTAAAAGAGGTGGAGGGGATGTATTTATACACCCCTCAGACAAATCCAACCGTTATCTGCTGAAACAGCAAAACGCGCATTGACCGGACGCGCTGGTCGACATGACCGGACGCGCCGTGTAACGGTCGGAAACTGAAAGTTAGCGCTGAGTGACCGGACGAGCTGGTCTGAGATGAAGAGATGACCGGACGCGTCCGATCATGCAAGAGCCTTACTGGAAACTGATCTGACGCTCGACCGTGTCCGATCACAGATGACCGGACGCGTCAGGTCAGCTTGGGACCTTACTGGAACATGACCGGACGCGCCGATCACTTCACAGTTGCGTCCGATTACATTGTTTACCCTTTGGAACACGTGTCAGACTGACCACCGCGTCTGGTCCTCTCAAGGACCACGTCCGGTCAGTCAGTTAACGACGCAGTGACTTGTTAGTACTGACAGGACGCGTCCGGTCATGACCAGGACCGCGTCCGGTCAAGGGTAAACTACTCAAACGACTTCTAAACGCGATGCAACTTGAACCAAGTTGCTTCCAACTGAACTTTGAGCTTTTTTAGAGCTACCTAGTGCTAAGTTTGATAAGTGTGCACCACACCTAAACAAAAGACTTACCTAGGTCAAGCTACTCGCTCATGCCCCCTTTATAGTACGGTCAAAGGAAGAAACAAAGATCCTAACGACTATTCCAGATGTAACTCAATACCTTGACATCCGGAACTAACCGTCCTTAATCTTGTCGTTGATCCTTTGAAAACCGAAACGATTTCCATCAAGGGACATGAATACCATATTGCCCAAAGCAGTTATCGTCTCCATGACCTAACTTACCAACGTTTCTGCAAAACATATGTTAGTCATGGTAATAATGCGTTGTCATCAATTGCCGAAACCAACGCCGGGGCCTAGATGCTTTCAATATCTTTCCCACAGCCCACGATCTGATCGTTTGGTTTTTTTGTTGGTGCAATCACGTATTTATGGTGGATTTTTTCTCTATTTCTATTTGGATTTGGATTTGACTTCGATCCAATCCAATTACTTGCCTGAGGCAGGAGATTGTGAACTTTACTTGTTTGGCCTGTACGTTAACTTTGTTTTGAGTCTCCCACGAAAAAGTGTAGGATTAGTAGTCTCCGCTGAAAACACATAGAATTTAAAAGGATGCCAGACCAAAAATATGGCGGAAATTTTGCCTCTTTATTATTAGGGATAGATTATTAATATTCCTATTCACCCGAAATCAGAGAGATCTAATTGGATTAGGATTTCTAGTTATATAAAGAGAAAGGCTATAGGCGATCTTCCACATTCACAAATTTAGTTAAGGGATGGCCGGGCCAAAAAAATAGGTGGAGAGAAATTTTACCTTTTTATTATTAGGTATAGATATAGATGTGTTCAGAATATTTCTGACTGGATCATGCCTCATGGCAACAGACACCGCTGTATTAGGGCAATTAGAGCATCTTCAGCAGTTCACTTATCTCATCCCTCATCCTCATAAACATGTTGTATTGAGGGAGATGTGATTGTTTTCTTGCTCTAACAGCTCCCTAATAGCTCTCTTTTTTTGTGGCCACAAAAAAAACACACCTCTCCTTCCCTCAAATAAAGAGAGTTGGAGCTTCCCCAATAGAGTGGACCCACCTAATTATCACTCTCCCCTCGACACAGCAGGGGGCAAGGAGGTCACGGCAGGGAAGAAGGTCGCCGTGCCTGAAAGGATGTTGTCCCGCGAGGGAGGAGGTACCGCGATAGTGAAGGAGATCGTGGGGAGGAAATGACGAGAAGCACGCGGAAGGAGGAGGTCACAGCAGGGAAGGAGATTGTTGGGAGGGAAGGACTAAAGCACGCAGGAGATCACGAGCAGAGAAGGAAGACGAGAAGATCCTAACATGACTTGCAATGCCCACATGTAAGTGTATTAGGGTTGATGTATTGGTGATCAGCATCTTTTTCAAAAATCGAAGAAAGTCACCAATACTACCATGTTGGGATGGATTATCGGTGAGTTGCTTGATATGGTCTTATGTTCTATACCACATATAAACGCGCAGGGTTTAAATCTCGAAACAGTACCGTGCAGGGCATGCTGACTCAACGAGTCATTGACACGTGACAGGGCCGCGAGTGGAGTGGCAGCACATCAAAATAAACTCTCCACAGCCAATCGAACACGAGCAATGCTCAAAAACTGGACCCAAGTGATGTATCCCACCGATCATGCACAATTTTAAAGCCATGGCGAAAAAAAGGTAAAAAAAATAACGAGCTCTAAAAGAGCAAAATTTGGTTCAGGATAAATGTAGAAATGACAGTTAATCGTCCAGTAGATAGTAGAATACTCTTTCTCCTGAGGTATGTGTTTAGTCACTAGCTACTATGCAGGTGCCCTCCCGGCCTGATAAATAGCCGTCATTTTGTAAAAGCCAATTCGCAGGCAAGGGCAATGTGATCGCTTCCCCATTTCTGTGAAACAAACGTAAATTGGCTGGATTAGCGTGCTTCAGTACAGCAATTGGTTGATTTGGTTCATATGTCAAAAGAGTTGCAAACATAAAAGAATATAAGAGAAATATGGATATGGATCTCAGTACCTTGGTCGGGAACCCAACTGTTTGTTTCAAAATCTCTTTGGGAAATGTATCCAAGACTTGAACAGTATGCAGACCTTCCGAGGCCCTAAATTATAACATGATTGCCAAATTAGATTGCTGAATGCTCAGGTGTTACATTGCATTAGCTTCAGAAGGATAGTTGCTTACCATATGTAGTCTACTGTTCCCATGAATTTTCTGTTGTAGCTTGTCACTAGTGGTTCCTTGCTGGCGTCTTTTGTTCCTTCAAAATCCTGTTTGAATAGTTACCAATAGGAACCATTTGCATTCTGTGGGTAACTGAAATCTTATCCAGTTCTACAATGACATTAACTAAAAGGAAACTAGTACATGTTCTAATAAATTTAAAAAACAGCACAAACTTAATGGTTGAAAATAAAATGTTGAAAATGCAGACAAAATAAAAGGAAAAAAGATTGTACTTGCCTCCACGTCAGTATATACACTCCTTAATTTCAAACTGTGTTCCATGAAAGTGCATTCATCCTTCCCAGTGGCAGCTTTTATTTCTTCTGGTGTCCACCTGTACGGATCATGATAGTAATACCCTTCATTCAATGTAACCTGCTGAGAAGATAGTGAACTATCTGAAGTTTCTGGAAGCTGGTCTTCCTCTTCAAGTAAGTGAACATTACCACCAGATAACTCTTCAAAGAAGGAAGGGTCAGAGTTCACATCTGTACAGGTAACTTCATCAGTTTCTGTATCATCTTCAAAAGCATGAGCATTGTTTTCAGGCTCATCTCTACAAGAGACTGAATGACTATTTACCACTTCAGCAGAACATTGATCGACACATGCATCTGAAACAGCACAATTTGGTTGATGTACTGGTTCTTCTACTCCAGTACTACTTTCTCCTTCTAGCTTCACATTACTCGTCTGGAGAATGGCATCAGTGACATTCTGAGAACCATTGAAATGAGATGACTCTGGTTCATTAGTTGCACAATTCTCTTCAGAAGACAACATGGATTCAATGGTATTTTCCTTTTCATGAGGCTTATTTTGTGAGACAGTAAACTGTTGATCTGTAAGTTCTTCTGAAATCACATCCCCAGCCAAGTTGTCTGAAGAAAGCAGCTGACTGCTATCAATTATTTCACACGAACCTGACCTAAGGATCACCGTACAAACTGTAGCTGGAGCAGACGGAGCATCTGCAATGTCAGGTCCTTCTCCAGATTCAGTTTTGATCCCTCCCGGAGACTCTTCATTGGATTTGTCAATGAGTTTACACTCTTCGTCAGCATCAAAAGCACAGGCACTCTCTACAGTATCTTCCAAACAGTTCAATAATCCTTGCTCGTCGAGCTTAGAAGAGCGAGAACAAGGTACATTATTGCCACAACTGTAACTTGATTTAGAGTCAAAGAGAGACTCTGAAGAGGTATCAGTTAAAACAGGTTCTCTTCCAGCAGGGGAAGAATTCTCCACCAACTTTGTTGTTTCAGTATGAGGCTTACAATCATTTAGAAGAGTTATGTTTCCCTCTCTATTGTTGGATGGATAAAAAGGTGGATGGAATCTGTCACAAATAGAAAGCAACCAATGAATTGCACATCTATGCAGCATTAGAAAAAGACAGGTTACAAATATGTAGGAAGAGATTGGCCAAAAACAAATACTAAACAATTTCAAGAAGCACAAGATTCACCGAGATATATTAGGGCCAGTATATAGCCCCTGTGAACTACCACCAGTTTGCTGTCCAGATATAGTATTTTTCGCAAGGCCAGACAAATTCAACTGCACAATTTGGAAGCTTTATGTAAGTTTCAGCTCCATGAAATCAGTGACACTAATGGGTTGAAGAGAGGAAAAACATTACCTTTTGCTCCAACATAAACTTGTATAATGGACTCTGAATAAGAAAGAAATGAGATCGTTTGCATTAATCATTATCACGACAGCATGACAAAAACAGTAAATTACCACGTAATCTCGAATTGATAAATAGTGATCCATACAAGAACGTTACCTTGGGTGTAGAGTTGAAATCTCCACAAAGTATCACTGGAGCGTTATTCCACGTCTTAGATAGAGTGTAAGCTTTATCCAGAAGTGTCCTGACCTGTAGGGCCACAAAATCAGAAACGCAATATTAATTGCTTAGTAAATGGTCAAGAATACAGAGGAAGGAGAAAAGACACTACAAAGAATATAGAAATGATGCCAAGAAAGCATAAACCACCATGTATCAAGGTATACATCATCTCTACTTTGTACTGAATAGCATATAACAAAATAAAACTCGACTAGGGGGAAGAGATGTCCACCCTAGCATTTTATAGGTAGAAGGTGAGAATCAAACCCTGGTGGGCTGGGTGACGTCCACCCTCACTAGCCAACTCATCTCAGGGAGATTCTCATCATGTAAAAATAATAAATAACAAATAATATCGTTTTTTTGTTTATCACAGATGATGTTCAACATGCTAAGAAGAAATAATGTCATTTTTTGTTTAGCGTATAACAAAATGATATTATTACTTGTTAGCATGTTGGACATATGCAGCAACTCCATTTCTTTTATGTTCAAATTGAGTAAATATATATATACTGTTCTTGATTCTAATACAAACAATAATAATCAGGTCAAGCAGCTAAGAAAGGCAACAATGAGCATGCTATATATATGTTTCAATTAAAACAGGAAATCAAAGGAACGAAAAGAACCACATTGAATAGCAATGTACCTGACCAAGTTTGATATCCCCTCTCTTCGGATTATAAAGAACATGAATATTACATATAACAACTTGTTTAGCTTGTTGTGGATGGTTAGAGCTGTTAGACAAGAAAAAAAAAGAATAACATGGATAAATAGCATGATAGTTTTTTCTAATAAAAAAAGACTGACACATAGATACAGTAACTACACACAACTCAGGATCACGGAGGATACAGACAACAGCAGGATAATTGCATCACAACTATAATTGCAATTAGATCACCTTTACAGTAAGAACCAATCATTCTAGAACGTCAAAACTTCTTGAAGCTGTGAACCAGATTGACTATGATAGTGTTGTACCTCCAAACTGAATATTAGGTATAACAGTTATCTAAAAAAAACTGGTTTCCAAGGGAGCAAATAAGGATGGCAAAATAATCTTCCATTCAGCTCCAGCACAAGCTTAACCCTCATTTGTGATTCAATCTGTTGATAGCAATCATGTTGTAATGGGCCATGCAGATACCACGATGTGCATTGTTGACTTTTTCATCCGTTCATTAGTTCAGATCAGAATAGGTTTCCATGCAATCTTCAGATCAGAAACATAGAAGTAGCAGTAGACATGAAGCTCTCGACCTCATGAGGAAGGGCAAGGCTAGATCAATTGATGATAGCACCAGCAATTAAAGTTGGATTTAAGCTGGTGGATATTAGGCTATTAGCAGCACTTGCATCAGTTTATACTATAATTTGTTTAGGCTAAACTATTGGGTCGATGAGGATGTCCATATTTAACCCTTGAATTGGGAGTTAGTTTTAATCCTTTTTCGTCTCTCAAGGGAGTAAACAGTAGCCTAAAATTTCTTTAAAATAAGAATAAAAGCAGACTGTATACTTTCTGAAGTCCTGAAATTGCAATTACCTTGTAGATAAACTAGTAGAGTCAGTTTGCACATTTTGAGGGACCACCGACTGAACAATACAATAAGGAAATAAATAGCAGATTTAGATGTCCTACAAGATTAGCAGCATATAAAACCAAAAGTTTAGTTCAGGGGCTGATAAAGTTGCCCCAATTTTAACAAACCTCTAAAACACAGAGCTGCACAACATTATCACGAAGTCCAAGCTTGTTGAACTCAATGTCCTCTTCATAGCGCAACTGGAACCTGATAAAACATGACCCAAGCTAAAGTTGGAAATTTTTCATATGTTCAGCATGGTGAAATGTGAAACAAACTTTGGAGCACATCAAAATACGAAATTTTGAACCAGTTACCTTGTTGTTCTCCAAAAAATAGCACATCCATCAGCTGCATCTCCAGTCCGTATCTGTCACCCATTCAGCAAAAATTGATTCTCATACAGTCAAGAAGACTCAAGAAAAAAGGTGTTCCTCTTTTGTCAATGGAACCACTAATAAAGTTTCAAAATCACATGTTTTATTCAATTAATTAAAATTATTATGTTAATGTAATTAAAAAGTAGCCAGTCTCTCTTAACAACATGTTGCTAAAAGTGTCATATAGAAGAGTAAAACAGCATTGAAAACATTACCTTCCATGTGCCGTTATATCCTCGGCTTGCCATTTCTTGTTCAAGGTCTGTAAATTTGTCAACCTCCTAAAAGCACAAAGAAGGGATACAATGTGAACATTCATCAAAGGGATTGGCAGGTACTCTAATGCTACTAAAAAATAGCAGACTCTGACTAAAATCAAAGAAATGTTTATCAAAAGGTTTCATCGAGTATATAGAACTGGCCCATTATATCCTGCTCATGACATTTAATTGCCAACATCATATGGATCCATAGTCGCAAATTTTTATGTTTGATAATAAAAAAGCAGCAGGACCTGCTAAGATAAGTATGCTACAGAACTCTTCTTGTGAACTACCTGAAGACATAGAATGTCTGGAGACCACAGGCCAAACTCAAACAGTAACTTGTCCTTGCGCCAGTTCCAATCCAGGATGAAAGATGGTATTCGTTCATAAAGAAACTGGTGCTCCTGGGCCAGATAGTCCGCAAGTATATTGTATGATAGAACCTTAAACCTCTCTGCACAATCAAAAGTGCAATTTGTAAAATATTAAAGGCGATATGTAAACTTTACTAGAAATAATGCGGAGCACATACACATAATGGCCACTCAAGTCAAGACGAAAGGCAAACATTGTCACTAAAACAATGAGAATTTTTCACATACATAATTGGTACTAAGTCTGCTTGAGTTCGAAATACTGAATAAGTCCATTGGAAAGATAGGACAGGAAGGTAATAACAAGCAACACATTCAGTGTCCATAAACACATTGAGTGCAATTATAACTCAGTAATTAATACGCACAAATCTAATTGCAACTCATTCACAACTTTAGTTAAATGGCTGGTGCCATTCTCATCCAGACAGCTTTTTGAGGAATGAGTTCCATCATATTCTCACTCCTCACTTTTGTTTGTTTGGTCTGTGAAATGGAATGGGTTGATGCATCACCACCTCATTCCTCACAAGCTAATAATTAGTACTAGTGTGAGCCTGTGAGGAATGAAGTCATTCCACCAAATTTGAGGAATGGACTCATGATGCACACCTCTCATCTAGAACGGTTTGATTTCTCGAACCAAACACACACCCTATAAATGTAAACATGAGAACCACGGTCTCCAGAGGATTAGCTACACAATTCTGCGAGCAGACAAGTGGCAAACATTGAAAAGAGATAC
Source organism: Saccharum hybrid cultivar R570 (assembly GCA_038087645.1). Lineage (NCBI taxonomy): Eukaryota > Viridiplantae > Streptophyta > Magnoliopsida > Poales > Poaceae > Saccharum > Saccharum hybrid cultivar. The sequence goes on from JAQSUU010000100.1 coordinate 227,476, forward strand.
CAGCTTGGTGCGGTGGCCTCTGCTTCGCAAAGCGCCACCGTCGGCGGTAATCTGCCAGCCTCGGAGGCAGCTGCGGTGCGCCAGGGCGGAACCCTGAACTCGGTGCCCCGCGCCCATGCGGCTGCGGCCGCAGGTGCCCGTGAACGTACGGGTTCGGAGCCCCGTAGCCGTACTGAGGCCCCGGCGGCTGCTGCTGCGGGTGGCCGTAGTTGTACGGCACAAACCCATAAGGCGGGCTCGGCTGCTGCATCTGGCCGTATCCGTAGCCATAGCCGTAGCCATACTGCGGTTGGTGAGGGTGAGGCCCCTGCCTGTAGGGCGGCGGAGGCCCGCCGCCGCCGCCGCCGCGACGCAGGGATTCGTTGGCGGCGCGCACGGCGCTGAGATGGGAATCCCCGCTGACGATCTCGGCGGCCGCGTCCGGGGGCGGCGGCGAGGGCCTTCCCGAGTAGCCGCGGCGAGGGCGGGGGTAGCCTCTGCGCTGCAAGGTAAAGGTAGGAGAGATGGTTTAGACGCGACAGATTGAGAGGAGATGTCACAAGAGGTGAGGAGTCGGGAGGGAGGCATACGCTGTAGGAGGCGGGGGAGGACATGGCGGCGGCGCGGCGTAGAAAGGCGGATGAGGCGAGGTGCATCACTCTCGCTCACGGCGGCGGCGGCGGACTCGGCACGGCTGCATTCGAATCAATCAGTCACCGAGGGGCGAGGCCGCGAGGGCGGCGGTGTCTCGTGGCTGCGGCCTGCGGGCGGTGACGGGACCGGAAGCATGTGCTACGGTACGCGAATACGCGACAATATTTATGTATACACCTTGCATACGTTGACACGTACAACATGCCCAGAAATAGTATGACCGTATTCTGGACCCCAAAGCGGACTCCAGATGTACGTATACGGCGATCCTGCAAACCAGCCACAGCTACCAAACGTCCAAACGGAAGTACGGAACCTATATTGGATTTGTGAGCATTTCAATCGGCACGTCAATTCGTCCTACAACTGCCTGATATAAGACGATTTGGCTGAGTCATACCTTTTTAAATTGATCAAATATACCGGAGTTGCTAATATTTCCTATAAATCTGCGGCGCCAATTCCATAGCGATAATTATTTTGGGACAGAAGAAGTATTTGGTTTTGTGAATGTACCAATACAGATTGATTTGATTCAAAATACAAACCTAATGGCGGTATTTTGCATAGTGTCGTACTCTTTCCATCCCAAGATAAATGTCGTTTTGAGTTTCGTGCAAGTCGAACTTTCTTAAGTTTGACAAGATTTATAAAAAAACTAATAGCAATATTTTTATTTCCAAATAAATTTACTATAAAAATATTCAACAATAAGTCTAATGAGGACGCCTGCTCGAACGCTTGTTTGTTGGGCTTGCAGACCGGCCCAAACAACCTGTCTGGCAAATGTCACACGTGGCCTTGTCTTTACAGCACACTGCTCCTTTCGCACAGCCTCACAGTCACAGGCTCCCAACTCGAGGCCTCCCGCGCAGTCCTGCCTCTGGCAACAATGCCTACCGCAGTGCGTTCGCGTCCACCCACCTTCTCCTGCTCGTCCCGCTTCCTTCTCCTCCCCGCACTGCGCCATCCGCCCGCCGCGGCCGCTCTACCACGAGTCGGCGAGCCTCCACGATGGATGCTCCAACAAGCAGGTGAGGGGAGGAGCTTCGTGTGACGCTGCCTCGCCGGTGACTTGCCGCACCGCTGTCGCACAAGCGAGCTCCGCGCTGCCGCGAGCTCCATGCGCCGCCGCCGACTTCCATGCCCACCTGACCAATCCTCATTTGTCCAAGCAGCAAGGTGATATTGCGCTGAAAGCGCATGTTACAAATATATGTTTCAACTATTTCAGAAGTTTAGAGGTACGTTATAATTGTTTTATATCGATATTTAAAAGTAGATCAGGATGTTCACATGTTGCAATGGTTATACACGTATGTTTGAAATATATGTTCTAAATGTTTCAACTGTTTCAGACGTATGTTGCAAGTGTTTTATTTGCAAGTTGCAAAACTAGATCGAGATGTTGCATATATACATGTTTGCAATGGGTACACACATGTTTTCAAGTTTTTCCCTATGTTTTTGCATATGTTTCAGACGTATGTTGCAAGTGTTTCAGCTGTTTCAGACGTATATTGCAAGCGTTTTATCTGAATGTTGCAAAAGTAGATCGAATGTTGCACATGTTGCAACGGGACCCACCTGCTGCAACTGCTGGGGCGCCGTTAAGCGGCCGTAGATAGTCCCACGCGTGCAATCTGACGACACGAGCGACATCCGGGCGCTAGACTACCGTTAGTCAAAGTACGTTCATCCAGACGTCCGGACGCTAGGAAGTGAGAATGACACTTATCTTTGGACCGAAGGAGTATGGTTCTAATTTATCTGGTATCCATCAGATCCTAAAAATCGGCGGACGACTCTGAGGGATGGGCCTCGTCCATCCGTCCAACCAAGCGCGTTATTGGAGTTCACAATTTTGAAGGTGGAGAAGTGATAATTACCTCGTCCGAGTGACAGCAAGTTTAGAAGCCAATAGACTAGTAAGAAATATGCCTTAATAGAGGAGTGTCTCTACACATTCTCTATAAATAATACTATAATAACACTTCCATAATATAGACTTTCTAAGTATAAATTGTAGCTCATTTTAGCCTTTCAAAATATATGCATACTCCCTCTGTTCCAAATTATAAGTCTTTCATTTGGATGTGATTATGGAAATTGAAAAACGCAGGTGCTTGAGGTCTTCTTCGAGTCTATCTTAACTCAGGCGTGTCTAGTGCCGATTGCCGAGTGGTCAGCAGATGCGCGTGTTCCGAGAGTCGGGCTGGGCGGTTCTGCCGCAAGTATAGGCCTCAGTATGAGATTTTCAAGAAAACCTTAAGGACCACTAGACAACCGTGCTAAGTCAATACAAGGGAGGCACACATGTATAAAGACAGTTGCTTATTTAGTTAGCATCAGTCCGTAATCCAATATGTCGTGTATGTACATTGTCTCCCCACATCCGCTGCTGATCGATCAACACGTCCACTCCAGTATATATGCACAACTAGACATGTTTAATCATGGAACATGGCTCTATTTATGGACCATATATCTACCCGCAATGTATATACGTCATGCTAATGTTCTAGCTATGCATTGGTAAGAAATGCAAGCCAAAGTAGTGGCAATGGCAACGGCTACATGAGCTGCAACGTCTTCAGGCGCTGCTCGTGCTTTGGGTCCATCTTGGGTGGCATCGAGTAACCTTCTTTAAGGTCCTCCACCACGTACACCTGCTCACCGATAATGTTTTTGAGTTTTGACTGGTTATTGAACAAATGAACAAATCAACAAAATTTGAATGAAGTGTTGAGAGTAGAATAAAGACTCTTGCCTTTGTCAGCTCTTTTTTCTTGAGTATGTGATAGTGGCGCTGCATAATCTTCTGGAAGGCCATAGTTGCTGCAAGCGAAAACTAGGACAACGACCATGATAACAACACAAACGCAATCATCATCGTCCCCTGAGCGTGAGGTCTCGCAGTCCAGGCATCCGTAGGAGCACTCGGGCTCGGGCAGGCATGACGGATCGTCACCACCGTAATTGCAAGAAAAACAGTGTGACAGCAGCCCAAAAAGTCCAACCAGTGCAAAGAAGAACACCACACCTGAAACAAGATTGGTACAGAACATGAGATATCATTAGCTACCTTTTCACCTTTGCTTGAACAGATATGTCAAAAAAAAAACGATTTGATTGTATTGTGGCTGCAATGGCGCCATGAATATCTAGGAAGAAGATGGAATTTGCAATCGTGTGTCATGACATGTTCAATTTGAATTACTGTACAACACTAATGAACAAGAAAACAGCTTCGGAGACAAGAGTTTACGGTTAAAATAGAGATCGAGTTTACTTATACAAATCAATGCACAGCAACAGTATGCATGGTACTACTGTTTAGCATCCAGTCACTCAGTAAGCACAGCATCATCAGAACACATCAATCTTCATAACAATTGCAAGCAGTTAATGTAGAAAATACATACCAACACAATAGTAGAAGGGTAGAGGATGCTTTGACAGCATCCAATCAGTAAACCTGTTTCTGAATTTTCCATCTCTGTCCAGCAGAAATGCCACACCAGCAATAGCAACAATGACCTGAAAAAGCAAAGAAAACCAAATGAGATACTGTAGAATGGAATAGAATGGGGAGAATCACCGCACACCCTATGTGGGTGGGGAGCCTTTCATATATATAGCCAATAGGCATACATGAAAGTTACATACATGGGAAGTTATTCCCTGTACAAGGAAACAATCCTAGGCTATATATGGCAACTAGCCTATGTAGGGGATTACAATCAATATCTAATTAGACCGGATATATACATATCCTAATACCCGCCCGCAGTCGTAGCGGAAGCATCACGAATGCACAGACTGGTTCGGAAGTCAGTGAAGAGCTGGACGGGCAGACCCTTGGTCATGATATCGGCAAACTGATGCTCGGAGGGAACATGGAGAACTCGGAACTGTCCCAGAGCGACCTTCTCGCGAACGAAGTGGATGTCGATCTCGATGTGCTTCGGCGGCGGTGGTGGACAGGGTTGGCAGCCATGTAGACGACGCTCACGTTGTCACAGTAGACAACCGTCGCGAGCGGGATGGAGATGTGGAGCTCCTGGAGTAGCTGACGCAGCCAGCAGCACTCAGCAACCACATGGGCCACTGCACGGTACTCAGCTTCGGCACTGGAGCGAGACACAGTGGTCTGACGCTTGGAAGACCAAGATATCAGGTTGTCACCGAGGTACACGCAGAAGCCGGAGGTGGAGTGTCGTGTGTTTGGGCAGCCAGCCCAGTCGGCATCAGAGTAGGCCGTGAGCTTATCGACGGCACCGGAGCCCAAGTGAAGACCTGCAGACGAGAGCCCTTGACGTAGCGCAGGATGCGCTTGATCAGCACAAGATGCGGCTGGCGAGGGTCGTGCATGAAGAGGCAGACCTGCTGCACAGCATAGGCCAGGTCTGGCCTCGTCAGAGTGAGTACTGGAGGGCTCCAGCGAGGCTCCGGTACTCCGAGGGGTTGGCGACGGGAGTCCCCTCGGAGGAGGACAGCTTGGTCTGGGCATCCACCGGAGTAGCTGTCGGGTGGCATTCAGACATGCCAGCGCGCTGGAGAAGCTCAACGACGTACTGCCGTTGGGACAGGAACATGCCACTACTGTCCCGCGTCACCGAGATGCCGAGGAAGTGTTGGAGGTCACCGAGGTCCGTCATGGCGAACTCCGAGGAGAGTCGGGAGGTGACATGCTGGAGAAGAGCCGGTGACGACGCGGTGACAATGATGTCATCAACGTAGAGGAGGAGATAGGCCATGTCATCTCCAGCCTTGTAGACGAACAGGGAGGCATCCGACTTGGATGTGGTGAAGCCGATGCTGCTGATAAAGGCAGAGAAGCGCTGGTTCCAAGCTCGCGGCGCCTGTTTAAGTCCATACAGGGACTTCTGCAGCAAACATACAGAGTTAGGGGCAGCAGGGTCGACGAAGCCTTTTGGCTGCTCGCAGTAGACCGTCTCCTCGAGGTTGCCGTGGAGGAAGGCATTCTTTACATCGAGTTGGCGTATGGGCCAATCCTAGGACACAACAATGCTAAGGACGGTGCGGATCATGGCCGGCTTGACAACCGGGCTGAAGGTCTCGTCGTAGTCAACGCCGGCCTCCTAGGAGAAGCCGCGGACGACCCAGCGTGCCTTGTGTCGGGCGAGGGAGCCGTCTGAGTGAAGTTTGTGTTTGAACAGCCACTTCCCAGTGACAATGTTAGCACCAGGGGGCCGAGGGACAAGACGACAATTGCCGTTGTCGATCAGCGCCTTGTACTCGTTGGCCATCGCAGCGCGCCAATTGGGGTCAGCGAGGGCACTGTGATAGTTCACCGGGACAGGCGAGGCGACAGAGGCGGAGAAGCCGTAGCGCTAGACGGTGCGCAGGGATCCGGTCTGTGATCGCGTCACAGGCTGGGTCGTTGGAGCAGCAGGGGGCTAGACCACTGGGGCTGCAGGTGGCGGTGCAGAGGCCACTGGTGGCGCCAGGGGAGCCACTGAAGCAGCCGCAGGGGCCACGACCTCGGTGGCCGGTGCAGAAGCCGCAAGAGCCGCCTTCGGTGCTGCAAGAGATCGGGCGCGACGAGTGAAGACGATGTCGAAGCGCTGGCTCCCCGGCTGTGGTCCGCCGGCTGGAGGAGCGGCTGGTGCCCGCCCGCAGGTGGAGCAGCCGGAGTGTGCCCGCCCGTAGAGGCAGCCAGAGGGCCTAGCTGGATGATAGCTGGGTCTAGGAGCGCCGGGGGGGATCCTCGCTGGTGTCAGGGAGCAACGGAGTGCTCACTGTCATCGGTGAGGAAGAAAGTCCCTGCATCAGAAATTCAAGTGAGGACGGCACGGAGGCCGGCGATGGTGTTGCCACGAATGGGAACACTGACTCGTCGAAAATGACATGGCGGGAGATGATAATCCGGCGAGTGTGCATGTCGAGACAGCGGTAGCCCTTGTGGGAGGATGGATATCCGAGGAAAACACAAGGGGCGGAGCGAGAAGCGAGTTTGTGCGGGGAGGTGGCGGTAAGGTTTGGGTAGCAAAGGCACCCGAAGACACGTAGGGAGGAGTAATCTGGGAGGGTGCCGTGGAGGAGTTGGTGGGGTATATGGTGGTGGATGGAAGAGGAGGGACGCCGATTTAGGAGGAGGGGTGGCTGTGGTGAGGGCCTCAGCCTAGTAGGGAGGAGGCATGGACGCATGGAGGAGCATGGTGCGGATGGTGTTGTTGATTGTGCAGAGTATGCGTTCGTCCTTGCCATTTTGTGGGGAGGTATAAGGGCAGGAGAGGCGGAGTGTAGTGCCCTGGCTGGCGAGGAAAGTGGTGGTGGCGTGGTTAACGAACTCGGTGCCATTATCTGCTTGGAGGGATTTGGGTGTGGTGCCAAATTGTGTTTGAGCGTACGCAATGAACTCGACAATGTGGCGGTTGCACCTCAGATTTGTGGCGAAGCGGAAAAGTCCAGCAGTAATGGGAAAAATCATCGAGTAAAACAAGATAATATTTAAACCCGGAGTTGCTAAGCACGAGAGATGTCCACACATCACAATGCAATAAAGCAAATGGAGCAGTCATTACAGAGGTGGAATGAGTAAACGGGAGTCGCACGTGCTTGCCAAGTTGACAGGCATGGCAGAGGCAAGGCGAACGCTTATTGTAGGAAATGGCTGACATGCTCCGTAGAGTGGCGAGGCTGGATGGACCGGGGTGGCTGAGGTGGTGATGCCATAGGGACGACGTGGTGGCGAGGCTACAGGAGGGAGGTGGTGTGGAGGGGAAGGTGTAGAGGTCACCACCACTATTGCAGCGAAAAGTCACGCGCCCCGTCTGCGGATCCTTGACAGAAAAGCCACAAGAGTCAAATTCAACGGAACAAGCATTGTCACGGGTGAATTGACGAATAGAAAGAAGGTTGCGTACAAGAGCAGGGGCAACCAAAACATTGTTAAGATGAAAAGTAGAGTGCTGAGAGGATAATTTGGATGGGCCACGGCAGGTGATGGGAATGGTGTTGCTATTGCCGACCGTGATTCCAGAAGGAGGGGGAGGAAGACGGGACAGAAGTATACCATCTGAGGATGACATGTGGGCAGTGGCACCGGTGTCGAGGACCCAGGGGAAGACCCCTGAAGCGACATCTAGTTCAGAGCGGCGATGTGGCCGGCCTGATCCCAGCCGCCCTGCTGCTGAGGAGGTGGAGCGGGGGTCGGAGCACCGGAGAACTGGGAGGGGGCAAGGTAGTTTGAGCCTGGGCCAGGGGTGGAGCCCCAAGGACGCCAGGGATGGCCCACGCTGGTGGACGCCACGGCTGCTGGTGTGCCCCGGTGGACCAGGGGGGGTAGCAGAACCAGGGAGCCGCCAGTGGTGTAGCAGACTTGGGGGGCGCCGCCCTTGCCCTTCTTCTTCCAGCGGCCATTGCCACTGCCCTTCCCGCCGCCGCCGCTGCTAGAACCGCCTCCGGAGCCACCTTGATGACCGCCCTGATGACCGGCGATGAAGCCGCCGCCGGTGGTGTTGGAGACAGTGCGGCAGCCAGTGCTGCATGCGGCGTGGAACGCCGTCTGGGCTGTCACCGTGCCCTCGTTGGCGAGGCAGAGTTCCTTCAGAATGAGCTTCTCGTGGGTGGTGGCGAAGTCCGGCAGCGGGTGTGAATCGGCGATGTTGTCGGCGGTGCTAGCGAAGCGGGGATTGAGGCCGCGCAGGAAGTTGAGGACGAGCTCTGAGTCGGAGATGACGTGGTCGACATCGCGGAGCGAGTCGACGGTGGCCTTCATCCTCTAGGTGTAGTCGTTGACGGAGGAGTCGCCCTGGGTCATGGAGTAGAACTCGTGACCCAGGAAGATGGCACGCGGGGCCTTGTTGGCCTCGAAGAGGCGCCTGATGGCGACCCAAAGCTCGCGCGCAATCTAATTCGGCGCCGCCGCCAGGCCGATGACATCCGGCCCGACAGAGCCGAGGAGCCAGCTGCGGACGCAAGCGTCGGCGATGCCCCAGGCAGGATCAGCGGTGCTAGCCTCCTCCGTGATGTGAGGAAGGAGACCGAATTTCCCGCAGAGAGATGTGAAGAACGGCTCCCACTGATTGAAGTTGGGCTTCATCAGTTCGAGGGTCACCGGGACGTGGTTTTTGACGTTGATCGTTGCATAGGGAGCGACGAAGAGAGCAGGAGCAGAGGCGCCCATGCTGTTCGAGGTGCTGGAGGAGGAGGTGGAGCTTGTGGCAGAAGCGGTCGACATGGCGACCTGGTTGGGAGGGGGCAGCATAGCAGGTGATGTGGTGGGAGAGAGGAGGATCGATTAAGCTGATACCATGTAGAATGGAATAGAATGGGGAGAATCACCGCACACCCTATGTGGGTGGGGAGCCTTTCATATATATAGCCAATAGGCATACATGGAAGTTACATACATGGGAAGTTATTCCCTATACAAGGAAACAATCCTAGGCTATACATAGAAGCAATCCTAGGCTATATATGGCAACTAGCCTATGTAGGGGATTACAATCAATCTCTAATTAGACCGGATATATACATATCCTAATAGATATGCATCGCAAGTATCTTGCACAATAAGCATTCAACAATGTCTAAGGCAACACTGCATGATGAACACACAACATTACATAATAATATAGGGTAAAACCTCTTGCTTTTTTTGAGGGAATAAAACCTCTTGCTGAAACACTACACTAAATGCTCTAATTTAGTAAGTACTCCCTCTGTTCCAAATTATAAGACTTTTTAGCTTTTCTAAATACATTTCTTTTACTATGTATCTAGAAAACTCCGCCTATGTTGACTGGAAGACTTTCTTAAGTCGTTTCAACATAGCCGGTCCTAAGCCCGGGTAAAGGAGGAGGGTGTGTTAAGGTTTGGTGAACCAACAGTAAAAAAACAGACACTCTCATGGATTTGAAACCCACAAGAGATTCGTTGGGACGTAACCCTCTTAGCAGCGCGCTACATCAGAACCCGGGTGTGGTGTTAAATGGGCAAGGGTCGGGTCGTCATCTCCTTAGTGGCGCGTCGTATTGTGACCCGGGTACGATGAAAAACGAGCAAGGGTCGGGCCATCGCAACCTTAGTGGCATGCTACATCTACGCCCGGGTGTAGTGAAAAATGAGCAAGGGTCTTCGCACTTCCCTCGACGGGTGCGAAGGGTAAGGAAGCTAGCCGAGCCAACTAGGATTCGTCTAGGTAGCTAGAACGTAGGGTCCCTAACGGGTAAGCTAAGAGAGCTAGTCGATGCAGCATTTAGAAGACGTGTAAATATTCTATGCGTTCAGGAGACTAAATGGAAGGGCCAGAAGGCGAAGGAGGTGGAGGATACTGGCTTCAAACTTTGGTACACGGGGACAACATCTGGTAGAAATGGTGTAGGCATCTTGATCGATAGGAGCCTTAAGGATGGAGTCATTGATGTTAGGAGGCAAGGCGACCGGATTATCTTAGTCAAGCTGGTAGTTAGAGATTTGGCTCTGAATATGATCAGTGCCTATGCCCCTTAGGTAGGTCTTAGCGAGGGCACCAAGAGGTAGTTTTGGAAAGATCTTGATAGCATGGTTAGTACCGTGCCTATCAGCGAGAAACTCTTTATAGGAGGAGACCTCAACGGCTATGTTGGTGCGACTAATGTAGGTTTCGAGCGGGTGCACGGGGGGTTCGGGTATGGTAGTAGGAATCAAGAGGGGAAGGATGTTTTGAACTTCGTGCTGGCCTATGACTTGTTGATAGCGAACACCCTCTTTAGGAAGAGGGAATCTCATCTAGTAACCTTTCGTAGTGGACAACACTCAAGTCAGATCGACTTTATCCTTGCAAGGAGGGAGGATAGACATGCTTGCTTTGATTGTAAGGTGTTACCTAGAGAGTGTGTTGTCCCTCAACATAAGCTTATGGTGGCAGACTTTCGCTTTTGGGTACGTGTCCACCAGGACAAACGGGCCAAGATCGCGAGAATGAAGTGGTGGAAGCTTAGAGGGGAAGCAGCGCAAACGTTTAAGGAGAGGATGCTAGACGAGGGGCCTTGGAAAGAAGGAGAAGATGCCGATGACATGTGGCTAAAGATGGCAACATGTGTCCGGAAGGTGGCTTCGGAAGTGTTTGGCGTGAGTAGGGGAGGCAAACGGGAAGCGAAAGACACATGGTGGTGGAATGACGAGGTGCATAGGGCTATTAGGGAGAAGGAGTGTTTCAAGCGTCTCCACCATGATAAGAGTGTAGCCAACATCGAGGGCTATAAAATAGCAAAGAGGGTTACAAAGCGAGCTGTGAGTGTAGCAAAAGGTCAGGCGTATGATGGCCTTTATCAGCGGCTAGACACGAAGGAAGGGGAGAAGGACATTTATAAGATGGCTAGAATCTGCGAGAGGAAAACAAGGGACATCAACTAAATAAAATACATCAAGGATGAGACAGATCGACTTCTGGTGAAGGATGAGGAGATCAAGGACAGATGGAGAGAGTACTTCGACAAGCTGTTTAATGGGGAGAATGAGTGTCCTGCCCTTGAGTTGGATGACTCATTTGACGATACCAATAGACGCTTTGTGAGGAGAATTCAGGAGGCGGAGATCAGAGAGGCTTTGAAGAGGATGAAGGAAGGTAAAGCGATGTGCCCTGATGGTATCCCCATTGAGGTGTGGAGATACCTAGGCGCCAGAGCGATAGTATGGTTAACTAAGCTTTTTAACCTTATTTTTTAATCTAACAAGATGCCTGAAGAATGGAGGAGAAGTATATTAGTACCTATCTTCAAGAACAAGGGAGATGTTCAAAGTTGTACTAACTACCGTGGGATTAAATTGATGAGCCATACGATGAAGCTCTGGGAGAGGGTTATCGAGCATCGCCTAAGGAGAGTGACACATGTGACCCAAAATCAGTTTGGGTTCATGCCTGGTAGGTCGACCATGGAGGTGAGTTTCTTAATACGACAATTGATGGAGAGATATAGGGAGCAGAAGAAAGACTTGCACATGGTCTTTATTGACCTTGAGAAGGCATATGACAAAGTACCGAGAAATGTCATGTGGTGGGCCTTGGAAAAGCACAAAGTCCCAACTAAGTGCATTACCCTCATCAAGGATATGTACAGGGATGTGGTGACGTTTGTCCGAACATGTGATGGCGACACCAGTGACTTTCCAATTAAAATAGGACTGCATCAGGGGTCAGCTTTGAGCCCTTATTTATTTGCTTTGGTGATGGATGAGGTCACAAGAGACATACAAGGTGATATCCCTTGGTGTATGCTCTTTGCTGATGATGTGGTGCTAGTTACGACAGTAGGGCGGGGGTTAATAGGAAGTTAGAACTATAGAGGCACACGTTAGAGTCGAAAGGGTTCAGACTTAGTAGGACTAAGACCGAGTACATGAGGTGCGATTTCAGCGCGACTAGGCACGAAGAGGGAGACGTTAGCCTCGATGGGCAAGTGGTGGCCAAGAAGGATACTTTTCGGTATTTAGGGTCGATGCTACAAAAGGATGGAGACATTGATGAAGATGTTAGGCATAGAATTTCAGCCGGCTGGTTGAAATGGCGTCAAGCTTCTGGCGTTCTCTGTGACAAAAGGGTACCTCAGAAGCTGAAAGGTAAGTTCTATAGGACGGCGATTCGTCCGGCGATGTTATACGGTGCTGAGTGTTGGCCTACCAAAAGGCGACATGTCCAGCAATTGAGTGTAGCAGAGATGCGTATGTTGCGTTGGTGTTGTGGGCACACAAGGAGGGATAGAGTCCGGAACGACGATATTCGGGATAGGATTGGGGTGGCACCAATTGAGGAGAAATTGATTCAACATCGGTTGAGATGGTTTGGACATGTCCAACGGAGGCCTCCTGAGGCGCCGGTGCGTAGTGGAGTTCTAAAACGGGCCGATAGTGTAAAGAGCGGTAGAGGTCGACCTAAACTAACTTGGGACGAGTCCGTTAAGAGAGATCTTAAGGAGTGAAATATCTCCAAGGATTTAGCTATGGACAGGAGCGCTTGGAGATTGGCAATCAACGTGCCTGAACCGTGACCTCTTTTTGTCTTGTGCCTTTTATGTCCCTTTATGTGTCTCCCTGTTTCTCGTCTCTTTTGGGTTTCATCTCTAGCCTACCCCAACTTGCTTGGGACAAAAGGCTATGTTGTTATTGTTGTTGTTATGTATCTAGAAATAATGTATATTTAAGTGCATAACAAAAGCTACGTATCTAGAAAAGTCAAAACGTCTTATAATTTGGAATAGAGGGAGTAGTACCAAATTATTTTGAACAATAACAGAAGACAACAAAAAAAAGTAATTAGAGGAAAGGTGATCTCACGGCTTGTATTGCAGCGAAGATGAGGAAGACGTCTCTAGAAACAAACAACCAGAACTTCATTCTAAGACATATGTCATCCTCCAGAAGCTCAACCAGGAGATGGAACTGTGCTTTGCAAGTAGTACAGTGTGAAAAAGCAGTCCCTTCCTGCAGAGAAATGTTAAGACAGGAATTATCTAATGCTGGCTTCTGATTTCGGATTTAATTCAACAATGGATTAGCAACTCCCAATCATGCAATTCTATCAGGCGTTATCGAACTTTGCTAGCTAATATTCTTGCTGCTGTGTTCAACCTGCCGCAATTTAAAGAAGCCATTGGTGAGCACTTCTGTGAGTTCCAAATGGTAGTAGTACTGTTTTTATTTTTGTTTATTAACTCTTTAGAATCCCACAAGTTGCAAAATCTACGAACTAGTCAGTGAGTTTAAAGGTATTAGAGTTAAATATATGGAAACTGCGTCACTAGATTTGTCATCAGATGTACTCGGTAATACTGCAAATTTGTTTTGTCTTAGGTTACGTGTCAATTGCAAGATAAATGAAAGGTGTAAAACTGCATCAAAATTATTACAACTAGAAAAGTACGAAGGGAGTATACAGTTGTTCAGGTGCTATATGTCCTTTTTTATAAAACTTCAAGGGAAATTTTGAAATTTGGAGACTAAATGTAATACCTTGACAGCTCTCCACTGGTCTAGGCAGGAACGGTGTACAAACTGTTGCGACCCCTTGCACCTACAGGGAGATATGAGCTCATGACCTGCACCAAAAAGTCCTAAACCAAGAGAAGCATCAATTAGAAACAGCTCAGCAGCAGGATTGCTGTGTAATAAGCTAATGCAGCTACAGTTACAATACTTGGTAAACCTAATACAGCTCTGAAAAGCATGATGGATCCACAAGAATTAGATGTATGATTACTTCATGCCCTAGTTGAATTATATATCTTTAGGAAAGGATTATCCAGGAGTTTAGGTAATAAGATGGTGGAGGGATGAGATTTATAGCTCGATTTTAAAACTTTGGAATCCACTTGATGATTTGAGAAGAATTAACCAAAAATAATTTTGGGCGCCAAAAGTAGCGGAAGTGAGGATATAATCATCCAGTCTCGAGACCAAAGCCAATACTGAACCTTTGGCAAATATCTTATCTGGCCATCTGGGTTTTATGAAACGCTGCTGCACTCAAACTAGTTTTTCCCTAAGTTACGTGAAAATCAGAGCAAGTTAGAATTGCAATTCACTAGTTATTCTAGATGATTACCAAATCTGGAAAAGAAAAACAAAGGTTATTTGGGTCTTCTCTTTAATTTGGTTAGTCCTTCTGTGCTAACATTTTGGGTCATCTTACTCTTCCTAAATTTCTCTATTTATTTGTGATGTAATCTTCTGGTGTTCTTACACAAATAGGTAGTAGTTTAGTTGTGATGAGAGGTTATTGAAACCAGATCTTACAAAGCAATATATAATACTATAATATTGATTCAAATGCAAGATCTACTTTTATTCCACACACTTAAAACATTGAGCAATGGGTTATATGACCTTAACTGACTTACTTGCATCTGGTGAGTTGTGTAGCTGTAGATATTAGATATGGATACTACTGTTCTCTCTCTCTCTCTATGTTTTCTATATATGTCACAGATGACAGAACTCTAGTGCTTGTAGCCTTGTACCTACTACCTACTGGTGGAATTTCTACCTCTTAGAGCAAACGTGGAAGATCCTTGAACAGCATTTTCACGCTATAAAAACACATAATCTACCGAATAAATTTTATGGTTACATAACAAAAACAAATCCACCACCCTTTTTGTCCCTTTTTGTGTCTCCCTGTTTTCTCGTCTCTTTTGGGTTTCATCTCTAGCCTACCCCAACTTGCTTGGGACAAAAGGCTATGTTGTTGTTGTTGTTGTACATAACAAAAACAAATCCACCACCCTTCTCCAAGTTTCCAACAGTAATGAAATTTTGTTTTATAGACAAAGTAATATGAACCGGAAAATCATTTAATTTCTCCAACCATACATATAAGACAACAAGATTGTCCTAGAGCGCAAGCATACAAGATAACAAGATCCTAGAGCAGCACATGGAAAGGAATGGAGAAGTAGAAGGAGGTTGCCAATTGACATCATCAAGCTGATAACTAAAACAAAGCTTATATAATTTATAAAATACTACCAGGCAGATCAGAGCCCATAAATGTGACGTTCAAAAAAATCCAGTATGTATATATAACAGAGCTACTAAAAAGAACCTGTTAGTATCGTGTGTTCGTGTAATATGTGTGCTCCTCCACACTATTTACTATGTGATAGTTCACAGGTAAGCATTCATGTTCCTGCTAATGACCCCCACAGGTGAAGATCTAACGATTCCTAGAAGTTTTGAGATCATAAACATCATCCCAGATATTCAATTAGCATCAAGGATTCTAATGCACTATTGGAAATTAATACATCTTTAAGCAGTATCCCTGTGGAAAGTGATGAGCAATGGCCAACGCGAATTAATTCATAATCCGAACATGTAATAAGTATATCATCCATGCTCCCATACTAGTAAATGGATCATCTACTTTCTACTGATTTTTCTTGCGAGATTTACTGGGTCCTCTAAACCAATCACAACATTAATTCCCGATTTGCAGCGTAGGCCTAGACCCTAGGCTAAGAAACGGTGCTGTAATTAAGGGGAAGCCTTACCTCGGCTCCATGGAGATGTGTATCTAGTTGCGTTGCGTAGCTAGGGCGAGGAAGATTACCGCGGTGGTTGTCGGTCGAGAGGCATATGCGGCAGCACGGCGCGTACTCGGCCTCGATGTCCCTGCGCATCGTCTCCTCCGGGCTCCGGTCGGCGGCGGGTGCGTGCCGGCCTGGGGTTGATGATCCGAGCGCTAACTCCGGCCGGCAGCGATCGGTGGAATCGCAGCGGGGGATTGGCCGTGGGGTTTTGGGGAGAAGAGAAGAGGCGGTGGATTGAACCAGCGGATCGGAGAAGAGATCACGTTGTGCTCTGTTTGTTTTGTTGCTCAAAAGAGAACGTTGCGTTGGTGCAGGGACTCCGCTCGCTTTAAAACCCTCTCATACCGCCTCGGGGGCGTTTGGTGCACGGAAACCTTTCAGATTCTGGATCGGTGCCGAACAGCTATGGCACACGGAAAGGGTTTCGACTAGAATCGTATTGTTTGCAGTGCATTATCGAATTGGTAAAAAAGGTTGGTTTTAACTCCGTTTCTTTGCCTCCTCGTCCTGTGCTACCAGTTGTATTATTTTTCTAGTTATTATAATCCTTTTTTGTAGTGCAAAATAAGTTTAAATGAGTTGTATTTAAGTTGTTCAACAAAAAGTTAGGATTTCTTTTTATTATTATTATTATTTTGAATCATATTCTAATCACTAGCCAAATGGTGTCCTAAAATGATTTTAATTCATCATTCAAAACGTTTCTCTCAGATAATTTGGATCCAAAACGTACATACAGGAATCTAGATTCTCTACGGAAGTCACCACCTGACCTGGCCTTCCACACGCACACCGCACGCTGCCGGGGAGTGGCGGCCGTTGGCTCTAGCAACATGTCACGGAAGCATCGTGTCGCTCAGATCAGACCGATCCTGATCACGCGGTTTCCATCGGGAGCTATCGATCGGCATGCTGCAGCTCATCACCGGTTCAGCCTCAGCGTAGTGCTCGGCTGCTTATATATTACCATCAACGCTGAGAACTAGAGTTATTGGATTCGATCGGCATCTGGAAGCTAAGACTGCAAGGCGGGCAAAACGTACACTTGTGTCTGGCGGCTGGCGCTACTGAGAGCAAGGGTGTGTTTACTTCGCGAAAAGTAGATGAAAAGTTACTGTAACATCTTTCGTTGTTATTTGGCAAAATTTGTCAATCATAAACTAACTAGGCTCAAAAGATTCGCCCCGACATTTACAGACAAACTATGCAATTAGTTATCTTTTTTACCTACATTTAATGCTCCATGCATACGTCGAAAGATTTGATATGATGGGTGGAAGAGGAAATATTTTGGGTTGGGATGGGTAAGTGAACATGGCCCAAATCTCGGCGACGGCGAC
The DNA here is from genome assembly GCA_038087645.1 of Saccharum hybrid cultivar R570. Taxonomy (NCBI): domain Eukaryota; kingdom Viridiplantae; phylum Streptophyta; class Magnoliopsida; order Poales; family Poaceae; genus Saccharum; species Saccharum hybrid cultivar. The sequence continues at coordinate 244,487 of JAQSUU010000100.1, forward strand.
GCGACGAACGAAACATGCCGTGCTATACCAAAAGCTCAGCCATGCATATTATTATTATGGGATAGATTATTGATCTGTTGCTCGACCTTGGCAGTACCCGCATGCGTACGGTCCGTCATGCGTTGCACGCACCCGCGATACATCGCCAGCCGCTGATCGATTTGTCGGGCAGCCACTGCAGTTCAGTGCATGCCCACCAAACGAAAGCGGCGCACCGAGAACGCAACAGCCTTGGAGTGGCGTTGGCGTGCGGAGTTCTTTCACGTGTTCTAGATTCGTGAAGATATATGCTGGCTTCTTTGAGCGCCTCATTCCAAGAGAGGATCAAACAGCAGCTAGAGCTAGAGATGGCCGCATCGCGTATTTGACTTCTTATATATATGCTATCCAATAACCAAGAGGAGAAAAGGTATGACGTCCTTCCCACATTTTCAAAAGGCAAATCGTTATGTTAGTCTGTGTTTAGTTTCTCATGAAATACAAAATACAAAATACCAACTACTTTGGAACGATGAAATGCAAAATGTCAAAATTTTTATGGGTGTGTTTAGTTCCATCCAAAATGCCAAAATTTTCATGGGGTGGATGAGAACTTTTTGACTTTTTTTTTTGACCTCTTGAGGCCAAAATTCAAAATGGAGAATGAATACTTTTTTACCAAAATTTTTGCATTGTGTTTAGTTCCATTCTGCAAAATGATAGGTCAAAACCCAAAATTTTTTAGGTGAAATAGTTCCCCATGGAATGTATTATGCAAAATACCAACTCCTTTGGAATGATAAAATGCAAAATGCTAAACTTTTCATGGGTATGTTTAATTCCATTCAAAATGCCAAATTTTTCATGGAATGGATAAGAGTTTTTTTGGCTTTTCGGTTTTTTTTTTTGCCTCTTGAAGGCAAAATCCAAAATGAAGAATGGATAGTTTTTGCCAAAAATTTTACATGATATTTAGTTCCATTTTACAAATGATGGGTCAAAACTCAAATTTTTTTTGGGTGAAATAGAGAACTAAACACACCCTTAGTATGCAGAACTAGTAGAGTGATTAGTCTAGGTGAAATATATACAACATGACCAGATACAAAGGGAGGAGACACTGAGGCACCAAAAGGCAATGAAAAGCAAAAAAAAAAAAAAAAGGAAACAAACATTTCGATACAGTGAGCATCATCATTCTCTCTCGGCAGTAAGTGGCGAAACAGTCAGTCAACAAATCACGTAAGCTAGAGCAGTAAAAAGATATCACGTAGTATATGTACCTACATCCCCAGAGTCAACTTCACTAGAGTTGTATACGTGATTCCTCACCTGCCAACCGTGGCTCTACATTTTGTACAAGTCCATAGACTTCGTCACTAGAACACATATTTATCCGAACTACTATATATACACACATCATGCAAAAGTAAAAACATGCAACAAAAAGATGCGATACTTCATGTCCATCATCATCTGCAAAAGTGCAAGCTACATGAGCTGCAACACCTTCAAGCGCTGCTCATGCTCTGGATCCATCTTTGGCGGTGTGTAACCCCCAGGAAGGTCCTCCACCACATATTCCTGCGTGCCATCAAACACAGAGACAATAATATTTATTACTCTCTTTCCCTGGCTCGGAGCAAACGATGAGTGCAGGCACTTCAATTTATAAGCAGGTTAACTTGCCTTTGTCAGCTCCTTCTTGGTAAGTATGTGGTAGTGCCGCTGCCAGATCCTCTGGATGGCCACTGTTGCCGCAAAGAACCCGTATGCAACTCCAAGGATGGCCAACATAATAACAAATATGACAGCGAAAGCAAAACAGGCTTCCATTGAAGCTGGTAAGTCCACTAGACCCCACCCAAAGCAACAATCACGGGATCCAACCAAGCACGGATCGTTGTTGTTGTAAGAGGAGAGGTGTAATATTAGCCCAACAAATCCAACCAGTACAAAGAACGCAACCACACCTGAACCAAATTTATGGAGAAAATATCAGTAGCCGATTCAATAGAAGGAGATATTAGCATCTTGTACTTAAACAGGTCTCTAAAAACTGCAATCTGGAATGTTATGATTGTTTAAGCTAGAGAGAACCAGAAAAGGCAGCGTTAATAGGGTGTCAAATTACATATCTGAATTTGAATAACTACACAATTTTATTTTCAATGTATAAGGGGAAGAACTTGAGGCCTTACAGGGCAATGTACATGAATTAGTATTACAGCAGGTCAGCAGCAAGCAAGAGATGTCTCAGTGATTCTGATTAAGCAGACTCAACCAAACTGATGCATGGCGCGAGGGCCGCACTGTCGACGCCAGCAAGGGCCGCACGGTCGATGTCAGCGACAGCTCCGCCGCACGCCACCTCAAGAGCGTCACCAGACACGTGTTGAAGAAGGTCGACTCTCCGCTTATTCGTGAGCCCCCCAAGCAGCCCCCTGCTAAGCTAGTCCTGCCGTGGCGGAGCAGGCGGTTGGCGGCTCAGAGACTCTCTCGAGTACTTGCTTCCAAGCAAGGTGAGGTGCTGATCATGCAACGCATGGGCTACACCAACGGTCCATCAGCGCCATTCGCATCGGAGCTAGAGGCCTTCGACAAGATGTTCGACGGCAACCTGACTACGTCCAACGTCGAAGCACTAGACGCACTCTTCCCAGACGGTGGAAAGGGCTTGTCTAGGCAGCCCCGAAGGCGCAAGGGCCACCTCCTAGGTCGCACCGCGGCATTGGTCTTGGTTGTTTTTCATTTATGTAATATCGAAACTAGAGGTCTTTTGTTAGGATGGTCCAGCTACGGCTGTTTTAGGTCGACCTCCTTCGGTGCTCGATAGAAGCGCGTTGTTTGTTTGTCTAAACTCTTCTACTTAATATATTGATACACAAATCTTTTGCGTATTCGAAAAAAAAACCGATGCATGCATACAGTCTATATGGTATATGTATTTACTATTTAGCAACCAGCCACTAGTCATCATTGTATTATCCGGCTATCTGAATCTTCATAACAATTGAAAGTGCAACTACAGAAGAGAATGCATACCAACACAGTAGTAAAAGGGCACTGGATGCTTTGACAGAAACCGTTCCCAATCATCAGAAAATTTGTTTCTGAAGCTTCCATCTTTATCCAAAAAATATGCCATACCACCTATGGCTGCGATGGTCTGAAAAAGCATTGAGGAGCAAATGAGGTGCACATATCAAAATGCACGCCTGCTGTAGTCACCTGGTTCACTAAGCTATAACCCAAAGAAATAATATATGCAAGCTGTTCGCAGTCTATTACTAATGACAAATGACTATGAATAATAAAGAACAATATAGTGCAATAAGAGGAAAAGGTGATCTCACAGCTTGTATAACAAGGAATATAGCGATAACATCTCTTGCAACAAACAACCGGAACTTCATTCTACGACAAATGTCATCCTCCAGACATTCCACCCGTAGATGGAATCGCGCCTTGCATGTTGTGCAGTGTGAAAAGGCAGTTCCTTCCTGAGGAGATATTTTAAGAAAACATAACTTAGGGCCACTATGCTTAACCAAACAATGTATATCAGTAACTAGCAAGTACATTATGATTGAATTGGCATAGGCAGTTTACCCACGAAAGATCAAAACCCAACAATAGTACATATGTTAGGATATTCAATGTGCTGCCGATAAGGGTTTATTAAGAACTTTTGTTAACCGGGAATTTGCACCTAAGTGTGCTCCTTGTCCTATGCTTGGGATCTTGAATTTTGACATATAAGCTTATAAGAAAAGCAATTTGTGACAGAAGAATGTACGCACATACCAAATACTAGGTGTTACCTTAACAGACCTCCAGTGGTCAAGGCAGGAGCGATGCACGAACTGCTGTGTCCCCTTGCACATACATGGAGATATTAGCTCATCACCTGCACAAAGCCAAGAGAAGCAACATCGATCACCAACAGAGCCACAGGATAACCTCGAAGACTAATAATTCTCTTCTACATTAACACCCAAGAGGCCAAGATTAACGCTTTGGCGATTATCAGAGTTGCAAAGTGACTATGTGGCCCTAGCAAACGATCCAAACATACAATCCAACGCCGACAGCAGCATCCATGATCCAATGACACGGCAGACGTAGACACTGAACCAATGTTGCACGGACCGACGATCCTTTGCTTTGCGCACAAACTTACCAAAAAGAAAAGGTAAGGACTAAGGAACACCGGCAGTCAATTGGGGGCGGGGGCTCACCAGGCTCAGAGTCGGACTCGAGGCAGATGCGGCAGCAGGCGGCGGAGACGGCGTCGATCTCCTCGTCGGTTATCTCCGGTGAACCAACGGTCGCAGGCGAAGGCTCAGCCGGCGACGGTGGGTGCGCGAGAAGGGGGGCGGTCACGGCGGCGGGGAGAACGCCGTCGGCGTCGCGATGAACGCGCTGCGGCTCGAGCATGGCTGAACCCACAAAATCCCCAACCTCGAGCGGAAATTGGGGCCTTGGGCTCTTGAGTTGACTCTGAGAGAGGGGATTTGGAGTAGGCGTGAGACTCGGCGAAGGCCGAAAGCGTCGGCGATATCTCTGTTCTTTTCTTTTCTCCGGGGGATCTCTGAAATTTCGAGTTTTTTTTTTTTACTTCCACGTCACCACTACGGCATTTTTAACCTCTTTCGTCGGAACAACTCCAGCCTGCCTTCACCAACGCTACACCCTAGACCTGCCCCAACCTCCACATCGATGTTTCACGGCCATGTAATATCATTTGGTAGTAATAATATCATTTGGTAGTGACTTACAGATATCACTGTGTGCCTGTGTTGAAAGAACAGTGGCCTCAATAATTTTCTACCTACGTGAACATCTGCTTTTATGTGAGGCTAATAGCACCTGCTGCCCGCGTTGGGGAAGCCTTTATATCCTTTCATATTACCAACAACAATAGAGATTTTGGCGAAAAAAGTACTTTAACAACTTTTTTCAATTAGGGCTTCTCCGACGCAAGGAGAACATATAGTTTCGGATGCCACCTAGAGAGGAAACGGTGGTTCGTAGAATGGCAGCGGTACTTCTACATCCTACTAATGACTAAAGAGAGAATGTAGTCCATGTAAGTAAAAGCAGAGATAGAAGAGGAGAAAAAGAACATGATGGGACCTAACACTAAAAAGATGGTTGTGCAATTGTGCCTTGTGTTGAGAGTTTGATACCCAACTCTGCGGTATCTAGCTGGAGCAAAGCTTTTGTACCGGAGATAACAAGAAGTACTCCTTATGTTGGTGTAGCCTTTAGATCTCCAAATATTACTATTATCTCTTCTAGATTTCTCGCTAGCCAAAAGTAAAGAATAGAAATGACTCTTGAGAGTACTCACCATATATAGAGAAACCATTGAAAAGTACAAAGATACAAAGAGCAAACTTTATTAAAAAACTATTCAAATGAAAATTTAGAGAATGAGTTTTGAAATTGGAGATACTCTTGAAAAAGGATAGGATATGTTTTCATCGATCCTGTCCGTTTCTCTCTCTCTCTCTCTCTATATATATATATATATATATATATATATATATATATATATATATATATATATATATATATATATATATATATATATATATATATATATATATATATATATATATATATATATATATATATATATATATATGGAACGGGGCAAGAGGAAGGTGAAATATTCTGGTTCGTTTTTGTGAGATGATGTTTTTTAGCGATAGATGGTTGTAGCTTAAGTTTTCAGTTATTGTTCATTTCTGAATTCCCATACATGCCAATTTATCTTCATTCTTTGCTATTTTGATACCAGTTTGGAGTCGTGCGTGAGATTGAAGAGGTGTTGCGGCATGCAGGCCCACCTGTCGGCACACGAACCCAACGTTTTGGCGGGGTGTAGGGAGTCTGGGCAGGACGAGGAGCCGGGTAGACCTGGACATTTATTGATTTTTAGTTGTAGATATATTGTTCATTTCCGAACTCCCATACATGCCAATTTATCTTCATTTTTGGCTATTTTGATACCAGTTTGGAGTCGTGCGTGAGATTAAGGAGGCATTGCGGCATGCGGGTCCACTTTTTGGCACGCGAACCCAACGTTTTACTGAGGGTGTAGGGAGTCCGGGCAAGATTGATTAGACATGGACATTTATCGCTTTTTAGTGGTAGAGATAGAGAAGACATAGAAATATGCCTCATTGGCTCCTTCCCTACCGACCCTCTAGCTAGGGTTTTGGAGCCATCATCCGCCTATTGCCCTCTATCCCCGTCTCCAACCCTGACTTGCGCCCATAGTTAGGGTTTCCGAGCCATTAGCCCCCTCTTGTCCTCCAACCCCACCTATGCCACCCCTACACTCCCGCACCCACAACCAAGTGGCGATGATGTTGCGGTGGGTGCTGCAGGAGTGGACGACTGATGTACTTTGAGATATCTTCTTTCTGAATTCCAAACATAGGGGTTATAATATAATGCCATAGAACCCAGTGGTCCCTATCGACAACCCCACGAGACCATTCAATGACGCCTTTTGAAGCAGACATTTCCTGGTTCGGGTGCCGATTATTGTGGTTTCGCATATTCGCTACACTGCATCAACATGAGTGATAACCTAGATGATTTTGGTGACGCTTCCCATAATAGCTTGATTGATATTCCGGGGAGTTGGTTTAGGGGCCCACTTTGAAAGAGGAGGCGATAAAGGTGTGGAATTTCTTCACCAGGGTAAATGTTGTTGCTCTCTTCCTCCTCTGCCCTTCTTGGGTTGTGTGTGAATTTATGTTTTGTGCATGTGAGAATCCGTGTTTGGGTGCCACGAGATTGTCTTGTTATACTGCTTACGAGTATCTTAGTAGTGGTATTGGAATGCATCTGCTTATTTGGTTATTTCATTAGTGAAAGACTTTAGTTTATGTATGATGTGATAGGGTTTTACCACGTTTCTCCAAATGAGGTATCCTATGCGATTCGAACTTAGTGCTAGTGCCAATATCATTTTTTCATGATTAAATTCTCTATTTACCAGGTTTTATTAAGCCTTAACCTATTTGCTAATTAGGTACGTAACGCCAGGCTATTACATTAGAGAAGATGTCAGACATGCCCAACTCTCCTCCATACTCTCCTCACTCTCTCGCTATTTGCATACTACTACTACTAGAGCATGGCTTCGCCTATCTAAAGAGAGAGTAGTTTCCTGCTTGTAGTCATGAATGGGAGTGAGGGGGTATTTATAGCACTTTAGGTGTGGGCCCATGGATCCGTGTGCTCCAAACCTCCTCCCTTGGATTAAACCGTCATAAAATGGATGGTGGTGATGAATCCAACTTGTGTTTCCTTGCATGTTGACCAAGGAGAGGCAGTGGAAGAAAGTTGAGGTGGTTTGGCCATCAGAGGAAGGTCGGATACACCATTTGTGGGGAGGCTTCCTTGTGGGCCCTTCCCCACTTCCATGTGGGCCCTCCCCACTAGGTGGGGAGGCTTCCTTTAGCCTTCTAGTGGGTGTATAGGATCTGGTGGGTCCACATGGATATCTTGGATACACCATTTGTGGGCCCTTCAATCCATGGGAGAGCATCCTTGACCATCTAGAGGAAGCACACTTTCAATCCAACGGCTAGGGGACACTTGGGAGTGTGTTTTCTCACTCCACACCGAAGATGAGCTCATTTGGCCAAAATTCATAGGTCAGCCGGCTTGCCAATTTTGGCCAAACAAGCCCATCTTTAGCAGGTAGCCATCATATGCTAATTCCATCATGATGGTGTATCTAAATGGTCAATTGGCCATACTTGGGAGGTCAACCGACCACCCAAGTTGGGCTCCTAGACTTGTTTTTTCTTCCACTTTATACCTACATTCAAATAGAGAGCGTGTACACATGGAACCAAGTTATTTGAACCAAAAACATTCATGGTTGGCTTGTCTCCTTTCATATGTGGCACTTTTGTGATGTTTTTGACTATCCAGAATGTTGATGAAATCATCATCAACAATTTTTCAACCTCAAGGCGAATTCCATCTATGCAAAGTTAGTGCTGGACTTTGAGGCCAACAACATCATGTAGGACTCCTTGACTATACCATGCTTCTGAGCTGCATAGAGAAAATGGGTATCAAACTTGTTGGTGATGCTTGCTTCCAAGCGGTCCTCCATCCTCTTCATGTCATCAAGGTGCTAGAAATCAGTATCCATGGCATCGAATTGCTTTTGAAACTGTGTGTAGTTAGGGCCTATTTTGGATAGCTCCATGAGCTCCAAATTCCAAAAAAAGCTCCACACCATGAAAAGTTACCCAAACGCTCTAGCTCCACCAAATCCGGATTCATCAAAATAGTGGATCTGGGGGGGTAGATTCACCATTTTGGTGGAGCTCCTCAAGGGATGCTCCACCAACTCAAGTTTGGTGGAGTTAGGGAAAATTACCCACCACTGCCACTGGTTACACATAGAATGGTTCATTCTTTTTCTTTGTCGTGTTCTTTGCTTCTTCCTCACGACATAGCAGAGCACCGCCTGCCACGTCTAGTCGTGCCTCGTGTCATGGCCACACGCCGCCGTGCCCGGCCTGATTGTGGTCACCCCTTGCTGGTCATGAGTCACACTCGATCGGCCTCGCACCGCCCTGGCTAGCCACACGCCACTCCCCGCCAGCCATGCACCTGCCCTAGTTAGCCCCGTAGTGGCCACGCACCATTGCCGATTAGCCTTGCTTCGGCCATATGCATGCCTCCCTAGCCAGCCTCGCTCTAGCCGCGAGCTCACCCTCGGTCGGCCCCTATGTTGACGGTAGTTAATATTCATCACAAACTGTCAATATAACTTATATAAATATATAAAAAGGATCACCAACATAGGTTTAGGGGTTTAAACTAATAAATTCCATAAGTTTTGGTGAATCTGTGAATGCAAGAGGATTTATCCAGAAAATCGTTAAGGTGGACCTATATGTCAGAATTAATCGCGCTTATCCGCAACGAGATGGACACGAGAAGGATCTAGAAGACACCAGAAGACACCACACTGAGGCAGAGGGAGATCCACTGCCCCCACCTGCAGGTTGGCCAGCCCCCTAGCCCACCTATCAGCCTCCATCTTGCAACATCGGTTCTCCACCGCCTCCTAGATTACATCTATGCCGTCTTTTTAAGTCGGTTTGATCCAAGCGTCCAGAATTGATGCTACCCCATATATATACATCCTTATACCCACTCTCTGGAGACATCTTGGAAACCCTAATTCATATTTCTCATTTAGATCAACACACACCATGAGGATTAGGTCTAGAACTCTCTAATGTAGTAGATTAGTAGCTCGGAAGTGAGGGTCGAGTTGGTCTCATGCTCAAATTCTGGATCTAGTCTTGGAGGCTCGGCAAAGCCTTGTATCTTCACCTATACATCTTGTAAGACTTATTATCAATTTATCATATTCCTATCTACATGGCTATGCTTACTTTGAATATATATCTTGCTTAGTTGATGCTATCTTCACTTTTGTGTGCGGGTTCATAGAGCGCTTAGCCTGCTAGTTTATCGGTTGGGCTAAGTAGCCAAGCCTCGTGTAAGTATGGTGCTTATACGACGCTCTGCCTATGAGTACACCCTGTTATCTGGTTGTGTGGTAGCAGCAGGAGGTGACAGCCCCGTCTATCCTTTGTAGTCCATACTGAATTGAGCAGGTTCTTAAATTGTAAGACTGTAGTGGCATCAGTAGAGTTATCCTTTTGCGGTGCTCTATGTTGGTATTTATTAACTTGACACTTATTTTGGATAGTCACTTACTAATTACCTACACTCTTAACTATTTGTACTGGGTTGTCATCCCCTGTAATGAAGCTAAAAATGTTTGTTGGCATTACTTAGTGTTACTACTAAGTAGTTATCTTATCATTTCATGTGACTAGAAAGAATATAAAGATATGAATAAAAAGTAATCCGCAAGCACACATATAATTATACTATTGTAGCATTTTATCAGGAGTATTCCAGGTATCATTATTTATATTTTTACCACAGGGAGGAGCTAAAGGGTTGGCTAGAGATGATGAACAAATGTACATTACTTATGATGGAATCAATCACATAGCACTACTCAAACAGGGGTAAGCCAATAATGATAAATTATACGTATATAAATTGATAACACCCAGAGATAGAAATAGACTACTTATGAAATAGACTACTCATAAGTTAGTAAGACTAGACATGAGATTAGTTAAGAGATTAGATTCTTATGTAGTTTCTTATTTACTAAGTCTTTCATACACTCTAGCATATATATACTCTCATGTATAGCATAATGACTCTTTATCTATGCATAAGGAACATTACTAAGGAAAATTAAGAACAGAGCAAGACTTCCTTCGCAACCAGGTTCTACTTGTTCTACATACGGGGAGTGGACTACAAAGGACTCAACAGAAGTGTCATTTCCGCGATCTACCACATGACCCGGCATATAGAGTGCATCCATAGACAAACAATATCTAAGCACCATGCTTACATAATATCGACCACTTAACTCACTCGAGTACTGAATTAAGCGCTTTGCGATCTTATACATAAACTCATTATCAATCATACCAGCCTTCAGATGACGATGAATCCAGAATCCTGAGCAGGAGCCCAAACTCTACGAAAACCTTGCTAGCTAGCCTATACTAGAACTTTGAGTAGCTAATCTAATTCTCTAGTGGAGAAGAGATCCTCCTGATCTTCTAGCTCCTTGGCTTAATGTCTTCCCTCCCTAGGGGGGTAGGGCTTGTTTATATAGGCTGGTGGGATGAACTAGGGCCCTCGGATCAAACTGACTTCAATCAACGGCAAAGATGCAAATCCTAAGGTGGTGAAGGAACCGACGTAGAAGGCCATGGCTGATAGGTGGACCCCTAGGTTGGTCGACCTAGGGTGGGGTCAGCTGATATGGCCTTATGCCAGGTGTTGATATTTATTAACGCACACAGAAAATTTCGCAAGTGCATAGATACAGTTATAGCTTTTACTGGGGTGTATTCCAGAGTATCGTATTTATCCATAGGGAAGCAATGGTTAAAGAGACTGATAATTCATCATCATGTATCTACTAAATACACCAACTAGATTAGAGTGAGGGGTAAATAATAAATGATAGGAGTTATGCATAATGACACACACATAGGAGAATTCTATGATAAAAGAGCACATTAGCTAAATTGAGAGGACAACGGGAGAGTTCAAGGTTCTTATATACTTCTCTATTACTTTGGTTCTATGATAACTAAAGCATTAGTAGATATAGCAATCACACAATAGCACTTTGGGACATCAAAACACTAGCCACAGAAAGGGATGAGAATGGGGCTATGAAGCTCTGACTACGGTCCTACAAACATCAACCTGAACGTGGTGGAATACGTTGACCATCAGGGCTGTCACCACCTGGGGCTACCACAACTATTCGTGAGGTTGAGTGCAATCTCAAGTAACCTTTAGTCTAGACATCATGTCTACACTATTGATTACTACTCTAGTCACAATTAATAACTAAAGCACTCGATGCGAGCGGAGATCCCATGCCAAGGTATAACAATTATACTAACCAATCACATGAAAGGCATATAAGTAAATAGAGAAGATAAATATATTAAAGCATAAGTCTTGCAAAGATAAGATATAAAGATATACCAGGCCTCCAAAGAATTCTCCAGAACCTGAGCGTAGCTTGACTCTCCCTAATTCTCAACTTAAACTAGTCTAACCCTAATTCTCCTCATGTTGTGCCTTTATTTGAATGAGATATGACCTCCTGGAGGGGGTAGGGGCACCTTATATAGGCCTGAGGTAGAGTAGAGGCCATGGAACTGCCATGGGATCACGAAAGAATATTTCCTTGTGATCCCGGCCATATGAGCCTAATTCTGATTTGGGCTCAATTAATCCCGTAGCTGATGATATGGAGTTTTTCTTTTATTTACGAAATTCATATCTTTTTATTTTTGGCTCCAAATATAACAAGTAATATATCCGTTTCGATTAGTGCGACGAGCTCTACACAATGGTGTACTCCAATTCATCATTTGAGACACTTTTATTTAATGAAAAATTAAATATTCCTACAAGACAGTGAAAACACCAAAACTCGTGGAACTTGTCAGAATCAAACCCTATAGCTATAGTTCGTGATTCATTTTATATTTTTTCATGCAATAAATGATGGTTAAATTTAGGGTTTAATGACCGTCAACACTAGGTGGGCCCCCCTTTGGTGGGTCACCTTCTCGTGTCTTCTATATTCTTCTTAAATTGTTTTCGCGGTGGAATATGCTTTTTAGCCCGACGTCCTTGATATCTCATCTTCTTTTCCTGATAAACCCCTGCAGAAACACAGATTCACCAAAACCTATGGAATTCTATCAGTTCAAACCCTAATTCTATATTGAAGGTTGATATATGCCCTTTTCTTGTTTTATTGATGGTTTAAAATGAACAATAACTACCATCAACACTCTACTGTCTAAGCGACCTCCCGAAGTGCACAAGAGTAGAGTGAGCCTTAACTATAGTTGGGTATATATATACTTTGATCCTATAATAAGAATATCATAGGAATCTACCTCACCCTTTTTCTCCTGAGCTAACTAGTTTATATTATCTTAATGATCTATCCCCTGAGTGTCATTATGCTTAATTCCCATCATTACCTTTACCCCTTGCTCTAGCTATGATGGTATGTTGACTGATAGATACTCCTTTGATATTCAATAATCTTTACTCCATTATTTTCCTATGGTAAAATATAATTAACGATACCTAGGATACTCTCGGTAAAATGCTACAATGGTATTCTGTGCGCTTACAGAATCCTTCATATTATATTTGTGTTAATAAATACCAATACCCTACGTGCAAGCTTGTCAAAGGAAGAATAAGCTCGTGCCTTTTTTCTCCTAACACGTGGGTCCGGGTGTCAGTGAGATAGAGAGAAATGCTAGAGCCCAAGGGCAAATCTGGCCATTCCAACCAAAAGGCCCTTGTGTGGATTTGGAGCACAGTGGATCTTAGATCCACTAGTGGAGTTGCTCCATGATAAATTCTAGATCCAGATTGACTTTTTTTAGTGGTGAAGCTATCCCAAATGGGCCCTTAGTGTTGGTAAGGACCCAGGGCAGGCACAAGAAGGGATAAATGTAATACCAAATTGTTAGCAGCAGGGGAGGAATGAAAGAACAATACGTGAGGGAATTGGAAAAGAAGCAAAACTGGTCGGCTAGGAATGATTTTGGATTATAGAAGAAGAATGTCTGATTACAACAATATGTATGCCTCTAATCCCTCAGGAGAAGCATCGCGTACAATATATACACCACTAGCCACTCACACACGTAGCTTACCTAGTGGCCTATAATATAAAAGGATGAAAACAGATGGAAACAGACAAAAAATACCTCTACCGTTTCCATTTCCATATTAGCTTTTTGAGAAATTTCCAAACGAACAATTTCTTTTTTTTGATGGAAATGGGAGCAAGAACGGGATAGCTAGGAGCGAAAACGGTATGTTGGGGGCAGGGCCAGCCTCTAGGCACCCCAGTTGGGTCCTGAACACTACCCCGCGTTCAAGAGTAAAGATGTGTTCAATGTTTCGCTCAGGCGAAATGGCAAAGCATGAATAGAGGGACGATGGCTGTAGCGGCTATGCCTTATCACAATGTCACCCGTGATCCATGGCCAATCTGGCTATTTCATTTAGGCGAATGAGATGGCAACGCCGTCACGTAGGACATGGCCTATTCACTTTGACGAAAGGGGAGGTCTAGTTCGGGTGAACGTAGCCAGTCGTGGATATGGGATGAGCTATTCACCCTGACGAAGGAGCGGCTTGGCCCAGTTGGGTGCGGCTAGTCGTTAAAATGATTTGAGCTATTCACCTAGGCAAATAGTTGCTTCTGATCTGTCTAATTAGTTTTGCAAGTTTTGCCTTGGACGGAGTTCACCGCCCTCACTGAGTCGATAGCCTCTACCCAGCGGGGACCGCTCGGTCGGTCGAGAGGCGACATGAGGCAGGGCTAATCGGTTTCAGCAGGGTCGGCGGTACCTGGGACTGGCAATGACTCTGAATGGAGAACAAGCCCCGAGCATCAAGGAATATTCTTCGAATATGTAGTAGGTGAAGGGGCATTTTTGTCCCACAAAAGCCTACAAGCGTGTATAAATAGCCCCCGTGAGGGGAATGCAAAGGAGGGGAAACAAGGTCAATAAAATCGTTTATCTTGTTTCACTTGTGTTCTCCCTTTCGGCTCGTTGTACTTTGTAGTTCACTCACGCGGCAATCAGGTGTTCAGAGGCTTTGGCCTTGAACAACATTAGCGCCCACCATGATGTCGCTCAAGCTTATCATGCCACCAGAGAACAAAGTGCCGAAGCCACCGGCGGACAGGGCGGAAGAATCCAAGGCGGCAGCTTCCGCAGCTGCAGGGACAGCCATGCAAAATGGCATGGCAATGGCAGAACCACTAGCTCCCTAGGTGATGGGAGACAGCACAGTGCCTCCTCTCGATCGAGAGGAGATGCCCGAAGGAGTGGCTCAGGAAGTCCAATGCGATCAAGACGGAAACAAAGTACCAGAAGAAGACGAAGACGGCGAAATCATCGAACAAGCAAAAGATCTAAAAAAGTTAGACCAGTATCAACAGGACATCCTCAGGCTACAACATGAGAAGGAGCAGTTGCTGAGGCATGCAGTAGCTCAAAACAGGGCAGAGCAAACGCAGCAAGCAATCAGGCAAGCAGAGATTGAAAGAGAAAGGCTAGTACGTGAGATGCAGGGCCTGCACGGAGCGGCGACAAGCACAGGCGCTAGGCGAGGAGGCGAAAACAAAATAATACTAGACACCATCTTGCTAGACGAAGATGAAGAAGCATATGATTCTACCTCGCCCTTATCAAGAGAGCTCCAGTTGCACCCGTGGCCCCTGGGCTACAAACCGTGCATTCCAGTATTCAATGGAAAGACAAACCCATGAATATTGATCACCGACTATGAAACAGCCGTCACCTCTGCAGGAGGAGATGCTCAGACTCTCACTAAATATTTAATTATGGCACTCGAAGATATCACCCATGATTGGTGCACATCATTGAAGCCCCTTTCCATCCATTCATGGAGCCAGGTCAAAGCTGAACTCTTATCCACTTTCCAAGGAAATCACCTAGGAACAAAAACCACAAGGGACCTACTAAACTGTATACAGCAAGATGACGAGTCCTTGTCCGATTACTTAGAGAGACTCATCCAAATCAAAGCACAAGTGCCGAATGCACCAGAGGAGACGGTGATAGCAGCAGCTGTCGAAGGGTTGGCCATTGGCCAGTGTGCAACACTTTTTGCTAGAAATTATCCCACATCTGTCAAAGAATTATTCGAGGTTATGAGGCAGTACGCCAGGTTAGACGATAACCTAAAAAAGCAAAAAGCAACACGTAACTTGTGGTGGCAAGCAGGTAGAGCCCCTAGGCCACCACCAACCCTAGGGCAGCAAAACATGAGACCATTTTGCGTGATCAACAATTTACAAGAACAACCATAGCATAATCCAGCAGAGCAAAGTTCCCCTAGGCCACCGCCAAACCAACAGTATAGATATTTTGATCAGGCTTCGCGTGGCGAGCAAGAGAAAAACAATGTTTGATGGAGTAGGTTAAAATTTATCAAATTTGGTTCAACCTAGAACACTTGCCAAAGATATTTAATTTGATTTGAACCAAAGACAAGCTTCTTCACACCTCATAATAAGGGTTATCTTGCCTATGTTGAATTAAACGCGTATAGCAAATCTTCTAGATTCAACACTAGGTTTGCAAGCTCACAAACATGTCATATGCCACCACTAGATCAAAACAAGCATAGAAGCAATAGTGGTAACATATATCCATCAAATTCATTTGATTTATCATGAATGCTCATGCATACCACTTATTATGTCTACATGCTCTAGCAAGTCCTTAGCATAGGATGAATGACATGTCAATCAACTTTACCTTGCAATGTCGAAGGAGAGGCATGTCAATAAGTGGATGGGGTGCATTCAACTCATGTTTGAGAAATGAAGAATGTTCAACTCATTCCTTAGCTTGCAAAACCTCTTTTCATCAAGCGGCTTGGTGAGAATATCGGCAAGTTGATCATTGGTGCTAACACTTTCAATGGCAATATCTCCCTTTTGTTGATGATCTCTAATGAAATGATGCCTTATGTCAATATGCTTTGTTCTTCCATGTTAAATCGGGTTTTGTATCATCTTGATTGCACTTTCATTATCACATAGCAATGGCACATTCTTGAAGTGGAGGCCATAATCCTTCAAAGTTGATTTCATCCATAGCAATTGTGCACAACAACTCTCCGCACTCACATATTCGGCTTCGGCGGTAGAGATTGCCACACTATTTTGTTTCTTTGAGGACCATGACACAAGTGATCTTCCAAGTAATTGACATGTGCCACTTGTGCTCTTTCTATTGATCTTGCAACCCCCATAGTCGAAGTCCGAATATCCAATCAATTTAAACTTTGACCCCTTGGGATACCATAGTCCATCATCTCTTGTTTCTTTCAAGTACCTCAATATTCTCTTTGCGGTCGTGAGATGACTCTCTCTAGGTGAGGCTTGATATCTAGCACATATACAAACACTAAACATGACATCCGGCTTTGATACGGTGACATAGAGTAGACTTCCAATCAAAGACCGATATTCCTTTTGATTCACCATTTTGCCATCAAGATCACTATCCAAATTGCCATTTGTACCCATTGGAGTTGAAATTGGCTTTGCATCTTGCATTCCAAACTTCTTCAACATGTCCCTTATGTATTTCCCTTGACTCACAAATGTCCCATTCTTTAATTGCTTGACTTGGAGACCAAGGAAGTAGCTAAGTTCACCAATCATAGACATTTCAAACTCTTTGGCCATCATAGCACCAAATTCTTCACAATAAGCTTGATCGGTTGATCCAAAGATGATGTCATCAACATATATTTGCACTATGAATAGATCATTCCCAATCTTCTTGGTGAATAGAGTTGTCTCAACCTTGCCCATCTTGAATCCCTTAGAGAGAAGGAAATCCCTTAGCCTCTCATACCATGCTCTAGGTGCTTACTTTAAGCCATATAAAGCCTTCTTCAACTTGTACACATGGTTGGATTTCTAGTAATATTCAAATCCAGGAGGTTGCTCAACAAAGACTAACTCATTGATGATCCCATTGAGAAATGCACTTTTGACATCCATTTGATATAATTTGATGTTGTGTGCACAAGCATAAGCCAATAAAATCCTTATTGCCTCCAATCTTGCCACAAGAGCATATGTCTCATCATAGTCAAGACCTTCTACTTGAGTGTAACCTTGAGCAACTAGTCTTGCTTTGTTTCTCACCACAATGCCATCTTGATCTTGCTTGTTTTTGAACATCGACTTGGTTCCAATTACATTGTAGTCATTTGGTCTTTCTACCAATTCCCAAACATCATTTCTTGTGAAATTGTTAAGTTCTTCTTGCATAGCCATGATCCAATCGACATCCCTCAAAGCTTCTTCTATTTTCTTTGGTTCTATGGTTGACACAAATGATGCATGCTCACAAAACATAGCCAATCTTGATCTTGTTTGCACACCACTTATAATATCACCCAATAACACTATCAATGGAGTGATCTCTTACAACATGTTGTGGTTGGAGTACTTGCACTTGATTGCTTGAGCTTGGTTGATCACTTGATGTATCTCGATGAGATGAACTAGCACCATGATCTTGCACTTGAGAGTCACTAGCTAGCTTGAATAGAGAATTGAGCACTTGATCTTTATCATCATCTTGAATATCAATTACTTGCTTTGCTCTAATGTCCCTAATGTCCATGTTCTTCATTGCTTCCACCAATAGAGTTCCACCAACGTCATCTAGATTCTCTTCTTCATCTTGTGACCCATTGGTTTCATCAAATTGCACATTATGGACTTCTTCTAGAATGCCACTTGAATTATTCCAAACTCTATAAGCTTTGCTTGTAGTTGAATAACCAAGTAAGAACCCCTCATCACATCTCTTGTCAAACTTTCCCAATCTAGTGCCCTTCTTCAAGATATAACATTTGCAACCAAACACCCTAAAGTAAGAAATATTGGGCTTTCTTCCATGAAGTAGCTCATATGGGGTCTTCTCTAGCAATGGATGACAATATAGTCTATTGATGTAGTAGCAAGCGGTATTGATTGCTTCATCCCAAAATGATTGACTCACATTGTACTCATGAAGCATTGATCTAGCCATATCAAGCAATGTTCTATTCTTTCTCTTAACTAGGCCATTTGATTGTAGAGTGTACTTGGCCGAGAATTGATGTCTAATGCCATAGTGATCACAAAGTTCTTTAATTCTTGTATTCTTAAACTCACTTCCATTGTCACTTCTCACTTTCTTGATTCTAATCTCAAACTCATTGTGAACTCTAGTGAGAAAGGTCTTGAAGGTATCAAACACTTCACTTTTGTCACTAAGAAAGAATACCCATGTGAATCTTGTGAAGTCATCCACTATGACAAAACCATACTTATTATCACCTATGCTTGAGTATGTTGTTGGGCCAAATAGATCCATGTGCATCAAATCAAATGCTTTGCATGTGCTCATTGTACTCTTCTTTGGATGTGAGCTTCCAACTTGCTTCCCGGCTTGACATGCACTACAAAGCTTATTCTTCTCAAATTCAACATCTTTCAAACCATTGACAAGATTGTGAGTTATAAGCTTATTTAATTGTTTCATACCAACATGATCAAGCCTTCTATGCCAAAGCCAACCCATACTTGATTTGGAGATTAAGCAAGTTGTCAAAGAAGTTTCTTTAGCATTGAAGTTAACTAGGTAGAGATTCTCATATCTAAAGCCCTTGAATGCCACATTTGAACCATCCATACTAATGACTTGCACATCATCAACCCCAAAGATACATTTGTAACCTAGATCACATATTTGTGCTACGGATAGAAGATTGAAATCCAAGCTTTCAACTAGCAACACATTAGAGATACTCATGTCATTTGATATTGCAATCTTGCCCAAGCCAATAACCTTGCCTTTCTTGTTATTACCAAAAGTGATAGAATCAACACCCCTATTATTTTCATTGATTGAGTCAAATATTCTTGATATACCGGTCATGTGTTGAGTGCACCCACTATCAATAATCCAATGCCTTCCTCTGGCTTTATAATTGACCTACAAGTAAATCAATTAAGCTTAGGTACCCATTTTTGCTTGGGTCCTTGTAGGTTAGTAACTAATCTCTTTGGTACCCAAATAGCCTTCTTCTTTAGGCCAACAATGGGTGTACCAATAAACTTAGCTTGCACAGCCTTCACACCCTTGGTAAGCACATAGCAGGAATCAAAAGGTATAGCATTAACAAGTTTCTTGCTTTGGTTCCTTTTATTGCAATTATGCTCTAGGTGCCCAACTTGCTTGCATCTATTGCAAAACCGACCATTGCTCTTCACAAAGCTAGGCTTTAGAGTTGTAAAGGCCAACTTGCCTTTCTTAGGGGTGTAGCCTAATCCCTTTTTATTAAGATAGAACCTTTGGCTACCTAAGCACTTAAGCAAGCGGGCCTCACCACCATAGGCCTTGCCTAGGGCGTGAGTGAGCTCATCCACCTCTCTCTTGAGAGTCTCATTCTCAACCATTAGTGAGGTATCACAAGTGGAGGAGGTAGAGTCGGTGGTGGTGGATGAAGAGCTACAAGAAGGGTTAGCATTTGACATGATGATAGGTTCATAAAAGGATTCATCAATTATATCACATGTAACCCCTATATCACATGATACAACAACCTCCTTCTTTTCTTGTTGCTCAAGTAGCAATGAGTGAGCCTTTTCAAGCTTGGAATGAGCCTTACCAAGATCCTCATGGTCTTCCACTAGACTCTCATGAGTGGTCTTAAGCTCAGTAAGGACTTTCTCAAGTATTACTACTTTTATTGAAAGCTTCTTACACTCCTTGTCCTTGGCAATAGCTATGTCTCTAGTTTGTTGCATCAAGTCATATAGTTGTTCTTTAGTTGGTTCATCATCATCATTTTCATTATCATTATCACTATCATGAACATATTCCATTTCACTTTCATCATCACTCTCATCATATAATACCTTAGTTTCTTTGGCCATGAGGCATGAAGAGGTTGAATCAAATAGTGATGGCTTCTTGTTGATAGCAATAGAAGCAAAAGCCTTGTTGGATGATTCTTCTTCTTCTTCATCACCACTTTCCCAAGTGATCACATAGGCACCACTCTTGCCTTTCTTGAATGTCATCTTGGCCTCTCTCTTCTTCTTCTCAAACTTGTCCTTCTTGTTCTTCTTCTTATCATAAGGACATTCCGCTTGTAGGTGCTCGGTGCTATCACAATTGAAGTACTTCCTTTGT
Source organism: Saccharum hybrid cultivar R570 (assembly GCA_038087645.1). Taxonomy (NCBI): domain Eukaryota; kingdom Viridiplantae; phylum Streptophyta; class Magnoliopsida; order Poales; family Poaceae; genus Saccharum; species Saccharum hybrid cultivar. Next base: position 264,931 of record JAQSUU010000100.1, read on the forward strand.
GACTCCTTGCTCTTGAAGTTATCATTCCTCTTCTTGAAGCCTCTTCTTTTGATAAACATTTTGCTAATATTCTTGACAACTAGAGCAAGTGCATCATCATCAATTTCCAATTCTTCATCTTCTTCGTTGTCATCTTCTTCTTGAATTGAAGCTTTGCCCTTTGAGGAGGTGGCCTTGAATGCTATGGTCTTCTTCTTCTTCTTTTCTTCCTCCTTCTCATCAACATCTTGATCATACTTGTCAAAGGTCAATACCTCTCCAAGCAAATCATTAGGCTTCATTGTTTCAAGCCCATCTCTTTGTAGCATCATGATCAACATTTTGAATCTTCTTGGTAAGCTCAACAAGAACTTGTGGCAAAAATCTTGGTCTTATGTCTTGTGCCCTAAGCTCTTGAGATCATTCACAATGACTTGCAATCTATGAAACATCTCTAAGATTGTTTCTTCTTCTTTCATCTTGAAGTTCTTAAACTCACTCTTAAGCCCATATAGCTTGGCACTCTTCACAACCTTAGTGCCCTCATATGTTTCACTTAACCTTGTCCACACTTCATTTGCCAATTCTAAATCCTTGATGCTCTCAAATACTTTTGTGTCAATATTATTGTAAAGTGTATTGAGAGCCATTCTATTGCATGTTCTATTTGCTCTATCTTCATCGGTGAGATGATCAGGATCAATGATAGCAAAATCATTCTTGGTGACTTGCAATACTCTCTCATGAATAGAACCAAGGTACATTGTCATTTTTCTCTTTCAATGAGCAAAAGAACTAACACCATCAAAGAACGGTGGCTTGCCCCCAACATGATTGAACATCATTTGAGCCATTTTTCACACCGAAGGATGTTAAGCCTTGATTAAAATGGTGACCACGGCTCTGATACCACTTATAAGGTCCTAGATGGCTAGAGGAGGGTGAATAGCCTATAAAAAATTCTACAAGAACCACTTAGCAAACTTGTTAGAATAACAAATAGCGTAAAGCGAGTTTTGCTTAGCCTACGGTTGTGATGCAAGCCTCCTATCCACAAGTCTAGTAGATTATGATCTCTAGTTCACACAAGGGCTATGTCACTAATTTTACACTAGTGAGCAAGCTAACAACACTACTAGCAAAGCTACTACTAGAGCTACAGAAGATAAACTAGTAAAGTAAATGCGAGAGAGAGGATTGTGAATCTTATACCGACGGTGAAGTGAAGAGGTTGCCAATCACCAAGATGATATACAATCAATCAATATTGACAATAATACAATATGAAGACCAACCACCGGGAGACAAGAGACAATATTTTTGTTCACCCGGTGTTCACTTGTGCACTGACAAGCTACGTCACCGGTTGTGTCGACCAACACTTAGATGGTTCCTCGGTGTGACCCTCAAGTCACTTGCCCCTCAAGGCACACCCCGCAAGGCACCACAAGACACCACTCTCAAGTGAGGTAACTCAATGACATGCGCAATCCACTAGAGTTGCTTTTGGCGCTCCGCCGAGGAAAGCACAAGAACCTCTTACAATCAACTGGAGGTGGTCAAGAACAGTCTCCTTCTCTTGCTAACGCCTCCAACAATCTCCAAGCCAGCTAGGAGCGGTACTCTCCAAGAGTAACAAGAAATCCACCGGCTAAACCACCCATAAGTGCCACTAGATGCCCTCAAGCTATGCAATGCACTTTGGGATCACTCAATCTCACTTTTGATTTGCAATCAAGCAAGAGAGATGAGTGGGAGGGAGAAGCTCTAGCTCAAAGGATGCACAAGAGTGTTAGAAATCACAAGAGACCTCCTCAAGGGCCGGCCAACAAGTATTTATAAGCATCCCAAACGAATAGAGCCGTTGTACCCCTTCACTGCGCGCTTTTCGGGACGACCGGACACGCCGGTTGAAACTGACCGGACGCGCCGCACCGCGTCCGATCGCCCTGCGCTGTCCACGTGTTCTCCCGAAATCAAACGCGACCGGTCAAACCTCCAACGGTCACTGTGCACCAACGGTCAAACGCAATGATCGGACGCGCCGCTCAATCGACCGGACGCGCCGATCGCACAACACCGCGCGCACGCGAAGCGTCGACCGGACGCGCTCCAGACAATGACCGGACACGACAGTGCCAGCGTCCGGTTAGAGTCCAGTAAGCTCCCTCAACGATCGGACGCGTCCGATCACGTGTGACCGGATGCGCCGCGCGTCCGATCAGCTTTACGCCACGCGCTACACTTCTGGGTGTCCGACCGGAAGCGCCGGTCCCGCGAGTGACCGGACGCGCTGGTGCAAAACCCTAACACCCGCGCGCCTGACGCTGCATTGAACTGACCGGACGTGTCCGGTCAAACCGAGACCGCATCTGGTGTAGCGTCCGGTCACCTCTGTGACCTCTGTTCGCCTCCGTTTCTTTTCCGACTTCCGGCGTAGTGGAAAATAGGCATTTCAACTCCTCGAAAACGCCTGAATCCGGCGCTCGCAAGCTCGGCGGGAGGGAGAGAGGGACCCAAACCCTTCTCTACCGCTCAAACTCCATCACCTTCGCAAATGTGCCAACACCAACAAGTGATCACCACCTTGTGCACGTGTGTTAGTATTTTCATAATCATTTTCGAAGGTTTTTCAGTTATCTCACTAGGTCCTACATGCAATGCACTTCATGAATTCACCTAGTGGCACCTGTGCATCGAATAACCGATAAGACTTTCCCTCTTAATAGTTCGGCTATTGATCCTAAACCACTCACACCCTCTATGGTGTCTTGAGTGTAAAAACAAAATGGCCTTATGGTTATACCTTTGCCTTGAGCCCATTTTGTTTTTCCAAAAGATATGATCCACTTCATATCATCACATGACCGTCTCGATCCATCGACCTTGACTTCACTTGCTCTTCACCGTTGCAAATGTCCGTCGGCACCAAGTCTTGCTCAAGCTTCACCATCGCATGGTCCTTCGCTTCGAAGCCTCGACTTACCCTTCACCTTCACAACCGGTCCATCGAGCCAAGCATCATCTCAGCCTTCATTATCTTGGTCACATGAGTCAATGTCATGTCTCATAGTCAATGACCACCTTTATCTAAATCATCCACTTAAATACAAAGGTTAGTCCTAGGTTTCATCAATTAGCCAAAACTAAACTAGGGACTTTCACGGTGCCACTACGGTGGACATAACCTCGGTCGAGAAAGTCATGAACAACATCTTCCTCGGCACTTAGTTTGTAACTGGGGGTTATGTTAAGAAATAAAGTCTCTTTTGCACCTGTTCTTTGTGCTTTGGCTTCTGAATTCCCTTCCTCGTTGTTGTCACTCTCTTGTAGCGTTACTCCTCAAACTGATAATCATTAGAGAGACTCAAACTTGGGCTAAAAACTAGCCAATTAGATCAAATCGACTAACTTCCTAAGGTCAGACCTCCCGTAGCTTAGCACAAACATAACGCCGCACCAAACAAATCCCTTTCTAAAATTTGCATTCTGTTTAGCGATCAACTTTCAATGATTCTTCAAAATTGGTCTCTCGCAACTGTTTCCAACTGATCAATCCTTTAAGCCAGTCCTTAGGTTTGGATAATCATGAAATTGCAATAGACGGGTCTTTCCAAAGTCCACAACCTGGGACCGAGTGAAAACGTAGAATTCCAATGAAATGGAAACTCCTCGTGTCAACCGTCGCCTTCTCATTTGGCCATGCATGTGTTGGTATAAATTAAATACACACAGAGAGAGAATATATATATCCACAAGCGCACAAATATTATACTATTGTAGCACTTCACTGAGAATAACCTAATTTTAATATCGAACCCAAAGGAACAGTTAGTGAGAATAATTAAGTCTTAATCTTAACCCAACTTCACAATCAAGGTCAGAAAATAGGAATATAAAGGAGACTACTGAGATATGTCTAGTTTCATTCTCGATAAGCTTTGCCTTCTATTTTTCTATCGTGGGAGATGTCTAATAGGGAACAAATTCAGAGTTTCTTCCCTAAAAGCGATCAAATTCCTGCTAGTCCTATTAACGGGAAGTGGACTACAAAGGATTCAAAGAAGCTACAAAAGTCACCTTTGTGAGCTACCACCGATCCGAAAAATGAGGGTGCATTTACGAGTAACCCTAGTCTAAGCACCACGCTTACACTATAAATATTACTTTAATTTAAAGCCGCCAAGATCAAAGCACTCAAAAGAGAGTCGTAAACTTGAAGAACAATATAAACAAGATGCTTACTTGAATCAGAAGTCGATTACCAGAGAAATCTCAAAAGCAAGCTCTAGTAGAACTTGATTTCGCTAGAGTACAGCTATAGAGAGAGCACTAATATGCCGGAACTCCTCCAAAACTCTATTCTCTCACTTTATCTCTCTATCTCAAATACAAGACTAGATCCTATGGAGGACTAATTTTCTCTTGATTGCTAGCCCTAGATCCTAGTGGAAATATGAATTAGGGTTCCTAGCCTTTCAGATCTTAGGATCTAGACTTGGCTTCTCTCCAAAGGGTGCAAGCCTTTATTTATAGCCCTGAGGGTGCAACGTGAGCCCTTAGATCAAATCGACTTAAGGAATGACGTAGATGCTGTCTAGAGAGGCGGTAGAGGAACATTCCAGAAGCTAACAAGCAGGGCCCACCACCAGGGGCTAGGTGGCACCTAGGTGGGGCCGGCCGGTCCCACCTGGCAGCCTCTTGGGCTCTGGCTCAGGGGGTTGCCTCCTGGAGTCCTCTGGAGTCTTCTAGAATAGTTTTCGTCACGGTTAACTTTGATTCTTTTTGACATTTTGATCCTCCTTTCCAGTTTTCTAATTAAATCCTGCTGAAAACACAGATTCACCAAAACTCATGAAAACTATCAGTAATAACCTACTATTCTATCATATTGATCTATTTTCACCATTTATACAACGTAGATTGACAGTTCTTGATGTATGCTAACTACCATCAATAAGCTCCCCCAAACTTAGGCTTTTACTCGTCCTCGATAAAAGCATGGATTACTCAAGACATAACCTTAGGACAGACATCAACCTAAAACTGTTCCCAGTCATACATGCTCTACAGGATTCAATGTGTCTACCATGAAACTTTGGATGGTTGAAGAACAGAACAGCTTGAACCAGATCACCATCTTCCTTTAGTCAAGTCAATTGAAGAAACATTAAGAATTTTGAGAATAAAACATAGCTTACCTTCTCCTATTGTAGTACTCTCAAATCACTTATGTATGTGGTATTTTTGGATCCTCACCAAGGCATAGATGATCTTGCCTTCTTTTACCTAGTTCTAAAAAGCTTATGTGGAGTTCAAGTAGGAATGGAAGTGAAAACATACTTGTATTGCATATATTGTAAAATCAAAACAAGGATCCAAGGAGAAAATGTCATCCTCTTAGATCAAGATGTGCATGTGTGTGAAATATATATGGTGGCTATCCAAATTCTACTATGCTCCTTGAATCATATCTCTCTTGTTTGAAAACTTAGAAAACACTTTTGCTAGAGTGCATGGGCTATCTTTTTTATTTTTTCTTTCTCTTTTTTTATGGCGGGCATCTGAGTACCCATTATTTTAGATATCTTGGACACTTGTCCATTTTTTTCAATACTTTTCTTTTTGCATAGTCACGGCCTCTTTCTTGCAAATTGGAAAACTTTAAAGGGAGGCATTTACAAGAACTTGTCCTAACAAACTTCTTTTTGTGTCTTCTCCTAGTGTAGGAGTAAAACATTTTGGGTGGATGGAAAACATATTGTTGCGCACTCCCAATGTAGGAGCAGCAGATATATGTGGAGTGTACATGATCTTGATCTTGAGAGCATGATAGGTTTCTCAACAAGGGTCACAAGGTTTGACCAAACTCAATACAAACACAAGTAGTATATGTAGAAGGGTTATCTATCCTATATATGGCTCTAGTAGGTCATTGCTTACCACAAAGGTGAAGTATAGCTATTTATTTTCTTTTTGAAATAAAATTCTCCAATGACTAGACATCAAGAATCAAGTTCTCTTATTTTACTATATCTCATTCCACAACAACTTAAGTAACATGGGGTCCCTAAAAAATAAGTTCCCAATAGTAGCAAGACTTCCTAGAATAATATTATGTGAATCTATCCATAAGTCATGACTGAAATAATCTTTCCTCATATTTTAAGTTGTTTTACCATGTGATTTTCAATTCAGTTTGAAACAAAAAAACAAAACATATGAAAATAGAGTGTATTAGGCTCAAACCTGACCATGGACAAAGCGCAAGACGATGCGGCATAGAGAGAGGTCAGGCGGCCCAAGGAGGAGGCCGGGCGGCCCACCATGGCTGCTGCTCGGGGCGCACTTTGTCGTACGTGGTCCTTGGTTAATTACCTTCCATAATTCATGAATTTCCCAATCCAATTTTGTTTCAGCGTCACGATGTGTCTCTCCCACACTTGTATTCCTATATAAAATTTCTGCACAACATGTGAAGACAAACATGTATCCAAAAACGAAGATAGAGAACAGGTAATCATGATAACAAATCTCCATTATTGATTAAATAAGGCACTTTATTACAAATCACAAAATCCAACCTCACTTTAATCGATCTAACAACTGAGCTAGCGATGAACCTAACATTTCAACGATGAACCTAAAAACTTTAACCTAACTAAAACTAGTGCCTTATTATTAATCACTTACTCTCAACTCTCTCTTCTTCCCAACATAGGTGGAAAGAATTTTGATATGCTTCTCTAATTTCTTTCGCTCAATAGTTTCTAATTCTATCTTCTTATTCAGAGCATCTATAGTCCTAATAAGGAGAGTGTTCTGCTATTGGAGAGATGTCATAGTCTAGGAAATATGGTCAATCCTTATCTCAAGCATCACAATGGTTGTTCTTGGTCACTTCTCTTCTTGTTCCAATGGTGGAGTGGGTCTCTTGGACGTCTCCCTTGGCATAATAAACTTGACTTGACCTAGTGCAGCTCGTATACCATCAAGAGATACTTGAGGAGTGGTAGTTGTGTACTTTACACAGGTGACTTCACCAAGCTTGTTGGTCTTGACACCAACTAGCTTCTCATTGGATCTTGGAGGTAAGAGCTTAACGTCCTTCGGTACGGCAATCTTCGGCCCCTTTGGCGTGTCCTTTAGGAATAGACGATCTTGAGGTGAAGGAAGCATCGACTGATGAACTTGAGCATAGTAGGCTTGCTCATAGTTTCTTCTCGGTGGCACCGTAGCTACTTGCTTCGAAGGAATGACAGCGAGAGGTAAAGGCCCTTCTACTTGGACTATGGCTAGAGAGTCTAGAGAGGAGGAGAACTTTGCTATGGGAGAGAGAAGGCTTGGATGGAATGAGAAAGGAGGCAGGCAAGGGTCTGTTTATATAGGGAGGTTCATCTTGCAGCAGGAGTCAAAATCTTATCTCTGTAGGCTCCGTACGAGGGTGATCTTATCGTGGAAGAGTGTAGAAAGGGTGAGAGAACCTATCACACCCATTTTTTAAGAACAAAATGGAATGCATAATATTATGTGCGCTCAGAGATCAATCACACATAAGCTGACAAATTAAAGGGAATATCATCACAAGTGTTATTACATCATGATTATTATCACATAGTCTTTACATAATCATAGCGGAAAAAAAAGATAACTCTTTCGTGAAAGCTCCATGCACAGGCACATTGACTGATTGACCACAAAACTAGTAATCCTCAGGGAAGTAGAAGTAGCAGTCATTATTTGCACCATCTGTTACCCATTCAGGATTTTTATCCAAATAAAGAGTAAACAAGCGTAAGTACATCTCGTACTCAACAAGTGTAACACGGGGTTCATGAGGCTCAAAGGCATTGACATTGGTTTAATAGCAGGTAGCTTTTAGTTGGCATAGTTATAGCATATTAGTAGCATCAAGTGGTCTCAACTTAAACAATAAACATATGATCAATGTAAAATGAATAACAAATAGCAAAAACATATTAATCATTAGTGATCAACTATTTCATAAGGGTCCAAGACCACTCGTGGCCGTGAGCACGACTGTTATAGCAGTTTTACAATCTGCAGAGGTTGTACACTTTCACTGTGAGTCATGTAGCCTATATGCCCGGGGTTTGCAGGGCCCCAAAACACTATCAAGCTGAGTAGGCAGGGTACACTATGAAGCCTTTTGAAGGTTCATCTAACCAGTTAGGGCCATTAGATTCGGTCGGCAAACAGATATAGCGCCCCTTTTTCAAATGGCACAATGACGCGCAGCCTATACACATAAGGACAGAGGCCACACTATACCCAATTCGTCAAGCCATTCTTATGTCATGAAGGTTACCACTAACAAGCTAAAAAAGGTCCTTCTATATGACTATAGCCACAGCCATGTAGTCCTCACAGTTGTACTGTAAGTCCCGGATGTTCGCTTACAGATGAGTCCTTATGGAGAGAAACTAGAGCACCATAAGATAGCCCAATGCTCTAGCCCCCTTTAAGTATATGTTACTAAAAAGTTATCTTTTAATATTTTATTGCATATTTTATTAGTCAAATTACAAGATCATAGTTCATGTTGAGCACTAGCAAAGCTACTCAATGCAATATCATGGGTGCCAAGGTACTGGATCAAAACTAAGTCATCCTTAACAAGGGAATACATGCATAATAAATTTAATTATTTATTGTGAATAGGACAATAAGGACAATCCCATGCTATACTTGCCTTGATCAAACTGGTCCTATTGATCCTACTCGTAGAAGAACTTTGGCCACCAACGAATTGCTCACCGTCTATACTCTATCAACACATCAACAATATTCATCCAAAAGCAATCATGCAAAGCAACAAGGCTACAATTAGAACAGTATACCAACAGTAGTAAAACAAGATAAAAGATTTATAAAATAAATCTACATCTCGCTAGGATCACACAGACATGAAAATCATGAAAAATGAAGCTAAGACGGTGAAGTTATGAATTAAACAAGATTTTCCTTAGTTAAATAATGTATTTAATCTAAGCACAAAATTTAAAAGTTGAAAACATGATTAACAGTAGCACTAAACTGTAGATTACATGATTACGAATCTAAAGCAATTTGAATGGATCAAAACGGAGTTAAAATGAAGATTTTATGATTAAAACAAAATCAGTGGCATAACTGTAAATAGACAGAACTTATTTTCAAATTAAAAAATAAATAAAATTCAAGTTTTAATCTGAATCGAGGATGGCGGGTACAATAATGAAAAAGTTCGAGGGCTCTTTAACAAAGTGCACGACCAAAGAGGTATTGGTTATCCTCGGCCGTTGGATCAGAGACGGGCGATCCAGATTAGATCAAGGGGGTGAAGGGGAAATCTCCGGTCGGCTACATTGCCGAGCACGACAGTTGGCCATGACTGGTGGCGAGAACTCTCACCGGCGTTCATGAATCTAGCGTTATAGGCCACTAGATGGCTCAGGAGGAACACCAGAAGAAAGAGAAGCTCGAGGAAAACTCACCAACGATGAAAATAGAGGCATGAACGGAGTGAACAACATACGTCGGGTATGGTGACGTCGGGTCTTCCTGCAAAGCTAGATGTGAGGAGCGACAAAAGATTCTCCATGACGGTGAGGCAGCAGCACAAACAGCAACAGCGGTGGTGCAGCAACCGGTCAGAGCTAGGGCAAGGATGCAGCAGTTGCAAAACGTGAGCCAGGGGTCCTCGGTTTATAAAGAAACGTATGGCCGGCGAAGATACGCCATATCCCATGAGAATTAGGGCGGCTAGGATTTCAACAAGTAGAGGCCAGGTCCTTCACAAGGCAGGAGAAAGGGAAAATTAAAGGCCTTCAGGCCAAAAAACTGACAGAGGGAGCCGAGAGTTTTCCTTTTTATTTTATTTCCTTTTATTTCAAAGTCTTTTTCAAACTCATTTTGGAAAAGTAATTTGAATCATTTTGAATTTTGGTCAGAACTATACAGTACATTAAATCCAATGCAGAGGCATGAATGCACCAACAATGTTGCTAATTCTATGATGGATTTTAATTTAATCAAAATTATTGTTTTTCCTATGTTTTCATGAGCACACAAATTCAAAATTAAATCAATTTCTCTCTATTTCAAAAGGAGTATTTTTTAGGGTGTTACAGAACTAAAGGAGGATGAGGGGCACTAATAGGGGACCGCCCGACATAGGGGTGGGGCCGACCAGCCCCACAAGTCATCCCCTCGGGGTGACTTTCCTCACGTGGGTTTCTAACTTGTTTCTAACCCCGAAAATCATATTTTCGCAATGTATCTCGTAACGGTTGATGGCGGTGATGTAATTAAGATAAAATGTAAAAATCCACCTCATCAACAACTTTAGGTGGTTGTTTAGGTTCTAAAAAGATCTTGAGATTGTGGCCATTTACCTTGAATAATGTACCGTCGTTGGTTTGAAGAGTTACCGCTCCATACGATGAATTGTTTACCACCGTAAATGGTCCTTCCCACTTGCTTTGAAGTTTTCTATGCCCGAATAATTTAACCCTAGAATTAAAAAGTAATACCTTATCTTTGGGTGCAAACTCCTTCTTGATCCTCTTGTCATGCCATCTTTTGGTTCTCTCCTTGTATATCTTGGAGTTATGATATGCTCGTTCACGCCATTCATCCAACTCTGATAGTTGCATCTTCCTCTTTACTCATGCATCTTCAAAGCCCATGTTCCATCACCTGATGGCCTAGTGAGCTTTGAATTCTAGCTCCACAGGTAGATGATAGGTCTTCCCATAGACCAATTGATATGGCGACATGCCCAATGGTGTCTTATAGGCTGTTCTGTATGCCCATAGAGCATTGGGTAGTCGATCTTTCCATGTAGTTCTCATTTCATCGACTATATTCTACAGAATATTCTTGATTTACTTATTGGATATCTCTGCCTGGCCACTTGTCCGAGGGTGGTATGGAGTAGCAACATTATGGTAGATCCCATGCTTCATTAAGTATCTATGAAAACCCTTATCAGTGAAGTGAGTTCCTCCATCACTGATCACCATTCTTGGAACTCCGAATCTTGGAAATATTATTTCTTCAAACATCTTCTTAGAGTTCCTTGCATCAATAGCTCTATATGGCTTGGCTTCAATCTACTTGGAGACATAATCAATTGCCACCAAGATGTATTCATAGTTCTTTGACTTTGGGAATGGTCCCATGTAGTCAATTCCCAGACATCAAAGAGTTCAATCTGAAGGTTGTTGGTGAGTGGCATGGCACCTCTTGAATTGATATTCCCATGCCTCGTACACGCTCCATATCTCGTAACGAAATTCTTCGTGTCTTCATACATGGTTGGCCAAAAGAATCCACTCTGCTATATCTTTGCATGAGTGCAGAATACCCCATAATGTCCTCCATATGGTGATGAGTGGCATCGTTCAATGATCTTGAGGCCTTCTTTCATCGGTACACATCTCCTGAGAAAACCGTCGGAGTAGACTCTGAAGAGGTAGATGGATCCCATATGTGGAGATGACTCTCGTAGATAAGCTTTCTTTTGTTCTCCCCTGGTGGTACATAACCTACAACCATAAAATTGATAATATTCGCGTATCAGGGGTCAAATCTGGTGATCTTGAAGAGCATGTCATCCCTCAGTGAATGATTGATGGGCAGTTCCTGCAAATTCTCAAACTGCATTCTAGACAAGTGATCGGCAACATAATTTTCTACTCCCTTTTTATCTTTTATTTCTAAATCAAATTCTTGGAGTAATAAAATACATCTTATCAATCTTGGTTTAGCATCTTTCTTAGTGAACAGGTATTTCAAAGCAGCATGATCAGTGTGAACAATCACCTTAGCTCCTACTAAGTAAGATCTAAACTTATTAAGCAATTGCATGATGCTTTCTATCTTTTGTTTGTCCCAAAACAACCCCCACAACATAATCACTAGCATCACACATGATTTCAAAAGGTAACGACCAATCAGGGGTTTAATGATTGGTACAGAGATGAGTGCTTCTTTAAGAATATTAAAATATTTCAAGCATGTATCATCAAATTCAAAGGGAACATTCTTAGCCAAAAGATTTTTCAGTGGTCTAGTAATGTTTGAAAAATATTTTATAAACTGACGATAAAAATCACAATGACCAAGAAAGCTTTAGATCCCCCTGATATTTACAGGTAAAGGTAGTTGTTCAATTACTTCAAATTTTAACTCTATCTACCTCAATCCCTCTTTCAGACACCAAGTGTCCAAGCACTATGCCTTCTCTAACCATGAAATAACATTTTTCCCAATTAAGGACTAAGTTCTTTTCTTCACATTTTTACAAAACATTATCTAAATTTTTAAGACAATCATTAAAAGTTTTTTCATAAACAGAAAAGTTATCCATGAAAACTTCCATGATTTCTTCAATCATATCGGAAAATATAGACATCATGCATCTTTGAAAAGAAGCTGGAGCATTACATAATTCAAAAGACATTCTACGATAAGCATAAGTTCCATGTGGACATGTAAAAGTGGTTTTGCTTTGGTCATCAGGGTGGATTAGAATTTGGTGATAACCTAAATGCCCATCAAGAAAACTAAAGAAAGAGTGGTTCGCTAGTTGCTCCAACATTTCATCAATGAAGGGCAACGGAAAGTGATCTTTCTTTGTTGCCTTGTTAAGTTTTTGGTAATCAATGCACATCCGCCAATCAGTGACAGTTCTTTAGGGGATTAATTCACTCTTTTTATTTTGAACAACAGTCATGCCCCCTTTTTAGGCACAACTTGACCTAAGCTTACCCACTCACTATGCGACACAGGATAGATGATCCTAGTGTGCAAGAGTTTTAAGACCTCTTTCTAAATAGCCTCTCTCATCACATTGTTAAGCCTACGCTGTGGCTCCCTATAAGGTATAGAATCTAGATCTATAAGGATGCGATGGGTGCAAAGAGCAGGGTTGATTCCCTTAAGGTCTTAGAGTGAATAGCCAAAAGTAGAATGATGCTTTTCTAGGACAGTTAGCAAGCGAAGAGATTCTTCCTGAGAGAGTTTATCACTTATGATCAAAGGAGAATCCTGATCATTATTAAGAAAAGCATATCTAAGACAAGAAGGTAGGGGTTTAAGCTCAATGAAGGGCTTAGGAGGTTCTAGCAATTCAATGAGAGGTTCAGGATCTATGAGGCCTTCATCTTCTTCCTCATCGATGAAAAACTAGGCATCATCTTCAAGGTTGGGTTCAATCAAGTCATCAAGAGATGCAACCTTAACCTCTTCCACTAGATCTAGCTCAAGAATTGTCTCAATCTTAGCATTAAGAGAGTGAGTGATGGGCACAGAGAGCTCAAATTTTTTCCCAAGTTTTATGTTCAATTTCCTCTTTTTCCTTCATGGATAAGTCTTTCTATTGGTTGTCCTATCAATAGGTCGAACTCCATAACATCAAAGATATAGAAATTCAAGTGCACTTTGGTTCCATTTACCAAAATAGGAAGGGCACAAAGAATTCCCAAACTAAAAACAATGTGTCCTAAAAGACTTTTTAATAACTTGGTTGTTGGGGCTAATGGCATCTATTTTAATAAATCATGAGCAAAAATTGAAGACATGATATTAACACCCACAACCGGATTGTAAAGAGCATCAAAAGAATCCTTGTTAATTTGACAATAAATGGTAGTAGAAAGTGAATCTAAGCGAATTACTTCAAGAGAAAGCTCAGATTATTCTAACCATTCATCACTCATGATGGACACTAGGCCTTTCGTTGTCTTTTTATGGAAAGCTTCCTCAGAAGGGTCTAAAGGTTCTATAGATGATGATTTTCTAGGCTCCTGAGGTTTCCTCATTATGTAGTAATTTGAGGTATTTTCATATTCATCAAAAAGTTCATCCTCGAATTCAAGCATAAAATCAGAAATTGGAGTTTCCTCCTTTTTCGATGGTTCAGGATCTAGAATAGCTGAAGTTGGTGATGATTCTGGTCAAGATTTGGGTTCAGCTAATTGAGATTCTTCTTCTAACAACTTCTCTCTTTCTTCAAGAAGGCCGGATAAGATTTTCATGAGAATGCTTCTCCCCTTTTCGGCGGAGACATGCATGAACGAACCTCCTGCGGCCATATTTAGATATTCTATGGTTTTTCTAGTAAGGCCCATGAAAAAGTGTTGGAGAAGAATAGGTTTTGAAATGGTAAGGTCAGGGACAGAACTAAGAAAAGTGTTAAAGTGTTTCCATGCCTTGCCTAGAGATTCTTTCTTCTTTTGTTTAAAAGTTAGAACCTCTACATGAAGTTTTACTACCCTATAGGTGGGGAAGAATTGTAAGAAAAAGCTAGAGTACAGCGCTCTCCAATCTCCTTGACTACTCCTAATATTGAGCGAATACCAACGTTTAGCTTCTCCATCAAAGTGAAAGGAAAAGGCTTCCATCGTATGGTCTCATCTAACATGCCTTCAATGTGTAGACATGCATAGGTCTGCTCAAACTCACATAGGTGGGAACAGGGGTTTTCATCTACTTCACTAGAAAAAGATTGATCCTGAACCATATTGATTAACCGCAGGCGTAGCTCATAGCCACGTGCTAGGATAGGTCTGGAAGTTTCTTCTATCTTTAGGCTAGTACCCATGGGTGCACCATATTGGTAGAGAAGGGTGGATACTGGATCCATGATAAAAGGTAAAGATAAAAGATAAAAGTATAATATAAGATTAAGCTAGACTCAAAGTTAACTTAGCAAACCATTCCTCGGCAAAAGCGCCAGAAATGCTTGTTGGTATAAATTAAATGCACACAGAGAGAGAATATATATATTCGCAAGCGCACATATATTATACCGCTGTAGCATTTTACTGAGAATAACCCAGCTTTAATATTGAACCCAAAGGAATAGTTAGTGAGAATAACTAAGTCTTGATCTTAACCCAAATTCACAATCAAGGTCAGAAAAGAGGAATATAAAGGAGACTACTGAGATATGTCTAGTTCCAATCTCGGTAAGCTTTGCCGTCTATTGTTCTATCATCGGAGATATCTAATAGAGAATAAATTCAGAGTTTCTTCCCTAAAAGCGATCAAATTTCTGCTAGTCCTACTAACAGGAGGTGGACTACAGAGGATTCAACGAAGCTATAAAAGTCACCTTCGCGAGCTACCACTGATCTAGAAAAATGAGGGTGCATTTACAAGTAACCCTAGTCTAAGCACCACGCTTACACTATGAATTCTACTTTAATCTAGAGCCACCAAGATCAAAGTACTCAAAAGAGAGTCATAAACTTGAAGAATAATATAAACAAGATGCTTACTTGAATCAGAAGTCGATTACCAAATAAATCTCAGAAGCAAGCTCTAGTAGAACGTGATTCTACCAGAGTACAGCCATAGAGAGAGCACCGATAGGCGAAACTCCTCCAAAACTCTACTCTCTCACTCTATCTCTCTATGTCTAATATAAGACTAGATCCTATGGAGGACTAATCTTCTCTTGATTGCTAGCCTAGATCCTAGTCGAAATATAAATTAGGGTTCCTGGCCTTTCAACTCTCAGGATCCAGACTTTGGCTTCTCTCCAGGGGGTGCAGGCCTTTATTTATAGCCTTGAGGGTGCAATGTGAGCCCTTAGATCAAACCGACTTAAGGAATGACGTAGATGCGGTCTAGGAAGGCAGTTGAGGAACATTCCAGAAGCTGACAAGCAGGGCCCATCACCACTAGGGGCCGAGCGGCACCTGGGTAGGGCCGGTCGGTCCCACCTGGCAGCCTCTAGGGCTCTAGCTCGGAGGGTTGCCTCCTAGAGTCCTCTAGAGTCTTCTAGAATAGTTTTCTTCATGATTAAGTTTGATTCTTTTTACTTTTTGATCCTCATTTCTAGTTTTCTGATTAAATCCTGCTGAAAACACAGATTCACCAAAACTCATGGAAACTGTCAGTAATAACCTCCTATTCTATGATATTGATCCATTTTCACCATTTATGCAAGGTAGGTCGATGGTCCTTGATGTATGCTAACTACCATCAATAGTGTGGCCTCCTCGGTTCTTGGAACGACCTCTCGCCTTCCATTAACTGCTCTTTATTTTGACGTAGCTCGATAAACCTACTTGTGTCAAGTTCAGTTATAAATATATGCTTTAGGGATAACTGAGAGGTCACATCTGCACTTGTTTCCGCTCTCACTACTACACATCCTCTTCTTCTTCCTCCGACAAAAAAGTCAATCTTAGCCGAGAACAATGGTGGATGGCAAGCATCTCGCTGGCGATATTCCAGAGGAGGATCTCTCTCTATATGAACACCTTCGCATCCCAGGGTATGTTAGACTTGCAAACCTAATTTTTGAATAACCATCTGAATTTGGTAATTTTCCTACATCGTCAGGCCACCATCTAAAATCTTCTAGCGAGGTTTGAGGCCCCACTGGCGGTGTCCACAGCTTCCTCCATTGACTCCACCGACTCATACAACGGTGATGACGCCCGGCGTTACCTTCATGAACAGGATGAGGTGTTGGGTCATCACTAGGAGGCAACCCAAGAAACTGAGCACCTGGAGGCTGCCTTGGCTGCTTCCCAAGCTTCCCTCACCATCGTGGAGGGGGAGAGTAGTGCTACCCGGGCGTGATTGGCGGAATTTGACGCTAGGGTCGCAATTAGGATCTTCAGACGAAACCCTGTTCATCCATTATTCTGCGTTGTCATGCTTTTCTTGATGATTCCTTTATTTCTTTATTGCAGCCCTAATGGAGGAATTGGAGGCTCTCCACCTGGCGGCGAACAATGCTGTCGAGGCTCTGAACGCCCGTGGTGATTTGTTGGAGACGTCTCCAGGATGTCCCGTGCGCGTTGGGGAGATTGCCCTCCATGGCGTCTGATGAGAACATGACACCAACGGATACGACCATTGATTATAAGGTGCACTCGTTCCTATATTTGCATAGTAATTTTAGGTAAAATTCACTTGGTTCCACATGTACATGTAGTTATTTAATTGTAGGTACAAATGTGTCTCAAAGTGCAAGTCCATCAAAGTTGAACTTTTGGTTCGTCGGCAGCCCGATAGTGCTCCATTGGGAAGGCCATAACTCATCCATCCGGAGTGCGATCGAGGTCAACGAACACTTGATGGAAAGATTATTTGATAAGCTTTCAAATAGATCTGGTCTCACCTCAATATCACATTGGCAAAACCTCCAAATCATCAAGACATTCTGCCGCTATTTCTATCAGGTGCTACGGCGTCGTCGCGGGCTTGTTATTCACACTTGGGACCCAGACCCAAGTTGGAGCACGCTCCAAGAAGATGGAGAACACCTAAGAGATGCCCAAGGACTTCCTCCTCCTTGGACACCACCTTAGGAGTCAAGCAAGGGCGCCCAAGCCAAGTTGGAGGCCAAATCCATATCAAGTTCGAGTCCATCTCGGGCTCCAGGACCAGTCTGTAGTAAAATAGACGCCCAGGACGTATCTGGACTCCATTTTTGATGATCCACATATGGATGGAAAGATAATTTCATAATATAACCAATGGCTTTAGTTTGAGGCCCAAATTCTATTGGAGTAAACATGAATCATCGAAACAATTTGATGTCCAGAATCTATTAGGGCACTACATTGCCGTCTTTTGGGCCGTTTGGCCCTTGTAACGTGTCGAGACTTCTTAGCGACATGAGTAGAGGTCCTTGGATTCCCCTTAGGCTTTATAATTAGTAGCTACCACCTATGTTAGGGTTTGGGGTTTTGCTTTAGATCAATCTATCTTTGAACAGTCGTCGTTATTGGTTTGCGAGACCCCAACTTCGAGTGCTTAATCATATATCCGCAATTGTCACTTCAATTGAGTTGCATTTTATCTTATTCTTGCTTGTGTTCTTCGATTCACAGCAGGGATTAGCCTTCATGGCGTGGTCAACCGGATTGTGACACAGTTGATAACTAGAGGAGACGTGGTGCTAAGGTTGCAGGGTTCGAGTCTTTGTGATCTGAAGCCGGATCGGTGTGTCGCTTCCGACCAAATCGATAGTTATCTTGAACCTGACGGAAGATCAGGAATCACGTCCCCATCAGTGTCCGTCATGAGGCCGCCATTGCCCTGATGATTGCCTAGGTGAACTCTGGGCATGTTCTCTGATGGTACCAGCCTAGCTTTACAAGTGGCGGTGAATGCTTTCGCTGGACATGCTGATGCCTCGGTGAATGCTTCTTCAGCCAAAGAAACTATGAACAAGGTCTTCCTCGACTAGTAGTTTGTACCAAATTACTTATGAACTCCAGAAATTATTGATTGTCAAGCTCTTTCAAAATATTATGCAATTAAATCCAAATCTAACTCCTTGAAATAGAACGGCCACATTCTGATGAACTCAAAAAGTAATGCTTAGCCGATCTATAATAACCAATAGGAGGAGTCAGTAAAATAAACTCTCAGAGCTGATTGCTTGGATTGGTTGTTGATGTTCATCGAAGATCTTGTTGTCGCCTCCTTCCTAGACTCTTCCAGAGATGCATTCATAATCTTCAAACTCCTAATATGCTGGGTCAACAGCTGCCACAGTCACAGACGTGTCAGCCGAAACCACTTCGATGTTGTCTCCCTGCCATTGGATAAGGCATTGGTGCATTGTTGAAGGGATGGAACAATTGGTGTGGATCCAGTCATGACCCAAGAGCAGACTATATGTTCCTTTACCATCGATGACGAAGAAAGTAGTAGGTAGGGTCTTGCTTCCAATCATCAATTCGATGTTAACTGCCCCGGGTCTTATATGCACTGTCACCGAAGTCTTTCAACATCATATCTGTTTAAAGCAGATCTTCTGGGCCTTTCCCAACCTTACAAAAAGTAGTATAGGGCACGAGATTGACTGTTGCACCTCTATCGACTAACATCTTGGTCATTGGTTTCCCATCGACAAATCCTTTCATGTATAAAGCCTTTAAGTGCCGATGTTGAGATGGCTTATCAAACGTAGCTTGCTAGGGTTGGAGGGCTAATTAAGCTATTGCTTTCCCAAATTCTTCATCACATCCCTCTCTATCAGATTCTTCTTATTCACACTTGGAGGGAGCTCTAAATTTTGCTGGTAGGATGAAGACCATATCAATATTAGCTGATGGTTTGCCCTTGTCGACTGTTTGCTTGACGCGCCATGTCCGAGGTATGATATACTTCTAAGCCTCCAATTCTCTATTCCTCATACACTAAAATCTTCTTTTTTGGCACCTTGTCAGACCTCCTGGACACCATTGGCCCTCTTGCCAAACATAATCTTTTTCTTCACCATGATTGGCCCAATTTTTATCATGAATACGCTTGCCTAACCGATCATGAACTCCTTTATTTTGTATGCGCCGATCCATGCTGTTAGATTAATAATTCAAACGCTCATGGATGGACTGGTAGCTGGACTGAGATTGCCTGAATTCTGCATACTGATTACTACACTCTGGGCAGTTACGTCAATTTCAATCCTTCATTCCAACAGTGCCTGAAGAAAGGACAACTCCAATGTAGCTCGGCTCGTTCTCTTTCATACATTTCTTCTTCACACCGACACTCATATTCTTCTTCTTTAAGCCGACACTGATAGTCCTTCTCTTTTTGGCATTGCCACTTGTTCAACAAGATCTTGGAAGTGACCTGAGGACGTAAAGCACTAGCTCTGGATGTCTCACCTTGTTCATATCGACTCTTTTGTTGATCGCGTTGCTTCTTAGCTTCTTCATATTCATTAGCCGATATTTGAACTTTGGGGTCAACCGACCCATCTTCTTTGGCCCTAGCCGATGTCAAGACCTTTGTCTTTTCTTTAGCCAACTGGAACTCCACCATGTGCACCCCTAGGAAAGGATGCTTATCTATGTCCATTATTGGTTTCTTAGCTGGCTGAAACTTGATTCTTCCTTGCTCGTTGGCCTTCTGAATGTGGAAGCGAAAGATTCTGCACTCATTGGTACTATGGTTGGTAACATTGTAAAACTTGTAGTATTTCTTCCCTTTAAGTTCTTCAGCGAAGGGGTCACATGGTTTGCAGGTAATCTCAACTACTTCTTCTCCAACAATAAGTCAAATATCCTGTTGGCTTTCATAACATCGAAGTCATAGGTGTTTTCTAACTTTTTCACCTATGGATAAGATATAGGAGCCTTGCCCCATGTCCATTCCGCGATTGCAACTTCTGGATCATCCCCATCAAAATCTGTATCATAGGGATCAGTCATAGCAGCAGTACACTTTAAATACTTCTCTTTGCGTAGGGTTCGGTGCTGACTCTCAAAGGCAGACACTCTGAACTAAATGGGTCAAGCTTTCAAACTCTTGGCCATCAAATTTCTCTCTGATTAATGGAGACATCCCTTGCGGGGCCAATTCAACCAATTGGCCATCAGACAAATTCAATGAGTAGCAATGGCTCCTTACTTCTCTGAATTTTTGGATGAACTTAGAGCCTAACTCATTGTTCTTCTCCCCCATGCTTGTCAAGTCTGTAATCTTCTTCTCACCTATCCCATTATAGAAATATGCATGGAACTTATTCTCTAGATCGGCCCACCTAGTGATTGAGTTTGGTTCTAGCGATGAAAACCAACCGAAGACCGGTCCAGACAGGGACAAGGGGTTGAGTCTAACTTTGTGTGCCTCCTCAACAGATGCTTCTCCAAGCTGAATGAGATAGCAGCTGATATGATCCATGGTTGTCATCTCATCTACCCTGGTGAATTTAGAGAAATCTAGGACTCTATAGTGTGGTGGGAGTTGCACAATATCATACCAGACATGGTATGGGCACTGGTAAGAGCCAACTTGTCCTTTAGGCTTTAGACCAAACTGGCTTTGCATCATAGCAGTTATCCGGTTGACAAACTCTTTAGCATCCATGCCGGCAACTTCTTGTCTCGGTTGCCTTTGAGCCTGAGCCTGAGATCCTTGTACTTAGACCTATTGATTCTGAGCTAGAGACTGCTGGAGTTGCTCTGCATTGTAATTGTAAGGGTTCTGATACCCAAGATGTGACATAAGCTCATATGTACTAGTATTAGAAACCAAGTGGTATCTCTCTGGATAGTCGATCTGAGTATTGTGAGTTGCGTATCCCTGCAATCGACTATTGAAGTAGTTAGGATCAACATTCCTGATGATCCTTTGCACTGACGGAGCAATTCTTTGGGCTGACTAAGGCATTTGATAGGAAGTACTGAATCTTCCTTGAGTCGGCCATTGCACAACTTGTTGAGTAGCTGGGGAGGTTGGCTGTTGGACTATCTACATGATAGGGGCACTTGGTGATTGCTATGCTAGTGGCTGCCCCCTATCATCTGAGCTTGGCCCCTGCCATTGGTAATGCCTGACCATGCCCTCCTACGGTCGGCAGAGTTTGACCTTGCCCCCTGCTGTTTGCAGGGTCTAATCTTGAGCCTGTCCACCTAGAAGCTGCTATACTAGTGGCTACTGGAACAACCCACCATTCGGCTGTTAACTAGTACCAGGTACATTGCTTTCCATAGCCAAAGGATTCAAGCCATTAGAGTATGCTGGCCCAACTTGATCAACTAGCGCTCCGAAGAAGATCTCTTTCAAAACAATGTCAATCGTGTTGGCCAACACCTTATTGTGGTTTGTAAAGGCTTCATGGATAGCCTTGTGGACCAAATGAGCAGTGGTCCTTGCTTCAACATCTTCACTTTGACCATGTAGGAGAACGCTTGGTAGGGGACTCTTCTGGATGACTGAATCACGCGTCCTACTATAAGACAGTAGACACTTCTCTCTGAATTCCTCTACCGCTTGCTTAATGAGCACCTTCTGGTCATTAGGTAAGTCTTAAAGGTTGACCTTGAGAATTGTCTGATTATCCATGTTGACGATTGTGGTCAACTTCTGATCAAACGATTGTGGTCCCACTAGGTGTGCCAATCTATGTTGATGGCAAAAGGGGGCGATGGGGAGCTGCTGACATAAGCAAACCAAGAGAAACCGTGTGGAGCATATCCTGAGCTCTCCCCGGGCTTAAGAAGGGCATCGGACTGGATAGTCGTGACCGAAGGTGTGCCAGTCAATTTAACCCTGCAATTGACAAGGAGAGAAAGTTCATCAGTAATTTAACATGGAACATGCCGGTGTTTATCCAGAAGTTCCAAATATACGACCAAATGACTAGCACGATAAGGCTATCGACTAGAGAGTCGATATCCAGCATGTTCATGATGGAATGTAAACAAAACAAGCATATCGGCAATTATTATTTACTTGGTTGCATGAATCTAGCTTAGACGATGATCATGAAAACTTGCGAAAGATGTGAGGGTAGACGTGTAAGCATACATGTGAGAAACATACTAGCTTTTAACCAAGATAAAAGCAAGTAAAAGCGTATCAACAGCCAGTACATTCTCAACAAAGCAGGCTATCAACTAAAATAGCTAATTCCAGTGATTGTGTTGTACGACATACGATCACTCATCCGTTAGATACAAGTAAATCTACCAATAGCTAGACTCAATCTATTGTACTGCCAATAGGTCGAGTTATCTAATGTAGCATTGATACTAGGACTCTAGATCAGAGACCAACAATCGATAGACCTACTTACATCACAAAGGAATCATGAAGGCATGTCATATGCGCTAAAGCTCAAGCCATCGGCTAAATAACTAATGGGGATATAGTGGGTGGCTGATGCCATGCTCTTCTTAATAGATAGATCTATTAACTGCCAATGTCCAGTCTAACACACTATCAACAGGTCGAGTCGTCTGATGCAACATTGATCGTGGGGTCATACTAGATACTGGCAATCAATGGATCTATCTCCTAATGCAATATGACTTCAAACACCCGCCATGTATGATGAGGACTAAGATAGATTGTTCATTAAAACATGATCTAATGTTAGGGATTGAATTCAATTGTCATAGTAATCAGCAGACGATAGATCAAAATAGATAGGACCAATGAATCTCAATCTAGATCGGGCAATTGGTGATGTTATATTAAACAGTAAATTATCCAACACAATATCGATAACTTTGATCAATACCAACATTTTACAAGAGATCAGTTGTCTGTTGCAGCCTGGTAAAAGTTGATACAAATCGATAACTAATCTATATCGTGACTTGCAAGAGATCAGTCATCTGTTATAGCCTTACAAATAATAATATAGATCGATAACTAACTTATATCGAGACTCGCAAGAGATCAGTCGTCTATTGCAGCCTTGCAAGCAAAAATATAAGTCATGACGATGTCTATCACAATGGTCGGGGTTCAATATTTATACCCAAGGTCTGACTATGAATCCTGGTCAAATGAGACCGGTTAAAATCTTGGGAAAGAAGATAAAAACTTCCTAAATTATGATAATCTTAGACCTCAATTATTTCCCTTCTATGAAGTCTGATGTGTCTTTGTTGGTATTTATTAATGCAAATAGAATATGAAGGATTCCGCAAGCGTACAAAATACCATTGTAGCATTTTACCAGGAGTATTCTAGGTATTGTTATTTATATTTTACCACAGGGAAACAATGGAGTAAAGATTTATTAAGTAATGGTAAAGGAGTAACCATTAACATACCAACATAGCTAGAGTAGGGGATAAATGTGATGATAGGAGTTAAGCATAATGACACTTAGGGGATAGGTCACTAAGGTAATATAAACTAGTTAACTCAGGTGAGGTGGATTCTTATGTCATTCTTATTACATGGTTAAAGTATATATGCTTCCAACTAAGCTAATACTAACCCTACTCTTGTGCACTTCGGGACACCACTTAGACGGTAGAGCACCCACAATGGATAACTCTCCCAACGTGACTACGGTCCTATAATTTAAGAACCGCTCAATTCAGAGTGGACTACAAAGGATAGACGGGGCTATCACCTCTCAGTGCTACCACCCAACCAGAGAACATGATACACTCATAGGTAGAGCATCGTATAAGCACCATGGTTATATGAGGATCGGCTACTTAGCCCAATCGATAAACTATAGCAAGCTAAGCGCTCTATGCACCCACACATAAAAGTATTGATAAACTTAACTAAGCAAGATATATTTTCAAAGTAAGCATAACCATGTAGATAAGAATATGATAAATTAAGAACAAGTCTTACAAGATGAAGAAGTGAAGATACAAGGCTTGGCCAAGCGTCCAAGACTAGATCTGAAACTTGATCCTCGCTCCCGAATTACTAATCTACTACATTGGAGAGTCTAGACCTAATCCTTCTAGTGTACCTTGATCTCTAAATGAGAGATATGAATTAGGATTTTAGGGATGTCTCTGCCTCAGGAGGTACAGGGTTGCTTATATAGGCCGGTGGGATAAACCAGAGCCCTCGGATCAAACTGACTTCAATCATTGGTGGAGATGCAAACCCTAATGTGGTGGAGAACCGACGTGCGAAAATGGTGGCTAACAGGGGGACCCATAGGTCAGCTGACCTGGGGTGGGTTGGTCGACCTGCCCCTCTGGCAGGTGGGCCCCACCTTCGGTGGCACGCCTTCTCGTGTCTTTTAGATTCTTCTCAACTTGGTTTTGATGCAGAATTAATATCTCTTGATTCTGGGCTCCAAATATAGCAAATAATATATCTGTTGTGATCATCTCGGCGAGCTCTTTACAATGGTGTACTCCAATTCATCATTTGAGATACTTTTATTTGGCGAAAAATTAAATGTCCTGCAAAACAAGTGATAGTGCAAAAACTCATGGAACTTATTAGTTTAAACTCCTATACCTATGTTTGGTGATGTAATTAAGCATATATGCAGGTAATGTTGACGATTTATAATTGATGTTAGTGACCGTCAATAAGCTCCCCCACACTTAACCTTTGCTAGTCCCTTAGCAAAGCTAAACTTAGCAATGGATCAGGCGTTGCTACAATGCTTTCACGACTCAAAAGTATACATGCGTTCAAACAAGAATTCTCCTCCGAATTAGAATAAATTGATCTGACTTTTAAACTTACACATATTACCTTCAACCATGGGGCTTCTTAACCTTCACTTAGGTCTTTAGCAATTGAAAGATAGAACGGTCAAGTCAAGTACTATGTCTTAAGTTCTTTGTTCGACCATTGTTCTGTAGTTTTTGTAAGTTTTCAAAATAAAACTCAGAGATTCCATTGTATGACACTCTCAAATCTCTCAATATGTGGTATTTGTATATCCTCACCAAGGCAATAAATATGTTATACCTTTTTCTCTTTCTACTACTAAGGCTTATGTGGAGTTCATAGGTAGGGAGAAAGTTAGAGCATACTTACAATACATATATTGTAAAGTCAAACAATAGATCCAAAGAGAGTTAAGTCATACAGTCAAATTAAAATGTGCATATGTGTGGATATATATATATATACATATGGTGGCTAACCTAATTCTACTTTGCTCCTTAAAAACATATCTCTCTTTTGAAATTTGGAAACATTTGCTAGAGAGCAGGGGCTATCTTATTCATCTCTTTTTTTCAGGCAGGCATCTAAGTACCTATTGTTTTAGATATCTCAGACACTTGTTTATTTTTTTAACTTCTTTTTTTCTTTTTTTATGAATAACTTTTGCATAGCCTCATGTCACTTTCTGTAACAAGACTTTGAGAGAAATATCAACAAGAACTTGGAGCATTTATTTGGTGGATGAAAAACCTAATAAAAATGTTTTTTGGTGTTCACTCCCAGTGTAGGAGTAAAATATTTTTGGGTGGATCTAGATGGAAGACATGTTTTTGCGCCTACTCCCAGTGTAGGAGTAGTGCATATGTGGGTAGTGTGTACGTGATGTTGATTTTAAGAGCATGACAAATCTCTCATAAGGCATCAACAAAGCTTGACAAAACTCAATGCAAAAACAAGCAACATATATATGGGAATTTTTCTAGCCTAAATAACATGTATAGCTTTGGTGGGAATTCAAGTTTTGTCATACAGGAACTCATCATGTAATATCTTTATGTTTTTCAAAAGATAAATCTCCAAAACTCTAGTGTTACTTGGAATAAGATAAATAGTAGCTCAGACCATCTCATACCATATCCATCAATTACCTAGACCTAGATCAGGCGTATGGTACCCACGAGTTCCAAGTTCAAAATAAATTCTTATATCAAATCAGTCGTATCCAAAACTCGGGAGAATTCAAGGCTGAAAACTAGGTACTTGAAAGAAATTACAATAGATCAACTATTCATCATTTCCAATGCAGGAGTTTATCCTAGGCTCTATTATTTCATTTAGCTCCTAAAAATAGAAAAATAAACACACTTTTTATTTTATTTTTTAAGTTTTACGATCACACCTTACTAATATATATAACTAGCTAAGATAAAATTTTATTTTATTTTAGTTTATTATTATTTTTATTTGTTTTAACTAATGGAAAGAAAACTCAAGATAGTAAAACTGTAAAGAGAAAGAAATACTTAGCTAGATACACGGGGGATGCTCCTCTCCCCAAGCTAGATGTTGTCGTGGTCGGTTGAATGCTAAGTGATCCTTCTTAGAGCATGGTTGCCGGCGATTAGTCCTTCTCATCTACGAATAGAGTGAGATGTCTTGGTGCTCTTGAGGATGAGAATTCTTGTGGTGGTGCCTCTATTAGTGGCGCTTCCAATAGTGGTACCACCTTTTTTTGCCAAACTCGTCTTGGTTTTGAATTCGATTTTGGTTTGATAGGTCCTTCCTTCTTAACTTGTTCCTCCTCTGGTTCAGTACTTTCACTTGTAGAATTTGGGGGATCAGCACCCCCATACTTGCTCGAAGTGTGTTCTGCTTATAATGATAAGGTAGAGATCAAGTGCATGAGCTCTATTGGTGGGAAAACACCAACAGAACCAAAACTTTATATTTTTTCTTTTCTAGCCCAAGGCACATAGGATCATGATAGAGTTAATGTTATGTGCATTGTTCTTTCTTCCCACATGGGTGACAGGATCAGAAGGATGAGCATGAATGTAGCATTTTAATTGTGATAAAAAAATGGAGTTGATTAACCTGTGGAAGGATTCTCCATCTTTATATAATGTATCAAACTTTTCATGATTATGACTATCATCTACCAAAGATAAGATATGCAATATTTAGCTTATTTGGTTAAGACCGAGATCAAGAGAGTGGTGCTATGAACATACTTAAGGAACAAGATATGTTGAATTAATCAGGTTGGACCAAGCAAAATTATAACTCAAACATGTTTGTGTCTTCATATATGTGCATACCAAGATCAAGAGGAAAAACGATGACCACTTACCTTAAGATGTTACTGTAACACCCTAAAATTTGCTTCTTTGAAAATAGAGTTAAAATGATTTAATTATGTATTTTTGTGCTCATGAAAACATAGGAAAATAATATTTTTCATTAAATTAAAATCTATCAGAAGGTTTAGCAACATGTATGTGCATGCATGCTGGTGCATCTAAGCTTTTGTATTGTGTGTACTTTTTGAAAACACAAAAGGCAATTCAAAATTTATTTGAAAAGCTCCTTTGAAAAATTAGAAAAAGAAAAAGAAAAGGAAATTCATCTTCACTCGGAATTTGGCCCGCTAGCGTGCCTCGGCCTATCTTCTGAGCGTGGCCCGTTTCCTCCTCCCGATCGCCCGCGTGGGCTGAGCCGCGGCCGCCGGCCTAGAACGCACGCGCACCTCCCTTCTCCCATTCCAGCCGCTGACTTCGCGGGTCCACGCATCAGTCGCGTCCCCTTCCCCAAGCCGCTGGCACGGAGCTTTCCAAAAACACTCACCGATCGAATCCGTGGCTTAATCTCCTCTTTCCATCTTTGGGGTCGTCTCCAGGCTATAAAAACGGGGCCGCCGCACCTCCCCGCTCCACATCCAACCACAAATCGCAGCTACATCGCCCTGTGGTGGCTACGCCCGAAGCACCGCCCTAGCCGCCCGCCTCTCCGAGCCGCACGCTCTCCTTGCTTCATCCCCGGCCACAGTTTTGCCCTAGGTGAGATCGCGTTGATGCACTCTACACGCTGGTGTTTTTCTTTCACGAGGTAGTCCACCGAAACGGGAGATAGCCAAGTCCGGCCATGGCGCCGCCGCGGGATGTCGCCGTCGGGGCCGTTGCCGGCCGGAGCGCCGTCCGGATCTTCCCCGATCCGATCGGAACCGTCCGTTTTAAATCGGACGACTGCTATTTGACGATACCGGTTCGGCCGGCAAATTTGCTAAAGAGTCCCTGTGATTTTTAAGTATAGAACCCGTAGTCCAAGGCGTATTCCCGGTTTGCGTTTTCCTTTCTGTAAAGCGTATTTTGATCGCGTAACTTCAGAAAATACGTTTTCACTTATTTACAGAATTTCCATTATTTAAAATTGTGCGTAGAATCTCTGTTTTAACTCCGATTTGACCCGTTCAAATTGCGTTAGGTTCTTATTTGCGAGCTCTACATGATGATAGAACTGTACAGTAGGTTTGAGATAATTTATTTTTGAGTTTATATTAAAGTAATTATTTATCTATAGGAAATCTTAGAAAACTCATAACTTTTACGTTTTAAATCCAAATTTCGCGATCTTTACGTCTATGTGATCGTAGTAACGTGTAGAAGAGTTTTACAAACTTTTTATACTGTTAGTGCTACTGTTGGTTAGGTTTTCTACCTTTAAGATTCGATGTTAGATTTAATCTATTATTTTACTAAAGAAAATCTCATTTAATTCATTGTTTTAATTCTGAATTAGTCCGTTCAAATTGCAATGGATTTATAACAACATGAACTACGTACAAGTATTAATGTTTTCTTTATCAAAATCTCTGGAATTTCATAGTTTAGATCTAACTTGATTAATAACTGTGCAACTAGATTTATAAATAAAATATTATTGATTTCTCCTTTAGTTTTCTAAATTTAAATATAATTTAGCCTAAGTCACGTTTGAATATCTATAAAAAGTATTTTATCCTATATATATGATTTTATATATAGTTAAAACAAATGAAACCTATAATTTTCCGTTTTATATAACAAAATCTTTCGGTAGTCGTTTCTTTCACCGTAGCTCCAATTAGCGTATTTTTCGCGCCTGTGTGTTCGTAGCAATGCGTAGAACATTTTTAAAACCTTTTCGCATATTGTTTCTTATGTTTGGTGTACTGTTCTAATTATTATTCATTGTTTGCTTCGTGTATGATTGCTCGATGTGTGTGTGGTGATTTATTGATCAAGTCCAGTCGGTGAGATTTACGTGAAGATTCAAGAAGCTATTAATTGAAGATTTGGATCAGAAGAAGGATCTTGATTTAAGGCAAGTATAGCATGGGATTATCCTTGTTACCTATTCACTTTAATGTCATAATAATCATATTGCATGTGTCTACCTTGTTACCACTAAGGATATCCTAGTTTTTGTATCTTGTACCTTGACACCCGTGGGACATTGCATTGGGTAGTATTATGCTAGCGCTCAAGATAAATAATCATGATCTGTAACTTGACTAATGGTATATGCAATAAACGTTTAAAAGATGATTTATAGAAACATGGCTCAAGAGGGCTAGAGCATATTTGGTTGTTTTTATGGTGCTCTAGTTTCTCTCCATAAGGACTTATCTGTAAGCGAAAATCCGGGACTTACAGTACAACTGTGAGGGCTAAAATGGCTCTGGCTTTAGTCATATAGAAGGACCTTTTCTAGCTTGTTAGAGGTATTCCTTTATGGCGTAAGAATGGCTTGATGAATCGGGTATAGTGCGGCCTCTGTCCTCATGTGTATAGGCTACGTGTTATTGTGCCATCAGGAAGGGGGGCTCTACATCTGTTTGCTGAGTGAAATCTAATGGCCCTAACTTGTTAGACGAACCTTCGAAAGACTTCATAGTGAACCCTGTCGACCTTCCTTAGAAGTGGGTCAAGAGATTAGCTACCTCGGGCGAAAGGGTAAATCACGACTCACAGTGAAAGTGTACAACCTCTGCAGAGTGTAAAACTGTTATAACAGTCGTGCTCATGGTCACGAGTGGCCTTGGACCCTTACAGAATAAATGATGAACACTGATGATAATAATAACACTGATGATATTGATGTTCACTAATGATTATTGTTTCTTGCTATACATTATTCTCGTATA
Organism: Saccharum hybrid cultivar R570; assembly: GCA_038087645.1. NCBI lineage: Eukaryota > Viridiplantae > Streptophyta > Magnoliopsida > Poales > Poaceae > Saccharum > Saccharum hybrid cultivar. The sequence goes on from JAQSUU010000100.1 coordinate 294,980, forward strand.
CATGATCATGAGGTTATTTGGGCTTATGGTAAACTTGTTGCTACTCAATTGCTAAAAGATGACTTAATAAAAGCTATCGCAGTAATCCTGTGTCAAACCTTTTGAGCCTCATGAACCCTATGATATATTTGCTGAGTTCGACATGCCTCCTCATGCCTCGTCGCTTGAGATATTCAGGACTTACTGTTGTTGATAGCAGATGCTACCCCACTTAACAAAGATCTTGTTTCACCTGACGATGTCATTGAAGGCAACACTTTCTCTAAAGCTTGCTGCTAATGATAAGTCCTTCATGTGTTGATCATCCATTAAAATGAGATTAATAAGGTAGCATGACAACCAAGGGTAGACAGGAACGGTGTAAGAGAAAATGGCATGAATTAGGATCGATTGAAAGATAAGTAAGATACAAGATGTCACTACCCCACTTAACATAGATCGAGCTACTTCTCAAGACTTATACCTTCCGGGCCTACCTTTGAAACACGAGAACAAGAACAACACACAAGCAACACATCAAGCAAAACAAGCACACATCACATCATCGGTACTACACGTGCTTCTTCAACAATGGTGGTCATCCTAAGAAAAAAAATATGGATGATGAAAAGCCATCGAACTTTTGAATAAGGTAAGATCAGAAAACTTTTAGTAAAAACAACATAAAATAAAATCCAAGGGAGTAAGAAATGATAACTCAAAGGAAAACTATCAAGGAGAGGATACAACAGGACAAGGAAGAGGAATAGTCAAAATCAATGAGTCAAGGGGTGACAAAATAGTTTTATAGTAAAATGAGTTTTAGAATACGTCCAGTGCTACTTGGCATACGTCCTACAGTCAACACCGCTCTGATACCACTCTGTCACACCCGGTTTTCTAAAGAACAAAACTAGGCTAATCATATGTGTGCCCAGGAAGTCCACACATATGCCAGAATAAAAAAGTATCAGAAACAATGTTATTATATAACGTATACATAGCTATATTAACACTTACATCAGAGTATCGTGGAATGGTGACTAAACTTCGGGCTCCATTCTTCTCAGGGACGGCTGACTGGGGGTAACATATGCCTAGCACTTCTACTAGTCTTCTAGAAACTCCACTACACCTTTGTCCTTTTTCCGAGTAGCATCTTATTACACACTGGAGTGTTGGGGAAATAGCAAGAATGAGTCCATGTCGAACTCAACAAATATAACACAGGGTTCATGAGGCTCAAAAAGGCTAGACACTGTTTAACTGCGTTTAGCTTTTAATCATCATATAATTAGCAATTGAGTAGCATCAAGGTAATCCAAATCCCATTAATGAATCAATGATCAATTGTAATAAGGATAATGAATAGCATTAACATGAGCATAATAATAATCAACAATAATTAAGCATGATATAACAATGGTGATCAACTATTCTGTAAGAATCTCCAAGGCCGCTCGTATCCGTGAGCACGGCTAGTATACCAGTTTTTAACTCTGCGCAGAGGTGTACACTTTCACTGTGAGTCATGATTTCCAAATGCATGGGTTTGCAAGGCCCAAAACATCAGAGACCATATAAAGCCATTCAAAAGTTCGTCTAACAAGTTAGGGCCATTAGATTCACTCGGCAGGCAGATGTAGAACCCCCCTTCCCTGTGGCACAACAACCGCAGCCTATACACACTAGGCCAGGGGCTCGCACTACACCCAACATGGCAAGCCATTCTTACGCCATTTAAGGTAACCTCTAACAAGCTAGAAAAGGTCTCTTGAACAACTAGAGCCAGAGCCATATAGCCCTCACAGCTATACTATATGTCCCGGTTATCACTTACAGGTAAGTCCTTACGGAGAGTAACTAGAGCATCAAAATAACCCACATGCTCTAGCCCCCTTTCAACAGAAATAACATCATCTTAATTGGTTGATTGCATAATCCATTAGTCAAATTACAAGATCATTGTTCATAATTAAGCGCTAGCAGTAGCTACCCAAATGCATAACCCATAGGTGACAAGGAAACAAGATATCAATAGCTAAGTTATAATCTCTATGGTTGTCAAGGAAGACACATGCATATGTATAATAATTTTAGTGAATAGGTAACAAGGATGGTCCCATGTTATATTTGCCTTAATCAAAGCTTTCCTGATGATACTGCTGGTCTGGCTCAAAATAATACTCCTGATCGTCAAGAAATTGCTCACCGTCTATACTCGATCATCAATCAACAACACACATGCATCCAATCAAACATACACGAAGCAAACAAAGAGATACAATTAGAACAGTACACCAACAATAACAAAACAGTAATAAAAGTTTATAAAACTTTTCTACACATTTCTACGATCACACAGACGCAAAGATCACCAAATTCGGAGTTAAAACGTATAAGTTATGAATTTTCTAAGATTTTCTATAGATAAATAAATACTTAATTATAACCTCGAAAAATAAATTATCAAAACTAACTGTACAACTACACTAACATGTAGAGCTCGCAAATACGAACCTAACGCAACTTGAACGGATCAAATCGGAGTTAAAACGAAGATTTTATAACCAAAACAGTTCTAGTGGCAAAACTGTAATTATCTGAAAACGTATTTTTGATTAAACCAGGAGAAAATACGCTTTCAAAACACGAAAACGCATTTTCAGTAGTACGCTATGGATGGCGGGTTGATTACTAAAAAGCTAAAGGTCTCTTTAGAAAATTTGCCATGTGAAAAGGTATGTTCTAATCCTGATCGTTGATACATGAACGGAGAGCTCACATTGTTCCAAAGCAAAAGAAAGAGGAGAACCGGCCGGCTACAGTACCTCCGGCCGGTGGCCACCATGGATGCCGCCATGGACTCGCCGGAACTCGCTAGAAACTGAAAACCGACCACTCCCGACCGAAGAAAATAACACAGGAGAGGAGCAACGACCTACGCGAGCTCACCTAGACCACCAACCCGGGCCAAAAACTCCTCGACGGCGACCACACGCGACCCCCGCTCCGATAGGGTTTCCTGAAAGTTCGGCATAGTCAAACTAAGCACCGGAACACGCAAAAATTGATAAAGAACCTCTAAACAGCTTCACTACCTCGTTAGAAACCTCGGCAACCAAGCACGGAAGATGAAGGCGCGACAAGAACTCCCACCACCGCGGCGGCTCTATCCCGACGGCAAGAGATAGCAAAACTAGCTAAAATGCAGAGCTTAGGGCATCTACTAAAAGAAAAACAATCATCGACCGAGTCATCCACTACTTATAAGGAAAAACTTGACTCGTGGTGAATTCGGAGTCGATCCCGTGGCCACAACCAAATCCTCCTCAGAGTCCGGCTCGGTTACGCGAGTTAGAAGAAACATCCGACAGCCGGGACCCACTCGCCAGCGAAAGAAGGGAGAGAGAGGCGCGACTGCTGGCTCGGGCTGGCTCGGGCCGACTGGGCTGCTCGTCTGCTGGGCCGGCCCACGCGGTCACGGCGCGAGATGGAGCAGAGAACTTTGGGCTCGGCTAGCTGGGCCACCGGGCCAACAGGTAAGAAGGTAAGTTGCTTTTCTTTTTTTCTTTCTTTTCTTTATTAGTCTATTTTCCAAAACCTTTTCAAATAAAAATTTCTAAGCCAAACAAAATAAAATAAATCCACACCACAAAATAAATTAAATACAACAGCATGAATGCATCACCAAATATTCTTTTCTAAATTTTAATTTGCCCTTAATTGTTATCTAACTTATTTGAAATTCATTATTCCTAAAGTTTAGAATTTTTGGGTGTTACAAATTCTACCCCCCTTAAAAGAATCTCATCCTCGAGATTGAACTGCTTACTCAAACAATTGCGGATATGATTTCCTTAATTCATCCTCTCTTTCCCAAGTTGCCTCTGCCTCTGAATATCGATTCCACTGCACTTTACACATCTTAATAATCCGACTTCGAGTAACTCTCTCAGTAGTCTCTAAAATCTTGATCGGAAACTCTTCATATGTAAGATCCTCCTTAACAATCAACTCTTCTAAAGGTATCTGCTCTTCTGACACACGCAAACACTTCTTAAGTTGTGAAACATGAAACACATCATGTACTCCAGACAAATTCTCAGGCAACTCCAACTGATAAGCAACTTCTCCACGTCTAGCAATAACTTTAAATGGTCCAACATACCTTGGTGCTAGTTTACCTTTCATGTTAAACCTCTTCACACTTCTCATAAGTGACACCTTCAAATAGACATAATCACCTACCTAAAAAAACTAGATCTCTTCTCCTATTATCAGCATAACTCTTCTGACGAGACTGCGCTACTCTCAAATTCTCACGAATCACTCGCACTTGATCTTCTGTGTTTCTAAGAACATCTGTACCAAACACATGAGATTCACCTGTCTGATCCAAAAACAATGGAGTTCTACACTTACGTCCATACAAAGCTTCAAACGGTGCCATCTTAAGACTCTGTTGATAACTATTATTATAAGAGAATTCTGCATAAGGCAAACTCTTATCCCAACTGGCTCCATATTGAATTGCACAAGCTCTCAACATATCCTCTAATACCTAGTTGGTCCTTTCAGTCTCTCTGTCACACAATGCCACATACTCAGCCACATCTCGCTTTAATCCAACCCACCAATATTTCTGTTTAAGATCCAAATACATCTTAGTACTACCAGGATGAATGGAATAAGCTGACTCATGAGCTTCGCTAAGAATTGCCTGTTGAACAGCTTGATCCTCAGATACACACAGCCTCTTTCCAAACCATAAAATCCCATTATCATCCATTCGAAAACCCTGGTGACTTACCAATCACTATATCTTCTACTATCTTCTTCAGTTTCTCATCCTTCAACTGACCCTTATAAATTTCTTACTCTAAAGTAGGCTCTATCACTAATTCCATTGTATTAGTAACAATTCCTAAATTCAAATATTCAAATTCAGCACATAACTCACTAGTCATAGACAGCGTCCGTATCTCATTGGCATAACTTTTCCTACTAAGAGCATCAGCTACTTTATTAGCCTTACCAGGATGATAGTGTATCTCAATATCATAATCCTTAATCAACTCTAACCATCTGCGTTGCCTCAAATTCAGGTCTGACTGAGTGAAAATATACTTCAAACTCTTATGATCAGTGTATATATCACTCTTATGTCCAATCAAATAATGTCTCCCAATCTTTAAAGCATGAACTACAGCTGCTAACTCCAAATCATGTGTAGGATAATTCAACTCATGCTTTCTCAACTGCCTAGATGCATAAGCCACAACTCTGCCTTCTTGCATAAGAACACATCCCAAACCTTGACGAGAAGCATCACAATAAATAGAAAACTTCTTACTCAAATCTGGCAAAACCAAAATAGGCGCTGTAGTCAACCTCTTCTTCAATTCCTCAAAACTAGCTTGACATTTATCCGACCATACAAACTTGGCATTCTTCTCTAATAGAGATGTCATAGGTTTAGCAAGTTTAGAAAACCCTTCAATGAACCGTCTGTAATATCCAGCTAATCCCAAGAAACTACGAATCTCGCTAACATCAATAGGTGGTTTCCAATTCAATAGATAAGCAAAATCTGATTTCTCTGTGCAAATTCCAATTTCAGTAACTCAGTAAAACTGTCATATCTCGATCTACAGACGTCCAATTCAGATGATCTTTACATGATTGGAAAGCTTACAAAATTATCTACAACTTTTATTCACAACACTTTTTCTAAATCTGTCAAATAATTGGCCAAAAACTGAACTTAAACGAAACTATTTCAGAATTCCAGACTGTGCAGTAACCCCAACTTGAAATAGATATATCTCTTAGCTCTTAATAGATATTAGAGTGATTCTTGCGGGATTGGAAAGATATAGAAGTCTAATTATTCTCAGTATAATTTCTTAAATTTCCCATTAATGGATTTTAAGTTATTTCTTAAACATCCCAGACTGACCTAAAAATTAGCAAAGGACAGAACTATGTTCACCTCATAACCAACTAATATATTTTGATCAAACTTAATATTCTTAACCATGGAACTTGTAGGCCTGTCTACAAAACTCCAGCACACATTACAAAGATCCAAATCACACATTATCACATTAACAATCCATCAATCACACAATTGTTCACACCACAAACTGACTCTCAAAACAATCCAACTTAAAATTGACTCGCAACTACTATCGTCTTATTACATAGGGATTTTTCCTATTTCCTAATTAAGCTTCTCATAAATCTTGGGACGACCTAACTCCGCCCTTAATTGGTCAATCTCTCTATAAGCTTGCTCCTTAAGTTCTTTTTCCTTCAGCAACTCTTATGCAATGATGATGCCACAAGCTCATAACCAACTTTATAAATGTCTCCTTTAGACCCTTACGATTCTTATAGATGTTCTAACAGGTTACCACTCTGAGAAAAAATACTGACGCTTGATAGTGACTTTGCAACCATGTAGATAGCTGATGCTTCCAAGTGACGAAATAGAACATATAAAACCTCCATCTTGTGTCGTCTTTTAGTTTGACAAACCCTCTTAAGAAGAGATCAACTAGAGTACACCAAAGGATAGCTTGCATTTGTTTCTGAGTGATAACTACTATCGTGTCCTTCTATCATGTCAAAGAGACTCATGAGCATATCCAAGATCAAGTAACCTGCACTTCCTTGCGAGCAGAAAAATAACAGTGCAGAAATATAGTTATAATTCGAGTTCTACGAATCCAATGATATTGTAGCTTATACCGTTGGAAAGCTTATCAAATTTACTACAACTTCCTTATAGAATTCTTCTCTAGATTCTGCAGTTAAGGTAGTCGAAAACTGTGCACAATAGAAACTATTCCAGATTGCTGATAGCACGGATGCGTCGCCTTGTGATTTTCATAAATCCCAAACCATAATAGATATCAGGGTGGTTCTTACGGTCAGAGAAAGATATTAAAGTCTACTATTGTCCAGAATTTATCCATGATTTTTTTGGGCATCCAAAAATAGAGATATAAGCTAAGGAAGATAGATTGTTATAAAAAAACAGGATAAGGTAGAAACGAGATTCAAAGACACTAGAGAGATAGATAACACTAATCTTCAAGTCTTCATGCTTCTTTGCTTTGTGTTGATGAGATATAAGACATGGATCGAGGATAGCCAAAAGATGACAAGAAAGATAAGGTTTGATCTTTAGTTCTTCATGCCTCCTCATGCCTCGTCGCTTGAGATATTCAGGACTTACTATTGTTGATAGCAGATGCTACCCCACTTAACAAAGATCTTGTTTCACCTGACGATGTCATTGAAGGCAACACTTTCTCTAAAGCTTGCTGCTAATGATAAGTCCTTCATGTGTTGATCATCCATTAAGATGAGATTAATAAGGTAGCATGACAACCAAGGGTAGACAGGAACGGTGTAAGAGAAAATGGCATGAATTAGGATCGATTGAAAGATAAGTAAGATACAAGATGTCACTACCCCACTTAACATAGATCGAGCTACTTCTCAAGACTTATACCTTCCGGGCCTACCTTTGAAACACGAGAACAAGAACAACACACAAGCAACACATCAAGCAAAACAAGCACACATCACATCATCGGTACTACACGTGCTTCTTCAACAATGGTGGTCATCCTAAGAAAAAAAAATATGGATGATGAAAAGCCATCGAACTTTTGAACAAGGTAAGATCAGAAAACTTTTAGTAAAAACAACATAAAATAAAATCCAAGGGAGTAAGAAATGATAACTCAAAGGAAAACTATCAAGGAGAGGATACAACAGGACAAGGAAGAGGAATAGTCAAAATCAATGAGTCAAGGGGTGACAAAATAGTTTTATAGTAAAATGAGTTTTAGAATACGTCCAGTGCTACTTGGCATACGTCCTACAGTCAACACCGCTCTGATACCACTCTGTCACACTCGGTTTTCTAAAGAACAAAACCAGGCTAATCATATGTGTGCCCAGGAAGTCCACACATATGCCAGAATGAAAAAGTATCAGAAACAATGTTATTATATAATGTATACATAGCTATATTAACACTTACATCAGAGTATCGCGGAACGGTGACTAAACTTCGGGCTCCATTCTTCTCAGGGACGGCTGACTGGGGGTAACATATGCCTAGCACTTCTACTAGTCTTCTGGAAACTCCACTACACCTTTGTCCTTTTTCCGAGTAGCATCTTATTACACACTGGAGTGTTGGGGAAATAGCAAGAATGAGTCCATGTCGAACTCAACAAATATAACACAGGGTTCATGAGGCTCAAAAAGGCTAGACACTGTTTAACTGCGTTTAGCTTTTAATCATCATATAATTAGCAATTGAGTAGCATCAAGGTAATCCAAATCCCATTAATGAATCAATGATCAATTGTAATAAGGATAATGAATAGCATTAACATGAGCATAATAATAATCAACAATAATTAAGCATGATATAACAATGGTGATCAACTATTCTGTAAGAATCCCCAAGGCCGCTCGTATCCGTGAGCACGGCTAGTATACCAGTTTTTAACTCTGCGCAGAGGTGTACACTTTCACTGTGAGTCATGATTTCCAAATGCATGGGTTTGCAAGGCCCAAAACATCAGAGACCATATAAAGCCATTCAAAAGTTCGTCTAACAAGTTAGGGCCATTAGATTCACTCGGCAGGCAGATGTAGAACCCCCCTTCCCTGTGGCACAACAACCGCAGCCTATACACACTAGGCCAGGGGCTCGCACTACACCCAACGTGGCAAGCCATTCTTACGCCATTTAAGGTAACCTCTAACAAGCTAGAAAAGGTCTCTTGAACAACTAGAGCCAGAGCCATATAGCCCTCACAGCTGTACTGTATGTCCCGGTTATCACTTACAGGTAAGTCCTTACGGAGAGTAACTAGAGCATCAAAATAACCCACATGCTCTAGCCCCCTTTCAACAGAAATAACATCATCTTAATTGGTTGATTGCATAATCCATTAGTCAAATTACAAGATCATTGTTCATAATTAAGCGCTAGCAGTAGCTACCCAAATGCATAACCCATAGGTGACAAGGAAACAAGATATCAATAGCTAAGTTATAATCTCTATGGTTGTCAAGGAAGACACATGCATATGTATAATAATTTTAGTGAATAGGTAACAAGGATGGTCCCATGTTATACTTGCCTTAATCAAAGCTTTCCTGATGATACTGCTGGTCTGGCTCAAAATAATACTCCTGATCGTCAAGAAATTGCTCACCGTCTATACTCGATCATCAATCAACAACACACATGCATCCAATCAAACATACACGAAGCAAACAAAGAGATACAATTAGAACAGTACACCAACAATAACAAAACAGTAATAAAAGTTTATAAAACTCTTCTACACATTTCTACGATCACACAGACGCAAAGATCACCAAATTCGGAGTTAAAACGAATAAGTTATGAATTTTCTAAGATTTTCTATAGATAAATAAATACTTAATTATAACCTCGAAAAATAAATTATCAAAACTAACTGTACAACTACACTAACATGTAGAGCTCGCAAATACGAACCTAACGCAACTTGAACGGATCAAATCGGAGTTAAAACGAAGATTTTATAACCAAAACAGTTCTAGTGGCAAAACTGTAATTATCTAAAAACGTATTTTTGATTAAACCGGGAGAAAATACGCTTTCAAAACACGAAAACACATTTTTAGTAGTACGCTATGGATGGCGGGTTGATTACTAAAAAGCTAAAGGTCTCTTTAGAAAATTTGCCATGTGAAAAGGTATGTTCTAATCCTGATCGTTGATACATGAACGGAGGGCTCACATTGTTCCAAAGCAAAAGAAAGAGGAGAACCAGCCGGCTACAGTACCTCTGGCCGGTGGCCACCATGGACGCCGCCATGGACTCGCCGGAACTCGCTAGAAACTGAAAACCGACCACTCCCGACCGAAGAAAATAACACAGGAGAGGAGCAACGACCTACGCGAGCTCACCTAGACCACCAACCCGGGCCAAAAACTCCTCGACGGCGACCACACGCGACCCCCGCTCCGATAGGGTTTCCTGAAAGTTCGGCATAGTCAAACTAAGCACCGGAACACGCAAAAATTGATAAAGAACCTCTAAACAGCTTCACTACCTCGTTAGAAACCTCGGCAACCAAGCACGGAAGATGAAGGCGCGACAAGAACTCCCACCACCGCGGCGGCTCTATCCCGACGGCAAGAGATAGCAAAACTAGCTAAAACGCGGAGCTTAGGGCATCTACTAAAAGAAAAACAATCATCGACCGAGTCATCCACTACTTATAAGGAAAAACTTGACTCGTGGTGAATCCGGAGTCGATCCCATGGCCACAACCAAATCCTCCTCAGAGTTCGGCTCGGTTACGCGAGTTAGAAGAAACATCCGACAACCGGGACCCACTCACCAGCGAAAGAAGGGAGAGAGAGGCGCGACTGCTGGCTCGGGCTGGCTCGGGCCGACTGGGCTGCTCGTCTGCTGGGCCGGCCCACGCGATCACGGCGCGAGATGGAGCAGAGAACTTTGGGCTCGGCTAGCTGGGCCGCCGGGCCAACAGGTAAGAAGGTAAGTTGCTTTTCTTTTTTTTCTTTCTTTTCTTTATTAGTCTATTTTCCAAAACCTTTTCAAATAAAAATTTCTAAGCCAAACAAAATAAAATAAATCCACACCACAAAATAAATTAAATGCAACAGCATGAATGCATCACCAAATATTCTTTTCTAAATTTTAATTTGCCCTTAATTGTTATCTAACTTATTTGAAATTCATTATTCCTAAAGTTTAGAATTTTTGGGTGTTACATAGAGGTATTCCTTTATGGCGTAAGAATGGCTTGACGAATCGGGTATAGTGCGGCCTTTGTCCTCATGTGTATAGGCTGCGTGTTATTGTGCCATCAGAAAGGGGGGCTCTACATCTGTTTGCCGAGTGAAATCTAATGGCCCTAACTTGTTAGACGAACCTTCGAAAGACTTCATAGTGAACCCTGCCGACCTTCCTTGGAAGTGGGTCAAGAGATTAGCTACCTCGGGCGAAAGGGTAAATCACGACTCACAGTGAAAGTGTACAACCTCTGCAGAGTGTAAAACTGTTATAACAGCCGTGCTCACGGTCACGAGTGGCCTTGGACCCTTACAGAATAAATGATGAACACTGATGATAATAATAACACTGATGATATTGATGTTCACTAATGATTATTGTTTCTTGCTATACATTATTCTCGTATACATGATCATGAGGTTATTTGGGCTTATGGTAAACTTGTTGCTACTCAATTACTAAAAGATGACTTAATAAAAGCTATCGCAGTAATCCTGTGTCAAACCTTTTGAGCCTCATGAACCCTATGATATATTTGCTGAGTTCGACATGGACTCACTCTTGCTATTTCCCACATCTCAGGAAGGGTACCAGATTTCTAGATTCTGGAATTGTTAGGCTTGTGATCAACCAGTCAGTTTGATCCTGGAGTGAAGGTTACACCCGGTGCTCGGAGTTGTCTTTCTGCTGTGTTGTTCTCTAAGGTATATTTTATACTATTGCGTTATGTTAAATAAGCATTTGTCTTTTGATATTACACTTATCTGCGGCTATATGTGAGATTTGACTTCTTTATTTCACATATAGTGTATATCTGGTTTTGTCCTTAAAACCGGGTGTGACAGAGTGGTATCGGAGCAATGCTGACTGTAGGATGCAAGCCTAGTTAGAAATTGGTCGTGTTAAGGTTTTGAAACTGTTATAACAATCTTTGTTCTATAAAACCTTGGTATTTTCTTCTATACTGTATCCTTACCTTGTTATTCATCTCCACCTTGTTGCTTATTTTAAAAGTCTTTGTTCTCATCTTCACTCCTTGATTTGGTATGCTTTTAGAACCTCATCTTACCATCTTCTTGCGTTATCAGAAGAGGAGCATTAGGATCTTTGTCTTTAATATGCAGGAAACGATAGCACCACAAGTTGAGTCAATGCATGATGTGTGAACCAATGTGTTAGTTGGATTGTCATTATGCTTGTGCTTATTTTGGATCTTTGTAATGATTGCAATGATCTTGTGGAGTATTCCTACAATTTCATTTAGATATAGGATTAAGGTATAAGGATTAATGAAGTAAATAGCTGGGTTTTGGTTATCTCCTATTTTCTATATCTTGTCTTTCGGAGCAGCCTGTCTTTATCAACTTATATCTCTGTTCTTGAATGACCACAAATCATGAGAAAATTTTGGACAAGAGTAGACTTCAATATATTTCTCTAAATGCAAGAACCACCCTCATAGTTATTTTGGATTGGGAGATACAAAAATCACAAGACGATGCAACTATGCTGTCTGAAAATTGGAACAGAGTCTGTTATGTACTGTTTTCGACCAAGTTAACTACAGAATCTGGAAGTATGTTCTATAAGAAAGTTGTAGAGAATTTTATAAGCTTTCCATCGGTGTAAACTACAGCTTCATTGGATTAACAGAATGAGAGTTACAGCTGTTTTACTGCGCTATTGATTTTCTGCTCGCAAGAAATTTCAGATTTCTTGTTCTTACCCATACACAAGAGTATCATTGGGATGTCAGAACACTTTTATGCTAGTTAACTCATCTAGAAGAAAAAGGTTCAAAGCTACCTTATTTAGTGTCCCTTATTTTAAGGGGGGTAGCCAATGCAAAGAAGGTTTATTAAGTTTTAATTCTTTATTTGGAAGTATTGGTTAGTCTCCATGATTGAGTTGCCACTCTCAAGCAAGAAATGTCTGTATACAAGGTTGATAATTCTGGATCCATGGAGGCGAGAGTTGTCCCTTTAGATAGCTCATGATTATGATCATCTGTACTTGCTCGTGTTGCTGATGTTGGTCACTTGATGACAGGAAGTGTAGTGTCTCATGACTCAGGAGTCCTATATGACGTCTCGCACTGATATGTGGGAAAAGGCTGATGTTTCTGCCATTGAAAGATGTTATGGGTATGATGAAGCTGAGCACTATCAAAACAACAACGTTGCAGAGCAAGTTGGGAGTGAACTAAGTCAGAATCCACAACGACAAAAGCGAAAAAGGAAAGTCCATAAGAAGCCTGCTCAAGGAAGCAAAGCGCAGCTAAACTATGTCAATGGAAGACTGAGCAATGTGGATATGGATAAAATTCATGGAGTTACCAAAATAGTGGGAGGTTATATTCAAATAAGTTCAGTACAAGTTTTTGCTTTATTTGACACTAGTGCTTCGCATTCTTTCATTTTCGCCAACTTGATAGAGACGTGCAAGATGGTGAAGAGTCCAATGATGAGGCCTTTGCTAGTTCAAACCCCAGTGAGAGAAATACAGGCAGATCAGATATGCCCGGACGCCAGTCTTGTCATAAATAAGGAAAAATTCACCGCAACACTCATTGTGTTGGAGTCACTTAAAATTCGCGTGGTTCTTGGTAATGGATGGCTCTGTGCACATAAAGGAGTGATTCATGGTACTCGGTGCACAATGCTCTTAACAACACCGTCAGGGAAAAGAATTGAGTATCAAGGGGGTCGACTCTTACCTGAGGAAAACGAGAATGATCAATTAGAAGATAGGTACACCGAGGATAGCAAAGTGGATCATGAGTTTACAGAAGTCATAGCAGAGGAACAAACAATATTGGAGGAGCTCAATTGGAGAGATGATCATGTTTAGGCAGATTAGTCAGTCAGGATATGAGAAACTGTCTCATGACTCTGCACGAAAGAAGTAATTTGGAAAATGAGGATCAAATAAAGACAAAGTGTCATTATCTCTTTTATCATCATCTTCCGAATCTCGGGACGAGATTCATCTTAAGGGGGGTAGAATTGTAACACCCTAAAATTTGCTTCTTTGGAAATAGAGTTAAAATGATTTAATTATGTATTTTTGTGCTCATGAAAACATAGGAAAATAATATTTTTCATTAAATTAAAATCTATCAGAAGGTTTAGCAACATGTATGTGCAAGCATGCTGGTGCATCTAAGCTTTTGTATTGTGTGTACTTTTTGAAAACACAAAAGGCAATTCAAAATTTATTTAAAAAGCTCCTTTGAAAAATTAGAAAAAGAAAAAGAAAAGGAAATTCATCTTCACTCGGAATTTGGCCCGCTAGCGCGCCTCGGCCTGTCTTCTGAGCGCGGCCCGTTTCCTCCTCACGATCGCCCGCGTGGGCCGAGCCGCGGCCGCCGGCCTAGAACGCACGCGCACCTCCCTTCTCCCATTCCAGCCGCTGACTTCGCGGGCCCACGCATCAGTTGCGTCCCCTTCCCCAAGCCGCTGGCACGGAGCTTTCCAAAAACACTCACCGATCGAATCCGTGGCTTAATCTCCTCTTTCCATCTTTGGGGTCGTCTACGGGCTATAAAAACGGGGCCACCGCACCTCCCCGCTCCACATCCAACCACAAATCGCAGCTACATCGCCCTGTGGTGGCTACGCCCGAAGCACCGCCCTAGCCGCCCGCCTCTCCGAGCCGCACGCTCTCCTTGCTTCATCCCCGGCCACAGTTTTGCCCTAGGTGAGATCGCGTTGATGCACTCTACACGCTGGTGTTTTTCTTTCACGAGGTAGTCCACCGAAGCGGGAGATAGCCAAGTCCGGCCATGGCGCCGCCGCGGGATGTCGCCGTCGGGGCCGTTGCCGGCCGGAGCGCCGTCCGGATCTTCCCCGATCCGATCGGAACCGTCCGTTTTAAATCGGACGACTGCTATTTGATGATACCGGTTCGGCCGGCAAATTTGCTAAAGAGTCCCTGTGATTTTTAAGTATAGAACCCGCAGTCCAAGGCATATTCCCGGTTTGCGTTTTCCTTTCTATAAAGCGTATTTTGATCGCGTAACTTCAGAAAATACGTTTTCACTTATTTACAGAATTTCCATTATTTAAAATTGTGCGTAGAATCTCCGTTTTAACTCTGATTTGACCCGTTTAAATTGCGTTAGGTTCATATTTGCGAGCTCTACATGATGATAGAACTGTACAATAGGTTTGAGATAATTTATTTTTGAGTTTATATTAAAGTAATTATTTATCTATAGGAAATCTTAGAAAACTCATAACTTTTACGTTTTAAATCCAAATTTCGCGATCTTTACGTCTATGTGATCGTAGTAACGTGTAGAAGAGTTTTACAAACTTTTTATACTGTTAGTGCTACTATTGGTTAGGTTTTCTACCTTTAAGATTCGATGTTAGATTTAATCTATTATTTTACTAAAGAAAATCTCATTTAATTCATTGTTTTAATTCTGAATTAGTCCGTTCAAATTGCAATGGATTTATAACAACATGAACTACGTACAAGTATTAATGTTTTCTTTATCAAAATCTCTAGAATTTCATAGTTTAGATCTAACTTGATTAATAACTGTGCAACTAGATTTATAAATAAAATATTATTGATTTCTCCTTTAGTTTTCTAAATTTAAATATAATTTAGCCTAAGTCACTTTTGAATATCTATAAAAAGTATTTTATCCTATATATATGATTTTATATATAGTTAAAACAAATGAAACCTATAATTTTCCGTTTTATATAACAAAATATTTCGGTAGTTGTTTCTTTCACCGTAGCTCCAATTAGCGTGTTTTTCGCGCCTGTGTGTTCGTAGCAATGCGTAGAACATTTTTAAAACCTTTTCGCATATTGTTTCTTATGTTTGGTGTACTGTTCTAATTATTATTCATTGTTTGCTTCGTGTATGATTGCTCGATGTGTGTGTGGTGATTTATTGATCAAGTCCAGTCGGTGAGATTTACGTGGAGATTCAAGAAGCTATTAATTGAAGATTTGGATCAGAAGAAGGATCTTGATTTAAGGCAAGTATAGCATGGGATTATCCTTGTTACCTATTCACTTTAATGTCATAATAATCATATTGCATGTGTCTACCTTGTTACCACTAAGGATATCCTAGTTTTTGTATCTTGTACCTTGACACCCGTGGGACATTGCATTGGGTAGTATTATGCTAGCGCTCAAGATAAATAATCATGATCTGTAACTTGACTAATGGTATATGCAATAAATGTTTAAAAGATGATTTATAGAAACATGGCTCAAGAGGGCTAGAGCATATTTGGTTGTTTTTATGATGCTCTAGTTTCTCTCCATAAGGACTTATCTGTAAGCGAAAATCCAGGACTTACAGTACAACTGTGAGGGCTAAAATGGCTCTGGCTTTAGTCATATAGAAGGACCTTTTCTAGCTTGTTAGAGGTATTCCTTTATGGCGTAAGAATGGCTTGATGAATCGGGTATAGTGCGGCCTCTGTCCTCATGTGTATAGGCTGCGTGTAATTGTGCCATCAGGAAGGGGGGCTCTACATCTGTTTGCCGAGTGAAATCTAATGGCCCTAACTTGTTAGACGAACCTTCGAAAGACTTCATAGTGAACCCTGTCGACCTTCCTTGGAAGTGGGTCAAGAGATTAGCTACCTCGGGCGAAAGGGTAAATCACGACTCACAGTGAAAGTGTACAACCTCTGCAGAGTGTAAAACTGTTATAACAGTCGTGCTCACGGTCACGAGTGGCCTTGGACCCTTACAGAATAAATGATGAACACTGATGATAATAATAACACTGATGATATTGATGTTCACTAATGATTATTGTTTCTTGCTATACATTATTCTCGTATACATGATCATGAGGTTATTTGGGCTTATGGTAAACTTGTTGCTACTCAATTGCTAAAAGATGACTTAATAAAAGCTATCGCAGTAATCCTGTGTCAAACCTTTTGAGCCTCATGAACCCTATGATATATTTGCTGAGTTCGACATGGACTCACTCTTGCTATTTCCCACATCTCAGGAAGGGTACCAGATTTCTAGATTCTGGAATTGTTAGGCTTGTGATCAACCAGTCAGTTTGATCCTGGAGTGAAGGTTACACCCGGTGCTCGGAGTTGTCTTTCTGCTGTGTTGTTCTCTAAGGTATATTTTATACTATTGCGTTATGTTAAATAAGCATTTGTCTTTTGATATTACACTTATCTGCGGCTATATGTGAGATTTGACTTCTTTATTTCACATATAGTGTATATCTGGTTTTGTCCTTAAAACCGGGTGTGACAGTTACCTTCATCATTGGAGTGTGATGACACCATGTGATAAAAGGTAGACAAGTTTTGGCAGTCTTCTCTTCCTACTTGAACCTTTCCTTACTTGAACTGTTCATGAGCATCTTGTCTCTTATGTCGCACTCCTTCTTTCTCATTTTTATCATGTCATGTTCTTTTCTTTGTGGATCTTATCATTCTATTGGACCTTCTACTCTACTTATTGTTTCTTCTCTAAAGGAAACTTGTTCGATGTACCTATCAGTGAGGGCATCAAGGCTTTAGGCCCATTGAGCAGGACCTCTTGTTGTCTTTAGCTTTTCTTTGCACCTTCCAATTCTAGAGATGAGGATACGGACAATTGCATGCTCTTCTTCCATCAACCTCTCTTGATTTTTGTTGATCCTTGGTTGATGAGTTGGGGTCCATTGGAGATGCAAAGTCAAGTTCCTCCTTGATTGTATAACGACGTGGCAAATAGTTATACATCTTTATTTATAAGCGATACGCCAGCCGTCTTGATTGTTAAGGAAAGAACCTCATTGGTACTTGCATAGAAGCTTCATCTTCAATGACTTTGGGATGTTGTTTCATGATCGTGGTTGTAGCCTTTCAAGACACCATTGATAGACCTCCATTGATTTCTGACATCTATTGATACGAGGATGCTTGCCATGAAGTAGTGGCTCTTGTCATCCTAGTCCTTGCAGTCGACGTACGAGTTGGTCTTCTTGAAAATGATGAAAGCAGGCATATTTTGGCTAAAACAAGGTGGGTTGCATCCTGCTTCTCATCATCATCTCACCTTGAGTCTTGGGACGGTTTAATGCTAAGATGACATTGCTCATGGTCTGTCAATTTGTTCTTCCACTTCCTATGAGTGAGTGCTTTCATGGCACGCATCTCCTTCTTCTTTATTCCATCATTGAAGTGGTGATTTGGCAGGTTCAAGCCAAACCATGAACATGCATAGCATAGATTCACTCTTTCCTGCAAAATGTTAGTGGACACATACCCGAAGGAATACAACGAATTTGAAACAGGGTTATTGTCCATAACTTTTATAATTTTCCTCTATGCTATTAAAAAGATGTGTTTGTTTTTTTGAATTATCTTAGCATATATTTTATTTATTAACAAATTTTATGTGTGGCTGCATTCTAACATGGTTTAAGGCTATCTCACCTTTCTTGATCATACTTACCATGACTCACATAATGGAATTTGTGAGTGGTGCAGCATTTGTTTCCGTCACTTGAGATGTGATTTGAAATCTTGTGACAACGACCTTTCTCTCCAATATACACATGGTTAGAATTATATATATATATGAACTTGTGAGATGGCAGGGTTCCAATTTTGATGGATCTTGAATGTTTAGGCACCCTGGGGTTCTTTAATGTTTCTTCTTTTCTTATGGAGGCTTGCCAGAAGGTCGGAACGGCATCTACTGTCCTGTCTTATTCCACAACTCAACAGAACAGGGATAATCCTACTAAAGCTAGTGGTATGTTGATGATCTAAATTTTTATGACAATTGTTTCCCTAGCAACGACACCAAAAATGCTTGTTGGTAGTTATTAACGCAAATAGAATATGAAGATTCCACAAGCGCACATAATACCATTGTAGCATTTTACCGGGAGTATTCCAGGTATCATTATTTATATTTTACCACAGGGAAACAATGGAGTAAAGATTTATTGAGTAATGGCAAAGGAGTAACCATTAACATACCAACATAGCTAGAGCAGGGGATAAATGTGATGGTAGGAGTTAAGCATAATGACACTTAGGGGATAGGTCACTAAGGTAATGTAAACTAGTTAACTCGGGTGAGGTGGATTCTTATGTCATTCTTTTTACATGGTTAAAGTATATATGTATCCAACTAATCTAAGACTAACTCTACTCTTGTGCACTTTGGGACACCACTTAGATGGTAGAGCACCCACAATGGATAACTCTCCCGACGTGACTACGGTCCTACAATTTAAGAACCTACTCAATTTGGAGTGGACTACAAAGGATAGACAGGGATGTCACCTCCTACTGCTACCACCCAACCAAAGAATAGGATGCACTCATAGGTAGAGCATCGTATAAGCACCATGCTTACACGAGGCTCGGCTACTTAGCCCAATCGATAAACTATAGCAAGCTAAGCGCTCTATGAACCTGCACACAAAAGTATTGATAAACTTAACTAAGAAAGATATATATATTCAAAGTAAGCATAGCCATGTAGGTAAGAATATGATAAATTGAGAACAAGTCTTACAAGATGAAGAAGTGAAGATACAAGGCTTTGCCAAGCCTCCAAGACTAGATCCGGAACTTGATCCACGCTCCTGAATTACTAATCTACTACATTGGAGAGTCTAGACCTAATCCTCCAAGTATACCCTAATCTCTAAATGAGAGATATGAATTAGGGTTTTAGGGATGCCTTTGCCTCAGGAGGTACAGGGTTGCTTATATAGGCTGGTGGGATGGACCAGAGCCATTGGATCAAACCGACTTCAATCAAGGGTGGAGATGCAAACCCTAAGGCGGTGGAGAACCAACGTGTGAAGGTGGTGGCTGACAGGGGGACCCACAGGTCGGCCGACCTGCCCCTATGGCAGGTGGACACCTTCGGTGGCACGCCTTCTCATGTCTTCTAGATTCTTCTCAACTTGGTTTTGATGCAGAATTAATATCTCTTGATTGTGGGCTCCAAATATAGCAAATAATATATCCATTTCGATCATCTCGGCGAGATCTTTGTAATGGTGGACTCCAATTCATCATTTGAGATACTTTTATTTGGTGAAAAATTAAATGTCCTACAAAACAAGTGACAACACCAAACTCGTGGAACTCATTAGTTTAAACTCCTATACCTATGTTTGGTGATGTAATTAAACATATATGTAGGTAATGTTAATGGTTTATAATTGATGTTAGTGACCATCAATAGTCTTCTCGCTCTATGCCTTGCTAATCCTACCAATGGGGCCCACTCCCTTGGAATGACGACATTCTCTTTATCTAGTCCTTGTTGATTGGGCCCATCCTCTTGAGGTGATGATGTCATCTTACTTGATTGATGGCAACTCTGGTTAGTCGATCTCATTGAATATTTCGGCTTTCCTTTGATAAATTTCAACTTCGGGGGTCCATTCCTCTCGAACCAAATTTTGGTGTCAACACCTACAGCATGCATGCTATCGCAATCAAGGACTGGAGATCACCCATAATCGTCTACCTCAACAGAACCTATGAGCCACAGAGCAGACATGAAACAGATAGAATGAACTCCAAAATGAAACAGTACTCCATCATAGCAGGAGAGTTATACAAAAGCGGAATTGTAGCGTTGATGTTGAAATGTATAAGTAGGGAGCAAGGAATACAATTATTGAGTGAAATGCACGTCGGAGTGTGCGGGGCTCATGGGGTACAACACGAGATCGCTCATAGAGCGATGAGATAAGGGTTCTATTGGCCAACAGCAACAGAAGATGTGAAGGAGCTTGTCCGCAATTGCGAAGGCTGCCAGATGTTTGCTAAGAAGCGAAAGCTCTAGCTAACCAACTGAGTCAATCTTTCCAACATGGCCACTGTAGAGATGGGGGTCGACATAGTAGGGCCATTACCAATAGCGCTAGGGAACCTACATTTTGCTGCAGTAGCCCTAGAATACTCCACAAAATGGATCAAGGCCAAGGCACTAGCGAAGATCACGTCAAGCACCTTAACAAGTTTCATGTGGCAAATGATAATCTGCCAATTCAGAGTGCCATCCTACATTACAGTCAATAATGGGAAGCAATTCGACTGCACGGAGTTCAAAAATTTTTGCAGCAAGTTAGGAATCAAACTAGCATTTGCCTCGGTTAATCGCCTAGAGAGCAATGGAGCAGTCAAAAGGGCAAATGGCCTAATTTTTAATGCAGTATCAAAAGCATTGTTTGGTTCACCGAAAGGGAAATAAGCGCAAGAAATGATTAGTTCCGTCTGGGGTCATAACATCTCACGCACTCAGACAATCGGGTTCACTCCCTTCCGCCTCCTGTACGGCGAAGAAGCAATCATGCTAGAGGAGCTCAAGCTAGGCTCTTTCCGCACCAAAATCGTAGCAACCACTCCAATACAACCATATGTGGAACTTGAAGCAGCAGAAAATGCCAGGTTGCATGCCGCATCAAACCTCGACAAATATAATAAAGAAACAAAGACCTAGAGAGATAAGAAAGTTCTATGAAAGAACATCAACCCAGGTGGCATGGTGTTGATTCATCATCCTGACAAGCAGGGCAAACTACATTCCCAGTGGTACGGGTTGTTTGTGGTGGCGAATATGGTCAAGCCAGGAGTTTACAAGCTGCCCAATGAAGAAGGGGTCAAAATGAGCCACACGTGGAACGCAGACAACCTGCATCGTTTCTACCCATAACATCTTCATCCTCAAAGGATTGTAATTTTTCTTTTCGCCACTTCTATAAGCACCAAAAAAAAAGGATCCGCACTCTTTTTGCTCACAAGGGAAGCCTTTGCGAAAAGGCATGAGTTTTTAAATGAGGTGATCCTCTATACCCCATCAAATTAATTTGAAACTTCCCCAAGCAAGGTCTAAAGAATATGACATCGAAACAAAACCTGACATCAACAGGTTTCAGATATCGACAACGATAGCACCAAGTTAGGTTGCGCTGTTTTGCTCTCGTGTGGAATGTCTCAATCAAAACTTAGCAACCAAGAAACCAGACCAAGGAAGGCACAAATGTTTCGCATCGCCAAAAAAGAGTGAGAACGAAAGAGAAAGGCCAATAAGCCATGAACATTTTGCCACACCAAAAAGGAGTGTTGGAGAACGAAAAAAGCCAGACAGGCTCAAAAATAGTTCGCACCACTAAAAAGGAGTGGCTACGAACACAAAAGGCTCAAGAGCCATAAAACTTAGTACCACCAAAAAGGAGTGGGAACAATGGTTACAAACTAGAAGGTGCAAAGGCCCATTCACACCGTTGTAAAGAATAAAAGCACTACTGGGAAATACAGGTGCGCGTACGTGCCTGTACTACAAAGGACAACATAAGTTAAGAAAGACACCAAACAATTAGCAGTAAATTCTACCACCAACCGCAACAACCAAAATTAACAACCTCGAGCCCTTAAAACCCTATAAATAAGACGCCTAGGGTTCCCCCAGACACCAAGACAAGTCTCAATCTAAGGCAAAAGCATTACAATAGCCACCCACGTCACTTAGATCGGCCACAATAGCGTGTGAGGAGTTCTCGCGCATAGGTACAATGAGTGGGATTGAGAGTGTCAGGGGTCTCGGCATTCACCAAAAGAGCAAAGTCCCAGAAGTGGGACGAAAGGCTATACAAGAATAGTGCAGCTAGTGGTGAAATCTAGATGTTGCACGAAAACACGTAAAGATCAGGGCGCATACTATCTAAAAGGAGCATGTGCCCAGTACTCGCCTGGCACGGAGCTGAAAGATGAGGCAACAAGATATGGTTGCGTCACTACGACAAGCAAGCATGGAGGGATGTTGCAAGAAAAAACATAACATCCCCCCATTTGATGAAACCACACCACAAAGCCATGTACCACCATGAGACTGGATTCTTGCAGCAGCTCTGCGCTGGGAAGCACGACACCACAGCGCCGCACATCAATTTAGCTAATTCGCCTTGCAATAGTGCTGATTCACTTTAGCGAATTAACCAAACAAACTAGAAGTTGCGAGCCAAGAAGCAGAAGGAAAGACACCGATTCTGCAAATCCGCCAACACACCTAGCGCTGCAACAAGTGTAAAACAACCAAAATCGAAAAGAGGAATAAAATACATTGAAGTGACGAATATGCCCCATCTCCCTAAAAGGTCGGGGGGACGGCGTCTTTTCGCCTAAGCAATATGCCAAGGGGCTAGCAGAGGAGCCACCTTGAGTGTTCGTATCTTCACGTATCCCCTCACCCTAAAAGGTTGGGGGGACGGCGTCTTTTCACCTAAACGATATGCTGAGGGGCTAGCAAAGGAGCCACCTCGAGTGTTCGTGTCTTCGTGTATTCCCTCACCCTAAAAGGTTGAGGGGACGGCATCTTTTCACCTAAACGGTATGCCGAGGGGCTAGCAAAGGAGCCATCTCGAGTGTTTGCATCTTCACGCATCCCCTCACCCTAAAAGGTTGGGGGGACGATGTCTTTTCGCCTAAGCAATATGTTGAGGGGCTAGCAAAGGAGCCACCTCAAGTGTTCATGTCTTCATGCGTATCCCCTTGCCCTAAAAGGTTGGGGGGATGGCATCTTTTTGCCTAAGTGATATGCCGAGGGGCTAGCAAAGGAGCCACCTCGAGTGTTCATGTCTTCGCGTATCCCCTTGCCCTAAAAGGTTAGTGGAGATGGTGTCTTTTTGCCTAAGTGATATGCCGAGGGGACTGCACCTCAAAAAGACATGGGGGTTGGTGTAGTCAAAACAAGAACAAGGAACAACACATGCTCCCCAAAACAACGAATCAACGAAAGGTATGCGCAAAACAAAGCAAACATACAATGTGCAGAGTTTTACACAGCACCTCCATAAGCGAAATTACAAGCATTATACACAGCTCCCGCACTAAACTACACTCTGCCCCCTAAGGGGTGAAGATAAATTTATATCGGTGGTTTTCCAAATCCAACATCATCTCTTCGACCGGCTCCTCCTTAGGATCTTTTAGGCCTAACATCAATGGATCCCCGCGGTCCCACTTAGATCGTTCATGATCAGCCTTTCACTTTTCTAAAACAGTCGGATCAAACTCTAAATAGAAAAAACTATAAAGAAATTCTTGTTTCCTAAGAAAGCACTAGAAGCGCGACCTCAAAAAAACCAGTCATACTAGATCCTAGAAACTTCTCACGGTGGCCAGACCACGAAGCACCCAAAACATAAAAGCCATTGCAGTTAATCATTAATGGATAGATGTTCATGGATGGCGTAGGCTCCACGTCTAGAACCTGCGCTCCGAAACCAAAACAGTTTAAACCAGGTCTTACACCAAGCTTCCCAAACAAAAACAACTTTCCAAAAGTTATAAATGTCAAGTCCTATTTTTCTACTTCATCTTGAGAAGCATCTTTGTTCAGAGCACCAGTGCCCTCCTCGCTTGGGACTTCGGTAGCAGGGGTCGAAGGCGCATCCCATCACCCGAGCCGCTATCGGCCGCACCCTCGTGAGCATTCCACTCAGCAATGCACTTCTTCACCTTTTCTTTGATGGTTGTGCACTCCTCAGATGACTACAAAACATGTTACAAAAATGTAAGAACGCCCCTTCACAATCCATTATAGAAAGGCCAACAAGGCGAAAAGAAAAGGTCCTCTTGGAAAAGAACCGTACCTTGCCACGGGTCATGGCAACCCTGAGAAGAGTGAGATCCCTGCCTCCATGATGCCAAAACCCATCAAAGAACCTTTTCATCGCATCATGAGCACGGCAAGGGGCATTCTAGTAAGACTAGGGGTCTTTGATCTTGAATTTTTTGAGAAGCTTGCGTCAGCACTCTCCCAGAGCCTGAGTGAAGGAATGAAGTGAGACAAAAGAAGCATATTCCCATCCGACGGTCATGTAGTCGCTCACGGTGGCTAGCTCATTCGCCAGCCATTCCATGAAGTCGACAATAGGCGCATCTCTGGGCGCCTCCGTTTCCTCACCCATGCTCTCAATAAGCTCCTTATATACATTCGTCGCTCTCTAGGTGTCGGCAACAACCCGGTTATGCTCTTCATGCTTCTGCTTCTGGTACTCCGCAAAATCATGGTGCATTTTCTTGATTTTCTCCTCGGTAGACTTGCAAGTGGCAATGGCATCATTCTCTTCAGCCAACTTCTTGGCCATCTCTAGCTCCTGTTTGAGGGCCTAGATCCTTTTGTCCTTAGCTACCAGATCTTTCTCAAGGCCCTAGCGAAACACTAGGCCTTACTGCTGAAGCCCCTGAGCAAGTAATATAGCCTATAGACAAAAACACAAAGTCAACAAAGCAATCTTTAGAAAATAGAGCAAAGAGAAGAGCAAATAAAAGAAACGGTTCCGACACTTACGCTGGCGGCATGGAAATTCACCGCGTTGGCAAGGGACGAATGGGGAACCTTCAAAAGATCCCTCTCCACCTCCAGAGCAGAAAAAGAGCCAACACAGGCATCGGTGAAATCAGTCATAGCCTTATTAGGCAGCAAGCCAATGGTGCAGTAGTCCACGTTAGCAATCACCCGGGAACTTGAAGGCACCCCTAAAGCACGAACAATTCGGTAAGTCTCCTCATTAGCGGAACTCATCTCGCCCGAGGAGTTGGACCCCGCATAAACTTGCATCTCACCGTAGTCCTCAGGGCGAGAACTCAGCCGCAACTTCGCATGACCGAATAGCTGACCGCGGACTAGGCTCTCGGTTAACCGAATAGACTCCACGTAAAATCAGGACTTACCATGCGGTTGCTGCGAACTGGAAGCAGCATGGGATGAAATGGAAGCGGAGCCCAGCCAAGTAGGAGCGATCGTAGCAAAAGAAGGTGGTTTCGGCCTTTTCGAAGCCACATCCGACAGTGGATCCGTAGCCTTGCGAGTTTTCTTCTTAGGGTTCTTACCAAATATGTCACTAAGGGACATGTCATCGGTAGCGCCAAAGGCATCATTCATGTCAACAACTTTTGACTTGCTGCCCATTCCGTCGAAACTGCTCAAAGCCTACACAAAAGAAAATGACAAAATTTAAAGGTAAATAAGCAAAATCTACCAAAGGCTAAAATGAAAACCCAAAGCTAGAATCACAAAACCAAAAGCTAGTAATGCAAAATGAAGATCTACCATTTTGGTCCAAACTTGGCCGAAATGGCGAGTCTGCCCAATCACCACTTTCATGTTGTTGCCCACCTTGCCAGCCATCTCCCTTCCAATGCGAATGTCAGCGGGCTCAGCGGCGCCCCAACCCCGTCCTCTGTAACACCCCTGAGTGTTAAGCATGCATTAACATTTCAAAGCATGAGCATCAGCATCTCATACATGTTTATCATCACATGCAATATAAATTCACTTGAATTAGAATGTGGAAAGCATTGGTTTAAACCAAATTGGTTGCATTTGCTTGCTAAAGTGTAGAACTTGTTTAGCTACAATTTTAAATAATCTAGAATTTAATAACATGATTTTTGGAGCAACTTTTGTATTCAACATCTCCTCAAATTCTGCTTTTTAAAATATTCTAGAATAGTGGGTTTTTATTTAAATTTGGCTTTAAATCATTTATTCAAAATCTATTTAGAATTTTGAGAAGTGCCCTAAATGAAAGTTGTAGAGAATTAAATTTTGATCAACTTTTGTTTTGGGGACAACTTGTGAAAATGTATTTTTCATCTTCAAAATTCAAATTTGAATCAATTTATAAAATCTAGAATTTAAATTATAAAAGGAAAAGGGTTTTCAGGGCTTACCGGGCCACCGCCCCGTTTTCGGCCCGCTCGGCAAGCCGGCCTGGCCCGCCTCTCTCGCCCGTGCCTGCCTCCTCTCGCCCGCGCGCGCGCACGCGCCGTGGCGACCGCGGCAGAAGCCGGCCGCCCCGTGGCGCCCGTACGCCGGCGTCGACCGCCGGGTGGCACTCGGTGGCCCCTGCACCTGCGCCCCGTTCACCTTAACGTCCCGCGCTGCGTTCACCTGTGCCCCTTCCGCTCACGCTAGCAGCAGCCGCGCGGCCACCGCGCCATTGCCGTCGTCGTGCTCGCCTTCGCCCCACCACCCGTACCGAGCCCTCGCAAGCAAGGGCACGAGCTCCGCCTTGACGCAGCGCACCTCCCGCACCCCTTCACGCCAAGGTGAGGCCCGCCTTGGGCAAGGTATTCCATGTCGGCGTCCTCCGGAGCTCATCGGAGTTCATGGCCCTGCCAATCTCCCCGCTTCGCCCCTCTTTATTCTTCTTTTTCGCGGTCAGTAGCTCCGCCTCACTCCCGCGAAATTGCTCCGCCCCCTCTCGCGCGACACCAAGCCCTGGCTAGGCCGCCGACGTTGAGCCGCGCCGCCGCATCCGCCATTCCCGTGACCACGCTTGCTCTAGGCCACCATTTTTTTGTTGGGCTACCTCCACGGGTGCGCGCGGGCGAGCTGAGTGTGGTGGTGCTCACCCTTGTCGCCGGTGACCTCGTCGTCGGCGATGAGCAACCGGTCAACCGCCGCCTCTGTCGGCTACGGCCGACGGGTGGGCCCCGTTGACCTGAGGGTCCCGCGTGACAGTGAGCCCGGGTGCACTAGACCGGGTGCGCCTAGGGTGGTGTTCTGGCCGGTTTTCAAAGGAATGAAATAAATAATTTCTAGAAATTTGTGAAAAATGCTTTCAAAAATCATAACTCGAGTTTTATAGCTCCAAAAATTGTGAAACAAATTTTGTAGTGTTTCTCATGAGTAGATCTACAGTTTAAAAATGTTGCATGTTAGTTTTGTGATACTTTTCTGTGTAGATTTAATTAATCTATATAATTGCTAATATCTTTAAAAATATGTAGTAAATTAAAGAAAGGTCAGAAAAATATGGTTCCTGTTTCATTAATCTTATTTAGTGATGTACTTTCTAGGAAAAATGTTTATGAGGCATGTTCTATGAAAAATTACTGAAGTGTAGTTCAAATGCCTTGAATTGATGATTTTTGTTATTTTTGGTAGAGAGCAAAAATTGTATAACTCATGCATGTGATAATTTTTGTGGTGTGTTTGTTTGCTGTGGATAACATAGGAAAAATATGAAATCTGTTGTTTGACACTTTTTCTAGTACAAAATATTTTCATGCTCATTATTATGCTATAGCTTGTTTATTTTGTACAGATAGTTTTACTTATTCAAATTCTATGAAATTTGTGTAGTATACTATTTGGAGTAGGAGTGTGCTACTGTAATTTTTGTAGATTTTTACCTGCAATAGAAATAGATATTGATATGTAACCCTAGTCTAAATAGGAAATAAAAGTTTATTCTTTATGAGTAATTAAAAGAAATAAGGAGTGTTTGGTGTATCTTTGAAGCACCAAACTACCTTGCTGGTGTTACTTGCTAGGTTAAGGTATTAGGGTTTGGCAAGTGTAGCAACAATTGTGTGAGAATTTTATGTTACCTAGTATAAGAGTAGATGACTTATTTTGTGGCATATGTTCTTGGATGATGTAGACTACCTTGTAGAAGCTGCTGTCTGTAATCCATACTATTAGTTCAATGTGCTCATCTGCATATCATGTCATCATAGCATTCCACCACATCTTGTGCACCGTCTACATGGTTACTTATGCAATTGCATGATACAGGATCGCAGGAGGAGTCGCAGGTAGCAGTGCAGGAAGATCAGACTTGGACCGATCAGCAAGAGCCCCAGGCACAGGAGGTGCCTGAGGAAGATGAACCAGGAGAGGAGTTGCCCGAGTGCATTAATCACTAGCCTAGCTCTTTCGAAAAAGGCAAGCCCCAGAGCATTCTAAGTCTCCTACTTTATAAAAGCAATTCTTTATATATGAGTTTTATATATTGTTGTATAAAGTTATAGGAGTTGAGTGAAACCGTTGTTGCATTTATAATTATCCTTGTCCACCTGAATACCTCTTTACCCTGATAGGTCAGGATCGAATAATTGCTTAGCCTTGCTTAGACCGGTAGAAGTCGGGTGATTTCCAGTCACCTGCGAGATATAGGTGAATACCTGGTTATGGTTAGCTATAATTGTTATCATGAAAAGTAACCAAGTGTTGATGAATAAAGGGAGACCGGGTGGAGTCTTATAGGGTTTTGGACTATAGTGATTCCGTCTGTGTCGATTAAGGACCGATCGTTGCTCGTCCCTATTGTCATGTTGAACGCATGCCTCACATTTAGCTGGCCGAATAAAGTACCTTTCGACCGCGAAGCTAGTGACACTATTCGAGCCGGGATAAACTCGGATTGGCAGACTGATGCTGAAGGGGGTATGACAGGGACGCAAAGAGTGAGCCCAAGGTGCGTCCTGGCAGTCGAGCGGTCCCTGGGTAGTGCGATCCATGACTGTTATCCCGCGGCTACTTGGAAAGTGTCATTGGTGATCTAAGCGACCCTGACGGGGGAAGCGTGGTTTGTGTGAGGAATAAATCACCAGCTGATTAGGAATCGATTCGAATCACCATCGCTCCTGGATAGTGAGCACTTGACTCGAGCTACAGCATCGTAGTAACAATGATGGAACAATGTTGGTTACGTGGATGATGTGGAAAATGCTAAACCTGAGATGGTAACCTTTGATGTTAATGGTTAATCAAGTGATTGCTCTAGCATAGGTGCTTACCTAGATTGAATAGGTTATAATAAAGATGATGCAAAAAGACTTAAATTAGTTCTTTCATGATAACTTATGCTTTTCTCAAATGAGTCAAGCTAGCCCACTGAAAGAAAGCCTTGCATAATCCTTGGTGTCATTATTTCTGGTTTTGACGGGTAAGTCTAGCTTAGTACCTTCTCGTACTCAGGGCGTTGTTCCTATTGTTGTTGCAGATGGCCAGATGTACTATGGTTATTGCGTCAACTGTCTGTACGCGGCGATGGGTGACAACTAGGACCAAGGGCAATGGTCACTCCGGTTGTCTTATCTCATGCTTTTGTGGCTATGACTACCTGTTGGCACTGTAACTGAACTAAGTGTGTGTGTGGTTTAAAACTACTTGCTTCCGCTATGTTATTTTGTGCGCGTGTTGTAATAACCTTTTTATTCTGAACTCCGATGTATTCAACTCCTGTTGCGAACTTTCTATAGCATGTGACTGTGGCTGCTAAATCAGTATGATCTTGGTTGTATGTAGGTTGGTTTGAAATCTCACGTGATTTCACGGAATCTCAGGTTGTACGGGCTTAAGTTTGGTAAATTATCTGCCTCGGTGGAAGATTTTCTTACTTAATCTCGTATAATCATGTTGATCCGTTACAGCTGGCATCGGAGCATGGTTTGGCATGTTACTGTTCACATGGGTATTTAAAACAAAACTGTGTTTAAAAATGAGTTTTTAAACTTAAGTGTGCTAGTGGTCATATCCTTTATGCCCAGTAAGGATTCTAGGTGGCTTATTTAAGTACTGACTGGGGGGTTTTGCATCATATTTTAATTCGTCGCTCATACGGCGTGATATTGTATGAGTGTCATTCACTTGAGTGGTAATGTATGGATCAATGACCTCTACGCCTTGGTAAGTGAGAGTTGTGAGAGCATGGTCGGACACACTGCCGATCTAGGGAAGTGCTTATGTGATGCCGAATTAATTACATGTTTTACACATGTTATAAGCAGGCATCCTTTGTATTGGGGTTTTCCATCATGTGGTGATGATGCCGTCAATAGGGCGATGATTCGGGTAGTTGCTACTGTTGTACTCGTATCTGGGGATACGTGTGAAGCGAGTAGCTTACTTTACTGCTTTCTTGCATACTTTCATACTGTGAAGTTTGGGCTGAAGTGACTTTCTACAGGTATATAACAGCGTTATCGAGTAGTACGTAGTAACTACGTTTGCGAGAGCTCGTTGTATGCCACCGTATATACCGTTAGTAATTGTTGTTTCTAAGTTTGTAAGGACGTACGGAACGTGCATGCATCATGTTGTGCATTTCATTCATGGCATTGTTCCTCCCCTTATAAGTTGATTATCCTATTTTGATAAAAATAACAACTTAAAAATCTGTTCTCACTACGGTAATAAAAAATTTTGCTACAGATGGCACGCACCAAGCAGACAGCTCGCAAGTCCATAGGCAGAGTTCCCCGTCATCAGCTTGCTCCACGCACTCGTCAGCGTCACACGTTCCTTGGAGAGTTTGGGATGCCTACGCTCTTGTGGAGGGTGCTCAGCTACGTAGGCTATCCAGATGGAATGGAGCCCCGCTACTTCTAGGCAAATGAGCAGTTGGGGGAAGGTCTTTTGGTCACTGTGGAAGCAATTGTTCGTCCCAGAGGTGATGGTTCTGAGTGGACTGGTTGGCGTTATGAGTCAACTGGCAGGACCGCTGAAGAAGCTGCTGAAAGAGCAGCCTTTGGAATACTGAGAGATATCATGGATCGCTTTCCCCAGGAGTTGGCAACAGCGATCGTTGGAGTCTTTCCAAGGGGCAACCCCTCCACTGACTCTTGGCAGCAGGCAAGAGGAAGGTCCCGGGAGATTAGTGCAGCAGAAGCCCAGAACAGTGATAACCCCGCCATGAGTGCCATGTTCGCAGTGATGAAGGCCTTCGATGGAGTGGAAGGTAGTCTGCGACGTGTGTCTGGTGCTCTTGGTCAGGCTCGTGATGACCGATGTCAGCTTCAGAGGGATCATGACGCCGAGATTGAGAGGCTCACTGCAGAGATGGCTCAGTTGATGCGTTAGAGGGATCAGGCTACCCAGAGGACTGGGGTCTTTGAGGGAGACGTACGCGCACTGAGAGAGCAGGTTGGGCGTCTGACCACCGCCAACCAGAACGCTGAGCGCATGTTGACCCATGTGCTCCATCAGAGGAATGAAGCCTAGTCTACAGAAAATGTTCTGAGGGCTCGACATTTCGACCTAGAGCAGCAGCTAGCCAATGCAGAGGAGTACAATGACAACCTGCATGAGGAGGTTCATCGACTGAATAACCAGCTCAACCCATATGTTCCTCCTGGTGCGGCAGAGATGGATCTAGATGAGGATGAAGATCCCGAAGAGCCCGAGGCACCCGCTGAGGATGACGACAATGTTGTGGATGGCGACCACGCCAACATCTCCGACTTAGACAGCGACCACGATGAGTAGGCTAGTAGTTGTTGTGCTAGCTACTAGGGTTTGGTTTGCATGATCTTTTGCTTAGTTGGCACGTTGGGCATGTCTTAATGAGTAAAAAGACTAAGGCTTTGATGTAATGTTGGAAAACTTAGATGTGTTTGTGGCGGTATCTGAACGTCAAAAGTCCAGTGTATGGATGCTGGCAACTTGGTTGTAATGGACGCGATGTGTGTGTCTTAGTAATCTAATTATTGATGTTGTGTTAATTGAAATGACTTATTGTGCCCCTATTTTATTGTATGAATTTATTCTCTCCAGTGAATTCAGTAAGGCATGATTTTTCATTCACTCGCAATTTCTACGACATCACCTAATAATTACTGTTGCTAAAATATGCAGATGTCGAACACTCGCCGCATAGTGTATGATGCCACTGAGGCTGGTGGCAGTGCCACTGGTAATGAAAACCGTGATCCACCACCGCCGCCTCCTCCACCGTACACCACGGAACAGTTCTTCGCACAATTCCTCGGAAGTCAACGCAACATGGAGAATATGCAGCAGAATATGGAAGCGGTGTTGCGCAGTATTGCGGATAACACCCGTCGTGGAGTAAACCCGGGTGGGCATGAAGTAAACCAGTATAGCAGCTTCAAGGATTTTATGGACATCCATCCACCAATCTTCAAGGAAGCCGCTGAACCCTTGGATGCAGAAGAGTGGATTAACACAATGGAAGACAAGTTTCATGTTTTGAGGATGACCGAAGTGTTGAAGACCGAGTACGTAGCTCATCAGCTTCAAGGTCCGGCAGGGATGTGGTGGAAGCACCACCGCACCACTTTTCCTCCCCATGCCCACATCACCTGGAGGGAGTTCACCGAAGCATTTCGTGGAGTGTACATTCCACCTGGTCTGACAGAAATGAAGCTCGGAGAATTCCTGGCACTGAATCAAGGCACGAAGATTGTGACCCAGTATCTGCATGCATTCAACAATCTGAGTCGATATGCTTCTGACATGGTTAATACTGATGCCAAAAAGATCGCCAGCTTCAAGAGAGGTCTGAATCCCAAGATGATGAAACATGTGGGTACCAACATAAGGACTGGTTTTAACGACTTTGTCAGCGACTGCTTGAAACAAGAGAAGAACAACAATGTGTATGCTGCGTCCAAGACTCGTAAGAGAGCTTTTGAGATAGGTCTGTCCCAGCCTAGGGCCCCGTCTGCAAATCGTTCCGCGTATCGTTCGCCTGCCCCGGGTGCAAGGTTTAGGCCACCCCAGTGGAAGGGTCAGAATGCCCAGCAACCTCAGAGGAACTAGAAACCATTCAAGATGGCGTTGCCACAATCGAAGTTAGGACAAGGCAGTTCATCTGGAGCTGCAACTCAAGTAAAGGGACCGTGTTTTAACTGCAACCAACCAGGACACTTTGCGAAGTTTTGCCCCTATCCGAAGAAGCAGCAGACGCAGTACCAAGCTCATGTGCACCACACCACCGTTGATGACATCCCAGAAGGAGAACCTGTGACAGCTGGTATGTTTTCTATCAATAATCATCCTGCAATAGTCTTGTTTGATTCCGGATCATCTCATTCCTTTGTGAGTCAAGCGTTTGTTAAGAAGTATGAGCAAAAGATAGTTGAGTTGGAATGTGCTTATCAGATCAGTTCAGCTAGGGCTGATCTGTTGACAAATCAGATAATCCAGGGAGTAACCCTGAATATAGCAAACAGACAATATAAGCTTAATTTGATAGTCATGCCAGGACTAGTTTTGGATGTGATCACGGGAATGAACTGGATGAATAAGATGAGAGTAGTAATTGATGTTGGAGGAAGAAGCATTTCTCTCAAGGAACCTAGTGGAGAAGGCACCTTCCAAGTGATCCTACCTCGGAAAATAGATCTAGCCAATACAACTTGTGCCATCCAAACTGCTCTGCTAGCCAATATTCTAGTAGTATGTGAGTTTCCAGACGTGTTCCTAGAGGAGTTACCTGGGCTTCCACCAGACCGAGATGTTGAGTTTGTCATTGAGTTAATTCCTGGAACAGCATCGATATCAAGAAGGCCCTATCGGATGCCTCCCAATGAGTTAGCCGAGTTGAAGAAACAACTCCAAGAGATGTTAAAGAAAGGTTTGATTTGTCCTAGTTCGTCGGAATGGGGATGTCCTGCACTATTTGTGAAGAAGAAAAAGGATAACTCCTTACTAATGTGCGTGGACTATCGACCACTGAATGTTGTGACCGTTAAAAATAAGTATCCTCTACCTCTGATTGATATCTTGTACGACCAATTGTCTAAAGCCAAGGTGTTCTCTAAGATAGATTTGAGATCAGGGTATCATCAGATCAAGATTAGGCCATAAGATGTACCAAAGACCGTGTTTTCTACCAGATATGGTTTGTACGAGTATCTGGTCATGTCCTTCAGATTGACAAATGCTCCTGCATACTTTATGTATCTGATGAATTCCGTCTTTATGCTAGAGTTGGATAAGTTTGTGATTGTGTTTATTGATGACATATTAATATACTCAGAGAATGAAGAAGATCACGCAGAGCATCTAAGGATTGTCTTAACTAGACTCAGAAAGCACCAGCTGTATGTTAAGTTTAGTAAGTGTGAGTTCTGGCTTATGACAGTTCCTTTTCTTGGTCACGTGTTATCTAAAAGTGAAATTTTAGTAGATCCTAGTAAGGTACAAGAGGTCATGGACTGGAAGTCACCAACCATAGTTCATGAGGTTCGAAGTTTTCTTGGTTTAGCCGGATACTATCGCCGCTTCATACCGGATTTCTCAAAGATTGCCAAGCCAATGGCAAGTCTGCTATAGAAGGATCATAAGTTTGCCTGAACAGAGGAGTGTGAGGCAGCTTTCTGCACCTTGCGGAAATTGTTAACCACTGCTCCTGTTCTGGCACAACCAGACATAGAACAACCGTTTGATGTGTTTTGTGATGCATCTAAAAATGGGTTAGGATGTGTCCTAATGCAAGATAGACGGGTCATTGCTTATGCCTCACATCAATTGAGGAAACACGAGGTTAATTATCCTACCCATGACTTGGAGCTTGCAGCAGTTGTGCATGCTCTAAAGATTTGGAGACACTACTTGCTAGGAAATGTGTGTAATATCTTTACGGATCATAAGAGTCTCAAGTATATTTTTACTCAGTCTGAGTTGAACATGCGACAGAGGAGATGGTTAGAGCTGATAAAGGACTATAATCTGAATGTGCACTATCATCCAGGGAAGGCTAATGTGGTAGCAGATGCCCTGAGTAGGAAATCACATTCTATTGCTGTGCAACCGTTATTTGAAGATGGGTTCAATTTATTGCATCCTGCTGTGTTGCATAACATTCAGCTCAGTTGTACCTTAGAGAACAAGATCATTGAAGGTCAGAAAGCAGATAAGGGAATATTTCATATCAAGGAGAAAATGAAGAGGGGACCGACCAAGCACTTTAAAGTGGATGACCAAGGGGTGTTATGGTTTAAGGATCGCCTAGTGGTACCCAAGGATCGAGAGCTCAGGAACAAATTAATGGATGAAGCTCATCAGTCTAAGCTGTCTATCCATCCTGGAAGTGGTAAAATGTACCAAGAGATGCAGTTTCGCTATTGGTGGACCAAGATGAAGAAGGAGATTGCAGCGTATGTTGCTCGTTGCGACCTGTGTTGCAGAGTGAAAGCTCTTCACATGAGACCCGCAGGGCTATTGCAACCCTTGTCTATACCAGATTGAAAATGGGAAGATATAAGTATGAATTTTATCACTGGTCTTCCCACCACACCAAAAGGACATGATTTGATTTGGGTAATTGTAGACCGCCTTACCAAATCAGCTCACTTTTTGCCAGTTAAGACAACCTTTCGACCACCTCAATATGCAGAGAAGTATATTGCTGAGATTGTCCGATTACATGGTATACCGAAGACTATCGTGTCTGACCGTGGTTCACAGTTTACCTCTCATTTTTGGGAGCATCTTCATAAAGGATTGGGTACTAGTTTGATTCGCAGTACAGCTTACCACCCGCAGACAGATGGGCAGATAGAACGAGTTAATGCCGTTCTTGAAGATATGCTTAGAGCATGTGTGTTATCATCCAGAGGTTCATGGGAATCATGGTTACCTTTGGCAGAGTTTGCTTACAACAACGGTTATCAAGAGAGTATTAAGATGTCACCATTTGAAGCCCTATATGGCAGAAAATGTAGGACACCGTTAAATTGGGTTGAACCTGGAGAAAGAAGGTTTTACGGGATTGATTTTGTAGATGAGGCAGAAAAGAAGGTCCGTATTATCCAACAAAACTTACAAGCTGCACAATCACGTCAGAAAAGTTATGCAGATAAGAGAAGAAGACCGCTAGAATTCCGAGTGGGTGACTACGTCTATTTGAAGGTTACCCCAATGAAGAAGAAACGGTTTGGAATCAAAAAGAAACTGGCTGCTAGATTTGTAGGACCATACATGATTTTAGAGAAAAAGGGTCCCGTGGCTTATAAGCTGCAGTTACCGGAAGCGATGAGTTCAATATTTCCCGTCTTCCACGTATCTCAGTTGAAGAAGTGTTTGCGTGTTCCGAAAGAGAGAATAGAACCTTAGGGTATTCGGATCATGGCAGATTTAGAATATCGTGAGCAACCGGTTCGAGTTTTGGATACTAAGGAACAAGTCACTCAAAATAAAGTAGTGACAATTTACAAGATTCAGTGGAGCCATCATGATGAGAATGATGCGACGTGGGAAACAGGAGAATACCTACAAACCGCTTATAAAGATTTTTACAACAAGTGGTTTGTAACTCAAAATCTCGAGACGAGATTCTTATAAGGGGGGAGGGCTATAACACCCCTGAGTGTTAAGCATGCATTAACATTTCAAAGCATGAGCATCAGCATCTCATACATGTTTATCATCACATGCAATATAAATTCACTTGAATTGGAATGTGGAAAGCATTGGTTTAAACCAAATTG
Organism: Saccharum hybrid cultivar R570; assembly: GCA_038087645.1. Lineage (NCBI taxonomy): Eukaryota > Viridiplantae > Streptophyta > Magnoliopsida > Poales > Poaceae > Saccharum > Saccharum hybrid cultivar. Next base: position 331,817 of record JAQSUU010000100.1, read on the forward strand.
GTTGCATTTGCTTGCTAAAGTGTAGAACTTGTTTAGCTACAATTTTAAATAATCTAGAATTTAATAACATGATTTTTGGAGCAACTTTTGTATTCAAAATCTCCTCAAATTCTGCTTTTTAAAATATTCTAGAAAAGTGGGTTTTTATTTAAATTTAGCTTTAAATCATTTATTCAAAATCTATTTAGAATTTTGAGAAGTGCCCTAAATGAAAGTTGTAGAGAATTAAATTTTGATCAACTTTTATTTTGGGGACAACTTGTGAAAATGTCTTTTTCATCTTCAAAATTCAAATTTAAATCAATTTATAAAATCTGGAATTTAAATTATAAAAGGAAAAGGGTTTTCAGGGCTTACCGGGCCGCCGCCCCGTTTTTGGCCCGCTCGGCAAGCTGGCCTGGCCTGCCTCTCTCGCCCGCGCCTGCCTCCTCTCGCCCGCGCGCGCGCACGTGCCGTGGCGACCGCGGCAGAAGCCGGCCGCCCCGTGGCGCCCGTACGCCGGCGTCGACCGCCGGGTGGCACTCGGTGGCCCCCGCACCTGCGCCCCGTTCACCTTAACGTCCCGCGCCGCGCTCACCCTCTCCGCTCGCCCCATTCTCCTCCTCCTGTGCCCCTTTCGCTCACGCTAGCAGCAGCCGCGCGGCCACCGCACCATTGCTGCCGTCGTGCTCGCCTTCGCCCCACCACCCGCACCGAGCCCCCGCAAGCAAGGGCACGAGCTCCGCCTTGACGCAGCGCACCTCCCGCACCCCTTCACGCCAAGGTGAGGCCCGCCTTGGGCAAGGTATTCCATGCCGGCGTCCTCCGAAGCTCACCGAAGTTCGTGGCCCCGCCAATCTCCCCGCTCCGTCCCTCCTTATTCTTCTTTTTCGCGGTCAGTAGCTCCGCCTTACTCCCGCGAAACTGCTCCGCCCCCTCTCGCGTGACACCAAGCCCTGGCTAGGCCGCCGACGTTGAGCCGCGCCGCCGCATCCGCCATTCCCGTGACCACGCTTGCTCTAGGCCGCCATTTTTTTGTTGGGCTACCTCCACGGGTGCGCGCGGGCGAGCTGAGTGTGGTGGTGCTCACCCTTGTCGTCGGTGACCTCGCCGTCGGCGGTGAGCAGCCGGTCAACCGCCGCCTCTGTCGGCTATGGCTGACGGGTGGGCCCCATTGACCCGAGGGTCCCGCGTGACAGTGAGCCCGGGTGCACTGGACCGGGTGCGCCTAGGGTGGTGTTCTAGCCGGTTTTCAAAGGAATGAAATAAATAATTTCTAGAAATTTGTGAAAAATGCTTTCAAAAATCATAACTCGAGTTCTATAGCTCCAAAAATTGTGAAACAAATTTTATAGTGTTTCTCATGAGTAGATATATAGTTTAAAAATATTACGTGTTAGTTTTGTGATACTTTTCTGTGTAGATTTAATTAATCTTTATAATTGCTGATATCTTTGAAAATGTGTAGTAAATTAAAGAAAGGTTAGAAAAATATGGTTCCTGTTTCATTAATCTTCTTTAGTGATGTACTTTCTAGGAAAAATATTTATGAGGCATGTTCTATGAAAAATTATTGAAGTGTAGTTCAAATGCCTTGAATTGATGATTTTTGTTATTTTTGGTAGAGAGCAAAAATTGTATAACTCATGCATATGATAATTTTTGTGGTGTGTTTGTTTACTGTGGATAACATAGGAAAAATATGAAATCTGTTATTTGACACTTTTTCTAGTACAAAGTATTTTCATGCTCATTATTATGCTATAGCTTGTTTATTTTGTACAGATAGTTTTACTTATTCAAATTCCATGAAATTTGTGTAGTATACTATTTGGAGTAGGAGTGTGCTACTGTAATTTTTGTAGATTTTTACCTGCAACAGAAATAGATATTGATATGTAACCCTAGTCTAAATAGGAAATAAAAGTTTATTCTTTATGAGTAATTAAAAGAAATAAGGAGTGTTTGGTGTATCTTTGAAGCACCAAACTACCTTGCTGGTGTTACTTGCTAGGTTAAGGTATTAGGGTTTGGCAAGTGTAGCAACAATTGTGTGAGAATTTTATGCTACCTAGTATAAGAGTAGATGACTTGTTTTGTGGCACATGTTCTTGGATGATGTAGACTACCATGTAGAAGATGTTGTCTGTAATCCATACTATTAGTTCAATGAGCTCATCTGCATATCATGTCATTATAGCATTCCACCACATCCTGTGCACCGTCTGTATGGTTACTTATGCAATTGCATCATACAGGATCGCAGGAGGAGTCACAGGTAGCAGTACAGGAAGATCAGACTTGGACCGATCAGCAAGAGCCCCAGGCATAGGAGGTGCCCGAGGAAGAGGAACCAGGAGAGGAGTTGCCCGAGTGCATTAATCACTAGCCTAGCTCGTTCGAAAAAGGCAAGCCCCGGAGCATTCTAAGTCTTCTACTTTATAAAAGCAATTCTTTATATATGAGTTTTATATATTGTTGCATTAAGTTATAGGAGTTGAGTGAAACCATTGTTGCATTTATAATTATCCTTGTCCACCTGAATACCTCTTTACCCTGATAGGTCAGGATCGAATAATTGCTTAGCCTTGCTTAGACCGGTAGAAGTCGGGTGATTTCCAGTCACCTGCGAGATATAGGTGAATACCTGGTTATGGTTAGCTATAATTGTTATCATGAAAAGTAACCAAGTATTGATGAATAAAGGGAGACCGGGCGGAGTCTTATAGGGTTTTGGACTATAGTGATTCCGTCTGTGTCGATTAAGGACCGATCGTTGCTCGTCCCTCTTGTCATGTTGAACGCATGCCTCACATTTAGCTGGCCGAATAAAGTACCTTTCGACCGCGAAGCTAGTGACACTATTCGAGCCGGGATAAACTCGGATTGGCAGACTAGTGCTGAAGGGGGTATGACGGGGACGCGAAGGGTGAGCCCAAGGTGTGTCCTGGCAGTCGGGCGGTCCCTGGGTAGTGCGATCCATGACTGTTATCCCGCGGCTACTTGGAAAGTGTCATTGGTGATCTAAGCGACCCTGACGGGGGAAGCGTGGTTTGTGTGAGGAGTAAATCACCAGCTGGTTAGGAATCGATTCGAATCGCCATCGCTCCTGGATAGTGAGCACTTGACTCGAGCTACAGCATCGTAGTAACAATGATGGAACAATGTTGGTTACGTGGATGATGTGGAAAATGCTAAACCTGAGATGGTAACCTTTGATGTTAATGGTTAATCAAGTGATTGCTCTAGCATAGGTGCTTATCTAGATTGAATAGGTTATAATAAAGATGATGCAAAAAGACTTAAATTAGTTCTTTCATGATAACTTATGCTTTTCGCAAATGAGTCAAGCTAGCCCACTGAAAGAAAGCCTTGCATAATCCTTGGTGTCATTATTTCTGGTTTTGATGGGTAAGTCTAGCTGAGTACCTTCTCGTACTCAGGGCGTTGTTCCCATTGTTGTTGCAGATGGCCAGATGTACTATAGTTATTGCGTCAACTGTCTGTACGCGGCGATGGGCGACAACTAGGACCAAGGGCAATGGTCACTCCGATTGTCTTATCTCATGCTTTTGTGGCTATGACTACCTGCTGGCACTGTAACTGAACTAAGTGTGTGTGGTTTAAAACTACTTGCTTCCGCTATGTTATTTTGTGCGTGTGTTGTAATAACCTTTTTATTCTGAACTCCGATGTATTCAACTCTTGTTGCGAACTTTCTATAGCATGTGACTGTGGCTGCTAAATCAGTACGATCTTGGTTGTATGTTGGTTGGTTTGAAATCCCACGTGATTTCACGAAATCTCAGGTTGTACGGGCTTAAGTTTGGTAAATTATCTGCCTCGGTGGAAGATTTTCTTACTTAATCTCGTATAATCATGTTGATCCGTTACATCCTCCACATTTTCATTTGCATGACTCTAGGGCAGCGGTATTCGCCCCATGCCTCACCGTCACCTTCCTCGCCCTCTCCCTTCGAACGTGGGTCCCACGACCATGTGCAGCAACATCCTCATCCGAAAGGCTCATCGAAGGACCATCACGGTCCACGTAGCAAAGGCCAATCGCATCGAACACACGATTCAAGCACCTTTTCCCAGCCAAGTATTGGCACTTGCCTTTATGCTCTTTCTTTTTGTAAAATCCAATAATTAGTTCCACCTTCTGCTCACTCAAATTCACAAAGCTAAAGTTAGTCGAATAGGCATCAGGCCTCTCGACGCCAAGATTCGAGTAGACATACCCATTCCTTCGCTCAAATTCAAAGTGGGGTCTCACCACTTAGAGGCGGGCTGTGGTAAGCTACCCACTCCTCTACCAAGTCAAGACTGATCTGGAAGCGAGATGTCATAGCAAGGGCATCCGCGATTGTGACATCATCTGGTTCATCAGCCTGGAGCTCAACCAGGCGATACCGTTCCATAGGTGTCATCTTCGAAACCAAAATGTGCGCCTTTGGCAAGTCATTCGCCATGCCTCCGAGCACACACGGTGGTAAAACTAGTAATCGGTCCATCGTGGCCATTAGTTGCGGTAAGCCAATACTATCGACACGGTGCCCCTAGTCTTCTTCAGAACAAAGTTATACAAACCATAATGGGCCACCATTTCAAACTTGCTCTGCCTATCCTTGACAGTCTTCTTATGCAAGTGGGTTTCATAATAGCGACCGAAGGTGTTTACGCTTAAAGCACTCCTAGACATCTTCATCGCCATGGCATACACCCCTAGCCGAGCAAAAGCATTAGGAGTCAGTTGGTGAATTTGCAGGTTAAAACGTTGCAGCACTTTGCCAACAAAATCCTCATAAGGAAATCGTAGTCCCGCTTCAAAAAATCATGAAAAATGACTGCTTTCGTAAGGCTCCGGGTGTGGCACCTCTTCTCGGCCCGAAGCATGGCACAAACCATGGAGTGTGGACTTCAGAAGCCCTTGTTCAACATACTTATCGAGCTCTGATTCAGTGATAAGCGAATGCCCTATCCGATAGGTCACCGGAGTCAAATCAGGTTGCCCCGTGACAGTGGTCGGCACGGGGTTTGGGGTTTTGACCTCTTCACCTTCCTCGCAATTTTAACATCTGAATCATTCTCTTCAACAACCTCAATGTGCGAAGGCCCCGAGCCGCCTCCAATAGGATGCTCCGACACCAACCCGTCACCTCGAGCATTTGACGAGCGAGCCATAGCTTGACCAGATCCGCTCTGCGAATGGGTGCATGATTCTAAGCTAGAACTATCAGATGAGCCCTCGCTGGACGAGCTGTCGCCAAACGATGACTCACTTGACATCTATCCAAGCAAGTTACATACGAAAACCCAAAAACCAAAAAATAGTAAAGAAATGAAAAGAACTAAAATAGTAAAATAGTACAAATGCACGATAAGTAAAAGTGAATAGAACAAAGCAAAGACAAACCTGCGAAGATCTTTGCGAAGAGTGGAGTCCTGGCGAGGACGAGCAAATTACCACGCAGTCTGAGCAAAAGGACGGAACGCAGAAGCGAAAGCTGCTTCCTGAGCGAGGGCTAGAGGAAAGATGAGAGCGCATGACTCTTCTTAGCCCGGGCATGGGTTTATATAGGCACCCATCGTGCATGGCGTGAGCCTCGAGGAACCGATGTGACGGTTCGCATAACCGCCATGATGGTTCGAATTCTGAGAAATAGTAACCATCGATTAAAAAACAACACTTTGGTGTAGACACCGCCACGGATCTCCACCCTTCGCCAGGGACGGCGTCCGAGCCCCATGGCACAACACTCTGTTAACAACGAAAGGCATTCACGTGTAGATCAAAAGCCGCTCCACACGATGTCGAGGGGCTAATGTTGGGGGCAGGTGAAAGCCCTAGTTTGGTTTTGGATAATTGATGAAACCTAGCACTAGCCTTTGTCATGAGTGGTGATATGAGCAAGGTTAGTGCAACCCAAGTGATAGAACAAGATGAGGTCCATGGTGATGAAGATGGACATGAAATGATGATGATCAAGCTCTAACTTGGAAAAGAAGAAAGAGAAAAATAAAAATGGGCTCAAGACAAAGGTATAATGATAGGAGCCATTTTTGGTTTGCACTCAAGATACTATAGAGGGTGTGAGTGACTTAGGGTCGATAGCCGCACTATAAAGAGGGGAAATCTTTGGCTAAACGGTTTATCGAGTGCCACTAGGTGACATTGTTCATGCATTGCATTTAGGAACCTAGTGTGCTAACATTGACCCTTGTAAAATGCTTTGAAAAATGCTAACACACGTGCACACAAGTTCTACACTTTGTGGTTAGCAAGTTGGAAGCAAGGGTGAAGCAGTTGCGCACTTAGAAAAAGAAAAAGAGGAGAAGGTGTGTGACTGGATGCTGGCCGCGGGGTGACCAGACTCACCCCGGGCGCATCCAGTCAATTATAGGTGACGGCACTGCTATGGCCGAGAGCGAGGTGAAGGACCGGACGCTGCCACCTGCGTGCCCGATCACTTCTTCGGGCGAGCGGACTCTGGCACCAGCGTGCGACCGAACGCGCAGGGGCTGCGTCAGGTTGCGGCTAACGTACGCTGGCGTCAGCACTTGGAGTGCGCGGTGAGAAACACTGTGCTGATTGGACTCACCGGCGCATCCGGTCCCTTGTGACCTGACGTGTCCAGTCAATAAAAACCGATTCTAGAACCTCTCTGTACTTGATCTGACTCTCGGTGGTTTAGGGTCCGGTCAGTTGAGCAGTGAGTCCGGTCGTTACTTAAGTGATCACGTGACTGTGAGATGACAGTTGAAATTGAACGTACAAGATTCAAAGGTGTGACATGTGGACGGCCAGGGCTGATCGGGCGCAGCCGACCGGATGCTGGGGTGCGTCCGGTCAGGCGAGTCCAATCGCGTCTGCGAAGAGCAACAATTCTATTTCATTGGGGAGCCCTATAAATAGTGTTTGGCCAGCTCCAAGGCATCTCCCTTGGACATTTTGACATTCTTGACATCCTTGTGAGCTAAGCATACTCCCTCCCACTCATCTCTCTTGCTTGATTGTGAATCCAAAGTGAGATTGAGTGTTTTCAAGTGCATTTGCTTGAGTGATTGCATATAGTGGCATTTGGGGATCATTATAGCTGCGGATTTCTTGTTACTTTTGGTGGTTGCCACCACCTAGACTACTTGGAGCAGCGGATGAGCTTCGGCACGAGTTGGTGATTGTTCGTGGTCGTCTCCCTATGATTGTGAGGGGTCTTGTGCCTTCTCCGACAGAGCGCTAAAGGCAACTTTAGTACATTGCTCATGTCATTGAGCTACCTCACTTGTGGGTAGGTTCTTACAGTGTTCATATGTGTGGACGAGGTTCACGCAACACCTCTTAGCCACCGAACCACCAACTATTGGTTAACACAACGGGGACTAGCGTGCCGGCAAGCACATGAATCTTGAGAGAAAAATCACTTGTCTCTTGCTATTGGATTTCTCCCGGTATTCATATTGTGTTGATTGATTGATTGATTGGTTCATCTCCTCTACGCGGTGGTATAATCATCTTGCTCACTCATTTACATTCCCGTAAACTAGTTGTAACAAGCTCTTTAGTGTAACTAGTTTTCAGAGCTTGTCTTACCTTTGCTAGATTAGCTTCTCACCTAGTTGAGCTATTTAGTGTAGCTAGCTTTGAGAGCTCTTAGTGACTAGCCATTATTTGTATTAGAGATTATAACAACTAGAATTGTTGGGATAGAAAGCTTGCAACACTTATTAGAGCTAGTGCAAAAAGTTTTATAGCCAATTAGTTGTCTAACAAGTTTGTCTAGTATTTTATAGTTTTTAAATAGTCCATTCATCCCCCTCTAGTCATCTAGGACCTTTCAGCAGGGCTAGCCTCTAGGTACCCCAATTGGGTCCTAGACGTCACCCTGCGTTCAAGAGTAAAGACGCGTTCAATGTTTTGCTCAGGCGAAATGGCAGCAAACACGAATAGAGGGACGATGGCGGTAGTGGCTACGCCTTGTCGCAATGTCGCCCGTGATCCACGGCCGATCCGGCTATTTCGTTTAGGTGAACAAGATGGAGGCGCCGTCAAGCAGGGCACAGCCTATTCGCTTTGACGAAAGGGGAGGTCCGGTCTGGGTGAACGTAGCCAGTCGTGGATATGGGACGAGCTATTCGCCCAGACGAAGGAGCGTCTTGGCCCAGTCGGGCGCGGTTAGTCATTCAAATGATTTGAGCTATTCGCCTAGGCGAATAGTTGCTTACGATCCATCTAATCTGTTTTGCAGGTTTCGCCTTGGACGGAGTTCGCCGCCCTCACCGAGCCGACAGCCTCTGCTTGGCGGGGACCACCCAGTCAGTCGAGAGGCGACATGAGGCGGGGCTGGTTGGTTTCAGCAGGGCCAGCGGTACCTGGGACCGGCAATGACTCCGAATGGCAAACAAGCCCCGAGCGTCGAGGAATATTCTTCGAATATGTAGTAGGTGAAGGGGCATTTTTGTCCCACAAAAGCCTACAGACGTGTATAAATAGCCCCCATGAAGGAAATGTAAAGGGGGGAAACAAGATCAATAAAATCGTCTATCCATCTCCTTTTCGGCTCGTTCTACTTCGAAGTTCGCTCGTGCGGCAATCAAGTGTTCATAGGCTTTGGCCTTGAACAACACGGTAGTAGGATAAATGGTAATGCGAAAACGAGTAAATACGATAAAAAGGTAGACGAAAATAGACGGTAAGCTGGAACTTAAGCCGGGATTGCATGTGGCATATGACAGCTCAAATACAAAAACCAAAGTGCATTGGTAAATAGATAATACACCTAAGATATCCGTGATAAATGCATTTAAAAGCCGTGCATAAGCACAGTAACTAAGATATATAATACATATACTGTTGTACAACAAATGAGATTGAATCATAACAGCCTAAGAGGCTTGTGATTGTTAAGTCCACGGCCCACAACAGACCGCTAGCATAGCTGATGTGCAGCACACTGCACACCACTGACCACTCGAGGAGTCAAGCTGCTGGACGGCTGGTCTGGTCGGCTGCTGTGCAGACTGGGTTTGTGTTGGGCCAAATTGGGCCTCTACGAACTGAGCAGGCCTATCCTGGGGGTAAAAAGAAACAGGATGAAAACGGATACTAGAAATACGGATGGACAAACCCTCAACCATTTTTTGTCCTAGTCCCAGTGCATCCCATCCCATTTTTGTATTTTCCCAGATGAATCCTGTCTCAAACTCAATGATAAATACGAAAAGGTGGTTAAGAGCCTTTTCTTATTGGTTTTCATCACTACACGCGGTCAATCTTGGACCCTTAAATATCCATCATGGTGTGATCTAGCGCCTACGTCTCCTTCTTAAGCCATCTTCTTTACCTTTGCTCATGACAACATTGACAGATCAAAGTATCTTCGTCATGATGCTCTCTTCCTTCCATATTTGGTTCCTGTCTTCAGATCTATCACCATGTTAATCCATCGTCTTTAACCTTTTTCATAGGTCACTCTCTATCTATTTGTCCTACTAACCTACCACCTGCACCACCAATCAACCAACCTTACATGGTGGCTTTCTCTCTAAAGAACTGAATCTTCAAATCCCAATGCTAACTCTAATAAATATCTAAATCCCTTACCCAATCTGACAATGAAAGTGGATCTTCAAATCCCATTCTAACCCTAATAAATCTCCAAATCCATTAACCAATCTCCAAAAGGCAGGTTTTAGTTAGAATTAGCGATATACACTTTGGAGATTGGGATTTTTCCTTTAAACCCCTTGTATTTGGGGATTTTGAATTTGCAAGATCATGCTAAAGCCATGTTCCGTTAACCCCATCCCCAAGGGTATTGGAGGGGATCACAAAGACTTTGATTTGCAAGGTTTTAAAGTGTGCTTGTTTTAGTGTCAAAGCTAACCAAGCCAAATTTTAGTTATTTGAGCAACTTTGCCTACCAAATTGGTTGGATGTCACCAAATTGGTTGGATGTCAAAATTTAGCTTTGTAACCTTCCTTTTGTAGCCACCTTAGTTCATTTTAGTGGGTGGAACATGACAACCAATTTGGTGAAGATGGCACGAGCCAAACCCACCTTTAGTCACCTTGATCCTTTTCAATCTCCACAAAACCTAATAAGACCTAGTTGGGCTAGGCTCGTCCCTAGTGCGTAGCCCAACGTTATCCCGAACCTTGAACGAGCAACGTTCAATCCCAAGAAACCTAACAAGATCTAATTGGGCTTAGGCTCATCTCCCATCGTTATCTCAAAGGCCGAACAAGCAATGCTGAAAACGAAGCGCTCGAGTCTAGATTTGGCCTAACACTCCTTCCATCTGAAATCAGAACAACTTTTGTGCTGAACATGCACTTGTTGGGCATGCAATTGACTAGTTTGCTGCCGCACTGGAGTCTCAGAATTCCTTCAAGAAATGTCATTAACCTGCTGGGTGCCTGGGTGCCTGGTTTCCATTCAATTTAAACCAAAGGAAAAGGTCCATATTACTCCCTCCAAGTTTGGCCTATGTCCAAATAACCCCCAAACTAACATTTGGTTCAATTTACTCCCTCCAACTATTTAAGTTGGTCCAACTAACACCTTAAAGAGATTTTTCTTTTTTTGTTTCTCTATGTACAAATTATATTTTAGTTTGAAATTTTGTGAGGTGAGAGAGGACATTGTATTTTGTGTTAGAAAAATGCACTATAAATTTTTCATCATATGTTTTCTACAATATTGTATCTCTAGTGTTAATTTATTATGAAATTTCCTAAGCTATCAAAATAGTGGCAAAAAGTTAAGATATATTTTACTAACATAACTTATAGATGTTCTCCTTAGTGGCGCGTCGTATCGTGACCTGGGTACGATGAAAAATGAGCAAGGGTCGGGCCGTCGCAACCTTAGTGGCGCGCTACATCTACGCCCGGGTGTAGTGAAAAATGAGCAAGGGTCTTCGCACTTCCCTCGACGGGTGCGAAGGGTAAGGAATCTAGCCGAGGCAACTAGGATTCGTCTAGGTAGCTGGAACGTAGGGTCCCTAACGGGTAAGCTAAGAGAGCTAGTCGATGCAGCAATTAGAAGGCGTGTAAATATTCTATGCGTTCAGGAGACTAAATGGAAGGGACAAAAGGCGAAGGAGGTGGAGGATACTGGCTTTAAACTTTGGTATACGGGGACAACATCGGGTAGAAATGGTGTAGGCATCTTGATCGATAGGAGCCTTAAGGATGGAGTCGTTGATGTTAGAAGGCAAGGCGACCGGATTATCTTGGTCAAGCTGGTAGTTGGAGATTTAGCTCTGAATGTGATCAGTGCCTATGCCCCTCAGGTAGGTCTTAGCGAGGGCACCAAGATGCAGTTTTGGGAAGATATTGATAGCATGGTTAGTACCGTGCCTATCAGCGAGAAACTCTTTATAGGAGGAGACCTCAACGGCCATGTTGGTGCGACTAATGTAGGTTTCGAGCGGGTGCACGGGGGGTTCGGGTATGGTAGTAGGAATCAAGAGGGGGAGGATGTTTTGAACTTCGCGCTGGCCTATGACTTGTTGATAGCGAACACCCTCTTTAGGAAGAGGAAATCTCATCTAGTAACCTTTCGTAGTGGACAACACTCGAGCCAGATCGACTTTATCCTTGCAAGGAGGGAGGATAGACGTGCTTGCTTTGATTGTAAGGTGTTACCTAGGGAGTGTGTTGTCCCTCAACATAAGTTTGTGGTGGCGGACTTTCGCTTTCGGGTACGTGTCCACCGGGACAAACGGGCCAAGATTGCGAGAACGAAGTGGTGGAAGCTTAGAGGGGAAGCAGCGCAAACGTTTAAGGAGAGGATGCTAGATGAGGGGCCTTGAGAAGAAGGAGAAGATGCCGACGACATGTGGCTAAAGATGGCAACATGTGTCCGGAAGGTAGCTTCCGAAGTGTTTGGCGTGAGTAGGGGAGGCAAACGGGAAGCGAAAGACACATGGTGGTGGAATGACGAGGTGCAAAGGGCTATTAGGGAGAAGAAGTGTTTCAAGCGTCTCCACCATGACAAGAGTGTAGCTAACATCGAGGGCTATAAAATAGTGAAGAGGGTTGCAAAGCGAGCTGTGAGTGTAGCAAAAAGTCAGACGTATGATGGCCTTTATCAGCGGCTAGGCACGAAGGAAGGGGAGAAGGACATTTATAGGATGGCTAGAATCCGCGAGAGAAAGACAAGGAACATCAACCAAATAAAATGCATCAAGGATGGGACAGATCGACTTCTGGTGAAGGATGAGGAGATCAAGGACAGATGGAGAGAGTACTTCGACAAGCTGTTTAATGGAGAGAATGAGGGTCCTACCCTTGAGTTGGACGACTCATTTGACGATACCAACAGACGCTTTGTGAGGAGAATTCAGGAGGCAGAGATCGGAGAGGCTTTGAAGAGGATGAAGGGAGGTAAAGCGATGGGCCCTGATGGTATCCCCATTGAGGTGTGGAGATACCTAGGCGCCAGAGCGATAGTATGGTTAACTAAACTTTTTAACCTTATTTTTCGGTCTAACAAGATGCCTGAAGAATGGAGGAGAAGTATATTAGTACCTATCTTTAAGAACAAAGGAGATGTTCAAAATTGTACTAACTACCGAGGGATTAAGTTGATGAGTCATACGATGAAGCTCTGGGAGAGTTATCGAGCATCGCCTAAGGAGAGTGACACATGTGACCCAAAATCAGTTTGGGTTCATGCCTGGTAGGTCGACCATGGAGGCGATTTTCTTATTACGACAATTGATGGAGAGATATAGGGAGCAGAAGAAGGACTTGCACATGGTCTTTATTGATCTCGAGAAGACATATGACAAAGTACCGAGAAATGTCATGTGGTGGGCCTTGGAAAAGCACAAAGTCCCAACTAAGTACGTTACCCTCATCAAGGATATGTACAGGGATGTTGTGACGTTTGTCCGAACATGTGATGGCGACAATAGTGACTTTCCAATTCAAATAGGACTGCATCAGGGGTCAGCTTTGAGCCCTTATTTATTTGCTTTGGTGATGGATGAGGTCACAAGGGACATACAAGGTGATATCCCTTGGTGTATGCTCTTTGCTGATGATGTGGTGCTAGTTGACGACAGTAGGGCGGGGGTTAATAGGAAGTTAGAACTATGGAGGCACACGTTAGAGTCGAAAGGGTTCAGACTTAGTAGGACTAAGACCGAGTACATGAGATGCGATTTCAGCGCGACTAGGCACGAGGAGGGAGACGTTAGCCTCGATGGGCAAGTGGTGGCCAAGAAGGATACTTTTCGGTATTTAGGGTCGATGCTACAAAAGGATGGAGACATTGATGAAGATGTTAGGCATAGAATTTCAGCCGGTTGGCTGAAATGGCGTTAAGCTTCTGGCGTTCTCTGTGACAAAAGGGTGCCTCAGAAGCTGAAAGGTAAGTTCTATAGGACGGCGATTCGTCCGGCGATGTTATACGGTGCTGAGTGTTGGCCTACAAAAAGGCGACATGTCCATCAATTGAGTGTAGCAAAGATGCGTATGTTGCGTTGGTGTTGTGGGCACACAAGGAGGGATAGAGTTCGGAACGACGATATTCGGGATAGGGTTGGGGTGGCACCAATTGAGGAGAAATTGATTCAACATCGGTTGAGATGGTTTGGACATGTCCAACGGAGGCCTCCTGAGGCGCCGGTGCGTAGTGGAGTTCTAAAGCGGGTCGATAATGTAAAGAGCGGTAGAGGTCGACCTAAACTAACTTGGGACGAGTCCGTTAAGAGAGATCTTAAGGAGTGGAATATCTCCAAGGATTTAGCTATGGACAGGAGCGCTTGGAGATTGGCAATCAACGTGCCTGAACCGTGACATCTTTTTGTCTTGTGCCATTTATGTCCCTTTATGTGTCTCCCTGTTTCTCGTCTCTTTTGGGTTTCATCTCTAGCCTACCCCAACTTGCTTAGGACAAAAGGCTATGTGGTTGTTGTTGTTGTTGTTTAACTTATAGATGTTCTCTATCATATCGCAAAAGTTGATATTAAGACCCAACTAATACGTGGAAAAACAAAACTAACAAATCATGCTAAGGGGTAAACTAGACCAACTGAAATAGTTGGAGGGAGTAAATTGAACCAGATGTAAGTTTAGGGGGTAATCTAGACATATGCCAAACTTGAGGGGAGTAATTTGGACTTTTTCCTAAACGAAACTATGTCAGGGCCTTATGGTTGATGAAATTATCCAGTCGGTACCAAATAGCTCAAAGAAATTAGCTATGGTCTCTATTTTGTCCCTGAATCTAGTGACCTGACACAGAACTCTCAGCAATGCCTTTGCCAATCGGAGATCAAGCACAACAGCAGTAACCATTCAAGTCTAGCATTCAGCTACAACAATTTTATCAGGCTGGTCTTTGACAGCCATGAGTTGAACCCAATCACAAACTTTTATCCTATGCCCCTATCTGAAGTTCCGAACCTTTCCCCACAAATTGTGTCATGCTGGTGCTTCAGGGCCACATATCAATGCCGATGAAGGGAGTAACCGTCACATGTACATGCGTGGGTGGTGTTATTGCTCCATGGACACCGCATAGTTTAAGCAGTTCAGCTACTCTAAACACCACATAATTTAAGCAGTTGAGCTACTCTTAACTGACCAAAGCCGGAGTACAGCACCCAGGCAGAGGTCGGCGGTGGCCTAATTAGACAAGTAACAGTAAGTAACCCTAGCTCGCTCCACCGGAATGTGGCAATAAGTTGTTTGTTCCGGACAAGCGAGTCATTACTGCGTACTGCATTATTACCATGGGAAGGAACGTCGAGGCAGGTCGCGACGGCGAGGAAGGGGAGCAGCAGCGCCCACGGCCGCGGCAGCGCAGCCGCCCCCGCCAAGGCCATCTCCAGCAGCTGCCGAGTGCCGCCGCCGGCTGAGGAGGAAAGCTTGGGCCTAACCAATGCGGGGGAACGGGGGATTGCTCCGCTCGGATTGCGCGAGGCGAGGGGGTAGGTGCGCGTGAGGCGTGAGCCGAGCCAGCGTCGGTGCCTGTCGCGGCACTCGGCAGCGAGCACCACGGGGACGTCGTGACTGGGCTAGTGACCATGGTCGTCAATAGCTGACATTAGATCTGCAACGGACGGCGCGGATGGGAGTAGGGAATAGGCACGGTGTTTCAGTGTTCTCGTGGGTCTGGACTGTCGCCGCGCCACGCCAGGCCCAGGCCCAGGCCGCTAAACCCCGCTGCAAACTTGCGAGAAAACTACGTTTAAGGCCCTGTTTAGTTTCAAAAACACTCAAAAAAAATTTCACACTACCCGCCACATCGAATCTTTAGACGCATATATGGAGCATTAAATATAGGTAAAAAAATAACTAATTGCACAGTTTATCTGTAAATGTCGAGACAAATCTTTTGAGCTTAGTTAGTTCATGGTTAAACAAATTTTGCTAAATAATAACGAAAGTGCTACATGAATTTTTCCCCAAAAATTCACGGATCTAAACAAGGACTAAGCTTTGGCCAATACTTCCCATGCGAATGACTAGCGTCGGGACATCCATACACGCCGCTCAGCCCGCCCGCGTCAACCCCAGCGCCCCAGTCCGCTAGCCCTCCAGCGCGCCGTGAGCCCCCAGCTCGCCCTGCAACCTGCCGCGTCCTCCTTCGCACCACCTCATGCGCGCGACGAGCACGCCACGAGCGCACCCCCATCCGCTAGCCCCCTGGTGAGCCGCGCGCCCCCGCTGGCCAGCCCCCCGGCAAGCCCCCTGACCGAATAACATAGAATGCTCGAATAAAACACTTGCAATTTGCAACATGGAACAACTTGCTGCAGTATAAGATTGAAACAACTGAAATATTTGGAACAAATTATTGCAACGTTTATGTGAAGCATATGAAACATTCAGATCAGAACGATTGTAACATACGTCTAGAAACAGGTGAAACATTTTGAATAAATGCTTGCATCATGCCTCTGAAACACTTGCAATATGTGTAACATCCCCCGGTCTACTTTTGCAACATACTTCTAAAACATCTAAAACACTTGAAACATGCGATTGCAACATACGGGTCCTTCCTGCCGTGGTGTCTTCGGTCGACCGCAAAAGACGGGATGTCATAGCCGGCGACGACCTTCTCCCGGTGGCGCCAGGGTGGCGGTGCACGCTGTGGCCGCCACGGGGTGAGTGCGGATTGGGCGCGCGGCGGTGGATGGCTGCGACGGATGCCCGCGCGGAGGTGGAGTGGGCGCGGAGCGGTGCTGCGCAGTGCAGGATGGGTGCGCGTGGGGGATGGCAGAGTGAGCGGTCGGGCGTAGGATTGGGGGCACACAGTAGCGGTGTGAGACGGTCAGTCGCGCGCAGCGCGTGCGGGGATGGTGGGGGCGGCCAGCGGAGTGGGACGAGTATGCTTTCTTTGGAGGAGTGAGTCACACGGGTGGGATGGGGGAGTGGGACGACCACGGCGACTAGCGGAGTGAGTCACGCGGTGTTCGGACAGGAGTGGATGCCCGTGACAAAGCATTTTCGTTGCCCATTAGTAGTTTGAAAGTATACCATGTACAAACATGGAAAGTAAGGGTCTGCTGGGTTCGCTTCCAAAATTTGCCATACCAAAAATTTGACAAGTCATGCTTTTGGTTAGTATTTGGTTTGTTACCGAAACTTGCCAAACCTTTACATTTGGCTCACCAAATCTATGTTAAATTTTTTTGCCTAACTTTTGGCTTGTCAAATCTTTGGCGCGCTGCAAAGTTCAGAACAACAGAGTACGTGCAGTATGCGGAGTTTTTAATACAGTAGCCATTAGCGATCGCGGTAAGCGGTATGCCGTTGGCCGATGCAGCTTGGCTAAGCCTTGTCCATTCTGGACTGTCCTGTTTTCAGGACGACAGACGGCATCTGTTTGAAGCGGACTAGCAGTGGGCTGCATTTAGGCAGTGTTTAGTTCCTTCAAAATTCCAAAAATTTATAAGATTTCTCGTCACATTAAATCTTTGGACGTATGCATGAAACATTAAATATAGGTAAAAAAATAATTAATTGCACAGTTTGTCTGTAAATGTCGAGACGAATCTTTTGAGTCTAGTTAGTCCATGATTGAATAAATTTTATCAAATAACAACGAAAAATACTACAGAAACTTTACACACACTTTACAACCATCTAAACACACGCTTAAGGCCCGGATCGCTTCTACTCCGTATGTTCCAACAGTCCTCGTGTTCCTTTCCCGCTTGGACTCTGGACCGGTCAGCATTTACTCCACCACCATGGCCCACGGACCATCTTCGGTTCTTCCGTCCGCTGCTCCCGGCCAGATATCCTGTATTCCTGTTCGTCGATCAAGCTGGCGTACCCATGCCCTTGGCATTTGAAATACTACTCGAGCACGGCTTGCGCGGTCCAGGCGGGCGGACCGGCGGAGAGCCGGAGAGGGAGACAGGGGACACGGTCCCTGCAGTCTCGAGCGACAGCACCCGTACACGAAACCACACGTTACACGTACGACGCGCATCCGTCCGCACAACAAAACAGCTGGAACGACATCATGAGTGATGATCACTCTCGTCGACGCGCATACGCCCGTGCGCGGGGACCACGGTTCGTTCGTTTCACTCGTAAGTCATACCTGAAGTACTATTTACTTATTTATTATGAGAGAAAAACGTTGCTAAGGTCGTGTTTAGATGGCCAAAAAAGCCTAAAAATTTTTGCGCAGTACCTGTCATATCGAATTTTTTGTGCAGTACCTGTCACATTAAATGTAAGGCCCCGTTCACTTCCCAAAATATTTCCTCTGCCACCCGTCACATCGAATCTTTGACCCAGGAGCATTAAATGTAGGTAAAAAAATAACTAATTGCACAGTTTATCTGTAAAGGTCGAGATGAATCTTTTGAGACTAATTAATTCATGGTTGGATAAATTTTGCCAAATAACAACGAAAGTGCTATAGGAATATTTCCCCCAAATATTTCGAAACTGAACACAGCCTAAGTAAAAAAAATAACTAATTACATAGTTTGTATGTAAATATCGAGATGAATCTTTCCTAAAAATTTTTGGATCTAAACACGCCCTAAATGGCTGGCAGATTCGTCTAGTAAGCTCAAAAGAACAGGGCCCACAGCAGCCACGGATACCACGGCAACTCGTGCTGGTGGCCGGGCGCGGCCGCGGAAGACGACGCAGCCACGCCGGTGAGATCCGCGCCTGCGGCTCCTATCCTATACTCCGTATATCCCGTCGGCGCATTCCGATCATATCTCCAGACCGGAAGCAGATCATCGTAGGGAAGCGGCGGCCAGTGGATAGATCAGAAGAAGTCGACCACGGCAGGCTGGCAGCTGGCTGGCCCCCCGAGGGTTCATGCGCATATGGCGGACCGGACGGATCGGCGCGCGGGCCGGAGTGCTCGCGGCTGCGCCACGACGGCGACGGCGGATCGATCGATTGATCTGTCGGTCGGACTCGGACCGCCCGCTCGGGGCCTTGCGCGGCGCTCGCGCTCGTGTCGGTCGCTGCGCGTCGCCCTCGCACCGCCGCATCGCTAGCGCACAGCGCAGGCAGGGGCTCACATGGCCGTGTCGCTCCCGGGCCCCGTCTGGCAGCGGAACCGACGTCTCCAAGGAAGGAGAAGAGGCCAGCGCCGGGACAGCTGCTCCATCTTCGGCGGGCCCCGGAACCGCCGGACGACACCCCCACCACCACACCACACACACACACAACTGCAAGCAGGTCCTCGCTACACACACACAGTTGATGGATTGATCGTCTTCATTCATCAATCATCGTGAAAATCGCTACATACAGAGGGAGTAGCTTGGTAACACGCTAGTTCATCACGACAGTCGTTGTACGGTACCCTGATGCTGCTCCCGTTCTGCCAAACAATGACTCGATGAATGCAACGGAGACGGCTTGATTAAACTTGGAGTATGCATGCATGCTTCCCGACTTCCCGTGCAAGAGCAGGCGGCGGTGCACACATGTAGGGGAACAGAAGAAGAAAGGGCCATACGGTCAAGGCTTTTGGATCGCCTTTGTGTAACAGAGATATCGTATCGTACCATACCGATCGACCTTGTACGTGCTGCGATAGGTCAAGGTCGTCACATGTCCATGTGCACAGTTCGCACGAACCTGCAGCTGGTAACAGGGACCAGCCTATCTGCGTATGCATGCATGCATGACACCTCGTTTTCACGGTGGGCCGGACCTGAAGTAAAACGAACCTAGCTGCTCAAGTGGTCTAGTAGTACTAGACTAGACAAAACTTGGATTGGAGTCCGGATTCCGGAACCTAACATCGCTGCTAGCAGCACAAATCGTGCGGCCGCCGTGTCCATCCAAAAAGGCTTCAGCCAGATGCAAAGCAAACCTGAATCGTAACTTTGTCTGCGCCCGTACAGAAGTTATCCGGAAACGCTTTTGTTTTGTGTACCCATAATCCATAGCATGTGCTTGTCTTTTATTTGGCCCCGTCGAATGAAACAAGCGATAGGTTTTCATCAATCACAAGATGTAGGCGGTCGTGCATGATGGCGAGAACTCGCCGTGCACGCGATAAGGCGGCGCGCACAGATTCCGATGCTTTGTTTTCCACGCCAGCCCGGAAGCAGAGTACCGGTCCTGGTGCAGTTTTGACGCCGGTCGGATCGGAGCTCGATTGGTGAAGCAAAAGCACCCCACCCGCGCGTTCGTTTCTCAACGAGACCAACACATACGTACGTACGTGATACCAGATCGGCTCCTGCAAGTACGCTCGGATGCTGTTTACACGTTCAGGGTTGCGGCCGCGCCGCGCGGAAGAACTAGCGGGCCATCGATCTAGACGGGTGGACGGCGGTGTGCATCACGTTCACCTTCAGCTGAAGAGATGGGAAATGACAGTTGACAGCTAGCACGGTATATTAGACCGACAAAACAATCATAGCGCGTCTAAGATCACGTACAATAAACCATGTCAGCTTGGCTTATAGCTAAGACAACTCAGCAAAATCTGACGTGGAAGAGAGATAAAGGGTTCGTTTACTTCCCATGCAGGCCAAAAATTTTCGGCCTGCTGGCCTGCGCAGTGGGCATGGACATCAAAATTTTTGGGGTGGTGTTCACTTGGCATGCGCCATCCAAAAGCTGGTGCTATAATAAATGGGCCCAGGTTGATGTTTAAACACCCATGCAACCTTTCAAATTACAACAGTTCAAGCTCTTTAACTACATTTACAACAGATTCAAATTACAAAGCTGTCACTTATCCAATACTGTCAATTACAACAGTGCCACAGTTACAAACCTGTGAACTGAGCTAATGAGACCAGTACAACAGAGGCCGAAATAAACATTTCTCATGCATCGAATAATTGAACACAACAACTAAACAATTACAACAGTGGCCGAAATAAACAACTCTTCAACTACAGTTGCCTACTACACTAAGACTGACGGTTAAAATAATTGAATGCAAGCATGTCATGAAAAGTATTCATGTCATTTGGTTCATCGTCGATTTCGTCAGGATCCGGCTGATCATCATATGCTTGACGTGGCACGTAACTTTCGTCACGGTCACACCGCGTAAAGTGTTTATCCTGCAACCCACTTTCCCTAACAAAATTATGCAATGCACAAGCAGCCTGAACGATTTGCCTTTGTTTCATAGGTGAGTAGCTAGGTATCTCCTTCAACATCTTCCATTTCTGTTTCAACACACCAATTGACCTCTCTACCACATTTCTAAGAGATGAATGTGCGTAGTTGAAGGTCTCAGCAATACCTTGTGGTCCAGGGGCACCTCGAAACTCCGCAACATGGTACCTTGTCGTCTGACCCTTGTAAGGTGCCAGGTATCCCACCTAGTTGCGATAACCGGAGTCCACTAGGTAGTACTTTCCTGCAACATTGTACACAAGTTACATCAAATGGTTTTACAAACCGATGGAAAACAGACTAGTTAGTTCGAAGCTCACCTGGAGGAGGATGAGGAAACACATGGCTATGTGTTGTCACGGCATCATTCAAGGGCCTTATGTCGTGAACAGATCCCGGCCACCCACTAAGCACAAACGTAAACCTCATGTCAAAGTCACATACAACCATGACATTCTGTGTTATCCACCCCTTTCAGCACAAATGCTGCATGTACACATTTTGCGGCACAATACACCGTACATGTGTTCCATCTATGGCACCTATGCAATCCTTGAAATGTGGATAGAACCTACGCCTACGCAGTCTTGGGTGCAATTGCTTGAATTCTGGGTCCTTAGGTCTGATAATGTCAGCAGCTAGCCTAACCACACATTTCAATACTCGGTCAAAATTGTGGCTAACAGTGGCCATGGACCTCTCAAACCGGTCCTCAGCTTGCCTAACCGACTGAGAAGACCCAAGCATCCAAAGAAACATACCCAATGCCTCCTTCGAGGTGGATTTAGGATTGGACATTAGGCCACAAGACTCGAGTAGTGTTGCATGCAGTCGATGAAGGGAATCTGGGCTCATTCTAAACATATTGTAACATGCCTTACTATTCTGCAACTTGGTTTCTACCCATTCTAAACCACTAACTTTAGGTTTCCTGTAAGGTGCTCTACTCAAATGCTTTGCAGCATGGTCCGCTAATTCATACATACCCATAAAAAAGCCTCCTCTTCTTCATCATCGTCATCATCCTCCATGATGTAGTCCAGCAAAGTTCAGAGGTCGTCTCCCTCAGCAACTCATTGTGCAATTCTTGAGAGAGCACAAGCCAATCCCATGTTGTCACCGTGGCCAACATCACTGACAGCCTCAACTTGAGCTGGAACTCCTTCCTGCACCATACATAGACAACAGCTGGAACATCAAAACAAGAACCACAACACCATGAAGTTGCCTAAACCAAAACATGTAACCACTCAACCACAAAGGTGCATATAGCAAAACCAGCAAGCTTCTACAACATCAAAAGTAGTGTTCACAACCATATTTATTGCTTCGGTTAGATTTAGTTCAATACAAACTTAGTTCGAACACAAAATTAACTGATTACAAGCTAAGTTCCACAACGTGAACAAGAATATAACAAATAATTTACAAGGGTCTAAGGCTGGACCCTTGATGATGCCGCAACCTCCAGGTGGAAGCGCCAGTGCTCAGGCTCAGCGCCAAGAAATGCAGTTAGTTGGGCATCATTATCCACAATGAGGAGGAACGCACGGTACAATTGTGGCTCATTGGCGGGGGTTATTCCCATTTCTTTTAGTATGGCTAAGGCTTTGTTGACCTTTTGGTCCCTCATACAAACCACTTGTTTAATGAATGAGCGGTCCTCGTCCTTGGCCATGAGCTTTCTCGACATGAGCTGGTTGTGCTGGGTCATGTTTTCGTCAAGGCTCTGGCTAACTGCACGACTGTGCGTGCGTTTGGTAGGGCTGCGGCCTGTGCTGTTGGTACTATTGATTCTTTTGGGGGGATTGGATAGAGGGGTATTGCTGGTTCTTTTGGAAGCATTTGATTGAGGTGTGTTGCTGCTCCTAGGCGTGCCATGCCAACCACTCTCTTTGTCGCTGTCTTCGTCGTCCTGGTCGTCCGCTGAGTCAACGGGAATTGGTGAAGTTGGAGGAGTCCGAGCTGCTACGAACGAAGTCGACCCATCAACCTCCGCAGCGTACATTCTGTCCATTAGTTCTACGTAGTCCGGGTACCCATGGCGGTATTGTTGATATCTTTTCGTTTTGCCCTGCACAACACAGCAAGCATATTAGTGCACTCGGTAGCTAAAAATTAGGGACGTCCAATGTGATCCTGTGTACTGTTTAGTACCTTCAATTGGCCATCCCACCAATCCTTAGTGGCAACAGGCCTACCAGCCTCATCTCGTCCAATCCCTGATGCTTTGTACCGAAGGAAGGTGCTGAAGTTCCATTCTTGTTTCAGGGTCCTGTAAAAACCGGACAACTGCTCCGTAGTATGGACCAGACCAGTTGCCTCAACAAACTTCGCCCTCATTTCAGCCCACCCTGTTTTGGTCAGCCGATTGTTGGTGCAGTTGCCTTTATCTAACTGCTCGCAATACAGGTGGCAGTAGGCACCTGTCTGGAGCACATCCCAATCGGCTCTATTTTTCCGAGGTTTGGAACCCTACCAAGTTTAACATGGACACAAGTATCGGGGTACAAAATTACGTAGTTGTTCATACGGGGTGTACTGAGAAATGTGGAAAGGGAACGAGTGGGGGGGAGGATTCATACCGTTGCAACCGCCGGTGTGCTGTCTCCGGCGAAGGGTTGCAAGTATCCAGTGCCTTGCTGAGTACGGCGCCCTTGAGACGGTGGAGCACTGCCCTCACCGCCGGCCGTCCCACTAGGGACGCCATAGTTGAAAGCTGGGGCGGGAACTCCAGGCGGACCGAGGAACCCGGGCATGGGACCGGACGACGAAGATGGCCCAACGATGAGGAAAGGAGGGGGCATGCCGTGCATCGGTTGACCCGAGTTGATGAAGGCGGCGTAGGAGGGCATCTGCGGCCACCCCGTTGCGGCGTTCAGATCCATGGCCCTGAACGCATACATCGGGGTGCTGCTGCTGCTTCGTCCTCCATGGCCTTGGGAAGCGGCGGGGTCGAATCCGGCCGAGCCATGCCCCATGGTCCACGCATTGTAGTGCGCGAAAGACGTGGGGGTGCCGGGTAAGGTTGACCCGGCGAATACATGGGGGCCGCGGGGTTAGCTTGAGTCGCCGGGTACGCGGCGGCCGTCGCTGTGGTCGAAGTGGGGAGGCCGCCGGCGCCCCCCGCGTGGACCTCATCGGCGCCTTCGTCACATCCGCCGGTGGGACCGTCGCCGCGGAAGGGATCCATCCGGTATGGCGTGGATCTGGCAACGAGAGGGGAGAAATAATGTGGATTATTTCTAAAGTTCCTGTGCTTCGTTTGGCATTTTTCTTAATTTTATTGACATACTTTCCTTTGATGCAATCAACGCATTGTTCTAAATCTGAAAATTCTAAGTGCGGAAGAATTGATTCTTTGATTAGTCGTTCCATTCTCCCCCTCGAAATATGGCCCAAGCGACAGTGCCATAATTTCAAAGAGGCATCATCAATTCGCTTCCGCTTCTTAGTTACATTCGCAGATGGGGAATCATTCATATTCTCATCGCATACATTGTTCGCATTTTCATCAAGAGATAACAAATAAAGCTTGTCTTGTCGGAAGGAAAGATCAACACATTTATTGTTAACGAGTATCTTACATTTGCCATCACCAAAATGGCAATCAATTCTGTCATCATCAAGTTTTGAAACACTTATCAAATTTCTTCGCAAAGAGGGAACATAAAGTACTTCTTTAAGTCTAAGTACAAAGTCGTTGTTCAATTCTAAAGATAAATCTCCAATCGCTTCAACGTCGGCTTGTACTCCATTTGCCACTTTAATCGTTCTTTCTCCTCTTTGCAAGGTTCTCGTCCCACTTAACCCCTGTAAGGAATTTGCAACATGAGTAGTTGCTCCTAAATCAACCCACCAAGTGGATTTAGCATAACATAAATATAGGGATTCATCTACAAATATAATAAATTCATCACCTCTTTTCAGTAGAGATTTCAGGAAGTCAGGACAGTCTCTCTTGTAGTGTCCCTTCTTAAAGCAGTGCTTGCATTGATCCTTTTCAGCTCCACCATAGGAGTTGCTCTGCTGATTTTCAGGTTCCTGGGGTTTCTTTCCCTGTGAGTTTGAGGAAGAGGCCTTGTCCCACTTGGGTTTCTCCTGTGGTTTAGAATTCTTGCTATTAAAGTTCTTTCTTTTATTATCCTTCATAAAATAGGCGGACTCACTCTACGAGGATTTTATCCTCTCCTCTTCTTGAGCACACATTGAGATAAGTCTTTCTATGTCCCATCTTTCAGGCTGCATATTATAGTTCACAATGAAAGTATCATATTCTTTTGGCAGGGAAGCAAAAATCAAATGAATCAGGAAATCATCTTCCTTCAAATTCATCTCTTTTAGCTTAGATGTCGTGGTGTTCATCTTCAAAATGTGCTCTCTGATGCTACCACCAGTATATTTTTCATTCACAAGCTTCTTTATCAGTGAACTTGCTGTGGCCTTGGTAGACCCAGTAAACTGATTCTTGATTTTATCAAGATATTCTGTGGCAGTAGCACATTCAGGGATTGAGCCCCTTATCTGTTCTTTTATGGTGGCCTTAGCTACCAATAAGCACTTGCGGTTGGAGAGGGTCCATTGCCTATGTTCAAGATCATATTTCATTCTTATCTCAGCATGATCATGCTTTCGAGCAGTGAAATCAGCGTCAGATTCATTTTCTTCTCTCACCGGATCCACTGGTACAGTGGGACACGGTGAGATGATGGCAAAATCGACCTCTCCCAACGCAAGTTCTAGTTCATATTTTTCCCGCCACACACGGTAATTGGTCCCGTTGCGTGTCGGAATGTTCGCGATGTTCACAATGCATTTGCCTCCTAAAACCATATCAGAGTAAGTGAGAAACATTTATACATGGAATCATATGCTTTAACTCAACGTTGGTCAAATTGAAACATATAATTCACCTATGCAATAATTTTACATTACCGTTGGGCAGAAATAAAATTAATGCACAATTTTCATGAATCAAAATTATAATATTGTTATTAGCAACGTTGGTCAGAAAATAACAATACTATAATTCATTTTCAATAATTATTCAATTTTCAAAATCAAATTCTTCCGTTGGTTCGAATTTGATAATTAAAATAATTATATCAAGTACGCAGCGGAAACAATAATAAAATTCTTATATTATTATTTTCCAGAAGCATTAAAAATTTTCAATATTTTCTGAGCAAAATGTCGTTGGACAAATTTGCACGAAAAATTCCTATTCAAATTCATTAAATATTCATCAAAACATGTCACAAGTATTGCTTCTGAAAAAAAATGAAATTTCGTTTTCTTCATATTTTGGCCCGAAGGCCCTTCTAAACCGCGCAGCCCACGGTGGCGCACGGCCCATGCTCGCAGCCGGCCCACGCGCGGTCGCGCTCTGCTCATGCACCATTCGGCCCAGTTCGGCCGAACTCGGCCCGTGGCCGGAGCGGATGCCGCGCCCAGGCCGCAACTTGGGCCTGGGCCGGGATTTCCGCCCGGTGCGCGCGCCCGCCTGGGCCGAAACCAGCCCGTCTGCAACCGGTTAATTCAAGCCACTGATTTTGATCGGACGGTCGTCCACGTTCATCGCGGGATCAAAACCCAGGGCGGCCGGCTGCACCCTAACCCTAGCCGGCATTTCTGTCTTCTCCTTTCCCTTCCTCTCGGTCTCCACAACAGATAGGGCCGGCGGTGAGCATGTCGGGCGGCGGCCGCCGGCAAGGAGCGGCTCGCTGGAGCAACTCCTCCCCACTTCCCGCATGACCACCACCGGCCACCACCGGCAGTGTTTCTTTCCTTTCTTCCCCATTCTATCTCACCAGCAGCAGTGCCCTTCATGGCGGCTGAGCGGTGCCACCGCCGGGCCCCTCGCCGGCGCGCGAGCTCGCCCTAGGCAGAGCTCGCCGCCGTCGAGCGGTCCCGCGTGCGGTGCCCAAAACCGCGACTCGACTTCTTCCCCGCGAGCACCGGTGGCCACAACCGGCTCAGCGAGCGCCGCCGGCCACAGCGGCCCTGCCCCGCGAGTACCGGACACTGCCGATTTCTTCCAGCCGAGCGCCGCAGCGTTAGGGTTCATGTTCGATTTGATCCACATCGTTAGGGTTTCCCGATCGTGGATCGAACGATTTCTTCGTTTAGGGTTAGGGTTTCGTTCTTTTCTTTCCTGATCTGAAAAATCAAATCGGTGTTCATGTTGTTCTTCTTTTCTTTACCCGATCTAAATCTTCCTCTAAAGAATCGTGGCTCCGGTACCAATGTTAAGATTCAACGTTCTTCGGTTCACTAGATCGGGTACTAGACAGTAGAAAGACGAGATCTTGATTTACAGAGAGATAGAGAGAAAGGGGTGATAGATAGCAAACCATCGAAAGCCGTAGTGGTCGAAGCTCCGAATGGGGTTTCGTTGACGGACACCATCTGCGCGCCGGCAGCGACGTTCGGTGGAGAGGGAGTCGGCGCTGTGGCGTCCTCGGCGACAGCGTGTGTGTCGGGGTGGCGTTGCTGGCGTCGGTGGTGCTTCCCGTCGCTGGCAGCGCCCCTTCTTAAGATCGGGTCTAGGGTTAGGATGTCGGTGGGGTGACTGGCGGCGCGGCTAACCTCGTACCTCGAGCCCCGGCCCCCACCTCCTATTTATAGCGCTGTGCGACGGAGGCCCACCAACCATATTGGGTTGGGCGCCCCCGATCAGGGCGCGAGAACAAGGTCCAAAAGGCCGTTGGGCCTAATGGAGGGAGATCACTTCTAACAATGCCCAGGACCAGGATTGGTAATGATGCCAGCTGAGATCGATGGCATGTCGACCAGCGGCTACTGATGCATGCGAAGGCCTGTGGAATTGGGGATAGCTAGCTGCACGTAGATACGGAGGCCGGAAGCATATCACCGAACACCTCGTGTGTATCAACTAAAACAGCAACTAAACTCCAAATGTACGTGCAGTGATTTGCATAATAAACTAGCTAACTGACCTCTAGATGTGAAATTAGAATTAGGTGCTCCATGTCACATCCGCCGACCTCGCGTTACCGTCTTCGTATCCGTATCCTTTGGGAGTTTGGGCCATTACTACTGGTGCTACTCCTGGCTTAGCTTGCTGTTGAGTGCAAGCGACGACGAGCTCCGACCCTTCCTGTCGGCGATCAATCTGCTTTGGGCCTGTTTTTTTTTGTCTCCTTGATTGATGAGTGAGTAGGAGTGCAACATTATTACGTACACTGCAGATAGAACACGGTAGTTTTCTCAAGCGGCAAGCAAGGGGCGCATGACTTACGGCGCACGTACACATGGCGCCACGTGTCAGTCAAGCTAGGGCCTCGTTTAATTCGCGAATTTTTTTTAAAATGGTACGGTAGCATTTTCGTTGTTATTTGACAATTAGTGTTAATCATGGTCTAATTAGGTTTAAAATATTCATCTCCTGAATTTCGTCTAAACTGTGTAATTAGTTTAATTTTTTTATCTATATTTAATGCTTCATGCATGCGTCCAAAGATTCGATGTGACGATGAATCTTGAAAAATTTTGCAAATTTTTGGGAACTAAGGCCTTGTTTAGATCAAGGCTAAAGTTGAAATTTTTTCACTATCTCTCCATCACATCGAATCTTTAGACGCATGCATGAAGCACTAAATGTAGGTAAAAGAAATAACTAATTGCACAGTTTGTCTGTAATTTGCGAGACGAATCTTTTGAGCTTAAGAGCATCTCCAAGAGTTTGGCATTCTAAAATTTTTGACAAAATAAGAAAAATATTTCTCAAATAGTTTGGTATCTGGGTTTGGTATCTTTAGCAAGTTGGCAAATCTCGGTCGATTATGCACATATATGCGCGTGGGGCACCGGCCGCGCATCGTAGTTTCCTTGTGCTTAACGGGGCTCTTCGTTCGCTTAACGGGACTCTTCGTTCGCTTAACGGGGCTTTTCGTTTCATTAGTGGGTTTTTGGGTTTTTGGAAACAAAATTTATCAAACTGTTAGAGATGAGATCTTTTTTCCTTCCCATATTATTTTGGGAATGGGCAAATAACGAGATTTGGAAAACAAAATTTGCCAAACTGTTGGAGATGCCCTAGTCCATGATTAGACACTAATTACCAAATACAAACGAAAGTGCTACAGTAGAAAAAACAGGCCTAAACAGGCCCTAGGTTTGGCGGTATCTTTGGTGATCGATGTCCCAGTCTCCCACATCGATGACGCTCATGTCGTGCATTGGTCGCCAGTCGTTCCTGAACATGCGACTGTGAGTGTGAGGACAGTATCGGATATGTTGGACGTACGCCTGGATTGTGGATGCATTGTTTACCGTATCCTGCGGCGAAGGCTGTGACCGGCGTCAAAGTGTTAGTAGATGCGTACGAGTATATCCACCAATGCAACACTAGTATAGGGACTGATTGCTGATCCTACGCAGTACACGCATAAGAGCTGTGTACAACGCTGCTATCAGATACTCCTATACAACCAGACTATTGCCATGACAAGCATTAACCAAGCACGGGCAACCTGATTATTAGGCCCCGTTTGGTTTGCACATGTTAAAGTTTAACTCTCATCACATCAATATTGCGACAAATACATGGAGTACTAAATGTAGACTAATTGCACACATGTCGGCACAGATTATGAGTAATTTACAAGACGAATCTATTAAGCCTAATTAGTCCAAGATTAAAAACTTTTTATCAAATAAGACGAAAGTGCTACAGTATTTGTTAAACTTTAACGGCACAAACCATACGGGCCTTAGAGAACAAGCGCGTGCGGCCCCACGTCGTGTTCAATCAAACCGACGTGGCCGAAACTCCCGGAATGACGAGACTATCCCCCTGACGGCCTGACCACCGCCAGAGTCTTGAGAAAAGCAGCCGCACCGCCACCGCTCCGCGTATCGACTGGCAAGTGGCCACGTCCCACGTACAAGCAGCAAGAAGGCCATGTGACCACACGCAGGGGCTGTCCCCCCGAGGGCCGAGGGCAGGACCGACCGCCACGCCGCGTCGTCTCCGAGGGTACCGCCGCCGCCGGTCCGGCGCGTCCGTTCGTTCGGAGCCCCACGCGGGAGGCGGGACACGCGTGTGGCGGGGGGCTCCACCTCGTTTCAATCCAACAGCCTCCCCGCGCCCAGTGGCATTCTCGCTATTGAGCGGCAGCCTCGTGGGCGTTTTGCCGCGGGGTCGCTCTATAAGAGCGGCCGCGCGCCCGCTGGTCTGCTCATCTCGTCCTCTCCCTCCCCACCCCACCGTGTCCCTTCGCCGAAGCTCCAGCAGCTGCAGCAAAACCACATACATTAGGTTAGGGTAGGGTCCTAGTGAATTGTGAGTTGAAGAGGAGGGAGAGCAAAAGATGCGGTGCGTCGCGCTGTCGTTGCTCCTCGTATGCGCGGTGGCGCGTGCTGCCGCGGCAGTCACCGACGGTGAGAGCTCTAGCTCGGAGCTAAGCTTTGTCATATTCGTAGCGTAGCGTGTAGCATATTATCGTTCCGTTTATGCTGCTCTAGTACTTCACTTCAGTCTTAGTAGTTTTTTTTACAACACACTTCACTACTTCAGTCTTAGGACCTGTTTGGTTAGAGGTGTTAAAGTTTAACAAACACTGTAGTACTTTCATCTTATTTGATAAAAAGTTTCTAATTTTGGACTAATTAGGCTTAATAGATTCGTCTCGTAAATTACTCCTAATCTGTGCTGACATACATTCAATTAGTCTACATTTAGTACTCCATGCATTTGCCGCAACATTGATATGATGAGAGTTAAACTTTAACATTCATGAACCAAACTGGGCCTCAGGGCCTCAGTTGATGCTGCTCGTAGGGCATAAGAGAGCGAAGTCGCCTTTCATAGATCGTCCTCACAGAGTCACAGTGTACTGCTCCTAGTAGTGACCTCTTTGTTTAGAGCTTCCAATTCCAGCTTTCCAGCTGCCGGCGTAGCATAGCCCTGTGAGAGCCAATCAAAGCAAAATCCCGCTTGTCCATATGCACAGCTCAACTAGTAGGTCGTCGTAATAACATTAACACCAGATAATATACATGGAGTCTAGCACCACTGTATCCACAAAACTGTACAGAATATATATCAGTATGGACGCGACGTAGGGTGTCCTGTTTCATAGCGGCGGCGGCATCGATCTACTGAGTGCTTGGATAACACACATATACTGATGTAGAGAAAGTAAATTCTGCCCCTAATCTGTTGTTATACACAGGAGTAGTACACTCCAGTATGTTGTCCATGTATTAAGGCTGTGTTTAGTTCTCCATGGAATGCAAAATGCAAAATGCCAACTACTTTAGAATGATAAAATGTAAAATGCCAAAATTTTCATTAGTGTGTTTAGTTCCATCTAAAATTCTAAATTTTTCATGGGGTGGGTGAGGACTTTTTGGCTTTTTAGTTTTTTTTTTCTCTTGAGGTCAAAATCCAAAATAGAAAATGGATACTTTTTTGCTAAAAATTTTGCATGGTGTTTAGTTTCATTTTGCAAAAATGATGATCCAAAACTCAAAAATTTTTAGGATGAAATGGGGAACTAAACACACCATAAATGCTATTCTGTTAGCAGAGTACTGCTCTGATCGCAATCCCTCCCATCACGTGTCAGGTCGATGACCGGTCCACCGGTTTTAGCGAACACAACACTATGGATGCACGTAGTTAATAATGATGGCCTGGTTAGATCCGAACCTTCCCAAAGCAAAGCTAACGGGGGCCATCACGACAAAATGATTCCTGGGTCGCTGTCTGATCATCATGCACGCATCAACGACGCTCAAGCTCAAGGCTTTGATTATTATTATTAGAAGAAAATGACCATGCATCAAGCATGCATGCACATATACACTGTAGGCACCTGTTGCCTGGCCCACGGCCACGTACACCTCACATGGCAAGCATATATACCCGGCCGGCCCGGCCCACTTAATTAATCAGTTGGTAACCATGTTTCGCATTTTGGTCTGGTCGATGTACACAAGGATTCTGCCACCCTGGCCATTCCACCGCCCAAAGCATCGTTTTGATCAGTCCTTGGGGTGTGTTTAGTTGAGAAAAATTGGGTGAAAAGTTACTGTAGCACTTTCCGTTGTTATTTGGTAAAATTTGTCTAACCATGGATTAATTAGACTCAAAAGATTCGTCTTGAACTTTACAGACAAACTATGCAATTAGTTATTTTTTTATCTGCATTTAATGCTCCATGCATGTGTTCAAAAATTCGATGTGATGAGTGGAAGAGAAAATATTTTAGGTTCGCATGCCAAGTGATGTGATGTACTAGTACTATAGAATTTTCAGTAGTATTGCCCGGTGAT
This sequence comes from Saccharum hybrid cultivar R570, assembly GCA_038087645.1. NCBI lineage: Eukaryota > Viridiplantae > Streptophyta > Magnoliopsida > Poales > Poaceae > Saccharum > Saccharum hybrid cultivar. The sequence continues at coordinate 363,699 of JAQSUU010000100.1, forward strand.
GTGATGTGAAAAAGGGAATAAGGAGGAGGAGCTAGGCTGTGTCTGTTTTCTTTAAGCTGCTTGCAGGAGCAATGCATAAGCATAAGCTAGGCTGTGGCCTCGTTTAGTTCGGTGAATCGAGAGGAAAACACTGTATCAGAATTTCTGTAGCATTTTGTTTGTATTTAATAAAAATTATTCAAATTTTGACTAACTAGGCTTAAAATGTTCATCTCGCAAAGTACAACAAAACTGTGCAATTAGTTTTTGATTTTATCAACATTTAGTACTCTATGTATTTGCCGACATTTTAATGTGATAGGGAATCTTCTTTTTGCATAATAAAATTTGGAGGAGAATTGGAAGAACTAAACAAGGGCTGTGTTTGATTTGGTCGTATTCAGTTGCATCGGACCCATGCATGTTGTATGTGTCTCCAGATCTATGATACTATCCGCAGTGGATACCTTAAAACGATACTCTAAAGCTTTAGAGTATGAATATAGAGTAAAAATCGTTGTACTGGGTACTCTAAAACGATACTCTATCATTTCTCTCACTCTATATTTAAAGTAGTACTATGCTTACTCTATACTCTATAGTGGCGGACCCCACTAGCTAAACAAAGGAAAAAATGCTATAACTTACAAACCAAAAATCTAAATTAAATTTCGATTGCACCATTAAATTCGTCTCAATAAATCCTTCAAAACTAGATCACACATGGATATATTTAGATAAAGTGACAAGTAGGTCCCATAGTGGATAGAGTGAATAGAGGATGATATAGAGGATAGATGAGTGCAGGAGAATTGAATATAGAGGAAAGAATCTTGCTGACTAAGACGTATAAAGGATAAATATAGAGATCTATGAGTGCGGGTAGTCAGCATGCGGTAGATAGAGCAGCTGTGAATGCGTCTGACGACGGTCTGAGGCTAGCTGAGCCCACACCGACACAGCACACAGCAGCAGAAAAACAACAGCCACAATAGCTAGCTAGCCCATGTTTAGATCACCTCAAAATTCTAAGTTTTTTCACTCTCTTTTCATCACATTAATTTTTAGCCGTTTGCATGGAGTATTAAATGTAGGTAAAAAAATATCTAATTATACAGTTTAATTCAAAATCACGAGATGAATATTTTGAGCCTAGTTGGTCTACGATTGGACAATATTTATCAAATAAGATGAAAGTGGTACTATTCATCAGGTTGAAAAAATCTTCAATCTAAACAAGGGACTAGGCTGGCATGCTAACGTGCACCCTGTCAGTGTCAGCTCAAAAGTCTGCCTGTTACAGTTGCAACATCTGGTGCCGTGTCGCGTTTAAGGCTATCTGCACTCGTGATACTCTAAATTTATCATCTATACATCCTAGTCATTAAGATTCTCTTCTCTATTCTTAATTCTTCCGCACTCATCCATCCTCTATATCATCATCTATCCACTGTGGGGTCCACTTGTCACTTTATCTAAATATATTCATGTGAGATCTAGTTTTGAAGTATTTATTGAAACGAATTTAATGATGCAATCGGAATTTAATTTGGTTTTTTTAGTTTATGAGTTATAACATTTTTTTTATACGGAAAAATGTTGGCACGGTATTCCAGGCAACATGCAAGCAAACCGTCTCTCACGCGCGCGCGGCCGTCCCCTGATAGCGTTGTTGCCACGTATGAACAGTAACCCGCTAAATATAGAGGACCGATCCTGCTCCTGTGTGATAGAGCAGCCCATACAGTATTCGGCTGCAGCATGTTGATCCGGTAAAACCTACTGCAGGCTTTACCGGACCCGGTGCGGTGAGTCTAACAAGCTCTTTTTAGGGTGTGTTTAGATGGTTGTAAAGTGTGTGTAAAGTTTCTGTAACACTTTTTGTTGTTATTTAGTAAAATTTATTCAATCATGGACTAACTAGGCTCAAAAAATTTGTCTCGACATTTACAGACAAACTGTGCAATTAGTTATTTTTTTATCTATATTTAATATTCTATGCATTCGTCTAAAGACTTGATGTGACGGGGAATCTTGTAAAATTTTTGAAATTTTGAAGGAACTAAACACTGCCTTAGCTCCATTTGCAACGCCTTGACATGCAATAGCTGCGTAGTGGTACTAGTATGAATTAATCAGCTTGATTAATTTGATCGGTGTGAGTCAATTTCATGGAGTTCCCATTCGATCGATCGACCGACCACAATTGACAACAAATGCAACACAATGCAGGTCTTCTTCCGAACGGCAACTTCGAGGATGGCCCGCCCAAGTCGGCGCTGGTGAACGGCACGGTGGTGTCGGGCGCCAACGCCATCCCTCGCTGGGAGACGTCGGGCTTCGTGGAGTACATCGAGTCGGGGCACAAGCAGGGCGACATGCTGCTGGTGGTGCCGCAGGGCGCGCACGCCGTTCGCCTGGGCAACGAGGCCTCCATCCGTCAGCGCCTGGCCGTGACGCGCGGCGCCTACTACGCCATCACCTTCAGCGCGGCGCGGACGTGCGCGCAGGCGGAGACGCTCAACGTGTCGGTGAGCCCCGAGTGGGGCGTGCTCCCGATGCAGACCATCTACGGCAGCAACGGCTGGGACTCGTACGCCTGGGCCTTCAAGGCCAAGTTCGACGCCGTGACGCTCGTCATCCACAACCCGGGCGTGGAGGAGGACCCCGCCTGCGGCCCGCTCATCGACGGCGTCGCCATCCGGGCGCTGTACCCGCCGACGCTCGCTAAGGGCAACATGCTCAAGAACGGCGGCTTCGAGGAGGGGCCCTACTTCCTGCCCAACGCATCGTGGGGCGTCCTCGTGCCGCCCAACATCGAGGACGACCACTCGCCGCTGCCCGCCTGGATGATCGTCTCCTCCAAGGCCGTCAAGTACGTGGACGCCGCGCACTTCGCCGTGCCCCAGGGCGCGCGCGCCGTCGAGCTGGTGGGCGGGCGGGAGAGCGCACTGGTGCAGGACGTGCGCACCGTGCCGGGGTGGAACTACCGCCTCGCCTTCGCCGTGGGGGACTCCGGCGACGGCTGCACGGGATCCATGGTCGCCGAGGCCTACGCGGCGCGCGCCACCGTCAAGGTGCCGTACGAGTCCAAGGGCACCGGAGGGTACAAGCGCGCCGTGCTCGACTTCATGGCCATCGCCAACCGCACCCGCGTCGTGTTCCAGAGCACCTTCTACCACATGAAGGCCGACGGCACGCTCTGCGGCCCGCTTGTCGACGACGCATCGCTCGTCGGCCTGCGCAAGAAGCCCGCCGCCGGACGCCGCCTGCTGCAGTTCCTGTAAGCAGCTAGCTTCCACGTGCGATGCGCAGGCGCAGCGATGATGTAATATTGGTAGGCGTTTTGGTTTGGTGTGTGAGTGGTATATGCGTGCCGTGCGCGCCCTGTGGCTGCAGCTGCAGCTGCAGTGGCGTCGCGTTGGGTGTTTGGTGTGGTCTGGCGCACCGGGACAGGTTTAATCAACTTATGATGATAACCTGATGAGGTGCCAGACTGAAGATGACACGGGATCAATGGCAAATGCTGCTAGTACTATTTTTGTTCCAGACTTCGACTGAGCATTCATTGCAAACGGATTTAAAACGGGACTTGACAGAAGAAACTGCGATTAAGGGCCTGTTTGTTTGAATTTGTTAAAGTTTAACTCCCATCACATCAATGTTCCCTCAAATGCACGGAGTACTAAACGTAGACTAATTGCATGCATGTCGGCACAGATTAGGAGTAATTTACGAGACGAATCTATTAAGCCTAATTAGTCCTAAATTGGAAACTTTTTTATCAAATAAAACGAAAGTGCTACAGTGTTTGTTAAACTTTAACTCCTCAAACCAAACACCCCCTAAGTCTGCTACTTGCAGACGAGACGACGACATGTACCTCAAACGGAGCTCATGGTCTATCCACGCATTCGGCATTCGCACACGCTCCATCCGTTCCAAAATAAATGTATTTCTGCACTTTGGTGAGGATAACCATACTAATGTGAAATTATAAATATATCTCTAGAAAGATGTAATCATTACACTTTATCAAGAGGGAAAGTAGAAAAAGATAAATAGAGTTATGTTATCTTATATATAGATGTGCACTTATTTTGAAAAAAAAATTAAACTCTAGAAGTGCATTTATTATAGGACGGAGGGAGTAATTTCAAACAAGATATTGTCAATGGTGACAGGCGATTGAACTACTTTAGCAGTACTTTTCAGCGAACGAATAATATTTTTTTCTCACAACAAATCAGCATAAGTATCGGCATAAGCCAAATTTCAGCAAAAACGAGCCTCGGCCCCAAGATGAACGTGCAGAAAGGGACATTGGGCTAGGCGTCTGCCTGGACCCTAGAGGCAGGCCACCGATGACACAAACAAACAAACAAACGCTGAAGATTTTCACTAGAATCATGTGATCTTCGAGACTAGACCTAAAGATCACCAACTACGCTAGATTTAGATGATTAAGGAAATCAGCAAGGAACATGGAGCCAAAGAAAGAGAAGATATGCCTTCAGTGGGTCAGTGTAACACAATTGGTGTTATGGTAACTAAAACTGGCCATGTCATCATATGCATTGCAAAGCATTTATGTTTTAGTTAACTCTATTGTGCATCAACTAAAACAAAGTTACATTTATAGGTTTATTGAGTTCTTGAGATGTTTGACCGGAATCCAAAACCCTAGATTTGAATGTCATTTCAAACACTTGGATTATGCCCTATGTAATTTGAGGTGTAAAGTTGTGCTCTACACTAGTGTCAAGTGTAGGGGATACATTCAAGTGCAACATTTAAAAATGAACTCCAAGTTTGAGGTTGAAATTGAGTTCCAAAACTCGCCCGAGTTTTCCAATTCAAATTCGAATTCAAATTGGGAGGTTTATTAAAATAAATTTATAATTCTAAATTGGTTCAAACAAATGTGGCATTGGGTAGGTCACTTGTGATTTGACTCAATGGTACATTTGTATGATAGTTGTGATCACTAACTAATCACCAATTAAAGTAGAAATCAAATCGAGTTTGAATTTGATTCAAAACCCTGATTTCCGGAAAACACCATTTACCCCCTTTGGTGTAATTCAAAATCTAAAATGAATTTGAGGGTGGGCCAAAAAGAAAAGTTGTATATCTGGTCATTTTATACAACTTTGGTTTTTGGAGTTTTCAAAGTTTTAGTATAAAATTTGGAGTAATTTTGAAAAGATTCAAATCCCAATTTTGACCCCTTTTCAATCCCCTATTCCAATTTCAAAATGGAGGAAAATTTGAAAATGGTTAAAATATAAAAGTTGTAGGTCTTGCCAGGAGGAACAACTTTGGTGTTTTAAGTTTTTGAAGTTTCAATATAAAATTTAAAGTAATTTTGAATTTACCAAAATTCAGAAAGTGTCCCCTTTTGATTTCAAATTCAAATTTCAATTTCTAAGCAGAATTTGAAAAAGGTCAAAACATGAAAGTTGTAGATCTTCTCTTTTTGAGAAACTTTTGTATTTGGAGTTTTTAAAGTTCTTTATAATTTTTTAAAGAAAAAGAAATGAGAAGGGGCTGTAACAAAGATGTGCAACATTGCAACATTCCACTAGGTTGCAAAGTGGAAAGCTGCTGTCTCTGTTCTAAAACTCGGTTTCGGTTGCAATGTTCCCTTCTTCCCTATACTTTTTCTCTCAATCTGCTAATCTTTGGAGCTTGAGTCCTTAAGCAAACTTGGAGAATACATGAAGGAGACCAACTTGTTTTCTTGGCGATTGTTGAGTTGCTTTACTTAATCTAGAGAAAATGCGATGAGAAGATGAGGGTTTCAGTCGGCTACAATACATCACAGGCAGCAGTCTGCCTGCCTCCTCACCGGCGAAGACGCTGCTCTTCTCCACTGACCTCGAGCGCAGTGACACGCAGACAGACGCGTGGGGGGTTCAACCAGGTGCTGGCAAACTGGAAACCTCCTCGACGCTCTTATCTCGCCTATCCGGTCGCCTCTCGTCTTCTTGTGCATCCCAACGTCGACGTGATCACCTCTGCCATCGACCGAATTTGTCTTCTCTACTCCACCTCACCTCGATTCCTCTTACAGTCTAGCCCACCATCGGCTGGTGAATCTTTTGCACCCACTAGCACCATCTCTCCCCACCGAAATCGCCCAGGTACCGTCTTCTCCTCCAGCGCCGAGCAGAGCACCCCTGTGCTCCACTCCGTCATGGCCAGGACGCTCGGGTGGTGTTTTCATCCAATTGATCCTCGCTTTGAGCTCTCTGTGGTGTCTTGTTGCTCTTGAGCTTGACCGCTGTTCCTTTTACGCACAGGGTTGCCTGGAGCACCGCCGCTTTCTCTATCTGGGCCACCACCTTCGTGCTCATCGACGACGAGTCACTTTCCTAGCTTCCCCGTCTCCATCTTGTGTCTTCGCATCACCGGGGTGAGCTCCTGACCATCTTGGTAATATCTGTTCTACCGCCTAGTGCCGGAGTCTCCAATGGCGATGAGGAACCACCGTTGAGGGGCAGCACCGCCGTGGTGAGCTGCCGGCCTTGCCTCGGGTCTTCGTTTTCAAGTGGGCTAGACTGGGCCAGCCGAGAGGGAGAGAGGGTTCGGCCAGGCTGGGCCGAGGAAGAGAGGCGGGCCGGGGAAAGGGGAGGAAGAGGGGGCGCGGGTGAGCCGTGTAGGTCGGCTGGGCCAGTGGAAGCGGGGGGGGGGGGGGGGGGGGGGGGGGGGGGGGGGGGGGGGGGGGTTGTAGCGGGCCTGAATTGAAATTTGTGTTTTTCTTTTTCTTAAATATCAAATAGCGCTGAATTTTGTTTATTTTATTATGATTTGTTTAGAGCTCCAAAAATGATAAAATTTTTTGTGTAGCCTCTCTATGCTGTGTAATATTTATTACAAATATGAAATGCCAATTTTGATTACTTTTTGTAAGTTAATTAATTAGCTCAATTAATTAATAAATGCAACTTCCATGATTTATCTAGTCTCAAATAATTGTCCAAAAATTATGAAAATTGTTTTGCCACTTAATTATGATGTAATATTCCTAAAATAAAATTTTGGGCTTAATTGGACAACTTTGGTTTTATACTTAATTTAGGCTTTATTACTTAATTAGTTAATCAAGTAATTAGTGCCTAATGATTTGGGGTTTGTTTGACTTTGTGATTGTATGTTGACCTTAGGTCATTAATTCTTAATGACCTTTGGCACCTTTAGTTAATTGTTTAAGCTCCCTTAATCATGTTGTTAGGGCTTAATTACTAGTATTTCATGTGATTAACGAAAGTCATTAACGAAGTAGTTAACCTAATGAATCCCTACTTTAGAGTTAGGTTAGTGTTGTTGTTTGCAACTGTACCGTGAAGGAAAGTTGTACTCAACTTTATAATCTTGTTATGCATCTACCAAGCATCATGTTTCGCAATTCATCATATTAAGCATACATTATCACCTCGTGTAGTCCCCGTGAACGAGGAGGTTGTCGTGGTCGAGCCCGTCCCCGAAGAAGAGCAGACGTCAGTGGAAGTGGGGTTTGACATCTGTGGTACTGAACCAGAACCTAAATTTCCCGCCGATCAAGGAAAGCCCCGAATGCATTTAAACCTTCCTTGCGTTTTGAAAAGCTTTACTTCACTTTATTAATGCTTTGTTGCATTCGGTGATAGGAGTTGAGTGATAACCTAATTACTGCACTACCATCCTTGATACTTCAATATTATCCTTGTTACTATTTTATTTGAAAATTCTTAGTATGCTTAGCCTTGCTTAATGAGAAAACTTTGAAAATGTTTAACAAAGTTTAAAGGGTTGTTGTGAAACAAAGTGATGGATAATGATGATGATAACATGAGACTGGTCGGTGGACTTGCATCAGGAAAGGAGTCTTGATGTAGTGTCCCCGTCTATGTCGGTTAAGGACCGTTCGTTATTGAACTATGTATGTTGAGACATTATAGTACTAACCACATAACCGTGGTAAGCCCTACCTCGGCTATTCTATCCCATGAACGGCTGACCGTGTACTAGGAGTGGAGAGATGGCGAGAGTAGTGTGTACCCTCATGGCCAAGGGCTAGATTGGAGGTGTATTGTACTCTCGGGTGGCGCTGGACCCGGTCATGTTTTGGAGGATCCGAGTGAAGGTTGATATATGGGGGTTGAAGTCCTGCATATATCGTGTGGTTAAGAAGCCCTAGCTGGGTAGATAAGCAGTTCGGATCGTCGTTGCTCCTCGAATATGGAGACTCGATTTGCTGTTCAACATCGTAGTTAACAAGTGGAACTTTAGTCGAAGATTAAGAAAGAAGTTGAATGAGTTATCTGATCTAGAATAGGATCACTTAGATTTTATTAATGATTAATGATGAGTTAAAACATTGATATTAATGACCCACTGTTAGTAGCTTTTATGCAAAAGAACTTTGATTCTTGCTACATCCTCACCTTGATTCTCCTGAGCCTGCATTCCTGAGTCATTCTCCACCCTTTTCGTCGGTTAAGTCTTGTGGAGTACTTTTGTACTCAGGGTTTGTTAAACCCTTGTTGTAGGTGCGTCTCAGGAGCAGGTCTGTTTTGGACCCTGCTATATGACCGTTTTCGCAGTAAGCGACGACGAGTAGATTATATGGCTCTTGGGCAGAACAATCTATTTCTATGGTCTGTAATAAAGTTACTAATGCTACTCCACTATTATGGTTGTAATAACTAAACTTAAGGTTTGTAAGGTTTGAAACAAATGGTTTGTAAATTATGATATGTAAGACTTCCACTCTTTTACTCTAATGTAATTTGTTATATAAACTGTTGTAATACTGCAATACCTCTGTAATGTGATCCTACTCAGAAGAATCATGGATGATTTGGGTTTCTCGAGGACACTTGACAGACTTCTTAAGTTCTGTGGTACACATGCATAGCCGTTAGAGGTCTTTGAGACAATGAGAGGTGCATGTGGGCCATAGTATTTAGGAGGTTCTGCCATAGTTAGGTGAGAAGAAGATTACAGACTTGACAAGCGTGAGGCAGAAGAATAATGAGTCAGGCTCTGAGTTCATCCAAAGATTCAGAGAAGTAAGGAGGCATTGCTACTCATTGAATCTATCTGATGGCCAATGGCCGAATTGACCCTTCAAGGGATATCTTCATTAATCAGAGAGAAATTTGATGGCTATGAGTTTGAAAGCTTAGCCCATTTAGTTCAAAGAGTGTCTGCCTTTGAGAGTCAGCACCGAACCCTGTGCAAAGAGAAGTATTTAAAGGGTACTGCTGTTATGACTAATCCTTATGATACATATTCCGATGGGGATGATCTAGAAGTTCAATCACTGATGGACATGGGGCAAGGCTCTTGTATCTTGTCCATGGGTGAAGGAGTTAGAAAACACCTATGACTTCGATGTTAAGAAAGCCGATAGAATCTTCGACTTACTACTAGAGAAGAAGCAGTTGAGATTACCTGCAAACCATGTGACCCCTTCGGCTGAAGAACTTAAAGGGAAAAAATACTACAAGTTTCACAATGTTACCAACCATAGTACCAATGAGTGCAAATTCTTTCACTTCCACATTCAGAAGGCCATCGAGCAAGGGAGAATCAAATTTGAGCCAGCATGGGAGAATCAAGTTTGAGCCAGCTAAGAAACCAACAATGGACATAGATAAGCATCCTTTCCCAGGGGTGCACATGGTGGAGTTCTAGTTAGCTAAAGGAAAGACGAAGGTCTTGACATCAGCTAGGGCCAAAGAAGATGGATTGGTTGACCCCAAAGTTCAAATATCGGCTAATGAATATGAAGAAGCTAAGAAGCAACACAATCAACAAAAGAATCGATATGAACAAGGTGAGCATCTAGAGCTGGTGCTTTATGTCCTCGGGTCAAGATCTTGTTGAACAAGTGGCAACACCAAAAGGAGAAGGGCTATCAGTGCTAGCTTAAAGAAGAAGAATATAAGCATCGGTGTGAAGAAGAAATGTATGAAAGAGAACATGCCGAGCTACATTGGAGTTGTTCTTTCTTTAGGCACTGTTGGAATGAAGGATTGAAATTGACGTAACTGCCTAGAGTGCAGTAATCAGTATGCAGAATTCAGGCAATCTCAATCCTCCCACCGATCCATCCATGAGCGTTTGCATTATCAATCTAATAGCATGGATCGACGCATAAAAAATAAAGGAGTTCATGATCAATTAGGCAAATGTATTCATGATCAAAATTAGGCAGATCATAGTGAAGAAAAAGAGTATGTTTGGCAAAAGGGCCAATGTTGTCCAGGAGGTCTGACAAGGAGCCAGAAAAGAAGAGTTCTGCGTCTGAGGAATAGAGAATTGGAGGCTTAGAAGTATAGCATACCTCGGACATGGCGCGTCAAGCAAACAGTCGACAAGGGCAAACCATCAACTAATATTGATATGGTCTTCATCCTACTAGCAGAATTTAGAGCTCCCACCAAGTGTGAACAAGAAGAATCTGATGGAGAGGGACATGATGAAGAAGAATTAGGGGAAGCAATAGCTTAGTTAGCCCTCCAACCCCAGCAAGCTGCATTTGATAAGCCATCTCAACATCAGCACTTGAAGGCTTTATACATGAAAGGATTTGTCGATGGGAAACCAATGACCAAGATGTTAGTCGATGGAGGTGCAACAGTCAATCTCATGCCCTATACTACTTTCTATAAGCTTGGGAAAGGCCTAGAAGATCTGCTTTAAATAGATATGATGTTAAAAGAGTTCGGTGACAATGCATTTAAGAACCTGAGGGCAGTTAACGTTGAATTGATGATTGAAAGCAAGACCCTACCTTCTACTTTCTTTGTCATCGATGGTAAAGGAACATATAGTCTGCTCTTGGGTCATGATTGGATCCATGCCAATTGTTGCATCCCTTCAATAATGCACCAATGCCTTATCCAATGGTAGGGAGACAACGTCAAAGTGGTTCCGGCTGACACGTCTGTGAGTGTGGCAGCTTCTGACCCAGCATACTAGGAGTTTAAAGATTGTAATGCTTCTCTAGAAGAGTCTAGGAAGGAGGCATCATCAAGATCAGCAATGAACGTCAACAGTCGATCCAAGCAATCAACTCTGATAGTTTATTTTAGTGACTCCTCCTGTTGGTTATTACAGATCGGTTAAACATTACTTTTTGAGTTCATCAGAATGTGGTTGTTCTATTTCAAGGAGCCACACCACCTCACCCCCAACTCCATCTCGTAGGCTACCATTTTCATGGCGGTCTGTGAGGGATACCTAGGGATGGAGCCACAGAGGCGGAGCACTTCGCCAAGAAGGCGGGAGAGCGAGGGGTGCGACGCGCAGTGCACGTGGGGAGCTGCACCCTCCAAGTCTAGTCGGGTCGAGGTGACTAGTACATCCCGACACAGTTGATCTCCTCGAACAGCGGTTGGCATGACGGCTGATTCTACCTCCGCAACGACGGTGACCAGCTACCGAGGTACTCCGGTCGGGTGCTGATGGCGCGAGAGGAGAATTGGACGTACGGCGTCGTTGAAGACGACAAACCGAAACTGGAGCCGCTCCTCGACGCTCTGAGGAGGCTCCGTCAGCGCAGATTGATGGCGGGGATGGTGGCCATGGCGTTCCACCGCCGAAGGGTGCTACCGCTGACGCAGCGTTGGCTCTGACTTGACGAGATGACGCTGGAGGCGTCGTTGGAGGAGAGCAGGATGTCGCACGAGTCCCTCCCCCTCGATGAGGTCGCCCGTCGTGCGCGGTGGATGGTAGGGAGCTTCCGGCAGGAGGACATCGACAGAGTCCCAATGCGCCCCACCCAGGGATTCGAGCCCCTGGTAAGTGTTGTTTTTGATGATCTTAAGTCCTTTTTCTTCTGGATCCCTTCCGCTAACCCGGTCGAGGTCCGCGTACAGGATCTATCGATGGTCAAGGAAACACGGCCGCCGGTTCCGGAAGATCGGGTCGCTCGGGAGGCTTGACGCCTCTTGGCGGCCTAGAAGGAGGAGGAGAAGGATGCCGCTAAGAAACGTCAAGTCCGCAAGACCCTTGAGTAGGAGGCGTTGAAGAAGCGCCGTCGACAACAGAGTATCGACGGGCTCCCGCTCGAGGAATCTCCCTCCGAGATGGTCTCGGGGGAGGACGATGATAGTGACAATGACGACGCTTGGTCGCGGTATGACACCGTGACTTCCCTAGTGGACCTCCCTGATGTGCTCCCCTTTCTAGAGCCCATTGGGGGGTCGACCTCCCAGGCGTCGAGGGCGGCCTCGATGCCCGTTGAGGGGGAGGGAGAGCTAGGAGGGAAAGAGACTGGGGCGGGGCCTTCAGCGAGAGGAGCTGCCTCGTCTAGGGCCCCACAAGAGGGGTCAGTGGCGCTGTCCCCGTGAGTCCGAGCGCCTCGAGCTCAGACGACGGTCGGGGCAGCGGCATCAGCATCAGAAGCCAGGGCACCATCGACGGGCATAAGGACCCGAGGCTAGCTAGCCTCGGCAGCGCAGAGGACCTTGGACGCTCTGCTAGCTAGGGCGATGAGGAGCGCTCGGCCAGCAGGAGGCTCAACGGTGGGGCCGTCATAGGCGTCGTCGGGTGGCTCTGGCCTGCCAGGGTCTAGGCCCATGGTTCCCATATCTGGGTAAGTTTTCCGCCCTATTTTTTGTGATTGGTGATCCCGTTTTTTATTCTGACATGCTTGTTTGTGATTCAGGCATAAGCGTAAGGTGGAGCTCACGGGTCTGACTCCCGTGAAGGCGCTCAGGTCAGGCACTGCCGTAATAATGCGGACGGCGGCTAACACCACCACCTAGGTGGCTAAGTACCAGGCTGCGGCGGAGCGGCTCAAGTTGAGGGAGACGGCCGCCTAGATGGGGGCGAGCGCCCAGGAGGTCACCGGCTCTGGTTCCATCGCGCGGGGGTCAGGGCCGGTCGAGGCGGTCCCGCGCGATGCTGGGCTCGAGGTGCCCGGCACTGGTGGGTCAGAGCCTGGTTCGATCGCGACGACCTAGGCGACCATCGAGGCCGCTGAGGCTGACACATCCATCCGCGACATGGGGCGGGTGGATGCTGAAAAATCGAAGGAGGTGGTGGAGGTCCCTCCAGAGGTGGGGCAAGAGGCGGCGCAATCGGAGGAGCCGTAGCCGCAACAGGACCGGCCGACGGAGCCGGCTGTCAAGGCGGAACGGGGGGCGGTCATGCTACCGCCTATCGTACAGGCGGTGGTGCCGGCAGTCGAGGCGCCAGCCCCGCCGCAAGGGTCGACCCTAGCCCTGATCGACCTCACCCTCGACGACTCTCCTGCTGACAAGGGGAAGCAGGCGGCGGACGTCGAGGCGGCCGAGGCCTTGGATGGGGCCGGTACCTCTACGACATTGGGGGTGACCAGGCCGAGGCGTCGACTGGGTGGCCAGACTTCGCGGGGTTAGCACTCGTGCGGGCGGAGGAGGAGCTTCCGCGTTGGGGCAGGTCGACCCTTGAATTCAGGGACGTGTCCAACCCTAGCGCCGAGCCCTTCTTTGCACTCAATGACAAGGACGAGGTGCACCACTAGGAGTACCTCGAGGGACTCCAAAAGCACACGATGCAGTCCCTACATGTGGTTTTGGACACCCAGGCACGGGGTATGTCAGAGGCCTTTGAGGTAAGCCGGATTTGTTAGTTTTTTCTTATGTTTTATCCCTCTCCTTTTCTTGGTTCTGACTGTTAGATTTTAACTGTGGTCAGGAGCTCAAGAAGCGTTCCTGCCACAAGTCACTCTTCGTTCATCATGAGAGTGGCGTGTGGGCGGCACTCGTCCGTCAATGGGCTTTGGTCGAGGAAGCCAACAAGCGGCTCTCCCAACAGAGCACCGAGACGACCGAGCTTCGCGTCGCCTACGTGGCGGTTAAGGAGGAGGCGGCGCAGGCCTAGGAGGCCGAGGCCACGGCGCGTGAAGACACGGCAAGGGCTCGGGAGGAGGCTGCCAAAACCCGTGAGGACCTTGCACCACTGCTGGCACATGTGAAGGAGCTCGAGGAGGACATTGCCTCAGTCGGCGGTCAGCACGATGCCCTCAACATCTAGGTCGGGATGGTGTCCTCCCGTGTCATAACCTTAGAAGACAAGGTTGTGACGTTGAGGGGGATGGTCCATGATAGGGACAAGGCTCTTCGAGCGTCTAAGAAGATGTGCGGGGAGCTACGCGACGAGGTCATGGGCTGGCAGACTCATTCTGAGGGTAAGCTTCTTGTTGTGTAGTGGCCTTGGCATCGAGGTCCTAGACTTGCGCTAACTTGATGCTTGTGTTCCAGAGTTGGAGAAGGAGCAGCAGGCAGCTCAGGCAACGGCCACCTCATTCTAGAACCTCTTCAAAGCCGAGGCCAGGCGGACTCAGTTGCTTTAGGGTGCCATCACCTCTATATGCGATAGCCTGGGGGTCAAGCCCGACGCCAACACCGAGGAGGATGCCCCGGGGAACTCCTTCGTTCGTCGGATGGTGGCGCTGGGCCGCCTCATCCGTGAGAGGATACGAGGTGGGCTTCATCACGGCGTGAAGAGAGCTCTGGCAGTCGTTCGATCTAGGTTCGTGTATAGCATGGACCTCATCGCTGATGGTTTCGTCATGGATCTAGATCAAACAGACGAGGAGAACAAAACCGTCTGTCTAGGCCTGATCGAAGCTGCTGAGGAGCCTAGGAGTCACCTCGCCAAGATCTTTGAGGTCGAGTTGGTTCCGCCTGCTGATGACGAGGGCCTGTGAGCCAAACCTGGGCATGAAGGCCCGTGTAATAAGTTAGTATTCGTAACTTTGGTCGCGATGGCCTCGGGGGCCTTGAAATACTTAGATGTAAATTTGTACTAAATGTACACTTTCATTTGAGTCTTTTTGTACCCTTTCTTGCTTGAATCGTATTCTTGCATGACTTTCTCAGTGCGCGGTCACACCCCTTGGCGTGAGGGAGCGAGTGGAGGTATCGTAGCCTAGAGGCGTAGGCGATCTCGTGGCTCAGTAGCCCTTGAGCCTTAGGGTGCGTTTGCGGCCTTGTGAATTATGAAAGAACTTGATTCGAAGCATAGGGGAACGTTAGATGTGAGTTTTTTTCAAAATTGTGAACTTTTATTAGGTCTATTTAGTGCACAATTGCACCCCTTGGCGTGGGGGGTGAGTGGAGGTACCATAGCCCGGAGGCATAGGTGATCTCGCGGCTCGACAACCCTCGAGCCTTAGGGTGCACTTGCGGCCTCGTCGACTTATGTAAAAGTTCTCTTGTTTTTGAAAAAAAGACGAGTTTTTTGGGGACACAAGGGGTTCCCCCCTTGCAGCCCTCGAGGGAGGATCGACTCTGAGAAAACAGGGTCGACCCTTCCTGGTTTTTATGAAGGAATGCTTTGAACAGTGATGTATTCTTTATTCGATCATGGGATTGCGAAATAATTTATAGAGCCTCGAGGCTTTAAGGAAAAATCGATGTAGCTATTCGATGTTCCAGGCATTGGTGAAGATTTCGCCTTTCTTGTTCGATAGCTTGTAGGTGCTGGGCTTTAATACTTCTACAATGATGTATGGCCCTTCCCACGGCGGTGTGAGCTTGTGTCATCCCTTGGTGTTCTGGCTTCACCGTAGCACCAGGTCACCAACATTGAGGTCCCGCCTACGTACGTGTCTGTCGTGGTAGCATCAAAGACTCTGCTGATACCTGGCAGAATGCAACAGAGCCACATCGCGGGCTTCCTCAAGCTGGTCGAGGGCGTCCTCTCTTGTGGCGTCATTATTTTTCTCGTTGTAGGCCTTCAACCTCGAGGATCCGTATTCTACATCAGTTGGGAGCGTAGCCTCGGATCCGTAGACTAAGAAGAACGGAGTGAACCCTGTGGCTCAACTCGGTGTTGTTCTTAGGCTCCACAGGACCGAGGGGAGCTCGACAGCCCATTTCTTGCCGTGTTTGTTTAGCTTGTCAAAAATTCTAGGTTTCATGCTTGTAGGACCATGCGTTGGCACGTTCTACTTGGCCATTTGTTTTGGGATGAGCCACGGCTGACCAGAGCATGCGGATGTGGTGGTTGTCGTAGAAATCTAGAAACTTTTTACTAGTGAACTAGGTGCCATTGTCTGTGATGATACAGTTGGGAACTCCAAAGCGGTGGATGATGTCGGTAAAAAAGAGCACAGCTTGCTCAGACCTGATGCTGGTGATAGGACGAGCCTCGATCCACTTGGAAAATTTGTCAATGGTGACGAGTAAGTGGGTGAAGCCGCTAGTTGTCCTTTTCAAGGGTCCGACTAGGTCGAGCCCCCAAACAGCGAATGGCCATGTGATAGGAATAGTTTGTAGGGCGTAAGCTGGAAGCTGGGTTTGTCTTGCATAGTACTAGTAGCCTTTGCAGGAGCGTACTAGCTTGATAGCGTCGGAGACTACGGTCGGCCAATAGAAACCTTGTCGGAAAGCATTTTCGACGAGGGTTCGAGGCGCTGCATGATGACCAGAAGCCCCCAAGTGTAGATCATTGAGCAGGTTTCTGCCTTCCTCATTTATGATATAGCGTTGGAGGACGCCAGTAGGGCTGCGGCAATACAGCTCCCTACTGTCGCCAAATATCATAAAGGATTTGGCTCGGTGAGCGATCCGTCGAGCCTTGATCTTATCCGAGGGGAGATCCCCTCGAGTGAGATGGTTGAGGTACGGAATACGCCAGTCAGGCTTGAGGTTGGCTGGTGGTGTCGAGCCTTCCACCTGCATGGCCTTGGCCCCGGTCGAGGGGGCTTCCGCCTCAGGTAGAGGGTCGAGTGATGGCCTGTCGACCCCTCCGTCTGCCCTGATGTTGACGGACGGTTGGTGGAGATCCCTCATGAAAATGTCTGGTGGAACCGTAGTTCGACTAGAAGCGATTTTCGTGAGTTCATCGGTGGCCTCATTATACCTGCGTGCGATGTGGTTGAGCTCGAGGCCGTGAAACTTGTCCTCAAGGCGCCGTACCTCTTCACAGTAGGCCTCCAACTTGGGATCACTGCAGCTTGAGCTCTTCTTGACCTGGTCGATTACGAGCTGAGAGTCACCTCGAACATCAAGGTGTTAGACCCCTAGTTCTACAGCGATTCGCAAGCCCATGACGAGTGCCTCGTATTCGGCGACATTGTTGGAGGCAGGAAAATGAAGCCGGATGATATAGCGCATGTGGACTCCGAGGGGTGAGATGAAGAGCAAAGCCGCGCTTGCTCTAGTTTTCATCAGTGACCTATCAAAGTACATGGTCTAGAGCTCAGCCTGGAGTTGAACCGGAGAAAGTTGAGTGTCGGTCCACTCCGCCAGGAAGTCTGCTAGTACTTGGGATTTGATGGCTTTGCGCGGCGCATAAGAGAGGGTCTCACCCATGAGCTCAACTGCCCACTTGGCTATCCTACCCAAGGCTTTCTGGTTCTGGGCTATCTCTCCTAGAGGGAAATAAGAGACCACAGTCACCGGGTGGCCCTCGAAATAGTGACGGAGTTTGCGCCACGTTAAGACGATGGCGTACAACAGCTTTTAGATCTGCGAGTAGTGAACCTTAGTTTCTGAGAGCATCTCTCTGATGAAGTAGACCAGTCTCTGGACAAGCAAGGTATGTCCGTTCTCTGCCCTCTCGACAACCAAGACCGCGCTGACTACTTGTATCGTTGCGGCGACATAAAGTAGGAGGGGTTCCCCTAGGGTTGGAGGGACGAGGATCAGTGAGTTGGATAGCGTATCCCTGAGCTTGTCAAGGGCTTCCTCAGCCTCGAGGGTCCATGAGAAGTGTTCTGATTTCTTCAGGAGACAATACAGTGGGAGCGCTTTTTCACCGAGGTGTGAAATGAAGCGACTGAGGGCTGCTAGGCAGCCCATGAACCTCTGCACGCCCTTCAGATCTCGGATAGGGCCCATCTTGGTTATTGCGGCGATCTTTTCCGGGTTGGCTTTGATGGCACGCTCGAAAATGATGAACCCTAGAAGCATGCCTCGAGGAACGCCAAAAACGCATTTCTCGGGGTTGAGCTTGATGTTCTTTGCCCGGAGGCACTTGAACGCAACGTCGAGGTTGTTTATCAAATTATTGGCCTTTTTGGTTTTGACAACAATATCATCGACGTAAGCCTCGACGGTTGGTTCGATGTGTTCCCCAAAAACGTGTTGCATGCATCACTGGTACCTAGCCCCTGTGTTCTGGAGACCGAAGGCCATAGTAACATAGCAATACATGCCGAATGGGGTGATGAACAAAGTCGCGAGCTGGTTCGACTCCTTCATTTTGATTTGGTGATAGCCGGAGTATGCATCTAAGAACGACAGGGTTTCACATCCCGCAGTGGAATCAACGATTTGATCAATGCGTGGCAAAGGAAAAGGAACTTTTGAACATGCTTTATTTAAACTAGTATAGTCTACACACATCCTCCACTTCCCACTCTTTTTCTTAACTAACACGGGATTAGCTAGCCACTCGGGATGATGAACCTCCTTGATGAATCTGGCCTCCAACAGTTTGTGTATCTCCCCACCGATGACCTTGCGCTTCTCCTCGTCGAAGTGGCGCAAGCGTTGCTTCATCGGTTTGGAGCCGGCTCAGATCTCCAAGGCGTGCTCGAAGACTTCCCTGGGTATGCCCGGCATATCCGAGGGACTCCACGCAAAGATGTCGATGTTTGCGCGGAGAAAGTTGATGAGCACTGTTTCCTATTTGGGATCGAGGGTGGCGCTGATGCTCAACGCCTTTCCCTTTGGGTCAGAGGGGTCGAGGGGCACGAGCTTGACGTCTTCTGTGGGCTCAAAGCTACCAGCATGGCGCTTGGGGTCGGGAATCTCGTTGGCCAGACCGTCGAGGTCCGCCGCCAAGGTTGCCGACTCTAAGACGGCTTCTCCGTGCTCGACGCACTCGACGTCGCACTCATAGGCGTGCTCGTATGAGGACCCAACAGTTATGACACCGTTGGGGCCTGACATCTTGAGCTTGAGGTAGGTGTAGTTTGGGACCGCCATGAACCGGGCATAGCATGGTCGCTCAAGGATGGCGTGATATGTTCCACAGAATCTGACCACTTCGAAAGTGAGAGTCTCTTTTCTAAAGTTGGTGGGAGTGCCAAAACAGACAGGCAGGTCGACCCGACTGATGGGCTCTGCTCGCTTTCCTAGCACGACTCCATGGAAGCCCCCGACGCTGGAGGTCGAGGGTCTGGGCATAGATGATGTTAAGGTTGCTGCCGCCATCCATGAGCACCTTGGTGAGGCGTGTGTTGGCGATAATGGGATCGACAACAAGTGGGTAGACCCCGGGATTGGGGATGTAGTCTTGGTGATCATCACGGTCAAAAGTGATGGCCACCTCGGACCAGTCAAGGAAGAAGGGGGTTGCCGGCTACACGGAGAAGACCTCTCGACGTTCTCGTTTGCATTGGCGCGTCGAGAGGCGCGTCGAGGGTCCTCCGTATATCATGAAATAGTCATGGATCTTGGGGAATCCCTTGTCCTTGTCGTCTCCCTAGGGATCTTCCTTTTTGTCATCCTTCTTGATGCCTATGCTTTCAAAATATCTTCGGAGCATGTGGCAGTCCTCGAGGTTGTGGTTCGTGGGCCCTTTGTGGTAGGGACACGACTCTTTGAGCATTTTATCAAAGATGCCCTCGTTGGGGGGCCCTCGCTGTTTCTTGCAATCAGCAGCAGCAACAAGGTCGTCTGCAAGGGCCTCGAGCTTGCCCTGCTCATTCTTCTTTTTATTCCTGTTGTTCCTCTTTGAGCCCCGGCTGGAGCTCGTGGGATCGTCCACCTTGAGCTTCCCTTTGCCTTGATCACCACCAAAGATGGCACCAACTGCCTCCTCGCCGGCGGCGAAGTTGGTGATGATGTCCATCAAACCGTTGGCAGTGATGGGGGTGTTGCGGCCCAGCTCTCGGACCAACTCTTTGCAGGTGGTGCCAGAGAGGAAGGCCATGATAACGTCAGAGTCGATGATGTTGGGGAGCTTGATGCGTTGCTTGGAGAAATGCCGGATGTAATCCCAAAGGGATTCACTCGGCTTCTACTTGCAGCTTCGGAGGTCCCACGAGTTGCTAGGGCGCATGTAGGTTTCCTTGAAGTTTCCCTCGAACACCCTCACGAGGTCGTCCCAGTCATGGATTTGTCGAGGTGGGAGATCCTCAAGCCAGGCTCGAGCGGTGTCTGACAGGAACAGGGGGAGTTGCCAGATGATATCCCGGTTGTCGGTGGCCCCACCCAACTGACATGCCAAGCGGAAGTCAGCGAGGTAAAGTTCGGGTTTGGTCTCGCCATTATACTTGGTAAGAGTCATGGGGGGGGGGCAGAACCGAGCCGGGAGTATCATTTTGCGAATGGCCTTGCTAAAGACCCAAGGACCCGGTGGCTCAGGTGAAGGGCTTTGATCTTCTGAGCTGTCATAGCGCCCGCCCCTATGCTCGTGGTAGCCTCGAGCTGCACCGTCACCGTGTTTGCGCCTCCGGCGCTCGACGATGTTGTCACGGACATCTTGAGGTTCACAGTTGTTGATGATGCGCTCACGGACAGGGGCCACCCCGTTCCGTTGGGCGTGCTCAGGATGAACCGAGGCCTATCTCTCCTATTGGGAGGGCTCGGCAGGCTGCTCTGAGGCAGGCCCACGTCGCCTCGAGGCAGAACTCTCGGCCTGCTGCATGGTGGCGGTCTCAAGGAGTCCTCGAATTTCATCTCGGGCTCGATGGGCATCGGGGTTCGATGGCTCGGGCATGTTACGAAGGAGCATGGCGGCGGCGACCACGTTCTGGCTGGCTCGACCGAAAACCGGGGGGCCACCGCCTGATCCTTGACGATGCGATGATTGACGTCACGAGCTCTTTCTCAATCTCCTCCACCATGTGCGTGTGCCGTGTGCTCTTGCTCGAGGGTTCGCTGTAGTAGATGTAAGTTTTCTCGTTCCTCATCAAGCCTATCCTGCAACTCGTGGATTTGCTCGAGCTGCATTGCTTGATCCGCAAGGAATTGAGACTCATCTCGCTCGGCAGGGAGCTTGACCTGAGGTGGCGTGTTCCTTCCTTCAACGGGTGCCTCATCCTCCAAATCCGACGTGCTAGATCCATCGATGTTGAAGGACTCGTGAGTCGGGTCATGGGTGTCATCGGCTGAGTCAGAGTCTGGAGCACCGAAATAGTAGTATGAGGGGTGCATGTGAGGTCGTCTATCTCTGGGGTCGTAACGTCGAGAAGCAGTTGCATGGGGCCCTATCTATGGGGTCTCCGTAGAGTCCAGGTACTCGAAAGCTGGCGTAGATGCAACAAGGTTGAGAGTGGAGCGCAGATGGTGTCTGGGGAGCTCTTCGTAAGCACTCATGCTGGTGCTTACAGAAGAAGCGTACGCCCGAGCAACCGAGTCTAGCCCAAACAGAAATGCTGATGAAGATGTCGTCCCTTGTGTCGGTGTAGTCGGACCGGGTGGTGGTGTCGCACCAGGCGGTAGAGTGGTGGAACTCCCTGTCGGCATCTTACCCTTAGCCAAGCTCATCCTACACAGATCCTCAGTGAGGAATTATGTGTTGGCGTCCGGCTGAGAGGCGCCGGATCAGGGAAGTCCATCATCCTCCACAAGGCGATGACGGTGGTTGCGTCGGGCTCGCCGTCGCCTGGCGGCTCATGCCTGACGAGAGCGATGATACCGGCGCAACGCTCCCCCAGGCTGGGAGAGCTCGTGGTCCACGTCGGTCGGGTGCCTGGGCGGGAGGAGGACCATGTCATAGCCGTGGCCAAGCGACATGAACTCCAAACTCCCAAACTAGATCACCGTGGCCAACGGGAGCAGGTGTTCGGGGTCAGCCATCTAGAAAAATGACGGGAAAATGACGTTGGCACGCAGCATCCCCTACCTGGCGCGCCAACTATTGGCGTCTGGTCCTGTGGGGGTCCTAAGTCAATGAGTGAATCAAGTGTTGTGTGTCCCTAATCTGGATGGTGATACAAGGAGGATACACGGGGATTTATCCTGGTTCGGGCAAAGGAAGGCCCTACGTCCAGCGGGGGGGAGAGTATTGTATTTCCTTGCACCTAAGTGCTTGCGTAGGGGCTACAAGCTGTGAGAGAGGGAACCGAGCCCAGGTCTCAAAGGAAAAGTGAGAGTACAAAGGAGATTGCTTGAGATGTTGATCTGTGGGTTATGTGCCTTTGCTTATTTGCGCTTGGCTTCTGGCTTGCATCTTGCTTCATCTGTCCCCCCTTGTAGAACCCTGGCCCGACCTTTTATAGGGTAAGAGGAGACTGGGACACCGAGGGAGTCTTGAGGTGAAGTTTTGTCGATCCCTGTAGAGGTGGTTGTAGCAACGTGCCCCAGGAATGGCCAGCCATCCTCGAACACCATGGTGACGTAGGGGACGAGATGGTGAAAAGACCTGGAGTCCTGTGCCATGTCGGCCTTTCCTCCCTGCTGACCGATGGTAGGTCGAGGCGGGGTTGAGGCCGGGTCGAGGACGGGCGGATAAGGCCGAATCCCCGAGATCGTGGGGTACAGACCTTGTCGTATCCTCCCTCAAGGGTGATCGGTGCCAAAACAGTGTGCGGTATGGTGTGTATAGTGATAGGTTTTCACCTCCCATCCCAGCATGGGCGGTAAAAAGTGAGATTTGACACCGGTGCTGTTTCCACGTCGGTCACGGCTGTAGCCATGACGGTAGGAAGTAACAGGTAGTCGCATTAAATGCTCTGACTTTTGTTTCAGAGTAGGTGAATAAGATGGGTCGAGCAGTCTGACCCTGAGTCATGCGAGTCGGAGATTTCCCGATAGTCAAGATGCCTTGTCGAGCGAGCCTCGTGCGAGTTAGAATGCGGTCGAGGTGTCCCATCGTGCGTGCCTCGTGCGAGTCAGAACGCGGTCGAGGCGTCCCGTCGAGCGTGCCTCGTGTGAGTCGGAATGCGATCAAGGTGTCCTATCGAGCATGCCTCGTGCGAGTCAGAATGCGGTCAAGGCGTCCCATTGAGCGTGCCTCTTGCGAGTTGGAACGCAGTCGAGGCATCCCGTCGAGCGTGCCTCGTACGAGTCGGAACGCAGTCGAGGTGTTTTCGTCCGGTATTTTGGCGTTTGCGGGTAGCGTTTTATTTTTCTTAATCGTTAATTGTGGGTACCCCTAGTTTTAGGTACATGACAGAGATGATCCAACAATCACCATTAGAAGTTGAAAAGAATAAAGATCAGTGCAGATGATTGGAAGTGCAGCACATACAACGGTCACGAGAAGTAATTTTGGAATAAAATTATTTTATCCCAAAATTGGGTGACACCAAAATTTGGTTCAAGAGGAAAGGACCCCGAAGTCAAAATTTATCAAAGGAAAGCCAAAATATTCAATGAGATCGGCTAACCAGAGTTGCCATCAATCAAGTAAGATGACATCATCACCTCAAGAGGATGGGCCCAATCGATAAGGACTAGATAAAGAGAACATCGTCATCTTACTGTCAATGCTGTTAATGCTGCATCAGATGACTCGACCTGTTGGTGGTACAATAGGTTGAGTCTAGTTGTTGGTAGATTTACTTGTATCAAACAGATGAGTGATCGTATGTCGTACGACACAATCAGTAGAATCGGCTATTTTAGCCGATAGCCTACTTTGTTGAGAATGTACTGGTTGTTTATACGCTTTTACTTGCTTTTGTCTTGGTTAAGAGCTAGTATGTTTCTCATATGTATGCTTGCACGTCTACCCTCACATCTTTCATATGTTTTCATGATCATCGGCTAAGTTAGATCCATGCAACCGAGTAAATAATAATTGTAGATATGCATTTTTTGTTTACATTTGTCAGTGTCTGGAGGACCGGGTGTCTAAATAGAGTGACTAGTGAATTTATATCTGCGCGTCTGGACCCTGATGGCTGTGCAAAGCGGACACAAGGATGTATACTGGTTCGGGCATGAACGGCCCTACGTCCAGTGGGTTTCGCTACGGTTCGTGTTGCCTTGCACCGGGGTGCTCGTAGTAGGGGTTACAAGCTTTCTAGAGAGTGAGCAGGTCCCAAGTCTCTTAGGTGGTGGTTTCGATCTGTTCGATTCCGATTGCTATTCAATTGCTTTAGACGTGGCCCCTGCCTCCCCTTTTATAGCTTCTAAGAGGAGGGCTTGAGTTACATTTGTGGTAAAGTGGTAAAAACGAGGAGAATGAAAGAGAAAGACGAAAAAGGTGGCCTCGGGCATGGCCGTCCTCCTCCTTATCTAGCGGGAACAATTTTCCTGTAGCGTGGAGTCATATAGGGCGTTGATCTTTTGGCATCTCCGTTCATTGGTGCGTCGTGCCGGAGCCATGCCTTGACCTGTACGTCATTGTGCCATGAAGGTGGGCGTTGCGTGCGCCGGGATTTTTGTAGTGAGGGGGTTAGGTGGCACAGCTGCCATCACCCCCGCTACTATGGAGGTATGGATGTCATCATGGGAGAATGATCGAGGTCATGTTGAGTCAGGGCATGGTTTTGGTGCCCCTGTTGACTGTGCATGGTCATGTCCATCACGTCGATAGAGTGAGCACCGTGCTAGGGCCCCCCATGGCTCCCCATTTTGCTTGAGGGTTCCACGTGCCCCTTAGGCGAGGCAGAAATGCGTCGTGGGGGGTCGAGTGCCTTTGATGACGCTATGGGGCTCAGGAGAGATAGAGAGATGTCGCCCGAGACGCCTATCGTGCCTGAGGCCTCTCCGCAAGGCTCGGGCGAGATAGAGTTAGCAGTTTGTGTTTTGAGCGGCTGACACGCTGTCAGTGCTTTTTACGCCCCTTATGATGGGCCTACAAACATGCAGGGTTCCATATTTTACCCCCTGTTGGATACCTCGGGTATCTCGATACCCGACAACATTCTATCATGAACATGCTGGATATCGACTCTCTAGTCGATAGCCTTATCGTGCTAGCCACTTGGCTGTATATTTAGAACTGTCTAGACGAACACCGACATGTTCTACCTTAAATTACTGATCGAATTTCTCTCCTTGTCAATTATAGGGTCAAATTGACTAGCACGCCCTCAGTCATGACCATCCGGTCCGGGGCCCTTCTTGAGCCTGAGGAGAGCTCGGGATCTGCTTCATGCGGTTTCTCTTTGCTTGCTTGTGTTGGCAGCTCCCCGTCGCCCCCTTTTGCCATTGACAGCAGGGTCGTTCCTCTTCTTCTCGTATGGCTTTGACTGATAGCTCTTGATAGAAAACATCTGCTGGCATTGGTGCTTTTTGCATGGCTGCTTTGGCTATCTCATCTGCCTCAACATTCTCGCCTCTCGAAATGTAGCAAAAAGTGAATCCGGCGAAGTGTTTCTCCATTCTTCTTACCGCCGTCAAGAATTTGATCAACTTAGGCTCTTTTGCAGTGAACTCTTTCTCAACGTGTCTCACTATTACCTGATAGTCTGATCTGACCGTACATCTTCTAACACCCTGTAACATCCCGGTGTTACGCAAGCATTTAGGCACTGCAATTCATGACCATAATGCATCATCAAGCATCATCATCTTTCATACATAGTTAGGTTAAATAACAGTTGAAACAATGCTTCGAAACATGACTGCAAAACATAGATGTTGCATTTGTTTGTTTAATTTATTCTATGCCATAGTCTTGCTTGTATTATTGTTAAACATGCTTGTTTGTTAATTCTATTAGTTCACTAATGTTTTGGAGCCATCCTGGAGCAAAGTTTATTTTGAAAATATATCCAAATTTTGCTTTTAAAAAAATAAAAATAAGTTTAAAAAAATGGTCAAAATACCCTTTATTTAGCTTTTACTTTCAAATTCAAAATCTGTGGGAATTTTGAGTTGGTCCCTAAATAAAAGTTGTAGAGAATTAAATTCTAAGCAACTTTTATTTTTGGGTCATTTTCAGAAAAGGTCATTTTATTGCTCAAAATGGTATTTGAAATCTGATATTTGAAAAATTCATTGAAAATGAAATTTGAAAAATGCTTTTCTTCTTTAAGCGGGTCGGCGCCTCGCTTTTGGCCCGCTCGTGCAAGCCGCCCCAGCCTGCCTCTGCGCCCGCCCGCTCCCCGCACGCCCCGCTCCCACGCTCTGTACGCGAACGCGCCACGCGCGTGCCCTACCCGTGCCTACCACATGGCCGACGTTCACCGGCCGCCGAGGGCGGTGGCGCACTCGCCGTCTCGACCAGCCACCCTTAAGTCCCCCGCCTGTCCGAACGGTCTCATTCATCCACTCCACCTCCTCCTTCCACCTCCACTTCAAAAATCTCAAGCGGGATTTGCATCACCGCCCACCTTCCTCGCCACCCGCCGATGGGTTACGCCGTCGTTGCACCGCCTCCGCTCGAGGGCGTCCGCACACCGCTCCTCCTTGAGCCGCCCTCGCCATTGCACCTGCTCGCGCCTCCGTTTTCGCCAAGGTACAGCCGAATCAGCTGGTTCTTCCTCCTCCGCCCGCCATGGCCGGGCTCGCTGAAGTTTGGCTCCACGCGAACCATGGCCACCGTGCCTCCATTTCTTCCTCTCTCTGCGTCACTGGCTCCGCTTCGGCACCGCGAAGCGCAAGCCCCACTAGCTTGGCTCGCTGTGGCCGCTGTCGGCGGTAGAACTACCATGCAGCCGCCACCGTGCGCCATTGTCGCCAGCAAGCATGATCCGCCATTCAATCGCCACCATCTTCTAGCCGGTTAGGTGCGGCTCGGCGTCCCGAGCACGTCGGTGCCCACTGCGCCACCGGAGGGCTCGCCGCCGGCGAGATAGCGCCGCCACAGCTCCTCTTTCCCTCTCTGCGTATGACGAGTGGGACCACGGGGCCCACTGGCAGGGACTCAAAAAGGTCTGGGGTGCACAGATCCGGGGACACGTAGCATTTTGGGTTTGGGTTTTTCAGAAAAGAAAAAGAAATGATTTCCTTATTTCAGTAAAAATGCTTTAAAAATTTGTATCTTGCTCATTTTTGCTCCAAATATGGTGAAACAAATTTTGCTAGGTTTCTTTTGAGTAGATTTACAGCATAACAATATTGCATGTCACTTTTGAGATACTTTTATATAAAGCTTTATTGTATTCTTGTTAATTGCTGTAATATTCAGAAATGCATAGTAAATCACATATTGCTCAGAAAAATATGGTTCCACTTGCATTAATTTTCTTTTGTGATGTAGTTTATGGGAAAAATATATGCTATGCATGTTCTATGTGAAATGATTGATGTCTAGTTCAACTGCTATTTATTACCTAGATTTGTTATTTTCTTTATAAGGAAAAATATGAATAAAACATGTATGTGATAAATTTTGTACCATGATTATTTACTGTAAAGAATCTAGGAAAAATGATAAATCTATTGTTTGATACTTTTCAAAATACAAAGTATTTTCAAGCTTATATTTATGCCATATCTTGTCATTTTTGTGTAGGCAGTTCTAGTGATCCAAATGCATTGAAAATTTTGTGACATGCTAGGTTAGATGATAGTAAGCCAATGTAATTTTTCTAGATTTTTTTGTGCTACCAAAATAGATGTTGTTGTTTAAACCTAGTTTCAATTAGGGTTTAATTAACCTCTTTAATGCATGTTTAGTTAATAATGTTTGCTTTGGTGTATCTTTGAAGCATCTTAGCTTGTTGTGGTGACTTAGTAAGTAGTATAGTGGTCATAGTGGTAGTTTAGTAGTACATGTTCTTGGATGATGTTGACTACCTTGTAGAAAGTTGCATTTCTACTCTATCCAATAAAGTAAACATGTTCATCTACATCCCATTCATCATGATCATTACATGTCATCCCTCCAATGCACCTATGCATGAGCACTTATACATCTGCATCATATAGGATCGCAGGAAGGAATTCTGGTAGCAGTTCCTGAGGAGCCGGAAGAGCAGCCCGAGGTGCAAGAGCAGGAGGTGCCCGAAGCCGACGAGGAGGTCGGTGAGGATCTTTCGGAGTGCCTCGATCACCGCCCAAGCTCTTTCGAAAGAGGCAAGCCCCAGAGCAATATCAGCCTCCTACTTTATAAAGCATTTTACTATATATATGTTATATAATTGATGCATTAAGTTATAGGGGTTGAGTGCAATCGTTGCTGCATTATACCTTGTTTAGCTTTCTTATACCCTATCCTTGTTACCCTGGTATTCACAGTCGAGTAAATGCTTAGCTTGTTTATACCGGTAGAAGTCGGGTGATTTCTTATCACCTGCGAGCTATAGGTGGTTACCTAGATCTGCTTGAATAAGTATGTCGTCATAGGATAACTAAGTGTTAATTTGAAGTTGAGACCGGATGGAGACTTACAGGGTTTCGGACTGTAGTGTTTTCCATCTATGTCGGTTAAGGACTGACCGTTGTTGGGCCTCGAGTCATGTTGAACGCATGCCTTACATTTAGCTGACCGAATAATGTACCTTTCGACCGTGAAGCTGGGAGATTATTCAGGCCGAGTGGATTGCCCGTAGCACACTGTACCGGAGCAGGTGTGGTAGGACACGGGGGCGCGATGATAAGGCCAAAGAGCAGTCGGGTGGCCCCCGGGTACATGTGGTTCCTGGCAAACTCGAGACTTTACCTGGATAGTTGACTCGATGACCAATACCTCACTTTAGCGGGTGGGTGAGGTTTGTGTGAGGAATAAATTACTAGCTGGTTAATAATCGATTCGAATCGCCATCGTTCACTGGATAGTGAACACTTGACTTGAGTTACTTCATCGTAGTAATGTTGATGGAACACTTGGACAGTTATATGAAATATGACACTATGGAAGTTGTTAATGATCTTTGGTTATCATTATTTGAATAATCACATGTTTGCTCTAGTATATGTGCAATTGTAGTCGATAGGTTAATAATAATTAACTTGACAATAATGCTTTGGAAAGGTTCTTGAAATGATAAAAATGCCTTTTTGCAAATGAGTCAGCTACCCTACTATAAAGCCTTTCATAATCCTTGGTGTCACTTTATTTTCGGTTATGTCGGGTAAGTCTAGCTGAATACCTTCTCGTACTCAGGGCTTTGTTCCCACTTGTTGCAGACGGGCAGATGTATTACGGCTACTGTATCAACTGCCTCTATCCTACGATGGGTGAAGCTTAGGACCCTGGGCAGTGGTCATTCCCTATATCTTATCTAATGCTTTTGTTAGAGATGATCATCAGCTGGCACTATACTTGAACTCTGTGTGAGTGTGTGGTGAATTTGAACTAAATGCTTCTGCTACTTTTATTTGAAATTGGTTTGTAATAACTATGTTTAAACTCTGATGTATCTGTGATGTGAACTTTTATGTAATTTGTGATGGTGACCGCTAAACTGATTACGATCTTGGCCGGTATGCGAGTTGGTTTGAAATCCCTCGAGATTTCACGGACTACCGGATTATACGGGCTTAAGTTGGCTAAATTGTCTGCTCTGGTGGATGATTTTCTTACTTAATTTCGTATAATTGGTCGGTTCTATCACACACCCAGTGCTCTAAGCTTTCGCAAACCTAGGAGCACTGCCTCATATTCGGCTATATTGTTTATCATGGGGAATTCTAGCCTTGATGTGTAGCGAAGCCTTGGACCTTTTGGTGGACTTAATATTGCTGCTATACCCACGTCAGCCATCCCACAGGCTCCATCATAGTGCATGGTCCAAGTTGGTTCTTCAAATTGTATTGTTGTGTTGAAACCTACTGGGGTCCGATCCACAATGAAGTCAGCGAGTGCTTGCGATTTGATTGCTAATCCGTGTTCAAAATCAACCACAAATTCATTCAATTATGTGGCCCATTTTCTGATTCTTCCAATGGCTTCGCTATTGTGAAACAGTGCTTCCGGTGGCTGTGCTAAAAGCACTTTGATGCGATAAGCTTGGAAATAATGCTTTAGCTTTCTTGATGCCATAACCACTGTGTATGCTATTTTTTCTAATTCAGAATAATTGAGCTTTGCTCCTGATAGAGCCTCTAATACAAAGTACACTAGGAATTGCTTCATCTTCTTTTTGTGCTCCTTCTCTTCAACTAGTACTGCGCTGACAGCTGTTGGTGATGCTGCTATATATAGCAGCAATGTTGCATATGGCAAAGGCTTAGATAATGTTGTTAGTTTGGTCAATTAAGTTTTAAGCTCGTCGAAAGCTTGCTACTGCTCGGGCCCCCATTTGAAATGATCTGAGCTTTGAAGGGTAAGCCCTTTTTGGCAGATCTTGAGATGAACCTGTTTAGTGCTGCTAGTCTACCAGTTAGCTTTTGCACTTGTTTTCTACTTATGGGTGGCTTCATGTCTACTATCGTTGCTATTTTTTGGGGATTTGCCCTGATGCCTCTCGCTGACACTAAATAACCGAGCAGTTTGCCTTTCTTGATGTCGAATATACATTTATCTAGGTTCAACTTGAGGCTGCTCTTCCTTAGGTTCTTGAATGTTTCTTAGAGGTCCTGAATATGGGTCTCTTTCTTTTCGCTCTTGACAATAATGTCATCGACATACTGTTGACATTTCTTACATCACTATGTACTAAGTTATCATCCGTAGCATGATGCTAGAAATGCTGGTAATTATAACTACACTTGAAAACTCTAAATAATATCAAAACATAAATATCTGCAAGCGCATAGATAAATCACCATTGTAGCATTCTACTCACGAGTATATCGAGTATCGTTATTTATTTTAATTCCAAAGGAAGGACCGTGAGACAAATGTTCATATGGCAACTATAAATGTGCAGACCTATGATAAACCAACCACTCTTATACTTTAGCAGGGGTAAGTCAAGTAAAAGATAAATAAATGATAATGAATGCAACATGATAATGGTATTCCAGAGATAAAGAACAGAGACTCAACAAATGTAGTATGGCTAAGCTCGAGATTCGGTTAGAGTAAAAGATTCCTAAGTCATTCCTAAATACTAAGTATTTTGCACACTCAAGCATATATACTTTCATCTATAGCATAACTAAATTAGAAAATAAGCATAAGGAACATTAACTAGGGAGGATCAGAAACATAGTCATCCCTACCTTCAAGACCGGGTTCTACAAGTCCTACACATGGGAGATGGACTACATAGGACTCAACGGGTCTGTTACACCCGTGATCTACCACACGACCCAACATGTAGGGGGCATTCATAGGTAAATAATATTTAAGCACCACGCTTACATAATACGTACCACCTAACTCTCTCGAGAACTGAATTAGACGCTCTATGAACATATGCATAAATTCATCATCAACTATAACTATATCAAATATACAACTAGAGCAAACTAAGAACATAATAAATAGCAACATAATAATGAAATAGAATAAAATCAAAAATAAATGAGATACAATGGCTAATTACTAGTCTCCAGATGAACAGATCTGGAATCCCAAGCAAAATAGCCCAACTCTACTTAAACCTTGCCAGAAAGCTTATACTAAGGACTTGAAGAACTAGTGCTCTCTCTAATCTCTGGAAACCCTAATTTCTAATCTACTCTTGACAAATGAATTGCAGGATACAATGATATATCTCAGGGGGGAGTCAGGGCCTGTATTTATAGTCTTGAGGATGGAACATCAGCCTTCAGATCAAATTGACTTGAAGCAATGGTGTAGATGCGAACCTAGGAGGTAGTGGAGGAATGTTCCAGAAGCTCATGGCTAGATCCCTCTATGGGGGGCCAGGCGGCCTGATGATGGGGCCGGGCAGCCCCACCTAGCAGTCTTTGCTCCTCCGCTTCGGTCTGGTGTCTTCTACAGTCTTCTGGTGCATATTTCGTCGCGGTTAAGTTTCATTTCTTTTTGACATTTCAATCCTCCTTTTCTTGTTTTCTGGAATAACCCTGCTAAAAATATAAATTCACCAAAACTTATGAAAATTGTCAGTTAAAACCCCTAAGTTTCTATTGGTGACTATTTCTATACACAAAGTTGATGGTTTATGATGGATGATAACTATCGTCAACACATACGCTACCAAATTTTTGCCTTTCTATTTGTTGAAGACTCCATCTGTCATTCTAGAAAAAGTAGGACCTCCATTTTGTAGTCCCTCAAGCATCCACCGGTAACAATAAGTTCCTCCTAGGGTGATGAAACTTGTTTTCTCTTCGTCATCCTGGTTCAACTAGATTTGGTGATACCTCGAGAAGCAATCTAGCAGACTCATTACCTCGCACCCAGCCATGATGTCAACTAACTTGTCAATTCTTGGGAGCGGATACAGATCTTTTGGGTAATTTGTTTAGATCAGTGAAATCTACACACATTTGTCATTTCGCGTTCTTCTTTCTGACCATTACAACATTAGCTAACCATCCTAGGTACTGTACCAGTTGGATGACTCCGGCATAGAGTAGCCTTTGCACTTTGGCTTTGTCGCTTCTGCTCTTTCTTTGGAAATTTTTCTCAGCTTTTGCTTCCTTGGTTTTGCTCCTTTCGCCATGTTCAAGTTGTGTTGCGCGAGGTCGCGACTAATGCTCTATAAGTCATTTGCTGACCAGGCGAATACATCCTGGTTCTCATGAAGAAAAGCTATCAGACTATCTCTCTCGCCTTTTGTGAGGTCAGAGCCTATGTGTACGCATTTTTTGGGTACCAATGCAGACAGGGGTGTTTTTAGGGTCTCTTCGGCAGCTTCTGCCCTTGGCTCTACTGCCTCTTTACTGTCTGCTTCTTCGCAAGGCGGTTTCTTCACTACTTCATTTATAAGGCTATAACCGGGGATTGGTTTGCCCTCTATTTGCCTTGATGCGACTTGATCTTCATGTACTATAATTATCCCAAAAGGGGATGTGTCACAGAACCTCCTAATTATGATGGCCCACAAGTACACGTCATTGCCATAATGACCTCTGATAGTCGTACTTATGTTCACCATAACTTAAAAGGCCTACTTTCCTCCGAACAGGATCCAATCACAGGAGTATTGCAATATTACAACAGTTTATTTAAAATATTCAACAGAGTAAAGTAGCGGAAGTCTTACAATAATATAGGTTTACAAACTAGTTTTCAAACTTCAAACCTTATGTAACATTATTACAAACTAGTAGTAGAGAAGTATCGGTACTAACTTTATTACATCACACAAGCGAGATGCCTTGCCCAAAGGACACACAGTCTACTTGTCGTCACTGTCTTCAACCACGACGGTCATGCAACAAGTCTCGAAGCAGACTTGTTGATGAACCGCACCTGCAACAAGGGGTTCAACAAACCCTGAGTACGAGAGTACTCAACAAGACTTACCCGACTAAGACAAAGACTCCAAGGGCATGCTAGCTTTAGGGAATCAAGGTACGGGTAATCCAGAATCAAGATTTTCTTTTGCAGAAAAGCTTACTAAAGTAGATCCTTATCTTCAACATTTTACTTTTACCATTGATGGTTTATTAACCAAATCTAGGTGATCCTAATCTAGATCAAAGTAATTATCATCAAAACCTTTCTCATTCTTTCTTTCATTCCAGTTCTTAACTATGATGCAAGTCAGGTGATCAAGTCTCCATAACCGAGGAGCAACGACGATTCGAACCGATTATACCCAGCTGGGGATCCCTAACTTCACGACATATGTAGAACCGAATCTTGCATATATCAATCCTCATTTAGGTCTCCCAAAACCAGAACGTGTCCATCGCCACCCGAGAGTACAGTACTCCTTGAACCCGGCCTGATTCTAGCCCCGAGGGTACACGCTACTCCCGCCATCTCTCCACTCCCAGTGCGAGGTTAGACGTTCTCGTAATGGAATCACCAACATTTTGGGCTTACCCAAAGCATGAAGCTAGTTGCAAAGTCTCGAACACAACAGGCTTACAACGTACGGACCTTAACTGACAAGGCGGAAACACTACATTGAGACTCCTTTCCCAATGCATGTTAGCAGTGGCCAAACCACCCGCCCGATCTTTCAAGTTCATTCTCATATTTCAATATTCATTCAATATGCCATCATGGCTATATAAACATTGCATTTAAAAGCTTAACTTCTAAGCATAGCGAAGCATACTACGCATTTTCCGTAAAACAGGTATCAAGGTTGATATCACAATAATCAAGGATGATAATGCAGCAATTAGGTTATCACTCAACTCCTAATTACTTAATGCAGTAAACCATAATATAAATAATAAAACATTTGTAAAATTCAAGGTAGGGTTTAAATGCACTGGGGCATGCCTTGCTCGGACACGACGACTGACTCAGACTCAAGAACTCCAACGTCAGGTCTGGAACCCACCGACGATCGCTCTTCTCCGGAAACTGGCTCGACGGCAACAGAGACTTCTTCGAAAGCGGAAACTACACGAGTACATAACATGCTTTAACATGATGCTCGATGATAAACATGATGCTTGATGATAACATGCCACGAGTTACGACTGGAGTACAACTTCCCTTCACGGTGCAGTAGCAAACAGAAAACCTACTAACTAGTAGCGACGATTTCCAGCGATACCAGCTTTTAACCTAAACAAGTTACTAACGAGCTCAAACATGGAATTAAGGTGCCAAAGATCACAAAAGGGTAGTGACCTAAGGACATCACTCAATCAAAAAGGCACACAACACTTAAAGTTCTCAAATTAACATTTATTTATTATTTAAATAATTAGGGCATAATTAGAAGTTAATCAAATTTTACCTAATCAAGCTCAAACTTTTTCTATGGGTTAAGAATGAATTATAATAGTGTCATAATAAATTTCATAATTTTTGGATAAATAAATTAATTATTAAAATTCCTAGAAGTTTCATTTAATCTTTATTGGAACCAATTAATTCTACTGCACAAAGTATTCAAATTCATGATTTAACATTTTTCCTAGATAGTTTATACATTGAGAAGCTTACACAAAAATTTTCATGATTTTTGGAACTCTACACAATTTTTAGTGAAATAAACAAATAATAACACTATTCATTTATTTGAAAAAGAAAAACAAAAACGAAATCGGGCCGATTCTCTTCTCTCCCTCCGGTCCGGCCCAACCGAACGGCCCGCTCGCGCACGCCCGTGCTCGCGCTCGTGCCTGGCAACGCGGCCCAGCAAGCGGCCTAGCCCGCTCGCTCACCCGCGCGCGCTCTCTCTCTCTCTCTCCGCTCGCTGACAAGCCGACCCCGCCTGTCATCACCCTCCTCTTGCTCTCCCGCTCACTCCCGCCCGCTCGCTCACCCTCGCGCGGTGGCCGGCCGGTGACCGGAGCTTCGGTCGACAAACTGACCCTACCATCATCATCATCTACACCTTCCCATGATTCCATTTTGCTAGATAGCACCACGGTTCGAGCTTCGGTGACAGTTCACCGACGACGGTGGCGGCTCGACGGCCACGGTGCCCGACGACTCGACGCTATAGCACGGTAGCAGCTAAATTAGCGTGAGGAAAACGATCAGGAGCTCACAGCGGTGACGATGGCAGTCTCAGGGATGACGGAGAGAAGCCGGAGTGGCCTGGCCACGGAAGGCGACGGTAGCGGTGCTCCGACCGGAGTTGGACACGGGAGTGGGTGGCTGCGGTGATTCAGACCAAATTGGGCTAGCTCAAGGGGTTCACGAGGTGCGCAAGGTCAAGGCGAATGCGATGACGCGCTTCACGTGGCTGGAGGTGGCTCGACGGCGGTAGCGGCGGTGGCGAAAACGGGGAAAACAAAAATCGTCACTGTGACCTCGACGTATTTATAGACGACGGTCGCGGTTACAGAGCTTGGAATGCTCACGCCGTCGCGCTGGCGCTCCCGACCGCGCGCGAAGGGTCTGGGCGGCCACGGCGGCTCGCCGGCGCCCATACCGCGCGGTGGCCGGCCACCATTGGCGCGGCACTGTAGCACCCCCCCAAATTTTAAATTTTCAAACTATTTTCTAAAATTACTCTCAAATTCATGTAACAACTTGAAAAACTTACAATCTATGAAATCTTCAGAATTTCAAGCTCTACAAGTTTTGTATTGAACACTTTTTCAAATTCTCAATGGATTTTGAAATTTGAGTTTAAATTCAAAAGGGGACACAATTTTGGGATTTGGTAATTTAGAAATTACTTTTGATTTTATATTGAAACTTCAAAATCTCCAAACACCAAAGTTGTATATCTTGACCAGACCTACAACTTTGCTGTTCAAAACTTTTTCAAATTCTGCCTCCATTTTGAAATCTTAGTTTGGGGACAAAAAAATGAATTAAAACTGAAATTTGTTTATTTTCAAAATTACTCCACATTTTACACTAAAACTTTGAAAACTCAAAACACCAAAGTTGTAGCCCTTGAAAAGTTATACAAACTTGGTTTTGAACTTTTTCCCAAATTTGGCTTAGATTTTGAATTATTTCAAAAGGGGTAAAATAGGGTTTTGAAATTTAGGGTTTTCGGAGGAATTTTAAATTGGAATTTGTTGCTACTTTGATTTGTGATTACTTAGTGATCAAAACCTCACCCAAGGGCATCATTTGGACCAACATGACATGGTTGACCAAATGCCACTCTTGGTTGACCAATTAGCTTTTGAAATTCTTTTACATTTTTCCCTAATTTTGAATTCGAATTTGAATCGGAAAACTCGTGACAAGTTTTGGGACTCCAACTCAAACTCAAATTTGGAGTTTCATTTTAGAGGTTGTACTTGAGCTCATACCCTACACTTGACACTAGTGTGCAACACAGTCGCACACCTCAAATTACGCAGGGCATGGACTAAGCATTTGCGGTGGCATTCGAAATTAGGATTTTCGGGTTCGGAGCACACCACTGAGAAACACATTCAACTTAGATAAGTAAACTTGTTTTGGTTGATGCATAACAAAGTTAACCTAACAGGGATGCTTTGCAATGCATTATGATGACATGGCAGATTAATTAGCACTATAACACCCGGGGTGTTACAGCCCTTCCCCCTTAAAGAAATCTTGTCCCGAGATTTAAAGCCTTGAGTTAAGTAATAGAAAAGGAAACGTGTCAAGCAAACACGTCCAAGACTTGTCTACAAAACAGGTAGGGGTTTTCTGCATTACAAATATTTAAAAAGGATAGGTTATAGTTTAAAGAAGAAATTGCAACCTAGATAGAAGCAAGGAACTCTGGGAAATTCTCCAACAGATAATCCTCTGATTCCCAGGTGGCTTCCTCTTCTGAATGTTGATTCCATTGTATTCTGTACCATTTAGTTGTTCTACTTCGGGTAACACGATCTTTTTGATCCAAAACTCTGACAGGATGTTCAGAATATGTCAAATCTGGTTCAAGTTCAACTCCCTCAACATCAACCACTTGATCATGTACTTGTAGACACTTCTTCATTTGTGATACATGAAATACATTGTGCACGGCTGACAGTTGTTCAGGCAGCTTTAACTTATATGCCACCTTTCCACATTGTTGAATGATTTGAAAAGGACCAATATAACGTGGTGCGAGTTTGCCTTTGACTCCAAATCTGCTAACTCCTTTCATGGGTGATACTTTTAGATAAACATAATCTCCTACTTGGAATACCAAAGGTCTACGCCTTTTATTAGCATAACTCTTTTGCCTGGACTGAGCCACTTTCAAATTATTCTGGATCTGCCTAACTTTTTCTTCTGTTTGTTTCACAAGATCAACACCGAAAAACCATCTTTCTCCCGGTTCTGACCAATTCAATGGAGTTCTGCACCTGCGGCCATACAATGCCTCAAACGGTGCCATTTTGATACTCTCTTGATAACTATTATTATAGGAGAATTCTGCTAAAGGTAACCACTCGTCCCAAGTGTCTGAATAATTAAGTGCACATGACCTTAACATGTCTTCTAGAATTTGATTGACCCTTTCAGTCTAACCACTTGTTTGTGGATGATAAGAGGTACTATGCAAAAGTTTTGTACCCAGGGACTCATGTAGGTGTCTCCAAAATTTGTTAACAAACTGTGTACCTCTATCTGATACAATGGTCTTTGGTACCCCATGAAGACTCAGGATTCGTGCAATATAAGTTCTTGCATAAGTTATAGCAGAATAGTCCACCTTAACTGGAATAAAATGAGATGACTTTGTCAGTCGGTCCACAATGACCCAAATTGAATCAAAGCCTCTTGAGGTCTTGGGTAACCCAGTAATGAAATCCATACTGATATCTTCCCATTTCCAAGATGGAATGGGCAAGGGTTGTAACATTCCTGCCGACTTCAGGTGTACTGCCTTCACTTTACAACAAGTGTCACATCTGACAACATACTTGGCGATCTCAATTTTCATTTTGGTCCACCAGAATCTCTGTTTCAAATCTTGATACATCTTATTACTTCCTAGATGAATAGAAAACCTTGTGCTATGTGCTTCATCAAGAATGAGCTGACGTAACTCTGGAACCTTTGGGACCACTAGCCGGTTCTTAAACCACAACACATCTGCATCATCAATACTGAAATCTGTCTGTTGACCAGTTCTAACTTTTTCTTTGATGTGAGCTACTCCGAAATTCTTTCTCTGAGCAGACACAATCTGATCTTTGATTGTTGATTCTACTGTGACATTAGTCAACTGACCTTGTTGAACTATTTCAATATTCAGCTTTTCTAATTCATAACATAAACTGTAATCCATTGGCTTCACAGTCATGCAATTGCATTGATTCTTTCTACTGAGTGCATCAACAACAACATTCGCTTTTCCAGGGTGATAGTGCACTTCTAAATCATAGTCCTTTATTAACTCAAGCCACCTTCTTTGCCTCATATTCAACTCTGACTGAGTAAAGATATACTTCAAGCTCTTATGATCTATATACATGTGGCAAGTATTACCTAACAAGTAATGATGCCAGATTTTCAATGCATGAACCACAGCTGCTAGTTCAAGATCATGTGTCAGATAATGTTCTTCATGACGCTTCAACTGTCTCGAGGCATAAGCAATGACTCTGCCTTCTTGCATCAATACACAACCAAGGCCAATACCCGAGGCATCACAGTAAACATCAAATGGCTTTTCTATATCTAGTTGTGCCAAAACTAGAGCAGTTGTCAATGACTTCTTTAAAATTCTAAAAGCTTTATCACATTCTAGAGACCATATGAACTTAGTTTGATTCTTCAACAACTCTGTAATTGGCTTGGCTACCTTTGAAAAATCAGGTATGAATCGACGGTAATAACCCGCCATTCCCAGAAAACTTCGGACTTCATGAACTGATATTGGTGGTTTCCAATTTAGAATATCTTCCACCTTGCCAGGATCTACTGCTACTCCTTCGGCTGACAACACATGTCCTAAGAATTGCACTTCTCTTAACCAAAACTCACATTTATTGAACTTGGCATACAGTTGATGATCTCTCAGACGAGTCAGAACAACTCTGAGATGCTCAACATGCTCTTCTTCACTTTTGGAGTATACCAGAATATCATCAATAAAAACAACCACAAACTTGTCAAGTTCTGGCATGAAAACTGAGTTCATCAGATACATGAAATGTGCCGGTGCATTAGTGAGACCAAAAGACATAACTAGGTATTCATACAGTCCATATCTGGTGGTGAATGTAGTCTTTGGGATATCTTCAGGTCGAATCTTGATTTGATGGTACCCTGATCGAAGATCGATCTTTGAAAATACCTTTGCCCCCGCAAGCTGATCAAAGAGTAGATCAATGCGAGGCAACGGATATTTATTCTTAATGGTTACTTCATTCAGTGGTCGATAATCAACACACATCCTTAAAGTCTGATCTTTCTTCTTGACAAAAAGAGCTGGGCATCCCCATGGTGAGGAACTGGGTCTGATAAAACCTTTGTCTCGTAACTCTTGCAATTGATCCTTAAGTTCTGCCAATTCATTGGGTGGCATTCTGTAAGCTCTCCGGGATATTGGGGCAGTACCCGGTTTTAACTCAATCACAAACTCTACATCTCTTTCTGGTGGCAAACCTGGTAGATCATCTGGAAACACATCTGGAAATTCACAAACTACTGGTATATCACAAATCTCCTGTACTGACGTTGCACATATCCTTTCAACTGTTCTCTTTGGGATAGGAAGTTGGATAAGAAGATGAGATTTATTATCTGGCAGGTTCAACCTTATAGTTCTATGCAGTGCATCTATAAGGGCTCCTCTTTGGTACATCCAATTCATACCTAAGATTACATCTATATCCTGTTTCTATAATATTATCATTGAGGTAGGAAATATATGCCCACCTAACTCTATAGGTACGTCACGTACCATCTCCTTAGTACACAGTCGTCCCCTGGGCGACTGGATAAAGAAATCTTCTTGTGTTCCCATAATTAGAATGTCATGCTTAACAACAAAGGTGCGATTTATGAATGTATGCGATGCACCTGAATCAAATAACAGTACTACTGGATGATTAGCAACAGGGAACATACCCATCATAACAGGTTCTCCCTCTGGGATTGCACCTGCTTGAGTGTAGAACACACGTCCGGTCTTCTTCTTCTCACCCTTACCCTTCTGAACATTCAGGTTATTATTCTTGCTCTGAGGTTGTTGCTGTTGTGGTACGGGAGCTCTGGAATAACTGGGATTGTACTGCCTTGGATACGGGCAGTCCTTGGAAAAGTGGACTGGCTTTCCACAATTGTAACAGGGAAAGTTATGGGTTACTGGAGTCTGGTTTCGAATACCAGGGGCATTCGGCTGCTGTGGATACTACGGGATTGCGGCAGGACGGAAAAACATCTGCGGCTGAGCTTGGTATTGCGGTGGACGATAAGTTGGGCGGAAATGGTTCTGAGGGTGATAAACAAACTTCTGGCGCTTTTTAATGCTGCCAGATGGGCTAGAAAACACTGGCTTCTTTTTCTTCGACTCTTTGTGCAGTCGGGACTTCTCTTCTGACACAATAGCCACATTGACTATCTCATGGTAAGTGGCATTATAGCAGGTGACCAATGCTTCCTGAATTCTGGTACTCAAACCTCTCATGAAACAACTCTTCTTCTTTGCATCGGTGTTCACATATTCCGCTGCATACTGGGACAGATGATTGAATTTGCCCACATACTGTAGAACTGTCTGGTTCCCTTGCTTCAGCGAGAGAAACTCTTCTAGTTTCATGGCCATGACACCATCTGGGATATAATGTGCTCTGAAGGCTTCACGAAACTCCTGCCAAGTGACACGGTGGCCAGCAGGCCGTGCAGCGACCAGATTCGCCCACCACGCCCCTGCGGCACCTCTGAGTTGTTGTGCTGCAAACACAGGCTTCTGGTGCTCCGTGCACTATAAAAGTTCAAACTTCTGCTCCATGGTACGGAGCCAGTCATCCGCCTCTAGCGGCTCATCTACCTTTGAGAACACTGGTGGACGGGTATCGGTGAAATCCACATAAGTGGTTTCCCCTCCATTGTTACGGCCTCGACGACCCTGATTTCCATTCTGATTCTGATTCTG
This sequence comes from Saccharum hybrid cultivar R570, assembly GCA_038087645.1. Taxonomy (NCBI): domain Eukaryota; kingdom Viridiplantae; phylum Streptophyta; class Magnoliopsida; order Poales; family Poaceae; genus Saccharum; species Saccharum hybrid cultivar. The sequence goes on from JAQSUU010000100.1 coordinate 404,935, forward strand.
AGCCAACAAGGTAGTGGCATTAACCAGTGTGGCAATAGCTTCTGCCAAGGTGGGTGGAAACGGTGGGGGATTCGGAGTATTGTCCCCTTCTTGGGAAGTTCCAGTACCGTCCATCTGTTGTACACAAACCATATTTATTTACATCGCTTTATTGAATTAAAAAGCAGTTAGTACAGTACTTGTATACACACACAAACTTGTCTTACATTATTTTGTTACAAACTTGCTCGCAAGCAAGAAACTACCCACTAAGGTTCTTAGAAAGCAGGAAAGACTACTATGTTACACAACCATCCATGTCGACACTTCACTCCTTATCATCATCACTGATCACGATCACTCCATCCTCAACCTCTGGAGCACTTGCACCAGTGACATGACTTGCATCATCCCCACTTTCCATCAGGGGTTCATCTTCTTCTGAATCTTCTTCATTGTCCTCTCCACCAGGAACAACCACGGCACTGACATCATCTTCTACTGCCTGGGGCTGATGATTGGGATTCATCAGATCATGTAGCCTATGAACCTCCTCATGCAGAACAATGTTGTACTGCTCCAGGTGTGTCGCATAAAGCTCCAACTCACGAACACGAGCCCTAGCTTCTGTCTCCTTTTCCAAAGACTCATTCTGGAACTGTTTCCAAAAACGCATGTTGCGCTTCAGTCGCTCTACTTCTGATGTAAGCCTTGCAACCTCTGATTCTGAATCCGGGTTCGGATTACGGCTACTGCTTGCTCCATCACCTCTGGCGGCCAACTGATGATGTGGCACTCCTTGCGGACCCGTTTTCTTGCGAGGAGTCATCTTCACACGTGCCATCCTAAAGCAAGATAGAATTAGGACGATGAGAACAGATTGGGGGATCTGAAGGTTAGCATGAATAGGATTTGAACCTTACTTAACCCAAACCACTTTAAAAGGGAAGGTAACTTAAGCAGGTTAATTAAACATGATGCATGCATCGTACTTACGATCTAACAAAAAGATTAAGTAACACATGCAATATTTATAACATAGGGCACTATACATGATACTTCACTACGAAGCTTTCAAATATGAGCTAAGGAAACTATAGAATAGATTAAGATAAGCAAAAGCAATTTGGACCAAAATATCAGTATTAAGTTTGTTTGACCCAAATCATTTTGAAGTTTTTGCAAGGTAATACTACAATAACCCGAGTGATTATGCTCTGGTACCAGCTGTCACAGAACCTCCTAATTATGATGGCCCACAAGTACACGTCATTGCCATAATGACCTCTGACAGTCGTACTTATGTTCACCATAACTTAAAAGGCCTGCTTTCCTCCGAACAAGATCCAATCACAGGAGTATTGCAATATTACAACAGTTTATTCAAAATATTCAACAGAGTAAAGTAGCGGAAGTCTTACAATAATATAGGTTTACAAACCAGTTTTCAAACTTCAAACCTTATGTAACATTATTACAAACTAGTAGTAGAGAAGTATCGGTACTAACTTTATTACATCACACAAGCGAGATGCCTTGCCCAAAGGCCACACAGTCTACTCGTCGTCACTGTCTTCAACCACGACGGTCATGCAACAAGGCTCGAAGCAGACTTGTTCATGATCCGCACCTGCAACAAGGGGTTCAACAAACCCTAAGTATGAGAGTACTCAACAAGACTTACCCGACTAAGACAAAGACTCCAAGGACATGCTAGCTTTAGGGAATCAAGGTACGAGTAATCTAGAATCAAGATTTTCTTTTGCAGAAAAGCTTACTAAAGTAGATCCTTATCTTCAACATTTTACTTTTACCATTGATGGTTCATTAACCAAATCTAGGTGATCCTAATCTAGATCAAAGTAATTATCATCAAAACCTTTCTCATTCTTTCTTTCATTCCAGTTCTTAACTACGATGCAAGTCAGGTGATCAAGTCTCCATAACCGAGGAGCAACGACGATTCGAACCGATTATACCTAGCTAGGGATCCCTAACTTCACGACATATGTAGAACCGAATCTTGCATATATCAACCCTCATTTAGATCTCCCAAAACCAAAACGTGTCCATCGCCACCCGAGAGTACAGTACTCCTCGAACCCAGCCCGATTCTAACCCCGAGGGTACATGCTACTTCCGCCATCTCTCCACTCCCAGTGCGAGGTTAGACGTTCTCGTAATGGAATCACCAACATTTTGGGCTTACCCAAGGCATGAAGCTAGTTGCAAAGTCTCGAACACAACAGGCTTACAACGAACGGACCTTAACTGACAAGGCGGAAACACTACATTGAGACTCCTTTCCCAATGCATGTTAGCAGTGGCCAAACCACCCGCCCGATCTTTCAAGTTCATTCTCATATTTCAATATTCATTCAATATGCCGTCATGGCTATATAAACATTGCATTTAAAAGCTTAACTTCTAAGCATAGCGAAGCATACTACGCATTTTCCGTAAAACAGGTATCAAGGTTGATATCACAATAATCAAGGATGATAATGCAGCAATTAGGTTATCACTCAACTCCAAATTACTTAATGCAGTAAACCATAATATAAATAATAAAACATTTGTAAAATTCAAGGTAGGGTTTAAATGCACTGGGGCTTGCCTTGCTCGGACACGACGACTGACTCAGACTCGAGAACTCCAACGTCAGGTCCGGAACCCACCGACGATCGCTCTTCTCCGGAAACTGGCTCGACGGCAACAGCGACTTCTTCGAAAGCGGAAACTACACGAGTACATAACATGCTTTAACATGATGCTCGATGATAAACATGATGCTTGATGATAACATGCCATGAGTTACGACTGGAGTACAACTTCCCTTCACGGTGCAGTCGCAAACAGAAAACCTACTAACTAGTAGCGACGATTTCCAGCGATACCAGCTTTTAACCTAAACAAGTTACTAACGAGCTCAAACATGGAATTAAGGTGCCAAAGATCACAAAAGGGTAGTGACCTAAGGACATCACTCAATCAAAAAGGCACACAACACTTAAAGTTCTCAAATTAACATTTATTTATTATTTAAATAATTAGGGCATAATTAGAAGTTAATCAAATTTTACCTAATCAAGCTCAAACTTTTTCTATGGGTTAAGAATGAATTATAATAGTGTCATAATAAATTTCATAATTTTTGGATAAATAAATTAATTATTAAAATTCCTGGAAGTTGCATTTAATCTTTATTGGAACTAATTAATTCTACTGCACAAAGTATTCAAATTCATGATTTAACATTTTTTCTAGATAGTTTATACATTGAGAAGCTTACACAAAAATTTTCATGATTTTTGGAACTCTACACAATTTTTAGTGAAATAAACAAATAATAACACTATTCATTTATTTGAAAAAGAAAAAGAAAAACGAAATCGGGCCGATTCTCTTCTCTCCCTCCGGTCCGGCCCAACCGAACGGCCCGCTCGCGCACGCCCGCGCTCGCGCTCGCGCCCGGCAACGCGGCCTAGCAAGCGGCCCAGCCCGCTCGCTCACCCGCGCGCGCTCTCTCTCTCTGCGCTCGCTGACAAGCCGACCCCGCCTGTCATCACCCTCCTCTCGCTCTCCCGCTCACTCCCGCGCGCTCGCTCACCCTCGCGCGGTGGCCGGCCGGTGACCGGAGCTTCGGTCGACAAACTGACCTACCATCATCATCTACACCTTCCCATGATTCCATTTTGCTAGATAGCACCACGGTTCGAGCTTCGGTGACAGTTCACCGACGACGATGGCAGCTCGACGGCCACGGTGCCCGACGACTCGACGCTATAGCACGGTAGCAGCTAAATTAGCATGAGGAAAACGATCAGGAGCTCACAGCTGTGATGATGGCGGTCTCAGGGATGACGGAGAGAAGCCGGAGTGGCCTGGCTACGGAAGGCGACGGTAGCGGTGCTCCGACCGAAGTTGGACACGGGAGTGGGTGGCTGCGGTGATTCAGACCAAATTGGGCTAGCTCAAGGGGTTCACGAGGTGCGCAAGGTCAAGGCGAACGTGATGACGCGCTTTGCGTGGCTGGAGGTGGCTCGACGGCGGCAGCGGCGAGCGGCGGAGCTGCGGTGGCAGCGGTGGCGAAAACGGGGAAAACGAAAATCATCACTGTGACCTCGACGTATTTATAGACGACGGTCACGGCTACAGAGCTTGGAATGCTCACGCCGTTGCGCTGGCGCTCCCGACCGTGCGCGAAGGGTCTGGGCGGCCACGGCGGCTCGCCGGCGCCCATACCGCGCGGTGGCCGGCCACCATTGGCGCGGCACTGTAGCACCCCCAAATTTTAAATTTTCAAACTGTTTTCTAAAATTACTCTCAAATTCATGTAACAACTTAAAAAACTTCCAATCTATGAAATCTTCAGAATTTCAAGCTCTACAAGTTTTGTATTGAACACTTTTTCAAATTCTCACTGGATTTTAAAATTTGAGTTTAAATTCAAAAGGGGACACAATTTTGGGATTTGGTAATTTAGAAATTACTTTTGATTTTATATTGAAACTTCAAAATCTCCAAACACCAAAGTTGTATATCTTGACCAGACCTACAACTTTGCTGTTCAAAACTTTTTCAAATTCTGCCTCCATTTTGAAATCTTAGTTTGGGGACAAAAAAATGAATTAAAACTGAAATTTGTTTATTTTCAAAATTACTCCACATTTTACACTAAAACTTTGAAAACTCAAAACACCAAAGTTGTAGCCCTTGAAAAGTTCTACAAACTTGGTTTTAAACTTTTTCCCAAATTTGGCTTAGATTTTGAATTATTTCAAAAGGGGTAAAACAGGGTTTTGAAATTTAGGGTTTTCGGAGGAATTTTAAATTGGAATTTGTTGCTACTTTGATTTGTGATTACTTAGTGATCAAAACCTCACCCAAGGGCATCATTTGGACCAACATGACATGGTTGACCAAATGCCACTCTTGGTTGACCAATTAGCTTTTGAAATTCTTTTACATTTTTTCCTAATTTTGAATTCGAATTTGAATCGGAAAACTCGTGACAAGTTTTGGGACTCCAACTCAAACTCAAATTTGGAGTTTCATTTTAGAGGTTGTACTTGAGCTCATACCCTACACTTGACACTAGTGTGCAACACAGTCGCACACCTCAAATTACGCAGGGCATGGACTAAGCATTTGCGGTGGCATTCGAAATTAGGATTTTCGGGTTCGGAGCACACCACTAAGAAACACATTCAACTTAGATAAGTAAACTTGTTTTAGTTGATGCATAACAAAGTTAACCTAACAGGGATGCTTTGCAATGCATTATGACGACATGGCAGATTAATTAGCACTATAACACCCGGGGTGTTACAGGATGACATCTTCATGCATAAGTAGCTTTGCTTTATCACCATCTCGAACTTGTTTAGGACCCCCTGCCAAAGATGGCGATGTATGGGTAATCCATGTTGACTATGTCAAAAGTTATCGTTTCTATGCGGACCTTCTCGCCCTCTACGAAAGAGACTGGGATTGCCTTTTTCCCTAAGGCATCTATCTTTTTTCCCACCGAAACCGAACAATGAATTCCCGGCTGGTTCTAGTGTTCCCTTATCGAGGTTCATCTGCTCGAAAAGGCTTAATGAAAAGAATGTCAGTGGAGCTCCCATTGTCTATGAAGATGTTGTGTACTGTGAACCTAACTATGTTTGTTGTTGCCACGAAAGCATCTGTAAGTGGAAAGTCTCGTACTCAGAAGTCATTTTTGTCGAACGTAATTGGCACCATGGTCCAAGCTGGCCTGTTGAGCGGTACCCTTGATGACACGGTATGTACTCTTCTTTCATAGTCCCTTCTGGCTCTTGTTTTCATACACTTGGTTTGATCCACCAGTGATCACGAATATGTGCCCTTGGAATGGTAGGATGTTGTTTACGACCTGATGCTCTTGGGCATTTTTCTTGCTTTGTGGGCTGAGGTTGGCTTGATTGTTGCTGCTCTTGCTGGACTGGTGAGAATACAGCTGCTGAATGCCCTGGATGCTGTGGGAAATGCTGATACACCAGGAATGCCGGTTGTTGCCATATGTACGGATGCTGGTTGTACCCGTGTGAAAAGTTGGGGTACTGAGGGGCATTGCTGCTTGTCACCATATAGGGGTTGGTGGAACCCTGATTGTTTACCATTTCACGACTGGTGTTGTGGAACACATGGTTGGATGTTTCACTGCTTTTCATGGCCTCGTCTTTCTCTTTGAGTTCTCTAGCCATTTTGTTATATTTGCAGTCTTTTATGAAATGACCAGCGTTTTCGCCGCATACGGTGCAATAGGGTATCCTCTAGTTTCTTCAACTTCCTCTGCCTTTGCGTCTGTCGCGCGGACCTCGTCCCCCTCGCCCGCCACACGGAGCCTGATCAAAATTTCTATACTGCTAGTTTGGCAGCGTCCTAGGGGAACTTTGCACTGTTGGATTATGCTATGGTTGTTCCTGTAAATTGTTGATCGTGCGAAATGGTCTCACGTTTCACTGCCCTGGGGTTGGTGGTGGCCTAGGGGCTCTGCCTGCTTGCCTCCACAAGTTACATGTTGCCTTTCACTTTTTTAGGTCATCGTCTGACCTGGCGTACTGCCCCATAACCTCAAACAATTCTTTGACAGATGTGGGGTAATTTCTGGTGAAATGTGTTGCACACTAGCCAATGGCCAACCCTTCGATAGCTACTGCTATCACCGTCTCCTCTGGTGCATTCGGCACTTGCACTTTCATTTGGATGAGTCTCTCTAAGTAATCGGACAAGGACTCATCATCTCGTTCTATACAGTTTAGCAGGTCCCTTATGGTTTTCATTCCTAGGTGATATCCCTAGAAAGTGGATAAGAGTTCCGCTTTGACCTGGCTCCATGAATGGATGGAAAGGGGCTTCAATGATGTGTACCAATCATGGGTAATATTTTCAAGTGCCATAATTAAAGATCTGGCGAGAGTTTGAGCATCTCCTCCTGCAGAGGTGACGGTTGTTTCATAGCCTGTGATGAATTTTCATGGGTTTGTCTTTCCATTAAATACTGGAATGCACAATTTGTAGCCCAGGGGCCACGGGTGCAACTATAGCTCTCTTGACAAGGGCGAGGTAGAATCGTACGCTTCTTCATCTTCATCTACCAAGATGGCATCTGGTATTATTTTGTTTTCACCTTCCCGCCGGGTGCCTCCTCCTGCCGCCACTCCGTGCAGGCCCTGGATCTCGCGTACTAGCCATTCTCTTTCAATCTTCGCTTGCTTGATTGCTCGCTGCGTTTGCTCTACCCGGTTTTGAGCTACTGCCTGCCTCAGCAATAGCTCCTTCTCGTGCTACAGCCTAAGGATGTTCTGCTGATACTGGTCTAACTTTTTTAGATCTTTTGCCTGTTCGGTGATTTTGCCATCTTCGTCTTCTTCCGGTACTTCATTTCCGTCTTGATCGAGCTAGACTTCCTGAGCCACTCCCTCGGGCATCTCCTCTCGACCGAGAGGAGGCACCGTGCTATCTCCCACCGCCTGGGGAGCTCGTGGTTCCACCGTTGCTGTGCCATTTCGCGTGGCTACCCCTGCAGCTGCAAAAGCTGCCGCCTTGGATGCTTCCGCCCTGTCCGCCGGTGGCTTCGATGGTGGCATGATAAGCTCGAGCGAAACAATGGAGTAACGTAACACAGGTCTAATGTAAATCTGACTGTGGCGTGCATTTTTTTTAGAAAATCATATACATAACACAGGTCTAATGTAAATATGACTGTAGCGTGCATTTTTTAGAAAATCGTATACATTTTGCTAAAAAAAAGGTCATAGGTGTACATCTTAAAGTTTAAAAAATTATAACATACATCTTCGAAAAGCAACTGTCACCTATATTTCTTAACAAACGTGCGACGTGTATGTTCCAAAACAAATGTAACGTACATAGCACACATGCATCTTAAGAAAATACATTAGCCATGTTTCTACCCATTCTAATTAATTTTGTAAAGCATCTCCAAGAGTTTACCAAAATTCACTTGGAAAATATTGTGATTTAGCAACTTGCTAAGATATATGACAAGTGAAAAAATAGACTCTCTCCAAGAGTTTGCTATTTGGACTTGGTAAAATAAGAAGATGTCCACTGAGCGAACGAAGAGCCCCGCTAAGCGAACGAAGAGCCCCGCTAAGAAATGAAGAGCCCCGCTTAAATATGCACGTGAAGCCGGATGCGCGAGCGATGCGTGCTCGCGCTTAGCGCGCAAATATGCGCGTGGAGAGGGGAGATTTACCAAGTTGCTAAAATTTGCCAAGTTGGATGCCAAACTGTTGGAGCACAATTTTTCCTGTTTTGCCAAAAATAGATGGATGCCAAGTTGATTTGGCAAACTCTTGGAGATGCTCACTTGGTAAAAATCACTTGGTATATCTTGAGTTTTAGCAAGTTGCTATTTTATTTGGCAAGTGAAAAAAAGACCTCTCTCTCCAACAAGTCCTTATTTCAACTTGGTAAAAATAAAAAAAGTAGGCCCACTAGTGGGACCCACACAAATAAAATATTTATCCCAACCGTCTTCTTTCCCCTCCGGCGGCATCACCTTCGTCTGCATCATCGGCTCCCTCCGCCGCTGTTCCTCCAGCTCGCCGGCGACCACCTCGCCAAGGCCGCCCCGCACGCCGCCCTCGCCAAGGCCGAGCTCGCCTTTGTGCGGACGCATGCGAGCGCATGGAGGAAGATGCAGAGGAAATCGTCGCGCGGGAGGGAGCGGTCCACGCCAAAACGCGCGATACGCAGTTGACACCGCGCGGGGAGGAGAAAATACCAAGTTGGGATAAATAGGGAGTTGATTTACCAAGTTGTTGGAGAGGGTTTTTTGTGTTTTTGCCAAGTTTATAAGAATACCAAGTTGATTTAGGGAGTTGTTGGAGATGCTCAGACTATGAGAGCGGTTGCCTATCTTAGCTTGCCACAGTTACACGTCAGTTGCATCTCATATATATATTTTTTTTCTAATACGCAAAAGATTTTGCGTATCATTGTATATTAACAAGAAGAGTTTAAACATACAGACAACACGTTTCTATCGAGTGCCGAAGGAGGTCGATCTAAAACAACAGAAGAAGTGCTTCTATCTCGTATATATTTTGTCGTGAAAGGTTTTTAAAACAATTTTACACATTCATTATAACATGTTAGGAATTTTCTAGATTTTCTTTATATTTTCTCTCTTTTTTTGAGACAAATCTAATTCTTTAAATCTTCTAGAGAAATTTTTATAAGCTCTAAACATTTTATTTGGGTTCTTTATATCAAATATCTAATCTCTAAGGGATAGAGTGGTAGATTGGATAAAGACTAGAGGAGAGCGTTAACGACTTTGCACTGGGAATGCTGTTGCGTGGCTTAATGCAAAATACCCTCGTGAATTGATTATTACAGACCTAAAACATTTAACCAAATAGCACCTTTGTTCATTAGAGACTAAGGAGAATAATCAGATTACCATAGGTTAAAGAGATAAAATTGACTTTTGTTCATTATATTTTCACTTCGGACCATTGAACGGGCCTATTAAAAGGAATAGTGGCGGCCCAAAACCCATGGTTGCCCACATGGCACACCAGGATTGGGAATGTCATTGGCGAGTGAGATGGTCATGAACTCGAGTATGACATGTGTCATCAATTATAGCAAGGTCAATAGTTACAGCCGACCGCTGGTTGTAAAGTTCTTTGCAATTTTATCTCAATCCACCCATATAGTAGTTAGGTCTTCACTATTGATATGTGGTCGACTTATCCCTCTCATAAAGTTTTTTGGTTTTTATGCCTAAATCAGTTGTAAGCTTACAACCCGCTTCTCCTTTCTCTCTTTCACCTTAGCATTTAGCCAACTTAGAGCATCTCCAAGAGTTTGCCAAATCAACTTGGCATCCATCTATTTTTAGCAAAACAGAAAAAATTATGCTCCAATAGTTTGGCATCCAACTTGGCAAATTTTAGCAACTTGGCAAATCTTCCCCCTCCACGCGCATATTTAAGCGGGGCTCTTCGTTTTTTAGCGGGGCTCTTCGTTTCTTAACGGGGCTCTTCGTTCGCTTAGCGGGCCTCTTCTTTTTTTACCAAGTCCAAATGGCAAACTCTTGGAGAGAGTCTATTTTTTCACTTGCCATATATTTTAGCGAGTTGCCAAATCACGATATTTGCCAAGTAAATTTTGGCAAACTCTTGGAGATGCTCTATACAACTAGTTATTATACTTGCTCTTAGAGTTTGCGATTGAAGTGATGGGATACTCACATTTAATTGCCAACCACTATCCCAAAAAAATCGTCAACCGAAGTACCAAACCGATGTCTTCACATAGGAGGATGCATTGAGATCTTCTTTTCCCCTCATGGCAGTCACCACGAAGAAACTACTGGGTAGTTTCTATGCCATAAGACACCACGAATAGAAACTATCCTCTGATATCAAACCAATCGTTCTCACAATTGTTATCTCTCTCCTCCGATCCTGCGGCTGGGTTCATTCTGTGGCTTCATCCACGCCTCACCTTATCTCCTCTCTGAGATATTTCATGCCATAATTCCATGCCTAGCGCAAGCCACCATGGAGTCTGGCCTTGTCCCGACTACTGCTCCACTCCGCCTCCACCGGTACTCGCCGAAGAGCACGACGTCCCAAAACGTGCTTACCAGCGACAGCACCTACACGGAGTCGACGGCGACGTAGCTCCGCCTGCCCAGCCATGAACGTGAAGGCATCCCGCACACCATCCCCGCGAGCATCACGAGGCCCGCGCACCATCGACTACTTAGTTGCGTGTGAAGACACCGTTTCTAATCTAACTTAGAAATGGTTTCTCATTTTTTTGCACTCTCTAGTCTCTCCACGTTAAATTGCTCGCCACATCAGCAAAATGCCTATGTGGCAAGATAATTATCAGGGATAGAAATCATGGTGGTTTCTACGTTGGGAATACCCTTATTATGCTAGGGGTCTTTTTTCCCCTTATTACGCGCTGATTTTGGTTGATGAAAGGATTCCTTTCTTATAAAAAGATTTAATCCTAAAACCTATCGTCTTCATCATGATTCATGAATTCATGATATATATATATATATATATATATATATATATATATATATATATATATATATATATATATATATATATATATATATATCATGAATTCATGAATCCTGATGAATTCATGATATATATACACTGACAAATTGTGGCCCAGAATCTCTCAATTCAGAAGAGCAGTCGAACCAACCTTATTCAGGGGCGGATCCAAAGGGGGGGCTGGGGGGCTCCAGCCCCCCCTAATTTCTTGATTTCAATGCTAATTACTGTAGCAAAAACTTGATTTCACCGTTAAATCTTCGTGCAAATCAACATCTCTGTTGTTTTAGCCCCCCCTTATCCCGCATCCCACATCCGCCACTGACCTTATTCTTCCCTAGAAAATTCGGAGCTGTCGTTGCCCATATCATTTTCTCATGCAGATAGGGGCATGTAACTACTGAAACATACAAGATTGTGACCGAAGATGCACAGCTGTGCTTATTCAAAATCAGCGAGGTCCTCCAGTTCTCCTCTGGTCTCTGGCACGCCGACGAGCCTTCATTCTCCCAAGCAGCAAGGAGACGTTGCACTGAAAGTACATATTGTGTTTCAGAGTTATATTGCAAGTGTTTCATATGAATGTTGAAAAAGTAGATTGAGGATGTTGCATATGTTGTAACGGTTATACATGTACGTTGCAAGTGTCATTTTCCAAGGTTTCATCTGTGTTTTTAGACGTATTTGCAAGTGTGTTTATGTGGATGTTTCATATGTTTCACACATATGTTGTAAGTGTTTTATCTGATGTTGCGTATGTTTGCAATAGTTTTCAAGCGTTTTTCAGGTGTTTTTTTGCAAGTGTTTTAGAAGCATGTTTCAAGTATTTCATTTGTATTCAGACATATGTTGCAATCATTGCATCTAAATGTTTCAAAAGTAGATAAGGTGTTTGCACATTGTCACCCGCCTGTAGCTGCTAGAAGGGGCATGATTTTTGGGTCAGGCGGGACGCAGACGCCACATGGGGTCGGCCAAGGGTGTAGACGCCGTGTGGGGTCGGGTTGGGCGCAGACGTCTCATCGGGCTGGCGTGGGGGCGAAGTGCAGACGTGGGCGTCGTCCGGACACTAGCACTACCGTTTCCCTTATCACGCGCTGACCGTTGTTTCCCTTATCACGCGCTGAGGTTTGTTGGATGGAGGGATTTCCTTTCTTAAAAATATTTAATCCTACAAATTATCATGTCTTCATCATGAATTCATGATCAAGCATGCGCACCAAAATATTTCCAAAGATTTCTTCTAAAAAATATACAGACGTATGTACACTGACCTCGTCTTCATCATGAATTCATGATCAAGCATTCGCACCAAAATATTTCCAAAGATTTATTCTAAAAAATATACAGATGTACACAGACCAATTGTGGCCCAGAATCTCTCAATTCAGAAGAGCAATCGAATTAATCTAGTTCTTCACTAGAAAATTCGGAGCTGTCGATGCCCATATCATTTTCTCATGCAGGTAGGGGCATGCAACTACTGAAACAGATATACAAGATTGTGACTGAAGATGCATACTGATCCTAGTACAGCTGTGCTCATTCAAAATCAGCGAGGTCCTCCAGTTCTCCTCTTGCGGTTCAAGATCACATTGAGCACCTGCAGGTGCTCGTCGTTGGAGATATGGAGGTGCACGCGAAGGTCACTGAGCAGACCCTCCTTCTCCCAGCTCAGCGCGTTGCCGCACGCATGGAACGCCTTCATCAGAGCAGCGTAGGCCTCTAGCTCCAGATGGTGGATGTGTTCCCGCACCGTCGTCGTCCCCATCTGATCCTTCAGGGGCTCGCTTTTCATCTCACGTGATTCAGCTATGTCGTCACAATCACAATGTTGTTCTTTCTTGACGGGTTGTTCCTCCTTGATGATGGGTTGTTCTTTCTTGACGGGTTGCAGCTGATCGGCCTTCTGATCGTTACAAGGCCTGGCGGTGGGAGCTGCAGCGCAATCCTTGCCGGCGTCGATGCTCCTGGTTCTGCTGTCACTGTCACTGCCACTGCTGCTGTCATCTGAAGACGAGTCAGAATCACTGTCGTCGTCATCGTCTTCCTCCTTGTCGTCCTTGCGCTCGTGCTGCTGCTGTTGCTGCTGATGGTCATCAGCATCATCATGGGGATTAATGCCTATTCCAACGTCGTTGTCATAATCTTCGCCGCTCATCTCGTCCTGTTCGTTGTTCACGCACACGTTTGGGACTGGCACTTCGACTCCACATCTGGGTTCTTGCTTAAGCCTCTTGGTGTCGTCCTCAAATCTCTTGACATGGGAGCTTGTGTCAGAACCCAACATGCCGAAGCTCCTCTTCTGCAAGAACGGCGTGAAGCCTGGCGCCATGGGCTTGTAGCCGCCTTTGCCTCTGCCGACGCTCATGCCGACGATAGCACGAGGCTGCATCGCGCTCTGGACGGAGATACGGTTATCCTGACGGAAAAAGAACCATGGCGAGATGTCAGGAAACGTGCTCTGCAGATGTAACAGAACCGATCTACTGCGCGCGCATGGGAGAGAGAGACACGGCGATGGCCGCCTTACCTTGTGGAGCGCGACCCAAACGTCGTCGTCCCTGAGCCGCTGGCGGACGCGGAGCCTTTGCGGCGGGACCGTGAGGACCTTGGCCGCGCCGACGATCTTGACGTCGAAGTGGCGGTCGTTGGCGGCGGCAGAACCCTGGACCTCGGCGCACTTCCACAGGCTGTCGTCGTCGTCGAACACCTCGACCATGTCCCCGGCGTCCAGGTCGCGCGGCACCGGCGCGGGCGGCGGGCGCGGCCGGACCGACTTCCTCGAGATGCGCCCGGACACCTCGCCGTCGCCGTCGTGCCACCGCAGGGTGTACGAGTGGCCGTTGCCCCACGTGACCTCGCCACTGCGCCACGCGCCCACCGGCGACCCGGCCTCCTGCGTCCACACCTCCACCGGGTTCCCTTTCCTGATCCTCATCGCTCGGCCTCAACGCCGCCGCCGCCGCCGCCGCGCGGCCGCTCTTGCCCTCCTCTCCTTTGTACTACTAGTACTTGGCAAGTTCTTGGAGTCGATCGTATGCGTATCCCCAACAATCCGCGAGAAATCTCCAAGCAGCCGAACCGCCTGAATTGGGTGGAGATATATAGATCGCCGAGTCGGCGGGCTCCAATTCCGCCTCGGTTGCCGAGTTTAGACCGGAACGGACATGTACACCGATTTTGTTTTTTGGCAAAAAAGAAAACGAAAAAAAATGCAGGCATAATATATACTACTATTACATTTTTGTAATTGAATCAAAATCAGATCCGAATACAAATAGGTTGGGCTGGGCTGCTCGGTTTCGCACAGCAGGGACGGAAGGAAAAAGAAAGGTGCGTGTATCTGGTGGGTGCACATCGCCAGCGAAGGGGCCTGGGCACCTGGTATAGGGCGCCGGCAGCCGCCCAATCGTCGCCACAAGAGCTCACGGCAGAACTGCGAGGCAGCGAGGGGGGCTATATACAGTGTTAAATCGATGGCCCGGCCCTACAGGCCGACACGGCAGAGGACCAAGTTAGTTTTGTTTTTCCCTTTTTAAACGGAAATGCTGGTGGACGGGCATCCGGTGGCTTCGGACGCGCGTCACCATGCCACTGGACCACCCCGCTCGGTCTTATCCCATGAGCCCGACGCTGCTTCGACTTATCCGCTCCTTTTCGCTTTGCACCGCTCCTTCTCCCACTCCGCTGCGCGCTCCACTGTCACCGACCGTCTCCTCCTCCGACTTTGCTCTGCTTTGTGCCACGCGTCTCTCCCTCCAGCGACCAACATGCGCGATGCGGTGCCTTCTGGCGAGCCGCCCTCCCTCCCTCTCTCCTCCCTCCGCTCCGTGCTACCGCGACCTCCATGCCACCAAGAGAGAGGGCAGCGGCGATGGCGCGAGCGCCGCCCCGTGACAACGTGGAGGAGGAGGATGACATCTCGGAGGAGGCGGTAGGTGGGGAGGGATTTGGATCTGAGGCCTCCCTCCCCCTCCCTCCTCCTCTGGATCTGCTCCTCCACCACCTCCTCCTCCCCTACTCCTCCTCCATCTAGATCTATGGGATGTGGTGGTGGCTAGGGTTCCGACTAGCTCTCTGGGGTTCAGCTCCTCACCATGTTGCAAAGATTTTTTTTGAATGTTGCGGTAGTGTTTAGTTAATGTTGCAGTAGGCTAGGGTTCCGACGAGCTCTCATGATTCACCTCTCACCGTATTGCAATGATTTTCTTCGTTTGTTGCATTAGGTCTAGGTTGATGTTGAAAAGGTTTTCTTCGTTTGTTGCATTAGGTCTCCGTTGATGTTACAGTAGGCTAGGGTTCCGGCGAGCTCTCTGGGTTGATGTTGCAATTGTTTTCTTCGTTTGTTGTATTAGGTCTAGGTTGATGTTGCAATGGTTTTCTTCGTTTGTTGCATTAGGTCTGGATTGATGTTGCAATGGTTTTCTTCGTTTGTTGCATTAGGTCTCGGTTGACGTTGCATCCTACTCTTGCAGCAGCAAAGGAAGGGTGACGAGCTGGGGCCGGGCTGTGGGGGCGAGCCGGCGGCGGGCTAAGGTGCTGGGGGGCCAGCGAGGTCGAGAAAGGGGGCGGATCCTGTGCTCGCGATGGAGGGTGGTGAGCTGGTGCGGGGCTGTGCTTTTTCTTCTTCATCTTCTGTTGGGGCGGACGGGGGTGATGCGGGGTCATGCGGGCGAGGGGGGCGATGCAGACTGTGCTTCTTCTTTTTTTGTGCGATTGTGGGGCGGGGTGCAGGGCCGTGTTGACCGGGGGCGTCCGTTCGGGCGCGAGCATGATCGCTTTTTAAAGGGTCCGAGCGCTAGCCCCTGTCCGGACACAGCTCCGACGCCTGCACCCGCGTCGCATCGGACGCTCCTATGCTTGCATCAGATCCCGCGCTAGCGATCGTCTCCGGCAGCCCGCGGCCCATCCCGCGCTAGCTACCACGTTCGGCCACACGTAACCCATCATGCGCCTCGATCCCATCCCGCATGTGCCCCCGCGTCAAGCCCACCACGCTCCTTCCCCGCCACGCCGCGCTCCTCCCCCGCTGCGGTGCCATCCCCCGCCGCGCTTCTTCCTCGTCCTAACGTCTCAAAACATCTGCAACATTCGTCCGACCGTTGCAACATATGCAGTATACTATTGAAACATACTTGTATAGTCATTGTAACATCTAGATGAAACACTTGAAACACGCATCTGAAATAGCTGAAACATTGGAATATACATTTGCAACATACAGTTGAAACATGTGGAACATACACTTAAAACATACGTGCAAAGCTATTGCAACATATGCAACACCAAATATTTTTGCAACATCTAGATGAAACACATGAAACATACAGATGAAACATATGAAACAGAAAACACGTGAAATATACGGTTGCAAAAGGGCTCATCAACGCGTCTGAAACAGCTAAAACATTTGGAACATACATTTGCAACATACGTCTAAAATAGATATGAAACATACACTTTAAACAACGTGCGAAGCTATTGTAACATATGCAACACCAGATCTTTTTACAACATCCAGATAAAAACACATGTAACATACAAATGAAATACATGAAACATACATCTGAAACGCGTGAAACATACGGTTGCAAAAAGCTCGTCGACGCAGAGCTTGACGCCGGCGCGGAGTTTGATGCCACGGAGTGACACGGAGGTCGGCGGTGCGAAGCTCATTGACGGCACAGGCCTCGGCAGTGGTCGTAGCAGGCGGACGGGCACGCGGCCGCGAAGGGCGGCACTAGTCTGGTCAGGAGGCGCGATTCCAAGCACGAGGGGCGGTGTGGGTGGGAGCGAGCAGGACGCCGGGGGCGCGTCGCGGGCAGGAGCGAGCGGCGCGAGCGGGAGCAGCGAGGCGGACTTGGACGGGGGCACGTGGGGTTCAAACAGCCGAACATCCACGTGTAAGCATTAGCGTTTTTAGAAATGTGTAAGATTCTGAGGGCTTGTTTGCTGTACGGCTCCGAGAGAAGCCACCGGAGCCTCAAATCGTAGCTCCTC
Organism: Saccharum hybrid cultivar R570; assembly: GCA_038087645.1. Taxonomy (NCBI): domain Eukaryota; kingdom Viridiplantae; phylum Streptophyta; class Magnoliopsida; order Poales; family Poaceae; genus Saccharum; species Saccharum hybrid cultivar. The sequence continues at coordinate 422,004 of JAQSUU010000100.1, forward strand.
CGACTCCAGCGGTTTGTCAGTGCATTTTGACCGGAGCCAGAGTCGTTTTGAACAGTGCTGCATTGATCTACAGTATAGAGCAGTATGCTGCAGTACGCGGGCAGGACGAGAAGCCGGAGCACCTTGGAGTAGCGCCAAACAAGCACTAAGTTCAAGCTAGTAAATGTACAACCCGGTTATTAATCAGGCCAAACTATGCCAGCCCACAGGCCCAGACATGACACTAGGCAAGTGTCATACCCGTCCAAGAATCCTCAATCTATATTTATATCATATCTATATCTATATCTAAAAGGAACTTCAAGCTCTTTACATCATTCTATAAATCGATAGGAATAGTTTTTCTCCAACAACTTCTTTAGCTAGATCTCCAAAATGTCATCCTCTATTTTGGATTTGTCGCTAGCCAAAGACAAGGGCAAGCACTTTACTGTGCGCATAAGATATAGAAAAGTTGTTGAATGGTGGAAAGATATAAAAACACTCTTTATTCAAATGATTCTCCAAATATTAATTTAGAGAGTGAGTTTAAGAAAGATACATATGATTTTTAATATTAAAGAGCGAAAAAGGATTCCTCCAACCTGTTTTTACTTCTCAGTGCCCTCGCGCCCTTCGTATCCTAGGGCTGGATCCGGCCATCCGGGTGTTAAAATATTCGAAAGATTCGATATTTGTATTCATTTTAAGTTAATATGGATATCTGTATTCATATTCAATTCTAGTATGGATACTAAACAACCGTATTCACTTCATATGATTTCCGTATTCAAAAATGTTAAATATTCGACAATATTTGCATTTGCGAACAACAAAATACCCTATAAAAACATCTAGAACTTATATCTATGACTAGTAATTAATGTAAATGATTTCAATTTTAATATAGCAATGCAATGTTTAAACTATTTAAAACTTATGTGTATGGCTAATAACATTATATTAATTGTATTATTATTAATGATATGTAAAGGTTAATTTTAATATGGCTAATCATATTAATTTTAAGTACTTTACTTATCGATGCATTGATGAAATTATTTTTATATATTCTAAACTACTTGTTATTAAATATTTATTTCAAGTTTTATTATTTTTTACATATTTAATTATTGAAATATTTATTAAATATGTATTTTATGAGTTGTCATTATCTCCATGTGTTATATAATTATATTCTCTAAATGCAAAATAATTTTGTTCTACTAAAATTATATACAAGCATTATCTTCAAATTCTAGTAGATATCGGAATATGAATCCGAATTTGAGATATCTATTTTGCATCTATATCCGATAATATACGTATCCGTATCCGGATTTAGAATTAAAATATGGTAAATATGGATTCATTCCGAATTCATCGACCCATGCCCATATGAGTTGAAACAACTTGTGTCTAGCAATGACACAGATTCCGAATTTAAGATGTACTAGCAAATATGCCCGTGCGTTGCAACGAGAACAAAAATAACTTGAGAATTGAGATTAGTCTTGTGTTTCTATTCATTTTAGAATATCTGAATGCACACTTTTATAACTCGTATTGGAACCGATGGCTTAGACATCTATCCAATGATCACGCCATGCGTTTCAATTTCTCTTAGACTCGGTCACCGTGACTGACTGTGGACGCATGCTACACTAACTCTTATGTGTGCGAGAGACTTGAAGATATTAATCTGTGTGCGAGAGACTTGAAGATATTAATCAATGATCATGTTAATATGTTATACACTCTAATTTATTCTAGCACGTTCAAGAGAGATTTTGAAGATTTTAATCAAGATACAATCCAATTAATTTATTTTAGAATTACCTAAACATGTTGTGTTTTAATATTAAGTATGGATATGTATATCACATATAGTGCTAGCATGGTAGGAGCTCATCTGTGTGTACGTATTTTAATCAAGATACAATCTAACTAATTTATTTTAGAATTACCTAAACATGTTGTGTTTTAATATTAAGTATGAATATGTATATCATATATAGTGCTAGCATGGTAGGAGCTCATCTGTGTGTACGTATATAAAAAATAGAGAAAATTCAAAGATCATATTATTGAGAGGAAGAAAAGAAAGAGGATGTATCAATGTTTAGTTTGGCTGACCAGCTTAGCTAAGGGGGAAGGTTTTAAAAAATGGAAAAATCGAACCGCACACTATCCTACCAATTGGCTATGGAAAAAAAAGAGCACGGCCACGCCGCTTCTGTGCTCGCGGTACCTGCTCCTCGTCCGATCCGTACTCCTCTCCTCTCCTCCCTGCTCCTCATCTTCTCCGTCGCTGGGTGGACCAGGCCTGGCCTGGCCGCGCGGAGGCAGCGGCGCAGGCGCCTCTGGCTGGCACGCACGAAAGTCCTGGCCGGCGGCGTTGTGTATGGATGAGAAGGAATTTGATTCGCGGAGTGGTGTGAATCCAAAATCTAGCGACATTGTGTTGCCTGTTCCGATTTCTGGTTGGAAAAAAGTGTGAATACCTTTCTCGATTTGATTTGCAGTTCTTTCTCGGTTTAGTTTATAATTGATTCACAAGTTGTCTCTTGTGGATTAGTTGGGAGTCCCGACCAAAATTAGCCAGACGATATATTATACGTAACCTGGTGGTGGATTTGTTGGCTGGTTGTATTGTATTCGGTTTGCATAAGGAGATCGTGCGGTGAGATGTCTCATGTTTTCCCATTCTGATTCTGGATTTGTTCTCTATTATGGTCAGGCGGAGGGGGTGGAGGCAGACAAAAAAAAAGTAGAGGTGGAAACAAAAAAAAAGCTGCAGAAATTTTCACAATTAAATATTAGGTAGAGATAGAGATTAATGAGTTGTGTTATAACACATGGGCACCCTCGTATCAACGTCCACGCAGCTTACGCGTTCCTGCCATGCAAAAACCTCTCCGTCGCCCTCGCTGTCTTTTTTTTTCAGCCACCCACAAGTACCCCACCCGTCTATGTGAGTTTCTTCTCCACGCGCTTCCGTAGATGGTTTCCATATCTAATCGAGTGCTCGGAGACGGGAGATTATTTCCGTATCACGGTGGGTATCCAATCAATGTCTCTAGATTGCTTGGCTTGTTTATAGTGTATAGACAGATAGATAAACAACACTATTCTCTTTTAGTGATAGACGGTGTATCGATCGACAACGAGTCAGCTCATCCAATGTACTAGTTCCAGTTGTACAAATTTCCACTTCATCGTCTGTTTGAAACTAGAGAGCACCGACGTTGCTTACTCAGTATAAAGTTACTGTTGTTCTAATCCGAACTATACCGGTGCATGTTGAGATGGACGATGTCCTTGCCTGGCATTACGACAGTAAGGGTTGCTTCTCTGTTAAATCTGCATACCGGGTGCACAGAGAGGTAATGAGGTGAAACGAGCAGGCCGGAAGAGCGGGGGGAGATGAAGGAGGTGAAGGAAGGGGAGATTTCTGGAAGAAATTGTGGAAACTTGACTATATGCCAAAGGTGAAGCATTTCCTATGGCGTTTGAGTCACAACACCCTGGCTTTCCGGAGGGTGGTACAGAGAAAGGGCATGAAAATTGACAGACGCTGCTGCATGTGTGGGAGATTTGATGAAGATGGCGGCCACCTCCTGTTTAAGTGCAAGAACATCAAAGAAGCATGGTGAGAACTGAACTTGGAAGTGGTACGGTGTGACCTTGCTCAAGCGGAGACGGCAATGGATATGATGGAGAAGGTGCTGAAACTAGAACCAAAGACATAGAGCACGGTTGTTCTCCTCCTTTGGCTATGGTGGGATGAACGAAACAAATGGAGGGAGGAGGGAAAAAGAAGAGCAGGCGTGGAAGTGGCATACATAGCAGCGGTGTTGTCTGACAAACTGCATCAGAGGACTCTAAAGCCGCTGTTGTCGGAATCCCGTCAGACATCCAGGTGGACAAGGCCGAGCGATGGGGTGCTGAAACTTAACTTTGATGGCGCGTTCCTGATGCAGACTGGTGAAGGAGGCTGGGGGTTCATCATCAGAAACCACATGGGCGCCGTGCACAAGGTGGGAGCGGGAAGGGAGATGTTTGTTTCTCCAAAAACGCGTTCCATGCCGAGCTCTTGGGAAGTTTGGAAGACCTGAGGATGGCGGTGTCGATGAGAATAGCGCACATTATCCTTGAGACGGACGCAAGCACAGTGAAGACTGCCCTGGAGGGCGATGATTGCCACCTGTCCCCGTTGGGGGTCTGATCACCGAAATAAAGCAGCTAATGGCATCTGAGTTCGTATCATGTAGTGTTTTCGTTTGTCCCCGAGTCTGTAATAAGCTAGCTCATGAACTAGTGTCTTTCGGTTGTAAGTTGCCTAGTGGCTCTCATGCTACTTGGGATGCTGTACCTCAATACCTCGAGGAGTTGGTGTCCAGCGATTTGGTTGTGACTGAAGAGTAATGAAAGCTCTGTTTCAAAAAGAATGATATTTTCTCTGATAGAGCAATTTCTTATGTATCTACTCAAACTCGAACCGGCAGTGGAAATAACATAACAAAAAAAAACCGAACAGATAAATAAGATTTTGTAAATTGCAAACTGGCTAACACGCTATGGCCTATTATATTGGCGTCTTCTCACTCTTATTTGACCCTGAAGCGCATGCGTGGTTTAGATTGTTTGCCGCGCTCCATTTCGCTTCTCAACAACAACCTTCTCTTTGTTCCATGAGCCTTGTCTATGGGATCCGAATCCTCGGTCGCGCTCATCGTAACTGATCCTTTCCAGCTCGATGTAGTTCCACTGTTTTGTGACATTATCATGACACGGGCAACCGTCGTGCGGCCGTCTCCTTCCTCCACCAGGACACCAACCTCTGGTCACAGGTATAGGTGAGACAACATATATTATTGTTAGGCAAAATGGTTGAATAACTTCATAAAAATGGACTTGAAAATTTAGAACTACTCTTTGCGGAAGATATATATGGCCTGTTTAGAACGGAGAAATTCTAGCTAACCTATGGCTTTGTTCGGCTATGCTGATAAGCCGGCTGAAAAAATACTGTTGGCTGATTTGTTGTGAGAGAAAAATATTGTTACGGCTGAAAAAAAACAAGCTGAAAAAGACGGATTATAAGCCGGATGAACAGAACCTATGTTTAGAAAAACGGAGGCATACAGAAATACACGGACGACTACTACTTCCTATCAATATTGGCGCCCTAGCATAGTTTTTTTCCCTTGGAGCTTGCCGTCGCCCCCCACCTGCCATCTAGGAGAGGTTCACCAAATTGGATCTCCAAACACTATTTTTAGAACTGGGAATGCTGGGAGGTAGAACAAGCAATGAAGATTCTGTTTTGGAGGTTTTAGTGTAATTTAGTGTTTCGGGCCATGAATGTGTTCGATAAAGCTCGTGGAGCACATGGGACATGACGGGGAGACATGGAGTTGTGGGCCTGCTTTTTTAATTAAATTATTATAAACTGTTGAAGAATGGCAACAATTAGCTCTCTACTTTTTTGGTCACTTGTAACATTTTTTAGGACTATTGAAGATGCTCTTAAGTAGAGCCAGCCCCTAGAGGGGTGCTGCGGGTGAGACACCTAGGGCCTATGGCTAGTTATGTAATACTCCTATAGCCCATTAGCCAATATGGATTTTTCAACATCCATGACGCCTACCCTTGTCTTCCTCCACAAGTAGCTCGGCCCTTGGGTCCATGCATGGCCTTGGATCTCTGGTGGTGGTTGTGGCCACGGCATCCAACAACGACGGGCGATCTAGGGCCTCTATGGTTAGATCTAATCCTCCTACTAGTTGTATTTAGATTTGACATCCTTGTGTCTGGCATAATGTTTATGTAGTATGGATGTGTGTTGATAGGAAGGCTCCACATGAGTCTCGAGCCCGAGGCGTAGAGCCTGCAAACGACTATCTAAATTGCTCTTGGTGCAAATTTTTGACACCAAATAAGTGTGATATAAAAAATATATCTCATGATAAATCTAATGATACTTATTTAATATTATAAATGTTAATATTTTTTATTTGTATAGTTAGTCAAACTTAAGGTACTTTAACTTCGTACTGTGTTAGAATTGTATTCTTCTGTGGACGAAGAGAGAGCTCTAGCTAGCTAATCTAACCAAAGCCTTAGACCATCGATAATGATACCCTCAGGACGTCCGGAAGGATGGACGTGGCGCTTCTCGGGCCTGCGCGCTACAGCCCAACAGCGCCAGCTCTCTACGGCTCTTGTATCTCTCTCAAAAATATCTCCTCCATTTCTCACCTAGGGTCATCCTCTCCACTCCACTCATTCATGGCTCCTCTATCTCTCTCTCAAAGATATCTCCTCCACTCTCCATCGAGGGTCATTCTCTCCACTCGTTCCATGGCCAGCAACACACTGCTCAGCATCCCTGCCCACGCGCGAACTCCACATTGCCGCAAGCGGGCCCCACGCCTTCCTCCCAATCACATGGCCTCATGGTACAGCTGTGGTTCTCTCCCCTGCATAGTGTGTGGTCGCCTTACCCGCGTGGGTCCATGTTGTGCCAGCCGCAGGTACTCGCCCCTGCCCTCTTGCTCGCTAGGGGTGCTCATGGCCTCACGCAGGTGGTGCTCGCCCGCGCAATGCTCACCATTCCGCTGGCGCACTGACGAGCTCGATGCGCCGCCGACGACCTTTGCGCCGTGTCAAGCTCCGCAACGATGAGCTCCATTCGTCTAAGCAAGAAGGTGATATTGTGCTGAAAGCGCATGTTGCAAGCGTATGTTTTAAGTGTTTCAGATATTTCAGAGACATGTTGCAAGTGTTTTATATGGATATTGCAAAAGTAGATCAGGATGTTGCATATGTTGCAATGGTTGTACAAGTATGGCACAAAGGTCTGTTCCCAATGTTTTATCTGTGTCTTCAGACGTATGTTGTAAGTGTTTTTATCTAAATGTTGCATATGTTTCACACATATGTTGTAAGTAATCTATCTGGATATTGCATATGTTTCACACATATGTTACAAGTGTTTCATCTGGATGTTGCATATGTTTCCCAATAGCTACACACGTGTTTTCCTGGTGTTTTAGACGTATGTTGCAAGTGTTTCAACTGTTTCGGACGTATGTTGCAAGTATTTCATCTAAATGTTGCAAAACTAGATTTAGTGTTGCACATGTTGCAGTGGGACCCATCTATCGCAAACGTGTACTGCAGTTGCTAGGTCTCACTACATGAACTACTACAAAAAAATTGTGAGGCGTTTTGGAATGTTTTTTGGAGGCGGGCAGCACTTCCAACCGCCTTGGTTAATGCCTCGGATTAACCGAGGCGGGCGCTTTTTATTAACTGAGGTGGTTACAAAAAAACCGCCTCGCAAAATCGATTTACAGAGGCGGGCATTATAAGAAAATCGTCTCAAAAAATAGTCTATTTTTGGAGATGATTGTTTTAAGAAGCCCGCCTCCTTAAATCTATTTTCGGAGGCGGGCATGCTATAAGGCCCACCTCCCAAAAGGCTGAGGCCCAACAAGCCCAGCGTAGCCCAATTTCTGTCTTCGAGTATATAACACAGACTTAGGGTTTCGCCCACACCACTCCATCCCTCTCTCAGCCGCACCCCTCCTCCTCTTCTGACCTAACCAGTGCGGTGCCCCTCTCTGCTCGCCCACCACCACTCCATCCCTCTCTCAGCTACACCCCTCCTCTCCCTCTCTCCCCCACTGGCGTCGTACCCCTCCTCTCCTTCTCTCTTGGTTCTCCCTCACCAACCACCACTGGCGGCTCCTACGACGATGGGTGGCGCTCGCGCCCTGGTGGTGGTTCGCCTATGATAGCAAGGCTCCTACGACGGTGCGACGACTGGCCGCTCCTACGACGGCGCTCACGCCGGGCTCGATCCGGTGGAGGGGCGCGGCGGCATGCTCGATCCGGTGGAGGGCGTGGCGGCGGGCTCGATCCGTGGTGGATCCGGCGAGGCCGGGCTCGATCCGGTGGAGGGGCACGGCGGCGGCCTCGAACCGATGGAAGGCCACGGCGGCGGGCTCGATCTGGTGGAGGGGCGCGGTGGCGGGCTCGATCCATGGCGGATCCTGCAGTGACGGGCTTGATCCATGGTGGATCCGGTGGCGGTAGGCTCGATCCATGGCGGATCCGGTGGAGGGAGGTGGTGGGCGTCTCTAGGTGCGGATGCAGCACTCCTCTAGGTGCTCCTGTGCTCCTAAAGGTGCTCTGGTGGTGGTAGATCCAGGACGGCGGCGGCGGCGTGGCCGGGCTCAACGTCGGGCCCGTTTGGGCTGGCATTGGGCTCGATTTTTTTATTGTTATTTTATTTTGATTTACAGGCGGTTTGCTATGCCCGCCTCCTTTAATCTAAATTGTCTGCCTCCAAAAAGATTTATGTAGTAGTGATGCGCATGGGTGTGGAGGGGGCACGAGCGGTAGGCACGGGAAACGGCGAAGGCACAGATCGAGACATGGCTCCCGGGGCGTGCGCAGGCGTGGGAAACCCCAATTCCATTATAACGAGTGTTCACCCATTTGGATTGGAGCGAACGATCCAACCGCGTGCATCTTAATAGCCCTGGGTCCACCTTCCATCTACCCCTCACTTTTCTCACTACCCCTCTCCTTCCCGTCACTTTCCTATTTCCTTCTTTTTCCCGTGCTTTTCATTTTCTCCCATTGTAGTTTGGGCACCGACACATGAAGGCGTCAGATCTCGCATGTCCCATCCAGCCACCGATGTTAGGAGGTAGCCGATCTCGTCCTCACACCCGGCCACCGGTGACCAGAGGCAGCAAATCTTGCCCTCCCAACCGGCCCCTGGCCTCCATAGCTGACGAATATCGGTCTCCTGTCCAACCATCGGTGATCGAAGATGGGGGGATCTTTGCCTCCCATCTGACTACAGGATCCCAGAGATGATGGGTCTCGACCACTTGTATGGCAACAAGCATTGGAGGTGGCGCGCCGCTCGATCCGACTGCTGCTACGCCCGCGGAGCCGACGGTGACCTCTCCGTCCGCGACAGTGAGCAGCTCATGTCCCTGTTCCTCCGATCTTTGTTCTGCTAAATCTGTTTGTGTTTTATGTTCACTTTGGGTTTGTGTTTGGATTTGCAGAGGAAGGAAGAGTTGCTGCCCCATGGAGGAAAAGATCTCGGCAAGTATCCACCATTCATGCCCCATCGTATGTTTTACTTTACTGTTTCTCTCGTGTGCTCGGTTGCCACGGGCAAAAATAATGTTGTGTGTGGTTGTTAGGTGCATGTTGATGCTCTAGGTATTAGGGGACAACTAAATACTACTGGAACTTACTGAAGATCACACATCAACATTCGTGGTTATTGGATTGAACCGACACGATGTTCTTTTGAGCAGGAATTAAATGAATCACAATCAAAGTTTCTAGGAAGACTCTGTGGGCTTAAGGAGGTGTGTTCTAATTTGGTTAACTTGTTAGATTTGTTTTGGAAATCACTTGTTTATTCTTAATCTTCCTGAGTGTTTAGTGCATTGGGTAATAAATTACTATTCAATCCAAATGAGTATACGAACCATTCTGATGTCTTTACAAATCTGCTCATTTCATTTGGGCATCTATCATTAAGGATTTAGCCTTCATTTATAAATTTGTATTTTTTTTGATATAGACCATTATATTATTAGTTGAGTAAACTGTAACACCCCAGGTGTTTATTACCAGTTGAGCTCAACCATGACAGGTTAAGTGGTGACAGATCAAATCTACAAAAATAAGCCGCCACTTAAACTTGGACCATGCACCATTGCTTACATGTTGCCCTTTCCAAAAAGTATGCTTGAGTAATGTTGGATGTGCTTCTTTCATGTTCCTCATATCAATTTCCACCCACATGGGCGATTGGAAAAGTTTTATGAAGTTTAGAATCAAGAAGTCACATGAAATGACAAGTTATGTTCTCGCCTGAATTGCTTTATTAGGTGAATGAGAACATATGATGACAAACAAACATTGCAACCTTGATCAAACAACTGTACTTACACTCATGAACAAAAGTTATGAAGGGTTCATGTTGAGCAGGTGGCCAGAAAATGCTCAAACAGATCAAAAAGTGTAATTTAAGCTTTATCATGACGCTACTTTGACTTGGTTTGAACTGTGCCTTACAGTGCTTGCATGGAGTTTCACCTTAAATAAAAGTTGTAGTCCATGTCACGAGGAACAAACTTTGTTTAATGGTCAAGAGCTAGTTTGGCCTCTAACCTAGTCAAATATAGCTCACAAGATTCAATACAATGCTGTCTTGGAGCCCAGAAATTTGGCTAAGTCCCGAGTGAATTTCAGTTTCGGGTACCCTACTTTGGAGCTATGTAGTTTCATAACCAAGCTTACCTGGTTGATGATTCTTTAATAAGAGTTGTAGTTTAGTTTGAGTACAACAAACTTTGTTTTTGGAGCATACCATGAATCAGCTCGGAAGGAAGTGAAACAGAGGCTTGAAGATTGAATCTGCAGCTGTTTTCAGACTTAAAATATTTAAGTCCGAGATTAGTAAGAACTTTATTGGCATTCCGCGTTCTCCAATTTTTGATTAAGCAACTCAAGTGGAGGCAAATACAAAAGTTGGAGTAGACATTATGGAGAAAAGCATGTAAAAAGATGGCATCCGTTTGACTTCATTTTGACCATCAAGTTGGATTTTTGCTCAGCACTGTCAATACGCTGACACTACCATGTTGGTCACTAATTATCTGCTAATCTATTGCCCTAATGACCTGAGTGCCTAAATAAAAGTTGGAGAGCTTCACGTGGGCGTCAAACTTCGTTTTTGGCCCATTCAATGATTCGGCCTGTAAGCAGCCCAAAACGGCGCCCCACGCCGGCCACTTCACCACACGCCGCGTGTCTGAGACGTGGTGACCATGCAGAGCAGCGCGCCCCCCATGGCCGACGCGCGTCTGTGCCACTGCTGCATGCTCCTGCCACCTCCTCGCCCTCGCCTCGATGTGGAGAAGTGCCTGGAGCTGCTCCCTCTCACTCGCTTGCCCTCTCTTCGTGCTCCCCACCTCGCTCTCAGACGTTCCAGAGCGGAGCAGCCATGGGCGCTGCCGCCAAGCTCCATGGCCGCCGGCATTCCTCCGCCACAAGCCTCCTTGACCTCAGCTGGGCATAGCACCATCTTTCCCTCCTTACACCGCCCCCGACGCGCCCCTCTTCAGTCCCCGTTCGCCGTCAATGAACGCCACCAACGGAGCCACCTTGAACAGCACCGCTGGAGCTCATGGGCCGCCCACAGTGAGTCATCGTTGGTCGTGCTGTGGGCTCCCACGGGTTCGCACCGGCACTGCGCAGCCGCAGCACCACCCCACAGTCGCCGACGAGCCCCTCCGGCCGACATCATGAGCCGCCGAAACTGTCGTCCTCAGCAAAGCAATGGCGTCTCTGTGAAGAAGAAGGTTCTGTCCCTATGACGAGTGGGCCCCACCTAAAGAGCAATACCACATCAAATCTATAGATTTTTCTTTTATTTTGTAAAATATATATCTCATATTTGGTAGCTCCAAAAATTATGCAATTTGTTTTGTTGGAATCCTTGTGAAGTGCTCTGCATGTTAGGGTAATCAGTTGTGCCATGTATGCATGTGTTTGTGCTGTAGAAATTCATTAGTGAAAAGTGGTTTTGGAAATGGATTAACTTGCTTTCATCAATATCTGGAGTTTTAGAAGTCCAAAATTAGTGATTCCAATTTTGTTGGTCTTCTAGTAATATGCACTGTCTAAGAAAAATATAAAACTTATAGGTTGTTTCCGGGTTTCAGGATGTTTTACCTAGATCTTATTAAAAGGAAAATAAATGCTTGTTTTCTTTGTTATTTTTATATCTTGAGTTGTGTTGCTCTAATTGATGTGAAATTTTTATGGTAGGATTGTCATGCTATGTATGTATTGTGGTATAAATTTCATGGTCATTGCTTATTGTATGCTCAAGTTATTGATTTAACTTGTTTATAGCTTGATAAATAGCTTATAAATAATATATAAATGATAAAATAGAAAATGTTGTTCCATTAGCTTAGTATGATGTTTATATATCATATTGATTCATGCTAGGGCCATGTGTTCATAGAAAATATGGAGTTTTAGGTTTAATTTGCTCTCACATGATTATTGCAATAGCTATTTATCTTTTTCATAGAGCTTGATATACTTGCCCAAATGGATTGAAATTTGGACAGTAGACTTAGAGCATATTTAGGCCACTGTAATTTTGGTAGAATTTATTGTGCACTTTGGATATGTGTTCATAATTCCACCTAATGATTTAAATAAATTAAGAAAAGGCATTAAAAGAATTTATTTAGAAATGGACACTAAGTTTCTAGTGTTCATTAGTCATGTGTGAAATGTTAGTAAGGTTGGTTTTGTCCAATTATATGTTTGCAACATAAGTTAATAATTATTTCTTGCAAATAAGGTTTCTGGACAGATATGGGAACTTAGCAAAGTTCTTCATGATAATGTGCTTTGTTGTGAAACTTGTTTATACAAAAGTTATAGATAATTTATGTATCTAGATTCTGTTAAAATTTGGTATCATTTGGCCATGGGGTTTAGGAGTTATAGCTGTTTAAAGTTGGGGTACAGAATTGCTCGCTCTCTGTCTTGTTAGATCAGTTGCTGTGTTTATGTAAATTTGACATGTTAAACTTTGGAATCATGCTGTGATGATTATAAATGAAATTTAGATAATTTCATAAGCTTTCCATAATGTCTTCTTGTAAGTCATTTGGAGTTGTAGATCTCCAGTTATGATTAAATTACTTAGCTGTTGGTCTGATATCCAGAAGGTAGCAATTTCTAGTTCTAGTACTTTAATTAACTTTGTCGTGCTTGGGTATTGAAGTGTGACTCATATCTTTGATGATACTTGGGTGGTACCCTGTGATCTTGTGAGGCTTGTTTCTTGATTGATGTGTTTGCCATCTTCTATGTTATGCCTTAGTGAGGATTAAGTTAATTAGCTCTAGGTGTTTAGGAGAACTTTGGTATGCTTGTTTGATTACTTTGTTTATTGCACTTCTATGCATTCATATATATGCATTGTTGCACCTCATTTAGGTACGTTAGCTGAAGCACGTGAAGGACCTAAGGTGGAGCCAAACCCGAAGATGGAGTTGGTGGATCCATCCCGAAGATCGAAGGACCGGACAAGTGGTAGATTGGAAGATGCTCGCCAAGCGAACTCATCTGACATACTCTAACTTGAGTCGGATCCCAGGCAAGCCCCGGAGCATTATAAGCCTCCTATCTTTAAAGCAATTAATTCTATATATGTTATAAGTATTGTTGCATTAAGTGATAGGAATTGGTTGGAAACCCTTGCTGCATTATATCATTTCTTGTCCAAATATATGAATCCTTGAATCCTACATAGATTAGGATCGAGTAGATGCTTAGCCCTGCTTTAAGCGGTAGAAGTCAGGTGTTTTCCTGTCACCTGCGAGATATAGGGATATTCATATATGGCACGGTTGACTATATTTGCTATCGTGGAATGGAACCATGTGTTAATAAAATGAAATGAGACCGGACGGGATGACGATAGTGAAGCAACAAGGCATGGAGGTCTTGGGTGTGAATCTATCCCTGCCTGAGTCGTTTAAGGACCGATTCGTTGTACGTCCTTGAGTCATGTTGAACGCAGTCTAACACTTAGTTGGCCGGATAAGCCGTTTCGACCGCGAAGCCGAGTAATGTGGTTCAGGCCGGGAATCGAATGGTAGGTTGCTTCTTGGAGGAGAGAAAGGATGTGCTTGGGGACATTGGCGTGAGACCAAGGGGGGGTTAGAGTCCCTATCACCTGGCAGAGTGTCGCTCTTGGGGTCGCGACATTATTCGGACCCGCGATTCCTGAATCATATGAAAAGGTGGCATGTGCGACCCTGGCAGGGGTCTGTACGGTGAGTGTTAGAAATACCCCTCCAGCTGGATAGGAATTCGATTCGAATCGCCGTCGCTCCCGGTTAGTGAGCACTTGACTTGAGCAGCGGCAACGTAGATTCCATTAAATTGAACGGATGGTTAATTGGATCACGATGAAAAGGTTGCCTCAATTTATACCTGCTATGGTTAATATTGTTTGCTCCTAATAAAGTGAGTGCTCTAGTACAGGTTCTAATATAGATGATAGGTTAATAATAATTAACTTGATGCTTAAGCATTAATGATTGATCATCTATATTAAGCTTTTATGCAAAATGTTGTCAAGCTAGCCCCACTTTATATCAGCCTTGCATGATCCTTGGTGTCACCTTATTTCTGGTTTCTGACGGGTAAGTCTAGCTGAGTACCTTCTTGTACTCAGGGTTTTATCCCCACTTGTTGCAGGTTGTGATGTATCATGGCGGCTGCAAGAGTTGGTTGCCTCCTGCCGTAGTGGCTGAGTGTGATCACGGGCATGATCCTTCTTATTTACCTTATCCCTAATGCTTTTGTTAGAAGTCGATCGTGGTACTGGCATGTATTTTAAATAAGATTAATGTTAGTTTCAAATTACTTTGCTTCCGCTACTTTTGAACTTAAGTTATAATAACTATGTTGAACTCCGATGTATATTCAATTACTTGTGAAATGGTTGTAACATGTGACTTGTTATGTTGAATCACTACGATCTTGGCTTGTATGTTGGTTGGTTTGAGATCCCTCGTGATTTCATCGGACTACCGGAGTTATATGGGCTCAAGTGCAAGAATTTGATCATTTCGGTGATTGTTTTTGTACTTGTGCTCTTATAATTTGGACGGTTCTGTTACATAAACCATGTAAACTTCACTAGAGATCTTTTAGGATTCTAAAGGCATGTTGTGTTCATATGATGACTCCATTAAGTGTTTGTAAAGTTTAACACTAAAAGTATTTCTTACGTTGAGGATTGATCAAAGACATGCTAATTTTAAGCTAGCAGCATAGTTCTTCGCAGGATGCATTGTAGTTTTATTTATTGTTTCATCTGTCTTGCTAGAACTCTTTGATATTACTTCTGCATCCTATAAAAAGTGCACCCAATAACAAAATAGAGCAGCTTCCTTCAGTAAGCATTATTTCTGCATCATGTAAAAAGTATGTGATATTCATATTCAGATTATGTTGCTTTTTTTCCATTTTTTCCAGTTGAATGATTCTTTTGAAAATTATGATGAAAGCAGAGACTCCAAGGAGGACAAGGTAGTAAGAAATTAGTACCGGTTACATGGATGACTAGAAAATAAGTAGGGACATGCATGCAATCTTGTTTGTACATGTTAGCTTTCACAAGCTGGGTGGTGAATGCTTCCCTAGTTCACTGAAAATTGAGGATGATAATATTTCTGAAGTTCAAAATAATATTTTATACTCACTGCTTAAATGCAGCATGGACCATGTTATCTGAGATGGCTAAACTGAACATATGGATAGTGCCTGATAACAGAAGATATGGATAATGCCTAATATTATTTAACTAATGCAATCTCCACTATAATATATGAGCGGTAGGCTATATCATCGAACTTACTTACAATAGTGCATATTTTAAATAAACACATCTTACTAGTGAATTTTACATATAAATTATATATTACTTTTAGATTCAATATTTCCACACAAGGAAAACAATTTAAATTAATACTACCTTTAGTGGTTGTCTTTGTACTTTGCAAGGATCTTGTAAATCATAGTTACATAATAACTTGTAACATAACTTAGGTTGTATAACTTATAGATATAAGTTGTGTAGCATGACTTATGTACATAAATTGTGTTGAATAACTTATCTTGTATAATACTAGAAGGTATTTGTATGCATGTTAGTATATACATCAGGTTGTAACTGGGTAATAGGTCTTAAGTGTAGTAAATACAATTAAACTATTTGGCCATTTTTGTTTACTGGTAACTGATACATGCATACAAAATATATACATGACGTCCTAAAAAATTCTCCTAGTACAAAATATATACATTTCCGTATTATTTATTATTTTATTTATCTTGCAGGAACTGTCTGACATCAATAGTGCACTCAATAATGAAGTAGAGCGCCTTATTCAGTAAACATCACTTCTGCAACCTGTAAAAAGTTTGTAACATTCATATTTAGATTAAGTTATTTTTGTAAAACATTTCCTTATCTAGGATTTTCAAGAGCCCAGGACCACCCTTAATAAGTAGCAGGAATATGTGTCACTTAGCTTAAAGAATTTGCTGGCAATTGCTTTTGTACATCATATTAACTTTATGTCTAACTTTTATATCTAACTTGCAGATAATTTTTATGTCTAACTTCTTGCACGTATCTTTTGTGTCTATGTTTCAAAAGGAACTTTTGTGTCTAACTTTTTGCACATAACTTTTATGTCTAAATTTTTGCATATATTTTTTATGTCTAACTTTTTATATATAACTCGTAGCTGTTAACTTTTATGTCTAACTTTTTGCACATAAATTGTATGGTTTATTATATTTGCACATAACTTGTAGTTATTAACTTGTAGATTGAACTTGGTTTATTATTACATTCTTAAGTTTTGTTTGCAACTTTTATGTCTAACCTTTTGTTCTCAAATGGATACTTAATTAACCATTGTGATAAAACTTTTTTTATGTTTTGTTTAATCTTATATGCATATTTGTCAGGTTGCACTTCAAAATGCCAAACTTGTTCCAAATGATATTTATCATCACTTCACAGAAAGATGCATTGGATACAATCTAGACAATGCTGATCTTATAAGTTGTATTAATTAAATTCATTCCAAATTATCTATATGTGTGGTTTTATGATATACATGTCCTTTTATGTTTAAAAATTAGTAGAAATGTTATGTTTATGTGTGGATTTGTCATATTCATTCCATATTGAAATTCATAAAATTTGTTTGCTTATGTCTAAAGGTATTTGTTTCAGCTTGCAAGAATAGATATTGGTATGTTGTTATTGCAAGCATGAGAAAAAAAAGATTTGAAGTCATGTGTCCATTTAATACTTCAATATTGTCAGAGAAGATGCTCTTGTAATTGTCAGCAACTTTCGCAAAGTCTTCAAGTGTTCATATTTAGTATCGAGAAAAGTTAATGTTTATAGGATGGGCATTGCTTTTGCTAGTGTGTCCAATTGAACTAGCCAGTATGCTTCATTCACTTATTCATCGGTTTTTTGGAAAACTCATATCATTTGTTCAACCTTTAAAGTATTAACATTTCATGAAAATTATTATTTGCAGAAATGACAGTGGAGTATTCGTTCTTGAATTACTTAAATCTTATGATGGTCAAACTCACCTTCATTTCAAAGAGGTACTCCCTCTGTCCCGCTTTATCTGTCTCTTGGGAAGCGTGTTTGCCGTCCCGCTTTATCTATCGCTTGGGAAGCGTGTTTCCCTCACAAACACGCTTCCCAAGCGACAAATAAAGCGATATGGAGGGAGTATTACTTTATGCTAAATGTATTAAAACTAGTTATTATACTCTAGGAATTTTTTTTGTTTATCAAGTTCTATTTTTAAAACTATGATCATTTGATTAAGGCATATTGCCTACATTTTTAGATTAGTTGATGAGATGTTTTCTAAATTTTTAAGGAACAAGCAAAACCTTTTCGTGAGGCAATGACATACTATTTGTGCACCCATGAGGAGAATCAATTCTTGTTACCTACAATACGTGACATAGCAGAGCAACATATAAGATTTCATATTTGTACCTATGATTTTGTCTTTTGATGGAATCCTTATATTTGCTCCTTCTTAAACTTATCAGGGTATAAAGCTTTCGAATTCTGCATCAATAAGGTATAACAGGTATGATTTTCTACTTAACTTATTACATTCATTGCTATTGAAATAGTTTCTTCTATTTTTTATGAGATTCTTCAATCAATTGTGCTTCTTAATTTGTTCTATATAGTCTTTTTTGGTGCTATGTTAAATAACAGAGTTATTTATCTATTTTTTGTTTTCATGTCTATACTATCTAACTTAGTTCATTAACTTATTCTGCTGAGTTTGGTATCTAACTTTTCTTTTTATGTGTATGCTACCTATCTTATTTCATTAACTTACTATACAGAGTTATGTATCTAACTTGTGTTTTTTATGTGTATGCTACCTAACTTATTTCATCAACTAACTGTTTAGAGTTATGTATTTAACTTTTGTTTTCATGTGTATGGCAGATACTCATCTTACGTTTCCTATTAACTTATGTTTTTCTTGTTGTCAACTTTATTTTTTATTTGTTATTCTAAATATTAAAATATTTTGCAGATATTCTAAGCGAAGACACAGATATGTTCAATATCATAGTTATAGAGATGCCGAGAA
Organism: Saccharum hybrid cultivar R570; assembly: GCA_038087645.1. NCBI lineage: Eukaryota > Viridiplantae > Streptophyta > Magnoliopsida > Poales > Poaceae > Saccharum > Saccharum hybrid cultivar. Next base: position 440,297 of record JAQSUU010000100.1, read on the forward strand.
TATCATACATGTAGAAGTTATGAAAGTTATTATTTATCTATTTTTTACGAGTTTCCATCCTATTACAGAATTTGTTCTGTAGTATAGGTTGTAAAAGTTACTTTTATTTCCTCCCCCACCCTTTTTTAAACCATTTTCCCATGTCCCCGATTGATTAGTTTCTGAAAAGAAAAAATGTTGAGGAAACCTAAAGAGAATGTTACTCTCGCAACTGCTCTCAAAATTTAAATTACGCACAGGTCTCAGTTCATTAAAAAGAAGAAGTAATGTTGTATAACTTTGCATGGTTAACTTATTCCTTGAAGTTACGTTGTCTAACTTGGCTAGTGTAAGTTATTCGCGTGTGCTTTTCAGAAAATAAAATAAAATATGGGTGCACGTGAGAGCGTGAAAGGGAAAACTGCTGTGTACCGAAACACGCAAAAAGAGAAAGAAGCGTACAGGGACGTCTACTCGAAAAGAGCAAGAGAAGGAACGCCATCAGACTATCCTAAAAAGGTGTCAGGCGGGAATGAATGGTTTTCTATTAAGGCAAGTCTACTGGTCGGAGAGTCGTTCGCTCATATCTGTTTGAATGAACGTTCGTCAATTAGTGGCGTCGGTGGAAAACGGCGCAGCATGGGCCCTCACGTGAGCAGGCGCAGGAGTGCGAGCAGATGCAGTAGCATGGCTACGCAGGTGCAGCAGACGCGGGCATCCGGACGCTAGCCCCCGTCCGAACGTCCGGACGCTACACCTGCCGTTAGATCATACGTAGCGGGACTGTGGATATCCTATCGTTTAGATCATGTTTGGAAAGCAGAAATTCACATGAATTACACAAAAAAATCATAGAAATCAATTTAATTTTACAGAAAAAAAATCCAAATTCTAAACAGAACCTCAGTGTGAAACAGTCCTGTGATGCATTACCTGGGACTTCGGTATTGGAAAGCGACCAGAGGAGAAGACCGCAGAGGAGCACGACGACGGGGATAAGGTGGACGAGGGCGCGAGCGAGGTCAGTGCGCGAGGCATCCAAGGCCTCCTTCTTGGCCACGTCCGACCGCGGGTCATACGTCGGCAGCTGGTCCACGTCCATCACGCCCGCCGTCGAGCTCAGCCCCGGTGCCGCCGCCCCGGCCGCCGCTAACGGCAACACGGACGACGACGACGACGACTGCAGGTAATAGCTCGATGATCGGTGCATCTTCTCTCCTTCCTCTCTATCTCCTCTTTAGTGGATAAGGGCACTACTCTTGTGTCGTCGTGTGCGGTGGTATATGGTGGCGTGCTATGGCTATGGAATCTTAGAAGCCTCTTGTGCTGCGTCGCGCTAGCAGCTGGCTGGCTTCGCGCAGGTGTCGCTAGCATCTTTCCGCCGTGCCCGCCATTGCCACAGCATGTCAGCATGGGTCCTTAATGTTAGTGATGCTGACAAGTGGACACTGGGCGTCACACTCTATTCTATATATAGAAAAATAGGCCATCCAATCAGGCATTTTGAATCTTTCTAACAAACGCTTCACTTCGCTAATGCATGGTTTACTATGTTGATGAGCACTACCAGGGTAGCCACATATAAATTAGGCTGTTTATGTTGAAAGTCGCATTGCAGAGAAGAGAGAACAAGCTTGGCCTTCATTCTTCGAAGTAGATTTGGCCAGGGATGAGAGATCTAGAGCTATGATACTATGATAGTCTATGAGATCGCCGTGACTCCCTGTTATCCCAATTACACACAAGATAACCATATGTGATAATTTGACTAGCAAGAAGAAATATATGTTTTTTTAATGCAATGGCAGGAGCTCTGTCTTTCAATTAGGTGAGAATGAAAGAGAGTTTATGTACAAGCAAAAGAGAGGCACACTCCAAAGTGGAGCATTACAGGGAAGCACTCCCTATAAGGGGAGGCAGCGGCTATGCATAAGCAAAAGCTCTCTTTCTCTCCTCTATATCTTCCTTAATTCTTGCAGCCACATGTAGTACTGTTTCAGTTGTATCGTTGAAAATTCTCGTGTTTCTCTCTTTCTAAATATTTTCAGAATGTGTAGATTATCACCCTGTTCGGCCTTCTACGTTCAGAGTTAGGCACTCTGCTCACCATCTCCTCCCACCATGTCCTGATGTGGACAGGGGCGGCTTGGAGGTATGACTACAGCTCAGTGAAGTTCTCCCAAGAGAGGATTTGGTCCTAAACCGCCTTTGCAAAGGGACAACACAAACATTGGTGAAAACCGGTTTCTAAGGGTCCATTGGAAAGCACACAGTGTTCTTGATGTGGCCACCCTCTCTTTTGTAGGTTGTGCGCCATAAGAATTTTGTCCTGCACTAGAATCCAGGCGAAGATCTTACATTTGTTCTCCACTTGTGCTCTCCAAATTTGGTCGCTATGGAAAACATCGAAGGAGCCTCTAAATTGGATCCGGTAACCTGAGCGGGTGGAGTAAGCACCATCCAGGGTCCATCGCCAGGTGATGGAATCCTGAGCTCCCTGTTGCAGGTGTACATCCTGGATCCTTACCCAAAGGGATACAAATTCTTCAATGTGGATAGCCGAGGTGATTCTCCCCCTTAGCGAGCGCATCCAATTGTTGTTCCGAAACTCCTGTTGCACTGTTCTGTTCTTTCTCGAAATAAGCTAGAACAGGTGTGGGGCTAGATGCTTGGGAGCTTCTCCGTCGAGCCAGTTATGGTGCCAAAATTAAGCCTTTGTGCCATCACCCAGCGTTATTATGATTGAGGAGTTGAAAAGTAGGCGATCGGCATTACTGCAAGGGAGCTCCAAGCCAAGCCATGGCTTGAACTGTTCCACCCATTCCTGCTAGAGCCATCGTAAACGGAGAGCTCTACCAAATCTATCAAGGTCAGGCACCTCTGAGCCTCCAAGATCCTTGGGTCTGGTAACTGTTGGCCAGTTAACCAGGCAGTGGCCGCCATTTGCATTGTCTTCGCCCTTCCACAAGAATGATCTCTTGATTTTGTCGATCTTCTTTATTGCCCAAGCAGCCAAGGGAAATACTGTGAGGTGGTAGGTTGGCATGGAGGAGAGGACATAAGTGACTAGAGTGAGTCCTGCTTTGTTCAGCCATCTCCCCTTCCATTTCGGTAACCTTTGTCCAATACGCTCAATGAGAGGTTGCACATGAACCTTCTGAAGCGATTTGGTGTGGAGTTGCAGCCCCAAATACATGGGAAGACTCCTCTATTTCCTATGAAGGATGAAAGAACATGGTCAAGATCCACATTTTCACACCTAATTGGATGCACGGAGCTCTTTTGTAAATTTGTGGAGTCCTAAAAAGGTGCCAAACACTTCAAGAATAAGTTTGACAGCTTCTACCTCCTCTTTTATTGGATTGATGAAGATGGCCGCATCATCTGCGTACATGGAGGTTCTCCATTTTGCTGTCGTGAGTGGTAGGGGGTGAGAATGCCATGTTGGGTTGCAAGGTCGAGTAAGCGCTGGAGCGGGTCCATTGCCAGAATGAAGAGCATGGGTGAGAGCGGGTCCCCCTGTCGGACGCCTCTGGAATGACTAAAACTTGGGCCTTGCCGCCCATTAAGCAGTGCAGTCGAGGAGGACGTGCGGAATAGGATGGAGACCCATTCACATCAGCGGGTTCCGAAACCCAGGGCCTATAGAGTCTCCAGCAAGTAACCCCAATTCATTGTGTCGAAAGCTCTGTGGATGTCCAATTTCATAAAAAGTGCCAGAATCTTTTCCCTGTGCAGCTTTCGCACTACTCCCTGGACATAAAGAAAGTTGTCGTGGATACTTCTCTTCTTCACAAATGCGCTTTGGCAATTGGAGACTAGGGTATTCAGTAGCGGGGCCAGCCTGTTAGCAAGCAATTTGTAACCCTTGTTGCGTCTGCTTTTTTGGGGAGCAAGACATGCATGCCGAGTTCAGACACTCAAATCCTTGGGTGTTCATAGTGAACAGGCTGTTGATGGCAGCCATGATGTCGTCTTTGATGATTTCCCAGCACGCTTTGAAGAAGGCACCAGTGAAACCATCTGGTCTTTGAGCTTTGTCGGAAGGCATGGACTTTGTATTTTCCACCTCTTCCAGGGAGAATTGCATTTCAAGGTCCAAAAAATCATGCGGGGGGTAGCCTAGTGCCTGCCGGTTGATGGTTGAGGATCTGGGAACTATGGAGCCAACGTGGTTTTTGAAATAGTCCCCTATCTCTCTTTCTTTCTCATCGTGAGTAATCGCCATCCCCTCATCCGTATGCAGACAGTGAATGTAATTTTTCCTACGACGTGCACTAGCTCTAATGTGAAAAAGCTTCGTGTTGGCATCTCCACATCGGACGTAGGTGAGCCTCGATTTTTGCCTAATCCTTGTTTTTTCAATTGCCGCGAGCCCCGTGTTGTGAGCTTTTAGGCACCGACATAAATCAAGTTCCGGGTCAGTGAGCAACCTATGCTCCTGTGCTGCTTCCAATTGTAGCAATACCTCCTTCACTATGGCCAATTGCAGCTTTGTGTCTCCATTTTTTTCCTTCTTCCAACGCTTGATTTCTTTGGCAACACGCGCCATCTCGATGCGCAAATGCTTCATGGGGAGAGGAGAGTGGACCGGACTATTCCAAATGCTTTGGACTAGGTCCTGCATTAATGACTTTCTAATGATGAATCTAGTAAAATATATTTTTAAACGTGCAGCACATGTATTTCATTAAGGAGAACGAATATTTACGTGGCCAAAGGAACAAAAGATATTTCAAAGAATGGGGAAGAACCATGAGCAACCCGACATAAAAAAGGAAAGGGTCGAGGAACCATATATAGGCACCAGAAAAATGGCACGAGGTTCTTAAAAGCGGGTCAAGCCAAGTAGACACGTCCTCCACAATGGCCCATAAGAGAACAGTCGGTTATAGAGGAGTAGTGGAACATCGTGTTTTTTTTTTTTTTTTGGTTCTGCTCCTTCCAAAGACTTCAAGAGACCAAGACAACTAGGGTGTCAGACTTGCTTGTTTTGGAAAGATAAATGGCTAAGCCCCCAAGCCCCTTGAGCAGAGCCTACCAGAGATCCATTCTTTTGCCAAAAATAATCTTATCTCAGTCAGTCGTAGAAATGCTCAACCTACCTCTCTTTCAAATTGCCTTCACACAGCTGCAAAGTCTGATGAAGCTACAACTCTAGAAAACAGTGATGATGTCTGGTCCTATAGCAGGAGCTTGAGCAAATTTCTCTCCTCAAGAGTCTACAAAAAGCTGATTGGTCACCATCCAACCAACCCAGCTTTCAATTGGGTCTGGAAATGCTTATGCCAGCCTAAGCGCAAGGTTTTCTGTTGGTTGCTGCTCAAAGATAGACTGAGCACAAGGAATATCCTTAGAAGATGAACCTGGATTCATACAACTGTGAACTCTGTGCCCTTGGAGTTGAAGAAACCACTGAACATCTCTTCTTACATTGCCCCTTTGCTTAGCAATGTTGAGGCCTGATCAGTTTAGCAACTTCCTTGGACAGTGGGACTCTTGAAAACTTTACTGCCTTCAAGGATCAAATCAATTCTCAGTTCTTCATGGTGGCAATCATCCTCATGTGTTGGACGATTTGGCTGGCCAGAAATGAACTGATCTTCAATGAAAATCAAGTAACCATACAAGAGTGCACAAGAATCTTTCTTAAAGAAGCAAGACTAATCTCCCTGAGGGTGACGGCCTATCAACTTTGTTCGATCAATGGATTCAAGCTTTAGAAACGATCTAAGCACTGGCCTTTTATCTTATTTTCTTTGTTTCCTTCTTTGTCTGTTGAAGTTGTTCTTCTTCCTCTTGTAGTATCTCCCAGTTTCTCTTTGTTGTTGTCTTTTTCCCTTTGTTGTAAATAACTCTCTTTCCCGTTTCAATAAAATTATCTGTAGGGGCTGTGGCCCCTCCGGGTTTTTTTTAAAAAAACTAGGGTGTCACGACTAATCAGACTACTTGTAAATAGTGGCTGTGATTTTAAATATATATATGACGTTTAGGATAAGCCAATCAGTTCAAAAATGAACTAGTAATTAGCTTGTCCTAAACATCATATATTTACAAAGGGAGGGAGCATCAGACAATGCAACAAACAATATCACATACACATATCAAATATACTTAAATGTAAAGGTCGTGGATACCAGAAGTATTTAAAACATTTGATAGAGTAAAAATTGAACATTCAGGTCAGATCCAACAAAAAAAATGAAACTAAAAAAAAGAATTCATAGCATGTGCATGTTACACAAAATTATCAACCAAGGACTGGAGCTTAAGATTTTATTAAAAAAAAAACTTTTTTTCCAAAAGGGCAGCAAAAGCTTTACTGCAACTAGGAGAAAATAAAACACAAAGTGCTACAGTAACCAACATGTGCTAATGATTGATTAATTAGTATCATTAGATTCGTCTCGCAGTTTCCTGATGGGTTTTGTAATTTGTTTTTTTATTAGTATCCGAAAACCCCTCCCGACATCCTTCCGACACATCCGATGTGACACCCAAAAATTTTCTTTTCGCGAACTAAAAGCAGCCTAAATTTCAATCTGCTGAAGTCGCAGGTTAAGGTTCTTCATACTTAACTGGCAGAATTTGAAACAGGATTTTCAGCATCTGCGAGACTTGCTTCCAAAAGTTTCAAGCTAACTGGTACTCCCTCTGGTCGGAAATACATGATGTTTCCGACTGGAGGCTTGAACAAGCAGCAAGCAATCCTGGCTGTTGGTACATCAACTATTACTGGTCGGAGGGAGTATATTATATGTAGTATCATCAGGCACGACTCCACTGCTGAGCATCTTATCATGCAATTGGAATGCCTCTTGCAGCTTACCATCACGGATGTGTGCATTTATCAGCATGTTATAAGTAACAGTATTTGGACACACATCTAATCTTCTCATATCGTCCAATAACCTCTTAGCACCATCAATGTCTCCACTTCGGCAAAGACCGTGGGTTAGCGCTGTGAAAGTTTTATCATCAGGAATATTGTGATTGGCCAACATCTCTGAGTACAGTTCCAAAGCAAAGGCCACATTGCCAACTTTTGAGAACCCATCAATTAAGGTTGTATAGATTTCTGTATCAGCAACAATTCTTTGTTTGATCATGCTATAATAGAACTTCGAAGCTTCTGCCATCATTTTCAAATTCTTGTACCCTGTAACAAAACTATTGTAGACAGTGACATCTGGTGTTAAACCATCTTTTAACAGAAGAACCAAAAAATGGAGTGCATGAGACATATTCCCCTGTTTGCAAAACATATTTATGAAAGCATTGTATGCAGCAATGTCAGGTTGAATGCCATTGCACCTCATGTAAATGAGCAGCTTCACTGCGAGATCAAAGCAGTTGGTCCTACAGTAACCATCTATAAAACTGGTATATGTTACTATATTGGGGGTTATACCTTTCTCACACATCTGCCAATACATAGCCAATGCAGAGCCCATCATACCAGCTTTCACAAATCCATTAATGATACTATTGTATGTCATTGTGGTTGGAACAAAACCTTCACTTAAAAATCTCTTCAACATTTCATCAACTTCACAAACACGATCGACCATGCAAAGTCCATTTATTAGAATGTTATATGTATACTCACCGCAAGAAACTCCATTCTGATGCATTTCATTAAGAAGGGCATAGGCCTTGTCAAAAGCTTTTTTCTTGATGTACCCTTTCATCAGAGTTGTGTAAGTGACCTCATTAGGTGGGTATCCTTTACCAGGCATCTCAGAGTATAACTTGAGTGCTTCATCCATGCACCCCTTCTCACAGTACCCCAGCAGCAGGCTGTGGTATGTCACAATAGAAGGTTTGACTCCTGCTTCCTTCATCTTATCCCATAAGTTGACTGCCTCGTGGAGTTTGTGATGCTTACTAAGCCAATGAATTAGACAACCGTATGTGAAGACATCCGGTACCCCAGTATCAACCACAAGATCAAACAAGGCAATGGCATCCTTCCACTGTTTGTCTCTTAGGAGGCCTTTGATCACCAAATTGAACTCATATGTGCTCGGCAACAATCCCTGCTCTATCATCTGGTGGCATAGCTTATATGTCTCATCTGTCATCCCCTCTGCATCACAACCTTTGATCAGGACCCCATATGTCACATTGGTCGGTGTCACACCATCCCTGACAGCCTCATCAAACAAATCTAATGCTTTCCCAATTTCTCCATGCAAGCAATATCCGTGCATCAACGTTGTCACGAGAATCACATCCATCTTCTTCCCCGTGGCCAGCAGCATCTGATCCTTCAGCCGCAATGCCTCATCCATCCTCCCCACCTTCACAAGCACACCCACCACAGAATTGTACGTAAAATCCAATGGCTTCAACCCTGCCTCCCTCATCTTCCCCAGCACCTGGACTGCCCGGTCTGCATCGCGTAGCTTGCACAAAGCTGTGATTGTGATGGCATAAACGCGCTCGTCGGGCTTGACCCCGGCAACGGCCATTTCATCGAACAGCCTGACGGCGTCACCGTGCATCCCTCCCCCGACGCACGCCCGCATCACGACGTCGTACATCTTAGCATCCGCGTAGTACCCCTTGCACCGCATCTCGTCGAACAGCGTGAGCGCATCCGCAGCCGACGCGCCCCGTGCCGTGGCGACGAGCAGGTCGGTGCGAGACTTGGCGTCCGGGACAACGCCCCTCGTGACCATGCAAGAGTATGCGGCCGCGGCAGCCGCGCAGTCGCGGGCGGCGCGGGAGAGGCAGTTGAGGACGTGGCTGAGGAGAGTGACCGCGGCCGGCGAGCCAGCGTCCGCGGCGGAGAGGACGGCGTCGACGAGCTCGTACGGCGGGAGGCGCGTATGCAGCGCAGCGGAACGGAGCAGATTGAAGGCGTGCGGGCCGTCGGGCGATGAGGCGAGGAGTGCGCGGAGTGTGGAAGCGAGGTCATCGGCGATGCCGTGGCCACGGGCGGCGGATGGTCTGGCGAATTGGGTGGAGAGGGGCTGGGCGGCGCTCTGCGGCGGCGGGGTCGGAGAGGAAGGTGCCGCGGTGGAGGTGGCGGCGGCGGTGTTAAGGCTGCGCCGTGGGAACAGTGAGGAGGCGGCGGCGGGGAACCGTGGTGGGCGCATGGTGGCGCCGAAGGGGTTCAGCCGTTCAGGACTTCAGGGTTCTCAGAATTCTGATGGAATAACGGTTCCATTTCTTCATTCTGGTTCAGTTTCATCAGAACCCCAAACACTTTAGAAATTGCTACAAAAATTAAACATTTTAGAAATTGCTATAAAAAATGAACTGGTGATCACTAATAACGCATGCTGATTTAATGCCCAAAACTATCAGTCTCAGAATCTCGTAAATACATTTGCTCCATTAAGTCATTCTCAGTGTGAGTTTCATGTCACCAAGACTCCACGTGTTGAAAACAGTATAAACAAATTTTATTATAATAACTGATTTCATCCCATGAAACTTGTCGTATCTCTTCAATACTATGTGCTTATTGAATACCCAAACTGTTATGAAACCCCCGTTGAACTGGCCTTAACCATTGGTTGCAATTTTATTATAATAACTGATTTCATCCCATGAAACTTGTCGTATCTCTTCAATACTATGTGCTTATTGAATACCCAAACTGTTATGAAACCCCCGTTGAACTGGCCTTAACCATTGATTGCAAGTACCGCTTCTCTCCGGAAACAAAATACAATTAAAGCATAATATCGGTCTGTTCGGCTGATGGTTTTTGTGATTGCCAGCTCATGTTGTTTTGTTGTGAGAGAAAAACACTGCACCAAAGGATAATTAGCCGGGCTGATAAGTCAAAGAATGTTGAGTTTAACGTTGTTATGATATAGATTACTCCTTGAGTATATTTTTATACCTGCTATACACATTTTATATCATAAATATTGTCAAACTTTAAATAGTTTAAGAATAGAACTAAAGTTGCATCAGAGGAAGTAGGTTCCAAGTTCCTTAAAGCTCAGATCAACAATTATTACAACAGCCTCATCCAGGTACGCATCAATGGGTCACATGTCACAATTCCAAAATTCATTCACCATGACAATATAGGCATGTGAGGGAGGGAAGTATGCGCAGAAACAGCTTCTCTATTGAATGGTACACATTTGTTGATACATATATTGTGCTGTTGTGCCTACACGGTGTCCTCACCAAATGGCCAAACCATAGTCCCCAAAACCTACAAAGTGTGTTGCAATGTGAGAATCATCTTTCAAATGAGCGCTACCATACCAAAGCAATAAAGTTCAAAAAGTGAACTGGACTCCAACACATGTAAGCCCACAGAGATGTGCAGAAGAACATATCGTCCTTAAATACCAACCTTGCTTAAATCAAGTACGGAAAAGTTTCGGCAGATTGCGGCCAGTGTTTGTGCCAGGTTAATGTCACCAAGGCTGACTGGACTTCTCTATGCCTCAGACCTCAGCGAAGAGATAATGCAGCAAAGGACCCACAACTGCTATACTCAGACTATTACCCAGCATAGCATACCTGCAACAAGAGGATTTCAAAACCTATGTGACAACCTGTAATTATAAACACTATTTAGATAGTGACCCCATTATTTCTTACAAAACAAATAGATTTATCTGTCATGCTTCTTATATGTACTGCAATTCAAATGGTCTTGTAGTTTACTGAAGCAACTCAGAAGTGTATAATGGAACCTAAACTCACTGTTGCCTAAGGCTTATGCGATCCGGGAAGTAGAAACTTGAAGGGAAGGAATGGAAATTGGCGACCTGAAAAATTATATAAACAACATCAAGAGCCAGAGGAAGGATTTAAACATCTGAAGTGTGAACAGGCAGCTACCTCTCGAGGGGTGAAGAATCGTAGGCCCAACTCCTTCAGGGAAGAAATTTGAAGCTTCTCTTCAGGAACCCATTTGAGGTTCTAGTATTTGAAGTAAGTTTATCATTAGGCAAAATCAGACACCATATAAATGAGTGAAATGTAGACAAAATGAGAAGAGTGATGATAATGAATCTTACTTCAGATGTAGCCAACAAGGAGCCTGTCCCCTTCACATAACGATAGTAGCTTTTAGTGAAGCAGCAGCACCGCTTAGATTCAGGGTATACAATATCTTGCAAGTAGTCAAGGAGTCATACCAAAATCAAAGATTGCTATAAGTTAATAAAATAATAAATGTAACATACCAAACAAACCACATTAATAAACGATAAAAAACTGATAAAGAAGGTAACTCAATACAAGAAAGAATCAAGGATACCCATAGTGTTCCCCCACCGCTCAATCAAGTTCACTGGGACCATGTAATCTTGCAAAATTGAATCATTTCGAGTGCCTCCATCAGCCTCCTTGACTACATAAGATACAGTGTCATTACATCTACAAGTCAGCTTCTTCAAATAATATCATGTAAACTTAACAACGATAGACCTTACTGTAAAGGCTGCCAAGTGAGCCTTCCTACTTACCAAGAAAATCTTTTATTGGCTTACAAACTGGCTCCAGCTCTTCTTCAGTTTGGTGGTCACTACCCTGTGATGTACTGTTCAGTGTCAAGCTTAGACACATAGGTGTCTGGAGCAACTTATTGTTGACCGATGCATTTCGAAACCGCATAGGTTCTCGTTTCGCCTGTTGATAAAAAATCAGCTGTAGTTAAATAATTGATGAATACAATCCAGTGGATTTATCACTTATCAGAAAATGCCCCACACAGTCAGTGTCTTTTTCAACACACTAAGAAAAGCACCATATTTTATCATATGCAACAGATTCCCTGGAGACCTGGACATCCCTCAGGTAATAGTCAACTAAGAAGTGATGGGCAAATAAAAATGAAAATAAGGGTTGTGAAATGCCATGACAGTATAACATGTCAAACAATAAAAAGTTCTTACCAAACAAAAGTAACGAGGTCTAGAATATGGGACACCAAACTGTAAGGGGCTTAGGATGAATTCTTGTGTGTTAAAATTGAGACTTGAAAGGACCTCCAGCAACTGATTATGTGTATCAGACACCTGGCATAAATGAACAAGATATATCCACTGTTGAGAAGTTTGAGTATGAAAACCAAAAAAAAAAATCCAAATAAAGTTTATACCAACCTCGAATCCAACTACGTTTTCCACAAATAACATTTGTGGAGGATAGCTCATGTCTTGCATGAGGTTGAGAATCTTGGTGAACGAAAATGCACGAGCATCAGCTGAATGCTTCTGAAGTCCTACACAATGGTTGATCCATGAACCAAAACTGAAAAAGAGAATATAGTGCTAGAATATATATTACTGAGAGGGAAACCTTGCCGTGTGTATGGCTGGCATGGAGGAGAAAGAAGCCATGCATGTGCCTTGTATATGTCTAAGTCACTAGCAGTGAGCGTTTGAATGTTCCCCTGTAGTACAAGAATGATGCATGTACATACAGTTAATAGTTAATAAAACTATAACAGCATAGTTCAGTTCATTCTTCTGAAGTCAAACTAAAACATAAAAACCAGTGTGTAGGTAGAATGATAATATTAATATCCTTTGGAGGTGAGGTACATGACACAGGTGCATAACTCTACACAAAATCAGAAATACAAGTGACCATTGCCCCCTCTATTCCCTTGTGAGTTGCGACTTCAAAGTTAATGAAACTCGACCTAATTTATCAAGCTATGGGCAAGCAATGTAGAAGGCATCCTCAACTAAAGTCGAGTTATTAGCAATAGATACTTTCTAAAATTGTAAAATGCAAATGCACGAGACACCATGCCTGCAATACCAAGAAAACAGGGTTAAAAAGTGTCGTGTTATTTGAACATCAGGCAGCATAGCCAAGGTTCTGACTGAATCTTCAGGTGATCATCGTAACTGCATTTTTTTGCCTTGCGCCTAGGCTCACACTTAGGGTGTGTTTGGTTTGAGGAATGAGGTGGTCCATCTCCTTCTCACTCCTCACTTTTCATTCCTCACAAGCTAATAATTAGTATATGCATGAGGAATGGTTTGATTCCATCAAAATTCATAGCATGAACTCATGATACATCACTTCATGAAGCATGAGGTGACTCCACAAACCAAACACACCATTAATCGGCTGCACTAGTGGTTTCAGGACTGCGAAAGAGCGTAAGATTTTGGGGTCAGAGCGGAGCGCACCTGGCAGGGGCGGTGGCCGAAGTTGTGCTCATAGACGTCATTGGCAACGTCGTTGATGTCGAAGGCTTCCACCACCTCCGCCCGCACGCCCGACGCCATCAGCGAGTACCTCTGCAAGCAAAAGGGGCAAAGGCTCCGAAACCCTAGCCGCCGTTAGATTAGATAGATGACCGGGCGAATCGGAGGAGAGAACAGGGTATTCGATAGTACCATGCCGCCGATGCCGCTGTAGAACTCGAGCACTCTCCATGGTGCCGGCGCCTCCATCGCCTCCGGCAGTCGCGCTCGCGCGGCACGTGCTAGGCTGCAGCAACTGTTTGGAACCCTCCCCTGACGTTGGCTGAGAGAGCCTGAGAGTCAAACTACGGTCACGGACTCACAGTGCAGTCCGCCGTTCCGTGGCATCCAACGATGATGCTGTTTTTTACTCACTCTCCCTGAATAACTCAATTATTACTAGAGTTGTCTTGCGTCAAGAAAAATTAACGTCGTTGCTCTGAAACAACCTACCTTACGCGTTGATGAATGATTGGGGCATGATTGGTTGTTTGTCACTCTAGCCTGGCTTGTATCTAGGAGCCAGGTTATTATCATGTTTGGTTGCTTGCTCGGCCAACTTAAGATGGTGTTTAGATGCTTGCACGAAAATATATGGTGTGAGATAAATTATTATTGTTTAAGATAAATAAACATAATCATGATATTAATTATGTGCAACTATTTTTATTTACTCTTAATTTATCTTGTTATTATTTAATACTATTGGAAATGCATTAATATCAATTAATATACATTAATCATGTATTAGCAATATCATTATCTGAGTACTACCTCCGTCCTGAAAAGAATATAACTATAGGTTGCGTGCCACGAAAAATGGTTCATGTTTGACCAAGTTTTTAGTGAATAATATTCATAGTTATGTCTTTAAATTAATTTATTATGAAAATACATTTCATATTTTATTTGATGATATTTATTAGGTATCATAAACATGAATATTTTTTTATCTATAATTAGTCAAACTTAAGGTACTAGAACGTGACACTGCGCTAGAATTGTATTCTTTTAGGAACAAAAGTAGTAATTGTTTGCATATGCCGAGCCTGATCTTGAGAAACGTTCAAAATCTACAGGAGGAAGGTTGAGAAGGGCTTTATGTATAAACAGGCACAAAGTACTGCTACCTTCGTTCCATTTAAGTATAATAAGAGGTTGTAGGTGGGTTGTATGTTGAGGTGGAGAAAAGAGGGGAGGAGACAGAAGACAAACGGACTATAAGCCATAAGTCGGCTCTTATGCATAAGAACCCATAAATGTTGTGAGACAAACAAATAAGCTATAAGCCAGCTAACTATTATACAAGTGGGTTGTTAGATTGGCTGTAAGTTTTCATACAGCTGACAGCCGGCTGTATAATTAGCCTTGCTCTTATCTGGCACACACGCATATCATCAATGTTCAAACTTTAAAAACTTTGACCAATAATTAGACTAATAATTTTTAACTATTATAATACTCCAATAATTATTTGAGAGTAGAAACTTATATGATTAGATCTATAAGGAATTATACTATCGAATTATTATAAGTTTATAAGCAAAAATAATATAATATAAAATAAATGAGTGGTCAGAGTATAATCCATGGGACTGTATCATTTTAGCTTGCGCATGATAAAATGGAACGAATTAAAAAAATGATAAAATAGAACGGATGGAGTATATTACAACCGAATATCAAAAACGTGCATTCCATGGGCCCGATTGGAGCGTAGGCAAGTAACCAATCACGCCTTCACTGACTAGAGTCTATCATATAACTGACCAAAATCTCATACAAAGAATTATGACAGCAATATGACACTTGTTGCACATTAATTTCAGCTCAAATAAAGGCATAGAATTTCTTTCTCCGTCACAAGTTATCTAAGCTTAGATTCTTTTATATATCGTAGATGATGGTATTTTCTCTTTTATTATTATTAGCAGATATGTCCATACGTTGCAACGAGAAAGAAATAAATGCTTGTACGAGAGAGTTGTGTTAAAAAAAGGAAAAATCATTTAATTTTGTAAATATATAATTTTACAATTTGTTCACTTAATTTATACGTTAGAAGTTCAGGGACAGCGGATCGAACTTGTTCCTACTTTCAATTTATTTTGGTTTGGTTTGGTTTGTACCAGTGTCACAAAGTTCCCGATACGAAGGGTACGAGAGACAGGTACGTGGATCGAAAATTTTAAGTTTCTAATTCGTGAGGGTATATCTTTTTAGGATGATTGATTCGAACATTGATACGAAGGGTAGAACATGATCCCTAAAGAATTTGGACAATATACGTGGACCGTAGCTATAAAACCATAACATGATTCCAATATATTTATTTACATAAATATTTATTGATACTATAATTTTAGATTTCACGGATTCCAAAAAAGGATTGCACGGAGAATACTAACGCTAATCGTTTATAGATTTGATAAGAAACTACGAATGCATTGTAGCGTTCAGGTTGCAGGTCTATTTGCATTGACTGTCTCATTATTAGGACATGGCTTATCGGACTCCAGGCCCATTTGATTGTCAACTGCAGGCCCATTTCTCTCCTCTCCCATTGACTCTACTCATTTATCCGACACATAGAGCATAGAGTTGTCGTACAGGAGAAAACCAGCACGCCGCTGCGCCCGCCGCCAGCACCTGGCCCCAACATTGCATCGCTCCACCGCCAACGTCCGGCTCCAGTGCCGCCCGTAGCCGCTTCGGCCCCAGCGCCGCGCCGCACAGCCGCCCTAGCACTACGGCATGCAGTAGAACCAGTGCCGCACAACTGCCAAGCTTCAGAGGAACCTGCGCCCAATGTCGCGCCGTGAATCTCTGCAGCGCCACTGCGTCATGATTGTCGTCTGCATTCTGCATCCTCTCGATGATCCGGTGTGCTTCGAAACGTCATCCCAACTCGTATCCCCATCATCAATATGTTGATGTGCCGAATCGAGAGGCCTGTTTGTGGTAACATGAACATGGAAAAATGTAATCTGTAACCAAGTCTCACTCTGGGCACAAAACCCGATACCCGAACCGCGAACTCGAAATACCCGGACCCGGATCCGAAGTACCCGAACCCGCACTACCCGCTGCCTTGTTCGGATAGTGAATCCTATTACTCGAATTTATATTGGGTAATTCGGATAGTTACACCCGGTACCCAAAAAAACGAATAGGAATACATATCAGGCTGTCCACGATTAAGTGTAGTAGCAAACTAGTCAAACTGGAGCAGCCGAGCAACCCAGATTTCCCATGGCCTTCCTCGGCTTTGCTTTTCAATTAACTCACCTCTTTACTTCTGTCTCAGTCTCCTTGACTCGCCGAGACTCCGAGTTCCCGTATTTTTTCCCTTCAAAACCCCATCGCCATGCTCACCGCACGGCCTCACCTCTCCACGCGGTCGTCGACGCCGTGAGTCTGCGACGGCGAACGGCGCGACGCTGTCGTCACTCCCTCTCACTCCGCTGCTCCCTACTCTTGTCTCCTGAGATCGACGGAGTCGACGCCGCTGCCCCCGTCGGGACTCCAGCCGCCGCTGCACGTCACCTCGGCGGAGAGGGAATCCAGCGCTCGGCGACCTGAAGAATCGTCATCGTCGTGCAATGTAAGTATTGCTATTCCCTAACCCTAATCCCCTATTTTCTTATTATTTGATCTGTGAATCATGAATCTATGGTTGTGGCTTGTGTGAGAAATTTACTGTACTAGTCTCTGCAAATTGCAACGTGCTAATGTATGCAGTGTAGATAGGTGTAGTATACGTGAGTGGATCTGTTACTCTTTATTTGATATGTGCTTTTTGATAATATGCTGATTTTTTATATGGTGTAGTATACATGAGTGGATATTATTCAGTTCAGTTCATCTGTTACTCTTTCGGCTATATTGGGTATACCCGAACCTGAACCCGAACCTGAATTTGCGGGTACCCAAACCTGCGGGTAGTGGTTTTTTGGGCTGTTATCAGGTAACAATTCTCATTACCCGAACTTTTGAAAACCCGTAACTACCTGACCCGAACTTTGCGGGTTACCCGAACGCCCAGAGTGAACCAAGTCGATGTCATAGTTGGACAAAAGGTTTTGCGCAAGAAATTTTGCCTCTTTATTACTAGGGATAGATGAAAGCCCAAGTTTGATTTTGGTAATTAATGACACCAAGTTGCTAATGCTATTGTATCAAGTGGAATGAATTAGGCATAAGCAACACACGTGATGAAGGAGCATGTGGCATAAAGTGATGGGCACAAGATCACAAGAGGTGAAGATGCTCATAAAATGATGATCATGGTGATCAAGCATGAGGATATGGACATGGAACAAATGGATCAAGGCGTATAACTATAGGGTTTTCATTTTGCCGGTCTAAGATGAGTAGAGAAGTGATTGACCGGGTTTAGGATACATAGCCGACTATCAAGAGGGGCAATCACGGTTAGCTCGGGAATCAAGTGTCACTAGATCAATGTCTTGAGCATATGCATTAGGATCTAGTAGAGAGCTAACGTAACGCCTTGAAAAATGATTGTGAAAATACTAACACACATGCACATGATGATATACACATGGTGGTGTTAGCACTTTTGCGAAGGCGGTGGAGTTTGAGCGGTGGAGAGGGGTTTGGGGTCCTCTCTTCCTCCCGCCGAGCTTGCGAGTGCGGGATTCAGGCGTTTTCGAGGAAATGAAATGTCTATTTTCCATTGCGCCGGAGGCAAGAAAAGGTGGCGGAAGTCCGGAGTGTTTCTCTCTGAAAGAACTCCAACCGGACGCTGAACCGGACGCGGTCCCGGTTTGACCGGACGCGTCCGGTTAGTTCAACGCGGCGCGGGCAGCGTCCGGTCGGGCACCTAGAGGAGCAGAGTGTGGCGAGGAGCTGATCGGACGCGCGGCGCGTCCGGTCACATGCGATCGGACACGTCCGATCGCACAAGGAGCTCTCTAGACTCCGATCGGACGCCGGGTGCAGCGCGTCCGGTCAAACGGTGAAGCGAGTCCGGTCACGGCAACAACTCTCACTGACTCGCACTGTTACTATTTGTCCTGTAGTGACCAGACACGTCCGGTCACCCTGACCGGTGCGTCCAGTCATCACATTTTTCACTGCGACATCTAGTAACGGCTAGTTGCTTACCCCTTCGCTATAAATAGATGGTGGCCGGGTTTGGGGGTTTCCCTCTTGCACATTTTGAGACCTTGAAACATTCTTTGAGCTAAAGAACAACACATCCACTCATCTCTTTGCTTGGATTGCACATCTTGAGTGAGATTGAGTGAGATTCAAGTGTATTACTTGAGAGTTGCATTCTAGAGGCACTTGATCTTCGAGTTGCTGCGGATTTCTTGTTACTCTTTCGTGTTTTCCGACGCGGTAGACGGCTTGGAGCAGCAGAGGTGATTGAGCTCGCAATTGGAGATTGTTGGAGCCCTCACCAAGTGTTGTAAGGGGTTCTTGATCCTTTCCCGCGGGAGTTCGCGAATTGAATACTCTAGTGCAGCTCGTGACTTGGAGGATCCCCATCTTATGTGCGGTTGTGCGGCGTCCGCCGAGGGCTCGACTCTTGATAGTCAATTAGCTCGCGAACCGACAAGTGGGTGTATCGCCACAATGGGGAGTAGCTTGCCGGGAAGCAAGTGAACCTCCAGATAAATTCTTGTGTCGTTCTCTTCCCGATGATTTCTCTTGTGTGATTGATTGATTAGTACTTCTCATCTCTACACGGTGGTATAATCACTCGAGCTCTCATATTACTTCTTATTTCTAGCTTGTAGTTGTTGTTGTGTTTAGTGGATAACCTCATACTAGACTTGTGTAGGTGGCTTGCTTAATTAGTTAGAGCTGGTGCATTTCTCTTCGCCACGTTTCATACTAACTTGTGATTAAGTAATTCTTGTAGAAGTTTTAATTAGGCTATTCACCCCCCTCTAGCCTATTTGGACCTTACAATAGATGACTTGAAACATGGACTTTTATTTTGATCTAATGATTACGGGTTTGATTGGTTGGCTACCAATTTTTGCCCAACCAAAGTTACGGCGAGCCAAAACTTAGGCTTGCCAAAATCAAGGCCGCCAAAGTTAGGGCAAAAAATATAGGCGTGCATTTGAATGGTTGCCAAAATCAAGGCTCGCCAATTTTCTCTTTTATATACGGTTTTAAAACTTTTTGGAAACTTGCCAAAACTTTGACCATAAATATTGATGACAATGAACCAATTGATGAGTATAAATTTTGGTATGCCAGGGTTTTAGCCGGATAAGAATTAGAAGGCAGCCAATCAGGCCCTTAAGTAAAATTGCAACGGTGACACAGTAATTTTTCTCCCACACCGCCACACGCGCCACCTCACGCGCGCGCGTCTCCTCGCCACACTCCCCTCCTTCCGGCCTGGCGGTCTCCGCACGGCCGGCTCACGCGCACTTCGCCCAGACCTGATCTCCTCCGTCCATCAAACCCTTCGCACGAACCCCGATGCGCATCACAACCACCCCATCACCCACTCCCCGGCCCGCCGCCTGAACAGCCAGTTCCCGTCTTCCCCTGCCCGGCTGCCCTTATTATTTCCTCTCCGCCGTCTCCGTCCCCGGGTCAAATCGAATCGAGCCCATCCGTCTCCATTTCCGCCGCCGCCGCCGAGAGAGATCCCCACCCCACCCATCCACCACCATGTGGCGCCGCCTCCACACCCTAGCCCCCGCCTTGCGCAGGGCTACCGCCGCCGCCGTTGCCGGGGCCCCCGCGGCGCCCGCCTCCTCTGCAGCCCGCGCCGCGCCGCTCTCCTCGGCGGCCGCCGCCTTCCGCCGCACCAGCCCACTCCTCTCAGGTAAGGATCTCGTACCCCCGGATCTCGATTCCCTGGCTGCGTCCAGCTCTGATCGAGTGGCGGTGGCCGCGTGGGTGTGCTGCAGAGGACAAGCCGGCGAAGGTGGAGGACGTCATGCCCATCGCCACGGGGCTTGAGCGGGAGGAGCTGGAGGCCGAGCTCCAGGTGAGATGGTCCGGTCCTTGTTCGAGAGGGGGGAGCTGGAATGCACGTCCGATTTGGCTCTGGGAAATGGCTTCTGATTCCTCGGTCTGGCCTGGGTTTTGCAGGGGAAGAAGCGGTTTGACATGGATCCCCCGGTCGGCCCCTTCGGTACCAAGGTTAGTTGGCCGTCGTAGATTTGACCGTTGTTTCTGATGTTTATACACCGAGGTTTTCTATGTTTATTATGATAATTAGGGTTCTTCATTTATTGGTATTGTAATGAAATGTCTGGGATGTATAGTTCTGATAATAATTGATAGCATCTGGGTTATTGAGTAAACTACTCGCAAGTGGTCAGATTTGCATTGTGCTGCAAACTATTTGCATTGTTATTAGGGAAAATGCACTATGTTGGGACGTCTTTGTGCCTCATCTATCAGTATCCATGCTTTGTTGTCTTACTACTATGCTCGGATAATGAACATCAATCCTGTTTATCATACATTGTTCTGAAAATTTGTCATCATGTGTCTGGCTGGTGTTTTTTTTAATCTTTTTTCATCTTGTTTCTACTGTGCCATGTTTTCTGCTGAATGTTGTTACTACTGTTTCGTGCAATTATTCAAACCATTCACATTTCTCTAGCTAAGTTTATGACTAGATCTGTGAGGCTTTGAGCCTGCTTCTCAGCAAGTTGCTTTCCACATGCTAGACATAGTATCGCTGTTTTAAAACTGGCATGCATTTGACATCATATTACTGTTGTTGCAGCCTGCCTAATATCTATTGGGCTAACAATACAGTTCAATTTCGAAAGTACAAACAATATCTGTGGTTGTAATTCGGCTGGCTGAAATTATTGATCTATATTCATACTTATGTTCATTTTCCATTTCAACGTACTTTTGGGATAGCCATTGTGCTATGCTCTTTGCCTACTCATGCTGAGGTGCTGATGTGAAAGGCGATGGTGACAAATGAATAAAGTTGTGAGATGCGCACCAACACTTAAAAACCAATTTTCCATTTATGCGTAGAAAAAATGATTTTTGAATGGCACCTTGGCAGTATTATCATTATTCTACTTGGTTCTAAAGAACCGTTGGTCATACTGATAGTCTGATACAGCTAATTCTTGGCTTGATAAGTACCTTATGGTCGTAAGAGTATGCTATTTGAAATGTATTCTGTTAAAAATAACAATGCTATATGGACTAAAAAGCTTGATAGTCCGATGGTGCAATGGATAATTTTAACCATCAACATAAGTTTCAAAATCTCTCACTTTTTAAGTAATTTTGCATATGTTGCATATGTTTTGATATGTAGCTCTGCCTTGATATCAAGCTTCTCATATTACATTTATCAAATGGCCTTGGGTAACTCTTGAGTCTTGACGTCAAGTTGGATTTAACTCCTGCATTTCTGTGAGCTAAGGTTGTAACCTGTCATGCCAATGTTAGTTTCGTACCTGGGGTAAACACTATCAGTCTGGTTGTGGTAGTGTGAAGAACAAGAATAAATGAACCAGGGTATTAGTTTATTTCTGTAACTTGGCTTGAACTTGATTTCCCTTCTCTTTTTAGGATGATCTGTTTGTTTTTGTTATTGAGTTTTGACATATCCATTCTATGAAAAAAATGTTCATAGGCCTGGAGACGTTATTTACCATTTAAGCTATCACCGTGCAGTGCTGCGATGTCTTCTCGTCTTGCTGTGTACCTCCCCTCTTTCTTTGTACAAATACTGGTCCACAGATTTCGGTGTTAGTTTCTGTTGACACAGTTAATGGGTATAATGTGCTTTGCTCTGTAAACCGAGTGTTGGATGTAAGCAGTGTTTTTAAGGCGTTGCTGAGCTGTCTGCAGAGAGCAAGGCGTCGACACCTAGCCAAAAGTAGTGAGAGGTCCAAGGAGACTGGAGGCAAAACAGAAAAAAAAAGATAGGGAATCAACCAGAAAGGCCATGCAGCTGCCTCCTATCTCATGCCCACCAAATCTGGCGCTGCTTGGGACATCTGTGGTGGCAGCGGCAGCTGATCCAGAAGGGGCCACGACAGAGATCGATCTGAGGGAACAGCAGCAAGATGGAGGAAAGGAGTGGAGGGCAGGTTGCGCACGCAAGCGAGAGCAGCACAAGGGAGGGAGATGTGGCCGCTCTGCACCTGTGTGAGGGAGGGAGATGTGGCGGTGCTGCACCTGCGTGAGAGAGAAGCAGAGAGCCGGGCCCAGGTGGCATGTGTGGGCATGGAAGTGGTGCATTGGTGTCTCCATTAGACCGTGACCTGAGAAGCGATATTTACGGGAGGGTACTCGTGGACTGGGCCAACCACTTCTCTTTTCATTTGCCCTTTTCTGGTTTTTCTTTCCTCCCTGCGATTCAACCCTCTAAACGAGTCGCTGAATTTGAAAGACTCCCTCAAACTTCAATTCCAGACAACATATGCACCTTACCTTGTGAATGAAAATTTGAGGTGTCGTTTGAAAAGTTTGTGTATGTTGTCTGGTATTGAAGTTCGAATGGGTCTTTCAAATTCAGTGAGTAGTTCAGGGGGGTGAATCGGACTTTACTCTTTATTATTTCTTAGATAGAATGGTAAGGTGTCGCCTCACCTCGCCTTATGAACGCCTAGGCGTTGTGACGGGTTTAGGTCTCCATGCCTTGCTTACCGCCTTAAAAACCATGGATGTAAGCATGCAGAGTTTCGTTGTTCTACTTTCTTTCTCGCCTTAAGAAGTTTTGGATTAAACATGGAGAGTCTGCTATCTTTTTTCTTGTGTACTCTGCATTATGTTATTTATTGATTCTTTTGGTGTTGTTACTGCAGGAGGCACCAGCTGTCATTGAGTCCTACTATAACAAGCGGATAGTCGGTTGCCCTGGTGGTGAGGGAGGTAAGTCAGTGTTGTCCTCGCCGTTTTATTTTTCTAAAGTTAACAGCTGGTGTGGTGTGAAGCATTTGTGTAACAAATTGCTTGGTTTTTGCCTTTCCTCGCCTTTTTTTTTTTTTGCAGAGGATGAACATGATGTTGTATGGTTCTGGTTGAAAAAAGATGAGCCTCATGAATGTCCAGTCTGCTCGCAATACTTTGTGGTAATTTAAATCCCTAAATTGCTGTTTGCTTTACTATAAGTTATTGCTACACAAGAACACTGCTGTGCTGATGTCAGTGTTAATTAATATAATTATTTGGTTGGTTGATTTGTGCAGCTTAAGGTCATCGGTGATGGTGGAGATCCAGATGGTCATGACGATGAAGATGATGGACATCACTAAGGATGCCTTATGGTTCTGAAAATAAGAATTTGATGAGGCATATGAATCCATTATACTTCTTTTCTAGAACCAGACTGCTCCACGGCATCCTTGTTTATGAATAGACATTTGGCCATCAAGCAGGTGGTAGTTTTCACCTAGGGATTTTGTCCAAACAAAAGCTATTTGAGATTTGACCCATGCATTTCTTTAAGAGCATCATCAAATAAAAGATGACTGCATCAGATTGCTTTCTTTTGTTACCCTATGGCCATCGGGTGTGATGGACATGTAATATTCAGTCATAAACAGTCCCGTTTCTTTGTTTAGTGTGCTGGGAAATTTTCACAAGGCCTCCTATATCTTTGACAAGTTTCAAGCCAGAGTTGATGATCCATTATTTTATGACTATTGTGTTAGTAATTATGCTATTCGCTATCTTCATGGTGCCATTTTCCTAGTGCTAATGAGTACAGCCTGTGGCATGTACGCAATTAAACAGCTCCTTGTCCGGTTACAGAAGGTGCTGTCACTGGTTCTAGCTTCTTGTATGATCCTGCTATGTTTGGTATGTTCAACGCACATGTCACCTGGGGGCTTTGGACAAATCATCTGCACAAAAATGAAATGACACAGGTTAAATTGATTATTGGTTGTTCTGGAACGTTTACGTTCTTGATTGTGTTAGATCTTGGATTTGTGAGATGGATGGACATCTTGTTGACAGTGGGTTGGACATCGTTGATCTCTTCAACCAACTAGGCCCTGTATTTCAGCCAAGGCAGCAGATGTCTTGCAATGTAACAGCCGCCCGTAACATGAATTTTTCAGAGGTATCACTCAGCATAGATTGGACGAACAGAACGCGGCCCTGGTATACTGGAATAAGATAGAGAAAATTTCATATTTGACCCTAGAAATAATGCTCTTCTCCTATTTGACACTGAAACTAAAATTCTTTCCTATATGTCCTCCCTTCGAGTTTTTCTTTCCTATTTGACATTTTCGTCAGCTCTGTTAGCAACTACCGTTAGTTGGCTAAGTAAGGCAACAGCAAAAGACCAAAATGCCCTTTTTGATGCTGAAAGTTTATATAATTTTTTTGAGCATTTTAACGTCGTCAAACAAAAAAACTCAAAACTACAAAGTTGTAGATCTCATCGAGAGCTACAATTTTTATATAAAAATCATCTTCATCCGACGTCGTATTGAAGAGTTATGATTTTTCAAAAATTCAGTCTTGTCGCGTCATTCCCGGTGGCGCGACAAGACTGTACTGTCACGCCAACAGGGGTGGCGCGACAAACTTTTTCATGTTGGAAACACCGTCGAATATGTCGTATCTTGTCACGCCAACGCATATGGCACGACTATGTTATTTGGTCACGCCATTGGGAATGACGCGACCAAAAAGGGCTACCGGATGCAAATTATTTTCTGGGACGGTTAATATTGAAATATTTATTAAAAAAGGATTTAAATATAAAAATCGTTCAGTGCTATGCTGCTTAAGACCTTCTGCAGGTAACCGATCAACCCCATTCTGCACTACTGGAGCCTACAGTAGTTATACAGTATAGGGGTAAAACAGACATTTCTCCTAGGACCTAACACCGTTAGCTGTCTGAACTGACGGAAATGTCAAATATGAAAGAAAAACTCAACTGGAGGACATATAGGAAAGAATTTTAGTTTCAGTGCCAAATAAGAAAGGAGCATTATTTTCGGTGTCAAATAGGAAATTTTCTCAATAAGATACCAGGGGTCCAGGGCCTTTGAGACATTGACTATTGAGCACAAGTGACACTGTTGTTGACAGCTTTCAGGAAAAAAAAAAAAAGAGAAGAGGTTCTGCTCTGCATCACTTGTTCCGCGTCGACCATCTGTCGTCGTGCCAGCACGAGTTGCATAGCGAAATTCCGGTTTGGACGAATGAGAGGGCTTGCAAATAGAAAAGGCAGAAAAGGGAGGGCAATCTGCTTATCTTTGTTCCATTCTTTTTTTTGAAAACACTATCTTTGTTCCATTCTTCCCGTGGCCTTCTCCAATCCCAGCACAAAAGGTCTCCTTTATCATGTGTGATCTCAACGACAATGCAACATTGCAACAATACCTTTTTCCTAGCTGCAGTAGTAGCCGATTTGAGTTGCTAATTGGCCTGTCTGCTCAACTGGTTACAGCCCCCCTCAGCCGTTGCAAAAAAAAGGGGGGAAATTAAAAGAGAGAGCAATCTCTTCTCTGCATTTCATCCTACCAATCACACTTAGGCAGCCCACTCTTTTAAGTTAACAGCACCAACATCAATCATCTCATGCACTGTCAGCTTCCCGGCAAATGACTCGGCATCGTTTCGGCTGGCTGGTGGCTGGTGCTAATTTGTTATGAGAGAAAAATACTGTTGGCTGGCTGGTAGCTGGTAGCTGGTGCCTGGTGCTGAAATGATGCGAGAGAAAAACACTGCTGGCTGCCGAACGAGGCCGACAGTTTTCAACTACGCAAATTATACCGCAATATTCCCTGTTCTACGGAAAATCTCAGAAAGGCCACCAGCCAGAGCTTGTAGTACGCCGGTGACGGTGAGGTGACTAGGGGATGCCAACCAAGTGCTGTTCTGGGACTGGGACGTGTGACAAGACAAGGACGCGGGATTTGGAAGCTGCCACTGCCAGCCTCAAGCCTCTTGCGGCTGAGGGGACGTACTTGCTGGCTGCTGCCCGTTAACTGGAAAATATGCTCTACTCTAGCCTCTAGGCGAATGGGTGGATGACGACGTGGAGGATCGGAGGCAAGGCAAATGTTCCGCCCATGCTACGCCGCTGGTGGCAGATCATCACCATTCACCGGCGGCGAATTGAAGGCGACACCACCAGCGCCAGCGCGACACGGCATCCGATCCGTCCGTCCGGGCGCAGAAGTTTCGGTATGGTATTGGTATGAAGGAGATCAGATTCTTTACTAGGTTTGGCGACTTCTCAAGCCTCAAGCGTTTTGCTTGCAGGTCGTCCTTTATTTGCAGACAGAATTGATGGGCAGTGCTGCCTAGCTGTTCGATTGATGTTCTTTCCTTCCTTCTGTTCTGCCTACTCCATCACCATCCACCCCTTCCTTTCTTTTTCAGCAGCTGCAGCTCCCTAAACTGATCACTGAGCTTTCCTGTGATGTAAGGGGTATATGAAATCAACATCTTATGCTAGATAGGATACGGTATTCTCCGAGTTTTCGATAAAAAGGAAAGCAAAGCAAAAATAAGAAAAGGGTTGCCTGCATTATTCTCCCCTATTCCATAAGCTTCCAGCTAGTGTTGTAGTGATTCACAATAGTGGCAAAGAGGAACCAAAAGAAGGGCGCCAAGGACACCAGGAGGAAATTCCCGCGGCGGCGCTGAATCGGATGATGGTGATGGTGACAATGCCATCCCTCTCTCTCTCGTTTCATGCCCGGCCGTGTTACTTTCAGGGCATTAGTTTGTGGAGATTTACGTATGCTTCGGATGCCTCACATTATATGTATTTTATTTATTTACACAGGAGGAATGCATTTTGTTGTCACTAATTCAGTAACTTGAGGCTCATGCTTCTTCGTATTTTTCACCTTGTTGAGAGGCTTTTAATTAAGAAGTGGTAAATGAGATAAAATTCCTTTTCCCTTTGATATCGATGGTATTGCTGTTAATGGAAATGTGCATCATGCAAAGTTCCTTTCATGTGAAAAAAAAGTGTGAAACGACGATGGTTTCATACACGTCGTCGTCATTTTATTCTGTTGAATTTTTTTCTTCACCTTTTCTTTTGGCCAGTTCAGTGCATCCAGAATTCCAGCGGGAGTTGCTGCAAGGAGAAGTGAAACCTACATACAGAATGGGTTCTCTGTGGCTGACTGCTGGTCACTAAAAAAGACTCGCAGAACACTGACAAAACTACATACAGAATGCATGGTTCCACCCAAGGATGGAATCAAATCCGATAATTCAAACTTTATAATAAATTAATAATATATATTTGTGTGCTCATGTGAATAGCTGGACTTTATGATATAATACTAGTTTTCAAGCTTTTGATGATGTGTTCTTTTTCCCACCACATGCAAGAACATTTATCACACAGCTCAGAAGAAGCCAGATAAACGGAACAAACTTTTGCTCTGGATTATTCAAGGTTGATCAGATTACATGTTCGGCACTAAACCCACTTTAATTTCCTCTTTTCCTTCCTAAAACACTTTCTAATGCCTCAAAGTGTAAACACGGAATAAAAAGGACAAAAATAAACACATAAAAGAAATGCCCACAGAAATAACAAGAGAAAGAAGAAAGAAGAAAGTACGGAACGGGTTTTCGATCGAGAAATTTCAGGTGAGATCATGTAAAATGCAACCGGCAGGAGGAGTTGGAGACTTTTCATATGGCATTATTCTTTCTTTCACAATGGTGTGGTGTCCCCAAATAACTCTTTTTATTTTTGCATCATTCTTTGTTGCAATTTGGTCGTTGACCTTTTTTTTATTAGGCCTTGATGTCGACCCAATTCATACAGTAGCTCATCGTTCCGCTGTTTTATTCGGTGGAAGATGATGAACATACCTAACGGTGCGTGCAATCAGAAGCATGCTTGGAACATACTACAGTCAGCAGTATGCTCTGACCTCTGTCCCTGTGAGAAAAGAAGTTTTTGTATGGAATGGAACTGTGTTCTGAACAGCTGAGGTTCTGAATTAACTAGTGTAGTCATAAGTCGCTGTAGATTTTCTTATGAACAGCTGGGGTTCTGAATTAACTAGTGTATTTACTATACACATTAATTAAATATGAGAGGATGAAGGGATAAATTTTAAGAAAGTCACTGCAAATTCTATCCACATACATAGGCCGACAAATTGTGATGAGCTTTTCAGTAATGACAATTGTTCATATCTCACTCGTGCAACCTTTTTCAGAAGAAATATTTTTCTTTACCAAAACTTTATGGATGCTTCGTATTTCCTAGGAGCACTACATATGCAATTAAGAGAAACCTATGCTATATAAGGAAAAGATATGAATATGCAGCCTCCAAGCCCTAGGGCAGAAAACACAATCATAGCCTATAACCTCTAATCAAAGGAGCAACGGTTGGGTAGTTAATATCCTGTCTCTTTGAGAAACCTCAGCTAGAAACCTGCTGTCTCAAGCAAACATAGGGACAAAAACCAGGCATAGCTCACATAATCTAGCTGAAGCTGTCCCCACTCTGGTAACCCCAGCTCATAAAAAAAACTTGCAGAGGTGGGCTGCATTTTTGCATACGATTCCTCCTGCCACACCCACACTACCAAGTAGTAGTGGACCTGTCACATTTGCAAGATGAAAAAACCCAGTGCAATTCCTTTGCATTATATTCCACTGCCATGCATATATATGCGCTTGGCGCTCCCCTAGTAGTTTAGATTTGACTTAGGCCCTTGTTTAATCGGTTTTAAACTTGGATCGTCAAGAAGGGATCTGAGCCTACCTCTGCCCCGCCCTGGGAGCAGTGGAGCGCTTCTGCAAAAGGCGCGTCGCTTTGCTTTACTTTCAGGCGAGGCAGCGGGAACCTCAGGACAGCAGTTTGTTATGCATGCATGTTCCTGATCGGAATATCTTTTTTTTTTTTTGCCCAACCAAACGTGACGAGATTAGTATATAGTGGAGATATATGTCAGTAGGAGTAGGAACGAAAGAGAGCGGGAAGCTGCGCGAAAATTCTTCAGTACATCCCCGTCTGGTTATTGTCAATGCGCAATTCTTCAGTTAAGTGTTGCTGTCAGTTCATTAGCTTGTTCCCTATACATTCTTCTGGGAGGAGTTCAGTTCGTTGTGCTTCAGTATCGATATATTTATTTATAAATAGTGTGGCACCATGCTATGCATATATATTTGGTTTAGTACCAAATAATAGAACCTCAGCTCTTTGCAGTGCCACTGGACCTGCAATTGTACCAAGTTGGCTTAGATGTCTGTTTCTTGTCGATGCCAAGATACCTTCAAGATATTTCAGGAATCTTCCACTGTGCATACATAATACATATGGAGCAGTACCCATATGCAGGGCTATCAAGAATTTCACCAGATGGGCATCTCTCAACTGACAAACACTGATCATATATACTCCCCTGTCCTAGACAGATTAGTGGTGACAAAAAAAACCCTGGCGCACATCATATATACTTTATTATTACACATAAAAAGTATACATATTGATCCAACCTGGTGTTCTTATGGACGGACGTGGTGTGGGTTTAATGCAGATGGCCCCATCTAACTAGTCTTTGTGAGACAAATTCTGAACGATAGCATTAGCATGGAGTACCTCTGCTGATATCCATCCATTTACATCAATTGTAACTTTTGATCGTAGGCCTTGTTTAGATTGCTTCCAAATTTCAAGATTTTTCACTATCTCTCCATCACATCAATTTTTAGACGCATATATGGAGCGTTAAATGTTGGTAAAAAAACTAATTGCACAGTTTGGTAGTAAATCACAAGATGAATCTTTTGAGCCTAATTAGTTCATGATTGGACACTAATTGTCAAACACAAACGAAAGTGATACAGTAGCTAGAGTTGAAAAAATTTGCAATCTAAACAAGGCCGTAGTAGGACAGGACAGGAGGGTGAAAAACCTCTTGCGAACTTCCCAGAGGGGCAAAAAAAGAGGCGAAATATTCCGCCTTTTCCTGCTAAATATACTCTTGTCCATAAGAACATTTCCTCACCACCCAGACAGTGAGACATTATTCACCGCCTTTATTTTATTTTATTTTATTTTATTTTATTTTATTACTTCATTTCACACAGGGAATTAGTAGGAAAATATCGATGTATAGTATAGTTATATGCTTATTCCTTGTCAATTCGGTTAATAAGGTTATATATATACAATATTCATTCAGGAATTGTGCCCGGATTAGTGGGCATTAGTTCCTGATCAAGATCAAAGAGGGGGAAATTGGGTGGTTATAGCTAGGCGCGGCTGCAAGGGGGTTCCTAAGCAATATTTATATGTTTTCTTTTTGGAAAACAAAGTAATATTTTTATATTTCCGGTTCTCCCTCCACTGCCGAGGCTGCATCGATTCGAATTCCCTCCGGTCATGTATGTAACACAAATGCATCCATGCCTCCTTGATCCTGCATGGACACAGGGCATAGCGTGCTAGGAATTGGCATAGAGAGAGAGCTAGGCCCTTGCTGGGACCTGTGTGATGCTGTGCTCTGTGTGCCACCTTAATCCTTGTCTCACTTTTTTTTTCGAAAGCGTGCGTTGCACATTTTTCATTAAGTGGAAGTAGGAATATTACACACTCCAAGAAGTGATATGACGAGAGGTCATATGCTGCTTGGAGTAAACACTAAACACGAATCACCGTCCTTTGCGGTGGATTAGCCTTGATGTACTAAAAAATAAACTATTGTGCGACAGGGGCGAGCGAGCGCTGGCGACCGCAGCTCAGTACTCGAGCCCTTCGGGCTTGTACTGGCGCGTCCCATGGAAGAGCTCGCGCATATATTCGCGCTTACGGGGGACACCGGACCCTCGAAGGCGGTATGGAACTTCACAGCAAGGTGTTCGTGACAGCGTCGTCCGACCGTCCTTCCCATTTGTTGACGAGCACGCGCTTGGCCTGCTTCTCGGGGTTTGGGTCACGGAACATGGACTTCGCCGCCAGTCTGTCGCTACGGCGTGGAATGAAGTTCTCAGGCTCCCTACGTCGGGCACGCCGACGGGGGGAGGGGGGGCGCCTGCAGGAGACTTTCCTGCAGAGGCAGCGTGATGGCATTGATGAAGATGGCCCCAACGTCAACGTTGTCCTGTGACGCGTCGTGCTGGGGAGGGAGAGGCCAGACTTGTGTCACAGGGGTCATCAGGGCATTGTCCCAGCCATGTTCCAGCTCTCCTGAGTAGTCGTGGCCTTCCAGCTCACAGATAGGCAGCTGCACAGCAGCCGGCGCCCCTGTGGCGAGGCCTTGACCGGGCGTAGCAGGTGCAAGAGACACCGACCCAGTTAGCGGAGCAGCAGGTGTGGTCGACGGTGTAGTAGTGGCCGGTACCGCAGCGACCTCACCATCTACCCCCAACTCCTCTCCATCTGCGAAGTTGAGCTGGACCACACGTGGCGGCGAACGAGTGTCCGCCAGCGCCGCCTGAGCCTCCAGAGAGGCAGCTGTTAGAGGAGACGGGCGCCGCACAGAAGCTCCCGTTGGCCAACTCATGACGAGGGAGGCATTGAGCTCATCGAGCATCGGATCAACCCAAATGGGAGACCTCACGCCCTCACACAACGCAAGCGCGAGCGGGTCAACAACGTTGTCGGCGTAGTCCAGGGGCCCGACGGCGTTGACCTCCCGCAGCAGCTTGCTTCGGCGCCGCCGGCGTCGACGACGGGCGCGGTTGGCGCCCCCCACAGTCCCTTCGCTCCGTCCGAGCAACCGTGTGGCGTGTGCGGGGAGGGCTGTGGGCTACCATCCGTCACCAGTGACACCGAAGGGGCCGAACAAAGGATCCGTCCGACCATGATGTGTGCCACATGGTGTGTTTTCGGCGCACCAATAGCGCCCTGGCGGCCGCCGCCGTCATCATCAACGCCGGCGGCGTCAGGACGTGGTTGGTGCGAGAGCGAGCCAGCGCGACCGTGGTGGCCTCCATCGGCACGATGCCGAAGACCACGTCTTGGAGGCTCCCGCACACGGTCCGAGGAGAGGTGTCGGGGCGGACGACGAAGCCTACGGTCCCTCACCCGGTGATTCCTGCTAAGGCAGATGAGGCAGCGGGACGGGAAGGTGCATCGGGCGGCGATGTCGGCGCCGCCGGCGTCGACGACGGGCGCGGTTGGCGCCCCCCACAGTCCCTTCGCTCCGTCCGAGCAACCGTGTGGCGCGTGCGAGGAGGGCTGTGGGCTACCATCCGTCACCAGTGACACCGAAGGGGCCGGACAAAGGATCCGTCTGACCATGATGTGTGCCACATGGTGTGTTTCCGGCGCGCCAATAGCGCCCTAGAGGCCGCCGCCGTCATCATCAACGCCGGCGGCGTCAGGACGTGGTTGGTGCGAGAGCGAGCCAGCGCGACCGTGGTGGCCTCCATCGGCACGATGCCGAAGACCACGTCTTGGAGGCTCCCGCACACGGTCCGAGGAGAGGTGTCGGGGCAGACGACGAAGCCTACGGTCCCTCACCCGGTGATTCCTGCTAAGGCAGATGAGGCAGCAGGACGGGAAGGTGCACCGGGCGACGATGTGGTCTGTCGCCAGACAGTTAAAGCAGAGACCAACGAGCGAAGGCGGCACTGGCCGTTGGCGACGAGGGTGAGACAAGCCATGGCAGCGCCTGCGTCGACGACTTTGAACCAGCATGAAGCCATCATCGTCGATGGGCGCAACCGTACGGGGAAGGCGGTCGCCCGGCGCCGATGCCCTCTGCCGCTGTCGTAGGCGCAGGTGCACGGGCACACGTGCGGCCGGCAGCCGTTGGCGCGCGGGTGCTCTGACATGATCTTCCCCCATACAATTGAAACATTTTCCAACAAGGTTGGGCGGCACATGCTTGGATTGACGAGGCGGGGTGCGCCTACGCCAACGACGACGACTTTGGACCTGGTAGAAACCATCTTCATCTGCAGCACCAGTGGCCCGCGCAGGATGGGCGACTGGAGGTGATGGGCGGCGGTCATGAGCGACGTTGGGGCGAGAGGCCTGCGAAGGGCCTACAATCGCCGGGTGGGAACGACGTGCCGCAGCCATGAAGCCGTCCGTGTTCCTCCTGCGACGACGTCAATGCGGCCGGCGCTGGCGACCGGCGTCAGGCGCCACCGCCTTCCCCTTCCCTTCCTCAGGCGGGGGCTCGGTCTCCGAATCGTAGGAGGCCTCGGAATCGGAGAAGGATAGCCGCTCACCGAGATCCATCCACGAGGCCGCCGGAGAACCATAGAACGGCGGGGCGTCAGGGTTGAGCCCGGCCGCAGCAGGGCTGATCCGCGCTGAGGTGCCATGGAAGGGGGGCGCATCTGGGTTGAGGCCCGGTGATGTGGCCTGCTCCTCCTCCTCTACCTCGTCGGCCCACGTGCGCCTGGAAGGAGATCCGCGCTCCATGCTTGGAGTGCCGCCAGAGTGAGCTCGGATCTGAGGAGCGGGCGCTCCCAGAAGCAGGGCACCCGAAAGCGCACACTGTCGTCATGCCTCACGCGCACGCACATTATGGCTTCGTGCGACTAATCAGGAATGTAGTAAAGGCCATAGGCCTTGTTTAGATATTCAAATTTACCCCCAAATTTTACTATGAAAAAGGAGATTTCCCATCATATCAAAATATCGACAAATACATGAAGTACTAAATGTAGATGAAATCATAAACTAATTGCACAGTTTTGTTGTACTTTACGAGATGAACATTTTGAGTCTAATTAATCAATTTTTGGACAATTTTTTACACTAAAAAACAAAAGTGTTACAGTGCTCGGGGTGGCACTGTGCCGAATCGTCCACCCCGAGTCGGTCATCTAAACAAGGCGTAATAGTGCATGGAAAAATATTCTGTGCAAGCCACATATTCGGTGGAATTGTGAAAACTCTCTAAAAACATATTTATGAGTTTTCTTTAAATGATGCACATCCATATTGCATCTTTAGATTTATATTACCATAAAAGTTGAGATTCGAATTCAATCTAGAAAAGTTCGTATAAAAATAACAAATCTTAGGTGCATATATATGCACTAGAAAACAAATATGCATATGTAGCTGCAGCTGAAATTTGTTACATATGATTTTTTTTAATGCGTTTGCATCTTAACTTTTGAAAATCCTCCTAGAATATTTTCCTAGGAGGGTTTTCAAAAGTTTCACTGAAGATTAGTTATTTGGACTGAATTTTTTCCCCATAATACACTTATTCAATAACACTGGAGTAATTCTTCTTTCATCTACATAAAAAAAACAGGACTGCTAATTTATCTATTGACAAATTACCCCCATAAAACCTGTCACTTTTGTAACCTTCGAATTGAAGTCCCATAGCTTAGATGCATCCTTCCATGCATGATTGAAAAAAGTGAGATAAATTTGTATATGATTTTCTAGAACATTTTATTTATGTACCTAGACATTTTATTTCAATTTGTCATATCATTTTTTCTAGACTAGATTTTTTTTCCTGAACAGCTAAATCATTTTATTTCACTGCAATAATATATTTTTTTCTTAGACCTTTTATTTCTCTACCTAAATCATTTTTATTTCACTGCACTAATATTTTTTTCTTGGACTCGACCACACTGCAAATCTGAAGTCAATTCACACAGAAACAGAACAAGGAGCACTCCAACTGCAACTTCTGCTAGGTGAGTCGTGAGACGGTGAGAGTGAGTTTCTTCTGCTCTCCTCTCAACCAAAAAAGAAAAGAGAGAAGAATAAAAAGAAAAACAAAGGATCCAGACTTTTTATCCTGCTGCTCCTACCTCCCAAACGGCTGAGGCTTAGGTTGTTCCCCTATAGGCCCTTAGCTGTAACAAACTAGCAATCCCGTTCGTTCCCGGCCGGCTCTCGCATCGCTTTCCATGCGACGCGCGCGCGGATTTGCTTCGCACGACACCCCGCACGCAGCGACGCATGGCGGGCGCCGGGCCGCCAGCCAGCCAGCAGCAGCAGCCTGGCGGCTGGTGCTGGCGGCTGGCTGTGGCTGTTCATATTATTCCATCGCCTCGCCGTCTATGTCGAGCTCCCACTATAAATAGAGGTCAATTGCGCCTGTGCACCTTCGTACTTGCAACAGCAACCACCAACAAGCCAAGCAACAAGCTTATTCCACTTGAGCTAGCCTCGTACTCGTACTTGCAGTAGCAGTCCGTCGTCTCCATCGCCGGCCGGTGGCTTGCTGCTCGATCTTGTAGCTACCTTCCAGTGGTGGTGGTGCTCGATCTCTAGCTAGGCAGCAGCAGCTAGCGGAGAACCGGAGATCTGTCGACACCATGAGCTATGGGGGCAGCTCTTCTGGTCTGTGTGTTCCATTGCTATCGTTCTTGCTCGCTCTTAGCTGTGCCTGGCTGCTAGCTGTATCTCCAATCTCCATGGCCTCTGCATGGATCGAAGCAAGCTAGATGATGCGTGGTTAAGTAACTAACCTAGGCCGGCCATGGATGCAGGCGGGCGAGGGGGGAGGCGTGTGGAGTACGGCAGGACGTACGTGGTGAGGCCCAAGGGGAGGCACCAGGCCACCATTGTGTGGCTCCATGGCCTCGGCGACAATGGCGCCAGGTATGTCGTAAACACCAAACCATAACCATGCTTATTATTTAGTTTGATGCATATGATCGATACACGCTAGCTAGCTACTCCACATCACTTTATTCCCTCCCCATTGCTACAAATAGTTGGTTGGGCCACACCGTACCATATTTGTGTCCATGCATGCATATATTCCTAGTATTGTGCTACTATATATGCTGCCTCTTCCAATAGCTTGCTACCTAACAAACAACAATGAACAACCATGCATGGTAGTACTAGCTAGTGCTGCGGCCATTGGCCTTTTCCTCCGATCCGGTAAAACAGACTATACAAGAGAGAGGGGGGGGGGGATAAGGAAGCAGGAGAGCTAGCTGACGTTAGTTGCGCCACTCTTTCCCAAAAAGAAAGCACTTCATGCATGTCCAATCCCATACGACAGGGACGTTGTTCATGCTCATGATCGACATATATAGGATTTACGTTTTTTCTTTTCCTGAAAAGAAAAGAATAAACTCATCACGCACCGGAAGGTCGTGAAATTGAAACTTCATTAATACAGTTCTTTTATGGATGGAGAGGGCAATATATACCAATACAGAGATTAGATTAAATATTGGACAATTGTGGGGTTAGCTCATGCATGCAAGCTAATAAGGTTCTGTCTGCCAACCAGAATGCATCGAGCACCTCAGGTTTTTGTGATTGATGTGGCATTAAATTAAATTAATACCCAGAATTTCCTGGTGTATGTCTTGGCCTGCTCTCTCGATCGCTCTGAGTTTCGGGCGCAAAGCAAGGAATATGCCTGGCGTGATATTTTTGCTTTATTTCCCTCAATATTCATGTGCAAACTGTCCAAAGTGTTGTCAGCTTCCTTCGAATGTTCTTTCTCCACTTGTGTCGTGTGCGCCCTTTTCAAATCAATACCGACTAATATTCATATAAACAGCGTGCTAATTTTGCGAGTAAGAATACTATTCCAATGCCAGATAATGTTAGGCCGGCTAGCTATAAGATTCAGTTCAGTAAAGGCAAAGAGATTGAATCCTATGTATATATGTATGTGCTCCTAGAGCCCCTCAATCAATATGTAATGTAACAAACTGTCATTTCACACGAGCTACAGCTAAAATATCAGCACCAGTTGCTCACTTGCTGCAATACTTCAGACACTGGGCTAATATGTTTTCCTTATCCCTTTCATTTCTGTTCCCATTTGCAGCTGGTCCCAGCTCCTGGATTCTCTTCCATTGCCCAATGTAAGAAATCATGCTACACTTTCACTTTTGCAATTGAGTTATATATTCTTAGTTCATGTACACACACCTAATACCTAGCTATTCCTCTATCTACATACATCTATAAATATATAATAACTGCTGTTATCTGCAGATTAATAAAACTTATCCTCTTCACTAGATAGGAATAAGATAGCCATAGAATTGCTCCTGCATTCTAAGTTGACTCTGTATTATTTTCCTTTATCTAAAAAAAGGTTCAGTGACTCTAAAACCCATCTCATCCTTGTGCAGGTTAAATGGATTTGCCCTACTGCACCAACACGGCCTGTCGCGGCTTTCGGTGGATTCCCTTGCACTGCATGTGGGTTTCTCAACTCTATATATGACTTATCGACTGGGCTCAAAAGCCTGCAACTTTGCTTTCCTGATGGAGCTTCTAGGGTATTTCTATGTGAGCAAGAAATGATTCTCTGATTCTTCTTTGAAACTAAATAAAACAGGGTTTGATGTGGATGAAACTTCATTGGATGGCCATGCTGATGTCGAAGGGCTGGATGCTTCTGCCGCGCATGTGGCAAACCTACTGTCCTCAGAGCCATCTGATGGTACTATAGCTATAGCTAACTTCAGAATAATATTGCAGTAAAACAAAGGAAAACACATAAACAGTAAAGCACCAATAATAGAAACTGAGCTGACAGGATAGTAGGATACTACTTGTTTCTATTTTTTCCCTCAGAATTTATGCAATTTTAGTTGAGTACGTCAAACATCACAAAGAATACAAATATCAATTGTTAATGTTGATGAAAATCGCAATGTCAGTGAGCCTTGGGATAGGAGGGTTCAGCATGGGTGCTGCCGCTGCCCTCCACTCTGCTGCATGCTATGCTCATGGGAGATTCACAAACGGCATTGCCTATCCGATCAACCTCAGGGTCGTCGTAGGTTTAAGTGGCTGGCTTCCTTGCTCAAGGTATGATTTCCAGAAAATACGGTTATGTTTTTAATACATTTTCTTAAAATGCATCCTGAACTGACTGCTCTTGTGTCTACTTGTTCAGGACCCTAAGGAGCAAGATTGAGAGCTCGCAGCTTGCTCTTAGAAAAGCTTCTAGCTTGCCAATCCTGCTCAACCATGGAATAGGTTAGCATTGATGTGTTTTGTACGTAGCGGGTGGATGTGTTTAAATTTGTTAATCTATTGCAAACTCTAAAAATCTAAAAATGGTTTATTTCTTTATGCTTTTGCAGCCGATGAGGTTGTCACCTACAGGAACGGTGAGAGGTCAGCTGAGATTCTACGGAACTCGGGATTCCAGTATACCTATTTCAAACCCTACAATGGGTACTGATATTATCCAATTTTGTCATGAACGCTTGAACATCAGTTTTTCCCCAGAGATTAAGAAGTCACAAAGTGTTCTTTTTTTTGTAATGCAGACTTGGTCACTATACTATCCCTGAAGAGATGGACGACGTCAGCAAGTGGCTCAGGTCAACGTTGGGACTTTGAGCGCCCACGTGGCTAATCTGAAAATTAAATATGTTGGCACTTGGCAGTGCGATGGCTTTAATAGTGATACATAGAGAGAGGTATTGACTATGCAGAAGATTGATAGGCTATGTTCATTGTGAGTTGACTGTCATGGCTTGGTAGGATGTAACCCCATGTCCTTTGATACATACCATGTTAGTTTACCGGTAATGTACCTTGTTATTACCACTAAAGAGGAT
The DNA here is from genome assembly GCA_038087645.1 of Saccharum hybrid cultivar R570. Taxonomy (NCBI): domain Eukaryota; kingdom Viridiplantae; phylum Streptophyta; class Magnoliopsida; order Poales; family Poaceae; genus Saccharum; species Saccharum hybrid cultivar. Next base: position 478,897 of record JAQSUU010000100.1, read on the forward strand.
GCCTGTAATGTAGTATTGTATTGCTTGTTTAGTTACTTCAGTAGTAATGCTCTTTACAGTTGTGCTCCAGATCAGCGTACTGCATGTTCAGTTATATACATACATGTGAGTTTGCATCATAAGCAACATATTTCCACAATCATTAAAAGACAAGATCAGACTTTGCAGCTGGAGCGTTCAAGTATTACAGCATTATGCTGAACAAATATCAACAAAATTTATCGCTAAGTATCACTCTAATTCAACAAATAGAGCAACCCTTAAAAGTTGCAACTGGTACAAGGGGGATATGAAATGCCACAGGTGCAATCATACCTATTACCTATGCATATTCTGCAGTTGATCAGCTTCATCAATCTCAACTTGCATCGGAATCCTTGTGGTTGTTCGTGTCGCAAGTGTAAAGGGCCGAGGGGCAGCGTGCAATCATGTCACATGTCAACATGAATACAAACATTAGAACACTGACATGACACCTATATACTGCTTATCGTTTACTATTTCATTTGATGACAGTCTTTGTGCTATTCCAATGAAATATACTACTGTAGGAACAGCTTTTATTTATGAACAGATAACCAGGAAAACTAGTCCTGGCCGACTGGCTCACCACCGGGAGCACTTGCCACACAAGTTCACCTTTTTTTGTATCGGAAGCAGAGCAGGACTGCAGACCACCTTTGAAAAATAACAACAATGTCAAGGTCAATACCTAACCGGTTCCTGACTTCAACATGTGTGGCAGAATCCTGAGGATCAGCAATTGCTGCGATGTTTCCAGCCACACCTTCGGTTGGACGTAGCTACTCTTCGTCTCACAGTGCACGCAACCTGGTTCTTCAGAATCACAGTTCAAGCAATAAGATTTGAGTAACATAATACACGATCATCAGAATCAAGTAAGCAATGGGCATCAGAGACCAATGATTGCCATGTATAACCTTGAAACACTCGCATTAGCTTTTCTTGCATCCGGACTTCTTGCAGGTGCAAGTGCAACCCTTCACATGCCTACTCTGCTATTCCTCAAAAAAACATGCCTACTAACTCTGCTCTTCCATCAGAGTGAAGTCAATATCTTATTTTCATCCTTATAAAAAATATCTTATTTTCATTTAAAAAAAAGAAAGAAAGATACTTTTTCTCTCTTATTTTCATCAAAAGAAAAGAAAGATATTGTTGCGCTGATACAGGTAACTATACCGAGCTGGATGCGTCTCCATGGATGGAGATCTTCAACTGCGAGCGCCAGGCTTCGTGTTGAGTCTCAACTCGGCGTGCTCCTCCACTAATATTCTCCAGTCCACCCTGTTCCAGCACCCCTCGCACTTGCAGTCGTCAGAGCAGAACCACTCCGGAAGAAGCACTGGCAGTAGTTATAGTTGCAAGGACGAGGGGGAAATTCTGCTAGCGAGCTAGGCAGAGAAGAGCGAGAAGTTTAGTGATTTTTAACACTTGAGGCACTCGTTCTTCTTGCACATGCTGCTTGGCCTCGTCTCTTCATCTTCATCCATGGCCGAGCAGCAGCAACAAGAAACAGATGCTAGTACAGCTATTAAACCTGCATGCATTTTATTTACCGAGAGAGTTGCTCCTCTTATACAGACTACAGAGTCGCAAGAAACTACCGAGAGAGTTGACTCCTCGTTCGGCTGGCCAGCCAGCCAGCCGAACAAGGCCGGGCGAGAGTTACTTCTGGCATGTCCTCTGTATGTTATTATAGAGAAGAAAAAGAATAGGACTAAGTCCACACGAGCGATCTTCAGTAGCAGTATGGTCAATCTTAGACGCCATACGAAGATTAAATTATGCAGTGCAAATACGGCCAAATCTATTTCATGATAATATATGAGAGAGAATTACAACGCAGGGAAAAGGAAATCCATTCAGACAAGATAGATACAACCACCCAATTGTTTTGTCCCCTCCACTGCTACAGAAAACCCAGCAGATACATTAGAAAGGGCACCAGAGACCCGACTTCTGATCCACCACGTTCTTCAACCCTTCCCACGATGCTGATTCCCCTCGATTCTTCTGCCGCGTAGACAGATTGTCCTGACTACATCTTGATGGCACCCGCATCCATGTTTTTCTTCCAGCACCGCATACCATGCTGGTCGGGATCTTCAGGCTAAGAAGATGCCATGGCACACCTTCTGCCAGCTGACTTCTGTCATTGGGCAGGGTCACCATCAGCCTCCTCTTCTTCAGAAGCATGCTGTGAACCAGCAGATGCCTCCGCCGATGGCATAGGGTCATCACCTTCCTCGCTGTCTGGTGCTGTGGCTTCAGCATCACCACTGCCACTGCTTGCTCGCCTCCGACTGACCAGAATGATCGCCCTACTGCGTTCTGTTAAGTACTGCATGATCGAGCCTCTAGATGGCATGATGAAGACCATTGTTATGGCGGTCGGAGTCCTTTCAGCGTCCTCTTCCCCTTCTTCGATGGCTCCAAGTCCACCACTGTCGTCCTCGATATTGCTGCTGAACCCTGAACGCAGCATGCTCATCAAGTCCCCAAGGTCCCGCTGCTGCTCCATCCGGCGCCAATCCCGCTGCCGCTCAGGGTCTACCTCCATTGGCCTCGCCGCTGGATGCTCCACCCTAGCATGCTTCCTCAGCTCCTGGTAGGCGCCCCTGAACTCGCACGACTCCATGGTGCACGATCGGACCTTGGTGTTCATGTACCTTCGGGCGTCGTAGTCCTTGATGCAATCGCTGACTGGCCCACGGCACAGTGGGCACGAGAGCTGAACCTGCTGCTGGCACTCGCTGCACTCTGTCCCTGAATCCTTGGAGGCCTTTCGGTACTGGTCATAGCAGTTGGAGTGCCGCGAGCTGGTGTCGCACATGAAGGGGCGGCAGCCCTTCTCATGTGACGAGCAGACCAGCAGGACAGCGTTGTGCGGGTGGTCCATGCAGACCGGGCACCGAACATCCTCCCACTCTGCATCTTGCTTCGCCGCTGCCGCTGCTGCAGCCACAGAAGACTCTTCTGACCGGCGAGAAGAACTGCTTTGTCCATGAGACGCTGAGAAGTACGGCGAGGCACGAGCCCGGCGGCTCTCATAAGAGGAAACGCGGGAGCTCCTGTCCTTCGGCATAGTTATCTCAAGTCAGTGAGATGTGAATTTTTTTTTCTGGAATCCAAAGCAAAGCAGCACAGAGAACACAGATGCAAGGTTGATTTCTTTACTCCAAACTCTGAAAAAGAAATCAGAATAGCAAGCAAAAAGCCTTAATCAGATCGCAAGCAACAGCTTCCTGTATCCTCCATACATATACATATATATGAACACGGATTAAGCAGCCCTGACCTAAACCGACTTTTATTTTGTGCAGAAAAGCAAATTCACTCACAGTTCAACACGAAAGCAAACTCTGATTTAAACAGGAAAGCTCTGATTTAAGAATCATGCCTCTAGAAGGCGCACACGCATATATATATACACACCTAATAACCCGTATTATCCTGTCTAGCAGTCGTGCACAGTAGGAGCCGTTAGCTAGTCCAGATTCCGAAAAGAATCAGGACTCCTCAAACAGTATGTGGTAGACTCTGGAGGTGGAAGATTCCACATCTGAGAAGAGCCCTCGGAAAATCGAGGAAAGCTGTACGATTCGCTTCCCAACCAAAAGCATGGTGCTGAAGTCGATGTGCTCAGCTGATCCGCTCGAGAATCCCACAGGCGAGTAGAAATTCCGAGTAATCGGTCACGGAGGCGCAGGTCGCGCAGCCCGGGGCGAATCGGGCGGGGTCAGCGCCGGCGACGCCCAGATCGGCGCCGGCGGCGAGACCCCGCGCGCGCGGCCCCTTGGACCCCGACCCCGGCGACATGGACGAGGAGGAAGGAGGTTTTACCGTGTCAACGGGAGCCGAGCCGGCGGGGGGGTGGCGGGGTGTGGGCAGCGGGCACCGACGGCGGCGGAGGCGGCCGTCGGCCTTAGGAGGATTCGGTCCGGGTCGCGCCGGGTAGACGCCAAGCCAGGCAGGGGGGGCCGAGGCGAAGGGGAAAAGAGAGGAGGAAACGATACGCCGATACGGGGCGAAGAAGGGTCAGGTTGGGTGGTGGCTCGCTCCACTTTATAGGTGGGCGTGACGTGGACGGTGACGTGGTTGGCTAGGGTTCCCTTTAGGCGGCTCCGGCTCCGCCGCTCGCCCGCTCGGCTCCGCGCCCGCCGTCCCTGTCGGCGACCGCGCCGCCTCGCGTGAACCGACCTCACCGTGGGCCGGTGGTCCGGCCCCCGCCTGTCGGCGTCCTCGTCCGTCGCCCGGTTGGGTGGTGAGTCGTGGCCCGCGTCCGCGGTGGCTGTGAGGATGACGTGTGGGCCCCGGAAGTGGGCGTCGGTTCATGAATGAATGAATAATGAGGCTTGATGGGTGAGCGAGTGAGGTGACCGACCGAAGAGCGGAGGTACGGGACGGGATGTGCCACATCAGCGGCCTGGGTGTGAGTGCGACCTGCCTCCCCTGCTTGCTGCGATGGGTGGGAACGGTAAAGCTGGGGGGCGTGCGCTGGCTACGCGTCCCAAGCGTAGGACCAGAAAGTATCAAATTGGGAATGACAGGTGGGTCCCTGATGTTCTTATTAGTGGGGCCGTTGTGTTTTTATGCAGGCCAAGGGCCGGTTTAGTTCCCAGAAAATTTTGCAAAATTTTTCAGATTCCCAGTCGCATCGAATCTTTAGACACATGTATGAAGCATTAAATATAGATAAAAAATAAAACTAATTATACAGTTTAGACGAAATGGACGAGACGAATCTTTTAAGCCTAATTAGACCATAATTAGACACTAATTATTAAATAACAACGAAACGTGCTACAGAATCATTTTGCAAAAAAAATTGCAACTGAACAAGCCCAGTACATACGGTGGACAAAAGCTGTGGGTGGTGGTTTGCGCGGCGTGGGTGAATGCGCGTTGGAAATGAGTGGGGGGAATAATTTCTAGTGGGCCCGGCGAACCAGTGGCACTACTATACGGAGTTCTCGTAGGCGCTGAGCGCTGCTGCGTCTGGGTGCACGGCTCTAGTGGCATTCGGATGCTCTTGCTTGAACTTTTCTCCCTCGTCCTCGTCCTCGTCCTGCGCGCCAGGAAACTCCACCTGCGACCCTGCCGCAGTGCCTCTAGTGCTCGAACCTTTTGAGCCTTCAAAATTCGAACTCACGGTAGCTCGAAACCACAACGGCATGGCGGCAATACTGCTCCAAAGATAGTAGTATTTGCTTCCTCCATTTTTTACGGTGCATATTCATGACCTCGGAGTGTCCGTTTCACACTCATCATAGTATAGGTCTGGTTTAGGTCAAATTTTTTTTTTGGCAAAATGGCACTATAGCTCGTTTCGTTGTTATTTGACAAATATTTTCCAAACATGGTCTAATTAGGCTTAAAAGATTCGTCTCGTCCATTTCATCTAAACTGTGTAATTAGATTTATTTTTTATCTATATTTAATGCTTCATACATGTGTCCAAAGATTCAATGTGACGGGGAATCTAAAAAATTTTGTAAAATTTTCTGGGAACTAAACAGGGCCATAATCAAAAGCAGGCGTTTTTAGACCAAAGAAAAGCGAGGGCGATTTTGGGATATCAGAACCAAATTTTTGTGTTACTAGACAATTGCCTGTGCGTTACATCGAGATCGTAATTTTTCGAACAGAATCTCAGTAATCACGTAGACTCATGGGCTCTGAGGATTTCATATCGGACGCGAACTCGTAGATTCGATCTTCGTATCAGAACCAGGTAGATGCGAAAGCGTGAGCTCCGAGTGGAGGATGATTCGTACCGAACGCGAACACGTGAGCAGGGATCAAGATTTGATGTCACTAGGTAGCGTGCTCGTGCGTTGCTACGGGATAGCTAATATTTTATATTTAAAACACACAAATCGCACAATAAGATGACAATACTGTAAAACTTAAATACCAACATTAAAGTGACATTATCTCAAAAGGCAAAGTTTGTGAAATCAAACACAGTCACACAGAGTGCAGCGTCGCAGGCTCACAAACTCTATTTTATGGTGCTAATTCAGTTAAGCCCACATTGACACATGAGATAGTTTTGAGAACATACATGTGTAATTACAAAACGAAATATTATGAACAAAACACTTAAAGTATCATTATGCCATCACATAAGTATGTATACAACATCTTCCAGTAGAGTCTGATGAGCCAATTGAAAATACCTAAGAACAGCAACAAATATAACGTTAGTGAAATATTATTTGTGTAATATAAATTGAATGAAAAATGCATTTATGCGTTAGTAATGTAATGTTACCTCGCATATGGCGTTATAACCTCCTTAAATACAATATTTTTCGTGAAAGTTCCATCTACTATTGGGTCTTCTTATCCTTATCTTTTTTATTTGACGCATTCCTATTTTTTCACTCGACATCCTTTATAGTATTTTTCCTCTCTTTTTTTGGCCTCCTCCTCCTATGATTCCGCATCAGGCGAGAGGGCAAGGATCTTAATATTGGTTCTTGACGTGGCTCTAGACATCGCAATATACAACTGATCATGAGAGAACGCTGGCGCGGGCAGATACACACCCACATTCGGGATAGTTTGGCCCTGTGACTTGTTGACCGTCGTGGCAAAGCTCGGCCTGATAGGAAACTGCTTCCTCTTAAATTGGAACGAAAACATCTCATCATCAGATGGGCATAGCGGTATTCGAGGAAGGAATACACGCTTCCTATCATGCTTCCCCACCACGATTTCAGCGTCGATTATATTTCTTCCTCCTCACCAGAGTTGATCTCTGAAACTTGAACAGAGAAACCAACAAGACGGCATAACTCTACGCTGTTAGAGACCCGTTGTCGGGTACCACAACAAGGGGTACCCACAATCAACGATCAAGAAAAACAAACCCCTGAGAAAACTACGCCAAAAACTCTGCCCACCGAGACGGGACGAGCCAAAACGACGAACGAAACGTCTCGACCATGTTCTGACTCGCACGAGGCTCGCTCGACGGAACACCTCGACCACCGAGAGATCTCCGACTCGCACGACCCTGGGTCGAGCCGGTCGACCCACCGCACTCACCAACTCTGAGACAAAAGTCAGAGCATTTAATGCAACCGCCAACCACTTCCTACCCTCATGGCTACAGCAGCAACCGGCATGGAAGTCGTACCAGTGTCAAATCTCATTTTTTACTGCTCATCCCGGGATGGGCGGTGAAAACCTATCACTGTGCTCGCCATACCGAGCACTATTCCGCCACTGATCACCCTCGAGGGAGAATACAACGAGTGTCGTACCCTGAAATTCCCGGGACTCGGCCTTATCCGTTCACCGTCGACCCACCTCAACCCGTCCTCGACCCGGCCTCGATCAACCGCCGGTCAAACAAGAAAGCAAGACCTGCATGACACAGGACCCAAAGTCTTTTCACTGTCTCATCCTCTATGTCACCTTGGTGTCCAGGGATGGCCGGCCATTCTTAGGGCACGTCGCTACAGCAGCTTCCACAGCGCTCAACAAAACTTCACCTCTAAGTCATCCTCGGCATCCCTACCTCCTCTTGACCCTATAAAAGGGTAGGCAGGGGACTCTACGAAGGGGGCAGACAACGGACGACAAAAAGCCACTCACCATCCCACCGTAGAAGATCAACATCTCAAGCAATCTCCTTTGTACTCTCACTTTTTCTCTCTGAGACCTGGGATCGGCTCCCTCTCTCACAGCTTGTAACCCCTATGCAAGCACTTAGGTGCAAGGAAATACAATACTCCCCCTCTCCGCTGGACGTATGGTCTTCTTTTGACCAAACCAGGATAAATCCCTGTGTACTCTCCTTGCATCACCATCCAGATTAGGGACACGCAGCACTGATTCACTTGTTGGCTTAGGACCCTCGCGGGACCCGACACCGACACCCATTTATCTGGTTTGCAACAAAAGATAACAATTAACACCCAAACCACAAGGAGATAATAAGACCTGACATAGCAGTAAGGAGCATATATGAAATACCGACGGCTTCAAGTGTGGACAATGTTTGTGGAAGCATCTAGGCCCCGGGAGTTGGTTTCGGCAATTGATGACAACACATTATTACCTTGACTAACATGTGTTTTGCAGAAACTTTGATAAGTTAGGTCATGGGGTTGATAACTGCTTTGGGCACTATGGTATTCATGCCCCTTGATGGAAATCATTTTTGGTTTTCAAAGGATCAACGACAAGATTAAGGACGGTTAGTTCCGGATGTCAAGGTGTTAAGTTATATCCGGAATAGTCGTTAGGATCTTCGCTTCTTTCCTTTGGTCGTACTATAAAGGGGGGCATGAGCGAGTAGCTTGACCTAGGTGAGTCTTTTATTTAGGTGTGGTGCACACTTGTCAAACTTAGCACTAGGTAGCTCAGGTAAAGCTCAAAGTTCATTGGAAGCAACTCGGTTTAAGTTGCATCGCGTTTCGAAGTCGTTTGAGCCATTTACCCCTGACCAGACGCGGTCTCTGTCTCGACCGGACGTGTCTGGTCAGTACTAACAGTCACTGTGTTTCAACCTGGTTGATCAGACGCGGTCCCTGCGAGGACCGGACGCGTTGATTAGTTTGACACGTGTCTCAGTGGGTAAAAGATCTAATCAAACGTGATTGGGAAGTGATCGGACGCGTCCGGTCATGTTCTAGTAAGGTACTTTGCTGACCTGACGCGTCTGGTCATCCCTGATCGGACGCGAACGAGCGTCAGGTCAAAGTACAGTAAGGTCCTTACACGACCGGATGCGTCCGGTCATCCCTGATCGGTGCGTCCGGTCACTCAGCGATGTCGTTCAGTTTTTCGACCGTTACGTTCAATCGGTGCGTCCGGTCACGTCGACCGGCGTGTCCGGTCACGTCGACCGGCGCGTCCGGTCAGTGTGTATTTCGCTGAGTTGGCAGGTAACGGTTGGATTTGACTGTGGGGTGTATAAATACATCCCCTTCACCTCTTTTAGAGGTCTCTTGCTCATTTGTTCAGCTGAGAAACACCTTTCAAGTGTAAGGGAGTGCAAGAGCTCTAGTGAGGGTAGTGATTTGAGAATCAAAGTTTGAGAATCCCTCATTAGTGACTTAGGGAGTAGCAAGTGTGCATCCATCTTCTCATTAGGCTTGTTGTGGTCAAGTGAGAGTTCTAGCTTGTTACTCTTGGTGATCGCCATCACCTAGACGACTTGGTGATGATTGGGAGTTTGGTGATCATCCGACGAGCTTGTGGATGACCCAACTCATCTTGTGAGCGGTTTTGAATGATTCATCGTGATGGAGTGTCAAAGAATCAGCCTGTAGTGAGCACTTGCTCCTTGCGCAGATCAAGGGGGAGCTACACCCTTGCGCGGGTGCTCCAACGAGGACTAGTGGGGAGTGGCGACTCTCCGATACCTCGGGAAAACATCGCCGTGTTCCTAACCCTTACTTTCAAGCATTTACTTTCGCGTATTACTTTCATTGCTTGGTTTACTTTCCTAGAATTACCATGCTAGACTAGGATTGGAACTTAGGGTGCAAAACTTTTTACCGGTAGAATCACAAGGAACACTAGTAGGCACTAGGGGTGAACTTTGGCTTGTATGATTTAATTCTTACAATTAATTTTTAGAGAAGCCCAATTCACCCCCCTCTTAGGCATCTTGATCCTTTCAATTGGTATCGGAGCCGAGTTGCTCCTAATTTAGGCTTCACCGCCTAGAGCAAGATGTCTAATGGGGAAGGACCACCTCCCATCTTTGAGGGAGATGATTTTCTATATTAGAAAATTCATATGGAGGCGTACCTCGAAGCCATAGATGTTGGGTGCCTTAGAGCCGCAACAGAAGGGCTTCCCACTATCAAGGATCCCGCCAACCTAAGTGGTGACGAGGAGAAGTACGACCGGTGGAATGCAAAGGCAAAAAAATACACTCTACCGGGGCCTAGACAAGGATATCTTCAATCATGTGCATAATGCCAAAAACACTCATGAATTGTGGGAAAACCTTTGTGCTCTCCATGAGGGAACTAAGAGTGAGTGTGAGGAATGCTATCACATTGCTTTGAAGAAAATTAATTCTTTTGAGATGCTTCCTAAAGAAAGTGCTAATGAAATGTACACTCGATTGAATGTTCTTGTAGAGGATCTCAATGCTCTCGGGCTCACTCAAATGAGTCAATCGGATGTTGCAAGGAGGATCTTGAGTGTTCTTCCCGTTAAGAAGTATGGTCACATTGTCACCGTGCTTCACCAAAGTGATCTCTCCACCGCAACACCGACATAAGTATTGAGAAAGATCAATGCACACGAGATGTACATGCACATCACTCCGGAAGAGAGCTCATCATCTTTCAAGAAGAAGGACTTGGCCTTCAAAGCTAGTCATGACAAGAAAAAGAAGAAGGGTCAAGCCATGATGGTGCAAGAAAGCTCAAGTGAAAGTGATATTGATGATGCATCACTTGCACTCATGGTGAGAAAGACCACCAAGATGCTAAAGAAGCTCAACAAGAGTGGCATCAAGTTCGATGGTAAGAAGAAGTTCTTCATAAGTAGCAAAAGGAAGCCTATATCTGAGATGGATTGCTACAATTGTGGTGAACTTGGCCACTTAGCTCATCAATGTCCTAAGCCTCCAAAAGACAAGTATAAGAACAAGAACAAGGGCAAGAAAAATGATTCAAGTGATGAAGAAGATGAGAAGAAAAAGAATAAGCCATACAAAAAGAAGGATGGCAAGAGAAAAGAGTTTCACAAGAAGAAGGGAGGCAAAGCTTACATTGTTGGTGATTGGCTCACCGACATTGAGTCATTATGTGAGTCCTCCGGCGATGAGAACGACGATGAGAAAGAGAAGGTCGTCGCATTTGTGATTGGGCCATCATCATCTTCACCGATATCTTCATCACCACCTTCACCGCCACCTTCACCATCATCGTCCACTTCTCACCTATGCCTTATGGCCAAGGGTGAATGAAAGGTACAAAATAATGAGAGTGATGATGATGATAGTGATAGCGATGATGAATATGATGCACCTTCTTATGATGAACTTGTAAAATTATTGAACAAATACTCTAAAATCATAAGAAGAACTAGAAATGAAAATAATGAGCTACAAAATGAAAATGACTCACTCTCATCTAAGCTTGAGAATGCACAAAAGACTAGTGATGAGCTCAAAGATCAAAATGAAATTATGTCTTCTACTCTCAAGGAGCTTAAAACTTCTAACAAAGAGCTTAGAGATGAACATGATAAACTTGAGAAGAAGCATGATGAGCTCAACGCTAGGAACAACTTACTAAAGGACAAATATACTACATTGAAAATCAATTATGATAGTCTTGTTGTTGCTAATGAGCTTTCTCTTGAGACACATGATGCTACTAACCAAGTTATTAAGATTGATATAGCTACATCATGTGATGACTTGATTATTGAGAGCATTGAGCAAGGCTCTAGTTGCAAAGGCAAGAATATGGTTGAGTCCAACAACTATGATGATTATGTCAAGCTCAAGAGTGAAAATGAGATGCTTAGAAATGAGAACAAGAAGCTAAAAGAGTTGATGGCTCTTGAAAAGCAAACATCAAATGAGTCACTTATTGAAAAGAACAAAAAGCTCAAGCAAGAGAAAGAGCATCTCAAGACCGGCCTAAGTAAGTTCACAAGAGGCCAACATTTGCAAAGTGAACTACTCATGAACACCGTCATGAAGATGGATAGAAGTGGCATTGGTTACTTGGCAAATCAAGAGAAGAAGGCTAAAGCTCAACAACAATAAAGCAAGTCAAAGCCCAAGCCAAAGAGATGTGTTGAGTGTGGACAAGAGGGCCATTTTGCTCATGAGTGCAAAACTCCACCACCACAACCCTTACCTAAGCATGCTAGACCCTTTGCTTTTATTGCTCATTACATGCTTAGAAAAGATTTAAGTGGAAAGATGAAAGTCATGTTCTTAGGTTCCCCTAACAAGAATAGGCCTAAGAAAATATGGGTTGTCAAGTCACTAGTTGAGAAAGTCAAGGGTCCCTCTCAAGTTTGGGTCCCTAAACAAAAAGCTTGATCTCTTGTGTGTAGGTGAACTACAAGACCGGTGGATCTCATTGGGTTATTGATAGTGGTTGCACTCAACATATGACCGGTGACCCTCGTATATTCACCTCACTTGAAGAGAATAGGATATGTCAAGAGAAGATCATATTTGGGGACAATTCAAAGAGCAAAGTCAAAGGTATAGGCAAGATTGCAATATCAAATGATCACTCTCTTTCAAATGTGCTCTATGTTGGTTCATTGAGTTTCAACTTACTATCCGTTGGGCAACTTTGTGACCTTGGCTACCAATGCTTATTCACTCCTAATGAAGTGGTAGTTTCAAAGATAGATGACAAGCAAATGATTTTCAAAGGCTTTAGATACAACAATCTTTATCTTGTTGATTTCACCTCCGAAGATGCAAACTTGATGACATGTTTGTTCACCAAAACTACACTTGGATGACTTTGGCATAGGAGGATTGCTCATGTTAGAATGAACACTCTCAACAAGCTATTGAAGACAGAATTAGTAAGAGACTTGAAGGATGTTAAGTTTAAGAAGGACAAACCTTGTAGTGCTTGTCAAGCCAGCAAACAAGTTGCAAATACTTATCCAACTAAAGCTTATATGTCAATATCAAGAGTGTTAGAACTTTTACACATGGATTTGTTTGGTCCTACAACTTACAAGAGCTTGGGTGGAAATCTCTATTGTCTTGTGATTACAGATGACTACTCAAGATAGACTTGGACTTTCTTTCTTCATGACAAATCCAAAGTGGCCAATTGCTTCAAGAAGTTTGCAAAGAGAGCTCAAAATGAATTTGAAGTCAAGATAAAGAAGATTAGAAGTGACAATGGCAAAGAGTTTGACAACACAAACATTGAAGCTTATTGTGATGAGATTGGAATCAAGCATGAAGTTTCATCAACGTACACTCCTCAATAAAATGGTGTAGTTGAGAGAAAGAACCGGACATTGATCACCCTTGTAAGAACAATGCTAGATGAGTACAATACACCGGAAAAATTATAGGCCGAGGCAATCAACACTGCATGCTATGCTTCAAATCGCCCCTTCCTACAAAAGTTTCTTGGCAAGACCCCCTATGAGTCGCTAAATGGAAAGAAGTCGGACGTCTCATTCTTTCGGGTGTTTGGTTGCAAATGCTACATCTACAAAAAGCATCAACACCTAGAGAAGTTTCAAAGACATTGTGATATTGGCTTTCTAGTTGGTTACTCATCAAAGTCCAAAGCATATAGAGTATTTAACCATGCCACTGGTTTGGTTGAAGAAACATATGATGTGGAATTTGATGAATCTAACGGATCCCAAGGAGCAATTGAGAATTGTGATGATGTAGGTGATGAACCATTGAGGGAGGCAATGAAGAACATGCCGGTAGGATACATCAAGCCTAAAGATGATGAAGACGATGTACAAGTTATCAATCCACCATCTTCATCACATGTGCCTCAAGATGATGATAAGAATGAGAGAGCTGAAAATGAAATCAATCATGTCTCTCATGAACAAGCCAAGGCACAAGCTCAAGATGTTGACGTTCCCCAACCCTCTCCTCAAGTGGTTGAAAGAAGAAACTCACCTCTACTTCAAGCACATCCACAAGATCTCATCATAGGAAGTCCTACAAAGGGTGTAATGACTCGATCTCAAAAGCTTGCTTCATTTGTTGAATATCACTCTTTTGTCTCTTGTCTTGAACCTAAGAATGTAGAAGTGTAACACCCCTAGTGTTACGAGCTTGATTAGCATCGCAATTAAGATAAAAAAGAATTAGTAAACAATTAATGGCGATTAATTGGTTACTTGGAAACATGCTCATGCGACCTTAATTAGTAAATTAGAACAATAGGTTGTTTTAATTATTTGGCTTGAAAAACAATCTTTATAACAAAAATAAATCATAACTTGAGTCTTGCGCTTAAGTAAAGTTTTATGCGCAAGTTATGTAGTTGGGAGTGCAACTTTCTTGTTGGGAAATAAATATCGTCTATTAGTGTTTTGCAAGCTCGCTAATCGAATTTGAAATCTAACCCCACCTAATTCGGGATCTCGTCCGGGGCGAACGGAGAGGATGACAAGGTTAATTTGACAGCTAAATTCTATCAAAATTGCCTAGCGCTAGCAATATGTTTTCGAGTAGTTGGTTGCTCCTCACTGGGCTCTTGAGCTGTGTGTAGGTCGTGGTGGTGTTGGAGATCGACTTGCTCTCGCATAAATTACTCTAACTTCGCTTGAACGCGCTGTGAGCCGAGTGTTTCATTCTTTCGCGCGAACTGGAACTCTTAGTGACGAACCCATCTCGGCATGTCTTTATCGTCCTCCCCAGCTATCCTTTGGTCTGTGTGTGTGCTCTTCTTGATAGCTGGTAGGTTGGGCCTTGGGACAGGCGAGTTGGTCTGGCCTCAATCGAGTCGATATAAAATTGGTGCGCGCTTTAAATTTCGTGTTCGTCAACGCTTGCTCGCGCTCGGCCCTTGTCCGCGGTCACCACATGTGGCCATTCTACGCTGCGCGTTAGACATGGTCGGCACGCCACGCTGCCGACCAGTCACTGTCCTCTGCGCCCTGCTCGCCTTGGTGGTTTCCGCGCGGGACCCAGCTGCCTCCTCGTCATCGTGCCGCTTGGGCACGCCTTGTGTCCGATGTCGTGGGCGGTTCCACCGTCCTCATGTCCTCACTACCGACGTGCCTTGCTGCCCCCTCTCCCTTTCCCCTCCTACCACCGGGTTGGCCCCGCTCGCTCGCTCGCGATTGCCACTCCCTCTGCTGCTGCTCGCTCCCCCTCCCTCTCGGTCTCTCCCGTGATCTGTCACTGCTGACATGCCATGGCTGTCGGGCCCAGTTGTGCTATTGGCGATGACCCTCCCACGCCCTGCCGCCCTCACGTCCTTGTCGTCTCGGCACATGCTGTGCCCATCGCACGGGCCTGCTCTGTCCCATCCGTGTCTCGCTAGCTGACGCGCCCCTGCTGCAGCCTGCTCGGTCGGGTCCCCTTGCGGCGGTGCCCCAAACTCCATGTCTTTGCTAGTGCTAGCTGAGCTCGGTAAAGATATCACCTGCCTTGCTGCTGGAAGCAGAGTGCGCCAGCGAGAGCTTTCCTCCTCGTTTCCCAAATTCGTCCACCACCGTCCACTTCCATCAAATCCACCGCAGCCATAGAATCCTTAGGAGTTTAGCTCGCGTTTGGAACCGGATCGATAAGCCGCCGATCGACAAGGAGGTGATGCGAGACCTTTTCCTCGCCGCAGTCTGTCGTTGCTGCTGGAGCAGGGTGCTCCGCCTGAACGCCGCCCGTGCCTCCTTGTCTTTTGAGAACGGTGTTTTCGCGTCACCCTGACCCTTTTGCCTCACCTCTAGAGCAGTGTCGCCGGGGAAGGGGCAGAACGTCGGGAACGCTGTCGCCATGGTCGCCATGAGTCAGAGCAAGCCCACACACATGGTCATCTGCCTCGCCGAGCCTCGCGACCTCGACCAGCCCGTCCTGCATGTTTCTGGTGAGGCCCTCCTGCTCCTATGTTAGTTGGATTGGCTAGCTGAGCTTCATGCTTACCAGAACGCTGTTGCCGCCACCGGTGAACTTGGTTAGATGTCGTTTCCGGGGCCGGTCAGATAGGAAGTAGGGCTAGTGCATCTAAGGCTTCTAGTATGTTAGCAGTCACTTAAGGATGAGATTTTGGTAGGTGTAGCACAGCCGGAATGGCTGTTGTCGCCGGTGTCGACGTTCCCACGGCCTTTCCCCACCGTGGCACACGTCCCTGTGGTCACACCACACCATTTTAGGTGCGAAACACTGTGATCGGGTGAGCTTGACCTACGAAGTCGTGTGGTAGTGTTAGTTGGCGCTGGTGAGGCTGTTATGCGTCGGCGTTTGGCCGGAATTGTGCGGCCTCTGCGGAGTCCGGCCAGAGACCTTTCAAAAGAAGAATTCAAAGTTATCTAGGGTCTCTGACGTAAAGTGCTTGTCCCAAATGAATAGGGCTATCTGTAGCTTTGCGAATAGAATAGAGAGCGAGGACTCTTTAGCAAAAGAGCGAGCACCCACGCTGGTTTCCCCTTGGGCCAGATCACTGGGCTGTTGTTGGGCTGGCCTGGTGATGTGTGGTCACCCCCCCTCCCCCGTGCGGGCCTCGTTGGGTTGCTGGGCCAGTCTGGTTACCGCTGGCCCTTTTTCATTTCTAAGCACTTTTCTAATTTATTTCGGCAACAAACTTGTGAAATTAGTATACAATGTTGTAGAAGTCCTAAAATTGTGAAACCAATTTTGTTAGCTTCCTAAAATCAAGATCTATATGTTAGTGTGCTTTTATCTGCATAGTTGTATAGTATTTTTAGGAGTTTGCTAATTATTCTAAAATGCTTAATATTGCTAAGAATAAACTTGTGAGAATTTTTGTAAGAAAATGATAAAAGTGTTGACTCTAAAAATTTTACGGTAAACTCCTAATGTCATTATCTGCTCTCTGTAATTTTCATAGCTTCAAAATAATTAGTTTGCTAGGATAGCTTATAAGCCTAGTTTAAATATCTATTAAATCGATAAAATGGATAAAGCAATGTATTGGGTCCGAGTAACTAAAATACGTGTCGGGAAATGACGCTATACTCGTCGACGGGGTTACCAGGCTAGTACGTTAGCCATTCGAGCTAGCTCGTTAGCTTGAGAGGACCACGTTGTACTTTAAACGTTGTGATTTCCGTTGATTAATTACATTTCCGTGCATCCACATATGTCGTCTAGGAACATCGATGGGGATCATGGAGGCACCCGGAGGCAGCAAAAAGATGGTGCTTTGATGATCGTATCATCGTGATGGAATGCTAACTTTTGGTTAAATCTTACCCAGGCAAGCCCCGGTGCATAACCCCTATTATTCTGCACTTTAAATTATGCTTGTGCATTAAGTTTAAAGGAGTTGAATGAAACACACTTGCATATATATATATCTTATCCCATGAGTCTTACTAGTATGACAGGATCGTGTAGAGTGCTATGCTATAGGACTTCGATAGAAGTCGAGTGATTTCCTGTCGCTCGCGAGAGATAGGAATATCTTATAGTTACTATTATCATGCCACTATCACATGGATTATAAATGTACATGGATAATTAGAGACCGGGTGGAACGGATTAGATGGACTTGGACCGCATTATTACCATAACTAACGTGTGTTTTGCAGAAACTTTGATAAGTTAGGTCATGGGCACTATAGTATTCATGCCCCTTGATGGAAATCATTTTCGGTTTTCAAAGGATCAATGACAAGATTAAGGACGGTTAGTTCTGGATGTCAAGGTGTTGAGTTACATCTGGAATAGTCGTTAGGATCTTCGCTTCTTTCCTTTGTGAAAGTCCCTAGTTTGGTTTTGGCTAATTAATGAAACCTAGGACTAACCTTTGTATCTAAGTTGATGATTTAGATAAATGTGGTCATTGAATATGAGACATGACATTGACTCATGTGACCAAGATGATGAAGACCAAGATGATGCTTGGCTCGATGGACCGATTGTGAGGGTGAAGGGCAAGTCGAGGCTTCGAAGCGAAGGACCATGCGATGGTGAAGCTTGAGCAAGACTTAGCACCAACGGACCGATGCAACGGTGAAGAGCAAGTGAAGTCAAGGTCGATGGATCGAGACGGTCATGTGATGATATGAAGTGGATCATATCTTTTGGAGAAACAAAATAGGCTCAAGGCAAAGGTATAACCATAGGGCCATTTTGTTTTGCACTCAAGACACCATAGAGGGTGTGAGTGATTTAGGATCGATAGCCGAACTATTAAGAGGGGAAGTCTTATCGGTTATTCGATGCACGGGTGCCACTAGGTGAATTCATGAAGTGCATTGCATGTATGGCCTAGTGAGTTAACTGGAAAACCTTCAAAAATGATTATGAAAATGCTAACACACGTGCACAAGGTGGTGATCACTTGTTGGTGTTGGCACATTTGCGAAGACGATGAAGTTTGAGCGGTAGAGAGGGTTTGGGTCTCTCTCTCCCTCCCGCCGAGCTTACGAGCGCGGGATTTAGACGTTTTTGGGAACTTGAAATGCCTATTTTCCACTACGCCGGAAGTCGGAAAAGAAACGGAGGCGAACGGAGGTCATAGAGGTGACCAGACGCTGCACCGGACGCGGTCATGGTATGACCGGACGTGTCCGGTCAGTACAGCGCAGGCGCGGGTGCTAGGGTTTGCAACCGGCGCGTCCGGTCACTCGTGGGACCGGCGCGTCCGGTCAGGTGTCTAGAGGAAACTGAGTTTCGTAAGGACGATCGGACGCGAGGCGCATCCGGTCACACATGATCGGACGCGTCCGATCATCGAGGGAGCTTACTGGACTCAAACCGGACGCGTGCACTGTCGCGTCCGGTCGTTGCAAGGGGCGCGTCCGGTCGTTACTTCACGGGCGCGCGGTGTTGTGCGATCGGCGCGTCCGGTCGTTGACTGGAGCGCGTCCGGTCACTCGGGACCGGCGCGTCCGGTCGTTCTGAGGAGCGCGTCCGGTCATAGGATTTGACCGTTGGGGCAGTGACCGTTGGAGGATCGGACGCGGTTGAGCGCGTCCGGTCAGTTATGACCGGCGCGTCCGGTCATCCCGAAAAGACCCAGTGAAGGGGTATAACGGCTCTATTTGGATGGGATGCTTATAAATACTTGTTGGCTGGCCCTTGGGGAGGTCTCTCGTGATTTCTAACATTCTTGTGCATCCTTTGAGCTAGAGCATCTCCTTCCACTCATCTCTCTTGCTTGATTGCAAATCAAAAGTGAGATTGAGTGATCCCAAAGTGCATTGCATAGCTTGAGGGCATCTAGTGGCACTTGTGGGTGGTTAGCCGGTGGATTTCTTGTTACTCTTAGAGAGTACCGCTCCTAGCCGGCTTGGAGATTGTTGGAGGCGTTGGCGAGAGAAGGTGATTGTTCTTGGCCACCTCCGGTTGATTGTAAGAGGTTCTTGTGCTTTCCTCGACGGGACGCCAAAAGCAACTCTATTATATTGCGCGTGTCATTGAGTTACCTCACTTGAGAGTGGTGTCTTGCGGTGCCTTGCGGGGCGTGCCTTGAGGGGCAAGTGAC
This sequence comes from Saccharum hybrid cultivar R570, assembly GCA_038087645.1. Lineage (NCBI taxonomy): Eukaryota > Viridiplantae > Streptophyta > Magnoliopsida > Poales > Poaceae > Saccharum > Saccharum hybrid cultivar. The sequence continues at coordinate 498,045 of JAQSUU010000100.1, forward strand.
TTAAGGGTCACACCAAGGAACCATCTAAGTGTTAGTCGACACAACCGGTGACGTAGCTTGTCGGTGCACAAGTGAACACCGGGTGAACAAAAATATTGTGTCTCTTGTCTCCTGGTGATTGGTCTTCATATTATGTTGTTGTCAATATTGATTGATTGTATATCATCTTGGTGATTGGCAACATCTTCACTCCACCGTCGGTATAAGATTCACAATCCTATCTCTTGCATTTACTTTTACTAGATTATCTTGTGTAAGCTCTAGTGGTAGCCTTTGCTAGTGTTGTTAGCTTGCTCACTAGTGTAAGTTTAGTGACATAGCCCTTGTGTGAACTAGAGATCATAATCTACTAGACTTGTGGATAGGAGGCTTGCATCACAACCGTAGGCTAAGCAAAATTTGCTTTGCGCCGTTTATTATTCTAACAAGGTTGCTTAGTGGTTTTTGTAGAATTTTTATAGGCTATTCACCCCCCTCTAGCCATCTAGGACCTTACAAGTGGTATCAGAGCCGTGGTCACCGTTTTAATCAAGGCTTAACATCCTTCGGTGTGAAAAATGGCTCAAATTGTGTTCAATCATGTTGGGGGCAAGCCACAATTCTTTGATGGTGTTAGTTCTTTTGCTCATTGGAAGAGAAAGATGACAATGTACCTTGGATCTATTCATGAGAGAGTTTTGCAAGTCACCAAGAATGACTTTGCTATCATTGATCCCGATCATCTCACCGATGAAGATAGAGCAAATAGAACATGCAATAGAATGGCTCTAAATACTCTTTATAATGGTATTGACACCAAAGTATTTGAGGGCATCAAGGATTTAGAATTGGCATATGAAGTATGGACAAGGTTGAGTGAAACATATGAGGGCACTAAGGTTGTGAAGAGTGTCAAGCTATATGGGCTCAAGAGTGAGTTTGAGAACTTCAAAATGAAAGAAGAAGAAACAATCTTAGAGATGTTTCATAGATTGCAAGTAATTATGAATGATCTCAAGAGCTTAGGGCACAAGACACAAGACCAAGATTTTTGCCACAAGTTCTTGTTGAGTTTACCAAGAAAATTCAAAATGTTGATCATGATGCTACAAAGAGATGGGCTTAAAACAATGAAACCCAATGATTTGCTTGGTGAAGTCTTGACGTATGACAAGTATGATCAAGATGCCGATAAGAAGGAGAAGAAGGAGGAAGAAAAGAAGAAGAAGACCGTGGCATTTAAGGCCACCTCCTCCAAAGGCAAATCTATCATCATAGAAGAAGAAGAAGAAGAAGACAATAATGAAGGTGAAGATTTTGAAATTGATGATGAGGCACTTACTCTTGTAGTCAAAAGAATGGGTCACATGTTCATTAAGAGAAGAGGCTTCAAAAAGAGAATTGACAACTTCAAGAGCAATGAGCAACAAAGGAGGTGTTTCAATTGTGATAGCACCGAACATCTTCAAGCCGATTGTCCCTATGACAAGAAGAAAAACAACAAGAGGGGCAAGTTTGAGAAGAAGAAGAGAGAGGCCAAGATGACATTCAAGAAGGGCAAGAATGGGGCCTATGTGGTCACTTGAGAAAGTGATGATGATGATGAAGAAGAAGAATCATCCAACAAGGCTTTTGCTTCCATTGCCATCAACAAGAAGCCTTTACTATTTGATTCATCCTCTTCGTGCTTCATGGCCAAAGAAGCTAAGGTATTATATGATGAGAGTGATGATGAAAGTGAAATGGAATATGTTCATGATAGTGATAATGATAATAATAATGATAATAAAAATGATGATGATGATGAACCAACTAAAGAACAACTATATGACTTGATGTAACAAACTAGAGACATAGCTATTGCCAAGAACAAGGAGTGTAAGAAGCTTTCAATGAAAGTAGCAATACTTGAGAAAGTTCTTAGTGAGCTTAATACCACTCATGAGAGTCTAGTGGAAGACCATGAGGATCTTGGTAAGGCTCATTCTAAGCTTGAAAAAGCTCACTCATTGCTACTTGAGCAACAAGCAAAGAAGGAGGTTGTTGTATCATATGATATAGGTGTTACATGTGATATAATTGATGAATCCTCTTATGAACCTATCATCATGTCAAATGCTAACCCTTCTTGTAGCTCTTCATCCACCACCACCAACTCTACTTCCACTCCTAGTGATGGTCTCACTTGTGATACCTCACTAATGGTTGAGAATGAGACTCTCAAGAGAGAGGTGGATGAGCTCACTCACGCCCTAGGCAAGGCCTATGGTGGTGAGGCCCGCTTGCTTAAGTGCTTGGATAGCCAAAGGTTCTCTCTTAACAAAGAGGGATTAGGCTACACCCCCAAGAAAGGCAAGTCGGCCTTTGCAACTCCAAAGCCTAGCTTTATGAAGAGCAATGGTCGGTTTTGCAATAGATGCAAGCAAGTTAGGCACTTAGAGCATAATTGTAATAAAAAGAACCAAAGCAAGAAATTTGTTAATGCTATACCTTTTGATTCTTGCTATGTGCTTACCAAAGGTGTGAAGGGTGTGCAAGCTAAGTTTATTGGTACACCCATTGTTGGCCCAAAGAAGAAGGCTATTTGGATACCAAAGAGCTTAGTTACTAACCTACAAGGACCCAAGCAAAAATGGGTACCTAAACTTCATTGATTTGCTTGTAGGTCAATTACAAAGCCGGAGGAAGGCATTGGATTATTGATAGTGGGTACACTCAACACATGACCGGTACATCAAGAATGTTTGACTCAATCAATGACAATAATAGTGATGTTCACATTTGGTAATAACAAGAAAGGCAAGGTTATTGGCTTGGGCAAGATTGCAATATCAAATGACATGAGTATCTCCAATGTGTTGCTAGTTGAAAGTTTAGATTTCAATCTTCTATCCGTGGCACAAATATGTGATCTAGGCTACAAATGTATCTTTGGGGTTGATGATGTGGAAGTCATTAGTATGGATGGTTTAAATGTGGCATTCAAGGGCTTTAGATATGAGAATCTCTATCTAGTTGACTTCAATGCTAGAGAAACTTCCTTGACAACTTGCTTAATCTCCAAATCAAGCATGGGTTGGCTTTGGCATAGAAGGCTTGGTCATGTTGGCATGAAACAATTGAAGAAGCTTACAACTCACAATCTTATCAATGGTTTGAAAGATGTTGAATTTGAGAAGAATAAGCTTTGTAGTGCATGTCAAGACGGGAAGCAAGTTGGAAGCTCACATCCAAAGAAGAGTACAATGAGCACATACAAAGCATTTGATTTGATGCACATAGATCTATTTGGCCCAACAACATACTCAAGCTTAGGCGGCAACAAGTATGGCTTTGTCATAGTGGATGACTTCACAAGATTTACATGGGTATTCTTTCTTAGTGACAAAAGTGAAGTGTTTGACACCTTCAAGACATTTCTCACTAGAGTTCACAATGAGTTTGAGATTAGAATCAAGAAAGTGAGAAGTGACAATGGAAGTGAGTTCAAGAATACAAGAATTGAAGAACTTTGTGATCACTATGGCATTGGACATCAATTCTCGGCCAAGTACACTCCACAATCAAATGGCCTAGTTGAGAGAAAGAATAGAACATTGCTTGATATGGCTAGATCAATGCTTCATGAGTACAATGTGAGTCAATCTTTTTGGGATGAAGCAATCAATACCGCTTGCTACTACATCAATAGACTATATTGTCATCCATTGCTAAAGAAAACCCCATATGAGCTACTTCATGGAAGAAAGCCCAATATTTCTTACTTTAGAGTGTTTGGTTGCAAATGTTATATCTTGAAGAAGGGCACTAGATTGGGAAAAGTTTGACAAGAGATGTGATGAGGGTTCCTACTTGGTTATTCAACTACAATCAAAGCTTATAGAGTTTGGAACAACTCAAGTGGCATTCTAGAAGAAGTCCATGATGTGCAATTTGATGAAACCAATGGGTCACAAGATGAAGAAGAGAATCTAGATGATGTTGGTGGAACTAAATTGGTGGAAGCAATGAAGAACATGGACATTGGGGATATTAGAGCAAAGCAAGTAATTGATATTCAAGATGATGATAAAGATCAAGTGCTCAATTCTCCATTCAAGCTAGCTAGTGACTCTCAAGTGCAAGATCATGGTGCTAGTTCATCTCATCAAGATACATCAAGTGATCAACCAAACTCAAGCAATCAAGTGCAAGTACTCCAACCACAACATGTTGCAAGAGATCACCCCATTGATAGTGTTATTGGTGATATTAGAAGTGGTGTGCAAACAAGATCAAGATTGGCCATGTTTTGTGAGCATGCATCATTTGTGTCAACCTTAGAACCAAAGAAAATAGAAGAAGCTTTGAGGGATGCCGATTGGATTATGGCTATGCAAGAAGAACTTAACAATTTCACAAGAAATTATGTTTGGGAATTGGTAGAAAGGCCAAATGACTACAATGTGATTGGAACCAAGTGGGTGTTCAAAAATAAGCAAGATCAAGATGGCATTGTGGTGAGAAACAAAGCAAGACTAGTTGCTCAAGGTTACACTCAAGTAGAAGGTCTTGACTATGATGAGACATACGCTCTCATGGCAAGATTGGAGGCAATAAGGATTCTATTGGCTTATGCTTGTGCACACAACATCAAATTATATCAAATGGATGTCAAAAGTGCATTTCTCAATGGGATCATCAATGAGTTAGTCTTTGTTGAGCAACCTCCCGGATTTGAAGATGACAAGAAACCCAACCATTGTACAAGTTGAAGAAGGCTTTATATGGCTTAAAGCAAGCACCTAGAGCATGGTATGAGAAGCTAAGGGATTTCCTTCTCTCTAAGGGATTCAAGATGGGCAAGGTTGATACAACTTTATTCATCAAGAAGATTGGGAATGATCTATTCATAGTGCAAATATATGTTGATGACATCATCTTTGGATCAACCGATCAAGCTTATTGTGAAGAATTTGGTGCTATGATGACCAAAAAATTTGAAATGTCTATGATTGGTGAACTTAGCTACTTCCTTGGTCTCCAAGTTAAACAATTGAAGAATGGGACATTTATGAGTCAAGGGAAATACATAAGGGATATGTTAAAGAAATTTGGAATGCAAGATGCAAAGCCAATTTCAACTCCAATGGGTACAAATGGCAATTTAGATAGTGATCTTGATGGCAAAATGGTGAATCAAAAGGAATATCGGTCTTTGATTGGAAGTCTACTCTATGTCACCGCATCAAGGCCGGATGTCATGTTTAGTGTTTGTATGTGTGCTAGATATCAAGCCTCACCTAGAGAGAGTCATCTCACGGCCGCAAAGAGAATATTGAGGTACTTGAAACAAACAAGAGATGTTGGACTATGGTATCCCAAGGGGTCAAAGTTTGAATTGATTGGATATTTGGACTCCGACTATGAGGGTTGCAAGATCAATAGAAAGAGCACAAGTGGCACATGTCAATTACTTGGAAGATCACTTGTGTCATGGTCCTCAAAGAAACAAAATAGTGTGGCCATCTCTACCGCCGAAGCCGAATATGTGAGTGCGGGGAGTTGTTGTGCACAATTGCTATGGATGAAATCAACTTTGAAGGATTATGGTCTTAACTTCAAGAATGTGCCATTGCTATGTGATAATGAAAGTACAATCAAGATGACACAAAACCCGGTTTAACATGGAAGAACAAAGCATATTGACATAAGACATCATTTCATTAGAGATCATCAACAAAAGGGAGATATTGCCATTGAAAGTGTTGGCACCGATGATCAACTTGCCGATATTCTCACCAAGCCACTTGATAAAAATAGGTTTTGTAAGCTAAGGAATGAATTAAACATTCTTGATTTCTCAAACATGAGTTGAATGCACCCCACCCACTTATTGACATGCCTCTCCTTTGATATTGCAAGGTAAAAGTTGATTGACATGTCATTCATCCTATGCTAAGGACTTGCTAGAGCATATAAACATAATAAGTGGTATGCATGAGCATTCATGATAATTCAAATGAATTTGATGGATATATGTTACCACTATTGCTTCTATGTTTGTTTTGATTTAGTGGTGGCATATGACATGTTTGTGAGCTTATAAACCTAGTGTTGAATCTAAAAGATTTGCTATAAGTGTTTAATTCAACATAGGCAAGATAACCCTTATTATGAGGTGTGAAGAAGCTTGTCTTTGGTTCAAATCGAATTAAATATCTTTGGCAAGTGTTCTAGGTAGAAACAAATTTAATAAAATTTTAACCTACTCCATCAAACATTATTTTTCTCTCCATAATTTGATCCCATTTTTGGGTAAGTTGTTGACAAAGGGGGAGAGAAAAAGATGATTCAACATGATAAAGGGGTAAATAAAATTTTGATGCACACAAGTAGGGGGAGCAAGCTCATAAACAAAGTTGTTGCATTTGTTTGTGCATTCTCATATGACTTGCTCATTGCACATGTTTTTAAATTCAATATACGTGCTTGTGTGGTGCAATGCTAGTATAGAACTTGAATGATGAAATGATCTACTAGCATGCATAGGAATAGTTTACATGTGGTATCTAGACATGCTTAAAGCACTACAAGTGGTACAAGTGGTCCAAGAACCTTTACATATAATGTTAATCTCACGGGGTTCTTGAGTTGTGATGGATGTCTAGTTACTTCATGATGCTAAGGATGGTGTAAAAGGCAACTCCGATTGGTATCACGCTTCAAAGTCCATTTCTTACACCTTAGCATCATTTTGGTAGAATTACTCTCTCAACACTTCTATTCATGCATATGTGCAAAGCTTTCAATCCAAACTCTATGCACATATGTAGGGAGAGCTAATGCTACCAAAACCGAGCTTGTGATAATTGTCCAAATTTTATTTATGAGCATAATGATTGGACAAGTATGACAAGTTCAAAACTTTTATTATCAAAATCATCTTTGTGAGGGTTGTCATCAATTACCAAAAAGGGAGAGATTGAAAGTCTCTAGTTTGATTTTGGCTAATTGATGAAACCTAGGACTAACCTTTGTATCTAAGTGGATGATTTAGATAAAGGTGGTCATTGAATATGAGACATGACATTGACTCATGTGACCAAGATGATGAAGACCAAGATGATGCTTGGCTCGATGGACCGGTTGTGAGGGTGAAGGGCAAGTCGAGGCTTTGAAGCGAAGGACCATGCGATGGTGAAGCTTGAGCAAGACTTGGCGCCGACGGACCGATGCAATGGTGAAGAGCAAGTGAAGTCAAGGTCGATGGATCGAGACGGTCATGTGATGATATGAAGTGGATCATATCTTTTGGAGAAACAAAATGGGCTCAAGGTAAAGGTATAACCATAGGGCCATTTTGTTTTGCACTCAAGACACCATAGAGGGTGTGAGTGGTTTAGGATCGATAGCCGAACTATCAAGAGGGGAAGTCTTATCGGTTATTCGATGCACGGGTGCCACTAGGTGAATTCATGAAGTGCATTGCATGTAGGGCCTAGTGAGCTAACTGGAAAACCTTTGAAAATAATTATGAAAATACTAACACACGTGCACAAGGTGGTGATCACTTGTTGGTGTTGGCACATTTGCGAAGGCGATGAAGTTTGAGCGGTAGATAGGGTTTGGGTCTCTCTCTCCCTCCCGTCGAGCTTGCGAGCGCGGGATTCAGGCGTTTTTGGGAACTTGAAATGCCTATTTTCCACTACGCCGGAAGTCAGAAAAGAAACGGAGACGAACGGAGGTCACAGAGGTGACCGGACGCTGCACCGGACGCGGTCATGGTATGACCGGACGCGTCCGGTCAGTACAGCGCAGGCGCGGGTGCTAGGGTTTGCAACCGGCGCGTCCGGTCACTCGCGGGACCGGCGCGTCCGGTCAGGTGTCCAGAGGAAACTGAGTTTCGCAAGGACGATCGGACGTGAGGTACGTCCGGTCACACATGATCGGATGCGTCCGATCGTCGAGGGAGCTTACTGGACTCAAACCGGACGCGGGCACTGTCACGTCCGGTCGTTGCGAGGGGCGCGTCCGGTCGTTACTTCGCGGGCGCGCGGTGCTGTGCGATCGGCGTGTTCGGTCGTTGACTGGAGTGCGTCCGGTCACTCGGGACCGGTGCGTCCGGTCGTTCTGAGGAGCGTGTCCGGTCATAGGATTTGACCGTTGGGGCAGTGACCGTTGGAGGATCGAACGCGGTTGAGCGCGTCTGGTCAGTTATGACCGGCGCGTCCGGTCATCCCGAAAAGACCCAGTGAAGGGGTATAACGGCTCTATTTGGATGGGATGCTGATAAATACTTGTTGGCCGGCCCTTGGGGAGGTCTCTCGTGATTTTTAACATTCTTGTGCATCCTTTGAGCTAGAGCATCTCCTCCCACTCATCTCTCTTGCTTGATTGCAAATCAAAAGTGAGATTGAGTGATCCCAAAGTGCATTGCATAGCTTGAGGGCATCTAGTGGCACTTGTGGGTGGTTAGCCGGTGGATTTCTTATTACTCTTGGAGAGTACCACTCCTAGCCGGCTTGGAGATTGTTGGAGGCGTTGGCGAGAGATGGTGATTGTTCTTGGCCACCTCCGGTTGATTGTAAGAGGTTCTTGTGCTTTCCTCGGCGGGACGCCAAAAGCAACTCTATTACATTGCGCGTGTCATTGAGTTACCTCACTTGAGAGTGGTGTCTTGCGGTGCCTTGCGGGGCGTGCCTTGAGGGGCAAGTGACTTGAGGGTTGTAAGGTCTTGATGGCTAGAGGGGGGTGAATAGCCTTTTAAAAACTTTCTACAAAGACAAGCTAAACAAGTTTATCAATATAACAACTAGCGAGATGCGAGTTTTGCTTAGCCTAAGGGGTGTTTGCAAGCCACCTATTCAATTCACAATACTAGTAATTGCACTCAACCGTACAAGTCAAACCGAGAAGGTAACTACAATTACAACTAGCAAGCTACACAAAGGAGCTATTAAAGCAAAGCTAACTAGCTAGCAAAGATAACTAAGAAAGTAATGCGGAGTTGAGTTAGGAGGGTATCACCGAGGGGCGAAGTATTGAGCCAATCGATTAATATGATCAAGAGATGAATACCAAGATAACCGAACACCGGGATCAATCAATCACAATATGAAAGTGATGACACGAAGATTTATCCCGAGGTTCACGTGCTTGCCGTCACGCTAGTCCCCGTTGTGTCCCTCTTCACCACGTGGTTCGGTGGCTAATCGGTCACACACCGAGCCTCTCAAAAGGCGCCACAAGAACCTACCAAATGGCAAAAGGTTGCAATGACACGAGCAATTCACTAGCGTTGCCTTTGGCGCTTCGCCGAGGTAGGCACAAACCCCTTACAATCACCGGAGGTGGCCAAGAACAATCACCAACTCTTGCCAACGCCTCCAAGCTGCTCCAAGCCGTCTAGGTGGCGACAACCACCAAGAGAAACAAGAATCCCGCAGCAAATCAACCACCAAGTGCCAACTAGATGCTATCTCACAATGCAAATGCACTTGGATCACTCAATCTCACTTCGAATATGCAAGGAAGCAAGAGAGATGAGTGGGAGGGGAGTTGCTTAGCTCAAAGTGCTCACAAGTATGTCAAATGTTCGAGAGAGAGAGAGCCTTGAGCCGGCCAATGAGTATTTATAGACGTACCCCTTCGAATATAGCCGTTAGAAACTTAAACAGCCGAAATCGGGCTGACCGGACGCGCTGGTCCAACTGACCGGACGCGCCGGTCGCCCAACGGCTAACTCGTGAAGTACTGACCGGACGCGCTGGTCCAAACGACCGGACGCGTTGGTCACCCAACGGCTAACTGCGAAGCAACGACCGGACACGCTGGTTCAACTGACCGGACGCGCCGGGAACGACCGGACGCGCTGGTCCCGTGAAGGACCGGACGCGCTGGTCGCCTGAGCAGCGCTCAACGAAATAGTGACCGGACGCGCTGAAGAAAATGACCGGACACGACAGTGACAGCATCCGGTTAGAGTCCAGTAAGCTCCCTGAACGACCGGACGCGTCCGATCATCAGTGACCGGACGCGCCTCGCGTCCGATCATCGAACTGAAAAACGCGCAGACACTGAACACTGACCGGACGCGTCCGGTCATGCAAGGACCGCGTCCGGTTCAGCGTCCGGTCACCTCTATGACCTCCGTTCGCCTCCGTTTCTTTTTCGGACTTCCGGCATAGTGGAAAATAGGCATTTCAACTTCTCGAAAACGCCTGAATCCCGCCTCGCAAGCTCGGCGGGAGGGAGAGAGGAACCCAAACCCTCTCTACCGCTCAAACTCCACCGCCGTCGCAAACGTGCTAACATCACCAAGTGATCTCGTCATGTGTGAGTGTGTTAGCATTTTCACAATCATTTTTTGAGGTGATATTAGTTCTATCCAAATGCATATGATCATGAAATGCACATCTAGAGGCACTTAGGAGTTCAATAGCCGCGTCATTCCCCTCTTTATAGTACGGCTATCTATCCTATAATGTAACCACACCCACTAGGTGTCTTGGTTACTAAAACACAACCCTTAAGCATATACCTTTGCCTTGATCACATAGGGTTGCGTCCAAATCCAAGTGTGGCCATCATGATCACCATGTCCATCTTGCCACCAACCTTGGAATGTACTAATCCTCATATGCTACATACAACTTAGGCATAGGATTAGTACTTAGGCATTGTCACTAATTACCAACACCAAACATAGGACTTTCAATCTCCCCCTTGTTGGTAATTGGTGACAAACCTTTCACAAAGATATTATGATAAAATTTTGATTGAACCCATGTCACATTGTCCAAGTATATTACCATGTGTAAGAATTATGGACATGTGATCATGAATTCAAATTGATAGCAATGGCTCCCCCTACATGTATGCTATATGTTTGGATTTTAGAAGCATACATGTTAGATAGGAAAGATTAGGAGCATTGTCTACCAATAGGTGCTAAGTGTTTTAGATTATAGACCTTTGAAGTGTGATACCATCGGAGTAGCGATAAACACCATCTTAGCACCTTGTGTAGTTAGATTCCACTTGGAAAAGCACAAACATAACTAAAAACCTCGTGAGATCAACATTATAAGCAAGGCTCTAGTACCATTTTGAAAAACATGAAGCAAGAAAAATCTAACTACTTCCTATTTATGCTAGTATTTCAATGCATCATTCAAATTATACTAGCAAGTCACCACACAAGCAATGTATCGGAGAAAACGAAATGCATAACTATGCATCATACATATGAAGTGCACATGGAAATGCAACATTCATGTTTAAGAGCTTGCTCCCCCTACTTGTGTGCTCAAAATTTTAGTTGATCCTCTTCTTTTATCAATTCTCCCCTTTAGGTTTTCTCCCCTTTTAGAATCTATCTTGTGAACAACATTTTCTCCCCCACAACATTTTCTTCCCCTTTGAGTTCTATCTTTGTGAACAATATTTTCTCCCCCTTTGGCACCAATTGACCACAAGGAGCAAATCTTAGATAGATTATCATGTTGAAATATGGGGTAAGGATCAAGTTTATGATTCAACCTAGATTGCTTGCATAAATAAAATACTTCGGTTTGATCCAAGGGCAAGCTTCTTCACACCTCATTAGAAGGGTTATCATGCACCATGTTGAAGCAAACATTTAGACAAGTTTTCTAGATTAAATACTTAGGATCACAAGCTACTTAAACAAGTTATATGCAACCACTAGATCATATAAGTCATGGAAACAATAGTGGTACCATATAAACTTCAAATTCATTTGATTTTCATGAATGAGCCTAGAACATGTAAATTATGACTAGATGCATTAAACATGTCCTTAGTATAGAATGTATGACATGTAAACCAATTGTACCTTGAGGCTTGAAGGAGAGGCATGTCATATATGGGGTGCATCAACTCATGTTGGAGAAGTCAAGTATGTTCAACTCATTCTTTAGCTTGTGAAATCTCTTCTCATCAAGTGGCTTGGTGAATAGATCGGCTAATTGATCTTCGGTGCCCACACTCTCAATAGCAATATCACCCTTTTGTTGATGATCTCTAATAAAGTGATGGCGAACATCAATATGCTTTGTTCTTTGATGTTGAATCGGATTGTTAGTTAGCTTTACGGCACTTTCATTGTCACATAGCAATGGCACATTCTTGAAATTGATTCCAAAATCTTTCAATGTTGCCTTCATCCACAAGATTTGTGCACAACAACTACCCGCGGCGATGTATTCAGCCTCGGCGGTAGATAGTGCAATACTATTTTGCTTCTTGGATGACCATGAGACAAGTGATCTTCCCAACAATTGACAAGTCCCTGAAGTGCTCTTTCTCTCCACTTTGTCACCGGCATAGTCGGAATCCGAATATCCAACTAGCTCAAAGCTTGCACCTTTGGGATACCACAATCCAACATCTTGTGTATGCTTTAAGTACCTCAATATTCTCTTTGTTGCCTTCAAATGACTTTCTCTTGGTGAGGCTTGAAATCTTGCACACATACATACACTAAACATCACATCGGGCCTTGATGCCGTCACATAGAGTAGGCTACCAATCATTGATCTATATAGCTTTTGATCCACCATGTTGCCACTCTTGTCACTATCCAAACTTCCACTAGTGCTCATTGGAGTTGTAATGCTCTTTGTATCTTCCATGCCAAACTTCTTGAGCATATCTTTGATGTACTTGGTTTGGCTCACAAATGTACCTTCTTTCATTTGTTTGATTTGAAGTCCAAGAAAGAAACTAAGTTCACCAATCATTGACATTTCAAATTCCTTTGCCATTATTTTCCCAAACTCATCACAATAATCTTGATTGGTTGAACCGAATATGATATCATCAACATATATTTGCAACACAAACAAGTCTTTTCCAATCTTCTTGGTGAATAGTGTTGTATCAACTTTGCCCATGACAAATCCTTTGGATAGCAAGAAGTCCCTCAATCTTTCATACCATGCTCTAGGTGCTTGCTTTAATCCATATAAAGCTTTTCTCAACTTGTATACATGATTGGGTTTCTTGTCATCTTCAAAACCGGGAGGTTGCTTCACATACACCTTCTCTTGAATGTACCCATTGAGAAATGCACTCTTTACATCCATTTGATATAGCTTGATATTGTGAGCACAAGCATAGGCAAGTAAGATCCTAATTGCTTCCAATCTTGCAACCGGGGCATAAGTTTCACCAAAGTTAAGACCCTCTATTTGTGTGTAACCTTGAGCCACTAGTCTTGCTTTGTTCCTTATTACTATCCCTTCTTGATCTTGCTTGTTGCGAAAGACCCATCTTGTTCCAATGACATTGTGATCCTTAGGCCTTTCAACTAGTTCACATACTTCATTTCTCTTGAAGTTGTTGAGCTCTTCATGCATTGCATTTACCCAATCCGGATCTCTCAATGCTTTATCAATGTCCTTGGGTTCTTCCATTGACACAAAAGATGAGTGAGCACAAAATGATGCCAATCTTGATCTAGTTTGAACTCCTCTTTGTATGTCACCAATGATGGAATCTAATGGATGGTCTCTTGCAATGTTAGTTGGTTGAAGCACTTGGACTTGATTGCTTGGATGTTGATGTTGATCATGAGTTGGAGATGATGAACTAGCCACTTGTTGATCTTGTTGCACTTGAGATGATGTACTAGCTTGATTTTGCATTAGAGAACCACTAGCTTGTGTAATTGGACTTTGGAGCACTTGATCTTTGTTGTCATCCACATCAACCGCTTGCTTTGGCCTAATATCACCAATATCCATTTCTTTCATAGCATTACTCAATTGAGTTCCTCTCACATCATCCAAGTTATTTTCTTCATCTTGAGAGCCATTTGTTTCATCAAACTCAACATCATGCACTTCTTCAAGTAAACCACTAGCCAAATTCCAAACTCTATACGCTTTGCTAGTAGTTGAGTAACCAAGTAGAAATCCTTCATCACATTTCTTTTCAAACTTGCTCAATCTAGTGCCCTTCTTTAAGATGTAGCATTTGCAACCAAATACCCGAAAGTATGCAATGTTGGGCTTTCTTCCATTTAAGATCTCATATGGTGTCTTCTCTAGAAACTTGTGGCAATAGAGGCGGTTGCTATAGAAGCAAGCCGTGTTGATTGCTTCGGCCCAAAATGAATGACTTACATTATACTCATTCAACATTGATCTTGCCATATCAATTAAGGTTCTATTTTTCCTCTCAACTAGGCCATTTGATTGAGGTGTATACTTGGCCGAGAATTGATGTTTGATTCCAAGCTCTTCACATAGCTCATCAACTCTTGTGTTTCTAAACTCACTTCCATTGTCACTTCTTACTTTCTTGATTGTGGTCTCAAATTTATTTTGCACTCTCTTGATGAACTTCTTGAATATGTCAAATACATCACTTTTGTCCATAAGAAAGAATACCCATGTGTATCTAGTGAAATCATCCACAATCACAAAACCATACTTGTTGCCACCAATGCTTGTGTATGTAGTTGGCCCAAATAGATCCATGTGCAACAACTCAAATGCCTTGAAAGTACTCATAATGCTCTTCAATGGATGAGTGTTGCCTACTTGCTTTCCGGCTTGACATGCACTACATAGCTTATCCTTCTCAAATGTGACATCCTTTAAGCCTCTAACTAAGTCATGCTTTACTAACTTGTTCAATTGCTTCATGCCAACATGACCAAGTCTTCTATGCCATAACCAACCCATACTTGATTTGGTGAGCAAGCATGTTGAAAGTTGAGTGTCACTAGCATTGAAATCAACCAAGTATAGATTCTCAAATCTAAAGCCTTTGAAGATCAAGTTAGAGCCATCAACACTAACTATCTCCACATCATCAACACCAAATATGCACTTGAAGCCTAGATCACACAATTGAGCAACCGACAACAAGTTGAAATTGAGCTTTTCAACTAGTAGCACATTGGAGATGCTATGATCATTTGAGATTGCAATCCTTCCAAGAGCCTTTACATTACCCTTGCTATTGTCACCAAATGTGATGCTATCAATGCCACTATCATTTGATTTGAGAGAGTTGAACATTCTTGAATCACCGGTCATATGTTGAGAGCACCCACTATCAAGCACCCAATGCCTTCCTCCGGCCTTGTAATTTACCTACAAAACAAATTAATATTTCTTAGGTACCCATACTTGCTTGGGTCCTTGGAGGTTAGTAACTAAGCTCTTTGGTACCCAAATGGCCTTCTTCTTTGGGCCCACGATTGGTGTACCAACAAACCTAGCACGCACACCTTTCTCACCCTTGGTAAGCACATAACAAGAATCAAAAGGAATACAATCCATTTTAGCATGAAACTTATTGTTGTTCTTGTTCATTTTATTACAATTAATCTCTAGATGCCCAACTTGCTTGCATCTATTGCAATAACGACCATTGCACTTCACAAAGCGAGGCTTTGGAGTAGCAAAGGCCGCCTTGCCCTTCTTGGGAGTATAGCCCAAACCCTCTTTGTTAAGAGAGAACCTTTGGCTACCCAAGCATTTTAGCAAGCAAGCATCCCCACCATAGGCATTGCCTAATGCGCGGGTGAGATCATCCACCTCTCTCTTGAGAGTCTTATTCTTAACCACAAGTGATGAATCACTAGTAGTAGAGGTAGAGTTGGTTGTGGTGGATGATGATGAACTACATGAAGCATTAGTAGGACCAACAAATAAAGAATCATCAATAATATCACATGTTAGTCCAATATCACAAGTGACAATCACTTGCTCCTCCTTAGCTTCCTTTATGAGCTTCTCCAACTTGAGGTCCTTTTCCTTGATGAGCTCAAGTAGAGTGGAGTGGGCTTCCTTAAGCCTAGTGTGAGCAATTTCAAGATCCTCGTGGTCTTCCTTTAGACACTCACGAGAAGCCTCTAGCTCATCAAAGGATTTCCTAAGAGCTTTGAGCTCTTGTTCAATTCCTTTGCACTCCTTACTCTTTTTGAGAGCAACAAGCTCCTCCATCAAGGCATCATTTTCATTGCACTTAGCAATGAGCTCTTGTTCCAAGATTTTGCACTTCTTGGTTGTCCTCTTGTATCCCTTGCTCATTTGATCTATTACGCCTAATAGATCATCCTTGGAGTAGTCCTCATCCTCCTCATCATCACTCCTACAATCATCACTAGCACAAGAATCATCATCACTATCATCATATTTTACCTTGGTAGGCTTGGCCATAAGGCATGTCGATGTAGTGTCGAAGATGGATGGCTTGTTGGAGAGGGCGATGTTTGCAATGGCTCGCCGAGTGATCCTCTCATCATCACTAGAGCTTGCATCATCATCACTATCGGAGTTGTCACTATCCCAAGTGACTACATAACCACCACCCTTCTTCTTCTTGTTGAAGGTGAAGCTCTTCTTTGTTTTCTTCTCATTCTCTTTCTTATCTTTCTTGTTCTTCTTGAGCTTCAAGTCCCCATTATGAAGTCTCTTATCTTCATAGGGGCAATCCCCCACTATGTGATTAGGGTTATTGCAATTGTAGCAAAGGGTCTTTGCCTTTATAGTGTCTCTCCTCTTTCTTGCCCCATATCCTTTCTTCTTCATGAACCTTCCCATCTTGTGCACAAGGAGAGCCATGGTCTCATCATCGAATGGATCATCATCATCACTCTCCACCTTGTTCTTGCCCTTAGAGGATGAAGCCTTGAATGCAATGGGCTTCTCTTGCTTGACCTTGGTCTCCTTCTTCTCTTCTATCTCATCTTCATCATCATTGTATTGGGCATCGGTCATTATATCTCCAAGCACATTGGTTGGTTTGACCTTGTCCAATCCCTCTCTAAAGATCATTCTTCTCAAGGTGGCAAATAGTGGAAAATACGTATTTCAACTTCTCGAAAACGCCTGAATCCTGCCTCGCAAGCTCGGCGGGAGGGAGAGAGGAACCCAAACCCTCTCTACCGCTCAAACTCCACCGCCGTCGCAAACGTGCTAACATCACCAAGTGATCTCGTCATGTGTGAGTATGTTAGCATTTTCACAATCATTTTTCGAGGCGATATTAGTTCTATCCAAATGCATATGATCATGAAATGCACATCTAGAGGCACTTAGGAGTTCAATAGCCGCGTCATTCCCCTCTTTATAGTACGGCTATCTATCCTATAATGTAACCACACCCACTAGGTGTCTTGGTTACTAAAACACAACCCTTAAGCATATACCTTTGCCTTGATCACATAGGGTTGCGTCCAAATCCAAGTGTGGCCATCATGATCACCATGTCCATCTTGCCACCAACCTTGGAATGTACTAATCCTCATATGCTACATACAACTTAGGCATAGGATTAGTACTTAGGCATTGTCACTAATTACCAACACCAAACATAGGACTTTCAAGGGTCACACCAAGGAACCATCTAAGTGTTGGTCGACACAACCGGTGATGTAGCTTGTCGGTGCACAAGTGAACACCGGGTGAACAAAAATATTGTGTCTCTTGTCTCCCGGTGATTGGTCTTCATATTGTGTTGTTGTCAATATTGATTGATTGTATATCATCTTGGTGATTGGCAACATCTTCACTCCACCGTCGGTATAAGATTCACAATCCTATCTCTTACATTTACTTTTACTAGATTATCTTGTATAAGCTCTAGTGGTAGCCTTTGCTAGTGTTGTTAGCTTGCTCACTAGTGTAAGTTTAGTGACATAGCCCTTGTGTGAACTAGAGATCATAATCTACTAGACTTGTGGATAGGAGGCTTGCATCACAACCGTAGGCTAAGCAAAACTTGTTTTGCGCCGTTTGTTATTCTAACAAGGTTGCTTAGTGGTTTTTGTAGAATTTTTATAGGCTATTCACCCCCTTCTAGCCATCTAGGACCTTGCACTTTGGCCGTACTATAAAGGGGGTCATGAGCGAGTAGCTTGACCTAAGTGAGTCTTTTGTTTAGGTGTGGTGCACACTTGTCAAACTTAGCACTAGGTAGCTCAAGTAAAGCTCAAAGTTCAGTTGGAAGCAACTCGGTTCAAGTTGCGTCGCGTTTCGAAGTCGTTTGAGCCATTTACCCCTGACCGGATGCGGTCTCTGTCTCGACTGGACGCGTCCGGTCAGTACTAACAGTCACTGCGTTTCAACCTGGTTGATCGGACGCGGTCCCTACGAGGACCGGACGCGTTGATCAGTTTGACACGTGTCTCAGCGGGTAAAAGATCTAATCGGACGCGATTGGGAAGTGATCGGACGCGTCCGGTCATGTTCCAGTAAGGTACTTTGCTGACCTGACGCGTCCGGTCATCCCTGATCGGACGCGAACGAGCGTTAGGTCAAAGTACAGTAAGGTCCTTGCACGACCGGACGTGTCCTATCATCCCTGATCGGTGTGTCCGGTCACTCAGCGATGTCGTTCAGTTTTTCGACCGTTACGTTCGACCGGCGCGTCCGGTCAGTGCGTATTTCGCTGAGTTGGCAGGTAACGGTTGGATTTGACTGTGGGGTGTATAAATACATCCCCTCCACCTCTTTTAGAGGTCTCTTGCTCATTTGTTCAGCTGAGAAACACCTTTCAAGTGCAAGGGAGTGCAAGAGCTCTAGTGAGGGTACTGATTTGAGAATCAAAGTTTGAGAATCCCTCATTAGTGACTAGGGAGTAGCAAGTGTGCATCCATCTTCTCATTAGGCTTGTTGTGGTCAAGTGAGAGTTCTAGCTTGTTACTCTTGGTGATCGCCATCACCTAGACGGCTTGGTGGTGATTGAGAGTTTGGTGATCATCCGGCGAGCTTGTGGATGACCCAACTTATCTTGTGAGCGGTTTTGGGCGATTCACCTCGACGGAGTGTCAAAGAATCAGCCCATAGTGAGCACTTGATCCTTACGCGGATCAAGGGGGAGCTACACCCTTGCGCGGGTGCTCCAACGAGGACTAGTGGACAGTGGCGACTCTCTGATACCTCGGGAAAACATCACCGTGTTCCTAACCCTTACTTTCATGCATTTACTTTCGTGTATTGCTTTCATTGCTTGGTTTAATTTCCTAGAATTGCCATGCTAGACTAGGATTGGTACTTAGAGTGCAAAACTTTTTACCGGTAGAATTACAAGAAACACTAGTAGGCACTAGGGGTGAACATTGGCTTGTAGGATTTAATTCTTGCAATTAATTTTTAGAGAAGTCCAATTCACCCCCCTCTTGGGCATCTTGATCCTTTCAGTTTGTTTCGATTTTCACTTGGAGGAAGCCTGAAATATGAATCACAAAACTAAACATTACATTGTTTATCAATGATGGTGCCTCTTTAGATTGCTCATCAACACCTTCAAATATCCTCTGCAAATTATAGTATTGTTAGTTTTTTTAAATCATAACCCGGGAAAATACAAACATTATTGCTGAAATATAGGCTATAGCAGCATATGTAATCAAAGCATCTTCCTACCAACAGTAGGCACATGCCTTTTTTATAATAAAAAAAGTGACGTTCTACAACTTGATTTAAAACTCAGTAACTAGTTTAGCTGATTCCACAACATACAGTCTAGAAACTGACAAATGCTGACTATTGGATGATTTGCAGTTCAATTCAACACAATTATTACTACATTCAGTCAAGCAATTATGCAACTACTGTTTGATACTAAGTCAGTTCAGACCTGAGCGCTCACAACAAAATGCAGAGAGGAACAAAAGGGACCACCCACCTTTGATCAGATTGAGGTCGCATGGCACAATGCACTCGTCGTACCCGGTGTCGTCGTACGTCCTGCCCGGTCTCGGCGAGGAGCCACAAGCCGTGGCCAACTGGCCACTGTAATGGAAGAAGAGCGCATCCCTCGGCCGCAAGCCATGTTCTAGTTCCATGGTGGCGGTGTGGACGGCTCGGCGTCGGCAAGGACGCAGATGCCGGCCTCGCCCGCCGCCGCCGGCCGATGGGTCTGGCAAAGCTGCTTCTCGGTGACGACCCTCCTCTTTCTATAGCACTACGTACGCGTCGCTCTCAAGTCTGTGAGACGTTGGAACTGTTCATCGTCCGCCATTCAGATTTCTCTGTTTCCTCAGAGCATACTACTGTATTTCATAAGCCCCTTGCTATGCATTCACGGATATGATCTTGGTGATCGAGGAAGAGGACAACAGGACACATTCTACTTGATTTGATGAAAACCACCACAAAATCCACGACGAGAGGACAGCACATGAGAGAAATTAAAGTACGTTGGACAAGCGCCAACCTTGATGTAGAGACATCAATGATGCTGGCGTTGATCCTCAAGGGGACAAGAGGCAGAAAAGAGCAATTAATTAAACTAAGCAGTACACGAATTTTCAGTATACAGTTAACACATCATTGAAGATCACGAAATATACCTTAGGCCAATCGTGGGAGGACCAACTGCTGGCTGTGGAGCAGTGACGCAGTCCACTGGACAAGGGAGGCGGGTCAGGCGGTTGTGGTGATGCGTGGTACTCGTCTCCTCCTGCCACCGAGAGAAATCACCGTGTATTGGATAGACGGAGGTCGCCGCCGGTGGCTAGCCGTATCGCCGAGGCGGGATGATCTGGGCAGCAGGCAGTGAGGCACTCGCCGGCCCCTGGTAATTATATTGGTTGTCCGCTGCAGGTGCCCCCTTGTCAAGGCTGGGAAGATTTAGGAATTTTCGGTGTCGAGCTCGGGAGTCGAGAGGTCCTGAAAAAAGAAAAGAAAAGATGGAAGGGTCCACGGTCTCGGAGGGTGTTGATTTTGCATGCGGGCATGCGGCCGATTTGTCAGGAGCGCTGATTTTGCGTATTGCCGATTTTGCATGGAGGCGCCTGCAGCTGATCGTGGGCAACAAATTAGGCTATCCGCGCTCATGGACCTCTATATTCATCCTCGGTATGTCCTAGTCAGCAAGATTCTCTTCTTTATACTTAATTCTCCCGCACAAATCCATCTTCTATATCATCCTCTATCTACTCTATCCACTATGGGATCCACTTGTCACTTTATCTAAATATATTCATGTGTGATCTAGTTTTGAAGAATTTATTGAGACGAATTTAATGGTGCAATCGGAATTTAATTTGG
Organism: Saccharum hybrid cultivar R570; assembly: GCA_038087645.1. Lineage (NCBI taxonomy): Eukaryota > Viridiplantae > Streptophyta > Magnoliopsida > Poales > Poaceae > Saccharum > Saccharum hybrid cultivar. Next base: position 519,044 of record JAQSUU010000100.1, read on the forward strand.
ATTTTTGGTTTGTGAGTTATAACATTTTTTTCTTCTTTTGTTTAGCTAATGGGGTTCGCCACTGTCCGCTATAGAGTAAGCACTGTACCACTCTAAATATAGAGTAAGAGAAATGATAGAGTAGCGTTTTAAAGTACCCAGTACAATAATTTTTACTATATATTTATATTCTAAAGTTTTAGAGTATCGCTTTAGAGTTTCCGCTCGCAGCCTTAGGAGAGGAAATCAGAAATATCCGGAGGAGACGCGGATCGCAGGCACACGTGAAACCGGGCCCAGATCGCAGGCACACCGTGAAGATCGCAAGGTGGTATTTTGTCCAGAACCGTTTGCGTTGACCCAAGGGGAGTGGCATTTTGAGGGAAACAGGGCCGGATTGGTACGCACGATGATGGTGATTGGTTCTGGTTATCTTCCGTGATTAGCTTTCTTTCTTTTGTTCATGATTCACTTTCCTTTAATTTGCCGGATATTTGAACGCACGAGACGCACGATGAAGGCTTTCCCTCACTTTTTTTTTTTACATCAGGAATCATTTCTTATTGTTTATTTTCTTTCGCACCCTTCTACCTTCACGTTTATATGTTATTTCTCTTTTTTTTTTACATTTGCATATGAAATTCTTTCTTATTCTTTATTTTGATTCGCACCCTTCCATCTCCTAGTCCATCTTTTATTCTTTTTAGTTGTAGGAGATTAGGAAAATAATGATGTTATAGTCTTTTTATTTTTTACATATAAGTTTTTATTTGGGACTGAATGCTCCATGTTTTTCAGCTCTATTCAATTTTTTGGTCGAATAGGTGCAGCTACACAAACTTTATTTTCAGAGAAAACAGGATGAAGCTGAGAGAACACCTAAAGAGATGCTCCTGAAACTCTAAGGTTTTGTGAAGCTACTCCACGATGGAGTTTATAGAGCAATCCTAAACAAACTCTCATTGAGGATCAGGTTGGGTGACAAAAAAAATCGAGTAGGATAGCAATGCAGCAGTGAAGTTTCTCGAAACCTTTACAATATATGAACTTCTTAACAATAAAAAATAAGAAGAATTTATTTCTGACCACACAACTGATGTCTAAGTTGTTTTTGGCCATGCAATTCTAAAACTAGAAGTCTCTGGCCGTCAAACTATACAAATTTGATCATCTAGTTGGTTTTGAATGTGGCTTTTTAGTTTTTGAAAATAATAATAACTAGTTTATTTTCTAGAAAACATATAACTAACTCATTTTTATTTAGGGAAAAAACAAATTAGTACCATATTTTTCCTAAAAGTATAGCCTATCTATTGGAGCTCTAATTTGAATTATTTGTATCCTTTGTTGGTGGTTCCTAGTGTTTTGTTGCTCATAGTTATGCATGTTATTTATTTAAGCCATCATGTTGTGTTGTATCATACACTCTATCTCGCTGAAGACCACCGAAGTTCAAGGCTATGTTAATCTACTGTTCCTAGTGGGATGGGGGAGGCACACAACCACTCAACAAGTCAACCCCCCGCGCTGGCTGCGAGTGAAAACCCACATTTACATGCACGCAATGGGGAAGAAGAGAGTCAACCAAAGCCGGAGCCGCGAAGAAGGCGGAGCAGAAACTGAATAAAAAGATGAGGGCCAGGGCAGCGCAGATGGTGCCACCAAGGCCTTTCGTCGCGTGGGAGCGCCCAAAGACGACGGAAGGAGAACTTCTAAATACGGTGGCCGGGGGCATGCTGCCAAACAAAATCCTTGCTACGGGGTTACCTGGAGCAAGGATCTTGGTCTGACAGTCTTCTTCGTGAAGCTCGACGTGCCGTCGCCCTGCCAAACAAAATCCTTGCTACAGGGTTACTTGGAGCGAGGATCTTGGTCTGTTAGTATTCTTTGTGAAACTCGACACGCTGCCGCCGCCCTGCGCCCACCGCCGCGGTAGGATCTCACCGAAGTTTCACGACCACGGCCTCGGCCCCGGCCCCAAAACTCTGATGTGACCCTACCACCTGCAACGACCTCCTCCTTCCCCTCCCCCTCCCGCCACCGCCATGGCCATGGACGCCCCTGCCCCGACCTAGCTCGGCTGCCTCCTATTCCGCAAGAACTCTAACCGTCGTCCTCTCGTCGTCCCCACCGTCTGACTTTCCCCGAGCCCCTTCCAACCTCGCGGAAGTTGGTGAAGAAGAGAGGAAGAGTTGAAGAGAGAAGGCGCTGAACCCTGGCCGCTGCCGGCAGCACGGGCGACGTATTAGCTTTTAGAGTTTAATTTTTTGGTTGGATTTTATAGTAAGAAAACAGTCTTTCATTTCATACCAGCGGGCTGTTCACGAGGTAAAACCGTCCGACGCAGGCTAAAGCCCAGTGAAAACATGGACAGTAATCTCTTTTCAGCTTCTCGCCCCGCAATCTCTCCGTCTCCGGTTTCCCCGTCCCGCTCACCGCCGCCATCGCCGGCGCCCATGGCGGCCTCACCCGGGACAGCCGAACCGCTAGAGAGCTCAACAGCGGAGCATCCTGAGGCGGTCCAGCCACCTCCACTACCGATCGATGAGGCGGAACCGCCGTCGCCTCTTCTAGGGGCGGCGGTTGCACATGAAGCGATTTATCCGAAGAAGTCCGCTTCCCCTTCGCCGCTTCCGGCGAACTTGGCGGTCGAAGTTTCTCCCGAGGTGGAGGCCTCGTCCTCGTCCCTATCCCCGTCGCCTTCTCCCTCTCCATCTCCCCAAATCGTGGAGGCGTCGCCGGGTGCGCCACAGCCACTGTCCCCTCCACGTACTGCTCCGGCTGCTGCCGCGCGTGCTTCGACGGACCTCTCCATTACAGAGGCGGTGGCAATGGCGTCCCAGGAAGCCGCTCGGCCATCCCCGTCTCCCGAGTCTACGGACGCGCACTTGTACAACGCGTCCGCGCCGCCGACGCCGCCGATGGAGATTTGGCTGGGAGTGTTGTTGCCGCAGCAGCAGCCGCGACCACCGTCCCCGGAAATGGTCGCTCCATGTGATTATTCAGAACCTGCACAGCCATCGCCGCTGTGTCATCCGGATGGATGCACAGGCGCCTCGCCAGACGCACCGGTGGATGAGGTAGTGGCAGGAACGCCAGGAAAAGCAGCTGGGCTGTCTCCAGGTGAAAACTTGGAGTTCGCAAAGTCACCACAGACGCATTTTCCAGCTGAAAGCACATATGTCTGTTCAAATGCAGCGAGCAAGGTATCAGCAGTGGCTTCAGAAGAAGGTACTCAGCCTGTGATGGAGTCAATAGATGGTGAGGGGCCATTAGAGATTGAAGCACAGAGATCATTACAGGAGCCAGAGGAGACAACAACGTCCTTCAGGATGGAAGCTGAGCCTTGTTCGCCGGAGATGGCTCCTCCAGGGTTTGAAGATTGTAAGTCTCAATGGTTGCCATTGTCACATCCTAATCCTCTGGTTGAATCCACGCACACTGTGGTACAAGTGACTGCCACCAATGCCATGGGCACGAAGCCAGATGCAGCAACTGGGTCACTGTCTTCACCTGGCCTACTTCCACCGTTGAAGAGAGGGGAAGAGGGGCAAACACTTCCAAGATCATGCTCTCCCACAACAGAAGCTGCACCATGTTCACCAGATATGCCACCTCCAGGCTTTGAGAACTGTAAGTCATCATGGCTACCGCTACCGACTCTTCAACCCATAGCTGAAACCACATACGTGTTGCACGATGTGGCTCCCACCAAGGCAATGGCAGTGGGATTTATGGAAAAGGCATGCTCAGTGCTGGCATCTGAGCGAACGGATGTGGAGATAGACTCAGAGCGGAACCTATTGCCGCAATTGGAGAGTGGAACTGGGAGTTCATTGCAAGGGCCACTGCCAAGATCACCTTCTCCCATGATGCAAGCCACTCCCTGTTCACCGGATACAGCACCTCCAGGGTTTGAAAATTTAAAGTTCACACAGCTACAGCCTCCCTATCTATCTCTGGTGCAGACTGCACATGTATTGCAAAATTCAGCCGATAATGAGGCCATGTCTGTGATATCAGAGGAAGCTCCTCAGCCACTGCCTGCATTTGATGCAACGGATTTAGACATTGATGCCAAACCTGTCCTGGCACCACCATCAGAGAGTAAACCAGGGAAGTCATTGCCACCGGAACCTCCCCTTCTGCCATCTCATGTAGCACAGCATACAACCTGTTCACTAGGGATGGTGCTTTTAGGGTCTGAGAATATTGAGTCCTCGCAGCTGCTGCCACCAGCTCTGGTTCTTCCTCTTGATCAGACTCCAGACATCTTGGCTGATGCAGGGACCAAGAAGACAGTCACAATGGAAGACGTGTGTCATCCGCTGCCTGTAGCAGGAGTGGCGGAAGAAGCCATGGGGTTTGTTCTTCCACCAGTAACGGAAAATGGTTGTGAGGGCCAATCACCACACCTAGAGCCACAGGCTTCTTCCCCTGCAGTGGATGCTGCAACTACATCACTGGAGATAGCTCCTAGAAGTTTTGAGAATTCGGAGTCCTCTCAGTTGATCGCTCCTTGTCTAGCTGAGACAATAGACCCCTCTACACATGCATCAGCTATTATGCCTATGGTTGTGAAGTCAGAGAAAACGAGTCTGCCACTATCTCCATTACAAGCTACAGGCACAGACATGGAAAGCGCAATCCTGCGGCAGTCGCCATGGAAGAGTGAAGAGAGATCATTGCCACAGCCAGAGCAACACCCATCTTCTCCATCTGTGAAGAACACTACTTGTTCACCAGAGGTTGCACCCCCAGGTTATGAAAATTTTGACTCCTTGGATCAGCTTTTGCCGCCACCACCTCTTTGCTCGAAGTTTGGTCAGTATTTTTCCATCTTTTTGCAGACTTACTTTTCTTTGTTTTTACTTAGTAATTTTCTGGTCATCTATCTGGTTCATGGCTTATGAGTTAAATGTAAACAGAACAAACCTTTGGTAGATCTTGCACATCTACTGGAGGAATTTCTGGACGTCAATGGAGCAAATGGTTAACATTGCATTATTACCATGTAATTTAACTTGAAACAGTATGATATACAAAATAAAGAACAAGTCTAGATACCTTAGCATTCAGAAAGTATGCTCTGTGCTAGTATCTTATGTTCTTGTTGCTCTATTTGCATCTGATTTAGTTGTACCGGTATATTTTGATTCAACAATAATGCACTCGACAAAGGGCATCCGTTTACTTAACTGCACGCCAAAATAAGTTATTATAACAATGCATATTGCATACAGTACCAAGCTGCTGCTTGAAGATGAGACAGCTTGGATGCATAAAGCTCAAGCTTTTAGATACTGTGAATGATTAGTGGAGAAATTGGCAATTAACTGAGAACTTCTCTTTAGGCTGGTTTAGAAGCAGACTGGTGGGCAGTCCTGGCATCTGCTAGGCCCTTGACCAGGATGCTACATAGCTCCTTTGGGGGTTCCAAAAATAGATCTTATTTAGTTGCAGTAAGTTTGAGCTTTGTGGAATGTGCAATATGTAATTAAAACAATGTAAAAAGGCTACGTATCAGGTGGAAACCACACCCTTCGTGAAAACCCGTGCAAACCACAGCAAAAAAGTTGCCTAAATTCACCAAAAAATCACATATGTAGATGATATTATGATACACAACCTTGTAAAATATCTTGTCCAAACTTGACTTCGTTTGTGAGATATAAAAATAATAAATTTCTAACAAATCGTTTGGACAACTTTATGGCTTGAAATTTGTTATTTTTATATCTCACAAACGAAGTCGAGTTTGGACAAGATATTTTACAAGGTTGTGTATCATCATATCATCTACATATGTGATTTTTTTGGTGAATTTAGACCACTTTTTTGCTGTGGTTTACACGGGTTTTCACGAAGGGTGTGGTTTCCACCTGATACGTTGCCATGTAAAAAAGGTAGGATGTGGAGTTTACTTTTTTAGTCTCCAATACAATGGTTCAGGACATTTAATCTTTATTATTTATCAACATTCCTCTCTTTATCTGAGTACAAAAGAGTGGCACTGATGAAACGTCGGAAATGGTGGTGTTAGAGCTGAGGAAGTTGTGCTGTTTGATTGCAGTTGAAACAAATTCTTTATGGACAATAAATAGAAGACGAAATCTGTATGGGCTGTATTATAAGCAAGCTCCTACCTTGAGGTTTTAATCCAAACTTTTGTGGATTCATGTTTAAACTGAATATCAAGATGCTCTATGCATTGTGCAAAAACTCTTCTGAGTGACCCGCGGCCTAATATAATACTACCTCAATTCCAAATTATAAGAAGTTTTGGCTTTTTAAGATACGTAGCTTTTGCTGTGCACTTAGATATACACGATGTCTAGATACATAGTAAAAGCAATGTATCTAGAAAAGTCAAAACGTCTTACAATTTGGAACAGATGGAGTAATAAACTTTTAGATACAAAGTTTTAAATTTCTAAACTAAAGAAGTCAGTTTCCGTACCAATGTAGAAATCGAGGATGTTATAACAGTGATCAATCTTTTTAAAAGAGATTTATAGTTCTGAAAAATACTGTGTGCAATGTGGGGGTGCTTGTACCTTTCTTTGTGTTGTTTTTAACTTAGCTGGTGACTTGCACAGAAATTGGTCAAATGGTATGCGGATGTTGTCGTCAGCTTGTTGCATATCCTAGGGGCGCTGTTCATGTTCAGTGTTTTGGTTGCTCGACAATAAACCTTGTACTGGAAGGTGCGTGCTATTTCTACTTTAAAAGTTATCTCACCTTATTCTGCTGGTACCTTATTCCCAATTGTTGTTCTTTGGAAATCATCATTATTCTCTCCTTGTACTATATTTTCTTCTTAATGAGACGACACATAGCTCTCTTGCATTGTTTGAGAAAATCATTCATTATCAACCATCTTACTTCTTACCCCTTTAATCTCAAAAGTAGGTCCATTTGAACTCATGTATGGGAGTTAAGGTGTATGCCAGATGCCAAATTGCTCATCAATCATTGTCAGAATTAATGTGGCCAGCATTGTTTCTCAAATTTAGTATCATTTAAAAGGAGCAAAGCAGGATGAGTAAAAAAGGTTCCTAGCTGGACTTATATTTGCAGAAGAGTGAACAAGGCTAGATGAATTATATTCCTCCTTGGAGGAAGTAATTCTGCTGTAATTATTTAACTCTTCTTTTTTTTTTCTCAAAAGTTCCATTGCTATATCATTGCCCAAGTTGTACAGAGCTAGTTTGATTTGCCATGTATATTAACATAGGCTTAGCGGAGGGTTCTTAACCTTTGCTTTATGTTGCGTTATATATGCCCTCCGAAGTTTTTCACGCAACTTGTTTGCATGTTTGGATGTTTTTTGGCTCAGGATTGCTATTAACTTATTCTCAATTCTCATAGACTTCTTCATATTTCAATAGCTTTTACAGACTCAGGTGTAATTCTTATAGTTATCTATGCACTTTCTTCTCCTTTAAAGATTGTTTTACCTTCTTTTCTTTCTTGGCAGAACATCAAGTTGGTAAGGTGTATTGTGGACAATGTGATACACTATTGATGTATCCTTTTGGAGCTCCTGCTGTTAAATGTTCCAACTGTCTTTTTGTCACTGAAATCGGAGTAAGAACTATGACTTCCTACATAGTTGACTTGCTACATATGTTTTGCTGTGCTAATATATTTGATGGAAAAAAGGTATATGCCATCGAAAAGGTAGTTTCACTACTTATATGCTTGTAGTAAGTCTGAGGTGGCGCTCAAATTATTTATCCATATTTTTAAGGAATATCTGTGCCTTAGATTCTAATTCCCAATTCATCTAATTTTATATATATGTTTGAGATAAATATTCTTTTCCAGTCAGAAAATCCCATCTAGTTTCATTATATAAAAAAACTTAACAAAATTCCAAATAAAAAACTTAGAAGATACATATGCCCTAGGCTAGATTTGACCATACCAAAGAATGACTCAATTCTGCAAGCTACTAACCTGCCGAAAAGCGGACACTGTAAAACAAACAAAAAAGGCATTAGAACTTGACAACCACATTCCACCTATTTATGCTTCTTGAGAGAATTCCTTCATTGCCACTGAAAGCTATAGCAATTCCTTCACTGCCATCCAAAAAATACATATTGCCTTCATTGCCATTCATTTAGATTTTCCTTTCTTCATTGCCTGATCTCACTTGAGGTGATGCGGTCACAGATCGCCTGTTACTTCTTCCTCTTTCATTGTCATCGCCTTGCTCACCATCGCCTGGCACAGGGGGTGGGCCGGTGGCTACTTCTTACTCTTGCCACGGCAGCATGGCTCCTCCTCCCAGGCGACCTGTAGCACGGGGGCGGTACCGGGCAGGGCGAGCGGGCCAGCAGCGCGACGGCCGGAACGACTTGCAGCCTTGCAGGTAGGACGACCCGTGGGGCGAGCGGGACGGCCAGCACGACACGCAGGATGGCACCATGGTGCGCCATGCTGGGGAGCCGGGAGGTGATGAGGTGTCTAGGAGCGGTGGCCTCTGCAGCCTCTATATCCGCGAGAGGCACAGTAGTGCGCCGCCGCCCGCCACCTTACCCTATAGCGCGCGGAACCGCGTCACGGGCGCAGTGTCGCTCGCTGGCTCCAATTCGCGTGGGGCCACGGGACCCAATGTTAGTGTGTGCAGCCGATTCAACGGAGGTCGACGTCGTTAGGCACAAAATTGACGGAATGGCAATGAAGGAAAGAAAAATCTAAATTAATGACAATGAAGGAAATATATATTTTTCAATGGCAATGAAGGAATTGCTATAGCTTCTAGTGGCAATGAAGGAATTCTCTCATGCTTCTTCTGCCAGCCACCGCGAGAGCGTGGATTGCTGTTGAAGAGGTTCGCATACCTTCTTCTGCAGTCCAGTCAAAACTCAGTCTACTGGCATGAAACAAATATTCCTGCCTTTCCAGATCAACCAAACAATTTTTCCATTTGTGAGCCACCAACTTGTGAGTATCCACATTGAATTGGGTATTTGGATGTCCAATCTGCCTAAAGTTGTTATCCTGTGTTTGGAATGTTTGTGAAACCAAACAAGCATTCAAGTTTTGCCATGCTCTAAATTTACTGAACCAAAGGACACCAAACAACCGAATTGCACACATTCAAGACCACTGACCACCAAATAATACATTTTCAGCCTTTCCGGCCCTCTTCAATAACTTTTTTTTGGTTAAGATGCTATTCCTCATCACTAACCAGAGAAAGTGTTAATCCTTAGTGGTAGTTTCAAGTTGCAGATATGAAGAGAACTGTATAGATCCTTTTGGGGACCAGCATCACTCTATTCTGATGTTGGGCTAAATCAGTATTCTCTAGGTAGTGTGTATGCTAGTGTGATGATCCAATTGACCTGTTAATGTTACCAATGGAAAATATCACCCATCGTTAAACAGTGTTGAGTTGTGTGCCTTTCTTTTTTGTGGAAAATGCTTCATACCATCGTGCTGTGCAATTACAGGTGAGGCCTGGTCCCATTTGTCATCAGCTTGGTTGTACCTTTGCAATCTTCTAAGCTATCAAACTTAAACCAAAAGCATGTCTACATGGTAAATCAACGCATCTTAAATAAACCTTTCCATGACAGCACGTCTGAGAAAGATGTCTGTGCCATTTCTGAATCATTGCCAACATGTGAACCTTTTGTCATCCCTTGTGATTTTTGGTAATCATGCTATCCACTGATGAACCTGGAGCTCTCAAACTGTCTGCTGTGCCTCAACATTGTTAGCTTCAACTTTCACACTTTCCAAGTAGTAGTACCCGCATCAATTCAAAATGGGTGGGCCAAAGGCCACTCAATTGCCTCTGTACTGTTAATTGTTATTTATTTCTGCAAAGCAATTTTGCTGAGTACCAATGCACTGATCTATGAGATTTTGTTTCTCCAGGAACGTAATGTTCGGCCGCGGATATTGATGGAACAGAGTGTGTCACCTGATCTGCAAGAGGTAGCTCACTAGAGCGGTCAGGCTTTAACAAGGGCAGGTCGTGGAAGTGTGGAACCTAGATGATAGTGCCTGTAACTTCAGACGCTGCCATGGAAAACTCGCAAGTCATCCAATGATGGTGAAGCCTGTAACTGTAACGTCAAATGGCCTGTGCGCTGTGGAAGTGTGGAGTGGATAGCTTCAGATACAGCCTGTAGTTTAGGGATGAAAAAGCAGATCTAGTATAAGCGAAAAGATTACACCCTGCTGTAGCCTTATCATAGGGAATATGAACTGCTTAAGCTCGACTGTAACTGGAGCAGGTTAAGCTTAAGCATGGTTGACGGTATGGGGGGCGAGCAGGGTGCTTCCGTGGTTGGGTTGGTCTACGAACCGCAGAACAACCCACGTGCATCCTTAGCGTTATAGCACAATCACAAGCGCTTTTATGGCCCTTTGGAGGCAACAAGAAGTAAAAAAAAAGGGGTACTTAATGATAGTATCTCTCTCTGAAAAGGGGAAACTCATTCATTCATTATAAACATGTTACAGAAATGGGACGCAACAAGCCCCATTCAAAGTTTTGTAAAGCCAGTTGGATGTCACAATGCTGAGAATGTGCTAAAGCTTGACAAGATTAATCGATGCCTGTCTTGCCTGTTTTGCTAACTTGTCTGCAACTTTGTTCGTCTCTCTTCGGATCTTGAGTATTGAGTAGTTCCTTCCTCGTGTAGCCTCAATCAGTGCCGCAAGGATTGGTACGAGGGACCAAGGGCTGGGTTGTGGAGCACGAAGCTAGAGCTAGCAGCATTAGCAAACACCTGATTATATGTTAGAATATTGGTCACCACGAGATCATATATATATATATATATATATATATATATATATATATATATATATATATATATATATATATATATATATATATATATATATATATATAGGGAAAAAAATACAAAATAAAAGAAAATGAAATTAATAGAAATAGAAAATAAAAAAAGTATAAAGGAAAGGGAAAACAAAGGAAAAAGGAAAAATGTCATGTAATATAGGAAAAAAATTCCATGAACACTAGGCGAGCAACCTAAAGTATATCAATATCATACTAGATAAGTACTATGTGAATAATAAGAAATACATTGTGGAACATTCTATCAATACTACATTAAAAAAACTAAAATATACCATAGACCATCTCACATGTACTATACGAGCATTACAAAATACGCTATATATAGGGACAGAGCTAGGATTTTAGCATAGGGGGTCATTCTAACAAATCCATAACAATCATATTGATGAAATACACACCCATATTCCTACATTGACTTGGGAAGAGCATACATAACAACCAAACTAATGTTTTTTATATGGTACAAAAGAAAGCTAAAAAGCTGGAGAAAAAGGCTAGTTTTTTTAGAGTTCTACGGAAATACCCTAGTCATAGCATTGCACAAGACTACACATTACAACATTATGGGATGCATCCATAGTTAAAAAAAACACTCCAGGCACTAACCCCTCAGCTTACCAAACGATTTATCATCTATATCAATCTAATTAGCTCTAAGACCCTAACTTCCACCCAAACAATCTAATTTATAGGCCACAAAATGATCACATCAATAATAGCATCAAAGAAGAGGGGAACGATAATAGGAACACTAATCCTAAATCATACATATGCATTTGGAGGTTAATAAAGGGGAGATAAAATAAACTAAACACTAATTACCATCATCAACTAACTAATCAATCGATGTAATATGAGAGGCAACCAAAATGTTGGGGGTGCCAGGGACCCCTCAACCTCACTTATCTACGTCCCTAAATATAAATGCTTTGGAATAATCCAGAGCATCAAGGAAAATCTCATAAATAATATAGCGTTAATTTAGAATACACCTCAAACACTATAATAATAAGAATATTATGAGATTTTTGTACTTCAATAGAATATCACCATAGGATCATCGATACAATAACAATTCTATGAAATATATAGCAAAAATAAAAATAGTAACAATTAAACAGAAAACGCAACTAATAAAAAAATGTAAAAGCGAATTTCCCCTTTATTACGAAGGTTTCTGAGGCTTGTAACTTGGGTCGAATTCATCTGTGGACCTAGGACCCATTAAAGGCCCAATTGTGGGCGGATAGATAACAAGTCGCCACACCCCACCATGCACAGTCGCCGCGCATGGAGCTTGGAGGCGGAGCGCGAGGCCCCGGCGACCGGGTCCGGCGGCAGCTGCAGTCGGTGGGGCGATTGGCAGCTTACCTCGGCGGCGGATTCCTCCTCCTCTCCGCCGCCTCCTCCGTCGCAGTCCGCTCCCTCCGCGCCCTCTCCGACGCCAACCAGGTGCGCGCTCGCCCCGTTCCCCACCACCCTCCGAAGCGCGAACCCTTTCGGTTTCTGCTGCCGTCCTGCCCCGCGCCGCGATTGACTCTAGTGGCCTGCGCTTCGTCAGAGGAAGTATGCCATGCCGTGCGGCGCCTGCGAGGGGAAGGGCACCTACGCGTGCAGGCTCTGCAGGGGCAGCGCCACCATCGAGTGGTCTCCGATGCACGACCCGGTGTTCGTCAACCCGTGCCTCTGCCCTACCTGCGATGGGACCCGGTTAGCCACCTCCGCCGCCGCTTCCTGTTATTATGAACTTATATTTGATATGGATGTTTGCTGAATTTTTCCTGTTTTATCAGGGTGCAGCGCTGCTTGAACTGCCTGGGAAATGGTTACGCTTGAAGAAGCAATGTTCTTATCTTGATCTATGAACTTCCCTCGCACGGTTAGTTTTCGTTATGGTAGATGATTGTTGGGGAGTTGATATTAAAGAGTCACATTTGAACGTTAGCCATTAAACACAGGGAAACAAAACTGTTCTTGCTGCTGTTGGGAGTGTGCTTGACGGATTGTTGAAATGAATGATTTCTGCAGGGTGCTGTTCCTATTCAAAATGAGAGATCAACGGGTGAAATGGAAGTGACATGCTTGTACACCCTTATGTGCCAGAAGTACAAATTTCAGTTGTTTGGTGAAAGATGTATCTATGGTTGTAATGAAGCTCATTGTGGGCCATGCGTACAAGCCAAGATCATGGTGGCAAGCCTTTTGCTGAATTTCTCGTATATGTTAGTTTATATGAAATAGGTCATTGCACTTTTGTAGTATGTATCTTCTTGGCTGTGCTTATCCTAACCACATAACAATGGTTTGTTTTGCCTGAACTGAAACTGAAGACCGCTACTATCTTCATTTTTCTGCTCATCCTTAGAATAGTCAGAACGTGTCTCTGTCAGAGTGATCTGGCCAATTAATCCGAGTATGATGTCTGTATTCTTAAGGACCTTTAATGTTGAAGGAAAATGAAAGATGCTGGGCTGTAGCTGTACAACTAACACCGATAGTAACCTGATGTCTTGTTTTCAGACTTCTTAGAAGTTGTACAGACAAGTATTCGTCGTTCGTGCAAGAATAGTTTGAACTTTGAAGGATGATGTCTCGTGTCCACAGAGAGGATTAACAGATGCCCTATGAATATCATGTCTTAAACGTGCCTGCTTGCATACTACTAGCTAGTATCTTCTACATGAAGAGCCCCTGAGAGCATTTGAAGCCATGAATCGACGATATAGTGTGGCCTGCAGACCATGACATGACCTCACACGGCTATGATATTCTGTTGTGGTAACAACATGACGTTAGAACCTTTTTCCTCTCCCATTTTTTTTCTAGTGCAGTTTCACTACCTCGTGTTCCATTCAGCAAAGGGGTATTCTTCTATCTGACATCACTGGCATTGATGTTTTGGCCCTTCTCTGAAGGGGCAATTTTGATGCAACACAAAAAACTATGCCACTGTGTGCACTCCAATCAAATTCTGGTAATGCTCGCATTCCTCAGCCTCAAGGAGTTTCAGAAGTTGAGCAACAGGGGGTTTCTATAGTGCAAGTATTGCAGTTGACCTGCATGCCAATCAATGACGTCCAAAAATTATTATAGTTCAGATTGTTCATCGTAACTACCCTTTTGCAATTTGCTTCAACTTGGCCTATTTTGTGAGCTGTTGCAATGATAACCGAATACGATTACAGGAAATCTGTTGGTCAACTGTTCTTTGGTATCTGCCAAGTGTGTATGGATGGCTCAAGATCAAATATCTTTCCACCCTGAAGTATCATGTGTTCCCCGTGATGTTTCAAATTCAAAGTTGCAACCAGAAAGTGAGAAAGATGCCATCCAAATACCCAATGTGTGCAGCTTACCTGGAACAAAAGGATTGCCATGTGGTTTGCAGTTGCAGAAAGCTCTTGTTTTCTTCTTTATGGTCTACTTGCCCTGTGAACCCGGCCAATAGGCTCAAGCATGTCAGGAACATTAGTTGGTACTTGGTGATGTTGCCTGTTGAAAAAACTAGAGGTCAGGAGGCTAGTACCAGATACTACTAAAAAAATCCCCTAGTTGTGTTGCACCCATATATTGGTATGTGCAATTAAGTTTCGAGAAATGCTAGAAAAAATATGAAAGGATAATATGTAACCCGATAAATGAACACGAGAAAACCTGTATCCAATCTCAATGAGTGTTTCATAAGAGTTTCATGGACATTAAATATGCTGACATGACACTGTATTGATGAAGAAAGAGATGGTGAAAGTTTCATAGGAGCAGAGATAGTTTTATGGGGATGAAACTCTTCTGCACTGTTTCTAAAATATGAGTGCGTTGGTAACTGGGCCATGAAACCTTCGCTGAGACTGACCTTATACGCACAGATTTATGAGTGGCGGGTGTGATCATAATTTTGCTCTCTTATTTCGTCACGCGCTTAAAATATTACTCCCCGTTTGACGTTTATTTGCCCATAATTTAATGTACACATTAATGTAAATTGACCATTTACACGCCTAACAAATGACATGTCGCGACAATTTTCTCTGTCAAAATGTTACTTAACGGTAGAGAGTGAAAACGTTGCAATAACTATGTGCCTGATTTCCACAATGCAATAAATATTTTAAAATGTATGTACTCCCTCCGTATCGGATTTAGAAGTCGTTTAGGACAGCGACTTCGGTCTTCAAAACATAACTTTGACCTCTTGTTTTTATAAAAAATATTTATGGAAAAGTGATATATGTATACTTTTATGAAAATATTTTTCAAGACAAATCTATTCATATAATTTTTACATTTGCAAACTCAACAACTTAAAAGTTATTGATGATTTATATTCCCAATGTTTGACTCAAACCTTATCCAAAATGACTTCTAAATCCGATACGGAGAGAGTATACATACTGTACTCCGGGGCTTTGAACGAATTTGATGAAAACGGAGGGACGAAGTACACATACTCACCTGTATAAATTTGTTTCAGTGCACGAATTCATTAGCTTAATTGCACACCTAGGTCAAAAACAAAAGGTGAGAAAATATTGTTTTCAAACAAGTACTCCCAAAAAAAATGAACTCGACACTCTTCAAGCTGGCATCACTGAGAAGAAACAAGAAAAGAAAGGGACGTTGCCTTGTGTCCAAACCTAGAGAGGAACACACCAATAACTGCAAGAATAAAATCAGCCCACCACCCAAGATGCATGCTGTGTGGATCGTGATGTCGTCTGAGTCGTACCTTGAATTCAAGCAATAGCCTGCCGCTCCTTTGTTGCCGATGCCGTCAGGTCTGGTCGCTCACCGGCACTCCGTGGCCGTGCTGTCCCTTCCTTCCCTTGTGCTTTCACGGAGGAGAGAAGTTGCATGTTGCTACCAAGGAAAAGGGCTCGCCGAAAGGGGAACAAGACATGGAACGGTCCATGGCTTGAGACACGAGAGATCAGAGAGAATTACAGTGACAAGTGAAGTGTGCGTAATTAATCGACGACGCGTCATGCGTGATGAACGATGGTCCTGTCAGCTTCATCGGGACATCATCTAGCTCAGCTGCGGTGGGTAGGATTAGGGTTACTGAACTTTAGAACAATTGACGCCTCGTACGACAATATGATTAAACTAATAATTATATTATATTAAGGTTCTTTTCCAGCAAAAATATCAAGGTTCTTTTCCAGCCAAAATATTGTGTGGGCATTAGGCCCTGTTTGTTTCCATGAGGAGAGACTAAAGACTAAATTTTAGTCTTTTTTAGTCCCTTTGAACCAAACGTCAGGGACTAAAACAGAGACCGGAGACTAAAATGCATGTCCATTGGGTGAGATTTATTGAGACTAAATGGCTAAATTGACACCCCATGCCCCTCATTTATTGCTGGTCCCCACCCCTTCTCTCTCTCCTCCCTCGCGCTCTCCTCTCGCCCGATGTGCCGCCCCGACCCGTCTATCGCGCTCGCCGGAGTTCGCACCGCGCGTCCGCTGCGCCGCGGCTTGGCACTAGTGCCGGCGAGCAAGGCCACCCCGACCTATCTGCCCCGCCACGCCCCCACGGCCGCGAGTTGGCGAGCTCCGACTGGCACTCCCTCTGCCCGGCGAGCTCCCTCTCCATGGGAGAAAATTGCAATTATAGGACACCAAACAACACGCTTCGTAATTATAGGACTCCAATCGTGGACTTCGTTAAAATGACCCTCGAAACATTGGCTTCTTGTTTTCCATGACATTTGGTGTTTTTAATCACTTTGTTAATCTAAAATACATGTATTTTGCCCTAATCTGACCCTTTTGCCCTTTTGCTATATTCACGTACGAGATCGACGTTTCGTTTCTTCCGTCCGACCCTTCCTCTGCCGCCGCTCGCTACCTCGACTCTTCCTCTGCTGCCGCATGGAACCCCAGGCCAGCGATCCCCCGACGGCGGCCGGCGAAGTTCAGCTAGCTCAGCCATTGTCGTCCTCCTCGAGCTGCAGCTGGATCAAAAGTTCAAAACGCCAGCTTTCCCCTCCCCCACCCACTACCTTTTGTTGAGCATGGAAATAATTCCTAATTCCAGGCCACGGTCACGGATCAGAGTGAAGATTATTCTCTCTGACTCCGAGAGAGCAAAAAGGATGTCTTTTTTCTCTGATGTGTTATTCCTATGATGACGTCACAAGGATCAACCTTATTGTATATCTATGGAGCCGTTCGGCTGGAATTATAAGCCGGCTGAAAAACACTGTTGACTGATTTTTTGTGAGAGAAAAATACTGTTTCGGCTGAAAAAACAAGCTGAATAAGACGGATTATAAGCCAGATGAACGGGGCCTATATCTATCTGTCGATCTGTATACAAAGGAAAGGATAACTTGCGCTGGTAAGTGCGCGATCCTGTGCTTGCATTGAGCAACAAGACGATCGCATGGCCAAGGAAAGGAAAGCATCTTGGCCTCCCTTGGCCAGGACGCGCGGGCCGGCCAAGCCCAGACGACGGCCATCCAAGGCATGGACCTGCGCGCCCTAGGGCTGGCCACGCCGGGCGCCCAATGCACGACGCCGGCCGGCCAAGGGCTGGACATGGCCAGCCCCCGATGTCCAGGCTGCATGCCCGGAAGGCCGCTGGCCCTCAGTCCTGCCCACGACGCCGTGTCCAGGCGGAGGGGCAACCAACGTGAATCCACGTTCAAAACAGCAGAAGGGCAAAAGAGTCCTTTCAAGGCTCCAAATACATGCATTTAGATTAACAATGTGATTAAAAATACCAAATGTCATGGAAAACAAGAAGCCAATGTTTCGAGGGTCATTCTAACGAAGTCCACGATCGGAGTCCTATAATTGCGAAGTGCGTTGTTTGGAGTCCTATAATTGCAATTTTCTTCCTGAGAAAGAAAAAGAGTATTTTAGTCTTTGTACGACCCTTTAGTCCCTTTTAATCCATTCAAACAAACACCATTTTAATTCCTGTTTACTATCTCTGCTAAACGACGACTGAAGCCCTGATCACGGTAGCATTTCATCTATGGATTTTCAATAGCGTTTTTACCCATCCCCCTGGATTTGTCAGGAGGAATCGTTGGGTTGGGTGGCGCCCATGGCGGGGACACCGGAATCCCACTCCGGCCCACCGGGCACCGGCATATGGAGCATCATATATTCATCTGGTGGTTGCCCTGCTCTGCTCGTGCCGCGCGTGGTCAACTCCGCGCTATGGACGGATGACTATCCTTCTGGCCAGGCTTGTTTCCCCACGCCACCTGAGACGAGCGCGATCGCTCGCCCCTGCCGGCCGGCCGTCACGATCCCTTTGGGCTGTGGAGTTTTTGGAGGCCGCACCCTCGCCGCGCCTGCACTCTGGGCGGCCAGCTCCGGTGGGAGTCGCTGTTAAGCAGTGAGTGGCACTGGGATGCAGGTGCACGCACGCGGCGCATCGTCCGTCTGTCGCTTCGTTAATTTCCCGCTTCATCATCAATTCAATGAGCCATAAGCACGCGTGACAGGAGGGCCTTGTTCGGCTGGCTGGTTGCCAGCCAGCCAGCAGTGCTTTTCTCTCACACTAGTTCAGCATCAGTCATCAGCCACCAGCCAGCCAGCAGTATTTTTCTCTCACAATAAATCAGCCAGCCGAACGAGATGGTGGCTCGTCAGTTGCGAGCGCGTGGTAGCTTCGGGCCGGGGCCTACTTTTCTGTGAGCTTCCTGTGCTGACTCCGGATCTCTGCTCTGGTCACAACTCACACGCGCTTGAGGCCGAGGACGAGGAGGATCGACCGGTGGTCGTGTGTTCCTGATGGGCGGTCCACGGGCTCCAGCTACCAGAACTGTGCCGAGCCCGGCGCCCACACTATGAAATCTGCCGGCCGGGCTAGGGCCTAGAGGCTACTAATCAAGACGAGGACGTACGTCCTATCCTGTTTTCTTACTGATATGGCCGGCCACTAAGATTTGGCTCCGCGTGCGTTTCCCCGATCCATCGCCCTTCTTCTTCGCCCCCGTTCCTCCTCCCATCCCATCCATCCCACCACGCAGAACGAATGAAAGCTCCCGGAGGAATCTATCGTTCATTCACGGCTGACGGCGAACGCCTGCCTATCTCGACTCGGCTGTACCGTAGTAGTGCCTCTGACTTTGATCCGATCCCGACGGCGACGGTGGTCCCCCGGTCCGCGGCCACAGCCCACAGCCGCGGCTTCTCACGGTCCCGGAGAGGCCAGGCCAGCACCCCGCAGCCCGACCGAGAAGCCTTTCGTTTCGCCGGACAGGACAGCACGGCTGGGTTGACCCATCTATCAGCTTGTCCCATGGCGCGGCCGTGCTGGGATCGGCGACGTCCGTCCAGACTCCAGCGCCCAATCGGCCCCATGTCAACCCAGCTGCACACTGCTGCTACCAGCACGGGCTTCTCGTGCCTGCAGGCAGCAGCAGAAGCAGCAACGGTACTACTGCTCCGGCCTCTGGCTGACCGACAAAGTTGCTCACCGCGCGCAAGTCCAAGCGTACCTGCCACAAGCTCCTGTCCGTGCCACCAAAGGAAAGGAAAGGAAAGAGAGAGAAAAATTCCCTCATCTCCTGCCTGTCCGGCCAAATGGCATCGGGTCGAGGCACCGAGAGGATTCTTTTCTGTCTGTGGCCGCTCTCGTTTTTCCTCCTCAAAGCTCCTGTCCGTGCCACCAAAGGAAAGGAAAGAGAGAAAAATTCCCTCATCTCCTGCCTGTCCGGCCAAATGGCATCGGGTCGAGGCACCGAGAGGATTCTTTTCTGTCTGTGGCCGCTCTCGTTTTTCGTCCTCAGCCCCCAGGGGCTATCAAGCTGTCCACGTCCTGTAAAATTAGTAGCATGCGTCTCTGCAGCACAAGTCATCCTGCTTAGTTTAGTTCCAAAAAAAAAAAAACCCTGCTTAGTGCTTACGTCCTGGATTCACCTGCTAGTGCCATAACTCCGGGCCGCGGTTGTAATCTTCTGATCAAGCCCTTGTTTAGTTTCTCCAATTCTCCTATAATTTTCACTATGCAAAAAGAAGATTCCCTGTCACATCAAAATGTCGACAAATGCATGGAGTACTAAATGTTGATGAAATCAAAAACTAATTGCACAGTTTTGTTGTACTTTGCGAGATGAACATTTTAAGCCTAGTTAGTCAAAATTTGGATAATTTTTACCAAATACAAACGAAATGCTACAGGAATTCTGATACAGTATTTTTCTCCCCAATTCACCGAACTAAACGAGGCCCAAGGAATTTTGACTCAGCCGTACGCAACAACCATATGACTCCAGACGTTCTGAAGTGTATCTATCCTTATAAGCATCTTGCACGTGTACTTTTTTTTTCTGCCTACCATTAGGAGCGAAGGATTCTCGGATGGCCATTTACTGCCATTCGGCCAGGTTTGAGCCTTTGAGGAGAGGTGAAGGGGACAGAGTTCAATCACCATTCGACACAAATTTAGGACGACAACGATGCCCTTTCAAAAAAAAAAAGGACGACAACGATCCTAGGAACATCGATAACCCCGTATTTTCTATATATTCAATTACGACTGTACATGATGTGAACATGTGATTTGATTGTATTGCATAATGCCAATTGTTATATACGGCTATGACAAAGTAAAGAGAGACTAGAAAGCTAAGAAAAAGATATACTCTCCATAAAAAAATACAATTCTCAAGTTTCGAGGAGTCTAATAATTAAAAGTTTAACAAAACTTATAAATAAGTATTACTCTTTTTATTCTAAATTATAAATTATTTTGGCTTTTTTAGATATAGTGTATACATGCGTGTAACGCCAGCAGGTTGCAACCACGGTCCGCGAAATGACTAAAAGGCCCTGTGGAGTAGGAAGCACACCTATGCGCCGTGGCTCGCAGGTGAACCGAGACGGACAACGGGAGCCGGTGGCACGATGACGAACGCCAAGTCACCTGTCGTGATCCGTCCGATCCACCTGATCCGACCGGAGTCGCGCCAGATCCAAATCGCCCGTATCGTGCGGCGCGCATGACGTCGCCGTGGCAAACAGAAAACGAACAGGCGCAACAATGCCGCCGCGGCAGAAAGCGCCAGCGCGAGGGCGGAGAAGCCGAGACGAGCCGCGCGAAGGCCGTGTTTAGATGCCCGATTTGTATCTCCCGAATTACTGTGCTAGTAATTTTGTTTTTATTTGGTAATAATTGTCCAAACATTGATTAATTAGGCTCAAAACGTTCGTCGCGCAAAGTACAACCAAACTATACAATTAGTTTTTTATTTCATATATATTTAGTACTCCATATATATGCCGATTTTTAATGGGATGAAGAATTTTTTTATATATAGCGAAATTTAGGTGAATTTGAGGAAGCCAACCTGGAAATCGTCGCGCGGAGCCGCGGCCCGATGGACGGACGGGGGCCGATCCGCGGCCGCCCAACCGCCGGCCGCCACACGACACGGGCCACGCGTGGGTCCGGAAAAGAAAAAGGATGACAGCCGAATCAAATCAAATTCAAATCCCCAAAACTCAGAAAAAGATGGCAGCCGATCAAAATCAAATCAAATCCGGAAAATTCCTTATGAAATGGAAGTAAATAGATATACTATTAGATAAAATAAAACTCTATAAAAAACGAAAAAAATGTTTTTCCAAATAGGAGGGAGCAAAAGCGTGCGGATCATGGTCATGGATGGCTCCGCCATCTCGTCCCTTTAAAACCGCTGCCCCTCCGCCTCCGTCTTCCTTCCTCGTCTCGTCCGTTCCCCCTCCTCCCCCACCCCCATGTCAACGGCCACCCCGCCGTCTTCGTCTCCGTCTCCGTCCCCGTCACTGTCTCTGTCTCCCTCTTCTTCTGGAACCCGTCCTCTGCTCCGGATCGGCGCGGCCCGCCGTTTCGCCATGGCATTTCAGTTGCTCTTCGCGGGGGTGTTGGTGGTGTTGGCGGCGCCGGCGGCGGAAGCGGGAGGAGGGAGCGTCTGCTTCGACCGGGTGTTCAGTTTCGGGGACTCGCTCACGGATACCGGCAACTTCCTGCTCTCCGTGCCCAACGACTTCCCGGACCCCGCGCGGAACCTCCCCTACGGCCAGACCTTCTTCGGCCGCCCCTCCGGCCGCTACTCCGACGGCCGCAACCTGCTCGACTTCTTCGGTAACCTCCAACTGTGTCCTTGCCTTACGTGTTTGTTATCAGCGCTTGCTGCTCGTCCTCACCCTCGTCCTGATTAATGGGGATGGAATCTCCAAAGACTTTTCCGTGCGAATTCAAACTTACTACTACTCTATGGATTTTGTCCCTGCAGTAATTGTATAATTTCGTAGACATATACTGTATTTCTGGTGTCAACACTGCCTAGTTAGATTGATTGTTCCCTTCCTCTTCGCTTCCTTCCTTACCGCGTACTCGTCCACCGTATGATGGCAGGGGATGGGATTGATTTTTCTTCAAGCAATAGACTGGTCATCGATCCTTTTTAGGAGGCGCCGCCAGTGCCGTGGTGGTGAGGCAAATATAGTATAGCCAGTTATGCTATTTTTTTTGGTCCCCTGTCTCCAGCGAGAACATGTTCCTCCTACTGAGGTTGGGAATTTGTTAACTGTTGGGTTTGCACAAAAATAGGCCTTCTAATTGCAGCTGGAAACGTCCATATGGGGTCAATGAAATGTTTTCTAAGCACATGCGAGAACATGCTCGGTTTCAGAATTTATGAATTATAAGCAGCTGCAACCATCTCTCTGCCTTTTCTAATATTATTATATTCTAGTCACATATAATGAAATCTGGAGATCTCAAGAGCTGGGAAGAAACATTCAAGTGCAAATACCCAGCTTATACAGGGTGTATCAGCATAAGTTGGTTGCCTTTCCCAGTTCTCCCCAACCACCAGACACTGGTGGCATCATCTCCTTGAACTAGCACACAATTGGTAGCTCCAACTACCAGTTAAATTGGTGGCACTCGTCACGTATTCACGTGGTCAACACTTATTATATCAGCCTTTCATTTCCCACTCATTTATCATTCTGGGCCTTTTCATGTTTCCACATCTGATTACTTGTCATGTCTTAACTGTGTTCTTGACATGTGTTTGTTCTCATGTTACATGCAGCGGAGGCATTTGGGCTGCCGTATGTGCCACCGTACCTTAGCGGCGGGGACTTCCAGAATGGTGCAAACTTTGCTGTCGGTGGGGCAACTGCCCTCAATGGCTCGTTCTTCCGTGAACGCGGCGTGGAGCCTACATGGACGCCTCATTCCCTTGATGAGCAGATGCAATGGTTCAAGAAGCTTCTCCCATCCATTGCATCGTCTGAGACAGGTAAGTGACTTCCTGAGTATCTGTTTGGTCACAGTTCCTTTTCCTGCAAGGTGTTTGATGAAATGGAATCATTACCTGTTAACAGGTTTAGTAATAATGTCAATGAAACATCTGATTGGTTGTTTTACAATTATGCTGATAAAGATGGCAAAGTAGTGGCAGGCGTGCTGAAAAAACATGCTGGCTAACTGAGAGCTACTGTTTTCAACTTGTGACTTGTGAGGAAGCACTGTGTTTTGCTTATTTTATGGTTGATAGAGATTGTGTAGTTACTTGTAGCAAACACTGACCTGATAAATGAGAAGCAAAATTTGCTTTGTTGAGCCTTCTATTGGGATGAAACAGTGGCGTCTCATTGAATTTGGAGGCCTTGAGCGAAACTTTAAATGAGGCCTAAATATTAAATGTCAAAATAAAAAACAATGTAAAATATAATGTGTTGTATAAAATTGTAGAATAGTATGCATTGACAAACAATCGATTAGAACTAGACATCAAGTAACTATCTCTTAGATTCGCCGTTCGTGAGAACCGAGAAGCACAATGCATGGATGTAGAAACCATTGATCGCCACAATAAACTATGTATTAGACTTAAAACAAAGCTTAATTCATAATATATGTATTTATGGTACTTAAATTAGCATTGGGGGCCCTGAGAGGTTGCACAGCCCGTATGGGCCTAGGGACGCCCCTGGGGTGAAACGTATGCTTTTAAGTTTGAAATGTGATCTGGTGGCTTGCCATGGACTTATGACAGGCATGCAGGTGGGAATTATGGTTGTTCTGAGCACCAAGACATTTGTTACAATTGTCAAGAAATTAGATAGTAATCATTTGCTGTTTTTTCATGGGAAAGCACAAAATATTTACCAAGTTTTGAAATGAATGTTGTCTCATTTGACTGTTTTAGCTAATACAATTAGCTGTATTAATTAATGATATTGAAAAAAACGTCCTCCAAAATTTATACGAGAATCACTATTGTGTGCCATAGTTGGTTTCATGGAATTAGTTGTCATCAAACACACAACACAATTTGGAGTTCTGAAAACTCAATCCACTGAAATTTTGCTTGTATGTAGAGCAAAAGGAAATAATGTCCAATTCACTCTTCTTTGTGGGAGAGGTTGGTGGAAATGATTACAACCATTTAATCGTTAGGGAGAAATCTCTTGATGAGCTACATGAAGTTGTTCCTAATGTTGTTGGTGCCATAAGCTCGGCCATCACGGTATGTATATGTGTCCCCCTTAAAAGTGAGGTAATGTTTGGAGCCTGTATGCATTTGCATTAAGAGTTCGCATGTTTTCAGGATCTTATAAATCTTGGAGCAAAGAAGTTAGTTGTTCCAGGGAACTTCCCGATAGGGTGTGTCCCATTATATCTTGCAATCTTTCAGAGCCAAAAGGAGGATTACTATGAGGAACAAACAGGCTGCATTAAGTGGCTCAATGAATTTGCTGAGTACCATAATAGGATGCTTCAGGAGGAGTTAGAGAAACTCAGGAATCTTCACCCTGATGTGACCATCATTTATGCTGATTATTATGGCGCTGCATTGAACATATTCCGTGCCCCACTCCAGTTTGGTAAGTATCATTTTCAAATCAAAACAAACTAAATAAAAAAAATAATATTAGTGATGTTGACTTTCTGTTGTAAGTGGGTGATTACACATATCATATTTTTTGATACATGGAAATGTTTCAAAAATTCTGAAAAAGTGAAAATACAGTCACATGTTCAAGGATCTGGCATGACCTAGCTTCCAGATTTCTTGATTGCACAGTACATTGTTTGGGACAAACCACAAGAAGATTCAGCATGTTCCTTTTATATATATAATAATATTGTTCTGTGTCCATTTTGTTTCACATGGTGCCATATGTATTCTTTTGTTAGGTTTGGAATTTACATATGTGCATTTTCTATTATGCCCTACATGCATTGTTTTTGTTGAAGGCTGTGCAATTTGCTGTAGGTCAAGTATTGCTTGGTTCATTTACCTTAGCCTTAGTTCATGAATCTCCAAGTTGAATTTGAACTGTGTTATGTTTTGTTCATGAATGACCTTTAGTTATAGAGAACTGATGCTTAATTGGTTATGCACAAGATGTACATGATAGTTTGTGCTGGTCAGAGCATATAGCCTTTATTTTTGTTTGGTTAGTGCTATAAGTTGTGAAGATATGCAAGTCTTGCTTAATCTTATGGATCGTGCTTTCTCTGGAGACAGGATGAGCCTCTAAATTGGTTGTGGATAATATTATTATCACTTTATTGATTAGCTTGTATAACTTGGTAAATAGGCAATGGACTCATCTTAATAATTCATACCTACTCCCTCTGGTCCAGTTTATAAGGTGTTTATGCATATCAAGATTCAAACTTTACACTCTTTAAGCAATAATTTGGCTATGTGACTCGACTACTTTATCTGTGTTAGACGTTAACATGGTTAAATTACTTGTCAATCCAGTCTGCAACCTACAGGCAGAGCTTCGAATCAACTTTGAACTGTTCTACAGTGCTTCATTACGTATGCTTAGCTCTTATTAGAGTGGCACCTAAACCAAAATAGTCAGAAATAATCCATGTTTTGTAACTAATTATTGGTCAAAATTTTAGCCTGATTCTGCGTTCTTATTTGACATAAATTTCAGTACCATCCTCATCCTTGAATCTATGGTTTTTCTTTTTGTTGCGTACACCTGTGGAGCATATCTCATCATCTGAATATAATATAATTGAACAGTGGCACTGAAGCTCAATCATA
Source organism: Saccharum hybrid cultivar R570 (assembly GCA_038087645.1). NCBI lineage: Eukaryota > Viridiplantae > Streptophyta > Magnoliopsida > Poales > Poaceae > Saccharum > Saccharum hybrid cultivar. Next base: position 544,906 of record JAQSUU010000100.1, read on the forward strand.
TCTAAATAGGCTGCAGTAACTCAGCACAACGAACCTACGTAGAGAAGCTTAGAGAAACAAAGCTATTCTATTTACCTTTGTTTTATTTACTAAGCAACAAGGGATGCTGTTGCAGGCTTCACAGTCCCACTGAATTCATGCTGTGGAAGTGACGCTCCGTACAACTGTTCCCCTTCAATATTGTGCGGGCGTCCAGGATCTACAGTGTGCCCTGACCCATCAAAATACATCTCATGGGATGGTCTACACTTCACTGAGGCGAGTTACAAAGTTGTCATTCAAGGAGTACTAGGGGGGTATGCCAAACCTCCTCTCTCAGAAACCTGCAAGGGTGCGGAATTCAAAGTTTCTCAACTTCACCAATGTACAGATAACCCAACAAACACTGTATCATACGATGCTTTGGGCTCTTTTATTTGATCTGCTGAGCTCAAAAGCATATTTAGATTTCTGCTGGTAAAGAAGTGCATTTAGAGTTACAGCAGGCAGTGTAAATGTTGCAGGTCCTAGCATCTTGGACACTTCTCAAAGCCGAGAAGAGATCCATCGATCTAGAGTCATGTAGTTCTACAATCCACTTTTGCTGCTGTGAGGAGGGAAAAAAAAGGGAGGGGAGTTTGTAGTGCAGAAATTTGCAATCGCTCAGTGCATTACTTTGCTCTGCTCTTTTTTTTGTAGCAGCTTACCGTGACAGGTTGCAGAAGGGACAATGAAGACAGTCTCTGCAGGTGGTCATACTATATAGGAACCTAGATCTATAAATTCAGCTCCTGAGGGCAATGTATACAGTACTTGATATGGGCTCAATTGCCTTCTAACAGATAAGCATATATACAATGTAGCTTCATTGATTCACATTGTCTTGCTTGATTCATAATGCAACATTATCGTTCAAAACCAAAATTCTAGGGTCTCCAGCCTTCATTTGGAGATTAACATTTTTTCCTTTGTACCGTTCTAGTTATTATTATCTAACAGTTATATACCCTATCACCGGTGCAGTCGTTATCCATTTGGTAGTTCCATAATTAAAAACTTATTGATCTTGTGACATGGAAATCTAGAATAGAAGCAACAGGCGACCATTTATGTCGATATACAATGTTCAATTCGCAAATTGGTCAAGTGACTGTTAAATGGTAGGTTCCGTTTGTAGTATATTCTCAAGCGCGGGAGTTCATCGGAATGTTGGATCTGTAAAAAAGGTGGTCACATATATGGACTTGTCTGTTTTGCACCTAATACCTATACAGTTTTAAATCACACATTAGCTTTCAAGCTTGCAGAAAATAACGTACCGTCATGTCCTGCTTCTTGAGTAAAATGGCAGATAACATCACAAGATGACATCAAAGTCCGTTTGACCCGATGGAATACACTCAAGTTTCAAAGTCCGTTTGAACCGAAGGTGGAAATATTCAATGTAGCAGAATACACTCAAGTTTGCTTGTGGTTTCGAATGGCAGATGACATTACAAGATGACCTCAAAGTCTGTTCGATCGGAGAGTGGATATATTCAATGCAAATGACTGTCATATCAACCACTCGACTCGCTCGGCTGAACCTAATTAACCTAGTCATCCCTCAGAGCACACCACCTGTATGTTCCCACTGCGTGCAGGATAACATGACAGTCATCAATCGTACATTGCCACACTAAGGGTTTTAATGCATACTAATTTTACATCCTAAGTTGTTCCGAACGCTTATTTCTTCTTCTTCTTCTTCTTTGACTGTGCTGAGACACGTTTTTTATTAAGCAGAAGTAGAGTTCTAACATTACAAGGCTTAGACGGTAATCAACTACCAGGCCAAATACATCCTGAACTCACACGGCTGTGATTACAAATAAACTACTTGGCGACAGCATTGTCTTACTAGCACGACGGCAATCATCAAAGTAGTATCAACTTGCAACGCAACGTCTGACCCTGAACCCTGCAAACTATAGAGCATCGTGCTCCAACCTAGCGGAATCCAGCTCCATGACCACAGGATCCGCACCATTGGGGAATTGCTCCTAAAGGGCATCATGCTTAGAGGCCAACAACGGAGCAGCAAATATGGTTTGGTATCTGTCGAACGCTTATTTCAACATATACACATCGGAAATCTGGTTTTAGCACAAAAAAATTAAGGTACTGAGCACTGAGCCTCAGCTTCATTATTTGGTCTGCTGAGCACTGAGCCTGAGCTCAAGTGCATTAGAGTCTTAATGAGCAGTGTAGATGTTGCAGGACCCAGCATCAAAACTGAGAAGAGATCTGCTAATCTGGAAGCAAGTAGCTCTTTAATCCACTTTGCTGCTGGTAGGAGGGGAGAAAAAAAAAGATTTGTAGTGCATGAATATGTTCAACTCTTCTCTCAACTTACTACGAGAGGAAATGGAAAGGAGCATGTTAACGCGCGATGGGCTGCGCTCTTGGGGACCACGTGACAACAATCTGTTTTTCTTCCTCGGCCATCTCCACTCTCGCCTCGCATCTTCCATGGCTGTACACGCCCCACCCTTGCCTTCCTCGCCCACCACCTCGCCCAGCAACGCTCCCGCCGCTGGCCACCCCGCCCACCGCCCACCCCCACCACACCACCCCGTCCTCCACTAATCTCAACTGGAGGAGAAGGATAGCGACCTTCACCCCCGTTACGAGCTCTTCCCAACCGATTGTCTCCCATCACCTGCTCGGTGGTGCCCCCGTTGTCTTGCTCGCCGTCCTCAACCTGCCACCACCACCGGGCCGGCCATTGCCACTGGCCCTCCCCCTTCTAAGATCGCCGGCCATGGAACCCCCTAAAACCCGTTACCCTAGCGTCGGCGAGCTTGTCTCAGACAACGGTGGCGGCGGAGAAAGGCAGGCAATGGGCTCATGGGCTGCAGCGTGCCGGGCTCATTGGTCATGGGGGCATGCGACCCGTCACTTGATAGATTTTGCAAAATGGAAGAGAGGCCAAGGGGGAGAACATATGTTTATGGTCTCTCTAGGTGGTCATACGACATAGGAAACAAGATTTATGCGGTACTAGATATGGCTTGATTTCCATTTATAATACATATATAATTATATATGAATGTACGTAGATTGATCAACATTCTCTATGGTGTGATTCAACGTGCAATGTTCATATTTAAAACTGACGACTCAAGGGGAGGACGCTCCCGAGCCCCCGAGCCGCTCCCCACGCGAGCGACTCGGGCGGCGGCCAAACCCTAGCCGCCGCCCGCCCCTTCCTCTCCTCCCCCGCCATGCCGCCACCGGAGTGGACCGCCAGCAGGGTCACGCGACCTGCCTGGATGGCGGCGGCAGGGCTCCCTCTCGTTTGGTGGCATGTGGTGGCGTGGGCGGCGGCGGATCGGCGGACCGCGTCCTCGCGCAAGCAGCGGGGTGCTCGGCGGGCACGACCACTAGTGTTGCAGCAAAGCTGGCCAGAGCCCATCTGGCGGAAGGTGGAGGCGGCGGCGCTCTGTCCACCGTTTCTCCCCTTACTCCATGGCGTGACAGCGATGACGGCACCGGTCAGGGTCTTTTCAGTGCCTGGGTGGCCGGATGCGGCGCCTGGGTGGCTGGATCCGGTGTCTGGGACGGCGACCGCAGTGGCGTCCATGGCGCCGACTTGGGGCATCGGAACCTCGACCCTAGTGGCCGGATCCGGCATCCTATGGGCTGGGGACGGCGCCCACGACGATGGTGGGCAATTCCTCTTGGTGGTGGACGGCGGAGGCTAGCAGCGTCGGTAGTAGGTGCCGGAGTCAGCGACGGTGGCCAGTGGCGACTTTGGTGGCCGTTGCTGATGGAGAGGGGATGGATCTGCAACGGAGCGGGGCATGCAGTTCGGCCACGAGGCGTGCTGGTGGTGGGGCAGCGTGCCCGCTTTCTTCTTCTCTCTTGTTTTGCAGGGGCTCAACAGTGGTGCGGTGCGCGCAGTTTGGCCGCGGGCTTGCCGGCGGCGGGGCTGCGCGCCCGTGGGCCTTGCTGGTGCGCGCCTCTGAAAGTCCGTAGTTTGGTTTTGGCTAATTGATGAAACCTAGGACTAACCTTTGTATCTAAGTGGATGATTTAGATAAAGGTGGTCATTGAATATGAGACATGACATTGACTCATATGACCAAGATGGTGAAGACCAAGATGAGGCTTGGCTCGATGGACCGGTTGTGAGGGTGAAGGGCAAGTCGAGGCTTCGAAGCGAGGGACCATGCGATGGTGAAGCTTGAGCAAGACTTGGCGCCGACGGACCAATGCAACGGTGAAGAGCAAGTGAAGTCAAGGTCGATGGATCGAGACGGTCATGTGATGATATGAAGTGGATCATATCATTTGAAGAAACAAAATGGGCTCAAGGCAAAGGTATAACAATAGGGCCATTTTGTTTTACACTCAAGACACCATAGAGGGTGTGAGTGGTTTAGGATCGATAGCCGAACTATTAAGAGGGGAAGTCTTATCGGTTATTCGATGCACGGGTGCCACTAGGTGAATTCATGAAGTGCATTGCATGTAGGGCCTAGTGAGCTAATTAGAAAACCTTTGAAATTGATTGAGAAAATGCTAACACACAAGCACATGGAGATGTACACTTGATGGTGTTGGCACATTTGCAAAGGTGGCGTTGGTCGCGCTGTGGTTTGCGGGTAGAGAGGGGTTTGGGTTCCTCTCTCCCTCCCGCCGAGCGTGCGAGCGCGGGATTCAGGCGATTTCGGGGAAATGAAATGCCTATTTTCCACTACGCCGGAAGTTGGAAAAGAAACGGAAGCGAACGGGGTCACTGAGGTGACCGGACGCTGCACCGGACGCGGTCTCGGTATGACCGGACGCGTCCGGTCAGTACAGCGCGGTTTCGGGCGCGCGGGCTAGGGTTTGCAACCGGCGCGTCCGGTCACTCGCGGGACCGGCGCGTCCGGTCAGTCGCCCAGAGGGAACTGCGGTTCACGAGGATGATCGGACGCGAGGCGCGTCCGGTCACACATGATCGGACGCGTCCGATCGTTGAAGGAGCTTACTGGACTCACACCGGACGCGGGCACTGTCGCGTCCGGTCGTTGCGAGGAGCGCGTCCGGTCGTTGTTTCGCGGGCGCGGGTGCTGTGCGGATCGGCGCGTCCGGTCGTTCGACAGGCGCGTCCGGTCATCGGGACCGGCGCGTCCGGTTGTTGCGACCAGCGCGTCCGGTCGTTGCTTCGCGCGCGCGGTGCTGAGCGACCGGCGCGTCCGGTCTGTTGAGAGGCGCGTCCGGTCATGGGATTTGACCGTTGACGCAGTGACCGTTGGAGGACCGGACGCGGTTGAGCGCGTCCGGTCAGTTTCGACCGGCGCGTCCGGTCGTCCCGAAAAAACGGTCAGTGGAGTTGCAACGGCTCTATTTGGATGGGAGGCTTATAAATACTCGTTGGCCGGCCCTTGGGGAGGTAACTAGTGATTTCTAACATTCTTGTACATCCTTTGAGCTAGAGCATCTCCTCCCACTCATCTCCCTTGCTTGATTGCAAATCAAAAGTGAGATTGAGTGATCCCAAAGTGCATTGCATAGCTTGAGGGCATCTAGTGGCACTTGTGGGTGGTTTAGCCGGTGGATTTCTTGTTACTCTTGGAGAGTACCGCTCCTAGCCGGCTTGGAGATTGTTGGAGGCGTTGGCAAGAGAAGGTGATTGTTCTTGGCCACCTCCGGTTGTTTGTGAGAGGTTCTTGTGCTTTCCTCGGCGGGACGCCAAAAGCAACTCTATTGGATTGCGCGTGTCATTGAGTTACCTCACTTGAGAGTGGAGTCTTGCGGTGCCTTGCGGGGCGTGCCTTGAGGGGCAAGTGACTTGATGGTCACACCGAGGAACCATCTAAGTGTTGGTCGACACAACCGGTGACGTAGCTTGTCGGTGCACAAGTGAACACCGGGTGAACAAAAATATTGTGTCTCTTGTCTCCCGGTGATTGGTCTACATATTGTGTTGTTGTCAATATTAATTGATTATATATCATCTTGGTGATTGGCAACATCTTCACTTCACCGTCGGTATAAGATTCACAATCCTATCTCTTGCACTTATCTTTACTAGATTATCTTGTGTTGCTCTAGTAGTAGCTTGGCTAGTAGTGTTGTTAGCTTGTTCTCTAGTGTAAAATTAGTGACATAGCTCTTGTGTGAACTAGAGATCATAATCTACTAGACTTGTGGATAGGAGGCTTGCATCACAACCTTTGGCTAAGCAAAACTCGCTTTACGCCGTTTGTTATTCTAACAAGTTTGCTTAGTGGTGCTTGTAGAATTTTTATAGGCTATTCACCCCCCCTCTAGCCATCTAGGACCTTACAAGTGGTATCAGAGCCGTGGTCACCGTTTTAATCAAGGCTTAACATCCTTCGGTGTGAAAAATGGCTCAAATTGTGTTCAATCATGTTGGGGGCAAGCCACCGTTCTTTGATGGTGTTAGTTCTTTTGCTCATTGGAAGAGAAAGATGACAATGTACCTTGGTTCTATTCATGAGAGAGTATTGCAAGTCACTGAGAATGATTTTGCTATCATTGATCCCAATCATCTCACCGATGAAGATAGAGCAAATAGAACATGCAATAGAATGGCTCTCAATACACTCTATAATGGTATTGACACAAAAGTGTTTGAGGGCATCAAAGATTTGGAATTGGCTAGTGAAGTATGGACAAGGTTGAGTGAGACATATGAAGGCACTAAGGTTGTGAAGAGTGCCAAGCTATATGGGCTCAAGAGTGAGTTTGAGAACTTCAAGAAAAAGGATGATGAAACAATCATTGAAATGTTTCATAGATTGCAAGTGATAGTCAATGATCTCAAGAGCTTAGGGCACAAGACTCAAGATCAAGATTTTTGTCACAAGTTCTTATTGAGCTTACCTAGAAGATTCAAGATGTTGATCATGATGTTGCAAAGAGATGGGCTTGAAGCAATGAAGCCTAATGATTTGCTTGGTGAAGTATTAACCTATGACAAATATGATCAAGATGTTGATGACAAGGAAAAGGTGGAAGATGAAAAGAAGAAGAAGACCGTGGCGTTCAAGGCCATCTCCTCCAAGGGCAAAGCTACCATCATTGAAGAAGAAGACAATAGTGAAGATGAAGATTATGAAATTGATGATGAGGCATTTGCTTTTGTAGTCAAGAAAATGGGTCACATGTTCATTAAGAGAAGAGGCTTCAAAAAGAGAAATGACAACTTCAAGAGCAATGAGCAACAAAGGAGGTGCTTCAATTGTGATAGCACCGAACATCTTCAAGCCGAATGTCCCTATGATAAGAAGAAGAACAACAAGAGGGGCAAGTTTGAGAAGAAAAAGAAAGAAGCCAAGATAACATTCAAGAAAGGCAAGAATGGAGTCTATGTGGCCACTTGGGAAAGTGATGATGATGATGAAGAAGAAGAATCATCCAACAAGGCTTTTGCTTCCATTGCTATCAACAAGAAGCCTTTACTATTTGATTCATCCTCTTCATGCTTCATGGCCAAAGAAGCTAAGGTATTATATGATGAAAGTGATGATGAAAGTGAAATGGAATATGTTCATGATAGTGATAATGATAAATATGATAATGAAAATGATGATGATGATGAACCAACTAAAGAACAACTATATGACTTGTTGCAACAAACTAGAGACATAGCTATTGCCAAGAACAAGGAGTGCAAGAAGCTTTCAATGAAAGTAGCAATACTTGAGAAAGTTCTTGGTGAGCTTAAGACCACTCATGAGAGTCTAGTGGAAGACCATGAGGATCTTGGTAAGGCTCATTCCAAGCTTGAAAAGGCTCACTCATTGCTACTTGAGCAACAAGAAAAGAAGGAGGTTGTTGTATCATGTGATATAGGTGTTACATGTGATATAATTGATGAATCCTTTAATGAACCTATCATCATGTCAAATACTAACCCTTCTTGTAGCTCTTCATCCACCACCACCAACTCTACCTCTACTACTAGTGATGGTTTCACTTGTGATGCCTCACTAATGGTTGAGAATGAGACTCTCAAGAGAGAGGTGGATGAGCTCACTCACGCCCTAGGCAAGGCCTATGGTGGTGAGGCCCGCTTGCTTAAGTGCTTGGGTAGCCAAAGGTTCTCTCTTAACAAAGAGGGATTGGGCTACACCCCCAAGAAAGGCAAGTCGGCCTTTGCAACTCCAAAACCTAGTTTTGTAAAGAGCAATGGTCGGTTTTGCAATAGATGCAAGCAAGTTGGGCACTTAGAGCATAATTGCAATAAAAAGAACCAAAGCAAGAACCTTGTTAATGCTATACCTTATGTTTCTTGCTATGTGCTTACCAAAGGTGTGAAGGGTGTGCAAGCTAAGTTTGTTGGTACACCCATTGTTGGCCCAAAGAAGAAGGCTATTTGGGTACCAAAGAGCTTAGTTACTAACCTACAAGGACCCAAGCAAAAATGGGTACCTAAGCTTCATTGATTTGCTTATAGGTCAATTACAAAGCCGGAGGAAGGCATTGGATTATTGATAGTGGGTGCACTCAACACATGACCGGTACATCAAGAATGTTTGACTCAATCAATGACAATAATAGTGGTGTTGATTCTATCACATTTGGCAATAACAAGAAAGGCAAGGTTATTGGCTTGGGCAAGATTGCAATATCAAATGATATGAGTATCTCTAATGTGTTGCTAGTTGAAAGTTTGGATTTCAATCTTCTATCCGTGGCACAAATATGTGATCTAGGCTACAAATGCATCTTTGGGGTTGATGATGTGGAAGTTATTAGTGTGGATGGTTCAAATGTGGCATTCAAGGGCTTTAGATATGAGAATCTCTACCTAGTTGACTTCAATGCTAGAGAAACTTCTTTGACAACTTGCTTAGTCTCCAAATCAAGCATGGGTTGGCTTTGGCATAGAAGGCTTGGTCATGTTGGCATGAAACAATTGAAGAAGCTTACAACTCACAATCTTGTCAATGGTTTGAAAGATGTTGAATTTGAGAAGAATAAGCTTTGTAGTGCATGTCAAGCCGGGAAGCAAGTTGGAAGCTCACATCCAAAGAAGAGTACAATGAGCACATGCAAAGCATTTGAGTTGATGCACATGGATCTATTTGGACCAACAACATATACAAGCATAGGTGGCAACAAGTATGGCTTTGTCATAGTGGATGACTTCACAAGATTCACATGGGTATTCTTTCTTAGTGACAAAAGTGAAGTGTTTGACACCTTCAAGACATTTCTCACTAGAGTTCACAATGAGTTTGAGATTAGAATCAAGAAAGTGAGAAGTGACAATGGAAGTGAGTTCAAGAATACAAGAATTGAAGAACTTTGTGATCATTATGGTATTGGACATCAATTCTCGGCCAAGTACACTCCACAATCAAATGGCCTAGTTGAGAGGAAGAATAGAACATTGCTTGATATGGCTAGATCAATGCTTCATGAGTACAATGTAAGTCAATCATTTTGGGATGAAGCAATCAATACCGCTTGCTACTACATCAATAGACTATATTGTCATCCATTGCTAGAGAAGACCCCATACGAGTTACTTCATGGAAGAAAGCCCAATATTTCTTACTTTAGGGTGTTTGGTTGCAAATGCTATATCTTGAAGAAGGGCACTAGATTGGGGAAGTTTGACAAGAGATGTGATGAGGGGTTCCTACTTGGATATTCAACTACAAGCAAAGCTTATAGAGTTTGGAACAACTCAAGTGGCATTCTAGAAGAAGTCCATGATGTGCAATTTGATGAAACCAATGGGTCACAAGATGAAGAAGAGAATCTAGATGATGTTAGTGGAACTCTATTGGTGGAAGCAATGAAGAACATGGACATTGGGGACATTAGAGCAAAGCAAGTAATTGACATTCAAGATGATGATAAAGATCAAGTGCTCAATTCTCCATTCAAGCTAGCTAGTGACTCTCAAGTGCAAGATCAAGGTGCTAGTTCATCTCATCAAGATACATCAAGTGATCAATCAAGCTCAAGCAATCGAGTGCAAGTACTCCAACCACAACATGTTGCAAGAGATCACCCCATTGATAGTGTTATTGGTGATATTAGAAGTGGTGTGCAAACAAGATCAAGATTAACTATGTTTTGTGAGCATGCATCATTTGTGTCAACCATAGAACCAAAGAAGATAGAAGAAGCTTTGAGGGATGCCGATTGGATTATGGCTATGCAAGAAGAACTAAACAATTTCACAAGAAATGATGTTTGGGAATTGGTAGAAAGGACAAATGACTACAATGTAATTGGAACCAAGTGGGTGTTTAAAAACAAGCAAGATCAAGATGGCATTGTAGTGAGAAACAAAGCAAGACTAGTTGCTCAAGGTTACACTCAAGTTGAAGGTCTTGACTATGATGAGACATATGCTCCCGTGGCAAGATTGGAGGCAATAAGGATTCTATTGGCTTATGCTTGTGCACACAATATCAAACTATATCAAATGGATGTCAAAAGTGCATTTCTCAATGGGATCATCAATGAGTTAGTATTTGTTGAGCAACCGCCCGGATTTGAAGATGACAAGAAACCCAACCATGTCTATAAGTTGAAGAAGGCTTTATATGGCTTAAAGCAAGCACCTAGAGCATGGTATGAGAGGCTAAGGGATTTCCTTCTCTCTAAGGGATTCAAAATGGGCAAGGTTGATACTACTCTATTCACCAAGAAGATTGGAAATGATCTATTCATAGTGCAAATATATGTTGATGACATCATCTTTGGATCAACCGATCAAGCTTATTGTGAAGAATTTGGTGCTATGATGGCCAAAGAGTTTGAAATGTCTATGATTGGTGAACTTAGCTACTTCCTTGGTCTCCAAGTCAAGCAATTGAAGAATGGAACATTTGTGAGTCAAGGGAAATACATAAGGGACATGTTGAAGAAGTTTGGAATGCAAGATGCAAAGCCAATTTCAACTCCAATGGGTACAAATGGAAATTTGGATAGTGATCTTGATGGCAAAATGGTGAATCAAAAGGAATATCGGTCTTTAATTGGAAGTCTACTCTATGTCACCGCATCAAGGCCGGATGTCATGTTTAGTGTTTGCATGTGTGCTAGATATCAAGCCTCACCTAGAGAAAGTCATCTCACGGCCGCAAAGAGAATATTGAGGTACTTGAAGCAAACAAGAGATGTTGGACTATGGTATCCCAAGGGGTCAAAGTTTGAATTGATTGGATATTCGGACTCCGACTATGGGGGTTGCAAGATCAATAGAAAGAGCACAAGTGGCACATGTCAATTACTTGGAAGATCACTTGTGTCATGGTCCTCAAAGAAACAAAATAGTGTGGCAATCTCTACCGCCGAAGCCGAATATGTGAGTGCGGGGAGTTGTTGTGCACAATTGCTATGGATGAAAGCAACTTTGAAGGATTATGGCCTCAACTTCAAGAATGTGCCATTGCTATGTGATAATGAGAGTGCAATCAAGATGATACAAAACCCGGTTCAACATGGAAGAACAAAGCATATTGACATAAGACATCATTTCATTAGAGATCATCAACAAAAGGGAGATATTGCCATTGAAAGTGTTGGCACCGATGATCAACTTGCCGATATTCTCACTAAGCCACTTGATGAAAAGAGGTTTTGCAAGCTAAGGAATGAATTGAACATTCTTGATTTCTCAAACATGAGTTGAATGCACCCCACCCACTTATTGACATGCCTCTCCTTCGACATTGCAAGGTAAAATTGATTGACATGTCTTTCATCCTATGCTAAGGACTTGATAGAGCATGTAGACATAATAAGTGGTACGCATAAGCATTCATGATAAATCAAATGAATTTTATGGATATATGTTACCACTATTGCTTCTATGCTTATTTTGATCTAGTGGTGGCATATGACATGTTTGTGAGCTTGTAAACCTAGTGTTGAATCTAGAAGATTTGCTATAAGTGTTTAATTCAACATAGGCAAGATAACCCTTATTTTGAGGAGTGAAGAAGCTTGTCTTTGGTTCAAATCGAATTAAATATCTTTGGCAAGTATTCTAGGTTAAACCAAATTTGATAAATTTTTTAACCTTACATATGGTATCGAATTAATTTCAATCTACTCCATCAAACACTTTTCCTTCTCTCCACAATTTGATCCCATTTTTTTTTGGGTAAGTTGTTGACAAAGGGGGAGAGAAAAAGATGATTCAACTTGATAAAGGGGTAAATAAAATTTATGATGAGAAAAAGATGATTCGACTTGATAAAGGGGTAAATAAAATTTGTTGATGCACACAAGTAGGGGGAGCAAGCTCATAAACAAAGTTGTTGCATTTGTTTGTGCATTCTCATATGACTTGCTCATTGCATATGTATTTAAATTCAATATACATGCTTGTGTGGTGCAATGCTAGTATAGAAATTGGATGATGAAATGATCTACTAGCATGCATAGGAATAGTTTACATGTGGTATCTAGACTTGCCTAAAGCTTTATAAGTGGTTAGCTTTACAAGTAGTCCAAGAACCTTTGCATATAATGTTGATCTCACGGGGTTCTTGAGTTTTGATGGATGTCTAGTTACTTCATGATGCTAAGGATGGTGTAAAAGGCAACTCCGATTGGTATCACGCTTCAAAGGTCCATTTCTTACACCTTAGCATCATTTTGGTAGAATTACTCTCCCAACATTTCTATCCATGCATATGTGCAAAGCTTTCAATCCAAACTCTATGCACATATGTAGGGGGAGCTAATGCTACCAAAACCGAGCTTGTGATAATTGTCCAAACTTTACTTATGAGCAAAATGATTGGACAAGTATGACAAGTTCAAAACTTTTATTATCAAAATCATCTTTGTGAGGGTTGTCATCAATTACCAAAAAGGGGGAGATTGAAAGTCCGTAGTTTGGTTTTGGCTAATTGATGAAACCTAGGACTAACCTTTGTATCTAAGTGGATGATTTAGATAAAGGTGGTCATTGAATATGAGACATGACATTGACTCATATGACCAAGATGGTGAAGACCAAGATGAGGCTTGGCTCGATGGACCGGTTGTGAGGGTGAAGGGCAAGTCGAGGCTTCGAAGCGAGGGGCCATGCGATGGTGAAGCTTGAGCAAGACTTGGCGCCGACGGACCAATGCAACGGTGAAGAGCAAGTGAAGTCAAGGTCGATGGATCGAGACGGTCATGTGATGATATGAAGTGGATCATATCATTTGAAGAAACAAAATGGGCTCAAGGCAAAGGTATAACAATAGGGCCATTTTGTTTTACACTCAAGACACCATAGAGGGTGTGAGTGGTTTAGGATCGATAGCCGAACTATTAAGAGGGGAAGTCTTATCGGTTATTCGATGCACGGGTGCCACTAGGTGAATTCATGAAGTGCATTGCATGTAGGGCCTAGTGAGCTAATTAGAAAACCTTTGAAATTGATTGAGAAAATGCTAACACACAAGCACATGGAGATGTACACTTGATGGTGTTGGCACATTTGCAAAGGTGGCGTTGGTCGCGCTGTGGTTTGCGGGTAGAGAGGGGTTTGGGTTCCTCTCTCCCTCCCGCCGAGCGTGCGAGCGCGGGATTCAGGCGATTTCGGGGAAATGAAATGCCTATTTTCCACTACGCCGGAAGTTGGAAAAGAAACGGAAGCGAACGGGGTCACTGAGGTGACCGGACGCTGCACCGGACGCGGTCTCGGTATGACCGGACGCGTCCGGTCAGTACAGCGCGGTTTCGGGCGCGCGGGCTAGGGTTTGCAACCGGCGCGTCCGGTCACTCGCGGGACCGGCGCGTCCGGTCAGTCGCCCAGAGGGAACTGCGGTTCACGAGGATGATCGGACGCGAGGCGCGTCCGGTCACACATGATCGGACGCGTCCGATCGTTGAAGGAGCTTACTGGACTCACACCGGACGCGGGCACTGTCGCGTCCGGTCGTTGCGAGGAGCGCGTCCGGTCGTTGTTTCGCGGGCGCGGGTGCTGTGCGGATCGGCGTGTCCGGTCGTTCGACAGGCGCGTCCGGTCATCGGGACCGGCGCGTCCGGTCGTTGCGACCAGCGCGTCCGGTCGTTGCTTCGCGCGCGCGGTGCTGAGCGACCGGCGCGTCCGGTCTGTTGAGAGGCGCGTCCGGTCATGGGATTTGACCGTTGACGCAGTGACCGTTGGAGGACCGGACGCGGTTGAGCGCGTCCGGTCAGTTTCGACCGGCGCGTCCGGTCGTCCCGAAAAAACGGTCAGTGGAGTTGCAACGGCTCTATTTGGATGGGAGGCTTATAAATACTCGTTGGCCGGCCCTTGGGGAGGTAACTAGTGATTTCTAACATTCTTGTACATCCTTTGAGCTAGAGCATCTCCTCCCACTCATCTCCCTTGCTTGATTGCAAATCAAAAGTGAGATTGAGTGATCCCAAAGTGCATTGCATAGCTTGAGGGCATCTAGTGGCACTTGTGGGTGGTTTAGCCGGTGGATTTCTTGTTACTCTTGGAGAGTACCGCTCCTAGCCGGCTTGGAGATTGTTGGAGGCGTTGGCAAGAGAAGGTGATTGTTCTTGGCCACCTCCGGTTGTTTGTGAGAGGTTCTTGTGCTTTCCTCGGCGGGACGCCAAAAGCAACTCTATTGGATTGCGCGTGTCATTGAGTTACCTCACTTGAGAGTGGAGTCTTGCGGTGCCTTGCGGGGCGTGCCTTGAGGGGCAAGTGACTTGAGGGTCACACCGAGGAACCATCTAAGTGTTGGTCGACACAACCGGTGACGTAGCTTGTCGGTGCACAAGTGAACACCGGGTGAACAAAAATATTGTGTCTCTTGTCTCCCGGTGATTGGTCTACATATTGTGTTGTTGTCAATATTAATTGATTATATATCATCTTGGTGATTGGCAACATCTTCACTCCACCGTCGGTATAAGATTCACAATCCTATCTCTTGCACTTATCTTTACTAGATTATCTTGTGTTGCTCTAGTAGTAGCTTGGCTAGTAGTGTTGTTAGCTTGTTCTCTAGTGTAAAATTAGTGACATAGCTCTTGTGTGAACTAGAGATTATAATCTACTAGACTTGTGGATAGGAGGCTTGCATCACAACCTTTGGCTAAGCAAAACTCGCTTTACGCCGTTTGTTATTCTAACAAGTTTGCTTAGTGGTGCTTGTAGAATTTTTATAGGCTATTCACCCCCCCCCTCTAGCCATCTAGGACCTTACAGCCTCCCACCGTTGCGGGCGAGTCCGGGAACGGCTCCGCACGTGTGGTGGCGGCCGACACACGCTGGCCGGTGCGCGCCTCCCTCCATCGTGGGCGAGTCCGGGAACGGCTCCGCGCGGTGTGGCGGCGGCCGGCAACCCCGTGATCGCTTGCCAGGGCACGCCTCCCACTGTCGCGGGTGAGTCCGGAATTGGTTCCGCACAGTGTGGCAGCGCCCGGCAAGCCCCACCCCCCTCTGTCCAGGCATGGATGTTAGTTGGTGCGCGTCTCCCACTGTCGCGGGCGAGTCCAGCAACGGCTTCGCGCGGTGTGGCGTCGGTCGACTTCCACCTCCTCTGACCAAGCATGGATGCTTGCCGGTGCGCCCCCTCCACCTTTGGGCGGGTCAACGGGAGCACTACCAAAGGTTCAAAGCGAAAACTCAACTCAGATCAGTCTGGGCCAGTGAAGAGATCTCCTTCTTAAAGGCGTTATTGAAGAACCTTTTGTTGCGGTCTCCTGGATCGACCCGCTCATCATCTTGACACAAGGCTCGAGTGAAAGCCTTGCCAAGCACCTGCGGAGTCAACTCTTCTTGTTTGGCTAACGATGATTACGTTGCGGCATCATTCACCTCTCCGAAGGCATCATTGAAAAGTTCTTGTGTCTCGGTGTTGCCTTTTATTCACTCTTTTGGTGTATTTGTGGTATTGGATATGCCCCAACGTATAAAATATAAAACTATATAACAGACCGTTTTGAGCCAATATATGAAATTAGGTGAGGAACGCCTCCCCCGTTGACCTTAAAAAAATTAAAACTGACAGTCTAGGACCTCCGGACTTGTTTGTCTTTTGCTAGTGCTCGATGCATCTTGTGGCATACTGGCATGGACATGCCGAAGTGGAAATTCTCCCCCGACTATAAAGCAACAAGTGAAACATTATTCAAGTTTAATTTATGTAGTCCTCTGCAACTTTGGTCAAGTATCCTGTGGAAACACTCAAATCCTTATCCCTAGAATGTCAAAGCATGATCCATTCAGATGTCAAGAATTTAGCTCTGGGTGTGACATCATCACACTAATTGCTGAAACGGTCGAATGCACAAGCAAGGAAGAATTACTTCAAAGGTTTATCACGCTTAAGTAGTTCATTGGAAGGAGGATTATATAAAATGAAAAAGGCAATCACTAAAGGAGTTGTAAGGCACACATAAACAGGAAAGAGCATGTGTATCAGGTCATGATGCATTGTTTCAAAAAATAATCTGGTCATGATGCCTGAGTAAAATGGCAATTGACATTGCACGATGATGTTGAATTCTGTATGATCTGAAAATGGAACAATTCAATGAAACAAGACTTTCACAATGGCACGAGCTCAACTTGTTTGCAGATTCATATGTGCTGTATGCGACAAACCTCTTTGAAAATTTGAGATCAGAGGTTAGATTGTAGCAACAGTAAGTGCATGCATGTTGAAACTACCAACAGGACGAATGGCAGCCGTTCATTTCAGTCACATGAATGCGACTCATAGGAACAAGTCCTTACTGACCAGATACGTATACATCTCAGCTACGATCGGTGAACAATCAAGTTCATCATTTTACTTCTTCTTCTTCTTCTTCTTCTTCTTCTTCTTCTTCTTCTTCTTTTCTCGAATACGTAAGAGTATTACGTATCATTGTATTAAGAAGAGGAAGTTATATGTTACATGAATGCTGTTGCCGGCCGCGGGCTTCTTTTTTTTTGGCAAGAGGGGAACACATAGTGTAAGATATAGCTGAATTTGTTCTAGTGTTCTTCTAAAAAATTTAATTTGTGTGTATCCGTCCAGCCAAATAGCCAATCCATTAACATACTAGGGGAGGTGATGCAAAGTATTTGCACTGTATGAACTGGTATTTGTACAAAGAATATTTTTTACTAAAGACTAAATGTAGCTAACTACTTTTTATTGGCTAGAAACTAGAAAGTCGTACTCAAAAGTCAAAACTTGAACTTCAAACATTACTGCCTACTTGATTGGAGTCATGATTCATGGATCGTTAGGACTAAGTTCTGACTATTCCGTTGTGTGCCATTTGGCGGTTATAATGTTAAACATGATGAGCAGATATCACAAATGAAGGACTGAAAGGATTTGATTTGAATCCCCTTTTTTAGGAGAAAGACTGTGTCATTGTGGTGGACAGAAAGCTGATGACTGGCATGGCATGTATACTCCTTTTGCCGGGAGAAGAGATCAAGTCTTGCTATTTTTATTCCAGCATTCATTGTTAAGAGTACCGGTTCAAATTTAATCGTATTCTCTGGCGTCACTGTAACAGATAGCTTTCGTAGTGAACTGATGACCATCTGGGCTGATCCATTATATCAGATACATACACTGTATGTGTGCGGATTGCGGAAAGCCAGAAACCTTTTGGTCTCAGTCCGAACAGGCACGAGAGACTGCCGATTCTATCTATTCACAAATTAGAGGAGTTTTACAAGTATATATAAAAGTAAGCGACCTTAGAAGGCCACGTACAAAAAAAAAGTGAATTACATAGGGAGCAGGTTGACTGTACCTCTCTGAATACACATGTAATGACAGTTGTCATGTTTTGTATATTGAACTACTCCTACTTCTGTTTACATTTTATATTTGACTGAGACAAAGAAATACTCTGTATGTATGAACCTTGGCAAATTAAAAGCGGAGAGAACGAGAGAAAAGAGTTGTGGATTTATATTCTAAAAATAAAGGTCCTGTTATCGGCCTTTCTTCTTTACATGCAAGTGGGAGGCAATTCTGAATTTTGATTGACCTAATCCATCAACCTTTCTTCTTTACATGCAAGTGGGAGGCAATTCTGAATTTTGATTGACCTAATCCATCATTTATTTTTCTTCTGCACATGTAATTATTTCCCATAAGGTAATCCATCTCGAGCGTCTCCCTGGGGCGACTCGGGAGGCCCCCAGCGGCGCCGCTGAACCACCTCATTCACCCGGCCCTCCTCCGACCGCCGCTGTTGCCCTCTGACGCGCGGCGGCTCCCAAAAACCGACGCCGGTCGCTCCTCCTCTTCCTTCCCCCTCGCCCCTTATCCACTGCCTCCTTCTTCTCCGACAGAATCGACGGCGGCGGCGGTTCCCGGCCGGATCAGGGCCCTTGTGGGCCGGATCCAGCGTGGTGGCGCTCGTCCCCCCTTTGCGGCGGCGATGGGTGCGCCTGGTCTCCCACCTCGATGGGTAACCCTAGTGGTGGTGTCTGGCCCCCTCGATGGGTATCCCTAGTGGTGGGCGGCTGGACCCGGGGTCGCGGCTTCGGTGGCCGGAACGGCGGCGGACGTTCGGATCCACGCCCTTCGGGTCCTCGTCTGGTGGCGCCGCTCCTGTGGCCAGCCGGGAGCCTGCGCGCGGGGGGGGGGGGGGGGGGGCAGCAGTTTGGGTGAAAACCCTGCCCGGCGGCGGCGGTTCTGACTGTGTCACTCACCTTGTTGAAGGCGTCGCTGAAGCTATTGCGTCCGCGGGCGTTCAACAACTGGGTGAAAACCTAGCCTGGTTTCTCCGGGCCGGCGACGGTGGAGCAGTTGGCTCGTCGTCGAAGTTGTTGTTTCGTCAGGGCCGGGATTCCCTACTGCGTCACCCTGTAGCACAGCTCATGTCGGAGGTGGTGTTCGTTGGCGTAACAGCTCGGATGTTGGTTGGCAGGCTTGTATCTGCACCAAGTTCTTTGTGCTGTTGCCTTGGAAGAAGCATCCAGTCTTCAATGGTGGTCAGTGTCCAACGTTTTCAGTACCTTTTTAAGGTCTGACAAACGTGTTTTGGCGGCCTTGTCTTGATGTTGGTGATCGTATTCTAGAGGAGTTGACAGCACGAAGCAAGACTGTTTGTCGAGTAGGACTACTCGAGCCCCTTATTGGGGATGTAATTTTTTTCTGTCAGTTTTCTTCTTTTTATTTTTCCTGATGTAATAATTTGACATGATTCTACCCACGGGAGATAAAGCCGGATAGTTTCTATCCTTTATCTAAAAAAATGTAATTATTTCCCAATACGGCTCGATTTCTTTTTTGCCCTTCTTTCGGAGTACAAACGGATTACGGATTGATCTTATCGTTTTAATTTTTCTGTGTCCAAGGTCGTCTGTATTTATTGGTAAAGTTAGTACACATAATTCTTGAAACAAGAAGTCTCCATATATTCCTGTATATTTTCTGCATTTTTCAAACAAGCAAGAAAATATCATCTGAATGCATGTGCTCGCACATGTATATGCAGTTGAAGGTGGAGCTTGGCAGAAGGAACGCCAAGAAATTTGGAGTTGGAGGTCAATCAAGTAGAGTTAAGCCGCCAGGCATACGTTAATCACATTATTATATATCTGTACGTACACGCGCGTGTGTGTATAAATAACAAACGCGGATGCAATTGCAGTCGAGAGAAAAACGAACAGAAACAGCTAGCCACCACTTAGCCAGCTAACTTCAGCCTGGACCCATCGATATACCACCAGTGCACACATACACGTACGTGCAGCCGTACTCGTCGATCCACTTCGTATTGCGATCATCCTTACGCATGCAGCTTCTTCAAACTACACTACGATAAATATGCACGGTTATCAATATGGTATAGGTCAGAGGTCAATATAGTTGTAGATGTACGGCTGCAAGTTACTGTTTTTTTCAAAAACACGGCGTGCACGCATTTCATTAAGAACCTTGTTCGAATGTATTCGGATTCGTATCAATCCACATATGTTGTGGTGGATTGGAAGGAATTTAAACTAAGTTTCACTCTAATCCACACCAACACATATGGATTGATACCATCCAAACAAGACCTAAGTGGGAAAGTGGGGGGCGAGCTGCCAGATGCGGCCAAAGGGGGCAAAAAAAAAACATAGGCACTGCCAAATGTTGGGTTATGGACGATTACATGGTCTTAGTAGGCGACGAAGGAAGGGTCAGGCGCACCCTCAAGAGCTCGGACGTGCAAGCAGCGTCGACAAGGCCACGAAACATGCCGTGATCCGGGAGTTGCCCTTCATGATGATTGTCGCAAACAGTTGTTGTGCTGTTACGGAGACACTGTCGAAGACCCTCCGGTTGCGCTCTTTCCATAGCTTCACGATACCGGACCGTTATGTTATTGTATGATGCAGTAAGGCTATATATGTAGGGAACGATTAGCGCCTTCAATTCATCTGGATGGGGAAGAAGTTGAACGAAGTAGGTGGAGACCACCAACAAAGAGAAGTTAGGATTAGGATTTCAAGGTTCTACAAATGGTAGGCTCGTGAAAGAATTAAAGGAGTAGGGGCAATGGGCACTCATGCTGAATTCCTGAATTGAGGAGTGAGGAGAATGGAGGCTGTTATGCCTGCTTGCAACAAATGAGGGCTAGTTGGGATACGTGCATGGGGTAGTATCAATTGTGCAATAATTTAAACTGATCGTCGGACCAATATTTAGATGCTTATTTCTCATCAAACCCATAGTAGGATGAGGTGGTAGCCGAACCAAAAGAAATATACTTGCTAGTTAGTAGTTCGTGATTTTGGCAAGCATTCTCTCTCGCTCCGTTCTCAAAGGATTTCTTTTGTGTTCTCATCTGTGTGTTAGTCATCGAAAAATCTTGGAGATCTACCTTTTTTATGTTTAGTCCAAAATAAGGATGCAATAAGGCCGGTCCCAATGAAAGTTTCGTCTCACGGTTTCTAAGATCCCATGGGTTGAAAACAGTATAAAAAGTTTCATCTCCACGAAAGTCGTTTCATCACTCGAAACTTTTATCATATGTCTCTTCATCAATACTATGTCACATCAGATTATTTAATGCTCATGAAACTCTTATAAAATCCATAGCCTAATACTCCCTCCATTCCGAATTATAAGGCATTCCAAGAATCTTGGAGAGTCAAAATATCTTAAGTTTGACTAAAATTATAAAGAAAATTACAAAAAATTATAACATCAAATAGGTATACTATGAAAATATAATTAATGATACTTAATTAGTGTCATAAATATTATTATCTTATCATATAAATTTGGTCAAACTTGAGATCCTTTGACTCTCCAAGATTCTAGGAATACCTTATAATTTGGGATGAAGAGAGTAAAAAATACAGAATTTGAGGAACTCACCCAATTAAATATTTTCTCTACATGCCAAATTGCCAATATGAGCCGTGCATTATTCCTCCGTATTGACGGCTTCAGAGTTCAAGCAATTAATGCGTATCAAATAGTCAGAGCCATGCAAAGCTGGCTGCCTATAAATACGCATACATGATATTCCAGCACCCAGCACGTCGAAGAAGCCAGAAACCTTGCTAGATCACTTGCTCTATCGCTCTCCCCAAAGACTAGCTTGTGTCGACTGTCGTGTGGCGCCATGGATTGGCAAGACCAAGCCAAGCCCATGATGCAAACCAAGTTCTCGAGCTGTCGTGGCGTCTCTTTCGAGCTCAAGGCGTCGCCGGGCAGCCCGTTCGCCCTCCAAGCCGTCGATCATTATCCGCCCCAGCCGCCGCCGGACGCCCCGACGAGCGCCGGACGGTGGGTCTGGCTGCCGCAGTCGTTCAGCCGTGCCTCCTCCAGGATCTTTCCTTCCGCTTTTGGCAGGTCGACGAGCCGCGTGAGCAGCCACTTCTGCGACCTCGATCTCGATGACGAGGACGCGGACGATGAGCCCGTCGTCAACGGCGCCGACGTGGAGATGGCCATCGCCGCGTCAGCTGTGGCTGTCGATGACGTGCAACCGAGAAAGAAGGCGAAAGCTCCGGCGCCGGCGAAGCCGGCGGCACCTTCCGCGCGCTCGAGGCTGGGTGTCATACTGCTGGACCAGGGCTTGTTCACCGTGTACAAGCGCCTCTTCGTCCTGTGCGTCGCGCTGAACGCGGTGGGCCTCGTGCTCGCCGCGACGGGACACTTTCCTTACGCCAGGGCGCATGCCGCCGTCTTCGCCATGGGCAACATACTGGCGCTCACGCTGTGCCGCTCCGAGGCGGTGCTCCGGGTCGTGTTCTGGTTCGCCGTCGCGCTCTTCGGCCGGCCGTGGGTGCCAGTCGTCGTCAAGACCGGAGTGACCGCGATCCTGCAGTCGCTAGGCGGCGTGCACAGTGGCTGCGGCGTGTCGTCGCTGGCGTGGCTGGTGTACGCGCTGGTGCAGGCGCTCCAGCACCGCGACGTGACGCCACGAGAGGTCGTCGGTGTCGCGTCGGCCATACTCGGCCTTCTCGCGCTCTCGTGCATGGCCGCGTTCCCGCTGGTGCGCCACCTGCACCACAACGTGTTCGAGCGCACGCACCGGTTCGCCGGCTGGACTGCGCTCGCGCTGCTGTGGGTCTTCGTCGTGCTGTCCGCCGGCTACGACCCGGCGACCGCCTCCTACCACCGGCTCACCGGCTCCGTCCTCGTGAAGCGGCAGGAGCTCTGGCTCACTGCCGCCATCACCTTCTTCACCTTCCTGCCATGGTTCACCGTGCGGCGCGTGCCGGTCACGGTCACCGCGCGGTCCAGCCACGCTTCCGTCATAACCTTCCAGGGCGGCGTCAAAGGCGGCCTGCTCGGCCGCATCAGCCGCTCTCCGCTCTCCGAGTGGCACGCCTTCGGCATCATCTCCGACAACAGGGACACGCACGCGATGCTCGCCGGCGCGGTGGGCGACTTCACCCGGGCCCTCATATCGGACCCGCCGACACGCCTCTGGGTGCGCGGGGTCCACTTCGCCGGGCTGCCCTACCTCCTCAACATGTACCGGCGGGCGACCATGGTCGCGACGGGCTCCGGGATATGCGTGTTCATGTCCTTCCTGATGCAGCCCGGCCCGGCCGAGCTGTCGTTGGTGTGGGTGGCCAAGGGCATCGACGCCAACTATGGCGAGGAGATGAAGTTGGCAGCGTACAGCAGCGAGAGGCTCCGCGGGCGGGTGATCATACACGACACGGCGTTGATGGGGCGGCCCAACGTGGCGGCGCTGGCCGTGGACGCGGCGCGGCGTTGGGGCTCGGAGGTGGTGGTGGTGACCAGCAACCCGGAAGGGAGCAGGGACGTCGTCGCGGGGTGTACCAAGGCCGGTATCCCAGCATTCGGGCCTATCTGGGATTCTTGATCCTACAAAGGAATCTCGAACACTGGAATTTCTCGTTTGGCTCCATCTGGCACAAACACTGAAACACAACATCTATGACGTCGACGGCGCTCAATCTGTAATTTAATATAAGCAGTTTGAAGACAAACTTGCTAGTAGCTGCGTGTCTGTTTGGTTAAGCTGTGGCTGTGAGGAAGGGTGGTTGTGGGTTGTGTATCATAGAAAAGCTATCGTGGGCTGTGAGCTTTGGAAAAACTGAAAGTTGTTTGATTGAAACGAGTATAAAGTATACTCCCTCCGTCCACAGAAAAATGCAATTAACGTTTTTCGAGAAGTCAAACAGTTTAAACTTTGACTAAATTTATATAAAAAAAATACTAACATTTATGATACAAGTATCATTAGATTAGTAATAGAATACATTATCATAATAAAATTATTTCAAAACATAAATATTAATACTATTTACTGTACATTTGGTCAAACTTTAGTCATTTTGACTGGCACGTATCACACAATTACATTCTTTTACGGACAGAGGGAGTACCTCCTATCTTTATCTCTCTAGAAACAACTATGAAAGAGTTCTTTATTCCACCCATTTTTTAAAAAAACAGAAAGCCAAAAGCCAAAAGCAGGTTATATGCTTTTTAAAAAATGTACTATGAAAAAACAACTACTTCTGAAAAAGCAGCTTGCAAAAGCAAACTCCTTTGGTTGGACTTTTGGCTTTTGGAAGCAAAAACACGCCAGAAAAGCCCAACCAAACGGTCCCTAATTTTTTCTAGAGCAAATCTAAATAGCTAGTTGTCCGAACTAAACAGATTTAGGCAAACATAGATTGTAAGATGTCAAAATTTGTTCATTTCCTGTGCGAGGCTAAAACGAATCGACAAACTAATTCAATTGCTAATCTTTGTGTCATGAAATATAGTGGATTTTAGTTATCCTAAATCAATCTATCATAAGTTTGATTAAATTTGTAAAAAAAGAACAATCATATTTATGATACAAAATCAGTTTAATTAGATACATTATGAAAGTATTCTCGTACTATACCTCTTTAATGTTGTATAGATGCTATTACTTTCTTTATAAATTAAAATTACAATGGCTTGACTTACAACTACTGAAAATCTATTATGTTTCAGGACCGAGAGAGTACATATATCTATCTAGTCCAACCTTTACTCACAGTACGCTTAATTGTGGCCATACTGTACTAACGTTATTAAATTAAATATATAGTCCAAGCGCAGTATGGTATAGATTGTATGAACATGTGTAACTAATTTTAAAACTAACTAGCAAATATGCTTTTACGTTGCAACGAGACCTATAATTTATTACTTGGTGTCGTACCAATGATAATGAGATAGCTATTTCTGTTGAATTCAATTGGACTTGACCTTAAATGAAACAAATTCCAAGGCCTATAATAAACACTAGTGCAATAAATAATTGATCTTGTATGGTAAATTGACATGAGATTAATTCAACTTAAATAGGTAGCTATTGTGTCCACATGTTATGAGAGTTTGAAAAAAGTAGAAGGCAAGTGACACCCGCACGAGCAGGGCTCCGTGATTGGGTTTAGGCGGCTACAACGTGACATAAGTGATGTAGCGCTAATGAAGATTTTGCAGCTGCAAACTCAAAACAAGAAGGTTGAAAGTGTGGGACCTTGGACCGAGAGAGAGATACAGAAAATAAGTGAGGAATGGACATGCGAGCAAAAAATAAAAGATGGAAGAAAAAAATTATGTTCTTTAATATTATGGGTATATTAGCGTTTATATTTCAATTCCACCTATTTGAGATACCTTCATTCTCTGTTTTTATTGCCGTTTCTATGAGCCAATTAGGAAAAACATTTCTTGAAAACTGTATTCATGACGACTCTCGTGTACCACGCATGTGGCTTCACTCAGCTCTAACGCACGCTTACCAATCCTAACATTCGACTCCCACACGCAACTGAAGCCCGGCACACTTGTTGGATCGTTGATCTATGTGTGGCAACCGTCCACGATGTATGTGTGCAGAATTTTTCATTAATATATATTTTACCATACGGATACAGTGGGTAACAATATAACCAACACGAAAGAGTCATAAAAAAAAGTTACACCCGGTCGCATATTGCGAAGAACCTTTGTCAAAGTGTCGAATCGACTGCGTTTAGTTTCGACGGTTTAGACCGGACACTGCTGACCTCTGAACCTTTGCGACACTCACTACTACTGTACTCCACTACTGGGAAGCCAAAGATGGTGTCAGCAGCAGCGTTCCCCAGCAGCCTCCTCTTCCCGACCAGACCAAGCACGCCACCGCTCCCGTCGTCCTCCTCGTCCTCCCGACCGTCTCACTCCCGCCCCCACCTCCGCATCCGATCTCCGAACCCTGCTAATCCAGCGGCCGCGCCCGCGTCCTCTCGGATGGAGGTCGCCCAGCCCCAGGCGAGCGACGCCCAGGGAGGAGGGGCGGAGCCGGCCATGAAGCTGCTGTTCGTGGAGATGGGCGTCGGCTACGATCAGCACGGCCAGGACATCACCGCCGCCGCCGTGCGCGCCTGCAAGGACGCCATCACCTCCAACTCCATCCCCGCCTTCCGCGGCGGTACGGAACAGATTCGCCGACCCGCTGTCCCCTGCTTCTCGGGCATTCCGTCGAACATGTCGACGGCACGGCATGGCAGGAGATTCTAAACTGGGTTGTTTTGGTTGTGTGCTGCGCCTGCTGCAGGGTCCATTCCTGGAGTGAACACCGACCAGATGAAGCTGCAGATCAAGCTCGGGGTGCCGAGGTCGACGCAGCACTTGCTGGATGCTGAGAGAGTCAAGGCCGTCTTTCCCTAGTGAGCATCCTCTCTCTCTCTCTCTCTCTCTCTCTCTCTCTCTCTCTCTCTCTCTCGTTTCTTTCTTGGTACCTGTTAGTACCTCTCTCTCTCTCTCTCTCTCTCTCTCTCTCTCTCTCTCTCTCTCTCGTTTCTTTCCTGGTACCTGTAGTACTTTGCTCTCTCTCGTTTCTTTCCTGGTACCTGTTAGTACTTTGAAATTTAGCATCCAAGTGCCGGACAGTTGCAGTGCAATGGTGTGATGGGTTCGCAGTTCATAATGAAGTAAATATTTTTTTAGAACGTTATTTGTGAGATGATGACTTCATGAGCATGTATCAGTGGTTAGAGGAGCAAATAGGGCTCTAAATTTGCAACCCTGCTTTATACTTGACCTCTGATATAGTCACAGAAGTCATCATTTGCAGAATGTATGAGCCTAGGACAAGGATGTTTTCTTACCACAATTGCATGATGACCCCTTCTCATTGATCTGCATAGAAAAACTTTTCTGGCTGCGGTGCTCATAAGTCATGACGGTATGGAAATTTGTTAGTGGTCCTCATCAGTTGAGATTCCACAGAATGTCTTGGCGCAGAGACCACAATACCAATGATTTAGTTTAGGCAGTCGTGGGCTTTGATTAGAGATTCTGTATTCATGTACAACTAGCTCCTTGACCTATGTGACAGAATAATGTTTCTTTCTCCAGTGGCGGAGGAAGAATAAAAATTAAGGTGTGGCGAAGTTGATAACAATAATGGGTAAACAGTAATCTTTTTTTTTTCCCTAAAAATAAAGTAGTATATATTTATATGCATATGTTGTATAAAATAATGTCGCTAATTGCAATATGCACTTTCATTTTGGCATTGATTGTCCCCTACCATGTGCCATCCATCTCAAATGAAGATGAAGACATAGTAAATAAGTCATAAGCAATTAACAAAACAGCGAAGACAAGCCTTGACCGATGGGCAATGGTGTTCCAAGCTCCAGCGGTTTGGACTGGACGTTCTAGCTAGTGGCAACCTCCAACGATTTTTCCGGACAACGTGAGTGGTGGCTGGCGTGGGTTGGGGCGGCATGAACTGCACCTCCAGGAATACATTTGTGAGGGACGGCATTAGTTCGACACCTCGAGGCTCAAGCCCTTGACAGTTCGTGGGGATACAACGGCAGTGCAAGCGTTGCTCCAAATTGGGGCTAATTGTGCAGACCCAGACCACAAGCAAAGTAGACGGCTAAAGAGCTAAGCGCATGCAGCACAAATAATATTAATAAACCAACATCTATCCGCTTCTTTCTCCAACTGCCAATCGATATCTCGCGTGAATGCCGCACAGGAATGAGCGGCTGACCACCAGCGATTTCAAAGGGCTATCCGCGCCGGAATTGAGGTATGGCGAGGGCCATACCTTGCCATATCAGAAGCTATGCCCCTGCCTTTCTGACCTCATTTCCCCTAGTAACCTGGGTGGAGCTTATGGCTGTTTTCGGTCCATTACCAGATGTCACCACGCCTCATTTTGCCTAACGTTAGCTGATGTTTGGTTCATGATGGAAGTTGCGGTATGCCACACGCTTCTCTTAGGCACCAGTAGTTCATTTTGCATGTTGTAGCTCACCTAAAGTGCGGTGCTGTTTTCATGCGCCGCACTTATGGCGTGGCCAAAGCTCGGCATGCGGTAGGGAGCCAAACGGGCCCTAGAAACACCTGATTTTCCTGCTTTGGTCAAGCTTGTATGACATGTTTCTTCAAGAGTTCATTGAGTCAGCATCAACATCACAAATGAGAATACCTTAACATTTTAACTTTTAAGGTATCACATTTAGTAAACATCCATTTGAGCGATCACACCACCTAAGACTAGCAAATACTTCAAATGGGACAGCAAAGAATGTGTGGTCTGTGTTATACTAAGGGATGGTGTTGGAATCTTCAACACTACAATTTCTCTGGGTCCACAAACAAAGGGTAAGTCTGTCTAGAAAATTCAGGACTAAGCAGCGGCGGAGGGAAGGTGGGGCTGAAGGGGGCCTGGCACCCCCCAACATTCCCATACATCCCATAATTCATCCCCTAAATTAGGTGCTTAATTATCTCGTTCCAAATTATAAGGCCTTGTTTAGTTCGCGAAATTTTTTGGGAAATGGTACTGTAACACTTTCGTTGTTATTTGACTGTTAGTGTCCAATCATGGTCTAATTAGGCTTAAAAGATTCGTCTCGTGAATTTCGTCTAAACTGTGTAATTAGTTTTATTTTTTATCTATATGTAATGCTTCATCCATGCGTCCAAAAATTCTATGTGACGGAGAATTTTGAAAAATTTTGCAAAATTTTGGGAACTCAACAGGCTCTAAGTCGCTTTGACTTTTTTGGTTCATCCATTTTGCTATGTCTCTAGACATATTATTATATCTAGAAGCATAGCAAAATGGATGTACCAAAAAAGTTAAAGCGACTTATAATTTGGAACGGTGGGAGTAATTAGCTGGTTAATGATACTATTTGCACTATGATTTTTTGTTCTTACTCCATATTAATCTCTAATAGTATTCTAATATTTTCTTCATATCTTTTATTTTTATTATTGTCTATCAAACATTAGTTTATCCCCATAGCGCACACTCTAATTAACTAGCTAAACGATAAGTGGCCGATTGTTTGTCATTTAACGTTTAGGATCTAGTACTAATTAATTTTGCCCCGTTTAACTGCTTGTTATTACAGTGATCTTTTTCTAGCCAAAGAATTAGATTGATCGGGTGAAGGTTAGAGGCCTGAGGCTAATTAATTTCCCTTCATTTTTTTTAGTTTTTCTGTTTTCTTTTGTATCACAATACAAACGTTTATTTGGCTGTTATGTATACCTTTGTCGTGTATATATTTTGACATGCATGATTATTGCCGGTTTGCACGGCCCCTCCTATGGTCAAATCTTGGTTCCACCCCTGGGACTAATTAAGTACACCCTTTTTTCAGTAAAATTAATATCTTGCACATCATTGAAACTATAATATTTTTTATACCAACTAGTGAGAAGAGACAAGCGTCCTTGGCCTTCCATCAAATATCATGGCAGATTAGTTCATTTTACGACTGTGCATTAGGTTATGAATGTTCAATAGCCATACCATGTAATTTTATATAAGATGACTGTTAAGTTTGTAAAAGAAATTATTTATGTGAATTCATAATGCGTATGTGTATGTTGGTGTTATATCTTAAGATAAGTTATATTTACTTGAATCATTGTGAAAGAATGTTGCATCAGTTGAAATTGTGGCGGTACTCATGCAGTTTTCATGTTGAAGACTACACCTTTCATCAGTATACTAATTATTCAGTAGGCATTGAATAAGATTGTTAACACGATTGACAATGAAAAAACCTGACCAAAATCAAGTATCAAGTATCATGGACTGGATGGTATTTGGCAGTACAAGTATCACTAACGAAAATTAAGCAGTCATCTTCTCAAATTCAGTGGAATATATTTTGTTAGAATGACCAATAACAATGCTGCAAGCTGGCGGTAGAGCCTTTTGGGGGCCTAGTTAGGCTACTCGTGAGTGGCGGACACTAGTAGAACTATAGAAGGCGTGCCCTGATAAAATGTGCATTGCTGCGTAATGATAGTGTGCGTCTTTGTTTCTGGATCTCATGTGCCGTTGCCTCGATATTTTGCAGCGGCAAGATAATCAGCTTTGAGGTCGTTGACGGTGGCATGATCTGTTCAAGCGGCGTGTGCCTGGAAGCAATGGGGGATAAGAACGATGACTGCTACATAGTCAACGCTGCAGTGTATGTCGGCTACTGATGTAATTCCGGAAGAGTTCCTTTCACTTTCACCTGGTACCTGGAACAGTAGAGATTGGTTATGGCTCTTTTTTTTTTGCAGGAGAGCTGTGTATCATTATATTAAGAAAAAATGATTGGTTATGGCTCCTCAATTTTAGAAAACTGCTCCTACTAGAGATGTTTTCCTACCGCAATAAGCCAATAAGCATGCGGTTGCTATCAGCATTCCCATTTCTTTGAGCGCTTGGTCACTCTTGCGATCGATCCATCCCGCAGATGCGTTGCTATCAGAAATTCAGAACTTTCGCGACTGCACCGCGAGCCTGTCGTGCACGCTGCCCGGTTGACGGGTGCTGCTCATCGTTTTTTGGGGGACGGCAATGCAGGTTCTGGTCATCCAGACCTTTGACAGTGCTGCAGGCTGCCGCCGCCCCGATGCCGCCGACGGGCGACGGCTGCTGCTGCACCGCCGTGTCCTCAACGAACTCGTTGCCAGGTCGCCAAACAGGTCGTGGCCGGAGCGTGCATCCACGCACGCAGTCCGCTTTGGCACCGAATCCATCTAACCAACGATTTCTCTTTCTTTTCTCGGTAACGCTCGATATCCGGATGGACGGACGCGGTTTCCCCGCTGGCTACCGCGCCCGGCCGTGCTCATTCCGAAAACATCTCTCTTCTGCGCTCCACCTCAACCGTGCTGCCCGTCTTCCCCACTCCACGCTCCACCGTGCCGCTTGCCTGCACTGCGCCATCCGCTCGTCGTGGCCGCTTCCACCGCGCTGCCCGCTCGTAGCGGCCATCCCACCACGCTGCCCACTCGCCGCAGTCACTCGCGCCGCTGCCGCACAGGCGAGCTCCATGCGCCGCTGCTGACTTCCGCGATGGCGTCGAGCTCCGCAATGACGAGTCTCCATTCGTCCAAGTAGCAATGTGATATTGCGCTAAAAGCGCTTGTGTTTTAAGTGTTTCAGATTTCAGATGCTTCATCTGGATGTTGAATGTGTATTATCTGGATGTTGTAAAAATAGATTTGGATGTTGCACATATTGAAATAGCTATACACGTATGTTGCAGAAATGTTTCAGTTGTTTTCATACGTACGTTGTAAGTGTACGTTTTCTAAACGTTTTAGCTGTTTTGGATATATGTTGCAAGTGTTTCATCCAAATGTTGCAAGTGTTTTATCTGTATATTGTAAAAGTAGAACTGAATGTTGCATAAGTTGCAATGAATATACTGTTATGTTTCAAACGTATACTGCATATGTTGCATCGGTGGAAAGTAAATCTAAATGTTGCATATGTTGCAAACTATACTGTTATGTTTCAAACGTATAACGCATATGTTGCATGAGTGGAGCGATGTTGCAGAGGAGATGAGATAAGACAAGACGGGAGCTTGAAGCGCTTGGACCTGGCGGCGGCCTCAGACTCCGCGGTGGCGTCGAAGCTGCTCTCCATCTTGGCGTAGTAGTCCATCATGGCCCGCGACTTGGTGTCGGCGTTGGACTCCAGCAGCACTAACTTCCGCCTGGATGCGTCCGCGGCGCCCACACGGTCGATGTGCTCCTCTGCCTCTAGCGCCGCCAGCGAGGTGAGCAGCTTGGCGATGGACTGCCCTCCTCTTCCCTAGCGGCTCCGCCGTCGTCTGCTCCGCGCTGCTTCCGGCGTGGCCGTTGGTCATCCCTGCGGCGTTGGCATTGGGGTAGGGGTCATTGAGGGTGCTGCGTCCAACTAGTTAGCACGCTGGCGCGGGATAGGATGCGGGGTGCGGGGGCGTGGGATGCATGAGCGAGCACATGACTCTGTTCTTTTTTCGACAAATATGCTCAACGTTTTTTGGCAATACGCTGAACGTGTTTAGTTGGCTAAACAAATAGTATGTTTTAACCCTCCCAAAGAAACTGTTCAATGAAATGTCAATAGGTCAACTGTTAACATTCTCCAATTGTGATGTATTCCAACCACTTTGTATTTATCTGTGACCATAAATATTCCTTTTTTTATCTGAAACATTACCATCCTCCTACCTTATGGCTTCATTTGGTCATAGTAGCAGCACATGCATAAATGATAAAGCTTAAAAATTGTCAGATCACTAAAATTTTCAAGTCACTCCTGAAGGCTCCTGTGCATAGGATTGCCTCCCAAAGGAATAGTGAGGTCTTTATGTTTTACCATTTATATAATTTCGGTTTCTTATGCCTTGAGTGGAAATTATTCTTCTTGTTGTATTTTGACAATCATGATGACACCCAACCTACAAGTTTTTTTTACTTATCAAACATTTATGGTGTTTTTGGTTTGAGAAAACAACTCATTTTAGATGGAGCATCATGAGTCTATTTCTCAAATTTAGTGGAATAACCCGTCCTCAAATTAATTATTAGGTTGTGAACAAAGGGGTAGTGAACTAGTGATGGATCAACTCATTCTATTACACAAACCAAATAAAATACTAGAGAATGAGATGATGATGGACCACTCCATTCCACAAACTAAACATCACATTAGTTACTTGCATGGCAAGAGTTTTTGGCAAATTCCGGATGCTTTAGTCTTCAAAGCGAGTGAAAAAGGTACATATAACTTGTTCATCAGCAAGGGAAGCGAATTTAATTACTTTATATACTAATGCTGAAACTTGCATAGCGAGAATTTTTGGCAAATTCTGGAGGCTTTATTTAAGCTTCAACGCAGGAATAAGGTAACCATCACTGTTCATCAGCAAAGGAATCGAAATTACAGAATTTGAAAAATACATGTTCACATTTTTCACTAATCATGTCAAGTCACGGAGAATTGCAAGCTGAAATACAAATATGAGTACTAACACTATGGATCGATTGATAAAACAATAAATTGGTAAGGGGGACTATACATTCAATTTTTTTTTACTTGAAAGCTCAATTTACAACTTTTACATTTTCAGTTAGATGACCACGTTCTGAGAGACACACATCCATCTGTTCAGATATGAGATTGGTTAGGGCTTGGATCAATGACCGTGCATCAAATATGACACCAACTTTCGGGTCATTAATAGACTTCACAGTTACCTGCAATATGGATCAGCATACGAAAACAATCGTTTCAGCAAAAGCTATAGTGTGGAAATACTAGGACAAGAATAATACAATGTCTCGCACAAGATTCTGTAAATACCTTTTACCTACAAGACTAATGTTGTTTATCTATAAACCAAAATTTTAAACTAAGCTTGCTCGACTAGATTTTCTAAAACTTCAAGGCAATCCCAGTGTGTGCCTTTCACAATCCAGCATCAAATATTTTTATTCAGGCAAGCAATAATCTGATGAAAAAAAAATAGAATACCATTTGATTGCATAATGAGAGGCCCGAATAGGAACTGGAACTTCAAGAGTTACCATCCCAGACAAAACAAGACTTAGGAAAATAGCTCGCTGTTGTGTGAGGTATTTAAAACGCAGGACAATGGAAATAGTAGAAAAAACAAGAACATTTCATCATCCTCTTTCACATCAATAAGCAAAATCATAGCCAATAAAATAGAGATACTTACGACATGAAAGATTCCTTGAGCTGCCAAATTTTTAATATCTAAAGGAACTTGGCCTCCTTCTGGAACCAATATAGCATTTACATAATCATTGGGCTGCACACCAAGGCAGAGAAATAATCAACAAGGAATCTTAGCAGAAAAATGACGCCTGCATTCTCAAAACTGTAATGTCTGACTCCTCCACAGCTTCATATTCTTCGAGTAAATTGTTAGCGGAACATAGAACAGACTTACACGATTCTTTAAGCTTTTGTGAGGATCACCATATGTCCGATTTAGAGAATCAGTAATTGCAGTGACAAAGCCAGAGGTAGACAGCCCAGCAGTCTCTCTGTCAAGTGATCCATTCAGAAGAAGCACCTGGATTTAGCAGGATTCAGACAGAAACATATTCTTAGTGAAAGCACCAAGAGATATAACTAATAGAAACTGCATACAACAACAACAACATAGTCTTTTGTACCAAGCAAGTTGGGGTAGGCTAGAGATGAAACCCAAAAGAGACGAGAAACAGGGAGACACATAAAGAGACATAAAGGGCACAAGACAAAAAGAGGTCACGGTTCAGGCACGTTGATTGTCAATCTCCAAGCGCTCCTGTCCATAGCTAAATCTTTGAAGATATTCCACTCCTTAAGATCTCTCTTAACGGACTCGTCCCAAGTTAGTTTAGGTCGACCTCTACCGCTCTTTACATTATCGGCCCGCTTTAAAACTCCACTACGCACCGGCGTCTCAGGAGGTCTTCGTTGGACATGTCCAAACCATCTCAACCGATGTTGAATCAATTTCTCCTCAATTGGTGCCACCCCAACCCTATCCCGAATATCGTCGTTCCGGACTCTATCCCTCCTTGTGTGCCCACAACACCAACGCAACATACGCATCTCTGCTACACTCAATTGCTGGACATGTCGCCTTTTTATAGGCCAACACTCAGCACCGTATAACATCGCCGCACGAATCGCCGTCCTATAGAACTTACCTTTCAGCTTCTCAGGCACTCTTTTGTCACAGAGAACGCCAGAAGCTTGACGCCATTTCAACCAGCCGGCTGAAATTCTATGCCTAACATCTTCATCAATGTCTCCATCCTTTTGTAGCATCGACCCTAAATACCGAAAAGTATCATTCTTGGCCACCACTTGTCCATCGAGGCTAACGTCTCCCTCCTCGTGCCTAGTCGCGCTGAAATCGCACCTGATGTACTCGGCCTTAGTCCTACTAAGTCTGAACCCTTTCGACTCTAACGTGTGCCTCTATAGTTCTAACTTCCTATTAACCCCTGCCCTACTGTCGTCAACAAGCACCACATCATCAGCAAAGAGCATACACCAAGGGATATCACCTTGTATGTCCCTTTTGACCTCATCCATCACCAAAGCAAATAAATAAAGGCTCAAAGCTGACCCCTGATGCAGTCTTATTTTAATTAGAAAGTCACTGGTGTCGCCATCACATGTTCGGACAAACGTCACCACATCCCTGTACATATCCTTGATGTGGGTAACTTACTTAGTTAGGACTTTGTGCTTTTCCAAGGCCCACCACATGACATTTCTCGGTACTTTGTCATACGACTTCTCGAGGTCAATAAAGACCATGTGCAAGTCTTTCTTCTTTCTATATCTCTCCATCAATTGTCGTAATAAGAAAATCGCCTTCATGATCGACCTACCAGGCATGAACCCAAACTGATTTTGGGTCACATGTGTCACTCTCCTTAGGCGATGCTCGATAACCCTCTCCCAGAGCTTCATCGTATGGCTCATCAACTTAATCCCACGGTAGTTAGTACAACTTTGAACATCTCCCTTGTTCTTGAAGATAGGTACTAATATACTTATCCTCCATTCTTCAGGCATCTTGTTAGACCGAAAAATAAGGTTAAAAAGCTTAGTTAACCATACTATCGCTCTGGCGCCTAGGTATCTCCACACCTCAATGGGGATACCATCAGGACCCATCGCTTTATCTCCTTTCATCCTCTTCAAAGCCTCTCTGATCTCTGTCTCCTGAATTCTCCTCACAAAGCGTCTGTTGGTATCGTCAAATGAGTCGTCCAACTCAAGGGCAGGGCTCTCATTCTCCCCATTAAACAGCTTGTCGAAGTACTCTCTCCATCTGTCCTTGATCTCCTCATCCTTCACCAGAAGTCGATCTGTCCCATCCTTGATGCATTTTATTTGGTTGATGTCCCTTGTCTTCCTCTCGCGGATTCTAGCCATCCTATAAATGTCCTTCTCCCCTTTCTTCGTGCCTAACCGTTGATAAAGGCCATCATACGCCTGACATTTTGCTACACTCACAGCTCGCTTTGCAACCCTCTTCGCTATTTATAGCCCTCGATGTTGGCTACACTCTTGTCATGGTGAAGACGCTTGAAACACTCCTCCCTAATAGCCCTTTGCACCTCGTCATTCCACCACCATGTGTCTTTCGCTTCCCGTTTGCCTCCCTACTCACGCCAAACACTTTCGAAGCCACCTTCCGGACACATGTTGCCATCTTTAGCCACATGTTATCGGCATCTTCTCCTTCTTCCCAAGGCCCATCGTCTAGCATCCTCTCCTTAAACGTTTGCGCTGCTTCCCCTCTAAGCTTCCACCACTTTGTTCTCGCAATCTTGGCCCGTTTGTCCCGGTGGACACGTACCCGAAAGCGAAAGTCTGCCACCACAAGTTTATGTTGAGGGACAACACACTCCCCAGGTAACACCTTACAATCAAAGCAAGCACGTCTATCCTCCCTCCTTGCAAGGATAAAGTCGATCTAGCTCGAGTGTTGTCCACTACGAAAAGTTACTAGATGAGATTCCCTCTTTCTAAAGAGAGTGTTCGCTATCAACAAGTCATAGGCCAGCGCGAAGTTCAAAACATCCTCCCCATCTTGATTCCTACTACCATACCCGAACCCCCCGTGCACCCGCTCGAAACCTACATTAGTCGCACCAACATGGCCGTTGAGGTCTCCTCCTATAAAGAGTTTCTCGCTGATAGGCACGGTACTAACCATGCTATCAAGATCTTCCCAAAACTGCCTCTTGGTGCCCTCGCTAAGACTTACCTGAGGGGCATAGGCACTGATCACATTCAGAGCCGAATCTCCAACTACCAGCTTGACCAAGATAATCCAGTCGCCTTGCCTCCTAACATCAACGACTCCATCCTTAACGCTCCTATCGATCAAGATGCCTACACCATTCCTACCCGATGTTGTCCCCGTGTACCAAAGTTTGAAGCCAGTATCCTCCACCTCCTTCGCCTTCTGGCCCTTCCATTTAGTCTTCTGAACGCATAGAATATTTACACGCCTTCTAATTGCTGCATCGACTAGCTCTCTTAGCTTACCCGTTAGGGACTCTACGTTCCAGCTACCTAGACGAATCCTAGTTGGCTCGGCTAGCTTCCTTACCCTTCGCACCCGTCGAGGGAAGTGCGAAGACCCTTGCTCATTTTTTACTACACCCGGGCGTAGATGTAGCGCGCCACTAAGGTTGCGACGGCCCGACCCTTGCTCATTTTTCATCGTACCCGGGTCACGATACGACGCGCCACTAAGGGGATGACGACCCGGCCCTTGCCCATTTAACACCACACCCGGGTTCCGATGTAGCGCGTCGCTAAGAGGGTTACGCCCCAACGAATCTCTTGTGGGTTTCAAATCCATGAGAGTGGCTGTTTTTTACTGTTGGTTCGCCAGACCTTAACACACCCTCCTTTTTTACCCGGGCTTGGGACCGGCTATGTTGAGACGACTTAAGAAAGTCTTCCAGTCAACATATGCGGAGTTTAATAGAAACTGCATAAAAATACAAAAAGTCATGCAACGCAATGAGCTTTGCAAGTTTAGAACACTTGCTTCACTTATCAAATAACCGTTGGATAGTGAATTGGTTAATAAACCATTTAATATATAGAGTACATTTAAGCTCTCCCCTGCCACTTCAGAGCATCTTTCTAGCCAAGCATCAGTTAGACAAATTGCACTTACAGATTGATTTGTAAATAACTAAGAGGGCACATTCGACCAAAGATGAATGGTATCAAAACATCAATGTAACCAAGCACGGGAAGTTGATACCTAATCTGGTTTTTTAGCATAGTTAGATACCTTGGGGATGGATCTTGATGCTATAGTCTCACCAATGCCACGTAATACCTGCATAAGCTTTAATATTAGAAAGGAGGTACAAGAGGGGATGATGCAAAACAAGTGCAGAGTGAGAAGTTAAATCCAGTGTTATTCAATAGAATGTGCATTGAAAGTCAGCCTGAAGTAAATATTCCAACTCCCACATGGTTTTGAAGGTAAGATGTGGGTGAGTCAAGCACTTCAGTGGAGTAATTAAAAA
The DNA here is from genome assembly GCA_038087645.1 of Saccharum hybrid cultivar R570. Lineage (NCBI taxonomy): Eukaryota > Viridiplantae > Streptophyta > Magnoliopsida > Poales > Poaceae > Saccharum > Saccharum hybrid cultivar. Next base: position 582,669 of record JAQSUU010000100.1, read on the forward strand.
AAGGGGACCACGGCCCTTTGGGGGAAAGACCACCCTCTGGGCATTAAGTGAAGAAGAGATTTTCTCACTGCAGGACATTTGTCCAGGAGCAGCCAGGACACCCCTGCAGGCCATGTATATTTCCACGACTGTGACACTGGAACAGCAGGGCAAGACCTGTTTTTTAAACCAGACCGGGGGGACGGAGGAGGGGGTCGAACTCAGGCCACTGAGGTGATACTAAGACTCTGCGACAGGCCCATTTGCTCGGTGGAGTAAGTTAATTCTCCTAACTAGTAGTTTAGCCTTCCTTATTATACAGCTGGCCCATCTAGCGCACTTTATCAAGACAAGGAAGATATGTTTCTGGAGAAAAATATACAAGAAAGTTAGTACATCTGGGTTAAGATTAGCTTAGCTAACCCACACAATTATTTTGAACATGAACAAAGGCCATGCCTATGAGCCTAGCAGTCAGGACAAAGTATCTCATAGTTTTATCACTTCAGCTTTCAGCAAATGTCAAACAACAGTCATGAATGCGCTGAAACTTATGAAGACAAAAGTAAATGATATAGGTCCTTATGAACATTACCAGTGATGGACAGACTGATGTAAAGAGTGATCCCATAGCATAGACAATGCAGTCCACCTTACTTAGCTGCTCCAAAACTGTATGGTTAACTTCAGGGAAAACCTAAAATGAAAGTGTAGCAGAAAACAATCAGGAATGGTGAAAGATACGAGATATCAAATATCATTTTTGGATATCATGATAGCTTATCAAGTTTATATGCTAGTAAGCCATTACTGATATTTGCTTAAATATATTTATATTAATGCAAGAAGATAAATGAGTTTTGATGATATGGGCATTTTAAAAGGATCATGCCTTCTTAGATGACACCATACAGTGACTGGCAGATATTCAAGTGTGATTTTCAAAGATACGTTCACCATTATGTCAAACATCAAGACATATGAACCAGCCTGTTGAGTTATATTAAATGTATTTACGAGATTTGGTAAACCCCAAGGTCAAGATATTTAAGCATCGGTTGCCTTAAAGAATAGTTTAGCACTCATAATAGACCTGCATGTCAAGGACAAGTCCAAGGCCTAACAAGTCAATAGAATGAGTACCTACCTCATGCAATAGGTTGCTGCCTTCACTTGACATGTAAAACACACGCTTGATCCTTGAAGGAAGTGCACTGCATGAATTACAATCCTTTGCAGAAAAGGAAACAGAAAAATCAATTAGACAAGAATAAACACAGTGAGAAATCAACAAGGATGCATATAGTGATGAAAAGGTTTTTTTTTCCCTGGAACGACAAAAAGGAGCATATAAAGGTCAAAAGCAATTGAATGAACATGGAGACATAATGCATGTCATTAACAAAGAAACTGTAACTAAGTACATAGTAGCAACTAGCAACCGACATCACAGCGATAACTTAAAGCCTTAGGCTAAGCACACCCAGATTCACCGACTCAGATTAGAAAGCGTTGCTGGCTTGCTCTTTAAGCTTAAGATAGATAACTATGAATAGATGACAAGCCATGGAGATAAACAATTATGTTCAAGATCGAACTGTTGTTCAAGCCAATTAAACTAACACAGATTAAACAGAGCACACAATCATATGGATCTTTAAATCATTTTACTGAACAAAACACATTTTAGGCATACAGCATACTTACCATCAGAATTATTAAACACAACATCTACATGATCTCTTCAAGACATCACCTCAAGCATTTTAGTTATAATAAATAGCAACTGTAATGACAAAAGCATGAAACTAATTTATTTCTTGCATATTTTATTGTGGGTCGTCATGGTTTCATCTTTAGCCTACCCCAACTTGTTTAGGAATAACATGCTATATTGCTATATATGATTTGACAAGAATAGGTTGCTTTTTAGAACGGGCAGAAGAGTTGTGTGTCATTTCATCACAGACAGGAGTATTAGGATTATTGTACATCTTAGCCTATTGTACCACACGCTGTACTTCACTTGTTTGTACTCCTCCTGTACGTGGCTCCCCCCCCCCCCACCCAAAAAAAAAAACCCTCTGTACATGGTATGAAGACTTGGGCGTCCTGTCCACCCACCCCAAACCCTTGCGCTGCCCCTCCAGGCCGCGCGCGCCCACCCTGTCACCGCTGCGTCTCGGCTACGACCTCCCCTCTGCTGCCACGCCGTCCTCTACAAGGAGGATTTGTTATTTCCATCACCACACACCAGGAAAACTTATAGAACAAGCATGCCACAAAAAATGGGAGAAACAGCCAATAGGGCATCGCCTATCTAGTGACCAGACCCCTGGAAGTCCTTGTGGCTCCAGTTGCACAGCACAAAGTGCCCTGCTCTCCACTGCCCTCACTGCCAAAGCCACTCAGGAGCAACTCCATTGAATACACGGTTGTTCCCATGTTTCCAGATCTCTCAAGTGACTAATGTGCTCAGAGAATTAAGCCCCCTACTAAGTTGTTTATTGGCCTGCTTTAAGGCCTTGCACCACCAACTTGAAACAACTCCTCATCTGTATAAGCCTAGCCTGCAGTTCTATTTGCTGAAGTGTGATAAAGCAACCTTGCATCTCAACTACTCAGAAAACCAGTAGGTCTTGGATAGTATCCTCTTCTTGATTGCATAGTCGGCAAGAAAAAAGAATGAGGCAAACCCACTTAGCCAATCTATCTTCCATCCAAGGTGTCATGTGGGGCAAGCGATTCGCTCGCAGAGAAAAGAAGGCAGGGGCAGCAAGCCAGGAAAGTGGCTAGAATGCTGCTAATTTGGGGACAATTTGGGCACACCATTAGTGATTGAGAGTGATTTGAGGGGAAATTAGGCAGCCTAATGGCTATGTAAACCGAGAGACACCCTGAAAACAATCAAGCAATGAGTTAATTCCCTTCCTCTGTCTCTCTTCTCCAACAACATAGGGAGCCAAGGGGTAAAACCTCGCTTCAACTCTACCCACGGCTATGGTCTGCGTAGCCAAGGCTTGCCATCACCGGCACCACCACTCCCCCCTTACCGGCATCATAACAAAGACCAACTGAGAATTGCTAGCTACAGGAAGAATTTACAACAAGAACAGGTTGAAATACATGTAACGAAAGTATGATGACACAGACATGATGAGCTAGGTAAGTTTAGATCCACTAATATATTGCAATAAAAAAAGAGAGAACTTCAAAACACATGGAAGATGTCAAAAGTGCCTCATTTATCATGCAGGCCAAAAAACTCAGGAACTATCACCATTCAACATAGTACTCTTTCAAGTACCTTGTTGACTATTTCTCGGCGTCCATTGCTTGGATGTGATATTTCATTTTGGCCGCGAATGATAGTCCCATCCTGAAAACAGAAGGTTTTTTCATTAGAGAGAGAGAGAGAGAGAGAGAGAACAAGAATGTGTATAAACAAAGGAATTCAGATGTTTATTTATGGTTTTATGACAAGAGATGTGCATATGCTTATATAGAAGTAATTTTGCAAACACAAACAACCCTACCACATCTAGGACTCGGAATAATTAAAATGCAAGCTTATTTTTTAGGAGAAAAAATGGAAGCCTACAAGAACAAAGCTACTTACCTAATTGGAGTAAATGTAACAAATACATTCCAACATTAAAAGAAAGAAGGATACAAAGTAAATAAAGATGAAATAAAATTTTATCCAAAGGGCATGTAACAAGGAGCAACACAGAAATATATACAGCAACTTGTACAACATGGGTAAAACTTTGGCTTGGCAAAGCAAGTGAGGTTACCCATAGTTCACATCCCAGAGTAAGTCTGTCATTTGTGGATATAACAGGAAGCACAAGACTTTCTGCAGGGATCTGTGATACGCGTGAAAACAAAAAAATTGCAGCATCCAATGACTATGTCACATCAGATTATTTAATGCTCATGAAACTCTTATAAAATCCATAGCCTAATACTCTCTCCATTCCAAATTATAAGGCATTCCAAGAATCTTGGAGAGTCAAAACATCTTAAGTTTGACCAAAATTATAAAGAAAATTACAAAAATTTATAACATCAAATAGATATACTATGAAAATATAATTAATGATACTTAATTTGTGTCATAAATATTATTATCTTATCATATAAATTTGGTCAAACTTGAGATCCTTTGACTCTCTAAGATTATAGGAATACCTTATAATTTGGGATGGAGGGAGTAAAAAATACAGAATTTGAGGAACTCACCCAATTAAATATTTTATCTACATGCCAAATTGCCAATATGAGCCGTGCATTATTCCTCCGTATTGACGGCTTCAGAGTTCAAGCAATTAATGCGTATCAAATAGTCAGAGCCATGCAAAGCTGGCTGCCTATAAATACGCATACATGATATTCCAGCACCCAGCACGTCGAAGAAGCCAGAAACCTTGCTAGATCACTTGCTCTATCGCTCTCCCCAAAGACTAGCTTGTGTCGACTGTCGTGTGGCGCCATGGATTGGCAAGACCAAGCCAAGCCCATGATGCAAACCAAGTTCTCGAGCTGTCGTGGCGTCTCTTTCGAGCTCAAGGCGTCGCCGGGCAGCCCGTTCGCCCTCCAAGCCGTCGATCATTATCCGCCCCAGCCGCCGCCGGACGCCCCGACGAGCGCCGGACGGTGGGTCTGGCTGCCGCAGTCGTTCAGCCGTGCCTCCTCCAGGATCTTTCCTTCCGCTTTTGGCAGGTCGATGAGCCGCGTGAGCAGCCACTTCTGCGACCTCGATCTCGATGACGAGGACGCGGACGATGAGCCCGTCGTCAACGGCGCCGACGTGGAGATGGCCATCGCCGCGTCAGCTGTGGCTGTCGATGACGTGCAACCGAGAAAGAAGGCGAAAGCTCCGGCGCCGGCGAAGCCGGCGGCACCTTCCGCGCGCTCGAGGCTGGGTGTCATACTGCTGGACCAGGGCTTGTTCACCGTGTACAAGCGCCTCTTCGTCCTGTGCGTCGCGCTGAACGCGGTGGGCCTCGTGCTCGCCGCGACGGGACACTTTCCTTACGCCAGGGCGCATGCCGCCGTCTTCGCCATGGGCAACATACTGGCGCTCACGCTGTGCCGCTCCGAGGCGGTGCTCCGGGTCGTGTTCTGGTTCGCCGTCGCGCTCTTCGGCCGGCCGTGGGTGCCAGTCGTCGTCAAGACCGGAGTGACCGCGATCCTGCAGTCGCTAGGCGGCGTGCACAGTGGCTGCGGCGTGTCGTCGCTGGCGTGGCTGGTGTACGCGTCGGTGTCGCGTCGGCCATACTCGGCCTTCTCGCGCTCTCGTGCATGGCCGCGTTCCCGCTGGTGCGCCACCTGCACCACAACGTGTTCGAGCGCACGCACCGGTTCGCCGGCTGGACTGCGCTCGCGCTGCTGTGGGTCTTCGTCGTGCTGTCCGCCGGCTACGACCCGGCGACCGCCTCCTACCACCGGCTCACCGGCTCCGTCCTCGTGAAGCGGCAGGAGCTCTGGCTCACTGCCGCCATCACCTTCTTCACCTTCCTGCCATGGTTCACCGTGCGGCGCGTGCCGGTCACGGTCACCGCGCGGTCCAGCCACGCTTCCGTCATAACCTTCCAGGGCGGCGTCAAAGGCGGCCTGCTCGGCCGCATCAGCCGCTCTCCGCTCTCCGAGTGGCACGCCTTCGGCATCATCTCCGACAACAGGGACACGCACGCGATGCTCGCCGGCGCGGTGGGCGACTTCACCCGGGCCCTCATATCGGACCCGCCGACACGCCTCTGGGTGCGCGGGGTCCACTTCGCCGGGCTGCCCTACCTCCTCAACATGTACCGGCGGGCGACCATGGTCGCGACGGGCTCCGGGATATGCGTGTTCATGTCCTTCCTGATGCAGCCCGGCCCGGCCGAGCTGTCGTTGGTGTGGGTGGCCAAGGGCATCGACGCCAACTATGGCGAGGAGATGAAGTTGGCAGCGTACAGCAGCGAGAGGCTCCGCGGGCGGGTGATCATACACGACACGGCGTTGATGGGGCGGCCCAACGTGGCGGCGCTGGCCGTGGACGCGGCGCGGCGTTGGGGCTCGGAGGTGGTGGTGGTGACCAGCAACCCGGAAGGGAGCAGGGACGTCGTCGCGGGGTGTACCAAGGCCGGTATCCCAGCATTCGGGCCTATCTGGGATTCTTGATCCTACAAAGGAATCTCGAACACTGGAATTTCTCGTTTGGCTCCATCTGGCACAAACACTGAAACACAACATCTATGACGTCGACGGCGCTCAATCTGTAATTTAATATAAGCAGTTTGAAGACAAACTTGCTAGTAGCTGCGTGTCTGTTTGGTTAAGCTGTGGCTGTGAGGAAGGGTGGTTGTGGGTTGTGTATCATAGAAAAGCTATCGTGGGCTGTGAGCTTTGGAAAAACTGAAAGTTGTTTGATTGAAACGAGTATAAAGTATACTCCCTCCGTCCACAGAAAAATGCAATTAACGTTTTTCGAGAAGTCAAACAGTTTAAACTTTGACTAAATTTATATAAAAAAATACTAACATTTATGATACAAGTATCATTAGATTAGTAATAGAATACATTATCATAATAAAATTATTTCAAAACATAAATATTAATACTATTTACTGTACATTTGGTCAAACTTTAGTCATTTTGACTGGCACGTATCACACAATTACATTCTTTTACGGACAGAGGGAGTACCTCCTATCTTTATCTCTCTAGAAACAACTATGAAAGAGTTCTTTATTCCACCCATTTTTTAAAAAAACAGAAAGCCAAAAGCCAAAAGCAGGTTATATGCTTTTTAAAAAATGTACTATGAAAAAACAACTACTTCTGAAAAAGCAGCTTGCAAAAGCAAACTCCTTTGGTTGGACTTTTGGCTTTTGGAAGCAAAAACACGCCAGAAAAGCCCAACCAAACGGTCCCTAATTTTTTCTAGAGCAAATCTAAATAGCTAGTTGTCCGAACTAAACAGATTTAGGCAAACATAGATTGTAAGATGTCAAAATTTGTTCATTTCCTGTGCGAGGCTAAAACGAATCGACAAACTAATTCAATTGCTAATCTTTGTGTCATGAAATATAGTGGATTTTAGTTATCCTAAATCAATCTATCATAAGTTTGATTAAATTTGTAAAAAAAGAACAATCATATTTATGATACAAAATCAGTTTAATTAGATACATTATGAAAGTATTCTCGTACTATACCTCTTTAATGTTGTATAGATGCTATTACTTTCTTTATAAATTAAAATTACAATGGCTTGACTTACAACTACTGAAAATCTATTATGTTTCAGGACCGAGAGAGTACATATATCTATCTAGTCCAACCTTTACTCACAGTACGCTTAATTGTGGCCATACTGTACTAACGTTATTAAATTAAATATATAGTCCAAGCGCAGTATGGTATAGATTGTATGAACATGTGTAACTAATTTTAAAACTAACTAGCAAATATGCTTTTACGTTGCAACGAGACCTATAATTTATTACTTGGTGTCGTACCGATGATAATGAGATAGCTATTTCTGTTGAATTCAATTGGACTTGACCTTAAATGAAACAAATTCCAAGGCCTATAATAAACACTAGTGCAATAAAGAATTGATCTTGTATGGTAAATTGACATGAGATTAATTCAACTTAAATAGGTAGCTATTGTGTCCACATGTTATGAGAGTTTGAAAAAAGTAGAAGGCAAGTGACACCCGCACGAGCAGGGCTCCGCGAATGGGTTTTGGCGGCTAGAACGTGACATAAGTGATGTAGCGCTAATGAAGATTTTGCAGTTTTCAATTCCACCTATTTGAGATACCTTCATTCTCTGTTTTTATTGCCGTTTCTATGAGCCAATCAGGAAAAACATTTCTTGAAAACTGTATTCACGACTACTCGTGCATATATATCGCGAATGGTTGCCACACGCACGTCTAGATAATCCAACAACGTATCTTGAAAAATACCACGCATGCGGCTTCATGCAGCTCTCACGCACGCTTACCAATCCTAACATTCGACTCCCACACGCAACTGAAGCCCGGCACACTTGTTGGATCGTTGATCTATGTGTGGCAACCGTCCACGATGTATGTGTGCAGAATTTTTCATTAATATATATTTTACCATACGGATACAGTGGGTAACAATATAACCAACACGAAAGAGTCATAAAAAAAAAGTTACACCCGGTCGCATATTGCGAAGAACCTTTGTCAAAGTGTCGAATCGACTGCGTTTAGTTTCGACGGTTTAGACCGGACACTGCTGACCTCTGAACCTTTGCAACACTCGCTACTACTGTATTCCACACGGGAAAATTGGATTCATGCCATTAAAAGATCCTGACTTTGGAGAAATACCATCAAAAGATTCAGCTTTAGAGAAATAACATTGAAAGGTTGCTCCGTTGTTGATTTCAACCATTTTCTGTTAACTTGCCGTTGATTTGCTCAACTTGCTCGTAAGAAAAAAGAACGCCGGACTCGCAGGAAGGCTGCCATGACCAAATCCATGGCCATCAGCGGTCGGCAACGCCACTGCTCGCGTTCAGTCCGGCCTGCGCTGCAGTTCACGGCCACGGCCCACAGCCTATGGAGCTGCTCCCCCTCCCCTCTCCTTCACCACACTAAGCTCGTCGTGCCATCTCGAGCTGGTGCTTGCCATCCATAATCTCCAATTTCTTCCTCCTCTGTTGTCGAGCACAGAAGGAGTTCGCACCCATCGATCCGCGACGCCTGACCACCGCACGGTCTGATTCCTTCGACGGTGAGCATCGATAGACTCTCCTCCACCTTTCCCAAGTCGTGCCCCTTCCTTTCCTTGTCTGTACCGAACTGCTCTCGATCTTCAGAGCCGCAACCATGGCCGCCAATGAAACCCCTCATCCTTCTATCTCTCCCTGTACCCTCGGATTTAGGAATGGTAGCCTAGAACTGGATTTCAGATTTAGGAATGGTAGCCTAGAACTGGATTTCAGCGAAGCTCCACTAAGCACCATGGTGAGCACGGTGGCGCTCATGTCGATGGTCGTTGTCGTTGACTTAGCCCAGGCCGGATTGAACGGCAAATCAACGGCAAGTTAACAGAACGGTAAAATCAACAACGGAGCACCCTTTCAATACTATTTCTCTAAAACTGAATCTTTTAATGGTATTTTTTCAAAGTCAGGATCTTTTAATGGTACGATCCAATTTTCCCATTCCACTACTGGGAAGCCAAAGATGGCGTCAGCAGCAGCGTTCCCCAGCAGCCTCCTCTTCCCGACCAGACCAAGCACGCCACCGCTCCCGTCGTCCTCCTCGTCCTCCCGACCGTCTCACTCCCGCCCCCACCTCCGCATCCGATCTCCGAACCCTGCTAATCCAGCGGCCGCGCCCGCGTCCTCTCGGATGGAGGTCGCCCAGCCCCAGGCGAGCGACGCCCAGGGAGGAGGGGCGGAGCCGGCCATGAAGCTGCTGTTCGTGGAGATGGGCGTCGGCTACGATCAGCACGGCCAGGACATCACCGCCGCCGCCGTGCGCGCCTGCAAGGACGCCATCACCTCCAACTCCATCCCCGCCTTCCGCGGCGGTACGGAACAGATTCGCCGACCCGCTGTCCCCTGCTTCTCGGGCATTCCGTCGAACATGTCGACGGCACGGCATGGCAGGAGATTCTAAACTGGGTTGTTTTGGTTGTGTGCTGCGCCTGCTGCAGGGTCCATTCCTGGAGTGAACACCGACCAGATGAAGCTGCAGATCAAGCTCGGGGTGCCGAGGTCGACGCAGCACTTGCTGGATGCTGAGAGAGTCAAGGCCGTCTTTCCCTAGTGAGCATCCTCTCTCTCTCTCTCTCTCTCTCTCTCTCTCTCTCTCTCGTTTCTTTCTTGGTACCTGTTAGTACCTCTCTCTCTCTCTCTCTCTCTCTCTCTCTCTCTCTCGTTTCTTTCCTGGTACCTGTAGTACTTTGCTCTCTCTCGTTTCTTTCCTGGTACCTGTTAGTACTTTGAAATTTAGCATCCAAGTGCCGGACAGTTGCAGTGCAATGGTGTGATGGGTTCGCAGTTCATAATGAAGTAAATATTTTTTTTAGAACGTTATTTGTGAGATGATGACTTCATGAGCATGTATCAGTGGTTAGAGGAGCAAATAGGGCTCTAAATTTGCAACCCTGCTTTATACTTGACCTCTGATATAGTCACAGAAGTCATCATTTGCAGAATGTATGAGCCTAGGATAAGGATGTTTTCTTACCACAATTGCATGATGACCCCTTCTCATTGATCTGCATAGAAAAACTTTTCTGGCTGCGGTGCTCATAAGTCATGACGGTATGGAAATTTGTTAGTGGTCCTCATCAGTTGAGATTCCACAGAATGTCTTGGCGCAGAGACCACAATACCAATGATTTAGTTTAGGCAGTCGTGGGCTTTGATTAGAGATTCTGTATTCATGTACAACTAGCTCCTTGACCTATGTGACAGAATAATGTTTCTTTCTCCAGTGGCGGAGGAAGAATAAAAATTAAGGTGTGGCGAAGTTGATAACAATAATGGGTAAACAGTAATCTTTTTTTTTTTCTAAAAATAAAGTAGTATATATTTATATGCATATGGTGTATAAAATAATGTCGCTAATTGCAATATGCACGTTTCATTTTGGCATCGATTGTCCCCTACCATGTGCCATCCATCTCAAATGAAGATGAAGACATAGTAAATAAGTCATAAGCAATTAACAAAACAGCGAAGACAAGCCTTGACCGATGGGCAATGGTGTTCCAAGCTCCAGCGGTTTGGACTGGACGTTCTAGCTAGTGGCAACCTCCAACGATTTTTCCGGACAACGTGAGTGGTGGCTGGCGTGGGTTGGGGCGGCACGAACTGCACCTCCAGGAATACATTTGTGAGGGACGGCGTCAGTTCAACACCTCGAGGCTCAAGCCCTTGACAGTTCGTGGGGATACAACGGCAGTGCAAGCGTTGCTCCAAATTGGGGCTAATTGTGCAGACCACAAGCAAAGTAGACGGCTAAAGAGCTAAGCGCATGCAGCACAAATAATATTAATAAACCAATATCTATCCGTTTTTTTCTCCAACTGCCAATCGATATCTTGCGTGAATGCCGCACAGGAATGAGCGGCTGACCACCAGCGATTTCAAGAGGGCCATACCTTGCCATATCAGAAGCTAAAACCTTGCCATATCAGAAGAGGGCCATACCTTGCACAGGAATGAGGAATGAGCGGCTGACCCCCAACATTCCCATACATCCCATAATTCATCCCCTAAATTAGGTGCTTAATTATCTACTCCCTCCGTTCCAAATTATAAGTCGCTTTGACTTTTTTGGTTCATCCATTTTGCTATGTATCTAGACATATTATTATATCTAGAAGCATAGCAAAATGGATGTACCAAAAAAGTTAAAGCGACTTATAATTTGGAACGGCTGGAGTAATTAGCTGGTTAATGATACTATTTGCACTATGATTTTTTGTTCTTACTCTATATTAATCTCTAATTGTATCTTATATAAATAACAATTAGGTCTTTCTAATATTTTCTTCATATCTTTTATTTTTATTATTGCCTATCAAACATTAGTTTATCCCCATAGCGCACACTCTAATTAGCTAGCTAAACGATAAGTGGCCGATTGTTTGTCATTTAACGTTTAGGATCTGGTACTAATTAATTTTGCCCCCGTTTAACTGCTTGTTATTACAGTGATCTTTTTCTAGCCAAAGAATTAGATTGATCGGGTGAAGGTTAGAGGCCTGAGGCTAATTAATTTCCCTTCATTTTTTTTAGTTTTTCTGTTTTCTTTTGTATCATAACACATATGTATACCTTTGTCGTGTATATATTTTGACATCCTATGATCAAATCTTGGTTCCGCCCCTGGGACTAAGTACACCCTTTTTTCAGTAAAATTAATATTTTGCACGTCATTGAAACTATAATATTTTTTATACCAACTAGTGAGAAGAGACAAGCGTCCTTGGCCTTCCATCAAATATCATGGCAGATTAGTTCATTTTACGACTGTGCATTGGGTTATGAATGTTCAATAGCCATACCATGTAATTTTATATAATATGACTGTCAAGTTTGTAAAAGAAATTATTTATGTGAATTCATAATGCGTATGTGTATGTTGGTGTTATATCTTAAGATAAGTTATATTTACTTGAATCATTGTGAAAGAATGTTGTATCAGTTGAAATTGTGGTGGTACTCATGCAGTTTTCATGTTGAAGACTACACCTTTCATCAGTATACTAATTATTCAGTAGGCATTGAATAAGATTGTTAACACGATTGACAATGAAAAAACCTGACCAAAATCAAGTATCAAGTATCATGGACTGGATGGTATTTGGCAGTACAAGTATCACTAACGAAAATTAAGCAGGCATCTTCTCAAATTCAGTGGAATATATTTTTGTTAGAATGACCAATAACAATGCTGCAAGCTGGCGGTAGAGCCTTTTGGGGCTTAGTTAGGCTACTCGTGAGTGGTGGACACTAATAGAACTATAGAAGGCGTGCCCTGATAAAATGTGCATTGCTGCGTAATGATAGTGTGCGTCTTTGTTTCTGGATCTCATGTGCCGTTGCCTCGATATTTTGCAGCGGCAAGATAATCAGCTTTGAGGTCGTTGACGGTGGCATGATCTGTTCAAGCGGCGTGTGCCTGGAAGCAATGGGGGATAAGAACGATGACTGCTACATAGTCAACGCTGCAGTGTATGTCGGCTACTGATGTAATTCCGGAAGAATTGCTTTCACTTTCACCTGGTACCTGGAACAGTAGAGATTGGTTATGGCTCTTTTTTTTGCAGGAGAGCTGTGTATCATTATATTAAGAAAGAAAAATGATTGGTTATGGCTCCTCAATTTTAGAAAACTGCTCCTACTAGAGATGTTTTCCTACCGCAATAAGCCCAATAAGCATGCGGTTGCTATCAGCATTTCCGTTTCTTTGAGCGCTTGGTCACTCTTGCGATCGATCCATCCCGCAGATGCGTTGCTATCAGAAATTCAGAACTTCCGCGACTGCGCCGCGAGCCTGTCGTGCACGCTGCCCGGTTGACGGGTGCTGCTCATCGTTTTTTGGGGGACGGCAATGCAGGTTCTGGTCATCCAGACCTTTGACAGTGCTGCAGGCTGCCGCCGCCCCGATGCCGCCGACGGGCGACGGCTGCTGCTGCACCGCCGTGTCCTCAACGAACTCGTTGCCAGGTCGCCAAACAGGTCGTGGCCGGAGCGTGCATCCACGCACGCAGTCCGCTTTGGCACCGAATCCATCTAACCAACGATTTCTCTTTCTTTTTTCCGGTAACGCTCGATATCCAGATGGACGGACGCGGTTTCCCCGCTGGCTACCGCGCCCGTCCGTGCTCATTCAAAACATCTCTCTTCTGCGCTCCACCTCAACCGTGCTGCCCGTCTTCCCCACTCCACGCTCCACCGTGTCGCTTGCCTGCACTGCAGCATCCGCTCGTCGTGGCCGCCTCCACCGCGCTGCCCGCTCGTAGCGGCCATCCTACCACGCTGCCCACTCGCCGCAGTCACTCGCGCCGTTGCCGCACAGGCGAGCTCCATGCGCTGCTGCTGACTTCCGCGATGGCGTCGAGCTCCGCAATGACGAGCCTCCATTCGTCCAAGTAGCAAGGTGATATTGCGCTAAAAGCGCTTGTGTTTTAAGTGTTTTAGATTTCAGATGCTTCATCTGGATGTTGAATGTGTATTACCTGGATGTTGCAAAAATAGATTTGGATGTTGCACATATTGAAATAGCTATACACGTATGTTGCAGAAATGTTTCAGTTGTTTTCATACGTATGTTGTAAGTGTATGTTTTCTAAATGTTTCAGCTGTTTTGGATATATGTTGCAAGTGTTTCATCCAAATGTTGCAAGTGTTTCATCTGTATATTGTAAAGGTAGAATTGAATGTTGCATATGTTGCAATGAATATACTGTTATGTTTCAAACGTATACTGCATATGTTGCATCGGTGGAAAGTAAATCTAAATGTTGCATATGTTGCAAACTATACTGTTATGTTTCAAACGTATAACGCATATGTTGCATGAGTGGAGCGATGTTGCAGAGGAGATGAGATGAGACGGGAGCTTGAAGCGCTTGGACCTGGCGGCGGCCTCAGACTCCGTGGTGGCGTCGAAGCTGCTCTCCATCTTGGCGTAGTAGTCCATCATGGCCCGCGACTTGGTGTCGGCGTTGGACTCCAGCAGCACTAACTTCCGCCTGGATGCGTCCGCGGCGCCCACATGGTCGATGTGCTCCTCTGCCTCTAGCGCCGCCAGCGAGGTGAGCAGCTTGGCGATGGACTGCCCTCCTCTTCCCTAGCGGCTCCGCCGTCGTCTGCTCCGCGCTGCTTCCGGCGTGGCCGTTGGTCATCCCTGCGGCGTTGGCATTGGGGTAGGGGTCGTTGAGGGTGCTGCGTCCAACTAGTTAGCACGCTGGCGCGGGATAGGATGCGGGGTGCGGGGGCGTGGGATGCATGAGCGAGCACATGACTCTGTTCTTTTTTCGACAAATATGCTGAACGTTTTTTTGGCAATACGCTGAACGTGTTTAGTTGGCTAAACAAATAGTATGTTTTAACCCTCCCAAAGAAACTGTTCAATGAAATGTCAATAGGTCAACTGTTAACATTCTCCAATTGTGATGTATTCCAACCACTTTGTATTTATCTGTGACCATAAATATTCCTTTTTTTTATCTGAAACATTACCATCCTCCTACCTTATGGCTTCATTTGGTCATAGTAGCAGCACATGCATAAATGATAAAGCTTAAAAATTGTCAGATCACTAAAATTTTCAAGTCACTCCTGAAGGCTCCTGTGCATAGGATTGCCTCCCAAAGGAATACTAAGGTATTTATGTTTTACCATTTATATAATTTCGGTTTCTTATGTCTTGAGTGGAAATTATTCTTCTTGTTGTATTTTGACAATCATGATGACACCCAACCTACAAGTTTTTTTTTACTTATCAAACATTTATGGTGTTTTTGGTTTGAGAAATCAACTCATTTTAGATGGAGCATCATGAGTCTATTTCTCAAATTTAGTGGAATAACCCGTCCTCAAATTAATTATTAGGTTGTGAACAAAGGGGTAGTGAACTAGTGATGGATCAACTCATTCTATTACACAAACCAAATAAAATACTAGAGAATGAGATGATGATGGACCACTCCATTCCACAAACTAAACATCACATTAGTTACTTGCATGGCAAGAGTTTTTGGCAAATTCCGGATGCTTTAGTCTTCAAAGCGAGTGAAAAAGGTACATATAACTTGTTCATCAGCAAGGGAAGCGAATTTAATTACTTTATATACTAATGCTGAAACTTGCATAGCGAGAATTTTTGGCAAATTCTGGAGGCTTTATTTAAGCTTCAACGCAGGAATAAGGTAACCATCACTGTTCATCAGCAAAGGAATCGAAATTACAGAATTTGAAAAATACATGTTCACATTTTTCACTAATCATGTCAAGTCACGGAGAATTGCAAGCTGAAATACAAATATGAGTACTAACACTATGGATCGATTGATAAAACAATAAATTGGTAAGGGGGACTATACATTCATTTTTTTTTACTTGAAAGCTCAATTTACAACTTTTACATTTTCAGTTAGATGACCACGTTCTGAGAGACACATATCCATCTGTTCAGATATGAGATTGGTTAGGGCTTGGATCAATGACCGTGCATCAAATATGACACCAACTTTCGGGTCATTAATAGACTTCACAGTTACCTGCAATATGGATCAGCATACGAAAACAATCGTTTCAGCAAAAGCTATAGTGTGGAAATACTAGGACAAGAATAATACAATGTCTCGCACAAGATTCTGTAAATACCTTTTACCTACAAGACTAATGTTGTTTATCTATAAACCAAAATTTTAAACTAAGCTTGCTCGACTAGATTTTCTAAAACTTCAAGGCAATCCCAGTGTGTGCCTTTCACAATCCAGCATCAAATATTTTTATTCAGGCAAGCAATAATCTGATGAAAAAAAAATAGAATACCATTTGATTGCATAATGAGAGGCCCGAATAGGAACTGGAACTTCAAGAGTTACCATCCCAGACAAAACAAGACTTAGGAAAATAGCTCGCTGTTGTGTGAGGTATTTAAAACGCAGGACAATGGAAATAGTAGCAAAAACAAGAACATTTCATCATCCTCTTTCACATCAATAAGCAAAATCATAGCCAATAAAATAGAGATACTTACGACATGAAAGATTCCTTGAGCTGCCAAATTTTTAATATCTAAAGGAACTTGGCCTCCTTCTGGAACCAATATAGCATTTACATAATCATTGGGCTGCACACAAAGGCAGAGAAATAATCAACAAGGAATCTTAGCAGAAAAATGACGCCTGCATTCTCAAAACTGTAATGTCTGACTCCTCCACAGCTTCATATTCTTCGAGTAAATTGTTAGCGGAACATAGAACAGACTTACACGATTCTTTAAGCTTTTGTGAGGATCACCATATGTCCGATTTAGAGAATCAGTAATTGCAGTGACAAAGCCAGAGGTAGACAGCCCAGCAGTCTCTCTGTCAAGTGATCCATTCAGAAGAAGCACCTGGATTTAGCAGGATTCAGACAGAAACATATTCTTAGTGAAAGCACCAAGAGATATAACTAATAGAAACTGCATACAACAACAACAACATAGTCTTTTGTCCCAAGCAAGTTGGGGTAGGCTAGAGATGAAACCCAAAAGAGACGAGAAACAGGGAGACACATAAAGAGACATAAAGGGCACAAGACAAAAAGAGGTCACGGTTCAGGCACGTTGATTGTCAATCTCCAAGCGCTCCTGTCCATAGCTAAATCCTTGAAGATATTCCACTCCTTAAGATCTCTCTTAACGGACTCGTCCCAAGTTAGTTTAGGTCGACCTCTACCGCTCTTTACATTATCGGCCCGCTTTAAAACTCCACTACGCACCGGCGCCTCAGGAGGCCTTCGTTGGACATGTCCAAACCATCTCAACCGATGTTGAATCAATTTCTCCTCAATTGGTGCCACCCCAACCCTATCCCGAATATCGTCGTTCCGGACTCTATCCCTCCTTGTGTGCCCACAACACCAACGCAACATACGCATCTCTGCTACACTCAATTGCTGGACATGTCGCCTTTTTGTAGGCCAACACTCAGCACCGTATAACATCGCCGCACGAATCGCCGTCCTATAGAACTTACCTTTCAGCTTCTCAGGCACTCTTTTGTCACAGAGAACGCCAGAAGCTTGACGCCATTTCAACCAGCCGGCTGAAATTCTATGCCTAACATCTTCATCAATGTCTCCATCCTTTTGTAGCATCGACCCTAAATACCGAAAAGTATCATTCTTGGCCACCACTTGTCCATCGAGGCTAACGTCTCCCTCCTCGTGCCTAGTCGCGCTGAAATCGCACCTGATGTACTCGGCCTTAGTCCTACTAAGTCTGAACCCTTTCGACTCTAACGTGTGCCTCTATAGTTCTAACTTCCTATTAACCCCTGCCCTACTGTCGTCAACAAGCACCACATCATCAGCAAAGAGCATACACCAAGGGATATCACCTTGTATGTCCCTTTTGACCTCATCCATCACCAAAGCAAATAAATAAAGGCTCAAAGCTGACCCCTGATGCAGTCTTATTTTAATTAGAAAGTCACTGGTGTCGCCATCACATGTTCGGACAAACGTCACCACATCCCTGTACATATCCTTGATGTGGGTAACTTACTTAGTTAGGACTTTGTGCTTTTCCAAGGCCCACCACATGACATTTCTCGGTACTTTGTCATACGACTTCTCGAGGTCAATAAAGACCATGTGCAAGTCTTTCTTCTTTCTATATCTCTCCATCAATTGTCGTAATAAGAAAATCGCCTCCATGATCGACCTACCAGGCATGAACCCAAACTGATTTTGGGTCACATGTGTCACTCTCCTTAGGCGATGCTCGATAACCCTCTCCCAGAGCTTCATCGTATGGCTCATCAACTTAATCCCATGGTAGTTAGTACAACTTTGAACATCTCCCTTGTTCTTGAAGATAGGTACTAATATACTTCTCCTCCATTCTTCAGGCATCTTGTTAGACCGAAAAATAAGGTTAAAAAGTTTAGTTAACCATACTATCGCTCTGGCGCCTAGGTATCTCCACACCTCAATGGGGATACCATCAGGACCCATCGCTTTATCTCCTTTCATCCTCTTCAAAGCCTCTCCGATCTCTGTCTCCTGAATTCTCCTCACAAAGCGTCTGTTGGTATCGTCAAATGAGTCGTCCAACTCAAGGGCAGGGCTCTCATTCTCCCCATTAAACAGCTTGTCGAAGTACTCTCTCCATCTGTCCTTGATCTCCTCATCCTTCACCAGAAGTCGATCTGTCCCATCCTTGATGCATTTTATTTGGTTGATGTCCCTTGTCTTCCTCTCGCGGATTCTAGCCATCCTATAAATGTCCTTCTCCCCTTTCTTCGTGCCTAACCGTTGATAAAGGCCATCATACGCCTGACCTTTTGCTACACTCACAGCTCGCTTTGCAACCCTCTTCGCTATTTATAGCCCTCGATGTTGGCTACACTCTTGTCATGGTGGAGACGCTTGAAACACTCCTCCCTAATAGCCCTTTGCACCTCGTCATTCCACCACCATGTGTCTTTCGCTTCCCGTTTGCCTCCCTACTCACGCCAAACACTTTCGAAGCCACCTTCCGGACACATGTTGCCATCTTTAGCCACATGTCATCGGCACCTTCTCCTTCTTCCCAAGGCCCATCGTCTAGCATCCTCTC
Organism: Saccharum hybrid cultivar R570; assembly: GCA_038087645.1. Taxonomy (NCBI): domain Eukaryota; kingdom Viridiplantae; phylum Streptophyta; class Magnoliopsida; order Poales; family Poaceae; genus Saccharum; species Saccharum hybrid cultivar. The sequence goes on from JAQSUU010000100.1 coordinate 601,489, forward strand.
CTTAAACGTTTGCGCTGCTTCCCCTCTAAGCTTCCACCACTTTGTTCTCGCAATCTTGGCCCGTTTGTCCCGGTGGACACGTACCCGAAAGCGAAAGTCCGCCACCACAAGTTTATGTTGAGGGACAACACACTCCCCAGGTAACACCTTACAATCAAAGCAAGCACGTCTATCCTCCCTCCTTGCAAGGATAAAGTCGATCTGGCTCGAGTGTTGTCCACTACGAAAAGTTACTAGATGAGATTCCCTCTTTCTAAAGAGAGTGTTCGCTATCAACAAGTCATAGGCCAGCGCGAAGTTCAAAACATCCTCCCCATCTTGATTCCTACTACCATACCCGAACCCCCCGTGCACCCGCTCGAAACCTACATTAGTCGCACCAACATGGCCGTTGAGGTCTCCTCCTATAAAGAGTTTCTCGCTGATAGGCACGGTACTAACCATGCTATCAAGATCTTCCCAAAACTGCCTCTTGGTGCCCTCGCTAAGACTTACCTGAGGGGCATAGGCACTGATCACATTCAGAGCCGAATCTCCAACTACCAGCTTGACCAAGATAATCCAGTCGCCTTGCCTCCTAACATCAACGACTCCATCCTTAACGCTCCTATCGATCAAGATGCCTACACCATTCCTACCCGATGTTGTCCCCGTGTACCAAAGTTTGAAGCCAGTATCCTCCACCTCCTTCGCCTTCTGGCCCTTCCATTTAGTCTTCTGAATGCATAGAATATTTACACGCCTTCTAATTGCTGCATCGACTAGCTCTCTTAGCTTACCCGTTAGGGACTCTACGTTCCAGCTACCTAGACGAATCCTAGTTGGCTCGGCTAGCTTCCTTACCCTTCGCACCCATCGAGGGAAGTGCGAAGACCCTTGCTCATTTTTTACTACACCCGGGCGTAGATGTAGCGCGCCACTAAGGTTGCGACGGCCCGACCCTTGCTCATTTTTCATCGTACCCGGGTCACGATACGACGCGCCACTAAGGGGATGACGACCCGGCCCTTGCCCATTTAACACCACACCCGGGTTCCGATGTAGCGCGTCGCTAAGAGGGTTACGCCCCAACGAATCTCTTGTGGGTTTCAAATCCATGAGAGTGGCTGTTTTTTACTGTTGGTTCGCCAGACCTTAACACACCCTCCTCTTTTACCCGGGCTTGGGACCGGCTATGTTGAGACGACTTAAGAAAGTCTTCCAGTCAACATATGCGGAGTTTAATAGAAACTGCATAAAAATACAAAAAGTCATGCAACGCAATGAGCTTTGCAAGTTTAGAACACTTGCTTCACTTATCAAATAACCGTTGGATAGTGAATTGGTTAATAAACCATTTAATATATAGAGTACATTTAAGCTCTCCCCTGCCACTTCAGAGCATCTTTCTAGCCAAGCATCAGTTAGACAAATTGCACTTACAGATTGATTTGTAAATAACTAAGAGGGCACATTCGACCAAAGATGAATGGTATCAAAACATCAATGTAACCAAGCACGGGAAGTTGATACCTAATCTGGTTTTTTAGCATAGTTAGATACCTTGGGGATGGATCTTGATGCTATAGTCTCACCAATGCCACGTAATACCTGCATAAGCTTTAATATTAGAAAGGAGGTACAAGAGGGGATGATGCAAAACAAGTGCAGAGTGAGAAGTTAAATCCAGTGTTATTCAATAGAATGTGCATTGAAAGTCAGCCTGAAGTAAATATTCCAACTCCCACATGGTTTTGAAGGTAAGATGTGGGTGAGTCAAGCACTTCAGTGGAGTAATTAAAAAAAGGGGACCACGGCCCTTTGGGGGAAAGACCACCCTCTGGGCATTAAGTGAAGAAGAGATTTTCTCACTGCAGGACATTTGTCCAGGAGCAGCCAGGACACCCCTGCAGGCCATGTATATTTCCACGACTGTGACACTGGAACAGCAGGGCAAGACCTGTTTTTTAAACCAGACCGGGGGGACGGAGGAGGGGGTCGAACTCAGGCCACTGAGGTGATACTAAGACTCTGCGACAGGCCCATTTGCTCGGTGGAGTAAGTTAATTCTCCTAACTAGTAGTTTAGCCTTCCTTATTATACAGCTGGCCCATCTAGCGCACTTTATCAAGACAAGGAAGATATGTTTCTGGAGAAAAATATACAAGAAAGTTAGTACATCTGGGTTAAGATTAGCTTAGCTAACCCACACAATTATTTTGAACATGAACAAAGGCCATGCCTATGAGCCTAGCAGTCAGGACAAAGTATCTCATAGTTTTATCACTTCAGCTTTCAGCAAATGTCAAACAACAGTCATGAATGCGCTGAAACTTATGAAGACAAAAGTAAATGATATAGGTCCTTATGAACATTACCAGTGATGGACAGACTGATGTAAAGAGTGATCCCATAGCATAGACAATGCAGTCCACCTTACTTAGCTGCTCCAAAACTGTATGGTTAACTTCAGGGAAAACCTAAAATGAAAGTGTAGCAGAAAACAATCAGGAATGGTGAAAGATACGAGATATCAAATATCATTTTTGGATATCATGATAGCTTATCAAGTTTATATGCTAGTAAGCCATTACTGATATTTGCTTAAATATATTTATATTAATGCAAGAAGATAAATGAGTTTTGATGATATGGGCATTTTAAAAGGATCATGCCTTCTTAGATGACACCATACAGTGACTGGCAGATATTCAAGTGTGATTTTCAAAGATACGTTCACCATTATGTCAGACATCAAGACATATGAACCAGCCTGTTGAGTTATATTAAATGTATTTACGAGATTTGGTAAACCCCAAGGTCAAGATATTTAAGCATCGGTTGCCTTAAAGAATAGTTTAGCACTCATAATAGACCTGCATGTCAAGGACAAGTCCAAGGCCTAACAAGTCAATAGAATGAGTACCTACCTCATGCAATAGGTTGCTGCCTTCACTTGACATGTAAAACACACGCTTGATCCTTGAAGGAAGTGCACTGCATGAATTACAATCCTTTGCAGAAAAGGAAACAGAAAAATCAATTAGACAAGAATAAACACAGTGAGAAATCAACAAGGATGCATATAGTGATGAAAAGGGTTTTTTTTTTCCCTGGAACGACAAAAAGGAGCATATAAAGGTCAAAAGCAATTGAATGAACATGGAGACATAATGCATGTCATTAACAAAGAAACTGTAACTAAGTACATAGTAGCAACTAGCAACCGACATCACAGCGATAACTTAAAGCCTTAGGCTAAGCACACCCAGATTCACCGACTCAGATTAGAAAGCGTTGCTGGCTTGCTCTTTAAGCTTAAGATAGATAACTATGAATAGATGACAAGCCATGGAGATAAACAATTATGTTCAAGATCGAACTGTTGTTCAAGCCAATTAAACTAACACAGATTAAACAGAGCACACAATCATATGGATCTTTAAATCATTTTACTGAACAAAACACATTTTAGGCATACAGCATACTTACCATCAGAATTATTAAACACAACATCTACATGATCTCTTCAAGACATCACCTCAAGCATTTTAGTTATAATAAATAGCAACTGTAATGACAAAAGCATGAAACTAATTTATTTCTTGCATATTTTATTGTGGGTCGTCATGGTTTCATCTTTAGCCTACCCCAACTTGTTTAGGAATAACATGCTATATTGCTATATATGATTTGACAAGAATAGGTTGCTTTTTAGAACGGGCAGAAGAGTTGTGTGTCATTTCATCACAGACAGGAGTATTAGGATTATTGTACATCTTAGCCTATTGTACCACACGCTGTACTTCACTTGTTTGTACTCCTCCTGTACGTGGCTCCCCCCCCCCCCCCACCCAAAAAAAAAACCCTCTGTACATGGTATGAAGACTTGGGCGTCCTGTCCACCCACCCCAAACCCTTGCGCTGCCCCTCCAGGCCGCGCGCGCCCACCCTGTCACCGCTGCGTCTCGGCTACGACCTCCCCTCTGCTGCCACGCCGTCCTCTACAAGGAGGATTTGTTATTTCCATCACCACACACCAGGAAAACTTATAGAACAAGCATGCCACAAAAAATGGGAGAAACAGCCAATAGGGCATCGCCTATCTAGTGACCAGACCCCTGGAAGTCCTTGTGGCTCCAGTTGCACAGCACAAAGTGCCCTGCTCTCCACTGCCCTCACTGCCAAAGCCACTCAGGAGCAACTCCATTGAATACACGGTTGTTCCCATGTTTCCAGATCTCTCAAGTGACTAATGTGCTCAGAGAATTAAGCCCCCTACTAAGTTGTTTATTGGCCTGCTTTAAGGCCTTGCACCACCAACTTGAAACAACTCCTCATCTGTATAAGCCTAGCCTGCAGTTCTATTTGCTGAAGTGTGATAAAGCAACCTTGCATCTCAACTACTCAGAAAACCAGTAGGTCTTGGATAGTATCCTCTTCTTGATTGCATAGTCGGCAAGAAAAAAGAATGAGGCAAACCCACTTAGCCAATCTATCTTCCATCCAAGGTGTCATGTGGGGCAAGCGATTCGCTCGCAGAGAAAAGAAGGCAGGGGCAGCAAGCCAGGAAAGTGGCTAGAATGCTGCTAATTTGGGGACAATTTGGGCACACCATTAGTGATTGAGAGTGATTTGAGGGGAAATTAGGCAGCCTAATGGCTATGTAAACCGAGAGACACCCTGAAAACAATCAAGCAATGAGTTAATTCCCTTCCTCTGTCTCTCTTCTCCAACAACATAGGGAGCCAAGGGGTAAAACCTCGCTTCAACTCTACCCACGGCTATGGTCTGCGTAGCCAAGGCTTGCCATCACCGGCACCACCACTCCCCCCTTACCGGCATCATAACAAAGACCAACTGAGAATTGCTAGCTACAGGAAGAATTTACAACAAGAACAGGTTGAAATACATGTAACGAAAGTATGATGACACAGACATGATGAGCTAGGTAAGTTTAGATCCACTAATATATTGCAATAAAAAAAGAGAGAACTTCAAAACACATGGAAGATGTCAAAAGTGCCTCATTTATCATGCAGGCCAAAAAACTCAGGAACTATCACCATTCAACATAGTACTCTTTCAAGTACCTTGTTGACTATTTCTCGGCGTCCATTGCTTGGATGTGATATTTCATTTTGGCCGCGAATGATAGTCCCATCCTGAAAACAGAAGGTTTTTTCATTAGAGAGAGAGAGAGAGAGAACAAGAATGTGTATAAACAAAGGAATTCAGATGTTTATTTATGGTTTTATGACAAGAGATGTGCATATGCTTATATAGAAGTAATTTTGCAAACACAAACAACCCTACCACATCTAGGACTCGGAATAATTAAAATGCAAGCTTATTTTTTAGGAGAAAAAATGGAAGCCTACAAGAACAAAGCTACTTACCTAATTGGAGTAAATGTAACAAATACATTCCAACATTAAAAGAAAGAAGGATACAAAGTAAATAAAGATGAAATAAAATTTTATCCAAAGGGCATGTAACAAGGAGCAACACAGAAATATATACAGCAACTTGTACAACATGGGTAAAACTTTGGCTTGGCAAAGCAAGTGAGGTTACCCATAGTTCACATCCCAGAGTAAGTCTGTCATTTGTGGATATAACAGGAAGCACAAGACTTTCTGCAGGGATCTGTGATACGCGTGAAAACAAAAAAATTGCAGCATCCAATGACTGGAAGAATATGCGTGCCCCAGCAAAAAAGAAATTTCCAATGCTGCAAGAATAAATAAATCTGTAGTAAGTTAAATGAAATGTAAACGACTTGGGAGGATTAATAAGTTGACCTAAAGGGTCGTTCCCTGTACGAAAAGTAACATCACAGACAGCAAGGTATTATGCACATCATACCATTGAATACATCAAAATGTTGCAATATGTAAACAATTGTCTCACAAGGAAAAGAAATGATGATTTGCAAGAATATTATCTACTGCAAATTTCACCTTAGAAGAATCACCTGCCGTGGGTGAAGCAAAACATTTCAGCTGACCGTCGAAGTATCTGCACAAATATGTAGAAGTCATTATGTGTCACTAAGAGAATAGGTGATGCATTGCTTAATCTTCAGCCTATGGATAACTAGGGCAGGCTTTAGACACATATTTATGGGAGAAAAGAAAAGACATGTCACATGAGAGACAGACCTCACTGTGAAAGTAGACCAAAAAGGCACGAATCGTTTCCCTGTATGGACGAGAGACTCCCTCCCATAAAGAGTGGTCTCCTTCTACAATCTGGTACCTATGAAATCCACAATTTGAATTGGTTATTCATAAACAAGAAATTAATTGGACATTAGGACAGAAACTAAAAAGAGAAAATATAATGGATCAGCAAAAGAGGAACACATTGCTACCATTCCAGCTTTGCCTCTGAAGGATCAATAGGCAGACGATGCCCAAGCAATTTCCGAACAGAAAGAGCTTCTGCAGTACTTTCATCAGACAATCTCAAACATCTTGATCTTATGTCTCCCACAGCAGGTCCACCTAATACAGGGAGGCCAACACTGACCATCATAACAGATTTGACACACGCAGATATTCTAAAATATTTCTCAAGTAACAGGGGAAGTGAATTTTATTGAAGGAAACATCGAGACCTACCAAGCACACGCACAATCTCAGCTGTGCTTCCACCATCATCAGAAACAGGGAGCACATGCGCAACTCGAGTAGTGACTTTCTTCAATTCTTCAACAACACCATTAAATGCTGTCCCGCCTGAATCAAACTCAAAAATACAAGGAGAATGGGAAATGTCTTAAAAAGGAAAAGAAAAGCATCATAGAATTGGAAAATCCAGATGGCAGATATGCCTAGGAGCTAATAGAAAAGGAAAAAGTCTACATAACCCCCCAACTATTCAGGGTGGGCTACTTCACCCCCACACTATAAAACCAGATTTTCTACCCCCTGAACTTTCCAAAACCGGTCAAATAAAGCGGGGGTGTGGGGGGTTATTTGACCGGTTTTGGAAAGTTCAGGGGGTAGAAAATCCAGTTTTATAGTTTGGGGGGTGAAGTAGTTCACCTTGAATAGTTAGGGGAGTTATGTAGACTTTTTCCTAATAGAAAATGCAGGTTTTACTATATGCCAAAAAAAATGGACAAGTTTAGTTCTGAACACTATGCATTTCTCTCTATACTAATTCCCAAGTCCCCATTTAACCATAGATCAACTTTCGGTGGCAGGACAGTGAGGAAAGGAAAACAGAGATGCCACTTGTCTGTTTGCATATATCAAAATTTTCGTTCTCAAGCAATTAAGGCTGGTAAACGAGCTGGCTCGGCTCGGCTCGGCTCGTTCTGGCTCGTTAGGATAACGAGCCAGCTCGGCTCGGCTCGTTATCTTAACGAGCCAGAAAGCCAGCTCGGCTCGGCTCGTTACGAGCTCGAGCTGGCTCGTTAGGCTCGCGAGCCAGGAAAAAAAAATACAAAATATAATATTTGTATTTATCTAAAGCATAAAAATATTAATAATATAAAAATAATATATTCAATAGCTTTAAATCGAACAAAATATTCATATGAGCTAACATATTATCTATTTGTGAAGTGCAAAACATGAAGTAATACAAAACTAATATAAGTTATGATGATTTTTTCTCTAAAACTACGGCTCGTTTGGCTCGCGAGCGGCTCACGAGCCAGCTCGAGTTGGCTCGTTATAGCTAACGAGCTAAAATCCTGGCTCGGCTCGGCTCGTTATCCTAACGAGCCGAGCCGAGCTGAGCCGAGCCAGCCACGAGCCGAGCGAGCTAACGAGCTTCGAGTTTTTCGTCCAGCCTTACAAGCAATCCACGCCATCCATCAACCAGACTATAGCATATAGCGGATCATGTATCAGTGCATGAAAATTTACCTCGATAGCTGGAGCTACCTAGTTCTCTACTAAAGACGCGTTAGTAATCTATTGGCAACCATAACAAACTGAACCGATTATAAGGTTCAGCAAAGGCCTGAAATCTCATGCATGGCCAGCTCTCTTGAACTGCTGCTACTCATTACACAATGATCCAATCGTAAGCACTAAGCACCGGAATTCGCACAACCCATAGGCGCGCGCTCGTTCACATACGCCGCCCACACTTCCATTCCACGCACCGAGCCCGCATCCCCCGTCCCCCTCAGAACGAAACCACACTCGTGACAGGCACCCAGGCACGGGGAGGTCTGGTCACCTGAAAAAACGAGCAGCGACGGAGGAGCGTGGGGAGCTGCGGCGACGGCATCGGCGCCGGCGGCAGCAGAGTGCCCGCCTCCGTAGGCGGCCATGGCGCGGCTGCGGCGGAGACGCCCCGGCGGGGGCCTGGACGCTGCAGATCTCGGCGCGCGGAGTAGGCAGCGGCTTCGGGAAGCGGAGGCGTGGGGCGGGGTTATGTTGCAGCGCGGGCACGCGACGAGTGCCATCCCGTCCGACCTCTCTCGGGTGGGGTGGGAGTGGAACTGTGGAACGGGGTGCCCGCGGGCGGAGGAAGCAGCCGCAGCGGCCCGCGCCAAACGAAACGAGCGGCGCGCGTCCCCCTCGCCCCTCGGCCTCGTGCTCGCGGCACACTGGCACTGACCGACCCCTTTGTTCCATTCGGGAGTGGAGTGACACGGTGGTCCATGGTTGGATGGTGGACGCTGTGGGCTGCCTCCGGGACGGGCTGGTCGAGGAAATGGCCTTGTGGGCTATCTTCTCGACCGGCCCATGGGAAAACCGCGCCCGGATTCAGCTCGACTTGAACGGAGAGGCATTCGAAGCTCCGACCGACACCCTCAAGCGTGCAAATCATTTCCGTGGCTCGGATCGCACATCTCCCAGGCCCGGCATCCTCATTGCGCGCATGATGCGCACTCGAGCGAAATTCTCCCCACAAACAACGTTCTGGAGAGCTAGCTGCACGTTACCGGTTCTTTACGCGACGCGATACATGGACTCTCCCTCCAGGCTCCATGATCTATCCAGCTCCAGCACCAGCACCAGCACCAGCTGGCTTCTTCCAATGCCCTATAACCATCATCGCTTCCTTTCCAAAGGCCGCCGTGCACGTGTACTCGTCTTGGCGAACTGGTAGCATCACCGAGCCGCTCTGCTCTGGTGCGGCTGGGCAAAAGGCAAGGAACCCCACGTTGTTGGCTGCACTGTCTGCGTGGCTCGTAGTGTAAATTAAGATGCCGCTGCGAAACGGAGCGTGAGACGTACCCTACTACTCCCGCGTGGCTGGTAAAACAAACTCTTGAGCCCATTCAGATCGGCCTAAAGTACACGTACCTTTTCTCAAACTACTAGCTATAGGCATATGCAGGCCACTTGATGTGTGTACGTAGGGGCACTAGAATATTTGCGTGCCACGCCAAGCACTACCGCTAGTAGTGATTAATAACAACGCTGTAAGCCTGTAACTGTAAACAACAGTCACTAATTAAGCAACCTACTACTATCATTCAGTCACGTGAGTACACAAGAGTATGTACAGATCCAGACGGTGCGTACGCCGCATAGATAACAGCACGAGCGGCGCATATACGCACACGGCACACGGTCGCAATTCCCAACCAAAACCCCAACCCCTCCTCACCAAAACCGGCCAGGGCGCCCAACCAAAACCATCCAGCTCCTCCACGCCTTGCTCGCCGCCGTCCCCTACCTCTCCTGGTGGTTCCCGGCCAGTCCCTCGTCCCGTCTCGCTATGTAATCACCCTGCCCAGGACGCCAGGACTCCAGTCACTCTCCACTAGCTCGCTCGCTCGCTTTGGCCACCTAGAGCGCGCGCGCTATAGCTAGCTAACCAATGGATCACTCCATGAAGCCACTGTCAAATCCTTAGGACCGTTCTAGGTGTAGATCAGTCGGTAGGTTCTTTGGTATTTGGAATGAATCGATTAGAGCATCACATAGATCCGAGAGATCTAGATAGAGACAGAGAGGATGGGAATGGGAATGGAGAGAAACGATGTTACCGATGATCCTGGTTGGAGGAACTCGCCTGGTGTCGGTGACGAGGAAGCAGTGGCAGCACCGGTGGGTCTTCCCATCGCTGGCAGTGCTACCCTCTAGATCGGCTAGGGTTCGGAGTGGGTGGCAGCTGGGCGGTGAACCTCGTAGCCCTAACCACTGGCCCCCCACCTCCTATTTATAGCACTGCGCGACGGGGGCCCACCAGCCACTTCATTGGGCTGGACGTCCCCGATCAGAACGCGAGATAAGGGCCCAGACAAGGCCGTTGGGCCAAGTCCAGTGGAGATCAAACTAACATTCTCCCCCTTGATCTCTCATCACTTTCTTCGTTCTTCAATTTCTTATTCAAAATTTCAATTCATATTTTTCTTCCTTCTTTCCTATTTCATCACAGATTAGTGCATAGAACTGTCCCATCGTCACAGCAATTAGTGCCGCTAGACTAACAGCCACAATACACTTCTCTATTTTGAAATGATACTTTCTTTGGGCCCTTTGTTGTCCGGGAATCATAGGCTATACCATAAAACCCATATCGACTGTGCGTTCTCTGAACACACTGGGTGGTAAGCCTTTATAAGCGGATCTGCAAGTACTTGCTTTTTACTTATACATTCGAAAGCTTTTAAAAGATTCCGGACTTTCTCCTTCACAACGTATAACTTCATGTCAATGTGTTTGGCAGCACACTTGACCCGTTGTCATAGGAGTCAATCATTTTAAATGGTAATTGCTGTTGTATACCATTACTAATTCCGGGTATAAGTTAACAATTTCGCCTGTCCTATAAGCCTCATAATAAGTTGTACTATAGGTATGCATCATTGATGACACCACAACTGTTTCTTTGGAGCTTTTCCACAATAAAACTCCAACTACGAGTGTTAGCTACTATGTGGGTTTCACTAAACATCTCGCCAAAATTCAACATTCTTGTACCCACAACCATTTGGGGTACTTGTTCTTTCTTAGTCATCATGAGGCTTATTAAATCTTTGCACAATTGCAAGACATTCTCAACTCCATTCCAGTGATCTATATCTGGACTGGACTTTCTGCCAAAACATCCCGGATAAATGAACTATGTCAGGGTAATATCATACTTGTGCACTCTTTAACTGTAATATCATAGTTGTGCACTCATCAAGCTTCCAACAGCTGAAGCATATGGATCCATATTCATTTGATCTATCTCATGTCGGTTCTTGTAACACTAAGATTCTCACAATTATTACCCTCGACTATATGAACAGGCGTAGGTTCACTTGCATGCATACTTTGTTTCTTTACAATCTTTTCTAAGCATGCCTTTGTGATAATCCTAATACCCCTTTCATCTGTCTCGGTGAATTTCAATTCTTATAACGAGAGTCATTTCACCGAGAACATTCTTATTGAGTCTCGAGGACAAGAGCTTCTTCACATATAGTAGATGGACATCACTACTAGCAAGTAAGGTGTCATCCACATATTAGGGTTAGGAATTAAATCTCCCATTCTATAACTTTGTACATGTGCAATTGTCCTCTCATTCTCTTTAACCCAAAATTTCTAGTTGACCTTTCTACTCGAAATGCCACCGTTTAGAGACTTGCTCTAGTTCATAAAGGATTTTTACGGGTGGCATCCCATTCGTTCGTTCTTTCTTTCTTTCCACGATAAAACCTTTAGGTTATGTCATGTAATTATTTTTCATACAAATCCCATTTGGGAAATGTTGTCTTTACTTTCATCTCAGATCATGATGTGCCACTAGCACTCATTGTAATCTATTCATTCTCTTGCGTAAAATCTTTCGATTCAAGTCGTGCTTCATATCTTCTGTTCCCTTTGGAGCCACATTTCGTCTTGTAGACCCTTTACAGCCTACTGTTTTGGCTCCATTAGGAACTGCTTCTGTTTCTCAAACTTCGTTGATATTCATCAATTTCATTTCAATTTCCTTAGCTTCTTGCCATTTAGACGTGTTAACGTCTCTCATGGTTTCTTCAAATGAGGTGGATCACCCTCCATTTGAATTTCTTCATTAATATATATAACTTATAGTTATCAATAATATCTGATTCTCTTATTCTTTGAGACCTTCAGGTCTGTAGCTAATGGCATGACACTTCTTTCACATTGGGTTGTTGTTGCTCTTTCATCGTCAATCGATTCTATAGGATAACCAGATCATTGTTTTCTTATTCATCTTCTTAAAGGGCTAACAACATGTGTTATATGAGTCATACAACATCAACATGGTGTTGAACCCTACCGATCTTGAGTCATTGGAGTAGGCACTGGTCCTACTTCTCTTCAAGTCGTAGATCTTTTCATACCATGCTCCCCCAGATTAATCCATCTGGTGTAAGGATAGCGTATCTTCAATCTTTCTTATTTTGGGTTTATTCTGTTAAATCTATCTCATTTGGTGCTTTGAGCACCGTCTTAGTATTTCTTAGTCTCATTGCTATCTTCCTGTTGAACTGTAAAATCTTCAGGAATTTAGCCATTTCTGTACTTAGGGGTATCTTTATTATGACCGTTGTACTCCCTCAACGATCACCTTCATCTTTTATAGATCACTTTTTCTCTAAATGCAAAGCATACAATGGGGAATTTCTTTCAATTATCTTTCTGAGTTTCTTTCGATTGTCTTTCTTTCTTTCTCAATTCATAGTTATCAATCCTTCCCCTCGAAATGTGGCACAAACTTTTCTGCCATAATTTCGAAACATTCATAACTCTTGTGAATGAGGATACTTTAATTACTTCATCCACGTGATTACATCATGGAAGATAAAATTATTTCTTAATTCGTATGGGAGTATGTATTCTTTTCCTCATTTCACTTCAAGAACTCAACAGAGTCTTTTTCATCAGTACTTCTGCAAGTCATGCTTGCATGTCATTCTTATCATGAGGTTCGTTTTCAACTTCCTTTTGTTCTTAAACTCATACTAGGACAGCATAAGAGCTACCCTAAACTTCTCTCCCTGTGCGGGATACACATGGTCATCTCACTTTCTCCTGCCATGCAGGACAAGTGTTATGCCAACTTTACCCCACAACACGGGTATTTTCTTAAATTTTATGCTGCCACGCGAGGCAATTCCCTTGAAGGGACATGAATGCCAGGATTGGCTCATATACAATCATTAAATTCAGGAATAAATCTGTTATTCTTTAACACACATGCTTAATCCGACGTTGGTCAAATTAAACAAGCATGCCACTCATTACAATTCATATCATGATGATAAAAAAAACTGAAAATTAAATTATTTTTCATAGAGGGTACATAAAAGATATTTCTTAAACTAAACTTTTATTGTTCTATTTCTTTCTTGGATCAATATCCCTGAAATCTTCGAAAATTATTTCTTTTCAAGCCACTCTTAAAGAGGACACAATTTCTCATGCAATGGCCTACTATCATATACACAATTTGTGCTTAGGCTTTTCATCATCTGAGTCACAAGAACACAGTGCTTTTTCTTTCTCTTTCTTTTCTGCCTTCAAGAATGAAAGCAAGAAGATCTTTGTCTGAAAATTATTCAACAATAGTTATCAACATTAAATTCTAATTTCTTTATGTTCTATTCTACATCACCGTTGGGCAGATATAGAACAAAACAACTTTCTTCTACATTAATTCTATATCACCGTTGGGAAGATATAGAACAAATGCATAAAACTCATAGATTAAACTCATAAAATTTTCTATCAATAACTTTTGCTAAAATTAGCAACATCATGAATACAAATATTCTTGTACATTAATTCCACATCACCGTTGGGTATAAATGGAATTAACATATGGAACAACTCAATTATCATTAACTCTCTTCAAATTAAATTCTCCCGTTGGTTCAAATTTAATTAGAAGATCATCATCATTATCATTGCAGCGGAAAATCATCTTTCTATTTCATGAGCATTTCTTGATCTTTATCTATTCTCTGAAAAATGGTCACTTTGATGCATAATTTAGCAGAGATTTAAATTTCAACCTCAAACTCATAAATAAGCTTATAATATTGTTATCATCAACGTTGGTCAGAAAATAACAATATCATAATTTCATTTAAATCATAATGTGAATATCCCTCTAATTAAAATTTTCTCATTGGTTCTAATTTTAATTAGAGGATAAACCTTTCATCATTTTCTGAACAATTGTAACTGCTCTTCAAATTAAATCCTCCCGTTGGTTCGGATTTAATGAGAAGACAATATTCTTTTCCTTTGCAGCGGAAACATTAATCAAAATTCTTAACATAATTCTTATTCAGAAGCATTTTCTTTACTTGTTTACTCTCTAGACAATTTATCCCGTTGGTTCAAAATTGAATAGAGATGAAAACTGTACAAAATTCTTCAAAACAAACCTTCTGAAAAAGAATAAAACAAATTCTTACGCTTGACTTTTCGTTCGGCCTAAAGCTGGCCCGAAGGTCCGCTCGCGGCCCACGTTTTTCTTTTATTCGGCCCTGGGAAAAATGGCCAAAGACTCATTCGCGTGCAGTGCCGCGGCCCAGCAGTGGAGCAAGCCGGCCAAACCGGCCCATTTCGTCGCGGCCCAGCGGCATCAGCTACGTGCGGCCCAGAACGCCTCAAGCAGCGCGCGCACGCGGCCCTCCCCCGTGCCCAGGCCGCAACCTGGGCCTAGGCCGGGATTCTCCTTCCCCGCCTGGGCCGAATTCAGTCCGATGGATCCTAGCCGTCCATCTTGATCCGACGGCCGCCCACCGAAGCCACAGGAGCAAAAGCCCCAGACGGCCGCTGAGTCCCTTAACCCTAGCTCATTTGAGCCCCAGCCTTCTCTCTCTTCACCGCAGCGGCGGCGCCGGCGGCGGCCACGTTGGCCGTCGGCTCCGGCGAGGAAAACCGCAGCCGGAACAGATCCGGCCGGCTCCCTCTCGTTTGCCCATTCTTTTCTTCACTTTCTCTCACCGCATCTCGCAAGCAGCAGCCCCACCTGGAGACCATGCCGGTGGCCAACGCGGGAGAGACATGGCGCCACCGGGGTACCCCTCGCCGGCGCGCGCATGCGACCGAAGCCGCGCGCGGCGCCGTCGAGTGGTATTGCGGTGGTGCCCTTCGACCGAGGCCGAGGTGGATCCGCGCCGTGGCGAGACCACGCCTGCCGGCGACTCGGCTTCTTCCCACACGCCGGTCGGTTCTGATGTTCTTCCCACGCGCCGGCTAGCGGCGGCGCGGTTCCCGCCTGATGGCGGCTTCTGTGACGGCGAGAGAAGCCCCAGGTGAGTGCCCCTCCCCTTCGCCCATCCAGCTTCTTAGGGTTAGGGTTTCGTTAGGGTTTACTGTTCTTCCGAATCAAGTTCAAATTCTTTCTTTTCTTTCTATCACCCGATTAGGGTTTAGGGTTCGATGAACCCTCTGTATTTCTTTTCTTTCGATCTGAACCGGATCTAACTCATCTCTTCTTTTCTAATCGATTTCTTGTCCCTGACAAGATCCACGCCTAGGGAAACCTGGCTCTGGTACCAATGTCAAATCCTTAGGACCGTTCTAGGTGTAGATCAGTCGGTAGGTTCTTTGGTATTTGGAATGAATCGATTAGAGCATCACATAGATCCGAGAGATCTAGATAGAGACAGAGAGGATGGGAATGGGAATGGAGAGAAACGATGTTACCGATGATCCTGGTTGGAGGAACTCGCCTGGTGTCGGTGACGAGGAAGCAGTGGCAGCACCGGTGGGTCTTCCCATCGCTGGCAGTGCTACCCTCTAGATCGGCTAGGGTTCGAAGTGGGTGGCAGCTGGGCGGTGAACCTCGTAGCCCTAACCACTGGCCCCCCACCTCCTATTTATAGCACTGCGCGACGGGGGCCCACCAGCCACTTCATTGGGCTGGACGTCCCCGATCAGAACGCGAGATAAGGGCCCAGACAAGGCCGTTGGGCCAAGTCCAGTGGAGATCAAACTAACAGCCACCACCAGCTGCCGGCTCCTCCGCCGCGTCCTCGGCCCGCAGATGGGTGCTCGCCACCTCCATGTGCTCGCTCGCCTGCCTCTTCCTCCTCTCCGCCTGCATCCTCCTCGCCGCCGCCGGCTACCGGCCGTTCTAGCCGCGCACGGCGGCGCCGTGGGACCGATTCTCCAGGGTGCAGCAGAAGGCGGCCCCGGCGTCGCCGCCACCGCTGGCCCCTCGCGGCGTCTCACCATCAGCAGGCGGCGGCCCTGCTGATTATCGGAGCCCGGAGGAGGAGGACGGCGGACCGCCTGCACCGGCCCCGGCCCCGGCGCCGTCTGAGGAAGCAGGGGAGGACGACGAGGGCGCTCAGTGCGACTTGTTCGACGGGGAGTGGGTGGAGGAACCGGCGGGGTCGTACCCGCTGTACGGCGCGGCGGAGTGCCCGTTCCTGAGCGACCAGGTGGCGTGCCGCCGGAACGGCCGCCCGGACTCCGGCTACGAGCGGTGGCGCTGGCAGCCCAGGGGCTGCGGCGGCCGCACGAGGTCACAAAGCTTTCATTTGCACTGTAATATAGTGAGTGATGGTATCCCAGTATCGATCCCTGACTCTGGCGTGCATGCCGCCATGCCGGTCGCCTTTCTCGTCGTGTTCCACACAGGCTGGGCGGCGCGGAGGCGCTGGAGCTGTGCCGGGACAAGCGGCTGGTGCTGGTGGGCGACTCGCTGAACCGCAACATGTGGGAGTCGCTCGCCTGCATCCTCTACGCGGCGGTGCCGGACCGGTCGCGGACAAGCATCGTCGACGACGCTGGCTCCGAGTACAGGATCTTCCGCGCCATGGTAAGTGACGTCTGCCTCCACGCGACTACCCCAACGCTGTATGTACGCATGATGATACCGTGGCGGGCATTTGGGTGCGGGGATTGTTACTGTTGACCAACCTCATAATATCGTGGCGGGTGCGGAGATTGTTACTGTTGATCAACCTGATATCGTGGCGGAATTTGGGCGCGGAGATTGGGATGATTTCATGTCGTTTAGTTACTGTTGAGTAACTTTTTTTTATTAAAAAATACGTAATTCCTTCGTTTCAAATTATAATTTATTTGACTTTTTTAATCCCCAGTTTGACCAATCGTCTTATTAAAAAAATTATGCAAATATAGTCAAATTCAAGTTATTCTTGAAGAACTTTTGTTAATAAAGCAAGCTATAGCAAAAGAAGTAATAAGACGAGTGGTCAAACTTATAATTTGGAACAGATTTATAGTAGTTAAGTACTCCGATCCTCCTTCGACAAACACACTTAATATGTTACCGTATTTCAAAATCAAAATACATGATTGTTGTTATCATTTTATATCACATCCTTCCTCTGTTCCAAAATAATTATACATCTCAAGTTTTATTGATTGAAAAATACTTACTTATTGAAAAGTAGATTGGTAGAGCAATTCTCAATCAAAGCATGGTTCTAACAAAATACTCCTTTTAAATTTCTAAGAAGAGGGTGACCATTCAGGGATTTGAGGCTCTTTTGGAACGTGAGATTTTTTTTCCCGTTCCTACATTTTTCCTGCAAAAAAGAACTAAATCCTACAAAATTCCTAAGGAATTCCTGCGTTTCAAATGGAGCCTGAACGTGGTCATTATTAATTTTTTTCAATATGAATATGATACCATCAATTTTGTATAAGAATATATTATTAGTGCAATAATTATGCAGAGAAATACACCCGAACGAATATGTATGACATAGTGAAAGAGTGAAAAATTCTGCGTGCGTCGATCAGAACTGCGAGAGCTGTGGCTTGCGCGTGTAGGATCCCAAGATATGGCGCGCGTGCAGGATCCCAAAATATGGCGTCACCGTGTCTCGTACTCGCATTCATTTCCGGATGTTTCCAAATTTCTTGTCATCTTGAGCATGTCAACAAATTAATTATCAATCATATGCTAGAACCATAATGCTCTCTACTTCTTTTTGATCGACTATAAGCGGATATAGTGATATCTAAAATGAACGTTAAAACCTTTTGTTCTTACACCACCCAAATTTCTAATTTCTAAAAAAAAAAACAGGACTATAATTGTTCCGTGGAGTTCTTCTGGAGCCCCTTCCTCGTGAAGCTCGGAACAAAAGACGACCGGACCAAGGCGCTCATGCTGGACCAGCTGCCGCCCATGTTGCAGCGGACGCTCGGTGCTGACGTCCTCATCTTCAACACCGGCCACTGGTGGACTCACACCGGCAAACTCAGGGCGTAAGTACACAAGCTCGCAGCGCCAAACTTCTGAATTGATTTGATTTGCCACAGGTTATCCATCTGTATGCAGGTGGGATCATCTCGAGTGGGACGGAAAGACGGTGCAGATGGCAGGAGAAGCAGCCTTCGATGGAGCATTGAGGACCTGGGCTAGGTGGGTCGACTACAATATAGACCCTAGCAGAACCAGAGTATTCTTCCGAAGTGTCTCACCTGAACACAAGAGGTGCATATTTCGAACAACAATTGAAAAGACACATCCAACTACATTATCACTTACTACATGCCGTCTATCATGCAGCATAAATTGGTGCTACAACCAAACGGCTCCTATCTCCAAGGGAAACGGAAACATTGCTCCATCGTTTCCAAAAAGTTTGATAAACATTATCGAGAAAAACATCAAGAAGATGAAAACGCCTATTGTATATATGAACATCACTCGTCTCTCCGAGCTCCGGATTGATGCACACCCATCAATTTACACAATTACTCGCGAAGGAAAACCACTTAGCAAAGAGCAGCAGCAGCAACCACTGACATATAGCGACTGCAGCCACTGGTGCCTACCAGGGCTACCTGATACATGGAACGTGCTTCTGTTCAACTTCCTGATTAGACCTCTCCCAAGTATATAATTGCTTGGGTGAAAAACATTTTTCAATAGTTCAACCCTCATGTATATTTGCTAGAGTTAAAAACATTTTTGGGCAGTCGTTTATCAAGTTCTTACAGAGTGAATGGCAAATCAATCAAAACAGAATATGTACAGAGAGACAAGATATAGATATTATCACAAAGAATCACAATAAAGACATTGCAACATAGGTAAAATTTACATTGAACGACATATACCACTGGATCAAATACAGCACAATTCCTATCGCAGGAAAAAAAAAACACCTCAATGGCTCTTAAATCGACTAAACAATCAAATCAATAAATAACCAACCAACCAATTAAGAACAAAATACCCCATCGAAATTGTAGGTCGCTCTAGCTTTTCTATTCATAGTTTTCTACTATGTATCTAGACATAATGTATATCTAGATGCTTAGTAAAATCTATATATCCAGAAAAACCAGAACAACTTACAACTTCGTTCCAAATTGTAAGCCATTTCCGTTCCAAATTGCAAGATAGTTATTATACTCCCTACGTTGCAAATTGTAAGCCCTTGTAGCTAGCTTTTCTAGATACATTACCTTGTATCTAGGCATAATCTATATCTAGGTGTGTAGCAAATGTATCTAGAGAATAAAGAACAAATTACAATTTGGAATGGAGGAATACTATATATAACAAAATATCACCAATGTCAACACCATTGACAAGGCAGCGAACAGAATCATAAACCCTCCATAATACAATCCAGTCATTGTACCTTTTAAAGCAAAAAATCCCTCCACAACACAACACAAACTAAAAATTTCATAGCAGGAAATGCTAAAAATTTCATAGCAGGAAATGCTAAACCTAGCTTCAAACAAACAAAAGAAAATTTATTAAACTTGTAACAATAGAGTAGATCAGATTAGACCTATCCACAAATACAAAATAGTAACAAAAAGTTGTTGAACTAACAATGACAGATACATTCACTAAACAAGGTAAACATTAAATATTTTCAACCAACTTCAGGTTTCAATACAGGCTGGAATCTCCAGTTACCACCCAAATCTAAGTCACATTTGACTTGAGAAAAGTACAAAAGATTAACAGTAACAAAGTTCATGTTTCCAATCTGACAATAAAAACATTAATATTAACTGTAATGAGATATTTGCAGTCTCAAGGAAGGATATAACTATAGATTGGAACTTATTAACTTATTTTGATATGGATCACAACTGTTAGTTTGCAAATAGACAATATATAAATTATAAAAAAAAAGTGCATTACATTCACCAATCATACATATAAACTGCCCTCGGCTCACCAAAATTATAGACAAATAGTAAGCCATATAAGATTAAACACATCATCAGACCATGAAAATAAAGGGATTTCATACGATAATACGACAATAATCAACACATCATACACTTAACGCAACGTCGCTTATCTATATAGAAAATCAAACTGCAAAGCAGTCATAAGAAAGTACATGTGAAGCATTATCACAGCTAAACATTATCACAACTAACTAGCTTCATGTATCCCTTAACAGCGAAAATTGAGAGTGCAAACTCATTCCACATTCCAGATCAGAAGTAGCCAGAATATGCAAGCATCCATGTAAGCAGACAACACTTCTGAATTCAGCACAACCATTTCAAAGGACATGCTCCCAAGAGTTGTCACACACCTGAGTCACACATTCACTAGAATTCAATCAATAATTCAGCTGAGTATACATATATAAATACAAAATATATACAATACAACATTAGAAAATAGATATATGATGTTTGATACATAAAGCATATAAACTATTGAACTTAAAGACTATATTCTTTTTCAGAGTATTGCAATATCAAGTATAACAGTTTTGATAACTGCACACTGATCTTGCAAACCTTTAAGTGCAAATATATCACATAATTATTTAGTTCAGCACGAAGATTGCAAAATATTATTGTAGCACAATTAAATATATGTAGGCAGTAAAAATTGGGTCAAACCATATTTCTGATGACATAAAAAAAATATCCAAAAAAGCTCAAAAGATTTCATGAAATATCACCACCAGTCAAAAAGAAAGTAAGCACAATGTCGAGTGAATCAAGGTTAGATTTGTTTTTTTAAAATACATTGGCTATGATATATATATGCAATGTTAATAGAAGAAATAGACATAACTTTATAAAAGCTTATGAAGTCGTCATCCGTAACATTACAGCAAAATGATCAAGCAGAAATACACATTTGAGGGATGTAGGTGTATGCAACTAGTAATTTTATAGTATGAAACGAGGAAAGACAATATTTGGGATCAATGCCTCAAGCACTATATGCAATATGAGATAGGGAAACAACGAGTTCTACAAGAGGGGTTCCTTTACAAAAATGTGCCAATGCTCATGCCAAGTACCAAATAGGAGTGAAGGTACTTGTATCAATGACATGAATACTGGAAAACATGCACGGATAAATAACGGTTATTCTACACACCACTAATAACAGTGAAGACTCAATGATAATAAGAATGAGTAAAAAAGGATGCAAATAAAAAGGACCGACCAACTAGCGAAGAAGATCGAAATGCATCTGTTGACAAAGCAATCAAAGTAAACCAAGGCTTCTAACAAAAAACAATAAATATAAGTACACATTTTACCAGAAACAATATTTAATGCAAAAATTCCCATATGCAATGTAAATCCTAAACAAGCCATCATACCAATCTCAAATCTCAGATGTCAACAAACATCTAGCATCAATTGCAAACCAGCAAGGTGAGATACTAAGATCTAGTAAATAACCAAGACAGATACACATTATTGGTCATCATCATGATAAAACTTATCAGGAATACCAAATCTTGGTGATCCCAAGCATCAGGATAAGACAACAAATTAGAATCCAACAAGCACATACGCAAGAAACTAACAAGGGCAAAGGAATGGACTCTTGTCACAAACAATCAAAGAAATTCCAAGGTAAAAATGATGGGTGGTGCCTCAGACTGACCACCAAAGGATTATGCTATAATCTGAGAGTACCTTCCACACTACAAAGGCAAGTCGTCCAAGGATAGACCCATACACCCAAAGGGAAGTTTCAGAACAGGAAAACACATTACGAAATAATGTCAACTACAGTATGGAAATTAAGGTCTAATACGCTGACACATTCACAGTTATCATCCTTGAAGCTAAGCCCACCAATCAACTTCATAAGTATTATAATTATCTCAAGTCTTTTACAAAGCACCATCAGAACTTCAGTCACCAAGAAAACCAATAAAATCAGGACAAATAAACAATATTCAGCCAATCACTACTTGTTAGTGTGGCAATGGCCTTAAATCTCTTACAAATCTTTGGAATTTAATCAATGAAAATATCTGATTTCCCAGCCATTCAACAAAAGCAAAGAAAAACACTCTGCCAGCATAATTTGCAAACACATTAGTCAAGTACTCAATTTCATCCAAGAGAAGCTAAAGAAGATCATCTACCAGTCAATGCACATTTCTCTACACATAGCAACATACTGGAACAGTAACTAAGCTATATAAATAAAATTAAGAACATATGGAAGCGGTGTTTATACCTTAGAAATAAGGCGGCACGTTGGGATACATAGGAGGAGCCCTGGCACCTGGACCAGGAGGAGACATTCCACCTTGAGGATCCTGGCCCCGGAAACCAGAACCTGGAAGAGGGTAGTTGCCTCCTTCTCCAAATGCGCCTGCAGGCAGCCCACCTGCTCCCTGTTGCATGCGGTACATGGAGCCTCCACCCATTCCAAGGCCACCATATGCCCCCATCCCAGCAGCAGCAAACTGAGATGATCCCCCAAATGAGCCACCACCCAATCCCCCAGGCCCAAATGCACCAGCCCCAGCACCAGCCAACCCAGTGGGCACCTGGCCTCCCATCGACCCTAAACCACCTGCGCCTCCTCCACCCATGGATGATGGCATGTTACCATAAGGGTTTGGACCCCCAAACCCGCCGCCAACGCCACCAAAACCAAACGAAGGCATACCGCTCCCAGGGCCACCATACTGTGCTCCCATTTGTGACCCAAGCCCAAGCCCTCCCTGAATGTCTTGCGGACCACCCGGCAGCATCTGCTGCTGCTGCTGGTTGCCGGGTCCAGACTGCTGTGATTGCCCCTGCTTCCCCTTCTTCCCCTCTATGGCAAGCTTGCAAACAAGCTGGTGGCCGTCAATTACCTTCACCGTGTCTACTAGGGAGGCCTGCGCACCCTCAGGTGTCTTGTAAACAAAAAGTGCAAAGCCCCGGAACTTGCCCGTCTGCTTGTCAAACCCCAGCGGCCCCTCCTCAATCTCGCCATAGGCGGCAAAGTGCGCAAGGAGACGCTCCGACGGCATGTCTGCAGGGACGTTCCCAACGAAGATCTTCCGGAGCGACACATCAGCCACAGGAGCACCGCCACTGCCGGCGGCCCCACCGGACGGCCCGCCTGCCGAGCCGGCGGCGGCGAGCTGCGTGACAGTCATGCGACCGTCGATCTTCTTGGATGGCTCCTTGAGTGCGAGGACGGCGGAATCGGCGTGGCGGAAGGTGACGAACCCGTAGCCCTTGGACCGCCCCGTGGCTTTGTCAGTGATGACGACGGCCTCCTCGAGGTCTCCGTAGGCGGAGAAGATGGCGCGGAGCGAGTCGGATGTGGTCTCCCACCCGAGCCCCCGAACGAAGAGCTTGCGGAGGGCCGGGTCGCGGTCGGCGGCTGCGCGCACGGCGTCGAGCGCGTGCGCCGAGACGAGCGCGGCGGCGGCCGCGATGTCCGCGAGCTGGTCCCGGGAGAGCGGCTCGAGGAGGCGGAGGACGTCGTCGCGGGTGAGGCCCAGCGTGGCAGCCCCACCGGCGGGAGAGGCGGTGACGGCACCGTTCTCGTCGGGCTTGCGCTTCTTGGAAAAGGGATCCATGGGGGCGAGGGGAGGGAAGGGGAGGGCTTGGCAAAACCCTAGATAGGGTTTGGCGATGTAGCGGCGGCCGGGGTTGGAACTTGGGGCGAGGAGGGAGGACGAAAAGCAAGAGGGATCGGCGAGCTTTTATTGACCTTGCAGAAACAGGATTTCTTGATTGGGGAGGAATCTATAAATAGACATGGGCCGGGCTCCGACCAGAATTTCACAAACAAAAGCCTTTTCCTTTTGATGAAAGGGGCCCAAACTCCTACCATCCCAATCTGATGTCCCATAGACCTTCAGAAATCAGAATTACAAAATCGCACCCCAATCTGATGTCCCATAGACCTTCTGAGATCAGAATTACAAAATCGTATAGAACTACAACTCTTTCCTTAGAGATTAGAGAACATATACTGTTTCAATCAAGTACAAAAAAAATAGTTCAATAAAAGTATTTATTGCATTAATCTTATTTTGCATATATATATATATATATATATAACTTTTAATCTATATTCCATAATATTAAAGCTAAGGATTGCATTTTTGTCCATCATCAAAAGCGCCATTCCCTCTATGAAATCTAGCTTTGTGTCTGGTAAGCTAGGATGGATTGCGATTAGATTTGTATGGAATCGAATCCAAATAGCATTATTTATCACATTTTAATTCGAATTCAAATATGGATACGGATATTCCCTGTTCGTTTGAACTACTTCAGCAGTACTTTTCAGCGAACGAACAGTGTTTTCCTGTCACAACAAATCAGCATAAGCCAAATTTCAGCAAAATTATATCTTGAAATTCATATTCGCATATGGATATCTACTTGATTTTGAATATAACAAGTAGATTTCCTTAAAACAACAATACTAGTGTAGATAACATATATAATAAATATTTCAACAATTAAATATATAAAAATTAATTCAAGTATATAGAAAATAAAGTTTTAGAATTAAACTTAACCTTTATGTTTAGCCATACCAGCCATAGAGATAACTTTTAAATAGTTTAAAAGATTTATATTAAAAGAATCATTATTTACATTGTCAATTACTCATAAATAATCCCTCCATTCCAAATTATAAGTTGTTCTAGCTTTTCTAGATTTGTAACATAATTTATACTACATGTCTAGAAAAGCTAGAACAACTTATATATAATTTAGAACAGAGAGAGTATAAGTTTTAGGTGGTGCTTCGTTCTTCATGAATACTAATAATGTCAGATAGTTCATATTTTTTTTCCTGGATATGGATCTTGAATCGGATAAAGAAGAATCAAAAAAGATAAATTCGAATACATCAATTTAGCATTCATATTAAAGTCAACTATGAATATAGATATCCATATTGATAATAAAATCGATACAAATATCAAATCTTTTTTATGTTTAAGACACTCAGACCCATTTCTAACAGAAGCACATCCAGTACAGGTCCAGCTATAGCATGCCACATCTGGCAAAGAGAAGTGAAAGGGAAATCAGATAAATATAAAAAGGAAATGCGTAGAAGATGAATCAAATCAAAATTCAACTCAAGAGTTAAATCGACCTACATCTATCTTAGATCGAGTTAAAATCATAAACATGCAATCGTGGGGATTTTCTAGTCCAAATTGTTGATGCTCCTAGTTCTTCCTTCCCCTTCTCTTCTCGGCATGCCAAAGTCCCTTAAAAGTTCGTCAAGAATCTGCATGACATTGACTTCAATTCATACCACAAGAACCTCGTACAAGCAGGGGATATAAACTCCCTCTCCAACTCACTCTCTTATTTTCATTCATAAACCAAATATGAGATTAAGATTAAAAATCAA
Organism: Saccharum hybrid cultivar R570; assembly: GCA_038087645.1. NCBI lineage: Eukaryota > Viridiplantae > Streptophyta > Magnoliopsida > Poales > Poaceae > Saccharum > Saccharum hybrid cultivar. The sequence continues at coordinate 626,995 of JAQSUU010000100.1, forward strand.
ATTGGCACTTTAGTTCCCTCCTTCAATTCTCGTCACTGATTTGCATGGCCTAATGTCCCTTGTCACGTACTCTCTCTGTCCTTTTACATTTGTCACTATGAAAAACAGGTAGGTTAAACTTTCTTAATTTTAACTACATTTATACAAAACACTAGCAACATTTATATCTTTAAATAAATTTATTACAAAAATAAACTCAATGACCTATCTAATGATACTAATTATGTATCGTAAATATTAATATTTTTAATATATTTGATCAAAATTAAGTACATTTGATTTCTCGACACGCTGCAAAGGTCATACCCCACAGTGAGGTCGACGCAAAGGTCGTACTCCTAACAGTGATGTATGTGACTAGTGTCGATGCAAAGGTCATATTCATGAGAGCCCGCAACAGTGGTATCGACGCGGCCCTGATAGTAGAGGTAGGATGTTCATGCAGGCGCACACGAACTCGGCCGCAACAGGCTGGCACGAATACTTCTCGACCAGTGATGGTGACAGCTGATACGGGTTCTAGCTCAAAATCTGCCGCCGGGTCGTTTATATCCGGTCTCGACAATCACCTTTGGGGCTGCGATAAGGTGTAATGGAACTATCTATGTGTAATAAAGGACTTCTCCATTTCAAATTATAAGTCGCTTTGATTTAGATGCATAGCAAAATAGACGTACCAAAAAAGTTAAAGCGACTTATAATTTGAAGTGGAGGGAGTATGGATTATTGTTAGTAAAATAGTTCACGGCATCTTGTAAAGTTTGATGATTATTAGATAACAGTAAAATAGTCGCTGGTAGATTGTTGTCATACATGCTCCTATACGCTCCGAGTTTCAGGCTCTTCTTTTACATTTCCCTGCAAATGCGTGCTCTGCAGTGTTAATCTCAGAAAGTAGGAAGAGGAGCAAAGATGCTTGTATTTGCCTACTGATTCTGCACTAGTACTTGCCTACTGCACTTGTAGCTCCGGCCCTCAATGATTCTCCACTAGTACTTGCCTACTGGTAGGGTAGGGGGTGTTTGGCTCGTGGCCACACCTCGCTTGCCTAAACTTCGGTGAGCCACGGAGCCAAGACAGCTGTTTGGTTCAGCTTTTAGCGGTGGCAGTCACAAGTCTTTGCTTCTGTCGTTTTCCTCCTCCTGCTCATCGTTTAGCGTGTGGCAAGTGTGGCACACATTCTGGGCGCCACCAGATGTGTGGCCGCCACACCGGGCGTGGCTGTGGCGCGGGTGGCGTGGCTAACGCTGGCTGTGAACCAAGCAGCCTCGTGCGTTGCTCGGAAGCATGGTTTTCTCGTGGCCTAAACCAAACGAATGGTTTGTACTAGCAAAAACAAACCCACCTTTCATCCTCTCTAGAAATCAGAACGATGATTCTGTGCTTTGCCGGTGAATTCGTCACATCTAGAAGCAATGTAGAAGTTTCAGCATTCCCTTTTCTAAACGGCACGCCTAGCGCCCGGACGTCCGGACGGACAGCGCACGTACGGACACTCGTGTACGTTGCTGCTCTACCCCTGCCTACGCGCCCGTCGCAACCCCTCCATTCCCACACACATGAACGTTGTCCCAGCTTCCATTGGACACCCCCCGCATGCCTGACACGCCCGCACCCGCACCCCACATCCCCATCTGTTCGCCTCGCCCCCATAGGCGCACCCCCACTCTGTCGTGCCCTCCCCCCGACGCGGACCCCAAGAGCGCCGCACATCACGTCCATCGGCTCACCGCGTCCCATTCCCGGGCGCCCCCATGACTCTCCGAACAATATAAAACACGTGCAACACGAAACACTTGAGTGCAACATACGTCTTAAACAGATGAAATATCTGAAACATATGTACAATTGCAACATATATATGAAAACATATGCAACATCCTGATACAACACTTGCAACTTGCAACATAAAAACACTTGCTACAACAGAAGACTGAAACAAATGAAACATTTTGGAACATACTGTTGCAACATATGTGTGAAACATATGCAACATCCAGATCAAACACATGCAACAATACATCTAGGAACAGATAAAACATTTCGAACATAATGCTTGTAACATGCCTCTAAAACACTTGTAACATATACAAACATGTGCAACATCCTGCCGATCTACTTTTGCAACATCCATATGATTCAACTGCAACATATCTCTAAAACGTTTGAAACAATTCAAACATACAATTGTAACATAGGGGAGACAGAGAGAGCCTGGCACGGGGAGCGCCATGGCCACCGGATCTGTGGGCATTGGGGGCTCCCGGTGGGGGAGGATGCCGGTATGGGGGGAGGGTGCCGCCGGGTGTGGGAGGAAGACGCCAGGGTAGGGGAAGAAGCCGCCGGAATGGAGGAGGAGGACGCTAGGGTGGGTGAGGGCATCGCCGCCTGCCAGGGAGGGAGCCAGCGACACGCACGACGGGAGGAGCAAGAGGTGCGCAAGCCATGGGGCGCAAGCGAGCAGATGGGGAGCAACGGCGTGGGATGTGGTGTGCGGTGTTGCCTTGCGTCGCGAGCAGGCGCGCGTCGCGGGAGGGAGCGAGACGGCGTGGGAATGAGCAGACGGTGCGACGAGCGGATAAGGTCGTGGAGAGATGAGTGGAGGAGGACGCGCGAGCGTCGTTGCCAATCGTTATCTGCCGCGTCCGAAAAATGCCAGACGTTTGAGTCAGAGCATTATCGTTTTCTAAAACTCTTTAAGGCCCCCTTCCAAATGCAGAAAAGTTTCTTGATCCTATGTTTTCTAGTGAAATTAAACTAGCTACTAGTTTTCTGAATCTTACATTTTCCAATGAAACTAAACGATTCCTATAACTCCTGTGAAATTGATGAACTGATTCCTATAAAATCTCTACATGATTCCTATGTTCAAAGGGACCTAAACTAAAATTGTTGCATCCGTAAGATACCGTAACACTTTTCACATTTCTCAGTGCAGTCTCAGCAAAGTTGTTTATGGTTTTTCCTTGTTTCGCCTTCTCATGTCCTAATGCCGATTACATTAAAAGTGAGAATACATGTATTGTACTACAGATGGTGGCATATTTGCCTTGACGCTGATTGAGCTCGCACACGTTATTGTAACTTTATGGTAGGTTTACACAATTCATGCGACAACATACATACAACCATGAGCAAACTCAACACTTGAGTCTTAGCTTCGTCTAAGTAAACACCAAATCAAAATTTCTGCTCGTACGTCCAATAAGACTGGGGGACTTCACAAACTCAACACTTGAGTCTTAGCTCCATATAAGTACACACCAAATCAAAATTTCTGCTCATACATCCAATAAGACTGGAGGACTTTAGGGCTCCTTTGGATACAGGGGTGGAAGGGGCACGTGGGTTTGCTCCCCAAAGGGATTATCTTCCATGAAGATGCCACCCCTCCCATTGGGCAATAGAAACCCCCTCGGAGAGAAATTCCCTGCGTACCGTTTGGGCAACATAGGGATATAAATCCCGGCCAACCAAAAAACATTCAAAAAACTCAAAAAAATAAGGATTTCAAAATTGCAATTGTAATATGGAAAATCAGTACCATGAATAATCTTTCAATGGTATAATACACAAATTAGATAGAAAAGGTGAATTAATTTACTAATTCAAAGCACAAACTCTTCGTCTCATAGGGTAACCAAACAAATGAACTTTGATCTAACAGAAAGCTACTCGTCAGCATTGGCTTCAGAGCATACAAACTCTTCATCTCATAGGGTAACCAAACAGATGAACTTTGTCTAACATAAAGCGACTCATCGTTGTTGGCTTTAGATGAATGTGTTAAGCAACCCAAGAAAACATAGACTATAGGTTTACGACAAAACTACAAGCTGCATTAAAATTACTACATAACCAAAGAAAATTTATGAGTGTCTAGACATAAATCCACTACAATCTCTCTCACAACTAGCACCAGCATCTCAAAACATATAGAATCAACCCTGCAATTAGATGAGAAAAACAATATTAGTCGATGCAATGTGACATTTATGGTAGCATCAGATGTTGTTAATTGCCAACAAAATTATGCTCATAACCATCTTAGATATGCCACATGAAGGTGACTTAAAATTACCAACAAAAATATGCTAATAACCATCTTAGATATGCCACATGAATGTTCATACAATCAGACCCAAATATCTAGTTATATGCCCACTCAATTGATTAGTTGCATGTCACTAGAAGAAAAAAGTGACTACAGAAAGATTCAAGGACTCAAGACTCCTTTCAGGTTCCAACATGATGAAAGGCTGTATCAAATACCTGCCGCTAAAATACTCCTAGAATAGTTGTCATGGAACCGTCCAAATTATAAGAGCATAAGTCCAAAAATAAGAAGCGATCAAATTTTCAAACTTGAGCCCATATAACTTCGGTAGTCCTAGGAAATCACGAAGGATTTCAAACCAACATACAAGCCAAGACCGTAGTGATTCAACATAACACATCACTTGTTATAACATTTCATAAGTAGTTCTCATACATCGGAGTACGAATAAGTTAGTATAAACCGAGTTTAAAAGTAGCGGAAGCAACATAGTTTTGAAACCACATCACATGCACTTAGTTCAAGTATAGCCAATATATAGTTACATCCTACAAAAACATTTCGGAAGAGATACTAACAGAGACCATGCCCAATGCCAATGGTCTAGTCCTCATCACCCGCAGGGTGGAGGCAATCTTGCAGTACCCGCTATAGAATGTGTCATCTGCAACAAGGGAAAATAAACCCTGAGTACAAAAATATACTCAGCTAGACTTATCCGTCATAAATCAGAAATAAAGTAACGCTAAGGAGTATGCAAGGCTAACATATCGGTGGGGTTTGTCTGACAATATTTTGCATAAAAGTTGAAGTAGTAATGATGTAACCAATTTAAAGCTTAACATCAAGTTATAGAATGTTAACCTGTCATCTAGATTAGAACCTATACCAGAGCAACCACTTGATTAAGTTAAACAAGCATTATTAACCATATCAGGTTTATCAAAGGCTCTCATCATCATCATCATTCCTCCAACCATCAAATTTATTTAGTGAGATCTACGTTGCCGTTGCTCTGTTAAGTTCTCATTATCCGGAAGAGACAGCGACTCGAATCGATTCCAACTCAGCTGAGGGGGTATTCCTAACACAAACCCGCCATGCTTTGCAAGGGCAGCCAAAGGTCACCTTTGGTACAGCTCAGGAACCAACTTCACGGGCCCGATCAGCGCTGTGTTCTCAAGGATACTAAGGGGCCAGGACGATCAGGACTTTTAACTTACCTACCCCTGGACTCACAATGGCTCCCCTCCGAGGCGACTTTCACTTATCGACTTCCAGCCTGAGCTGATCTACTCGGCTTCACAGTCGGATGGTCGCACCCGGCTAGCTAAATGTTATGCATGCATTCAACATGACAAGAGGATGTATAGCGAATCGGTCTTTAACCGACACAGATGGGGATAGATCCACACCCAAGACCTCCATGCCTTGTTGCTTCACTATCGACATCCCGCCCGGTCTTCGTTCATTATTAACACATGGTTCTTTTTCACGATAGCAAATATAGCCAATCGTGACCAGAGATTTCCTATCTTGCAGGTGACAGGGAATCACCTGTCTCTACCGGTCTAAGTATGGCTAAGTGTTGACACTTCTTAATGTCACTCGTGTTAGATTGTCATCCCCAACATGACACCAAGAGTGTGGTTGTATTATACTTATGCCATTTAACTAAATAAAGATATTATAGTATATATCCGCAAGCACACAGATAAATACACCCATTGTAGCATTTCACCTAGGTTTTCCTAAGTATCGTTATTTATAATTTTACCAAGGAAAGGAAAATCAAAACAGGACTATATAAATAGTTACAATGACAGTAGAGATAATCATTTGCACTTAATAATAAATATCAAAACAACTAATCACTTGTCATAAAAGGGGTAAGACAAATAAGATAAATGGTAAAGGATAATCATGGGTATTCCAGAGACAAGAGGGAGTTAACATTATTCAAGTCAAGTAGTCATGTAGATTAATTTAGAGATGTAAATCATAAGTATTTCTTATTCAATCAGTCTATTAATCAATCTAGCTATACACAATCATCTATGATATAATCAACATGTCATCTATGAATAAGGAACATTACTGAGAGAAAAGTCAAGAACAAAGTAATGATCTCTTTCCTGTAACCGCGTTCTACTAAGTTCTATACTCGAGGAGTGGACTACAAAGGACTCAACAGGAATGTCACACCCGCGATCTACCACATGGCCCGGAGCATAGACTGCATTCGCAGACAAGCATAATCTAAGCACCACGCCTACAATATGCCAGGCACTCAATCCTATCCAGAATTGGATCAAGCTTTCTACGAACATATTCATAAAATCTCTACTAATCATATTCATATCAAGATGTAGAACAAGAACAATCTCAAGAACAGAATAAAGTTGAAATATAGAAATATATTGAAGTAGCATCAAGTCGAATGATGATTACAACGAAATTACCAAGTCTCCGACGAACGATCCTGATCCCAAGCAGTTGCTTGCCTCTACTTGAATCAATCTAGACTAAACTCTAAACTAGAACTAGAACTCTAACTCTCTTTCTCTCTAGAAACCCTAACTTCTGGCCTTGCCTTCACAAATGAGGAAGAGATGATCTAATTTTTCAACTGATTCCCTGAGAGGAGATCCTGGGGGCTGTTTATATAGCCCAGGGCATGGAACCACAGCCCTTGGATCAAACCGACCTTGACGTGGGGTTTAGATGCATCCTTAGAGGCGGTATAGGTAGCTTGCAAGAGAAGGAGCCGAGGCGACGCAGGGGAGGGCCGGTCGGCCCCACCTGGCGGCGAGTTGGCTCGTGTCGCCTCGTGGAGTCGGTTTAGGTCTTCTAGAATCCCTATCCGTATCCGTGTCACACCCCAAAAATTTCTGGTTTTGGGATGTGCATAGAAAACACAAATTAAAATAAATGTTTTGATATTTGGATAAAATTTTCAAAGTTTAGTTTAAGTTAGCGTCAATTAGTTATAGAAAAAATTGAATCTTCGAACTTTTTCAAATTAATTTGATAGGATATTGCTTGATGTGAAGCTTGTTTTTGGTGTTTGTGAGTGCAAATGGTTTCAAAGTACGATAGGACGACGTTTCTTTCGCTCCAGAGAAATTTTCTAACCTTTTCTGGAATTAAATTCCTTTTCTTTGAACTTTCTCTTTTTCCCGATCATCTCAATAATCTTTTTATGAGCTCAAAATTATTTAATTGAGTTCCTTATCTTTCCAAGAGTCTCTAAGATTTTTCCCATGATTTTTCTGAGCTCCGGGCTATTTTTCGCGGCTTAAAAGGTACTTTTAGATTTTCTGGAATTATTTTTATTCGCGGAATTAAAATAATCCCGAAATTAAGAAATTTCAAAAAGTTTCCAAACCCTAGACATATATATATGCTGGCGTAGCCCTCGACGCGCTGGTTTTAGAAGTACAACCCTTATCGCGAGCCGCCGCTCGTAGCTCCCTCCTTCCCTCGCCGAAGTTCGTCATATACAGCTTGCGTTCCGGCGAACTTCCAACAAAAGTTCGGCGAGCTTTTTCGGCCACCTCGGACATCTCCGGCGAATTCCGCTTCCACTCCGAGGTTTCTCTCGTCGTTCTCTTCTCCGTGGTATACTTATTTGTGGCAATCCATCACCGTTTGTTGCCTTGCCGTTCGCGATCTGCCACCGAGTTTCACATCTCCTTTTCCATCTTCAAGCTGCTGCCGCCACAGCCCAGGCTCGCAGTGCCGCGAAACTTCAAAACCCTAAGCCGCAGTCGTGACTTCGATTTGCTCGCTAATCAATCTCCTATCTGTTTTGTTCCTTTTCTTTTATTTCCTCCTTGCATTTCTTTCCTAACGTGATGATATAATATAAAATAATAATCTTTAGAAGGAAGCAATTATTTCCTTTCTTAACTGGACGGTGGCTTTTCTTGTAGCAGAGTTGTTTTCTTTCCTGGATCGTCGCTGACTCTATCTGTAAGTCGTGCATGGCAGGGACTCATCCATACTCATCTATAAATACCAAGGCTGTTCCATCGCATCTTCTTGAAAACTCTAATCGAATTGATCGATACCCATGCAATCTGCCGCCGTCGCCGCCGAGTTCTTCATCACCTGTCATCCTGCGCCGCCTGCTACCTCTCCGTCCTCTACAACCGGCTACCGATCCACGGCCAGGAGAGCCGAGGAGTCCTTCTACGTGAAGCACCATCAACTTGTCCAAATTGAGCACGTGAGTGCTGCTCTTCGCCGGCTGATGGATTGATGGTGAGCACATCTACGGAACCCATCTTGCTCTCTGCCTTGTTCATAGTTCCATGCCTTGCCGTCTCCGTACAACTGGCCATGAAAACATGAAATTCTCTGCCCTTGCCAGCACTTGCAAGCAAACATCTAGGTCGTTCCCTGAAGCCGAACATGCTTAAACATGTGTCCACAGTTCATGCACGACCGAGAAAGCACGTGATCAAGTCAGCTGCACCTCGCAATGATAATGGTATGCCACATTATTTAATCGGCTGAATACCTTGCTGATGTAACGCATACATCTTACTTGCGTAGTAATTCAACATTTAATTTTGTATAAATAAAATTTCATCAAGTCATTTCTTGGTTTAGTTCTGAAGCTCTTTAAATATCATGTCGGGTGTTCATAGTGCTCTATTAGAATAAAATTAATTAGACAGTTTAGTTTTCTTTACAAAATAAATCTCTGTTCAAATAGTGTAATGTTTTTTTTGCATAAATCTTGCGTTCCTATGATCTTAGCGACGTATAACATGTCAAATATTATGAATTATTTCTATATAAGTTAAATATTAATATAAATAATGATTATGCAATGAGATTTATAAGTAAAATATAATGAGTTTATCTTGGTTTCAAATTCAAAATACAAATTGACTTAATATGATATTTCTTTAGAATATTCTATACATAGTTTTATATAATTAAAATAAATGAACCCTATAGTTTTATTTTTCTCATATAAAGTGAATCCTCCGGTAGTCGTTTCTTTTTCACTGTGGCTCCGATTAGTGTGCTTTTCGCGCCTTGTGTGTCCGTAGCAAAATATAGAACTTCTTTAAAACCTTTTTCACTTGCTGTTTCATATATTTGGTGTACTGTTCTTAGTTGTCTTTGCTTTGTTTGTTTGTATGTTTCTTGTGAATGGTGTTTGCTACTAGTAGAAGTGAATCGTACGTAAGCGCTGGAAACAAAAGATGAGTGCCAGAAGTTGCAGAACGGAAGATGACGTTTGAAGATTCTTTGCGCAAGTTGCTTTGGGTGAAAAGTAAATATAAGGCAAGTATAATATAAGACCATCCTTGTTATCCTATTCACTGAAATTATCATACATATGCATGTGTCCTCCTTGACAATCATAGAGATTATAACTTAGCTATTGATATCTTGTTTCCTTGTCACCTATGAAATATGCATTTGGATAGCTATTGCTAGTGCTTAATTATGAACAATGATCTTGTAATTTGACTAATGGATTAAGCGACCAACCTTTAATGATGATTTTATTACTGTTGAAAAGGGGATAGAGCAAGAGGTTATATTGTTGCTCTGGTTTCTCTCCATAAGAACTTATCTGTATGTGATTTATCCGGGACATACAGTACAACTGTGAGGGCTATATGGCTCTGGCTCTAGTTATTCAAGAGACCTTTTCTAGCTTGTTAGTGGTTACCTTAAATGGCGTAAGAATGGCTTGCCACGTTGGGTGTAGGACAACCTCTATCTATGAGTATAGCCGATAAGAAATTATGCCATTTGAAAAGGGGTTCCTACATCTGCCTGTCGAGTAAATCTAATGGCCCTAACTTGTTATATGAACTGTTGAATGACTTTATATGGTTTCTTGTGTTTAGGGATTCATGACCCCTTAGCATATGGAAATTATGACTCACAGTGAAAGTGTACACCTCTGCGCAGAGTTAAAAACTGGTATACTAGTCGTGCCCATGGATACGGGCGGCCTTTGAACATCTACAGATAGCTAATCACCATTGTTATATCATGTTTTAATTACTGTTGATATTATTATGCCATGATAATGCTATTTCATTATTCTTATTACAGCTGATCATTGATTCATTAATGGGATTTGGTTTACCTTGATGCTACTCAATTACCAATTATATAATGAATAAAAGCTAAATGCAGTCAAACAGTGTCTAGCCTTTTTGAGCCTCATGAACCCCATGATATATTTGTTGAGTTCGACATGGACTCACTCTTACTATTTTCACCACACTCCAGTGTATAGTAAGGTGCTACTTAGAAGAAGGATGAAGATGTAGTGGAGTTTTCAGAAGTCTTTCAGAAGTGCTCGGCATACGGAGCCACCAGTCAGCCGTCCCTGAAAGGAATGGAGCCTGAAGTTTAGTCATCGTTCCGTGATACTCTGATATAAGTATTATTATAGCTATGTGTACGTTAAATAAATAACATTGTTTCTGATATTTTTTTCATTCTAACATATGTGTGAACTTCGTGGGCACACATATGATTAGCCTAGTTTTGTTCTTTAGAAAACTGGGTGTGACAATCCGTGACGTGGAGATTAGGCCGATTGCTTCGGTTTCTTCCTTTGGAAGGAGGATCTATTCTGTATTATGCAGCTTAGCCCCTGAAAAATATAGAATCACCAAAACTTGTGAAATTTGTTAGTTTAAACCTCTAAACCTACTGTGGTGATCCTTTTTATCATTTATTCCTCTTATGTTGACGGTTTAAAATGATAGTTAATTACCGTCAATAACTCCAAGCTAAACTTTTGCTAGTCCCTTAGCAAAACTAAATCCAGAGATAACTAACTTACTTTAAATTGCCATCCTTCAAAAATACACAAGCCACCAGAAAAGAATTATCCTCAAAAAGATTTTGAAAATTTGCTCTAGTTTCTTAGCCATGGGGTTTTAACTTTCACTTGAGCTTTGGATAATCAGAAAGCAGAAGTAATCAAGTCAAGCACTATGTCTCAAATTCTTCATCTCTATTTCCATCCTGAAGTTTTTAATTATATTTTTAAAATAAAACTCAGAGTCTGTATTGTATGACACTTATAAATCTCTCAATATGTGACATTAGAATTCCTTACCAAGGCAACGATGGTGTTTTGCCTTCTCTCAAAGTATTTTGGAATAAGGCAGAATATCATTGTGCCTTCTCTCTCACCGTATGACTAAGAAGCTTATATGGAGTTTATGGGTGAGATCACTCATACATACTTGCAAAACATATATTGTAAAGTCAAACAATGAATCTAAAGAAACTAGTCATACAATCAAATCAAGATATGCATGTGTGTGGATACAAGGAATAGGTTAAATATATGGTGGAAGTAATAATGAATCCTAATTCTACCTTGCTCCTTTAGAAAGATTAATCTCTCTGAAAACTTAAGAACTTAGACAAAGAAAGTCTTGGCTATGCATAAATATATTAATATTATTATTATTATTATTATTATTATTATTATTATTATTATTATTATTATTATTATTATTATTATTACTATTATTATTATTATTACTATTATTATTATTATTATTATTATTATTATTATTATTATTATTATTATTATTATTATTATTATTATTATTATTATTATTATTATTATTTCAGAGAGGCGAGTGTCTAGCACCCATTGTTTTGTTAGGACACTTGTTCATGTTTTACTCTCTATATATTATTATTATTATTATTATTATTTACATAGCTCAGACTTCTTTGTCTATCATGAAACAATTGAGAGATAATAACAATAAACATTTGGAGCAATAATAACTGAGGCTATGAAATGTATGAATAGGTGGAAAAATCCTACAAGGCATGTTTTTGTTGTTCACTCCCAGTGTAGGAGTAAAACATTTTTATGGTGGTTCTAAATGTAAAGATATGTTGTTGCATACTTCCAGTGTAGAAGCAACAAATTTAAGTGGAGTGTATGTGATCTTGATTTTAAGAGTATGACATGTCTCTAAAGGTCAACAAAGTTTGACAGTACTTAATGTAAATTCAAGTAGCAATAAAATAAGTGTTGGTTTTCTATCCTAGCATGTATGGCTCTGGTAGGAATTTAATCTCTCTATCATATAAAGACTCATCATGTGCATTTAAATTTTTTCAAAAGTGAACTCTTTAGGACTTAATTGAAACTTAGAACAAGATAAATGGCAGCTCAAAACTCTTTCACTTCTTATCTCCCAACTTCCTAAGCTTTGGATCAAACATATTCCTCCACAGGTTTAAAGATTTGGCAATGAATATTTTTGGAACAGAGGAATAATTCTTAAATGAAGCTAGGTACTTTAGAAGAATTACAAATGAAGCAACTATTTATGATAGTTCAAGTTTTTTATTCGACACAAAAATAAGTTCATACACACTCTATTTTTATTTCAAAAGGCTCGCAAAGAAAAATAATCTAAACATATTAATATATATTTTTGTATTTTTATTATATTCCCCATTTTTTTAGATATAGTAGTAATACTAATATTAATACTAATAATAATACGGATAAGAAAAACTTACTGTCTGAGGGGGTCCTCCCCAAACTGGCTCAACTTCGGTCACTTAGGTGGTGCTGGTGGCAGATAATCGACATCCATTTGCTCGAAGAAGTAGAGGAGGCCTTCATACGTTTATGTCCCTTGTTCACGCATCTCCCCAAGCGTGTTGCTCGTGCTCTCCTGCCACTATGTATGCTGATGTAGCGTGGTTATGATACCTTGTTGCCCCGTCTCAAGATGAGTGAGACGGGTATCAAAGTTCTAGAAGTCTGGCTGGTGGTACGGTTGAGGCTGAGGATGAGGCGGGTGTTGCTCCGGCTGATACCCGGGGTAGCCATGAGGGGCATGGTATGAGTACAGAGGTGGTGTAGGTATTGCATCATGGACTCCCCTCGCAGAAAAAGACATGCGTCCTCTCTAGATGTACGTCGAATCTTTATATTCCTATGGAACATAATTAGAAAAATTACCTTGCCCCCAATTTTCTACTGGCGTGGATGGATCATAGGAAGTTTGATCTTTCCATGCCCGGTGTCTCGGTTTAGATGGTCCTGGTTGGTCAAATCCTTGATAGTGAGTGAAAGCTGGTGCAGGGGGTGCACCATCTTCCCCTGTGTACCTGGGCACAGTGTTTCTCGTTATTCTAGCGGACGGACTTCTTCCAACTTCCCTGGTCAGTCTCTGCAAATCAAGCAAAAATGTCTCCACGGTATATAGACCAAGTGGTCTATTCGGCAGTTCATATTCATTTACAAATCCCTTGTATGTTACAAAGATTCTATTGCCCTTTTGTTTCAACAGATGTGCTTGACTGAAAAAGTAAATGTCAAGAGATCGGCGGGGTGTGGAGATGTAGGTAATACTAGCATTCCCTAACAAATTCAGGTTTCCGAGAAGACGTGTAATGCAAGAAGTGATGGTGATAGGGCCTCCCAGAATGTTACCATGAGCCTAACAGGAGATATTTTACGTTTCTTGATCATACCATACACTAATTTCATCTCCTCGATCCTAACTATGCGACCTTCCCTCCTAGGAAAGAAAGTGATCCCTAACCATTTATGCATAATTCTCAAAGTGGGATTGTGAATGTCATTCGTGTATGGGTCAGAACAATAGTCTTTGCCCGAAATATCTTCCCAAAATTGCTCTCTATGAAAATCGCTCAAAAGTTAATCTATTTCTACTCCGCAAGCATCAGGGAATCCTAGTCTGAGGCTGAATTCTTTCCAAGTAAATTCATATTGTTCGTTAAACAACCTAAAGGAAAAAAGTCTTGGTGAAAGATAGGGTGCAGATGAATTCTAAAGTAAGTAATTTGCATCCATTCTCTAAAATACTCCAATTATTATCCCATCCAATATTGCGAAAAATAAGATCAAATTCAGCATCCATACCTGTTTTTTGTAAGAAGTAGGGGTCAAAGGTTGGGGTATGCTCGAACTCACAATCTTTGTATAATCTCATCAGATCCTTCTCATAGGTGGTGCAAAGCTTTATATGACACTCTTGAAGGAGTACGTGGTGTTCTGGCTGGCTGGCGGACGAGGACTGGGGCATGGATGACATGTCTAAGTCAGAACCAGCCCGTGATGATGATCCGATCTGGAAGCGGGTTCTCTTGCGAAAAGAGAATGCTCTAGCCGCACTCCTAAGTGATTTCTTGAGTCCACTCATCCTCCCAGCGATGGTTCGGGATTTTTAAGTCCACCGAATCGGACTACTCTAGCTGGATTTATTCTTCGGGGGTCATAGTCATCCCTGTGAGTGGTGACTGTGTGACTCATTCTTCATCTATCATCTTCGCAGTGGAGCTTAACTTAGGTCTTGGTCTGAATGGAAAACATTCTTCTCGTCCATCAATGTTGAATTTGACTTCTCCAATTCCGACATCGATGTGGGTATTTGCGGTACTCAAAAAGGGTCTCCCAAGAATGAGTGACACTTTTGAGTCAGGTTGCATGTCCAGAACCACAAAGTCGACTGGTATGAAGAATTCTCTGATCTTGACTGGAATATTCTCGGTGATTCCCACAGGGTAATGGAGTGACTGGTCCGCTAGCTGCAGGCACATCGAGGTTGGATCGAGCTTTGCATGTGGAAGTTTATTGAAGATCGCCTTGGGCATCACACTGACACTTGCTCCATGGTCGCACAGCGTATTGCCAAAATGTTGATCTCCAATTAAACAGTTGATAGTGGGGCATCCTGAATCCTTCTTCTTGATTGATGTGTTGAGGATGGCCGCACTACACTCTTCTGTCAGCTTGATCACTTCAGTGATAGGCAGTGGTCTTTTATTGTTGAGGATGTCTCGAACATACTTTGCATAGGTGGGAACCTACAACGCATTTAACAAAGGGATATTGATATATAATTTTTGAATAATCTCAACAAACTTACTGAATTGTGCATCCATCTTGAGTTTTCGATCTCTGCGTGGGAAGGGTAAGATATTGGTGTTTTGGGAATCTTGCACTTGTGGTTGAACTTCTTCTACTTCATCATCCTTTTCTTCTATCACTGTGGGTATCACTAGTACTGGTTTTCTCTGTGCCCCTTCTGGATAAGGTGGGTCTTTAGTGGTTTTACCATGTTTGGTGGTTATACCCTTGACCTGCTCATTGTTAGTGGCAAAAGAAGCAGCTAACCGTGATAATTGAGTTTCTACCTTTTTATTATGATCAACTTGGTCTTTTATAGCAGAAGAAAAGTCATCTATTTTAGTATTTATATCCTCTAGAATTTTATCATTAGAAGCAATTTTCTTAACAATAGTATCATTAATTCTAGCTTGTTCCAAAATTAAATTTCGTAGAGGGGGTTGCTTAAAATTGGAAGAATTATTAAAATTGCCTAAGTATTTAGCTAGATATGTAGTCTGTTGCTTTTGATTCCACCTTTGCTTTTGCAGCGTGGAAGAGTTGTTGATGATGTTTGCATCTTCTTGATTCTCCGGAATTTCCATTCCTAGGTACTCTTTGCATCTGGTCTGAGCATCGAATGCATCTTGAATTGCTTAACGATCTTTCTTGAAATTGGCTCTTCGGTCAAGTCAGTTCAAAAGTGTATCCATCTTTGTTGATAGTGCACACACTTCTTCTGGAACTTCTTCAATCTGGCAACAGTGTTGAGTGTTGTCTTGTTTCTAACTATGGTTCTTTGCTATCTTCTCCATCAGATATTCTGCTTTTCCAAGAGTGAGTGACATAAATGAACCTCCAGCAGTAGCATCTAGTTGCTCACGCGATCTTTGGGTTAATCCATAGTAGAATCTGTGCATGAGTAACCAATCTTTCATTCCATGGTGTGGGCATTCCAAGATGTTCTCTTGAAAATGTTCCCATGCCTTTGAAATGGTTTCTCCTTTTTGCTACTAAAAATTATAAATCTTTCCTCTTAAGGCATGAGTTTTGTCTATAGGGAAAAACTTTGACAGAAAGGCCTTCGAACATCTATCCCATGTGTTGATGTCTTCTTTGTTGGTGTAGAACTACTGCTTCGCTCTCCCTTCTAGTGAAAATGGAAAGAGACGAAGGAGTATGATGTCTTGGGTGACGTCCTTGATGATGATGGTGCTTCCAATCTCCAGAAAATTCTATAGATGTTTAGTGGCATCTTCTTCTTCCTTTCCACCAAATGTAGTAGCTTGCACTAGGTTGATTAGACTTGGCTTGAGCTCGAATTCAAGGTTGTCCGTCTGGAGTGTTGGTCCGGTATGAATGTTCCTTATACTTGGAGCTGAACATTCAAGTAAAGTCTTATTAGCCATAGCTTCACTACTGGTGTTGATCTTCCTCTAGATTTGGTTGACTCTTGGATTAGAAATTGATAAGTCACAACCGAACCTGTATTACCCTGCATAAGATATGAACAAAGACGAAACAAAGGGTAAGCCTGTCAAGACAGAGGTACTAGTTGGGATTTTTATTATGAGTAAGTGGTATTGATTAATCTCTTATTACCATAAAGGTAATTCCCTTGAAAAGTAAATCCATATGACATCCCGTGTCGGAAAGTGGAGTTTTCCATCTCCCCGGCAATGGCGCCAGAAATGCTTGTTGACACTTCTTAACGTCATTCGTGTTAGGTTGTCATCCCCAACATGACACCAAGAGTGTGGTTGTATTATACTTATGCTATTTAACTAAATAAAGATATTATAGTATATATCCACAAGCACACAGATAAATACACCTATTCTAGAATTTCACCTATGTTTTCCTAAGTATCATTATTTATAATTTTACCAAGGAAAGGAAAATCGAAACAGGACTATATAAATAGTTACAATGGCAGTAGAGATAATCATTTGCACTTACTCAATAATAAATATCAAAACAACTAATCACTTGTCATGAAAGGGGTAAGACAAATAAGATAAATGGTAAAGGATAATCATGGGTATTCCAGAGACAAGAGGGAGTTAACATTATTCAAGTCAAGTAGTCATGGAGATTAATTTAGAGATGTAAATCATAAGTATTTCTTATTCAATCAGTCTATTAATCAATCTAGCTATACACAATCATCTATGATATAATCAACATGTCATCTATGAATAAGGAACATTACTGAGAGAAAAGTCAAGAACAGAGTAATAATCTCTTTCCTATAACCGCATTCTACTAAGTTCTATACTCGAGGAGTGGACTACAAAGGACTCAACAGGAATGTCACACCCGCGATCTACCACATGGCCCAGAGCATAGAGTGCATTCGCAGACAAGCATAATCTAAGCACCACGCCTACAATATGCCAGGCACTCAATCCTATCCAGAATTGGATCAAGCTTTCTATGAACATATTCATAAAATCTCTACTAATCATATTCATATCAAGATGTAGAACAAGAACAATCTCAAGAACAGAATAAAGTTGAAATATAGAAATATATTGAAGTAGAACTCTAACTCTTTCAAGTCGAATGATGATTACAACGAAATTACCAAGTCTCTGACGAACGATCCTGATCCCAAGCAGTTGCTTGCCTCTACTTGAATCAATCTAGACTAAACTCTAAACTTGAACTAGAACTCTAACTCTTTTTCTCTCTAGAAACCCTAACTTCTAGCCTTGCCTTCACAAATGAGGAAGAGACGATCTAATTCTTCAACTGATTCCCTGAGAGGAGATCCTGGGGGCTGTTTATATAGCCCAGGACGTGGAACCACAGCCCTTGGATCAAACCGACCTTGGCATGGGGTTTAGATGCATCCTTAGAGGCGGTATAGGTAGCTTGCAAGAGATGGAGCCGAGGCGACGCAGGGGAGGGCCGGTCAGCCTAGCCCTAGGGCCGGTCGGCCCCACCTGGTGGCGGGTTGGCTCGTGTCGCCTCGTGGAGTCGGTTTAGGTCTTCTAGAATCCCTATCCGCATCCGTGACGTGGAGATTAGGTCGATTGCTTTGGTTTCTTCCTTTGGAAGGAGGATCAATTCTGTATTATGAAGCTTAGCCCCTGAAAAACACAGAATCACCAAAACTCATAGAATTTGTTAGTTTAAACCTCTAAACCTAATGTGGTGATCCTTTTTATCATTTATTCCTCTTATGTTGATAGTTTAAAATGATAGTTAATTACCGTCAACACTAAGCAAGTGTTCGATCCTGATCCTAAATAGGATTCAAAGCATATTTGCTGGACAAGGAAAAGATATATATATGCAGCAAGTGTTTCCAACCAACTCCTATAACTTAATGCATCACACAACATAAGATACTCAAATTGTATTTTGTAAAACATAGGAGTCTTAGAATGCTCTGGGGCTTACCTTTCACAAAGAATGAGGGCTCGTGGCTCGGGCACTCAAGCAGGTCCTCCTCGCTGCCTCTGGCTTTGGGTGGCTAGGCCTCCTGCCCTTGAGCTGGTTCCTGCTCCTCCGGACACGTCCTTTCGAACTCCACCGACGTCACGTCCCCTAGCACACCTATTGCATGCACATGCACAAGATGAATATCATGCATGCACCAGGGATGGGATGACATGATGAACATATGAACATGTATGGAATGATGACAAGATGAATGATATGATTCACTTTCGTTAACCGAGTAGATGCATAGCCCTATTCAAATCACTTTAAAGCATCATGTTCAGGCTTAAGCATAACAACCAAACATTCAGGCAAATTCAACAATTCAAGGCCTATATGCAGCAGCTGACAAATAAATGTATAACTGGAGATCTACAAATCCAATAGACTTACAAGAGGACATTCTGGAAATCTTAAGAAATTATCTACATTTTATCTTTAGACATCAAAGCATGATTCCCAACTTAAGTGGGTCGAAATTACAAAATTCCAGAATCTTCTCCTGACAAGACAGAGAGCAGCCATTTCTATCGTTCCACTTAAAACATGTATAACTCATAAACTACTTGGCCAACTACCACCAAAATTTAACAAAAGCTAGATCATGAAATTTAGCACAACTTTGATATAGATCACATATCAACAAAACATCATTATCTTGGAGCAATTCACAAAGTTTTCAGATCTGTCCAGAAACTATAATTATAAGAAATTAATTATTAAGTGATGTTGCAAACATCCGATCTGACCAAACCAACTTTACCATCATGTCATACCTATCTAATGAACACTGGAAAACATGGTGTCCAACACCAATTAATTTATTTTAATGCATTTCTTAATTTATTTGGATAACAAGGCGATTTAATGAACATATATCAAAAGTACACAGTAAATTCTACAAAAAAATACAGTAGATTCTACATACTATCAATAGACTACTGTATAAATTTCAAGTCATTTGGGTAAGCATAGCAACCTCTATGAAAAATATCAAATGTTAATGCAAGAAATCATATGAGAGCAAGATAAACCAATAACTCACTCATACAGCAACCAATGAGCATAAAATTTTTACCACACATATCATATGGGTAGTATGCCATAAAAATTTCACTTCATTTGGAGCCCAACATCTACAGTTATGAAAAAGACAAATACAACTAGCATTGAAAACCTAACTGCATAAATCTATTTTTACAGCTAAAACTTTAAACTAAAACATGCCATATTATAGATCTATCATAAAGAGCATTTTATAACGAATCTAACAAAATTTATTTCACTATTTTTGGATCTCCTTAGCATGAGATATTAATTTTCAAAGATTCACTCGATTTAATGCAATATTCTGAAAAAGAATAAGAAAATCATTTTTTGTAGAGTGGACACAAAGCTTTCTTGAAATTAACTAAGCCCATAAAGTAAATCTATGTGTCTAGCATTTATGCAAAGTGAACACAACAAAGAGCTTCTATTTCTATCCATGCCCTTCTTCTCTGGATCGATGCAGCGAGGTGGGGAGGCTTGGGATCCCGACCGAAAAAAGGCAGACGATGGTGGTAGGGGCTGGCTGGGCTCTGGCTGTGGCCAGCTACGCCTGGACCTGGCTATGGCCGGCTGTGGCCAGCAGTAGCTTGGCAGCAGCAGCGAAGGGGCCATGGCCGCTCTGGCATCGACAGACGGCGGCGCTGCTAGGTGGGAAGGGGACAGGAGGCCATGGCTCTCCTCCTAATGCGAGCAGAGGGACGGTGGTGCTACGGTGGTGAGGGATTGAGCGGCAAGGTTGGTGGCGACCCTGTTGTGAGCTGCTGCACTGCTCGATGACCGAGCAGAGAGTGAGGGGGAGGAAGAGCGAGCAGGAGGGAGAGGAGTGGGGAATGAGGGCGATGGAGACGAGGACCAGACCGAGGGAGCAGGGCTCGACTTTTCCTTCTGCAAGCGTGGCGAGGTGGCGAATAGAGAAGGCACGAGAAAGCCATGCCGCGCTGGACCTCTATTCGTGTCGGCCACGATCTGCTCCAGCCTGATTCCAAAAATTGGAATGGCAACATTTGAAACATTTATGTTTCATCCCAAACCGAAACAAGCTAACTTTCTTTGACTTGGATCTCAGAAACTAGCTCGAATCTCGAGGTGAGCCAATAAGCAAAAATGTAGATCAACAAATTTTCTCCAACTTTATTTCAAGGCACAAAGTCTGGTTCAGCTTAGTTTAGGAGATACAAGGCTGGGGACAAAAAGTGTTTTCTCTGAAAGATCCATGTTTCAAACCTGAAACACAGATTTCAGAATCTGGGAAAATATGGATTTTGAGCATGTTAGGCTAGGAATTTGGAGATGACCAAAGAACAAAGTTTGTAGCTGGTAAAATTTGCCACAACTTTCATTTAGATGACGTTCCCCCCAGAAAAGCTTCTAAGATGCACATTTGAAAAGGTCAAACAAAGGAGGTCTCTAGTCCACCAAGGTCAAACAACAATTATAAACCTAATTAGGCAAAGTAATCAACATGAACAATTGTTCCATTAGGTCAACTAAGTGTAGTTAAGGTGTTTACAAGATTATAAGACCATCACTTGCATTAGTCACACATGATCAGAAGCACAAGTGCATTGAAACATAAAGTAGCAGTGCAATGTTTCATTAGTTACAAGGGAATGATTCATTAGTTATAACACACCAAACAAAATGCAATGCTCATGAATGAGTGAATGATGCTTATGCTCATGTAATGCAAGTGCAATTAGGCAAGATAACATCAGGGGTGTTACAATAGTGGCACATGCAAACAGGGTAAACGTTTTTGTATTAGTTGAAAAAAGGTTTTCTTTATTTTGGTGGAGAACACACAACAGAAATTTTAACACACTAGAAAAAGAGATGTTGAATATTTAGTCAAAATTGTACTCCTTATTACACACTCTGAATTCGAGACTTTGTTGAATATTCTGCTCCCCAGATCTTATCACATCCAGGGATAAGATGCTCTAGTCCAGTACAAGTTTATCCCAACAAAACAACTCCCACTCTGATGCTCATCGTCCTAACACTTATTAACAACACCTACATCCCTAGAACCAGCCAACATCAAACTTTTTAAAGAAATTCTAAAGAAGAAAATTACCTTTGGGGCAAAAAAGAAACTTAAAAGCAGAGAAAATTGTTTCTAAAAATTAAGCTAGCTAACATAACTTAAATAGCTCGGAGAGAAGGGGAGGAACATAGCTTAATTTTAAAAATTAAGCTAGCTAACAGCCTATCATAACTAGCTACAACCTGCAACACAAACTAAACTGCTGAGGGGTTAAGTTAGACTCTAGCTGCAACCAGCAAGAATTAAACTTAACTAGTGCAAGAAGAGATAAGAAAGTTGTTGTTTCGAAAACTGTTTTTCAAGTTGTTGCTGTTGTTTTTGAAAACTGTTGCATAGTTATAATTTTTTGTTGGAATCAGCAAACAAAGAAATCAGCACACAAGAATCAATGATCAAGCCCTTTAATTTGAATGGGAAATTAGATCAACAGCTCACAATCAAGAAGATTTAGTACAACGATAGTAATTTTAGAGTAGCTGCAAAGTAGATTGCAAAGTAGATTGTAATTTTAGAGTAGATTGCAATGTAGGCACCAAGATCATGACAACATGTAGATAGGATCAGGATGGTTGCAATAATTTTAGAATCTGCTCGTATCCTAGAATCAGAAGCTGATAATAGTGTATGTCTACATGCTTGATAGAGCCAAATATATATGTATCAGGAATAGATACTGAACGATTTATAGTTTTTTTTCTTTCTTTCCCAGCGATCTTAATTTCTCATACATCTAGTTAAGATTGTTACTAACCTTGGGGATCTGAGAAGATGACCACTCCACAGGTGGAGATGATCTATATATATAGAGCCACATGGGCCATATGGGCCTCTAGTATAAGGGCCTTCATACACTTAACACCCCCTTCAAACTTAAGGTGGAAGCGGAGGATTTGAATCATTAAGTTTGATCAAGTGAAGCCGATGCTGCTCTCGAGTTTTTGCTTTAGCGAAAAAGTCATCCAATTGCAATTCTAAAGGCACATACTGGAGAGAAATAGTTTTTTAATGACAATGAGACCGAGTAAAGATGGTATCCACACCAATATGCTTTGTAAGTTCATGCTTCACAGGATCATTGGCAATTTGTAAGGCTCCTGTATTATCATAGAGAAGAGGTGTGGCAACATCACAAGCAATACCAAAATTAGCCAACAACAATCGAAGCCATACAATCTCTACAGTAGTAGTAGCAAGGGCTGTAGGTACAACTGCTTGTTTCTTGGACTTCCATGCAATAGGAGAAGAGCCAAGAGGAATGCAATATCCAGTGATGGAACGTTGATCTATTGGGTCACTCGCCCAAGTGGAGTCCAAGTAAGCATGAAGCTGAAGCAGACTATCATGCGCATAGAATAAACTTCGAGATGATGTCCCCCATAAGTATCACAACACGTGAAGTAAATATCCAAAATAAACAGAAGTTGGAGCACAAACAAACTGACTCAAAATATGGACGGCATGAGCAATATCAGGCCTGGTGACAGTGAGATAAATAAGGCTACCCACAATATGTTGATATTGAGAGGGATCCTCAAGAGGTACCCCATTAGGGAGACAAAGCTGCAAGTGAAGATCCATAGGTGTAGCAGCAGTTCGGTTATCAGTGATGCCTGAATGAGCAATAAGATCTTCTATGTACTTAGACTGGGAAAGATGGTATCCCTTGGTGGATTGTTTGACCTCAATGCCTAAGAAATAACTGAGAGGACCCAAATCAGACATCTAAAATTCAGCATTAAGCTGTTGCTTCACATGAGAAATGTGATCCTCATCATCACCCGTAATCAGCATAGCATCAACATATAGAAGAAGCAAAGTACAACCACGTAGTGACAAATGAACAAATAAAGCCAGATCATGTTCACTTGGTGAAAAACCAGCAGCCCGAATCATAGAGACAAAATGCTCATGCCAAGCACGAGGAGCCTGTTTAAGGCCATATAAAGCATGGCGAAGATGACAAACATATCCTAGAGGAGCAACAACACCTGGGGGTGGTTGCATATAAACTTCTACAGTCAAATCGCTATTAAGAAAAGCATTCTTGACATTCATTTGAGATATAGACCAAGACAAAGAAGCAACCACTTCAAGTAATGTATGAAATGTCATCATATGAGCAACATGTGCAAATGTCTCATCATAATCTAGACCTTGAGTCTGTTGAAAACCTCTAGCAACAAGACGGGCCTTATATCTCTCTAGAGAGCCATTTGACTTGGCCTTAACCTTGAATACCCACTTAGATGTAATAGGTACCATGTGTGATGGCAATGGAACAAGATCCCAAGTGCCTTGACGATCAAGGGCGGCAAGTTCCTCAAACATAGCAAGCTGCCATTCTGGAATATGAGAAGCTTCTTGATAAGTGGATGGCTCATCAATAATAGCATTCACATGAGGAAAACCATACTTGTATGTAGGACAAATAGTGCTACAATCTCGAAGATTATATCCCGGACCAACATGTAACTCACTAGAAACAATAGACGACTCATCAATAGTATTAGGCTCATCAATAGCAGGCTCATTAGGACTGGCCAAGGTGGTAGAACTAGAAGTAGGTTGAATGGGATTTTTAGGACGACGGCTGAAGACATGTGTGATAGGTGGTTTTGAAAAAGAGTGAGGTGGTGGAGGTGGTGCAGGAGGTAAAGGTGACGTGATGGGAATAGGAGCAGATGATGTGGAGGAGTTATCACTAGATTAAATTGGAGGAATACACAAAAAGAAGGTGGACTCTGTGGGAGAATTCGAGGGCTTGGTGGAAGGGTTATCAAAGAAGGGATGATCATCAACAAAATCAACATCACGAGAGATGCGTATGCGACGGGAAGAAGGGTCATAGCATCGATAACCTTTATGCTCAGGACTATACCCTAGAAAAACATACCCAACAGACTAAGCAGTTAATTTAGTGTGCTCATGAGGGGCAAGCAAAACATAGCATGTGAATCCAAAAACATGAAGATGATCATAGCTAGGAGGAGTACCATAAAGTACTTCACCAGGGCATTGGTCGAACAATTTGGATGAGGGGTGCCTATTAATGAGATAGACAGTAGTGAAAACAGCTTCACCCTAAAAATGACATGGGGACAAAAGATGAAATCTAAAGGGTGTGAGCTGTCTCTATGAGATGGTGATGTTTCCATTCAGCAACACCATTTTGAGTATGAGCACCTGGACAAGAGAGTTGTGCAAGTGTACCCTCAGAGGACAAAAATTGGCGAAAAGCAGCAGACAAATATTCACCCCCAGAGTCAGAATGAAGAATTTTAATGGGAGTAGAAAACTGTGTGTGAACCATGCGAACAAAAGACTGATAAATGGAACACAACTACGAATGATGTTTCATAAAATAAATCCATGTATAGCAAGAATAATCATCAATAAAAATGACATAATATTTGTGGCCACCCTTTGTAGAAAAAGGTACAGGACCCCATATATCGGAATGGATAAGATCAAAAGGTCTAGTAGAATGAGAATTACTAAAAGAATATGGGAGTTATATTTGTTTGCCAAGCTTACAACCCTTACAATGAAAGCTGGACTCAATAGATGTATGACCTAAACAACCTTTTATTTATCATGGAGGACAAACGAGACCCACAAAGATGACCAAGACGATGATGCTACTTGGTAAAGGAAGAGGCTGAAGACGATGCAGCGGATGAGACATGAGCTATAGATGCAATAGGCGAAGGAAGACGTAGGGTGTCTAGAACGTAGAGGCTAGAAGCACCTTCACGGCGATGGCCAGTCCCAATCACTTTCCCGCTGTGACGGTCCTGAATAAAACAAGATGAATCATCAAAACCAACAAAACAATTTTGTTCGGTAACTTGATCAACCAATAGAAGATTCATAGACAACTAAGATACAAAAGAAACATTGGGTATAGAAAAATGATTATTGCAAAGTAAATCCTGATGAGTGATAGAACAAGATGTACCATCAACTATCTAAATAGAAGCACCGTCAGTGACTGGCTTGCAGGCAACCAACTAGGACTGATCAGACGTTACATGGAAGGAGGCTCTAGAATCAAGCACCTAAGACAAAGGAGCACTCACAGTAGAGGAAGCAGCAACAAAAACTGACCCAATAGGACCTGAACCTTGAGGAGTGGAAGATGTACCACGACCATGAGCAGCATGGCGAGCACAAAATTCAGCCAACTTCTCTAGATGCTTAGCAAAATAGGTATCTGAACTATGATTAGTCCTGCCACAATGCTTATAGGGTTCTTTGAATGCACTGGTCCTCCGAGAAGCAGCCAACACACTGTGAGGGTGAGGCACAGAAGAGGACAAGGACTGAAGACGTGTCTCTTCAGCAAGTAAATCAGACAAAGCCTGTGCCATGGTCAGAGTAGAGCAAGTATGAAGCAACCTTGTATGAATAGAATCAAACTCTGCCCTGACTCCCATGACAAATCTGTAAGTGAGAAACTGCTCAAGAAATGAAAGTGTTGTACATTTCTAACTGGCTGCACACTGAGGTACCATGGAGATCAAAGAACCCATCAACCGATCAAAGGTAGAATAGTACTCATCAATGGACATGTCTCTCTGTTCAATAACTTTACGTTATTGCATGAGAGTATGTTGAAGGGCACCACTTTCCTAAACATAGCGTGCCTTCAAATAAGACCACATGGGTTTGGCTTGCTTAAACTTACGTAGACTCATAATCATGGTGTGTTTAACACTATTAACCGTAGCAACCATTACTTTTCCATCATTGATTTCCTAGGTATTGACTGCAGCGGCATTACTACCATCGGACTTAAGAGTCGGTGGATCATCAGTCAAGTGAAAATGAAGACCAACACCTCTCAATGCAGTTTCAAAAGAAAAGGCCCATTCCAGATAATTCGGACCATCAAGAGTAATATTGATGACAATTGCATTAATTTGAGACATTGCTGGAGGCTAAAATGAAGAATTACCACCAGCACAGAAGAAGTTGCAAGGAATATCACCAGTCATCACCAGTCTTAAGGCACCACTAGTCCTCTATTATTGACAGAGGAGTAAGATCAGCAACAGCAGAAGCCACAGGCGGAGGAGCACACAGATCACGAGCAGGTCAGGGAGTCCACACAAGCCATGAAGAAGCCACACGTGAAGATGTCTTGTGTCCCGTGCATGAGGAAGTCCATGCTGTCAAGAAGCCACGCGTGAAGATGTCAACACGTGGAGAAGGACGCATCCCATAGGAGAAGATGAAGGCCTGCGTGAAGTCCGTGCGGGTGTGGGAGACGATGAAGGCCCACATGAAGTTTGTGCGTGTGCAGGAGAAGATGACAGCGCGGATGAAGACTACGTGATGGAGCCAGACGGTGTGGATGAAGACCACGCGATGGAGGCTGTAGCGACGAGCCGACGCAGACGACGCGCGCGGAAGCCACGGGCTGCAAGCAGAGGACCCGTGTGAAGAAGAATCTCGAGGCAAAAAATGGATCATGGGTGAATTAGATTAGCCTAATCCTAACCCTAATCCATGGCTCTGATTCCATGTTACTAACCTTGGGGATCTGAGAAGATGACCACTCCACAAGTGGAGATGATTTATATATATAGAGCCACATGGGCCATATTGAGTCAGTTTGTTTGTGCTCCAACTTATGTTATATATATAAAGCCATAAGTTTAGTGCCATAAGTTTACCTATTTTATAACCAGGGTCCAACTCTATAATTGCAGAAACACCATTGTGAGGCCTTCGCTTGCATTTAGCCAACAATTTACCATAGAGAAAAGCTGCAAAGAAAGATCACTGTCAGGCTCTTTAGTTTAATCGTTACACAGATCCATGCTAACTAGAGAGGGAAAACTCAATGCATTAATATTTTTTAGCAGACTCATATGGCACTTATAAACCAACCAATTTATTTAGCCCTTTCAATATGTTATCTAACAGGAACATACCATTTACGAATTGCCGATTGCCATAGCTACAAGGCAAAATCAGAAACTAGAAAGAAAATAACTGTAATCTTAGCAAAATTCATGATGCTCTAATCTATGCATCCAAAGTCATTAACTAATGTTCAGCTAAAAAAGATAATCTCAGCTCACTTTAACAACCAGCTCACTTTAACAACCAGTCGCCGCAGCTAACAAGTGAAGGAAGCAAATCACCTACTACTAGAGCTATTGAATTGAAGAACCACCACCCAATACCTTGTACAAGCGCCATGCCTACAAAGTACACCCAGATCGTTTATCCATCCATTCGATTTGATTCAAGAAGTGGTGAGGACTAGCAAATCTAACGAGGAACACACAAAAGAGGATGAGGATGAGGCGCCCAACCTATTCATAGGATATCACATGCGACGTGGTTGGCTAGGGATGTAGCAGCTACAGGCTATGGCGGCGGCGCGCCAAGGGCAGGAACAATCTAGGAAGTGCGCCCGGATCAAAGTCGGAGTAGGATCCGAGAGTGGCAGTGGTGGCATGACAAGGGGGGCTAGGGCGACAATGGCTGGCGCGAGCGATGGAGACGGCGGTGCTCAAACCCTAGCCACCATGCTTTCTTAGGCGAGGCAAATGGGAGCAACGAGTGTAAGTGCAGTGGCAAGCCCTAATGTGGGTTTTAGTGATAATGACCACATAATTTGGGGACTAACAAGATTTATCGAGATGACAAGTAGGTAAATTCAAAAGGAGGATAACATATGTGATGGTGGAGCCCCCAAATTACCGGATGCAGCATCTGACTCAAAGGCATTTATAATTCATTTTACTCTTGATATTGTGTTTAGGAAAAGGCGTACTACAAAGGGGGATACAAGACACAAGCTTCAATGTGCAACTAAGTTCTAAAAATCCACCAAACATCCTCTTTTACCTTGCCTAGTCAGCATGTGTTTCAGTTTTCAATTTGGAGCTGATAGGCCAGAGCAGCACTGCCGCTCTTTGGGCAGCACCGTTGCGGAGCAGCACTGCCGCTCAGCGAGCAGCATTACTGCGCCTTAAAATCTGACCATTGGAGAAGGGGTCCCCAACAGTCACCTTCGCCCATTTGCTTCTGAGCTTGACTAGAGAAAGCTTTCCTCCTCTCTTTCACTCCATTGGAGCATCTCAAGCTTCTCCCATCGACTCCCTTCTGATTTCTTGAGAGATTGAGCCTCCAAACTAAGAAAGAATGCTTCCTCACATGTTCTTTATCACCTAAAACACTTGGTTCGCGTTCAAGCCACAAATTGTGTTCATTACTCTTGGAGCTTGCTCCTAGCCAGCAAGCGCGTCGCCCGTGGAGCTTGCCAATTTGTGTGGCAGCCTCCAGAGGTTTGTAAACACCCCAATCAGCTAGTGAAATCACCCTTCATCTCAAGAGTTCATTCTCTTGACTTGAGAATGAGGATAGAGTTCCACGAAACCCAAGCCTTGGTGGCTTCCTCAACAACGTGAACTTAGGCAAGCCTTAGTGGCGAACTAAACCACGGGATAAATTGGTGTCTCACTTGTGTTCTTGTGATTTGCTTTGCAATATTTGTATTTATGGTGATTCTAGGGTTTGGTCCTGATCTACTCATGTGTGCACTTCCCCCAACTTCCAAGTGGTGAAACAGGTTCAATACTACCCTAGAAACATTAGGAATTTACTCGATCTAATTTTTGTTGGGTAGATTTTGAACTATTGTCCCAGGTGTCAGCCAGAGCAGCACTATCGCTCAGAGAGCAGCAGTGCTATGCGCAGAGTTCTCACATTTGTTTCAGCTAAAATTTTACAGGCCTATTCAAGCCTCCTTCTAGGCCTCCTAGCGATCCTACAAGTGATATCGGAGCCAGTTACCTTATTTGTGCTTAACCGCGTAAGGTATGGAGCCTAGAGGAGCCGGTGATGTGCAACCCATGCAAGTTGACCCAAAAAACTTAGAGCTACACAATACGGATAGCAGCAAGCTGAGTGCCTCTACAGCAGGCACCTCGCAATCTGCTGTTGTCCTCTCCGATGAAGATAAGGCCAAAAGACTAGAAGAAAAGAACCAAAGAAAAGAAGAAAGAAGAAAGAAAAGAGTAGTAAGACAAAAGAAGAAAGAAGCGCAGTGAAGGCTTGATGAGAAGATGCAAAGAAAAGAAGCTCGAAGACTAAAGAGAGAAGCAAGGAAGAAAAGAGAAGAAGCCAAGAAGAAGCAAGAAGATGATAAGGCAAGCTATACTTCTTCAAGTGAACTATCAAGTACCACCAAAGATGGAGATGATGATGAGTCATATCAAGTGTCCAAGGGTGGCAAGAAGCAAAGCAAGGGAAAGGGCAGCGACAACAAATATGTAGCCGTATCCTTTAACTATTCTTCTATGACTAACAATAATCATAGACCTTATATCAATGTGCCCATGGGCAAGTTGCCTCGTTTTGATGGGACCAACTTTGCCAAGTGGAAGCACTTAATGAGGGCTTATCTTGTAGGTCTCCATCCGGGCATTTGGGAGATTGTTCACAATGGTGTTGAGCCACCGGTTGATCCCAATAACCCAACTCAAGCCAAAATTTGCAACATTCATCTCAATGGTCAAGCTACAAGTGTGTTGCTAAGTGCTTTAGATGGTGATGAGTATAATAAAGTGATGGGAGTTGATGTTTCCAAGCAAATTTGGGATACTCTACACCTTGCACACGAAGGGGTTGACAAGGTGAGGAAGGCAAGAATTGATTTGTTGATGGCTAAGCTCAACTGGTTTGTGATATTAGATGGAGAAGAGCCATAAGAAATGTTTGATAGGTTGATGCTGATTGCTGGAAAGATTAGAGGCTATGATGGCGATGAGCTTGATGATCACAAGATTATCAAAATTATGTTAGAGGCTTATTCACCTATAAATGAGACCGTTGTGACACTAATTAGAGACAAGAAGAAGTTTGAGCACTTCACACCAAATGATGTGCTTAGAAGGATTTTGACCTTTGACATGCAAAGAGAGGAAGCACTTGAGAGAAGGAAGCTTGGTGAGTTACAAGCAAAACTAGATGGCTTGAAGATCAATGATGTTGCTCTTAAGGCCAACAAAGCAACCAAGCAAGCATCTACAGGCAAGTCCATGTCCAACAAACAAGCATCAACTAGCAAGCCCAAAGCACCGAAGCAAGTTAAAGAAGTAGAGACAACATCATCATCAAGTGAAGATGAAATGAGAGTGAACAATATGAGAAAGTGAAAGATGTTGCTCTCTTTTTGAGAAGATATCAAAAGGAGCTCAAAAAGCAAGGCTACAAGGTAGTGAAGAGAAAGTTCCCAAACAAGAAGAAGAGGCTATGCTACAATTGTGGGAGCACCAAACATTTCATTGCTCATTGTGCCCAGGAAATTAAAGACAACAATTACAAGAGAGACAAGAAAGAGAGCAAGACCGACTATAAAAAGAGCAAATGGCACATGGGAGAAGCTCATATTGGACATGAATAGGACTCAATAAAAGATAGCTCAAGTGAGGAGGATGAGGAGGTTGCAACTGTGGCTATTCACAAGCGAGAAGGTAAAACCCAAATCAAAATCCAAACCTCTTCCCCCTAGTGATATCTCTAGTAGTGATACAAGTGATTACTCTAGTGATGATGTATCTAGTGATGAAGAAATTGATAACATAACTAAAAATTTGGATAGCAAGACCAAATTGTTCATCACTAAGCTATTGGAGGATTTAAAGAGTGTTCAAGCTGAGCTAGCATCTAGAGGAGACACTCTTATTAAACAAGAAGATCTCTATATTACTAGCAATTTAGCAAAATAATGAAGAAGAAGGGATATCACACAAGAAAGAGAAGAGATCACTCCAAGAACAAAGAGTATGCAAGATTGTGCTACAAGTGCAAGAGTCCCGATCATATTGTGGCTGATTGTCCATATAATAGTGACAATGAGGACAATAAGAAGAAGAAGAACAAGAAAGAAAAGAAAGAAAAGAAGGAGAAGAAGATGACCTTCAAGAAGAAGGGTGGATCCTATGTTGTCACATGGGATAGTGATGCCTCCACCGATGATGATTCAAGTGATGATGACAATGCATCCAAGAAGAAGGCTCTAGCAAGCATTGCTATCAACAACAAGCCTTCACTATTTGACACTTCATCATGCTTCATGGTCAAGGGCTTCGAGGTAAAATATGATGAAAGTAAAAGTGAAAATGATAGTGATGATGAATTCTCCAATGAACAACTAATGAGCATGCTAGAACAAGCCGACTCAATAATTAACAAGAAGTGCAAAGAATTGAAAAAGAAGCTTAGTGCTCTTGAGCAATCCTTTGATGAGATCAATGCTACTCATGAGGGGCTAGTGGAAGCTCATGAGAAGCTTGGCAAAACTCACACCAAGCTTAAAAAGGCTCACTCCTTACTTCTTGAACAAGATAAGGAAAGGGTAATAGTATTGTGTGATGTGGGCATAACATGTGACTTGATTGATCAATCTTTTTATGAATCCATTGTTATTGCTCCCACTAACCCTTCTTGTAGCTCATCATCCACCACCACCACCACTCCTACCTCTACTACTAGTGATGGTTTCATTTGTAATGCCCCACTAATGGTTGAGATTGAGACTCTTAAGAGAGAGGTGGATGAGCTCACTCACGCCCTAGGCAAGGCCTATGGCGGTGAGGCCCGCTTGCTAAAGTGCTTGGATAGCCAAATGTTCTCCCTTAACAAAGAGGGATTAGGCTATACCCCCAAGAAAGGCAAGGTGACCTTTGCTACTCCCAAAGCTAGTTTTGTGAAGAGCAATGATCGATTTTGTAATAGATGCAAGCAAATTAGACACTTAGAGCAATATTGCAAGAACAAGAATGCTAATGTATCCTCAATCAAATTTGATTCTTGTTATTTACTTACTAAGGGTGCCAATGATGTGAAGGCTAAGTTTATTGGTTCACCAATTATGGGCCCAATGAAGAAAGTTATTTGGATACCAAAGACCTTGGTAACTAACCTTCAAGGACCCAAGCAAGTTTGGGTATCTAAAAAGAATTGATTTTCTTTTGTAGGTCAATTATAAAGCCGGAGGAAGGCATTGGGTGCTTGATAGTGGGTGCACACAACACAGGACTGGTGATTCAAGAATGTTCAATTCAATTAACACCAATGAGAGCAATGGTTATGATAGTATCACGTTTGGTGACAATGGCAAAGGCAAGATCAAGGGTCTTGGTAAGATTACAAGATCCAATGACTTGAGTATTTTCAATGTGCTACTAGTAGAGAGCTTGAACTTCAACCTATTGTCAGTAGCTCAATTGTGTGATCTTGGTTTTAAGTGCATATTTGGTGTAGATGATGTAGAGATCATAAGTATAGATGGCTCTAACTTGATATTCAAAGGATTTAGATATGAAAATCTATACTTGGTTGATTTCAATGCTAGAGAAGCTCAATTGTCAACATGTTTGATCACAAAATCTAGTATGGGTTGGTTATGGCATAGAAGGCTTGGTCATATTGGAATGAAGCAATTAAATAGATTGATAAAGCATGATCTAGTTAGAGGCTTGAAAGATGTCACATTTGAGAAGGACAAGCTATGTAGTACATGTTAAGCCGAAAAACAAGTTGACAACACTCAACATAAGAAGAGCATGATGAGCACATCCAAACCATTTGAGAAGAAAAGTGCAAGTTATGGTTGTCCAGAGGTTGGAAGTTGCAACCTAACTTGTAGCCAAATCGCAGCCATTATAGAGGGTGACACCGTCCTTTCTGATGGCCAAAAAGTGGGCACC
This sequence comes from Saccharum hybrid cultivar R570, assembly GCA_038087645.1. Taxonomy (NCBI): domain Eukaryota; kingdom Viridiplantae; phylum Streptophyta; class Magnoliopsida; order Poales; family Poaceae; genus Saccharum; species Saccharum hybrid cultivar. Next base: position 660,222 of record JAQSUU010000100.1, read on the forward strand.
GCTACCCCTAGGGCAGTGCCCAAAAATAGCAGCAGCACCCTTTCATATTTTTAGGCATAACTCCTAGCTCTGAACTCCGATTTCGATGATCTAGGACTTTTTGGAAAGCTAATGAAATTATCTACAAACCTAAAGTGGTGGATATCAATTTGGAGCAAATTAGGGTCACCGGACTGTCTGTTGACCATGGCGGTGTGGCACCGCCTCTTTTTTCTAGAGAGGGGGGAAACTCATCGGGGGGCACCACCTCCCCTATGTCCGGTGCCAGGGTCCCAATGGCTAGTTTGAAATAGCCATTGCAATTCGACCGTTGGGCACCACCACCCTATGTCTGGTGCTCGCACATTGCTGTCCGGTGACTACGCAGAAATATGCTACTTGGCTCTAACGGCTCTATTTGCTTGGGGCTATAAATAGAGGTGGAGCTCGGGCTTGGCTAAGGTTGAGCACCTTGGGGATGTGTTGCCCTTGTGTGTGCTTGGTTTGAGAAGCCTCTAACTCACTTGTGCTTGCGAGAAGTGTGAATCCATTGCGAGTGAGTGATTCTAGTGCGTTGCATTGTGAGATTGCATCGAGTGACACTAGGTGTTCGATTTGTAAGCCGGTGGTGCTTGTTACTCTTGGAGGTTGCCACCTCCTAGATGGATTGGTGGTGGTCTCCATCGAAGCATGCAAGGAAGATTGTGTGTTGCTCTGGAGAAGAGATTGTGAGGGGTATTGTGCTCACCCTACGAGAGCCACGAAGAGCAACTCTAGTTGAGCGTGTCATTAAGCTACCCTCAATTGGTTCATGGGGTTCTTGCGGTGCCCAACATGTGGGCTTGGTGTGGTGCCAATTAACCGTCAAACCACTAAGTGAATAGTCAACACAACGGGGACTAGCATGTTTGCATGCACGTGAACCTCAGGATAAAAATCATCGTGTCATCGTTGTCTTCCCGTTAGTTTGCAATCCCCTTACACAAGCTTGTAGTTACTTTCATATACATTGAGCTTGTATAGTTGCTCATGTAATTAGTTAGCTTGTGTAGCTTGCTGGTTACCTTCTTGCTTGTGTAGCATAGAAGTAGCTCCCTTACGTGACTAATTCAGTTTGAGTAACCTTGTTAGTCATATTGCTTAGTTTGTGTAGCTAAGTAATTTGAGTTCTATAATTTGGCTTGTGTAACCTTGTTATTGAGCATTGCTAGTGAGCTTAGGTGGCTTTGTGCTTTTGCTTACTAGCATGTGTAGGAGCTTCCCGTTGCTTGAAAGTACTAGTGACATAGGTTTGTGTGATCTTGCTCCTAGAATTGGTTAGGTGAGCTCTAGCTAGCCTAGAACCTTAGTTGCTAGTTTAGGATCTTTTCTAATGTGCTTGAGAATATAGATAGAGAGATGTAGTCTTAGCTAGACCGATAGTTTTAATTTCGCATTTGTTTTGGCTAGCTGGTGCGATTAATTTTAGAAAGGACTATTCACCCCCCTCTATTCCGCCATCGTGACCCTACAACGGGGAAAGAAATAAATAGGTGCGGAGGAGTTTTTCTGTCCCCCGTCGATTGACAAGGGATAGGGTCTAGAAGCCACTCGCTTTTTTTTTGGCTCGCATCACACCAAACCGGTGCCAGGGCTAGACGGGGAAGCAAACTCGTAGGGCGTTTCTCCATCCACAGACCGGCGGGGATCCCTGTAGGTATTAGGGCATCCAAAGGGGCCCTTATTGTTCATTCTCATACATTATTTAGCACGGAGTATTCACAAAGACACATCCATAATGTTACTGAGAACATCTGCAAGGAGAGTGCCACACCAATCGCATGCACCTTTGTTGCTTTGAAGTATTTTTAGCTCTACTTCTTTGGTGTATCAGTATACTTCCAAGAGGCAAGTGTAGGTGAAGTGAATTGTCTTCCACCTGCCACATCTTCTTCACGTATCTGGTTGCCCATTTCTTTCAGATCTTCATCTGTCAGTTTCACCTTCAAGAGTCAATGTTGGAATCTCAAGAGTCAATGTTGGAATCTAGATTCTTGATTTTGGTTGTCCTTGAGAAATTGTAGGAAACATCTGTCAGTGACTAAACATAGGATTATCAGAATTCAGAACATATACATAGCTATTAAGCATGACCACTGATGACTTGCTTGAACTTGGAAGGGAATAATAAGTGTAGAAAAACTCAAGAATAAGTCAGTTATAAATCGCACCACGTTCCAAACCAACAAAAGTATTTCATAGCTCAGTAAAAGAGATCATATGGCACAAACTATTCAATAAGCTATCATGCACACACATTTGGAAGGAAGGAGGTTACTTCCCTTCAAAACAAGGAAAGGTTGTTTGAACTTGATGTGTTCCTCTACATTGTGCTTCTCTATCAAAGTAGATTATATCATAATTGAAAAAGGTTACTCCCAAATCATACTACTTAAACTATTTCCATTCATTAATGGTCTATGAATATGATGCAATACACTTTCTGTGAAAGTGTATACAAGAAAAAGGTGTTTGAAAATGCATTTTTGGGTGGTCAACTTTGTGTCATCAGTATGGAAGCACTGACCCTTGTCAATGATAAGAGAATGATATTATAAGGTCACACCTGGTATAGGAACCACATCATCTCCTTGATGCAGAACCCATGCTAAAGCTAGCTGAGCAGGGCTGCACTGGTGCTTAGTGGCCAGTTCTTCCATTCATAGATAAATTTGCTTGTTCCTCTCCAAATTTTCTAGAGCAAACCTGGGGATCCCATGCTGACAAGTCAAAGTTAAATCTGTAAGTGAACTAAGAAAAAGATTTTGATGCAGACCAAGAAATGATTTTCTTGGCAACAAAAGAAAGAAATGATATTGTGAGCTAGACTGTATCAATACTAGAACAGAATCAGCGAGCACTTGTTCTTTCACTCCTCTTCCACCGAAAAACCCACGACCAATAGGACTATGTCACAATTCCAATGCCCAATTCTCTGAAGTCCACAGAGCAAAAATAATCTTATTACATGATAATATCGGGCAAGACCAGAGAGAATTTGCAATCCATGAATCACCCGCAGAGCGGCACAATTTTGGGCTTGATGTCACAAGACCAGAGAGACCACTCCATCTGCACCGCGGTGATCGGGTGCACAGCATGTGCACGCCTAATGGTGTCCGGGCTCGCCTCTGACAACCCGATGTACTTGACCTTCCCCTCCTCCACCAACTTCTTGAGCTCGCCAATGCATTGGTTTCGAACAAAGAATTCACATGAGCAAACACACCAACCAACAGCTGCTTGAAGGCAGGTAGAATGTGTCAACCGTGTCCTCGATGGGAACTGTGGTGTCAACGCGGTGTTGGTAGTAGAGGTCGATGCAGTCAATGCTGAGGTGCCACAGGCTGGCCTCGCAGCAGGCGCGAACGTACTCCGGTCGTCCGCACACAGTCTGGTTGCCGCTCTCATCATGCCGTAGCCCAAACTTGGTGGCCACCTGCAGCTACTTCAGCGCCTGCACACATGCAGCGATGTCAACTCGCTCACGCTCAAAAGAACTCTCTACGATAAAAAAGAAAGAAAGGGCGGACCTTGCCGAGGAGGATTTCGATGGTGAAGGGGCCGCCATATTCGTCGGCGGTGTCGAAGAAGGTGACCCCATGGTGGAAAGCGTGCGTGATCATGGCAATGCCGGCCTCGTCATCCAACGTGGAGCTGTACCCGCCCGTCATCCCCATGCACCCGAACCCTAGCTTGGACACCTGCATGGATGGAATCAATCGGCCGAGTCGATTCAATCAAGCACCGGGCAAACGAACAACGAGGGAGCGGAGGCACGACCGCAACAAGATAATTCAGGGAGAGGTGAGGCCATGAGGGAGAGAGATCAGACGACCTCGAATCCCTAGGTGCCAAGCTTGACGCGGTGAAGCAGAGGGCTTGCTCATCCATGGTCGTTGCTCACCAGCAGGAACTAAATGAGGAGCAGTGGAAGTGAGGAACTAGAGGCACCCCGATAACAGTTGCAATGGCCAAATTCAGAACCTCTCTTTATGCCGATGATGCAGCCGTCTTCTTGAACCAGTCCGAGCTAAAGAATACATCTTCTTGAACCCAGTCCAAGATGAAGCCATCTTCTTGAACCCAGTCCTAGCTGGTGGCTGCTAAACTGGATCGCTACTATGTATGCCCATGCGTCATCAATTTTGACAAGAGCATTGTCCAATCGATAAGATGTAAGATGTGAGAACTTAGACCACGACTACATTTTGCTTCCTTTTTCAACAAGAAAGAAAAACCCTCCCCAGTAAACATCTTTGATTCCAACTATATACAATCGTAAGCTTCAAAGAGTCCATGTGCCCTTTAATTCAAAAGATTGATAAGAGATTGTTGCGTGGCAAAGTCACCCTTTTAAACATGACTGGCACACTTACTTTGGTCACGCCAGTTTGGTTCTCCATACCTACTTACATTTTTTTCACTATTTTCCCTCTATATATCCCTCTATCAGCACGGGCACACAAAGAATTTGACAGGATTCACAGGTCCTTCGTTTGGAAAGGAAAAAAGGAGAGAAAGAAAGGTCACTACCTCGTCAACTGGGGAAACACAAACATGCTGGAGAAACATGGATTAAGTGTCTTGGATTTAAAATATCTGGATGAGCACTAAGATTGCCGTGGCTTTAGTGACAATGGTTAATGACTCAAAACCTTAGGTTGATATGGACCTTCCTTGTGATGCCACAAACCGACTGCTTTTCAATACATTCACCATGATGAGTTGAGAATGGAGGAAGGGGCAAATTTGGCATAGTAGTTGGTTGCACGGAGTTGCTCCAAGAAGAACTCTAGCTCCAAACTTATACTCTGTCCCAAAATACTCCCTCAGTCAAAAAACAAAAAAAGAACGTTGTAGAAGAGAAATTGGGCACTGCCCCCACCCCCTTCTCCACATGGTCACTCCAAGTCTGAAACATCACCCTGCACGTGTCTCATCCCCAGGCAGAGGTCAAGCGTGATCTTCTTTCTAGGTGTTAGCAGACATAGGCTCTCTTTCGTTGGGCTTTCAAACCTGCTTTTCCAAAAGCCAATCAAAGGGGTGAAAAGCCACAACAGTTTTGGTCCAAAAGCAGCTTTTTCTATGGTACAAATTCAAAAGTAGGTTCACCCCTGCTTTCACCTGCTTTGGAGATGGACAACTTCAGAGAAATTACCCACCTGCAATTGGTTATGGAAAGAAAACGGTTAGATTTGTTTCTCCCGAGCAACTCGTCTTCCTCCTTGGTTGTGAGCGAGCATGCGCGTCAGGTCTCCAGCGACGACGAGCCTCTACCCCAGCCCCGACAGCGGGCACTACCCCGACCGCGACACGCGGGCACGCAGGAGACCAAGGCGAGTGGCGATAAGTACGGTCGGCTGCCGCGCTCAACGGGAGAAGCCCACGGTGGCAGCGGCGGCAGTGGGCACTCCCTACTCCAACGGGCGCAAGTCCGGTCGGCTGTGACACAACTCTAGGACAGCCCTCCCTTCCTGGCAGCATGAGCGCAACATCCACGAAGTTCATGAGGTCTACGCCTGGCAGGTGCACAAGACTGGCACACCGTGGTCACAAGATCTAGAAAAGCCATCTTGTACCTCCTGCAGTTACGAGCAGCAGATTGGCTGCTTCTCTACTTTCTATTTTCTTCGAGAAAGCTCCGATTCAATCCTTCCTAATTTTGATCTGTGCTCATGGTCCTCGGCCCCATCCGTTTGATTGTCCATCGATCTACAGCTGTGCCATCTTCGTCGATCTGCACTGTGCCCTCCCTCTCTGGCTAGTGGCAGCGCAGCAGGCCAGATGGCCACCTCTCCCTCGAGCTAGCGCGCAGCATGGTGGCCGGGCGGCCAACGCTAGTGGCCTCATCCTGGCGAATGGGAGCATGCTAGAGAAGACAAGGAAGAGAGAAGTGAATGACATGTGGGCCATGTATGACATGTAGGTCTGCTGACAACAGCTTTTGCAAAAGCCATAGTTGTTCAACCAAACGGTCTTCTGCTTTTCCCACAGCTACTTTTTCACAGCTGTTTTTTCAAAGCCCACAGCTCACACAGCTTTTTCAAAAGCCACAGCTCAACCAAACAGGGCCATAATGTGTCAGGGAGCTTTTGCTAGGAAGAGTGTTGGGAAATTTAGGGTCTGTTTGGTTTCATTTAGTCTCTAAACTTTAGTCCTTAGCCCGTTTGCATCCGGGGACTAATTGCCATTGAAACTATTGTACAAAGACCAAAACGCCCCTAAACCATCCGGGTGGAGCGCTACTCGCCGTGGCTGGAGCACTACTCGCCGTGCGCGTAAGGGCGAGGGCTGCCATAACTAGGAGGTGGGAGGGGACTTTTGTCGCCGAGAGGTGGGACCGCCGCTGGTCGCGAGGTGGGGGAGCGAGACTGTTGCCAGTCGCAGGGGACCAAGACCACCACTGGTAGGAAGGGAGCTGGGCCACGAGTCGGGGAGGGGTGGCTGCGCACAGATCCGCCATAGGGGAAGCTCGCATCGTCGGCCGGGGAGGGGGTGGCCGCGTGCCGCCGGTCGGGGAAGGGTTGGCCGCGCGCCGCTGGTCGGGGAAAGGTTGGCCGCGTGCCGCTAGCGAATCCACCAGGGCCAACCGCTAGTGGGGAGGTGACGGGCGTGGGGTGAGGAGAAGGACACGGTGGAGGAGACGTGCACAGGGCATTAATGAGACAGGTGCGGGGAGAAGAAGGCCACAGTGAAGAAGCCATTTTCTTTATGCCGATGATGTAGCCATCCTAATTTCATTTGCCCAGGTGTTGGGCTCATCATCAATTTTGACAAGAGCACTGTCCATTCGATAAGATGTAAGATGTGAGAACTTAGACCACGACTACATTTTGCTTCCTTTTCAAGAAGAAAGAAAAACCCTTCCCACGACTACATTCAGAGTAGGCACCACCGGTAGAAGGGGCGGCGGCGGTGGTAGCTAAGGGTGGTTGGGTGGCGGGAGAGGTCGGGTGGAATCAACTTTGCCCCCGATATTTTTAATGGAAGGCAGTTAGTTAGGTTATTAGGGCACCTGCAATGGTTAGAGCTAGTTACTAGCTCTAAGACAATTTCTCTAACGGTGCTAGCTTTCAACATATAACTTTTAATATGGATAGCCTCACATGACACTCTCACATAATCTTGAAATGTGTGCAAAAGCTTAGCTCTTAATTAAGGGCCAGTTTTTTTTCTCTTCTATTAAAATATTAAAATATGTTTAGAGCTAGCTTAAAAGTCGATTGTTGGAGCTGCCCTTAATTGGGGGAAAGGATTCTGTGGGTCTAGTTGGAGTGGTTTGTAGCAGAATAATGGGTTTTTGTTGGGCTCCACTAAATCTGGTCCTTTTGTTCAAAACTAAAGAAATTTGAAGCTGCTTGGAAGTCTGGCTACTTGGAAGTCTGCTTTCAAAACTAAAGGAATGATTTCATCTTTAATGGGAAAAATCCAAATCTGGCTACCTGGAAGTCTGCTTTCAAAAAGGAAGTCAATGCTCACTTGGTCAAAATCAAACCAAGTTTCCATCATGCTGTTATGCTCTGGCTTGACGCCTTGTAATTTTTCCTTGGTACCTTTCAGTCTGTTAGTTGGTTAGAAGTTTAGAGGGTTGGTTTAGTTAGAAGTCTTTCCCTTCTGTCTAACCACTGGTTGGACTCTGTTGTAAGTTATTTCCTTTTTTATATATATTTACGCCGCCGGGGGGCTTTGCCCCCACGGTTTCAGTTCAAAAAAAAAAGAAATTTGAAGCTGCCTTCGGTCAAGAGAAATTAAAAGAAAATACTGTGAAAAAGGTTGTTGGTTAACTTGATGCAGCTGTTGATGAGCGTGCGAGAAGCCGAAATGCTTGAATGGCTCAACCCATGATGGGTGGTTTTAACTCTTATGGGACATATCTATGCATGTAATTGACAGATCTGCTGACCTCATGATTTTTCTAAAAATGCCATGTGTCATCCATCTAGGCGGGGATGAAAACGGACGGAAAACTCCCGTATCGACCGTTTCTGTTTTCTATATTATGATACCGTATCCGAATTTAGCCAAACATAAAAATTGTCATTTTTAATTGGTTTTACAACTAGTTTTTACTCTTTAATTACTATAAAATATAGAAAAATCTCGCACCGACCGTTTATATTTCATAACTAATCCAATGATACTCAATACCCATCATAAACATAAATATCTTTTTATTTGTATTTAGTTAAATCTTTGATTTTTTGGGAAGCGAGGGTTACATTTTTTTTAGGGACGGAGGTACGTTAGTCCCCAAATAAATCAATTCCGAGAATTCGTGCTAGTCAAACTTTTTTAAATTTAACTAACTTTATAGAAAAGAGTAACAATATCTATGATATAAAATGATCGCCTTATGAAAATGCATTCTATAGTAAATCTAATAATACTAATTTGATACCATAAATCTTAGGATTTTTTTCTAGAAATTAGGTCAAAATTTAAAAGTTTAACTTCAGAACTCTAAAAATCGACTGTTTCGTAGACAGAGGGAGCACTAATTTAAAGCGCAAGCACGGCTGCACAGTGGCCCGGGCGCCCCCCTCATCTGACTAACCAAACCGCTTGCCGTCGCGAGCCCGACCCCGCACCAGAATCCTACCCCGCACCGTTTCTTCTCCGCTGCTCCGTCTCCTCTGGTTCGACGACCTGACTCACTGCTCCGCCACGCCGCGTTCGGATCCGGCCCTGAGCCTTTCCCGATCCCGCCCGGTTCCCTGCACCGCTCGGCACGATCCGCACCCGCTCCACGACCGGTCCGCCGCTGAGCTCCCGGCGCTTCTGCGGCCGGCGCCATGGCGACCGGCGGCGGCTACGAGCAGCCGCCGGCGGAGGCCGAGCCGCTGGAGCTCGTGCTGTTCCAGGTCGCCGAGTGCTACGTCTACCTGGTTCGCCCACTTGCCCTGCCTCCGACACTTGGTGTTCTTTCAATTTCATTCACGGTCACGGATAGTTGTAGTGGAGTAGTATCCTGTGCTCTGCCCATGCCAGCACCCCTCTGCAGGTTTGGGCGGCGAAGTTCGTCCGAAGCGTGCTAATTAGGTTGTGGGTTTATGCGCAGATACCTCCGAGGATGACGGCTGCCTCCTACAGGTGCACTTCTTGTCTCACCAAGGATGTTGTAGTCGACTTGGTAGGAGTAGGATCTGGAATGCAATTCTTTATGCCTGGAATGCAGACACAGTTAGGAGTGGCTGTCAGTGCTATGTGCTAGATCGATCTTAATAATAAGCAAACTTGGCTAAGGGCCGTCACGTTTCACCTATGCTTAGTTGCTCCCCCACATTTGCTCAGAGACCACTGGAGTGGTTCATTTCATGATTGCGCTCATTCCTTCCTGATTCAGTACAAGCTGGGATTAATTTGTTCCATGGAAATAATCGATTAAACTCGTGGTAAAATCCAGGGCGGATGAGTGGAACGTCAACAAATGGGCATGGGAAGGGGCGCTTAAGGTTGTCAGCAAGGGAGAAGAATGCATCATTAAACTGGAAGATAAGAACACTGGTATTATACTCATTTTAGTTCTTTTGGTCAATTTCCTTTTTCTTCATCACAGTATTGAATTATTGATTCAGTGAATGTGTTTCAGGGGAGCTTTACGCTAGGGCATTTCTCAGAGACGGTGAACCACATCCAGTGGAACCTGTAATTGATAGCAGCAGGTCTGTGTCTAGCGCTGCCACAAAATATAATCTAATCCTACAATTAAATATGCACCTTTGTATTTTCCACTATCCATAAGAAAACTACTCAAAGATTATAGGCAGAGCCTGACATGATTCTTGCTGCTTGAATATTTTTCTTGCAGATACTTTGTACTACGTGTTGAAGAGAATATAGGTGATGACTATCTTTCTATTGTTCTCTCGAACTCACAGAGAGCTGTGTGCCATTTCATTAATATAGAAGAAAAAAGTTTGTCACGTCACAGGCCATAACTGCCCATTAACATTAAGAATACATGATATGCACCACGGGCAGAGTATAAACGACCCACTTAGGTACTACCCAAAGAAAACTGAGCGCAAGAATAGATTCATTGCTTCAGCTGCACACCATAATGATCCTTTATGTGCCACAGCTTGTAAAACCTTGTTTGGTTCAGGAGACACTCCATTGATAAAACTAGACCAATCCTAAAAGGAACAGGTGCAAGAAAATAAGCACTAAAATTCGCCTCAATGAGGACTTGAACCTAGGTTTTGTGGGTGTACATCCACACCCTCAACCAGCTGAGCCTAGCTTCCTTGTCTCTTTCGTGGGCTCTATGATATTCCTTGCGCCTCAATGTTCTACTTAGTGGTTAGTGTTGAGTTGAGGTCTTGAGGATTCATAGCACTTGGTACTTAATGTTGAATTGGTGTGGTCACTTCAGTCTCATGTTGGGTAATATATTAGCATAACAAATCTTATCGTGAACTTCAGATGGGCGTCAGCGTCATGCTTTCATAGGTTTAGGCTTCCGGGAAAGACCTGAAGCATATGACTTCCAAGCTGCTCTACATGATCATATGAAGTATCCTTCTGTTCATTCAAACATGTTATGAATCTCATAATTTGCAAAATCACGTGATTTTCTTTTCCTGTGCGATTCCTCAATGACTAGGAGTTCTATATGTGGAATTCTATTTGACATGGCCATTGACTATTGATTATCGATTAGCAATGGTGCATGATGGATTGTTGTCTGGGACCTTTTAATATCTGATTATTTGATCCTCTACCCGTGCATTCAGATCTTAGTGTATTTGTCAAGTGTGTTTTAATGTGAGTTCTATGAAATATTTTTATGTTTTCAGCAAGGAATCCAATTCATTTCCTGCGATCATCATTTTGTGATTATGCTTCCAGTATCTTTATATGATGCACTATTTTGCCTCTATGATTTGTTCTTCTCTTACATTATCAAAGATATTTAAACAAGAAGAAGGCTGCTGAAGAGATGGTTCAGCATTATGAGAAGCAATCATCAGTGGATTACAGCCTCAAAGAAGGGGAGACATTGGTTCTTCAGCTTAAAAATGTAAGTTTTCATCTAAAAGTTTTCTGGAAGAAAATGAAATCAGAGAGCCTGTTGATGAGAGATTGTCTTCTAACTTCTAAGTTGTGCAAAACTAGAATATTGGATTTTTTTCCTCCATAGTACCCTAGGTTGCTCAAGCAATGGCATGTGGTGCCGCATTGGGTGGTCAATCTATGCTGTGTTTATCTAGAATATTTTCATGTAAATGTACAGCCACTTCTAAACTGAATCGCAGTTCTGTTTACACATAGTTCCCATCTAGATTTCTGTTATGGCATTTGAGCAGCACATCCTTGCATATCCGTAGTTATATTTAATTGGGGCTTTGAGCTACTCTTTCATAGGAACCTGAAAAAAATTGAGCGCTCCTGTACTACATTGAAGGGTATTTGCAGTGATGTGCCAAATTTTGTGTAAATAAAACGTCTGTTCATAGTTTTTTGTAACACATGTGTGTGCATCGCTTTTTCATTCAATTTCTATAAATACATTTATCTTTGTGTAATGTTTCCTGAGTGTTTGGCTTTGCTTTTATTCTGTGCAGAAAGAAACTGGCACCAAGACAAAATCAGCATTTTTTGAGCAAGGCCTAAACAAGCTCTCAGTGAACGAAAAGACAAACACCAAGGAGGCCCCCGTCTCCCTTAAACTCCCACCACCACCACCTTCGCCTGTCTCTCCAACGGATTCTGGAGTCGCTGCTTCGCCTTTCAAAGCAGAATTTCCTCCCCAAGAGCAACCGGCTGCTGAACCCATCAGCAGAACCAGCACTCTCCCTTCCAAAGGTGAACCTGCCCCGGAGCTACCAGCTGCTGCAGAGAAGATGGAGCACGAAACCGTGGATGATGACTTCGGGGACTTCCAGGCTGCTGGGTGATATCATGTATCTTGTACATACAGAATGTTACTGAGACCACATTTTCATTTTTGGTTTATCTTCTTTCAATCAGTTGTGACTTCTGCCGGCACCCTGTGTTTCTGTATAGAGCTCTTCCATCTCATAACCTATATACAAATACATGGACAAACGCTGTACCTTTTCACAAATACATGGACAAACGCTGTGCCTTTTCTTTTGACGTAGCATGTCAGATTTTGTATTCGGGTCATGGAGGTATAAAAATTCGCATATCAACATTGTCTCAGCTATTCTTGGAGATCAACGAAGAGGGTGCAGGGGGCAGCCAAGGATGAAGAGAGAAAGGGAGGGGCTACCGCCCATGTCTCCGTAGACGAGGAAGAGAGAAAGCAAGAGGATGCCCTTTGTCTGCGTAGACAAAGAGGGAGGAGGAAGAGAGAAAGCTAGAGGGGCTACCGCCCATGTCTCCGTAGACATGGAGGAAGAGAAAGCAAGAGGATGCCCCATGTCTCCGTAGACGAGGAAGAGAGAAAGCAAGAGGATGCCCCATGTCTCCGTAGACAAGGAGGGTGGAGGAAGAGAGAAAGCAAGAGGAGCTACCTCGTCTTATGTAGTTATGTAAGCAAGGCGCACGTTACACATTCAGTTATCAATACATAACTCTCAGAAACCAACACCGAGCCAAGGAAACAAACATCGAACCAACTGAACTAGACATCGAGCCATGCAGAAAATAAGCAGTATTCGCCTATACTTGTTTTTGTGCGTTACAAGTATATAAAAGCTAGCAACGTGGCTGGATGTCAGAAGTGTTTATAGGGTGGTTGCTGATTGCTTCGTATTGTTGAGACGAGTCATTCCACAATGTCATTTCGCCATCTCTTGTATCAAATTGTAGGAAATGGTATTTACAGTAGTCAAAACCATTGTAATATATCAGACCTCGATGAAATCGTCTTCGTCAGTATCATCTACCCACTCGACCTGTGAGTAAGATGTGGATTTCATCAAGTCCGTGAGGCCAGTTAGGTCTTCCAAATAAGTTGGTTCATTGATCACTTGCATCACAAAATCCATTCCTCTCCTCCGATATTCAGACAATACCTGTGATGTTTTGCATGTAATCAAATAAGAGATCGGTAGCATAGCTGTCAGCAAACTTTAGTATCGTTTGCATTGTTGGAACCGGAAAAGGATGAAACTCACATGACAACAAACCCGAGCCCTCTCGGAACTAAAACAGAAGCTATGCCAACAGAGACACGAGAGCAGAGGTATTTGTGGCGACGCACGCCTTTTCTCTTCTCTGTATTCTCAGTTAAAGCAACGACCATGCCGAGTACTTGGCTCATATTCCAGCTTACTGCTTACATGCGCAAGGGCGCATGTATCAATTGCCCTAATCTCGCGCCCGCACGCCCGCGTCAGCGTAAGCCGCAACGACACGGTCCACTCACGTGCCCTGATCAAGCCAGGCCTCATAATATGCCTAACTAACCATGCAAGCAGCTAACTACTTGGTGAACTAGGCTTATTCGATAATGCCCCGGCCATTAGCTAGATGGGCTGCAACGCACACCCTTCTGACTAGCATAGGCTAACAAGCTAATTTGTACTTGCAACAGACATGCAAACCCTAAACGTACAACAGTACAAGACACGTATCCACTCCTAACTCGTATTAACTCATGCAGAGACTCTAAAACTCGCACAAGTCACGGCAAGCGCTAACATGCATGTCGTGCAAGAGTAGAAAGTATACATACCACATTGGAACATGCCGTGCAATTACTCGAGGAATAGCCCAACAGGGTTAATAAGTTGTATTGCGATAGTGATCCACGCATCTGGTGAGGTAATAGGCCATGCTCATGACTGCTGCCTGTACCAGCAATCTCTCCTGGAGCATGTATCCTGCAATAGGTAGAAGTATTTATCAGACTTCCTTGCTTTTTGTTCACTGGATACAGTTACCATGTTCCTTGGAAATTATAACATGGAAGTCATGGTATCGTTCTTCCAGCAGGTGCCCAGTTGCTTACCCATCTGGATGATATAACATTCTTCTGAAAAGGTCTGCGGCACGTCCAGATGCAATAGAGGCCAACCCAGGTCGTGTCACTGTACATTGTTGATCCAGTGTCCGATTGGAAACTGACTGCATCAAACATAATGCCATGATTGTAGTAGGTGACATATTAAAAGCAAAACAAGTACGATTTCCGAAACATGGAACATTACATCAACAGGAGCAATGACGTCATTGCAGAAATAACACCCCAGCCTTTGACGCCCAAGGGCATCCTCTGTGGACAGCTTATCCGTGGCAGTGGCCGCATTGGAAGCTTCACAGCTTATGCCAGGACCAGCCCCATGTCGCATGACAAGGTAACTATCATACCCTAATGCTGCAGTAATAGCAATCTGTGCAGAGGGGCATTAGCATATAACACATTCGAAGGTCTGCATTTTTCAAGGATGCCCAGAGGGTTCACCTTGTTTTCATTAGTGCAGAGGAGAGTTGGAAGCCACCTACTTTCTCTTGTGTCGGTCAACAAGAAGATAGCATCATGGGAAGCCACTAATTCCTTAAGGCGCTCGCAATCTTGGAGCACACCAGCTGCTTCACCAGGAGACACAGGATGCCCAGGCATAGGTATTTCCATTTTAACGCCTTGTGCATCCTACATGAGCGCATGGCACATATTCATTAAGATGAGAGAACAGCAAAAGAAAAAGGAAGTAGTATAGTTTTAAGGGCAACGAAGTGAAGACTCACCACTGAAGGACATCTCTCCACTAGATGCCTAAGTATTGCAGTTGCTTTTGGAGCACCACGGTCATCAGAAGTATAGAGTGATTGTCTCGCTAAATTTGACACAACAACACGACCACTATCAACTACTGTTAGCCTCCGTACACCACAGTCCTGCAAAGTTGGTTTCCACCAGTGTATGAGTAGATGTTGTATTTTAACATAAAAGTAACATCAGTCGCAATAGTGAGTCACTCACCATAAGAATGCGAGCAACATCACATCCAAGAGTTCCAGCACCCAATAGTAGACATCGGACATCAGAAATCTTATCTGAATTTACAGAGATGCTGGCTGGTATTTTAGGACAAGTATCTGGCCTTTTCAAATCAGAAATGCCTGTAAAATCTTTCAGATATGTTGGATAGTTGATCGCCTGCATGACAAAATCCAATCCTCTTCTTCTATACTCTGACAATACCTGAAATGTTTAGCACAGAGTAACATTAGAAGCCATAAAACTTTCAGAATGTAATGTCATGTGGTAGAATTTACTTACAGCAACAGAAGAAGCCATAAAACTTTCAGAATGTAATGTCATGTGGTAGAATTTACTTACAGCAACAGAACATGCGGTACAATTGACCAAGGAATTGCTCAGTTCCATAGATAAAACACACTCTGGGAGTGATCCTCGTAGCTGATGCGGCAATAGACCAAGCTGATGTTCTGTTTCCATACGAGCAGTATCGCCTGGGGCATGTATCCTGCAAAAGGGTATGATACTTACGGCACCACATGGTGGACTGAATATTTTTTCGAACCTCCCTACTACTTAGCATACTCAGGTCCGTAAAAAACTAAATATTCACTATCAATGCTACACAAACATAAGTTGGACTCAGAATTTAAGCAATAATCTTTAAGGTATCTTACTCGTCAGGATGATGTAACATCCTAGCAAAGAGCTCCACTGCTTTGCCAGATGCAACTGAGGTAAGTCCAGGTAGTGTTCCATAAGGAATTGGCTGCAAAAGAATAAAACTGAACATGAAGGACCAATAATAAAGTATAAAACAGAAATAACAGGAGAACATGTACGTTAATAAGGGAAGCGGCATCATTGCAGAAACAACAGCCCAATCTTTGATGACCAAGAGCATCTTCTGTGGACAAATTTTCTATCTGAGTAATCACTTCATCTGTACCCCCACTTGTTCCTGGTCCAGCACCGTGTCGCATGACAAGGTAACTATCACATCCTAATACTACACTAATAGCAATCTGCAGTGGAAATATAACATATCATTAGCAAATAGCAGCACTATACACGATGAGAAAGTAGAGGTTAAGAGTAATTTTTGTAACTAAGACATGTGTGGTTAATCTATCTGGATTTCCTCCTCCAGCCATAGGCTAAGTACTTAGACATTGCTGATTTGCTGTACAAGAACAGCTGAAAAGGTAGTTAGCCAATGGATACTGTGTTCAAGCTTTACCTTGTTTTCACTTGCACAGAGAAGAGTTGGAAGCCACCTGCTCTCCCATGTGTCAGTTAACAAGAAGACTGCATCATTAGCAGCCACTAATGTTTGCAGATGCTTGCAGTCATCAAGCACACTTGCCACATTGCTGGAAGAAACAGGATGCCCAGGCACCGGTATTTCCATTTGGATGCCTTCAACCTCCTGCGTGACAGCAATCACCATCATTTATCCACAGTAGAAATTCGAAAGCATATGCTTCAAGGAAAAGACTGTCCTCACCACTGCAGGACATCTATCTTTTAGATGTGGAACTATTGCAGCTACTCTTGGAACTCCACAGTCCTTATCTATGTAGAGTGATTGCTTGACAAGGTCAGACGTCGCAACACTATTACTATCAACAACCGTTAGTTTCCGTACACCCCAGGTCTGGAAAAAGAAATGGTTGCCACCATAAATTAGAAGCAGGATATAAAGACATATAATCTGTTACATTTATTACGAATAGGAATCTAGTACCAGCTCAAAGCACTAACCATAAGAAGGCGAGCAACTTCACATCCAAGAGTTCCAGCACCCAAGAGAAGAACTCGGACATGAGATAGCTTTTCTATATCCACAGGAAAGTGGCGCCACCCCATAAGCTTTAAGTGCATCAATTGTTTTTCTTCATCCTGACTGTGCATGAAATAAATAATCAAGATAGTTTTTAATGCACTGTTGATTATATCAAAACTCGAAGGCAAAATGTACAAAAAAAAACACCTTGCTGGATTCATTGATTGAAGGTCTATTTCTTTTGGTTTCATTTCTTTTGTTCTCTTCCCTGGGTTTATTCCTTCCCATCCAATAGCATCAGGTAGAAAATCAGCGCCATCCCAACCTGTAGTAACAACCAGTGTTACAAATGGACAAATCATAGATGAAAGTGCAGACTGGCATTTAAATCCACCATATTTATACCACAAGGTGATGGAAATGATGCTTCACCAATGAGGGACTGTTCTAGATCAGGGTTCCCTTTATATTCACGGTAGCAGAAAAACTGGACTTTCTCAATCTTCCATCGGATGCTCAGAAAGGCAACATAGTTTCTAATAACCCAGCCAGGGCAATCTGAGCGACATCCATGATCATAAAATCCAAATAGTAGCTGCAACAGCAAAGCAATGAATTTACTTCACGCAAAGATATACATGAAGAAGGGTAAAAAAACAGATATTCTTCTAAAGGATTTATCAAACTTCAGCTAGTCTAGATGATCAAATGGATGGCACAAACATACCTTTTGATAGTTCCCCTGGCAAGCTTTCCAGTCCTTAAGTTGTCTTATAGATGCAGAGGAATCTGAGGATATACTGACCAGAAAGAATGGAATAACTGCAGAGATGTTAATCCATTGCAACAATGAATTAGAAAACCAGATCAACATAACAAATTAATAATATGATGTCAGGCATATGCATTTGCTGTTAGGCATGGTTCTCAAACCTGTTGTTTCACTAGAAGCACGCCACTTTTGCAATGATGTATACATGGATGCTGCCTGCAGGAACAAATCAACAGATTTCAGAACCAACTGAGAGCATAAACAAGGAAACTAGTGTTGTTGAATACTAGGTGCACATGAACATGACCTCTTCTTTAGTGAGCACTTTTGAGGCAGGTTGCAGGTTGAGCAGGGTCATTCTTGAGTTGAAAACCAATGAGGGGAATGCAACATTGTAATAGACCTTCCAATTCTTCAAATCGGCAAATGATGTCACAAGGAACCTAAGTAGAACTGAAGGATCCTCTTCTACTTTACCAGACACGATGTCAAGCAAGATCTGGGCCCACAAACAAATTAGAACCAGACAAGTAAAAGAAATGCCTAAACAATAGCAAATTCCATGTCAACCATACCTTCTTTGCTTCTGCTTTCAGAAGCTGTTCTCTATCTAGGTTTTGGAATCCCCTCATGTTATTAGTGTTTATGAGGGTCCCTGGGACCGGGCAATTGTTTCTGTCGCCAACAGAATTGTGAGATGGTGGCACCAATGATCCCGACCGTAGGTTGAAGAAGCTTGTCATCGGGCGACGTTGGCGCGGAGTATAATAACCTGATATTTCAAAAGAAACTGTCTAGCTCATGCATAGATCTCTAGTCTAGCTCACTGTCAATAAAATTAAGGAAAAAAACACAAAACTGAAATTCTCTGTTGGGAATTTCTTCCGATGAAACTCAACAGTTCATCATTGGAGTCAAAATTTGCATGTTAAAAGACAAAAGTAGACACAGACACACAGTAGAGAGCAAAGAGTAATTAGCAACCACACCCCGGCGAACAGCCAACTCCGGCGAACCCACTCAATGACTCAACAACCAAACAAACTCGGATCGTGACCGGCAACTAAGGCGGGTTGGGCTCTACGGAAGTCCAGACGCGGGGCGCGGAAATGCATGGGATCAGCGTTCGTTCCCTGCCCTAAATCGCGAATTCTACGAACAAACAGCGAAGAGAAGGGGTTGTGGGCGAGCGGACCAGTGATTGGGATGGGGGAGTCGTCGGTGCCGAGGACGTCGAGCTTGAGGCGGCGGAGCGCGTCCCAGAACCCCTCCTCCACTAAGCTCTGGATGCGCTGAACCATCAGGTCCCGTGGGAAGCCCACCGCACCGGCACCGGCACCCGCCATACCTCTCGTCTTCCGTCTTCCCTCCGCCGGCACGGCGAGCGGCACTGCACTTTGTTTTTACCCTTTTTTTTCTAGTTTGCCCCCTGGTTCCGAGGAAGAATATTTATCCTTTGGAGTTTGGCCGTTGCTTTGGCGTGCATACAACTCGAAAACGTTCCGTGGAGTCGTAAAAGACCACAAAGACATCCCGTGGGAGTGTCATACTCCTACAAGTTCATCCTGACACAAATGATTATTACTCTGCTAAGGAATTTGATAAATAAATTTCGCCTATAAAAAATGATCACCATTTCACCAACACCTAAATTACTCTAGCCATGCGAGTATATACGAGGAACAAATTCAAAGGTTCTGTAAGTGAATCTAGTTCAATTGGTCTCGAAGCATGAGTCTAGTTGTAAGTGAGTTGGGATGTATATTAGGTACGGTAGAGGTGTAAACGAATTAAATACGGTTACCTACAAATATGAATACGGGATAATTATCAGTTACAGATATTTTGGCTAAGATATGACTGGATATCAACATTGTATATATCAAATTTGAGTATCCAGATACCAATAAGGTATGAATAGTAAATCTCTGGATTCAAAACATTTATTTTGCATAATGAAGCCCTTCGATTATTCGGTCGACGTCATATATTTCCAAATTTGAGTATTCTATATGGATACAGTAAGTATACTAAATCTCTATATTCAGATACAATATATTTCTCTCAGATAATGAAGCCCTTTGGACGATCGGTTGGAAACTACTCGTACCATTTACGCTTGCTTGACAGCGTTGGATTAATTGGATTGACCCAAGGCTCTTATAAGTTAGGAGCCGTTCGGCTGGAATTATAAGCCGGCTGAAAACACTGTTGGCTAATTTTTTGTGAGAGAAAAATATTGTTCTAGCTGAAAAAATAAGCTGAATAAGACGGATTATAAGCCAGATGAACATGGCCTTACTAGTAGAGCAAGTATTTTTACACTCTATCCACCATATCAAGACATTCAAGATCAAATTGTAGGCTAAGATATACACTACTGTACATCCTTGTGAGTTTAGACCTTAGGGCTTGAGATCTTTGAGAGATTAGTCATGATGCCCTTGTATGTTGGTGATCCGGAGTGCTCGAGATCCTTATGGTCTTCTGGTTAAGGTGTGGTGGCCTTCACGGTGGCGATCCTCCATTCTTGGTGTGGAGCAACAACCCCGGCAACTCTCCATTGTATTTTATCATGTGTGATTATCGCCGACGAATCCCCGCCCCCACCCCCACCTCCCAAATATGTTTGAATCCTACTAGCTTCATTTTTTGTTTTTGTTATGTATCTAGATATACATTATTTATAGGATATATAGTAAAATTATGTATCTTAAATAAAAAGGTAGAACAACTTACAATTTAGAATGGAGGGAGTACTCCGTACACGTTAATAAGATCACTTGTATTGTATGTACTTCTAAGAGATGGGATATTGGTAATCCGCCGGAGATACTCTTAGCAAGCAAGTTCGCCGGCACGATGCAATGCAAGTACCGCCGTTTGCATCCAACAATGTCGTTGACAGTGAACGTCTGACACCAGTGAAGTATAAATCTTTTTATAAAAGATGAGGTACCACACACATGGCCATAGCTAAGCCAATAGCCCAATAACAACCATGATCTACGCGAACTTGGCGAGCTCGTCGGCGAACGCCGCAGCGTGAGGTTCCTCAACGCAGCGGAGCATGAGCCGGATGCCGCGCTTGGGCGCGGGCGGTTTGAGGTAGATCACCGACGCGACGATGTTGACGTCGTCGTTGAGCGTGAAGACGTACCCCGGTTCGCCGAAGCCGTAGTCCACCTCGTTGAACCCGACGCGGCTCCAGTCCGACACCGTCACCGTGCCGTAGTCCAGCGGCACGTTGTAGTGGTCGTCCTTGGCGCCGCCGCGCATCCAGTCCGTGAAGCGCGCGGTGAGCGCCTCCTTGGCCTCCCGCATCACGCCGACCACCTCCGGAAGCGACGCCTCACGGATCGCCTTGCTGGTCCGGGTGATGCCCACGGGGTACACGCAGTTGCCGTAGTAGCCGTCCACCGACGGCAGCACGCCGTGGAGGAGGTGCCGCGTGCTGGCGGCGAAGCCGAGCCGGACCTCGGCATCGTCCGGGAGCGCCATCGCCAGCGCGCGGCACTTGAACACCACCGCCGTGACGGCGTCGAAGGTGGAGCAGGTCTGCCCCGTCGCGCCCTTGAACTCGTCCTTGATGCGCGCGATGCTCTCCGGCGAGATCTCGACCACCTGGGTCACGAAGCTGAACGCCGTGAACGACGGCGGGGGGCCGCGCGGCAGCTTAGGCGGGTCCGGGATCGCGTCGCGGTCCCAGACCGGCGCGATCGACGGCGCCGGCAGCCCCCGCGCCATCTCGCCAGCCGCCTTGAGGAACTGCGCTGCGCCCTGCCCGTCGAACACCAGGTGGCTGAAGCAGATCCCGACCGCGAACCCGCCGCAGGTGAACTTGGTCACCTGTAGAGCTCAAATTCTCAGAAAACGAACTCTCCCCGGATCCGGCTATCGAGCATATGGATGTTCCTAGTTGTTGGATACTGGGATAAGACAGGAGAATCTGGAAGCGATCGATCGAACGAACCTGTGCCATGAGGACGAGGTCCTCGAGCTTCTCCTCGGGGGGAGGGCGCGGGAGGAGCTCCTCCTTGGGGATGAGCAGAGGGCGCTCGAGGTAGTTCACGTCGGTGAGCGCGCAGCTCGCGGCGGCCTCCACGAACCAGATGCCCTGCCCGGTGCAGTTCACGACGGGCTCCCCGGGGCTCGCGTCCGCGATGCGGCCGGCCACCGGGTAGTACGGCACCAGCGCCCTCGCGAAGCCGTCGCGCATCGCGGCCAACGCGGCGTCTTGGTCCCCGCCGGCTGCTGCGGCCGGGGGGAAAACCTGGATGAAATCCACCGACACGCGGACCGCCGCGGTCTTGTCGATGGAGGACAGTGGGAGGGTGCCTCCGGGTGTTGGCCCCGCTGGCGCGACGAGCTCCGGAGCCGATTTCACCGGGTGGGCGGCGGCAGACATGACGGCGTCGGCTGGTGGAGCGGAGCGGTGGGCTCGAGTTGCAGCAACAAGTGGAGTTGGTGCTTGCGGTGCTCACCAGCAGTAAGTGGTGCGGAGGTAGTTGCCGGCTGCGGCCTCGCTTCAGCCCCAAAGTTTAACTCTGATCGTATCAATGTTGCGTCAAATGTAGAGAGTACTAAATGTAGACTAATTACATGCGTATCGACATAGATTAGAAGTAATTTACGAGACGAATCTATTAAGCCTAATTAGTCCAAAATTAGAAACTTTTTGTCAAATAAGACGAAAGTGCTACAGTGTTCGTTAAACTTTAACACTCAAACCAAACAACCCCTTAGATTTCAGAATTCACCCCTAAATTCCACTATGCAAAAAGAAGATTCTCCATCATATCAAAATGCCGACACATATATGGAGTACTAAATGTAGATGAAATAAAAAACTAATTGCACAGTTTTGTTATACTTTGCGAGACAAACATTTAGAGCCTAATTAATCAAGATTTGGACAATTATTACCAAAAAAAAATAAAAGTGCTACAGTGCTCAGAGGTGGCACTGTGCCGAATCGGCCACCCCCGAGTCGGGTAACTGAACAAGGCCTTAGTCGTTTCTCGTTGGTTTTTTTTATCCAAGTCATTACAATTTTCTAGAGTCGGAGAAATGCCATTACATTTCAGATATTAGGAAACATGCCATTACAATTCTGGATCTACATGCTGCTCGCCATTTTCGACGTATCCTAGCAACTTGGGCCTATTGTTAGGTCAAGTATACGTATAGGGGAATGCATACGTGAGTTGATGGACATCGATGCCCTGCTTGCATGTTACAAGCCATCCATGCAGCCCTCCCTCCCGTTCAGTCCGTCCCCCACCCGTGCTCCTCTCCGTCTTCCTCTTCCTCTGTTTCCTCTGAACCCTAACCCTAGACTGTAGCAGCCGCTGGAGACCTGTGGAGCTGCGACGGTGACCTACGGAGCTGTGACGGAGAGCTGCGGAGGTGCGACGGTGGTGGCAACGGCTGGTGGTGTCACGTCTGTGGCCGACACATCCACCAGAGGAGATGCAGGATCCGTGAAGTTGACGGACGGGTCTTCTTGCATCTGCGCCGTAGTGCTGCGGCGGAGATAGAGGACTGCAATAGCAGGTAATGTGTGTGCATCCCCTGTTATCTATTTGAGCATGTAGTGTAGTTGACTTGTGCTTGCCTATTTACACTTCGATTTAGGGCTGGATTTGATTGTTGGTAGGAATGGTATGTTCGCGGTAGAGATTAAAGTCCACGGTTTTGCTACAAAAGACTCAGATGGTAGGAAATCATACACCAAATGCACTGTGATTAAGTGGGACTGTCCATTTGGGTCTTTAACGCTTGAACTGTTGTTGTCAAGTATTGCAAATGAATTGAATGTGCCATCTAACCAGTTACCCACAGTGTGGTTCTTTGATAAAGACTACGTGAGGATGTCAGATTAATAGTGAGATTCAGATGATTGATGTCTTTGAAATGTATAAGGAAGAGATGGGTTGTCAGCTTGTAGTGAGATTGTTTAATGATGATGCTGAGTTTGATGACCTGCAACCTTTATGCGCAATTCCTGCTGATGTTAGATTTGAGATACCCAACAATGATTTTTCCATTGCCGATGAACCAAATAGTGCTGCTAACAATCCAGAGGCTCCTGAACCCAGTACTGCTGCTGCTAACAATCTAGAGGCGGCTATTGAGTTAGAGCCGGAACAAGGTGATGATGTTGATGTAGAGCCTGAGAGGGAGCCTGATATCTTTAATAATCCTGAAGAATATGTTGAAGTTGATGATGAACAAATTTATATTTCAGTTCCACCTGCTAATGCACAGCCAGCTAACAATGCATATGATTCTGCTGATGCTCACCCATCTGATGAAAATGCTTTTGCTGTTGATGATGAAGTTGATGACGCAGACCCTCTTGAGGTGCATGTACTCCATGATCCTGACAATCTAAACATAGTGCTGGGGGCACTGTTTCCTGATATCATTGTATTCAGAAAAGCTATTACACACCATGCTGTGAAGACTGGTTTTGAGTTGGCTGGGCGCAAAACAGACAAGACCAGATTCTTAGCGCGTTGTGCTGCCAGGGGTTGTCCTTAGCGCATACATGCATCGACAATTTATGATAAAAAGAGTAAAAGACAATAAAGGTAATATGTTGTGACCTATTTTTGACCTTTTTTCTGACATGTTTTGACCTATTTTTGACCCGTTTGTGGACTGTTTTTCATGTTTTTGCAGATAAAAAAGCTTCCTGCAAAGCACAATTGTCCTACCTACGAGTTCTCCGTCAATGGGCTGGGGCTCCGGCGGGGGGCGCGGGCTCCGGCGTGGGGCAGGGGCTCCGGCGAGGGGGGCAGGAGCTTCGGTGCGGGGCGGGGCCGGGGGCTCCGGCGCGAGGCGCGGCTGCTCTGGCAACAGGCGAGGTCTCCAGCGGTGGTGGTTGGCTTGGGTTACGGTTGATAGAGGAGGGGATGGGAACGGTGTCAGACAAGAAGATAAGGGAGGGGCATCGGTGTCCATACGAAATTCGCGTATGTGTTCGTCAACCTGACAGTGGGCTCGAGCTGTTCACGTACGTAGAAAATGGTAAGCACCGGTGATACCCAAAATTGTAATGGCAAGTTTCAGAATAACCGAATTGTAATGGCATTTCTCCGAG
The DNA here is from genome assembly GCA_038087645.1 of Saccharum hybrid cultivar R570. Lineage (NCBI taxonomy): Eukaryota > Viridiplantae > Streptophyta > Magnoliopsida > Poales > Poaceae > Saccharum > Saccharum hybrid cultivar. Next base: position 684,805 of record JAQSUU010000100.1, read on the forward strand.
TTCGAAGAATTGTAATGACTTCAATAATAATAAAAAAAACCTCGTTGTCGTTTGGCACGAGCTCAACGCTGCAATCTGAATCCTTGGAAGTCGTCGGGTTCTTTTCTTCTTGTCTGTTAGGCGAGGCTGAGCGAAACCTGCAGGGAAGTTGACCTGAAGGCGAGAGGGGTTGGTGTGGTGGCTTTGCGGTTGCGGAATAGTGGACCTCACATGACCAGTTGTTTTCCAAATAATTTCTGAACTTTGCAGCTCATAAATGTGACACTCCAGCTAAATGCTTGTTTCGTCAGGGTTCAGAGATTGTCACACAAGAAGCTTCTTCCTGCTGCTGATCAATCATCAAGCAGTGCCAATTCAATCAATGTTCATATGAAGCCTGGCTTCTTACGGCATATAGAGTTATAGACACATTAAAACTTGAGAACTTACAGCAAGCCAACAAGTCTGAAATAATTTGTTTCAAATGGAACACTATTATTATTTCATCTCTGTCAATTACTCAATACATGTATAATGTAACGTGCTGATAATAGTACAAAGTATAAACACGACCAACCCTGTCCAGTCTTATTGCAAGCAAATTCCGGGAGCAGCAATTTGTCACAACAAAATACAACAGTTCCCACTGTGGAATGGAATACACTCACTCTATGCATGCTTCTGCAACTCCTCGCTGAACACGGCAGAGTGCTGCCCTTCCACGCACTGCAGCACCAGCCTGATGCCCTGCTTTGGCTTGGGCGGCTTCAGGTACACAACGGAGGGAACGATGTTCACGTCGTCGTTCAGGGTGAACACGTAGCTTGGCTCGCCGAACCCGTAGTCGACCTCATTGAAACCCACGTGGCTCCAGTCAGTCACGACGAGGGTGCCATAGTCTAGCGACACGTTGTAGTGGTTCTCCTTGGCGCCGCCACTCAACCAGTCAAGGAACCTCGATGATAGAGCTTCCTTGGCTTCCCTGATCGCGGTCACGATCTCCACAAGTGAAGCTTCCTTCACCTCCTGGCTGGTCTTGGCGAGGCCACCTGGGTACACACAGTTCCCATAGTAGCCTTCGACCGAGGGCAGCACATTGCTCAGCAGGTGGCGAGTGCTGGCTGCAAAGCCCAGGCGAACCTCAGCATCAGGCGCAAAGTCGACTGCCAAGGCGCGGCATTTGAAGATTATGGCAGTGACTACGTCGAAAGTGGAGCACTTCTGGTTGGTTTCATTTGCAACCTGGTCCTTCACACGCTTGATGCTGTCCAGAGAGATCTCAACAACTGACTTCTCAAAGTTGAATGCGGTGAATGACGGTGGCGGGCCTAGGGGTGGCTTAGGTGGGTTGGGGATGGCATCCCGAGCCCAGATTGGCTTGATCGATGGCTCAGGGAGGCCCCTAGCCATCTCACCAACTGCTTTCAGAAACTGTGCAGCACCCTGCCCATCAAACACCAAGTGACTGAAGCAAATGCCCACAGCAAATCCACCACATGTGAACTTTGTAACCTGAACACAGAGAAAATAGCAGTGGGTTAATCAACTAAATAAAATGTAATTAGGTAACTAGTCATTGCAGAGGTCATGTAGCAGATACAAATACGTAAGTTGAACACTAGGTGGTGAAGAGAAGAGTAAGTACTAAGTGCTCAAACTAAGGATGTGTGACTAAATTTCGAGAATAGACCTCTAGGTGTGTGTCTGCCAACCAGGGCTCAAAGCCTGGTTATCACAATGAAAGCCCCCTCGCTGTGTGCTCCCCGTGGTCATGGGGCAGTCTCTAAAGCGAAAACACGTGCGTAGTAGCCAGCTTTCAGGGGCTTTTCTTGACCTTAAGTGCAATGCCTTCTTTTTTTTCTGAGCAAAATTCTACTATGTTGTCTAAGTATAGGACACATGCCAAAACCTATCTTTTTTAAGCATATAAGCTCCAACAATAACATATGTAGTTCCCATCCAATAGCATATGCTTCCATCTAGATGAACTTTGGGACTACATAATTGGAAAATAAATATTCCAAGCAAGGTTAGATCAACATAAACATTCCTAAATTCAGGGATCATGATCCAACTTTTAGATACCCGAATACAGGTTTTGCTCTAATGCAAAAGGAAACAAAAGTTGTTTCATCATTTTGTTATGTGGTTTGCTACCAACAAGGCGACAATCTGTAGTGATTAGTGAATGCTAAAAATTTGACTGGATGCACTGCTAGTCAACAAGGTAGGCAGCAAATATAGAATACCACCAATCAATACTTGGCTTCCATCCTTGGAGGAACCATCCTGCCTACTTCTGATGAAACCATTAGCACTGCAGCAGCATTCCCTACCAGGCTGCCACTAATTATAAGCATGCTAATGTTTTCTGAGATGGTTGCTATCGATGGCTGTTGGCTTAGATCACTAGATCAGCTCAAACAATTTGTGGCCAAATTGTCCATGAAACAGTCACTCACAGTAGCATCGATCTATTTTGAGGCAGAAGTGGATGACACATTGTGCTTCACACCTTCTATTTACGGTTATAAGCCATTCACAGATTTACTAGTCAACGTTAGTCGACACCCTGCTTCCGCCTCAGATCCACAGACCGAACACTAAACCCCCTCAGATCCAGACCAAAACTTGCGTCCCAAATTTACTAGCCGAAATGATCAGAAGTGAGGGGTACTAAAGCAGCAGCCAAGGCGAATCGGACTGACCTGCGCGAGCAGCAGGGTGTCCTCCACGGGCACCCCGGCCGGCGGACGCGGGAGCAGCTCCTCCTTGGGGATGCACAGCGGGCGCTCGAGGTTCCGCGCCTCCTCGAGGGAGCAGCTTGCCTCAGCCTCCACGAACCACACCCCTTCCCCCGTGCACTCGATCTCAGGCTCTCCCGGGACGGGCTCGGCGATGCGGCCGGCGACGGGGTAGTACGGCACGAGCGCCTTGGCGAAGCCCTCGCGCATGGCCGCGATCGCGGAGGAGGGGCTCCGGTCCTCCTCCTTCCCCGACGTAGGGGCGGGGAAGACCTGGATGAAGTCGACGGAGACGCGGACGGCGGCGGTCTTGTCGATGGAGGAGAGCGGGAGGGAGCCGCCCGGGGTGGGTCCCGCCGGCGGGACCAGGGACGGCGGGGACTTGGTTACGGTGGGCGGCGCGGCGGCCATTGCCGAGGCAGGCGGTGGTGGGTCGGGGTGGATCTCCGGAGGTACAGCCGGGGAGGGAGGAGGTCGCGGGAAGAGGTGATTAGTTTGGTTTGGTGCGGGAGTGGTGTCCAGCTTAGCCACCGTTTAGATGCCAAAAATTTTGTCAAAATTTTCAGATTTTTCGTCACATCGAATCTTTGAATGTATGCATGAAATATTAAATATAGATAAAAAATAAAACTAATTACACAGTTTAGACGAAATAGACAAGACAAATCTTTTAAGCCTAATTAGACTATAATTGGACAATATTTGCCAAATAACAACAAAACTGCTACAGTAACATTTCGCCAAAAAATTTGCCAACTAAACAGCCTCTTAATTTCAGACTTTGACAAAGTAGGACGTTACTAGTAGCTGACAACAACCGACGACTTTCGGTTGTTGGCCACTGGACATCACTGTTTTATGGTATGTTTACTGGTGCTCCAGCTCTATTCAAGAGAAATGACTTTTTTTAGAGTGGAAAATTTTGAAAATATTTAGCAGAATGGCTTCTTCTGTTTTTTTCCTGAATGAATGAAAGGTGTATCTATGGTATCATGCTTTTTTTGCACCACGTGTGGAGAAAATTTTAGCACAAAATATATTATGGGAATAAAGGAAAATGTCTCGAGAAAAAAAACTAATGTTCTATTTTAAAATTATATAAAAGTTTTTTTGAAAAACATGTTCATGATTGATCTTGTTTTATTGCATTAATTGCAAATAATATCATGTTCAAAACAAATTTAAAAAGGATACATGTTTTGAAAGGAAACTACTCTAAAAGTTATAAAATGTCATCAATTGCATACACCGCCACTTCTCCTAGCTTGCTATGTGGCCTATGATATCAGCTTGCACGCGGTGAACGGTCGCAATTCTTCCGGTCCGAATGGCCGGACCAGAAGCTGTTGGATATATTATGGGCTTATCCCATATAATATTTAATAAATCGAATAAACTTTGCATATAATAAATAATGTACTGATTATGGTTTAATATCATATAAGATTTTAATTGAATGATAACTCAATTTATATGCTTGGATATTGTCCACCTATATTGAGAAGTTGAGAAAAGGACACAAGTGTACCACGCGCGCGTGAGCCGCCGCCGCCGCCGGCTGGGCCATGGGCGTGCAGGCAGGCGAGCGGACGGATAGGGCTGTGTTTTGCCAATCAAGTCGCATAATTACGGGAGTTTCTTCCTTTTTAATTGGTGGCGATTTGATGATGGGAGTTTCCTTTGCTACTATCACTAAACAATGATGGCGAGAGCTCTCTCGTCTCCTGTCTCTTGATCTCCTCCTGAGCCCTTTCGCTTATCCCACAAATAGTGCCTCTCTTTTGTCAATCATTTGATTCGCCGGCAACAACCACTCTTCCACTGCCTCAAAGTGATCTCCTCCTGAGCCCTTTCACTTACCCCGCAAATAGTGCCTCCCTTCCGTCAATCATTTGGTTCGCTGGCAACAACCACTCTTCCGCTGCATCAAAGTTTCTCCGTCTTAGTACTTGTGCGCACGAGTCCTGGGAGAGAAGGCCTTGGAAGGCAGCAATCACGTTTTTGGGGAGTGTCGTTGCTGGCATGACTACTCGCAACTGGAAATCTTTGTCTCCGGTGATCAACACTGCTACTCGTCTGCACTGCGTCAAGCGGGACGACTACACCAACATATACTATGTCTTCGAGTGCATCCGGCTCTGCCGCTGGGTATGTTACTGTTAATCCAACCTTTCTCATAAGGTTTTTGGTTTCAATCGCATTTGTTAGTACACTCTACATATTTTCCATGACAAGATCACACAAGCACATACATGATGCTAGAAACCTTTTGATTATTTCTATTCTCTGGATTAAATTATTACTGAAATTGCCTAAAATTCTAACGATCCAAAAATGTGATAGATAATTCTCGGTAGTTGGCTTTGCGAGTATGTTGAAACCGAATGTCTCTGAGGGCACTCATTACAAAAGGTGGCGGCAGAGGTGCATTCTATGGTTGGTTGTTATGCACTGCTATTTTGTCGCTAAACCTAGGGCTGTTGGGCCCCATACTCCTGATAAGTAGCGTGCGTTCAAACATGCTGATACTACGTTCAAGGCTGCAATTATGAGCGTGCTAGGAGACACCATAGTGAATGTATATGTGCCGCTACAGACTGGTAAAGAGATGTGGGATGCACTTGAGGCCAAATATGGGGTTTCTGATGCTGGTAGTGAGTTGTATGTCATGGAGCAGTTTCACGACTACAGGATGGTTGATGACCATTCTGTAGTAGAACAAGCTCATAAGATACAACTATTGGCAAAAGAGTTCGAAATTTTTGGTTGTGTGTTGCTAGATAAGTTTGTGGCAGGCTCTATTATTGCAAAGCTACCACAGGCTTGGACAGATTTTGCTACTTCTCTGAAACATAAGAGACAAGAGTTTGACATTGCCGATCTCATTGGCTCTTTGGAGGTTGAAGAGAATGCGAGAGCAAAGGACATCTGTGGCAAGAAAATTATTGAGGGAAATTCTAGTGCCCATGTGGTGCAGAAAATTCTCAAAACACCCACAAGAAAAAATTCCAATAAGAACTCAAACAAAATAACACTATACCTTTTAAGAAGAAGAAGAATAAGGAAAAGGAAAATTGTTTCACTTGTGGCAAACCTGAGTATTATGCTAAGGATTGTCCGGATGGCAAGTAGAAGCCCAAGAAGAAATCTGCATACATGATTAAGGTTGATGGAGGAACATCGAAATATGATAATTTATTACCTAGAATTCTTTTAGTTTTTCATTCACCTGATTGGTGGGTGGATATAGGAGCTAATATTCATGTATGTACTGATATTTCTTTGTTTTCTTCTTATTAGGTCGGGCAGACTTCCTCCTTGTTGATGGAGAACGGGGTGTGTGCGGCTGTACGTGGTGTTGGTACGATCAATCTGAAGCTTACTTCGGAAAAGACCATGTAGCTGAAGAACGTGCAACATATCCCCTTAATAAGGAAGAATTTGATTAGTGGTCCTCTATTATGTCGTGATGGTTATAAACTTGTGTTTGAGTCGATTCACTTGTTGGAAAAGGCTACGAGAGCGGAGGCCTGTTCTGCTGGTCTTTAAGTGATGCATGTGTTAATTCTGTGAACCATGTGAGCCAGGTTAATGAGACAAATGTTTGGCATTCGCGTTTATGTCATATTAATTTTGGTTGTATAACTCACTTAGCGGGTTTAAATTTAATTTCGAAATTTGATTTGGTCAAAGGTTCTAAATGTCGTGTATGTGTTGAATCGAAACAACCTCGCAAGCCTCATAAGGCTGCTACGGCGAGAGACTTGGCACCACTAGAACTAATTTATTCAGATCTGTGCAAAATGAATGGTGAGTTGACCAAATATGGCAAAAGGTATTTTATAACATTTATAGACGATTATACTATATTTTGCCATGTGTATTTACTAAAATCAAAAGATGAAGCGTTGCATTATTTTAAGATCTATAAAGCTGAAGTAGAGAACCAACTTGAAAAGAACATCAAACAGTTGTGAACTGATCGCGTGGGAGAATATTTCTCAAATGATTTTTCTAAATTTTGTGCGGAGCATGGGATTATTCATGAGAGGACACTGTCTTACCACAATCCAATGGGATTACCGAGAGAAAGAATCGCACTCTAACTGAGTTGGTTAACGCCATGTTAGAGACAGCGGGACTATCTAAGGAATTGTCGGGTGAGATGATATTGAAAACATATCATGTCCTGAATAGAGTGTCCACTAAAAAGAAAGAAATTACATCATTCGAGGAATAGGAGAAGAAGAGATTAAATCTCTCTTACCTGCGAACATGGGGTTGTTTGGCAAAGGTAAATGTGCCAATTAACAAGAAGTGAAAGCTTGAACCAAAAACCGTTGATTGTGTCTTTATTGGTTATGCCATTCAAAGCGTGGGTTATAGATTTTTAATAATAAATTTTGGAGTGCTTGATGTGAATGTTGGTACTATCATGGAATCTAGAGATGCTATATTTTTTTGAGAATGAGTTTCCTATAAAGAATACACCTAGCACTTCTAATCATGAATCTATTTTATTACCTGAGACACATGAACCGGTAGTACAAACTGATGTTGAAACCCATGAAGAAAATCTAGAAGAGGACAATAATATAGTCACTCGAAAGAGTAAGAGATGGAGAGTTGCAAAATCCTTTGGTGAAAACTATATTATATATCTTGTGGATGACACTCCTAAAATCATAGAAGAGGCATATTCATTTCTTGATGCTGACTTATGGAAGGAAGCTGTTCAAAGTGAAATAGACTCTATTATGTCTAATGGAACTTAGGAGGTGGTTGATCATCCTTACGGTGCAAACTTGTGGAATGTAAATGGGTATTAAGAAAAAGCTTAGGCCTGACGGTACTATTGAAAAGTACAAGGCAAGACCTGTAGCAAAGGGCTATACGTGGAAAGAAGGTGAAGATTATTTTGATACTTATTCATTAATTGCCTGTCTAACGACTATACGAGTGCTAGTTTCCTTGGCTGTCTCACATGGTCTTCTCGTTCATCATATGAATGTTAAGACAACTTTATTGAATGGAGAGCTTAAGGAAGAGATCTATATAGATCAGCCGAATGGATTTATAGCAAAGAGACAAGAGGGAAGGTGTGTAAGTTATTGAAATTTTTGTATAGTCTAAAACAAGCATCTAAGCAGTAGCATGAGAAGTTCGACAGAACTTTGACATCAGCCGGCTTTGTTATGAACGAAACTGATAAATGTGTATATTATCGGTATGTTGAAGGAGAAGGTGTGATCTTGTGCTTATATGTGGATGATATACTAATTTTTGAAAATAATATTAATGTGACCAAGGAAGTGAAAGATTTCTTGCCTAGTAACTTTGAAATGAAAGACTTGGGTGAAACTGATGTTATTCTTAACATAAAGCTGGATATTTGATGCTGATGAGATTTACGCCACAAGTGGATATGTGTTCTCACTTGGAGGTGGCACTGTTTTATGGAAGTCTTGTAAGCAGACCGTCTTAACGAGGTCAACAATGGAAGCAGAACTCGCAGCATTAGATACCATCACACTTGAAGCTGGGTGGCTTCGTGAACTCCTTATGGATTTACCGGTGGTTGAAAAACCAATACTGGCCATATCTATGAACTGTGATAATCAGACTGTGATAATCAAAGTGAACAGTTTTAGGGATGACATGAAGTCTACGAGACATGTGAAGAGGCGGTTAAAATCTGTCAAAAAAACTAAGAAACTCCGAAATAATAGCGTTGGACTATGTCCATATATCTAAAAATTTGGTAGATCAGTTTACAAAGGGACTGTCACCGGTGCATCGAGGGAGATGAGCTTGAGACCCACTTGAAGTCATTCTTTAGTGATAACCTATCCTATGTGATCGGAGATCTCGTAAAGTAGGATGGTGAAACAAGCTAGTGGTTGACTGATGGAGAAACCCCTTATTTGAAGGTCCAAATCGTAATGAGATGCACTGTTTCTCCTATGCTATTTGGTAGGATGGTTAATTTTCTAATGTATTATGAGTGGCTTATTTAAGCAGGGATGTTGTCCTACAGAACGTCCTAGAAGGAAAACACCTATGTGAGTTCTAATGCTAGTTATAGTTTATGAGATGTGGGTAATCTCTAAATACTCATGAAAGGCATAGAAGTTAGCTTATATGCTTCAAAACAAAGGGGATGCTTGTAGCAGCCTAGTACCATGAAAGAACTTTGGTGAAACTTAATTCGCACAAAATTGTCAATTCAAGGCATAGTACATTGTTCAGTTGTGGATGTGTGGAGCCTCTGTTCTAGACAGATGTTCAACTTAACAGTCTCCATCGAAACTCTGGTATATCAAAGATTTGGGGTTTTGAGATTATTTACTACATACCCTAGAGTTTTGTGGGGATTGTTGGATATATTACGGGCTTGGCCCATATAATATTTAATAAATCGAATAAACTCTTTGGCGTGTAATAAATAATGTGTTGATTATGGTTTAATACCATACGAGATTTTGATTGAATGGTAACTCAATTTATATAGTTGGATATTGTTCACCTATATTGAGATGTTGAGAAAGGACACCGGTGTGCCACACGTGCACGCGAGTTGCCGCTGCCGACGGCCGAGCTGTGGGTGTGGCGTGGTGTGGCAGGCGCGAGCGGGCAGACGGGGCTGTGTTTTGCCATGTTTTGCTAATCAAGTCGCATAATTACGGGAGTTTCTTCCTTTTTTAATTGGTGGCAATTTGATAACGGGAGTTTCCTCTGTTACTCCTGCTAAACAATGATGGCGAGAGCTCTCTCGTCTTCTGTCTCTTGATCTCCTCCTGAGCCCTTTCGCTTACCTCGCAAGTGACTAAATAGTGCCTCCTTTCTGTCAATCATTTGGTTCGCTGCCAACAACCACTCTTCTGCTGCCCCAAAGTTTCTGTCCCAGTACTTGCGCGCATGAGTCCTGGGAGAGTAGGCCTCCGAAACGCCTGCCGTCTATGAGTTCACCTGCTTAGGTGAAAGGTGGCAATCATGTTTTTGGGAGTGCCGCTGCTGGCATGACTACTCGCTACTGGGAATCTTTGTTTTCGGTGATCGACATTGCGTCGAGCGGGACGACTACACCGATAGACACTATATCTTCGAGTGCATCCGACTCTGTCGCTGGGTATGTTAATATTAATCCAACCTTTCCCATAAGGTTTTTGATTTCAACCGTGTTTGTTAGTACGCTCTACATATTTGCCATGATAAGATCACACAAACACATACATGATGTCACTTTCTAGATTAAATTATTACTAAAATTGCCTAAAATTCTTACAGAAGCGTCCGCCGAACAAGGCTCGGGAGGACGTAGCAAGATATCGATGGTTTTTTTATTGGACAGAACATTGCTATTTTCTTTATGGGCAGCCTACATGGGCTTTGAAAGCAATAACGCTGAAGTTATTTTTTCTAGCTTATTATCCAACTTGGTTCCCTTTGCTAAAAAAAAAAATCCAACTTGGATCCCGTCTGTTGTAAACAAAAACTTGGTTCCCGATGTTTCTCTTGTTGGTGTTTCCTCTTCTTTTCTTATTTATTTAAATTTTTCTTTTAGTTTCTTTTATTGTTTTCTTTTTTTGCTTCTATTTATTCTTTATTTTCCTTTTATTTTTTAGATTTCTATGTTTTTTTGTTATTATTTTATTTTTCTTTCTTTTATTTTCTTTTTAACTATACTTTACTTGATTATCTCTGTCTTAAATTATAAGTTGTTTTGGCTTTTCTAAATATATAGTTTTTATTATATATCTTAACATGTTATATACATAAGCGCATAGAGAGCTATACACTTAAAACAATTAGAATGACTTATAATTTGGAACATAGGAGTACTTGCTATTACTACTGTTAGCCCGTCTTGGCTTCAGTTTGATCTGATTTTCGAGTTTATATTCAAAAACAATTAGTTGATGTGCATGGTTTTTTAATAGATCAATAGAATCACTCGTTAGACTGGCAGTTATGAGTAGCAAAAAGGATTTTGTTTCACCAAAAAGTAAACACGCTCCACAAAGGAAGACATCTTAATACATGGATACACATAAATAGTGCCCGGACATGTCAGTATACTACCATATACAAAATGAATAACAAAAGAAATATCCAGCTGTGTCAGCAGGGCCATCTCCAGGAATTTAGGGTCCAAGAGCGAAATACAAATTGGGCCCTTAAATATTTAAAATCATGTCTAGTAAAAATAAGGCATATACTTTCACTTAATTATAAATGAATCAAGGATATGTCATGGGTTGTGGGCTAGAAACAAGAAACTAACAGAGAATTGAGCATCTGGGCTGAATGCTAGAAATCTAAACTAGTATGGGTCATGGGGTGTTGTCCTTCTGTTTTTAGAGCCCTGAGCGGTTGCTCACCTCACTCATGGCCTTGGACGACCCTATGTGTGTTAGTCATGGAATTCATAATAAAGTCTGTGTGTTCGATCTCGTTGATCATGAAAGAAACAAGTCTTGCCTTGTCGGTCTATATCAAATGTTCACGGCCTCATCGGTCGTGGAATGGTGATCTGCTAGCCTTGTCGGTTAGGACATATGATGTTCCCAATCTTGTGGTCGCGGGACAAGGGTGATTACTTGAGACTTTATAACAAGGCTTCAGTCATGTCGGATCACATGTCTTTTGAACTAAGGGCCGTTTGGATCCCTTTGTTTTGGAGAAATTGAAATCTACACAATGGATTAAGCTATTTGGCTTGAAAACATTCCATAACTTTCCTAAGATTACAAATAAGTCCATCTCAAATTCATAGGTGAGAGATGGAAATGTATTCTATAGATCACTATGTTATAATTCTATTCTCTAACTTATAGCACACTCTTCAACTCACTTCCCTACAATAGAAATGCAACATATATATAAGTATATCCCTTGTATGCCTAATAATAAATATACAAATATATTTCATATACAGCTATATTATCTTAATTAATCTATGTCTAAATTGTAATTATTACAATGAATTCAATTCCAATAATCCCAACGGGCCCTAAGGGAATAATATATTGGTAGTAGAGATAAATATTTGAACTCAGGCTACAAGCAACTAAGCAAGTCACCTTGAGATAACACAGACACATTTACGGCGTGTGTACTTCATCCATGAAAAAAATCTTTTCGGGGTTATTAAAAACCCCGATTGTATCCTGGAATTTCTTATGCCAAATAAATGGCACTTAAAGATTGAAAATATTGCCGGACCAGTGTTGCCACGACACATTGATTGTTTGTATTGCACGTGTCTGAACTTCTCAACTAAATACTTTTGCATTGCAACTGTGTAACTGTCAGCTTATGGATTTTCATCGCTATGAGAGGCTCTACGTGGAGTGCATGTACAGTGCCCTGAGAAATGTTCAGAAGAATTAGTTGCCATCTGGAGTATAATGCCACAGTACCAACGGTGAAAGCATTAATATTCGGTTTATTTATATTGACTGCTGATTCACGAGTCATCCAAGCGAACAACATGGACCGAAATAAGCTCACAAATATATAAGGGCTGTGATAGATGCATGCCCTGCACATTAGGAAGATTCAGAGATCATCTTCTCTAACACAGTAGGAGCTAAATGTCCAAGTTGAATCTACTTGTGTTAGAAGAGTCAAAGACCTATTGGTCTTAGCCCGTTATGGTTAATTAGTCGCTTGCTTTGGGGTCCAGTAAGACCTCTTTTCTATATAAGGAGAGGAGATGTATCAATCTAATCAAGTAAGAGATTAGAAGGAAAAACATTCTCTCTTGCCGGCCGTGGGCGAAGCCCCGCGGCCGGCGTTCCCAGCGCCCCTCACAGCCCTAGCCGCCGGTCCTCTGCCACTCTCCCATGTGAACAGTACCCCCCGCACGGTACTGTAGCGCCGCGGGGGTACTGTAGCTCCGCCGCCGCTCCCCTCAACTCTCCCCTCTCGATCCCAACGACCCACATAACAATCTGGTATCGGAGATGCCAGGTTACGCTGAGCCGCTGCTGGTCACTTCCTCACCGATGACGCCAGATCAGTTGACCGCGGCCATCACCGATCTCGCCCGTTCCGTCGCCGCCATCCAGTCCTACCTCGGCATACCGCCGCTGCAACCAGCCAGCTGGCTGCTGCTGTAATCGGCCGTGGTCTCTCTACCACCGGTTTTCCCCTACGGGATGCCAGGTTACGGCACGCCGCTGCTGCCGGGCACGCCGCCGCTGCTGTTCCAGGACATGCAACCAACGGTGCAGCCAACATTGCAGCAGATCGAGTAGGCGATGGACATCACGACAGAGCCGGCAGGGAAGATGCTTACATGCAAGGTGTCTGCAGCGGTGCGGCTACAGGCCGCGGCGCGAGGCCTCCTAGCGCGCCGGCTGCTGCAGGAGATGCGCCAGCCTATCCACGAGGCAACCTTGGCGACGGTCGACCTCAGCTCAGCGGAGCGCGACCTCGCTCCGTGGGACGACCACCACAACTGTGCTGACCCGCTGCTGTCTTTAGGCGCGAGCATGGTGATTTTCCCGCGGGTAGCGACCTCCAACTCTGTTGCAGCGGCGGTAGGGGAGTCGCTCCCCACCTTGTCTCCGACGGGGATGCACTGCCTAGCACCATCGCATTCCGCCACCGGCCGCCGCAAGGACGTCTCCGTTGGTCGCTATCGTGACTAATTCCTGGTGGTTATACCCGTGCACCCCTCTCGTTCCGGTGGGCTCCATGGGATCCAGGTGACTACACACGTGCAGATCCATCACGCGGAGGGTGTCCGCCGTATCTTCAGGAGTCAAAACAAAATAGTCGCAGTCTATTTCAGGTCAATAAAATAAGCTGAGATGTAAAAGGCTTGTTTTTAGGTGTTAGGTTTGTGTCTAGCAGAGTCATCGTTAAGTTGCAGCTCGAGGACGAGCTGCATGTCCAGGTGGGGTGTAGTGTTAGAAGAGTCCAGGACCTATTGGGCTTTAGCCCGTTAGGATTAATTAGTCGCTTGCTTTGGGGTCTAGTAAGACCTCTTCTCTATATAAGAAGAGGAGATGTATCAATCTAATTAAGCAAGAGATTACAAGGAAAAACCTTCTCTCTTGCCGGCCGTGGGCGAAGCCCCACGGCCGGCGTTCCCAGCGCCTCTCACAGCCCTAGCCACCGGTCCTCTGCCACTCTCCCATGTGAACAGTACCCACGTGGTACTGTAGCGCCACGGGTACTGTAGCTCCACCGCCGCTCCCCTCAACTCTCCCCTCTCGATCCCAACAACCCACGTAACAACTTGTTTGTACCAGTGACTCGAATCGGTCATCTGAATGCTTTTTTGCGGCCTTCCCATATCTCAAATGGGCTAAAACTTTGTATGATATGAGTATCACTGATTTTTTTTGAATAGGGAGTAACACTGAATATTATATTCTTCAGAGAATTTGGAGAGTGGTAAGGGAACGCCATTAACTTCTTTAAGCCGCAGTTCGTCCCCGCGCGGTCACCGTGTCCACGTCGCCCCGAAATCTGTGATTGGTCCACGTCAGTGACAGAGCACCGTTCGTTTGGTTGATTGTTCCAGCGTCTCCTCGTTGCCTCCGTCCTGGTGAAAAAAAGAGGAGAGCCTTATCTACTTCGGTGCCTCCGTCCTGGTCTTCGCCCCGTCTTCTTTCTTCGTGTCTGCCTCGGTTCTGTCGCTGTCGCCCGCGGTCGCTGTTGGGCTTGTCGCCGTCGCCGGTCCGCCGCGTTCAAGAGTGTCTGTTCCCCGGCCTCCATCCCCGGCCACGACGCAGCCGACCTAGCCCTGCCGATGTTCCCCGTTGTGGCCCCATCCTGTGGGAACCCTAGGTGCGTGCCTCTTCCCCTCTTTCTCTTTGCCTCTCCCTCCCCTCCCTCTCCTGACATGGGCAGGGCGACGACGGCGATGGCCGGCCCTCGACGCGGCGGCGGCCGCCTTCCTCCTCCCCCACTGCGACTCCCGCCGGGTGGCCGCCCCCAGCCGTGGGTGCGGGCCCTACGTCGGCCCTACCGGTCGCCGTCCTTGGCCACGGCACGGTGGCCGCGACCGCCGCCCCCCGCCACGGCGCCACGGCACCAGGCGTCGCTAGCGGGTGCCCCTCCCTCCCCACCGACGCGGCCTGATCCCGGTTACTCCACTGTTCCTCGCGTCCTCCCCTCCTCGGTTTGGTCCCTCCCACCCTCTCTATCTCTCTTCTTACCTCGGGATCTCCCTCTCCCAGTGCATGCGGAGGCTCGCTCCCCTTCCCTGTGCACATTGATCTATGTGCAGATGAATTGTTCGTCTGCGCTCGAGGAAACCCTAGCTGACTGTCCTTATCTTTTTGGCACAGTTTCTGAGGTGTGGCCTGCTCGGTTCGACTGGATCTTGAGAGCAGCCAGTTACTGCACCATACATCTGAGCACGTAACCATGTCAATGATTTCTGTTTGATTTCTTACCGAGCATCCCTGATGATTTCTGGTCTACTAATTGGATCTTGGTCACGTGCAATGATGAGTGCACTTTTGTCTTGTTGTTACATTCTAATTTGAGGGAATGGCCCGCTGCTGTGATGATTACATATAATCATACATATTTATTTTACTGTTTGATGCAATGATCATGGCCTATCTTTGCATGGTGTTTATCTCTTCCTTTTTTAGACATAACTGATGCAATGCTTATGAGCTATGATTGTTCTTCCTTTTACATCTATGTGCTATGTTCGTGGCTGAGACAATGATCATGAGCAATGTTTATTCTATTTTGGCATAACTGATGTTCTTCCTTTTACATCTATGTGCTATGTTCATGCCTGAGGCAATATCATGAGCAATGTTTATTCTATTCTTGGCATTTCTTCTTATTAAGGCCGCGGACCTCGGCCAGCTCATGGCCTATCCACAGTAGCAAAAAAAATTCCAGCCGTGTGATCCCGGTTTCGCCGTCCATAATTCCTTTCCGCCCTTCTCTACTCCTTCCACGCGCTAGCCTTCCAGTGGTCATTTTATTGTTCTTTCCATCTCTTTGTACCTATTCTATTTTGTGTAATTGGAGGCACCAGTGAGAGGCAGTATTTATTGCCTACTCGCTTATTCAGTCAGATGACTATGCGGTTGGAGTTAGCTCTTAGTTAAGAAATATTATGATGCTGTTGCCTGTGATGATTTCCTCCATTCTCTACTTTGATCATCGGCTTTGGTTTTGCACTTAGACCTGCTCATGATCATTGTCTGTGATGTGAATAATCACATAATTGTGCAGTCTGAGGTTGTGTTTACTACCTGTGAAGTGATAAATATATTCTTGTTCATTCTAGGCTTATGATCATTGTCTCTGATCGTTGCTTCTGATGTCAAATTATGTGCTATTGGTTCTAAGCACAGGCCATATTCCCAAAGATTACATTGTCAACCGCTTTGCTTCTCTGTGATCGCTTTTGGTTCTCCTTTTTCTTTGACTTTTGAGTACAATTATGTGCGCTGTTGTTCTTCCAACTCAGCTGCAATACATGCAGGACTCTGAGAAGAAATACAGCAAAGGTCATTATTTTCTTGCTTTGGAAGTTCATCTGTTTTTAGATGCATGAGTAGTAGTTTGGTTTCAGTCAATGTTCAGACTATTCCTTGTCACCTATTAGTTAATTCTGAGAAGACTAAAACAGATAAGTAACAGCCACTATGGTCCTACGCTATTATTTTTCGTCAGCTGAACTTCGTTCCCTCCTGTATTTATTGCTTACTCATAGCTTCTTTGTTAACAGGCACTATGCTCCTATGATATTATTTTCCCTCAACTGAACTTCATTTCCTGGTGGATCCATTGCTCGCTCATAGCCTATGCCCCTCTGCCTATGAAATATCACTGTGAATCATTGCAATTTATCTCATTGGTTATGATCTGATGTTCTATGCATTGGTTGCTGCTCTAGCCACATTTCACTATGATAAACAGCGGGGCCTTCCCGAATGGGCAGCCCGGCCATGTCACCCAAAATTCTCTCGTCCGTTGAACTAGAGGTATGAATTTCTACCTAACTCACGACGCGCGCAATGGCGCACACAACGTACTATTTATGTAACTCTTAGGTACTTTTGAGCCCATAAATTAAAAATATATCTTCTACTATCACACAAAACTACATGTGCTTATGAACGTGCTCTATGGGAAAAATGTGTATCTTAGCTGTATAAACCTAAAGGTACTCGCTGATATCTGTCTAAACTCTGTAATCTGGATGCTTGTGTTTCCATTATGCTATAGTGGAGATGGGGAAGGTTACTCGGTTGGATTTTTTGTGTAGTCTCACAGTCTCACATGTGGTCTCATGATTTTCAGTTTTTCACATCTAGATTGCATGAATGAAAAGCCAATGTTACTGCTGATTTATTAATTGTAGTCCAAAATACTCTGCTCATATGCTTGAACTGTTGACCTTTTCAGATGCTTCAACTGTTGACCTTTTCTATGATAGAACTCTTCCTTATGTTGACCATTATGGTACCACTTTGATTTTGAACTCTTTATCATATAGAGGTGGTGGACCATGCTTGTGGAATGGGAACACTGCAAATGGGCGAATATGTATCAAATGTTCCTAATGGGATTGACACCTTCAGCGTTCGGGAGCCACTTGGTGTTTGTGCTGGGATATGCCCATTTAATTTTCCTGCTATGATTCCCCTATGGGTATGCCTAACCTGACCTTTTCTTTCCTGTCAAATTCTTTGTAATAGAAGGCTGGCACCATTGATCATTTAACTATGTGAAAGTTATACGCTTGCATTCTTACTTCAATATATGGGACATGACCTGTGCTGTTTTCATGAACATACTATTCCACACTGTCATTATTTCTTCTGCTATTCTCCATTGAAATAGTTCAACTCAAGAGAATAGATTTCGTCACTTTGAATATTTCTTCTCTCCAATGGCTGCAGATGTTTCCCATAGCAGTTACATGTGGCAATACTTTTGTCCTTAAGCCATCGGAAAAGGACCCAGGTGATTGTTTACTTTATGATCATTCATCAATTACTCCCTCCATTCTAAATTATAAGACGTTCTGCCTTTTCTATATACGTAACTTTTGCTATGCACTTACATATACACTATGTCTAGATACATTGTAAAAACAACGTATTTGGAAAAGCCAAAACATCTTATAATTTGGAATGGAGGGAGTACTTAATAAAATATGAACAAGTATTGTCTTATGCTCAACCAATTGATTCCATATATAATATATGCTCCGTACATGCCAACCTGATAGATTTAATTCTTGGAATGATGACTTTGACCTCAACATTTGTCTGCTATTTATTGAGAAACGTTCTAAAACTATGCATTCTGGGAAAACAATGTGGAGGCCAAAACTACTAAAGATTTTAGATTGGTTACTACATCGTCAAACTACAGTAACATATTGTTTTGTTTTGTGATCCAAACATGCATCACTCTTCATATTTGTGTCCGACAAACATCTCAAAAAATATAATATGGCTGTTGGTGGTTTTTCGGACAATGCATTTCTTTCTAACCACTAGGTCACCAGTACACACTGTCGGCAAGATCACAGGACCAGACTTAGTGGATATCCAGCTGAGTACAGGCATCACCTTCTATTTGTTGTTTCTCCTCAGAATATGCTGCTTGGCTGCGATGCATGCTTCCCTACTTACCTTCTTTTTGACCATCGTTCCCATATGATAGTCATTGCATAAATAAGATTATCCATTCACATTTTTAATATAAAGTACCTGATAAGTTTCCACTTTAGGATTACGGTTCTTGATCCAATGTGTGTTGCTTACCTTTCGTTTTTTTTCAGTGTGCTTCCTGTACCATATCTCTGTGCTTTTCAAATTTAAGCTCCACATACTTTCCTGCCCTTGCATTGTTGTAGTGTCTGATTATTGGTATTTGTTTACCCTGTCATTCTTCAGTGTGTGTGCTTCGCAGGAAATGAAAAGCCTTCTTCTTCATGGCCTGCAGCTACAGCCTACACGACGGTTCAGTTCAGTCTCTCGTTTGCTAGGTAAGCCATGTGTTTCAAGATGTGCTCGCTCTGGTCGGCTGCTATTCAGGTAACTTTGTTTCCTTTTGCTCTTAGTTCCCAGAGCTTAGTCATGCATTGTTTCAGTGCTATTATGCCTATCTCTACAGATGAGTTACACATTACATGAGAAAGCTAGATTTTGGTTCAAGCAAAGAAAACTTTTATTTAATATACCTGAATTTTTGTTCTGCACAACAAATCTTTTATTCAAATGCATTGTTTCAGAGTGATTATGGCCGTCTCTGTAGATGAGTTATACAGTACATACGAAATCTAGACTCTGGTTCGGGGAAAGCAACCTTTATCTAATATGACTGAATATTCGTCCTGTGGAAGAAATCTTTAATCAATATGGAAGTCTGTTTCGGTTTATCAGTTTCTAGGTCTATTTCATTTAACAAGTTAGATATAGGTTATCACTATTATGTTTTCTATAATGTGCTATGTACAATGTAAGTTCTAATATATTGTCTTCAACTCCAGACTAATCCGGGAATGCAGTGCCTGTATTACTGTAAAATTTTCTGTTCATTTGTTCTCTATAAGTTGTCACCCTACTATTTCGTTGACGTCAGGCCCTGTACTGCCTCCAGTTCGGCGCGCAGGGCGCGCCGCCTCTACTAGTTACAAATAACACACTAGCAGCTACTTGCATAACTCGTTTAGGCAGCTTTCCATGCATGCACCAAAATCTGTTAGAACAGTTCTAACAAAATCTGCAGAGAAAAATAGAGACGCCTCTGAATTGCTGGTGTGTGCTCATCTCTGCAGACCGCAATAGTACGTTTAGTAATGCAGCTTTCTCACTTATCTCATCAGCTGTAGCATGGCAACGCCATGACCTTGAGGTGTGCTTGGCACTCATCAACGCACAAAGTAATTTTAATTATTACATTATGGCATCTTCGTTTAAATTTTGAATCTCCCGTTCACGAGACATTGATTGTAAAATGAAATATCTATCCTCAGCAATCATACTAGAAACCCATGGATCATAAGCCAAGAACCCACCAGCTCGACATGCCACTGTCCAAACCAACGAGACCACGTGGCCACCATGACTGGAACTCATCCATGCCGACCACGAGCCTACATCGATTGATCTGCTCCATCTGGACCTCGTTCTCGCGTACTCCAGGGCACTGCTAGCGCCTGGACCGCCGGATGGACGCCGCATCTGTATGCCCACGCCGTTCCGTGGGGACCGTCCTCGTCCACCTCGCTTCCCACGCGTACGTGGGGTTGTCTTTGCCTGCGCCTGCTTCCCTCGCCTGCTCGCAACATGTGCAAAATTTCGATCTACTATCGCAACATCAAGATAAACACATGCAACATACGTCAGAAATAGATGAAACACTTGCAACATACATCTGAAACACTTGCAAAAACACTTAAAAATACTTGAAAATCATTGCAAACATACACAACATCTAGATAAAACACTTGTAACGTATGTATAAAACATATACAACATCCAGATAAACACACTTGCGACATGTTTGAAAAAAAATAAATGAAACATCGGGAACAGACGCTTGCAACATATGTGTGCAACCACTGCAACATCCCGATCTACTTTGCAACATCCATATGAAACACTTTAAACATACATCTAAAATAACTAAAACACTTGAAACATAGGCTTGCAACATGTCTGAAAAATGCCTGAACACTTAAACACAGAGTAGTCAGCGGCCATGGCCTACCGGTGGGGAACTGCAGTAGCAGCAAGCTCGAATCAGGAGGACGTCAAGAGCAACGGCCCAGCGTACACCTCCACTACCGAACTTCCCTTCCTACCATGGTGTCTTTGGTTGGCTGCAAGAGATGATGTCTAGGCCGGCGATGACCTCCTAATGGTGGTGTTGGGTTGGTGGTGGTCCAGTGACACTATGGCCGCCTCGGTGAGATGGAGTGGGGCACGACAGGGGATGGGGTGTGGCTCGATGGGGGAAGCGCACGACACACAGTGGGGGAAGGGGGCACGATAGGATGAAGTGGGGTGAGCGGATGCAAGTATGAAGAAGAGACAGAGCAGGAGACAGTGTTGGTGGAAGGCTGAGAAATGAGTGGATAAGAATTAACGTAGAGAATAAGTGGTTGAGATGAGCTTGGAGTTCATCCAATATTTTTGTGAGCGTTAGACGCTCTGGTTGCAGTGTTTCCGTACTCGATATGGATTGAACCACAAAACATGGACCGAATGTTGCATTGGGCTTAGGTATCACATATCAAAGCAAGGCAATAGTAGCAGTAGATGGGGTATGGATTGGGCCACAAAACATGGGCCGGAGGTTCCTTTGGGGTTCGGTATCATATACACAAGCAAGGCAACAA
This sequence comes from Saccharum hybrid cultivar R570, assembly GCA_038087645.1. NCBI lineage: Eukaryota > Viridiplantae > Streptophyta > Magnoliopsida > Poales > Poaceae > Saccharum > Saccharum hybrid cultivar. Next base: position 705,880 of record JAQSUU010000100.1, read on the forward strand.
CAATAGAGGAGGATCGAATAGAACTGAAGTTGTCTTCTACCTGTATCCAAAAGCTCTGTGCTTACTATTCTGGCTACAGAGATTGTATCCCCAAACTATATTTGTTACTCATGATACTACTTGTTGAGTTTTGTAGGTGACATAGCCCCTGCTTATGGTTTTTTCAACACGCCAAAGCCCACTGCGGACTATGAGTGGTAGACACCTACCCGTGAAGCGTAGGTCCATGGCAGCGGCACACCCATGACATGTATCAAAACTTTATGTTATGCTAAGATTTTCATGCTAGACTCTGAGATGTGTGATGTGTGATGTGTTATGACTAAGTGATGAGCAATGTGTTGTAAACCTAAATATTCCTTCTAAGTGTGATGTGAACTTGATGTGAATCATATGGTGTAATCTATTTGCAATGATCTTGGATGAAGGTCAAACAACTGTGTGTTATATGGGTAGCACACTAGGATGACCATACAGGTTGGGGTTTTAAGCTAAGTGTCATCATTGAAAGACAACTTAATCTAATCATAGGCTCGAATGGAAGGTGGTCCTGACAATATTGTAGCCAACTAGGAAACATATATGTAAAACCGATCAGGGGTGACACTATCCTTGTAACCCTAACCCCTAGCTATATAAGGTGGGTAGGGAGCCCCATGATCGGTATCTGATCATACAGATCTCATATACCAAGCACAAGCAATACATCCACAAACATAGAACACTAAGGGTCATGAGGCTCGAACCTATATAAAATCTCTATTCCATGTGCTTCCTTCCTAACAAAGAGAGTGTGTGACGGTCCCCTACCTAGCGCGCCAACTATCGGTGTTTTGTAGACCGACTAGTGAATTTATATGAATGTCGCGTTGCTCCTGGAGATGATGGTAGCATCCAAAAGACAATAGGAGTTATACCGGTTCAGGTCGGAGCCCTACGTCCAGTCTCAGAGATGATCGATCGAGTGTGTGTTCGTCGCTTGGATGCTCTGAAGTTCTTACAATGGGGGGTGTAAGAATGGTGGAAGAGGTAGGAGAGCTAGAGCTAGGAGATGGACTGCCCGAATGAGAGCACTGAGAGTCCGATCATGTCCAGGAAGGGTGGCCTAGTTGCCCTTTGTTGCTATATTTTAAACACACAAATAAATCTACAAGCACACAGATACCGCTGTAGTTTTCACCTAGGAGTATTCCAGAGTATCGTATTTATCCACAGGGAAACAATGCTTAAAGAAGTTGATAGGTCACCATCATGTATCTACTAACTTGTATACTAACTAAACTAAAGTGGGGGCATGTGTTATTTATGATAAGAGTTATGAATAATAACACACACATAAGAGAATTCCATAAATGAAAAGTCTAGCTAAACTGAGAGGAAATCGGGTGAGTTCAAAGTTCCTAAATACTTCTCTATTTGGTTCAATAGGGTATAACTAATTCAAGGGTAAATATAGTGATCATACACAATAACGCTTTGGAGCTATAGTACCTTTCCAACTCTCGCGGGAGGTGAGAAAGCGTACTTGGGGGAAGGCTGCCTAAAGCTCTACGAACACCAATCCTAACGTGGTGGATTACAACGGCCTAACAGAGCTATCACCCCTAGCGCTACCACAACTAACCGTAGGATTGAGCGCAATCTCATGTAACCTATATAACTATATTAATCATACACATGAAAGGCATAAAAGTAAATAGAGAAGATAATTGTATTAAAGCACAAGTCTTGCAAAGGTAAGATACAAAGATATACCTGACCTTTGAAGATATCTCCAGAACCCGAGCATGACTCAGCTCTCCCTAACTCTCAACTAGAGCTATTCTACTTCTACATCTTAAAAGCTTTGTGGAGATTTCTCTCTTATGGTGTACCTTGATCTAAATGAGAGATGGCTCTCTATGGGATGATGGCCTCCTAGAGGGGGTAGAGGGCTCCTTATATAGGGGAGATGGGGTCAGGGGCAAGGCATTGCCATGTCATCGATCCGTGTCAACTCCCTCGATCTCCGTTGGATAAACCGACTTAAAACCACCTTAAAATTAACGATGTAGATCTTAGAAACGTATACGAGGCGGTGAAGAGCGAATGGGCTTCGGAGTGGGCCGGTCGGCCTCCCCACTAGGCTGACCGGCCTGCCACTTTGGCAAGTGGGTGTCCCCTTCGTGTGGTGGGTCCTGGACTCCGTCTTGAGTTGCCTTTTGCAGTTTTCGCGAGTTGAATCACTTGTTGTCGTCGGTTTGCTTGTTTGGAGTGCATGATAGTGGTCTCGGGGCTGTTTTCTAGATAAATTCTCCTATATACAAATATTCATCAAAACTTGTGGAACCCATTAGTTTAAAACTCTATACCTATTTTGGTGATAGAATTAAGTATATATATAGGATATGTTGACGGTTTATGATTGACATTAACAACCGTTAACACCTTATATAGAGTCCGGGGCCAGGTCATATACAAAGAAGGAGGTTCTCCCAACTGAGGGGTCATGAGCTTGAGGGAGGGAGCCTAGCCAACTTGGCTTGCAAGTAACATTGTCTTATTCCGTACGTCAAAGAGTGGTTGTCGTCATGGTCTTGTGCCCACGTCACGGCAAGGTGTGGTGTGGTGCTACTATGTTGGTTATGGCGGCACTGTGACCACGGGGATGTTTTGCTAGCCGTCCTACGCGAAGTGGTCTCACCATGGCCTTCGTCATCACCCTTGTTCTCCTAGGGGCGTCATAAAGGAGTTGGTAGCCACCCTAGGTCGTTGGTTGTCTTGTTGCTTGTGGTGCCGGCAGCCACGATCCTAAGCTCTAGGGTTGTGGCCTTCATTGGCTTAGTTGGCCTCAAAAGTCAAGGGCGCCTCGTGGCCCCCATCCTATAGTGGGCAGAGTCATACATTTGTCTTGTCGGGCCATGTTTGGATGGTGGGCCGTTGTACTGCTCGTCACCGCTCGGCGGTGTTGTCTTGTCCACACTACGTGGAACAGGGATGGTGTCTGACCGGGCTAAGGGGACTGTTGTCCCCTCAGTCCTTGCGGGGTCAGTGCGGTGTATGTGCTCTCACTACTATAGATTGACTTATCACTATCACCAGTTTCACTGCCATAGTGATAGAAGCGATGGTGTGATACCTCCACCGTCAGTTAACCGATAGCGGGGCCTCCTAGGGAAGGAAACTAGCAGTGGAAATTGCTACCACTGATGGGTTAATGGTAGATGCGGTAATGGTATTGGGGTTGCATCTCCTCCGTCACATGAAAAGCTAGGCCGACTGGGATACGTGTTTTGGCCGGTGGTCCAAAACTAGAGTTTGGTCAACCGGCGGTAAAAATTTGGCGTGAGTGTTGAATGCCCTCCCCTCAACTTCTAAGGCCATCAAATCACCATTACTTCTGCCACATAAAGCCAAAGAGTCATACCCATTGCTCTACATATTCTTCAAGCCCGATGCCCTCTAAAACCACCCCTCTATTTCATCTCTCATCCCCTTCTCTTCCAATCTGCAAAGAAAATGTCAGACAACCCCATGAAGTTTTCAAGCAGCTCATCATCTAGCGAGGATGACTTGCCTACCCACCACTCCTCTGAGGAGGACATCTCCTTCGATGACTAGAGGTCATCTGATTATAACCCTCTATGGAGCTCCGAGAAGGAGGACCCGGAGGACGAGGACGAGGAGGACAACACCGACGCCGATGCTGATAATGACAACGATGATGACTCTGACACCTCCGACTCTGACTCCGACATCGACTCGCCTCCTCCTAAGTGAGTGAGGCGAGCATGATGCTCTATCATATTTAGATTAAGTAGTTTATAGTTAGTATAAGTCATTTTAATAGTTTAGGTTAGTTATTATGTTTCCAGATGAGTAACATATACTCGTCAAAATTGTATCTATCTCTATATGCAACGAATCAATGAAAAAAGTTCTTTCAAATATTATGTTTCCTACTGCTATTCTTGCTACCTATCTTTGATCCTTGCTATTCTAGGAGATATTGCTACACGACGAATGTTTTTTCTCTTTCTGTATATATATGAATGAAAAGTAAAAACTGTCATGTATGGTTTCAGTTGTTTTTAGGAGAATCTAATAGTAGTTCAACTGCTGACAATCGCCATATTATAGCGTTGGATTAGCGTGGCAATGGTCGGCTTAATACGACTACCGTTTATCTTATCTCGTGCCGTCCGTTCTCGCTGCTGATTAATCTGGACCGTCCATTTTGAAAAGAAACTTAGAACTACCCAGGCCATTCCCCAACTCCCCTCGGCCCTATTGGCGCATTGACGGTTGTTGGACCAACTAAAAAACCCTAATACTAAGCCATTAGTTCTCCCACCTATTGCTTCATGTTCATTCTCCCCACCAGTTGCTTAATCTTCATTATCCCCACCTGCCTATGCTTGCCTTGCCTCGAGCACCTTGCATTGTCATCGTGGACAACACCTCATGAAGGTTAGATGGATTCGGTCACTCCCTCTCCCCCCAATTTGCATTTGGTTCCAATTGGTTTTGGGTTCGGTATCAGCTTTGTTCATATTAGCAATTTCTTCATTGTAACAGATGTCTTACTGCGAAAGAAGTCATTTCAATGCAAGCAACCTTGCCTTTTGGTGGCTAGTGTTGGCACTAGGACCCTAGATGATGTTGTTTGCAACTTAGGGATAGAACATTCACTTGGACCGATGGTTGATTGTTGAAGCCACTATTCATTACCTTCTCGGTCCACGAAATTTGACATGAATCATTGAAGACCCTGTTTGTGGAGAGATTTTTGTCCTTTGCAGGACTAGACAGGAAGTAGACATAGTTTATAGATACAATGTGTTCGTGGGCGGAGATGCTGTCATCTTCGTTACGGTTCACTACCTCTGGCTTTCAGGGCCGCATCAACTAGTTGAGTACATTAGCAATTGCCTACCACTCTGACATTAAGTCTTAGAATTTGTGAAACTTTTATGTTAATAAAGTTTATATGTACTGATAAAGCCTCTGGATTAGTATGTATGAGTACTGCATAATGGTTGAACTATTACTTTGGTTGAAAGTACTAAGAACCACTGGTGATACACCTCTATGTAAGCACTGAGGATCCAAAACAGGCCTTCTTCTACAGGCGGATAGTACTCTGAACCACCGGTGATACAACATTTCATCTTGGTGAGAGTACGAGGGCTTTCAAGGATGTTTTGGCGCCTTGGCAGGAGGCAAAAGCATAGACAATAAAAGACTGGGGCTGACCTCTTCACTCAGATTGTGCAATAATTTGAACCCTGACTGCTCTATGGCTGCATCTAGCTCCAACTCCTCCTAGTGGTCGGCATCATCACAGGGCGCCATCGCGAGAAGAACATCGGCTTCTAGCGGAGGAGGCTACAATGGGAGGGGCTGCCCATCATGTTCCTTATCAAGAACCACCCCTACGCATACCAGCCACCACTTTTGTGTCGCTACAGCTTGAAGACGCCTCGGTGGATTTCGTGGAGTGATGGAAACCTAGGATGTCGGTACCACAGATGTTGCAGGGCAAATAACGTAACTCGATTTCTTTCCTGTCCATTCTATTTTCGCAATACAAATGCTGAAATCCTGTTGTACTTATGGTAATTTGGTTTTTTCATAACCCAACTTAGATTGCAGGTTCTTTAGGTGGCATGATCTCCCATATGAAAAATTTCTGAGGACTTTGATTTTAGATTTACATAACAAGATTTCGGAGCTGAAGGCGGAGACCAATGTTACAACAAATGAAGAACATTTGCAGGAGGAGGAAGAGATTATGCCATAGCTTGAAGAAATGGCCAGGGTTCCAACAAAGATGATGGAAGATTTCATACCTTTAAGAAAGAAATGTGCTTCATGTTCTTCTTTCACCTATTTTGTACTTACCTTAGTTCTTGGCATGTTCATTGGCAAGTTGCTTAGTTCACCGTAGTAGATTCAAGTATCAATTTATGATGTATCGGACTGAAATCTGCCACTTTTGTATAAATATTATTGAACTAAATGCAAGGTGGTTATCCAGGTGTTTAATTTATTGAAATGTAAATGCTAGTATATCCAAGTATCAATTGATGTGTCGGATTGAAATCTATCACTATTGTACAACTATTGTTGAACTAAATACAAGGTGATTAACCAGGTGTTCAATTTATTGAACTATAAATGGTAGTAGATCCAAGTATCAATTGATATATTGGAGGCATCCTACTTCCCTGGACACTGGGCCCTGGTGTAGGACAACCAATTTATTAAACTATATATACACTCCTACGGTCCTACCACACCTTCCTCCCATCCATTCCCCACTCTGCTCCCTTGATCTGTTTCATCCTGCTAGCGTAAGATGAAAGGCAGCCTCTCACGTGCTCACTGCTCCTTCATCTCCAACCTCACCAGCGCACAAATCTTCAGCGTGCCATCTCTACTTCTATGCTTCATCCAAATCTAAGGTAACTGCACTGGATCTGTGTAACACTCCGGTGTTACGCAAGCATTTGCATTGCAAATCATGAGCATAACATGTCATGGCATTCATAATCATATGTGCTTAGGGTGTACCTTTAATAAACTAAAAATGTGGAAACTAGTATTGCATAACATGTTGTGATAATGTGCTAATTACATTTCATCAAAATTGTGCAACTAAAAATTTTATATCACTTAGAATTATAGGTCAAATTTTTGGAGCAACTAAATTACTCAAAGTTTTGTCAAAATCTGGTTTCAAAAATATTCTGAAAATATTCAAAAATACTCCCTATTTAGCTTTTATTCTCAAATTCAAAATCTGTTGAGAATTTTGAGTTGACCCCTTAATCAAAGTTGTAGAGAATTAAATTTTAAGCAACTTTTATTTTTGGGTCATTTCCAGAAAAGGTCTTTTTCTTGTTCAAAATAGGGTTTGAAAACTGTATTTGAAATTGGTTTGAATTTAGAAATTTGAAAAAATCAAATCCTAACCTAGCAGGCCGCCGCCTCGGTTTTAGCCCGCAGCCGGAAGTGGCCCGCCTCCGCACGCGCGCGCCCGCGCCTGCTCCCCGCCTCGGCCCAGCCCAAGCCGGCCTCTCTTCCCCTCCCGCTCCCACGCGCGCGTGGCTCGCTGGCGCTGCGGCAGAGCACGCTCGCCGCGTGGCGGCCGCATGCCGGCGACGCCACCCCGCGTGGCCGCCCGTGGACCCCGCGCGCTCCGCCTCAAATCACCGCGCACGTCTGGCCTCCATTCCACTCGCCCCCTCGCTCGCTCCCTTTCTCCTTCCTCCGGAGAACCCGAGCGGGAGAGCCGCTCTCCACCGCACTTCCTCGCCTCCGCCGTCGCGTTCCGACGTCGGTGAACCGCCACTGCCCGATTGCTTGTGCTCCAAGCTCCGCCACCTTCTCCTCTCCTCCGAACGGACCTCCGTTCGCCTTGTTCACCTACGGTAAGGCTCAATCGAGCTCTTCCCGCCGCGCCACCACGACGGGGCCGTCGAGCTCGCGCTCCGCCCCTCGTCGTCCTCGCTCCCTCTCTATCCCCGTGAGCCCCTCTCCAGAGTTTGCCATCTCCTCGCGGACACTGTGCGCGCGCCCCGCTGGTAAGCTCGTGGCCAAAGATGGCCGTTGGCCGTCGGCCACCGCCACGCCGTCGCGGTCCAGAGCGCCGGCGAGGCCGCCCTCTGTTCCTCCCCGTCGGCTTCACTCGGCCACCGCCCTATGGGCCGCGCCTCCGAGCGGCCTGCTCGCTCTTTCCCTCCCGCGCGCGCGAATCAGGCCGAAAACGGCCACGGGCCGGTTTAATTCCACTGGCCGGCCCAGTTTCAATAATAAAAATCGTTTTCTATTTTCTTTTATTATTCATGATGAAAAATATTGTGGAAAAATGTTTTTGTATTCATTTGAGCTCCAAAAATTGTGAAATAAATTTCTATGGATTCATTGGAACCAGATCTATGATTTAAAAATATTGCATGTCATTTTTGGGATACTTTTCTGTAGAGCTTTAATTAATTCTTAATATCGCTAATATCTTGTAAAATGGTTAGTAAATCCTATATGTATCAGAAAAATATGATTTCAAGTTTGTTAATCTTCTTATATCATGTACTTCCTAGGAAAAATATGTTTCATACATGTGTTGTGGAAAACTTTGGAGAAGTAGTTCAAGTACCTTTAATGGCTGATTTTTGTTATTTTTGCTAGAGAGCAAACTTTGTATAAAACATGCATGTGATAATTTTTGTACAGTCATTATATTCCATGAAGAACCTAGGAAAAATATTAATTCTGTTGTTTGACACTTTTCCTAGTACAAAGTAATTTCATACTCATTTTTATGTTATAGCTTGTCATTTTTGTATAGGATAGTTTATTTATCCAAATGTCATAAAATTTTTATGGTAGTCTGTTTAGGGTAGTATTATACTGCTGTAATTTTCTTAGATTTTTAGGAGCATCAGAAATATATGTTGCTATTCAAACCTATTATTATTTAGGGTTTAAGCAAGTGTTGCTTTAAGTGTGATTAAGAAATTAGTAAAGCTTTGGTGTATCTTTGAAGCATTTCATAAAATATGTTAACTTGACATGTTAGTAGTAGAAGAGAATGCAGTAGATGACATGTGCTTGTAGTGTATAGTTTCTTGGATGATGTTGACTGCCTTGCATTTCAACATATTCATTGCCTTCATCTCCTTCGATGCACGTTTGCATAATCACTTACGCGCATTGCATCATACAGGATCGCAAACCGAGAACCCAGTCGTCTTACCCGAGGAGCCAGAGGAGCAGCTCGAGGTGCAGCAGCAGGAGGTGACAGAAGCCGAAGAGCTCCCCGAGTGCCCCGACCACCGTCCGAGCTCTTTTGAGAGAGGCAAGCCCCAGAGCATTTCTATCCCGGTTTGCAAATAATTTATTATTAACTTTACTTAATTTGATGCATTACATTTAGGAGTTGCTTGCAAACGTTGCTGCATTATACCTTGCTTACCTTTGTTATATTATATCCTTGTTACCCTGGTATCCGCAGTCGAGTCAATGCTTAGCTGGCTTAGACCGATAGAAGTCGAGTGATTTCCTGTCACCTGCGAGCTATAGGTGGTTACCCAGATCTGCTTGGATGACTATGAAGTCATGGTATAACTAAGTGTGAAATGAATTTGAGACCGGGCGGAAACTTGCAGGGTTTCGGACTGTAGTGTTTTCCGTCTGTGTCGATTAAGGACCGTCCGTTGTTGTCCCTCGGGTCATGTTGAACGCATGCCTCACATTTAGCTGGCCGGATAAAGTACCTTCCGACCGCGAAACTGGGAGATTATTCGGGCCGAGTGGATTGCCCGCAACGCACTGTACCGGAGCAGTAGTGGCAGGATACGGGGTCGCAATGATAAGGCCAAAGAGCAGTCGGGCGACCCCCGGGTACAAGTGGTTCCTGGCAAGCTCGCGACTTTACCTGAATGGTTGACTCGGTGACCAACACCTCACTTTAGCGGGTGAGTGAGGTTTGTGTGAGGAATAACTTACCAGCTGGTTAATAATCGATTTGAATCGCCATCGTTCACTGGATAGTGAACACTTGACTTGAGCTACTTCATCGTAGTAATATTGATGGAACACTTGGACAGTTATATGAATTATGACATAATGGAAGTTGTTAATGATCATTGGTTATCATTACCTGTTTAATTACATGTTATTTTAGTACAGGTGCAAATGTAGTTGACATGTTAATAAAGATTTAACTTGATGCAAAGCTTTTGTAAAGGTTTTCCTAAATGCTAAAAATGCCTTTTTTGCAAATGAGTCAGTTATCCTACCAGAAAGCCTACCATGATTCATTGGTGTCTTTTATTTCTGGTTTATGACGGGTAAGTCTAGCTGAGTACCTTCTCGTACTCAGGGCTTTATTCCCACTTATTGCAGATGGACAGATGTACTACGGCTATTGTATCAACTGTCTCTATCCTGCAATGGGCGAAGCCTAGGACCATGGGCAATGGTCATTCGCTACTTCTAGTCTGATGCTTTTGCTGGAGATGATCACAAGCTGGCACTTTATTTCAAAATGTTGTGTGTGTGCGTGATTTGAACTACCGCTTCCGCTACTTTTATTCGAACCTGGTTTGTAATAACTATGTTTAAACTCTGATGTATTTTATGCCGCGAACATTTATGTAACTTATGATGGTAACCGTTAAACTTAGTACGATCTTGGCTGTTATGTGAAATGGTTTGAAATCCGTCGAGATTTCACGGACTACCGAGTTATACGGGCTTAAGTTTGTTAAATTGTCCTTCCGTTGGATGATTTCCTACTTAATCTCGTATAATTGGGCAGTTCTGTTACAGCTGGCATCGGAGCATGGTTTAACGTGATTACTGTTCATAAGTGTATTTAAAACAAAATTATGTTTAAACAGTGTGATTTTAAAACTAAAGGTGTGCCAGTGGTCATATCCTATATGCCCAGTTAAGGACTCTAGGTGGCTATTTAAGTACTAACTTGGGGTTTTTGCACCATATTTCTCTTTCGTTGCTCATACGACGTGCTATTGTATGAGTGTCACTTAATTGAGTGGTAATATATGGATCAGTTACCTCTACGCTTTGGTAAGTGTGAGCTGTGAGAGCATGATCGGATACACCGCCGATCTAGGAAAAGTGCTTATATGATACTAGAATAATTACATGTTTTACACATGTTTTTATGAAAGTATCGCATGTGTGGGTGTTCCGTCCGGTGAGGCGATGCCGTCAATAGGACGATGTGTTTGGGTAGTTACTACCGTTGTATACGCATCTAGGGATTCGTGTAGAGCGTGTAGGTAGATTTACTGCTTTCATGCATTCATGGGGAATGGGCTGAAATGATTTTCTGCAGGTACATAACAGCGTTTATCGTGTAGATCAAATTAGTTACATATATGAGAGATCGTTGTATGCCACCGAATTCATCGTTAGATGTCTTTATTTTCTAAGTTTGTGAGAACGTAAGACTCGCGCATGCATCATATTGCCTGTGCATTTCATTCATAACATGCATTCCTCCCCTTATAAAAGGATTATCCCAGTTTGATAAAAGTGACATCAACTTAAAATATGTTCTCACCGGGTAATTTAAAAACTTGTGCTACAGATGGCCCGCACGAAGAAGACTGCTCGTAAGTCCACTGGCGGAAGAGCACCCCGTCACCAGATGGCCCCGCGGGAGCGCCGCAGCTGAAAGTCCTATGTTTGGTGTTGGTAATTAGTGACAATACCTATGTACTAATCCTATGCCTAAGTTGTATGTAGCATATGAGGATTAGTACATTCCAAGGTTGGTGGCAAGATGGACATGGTGATCATGATGGCCACACTTGGATTTGGACGCAACCCTATGTGATCAAGGCAAAGGTATATGCTTAAGGGTTGTGTTTTAGTAACCAAGACACCTAGTGGGTGTGGTTACATTATAGGATAGATAGCCGTACTATAAAGAGGGGAATGACGCGGCTATTGAACTCCTAAGTGCCTCTAGATGTGCATTTCATGATCATATGCATTTGGATAGAACTAATAACGCCTCGAAAAATGATTGTGAAAATGCTAACACACATGCACATGGTGATGATCACTTGGTGGTGTTAGCACGTTTGCGATGGCGTTGGAGTTTAAGCGGTAGAGAGGGTTTGGGGTCCTCTCTCCCTCCCGCCGAGCGTGCGAGCGCGGGATTCAGGCGATTTCGGGAAAATGAAATGTCTATTTTCCACTACGCCAGAAGTCGGAAATCAAACGGAAATCAAACGGAAGCGAACGTGGTCACAGTGGTGACCGGACGCAGCACCGGACGCAGCACCGGACGCTGCACCGGACGCGGTCACTGTGCGTCCGGCGCGTCCGGTCAGTGTCCAGTATCTGCGCGTTTTTCAGTTGCTGCACCGGACGCGAGGCGCGTCCGGTCACAGGCCACCGGACGCGTCCGGTGGTCCAGGGAGCTTACTGGACTCCCACCGGACGCGGTCACGGTGGCGTCCGGTCTGTTCACCAGCGCGTCCGGTGGTTGGTTTGTTTTGCGCGACTCAGAGTTCACCGGCGCGTCCGGTGTGTCACGGGACCAGCGCGTCCGGTGGTGACCAGCGCGTCCGGTCGTTACGACCGGCGCGTCCGGTCAGTGTTTCGAATTTTAGCCGTTGAGGCACCGGCGCGTCCGGTCCACGCGACCAGCGCGTCCGGTCTGCGCGACTGCTGCTGATTTCAGTTTCTAACGGCTATATTCGAAGGGGTACGTCTATATATACTCGTTGGCCGGCTCAAGGCTCTTACTCTCGAACATTTTTGACATACTTGTGAGCACTTTGAGCTAAGCAACTCCCCTCCCACTCATCTCTCTTACTTCTTTGCATATTCGAAGTGAGATTGAGTGATCCAAGTGCATTTGCATTGTGAGATTGCATCTAGTTGGCACTTGGTGGTTGATTTGCTGCGGGATTCTTGTTTCTCTTGGTGGTTGCCGCCACCTAGACGGCTTGTAGCAGCTTGGAGGCGTTGGCAAGAGTTGGTGATTGTATCTTGGCCACCTCCGGTGATTGTAAGGGGTTTGTGCCTACCTCGGCGAAGAGCCAAAGGCAACACTAGTGAATTGCTCGTGTCATTGCAACCTCTTGCCATTTGGTAGGTTCTTGTGGCGCCTTTTGAGAGGCTCGGTGTGTGACCGATTAGCCACCGAACCACGTGGTGAAGAGGGACACAACGGGGACTAGCGTGCCGGCAAGCACGTGAACCTCGGGATAAATCTTTGTGTCATCACTTTCATATTGTGATTGATTGATCCCGGTGTTTGGTCATCTTGGTATTCATTGTTGATTATATTGGTTGGCTCAATACTTCGCCCCTCGGTGATACCCTCCTATCTCTCTTGTATTATTTGCTTAGTTATCTTTACTAGCTAGTTAGCTTTGCTAGAGTAGCTCTTTTGTGTAGCTTGCTAGTTGTAGTTGTAATTACCTTCTCGGTTTGACTTGTGCGGTTGAGTGCATATACTAGAATTGTGAATTGGATAGGTGGCTTGCAAACACCCCGTAGGCTAAGCAAAACTCGCATCTCGCTATTTGTTTTATTGATAAACTTGTTTAGCTTGTCTTTGTAGAAATTTTTAATAGGCTATTCACCCCCCTCTAGCCATCAAGACCTTTCAAGTGGTATCGGAGCCGTGGTCACCATTTATAAGGTTTAACAACCTCGGTGTAAGATGGCTCAAGTTATGTTCAATCATGTTAATGGCAAGCCTCCATTCTTTGATGGTGTCTCTTCCTTTGATCATTGGAAAAGGAAGATGAAGCTATATCTAGGCAATATACATGAGAAGGTTTGGGATGTGACCAAAGAAGGATACATCATTCTTGATGAGGAAAACCTCACTCCCAATGACCGCATCAACAAACAATGCAACACGGCGGCACTTGCCACAATCTGTCAGGCCGTTGATGATAAAGTATTTGAGCAAATCAAAGATCTTGAAAAGGCAAATGAGCTTTGGACGAGATTAGAGGAAACATATGAGGGCACTTCAACGGTAAAAAGTGCCAAGCTCTATATGCTCAAGGATAAGTTTGCAAGCTTCAAGATGAAGGATGATGAGTCCATACCGGAGATGTTCTATAGGCTCCAAGTCATTGTCAATGATCTTAAGGGGCTTGGGGAGAAGGTTGAGGACAAGGACTTCTCACACAAGTTCTTAATGTGCTTACCCAAGAAGTTTGCCACCTTGAGAAGAATGATCTTTAGAGAGGGATTGGACAAGGTCAAACCAACCAATGTGCTTGGAGATATAATGACCGATGCCCAATACAATGATGATGAAGATAAGGTAGAAGAGAAGAAGGAGACCAAGGTCAAGCAAGAGAAGCCCATTGCATTCAAGGCTTCATCTTCTAAGGGCAAGAGCAAGATGGAGAGTGATGATGATGATCCACTTGATGATGAGATCATGGCCCTTCTAGTGCAAAAGATGGGTCGGTTCATGAAGAAGAGAGGCTATGGTGCAAGAAAGAGGAGAGACACTATAAAGGCAAAGACCCTTTGCTACAATTGCAATAACCCCAATCACATAGTGGGGGATTGCCCCTATGAAGATAAGAGACTTCATAATGGGGACTTGAAGCTCAAGAAGAACAAGAAAGAGAATGAGAAGAAAACAAAGAAGAGCTTCACCTTCAACAAGAAGAAGAAGGGTGGTGGTTATGTAGTCACTTGGGATAGTGACAACTCCGATAGTGATGATGATGCAAGCTCTAGTGATGATGAGAGGATCACTCGGCGAGCCATTGCAAACATCGCCCTCTCCAACAAGCCATCCATCTTCGACACTACATCAACATGCCTTATGGCCAAGCCTACCAAGGTAAAATATGATGATAGTGATGATGATTCTTGTGCTAGTGATGATTGTAGGAGTGATGATGAGAAGGATGAGGACTACTCCAAGGATGATCTATTAGGTGTAATAGATCAAATGAGCAAAGGCTACAAGAGGACAACCAAGAAATACAAAATCTTGGAACAAGAGCTCATTGCTAAGTGCAATGAAAATGATGCCTTGATGGAGGAGCTTCTTGCTCTCAAAAAAAGTAAGGAGTGCAAAGGAATTGAACAAGAGCTCAAAGCTCTTAGGAAATCCTTTGATGAGCTAGAGGCCTCTCGTGAGTGTCTAAAGGAAGACCACGAGGACCTTGAAGTTGCTCACACTAGGCTTAAGGAAGCCCACTCCTCTCTACTTGAGCTCATCAAGGAGAAGGACCTCAAGTTGGAGAAGCTCATGAAGGAAGCTAAGAAGGAGCAAGTGATTGACACTTGTGATATTGGACTAACATGTGATATTATTGATGATTCTTCATTTGTTAGTCCTACTAATGCTTCATGTAGCTCATCATCATCCACCACAACCAACTCTACCTCTACTACTAGTGATTCATCACTTGTGGTTGAGAATAAGACTCTCAAGAGAGAGGTGGATAATCTCACCCGCGCATTAGGCAATGCCTATGGTGGGGATGCCCGCTTGCTAAAATGCTTGGGTAGCCAAAGGTTCTCTCTTAACAAAGAGGGTTTGGGCTATACTCCCAAGAAGGGCAAGGCGGCCTTTGCAACTCACAAGCCTAGCTTTGTGAAGAGCAATGGTCGTTATTGCAATAGATGCAAGCAAGTTGGGCATCTAGAGATTAATTGCAATAAAATGAACAAGAACAAGAAAAATGCTAATGTACCTTACATTCCTTTTGATTCTTGTTATGTGCTTACCAAGGGAGAGAAAGGTGTGCATGCTAGGTTTGTTGGTACACCAATTGTGGGCCCAAAGAAGAAGGCCATTTGGGTACCAAAGAGCTTAGTTACTAACCTCCAAGGACCCAAACAAGTATGGGTACCTAAGAAACATTAATTTGTTTTTGTAGGTTAATTACAAGGCCGGGGGAAGGCATTGGGTGCTTGATAGTGGGTGCTCTCAACATATGACCGGTGATTCAAGAATGTTCAACTCTCTCAAATCAAATGATAGTGGCATTGATAGCATCACATTTGGTGACAATAGCAAGGGTGATGTAAAGGCTCTTGGAAGGATTGCAATCTCAAATGATCATAGCATTTCCAATGTGCTACTAGTTGAAAAGCTCAATTTCAACTTGTTGTCGGTTGCTCAATTGTGTGATCTCGGTTTCAAGTGCATATTTGGTGTTGATGATGTGGAGATAGTTAGTGTTGATGGCTCTAACTTGATCTTCAAAGGCTTTAGATTTGAGAATCTATACTTGGTTGATTTCAATGCTAGTGACACTCAACTTTCAACATGCTTGCTCACCAAATCAAGTATGGGTTGGTTATGGCATAGAAGACTTGGTCATGTTGGCATGAAGCAATTGAACAAGTTAGTGAAGCATGACTTAGTTAGAGGCTTGAAGGATGTCACATTTGAGAAGGATAAGCTATGTAGTGCATGTCAAGCCGGAAAGCAAGTAGGCAACACTCATCCATTGAAAAGCATTATGAGTACTTCCAAGGCATTTGAGTTGTTGCACATGGATCTATTTGGGCCAACTACATACACAAGCATTGGTGGCAACAAGTATGGTTTTGTGATTGTGGATGATTTCACTAGATACACATGGGTATTCTTTCTTGTGGACAAGAGTGATGTATTTGACATATTCAAGAAGTTCATCAAGAGAGTGCAAAATGAGTTTGAGACCACAATCAAGAAAGTAAGAAGTGACAATGGAAGTGAGTTTAGAAACACAAGAGTTGATGAGCTATGTGAAGAGCTTGGAATCAAACATCAATTCTCGGCCAAGTATACACCTCAATCAAATGGCCTAGTTGAAAGAAAAAATAGAACCTTAATTGATATGGCAAGATCAATGTTGAATGAGTATAATGTGAGTCATTCATTTTGGGCCGAAGCAATCAACACGGCTTGCTTCTATAGCAACCGCCTCTATTGCCACAAGTTCCTAGAGAAGACACCATATGAGATCTTAAATGGAAGAAAGCCCAACATTGCATACTTTCGAGTATTTGGTTGCAAATGCTACATCTTGAAGAAGGGCACTAGATTGAGCAAGTTTGAGAAGAAATGTGATGAAGGATTTCTACTTGGTTACTCAACTACTAGCAAAGCTTATAGAGTTTGGAATTTGGCTAGTGGTTTACTTGAAGAAGTACATGATGTTGAGTTTGATGAAACAAATGGCTCTCAAGATGAAGAAGATAACTTAGATGATGTGAGAGGAACTCAATTGACCAATGCTATGAAAGAAATGGATATTGGTGATATTAGGCCAAAGCAAGTGATTGATGTGGATGACAACAAAGATCAAGTGCTCCAAAGTCCAATCACTCAAGGTAGTGGTTCTCTAATGCAAAATCAAGCTAGTACATCATCTCAAGTGCAACAAGATCAACAAGTGGCTAGTTCATCATCTCCAACTCATGATCAACATCGACATCCAAGCAATCAAGTGCAAGTGCTTCAACCAACTAACATTGCAAGAGACCATCCATTGGATTCCATCATTGGTGACATACAAAGAGGAGTTCAAACTAGATCAAGATTGGCATCATTTTGTGCTCACTCTTCTTTTGTGTCAATGGAAGAACCCAAGGACATTGATAAAGCATTGAGAGATCCGGATTGGGTAAATGCAATGCATGAAGAGCTCAACAACTTCAAGAGAAATGAAGTATGGGAACTAGTTGAAAGGCCTAAGGATCACAATGTCATTGGAACAAGATGGGTCTTTCGCAACAAGCAAGATCAAGATGGGATAGTAGTAAGGAACAAAGCAAGACTAGTGGCTCAAGGTTACACACAAATAGAGGGTCTTGACTTTGGTGAAACTTATGCCCCGGTTGCAAGATTGGAAGCAATTAGGATCCTACTTGCCTATGCTTGTGCTCACAATATCAAGCTATATCAAATGGATGTAAAGAGTGCATTTCTCAATGGGTACATTCAAGAAGAGGTGTATGTGAAGCAACCTCCCGGTTTTGAAGATGACAAGAAACCCAATCATGTATACAAATTGAGAAAAGCTTTGTATGGATTAAAGCAAGCACCTAGAGCATGGTATGAAAGATTGAGGGACTTCTTGCTATCTAAAGGATTTGTCATGGGCAAAGTGGATACAACACTATTCACCAAGAAGATTGAGAAAGACTTGTTTGTGTTGCAAATATATGTTGATGATATCATATTCGGTTCAACCAATCAAGATTATTGTGATGAGTTTGGAAAAATGATGGCCAAGGAATTTGAAATGTCAATGATCGGTGAACTTAGTTTCTTTCTTGGACTTCAAATCAAACAAATGAAGGAAGGAACATTTGTGAGCCAAACCAAGTACATCAAAGATATGCTCAAGAAGTTTGGCATGGAAGATGCAAAGAGCATTACAACCCCAATGGGCACTAGTGGAAGTTTGGATAGTGACAAGAGTGGCAACATGGTGGATCAAAAGCTATATAGATCAATGATTGGTAGCCTACTCTATGTGACGGCATCAAGACCCGATGTAATGTTTAGTGTATGCATGTGTGCAAGATTTCAAGCCTCACCAAGAGAAAGTCATTTGAAAGCAACAAAGAGAATATTGAGGTACCTAAAGCATACACAAAATGTTGGATTATGGTATCCCAAAGGTGCAAGCTTTGAGCTAGTTGGATATTCGGATTCTGACTATGCCGGTGACAAAGTGGAGAGAAAGAGCACTTCCGGGACTTGTCAATTGTTGGGAAGATCACTTGTCTCATGGTCATCCAAGAAGCAAAATAGTATTGCACTATCTACCGCCGAAGCCGAATACATCGCCGCGGGTAGTTGTTGTGCACAAATCTTGTGGATGAAGGCAACATTGAAGGATTTTGGAATCAATTTCAAGAATGTGCCTTTGCTATGTGACAATGAAAGTGCCGTGAAGCTAACCAACAATCCGGTTCAACATCAAAGAACAAAGCATATTGATGTTCGTCATCATTTCATTAGAGATCATCAACAAAAGGGTGACATTGCTATTGAGAGTGTGGGCACCGAAGATCAATTAGCCGATCTATTCACCAAGCCACTTGATGAGAAGAGATTTCACAAGCTAAAGAATGAGTTGAACATACTTGACTTCTCCAACATGAGTTGATGCACCCCATATATGACATGCCTCTCTTTCGAGCCCCAAGGTACAATTAGTTGACATGTCATACATTCTATACTAAGGACATGTTTAGTGCATCTAGTCATGATTTCTAATGTTCTAGGATCATTCATGAAAATTAAATGAATTTGAAGTTTATATGGTGCCACTATTGTTTCCATGACTTGTATGATCTAGTGGTAGCATATAACTTGTTTAAGTAGCTTGTGATCCTAAGTATTTAATCTAGAAAACTTGTCTAAATATTTGCTTCAACATGGTGCATGATAACCCTTCTAGTGAGGTGTGAAGAAGCTTGCCCTTGGATCAAACCGAAGTATTTTATTTATGCAAGCAATCTAGGTTGAATCATAAACTTGATCCTCACCCCATATTTCAACATGATAATCTATCTAAAGTTTGCTCCTTGTGGTCAATTGGTGCCAAAGGGGGAGAAAATATTGTTCACAAAGATAGAACTCAAAGGGGAAGACAATGTTGTGGGGGAGAAAAATGTTGTTCACAAGATAGATTCTAAAAGGGGAGAATTGATAAAAGAAGGGGATCAACTAAAATTTTGAGCACACAAGTAGGGGGAGCAAGCTCTTTAAACATGAATGTTGCATTTCTATGTGCACTTCATATGTATGATGCATAGTTATGCATTTCGTTTTCTCCGATACATTGCTTGTGTGGTGACTTGCTAGTATAATTTGAATGATGCATTGTGGTACTAGCATGAATAGGAAGTAGTTAGATTTTCGTTGCTTCATGTTTTTCAAAGTGGTACTAGAGCCTTGCTTATAATGTTGATCTCATGAGGTTTCTAGTTATGTTTGTGTTTTTCCAAGTGGAATCTAACTACACAAGGTGCTAAGATGGTGTTTATCGCTACTCCGATGGTATCACGCTTCAAAGGTCTATAATCTAAAACACTTAGCACCCATTGGTAGTCAATGCTCCTAATCTTTCCTATCTAACATGTATGCTTCCAAAATCCAAACATATAGCATACATGTAGGGGGAGCCATTGCTATCAATTTGAATTCATGATCACTTGTCCATACTTCTTACACATGGTAATATACTTGGACAATGTGGCATGGGTTCAATAAAATTTTATCATAATATCTTTGTGAAAGGTTTGTCACCAATTACCAACAAGGGGGAGATTGAAAGTCCTATGTTTGGTGTTGGTAATTAGTGACAATACCTATGTACTAATCCTATGCCTAAGTTGTATGTAGCATATGAGGATTAGTACATTCCAAGGTTGGTGGCAAGATGGACATGGTGATCATGATGGCCACACTTGGATTTGGACGCAACCCTATGTGATCAAGGCAAAGGTATATGCTTAAGGGTTGTGTTTTAGTAACCAAGACACCTAGTGGGTGTGGTTACATTATAGGATAGATAGCCGTACTATAAAGAGGGGAATGACGCGGCTATTGAACTCCTAAGTGCCTCTAGATGTGCATTTCATGATCATATGCATTTGGATAGAACTAATAACGCCTCGAAAAATGATTGTGAAAATGCTAACACACATGCACATGGTGATGATCACTTGGTGGTGTTAGCACGTTTGCGATGGCGTTGGAGTTTAAGCGGTAGAGAGGGTTTGGGGTCCTCTCTCCCTCCCGCCGAGCGTGCGAGCGCGGGATTCAGGCGATTTCGGGAAAATGAAATGTCTATTTTCCACTACGCCAGAAGTCGGAAATCAAACGGAAATCAAACGGAAGCGAACGTGGTCACAGTGGTGACCGGACGCAGCACCGGACGCAGCACCGGACGCTGCACCGGACGCGGTCACTGTGCGTCCGGCGCGTCCGGTCAGTGTCCAGTATCTGCGCGTTTTTCAGTTGCTGCACCGGACGCGAGGCGCGTCCGGTCACAGGCCACCGGACGCGTCCGGTGGTCCAGGGAGCTTACTGGACTCCCACCGGACGCGGTCACGGTGGCGTCCGGTCTGTTCACCAGCGCGTCCGGTGGTTGGTTTGTTTTGCGCGACTCAGAGTTCACCGGCGCGTCCGGTGTGTCACGGGACCAGCGCGTCCGGTGGTGACCAGCGCGTCCGGTCGTTACGACCGGCGCGTCCGGTCAGTGTTTCGAATTTTAGCCGTTGAGGCACCGGCGCGTCCGGTCCACGCGACCAGCGCGTCCGGTCTGCGCGACTGCTGCTGATTTCAGTTTCTAACGGCTATATTCGAAGGGGTACGTCTATATATACTCGTTGGCCGGCTCAAGGCTCTTACTCTCGAACATTTTTGACATACTTGTGAGCACTTTGAGCTAAGCAACTCCCCTCCCACTCATCTCTCTTACTTCTTTGCATATTCGAAGTGAGATTGAGTGATCCAAGTGCATTTGCATTGTGAGATTGCATCTAGTTGGCACTTGGTGGTTGATTTGCTGCGGGATTCTTGTTTCTCTTGGTGGTTGCCGCCACCTAGACGGCTTGTAGCAGCTTGGAGGCGTTGGCAAGAGTTGGTGATTGTATCTTGGCCACCTCCGGTGATTGTAAGGGGTTTGTGCCTACCTCGGCGAAGAGCCAAAGGCAACACTAGTGAATTGCTCGTGTCATTGCAACCTCTTGCCATTTGGTAGGTTCTTGTGGCGCCTTTTGAGAGGCTCGGTGTGTGACCGATTAGCCACCGAACCACGTGGTGAAGAGGGACACAACGGGGACTAGCGTGCCGGCAAGCACGTGAACCTCGGGATAAATCTTTGTGTCATCACTTTCATATTGTGATTGATTGATCCCGGTGTTTGGTCATCTTGGTATTCATTGTTGATTATATTGGTTGGCTCAATACTTCGCCCCTCGGTGATACCCTCCTATCTCTCTTGTATTATTTGCTTAGTTATCTTTACTAGCTAGTTAGCTTTGCTAGAGTAGCTCTTTTGTGTAGCTTGCTAGTTGTAGTTGTAATTACCTTCTCGGTTTGACTTGTGCGGTTGAGTGCATATACTAGAATTGTGAATTGGATAGGTGGCTTGCAAACACCCCGTAGGCTAAGCAAAACTCGCATCTCGCTATTTGTTTTATTGATAAACTTGTTTAGCTTGTCTTTGTAGAAATTTTTAATAGGCTATTCACCCCCCTCTAGCCATCAAGACCTTTCAGCAGCATGGACACTTTTCTAAGTGAGTTTGGCATGCCCAACTTGCTTTGGTGAGTGCTCCATGATGTGGGATACCCAGAGGGTCAAGAGCCGGTGTACTCTTGGAGTGAGAACCAGTTAGCTGAGGATGGACTTGCAGTAGTGGAAATCACCGTCCCTGCTCTTGGTGATGCGCCAGAATGGGATGGTTGACATTTGGAGTTCGAAGGACGCACTCCAGTTGAGGGTGCAGAGGGTGCAGCCTTTCACGTCATCCGAGACATAATGAGCAGGTTTCCTAATGAGTTGGCAGCAGCTTTGGCCGGTACTTTCTCGAGAGATGATCCTCGTGATGCCATTTGGGTGTAACTGCAAGGAAGTGCCCTGGTTAGAGGCCCAAGTGAAGGACAGGCTAGCGACAACCACACAATGAGTGCCATGTATGCAGCCATCAAAGCATACCAGGGTCTTGAGAGTACCTATTGGACCTTGACTGGTCTGTGTGGCAATGACCGGCTTGAAGCAAGGAAGCAGAAGAAGAAGCAAGCATGTGCTATAGCTAGCTTGCAGGAGCAGTTGGCCGACATGAGCTTGTAGAGAGATCAGGATCTTGAGAGAGGTGAGAGTGCTATGCAGCGGGTACAAACATTGACTCAGGCCAACAGAAATGCAGACCGCATGATGGGACAGCTAGTGCAGGAAAGGAATGAAGCCTGGAACGAGAGGGACCTTCTCAGGCAGAGGGTCGAGGAGCTAGAAGGGTATAATGCCAACTTGCATGAAGAGTTTCATGCCCTCTACAACGGGATGGGCCCGTATGCTCCTCCGGACGCTGCCCAGATGGACGTCGACGATGACGCCGCTACTGATGGTAGTAATGGTGACGCCTCCGACCTCGACGACGGCCCCGAGGAGTAGGCTAGTTGCCTTGTATTAGTGATAGGCTCTGTCACGATGACCTTCTTTTGGTTTCCATGTATCGTGTTGTATCCTGTTCGATCTTGAGACTGGCGATCTTTTGAATCTTGGTTGTGTATGCGATGCTCGAACGCATAAAAGTCCAGTGTATGTATGCTGGCAACGTGGTTGTATGGAACGCGATATTGCATTCGAAGTAATTTGATTAGTGATGTTGTTTTAATTGGAATGTGATTATTGTGCCTCTGTTTTATTGCATGACTTGTTCTCTCCAATAAATTCAGTATGGCATGATTGTTCATTCGAATACAATTACTACCACTTCGCTCAATTATTACTTGTTGCTGAAATATGCAGATGGCAAACACTCGCCATGCCACGTATGAGGCCGTTGAAACTGGTGGCAATGGTGTAGGGGCTGGTGGGGGTGGTGCAAACAACGTCAATCACCAGGAGCCACAGCTAGAGCCACAATTGCCCCCTCCTCCACCGCTCACTGCAGAGGTATTCTTCGCACAGTTCCTTGGAAGCCAGCGCAACGCTGAGGAGTCACAAAGGAATATGAAAGATTTTCTGCGTACCATCGCTGAAAATGTTCAGAGGGGAAATAACCAAGGTGGTGGCCATGGGGTGAACCAGTACAACAATTTCAAGGATTTCATGGACACCAGGCCGCCAATTTTCAAGGAAGCAGCAGAGCCACTCGACGCTGAAGAATGGATCAACACTATGGAGGACAAGTTCCGTGTGTTGAGACTGACAGAAGTTCTGAAGACAGAATATGCTGCACATCAGTTACAAGGACCGACAGGGATGTGGTGGAAGCATCACCGCACCACCTTTCCTCCCAATGCCCAGATTACTTGGAGAGAATTCACTGAAGCATTTAGGGGAGTTTATATTCCCCCAGGGTTGGTTGAGATGAAGCTCAGAGAGTTCTTGGCCTTAAATCAAGGTACCAAGACTGTAACACAGTATATGCATGCCTTTAATAGCTTGTGCCGCTATGCTCCAGACATGGTCGACACAGATGCAAAGAGAATTGCTAGTTTCAAGAGAGGATTAAGTCTGAAGATGATGAAGCATGTGGGTACCAATACCCGCGCCAGATTCAATGACTTTGTCAGTGATTGTTTGAAACAAGAAAAGAACAACAATGCCTACACTGCATCCAAGAATCGTAAGAGGGTGTTTGAGTCAGGACCATCCCAGTCCAGAGTTGTCACTGCAAACCGTCTTTCTTATCGTCCGTCCACACCTGGTGCAAGGTTCCAGCCGCCACAGCATAAAACCCAGAACTACAGGGGACCACAGAAGCCGTACAAGATGGCCGTGCCGCCAGCAAAGATCACCGCAGCTGCAGAATAGAGCAACTCCAAGGGAGCTATAGGATCTGCTGGTACAATGAAGGGGCCCTGCTACAATTGTGGTCAGCCAGGCCACTTTTCAAAGTTCTGCCCTTATCTGCCTAAAAAGAAGCAACAGACTTATACTGCCCGTGTACACCATACCACCGTTGATGAGATTCCTGAGGGAGAGCCTGTAACTGCCGGTAAGTTTCTTGTTAACCATCACCCTGCAGTTGTTCTATTTGATTCTGGATCCTCGCATTCTTTTATGAGTCAAGCATTTGCACGGAAGCATGAACAACTATGCACAGAATTGAGTTATGGTTATCGTATAAGTTCAGTCGGGGCTGATGTGTTAACCAATAAGATGGTTAGAGGGGCAATCCTTGAGTTAGGTAGTCGGAAGTTCCGAGTAAACCTGATAGTTATGCCTAGACTAGTTTTGGATGTAATAATAGGAATGAACTAGATGAAGAACTAGGGGGCAGTCATAGATACAAGCAGTCGGTTGCTTACCCTTAAGGATCCCCAGGGAGAGGGTACTTTTCAGGTACCATTGCCCGAAAGAACAGACCTTGTGAGTGTGACCTGTGCCATGGAAGTTGTTCCTATCCACTAGATCCCGGTAGCGTGTGAGTTCCCGGATGTGTTTCCAGACGAGTTACCTGGCCTTCCTCCAGATAGAGATGTTGAGTTTGGAATCGAGTTGATCCCCGGGATAGCTCCTATTTCAAGGAGACCTTATCGGATGCCTCCGGATGAGTTAGCTGAGCTGAAGAAGCAACTGGAAGAATTGCTAAAGAAGGGGTTTATCCGACCGAGTAAGTCTGAGTGGGGATGTCCTGCCTTGTTCATGAAGAAAAAGAAAGAGGGTACTCTGAGAATGTGTGTGGATTATCGACCTCTTAATGCTGTAACTATCAAGAATAAATATCTGTTGCCTCATATCGATGTTTTGTTTGATCAGTTGGCTAAAGCTAGGGTGTTCTCCAAGATAGACCTAAGATCAGGGTATCATCAGATAAAGATCAGGCCACATGATGTCCCGAAAACCGCTTTTTCTACCAGATACGGGTTGTACGAGTATCTTGTTATGTCTTTTGGCTTAACAAATGCTCCTGCATATTTCATGTATCTGATGAATACATTTTTCATGCTAGAGTTGGACAAGTTTGTAGTTGTCTTCATTGATGACATTCTAGTATACTCTGAGAATGAGAAAGATCATGAAGAGCATCTGAGAATTGTCTTGACCAGACTGAGAGATCATAAGTTGTATGCTAAGTTTAGCAAATGTGAATTTTGGTTAAAGAAAGTTCCTTTCCTTGGTCATATTCTATCTGAGAATGGAGTTTCGGTAGATCCGAGCAAAGTGCAAGAGGTTATGGATTGGAAAACTCCAACCACAGTGCCAGAAGTCAGGAGTTTCCTAGGGTTAGCTGGTTACTATCGCCGCTTTATCCCAGACTTCTCGAAGATTGCCAAGCCGATGACAAGTCTGTTACAGAAAGATCACAAGTTTGTGTGGACAGAGGAGTGTGAGATAGCTTTCCACACCTTGCGGAAACTGTTGACCACTGCTCCAGTTCTTGCACAGCCAGACATCGAGAAACCTTTTGATGTGTTCTGTGACGCATCAAAAACAGGATTAGGCCGTGTTCTGATGCAAGAAGGAAGAGTCATTGCTTATGCCTCCCGCCAGTTGAGAAAACATGAAATCAATTATCCGACGCATGATCTTGAGCTTGCCGCCGTAGTGCATGCCTTAAAGATTTGGAGACACTATTTACTTGGTAATGTGTGCAACATTTTCACCGATCATAAGAGTCTCAAGTACATTTTCACCCAACCAGAATTGAACAAGAGACAGCAAAGATGGTTAGAACTAATTAAAGATTACAACTTGAATGTACAGTATCACCCTGGAAAAGCCAATGTGGTAGCTGATGCTTTGAGTAGAAAGTCACATTGTCTGAATATGCAACCCTTACTCGAAGATGGTTTTAATCTAATGCACCCTGTCGTGTTACATAGTATTTAGATCAGTTGCACCTGGGAGAGTAAGATAATAGAAGGTCAGAAAGCAGACAAAGGGATATTCCACATCAAAAAGAAAATTAAAGAAGAACCTTCAAAACACTTCAGAGTGGACGAGCAGGACGTGTTGTGGTTCGACAACCGTCTTGTTGTCCCAAAGGATAGAGAGCTTAAGAATAAAATTATGGATGAAGCTCATCACTCTAAGTTGTCCATTCATCCTGGCAGTAGTAAAATGTATCAAGAACTAAGGCCTCGCTATTGGTGGACAAAGATGAAGAAGAAAATTGCAGCTTATGTAGCCAGATGTGACACATGTTGTCGAGTGAAAGCTATTCACATGAAACCTGCCGGATTGTTGCAACCTTTGTCAGTACCTAGTTGGAAGTGGGATGATATAAGTATGGATTTCATCACAGGTTTGCCCACTACTCAGAAAGGCCATGATTCGATTTGGGTAATCGTGGATCGTCTTACCAAGACAGCCCACTTTTTGCCTGTCAAGACAGTTTATAGACCACCTCAATATACCGAGAAGTATATTGCGGAGATTGTGAGATTACATGGCATACCGAAGACTATCGTGTGTGACAGAGGGTCACAGTTCACTGCTCACTTTTGGGAGCATTTGCACAAAGGTTTGGGAATGAGTCTGATTTGTAGCACTGTCTATCATCCTCAAACAGATAGTCAGAATGAAAGAGTTAATGCTATTTTGGAGGATATGTTAAGAGCTTGTATGTTGTCTTACAGAGGTTCATGGGAGTCGTGGTTACCTTTAGCAGAATTCGCGTATAATAATAGCTATCAAGAAAGTATCAAGATGGCACCTTTTGAAGCTCTGTATGGACGAAAGTGTAGAACACCTTTAAACTGGATTGAGCCAGGGGAAAGAAGGTATTATGGTATTGACTTTGTGAAAGAAGCCGAAAAGAAAGTTCATATCATTCAGCAAAATATGAGAGCAGCTCAGTCACGTCAGAAAAGTTATGTGGATAAGAGAAGGAGACCACTTGTGTTCGAAGTTGGTGACTATGTTTATCTAAAAGTCACGCCAATGAAGAAGAAGCGATTTGGAATACGCAGAAAGCTTGCCGCCAGATTTGTAGGACCCTACAAAATCTTAGAAAGGAAGGGTCCAGTGGCTTACAAATTGGAATTACCAAAATCAATGGGTGTTATATTCCCTGTTTTTCACGTATCACATCTCAAGAAATGTTTGCGTGTTCCAGAGGAAATAATTGAACCTCGAGGCATAAAACTTAAGTCAGATCTGGTGTATCGTGAGCAGCCAATTCGAGTTTTGGATTCCAAAGAAAGGGCTACTCGAAACAGTGTGGTGAAAATATATAAGATACAATGGAGTCATCATGATGAGGGAGATGCATCTTAGGAAACGAGTGAATACCTACAAAAAGCATACGAAGATTTTTATAATAAATGGTTCATAACCCAAATCTCGGGACGAGATTTTTATAAGGGGGGAGGGCTGTAACACTCCGGTGTTACGCAAGCATTTGCATTGCAAATCATGAGCATAACATGTCATGGCATTCATAATCATATGTGCTTAGGGTGTACCTTTAATAAACTAAAAATGTGGAAACTAGTATTGCATAACATGTTATGATAATGTGCTAATTACATTTCATCAAAATTGTGCAACTAAAAATTTTATATCACTTAGAATTATAGGTCAAATTTTTGGAGCAACTAAATTACTCAAAGTTTTGTCAAAAACTGGTTTCAAAAATATTCTAAAAATATTCAAAAATACTCCCTATTTATCTTTTATTCTCAAATTCAAAATCTGTTGAGAATTTTGAGTTGGCCCCTTAATCAAAGTTGTAGAGAATTAAATTCTAAGCAACTTTTATTTTTAGGTCATTTCCAGAAAAGGTCTTTTTCTTGTTCAAAATAGGGTTTGAAAACTGTATTTAAAATTGGTTTGAATTTAGAAATTTGAAAAAATCAAATCCTAACCTAGCAGGCAGCCGCCTCGGTTTCAGCCCGCAGCCGGAAGTGGCCCGCCTCCGCACGCGCGCGCCCGCGCCTGCTCCCCGCCTCGGCCCGGCCCAAGCCGGCCTCTCTTCCCCTCCCGCTCCCACGCGCGCGCGGCTCGCTGGCGCCGCGGCAGAGCACGCTCGCCTCGTGGCGGCCGCATGCCGGCGACGCCACCCCGCGTGACCGCCCGTGGACCCCCCGCGCTCCGCCTCAAATCACCGCGCGCGTCTGGCCTCCATTCCACTCGCCCCCTCGCTCGCTCCCTTTCTCCTTCCTCCGAAGAACCCGAGCGGGAGAGCCGCTCTCCACCGCACTTCCTCGCCTCCGCCGTCGCGTTCCGACGTCGGTGAACCGCCACCGCCCGATTGCTTGTGCTCCAAGCTCCGCCACCTTCTCCTCTCCCCCGAACGGACCTCCGTTCGCCTTGTTCACCTACGGTAAGGCTCAATCGAGCTCTTCCCGCCGCGCCACCACGACGGGGCCGCCGAGCTCGCGCTCCGCCCCTCGTCGTCCTCGCTCCATCTCCATCCCCGTGAGCCCCTCTCCTGAGTTCGCCATCTCCTCGCGGACACTGTGCGCGCGCCTGCTGGTCAGCTCGTGGCCGAAGATGGCCGTTGGCCGTCGGCCACCGGCACGCCGTCGCGGTCCAGAGCGCCGGCGAGGCCGTCCTCTGTTCCTCCCCGTCGGCTTCACTAGGCCACCGCCCTGTGGGCCGCGCCTCCGAGCGGCCTGCTCGCTCTTTCCCTCCCGCGCGCGCGAACCAGGCCGAAAACGGCCACGGGCCGGTTTAATTCCACGGGCCGGCCCAGTTTCAATAATAAAAATCGTTTTCTGTTTTCTTTTATTATTCATGATGAAAAATATTGTGGAAAATGTTTTTGTATTCATTTGAGCTCCAAAAATTGTGAAATAAATTTCTATGGATTCATTGGAACCAGATCTATGATTTAAAAATATTGCATGTCATTTTTGGGATACTTTTCTGTAGAGCTTTAATTAATTCTTAATATTGCTAATATCTTGTAAAATGGTTAGTAAATCCTATATGTATCAGAAAAATATGATTTCAAGTTTGTTAATCTTCTTATATCATGTACTTCCTAGGAAAAATATGTTTCATACATGTGCTGTGGAAAACTTTGGAGAAGTAGTTCAAGTACCTTTAATGGCTTATTTTTGTTATTTTTGCTAGAGAGCAAACTTTGTATAAAACATGCATGTGATAATTTTTGTACAGTCATTATATTCCATGAAGAACCTAGGAAAAATATTAATTCTGTTGTTTGACACTTTTCCTAGTACAAAGTAATTTCATACTCATTTTTATGTTATAGCTTGTCATTTTTGTATAGGATAGTTTACTTATCCAAATGTCATAAAATTTTTATAGTAGTCTGTTTAGGGTAGTATTATGCTGCTGTAATTTTCTTAGATTTTTAGGAGCATCAGAAATATATGTTGCTATTCAAACCTATTATTATTTAGGGTTTAAGCAAGTATTGCTTTAAGTGTGATTAAGAAATTAGTAAAGCTTTGGTGTATCTTTGAAGCATTTCATAAGATATGTTAACTTGACATGTTAGTAGTAGAAGAGAATGCGGTAGATGACATGTGCTTGTAGTGTATAGTTTCTTGGATGATGTTGACTGCCTTGCATTTCAATATATTCATTGCATTCATCTCCTTCGATGCACGTTTGCATAATCACTTACACGCATTGCATCATACAGGATCACAAACCGAGAACCCAGTCGTCTTACCCGAGGAGCCAGAGGAGCAGCTCGAGGTGCAGCAGCAGGAGGTGACAGAAGCCGAAGAGGAGGTCGGTGAAGAGCTCCCCAAGTGTCCCGACCACCGTCCGAGCTCTTTTGAGAGAGGCAAGCCCCGGAGCATTTCTATCCCGGTTTGCAAATAATTTATTATTAACTTTACTTAATTTGATGCATTACGTTTAGGAGTTGCTTGCAAACGTTGTTGCATTATACCTTGCTTACCTTTGTTATACTATATCCTTGTTACCCTGGTATCCGCAGTCGAGTCAATGCTTAGCTGGCTTAGACCGGTAGAAGTCGAGTGATTTCCTGTCACCTGCGAGCTATAGGTGGTTACCCGGATCTGCTTGGATGACTATGAAGTCATGGTATAACTAAGTGTGAAATGAATTTGAGACCGGGCGGAAACTTACAGGGTTTCGGACTGTAGTGTTTTTCGTCTGTGTCGATTAAGGACTGTCCGTTGTTGTCCCTCGGGTCATGTTGAACGCATGCCTCACATTTAGCTGGCCGGATAAAGTACCTTCCGACCGCGAAACTGGGAGATTATTCGGGCCGAGTGGATTGCCCGCAACGCACTGTACCAGAGCAGTAGTGGCAGGATACGGGGGCGCGATGATAAGGCCAAAGAGCAGTCGGGCGGCCCCCGGGTACAAGTGGTTCCTGGCAAGCTCGCGACTTTACCTGAATGGTTGACTCGGTGACCAACACCTCACTTTAGCGGGTGAGTGAGGTTTGTGTGAGGAATAACTTACCAGCTGGTTAATAATCGATTCGAATCGCCATCGTTCACTGGATAGTGAACACTTGACTTGAGCTACTTCATCGTAGTAATATTGATGGAACACTTGGACAGTTATATGAATTATGACATAATGGAAGTTGTTAATGATCATTGGTTATCATTACCTGTTTAATTACATGTTACTTTAGTACAGGTGCAAATGTAGTTGATAGGTTAATAAAGATTTAACTTGATGCAAAGCTTTTGTAAAGGTTTTCCTAAATGCTAAAAATGCCTTTTTGCAAATGAGTCAGCTATCCCACCAGAAAGCCTACCATGATTCCTTGGTGTCTTTTATTTCTGGTTTATGACGAGTAAGTCTAGCTGAGTACCTTCTCGTACTTAGGGCTTTGTTCCCACTTGTTGCAGATGGATAGATGTACTACGGCTATTGTATCAACTGTCTCTATCCTGCAATGGGCGAAGCCTAGGACCATGGGCAATGGTCATTCGCTACTTCTAGTCTGATGCTTTTGCTGGAGATGATCACAAGCTGGCACTTTATTTCAAAATGTTGTGTGTGTGCGTGATTTGAACTACCGCTTCCGCTACTTTTATTCGAACCTGGTTTGTAATAACTATGTTTAAACTCCGATGTATTTTATGCCATGAACATTTATGTAACTTATGATGGTAACCGTTAAACTTAGTACGATCTTGGCTGTTATGTGAAATGGTTTGAAATCCGTCGAGATTTCACGGACTACCGGGTTATACAGGCTTAAGTTTGTTAAATTATCCTTCCGTTGGATGATTTCCTACTTAATCTCGTATAATTGGTCGTTTCTGTTACAATCTGCTCCTTTATCGGATTCTATATTCCTTTGTAGTGCTCTATCATCCTCTCTGCATCTTCAACCTATCTACAATAATTTTCTTGGATCTGCAGATAAAAATGCCTCTTCTCATTCTGGAGTTTGTGGCCTTTTACCTTTGTGGAGTGCAGTTTGTGAGCCTTATTATCCTCAGTATTGGTTCACCAAATTAGTACTTTGTGAACAAAGTTAATGAGCTAAATAAAAGTGTATCAATAGATGTGGACAGGGTTGTAGTGGTCAAGGCTCGAGATGACATGGAGATTGACAACGATCCCGTGGACATCGACAACAATATGCAGGATCTTATCGAGATTGACAATGATCACATGGAGGTCGACTAGGATCTGCATGGAGAGTGATTAATTTTGTAACCAATGATGTACATATGAAGGCCTTTTAACTTTTGCATAGAGTCAGCCTAAATAGTATCTGCATTTTAGCTTTTGGCATGCTTGTTAGCTTGGTAGTATCGACCTATTTATTCGGTATGAATGTATGGAACTCAAGTTGGATACCTTTCAATCCGAGAGTACTGGCATTGTGCTTTCCTTATATTTTCTAAGTGCACAGTTTGTCTTTCTTTCAATGTAAATCTGTGTGCCTTGTTATTCACCGTCGAGCTCAAGTTAGCTTTCTTTCATTCTGAGTACTGGTATTGTGCTTTTCTTAGTTTTCTAAGTGCGCAGTTTTGCTTTGTTTTAGTGCCAAATGTTAAGATTGTGTGCCTTAGTGTTTATCACCATATCATACGGAGGTCCCCAGGTGGTAATAGGACCCAGCCACCGGTGATGATACTGTGCATTCACCGTCGCATAGTTACAAAATTTCTAATCCCGTGTTTGAACCCTCCCGCGCGGAACTGATGAAAGTTCAATTCCTGCGTGTGTAAAAGTTATGCAGAGAGCAAGGAATCCCTACCCCAACATCCCCACCTAACCCCTCCCCCCGCCCCTCCTCCCCACACACACATAGCTTTCCTTGTCCTCATTGTTGTTGTTTGTCATCACCGCTCGTGCTCATCATCATAGCTCAGCTCTCGCTCCGAGCCGATGCACA
The DNA here is from genome assembly GCA_038087645.1 of Saccharum hybrid cultivar R570. Lineage (NCBI taxonomy): Eukaryota > Viridiplantae > Streptophyta > Magnoliopsida > Poales > Poaceae > Saccharum > Saccharum hybrid cultivar. Next base: position 738,348 of record JAQSUU010000100.1, read on the forward strand.
TCGACGGATTGCTGACACAGATTCACCGGCGCACAAGTTGCTGCTATCACCGTTGTTGCCACTTATGCTCAGCACCACCAGATCCAAAGCATAATAAGGCCTTACTTGCATCGCCGTCCCTTCTCCTCGAAACTTATCTCCTTACTAATGTTTATTGATGCAATTCCACAGTAGGACAGTCTCATCTCTTTGGCTACTTGTGTCCTTCCAGATGAAGGAGGCCCGCAACATGAGGAACGCAGTGGACAGCCTCTCAGACGATGTGCTTGTCGACATCTTTAGCTACCTCTCCGTCTAGTCCTTGTGCTGCTACAAGTGTGTCTGCCACTCCTGGAGGCACGTCACCTCTGACTCCTATCAACGTAAGAAGCTTTCACAGACTATCATCGGCTTCTTCTATGGCAGCTGGTGGAAGGGCAATCGCCACTTTAGCAGCATCACCGGTGAATGACCCTCCTTGTCCTTCTTGCCCTTCCCCCTTAAAATAGTCCTAGTCTCAAATTGTTGCAGCGGCCTCGTCCTTTGCTAGTGTGCTGGGCCTGATGGATTACATCACTATGTTGTCTGCAATCCGATGACCCACAAATGGCATGTATAGTCTTAGATTATTGCAGCGGCCTTGTCCTTTGCTGGTGTGTTAGGCCTGATGGATTATGTCGCTATGTTGTCTACAATTCAGTGACCCACAAATGGCATGTACCGCTGCGTAGCATCTGTTCTGTTGGTCAGGCTCGCTTAGGTTTTGACCCAATGACCTCGCACTTCCATGTGATTGAATTTATTGAGGTGGAGGGTGCGTGCATAGGTGTGGAGATCTACTCATCTAAAACTGCAGCATGGATCTTTAAGGAATCTAAATGGGGCGAGAGTAGTATTGTTCTACATTCAAAATCAGGAAGTGTTTTCGTAATGGTTTTATGCACATGCTTGAGTACTCTGTGATAGTTGTTGTGGATATGGAGGAAAAGACATGGAGGATAATTTGTAAACCAGGTGGTGCTAAAATGTCCATCCATCAAGCTCAGGGTCACCTGTGTGTGTGCTCTGCTGATTTTCGCAATAGGTTTTGGCTTTTAGTGTGGATACTTGAGGACTATGGTACTGATAACTGGATTTTGAAGCATGTTGTGGGCACGGAGGATCTGTTTGGATGCATGAATATTAAAATTAGTTCTGAGCTTTGTGATGAGGAGTACATAGTGTTTACAGTTCACCCAGAATGGAATTTCATTTTCCTTGTTGGGAAGGATAGAACATTGATTGCATATGACATGGATGGTAGAAAGTTTCATGCCATCCATGATCATGTCATCCGCTTTTGTAGATCAAGAGGACGTTTCCATATGAATAGACCTTACTATCTTCCTTATGTTTCCTTGTTCATGGAGTCTTTAGCAGAGCAGTAAAGGTGCATTTTCTATATTTCATCGTCATGACAGTCTTTGTTCAGGTAGGGAGTTGTTTTCAATCTATGTATGTATAGGCCAATTTTGGCTTGTTAACTAAAGGAATGGTATGTTCAATATTATTAATTCTGCTGCTTTGTTTAGGTTGTGGATCATAGATGAATTAGAGGGGGTTCCATGGTGCATTGGTTACCAATCTGAAGGATGCACTAATTATATTCATTTTGCCTTGCAAGGAGTGCCACATAGAAGGAGCACAACTATGTCGTTTTGTTATGTAAGTCTGTATAGATCAGTACCTTTAGTATGCTCTATGTCCCGCTTGTGTTAGAACATCAGTTGAGAAATATGTTATGGTAGCGTCCATTGTTATTGTAAAAATACTATTGTTTGTGAACATGATTTATGGATGTAATAATTATATATCTATATGCTTTGTGTTCATGAAGCTATTAAGGGCCTAGCTAATTAGTATCTATTGTGAAACCGAATAAAATTATGTCACCGTTGGATGTAAGCGCCATTCATTGTTTTGTTATCACCACCGTCGCTATACGTATGATGCGGCAGGGATCAAAAGCATATCACCGCCGAATTGTTTAGTAACCCAACACTGATTAAATGATCATCAAAGGCGGATCATGGTGCAAGGCGATAGTGACCATGACCTTTGTACTAGCGGTTCATACGCTAAAGCAATGGTGGTGTTAACTTGTATACAGACGTCTCGGCCATCAAAGCGACAGCGAACCCGCACCATTGACAGTCGGGTCAAAGTACAAGGCGACGGTGCTGGTGACCACTACATAGGCAGATTATTTGCCATTTGATGGTGTTAGTGTATATCCACAACTGAGTCGTGCTCCAATGCGATGGAAGTAAGGACCTTATCATGGATGGTTGACAAGCCAATACAACGGTGTTGTGTACTTCCTAGTCGGTCTGAGATAGGGACGATGATGGCTATGATTATCGCTGTCGATAGCTTACTGCCGAGGCCAAAATTGGACTACTGTGTGGGTTGCGATGCGGCTATGAAGGGTGCGAGTGTAGTAGTGTCTTGTTAGAGCAGGCATGCTTGGTGTGGCATGATCTCTCCCCGTCCCTCACAAAGGTCGAGACGGGGAAGAGGTGATGAGGATTTGCGTGGCGCGCGGTGAAGGCTAAGAGAAGTGGTCGTGGCCACCCCTACCTTAGTGTTTGGCCCAGATCCATGTAGCTTAGCTGAGCCTTGGTCGTTTGGGCTTATACTAGTTGGCGTACCATGGGCCACCCAAGCGACTAACTAATCGGTGTCTTAAGATACCTGGGGTATCAAAACCCCGACAGTAGCCCCCGAGCATTTTTGCGATCACGAAGTGATCGTGAAAGCGCTGATATTCGCATGTGTTGATTGTGGGTTGTAGTCGTGGTTATCCAAGCTTCGTTGCTCGGCCCCTTGTGGGCTAGTGCACTCAATGTGGTAGGTGGCTATTATGTCCCATCGTGCTAGGACGCCCTAACGGTGTGGTACGCAACTGCTAAGTCTGGCCATGTTAGTGTGATGCGTATCGGGGCACATGATCCAGGCAGGGCCGTGTGGTCTCGTTGACACAGTACCCGCTCTGCCTTTGGAAGGATCTCGATTTTCCTGACCTTACATGAGCATCTGACATTAGCTATGATCTCTCATAGTTTGCCATGCGACTCAGGGGGTCTTGAGCTGCTCAGTCCGCCTTTGGGCATATAAATAAGGGCCTTCCTTCCGTTTGGACCACCTGCAACTACTTCTATAAACTTGCTCTTTGACCCTCTAAAAGCTTAGGTGAGAGAGAGAGGTCTTACAGGGATAGTGAGGTTTCTCGCATGTGACCCGCTAGGGGTTGCCTGTGGTGGCCGGAAGCCGACGCTGCCCCTTCCAACAACTAGTGCTAGAAGGATTCTTGCAAGCAGGTGGGCAGGAGGCAATATGGGCTCCGAGTTTGGTTGTACGTGACCTCGGGCCTCTATCCTATCATCGCTTCTTGCTTCAGACCTCGATGGTTCGGATGCCTAAAGCGCACGATGGCTAGGGACGTCTTGTCACACTCGGTTTTCCGAAGAATACCAAGCGCTAACTATATGTGTGCCCAGGATATCCACACAACACATATAGAGACAAATATGGAGAATATCATGAACAATGCTTTATTATATATCGAACATAGTTACAACAAGACTTACAACTATTATAAAAGCATAGCGGAAACTATTCTTAATCTTCTCTTCGGGGCTCCATACTCCACAGGGATGGTTGACTAGAGGAAACACTCACCTAATGCTCATGGAAACATTCAGGAAACCCTTCACTGGAATCACCATCTGGTACCCATCTAGAATTTTTATTGGTGACAACAACAAGCGTCAGCTCACCATGCTCAGCAAGTATACCATGAGGTTATGCAAGGCTCAAGAAGGCTTGACTCGGTTGTACTGCAGTAAGCATTTTTAGTTGGTCATATTTTATTTGTTAATCCTGAGTTACTAGGTTATGCTTAAGCTCCCGAGGTGAAGGTATAATAATTATCATCAAGATTAATCATATCACAAACCATCCATAGAACCATCTATCTCGAAAAGGATTCAGGCCGCTCGTGACCGTGAGCACGACTAATATATCAGTTTGATCAAACTTTGCAGAGTGTGTACACTTTCACCTTGAGTCGTGAATACCCCTATGCCCGAGGTGGCCAACCTCTTGACTCACTTCCAAGGTTAGTCGGCAGGGTTCAGTACGAAGCCTTTCACTAATTACCCTAACAAGTTAGTAGCCACGAGGTTTCAACGTCTAGGCGAATGGAGGTCCTCTTCAAGATTGGCACACCTTGACCGCAGCCTAGCACACATCTTGAAAAGCAAGAAGCCATTCTGCAACCTATTCCCCCCCTCTTGTGCCTTTTAGTAACCACTAACAAGCTAGAGAAAACTAGTTATATGACTAAGACCAGAGCCATGTGATTCTCAAGGTTGTACGGACCTCCTGGGTGGCCGCTTTAAGATCCAGTCCTTACAGAGGGCAGACTAAAGCACCCAACAAGGCCTAATGCTCTAGCCCCCTTGTGTCCATGTTGCTAGAAGCATCATTTTAACCATTGATTCCATAAGTCATTAATCAATATTAACATTACAATATTTGGTAATTACAAGCTAAGCAAAGCTACCCACATGCATGAACCTAGGGTAAACAGGGAGTACAGGGTATCAAAAGTACTAGGTAAGATCCTTAGCATCATATTAGACACATGCATATGAAAGTGATTATAAGGTTATTAGGTGACAAGGGAACTCATGTTACACTTCCCTCAAATAGTGCTCAAACTTGTCCAACTTTCCTTCTGGATCATCCTTGTATAGCTTCTTCTAACAATAGCAACAACCACCACAAGCATCATAGACAAACCTAGAAGCATTACATCAATCATTATATATAAAACAAGATATAAAGTTTATTAAACACGTAGGGCTTGTTCTAAGACCGCAAGAGTGCAAAAACTAACCAAAACAGGAGCCACGATTAAAAGATGTGATAGTTGAAAGGTATAGATGGGAAGGATTGAATTCATATGAGAAGGTGGAGTTTGGACTTGAAGATACATATTCGGAACAAAAAGGGTTGGACATGTGTAGAGGTTACTTGTAAACATATCATGATAAACCAGTGCACTAAGGTGGATGCTAGATCAAAGGGAAACACGATTATGGCGATTTGTGCATCGGTTGAGCGTACCTGGTGGCGGACAGTGGTGGGTAGCAGCGGCTGTGGCCATGAGAAGGTAGAGACACATTGAACTTATTGGCATAGAACTTGGTAGGATCATGTTCAACTAGGAAACACACAGTCATGGTAGAGGCTTAGCGAATCATGTAGCGGTTTAGCGAGGAACGTGGCGAATTGCCGAGCTATCCAAGACATACACGTCGGCGGACAGTGGTGGTTATGATGACTGATTGCATGGTTATAACAAACACAAATAGTGATTCATTAGATGGGGTTGCAAGGCACTGCACGGAACATATTTTGACCATCGGTTAGGCAGGGAACAAGATTGCAAGGAGGCACTATGTGGCTGTTGACATGGCAAAAGCAGCGACATGGTGATGCTTATATCCTCAGTGTTGTGGTTCATATGACCAAGAAAACTTGCGGATATGTGTGAAAGTATATGATGCACATTGTGGTCGAAGGGCTTGACCTCCGGAGTGGCGAAACATCGGGAACACGCATGCCAACCGGCATCAGCACGGCTGCGGGGCAGCAGGGACAGTGAGCACAAGATAGGAACATATATCTTTCATCTTTGGTCATATTACCATGAAACTTTGCAGAGGCATGTGCAACTATACAGATGATAGTATAGCCAAAGAATGCATGCTGGGGTTCACTGGATCAACGGGAACGTCGTTGCCAAAAACAGGGTGTCTGCTATTTGGACAGCACGGGTAGTAGGCACTTCGGTATCCATATCTCGGCCATCGGGGATTGCATAGCTGAACCAACTTGTGGGATCATGTGCAGGGATGTCATGAACATGTATGTTCAAGGGTTCGATGATTTGGACAGTGGATTAGCGGGGAACGCCAAAACCATTTGGAGTTGCAATCTGACCAAACAGCAGGAACAACGGCATGGAGATGATGATATCTCTTTTTTCTTAACTCATATGGCAAAGCCATCTTATAGAGGAATGTTCAAGGATGTTATATACAATTTGACCAAAGGGTTTGATGATTGGAGTCACAAAACAGCGAGGAACGCCGATTCCGTCAACAGCAGCAAATCTGGCCGCAAGGACAGCAACACATACATCGGGTAAACTTCGCCGGGGATGAACCATACATCATCTAAGGTACTTGATATGAAGAGGTGAACATGAAAACATGATGGTAGAGATGATAGAGTGTTCTCACCAAGGGGAAGGTGTGGTGGATCAAGGAGATGCATCGACAACGGCCAGTGACGATGATGTAGTACAACGGGGCATCCTTCTCGCGTTGCGGTTGATCGGGGCAGCCATGGGGAAGGAAGAGGAGCTGTAGGGGCGTCCCTCCCCTGTTCTTCATGTGAGAAATGAAGGGGGAGGCGTGAGGGGGGATGAGGGAGATATATATATGAAGGGGAAGTGATGGGAGGTGAAGGGGTAGGAAGGAAAAGAGTCATGGCTTGGTATTTTTGCAAGATTGGAGAGGGCTTCTAGGGGGTGACGTGGGAGAGGGGAGAGGAAGAGATAGAGGGCTAGTTGGGCTTGATTTTGGACCCCAAAGGAGAGGAGGATGGTTGGGCTTTGACCCATGGCGAGAGCTAAGGCAAAGTTTGGACCGGGTTTGGCCCGAAGCGATGATAGAATTACGGGGCTGATTGCTTGTGGTCTTTCTTGGGTTGTGGGCTTTGATCAAGAGGAGAAAATATAGAGAGAAAAGAGCCCATGATGATGTTGCCCAAGGTGAGGAAAGGAGAGAAAAGAATAAGTCTATTAGAATGAGAGAACAACGTTAGGGCTGCCATTGGGTTGATAAGAGGAAGAAATGAGATTAACTTGGGTATGTGATATGTGAGTGATTTTACTTGAACATGATGGTAGAATTGCATGAGTGATGACATACAATGATTGGCCATCAAGAATAGATTTAGTGCTTTGGAGGAAACTCGGTCGGAAATAATTAGAAGCTCTAAAATGAGGAGAAAAGAGAGAAAGAGAGACCGGGCTAGTTAGGGGTTTGACAAGATGAAAGTTGAAGACCCGCCAAGGTTTATGGAACAAGGATCAAGATGAATGGTTTCCAAGGATTTGATCATGGTTCTGAGGTTATGGAAACTTGATCAAAGATCTTGAGAGATTTGATTTGAATCAAACCCTAAGCGCGTTTAAAAACATTTAAACTCATTTTTCATACAAAGACACTATGCAAAGGCATGAAATGCAACAAACCATTTAATTAAATTCCAAAAAAATAGAAACTCACATTTTCCAACATCTAAATTGTGGATAACTTAAGTAAAGTTGGATATTTTAGAAAATAGTAAAGATCTTCTGTTATGTTTTTAGTGTTTTCTAGTCACATCCCAAAACCGAAATTTTTGGGGGTGTGACACGTCTCCGGCTTCACCTTGAATCCCTCACATAGGCTGTTGGTGTGTCATGACCTTGGTGGGAGGTCATTTGACATGTGCTTCAGGCTACTCGCAGAACGAGAGGAGTATGAAGTAGCACTGCCTTGTCACGCTACCTGCACTAAGCGAGGCATGGTCATGACACGATTGCACTTTGGTAGCTGGTCGGTCTTTCTTTGTTGCCATGAGGATGGTGGTGGCACCCTAGGTGCTAGGTGGCTCAATGCTTCCCAAGAGTGCTTCATAGAAGTTTCCTGGTGCACATGGAGGTCCTCCTAGAGCCGTTGGGATTTCCGTCTCCATCCCCCTATCTCGGCCAAGGGATCATGATGCTGGGGGTTAGCAAGGAAAACCTCATCCTCACCCTCCCTGCTACTGTGGTATCTGCCCTTTTGGTTTTTGGTGGCACCACCATCGAGGTGGCGTTGTATCCTTTGTACTTTCTTAAGCAGCGTGGCCAATGTTGTACCAGTGGATACTTAGAAAATATTCTTTTTCCCAAATGTTTAGGCATCCCTTGTGGTCATAGCGAGCCCCTGAGCCATGGGATTAGTGTTGTGCCTTTATTCTACGGTCGCTGGAAGAGCCATTTTACCTTAATGATGCGAGGAGTTATTTCCCCGACCTCTTTTTTGTGGTCATGAGGTTTTCTACGATCGTGCACTGGCTCATAGGTCTTGACCTTTTGCTTTTTCCACGTGACTGAGCCATGATCACACATTGGGGCTTTGTATTGCTTCATGAGGAAGACTCTGTTGCGCTGCCCTAGACGTCTACCCATCGATCTCTCTCGGAGAGGTCGTGGAACTCTAACGGTTTATGAGTCTCTGGAGCTGGCCTTAGGTCTTAGACCCAGGACATAGGGATGAGTTGGTCGTGGCTTGGCCTTGACTTCTTATAGGATCACAGGGACCTGACTTCGTTTTTCCCTAGCATCCTTGCCGAACTCGAGAGATCATGTTGCCTTATTACAGACAAGTTTGGTTTTGCCCCATGCAGCGAGAGGCATGTCCACCGTAACCACACGGTCGGAGCGGTGCGCCTTGTCGGGGTTGATGGATAGTTTGAGCGGGACCCGATATCCTCCACAATCTGACATGAAGTTTGGCTATGCCTCATCACAAGACATCCCATAAATCATCAACCGTCAAACCCATCGTTCCATGACCGCCTCTGCAGCGGTCAGAGGGCAAGATGCCTCCCCCCGAGAGGGAGGTCAACCCGAGCGACTTCGAAGCGGACGCCTCGAACACAGAGAGAGATGGTCATGTGGCTCTACACCTCCGATAAGAGCCATAGGGCCCATCTCACCTTGGCCCTACCCATTTTGTGGCCTCGAGGCCTCCTAAGGGCCGACTAAAGAGAGGTTTCCTAAGAACGACGCAGGGTCATGGACACGGTGGCTCATTCTACACATGAATTCAGGGGTGTGGTTGTCCTCCCCAGTCACATCGTGGCTTAATGGTGCCCACTCATGAGTAGTTGTGTGCCATGGAACACGAGCGCGTAAATCAAAACTATATGGAAAAGATGGGAATGCATAAGGCTTACTTGGTTAGCATCGCTGCGTGGGCAACCGTCGCTCTGCCCTTTCTCCAATCGCTTTACCTGCTTTGTGGGATTCCCCAAGCGGTTACTAAGTGTGAGTGAGCGCACATGTGCCTTAGGTGTCTGTCATTGCTATAAATACGCAAGAGTGGTACGGCGAGGGAGGCATTCGCTTTAGGTTGCCTACTCTGCCACTTCCTCATTCTCATTCCTGCACGCTTGTAGCCTCTTCTCCGCCACCGAGATGGATCACGGTAAGCATCCTCAAGAGGAGTCACCGGAGGCTGAAGGGCCACTGCCATGTCTCTAAGCCTACCTACACGGGCAAGGGTAAGTTTTTAAGCAATGTTTTAAGATTAGGATTGACCTATCCTGATCAGTGACATTTTCCACGCCGCCTCAAGTAGGGTTGCTGGCGCCGCCTGTGCCATGACTCCACTGGTGGTGGGGTTGAGCTCATCCTCATTGTTGTCATCCTCAAATGATAGGTGGGAGTTCCATGAGCTCACCCACGGAGCAAACAAGGCCCGCCAGCGCCTCTTCGACACCACCCGCGAGGTGGGCCGGCTGGAACGCTGCCTCACGTCGTCAGGGTGGCCCTCGCCACCTCAGAGAGGGAGATCACCACCACGTGGGTGGCAACCTCTAACACCAAGGCCTACATTGTGGGTAAGGGCACTCTTTGTCTTGTTGTCCTATCCGTCATCCGCAGCTTCTAACCTTCTTGTCTTCTTGTTGCCAACGCAGGAGCAGTTGGTGGCCTCTCGCCATGAGATGGAGGAAGCCCGCCTCTAGGAGGTTCTCCAGATGGAGGACCATGAGCAGGCTGTGGTGGCAGGAATCCAGCAGGGAGCAGACATCATCCTCACCTCCATGTAGCTCCGCACTAGCTAGGACTTTCACCAGGTGGAGCCCGGGTTCCCGAACCACACCGGGAAGGCGGAGCGGACTGAGCTGGTCGGTGACTTTGCCACCACCGTCGTGGCCACCATGAATGTGGATGACATCCTCTGTGGTGGTGGCCAAGGGCCTTAGGTTATACCTAGGGCCTTTTACTAAAGAAATCTTCTCAGCTCGTGTTTCTTAATTTCTTTTCTTTTGTGCGCCACCATCTTGTTGTGCTTGCCGATGACCTAATCATTTGAATGCCATAGTAACATGACCTTGTCTAGGGGTCGACCCATGAAGGTTAGCCCAGTGCAACTCCATTTTTGTGATAGATTTGGTGGCATCGCACCCTCCGTCGACCTCTTTTCTTTAGGTCGCGATAACTTTTCCTTCCCTTTTTCTTTCACGCAGGCGCCTAGTCTTGCCTAGAGCTGGCTCTTAGGGTTTAGCTTTGTGTGACCTTTTGATGTGCGTCAATGCACGATGTACCATGGTGTAGCCTCCATGAGTGAGCCATGTCAATCGACACGCGCCGATTAACATGGGTCACTTGAAGGCAAGAGCGTTGCTAAAGTGTCACTTTCGACAGATGCTTCCCGATGCATCATGGTGTTTGCGTTGCGATCTCTGGATGTAGGGAAGAATTTGCACGAGTAAATATGTACAAAGACCTTAGCCCGGAGAAAGCTTCCTATTGACATTAATTAACACAATCATTAAATATCAACGACACTAAAAAATGCATGGTAATAAATTAACATGTCTCTAAATACTAGTCATCTTTTATATTTACCTATAGTTCTTAGCATGGAACTAGGTTGTCATCCCTAGTGAAATAAGCTTGGAAGTTATAACAGAACCGACCAATTATACGAAATTAAGTGAGAAAATCATCCACCAAGCAGACGATTTAACAAACTTAAGCCCGTATAACCCGGTAGTCCGTGAAATCACAACGGATTTCAAACCAACTTACTTACCAGCCAAGATCGTAATAAGTTTAGCGGTCACCATCACAAATTACATAAAAGTTCACGTCGCAAATACATCAGAGTTTAAACATAGTTATTACAAACCAAGTTCAAATAAAAGTAGCAGAAGCATTTAGTTCAAACCACACACACTCACACAGAGTTCGAAATAAAGTGCCAGCTCAGGATCATCTCCAACAAAAGCATCAGACGAGACGTAGGGAATGACTACTGCCCATGGTCCTAAGCTTTACCCATCGCAGGATAAAGGCAGTTGATACAGTAGCCGTAATACATCGACCCATCTGCAACAAGTGGGAACAAAGCCCTGAGTACGAGAAGGTACTCAGCTAGACTTACCCGACATAAGCAAAAATAAATTGACACCAAGGATCATGACAGGCTTTATGGTGGGGTAGCTGACTCATTTGCAAAAAGGCATTTTTAGTATTTCAAGAATCTTTTCCAGAAGCTTGCATCAAGTTAAAACTTTATTAACCTGTCAATTATATTTGCACCTGTACTAGAGTAACATGTAATTAAACAGGTAAGGATAACCAATGATCATTAACAACTTCTATCATGTCATATTCTATATAACTGCCCAAGTGTTCCATTAATATTACTACGATGAAGTAACTCAAGTCAAGTGTTCACTATCCAGCGAACGATGGCGATTCTAATCGATTATTAACTAGTTGGTAATTTATTCCTCACACAAACCTTACTCACCCGCTAAAGTGAGATATTAGTCACCGAGTCAACCATTCAGGTAAAGTCTCGAGTTTGCCAGGAACCACATGTACCCGGGGGCCACCTGACTGCTCTTTGGCCTTATCATCGTGCCCTCATGTCCTACCACACCTGCTCCGGTACAGTGCGTCGCGGGCAATCCACTCGGCCCGAATAATCTCCCAGCTTCACGGTCGAAAGGTACATTATTCAGCCAGCTAAATGTAAGGCATGCGTTCAACATGACTCGAGGCCCAATAACGGTCGGTCCTTAATCGACACAGACGGAAAACACTACAGTCCGAAACCCTACAAGTCTCCGTCCGGTCTCAATTTTACATTAACACTTAGTTATTCTACGATGACATACTTTTTCAAGCAGATCCAGGTAACCACCTATAGCTCGCAGGTGACAGAAAATCACCCGACTTCTACCGGTCTAAGCAAGCTAAGCATCTCTTGACTATGAATACCAAGGTAACAAGGATATAGTAGAACAAAGGTAAACAAGGTATAATGCAGCAACGGTTGCAAACAACTCCTAAATGTAATGCATCAGTTAAAGTAAAGCATTAATAAAATAATTGCAAACCGGGAGAGAAATGCTCCGGGGCTTACCTCTTTTGAAAGAGCTCAGGCGGTGGTCAGGGCACTCTGGAAGATCCTCACCGACCTCCTCGTCGGCTTCGGGCACCTCCTGCTCTTGCACCTCGGGCTGCTCTTCGGGCTCCTCGGGAACTGCTACCAGAGTTACTTCTTACGATCCTGTATGATGCGAATGTATAAGTGCTTATTCCTAGGTGCATTGTAGAGATGACATGTAATGATCATGATGAATGAGATGTAGATGAACATGTTTACTTTATTGTATAACGTGGAAATACAACTCTTCTACAAGGTAGTCTACATCATCCAAGAACATGTATTCGTATACTACTACAAACATTCTCTACCATGCCAAGTCACCATAGAAATCTAAGATGCTTCAAAGATACACCAAAGCGAATCTTATTAATTAGTCATGTATTAACAAGGTCAATTAAACCCTAATTGCAACTAGGTTTGAACAGCAACTCCTATTTTGGTACACATAAAAATCTGAGAAAATTACAGTAGCTTACTCTCAACTAATCTAGCATGCCACCAAAATTTCATTGTATTTGGATTACTATAACTGCCTACACAAAAATAACAAGCTAGGGCCTAAATAAGAGCATGAAAATACTTTATACTATGAAAAGTATCAAACAACAGATTTAGCATTTTTCCTATATTCTACACAATAAACAATCACTATAGAAAAAATATTATATGCATGTTTTATTTATGTTTTTCTCTCTATCAAAAATAACAATTATTAACAATAATAAGCACTTGTACTACACATAAAAAATTTTCTACAGAACATGCATGGCACATATTTTTCCTAGAAAGTACATCACAAAAGAAAATTACTACAAGTGGAACCATATTTTTCTGACCTTTATATGATTTATTACATATTTATCAAGAAAACAGCAATTTCAGTGATTAAATAAAAACCCTACAGAAAAGTATTTCAAACTTGACATGCAATATTTTTACATCATAGATCTGGTCTTAAGAAGTCTACTAAAATTTGTTTCATAATTTTTTGAGCCAAAATGAGCAAGTTATGAATTTTCTAAACCATTTTCATCTTTTGTGAAAATCATTTTCAAATTCCTTTTTAAACATCAGCTGCTGAAAACACTAGGTGCACCTGGTGCAGCGTACACGCGCGCGCGAGAGGAGACAGACAGGTGGGCCCGTGACCCCACGGGTCAGTCACACAGAGGTGGGGGAGGCGCTGACCGCGCGAATCTCGCCGCCGGTGAGCTCGCCGGCAGTGAGGTCACCAGCAGCGGCTTCCCCGCGGAGAGGCGAAGCCGAGGGTGCCTAGTATGTGGTCAGACGAGCTCGGCATCGAGCTCGCCGGCGTGCATGGCGGCGTGGTGGCTCGACCCGTCGTCGGCCGGCCAACACCGGCTGAGATGGGCCGCGCAGTGTGGTCTGCGAGCTTCACCGCGCAAATACGGTGCTCGTGCGCTCGAGAAGTGAGCGAGAAGAAGGATAGAGGGGTGTAGTCCATGGAGCGGCTCACTCCGGTGAGCTCGGTTGGAACTCCGACAAGCGATTCACGCGGATGGGAGGCTTATCACGGGCGGTTGCGGTGAGCGCGGGCTACGCCAGAGGAAGAAGAAGCTTAGGCAAGATGGAGCGGCTCGCGGTGAGCTAGCGTGGCCGGAATGGTAACGCCGGCGATGGCACGCAGTGTCGGTGGCGGAACCACCGCCGCTGCTGCTGTTCGCGTGAGGAAGCGGAAGAAGGAAAAACGGAGGAGATAGGAAGGAGTGGGCGCGGGTTTTTTAAGCCGAGCGCGCGAGGGCAGCATGGCGCCACACGGCCGACGGCGTCGGCATGCGGCCGCCACGCGGCGGGCGTGCTCTGCCGCGTCGGCCAGCGGTGCACGCGAGCGGGAGGGAGAAGGAGGCCGCGCGGGCGTGGGCCGGGACGTGGTCATGCGCGGACGAGCGGGAGCGGCGGCGGGCGCGCGCGCGGGAGAGCTGGGCCGCTTTGGCCAGCGGGCCGAAAGGGAAGCGGCGGCCCGTTAAGGCCGAAAAATTCGTTTTCTTTTATAAATAAATTTCCAGATTTTCTAAATTGATTCAAATTTAAATTTTGAAGATGAAAAAGGCATTTTCACAAGTTGTCCCCAAAATAAAAGTTGTTCAAAATTTAATTCTCTACAACTTTCATTTAGGGCACTTTTCAAAATTCTAAACAGATTTTGAATTAATGATTTAAAGTCTAATTTTTAAATAAAAACTCATTTTTCTAGAATATTTTTAAAAGCAAAATTTGGGGAGATTTTGAATACAAAAGTTGCTCCAAAAATCATGCTTATTAATTCTAAGTCATTTAGAGTTGTAGCCAAACAAGTTTTACCACTCTTAGCAAGCAAATGCAATAATTTAGGGTTCAAACTGATGTTTTTCACACTTCAATTTAATCTCAACTTATATGGCATGTGATGATGAACATGTATGTGATGCTAATGATCATGCTTTGGAATGTTAATGCATGCTTAACACCTAGGGGTGTTACAGAAGTATATAAGTGGCACTATCATTTTATATGACTAGGCAGAAATATAAATGATATAAAGATATGATCAATTAAGAATAAAAACAATTAAGAACATCTGCAAGCGGACAAATAATTATACCATTGTAGTATTTTACCTAGAGTATTACCAGGTTGTCATTTATAATTTTATCACTAGGAAGGTCTAGCTAAACTTCTATAGAGTATTGATGAACTTTTTATTCATGATAAAGAGAGTAAACCAATGTTATGCACTCTTACTCAATAACAGAGATAAGTCACATGATAAAAGATATATATATATATAATGATCAGTCATCATAAATAAATAAGTAGATACACTCTGAGCTCCCTAACTATTACTAATAATGTAATCCAATCAAAATATTAGAGCAATAATTCCTAAGTATTCAAGTTACATGTCAAACTACTACAACTAATAATCATCGTCAAGTAATACTACCATATGTCCCAACCATAATGGAGCCATAAACAGGAGAAGTGGAGTTCAGAAACCTCTGATATATGAATATATCCTTAACCAGACAATGCTGCTCTACCAATAATCCACTGCACACCACGATCTACCACATGACCCTGAACAACT
Organism: Saccharum hybrid cultivar R570; assembly: GCA_038087645.1. Classification (NCBI taxonomy): domain Eukaryota; kingdom Viridiplantae; phylum Streptophyta; class Magnoliopsida; order Poales; family Poaceae; genus Saccharum; species Saccharum hybrid cultivar. The sequence goes on from JAQSUU010000100.1 coordinate 753,753, forward strand.
GGAGGCATCCGCAGATATGCAAAGCATCTAAGCACCACACTTACATAATGCATACCACTCATCTTATGGCTAAATAGACGAGCGTTATACGAACATGTGATCAAACTAAATAGCAACCTAACTATACTAGAATTGAAGTAGACAATGAACGATGCATTCAAGAACATAATAAAGATGAAGAATAATATTGACATTGCAATAATTGTGTAAAGACGGAATTACAATAAGAGCGGAGAACTAGAACATTACCAAAACTCCACGCTCGCCAATGATCCGAAATCCAAGCTAGGTTGACTTAGCTTGACTTCCTCTAGACTTAATCTAACTATGCTAAAGCTATGAATTAGAGAAACTATGATGATCTAGGGTTTCTGGCTCTGGATAAACTGATCTTTAAATGACTTAATGCCTTCAGGGGGTCTGCCCCCGTATTTATACCCCGGTGGGACACACGCGAGCCACTGGATCAAGCAGACTTCATGTAGGACTAGGAATGATCCTCAAGGTCGGTAGAAGAATACTCCCGAAGCTCATGGAAGGGGGAGAAGGGGGTGGCCGCCTGACCACCCCCCTGGCCGGCCGGCCCCACCTGGCAGGCACTCGGCCTCCGCTTCGGTCCGATGTCTTCTGTGGTCTTCTATAATATACTAATATTTATCTCACGGTGAAATTCCAAAAATTCTTTTAATAATTAGGTATCTTCCTCCACTTTTCTGCATAACTCCCTACAAACATTAAAATTCAACAAAGCTCGTGGAATTCGTCAAATAACACCCTAGTCTTCTATGTTTTCATGTATTTTGACCATTCTCCCATGTTTATTTCACTATATATTGTTGACGTTAACGAGCGTTAACACTTCCTTTTGGGGGAAACTTCATGTGAACGCATTGATGTTCGTGCCATTAACAAGGCACTTAGTCCATGTGGTGTTCGGCGCAGTGAGGCCTGGAATGCGCGACTCACCGGTTTGAGGAGTACGCTGTGTCACGATCCCTCTGGAGCTCATTGATCACGTCACCCTCATGATAGGTCATGCTAGGTCTTCATCGTGCGCTATAGTTGAGGCCGTTGGGCATGACCTCTGCGCGCTCCCCTATCGTGTAGGAAAGTCGCGCTCATGCTCGGCTCCCTAGGGTTGCTCCTCAGAGCCTAACTCTAGCATAGAGCCAGTTCTTGCCACCCAAGCAGGTCGAGGTTCTAGAGGTTGGCATGTGGCTGTCGTGATGTCATAGTTCTCCTGTTCGCAGAGGTGGGCATGTCGAAGGTCGCCACCTATGGTGATGATCCCATGGAGTCTAGGCATCTTGAGCTTAAGGTAAGTGTAATTAGGAACGCCCATAAACTTGGCGTAGCATGGTCACTCTAAGATGGCGTGGTAGGCATTGGAAAGTCTGCTATCTCGAAGGTGAGCGTCTCCATGCGGAAATTTGCTTGACCTCTGAACATTATAGGCAGGTCGACCTACCGAAGGGGGATAGCCTGAAGTCTGGGTATGACACCGTCGAACAGAGCACCAGATGGCTATATCATCACTCATGATAGTCTTGTTGCGTCATAGCTCTTGGTGTAGAGGAGGTTGAGATCGCTCCCACCATCCATGAGGACACGAGATAGGCGGGTCATGTCGATGATCGAGTCGACAACAAGGAGAAAATGTCTCAGCTGTGGAATGTGGTCCAGGTGATCCTTTATGTCGAAAGTGATCACAGTTTCTAACCATTTCAGGAAGGTCGGGACGGTGTCACCTAGGGCGGATGCATTGACCTCCCTATCCATGAGCTTTTGTTGGTATTTGGACTCTTATGCCGCTGGTTCGCTGAAGATCATGAGGCACCCTTTCAGGTTGGGATACACATCCCTTTTTCTCTCATCACCGGTGGATCCAAATAGGGCATTCATGTCGATTGCCTTGTAATCACCCTTGAAGTAATGTTCGATGAGGTCGCACTCTTCAAGGGTGTGTTTGACCGAGTAGTCATGGTTGTGGCATGGCAACTTGACTATCTAGTCAAAACTGACATGGTTGAGCTTGTCAGTCTTCTGCCTATAGACCCTATCGATCGTCACGACAAACTCGCTGTTGTGGTGACTCTAGCTATCCTTCTTGCCTTTCCCTCACCGATTGCAGTCCTTAGCCTCGTCCGTGGGTTTGGCCTGGGCCTTGCCCTTGTATTTGCAAAAGATTGCTCGAATGGCCTCCTCGCCGAAGGCATGGCTTATAGCGAGGTCGAGCAACTCCTGCGTCATTCACGGTTTGTTGCATCCAAGCTCATGGATGAGTGCTTCGTTAGTCATGCCAGAGATGAACGCCCCGATCATGTTCACATCCACGATGTCAGGAAGCTCATTGCACTGCTTGGAAAAACGGTGGATGTACTCGCATAGAGTTTCTTCCACTTTTTGCTTGCAGGCTTTGAGATCCTAGGAGTTCCCAGGGTGCACGTACGTGCCCTGGAAGTTTCCTATGAAGATGCACTTGAAGTCTGCCCACGAGTGGATGTTGTTCGTGGGGAGATGCTCGAGCCATGCTCGAGTGCTTTCCGTGAGGTAGAGCAGCGAATATTGGATGATGAAGTGATTGTCGTCTGCCCCACCTACTCGATAGGTGAGGTGGAAATCTTCTAGCCATACGGTGGGGTTGGTATCTTCGGAATATTAGACGATGTTTGGCGATACACAAAATTACGACGGGAATGATGTCTGCTAGATCCTCTTTGTGAACACCTATGGGCCGCAAGCGTCTAAGCTCATACTACGCCGAGCATCTCAGATCCTAGGGTGTCGGCCATGGTTGTCCGAGTCATTATCACCGTAGTGCGACAGATCCTGACCCGCTAGATCCTGCCAAAGGCGTCTGGCACCTTGAACCGGGCGAGCATCGTGGTTTCTGATATAGCGGCTGCGCACTAGGGAGGGCTCCTGCCACTGCTCCACTGCGTCATCACCACGCCAGAGTATGCTCGGCACGTGGTATCCTTTGGGGGCACCACACGTGGAGGAAATGTGCACGAGGCCAGCCTTGGGGTGCCACCTCTTCGTAGAGCTTTGAGCTTATTGTACCGTCGTGGTCTCTAGCAGGTCTCGAAGCTCCTTGTGGATGTGCTTTCTATCGTCGATCAAGGGTTCAGGGGCCATTCGCATAATCATGGTGGCAGCCGTGATGTTTTGGCTAGCTAGGGGGAAGACGGGTGTCTCCCTCTTTCCTTGTTGAATTTAGTCGTATACGCGGCGTGCCCGCGCCCACACGCCCTCAGCATCGAGGTGTTGTAGGCTAGAGCATCCGTCGTCGGCCTGCTTGGCATCACGGGCCCTAGCTCATTCTAGGTGCTCCTAGTCGTACTCCGCCTATTCCCTAGGGGTGCATGGAATCAGATAGGCGTCATCCTCCGTGCCTCCTGCCATCACCGCCCCATCCTCTTAGAGGTGCAACATGTTGCATTCTCTCAGCGGATGACAGCTCCCCTCAGAATCAGACTCAGCGTCCATGTTCCCTGGGGTCATTGGTAAGAGGTCATAGATGGATCTGGATCTCGCTCCATCATCCCCACAAACCCAGAGGGGATTGGCATCGTCATAAGGCTGTTGCACCTGGCTAGCTCTTGCTTGAAGAGTGGGATCGCATCCCTCATGCCAGAGGGCAGCATGGTGCAGGGATCCTAGAATTCAGCCTCTGGTGTCATGGGCCTGCTCCCAGAGAACTAGGCGAAGGCATTCGCCAGCACATAGAAACGTGCCGGCTTAGCCTTGGCTCGGGATTTGTCCTGACATGGGCATTGATCCTGCATGCTAGCGCATCAGAGTCAATGATTGTGAGACCGGCATAGGCCGGTCCGTGATAAAGCGTCAAGATGTACGGTAGGGCTGCATTCCCTTCACAGAGGCGTAGCTAACCCAGGTGGTCGGCTATGAAGTCTAGATCCTCAAAGCGCAGGGCTTGGCTGGGGAGAAGACCGCTAACGAGTGCTAGCTCGTCGACGTCGGCAAATGCTGGTATTTATTAACTTATCACTTGTTTAAGTAGCCACCTAATATTGTTGACCTTTCTTAACATCACTTTTGCTAAGTTTTCATCACTAGCTATGATGCCAGAAATGCTTATTGGCATTCCTTAGAGTCACTTAGAATGACACTAAGAAGTACTTTAGTATTTTATGTGACTAGAAAGGATATAAATATGAATATGAAGGAATTTACAAGTGCACTGATAATATACCATTGTAGCACTTCACTCGGGAGTATTCTAGGTATCATTATTTATATTTTTACCATAGGGATGGAATATATTGATAACTTATACGCATGATGGTGAAGTAAACTATAACCAAACTTCTACTCACAACAGGGGTAAGTCAAGAGATAAATATGATAAGTAATGATAAATGATCACTCAAAGTACTAGTTTCTATGGCATTAGCATTGCTAAGTAGAAATTAGAGGAATAATTCCTAATTCATTCTTAATTACAACTCAAAGCATACTATGATTAGTGCAATTAACTTAGTAGTCATGGCTAAGATCAACTTCATATTTACACATAAGGGATATTACTAAGGAAGATTAAGAACAGAGCTTGTCTTCTTTCATAACTAGATCCTACATATCCTATATTCGGGGAGTAGACTACAAAGGACTCAATAGGAGTGTCACATCTATGATCTACCACATGGCCCGGAATATAGGGTATATCCATAGGTAAACAATGTATAAGCACCACGCTTACACAATGTCGACCACTCACACCATGTACATTGGAGCGAGCGCTATACGAACTTATGCTTGAATATAATGATAATCTAGCTATACTAAGCATATAATCAAAGTAAATGATGAACATGATAACTAGGAACATGAATAATATTAAGAACAATGCTGAATCAATTGTAGCAAACATATGAATAATAAAAGATATAAAAGAGGATACAAGGGGCTATACCAAACCACGCTTCTTGACAAGATCAGGAATCCAAGCAAAACTTGCCTCCCTCTAGATCTAGCCTAGCTAGCTATGCCCTAGAATATGGTGAACCTCTAAGGATGATCAGGGTTTCTTGATCTCTTGAATGCCTTGGGTTGATGCCCTGAGGGGTCGTAGGGGCTGGTATATATAGGGGTAGCATCAATCCTGAGCCCTTGGATCAAACTAACTTGAAAGAACGGCGTAGATGCAAAACCTAAGGTGGTGGAGAACTGACATTTGAAGGAAGGGGCTAATAGGTAGGCCAGGGGGTCAGCTAACCTGCACCTGGTTGCCTCTTGCCCTCTGCCATGGTGTGGTGTTCTCTGGAGTCTTCTAGATCCTTCTGGTGTCTGTCTTGTTGTGGATAAGCGTAATTAATTTTGACATATAGGTCCACCTTGATGGTTTTCTAAATAAACCCTGCTAAAAACACAGATTCACTAAAACTTGTGGATTTTGTTAGTTTAAACCCCTAAACCTATGTTGGTGATTATATCCATGCCCTTATACAAGTTATATTGACGGTTTATAATGGTTGTTAACTATCGTCCACAGCGAACTCGTGGCTTCCAAAGTGGATGTGGCCACCGAGGGCCACGCCAAGAGCAAGTCTAACATAGGTGCAGGGAGACATCACTTCCTTCATAACAAAGAGAGTGCACGACTATCCCCTACCTGGCGCGCCAACTATCAGTGTTTTATAGACCGGCTAGTGAATTTATACGAATGTCGCGCTGCTCCAAGAAGACGATGGTAGCATCCAAAAGACAAGATGAGTTATCCTAGTTTAGGCCAGAGCCCTATGTCCTGTCTTAGAGATGATCGAGTGCGTGTTCCTCGCTTGGATGCTCTAAAGTTCTTACAATGGGGAGCAAGAATAGTGGAAGAGGTAGGGAGCTAGAGCTAGAAGATGGACTGCCTGAATGAGAGCTCTGAGAGTCTGATCATGTCTAGGAAGGGTGCCTTGGCTGCCCTTATATAGAGTCCAGGGCCAGGTCACATACAAAGAAGGAGGTTCTCCCGACCAAGGGGTCGTGAGCTAAGGGAGGGAGCCTAGCTAACTTGGCTTGCAAGTAACGCTGTCTTGTTGCACATGTCCGAGCGTGGTTGTCATTATGGTCTTGTGCCCACGTCACGGCATGGTGTGGCGTGCTGCTACTTTGCCGGTTGTGGCGGCACTATGGGCACGGGATGTTTCGCTAGCCGTCCTGCGTGACGTGGTCTCGCCGTGGCCTTCGTTATCACCTCCTATTCTCTCGGGGGAGTCATAAGGAGTTGGTAGCTGCCCCTAGGTCATTGGTCGTCTTGCTGCTTGTGGTGTCGGCAGCCATAATCGCGAGCTCTAGGGTCGTGGCCTTCGCTGGCTTAGTTGGCCTCAAAAGTCAAGGGCGCCGTCATGGCCCCCATCCCGTAGTGGGTGGAGTCGTACGTCTATCTTGTTGGGCCATGTTTGGATGGTGGGCTACCGTACTGGTCATCACCGCTTGGCGGTGTTGTCTTGTCCACGCTGCGTGGCACAGTGATGGTGTCTGGCCGAGCAGAGAGACTGTTGTCTCCTCAGTCCTTGCAGGGTTAGTGCAGCGTATGTGCTCTTGTTAGAGTAGGACTGCTTGGTGTGGCTCGATCTAAGAGGTCATGGCCACCCTTGCCTGAGTGTTTGGCCCAGGTCCGTATAGCTTAGCTAGGCCTCGGTCGTTTGGGCTTATACCAGTTGGCGTACCGTGGGTCGCCCGAGTGGCTAACTAATCGGTGTCTTGAGATACCCAGGGTATCATAACCCCGACAAATATGAATCAAAATGTATTGAATGGGTTAGTAATGGCATATATAGAATAACTAGGATACCATTGTGGCACCATTTGAATATCGCAAATAGGAATGTCATGTTTCAAAACTGAAACAATGGAAACATCCAATTAACCTTAGTTTTATATATAGGGCTTGATTGCTAGCTTTTATTTAGCTCATCCAAAATGTGAAATACAAGGTCAAGTTGTTTGGTTGTATGCATGAGTAACCACAGGCTTAGTGTCGGTGTTCTAGAACGGGGGTGTCTAGAGATGGGATAAGTGAATGATGTTGCGCGTCGGAGCCTCCGATGGTGTGCAAGGCAGACACAAGATGTATACTAATTCGGGCTGAATGTCTCTACTTTCAGTGCTCGCTACTGCTCATGTTGCTTTGCACCGAAGTGCTTGTAGTAGGAGGATACAAACTGGTCGAGAGAGGGATGGCTCCTAGGTCTCTATGTGTGCATGTGTTTGAGTGTGTGCTTAGTACATTGCCATCGCGTGGTGTTGCCTTCTTCTTCCTTCCCTCTCATTGAAGGTCCCTCCCTCCCCTTTTATAGTTTGCAAAGGGAGGGGTCGAGTTACAGTATTTGGATGTACGAAAATAGAAAGAGAATGCTCTAAGGTGCTCCCTATTCCTAGCTTTCCTCTTAGTTCGTGCGTTCGCACAGTCGTCATCACGGTGGTGGCATGCCATGGTTGTAGATGACGTGGCGCGACCATACCCTGACATGATGTCATGATGGAGAAGATTTCGTGGCCCTGAAGCTACGTCGGCGAAAAGGAAAGGGGGCCTAGACGGCCGTTGCTCCCCGTCCCGTTGAAGTGGACATAGTAGGGTGCGGCGTAGCGTAGCTTCTTCCTGTTACTGTCGTGACCGGATTATAAATCAGGTGTTACAAGTTCCTAGGCAGTCCTGCACGACGCGGCGAACTCCTATTCCTTAACAGGAAAGGGTAGGGGCTCGTGCGTACTCATGGCAGTGTGTTACAGTGGGGGTCGAGCGAAGCAGTAGCTGCGCAGAGGGGTCGAGCGCCTTGATGACGTCACAGGGCTCGGGCGCCTGGATTGACGCCATGAGGGTCGGGCGAGACGGAGAGGGTTCGGACGAAGCGGAGGGGCACGGGGGGGCTCGGGCGCTTGTCCTTTGGCTTTGGTTTTGAGCAGAGTAAGGTCTGGACTGGCTGTAATGGGTCGTGAGCCGTAATTTTGCCTTGGTGGGTAGTTTTTGTGGTGAAAATGGGGTACCTGTTTTGCTGGTACCCGACACTTAGCTTGCTAGGTGCAAATTAATTAAAAGGAGCTCATTAGTGTGGCTTCATATGAACTGTGGACTTGTGGTTGTTTCAATAGTTAAAGGCTCGTCACAAGTCAACAATTATCCAAATAATGATGCTTTACAACATATTTATCGGATTATTAAATGGTATTCAAGATAGATTAAGGGCTATAAGAGTGTCTTCAACCGCCTTTTCAAACTCACTCTCTAAATCCTCGTTTGGAGAGCTATTTCAGTAAAAGACCCTCTCTATATATTTTTTATCTTCCAACAATTTTTTTATACCTTGTACACACTTTGTAGAGTTAACCTCACTCTATCTTTAGCTAACAAAAACAAAGAATAGATGACGACAATATTTGGAGATCTAATCGAAGAAGTTATTGGAGGATTTTTTTACCAAAATCTTTATTCCTATCAATATAGAAGGATATGAAGAGGCTATTAGAGTTGATCTAAGAGAATACTTGCACGTAGTAAATGCCATGGTAACGACTGGGCTGAGTTGATATAGGCAACCAAATTAGAGCGGCTGGGCTGAGCGGATATATAGGCAATCAACCAGGCTGCGCTAGGTATCCAGAATATTATCCTCGTCTTTCCATGCTATGGTCAGGCGTTTAGAGCCCACTATATCATTTTCTGGTCGAACAGTGATGGATCTAACCTTATTACTGTTGTCAGCCAACCTGACAAAATTTGTAAATCCTTTAATTTTTATAAAACATTATCAGTATTATAAAAAGTTGTGATGCAATGAAGTTGACCCAATGAATCTGATGGCGATCTTGGCTGGATCGGCCCCTGCGCATGCGGTCAGATGCATACGGTGGCTAGCTCTAAGATGATTGTTTTATGGACTTGCAACTAGATACTGCATCAGATATAAATAGTGAAGAGTTATGTTGATGTACCCACAATGTATATATTTGGCAAAGATTCTAGTACATAGATGCAGAAGGATTTTTGAAGGATGAACTACCGTTTTCTTCTTTTGACTTCTAATGACGTCTTAGTTTAAAGATAGCAGTTGTTAACCTGCTCTGCAAATTTCATTTAGAAACGTGCCTTTCTTCTTCTCAACCGATCTAGTAAGTCACAACAACTACTAGTACGGAAGACAGAACATCAACAAATACGATAAGACTAATATGACATAGGCTAGCATCTTCTTCTTCTTTGCATTTTAGAACAGTAACATTATTTAAAAGTTGTACTCTTGCGCTTCCTGATTTCGATTCCATTTTTGAACGACGAGGGAACAAAAAAAACTTTTTCATGAGTGGTATGGAAATGCTGCCGAATTCTTGCTTTATACTCAGCTCCTATGATCTGCATAAATATTACTCTCTCCGTTCTAAATCTTTCTTAGAGGGTCAAAACATCTCAAGTTCGATAAAGTAGAGGAACTATCCTATTTTTTCCTTGTTAACAGTAAAAAAACTATCCTATTTTTTTTACTCCAACTCTAGAAAACGATTTTGAGCCTTCGAGGATCCAGGACTCCAGGTAGAGTCTCAGTGGCTCTTTCGCGTATGTCTGGGCATTAAAAAAAAGGCTATCTGTATATCGGCGATCCGGGCTTCTCCTGTGCATGTGCACTGTCAGTAGCGCGCAGGTAGTGTGCTATCCATTACACTGGCCTGGCAAACCGGCACAGCTTTTGACCTCCATGATGTTTGCACTCATGCATCGCACTATGTGCTGATCAGAAGGCATGCTCATTATACGGCCAATCGAATTAGCAGACGGCCGGACGGATGGACCATGGATGTCGTGATCAAAAGAAGGATCTTGGCCAACCAAATTTACCGCGCGCGGCGGCGGCAGCACTTCGCCAATTCCCGTCCCGATTATGAGATTATCCCATCGCTCTTGCTCATCATTCGAGCCCAGAAAAAGAGAAGATAGGCACCGCAGAGCATGCAGGTTCAGCCGGCAGCCACCGCGTACGTCCTCTCCGACCCCGCGAGCACGCCGGTCGTGCCGTGCAGCGTGCATGCATGGCGACCGAATCGACCTGACGTCCTGCGCGTAACGCAGGCGCGGCAGCACCAGCATGCGACGGTATATAGTGGCAGACAGGTACGGCGGCGGGGCACCGCCGCAAAGCCAAAGCGCCTCCCTTCTCTTTTTATCCCTTTTTTTCCTTTCCTAGTCCAGATCGCCGACTAGAAATATCTCCCGACGCGAGCTATCCGTCCGGATGGGTGGGCGCGGCGGCGGCGGTGCCGCATGCACGATCGACCCCGTTCCAGCCGGCGACCAGTGGAGTGGAGCGCGACTGCTGCGCAGGGAAAATTTTATCGGCGATAAAATTTCGATAAACCCGATAATCCCGTTTATCGCTGAGGTCCCATAAAATTTATTTATCGCCGAGATTCCAATTTTCACTAGTCTACCTACATAAAAGTATGATACTCTATTATACCAATACTATTATGTATTAGTTCTTGATGTTAAATGCTTTACATACAACTTATATAATTTTCTAGTGAAATTAGGTATTATTTTGTTTTATTTTTTATCAAGAAATTTTTCCGATAAATCCAATAAACCCGTTTATCGGTGACCTCCGGTATTTTTTTTCTACCGATAAATTGAACCTTGCTGCTGCGTCGCGTCCGCGCGCCTGCGATGGATCGTGCAGCAGCACACTGCACACCGGGCGAGCCGACGACGGCGCGACGGCCTACGCGATCAGTAGAGTGGAGGACTGGAGGCGGGCACGCGAGGGTCCAGAGGAGTGTGTGAGAGACCATGCACTGCCTCTCCACTGGCTAGAGGACTCCCCACTCCCAGCAAGGAACCGGGGGGCCATCTGCCGACTTGGGTTGGCAGGTTCCTTTGCATCAAAAGCGACCGGCACTTGCGGTGATTGTGCCGCTTTGGGAGGCACGCGCAGACTGCTGCCCGCGTACCCGGGCCCGGACCCGGACTGATGATGAAACCGAAGGTTTCAGGCTCGGCGGCCAGGACTAGCTAGCTAGGGTCTTCGCTCTCTTGACTCTTGCGATACAATCATACAAGGCGTGACTCATGATGCCATTGGTGGAAATGTTACAACCTGGACTCCTTTTTTTTTGCGTTAACAACCGTACTCTAAACGGCCAGTCTTGAGACACACGGATTACTTTCTCATACACAATCAGCTAGTTCTGTCTCTCCATGAAACGGCCACGACGGGCGTTTTCTTGCGGACATCTACAGAAAATGTCTATTTTTAGCATGTTGGCAACCGACAAGTATTAGAGAAACGGTTTCGCATTTCGTCCCCAATGCAATGTCTCTCGTAGGAAAGTTTATGGCCATAAAATTCCCCCTTTCTTATTATATAAGGCTAGGCAAACACATTTGGTGCTTGTCCCTGTCCTACTACCCCTTGTTAGGAGAATCAAGTGCATCTCTGTGCATGCACCCGTTGAACATTGGATATGGGAAGGGAATGCTCATGCGCAAGCAGTTATAGTGGTGCGCAAAAATGTTTACAAAAATATATTGGTTTTCTGACATATAGAAACTAGGAGGATAACATGAGTGTTGTTGCGGAGATCACGCGGATGATTTAAAATGAAATTAGATGTTTTGTATTTACTTGCACAAAGGGATAGACTATCGTAAATGAATGTTAGTGTATAATGTGGTACACTGACCTGGACTACTAAATTTATATTAGTGGATGATATGCTCGCTAACATGAAAAAAAATGCATGAAGAGATAGATAATTGCATGTGTTAGTACTTAGCTTGCATGGAGAGATAGATAATATAACGAGGTTTGAAATATATAGATTCGGTGATTTTTTAAAAGAAAGATGCAGTCATTCTTCATCTAAAAGCATAGATGCAGTCATTGCTATGCTATGTACTCGATCTAGTCATAATAATTGGTGCTTTGCAATATAGCTTTGGTCGCTGCTTTTTATTGAGTCTTTTCCGTGTATGCCATTATAAAAGTTCGTAATTCCTTCTGTGCCATTGAAAAAGTTTGGTGAACTTCAGCGCCACTGCTCTAAACTTTTTTGCCCTCCATGCCACTGCCGTCAGACTGGGCTCTAACGCTGTCACTGCAGGTGTGAAAAGTCAAAAATACCCTTAGGTCTAAATATGTTATTAATTTTTTTTAGCATCTTAATGACTTCAAATAAAAAACTCAATACTAGAAAGTTGTAGGTCTCGTCGAGATCTACAATTTTTATATAAAAATTATCTTTATTTAATTTCACAAAAAATATATATTATTTTTCTAAGACATATTAATCATATCAAATCGTATCTTTTTTTTTGCAGAATTAAATGAAGATAATTTTTATTTGAAAATTGTAGACCTCGATGAGATCTACAACTTTCTAGTTTTGAGTTTTTTTCATTTGAAGTCGTTAAGATGCTAAAAAAATTAATAACATATTTAGACCTAAGGGTATTTTCGACTTTTCACACATGTACTTTAACACCGTTAGAGCCTAATCTGACGGTAGTGGCATGGAGGGCAAAAAAGTTTGGAGTAGTGGCGCTGAAGTCCACCAAACTTTTTCAGTGGCACAGAAGGAATTGCAAACTTTTATAATGGCATACACGGAAAATACTCCTTTTATTATGATATATTTGCAAAGTATAACAATGCAATGATAACGCTATTTTTTTATATAGAGCTACATGTATAATTTTCCAATATCCATTTTCAAACTCACACAAAGACGAACTAATATGTACTCAATCTGTTCCAAATTAATAGTTGTTTCAGTTTTTTAGGGATACATTGATTTTATATATATATATATATATATATATATATATATATATATATATATATATATATATATATATATAGTGTTAAGTGTACGGCAAAAAAATATTTATCTAAAAAGTTAAAACATCTTATAATTTAGAATGGATGGGGTAATAAAAGTTAGGAATGATCCAGTGCAGAGTGCAGACAACAAAATCTGGAGTAGTTGAACAGGTGTTTCGCTAGGTTTCCAGATTATCCAAGCAAACAGTTTCATTACTCAACCTTTTAATGATCTTGACCATTGTCATGATCTGTTGAACTAATGTTCCTATACCAATGAAGAAAATGAAAAGAAAGAAAGAAAGGAGGGGGTGTCAATTTACAGTTGAATTTGTGAGGAAAACTAAGGGCCTGTTTGGTTAGAGGTGTTAAAGTTTAACAAATACTGTAGCACTTTCGTCTAATTTGACAAAAAGTTTCCAATTTTGGACTAATTAGGCTTTATAGATTCGTCTCGTAAATTACTCTTAATATGTGCTGACATGCATGCAATTAGTCTACATTTAGTACTTCATGCATTTACCGTAACATTGATGTGATGGGAGTTAAACTGAATGATTCAGAAACCAAACAGAGCCTTGAGTTTTTTTCTCGCCTAAACTGGTGCCGATTAGGCAAGTTTCTGAGCTGCTTGTACCTTTTTGTCTCACCTCAGACATGATTGGCAACTTAAACCTGTCTTTCTCAACTACCTCTTTCCCACATTGGCGAGGGCTACCAAATATCAAATCCAACACGAATGTGACACTTTCCCTGCAACTGGGAAGGGAGCAGAAACCTCCTAAACATCAAATCTTTATTCTCCCAGTAGCATCATCCATCAACCCTATTGATACATAAGAACATCATCATCCATTGACCACTACAACAACTCGATCTCGATCAGTAGTGTCTCCCAAACATATACATATATTCGTATCCAACAACCTAATTCGAATCCATGCCTCGTCCAGAAAATCACGGAAAAAAAAAAGAGAAGAAGAAGATGATGAGGTGAAATTTAAACGAGCGTGTAATATTTGCAGTTGCTTGCATGCCAATGGCCAAATGGGCGCCACTGGCATGGTTTCCCGCCATTCACCTCCTCGTGCGGCGGCACCTGATGCAGAGGAAGACGAAGCAGAGCAGCCTGTAACCGACCACGAAGCCGATCATGACGCCCAGGTTGCTCCACCGCATGCCCTCCCGCATCCCCTGCTGCCGCAGCAGCCCCGCGCCGTCGAGCACGCAGATTCCCCCCGCGCCGCCGCCGGCCGAGGCGAGGCACTCCCTGGCGCCGCGCGCGCCGCCGTACTCGTTCACCACCAGGGCCTCGAACGGGTACTTGAACAGGCTGGCGTAGTGCATGAACACCCAGTAGCGCGGGATGTTCTTGCTCGCCACGAAGTAGCCGGAGAAGAGGAAGAAGCAGCCGATGAGCCCCGCGACGACGGAGTTCCCCACGATGTAGTTGGGCGCCAGCGCGCTGAGGCAGGCGACGAAGGAGTTGGCGGTGAGCATGACGAGCCAGACGACGAGCGCGAAGTAGGCGAACGCGGCAGGCTCGCGCGCCAGGCCCACGAGCCAGTACACGGGCGCCGCGTAGAGCAGCGCCGCGGCGAGCAGGAAGGGAAGGAAGACGGCGGCGTTGGAGGCGACGTAGGAGGACACGCGGTAGGCGCCGCGGGAGGTCTCCCGCTCCAGGATGCGGCGCTCGTGGAGGAACACGGGCAGCGCTTCGGTGGTGGAGGAGAGCAGGTAGGTGAGGTTGAAGGCGAAGAAGCCGAGGCGGGACTGCAGGTCCGTGGTGCCCAGGAAAATGCTGCCGAGGAACGCGCCGGCCAGCACCGACTGCGCCATCCGCGCCGCGAACAGCTGCGGCGTCCGCAGCACCGTCTTGGCGAACCGCCCCGCCAGGATGCGCACCTCCGCCGCCGGCGAGTTGGCGTACCCCGTTCGCCGCGCGGACGCGGGTACCGGGTTCGCCGAAGCGGCGGCGGCGGTGATCGTGGTGACCGCAGTGGCTGCTACGGCGACGTCGGGCTTGAGGGAGTCGATGGTCTCCATGGCGTACTCGAGGACGTTGACGTGTGCGGGGATGTCGTGGCCCGTGGCGATGAGGCGTGACTGGAGGAAGTCGAGGGAGCCGTGGTGTCGGACGGCTCCGTCGGCGAGGAGCACGACGCGGTCGATGAGCTCGAGGATGCGGAAGCCCGGCTGGTGGATGGTGAGCACGACGGTCTTGTCGTGCTTGGCGGCCATGTCCCTGAGCATCTTGACAATGTGGAGCGCGGACCCCGAGTCGAGCCCCGACGTGGGCTCGTCCAGCAGCAGCACGGCCGGGTCGTGCACGAGGTCCATCCCGATGGACACCCGCCTCCGCTCGCCGCCGGACACGTCGGCGACCCTGGACGCCGCGACGTGGCCCAGCCCGAGCTCCGCCATGAGCTCCCGCGCCCGGTCCTCCGCCGCGCCGGACGACGACGTTCCTCCACCGCCGCCGCGCAGCCTCAGGCGCAGGCGCGCGCTGTACACGAGCGACTCCTCGACGGTGAGCGCCGGGAACAGCGCGTCGTCCTGCGGCACGTACCCCGACACGCGGCGGAACCTGGCGGCGTCCATGGGCAGCCCGTTCACCAGCACCTCCCCGGCCGCCACCCTTGCCGGGTCCGCCGACCCGGCCAGCACCGACAGCAGCGTCGTCTTGCCCGCGCCGCTCGGCCCCACGATCGCCACCAGCTCCCCCGGCGGCGCCTCGCACGTGACGCCGCGCAGCAGCAGCCTCTCCTCCTCCTCCTTGCCCCCGGCGGAGGCGGACCACGGGACGAAGCGCGTGCCGCGCGGCGGGAGCACGTACGACAGCGCCCTCGTCTCGATGCGGTACCGCTGCCTCCGCCGGCCGCCGCCGCTGTCGTCCTTGCCGCCGCCGCCCTGCGACATCACCGTCGTCGCCTCCATCGGAGACGGCCGCGGCGCCGAAAGCCGAAAGGTATAAGGGCGCACGCACAGGTGGTGGTACGTGGTCGGGGAGAAAGCGCAGGCGGTGCGGACGTGCGGTGCTCGGCTGATCGGCTCGGCTCGCAGAGGAGAGGAGAGGAGGGTGAGTGAGGTGAGGAGGGTTGAGCTACCGGCACCAACCTCGCCGCGGCTTATGTACTCGCTCGGGTGCGCGCACGCTCTTAACACCGGGCGGGGCGTGCGGGGCGGTGCGACGGTGTCGGGTCGGGGGTGGGCTCTGGTCGCTGGGTGCCACCGCACGGGCGTTGTTTAGGGTTGCTTGTGTCCCGGGTGGACGTGCCGGTTTGCATTGGGCCCGGGCCGGATGAACCAAACGACCATCATGCTTGTGAGATGGGTGTACCGAGACCCTTCAACTCGCGTGCGTTTTAATTTGTGATGAGAGGAATGGGTGTTCGCCTGGGTTACGAAACTGGCTGGACGCAGGGTCTTTGCGCGATTAAGTTTGTTGAGGGTTGACTCGCTTGTTTATCATCTTCTACCAATCCAACATATAACTCAACTGACCCGTGCCTGACCGTGGTCGTCGTCGTCCAAGGCGACTAGGCGAGGCCACCCGACCCGGCGGATCCACAGGTGACCTAACGCGCAGCAGTAACCTGTGGACCGTGCCCGTTTTTCCTAGGGCGGTTGGTGCGTTCTTGGCTTCCCTTGCGAGGCAGGGCAAAGCTACCGTCATCAGTTCATCACGCGGCGCCTGCTTTGCCGCTCGGTCAGCAGCCAGGTGGTGAAACAGTAACAGTAACAGCAGCGGCCAGGACCCAGGAGGAGGGCTATGGAAGGGAAGAGAATCGACTCAATCGAGAGGGAGCAAGCAGGATCATCGGAGGTGAAGTGAGGTGCGGTGAGAAGGCGCGCGTTTCTGATGACCTGCACTTTGGCCAGGCCGCCTCGTCGCGCCAGGTTGGTTGGGGTTGGCCTCACTGCTCACTAGTCACTACCCATGGGCCGTGGCGTGGTCTAGCCTGCCGTACGATCGAGTTCAGAGCCAAACTCACCAAAAGGACGCGGAGATGTGGAGCACAGATTTCTTGTTCTACTAGTACTATCTATCTTTAGTTTCCACACCATGCATCTTGATGGAGGAACAGACATATACGGAAGCCAGTTTTCGACCTATCTGAAGAACACCGAGACTTGAGACTGTCTTAGCTAAGTCTCATTCAACTTGAGTTTAACCTTACCAACTAATACCGAAATTAATTAACCAGACGCATTTTAGCATGAATTATTACTCAATCCAAACCGCTTCGCTGTGATGAGAGCAGCTGAGCCAGGGCACTACACTAGTGTCAGGCTCATGCATGTGACATCAAAAAGTAGCTGTGCTTTTTTCTTCAGGCGAATAGAGACCAGAGCAGTCGCTCAGTCGAGTGGTTTCTGGCTTAGCCACTTCACCCTGCACTACTGCATGATGGTTGATGAAGACCGCGGCAGCACAATGCACGCAGTACATGGTCCTTGCAGAATTGGCTTGCATGGCCTGTCTGCCTTGTTTCCCAAAACATACACCTGGTCAAACACCAACCGGCCCCCTGCTGGCCTGCTGCCGTGCAGGTGCAGTGCAGGCCGCGGATCCTGGCCAACGTACAGCCTGAAGAATCTCGTTTCCTCCAGTGAGAGATCGGAGATCATAGTCCCAGCAGATGGAGTGCATTTCGTTGCGGATGCATCGATCAGCCGTGATGTGCGTATCTCAGGCGCAGCAAGTACACAGCAAACGCAAGGTGCTGCATGCTAACAACGACTGCCGGTCTGCAGCCAACTGGCTCTCAAGCGTTTGCCCCGAAGAGGGTTTAGTTCCTCAGAAGCGTGAGCTTTTGGAGAGCGAGCAAGACCGATCGAAACGAGAAGGATGCAGCGCACGGCGCCGCAAGCAACTACTGCATCTTGTTAAAACGCATGCTGGTTTGCCGACGGTCTGTTCCAGATAGCTAGTAGCTGCTGTGTGCTCCTCGACATTTTCACCTGCCATTGCAAGGCAAAAGAGGGTCGCCGGCCGTGCCAGCCCATGCATGCGTGTTTTAAAATGCGCGGCGGGTGTGTGCGTTAGCTGGATTCTTGGACGATTGATCCATCGTGGCTCAGGCAAGTTAAGCTATACGGCCTCTGTGTGTGCTGCTGCGCTTGCTCAGACTTGCAGGCAATCTCTCGCGCAGCTGGAGCTCCAAATGCAGAATTGCATATGCAGATGCAGAGAGGAGTACATAGATAAATGTATGTATAATGTGAGCAGGTGGCTGACATCGTGCACCGGGTTTCGTCGGAACGGCTCTGCCGGGTTTCATTTCTTCCAAGAAAAGAAACTCGCGGTTACGTTTCTTGGGCCTCTCAAGCATCGATGCCGAGTTTTTTCTGACATTTTAATCGCATGCGGTTGCACTTACAGCTCACGGGAGCAAGCAAAGATCGATCAGGCGGGCCATGCTTAGACTTGGTTTGTTTATTTGGACGTTGCGCAACGATATGGAAGATCGGTAAGGTGGTTCTAAACTCCAAAGGCTGGTTTATTAAGCATGATTGGTGTTGGAAAAACACCAGCACGGCAGCCACGCTACGCTACACTCGCCCGTTTTTGTTGGACACAATGAAGAGATGGTGACTAGACATTGGGAGGCACGCTTCACCACGCCCATGTTCGGAATTGGGCAAATAACCGTGCTGTCTAAACCATGAAAATATTACTAAGTAACAAAGCTCTGTAACGTCATGCATAGATACAAATACAATTACATGATGTCATTATATTTCCATGAAGATGAATAAATAAAGCAGCGCAAAGTAACTTTACTACTTTAGAAATAATGTGATTTTGTAATAGGTGAACTTTTAAAACCGGCCTCCTCTGTATTTTGGTTTGGAAGGCATTCGTTTGTGCAACAATTTGGAAGCGAAATAAATTGAAAAAATAATATAGGAAACAATTTAACTTCCATAACATAGTAAATAATAATATTAATTTTCATAATTTGGATACTGCATAATAAAAGGCATGCATTCTCCAGGTATAAATAGCCGTGGGCACTCAAAGACGAACTATAACATCATCTACCGAGATCGAAATATTTTCTGCTAGCTCGTAAAAAAAATCTTATACAGAGGATCATGGAGCGTACGGGTGCAGTAGTTGTGCTTATGGTGCTCGCCTTTCTTGTTGCCTCGGCAGGTAATTTGACGATGACGAGGACACGTTTTATTCTCTCAGCAGATGCAGTTCTATAATGCCATCGTTTGTTGTTTTGTTTAGAACTAGTAGCTAACGAATGCATGCTTTGTTTCTTGTCCATGTGATATCTGCGTGTTGCCGCAGCCTCGTCCAATCCTATGTGCTGCAAAGACTATCTGTCATGGGGCTCACAGAACCAGATCAACGGGTGCTCTTCGGATCAGAACAGTGCCTACAACTCGTGGTGTGAGACCTCCTGCCACGCCGGCGAGTGCAAGTTCCGCAGTGGCCACCCCAAAGTGCCACTGTTACTGCTGATCTCGGTTTCGTTGTTAGGTTATATTATACATAGATTCAACAAAGATCTATGGCAGCATAAGTACTGGTACTATCTATTTGAGATAGCCGATGTAACATCTCTGGGTGTTAAGCATGCATTCATATCCTAAATCATGAGTATTACCATTTCATACATGTTCATCATCGCATGCAATATAGGTTGGAATTAATTAAATTGTGAAAAACATGTTTTAACCCTAAAGTATTGCAATTTCTAGCTAAGAGTGGTAAAATTTTTTGTTGGGCTATAACTCTAAATGGCTTAGAATTAATTAACATGATTTTTGGAGCAATTTTTGTATTCAAAATCTCCCCAAATTTTGCTTTTAAAAATATTTCAGAAGAATGAGTTTTCATTTAAAATTTGACTTTAAATCACTAATTCAAAATCTGTTTAGAATTTCGAAAAGTGCCCTAAATGAAAGTTGTAGAGAATAAAATTTTGAACAACTTTTGTTTTGGGGGCAACTTGTGAAAATGTCTTTTTCATTTTCAAAATTTGAATTTGAATCAAATTATAAAATCTGGAATTTCATTTATAAAAGAAAAATGAATTTTCGGCCTTAGCGGGCCGCCGCCTCCGCTTCGGCCTGCTCGCGCAAGCGGCCCGGCCCAGCTTCCCGCGTCCGCGCCTGCCTCCGCCCGCCCGCGCGCGCGACGCCGTGGCGCCGCGGCAAAAGCCGGCCGCCGCGTGGCCGTACGTCGCCGACACCGCGCGCCACGCGTCCCTCCGCGCCCGCCTACTCCCTCCGCGTGCTCGCCCGCCTTCGCTACCGCCTCCATTCCCCTCTCTTCGCCTCACAGCAGCGCTCCAGCAGCAGCCGCGCGGCCACCACGCCATTGCCGGCTCCCGAGCTCCGCCACCGCCGTTGCCGCCGCCCCGGCTCACCGCCACAGCCTCCGTCTTCCTCCTCGCTTCGTCTTCTCGTCGCGCGTCCCGTGCTCACCACTGCCCGCGAGGATTCGGCCCCTAGTCACGGTAATAGCTCGCCAGAGTTCCGGCCGAGCTCACCGGAGTGAACCGCTTCGTGGACTTCACCCCTCCATCCTCCTTCTCGCTCACTTCCCGAGCGCATGAGCACCGCATTCGCGCGGTGAAGCTCGCAGACCACACCGCGCGGCCCCTCTCGGTCGGTGTTGGCCGGCCGACGGCAGGCCGAGCCAAAGCGCCGCCATGCACGCCGGCGAGCTGGATGCCGAACTCGTCTAGCCATGCCGCCATGCACCCTCGGTTTCGCCTCTCCGCGGGGAAGCCGCTGGTGGTGACCTCACCGGCGGCGAGCTCACCGGCGGCGAGAACTGCGCGGTCAGCGCTCCCCCTCCTCTGTGTGACTGACTCGTGGGGTCACGGGCCCACCTGTCTGCCTCCTCTCGCGCTCGCGTGTGCACTGCATCGGGTGCACCCAGCATTTCCAGCGGCTGTTGTTAAAAGGATTTTCGAAAATGATTTTTCAAAAATTGTTAAAAGGGTTTCTAAAATCCATAACTTGCTCATTTTAGCTCCAAAAATTGTGAAACAAATTTTGTAGTGTTTCTCATGAGTAGATCTACAGTTTAAAAATATTGCATGTCAAGTTTGAAATACTTTTCTGTAGGATTTTTATTTAATCACTGAAATTGTTGTTTTCTTGTTAAATATGTAATAACTCATAGAAAGTTCAGAAAAATATGGTTCCACTTGCAATAATTTTCTTTTGTGATGTACTTTCTAGGAAAAATATATGCCATGCATGTTCTGTAGAAAAATCTTGATGTGTAGTACAAGTGTTTAATATTGTTAATAATTATTATTTTTGCTAGAGAGAAAAAGATGAATAAAACATGCATGTAATAATTTTTCTATGGTGATTGTTTATTGTGTAGAATGTAGGAAAAATGCTAAATCTGTTGTTTGATACTTTTCATAGTATAAAGTATTTTTATGCTCATTTTTAGGCCCTAGCTTGTTATTTTTGTGTAGGCAGTTCTAGTAATCCAAATGCAATGAAATTTTTGTGGTATGCTAGATTAGATGATAGAAAGCTACTGTAATTTTCTCAGATTTTTATGTGCTACCAAAATAGGTGTTGCTGTTCAAACCTAGTTGTAATTAGGGTTTAATTAACCTTGTTAATGTATGACTAGTTAATAAGGTTTACTTTGGTGTATCTTTGAAGCATTTAATAAGATGTGTTGACTTAGCATAGTAGTAGTAGAAGAGAATACAATAGATGACATGTGCATGTAGTATATGTTCTTGGATGATGTTGACTACCTTGTAGAAGAATTGTATTCCTACTTTATAAAATAAAGTGAACCTATTTGTCTATATTTCATTCATCATGATCATTACATGTCATTTCTGCAGTGCACCTAGGCATGAGCACTTATACATTTGCATTATACAGGATCGTAGAAGTAACTCCGGTAGCAGTTTCCGAGGAGCCGGAAGAGCAGCCCGAGGAGCAGGAGGTGCACAAAGCCGACGAGGAGGTCGATGAGGATCTTCCAGAGTGCCCAGACCACCGTCCGAGCTCTTTCGAGAGAGGCAAGCCCCGGAGCATTTTTCTCCCCCAGTTTGTAAATATTTTTATTAATGCTTTACTTTAACTGGTGCATTATGTTTAGGAGTTATTTGCAACCGTTGCTGTATTATATCTTGTTTACTCTATTCTACCCTATCCTTGTCACCTTGATATTCGCAGTCAAGTAATTGCTTAGCTTGCTTAGACCGGTAGAAGTCGGGTGATTTCCTGTCACCTGCGAGCTATAGGTGGTTACCTGGATCTGCTTGAGAAAGTATGTCATCTGAGAATAGCTAAGTGTTAATGTGAAATTGAGACCGGGCGAAAACTTACAGGGTTTCGGACTGTAGTGTTTTCCGTCTGTGTCGATTAAGGACCGACCGTTGTTGGGCCTCGAGTCATGTTGAACGCATGACTTACATTTAGCTAGCCGAATAATGTACCTTTCGACCGCGAAGCTGGGAGATTATTCGGGCCGAGTGAATTACCCGCAACGCACTATACCAGAGTAGTAGTGGCAGGATATGGGGGCACAATGATAAGGCCAAAGAGCAGTCGGGCGGCCCCCGAGTACATGTGGTTCCTGGCAAGCTCGCGACTTTACCTGAATGGTTGACTCGGTAACCAACACCTCACTTTAGCGGGTGAGTGAGGTTTGTGTGAGGAATAAATTACCAGCTGGTTAATAATCGATTCGAATCGCCATCGTTCACTAGGTAGTGAACACTTGACTTGAGTGACTTCATCGTAGTAATTCTAATGGAACACTTGGACAGTTATATGATATATGACATGATAGAAGTTGTTTAATGATCATTGGTTATCCTTACATGTTTAATTACATGTTACTCTAGTATATGTGCACATGTAGTTGATAGGTTAATAAAGATTTAACTTGATGCAAAGCTTTTGGAAAGATTCTTTAAATGCTAAAAATGTCTTTTTGCAAATGAGTCAGCTACCCTACCAGAAAGTCTGTCATGATCCTTGGTGTCTTTTATTTTCGGTTTTGTCGGGTAAGTCTAGCTGAGTACCTTCTCGTACTCAGGGCTTTGTTCCTACTTGTTGCAGATGGGCAGATGTATTACGGCTACTGTATCAACTATCTTTATCCTGCGATGGGAGAAGCTTAGGACCATAGGCAATGGTCATTCACTATATCTCGTCTGATGCTTTTGTTGGAGATGATCCTGAGCTAGCACTTTATTTGAACTCTGTGTGAGTGTGTGATTTGAACTAAATGGTTCCGCTACTTCTATTTGAAACTGGTTTGTAATAACTATGTTTAAACTCCGATGTATTTGCGACTTTGCGACATGAACTTTTATGTAACTTGTGATGGTGACCGCTGAACTTATTACGATCTTGGCTGGTATGTAAGTTGGTTTAAAATTCGTCGTGATTTCATGGACTACCGGGTTATACGGGCTTAAGTTTGCTAAATCGTCTGCTCGGTGGATGATTTTCTTACTTAATCTCGTATAATTGGTCGGTTCTGTTACAGCTGGCATCGAAGCATAGTTTAGCGTGTTTACTGTTCACAAGTGTATTTAAAACAAATATATGTTTGAAAAACGTGATTTACAAACTAAAAGTGTGCCAGTGGTCATATCCTTTATGCCTAGTAAGGACTCTAGGTGGCTTATTTAAGTACTGACTTGGGGGTTCTTGCACCATATTTCTCTTTCGTTGCTCATACGGCGTGCTATTGTATGAGTGCCACTTAATTGAGTGGTAATGTATGGATCAGTTGCCTCTACGCCTCGGTAAGTGTGAGATGTGAGAGCATGATCGGATACACCGCTGATCTAGGGAGAGTGCTTATATAATACTGGAGTACTTATATGTTTTTACAAAAGTGTCGCATGTGTGGTTGTTCCATCCGTTGAGGCGATGTCGTCAATAGGACGGTGTTTTGGGTAGTTACTACCGTTGTACGCGTATCTGGGGATTCGTGTAGAGCGTGTAAATAGATTTACTGCTTTCATGCATTCATGGGGAATTGGGCTGAAATGAATTTTCTGCAGGTACATAACAGCGTTTCTCGTGTAGAACGTATTAGTTACGTATATGAGAGATCGTCTGTATGCCACCGAATTCATCCCTAGATATCATTATTTCCTAAGTTTGTGAGAACGTACGAAACGTACATGCATCATGTTGCTTGTGCATTTCATTCATGTCATGCATCCCTCCCCTTATAAATTGATTATCCCCTTTTGATAAAAATTTATACCAACTTAAAATGTGTTCTCACCGGGTAATCAAAACTTTTGGTACAGATGGCCCGCACGAAGCAGACTGCCCGTAAGTCCACAGGCGGAAGAGCACCCTGACACCAGTTGGCCCCGCGGGAGCGCCGTAGCACGGACACCTTTCTGAGCGAGTTTGGCATACCAACTTTGTTTTGGAGAGTGCTCCATGATGTGGGGTACCTGGAGGGTCAGGAGCCGGTGTACTCTTGGAGTGAGAGCCAGTTAGCTGAGGATAGACTGGCAGTAGTGGAGATCACCGTCCCTGCTCTTAGTGATGCTCCAGAGTGGGATGGTTAGCACTTGGAGTTTGAGGGACGCACTCCGGTTGAGGGTGCAGAGGGAGCAGCTTTCCGTGTCATCAGGGACATAATGAACAGATTTCCCAATGAGCTGGCAGCAGCCTTGGCTGGCACTTTTCCGAGAAATGATCCTCGCGATGCCATTTAGGTGCAGCCGCAAGGAAGTGCTTTAGTCAGAGGCCCAAACGAAGGACATGCTAGCGATAACCATGCTATGAGTGCGATGTATGCAGCTATCAGAGCATACCAGGGTCTTGAGTGCACCTATTGGACGTTGACTGGTTTGCGTGGTGATGATCGGCTCCAAGCAAGAAAACAGAAGAAGAAGCAGGCACGTGCTATAGCTAGTTTGCAGGAGTAGTTGGCTGACATGAGCTTGCAACGAGACCAGGCTCTAGAGAGAGGTGATAGTGCTCTACAGCGGATGCATACGTTGACTCAGGCCAACAATAATGTAGACCGTATGATTGGACAGTTGGTTCAGGAGAGGAATGAAGCCTAGAACGAGAGGAACCTCTTGAGGCAGAGGGTCGAGGAGCTAGAGGAGTACAACGTCAACTTGCATGAGGAGTTCATGTGCTCTACAACGGGATTGGCCTGTATGCTCCTCCAGAAGCCGCCGGTATGGATGTCGACGATGACGAGGATGAGCCTGCAGCCGCACCTGCCGACGACAATGACGTTGCTACTGATGGTAGCGATGGTGACGTCTCCGACCCCGACGATGGCCCCGAGGTGTAGGCTAGTTGTCTTGCGTTAGCTGCTAGGCCCTGTCACGATGACCTTTCTTTTGGCTTCATGTATCTTGATGTATCTCGTTCGAACCTTGAGACTTGGTAGAATGTTGGATCTTGGTTGTTCATGCGATACCTGAGCGTATAAAGTCCAGTGTGTGTATGCTGGCAATGTGGTTGTATTAGACGCGATGTTTGCATTTGAAGTAATTTAATTAGTGATGATGTTTTAATTGGAATGTGATTATTGTGCCTCTGTTTTATTGTATGACTTTGTTCTCTCCAATGAATTCAGTATGGCATAATTTTTTATTCACTCACAATTACTACAGCTTCACTTAATCATTACTTGTTGCTGAAATATGCAGATGGCAAACACTCGCCGCGTCACGTATGAGGCTGCTGAAACTGGTGGAAATGGTGCCGGGGCAGGTGGGAGTGGTGAAAACAACGTCAACCATAATGAGCCACACCTAGAACCACATTTGTCGCCTCCTCCACCGCTCACTGCAGAAGTATTCTTTGCACAGTTTCTTGGAAGTCAGCGCAATGCCGAGCAGTCATAGAAAAACATGGAAGATTTTTTGCGTACCATTGCCAACAATGTTCAACGTGGTAACAACCAAGGTGGTGGCAATGGGGTGAATCAGTACAGCAACTTCAAGGATTTCATGGACACCAGGCCACCAATTTTCAAGGAAGCAACCGAGCCACTTGACGCTGAAGAATAGATCAACACTATGGAAGATAAGTTCCGTGTGTTAAGACTGACCGAAGTACTGAAGACAGAGTATGCTGCACATCAGTTATAAGGACCAACAGGGATGTGGTGGAAGCATCATCGCACCACCTTCCCTCCAAATGCTCAGATCTCATGGAGAGAGTTCACTGAAGCCTTCCGTGGAGTTTATATTCCACCAGGGCTAGTTGAGATGAAGTTGGAAGAGTTCTTGGCGTTAAATCAGGGGCACTAAAACTGTACACAGTATTTGCATGCCTTCAACAACTTGTGTCGTTATGCTCCTGACATGGTTGACACCGATGCTAAGAGAATTGCTAGTTTTAAGAGAGGGTTAGGTCCGAAGATGATGAAGCATGTGGGTACCAATACCCGTGCCAGATTCAATGACTTCATCAGTGATTGTCTGAAACAAGAGAAGAAGAACAACGCGTACACAACATCCAATACTCGCAAGAGAGCCTTTGAATCAGGACCATCATAGCCAAGAGTTGTCACTGCTAATCATTCGACCTATCGTCCGTCTGCACCAGGTGCAAGGTTTAGGCCACCACAACATAAAACCCAGAACTACAAGGGACCACAGAAGCCATACAAGATGGTCGTGCCGCCAGCAAGGACAACCATAACTGCGGGACAGGGTAACTCGAAGGGAGCTATAGGATCTGCTGGTACAGTAAAGGGACCCTGTTACAATTGTGATCAGCTAGACCACTTTTCAAAGTTCTGTCCTTATCCGCCTAGAAAGAAGCAACAGACCTATAATGCTCGAGTACACCACACCACTGTGGATGAGATTCCTGAGGGAGAGCCCGTAACTGCTGGTAAGTTTCCTGTTAACCAAAACCCTGCAGTTGTTCTATTTGATTCTGGATCATCGCATTCTTTTATGAGTCAAGCATTTGCACGGAAACATGAATAACTATGCACAGACTTAAGTTATGGTTATCGTATAAGTTCAGCAGGGGCTGATGTTTTAACCAATCAGATGGTTAGAGGGGCAACCCTTGAGTTAGGTAGTCGAAAGTTTCGAGTAAACTTGATAGTTATGCCTGGACTAGTTATGGATGTCATCATAGGGATGAATTGGATGAAGGAATGGGGAGCAGTTATAGATACAGGAAGTCGGATACTTACCCTTAAGGATCCCTAGGGAGAGGGTACTTTCTAGATACCATTGCTGAAAAGAACAGACCTTGTGAGTGTGATATGTGCTATGGAAGTCATTCTGATTCATTAGATTCCGGTAGTGTGTGAGTTTCCGGATGTGTTTCCAGATGAGTTACCTGGTCATCCGCCAGATAGAGATGTTGAGTTTGGAATTGAGTTGATCCCCGGGATAGCTCTAATTTCAAGGAGACCTTATAGGATGCCTCCGGATGAGTTAGCTGAGCTGAAGAAGCAACTAGAGGAGTTGTTAAAAAAGGGGTTTATCCGGCCAAGTAAGTCTGAATGGGGATGTCCTGCCTTGTTTGTGAAGAAAAAGAAAGAGGGTACTTTGAGAATGTGTGTGGATTATAGGCCTTTTAATGCTGTAACTATCAAGAATAAGTATCCCTTGCCTCATATTGATGTTTTGTTCGATCAGTTAGCCAAAGCCAGAGTGTTCTCCAAGATAGATTTAAGATCAGGTTACCATCAGATAAAAACTAGACCACAAGATATACTGAAACCCGCCTTTTCCACCAGATACGGGTTGTACGAGTATCTTGTTATGTCCTTTGGCTTAACAAATGCTCCTGTATACTTTATGTATCTGATGAATATGGTTTTCATGCCAGAGTTGGACAAGTTTGTGATTATGTTCATTGATGATATTCTAGTATACTCTGAGAATGAGAAAGATCATGAAGAGCATTTGAGAATTGTCTTAACCAGACTTAGAGATCATAAGTTGTATGCTAAGTTTAGCAAGTGTAAATTTTGGTTGAAGAAAGTTCCCTTTCTTGGTCACATTCTATCAGAGAATAGAGTCTCTGTAGATCCGAGTAAAGTGCAAGAGGTTATGAATTGGAAGACACCAATCACAGTTTCGGAAGTTAGAAGTTTCTTAGGATTAGCTGGTTACTATCGTCGTTTTATACCAGATTTCTCGAAGATTGCCAAGCCAATAACAAGTCTGCTACAGAAAGATCATAAGTTTGTATGGACAGAGGAGTGTGAGACAACTTTCCACACCTTACGGAAATTGTTGACCACTGCTCTAGTTCTAGCACAACCAGACATTGAGAAACCTTTTGATGTGCTTTGCGATGCATCAAAAATAGGATTAGGTTGTGTTCTTATGCAAGAAGGAAGAGTCATTGCTTATGCCTCCCGTCAGTTGAGAAAGCATGAGATTAACTATCCGACACATGATCTTGAGCTTGCTGCCGTAGTGCATGCATTAAAAATTTGGATACATTACTTACTTGGTAATGTGTGCAATATTTTCACCGATCACAAGAGTCTCAAGTACATCTTCACCCAACCTGAATTGAACATGAGACAGCGAAGATGGTTAGAATTGATCAAAGATTACAACTTGAATGTGCAATATCATCCTGGAAAGGCCAATGTAGTGGCAGATGCTTTGAGTAGAAAATCACATTGCCTGAATGCGCAACCTTTGCTCGAAGATGGTTTTGATCTAATGCATCCTGCCATGTTACACAGTATTTAGATTAGTTGTTCTTTGGAGAGTAAGATAATAGAAGGCCAGAAAACCGATAAAGGGATATTCTATATCAAAGAAAAGATTAAAGAAGAACCATCCAAGCACTTTAGAGTGGATGAACATGACGTGTTATGGTTTGACGACCGTCTTGTTGTTTCCAAGGATCGAGAGCTTAAGAATAAACTTATGGATGAGGCTCACCTTTCAAAGTTATCTATCCATCCTAGAAGTAGCAAAATGTACCAAGAACTAAGACCTCGTTTTTGGTGGACAAAAATGAAGAAAGAGATTGCAGTATATGTAGCCAGATGTGACACATGTTGTAGGGTAAAGGCTATTCATATGAGACCTGCCGGATTGTTGCAACCTTTGTCCGTACCTAGTTGGAAGTGGGATGATATAAGTATGGATTTCATCATAGGTTTGCCCACTACTCAGAAAGGACATGATTCGATTTGGGTAATAGTGGATCGTCTTACGAAGACAGCTCACTTTTTACCTGTCAAGATAGGTTATCGACCACCTCAATATGCAGAGAAGTATATTTCAGAGATTGTGAGATTGCATGGCATACCGAAGACTATAGTGTCTGACAGAGGGTCACAATTCACTGCTCACTTTTGGGAGCACTTGCATAAAGGTTTGGGAACTAGTTTGATTCATAGCACTGCCTATCATCCTCAAACAGATGGTCAGACCGAAAGAGTTAATGCTGTTCTAGAGGATATATTGAGAGCCTGTGTGTTATATTCCAGAGGTTCATGGGAGTCATGGTTACCTTTAGCTGAGTTCGCTTACAATAATAGCTATCAAGAAAGTATTAAGATGGCACCATTCGAAGCTTTGTATGACAGAAAGTGTAGAACACCACTTAACTGGATTGAGCCAGGAGAAAGAAGATATTATGGTATTGACTTCGTGGAAGAAGCCGAGAAGAAAGTTCATATCATCTAGCAAAATATGAAAGCAACTAAATCACGTCAGAAAAGCTATGCTGATAGAAGGAGGAGACCGCTTGTGTTCGAAGTTGGTGACTATGTTTATCTAAAAGTCACGCCAATGAAGAAGAAATGGTTTGGAGTACGTAGAAAGCTTGCAGCTAGATTTGTGGGACCATATAAGATCTTGGAAAGAAAAGGTCCAGTCGCTTATAAGTTAGAGTTACCTGGGACAATGGGTGCTATATGTAACACCCCAGGTGTTTGTCACTCATTAAGCAGGGGGTTTGAGCTTAAACATAACAGATTAAGTGGAGATGACAATGTCATGGTCAACCTATGGAGATGAGCCTAACCTAAAGTTGGATGTTGCACCATTGCTTTACATATAGGCCATTTTCATAGATATATGCTTGGGTGTTGTTATCAAAGTATCTTCACATGTCTCATATCAATAACTATCTATATTGATCCCTGGAAAAGTTTCATAAAGTTTGGAATCAAAAAGTCACATGAAATGATAAGTTCTATTCCTATTGGAATTTGCCCCATTAAGTTAATGGAACTATAGATCATCAATGAAGCTTTGCAAATTACCCAAATGACTCTAGATGAACTCTACAACACCTTAACTACACTTAGGGCACTTAATGGAACAATGTTCATGTTGATCATTTTGCCTAAATGTGCTTCTAAGTGATGGTTGACCATGTATGGAACCGGGAACACTTTTGTTTGACCATTTCAAAAGTGTGACCTAGAAGCTTTGCATGACTGTGCACCCTTTGACAAAGTTGTAGAGAATTTTATAAGGAACAAACTTTGTTTAAGAGTCAAGTCATGGAAATGTAGGGAACATGCTCAAACAGGGACCCCAAGTCAGTTTTGACCTGCTGTTTGGCACTTAGCCAATTTGGCTAAGTCTGGACTGTACAACAGTTTCAAGTAGCTTACTTTGGAGCACTCTACCTCCCAAACTAGGCAGAACCAGCTCTAGCTCATATTGGCAATATTGTAGTGCTCACATAGCTCTATGATTTTGTCAACAACACTATGACCTAATTCCCACTAGTACAAGAGCTGCAGAGCCTCAAAGATCGTGTTTCAGTTGGGTTCCTATTGAAACTGAAATTTCAGTTTTGTGTGCTCGACTTTGGAGCTCTGTATATTGTGATCTAAGCTGAACCAGCTTAAGGTCCTTTAATAAAAGTTGTAGATTGAGTTGTGTACAACAAACTTTGCTTTTAGAGTATACCATTTTTCAGCTTGAAAATAAGTCAAACAATGGGTCAAAGTTTGAATCTAAAGCTGTTTTCAGACTTAGAATATTTAAGTCCGAGATTAGTAACAACTTGATTGGCATTCCGTATTCTCCAAATTTCGTTAAGTAATTTGAGTTGATCCCAATATAAAAGTTGGAGTATATTCTTTGGAGAAGGGCATGCAAAAAGTTGGATCAAGTTTGACGCAGATTTGATCAAGTTTTGACCCTTGCCTCTAATCGTTGTTAACTCACAGACACTGTCAATTTGAAAGTTAATTCTCTCCTAATCTAGAGCCCTAATGGTCGAGCATCCTTAACCAAAGTTGTAGAGTTTGTTGTGGGCTTCAACTTTGTTTTAAAGCCCATGGCCAAATTTCCACCCGAGCTGGCCCAAAACGGCCTCCAAGATGCGCTGGATCGCGCTCGCCACCTGCTCGTCAAAATGCCGACGCGTGTTGGGAACGTGGCAGCCATGCGAGCCGAGCGCCCCACCTCCTTGCCGCACGTCCCTACCCTCCATACACCACGCCGAGCGGCCGCGGACGCTCTCCAACCCTCCTTGCACTTGCACTCGCTCCCCGCCTCGGCGTCGGCGCGCGAATGCGCAGCTCAGAGCACGCCGCCATGAATGGACAGGTCGAGCTCACTGCACGCCGCACCTCCAGCCAAGTCAAGCCTGGCCGACCCTCCCCAGCGTCATCACCACCATCCTGCAAGCCTAGCACACCATTTACCCTCCTCCTTCGGTCGCCGGAGCAGCGCACCGCCGTGCCGCGTCGCCTCCGCACCGGAGCCGTACGTGGCCGGGCCTCCTCGGTCCGCCTCGGTTCAAGCTGTGGGCACCGACGGATGCGCCTGGCCATAGGGATGCTTCCCCACCATTTTCCCATCGCCGGCGAGCCTCCTCCGGCCGCCACCGGCCAGTTTCCCCCTCCATTGCTCTGCTCGGCCGAACATGAGGTCCGCTCTGTTGTCTCTGTGAGGAAGACAATGGTTGTCCGTATGATGAGTGGGCCCCAGCTAAAAAGAGTAATACCACATCAAATCTACAGATTTTCTTTTATATTGTAAAATCTATATCTTATATTTGGTAGCTCTAAAAATTATGAAATTTATTTTTTTGGAATCCTTGTGAAGTGCTCTGCATGTTAGGGTAATCGGTTGTGCCATGCATGCATGTGTTTGTGCTGTAGAAATTCATTAGTGAAAAGTGGTTTTGGAAAGTGATTAACTTGCTTTCATCAATATCTGGAGTTTTAGAAGTCCAAAATTAGTGATTCCAATTTTGTTGGTCTTCTAGTAATATGCACTGTCTAAGAAAAATATAAAACTTATAGGTTGTTTCTGGGTTTCAGGATGTTTTACCTAGATCTTGTTAAATGGAAAATAAATGCTTGTTTTTCTTGTTATTTTTATATCTTGAGTTGTGATGCTTCAATTGATGTGAAATTTTTATGGTAGGATTGTCATGCTATGGATGTACTGTGGTATAAATTTCATGGTCATTGCTTACTGTATGCTCAAGTTATTGATTTAACTTGTTTATAGCTTGATAAATAGCTTATAAATAATATATAAATGATAAAATGGAAAATGTTGTTCCATTACCTTAGTATGATATTTCTCTATCATATTGATTCATAATATGGCCTTGTGTTCACAGAAAATATTGAGTGTTAAGTTTAAATTGCTCTCACATGATTTATTGCTATAGCCATTCGTCTTTTTCATAGAGGTTGTTATACATGTCCAAATGGTTTCAAATTTGTATAGTAGACTTTTAGGTGCATGTGTAGGCCTCTGCAATTTTGGTAGAATTTATTATGCACTTTTGATATTTGTTCATAATTCCACCAAATTATCTAAATAAATCAAGAAAATGCATTAAAAGAAATTATTTAGGAATGGACACTATATTTTCTAATGTTCATTACTCATGTATGAAATGTTGGTGAAGTTGGTTTTGCCCAATTATATGTTTGCAACATAAGTTAATAATTATTTCTTGCAAATGAGGTTTCTGAACAGATTTGAGAATATTGTTAATTACCCTATGCAAATGATGTTTTCATGTCTTGTGTGCTATAACAAAGTTGTTGTGAATTTCATGATCTAGCTGCTGTTAAATTTTGGTGGAATTTGGCTATATGGTTTAGAAACTACAGCTGTTCTAAGTTGAGTTCAGATTTATGTTGCTCTCTGTCCTTACAGGACAGATTCTGTACCTTTTGTATTTTGACCTGGTAAAAGTTAGAATCAGGTTTAGATGATATTAAATGAAATGTAGAGAATTTCATAAGCTTTCTAGAATGTCATCTTGCAAGTCATTTGGATTTAGGGATCTCTAGTTATGACTAATTTACTGAGCTACTGTATGTATGTCCAGAAAGTGACAGATTTTAGTTGTAGTGCTTTGATTAACTTTGCCATGCTTGTGTATTGAAGTGTGACACATGTCTTTGTTGGTACTTGGTTTGGTACCCTAGGATCTTATAAGACTTGTGTCTTGATTGATGTGTTTGCAATCTTCTATGTTATGCCTTAGTGAGGATTAAGTTAATTAGCTCTAGGTGTTTATGAGAACTTTGGTATGCTTGTTTGATTACTCTGTTTATTGCACTTCTATGCATTCACACATGTGCATGGTTGCATCTCATATAGGTACGCTAGCAGAAACGTGTGAAGGATGTGGCGTTGGAGCCAAACCCGAAGACGGTGTTTGGTGGATCCATCCCGAAGATAGAAGGATCGGGCAAGTGCTAGATGGGAGGATGCTCGCCAAGTGAATTCATCTGACATACTCTAACTTGAGTCGGATCCCAGGCAAGCCCCGGAGCATTATAAGCCTCCTACCTTCAAAGCAATTAATTCTATATATGTTATAAGTATTGTTGCATTAAGTGGTAGGAGTTGGTTGAAAACCTTGCTGCATTATATCACTCCTTGTCCAGATATATGAATCCTTGAATCCTATATAGACTAGGATCGAGTAGATGCTTAGCCCTGCTTTAAGCGGTAGAAGTCAGGTGATTTCCTATCACCTGCGAGATATAGGGATATTCATATATGGCACGGTTGGCTATATTTGCTATCGTGGAAAGGAACCATGTGTTAATAAAATGAAATAAAACCGGGCGGGATGATGATAGTGAAGCAACAAGACATGGAGGTCTTGGGTGTGAATCTATCCCCGTCTAAGTCGTTTAAGCACCG
This sequence comes from Saccharum hybrid cultivar R570, assembly GCA_038087645.1. Classification (NCBI taxonomy): domain Eukaryota; kingdom Viridiplantae; phylum Streptophyta; class Magnoliopsida; order Poales; family Poaceae; genus Saccharum; species Saccharum hybrid cultivar. The sequence goes on from JAQSUU010000100.1 coordinate 787,678, forward strand.
ATTCGCTGTACATCCTTAAGTCATGTTGAACGCAGTCTAACACTTAGTTGGCCGGATAAGTCGTTCCGACCGCTAAGCCGAGTAATGTGATTCAGGCCGGGAATCGAATGGTAGGTTGCTTCTTGGAAGAGAGAAAGGATGTGCTTGGGGACATTGGCGTGAGACCAAGGGAGGGTTAGAGTCCCTATCACCTGGCAGAGTGTCGCCCTTGGGGTCGCGACATCATTCGGACCTGCGATTCCTGAATCATATGAAAAGGTAGCCTGTGCGACCCTGGCAGGGGTCTGCACGGTGAGTGTTAGAAATACCCCTCCAGCTGGATAGGAATTCGATTCAAATCGCCGTCGCTCCCAGTTAGTGAGCACTTGACTTGAGCAGCGGCAACGTAGATTCAATTAAATTGAACTGATGGTTAATTGGATCACGATGGAAAGGTTGCCTCAATTTATACCTGCTATGGTTAATATTATTTGCTCCTAATAAAGTGAGTGCTCTAGTACAGGTTCTAATATAGATGATAGGTTAATAATAATTAACTTGATGCTTAAGCATTAATGATTGATCACCTATATTAACCTTTTATGCAAAATGTTATCAAGCCAGCTCACTTTATATCAGCCTTGCATGATCCTTGGTGTCACCTTATTTCTGGTTTCTGACGGGTAAGTCTAGCTGAGTACCTTCTTGTACTCAGGGTTTTATCCCCACTTGTTGCAGGTTGTGATGTATCATGGCGACTGCAAGAGTTGGTTGGCTCCTACCGTAGAGGCGGAGTGTGATCACGGGCATGATCCTTCTTATTTACCTTATCTCTAATGCTTTTGTTGGAAGTCGACCGTGGTACTAGCATGTATTTGAAATAAGAATAATGTTAGTTTCAAATTACTTTGCTTCCGCTACTTTTGAACTTAAGTTGTAATAACTATGTTAAACTCCGATGTATATTGAATTACTTGAGAAATGGATGTAACATGTGACTTGTTATGTTGAATCACTATGATCTTGGCTTGTATGTTGGTTGGTTTGAAATCCCTCGTGATTTCATTGGACTACCGGAGTTATATGGGCTCAAGTGTGAGAATTTGATCATTTCGGTGATTGTTTTTGTACTTGTGCTCTTATAATTTGGACGGTTCCGTTACAGCTGGCATCGGAGCAAGATTCAACATTAAACTTGTCGTATGTGTATTTAAAATAAAGGATTTGTTTTATAAAATCAGTTTTATCAACTTATAGCTATATATAGGTTTGTGAAAACTGAATTCTAAATCTAAGTATGCCAGTGGTCAATTTCCTTATGCTCATATAAGGATTATTAGGTGGCTTATATAAGTACTAACTTGGGGGGTTTTCATTTATGCATCTACGCCCTTGCCAAGGTATGTATGTGTGATAACTCTCCCACACTATGCTACCCAGTGTGTCAGATTAGAGGTAGCCTTCATATATGAAATAGCCATATATGTTGCTAGTTTACTTTTATGCAACGTCGCACCTACGCTCAGGTAAGTGTGAGTTGTGAGAGCATGACCGTCCAACCCTCGATCTAGGGGAGAGCTAGTTTTGGTTACTGGATTATTTACATGTTACACACATGTTTATATGAAGGTACTTAATTGTGGGTGATCGAAGATTCGGGTAGTTTTGGTACTACATGTACGTATACAGGGGTATATGTATATGGGAGTACTTAGAATTTTACTTTCCTGCTTTCATTGTGTGCTATATTTGGGGAATTGTTGGGCTACAATGAAACTTTTCTGCAGGTACGCTAACCACGAATGCGTAAGTCGAATGTAGCTGACGACTAGCTATATATCGAGAGAGTGCGTGTTATGCCACCGACATAGAACGTGATCGCCACCTTAGGTTGGCAATCTTGTGAGGATGAATAGGACGAAGCATGCATCTTCATGATTGTTATTTTATGCATAGCTATGCTTCTCTCACCCTTATTCTATATTAAGTAACTTGTGATTGATGTTATGTGCTATCTTCCTTGTGTGGAGTTAGACATGAATGCCTTGTTCAATGTTACTTGAATAGAAAGTGTTTGAGAAAAGTGTGTGTTTAGCCTTGCTAGAAATAATTATGGTTACATGTTTGAACCTATAGATGCCCTTTAGTTTAGCCAAGTGGTGGATATGTTGTTCCTACAAGTTTTTGAAAATGTTGTAGACCTCACTTAAGTAAATTGAATTCTCATGAGTGAATTAAATGAGGTTGGTCTAAGGTAATAAAATTTAGAGCTACTAGAATAATATATTTGTACGCTCTCTTGTTAAGTAGAACAAAGGCAAACTTTGTTTTGCTTGTTGCACGTTGGCTGCTAGAACGTTTTCTGTTGCAGTGATGCTTTCGTGGTTATAATGGTGTTTTCTGTAGTTATGGAGAATACCAAAATTGTAGCTAACTTACTTATCTAACTTGTCCTAAAATTTTATGACCCTAGGTCTTATGGTTTGAGAGTTATAAATTTTAGAAGTTTGTTGTCAAAATCTGCTCATGTTCAGAACAGATCTGAATGTTTGGTTTGTTTGACCTATGTGCATAAGGAATCTTGTCTTGGAGATAATAGAAGAAGTGTAGTACTTTTTCTAAGCTTTCCAAAATATCCTATAGCACTAATTGTGGTGGTCTAAATCTCTAATTATGAGCATGCAAATTGGAATGACAGAATCTGTCCAAATCTGGGCAGAGATGTCTTCTTTATCTTGTTTGGCCTTGTTAGCTGTAGAATCACATTAATATGATATTAAGAAAGTTATAGACAACTTAATAAGCTTTATATAAAGTGAAGGCTCAGCCTTGTTGGGTCCCTAGAACTTCAGTTGTACATTTTTGAAGTTATTGTTAGTTTTCTATCCATATTGGTACAGATCTGAAACATCAGCATGTTTGACCATGGTAACTTGTGATTTAGCTTTTGGTATGAATAAAAAACACGTGGAAAACTTCCTAAGCTTTCTAAAAAGTCTAGGATCACCTTTGTGGGATATCTATAACCTCAGTTATAGTTGAAACAAGAAAGTACTGCGTTGCTATCTAGATTCTGGGCACATGCTAAGTTGGCTTCCTTAGCTAGCGTTGTTTTGAGCTAAACTTGTAGTTAGTTCATGCTTGAGATAAATGCTTGTTTTGGGTGAGCCTTGTGCCTTGTATTGGTTGCTTAAACCATCTGTTTGAATTTTCTCAAAGGACTGCTTGATTGTGATGTTGTATGTGTGTTTGTATCTGGGTAGTGCTCTAGTTATCACCTCGTTTGTCCTCGGTGAGCATACGAGGGTCAGATAGCTTTATCCTAGAACAACGTTCACGTTACGTAATTGTCTGGTTGTTGTCTTCAATTAGGTTCTCTCTCTTAGGAGCCTGAACCTGTAGACTTGGTGGTTAGCCCTTGAATGTTTGTATCCATGCCTTTGCTTGACCGAAAGCCCAAAGTTTAGTTCTCCTATATGTTTGTATGAGCCGTGGATGTTTTGCAACCCTTTTTATGAAGACCCTTATCGACTGAACAACCAAGTTAAATTTTTATCAACGCTAGTCTTTGACCATGGTTCGTACGTTGCCAGTTGTGGGGACTGTACCTAAATCCATGTTGGACCTCCTGTTTGCCTTTCCCAAAGGTTAGCTGGTGTGACGTAACATCTCTTTGTTGAGGTGTTGAAACCCCGTTTGCAAATTCATGTAGCGACTTTATCAACTCAATCTTCGATTGGTACCTCGATTTTATCCTTGAAATTTACTTAATCCATCTCCAACCTTCCCAAGTCTCGGTATTTATTAGCCTTGGTTCCATGTTGTTGTCCAACATGACCAAATATCATGGTAATCTTTCATCTGGGCATCACTGTGGTGAACGCTAGGCATGCATGGAATTAAGCAAAAATCTCGTGCTTAGTCGCATTCAGGAATTGAGCTATGTTCTCTTGTGAGGTGTTTTGATCTACGGATAGCTTCCCTATTGATTCTAAACCTTGTGACTACCTTTGCTTGCTATCTTCCCTTGTGCAATGCTTGTTTTTACCACCCAAATTATGTCACTTGAAATTTCACTTTGGTGGTGTGATCGGTAATGGTGTTATGAGTAGCAACTAATGGTGCCGCGACGAAACCGAGAGCCTCCTGTGGGCGGCCGACACAAGGTTGTGCTGCTCGGCACGCGCTGGTATCGTGGTTTCTAGTCATGATCCATTGTGGAACAACATCAACGTGTTATTCTCATGTGAACTTTTCCTTGGTTATCTTCCCATATCGTATCGTAAGATCCATATCTTAGACCAAAAGTAGTGGAGTGTCCTTCTGAAGTTGCTAAGAGGATAACCTTTGAAGAACAGGTCACCGACATAAACATTAACAGACCACATGAAGTGGTAGACATGTGACTCTACTTAGTTGTCCCAAGTATTGATGACCACCATCTAGTGAGTGAAGTATCTCATTCCTGTTGGATGAAAAGGACACACAACACTTAATGTTGGACAAGTCATCCGTTGGCTAAGACTCGATCGTTACAATATGCAAGTTTTAACCTTTGTATGCATAATGGCCATACCGTCGAAATCAACCATCTCTGGTGTGACTCCTTATCTGCTGACTTCGATGGCAACCATCTGCTTTGTATTGACCCCAATTATTGTGATCAAGAATGAAGATTTGGAACTTTTTAGTGTTGAGAGACAACTGATTAGTTACCAATAGAAAGGTTAATCTCCAACTAGGTAATGACTCCTTGGTAGCTATGAAGGCTATGTCTTACAGAGCAATAACCAACAAGAAGTTAGTCAATTAGCCAATAACTGGAGTGATACTCTATCTTCTAGAGCCATTGTGATCAAGTCAATTCCATCTTGGACAATCACACAGATAGTGCAAGGTGTTCTATCAACTAAAGTGAAGAATTAGAGAAAGCATGTCCTTAGTTTCAATTAGCATCCTTGTGCCCTAGGTGCCACAAACTTTTTATTCAAGACTCTATTGGATGAAGTGTTGAGAAATATTCGAAAACGGTTCCTTATCCTTGTAGGAATGTTCTCTAGGTAGAGTATGCGTTTTGCCTTGCAAAAGTAACCCGCAAGTTCAAAGCGTGTGCATCATCGGATTGGTATGTAAATTAATGGTCAAGATCTGCTGTGGATGGCCCTTTTGAGGTCCCACAGATACTAGTTTACACTGTTTCGTTGCTTTTGCGTTCTCGTATCAACAATGTACGAGCAGCCTTGGTTTCTGCAAATCAATTTGAAAAGTATCAAACAACAGATTTCCCATCATAGAGCTGATGTTTGATCCTAAAAAGGAAGCCTCAAGGTGAAAGTTGGCCTGACAAAGTTGTTATGTTGCAAGTCAACTCAACTTACAGTACAACTAAGTCACAAAGGAAAATTTTACTCGACTGCTTTGTGGTAGACTACTCCCCACGGTTTAGTGAATATTTGCAACTTTTGTTGTCCTTAAGGCCTCGCTACATCTTTCTTTGGCAATAATTGATAATACTCACTGATCTTTGGTATCTTAAAGTGTTTTTACCCAAGTGGTTGCATCTGATTCAACCCAGATAACTGTTGCCATTGGATAAGAGAATCTTCTTAGGTAACATTTGACAGAAATACGAAACCGACAGAGTCAGCTATCACATTCACTAACCCATCAACAGACTCAGATAATACAGTGTTGTCATCAGAGAAAGAGAACTACACACATGGAACCTCAAGTAGTTTTCCATTAGTTGGTGTCTAAATGAATGAATATTTACGACCAACATAGACCTTGTCTATTGGTTAGTCAGTATCCTGTGGCCTCAGAGAATGTTTGTCGTCTATAATCTCACCCTTTTGGAAGGTTGCACTCAAGCCATTATGGTAGAGGACTGCTTTTCAAACTTTGGGAACATAGGATCATATCCACGAGTATACTTCTGAAGATTTCGGTCTAGTGTAAAGTTTATGCGGACCATGTTGTGTTCACTAAAGAATCAGATACTTATTAGTGGTTAGCTCATGGACCCAATGATCTCTGTACCTTGAGAACGAAGTACAGTGTTGTCTTGGATTCCTCCCAAAGTAACAATGCTGAATGGAAGTCAATGAAGGAAATTCTTCAGACAAAGTTGACCATGAAGAGCAAGTATCAGAAAGTGCCTTTGACCAAATTGTTCACCGATGTTGAAGATTTGTAGCTGAATGCTATAGCAAATGTTGGGAACTAGATAACGTACCTCTCTTCCTTAAAAGGTCTTCCATTCCGAATCTCGGGACGCGATTCTTTTAAGGGGGGAGGGCTGTAACACCCCAGGTGTTTGTCACTCATTAAGCAGGGGGTTTGAGCTTAAACATAACAGATTAAGTGGAGATGACAATGTCAAGGTCAACCTATGGAGATGAGCCTAACCTAAAGTTGGATGTTGCACCATTGCTTTACATATAGGCCATTTTCATAGATATATGCTTGGGTGTTGTTATCAAAGTATCTTCACATGTCTCACATCAATAACTATCTATATTGATCCCTGGAAAAGTTTCATGAAGTTTGGAATCAAAAAGTCACATGAAATGATAAGTTCCATTCCTATTGGAATTTGCCCCATTAAGTTAATGAAACTATAGATCATCAACGAAGCTTTGCAAATTACCCAAATGACTCTAGATGAACTCTACAACACCTTAACTACACTTAGGGCACTTAATGGAACAATGTTCATGTTGATCATTTTGCCTAGATGTGCTTCTAAGTGATGGTTGACCATGTATGGAACCGGGAACACTTTTGTTTGACCATTTCAAAAGTGTGACCTAAAAGCTTTGCATGACTGTGCACCCTTTGACAAAGTTGTAGAGAATTTTATAAGGAACAAACTTTGTTTAAGAGTCAAGTCATGGAAATGTAGGAAACATGCTCAAACAGGGACCCCAAGTCAGTTTTGACCTGCTGTTTGGCACTTAGCCAATTTGGCTAAGTCTGGACTGTACAACAGTTTCAAGTAGCTTACTTTGGAGCACTCTACCTCCCAAACTATGCAGAACTAGCTCTAGCTCATATTGGCAATATTGTAGTGCTCACATAGCTCTATGATTTTGTCAACAACACTATGACCTAATTCCCACTAGTACAAGAGCTACAGAGCCTCAAAGATCGTGTTTCAGTTGGGTTCCTATTGAAACTGAAATTTCAGTTTCGTGTGCTCGACTTTGGAGCTCTGTATATTGTGATCTAAGCTGAACCAGCTCAAGGTACTTTAATAAAAGTTGTAGATTGAGTTGTGTACAACAAACTTTGCTTTTAGAGTATACCATTTTTCAGCTTGAAAATAAGTCAAACAATGGGCCAAAGTTTGAATCTAAAGCTGTTTTTAGACTTGGAATATTTAAGTCCGAGATTAGTAACAACTTGATTGGCATTCCGCATTCTCCAAATTTCGTTAAGTAATTTTAGTTGATCCCAATATAAAAGTTGGAGTATATTCTTTGGAGAAGGGCATGAAAAAAGTTGGATCAAGTTTGACGCAGATTTGATCAAGTTTTGACCCTTGCCTCTAATCGTTGTTAACTCACTGACACTGTCAATTTGGAAGTTAATTCTCTCCTAATCTAGATCCCTAATGGTCGAGCATCCTTAACCAAAGTTGTAGAGTTTGTTGTGGGCTTCAACTTTGTTTTAATGCCCATTGCCAAATTTCCACCCGAGCTGGCCCAAAACGGCCTCCAAGATGCGCTGGATCGCGCTCGCCACCTGCTCGTCAAAATGCCGACGCGTGTTGGGAATGTGGCAGCCATGCGAGCCGAGCGCCCCACCTCCTTGCCGCGCGTCCTTGCCCTCCATACACCACGCCGAGCGGCCGCGGACGCTCTCCAACTCCTCCTTGCACTTGCACTCGCTCCCTGCCTCGGCGTCGGCGCGCGAACGCGTAGCTCAGAGCACGCCGCCATGAATGGACGGGTCGAGCTCACTGCACGCCGCACCTCCAGCCAAGTTAAGCCTGGCCGACCCTCCCCAGCGTCATCACCGCCATCCTGTGAGCCTAGCACACCATTTACCCTCCTCCTTCGATCGCCGGAGCAGCGCACTGCCGTGCCGCGTCGCCTCCACACCGGAGCCGTACGTGGCCGGGCCTCCTCGGTCCGCCTCGGTTCAAGCTGTGGGCACTGACGGATGCGCCTGGCCATAGGGATGCTTCCCCACCATTTTCCCATCGCCGGCGAGCCTCCTCCGGCCGCCACCGGCCGGTTTCCCCTCCATTGCTCTGCTCGGCCGAACATGAGGTGTTGTCTCTGTGAGGAAGACAATGGTTGTCCGTATGACGAGTGGGCCCCAGCTAAAAAGAGTAATACCACATCAAATCTACAGATTTTCTTTTATCTTGTAAAATCTATATCTTATATTTGGTAGCTCCAAAAATTGTGCAATTTGTTTTGTTGGAATCCTTGTGAAGTGCTCTGCATGTTAGGGTAATCGGTTGTGCCATGCATGCATGTGTTTGTGCTATAGAAATTCATTAGTGAAAAGTGGTTTTGGAAAGGGATTAACTTGCTTTTATCAATATCTAGAGTTTTAGAAGTCCAAAATTAGTGATTCCAATTTTGTTGGTCTTCTAGTAATATGCACTGTCTAAGAAAAATATAAAACTTATAGGTTGTTTCCGGGTTTCAGGATGTTTTACCTAGATCTTGTTAAATGGAAAATAAATGCTTGTTTTTCTTGTTATTTTTATATCTTGAGTTGTGATGCTTCAATTGATGTGAAATTTTTATGGTAGGATTGTCATGCTATGGATGTACTGTGGTATAAATTTTATGGTCATTGCTTACTGTATGCTCAAGTTATTGAATTAAGTTGTTTATAGCTTGATAAATAGCTTATAAATAATATATAAATGATAAAATAGAAAATGTTGTTCCATTACCTTAGTATGATGTTTCTCTATCATATTGATTCATAATATGGCCTTGTGTTCACAGAAAATATTGAGTATTAAGTTTAACTTGCTCTCACATGATTTATTGCTATAGCCATTCGTCTTTTTCATAGAGGTTGTTATACTTGTCCAAATGGTTTTAAATTTGGATAGTAGACTTTTGGGAGCATGCGTAGGCCTCTGCAATTTTGGTAGAATTTATTATGCACTTTTGATATTTGTTCATAATTTCACCAAATTATCTAAATAAATTAAGAAAGTGCATTAAAAGAAATTATTTAGGAATGGACACTATGTTTTCTGATGTTCATTAGTCATGTATGAAATGTTGGTAAAGTTGGTTTTACCCAATTATATGTTTGCAACATAAGTTAATAATTATTTCTTGCAAATGAGGTTTCTGAACAGATTTGAGAATATTGTTAATTACCCTATGCAAATGATGTTTTAATGTCTTGTGTGCTATAACAAAGTTATTGTGAATTTAATGATCTAGCTGCTGTTAAATTTTGGTGGCATTTGGCCATATGGTTTAGAAACTACAGCTGTTCTAAGTTGAGTTCAGATTTATGTTGCTCTCTGTCCTTCCAGGACAGATTCTGTACCTTTTGTATTTAGACCTGGTAAATGTTAGAATAAGGTTTAGATGATATTAAATAAAATGTAGAGAATTTCATAAGCTTTCCAGAATGTTATCTTGCAAGTCATTTGGATTTAGGGATCTCCAGTTATGATTAATTTACTGAGCTACTGTATGTATGTCCAGAAAGTGACAGATTTTAGTTGTAGTGCTTTGATTAACTTTGCCATGCTTGTGTATTGAAGTATGACACATGTCTTTGTTGGTACTTGGTTTGGTACCCTAGGATCTTATAAGACTTGTGTCTTGATTGATGTGTTTGCAATCTTCTATGTTATGCCTTAGTGAGGATTAAGTTAATTAGCTCTAGGTGTTTATGAGAACTTTGGTATGCTTGTTTGATTACTCTGTTTATTGCACTTCTATGCATTCACACATGTGCATGGTTGCATCTCATATAGGTACGCTAGCAGAAACGTGTGAAGGATGTGGCGTTGGAGCCAAACCCGAAGACGGTGTTTGGTGAATCCATCCCGAAGATAGAAGGATCGGGCAAGTGCTAGATGGGAGGATGCTCGCCAAGTGAATTCATCTGACATACTCTAACTTGAGTCGGATCCCAGACAAGCCCCAGAGCATTATAAGCCTCCTACCTTCAAAGCAATTAATTCTATATATGTTATAAGTATTGTTGCATTAAGTGGTAGGAGTTGGTTGAAAACCTTGCTGCATTATATCACTCCTTGTCCAGATATATGAATCCTTGAATCCTACATAGACTAGGATCGAGTAGATGTTTAGCCCTACTTTAAGCGGTACAAGTCAGGTGATTTCCTATCACCTGCGAGATATATGGATATTCATATATGGCACGGTTGGCTATATTTGCTATCGTGGAAAGGAACCATGTGTTAATAAAATGAAATAAGACCGGGCGCGATGATGATAGTGAAGCGACAAGACATGGAGGTCTTGGGTGTGAATCTATCCCCGTCTGAGTTATTTAAGGACCGATTCGTTGTACGTCCTTGAGTCATGTTGAACGCAGTCTAACACTTAGTTGGCCGGATAAGTCGTTCCGACCGCGAAGCCGAGTAATGTGATTCAGGCCAGGAATCGAATGATAGGTTGCTTCTTGGAGGAGAGAAAGGATGTGCTTGGGGACATTGGCGTGAGACCAGGGGGGTTAGAGTCCCTATCACCTGGCAGAGTGTCGCTCTTGGGTCGCGACATCATTCCGACCCGCGATTCCTGAATCATATGAAAAGGTGGCCTGTGCGACCCTGGCAGGGGTCTGCACGGTGAGTGTTAGAAATACCCCTCTAGCTGGATAGGAATTTGATTCGAATCGCCGTCGCTCCCGGTTAGTGACCACTTGACTTGAGCAGCGGCAACGTAGATTCAATTAAATTGAACTGATGGTTAATTGGATCACGATGGAAAGGTTGCCTCAATTTATACCTGCTATGGTTAATATTGTTTGCTCCTAATAAAGTGAGTGCTCTAGTACAGGTTCTAATATAGATGATAGGTTAATAATAATTAACTTGATGCTTAAGCATTAATGATTGATCACCTATATTAAGCTTTTATGCAAAATGTTATCAAGCCAGCCCACTTTATATCAGCCTTGCATGTTCCTTAGTGTCACCTTATTTCTGGTTTCTGACGGGTAAGTCTAGCTGAGTACCTTCTTGTACTCAGGGTTTTATCCCCACTTGTTGCAGGTTGTGATGTATCATGGCGACTGCAAGAGTTGGTTGGCTCCTGCCGTAGAGGCGGAGTGTGATCACGGGCATGATCCTTCTTATTTACCTTATCTCTAATGCTTTTGTTGGAAGTCGACCGTGGTACTGGCATGTATTTGAAATAAGAATAATGTTAGTTTCAAATTACTTTGCTTCTGCTACTTTTGAACTTAAGTTGTAATAACTATGTTAAACTCCGATGTATATTGAATTACTTGAGAAATAGATGTAATATGTGACTTGTTATGTTGAATCACTACGATCTTGGCTTGTATGTGGTTGGTTTGAAATCCCTCGTGATTTCATTGGACTACCGGAGTTATATGGGCTCAAGTGCGAGAATTTGATCATTTCGGTGATTGTTTTTATACTTGTGCTCTTATAATTTAGACGGTTCCGTTACACTATATTCCCAGTTTTTCATGTATCACATCTCAAGAAGTGTTTGCGTGTTTCAGAGGAAAGAATCGAACCTCGAGGCATAAAACTCAAGTTAGATTTGGTATATCATGAGCAACCAGTTCGAGTCTTGGACTCTAAAGAAAGAGTTACTCAAAACAGTGTGGTAAAAACATATAAGATACAGTGGAGCCATCATGATGAAGGAGATGCAACTTGGAAAACAGGTAAATATCTACAAAAAGCTTATGAGGATTTTTATAACAAATGGTTCGTAACCCAAATCTCGGGACGATATTTTTATAAGGAGGGAGGGCTGTAACACTCCTAGGTGTTAAGCATGCATTCGTATCCCAAATCATGAGCATTACCATTTCATACATGTTCATCATCGCATGCAATATAGGTTGGAATTAATTAAATTGTGAAAAACATGTTTTAACCCTGAAGTATTGCAATTTCTAGCTAAGAGTGGTAAAAATTTGTTGGGCTATAACTCTAAATGGCTTAGAATTAATTAACATGATTTTTGGAGCAATTTTTGTATTCAAAATCTCCCCAAATTTTGCTTTTAAAAATATTTTAGAAAAATATGTTTTCATTTAAAATTTGACTTTAAATCACTAATTCAAAATCTGTTTAGAATTTTGAAAAGTGCCCTAAATGAAAGTTGTAGAGAATAAAATTTTGAACAACTTTTGTTTTGGGGGCAACTTGTGAAAATGTCTTTTTCATCTTTAAAATTTGAATTTGAATCAAATTATAAAATCTGAAATTTCATTTATAAAAGAAAAATGAATTTTCGGCCTTAGCGGGCCGCCGCCTCCGCTTCGGCCTGCTCGTGCAAGCGGCCCGGCCCAGCTTCCCACGTCCGCGCATGCCTCTGCCCGCCCGTGCGCGCGCGCGACGCCGTGGCGCCGCGGCAGAAGCCGGCCGCCGCGTGGCCGTACGTCGCCGACACCGCGCGCCACGCGTCCCTCCGCGCCCGCCTACTCCCTCCGCGCGCTCGCCCGCCTTCGCTACCACCTCCATTCCCCTCTCTTCGCCTCACAGCAGCGCTCCAGCAGCAGCCGCGTGGCCACCGCGCCATTGCCGGCTCCCGAGCTCCGCCACCGCCGTTGCCGCCGCCCCAGCTCACCGCCACAGCCTCCGTCTTCCTCCTCGCTTCATCTTCTCGTCGCGCGTCCCGTGCTCACCACTGCCCGCGAGGATTCGGCCCCTAGCCACGGTAATAGCTCGCCGGAGTTCCGGCCGAGCTCACTGGAGTGAACCGCTCCGTGGACTTCACCCCTCCATCCTCCTTCTCGCTCACTTCTCGAGCGCACGAGCACCGCATTCGCGCGGTGAAGCTCGCAGACCACACCGCGCGGCCCCTCTCGGTCGGTGTTGGCCGGTCGACGGCAGGCCGAGCCACCGCGCCGCCATGCACGCCGGCGAGCTCGATGCCGAGCTCGTCTGGCCATATGCTAGGCACCCTCGGTTTCGCCTCTCCACGGGGAAGCCGCTGGTGGTGACCTTACCGGCGGCGAGAACCGCGCGGTCAGCGCTCCCCCTCCTCTGTGTGGCTGACTCGTGGGGTCACGGGCCCACCTGTCTGCCTCCTCTCGCGCTCGCGTGTGCACTGCACCGGGTGCACCCAGCATTTCCAGCGGCTGTTGTTAAAAGGATTTTTGAAAATGATTTTTCAAAAATTGTTAAAAGGGTTTCTAAAATCCATAACTTGCTCATTTTAGCTCCAAAAATTATGAAACAAATTGTGTAGTGTTTCTCATGAGTAGATCTACAGTTTAAAAATATTGCATGTCAAGTTTGAAATACTTTTCTGTAGGGTTTTTATTTAATCACTGAAATTGTTGTTTTCTTGTTAAATATGTAATAACTCATAGAAAGTTCAGAAAAATATGGTTCCACTTGCAATAATTTTATTTTGTGATGTACTTTCTAGGAAAAATATATGCCATGCATGTTCTGTAGAAAAATCTTGATGTGTAGTACAAGTGTTTAATATTGTTAATAATTGTTATTTTTGCTAGAGAGAAAAAATGAATAAAACATGCATGTAATAATTTTTCTATGGTGATTGTTTATTGTGTAGAATGTAGAAAAAATACTAAATCTGTTGTTTGATACTTTTCATAGTATAAAGTATTTTTATGCTCATTTTTAGGCCCTAGCTTGTTATTTTTGTGTAGGCAGTTCTAGTAATCCAAATGCAATAAAATTTTTATGGTATGCTAGATTAGATGATAGAAAGCTATTGTAATTTTATTAGATTTTTCTGTGCTACCAAAATAGGTGTTGCTGTTCAAACCTAGTTGCAATTAGGGTTTAATTAACCTTGTTAATGTATGACTAGTTAATAAGGTTTACTTTAGTGTATCTTTGAAGCATTTAATAAGATGTGTTGACTTAGCATAGTAGTAGTAGAAGAGAATACAGTAGATGACATGTGCTTGTAGTATATGTTCTTAGATGATGTTGACTACCTTGTAGAAAAATTGTATTCCTATTTTATGAAATAAAGTGAACCTATTTGTCTACATTTCATTCATCATGATCATTACATGTCATTTCTGCAGTGCACCTAGGCATGAGCACTTATACATTTGTATCATACAGGATCGCAGGAAGTAACTCCGGTAGCAGTTTCCGAGGAGCCTGAAGAGCAGCCCGAAGAGCAGGAGGTGCCCGAAGCTGACGAGGAGGTCGGTGAGGATCTTCCAGAGTGCCCAGACCACCGTCCGAGCTCTTTCGAGAGAGGCAAGCCCCAGAGCATTTTTCTCCCCCGGATTGCAAATATTTTATTAATGCTTTACTTTAACTGATGCATTATATTTAGGAGTTATTTGCAACCGTTGCTGTATTATACCTTGTTTACTCTATTCTACCCTATCCTTGTCACCTTGATATTCGCAGTCATGTAATTGCTTAGGTTGCTTAGACCGGTAGAAGTCGGGTGATTTCCTGTCACCTGCGAGCTATAGGTGGTTACCTGGATCTGCTTGAGAAAGTATGTCATCTGAGAATAGCTAAGTGTTAATGTGAAATGGAGACCGGGCAGAAACTTACAGGGTTTCGGACTGTAGTGTTTTCCGTCTATGTCGATTAAGGACCGACCGTTGTTGGACCTCGAGTCATGTTGAACACATGCCTTACATTTAGCTGGCCGAATAATGTACCTTTCGACCGCGTAGCTAGGAGATTATTCGGGCCGAGTGGATTGCCCACAACGCACTGTACCGGAGCAGTAGTGGCAGGATACGGGGGCACGATGATAAGGCCAAAGAGCAGTCGGGCGGCCCCCGGGTACATGTGGTTCCTGGCAAGCTCGCGACTTTACCTGAATGGTTGACTCGGTGACCAACACCTCACTTTAGCGGGTGAGTGAGGTTTGTGTGAGGAATAAATTACCAGCTGGTTAATAATCGATTCGAATCGCCATCGTTCACTGGATAGTGAACACTTGACTTGAGTGACTTCATCGTAGTAATTCTAATGGAACACTTGGACAGTTATATGATATATGACATGATAGAAGTTGTTTAATGATCATTGGTTATCCTTACCTGTTTAATTACATGTTACTCTAGTACAGGTGCTCATGTAATTGATAGGTTAATAAAGATTTAACTTGATACAAAGCTTTTGGAAAGATTCTTTAAATGCTAAAAATGCCTTTTTGCAAATGAGTCAGCTACCCCACCAGAAAGCCTGTCATGATCCTTGGTGTCTTTTATTTTCAGTTCTGTCAGGTAAGTCTAGCTGAGTACCTTCTCGTACTCAGGGCTTTGTTCCCACTTGTTGCAGATGGGCAGATGTATTACGGCTACTGTATCAACTGCCTTTATCCTACGATAGGAGAAGCTTAGGACCATGGGCAATGGTCATTCACTACATCTCGTCTGATGCTTTTGTTGGAGATGATCCTGAGCTAGCACTTTATTTGAACTCTGTGTGAGTGTGTGATTTGAACTAAATGCTTCCGCTACTTCTATTTGAAACTGGTTTGTAATAACTATGTTTATACTCCGATGTATTTGCGACGTGAACTTTTATGTAACTTGTAATGGTGACCACTGAACTTATTACGATCTTAGCTGGTATGTAAGCTGGTTTGAAATCCATCATGATTTCACGGACTACCGGGTTCTACGAGCTTAAGTTTGCTAAATCGTCTGCTCGGTGGATGATTTTCTTACTTAATCTCGTATAATTGGTCGGTTCTATTACAGCCGCTGTGAGTTTTTCTTTGGCATTAATTTGTTCGATCATGCACTGATCATCAGGCCGAATAAGATTACAACACGGTTGAAAGCATCTAGGCCCCGGTGTTGGTTTCGGCAATTGATGATAATGCATTATTACCATGACTAACGTGTATTTTGCAGAAACGTTGGTAAGTTAGGTCATGGAGATGATAACTGCTTTGGGCAATATGGTATTCATGTCTCTTGATGTAAATCGTTTCGGTTTTCAAAGGATCAACGACAAGATTAAGGATGGTTAGTTCCGGATGTCAAGGTGTTGAGTTACATCTGGAATAATCATTAGGATCTTTGTTTCTTCCTTTGACCGTACTATAAAGGGGGGCATGAGCGAGTAGCTTGACCTAGGTGAGTCTTTTTGTTTAGGTGTGGTGCACACTTGTCAAACTTAGCACTAGGTAACTCTTGAAAAGCTCAGAGTTCAGTTGGAAGCAACTGGGTTCAAGTTGCGTCACGTTCAGAAGTCGTTTGGGCAGTTTACCCATGACCGGACGCGGTCCTAGTCATGACCGGACGCGTCCGGTCAGTACTAACAAGACAGTGCGAGTTTAACTGATCGACCGGATGTGGTCCTTGAGAGGACCGGACGCGGTGGTCAGTCTGACACGTGTTCCAGAGGGTAAACAGTGTAATAGGACGCGACTGTGAAGTGATCGGCGCGTCCGGTCACGTTCCAGTAAGGTCCCGAGGTGACCTGATGCGTCCGGTCACCTATGATCAGACGTGGTCGGCGTCAGGTCATTTACCAGTAAAGCTCTTGCATGATCGGACGCGTCCGGTCATCTCAGATCAGCACGCCCGGTCACTCAGCGTAACTTTCGGTTTCCGACCGTTACACTTGACCGGCGCGTCCGGTCAGTGCGCGTTTTGCTGATTCGACAGGTAACGGTTGGATTTGTCTGAGGGGGTTATAAATACATCCCCTCCACCTCTTTTAGAGGTCTCTTGCTCATTTGTTCAGCTGAGAAACACCTTTAAAGTGCAAGGGAGTGCAAAAGCCCTAGTAAGGATAGAGATTTGAGAATCAAAGTTTGAGAATCCTCTCTAGTGACAAGAGTGTAGCAAGTGTGAATCCATCTTCTCATTAGGCTTGTTGTGGTCAAGTGAGAGTTCTAGCTTGTTACTCTTGGTGATCACCATCACCTAGATGGTTTGGTGGTGATTGGGAGTTTGGTGATCATTCGACGAGATTGTGGGTAACCCAACTCAAGTTATGAGCGGTTTTGGGTGATTTGCCACGACGGAGTATCGAAGAATCAACCCGTAGAGAGCACTTGATCCTTGCGCGGATCAAGGGGGAGCTACACCCTTGCGCGGGTGCTCCAATGAGGACTAGTGGGGAGTGGCGACTCTCCGATACCTCGGCAAAACATCGCCGTGTTCCAAACCCTTACTTTCAAGCATTTACTTTTGTGCATTACTTTCATTGCTTGATTACTTTCCTAGAATTGCCATGCTAGTCTAGGATTGGAACTTAGGGTGTAAAACTTTTATCGGTAGAATCATAAGGAACACTAGTAGGCACTAGGGGTGAAGTTTGGCTTGTAGGATTTAATTCTTGCAATTAATTTTTAGAAAAGCCCAATTCACCCCCCCTCTTGGGCATCTTGATACTTTCAATTGGTATCGGAGCTGTGTTGCTCTTTATTTAGGCTTCACCGCCTAGAGCAAGATGTCTAATGGGGAAGGACCACCTCCCACTTTTGAGGGAGATGATTTTTCATATTGGAAAATTCGTATGGAGGCGTACCTCGAAGCCATAGACGTTGGGTGCCTTAGAGCCGCAATCGAAGGGCTTCCTCCTATAAGGGATCCCGCCAACCCAAGTGGTGACGAGGAGAAGTACGACCGGTGGAATGCAAAGGCAAAAAATGCACTCTACCGGGGCTTAGGCAAAGATATCTTCAATCGTGTGCGAAATGCCAAAAACGCTCATGAATTATGGTAAAATCTTTGTGCTCTCCATGAGGGAACTATGAGTGAGCGTGAGGAACGCTATCACATTGCTTTAAAGAAAATAAATTCTTTTGAGATGCTTCCCAAAGAAAGTGCTAATGAGATGTACACTCGTTTGAATGTTCTTGTAGAAGATCTCAATGCTCTTGGACTCACTCAAATAAGTCAATTGGATGTTGCAAGGAGGATCTTGAGTGTTCTTCCCATTGAGAAGTATGGACACATTATCACCGTACTTCACCAAAGTGATCTCTCCGCCGCAACACCGACACAAGTATTGGGAAAGATCAACGCACATGAGATGTACATGCACATCACTCCGAAAGAGGGCTCATCATCTTCCAAGAAGAAAGACTTGGTCTTCAAAGCTAGCCATGAAAAGAAAAAGAAGAAGGGCCAAGCAATGATGGTGCAAGAGAGCTCAAGTGAAAGTGACATTGATGATGCATCACTTGCACTCATGATGAGGAAGACCACCAAGATGCTAAAGAAGCTCAACAAGAGTGGCATCAAGTTCGATGGCAAGAAGAAGAAATTCTTCACTAGTAGCAAAAGGAAGCCAATCTCCGAAATGGATTGCTTCAATTGTGGAGAACTTGGCCATCTAGCTCATTAATGCCCGAAGCCTCCAAAAGACAAGTACAAGAACAAGTACAAGGGCAAGAAAGATGATTCAAGTGATAAAGAAGATGAGAAAAGAAAGAACAAGCCATACAAAAAGAAAGATGGCAAGAAAAGAGAGTTCTACAAGAAGAAGAAGGGAGGCAAGGCTTATATTATTGGTGATTGGCTCACCGACATTGAATCATCATGCGAGTCCTCCGGCGATGAAAGTGACAATGAAAAAGAGAAGATCGCCACACTTGTGATTGGGCCATCATTATCTTCATCGACATCTTCATCACCACCTTCACCGCCACCTTCACCATCATCTTCCACTACTCATCTATGCCTTATGGCTAAGGGTGATCGAAAGGTACAAAATAGTGATAGTGATGATGATGATAGTGATAGTGATGATGAATATGATGCACCTTCTTATGATGAACTTGTAAAATTGTTGAACAAATACTCTAAAATCATAAGAAGAACTAGATGAAAATGATGAGCTTCAACATGAAAATGAATCACTCTCATCTAAGCTTGAGAATGCACATAAGACTAGTGATGAGCTCAAAGATCAAAATGAAACTATGTCTTCCTCTCTTAAGGAGCTCGAAACTTCTAACAAGGAGCTTAGAGATAAACATGATGACATGTTTATTCACCAAAACTACACTTGGATGACTTTGGCATAGGAGGCTTGCTCATGTTAGAATGAACACTCTCAACAAGCTATTGAAGAAAGAGTTAGTGAGAGGCTTGAAGGATGTAAAGTTTGAGAAGGACAAACCTTGTAGTGCATGTCAAGTCAGCAAACAAGTTACAAACACTCATCCAACCAAAGCCTACATGTCAACATCAAGAGTACTAGAACTTCTACACATGGATTTGTTTAGTCCTACAACTTACAAGAGCTTGGGTGGAAATCTCTATTGCCTAGTGATTATGGATGACTACTCAAGATACACTTGGACTTTCTTTCTTCATGACAAATCCGAAGTGGCAAATTGCTTCAAGAAGTTTGCAAAGAGAGCTCAAAATGAATTTGAAGTCAAGATAAAGAAAATTAGAAGTGATAATGGCAAAGAGTTTGACAACACCAACATTGAAGCTTATTGTGATGAAATTGGAATCAAGCATGAAGTTTCATCAACCTACACTCCTAAACAAAATGGTGTAGTTGAGAGAAAGAACCGGACCTTGATCACTCTTGCAAGAACAATGCTAGATGAGTACAACACACCGGAGAAATTGTGGGCCGAGGCAATCAACATCGCATGCTATGCTTCAAATCGCCTCTTCCTACAAAAGTTCCTTTGCAAGACCCCCTATGACTTGCTAAATGGGAAAAAGCCGGACGTCTCATTCTTCTGGGTGTTTGGTTGCAAATGCTACATCTACAAGAAGCGTCAACACCTAGGGAAGTTCCAAAGACATTGTGATATTGGTTTTCTTGTTGGTTACTCATCAAAGTCCAAAGCATATAGAGTATTTAACCATGCCACCGGTTTGGTTGAAGAAACATATGATGTGGAATTTGATGAATCTAACGGCTCCTAAGGAGCAATTGAGAATTGTGATGATGTAGGTGATGAACCATTGAGAGAGACCATGAAGAACATGCCCGTGGGAGACATCAAGCCTAAAGATAATGAAGACGATGTACAAATTGTCAATCCACCATCTTCATCATATGTGCCTCAAGATGATGACAAGAATAAGAGAGTTGAAAATAAAGATACTCATGTCTCTCATCAATAAGTCGAGGCACAAGCACAAGATGTTGATGCTCCCCATCCTACTCCTCAAATGGTTGATCGAAGAAACTCACCCCTACTTCAAGCACATCCACAAGATCTCATCATAGGGAGTCCTACAAAGGGTGTAATGATTCGATCTCAAAAGTTTACTTCTTTTGTTGAACATCACTCTTTTATCTCTTGTCTTGAACCTAAGAATGTAAAAGAAGCTCTTCAAGATCCGGATTGGGTGAATGCCATGCATGAAGAATTGAACAACTTCACCCGTAATCAAGTTTAGACACTTGAAGAGCATCCAAAAGGCGCAAGAGTCATTGGAACCAAGTGAGTGTTCCGCAACAAGCAAGATGATCAAGGGGCAGTAGTGAGAAATAAGGCAAGACTAGTAGAAAAAGGGTTCTCTCAAGTTGAAGGCCTTGATTTTGGAGAGACTTTTGCACCCGTTGTAAGACTTGAAGCCATTCGTATCCTTCTTGCATATGCATCACATCATGATATGAAACTATATCAAATGGATGTGAAAAGTGCATTTTTAAATGGCTTCATAAATGAACTAGTCTATGTTGAACAACCTCCTGGGTTTGAAGACCCTATATATCCTAATCATGTTTATAGGTTGTCCAAGGCGCTATATGGGCTCAAGCAAGCCCCTAGAGCGTGGTATGAGCGTCTCCGGGACTTCCTCATTGAGAAGGGCTTCACTATTGGGAAGGTTGACACCACACTATTCACCAAGAAGTTTAATGAAGAGATCTTCATTTGTCAAGTCTATGTTGATGATATTATCTTCGGGTCAACAAATGAAGATTATTGCAAAGAATTTAGTGAATTGATGTCAAAAGAGTTCGAGATATCAATGATTGGTGAGCTAACATTCTTCCTTGGGTTTCAAGTCAAGCAAATGAGAGAAGGGATTTTTATCTCTCAAGAAAAGTATACCAAGGATCTTCTCAAAAGATTCAAGATGGAAGAATGCAAGCCAATCAAGACCCTAATGTCAACTAATGGACATCTCGACCTAGATGAGGGAGGTAAACCAATCGATCAAACTCTTTACCGTTCTATGATTGGTAGCTTGTTGTACCTTACCGCTTCTAGGCCCAACATCATGTGTTAGTGTGTGCATGTGTGCTCACTTTCAAGCGTGCCCTAAAGAACCTCACCTAAGTGCCGTAAAAAGAATCCTAAGATATCATAAGTATACCCCAAGCATCGGACTTTGGTACCCCAAAGGAGCTAGATTCCAACTAGTTGGCTACTCCGATTCTGATTATGCCGGTTGCAAAATTGATAGAAAAAGCACATCCGGAGGATGCCATTTGCTTGGGAGATCCTTAGTATCTTGGTCATCTAAAAAGCAAAATAGTGTGGCTTTGTCCACCGCCGAGGCGGAATACATTGTCGCGGGGGCTTGTTGTGCACAAATCTTATACATGAAACAAACCCTCCTTGACTATGGAGTTATTCTTGAAAAGGTGCCGCTTTTATGTGACAATGAAAGTGCGGTTAAAATTGCTAATAATCCAGTACAACACTCTCGCACCAAGCACATTGATATCCGCCACCACTTTCTAAGAGATCATGTTGCTAAAAATGATATATCACTAGAAGGTGTAAGAAGTGAAAATCAATTAGCGGATATCTTCACTAAACCCTTAGATGAGGCTACTTTTTGTAGATTGAGAAGTGAACTAAATGTGCTTGATTCTAGTAACTTTAAAAGATGAGCTTGTGTTGTCTCTTGCATTGCATTGTATTTTATGTCATGTTTATTTTCCCACAATGCATCTAGGACTTGTCTAACACGGTTACGATAACCCTCTCTTGAAGGAGTGAAAAAGCCTAACTATGGATCAAACTTGACAAGCAACCTACCCTTCCTTTCTTGTTTTGCATTGCATATGCATGGTTGTTGCTTTGTCGTTTCTCTTCGGTTTAGCTTTGAGTAACCTCTGTGTTCGTCCATGAATAGAGAGAGCATTTGAAGCTCCCAAGGGTTCATAAACTCTATTGCATGGCCATACGTTGCTCCTCGGGTGTTTATTGAATATTTTCTTAAAAATAATACTAGCCTAAGGCAAAATATTTTGAAAATTTTGAGGGTTTGAGTGAGGTCACTCATATTAGGTTCCAATTGGTGTTTATTTGAGTCTCTTTGAATTGGAACTTGATTGGGAGAAGTCGCGTCGAAAAACGGTTTGAAAAAGAGCTTTTTACAGCGACCGGACGCTGGACCGGACGCTGCATCGGACGTGGTTCAGCTTCACCACCAGCGCGTCCGGTCATTCCCGAAGTTTTTCTTCAAAACCTCTAACCGGACGCGCCCCTGTCAACCACCGCGTCCGGTCATCCGTTCTAACTTTCCGGGCAATGTCTAACCGGACGCTGTCAGCGTCCGATCGTGGATAATCGGACGCGCCCGGTCATTCCAGGAGCTTGCTGGAATGTGACCGGACGCTGCCTCCACCGCGTCCAGTCATTCGACCACCGTGTCCGGTCATCACGCGAAAAGCGGATCTCACCCTTTTTAACCGTACGGTTGGATCTCGATTTCCTCTTTTTCATCCGCCATCGTCGTACTTGCCGTTCTCGCCGAATCGCCGAGCCACCATGCCTCCACCGCCGCGCGCAGCCGCAGCCGCGCCCACGCCCGCGCCGTGCAGACCTCGCCGGAGCCACGCCGCCACAGCCGCGCCGCCAGAAGCAGCCCGCGCCCTAGCTCCTCCTCGAGCCCTCTCCTTGCCGTGTGCGCCCACCTCCGAGGTCCTTGCCCTTCACCGCGAAAACCCTAACCCTAGCCACCCTTCGTTCGCCGAGATTTTTCGCGAGTTTTTGTCTCCGCGATCGTCTCCGTCTCCGCGATCGTCTTCGTCTCCGCAAGGGTTTCGATCGTCGTCTCCGGGTAACCCTAACGCGTCGAGATCGTCTTACGCTCATCGAATCATCGCTCGTCGAGGTAGCTATCGCGGTCATCTCATATCTTACCTTACCTGCTTGCTCTTATTAGGATCTCACTTATCTTTTAGATAATATATGTTGCTTATAGTAGATCCATCTATTCTATCGTTTCAGTTTGTCCTGTCAGTGTTGAGTGTGTCAGGTGATCAGTTGTGAATCTGAGGCCAAGCCTACGGATACGGATTGAGGCCAAGCCTCATGAGTGTCAGTACATCATCTGCTACTTTTCAGTTTGTCTCAGTACAGCCGCTCATCAGTATGGTTCGTTGCAAGAATGCTGGTGGGGCACCTAATGATGGGGATGATAGTCCCCCAAGGAGGACAGAGGTAGCTCGTGGGAAGCGAGTAAAGATTGCTGCCAAGAAAAGAAAGAGAACTCTTACAGAGGCAGAGGTAGCTCAGGCAGTTGCAGATGCAGCAGAGGCAGCAGAGAGAGGTGGCAGGAGCAGTGGTATTCGCATTGGCGAGAGTCGCTTTCACCTTGAAGGTCGACAACTCGGTACAGAGGCCACAGAGGAGACAGAGGATGCCCCTGCAGAGCAGCCTATAGAGGATCCACAGGAGACTGAGGAGCAGATAGTTTAGACTCCACAGCATCGTCGCTCAGGACGTACGCGTGCTCAGGTCACTCCCAGGCCAGAGGGTCAGCGTCGTGGAGGTCGTCCACCTCCCAGAGCTAGAGGTCACCCTCCTGTTGAGCACTTTGACCTCAGGGGTGCTACAGCCAGACAGGTCCAGGCCCTCAGATTTGTTGAGGTCACTCGGTGGTTCCCACCTCAGCGGGATCCCCGGGCGTCAGGGGGCTTCTACACTCCTCTGCACGAGGATTTTTATAGGGCCTATGTCGACAGCAGAATTGCTTTCAGACCATAGAGAGTCTATCGACTGGAGGCCTTAGTTGAGGTGGTTGGTGAGCAGCTTCGTCCGCATCTGTCCTTTCTGCCTGGACTATCAGATCTTCTTGGATGGACTGGAGCATACTGCGGGACCTGGGTCAGAGAGTTTTACTCCTCACTATGGATTGACCCAGCACATCAGTTCATTCACTTTGCTTTCAGAGGCCATGACCGCAGATTATACAGCACCAGGGTACAGGAGATTCTCAGACTCCCTGCTTCAGAGACCAAGATCCATCAGTTGTGTTTTGGACAGACCGCTCCTCCGAGACGCCCTCATGGTGGGACAGTGCCCCCTACTGATATGATTCGACCCTGTTTCCGTGAGCCTTTTGGCGAGGGGTCTCGATGCACACCAGCTAGCCTGACACCCATAGCAAGAGTACTGGATGCTATAGTAAGAAGGACACTTCTTCCGAGGCTTGGATATAGAGAGGGTCTGACTCGCATGCAGCTGTGGGTTGTACATCACCTTGTCTCACAGACCCCGTTTGACCTTTGGGATCTCATACTTTGTGAGATGGAGGATACCTTGGCAGAGGGCTTCAAGGGTCACAGGCAGCTACCATATGCACACTAGATTTGCTTCATCATCAGGTCTACCTGTGAGTTGCCTATAGAGATTAGAGCTAAAATTTCTGATACCACCACATCCTTCCCAGAGTATGACATCCGCCAGCTGTGGGCATCAGTGACCAGAGAGCAGACACCTAGCCCAGGACAGCGATAGAGGCCAGAGGTACCAGAGACAGCTGCTGAGTAGGACGAGACCGTTGAGAGTCTTGCTAAGGTAGAGCTCGCAGATCTAGACGCTCAGCCAGCTGATCAAGCTGAGGATGTGGCCACTGACAGCACTGATGAGGATTATCAGCCTATCCCCTCGTACCGCTCTCCTCGGCCTCATGACCATGAGGCCGGTGGCTCTGGCTCAGCCTCCCGCTCAGATCCAGCCATGGTGGCTATACTTGAGAGGTTGACCCAGGCCTAGGAGAGACAGATGCAGCGATAGGCACAGGACTCAGTTGCAGCATTCGCACAGATTTAGGCTCGCCAGGACGAGCTCCAGAGGCAGCAGCTCGAGTTTCAGCGACAGCAGTTCGAGATGCAGAGGTAGTAGGCAGCCACTCAGCAGCAGTACTTAGAGCTCCTGCACCACCTTGTCACTGTGGGAGTACCACCACCACCGTCTGTCCTGACTCCAACCTTACAGTCCAGTGGACCTCAGAGTCAGGGGCAGCCGAGTTTTCAGTACACCTCCCCTCAGCAGCAGATACCACAGACGTTTCAGTCTCCGAGCTACACGCCTATCTAGATAGGATTTACTCCACCAGCTCAGCCGAGACCTCACCTCCTCTCACGCACTGTATTCCCTGATTTTAGTGCTACATACAGTGAGCTGACTGGACAGCCGACACCGTCATATTCTACTTTTGTGACTACCTCAGACATGTTGGCTTCAGAGACTGCTGTGTTTCTAGTGACAGGGGCTGCCACTACAGACACTCTGCCTTCTTCAGTTGCATCTACAGATCCTCCCACTCTTGGTGTCTTTCAGGCTCAGGTGACAGTGACTGATCCTCTAGTTGCTTCTACACCTTCTGTTGCTGCACCTCCTCTACAGACCCAGACTGCTTCACTGTCATGTCCATCTACAGAGGGTCAGCCTGACAGTTCAGAGTCTGAGGAGGATACTTCACAGTTCATGATCACTTCGCGCTCCTCGGCACCCGACACGATAGCTTCTGTTCCCCCGTCAGATCCTTAGATTAGTTTTTGGCGGTTGATGCCAAAGGGGGAGAGAGAGCATAGATTCAGGGGGAGTGGTGATAGAGGGTTTTGTTTTTCTTGTGTGCTACATTCATGCATCATGTTTATTTTCTCGCCCTGCATTATGTGACTATGACTTTGTGAGACTATGTCTTAATTTTTTATGTCACTTAATGGTGTTTAGCTCATAAGGTTGTGCTTCCGTGCCTTACTCCGATTTTATATGAGCTATGTTTTATGTGTACTAACTCTTCATGTTTTATCTTATGAGTACACTCAGTTGGCTTGGAACACATAAGCAATGACTAACCCCTTGTGCTTACAGCTTTATGCTTATGTGAACCAAGCACGATCGAAAACCTCAACTCATATCTTCTGAATCTAAGTGTTGTCATCAATCACCAAAAAGGGGGAGATTGAAAGCATCTAGGCCTCGGTGTTGGTTTCGGCAATTGATGACAACGCGTTATTACCATGACTAACGTGTGTTTTGCAGAAACGTTGGTAAGTTAGGTCATGGAGATGATAACTTCTTTGGGCAATATGGTATTCATGTCCCTTAATGTAAATCATTTCGGTTTTCAAAGGATCAACGGCAAGATTAAGGACGGTTAGTTCCGGATGTCAAGGTGTTGAGTTACATCTGGAATAGTCGTTAGGATCTTTGTTTCTTCCTTTGACCGTACTATAAAGGGGGGCATGAGCGAGTAGCTTGACCTAGGTGAGTCTTTTATTTAGGTGTGGTGCACACTTGTCAAACTTAGCACTAGGTAGCTCTTGAAAAGCTCAGAGTTCAGTTGGAAGCAACTTGGTTCAAGTTGCGTCGCGTTTAGAAGTCGTTTGGGCAGTTTACCCATGACCGGACGCGGTCCTGGTCATGACCGGACGCGTCCGGTCAACACTAACAAGATGCAGCCATGAGGCCGGTGGCTCTGGCTCAGCCTCCTGCTCAGATCCAGCCATGGTGGCTATACTTGAGAGGTTGACCCAGGCCTAGGAGAGACAGATGCAGCGATAGGCACAGGACTCAGTTGCAGCATTCGCACAGATTTAGGCTCGCCAGGACGAGCTCCAGAGGCAGCAGCTCGAGTTTCAGCGACAGCAGTTCGAGATGCAGAGGTAGTAGGCAGCCACTCAGCAGCAGTACTTAGAGCTCCTGCACCACCTTGTCACTGTGGGAGTACCACCACCACCGTCTGTCCTGACTCCAACCTTACAGTCCAGTGGACCTCAGAGTCAGGGGCAGCTGAGTTTTCAGTACACCTCCCCTCAGCAGCAGATACCACAGACGTTTCAGTCTCCGAGCTACACGCCTATCTAGACAGGATTTACTCCACCAGCTCAGCCGAGACCTCACCTCCTCTCAGGCACTGTATTCCCTGATTTCAGTGCTACATACAGTGAGCTGACTGGACAGCCGACACCGTCATATTCTACTTTTGTGACTACCTCAGACATGTCGGCTTCAGAGACTGCTGTGTTTCTAGTGACAGGGGCTGCCACTACAGACACTCTGCCTTCTTCAGTTGCATCTATAGATCCTCCCACTCTTGGTGTCTTTCAGGCTCAGGTGACAGTGACTGATCCTCTAGTTGCTTCTACACCTTCTGTTGCTGCACCTCCTCTACAGACCCAGACTGCTTCACTGTCACGTCCATCTACAGAGGGTCAGCCTGACAGTTCAGAGTCTGAGGAGGATACTTCATAGTTCATGATCACTTCGCGCTCCTCGGCACCCGACACGATAGCTTCTGTTCCCCCATCAGATCCTTAGATTAGTTTTTGGTGGTTGATGCCAAAGGGGGAGAGAGAGCATAGATTCAGGGGGAGTGGTGATAGAGGGTTTCGTTTTTCTTGTGTGCTACATTCATGCATCATGTTTATTTTCTTGCCCTGCATTATGTGACTATGACTTTGTGAGACTATGTCTTAATTTTTTATGTCACTTAATGGTGTTTAGCTCATAAGGTTGTGCTTCCGTGCCTTACTCCGATTTTATATGAGCTATGTTTTATGTGTACTAACTCTTCATGTTTTATCTTATGAGTACACTCAGTTGGCTTGGAACACATAAGCAATGACTAACCCCTTGTGCTTACAGCTTTATGCTTATGTGAACCAAGCACGATCAAAAACCTCAACTCATATCTTCTGAATCTAAGTGTTGTCATCAATCACCAAAAAGGGGGAGATTGAAAGCATCTAGGCCCCGGTGTTGGTTTCGGCAATTGATGACAACGCGTTATTACCATGACTAACGTGTGTTTTGCAGAAACGTTGGTAAGTTAGGTCATGGAGATGATAACTTCTTTGGGCAATATGGTATTCATGTCCCTTAATGTAAATCATTTCGGTTTTCAAAGGATCAACGGCAAGATTAAGGACGGTTAGTTCCGGATGTCAAGGTGTTGAGTTACATCTAGAATAGTCGTTAGGATCTTTGTTTCTTCCTTTGACCGTACTATAAAGGGGGGCATGAGCGAGTAGCTTGACCTAGGTGAGTCTTTTATTTAGGTGTGGTGCACACTTGTCAAACTTAGCACTAGGTAGCTCTTGAAAAGCTCAGAGTTCAGTTGGAAGCAACTTGGTTCAAGTTGCGTCGCGTTTAGAAGTCGTTTGGGCAGTTTACCCATGACCGGACGCGGTCCTGGTCATGACCGGACGCGTCCGGTCAACACTAACAAGACAGTGTGAGTTTAACTGATCGACCGGACGCGGTCCTTGAGAGAACCGGACGCGGTGGTCAGTCTGACACGTGTTCCAGAGGGTAAACAATGTAATTGGACGTGACTGTGAAGTGATCGGCGCGTCCGGTCACGTTCCAGTAAGGTCCCGAGGTGACCTGACGCGTCCGGTCACCTATGATCGGACGCGGTCGGCGTCAGGTCATTTACCAGTAAAGCTCTTGCATGATTGGACGCGTCCGGTCATCTCTGATCGGCGCGTCCGGTCATCTCTGATCGGCACGTCCGGTCATCTCAGATCGGCGCATCCGGTCACTCAGCGTAACTTTCGGTTTCCAACCGTTACACTTGACCAGCGCGTCCGGTCATGTCGATCGGCGTGTCCGGTCAGTGCGCGTTTTGCTGATTCGACAGGTAACGGTTGGATTTGTCTGAGAAGGTTATAAATACATCCCCTCCACCTCTTTTAGAGGTCTCTTGCTCATTTGTTCAGCTGAGAAACACCTTTGAAGTGCAAGGGAGTGCAAGAGCCCTAGTGAGGATAGAGATTTGAGAATCAAAGTTTGAGAATCCTCTCTAGTGACAAGAGTGTAGCAAGTGTGCATCCATCTTCTCATTAGGCTTGTTGTGGTCAAGTGAGAGTTCTAGCTTGTTACTCTTGGTGATCGCCATCACCTAGACGGTTTGGTGGTGATTGGGAGTTTGGTGATCATCCGACGAGATTGTGGGTGACCCAACTCAAGTTGTGAGCGGTTTTGGGTGATTCGCCCACGACAGAGTGTTGAAGAATCAACCCGTAGAGAGCACTTGATCCTTGCGCGGATCAAGGGGGAGCTACACCCTTACGTGGGTGCTCCAACGAGGACTAGTGGGGAGTGGCGACTCTCCGATACCTCGGCAAAACATCGCCGTGTTCCTAACCCTTACTTTCAAGTATTTACTTTCGTGCATTACTTTCATTGCTTGTTTACTTTCCTAGAATTGTCATGCTAGTCTAGGATTGGAACTTAGGGTGCAAAACTTTTATCGGTAGAATCACAAGGAACACTAGTAGGCACTAGGGGTGAAGTTTGGCTTGTAGGATTTAATTCTTGCAATTAATTTTTAGAAAAGCCCAATTCACCCCCCTCTTGAGCATCTTGATCCTTTCAACGGTTAATTTAGAGTGAGTTGAAATTGCCCGTCTATTTCTTTTGTCAAATAAAGATATAATCATGACTTTTGAATAGTTCTTAAACCTATACCCCTTTAGATGACACTAGTGATTTTGCGCGCGCGCCCATGCGCACGTCCTTGTAAATCATTTATTCATTTAGGTGTACGGTAAAAGTTAGATTAAAAATGCAAAATTATTGCAAGGAGAACAACACGATAGACCTAGATGATTATCGATTTGAGAAAAAGATCAGCGGACAGGGACAGTGTCGGTGTTTTGTAAACCGGACCAGTGAATTTATACGATTGTCGCGCTGTTTTAGGAAAACGATGGTAGCATCCAAAAGACACGAGGATTTATACTGGTTCAGGCCGGAGCCCTACGTCCAGTCTTAAAGATGATCGAGTGCGTGTTCCTCACTTAAATGTTCTGAAGTTCTTACAATGAGGGGTGCAAGAATGGTGGAAGAGGTAGGAGACGAAGCTAGGAGATGGACTGCCCGAATGAGAGCTTCGAGAGTCCAGAGATGATCTAGATGTGACCTGGCTGTCCTTATATAGAGTCCGGGGTCAGGTCACATACAAAGAAGGAGGTTCTCCCGATCGTAGGGTCGTGAGCCTGAGGAAGGGAACCTAGCTAACTTAGCTTACAAGCAACGTCGTCTTGTGGTGCACGTCTGGACGTGGTTGTCGTCATGATCTGGTGTCCACGTCGTGGCATGGTGTGACGTAGTGATACAATGCCGTTCGTGGCGGCACTGTGAGCACATTGGTATTTCACCAGCCGTCCTACGTGACGTGGCCTTCGTCATCGCTTCCTGATCTCCCGGGGGCATCGTAGAGGAATTGGTAGCCGCCCCAGGTCGTTGGTCGTCTTGTTAGCTAGTGGAGTTGGTGGCCACGATCCCAGGGTCCGGTGTCATGGCCCCTGTTGGCTTGGATGGCCTCTAAGTCAAGGCTACCATCGTGGATCCCACCCCGCGGTGACTGGAGTTGTACATGTGTTTCATCGGGCCGTATTTGGACGGTGAGTCACCGTACTGGCCGTCATCGCTTGGCGGTGTAGTCTTGTCTTTGTTGCATGACACAGGGGTGGCGTTTGACCGGATCGAGATGATCGATGTCCCCTTGGTTCTTGTAGGGTCAGCGCGCGCGTGCCTGCTCCTGTCAGCGTAGGCACGCTTGGCTAGACTTGATCTCTCCTCGTTCCTCCCAAGGGTCGAGACGGTGGAGTGACCGTGAGTCCTCATGTGATGTGCGGCTAATGCAGGTGGAGGGGTCATGACGACCCCCAGCCTTAGTGTTTGGCCCGGTCCGCTTAGCTGGGCCTCGATCGTATGGGCTTATACTAGCTGGCGTACCGTGAGCCGCCCGAACGGCTATCTAATCGGTGCCTTGAGATACCCGAGCTATCATAACCCTGACAGATAGGGCATTTCACCAATGGGGAAAAAGCACACAAAAAAAACTTGATCATATTATGATCCAAATATATCTAGATTCCAATCATTATGTTGCATCACGTAAGGATTACAGGATGAGATAAACTACATATATGAAAAAGAACATATGTGACCTATAAGGTGCAATACTTCATTTTGTTTTTCAAGCATAAGATGAATCATAGATGGATACCTACATTAACAAATTTAGGTATAACACTACTCAAACATTGAATAAAAGTTTCCAAATATATATCTAAAGGCCCAAGAACACCTACCAAAATAGGTTACGTCGACACCCATCGGACCGTCCGATGAGGTTCATCAGACAACCTGATAGCCCACGGACCGTTCTGACCAACCAAGGACTATTACACTTAGGCATGATCCCCCTTGCCTTGATCCCTTCAGATCATCCAATGCCTTGTACCTTCGAAGATCCGCACTTTCAACCCAACTGCACTCATCGGGTCATTTCTCATGGGATTGTGAAAATCACCATCAGACCGTCCGATGAGCCATCCAGAGCACCCAACAGAAACACCCCCTGATAGCCCACGGACCGTTCTGACCAACCAAGGACTATTACACTTAGGCATGATCCCCCTTGCCTTGATCCCTTCAGACCATCCAATGCCTTGTACCTTCGAAGATCCGCACTTTCAATCCAACTGCACTCATCGGGTCATTTCTCATGGGATTGTGAAAAACACCATCAGACCGTCCGACGAGCCATCCAGAGCACCCACCAGAAACACCCCCTCTTGGGAATATTTTATCAGACCGTATGACCCAATCACCATTCTGTTTGGTAAGACACAAAAAATGCTTGTTTCCATTCATCAACAGGGAGTCCTTACGGGAATGGCTGCCACAGCTGGTGAGCTATTCACGGACGGCTGATAAGGGCCTTCTACTCGGTGTGCGGCCGCTGCAATGACATCGACAACGGTGTGTCTGTGGGAGTAGCAGCAATAGCCACGATGATTACAGGGCATGGTTCGATTCATCAACGGTTGAGCCTCTGGTGATGGCCAGTTGGGGCCTAGGGAGGTTGTTTATAGAGAAGATCTCTTTCCTCTCCATTCCAATCAGCTATCACGTCAATAAGAAATTACCTTTAGGAACTATCACACATAATGCATGGGTTCTTTGGTGAGTCCATACGAATTTTTTATTCAATATCGATAGTAGTTTCTCTCTGTTCGCATGCCTGTAGATTGTAGTTTCAATTCCGTCTGATTTAGTAGTTCTATGTCCCATCGTTCTATCTCTTCCTCTCCTACATCATATCCTCATCTCCAAGCATGCTGTGTGAGGCTTGCAGCAGCAGCATGCACGTGCACCGAGTATGAGCACGCATGTGCGGGCGTGGGTGTGCAGCGGTCGGTTCAGGCACACGGCCGGTGAGGAGCTGCTAGCACATAGTCAAGGCATAGTGCGCAAGCGTATCGAGTTCGCATGTCGAGCGCAGGCGGGCGACCCACGCGTGGGTGCGCCCAATGGCAAGGTGCAGCAACGTCGCTATGCGAGGCGAAGCAATGCCCAAGCGGCCATGCAGAAGTGGACGACGACAAGCTAGGCAGTATGCGCGTCCGTCGAAACGTTGAGGCGAGCGAGCAAATGACCGGCGGCATGGCACCCTAGACGCGTGCAGAGTCTTCTTCTCCCCCTTATAGTACACTCGATCTAGCAACACGATGGAAACTACATCTTGCTCCCAACGCAAAATCGATAGTTTCTTCACGCCTTGAAGCAAGGGGCGATCGTTTCTCGTTTCATGCTTTCTTCGTTAATTTCGTAGACACGTCGTCCATGTCATTCAATTCTATACCACGGAGCATAGTACAAAGTAGAAACGACTAGAGCAACCGCGTTGGGACCAGGGTTAAAAAAAACCGCTCGGTAAACCGCGGTTTACCACGGTTACCGGCCTAACCGGGCCGGACCGGTTCCGGTCCGGTCCGGTTAGGTATTCCCCAAATTCAAATTTAAAATTTTAAAAAAAAATGCTGAAAAAATTT
The DNA here is from genome assembly GCA_038087645.1 of Saccharum hybrid cultivar R570. NCBI lineage: Eukaryota > Viridiplantae > Streptophyta > Magnoliopsida > Poales > Poaceae > Saccharum > Saccharum hybrid cultivar. Next base: position 820,823 of record JAQSUU010000100.1, read on the forward strand.
CTAAAAATAGTTCATGATTTATAGAAGCCAATGGTGTAAAAATTTTTCAAATTCGAGTTCGTTTAGTATTTATTTATACGTATAGAAGTTTGAAAAAAAAGAAAAAAAAATCCCGGTCCTTCCCCGTTAAGGCCCCCAAATTCAAATTTAAAATTTGAAAAAAAAAACAAAAAATGCTGAAAAAATTCCTAAAAATAGTTCATGATCTATAGAAGCCAATGGTGTAAAAATTTTTCAAATTCGAGTTCGTTTAGTATTTATTTATACGTATAGAAGTTTGAAAAAAAAAGAAAAAAGAAAATTTCAAACTCAAACCGAGCGGTTACCGCTCCAAACCGCCCGGTAAACCGGTGACAAACCGAACCGAAGGCGCGTTTGAATTCAAATTCAAATTCGACCGGTTACCGACCGGTTACCGGTAAACCGGACCGATAAATCGGAACCGGAGGCTGGCGGTTTGGGGTGACCGGTCGGTAAAAAAAAACCTTGGTTGGGACTGCCTTAACCACTTGCTGCTCGTTGTCTCCCGACAGGACCACGACGCCATGCCTACCATCCCAGCCGTCCATCCCAGCCAAAACCACGTAGAACCAACGGCCCAGATCGAACCAACAATCCCCTTCTCGCCCCCTTCGCAACGAAGCATCATCCTCCCTTTCCTCCCCTCGCTCGCGGTCTCAAATGGCACACGAGCTGCTTCTCCCCTAGAAAAACCGATTAACAAAAAAATAAAAATAAAAAAAACACACCCGTAAAGTAATTAAACCAAACACGCGTTGCCACCGACCGATCAGGCGACCCTCCTCCTCGACGAAATCCACCACCGCGGCCGGGGCCTCCCAGATCTCGTCGGAGGCAGCGGCAGCGGCGGCGGTGGGGGGCGATGGCGCTCAACATGAAGACCCTGACGCAGGCGCTGGCGAAGGCGTCGGCGGTGATCGAGAAGACGGTGTCCACGACGGTGCAGGAGGTGACGGGCCCGCGCCCGCTGCAGGACTACGAGCTGCTGGACCAGGCCGGGTCCGGCGGGCCGGGGCTCGCGTGGCGGATCTACACGGCGCGGCCGCGGGACGGCGCCCCCTCGGCGCCCTACCCCGTCGTCTCCGTCTGGGTGCTCGACAAGCGCGCCCTCGCCGAGGCGCGGGCGCGGGCGGGGCTGTCGAAGGCGGCCGAGGACGCCTTCCTCGACCTCGTCCGCGCCGACGCGGCGCGGCTCGTGCGCCTGCGCCACCCGGGCGTGCTCCACGTCGTGCAGGCGCTCGACGAGACCAAGGCCGCCATGGCCATGGCCACCGAGCCCGTCTTCGCCTCCGTAGCTAACGCGCTCGGGTGCCTTGACAACGTCGGCAAGGTGCCCAAGGAGCTCAAGGGCATGGTACGACTTTGACATCTCGTGTTTTTGTTTAACTCTGCCTGTCAGTGTATATGCTACCTAGCATCGACCTTAGGCAATTAATTTACTGCTAGGAAGGTTACAAGACTGAAGGATAAAAATTTTGTCATGTTTACTTGTTACTTGTTGTTACTGCATTCAAAACTGGCTAACAAGTTAAGGTGATCAGTGTTGGTATGGGAGTGAAAACTGCCGATTGTTTCTAGTTTTAGCTGTTCATGCCATTATTGATTAGCAAATGTCATAGAATTACAGAGCATGATCTAACAAGATATCGTTTACATTTCTAATGCAGCATTTGGCAGTGTCACATCCAGAAAACCTGCAAAATGAGTATATTTTTTCTACTTCTAAAATTTTGCAACAAACCTTCCTTAAAACATGGCATCCTTGTTGGACCCGTGTATCAAAATTCGTATTTTCCTGGGAAGTCTACATAGTTATTTTACTCCCTAAGTTATACACCACTGATTTGTAAAAATCCTCCGAAATTATCTGACCTCACTTGTTACACTGCCCCTGCCACAGATCCACTGGTGTTTGGTAGGACTTTAGATAACCAGAATTGTATTTAAACATGAGGTTTGATTGAGATTCTTGCAGATTTCCCTGCCGTTTCCTTCGAAAAAAGATTCTTGCAGATTTGGACTAAAACTTTTAGTTTTACAATCTGGTATCTTGAGTTGGAACATCTTCGGTCATATAAGTGGTGATTGGTGCCTGTAGATTCTACATTCCTTGTATTTCTGTGTAATTGAGTGGTGCCCTAGTCATGACACTTGTTTGTATAGCCAAAACATGATCACATTTTTCAGTTCAACAATTTGTTAATTTCTTTCTTGTGTTTCAGGAAATGGGACTACTTGAGATTAAACATGGACTGCTACAAGTTGCAGAAACGTTGGATTTTCTCCATAACAATGCTCATCTTGCCCATCGAGCTATATCGCCTGAGGTTACTATGCATCACCATTCTTCTGCCTTATAATTTTCTGCTTGTTCCTTTTCTGTTACTGATATCATTGATTTGCTCTGTGATTTTCCTATTACAATCCCATAGTTTTTCTGTTCTCTTGTCATTTTAACGTAGTTATTCTGCCTTGATGCAGTCCCGCTTGGTGATCCTAAGGTCACTCTGTGATTGAGGTTTGCTATGTAGTATATGATGCCTTTTTTTTGTACTTGCACTTAGTTGCTGAAAAACTCAATGCTTTGTTGGACATAATTTTTTTTCCTCAATTGCAAATTGGTCTGTTCACATTGTTCTCTATATATGGAACCGCCGTTTCATGTATGTTGCTCTCTGAACTGATGGCTTAGCACCACATGGTATCTAATATCTGCAAATGAATCTGCAGAATACCTAATGAGTTCGATGTTACTTGCTTGTTATCCATTACGCCAACATTGAGTTCTACACTAGTGTACTGTACTAATCTTACTTCTTTTGCAGACGGTCTTTATAACTTCTAATGGATCTTGGAAGCTTGGTGGGTTTGGTTTTGCTCTTTCGGTTGATCAAGCCACTGGCGGTTTGACTTCATCACAGCTATTCCATTATTCGGTTAGTAAGTAATCTACATTTAGTTTGTCATTTTGGTGGCTTTAATTTGCAGATTCTTTTACCATATTTTGGGAACATTGACTAATCTGTATTGTCCCTTTGAAGCTTGCTGTAGCGGAAAATATTCCACCAAACTTATATTGTTCAAATTAATTTCTAAATTGTAATATAGTTCTGCATGATATATATTTTTCTGGCATGGAGTTTCTTCTAGACACGAACTGATCTTTTCGTATCAACTTTAAAAATGTACCACTACTGTCATGTGGCGGTTGCGTGTAGCACATTGCTACTGCTGAAATTTGTAACGGCATATACAATGTGCACCACAAACCTATGCTAGTCATTTATTAGACTGCTCCATGGTCACGTTATTAATGGACAAAGAAGCATATTTAGCGCTTCATTATACCCATGGCTCAGTACTTTAGTGACATCTTCTGTGATTGGTGACTTTATGATCTGTTTTGTGCACCCTGCCTGTTTTTGCGTTTCAATGCTCTGAACTGTTGCCAATTTATCTGCTTGGTTTCTTTCTAGGACTATGATGTCGAGGATACAGCTTTACCTCTTCAACCATCGTTGAACTATACTGCACCAGAATTGGTCCGAAGTGGAGATTATAAAGTTGGCTCTGCTTGTGACATGTTTAGCTTTGGATGTCTAGCTTACCATCTGGTTGCTCGTAGACCACTTCTGGACTGCCATAACAATGTTAAAATGGTATGTTTTAAAATCTGATCGATGGCATTTACCCAATATAGATTTGTTCTTTTAGCATCAATGGTCTGAACTGTATATTTTACACTTTCTCCGCTCCAGTTTTGCAAGTAGACCATCTTGTTCGGGTTGTATCCACATTCTACAGCACTTATTCTGATGTTTCCCCCTGTTCTTGCAGTACATGAATGCCTTGACATATTTAACAAGTGAAGCCTTTTCTAATATTCCTTCTGATTTGGTATCGGATTTGCAAAGGATGCTATCGATGGATGCAGTATCGCGTCCTAGTGCTATGGCTTTTACAGGTGTGTAACACCTTTCTTTCCCTCATTTAAGGGAAAATCAATGGAGATTTTGTGTCGCCCACTGGTGGGGTAAATCATAACCACCACTGATAGTTCCATGAATTTTTTTAAAATGCTACCTTCTTCTGCAGGTTCTTCTTTCTTCCGGGATGATACGAGGTTGCGCGCTCTTCGTTTCCTTGACCATTTGCTTGTATGTATTTGTTATTCCCCTTTAGTTTATTTTCCTGGATTAAGTTCAAAGGTTGCAATCTGGTGTGCTTCTTTGCTGTCTGAAAATCACCTTTGACTAGATTGTTTGAGTTATACCTGTCAACACAGCTGCAAGAGTCTTGCCTTCTTGACTAGAGAATGAAACGACACAATTTGGTACCTAAAAATGGTCCTAATTTTTAAGATACCATTCCTTTCAGGAGAGAGATAATATGCAGAAGACAGAGTTTTTGAAGGCATTATCAGATATGTGGAAGGATTTCGATTCCCGAGTTCTTCGATATAAAGTATGTTCAGTACTGCAATCGATTCTGTCTTCTTCCAATCAATGCTACCCCCATGTGTCTACTCTCTGCGAGCACCATTTTGTTATGTATCACTTCATTGAAGCTACTGAAACCTGCATATGTTAAATTAAACTGAGACATCTACCCTTATCCCATAATGTTTGGTTGCTATTGCTATCAGCATGTGGTACTCCCTGTATGGAGAGTTGGTAAATAAAGAATATCTGAACCTCAATTTCCAGATCTTAAATTTGTCACAATATGAATCAATTCTCTGGTTGTCCCATTCTGACATTGTGATTCTGTTTTTTCCTGTTTGTGCCTTTCAAATTATTTTGTCTAGGAAAAAGAACAGCCTTATATTTATTTGATCCATTGGTTATTTCAAAGCTGACTCACACTTTGCAACCAGGTTCTTCCTCCTCTTTGTGCTGAGTTACGCAACATGGTTATGCAGCCAATGATTTTGCCTATGGTTCTAACGATAGCAGAATCTCAGGTTATTTCTGCTGTTTCTCATTTGTACCATTTTAATGCATGAATAGAGTTTCTGTCCATTCAAAGAATATTATGGAATCCCATCCTTGTATCTATTTTTAACGCTAGTGCTTTCCATGTAAAATATGCATCACTCTAGTAAAGTCCTAACTACAGATGGTTTATGTCATTCTATGTGCAAGATCCACAACTAGAATTGAACCATCTCTTGTCTGTAGGTTTTTTGAAGCAAAATGCATTTCAGGATATGTTATGTACTAACCTTTTTGATGTGACTATTCTGAAAGTCCTTTACTTTTGGCTCGTTTACAGGATAAAGGGGATTTTGAACTCGCAACACTGCCTGCGCTTGTTCCAGTGTTTACTTCAGCATCAGGTGAAACTCTACTTCTGCTTGTGAAGCATGCAGATCTCATCATTAACAAGGTAATCAGGGTTACTTGTGAAATAGCGATAGACTATATTATTCCTTTGTGTTATCGATGTGACTGAATGGAATGGTGCCCTTAACATGTAGTTTAATTAGTAGTTTTGTTTTTGCATGGTGCTTTGTGACCAGGATATTTCTCTTGTGCAGGCCACACAGGAACATTTGATATCACATGTTCTTCCAATGCTGGTTCGGGCTTATGATGACAATGATCCCCGGTTACAGGAAGAAGTTCTGCGTCGAACAGTACCACTGTCTCGTCAACTGGACACCAAGGTTACTGTTTTGCTATACTAAAGAATGAAGATTAATAATTTGATTGACCAATGACCAGTACAAAAACGATACCCCTTTTTTTAAGACTCTTTGAACTCACTTGACCAATGGGTTACAGTGTATGTGCAAGGCATGCATGTTATGTGATCATGTAATAAATTTTTTTCTTGTGCAGCTAGTCAAACAGGCTGTGCTTCCTCGTGTACATGGATTAGCTCTAAAGACCACAGTTGCCGCGGTATGCACAGTATATACTTTAGTCTATTATGTTTGGCAATGTACTTATTATCTGTAATAATATGAACACACATTAAAGCATTGGAATACCACAAACTTTTATAAAATGGAATGCTACTACCTCTTTTGTGTTCTAGCAGGTACGAGAAAAGAAAAGGATAGGAACCCGTTAACACTGAATGCTTGTTTTCTTATGTTATTATGAACTTTCATGCTGCTTGTTACTCTCCTGTGTCTCTGGTCTGCTCTTATACCAAAGATCTTACTGTTGGCTGGTGGCCCTAAGTTTAGTAATGCTGCATAATAGGTGTTTATTAAAGTAGTAGTGCTTTACATTTGTTTTTTCTTAAGTAATATTAGCAACATGTAGTTTTCCAATGTATAGTGATGTTTCAGTTGACCTTAATTCTAATTCATTCTTGTTGAACAAGATTGACATTTTAGAATTCCATTGTTGCATTGTTCTCTCTCTCACACACATGTTTTCTCTATCTACTCATTGTTTTGCGAATATTTGCTGCTTTTTCTTATGTAGTGTTGTACTTGTGCGCTCCTGCCTCACTGTTAGGAATACATCATTCTGTACTTTGTACTGTAACTTATGTTGCTTTCTTATGTTCTTAACTGTTCCTGCAATATAGGTGCGCGTGAATGCATTGCGCTGTTTAGGAGATCTTGTGCCATCCCTGGACAAAGAAGGTATACTGGGTATCTTGGAGACTGTTCGGCGTTGCACAGCTGTTGACCATACTGCGCCAACTCTTATGTGCACACTTGGTGTTGCTAATGCAATCTATAAACAAGTTAGTCTTGTCTTCTTGACATGTTCTTTTTTGCCTGCCATGATTTACCTCCAGCAGTACTCAATTTACTCTCTTGTCACTGATCCAGTGCGGTGTTGAGTTTGCTGTGGAATATGTGATTCCTCTCATCTTCCCATTGCTCACAGCACATCAACTGAATGTACAACAATTTGCCAAGTATATGCTTTTCGTCAAGGACATTACAAGGTATCATTTATCCTGCATTGCTCTCCACATGTCCATCAATATGTCAACTAAACTACTACCTATTTCTACAGCAAGATTGAAGAGAAGCGTGGTGTGACTGTTACAGATAATGGGAACACAGAGGTAAAAGCATCACCTCCATTGACAAATGGGATCCATTCTGAACCTATGTCAGGACAAATACCAGCTGCAAAGAGCAGCCCTGCATGGGACGAAGACTGGGGTCCTACTAAGAAAACTGGTGTTCCATCTCTCTCAGTTGATTCTAGTGCACAAACAAAACAACCCTCAGTAGACCCTTTTGACTTCAGTACTCAAACAAACCAATCCACAACACTCCCCTTTGATTTGAGCACCCAAGCAAAGCAGCCATCATTGGTTTCTCAGGTTACAGCGGCTACAATCCCTCCTGCACAACCACAACCATCCCTGCAATCTCTTGTGCCCAGTTCAGGACCTCAAACTTCTGGCTCATGTGTTCCTGTTGACATTGAGTGGCCTCCTCGAAGAAGCTCGTCATCCAACTTCAATGCACCCTTGTCTATTAGCAAGGAGAATGATTCTGGAAGGCTGTCTAACGATGGACTTGATGATATTGATCCTTTTGCTGATTGGCCCCCAAAACCTAGCAATGTTACTAGCATTTCAGCAACCGAGCATCGACCGAGCATAAATCAAAATATTTCTGGATTTAGCTCAGGTAACATAGGGTTTGGTGGCAGTGGGAATTCTATGGGGCAAACAAAAAGCATCCAAATGAGCTGGTCAAACACGTCTAATCTAATGGGCATGAACTCAACTGGCAGCTATTTGAATCAGGGCAATGCAGCTCTAGGTTTTGGAAATCCAATTGGAGGATTGAGCACAGGTCTCTCCAATCCAAGTAGTTCCAGTACAGGCCTGAGCATGATGCAAACAAGATCTGATTTTGGATCACTGTCCATGTCGGCCAACAATGCCGCACATGGCCCACCCAGACTTGCCCCTCCTCCATCCACTTCAGTTGGAAGAGGGCGTGGTAGAAATCAAGGACAGTCAGCACTCTCCCGAGCATCAAGGCCGCCTCATTCCAACTCGTCATCAGGACAACAACAACCTATCCTGGATTTGCTTTAGTAAGAGAGGCACGTCTGTTCTTTGTGTTCCGATTGTCAATGTGTACATCTTCAAACTTTTGTAAGGTGAGCATCATACTGTTCTTTTGGACATGCATATGGCGAAAGCATTTTTTTTGTTCATTTTGAAGCTGGATGGCCTTGGTTTATAGTCTGATGAAGGAATTCTACTTCAGGGAAATTGGGATCCTGCAGAGGTTACCTTTTCACATGCTCCCACGCTTAGGGTTTTGATTTGGGCATTGAGGCCATCTTCGTATTGTTGGCAGAAGAAATGTTGTTGTGTATATTTCGGCTGTAGCTTGTAGAGTTGATGAATATAGTTGACATGTTTATCTGGGCAGTGAAGTTTTGAATGTTTACATTGTACAACAAGTGCACCTTGCTCATGTACTCTATGCTCCCCCAACATCATGTAATTCATAGTCAAGTCGAGGCCCATGTTGTGTACGTAGTCTGTTGAATTAAGGCCTATCTGCTATTCTGCTTCTATTTTGTTTGGAGAAACCGTTGCTGGTACAAGCACATGAATGATATCACACAACTGTTTAAAGTTGATCTTCATCCTTGGCCTTTTCCCTTTACCATTTCTAGCTGATTAAACAAACTTGGTCCCGTTTGCCTTTATCCAGCATGATATATTTGGTAATGCAGACAAAAGCCATACATATCCTTATCCTTGGGGCCGGTTTAGTTGCCAAAAATTTGGCAAAATGGTACTGTAACACTTTTCGTTGTTATTTGGTAATTAGTGTCCAATCAGGGTCTAATTAGGCTGGAAAGATTTGTCTCGTTCATTTCGTTTGAACTGTGTAATTAGTTTAATTTTTTATCTATATTTAATGTTTCATGCATGTATTGAAGATTCGATGTGATGGGGAATCTGAAAAATTTTGCAAAATTTTCTGGGAACTAAATGGGGCCTCGGTTGGATTCTTGTGTCCCAAATCTCTGATGTTGACCTTGTACAGAGCTGGGGTCCAACTGCAGTGGTGTTATGACCCGTGCATGCGCTGGACAACACAGATCGAGCATTTTGGATTCGATACACGGTCCTACAGCCCTCTGTGTGTGTGTACCACTAGCTCGCTTGCAGTGTACCATGATGGATGATGCGTTTTCTGGTTGGATGGCGCATGCATAGCAGGAACATTTGCAGTTGATGAGCGCCAGATCAGTTGCTCAGGGAAAATTGAATGGCGACCTGGACATCACTCACCGGAGTACGTATGCGTACGTATCATCAGACGAAGTCAGAAGCATGCAGGTAGTGTCCCTGTTTTGTCTACCCTTCTCTCATCAACATGGGATGGCCATGAGTAAGTACTTGGAGGCTTGGAGCTATCCTCTCTCATCTCGCTCCTCATGGAGTTATGATCTCTCCCTTGCAAAGCCTTGGCTTTGGCAGGGGGACAAGTGGATGTGGATGTGGGTTCATGCATGATGTGGCCGTCGATCGATTGGGAAACGAACACTGTGGGAGCGTACACGCAACGGCCATCTGTAGGCTCCGGATCAGGAATGCAGAGCTCGCTACAAAGGGGCCGTTCGGCTGGAATTATAAGCCGGCTGAAAAACACTGTTGGCTGATTTTTTGTGAGAGAAAAATACTGTTCCGGCTGAAAAAACAAGCCGAATAAGACAGATTATAAGCCAGATGAACAGGGCCAAAGGCGACGGAGGAATGGATGAATGGGGTGCCACGTGATCACATTCACGGTGGCAGGCATGTAGAGAGAGAACTCTCTCGGTATCTGGAACCATGGGTTGGATTGGATGAGGGACACATCTTGCAATGGGTGGCATGCTAACTGGCACCTCACACCGCAACCTCCTCTCTCTCTATCATGTTTTTGTTCTCTTGGCACAGATCGGGAGCAGTGCAAACACAATACTGAGCTCATCAATCAGTCACGAGAGGGCCACCGGGCCTGCAGAGATCGACGACGTACTGCGGCCGGGCTCTGGCTAGTGCCCCCGCCGCAGCTCAGCTTGCGCGTCCCCTTTGCGCAGGCGCGCAGCTGAGGGACATCCATGCATATCCCCATCCACCCAAGCACCAGTGAGACGACACGAGCAACGGAGCAAGCATGCACGGCAGGCAGCGGCCCGGGACTTGTACAGTACAGGGGCACATGGCATACGTGTACTGCTGTGTGCCATGTGTACACTCGTACGTCGTCGTCGCACAGTAGATTCGTTCGGGGGTATATTTTGTGAGCCCGGCCCGTGCACCCGTCAAATTCCAAGGCACTGTGCAGGCGTCGCCTACAGCATGTAGCTACAGCCTACAGGGGGGGGGGGGGGGGGGGACTTCCGTGTGTCTGCATACGTATGCGTTTCCGTGTGTTACGTGAGGCAGTAATTGTAGTTACCGGCAGGAGCGGTGGCGAATTAAGTTTGTACAGGACCACCACGGCATGCCATGAACGGATAACTCCAGGTTGACGTGGCTCTGGAACTTTCTCGTGCATGCTCTACAGCTCTAGGGAATCCATCCATTCTGTGAAGTCACTGAAGTGAGAGAGAGAGAGAGAGCGCGCGCGCGCCACAACAACGGTCACTCACCATTCAAGTTGCATTATTATTCCTGTATGCATATTATGGGCAGGCAGGTATACTAGAGGTGTGTACTCTCTAGCAGCAGCGTGTAGTATACACAAGAAATAATGCCATGGCATGCATGTTGTACCCTCCCTAGTGCGGCTATTGCCCCTTGCCATGGCCGCCGTGCATGTGCGTGGTTTCTGTGTGTGCGTGCGTGGCGTGTGACTGTGTGAGAGATCGAGAGCAAGACACAAGAGAAAGTAGATATTTTTTTAGAGGAACAAGGGAGAGTAGATAAGAAGTGGATAGGGTCCACCAGTGCTTGCTAGGTAGAGAATCCGATGCGAGCAAGGGATTCCTAATCCAAACTCCAAATCCATGTGTTACTGTTACGCGTCATCTGCCTCTCCCTAACTATAAATTAGAGCGTGTTTCATCAAATTAGTTAATGGATGCTGGTATCTCAACTATGGCCTCGTTTAGATGAGTGAATTGGGGAGAAAAACACTGTATCAGAATTCCTGTAGCATTTCGTTTGTATTTGGTAAAAATTATCTAAATTTTGACTAACTAGGCTTAAAATGTTCGTCTCGCAAAGTACAACAAAATTGTGCAATTAGTTTTTGATTTCATCAATATTTAGTACTCCATGTATTTGCCGACATTTTGATGTGACGGGAAATCTTCTTTTTACATAGTAAAATTTAGGGGAGAATTGGGGAACTAAACAAGGGCTATCCAACCGGCTACTGGATGTGCTGGATCAAACGGTCCTAACAACTAGCACGCAAAAGCAAAGCGCGCGCAGGTCACCGCAGTCGATGACCATCGGCATCGCCGCACCGGAGAGGAGAAATTCCAAAAGCTCACGTCACCATGTGGCGCCGCACGTGCCGCGACGCCACACCCACGTGGCGACTGGCGAGCGAGCCGGCCGGGGGACCGGGAGCCGGTGCGGGAGGGGACCCCGCGCGCCTACGGGCTAGGGCGTCATGGAGGCTGCTGCGGCCGCGACCCCGCCGTCGGCCTTTTCAGCGCCGGTGCCGTAGGTGGTGACGTCACTGGCACCCGCTCAAGCAAAGCAACCTCGGCCCGCGTGACTACCCCGCCCATCGTCATACAGCCACGGCCTGCTGTTATGTGCTGGAGTATCTTCGCGGCTGCTTCCGAGATGCTCTAACACTTGTAACAGTCTCACGTGAAAAAGTACATGTACAGTGTTCGTGTAGCTGATATTTGACTTATGATAATTCTCCTGCTGATCTGTTGCGAGAGTAAAACGTTGTTCGTTCGTTGAAAAATACTGCTAAAGTAATGTTGCAGAATAGTGCTGTTTTAAGGATGTACTCCTAAATTTTAGCCCGTCATTCTTGCATGCTCTTTATTCCAGCCTCGCTCCTTTAGGACTCATTTGGATGCACTCATATCCACCACAATCATTGTGTGTTAGAGTGGATTAGAGCGGAAAATATGATAAGTTCCACTCTAACACATGTAGATTGAGGTGAATACGAGTGTATCCAAACACACTCTTAATAGGTGCAAAGAATCCATGAAACCAGTGTTTGATCAGGCAGCAGCACAAGACTGCTGCATCTCAGGCATTTTTTTCTTTTTCTTTTTTCTTCTTCTTCTGGATAATACAGTCACAAAGCTTGGTCCCTCCTTCGCTTCTCTCTGGGGAGTGAGACTACCTAGCTAGAGGGAGAAAGATATATGGTTATATACTTATATCGATTATACTATACGTAGTTGTTCTCCTTGTATTCCATTTGCACGTCCCGTTTGGATTAGATCCATCAGCTAACTATTAGTTTTGTATTCCATTTGCACGCCCCATTTGGATCCATCGGCTAACTGTCAGCTGTGTTAGCTAGAAAAAACTGGAGGAACTAATTGTTAGCTGGATGATAGGTACTCCCTCTGTCCAATAAAGAATATAACTAGGAGTTGCGTACCGATAAGAGTAGTTCATGTTTGACCAAATTTTTAGTGAATTCTATTCATATTTATGACTCCAAAGTAATTTATTATGAAAATACATTTCGTAATTAATCTAATTGTATTTATTTGATATCATAATATTAATATTTTTTAAATCTATAATTAGTCAAACTTAAGATTCTAAAATATGACACTGTGCTAGAATTACATTCTTTTTTGGAGATCTTAGTTGGCTAGGTTATGTTTTGATCCAAGAAGATAGTAGTTAGCTGCTAATAATTAGTTCGTTGAATCCAAACAGGTGTAGCTAGTAGTTTATTAGCTAATTGTTAGCTGAATACTCAACCAACAACTATTTCTCTAGTTGAACCAAAATAGTTAAAAGCAACTAATAATAGTTGTGACCTATTAGCTAGCTAACGATAGCAGCTAATGGATCCAAACAGGTATTTATTAGCTGAAGCTCTAAATATGACATAAACTAATTTTTAGCAGCTAATTTTAGCTATATAGAAAGGCCCCTAACCCCTAACTAACCTGGGATTCCCTGCTGCACTCGTGCTGTTTAAAAAATCACAAGCAAGAAAGCCAGAAACTCCAGTCACAAACTAGCCGGACATGCAGCAGCAAGTTGTCACCTTTTTCGCAGTAAAGGAGTTGTTCTTGCCGGCGCAGGTGCGCTACCAATTTAGTTGCGTTGGAGGTGCACCTGCTCCACCCGCAACTATCTCATGCCCCGCCCGGTGGGCTTCTCGCTCGGGGCCATGCACGGAGACGGCGTGGGCCTCGCTTGGGCTTTGTTCATTGGCTCATTGCACTGCCAAATGTTTGCAGCCAACGTGCCATGGCAACCCCATATTGTATCCTCGGCCACACATTGCCATTCCTACCCCAGCCGCTCTGTACTCCTGCTCACTGCTCACATTATTAGCTAGGCATGTAAATAAAAAAAAACTTTACAATTATGCACTGGCTTCTCTGATTGATAGCATCAGCTAGGTACTGCTGCCACAAGCCCTACCATTAGGGATGAAAACGGATCGGATACGGACGAATATCACTGATATCGTATTTGTTTTCATATTTATGTCCGGATTCGGATTCGAATACGGATAGTATAAAAAAATATCGGATAGAATACGATTGGATATCGACATCATAAATATGTGATTTAAATATTCGGATACGAATACGGTATCGGATGTTAAATATCCAGACTCGGATACGGACGGATTAAAACCTCTTTAAACGAATTCGGTCTCGAATACGGTCGGAAAATATCCGTACCGTTTTCATCCCTACCTACCATGCATGAAAGAGAACTTGCATTGTGTCCTCGTCAAGGAAAGGGACTACGCCTGCAAAAACCAAGTGATGAATGGGATGTTGTCAAGCAGGCCCTACTGCTCTTGTGTTGTGATGTCACTTTTCAGATCAGATCTACCACTACCAGAAACACACACCAGCTTTCACACACAAGCCCTGTCTGTCACTTACATGCGTGGCTCACATATGTCAAGCACAAGACACCAAGGCCGTAGTTGCCACGAGCTCGCAAAAGCATTCAGCATTTCAGCTTTGCGTTAGTTGGTTGGATGCTTGGAGAGATCATGCATGTGCAAGCAGCAAACCCAAGAGAGAGAGAGCGAATCTGCCCCTGTTCAGACACAAAGGAAAGCCATGTTTCCCCATGATGGATCCTTCCCTGAGATGCTGTCTCTCTCTCTAGTCTCTAGCTGTGTAACGCCATGACCTACCTGAAAAGTTGCAATAAGGGTGTGCCTCTCTGTGGACTGTGTGCGCGCGCGCTCAACCCTTTTTATAAAAAGGATGCAGCCTTTTTGCCCAGATGGAGATGGAGCGCATCATGGTACAGCTGCTCAGCCATTAGTGGCACCATTAAGACCAAATAGTTAGATTGGGGCTGGGAAATAATGCAACTTGCAATTGTCAGTCTTTCAGATCAGAGGAGGAGCCAATTGAAAGCGCCATGAATTAGGATCCTGGTACAAGGAAAAAAACCGGGCAAGATGCTCCTGTCATGTTTTGTTTGTTCTAATCCTTTTGTTTCTATTTGGTTATGAGTCTTAATGAGTTTTAGCCCCCCAGTCCCACCCCCTCTCCTGAATTCAGTTTGTCTGACCAGCTACCCGTCCCTAAACACAATCTAAAACATTTTGAAGTAAAAAAAACTAATGATTCAGTTGATAAAAACCAATTGTTGGATATAGGATCTTTTGCTGGCAATGAATTCTCTCCAACAGTCGAGTTCTCAGTCAAAGGACACAATTGAAACAAACTAGTTTCACCTAATTAAGTTTTTTTATAAAAAAAACATGCAACTATGTTTTTTTATTAAAAATACATGCATTTTTAGTTATGTGCATCTTTGAGATGGATTCAACATCTTGGATTCACCTGAAAGTATCTTCCTTTAATAATGCGAGGCAGAATTTATGTCTCTTCTACTAATATATTCCCTCGGTTTCAAACTATAATTCATTTTCGTTTTATTTGAAGTCAAACTTCTTTAATTTCGATCAAGTTTATAGAAAAATATACGGACATCTACAAAATCAAATTAATTTCATTGACAACAAAATATTTTTTTTGATACTGTATTTATTTGAACCTGCAAAAGTTAATAGATTTTCCAAAAAAAACTGATCAAAGTTACACAAGTTTGACATAGGGTAAAATTAAATTGAAGTATACTTTGGAATGGATAGAGTAGCTAGCTCTCCATTCGATGCCTGACAAAATTATGTTTCTTCTGATTGAGCATAGAGATAGCTAGATCCCTTCAGCGTTACACACACATAACTGAGCTGTTGCTTGCATTCAACTACAGGCCTTGCACATCTCAAGGCAAATTAAGACCCTGATCAAAACCAAAGATAATAAAAAAACTACTACTACCATTGCAATGGGAAGACAGCCGGGCCCATGGCTTATATAATAGAAAATTTCCAAACAGCATTAACTAACTCAACTCCGATCCAACATAGACCAATCACACTTCCTCAACCGGTCACATACCACTTTTTAACCAAGATCTGCATGCACAACTCCTCTTCTTCGAATAAACGCAGTACGGTCAAACAATTTTAACTGCACATGCCCTGTTTTCATTAGCGATGTACCGGTATTTAGTAATAGTATTTACTGTGCTCCCTTGGGTCCTTACCGGCCTTGGTCCTAATTGGACCTAATTACACGTTGCCATGCACTGTACTACTGGATAAGCTACAGCAACGAGTCTTGTTTTGTAATCTTGAGGCATTGCTACATTTGACCCATCTTGGTCATGAAGGAACCGCACAGCTTTGAACAGGCAAAGCTAACAAAGTGTAGTTATATGTAGAAAATCAAATTATTACCAGCTGGGAAGTTTGGTCAAGTTTAATTTATTGCATTCGTGTTGTGAGTGAGTGCGATATCTTTTTTTTTAATTAAAAAGAAAGAAAGGGCCAGGGGAGGAGGTTGTTGGAGAGCAAGCATCACAGTTCACAAAAAGTACAGCTAACCCAGTCCTTAAGCTAGAAGGTCATATCACATAAATAAAAAGCAAAATGTACTACTATAAATTATCCGTTGTGCCATTCCTGAACTTTTTTTTCTCCATCCCTCCCAGGTCCCAAAGGTACCATTCATTAGCTCATGACTCCCAACAAAACAAAGATGTGACTTGTGACTGGACCAAGCATCTGATCATGCATCATCTATCAGGATTCAGGAGAGGAGAGGAGGAAAAAGGAAAAGGTAAAAACAAGAACAAAGTGTGGCACCATCACATTCACAGGTGGAGGGTGTGATCTGCATTAACTTGGACAGGTGTGCACCCATCTACCTTTCTCCAGTCTTTAGTTGCATTGTTCACAGGAGGTGTTACATTTGGCTCTTCTCTCTTCTCACTCTCAACATTTATGCCTTGGCCACTCACCTCACATGCATGCTTGGCTTCTTGCTTGCTCATGCCTTGCAACAACTACCACCACCACCACCATGGCCATAAACACCCTTGCATTGCACTGCACTACATTGCATATGACACCTTTTTATTGGCATGCATGGATGGGTGCATGTGTGCAAGTGTTTGTTATGCTTATGCCCTGATGGGTTGGAAGAAATTCAACAGGTTCGATTGTTTCACTTTCACCATGGCCTGGATCTGGGTCAGGCAGATCTGCCCCCTTGCAGGATGCTTGCTGTTACCATGCTCCAACTGATTCACCATTTGTGCCACCTTGCTTAAAACCCAGCGGCTGCTGAGTTCCACTCTGCAGGGCCAGAAACTGCAATGGATTCAAGCTTCACACACTGCCTGCTGCTGCAGCTCCCCTTTTATAATAATGGGATGTAATGATTAACAATGTGAGGGCAAGATTTATCTTTCCATCGATGCAGTGCAGGCCACAGTGAAGTATAAATATGCCCTGCTCTAGCCAATGGGACACAAAAGGAGAGCTTCTTCAGCTGCATACACTGAACCTTCACATGAAAAGGCCTGAAATCTTTTTCCATGACACGCACAGATCTTGTCCTCCTCTAAAACCACACTTATCCAACTAAACCCACTTTATGTGTGTATAATCACATGCTTTTTACATAGTTTATTATCACTTCAATTAGCTCCAGCCAATGGTTGCAAAGAGACAGCTCTGTTTCTTTGCTAAGACAATGATGTCTTTGTTGTTAATCAAGCTCCTTTTTTTCTTGGTACAGCGCAATGGAATCTATGGAGAGCTCAGCTCTGGTAAGTGCACAGAATGAGGGGGCAGACCAGTTATCCCCTCCCCTCATTCTGGGCCTGCCTGCTGACAGCCTGCACATGGCCTCATGGGATCAAATCTCATTGTTAAAGGCTTGCAAATCCTGCAAACATGGCTTGGCACACACTACTATAGTGTTTTCCCTTATTCCACTCCCAGCTGTTCCTAGAACTAATCTGGGTTAACTGCTTGGAGGGCTTTTCAAATGCTCTCAGATCAGGGAAAGGTTAGAGCTATGAGGACACATGCATTGCTGCTTGTTCCTTCCATTTGATCTGCAAAATGTTCAGAAGTAACAAATCTAAGATGGATGCCCTCCTCTACACTAGCTCTCCACTGCAGTTTTCTTCATCTCCAGCTCATAGAGATAGTTTCTTCCATAATGACATATGAGTAAGCTAAGCAGTTGGCAATTGGCATGCATGAACCTAATCTCTCATGCATCTAAATTTAAAAGACAGGCCTTGGGACCACGCATTGGATATTGTGAACTGCATCAGTATTCTCTTGCTCTCCATCAGAGAAGGTGATTAACAAAACAGCATGATTTTCTCTCAGGTAAACTATTCAACTACTGGTGTAATTAAGTAGTAATTTGCTTGGATTTAACAACCAGAATGAGGTGAGTGACATGCACAGAGAGTAAGCAGCAGACATCTCTGGGTGCATCACAAACAGCAGCACCCTCTGCTCCCAGATTTGGTAGTATATCACCACTTGTGCTATCCACTGAAGAATAAGCTGGAAGCAAACTGAAGCGCGCACACCCATCTATACATGATTCCCCTGTGGCACTAAGACATTGCATCTCTGTTGCCATGAACTGCAGGCCCTGCTACATACGTATATATACAGCAGCCACACATATCGATGCACGATGGACGGTTCCGGATCGCCGACGTGGCTGATTACTGATTAGCATGCATGACCTTCGTGTTCCTTGATCAATGCAACTAACCAATCCAATCACACATGCATGCACCTTGTGCGCGATTAAACAACAACATGCAGTGGCAGCTGGACGGCACATGATCAGCTAGCTGCTGATCCTGCCTTGTAATATTCCATGTAGATCATGTCCAGCTTTGGCCTTTGGGCTTGGAAGCAGACTTTGTCTTGGTGGGAGAGAATTGGTTGGGAGCAGGACGGAGCCACGGCTCTTGGCTCTTGCACTGCTAACCCAGGGATTAGGGCGCTAAGCATAGTGTATTATATATAGCTACCGACCAAGCCGAAAGGAGCAGTAGGGCCTTGGGCTGTGAAAATAATCTGTCTCCCCTAAACATAACACATGCACGGCCAAGGATGAGACAGCCCTGTGTTTGTGTGCTGCCAATGAGCTTAGTTATGCCTGCATCTGGATTGAATTAAATAGGGCTGATGCTAGTGTAGTTTTTCTTGTGGACAACTGATTTATGCATCCTAGTTAATTCGTTCTAGGATCCCATACAGTCAAACTACTCACTAGGATAAATTATATGCCTAGCTAGACGACTTGCCATTTCAAATCTAGCTCGGCTAGACTTGTTTTATATTTGTCGTAGCTTAATTAATGCATATTTGTGCAAGTTGAAATGTGATACAGTTTTCTTTTTGTAACGGTCAACTACTTAACATGGATGCCATGCATCTCATCTCAATGCCTAAAACGATGCACACAGTGGTTATTGCTGTTAGCTGAATGATGAGTGCCTGCAAAACAAAAGTGTCATTTGTACTAGTTGAACTTTTTTAGGGCATCACTTTCAGCTCTTGGACCTTTTGGGCAGCAGCAGCAGTTTAGGTAGCTAGCTAGCTAGGTCTAACAGCCCACAGAATCACACAGGTAGACAAAGGCTGGAAAACCGGCAACTAAGGCAGCGTTTGGTTGCCAAAAATTTGGCAAAAGAACAGTACATTCCCTGTCACATCGAATCTTTGAATGCATGCATGAAGCATTAAATATAGATAAAAAATAAAACTAATTACACAGTTTAGACGAAATGGACGAGACGAATCTTTTAAGCCTAGTTAGTCTATGATTGGATAATATTTGTCAAATAACAACAAAATTGCTACAGTAGCGTTTCCTAAAATTTTTCGCGAACTAAACAGCCCCTAACGCGAGATGATGCTTAGTTTATTAGTGACTTTAATTTTGTTCGTACTAAACACGCGTGTTCGGTCGTGCAGTGCGTAACAAGAAGCCTTTGCTCGTGCCCTTCTTTTCATGAGACGCGAGTGGGAGCTGTAGTTAATTAGTACTCCTTCGTCCAAAAAATATATATAATTCTAGTACCCTACAAAAGCATGCATCTTGAGTTTAATTAAGTTTAATTATATATATATAATAATATCAATGTTCACGATATCAAATAAATATTATTAGTTTTTTTATAATAACGCATTTATTTGATACGTAAATATTAATATTTTTTAGAGTTAAATTTCAGATAGTTTGACCAAATAGAAAGCTAGAATTATACTGCATCTGTTTTTTTAGAAAAGTTAAAAGATTGTAATTTAGAACGAAAGTAAGTGTGTTTTTTTCGGGCAGTACTACTGACGACTGAGACGTGTCGTGCTGTGAGTGGCCTCGTTTCCATCCCCCATTATTAGAAATAATATTAATATAAATAAAGAAGTGTGCACGAGGACAGCCACAAGGTGCGGCACATTACGTTGAAAAACACCTTTTGTTTGGTTAACGCTCCCTGAGCTAAAAACCGTCTTGTCGTGTCCACACTTACAGTACACGATGTGTTGTCGTGTCCACACGTACGATGTGTGTGGTAAGAAAAAGAAAAGATGGCGGTCTCAATTTTCCCAGTCCCATGCTAGGTTACTCGTACATTTCTAATATAAAAAAGGGTGAGAACAAATGCACTAAATTCATGTAACAAAATCTGACATGAAATTAACCTTTAGTTTGCTTCCCCGGCTCCGACTCAGTAGTATCAAGGCTTTATTTGCCTTGTTCGCTTATGCTGAAATTCGACTTATGCTAATACTTATACTTATGTTGATTTGTTGTAAGAGAAAAATATTATTTATTTGTTGAAAAGCAGTTCAAGTGAACAAGGTGCAAACATCGATCGTCACATCAATCATATCATCTACATAGAGATATGATCACTGCATAATTTAGTAAGTATAGCTACGTCGTCCAGGATGAATATATAACAAACAAACAATTAATTAACAAACCAATCTCTTGAATAATTTAGTAAGTATATGCATATAGCGCAGAAGCACAGCGACAGCGTACGGCGTACGTATACAGAAGAAGCTTTATGGCCATCACAGCGGTGCTTAGCGCAAGACGGCACGCACGAGGCCGGCAAGTGCGTCCCTCCGATGACCGGTCCAGTCCTCGGGTCCGACCGGTCGGCCGGTCACGTCGCTCGCCGGATCGTCCAGTCGTCCTGCCCGAGCGACGAGTAGGAGCAGGCGTGTAGCATCGGAACCATACCTTTGGATCGGATCCGCCAGCATGTCGGTCGTGCGTGCAATGTGCATCCGCGTGCCGCTAGCTTAGCTTGCCGTCGTCCGCGCTGCTCGTTCGGCGAGCGGAGACAAAGCACCTTCGGCGGCACGGCACCGGTGCACGCCGCGGAAACACCGTACCTACAGATCGATCGACGCCGCGCGGGGCGAACGCCCGTACATACGTGTGCGTGTCACGCCCCTGGATCGTATGTCTCGAGCGAGCACGAGGCGTGTCGTGGCGCGCGCGACGACGACGCACGGACGGACGCAGGGCACAGCAGCTAGCTAGCTAGCTTTGCCGTTTCGGGGGCGCAGGGCGCAGGCCGGGCAGGGAGGAGTGGCTCGCGCGCGCGGCTGTTGCGGGAGCGGCACGGCCGGGCCGGCCGGCGCGCGGGCAATGATGCATCATGCGCGCGCGGCGTGCCCGCTGGGCGCTGGCTGACGACGCCCACAGCGTGGGCCGCCGCGCGGCTGACGGGGGACGACACGATGCATGCATGTGTACGTAGTACTGCACCCACACCCACAGCTGTGCCAAACTGCTGCTGCCAGTGCATCGAGCCATCGACCATCGAGATCGTCCCGCGCGCGCTACATATATATAGGAGTACGTCGTTTTAGTCCCGTGCAATAAGCACTCTTTTTTTTCCGAAAGAACGGTAAAAGTTTTGCCACGATTTCTATTAGACGAAGAAAGAAAAAAAGGCCAGTGACGCAATAAGCACTCTTTCGTCTTCCTCCTTTGCGCCTGTCTCACATCCGTAACAGATCTTAATAATTAGCGTAGTGGTCTAGTGACTAGTGGACGTGGAGTTACTGGATCGCTCAATGATCTATTAAACGTTATGGGTTGCTATATTATTGCCCCACGTTCTAGAGAATCTAGACCACACGGCATACCAAAAAGGTACGGTGAAGTTAAACAAACTCCTGATAGTTCACCTAAAAAAAAGAAAAAATAGTGGCTTTGTAACGTGTCATCATGTAGAACAATAACCGTGTTGGTGGGCCAGTAAATTTTAGTACTAAAATTCATTCAACTCGGAGGAGAAAACAATGAACAACTTATGTATCTGAATGTGACGGAACGTCACCAAACATCGTACTAGTACAATCATTCCCGTGGCAACAACATCTCTCTAATTAGTGGCGCCACACAGTACCACTACCGTGATTAATTTCACTCGCTTATTAGGATATAGGATGACAGATTGACAGGGACGGTGTGCCGACCTGAACTGTCATGCTAAATGGTAAGTACCTACTACTACTATTCCTGCCACGTCAACGTCTCGCTACCAGCAGCAACTCCATCGTCGTCTAAAAACAAAACAAAAAAATGGCTGATGACCCCAGAGGAAATAGTGCAGTTTTTGTTTTTGTCAAGCCCCATCGAAACAAAAGAAAGCTCCAACAGAAAAATAGAAATGTGTCGTTAACCGAAACTGGCCCATGCAAGGGGTGGCCCACATCCTAGCTGGCGAATAATTTTCCTCCTCCGGTCACCACCCCACAGTCCCCCGCAACGGGCCGCCACACGATACGGGAACACCCGGTCCGACTCCCATCCCAAGCCCCGCGCGCGACGTCAGCCGTCCGTGGCCGAGCGGACGGGCCAGATCTCGCCCGCGCCCCCGCGGCCGTCGGCCGTCGCTGTCTGTCCTGCCCCACCGGCTCGCGGTCGCACGCGCCAGTTGGGAGGAATGAGTAGGCTGCCCGTTCTGGGAAGGACGGGCCCGCGTGTCAGACGGCGACGTGGGTCCCTCGCCCCCTCCCGCGGGGTGGAAGTGGAAAGCGCGCCACCGGTCATCATTGGACGAGGGAATTTCCGTGCGGGGCCCGGCGCTCTGTCAGCGTCGTAAAGGCGCGGGGTGGTACGGAGTTCTGTGAGAAAAAAGGCCGGGCCCCGTTCGGTCTCGCTTGGCCCATGTACCCATTCGCTTTAGAGGAAGGTTAATAATATACTTTTTTAGAAATACGTGTATATTGTTGTGTGACTTCGTAATCACTGGCGGAGCGTCGTTGGGGCCAACCTGGCCATGGCCCCCCTTCTCTGGTCCATGAATACACGGCTGCTCACTGCTGCATATCACTGCATGCATATGTAACTGATTCCTAGCTCTCTCGTTGTCCTATGCTTGCTAGCTACTACACTTGTTGATGAGTGGATCGTAGCGCTTGCAAGTATACAAATGCAAACCTGTGTACATAATCCATTCTTCTTTGACATGGTTTTTAATTGTTCATTGCAACCTACGTAGATAGAACTTGAAAAAAAACAAAGACTTGAACAGAATTCCAGTTCTTTGTACTACTATTGGTAATTAATGTAGCACTATAGCTTTGAATTAGCCCCCCTATACGTTCAAGCACGCTCCGCCACTGTTCGTAATGCATTATTTTCAGGTTCTTCATCCATATCTATTCGTTTCCATAATTCCATATGTCCAAATATCTTGATCTTATTTTTATCCTGGTTTTACCGATCTTGATCCCGTTTCCAAAAATATATATAGAAAGAACGAAAATAGGAAAAGGTTTTTTTTCCATCCTTTTTATCCCTACTACGTCATCGGACGGCGGAGGCTTGGATAAGGATCACCCTCGCCAACACGGTCTCAGTTTGGTCCCCACTCCCATGCAGTGTACCGCCTCAGCTCATACCTTGTGAGAAATGAACATGAACCGTGCCCCGTGGAGGAACAATCGCCTGCCCAAGTCAAGTACTCCTACAACCACACACGACCCTAGGAGACGGACGCACGACACGATACCAGCGCTCCCCCTCTCGATGAGAGAATGAAAAACGGTAATGCTAGGAGTCACACTTCCGTCTGCGCCAGATGTGTGGGTCCGATGTCCAGAGGCTGTCCAGAGGCTGTCGTTCCTATCTACTCTCTCTGCTCTTCTCCGATCACCACAGATTAAAAAAAATCATGTATCACCATAACTTCGCTCCACGACCGGTTCCACCGTGGCTCCCGCACGCCTCCCTCTCTACCGCGCCTCTCGCCGGTCTTCCTCTCCACCGCCGCGGCGTGCTCACCACGCGAGGCCGCACCACCTGATGTTGTCGCCTCCACCGCGGGCAACACGTGCGCCCTATCACCGGGTGCCACACAGCCCCTCACCCGCTGTCATCCTCCTTCTCCACCGCGACCTCACAGCGGGGATCCCGCTGTGCCGTGCTCCACCCGCTTAGCTGTCATGTTTTGATGAAAGCGTATGTTTTGAGTGTTTCAAATGGATGTTGCAAAAAAGATCGAGATGTTGCATATGTTGCAATGGTTGTACACGTATGTTGCAAAGGTCTGTTACCAATGTTTCATTTGTGTTTTCCAGACACATGTTGCAATTGTGTTTATCTAGATGTTGTATATGTTTCACACATACGTTGCATGCGTTTTATCTGGATGTTGCGTATGGTTGCAATGGTTTTCAAGTGTTTTCAGGTGTTTTTTAAGTGTTTCAGTAGTATGTTTCAAGTGTTTCATCTGCCTTTAGACGTATGTTGCAACTGTTGTATTTAGATGTTTCAAAAGCAGATCGGGTGTTGCATCTCTCCTCCTCGCCTTCTGCTGCATCATCTTGGTGTGTCCTCTAGGTGCCGACAAGGCATCCACACGACACCGAGGCCGGGTCCTTTCGAATCGGAGGCGTCACCCCCTTCCCCTCTTGTCGCTCGAGCAAAACGAGCCCCGCGTGGAGCGCGCGAAACAGATGCAGCGCGCGGGTATCCGTCCTAACGTCCGGACGCTAGCACCGCCGAACAAAAAAAGCAGCTGCGGTGGACCTGAGAAAAAAAAACACTGGTCCGGGCAAGGGGCAACGGCAACCGTTGCGGCCGGTACGATTTCTCAAAGACAATACAAAGGGGTCCCGCCGCCCAGGCGTCGTGTTTTCTTCCCTTGTGTGTAGCCCAAGCGTTTCCCGTGTCCGTGCAAGCTGCCAATCCAGAGGAGCGGAATGCCAGAGTGGGGAATCTCATCTACGGTCTCCGGCCACATGACCGGTGTGATCTCCTTGAATTATCTCTCATTCCCGTGGTCGTCGTCTCTGTCCTTGTTGCTTTTTTTTTGCTCACCTGCTTGCTCACACGCAATTTCAAATATTTCAATCATCAACTTTTCAGTCAACTAAATCAAATTACATGTTTTTTCCCCTTTTGGGGTACCGAGTACAGGTGCCAGGGGCGATCGGCAAAGGAGGAGGTGACGAAGACTTTGAATTTATCAGCCATGGTACAATATTTTTATTTTTCTCTAACAATAAATCAGCGAAAAATACTTTTCAGCCTGACTTTTCAGCGAAAACGAACATGGCTATAGCACGACCTAGAAATTGCTGCTTTTGGGTGGGTCAGCGCGGCCTAGAATGCTTCTCCAGCTCGATCATCAACTGCGGCAAAACCTGCAAGATGAGTTGTAACAAAGCATGTTTCGTCAAGGGCCACTTCCAACCGATAAAACCTTTCGGCCAGGTGGCTTAAGATGCTTGTGTTGTGACTCATATAGCTAGCTAGCTAGTCATGTTCTCTTTATCTTGATGACTGCTTCGATCGGCAGATAGTTGGTGAGCTTCAACGCACATCAATGAACATAAGTGGCTAGCTTGTAGTTGTAGCAAAGACTTTTCGTCACCTCTAAACTCCACTATCTTCAGGGAAGCATCTTAATGTTCATCAATCCGTACCTCTACCTGCCGCTAACTTGTCAAAGTGTGTGTGCGCTATAATTTACAGCTTAGGTTCAGTGAAATGAAAAAAAAGGCTGTTCACATATAGGCAAATATTTCCTTCATAAAAGCGTCAACTATTTAATTGTGCCACAGTACAAATAATCCGCTGACATGATCATCAATTGTTTACCGCATATACTTCGCTCACTCACGGACATGTCAACAAGTTAGTACTTGACATGGAGATGCAATCATAAGGATCCAGTGTGCATAGTCATTAGAGAGGCATGGCGCTGTGTACAAAGACCATCTATCTCTTGCAATAGAAAGATGCTTACTGTCAATGCAAGATGCCATGACATTAAGGGTGTAGGTGATGCGTAAAATAAAAGATTTGTGCATATACATATCTGAAAAAATTATTTATCCCTTTAGATACATAGTTGAATTTGAAAAAATTAGTTTTATAGCCACATTTCTGTCGGCTGATGGCAATGTCCGTCGTGAGCTATGTATATGCTTGAAGTGCATATATATCAGTCTATTCGGATGCACCTCTTGTAGTTGTGGCTGCAATGCCTCTCACAATGTCAATGTAGCACCGGCGGCGGTGTCTAGCTGCACCAACAACTACTTTAGCTAAAACGAATATGCCCTATCCCTATATCATTTGATATAAAATTTTAGGCGCCCTGCTAGAGCCGATTAAACTTTAAATTTTCTTAGATCATTGAGATATTCTGATATTAAAAAGAAACAGAGGTCGACGCATATATATCCGAGGGTACTCTTAACGGGAAAAGATCATGACTATCTTACGCAATAAAAGATTTGGAACCCATGTGAGATATACATATGAAGTGGAGTAAATGACTAACTCTAACTTCTATAGACATTAGGCATATTTATGGTATATCTAGCACAACCTTTTGTGTTGTATATGAGATGTGCAATTTCTTTGCGTGATACACTACACAACCCATCATCTGGAAGTTTGGCCATGTACAACTTTACTCTAAATTAAAAATAGAAACAACTCAAATAAACAGAAATAGTTCACCGTAACACCAACCCTCTTACAAACTACTATTTGAGCATTTCTTAATGATATATGTGGTTAAGCTTGCAATATTTGCTTTGTATCATGAGCTTTGGTTCAGCTCTGGACGGCATTATCTTGGGACAAAACCTATCTTTATGTGCATGGATATGTGTCCTAGTTGTGTGATTGTGTCTAGAGCTAAGACAAAGTGTGTACGGCTAGAAATTACAGCTTATGTTTAGTGAAATGATTAAAGGTATTTTATTCTTTTCCTAGACACATAAAGGCAAATTTTCATTTTAAAAGGATATTTTATTGTAGCATAATACAAATAATGTACTAACTTACAATTACAAATGTTCACTGTGCATGTTGTTTCGCAGCAAGAAAAAAACTCCATTGTGTGATTACACTTTTTGCTCAGTCACAAACGCATCAAGAAATTTCAATCTGAGATAGAGATAGAACCAAAAGGATACACATAACCATTAGAGAGGCTTAGAGCCGTGCAAAGATGATGCGTGTAACTAGAGATTTGCACAAACATATCTAGAATGATATCGGTATATCTTGGATACTCCTTCCAAGTTGGTAAAGCATAACTTTGACTTCTTATTTTTATTAAAGTATTTATTAAAAAGTGTTATATGTATATGTTTATGAAAGTATTTTTCAAGACAAATCTATTCATGTGGTTTTCACATTTTCAAACTCAACAACTTAGAAGTTATTCATGATTTATATTCCGAATGTTTGACCCAAACCTTATCCAACACGACTTCTTTTACCAACCTAGAGGGAGTACAAAGTATTAAAAGTTTGATGGCTACCTTTCTGTTGACTCTCGAAGATGTTTGTTGCAAGTTATGCTGGCTGAAACAACAAAGGTTCGGTGGTGGGTACCGGCTGAAATTTAAATATCGAGTTGTGATATTAGAAACACAAGAGGATGTGTATATTCAATCGCATTATTAAGAAAAAGATCGTATATATCTTGTGCAATAAAAGACTAGGAATTCCAGTAAGATATGCCTATGAAGTGAAGTAAAGCATTAACTCTAGATTTTGTAGATTAGGCATCTATGTGGTATATCTAGCTAGAAGCTTTATGCTGTGTCATAAGGTGCGCGCAATTACAACACATCATTTGAAAGTTTGCCCACATATAACTATACTCTTATTAAAAAATATAAATATCTCGTACAAAATGATAAAAATAATTCACCACAACACATACCTTCTTAGAAACTACTATTTGAGTTTAGTGTAGTGATATGTGGTTAATCTAACAATCTTCGCTTTAATTTGTATCATGAGCTTAATTGGTTCAGCTCTACAAGGCACTATCTCGGGGCAAATAGAAGCCATCTTCATGAGCATGCATGGCCTGGACATGTATCCTTCCTAGCTGTGTCGCTGTGTGATTGTGTCTAGCTAAGCCAACGTGTGTCCGGCTAAAAAAAGAAGCTTTGGCTTGATTTGGAGATAGCTTGTCCTCTTTGTACTCTTGTTGTCTGGATTACTAAAACAGCCCTAGAGCAGATAAGCACAGTTTTGTGCATGATACCTGCCCCTTTTCTTTGGCTCTAATATATGCTGCATTTTAGACAAGCAACTGAATATGTATGTGGCCGGCCAGGACGCCACAGATTAAAAATAACAGAACCGTGCTATGTCCTGGGAGGGATGCATTTAGTATGCAAAGTAGGCCATCCTGCAGCTCATTCTTAATTAGGTTTAAGGTGGTCACAACTCTCATTCAGCAGCAATAATACAGCATCAGTTGCAGCTGCGCCGCACGGTACCACAGCATAAACATTTTTCAGATGCGTGAGATTCTTCTGCTATGCAAGTTCCGGTGCACGCCCTAGCTCCGCATTTGTTTTGTTGGCCATGGCCATGCATGTCTCGGTCACCATCACCCTACTGGCTCTGACAGATCACTTGACACCCTGCCACTGCATGCTGCCACTATATCTTTGCATGGCCTTTGGGGGGCTTTATAATTAGGGCTGTGTTTAGTTGAGAAAATTTGGGTGAAAAGTTACTGTAGCACATTTCGTTGTTATTTGGTAAAATTTGTCCAACCATGGATTAATTAGACTCAAAAGATTCGTCTCGAACTTTACAGACAAACTATGCAATTAGTTATTTTTTTACCTACATTTAATGCTTCATACATACGTCTAAATATTCGATGTGATTGGTGGAAGAGGAAATATTTTGGGTACGCATGGCAAGTGAACGCGGCCTAGGATCCAATGGTTGTTGGTCAGTGACCAGTCTATGCAATGCAAGCATCAGGCCATGGGCAATGGTCATGGGGAGGCTGGGCTGGCTCTCTTGGCAATAGGGTGGTCCGGCCGTGTCCTTGTTGGAGGGATCAGAGCGAGCCATGGGAGAGAAGACAAGTGCTTGAGGCTTTTGCTTGTTTCTGGGTCACAGTGGATTCCTTCAAGGGAAAGAAAGTGGGGCCTTGCTTAGTTCCTGAGTTTGGGAGGCCGATTTGGCACTGCGCGCTACAGTATTCCTGTCGGAACACTGTAGCGCGTTTTGTTTTTTAGTGCAAAAAATTGTTCAAATATTGACTAATTAAACTCAAAATGTTCGTCTCGCAAAGTACAATAAAACTGTGTAATTAGTTTTTGATTTCATCTACATTTAGTACTCCATGCATTTGCCGGCATTTTGATATGATGAGGAATCTCCTTTTTGCATAGTAAAATTTAGGGAGAGGAATTGAGAACTAAACAAGGCCTGGAGTCGAAGCAAGGGTGCTAGGAGCTACCGCTGTTAAAATGCACATGGAACATCCTAGGAAGAATGTCGATTAGTGCACTGCTGCAAAAGCCTTTTTTTCTATTTCTCTATGGAGAAAGCTTCTTGCCGTGTCCAGGATTAGAATGGATCAATACCATTCGACCAATAGCATATATATTCTGCTATTGTCCATTTTGTGTCTGCCTTAATTTGAGCAACTTTATGTCTCTAACAACACTGAGACAGCCAATGCGTCGCTCAAAATCACATTCAACTCACGTAAATGAAAGTTTGTGTTTCAAGTGGAAGTTTACTACTAGTAATCTTACTTTTTATTGATTAGAGGTCAACAATAGAACCATCACATTAATTCTTCTCACAAAAATAGATAAAAAAAATTATTTAGCCATCAAAATTTGGTACTCCTCTATTTCAAATTGCAAGTTGTTTAATTTTTGTGTAAACTCTAAAGTCAAACTTGTCTAACATTTTACCAAGTTTATGGAACAGTAAATCAATGTGTACAATATCAAATAATTTCACTATAAAATATATTTCATAGTGTATCTAATCAATCTTGTTTGATGTATCTAATCAATCTTGTTTGATGTTGTAGATGCTTGTAAAGTCAAAGAAGTAGAAGGTTGACTTAGGAAAAACTAGAACGACTTGTAATACTTTAGAACGGAGGGAGTAGACTTTAATCATCATTGATTATAATAGCTATTGTATTTAATGTGTTTTCTAAGAAATTACTACTCACATATGCTATTATGAAGAATGGTATAAAGTAACCCCTAATTTGCATCTAAACCTTCTCTAGATATGCATCAAAAATTAATTTGAGGTTTGCTATGATAAACACAATTTGATGTAACCTCTACTTTACATCAAAACTACCCAACCTACCACTATGATATATAGGTAATCTATGTGTAACCCCTTACTTTTGCATCTAAAAATTATAACCCACTTGTACCATTAAAAATAAACTAAAACATTCCCTCAAGTATACATTTAAATAACTGACATTTGCTATTATAGAAAGATATTTAAATCACAATAAGTTATATCTACATATATTTCTAAATTACTCGCTTCTATTACTCTTGATATATAAAAAAAGTAACTTAAAGTAAACATACGTGTTACTATGTCATCATGCGGATCGATCAAGTGTGTTCTGTATGCATGCATACATGAGCGATAAAAAAATATTTATATGTTTCAGCAACCATAAAAAATGTTCTCTTAACAACGACTCATATACCAATTATATTAACAATTGAATTAAAAATATATTAATATCCATTATGATAGTTTATGTAAGTTGTTACTTTAAACAAATTTATACATTTTAATTGAAAACTATAAGATATCCATATTCATAGTATAATTGTAATCACTCTATTTTTAAAAAATATTACTATGGTTCATCACTTCATTGACCTTATTCACCGCCCAATGCAACACTAGGTTGCGGCCATAGCTAATTTCACAAGGGGTGTTAAGGTGATAAGGATACAACCAATATTAATATCAGTAGTTATTAAAATAGTACACCCCCATTGGGAGCATTGGCACTATTTCATCCTTGCCTTTGGTTATCTAGCCGTCCTCGTGTGCAATTGTGTGAGAAGTTTGTCTTGCTAAGTTAGGACAATAGAAGTAGAGTTAGATCATAGGAAACCTTGCTCACTCGTTGTCCTCCCACCTTACTTGTATCCTTCTGTGAGTTATCTCTGTCTTCGATGTCATCGCTATCCTTCCTATTTATCAATTACCCCCACTATACTCTGATAGCTAAGTCATGGCATAACTAAGATCTCTCATTTATCACTATTCCTAGCCAGCACTTTCTATATGGATTAAATAAATAATGATATCTTAGAATACTCCTTGGTGAAGTGCTACAACTATATTATGTGCGCTTGCGGAATATTCTACTTGAGCATAAAAAATACCAACATGGGCTTACTGGACAATCCATCATAATTTGTTAGACGGTCCAAAAAGACTAGGCTTGATGTGCCTAAGTGTGACGGTCCATGGGTGGTGGAATAGTCTGTGCAATTTTAGATGGTCTATCAAATCTAATGGACAATTGGCCATGTTTGTCGACAAACCTGTATATGTTCTAGGTGTTCTTGATGAGTTTCTCCTAGGGTTCTTGAAGGGTGTCCATAGGGTGTGTAGGGGGACTTCATAGGGTGCTTGTGCAAGCTTCCAAGGTTGTGGAGCCTATGGTTTGATTCACTTTACTATCTCTACTATTGAGTGTTGTACTATAGGGCTCCAATCTTTGCATCCACCAAGATCAATCTCCTTCTCTTGCCATCCATGTATCAAGGTGGAGCTCACTTCATGATTTGGGGAGGAAGGAAGGGGCTTCTCTTTGCACAATAGCATATGGATTACAGACTTGAGATTATCACGAGAGATGAGCAGGACCTACCCTTGGGACTGAGTTGAGGATCTTGAGCTCTATCTCCTCCTTGATAAAAAAATGAGCACAAGTGATAATATTGGGGATTTGTGCATGAGAGTGATCCTTGAGCCTACGCTAGTGGTTGAGTCAAAGATCTCAAGATCCATCCTTTTCTCCCATCAAGGATGAACTTCCCCTCCAATCTCCTTATTACCTATTCTTGCTTCCATTCTTGGCTCTCTTCATGTTCTTTATTCTAGAGAGAGAGTGTAAGGTCCTAGATTGCTAGAGGGGGTGAATAGCCTATAAAAAATTCTACAAGAACCACTAAGCAAACTTGTTAGAATAACAAACGGCGCAAAGCGAGTTTTGCTTAGCCTACGGTTGTGATGCAAGCCTCCTATCCACAAGTCTAGTAGATTATGATCTCTAGTTCACACAAGGGCTATGTCACTAATTTTACACTAGTGAGCAAGCTAACAACTACTAGCAAAGGGTACCACTAGAGCTACACAAGATAATCTAGTAAATGTAAAAGCAAGAGATAGGATTGTGAATCTTATACCGACGGTGGAGTGAAGATGTTGCCAATCACCAAGATGATATACAACCAATCAATATTGACAACAAAACAATATGAAGACCAATCACCGGGAGATAAGAGACACAATATTTTTGTTCATCCGGTGTTCACTTGTGCACCGACAAGCTACGTCACCGGTTGTGTCGACCAACACTTAGATGGTTCCTCGGTGTGACCCTCAAGTCACTTGCCCCTCAAGGCACGCCCCGCAAGGCACCGCAAGACACCACTCTCAAGTGAGGTAACTCAATGACACGCGCAATGTAATAGAGTTGCTTTTGGCGTCTCGCCGAGGAAAGCACAAGAACCTCTTACAATCAACCGGAGGTGGCCAAGAACAATCACCTTCTCTTGCCAACGCCTCCAACAATCTCCAAGCTGGCTAGGAGCGGTACTCTCCAAGAGTAACAAGAAATCCACCGGCTAAACCACCCACAAGTGCCACTAGATGCCCTCAAGCTATGCAATGCACTTTGGGATCATTCAATCTCACTTTTGATTTGCAATCAAGCAAGAGAGATGAGTGGGAGGAGATGCTCTAGCTCAAAGGATGCACAAGTATGTTAGAAATCACGAGAGACCTCCCTAAGGGCCGGCCAACAAGTATTTATAAGCATCCCATCCAAATAGAGCCGTTATACCCCTTCACTGGGTTCTATCAGGATGACCGGACGCGCCGGTCATAACTGACCGGACGCGCTCAACCTCGTCCGATCTTCCAACGATCACTGACCCCAACGGTCAAACCAATGACCGGACGCGCCCCAGGCAACGACCGGACGCGCCCGTCAAATGATCGGACGCGCTGCTCAAACGATCGGACGCGCCGATCGCACTAACACGCGCGCCCGCGAAGCAATGACCGGACACGCCCCTCGCAACGACCGGACGCGCCGATCACACAGTACCTGCGCGCGCAACGACATGACCGGACGCGCTCCGTGCAATGACCGGATGCGACAGTGCCCGCGTCCGGTTTGAGTCCAGTAAGCTCCTTCAACGATCGGACGCGTCCGATCATGTGTGACCGGACGCGCCGCGCGTCCGATCATCCTTGTATTCTATAGTTCTCACTGGTGTAGGGTCGAGATGGCAGACTAGAGGGGGGGTGAATAGTCCTTTCTAAAACTTAAACGTATTGGCTAACCAAAACAAATGCGGAATTAAACTTATCGGTCTAGCCAAGACTACACCCCTCTAACTAAGTTCACAAGCACCTCACAAAGATCCTAATTAAGCAACTAAAGTGCTTTCCTTAGCAAGAGCTCTCCTATTTAATTCTAGAGCAAGGTCACACAAACCTATGCACTAGTACTTTGCAAGCAAGAGGGAGCTTCTACACAACTAGTGAAGCAAAAGCACAAAGCTCCTAAGCTCACTAGCAATGCTCAATAACAAGGCAACTAATGCCAAATTAGAGAGCGCAAAACACTTAGCTACACAAACTAAGCAATGTGACTAACAAGGTTACACAAACCAAATTAGTCACGCAAAGGGGATACTTCTAGCTACACAAGCAAGAAGACAACTAGCAAGCTACACAAGCAAACTAGTTACGAGAGCAACTACACAAGCACAAGTATATATGAAAGTAAATACAAGCTTGTGTTGCACGAAAGCAAACCACTGAGAAGAGTAGACAATGTTGACACGGTGATTTTCTCCTGAGGTTCACTTGGTTGCCACCAAGCTACGTCCCCGTTGTGTCGACCAACACTTCGTGGTTCGGCGGCTAATCGGTCACACACCGAGCCTCTCAAAAGGCACCGCAAGAACCCACCATAAAGTGTGGTAGCTCAATGACACGCTCAACTAGAGTTGCTCTTCGCGATCCCCGCGGGGTGAGCACAATCCCCCTCACAAAGCTTCTCCGGAGCCTCGCACAATCTTCTTGCGAGCTTCGATGGAGCCACAAGCCACCAAGCCATCTAGGAGGTGGCAACCTCCAAGAGTAACAAGCACCACCGGCTTGCAACACGATCACCTAGTGCCACACGATGCAATCTCTCAAAGCAACACACTAGAATTGCTCTCTCACTCGATCCAATGAACACTAGCAAGAATGAGTGAGTTAGATGGCTCCCAAGCACTACCACACAAGTCACCAAGACTATAGTGTGCTCAGCTACCAGCCATGGCCGGCCAAGGCATCTATTTATAACCCCACGGTCAAATAGAGCCGTTACCCCTTCACTGGGCAGATTTCGGGACGACCGGACGCGCTCAGCCGCGTCCGATTCTCCAACGATCACTGACCCTCAACGGTCAAACCAGCGACCGGACGCGCCACTACCATGACCGGACGCACCGCTGCCACGACCGGACGCGCCCCCGACAATGACCGGACGCGCCGATCGCACAGTACCGCACGCGCAACGACATGACCGGACGCGCTCCTTGCGACGACTGGACGCGACAGTGCCAGCGTCCGGTTAGAGTCCAGTAAGCACCTTCAACGATCGGACGCGTCCGATCATGTGTGACCGGACGCGCCGCGCGTCCGATCATCCTTGCGTTCTGCAATTCCCACTGGGCGCATGACCGGACGCGCCGGTCCCGCGAGTGACCGGACGCGCCGGTTACAAACCCTAACACCCGCGTCTGCGCTGTACTGACCGGACGCGTCCGGTCATACCATGACCGCGTTCGGTGCAGCGTCCGGTCACCTCTGTGACCTCCGTTTGCCTCCGTTAAATGTGCCAACACCAACAAGTGATCACCACCTTATGCACGTGTGTTAGCATTTTCATAATCATTTTATCGAAGGAGTTAACCACTCAACTTGCCACGCCACTCGATCCTAGCAACGATGCATAGTTAGATCACACGAGTGGCACTAGATGACCGATATGCAAACAAGTTTGCCCCTCTTGATAGTACGGCCATCTATCCTAAACCCGGTCATAAACTTCTCTACACACCTATGACCAATGAAATGGAAATGCCCTAGGTTATACCTTTGCCTTGCGCATTCCACTTCATCTCCTCCGACATTGATGCAACACATGCACCAACCAATCACCAAATGATATGATTCACTTCACATCATCACGTGACCATATTGGTTCATCGATCTTGGCCTCACTTGCTCTTCACCGTTGCCTCGGTCCTTCGGCGCCAAGCCATCACACAACTTGCCCTTCACCCTAGCAATCGGTCCATCAAGCCAAGCCTCATCTTGATCTTCTCCACCTTGGTCACATGACTCCATGTCATGTCTCATATGCAATGAGCTCCTTCATGACACCATCTCATGTGGACTAATCTCCTGTGTATCTCACATAACCACATATTAGTCCACCTAAGTTGTCACTCAATTACCAAAACCAAACAATAACCTTTCAATCTCCCCCTTTTTGGTAATTGATGACAACTCTACAAAGATATGGAAATTAAGCTTTTCAAGCTAGCACTTCACACAAAGTGTAAATTGCTAACTTGTTTTGGATTTAATGTTACTTATCCAACTTTAAGCTCTATGTCAAGATTTGGATAAGCACCATAAAATCTGACTTGGTAGTGATAGCTCCCCCTACATATGTGTTCAAATGGTTTGGTTTCAAGCTCACACATATGCATGAATATGAAATTTGTGGGAGGGTTAGCACTACTAAGTGATGCTAAGGAGTATAGAATAAACCTTTGTAGCTCGATACCAATTAGTAGCTTGATACCATTTGAAAATCACAAGTTTGCCATCATCCTTAGCATCATGAGTAGCTAGACATCAAAAACACTAGAAACCCCATGAGATCAATATTATAAGCAAGGTTCTAGTTTTTGCATGATAAACATAAGTCTAGCTAACATCCTATGCATGCTAGTTATCAAATCATCATTCAAGTTCTATAACTAGCATACACCACACAAGCATGCATATTGAATTTAAGAACTTATGCAATGCAAGCAAGCACATGAATTATGCACATATCAAATGTAATCAATCAAAGTTCATAAGCTTGCTCTCCCTACTTGTGTGCTTTCTTTGTCCAAGAATGTTTGATCCCCTTACATTCTTCAATGTTGCTCCCTCTTTGTCCATGTCCATGTTCAATTTTTTAATCTCTCCCCAAAGCTCAAAAAGCTTTCATATCTTTGTCCAATCTCTCCCCCTTTGTCATCAATTTCCATAAAAGGTGTTCTTCTCAATTGATACAAAGGCTTGCATTGGGGTAGATGGTTGAGACTTGAATATTGCATTTTTGATGGACATTACCACATATGTTGGAATGACAAACTTTATGGTTGCTCTTGAGATTCCACATAGGATCTTTGACCTTGATACCAATTGGTGGGGCTCCTCCCCCTATGTCATAGCATGTGTCATTCACTTGAGATATCACTTGAAGATGAGGGTAGCATTTCTTGATTTGATCACTTAAGGTTGAGGATCACTTGTGAAACCATCATCTTGCATGAATGATACCACGTGAAGATACCATGAGTAGGAATGTGATACCATTTGAAAGAATTTTCTAGTATGGATCCACTTTGAAGGATTTGACAATAATATTCACTTCTTGAACATTTGCTATCTTCATGAGTACTACTTGTAAGATATCACTTGTAGATTATTATTTAGACACCACTTGTGAATACCACTTGGAAGATCAATTTGAGTCTAGATACTACTTGAAACAAACTAGATATCCATTTTCATTGTTGTCTTGTGCTTGTACTCTTATCATTGTCATGAGCTTCTTGTATGACTTGAACTATGTTGATTTGCCTAAGATTTCAAGTCCGGTTTGATCCAATGACAAGCTTCTTCACACCTCATGCTAAGGGTTATCTTGCCAATGTTGTACTTGTCACTTGTTAGCAATCCAAACTAGATCAAGTACTTGGGTTCACTAGCTCATGAACAAATTCATACTCATACCACTAGATCATTTAGACAATCAAGCAATAGTGGTAGGCTATGAATCTAAACTTTTCATTTGTCATGCATGATCCTAATAAGCATGTACTATATGCACTAACCGCATACTAGTAAGGGATGAAATGATCATGCACATTACAATGATACCTTTGCTATGTTGGAGTAGAGGATAGTCACATAGATTCTAATTCATTACTCCAATAGCAATGTGAAGTCCAATTTATAAGCTTGGTGAAGACCAATCATCATAGATAAATCCATTCTTCACCCACATGAAATGAAAACCACTTATGATCAAGTGCACTATCTCTTAAGTTGTGGTTGGCTTGCTTCATCTTTTTGATCAATGCTTGCATGAGAGAACTACTTAGAATACCACTTAAAATATATGACTAGCTCTCTTTTGGGTGTTGCTTGCTTTTCTTGATCAACCCTTTTGATTGCTTCAACTAAGCATCACAAGTTCCTCGGATCACCACTTCCATGTTAGCCTTCCAAGTCCTAAACTTGGTTTCACCTACACACGGCGGCAAGCCCCTCACTAGGGAGAAGTGACCTTTCTCCAAAGAACCACTCTTGATACTCACTTGAAATAATATAGTTTGATTGATCCAAATGATGAACTCAATCTTGATGAATAATCCTTAAATCTACATTTGAGTCCAACTCTTCCTACATGTTTAAGTTCTTTTCTTTCTACCAAATAATCTCCAATCATCACTAGAACTTAAACTTTATCTTCATCTTAAGTTTGATCTTGATCTTCAAATTGAGTACCAAATAAGTACACCAAGTACATTTCATAATACAAAAGTCTTGTACTCATTGCTCATCATGCTTCTAGATCAATCCAAAACCAAACTTAGGTACCTCAACCACTTGTAAACATGTTTCCAACTTGAGGACCTTTCAATCACAGTGACTCTAGATTAATTCAATGATTGTCACTTTTCTGGCCGATTATGTACCCTTCAAAGAATAATTCATATCTCCCAATGTACGGATCCAAATGCCATGAAATTTGGTGGAGATGTGCTTCACTAAGTCATCTAGCAACTGTAACAATTTGAACTTCATTTGACATCTAGATTGCTAACAAATTTCAAATCTTCCACCACTGCTACATGCTGAAAACTGCTGCATTATGGCTGACAAGATGTACTCCAAAATCATAGCATTTCTTGTCCAATTCTCATGAAATTTGTACAGCATCTCATACCATAAGTCTAGAGCATGTATACCAAATTTCAAGCCAATACAAAAAGATTTGGTCATCCAAACTCAGACTTGATCACTGCTAACTCAGATTTTCAATTTTGGACATATTTCAATACATTGAGCAATACTTCATCAAATATGAATCAAACTTGAAACTAACTTGTTTGAATACTTTCACAAGACATATATCCATCCAATCCACTTACTAAATGTCATCTCATGAATTTATCCAACACAAACCAACCCAAACTTGATTACTAAGCATTTAATCCATTCAATCATCTCATAGCAAGCAACATTGCACATTTATCCAATTCAATCAACTCATATGCACCCAAATGAAATGATCAACTAGAGATATACCTTGGTTAGCTCATGATCATTCAATAGCAAGCTTTTACTCAAATAAATTGCAAGCCATCAAATAATTCCAATAAATCATCCACAACTTGATCATGACACTTGTATGTTGTAACCCTTGGACTTCACTTATTTTGACTTGGCATTGGGATTGGATATGCATTGAGCTTCATAACTTGACTCAATATATGATGAACAAAATGAAACCAATTGAATCAAGCCTCCAATGCCGATGGTACCTATAAACAATCATCCACTCTTTGATGGTACCCAAACAAGTTTGGGTCCTCTCAAGTTAGGTGCAACATACTTAGGCATTGCCTTAGTATGAATAGCGGGATGTTTTGCAATAGCAACAATAGAGGTACCATTTACATCCTTTCTAAGCACATTAGTATCATCAATTGAAATATGCTTAGAAGTGTTACCTAGGGGACATGAATGTGCCATGTGTCCCCTTTTCCGGCATGAGTAGCAACTTCTCTTAGATTGAGCCTTTTCTTCCTTGCTCATATGTTGCTTCTCATTACCTTGCCTCTCACGAGTTTCTTGAGCCTTCTTCTCAAGCTTGGTAGGACACCCCGAGGCGAAGTGTCCCTTATCTCCATATTTGAAGCACTTGATGTGAGCATGTACTTTCTTCTCGATTTGATTCTTGCTCATCATCTTGACATCTTGAATTTGCATTGGATGTCTTGCTCTTCCACCCCTTCTTGTTTTCTTCTTCTTTATCATCAAGTCACTAACATCTTCATGATTGATCTTGACTTTAGCTTGGGGCTTTGCTTTTGGCTCAACTTGAGACTTCTTGGTAGGGCAACACTTGGCAATATGTCCCACTTCATGGCATTGGTAGCACATGAGTTGGGATAACTTCTTTGCATCTTGCTTCTTCATAATCTTGCCCTTGCTCTTGTTGTAGCCAATACCACTCTTATCACCATATCTTCTTTGATTGGTCATGGTATGCTCAATGGCGATTTTAGAGTTGTAGCACCTCTCCAACTTGTTGCTCAAATTCTTCACTTCACTTTTGAGCTCATTGTTCTCCTTCAAAAGGTTAGTCTCACAAGACATAGAAGTAGAACAAGCATCTAATTATGAAGAACATGGCATATCTAATAAATCATCACAAGAGGTGGATACATGCTTCTTGCCTACATCACAAGGGTTAGTAATATGTGATTGATCATTTGACCCAAATGATGAGCTCTCACTAGATTTGGTTTCTTCATTAGAAAGCTTCTTAGTGAGTAAAGCATATTCTTGTACCAAGTTATCATGAGCAACACTAAGTTCCTCATGAGCCAATTTTAGCTCCTCATGTGAACAAGTAGTAACATAAAGTAGATGCTTTTGTTGTTCACATGTGGTCTTTAGAAAAGAGTTTTCTTTTTCCAATTTACTTGCTTTTTCCATTTCTCTTTTTAAGGCTCTTGAGAGTTTATAAAGAAGCTCAAAATTTGGATCATCACAATTAACAACAAAACCACCAACATGTATCTTAGTGTTACCATGTGATGATATTGATGAGCTTGTTGAAGCATCACTCTCATAGCCATCATCTTCACCATCAAGTGTGCATGAGGTAGAATCAATGCGTGCATCACTTGTGGCATTATCATTCTTCTTGTCAAGTGATCTTGTGATATGATCATCTTTGTCATCACTTGATCGTGAGGTGGAGCAATCCTCCACAACCACCTTGTTGTGGTCATACTCAACATCCTCATGCGCCTCCTCCTTGGGCTCATCATCATTGGAGATCGCCCCGTATTTCTCATTTAGAAACACCCAAATCTCATGGGCGGACTTGAGGTCCATGATCTCACAAAGTATGCTACTATCCATAGATCGATAGAAAACATTAGTAGCTTGGCTATCGAGATATAGGCATTTACTTTGCGCTTGAGTTGCATTCTTTTTATCAATTGCAAAGAAAAAGCCCACATCTACGATCCACCACAATTGAGGAGAAATAAACTTAAAATTGCATGTCATCTAATTTCTCCACCGTGCAAAGTGTGTGCCATCAAAAATGTGTGGACACTCAACATCTAGCCCATAAGCCGCCATCCTCTCGGGTCGGTGAAGACCACAAATGAGAGACCCGGCTCTGATACCACTTGTAGGGTCGAGATGGCGGACTAGAGGGGGGGTGAATAGTCCTTTCTAAAACTTAAACGTGTTGGCTAACCAAAACAAATGCAGAATTAAACTTATTGGTCTAGCCAAGACTACACCCCTCTAACTAAGTTCACAAGCACCTCACAAAGATCCTAATTAAGCAACTAAAGTGCTTTCCTTAGCAAGATCTCTCCTATTTAATTCTAGAGCAAGGTCACACAAACCTATGCACTAGTACTTTGCAAGCAAGAGGGAGCTTCTACACAGCTAGTGAAGCAAAAGCACAAAGCTCCTAAGCTCACTAGCAATGCTCAATAACAAGGCAACTAATGCCAAATTGGAGAGCGCAAAACACTTAGCTACACAAACTAAGCAATGTGACTAACAAGGTTACACAAACCGAATTAGCCACGCAAAGGGGATACTTCTAGCTACACAAGCAAGAAGACAACTAGCAAGCTACACAAGCAAACTAGTTACGAGAGCAACTACACAAGCACAAGTATATATGAAAGTAAATACAAGCTTCTGTTGCACGAAAGCAAACCACCGAGAAGAGTAGACAATGTTGACACGGTGATTTTCTCCCGAGGTTCACTTGGTTGCCACCAAGCTACGTCCCCGTTGTGTCGACCAACACTTCGTGGTTCAGCGGCTAATCGGTCACACACCGAGCCTCTCAAAAGGCACCGCAAGAACCCACCATAAAGTGTGGTAGCTCAATGACACGCTCAACTAGAGTTGCTCTTCGTGATCCCCGCGGGGTGAGCACAATCCCCCTCACAAAGCTTCTCCGGAGCCTCGCACAATCTTCTTGCGAGCTTCGACGGAGCCACAAGCCACCAAGCCATCTAGGAGGTGGCAACCTCCAAGAGTAACAAGCACCACCGGCTTGCAACACGATCACCTAGTGCCCACGATGCAATCTCTCAAAGCAACGCACTAGAATCGCTCTCTCACTCGATCCGATGAACACTAGCAAGCATGAGTGAGTTAGATGGCTCCCAAGCACTACCACACAAGTCACCAAGACTATAGTATGCTCAGCTACCAGCCATGGCCGGCCAAGACATCTATTTATAACCCCACGGTCAAATAGAGCCGTTACCCCTTCACTGGGCAGATTTCGGGACGACCGGACGCGCTCAGCCGCGTCCGATTCTCCAACGGTCACTGACCCCCAACGGTCAAACCAGCGACCGGACGCGCCGCTGCCATGACCGGACGCGCCGCTGCCACGACCGGACGCGCCCCCGACAATGACCGGACGCGCCGATCGCACAGTACCACGCGCGCAACGACATGATCGGACGCGCTCCTTGCGACGACCGGACGCGACAGTGCCAGCGTCCGGTTAGAGTCCAGTAAGCACCTTCAACGATCGGACGCGTCCGATCATGTGTGACCGGACGCGCCGCGCGTCCGATCATCCTTGCGTTCTGCAATTCCCACTAGGCGCATGACCGGACGCGCCGGTCCCGCGAGTGACTCGACGCGCCGGTTACAAACCCTAACACCCGCGTCTACGCTGTACTGACCGGACGCGTCCGGTCATACCATGACCGCGTCCGGTGCAGCGTCCGATCACCTCTGTGACCTCCGTTCGCCTCCGTTAAATGTGCCAACACCAACAAGTGATCACCACCTTGTGCACGTGTGTTAGCATTTTCATAATCATTTTATCGAAGGAGTTAACCACTCAACTTGCCACGCCACTCGATCCTAGCAATGATGCATAGTTAGATCACACGAGTGGCACTAGATGACCGATATGCAAACAAGTTTGCCCCTCTTGATAGTACGGCCATCTATCCTAAACTCGGTCATAAACTTCTCTACACACCTATGACCAGTGAAATGGAAATGCCCTAGGTTATACCTTTGCCTTGCGCATTCCACTTCATCTCCTCCGACATTGATGCAACACATGCACCAACCAATCACCAAATGGTATGATTCACTTCACATCATCACGTGACCATATTGGTTCATCGATCTTGGCCTCACTTGCTCTTCACCGTTGCCTCGGTCCTTCGGCGCCAAGCCATCACACAACTTGCCCTTCACCCTAGCAATCGGTCCATCAAGCCAAGCCTCATCTTTATCTTCTCCCCCTTGGTCACATGACTCCATGTCATGTCTCATATGCAATGAGCTCCTTCATGACACCATCTCATGTGGACTAATCTCCTGTGTATCTCATATAACCACATATTAGTCCACCTAAGTTGTCACTCAATTACCAAAACCAAACAAGTACCTTTCAATCTCGCACATGACCAGACGCGCCGGTCCCGCGAGTGACCGGACGCGCCGGTTGCAAACCCTAGCACCCGCGCGCCTGACTGCTGCGCTGAACTGACCGGACGCATCCGGTCATACCATGACCGCGTCCGGTGCAGCGTCCGGTCACCTCTGTGACCTCCGTTCGCCTCCGTTTCTTTTCTGATTTTCGGCATAGTGGAAAATAGGCTTTTTTAACTCCTCAAAAACGCCTAAATCCCGTGCTCGCCAGCTCGGCGGGAAGGAGAGAGAGACCCAAACTCTCTCTACCGCACAAACTTCATCGCCTTTGTAAATATGCCAACACCAACAAGTGATCACCACCTTGTGCACGTGTGTTAGCATTTTCATAATCATTTTCGAAGGTTTTCCAGTTAGCTCACTAGGCCCTACATGCAATGCACTTCATGAATTCACCTAGTGGCACCTGTGCATCGAATAACCGATAAGACTTTCCCTCTTAATAGTTCGGCTATCGATCCTAAACCACTCACACCCTCTATGGTGTCTTGAGTGCAAAACAAAATGGCCCTATGGTTATACCTTTGCCTTGAGCCCATTTTGTTTCTCCAAAAGATATGATCCACTTCATATCATCACATGACCGTCTCGATCCATCGACCTTGACTTCACTTGCTCTTCACCGTTGCATCGGTTCGTCGGCGCCAAGTCTTGCTCAAGCTTCACCATCGCATGGTCCTTCGCCTCGAAGCCTCGACTTGCCCTTCACCCTCACAACCGGTCCATCGAGCCAAGCATTATCTTGGTCTTCATCATCTTGGTCACATGAGTCAATGTCATGTCTCATATTCAATGACCACTTTTATCTAAATCATCCACTTAGATATAAAGGTTAGTCCTAGGTTTCATCAATTAGCCAAAACCAAACTAGGGACTTTCAATCTCCCCCTTTTTGGTAATTGATGACAACCCTCACAAAGATGATTTTGATAATAAAAGTTTTGAACTTGTCATACTTGTCCAATCATTTTGCTCAAAAGTAAAGTTTGGACAATTATCACAAGCTCAGTTTTGGTAGCATTAGCTCTCCATACATTTGTGCATAGAGTTTGGATTGAAAGCTTTGCACATATGCATGAATAAAAGTGTTGAGAGAGTAATTCTACCAAAATGATGCTAAGGTGTAAGAAATGGACCTTTGAAGCGTGATACCAATCAGAGTTGCCTTTTACACCATCCTTAGCATCATGAAGTAACTAGACATCCATCACAACTCAAGAACCCTGTGAGATCAACATTATATGTAAAGGTTCTT
This sequence comes from Saccharum hybrid cultivar R570, assembly GCA_038087645.1. Classification (NCBI taxonomy): domain Eukaryota; kingdom Viridiplantae; phylum Streptophyta; class Magnoliopsida; order Poales; family Poaceae; genus Saccharum; species Saccharum hybrid cultivar. The sequence continues at coordinate 865,241 of JAQSUU010000100.1, forward strand.
GGACCACTTGTAAAGATTAAGGCATGTCTAGAAACCACAAGTAAACTAGTCCTATGCATGCTAGTAGATCATTTCATCATTCAAGTTCTATACTAGCATTGCACCACACAATCATGTATATTAAATTTAAATACATGTGCAATGAGCAAGTCATATGAGAATGCACAAACAAATGCACCAACTTTGTTTATGAGCTTGCTCCCCCTACTTGTGTGCATCAAAATTTTATTTGCCCCTTTATCATGTTGTATCATCTTTTTCTCTCCCCCTTTGTCAACAACTTACCCAAAAATGGGATCAAATTGTGGAGAGAAAACAATGTTTGATGGAGTAGGTTAGAATTTATCAAATTTGGTTCAACCTAGAACACTTGCCAAAGATATTTAATTCGATTTGAACCAAAGACAAGCTTCTTCACATCTCATAATAAGGGTTATCTTGCCTATGTTGAATTAAACACTTATAGCAAATCTTCTAGATTCAACACTAGGTTTGTAAGCTCACAAACATATCATATGCCACCACTAGATCAAAACAAGCATAGAAGCAATAATGGTAACATATATCCATCAAATTCATTTGATTTATCATGAATGCTCATGCGTACCACTTATTATGTCTACATGCTCTAGCAAGTCCTTAGCATAGGATGAATGACATGTCAATCAACTTTACCTTGCAATGTCGAAGAAGAGGCATGTCAATAAGTGGGTGGGGTGCATTCAACTCATGTTTGAGAAATCAAGAATGTTCAATTCATTCCTTAGCTTGCAGAACCTCTTTTCATCAAGTGGCTTGGTGAGAATATCGGCAAGTTGATCATCGGTGCCAACACTTTTAATGGCAATATCTCCCTTTTGTTGATGATCTCTAATGAAATGATGCCTTATGTCAATATGCTTTGTTCTTCCATATTGAACTGGGTTTTGTATCATCTTGATTGCACTTTCATTATCACATAGCAATGGCACATTCTTGAAGTTGAGACCATAATCCTTCAAAGTTGATTTCATCCATAGCAATTGTGCACAACAACTCCCCGCACTCACATATTTGGCTTCGGCGGTAGAGATTGCCACACTATTTTGTTTCTTTGAGGACCATGACACTAGTGATCTTCCAAGTAATTGACATATGCCACTTGTGCTCTTTCTATTGATCTTGCAACCCCCATAGTCGGAGTCCGAATATCCAATTAATTCAAACTTTGACCCCTTAGGATACCATAGTCTAACATCTCTTGTTTGCTTCAAGTACCTCAATATTCTATTTGCGGCCGTGAGATGACTCTCTCTAGGTGAGGCTTGATATCTAGCACACATACAAACACTAAACATGACATCCGGCCTTGATGCGGTGACATAGAGTAGGCTTCCAATTAAAGACCGATATTCCTTTTGATTCACCATATTGCCATCAAGATCACTATCCAAATTGCCGTTTGTACCCATTGGAGTTGAAATTTGCTTTGCATCTTGCATTCCAAACTTCTTCAACATGTCCCTTATGTATTTCCCTTGACTCACAAATGTCCCATTCTTCAATTGCTTGACTTGGAGACCAAGGAAGTAGCTAAGTTCACCAATCATAGACATTTCAAACTCTTTGGCCATCATAGCACCAAATTCTTCACAATAAGCTTGATCGGTTGATCCAAATATGATGTCATCAACATATATTTATACTATGAATAGATCATTCCCAATCTTCTTGGTGAATAGAGTTGTATCAACCTTGCCCATCTTGAATCCCTTAGAGAGAAGGAAATCCCTTAGCCTCTCATACCATGCTCTAGGTGCTTGCTTTAAGCCATATAAAGCCTTCTTCAACTTGTATACATGGTTGAGTTTCTTGTCATCTTCAAATCCGGGAGGTTGCTCTACGAATACTAACTCATTGATGATTCCATTGAGAAATGCACTTTTGACATCCATTTGATATAGTTTGTTGTTGTGTGCACAAGCATAAGCCAATAGAATCCTTATTGCCTCCAATCTTGCCACGGGAGCATATGTCTCATCATAGTCAAGACCTTCTACTTAAGTGTAACCTTGAGCAACTAGTCTTGCTTTATTTCTCACCACAATGCCATCTTGATCTTGCTTGTTTTTGAACACCCATTTGGTTCCAATCACATTATAGTCATTTGGCCTTTCTACCAATTCCTAAACATCATTTCTTATGAAATTTTTAAGCTCTTCTTGCATAGCCATGATCCAATTGGCATCCTTCAAAGCTTCTTCTATTTTCTTTGGTTCTAAGGTTGATACAAATGATGCATGCTCACAAAACATGGCCAATCTTGATCTAGTTTGCACACCACTTCTAATATCACCAATAACACTATCAATGGGGTGATCTCTTGCAACATGTTGTGGTTGGAGTACTTGCACTTGATTGCTTGAGCTTGGTTGATCACTTGATGTATCTTGATGAGATGAACTAGCACTATGATCTTGTACTTGAGAGTCACTAGCTAGCTTGAATGGAGAATTAAGCACTTGATCTTTATCATCATCTTGAATATTAATTACTTGCTTTGCTCTAATGTCCCCAATGTCCATGTTCTTCATTGCTTCCACTAATTGAGTTCCACCAACATCATCTAGATTCTCTTCTTAATCTTGTGACCCATTGGTTTCATCAAATTCCACATCATGGACTTCTTTTAGAATGCCACTTGAGTTGTTCCAAACTCTATAAGCTTTGCTTGTAGTTGAATAACCAAGTAGGAACCCCTCATCACATCTCTTGTCAAACTTTCCCAATCTAGTGCCCTTCTTCAAGATATAATATTTGCAACCAAACACTCTAAAGTAAGAAATATTGGGCTTTCTTCCATGAAGTAGCTCATATGGGGTCTTCTCTAGCAATGGATGATAATATAGTCTATTGATGTAGTAGCAAGCGGTATTGATTGCTTCATCCCAAAATGATTGACTCACATTGTACTCATGAAGCATTGATCTACCCATATCAAGCAATGTTCTATTCTTTCTCTCAACTAGGCCATTTGATTGTGGAGTGTACTTGGTCGAGAATTGATGTCCAATGCCATAGTGATCATAAAGTTCTTCAATTCTTGTATTCTTGAACTCACTTCTATTGTCACTTCTCACTTTCTTGATTCTAATCTCAAACTCATTGTGAACTCTAGTGAGAAATGTCTTGAAGGTGTCAAACACTTCACTTTTGTCACTAAGAAAGAATACCCATGTGAATCTTGTGAAGTCATCCACTATGACAAAGCCATACTTGTTACCGCCTATGCTTGTGTATGTTGTCGGGCCAAATAGATCCATGTGCATCAAATCAAATACTTTGCATGTGCTCATTATACTCTTCTTTGGATGTGAGCTTCCAACTTGCTTTCCAGCTTGACATGCACCACAAAGCTTATTCTTCTCAAATTCAACATCTTTCAAACCATTGACAAGATTGTGAGTTGTAAGCTTCTTAATTTGTTTCATGCCAACATGACCAAGCCTTCTATGCCAAAGCCAACCCATGCTTGATTTGGAGATTAAGCAAGTTGTCAAAGAAGTTTCTCTAGCATTGAAGTCAACTAGGTAGAGATTCTCATATCTAAAGCCTTTGAATGCCACATTTGAACCATCCATACTAATGACTTCCACATCATCAACCCCAAAGATACATTTGTAACCTAGATCACATATTTGTGCCACGGATAGAAGATTGAAATCCAAGCTTTCAACTAGCAACATATTGGAGATACTCAAATCATTTGATATTGCAATCTTCCCCAAACCAATAACATTGCCTTTCTTATTATTGTCAAATGTGATAGAATCAACACCACTATGATTGTCATTGATTGAGTCAAACATTCTTGATGTACCGGTCATGTGTTGAGTGCACCCACTATCAATAATCCAATGCCTTCCTCCGGCTTTGTAATTTACCTATAAGCAAATCAATGAAGCTTAGGTACCCATTTTTGCTTGGGTCCTTGTAGGTTAGTAACTAAGCTCTTTGGTACCCAAATAGCCTTCTTCTTTGGGCCAACAATGGGTGTACCAATAAACCTAGCTTGCACACCATTCACACCTTTGGTAAGCACATAGCAAGAATCAAAAGGTATAGTATTAACAAATTTCTTGCTTTGGTTCTTTTTATTGCAATTATACTCTAGGTGCCCAACTTGCTTGCATCTATTGCAAAACCGACCATTGCCCTTCACAAAGCTAGGCTTTGGAGTTGCAAAGGTCGACTTGCCTTTCTTGGGGGTGTATCCTAATCTCTCTTTGTTAAGAGAGAACCTTTGGCTATCCAAGCACTTAAGCAAGCGGGCCTCACCACCATAGACCTTGCCTAGGGCGTGAGTGAGCTCATCCACCTCTCTCTTGAGAGTCTCATTCTCAACCATTAGTGAGGCATCACAAGTGAAACCATCACTAGTAGTGGAGGTAGAGTTGGTGGTGGTGGATGAAGAGCTACAAGAAGGGTTAGCATTTGACATGATGATAGGTTCATAAGATGATTCATCAATTATATCACATGTAACACATATATCACATGATACAACAACCTTCTTCTTTGCTTGTTGCTCAAGTAGTAATAAGTGAGCCTTTTCAAGCTTGGAATGAGCTTTACCAAGATCCTCATGGTCTTCCACTAGACTCTCATGAGTGGTCTTAAGCTCACCAAGAACTTTCTCAAGTATTGCTACTTTCATTGAAAGCTTCTTACACTCCTTGTTCTTGGCAATAGCTATATCTCTAGTTTGTTGCATCAAGTCATATAGTTGTTCTTTAGTTGGTTCATCATCATCATTTTCACTATCATTATCATTATCATTATCACTATCATGAGCATATTCTATTTCACTTTCATCATCACTCTCATCATATAATACCTTAGCTTCTTTGGCCATGAAGCACGAAGAGGATGAATCAAATAGTGAAGGCTTCTTGTTGATAGCAATGGAAGCAAAAGCCTTGTTGGATGATTCTTCATCATCATCATCATCACTTTCCCAAGTGACCATATAGGCTCCATTCTTGCCATTCTTGAAAGTCATCTTGCCTTCTTTCTTTTTCTTCTCAAACTTGCCCCTTTTGTTGTTCTTCTTTTTGTCATAGGGACATTCGACTAAAAGATGTTCGGTGCTGTCACAATTGAAACACTTCCTTTATTGCTCATTGTTCTTGAAATTGTCATTTCTCTTTTTGAAGCCTCTTCTCTTAATGAACATGTGACCCATTTTCTTGACTACAAAAGCAAATGTCTCATCATCAATTTCAAAATCTTTATCTTTATTATTGTCTTCTTCTTCTTCTTCTTCTATGATGATAGCTTTGCCTTTGGAGGAGGTGGCCTTGAATGCCACAATCTTCTTCTTCTTCTTTTCTTCCTCCTTTTCCTTCTCATCGGCATCTTGATCATACTTGTCATATGTCAATACCTCTCCAAGCAAATCATTGGGCTTCATTGTTTCAAGCCCATCTCTTTGTAGCATCATGATCAATATTTTGAATTTTCTTGGTAAGCTTAACAAGAACTTGTGGCAAAAATCTTGGTCTTGAGTCTTGTGCCCTAAGCTCTTGAGATCATTCACAATCACTTGCAATCTATGAAACATCTCTAAGATTGTTTCTTCTTCTTTCATCTTGAAGTTCTCAAACTCACTCTTGAGCCCATATAGCTTGGCACTCTTCACAACCTTAGTGTCCTCATATGTTTCACTCAACCTTGTCCACACTTCATTTGCCAATTCTAAATCCTTGATGCCCTCAAATACTTTTGTGTCAATACCATGGTAAAGTGTATTGAGAGCCATTCTATTGCATGTTCTATTTGCTCTATCTTCATCGGTGAGATGATCGGGGTCAATGATAGCAAAGTCATTCTCGGTGACTTGCAAAACTCTCTCATAAATAGAACCAAGGTACATTGTCATCTTTCTCTTCCAATGAGCAAAAGAACTAACACCATCAAAGAACGGTGGCTTGTCCCTAACATGATTAAACACAATTTGAGCTATTTTTCACACCGAAGGATGTTAAGCCTTGATTAAAATGGTGACCACGGCTCTGATACCACTTGTAAGGTCCTAGATGGCTAGAGGGGGGTGAATAGCCTATAAAAAATTCTACAAGAACCACTAAGCAAACTTGTTAGAATAACAAACGGCGCAAAGCGAGTTTTGCTTAGCCTACGGTTGTGATGCAAGCCTCCTATCCACAAGTCTAGTAGATTATGATCTCTAGTTCACACAAGGGCTATGTCACTAATTTTACACTAGTGAGCAAGCTAACAACTACTAGCAAAGGGTACCACTAGAGCTACACAAGATAATCTAGTAAATGTAAAAGCAAGAGATAGGATTGTGAATCTTATACCGACGGTGGAGTGAAGATGTTGCCAATCACCAAGATGATATACAACCAATCAATATTGACAACAACACAATATGAAGACCAATCACCGGGAGATAAGAGACACAATATTTTTGTTCACCCGGTGTTCACTTGTGCATCGACAAGCTACGTCACCGGTTGTGTCGACCAACACTTAGATGGTTCCTCGGTGTGACCCTTAAGTCACTTGCCCCTCAAGGCACGCCCCGCAAGGCACCGCAAGACACCACTCTCAAGTGAGGTAACTCAATGACACGCGCAATGTAATAGAGTTGCTTTTGGCGTCTCGCCGAGGAAAGCACAAGAACCTCTTACAATCAACCGGAGGTGGCCAAGAACAATCACCTTCTCTTGCCAACGCCTCCAACAATCTCCAAGCCGGCTAGGAGTGGTACTCTCCAAGAGTAACAAGAAATCCACCGGCTAAACCACCCACAAGTGTCACTAGATGCCCTCAAGCTATGCAATGCACTTTGGGATCATTCAATCTCACTTTTGATTTGCAATCAAGCAAGAGAGATGAGTGGGAGGAGATGCTCTAGCTCAAAGGATGCACAAGTATGTTAGAAATCACGAGAGACCTCCCCAAGGGCCGGTCAACAAGTATTTATAAAGCATCCCCATCCAAATAGAGCCGTTATACCCCTTCACTGGGTTCTATCGGGATGACCGAACGCGCCGATCATAACTGACTGGACGCGCTCAACCGCGTCCGATCTTCCAACGGTCACTAACCCCAACGGTCAAACCAATGACCGGACGCGCCCCAGGCAACGACCGGACGCGCCCGTCAAACGACCGGACGCGCTGCTCAAATGATCGGACACGCCGATCGCACTGACACGCGCGCCCGCGAAGCAATGACCGGACACGCCCCTCGCAACGACCGGACGCGCCGATCGCACAGTACCTGCACGCGCAACGACATGACCGGATGCGCTCCGCGCAATGACCGGATGCGATAGTGCCCGCGTCCGGTTTGAGTCCAGTAAGCTCCTTCAACGATCGGACGCGTCCGATCATGTGTGACCGGACGCGCCGCACGTCCGATCATCCTTGTATTCTGCAGTTCCCACTAGGCGCATGACCGGACGCGCCGGTCCCGCGAGTGATCGGACGCGCCGGTTGCAAACCCTAGCACCCGCGCGCCTGACTGCTGCGCTGAACTGACCGGACGTGTCCGGTCATACCATGACCGTGTCCGGTGCAGCGTCCGGTCACCTCTGTGACCTCCGTTCGCCTTCGTTTCTTTTCCGACTTCCGGCGTAGTGGAAAATAGGCTTTTTCAACTCCTTGAAAACGCCTAAATCCCGCGCTCGCCAGCTCGGCGGGAGGGAGAGAGAGACCCAAACTCTCTCTACCGCACAAACTTCATCGCCTTCGTAAATGTGCCAACACCAACAAGTGATCACCACCTTGTGCACGTATGTTAGCATTTTCATAATCATTTTCGAAGGTTTTCCAGTTAGCTCACTAGGCCCTACATGCAATGCACTTCATGAATTCACCTAGTGGCACCTGTGCATCGAATAACCGATAAGACTTCCCCTCTTAATAGTTCGGCTATCGATCCTAAACCACTCACACCCTCTATGGTGTCTTGAGTGCAAAACAAAATGGCCCTATGGTTATACCTTTGCCTTGAGCCCATTTTGTTTCTCCAAAAGATATGATCCACTTCATATCATCACATGATCGTCTCGATCCATCGACCTTGACTTCACTTGCTCTTCACCGTTGTATCGGTCCGTCGATGCCAAGTCTTGCTCAAGCTTCACCATCGCATGGTCCTTCGCTTCGAAGCCTCGACTTGCCCTTCACCCTCACTACCGGTCCATCGAGCCAAGCATCATCTTGGTCTTCATCATCTTGGTCACATGAGTCAACGTCATGTCTCATATTCAATGACCACCTTTATCTAAATCATCCACTTAGATACAAAGGTTAGTCCTAGGTTTCATCAATTAGCCAAAACCAAACTAGGGACTTTCAAAGAGTGGGAGAGATTAGTAGGGAGATTGGTGAGAGGGAGAGTTGGTTCAGGTGACATGGAAGAGGATCTTGAGTTGATGGGTGGGGCCAAGGGGTTTAGGATTTGGATAGCACATCATTAGCGCGATTGCTAAAATTCTATGCACTTATCGATGGTCTATCAAATTATGTCAGACAGTCCGATAGCACCTTGTGGAGTTCGTCGAGTTGACCAATCAACTAGGGTTGAATAGGGATTGACGGACAATCCAAAGGGAAACCTCGGATAGTCCGTGTTGATGCTAAACTCGGGGGCAATTATCTATGAGACATTTCTTCACTTGTGGATGCCACTTGATCCCTGATGGAGCTTCTTAATCCATCTTCTTTCTCATCCTAATCTTATAATTGAAGTTAGTTGATTTTGTCTTGCCTTGGCTTGACCTTCGTTTAGGAGCTTCTTCTAGAGACTTAGGAGTGAAAGTCGATGGATTGTTGGAGATCAGACATGGTCTTTATAGTTGGAATTTGGTTGAGGTGATTTAGAGATGGGTCAAAACACTAGGTGGGGTCTCCCTTTTTATCTTGAGCAGTTGAAAAAGAGGTGAAACTCAAGAGTAGGTGGGCCAGAGCTGATGATAAGGAGAGCTTTCTAGAGTTCACCTAGGCCTAGGGTTTGGAATAGAGGGGCGGCGTTTGGGTTTTGGGTTGCATAAGGGGATTTTTGCAAAGTTTTATTTGGAACAATGCTCGGGCTGTGACACATTCAAACATTGTTTATATGTCCGTCTAGGCTAACAATGAATTGTCCAGCCAGATTCAAGTCCTAGTCTTTGACATGAGATGTGCACTTTTTAAGATTTATTCTTTGACATGGGATGCACACTTTTTAAGATTTATTCTAGAAACTAGCTTGCATGTGTACATAGGCAGAGTATCTGTGTGTATATGACCATCGAGATCTATTTTGTGTTTCATAAAAAATGTTTTTCATAAACTGAGGTCCCCTTTGGATCCATCCAACTAACTATTAGCTATGTTAGCCAAGAGAAACCAGCTAATAGCTAATTGTTAGCTAGATGGTAGGTAAGAAATTAGCTGGCTTATTAGCTTAGGATACAAACATCTCAATTATTTTTTAGTAGCTAACTGCTAGCTATATAAGATCTAGACAGACTCTTAGATAAGTTTGATCTAGTAAAAAGCTAAAATGATTCTATTTTTAACTTTTAAATTAGAATGAAGCCTATATCTCGCAACTCTCCTAGTAGATATTATCTCATGATCTACTTCATCGATCGGTCCATATGTTATTTTTAATTTGTTAGGGTTGTACTCTGTGGCACTACTGACCGAAGTAGATTGCATGCTAAGTGCCATAAAGGATTAAGGGACAATATCAAGTCAACCATTAACATTAAGCCCTTCTCAAATTACCTTATAGTTAGTTCTAGTAGTTAATGAACCAAACTAAACGGATCCCATTGGAGCAAGTATAGTAAAGGGATGTAGGTGAGTTGTACATTGAGGTGGAGGACAGAGAAGAGAAGCGATTTATAAGTTTACAACCAGCTTATGCACAAGAGCCAAGAAACTTTATAAGAGAAAGAAGTGAGCAATAAATGATCCAACTACTATATAAATGGGTGGAAAGGTAGGTTGTAAATACAGCTAGCAGTGTTCTATATTGCTAGCCTTGCTCTTAGGACGGGGGCTAATCATGTTTCACTATCACTTTGTGACACATACTCTTCATTAAAGAGTCTAAAGTTCTAGAGAAACTTCTACCAAATTAAGTTTAGCTACGTGATAGGTTTATCAAAGTGTAAGTTCTTTTTGCGTGGGTGGGACAGGGGATTTTATTTAATTCAAATTAGTCTAGAACAATTTATGTACACTTGATCTAAATCCTTAAATTTTAAAAGGGATCATCCAATGCAAACAAATTCAGATTTCATCCATGTTAGTGTTTGTTGAGTAGTTTAGGTATATGTTTATTGAGCATGTTCATGAATCGTGAGAGAAACACGTTGACATTCATATATTGTGCGGTCAAGTTTTAAGTGTCTTACATGAATAATACTAGTACACTTTATAACAGTAACATTTTGTCCTTGGTTTGTCCTTGGTTTGCCTTATCTTGTAAAGAAAGGAGAAGTCATCTGTCGAAGTCCAGCACCAAAGTGATAAATGCTCCATTGATACATTGGATAATATGCAATACGTTAGTGACATCTACCCAAGTTTAAAAATAAACATAGCTGCATATTATTACTGATAAATACAATGAAACTATTGTTTGAGACTGCTACGTCAAGATGAAAAAAACTAAAAGGTCATCTCAATACTTAGATGGTACTTAATCATGTCATAAACAAGCAAACACCATTGAAATGTAGCTTAATATGGGGTATGTGCCACCTATCTACCCTTGGAATACCCCCTAGGAATCTCCATAGGGATGATGTCAGCTAGCGACCACGTCTTTCAAAGTAGGAGGTCCTCAAATTCCCTCCTCAAACCCTCATTCCAAGGGCTCTAGTCCAGACCCTACTTTTATAATTCTAGTTGCTCCTCTCTTGTTCTCATCTGGTACTGCACGCTCTATTCCATTGCTCATGCTTCATCATTGTTGCTTTCCTCTGTCCCCACCAACCATCGCCCTGTTTGCTTGAGCTTATTAGCCAAATCAGCCAGCCATTCAGCAGTGTTTTTCTCTCACAACAAATTAGCGAACAATACTTTTAGCCATGACTTATCAGCCAAACGAACAGGGCATATTTGGCATCACTGGTCCCCAACTACCCTCTTGCCTAGGTTCTCCTATCCCCTCGCACCCTCCTGCCTAGACTTCCTCCACTGCCTCCCTCCACTGGCAAGGCCAGCCTCCATCGCCCATGTCGATTCCCCGCAACTGCCTTTTTCTATCCCTGTCATCCTTCACCACCTGCTATCATTCTATGCATCCAAGCTCCACATCGACTGCCCAACGATGACAAGAAAGGGAGGGTACTGCTACTGACTCAGAGGAAGGGAGGGCACAAAACCACTGATGTTGGTGCACATAAATAAGGAAGTGGCGTAGGAGCTCGGCCTCATGGTTGTTGGTGTGATGAGGGCAAAGCTGCATTGTGGTCGCCAATGTTAGGGAGGGGAAGGTGATGGTGGCGCCACCGATGTGGGGGAGAGGGCCATGTCTAGCGATTAGGGTAGGAGAATGAGAAGAGTAGAACAGTAGGAGAAGGCATGGCATGTATGAATAATGGCTATGATTTGGGGACTGTTACTGGAGTTGCATCAATTATTTAAGGGTCACAAAAGTAGGGGAAGCCCTTAGATCAAAGTAGGGACCTTAATTTGGGGAATTTTGCCGCAGATGCCCTTAGGGATCTCTAAATGGGCCAGCTGCATGGCTACGCCACACATGTCCTGCTACCCCTATCTTTGTGGGGATGCTAATTGATGAATCTAGCCTCATTATATCCCTAGCTCTCTCCATCTTTTTTGGCACATTTTTGTCAGATTGTTAAGGTAGTTGTGGTAGGTGATATGGGGGCTCAACATGACTTTGTTGGGGTATTGTTGTACATGCTTACATGGTATGAAGTGTCCGAAACATGGGAGCATTTGGCTATTGTAGAGGAACGTGAGTTTGTCCGCATTATGGTGGCAAAGATGACACTACACCATTAAATATATACCATGGTCAAGGTCAGTATATACTGGTACAATGAGGATCACATTTGTTATCGTGTTGCATGATGTCTCTACATCATAAAGATATACTGTGGTGAAGGTTAGTATATACCAGTGGAATGAGGATTACGTTTGTTGTCGTGTTGCATGATGTCTCTAAACTCTTGTAGCAGAGCGGTTCTATGAAACTCCATGATTTATTTTAGAAATTAAATTATCTAGCACTAGTTATGTTGCACGATTATTATTCATACTTCACTCGTGTAGTTTGTAACACATTGATATGCTCAAATATTTTTTTTAATTCAATTCCATTTAACAAGGTTATTCATTTAGGTAAGGTGAACTTTTGGTAATTCACCTTAGTGGTGTATTGGCATGTGATATAGTTATAATTCATTCGAAGATCATTCTTTGTGAGTTGTAGAATGCTATTGGCCATGCTGGAACATGTTGCAATCTCCTGTGTCTAGCCTCAAAAACCGAAGATGGGAAACATCTGTCAATGGGAATCCATAATGCCGCTTGCCGCCTATCTCTTTGTCTTTGTTTTCGAATAACTCTTGTCTTGGCATCTTGCATGAGAGGCTAGGAAACTTGTCAATCGTGCTCCACCCCTCTTTGCCTCTCTCTTATGTTTTGCCGTCTTTAAGACCAAAATGTTGCCTAAAAATTGTCATAGTAATTAGAAGCAAACAAGAAATGGATGCACTTCTTTAAACTTCTTAAAACTTGCTAAACCTTGTGTTCCCTTTAGTTCTTCACATCTCTCTAGAAAGACCTACAACTTATTTTTGGTTAAATGTGAAGGCAAAGTTTAGGCAAGAAATGGACACACTTCTCAACTCATGGATTTCATTTAGCACAATACATATTTTTTAAGAAGTAAACTATTTTTAACATAACGTAGAAGGCAAAATTTTTAATGTGATATCCTACACATTATGTACTAATCTAAAACAATATAACTAAAAACTTATTTTTGTAAATAGACTTTTCGCTCACATGCCAAGATATCAAGACGATGTTACTAGTGATAGAGATATCAATGATACACATTCTTGAGAGATATTCTACCACTGCAAGAAAATATATTACAAATTTAGTTTATGTAATAGATTTTTTACTTGCTAACATACCAAGAAGTTGTTACTAGACATAGAGATAATAAGGACGCGCACAATAGAGAGGCGTCCACACATGTAGAAATATTATCTATCTTGGAATAGATCACAAGCATCATGCTTACCATTGAAGATGTCGTGACTCTTACGAATAAATGAGGCGCGTAAAAATGTTAGCTATATATATATATATATATAAGGTACCAACATCTCTTTAGGTGTAAAGTTTTCAAAAGTTTGGCGAGCACACTTCTGCTGACCACGAGAGATGTCTATCATAAGCCATGCATACGTGTGGATGCATATCTCTAGAAGCTCGGTGCGCCCTCCTTTTATTTGATTTGAACCTTTTCTGGTTCATGGAGTGATGGAGATGCCGTGACGTCAAGTAGAGATCCACTAATAGAGGAAACACGTATTAAAGCATACTCGCCAGAAAGATTACAACTATTTTGTAATATAAAATATCAAAATCCGTATCAGAAGCCAATGATGTAACTGAATCGTCAACCTGACCATAAATCTTGTAGATATTAGATTATCTATGGTCTATCTATAGCCGATATGTTGTGTGAATGGTGAGTCTCGTGCAATGTCGTGACGTCAACAATGATCTTTCTAAAGAAAATTACCGAATATTTTGTGATATAAAATATCAAAATATGTATCGGAAGCCAATGATGTAACTGAAGCGCTGACCTGACCATAAATCATATAGATATTAGATTATCTGTAGTCTATCTATAGCCTGTATGCTGCGTGAATGGTGAGTCACGTGCATTGTCGTGACATCAACGATGACGACAAACTAAACTCAGTCAAACAAAGATGAAAGTTTAATTTTTTAGATAGGTACATAGATTATACTCTAAATACAGTAGAGTTCATACAAAACATTTGTATTTGTATTGTAAGAACGAGCAAACCACCTATGATCTTTGTAAAAAAATTACCGCATAACCAAATATGGTTGTGCTTTGTCACCGAAGCCTTGAGATCACCATGGACCGGAGAGAGAAAAGGAGAAACCCCACTGAAAAACCCAAAAAGACCGGGGGAAACAGAAAAACCCTAAGGCCTGGTTTAGATTCTAGAATTCACCTTAAATTCCACTATGCAAAAAGGAGATTCCCCGTCACATCAAAATGTCGGTAAATGCATGGAGAACTAAATGTAGATAAAATCATAAACTAATTGTACAGTTTTATTGTACTTTGCGAGACGAACATTTTAAGTCTAATTAATCAATTTTTAAATAATTTTTTACACTAAAAAACAAAAGTGCTACAGTGTCCGAAGGTAACACTATGCAAATTCGGCCACCCCGAATCGACAATCTAAACAAGGCCTAAACACCAAGACGAAAACCCATCCTGCAACTCAAATAACCCCACAGAAAAAAAGGAGCGCTGTTTTTCACTTTGGACCCCGGAACATCCGCGGCCTCTCAAGGCCGCCCCTCCCACCCACTATTTCTTCCCCTCTCTCCCACTTCGCCCCTTTCTTCTTCCTTCCTTCTCCCCTCCTCCTCCGTGAGGGCTGAGGATATCCTTCAACCCATCCACCTCACGAGGAATCCGCACTCGCTTTTGCTCCGCAATTTATTGCTCAGGGTTCTTGCTGGGTGGTGGCGGCGGGTGGTGCGAGCAGTAGTTCACAAGAGCAAGCTGTTCTTGTGTGCGTGGTTCTATGCCTGCTTGCTTGGTGAGGGGAGGAGGCGGCGGCGGAGTAGTGGGAGTTGAGGGGTGTAGGTACCGGCATTGCTGAGGCGGCGCGGGGAGATCCGGCGATGTCGGAGGCCGACCGGATACGCCACCGCACGGCGGCGCTGGCGCTGCACGACGATGAGGTAAGAGACAAGCCAGACGCCAAGGCGAACGTCTTCGCGGATCTCGGCTCGCCGGTGTCTCCGCTGCGGGCGCGGGCGAGCGTGGCGACGTCATCGTCCTCGTCCTCCGGGTCGGCCAAGTCGCCGGCGCCGTCGAATGCTGGTATGGCGGGCGGGAGGAGCCACTCCGGCGAGCTGGTGGGCGAGTGCAACCCACCTCGGCTGATGGCGCACCGGCGGTCCGGATCTGGACAGTTGATATTCTCTGGCAGCAGCAACCGGGGGAGCGGCGGTGGGGACCGTGGAAGCACGGCGAGCTCGCCGATGCTGAATGCACTCCCCACCGGGAACATCTGCCCGTCCGGGCGTGTCCCGGCAACGGCGGCCACGCCCCCTCCCCCGCGCTCCCGCCCGGACGTGCTCGGATCCGGCACCGGCCACTACGGCCACGGGAGCATCATGCGCGGCGCCGGCATGGCCCCCGCCAGGAGCAGCATTGACTCCTCGTCGTTCCTCGGGCCCTCCTCGAGGTCGCCGGCGAGCTTTCCGGCAAGCAGTGGGGGCCTCCAGGAGGTGACCCGCTTGGGGAACGAGTGGTACAAAAAGGGAAAGTACGGGGAGGCGCTGCGCCACTACGAGCGCGCCGTGGCGCTGTGTCCCGAGAGCGCCGCATGCCGCGGCAACCGAGCCGCCGCGCTCATAGGACTCGGCCGCCTTGCGGACGCGCTTCGTGAATGCGAGGAGGCTGTCCGACTCGACCCGGTCAGCGGCCGCGCCCACAGCCGCGTCGCAGGTGTTTGCCTCCGGTGAGCTTACTGCAGTCTTCCTACCTCCACCATTGCGCTGCAACCTGTACTAGATTTTAGAACTGATGTGCATCAAGGTCCCTATCTCTTGCTTCGATTTTGTTCTTCATAGTTGCATCTGCATGTTGATGTTGCTTTCTTGGATGTCTTTCTCTGTGAGCGAGACCGAGGAGAAAGCAACATTAGTGTTGCGCCTTTTCACTTTTTCCTTTCCATTGAGGTAGTGAGATTTAGTTCTGCGATTGCTCCATCTTCACACTCAATGTTCATTTTATTCGCATCCTCAGGATGCAAGATATTGATCTTTTTGCAATTAAAAATGATTTTTTCCTGATTTATCTGTATGTAAGTAAAGCTATAATATTGTCTTGCTTTGGTTGTGGGTAAAATTGGCGTTAAAGCTTCCCATCACATAACGCTGATAGAAGGGGTGTCTGCTTAGCTGTACTTTGTAAGGTTGCTTGATGACAATTTCGTTAGGTTCATTGGATTTAGACCACACAATGCTGATGCATCCTGAATTTCTGTTCCTAATATTGTTTATACTGTATATTGTCTCCCCTGGAATTAGGTGTCGAGGACTGAGTGACATGCTGCAATTATTTGCATCTCTGCTGATTCTTTTCTGCTGATATGGTGTGAGGGTTGTGTTGTTTCAGATTGGGGATGATTGACAAAGCGCGGAGGCATTTCACCCAGGCGGGTCATCTTCAGCAGTCAGACCCTGCCGAGTGGCAGAAGCTGCAGGAGGTCGAGGTGCATCTGGGAAGATGCACAGATGCAAGGAAAATTGGGGATTGGAAGAGCACGCTGAGGGAGGCTGATGCTGCCATTGCTGCTGGCGCTGACTCCTCTCAGTTGGTAATGGCTTCCTCATGGTTTATGTTTTGATGGAGTTCTGGAAGTGTCGCTATATTGTTTTGGTAGTGGAATTTATACTGACATTGTGCTTTCCATGCAGCTTCTTGCCTTGAGGTCAGAAGCACTTCTCCGCCTCCACAAGCTGGAGGAGGCTGAGTCGACTCTTGCAAGTTTGCTGAAATTGGACGGTGCATTGCCCTCATCATTGATAGAAGCAAAACTCTCAGGGATGCTCGCTGAGTCATACGTACATATTGTTCGAGCGCAGGTTGACATGGCATTGGGGAGGTGTGATTGTCTAAACTTGATATAATACCCAATTTTCCATGATGCTGGGTCAAAATCAGGTTAGCACTAAAAGTTATTATTGGTCCATGCAGGTTTGATACTGCTGTTGCTGCAGCTGAGAAGGCTAGAGATCTTGATCCTGGGAATGCAGAAATTGGGATGGTTTTGAATAATGTGAGACTAGTTGCAAAAGCCAGAGAGCAAGGGAATAATCTCTTTAAAGCTGCCAAGTTTTCAGATGCATCCATGGCCTATGGAGAAGGGCTCAAGTATGATCCCTCAAATTCAGTGCTCCATTGCAATCGAGCTGCTTGCTGGTCAAAGCTAGAAAAGTGGGAAAAAGCTGTTGACGACTGCAATGAGGCACTAAGAATACAGCCAAACTATACAAAGGCTCTCTTAAGGCGAGCTGCGTCCTATGCTAAGGTAAGCAATGAGCATGCACATGTAACTTTTTTTTTTCTCTCTTTGTAATGTTCCATTGACATTGTATAATTTTATTCAGCTTGAGCGTTGGGTGGACTGCGTGCGGGATTATGAGGTGCTTCGGAAGGAGCTTCCCAGTGACAAGGAGGTTGCTGAGGCATTGTTCCATGCACAAATTGCCTTGAAGGCGACTCGCGGTGAGGATGTATCAAATATGAAGTTTGGAGGAGAGGTAGAGATAGTTTCCAATGTAGAGCAACTCCGTGCTGCCATAAGTTCACCTGGTGAGTTATTCTCTGCTACGTACCTCTCTATCTCTGCTGGTTCACGATTCATAATGAGATTTACTCGGTTTTTAGTATGTCAGAATTGCTTGCACTGCCTTGTTTACAATGTCTTTTATTGTCATACACAATATGGTCTCTGTGTGATTTATCGCTTGTGTTTCTTCAGGGGTATCTGTTGTCTACTTCATGTCGGCAATGAATCAGCAATGCACACAAATTACACCATCTGTCAACACTCTATGCACTGAATGCCCCTCAGTGAATTTTCTCAAGGTAAGCTACTGAATTCGTCAATATGTCTGTCTCCAGGAACCCTGGTAGCCAATTGCAGGCAGGAAGGATTTCTGAATGATGACTAACAAGTACTATCTTCTGTGCAACTCAACAGGTTAACATCGACAGCAGCCCAATGGTGGCAAAGGCAGAGAACGTGCGGATAGTCCCGACGTTCAAGATATACAAAGGAGGGGTGAAAGTGAAGGAGATGATCTGCCCGAGCTTGCATGTTCTGCGCTACTCCGTGCGGCACTATTCTGTATCCAGTTCTTGAGAAGCTTTAGGTACCCGTACCCCAATTTCCCATTTTCGCTAATGCATAGAGCTCCCGGTCAAACTCGCAACATTACCAGCCTCCAGAGCATTTTCACCACCTGCGTAACTACTCCCCATTGAGCAAGAGCATAACGAGCTAAGACTGTCAGGTGGAAGAGCCCCCTCCCATTCCCCATCTCCTGTCGTTTTCTCCTCTTCACCGTTCATATACCGACCCGACCCATTCAATTCAATAGCTTTTTTCATGTTTCGGGCTCTCTTCACCTCATTTTGTATTTTGATACTCCATTTTGATTCACCCCATCATAGTCCATAGGCCAGCACCCTGCTCTCTCAAGAAAAAGGGGAAATGTTTGTAATGTCGTCTAGGTTTAGCATACCATCTATCCTTTTAGGGAGGGAGAGGAGGGGGACGGGCGCTGGGGGTTGCAGTTTTCGTTACATGTAAATATCCTATAGGAAAAAACAGGAGAGAAATCCATTGGAAGATTGGTTCCCTGGAGAAAAGAGAAAAGAGAAAAGAGAAATGGTGGCATCAGATTGAGATGAGATTTTGGTGGTTGGGGTCAGGTACAGGGCTGTAGTTGTTTTGAGTTTCCATTAGTCTTTATCTATCTATCTATCTTTAGAGGGAGAGAGAGAGAGAGACAAGACAGAGAGAAGTGTTAAGTTTAACTGATGACGCAGAGATGGTTGGTGTCCATTGAAGATGATGACATGTCGTTTTGCTGCTTCTGTTGGTTTTAAATGGCGCTGATACCATATATGCTACCATTTCCATGAATAAAACATTGCAACATTCGTTCGTTTTTTTGGGGTTTCTTTCTCCAATCTGTCAGTTAATCATCTCTCTGCTATTTCTTCGTTTCTTCTGTGCTGTTGCGATGTCCTTCCCCGTATTGATAATGGTATCTGCGAGCTGGGATTTTAGTCGTAGCATGCTACAGTATCTGTGCCTGCAGGGGTTTGGTATGTGTTGGCTTGCTGTGTTTATGATGACCCACCTGATCATTGTCTGAGCTGGGATCTTAAAGGAAAATGTGGTGGCTTGTTCCTGTCAGGCCGCTCGGCCAGGGGAGGGAGAGAGGGAGGAGGAAGAAGACGGCATGGGCAGCGGCAGGACGAGCTGGTCCCGAGATGGCAACGGGTACGTACCCGACGGGTATTGCCATCCCATACCCGCACCCGCTAAGGAAAAGCTTACCCGTTACAGCATTCGTACCCGTACCCGCATACGGGTATAAAACTTTGCCCATACCTGTACCCGCACGGGTGATCATACCCGACGGGTAATCCACACCCGATAGCACATCCGAGCCCAGACATCAAACCAGCCCAGAACAATCCAATAGGATAAACCAAAGCATGTGTGAAATTTGACAGAAGCAAAGTGTTAAATTCAACCGCCAAAATCCAAACCAAGAAATAAATAAATTTATGCGCCAACAAATTTCTTTTCAAGGATAAATACTCCAATCAGATAGCACGTGCTATTTATAGCATCTTTGCTGTACAACGCCATGCAAATACTAGAAAGCACTAGCATGAACTGGAAGGCAACGCAAACAACAAAAGAGCATTCGCTTGCTCAAGCACTCAGCCTTGTTCTAGCCCTCCAGAATCCAGATCGAGTAGTCACAGGACAACGTCGCTTCGCGTGTCAGACTGGATATTAGAGGCGGCAGGAGGCAAGCAAGTGACGACTCGCAAACTCCAACTAGGGCTCAGTTTAGTTCCCCAAGAATTTTGCAAAATTTTTCACATTCCCCGTCACATCGAATCTTTAGACATATACATGAAGCATTAAATATAAATAAAAAATAAAACTAATTACACAGTTTAGACGAAATCCACGAGATGAATCTTTTAAGCCTAATTAGACTATGATTGAACACTATTTGCTAAATAACAACGAAAATGCTACAGTGCACATTTTACCAAAAAATTTGGAACTAAACTGGGCCTAGGTGAAAGCGTGGTGCGCGTACGGTGTGGCGGCGGCCAACAGGCGGAGGCGCATGTGCAGCGGCGCTGCGGCGGCCAACAACAGGAAGACGGAGAGGGAGAGGAATAGATTGAGGTAGGGTTTCAGATCAACTTTGAGTATATATATGTTTCTTAGTTGGGCTGGGCCGCAACTTTCTTTGGGCTATCTTGGGTTGAATTGATAAGACCAACATATATAGCGGGTATAAATTACCCACGGGTATACGGGTATGGGTAGTATGAATCCGCACCCGCACCCGCTCTATCCGCTGGGTAGAGAATTTTGCCCACTAACGTATCCACGGGTGAAGAAATCTTTTCATATCCACCTCCTTATCGGGTAAAACCCATCGGGTACTCGAGTTTCAGATACCCATTGCCATCTTTAAGTCCCGTCCGCTGTGTGGTGGTGTGGTCGGGCTCTGTGTGTGTGCTTGCGTGGCAACGCGACTGGCAGGGAGCATAGGGACGAGGGAGAAACAGATCGCGTGGCGCGCCTCCCGACGTGCTTAGGAGTGAGAGAAAGCAGAGACTTGGGGGCTGTTTAGTTGGCAAAATTTTTGGCGAAACGCTACTGTAGCAGTTTCGTTGTTATTTGGTAAATATTGTCCAATCATAGTCTAATTAGGCTTAAAAGATCTGTCTCGTCCATTTCGTCTAAACTGTGTAATTAGTTTTATTTTTTATCTATATTTAATGCTTCATGCATGTGTTCAAAGATTCGATGTGACGAGGAATCTGAAAATTTTGGCAAAATTTTTGGCATCTAAACGGTGCCTTGGGAAAGGCACGACCATAAACAGTTGGTACTCTTTTCATGTTGGAAAAGTAATTTTGGTTTATTATTCACCTGTTCGCTTGAGTTACTTTTCAATCATGTAACAATATTTTTTTGTCTCGTAACATTTTTGCGTAAGCCAAATTTCTTTTCGTGTTGACGAGGACCCGGGTGATGAACGAACGATGAGATCTGGGATACAGGATGGCTGGCTGAGCTGGCCCCGTTTGAATGGGGATGGGTGGGTGCAGTGCACATCCTCATTGATTGCTCTCATTCAATCGGATCCAAATGGAGCGTCCCTTTCCCTTGCTTGATTCACTCACTCACTACTACCTCCTCGGCTCCTCGCTGACCCGTAGACCAATACCATAAGCAGCACGCTGGCTGCACACTTCAACCAGATCCGGCTGGGTCTGTAATAAATTTCTTTTTTTTCTTTTTCCTTTGGTAGCCGCCGACGAATACCACCTCTCCTTTCATCCAAAGAAAAACACGGGGACTTGGAATGGATGGAACAGTTCGCCGTTAGGACTTTGGGCGAATGGGACCTGCACTTTACAGTACGTGTACGTTGCTCCAGGTGCCCATTCTCACTTCGCCGTTGTTTTGTTCCCTTGCCGATCCGGCGACCCAAAGAAATGTCAAAGCTAAGCCCATGCATCGTCATCGATGTGGGTGTGGTCCGTGTGTGCGCACCGTACGTAGGGCGGTCGCCATTGCCGTGGTAGAGTAGCAAACAGAGTATGGGTACATGTTGGGGTGGTACGACGCTACGCATTTGGGTGGCTGTACTGTTGCTGCTTGCATCTTTTTTTTTTTTGACAACACTGGCCATGTATAGATACCAAAGTTTGGCCACCAAATTCAGTATGCAGAATTCCTATTCTCCGTCACATCAAAATACCGGTACATATATGGAGTACTAAATATAGATGAAATAAAAACCTAATTGCACAATTTTGTTATACTTTGCGAGACGAACATTTTAAGCCTAATTAATCAATGTTTAGACAATTATTACCAAATAAAAACAAAATTGCTACAGTGTGACGCGGCATTTACTATGCAAAGTTTGCCCCCAAACTTTGGCATATGCTTGCATTGTCCGCTCCAGTCCGCCCCTTAGCATTGCCGGCCTATATTGTAGGCCCAGTTTGGCACGGATCCAGACAGTTTCGGCTTCCGCCTGCAGAAGATACTGCAGCGCACTGTGTTGACGCAAGTCGTCAGAACGAGGGATAAACAGCACCATGAGGTTAAAAGATGAGCAAAATTGATGGGCGGTCCTTCAAGTTAGTAGGATGTGTTATCTATGTTTCTCTACTATTAAAATATTATTTTTTGGTTCACGAACTTGGCTTTAAGTATCATCTAGATCCAAACAGGTCCTGACTTGCTCAAGATGGTGACGTGGCACGCTGACTGTACACTGACGTGGCTCAAAGATCAGGTGAAATATATTTCTATTTTTTTCTTGTCATTGTTTCTCCGTCTTCTCTCTTTTTTCGCGAATACGCACGAGAGTGCGTATCTTTGTATTAGAGAGGTAGAAGTTCAATTAAAATACAAGAGTGGCCGTTCCCGGCCCGACCAACACCATGACGGGGTTACATTTTAATTATGACAACCTTGGGATCCACTGGGATCAACCTAACTAAATGCGCAACCCTTTACAAGCCAGGAACAACTCATCGAGGGCCTCAACGTCTGCAGCCGAAAGGTCGCCCTTGAAGTATGATTAGTAGGAACGCTTGGCCGCAGAGGAAGGAGGTGCCGAAGGTTCCAAGAACCCCATCTTCTTCATGAGCAGTACTTCGCCGCGTTTGGACGCCGGGATGTGGTCCATCTGCTGAGTAGCAATCCGCCTGCTCCGAAGGGGCGAGGTCCGCTTGGGCAGCGTTTTCTGCTTGGGAGGGGAGCAGATGAGGGGTGGCGGCCTCACCACCCGAACCTCGTCGATGAACCTGGCCAGCCGCCACGCGGCCTCCCCAGGAGAAGGCGAGTCCTCCTCTGTCAACGCCACCACGCCCGTCGACGTGCCCCGCACAGGAGACGACGCGGGAGACGACAGAGGCGACTCACGGCCCCCCATGCACTGAGGAGCCGTCGACGTAGGGTCCCACAACAAGGCTTGACCCTCCGGAGTCAAGTAGCTGGGAGCCTATGCGGCCACTGATCGGGTGATGAGCAGGGCGGCGAGCTCATCCAGTATCGGGTCGACCGAGACGAGCGGATCAGGGGGATTTATGTGCTCGCAGAGCGCCTCCGCCAAAGGGTCACGCTCGAGGAAGCATCGCGCGACAGTCGGAGTAGTGGCGTCATCGCTGGGGTCGGCAGGGGTGTCCATGGCGATGTCCACCGCCGGCTTACCTCCGTGGCACCGGTGTCGTCTCTGGCGGCGACGGGTGCCGTGGGCACCCCCACGACCCCAATCGTGGTCCCATCTACGGTCGGTAGACCGCCGAGGGGTGCGTGCAAGGAGGACGGTCGTTGGCCGACACGTGCGTGGCGAGGGCGGCCGTCGGCGTCTGGCGTCGCCTTGGACCGACCACAGTCCTTAGCGAGGTGGCTGAGACCGCGGCAGCGTAGACAACGCGGAGGCAACCGGCAAGTCACCACGTGGTGCGAGAGGGAGAGGCAGTTGAAACATCTGTCGCGAAAACTGTGCGGGAATCCTCGGAGCATGCGCGCGCTAGGGCCTTGGCGAGGCTCAACCGGGGCAGAGGCAGGTCCCTCCTGAAGCGGGGGTAGAATGTCACGCCACCCATCGACGTTAGGGGCAGAGATCCGTTCTCGCGCACCGAGGCGTTGGCGGGCAGGTACCCGACCATCCACCGCCCCGGGCTGGCAGACCGTGCACAAGCTGAGGGCGCGGCCGGCTGCGCCTCCTTTGTCGTCGCGCAGGCCCTTTCCCGACATCCGCACAGCCGCGCCCCCGAACATCGGCCGGATGAATCTAGACGCGCACGGGGGACACGGTGGCCGGCCTCGACAGGCGAAGAGCGGCCTCTAGGTAAGAACGAGTCCGAGGGCACACGGGGGGCACCGGGGCCGGCTTCTCCTGGCGACGAGTGGCCTCCACGTATGTCACAGGATGATCGTCGTCAGTCTCGTCGCCGTCCTCGTCCGCCCACCGCCGGCTTTTCAATCGCCCGCCCAAGCATTCGGGGAAGAATGGTGTCGCGGCCGGCGAGAGCGAGGAGCTTGGGACGTCTAGCGACGCCGTGCCTAGGCCCCCTAGCGTGGCCGCGGCGTTCTAGGCGTCCAGCCCCAACAACGGAGGGGACCAAGTGCCGAGGCTGGCCCACTCGGCCGCAGCGGCAGAGCCCGGCGGCTACGGCGGCATGGCGTGGACGGGAGCCACGGGGCCAGCCTGCTCCAACACAGACGCGTCACGACAGCGAGGGGCAACAGCAGCGTGGGGTTGGGGATACTCGGCGGCCGGCTCCGTGACGGCCGGCGTCGCTCGCGGTGGCGTGGATGGGGCCGCCAGGTGCAACACGTTGTGCACCCCAACCTCGGGCGGCAGCTGCTCTGCCGGCTCCATCGAGGGCGGTGCGGGTCCACCCACACCTGTGGCGTCTGCGTCGGATCCGGCTAGGGGGGCGTCGGCGGTGGCAGCACTCGGCACCAGAGGCCGGGGCGGTGTCCCATCGCAAGATCTGGCGGGTGCGGGCCCGCTGGAGGCCACGCGGCGGCCCTCAACGTCGAAGGCGACGCGGGCGAAACCGGGCGGCAGGGACTGGCCGCCGGCGGTGGGCGAAGGCAGACGCCCAAGAGGCCGTCTGCTGCATCCACGGCAACGGGATCCAGCGTGGGCGGCGCATGGGAGGCGGCCAATGGCGGCGGAGAAGCGGCCGACGGCGCTGGCCGGGAGATCGACGCGGATGGAGGCGGCAGCGGCTCGCCTGCACCCGCGCGCGCCCGCGGGTGTGGGGAAAAGGAGCGGGAGGTAGGGAGGGGAGAGAGGGGAGGTGAGAGGGTGGCGGGCGCCGGCGCCAGGGCGGCAGCCAGCACCGCCGGCGGTGGTGGCGGACAGGGGGCCAGAGGGTTGCGGCCGCCGAGCCCACCTTGTCCTTCTCGCAGAAGCCCCAGAAGTCTCCTCCGTCTCTTCTCGCGCCTCCTCGACAGCTATGACCGCGCTGTGCTGGACTGCTGGGCCGCCGCCGCCGTGGCCGTGCTCAGGCGCCTCACCAGCAAGAACAAGGCGACCGCCCGGGCTGGCGACAAGAAGCAGTAGCGTCCCTCACCGTCGTTGACGACGCCCGGGTCCGACTCCCACACGACCAGCGCGCCGCCGATGGGGCCAGCGCAGACGACGAGCGCAACGTCGACGTCGCAGAGCTTCGCGAGCTGTTGCGCCTTCTTCACAAGCCCCGCTTTCCTCCTTGCGAAGGCCTTCGCGCGATCCCGTGCGTCGCCGACGAGGCTCATCTCGTTCTTGCCGCGCGGCCTGGAGTAGCTGCTGCACCTTGGGGACGATAAAGGTGGAGCCTCCAACGAGCATGGCGTTGGCGCCCTTGTAGAGTTGAAGTGGGACACCTGCGTAATGCCCTCCTGACGGAACAGCTCCTTGGTGGCCTTCGACTCGTCGCCCAGGACGAGCAAGAAGTCGACGTCGCCGCAGGTGCAGCTGAACTGTACCATGTTCGGGTAGATATGGCTGCTGGTCTCGCTGTCGCTCCCCGCGAATTCCACCACCACCAACCGGTTCTTGGCGGCCTCGACTCTCTAGCGCGTCGTCGAACTCGCGTCGTCGGACTCCTGTGTGCTGTGCATCCTGACGGCCTGACCGCAGCATGTCGACGACCTCGGCCATGGGCCGCGCGGCGAGTAACGCCATCTCGGGAATTTGGTCGTGGTCGCGGAAGCGGAGCGCGGCGACGTCGTAGGCGCGCGCCGACGCGCAGCCGCCGCCTCATCCGCGAACGTGCCGAGCCAGAAGGTGCCCAGCTTCACGGCCTCGTACCTGGGCAGGGAGCTCAGGCAGGGGCTGAACTCCTGGACGCGGCCTGGCCTGGTGCTTGGGCTGGTGGAGAGATCGACGCCGGCAACAATGGCGCGGCTGGATCTACCACAAGGAAGCCCCAGCTACGAGTTCGATCGCATCGCCACGGAGCAGCAGCCAATGGAGAAGAAGCAGAAGTCGAGTGCTGCGACGCTGGCGCGGGGAAGCCGCACAAGGGCGGCGACGCCAGGTGGAAGGCCATCCTCGTGGCGCGCGCGCACGACGGGCCCCTCGCGAGGGGCAACTTCCTGCTACTACGGAGGCTCGGGTGCGACGACATTTGGCGTGGTCAGTAATCTGGACGGCGAGCTCGGGGAGAAGAACTTCTTCGGCGGCGAGGTGTTTGGGTTCGTGGACGTTGCGCTCGTGCCCTTCGTGCCGTGGCTTCCCAGCTAGGGGAGGTACGGGGAGTTCAGCGTCCAGGAGATTGCGCGGGGGCTCGGGCATGGGGCGTTGCGGCTTGGCCTGGGCGGTGGCGTGGCCTGGTGGGACGGCACACGGGGTGCCGACGAAGCCTGGGCATGCAAAACCCTGGGGCGGCGGCGTGCCCGGCGTTCGACGGAGAGAGAGAACGAGGAAGCAGAAGATTATGTGGACCTCATGTGTGGGCCCCACACATCTGATGCATAGCCAGCACGCCACATCAGCATGCAGGATAGGCTAAGACCCGTTTAGACTTAGATGAGACCCGGACATCTTGACAGTACGGTGATCTAAATGACACCTCGTGTCAAGTTCGAGGAGCGGCCACGAATTTTCCTCTTGAAAGAAATAAGGACAAAGGAGACAGTAGTAGATGTAAAATGACGATTGGATTATTGGATACTCTGGTCATGTACTCCGTATTTTATCGAGCCGGATTCAGTGACTTTATAGAGCAAAGTGACCACATAACTTTGCCTCAATCTCCACCCTCCAACTAGCATCTAACGGCTACAGAGACTTCCAGGTTCATCATCCCCACAAAGCGGGCCACGCACAGCAGGCCAGCACGCGATTTAGAGCTAGTTTCTAACAGTTAAGAGGTTGAAGCAAAATGACTAGCTCACTAGTAGCAGCTTAGGGCTGATTTAGATGCAAAAAAATTTGTAAAATAGCACTGTAGCTATTTTCGTTGTTATTTGGCAAATATTGTCCAATCATGGTCTAATTAGGCTTAAAAGATTCGTCTCGTCCATTTCGTCTAAACTGTGTAATTAGTTTTATTTTTTATCTATATTTAATGCTTCATGCATGTGTCTAAAGATTCGATGTGACGGAGAATCTGAAAAATTTTGCAAAATTTTCTGGGAACTAAACATGGCGTTACTCTTAAAAATAAAACCGGCCGCCAACAAAGCGATATTACTAAAAGCAACACAAATAAGGGCACGTTAGATCTATTAGCACTAAAAATTAGAAGTCCTCCAACTAATAATTAACAGGTTTATTAGTAATTATGTTGGATCCATTGGTACTAATTTGAGCTGCTAATTTTTAGTGCTAATGCAGGCCCTAACTATATACATTTTAGCAGACGGACAAAAGGAAGACAAAAAATAACCAAAACAGTACAAAAATAAAATCTAAAGACGTACCAAGATCTAGAAACGCCTCTTATGTTTACAGATTTATTGTTCACTAGAAATCGATTTCTAGGGTGGTTGACAATTGAATCGCCTCTACAAATAAATTATAAAAAAAATTGGGGTGATACACAACCAGCCGTTGTCGCGCCACCACTCGCCACTACACCGGCTTGCCGCACCAGCCACTAAAAACTTCAACTACCTATAAAAGTAATATATTTTTAGAGGCGGCTAAAAAAACTAGAGTCCTTCTCTAAGTAGCTAGAAATTGAACCGTGTTTATTCAAAAAGAGATATTTACTTGTATGACCCTAAATATAACGTGTCTTTCTTTTATGGCCCATTTTTTCAAACTTACCTGTAAGGCTCAGAAACAAAATTCTCTTACCTGTATGGCCTTCCGTCCGTTTCTAGCACTTAACGGTATTAAGTCAAGGGTAAAATGACCATTTTACCGATGGCTAAAAAAATAAAATGCAATGTTTAGTTTGTCTTTTTTAGATTTGGAATAATATTGCGCAGATAAGGTCACACATATAAATGTATCTAATTTTGTGTCTTATTATGTACTGTTAGGTGCGACCTTATTTGCGCAATATCACTCCAAATCTAAAAAAGACAAACTAAACTCTGCATTTTATTTTTTCCACCACCCTTGACTTAAAACTGCTAAGTGCTAGAAATTGACGGAAGGCCATATATATAAGAGAATTTCGTTCTAGTCCTTACAAGTAGTTCGAAAAAACGGGCCATGAAAGGAAGACACATTATTTTGAGGACCATACACGTAAATATCTCTTGCTAGAAATCGTTTTCGTAGTAGTGATTTATATACTTAAATTATATTTTCCTATTTATGTCAAAAAGATCTATTTGGATTAGGATTCCTAGTTATATACCTCAAGAAATACGAGAGCTGTTGACATTTGAGCAAAGATAGTTTCTACGTTCACCGAGTTAGTTAGGAGAAAGCCAGACAAAACAAAAATAGAAAAGAAATTTTAGAATAGAGAAGAAATTTTGGCAGATGGATAAAAGAAAGAAAAAGCAAATAAAAAATGAAGTTTCTAGAACCAGATGAGAAAAAATGGAAACTAACCGAAACAAATCCGCAAGAAAAAATGGATGACAAATCCACGAGGGAAAATATTAGGTACAAATAGTCAAATATATAGATGTGAACTAAAATGTATAAAGTTATTTGTGTTGTTTTCAGCAATATTATTTTGTTGTCTGCAAGTTTATTCTTAAGAGTGAGCTGCTGCTTGAGATTGCTTTGTGCTGGCCGCTGGGTGGGCTGATGGACCTGGAAGTCCCTACAGCCGTTAGATGCTAGTTGGAAGGTAGAGATTGAGGCAAATTTACATCGTGGCTCCGTATTTTATAGGGAGTGGGGTGCTGTTATTCCGTTCAAAAACCAATGTGTTATTGTTATTATGTCATGCTATAGAGTTTTCCTAATTTGACAAAAACTCGTTTATTTCTCTTTCCTCTCCGTCTCGCAGAGCCAGTAGCAACCTAACTTCACCGGAGCTGCCCGGATTTTTGCAGTTATATCAAACTGTTGCGGAATAATATTTTTATAGGTGGGAGCCAGAGCTGCCCGTATCCGTGCCAAAGGGGCCTTAGATTGACTGCACCGCGTACTGGATATGATCCGCTACGTCATCCTCCAGTTGCATTTAGCGTAAAAACTACTGTAGCGCCGTCTGGTACCATGTACGCTACCCGACACCGTCCGCTATTTCTGGTGGAGTAGCGGCCATCCGCTACCCACGGACGTGGCGCAGGGCCCGCTGCTGCTGCTGCGCGAGATGGGAGGGAGAAAGTGCATGCGTGGGTCCCGTTGCTGCTAACTAACTAAAAAAATGTTATAACTCATAAACCAAAAAACCAAATTAAATTCCGTTTACATCATTAAATTCGTTTCAATAAATCCTTCAAAACAAGATGTCATATGGATAGATTTAGATAAAGTGATAAGTGAGCCCTACAGTGGATAGATGATGATACAGAGGATGGATGGGTGCGGGAGAATTGCGTATAAAGGAGAGAATCTTGATGACTAGACCTTTTGCATGATGAATTTAGAGTACCACGAGTGGGGATAGCCTTAGACTACCCGCACTGTCGCACGATATAGCATCCGGTACGCCTCCAGGTCAGCGGATATAGCGGACAAACGCCTGTAGCTGATATGGGATAGCATCCGCTACGCACGCGCCATCCTCCAAATCTGGCGGCTTCTAGGAGCTACCCTAAACCGGCCTGTGGGAGAGAGAGGAGAGAGGTGACGGCAGGCCCCACTATTTCAAGTTAAAAAATGTTATAACTCACAAACCAAAAAACCAAATTAAATTTCGTTTACACCATTAAATTCGTTTCAATAAATCATTCAAAACAAGATGTCATATGGATATATTTAGATAATATGACAAGTGGACTCTACAGTGGATGTGGGATGATATAGAAGATGGATGGGTGCGGAGAATTAAGGATAGAGGAGAGAATCTTGATGACCAGGCCTTTTAGAGGATGAATTTAGAGTACCACGAGTGCGGATAACCTTAATAACTGCTCGCTCACTTTGGGCAGTCAATCCAATCTTGTAGGATCGGTGACCCAGAGGATCCGCCATTTATGTTTGTTGTTTTCTAATTTGCCTTCACCCAATCCCTCTCCGTGTACTCCCTTCGTATCGGATTTATAAGTCATTTGGACAAGGTTTAGGTCAAACATTAAGAATATAAATCATCAATAACTTTTAAGTTGTTGAGTTTGCAAATGTAAAAATTATATAAATAGATTTGTCTTTAAAAATACTTTCATAAAAATATACATATATCACTTTTTCATAAATATTTTTTTATAAAAATAAGAGGTTAAAGCTGTGTTTTGGAGACCGTGTCGCTGTCCTAAACGACTTCTAAATCCGATACGGAGGGAGTATTGCTAGGGTTCATGCCGGAAATGATTAAACCGTGTGGACCACGCGCGCACCAGCAAGAGTTGATTTCATGCTCCTTATTACGGGTCACGGTTGGACAAACGGTGCGTTTCAAGTTTCGCACTACTAGCTAGGCTCGCTAAGTATTCATACAATACAACTATCTCCCAGCTGCACATGTTAAATGTACACACAAAATTCCACGCTCGACCGGTGTCGGGACCGAGCCACTGACAAATCTCGGCTTATTTATTAATGTAGTGGTTTTACATTGAGCTGTATTCACTAGCTAGTTCAATCCAAAAAGTTCGAATTAACTGAATAGATTTGAGGCTAACTAGCTAGATATATGCAATTCAATATGGTTAAGGTCATAAGCTTTGAATTCGAGTCTTGGTCAGCATACGTAATTTAATAAAAAAATATTTTTTTTGTTATATTTCACGTTTGAGGCCTGAGGATAATTCAAAATGAGGAGGAGGGGATCTCGTGTTATTATGACTAGTATATTGCCCGTGCTAACGCCACGGTGACATTTAAAACAACACAAAGTAAACAACCAAAATGATATGAATGCTTTGGTCATTTTGAAAAAAAAATCAGCGATCGCATATTATAATATTAGAATAAAAAAACATG
Source organism: Saccharum hybrid cultivar R570 (assembly GCA_038087645.1). Taxonomy (NCBI): domain Eukaryota; kingdom Viridiplantae; phylum Streptophyta; class Magnoliopsida; order Poales; family Poaceae; genus Saccharum; species Saccharum hybrid cultivar. Next base: position 896,389 of record JAQSUU010000100.1, read on the forward strand.
ATTCCCATGACAACCTAATGCCAGATAAAGATTACTTGCATGACAACAATGATATCAAAATATAGTGGATACATACACAACCTTCCAGTTTTTTACATATAACAAAAATAGTTTGAAACACCGAGAATTTACATAGCCTTTAACCTCGGCGATGCTTAGTTTTTACTCCGCACGTGCTCTCCAGCGTCTCCTCCTGCGGCCGTGCTATATTCTGGCAAGAAAAAAATAAAAGTCTATGAAATTAAAAGAAAAGGAAAACAAACATCAGTTGTTTACCATATATGAAAATGCCAGGAAAACAAACAGCAATATTTTTTGGGGTGGGTTTAGCAATGAACAGGAAACCAAATCTCAGCATGCTAGTTGTTTACCATTTATGAAAATGCCAGGAAAAAACGAATTATCAACCATTGCAGCCAATGCATGTCAAAAAAAAATTCCACAAAGAAGCTGTTCCACCACCGACAGCTGTGTTATATCTTTCATTCAGCATAGAATTGTCAGTAGCTTCAGGATTCATATCATGCTAGTGCTATGGAATCACTTGTATGTCACCCCATTATGAATTGGCCCCGTGTTACATGCAAAATATTATAACTGATAGAAGTAACCTTGAGGATTTGGGTAACCTGAGAAACTAATTAATTTCAAGTATACTATTACCCTTTTTTGCAAGGATCCAGTGCGTAACACCCATTCATTTCGGCAAGAACTAAAACAACAACTAAAGCAGATACTTGAAATTCATTCAGTCCAATAGAGTAGTCACAGACATGTGAGGCACGAGTATGCATAAAAGTATGGTTACTTACTTTCCCTTGTGGACCTTCCCAGCTTGTCCCTAACAAACATCATCTTAAGAGGAGGTGGTTGACACACACGATCTTGCCCATTGGATTTGAGTAAATAAGGAGAGAGAATGTTTAAAAGTAATTTGGACAATCCGTTTTAAATGTGTTATTTTTCTGAGTACCATTTTTATAGCGGGGGACGTTTTTGAGAGTGGATTTAGCAAAGAAAAGGATGATGGATTAGTAGGGTGGATAAGTAGACATGGTCTTATTTTAATAAGAACAGAAAACAGAGAAGGATAATTCAAAATGAGGAGGGGATCTCGTGTTGTTGTGATAAATAAACAGGGACGAGTGTAGTGTAAGTACATAGAATGCTATAGACTTAGTGGCGCTTGATGATTGTTTGTTACTATCTCTGTCTTTAAAAAAGGTTTGACCATTTTTTTTGCAAAAAGATATTAATATTTGTCATACTAATTAAATAAGAATACTTAGATTCATCATAAATATTTTTATAGTATACCTATGTAGAGCCATATATACTAATAACACTTCTATAAATCTAAGCAAATTTATGATTGTATGATTTTGATAAGACATAGAATCATTTGTTTTTTTTGGAACCGAGATAGTAGGCCATAGAGGTTTCCACTCCTGCATGGCTCCATGGTCACAATCATGCCCAATTGCTCATGCATGGCAGCAAGGCAGCATGGCCAAGTTGGGGGCACGGGAATGATTGGAACTACTAGTAGAAAGCGCGCGCCCTTGCGCGTGTGGGCGAAGAGAGTGTGGCAGGTATAGAAGAAAGCATATGTTAGGTTGATATCTTTAAATTAGACTTAAATGAATATGTTTATCAAGGAATGGTTGCCAGAGAGACTAATGCTATAGTTCATTAGACAACAAAAGCATCAATATTAAAGATAAGTCAATGTAACGAAGTACCCTAAAGACAGATTGCTATCATGATCGTGATACGGCAGCAATGAGTAACTAGTAAAATGACCTTCGATTTTTGTATCCCTTCGCCGATGAATCAGCAGCAGCCTGTAAGTGATGAGTTAGCAATTTGCACAATCAGGTGTGTCCCATGATTGAGAAAGAAAAGGTAGAATTTGAAGCCTCATTCTTTGTTAAAGCATTCAGCATCACACGTTGGGCCATCTGTAAAGAGAGAAACGGCTACATCTTTAGACAAATCAGACCGATACAGGGAAACCGGGAAACCGAACCGATTTTTTCAGGAAAACCTATATGTAGTTGTATAGGATAAGAATTGAGTTAGAAATGCATTGTAAACATCTGGGAGACCACATTCTATATTGGCAAAGACTGTAGTAGAAGTTATTGCTGCATGAGATATCCACTGCGTAAAAATGTCACAGATTTTAACAGCAATATGAAAAAGTGTATTATGGAAACTTAAGATTGGAGGTATGGTACGTACAGGAGTTGCGAAAGTAGCCCATTCCAGCGCACCACATCAAGTAAGAGCAAATAATCCTTAGTACTAGGATACGGACGAATATCACTAATATCACATTTGTTTTCATATTTCTATCCGGATTCGGATTCGAATACGGATAGTGTCAACCATTGTAGAGTTGAGATGGCATACTAGAGGGGGAGTGAATAGTCCTTTCTAAAAACTTAATCACGTTGGCTAACCAAAATAAGTGCGGAATTAAAACTATCGGTCTAGCCAAAACTACACCCCCTCTATCTAAGTCATCAAGGCAAAGATTCTAATTAAGCAACGAAGGTGCCGGGCTAGCTAGAACTCACCTAACCAATTCCAGGAGCAAGGTCACACAAACCTATGCCGCCAGTACTTTGCACACCGGGGAAGCTATTACACAACTAGTAAGCAAAAGCACAAAGCCCCTAAGCTCACTAGCGATGCTCAATAATAAGGCAACCAATACCAAATTAGAGAGCGTAAATTACTTAGCTACATAAACTAAGCAACGTGACTAACAAGGTTACATAAACCAAATTAGTCACGCAAGGGAGCTACTTCTATGCTACACAAGCAAGAAGGTAACTAGCAAGTAACACAAGCTAACTAATTACAAGAGCAACTACACAAGCACAATGTATATGAAAGTAAATACAAGCTTGTGTTGCACGGAATGCAAACTACCGAGAAGATGATGAAGACAATGTTGACACGGTGATGTTTCTCCCGAGGTTCGCGAGGTTGCCACCAAGCTACATCCCCGTTGTGTCGACCGCTCACCCGATGGTTCGGCGGCTAATTGGCATCACCCGCCAAGAACGCACGTCAGGCATCGCAAGAACCTACCTCACAAGTGAGGGTAGCTCAATGACACTCTTTACTAGAGTTGCTCTTTGCGGCTCCCGCGGGGCGAGCACAATGCCCCCACAAAGTTCTTCTCCGGAGCACCGCACAAGCTTCTTGCAGGCTTTGACGGAGACCACCACCAAGCCATCTAGGAGGTGGTAACCTCCAAGAGTAACAAGCACCACTGGCTTACAACTCGATTACCTAGTGCCATTCGATACAACCTCATGATGCAATCGCACTAGAATCACTCACTAGCTCTTGATTCGTAATCTAGTAAGCACAAGTGAGTTGAAGGGCTCCTAAGCACTCTCAAACGTGGACACAAAGTCATGCTCAACCTTAGCCATGGCCAAGATACCCCTCTATTTATAGCCCCAAGGCCAAATAGAGTCGTTACCCATTCACTAGGCCTTCTGCGGGATGACCGGACGCGCCGGTCCCTGTGACCGGACGCAGAGAGCTAACGTCCGGTCGCTAGGATGCGGCCACGTGTCGCTGCCTTTCAACCACGCCCGCAGATCTCCAACAGCTACAAGTCACGCACCAACGGTAACCACGACCGGACACACCTAAGCCCTAAACTGACGCACCCGAGCCGCATCAGATCACACGCTAACGGCTCTCGGCCAACTCATGACCGGACGTGCAGACGCGAAGACCTGACGCTGCCCCAGGCCGCATCCGCTCGAGTCCAAAGAGGTCCTAAGGAGGCCAAAAGATGATCGAACGCGTCAGGTCGAATGCGACCTAGTGCTCACCCAACGTCCGCTCGCCTTCTCCTCTCTGCGCCACCATGTCAGCAGGATCGAACGCTAAACAGTGTTCAGCCAACGTCCGATCATCCTTGCCACCCTGAGTCCGATCTCTAGAAAAAACGATCGAATGCGCAGGTCCACCCATGGCCTGCGTTTGGTCACCTCCAGTGACCACTTTCACCTCCGTTTCTTCGCCGAGTTGATCCATTTCAACTCAAACTTCTTCTTTGACAATGTGCCAACACCACCAAGTGTACACTACCATGTGTATGTATGTTAGCATTTTCACAATCATTTTTAAAGGATTAGCCACTCAACTTGCCACGCCACTCGATCCTAGCAACAATGCATAGTTAGATTACTCGAGTGGCACTAGATGACCGATATGCAAACAAGTTTACCCCTCTTGATAGTGCGGCCATCTATCCTAAATGCGGTCATCAACTTCTCTACACACCTATGACCGGTGAAATGAAATGCCCTAGGTTATACCTTTGCCTTACGCATTCCATTCCAACTCCTCCGATGTTGATGAAACACATGCACCAACATGATCAACAATGATATGATCCACTCCATATCATCACGTGATCATATTGGTTTATCGATCTTGACTTCACTTGCTCTTCATCGCTGCTTCGGTCCATCGGCGCCAAGTCATCACTCAACTTGCCCTTCACACTTGCAACCGGTCCGTCAAGCCAAGTCATGTCTTGATCTTCTCTGCCTTAATCACATGACTTAGTGTCATGTCTCATGTGCAATGAGCTCTTCATCACATGTGTGAGCTTTGCAACATTTCCAAGCCATCTTCACCATCATGGCATGAGTTCCTCACACAAGTGTACCTGTGGACTAATCACCTGTGTATCTCATTCAAACACCATTAGTCCACCTAATGTTGTCACTCAATTACCAAAACCAAATAAGGACCTTTCAACCATGCTGAATAGGATATGATTGAATATCAACATCATAAATATGTGTTTTGAGTATTCGAATACAGATATGGTATCAGATGTTGAATATCCAGACTCAAATACTGACAGATCTGAACCCCTCTAAACGAATTTGATCTCGAATACGGTCGAAAAATATTCATATCATTTTCACCCCTGCTAAGAAGTACCACCCAAGGAAGTGTTTTGCTGCATAAGCAACTCATGTAAAACATTTCTTTTAGCAAACAACTATGTACAAATGGAACATTAAAAAATAGCTTGCTAATTATATGGTGTTCTCTACTCGACCAATTGTCGTAGGCAAAAGTATTTTTAAATAATTCAAGTAACCATATGATTGTCTGAACTTTGAAAGGTTGTTATGGCTTAATTAACTTATAAAGTCAGGATGGAAAATTTCTCGGGCAACAATATTAGTATATTATTACACTGTCATAAATCATGTTGAGGGGACTCGCTTGAAGCACATGATATATTGTAGAATGAACAGCTACCAAACACATTTTCAGCGACTAATAAAGCATTACTGATGCTGACATACTACAGTCATGTTGCTAAATCAACAGGATCAAACTTGGTAAGAAAATACCAAATTTCACATGTTTGGCGTTGTATGGTTGGTAGAATGGTAGGAGATAAACCAATAACCAATAGAACTTTGTCTTTCAAAAGTGGTAAACTGGGGACACACATGCATACCTGTAAAGCAGGGCCTAATCCACCATTGTCCTGAAGCTGAAAATACAACAACTGAAAAAAGAAGTGTGAACAAACTTGTTCTCCTGCAGTTGCACAATATATCAAGTACTTGGTTTATCTAAACGTTCTATGCTACGACAATATGCACAACTAAAGAGAATCAGGTAAGCATCTAACAACTATCGTAATCTAGTAACAATGGAAGTGAACTAATATTTTCCACTGAAAAGGTAGACCTATCCAGTAGATAAAAAACCAAATAGGTTGCTTATAGAATACTCCAGTTGAAACAAGATGATGCCTATTAGTGAATGGACGTAATCAAGATACATCTGCAATTGCACAATATATCAAGTACTTGGTTTATCGAAATGTTCTATGCTGTGACAATATAAATAACTAAAGAGAATCAGGTTAGCATCTAACGATTATCGTAATTTAGTAACAATGTAAGTGAACTAATATTTTCCACTAAAAAGGTAGACCTATCCAGTAGATAAAAACCAAATAGGTGAACGGACATAATCAAGATACATGGTCAATTTTGTAAGAAGAAAAGGAAAATATGTACCTGTGGAACATGGAATTTAGAACCGAAACACAATAAATGGCAAATAAATCTGCACAAGAACCATAATTCAGCAAGCTAAAATTGGAGCATGCTACAACAATGGAGCAAGGAGAGCAGCTCTGGCCATGGCATCCAGGGCTGGTGTTGCTCCGGCTCATCTCCATCTTGAAACCTTGGCCGCAATAATCGGCTCATCCACTCCTGTTGAGATTAAATCCACCCCCAGCAAACCCTAGGTCATGAAAGGACCAAAAATTTCTCACCTGCTTCCTGTATGGACAAAATAAGGAGAGAGGGAGAAAGTTGGGTGTGAGGGTGGGTCACCACGGTCCAGCCCGCGCGCCAGCCATCGCTGCTCGTGCCGCCGACCTAGCCGCGCACCCGTGGGGAGGACCGGCGATGGAGGGGCCAAACCCTAGGCCGACGTTCATGCCGCTGTGACCCGTTGCCTTGCGTCATGAGGAGGAAGGGCACGGTGGAGGAGCAGGAGGAGGAGAAGGAGGACAAGGGAGGCCGCTGTCGCGCGGTGGGCCGGCCACCGCCGAGGTCGCCCCACATAGTCGCCTCGGTCGCGCCGTGACTCAGGAGCGAGGGAGGGAGCGTATAGGAGAGAGAGGAGGGGATGAGAAGTTTTTTGAAGGAGAATCAGGAGCTAGAGTATATATTTGCTCCATCGGATTCGCACAAGAAGCCACAGAAGCTAGCAAAATCAACCCTGAGCGATGAGGGGCCAGCAGAAGCAGATTTCAATGAAAGCGGCTACAAGGAATCTGGGCCGCATGATGGAGGATCGGACGGTTGGGAACTGTAATGCCCCTGGTGTTAAGCATGCATTAGGCATTGCTAATCATGTGCATGAGAATCATCATGCATTCATAAGCATTTCATGCAATATAAGTGAAACATAACCCTAAAACATGATAATGAAACATAGATGTTGTATTTACTTATTTTTAATAGTTGAAAGCTAGTTTAAGGCTAGTTATGCTCTTTACATGCTTGTTTGTTAATGTAAATAGCTTAGAAAGGTTTCTCAAGCACTTTGGAGCAAAGTTTATTTTGAAAGTTTTTCCAAAATAGACTTCTAAAAATAATTCTCCAAAATAGAGTTTTTATTTTAAAACAGACTTAAATCCTTATTTCAAAATTTGTTGGGATTTTGACTTTGATCCTTTTGGAAAAGTTGTAGATCATCAAGTTTTGAACAACTTTTATTTTTACCTCAAAGCTTGAAAATGATTTTTGGTTGCTCAAAATTTGAGTTGTGTGTTGTTTCATTTGGAAATAAAAAGAAAAACAATTTCTTTTCTTTAACGGGGCCGACCTCCTCCTTTCTCGGCCCACGACCGAAGTCGGCCTGGCCCACCCCGTGATCTCTCTCGTGCGCGTGCTCGTGCCTGACCAGCGGCAGGAGCTCGTCGCTGCGTGGCCATACGTCCCCGGCGCTGCCCACCCGGTGGCACGCTGTGGCCCCCCACTACCGTGCTATGCCTCCAAATCGGCTGAGCCGAGTAGCCGCTCCTCATCCTCGCCACTTTGCCTCTTCCCCTGCCCGCTCTCGCGCTCGCTAGCAAACCGCAGTAGCTGTGGTGCCATTGCCGCTAGCCCCATGAGCTCCACCGCTAGCGCCTCGGCTTCGTGTGCCACCTCCCGCTTACGTCTCCGCCCCCGTGCTCGTGTGTGCTTGTCGTACGCAAGGCAGGTAAAGGCCGCGAGCCCCTCCCCTTCTTCTCACCGCGTGGGCCGCCATGGCCGAGCTCGCCGGAGCTCGTGCCCACGCCGGCAACCGCCCTGCTCCCCCTTTCTCCCCGCACTATCTCACGTATCCATCGCTCCGCACCATCGCGAAACCAGTGCGTTCCTTCCCACGCCTTGCCGTGACCGGGAACGGCGGCCACACCGAGTGCAGCGCCGCAGCTCCGCCATCGCCGCTGGCGAGCCCATACCGGTGCTCCCCTGGCTCGATCAGCTAGGGCACGCAACTCGCCTCGCTGCGGGGAGCACGATGGTGCTCACCCCGAGACCGGAGACCTCACTGTCGGCGAGCTCCCACCGCCGGTGACCTCCTCTGCCCTGTGCCTCTGACCCGTGGGTCTGTGGGGCCCATCGGCAGCGACTGAGGGTAAACCTAGGTGCACAGACCCGAGTGCACCTAGCGTTTTGAATGCTGGTTTTAGAAGGGAATTTAAGAAATGTTTTTCAGAAAATGTTTAAATGCTTCAAAAATGCATATCTTGGTCAATTTAGCTCCAAATTTGATGAGACAAATTTTGTTAGACTTCTTGTGACTAGAGCTAGCTGTTAAAAATGTTGCATGTGGATTTTGTGATACTTTTATCTAAGGCTTTATTTAATTTGTTTAAATGTTGATTTCTTGGAAAATGCATAGTAAATAGAATATAGGTCAGAAAAATGTGAAACTTATTTTGTTGATCTAGTCATATGATGCATTTTCTGTGAAAAATATATAACATGCATGTTCTATGGAAAAATATGGCCAAGTAATTTAGGTGTAATTATTTGCTACTTCTTGTAAAATTGTTAGAGCTAAAAATATGTATAAAACGTGTCTGTGAAACTTTTTGTACAATGCTTCTTTACTGTGTAGAACATGGGAAAAATACTAAATCTATTGTTTGACACTTTTCATAGTATAAAGTATTTTCATGTGTAATTATGTCATGCTTTTTTCCATTTTTGTGTAGGCTGTTTTACTTATCCAAATGCAATAAAAATTTTATGGTAGGCTATCTTAAGCATAACTAAGCCACTATAATTTTCTCATAATTTTATGAGCACCAAAACTATATGTTGCTGTTGTAGCCTTAGTTTAAAATGAAATAAAATGTGATTCTTTATTGCATGATAAGTTTAATTGTTTTGCTTTGGTGTATCTTTGAAGCACCAAATAGCTTGCTGGTATGAGTAGACATGTTGATAATGTGTGGTAGGTTACATGTTTTGGGAGTAGTGTGTTATTCTCTACAAGAGAGGAGTTATACACCTACTCGACAATTAAGTTGAATTGTTCATCTACATGGCATGCCATCATATCATGATCATCATATTCCATTCTACTTTCCACACCACTTGCATAAATACTTACACCCATGCATCATAACAGGACCGCAGGAGAAATAGGTAGCAGCAAAGCTAGAAGCAACCGAGAAAGTCCCACATGAAGAGCCCACACAGGAGGTGCAGGCCGAGGAGGACGTCGTTGACGAACTTCCAGAGTGTCCAGACCACCGTCCGAGTTCGTTTGAACGAGGCAAGCCCTGGAGCATTTCTCCCTCAGTTTGCAAATGTTTAACTTATGCTTTAATTATATTTGATGCATTAAGTTTAGGAGTTGATTGCAACCGTTGATGCATTATACCTTGTTTACCCTCTTTACATCATATCCTTGTTTACCCTGGTATACGGAGTTGAGTGAATGCTTAGCTTGCTTAGACCGGTAGAAGTCGGGTGATTTTCTGTCACCTATGAGCTATAGGTGGTTCCCTAGATCTTGTTTAGCTCAATGTGGTATCATGGTATATAACCAAGTGTTAAATTGAATTTGAGACCGGACGGAAGCTTGTAGGGTTTTGGACTATAGTGATTTCCATCTGTGTCGGTTAAAGACCGATCGTTTTTGTCCCTTGGGTCATGTTCAACGCATGCCTCACATTTAACTGGCCGAATAAAGTACCTTTCGACCACGAAGCTAGAAAATTATTCGGGCTAAGTAGATTGCCCGCAACACACTATACTAGTGCAAGTGTGGTAGGACACGGGGGCGCGATGGTGAGTCCAAGGTACGTCCTGGCAGTCGGGCGGCCCCTGGGTACAGTGGTTCCTAGCAAACTCGAGACTTTACCTGAATAGTTGGTTCGGTGATCTGTAGTTCACTTGATCGGTGAGTGTGGTTTATGTGAGGAATAAATCACCAAGTGGATAGTAATCGATTCGAATAACCATCACTCCTGGATAGTGAGCACTTGACTTGAGCTACTTCATCGTAGTAATGTTTATGGAACACTCAGCTGATTATTATGGTTATGATAAGATAGAATGCTAATGATCATATGGTTATCATTAATTGCTGGAATCACATGATTGCTCTAGTATAGGTGCAAATCTAATTGACAGGTTAATAATTATTAACTTGATGCAATAGTTCTGGTAAAAGTATTCTTTAAATGTTAAATATGCTTTTGGCGAAATGAGTCAGCCAGTCCACTATAAAGCATGTCATAATCCTTGGAGTCACTTTATTTTGTTTATGTCGGGTAAGTCTAGCTGAGTACATTCTCGTACTTAGGGTTTTAATCCTATTGTTGCAGATGGACAGATATATTACGGTTACTGCATCAATTGCATGTATCCAGCGATGGGAGATGCATAGACCATGGGCATGGTCATTGTAGATCTCATCTCAATGCTTTTATGGATGTGATAAGTACCTGGCACTGTATCGAACTAAGGGTGTGTTGGTCGTTTGAAAACTATTTGCTTCCGCTACTTATTTGAACTTGGTATTGTAATAACTATCTTACTTTCGAACTCCGATGTATTATGTTATGCGCGAATTTATGTAATCTTGTGAATGGTGACCGCTAAACTCGATGATCTTGGTGGAGTTGTTGGAAAGTTTGAAATCCTTCGTGGTTTCATGGATTACCGGGTTTATACGGGCTTAAGTAGGATAAGTTGTCTGCTCCGACGGATGATTTTCTTACTTAATTTCGTATAAATTGGTCGGTTCTGTTACAGCTGGCATCAGAGCAATATTTAGTGGGTTACTGTTCATATGAGTATTTAAAACAGAAAGGGTTTTGAAAGCATCTAGGCCCCAGTGTTGGTTTCGGCAATTGATGACAACGCATTATTACCATGACTAACGTGTGTTTTGTAGAAACGTTGGTAAGTTAGGTCATGGAGATGATAACTGCTTTGGGCACACTATGGTATTCATGTCCCTTGATGGAAATCATTTCAGTTTTCAAAGGATCAACGATCGAGATTAAGGATGGTTAGTTCCGGATGTCAAGGTGTTGAGTTACATCTAGAATAGTCGTTAGGATCTTTGTTTCTTCCTTTGACCATACTATAAAGGGGGACATGAGCGAGTAGCTTGACCTAGGTAAGTCTTTTGTTTAGGTGTGGTGTACACTTGTCAAACTTAGCACTAGGTAGCTCTAGAAAAGCTCAAAGTTCAGTTGGAAGCAACTTGGTTCAAGTTGCGACGCATTTAGAAGACGTTTGAGCAGTTTACCTGTGACCAGACGTGGTCCTGGTCATGACCGGACACGTCCGGTCAGTACTAACATTTCACTGTGTCGGTAACTGATCGACCGGACGCGGTCCTTGCGAGGACCGAACGCGGTGGTCAGTCTGACACGTGTTCCAAAGGGTAAACAGTGTAATCGGACACGACTGTGAACTGATCGGCACGTCCGGTCTTGTTCCAGTAAGGTCCCAAGCTGACCTGACGTGTCCGGTCAGCTATGATCGGATGCGGTCGAGCGTCAGATCAGTTTCTAGTAAGGCTCTTGCATGATCGGACGCGTCCGGTCATCTCTGATCGATGCGTCCGGTCATCTCAGACCGGCGCGTCCGGTCACTCAGCGCTAACTTTCGGTTTCCGACCGTTACACTTGACCGGCGCGTCCGGTCAGTGCGTGTTTTGCTGTTTCGGCAAGTAACGGTTGTATTTGTCTGAGGGGTGTATAAATACATCCCCTCCACCTCTTTTAGAGGTCTCTTGCTCATTTGTTCAGCTGAGAAACACCTTTGAAGTGCAAGGGAGTGCAAGAGCCCTAGTGAGGATAGTGATTTGAGAATCAAAGTTTGAGAATCCTCTCTAGTGACAAGAGTGTAGCAAGTGTGCATCCATCTTCTCATTAGGCTTGTTGTGGTCAAGTGAGAGTTCTAGCTTGTTACTCTTGGTGATCACCATCACCTAGACGGTTTGGTGGTGATTGGGAGTTTGGTGATCATCCGACGAGCTTGTGGGTGACCCAACTCATGTAGTGAGCGGTTTTGGGTGATTTGTCGTGACGGAGTGTCAAAGAATCAACCCGTAGAGAGCACTTGATCCTTGCGCGGATTAAGGGGGAGCTACACCCTTGCGCGGGTGCTCCAACGAGGACTAGTGGGGAGTGGCGACTCTCCGATACCTCGGCAAAACATCGCCGTGTTCCTAACCCTTACTTTCAAGCATTTACTTTCGTGCATTACTTTCATTGCTTGTTTACTTTCCTAGAATTACCATGCTAGTCTAGGATTGGAACTTAAGGTACAAAACCTTTACCAGTAGAATCACAAGGAACACTAGTAGGCACTAGGGGTGAAGTTTGGCTTGTAGGATTTAATTCTTGCAATTAATTTTTAGAAAAGCCCAATTCACCCCCCCTCTTGGGCATCTTGATCCTTTCAATTGGTATCGGAGCCGTGTTGCTCTTTATTTAGGCTTCACTGCCTAGAGCAAGATGTCTAATGGGGAAGGACCACCTCCCACTTTTGAGGGAGACGATTTTCCATATTGGAAAATTCGTATGGAGGCGTACCTCGAAGCCATAGATGTTGGGTGCCTTAGAGCCGCAACCGAAGGGCTTCCTCCTATAAGGGATCCCGCCAACCCAAGTGGTGATGAGGAGAAGTACGACCGGTGGAATGCAAAGGCAAAAAATGCACTCTACCGGGGCTTAGGCAAAGATATCTTCAATCGTGTGCGTAATGCCAAAAACGCTCATGAATTGTGGGAAAATCTTTGTGCTCTCCATGAGGGAACCAAGAGTGAGCGTGAGGAACGCTATCACATTGCTTTAAAGAAAATCAATTCTTTTGAGATGCTTCCCAAAGAAAGTGCTAATGAAATGTACACTCGTTTGAATGTTCTTGTAGAAGATCTTAATGCTCTTGGACTCACTCAAATGAGTCAATCGGATGTTGCAAGGAGGATCTTGAGTGTTCTTCCCATTGAGAAGTATGGACACATTGTCACCATACTTTACCAAAGTGATCTCTCCACCGCAACACCGACTCAAGTATTGGGAAAGATCAATGCACATGAGATGTACATGCACATCACTCTGGAAGAGGGCTCATCATCTTCCAAGAAGAAAGACTTGGCCTTCAAAGCTAGCCATGAAAAGAAAAAGAAGAAGGGCCAAGCCATAATGGTGTAAGAAAGCTCAAGTGAAAGTGATATTGATGATGCATCACTTGCACTCATTGTGAGGAAGACCACCAAGATGCTAAAGAAGCTCAATAAGAGTGGCATCAAGTTCGATGGAAGAAGAAGAAATTCTTCACAAGTAGCAAAAGGAAGCCAATATCCGAAATGGATTGCTTCAATTGTGGTGAACTTGGCCACCTAGCTCATCAATGCCCGAAGCCTCCAAAAGACAAGTACAAGAACAAGTACAAGGGCAAGAAAGGTGATTCAAGTGATGAAGAAGATGAGAAAAGAAAGAACAAGCCATATAAAAAGAAAGATGGCAAGAAAAGAGAGATCTACAAGAAGAAGAAGGGAGGCAAAGCTTACATTGTTGGTGATTGGCTCACCGACATTGAGTCATCATGTGAGTCCTCCGGCGATGAAAGTGACGATGAAAAAGAGAAGGTCACCGCATTTGTGGTTGGGCCATCATCATCTTCACCGACATCTTCATCACCACCTTCACCACCACCTTCACCATCATCTTCCACTACTCATCTATGCCTTATGTCTAAGGGTGATCGAAAGGTACAAAACAATGATAGTGATGATGATGATAGTGATAGTGATGATGAATATGATGCACCTTCTTATGATGAACATGTAAAATTGTTAAACAAATACTCTAAAATCATAAGAAGAACTAGAAATGAAAATGATGAGCTTCAACATGAAAATGAATCACTCTCATCTAAACTTGAGAATGCACATAAGACTAGTGATGAGCTCAAAGATCAAAATGAAAATATGTCTTTCTCTCTCAAAGAGCTCAAAACTTCTAACAAGGAGCTTAGAGATAAACATGATAAAATTGAGAAGAAGCACGGTGAACTCATCACTAGGCACAACATGCTAAAAGATGAATATACCACATTGAAAATCAACTATGATACTCTTATTGTTGCTAATGAGCTTGCTCTTGAGACACATGATGCTACTAACCAAGTTGTTAAGATTGATATAGCTACATCATGTGATGATTTGATTATTGAGAACTTTGAGCAAGGCTCTAGCAGCAAAGGCAAGAGTGTGGTTGAGTCCGACAACTATGATGAGTATATCAAGCTCAAGAGTGAAAATGAGATGCTTAAGAATGAGAACAAGAAGTTGATGGCTCTTGAAAAGCAAGCTTCAAATGAGTCACTTATTGAAGAAAACAAGAAGCTCAAGCAAGAAAAAGAGCATCTCAAGACCGGCCTAAGCAAGTTCACAAGAGGCCAATATTTGCAAAGTGAGCTACTCATGAACACCGTCATGAAGATGGATAGAAGTGGCATTGGTTACTTGGCAAATCAAGAGAAGAAGGCCAAAGCTCAACAACAACAAAGCAAGTCAAAGCCCAAGCCAAAGAGATGTGTTGAGTGTGGACAAGAAGGCCATTTTGCTCATGAGTGCAAAACTCCACCACCACAACCCTTTCCCAAGCATGCTAGACCCTTTGCTTTCAATGCTCATTACATGCTTAGAAAAGATTCAAGTGGAAAGATAAAAGTCACATTCTTGGGTCCCCCTAACAAGAATAGGCCAAAGAAAATATGGGTTGCCAAGTCACTAGTTGAGAAAGTTAAGGGTCTCTCTCAAGTTTAGGTCCCTAAACAAAAGGCTTGATCTCTTGTGTGTAGGTGAACTACAAGACCGGTGGATCTCATTGGGTGATTGATAGTGGTTGCACACAACACATGACCGGTGATCCTCGTATGTTCACCTCACTTGAAGAAAATGGGGTATGTCAAGACAAGATCACATTTGGGGACAATTCAAAGAGCAAAGTCAAGGGTATAGGCAAGATTGCAATATCAAATGATCACTCTCTCTCAAATGTGCTCTATGTTGCTTCATTGAGTTTCAACTTACTATCCGTTGGGCAACTTTGTGACCTTGGCTACCAATGCTTGTTTAGTCCAAATGAAGTGGTTGTTACTAAGATAGATGACAAGCAAGTGATTTTCAAGGGTTTTAGATACAATAATCTCTATCTTGTTGACTTCACCTCTGAAGATGCAAACTTTATGACATGTTTATTCACTAAAACTACACTTGGTTGGCTTTGGCATAGGAGGCTTGCTCATGTTGGAATGAATACTCTCAACAAGCTATTGAAGAAAGAATTAGTGAGAGGTTTGAAGGATGTAAAGTTTAAGAAGGACAAACCTTGTAGTGCATGTCAAGCCGGCAAACAAGTTGCAAACACTCATCCAACCAAAGCTTACATGTCAACATCAAGAGTACTAGAACTTCTACACATGGATTTGTTTGGTCCTACAACTTACAAGAGCTTGGGTGGAAATCTCTATTGCCTAGTGATTGTGGATGACTACTCAAGATACACTTGGACTTTCTTTCTTCATGACAAATCCGAAGTGGCAAATTGCTTCAAGAAGTTTGCAAAGAGAGCTCAAAATGAATTTGAAGTCAAGATAAAGAAAATTAGAAGTGACAACGGCAAAGAGTTTGACAACACCAACATTGAAGCTTATTGTGATGAAATTGGAATCAAGCATGAAGTTTCATCAACCTACACTCCTCAACAAAATGGTGTAGTTGAGAGAAAGAATCGGACCTAGATCACTCTTGCAAGAACAATGCTAGATGAGTACAACACACTGGAGAAATTGTGGGCCGAGGCAATCAACACCGCATGCTATGCTTCAAATCGCCTCTTCCTACAAAAGTTCCTTGGCAAGACTCCTTATGAGTTGCTAAATGGGAAGAAGCCGAACGTCTCATTCTTCCGGGTGTTTGGTTGCAAATGCTACATCTACAAGAAGCGTCAACACCTAGGGAAGTTCCAAAGACGTTGTGATATTGGTTTTCTTGTTGGTTACTCATCAAAGTCCAAAGCATATAGAGTATTTAACCATGCCATCGGTTTTGGTTGAAGAAACATATGATGTGGAATTTGATGAATCTAACGGCTCTCAAGGAGCAATTTAGAATTATGATAATGTAGGTGATGAACCATTGAGAGAGGCCATGAAGAACATGCCGGTGGGAGACATCAAGCCTAAAGATGATGAAGACGATGTACAAATTGTCAATCCACCATCTTCATCATATGTACCTCAAGATGATGACAAGAATGAGAGAGTTGAAAATGAAGATACTCATGTCTCTCATCAACAAACCGAGGCACAAGCTCAAGATGTTGATGCTCCCCATCCTACTCCTCAAATGGTTGATCGAAGAAACTCACCTCTACTTCAAACACATCCACAAGATCTCATCATAGGGAGTCCTACAAAGGGTGTAATAACTCGATCTCAAAAGTTTACTTCTTTTGTTGAACATCACTCTTTTGTCTCTTGTCTTGAACCTAAGAATGTAGAAGAAGCTCTTCAAGATCTGGATTGGGTGAATGCCATGCATGATGAATTGAACAACTTCGCCCGCAATCAAGTTTGGACACTTGAAGAGCATCCAAAAGGCGCAAGAGTCATTGGAACCAAGTGGGTGTTCCGCAACAAGCAAGATGATCAAGGCATAGTAGTAAGGAACAAGGCAAGACTAGTAGTAAAAGGATTCTCTCAAGTTGAAGGTCTTGATTTTGGAGAGACTTTTGCACCCGTTGCAAGACTTGAAGCCATTCGTATCCTTCTTGCATATGCATCACATCATGAAATAAAACTATATCAAATGGATGTGAAAAGTGCTTTTTTAAATGGCTTCATAAATGAACTAGTCTATGTTGAACAACCTCCCGGGTTTGAAGACCCTAGATATCCTAATCATGTTTATAGGTTGTCCAAGGCGCTATATGGGCTCAAGCAAGCCCCTAGAGCGTGGTATGAGCGCCTCCGGGACTTCCTCATTGAGAAGGGCTTCACTATTGGGAAGGTTGACACCACACTATTCACCAAGAAGTTTAATGGAGAGATCTTCATTTGTCAAGTCTATGTTGATGATATTATCTTCGGGTCAACAAATGAAGATTATTGCAAAGAATTTGGTGAATTGATGTCGAAAGAGTTCTAGATGTCTATGATTGGTGAGCTAACATTCTTCCTTGGTTTTCAAGTCAAGCAAATGAGAGAAGGGATTTTCATCTCTCAAGAAAAGTACACCAAGGATCTTCTCAAAAGATTCAAGATGAAAGAATGTAAGCCAATCAAGACCCCAATGCCATCTAATGGACATCTCGACCTAGATGAGGGAGGTAAACCAATCGATCAAACTCTTTACCATTCTATGATTGGTAGCTTATTGTACCTTACCGCATCTAGGCCCGATATCATGTTTAGTGTGTGCATGTGTGCTCGCTTTCAAGCGTGCCCTAAAGAACCTCACCTAAGTGCCGTAAAAAGAATCTTAAGATATCTTAAGTACACCCCAAGCATTGGTCTTTGGTATCCCAAAGGAGTTAGATTCTAACTAGTTGGCTATTCTGATTCGGATTATGCCGGTTGCTAAATTGATAGAAAAAGCACATCCGGAGGGTGCCATTTGCTTGGGAGGTCCTTAGTATCATGGTCATCTAAAAAGCAAAATAGTGTGGCTTTGTCCACCGCCGAGGCGGAATACATTGCCGCGGGGGCTTGTTGTGCACAAATCTTATACATGAAACAAACCCTCTTAGACTATGGAGTTGTTCTTGAAAAGGTGCCGCTTTTATGTGACAATGAAAGTGCCGTTAAAATTGCTAATAATCCGGTACAACACTCTCGCACCAAGCACATTGATATCTGCCACCACTTTCTAAGAGATCATGTTGCTAAAAATTATATTTCACTAGAAGGTGTAAGAAGTGAAAATCAATTAGCGGATATCTTCACTAAACCTTTAGATGCGGCTACCTTTTGTAGGTTGAGAAGTGAACTAAATGTGCTTGATTCTAGTAACTTTGAAAAATGAGCTTGTGTTGTCCCTTGCATTGCATTGTACATTATGTCATGTTTAAATTCCCGCAATGCATCTAGAACTTGTCTAACACGGTTACGATAACCCTCCTTTGGAGGAGTGAAGAAGCCTAACCGTGGATCAAACTTGACAAGCAACTAGCCTACCTTTCTTGTTTTGCATTGCATATGTATGGTTGTTGCTTTGTCATTTCTTTTCGGTTTAGCTTTGAGTAACCTCTGTGTTCGTCCATGAATAGAGAGAGCATTTGAAGCTCCCAAGGGTTGATACACTCTATTGCATGGCCATACGTTGCTCCTCGGGTGTTTATTGAATATTTTCTTAAAAATAATACTAGCCTAAGGCAAAATATCTTGAAAATTTTGAGGGTTTGAGTGAGGTCACTCATATCAGGTTCTAATTGGTGTTTATTTGAGTCTCTTTGAATTGGAACTTGATTGGGAGAAGTCACGTCGAAAATCGGTTTGAAAAAAGGTGTTTTACAGCGACCGGACGCTGGACCGAACGCTGCATCGGATGCGGTTCTGCTTCACCACCGCGTCCGGTCATTCCTGAAAGTCTTTTCCAAGATCTGTGATCAGACGCTGCATCGGACGCGTCTCTGCCGACCACCGCGTCCGGTCCCGGCAACCACCACCGCGTCCGGTCATCCGTTTCAGTTTTCCAGGCAAAAAGTAACCGGACTTTGTCAGCGTCTGATCGTGCATAATCAGACGCGTCCGGTCGTTTTAGGAGCTTACTGGACTATGACCGGACGCTGCCTCCACCGCATCCGGTCATTCGACCACCGCGTCCGGTCATCACGCGAAAAGCGGATCTCACCCTTTTTAACCGTACGTTTGGATCTCACGGTTCACTTTTCAATCCTCCGCCGCCCGTGCTCGCCGTGTTGCAGAGCCGCCATGCCTCACCGTGCCCGCGACTGTTCCTTCCTCGCCACGCCCGCGCCTTCCTCGCCACACCGGCGCCTTCCGCGCCCTCACCGTGCCGTCCGCGCTGTGCCTCCGCGCCCGCGAAGCACGCTGCTCGCAGCCCAGCGCCACCGCGCCACCGCAGCCACCCTGCGCTGCCGACCAGCGCACCACCGGAGTAGCTCCTCGCGCCACCGTGCCCGAACCCCCGCTGCTTCATCTACAAACACCTCGCGCGCCACTGTCTCGAGGCTCGTGCCCTCTGCCGAGAAACCCTAACCCTAGCCGAGGCTCTTCGTGAGTTCTTCGTCTTTGCAATCATCTCCGTCTCCACAAGGTGATGTCTTAACCTTGGATTAGAGTTTACCATTGATTTTCTGGTGAATTACTAATTCGATCGTCGATCTCTCGGTTCACCAGGGTTTCGATCGCCGTTACCGGGCTAGCGTGTCGGAATCTTCTTTCGTTCATCGGATCTTCGCTCTTTCGAGGTAGCTCACGGTCCTTTCATATCTTACCTCATATGCTTGCTCTTATTAGGATCTTACTCATCTGTTAGATAATATATGTTGCTTATAGTAGATCCATCTATTCTACCGTTTCAGTTTGTCCTGTCGGTGCTGTGAGTGTTAGGTGATCAGTTGTGAATCCGAGGCCAAGCCTGCGGATACGGATTGTGGCCAAGCCTCACGAGTGTCAGTTCATCATCTGTTACTTTTCAGTGGTTCTCAGTATAACAGTTTATCAGTATGGTTCGCTGCAAGAACGCTGGTGGTGCACCTAGTGACGGGGATGACAGTCCCCCCAGGAGGACAGAGGTAGCTCACGGCAAGCGAGTGAATATTGCTGCCAAGAAGAGAAAGAGAACACTTACAGAGGCAGAAGTGGCTCAGGTAGTTGCAGATGTAGCAGAGGCAGCAGAGAGAGGTGGCAGGAGTAGTGGCATACAGATTGGTGAGAGTCGGTTTCATCTTGAAGGTCGATAGCTCGGTACAGAGGCCATAGAGGAGACAGTGGATGCACCCACAGAGTAGCCTACAGAGGATCCAGAGGAGACTAAGGAGCAGATAGTACCCTCTCCACAGCATTGTCACTCAAGACGTACGCGAGCTCAGGTGACTCCCAGGCCAGAGGGTCAGCGTCGTGGAGGTCATCCACCTCCTAGGGTTCGAGGTCACCCCCTAGTTGAGCACTTTGACCTCAGGAGAGCTACATCTAGACAGGTCCAGGCCCTCGGGTTCGTTGAGATAACTCAGTGGTTCCCACCTTAGCGGGATCCCTGGGCTTCAGAGGGTTTCGATACTCCTCTGCACGATGACTTCTATAGAGCCTATGCTGACAGCGGGATTGCTTTCAGACCTCAGAGAGTCTGTCGACTGGAGGCCTTAGTTGAGGTGGTGGGTGAGCAGCTTCATCCGCATCTGTCCTTTCTACCTAGATTGTCAGATCTTCTTGGACAGACTGGAGCATACTACGGGACCTAGGTTAGAGAGTTTTACTCTTCACTTTGGATCGACCCAGCACATCAGTTTATACACTTTGCTTTCAGAGGTCGTGACCGCAGAATCTACAGCACCAGGGTATGGGAGATTCTTAGACTTCCTGCTTCAGAGAAAAAGATTCATTAGCTGTGCTTCGGACAGACTGCACCTCCGAGACGCCCTCACGGCGGGACAGTGCCCCCTACAGATTTGATCTGACCCTATTTTCGTGAGCCTTTTGGCGAGGGGTCTCGACGTACACATGTCAGCCTGACACCCATAGCCAGAGTCCTGGATGCTATTGTGAGGAGGACTCTACTTCTGAGGCTAGGATACAAAGAGGGATTGACTCGCATGCAGCTATGGATAGTACATCACCTCATCTCACAGACCCCGTTTGACCTTTGGGATCTGATGCTATGTGAGATGGAGGACACCTTGGCAGAGGGATTCAAGGGTCACAGGCCACTACCATACGCTCATTGGATATGCTTCATCATCAGATCTACCTGTGAGTTGCCTGCAGAGATTAGAGCAGAGATTTCTGATACCACCACAGCCTTTCCAGAGTATGACATCCGACAGTTGTAGGCATCAGTTACCAGAGAGCAGACACCTGGCCTAGGACAGCGTCAAAGGCCAGAGGTACCAGAGACAGCTGCTGAGCAGGACGAGACCGTTGAGGGTCTTGCTGAGGCAGAGCTAGCAGATCTAGATGCTCAGCCAGCTGATCCAGCCGAGGATGTAGCTTCTGACAGCACAGATGAGGATTATCAGCCCATCCCCCGGTACCGCTCTTCTCATCCTCACGACTATGAGGCTGGTGGCTCAGGCTCAGCCTCCCGCTCAGACCCAGCCATGGTGGCTATTATTGAGAGGCTGACCTAGGCTCAGGAGAGGCAGGAGGTCCAGATGCAGAGACAGGCTCAGGACACAGCTGCAGCGTTTGCTCAGATTCAAGCTTGTCAGGACGAGTTTCAGAGGCAGCAGCTAGAGTTCCAGCGACAGCAGTTTGATATGCAGAGACTGTAGGCAGCTACCCAGCAGCAGCACTTAGAGCTCCTGCGACACCTTATCACTGTTGGGGTATCGCCACCACCGTCTGTTCTGACTCCAGCATTACAGTCCAGTGGACCTCAGAGTCAAGACCAGCCGAGCCTTCAGTTTACCTCACCCCAGCAGCAGGTGCCTCAGACATTTCAGTCCCCGAGCTACACTCCTATACAGACAGGATTCACTCCACTAGCTCAGCCGAGACCTCACCTCCTTTCAGGCACTCCATTCCCCGACTTGAGTGCCACTTACAGTGAGCTGACTGGACAGCTATCACCCTCGTACACCACTGTTGAGACCACTACAGGGATGTCAGCTTCAGAGACTGCTCTTCCTCTAGTGTTAGGGGCCAGGACTACAGAGACTGTGCCATCATCAGTTGCATCGATAGATCCTCCTACTCTTGGTGTCTTTCAGGCTCAGGCAACAGTGACTGCTCCTATAGTTGCTACTACACCTTCAGTTCCTGCACCTATTCTACAGACCCAGACCGCTTCACTGCCACGTCTATTTATAGAGGGTCAGCCTGACAGTTCAGAGTCTGAGGAGGATACTTCACAGTTCGTGATCACTCCACGCTCCTCGGCACCCGACATGACAGCTTCTGTTCCCCCGTCAGATCCTTAGATTAGTTTTTGGCGGTTGATGCCAAAGGGGGAGAGAGAGCGTAGATTCAGGGGGAGTGTCATTAGAGGGTTTTGTTCTTTGTGTGCTACTCTCATGCATCATGTTTATTTTCTCGCCCTGCATTGTGTGACTATGAGTTCGTGAGACTTTATATCTTATCTGTGTCACTTAATGGTGTTTAGCTCATATGGTTGTGCTTCCGTGCCTTACTCCGATTTCATATGAGCTATGTTTTATGTGCACTAACTCTTCATATTTTATCTTATAAGTACACTCAGTTGGCTTGGAACACATAAGCAATGACTAACCCCGTGTGCTTACAGCTTTATAATATGTGAACCAAGCATGATCAAAAACCTCAACTTATATCTTCTGAATCTAAAGTGTTGTCATCAATCACTAAAAAGGGGAGATTGAAAGTATCTAGGCCCCGGTGTTGGTTTCGGCAATTTATGACAACGCATTATTACCATGACTAACGTGTGTTTTGCAGAAACGTTGGTAAGTTAGGTCATGGAGATGATAACTGCTTTGGGCACACTATGGTATTCATGTCCCTTGATGGAAATCATTTCAGTTTTCAAAGGATCAATGATCGAGATTAAGGACGGTTAGTTCCGGATGTCAAGGTGTTGAGTTACATCTGGAATAGTCGTTAGGATCTTTGTTTCTTCCTTTGACCGTACTATAAAGGGGGGCATGAGCGAGTAGCTTGACCTAGGTAAGTCTTTTGTTTAGGTGTGGTGTACACTTATCAAACTTAGCACTAGGTAGCTCTAGAAAAGCTCAAAGTTCAGTTGGAAGCAACTTGGTTCAAGTTGCAACGCGTTTAGAAGACGTTTTAGCAGTTTACCTGTGACCGGACGCGGTCCTGGTCATGACCGGACGCGTTCAGTCAGTACTAACATTTCACTGCGTCAGTAACTGATCGACTGGACGCGGTCCTTGCGAGGACCAGACGCGGTGGTCAGTCTGACACGTGTTCCAGAGGGTAAACAGTGTAATCGGACGCGACTGTGAACTGATCAGTGCGTCCGGTCTTGTTCCAGTAAGGTCCCAAGCTGACCTGACGCGTCCGGTCAGCTATGATCGGATGCGGTCGAGCGTCAGATCAGTTTCCAGTAAGGCTCTTGCATGATCGGACACATCCGGTCATCTCAGACCGGCGTGTCCGGTCATCTCAGACCGGCGCGTCCGGTAACTCAGCGCTAACTTTCGGTTTCCGACCGTTACACTTGACCGGCGCGTCCGGTCATGTCGACCAGCGCGTCCAGTCAGTGCGTGTTTTGCTGTTTCGGCAGGTAACGGTTGGATTTGTCTGAGGGGTGTATAAATACATCCCCTCCACCTCTTTTAGAGGTCTCTTGCTCATTTATTCAGCTGAGAAACACCTTTGAAGTGCAAGGGAGTGCAAGAGCCCTAGTGAGGATAGTGATTTGAGAATCAAAGTTTGAGAATCCTCTCTAGTGACAAGAGTGTAGCAAGTGTGCATCTATCTTCTCATTAGGCTTGTTGTGGTCAAGTGAGAGTTCTAGCTTGTTACTCTTGGTGATCGCCATCACCTAGATGGTTTGGTGGTGATTGAGAGTTTGGTGATCATCCGACGAGCTTGTGGGTGACCCAACTCATGTAGTGAGCAGTTTTGGGTGATTCGCCGCGACGGAGTGTCAAAGAATCAACCCGTAGAGAGCACTTGATCCTTGCACAGATCAAGGGGGAGCTACACCCTTGCGTGGGTGCTCCAATGAGGACTAGTGGAGAGTGGCGACTCTTCGATACCTCGACAAAACATCATCGTGTTCCTAACCCTTACTTTCAAGCATTTACTTTCGTGCATTACTTTCATTGCTTGTTTACTTTCCTAGAATTGCCGTGCTAGTCTAGGATTGAAACTTAGGGTGCAAAACTTTTACCAGTAGAATCACAAGGAACACTAGTAGGCACTAGGGGTGAAGTTTGGCTTGTAGGATTTAATTCTTGTAATTAATTTTTAGAAAAGCCCAATTCACCCCCCTCTTGGGCATCTTGATCCTTTCAGGTTTTATTTTACAAAACTAGTTGTCAACTTATAGCTATAAATATATAGGTAATTTAATCTATGATTTAAAACGTAATAGTGTGCTAGTGATCATATCCTTTATACCTAGTTAAGGACTCTAGGTGGCTTATTTAAGTACTGACTTGGGGGCCCTTGCATCATATTTCTATTTTTTTTGCTCATACGGCGTGCTATTGTATGGGTGCCATTCACTTGAGTGGTAATGTCTCGATCATTTGCCTCTACGCCTCGGTAAGTGTGAGTTGTGAGAGCATGATCGGATATACCGCCGATCTAGGGAAGTGCTTATTTGATGCTGGAATATTTACATGTTACATGCATGTTTATATAAAGATGTCTCATGTGTGGGTGATTCCGTCCGTTGAGGCGATGCCGTCAATAGGACGATGGTTCAGGTAGTAGACACTACATGTAAGTGTATCTAGGGATGCACATATATGGGAGTGTATATTTAATTCTGCAATGCATTTCATATTGTGGGAATATGGGCTAAAATGATTTTCTGCAGGTACATACCAGTGCTATCGTGTAGTGCGTATTAGTTACGTATATATGAGAGGTTGTTTGTATGCCACCGTCTATATCGCTAGATTTATTTGTTTATTAAGTTTGTGAGAACGTACGGAACGTGCATGCATCATGTTATTTATGCATATCATTCATGGCATTGTTCCTCCCCTTATAAATTGATTATCTCATTTTGATAAAAAATAACAATTAATGTTCGTTCTCACGAGAGTAATAAAATTTTACTATAAATGGCCCGCACTAAGGAGACTGCACGCAAGTCCATGGGGAGAGCATGCCATCACCGGCTTGCACCTCGCACCCGTTAGCGCCACACTTTCTTAGGAGAGTTCGGGATGCCTACCTTGCTGTGGCGAGTGCTCAGCCATGTAGGTTATCCTGATGGGATGGAGCCTCGCTATTTCTAGAGAAACGATCAGTTAGGTGAAGGTCTGTTGGTCACTATGGAGGTCGTTGTTCACCCCCGAGGTGATGGTTCTGAGTGGACAGATTGGTGTTATGAGTCCACCAGTAGGACAGTTGAGGAGGCTGCCGAGAGAGCGGCTTTTGGTATCTTGAGAGACATTATGGACCGTTTCCCTTAGGAGTTAGCAGCTGCTTTGATGGGAGCTTTTCCTAAGGGAAATCCCTCCACTGACTCCTGGCAGCAGGCTAGGGGAAGATCTCTGGAGATTGGTACAGATGAGGAGCAGAACAGTGACAACCCAGCAATGAGTGTCATGTTCGCAGTAATGAAGGCTTTTGATGGAGTAGAAGGCAGTTTAAGACATGTGGCTGGTGCTCTTGGCCAAGCCTGCGACGACTGGCATCAGCTACAGAGGGACAATGATGTTGAGATTGACAGGCTCAAGAAGGAGCTAGCACAGCTAACACTAGAGAGGGACCAGGCTGTTCAGAGAAATGTGGTGTATGAGGAGGATATCTTTGTTATCAGAGAGCAGTGTGATTAGCTGGTAGTCACCAACAGGAATGCAGAGCGCATGGCTGTTAGTATGATGCAACAGAGGAATGAAGTTTGGTACCAAGAAGATCTTCTGAAGGCTTGATAGTTCTAGCTATAACAGCAGCTGGAGCATGCTGAGGAGTACAACAACAACTTGCATGAGGAGGTTCATAGGCTACACAATCAGCTTCACCCTTACATTCCTCCTGGAGTAGCAGAGATGAATCTAGATGAGGACAAGGACCCCGAAGAGCCGGAGGCACCTACTGATGATGATGAAGATGATGATGCTGCTGGTGGTGACAATGGTGATGTCTCCAACTTAGACAGCGACCATGACGAGTAGGCTAGTAGTACGCTAGCTATTAGGCTTCTTTTGCGATGACCTTTTGAGAGGTTGGCATGTAATCCTGAGTAGGATGGTTAAGACTTGATGTAATGTCAGAAAACTTGTATGTGTTTGTGGCGATATCTGAACGCCTGAAAGTCCAGTGTATGTATGCTAGCAATTTGGTTGTGTGGACTCGACGTGTTGCACTTAAGTAATCTAATTAGGGATATTGTGCTAATTGGGATGAATTATTGTGCCTTTGTTTTATTGTATAAATTTATTCTCTCCAGTGAATTTAGTATGGCATAATTTTTCATTCACTCACAATTATTACAGCTCTGCCTACTAATCCATTTGAGCAGAAAATGACATGGGGGACCCACTTGTCATTGGGTCAAACTTTTCTTCTCCCCGTTCTCCACGCACATAGACACAGACCTAAAGATCCATGGGAGGATCCGCATCCATCGGAGGGAGGGAGGAGCCGTACGTCGATGACTAGGGAGGGAGGTGTGCGTGTCCATCGGAGGGAGCCAGAGCAGGTCATCCGTGTCGCGTCAGCCAGAGGAAGGGAGGGAGGAGCCGTACATTGACGACCATGGAAGGAGCCAGGCGTGCCCATTGGAGGGAGCCAGAGCAAGCTGTCTGTGCCGCGTCCACCGGAGGAAGGGGAGGGAGATCCGCGCTCGGGCAGGGCCGCACCACCGCGCCTAGAGGGACCCAGAGGGAGGGGAGGAGTGGCGAGGGGCCGCCGGAGGTAGGGGAGGGCGGAGTCACGCGTGGGAGGGACTCACCGGAGGCAGGGGAGGAGCCACCGACTGGGGTTGGCTGTGGGCTGTAACTTCCGCGTGCGAGCGGGCAGAGAAATGAGCGCAACATCCTTTTGGGGTCGGCACCAGATCCCATAGGAATAGGGTCCATGGTGAGGATTTGGGTGCCTAATCAAATTTGGGTGCCCTAGTAGGGACCTTGCTGGACCAATTTTTTTAGCCTGAGCCCCCATATTTAGCTATGGGGGCTCAAGTAAAGGCCTTGCTGGAGTTGGTATAAGGCCATCGTGTGGATCGCTCTTTGGTTTTATATAGTTAGTTTGGTAGAGTCCTTATTCCTAATTTGTGAGTTTTGGTTCTTGGTTCTCTGATAATGTAATTCTAGTAAAAATAAGAAAAAACCGTAAGGAGTAGATGAAAAAATGATTTTGGAATGATGATGGAAATGAAGCTATAGAGAGTTAGGTTTTTTTACTTCCAGCTTTTATAATGTAAACATTAAAATAATTTTAGTCGGCTCTTCACTACAACCTAGTTGTACTTTAATTAATTAATATTGTTTGGTAAGAATCTGCTTGAAGAGCAACTCCAGCAGGAGCCCCTAAATCAGAGCCCCTACTTCTAATTTGACTGCTTCCCCCTATTTTTGTTGGGCCCCTATTTTATATTAGAAAAAGTCTACTTAACCCCCTGAACTATCAACTAGTGTTTAACCTACACCCCTAACTATAAAATCGTCTGTTTTACACCCTGAACTTTTCAAAACCGTTCAAATTACACTCTGGAGCCGTTTTGGATGGCGGTTTTGCTACAGTAACTATGGTTTTGCTACAGCAACAATAGTTTTGACTTTTTCTTTTTCTATTTATTTCCGCTGAATCTTTGAAAAATCATAGTAAATCACAGAAAAATCATAAAATAGAAAATCTAATTTTGTTGGACTCCACATGAGTACATCTATACAATGAATATATAATATAGTATGCTTTAGTATAATTTTTTCTGTAGCTTTAAATTAGTTAGAAAATCAAATTTTATTTGTAATTAATTGGAATAATTCATAGCTACATCTTCTATGGTCTAATTGTGGTGAAATTTTTATGATGAAGTTATTATTATATGCTTAAACTATAGTAAAAATTACATACTCATTGGATTATATATAACTTAGTTATAGATTTATTTAGGTTTATGTTTAGGTTTTGTAACACCCCAGAGTGTTAAGCATGCATTAACATTCCAAAGCATGAGCATCAGCATCTCATATATGTTTATCATCACATGCAATATAAATTCACTTGAATTGAAATGTGAAAAACATTGGTTTAAACCAAAATGGTTGCATTTGCTTGCTAGAGTTGTAGAACTTGTTTAGCTACGATTTTAGATAGTTTAGAATTTATTAACATGATTTTTGGAGCAAATTTTGTATTCAAAATCTCCTCAAATTTTGCTTTTAAAATATTCTAGAAAAGTGAGTTTTTATTTAAATTTTGGCTTTAAATCATTTATTCAAAATCTATTTAGAATTTTGAAAAGTGCCCTGGATGAAAGTTGTAGAGAATTAAATTTTGAACAACTTTTATTTTGGGGACAACTTGTGAAAATATCTTTTTCATCTTCAAAATTCAAATTTGAATCAATTTAGAAAATCTGGAATTTAAATTATAAAAGAAAAAGGGATTTTCGGCCTTAACGGGCCGCCGCCTCCGCTTCGGCCCGCTCGCGCAAGCCGGCCTGGCCCGTCTCCCGCGTCCGCGCCTGCCCCCACGCGCGCGCCTTGGCGACCGCGGCAGAGCATCGCCGCCCCGTGGCCGCCATGCGCCGTGGCCGCCCTCCGCGTGGCCATCCTCGATCCCCGTGCGCTCGGCTCCTTGGCAACGCGCCCGCGCCCCTGCTTCCTCCCTCTCCCTCACTCGCTCTCTCTTTCGCCCGCAGAGAGAACGCCGCGCGCCCCGCGTCCTCTCGCACGCTCGTCGCCGCTGCCGCTTGCTCCATAGCCGCGTTCCGCCGCTGGCGAGCCTTCTCCGAGCAATTGCTTGCGCGTCACGCTCCGCCATTTCCTCCTCTCCTCCGAACGAACCTCCGCGCTCCACCTCCGCCTCCGGTAAGGCGCCATTTTGCGCGTCCCGCCGCGCCACCATTTCCGGCCACCGCGCGCTCGTTCCGTCCCTCCGGCGTTCTCGCCCTCTCTCGACCCCCGCGCGCTGCGCTCTGGTGGTGGCCATTTTTTCGCGAGACTTGTGCGCCCGATCGCCGGTCCCCGCTCAGCCGGAGTTGGCCGTTGGCCGCCGACGGGCACCGCTCCGCCGTGACGTCGCGTGCACCGGCGTCGCGCCCGTACCCCGCTCCCTCCTCTCTGTCTTGCTTGGGCCGCAGTGCCAGTGGGCCACGCCACTGAGCCGGGCCGCTCGTTCCTCCGCGCGGGCTGCCGAAGCCGTTTTCGGCAGTGGGCCGCTGGAGCTCGCGGGCCGGCCTCTTAGGCAGAAAAGGATAATCGGAAATTTAATTTTTATTTTCTTTTAAAAGAAGAAATGTTGGGAAAAACGTTGTGTATCTGTTTTAGCTCTAAAAATTATGAAACAAATTTTGTAGTGTTTCTCATGAGTAGATCTACAGTTTAAAAATGTTGCATGTTAGTTTTGTGATACTTTTCTGTGTAGATTTATTTAATCTTTATAACTGCTGATATCTTTGAAAATATGTAGTAAATTAAAGAAAGGTCAGAAAAATATGGTTCTGTTTCATTAATCTTCTTTGGTGATGTACTTTCTAGAAAAAATGTTTATGAGGCATGTTCTGTGAAAAATTATGAAAGTGTAGTTCAAATGCCTTTAATTGATGATTTTTGTTATTTTTGGTAGAGAGCAAAATTTGTATAACTCATGCATGTGATAATTTTTATGGTGTGCTTGTTTACTGTGGATAACATAGGAAAAATATGAAATCTGTTATTTGACACTTTTTCTAGTACAAAGTATTTTCATGCTCATTATTATGCTATAGCTTGTTTATTTTGTACAAATAGTTTTACTTATTCAAATTTCATGAAATTTGTGTAGTATACTATTTGGAGTAGGAGTGTGCTACTGTAAATTTTGTAGATTTTTACCTGCAACAGAAATAGATATTGATGTGTAACCCTAGTTTAAATAGGAAATAAAAGTTTATTCTTTATGAGTAATTAAAAGAAATAAGAAGTGTTTGGTGTATCTTTGAAGCATCAAACTGCCTTGCTGGTGTTACTTCGTAGGTTAAGGTATTAGGGTTTGGCAAGTGTAGCAACAATTGTGTGAGAATTTTATGCTACCGAGTATAAGAGTAGATGACTTGTTTTGTGGCACATGTTCTTGGATGATGTAGACTACCTTATAAAAGATGTTGTCTGTAATCCATACTATTAGTTCAATGTGCTTATCTACATATCATGTCATCATAGCATTCCACCGCATCCTATGCACCGTCTACATGGTTGCTTATGCAATTGCATCATACATGATCGCAGGAGGAGTCGCAGGTAGCAGTGCAGGAAGATCAGACTTGGACCGATCAGCAAGAGCCACAGGCACAGGAGGTGCCCGAGGAAGAGGAACCAGGAGAGGAGTTGCCCGAGTGCGTAAATCACCAGCCTAGCTCGTTCGAAAGAGGCAAGTCCCGGAGCATTCTAAGTCTCTTACTCTATAAAAGTAATTCTTTATATATGAGTTTTATATATTGTTGCATTAAGTTGTAGGAGTTGAGTGAAACCATTGTTGCATTTATAATTATCCTTGTTCACCTGGATACCTCTTTACCCTGTTAGGTCAGGATCGAATAATTGCTTAGCCTTGCTTAGACCGGTAGAAGTCGGGTGATTTCCAGTCACCTGCGAGATATAGGTGAATACCTGGTTATGGTTAGCTATAATTGTTATCATAAAAAGTAATCAATTGTTGATGAATAAAGGGAGACCGGGCGGAGTCTTATAGGGTTTTGGACTATAGTGATTCCGTCTGTGTCGATTAAGGACCGATCGTTACTCGTCCCTCTTGTCATGTTGAACGCATGCCTCATATTTAGCTGGCCGAATAAAGTACCTTTCGACTATGAAGCTAGTGACACTATTCGAGCCGGGATAAACTCGGATTGGCAGACTGGTGCTGAAGGGGGTATGACGGGGACGCGAAGAGTGAGCCCAAGGTGCGTCCTGGCAGTCGGGCGGTCCCTGGGTAGTGCGATCCATGACCGTTATCCCGCGGCTACTTGGAAAGTGTCATTGGTGATCTAAGCGACCCTGACGGGGGAAGCGTGGTTTGTGTGAGGAATAAATCACCAGCTGGTTAGGAATCGATTCGAATCGTCATCGCTGCTGGATAGTGAGCACTTGACTCGAGCTACAGCATCGTAGTAACAATGATGGAACAATGATGGTTACGTGGGTGATGTTGAAAATGCTAAACCTGATATGGTAACCTTTGATGTTAATGATTAATCAAGTGATTGCTCTAGCATAGGTGCTCACTTAGACTAATCAGGTATAATTAAGTGGATGATTATAGTTAAATTGTTCATAACTGGTAACTTATGCTTTTCGCAAATGAGTAAGCCAACCCATTTTATAAAGACCTTGCATACTCCTTGGTGTCTTTCATTTCTGGTTTTGACGGGTAAGTCTAGCTGAGTACCTTCTCGTATTCAGGGCGTTGTTCCCATTGTTGTTGCAGATGGCCAGATGTACTATGGTTATTGCATCAACTGTCAGTATCCGGCGATGGGCGACAACTAGGACCAAGGGCAAGGGTCATTCCGTTTATCTTATCTTATGCTTTTGTGGACTATGACTACCTACTGGCACTGTAACTGAACTAAGTGTATGTGTGGTTTAAAACTACTTGCTTCCGCTATGTTATTTTGTGCGCGTGTTGTAATAACTTTTTATTCTGAACTCCGATGTATTCAACTCTTGTTGCGAACTTTCTATAGCATGTGACTGTGGCTGCTAAATTAGTACGATCTTGGTTGTATGTTGGTTGGTTTGAAATCCCTCGTGATTTCACGGAATCTCAGGTTGTACGGGCTTAAGTTTGGTAAATTATCTGCCTTGGTGGAAGATTTTCTTACTTAATTTCGTATAATCATGTTGATCCGTTACATGTTTATGCTTGTTAAAGATAAATAAATCTATAACTAAATTATACATGATCCAATTAGTATGAAATTTTTACTACAGTTCAAGCATACAATAATTAGTTCACTATAAAAATTTAACCACAATTGGACCATAAAAGCTGTAACTATGAATTATTCCAATTAATTACAGACAAAATTTGATTTTCTAACTAATTTAAAGATATAGAAAAAAAATTGTACTAAAACATACTATATTATATATTCATTGTGTAATCTACTCATGTGGAGTCCAACAAAATTAGATTTTCTATTTTATGATTTTTCTGTGATTTACTATGATTTTTTAAAGATTCGGCGAAAATAAATAGAAAAAGAAAAAGTCAAAACCGCTGTTACTGTACCAAAACATGGTTACTGTAGCAAAACCGCCGTCCAAAACCGCTCTATGGTGTAATTTGAACGGTTTTGAAAAGTTTAAGGTATAAAACAGACGGTTTTATAGTTAGGGTATAAGTTAGACACTAGCTGATAGTTCAGGGGGTTAAGTAGACTTTTTCCATTTTATATTTGCTCCAACAGAAGCCCCCAAACCAGAGCCTGCAAAAGTCTAACCGCAGTCACTTACAAGTGGGACCCATATGTTACTGAAAGAAATCTTATCTCATCTTCCTCTTCAGTCCTCCCTCCTTGCCTCAACGCAGAGCAGGCCTCGGAGAAGAAGGGCACTCCGGCCTCCCCAACGACAGCAGGAGCAGACCGAGCGGGGCGGGTGTGGGAGGGCGCGCCGCCCTGTGGGGCGAGTCGGGAAGGACGCGCCCCCTGCAGTTGCGCGTAGCGGGAAGGGGAGGACCACCGCCGACAATGCGCGGGGCGGGCGGGGGAGGATGCGCCCCGCCGGCAGTCGCGCAACGCGGGCAGGCGAGCAGGGCTGCGAGAAGGGAGGCGCGACTAGGCTGCTCCGCGTGGCGAAGCAACGCGCCTGCGAGCAGGTGCGCCATGGCTGAGCCCTCCGTGGATCTGACTGCCGGGGAGGGAGCGGCGCACGGGAAGGCAGGTGGCCGCGCTCGCCGGAGGGGAACGGGACGCGCCGCGAGCAGTGGTGGAGAAGTGGTCCGTACGCGCGCTGGGAGGAGCGACCAGATGGGGGCTGGGGTGTTTGGCTAACGGGATAGGGTCTGGTGAGAAGTTTTGGGTGTCCATGCAAATTTGGAGTCCGTATTAGGGGCCTGGTGGGGCTAGAGTAACAAAAAAAAAGTTTGAAGTGAAGCTACAGCAAATTGCTGCGCCTAGCTTTCCGATCGATTCCCACCCTCCTCCTCGTCTGTCTCTATCTCTTGATCCACCTCATGGCCATGTTCGCTTTATTGAAAAATCATGGCTGAAAGTATCATTCGCTGATTTGTTATAAGAAAAAAAATATTATTCGTTAGCTGAAATAGCACGGCTGGTGAGACCGGCGAACAGGGCCATGACGTTGGGCGGTCGTCACCGACTTTACTGCCTTTTTGCGTCAATGCTCATATTGGCAGTGGCAGAGATAGCCGGGCTCCACTGGACTGACGGCTAGTGCGGAAAAACGAGAGAAAAAGCTGCAGCAACGACCTGACTAGGGCCCGATTTAGTTTCTAAAATTTTTTATCTCCACCTATCGTATCGAATGTTCGGACACATGTATGGGTACTAAACGTAGACGAAAAAACTAATTGCTCAGTTCTTTGAAAAATCGCGAGACGAATCTTTTAAGCCTAATTAGGTCATGAAAAGCCTTAAGTGCTACAGTAACCAACATGTGCTAATGACAGATTAATTAGTGTCATTAGATTCGTCTCACAGTTTCCTGACAGGTTATGTAATTTGTTTTTTTATTAGTATCCGAAAATACCTCCCATCATTCTTTCGACACATCCGATGTGATACCAATAAATCTTTTTTTCGCGAGCTAAACGCAGCCAGGCTTGTCCCAAGTCCAAGCCGCCAAATTGCAACTGCACGCAGATGGCACGCTCTGGTTGTAACCAGCTCTGTGGGCCGCCGCCGCGTGATCCGGTGTTGAGGAGATCCTCCGTGGCTCCGTCGACGACCACACGTTCCCGTTGGGTCGATGCTGACCGGAGCCGCCCGCCCGTGCAGACGCAGGGAGTGAGGGAGCTGACTTGACTTGTAGTACTAGGCCGTAGGCAAGTGCCGCTGGTGCTGACTGCTGCTGGGTGCTGGCAGTCCGCCGCTGGCCTTGTGCATGCGATGCGACCGCAACGCGTGTCGCCCGGCCCACGCCCAGGGTGGCCGGTCCGGTCCACCTGCCGTCCGTCCCCCGGCCTGGCCCGGCCCGCTACTTAGCGGGAGCGCGTCTGCCGGGAGCCCGGGGCGGCGGCGACGACGAAACTGAGAGTTGGAGAGCCCATTTCGCAACGGAATTTGCCCGCGCCCGAAGTACCAACGTCTATGGATATCAGCCGGAGCCGGAGTCTGCACGACACTCTTGACTCTTCTACTCCGTCCGTCCGGGGCATGTTGCTCCGCCGCTAGCTCCATGGCCACGCGGGCCGGGGTGCACATGACATGAGCCACCGCCACGCCCATGTGTGCACGCGCAAAATGTGCCGTGTATTGCCAACAGACACCAGCCACTTTCTAGACAGCTAGTACTAGTAAATCTGTACAGTAAATAGATAAGGCTAGCTAGCCATGCTGCATCGTCCTTCGCATGCAGTAGTAGCCTGTAATGTACAGTATTATCAAGGACCACACTGAGCCGGGAGTAGTAGTGACGACAAAGCACACAGTGGTAATCAGCAGGCGCCAGCATGCATTACATTTACATACATGTACAACCTGACAGGCGGGCAAATTAACCAAAGCAGAAAATTAGGTGCAGACGTTTGCAAACACCGCCCCGTGGACCGTGCATAGGCAGCGATTAACATTTCTCCATACATGTTCGATCACGACACTGTGATGGAGACACAGGCGCCGGTACGGTGGCCCTCATGGCAATGGCAGCAGGAGGGGCCGAGGGGGACAGGACGCCGCCGCCGTCGCAATGGGCCCAGGACAACGTTACAACGAAGTTCAAGTTCTCAAGCATTAGACTGCCTACAGTGTAGCCGAGGCTGAAAAGGTATCCGTATGCCACATCCTCCGATGTCGAGAGCAGTGGATCTATACACAGTGCGCGTCAAAGCGAGCATCGGTGCCAAAAACACATGCAGTACCATTTTGTCAGTACGTTCTCTGCTGCAAACTGCTGTGAAAGTAAGGCCCCGTCTGGATTTCAGTTGTTAAAGTTTAACTCCCATCACATCAATGTTCCCTCAAATGCATGGAGTACTAAATTTAGACTAATTGCATGCATGTCGGCACCGATAAAGAGTAATTTACGAGACGAATCTATTAAGTCTAATTAGTCCAAGATTGAAAACTTTTTGTCAAATAAGACGAAAGTGCTATATTGTTTGTTAAACTTTAACTCCTCCAACCAAACAGCCCCTGATACTTTACTCGGTGCTTTGCTCAGCATTATTCTCTACAATGGGATGAGCCGATGCCTGGACCTTCTCTTCCTAACTCGGCATTGTTTTTTCGCAAAACATTGTGGGTGTTTTAACTGGGCAGAGGACACCCCGGCACTTGATCGCTGCGACATCGTAGCTGGAAACTGAGATTGGTTTAGTTCACGATTCAATTAAAACCATGATTTTGATTGATTTAGTTGACTTTGTTGACATTATGTTTAACACACCTTAATTAATAGTGTCGTAAGATTCAGGATCAGAATCCAAAATCCTAACAACATCCTTGAACTCAATTTTCTTTCCAAAAGGGGATTGTCGCAACATCTATGAATCAGTTGTGTGGTTAACACGGCTCGTGCACACGTATAACACTGCGTTCATTGGGCGCGGCCGCGTAGTGGGAATCAGAGGTCGATAGCACAACATGCAAGGTGAAGCTTTTAGCCATGGGCTATGACGGGATGAAGAGTAACCAGGGAGAGGTTGGAGGACGACATGGGCACGCCGGCAAGGATACGCATGACGTATGCACAAGGGCAGCAGATGGACTGTTGTGTGGTGTGCAGCTGCGTGTTCGTGCGTGGCTGTGGACGTGCACCTACAGTGCGACAGTGTGGTGGAGAACAAGAAGACGACAAGCATTGATTCAACAAACATGTAGCTCAGCCCGACGACCAGCATACACAGAGCAGGATGGAAAAACGGCGGGGTTAGTCTTGGCACTCACTGAAACCGCTCTCAATAATGTAACGCCACGTAGGCCCTGGCGAAACGCTTGCTACAACGGGGCTTAGGGTGTCCACTTGGTGCAAGAAGGGGCGGTTGTACCACGCGCTAGAGCGTGTAAGATGCCTGTAGCGTAGCGTGGTGTGAATACAGAGAAGAGGGGGAATGTGGCAATAGTTGCGAAGGAAGAGAAAGTGAAGTATACTATATACACGGAGAAAGAAGGGAAAAGGCAAAGCGGTTCGACCCCAGGACAAAGAGGGACGACAGTGTTCTGACTCGTCTGACCCCAATGAACCCTAGGTTAGTTCCATCGAGACTCGCAGCGCTACCACACTCCTTCTCGCCTCTCGCCGCCTCTCTGGTGTCCCACCTCGCTTCTCCCCGCTACTTTGCGACAGAGACAGGAAAGGAAAACTTGGAAAAAAAAGAGAAATGCTAAATGACACTAGGTTGTTTTGGAGCAATCCAACACTCGATTTTTGGGCATCCCGATTCAAGCTTTTGCCCCGTGATTAACTTGGTTAGCGTTTGGGGGTTGAGTGGCCTTTTTTCTCTAACTCTGACGGGCATAGAAGAAAAATCTAGGGAGGAAGGCCGGACCGGTGGTGGTGGCGGGCACGGGGGCGACAGTGGTGGTGTCGCCGGTGGGGTGGTGGAGGAAGGCAGTTGGGAAGGGGATGAACGGGGTAGTCACGGTGATGTGCCTGCGAAGCTAGTTTAGCGCGGGGGGTGGGGTGGAGGTGGACCTTGGTGGCGGGGAGCCACCAAAGATGGGGCAAGCGTGCGGGGTGAGGGCATTTTGCGGAAAAGCCATGGACGACAGGAGGTAAAAGAAGACCATAGGCAGAAGGAAATTGGAGGTAGAAGAAAGGATAAGGAATGTTCGATCTTCATCCTAGGATTGTAAAAAAATGAATGTTGAACCGCTTAAAACACTTGGTTGTGGGGTAGACAAAAAATAGAATCTATCTATGCCTCACTCGAGTGTTCTGAGCCGCCCGAACACTTGATTTCTTTTCTTCACATCTTCTTCCTCCTCCCGATGTGCCGTTGCCGCCTATTGCCCTGACGCGACGCGATAGGGTCTCGGCGGAGCTTTGTCGTCGCGAGACCTTACCGCGCCTGCAGCGGTCTCCTTCTTGCCCTCGCCCTCCTCTCGCCGTCACCATAGCCATGGGTATCCTCATCCCGACCTAGCCCAGCCGCCTATTACGTCGCTGAAACCCTAACCGCCGCTGTCCCGTCTTCCCCACCGTCTAGGCCGACCATACAAAAAAAATTCTTCAAAGGCGCTGGATTAGGAGAAGAACAGGGAAAAAAGAAATAGAAGAGATCAAATCGAGTATTGGATTGGTCCAAAAACACTCAATAGCTGTATATAATTTCTGTGAATAATATTTTTTTTGCAATAAAAACCCCACAACGGCAACCGTGTTTTCGTTTGCTTCGTCTGGTCACCTTCCGCGGTGCGTGCCTACGCGGTTGTCTCCATCCGACCCAACTCCAACTCGTCTCCCTCTCCTCCCGCGATCATCCCAAACCAGACCACAATAACAAATCTCCCCCATCGATCCCAAGTCCCAACTCCCCACCCGATCCCCTCGCTCGGCTGTTGCCTCCTACCCAAAGCCGCGCCTTCCAACGAGATTCCTCCCCTCCTCTCTCTCCAATAACGCTAGCCGCCTCCGCCGCCGGTGACGAATCCGGTAAGCCTCCTCGTTTCTGCTAGATACACCGCCCCCAGATCGGTGCGGCCCGCGATTAGGAAGAGGGTCGATTGCGATCCGCCGTTCCTCTGCCTTAGGTCCGTCATCGCAGTCGATTAGTCGGCGGTCTCTGCTCGGATCGAGCACCCGCTGCGCATAGGTGGGGGCTCCATCGTGGATAAGCTCTCCTTTTCCACTTCCAGTTATTTTTGGGTAGTGCTTGCAATTGCTACTTGATGAGTTCCTCGAATTAGCTTGTGAAATGACGTTGTTCCAGCTGTTGTTTTGCCTCGCAGGCGTTTTGAGTTTCTGTTGCCAGTGTAGCCATGTCCATGTTCAATAGGATCTTCGGGAAGCCCAAGGAGCAGGCCAACTCCAATGCCTTGGCCACTCTCGACAAGTTAAATGAGGTGACCTTTCTGTCTTCTTTATTTATTTCCTGGCGTATGATTACCTCGTCTCACTTCCATTAAGGTGTTTTTTTGGGCATGTTTGATGTTCTCTTATTTTGGCTGCCTAAATATAGGCTGCGTTTAATTCCCCATGGAATGCAAAATGCCAACTACTTTGGAACAATGAAATGCAAAATGCAAAATGCCAAAATTTTAATGGTTGTGTTTAGTTGCATCCAAAATGCCAAATTTTTCATGGGGTGGGTGAGGGCTTTTTGTTTTTTTTCCCTCTTGAGGCCAAAATCCAAAATGGAGAATAGATATCTTTTTGCCAAAAATTTTGCACGGTGTTTAGTTCCATTCTGCAAAATGATAGGTCAAAACCCAAAATTTTTTGGCTGAAATGGGGAACTAAACACACCCATAATTGCGACCTCAGAGTATCCTTCATTTTGAATTGAACTGTTAAGGTTTAACCAAAATATGACATCACTTGTTATAAAAAAAAATGACATCACTCGTTGCCTGATCACGCATGCATGACAAAAATTCCCACCCTTCTACTTTAGTGTTCTACTTTAGTGTATTGGAACTCTCACATTTTGTTAACTTCATCTCAACTTATGGGATGCTTAAGTTCTTCCCATGGCATTTGCAAGCTCCATCTATTTATGATCAATACCTTTATAGGCTGATCATTCTTTGATTTGCTTTATTTGCTGCTGAAGTTCTAATGTTTTGCTTATTAGGAAGGGATCGTTAACTCTTTATATATGTTTAACCAACTAATGGACTATGCTCTTGTTATAGCTGACAATTTGGCACATGTAATGCCTATGCCACAGTAAATTAGAAAGTTCTAAAAGCTTGCTTTGTTTATATTCAGACACTTGATATGCTGGAGAAGAAAGAAAAGGTGCTGGAGAAAAAAGCAGCCGCTGAGCTTGAGAGAGCCAAGGAGTTCTCAAAAGCTAAGAATAAAAGAGGTATCGTAAACCACAATAGTGCACTTTGAAATGTATACTTGTGCTCTGGCAGTATGATTGGAGACTACATGCTTTTGTTAAGTAATCTGAATCTCCTCGGTGCACATGCTGCACTCCAAGCGTATCCATCATATTTTGTATATTTGTGCATATAAATTTCTTTGGTGCACGTATTATTTTGACACAGTTACTGTGCTTATCATTATTAGTGCTGTGTCACCATATTGACATAGTTTTTACCGAAACAAATTTAGCTTATCCATCGTTTTTGTGTATATAAATTTCGTCGGTGCATGGTGCAGTGGATCAACAAATATGTGGGTATTTCTTTTGACACAGTTATTGTGCTTATCATTGTTCCTTGTAGTATTGTTTCACCATGTTGACATAGTGTTTTATCAAAACAAGTTTAGGTTTGTATGCACCTGCAATGTAATAGATCCACATAGAATGCAAACTCCATGCAACATTATTTGTAGAGCAATTTTTAACATCTCTGACTTGAAGGCCTCATGATCATAACGTTATTAGCTAATACAGCTTATGTTCGCTTTATTTTCCCTCTTTTTTGGCTTCCATGTAAACTAATGTTGACCATCTTTAAATGCTACCAACTTCCTTTCCTATGCAATGGAAACTGGATTTATAGAAACTTGTGCTAATACAAATAAACTTCCTCTTAACAGCGGCTATCCAATCCTTGAAGAGGAAAAAACTTTATGAGCAACAAATTGAGCAGCTCGGAAATTTTCAGTTGAGAATCCATGATCAGGTATATTCGCACTCAAACATTGAGCTTTTGGGTTTACTGTACGCTGTGTGTTAACTGTATAACCCATTTTGTGTACAGATGATCATGTTAGAAGCAGCTAAAGCTACAACAGAGACGGTTGATGCATTGAGAACTGGAGCTGCAGCTATGAAAGCAATGCAAAAAGCAACGTTAGTATTAATATTGAGTCCATTTTAGGATTTATGCACCTAGTCGTTCAAGGTCTCAAAATGATTATTTACCATGCCCCTGCAGAAACATTGATGACGTCGACAAGACCATGGATGAAATTAATGAACAGACTGAAAATATGAAACAAATTCAAGATGCTTTGTCAGCTCCTCTTGGAGCTTCTGCTGATTTCGACGAGGTAATTCACTGTGGGCATTTAAGATTTGCAACCTTGCAGTGCATAGTTTTCTCTGACACACTTAGCACCCATTGCACTGAAAAAACTTACAGGATGAACTGGAAGCGGAACTTGAAGAACTGGAGGGAGCAGAGTTGGAATCTCAGCTTCTGGAGCCTGTTGCAGCTCCTCCGGTGCATCCAGTGCATGTTCCAGCCAACAAGCAACCAGCTCGCCCTGCTCCACAGAAAACTACAGCTGAAGATGATGAGCTTGCTGCACTGCAAGCTGAAATGGCATTGTGATCAGGTTAATGTTTGATCCATTTGTACATCTTAATGTGTATTTGATGTTCTCGTGGGACTTATTCACTAGTATCTGTTAGCTAAATCTGATAATGCTGTGTCCAACCGGTTGTATGGTTGTCAGCAGTACATATATTTGTTAATGATCCAATATAGAAGTGTGCATATATTATACTACCTCCATTCCAGATTATAAGATGTTTTGGCTTTTCTAGATACATAGCTTTTGCTATGCACTTAGATATACACTATGTCTAAATATATAGCAAAAGCAATGTGGAGTATGTATCTAGAAAAGCCAAAACATCTTATAATTTGGAATAGAGGGAGTAGCTTTTAAAGTATTCTACACTGTTTTATTCCTTTTTGTTTTTGTTTTTGACTGTTTAGGCTCAGTTTTAGCTCCTAAGATATCCTAATGCATTAGGACGATAGAAATATTCTGTCACTGGTACACTGCATGATGAAATAATGTACTCCCCTCCCTCTGTTTGAAATTACAAGCTTATTTCATTTACAAGCTTATTTTATGGGACTACGGATTACTCCATTAACACATTTTTCTGACACAGTTGATGTCATTAGATTCATGTATTAAAAAAAACTTGCTTATGATTGTAATTTTTTATCTCATTGATAAAATATTAATATAGTAATTGCTCTTCAAATTCTTGCCCTAACGCAACAAAGTGTACCATGCAAAAAAATAGAGACAGTTAGTAATTTACATCTGCTGGTAGATACTCGCCTGTGAAAGAAGTTCAGCAGATCAATGTGCTAATTGGAGCGCTGCTTACAGCTATTCAAGCAAACTCATTCTTTTTAGATGGTTTGCTGGAAGCATATGCAGTCGTCATGACAGTTTTCTGTCTAGATAGACTTTTCAATTTTCAGATTTTGAAAGGGGCATATGCTTCAAGGTGGTGTATCCAATTATTCATCCAGTTGATGTCCAATATCAGCACCTGAGAATTGAAATGCCAGTTTTGTCTGACCTATTGTTTGTCTTACTTGGCTGAACCTAGTTTCATATCAGTTGAACTGTGGCTAAACTTATTGCAGCCACATTATAGTTTACCTCCATTTTCTTTTGGCTACTTGCTACAATCAAAGAGAACTGTAAATTTTAAAATCAAATATTTGCAGAATTTGCTTGGAATTACTTAATTAGTTCAAGTTTATGGTGTTTGGAGTATATATGTCTCTGGAATAATTTCCAAGGATATGGTTTAATACTATTATATGAGTCCTGCATTTTTTTTTGCTTTGCGTGTTTTAAAGCTATTGCTGCTCTTGGTCATTGTAATTAACCCTACTGAAACTTGCAGGTTTCCAATGAAGAGGTGAAATGTGTATATGAATGGCGTTATGCTACCAAGATGAAAGCTGAGTCAGGCTTTATTATATTTGCTATGTGTGCAGAATCTTGGTGGATATTTGGCAACAGAAGCAGAAAAAAGGCTGCTCCAGCCAGTGTTTGTTTCAGTGATTTTGGGCTCTGTTTTCCACAGACAATTTAGTTAATGTCGCCCGGTTAGCTCTATGCTAACTATTCAAGTCACCAACGTGCATTGTTTGTCACAGTTATTTTCATGTACCCATATTGTCTGGAGCCATGTAAGAGTGTTGGAACGTATAAAGCCTGAAGGTTCACATTTGATGTGCCGGATCACAGCTATTTCAACCTTACAGGCAGCGTATGTTTTCTTGTTGCACCCGAATTACCAGTATTGTTTTTGCTACTGAGTAGTGCGTTTCGCTGGAAAATGACGGTCGAACATGTTGGCAGTTGGCAGTAACGCCATTTGCAATTTAAATGGAGAACTTGTAGGTATAAGTGATTTCACAGGCCATTTTGGGAGCATCTGAAAACACTGATTTAAAGATCTCACAACTAAAGTAAAAGTTGGTTGATTAATTTTGTGAAACATTGAAACAATCTTAACTTTAACCAAATATATTTAAAAAATACAAATATTTGTAATATTATATAAGCATTATTAGATTAGTTACATCATATATTTGCATAGTAAAATCTACTTGGAGATACAAATTTTGATACTATTTTTTATAAGAGCAACTTGTGGTATCCTTGTTGTCTATGCTATTTTTAGAT
Organism: Saccharum hybrid cultivar R570; assembly: GCA_038087645.1. Classification (NCBI taxonomy): domain Eukaryota; kingdom Viridiplantae; phylum Streptophyta; class Magnoliopsida; order Poales; family Poaceae; genus Saccharum; species Saccharum hybrid cultivar. The sequence goes on from JAQSUU010000100.1 coordinate 939,221, forward strand.
TTTTATAGCAAAAATTAAGCTCTAACAGGTGTGCTGTCGGTTTTCTAAAAAAAAAGGAAGTGTGGTATCCCTGAACTTTCGCTTGCTATAGAAAGCAAGCCAACGCCGCTTGCTATCTGCCGAAAATCGCTCGCCACGCCACTTGCCCCCGCGCACGATCCTTCCCGCGCGGTAGAGATTATCTTCCCGCACTGGTCCTCCTCGATGGCGTTGGCATCGGCGCAGGCCTACTCCATGAGAGCGAAGAACTCGGGCAGGCTAATGTAGCTGTCGGCGAAGGCGGCCGACTCCATGATCGCGCGGCGAACACGGGCAGGCTGATGTAGCCATGGGCATTGGCGTCGGCCTCCTGTATCATGTGGGACACCTCGTCGTCGGTGGCCGCTGGCCGTGTAGCCCACGCTCTCAAACAGCGCTGCAAAGGTCGGGCCACGAGATCTGGCCGTCGCCGCTGGCGTCGAACTTGCGGAAGACACGCTCCGTCTCGTGCTCGGCCGACGCGGAGGATGGGGAGGGCGGCGCGCTCATCGCAACGGCGGGACGAGGAGAGACGCGAGGACGCGCCTGCCTGGGCGCCGGCGCCCACGTTCTTGCCGCTGCGGGAGAAGGAGCGGAACTTGCCCATGGAACTGGAGCCGGTGGCGATTCCTCTACAGTGGAGGTGGCTCTACGCTCGCGCGCGGAAGGAAAGGAAAAGTGTCGCTGACGATTTGCCTTTGCCTTTACAAACTCCGGCTATCTGCCTTTGGTGGCTGGCAGCCGGCCACAGCTGGCCAGCGCAAGCCTCCCCTGCGTGGAGATTGGCTGGTGGCCGGTGGGAGGCCGCAGATGGCCAGGCGGCGGCTGGGTGCCTGGGTGCTAGTGCGGAGATGAAAATAGAGATGGCGTAGCTCTCTCAAAACTATAGAATTGTAAAATGGAAAGGCTGCCAGGGTTTTCTGTTTTTTTAAGGCACTTTCTATTTTACAGGTTGGCTAAATTATGGGTTTAGCTATCTGATTTTACAAAGTCTATTAGAGTAGCTCTAAAGCTAGTCAAAGTTGAGAATGATTTGACACAATGTGAGATGAACACTTATTTTAGGACGGAAAGAGGAAGTGTTCCACATCCGTATCAAGTGAACTAACATTTGTGTGCTATTGCACTCTTGTTTTTCTCTTTTTCTTTGTCTTAGATTGTTTTAGTTTTGCGAGTTATCAAGTCGTCATATTAATCACAATTAGTTTGTCTCTTACTTGACTATCCTTTTAATCAATATTTTAAAATAATAACTCTCCTAGCTTTTAAGAAGCTAACATTTTTTCCCATAACAATTGGCTAGCGTGGTAAAAGCAAACTATTGTGCCACCGAACTATATGTGGCATGTCAAGATGTCACCATAGCGCAGTTGGCTAACATTGTAGCGAAGCGGGTTTCACCCTGTCTCACAGGCTAGTCAGGTCGTTGGGCCTCCTTTATGAAACCGTCCGCCAAAAGCTTAGCAAGCTCCTCCCCCATAGTCCTACGCCTTTCCTCGTCGAACTTGCACAGGTGCTGCTTAACTGCTTTGCACCAGGAGTCAGGTTGAGGGAGTGTTTGGCGATCCCCCTCCTAGGGCGGGATCCCTGTGATATTTGACCCCTTCCGCGAGAAGATGTTAGAGTTGGCCTGCAGGAAGTCGACAAGCAGGCTTTCCTATTTCGGAGGGAGGTTGGAGCTAGTCCACACTATATTTTCTGGGCACTCAAGGTCAATACTGACCGCCTTGGTGAGCTCGAGGGTGCCGCTTTCTTTGCATCGAGAGACCCTTCCGCAACCTCCTGCCTAATGTTGGCAAATCTGCCGAGGCGATGACCGTTACTGCATGCGCAACGCTTTCCCCGCCAGTGCCTATTGTTATGACCCCGCTGAGGCCTGGCATTTTCAGTTTGAGGTAGGTATAGTTTGGTACGACAATGAAATTAGCGTACCATGGTCGTCCGAGCAGCGCGTGATAAGTTCCATGTAAGTCCACTACCTTAAAGCGACGGTTCTAGCCGAAGCGATCTGTGATGAAGTCCAAGCTCCCGAAACGGAGATTCTAGCCCGAGAAGAACATTGCTCCGGCAGAGAGAGCATTGTTGCTAAAACGGATGATGCCTTCGGGGTAGCGTCGTCAGGCACCATCTGTGGCATGGACCATCGAAACTATGGAAACACAAATGACGCTCCCTTACCCGACGCGCCAATTGTCATGGGCTCATTACCACAATGAGTAATTAGAATGTCGTTATATGGATTCTGGTGGCCCGACACTCAAGAGGCAAGTGGTTTATTATGGTTTGGGTTCGCACCCTATGTCCAAGAGAGATTTCCTATCCAAGCGTTAAGAAAAGAGTTACAATCAAGCAGGGGAGAGAGATGTGTGATTATAGGTGAGCCAGTCGGATGGGTCGGCCGATCCTAGCTGATTTCCTCCCTAGACTCTAGTTGTGTTCGTGTGTTGTAGGGGTTGCAATCTAAAATACTTCACAAACATCATTAGTTATTTGTTTGATTGTCATTAATTTACCAAAACCCACGATAGGATTAGATGCACTTTCTAAAACTCAAATCCATCCTTTGAGCACTTTGTTTCTTTGTCAAGCTGGCAGTTTCGCATTTATTACTCTAATGGCTTCTCTAGATGGCTAGGCATTGCCCATGAATCGCTCCGAGAGGTTTATGTCCTGTGTTTGGAAATCAGACAATCGCAGAAGTTAAGGAGGATCAAAAGGACTTTCTTCACCCAAAAATTGAGGCAGACTCAAAATTAGGGCCTTGATTTTGGGCCTTGATTCTCAAACTTGCTCAAGGTGCCATCCAGGTCCAAAATGTATATCCAGATATTCAAAGGCCTAAACTCACTAATATACAAATAATGCTAACTTAAGTTAATCTGTAGACAAGCTAATTGCACGTTCGCATTGCATCAACATGTGACTATGCGAGGCAAACATGCCACTATATCTCCTATATCCCTACCATCACGTAGGCTCCACATCCCAATGCCATATCATCACATAATCATGGCAAGCAGATTAAATAAAGTTATGGTAACTAGAATCTCACATCAGGACACCACACTTTTAGTAACTAACAGTGCGATTCGCATGGTATTACATCCTGCATGCAGGATACAGTATTAGACATCAGGGTCGTGCAGAACGACGCTCAGCCCTTCTATTCCTTCCTTTCCGGCTGCCTGCAGCTTGGAAATAGCCTCCTGGCGAGGAGGGTGGTCGAACTTGCAGTGCACACCGAACCTGCACATGCCAGACCTCATGTAGAAGGCACAGGCCTCAGCGTCCTGCGTAAGCATCAGCACTGTGTTAACAAACATGTAATTAAATCAACATCTGTAAACAGAAACAGAAGTAAAAGGTCACAGAGATCTAGCTCAAAACAAGTACAAAAGCATTCTTTCTAATGACAATGAATAAAGAGATAATTTCAATTGATGCTGTAACGTTAAGGGAATTCTGTCAACAGGAACATACGCGTCATGCTCTTGTATATTTTTAAACCAGACACAGCATCAGTTTACAAGTTGAAATGCCAGCTTACTAGCAGATTGCTGGTTTGACATGCAAATTATTTTTGTCAACAAATTTAATGGGAAAAAAACAGTTTGCTGTAGTCCACTTTGGCAGAAAACATCTTATGCCAGCCAAGTGGCAAACAAAACGAAATGGCCAGAGTAATTTTCCCAGGTGATGCAATGGAAGATGTGACATTCAAATCCTGCCAACGCTTGGCATGACATTACTTTCTCTGGTTTTTATTCAAAAAGATCCAGTGTGCAAACTGAGCAAAATCAAGCTCAAGTCTTCATTCTTGGTTTAAAAACAGTGCTATCTCATAAGAATGATCAGAAAGTCATTAAAGTATCACAGACATGATATAACAGGATATTAGTTAGCACACAACATTTTACAATATGAAGCATCTAAGCTACTAGCAATAGTCTAGCATGTTACCTCTCTCCTTGGAAGGCCAAGTGTCACAGGCTGCTGAGGATCCCCGTTTTCATTGGAATGAGGTGCAGACCGGTCAATAGGGTGATGAAACTTGCATTTCTGAGAATACTTGCAAGATCCTGTCTTCATGTAAAACTGCAGTACACAAAAATGCGAAAAAGGGCCAAAAGCTCTAAAATAAGCACAATAAATCGTGCACATAAAAAATGAATTGGACATCTAAGGAGACGGCTATATTACATACATCACAAACAATTTCTCCAGGCCTTTGAGGATAGATCATTGGCACAGGCTCAACCTGTGTTTTAGAAAAGAAAGCGTGTAAATGTTATGTACATCACAAACACATTTGCCATTTTTAGACTCTTATTAGTCTCTACACATACCGGCACGTGACTTGCATGAAAATCAAAGCTTTGCAGAAAATTTGCAGCTGGATTTAGCACCACTGCAGGGACAATGGGAGCTGGAGAAGGAAGAGTAGCTTGAACCAGTGGAGCCATAAAAGCTATATCCACAACTGCACACACAAAACAATATCATCAGAGGGGAGGGGGGTAATAAAAAATTGGAGGGTCATAATGGTAAGCGCTAATGATATTGTTAGAATGAAGATGATAGGTACTAGTCTGAACATTGAAAATGGAATGAGAAACATTTTTGTGATTGCTGTCTGAAAATTTGTGGTATAAGGTCAAGATATTTTAGCATGACATTCAAAAACAGACACATGATAATAGTTACAGGTGCAAGAAACTATCAATATCCTCAGAACCTAAGCTAATGAGTAAAAGATACTTCAGGAAAATTCAAAAAGTGATTATAATAACTTCACTGTATGCCAATCAGGTGTTACAATTCGTAACAAAAACATAATATTAGAAGCTCTGGTGCCTTTTCTCTACGTAACACGGATACACCAGGGAGGTGCCGTATCCCGTATCGGATACGTATCCAATATGGATACGTGGCCGATACGCGATGGATACGTGTCCACAGAGTATCTGTTTTTTTTTATTAATTTCGTGAATATTGAGTACGTGAGCCGATACGTATCTGCCCATTCGATACGGCCCAGCACAACAAACACACGAGCACTCCCTTATCTCCCTCTGTCCCCGACGCCAGCCTCCCGACGCCCGCACTCCGGCACCTCACGCCGCCTCCAGCGAACATGCACGGTGTCACCTCGTCCTGCTCACCGGCCACTGGCGACCAGCCTCCACCCCGGGCGCCCACGCTCGCCGGCGACGACCCTCCGCCCCTGCTCACCGGCCACGGCAACGTCTCTGCCCCAGCGAGTTCATCCCCTTCCCCTTTCTCGATCTACTATATTTCTGCAGTTCGCGACTTATTGTTGCTTGATTTCTTTGGTTCCCACTTCCTCTTCCTCTGCCCATTCTTTATCTACTCTGTTTTTGCAGTTCTTAATTTCTTGTTGCTTGATTTTCTTTGTATGCAGTGGATGGCATTTCCAAATATGAGTAGATACTAGATGGCGGCTCCTTTTTCCATTCTTGATCTGCTCAGCAGCTTGATGTTGTGGATGAGGGAAACAAATGAGGAAAGAGGGAGTTGATGCGAGCCTGAATTCCATTTATTAATAGGAAAACATACTAATAGAACTTAAGTAGTTAAGTAGACTGCAATGTTTTATTGTTATTAGTTTTAATATGCATTATTATCTTTTTTATTTAAAATAGTTAAAACGCATCCGCGTATCGGATTTTTTAGAAAATTGCCGTATCCGCGTATCCGCATTCTTCCGATACCGATACGCGTATCCGTATCCGTGCTGCATAGCCTTTTCTAGACTTTTAAGAACCTTTAATGTTTACAAGGTCACTACAAGCTCTGCTTTCAGCATGATTTGTAAATGGCAAGTCTTCAACAGGGCATATATTGCAAGCTAAAGTGCGATTTGAATATGTTAGATTGTATATCTGTGCTATGCGTGATTGTATATTTGGGCCTATGCCAGGTGTAGCCGGCCAGCCCATACTTGATTAGAGAGATATGAGGAGATCTCGTCTTGGTCCTATTTCTATAAACCAACAGATCTCCTCACCCCTATATATATGTACATAGGTCTCTCAATCAATTCAATCTATTATTTCACGCAATCTTCATTGCTTTCATGGTATCAGAGCGGAGTCGGCCATGGTGAGTTCCTCGAGAAGCAGGTCGTTGCGAGCCTGCAAAAACGAGGGGAAGGGGCGCCCACGACTAAGATGGAGACCGATAGCTTCGAAACGGCCGTTGAGACCGCGCAGAAGGTTGAGGACGAGGGTCCGATCGGTGATCGTCTCACCGAGATCGCGAAGGGCGTCCGCCATGCCCTTGAGCTTGCGGCAGTACGCGGTGATGTCGAGGTCGCCTTGGTTGAAAGTGCGAAAAGCGGCCTCGAGCTGGAGAGCCCGTGTCTCGCGATTGCCGCGGAACTGTGACTCAATGGCGAGCCAATGAGTGCGAGCGGTGGTGCCAGGTTCGACGACCGCTTCAGCGAGAGAATCGGAGATGGTGCCGGTGATCCAGGACTTTACGACGCAGTCCATGCGGACCCAATCGGGAGAGTCGAGGGCAGCCACGTCGGAGAGGATGTGGCGCTCCAGGGAGTACCGGCCAACGACGAGGAGGACGGATTCGCGCCAGCGGCCGTAGAAGGCCGAGGCAACGTCGAGCATAAGTGGAACAAGCAGCCGGATGTTCTGCACGGCCACAACCTGGGCATGCAGGTTGATGAGGGCTGCGGCCTCGTGCTGAAGGAGAGCAGCGCGAAGATGCGGATCGCCGTCGGCGGAGGCAAAATCCTCGGCATCCTCGGCGTCGCTGGTGGGAGCGCCGTCTTCTAGAGGCGGAGCAGCCGCGGCGCGCTCTTTAGCCGCGCGGTCGAGAGCAGCCTGAAGGCGCGCGTCAGCCGCATCGCGCTCCTGCTGAGCGGCGGCGGCGGCGCGCTCTGCTTCAGCCGCGCGGGCAGCGGCGGCGTCGCGGGCAGCCTTTGCCGCCCGGGCGCGTGCCGCCTTGGCGAGGAGAGCCTGCTCGGCCGCGCGTTCGCGCTCCTCCTGGAGGGCAGTAGCTGCGGCGTCGGGTTGGAGCGTCTCCGAAGCAGCCGCGCTAGAAGCGGCGACAATGGCAGCGGCAGTGGCATTGGTGGGTTGCGCGCCGTCCATTGCAGCACGGCGCGCACAGGGGCAGCGGGCGTGCGCAAGAGAGGCGGCGGCCAGGAAAAGAAGGTGGAAAACCTAAACTCGTGATACCATGAAAGCAATGAAGATTATCTGGTTATACTTGATTTTTCGCATTACCTGTGGACATTCCCACTTCGACTCAAGTCTGACACCTTTTCCACTTTGTCTAACTTTTTTGCCTACGTCGCTACACAGTTCGGGGTCCCTATTCAGGGCATACAGTGCGACAACGGCCGAGAGTTTGACAACCTCAGCGCCCGTGCTTTCTTCCTCTCTCATGGTGTCCAGTTGCGCATGTCCTGCCCATACACTTCGCCCCAGAATGGTAAAGCCGAACGCGTCATCCGAACCATAAATAACGTTGTTCGATCTTTTACTGTTTCAGGCAAGTGTCCCACTTGCGTATTGGGTTGAGGCACTTTCTACTGCCACCATGCTCCTCAACATTCTCCCTACCAAGACACTCAACTTCAACACTCCCCATCAGGCTCTTCTTGGCTCGCCGCCAACATATGAACATCTTCGTGTCTTTGGTTGTTGTTGTTATCCTAACCTGTCTGCAACTGCACCACACAAACTCGCACCCCGCTCTTCCTTGTGTGTCTTCCTCGATTATTCTCCTCACCACAAAGGCTACTGCTGTCTCGACCGGTCCTCCAACCGAGTCATTATTTCCCGGCATGTTGTCTTTGATGAGACTTCCTTCCCATTCTCCGAGGCCCCTGGATGTCCTGCGTCTCAGGATTTCGATTTTTTATCTACTGACCCTGTGATGGCTCCACCATCGCCGTCATCTTTTGTTCCTATAGGTACTCCAGGCGTTACCGCACAGCCACGTTGGGCCTTCATCTGCGTGCTTCTAGTCAGGCTGAGCTAGTGGTCTACTCCGATGCGGATTGGGCAGGTTGTCCTGACACTCGTAAGTCTACCTCAGGCTACGCAGTTTTTCTTGGTGATAACTTGGTTTCCTGGTCTTCCAAGCGCCAGCATACTGTCTCCCGTTCAAGTGCCGAAGCGGAGTATCGTGTTGTCGCCAATGCCGTGGCTGAGGCATCCTGGTTGCGTCAGTTGCTTGCTGAGCTTCACACGCCCTTGCGCCAAGCCACCTTGGTTTACTGCGACAACATCAGCACTGTATACATGTCTTCCAACCTCGTTCAACATCAGCGTACCAAGCACATTGAGATTGATCTTCACTTCGTTCGCGAACGAGTGGCTCTTGGAGCAGTCCGCGTCCTCCACGTCCCGACGACGTCGCAGTTCGCTGACATTTTCACCAAAGGCCTACCCACTTCTGTCTTCACGGAGTTTCGGTCCAGTCTCAACGTCCGACGACTCGACGCTGCGACTGCGGGGGTGTGTTAGATTGTATATCTGTGCTATGCGTGATTGTATATTTGGGCCTGTGCCAGGTGTAGCCGGCCAGCCCATACTTGATTAGAGAGATATGAGGAGATCTCGTCTCGGTCCTATTTCTATAAACCAACAGATCTCCTCACCCCTATATATATGTACATAGGTCTCTCAATCAATTCAATCTATTATTTCACGCAATCTTCATTGCTTTCAGAATAGAGTGAGCTTCCTGCTGATGGTTTCTCTATCCTTCTGGAAGTAACACAAATGGAAACAGAACAAAATGACCTATAGGATGCCATGACAATTTAACTCGACCAAATGATTAGTTATGAAAAGAACAGACCTGGCCGATCAGGATGGTTGAAGCGACAAATAGAACCATATTTGCAGCTGCAAAAGCGCAAAAGGAGAAATGTCAGATCCCTCCAAACTTATATGCACAAGAGGTAAATTCTTAGCAATCCTTCTCGTGAAGAAGGTACCTGCCTGTCTTCATATAAAACGAGCAATCCACTTCACCCTGCAATATGGGAGAGAGAAAATGTGTTGAGCAATACAAGCCATTTGGGAACAGTCAATGCTATAGTATAAACTAAAGCGATATGTGAAGATACAGTAGCAGACATACTTTGGTAGATAGATTTTACTAAGAAATAGGAGTTGTTGAGAGATAACAATCTTTACTCATAAAAATCTTTTATACACCAAGTCTGGATTACTGACAGAATTTGCAGTAAGCATAGAACAGACTTTAACTTTTCCTTTTTTGCGTATATTTTGCAACATATTTATTGATATGGTTTCCAAATAAAAGACGTGAATAAAACTCAAATTTACTGTATCTAGTGCTCTAGCAAATAAAAAAAGATAACTAAAGTTTACTGCTCTAGGTAAAGAACCATTTGGTAAATACATACTGGTCTTATAGGAAGCCCCTTTGCATTATGTGCCTCGGCTGGGGCAGTTGGTACATGTTTCTTTGCTGGAACTGAATCATCTGCTGCACCAATGTGCACTGCTGCATCAGTTGTTGCTGTATATATGGTTTCCTTTGCAATCAAAGGTGGCGTCTTAGTATCTTTTGGTTTTGGATGATTGAACTTGCAATTGGCACCAAATTTGCATTTGCCTGTTTTTACATAGAACTGAAATACAGGACACTCAAGAAATGAAGAACTGTGCCATGAGAAATAATAATAATAATTGACAGCAATGGAAGATCTTACCGAACAAACGGGTTCAGAAGGTCTCACTGGTAAGATAGCGCTATCAGCGATTAGTGACTGTTGCATTTCAGGAAAGCACAGCCATTGAGACTCTCACAAAGGAGTCGAAAAATTAGCAATCTAGTGAACAGATATAATTAACTTACTTCACTGTCTGTTCCTGTTGCTAATGCATTCACCATTTTCTTGGGATGGTTGAACTTGCATTTAGATTTAAACTTACATCTACTACTCAATAAATACTGCAATGTTGAGAACAATGCTATGAATATATCGGTTCAGACAGATTCTAAAACTAGAATATGATATGCTTACAGGACAATCTGGTTCCCCTGGTCGCTCAGGATAAGAATCTTCAACATTCGGGACCTGCAAAAGGAGTTTAAGAAAGCCAGAAAGAGAATCAGTCAGATGATTACAAGACAGAGGGCACAGCTACATAATGTTAGAGATTATTTCAGAAGGCGTCAAATATGAAAAGGCAAATAAAAAAATAGCCAGGAAAATTTCAAAGAAGTTGATACAGAAACAACATTCCCGTGAAAGTGTACTTTTCTTTTATCTAGGCCTGCCCCCGCATGAGTTGTTGCTTTTGTCAATGTTTATCAGCACCTCAACTGATTAAGTATTTGTTAAACATTATTTAATGGGAGCAACAGCAAGAGCTGTTGCAGTGAGAATAAGGCGCAGGCACACAGCTTCATAGAGCAGATGCAAATGTGCAAGGAGTCACTTGCCCAGCATGGTGAGGCTAGAATAAATTTGAAGACTGGAGTCACTTAGTGTGTCAAACCAAAAGTGGCAAAATGGCAATGGATGGCATGCTAATGATGTTGAGCCTAAATGTCTGGCAGGATGATGAGGGGAAAAAAACTGAGGCATGCAAAACAGCAAGAAAGAAAGTAGCTAGGTAGTTGGAGAGAGAGAAAAAAAAGCTAGGCAAAGAGATGTATGTGCATATGAATATGGACCATGGTTCTTACAGCAGTAAGGCAACGCATAGGCACCCAAGGCAAGGAGATGCCATACACATGCTCACTTCTCAAGAGAACAAAAATAATATAAGAAATATAGAGGGAAGATTGAATTTTCCTAGACTATTCCAGCCTGTCACCCTTTCTAGGTAGCCCCAACTCATGCACTTACTCTGAAAAGGATATACTGACATAATCCAAGCCCTACTATCCACTCACCATAATTGGGCACACCGCTAGCAGCAGCAATGCTATATCATATTGCCAGCAGCAATCGAGCATAGTGACAGGCAGCATCAACAAACCCCGCAGGCCTATAACAACCCATACCACTGTCCCTATCCAGATCAAATACCGCTGCTGCCCCACGCAGATTGACCACTGTTGGATCCAGCAGGGGCAGGCAGGGGAAAAAGAGGTTGCTTGGCCCTGCTGGTTCCCAATAGTCTTCCTCTCACTCACACTGCTTTTGGAAAGGCAACAGTGATGCCCGGGTCCCATGACTGCCCTAACGCCTAGCCACCTAGGTGATGACTTAAGAACCATGTTGTGTAGAGATGCAAACAGTAGGATGGTATTCATAAAGTTAACTATCTTAAACATGATGCAAACAGTAGGATGGTATTCATAAAGTTAACTATCTTAAACACGACCAATATTAGCCAGGGCGATAACTTAGCTGTACTGTTGAATAACACAGAGCAAAACTAGAGTTCCAATTTTCATGGAAATCATTAGGGCTTCTTTGGATGTAGTATCCACCACTACCCACGTGTGTTGGAGTGGATTGGGGGTAAGGGTGTCAAGAAAAGCAATTCAGAGGGGCATCATGGACAAGAGATGTGAGAGGAGTCAAGATATATGCATGAGATGGGAGGGGCAACGAACATCAGGAGTAAATTAGGAAATTGTTAAGTACCAACCTGTCAATAACGAAATTAAAGAGATTGTTGAACAGGTTACATGTACCCCTCCAAAAGGAAGAGTCAGCAATACCCACACAAACTCAAGCAGACACACCACACTCCGACTCTCCGGTGAGGAATATCTGAGTGTGATTTAAAACCACTATTTGCCTAAACAGTTGTTTAACACATTTCTACATGGTGGTAAGCCATGTCCGATTGATGAGCTGTTTATCTCATTTAAATGGCCATTTAGCTCATTTAAATGGCCAATTAGCCCGGTTAATGGCAAAATGGTAGGTGACTGACTGTTCACTTTACAGTTTAGAATTTAGGTGCAAACACTGTTTAAAACTAAATGAACCTTTTTGGTGATGAACTAAATGGAGACATTTCTTTTTATTATAAAAAACAAACAAAGTATTTTACCACCACCTCTGTTCCACTTTGCATGCTAAGACTCCTAAGTGGTTGGATTTATAACAAATCCATGCGCCTATGTGAAAAAAGAACAGCTAGGATTAAATAAAGCTTAAAAATCCAGGTGGGCTCAGATTAAATTGCTGCCCTGCAGGCTGCAGCTAGCTGCTCTAGCTTGCTTATTAGACCCAGGAACATCGCCCCTGTCCAGGGTACACTGGGTCATTTTCGACCCAGCCTTGTAAAAACCTCTTGCAAGTAACATATGTCCCTCTACCCCCTTCCTTGACCTCATCGACCCTGAAACTTCGTGACTATGGTTTAACGCTTCAATGCAGGAATTGAGGGCAGCTACATGTGTTCTCACCTTTTATTTTTGTGGCTAACAGTAATAAAAGCATGGTTTTGGAAATAACATAGACAAGGTATGTATAAAAAAATAAAAAAAATAAGCACACTACAAGTAACATTTTAAATAATAAGATGTATAGATCGCTACAAATAATAATGACAGATAGTCACCTCTTTCCAGTTTGGAACCCCACCCTCTGGAACCCATTGTGGATGGTCAAATTTGCAGGTCTCTCCATACTTACAGGTTCCAGTGCTCATATAGAAGGCACAGTCCTTTTGCCCCGGTCGCTGTGGATATGTAGGAAGGCTGCTTTCAAGCCTAGGGCGTTTAGCCATAGTATTTGATGAATATAAAGCCTCACTCTGGCCAACAGTACTACGACTTCCCATAAAAGATTGGTGATAGAGAACTATAGTATATATACAAAAGAACTTTATAAGCCAGCTGTATTAGGTAACCATATACTGAAAATAATAATAATGTACCAAAATGAATGAAAGCACAGTTACAAACATAAGAGTACTACTAGAATATAAGGGAAAATCCTAGCTCTAATGCTGTCTGAGAACTTCTTAGTACTACTCACTTGAGAAGAACTGCAACAGTATAACTTAGAGTGGCAAGAATCAAGTGCATTTACAGTCCGTAGCTAACCTCAAAATTGGCTTGGATTTATTGGTAGAAACACAGTGAGAGCATTTTTACATTCAAAATCAGATGGCCAAAGGTCCAAACTCCAAGTATTCTGTTTTCTGGTACAGCTACTCCCCACTAATTACCAAAGGCTCTTCACTGTTCGAATATCATTACTACCATTTTTTTTATCCTCTGGTCCTTCATTGCTAAGCTCATTCACTAAGAACCCTCCACGAAATGGTCTAATTCTACAATCTGCATTGCATCTACCAAAATACCAAACAAGTCAACAACTGAGGATATGAGGTTATGATACATGCCTATATAGCTACCACTATCCATGCTTGACTGTGCAGTTTCTATCATTAATTATTCTCAGCGGTGTCTCAATTTTAAGTTTTATGTAGCCACACAATTCCACACAGCGTAATAAAATTGTTCATAAGTTTATATATATCCAACACAGCTAGATCAGTACGAGCACCATTAACACTAGCAACGCCCAACATAAGCTCCGAGTTCCACAGCCAATTGATCTTCATACTACTAGTTTCAGACGAACAAGCAGCCACACGTCCATACACTATGGCAACCACGACCAGGAAACAAATCACCCATGCGTCGGCTAAAATACGGAAGCATTGTCCGATGAACACACGGGGAAACTCCTCATACCAACCAAAACAGGGAGAGGGCCGCTCTCACCTTCCGCGGATCGTCTCGCGCCGAGATGCGAGTCGAAGGCGCCGACGTCGGCAGAGGATGGATAAGGCGGTTCGGTGCCGGTGTAACGGGACGCGATGAGGTCGACCTCAAAGTCCGAGTAACGCGGCGGCGGCGGCGGCGCACTGTCCCCGCCCGCGAAGGCTCCGCGGTAGTACGGGTTGAAAGGGTCCGACATCGTCGGCGGCTAGGGTTTCCGGCTTTCCGCACGCGCTGCGCTGTGGGGAGAAAACCGCCGCTTTTAAAGACAAGAGAGCGTTTGGAGCCGACGCGCGCACAGGCCGGCCACGGTAGCAAAAATAATTTGGCGCGTTCGATTTGGAGATCAACGGTCCTCCTGTCTCCTCCACGCCCAATATATATCGAACCCTAACTCTCTCGCACGCATCCGCAGCCGCCGCCTCCGTCTGCCTCCTCTCTCCCAGGCCAGACGGGGCTCCTCCCGCAGCACGCTGCCGCCCCCACCCCCGGCCTTTCCTTCCTCTCTCCCGATGTGGCGGCACAGCAGGCGGGCTCGACGGCCAGATCCCCACGCAGCCATGGGTCCCGGCGCCACAAGACCGCCGCTCCATCCTCTCCGACTCGCCCTCCGCGACGGCCTCCGCCCATCCCGGCACCCCGCGCCGGCGCCCGCGAACGGCGGAGGCGCGGAGCCCCAGCGCGGGTAGGCTCTGGCGCTGTAGCCCCGCCGCCGCGCGTGCGCCAGGCCACCGGCTCAGGCAGTGCGAGGTCTCCACCCCCTCCTCTCTCAGCTCAGGCGGCGCGAGGTGGTGGCGCACCAGCGCCGGCGCGCGCGAACGGCGGAGGCGCGGAGCCCCAACGCGGGTAGGCTCTGGCGATGCAGCCTCGCCGTGGGCATGCGCTAGGCCACCAACGCGTCCAGATCCAGGTGATGGGCTCTCTCCCTTCTTCCTCCTCCCCATCTATAGTTTATTTTGATAGGATACTTTTGCTCAATGGCGCTAGCACATTACATTTGTGCTTACTGCATATGCTGGTTGTTTTTCAGTGATTTAGAAACTCCTTTTGCACCATTGTCTTTGCAATCATACAGTTTGATGCTCCTTAGGACTGTGTGCAAGTTACGGATGCTATAGTTGAATCGCCATTCCCATTTCATTTGATGCGTTAGAACTTAGGAGGTACTAAGTTTCATGATATTCTGAATTGCATTTTCAGGATTGCAGTAATAATTTGCAGAATTGGAGGATCAAACCTGATGAGCTCGCTGCTAAATCTCCTCAGTGCCTGCTCTGTACATCTTAGTGCTGCAAATTTCAGGTGAGCATCTGGTTCTTTCACCTATGAAGATATTGACGATTTTGTCTTCTTTTCGTTGGTGCTGCCTTTGTACATACTCAATGTGCCAGCCATTGATGGTACCAGCTGCGAAACTATGAAGCACGTTTGATAACCATCGATGCTTATGTTTATATCAGTGCAGAGTATTGGCTACATAAGAAATGTGCATATCCAGACAATCAACCTTTTGATTGGGGGCTGATGTGGATACGGTATCCTTTTTCCATGTATGGAATAGGAGATATCCTTTCAACGGATGCTGATGATGTTCACCGCAAAAAGAGATTTACAAAGGTTTGTGGCAGTTTATATTTAGATGAAACCATGATCCCAATGTTGGTGCTTTCGGACTGTAGAGGCAGATATCAGGAAGAGGAAGTTCTTTGCAGAAATTCTAAATGCTTCTAGGGAAACACCAGGTGCAATTAGCAAAGAAAGCAGCGGAACGATGGAGTTCAGGTATGGTCCTATGTCCTTCACACCCACAAGGCTAAGGCCCACAGTCTAAACCAGCAATCTGTCTAACCTTGTCAGTAGACTATAGCTTGCCTCTCGTGATTATGGAAGGTGCAAATTTCAACTCAATATTTTAAATCCTGAACAAAATTGAAATATTTAGAAAGTATGTGCACCATGTTGTTTTCTAATTTCTACTTTGTTAGCACATTGTTGCACTTTTTCCACATATTCCTGTGCAATATGATTTTATTCCTATAGATACTCATGTTCTAGATGTGCCACTTCAGTGCTCGAGAGCCTTTTTCACTTGCGAATTGTAGGCATGGCAGGTTCAGGCATGACAACGTATCTCACGAAAAGAGAAAAATAGGTTGGTGATTGGGTAGCATATATGAAGATTGCCGAGGAGAGCAAGAAGGAAAGTCTGAAATTGCTCTTCCTCAACCTCTTCAATGATACATCCTAATACATCCTGACATGGTTTAGGGTCATTTCAGCAATCTAGAATTTTCTTAAGTTCGATCAATAGATTTATGTTCCCTTTGATCAATAGATGCCAATTTCCGTAGAGGCTACATCTCATCATCTGCTACTATGACTTTTTGTTGTATGCAGTATGCTATGTTGTGCCATCTTGCAGTGTATACCTCCTTGGTCTTCTGTCCAAAGACTGTTCTATGTAAAATATATTTACTGCTGCATCTAACGTGCTAGTGTAGGCTTGCCTCGTGTAAGACTAAGTACTATTTGAACACTCTTTATGCCTCGTGTAATATATATGTGCTATTTTGACATCTCGCACATGTTCGCGGTTGTTTTAGAATGCATTGCTGGACTACCCTTTAATTGAACGGTACAAACAAATGTCTATCGTGTTTACTTGCCCAGATACCAGCACGGTCAGTGACTCGCGCGCATGGGCGCGCGCAAATCACTAGTTGAGTGGGAAGGCTTTATCGGACCGGCCTACGCGCAGGCACACCGCACACAGACGCACTCGGCACTCACACGAAAACTGTTCCGCTCCTTTCTCTCTTTTTTCTCTCTCCGTGCGGACAAAATTTGCTCATTGCCATCAAAAACTTATACCAGTTCCTTGGTAGTCATAAAAAATTATAGGATTTCTTAACTGCCATTAAATTGTGATTTTTGATTTCTTAACTGCCATCATCATAAACAGTAGCTATATACTTTTAGATTAGATGGAAAAAGACTATTTTACCCCTTTCTCACATTTCTTCAAGAATATGATGTGCTAGGGCTATCTCCCTGCATCACCATACCTCCCTTTGCTGCTAGCTTGATTTCCTATGTAAATGGCAACGCATTTAGTAACCTAAAACCACCGAGGCTCTGGCCAAAAGCCAGCCACGGCTAATGAATTGAAGATGAGACGATCTGAACCGTATCTCCGTTCCTTTTTCTCACTAGGAAAAAAACAAAAAGACAATCAGAAGCTAGAATCACAGCTGTCGCGCTGCACTGTGAGGAAGGCAGCGGGGCAGGGCCAGGCTACATGCCGAGTCTCTTTCAGACCATGTGCGTCTGGTCAGAAAGGAGAAGCGGACGGGTGGACACGCGACGCGGCGAGGCTGCGACACTTGGCCGGCCGTGCGGACTCGCGGCGCGGCGAGGCAGTGGCAGTCGACCTGGTCGCGCGGGCTGTGCGTTGCTCGTGCCGGCCATGGCATCGTGCAGAGTGAGTCTCACAGTCGGTCGAACGAAATCACCAGATCAGGAGCGAGCATCGGCGTCACGGTGATCGATCTTAGGATTCGTCATTAGGTATACAAGTAGCGGCACTGTTGCCTTTTTAAAAATATATGGGCAGCATGGGTGTACCATCTCTTTTATATGGGAAAGAGGCGCCATTAGAATCAAATTTTCAAGTGAACACGTACACGTAACACTGATGCCAACGAAAGAAACAAATTATCTCAATGAATGACAATTAAGGAAATAAAATCCATGTGATGACAGTATGTATGAAAACGGATCGGATACGGACGGATATCACTGATATCGTATTTGTTTTCATATTTATGTCCGGATTCGGATTCGAATACGGATAGTATGAAAAATGTCGGATTGAATACGATTGGATATCGACATCATAAATATGTGATTTAAATATTCGGATACAAATACGATATCGGATGTTAAATATCCGGACTCGGATATGGACGGATTAAAACCTCTCTAAACGAATTCGGTCTTGAATACGGTCGGAAAATATTCGTACCGTTTTCATTCCTGGATAACAGCTAAAGAATAAAAAAAATATAAATTGAGGACAGTCAAGAAGTTCTATAAATTTTGATGGTAACCAGAAAATCAGTATAATTTTTTATGGCAATGAGCAAATTCTGTCCTCTCTCTCGCACATGTGGCTATCACACGCACCCGTCCCGTCTTCTCTCCGCACTAGAAACCCCATCCAAACCATCCCTTGCCTAGCTCCGATCTCCCAAGATCTCGTACGAGATGGCCGGCAAGATGAAGGAGTTAGACGGCGCCAGCCCTGCGTGAGTACTTTCCCTCCCGTAGTATGGCCATTGAGTGTCTTCCAAACCATGGGAACGGTTTTTGCTGATTCTTTTTGCTATGCTTTTGGGCTTCGTGCAGTAAGATCTTCATCGGCGGGCTCTCCAAGGACACAAGCATGAGTACGTGCGGATCCCCTCCAGATTTGGCTTTTAGCGGATTTCAATTTTTTCTGCTGTCTTCTCCTTGTATTAGCTAGGTTTCCTCGTATTCCCTCAGATCTGGTCTCTCGTTGCTTGTAATGGCTGTTCATCATCTTTTGTGCACGCTAGTTTACTCGATCCAGTGTTGATTAGTTAGTTTTTAGTTAATTTCGTGTCTCAGTGTATGCTTAGCATATGACTACCGTTACTAAGGAAGCATGTCTAACTTGATTTGGGAGCACTGAGTTATGCCTTTTTCTGTTTTGTTGAGTCGGGAGAGGAGTTAGCCCTTGATTTCTTGTTTGTTGATGATTTGTTAACTTGGTAATTTTATTTTGCTAATTTTCGTACAGTCTCACGTTGTTGAGTTCGAATTATAGGTGGAGTTGATCCTTTCATTAAATTTGTGAGGTACAATAATACATTATATTATCATATGTCCATGTTCTTGGGAAATGGCCTGATGCCTGACAATCTATGGTGGTTTTATCCCCATGCTAATAGTATTTTGTGGCAACTTGTCATCTTTTAAATTATGGCTAAACACAATCGCTTTACATTAATGGTATCTACAAGAGAAGTTTTCAAAGCAAAATACTGTAACATTCAGGGACAAAACGTATACTTCAAATGTTTCTTCCTGCTTATTATGATGGATTTTTAGGATATATACCTTTGTTTATGTTGTGAGGCTGGTTAATTGGGCCTGTGGCATGATTGTTTAGTAAACTAGCTAACTAGTTTGGAGCTGTACTGATTTTGTGACATTTATTTTCTGTAACTTCAAGTAAAAGGTCATAATAATTTTCATGGAAGATATTTAGATTGCCTTTACCTGCAAGGTTTATTCTGGGACCTTCAACAACCAACTGCTTTACTTCGTGACTTTTCAGGTACATTCAAAGGACATTTCGGGAAGTATGGGGATATAATTGATGCTGTCATAATGAAGGACCGCTACACTCAAAAGCCCAGAGGCTTTGGCTTTATTACCTTTGCTGATCCCGCAGTTGTTGACAGAGTGATTGAGGATGAGCATGTTATCAATGGAAAGCTGGTAAACTTTTCTGTTTTGTCCTTGGTTTATATCTTTGTCTCACTCTGTATTAGCTCACAGTACATCATGTTTCATGAAAACATATAGTAAAAAAGATATAGTAAACATAAGAAACACTTCTGTGTGTAGTTTGAGATCTCATTCTCTTAAAATGCAGGTTGAAATTAAGAGAACAATCCCTAAGGGAGCTGCTTCCTTGAAAGATTTCAAGACGAAGAAGATTTTTGTTGGTGGATTACCCTCAGCTCTAAAAGAAGGTATATTTGTGTTTCCTTGGCTGCATAGTAGCAAATGTGCTTTTTTGTCCTGCATAATAAATTGAATTTGGTGACATAATTTGAATTGACAGATGAATTCAAGGAATTCTTTTCCAAGTTTGGAAAGGTTGCGGAGCATGAAATCATCCGTGACCATACAACCAACCGGCCACGTGGATTTGGTTTTATAGTCTTTGATGCAGAAAAAGCGGTAGATGATTTATTAGCTAAGAAAGGCAATATGATTGATCTAAATGGTTCTCAGGTGAGGCATCATGTAGCTTTTTCTGAGCTTTGTAAATCTTATTTCCTGCGGTCAAGACTGCACACAGTAACAAATTGTGGTATTTTAGTTAAGTCTATAGAGCACATCTTATTGGGTCTTTTTGTTTCAGTTGCCTTAGTTTTGCTCTTATATGAGTGGCAGGTTATTCTCACTCCAATCTTGGAAGTAAACAAATTTGAAAGAAATATAGGTTTGACTTTCTTGCTTTGCTGTAGGTTGAAATCAAGAAGGCAGAACCAAAGAAACCCTCTAACCAACCACCTCGTTCACTTGATAGCGAACCTAGGGGCCGTCCATATGCAGACAGTTATGATGGATTTGGCAGCTCTTACAACTATGGTGGTAGTTTTGGTCCTTATAGATCACCTGGAAGTTTTGGCGCTAGGCCTGGAGGTTACAATAGTGCTTATGGTCCTGGTGATTATGGTAGCGGCTATGCTACTTATGGTGGAGCATTAGTAGGATACCGTGGAGAGCCCTCTCTTTATTCTAGTCGCTATGGTAGCACTTATGGAGGCAGCTTTGGTGGCGGGTATGGTGGTGGCATTTATGCCGGTGGATTAGCTGGTGCATATGGGCGTGATGCCGGGGGCTATGGTGGTTCTAGCTATGGTCCTAGTTATGATTCTTCAGGGGCTAATACTGGTGCTGGGTTTGGCACCGGTGGACTCTATGGTGCTAGGACAGGCTATGGTAGCACTGGTGGCAGTGGTGCTGCTGGTCGTTACCATCCATATGGAAGATAGAAAATCACCAGTGCTGCTGTTTGCTAGAGAAGCTTCCAGAAGATCAATTCTAGATGTGTGCTCAAGAGATCATCTGCATTTAAAAGATCCACTGAAGTTCAATATGCTCAGTTTTCTGTATTAGGAAGCACAGTTAGATCAACTTGTAGAAATTTAAACCATTGTTTTGGTATTTGGAATTGGAATTTAAGCATACTTAATATGGGTATGCACTTTTATAGATAGAAAACTTAGTGACTTATTAAAGCTAGCCGCTAGTATATGCATGTGTTCTTTGTTAGTATAGTTTGCTTTGTGTTTACGAATATTACTAGAAATCATGTGCGGCGTTGCTGCGCCCTGCCTGTGTCTGGGCCAGCCTGCGATACTCCTATAATGACTGCAGCATATGCAATGGCTACAGAATTCTTCTCTTCCAATTCTGCCTTTTGTTTAGGTTGTGTAAAACGGCAAAAATCAGAACGTGCTGTTTTGGGTATGTATCTCTATACTAAGTTTCGGAACTGTGGAGACTGGAGAATAGGATAAGCATGATACAGGGAACTGCAGCCAGAGACACTATTTTTATTTTTACTTGTTATTTTTTTAATTGTTAGTTTAGCATATTGGAAGGTTTTAAATAAATATGAAATGAGTTCCAATTGGTTAAATTTTGGTAGGTCTTGGTGCACCTTTTTTTTTCTTATATAGAGATAACAAATTAAAAAAAAGTTTCTTTTACTGTTGCTCTATTTCTACTGCTGAGAAGGAAATTTTTGGTATGTATCCCTATACGAACTGTTCATGTGCCTGTAGTTGTAGAAAACAAAAGGATCATGCCTACGCTATAGAAGTGGGCAGTGGCTGCAGTTCTGAAGCTTTTAAAACAAAGTAAAAAAAATTTAACTACACAGATTAGCCAAATCATTTACAGAAGGAGAGAGATAGTAGCGCAGCTAAAATCCAAATTAGGAGAAGTCAATGAGTTGAGAAAGTTATGTGGAGAGCTTTAGCAATCAGCACAAAATATAGCAGAACAAAGATGGAGGTATAGACTTGCATTTTTTTGCCTGCCTTATAGTTCAGACTTCAGAGTCAGGATGTTGCAATGGAACAGAATGTCTGAAATAGTATATAAGGCAAATATTATATACTGTTTGAGTTTAAATTCAAAGCTTTCAGCAGAGCCAAACATGGTTGTATTAAATTGCTCAAGTAAAACACATTTTTTTTCATGGATGACCCATTTTCTCAGCTTTGATAGTTATTTGAGCTGAGTTGGGCATGATAACTCAGGTACCTTTAGCATGATTCAGGAGAATATCTAGCATCAAATGAACTTTGCTACACATAAGCAGTGCTAAATTGGAGTATCTACTTGTATGGATTTCGGCGGTACTTTTTTTTATTTTTAGAAAATAAATAGCCAACCCAAGAGGAATAGGGATAGAGAATATTATGGGATTTACTCTCAAATAATCCTAGATGTAGCTGGCTCCATAATCTCTTTACAGGCATTTTATCAAACACATGGTGTGCATAGTAAGAGAGAAGAAATAAGCAAATAACCAGATGCGATAGGCAGAGACTGAGTGTATGCATGTGTGTGTAAGAGAGCTTACCAACGCCCCCGTCCTCACAGGAACTGCACATGCCCAAGGGCCTGCAAAGGTATGGTGGGAGTGGCCTGAAGCCATCTCGGCGTGTTCGGCGTGGTCACGCTCCTTGTTGAAAGCCCTGCGCCAGCGCTCGTACAAGACCGACACGGCTTCCTCCGACTCCACGTCCGGCAAGTGTGCGTAGTTGGCGGCGTGGGCGAAGAGGCTGGGTCAAGATTGTTTCCAATAATCCTCACAACCTTGACAACTATCTTTAATATTAGTTCTTGCAAGTTTTATAGATGAGACCATTCCATATGAAATCCCTTTATGTCTCATTTATTTGATAACACACTTGCTTGCAAATCCTTGCCTCACAATAAATCTTTGAACTTAATTTTGACATTTATATGATCACCACACATTATATGAGTCCAACACATAATAAACAACCTAGGACTAAATACCTGCAAGTCTCATAAATATTATTAGTCTCTTGCTGGGAGGATTGGCCTGTGAGCATGAGCCTATGCGGCGGGCCGCTGTGGCTACGGCGTCGACCGCACGCGCGGAGCGGGAGGCCGCGGCGGCGGCGCGAGACACAGGCCGCATTCGGCTGCAGGGCCGCGCTCGGCTTGCCCGCGGCCGTGGGGCTGCGCCGCCACACTGGTGGCTGGCGCCCGTGCCGCCGCTCGCTGCGATGGACGAGCCCGAGAAGGTTCGCAAGGTTTCGGGTTGACAAACAAACGGGTTGAGACAAAACTGATCCGCAATCGAACGGCCACCATGGCAAGCTCGGCGGATCGAACGGTCAACGGGCGACGTGGCCCTATCAGTCAGCCCGCTTTTGGTGCAGCGTTTATAGAGATGGGGTGCTCTAACTTAACCTAAGGGGCGAACGCTGCTGGCAGTTTCTTTACATGTAGTTACAGAAGTGTTGCCTAGTTTCTTTATCATTATTATCTATATCTGCGAGTTTGCATAGGTTATTTGCTTGGAGTTCGATGGATTAAGTTGTACTTAGAGCTAGATTGGTCTTTTTTATACAGTGGTTCACATGCTTTCACGTGAAGCTTTGACGCTGTTATTAAATGATATATTGCCACCGGTGTTCATGTCTTTATGCCGATGCTGATGTTTTTCCCTTTCACCATGTTGGTGATTTGAATATCATCACCTTCGTAATTACATCTTAATTACATTGGGGGCAGCAGCATCGTTCTACATCCGTTCAGGCGGTTCTGACTTCTGAGGGCTCGTTTGGCCATCTTCCTCAAACAGATACTGTAGTAGCACTGTACCGTACTGTAACAGAGGACTTCTCTGCCCTGGGTAAAATGAACCGTGGAAGCAAAGCCGGTGAAGCCATGCTACCGTACGAACGTGCCGAAAACATACTAAAATGTGTACGTGCCAAGAACGTGTCCAACATACATGAAACTCTACGTGTGTGTGTGTGTATACAAATCTTTATGTGGTTTAGCTGAGTATATAATATGAGCGATGTACAATTTTAACATGACTCGGATCATAAAAATTTTGACCAATTTTAAGACAAAATTATCAAAACCAACTAAAATATAAAATAACTTCATCCATATGTAAATAGAATAAAGTAGTTGCTAAGGGTATTCGATTCAAAAAAAATATGTACATTTTTAGCAAAAAGTAAAAACAAAACTACAATAGCAGTGTATTCACGATGAGCACGGAAAAGGGTGGCGCCGTGCTGTATTCTCTCTTCCGTTACTTGAGGATTTGATAAAGTTTTTTTTTCTTTTCTCATATTAATTAGTTAATTAGTTATTTTCTCCGTCTATAAAAGAATGTAGTTCTCGCTTTTCGAGAAATAGTTCTCATCAGCTAATTTTCTTTGTAGCATGCGTTTGATTTTACTGTCTTCATCATAACACAATCTAAGTTAAACGACTTTGTAGTCTGTTTTGTTCTTTATTAGGGTATAAATAATAAAAACATGCTACTCATACTAGTAGAAATTTGGTTCGATGCTTTTGAAGAGGAATTTGATGTGCTACTTGTCTACTGTTCCAGGCAATTGTTTGCTAAAAATATGGGCAAATATGGTCAGGAAGCAATGGTAAAATGTGGAATATGGACAGAAAGGGCATATAGAAAATTGGAGGAAAAAGTCTATTTTTCCTCCCCAACTCTCACAAAAGTTCACTTTTCCACCCTCAACTTCAAAACCGGACAAACCACCTCCCTCAACTTTTCAAACCGTGCATTTTACCTCCCTCGAGCGGTTTTGAATGCGGTTTTGCTACAGTAATCGGCGGTATGCTACAGTGTCTAGTGGTTTGCTACAGTACCCATGATTTTGTCTTTTCTTTTTTTATTTATTTCTGCTGAATCTTTAAAAAATCATAGTAAATCACAGAAAAATCATAAAATGGAAAATCTAATTTTGTTGCACTCCACATGAGTAGATCTACACAGTGAACATATAATATGATATGCTTTAGTACAAAGTTTTTGCTATGAAAGTTTTGTCTTTTTCTTTTTTATTTATTTGACTGAATCTTTGAAAAATCATAGTAAATCACAGAAAAATCATAAAATAGAAAATCTAATTTTGTTGAACTCCACATGAGTAGATCTAGATAGTAAACATATAATATGGTATGCTTTAGTCCAACAAAATAATTATAGAAGCAGCAGCTATGAATTATTGCAATTAATTATAGAAAAACATAGATCTAAAGCTACAACAAAAATTTTGTACTAAAATATACCATATTATATGTTCACTATATAGATATGCTCATGTGGAGTCTAACAAAATTAGATTTTCTATTTTATGATTTTTTTTTGTAATTTACTATGATTTTTCAAAGATTCAGCCGAAATAAATAAAAAAGAAAAAGGCAAAACCTTCGTAGCAAAAACTTTGTACTAAAGCATACTATATTATATGTTCATTGTGTAGATCTAATCATGTGGAGTGCAACAAAATTGGATTTTCCATTTTATGATTTTTCTGTAATTTACTATGATTTTTCAAAGATTCAGCCGAAATAAATAAAAAAAGAAAAGAAAAAACATGGGCACTGTAGCAAAACCACTGGACACTGTAGCATACCGTCGTTTACTGTAGCAAAACCGCCTTCAAAACCGCTCGAGGGAGGTAAAATGCACGGTTTGAAAAGTTGAGGGAGGTGGTTTGTCCGGTTTTGAAGTTGAGGGAGGAAAAGTGGACTTTTGTGATAGTTGGGGGAGGAAAATAGACTTTTTCCAAAATTGGACCTGAAGGAAGGACATGCAGAAAATTGGGCCTGGATGGGCTGGCCTCCACAAATTCTTTCTACCAGAAGAAGCCCGACCACTATAGCATCCGACTTATCTAAACCCTAATAAAAAACTGAAGCCGTAGCCGGGTTCTCTCTCGACTCTTCTCCCCGTCTACAGTAGATAAGGGCGAACTCGAGGCGATTCACCGTCCGGCATCGGATTCGCTGGGTTCTCTCCGCCTCCGGTGGCCTCGTCGGTGCCGGAGGGTGGGGGACCGGTGGATTCGGCGCCCGGTGTACATATCCCACTATTCTAGGCTTAGTCTAGGTAGGTTAGAGTTAGCTACATCCATGCCGTTGGTGCGACGTGGATTCCCTTTCCTCTGCTGTTTCGTCTCCGGCGAGCGACGTCTTGGATGCGAGGATGAAGCTGTTGAGCCGAGCTTCGGCGAGACCTTCTCCGACATCCTTGACGGCTTCCCTGTCTTGGCGGCCGACGATAGTATGAGGTACTGTTTCCATCCTTCTGGTAGGGTGGATATGTGTTTACCCGTGTCGATCCGGCGCGGGTTCGTCTTCCTCGGTTGAAAGCCCAAGTTTGGTTTTGGTAATTAATGACACCAAGTTGCTAATGCCATGTGTTAAGTGTTTTGAGTTAGGCATAAGCAACACATGTGATGAAGGTGTATGTGGCAAGGAGTGGTGGCCACAAGATCACAAAGAGATGGTGCATGGACATAAAATGATGATCATGGTGGAGATGCACATAATGATCAAGTGAAAAAGAAGGATCTAAGAGCGCAAGGCAAAGGTATAACTATAGGGTTTTCCTTTTGCCGGTCTAAGATGAGTAGAGAAGTGATTGACCGGATTTAGGATACATAGCCGACTATCAAGAGGGGCAACACGGTTAGCTCGGGAATCAAGTGCCACTAGATCAATGTCTTGAGCATATGTATTAGGATCTAGTAAAGAGCTAACATAACGCCTTGGAAATGATTGTGAAATGCTAACACACATGCACATGGTGGTGTACACTTGGTGGTGTTAGCATGTTTGAGAAGGCGGTGGAGTTTGAGCAGTAGAGAGGGGTTTGTGTTCCTCTCTCCCTCCCGCCGAGCTTGCGAGGCGGGATTCGGCGCTTTTTGGAGAAGTGAAATGCTTATTTTCTACTGCGCCGAAAGTCGAAAAAGAAACAGAGGCGAACGGAGGTCACAGAGATGACCGGACGCGTCCGGTCAGTGTTCAGCGTCTGTGCGGTTTTCAGTTTGATGATCGGACGCGCAGCGCGTCCGGTCACTGATGACCGGACGCGTCCGGTCATCCAGGGAGCTTACTGGACTCTAATCGGACGCTGGCACTGTGGCGTCCGGTCAGTTCAACAGCGCGTCTGGTCAGTTCTCCTGAGCGAATCAGAGCGCGCGACCGGTGCGTCCGGTCCCTCACGTAACCGGAGCGTCCGGTCAGGCGTCCAGAAGGGTAGAGCGAAGCGGAGTAACGATCGGACGCGCGGCGCGTCCGGTCACGTGCGATCGGACGCGTCCGGTCTCAACGGTAGCATACTGGAATGCGACCGGACGCGGGCACTGTCGCGTCCGGTCAATCGGTTCAGCGCGTCCGGTCACGGCAACGGCTAGTTCTGACACGCATTGTTTCTTGCTGTCGTGTAGTGACCGGACGCGTCCGGTCACCCTGACCGGAGCGTCCGGTCAGTGCGTTTTTCGCTGTGTCGTCTGTAACGGCTAGCTGCATACCCCTTCGTTATAAATAGACGTTGGCCGGGGTTTGAGGGAAACTCTTGCACATTTTGAGAACTAGAGACATACTTTGAGCTAGAGAACAACCCCTCCACTCATCTCTTTGCATAGTTGCACATCTTGAGTGAGATTGAGTGAGATTCAAGTGCATTGCTTGAGAGTTGCATTCTAGAGGCACTTGATCTTCGAGTTGCTACGGATTTCTTGTTACTCTTCCGTGTTTCCCGACACGGTAGACGGCTTGGAGCAGCGGAGGTGATTGAGCTCACAATTGGAGATTGTTGGAGCCTTCACCAAGTGTTGTAAGGGGTTCTTGATCCTTCCCCGCGGGAGTTCACAAATTGGATACTCTAGTGGAGCTCGTGGCTTGGAGGATCCCCATCTTGTGTGCGGTTGTGCGGCGCCCGCCGAGGGCTCGACTCTTGATAGTCGATTAGCTCGCGAACCGACAAGTGGGTGCATCGCCACAACGAGGAGTAGCTTGACGGGAAGCAAGTGAACCTCGGTAAAAAATCTTGTGTCTTCTCTTTACCGAGGATTTCTCTTGTGGTTGATCATTGTGATTGATTCTTCGAGTGCTTTACTTCTCTACATCGTTGGTATAAGAATCAAGTCACTTGCTCTTTACTTTCTCGTACTACTTCTAGTGTAGCTTGTTTAGAGTAACTTTTATCACATAGAAGTAAGTAGCTTAGTGACCTAGCTTTGTTGGTGTGTATTAAAGATCATAGCCTTGCTTCACTAAGTTGTATAGGTGGCTTGCATAGTGTAGTTGAGCTAGTGCTAGAATTAGCTTAGCCATCTTTTATACTAACGTGGTTGTTTAGTGTAGCTTGTAGATTTTTGAATAGGCTATTCACCCCCCCTCTAGGCATTCGGACCTTACATCGGTGGTTGTTCCTCCGGCGGACGACGACGAAGATGCTATGAGGAGGTCTTCTTGGCGGGCTCCTCCGACATCTCCGTCGGATTCCTTGTCTTTGCTGGTGACGGCGGCGAGAGGAACTGGTTTCCTGGCGGCGTTCGTTGGGTGGAGGCAGCGTGGCCACCATGGAATAAAATCCTCCTGGCTTTCGTCCATCTCGCTGTCACGTGCTCCGGTGGCGACGACAGGCCTGCGAGGTTGGAGCTGACTGCTTCTGGAGTTCGGCTCGTGTATAGGATCCAACT
Source organism: Saccharum hybrid cultivar R570 (assembly GCA_038087645.1). NCBI lineage: Eukaryota > Viridiplantae > Streptophyta > Magnoliopsida > Poales > Poaceae > Saccharum > Saccharum hybrid cultivar. The sequence goes on from JAQSUU010000100.1 coordinate 967,531, forward strand.
TGTGAAATCGGGTTGGTCTTTTGCTCCCACTGTTACTGGTGGTTTGCTTCCCCTCCGGGGTGCTCTGTTGGCCGGCGTGGCGGGGCTGTCGGTGGTCGTGGCGTCAGGCCCCCAATTCTCCGGCGATGTGATGGCTTCTGGGCATCTTTTTAGCCCTGTGCGTTCAACGGGTAAAAAGCATGTTGGTGCTGCTGATATGCTGCTCTCGATGCCGTTTAAAACCTTCGTAGATCCTTCGTCGGTAGGGTGGTCGGTTTCAACACGACTGTTCCGTGCACCGGTGATGAGGATGACCGGGAGAAGCTTGCAAGGACCTGAGCGTAATTTTTCTTTCTTTCGAGGGTGTCGTTGTAAGCGTTGGGTTGTAAACTATCAGAATTATTAATGAAATATATGTCCGGTTTCTATAAAAAAAAATCTAAACCCTAATAGCACTGGCTCTGGTCGCTATCGACTCGAGTATCGACTTTGTTTAGCTCCGCACCTCCGCCGCTATGGCCGCCGCAACCTTCTCCGCCGCCGGCCGCCGGCTCCTCTCCACCGCCGCGGCAGCGGCAGAGAAGACAGAGATCCCCGTCCCTATCGCCCGTCTTCGCCAGCTCGCCCGCGCTGGCCGCCTCGACGACATCGACGCGACCCTCGCGCCCCTGTTCCCCTCCCACCCCGTCGCCGCGCTCTCGGCCCTCTCCTCGGTGGGCCTCCCCGACCGCGCCTCCGCGCTGCTCGGAACCATCACGTCGCCCACTACCGCGCACCTGAACGCGGTCCTCGGCCCACTCCTGCGCCGCCGCCGCCTGGCCGGGCTGGTGCCCTCCATCCTCGCCGCGCATGCCTCTATCCCGCGGGACGCCGCCACGGACAGCATCCTGGCCAAGTCGCTCTGCCTCACCTCCGGCGCCGACTCCGCGCTCCACCTCCTCCGGGAGCCTTCGTCGGGGGCGCCGCCGTCGCTCCAGCTCTTCACAACCATCATCGACTCCTTCTACAAGCAACGCCTCCCGCACCGCGCCGAGGAGCTGTGGCGCGCCATGGTCCAGGACCACGGCATCGCCCCCGACACCGCTGCCTACAACGCCCGGATCACCTACAAGTCCGCCAACGGCACCGTGGAGGAGGTCAAGGAGCTGATCCGCGTCATGCGCGAGGAGGCCGGGCTCCGGCCGGATCTCGTGTCCTACAACGCGCTGATGCGGGCGATGGCGCGGCACAACAGAGTGGATGAGACGGTGGAGGTGTACCGCAGCCTGGAGGCCGGGGAGGAGGCGGACGTGGCGCCGGACTGCGCGACGTATACTTGCGTGGTGGGCGCGCTGTGTGGCGCGGGGCGGTGGTCGGAGGCGGAGGACGTGTTCTACGCGGGAGTGAAGCGCCGGAAGGTGACCGACCTCGGAACGGTGCGTGTGCTGGTGCGCGGTCTCAAGGACGCTGGCAAGGGGCGAGCGGCGAGGCGGGTGGTGGTCGGTCTGCGCAAGAAGTTCCCCGAGCAGTTCGACGGGCCGTGGAGGGAGCTTGAGGAGGCGGCCGGGCTGAACTCCTCCGGGAAGGAGGATGATGATGCGGAAGATGGAGCCGACGAGAAGCCGTTGACAAGGGCCGCCGCGGCGTGAGCGTTCGTGGCAACTGGCAATTTGGCGAATTTTTCGGGTTTAAAGGCAGTGGCGGGCCCAAGATTTTGAAGTTGGGTATTCAAAATTGGAAGACGAATCGATTTTTTTTACAATGTGGATCTAGAATTTTGTAGGTATGCAATACTAAAATTTCCATACGTAAATTGGTAAAATCAATTTAGCAATTCAGTAAGCAATAGTAAAATTTGTTGTCAAATTTGGTATTTCAAATCAAGTACAAACAAACCTAAGTTTGTGTTGTATATGTACCAAAAAATTTAGCGTGAATTTTGTTGTCGTCGCCTCGTGCCAACGTGCCTTGCCACTCTGTGTATAAAAAACCATGCCTTGTCACTGCCCGAGTCCGTTGCTCTGCCACCGCCATCGGTAGGCGCTAGGGTTTGGGGTTGGGGAAGAAAACAGGATAGAAAAGGAGCGCCTGAGCGAGCACGGGCAGGTGATGTGCCGATGTCTCTGATTTGGGAGTCGCGATGCGCCCAGGCGGGGAAGATGTTGGGCCACAGGCCGCTAGGCCTATTTGGGCCATCGAGTGGGGTGGAAAATCAGTAGTAGAATACAGGTTTTTGGCCGAATTCTTGACATGATATTTGTTTTGGCTTTATTTTCTTTTTTTTCTACACCTACATATATACACTATATATACAAAAGTTTTTTGGCAAATTTTTTAGATATTCAGTTGAATACCCTTGAATACATGTAGGCACGCCACTGTTTAAAGGGCAGCGTTGCATGATCAATCAAATAAACACATTCACAATACTACAAGAGCATTTGAGTACTAGCTACTTGTTCATCTTTTTTTTTGTTCTTTGATAATTTTACTCATTTATTAATAGCACTATAGTCTTAGTATTAATCTTCTAGATTTCGTTGTTTCTTAATGCCGTGCCTTCCCATACTAAGCATCTTAGAGCTTAGAATTCGGATTGTGTAATGCCGACGGTGAGGGCCGCGCAGCTTGAGGCTCCAGAGGCCCTGCTTCCGAGATCAATCCCTCGCCAAGATCCGTCTTGTGGCCCGAGAGGGCATCGGTTCCTTGAACTCGTGGTCGGCGCCATCGCTTCTTCGCTTCTTGCCAAGATCCGTTAGCCGCCGGCAACTGGACGCGCGCTTCCGCCTTGTGCTGCTACTCTTCTGTGTGGGCGTGGTGTCACCACAATCCGGCCCCGTTCGTTTCGCTGCCACGACTGAAAGTACTCTTGGCTGATTCGTGGTGAGAGAAAAATACGGTTTTTTTTTCTGAGTACGGGACAAGCGAACCGGCCCAATGGCTGCTAGCCTGCTACAGCAACCGCTACCAAGTACGCGCCCCGTTCCTTTGGAGATCCAAATATGTGCTCGCCTATGCTTCTCTGAGGACGAATTGGGGATTGAGCATCAATGCTGGATCTGCTGCTGCGACGTGGAATCTCAAGAATCAGATTATGTTGTGTAGTCGTTTGGATGATGTCGTTTGACAACGTTTTCACTTTTCAGTTCAATTTTTCGGATACAAAATAATTTAACTTGGGCCTTCTTTAGATGCCTTCAAAATTCCAAATTTTTATTTTTTGTCCCATCACATCGAATCTTTAAACACATGTATGGAGCATTAAATATAGATAAAAAATACATTATTGTACAGTTTGGTTGTAAATCACGAGACGAATCTTTTGAGCCAAATTAGTCTATTATTAAACACTAATTGCCAAATACAGACGAAAGTGCTACAGTAGCCAAATTCCAAAAGTTTTTGCATCTAAACACCCCTTGGTAATTAATTTAAGACCTAGTCATGCATATGACAAGTGAGAATTGCAGGAATTTGATTCTGTAGCACCACTTGATCTGAGACATGAAGTTTTCTTTTCCTATGAAAGGCTTGTTTTCCTTTATGAAATATGAAAGAAACGAAACATCTATTTTAAGCTCTTAAAATTTTTTCCTACAGGTAAATAGAGAGATGAGTAATTCCTTTTAATTAGGACTGAGAGAAAACATTTTTATGTTCTTGTGTTCTAAAAACACTTATTTTTAATAAAGCTCTCACGCGGACGTTCGTTCGTTCGGACGCTGCGCACCTCATTTTACCTCGCTGCTGCCGCCTCCCCCTGCCGTGCGCCCCATCCCGCATCGCTCGTCTACGCTCTCACCCATCGCGCCCCCACCTGCGCCTCTAGCTCAACCCCCCACACACACACTCGCGTCGTCGCGCTCGCGCGCTTGCTCTACTCTCTCCATTCTCGCCCTCCCCACTTCTTGTCTCTCTCTTGCATCCGTTGGCAGCATATCGCCTCCCCGTCTCTTCCTCAACCCCATCGCCGTCAGATGCCTCGCCGCCGTGGGACGTGACCGCTACCCCTGTCGATGGGACTGGGCGCACGTGCCAGGGCGCCTCAGGTCGTCCTCGGCTGAGCCAAGGGCAGCCACAAAGTGCGGTCGCTGCTGGTGATGCTCGTGCGCCGCCGGCTCCCACCCGACGCCCAGAATTGACCGGCCCCAAGTCTCCCCTTCACTATGTTGCAAATGTACGTTTCAAGTGTTTTAGATGTTTAGAGATATGTTACAAGTGTTTCATATGAATGTTACAAAAGTTGACTACGATGTTGCATATGTTACAAGTGTTTCATAGGTATGCTGCAAGAGTATGTTCAAAATATTTCATCTATTCCAGACGTATGTTGCAAGCGTTTTGATCTGGATGTTGCATATGTTTTACACATATGTTGCAAGAGTATGTTCAAAAATGTTTCATCAGTTTCGATCTTATGTTGCAGCAAGTGTTTTCATGTTACAAATGTTTTATTTAAATGTTGCATATGCTTCACACATGATCCCTCCCTATCGGATTTAGAAGTCGTTTTGGACAAGGTTAGAGTCAAACATTGGGAATATAAATCATCAATAACTTTTAAGTTGTTGAGTTTGCAAATGTAAAAATTATATGAATAGATTTGTCTTGAAAAATACTTTTATAAAAGTATACATATATCACTTTTCTATAAATATTTTTTATAAAAACAAAAGGTCAAAGTTGTGTTTTGGAGATCGTGTCGCTGTCCTAAACGACTTCTAAATCCGACACGGAGGGAGTACGTTGTAAGTGTATGTTTCAAATGTTTAATCTATTTGAGACGTACTCAAATGTTGTATGCCACAGCGGCGCGATGAGTAATGGGCGCGCGAGCCTACAAACAGGGCATGCTCGTTGTTCATCCCGACTCCGAGTCCAGCCCGTGTTGAGAGAGAAGAGGAGATAGGGTCACGAAGAAGGAGCAGCGGGCACAGCGAAGGGGCGACTGCGCGTGCGGGGCGGGGGCGGCCAGACGCTGATTGGGTGACAGTGTCTGCTCGATCTGAGGCATTCAGAACATCGCTCGGCCGTCTGACGGCAGCGCGCGCGCCTGCAAAATCATTCCCCGAGTGAGCGGAGCCCAGAAGGCCAGAAGACGATGCTGCCCCGCGTGCCAATCCGCCTCGCGCCGCCGCTTGCCGGCGCCCTTCGCAGCATTTGCGCCACCGCGCTGCCGCAATCCAAGCCACCACCTGAACCCCTCTCCCCGTCCGACCTGGAAGCTATCTCCGCGCTCCTCCCGCGCCTCCTCTCCGCGGGCCACGTCCCCGCCGCCGGCCGCCTCCTCTCCGCGGCGCTCCTCCTCCCGGGCTCCCAGGACCGCCTCCCACTCTATTCCCTCGCCGCGCACCTTGCCTCGCTTCCGACCCTCTCCGCTGCCTTCGCGCTCCTCACCGCGCTCCGCCACCACCCGGCCCGGCCCTCGCCGCTCCTGCTGGCGTCGCCGTTGCTCGGCAGCCTCCTCTCCCTGCGCCGCGCGCGCGACGCCTCCTCCGTGCTGCGCTGGCTCTGCCGCCCGGACTCCCCGCGCCGGCCCGACGCCGCCACCTACGCTGACGCCGTCGCGGGGCTCTGCCGCCTTGAGGACCCCAGGGCCGCGCTCGCCGCGCTCAGGGAGATGGCAACGGACGGGTTGCAGGCCACGCGGGAGCTGCGGGAGGCGGTGCGGGACGCGATGTTGCAGGACGCCAGGATCGAGGAAGCGTGGGCGCTGGAGGCGGCGATGCGCCAGCCGGAGGAGACAGGGAAGCTGGTGGAGCTGATCGACAAGCTTCTCTCAGCGTGGGAACCCTGAGCCGTTAGGGGCGAAGAACATTGCACGGATTGAGCTTTCGGTTTTCATAGGTAGATTCTTGTCCTATAATTGGTGCCAAAGTTTTATGCTCGTGTACTTTGAATGCACTGCAACTGCAAGAAATTCCGGTGAACTCAGCAAAAAAAAATTCTTGAAATTGTTATATTGGATGGTCTTTGCGTAGTAAGATATTACTATCGAGTGGATTCAGTGTTGCCATGCAAGAACACAGCACAAACACTTTCGCATAATTCTATCAAGCAGTGTGATTACTGCCACATTTGAGTTCATCAGACACCCAAATCATACCGGAGTGTTCATACTGTCATTTGTTTGGTAAATTGTTAGCACTTGCATCCACATAATAGCTACTGAAACAGCAGCAGACATGACTGCAAGTAGATGCTGGTTGCTGTTGTGTATTTACAGTTTGAAATAAGTAATCCATAAATTTAGAAAGCATATGCCATGCCTTCTAATGGCAGCTGGTTGACTGTAGTCGACAATATGGCTTATCAAGGTGTTTCTGTTATGAATCGTATGCATATGACACACAGGGGAAAAAACGTTCAATACACACTGTTTCAAATTCAAGAGAATTTTGGTAATCAATATAGGGAATTGCTAAAATTCAGGCCTGAATTTTAGCTTTCTTCCAGGCGACAATTATTGCATATATTTTATACTAAAAATTCAGTTTTAGTTCGCTGCAATTTAATAGTCATAATATGTAATTTTTTATTCTGAGAATAAAATACCCCTTGGATAAAACCATAAACCTGACAAAATCTAATCTGTGTTGGCACAAATACAATTAACAATTATTCTATAGTCAAACAAAACAAAAAATTGATATGTTATGACATAGAAACAATTAATAAATTACTAACATATCACAAAGAGGACAAATTACAAGAGGGCAAATCAAAAGAGGACTAAAAAAATCAGGCGGGCGAAATGAGGGAGCTGGTAAATCTAGTGCCCTGCTAGCGGGTTTGTATAAAGATCCGATGGTAAAGCGAGCCCAATACAGAGAATACATCAGCAGCAGCGCAAACTACGGCACGAGATCAGACAGACGAGCCGTCGGCTGAACAAAAGAAGCGTTTCCTCGACTGACAGCCGGCTCCAGGACGTGTTTGGAAACGCTTAAAATCAGATAGACAAATGAGACACAAACGTGATTTATATAATAGCATCGTTCTTCAAAACTATGCAAAGGGGCCAGGATAGCCGGCTCCAGGGCATATTTGGAACTGCTTAAAATCAAATAGACAAATTAGACAGGATAGCTGGCTACGATGGGCAAACACGATTAAAATCAGACAAATGAGACAGAAACGTGATTTAATATAATAGCATCATTCTTCAAAACTATATAGGCAAAGGGGACAGGATAACTGGCTACAGGGCGTGTTTGGAACCGCTCAAAATCAAATTAAATAGACAAATGAGACAGGATAGCTGGCTACGATGGAAGACGACCGAGCATCTGCGGTCGCTCACTGTGAGAACCGAGAAAACCTCCACCGAAAACACACTGCTCGCGGTGGCCACGCATGGTCCCAAACACGCCCATAGTCGGTCAAACATAATTGCAGCATTCACTAAAACCCACGCTAGCTTGCCACTGGGCAAGTCGTCTAGTCTCAGGAATTATGAGAAGCAAGCGCTCAAGATGGATTCGCAAGTCAAAACTGATGTGATCATGCAGCAGAGCATCAACTTATTTGCGCACAAGCACAAAACAAACCGTCCGAAATCAAAATACAGACTTGCCTAATATCAAAATACTCTCTTGCACTGCTGCGCTTTTTTAAGCATCAGCTCTAGACCTCACTGAAAACCTAATTTTAAGTGACCAAAACATTCAGCTTTTCTTTAAGATGTACAGCATGTAAACTCTTCTGACCCAAATCTGCTCCATTTGCTTACAGAAGAGGGTAGAGACGAACACAGAAACCACTATCTCGCGCCTTCAAAGAGATCCAGCTCGGTTCCTTAACTAAAAACCACCGAACGAGCACTATCCCCAGCAGACAGTCCGCATCGAGCACAAGAACTTTTTCTTCTTCGAGCGACCATGATGATAGTCAAGCCAGCCACGTCAAAACTGATCCATTAGGAACCGCAAAATTTGAAGTAAACAGTTGCAAATCCTTGATCCATCCACTGATGCTCTAAGCATGCACACCATTGCCATTGGCATAGTATGTTCCGTTTGAGAGACCATTGGCAAGCTTCTTTGGGTGCCCATTTTGGTGTACTGTGGATGTATATGAGCCATTGCTCAGAACATGTTTAGCTGAAACAACATGACCATTGCAGCAGTCTTGCAGCACCCTATCCAACTGCCCAGATGCAGCCGCAATTAGTCCTGCAGAAACATAAATTTGGTTATGATATATTCCATGGAAAAGTACAGCACAAATGTTTTTGAAGTGAAAAAGTACAAACTTTTCAGCATCGGATAGCATCTTACCCACAAATAGGGGAGAAGGTTTTGAAGGTCTTGACTTGAACTCAGGATGGAATTGTGCACCAACAAAATATCGGTGGTTGGGTATTTCAATAATCTAGAACATAGCAAAAGTTGGTTAAGAGACAAATTTCATGAAAATAAAAAATTGTAAAGCAAGTCTCAGTTCGACTCAGACCTCCATCCTCCTTCCAGTATCATCTTTGCCAACAAACTGAAGTCCAGCGTTTTCGAACTCTGGAACCATATTAGGGTTCACCTGTGAAGACAAAATTTCAGTCCAAAGAACATGCAAGATGTAGGAACATAACAGACAGAAGGACCATAGCATTTAAATGCACATTAAGGAAACTGGTGAACTTCAATAAACAGACCTCATATCTGTGGCGATGCCTTTCATCAACATAAGTGACATTGCCATACCTAAAAAGGTCAAAATAATCAATGACTGGATAGGTTATAAAACTACACAAAGAATTCAAGGAGAAACTTTATTGAAGGGGTACAATGAAAATTAAGAAGGATGCAACTCACAATTTAGAAGACTTGCAATCAGCAATCTTGAAAAATGTCCTCCTTGATCCTAAGCGCATTGTCGCACCCATATGTGTTTTGGAACCCTACAAATTAAATTCCAAGATAATCTGTAACAAACTGACAAAAGGTTGCTCATTGCCATCGAAACAGATCAGTGTGAAGCCTTAATGCAAACCCATTAACAATTACCTCAGGCATAAAAATAACACAAGGGGTCTTAGTATTTGGATCAAATTCAGTGCTGTTCGCATCAGTGAGATTCATGACATGACGAGCATACTCCACCACAGCAATCTGCATCCCAAGACATATACCAAGATACGGGACATTCTTTTCACGGGCATACTTAGCAGCCAAAATTTTCCCTTGAACACCTCTGTCACCAAAGCCACCAGGTACCAAAATTCCATCTGCCCCCTGTAATGAAAACTCTTCTTGTAACCACGATACTCAGAAATCAAATGTGATATGACTCCAATTTTCCATATCCTAAAAACAGTCCATTTGATAATAACTTACCTTCAATAAATTCCACGCTGTTTTATATGCATCAGGTGCCTAGAAAGTTTAGAAAGAGCCAAGTAAAAAAACGATTCACCTCAAGACTTAGCACATTGAATACTAGACTACTGTGCCAAACCTCAATTGCTGTGGAGTCCTCAAGATCCGTTGAAGCAACCCAATCAACAACAAGCTTCCTGCGGCAATCAACAGATGCATGCAGGAGGGCCTGCAAATTTTTGCACGACACAATAGTTAGGAAACAGAATTCACATTTGGAAACATAAAAAACATCAATGCACTGAACAAGTTGGCAAGCTCACTTTCAACACGGAGAGGTAGGAATCTGATAAGCCAGTGTACTTCCCAACCATAGCAATCCTCACCTGAAATAATCACCATTAGTTGAATGGAACTAAGGATGAAAAAATTTCCTCTAGCAAGGGACTGACTGAGGAGAAAACACTAACACTGTCATGAAGGGTATCAAATATAGTAGCTCGTGCAACCCATTCATCTAACTTTGGATCTCGAGCAATGCTGGAAATGTTATAAATAAATTACTTTCTGGCACAAAGCAATGTCACATATTGCATAGAACATACTAACTAGATAGTTCAAGACCAACCTATCCACACTTTCCAGATTCAGAACTTTAAGAATAGCCTCATGAGCCTTTTGGTCCTGCAGGGCACAAATGACATTTTAACACAGAATGTGAAATCCAAAACACAGAAATGACTTTCAGTCCAAAGAAAACAGATGTGCCTTACCCGTAGCAACAAAGGAATGCGCCAGATATTGGAAACATCATACAAAGTGATAATATTTGCTGCCTGCAAAAACCAATGATGAATTAGCTTCCTGGAGTAAAGTTGCTACAGCATATGAAGCTTTGAATGAAAACGTTTCCCTACCGGCACATGGCAAAACTGGGAGAGTTTCTCCTTCACATTATCCTCTAATTCCTGTTATACACAGTTTCAATTATAAGTACTGTTAAGGAACTCAGTAAAGGTCATATTCTACCAATGTAAAAATAATTAGTTTGATAACTAACCTTAGTACTGCGGCAAGCTAAAATATTTGGGGTGAGCCCGAGTCCCCTCAAACCACGTACGCTATGCTGGGTTGGCTTTGTTTTCTACATGAGCAAGCAACATAGGTCAAGAATAAAGTCAGTGGAGCCAAACAGATTTATTCAAACAATAACTTTTATGATCGGTTAATAAACAATTAGAACATAACTAATGACCAAGAATACCTGTTCACCAACAACATTCAAAACTGGAACTAGACTGACGTGCACCAGGCAGAAGTTGCCAGGACCTGTCAAGTGTCAACCAAAATAGCATAAAAATAAGATCATCAATCCTGGTTACTAGCAGAAGATAGACTGGAGATTGTATGTGTCATAATAAGTGTGAAGTTTCTCACCAACACGATAAGAGAACTGACCCAAAGCTTCAATAAATGGCATGGATTCAATATCGCCTGCAGGTGTTCAGAATACAATCAATAACAGGAAAACCAGCTATAAAATGTCTACTGTGAACAGTTATTGACCCAAAAAGAAAAAAAGAAGAAGGAATGGTATGGTCATCTCATGCCACCTATAGTGCCCCCCAGTTCTATCACACAGACATCAGCAGGTCCCTCCTTGCCATCAACTGGTATCATAGCAACACGCTCGATCCACTCCTGTATGGCATTTGTGATGTGTGGCACAACCTTAAAAGTAAAATCATTTAGGCGATCAGTTCTAGAACAAGAACACAAGCAGAAGTTCCAAGACAGATGAAACAAACGCGAGTCCACAAAACATGATCCAAATACCTGGACAGTCTTTCCCAAGTATTCCCCTTTCCTCTCCTTGTCAATTACAGACTGGCATAAACCATTGAAAAATATAAGAAAAAAATAAGGCAGCCCTTTATGCAGGGAAAAGCAACTGTGTTTTCAATGTCTCATATACGACATGTTCATTGTTACATTGATTAATTGTTTTCTCCTTACATTCTTAACATACTCAAATAACATAAAGACAACAAGGATGTCCTTTTCCCCCAATTTAGTACAAAATGTCAACACCAATGTCAACACCAACATCAAGTGAACTATTTCATGTTCTGAATATTTGTATGACGAAGAATGACGTTATATGGCTAGTTAACAAACTGAAGTTATGATTATAGAATTTTAAATACATATACCAATTTGCAGTTCAACGCAACGAATTAAGGTCTGACAGAAAGAAAATATTATTTATTATTCTTACCTGATAGATCTTTCCGGTGGTTATATTATTGTCCCGAGTAAGTTTAATGTCTAGAAACCTCTCGTAATTACCAAGATCCAAGTCCACCTAAAAGACGCAAAATAAGTACTTAAATTTGATGGGCTAACAAGCGCTTTGCCTAGCAAAATTTGACTTTGTGACATGTCAATATCAATACCTCGCCACCATCATCCAGCACGAACACTTCACCATGTTCGAATGGAGACATAGTTCCAGCATCGGTGTTAAGGTAAGGATCTGCATATTCAGGTAATTCAATGAGAACATGTCAACCACATGAAGACAAACACAAGCAACTAAAGCATTAATGCAAGTAATAGCTGGCTTGCACCACCGATTTTACAAGGCAATGGCCACAATCAGAGCACAAGTGCAACAATAGAACAAAGAGTGACAAGGCAACAACAGCAAAAACAAAGAAGGGTTTAGGTGGCACTGGATAAGAATAAGTATGGGCAAACAAAACATTTAACATTAGATTGAATTAAGTCAAAAGATTCCACAGTGCGGAGCTGGCATCCATAGGTTTGTGGCCTGACGATAACTAAATCAGCATTGGTGGCACGTGATATCTAAATCAGCATAGGCAAGCCCTCCATAGCATAATCTATCTGGAAGACAGAGACAACCATGGGAGGTGAAACCTAGTCTTCTCCAACTACCTTTTCCATGGCCACAGCATCGAGAACCAAAAATTGTGCTCAACTAATGAGAGTCGAAGCAAATTTATGGGCATCCAACAAAGGCATATTTCTTGTCCCAAACGTGAACATGCTAAGCCTTTCTCTGTAAAAACAAATACTAAAGCAGGGGCGGATCCAGCGGTGGGGCGGGAGGGGCTCAAGCCCCCCCTACCGCTTCCGCAACAATGGAGCCCCTCCTTGAGCCCCTCCTAAATTTTGAAGGCATGAAAGAGATGGAGGAGGGGCTTTAGAGGTTGAAGATGAGTTGAGCCCCCTCTTCTATGAATTCCTAGATCCGCCACTGTACTAAAGAGAACATGTTGCCAGAGGCACTTGCCCAAGCATAAGAGCTGACCGACAGCCAGTGAAGTAAAATAAATCGCAATGTTCTAGAATATCAGGCAAATCATGAATGAACCACCATTGCTCAAACACCAAGGCTTTACGGCTTAAGCAGAAGATTCCCTATCCCTAATCACCACTACGAAGTCAAAAGAAGGTGCTAATGTGCCATAAATATAATCTTCTCCTAAACAAGAGGAAGGGAAACCCCCTTTGCACAAGGGTAACCCTGAGTAGGTGCCCACCAATTATAAAGCAATCTTTGAAGGAAAAGAAGTACAACCTCTTTTACTGACAAGATTGGCAAACTTATCATGAAAATCAAAGTGACACCATATCCTCCAAACCCAAGGCACCAACGAATACAACGGCAATAGCACTGAGCGGAAGGTTCAAAAGAGGGACTTTTCACCTAACTCGACCAGGAACCCGGGTCCTCCGCACACCAACTCCCACCCACAGTCCCCGCCACGAGTATCGCTCCAAAACCAAATCTTTTGCCGGCCCGTATTGCCGGAACGGATCGAGGGCTCAGAGACACCACCGACCCTCGGTCAAATCCCCCAGCGCAACCCTAACGCGCCGTTCCTGGTCCGAAAATGTGTCTTTTGAAACGGAAGGAAGAGAAGGCGGCGGCGGCGGCGGCGGCGGGCACGTACCGATCTTAATGGACGTAATGCGGAGGCCACACGCCTTGAGGATGACGCCGATGCTGCTGGCCGTGACACCCTTGCCCAGGCCGCTCACCACCCCGCCGGTGACAAGGACGTACTTCATTTCGCCTTGTCCGGGAATCTCGGGCCCGACAAATCCGCCGCCGCCGCCCACCCTCCTCAATCCCCCGACCCGAGCGACAGTTCTTGGCAAGGAAACCGCGCGCGCGCACGGACGCACGAGCTGGAGGTACGCGCGGGGAAGGGAGGTTTTAGGAGGTGAGAGGGAAGAGAAGGGAGTGGGGAGGCAATGGAGGCAAGGCGGCTGGGGGATAGAGGAGGAGGGCTTTGGAAAGAGAGGGGGCCATTTATAAGGCTGGTTCGGCTGGTGGAAAAGCCGGCTGATTTTGGCTGATTCAATAGTGTTCTGTAAGAGAGAATAAGCTAAAAAAAAATTAAAACAAATCGAAACATAACTTGCATAACAGGGCCATCCGCCCAAAAATCCCTCAATTCTCACGATTTTTTTTTGTTTCCCCGACTTCCCTTTTATGCATCTTCTGGGCTCGGCCGGTTAGGTTTAAAACGGCACGTCGAGGCCCATACAGTCACCATATATGTGGACATGTGGTAATGGAACTCCCGGCTTTATTACGCGTGGCGTGGAACGCGTCAGCGTAGGCGGATGCACCTATAGGGCGCCCTACCTCCCCTCCGGTACCCCTATACCCCCGGCCGGCGACACCACGATCGCGACAGCCCGAGCTCCGAGCGACGAGCGGAGGTTGAAGACGGAGAGTCGGCTGCACGGGCGAGGCTACGAGGGGCGCGTGACTGGGGCCGTCTTGCCAGGCCAGGCCCATGGCCCATCACTTAGCCTGTTAGTCGGCCTTGGCCCTTAGGGAAAGCAGAGCAAGGGCAGTGGGCACAGGGCACAGGGCACTCCCAGTCTCCCACCCACGGGCGCTCGGCGGCGGCGCTCCAATCCAAGGCATCGCCGATCGGCGCTCCAATCCGAGGCATCGCCGATCGGCGCGGCGCCGCGACGGCTCCCCCTCCCTGTCCCGCGCACTCCTCCCGGCAAACGGCAGCAGGCTAGCAGCAGCAGCCGTGGCTGCGCCCGGCGGCCACCGGGATGTCGCAGTGCGCCTGGAGCCTGGGGGCTGCGCCACTGTGGGATGCGGTCTGCCCCTGGCGCTGGCCTCACGCCTTTGTGGATTTACTACTAGCACGTCGCTCGATCTTCCAGGTACTCGCGCATACTTACATTGGGTTTGCTTGTCTTGCAGTTTTGCCACGAGTTCATCTGCGACTGTGCCGACTGTAAGCATCTAACCTGATAGTGTGGTGAGTGGATCGGTTTTTGTTTCGAGTGTACCAAGCGAACAAGATATCTTAATTTTGTTAAAAACAAGAAAGAAGAAACTTTGATTATATCTTAATTTTGTAACTACAGTAGGTGAAGGTCACTAGAATTAAGTGTTAAAGCGCCTTGGCTGTGAATTGGTTACGGATGGACGAGGCCTCACGCCTCTGGTGAATTGAGTGTTAAGATCAGAATATAAGTTTACTCCCAAAGCGGCCTCCATGGTTGTTTTAGGATCGGTATTAATTTTCCTACTATGTTTACATGGCTAGACCGATATACCGGATTACCGGTTAAGTTTGGTATATGTATGTAGCGACCTGCCTTACCTGAAATTTTTGGCTGGATTCGCCACTGCACGTCAACGACTCCGCACAGCAAGCTCTTTACGGAACTGTTTGGATCATAGATTGGATTCTCATTCAATAGAAAAAATATTTTATAAAAAAAAGTTATATATATAAATAAATAATATTCTTAAAAATATAATTTTTTGTGGACAATGAACAATTTAAGGACATGTTCGGTTGATGGTTTCTGCGGCTGATAAGCCGATTGATGTTGTTTTTGTTGTGAGAGAAAAACGTTGTACCATAGCTGATAAATTCAAACGAACAGGGAATACAATCCATTTTAACGTGTTGCATTGCAAAAGAATTATAACTAAAGAAAATATAATTGCTTGCATAGAAGAGAAGCATAGAAATGGAAGGTTTCGCTAAAATTTGGCTTATGCTGATTTGTTACGAGAGAAAAGCACTGTTTGTTTGATGAAAAGTACTGCTGAAGTAGTGCTGAAGAACAGGGTGTGAATCACTGCGAAACCATGTCCTTGTCAATTTGGATTTCCAAGCGAAATTGAAGCACGAAGGAGAAATGTTTTTTGCTGAAATTTTCATGGTCATCATGTTTGGCATTCTAGAGAGAACCGGAACTGATCCGCTGCAAAACGCACCCTTAATAACTGATACTCCCTCAATCCCAAAATAAGTGTTGTTTTCACTTTCCGAGGAGTCAAACGCTTTTAACTGTTTTATGCGCGCACCTTGCCTTTCGCGGCTTCACCGGAGTGCACACACTATTGATATCCAGTGGATCTCAGCCACGCGTGGGAAATTTCAAGGGGCTCACCGGATCTATCTGGTGCAGCCACCGGAGTTGGCACTGTAGTATTCTACCAGAGAGGGTGACAACTTGCACAAACCGAGCTAATGTTCACCGGAGCTCTCCGGTGTGTCACTGGAGGTGACACCAGACCTTCAATCCAGAGAGGTTGCAAGTGGGTGCTTTGAGACTATTCGCACTCGTCATACTCTAAATTCATCATCTAAAAGGAATATTCCATCCTGGTCATCAATATTCTCTCCTTTATACTACTTTCTCCCACATCCATCCGTCCTCTATAAGTCTACTCTATATCAGTGGTACCCCACACGTCAGTCTCATTTCCTTTTTCCCCACCGGACTCCCTATTCTCTCTCCTCCCCATCCCCTGTCGCTCCCTTTCTTCTCCACGCGAATCCGTGCCGTCCTCGCGAGCGCCGCCCGCCCGGCTGCCCTCCTTGCCGCCGCCTCCTCCCCCGCCGGACTGCCCGCGCCGGCGCATCGACCTCCGCGACCACAGCGCGGTCACCAGATGACCACCAAAGTTTCCGCGAGGAGCTCCGCCCCGGCCCCGGCGTGCCCTTGGTGGTGAAGGCACCCGACCCCGGCGAGCGGAGCGCCGCCACCAGGTCGGCGCAGAGCGGGTAGGACAGCGCAGAGGCCGGTGCCGCGGTGAGCGAGGCTCTGCTCCGGGCGTGGCGAGTGGCGCGGAGCCGGGGCCCTCTTCTCCCCCTCCGGCGCCGCCGCCGCTGGACGACGCCGTGTGGCCCTCCTCGTGGCGCGCGAGTGGCCAGGACGGCACCCTCCAGCGGTCGCCAGCCCGGCCAACATCCCTCCAGGATGGAGGCCGCCGGCCAAGAGCAGTCCATGGAGGAGACGCCGCGGTCCTCGTCGAGCTCGCGCATCGTCCTCGAGACCGAGCGCTGCGCATCGTCGTCGACGGCGAACAACACCCTCCCCAAGCCCCGGACAGCACCCTCCCCAAGCCCCATGCCACAGGCCGCGCCGGAGTGGTGGATTCATGGCGGCCATGGTGGTTCCATGGCGGAGGCCCGTGAGTGCGGGCAGAGGTCGTCGCGAGCTCCTCCTCCCTTGGCTGTGCGAGCTCCCTCATCCCCGGCGGCGCGGGCGAGTACTCGCATTTGTCGGCGAGCGTGCATAGCGTGGCGCGGGCACTCGCGGCGGCCGGCGTGACCGGAGTCGGGCTCTGTCGCGGTGAGGTTAGGCGGGACGGGGGCGAGGGCGTGATGCCGGGGCGGCTTCCGGTCTCTCTCTCCTCCTCGGCGGTTGCGAGGTGGGGCCGGCGCGGGCGGTAGCGGAGGCCCGCTATGCCCCCAAATTTGGCGGAGGTCGCGTGCGATACCGGCCGCCGTGGCAGTTTAGCGTTCAGCGCTGCAACCATTTTCGTACGCCAAATGTTTTACCGGGAGGTATAGAGGCTCCCAGTGCAAATAGTCTGAGCATACACGCATCGGTGCTTCACTGGTGGCCGGAGTCACTAATAGGTTTAACAGCTATTTTTCTAGCCACTAGAATAAGCCATTGGGGCTCTCTGGTGTAGCACTCTAATGCTCACGGAGGCCTCCGGTGCGCCCACAACAGCTGACCAAAGGCGGTAACAGTTAGACCTTGTGGCCGGCCTTGCCACTCGGCACTCTATACACTTGTGCATACCCTTTAAAAGCTTAGCAACACACTTCACTCACCTCCCTTGCTTTGGGTCACATTTGGTGAGATTGAGAGTGCTCTAGTGCATTTGCATCTCGTGCCGCCTCCGCTTGAGTTGATTGTAAGGGGTTTTTTGTGCTCATCCCTACGGGAGATCACAAAGAGCAACTCTAGTGGAATACTCAAAGTTAGTTGGAGTGCCCATTGTGTTTGATTCTTGCGGCACCCAAGTTGGGGGTCTAGCTTGAGTGGCTAGTTAGCGCGCGAATCATCACTTTGAGACTCACCACAATGAGGACATAGGTCGCGACAAGCAACCGAATCTCATGGATAAATTTTTGTGTTCATCTCTTGCCTAGTTCAGTATCGAGCTCCACACTTGTTCATTTACATTCATATATTGCTTGTGTGGTAGTTGCTTGTTAGTTGTTCTGCTGTCTTTTTTGTTTTTTAACCTTTTTTCGAAAGATTTTATCAAATATGCCCCTGACAGAAAGATTTCAGAAAATGGACCCAGGGCTTGACGCCATCAACGCTGGCGCCAAGATAACACAGCTTAACGCCGTTAATGTTGGCGTCAAGCCCCCATGCCACTTGGCCGACGACGCCGAGCTGGCGCTGACGTGGCAGCACCTTGGCGCCGTCACCATTTGCGCCAAGCTTGGCGCCATCGTCATTGGCGTCAAGCCTGGCGCCACAGACCTATTACCATGTATATCATTTTTTATCCTAAGTATTTCTAGGTTGTTCTAACTGATCAAACAGAAAGTCGTTGTAAAAACTCTAGAGTTAGTCACATTTCTCAATATTCAAGTCATGTTAAAATTTTAAATTTGTAAATGTCCAAGTCATGGTAAAAAAGCTATTTTTCATATGTCTACCACATGGTAGTTGGTATTCTAACATATTCAAGCCGTAGCAAAAATCTAGATTTATTTGGCTAAGTCTTTAAATTTATTTGGCTAAGTCTTTAAATTTGGCTAAGTCTGGATTTTTACTGTGATTTGGACATTGACAAATTTAAAATTTTACCATGACTTGGATATTGAAAAAGGGCTTCATGTTTTGCACTTGGATATTTAAAATTTTACCATGACTTGGACCCTAATTTTACTATAAGATAGAATTTTAAGTCACGTAAAAAGGGCTTCATGTTAAGTCATGGAATTAGGGTCCAAGTCATGGTAAAATTTTAAATATCCAAGTCCAAAACATGAAGTCCTTTTTCAATATCCAAGTCATGGTAAAATTTTAAATTTGTCAATGTTCAAATCATAGCAAAAATCCAGACTTAGCGAAATTTTAGCATAGTCAAGTGATAGTAAAATTCAAGACTTAGCCAATTTCTAGGTTGCCCATCATATGGTAAATATCAAGACTTTGCCAAAATTTTATATGTCCATCTCATAGAAAAATTAGGGTCCAAGTCATGTTAATTTAGAGCTTTGTATATCTATCTCACGGTAAAATTAGGTAGTTAGGATTTTTGCTGCGGTCTGGATATGTTAGAATACCAACTACTGTGGGATAGCATCAAATTTGTCAATGTCATGGTAAAATTTCAGACTTAACAAATTCCAACACGTCCCATCTCATGGTAAATTTATAGACTTAACAAATTCATATGTCCATCTCATGGTAAATGAGTCTGAGATGTTACAAATCTATGTTGATATTATTTTTGGATCAACAAATCAAGACTTTTGTGAAGAGTTTGGAAAAATGATGGCAAATGAGTTTGAGATGTCTATGATTGGAGAGCTTAGTTACTTTCTTGGACTTCAAATCAATCAAATGAAGAATGCCACTTTTGTAAGTCAAGGGAAGTACATCAAGGACATGATCAAGAAGTTTGGATTGCAAGATACTAAGCCAATGAGTACACCAATGGGCACTAATAATCAATTGGGTGTTAATGATAGTGGCAACATGGTAGATCAAAAGCAATACCGGTCTATGATTGGAAGTTTGCTATATGTCACCGCTTCTGGACCGTATGTGATGTTTAATGTGTGCAAGTGTGCAAGATATCAAGCTTCACCTAGAGAAAGTCACTTGAAAGCAACTAAGAGGATATTAAAATATCTTAAGGGCACTCATGATGTTGGATTATAGTTTTCAAAGGGTCTAATTTTGAGTTGATTGGATATTCGGACTCCGACTATGGTGGATGCAAGATTGATAGAATGAGCACAAGTGGCACTTGTCAATTGCTTGGAAGGTCTCTTGTTTCATGGTCATCAAAGAAATAAAATAGTATTGCACTATCTACCGCCGAGGCCGAATACATTAGTGCCGGTAGTTGTTGTGCACAATTGCTTTGGATGAAGGCCACCTTGAATGACTTTGGAATCAAATTCAAGAATGTGCCATTGTTTTGTGACAATAAAAGCGCTATCAAGATGACTCAAAATCCGGTTCAACATTCAAGAACGAAGCACATTGATATAAGACATCACTTCATAAGAGACCATCAACAAAAGGGTGATATTAGCATTGAAAGCATTGGCACTGAAGATCAATTAGCCGATATATTCACAAGCCACTTGATGAGAAAAGATTTTACAAGTTGAAGAATGAATTGAACATACTTGACTTCTCTAACTTGAAATGAGTGCACCCCCACATTCTTATATGACATGCCTTCCCTTCGATAATACAAGGTAAAATTGTTTGGCATACCATTCATACTTTGCTAAGGATATGGTTAGAACATATAGACATATTTGCATGACAAATAGGCTCATTCATAAAAATCAAATGATTTCGGTGTATATATGATACCACTATTGCGTCTATGTTTATTTGATCTAGTGGTAGCATATGACATGATTGTGGGCTTGCAAACCTAGTGTTGAATCTAGAAAATGAGCTCATGATATGTAATTCAACATGGCCAAGATAACCCTTATACTTTATGAGGTGTGAAGAAGCTTGTCCTTGGATCAAACCGAATTACATATTCTAGGCAAGTGATCTAGATTGAACCATAATTTGGACTCCCTCATATTGATTGACTTGACTCTTACTAAAATTGACACCTTTTTGGTGATTGTTGACAAAGGGGGAGAGAAAAGTCACAAAGATAAAAAGTTAAGTTGCAAAGGGGGAGAAGTAAGTCACAAATGTATAGTAAGGGGGAGAGAAATCAAAGATATGACATTGGAAAGGGATCAATTAAAATTGAGCACACGAGTAGAGGAACAAGCTCATGAATCATTTGTTGCATTTGTATGTGCATTGACATGATGAATTGTTGCATTGCAAAGCTTAAATTCATATTCATGATTGTATGGTGATTGCTAGAAATAGAACTTGAATGATAATTTGTTGAGAGTAGCTTTACAAGTGGTATCTAGACACCTCTACTTATAATGTTGATCTCACGAGGTATTTTAGTGTTTGTGATCTTTACAAGTGATGTATTACAAGTTGTTTCTAGCTACATCGATGCTAAGGATGGTATATAAAGGCAACTCCGATTGGTATCACGCTTCAAAGGTCCATTCTATATACCTTAGTATCAATTTGATAGTAGTGACTCTCCCAAAATTCAAATCCATACATATGTGCACAATTGAACCAAACTCATGAAAGCACATATGTAGGGGGAGCTAATACCATCGAAATTAAAAACTGATTTTATTTCATATCTTTGTGATGGTTGTCATCAATTGCCAAAAAGGGGGAGATTGAAAGCCCAAGTTTGGTTTTGGTAATTAATGACACCAAGTTGCTAATGTTATTGTATCAAGTGGAATGAGTTAGGCATAACAACACACGTGATGAAGGAGCATGTGACATAAAGTGATGGCCACAAGATCGCAAGAGGTGGAGATACACATAAAATGGTGATCATGATGATCAAGCATGAGGAGATGGACATGGAACAAAGGGATCAAGGCAAATGTATAACCATAGGGTTTTCCTTTTGCCGGTCTAAGATGAGTAGAAAAGTGGTTGACCGGGTTTAGGATACATAGCCGACTATCAAGAGGGGCAATCACGGTTAGCTCGGGAATCAAGTGCCACTAGATCAATGTCTTGAGCATATGCATTAGGATCTAGTAGAGAGCTAACATAACGCCTTAAAAAAAATTGTGAAATGCTAACACACATGCACATGGTGGTGTACACTTGGTGGTGTTAGCACATTTGCGAAGGCGATGGATTTTGAGCGGTAGAGAGGGGTTTGGGTTCCTCTCTCCCTCCCGCCGAGCTTGCGAGGCAGGATTCGGCGTTTTTTGGGGAAGTGAAACGCCTATTTTCTACTGCGCCGGAGGCAGAGAAAGGGAGGCGTTAGTCCGGTGTGTTTCTCACTGAAAAACAGTGACTGGACGTTGGACCGGACGCGGTCCAGAGTGGACCTGCGCGTCCCGTCAACTCTAGTCGAGGGCAGAGGCGCAGCTCGCCTAGGGTTTGTGACCGAACGCTGGTCTGGCTTGACCAGCGCGTCCGGTCAGTTCACCTGGGCAGAGAGGAAAGGTGCACGCAGAGTGCACGACCGGCGCGTCCGAAGGTCCCCGGGACCAGAGCGTCCGGTTAGCTTTGACTTGTGCGGCTTGGTGGCATAACGCGATCGGACGCGCTGCGCGTCCGGTCACGTGCGACCGGACGCGTCCGATCGCGCGGGGAGCTCTCTGGACTCTGATCGGACACCGGGTGCAGCGCGTCTGGTCATTTGGTGAAGCGCGTCCGATCACTACAACGACTCTCTCTGACGCGCACTGTTGGTGCTTGTCCTGTAGTGACCGGACGCGTTCGGTCACCCTGACCGGTGCGTCCGGTCATCACGTTTCACTACGACGTCTTGTAACGGCTAGTTGCTTGTCCCTTCGCTATAAATAGATGGTGGCCGGGTTTGGGGGGTTCAAGCTTGCACATTTGAGACCTTGAGACATCCTTTGAGCTAGAGAACAACCCCTCCACTCATCTCTTTGCTTGGTTGCACATCTTGAGTGAGATTCAAGTGCATTACTTGAGAGTTGCATTCTAGAGGCACTTGATCTTCGAGTTGCTGCAGATTTCTTATTACTCTTCTGTGTTTCCCGACACGGTAGATGGCTTGGAGCAGTGGAGGTGATTGAGCTCATAATTAGAGATTGTTGGAGCCCTCACCAAGTGTTGTAAGGGGTTCTTGATCCTTCCCCGTGGGAGTTCACGAATTGGATACTCTAGTGGAGCTCGTGGCTTGGAGGATCCTCATCTTGTGTGCGGTTGTGCGGCGCCCGCCGAGGGCTCGACTCTTGATAGTCGATTAGCTCGTGAACCAACAAGTGGGTGTATCGCCACAACGGGAAGTAGCTTGCCGGGAAGCAAGTGAACCTCGGGATAAATTCTTGTATCGTTCTCTTCCCGATGATTTCTCTTGTGTGATTGATTGATTGGTTCTTCTCATCTCTACACAGCGGTATAATCAATCAAAGCTCTTCTCTCGCGTTACTCCTTGTTTCTAGCTTGTAGTTGTTGTTGTGTTTAGTGGATAGCCTTGTACTAGACTTGTGTAGGTGGCTTGCTTAATTAGTTAGAGCTAGTGCATTTTGCTTCGTCACCTTTTGTACTAACACTTGTGGTTAAGTAAATCTTGTAGAAGTTTTAATTAGGCTATTCACCCCCCTCTAGCCTTTTTGGACCTTACAGCCCTGTTTTTAGGTTGTACTCCAGTAGTGTTCCTCAAAATAGAGCCCCCAAATTCATTTTAATAGAGAATGACACTTGGGACCCGGTTATCATTGACGGACTCGGCCAAAACATTGTGGATCGGGGGGCAGACCAAGACCGCGGCCGTCATGGGGAATTAGGAAAGAAGAGCATGACCGCGGTCGTCGCGTGGAATTGGGGGTCGCATCTGTCGCGGGAAATCGTGAAGAAGACAACGACCACGGACGTCGCAGGGAATCGTGGCCGTGGCGAGGTGCGCCGCTGGGAGCCTACCATGCGCGGGTGGCGCGAGACGTGTGGGTGAAGCCCCACCCCCAGAGTGTGGGTGTCACGAGCCGCGTGGGTGAAGCCCCGCCCCGGAGCTCCTGCTTCGTGCGTGCGCGCTGCGGGAGTCACGGTCACCGCTGGGAAGTCGCGGACGGGCAGGGGGAGTGGCGCGCAGGGGAAACAGCGGCGCGAGCAGGGAGAAGATGACCGCGCGGGGAAGAAACAATGGAAATCGTCCTTTGGGGGCTTGGCCTAGAGCCCCTAGGAATGGGTGCCGGAGGAAGGATTTGAGTGCCCACCCAAATTTGGGTGCTCTAGTAGGGGCCCTGCTGGACACTGTGTTTTGACCTAAATATCCCTATTTAACTATGAGGGCTTAAGTAGGGGCCATGCTCCCCCGTTAGAAGCCTATAGTAGTTGTAAAGTTAGCCCATGTGGTATACGTGGAGGTGTAGTTGGTGGGTTTAGTACCACCTTAGATGTTTATGAGGGTAAGAGCCAACTTATAGTACTAGTTGTTCTAAACATAGCATCTCCGAGCTAACTCTTTTACACAAAGTGAGGACGAAAGTGTAAGTGAGATATACTACACGTATGTAGGCTCGTTCCACGTGCGGACCTGGGCCATATTATAAGCAGATTTTAGACGCGGGGTGTTACATATGGTATGTACAAATCAATAGCTACTAGAATTGCGTAGGGCTTGCTTGTGTGAAATAGAGTTAGACAAAGCAGTGGCTATTAGGCTTGTTATTTTTACTAACCACTTTGAGCTTGTTATTTTTACTAACCACTTTGATCTTGCGTTTGTGAGTTTGTAGAGAAAGTATTTAATTTCCTAATCTCACTCCTGAATTGCGTAGGGCTTGCTTGTGTGAAATATATAGTAGGCTGGTTATTTTCACTAACCACTTTGATCTAGCGTTTGTGAGGTGGCCAAACTTGTGTGCTTCCTTTCACCGCTCGATCAGAAGATGCTACCCTGTCCCATCCAGGAACATGCTTTGTTGTTGATTAAAACAGTCGGCGGTGCAGTGGTTCAATCGACAGCCGTGAGGCATCCGATTCGCTAATTAGCGTTCATCACCGTAACCAGCATGCATGCTTTTGGCTTGACAACAGACATGTCGCGCTACCATAACAGGCTAAGGAATTGAAGAGTCAACAACTAATATACTACGTAATCAATCGTCACTGAAAAGCTTCTAATAATTGATGAGAATCTATGCATGCTGTTCGTCCAAAATAAAATGGTCTAGATATGCACATTAGGCATGAAATAAATACATATATAATTGTATCAATCTCTTGATTAACTCATGGTTACTCCCTCCATCGTCCGTAAATAACTGTCATTTTCGCTTTCTGAAAACAATTTTGACTAAATATATATATATATATAAAAGTAACAAATAAGTATGATAGATCGTTGAATCTATTTTCATAACAAATTTATTTAGGAATATAAATGTTATACATTTTTTTTATAAATTTAGTCAAATTTATGGCATGAAAATAAAAATGACAATTATTTAGGAGCGGAGGGCAGTGGGTGACCGATACTGCTTTCTCTTTCTGTGTTCACGAAGAAAATATTTTAGACGGATCGGAGCTAGCTGCTGTCGGCAAGGGACAAAAATATCATCGATGGACCTCAGAATCCTAATGAAGTGGGCTACATGACCTATGTTGTTGACGCGCACGAATCAAAGTTGGAGACGACACCGGATCGGATTGATGTGGCGCGTTGATCGACGTTCCAATCCCCAAAGTGGACTGTGACTTCACGTCGATGCTTACGGCTCGTTCGCGTCCCAGGCAACCACTGGCTGGAACGATAATATACTTTGCTAATTTATACAATCTAATTCAGCTGGAACGATTTCTAGATGGATTCCGGCCTAACCGAACGAACACTAAATCCGTTTACCATGCTTCCGCTCCGGGTGCATCGTTGGAGTCGGCAACTTTGGTTTGTGGTGCTTCTTTATGCTGCTGACTTTTGCATGGTTTAGCTTGTTTAATTCACTTGTTTCTTATACGTACCTGATCAGACACTTGGATGTTGTGGTTTACTATGTGGGAGGCACTACATGTACAGGCACAATTGTCAAGCATTTATTTTTTGAAAAATAAAAAAACAAACATGGTTGCAAATTGGTCCATACGACAATATTTTTTCCCTTTACAGAAATGGATACTATTATACTATATAGATGGATACACTTATTGACACGGGTGCATACACTTGACTTTAGCAAGCATTGTAGTAGAGGCCAATAAGGTGTGCTAGGAACTGCGAAGTGCATAGTTATATAAGAAATGCAAAATATTGTTGCGAAATGCAATAGCGCAACAACAAAGATCACTTATATACTTATGGGTATACTATTTGTATAAAAGCGGATACACTCAATGACACGTGTGCAGGATATTTCGAGGACTACAATCCAATGGAAATTCGGATATTAGCTTTGCTATACTATGTGCTAGCCATAGGAAGCCTGTACTATACTAAGGCTATCCGCACTCTTCATCCTCTATATTCATCCTCTAAAAGGAATATTCAATCTTAGTCATCATAAAATATACAGTTTCCCCGCACTCATCCATCTTCTATATCATCCTCCATCCACTGTGGGGCCCACTCGTCACTCTATCTAAATATATCCATGTGATATCTAGTTTTGAAGGATTTATTGAAACGAATTTAATGGTGCAATCGGAATTTGATTTGAGTTTTTGGTTTGTGAGTTATCGCATTTTTTAGCTAGTAGTAGCAGTGGGGCCCGCGAAGATTCTTTCTCTCTCTCACGCACTGCCTCCGCGCGCGCAGGCGCTGGCCTGGCCGTACCGTCCGCTATGCTCACGCCCGTCCGCTATTCCTAGCGTACCGCACGCCCAAACGCTTGCATGCCGTGCGGCATAGCGTACGCGCTGCAGCGTTTTTCTACGCTAAATGCTCCTCCAGTACCGCATAGCGCACGCCAGTACGGATAGTCTAAGAAAACAAGCCACTTATCATATATATATATATATAGTTTCTTGTTTTAGATGTGTCCACCTTTGGTTTGTCCAAGTTTAGTTAGTATCCAGGCCATTATTCCCACACAAGAAAAGATATAAAAAAAACAAATCGAGGCCGTCAACAAACTGCTAACTGACTCACAATTCCCATCCACAAATTTCCAGGTGCTCAGGTTGTGGACCAAATTTCCAGGTGCTCAGGTTGTGGACCAAATTATCTCCCTGTTCTCAGACGAGAACATCAATGGACCCTATTGGTTTCCTGTTTGTTGTTCCCATCCCATGCCATGTCTACAGTATTCGATCAAGACATTGTTAACAACAATTGCATTCAGGAATACCGTCAATTCATGTTGAAATTTCTACGGTATGCATATGGATCCATCAACATTACGCATATTAGAGACATTGAATAGCATATTTGATTGAAACAGATATCGTTCTTTTCATGGCCTCAGCCACGTCATGATGATTCGACACAAACATTCAGTCACTATCTTGATTTGTCCTACAAAAATAATACATCAATAATAATGTATGATTTCATTATTGGTGATTTACTTTAGCAATATTCTAGTTATATGGAGCAAATGGCCAGGCTATGAAAATAATGCATAGTGTCTTGGTGATTACGATACCTTTTGAATGTTAGGATGTATCCAATAGTTTATTTGTTAAAGCCTCAATGCAATGTCATCTACCTGTAACTTAGGTGACAAACTCTCAATTGTGTTGCTTCTATATCAATCAACCAGTATATAACCATCTATCTTTTATATGCACAACAACTCTTGAACAAGAATACCACAACGGCCAATTATGGGTCTCATCTATGAGACTATACTACTATAGAAAATGGCCTTTAAAACTAGTTGTGACTCTCCTTCACAACCGGATTGTAAGCCGGAGTGGTTGTGGTGGAATCTACAAACGAGTGATACTGACTCGAGCCATCCAAGCAGTCTGTGGCATGAACCGGTTGTGACTAATAGCACCACAATCGGTCCGTCAGCAATCAGACCTATGGTTTAATCAAACAGAGGCAATCCCATCCCCTGTGGAACCCACACTCAAACATACTAGGAATGTCTAATTTGGTTAGTTTTTATTTATTTTAGATACAATACTCTAGTTATATGGAGTAAATGCACGCACCATGAAAACAATGTGCAACATCTTGTCCATTAGGATACCTATAAAATCTTAAGATGTCTCTTTGTGTTGTTTATTAAGGCCTCAATGTCATCTTCATGCAACTTATTAAGAGACAAACTCAAACACACCACATCTCTCTATGAATGCTTATAAGAGACCGGATCAATAGATCTTGCGATTGACGAAAACCACCATGATCATCTCATTCTTGATGGACTTTCTCTCATGTTAACAACTCTAAAAAATGATTTATTTGCATTAGTCATTGTTCTTCCCATCCACTTGGGATGTAGTACTACTTTATTGGCTGTTGCGTGGTAGCTTTGCTTTTTTGTTAGTGCCCAGACAAATCGTAGTACTGTGTAATTAGAAAGGTGGTCCTTAAAATAGCACGGGTATCTAGTTTTTCTTTCAATATGGCATTTGGTTTTCCTTACTTGATAATATTGCAAATAATTTTGTTTTTTTGTTTGATGGTATCAGTTATTCCTCCACACACCTATTTCAAACATCAGCACAAACCCCTATATCTACCGCTGGTATATTCCTTGGTTTAATATAATGCCATTGACGTCTCTCTCTCATCTTCCTTTTTCTCCCACCCTTATCACGTGGCTATGCAATTTTTGTTCATGCCAAAATAAAACCATTTTCCAAATCTCTGACAAATTTTCCAAATCCTTGGCTCTCTTATATACAGATCTAAATTCTAAATCATCTTTGTAGACTCATAGTTGATGTTTTCCATCACAATGATGCTTATGTCTATTGGAGCCACAATTGCCTCAAATAGCCACTGCCATCATGCCACTAACATCCTTGGCATCTCAAGCCTTCCCAAATAAACTATGTGTCGATGTTTTATAGAGTCAACTAGTAAATTTATCGTCGAGCATATTGTTTAGATAGCTTGGCTCTCTCAGACTCAAGAACTATACTACTTTAGGCAACATTCCCTACATCTAATAACGATGTTCAATCATGTTTCTAAGCTCAAGTGACCGAAGTTTGTTGTAGGGGTCATAAGTGAAGGTCCGAGTGTTGATTGTAAATCCTTTGGGAGGCAAGGTGCAAAAAGATGAAAGGGGTACTTCACGTCACCTAGTGCTAGAGTCTTCGGTCATCCTTATCCGCTTAGTACCATCGTGTTCCATCGTACTTTACTTAGGGCGGAAGATAGGCGTGATATGGCTCTCCGTATCATACGTCTATCACTAGGTCGTAGGGATAGTGCCACCCAGTGGTGGGTATGGCTTGTTCACATCTTTTGTGTTGTATTGGAGCTCAACTATTCATGGCATGGTACTTCTAGTGGTACACGTGGGCAGCACACCCGCTTTTGTGCGTGCCGCTATGGGACAACCATTTGTATGACAGTCATTGACCCTTTTGGTAGAAGGAAAACCTCGTCTGAGTTCCCCTTGCACCACTTAGGTGGGGTCCTCAGAGGAGCCCTCGACGAAACTGAGTACACTAGTCGGGAGGTCTCCCAATTGGCATCAGGTCGAGAGTTGAGTGAATGTGTTCCTGGCTGGCAGGTGGGCCCTGTGGCCCGGGTTGTTTCCATTTCACCTCATCCAAGAGCCAGCATACACTCGAGTTCTCATGCGGACCACAAATAGAGTCTGGGACTTAGTCGTTAGCGTGGCCATATTTACTAAGGCGATTAGGATACTCTTGGTATAGGTAATCATCACTATGGCACCATCACTGGTGATCTGCTGATTTCAAGCCTATTACCCATGCCACTCAATGCACCATTGTTGGCCATGATGTGACAACATTTGTTTCCTCTTGTGACTAGCTTATTGTGAAGCAAAAGATCGAACAATATCCATTGTGCTGCCCACGAGCTTCTCATTCATATGCGTCATGGAATCAATGGACAACGAAAGCCAATATGTTTTTTATGGTTTGGTCATGGTATGGGTCGCTAGAACTTGTTCCTCCCCGAAGTCACTGTGAAGAAAGCCATCATATTTGAGCCACAACATTGGAATGGACACATTTTGCTTGTTTCCCCTTCCTCAACGCCAATGGTGATGCAAAACTTTTCAGCTAAGAACACGAAGACAAATAAATGTTGGTGCTTTGTCACCAGAAGATCGATTTGGGGCGATGTATGCCACACAAAGCTAGATAGTAGCACAAGAGATGTGATGTTTATAATGCTTCAAACCCTATGAGAAGGTAATGCCTTACATCTAGCGTTTGTAAATTGTGTTGATTATGCTAGTTTGTGCGCCACATTTAGGACCATGTTATCAACTACTCCTTCCTTCTCTGAATAAATTAACTTCAAATTAAACTTTTAAATTTTGATTTGATCAAAATTTTAAAGCAAAAAAACTATGATTTATGGCGACCATGTTATCAACTACTCCTTCCTTCTCTAAATAAATTAACTTCAAATTTTGATTTGATCAAAATTTTAAAGCAAAAAAACTATGATTTATGGCTTCTCTATAGTTCTTGAATTGTAGTAGTTGGTGATTATGATGATGATCATCAATGTTCCTTTTTGCAGATGAGCAGGTCAAAACTTGACGGTTGGAAGGCGAGGTGAAGAAACTAAATGAAGCCCTGAGAACCAAGCACAACCAAATTGAAGAGGTAACAGAATGGGCGAGTGAAGAACTCGCTCTAGCTGAGCTGATAAAATGGGGAGCTGATCGTGATTTGATGCAAGCTCTAAAGTCGATGACCGACATGAAAACCTAGCTAGAGATGGTGCAGGTGGAACGCAATACACTTTGGAAGTTGTGAAGCCACTCGCCCTCCTTTTTCCGCACTCCAGAAGACGGTGAAAGAAGGTGGGTGGACATAGTAAAGCAAATCCCCATCCATTTTGAAGGCTATGTGCACGGAGCCACCAAAGTCTGCGTTCGTAATGTACTCGGGATGCTCCGGGTGTTGTATCCCATTGTAGATCTTCATCAGGTGACCGCAGACTATGATAGCAAAGAACACTTGGCCACCATAGAGAGAGCTAAAGAAGAGCTAGATGGGTTGGCCACCACCATAGCCAATGATTTAGACTTTAAGATGGAGAAATCTGACGAATAGGCTGTGTAAGTTTGAAAAAACTTGTTAAGCATGTGCCAGGTAGGCACATTGTAGGAAACAATGCTCTTTTGCTTGAGTATACTGTTAGTTTAAAAACTTAGCTTATGGGTTTCAAATATGATGCATCTTGTTAGGGTACTTAAACGCTAAAGATGGTTTATCCCAGTTAACTTTTTCTTTAGACTTGGTAATCATTAAATAAGATTGTAGTCTGCTTAGGCTACAAGTTTGTCTTGTGGAGTCCTTTAGAAAGGCATGTAAGACTAAGTAGCCAAGTAAAAATGATCAACTAGTCGTTATGATTAAAATCATGTTAGACCCTTCTATCGATGTTAAGTGTGCGAAGTCACTTGTTCAAGGAACCCTTATAACGATTGTTTGGTGTTATGATCCCGTCCCGTAGCTAACGAATTAGGTTACTTGCTTCTGGGAATCAGCCTACCCAGGATGACATGCAATAATTAAACTAGATGTCGATAATTGGCTCTCGGCCAAGGAGATGTAAGCCATCCGAGTAGGAGGCATATCTCGTATAATATAGCCCGGTACTTAGTATACATAGTAAGAACTGTGTGCCGAGTGAATTTATCATATTTAGAGATGTATAGCTGCGCAATTAGTCAGCTGTATATCTTGCATATGATGTATCAAAGGCCACATAAAGGAGAGACAACTGGGAAGTGTGTATCTTGCATGAAAGTAAAAAGACAGGTTCATCTAGTGAAGAACATTGACCCTGTGTTAATAATAAAGAATCTTAAGTACATAAGCTAGAACACTAAATTTACTTAAAACAAGAGGACTACTTAATAATACTAAGCATAAAATCTTCATAGCTAGTCAATATTCTAGGAGTTAGGGACATGATCGCCATCCTCTGTGATTAACTCAATGGATCTTGGCCGAGTTACTCTAGAGATGATGAACCGGTATATAATGATATGATTGGGCATGCTAAACCGGTATATAATGTCTTGCATGAACTCGACTGCCTTTGTAGCGTTAAACTTGACGAGTGGCTTGTACTCTATCCACTTAGTGAACTTGTCAATAGCCACGTAAATATACTCAAAACCACCCGGTGCACGTTTGACAGGTCCAACCATGTCGAGCCCCAGCATGAAAAAGCCCATGATGGAGGGATGAAGATGAGGTTATGAGCTGGGACATGGGACTGTTTGGCGAAGAACTGACAACCCTTGCAGTGTCGTACCAACTCTTTTGCATCTTTCAGTGCTGTAGGCCAATAGTATCCGAATTTGAAAGCCTTGCCGACTAAAGTCCTAGAGGCTACGTGGTTGCCACAATATCCAAAGTGAGTTTCTTCCAAGATCTACTGCCCTTCTTCAGGTGTAATGCATTTGAGAACATCAGATGATGCGCCCCGTCGATAGAGCCTGTCCTCGACTAAGACATAATTCTTGCTTCTGCGTGTGAACTGCTCTACTTCTACCTTGTCACTA
This sequence comes from Saccharum hybrid cultivar R570, assembly GCA_038087645.1. Classification (NCBI taxonomy): domain Eukaryota; kingdom Viridiplantae; phylum Streptophyta; class Magnoliopsida; order Poales; family Poaceae; genus Saccharum; species Saccharum hybrid cultivar. The sequence continues at coordinate 999,557 of JAQSUU010000100.1, forward strand.
GGCAACTTATGGTCTTAGATGTAATCAATGAATACTTGCATCCATGGTGGGTTGATCACTAGTACTTGGACATCAGGAGTCGGGGTACTGGTGGATATGGAAGCTTCCTGTTTGATTGAAGGGACTTCGAGTTCTTGAACAGACACACCAGGTGGTACCTATGCTCTATCTTATCCTAACTTGGCCAAAACATCAGTTGCAACGTTGAGATCTCTTATGACATGGAGGATTTCTAAGCCTTAGAAGTGTTTCTCAAGTTTGCAGACTTCTGTGCAGTAAGCATCTATGGTCTCTTTGGTGCAGTCCCAATCCTTGTTCACCTGGTTGATAACCACCGAGGAGTCACCATAGACAAGTAAACGCTTAATGTTGAGTGAGATTGCTACTCGGAGGCTGTGAAGGAGGGCCTCATACTCGGCTTGTTGTTGGTAGCAGGCCAAAGTATCTATTGAATGTACTTAAGCTGCTTTCCGTCTAGAGAGATGAAGAGAACGCCAGCGCCTGCACTTCCTAGCTTGAGAGAACCATCGAAATACATCTTCCAATGGTCTAAGATGACTTTTGGGGTAGTTGCTGGGCTTCCGTCTACTCAGCTATAAAATCAGCCAAGACTTGAGATTTGATAGCCTTATAGGAGGCGAACTCAATGTTCTGAGCTCCGAGTTTGACTGGCCACTAGGATATGCGTCCTGTTGCATCTCGATTGCGTAGGACGTCGCCGAGTGGGAAGTTAGATACCACTATTACTTTGTGTTCATCAAAGTAATGGCGTAGCTTGCGTGAAGTGATCAAGTGAGCATAGAGGAGATTTTGCACATGAGCGTACTTGGCCTTGGATTCTGATAGCACCTTAGTAATATAATAGACAGGTCATTGTACCTTATATACATGTCCTTCTTCAGCCCGCTCCATGACTATTACCATGCTGACTATCGTAGTAGTAGTTGCAATGTAGAGTAGGAGTGGTTCTCGTTTCTTGAGTGAAGTAAGTATCGGAGAGGTGGATAGGTACTCTTTGAGCTTTTAGAAAGCTTCATCAGCTTTAGTTGTCCACTCGAACTTGCTCGACTTCTTCAATAACTTGAAGAAGGGCAAACCTTTTTCCCCAAGCCATGAGATGAAATGATTGAGGGCAGCCAAGCTTCCTATCAAGTTCTAAACATCTTTGATGCAGTGAGGTCGAGTCATCTGAGTGATTGCTTGGATCTATTTTGTACTAGCTTCGATACCTCGATGGCTCACGAGGAAACCCAGTAGTTGTTTGGAAGGTGCTCCAAACACATAGTTCGTTGGGTTAAGCTTCCACTTGTACTCACAAAGACTGTCAAAGGTTTGTTTCAAGTCTACGATCAGAGTAGAGGGGTCCTTGGTCTTGACGACGACATCATCCACATAGGCTTCTACATTATGACCGATCTACTCACTTAGGCATGCTTGGATAGCCTGCTGATAGGTTGCACCGATATTTTTTAACCCAAAGGACATGGTCGTGTAGCAATAAGCACCAAATAGAGTGATGACGGATGTCTTCCTCTAATCTTCTTTACAGGGGCCAATCTGATGGTAGCTCGAGTAGCAATCAAGGAAGGATAAAAGAGCTGACCTAGCCATGGAGTCTATGATCTGATCAATGCATGGTAAGCCAAAGGGATCCTTTGGGCAATGCTTGTTGAGATCTGTGTAGTCACCGCACATGTGCCACTCTTTCGAGTTCTTCTGGATGAGTACAGGATTGGTCAGCCAGTTAGGGTGAAGGATTTCCCTAATGAACCTGGCTGCCAATAGCTTGGTGATTTCCTTCTTGATGGTAGCTTTCTTATCTGGCGAGAACCATTGTATATGTTGCTTGACTGGCTTTGAGCTAGGGTTTAAATCTAATTTGTGCTTAGCCAACTCTCTCGGAACACCTGGCATATCAACCAGCTTCCATGTGAAGATATTCTTGTTTTCCCTAAGAAAGTTGGTGAGCGCGAGTTCCTATTCTTTGGAGAGGTGGGCACTGATGATAGCCGTCTTGGAAGGATCACCAGTACCTAGATCAATCTCAATGGTATCCGTTTTAGAGGGCGGTGTAATGATTCCCACCTTCTTAGTCAGAATCTCCATGTCTTCTGGCTTAGTTTGCTGTGCAAGGTTATCTCCTGTGCTTCATAGGCTTGCTGCTCTCTAGCTGTAATCTGGACAGCTTTCGTGTTGCAGTCGTACGAGCGCTTGAGGTCACCTCAGAAGGAGAGTACGCCATTGGGACCCGACATCTTGAGCAAGAGGTACAGGTAATGTGGAACGGCCATGAACTTGGCCAAAGTAGATCGACCGAAGATAGCATGGTATGATGATTCGAAGTTGACCACCTCAAACTTGATGAACTCTGTTTGGAAATTGTTTGGGTTACCAAACATGACCGGGAGCGTGATCTATCTGAGTGGCATGGTAGCCTTGCTAGGTACTATTTAGTAGAAAGAGACATCGGTGGGGATGAGTAGTGTCGTGTTTGAGATCGACACCATTGAGTAATTTTTTATGCATGTCTAGGCTTGGATGGAGTGCGAAGAGGACACAAGGATGTATACTGGTTTGGGCAGAATGTCTCTATGTCCAGTCATGAGCTGCTGCTCATGTTACTTGCACTGAGTTTGTAGTAGGGGTGTACAAACTGGCGAGAGAGGGAAGAGCTCCTAGGTCTCTGTGAGTTGCGTGCGTGTAGGCCTCAACTTCCTGTCTTGTGATGCCCCACGTAGGACGTCCTGCCCTCCCTTTTATAGTTGAAAGGGATGGCAAGTTACAGCAAAGGGAGAGAAGAGAAAAAGGAGGCCAAGAAGAAAGAGAAAAATAAAAAGATGGGGAGGTCCACAGCGTCGTTTCTCCTCTTCTCCCTATGGGCCCCATCGGTCATGTGGAGAATGGAGACGTGCGTCATTCCTAGGGCCCCGAGCCTCCGACGGAGTGGGGCACTACTTCAGAGGCTTTTCTCGCTCTTTGGTCTACGACCGCACCGTTGATCTCCACGAATTCAAGCCCCTGAGCCCTTATGCATTGCAAGGGTCCGTCTGAGGGGTCGTTTCGTCTTGCAATCGTTCTCCCTCATGCGTTTTTTGGAAAAATAGAGGGGTTGAGCCATGCCACGCTTTCCTCGTTAGACGAGTCACGGTGCTCGGTGAGTTGTTAATGGGCTATTTCGAGTGGGGCCTCGGCATCCCATTTGTGGGGTTCCACCTAGAATCAGCTAGTGATTGACTCCAGATTCTTGATGGCCAGTCCATGTAGTTCCTAGGTCCGTTCGCCCATGTCCTAATCAAGACTCGAACGCGGGTTGGGACACCCATGGTGCATGTGCTCCTAGGTGTTGGCCGCTAGTGGGCCTGTCCCTTTTTGCCCCTCACTCTACGGGTGCCTAGAGCGGTTGTGAGCCCTTCATTGGGCCAGCCTTTGAACTCTCGAGCCTCATCGGGCCGTAGGGGCATTTCTAGCTCTTTAGCCTACTTACCTGCGGTAGTTTATTCCCTGATGGGCGGTTGGACCGCCATCCAGCTCATGCCTCGAGGGGGCAGGCCAGTCGATGCGTGTGCGTGTGTCCTGAGGGAATAGTGCTTTGATGGGACTGCGCCCCTCGTAGATTGATGCGAGTGGTTCAGCTCTCCCCACCTCTTGCCTCATTAAAGCTGGGGGTTTCCCCCATCTTCTCACCACGTGCAAGTCATGATCTTGCCTTCTATGCTTCCTAGCCACCGTCCGCTCTCATGATCTTCGCCACCACCACTGCAGCATAGTTAGGGTTAGGGTTCACACTTACCTTTCTCCGTCACCGGTGAAATCCCCGTTTCCCGTCTCTGAGCTCCATGGCTCTATAGAACCACTTGAAGTGCGACCTTGCGTGCATGGAGGACCTCATCCAGCGTGGCTTCCTCCATGTGAGGATTGATGTGCGCGAGTAGGAGTTGCCAGGCATACATGAGTTCCTGGCACCACCCGCCAGGTTCGTGGTATCGTTCGTGCATTTCCACGAGCATGGTCTTGCGATGCCTCCTCCTCATTTTCTCCTCAGGCTCCTACATTACTATAAGATCTAGCTATGTCACCTGAATCCCAATGGGATTCAACACATCACCGTCTTCATTGCGCTATGTGAAGGCTATTTGGGGATCGAGCCCTATTTTGATGTCTGGAGGCATTTCTTCTCCGTCGACCTGCAGAAGAGGAGGTGGCATGGCCAAGTGGTGGGGTCAGTGCCAATAGGATACGCGAGCATACGTCTTCAGGGTAACTGGGCCAGAGAGTACATCCCCGTCCGACTATCGACGTCGAACAAGGGGTGGCACTCGCAATGGTTCTATTTGAAGAACATTGCCGCCGCCACCGCACCAGGGCACGCCTTGCCGGAGTTCTCCCTGGACATGATTGAATCGGCCCTAGACTTGTGGGTGAAATGGGGCATCCCGGGGAAGCACAAGAACAAAATTCAAGACCACATCGCCACCGTCTTGATCCTGAGGGAGAGAGGCCTGCAGGGATCGGGCATCATCAGGGCCTACCACCAAAGGAGGGTGGCACCACTGATGGCACGTGTGCTCCCGCTACACTAGATGGCGCCCAATGCATTGCTCGAGGAGACAGTGTTCGTCGCGGGCCCACCGAACAATGGCAAGATTATCCGGTGACTCAAGGACACAATGGAACTACAGAAGGATCCAATAGGGGCCGTCATCGAGTATGAGTTTTCGGTGCTCGGATGCCCCTCAATGTGGCTAGAGCCTGACTTCATCAAATTTGTAAGCCCCTCACCCTTCCCCATTTTCTCCTTTCACTTGTCGTTTTGGTCTTGCTTTACCTGACTCCAGGCGAAATGATGCAAACCGAGGGACCTCGTGCTCATAGAGTTCCTGGTGTCATTGCCGATGAGCGAGGTGAAAGTCCTATGTTTGGTGTTGGTAATTAGTGACAATGCCTAAGTACTAATCCTATGCCTAAGTTGTATGTAGCATATGAGGATTAGTACATTCCAAGGTTGGTGGCAAGATGGACATGGTGATCATGATGGCCACACTTGGATTTGGACGCAACCCTACGTGATCAAGGCAAAGGTATATGCTTAAGGGTTGTGTTTTAGTAACCAAGACATCTAGTGGGTGTAGTTACATTATAGGATAGATAGCCGTACTATAAAGAGGGGAATGACGTGGCTATTGAACTCCTAAGTGCCTCTAGGTGTGCATCTCATAATCATATGCATTTAGATAGAACTAATATCGCCTCAAAAAATGATTGTGAAAATACTAACACACTCACACATGACGAGATCACTTGGTGGTGTTAGCACGTTTGCGAAGGTGGTGGAGTTTGAGCGGTAGAGAGGGTTTGGGGTCCTCTCTCCCTCCTGCCGAGCTTGCGAGGCGGGATTCAAGCGTTTTCGAGGAGTTGAAACGACTATTTTCCACTACGCTGGAAGTCGGAAAAGAAATGGTGGTGAACAGAGGTCACAGAGGTGATCGGACGCTGAATCGGACGCGGTCTCTGTTTGACCAGACGCGTCTGGTCAGCGTTCAGCGTCTGCGCGTGTTTTAGTTTGATGATCGGACGCGCAGCGCATCCGGTCATTCAGGGAGCTTACTAGACTCAAACCGGACGCTGGCACTGTGGCGTCCGGTCAGTTCTACAGCGTGTCCGGTCGCTATTTCTTTGAGCGTTGCTCAGGCTTGACCAGCGCGTCCGGTCAGTCACGGGACCAGCGCGTCCGGTCGATCCCAGCGTGTCCGGTCTGCGCGACGAGCGCGTCCGGTCGTTGCTTCGTAGCTAGCCGTTTTGCGACTGGCGCGTCCGGTCAGTTGGACCAGCGCGTCCGGTCAGCGCGATTTCAGCTGTTTAAGTTTCTAACGGCTCTTTTCGAAGGGGTACGTCTATAAATACTCGTTGGCCGGCTCAAGGCTCTAACTCTTGGACATTTGACATACTTGTGAGCACTTTGAGCTAAGCAACTCCCCTCCCACTCATCTCTCTTGCTTCTTTGCATATTCGAAGTGAGATTGAGTGATCCAAGTGCATTTGCATTATGAGATTGCATCTAGTTGGCACTTGGTGGTTGATTTGCTGTGGGATTCTTGTTTCTCTTGGTGGTTGCCGCCACCTAGACGGCTTGGAGCAGCTTAGAGGCGTTGGCAAGAGTTGGTGATTGTTCTTGGCCACCTCCGGTGATTGTGAGGGGTTTGTGCCTACCTCGGTGAAGCGCCAAAGGCAACGTTAGTAAATTGCTCGTGTCATTTGCAACCTTTTGCCATTTGGTAGGTTCTTGTGGCGCCTTTTGAGAGGCTCGGTGTGAGACCGATTAGCCACCGAACCACGTGGTGAAGAGGGACACAATGGGGACTAGCGTGCCGGCAAGCACGTGAACCTCGGAATAAATCATCATGTCATCACTTTCATATTGTGATTGATTGATCCTAGTGTTCGGTTATCTTGGTATTCTTTGTTGATCATATTGGTTGGCTCAATACTTCGCCCCTCGATGAAACTCTCCTAAATTAACTTCGCATTACCTTCTTAGTTATCTTTGCTAGCTAGTTAACTTTGCTAGAGTAGCTCTTTTGTGTAGCTTGCTAGTTGTAGTTGTAGTTACCTTCTCGGTTTGACTTGTGCGGTTGAGTGCAAATATATTAGAATTGTGAATTGGTTAGGTGGCTTGCAAACACCCCGTAGGCTAAGCAAAACTCGCATCTCGCTACTTGTTATATTGATAAACTTGTTTAGCTTGTCTTTGTAGAATTTTTTTTAAAAGGCTATTCACCCCCCCTCTAGCCATCAAGACCTTTCAAGTGGTATCGGAGCCGTGGTCACCGTTTTCAAGGCTTAACAACCTCGGTGTAAGATGGCTCAAGTTGTGTTCAACCATGTCGGGGGCAAGCCTCCATTCTTTGATGGTGTCACATCTTTTGATCATTGGAAAAGAAAGATGAAGCAATATCTTGGCTCTATTCATGAGAACATTTGGAAGGTGACACACCATGATTATGCTATCATTGATCTCAACAACCTCACCAACAATGATCGCATCAACAACCAATGCAACACTATGGCTCTCAATACTCTCTACAATAGGATTGATGCAAAGGTCTTTGAGCAAATCAAGGATCTTGAGATGGCAAGTGAAGTGTGGACAAGATTAGAGGAAACATATAAGGGCACTTCAACAGTAAAGAGTGCCAAGCTCTATATGCTCAAGGATAAGTTTGCAAGCTTCAAGATGAAGGATGATGAGTCCATACCGGAGATGTTCTATAGGCTACAAGTTATTGTCAATGATCTCAAGAGCCTAGGAGAAGATGTCAAGGACAAAGACTTCTCACATAAGTTCTTGATGAACTTACCTAAGAAGTTTGCCATCTTGAGGAAGATGATCCAAAGAGAGGGTTTGGACAAGGTGACTCCAAACCAAGTGCTTGGAGATGTCATGACCGATGCTCAATATGATGATGATGAAGATGAAGATGAGAAGAAGGAGATCAAGGTCAAGCAAGAGAAGCCCATTGCATTCAAGGCTTCATCCTCTAAGGGCAAGAGCAAGGTGGAGAGCGATGATGATGATCCATTCGATGATGGGACCATGGCCCTCCTAGTGCACAAGATGGGGAGGTTCATGAAGAAGAAAGGATATGGTGCAAGAAAGAGAAGAGACTTCATGAAGGCAAAAGAGGTGCTTTGCTACAATTGCAATAGCCCCGATCATATAGTGGCAAAGTGCCCCTATGAAGATAAAAGATATCACGATGGGGAGTTGAAGTTGAAGAAGAACAAGAAGGAGAAGAAAGAGAAGAAGAGCTTCACTATCAACAAGAAGAAGGGTGGTAGCTATGTGGTCACTTGGGATAGTGATGATGATAGCTCTAGTGATGATGAGAGGACCACTCGGCGAGCCATTGCAAGCATCGCTCTCTCCAACAAGCCATCCATCTTCGACACTATATCGACATGCCTTATGGCCAAGCCTATCAATGTAAAACATAATAATAGTGATGATGATTCTTGTGCTAGTGATGATTGTAGGAGTGATAATGAGGAGGATGAGGACTACTCCAAGGATGATCTATTAGGCATAATAGATCAAATAAGCAAGGGCTACAAGAGGACAACCAAGAAATACAAAATCTTGGAACAAGAGCTCATTGCCAAGAGCAATGAAAATGATGCCTTGATGGAGGAGCTTGAAACTCTCAAAAAGAGTAAGGAGTGCAAAGGAATTAAACAAGAGCTCAAAACTCTTAGGAAATCCTTTGATGAGCTAGAGGCCTCTCGTGAGTGTCTAAAGGAAGACCACGAGGATCTTGAAGTTGCTCACACTAGGCTAAAGGAAGCCCACTCCACTCTACTTGAGCTCATCAAGTAAAAGGACCTCAAGTTAGAGAAGGTCACGAAGGAAGCTAAGGAGGAGCAAGTGATTATCACTTGTGATATTGGACTAACATGTGATATTATTGATGATTCTTTATTTGTTGGTCCTACTAATGCTTCATGTAGCTCATCATCATCCGCCACAACCACCAACTCTATCTCTACTACTAGTGATTCATCACTTGAGGTTGAGAATGAGACTCTCAAGAGAGAGGTGGATGATCTCACCCGCGCATTAGGCAATGCCTATGGTGGGGATGCCCGCTTGCTAAAATGCTTGGGTAGCCAAAGGTTCTCTCTTAACAAAGAGGGTTTGGGCTATACTCCCAAGAAGGGCAAGGCGGCCTTTGCTACTCTAAAGTCTCACTTTGTGAAGGGCAATGGTCATTATTGCAATAGATGCAAGCAAGTTGGACATCTAGAGATTAATTGCAACAAAATGAACAAGAACAAGAAAAATGCTAATGTACCTTATATTCCTTTTGATTCTTGTTATGTGCTTACCAAGGGTGAGAAAGGTGTGCATGCTAGGTTTGTTGGTACACCAATTGTGGGCCCAAAGAAGAAGGCCATTTGGGTACTAAAGAGCTTAGTTACTAACCTCTAAGGACCCAAGCAAGTATAGGTACTTAAAAGATATTAAATTGTTTTATAGGTAAATTACAAGGCCGGAGAAAGGCATTGGGTGCTTAATAGTGGGTGCTCTCAACATATGACCGGTGATTCAAGAATGTTCAACTCTCTCAAATCAAATGATAGAGGCATTGATAGTATCACATTTGGTGACAATAGCAAGGGTGATGTAAAGGCTCTTGGAAGGATTGCAATCTCTAATGATCATAGCATTTCCAATGTGCTCTTAGTTGAAAAGTTGAACTTCAATCTTCTCTCAATTGCTCAATTGTGTGATCTCGATTTCAAGTGCATATTTGATGTTGATGATGTGGAGATAGTTAGTGTTGATGGCTCTAATTTGATGTTCAAGGGTTTTAGATATGAGAATCTATACTTGGTTGATTTCAATGCTAGTTACACTCAACTTTTAACATGCTTGCTCACCAAATCAAGTATGGGTTGGTTATGGCATAGAAGACTTGGTCATGTTGGCATGAAGCAATTAAACAAGTTAGTGAAGCATGACTTAGTTAGAGGCTTGAAGGATGTCACATTTGAGAAGGATAAGCTATGTAGTGCATGTCAAGCCGGAAAGCAAGTGGGCAACACTCATCCATTGAAGAGCATTATGAGTACTTCCAAGGCATTTGAGTTGTTGCACATGGATCTATTTGGGCCAACTACATACACAAGCATTGGTGGCAACAAGTATGGCTTTATGATTATGGATGATTTCACTAGATATACATGGGTATTCTTTCTTGGGGACAAAAGTGATGTATTTGATATATTCAAGATGTTCATCAAGAGAGTGCAAAATGAGTTTGAAACCACAATCAAGAAAGTAAGAAGTGACAATGGAAGTGAGTTTAGAAACATAAGAATTGATGAGCTATGTGATGAGCTTGGAATCAAGCATCAATTCTCGGCCAGGTATACACCTCAATCAAATGGCCTAGTTGAGAGAAAGAATAGAACCTTAATTGATATGGCAAGATCAATGTTGAATGAGTATAATGTGAGTCATTCATTTTGGGCCGAAGCAATCAACACGACTTGCTTCTATAGCAACCGCCTCTATTGCCACAAGTTTCTAGGGAAGACACCATATGAGATCTTAAATAGAAGAAAGCCCAACATTGCATACTTTCGGGTATTTGGTTGCAAATGCTACATCTTGAAGAAGGGTACTAGATTGAGCAAGTTTGAGAAGAAATGTGATGAAGGATTCTTACTTGGTTACTCAACTACTAGCAAAGCTTATAGAGTTTGGAATTTGGCTAGTGGTTTACTTGAAGAAGTGCATGATGTTGAGTTTGATGAAACAAATGGTTCTCAAGATGAGGAAGATAACTTGGATGATGTGAGAGGAACTCAATTGACTAATGCTATAAAAGAAATGGATATTGGTGATATTAGGCCAAAGCAAGTGATTGATGTGGATGACAACAAATATCAAGTGCTCCAAAGTCCAATTACACAAGCTAGTAGTTCTCTAATGCAAAATCAAGCTAGTACATCATCTCAAGTGCAACAAGATCAACAAGTGGCTAGTTCATCATCTTCAACTCATGATCAACATCAACATCCAAGCAATCAGGTCCAAGTGCTTCAACCAACTAACATTGCAAGAGACCATCCATTGGATTCCATCATTGGTGACATACAAAGGGGAGTTCAAACTAGATCAAGATTGGCATCTTTTTGTGCTCACTCTTCTTTTGTGTCAATGGAAGAACCCAAGGACATTGATAAAGCATTGAGAGATCCGGATTGGGTAAATGCAATGCATGAAGAGCTCAACAACTTCAAGAGAAATGAAGTATGGGAACTAGTTGAAAGGCCTAAGGATCACAATGTCATTGGAACAAGATGGGTCTTTCGCAACAAGCAAGATCAAGATGGGATAGTAGTAAGGAACAAAGTAAGACTAGTGGCTCAAGGTTACACACAAATAGAGGGTCTTGACTTTGGTGAAACTTATGCCCCGGTTGCAAGATTGGAAGCAATTAGGATCTTACTTGCCTATGCTTGTGCTCACAATATCAAGCTATATCAAATGGATGTGAAGAGTGCATTTCTCAATGGGTACATCCAAGAGGAGGTGTATGTGGAGTAACCTCCCGGTTTTGAAGATGACAAGAAACCCAACCATGTATACAAATTGAGAAAAGCTTTGTATGGATTGAAGCAAGCACCTAGAGCATGGTATGAAAGATTGATGGACTTCTTGCTATCCAAAGGATTTGTCATGGGCAAAGTTGATATAACACTATTCACCAAGAAGATTGGGAAAGACTTGTTTGTATTGCAAATATATGTTGATGATATCATATTCGGTTCAACCAATCAAGATTATTGTGATGAGTTTGGAAAAATAATGGCAAAGGAATTTGAAATGTCAATGATTGGTGAACTTAGTTTCTTTCTTGGACTTCAAATCAAACAAATGAAGGAAGGAACATTTGTAAGCCAAACCAAATACATAAAGGATATGCTAAAGAAGTTTGGTATGGAAGATGCAAAAGGAATCACTACTCCAATGAGCACTAGTGGAAGCTTAGATAGTGACAAGAGTGGCAACATGGTGGATCAAAAGTTATATAGATCAATGATTGGTAGCCTACTCTATGTGACGGCATCAAGGCCCGATATAATATTTAGTGTATGCATGTGTGCAAGATTTCAAGCCTCACCAAGAGAAAGTCATTTAAAGGCAACAAAGAGAATATTGAGGTACTTAAAGCACACACAAGATGTTGGATTATGGTATCCCAAAGGTGCAAGCTTTGAGCTAGTTGGATATTCGGATTCCGACTATGCCGATGACAAAGTGGAGAGAAAGAGCACTTCCGGGACTTGTCAATTGTTAGGAAGATCACTTGTCTCATGGTCATCCAAGAAGCAAAATAGTATTGCACTATCTACCACCGAGGCCGAATACATCTTCGCGGGTAGTTGTTGTGCACAAATCTTGTGGATGAAGGCTACATTGAAAGATTTTGGAATCAACTTCAAGAATGTGCCATTGTTATGTGACAATAAAAGTGCCGTGAAGCTAACCAACAATCCGGTTCAACATCAAAGAACAAAGCATATTGATGTTCGCCATCACTTTATTAGAGATCATCAACAAAAGGGTGACATTGCTATTGAGAGTGTGGGCACCGAAGATCAATTAGCCAATCTATTCACCAAGCCACTTGATGAGAAGAGATTTTACAAGCTAAAGAATGAGTTGAACATACTTGACTTCTCCAACATGAGTTGATGCACCCCATATATGACATGCCTCTCCTTCGAGCCCCAAGGTACAATTGGTTGACATGTCATACATTCTATGCTAAGGACTTGTTTAGTGCATCTAGTCATAATTTACATGTTCTAGGCTCATTCATGAAAATTAAATGAATTTGAAGTTTATATGGTGCCACTATTGTTTCCATGACTTGTATGATCTAGTGGTAGCATATAACTTGTTTAAGTAGCTTGTGATCCTAAGTGTTTAATCTAGAAAACTTGTCTAAATATTTGCTTCAACATGGTGCATGATAACCCTTCTAGTGAGGTGTGAAGAAGCTTGCCCTTGGATCAAACCGAAGCATTTTGTTTATGCAAGCAATCTAGGTTAAATCACAAACTTGATCCTCACCCCATATTTTAACATGATATTCTATCTAAAATTTAGTCCCTTGTGGTCATTGGTGCCAAAGGGGGAGAAATTGTTGTTCACAAAGATAGAACTCAAAGGAGGATAAGCACAAAGGGGGAGAAAAATATTTCAAAGGAGGAGAAGCACAAAGGGGGAGAAAAAATGTTGTTCACAAAGATAATTTTGAGCACACAAGTAGGGGGAGCAAGCTTTTAAACATGAATGTTGCATTTCCATGTGCACTTCATATGTATGATGCATAGTTATGCATTTATTTTTCTCTAATACTTTGCGTGTGTGGTGACTTGCTAGTATATTTTGAACGGTATTTTGAGGTACTAGCATGAATAGAAAGTAGTTAGATTTTTCTTGCTTTATGTTTTTCAAAGTGGTACTAGAACTTTGCTTATAATGTTGATCTCACGTGGTTTCTAGTTATGTTTGTGCTTTTCCAAGTGGTATCTAACTACACAAGGTGCTAAGATGGGTTTATCGCTACTCCGATGGTATCACGCTTCAAAGGTCTATAATCTAAAACACTTAGCACCTATTGGTAGTCAATGCTCCTATACTTTCCTATCTAACATGTATGCTTCCAAAATCCAAACATATAGCATACATGTAGGGGGAGCCATTGCTATCAATTTGAATTCATGATCACATGTCCATAATTCTTACACATGGTAATATACTTGGACAATGTGACATGGGTTCAATCAAAATTTTATCATAATATCTTTGTGAAAGGTTTGCCACCAATTACCAACAAGGGGGAGATTGAAAGTCCTATGTTTGGTGTTGGTAATTAGTGACAATGCCTAAGTACTAATCCTATGCCTAAGTTATATGTAGCATATGAAGATTAGTACATTCCAAGGTTGGTGGCAAGATGGACATGGTGATCATGATGGCCACACTTGGATTTGAACGCAACCCTACGTGATCAAGGCAAAGGTATATGCTTAAGGGTTGTGTTTTAGTAACCAAGACACCTAGTGGGTGTGGTTACATTATAGGATAGATAGCCATACTATAAAGAGGGGAATGACGCGGCTATTGAACTCCTAAGTGCCTCTAGGTGTGCATCTCATAATCATATGCATTTGGATAGAACTAATATCGCCTCGAAAAATGATTGTGAAAATGCTAACACACTCACACATGACGAGATCACTTGGTGGTGTTAGCACGTTTGCGAAGGCGGTGGAGTTTGAGCGGTAGAGAGGGTTTGGGGTCCTCTCTCCCTCCCACCGAGCTTGCTTGACTGGATTCAGGCGTTTTCGAGGAGTTGAAACGACTATTTTCCTCTACGCTAGAAGTCGGAAAAGAAACGGAGGCGAACGGAGGTCACAGAGGTGACCGGACGCTGAATCGGACGCGGTCTCTGTTTGACCGGACGCGTCCGGTCAGCGTTCAGCGTCTGTGCGTGTTTCAGTTTGATGATCGGACGTGCAGCGCGTCTGATCACTATCGATCAGACGTGTCCGGTCGTTCAGGGAGCTTACTGGACTCAAACCGGACGCTGGCACTGTGGCGTCCGGTCAGTTCTACAGCGTGTCTGGTCGCTGTTTCTTTGAGCGCTGCTCAGGATTGACCAGCGCGTCCGGTTAGTCATGGGACCAGTGCGTCCGGTCGATCCTAGTGCGTCCGATCTGCGCAACGAGCGCGTCCGGTCATTGCTTCGCAGCTAGCCGTTTTGCGACCGGCGTGTCCAGTCTGTTGAACCAGCGCCTCCGGTTAGCGCGATTTCAGCTGTTTAAGTTTCTAACGGCTCTTTTCGAAGGGGTACATCTATAAATACTCGTTGGTCGGCTCAAGGCTCTGACTCTTGGACATTTGACATACTTGTGAGCACTTTGAGCTAAGCAACTCCCCTCCCACTCATCTCTCCTGCTTCTTTGCATATTCGAAGTGAGATTGAGTGATCCAAGTGCATTTGCATTATGAGATTGCATCTAGTTGGCACTTGGTGGTTGATTTGCTGTGGGATTCTTGTTTCTCTTGGTGGTTGCCGCCACCTAGACGGCTGGGAGCAGCTTAGAGGCGTTGGCAAGAGTTGGTGATTGTTCTTGGCCACCTCCGGTGATTGTGAGGGGTTTGTGCCTACCTCGGTGAAGCGCCAAAGGCAACATTAGTAAATTGCTTGTGTCATTTGCAACCTTTTGCCATTTGGTAGGTTCTTGTGGCGCCTTTTGAGAGGCTCGGTGTGAGACCGATTAGCCACCGAGCCACATGGTGAAGAGGGACACAATGGGGACTAGCGTGCCAGCAAGCACATGAACCTCGGGATAAATCTTCATGTCATCACTTTCATATTGTGATTGATTGATCCCGGTGTTCGATTATCTTGGTATTCTTTGTTGATCATATTGGTTGGCTCAATACTTCGCCCCTCGATGAAACTCTCCTAAATTAACTTCGCATTACCTTCTTAGTTATCTTTGCTAGCTAGTTAACTTTGCTAGAGTAGCTCTTTTATGTAGCTTGCTAGTTATAGTTGTAGTTACCTTCTCGGTTTGACTTGTGTGGTTGAGTGCAAATATATTAGAATTGTGAATTGGTTAGGTGGCTTGCAAACACCCCGTAGGCTAAGCAAAATTTGCATCTCGCTACTTGTTATATTGATAAACTTGTTTAGCTTGTCTTTGTAGATTTTTTAAAAAAAAATGCTATTCACCCCCCTCTAGCCATCAAGACCTTTCACGAGGCCGAGAGAGCGGCGAACCGTGCTGTGAACGAACAGCAGCGGAAGGCCAAGGAGGAGGAGAAGAGGAAGAAAGAGAGGTGGCAGTGGAAAAGAGACTATGGGGAGGACATCGACACCACCAAGGACGACGACAACGAGGGGGTGGAGGAGGCGGCATCTTACTTTGACCTGTCACTTGGAGGTGGAGATAGGACGATTGCCCTTCGCTCATCGGCCGAGTGGGAGGACGCTGCTTTGGGAAGCGGCATAGCCCGTCTCGGGGATGAGGCGCCATCCCCGCCCCCAATGATGGGACCCCTCTTGAATCACACTGGCCAGGGCAAGACGACCGTGCTCCCAGAGGTGGTGGGTGCGAGCCCCACCTCTTCGTCCGGGCCCCAGCAAGAGGCCGACCGTTCTTCTGACACGCACCAGCCACCGGGCGCCGACACAGACGGGTCATCCCATCTCGTCTGACCCCCTAGAGCAAAGGGAGAGCACAAAGCGGCCCCGAGTCGAGGAGCAATAGCGGGGGTCAGGGGAGCCAACCCCAAAGCACCCGAGGGCGCCGAGGTGAGTCACAGAGTTTTTTAGACCATTGTTCCACTATTTATCATAAATTGATTGCTATGTCTTTTGCAATGTTGGCCCATGGCGGATTTTGATGCCGGAGCCAAGAAAGGTTGTCGCACAAAGGGTGACACGCTCGCCGCCATCCAACGCCACAGCACCAACCATGCCAACACCAGCAGTGGGCACATCAGAGGTGTCTACGACCGTCATGGGTCAATTGATCGCACCCATGGTGTCGGCACCAACAACGACGGGGGTGGAGCCTCTGGCCATACAAGTGTCAACATCTATGGCGACACAGACGGAGGAGAGGGCGATGGGAGAGGACGCGGTCGTGATGCACGTGATGGACACAGTGCGGTCGGTAGCAACCCTGCCGCCGCAGACGGGGATGCGGGTGCTCGAGGCAGGGCGAATGACACGTCCATGGTGTTCTCGGAGGCTATGGGGATAGGGCAGGGCCCCGTGCCTGTGACCTTGGCTCTTACTGGCGTCTGAGAGACTGCCCTAGTGGAAAGGTCGTAGTCAGAGGTGGCAATGTCTCCAGGGACTAGCATGGATCCGCCTCGTGCCTTGAAGTGGTTAGGCACTGGCCTGCCACGGCTCGAGTGGGCGGATCCGCAGAACCTGGGGGCCGCACCCTTCATCCTCGATGATCCCATGGAGGAGAGGGAGTGGGTCAGCTACAACAAGATGCTTTGAGGCATGGCGCATCTTATGCACACAACGCTGGTCTCAAATGATGGGCTGGCCCAGTTGAACAGCGCTGACGGTCCGTTCAAGGTATGACGCACTCGTCCTTGGGTGTACTTGTTGGTTGTTCTATGTTCTATCGCCGCTGACCCGCATTCCCTCCATAGTCAATGGTGGTGTGGATGTAACACCCTTGGTGTCAAGCATGCATTAGCATTTTAAATCCTGAGCATGAGCATCATCTTGCATTCATAATCACATGTGATAATAAGGGTAACACGGAATTGAAACATGCGAAACATGACTTCAAAACATAAATGTTGCATGTGCTTGTTTAAATACAATTTTGCCATGATTATGCTTGTTAGGCCATTAAAACATGTTTGGTTATAAATGAAAATCATTTAGAAATGTTTAGCTATTCAAAATTTCCTCAAATTTTGCTTTTAAAAATAATGTAGAAAATGGAATTTTGATTTAAAATGAACTTTGAATCCCCATTTCAAAATCTATTTGGAATTTCAAAATATGCCCTAAAGCAATGTCGTAGAGAATTAAATTTTGGACAACTTTTGTTTTTAGATCAACTTTTGAAAATGAAATTTTGATGCTCAAAATAGAAGTTTTTGTGCAGTTTAGTTGAAAAATAAAAGAAAATGTAATTTCTTTCCTTAGCGGGCTGCCCGCCTCACTTTCGGCCCGCTCCGCGAAGCCAGCCCGGCCTGCTCCCGCGTCCCATGCGCGTCGCGCCCGCGCGTGTCGTCCCAACCGTGCTAGGCCGCGCACGCCGCGGGCGGCCATGCACCGGCGAGCTCACCGCGCGGCACCACCGGCCTGCCTTCACCCCGCCTGGTCCGCGCCCCGCCTCCCCCTCCATCCATTCTGTCTCTCGCTCTCCTCCTTGTTCTCACGCCCACTCACAGCAGCAGCAAGCCGAGCGGGAGTCCACACTGTCGCTCCACCCACCGACGTCAAGCTCCGCTACCACACCACCATTCCTCGATTGCGTCTGCCTACGGCTCCGCCTCAACCTCCGACACTCCGTGCGCCCGCTGTTGCCTCCTTTTGCACCATGGTTAGGCCCACGTGATGTTTCCCCTTCGTGGCGGTGCCATGGCCGTCCTACTCGGCTCACCGTGGCTGGCCCCGCTCCACCCTTCCTCTCTTCCCTCTGAGCTACGCATTGTGCTCGCCTTCATCTCGTGAAGCTCGCGCGCACCTCTTTGGCCACCACCGCGGCTTGCTCCGGCTGGCCACCGTGCGCCAGCACCGTCATGCCGCCATGCACACCGGCGAGCGTGCTCTCATGCTCTCGTGCCTCCATCTTGTAGCCCAGCGGGTGCGGGTCACCGAGTTAAGTGTGGTGGTGGCCACTGTTCCACCCGAGACATCACCGGCGATGAGATCTCGCCGCCGGTGACCTCCCCTGTGTGTGTGTGAGATGTGGGACCTCAGGTCCCACTGTCAGTCACATGGGGCTCAGGCTGGGTGCATCTTTGGGTGTACCCAGTGTTTTCAGCGACTGGTTTTTAAAAAGGATTTGAAAAAAATAAATTTCCAGAAAATGTGTAAATGATTCCAAAAATCATAACTTGCTCAATATGACTCCAAAAATGGTGAAACAAATTTTGGTAGACTTCTTAGGAGTAGATATACAGTATAAAAATATTGCATGTCAAATTTGTGATACTTTTGTATAGGGTTTTATTTAATTCTTATAATTATTGTTTTCTTATAAAATGCATAATAAATCATAGGAAGCTCAAAAAAATATGATTCCAAGTTTGTTATCTTCTTATGTGATGCACTTTGTATGAAAAATATATGTCATGCATGTTCTATAGAAAAATTTGGATGTGTAATTCAAGTGCCTTTATTGGCTAAATTTTGTAATTTTTGCTAGAGAGGGAAATTTGTATAAAACATGCATATGGTAAATTTTGTATAGTGTTTGTTTACTATGTAGATCATGGAAAAATACTAAATCTATTGTTTGATACTTTTCATAGTACAAAGTATTTTCATGCCCATTTATATACCATAGCTTGTCATTTTTGTGTTGGTTGTTTTACTTATCCAAATCCCATGAAAATTTTATGGTAGGCTACTTAGAGTAGGACTATGCTATTGTAATTTTTATAGATTTTTCTATGCACTAGAAATATTGGTTGCTGTTGTAACCCTAGTTTAAATTGAATATAAAGTAATATTCTTTATGTATAATTAGTTTAATAATGAAGCTTTAGTGTATCTTTGAAGCACCAAATCACTTGCTGGTATTGCTTGACAAGTTAATGTGGTTGTGTCGATAAGGGTAGTAGCACTCATGTTAGGGTTACATGATAGTTGGCAGAAAAGACGAGAATTATTAGCAGAAGATAATGCAGTAGATGACATGCACTAGTGGTAACTATCGTTTGAATGACGTTGACTACCTTGTAGAAAGGTTTTACCTATATGCTATCCAATAAGGTCTCAATGTGTTCATCTGCACATCATATCATCATGATCGTCGCATGCCATCGCATCCGATGCACCGTTTACATATTTACTTATACACTTGCATCATACAGGATCGCAGGAGGAAGCGCTAGTGGCAGTGCAAGAGGAACAGACCGGGTCTGATCCACAAGAAACCCAGGCACAAGAGGTTCCGAGGTAGACGAGCAAGAAGAGGATCTACCTGAGTGTGTGGACCACCAACCCAGTTCCTTCGAACGAGGCAAAGCCCCGGAGCATTCTAAGTCTTCTACTTTATAAAAGGAATTCTTTATATATATGAGTTTATATATTGTTGCATTAAGTTATAGGAGTTGAGTGAAACCGCTGATGCATTTATTTCTATCCTTGCCTACTTTATTACATTCGTACCCTGTTAGGTTTAGGATCAAATATTGGTGATTTCCGGTCACCTGCAATTATAGGTGGTTACTGGAATGTTTTAGCTATGGAATGGATAATATCCGGGAAATAACCATGTGTTGATGGATAATTGGAGATCAGACGAAAAAGTAGGAGGCAACCAGACAAGGTTCTAGGGTGTTATTAATTTTCCGTCGGTGTCGATTAAGGACCGATCGTTGCTCATCTCCCTTGTCATGTTGAACGCATGCCTCACATTTAGTTGGCCGAATAAAGTACTTTTCAATCATGAAGCTAGTGGCACTATTTGGGCCGTGATAAACTCATATTGGCAGACTGGTGCTGAAGGGGGTACGATGGACGTGAAGAGTGAGCCCAAGGTGCGTCCTGGCAGTTGGGTGGTCCCTGGGTAGTGCGGTCCATGACTGTTATCCCGCGATGTTTACCGAAATAGTGTCATTGGTGATCTAAGCGACCCTGACGGGGGAAGCGTGGTTTGTGTGAGGAATAAATCATCATCTGGTTAGAAATCGATTAGAATCGCCATCGCTCCTGGATAGTGAGCACTTGACTTGAATTACGGCATCATAGTAATGATGATGGAACACGGATGGTTATGAGGATAATGTGATAAAGGCTAAACCTAAAACTGTAACTAGATGTTATTGGTTACTCAAGTGATTGCTATAGCATAGGTGCTTACCTAGCTGGATAGGTTATAATAAAGATGATGCAAAGTACTTCAAATGGTTTATTCACGATATCTTATGCTTTTCGCAAATGAGTCAGCTAGTCCACTAAAAGAAAGCCTTGTATACTCCTTGGTGTCACTTTATTTTGGTTTAAGACGGGTAAGTCTAGCTGAGTACTTTCTCGTACTCAGGGCATTGTTCCCATTGTTGTTGCAAATGGTTAGATGTACTACGGCTATTGCATCAACTACCTGTATCCGGCGATGGGTGACACTAGGACCAAGGGCAATGGTCACTCCGTATGTCTTACCTAATGCTTTTGTGGAAAATGACTACCTTCTGGCACTATATTTGAACTAAGTGTGTGTGTGGTTTATGAAATCTTTTCCTTCCGCTACTTTATTGTGAGCTTGATTTGTAATAATTTTATGTTCTAAACTTTGATGTATTCAACTGTCGTTGCGAACTTTATGTAATATGTGACTGTGGCTACTAAACTTATACGATCTTGGTTTGTATGTTGGTTGGTTTGAAATCCTTCACGGTTTCACAGACTACCGGGTTATATGGGCTTAAGTTTGCTAAATTATCTACTTCGTCAGGTGATTATTTTACTTAATTTCGTATAATTGGTCAGTTCTGTTACAGCGGACCCAGGAAAAGTCCTGGTTTATCCACCAGCAGAAGGAAGCCTAGGACTGCCTTGTTGCGAAGGCAGCCACCCTCCTAGCCCAGGTGGCATAAGCCCATTGTCATGCTGAGGACGCCGAGATGGCGTTCGAGGACCTGTCCACGAGGTCATGCCGAGACGAAGAAGATGTTGTGCGGATTAAGCAGGAGCGAGACGAGCTACAATGGTCTGTGTCATTGCTCCGCGCAGAATGCGACAGGGCCCGGGGGGAACGTGATTATGCCCAATGGCAGTCCGGCAACCTCCTGAGCCAAATTGCGGAGGAGAAGAGGCTGAAGGGGGAAGCCAAAAATTGTTCGCTGGGCACGCCGTAGAAGTTAGCTAGTGCAGGTCTTGAATCTAGACTCTAGAGAAAGAGCTGGATCGACGGTGCAAGGAGGGGGACCTGCTAAAGTCAAGTGTCAATGGTAAGCCTTTTGTCCTCTTGTGTTGTTGTTTCTTTTCAGAGCCGAAGCGCCCTCTTTTCTGATGGAGTTGTGGCCTATTTTGGATAGATCTCCAAGACAAGCTTTTCGGGGTGGAGAAAGAGTTCACTGAGGTGAAGGAGAACTTTGACAAGGAGAACGTCAAGCACGGTAGCCTATCCAGCATTTTTGAACTTGGCCTGCGATGACCTCCAGGTGACATAGCCCGAGGGGTCGAGCACATTGGTGGCTCGTGCCTCCCGAATCATGGACCGAGTGCGTGTGCTTGAGAGAAACGCCCCTCGTGTTAGGTGTCAACTGCTCCTTCGCAGTCGCTCGCTCCCATTATGAGGACGGCATCGCCTTGGACTTGCTGAGCCTTGGCTATGCTCCGGGATGGAGTGAAGACGAGCTGGCGACGCTAGAGACAGAGGTGGAGCCCCTTTTGTGAGCCCTAGCGAACAACATGGAAGACATAGTTTTCCCCCGGAGTGGTTAGTTGGTTAGGTTATGATGAAATCGGGACGTGGTGCCCAAAAACTTGTAAAAGAGAACGATCGTTTTACTTTTGTCGTAGTTTGTTTGGTCAAACTTTTATTGTTCAAACACTTTGCTCTAGTTGGATTAAAGCCGTTAGCGTTTTTATATGGAAGTTGACACGTTTTGACCCCTTCTTTGCTGTTAAAATCGTGAAGCATCGCGGTGGGGAAGAAAAAATCCTGATCACGCGGGTGAGCAAAGTTACTGTAGCCGCGGGGGCATAGGCTTCCCGCAGTCTGACCCATTTTACTTGGTATTTTATTCTTCCCGACCCTCCACTTTTAGATCTTGTTGCAGAAAAAAGGGGTCAGATGCAAAAGAAAGCTCTAAGTGCGAGTATTCCCCCATCAGTCCTCGAGAGAGGTCTGACCCCCTACAGTTGCAGGGGCCTGACGTCACTTGAAAAGCTGAGGGAGTGACTATAAAGTAGATAAGGTGAACACTTTTCATTTTAGGGACATCGTGAGCATATATACAACTTCAAATTACTAAGGGTAAAAGTGACGTAGCTGTTCAATGTTCCAAGCGTTGTTGTAACTTCTGCCATTCGCGTCCTTGAGCTTATATGTGCCTAGTTGGAGTACTTCCACAATGATATAGGGACCCTCCCAAGGTGCAGTGAGCTTGTGGTGGCCCTAGTTGCTCTGGGCGAGGCAGAGAACTAGGTCATCGACGTTGAAGGCTCGCCCCTGCACGCGACGGCTGTGGTACTGGCACAGCGTCTGCTAGTACATAGCAAAGTGGAGAAGAGCGATGTCGCGGGCTTTGTCGAGTTGGTCCAAGGCATCCCCAAGGAACTCCTTGGCCTCTAGCTCCTTATACATTGTGACCCTTGGGGCACCGTAGTCGAGGTCGGTTGGGAGGACCGCCTCGGTGCCGTAGATCACAAAGAATGGTGTGTGACCGGTCGCGTAGCTAGGGGTTGTCCTCAGGCTCCACAGCACCGCGGGTAGTTCTGCTATCCATTGGCCACCGAATTTGTTGAGCTTGTTAAAGATCCTAGGCTTGATTCCTTGCAGGATCATACCATTTGTGCACTCAACCTACCTGTTTGTTCGGGGGTGTGCTACGGTGGCCCAATCGACTCGAATGTGGTGGTCGTCGCAGAGCCTGAGGAATTTCTTCCCCGTGAACTTTGTGCCATTGTTGGAAATATTGGAGTTTGCTACTCCAAAATGGTGGATGATGTTGGTGAAGAATTTTATGTCCTTTTTAGATCTAATCGTGGTGATTGGCATCACCTCTATCCACTTCTAGAACTTGTCGTTGGCACATGTGGCCACCAGGCACCCTCTTTAGGGATCCGACTAGATCGAACCCCCAGACCGTAAAAGGCCACGTGATGGGGATCGTCTGGAGCGCTTGGGATGGGAGATGAATTTGCTGAGCGTAGTACTTGAACCCTTCATAGGTGCGCACAACTTGGTTGGCATCTGCTACTGCGGTAGGTGTTGACGGTAGTTATCACCTATCACAAACTGTCAACTTTATGCAAGAAAATGATCACCAATAGAAACATAGGAGGTTATTGCTGACAATTTTTATGAGTTTTGGTAAATTACAATTTTCTACAGGGATTATTCAGAGAGAAAGAAAACAAGGATTAAATTGACAAAACGCCATAAAACTTGATCGTGACAAAAGGACACACCAGAAGACTCTAGAAGGCACGAGAAGGCACGGGACCGAGGTGGAGATTAATAGACCACTAGAGGAGGCTGCTTGGCTGGCCTGGCCCTGAGGCTAACCGCCTTCCCCTTCACGTGGCGCAATCTAACTGACCTCTACTTCGTATTTTGACCCTTGATTCAAGTCGGTTTGATCCGAGAGCTGCAGTTCATCCTACCAGACTATATAACCCGACCTAGACCTCCACTGAGGCATCCAGCATCATAAGGTCAAGACAAGATTAGAATTAGGTTTGCAAAGAGAGATTAGATCTCTACTTCAAGTTTAGGGTTTAGATCTAGCTAGATATAAGAAGAGTTGGGCGTTGCTCAGGATTCCAGATCGCCGTCGGGAGATTTGGTAATTATATTGTAATCTCGTTATTTGACTTTGTGCTACTTCAATAATATCATTATGTTTCTATTTATTTTATTCTTAGTTTATTCTAGTTGTACATTTGATATAGTCATGATTAGTAATGATTTTATACATATGTTCGCAAAGCACTTAGTTCAATTCCGGATTGGATTAGGTGGTAGATATAATGTAGGCGTGGTGCTTCGATGCTGCACTCTAAGATGATGAACCCAAGCAGCATACCCCTTGGGACCCTGAAAACACATTTCTTGGGGTTGAGTTTGACATCATTCCCTTAGAGCTTTTTGAAAACTAGCTCGAGGTCAGCTACAAGTTGGTCAGTTCGCTTGGACTTAACCACGATGTCATCCACGTACGCCTCAACGGTTCGC
The DNA here is from genome assembly GCA_038087645.1 of Saccharum hybrid cultivar R570. Taxonomy (NCBI): domain Eukaryota; kingdom Viridiplantae; phylum Streptophyta; class Magnoliopsida; order Poales; family Poaceae; genus Saccharum; species Saccharum hybrid cultivar. Next base: position 1,023,758 of record JAQSUU010000100.1, read on the forward strand.
CCAATGAGTTTTCCAAAACACTTGAGCATACATCATTGGTATGTAGCCCCTGTGTTTTTAACCCGAACGACATCGTAATGTAGTAGTATGAGCCGAACGGGGTGATGAACGAGGTCATGAGCTGGTCGGACTCCATCATGATCTGATAGTAGCCAGAATAAGTGTCAAGGAAGCAGAGGGTTTCACACCCTGAGGTTGAATCAACTACTTGATCTATGCATGGTAAAGGAAACAGATCCTTAGGACACGCCTTGTTAAGGCTCGTATAGTCATCACACATCCTCCATTTTCCATTCTTTTTCTTTACAAGAATAGGATTAGATAACCACTTAGGGTGATACACTTCCCTAATGAACCTGGTCACCAAACGCTTAGTGATCTCCTTGTCGATTGCCTTGCGCTTCTCCTCGTCAAAGCGGCGTAGGTGTTGCTTCACTAGTTTGGGGCCTGGCTTGATCCACAGAGCATGCTCGGTGACTTTCCTCGGTATGCCCGGGATGTCTGAGGGTTTCCACGCGAAAATGTCTTTGTTCGCGTGGAGGAAGTTGACGAGCATACATTCCTATTTGGGGGAGAGGGCGGTGCCAACACGCACCGTCTTGCCATTAGAGTTACTAGGATCGATCAGGACCTCCTTGGTGTCCTTGGCTAGCTCGAATGACCTAGATGATCTCTTGACGTTGGGCGCCTCTTCGTTGAGCACCTGATGGACAGTCGAGAGCCCCTCGGAGGCGATGACCGCTGAGGCAAGCTCACAGCATTCCACATCGCACTCGTAGACGCGCTGGATGAAGGTGCCGGCCGTGATGATGCCGTTTGGGCATGGCATCTTTAGCTTTAGATAGGTGTAGTTGGGGACAGCCATGAACTTCGCGTAACATGGGCGTCCTAGGATGGCGTGGTAGGTTCCATGGAACCCGACCACCTCAAAGGTAAGGGTCTCCGTTCGATAGTTGGACGGGGTCCCAAAAGTGACAGGCAGATCGATTTGTTCGAGCGGTGTGGCCTGCTTCCCTAGCATGACACCGTGGAAGGGCACCCCGGTCAGCCAGATGCGCGATCGGCTAATGCCCATGGTGTCAAGGGTCTCGGTGTACATGATGTTGAGGCCACTACCTCCGTCCATCAGCACTTTGGTGAGGCACTTCGTGTTGATGATGGGGTCAACCACGTGTGGGTACCGGCCCGACCGTGGGACACTCTCTGGGTGGTCGAATCAGTTAAAGGTAATGGTGACCCGAGCCACTTGAGGAAGGTGGGTGTGGCCAGTTCGGCTTTGTAAACCTCACGACGTTCAAGCTTCTGGCGGTGTTTGGAGGTGTAGGACTCTGGCCTGCCAAAAATCATGAGGCAGCCGGTTTCATGTGGAAAGGCGTCATCTTCCCCCTCAGCGTCATCTTGCCCGGGGTTAGGCTTCTTCTGCTCACCTTTCTTGGAGCCACCGGCTAGGAACTTCTTCATGAGCCCATAGTCCTTGTATGCGTGTTTGATGGGGTAGGCGTGGTTCGGGAATGGCCCTTCAAGCATCTTCTCGAAGTGGTCTGGGGTGCCTTCGGCGGGCGTCCGCTTGGCCTTCCTTTTGGCAGCGGCTACGAGTGAGCCCTCACGTCGCTGCTTGTTCTTCTTCTTCTTGCCAGAGCGGTTGGAGGCGCCCTCGTTAGCATCCTCATCCCACTTCGCCCTGCCTTTGGAGCAATAAAAAAATCACCCCACCGTGTCCTCGCCAGAAGCGTGGTTGGTGGTGATGTCGAGGAGCTCCTTGGTGACCCATGGACTTTTCTGCCCCAGCTTGTGGCGGGAGGTGCTCCAGCCATGTCTGGGCCGAGCCGTGCCTGCAGCTGCTCCAGCAGCAGTCGTCCTAGCTAAGGCGGGGCTGAGGCCATCACCGTCGATGGCGAGACCCTTGCCTCCCCGCTGCCGCACGAGCAGGGACCTCTCGAGGGGTTTCACCAGAGTCGCTGGTGCTCGAGACGTGACCGTCAGAGGTCTCCGCCATGAAACATTCCCGCGAGGGGTGATGGCTCCCTTCGCTAGAGATGGAATCAAAAAATGTCTCCAAGCCTGACTCTAGGTGATTGTGGATCAAGTCCAAGATTTAGTCCCCCATCCTAACGAACTCACTGTCCACGGGAAGGGGATGGAGGCATTGTGTCGTGAGACCGACGATAGTCTCCACTGCGTTGCGCAAGCCGAATGGGTATGCCACCGAGGCATTCCGGGTGAGGATATCTGGGAGATCGACTCCCTGCTAGCAAGCTACATCATGACGTTAGCGAAGGAGAAGGTGAGGGCGCACAGGTCTCCCCAGGATGGGTTAGGTCCCAGATAGACAGCGAACTGGTGCTCCAATCTCCTAAAATCGAAGTCGACGATCTGGTGGTGCTCCGGGGTGCGAACCCCCGGAGTGCTTAACTGCAGCTCCTAGAGAGCCTCGATGTGATCCGATGGCAGGAGGAGGCTAGGGGGCGAGGACCCTCACCAGCTCCTCCTCTGCGCTGATAATGAAATCTTGGCTCTCGAAGCGCACGTGCGCCCTGAGGACCCGGCTGATGCCGTGACTGGCCATCCGAAGCCTGGTGATGACGTCGAGACACGCAAAGGCCCCTACCTATTACACCAACTGTCGGTGTTTGAGATCGACACCAACAAGTAAATTTGTATGCACATTTGGGATTGGATGGTGTGCGAAGAGGACACGAGGATATATACTGGTTTGGGCGGAATGTTCCTATGTCTAGTCATGAGCTGCTTCTCGTCTTACTTGCACTGAGTTTGTAGTATGGGTGTACAAACTGGCGAGAGAGGGAATAGCTCCTAGGTCTCTGTAAGTTGTGTGCATGTAGGCCTCAACTACTTGTCTTACGATGCCCCACGTAAGACGTCCTGCCCTCCCTTTTATAGTTGAAAGGGATGGCAAGTTACAGCGAAGGGAGAGAAGAGAAAAAGGAGGCCAAGAAGAAAGAGAAAAAAAATGGGGAGGTCCATGGCGTCGTTTCTCCTCTTCTCCCTACGGGCCCCATCGGTCGTGTGGAGGATAGAGCTGTGCGTCATCCCTGGGTCCTATTCATCACTGCAGCGACGTGTGTTCCTAGTCAATTCAGACGAGGCGCCCCATCCCGAGACAGGAGATGGAGGAGTCCGGTAGCTGATAGTGACGCGGGCCGTACGGGTATTAGGCAGCATAGTGCATTCCTATTCCATGTTATGGGCCCCAGTGGGTACCTCGGCATGGCCTATTACTGTCCCAGGTCATACCGAGGCGTGCGGGTCATGTCCGGAGTGGTTAGGAGGGGTATGGCCCCCCTGGTATGTGCGTGTCTCTCGCATGAGGGTTTGTTTGCATAAATTCCATCGGGTGAGGCAAAAGTCCCCCTTGTGGGGTTGGATGGCGCGGGGCAGGTCCCCTTAGGGTCAGGTGAGGCAGGGAGTGCGCCCCTGGGGTTGGGTGAGGCAGAAAATGCAGCCCTTGGGGTCGGCTGTGTTGGGACCCACTCCCTTAGGGTCGGGCGAGGCGGAGAGCATGCCCCTAGGGTCGGGCGAGGCGAATCTCCCCTCGAGGGGTCGGATAAGGTCGTTTCGTGATCCTTAACCGTCAGTTGGGTTAATGTTGACACTTATTAACCCTTCACCCTTAGGAACCATGATATTTATCCCTGACAAGTAGGCTAGTAAAGTCCAAGCCTATCTTCTTTAGCATATCTGCAAATATTATATTCAATCATGTGCCCCATCAATCAGGACCTTGGGGACTGTCATGCCAGCTATTGTTGGACCCAAGACGAGTGGATAGTGGCCAGCGTTAGTCACGCTAGTCCATTAATGTTTTCTAGAAAACTGGATCAGGTGCTCGGACCAGTTAAGGTACCTTAGCGTTGAGGGTTCTCCTGCCATGATATCCCAAAGAGCCAACTTCCCTGAGCGCTTGTTTGATGTAGACGGTAGCCCCACAAAGATCACTATGATTTGGCCCTTAGACTATTGAATGCCAGGGTCAGCGTTGTCGTCTCCATCTTTGTTATTATCAGCTTTACCCTTGCCCTTATTGCTCTTGTCGTAGAAACCCAGTTTTTGGAGTTGACTGCACTCGATTGCCGTGTGCTTGGTGTTCATGTGGAAAGGGCCAGGTAAATTCTTGAGGTCTTCGAACTTCTTGTTGTTCCTGTTGGACTTCTTGGACCTATCCATGGAGGCAAGGGTGTTGTCGGGTCCTCGCTTTCTGCTGGACTGTCCACCCTGATTGCTCCTAGGGTCATAGCCTCTGTTGTCTTGCTGCCCATGTGGGAATCACTCGCGAGTATGTTCTTTAGTTGTAATCATCTTCTGTACTATACGCTTGAAATCTTCAGCGGTCTCTAGGTTATCATCGTAGAATTTTTCATACTACCACTTGTACTTGATCCCATTGATGAAGTGATCTATCACCTCTCTGTAATATCATAGACTTGGGCTCATAACTCAGCAAAGCGGCGATAATATTGTTGGAAGGTTTCGTCTGGTTTCTGCTTGTAGGTTCTGAGCTCATTCTGAGTACTTGGTGGGTGAGGACGCCACAAAAAATTTTCACAGAATTTTCACTAAAATTGTCTCCAAGTATCAATGGAGTTGGGTCGTAGCTTATCAAACCAGGCGAGAAGCACAATGTCGAGTGCCATGGGAAAATATAACACTATGTCGTCGTCACCACCTACCAACTCAATAGACTACGAGTAGATGCGCAACCATTGGTTGGGTTCTGTCTTCCCGTCGTATTTGGTATGGTTGGATGGCTTGAATTTGTAGGGAAGCTAGACAGAGAGTAGTCTATCAGAGAAACATAAGAACCTATCTGGGGAGATGCTGTCCTCCCTGTACTCGGACTCACCTCTGCCCTCTCTGTTGTTGTACTGTGATAAGATGATTGTGCGGCACCCTGATTCCTGTTCTGGTTACCCTGTGGCCCTAGACGAGAGTGGGATGGTCCTCGCTGTCCTCCTCCTTGATTACCCAGTGGTCCCAGACGGAAGTGGGCCGATGCCTACGAATCTAGTCCTCGAAAGGGTTAGCTTGGGTTGTCGCTTTTGCAACCTGCATCTGAAGGGTTGTGGATTCTATAATGACTTTGAATCATTGATGATGTGAGGTAGGGTTTTCTATGGCTGCCATCTCTTCTACCAGGACGTAGACATTAGCGTAGGGCGTAGTGAAGACCCTGTGGCCAGCTACTTCCATGAACTTAGGCTCAAGGTTGCGTGATGCAAAGGCTCTAATGGCATCACGATCTTGGCGCTGTTGTTTTGCTTCTTTGTCTCGCAGGCAATGTTCGTATGCTACCTCCGCAGCCAAGCGCCATTATTCAACATCTTGGCAGGCTGCCTCGTACTGTTGCCACTCTTCCTTCTGATGGCAGGAGCGGTTACGTCGAGCCTATCGTGCCTTATTTTTTTCCCTGGTTGCCTTCTACTCATCTGTCTCTCCATTAGGAGCTGGAGTATCTGGGGAGATGTTGGACAGAGTCTCTTCCCCCTCTTGAATATCTGGTGGATTAGGCATAGGGATCTGAGATGGTTGCTCGGCCAGAAAGACTTCTCCGGAGTGCCTTATGGCCGAGTAAGTTCTAGATTCTGCAGTCATCGCGTCATCCAAGATCTCTGTAGAACCGTGATCGTTGTCGTCCGCTGGGAGAGTTCTGCCATCTTGATAAGGCAAGAGTTCCACCATGCCGGCTAGACGAGATGGATTTGTTAAAGAAGTGTTGGGTCGAGCACCCGACCAATGGACGAAGCCTCCTTCGGGTGTGATGGATAGAACCAAACCCTTCTGGACACCCGTTAAAGGGATCTTTTGCTCAAACTGCACGAGGTAGCTGATCGTATCTTGATAGATTGAAGCTGAGTTCTTGACTCCAAGTGGAAAACGAACTAGGTCTTTGTCTCGGACTTCAGATGGGATCTCCAACCCGGACAAAGGTGACGTGTCCGAGTGGGAGTCTTGATTGATGGTGACCTCCCGTGTCCGAGTTGGATCGAAGATCGAGAGGTGCAAAAACTTCTCGGTGAGTTGATCCAGTGTTGTCGTCGAGATGTCTAGTGAAGGTTGAGGCACCGAAATCTCCATGAGATGACTTTAGAGCTTGTCATTGTCGTCTGCCTTGCAGACCCAGGAGCCGAAGATGAAGGTGGTACCCGCTGAGAAAATCATGTCATCGAGGTCCGCCAAGCTCTCGATCGCGAAGTCGTCGAAAGCCCCTACCTGGCGTGCCAGCTATCAGTGTTTGATGATCGGCAACTCGTCACGGGGTTACCCGGGACGATGTTCGAAGGGCTTCGGCGTACACAGAACTCGACAGTAAACGCAAAGAGATGAACAGTTTATACTGGTTCGCCCTCTTGTCGAGTGTCTTTACGTCCAACCGGCGTGTAGTCTTTTACGTTGGATTGATTGGTATGATTATTAAGGTTACAAAGGGGTGCATCGTACCTCTCTTTATACAGGGGAAAGGGTAAGGGCACGTATCTATTCCTAGTCGGTTACAGGAGAAGAGTCCTAGTCCTATTACATAGCTTTCATAGTAAGGCAACTAAGTTGATCTAGAATAACTTAAAGTCCACGCCACCTTGTCTCATGTCCTTCAACAGATCGTGGGTCATCCCAGGGCCCATCCAAGTAGTACCCTATGGGGAGCCCCTAGGACCCTGGTCCGTCACTGCTCTATGGTGGAGTTTGTGGAGCAGAGTTTGAGAAGCAATCCAAACACCCATAGTGTGCGTATGTGTGAGTGCGACGATGCATGCACCTTGTAATTATTGTTTAGTAGCACCTCATACGTGTGTGGAGCTTAATTTGATTTAGCAAGAAAGAAGGAAGGTGGTGAGTGGACGACAAAGACAACTACGGAGAGCACTCTATAGTCTATACTGACAAGATGAACAGCAGGCTTGATGAGTTGATGACTCATGGAGCAGCTATTGAGTGGGCCCACCATTTAGCAACATACTCCGTAGTCTTAATTTGTATTCGCGTGTTCCAAACATATTTGTAAATTCACGTGTTTATCCTTTCCCTGTTTTGTCATTGCATTCTTATCTCTTTCCTATGTTTTATTTCGTTCCTCTGTTTTTTATTCATTCATCCCCAAGAGAGCTGCTACTTCTATTCTAATAAAATCCGGTCAGGACTCTTACTGTCTTGCACTTGGAAGAGTAAGGGCTAGTTTAGTTTCCAGAAAATTTACAAAATTTTTCAGATTCCCCATCACATCGAATCTTTAGACACATGCATGAAGCATTAAATATAGATAAAAAAATAAAACTAATTACACAGTTTAGACGAAATGGACGAGACGAATCTTTTAAGTCTAATTAAACCATGATTGAACATTAATTATCAAATAACAACGAAACGTGCTACAGGGTTATTTTGCAAAAAATTTTGCAACCGAACAAGCCCTAAAAAACACATTTACGTAGGGACAAGAAGAAAGTGTGATGGACCAAAATTTGAAAAAAAAATCGCTCTTTATAATATTATTAAATAATATAACACATAAGAGCTGGAAGTGGATTGGTACGCACTAACGTAAATAGTGCCAGTATATATGGTCATGTTCATCTGGCTTATAATCCATCTTATTTGGTTTGTTTTTTCAACCAGAACAGTATTTTTTTCTCACAAAAAATTAGCCAACAGTGTTGTCGGTGTTCGGACCCGAGGGGGTCCTAAACCAACGAGTAAATGCTGCGTGTCTCTTTCCTGGATGGTGATGCAAGGAGAAGACATGAGGGTTTATCCTGGTTCGGGCAAAAGAAGGCCCTACGTCCAGCGGGGAGGAGAAGTTTGTATTTTCTTGCACCGAAGTGCTCGTGTAGGGGTTACAAGCATGCGAGAGAGGGCGTCGAGCCCAAGTCTCAAAGAGAGGAAAAAGAGGACAAGGGTGATTGCTTGAGATATCGATCTCTTATTTTTCTTCGTTCGTTCGTCCCGTTTTTCGTCCCCCGTTGTAGAACCCTGGCCTGCCCTTTTATAGGGCGAGAGGAGGCCAAGACGACAGGGAGCCTTGAGGTGATGTTTTATTGATTCCTGTTGAGCTGACCGTAGCGACGTGCTCTGGGAATGGCCGGCCATCCCTGGACGCCATGACGTCGTGGGAGACGAGACGGCGAAATGACCCGGAGCGCCGTGCCACACCGTCCTTCCCTTGCCGTTGAACTGTGTCGAGCGTCGGGGTTGGGTCGAGGCCGGGTCGAGACCGGATGGATAAGGCCGAATCCCCGAGATTATGGAGAACGGACCTTGTCTTATCCTCCCTCGAGGGTGATCGATGGTGAACAGTGCGCGGTAAGGTGGGTATAGTGACGGGTTTCACCTCCCATCATGGGATGGGCGGTAAAACAGTGAGATCTGACACTAGCATTGTTCCCACGTCGATCCTGGTTGCAGTCATGCCGGTAGGTGGTAGTAGGTAACTGCATTAAATGCTATGGCTTTTGTCCTAGGGTAGGTAAAGATAAGGAATCAAGACGCTCGACCCGGGCTCACGCGAGTCGGAGTTTTTCCTAGTGGGCGGACGAGCCTCGCGTGGGTCGGAGCGCCGTTGAGGTATCTTGCTGTACGGGATGGGGCGCGGTCGAGGCGCCCCGTCGAGCGGGCCTCGTACGAGTCGGAGCCGGAGCGCGGTCGAGGCGCCCCATCGAACGGGCCTCGTACGAGTCAGAGTCGGAGCGCGGTCGAGGCGCCCCGTCGAGCGGGCCTCGTACGAGGCGGACTGGATACGCGGTCGAGGCGGGCTGCCTTTTATTGCGGTTTCAGTCGTTTTAGTTTTTTTATTAGCGATGGATGTAGGTACCCCCGTACTGTTGGTACCGACAGTAGCCCCTGAGCCTTTGGGTGAGTGTGTGATCACTCTCCCAGAGGTTTGTTTGAACTACAGTCGTAGCGTCGTGATTTTTTCCGGTGGGGACGCGCGAGCGCACCCGCCGGGTGTAGCCCCCAAGGCCTCGGTGGAGTGTTGAGACTCCTCCGAGGTCTTGTATTCGTTTTATTGGAGAATGATTCATTGCGGTCAAGTCCCCGAGCCTTGCGCGCACGAGGTCGATCAGAGTCCCGGCCGTCTTTTGCTGTGCGACCCTCACGCTCCTCCTTCAGGAAGGAGGAGGAGGGGTGGGGAACGCCGTACTACCCCTGTTTGGGCGAGTTCCGATGATCTCCGGTGAGCTGCTAGCGGGGGAATTCGAGTGAGAGCCCGTGCCCCAGTCATTAGGGGTCGGCTAGTGGCCCGGAGGCGCTCTCAAAGATGCCAAGAAGTGGTCGTGTGGATCTCGATTCCCTGCGACAGGATTCGAGGGCTCGATGCCTCCCCCGGGGGGGATTCCTACGTGGACCTCCTCCTTTGGCCTCGAATACGTCCTAGGGTGCCTCGAGAGCATGGCTCGAGTCCTGGCCATGTATGGGCGCGCCCTTGGTCATCCCTAACTCTGTTACTCGAGGGCAGCTGTCGAACCCTGGTCGAGGGCTAGCTTTCGATCCCTCAAGGTTTAGGTTTCTGCGGTCGAGCCCCCGAGCCTCACGTGCATGAGGTCGATCAGAGTCCCGGCCATCTTTTACTGTTCGACCCTCACGCTCCTTTTTCGAAAAAAGGAGGAGGGGTGGAGAACGCCGTACTACCCTCGTTTGGGCGAGTTCCGACGATCTCCGGTGAGCTGCTAGCGGGGGAATTCGAGTGAGAGCCCGTGCCCCAGTTGTTAGGGGTCGACTAGTGGTCCGGAGGTGCTCTTAAAGATGCCAAGAAGTGGTCGTGTGGATCTCGATTCCCTGCGACAGGATTCGAGGGCTCGGCGCCTCCCCCGGGGGGATTCCTACGTAGACCTCCTCCTTTGGCCTCGAATACGTCCTGGGGTGCCTCGAGAGCGTGGCTCGAGCCCTGGCCATGTACGGGCGCACCCTTGGTCGTCCCTAACTCTGTTGCTCAAGGGCAGCTGTCGAACCCTAGTCGAGGGCCAGCTTTCGCTCCCTCGAGGCTTATACCGGGCTCGGGGCCTGTTTCTACGGTCGAGACCCCGAGCCTCGCGCGCACGAGGTCGATTAGAGTCCCGGCCATCTTTTGCTGTGCGACCCTCACGCTCCTTTTCCGAAAAAAGGAGGAGGGGTGGAGAATGTCGTACTACCCTCGTTTGGGTGAGTTCCGACGATCTCCGGTGAGCTGCTAGCGGGGGAATTCGAGTGAGAGCCCGTGCCCCAGTCGTTAGGGGTCGGCTAGTGGCCCGGAGGCGCTCTCAAAGATGCCAAGAAGTGGTCGTGTGGATCTCGATTCCCTTCGATAGGATTCAAGGGCTCGGCGCCTCCCTTGGGGGGATTCCTACGTAGACCTCCTCCTTTGGCCTCGAATACGTCCTGGGGTGCCTCGAGAGTGTGGCTCGAGCCCTGGCCATGTACGGGCGCACCCTTGGTCGTCCCTAACTCCGTTGCTCGAGGGCAGCTATCGAACCCTGGTCGAGGGCCAGCTTCCGCTCCCTCGAGGCTCATACTGGGCTTGGGGCCCGTTTCCTAGGTATCTGGGAATATCCGTTCGCGGATCCCTCCCCCGCCCGTTAGCCGAGCGCGTCTTTTTAGGAGGGGAGGTGAGATCGGCGCGGTAGTGGGCGACGTGGCGTACGGTTACGACGTGGGGGACGACCATGTGCCCAACTCCTGCGAGATGTAAGGAAACGGTTAGGTGGGCGCATTTAATGTGGGAAATTGTTCCTACCTTTTCGCGCGGTCGTTGGGCTTCTGCCTGGGCATATAAAATCAAGGCCTGGGGGTCCGCGTTCCCCACCGTTCCCTTGCGCTCCTGCAATCTTCTGCCTTAGACAACCCTCGCCTTATTGCGCTCTCCGCCCGCATCGCTGCCGCCACCGCATCCTCTTCGTCCACCCCCCTTCCGACAGCACCGATGGCAGGAAAGAGCCAGATCCTCCCCGCCGACGACTAGGTCGCCTCGTCGGTGACGGAGAGGAGGTTGGAAGAGTTGGTCGAGGACGGGCTGCTACGGCCAAGGATGAGCCGGTCGCAGCCAGAGTGGATCGCGTCGCCCCCTGCCCACCGGGAGCCGGCGCCCCCTGAAGGGTACGTGGTGAGCTTCGTCTGCTTCCATGAACGGGGGTTTGGCGTGCCGGCGTCTGTCTTCATGCGCACGCTCCTCCACTACTACCAGGTGGAGCTTCACCACCTTTCCCCCAATGCCGTCGCGCAGGCCGCCATCTTCGCGGCGGTCTGCGAGGGCTACCTTGGGGTGGAGCCGTAGTGGAACCTGTGGCTTCACCTTTTCAAGGCCGAGCTCTTCGCCAAGAAGGCGGGGGAGAAGGGCGTCCTATGCGCGGCCCGAGTAGGGAGCTGCGTCCTACAGGAGAGGTCGAGCCGGGCAGATCTGTACATCCCGGCTCGCCTCATCTCTTCGAACAGCGGGTGGCACGAGGGTTGGTTCTACCTCCGCAACGATGAAAATCAGTTGCCGAGGTACACCGGCCGCGTGTTGACCGCTCGAGAGGCTCGCTGGACGTACAGAGTGCCCGAAGCCGAGAAGCCACGCCTGGACCCACTGCTGGCGGCGCTGCAGCACCTTCGCCTTCGGGGCTTGATGGCTGCGACGCTGGCCGCAGCCTTCCATCGCCGTAGAGTGATGCCGCTGTGCCAGCGTCGTCTCCGCCTCGACCAGATGACTCCAGAGGCATCTCTAGAGGGGACCTGGATGTCCCACAAATCCCTTGCCCTCGAGGAGGTCCTCCGGTGAGCACGCCGGATGGTTGGGAACTTCAAGGTGGAGGAGTCTAACCGGGTCCCCATGAGACCTACCGAAGGGTTCGAGCCCGTGGTACGTATCTTAGGGCTAGTATGTTTGCAAATTTCGTTTATTTTAGATTTCGCTGATTTGGTCGAGGCCGGCGCGTAGGATTTGTCGGCGCTGCGGAAAACGCGTCCGCTAGTCCTAGAGGACCGGCCCGCCCGGGAGGCTCGATGCCAGCATGCTTCCAAGAAGAAGCAAACCAAGGAGACGTCCAAGAAGCAGGCAATCCGCAAGGCCAGAGAGGCGGCGGCGTTGAAGAAGCTCCGGCGCCAGCAGACCATCGACGGGGTCCCTCTGGCGCCGTCGCCTTCCGAGACGATCTCGAGGGAGGACGATGACAGCAGCGGCGAAGATGACGACGCCCTGTCGCGGTATGAGACCACGACCGGACTAGGGGACCTTCCCGACATTCGCCCCCTAGTGGAACCCATTGGGGGGCGTCCTCCTCGGTCGTCGTGGTCGAGGAGTCCGAGGAGGCGGAGAAGACGGAGAAGGAGACGGGCCCCTCGATAGGAGGGGCCGCTTTACCCCGGACCCAGCAAGAGGGGTCAACAGGGACATCCGCACCAGCCCAGGCCCCGCAAGCTCGGGCAGGGGCTGGGACGGCAGTACCGGTGTCGTCATCGGCGGCGGCGTCGGCAGGCGTGAGAACCCGAGGCCAGCTGGCCTCGGAGGCACAGAAGGCGCAGGGCGGTGCGTCGGTCAGGGCCCCCAGGAGTGCCCGGCCTGCTGGTGAGGCCGCTGCGAGGCCACAATCGGCCGCCCCGGGAGGCTCGGGTCGCACGGGGTCGAGGCCCTTGGTGCTGATTTCTGGGTAAGCGTCTCTGCTCGGTTGTTCTGCCTTTCTCTGGGTTCGTTGGCTGACATTTCTCCACTTTGCAGGTTAAAGCGGAAGGCAGAGCCGATGGGGCTTACCCCCGTGAAGTTGCTGCGGGCCAGCGCCGTTGTCCTCAACCGGACGGCGGAGCAGGATGCGGCCTGGGTCCGGTAGGTCGAGGCCACGAAGGGGCGCCTGCGACAATGGTAGGGGCCAGCGGATGCCACGGTGGTTGCTGGCCCTGATCCTGCCGTGGAGGGGTCCGAACCGACGGAGATGGTGGCGCCCGGTGCGGTCGAGGCGGGGCCCAGGTCGTCGGCAACGACCGAGGCTGCCGTCGAGGTCGTGACGGGCGAGGCACCCGTCCACGGCGCGGAGCGGGCGGGTGCTAACATGACCATGGAGGAGGTCGCGTCGATGTCGAGGCAGGAGGCGGCCCTAGCGAGAGGGTCGCGGCCGCAACAAGACCCATCGGCGGAGCCAGCGGGTATGGTGGAGGGCGGGGCGGTCGGCCCCTGACCGGAGCACCGGAAGAAGAGGTGCCGGCTCTGGGGGCGTCTGAAAGGTCTAGATGGCTAGAGGGGGGTGAATAGCCTTTTAAAAACTTTCTACAAAGACAAGCTAAACAAGTTTATCAATATAACAACTAGCGAGATGCGAGTTTTGCTTAGCCTATGGGGTGTTTGCAAGCCACCTATCCAAATCACAATACTAGTATATGCACTCAACCGCACAAGTCAAACCGAAAAGGTAACTATAAAAAAACAACTAGCAAGCTACACAAAGGAGCTACTAAAGCAAAGCTAACTAGCTAGCAAAGATAACTAAGAAAGTAATGCGGAGTTGAGTTAGGAGGATATCACCGAGGGGCGAAGAATTGAGCCAATCAATTAATATGATCAAGAGATGAATACCAAGATAACCGAACATCGGGATCAATCAATCACAATATGAAAGTGATGACACAAAGATTTATCCCGAGGTTCACGTGCTTGCCGGCACGCTAGTCCCCGTTGTGTCCCTCTTCACCACGTGGTTCGGTGGCTAATCGGTCACACACCGAGCCTCTCAAAAGGCGCCACAAGAACCTACCAAATGGCAAAAGGTTGCAATGACACGAGCAATTCACTAGCGTTGCCTTTGGCGCTTTGCCGAGGTAGGCACAAACCCCTTACAATCACCGGAGGTGGCCAAGATACAATCACCAACTCTTGCCAACGCCTCCAAGCTGCTTCAAGCCGTCTAGGTGGCGGCAACCACCAAGAGAAACAAGAATCCCGCAGCAAATCAACCACCAAGTGCCAACTAGATGCTATCTCACAATGCAAATGCACTTGGATCACTCAATCTCACTTCGAATATGCAAAGAAGCAAGAGAGATGAGTGGGAGGGGAGTTGCTTAGCTCAAAGTGCTCACAAGTATGTCAAATGTTCGAGAGTAAGAGCCTTGAGCCGGCCAACGAGTATTTATAGACGTACCCCTTCGAATATAGCCGTTAGAAACTTGAAACAGACGAAGTCGGGGTGACCGGACGCGCTGGTCCAACTGACCGGACGCGCCGGTCGCCCAACGGCTAACACGTGAAACACTGACCGGACGCGCTGGTCCAAACGACCGGACGCGCTGGTCGCCCAACGGCTAACTGCGAAGCAACGACCGGACGCGCTGGTCCAACTGACCGGACACGCCGGGAACGACCGGACGCGCTGGTCCCGTGCAGGACCGGACGCGCTGGTCGCCTGAGCAGCGCTCAACGAAACAGTGACCGGACGCGCTTAAGAAGATGACCGGACGCGACAGTGCCAGCGTCCGGTTAGAGTCCAGTAAGCTCCCTGGATGAACGGACGCGTCCGATCATCAGTGACCGGACGCGCCTCGCGTCCGATCATCGAACTGAAAAACGTGCAGTCACTGAACACTGACCGGACGCGTCCGGTCCTGCAAGGACCGCGTCCGGTGCAGCGTCCGGTCACCTCTGTGACCTCCGTTCGCCTCCGTTTCTTTTCCGGACTTCCGGCGTAGTGAAAAATAGGCATTTCAACTTGTCAAAAACGCCTGAATCCCGCCTCGCAAGCTCGGCGGGAGGGAGAGAGGAACCCAAACCCTCTCTACCGCTCAAACTCCACCGTCGCCGCAAACGTGCTAACATCACCAAGTGATCTCGTCATGTGTGAGTGTGTTAGCATTTTCACAATCATTTTTCGAGGCGATATTAGTTCTATCCAAATGCATATGATCATGAAATGCACATCTAGAGGCACTTAGGAGTTCAATAGCCGCGTCATTCCCCTCTTTATAGTACGGCTATCTATCCTATAATGTAACCACACCCACTAGGTGTCTTTGGTTACTAAAACACAACCCTTAAGCATATACCTTTGCCTTGATCACATAGGGTTGCGTCCAAATCCAAGTGTGGCCATCATGATCACCATGTCCATCTTGCCACCAACCTTGGAATGTACTAATCCTCATATGCTACATACATCTTAGGCATGGGATTAGTACTTAGGCATTGTCACTAATTACCAACACCAAACATAGGACTTTCAGCGTCGACGGTCGAGGCGCGGGTGCCGGAGCCGTCTTCGGTCGAGGCGCCGGCTCCGGAGGCGCCGGCGGTTGAGGGGCCAGTTCCCTTAGGAGGGCGGGCACCCACGATCGTGGACCATACCCTCGATGACACCCCCTGGACAAAGGGAAACAAGTGATGGGGGTCGAGGGGGGCGAGGCCACGGATCAGGCTGGTGCCTCGACGGCCGTTGAAGAGGTGGAAACTGCGGGCGAGGCCGGTCCTTCCGCGGGACCGGGAGACGCCCCGGCCGGGTCGTCGTCGTCATGGCCCGACATCGCCGCGCTGGCGATAGCGCGGGCAGAGGCAGAGATGCCGAGGTTGGGGGGGCGTCCCTCCAATTTAGGGACGCCGCGAACCCCGACGCCGAGCCCATCTTCGTCCTGCATGACAAAGATGAAGTGCACCGGTGGGAGTACCTCGAGGGCGTCCGCCGGCACCTTGACCGGTTGCTCGGAGTGGCGTCCGAGGCCGCGCGGAGTATGGGGGATGCCACCGAGGTATGATAGACCCGTCGTCTTTCTCCGTGGTTTTCTTGGTGTCTTTTTCCCTCAGCTTTTTAACCTTTTTGGTTTTTTCGGATTACGTTCGGGAGCTGAAGGAGTACTCCTGCCGTAAGTCACTCTTCATTCGGGATGAGAGTGGCGTGTGGGCCGCGCTGTCTCAGCAACGGGTCCTGGTCAAGGAGGCCCAGAAATGGCTTTCTGATCGGAACGCCGAAATGGCTGAGCTACGCGTCGCGTACGCGGTGGTGAAGGAGGAGGTGATGCAGGCATGGGCGGCCGAGGCCATGATGCGCACTGGCATGGACAAGGCTCGGGAGGAGGCTGCCCAGGCCCATAGGGATCTCGAGCCCCTGTCGAGACGGGTGAAGGAGCTCGAGGAGAATGTCTCCCAGGTTAGCCGTCAGCGCGACACCCTCAACGTCGAGGTCGAGCAGGCCACCGCTCGTTCTGATGCCCTGAAGGATGAGGTCACGACGCTAAAGGGAGCCATCCAAGAGAAGGACGTAGCTCTCGAGTCTGCTCGGCAAGAGATCGAGGCGCTAAAGGCGACCGTCGGTGACAAGGACAGCGCCCTCCGAGGGCTCGAGCGGACGTGCGGGGGGCTTCGCGATGAGGTCGTGGGCCTGTAGACCCATATCGAGGGTAAGTGTGATTGTTACGGCCATGACGTTGAGGGCCTCGCGTTGGGTGTTAATTTGTTTGTCGTGTTTCAGAGCTAGAGAGGGAGAATCGAGAGGCCCAATCTTCTGCCAACTCCTTCCAGAGCCTCCTCCAAGCCGAGATCCGAAGGACCCAGCTGCTCCAGGGCGCGATTACCACCGTGTGTGACGGCCTAGGGGTCGAGCCCAATGCCGACACCGGGGAAGATATTCCGGGGAACTCCTTCGTCCGTCGGATGGTGGCGCTAGGCCGCCTTGCCCGGGAGAAGATACGGGACGGCCTCCATCACGGCGTGAAGAGGGCGCTAGTCGTCGTCCGTTCAGGGTTTGTGTTCGACATGAAGCTCGTCACTGAGGGCTTCATCACAGACCCGGATCGGACAGACGAGGAGAACGAGGATGCCTGCCTGGAGCTGATTGAAGCCGCCGAAGAGCCTGGAAGCCGTCTGGACTCGCTTTTTGAAGCTGAGGTGGTTCCGCCTGCTGACGATGAGGGCCTGTGAGCCAAATCTGGGCATGAAGGCCCATGTAATAAGTTAGTATTTTGAATTTTGGTCGTGGTGGCCTCGAAGGCCCTAAGAACTCGAAACATAAAACGGTTCGTGGTTAATTTAGTTTTATTCGAGCTTTTCTTCCCTTTATCGCTTGGATCGTGTTCTCGCGTGATTTACTTAGCACGCAGTTGCATCCTTTGGCGTAAGGGAGTGAGTGGAGGTACCGTAGCCTCGGGGGCGTAAGTGATCTCATGGCTCAACTGCCCTCAAGCTTCAGGGTGATGTTGCGGCCTTGTAAATCGTGTGAGAGCCTGATCTAAGCGACAGGGGGTATGTTCTTTTTCAAAGTTAGGAACCGTTATTTAGATCTCCCTAGCGTGAAGTTGCACCTCTAAAAGGTGTGAGGGGTGAGTGGAGGTACTGTAGCCTTGGAGGCGTAGGTGATACTCCTGACTCGAGAGCCCTTTCGAACCTTAGGGTGCTCTTGCAGCGAAGTCGATCTAAGAAGCGGTTCTTAAATTTAAAAAAGAGCATAAGTTTTTTCGGGGACTGGGGGGTTCCCCCCTTGTAGCCCCCGAGGGAGGGTCGATTCTGGGAGTGCAGAGTCGATCCTTCCTCATTGTGAAACGAAAGTTTGAACATCTTTGTATTCTTTATTGACGAAAAAGAAAATACAGAGCCTCGAGGCTTTTTAAGGAAAGAAGCGACGTAGCTGTTCAATGTTCCAAGCGTTGGTGAGGATTTCGCCCTTCTCGTTAGATAGCTTGTAGGTGCCCGGCTTTAGTACTTCTGCGATGATGTACGGCCCTTCCCATGGTGGTGTGAGCTTGTGCCGTCCCTTGGTGTTCTGGTTCCGCCGTAGCACCAGGTCACCGACGTTGAGGTCACGCTTGCGGACGTGTCTGTCGTGGTAGCGTCGAAGAACCTGCTGGTACCTAGCAGAATGTAATAGAGCCACATCTCGGGCTTCCTCGAGCTGGTCGAGGGCGTCCTGTCTTGTGGCATCATTATTTCTTTCGTTGTAGGCCTTCAACCTTGGGGATCCGTATTCTATATCGGTTAGGAGCATAGCCTCAGACCCGTAGACTAAGAAGAACGGAGTGAACCCTGTGGCTCGACTCGGTGTTGTTCTTAGGCTCCACAGGACCGAGGGTAGCTCGGCAGCCCATCTTTTGCCATGTTTATTTAGTTTGTCAAAGATTTTGGGCTTCAGGCCTTGTAGGACCATGCCATTGGCACGTTTGACCTGACCGTTTGTTTTTGGATGGGCCACGGCTGACCAGAGCACTCGGATGTGGTGGCTGTCGCAGAAATCCAAAAACTTTTTGCTAGTGAACTGGGTGCTATTGTCTGTGATGATACAGTTGGGGACCCCAAAGCGATGAATAATGTCAGTGAAGAAGAGCACAGCTTGCTCGGACCTAATGCTGGTGATAGGGCGGGCCTCGATCCACTTGGAGAATTTGTCGATCGCGACGAGCAAGTGGGTGAAGCTGCCAGTTGTCCTTTTCAATGGTCCGACAAGGTCGAGCCCCCAAACAGCAAACGACCATGTGATGGGGATGGTTTGCAGGGCATGTGCCGGAAGATGGGTTCGTCTCGCATAGTACTGACAACACTTGCAGGAGCGTACTAGCTTGACAGCGTCGGAGACCGCGGTCGGCCAATAGAATCCTTGTCGAAAGGCGTTTCCGACAAGGGTTCGAGGTGCTGCGTGGTGACCGCAAGCCCCCGAGTGGAGATCACCGAGCAGGTTCCTGCCTTGCTCATTTGTGATGCATCGTTGGAGGATACCAGTAGGGCTACGGTGGTAGAGCTCTCTGCTGTCGCCCATAATCACAAAGGTTTTGGCCCGGCGTGCGATCCGTCGAGCCTCAGTCTTATCCGAGGGGAGGTCCCCTCGGCTGAGGTAGTCGAGGTACGGGACGCGCCAGTCAGGCTCGAGGTCAGACGATGGGGTCAAGTCTTCCACCTGCATGGCTTCAGCCCCGGTCGAGGGGGCTTCCGCCTCAGGTGGAGGGTCGAGTGACGTCCCGTCAACCGCTCCGTCTGGCCTGAGGTCGACGGATGGCTGCTGAAGGTCTTTAGCGAAAACGTCCGGTGGAACCATAGCTCGACTGGACGTGATTTTTGCCAGTTCATCGGCGGCCTCATTATACCTGCGTGCGATGTGGTTGAGCTCGAGGCCGTGAAACTTGTCCTCGAGGCGCCGTACTTCTTGGCAGTAGGCTTCCATCTTGGGGTCACGGCAGCTCGAGCTCTTCATGACCTGATCGATCACGAGTTGGGAGTCGCCTCAAACGTCAAGGTGTCGGACCCTGAGCTCGACGGCGATTCTTAATCCTGTGACGAGCGCCTCGTATTCGGCAACATTGTTAGATGCAGGAAAATAAAGCCGAATGACATAGCGCATGTGAACCCCGAGGGGTGAGACGAAGAGCAAGCCCGCGCCTGCTCCCGTTTTCATCAATGACCCATCGAAGTACATGGTCCATAGCTCCGCCTGAAGCTGTGCAGGGGGGAGTTGTGTGTCGGTCCACTCAGCTAGGAAATCTACTAATACCTGTGACTTAATAACTTTTCGTGGCGCGTAGGACAAGGTCTCGCCCATGAGTTCGACTGCCCATTTGGCAACCCTACCCGAGGCTTCCCGATTCTGGGCTATCTCTCCCAAGGGGAAAGAAGAAACCACAGTAATCGGGTGACCCTCAAAGTAGTGTCGGAGCTTGCGCCGTGTCAGGATGATGGCATATAGCAGTTTCTGGATCTGTGGGTATCGAATCTTGGTTTCTGAGAGCACCTCGCTAACGAAATAGACCGGCCTCTAGATGAGCAAGGTATGTGCCTCCTTGGCCTGTTTGACAACCAGGGCAACACTGACTACTTGTGATGTCACGGCGACATAGAGTAGGAGTGGTTCCCACGGGGTTGGAGGGACGAGGATTGGTGAGTTAGAGAGTGTGGCCTTGAGTTTTGTGAGAGCCTCCTCAGCCTCAAGGGTCCAGGAAAAGTGCTCTGATTTCTTCAAGAGACGGTACAGAGGGAGTGCTTTTTCGCCGAGGCGCGAAATGAAACGGCTGAGTGCCGCCAAGCAACCTGTGACCCTCTATACGCCCTTCAGATCTCGGATGGGGCCCATCTTGGTTATTGCAGAGATTTTTTCAGGGTTGGCCTCGATGCCGCGTTTAGACACGATGAACCCTAAAAGCATATCTCGTGGGACGCTAAAGACGCATTTCTCTGGATTGAGTCTGATGTTCTTTGCCCAGAGGCATTTGAACGCGACGTCGAGGTCATTGACCAGGTCGTTGGCTTGTTTGGTTTTGACAACGATGTCGTCGACATAAGCCTCGACGGTCGACCCGATGTGCTTTCCGAAAACGTGCTGCATGCATCGCTGGTACGTAGCCCTCGCGTTCCGGAGACCGAAGGGCATCGTAACATAGCAATACATGCCGAATGAGGTGATGAATGAAGTCGCAAGCTGGTCGGACTCCTTCATTTTGATTTGGTGGTAGCCGGAGTATGCATCTAAGAATGAGAGAGTTTCACATCCCGCAGTGGAATCAACGATTTGGTCAATGCGTGGCAAAGGAAAGGGAACTTTTGGACATGCTTTATTTAAACCGGTATAGTCTACACACATCCTCCATTTCCCACTCTTTTTCCTAACTAATATAGGATTAGCTAGCCACTCGGGATAATGAACCTCCTTGATGAATCTGGCCTCCAACAGTTTGTGTATCTCCTCGCCGATGACCCTACGCTTCTCCTCATCGAAGCGACGCAGGACAAAGCGTGCGGAAGAGCAACTATGCAAGAGAGCCGGAACCTTATCCCTACCTGCAATAACGTGTGGTCTTGTTTAGATTGCCAAAAACATCCAAAAAGTTTTGTATCCTATCAGTCACATTGAATCTTTGACACATGTATGGAGTATTAAATGTAGGTAAAAAATAATTAATTGTACAGTTTATCTGTAAATGTCGAAACGAATCTTTTGAGCCTAGTTAGTCTATGGTTGGACAAATTTTACCAAATAACAATGAAAAGTGCTAAAGGAATTTTTCCTAAAAAATTTTGGGATCTAAACAAGGCCTTAGTTGGGGAGGTAAAATTTTTTTGGTGTCACATCGGATGTGTCGGAAGGATGTCGGGAGGGGTTTTCGGATACTAATAAAAAACAAATTACAGAACCCGTCAGAAAACTGCGAGACGGATCTAATGATACTAATTAATCTATCATTAGCACATGTGGGTTACTGTAGCACTTAAGACTTTTCATGGACTAATTAGGCTTAAAAGATTCGTCTCGCGATTTTCCCGAAAACTGTGCAATTAATTTTTTTTCATCTACATTTAGTACTATATATATATATATATATATATATATATACACACACACACACACACAAACATGTCATTGCCAAAATTTTTGGGAACTAAACAAGACCGAGTTCCCACCATTGTCTCGACAAAAGTTGTATACATGCGTATCCACAGTGATCAAAATGGAATCCGATGCCGGATCGGATAGCAGCAGCATACAGTATTCCATCCTATGTCGGTAGGGAACTGTAGTTATATTCCTGGAGTAGCTAGATAGGGGAAATAATAAACTCGATCGATGTACGTACTTGTCAGCTCTCTCTCTCTCCTTCAGTCCAAGTGCAGTTTCATCGTCGCATAGTAATACAGCAGTGCGCAAATCAGAGAATAAAACAGCGCAAGGATGTCCGTCCGCTGCCTCGCCGAAATGCTGATGATCCATCCATCCAGTCGTTTCTGTGCACATCTGGACACGCGTCGCAGTAGTAGTACACCTTCCATTTGCTTGGCTTGGCTGTCTCGGAGGATCTGAAAGGGCACTGCTGATTTTGGTGGCGTCAGGCCCATGGCTGTCTCGGAGGAGCTGAGAAACACGACACTCACCACAAGTGACAAGTCACAAGTGCGCGCCCATACGGCCATGCCCCTTCTGCACCTCCAGAGTAGGAGTATAGGCGCTCTGTGTCTCTGGCCGGCGCGTGAGGCCATGCATGCAATGCAATGCATGCCTTGGCTGCTGGGCTGTGGGCTCCGAGTGGAGGAGTAGATCACACGTCGCCTGCGTTGCCTGACCTGATGTACGCGCACAGGTGCGCTACACACTACTCACTGGAGTACTTCACATGACGAGCGCGGTTTATTTGTCCTGAGGCCTAAGGAGGGGTCGAGTGAAGCCAGCCAAGGGGTGGTCCGCGCCACATGCAAGTGGCAAGGGCTGAGAGTCACGGGTTAGTCGCCATTTCGCCAACCCACTGGTGGTGCAGTGCAGTGCAGTGCAGAGACAAAAACTGAGAGGTCCCTCTCCCTCAGGCCTCAGGCCTCAGGCGTTGAGGTAACAGTGTAACACTACTAAGGTTGTGTTTAGTTCTCGCCTAAAAATTTTTCATATCATCACATCAAATGTTTGGACACATGCATGAAGTACTAAATGTAGACGAAAAAAACTAATTACACAGTTTGGTTGGAAACCACGAGACGAATCTTTTAAGCCTAATTAGTCCATGATTAGCCGTAAGTGCTACAGTAACATGCATGTGCTAATGACGGTTTAATTAGGCTTAATAAATTTATCTCATGATTTCCAGACGAATTATGTAATTAGTTTTTTAATTAATATTCGAAAACCCCTTTCGACATCTAAAACATCTGATGTGACGTCAAAAAAAAATTCTTTCCCGAACTAAACGAGGCCTGATGCAATGGGAGAAGGCTAGCTGTCCCCGAAGCTCGTCATCATGATTCGCGAATCACGAATAGAGGGCGATCTGCATGCACGCCTTCACATTTAGTAAATAGAAATATAGAATGAGGAATATTTTTTAGCCATCCAGACCAGCAGGCAAGAAAATATTCAGTGGTCGATGTGCGCCAATTTTTTACGCAAGTACGCTAGTGTTCACCCCACACCACACAAGCGTGGCTGCGAGTCACAACTCACATGCAGTAGTTTCAGTGACGCGACATGCATGACAACAAAGAATAAAGATAATTCACAGTTATATCTTTAAATTAATTTATTATAAAAATACAATTCGTAAATATTCCGATGATATTTATCTAGACTCCGATCCTAGTAGGAGTAGTAGGCTAGCATTCGCTGAGCAGAAAATTTTAGGCGATCGAGGTCGTCGCTCACGGTCGCGGCAGGCACCACCCCGGCCCCGGCCGTGCACGTGCGCGACAAATCCCTGGCGCGCTAGTCGTTCGAGGAGGCCCTTGGAGCTGTTTAGTTGGCAAAATTTTTGGCGAAACACTACTGTAGCAGTTTCGTTGTTATTTGGCAAATATTATCCAATCATAGTCTAATTAGGCTTAAAAGATTTGTCTCGTCCATTTCGTCTAAACTGTGTAATTAATTTTATTTTTTATCTATATTAATACTTTATGCATGCGTTTAAAGATTTGATGTGACGAAAAATCTGAAAATTTTAGCAAAATTTTAGCATCTAAACGGTGCCTTGACATTTCGGCGAGGGGCGCCGTCAGCCGCGTCCTCCGAACTCCCTCGGCCTCGAGCGATGACTCCTGAGCCCCTGACCCCTCCGCTACGCACGGCGACAAATCTCGGGGCTCTGGGATGGGATGGGATGGGACGGGTCCACGGGACGACTACGGCGCGGGGCCTGGGGAGCCACGAGATTGATTCGCTCCTGATCGCGGGCCGCCCAGGAGGTGGGGGGCCCGCCGTCTTGCAGGCGGCAGGCGGCTGCATGCACCGCTTGCAGGCTTGCAGCTGCACCCAGGGTTAAAAATACCGCTCGGTTTACCACGGTAAACCGCGGGCCGGTCCGGTTCCGGTCCGGTTAGGTATTTCTTAAATGCTAAAAAAATGCTAAAAAAAATTCCTAAAAATAGTTTATGATTTATAGAAGCCAATGGTGTAAAAATTTTTCAAATTCGAGTTCGTTTAGTATTTATTTATACGTATAAAAGTTTGAAAAAAAAGAAAAAAAAAAATCCCGGTCCCGGCCCGTTAAGACCCCCAAATTCAAATTTAAAATTTAAAAAAACAAAAAATACTGAAAAATTTCCTAAAAATAGTTCATGATTTATAGAAGCCAATGGTGTAAAAAATTTTCAAATTCGAGTTCGTTTAGTATTTATTTATACGTATAGAAGTTTGAAAAAAAAGAAAAAAAAATTCTAAACTCAAACCGAGCGGTAAACCGGTCAAACCGGCCGGTTACCGCTCCAAACCGACCGGTAAACCGGACCCGAACCGAACTGAAGGAGCGTTTGAATTTAAATTTGAATTCGGCCGGTTACCGACCGGTTACCGGTAAACCGGGCCGGTTTACCGCTACCGGAGGCCGGCGGTTACCGGAAACCGGTCGGTAAAAAAAACCTGGCTGCACCTGCCTCGGGAACGGCCGATCACGTGAGGCGCAGCAAGCACCTCAGGCTTGCAGGCTTGCAGCAAGCACCTTTGGTTGGGGCCAGTGGCGGATGCAGTATGAGAATCAAAGGGGCTAAAACAATGGAGATGTTGATTTGTATGAAGATTTAACGGTGATTTGATGTTTTTGTTACAGTATTTTTAGTGGTAAATCCAGTCATTAGGGGGGCTGGAGCCCACCCAGCCCCCTGTAGATCCGCCGCTGGCTGGGGCCTTGTTTAGATCCCAAATTCTCCCCCTAAATTCTACTATGTAAAAAGAAGATTCTCATCACATCAAAATGTCGGCACGTGCATGGAGTACTAAATATAGATGAAATCAAAAACTAATTACACAGTTTTGTTGTACTTTGTGAGACGAACGTTTTGAGCCTAATTAGTCAATGTTTGAACAATTTTTACCAAATAAAAACAAAATGATACAGTGTCGCACAGTGTTTTAGGCGGCGCCAAATCTGGCCAACTAAACACGGCCTCGCACCGGCCGAGTCGGTCCGGGCCCGGCCCCTCCGCCGCACCCCGCCGCTCCGCTCTCTCCTCCGTCTGACGGATGCGCGCGGCGCCAATGGATTGTTATTTCCTGCCGCGACTGCGCGCGCGCGCCCGCCGACATGACAATTGACACGGGCTCGCGCGGATCCCTAGCCCGAATCCCGAATTCCCGATCCGACAGCAACCGCAGTCTCCCCACTCTTCCCACGGCGGGCAAAGGGCCTGTTTGGTTTTGGGCCTAAATTTTAGTTCTCCTCACATTGAATTGAATATTTGGCATATGCATGAAGTACTAAATATAGACTATTTACGAAATTAAAAATATAGAATGAGGATAATTTGCGAGACGATTTTTTAAGTCTAATTAATCCATGATTAGCACTAATTGCTGCAGTAATAAATTGTGCTAGTTATAGATTAATTAGACTTAATAAATTCGTCTCGTGGATTATCCACCGAATATATAATTTGTTTTTTTAATTAGTATCCGAAAACCCTATGGTTAACCCCGGTCAAAATCCGATGTGACACGGACTAAACTTTATCTTGCTGAACCAAACACCCCCAAAGAGCGCCTCCTCCGCTCATTTGAGGCAAGAGGCAAAGGCAACGCGCGATGCGTTAGGGGGTGTTTAGTTCTCACCCAAAAAATTTTTACCCCATCACATCGAATATTTGGATACATGTATAGAGTACTAAATGTAGATGAAAAAAATTAATTGCACAGTTTAATTGGAAACCAGGAGACGAATCTTTTAAGTCTAATTAGTCCATGATTAGCCTTAGGTGTTACAGTAACACATATGTGCTAATGACGGCTTAATTAGACTTAATAAATTCGTCTCGCGATTTCCAGGTGAGTTATGTAATTAGTTTTTTAATTAGTATACAAAAATTCTTTTCGACATCCTATAAAACGTGTAAGGTGCCTTAAAAACTTTTCACCGTACACCTAAACACCCCTTGCGTTTCCTTTTGGGCGCGAACGAACGGCGCGCCAAGCCGCCAACCGTGCAGCCGAGGACTGACGACACCGCCACACGGGGCACGTGGACCAGCAAGAGGCAACGGCGGGATGGCCGGTGCACTGCTGCTGACTGCTGTAACGTGCGCCCTGCGCCGGCCGGCCCATGCATGATGCGTTCCGTTCGGCTCGCCATTGTGCTTGTACCGTGTAGCTGCTGCCGCCTGCCGGTGCAGTCCTGCTGTGCCGTAAGGGAGCAGAGGGCCCTCGCACCACGTTTCTTTGCTTTTTGCTGAATTGTAGGCTATTTTAGTTTTTTCTAGATACATTATTTTTACTATATTATATCTAGATATACCCTCCAAAGCCTAAATAAACTTATTATGAAATGGCATTTTATGATTTATATAATGGTGCTTATTACATAACATAAATATTAATAATTTTTGTACATATTTGGTTAGACCTAAAAAGATTTGACTCCTTGATAAGTGAGAAGTGCACATACTTTACGATAGAGGGAGTATAATACTCTCCTTATTTTAAATTATAAGATATTTTAGCTTTTATGGATATATTGTTTTTACTATACATTATATAACAAAAATTATATATCTAGAAAAGTCAAATCGTCTTACAATTTGGAATATATTGAGTAAAATCTATGTATCTAGAAAAACTAAAATAACTTACAATTTCAAACAGATATAGTATATAGATGCATTTAAGTATTTCTTCCTATGCCAACACTCTCTTAGTGTTGTGGTGGCTCCTCCAGTCGCGGAGGCCACCCACCCAGGTTCGATTCCCAATCTTAGGATTGGCAGAGGTGGCATTGAGGTCTTTCCCCCAAGGGAACCAAAGTAGTGTGTGTGCTAGATAGACGCGTTTCGAGATTTTTCAGGCAGTCTCACTTGTATTTGAGTGTGTTATCGGTATAGGTGTCCATACGAGTCTTACATGATATACCATGCTCCTAGCGGTGTTTCAAAAAAAAAAGTGTTTCTTCCTATGGACAGTTTGGTATATACATACTTCCGTTTCAAATTGTAAGTCTTTATGATTTTTCTATATACATATATCTAGACATATATCTAGAGATACCTAGCAGCAATCATGTATCTAGAAAAAAAAATAGAACAGCTTATAATTAAAAATGGAGCATGTATCATCTTGCTTCTTCGCGGTAAGTGATTTTGAGAGAGGCAATGACTATCTATGATAAACTCTATAGAGGAGATGGACTTACACGCTCCTAGTCCCTTAGTTTATTTTAAATAATAACGTCACTAAGTCGGCCAACAATAATTACTTTGTAAGATATTGTTTAGCATAGCTCCTCTAAAATCAGACTCAAATTCTGAAACTGGGTGAGTTTTTAAACAACACTTACACATTATACAAGCGTGAGTGCATATATACAGACGTCGGTTGGACTGCCGTGCAAAACAACAGAAGAGCCGCAGAGGCATGGCTGTACCCGAATGAACTTGGGCCATATTAGGCTGGAAAATCAAGCTTCAAACCGTTACATCCATCTATTTCAGATGTCGCTGAAACGTGCTGTGGCATTCACCGCAGAGGCATGGCTGTGCCCGAATGAACTTTGGGCCATATTAGGCTGCAAAATCAAGCTTCAAACCATTACATCCATCTATTTCAGATGTCACTGAAACGTGCTGCGGCATTCATTTGTTACTTCAAAGCATAAATGGTACAAATGCAAGTTCGAGACCAAGGTAACATGGGTCGCTAAATATGATTAATAAAAGTAACATTATGCATTTTATCATCAAATTTGACAATGCATGCGTTTCAACACATTGCAAATTGAATAGGTCAAACACCCAAGGTTAACATTGATCATTATTTCTCATGACAACTGGAATACAGTTTCTATGTTCAAAATTAACTAATTTACAACGTCGAGGAGCAAATGTTGCAGCAGAAGGGATCAAGGCAACCCCCGACACACCAAACTATCCTGAAACACATAGTTGTAAATTTTAAGAAGTTTAACCTTATACACCTGCTTTATGCCAAAATTTTGTAGTCCAACAAGAGTGAGGGAGCAGCGCTAGTCATAAGAGAACCAACTACACAATCCATGATCGCTGCTTCAAATGAATAGTCACACCCTGATGTCGCCAGGCAACAAATGCTGACGCAATTTCACGTAACTGTGACGGAAGATTTTTCTTTCACTGTCTACAAAATGGCAACAAAAAGGTACAGGCTGGAACCAAGACAATAACCAGACTGAAGACACCTCAGCTCCCAATCAATAATACTCTTCAAATGTGATGTGCCGACAACTACTTGCACCAGAGCACTTTGTTCCCCTTGTTTGTGTACGCTTTGGTTAATTGGGTATTGGCTCCAGTTCTAAAATATGTTTTTGTTCCAGTTGTAACCATCCAGCTGCTTGTTCAAGCATTACCGAATGCTTAGGCTGCTCAAATCATCCACAATATGCAGAGTCCCGTTCAAACTGCCTTGTTCTCCCTCTTTTGATTTCAGCCGAGGGTTTGAAGCAATTCCATTTTCTGGTGAGCTCTCGAGACTATGGTCAACAGCATAGGCTGAAATAGCGCTCTTTATGCCTTCAAAGTACATCGAGTAGGGAAAATATTCCGCACACCGTGCCTTCCACCCTGTTGAAAAAATAGAGTTATTCCTGGTTATGTAAAAGGAGCAAACATCTATAGGCATGCTTCATTAGTAGGTGCATGCCAAGAGCATCCAGCACCAGTATTGTGATGTACGAATCTGTTTAACATGCAACGTACTAATTAGGTCACCGCACTAATAGTTCTAGCTACCGGAATAAATCCTCAAAGCATGCCATCATGCAATACTAAGCACCTAGCGACATACGTATTCATGTATGTGAAATTAAAATACCTGACACAGCAACAAAAGAAAAAGGAGAAAACCCTGCCTCATTTCTAGCAAAACAATGTAGCATGTGATACAATACAGGTACAAGAATATTGAAACTTACTATTTGCAACATCCTGATCACCAAAGACTGTCTCCAGCAATTTATGAACATCAATACAATCTTGAATTTGCCATTCGTTTACGGGACCAAGCACACTATGCCTGAAAAAAAAAACAAGAAAATGTGAACACCCATACAATGCAGCTGAGCAAATAGAGGCTCTTTTGTTCTTTACCCTGACGATGTAATATTTGTTGAATCTTCAATTAGTTTAATTGCCTCCATCTTCTTATCTGGCTCCAATAGATACATCATTTCAGCACCAGCTGCTCGATGCATCAAGGAAGCTGGGAAAGAGATATCATCAAGAAAGAGTAAGATTCCTGATCAGGACAATACCCACAAAGAGATAAGATTAGTTACCATTGTGTTTTTCAAGGAAACTTCTGTTTACTTCAACAAGGGACTTTCCATGTAATTGCCTGTAGGTTGTTGGTATTTGTTAGTCAGATAAATTGGGAATAAACACACAGTGATAGAGCAAGTGCCAAGTTAGAACCTCATGTCAGGTCGTTCAGCTTCCAAAACATTCCAAATTAGCTTCTCTGAATCAGTCACTGGTCCAGGAAGACTGTTTATCTTGTGGAAGAATTTTATCTGCAAAATAAAGATCAAATAAATAACAACACAATAAAATGATCAGATTTATCTTGAATTAATCAAGGTGAAGTATTTAAAAAGTATCACTAACATAGTATGCTGTCATCCAACTACTAGCTCATTTTGATTCAGAGCTCTATCTTCCAACAACTAATAACACTAACCACTGTTGTGGCCTCTAATCACCATCACTATCACCTAACGTAATCAAAGTGGTCCATTATTTGTGCCTGGTGTACAAGGCATTACATCAAATATATACAAGCACAGTATGTCGCTCAGAAAGCATGTGAGATATTCTCTGAAAAAAAGTACCATAAGAAGCTCTGTAAATGTCAAAAGATGCCAACCAAAGTAGCCACAATTCTATATGAATTAAGTGCTATCACTAAGCAAGAAAGCACTAAAAAATATTTTCATGGCCCTAAATCCATAGACTCAAGAAACCATCAACTTATGCAACAATTGACTCCACATTAATTCTGGGTGGACAAATAGAGAACTATACAGCCTTTTCCCCACTGACTTCACCCAAAGAAAAGAGAGAAAACTATACTTCAAAATGCACCCGATGTGTGTGGTATGCAGCAATCCTAGTATGTATTGACCAAAAACAAACTCAAAACCAAGGTACAACGCCATGAAGGCACACTGAAGAATAACATTCAGTTTGTTCTTGGCTCAAGGCAGAATTATCAGAACCATAAATTCATGAATTAAAAAAACATAACTCATCTCATTAGCTGTTAGGTCATTAGTGTACTGTAAGAAGAGAGAATTTATTATGACATGTCACATAATTCATGGAAACAAAAAGCTTAATGGAAGGTGTAATTTTTGAAACTTACCAAACAGCGGTGACTGTCTGGATTATCCTCATCCAATTTAATGAGCTGTTTAACTGCCTGAAATTATAGATGGATTACAAAAATTAAGGCCGGTGTACAACAGAAGGCAACAAACTAAGGGCATGCGAGTTAAGTATAATAATACTAACCCGCATGCTTTCAAGTAGATAAATTATCAAATATAATATTCATTAACATGCAATGCTCAGGTATCCTTCTAGTTATTGTAGAAGGTGATGCTCAGTGATTGGGGGAGCATTTAGGAAACAAATTCATATATAAAAAAAAAATCCATCAAGGGTGAACACCCATGTCCATGCATATCTATCACAGTGACGACTCACTTCTGACATGTTTAGAAGAGTCCTACTGGCAGAGGGAGAGAAAAAGCTAATACATGAGAGAGAACAATGGGAGATAAAGCCTAGCATCTATGTACCAGAGAGAGATAAGTGTCCCGCTGCTTTTTTTTTTATCTTCACACAAGTTACTTTTCCTTCGCACAAATTGCAGGTGTACAGCTTTTGCAACTTGTAGAGGACCTTCGTTGCGTACAACACTAAGAGGGATCTTCTGTAGCCATATACCATAGGTTTAAGCTTATATATACTCACTCTGTTTCAAATTAGTAGTTGTCATTCTGGCATTGTCCTAAGTCAAACATTTCTATCTTTGACCATCATTTCCTACAAGTTCGTACAGTTTAACAATATGCGAATTATATATTATGAAAGTATTTCTCATGATTAATCTAAAAACTTAAATCTTATGATAATAAACTATACGAGATGGTTAAAGAAAGAAAGGTTTGGCTTTGGACAAAGCTGGAATGACACCTGCACCCGTGTCGAATTCAGACTACTGCAGCCATGGCGCAGAAGCACTGCATGTTATGGAGTACAACACAACTTTTATCCAGGACTGACCTAGACCTAATAATAGTAAAAAACTGTTGAATTCACCACCCACCTTGCTTGGCAATGAAACATGCAGTTTTCATACTTTGCACATATCTAACACTTTCTTCATGCATATGAACTTCTTAAGAATGGTTTCGAATATTCAGTTTCAATTACATTGCTAGGATAGTAGGCAACAAATCTGCAAATTCTCTGTGATGTCGATACCAGCAAACTGTTAAGCTTATAATTACAGATTTTTTTTCTCCAACTATAATTACAGAGTTTCTTCATACCAGGAAACTGTTAGCTTATAATCATTATATTTATTAAGAAGAAAAACGTATAACTACAGATAGCAGCGGTATAACTAGCATCAATGAATTTACATAGATACATATGCCACAGCCTATCAGGATGTAAACAGAGTGGGGAAATCATAATGAAAGCGAGTAGAGTAGCCTAGGGCAAGTGACATTAGACAGAAATAACATACCTGGAAAGCAAGTAAAACTTTTTGCTTTCTCATGCTTAGCTCAAATGAAAGTATATGGGTCTCTAATGAGTCTGACGAGTTATTCTGCAGAAGCTTCAAGTATTTCGTAGCTTCTGCAAGCGGGTTTTCAATCTGCAAACAAGAAATTGCATAAACCAAGGTGGTAGAACTTCTAGCTAGCACAGATAACTTGCGACTTGTGAGTACCAAAAACTGATAAATACTACACAAAAATATAAGGCCATGCAGGGCACATAAATACCTGGATTAATTTTTCACCATGTGGATCCAGATCAACTGGTCTTGCATGTTGTTTCTTTCCAGATTTTGAACTGTTAGATAAAGCTGTTTCATCCTCTTGTTTCTCTTCAGCCTCCTGGAGGAATATGGGACAAAATCAGAAAACTAGGTAAACATTGATCCTATGTGAGTGTCTGAGATTACCCTTTTAGCACGCGCTTCTGCTTTCTTCTGCTTTTGCCTCAACTTCTTCCTCTGAGCAGGTGGCAGTTTTGACATCTCATCATTCTCCTCCGTAGAAGATTTTGTTGGAGAATCATGTAGTTTCATATAGCACCTGCAGTTTGTGCCAGCAGCATCACCAACTATTCTGGATAGAGGCACAAACTAACGAAAACAAAACACCAGAAGCAAACCATTACCTGATAGCTCCAGCAGCAGCCTTGTG
Source organism: Saccharum hybrid cultivar R570 (assembly GCA_038087645.1). Classification (NCBI taxonomy): domain Eukaryota; kingdom Viridiplantae; phylum Streptophyta; class Magnoliopsida; order Poales; family Poaceae; genus Saccharum; species Saccharum hybrid cultivar. The sequence goes on from JAQSUU010000100.1 coordinate 1,056,038, forward strand.
GAAGTATTCATGAGCATGCAAACGATCTTGAAACTTCAGCATAGAAACATATGCTCTAAGTGTCATTTTTCGCAAGCAATACGAATGGAAGTCAAATTGATCTTCAGTCATATCAGCGTAATGCTTTTCAACTGCCAAGAAATTTTTTAGGGCCCGGCCAAGATCACCTTGACGGTAATAGCTCTCCCCAGAAGCAAGCTCATACCTTAAGTGATATATATATATCATGTAGTTAGATAGAAAGTGAACATAAGAGATGGATAGCAGAGGGGAAAGAGCACATACCACATGCACTGCATGTCATGAAGATTATTGTGTTGATCACCATCTTTTGTAAACAAGACAGCAGTCTTCTCAGCAAGGCCAACCTTCATACATCACAAAAAAACAGCTAAATGTTAAAGAGCTTGCAAGTATACGCCAAGAAACTCTGGTGCTTTCTTATTGGATAAATGCTAGAGTCTCCATATACTCCCTTTTCTCGAACCCAGCATTGGCATATCAAAATGGCCTCCAATACAATTTTTTGACAATAACCTTTTTAAAAAATATAATGAAAAAAAAGAATTATATGATTCATGGTGGCAAAGATACTTTTTCCACACGGCAAATCTAAATACTTATATACATATGAGTGGTCAAGTTAATAGGTTGACTGCAGTGCTCTGAAGCAACACTGATGATAACAAGTATAAAGGGCACAGAAAGTGGTCTGTTCCTAATTAGCTACCTGGTCAGCCTGAAGCATCTGCATAACACACTCGCTATTTAAATAACGATCAGCAAGATCCATGGACCTAGCTTCATCTGCTAATGCAGCTGCTGCTGTGAAATTTCCAGCATGTTGCAATATCTTCCCCTGGAATAAAAGTGTGAGTATTAGCAGAGTTATAAACAGCATGTGACTTAGATATTAGTATGATATAATCAATTGGAACCTTTAAACCAACATACAACAGAGCAGACTAAGAACTCATAATGGTGCTGGCAAGATTAGATGGTGATGAGAAACAATGTTGGCTCATTACATGTATATAAATAAGAGATCAGTTAAATTAACAGGAGGCATTAGCTATACAGTGAACAAAATACGCAACAAAACTACATCTAAACAAAATGCATGCGCGTGCATGTGCGGGTGTGGGTTAATGTGAGTGAGAGAGACACCTTTACTGTATATAAATCGATGACAGTCGGTGTATGTGAGATAGCCTCATCGATTTTATTTAAAGCAATGTCATATTGCCCTCTTCTGTCATAGTGCTGCGTTAGACAATATGGGGAGGAAACATGATTATTCAATTTCATGATATTTTTCTATACAAAAATGAGAAGTTTATCACAAAACATGTAAAATGGCACAGCAAATGCATACCTGAGAAATCAAAAACAGAGTCCACAACAGTGTGGAAGGAGGCTCCTTCTGTGGACTGCGAAGCAAGACAGTGAAAATCAATAGTGATCATTGGCAACAACTCAGTTACCTCGTTAGTTATAACGGCTGCCTTCTTGGGCAACATATTTGTCACAGATTGTTTACAAGCACAATCTTGAAAAGTGGGGCAAACACTATCTAGTTACAGCTTGTTGCATTAAAGCAAAATGCTGTTTCGCAATTCTGGTATGTGTAAGGAACACGTGAATATTTAGCACAGTTCAACGAGTAAGATCAGGTGCCTATTGATGATTATGTATTTCGAGTTGGAAGCTCCAACACAGGGCATTTCATGTATTTATTTAGGGAGCATTGCCTCTCAGAAAACCATCTAGCCATCACCAAACAGAATCTGATTAAGGCATTAAGAACTCCATGCATTGCAAAATGACACAACAGAATGGTTGGCTAACCAGCAATGAGTTGTAAGCAAGTAAGAAACATGCATTCACAATAGTTGTTAGGCACTAAGGATTACCATCCAGGAAAGCATCCAGAAGTCCTAATTGAATCTTCTAATTTAAGAAATAACTGCTCCAGTAAGTTTGCCTGTCAACAGGATTTAGAATTCGCATATGAAGTGGCTTGCTGACTTACAACATGACCAGTAAACGAAACAAAGAACAAAATAGTGCTACCTTGCCAGGCTGTTCATACAGTGGGCTTAAATCAGAAAATAGTGAGGGAACACCCTGAGAAAAAAATATATGGGATGCATTACAATTGATTATACCAACCTAATGCTGAATGGTAAGGAAACAAAAATAAAAATAACCACAGATGAAATACCATATATGTACTATCTGCAAACTAAACTATCACTTACCTTTGTTAATAGAGGTCTGACATAGTTGTCTGCTGCCTCCTGGAACTTTTCACCTTCCAGAAAATCAAGAGGGATACGCTGTCGCACAGGGAAAATGCACAAATTTAGATTCACAGATTCTCAAGTATATGCCATGCTTACTACCAATACATGCAGGGAAAGTAGAGTTTAGGATAAAACCAGGCATGTCCATGTCAATGGTATTATTTTTGTATCACTGGGAAGTTTAGTAGTGAATACAAGAAGAGGAAGAAAGGGTATGACAAAAAATATGAAGTTGCAATTTAACGTAGTTTATTAGTTTACCTTAACAGCAGATGACCAAGCATACTTCTCTTTAAGTGAGTTGTATAATGCACTTAAGCGCTCAACATCATCAGCAGAATATTGACCATTATCAGAGTATAGGCCAAGGCACTTTTGCACAGCAATGAAGTATCTGAGTGGAAACAGTGAGAATTCGTTCATTCACAAGAGTACCAAAAGGTAGGTTATAAATATAATGCTAGTACAAATAATGTTACGAAAGGTACACAGATGCATGTACTTTCATAGCACACGAGAAATCCACTCATATTTTCAAGATCAGATGTTGCTAATCCAAAATTTGATATAGTTAAAGACAGCATGGCTGTTCTTTGCCTGATGCCCATTCCTACTTGCTACTGGTAGCGGTAGAGGTAGATTAAGAACATCACTAGGCAAATCCAGTCCATGCGAACAATACACTTTCCATTCTCACTCTACTCAAGGAGTGCTAACGTCATTAGAGTGGATGGCACCCAACGATACACAAAAATGGAGCAACTACACATTTTGGTGTGTGTGCATACCATGAGCCTGTGTAGGGAGAAGGTAGTGCAACATCAAGCAACATGTTGGAAACATCTAGATCATACTTAAGCCTCCCTCCTTGATTCAGCTTAAGATGTTAGCTAAGATATCATTTATCATGGTGGCTCCCCAAGGTTTCAATCAGACCAGAGTAGCCATGTGAGGGTGTGCACCCTCTCGTAATATATTGCCACCCCAAGTATGGCTGATATAAACCACAAATGTTCAACTGTACAACACAAACTAGTAAGTTTATTTCCCACACATGGGCATCACGTAAGGAGGCAAACAATTCACTGCACAAATTTTCCTTGATCAAATTCAGAACAGTCAATTCGACATTTTATCTATTCATTCATAGGTAGTATGACGAAGGACACTAAACAAATTGATGAAACTGCAATGCTTAAAACCATATATCAGAGTTGAGAAGAAGCATGACATTTAAAGGGAGTGATTGGTCCATGGCTTTATGCCCTCAATCAAAATTACCAATTTTTGTAATGCCTATGCCTATAGTTCATTTGGTTTGGCTATTTTTCTAGCTAATTCTAAGCCAACCGTGGGCCAACAAAACCTTATGCAAAATTTTGCCTAGCAAATGTTCTGGCAAGATCAGTTGTAGCGCAAACAAAACATTAGCAGCACAAGTTGTGTCAAATGTCAAAACCCATACACATTTACAGTGGACCAAAATAAGGCTGAACATATGCAAGTAAAAAGAGGATACGAGTAGCTCACTTGTAGTTATCAGGATTCATAAAAAGCAAGGATCTGTATATGCTCTCAGATTCATCAAAGCGGCCAAGTTTGAACAAGACAGATGCCATTTGTTCTTTGAATGATAGCTTGTCAACCTAGCAGACAAAATTGACATGAACAAGAACAAAACATGATTATTCAGACATCATCTTCAGAGATCCCCAACCACCACCACACACAAGCAACATACTCCCTCCATTCCAAATTATAAGGCATTCCAAGAATCTTGGAGAGTCAAAGCATCTTAAGTTTGACCAAAATTATAGAGAAAATTACAAAAATTTATAACATCAAATAGGTATACTATGAAAATATAATTAATGAAGAATCTAATGATACTTAATTGGTGTCATAAATATTATTATCTTATCATATAAATTTGGTCAAACTTGAGATCCTTTGACTCTCCAAGATTCTTGGAATGCCTTTTAATTTGGGATGGAGGGAGTAAAATGGAAGGATAGGACTCACAATTTTGCCCTCCTTCTTCTGCATTTCCTCAAGGGCTCTGTCTAGCATCCCACATTCTTCAAACAATGATATCTATTAAAAAAAAAGGACAATAAGATTACATGAAATCATGACTGCAACATATATTCATATTATAGATGCAAAGTTAACAGTAGAATAACAGCAAGCTAAAGAAATGAACATGGTCATTATTAATGTGTGAACCAATGCCATCAAAAATAAAAAAATTATTAGGTACCACTTATTTGAGTATTTCATAACTCACACCACAAGCTTCACACGACATGGAAGGTGGATGCAGAGCAAATGAACAGAATACCACACGGTGAACATAAACAGACACCGAATGCTAAAAAGTAATACTAAACTAATATATTCTAGATGGCATACAGTTAAAACAAAAAGAAATATTGCATCAGGCCATCAACAACATACAAAACAAATGGGCACAAGTTACAATTAACATCTAGTAATACAAAACTGGTAATCAAATATTGTTTTATAGCGAAAGCCAAAGTACATATATAGAATAATATAAGTGTCAGAAGAACATGAACCAATGCTAAATGTTTTTTTTCTCTAATCCAATACTAACAAAAGAAACTGCAATCCTATTCAAGAAACACAAACCTTATACAGCAGCATTTCACTATGTTCATATCGCTCATTCTCTGGTGGATAATCATCTTCCAGTGTTCCCTCGTATGCCTCCAATACTTCTATTGCCTTGGAAGAACTGCAAGTGAAAAGTCAGTATCAGAAACAAGTCAAACAACCATGTTAAGTGATCAATTTTTTTCACACAGTAAATGCTGTCTTAATCATAAGCGTTAGCACGTCTCATGAATAAATGAGCAAGTTAACTCTCCATCTGATATGAAAGAATACAAACAAAAACATAAATGGTCAAGTTTGGATCATAGAAAAAATATCTACTGGCTGTACAGCTCAATTATAAGAAATAAGGTATATACAAGTGAGGTAGGGACATCTGTGCAAACCCTGGACTAATGGACCTTTAGGCCTCTACATACTTAGCAGAAAGAACACCAATATGCCAAAAAAATAAACAAGCATATATTATACAAAGTATGTTTTGCAATGATGACATGGAGCAATCAAATAATTGACATAATAAAGGAATCCATGAGCCAAGAAGATTATATCCAGCTCGCAGTTTACAACCTGTACTACAATTGCTTACAGTCCACACCCAACAATGTTTGGAATGAAGTTTGCTACTGGATTTTCACCATAGTCATAGTGTATATAACACATAAAAATCAGTAGAGATCAAAGACATATTATGATAAATCATAAGATTGGCTCTAATCGACATCGATTAGAAAGTGCCATACTTAGAATTCAAATGATGAGCGACCGCAAAACCAATCCAGTTCATGCGGTGATTTGGCTTTAACGACAAAAGTTGTTGCCTAGTCTCAACAAAGCCAGACAAGTCCCTCATCTGTGCCTGTGTAAAAGATGAAAAATAAAATATTAGAGGGCAAAGAAAATTCTGCTCTTAAAATAAGCCCTGAAGCCTAGATAAGCATTATAAATTTTAGAAGGATGACAATGGTGAATTCAAACAGCAATCTGCAGTGGCGTATAACATAATGATGCCAACACACGTTACAAATTCGGACAGCAGCTATTACGTACTCCCCCCGTTCCAAATTATAAGACGTGTTGGCCTTTTTAGATACATTGTTTTTACTATGTATCTAGACATAGTGTATATCTAAGAGCAAAGCAAAAAACTATGTATCTAGAAATACCAAAACGTCTTATAATTTGGAACAGAGGAAGTATTATCTTTCTTTAGCGTTACATGTTCGGCAATAAGATAATGAACAAAATCATGTGCTTTCACCGAAATAAAAATGAGGAAAATACTTAGTAACCATTTCATGATAACAATAAGCTATGCACAGAACATTGAGTGAGTCATAGGTGACTGGAATGTCGCACATTTTAGTTGGCAGCAGTTCATTGAGGCTACACTTAAGAAAACTATTGTGCCAAAAGAAATTTAAATAAAAAACACTTGTTAATTTACACCAACCTGGAGAAGTGACAAGTCACGAAGAATTTCTATGTTATCTGGATCAATCCTCAATGCATTTCTGTAACATTTTATAGCTTCTCTGTATTCTCTATCTGACCGATAAAGCAAACCATAGACATGCCAACAGACATGGCTCTTCAGATCATTCTGCGAAAAGTTTAATGTGAGTTAGTTCTGAGTTCTGACACCTGTATCCATGTAATCATCACATCAACAACAGAGAAAATTGATTGCACTAATTGATAACCTTGAGGCCTCGTCGAACAAGCTCATATGCTTCAGATTTTCGGTCCATGCAGTTTAGTGTCAAACCTTTCATTGATAGTGTTTCTACATGAAACGAGACAGAGAGGGATGTTACGAGCAGATACAACAGCATGAGGTAATAATAGAACCAGAACATATCTTTCAACATACCACCATGCTCTGGAAACTTTTTTAATATTGAATCTGCAGCCTTAAGCCCTTTCTTATATTGCTTAGTCTCATAGGATTTCTGTGGGCAAAAACATTAACACAAAGTTTAAGAGAGATAAACATGAAGAGACAGCTACCATGCAACACAAGTTGCACTGATAATCTGATACTAAGAACAGAACATAGCAGACTAGCTTATATAGGCATCAAACGAAATTATAGGACATATCAAGAGTATGAACAGTTGAACACTTTTCATACGTGCAGAAATTCTGCATGTTAACAGCTGAAGAAGAACATAATGAATATCATCCTCGAATACCTAAAGCTCCAAAGCCATAACCACTTATTACCATCAACATAGTGAAGCAGCTAGTCCAAAATTTTAGAACAAAGAGGCAACTTAGCGATTTTTTAAAAAAACTTCAACTTAGCTATTTTGATGCTATGCAAAAAGCCTAAAATCATGCCATCATGCTAAGATTTTGAGCCCATCCAGCCTATTTACAATGTGAACTAATAATGCTAGGATTTAATTATCCATGTCATAGCAGAGTTGTGTGCCATATATCTACTAGAACGCCGAGATTAGAATCCACTTCTTAAAACAGCACATATAGTATCAAAAAATCCATTCAGTTCAGGTCACTACTCACTACAATCAATCAATAAGGTCCTATAGTTGTGAGACAACATTAGTCACCAATAACTGTCGGTATGGAATCACTAAACAAGGTGATAGTCATGCACGGTTAAGCATAGCTCATGGCTCAAGCTACAAACACTGTTTCCAGAGCTAACAGGCTCAGCTTGTTTATCACGAGGCACCCGTTCATCCAGTTACAACAAACCACATCTTCATAGAGCAGACTCGAAAACCAGAGAAACCCATGCGTCTGGACACTCCTGGAGCAGTTCGGATCGCCAGCATACCGAATCGAGCAGAACCGGACCACGAAGCAGGCAGATTCGCGGGGGGACCGGATCGTCTCGATTCTAGGAGGGTGGAGGCGAAGTAGAGCGGGGATGTGGGGTGCTTACGACGATGACTTTGAAGAGGTTGGCCTCCTTGGGCGGGAGCGAGGACCCCATGGCTACGACAGCGGCGGCGAGGCGCGGCGGCGCGAACCCTAGGGCGGGGCAAGGAAGGGGAAGGGTTTTGGAGTCGCAAGGCGGAGGGTAGGCTGTCAAGCCGTGCCGTGTGGTGCAGACGTGCAGTGTGATGGGAGGCGTAGAGGCATGCCTGGTGCCGTGACCGCTTCGGCCGCAAGGAACCCTACCCCTCTGTGTTCGGTCGTTGGAACCGGAAAGGAGGCTATTTGGTTCTGGCAGTAGTATAGCAGGTAGATTTTCGCGAAAGAAAACATGCAGCTTAGGCCGTCCAAATCGCCGGCTTATATGGCATGGAGCGGAATAAAAAAAAAACAGCCAAACTCATTAGCTGTGAGGTAGAGACAGGTAAGCAGAGATTAGGGGCCTATTTGATTGGGTGGCTAACCCTCAATCAGACTCCAGGAACACACCAAACCATCCTCTAGCCAAGCTCTAGAAAACGCACGGGTGGTCTTTTTTTGAGTCAGGCTTCGCTTAGCACCTGTGGTCGTTCTCCTCACCTCCCATCTCACCCGCGCTCACCCCTCCGAAGTTGCTGACGGCGAGCTCCACATCTACTCCAACTTCGGCGGCTTACATCTGCTCCTCCCGCGCTCCTCCCCCACCCTCCGACCTCTCCGTGCCACGTGTCCCGCGCTGGTCCCCTACTGTGTCGACGCAATACGCTACATGGCTGACCCGGACACCAACGAGGTCTTCGCCAGGATCCGCCTCGTCCCGCTACGCAGCGGGGAGGCGGACGCTGGTGGCCTCGAGGATGATGTGGCCGCGGCGTACGAGCAGGAGAAGCCGGTGTTGTTCGACAAGACGCTGACACAATCCGACGCCAACAACAATGGCGGATTCTACGTGTTGATGTATTGCGTGGAGACCATCTTCCCACGGCTTGACTATGCCGCCGACCTGCCCGTGTAGACCGTTGTCGCCAAGGACGTGCACGGGGCTGCTTGGAAGTTCCGCCACATCTACCGGGCACGCCGCGCAGGCACCTGCTCACCACAGGGTGGAGCACGTTCGTCAACTAGAAGAACCTCGTTGCCGGGGACTCCATCATGCTCCTCTGCGGCGACAGCGGGGGCCTGCACATCGGCATCCGCCGCGACGGAGGTCCTCATCGGCGAAGAGCAAAGCAACACCGTGATGGAGGCATGGAGCTCACTACCTATTCGATAGAATGCTTCAAAGGGGTAACCTTACTAGGCTAAAGATGTGGCAATTCTATGCAAAACAAAGCAAGCAATCAAACAAACTTTTATGGAAAACAGGCCAGGGATAAAAGCTCAATCAAACAAACCTATGTTGGCTTGCTGGGATAGGTCTAGCCTAACAGGCTCTAATCCTAGCCAGGCTCCAACTAAGGCAGGAAACCAAGCAGGCCCTTCTCCGGGGAACTATGCAAGCTAGCGCCAAACTCATCGCTGGTGACGAGATTTTCACTCATTCTCTCACCTCCACGTAGGAAGTCAGCTAACTCCGAGCCAGTCTCTGGGACGCCTTTATAGCATGCCACAACATAAGTGTAATAAATAAAAAAAAACATCTCAAGGCACTGTAAAGAGCTGAGTTTATTAAGGCAAGTACATCGGTGATAAGTCATTTTAGCCCTAGCATTGGGCCGGTTAAGAATGTCTTAGTCAAGTAATGTATATACTCCTTACTTGCATACAATATTGGTTTAGCTGCACCATCATGTGGAAGTAATGTTGGTGATCAAGTGGCTGCAAAATAATAGTGAGGCATGACGATTGTTGATGATGTAGATAGCTAAAGCTTTTTTTGGGCCTTTTGTATCAGTTCTGATGTGGTACTGTAGTAGCAACGCTTTCCTTTTGGTTTGTCGCTGATTTGGGCAATGCTCCAAGGCTTGGAGACTGCTTGTAGTATTTCTCATTGGGCTCATTTCTACCTTGTTCTGAAGATATTTTTTCCATATCAAATGGAAAGGGTTGCCCAAATTCTAACCGAATACAATGAATCATTGATACATGCATCTATTTGGTAGAAACTAGAAACGAAAGAAGTACGTAGTGGACTCCCATACAAAATGCGTGCATATATATTGCTGACTTAATCCATGTTCAATTGCACTTCTATCTTGGAATACATTGAATCTTCTGCTGTTTTTCTTTCTTGGGCTTAGAAATTCGAGGACATAACTTAACTTACTTTTATGTATATACTCCTTATTGCCTCACCCTCAAAATACCCTGTATGTGTATGTTCCATAACATGACATATTTATAAAAAAGTTCAGGGCGACAATCGCCTGCCGTGGTTTTCGTAAAAAAAAAAAACTTCCACTACTATCTCCTAGAATAGTATTTCTATGAAATGAAAAAACTCAAAGCATGTTTGAATTTCAATACAACAAAGATAATACAAATATGTGGGGGAATTGTTCTCCGTGATTTCCTCAAAAAAGACCAGTGATACGACAATCAAAAGATCTTAACATAATTTTATTTTTAGATATGTCAAAATTCAGATAGTTGATATCCAAACAGGAACTATGTTTCCGAGCTGCTAAGCACGAATCAACATTCAAATATGATCTGAAATCTCTATCAGGTCTACTTAACTTAATTCTTACAGGAAAGATGTTACCGCTCAGGTTCTTCGGCTTTGTAGTTCTTGTGGTCAGAGACAGTTCAGCATTAGGTTCCTGCAAGCGTAGCACCAAGCATATATGCAAGTTGCATGCTATCTCAAACTACCTTTCCTGAATACTGTAATGCAAATAATAACTCTGACTGCCAATGGTTATTAGCATGATGATTCTTCTGGAAGGTTTATTCAAAGTTGTTGGGTTTAAAAGTCAGGAATGTCTTATAGTCGTAGTTTAACTGAACAAGATAGACTACACTGCCATTTATTATGATACTCCGCACTTTTCAACTTCATCTACATTTAGTATGAACTGTTTGTGGTGTCATTCATTGTATTACCCTTGCACTGGCTCCAGCTACCTTTGCCAACTTTGATGCCATGATTTCATATGCCTTCATCTTTGGAGTGTCTCTTTACTATAAGGTGACCCTTCTCTTCCAGATAATAAATAATGATATCATGATCTTTTTAACCAATCGTTGCTATGGGTGAATAAAGTATAATGCAAACTTTTTTCCCTGTATTCAATCCAGCAAGCAATAGATGATAAATTATTCTCTGATAGAATCTGTTAGGCAGAGATCAAAGGGGGGAGTGATCTTGATCTATAATACTAAACCAAGGCACGAGGGGCGGACCGATTCACATACCCCGCTAACTCGCTAACTGCAGGATCTAGCGATGAAGTGACGTGGGCCGTCCAATTCCAAGTTGATTCAGGTCTTGTCCGTTAATCCGCAAACCTGGTGCTCAACCTTCTGCTTTAAATACCGACACCTGTTACTAATCTGTAGCAAACCTTTTGCTACAAATGTTAATAATATTAATTCATGAAACATAGGTATTTAAATCAATGTACCCATATAACAATAACAGAAAAGTGTTAAGCCGGCACACTCCAAAGAGGACGCGGCACGCGCTAAGTTTTATAGGTGGAAATGGAAATTCAAGCGGGACCACCCACACAACATTTTTTTTTTGAGAAACACCCACGCAACATTTTTTTCTTTTTTTTAAGGGAAACTTTTTTTTTACGAGATTTTGAGGGGAAGTTTTTTTTTTTTTTTGAGGAACTTTGGAGGGGAAACTGAGAGAGGTCATATGAACTTTGGGCCAGGCCCATTTGGCCATCTCTAGCGCGGGCGCACAGCCCAAAGCCCCTCTCCACGGATTGACGATCCGAGTCGACGTTTTCCCCTACGGAGTACTTCACTCTCCCCGTCTCACTGCTTGCCGTTTCAATTTTTGAACTCCGGATCCGGCAATCCCCCATCCACGCTTCCCAGCCACGTTCCACTCGCTCCGGCGTCGCTTCGAAACCCCACGCGGCGGCGGGACCGCGTCACCGACGCGCGGCGCTGCCCCTCCGGAAAGCCGCATGGATGCCGCCGACCCCCTCTGCGCCATCTCCTCGCCTGCGCGACTCCTTCCGCGGACCCTTGGCCCCGCCCACGCCTCCGCCACCGGGCCTTCCCCCTCGAAGGCCGGCGACGCGCTCCTCGAGGCCATTGCAGTCGCCCGGTCGCTAGTACGTGCGCTCGCCCTTCGCTCGACGCATGACCCCCAGTCTCGAATCGCCGCCACGGGTGCTTGCGGTTGCTTGGTCTGGGCGGCATGACAAGGAGGTCCATCTGGATAGTTTCTAGGGTTCTGCGTTCCTTTTTTTCCCCCCATTTAGAGCTTAGTTGTTTTTACCTTCGTTAGACCCTTATAGTAGAGGGAAATATTGGAATACCTCATAGCGCCAAACAGGATAAACATTGTATTACTTGGATTGCTTGAGTGCTAACTTCAGCGTTTCACAACGTTACGTGTAGAAAGGGTCTGAGGAGCTGCTTAAGCAGGCTAAAATGGTGCTGAAGGAGCACGGGGACATCCAGGCTCTCTACCATGATGATGGAGTGAAAGCGAGGCCCCCTGCAAATGGCAGCAAAGAGCAACAGGGAAGAAGGCCAGCACTGAACCGCAAACGGGCTCGGTTCACTATGAAGGACACTGCAAGGCAAGCTGTTTGCTAGGTCGTTACCTTCCTATAGAGCTGCAGGAGCAGTGTGAGCTGTGAATATTGTTAAAACTGATTTGTCTTGATGCTGTTTTCTTTGCAGCAAACCGATGCCTGTTGTGGATCAATCTAAGTTAACGAATATTTCGGATCCAGTTGAATACTTTATGACCTTGGATCGGCTTGAAGGTCACTCTTATCATTTCCATTGATTTGTTGATCAGCATTAAGCAATGCACTAATAATGGTTCGTCATTGCAGAAGCTCAGGAGGAGATCCAAAGGCTACATGGAGGAGCAGAAAAACGCGTATTAAATTTTGATCCTGTAGATGAACCGAAGAGACAGCCTGGTTTCCGTGGGTATGCTTCTTATCTCTTCCTATATTCTGTGAGTGAATGATTAGATAATATTGCTTAGCAAGTATCACTATGACAATATAGTCTGAGAAAATCATATATCGCCTATATTCTCTGTTTGCTCGTGTTATGCAACTGTTTTGTTTGGATGTATTTGCATCCGTATCGTTTATTCCGCGTGTTATTGCTACTGGTTGAGGCAGACAAAGTGGAAACACTAGACTTGCTTTTTCTGTACCTAACATTCTCTCAACCTACCGGCAATGTGCTAAAAAACATCCATGATGAAATATGACCTGATCCATGATTATTCCTGTTAATTGACAGGAGAAAATCAGTCTGCAGTTTCAAGGTAATTGAGGATGCTGATACTCAAGATCCCATTGAGGTACCAGCTTCCCAAACAGCAACTACGACAGGATCTCAGTTCTCACAGGATGTTATGCATGTTGTTGCTGACAAAAATGAACAATGTGTTCCTTCAAGTTCTGGTGAAGCTATTTCAGGGAAAGAAGGTCAAACAACATTTGTTTAAATTAGTTTGCCATTATCTATACTTAAATTTGCTTAATGCAAATTTGATATTTACAGATTCATTAGCTGAGAAGGATGGCCGTGACGATTTGACTTATTTACTGACCTCAATGCAACATTTGGATGAATCTGAAGAGGAAGAGTTTATCCGCAAGACATTAGGGTTTAAAGAAATAAGGAAGGAAAGAGTTAGTCTCCATAACTCCATTCCTGGAGTTAGGCCCGTAAGAAGCAATACTGAACAAAAAGGTTCAATGAGGGTTCACCCTCCAGAAAGTCCTTTGCCTCAGCCTCGCCAGGATCGAATTTCAGAGTTGGAGAAACATTTATTTCCTAGAGGTGCTGCAAATGCTAAATGCACAGATGATGAATCTGAAGGTTCACCAGATATTGTGATGGGTGAACCATCATTGGTGCATGATTCTTCTGATGTTCCGATGACTGATGAGAACTTTACTGGAAGTGAAATTGACAGGGAGACCCCAAATGTGGGTGCCAGAGCAGCAGGCCATATTCTTGATCCTGAACCATGCTTGCCTGATCATGCATATGAAAGGCAATCCAGAGGTTCCTCAGTTGGTTTGTGCAGAGACACAGAAGTCGCCAAAGAAAACGAGGCATGCAGGAGGAGCAATATTTCTGTGGAGGTGCTTGTACTAAACTTGTTTTTCACCTTTTACTTATTCATTACTGAACTTCCGATACATTGACTATGGCATATATCTCGATTTACTTTGCGCTGCAGGAAGATGATGTGCCAATAGACTATCCAACTATTGGCAGATCTACTAGTGAAACAGAAACTTCTTCTCATCATCTGGAGGGCAGCTCGACAGAAGAATTGGTCAGTAAACCAGGTAGACATGCAGCTCCAGATGGTATAGATAGGACTTTACATGCAGCTGAGGATAGCATTCAACATCTAGTAAGTGCCTGTACGAATTATTATTATAAAATATAGATTACTGAGTGTATCCTGATATTAGGTTCCTGTTTCGTGGCACAGGAAGTGGTGAAAGAGGGTGGTGTTCTACAAGGTACTTGTTTTCTATGAAAATGCCAGCTAAACAGATTCCCCCAGGACTTTGGAAAAGACAAAATATTTATTACAGCTTTTTGGTCATCCAAACCACACAACCATTATACTAAAACTTTGCACTATTACTACCACCATCTCAAAAAGGATGCAATTCTATTATCTTAAGTTTGATTAAGTTTATATACTCCCACCATTCGAAGTTATAAGATGTTTTGGCTTTTTTAGATACATAGATTTCGCTATGCACTTAGATATACACTATGTCTAGATACATAGTAAAAGTAATATGTCTAGAAAAGCCAAAACACCTTATAATTTGGAATGGAGGGAGTAGAAAATAGTATCAACTTGTATGACTCCAAATAGGTATACTATGAAAATATATTTCATGGCAAATCTAATGATACTTGTTTAGTACGATAAATTTTAGTATCTTTTTATATAAATTTGGTCAAATTTCAGATCATTTGACTTGGCATTATTCTAGAATTGCATCTTTTCTGTGGAGGGAGTATTTTTAAAGTCTGGATTGGTTATTTTCTGAAATATAGAATAATTCCTTTTCTACTCCAACCTCTTGGCAAGCAACTGTGTACAGTCCACACGTGAATGCTCAGTCACACACACAATAAAAAAAAATCATCCATTACAAACAGACCCTAAAGCAGAAGAAAGTCCAACATTGTTCCCTGCTTAAAGAGACAGTACAGAAGCACATACTCCCGCGGTCCCGCCGCTCCACATTATAGGTCGTTTTGGCTTTTCTAGGTACATAGCAGCTATGTACCTAGATCTACGCTATGTCTAGAACTTTAGATACATAGTAAAAAATATGTATGTAGAAAAGGCAAAACGACCTATAATTTGAAATGGAGGGAGTATATTAAGGAAATAAGCTCCCACCCTCTGTCCCAAATTATAGGTCATTTTGGCTTTTCTAGGTACATAGCTTTTGCTATGCACCTATAAATATATGATATGTCTAGATACATAATAAAAGTTGTGTATCTAGAAGAGCCAAAACGACCTATAAATTGGAACGGAGGGAGTATTTAGCATTGGTTAAATTGTTAGAAAGCTATGTCATGAACATTATCACAATATTCACCAGTCACCACGTGGTAGAATATCATGTCTCAGTATGATGTTATAAATGATATACTACCTATGGTTCCTTGCCTTAAATTATTTGTCAGTTTAGGGCATGGGTGCTGTCTTCCATACTTGTTGGCGATTATTCCGTATTTGAACATGCTAGAGAGGTGTGCATCATTATATTAAAGGAGAAGGGGTAAAACCCTTAAATATACCCACACCCACACATGCCAGAGACTCTTAGATTACATTCACACCCTTGATTATAAAAACAGCAAACTCAGCCTATGCATAGTGTTGGAGTGTGATTGTATTAGGCCCATGAGGCTAGGCCCATGTGGCCCATGTATGGTACCTATATAGCTACCCTTCTAGGGTTAGCCCAAATCAATGAAAATCATTCCCTAACATGGTATCAGCAGCCTAGGGTTAGGTCTTCCTCTTCCCTCTCTCTTTGCTGCCCGCCGCCCCTCACTGGAGGCGCCGCCGCCGGCCCCTGGTGCCATGGCCGGCGGTCCTCCACCTCCTCCTTCTCTCTACACCTTCTTCCCACCTCTATCTTCACCCTCCTGGGCTCAATCAATGGCTGCACCTGCCTCTGCTGGGCCTCCTCCAACTCTGGGCACACCCGCCGCCGGCGCCCCTTTCTTCCCCGGCGCCCGCCCTTCCCCTCCTCCTGGTGCTGGTGGCCACACCTTCTTCCCCGTCGCCTCCACAACCCCCGGCGCTCCCGTGGCCAGTGCCCTGTCCGCCCTGGAGGCCGCGGCCGCAGTCCCTGGCGCGGCTGTCGCCCTGGGGGCCGTGGCTGCTGCTCCGCCCGCCATGGGGGCTGCGGTTGCTACTCCAGGCGCGACTGCCGCCCTGGGGGCCGTGTCCGCCCGGGCCCTCTTCCCCCGACGGCTGCACGGGAACGCTCCCGTCCTCGACGGCTGCACGGGAACGCTGCCCACCCGGACGCGATTTGCGCCTGCTGCCGACTCTTGGCTCCCTCATCCTCCCTCACCTGCACGCTGGACGGCTGCAGCCCTCCAGCCGCTCCCTCATACTCCTTGGGCTCCAGTGGTGGCCGCCGCTCCTCCTCTTCCTGCGCCACTCGCTCTGGACCCAACGCCGCTGGTCACTCTACCCGCCCCGGCCGTCCTTCCTCCAGCGGCTGTGCTGCCCGACACTGCAACCGGGCCGCTGCATCTCCCGGGTGCGGCCCCAGGGGCAGCCACCACCTCCGGCGCTGCCGGCTGTGCTACCTCCGCGCCCCTCATCCACGCGGCTTGGGCACAGCAGGCCATCACCTCACCCGCTGCAGCGCCTTTCCCGGCCGACCCGGCTACTTCCGGATCTGGTCCCGCCTCACCACCGCCACCATGGACTTCCCCGTGGCCGTTGTCCCGTCCACCACCGACGACTCGGGCCACGCGCCGGCGCCGTGTCGCACGCCTGGCCTCGTCGGCTCCCTACCCTCTGCCCTCGGCTCAGTCCCCACCGCCGCTGCAGCCGACCCATCTTCCTGGCGCCGCCACCACCATGGCCGCGGGCGCCGCGGCTGCTGGCGCGGGGAGCTCAGGCGCCGCCAATCTGGCCTACTCCTTCACCGCCAGCCCTGATTGGATCGCCGACTCGGGCGCCACTTTCCACACCACGCCCGATGCGAAACTCCTTTCTTCTCTTCGTCCTCCCCACCCTTCCTGTCCCTCCTCTATCATGGTCGCCAATGGCACTTGCCTTCCTGTCTCCTCCGTGGGCACTGCCAGTTCCCACGGCTCCTTTCATATCCCTGATGTTCTTGTGGCTCCCGGTATGGTTCACAACCTTCTTTCTATTCGTCGTTTCACCACTGACAACTCTTGTTCGGTTGAGTTTGACCCCTCTGGCCTCACCGTGCGGGATTTGGCCTCCCGGGTTTCTCGGCTCCGATGTAACAGCACTGGGCCTCTCTACACCCTTCAGTTTCCGGCCTCTGTTTCACCTTCTTCGCCTTCCTCAGCCGCGTTCGCCGTCACTCCTTCCTCCACCACTTGGCACCGTCGTCTCGGCCATCCTGGCCGGGATGCCCTGATACAGCTCGAGCATAGTTTCGACATTCGGTGCTCTCGGGCTCACGATGATCACTTGTGTCATGCGTGCCAGCTGGGCCGTCACGTTCGCCTTCCCTTTCAGTCCTCTTCCTCACATGCCACTCATGTCTTTGATCTTATTCACTGCGACTTATGGACTTCTCCTGTTCTCAGCATGTCTGGCTATAAGTACTACTTGGTGGTGGTCGATGATTTCTCCCATTACTCCTGGACTTTTCCTCTGCGTGCCAAGTCCGAGGCTTTCCCCACTCTTAGCCACTTCTTTGCTTGGGTTTCCACTCAGTTCGGCCTCGCCATCAAGGCTGTCCAGTGCGACAATAGCCGTGAGTTCGATAACTCAACCTCCCGTGCTTTCTTCCTTTCTTCCGATGTCCACCTGCACATGTCTTGTCCGTATACCTCCTCAGAACGGCAAGGCAGAGCGTATGATCCGCACCACCAACGACATCATGCGCACCCTTCTGCTCCAGGCATCTCTACCCGCTCGCTTCTGGGCTGAGTGTCTGCACACCTCCACCTATCTCCTTAACCGACTTCCTTCTACTGCCTGCCCAGCTCCCACGCCTCACCACGCTCTTTTCGGTACCCCTCCTCGGTACAACCACCTTCGAGTCTTCGGGTGTGCGTGTTACCCTAACACCGTCGCCACCGCTCCTCATAAGCTGGCTCCCCGGTCGACCCTCTGTGTCTTTCTCGGATACTCTCCGGATCACAAGGGTTACCGATGCTTTGACCTTACCTCTCGCCGTGTCCTCATCTCTCGCCATGTCGTGTTTGATGAGTCGGCGTTCCCTTACTCCGCCACCTCTCCACCCACACCTCCCGCTGACCCTACGGAGGCTTCCTTCTTTTCCACTGACCCGGCGATTCCGCCACCCTTCTCCCCCTACCCTGCAGGTACTGCTCCGGCGCGCTCTCCTGGTGGTCCCGCCTCGCCCCTGCCGGACTCGCCCCAGGATCTTCCGGTGCCTGACACGGTCGAGGCAGCCCCGGAGCTTCCACCCTCGCTCCCTGTGGCTTCGCTGCCTCCCGTTGTGCCAGATGCTGCCGTTCCGATCGCGGGACCGAGCACACCGACCCCACCTCCCGGGCGCTTCGGACTCGTCTACCAGCGCCGGCAGGAGCCGCGTCCGCCCTCACCTCATCCCGGACGTTTCGGGATCGTCTACGAGCGCCGGCGTGAACCCGGCGGCCGAGGCACTAGGTCCCACGTCAGGTTGGCGAGGAGGGCCACGTACTCCTCGTCCATCGCGCGGCGCCAGTGAGGATCCGCCAAGGCCGCGCGAACGGAAGAGGGTACCGGAGAGATCTCCGGCTCACAGGCGGCGGCGGTGAGGGCCTGCGGGCGAGACGCCTGCCTCGTCACCATCGGGTGAGTGTGACGAGGGTCCCGGTGAAGAAGAGGCGGGTGGTACACCGGCGGGTCGGCGCGAGAGCGTGGTGATGCCGGCGGAGCATGCACCGGCGACGACGTCGCTGGTGACGAGAGCGGCGGAGCCGGCTCACGCCGGCGCTCGTAGACGATCCCGAAACGTCCGGGAGGAGGTGAGGGCGGACGCGGCTCCCGCCGGCGCTGGTAGACGAGTCCGAAGCGCCCGGGAGGAGGTGGGGTCGGTGTGCTCGGTCCCACGATCGGAACGGCAGCATCTGGCACAACGGGAGGCAGCGAAGCTCCTCGCCAACCAGACGTGGGACCTAGTGCCTCGTCCGCCGGGTTTCAACATTGTCACCGGCAAGTGGATCTGGACGCACAAGAGGCGGGCTGATGGTTCCTTGGAGCGCTACAAGGCTCGCTGGGTCCTCCGCGGCTTCACTCAGCGGCCCGACATTGACTATGCTGAGACTTTCAGTCCCGTGGTGAAGCCAGTTACAGTCCGCACCGTCCTCTCCCTGGCTCTCGAGCGCTCCTGGCCTGTGCATCAGCTGGATGTCGAAGAATGCCTTCCTTCATGGCACTCTGACTGAGACGGTCTACTGCAGTCAACCGGCAGGTTTTGTGGATGCTTCTCGTCCTGACTTCGTCTGCCGGCTCAACAAATCTCTCTACGGGCTCAAGCAGGCACCCCGGGCTTGGTACTCTCGATTCGCTACCTTCCTGCAGACTCTTGGGTTCACGGAGGCCAAGTCTGACACCTCCCTGTTCATATACCACTATGGGGGTGAGACTGCTTACCTGCTCCTCTATGTGGATGACATTGTTCTCACTGCCTCCAGCGAATCTCTGCTCCACCGCATCATTGCCTCACTCCAGAAGGAATTTGCTATGAAGGATCTTGGGGTGCTCCACCACTTCCTCGGCGTCACTGTTGAGCCCCGACCTTCCGGCCTGTTCCTCCACCAGCGGCAGTTTACTTGTGACATTCTGGAGCGAGCCGGGATGACCGCCTGCCAGTCCTGCTCTACACCGGTGGACACCCAGGGCAAGCTGTCAGAGGCTGGGGGTTTGATGCTTGGACCAGCAGACTCCACCGCCTACCGGAGTCTTGCTGGCGCACTTCAGTACCTCACCTTCACACGACCGAACATCACTTATGCCGTCCAGCAGCTCTGCCTCTACATGCATGCTCCGCGGGAGCCTCACCTGGCTGCTATGAAGCGGCTTCACCGATACCTCCGTGGCACCCTTGGCTACGGGCTGCTCCTCGGCCGGTCTTCCACTGCCGAGCTGGTTATCTACACCGACGCTGACTGGGCGGGATGCCCGGACACCCGCAGGTCCACCTCCGGCTACGCGGTCTTCCTCGGCGGCAACCTGGTCTCTTGGTCGTCCAAGCGCCAGCCCGTGGTGTCCCGCTCCAGTGCCGAGGCGGAGTACCGTGCCGTGGCCAACGGCGTGGCCGAGGCCGCATGGCTCCGCCAGCTCCTGGCTGAGCTTCACCGCCCACTCGCCAGGAGCACGCTCGTCTACTGCGACAACGTCAGTGCGGTCTACCTCTCCACCAACCCCGTGCAGCACCAGAGGACCAAGCATGTGGAGATCGATCTACACTTCGTCCGCGACCGGGTGGCCATCGGCGACGTCTGGGTTTTTCACGTCCCGACCACCTCCCAGTTTGCGGATATCTTCACCAAAGGCCTCCCTTTCTCGACCTTCTCCGAGTTTCGCTCCAGCCTCAACGTCTCCAGTGGCTAGTTGTGGCTGCGGGGGGGTCCTGTGTGTTGTGCTCTTACTTGTTTTCTTTCTTGTTCAGCCTTGAACTCCGCTGCACCGGTAGTTCAGACTGCGGGGGGTGTTGGAGTGTGATTGTATTAGGCCCATGAGGCTAGGCCCATGTGGCCCATGTATGGTACCTATATAGCTACCCTTCTAGGGTTAGCCCAAATCAATGAAAATCATTCCCTAACACATAGAAGTAGTTTTTTTATGAATCTATATATTAATTTAATTTTCACTGACAAATCCAAGTACTTCAATGTATAGCAGTTTGTAGGGACAAAAAATCTTTGTTTGGTATTCTGGCAATGAGTGCCAAATTTGTAGCATGTATTTGTTGAGGTTTTGTAGCATATATTTTTTCTCCACAGATAAGTCAAGCCAGTCATTGGAGATGCCTTTGGAAGATATTGATCCAGTGAATCAGCCTCAGATGCATGGTGGAAGCACTAAGGTAGATTCTTATATACCCTAGATGCTGTTGTCTTTCAATCACTGGTGCTCTAAATAACCTAGCCAAGAGCTTTTATTCACGCTGTTATATAGATAAAGTACCACTTCATCATGTATTACGAGCATCCTTGATGGTGAAGGAGATTAAGTTAGCTATCCTGAGTGGCAAGTGTTTTTTTTTTGTGGGGGGTAAGGAAATATTTGCTCACAGCCCAATAGCAAAGTTAGACAAGGAATCCAAACTAGTGCTCTGGGATTCTGTCCTGTTAGCATGTCTAGGCAAGATTTGGTAAGGGAGAAATGCCAATATATCTGTTAATAAATTCAAACCACTAAAGTTGGTGAGCACTTGAGCAGCAATGCTTATTACTGAGGGATGCGTTAGCATGTTTGGTTCACTTAGTGGTACCTAAATATGGTCACATCTCGTCACATTTTATGCCATCCTTTACATACTTATATTCACATGAGCATAGGTGAAGCAGCAACCGTCAGAGATGTAGTTATTTTATCCTGTGTGCAAATCTTCATCACACTTTTCGTTGTATAATACTCCCTCCATTTTCAAGTGTAGGGCATGTACTTTCAAAAAAAAAAGTGTAGGGCGTGTTAGGATTTTCCAAACCAAAATTTGTCCATCAATTGCACGAAGTATATGTATGTCTAGAGCACAGCAGATGCATCGACAGATCTTGTTTTACATGCCTTTTAGTAAGACATTGGTTTGTGGTAATTGTACATATTGTAACAGAAATTAATTGTCAAAGTATACCTTGAAAGACTTTCCCAAATACTAAAGCGCCTTATTAAAATAAATGGTAAGTTCCATGTTTGCCTGATCTCAGAAGACAAAAATTTCATCCTTGTCTTCTTTGGACTTTCAGAAATTGGCACCTGATTTGTGCAATGCACTGTCCTTAACCAAACAGAAGAAGCAAAAAGCAGCCCAAGAGGGGAAAATGAAGAAACAGTCAAAGAGGGGCAAAAAAGTGGCTGGTATTACTTGTGCTCAGTCTACTTTATATTTATACTTTGTTACTCCCTCTGATTCCATGTATAGGTCGTCTTAGGAATCTAGTTGGTACTTTTAACTTGGCTCATCAATATCAATATTATATAAAAGTTACAAAGATCAACAACTGATGGCTGATGTTACTAGATTCATCATGGCAAATACTTTCATACTATATAACTTTCTTTGTTTAAAATTATATAGTTATACAGAAATTGCAAGTCAAAGTGCTAAATGACTTGCATCTGGAACCAGAAGGGGTAGTTTCTAATGCATGTGCACCATGAGGATTCTTGTAATACAATCATTCAGTTATCATTTGGCTATTAGACTGTGGATTGTTCTTAGCTAGGCTGATACCTGCATGGCTGTATTAGAGATGTTTGGGGGTCTTTAAATAAGCAGAATCATGCTTTTGTTGTGCTTGATCAATCATTTACATGTTCCATTTCTTCCATGTACCATTAGATTAAATCTTATACAAGGACAGCATTTCTAGAGCTTGTTTTGGATCCTATACCTAACAACCTTGCCAGCAAGAATAGCAAAGATGGTTGGATATTGGCTTCTTTCCTACTTTTGGGCTAGGATTTCCTTGCTTTAAAGGGAGACACTGTTGGAGTATATGTATATGAGGCCCATGTGGCTAGGCCCATGAGGCCCATGTATGTTACACTATATAGCTACCCTCCTAGGGTTAGCCTAATCAATTTAGTCCATTCATTCCAACATGGTATCAAGAGCCTAGTTTCCTTTCCCCTTCTCCCTCCCTCCCTCCCGCAGCCAGCAGCCGCCAGGCCCCTGCCGCCCCCGCCGGCGCGCCGCCAGGCGCCATGGCCGGCCCTGGCTCCCCTCCTCCCCCATCCTCCTTCCTCTCTTTCCCCCCTCCCCAACGCCACTTTCTGGGCCCAGGTGGCGGGCGCGTGTCCTGCGCCGCCGGCCAGCCAGGTCGCCGCCCCCTGCGCCCCTCCCCTGCTCTCGGGCGCGCCGCCGGCCAGCCAGGGTGCCGCCCCCTGCGCCCCTCCCCTGCTCTCTAGCGCGCCGCCGGCCCGCCAGGGCGCCGCCACCTGCGCCACACCCCCCTCTGGCGCCGCCCCCTGCGCCCCTCCCCTGCTCTCTGGGGCGGCTGCGGGCCTGGCCTCTGCGCCGCCGGCCAACCTGCTGGTGCGCCCGGCCCTTGCCCTCACCTCCGATGGCGCTCCGGCGGCTATGACTTTCCCGGTCAACCTTGCCGCTGTCGCAGACGCCGTCGGGGCTGATCTTCCAGTGGATGCAACCGCTGCCGCTGCTGCTGCTGCTGCTGCAGGCCTGGTCCTGCTAGGTGGTGCTGGTGCGGACTCCCACCAGCAGGGACCGACCATGGGCAGCAGCACCTTCCACCTTCCCGCCCCGCCTTCGGCCGTCCTCTACGATCCTCGGCCCGTCTCCGCCCTCGCTGCCGCGCTCGTTTCCGCCCGGGCCGCGGCCGCCGCCGAACAGGAGCGCGTCCGTGCGGCTGCTCTGGTGTGGCAACGGGAGCGGGACGCCGCCGACACCTTGGCCCGACAGATCGCCGAGGCGGAGCAGCTTCTCACCCTCGACGGGGGGGCCACCTCATCCGGCTCGACGGGACACCTCACCTCCACCACCACGCATCTCCGTCTCCGTCACGATCCGGCCGATCCCCTCGTCTCGCAGCTTCACTACCAGGCGGGTGGTGTCCAGAACATTCGGCTACTTGTCCCGGTCGTTATCGACCCCGAGTCGCCCTCGTACGCCCGTTGGAGGGATCTGGTGGTCCTTACTCTTCGCCGCTACGCCCTCGACGACCACGTCCTCGACGAGCCAGCGCCCATGGTCCAGACTCCGTCGTGGTAGCGTCTCAACAGTATCGTGCTTTCCTGGATCCTCGGCACGATCTCCGTCGACCTCCACGACCTCGTCCGCACCTCCACCTACGCTCGCCAGGCCTGGCTCACACTCGAGGGCCAGTTTCTGGGAAATGCTGAGGCCCGGGCTCTGCGTTTCGACGCGAGCTTCCGCACCTTCGTCCAGGGGGACCTTGCCGTTGGCGAGTTCTGCCGGAAGATGAAGACCATGGCGGATTCCCTCGGCGACCTGGGCTGGCCCGTGGAGGATCGAATCCTCGTCCTCAACGTCCTCCGCGGGCTCAGCGACCGCTACGCCCATCTCCGGACGTGGATCACCCGTCAGCGGCCCTTCCCCACCTTCCTGCAGGTCCGTGACGACCTCGTCATGGAGGAGCTCACTCAGGGTTTTCAGCCGGGGTCCACCGCCGCCCAGGGGTCTTCGACGGCCCTGGCTGCTACTCCGCCGCGCCCGTCTGCCCCCCCTCGTCCGTCTGCTCCACCACCGTCGTCCCTTCTTGGTCGTCCTCCCTCCAGACCTAGCGGAGGTGGGGGGGTCGTGGCAGTCGTCGCCGACGCGGTGGGGGCAGTGGGGGTCGTGGTGGAGGCCGTGGTGGTCCACCGGGGGGGCACCATGGCCTTCTTTCCACAACCCATGGTCAGGGCGCATTTCTATGTGGCCCTACCATGCTCCAGGGGGTGAGATTCGCCCACCAGCGGCCATGTTTACTGGTGCTCCACCTCCAGGCGTCTCCACTACACCGCCGTGGGCTACTTCCCCTGGCACCCCGCCAGGGTCTGCCGGCTGGGATCAGGCGTCCTTGGCACGGTCGTTCAGCACCATGGGCTTGACACCTCCTGTCGGACCGGAGTGGATTGCCGACTCGGGTGCCACCTACCACACCACCCCTAACTCTAGTATATTTTCTTCTGTCCATTCTCCTTCTGCTTCTTTCCCCTCGTCCATTATGGTCGCAAATGGTTCGTGTCTTCCTGTCACCTCTGTGGGTACCGCCGGTGCCCATGGGTCCTTTCGCCTTCCTGATGTTCTCGTTGCACCCTCTATGGTTCACAACCTCCTTTCTATTCGTCGTTTTACAGCTGACAACTCGTGTTCTGTGGAGTTTGACTCTTCTGGTCTTACTGTGAAGGATTTGGCTACCTGGCGTCCTCTGCTCCGATGTGACAGTACGGGGCCCCTTTACACCCTCCGATTTTCGGCGTCTGCCTCGCCATCTTCGCTTTTGTCAGCTGCCTTCGCCACCACCTCTTCTACTACCTGGCACCGGCGCCTCGGCCATCCTGGACGTGATGCCCTGATGCAGCTTAGTCATAGCTCAGACATTCGTTGTACTCGAGCTCATGCTGAGTATTTGTGTCATGCGTGCCAAATCGGCCGTCATGTTCGTCTTCCTTTTTCCAGTTCTTCTTCACATGCGGCTCGCATTTTTGATATTGTACATTGCGACCTATGGATGTCTCCTGTACTCAGCATTTCTGGCTATAAGTACTATCTGGTGGTGGTTGATGATTTTTCGCACTATTCGTGGACTTTTCCCTTGCGTGCCAAGTCTGAGACATTCCCTGCGCTTCACCATTTCTTCGCTTGGGTTTCCACTCAGTTCGGCCTCACCATCAAGGCCGTCCAGTGCGACAATGGCTGTGAGTTCGATAACTCCACGTCACGGGCTTTCTTCCTCTCCCGCGGTGTCCAGTTGCGCATGTCTTGTCCGTACATCTCCTCTCAAAACGGCAAGGCAGAGCGCATGATTCGCACTACAAATGACATCGTCCGTACCCTCCTTCTCCAGGCTTCACTCCCCGCTCACTTCTGGGCAGAGAGCCTGCACACCTCCACCTATCTCCTTAACCGCCTTTCTTCCGCCGCTTGCCCGGCTCCCACACCACACCACGCTCTTTTCGGTACCCCTCCGAGGTATGACCACATTCGTGTCTTCGGGTGTGTGTTACCCTAACACTACGGCCACTGCTCCGCACAAGTTGGCTCCCCGATCCACTCTCTGTGTCTTCCTTGGGTACTCCCCGGACCACAAGGGGTACCGCTACTATGACCTCACCTCTCGTCGCGTCCTCATCTCACGCCATGTGGTGTTTGATGAGTCTGTCTTCCCCTTTTCCACCACCAACACCCCTTCCACCTCCGGGCTTGACCTCTCCTCTTTACCCACTGATGCGGTGGTCGAGCCACCTTTGTCTTTGTTTCCTGCAGGTTCTACGGCCCCGTGCCCTGGCTCGCCATCGGCCGGTGCCTCTCCCGACACTGCACCTCGTTCGAGCCGGGACGGGGACCCTTCCGGGCCGGCCCCTGTCACTTCGACTGACGAGGGTTCCCGGCCCTCACCTCCGGCTCCGACTGCGCGCTTTGCCCGGCCGATCCTTGTGTACCAGCGCCGGGCCCGGCTTGCGCCGGCACCTTCGCCGCCGCCGGTGGCCTCTCCTTCATCGGCGTCACCAGCGGAGATATCTTCCTCTCCGCCAGGGACACCGGGGCCGTCGCCGCAGCCCCAACCTACCCGCGTCGAGCAATCGGTATATCACCCGCCGCTCATTCACCGCCACCCACGTCATGTTCATCCTATGGTGACACGACACGCGGCTGGGACCCTGCAGCCACGGGCTCTTGCGGCGATGCCCGTGGACTCGCAGATCTCTCCGATACCCTCGTCCGTCCGTGAGGCCTTGGTGGACCCTCACTGGCGCCACGCAATGTGTCGGTGTTCGGACCGAGGGGGGTCCTAAACCAACGAGTAAATGCTGCGTGACTCTTTCCTGGATGGTGATGCAAGGAGAACACACGGGGGTTTATCCTGGTTCGGGCAAAAGAAGGCCCTACGTCCAGCGGGGGAGAGGATTGTATTTCCTTGCACCGAGGTGCTCGTGTAGGGGTTACAAGCAGGCGAGAGAGGGTGTCGAGCCCAAGTCTCAAAGAGAAAAAAGGAGAAAGGCGGTTGCTTGAGATGTTGATCTCTTGCTTTTCGTTGTTCGGTCGGGTGGTTGGTTGTTTCGTCTTCTTTTTGTTCGTCTGTTCGTTGGTTGGTTCGTTCGTCCGCCCCCCTCTGTCGAACCCTGGCCTACCCTTTTATAAGGCGAGAGAAGGCCAAGCCAAGGGGAGCCTTGAGGTGATGCTTTGTCGATTCCTGTTGAGTTGACTGTAGCGACGTGCCTTCGGAATGGCCGGCCATCCCTGGGTACCCTGACGTTGTGGGAGACAAGATGGCGAAATGACCCAGAGCGCCATGCCATACCGTCCTTCGAACTAAGCCGAGCGTCGAAGCTGGGTCGAGGCCGGGTCGAGGTTGGATGGATAAGGCCGAATCCCTGATATCGCGGGGAACGGACCTTGTCTTATCCTCCCTCGAGGGTGATTGATGGTGAACAGTGTGCGGTAAGGTGGGTACAGTGACGGGTTTCACCTCCCATCACGGGATGGGCGGTAAAACAGTGAGACTCGACGTGGGTATTGTTCCCACGTTGGTCCATGCCGCAGCCATGCCGGTAGGTGGTAGTAGGTACCCGCATTGAATGCTATGGCTTTCGTCCTGGGGTAGGTAAAGAAAACGCGTCGAGGAGCCGGGGCGCGGTCGAGGCGCCCCGTCGAGCGGGCCTCGTACGAGTCGG
Organism: Saccharum hybrid cultivar R570; assembly: GCA_038087645.1. Lineage (NCBI taxonomy): Eukaryota > Viridiplantae > Streptophyta > Magnoliopsida > Poales > Poaceae > Saccharum > Saccharum hybrid cultivar. Next base: position 1,083,779 of record JAQSUU010000100.1, read on the forward strand.
AGCCGGGGCGCGGTCGAGGCGCCCCGTCGAGCGGGCCTCGTACGAGTCGGAGCCGGGGCGCGGTCGAGGCGCCGCGCCGAGCGGGCCTCGTACGAGTCGGAGCCGGGGCGCGGTCGAGGCGCCCCGTCGAGCGGGCCTCGTACGAGTCGGAGCCGGGGCGCGGTCGAGGCGCCCCGTCGAGCGGGCCTCGTGATACTCGGCCGAGGTGGGCTATCTTTCATTGCGGTTTCGGTTATGTTAGTGTTTTGACGATAGCTGTGGGTACCCCCGTACTGTTGGTACCGACAGTAGCCCCCGAGCCTTTGGGTGAGTGTGTGATCACTCTCCCAGAGGTTGGTCAGAACTGGAGTCGTGGCGTCGTGATTTTTTTCGGTGGGGGCGTGCGAGCGCACCCGCCGGGTGTAGCCCCCGAGGCCTCGGTGGAGTATGGAGACTCCTCCGAGGTCTTGTACGCATTTGATTGGGGAACGTTTCGTTGCGGTCAAGCCCCCGAGCCTCGCGCGCGCGAGGTCGATCAGGGTCCCGGCCGTCTTTCGCTGTGCGACCCTCGCGCTCCTTTTTCGAAAAAAGGAGGAGGGGTGGAGAATGTCGTACTACCCTCGTTTGGGCCCGAGTTACGACGATCTCCGGTGAGCTGCTAGCGGGGGAATTCGAGTGAGAACCCGTGCCCCGTTCGTTAGGGGTCGGCTAGTGGCCCGGAGGCGCCCTCAAAAATGCCAAGAAGTGGTCGTGTAGATCTCGATTCCCTTCGACAGGATTCGAGGGCTCGATGCCTCCCCCGGAGGGATTCCTACCACAACCTTCTCCTTCGGCCTCGAATACGTCCTGGGGTGCCTCGAGAGCGCGGCTCGAGCCCTTGGCCATGTACGGGCGCACCCTGGGTCGTCCCTAACTCTGTTGCTCGAGGGCAGCTGTCGAACCCCGTTCGAGGGCCAGCTTTCGCTCCCTCGAGACTTATTGCGGGCTTCGCACCCATTTTTGCGGTCGGGACCCCGAGCCTCGCACGCACGAGGTCGATCAGAGTCCCGGCCGTCTTTCGCGACCCTCACGCTCCTTTTTCGAGAAAAGGAGGAGGGGTGGAGAACGTCGTACTACCCTCGTTTGGGCCCGAGTTCCGACGATCTCCGGTGAGCTGCTAGCGGGGGAATTCGAGTGAGAACCCGTGCCCCGTTCGTTAGGGGTCGACTAGTGGCCCGGAGGCGCCCTCAAAAATGCCAAGAAGTGGTCGTGTGGATCTCGATTCCCTTCGACAGGATTCGAGGGCTCGATGCCTCCCCCGGAGGGATTCCTACCACAACCTTCTCCTTCGGCCTCGAATACGTCCTGGGGTGCCTCGAGAGCGCGGCTCGAGCCCTTGGCCATGTACGGGCGCACCCCGGGTCGTCCCTAACTCTGTTGCTCGAGGGCAGCTGTCGAACTCCTTTCGAGGGCCAGCTTTCGCTCCCTCGAGACTTATTGCGGGCTTCCTGGGGATATTCCGTGAGGCCTTGGTGGACCCTCACTGGCGCCACGCAATGTGTCGGTGTTCGGACCGAGGGGGGTCCTAAACCAACGAGTAAATGCTGCGTGACTCTTTCCTGGATGGTGATGCAAGGAGAACACACGGGGGTTTATCCTGGTTCGGGCAAAAGAAGGTCCTACGTCCAGCGGGGGGGGAGAGGATTGTATTTCCTTGCACCGAGGTGCTCGTGTAGGGGTTACAAGCAGGCGAGAGAGGGTGTCGAGCCCAAGTCTCAAAGAGAAAAAAAGAGAAAGGCGGTTGCTTGAGATGTTGATCTCTTGCTTTTCGTTGTTCGGTCGGGTGGTTGGTTGTTTCGTCTTCTTTTTGTTCGTCTGTTCGTTGGTTGGTTCGTTCGTCCGCCCCCTCTGTCGAACCCTGGCCTACCCTTTTATAAGGCGAGAGGAGGCCAAGCCAAGGGGAGCCTTGAGGTGATGCTTTGTCGATTCCTGTTGAGTTGACTGTAGCGACGTGCCTTCGGAATGGCCGGCCATCCCTGGGTACCCTGACGTTGTGGGAGACAAGATGGCGAAATGACCCAGAGCGCCATGCCATACCGTCCTTCGAACTAAGCCGAGCGTCGAAGCTGGGTCGAGGTTGGATGGATAAGGCCGAATCCCTGATATCGCGGGGAACGGACCTTGTCTTATCCTCCCTCGAGGGTGATTGATGGTGAACAGTGTACGGTAAGGTGGGTACAGTGACGGGTTTCACCTCCCATCACGGGATGGGCGGTAAAACAGTGAGACTCGACGTGGGTATTGTTCCCACGTTGGTCCATGCCGCAGCCATGCCGGTAGGTGGTAGTAGGTACCCGCATTGAATGCTATGGCTTTCGTCCTGGGGTAGGTAAAGAAAACGCGTCGAGGAGCCGGGGCGCGGTCGAGGCGCCCCGTCGAGCGGGCCTCGTACGAGTCGGAGCCGGGGCGCGGTCGAGGCGCCCCGTCGAGCGGGCCTCGTACGAGTCGGAGCCGGGGCGCGGTCGAGGCGCCCCGTCGAGCGGGCCTCGTACGAGTCGGAGCCGGGGCGCGGTCGAGGCGCCCCGCCGAGCGGGCCTCGTACGAGTCGGAGCCGGGGCGCGGTCGAGGCGCCCCGTCGAGCGGGCCTCGTACGAGTCGGAGCCGGGGCGCGGTCGAGGCGCCCCGTCGAGCGGGCCTCGTGATACTCGGCCAAGGTGGGCTATCTTTCATTGCGGTTTCGGTTATGTTAGTGTTTTGGCGATAGCTGTGGGTACCCCCGTACTGTTGGTACCGACACAATGGAAGAGGAGTATGCGGCTCTCCTCGCCAACCGGACGTGGGACCTGGTGCCACGTCCACCAGGCTCCAACGTCGTCACCGGCAAGTGGATCTGGACGCACAAGCGCCGGGCTGATGGCACTCTCGAGAGGTACAAGGCCCGTTGGGTTCTCAGGGGTTTCACTCAGCGGCCTGGTGTTGATTATGATGAGACTTTCAGTCCAGTGGTGAAGCCAGCTACAGTCCGCATAGTGCTCTCCCTCGCACTCACTCGCTCTTGGCCAGTGCATCAGCTGGATGTCAAGAATGCCTTCCTGCATGGTCTTCTCACTGAGACAGTTTACTGTAGTCAGCCGGCTGGGTTTGTTGACTCCTCATGTCCTGACATGGTTTGCAGGCTCAACCGATCTCTATACGGTCTCAAGCAGGCACCACGGGCATGGAACCATCGCTTCGCTGCCTTTCTGCGATCACTGGGGTTTGTGAAGGCCAAGTCCGATACGTCGTTGTTCATCTTCCACCATGGGGCTAAGACTGTGTATCTACTGCTCTATGTTGATGACATTGTCCTCACCGCCTTCACTGAGTCACTCCTTCGCCACATCATCGCCTCTCTACAGCAGGAATTTGCTATGAAGGATCTGTGTGTGCTCCACCACTTCCTTGAGGTCATTGTTGCGCCTCATTCTGCTGGCCTTCTTCTTCACCAGCGGCAGTACACTCTTGACATCCTTGAGCGAGCTGGGATGACAGACTGCAACCCCTGCTCTACCCTAGTTGACACACAGGGCAAGATGTCTGAGGCCGAGGGTAACCCGGTGTCTGATCCCACCGCGTACCGGAGTCTCGCTGGTGCTCTGCAGTACCTCACCTTCACTCGACCGGACATCACTTATGTAGTTCAGCAGCTGTGCCTTCATATGCATGATCCGAGGGAGCCCCACCTCACTGCCCTCAAGCGCCTCCTCCGCTACCTTCGAGGCACTGTGGGCTACGACTTACTTCTTCACCGGCGGTCCTCCTCCACTGAGATGGTTGTCTACACCGACGCTGACTGGGCTGGATGTCCGGACACTCGGCGTTCCACCTCCGGCTACGCTGTCTTCTTGGGCGGCAACCTGGTGTCCTGGTCGTCCAAGCGTCAGCAGGTGGCCTCCCGCTCCAGTGCTGAGACGGAGTACCACGCCGTGGCTAATGGCGTGGCGGAGGCCTCTTGGCTCCGACAGCTCCTGGCCGAGCTCCACAACCCTCTTTTCCGGAGCACGCTTGTCTACTGCGACAACGTCAGTGCGGTCTACCTCTCCACCAACCCCGTGCAGCACCAGCGGACGAAGCATGTGGAGATCGACCTTCACTTCGTCCGTGATCGGGTTGCCATCGGCGAGGTGCGAGTCCTACATGTACCTACTACGTCCCAGTTCGCAGACATCTTCACCAAGGGCCTCCCGTCATCCACCTTCACCGCCTTCCGCTCCAGCCTCAACATCACCAGTGGCTAGTTGCGTCTGTGGGGGGCTCGTATGTTTTGTATTTTCTTTTCCTGGTGTTCAGTCTGAATCCGCTGCGACGGTAGTTCAGACTGCGGGAGGTGTTGGAGTATATGTATATGAGGCCCATGTGACTAGGCCCATGAGGCCCATGTATGTTACACTATATAGCTACCCTCCTAGGGTTAGCCTAATCAATCTAGTCCATTCATTCCAACAGACACCACTCCTTTACTAGAGATGTTGTCTTTTGCCCTTAGTTTTTTTATGGGGAAAGTTGCGTACATACAGCTGAAGGTCATCATCACCTGGTCAACTGGCCAACTTGGGCCTTATTGTTTTTTGTATTTGATTGTTCTCTTATCTTATCTACTTAGCTTTGTTAAATTACTTGATTATGTATAATGGCTTATATTTTTTTGTCTGGAGTGCTGAAGTGTATTTTCTTTACAGATGAATCTAGCCATGCACTGGAAATACCCCAAGCAAATTTGGATTCGGAGAATCAACCTCATAATGATGAAGTGAACATTGAGGTAGACTTCTTATTAGTTTCTGTACTGAAATTCTTGGCTTAAAATCTTATATAGAAGTAATATTCTGGGAGTGGCCAAGGTAGGATTTTTTTTCTGTTTACCATGATAATCATGTGTTATTCAGGCCAACGAGGGATGAGTAGTCACATCGAACTTTGTAGATGTGTGGCCAGACGAAGACTTGTGTAGGGCCCTATTTTTATTCAAGTTGCATGCACTGACAAGAGCATAGGAGCCAGCAACAACAACAACAACAACAACATAGCCTTTTGTCCCAAGCAAGTTGGGGTAGGCTAGCATAGGAGCCAGCAACAAACATAGATATTGCACGCACCTTTTAAGAATGTGTTTTACTCTGAAGTTCGACATTCATATGCTTCTTTGGACTTTCAGCAACAGAGAGTGTTGAGTACCACACCGTCACCAAACCACGCTAAGGGGCAGAAGGGAGCTCAAAAGAGAAACAAGACAAAAAAATTGAATCAAAGAAAAATCCTTGGAGGTCTTACTTCTGCACATTCTGTACTTTTAAAACACAGTTATTTTCAGAAGGATACTGATGGCCTACGTTGCTATTTCATGGACTTTTATCATTAGATGCTGGCCTTGCGCAGCCGTCTGTAGTGAGAAGAAGCACAAGAACACGCTCAAGGCCTTTGGAGCATTGGCTTGGTGAAAGATTACTATATGGGCCTATAAATGACAGTAAGTACACTAATCTAGCACATGTGTCAGCAATGAAGACCTTTCTTTTTATGACCAAGACTTGTATCCGAATTTAAGGTCAAATATATTACAGCAAATTCATCATATCGACTTGAAAATGCCCTCTGCCTGACTGCCTGTCATTTTAATACAGCTAGTAGCTTTGTGCATCTAGACTTTTGATACTCAATAAATTAAAAGCTGCTCTGTACTGGTAGTAAAAAACAGTGGTGGAAACAAACAATAAAATCCCATTTGGGCACTGTGTTAGCACCCTATAGTTAATACTGACATAATCACATAACACTATTCAAAGTTCTGTTATGCGTTTCACAGCTTTACTTGCTTACCTAGTTGGCCCGATGCAAGATCCCTGTGTTTATTCTGTGTATAAATAAAGTAGAACAGCTACATTTTTAATCAAATACTTGTATCTTTTCCAGCTTTGCCTGCAGTTATTGGCATCAAAGCATACTCTCCCGGCCAAGATGGCAAGAGAACATTGAAAGTGAAATCTTTCGTGCCTGACCAGTATTCAGATCTTGTCGCTAAATCCGCGAAGTACTAAACAAGCCACATTTTCCTAAGAGGATCACGCCTTGTGACCTGTTGCTTTGTCACCTGACTTTATGTGATGTTGACATGTATCCGTGGAACTGGACATGTGAACTTGTAAAGTTTTTTTTTCTCTCGAACGAACTTGAAAAGTTAAAGGCAGACGTCCTATCCAATGGTTGTCAGTATCTTTTAGTTTGGATGCGATATTTCCACTTCGGCTTTTCGATACGTGGAGTCTAGGCTGCGAAATAGCATTTGCATGTGCTGATGTGCAGATGCTATGAGTTTTCCGGCGGTATACATAGTGGTGCTCGATAGTAAGGCAGTTTGAGGTTCAGCCTCTGGAAGGTGCCTTCACGTAGACGTAGTACACTTTTTGTAGCACTATACCGTTGCCAGATAAGTAAGGCAGTTTGAGGTTCAGCCTCTGGAAGGTGCCTTGTCGTAGTACACTTTTTGTAGCACTATGGAGTCTGGATTCTTTTTTTGTTTTTCTGCTTTTTAAAATGGATAGAAATAGAGGCAATTCATAGCTGTTTTAAGGGAGATTGAAAGAGATGGTTTAGTTGTTTGTTGTTTCAACCAAACATGTTAACTTTTCTATATCACATAGCTTTTAACAACTTTCTCATAACTCGAACGGTTTTTTTTTCACAGCTTACAGCTGAATCAGAGCTGGCTGGCACGTATCTATTGGTCCTAGATGTATGTTCGTGTTGGTTGATTTTATTTTATCGTGTCTTCTCGTTTTCAAATTTAAGATGCGATACCAAGATAAATATCCTGACCAATTGGAGCTGAATAAAAAAGAAGGATAACACACCTGTAAATATCATGCGGATGCACGGGTGCCACTAGATTCCAGCTATTCTTTGACCATACAGTCGTTGTGGCCTTGAGCACTGCAAAATAAGATCTGGGTTATAGATTAAGAATAACATTTTTTTAAAGGGAAAATCTAATTCCTTCATTATAAGAAAAGTAAAGAAATGAGGCATAAAGATCTCCGTTCAAAGTCCTGTAAAGCCGTTTGCGTGGTACGTCAGGAATGGCATTGTCTACTTTGCTAACTTGTGTGCAAGGATTAGTCTGAGTGAGCAATGACCTCGATCGTGGAGCATTGTTAGCAGTATTGGCCAACATACCTGCATGAATTTGTCTGAGACCAATGGCCTAGATCGTGGAACATTGAGCAGCGCTAGCAGCATTGGCTAACGGCTTAACACTTGATTGTCTTTGAGGTCTAAATGTCCTGCCTCTACTATGTATTCTCTCTATCCCAAAATAAATGATCTTAGAGCATTTAAATTTTGTCCTAAAATACATGATCTTTTTACTTCCCAATGCACCTTCTCTTTTCTCAATACAACTTTCTCCTTTTTCCAATACATGACCGTCTGTATTTTGGTCTTTTGTCTTCAAAGTTATTTTCCAAAGAGATGAGATTCCCTCTGTCCCAAAATAAATGATCTTAGAGCATTCAAATTTTGTCCTAAAATACATGACCTTTTTACTTCCCAGTGCACCTTTCTTTTTTCTCGGTACATCTTTATCTTTTTTCAATGGTCTTTTGGCTTTAAAGTTTGTTTTCGAAGAGATATGAGATGTCTGTATTTTGGTCTTTTTAAGGTTGGTCTCTGAAGACGTGGGACGGAGGGAGTAGGAAAGGGGACAAAGGGAGCAGGTGGTGAGTATGATGATGCCAATGCCCTGTTTAATTTTGGATAGGATTGACTACCACATAATGCAAAGAATCTACGAAAGAAACAACATATAGACCCTGTTCGCTTGAACTTATCAGCCATACCGTTTCAGCGAAATAATAATATTTTTCTCTCACAATATCGTTTTCCCAGCCATCTGAACAGAGCTAGAACCGTATTGACGCTTTGCAGGATTTATGGCACGCTATAAGGATGCGCCTTTTCCACTCTTCCTTAAATCACCACAAGGAAACCATACAGAGGCCAGAACATTGGCACGCATTGTATAAACTGGAACATGCCTTACATCTTTTAGCCCCTTATGGAAGTTACCCTAGTTGGCCTGAACAGTGTAGAACACTGAAAATAATACGTAATTTCTGATGATACCAGGCCTACACAGTAACTTGCGCTCTGCTTTCTGAATGAGACTCCAGGCCTTGTTTTTAGGTAGAAAAGACAAGGATACTAGTTGAGAACAACAATTTTCTGTCTTTTATTGGGCTTCTTTCCTTTTGCTGGACCCATCTCCGCGTCATCTGGACCTTTACATTTATTATCTTTGTCAGACACGATAGGTTTGTCGCCAATATCTTCATGGCTGTCATCACTATCATCTTCCGATTCAGATGAGCTGCAAGCAAATGGCTTTTCTGAAGGCTGGGAGCCGTTTATTGTTGCTTCAGCAGCTTCCACAGCTTGCTCTGAATGAAGATCAGCAACACCAAGAAGCAGATCCTGTAGAAAACAAATACATAGAAAGAACGTCATGCAAACATCAGTTCAAACAGCTTGGACCTCAAGTTTCCTCCATGATGCAGCTGAGACAATATACTAATATATGATCCCTCTCACCATCTCAATGTACTCCTCCTCGTTCCCGGTAAGGGCTTCAATATCGTACTCCACAGGAGGCTTGTTCTGCAATTGCGTGAATATGATTTAACCACATCGCGAATAACATGGTTAATGCAAGACTGGTTAGAATCTTAGAATTGTACTTGTGCGTCGAGCTGCAACTTCTGGTTGGCCCTTGCAATCTCCCCCAAGAAATCCTTGACTTTCCCAATAACTGAAACCCCAAAACAATCAAAATTCAGTGAACTGGCACACGAAAGAATACCCAAAAATCTTTTGCGTGCCACCTACTAACTATGCCAACTGCAGCCCTAAACCTTGAAAACTACATGATTCGGTGGTGTGATTTAAGACTAAGGAAATACAGTACAAACAAAAACTTAATGTGATGACTTGGGAGCTAGGGTTAGCCATCAAAGTCGAAAAATGTTATAATATAAAAAGTATGTACCGCTAGAATCCTAAGTTCCTAACACTATGTATTGTAGGAAACAGAGGCGGATTCAGGCCCGGGCTGGGGTGGCTGCAGCCCTGGGCCAGCCCAGAAAAATTCCACTACAACTTTTCTGTGTAGCCCAAGAAAAGCCCACAAGAACAGTCCACCAAAGGACTCCAGCCCACCCTAGCTGAATCGGCCGCCTCCCACTTCTCCGACTGCCGAGCACAGAAGCCGCCCCTCGACCGCGCCCCTCCACTTTGTGTCCGTTCTCCTCCGTGCTGGTGCAGTGGTGCTCCCCGGCCTCACCATCAGCCCTCCGCCCCTCGCCTCTCGCCGCTCGAGACCTTGCCTCCTCTTCCTCAGGTCTCGCTGCTTGCCGCCACAGCAGTGCCCAACCGAGAACCAAGTCGAATCGAGAAGGAACATAGAAGAGCACATTTGTCACGTCGCACAAGTAAGAGGGCTACTATATCAAGATTTTCAAGATTTTTTCATTATCTGCCAAATGCTGATGCAAGACAACCTGCTGCGTTTCCAATCCTGTCTCAGGTTCTGTTTTCACGGTCCTCCCTGTATCACAAATCAGTCTTTATAATGGATAGGCCATCTAAGATCTTTTTCAGTGGCTGTAATTTTAGCACGGAAACAAGGTTTAAAGTATTGGGTGGAGTTAAGCATCTAAAGGAGAACCGACACTTGAGCAGATGTGATATCGCAGCAATAGGTAGAGCTATAGCCAGTTGATCTTGCAAAAAGAAATGGCTAAAAAAATGCTAATTCTAGTTTTATTTACATTGTCACTTATTGTAGAGGATGGGGAGCTTGTTGGACATTTGTGAATCTAATGTTGGTGAGTTTTGGAACCTGTTTAGAGGCTCGTGTGCGAAGGAAGAGCTGCTGACTGCACCATTGAAAAAATTCTTTTGGTAAGTGCCCCTGCTTAGTTTAGACTTAATAACTAGCCCAGAGTTGCATGTAGCGTTATGATTTTCTGCCTACAGGCAATGAAATTGATATCATTACTTGTTACATCTATTGTGCCGCTAGCAAGATTTCGAGCCTCTATTTAGCCCCCTTACCCCGTTTCTGGATCAGCCACTGCCCACTGGTAGGAGCTCAAGAGCTAGTTCAACAGTACCTTGGCTTTTGGGGAGGGGGTCAGTGGACGGCCCCGACTTACGCTTCCCCTCCTTGTCCTGCTGCTGCTGCTCCCTGCCAGCAGAAGCGACTCTGCCGGTAACACGGACCAAAACGTCGTCAAGGGGTTGAAGAGAAGAGAAATCGCCGAAGTGGTTAAAAGTTCGAGGAGAGAGTAAGGAGGGTTAGATAGATGGGCAAGCCTACCGATGAAGGAGGCGGGAGGCCTGGGGTCGGAGGGCAGGTCCAGGAGCTCCTTGCTGGGCTCTCCCATGGTGCTCCTGTAAAGTGTGTTAGCTTGCCAGTGGCGCGGTGGAGAAACCTCCGGGTCGTAGGAGCGGCGTAGTAGTCAGACCTTGGAGTCGGACCCGAGGAGCTCGGAGGAGCGGCGCGACGCGAGGAAGAGCTAAAGGCGGCGGCGGCGGCGGGAGGAGTAGGGCTCGGCGCCACACGGCTGCGAAGTAATAGAATGGGCCGAGTCGGGCCGTGTAGTTTAGGGGCTGGCATTTGAGGTGCAGGGCCTGATCGTTAGGGCAACAGGAAAGGGGGAATCCCTCAAAAAAAAAAAAACAGGAAAGGGGGAAAACTTCCTCAAAAAAAAGAAAAGGGGAAAAAGTCTATTCTACGTGTCAGAAAAATCGTTGTAATCTAGTAATAATTTTTTGTCTAAAACTCTAAAGCTAGATATTTACTTGTAAACTCTCAATACCGTTTAAATTATCTGTCTGTTCCATTTTTACATTGGTTTTATTTTTAAGTTTTAAAAAATAGGTGACTACTTGATTAAGGTTTTAAAGCCACAAAATATCTTTAGGATGTTCAAAATTAGAAAAAAAAATAAAGAAAGTATATGAAAAAACTAAAAATATTTCAAGATCGTCAAAATATCTCTAGATTATTGAAATAGATTTACATCTAGGAAACTAGAAAAAACAATCCAAAAAAATTACAAATTCAAACATCTAATTGTTATCTAAACGTATTTTGAAAACTTTTTGCAACAAAAAATGTAATACACAACCAACACGAATGTACGGAATGAATGCATTCAAGATTAATGTATGTTACACTCATGTTGGTCGAATTTCTTTTTTTTCATCTTGAAATTAAAACATGTTTATACATCGGCTACAATGTTTTAGATATTTTTCTAGATTTTCCTAGATATTTTTCTACTTTTCTAGGGCTAAACCTAATTTTTAAGTTCCTAAAGTTGTTTTCACGAGCTTTAAGTAGTTTATTTGAATTTGTCGTATCTCAATCTATCTCTAATTTTTTCTCTAAATTTTTAAAATCCTAAAGACATTTTCTATGGCTTAAAAACCTTATCAAATATTTAGTAATTTTTAAACTATAAAAGGGCAAAACCACCTTCAGAACCGCACCACCAGGACAAAGAGATAGTTCGAACGGTTTTGAAAGCCATACCAAACCTATTCGAAACCTATATTTTTAAACTTGCGGCTACCTAGTCATGGAGGTGGGAGAAGACGACATTGGCGAAAGCGGAGGCTGAGATGGTGTGATTGAAGAGGGAGACGACACCGATAATGGTAGTGGCGACCCACATAGGGGCGTTGTTGGGGGCCACCAACCGAAGCATGCAGCACCTGCTGTTAGCCCTAGGCTAAAAGTACTAATACACGTTGGTAGCTATGGTCTTAGGCTAACGAAGTTCCCTAGGAGGCAGCCTTGCTTTTTACTACAGGGTCCCATCACGTTCCTTTCTTGGGCACGACCAATGCAAGCTAATAGCTTTCTTAGCCCAAACCAAAGTTCATGCTCCACGTGGATGAGGACGTGTTTTAGGTCACCGGTCTCACAACATGGGTAGACATGCTGCTCTCGACTCCATATCAACAAAGTACCTTTACTTCGGTCCCACCATATATACACTTTCCCATTGTAGCTTTCCATTCTCCTTTCTTCTCAAGTTCTTCCAAGCTTCAGATCGGCAAAATCCCCACTAAATTCCAATCAAATCTACCTCCAACACCTTCAATCAGTCATGCTCACGGGCTTGTAGCAAATTAAAATTTTGCCATCTCTTCACGTCCTCTACCGTAAATAATACACAATTTCGTCCAACGGTCCTCGGTGGATCTCACTCACCGCCATCTCTCGATCTATCGGCCGCCAGGTCCTTCACTTGCGCACCTGGCTAGGATTGACATGGGTGAGTCGACATACTGCTCTAGCTCTTTCTCCCGATTTCTCATGGTTGTTATCGTTTTGCCGGTGCCGTTGGATGGAGGCCACGAACGGATGTTGATTTGCTGTTGGTGCTCCATGTCTATCGTCTCCATGGTTTGTTGCTACTCTCTTCTTGACAGGGTCCCAAGAAAGCAATCGTCATGCGCCCAGGCCTCTCTTCTCCACAATGCGAACTCCATCGGTTGCTTCGGCCTTTTGTCAGATGAGGCCTATGCAGATGCAGCTTCTGCAGGCCATTCTGACACCCTGCGAGATCACTGTTTGCTATGACATGGATGATCGGTGCTAAGATGGAACTTGGAGTAGCACACTAGCAGGGTGCGTTAGGCCTTCCATGGTGTGCTAGTGGTGCCAGAAATAAAAAGTGATCTTACCTAGAGAACGGGCATCGCTCTCGCTCCTCTTGAGCTACAGTGGTAGGCATCACTCTACTAGGTGCAGTAGTACAAGTGAAACAAATAAACAGTAAGGCAATGATGCCTTGAGCAAGAGCAGAAGACAAGGACATGCATATTTTCTCATTTGTTTAGGCAATGGGCATCGACGCCTCCTTCATCACTCCCAATATTTTTGGTTTGGGCATATGTGTAAAGTGATGCTTTAAATCCTCTCTTTCATTTGGAGCACCACTTCAAGTCAACGCTGCAGAGGGCCTTATCGTTACTGGGCCTTGTTTAGATGCACCTAAAAGTTAGAAATTTTTCACTCTCTCTTCGTCACATCAATTTTTAGCCGTTTGTATGGAGTATTAAATGTAGGTAGAAAAATAACTAATTACACAGTTTAGTTGAAAATCACGAGATGAATCTTTTGAGCCTAGTTGATCTACGATTGAACAATATTTACCAAATAAAACGAAAGTGATACTATTCATCGGGTTGAAAAAATTTACAAACTAAACATGGCGCTGTTCTCTTTCTCTCATCTACTTTTTCTTCATGGACCATAAGCTCTCTCTCCTACTCCCTCCGTTCCAAAAAAAAAGAGTCATTCTCGCTTCCCAAAAAGTCAACAGCTTTTAACTTTAACCAAATATATTTAACAAAATATTAATATTTATGGTACATAATTAGTATCATTAGGTGGATCTTTGAATATACTTTCATAATAAACTTATTTGGAGATATAAATATTGCACGCATTTTCTACAAACATAGTCAAAGTTGAGAAAGTTTGACCAGCACGCTTTCCACGACGACTCTATTTCTGGGACGGAGTAGTAAGTTACTCCCTCCGTCCCACAAATAAGTGTACGTTTTTGACTTCTACATTTTATATTTGACCATTCGTCTTATTTAATTTTTTTATACAAATAATAAAAGAAATAAATCATTATGAAAATATCTCGAATGATTGAATAAGTCATAACAAAATAAATAATATTTATTAAAATTTTTTAAATAAGACGAACGGTCAAACAAGAAGTGTAGAAGTCAAAAATGTGCACTTATTTGTGGGACGGAGGGAGTACAGGAGTGAGTAGAAGAACCGCGGACACCCTGCGAGCCACAGCTTTATTTCTAGGGCTTTGTTTAGATTCCATCTTCCAAATTTACTATGCAGAATTCCTATTCTCCGTCACATCAAAATACCGGCACATATATGGAGTACTAAATATAGATGAAATCAAAAATTAATTACACAGTTTTGTTGTACTTTGCGAGACGAACATTTTAAGTCTAATTAATCAATATTTAGATAATTATTACCAAATAAAAATAAAAACGATACAAATTTTGCCTAAACAAGGCCTAGCTGGCATCCAAATCTAGCTGGTCTGACGAGACCACGAGCTGACGGCCTCGCTTGACTCAGTTGGAGACCACATCGTCCAAACGTCATCTCGTCCGTAGACCCTTTTGACGTCCGCCTATGCAATTGATTCTCTGCTTCAGCTGCCGGCACTTTAGGCCTAGTCTCTATGGCTGTGTTTAGGGTGTGTTCACTTCGCGAAAAGTAGCTGAAAAGTTACTGTAGTATCTTTTGTTGTTATTTGATAAAATTTGTCTAATTATGTACTAACTAGGCTCAAAAGATTCGCTCCGACATTTACAGACAAACTATGCAATTAGTTATCTTTTTTACCTATATTTAATGCTCCATGCATGCGTCGAAAGATTTGATGTGATGGGTGGAAGAGGAAATATTTTGGGTTGGGAGGGGAAGTGAACGAGGCCTTAGTGGGGAAAGTTTGAGTGAAAAGCTACTGTAACACTTTTCGTTGTTATTTGGTAAAATTTGTCCAACTATAGATTAATTAGACTCAAAAGATTCGTCTCGAACTTTACAGACAAACTATACAATTAGTTATTTTTTTACCTACATTTAATGCTCTATGCATGCGTTTAAAGATTTAATATGATGGGTAGAAGAGAAAATATTTTGGGTTTGTATAGCAACTAAACAGGGCCTATATCTCTATTATATCTCTATATCTATATCTATACAACTAAAAAAAATAAAAAAGTATTCCGTCCACAGGCGACACTTCGCGTCTCTCGCTCCCAGGCCTCCCCGGTGCGCGCGTGCCTCACCCCCGCTCGGTGTCTCCCCGGCATGTTCCGTAATCTCCTCCTCTCGGCTTCCCCTCCCCAATCAGCGCCATGGCTCCACGGGCAAACTCCGCGATCTCGGGCTCCCCCTCCCCCAATCATCATCGGTGCTCTGTAAAAACTAAAAAGGAAGGAAGCATTCTCCACTTCCAAGTCACAATCCCCAACATGTGCCGCCCTCGCTCCTCGCCGCCGCCGCCGTGGCAACCCTGCTCTGCCCTCGCCGCGGACGTCCGCTCGCGGTTTCCTCACCCCTACCCCACCGAGGACGACGCACGCACCGTTACCTTCGCCGCCTCCGCATACCGGCCTTTTGACCGGCCCCTGCACCGCCAGGCATCAGAGGCGCTCAGCTCACGACGCCCGAGCGCCCGAGCACCTGTAGCCCCATCCCACGCTGCTGTCCCGGCCTCCGCGATCTCCAAATGACACGGTCTACGCAAGGCGCTCAGGTCTCCGCCAACGCCAAGTGCACAGCTCTCCGCCGCCGTCGCTGCACGCCAGGCGCGCGAGTCTTTGTCAGTCACGTCGCCAACAGGTATGCATGCCCACACCTTCGTTGGATCTGCTAATCTGATCTGATCTAATTAATTACAAGTGCTACTAATTTTGATCCCTTTCAAATATTATCATCCGTACATGTGCATACCCAATGTTCTTTAGGCTATGTTCGGTTGGAGAGGAATATTTCCAGACGTTGATTTAATCCAGACAGGGGTTGAGTGGAACCCCTTGCTATCACTCAATCCCTATGGAGTTTAATTTCTGTAATTCCCTGCCTCCAAAACTTGTTCGGTTAGATAGGGATTAAAGCATGGATATGCTTACAGTGCAGAGAAGCAATGCATCTGATTGTTGCACAATCTCTGAATGGCATAAGCTTCACAAGCCCAGAAATACAGAATGCTGGCTAATCAAAACTAAGGACTGCATAAGTACCTTCTGTGCACCCACAGGAATTGTTTCAGCAGAAAATTACTCTCCATATTAATCTTGTGGTTCTTACAATGGTCAATCTCAGCAGAAAGATGTTGATACCCATGTTCAATCTCAGCAGAAAGAAATATAGCTGATATGCTTAATCCTCTAACCTCACCTGATATGTTTAATCCTACAACAAAGAGGCACATGACCATGTTTTTAGATATGTGCATTTTCCTGTTTATGTTGTGATTGTTTCAATATCATCAATTGCCCTTTTTTATTTTTGAAATAGTAAAAGTGCAATGCGGATATAAATATATCACCACCAAAAGGCTTTGAAAGACAAGGAAATTTTACACGCTATTTGACCAAGGGGAACTTTTCAAATTTGCTTTCTTTACCTGCAGATCCAGTAACCAGTTAGCTGCTGTCCACCTCTAGAAAGTCATCTACACTGCCCAGGCCCACAGGCAAGGCAAAGTTTCCTGTGTACTTGTGTAATTGCTCTACCTGTCTTAGCCAGATAGCCTTCAAACATGCTTTCTCATGGTATTATTACTTTTTTCAATGATCTGACAGAACTTTCAATTGGCTCTATGTACACCTGTTGGACTTTATAAAGGCAAGGTATCAATTATTACTTTGCCATCACCACAATGTACTTCCACTATCAGCCCTCAAATTTGTTTGAAATTTCTGTTTATTTCTATATTTCAGAGTTTTCTACTATGGGTTAGCAAGCAGAAACCGCTTACGTTTGACTCAAGCTTGGTTTGTACCTGACAGGAGACATGAAACCTAGAACTGAATTGTCATGTTGCATCTTATGGTTTGTTCTGAATTTTGATTGATGCAAACTTGCCTAAATGTAGAATCTTAAAATGGTCAAAATTGTTTGCATTGTGCAAAATAGGATTTAGCAGTCTGCGGTCCTTATATTAACAGATCAATTAGTAGATGTAGATATTTAACGATTTGATCTCTGAATGTTTGGCCCATGAGAAAAAAATATAAATGTAACAGATCAATTATATGGATTTAGCAGTCTGCAATTATTGGTTGTGATACAATCCAACATCCTCTGGTTCAGGTGAAACCTGATAGTATGGTTAGCCTTGTTAATATCAAACGTACTCTGTACATGCATGTAATAAAAAAAACTGGGTGATATTGACTCTGGCAAGCCTATCATTAAGTTTGTGCTGAAACTCGCCCATAGCTGTACATGCTCTGAACAGTGCCATTGCCATTTGCAGATAACTATACTGGCTCTCAGTCATCTATACCTGCATGATCATTAGAGATTTCAAGAGCACCTTTGGCCAGATTGTGTGATGCGTCCCGGCTCTCGCTCGTCTGTACCCGGATGAGCATTGGAGATTTCAAAGAGCACCTCTCTAAGAGATGGGTGGAAAGTAATGAGACTGGTCAATCCAAAATTTGTAACTCGAGTCTTTTGTCGAAGCTTCAGAGTGAGTTCTCCTTATTGATTATTTGATCATTTCCTATCCTACCTTGCTATTTCTTAGTCATTCAAACTTTCAGGAGACATAACCAATGCTTACAACTTCAATGTTAATGCTTTGTATCTAATAATTTTCAATAATTGTACATCTTTGATGTGTCATTGCTTTGTATCTACTAATTTGGAATAATTGTGCATACCTGGTCTCGGTGTTCGAACTTTCATACAACATAGAAATAATTTAACACTTGCTTTTTTTAGTTCCACTCCTTGCAGTTGTTTGAACTTCGAAACCTCTGTTTGATAGCCTGAGTTGATGCAAAAATGCAAGAAAGAACTAAAAGGATGGAAGAAAAGAAAGTCACTGGAGGCCCTTGTCCACATGGCAAGTTCAATGCTGGATGGACCGGGCCTCGAGATCAAACGCTCAGGGGCAATCGAGCGTCCTCTGCGCGTGCCCAGTTTGTTGTTGTGAGTTTTTTCTTTGGTAACAATACAACACATATCCAAATTAAAATTGTCGTGGCATTATTTTTGTTCCCGTTGCAACGCACGGGCATTTACCTAGTTTAGATTGAAAAAATTTCAATTCGATGAATAGTACTATTTTCGTCTTATTTGACAAATATTATCCAATCGTGGATCAACTAGGCTCAAAAGATTCATCTCGTGATTTCCAACTAAACTGTGTAATTAGTTATTTTTTTACCTACATTTACTACTTCATGCATGAGTCAAAGATTGATGTGATAGAGAGAGTGAAAAAATTTCAACTTTTAGGGTGCATCTAAACAAGGCCTTAAATCGCAAGTGTGCTCCTGTTGCATAGCTGTGTGTTGTATGCCGAGACATGATGGCCGGCGTCCATGAAGCGCACACCGACGGCCCTGCCAATGGCAGGAGATCACAACGTCCGCGTCGCATCTTGATATTCCTGCTGTCGTTACGGGCCACATCAGCCCGATGCTGTAGCTAGCCGATGTGGACCACAGGCAAGGCACAGAGTATCTAAAAAATAGCATTAAGCATTTACTGTACCTACACTAATAAACCACAACCCTTGTGAGCAATCAATAAATTATCCACAAGCTTGGTGAATGGTTCCTCTTCCTTCAACCATCAAGGAGAGAGTGAGAGGCAAAACTCACCTCCTACCCAATTCCCCACAAGTTTCCCACAATACTACAAACCTAGGAATTTCCATTCTTTTGGTCCTCAAGCAACTATCCACCATAATACCATATGGCCATTAACCAATGTTTCAAGGTCCTTTAATCAAGGAAATCAGAGGCAAACTCTGTAGCAAGCTTTATCCAAATTCAAGAAAATTCAATGCACTTACATAATCAAGTATTCAAATCTACAGCCAAAAGATCACAAGGTGGGATGCAACATAGTCCTTTCATTTGGTGTTGCCGTCAACATTTCTTCCCCATGTATCAGAGAGCTTCTCCACGTCCTACATCCACTGGAAACGACAAGCGATGGCTGCATAGCAATGGATTTCCTGACGGTCTCGGGTCAAGAGTGTGCTGGTGACGAAGTAGCGGTTTACGGCGAGGAAGGAAGATATTTCATTGGTGTGTTCAATTTTTCTTTTCAATTTTGAAACGAGCCCACTTAAAAGCCGACGTAGGCCTCATAGATAGCAGGGATGGATTAAGGTCCATGGGACCCATCTAACGATTGGGCTGCATGTCCTTACCCGCCTTTGGCTAGGGGCCAAGGTGATCTAACCATTCTTTGAACCAAAATCTATACCCTGTTCGCCGATGAACAGTATTTTTTTTTCTCATAACAAATTAGCATAAGCCAAATTTCAGCATAAGCAAACGGGTCCTAGTTTAATAATCCTGAGAAATAAGAACTTTCTATCAGATTTATATAAAAGGGGCTTGCTCCTGCGCGTGCAGCCGTTTCCCACGCCGTTTTGCGTGCCCACGCGGGTCATATGCTACCCCGAACGTCACCATCATCGAGAAACAGGGGAGGGGCCGATGCGCAGCCGGTGCCGGGAGGAGGAGACACCGAGGCGAGGCAGCTGAAAGCGAGGAGGGAGATGCAACACTTATCTACTTTTGAAACATTTAGATGCAACACTTGCAACATACGTCTGAAGAAAGATGAAACACTAGAAACATACATTTGAAATACTTGCAAAAAAAACATGAAAATCGGTGTAAAAATATACGCAACATCCAGATAAAACATTTGTAATATATGTGTGAAACATATGCAACATCTAGATAAACACACTAGCAACATACGTGTAAAAAAATAGATGAAACATTGAGAACAAAAACTTACAACATACGTGTACAACCATTGTAACATATGCAACATCTCGATGTACTTTTGCAATATCCATATGAAACAATTTCAACATACCCCTAAACATCTGAAACACTTGAAACAGACGCTTGCAACATGCGCTTTTAAGCGCAAACATCTACTTGCTGCTTTGACAAAAATGGAGGCTCGTCGACACGGAGCTCGACGCCGGTGTGGAGCTCGATGCCACGGAGTGACGCAAAGGTCGCCAGTGCGCACAGACCTCGGCAGGGGCCGCGACAGACGGATGGAGCGTGGCCACGACGGGAGACGTGAGTTCGGGCAGGGGCACGTGGCGTGGGCGAGGACGGGATCTGTCCCGCGAGCAGGGCGCGCAACATGCAGAACGAGCGGGCGAGGGCGGGGTCCGCAGAGCGAGGGGGTGCGCAGCGTGCAGACCGAGTGAGCGACACGTGCGGGTCTGTCCATCCATCCGGATACTCTATAAGAAGCATTATCGTAAAAGAAGAACTTTCTGTCAGAATTCTGATCCCTTTGTCCCAAGCTACAAAATTTCTATAATTTTTTGAGAATCTTTTAAATTTTATTTCAAAACAACTTATTCTAAATTTGATCAAATCGATTGAGGAGGATATTAAAACTTTAGATAAAAGTTGAAATAATTATATTCTGAGATGGGAGAGTATTTAATTTGCGTCTCTATCTATATGTGCATGGTGTGAAGTATGTGCGGATTGTGTAGTCGTGGGTGTGTTTGTTAACTATAAAGATGTTTAATTACTTCATCCATTCTAAATTGTAATCTCATTTTAGTTTTGTTCTAAATCGAACTTTGCTAGTTCTAACTATATTTATGGAAAAATCATAATCATATACAACATCAAATAATATTTACAGATAAACCATAAAATATATTTTAATCGTGCATTTATTTGACATTGTAGACGTTAACATTTTTCTATAAATTTAGTCAAAAGTCAAAGTTAGACCTCATTGATTTAAGACAAAACTATATTCCGTCCATTTCAATTATAAGTAGTTGTGGCTTTTCTAGATACATGACGAGATATACATTATGTATAAATGCATAGTAAAAGCTACTCTTCCATCCTAAAAAGAATGTAATTATTACTTCTCATGGAGTCAAAACAATTTCAACTTGAACTACCTCAATACAAAAAAGTACTAGCAATTAATTTTTATATCAAAATAAGGATCATTAGATGATTATAATATATATTTTATAGTAAATCTATTTGGAGACATAGGTGTTGTTTTTTCCTATAAAATAGTTTAACTAGTATCAAATCTAGAATTGTATTCTTTTAGGATGGAATAGAAAAATATAGAATGATTTATAATTTGAAATCGAGAAAGTACTGTTTAAACGGAGGGTACATAAAAACGAGAAAATTGCAATTATAAGACACCAAACAACACGCTTCACAAATATAGGACTTCAAACATCGTAAAAATGACCCTCGAAACATTGGCTTCTTGTTTTCCATGACATTTGATGTATTAATTCTATTTTCTCATCTAAATACATGTATTTCTCTCCTAAAGTGACCCTTTTACCCTTCTGGTATCCTTGATCGATCGTTTCATCTGCCCGAGCCCGACGTTCCATCTGCCGATCGAGACCGATGCCCTAACTGAGGATACTATTTCATCTCCCACGACGCCGCTGTTCTCTCCCTTCACACCGATGGATGCGCCGCTGCCTGCTTACGGAGAGGATGGCGCAGCCGCAGCACTGCCGGCGTCGCCCCTAGCCGCGGCGCCATCTCTCCTGGCTGCGCCGGCACTGTGTGCCCTGGCCGCGCCGGCCTCTGGCATGGTTGCGCCGGCATCATGTGCCTGGCCGCGGCGCCATCTCTCCTGGCGGCGCCGGCATCGTGTGCCCTGGCTGCGACGGCCACTGCTGGATCAGGTAATTCCTTTTTGTACGTAGACATAAAGCTCTTCCGTAGACTGTAGCATTGGTCTCTCTGGCGATATGCATTAGTCTTCACATGAATTTTTATGTTATAATAAATGCAAGAGATATGCACTTCGCATGAATTTTTGTTAGAAACAGATCACAGCGTCATCAAAATAAATTGAGTTGCCAGCAACGTTTCCTTTTTATGAAGGGTTGCCTGCGCAACATATAAAGTTATAAACACAATGGCATGGGGACATATATAGTTAGAAAATAATTCACATAGTTTGAAATCGAATCCATTTTTGCCCTTTTGATTTCCTTGGCTAAGCTGAAACTGTAAACGGAGGGTAATTTGCATTTGGTGGCCATGATGACAGGTGGACAGCAAGTACAGGCACTACCACCACCAGATGCCCCACCGGAGGCCGTTGCGATTGCCCGTACCGACGCCGACGCCATGTAGCCCTAGCGAGAACGTTGCTGCCCACTGCTCCTCCTCCGGCAGTAGAGTACAATGTTCCTGTTGTTGATGTGCAAAGGTATGCTGTTAATTATTTTATGTTACTTTACCTGTACAGTAGGAGATCTCGTACAGTAGTAGGGTCATGGTATTAAAATTGATTTCACTTGTGTAGGTCCGAAGTAGATCATGTGGAAAGAGTTGATTGGGATAGCTTACAGATAGTGGAGACACATGATGACGAAGATCGTATTGCACTTATGAGTAAAAGCAGATGTGTGAAATTCTAGGCTTGACAGAAGAGAAGACACACGTTGATGAAGCCCAGATAAATCAACAGGGTGTTGGTACTGAGCAGGGTATTGATACTGAGCAGTGCGTTGATACCGAGGGTGCCGCTATTCCTACAAGTGATGCTGTACCTAATTGGAGTGCAGAAGTGTGGGACCATGGCAGTAGAGTTGAGAGGCATATTGTCAAGTTAAACAACAGGAATTGTTCTTGTCTTGAATGGCAGCACACTGGTAAGCCATGTCAACATGTATTGGCCTTTGAAACCTGCGAATGGGGAGTTGACCTGGAACAATTTGTGTATGAGTATTACTCGGTTGATAGATTCAGGGCTGCTTATGGTAGAGAGATTGAGCCAATGACAGACAAAACACAATGGCCACAAGTTGAGCTACCATTTTTAGTTGGTGCACCTCTTGCTAAATTACCGGTAGGAAGATGAAGGAACTAAGAAGGAAGGGATGGATGGAAAGTGGCCACAAGAAGAAAGGTTTCAAATATGGTGAAGGTACTAACAATGGTGAAGGTACCAACGAGGGTGAAGGCACTGCTCCAACCAATGCAAAGAGAAAGAAGATGATTAGAGGACCTATGACTTGAAAAAAAATACGGTGCAAAAAGTCATAGGCAAGCTAGTGCCAAGTGCCCATTCAATGGGACAGCAAAAAAAGAGGTAAGTAATTATTTTCTTTATCACAAACTTGAATGAAAATGACTGTCACACCCGGTTTTCTAAAGAACAAAACCATGCTAATCATATGTGTGCCCAGGAAGTCCACACATATGCCAGAATGAAAAAGTATCAGAAACAATGTTATTATATAACGTATACATAGCTATATTAACACTTACATCAGAGTATCGCGGAACGGTGACTAAACTTCGGGCTCCATTCTTCTCAGGGACGGCTGACTGGGGGTAACATATGCCTAGCACTTCTACTAGTCTTCTGGAAACTCCACTACACCTTTGTCCTTCTTCCGAGTAGCATCTTACTACACACTGGAGTGTTGGGAAAATAGCAAGAGTGAGTCCATGTCGAACTCAACAAGTATAACACAGGGTTCATGAGGCTCAAAAAGGCTAGACACTGTTTGACTGCGTTTAGCTTTTATTTATCATATAATTAGCAATTGAGCAGCATCAAGGTATTCCAATTCCCATTAATGAACCAATGATCAATTGTAATAAGGATAATGAATAGCATTAACATGAGCATAATAATAATAAACAATAATTAAACATGATATAGCAATGGTGATTATCTATCTGTAAATGTTCCAAGGCCGCTCGTATCCGTGAGCACGGCTAGTATACCAGTTTTTAACTCTGCGCAGAGGTGTACACTTTCACTGTGAGTCATAACTTCCAAATGCATGGGTTCGCGACTCCCCAAAACACCAGAAATCATATAAAGCCACTTAAAGGTTCGTCTAACAAGTTAGGGCCATTAGATTCACTCGGCAGGCAGATGTAGAACCCCCCTTCCCTGTGGCACAACAACCGCAGCCTATACACACTAGGCCAGGGGCTCGCACTACACCCAAAGTGGCAAGCCATTCTTACGCCATTTAAGGTAACCACTAACAAGCTAGAAAAGGTCCTTCAAGCAACTAAAGCCAGAGCCATATAGCCCTCACAGTTGTACTGTATGTCCCGGATGATCACGTACAGATAAGTCCTTATGGAGAGAAACCAGAGCAACAATATAACCCCTTGCTCTAGCCCCCTTTTCAACAGTAATAAAATCATCTTAATTGGTTGATTGCATAATCCATTAGTCAAATTACAAGATCATTGTTCATAATTAAGCGCTAGCAGTAGCTACCCAAATGCATACCCAAGGTTGACAAGGAATCAAGATATCAAAAGCTAAGTTATAATCTCTATGGTTGTTAAGGAAGACACATGCATATGTATGATAATTTCAGTGAATAGGACAACAAGGATAGTCCCATGTTATACTTGTCTTGATCAAAGCTTTCCTGTTGATACTGCTGGTCTGGCTCAAAATAATACTTCTGATCGTCAAGAAATTGCTCACCGTCTATACTTGATCGTCAAGCATCAACACACAATCATCCGAGCAATCATACACAAAGCAAACAAAGAGACATAATTAAAACAATACACCAACAGTAGCAAAACAGTATAAAAAGTTTGGAAAACTCTTCTACACGTTACTACAATCACACAAACGTAAAGATCACGAAATTCAGATTTAAAACGTGAAAGTTATGAATTTTCTAAGATTTCCTATAGATAAATAATTATTTTAATATAAACTCGAAAATTAAACTTTCCAAACCTACTGCACAACTATACTAACATGTAGATCTCGCAAATACGAACCTAACGCAACTTGAACGGGTCAAATCGG
Organism: Saccharum hybrid cultivar R570; assembly: GCA_038087645.1. Lineage (NCBI taxonomy): Eukaryota > Viridiplantae > Streptophyta > Magnoliopsida > Poales > Poaceae > Saccharum > Saccharum hybrid cultivar. The sequence continues at coordinate 1,108,443 of JAQSUU010000100.1, forward strand.
AGTTAAAACGAAGATTTTATGATCAAAACAAGTTTAGTGGCAAAACTGTAAATAGTATCATCTTCTACCTTGAGCTGGGAGGAGCTCCGGTCAGCCATGGTGGTACCTCGCCGGAGAAAAACAAAATGAGATGGGAACTCGATGAAACAACGATGGATTCGTGCAAACGGATATACCACGATGTAGAGAACGACGAGGGCTGCCTCTTGGTGGTGGTGGCTGGCGTCGGAACGCGACGGTTTGGCCAGAAAAGCTCGTCGGAAGTTCGCCGGAACGCAAGCTGTAGATGCAGAACTTCGGCAAGAGGTGGAGGGAGCTACGAGCGGCGGCTCGCGATAAGGGTTGTACTTCTGAAATCAGGGCGTCGAGGGCTACGCCGGCATATATAGGGTTTGGAAACTTTTCGGATTTTCTTAATTTCGGGATTATTTTAATTCCGTAAATAAAATAATTCCAGAAAATCTAAAATTACCTTTTTGGCCGTGAAAAATAGTCCGGAGCTCAGAAAAATCACGGGAAAAATCCTGGAGACTCTTGAAGAGATAAGGAACTCAACTAAATGAGTTTGAGCTCATGAAAAGATTGATGAAGAGATCAAGAAAAAAGATTAAGCTCACAGAAATTGAAATTTTAAATCCAGAAAATGCCAAAAAAATTTCCGGTGAGAAGTAAACGTCGTCCTATGGTATTTTGAAAATAATAGCACTCACCAACACCAAAGACAAGCATCACACAAACACCACATTATCAAATTAATATGAAAAAGTTTAAAACCATAATTATCTATATTTAAATTAGCAGCAACTTAACTTATCTAATAAATTTATTCAAATATTGAAATCATTTATTTTATTTAGTATTTTTCATGCACAACCCAAAATAGGAAATTTTGGGTGTGACAAATCTACCCCACTTAACAGGAATCTCGTCCCGAGATTCGGAGAGACTAGAGAGAAAGATAAAGTTGATCTGCAAGTCTTCACTTTTCTTTCGTCAACTCCTATCCAATGATGATGCCACAAACTCATAACCAACTTTGTAAATGTCTCCTTTAGACCCTTATGATTCTTGTAGATGGTTCTAACAGGTTACCCACCCTGAAAAAGGATACCTGCGCTCGATAATGACTTTGCAACCATGTAGATAGCTGATGCTTCCAGATGACGAAAATAGAACGTATAAAACCTCCATCTTGTATCGCCTTTAGTTCGGCAACCCCTCTTAAGAAGAGATCAACTGGAGAACACCAATGGATAGATTACATGTGTTTCTGAGTGATAACTACCATCATGTCCTTCTATCATCTCAAAGATATTCATGAGCATATGCAAGAACAAGTAACTTGTACTTCCTCGCGAGCAGAAAAATGGCAGTGCAGAAATACAGTTATAACTCAAGTTCTACGAATCCAATGATGTTGTAGCTTATACCGTTGGAAAGCTTATCAAATTTACTACAACTTTCTTATAGAATACTTCTCCAGATTCTACGGTTAACGTGGTCGAAAACTGTGCACAACAGAAACTATTCCAGATTGCTAACAGCATAGATACGTCGCCTTGTGATTTTCATAAATCCCAAATCATAATAGCTATCAGGGTGGTTCTTACGGTCAGAGAAAAATATTGAAGTCTACTATTGTCCAAAATTTATCCATGATTTTTGGGCATCCAAAAATAGAGGTATAAGCTAAGGAAGACAGACTGCTCTAAAAAGACAGGATAAGATACAAATGAGATTCAGAGAGATTAGAGAGATAGATAACACTAATCTTTAAATCTTCATGCTTCTTTGATTTATGTTGATGAGATATAAGACATGGATCGAGGATAGCCAAAAGATGACAAGAAAGATAAAGTTTGATCTTTAGTTCTTCATGCCTCTTCATGCCTCGTCACTTGAGATATTCAGGACTTGCTGTTGTTGATAGCAGATGCTACCCCACTTAACAAAGATCTTGTTTCACCTGACGATGTCATTGAAGGAAACACTTTCTCTAAGGCTTGCTGCTATCGATGAGTCCTTCACTTAAAACTTACTAAACATACTTGATATGGGGGTGATGTCGTCTAAGTTTTCATGAAACTAACTATAGACTTCCAATCATAGAGATAACCACTTCTTCCAAGTGAAGCTCTAGGACATACGAAACATTCATCTTGCAACACTCACAACTTTGCTACCCCCTTAAGAAAAAGAAACTAGGGGACACCAAAGTAAATCACATCCCTTTTATACTAGATAACCATAATCATCTCTAATGTAAGATTCCCAGGCAAATCAATGAGATTCAAAGATATCCAATGATATATTCACTTGTACAAGATAAGGAAGTAATGCAGAAAATTTCTGGGCGAATTCCAATTTTAGCAGTTCAGTAAATCTGGCATAACTCGAGCTACAAAGATCCAAATGAAGTGATCTTTACATGGTTGGAAAGCTTATGAAATTATCTACAACTTTTATTAATAACACTTTTCCAGGTTCTGTTATTAAATTAATCAAAAACAGAGCTTAGCCAAAACTGTTCCAGAATTTCAGACTGTGCAGTAACCTCAACTTAGAACAGGTATATCTCTTAGCTCAAAATAGGTAAAAAGGTAAATCCAGTGGGTTTGAAAAGATACAGAAGTCTAGTTATTCCCAGTAAAATTTCATAAATTTCTCATGTCCATATCTTGAGATATAACAGAAACATTACAGACTGCTATAGAAATCAGCATGCGGAGTATTACGTAAAACCTACCCCACTTAGCATAGATCAAGCTACTCCTCAAGACTTATACCTTTCGAGCCACCTTTGAAATATGAGAACAAGGATAACACATAAGCAACACATCAAGCAAAACAAACACACATCACATCATCGATACTACACGTGCTTCTTCATCAATGGTGGTCATCCTAAGAAAAAAAAATATGGATGATAAAAAGCCATCGAATCTTTTGAACAAGGTAAGATCAGAAAACTTTTAGTAAAAACAACATGAAACAAAATCCAAGGGAGTAAGAAATAATAGCTCAAAGGAAGCTATCAAGAAAGGGATACAACAAGACAAGGAAGAGAAAATAGTCAAAATCAATGAGTCAAGGGATGACAAAATAGTTTTATAGTAAAATGAGTTTTATAATACGTCCAGTGCTACTTGGCATACGTCCTACAGTCAACACCGCTCTGATACCACTCTGTCACACCCGGTTTTCTAAAGAACAAAACCAGGCTAATCATATGTGTGCCCAGGAAGTCCACACATATGCCAGAATGAAAAAGTATCAGAAACAATGTTATTATATAACGTATACATAGCTATATTAACACTTACATCAGAGTATCGCGGAACGGTGACTAAACTTCGGGCTCCATTCTTCTCAGGGACGGCTGACTGGGGGTAACATATGCCTAGCACTTCTACTAGTCTTCTGGAAACTCCACTACACCTTTGTCCTTCTTCCGAGTAGCATCTTACTACACACTGGAGTGTTGGGGAAATAGCAAGAGTGAGTCCATGTCGAACTCAACAAGTATAACACAGGGTTCATGATGCTCAAAAAGGCTAGACACTGTTTGACTGCGTTTAGCTTTTATTTATCATATAATTAGCAATTGAGCAGCATCAAGGTATTCCAATTCCCATTAATGAACCAATGATCAATTGTAATAAGGATAATGAATAGCATTAACATGAGCATAATAATAATAAACAATAATTAAACATGATATAGCAATGGTGATTATCTATCTGTAAATGTTCCAAGGCCGCTCGTATCCGTGAGCACGGCTAGTATACCCGTTTTTAACTCTGCGCAGAGGTGTACACTTTCACTGTGAGTTATAACTTCCAAATGCATGGGTTCGCGACTCCCCAAAACACCAGAAATCATATAAAGCCACTTAAAGGTTCGTCTAACAAGTTAGGGCCATTAGATTCACTCGGCAGGCAGATGTAGAACCCCCCTTCCCTGTGGCACAACAACCGCAGCCTATACACACTAGGCCAGGGGCTCGCACTACACCCAAAGTGGCAAGTCATTCTTACGCCATTTAAGGTAACCACTAACAAGCTAGAAAAGATCCTTCAAGCAACTAAAGCCAGAGTCATATAGCCCTCACAGTTGTACTGTATGTCCCGGATGATCACGTACAGATAAGTCCTTATGGAGAGAAACCAGAGCAACAATATAACCCCTTGCTCTAGCCCCCTTTTCAACAGTAATAAAATCATCTTAATTGGTTGATTGCATAATCCATTAGTCAAATTACAAGATCATTGTTCATAATTAAGCGCTAGCAGTAGCTACCCAAATGCATACCCAAGGTTGACAAGGAATCAAGATATCAAAAGCTAAGTTATAATCTCTATGGTTGTCAAGGAAGACACATGCATATGTATGATAATTTCAGTGAATAGGACAACAAGGATAGTCCCATGTTATACTTGTCTTGATCAAAGCTTTCCTGTTGATACTGCTGGTCTGGCTCAAAATAATACTTCTGATCGTCAAGAAATTGCTCACCGTCTATACTTGATCGTCAAGCATCAACACACAATCATCCGAGCAATCATACACAAAGCAAACAAAGAGACATAATTAAAACAATACACCAACAGTATCAAAACAGTATAAAAAGTTTGTAAAACTCTTCTACACGTTACTACAATCACACAAACGTAAAGATCACGAAATTCAGATTTAAAACGTGAAAGTTATGAATTTTCTAAGATTTCCTATAGATAAATAATTATTTTAATATAAACTCGAAAATTAAACTTTCCAAACCTACTGCACAACTATACTAACATGTAGATCTCGCAAATACGAACCTAACGTAACTTGAACGGGTCAAATCGGAGTTAAAACGAAGATTTTATGATCAAAACAAGTTTAGTGGCAAAACTGTAAATAGTATCATCTTCTACCTTGAGCTGGGAGGAGCTCCGGTCAGGCATGGTGGTACCTCGCCGGAGAAAAACAAGATGAGATGGGAACTCGATGAAACAGCGATGGATTCGTGCAAACGAATATACCACGATGTAGAGAACGACGAGAGCTGCCTCTTGGTGGTGGTGGCTGGCGTCGGAACGCGACGGTTTGGCCAGAAAAGCTCGTCGGAAGTTCGCCGGAACGCAAGCTGTAGATGCAGAACTTCGGCAAGAGGTGGAGGGAGCTACGAGCGGCGGCTCGCGATAAGGGTTGTACTTCTGAAATCAGGGCGTCGAGGGCTACGCCGGCATATATATAGTCGTAGGGTTTGGAAACTTTTCGGATTTTCTTAATTTCGGAATTATTTTAATTCCGTGAATAAAATAATTCCAGAAAATCTAAAATTACCTTTTTGGCCGTGAAAATAGTCCGGAGCTCAGAAAAATCACGGGAAAAATCTTGGAGACTCTTGGAGAGATAAGGAACTCAACTAAATGAGTTTGAGCTCATGAAAAGATTGATGAAGAGATCAAGGAAAAAGATTAAGCTCACAGAAATTAAAATTTTAAATCCAGAAAATGCCAAAAAATTTTCCGGTGAGAAGTAAACGTCGTCCTATGGTATTTTGAAAATAATAGCACTCACCAACACCAAAGACAAGCATCACACAAACACCACATTATCAAATTAATATGAAAAAGTTTAAAACCACAATTATCTATATTTAAATTAGCAGCAACTTAACTTATCTAATAAATTTATTCAAATATTGAAATCATTTATTTTATTTAGTATTTTTCATGCACAACCCAAAATAGGAAATTTTGGGTGTGACAATGACATTGTTATTTTATTTGTTATACTTGCTCCAGCTGTACTTGCTCCTAAGCCCTTTGGTCATCTGTCACTGTTTGCAATTTATGCTGAATCGCTACTGCTTGCTTATATAGCTACTATCATCAATTTATCACATGTATGCACTACTGCTTGCTTATATAGCTGCTTGTACACTACTGCTTGCTTATATAGTTGCTTGTACACAATTATTCCTTCACCACCAGCAAGGATCATTTGTACTTTGGTTTATAGCTATATATACCGAGTTCAGTTTGATTCTTGTCTTCTAAGAACTGAAGATTAAGGTAAGAAATACTAACACATTTACCATATACTAATTCTTTTCATGCATCTAATTATCGTACCATATTTATGTGCAGCAAGCTTGCATTGTTGTTAGGAGAGGGCACCTCTTCGCAAACCGACACCACTAGTCCTGTGAGGATGCCTACGACGGCCCACCAAAAAAGATGACTCCAGAGAGAGCCACATATTGGATGATTTTTTTTAGCTGTGATGAGATGTAAACTTGTTCTTTATTTTATATGACTTGGATCTCGTTTGGAACTAAATTATGGTCTTTCTGAGATGAACTTGTTTATGCTACAATCATGGTTTAATGAGATGAGCTCATTTGTGCTAAATTCATGATTTTATCTATTACTTGTAATTACGTATGGATCAACTTTGTTAATTTGTATTACATATTAAACTGTACATGGAGACCAGCCATGCCCATGCGGCGGCCAGCCAGCCAAAAGCGCCCTGCACCAGCCAACCAACGTGAATGTAACGTTCCTAACAGCAGAAGGGCAAAAGGGGCATCTTAGGGACAAAATACATGTATTAAGATTCAAAAAGAGGTGGAATACACTTAATGTCATATAAAACAAGAAACCAATGTTTCGAGGGTCATTTTTACGAAGTCGACGATTGGAGTCCTATAATTACGAAGCGCGTTGTGTGGTGTCCTATAATTGTAATTTTCTCCATAAAAACAAGTTTATTTTCAGTTTACTTCAAAATTTAGTGGTGGATATGCCGAAATGGCCGTACACGCCAATAGAACAGGGAGATCTTTTGCTCTCACGCAACAATCGGTTTGGATAGAACTTTCTGCTTCTCCGTCCTTTGGTCTAGCCCGAGTGGACGCAGGAAGAGGGGACTTGACGCCGGCGAGCCATGGCGGGGGCTCTCCTCTCCTCTCCCCACACTCTCCCGAGCCCCACTTCTCAGTTCTCGCTTCGCCCCAGGCACGCGCTCGCTCTGCCGCCACCACGATTCCCTACTCGCCGCCCATTCGTGTTACTGTGCACAGAACACCCACCCTCCTTGACTGCGCTCCTGATTGTTGGATGGCTGGTTCCTGGGGATTGCGCAGGAGCAGGGGACCGCTCGGCGCTGGGGCAGCGCGTGTTCTGCCACCGAGGAGGAGGGCCCGTGTGCTCGCTTCGTGCTCTCGCGAGCCTGCCGCCAGGAACCGCTGCTTGGAGGTGGAGAGGAGGCGCCTTCTCATGTCCGGGCTCGTGTCTTCTTTCACAATCGTGCTCCCGATTTCAGGTTGAGTTTACGGGAAGGGGAAGCCTCCGCTCCTCATGATTCTTTATTAACTCAGTTCACCAGTTCGGGTCTTCTGGATGGAAGAGTTAGCATTTTTACTCCCTGCTAATTTCCACACGCTGAATTTGTCAGGCGTGTCAGTTCTGAGGCATGGGATTGCAAAATTTAGAGTAAAATTCATGAGCTGTACCTTTTTATGAATATATGCATAATGTGCTTCTTTTCTCGAAAGATCAATTTTTGAATGCTCAAAAGTGCTTTGCTCGCAACAATTATGTAGAAGCATATGCTGTCATGGAGACTGATGAAGACGTGAAGATGAACACACAAGTTGATGAGATCAATGCATACTCTTTTCTTTACCCGGTCGAACTGCCAGGAAAGAAATTTTCCTTCAAATGGTATTTCAGTTGTTTGCACTACAATATTTTGTCCAATCTACTGTGTTGTCATTCTTACCCTGTTGTTTGTGTACTTAGTGGTTTCTCATGGCTTCTCATGAGAACTAGGATAAAACTTGTCACTTACAAATTACTATCCTATTATTCTGTTCCTAGGGTAGAGTCCAGAAAACCAGAGCGATATTCCTCTGCAGCGCCACTATCACGTGAGTAGCTTCTGGCATAACAATGATAAGAAATGGTCTTATTACTTTGTTCACATGAATGAACTAGATTATTAAGCATAAGGACTTCCACGCTTTTTGAAATAACCATATATTTCGTAATGTAGCAAACTGACTAGGTCTCTATGCAGCTGATGCACGGCAACGTATCGTATCGGAGCGAGTTGACATGATACATAATGTTGTCATCTCAGTCTCGGTAACTCCTCAAATACTCTATGATACTAGGAAATGCATAAATCTGCAATTTGTTGGGCTGTACTAACCCAATATCATCTTTTAATAGTTTAGTTTCTTTATTTCGTTATTTTTGCAAATTGCTGTGTCTGTGACTAAATATTTCATTTTCGGTGCAAATTGTTATGTGGCTTGATTATTTGGATGGGAAATACATCAGTCGAAACTCTGAAAAACAAATTTGAGTATACATGGTAACATCCATAATTTTTTCTGTTGCAGATTGGGCCACCGAATTCACGTTTTTTGCCTTCAAAAGACAAGAGCTCGTGGGATCCAAAAGATGTTGCTGATTGCATTTTGTCTGACAGATCTACCCTGGTACATACTTTTTGGCTTTCTTTTAGACATGCCATTTCTTGCATTTCTTTAGCTAAATTGTGTCCAACAAACTGTATAGATTAATAAAAGAAGGATCTGAGTAGTTTATAAGATACATCCAGAAAGCAAATAAATGCAGAAATTTAAATTCTTATGTTACTTAGTTATCTCTCTGTGTGTCATAAGAAGCATCTGTATTGTCTCATGGAGCGAAGCAAAGATGAGCACCATTGCTTGTAACTGTGAGCTTATAACCCAACAATGTAACTACCATTACCAGCTTTTGCCGGAATCTGTGGTGATGAAATTGAGGTGGGGATAGTTCATCCCTCCCGGTGATCTCCTCAAAAAGAAAAAAAGGATAAGCATGATAGAACTTTCTGTCATGCGCTGAGCAGTTAATACATCTAGAAAGCTGATTCAATCAAGTATAAATCTAAACTCAGATGCGCCTTAGTGTCAAGTGTGCCATAAGATACATGCACATTGTCTCATGGACTGAAGCAATGGTGGTTGCTAAATAACAAAGTATAAAGAATCCATAGAACTGATCAGAGATTCATTGACTCATGGACTGAATCAATGGTGGTTGCTAAACAACAAAGTATAAATAATCCATAGAACTGATCAGAGAATGTTGACATGCTGAAAAAGGTTTAAGTTCCTTGAATGCAATTTTTAATGTCGATATTTGACATATTGATTCTACACCGAACTTTATCACCTTGTAGAAGGTGACGACTGGGCAGCGCATGACAGAGAGTTCTGTCCTTGATGCACATTCTACAAAGGTAAGCTCTGACCATTGCTATCATCCTTTAAGTACTTTCGTTTTTTGGAGTTGACATGCACCAGTACACATGGAAAATTATTTGTAGGTCAACGGAGAACCATACTGGTATTATGAGTATCTTGTTCGGAAATCACCAACAAAATCTGTAAGTTTCCTGGCACATATACATTTTTTCTCGAAAACGCAGGAGAGCTGCACATCATTATATTAAGAAGATATGGCATGTATACATTTGACAACAAATATACTTTTATGAAGTGTCAAAGAGAGACATATGCTTAGACTAAATTTCATGGTGCACTGTATTAACTATTTGATATCCAAGTAGTGCATAAGGCGGCTTAGATGTTCTTAATGATACTTGTTGTTTCATCAGGCACCAGAACCAAATTTGTTTCGACACAATGTAGCCTGCACTGCTGAGCGTGATGGTATTACTTTACCTTTCCAGTTTTTGTCATCGACCATTCACTCCCTTATATTTGAAGCATTTCTTTGTTCACTCACCTTTTTTTCTTTCTTTCTTTTAATAGGGTACCTGTACTCACTGAATGCTTCCACCCTTAGCAAACAGTGGGAATCTGTACGTCTCAAATGTCCCATTGCTGCATACCACTTCAAAAAATAAATATTTTTTAGTGTTTGATTTCATTTTGTGACTTCAATAATAGGATGAACATGTATTTGTCATGCAAATATGTTTATATATCAGCTTCTAACCAATATTGATTTTTTGCAACACAGATGGGTCCCTTTCTACAACAGACTGTGGCATCCTTTCGCCTTCTCCCCCCTACAGAAAACTATGTTCCTCCCTACAAGGATCCTTGGAGATTTTGGTGAATGGAGATTCTTTTTGTAGTTCCAATTTTTTTTCTCTTCAGATGACATTATAGCTTCAGGTTTTAGACCATATTTTTTCACACCAGATCTTTAGCGAGTGCCTGTCCTTTCAGCTTGACAGATAAAATCCAGAGATCCAGTTTGGTTTCACCAATCCTGTACGTTCTAATTAATCTAAGAATTACTGTACTCCCTTTGTCCCAAAACAAGTCAACTTCTAGAATCACCCTAAGTCAAACTATATCTTGAGTTTGACCAATTTCATAGTGAAGAATAACAAAAAATTATGACACCAAATAGGAATAAGTAGATTACGAAAATATACTTGGTGTATCCGGTGATACTAATTTAATGCCATAAGTTAATGAGTATTAATACTCTTTTCTATAAATTTAGTCAAACTTAAAATAATTTGACTTAGGTCAACTTTAGAAGTTGATTTGTTTTGCGAAGGAGGGAGTAATACACTAAAATCTTTGCGAAAGGTCTAAGGCACGAAAAATCATAGCGGTTAATTTGTTGTTTTCCCCTGCTGCTTAGATGTTAAGTATATGACTGTCTCGATCTCATATTTACTCTTTTCCATACCAAACATAGCTTCTAATATTCTTATTTTTGTCAATTCATTACTTTAGCTCTCTTTATTCTAATACCAACTGCATTGTACTACCCTTTCTTGACGTCTTCCTGTTCCTGTTCCATCCTGGAGAAGTTTGCTGGGTTTTCGACAAGCAACCATAGTTTACTGGCAGTCTAGCACAGGCAAGTAGATTTCATCATTGCAGCACACTGCATCTGCAGTTGTTTAAACCAAATTTTGTGATAGTGAACACATTGTACTGGGAACGACCTTATATAATGAATAAGATAATCATATCAGTCTAATCTGTTTAGGTTGCAACCATCCCCAGATGACATCTTAATAGGACCTCACTATACCAAATTGGCTTACTATATCATCTCGAAATCCTAGCCTGGCCAACTTACAACAACTAAAGCAGTCTTCAGAACTGCTGCTTTTACCTTCCTCACATACACCTTCCTCACCGTAGTGCTCCCATTTGTGTTTCATGCTTCCCCTGCAAGGCTGCAATGCTCTCCGGTCTCCATGATTCTGCTTTGCTTCTTCTGGAGATCTATTCTTCTGAAGGATGAGCTCTTCATCGAAGAGTCAGTGCGGTTTACAGGGCTCCGGTGTGCTCTACGACCACCCCTAAGCCTTGTAAACCACACGATTCCTCATGTCGCCAAAATAGCTTGCAGCGAACGCATTTGGGTTTCATCGTATCCAACTTTGCTGACTGGTGATGGGTTCTTTTTCTCCTTCCAAAATAGTATGATTTATTTTTGTTTTGTATGGTCTTGTGCAAACACAACTGGGTTTCATCATATCCAACTTTGGTGACTGTTGATGGGTATTTTTCTCCTTCCAAATATGATTTGTTTTTCTTTGTGATCATGTGCCATATTAGTGCATGTTTGGATTCTGAGGATTAAGTCCAGTTCAAATTGAATTAAATCATGGGAAGTTTGACCCAATCCCCTTATCTGGAGTTGCAGATAAGTCCTTGAGCACATGCAGATACTTCAGCAGTCTAATTTTCTGAAATCAGTTGCATTCATGAACTCTTCAACACATTTGCGAACAATACCAGAGAATCGTATTTTGTTTAATCTCTTGCTTTTGTTCTCAGTCTCAGCTACCAAATGAGATTGGAGTCAGCATACATGTACTCAGTAGGTTCAATCTTTGGTGTGACCATATATAACCATGAGCTCTACACTCGAAACTTCACTTAAAATTGTTACCTCATCGTGAAGGACTCATCAGGAATACGGCCATATTTATGGTCGTATTCCTGATGAGTCATTCACGATGAGGCAACAATTATTTCGTCATCCATTATTTAGAACTTAGTATTGCCAAATGTATGTCATCTATGTGTCGGTGTTCGGACCAAGGGGGTCTTAAACCAACGAGTAAATGCTGCGTGACTCTTTCCTGGATGGTGATGCAAGGAGAACACACGGGGGTTTATCCTGGTTCGGGCAAAAGAAGGCCCTACGTCCAACGGGGAAGAGAGGTTTGTATTTCCTTGCACCGAGGTGCTCGTGTAGGGGTTACAAGCAGGCGAGAGAGGGTGTCGAGCCCAAGTCTCAAAGAGAGAAAAAGGAGAAAGATGGTTGCTTGAGATGTTGATCTCTTGCTTTTCGTTGTTCGGTCGGGTGGTTGGTTGTTTCGTCCCTCCGTGATGCTTCGCCCCTCTATTCGTCGCCCTGGCCTGTCCTTTTATAGGGCGAAAGGTGGCCAAGTCGAGGGGAGGCTTGAGGCGATGTTTCGTCGATTCCTGTTGAGTTGACTGTAGCGACGTGGCTTCGGGATGGCCGGCCATCTCTGGGTACCCTGACGTGGTACGGGACAAGAGGATGAAATGACCCAGAGCGCCATGCCATACCGTCCTTCGAGCTAAGTCGAGCGTTGGGGCCGGGTCGAGGCCGGGTCGAGGTCGGATGGATAAGGCCGAATCCCTGGTATCGCGGGGGACGGACCTTGTCTTATCCTCCCTCGAGGGCGATTGATGGTGAATAGTGCGCGGTAAGGTGGGTACAGTGACGGCTTTCACCTCCCATCACGGGATGGGCGGTAAAACAGTGAGACTTGACGTGGGTATTGTTCCCGCGTTGACCCATGCCGTAGCCATGCCGGTCGGTGGTAGTAGGTAACCGCATTGAATGCTATGGCTTTTGTCCTGGGTAGGTAAAGAAAGGGTGTCGAGGAGCTGGGGCGCGGTCGAGGCGCCCCGTCGAGCGGGCCTCGTACGAGTCGGAGTCGGAGCGCGGTCGAGGCGCCCCGTCGAGCGGGCCTCGTACGAGTCGGAGTCGGAGCGCGGTCGAGGCGCCCCGTCGAGCGGGCCTCGTACGAGTCGGAGTCGGGGCGCGGTCGAGGCGCCCCGTCGAGCGGGCCTCGTACGAGTCGGAGCCGGGGCGCGGTCGAGGCGCCCCGTCGAGCGGGCCTCGTACGAGTCGGAGCCGGGGCGCGGTCGAGGCGCCCCGTCGAGCGGGCCTCGTACGAGTCGGAGCCGGGGCGCGGTCGAGGCGCCCCGTCGAGCGGGCCTCGTACGAGTCGGAGCCGGGGCGCGGTCGAGGCGCCCCGTCGAGCGGGCCTCGTACGAGTCGGAGCCGGGGCGCGGTCGAGGCGCCCCGTCGAGCGGGCCTCGTACGAGTCGGAGCCGGGGCGTGGTCGAGGCGCCCCGTCGAGCGGGCTATCTTTTCATTGGGGTTTCGGTTATGTTAGCGTTTTGGCGATAGGTGTGGGTACCCCCGTACTGTTGGTACCGACAGTAGCCCCCGAGCCTTTGGGTGAGTGTGTGATCACTCTCCCAGAGGTTGGTCAGAACTGGAGTCGTGGCGTCGTGATTTTTTCCGGTGGGGGCGCGCGAGCGCACCCGCCGGGTGTAGCCCCCGAGACCTCGGTGGAGTATGGAGACTCCTCCGAGGTCTTGTACGCGTTTGATTGGGGAACGTTTCGTTGCGGTCAAGCCCCCGAGCCTCGCGCGCGCGAGGTCGATCAGGGTCCTGACCATCTTTCGCTGGGCGACCCTCGCGCTCCTTTTTCGAAAAAAGGAGGAGGGGTGGAGAATGTCGTACTACCCTCGTTTGGGCCCGAGTTACGACTATCTCCGGTGAGCTGCTAGCGGGTGAATTCGAGTGAGAACCCGTGCCCCGTTCGTTAGGGGTCGGCTAGTGGCCCGGAGGCGCCCTCAAAAAATGCCAAGAAGCGGTCGTGTGGATCTCGATTCCCTTCGACAGGATTCGAGGGCTCGATGCCTCCCCCGGAGGGATTCCTACCACAACCTTCTCCTTCGGCCTCGAATACGTCCTGGGGCGTCTCGAGAGCGTGGCTCGAGCCCTTGGCCATGTACGGGCGCACCCTGGGTCGTCCCTAACTCTGTTGCTCGAGGGCAGCTGTCGAATCCCGTTCGAGGGCCAGCTTTCGCTCCCTCGAGACTTATTGCGGGCTTCGCACCCATTTTTGCGGTCGGGACCCCGAGCCTCGCACGCACGAGGTCGATCAGAGTCCCGGCCGTCTTTCGCGACCCTCACGCTCCTTTTTCGAAAAAAGGAGGAGGGGTGGAGAATGTCGTACTACCCTCGTTTGGGCCCGAGTTACGACGATCTCCGGTGAGCTGCTAGCGGGGGAATTCGAGTGAGAACCCGTGCCCCGTTCGTTAGGGGTCGGCTAGTGGCCCGGAGGCGCCCTCAAAAATGCCAAGAAGCGGTCGGGTGGATCTCGATTCCCTTCGACAGGATTCGAGGGCTCGATGCCTCCCCCGGAGGGATTCCTACCATAACCTTCTCCTTCGGCCTCGAATACGTCCTGGGGTTCCTCGAGAGCGTGGCTCGAGCCCTTGGCCATGTACGGGCGCACCCTGGGTCGTCCCTAACTCTGTTGCTCGAGGGCAGCTGTCGAACCCCGTTCGAGGGCCAGCTTTCGCTCCCTCGAGACTTATTGCGGGTTTCGCACCCATTTAAGACATACCTGGAGATATTTCGTTGGCCGGGCGCGTTTTTTTGGGAGACGAGATCGGCGCGGTATCGGCGTTTGGTTACGACGTGGGGAGCGGCCACGTGCTCAGTTCCTGCGAGATATAAGGAAATGGTTAGGTGAGCGTGTTTATCGCGAAAAACTGCTCCTTACTTTTCGCGCGGCTGTTGGGCTTCCGTCCGGGCATATAAAGCTAAGGCCTTGGGGTCTTCGTTCCCCACCGGTTACTTGCATCCCTGCCATCCTTTGCCTTAGACATCCCCTGCCACATCGCGTTCTCCGCCCGTCTTGCCGCAGCCACCGCATCCTTTCCTTCCATCCCCCTCCCGACGACATCGATGGCAGGAAAGAGTCAGATCCTCCCCGCCGACGACTGGGCCGCCTCCTCGGTGACGGAGAGGAGGTTGGAGGAGTTGGTCGAGGACGGGCTGCTGCGGCCGAGGACGAACTTGGCGCAGCCGGAGTGGGTGGCGCCGCCCCCTGCCCATCAGGAGCCAGCGCCCCCTGAAGGGTACGTGGTGAGCTTCGTCAGCTTCCATGAGCGGGGGTTCGGCGTGCCGGCGTCGGTCTTCATGCGTGCGCTCCTCCACTACTACCGGGTGGAGCTTCATCACCTTTCCCCCCAACGCCGTCGCGCAGGCCGCCATCTTCGCGGCGGTCTGCGAGGGCTACCTCGGGGTGGAGCCATAGTGGAACTTGTGGCTTCACCTTTTTAAGGCTGAGCTCTTCGCCAAGAGGGCGGGGGAGAAAGGCGTCCTGTGCGCGGCCCGAGTGGGGAGCTGCGTGCTGCAGGTGAGATCGGGTCGGACGGATCTATACATCCCGGCCCGACTCATCTCCTCGAACAGTGGGTGGCACGAGGGTTGGTTCTACCTCCGCAATGATGAAAATCAGTTATCGAGGTACACCGGCCGCGTGCTGACTGCTCGAGAAGAGCATTGGTCGTACGGAGTGCCCGAGGCCGAGAAGACGCACTTGGATCCGCTGCTGGCGGCGCTGCAGCAGCTTCGCCTTCGGGGCCTAACAACCGCGGCGGTGGCCGCGGCCTTCCATCGCCGCAGAGTGATGCCGTTGTGCCGGCGTCGTCTCCGCCTGGACCAGATGACTTCGGAGGCGAACCTGGAGGGTACCCGGATGTCCCACGAATCCCTCACCCTTGAGGAGGTCCTCCGGCGGGCTCGTCGGATGGTCGGGAACTTCAAGGCGGAGGAGGCCAATCAGGTTCCCATGAGGCCTACCGAAGGGTGCGAATCCGTGGTACGTATCCCGGGGCTGAGGTATTGCTATTCTTGTTTTTCTGTGGATTTTGCTGATGTGGTCGAGGCCGGCGTGTAGGATTTGTCGGCGTTGCGGGAAACGCGCCCACCAGTCCCGGAGGACCGGCCCGCCCGGGAGGCTCGACGCCTGCATGCCGCCCAGAAGAAGCAGACCAAGGAGACAGCCAAGAAGCGGGCGGCCCGCAAGGCCAAAGAGGCGGAGGCGTTGAAGAAGCTTCGGCGCCAGCAGACCATCGACGGGGTCCCCCTGGCGTCGTCGCCTTCCGAGACGGTCTCGGGGGAGGACGACGGCAGCAGCGACGAAGATGATGATGCCCTGTTGAAAGGTCTTGATGGCTAGAGGGGGGGTGAATAGCCTATTACAAATTTTCTACAAGGACAAGCTAAACAAGTTTATCAATAAAACAAATAGCGAGATGCGAGTTTTGCTTAGCCTACGGGATGTTTGCAAGCCACCTAACCAATTCATAAATCTAGTAATTGCACTCAACCGCACAAGTCAAACCGAGAAGGAAACTACAACTAGCAAGCTACACAAAGAAGCTACTCTAGCAAAGCTAACTGGCTAGCAAAGATAACTAAGAAAGTAATGTGGAGTTGAGTTAGGAGGGTATCACCGAGGGGCGAAGTATTGAGCCAACCAATATGATCAACAATGAATACCAAGATAACCAAACACCGGGATCAATCAATCACAATATGAAAGTGATGACACGAAGATTTATCCTGAGGTTCACGTGCTTGCCGGCACGCTAGTCCCCGTTGTGTCCCTCTTCACCACGTGGTTCGGTGGCTAATCGGTCACACACCGAGCCTCTCAAAAGGCGCCACAAGAACCTACCAAATGGCAAAAGGTTGCAATGACACGAGTAATATACTAATGTTGCCTTTGGCGCTTCGCCGAGGTAGGCACAAACCCCTCACAATCACCAGAGGTGGCCAAGAACAAACACCAACTCTTGCCAACGCCTCCAAGCTGCTCCAAGCCGTCTAGGTGGCGGCAACCACCAAGAGAAACAAGAATCCCGCAGCAAATCAACCACCAAGTGCCAACTAGATGCAATCTCACAATGCAAATGCACTTGGATCACTCAATCTCACTTCGAATATGCAAAGAAGCAAGAGAGATGAGTGGGAGGGGAGTTGCTTAGCTCAAAGTGCTCACAAGTATGTCAAAATGTTCGAGAGTGAGAGTCTTGAGCCGGCCAACGAGTATTTATAGATGTACCCCTTCGAATATAGCCGTTAGAATCTTGAAACAGCCGAAGTCGCGTTGACCAGACGCGCTGGTCCAACTGACCGGACGCGCCGGTCGCGCAACGGCTAGTTTCGCGAAGCACCGACCGGACGCGCCGGTCGCAACGACCGGACGCACCGGTCCCGTAACTGACCGGACGCGCTGGTCAACCCTGAGCCGCGCACAACGAACCAGCGACCGGACGCGCTGAAGAACTGACCGGACGCCACAGTGCCCGCGTCCGGTTGGAGTCCAGTAAGCTCCCTGGATGACCGGACGCGTCCGATCGCCTGTGACCGGACGCGCCTCGCGTCCGACCAAACAACTGAAAAACGCGCAGATACTGGACACTGACCGGACGCGTCCGGTCAAACAGTGACCGCGTCCGGTCCAGCGTCCGGTCACCACTGTGACCCCCGTTTGCCTCCGTTTCTTTTTCCGACTTCCGACGTAGTGGAAAATAGGCATTTCATTTCCCCAAAATTGCCTGAATCCCGCGCTCGCACGCTCGGCGGGAGGGAGAGATGAACCCAAACCCTCTCTACCGCTCAAACTCCACCGCCTTCGTAAACGTGCTAACATCACCAAGTGATCTCGTCATGTGTGAGTGTGTTAGCATTTTCATAATCATTTTTCGAGGCGATATTAGTTCTATCCAAATGCATATGATCATGAAATGCACATCTAGAGGCACTTAGGAGTTCAATAGCCGCGTCATTCCCCTCTTTATAGTACGGCTATCTATCCTATAATGTAACCACACCCACTAGGTGTCTTGGTTACTAAAACACAACCCTTAAGCATATACCTTTGCCTTGATCACGTAGGGCTGCGTCCAAATCCAAGTGTGGCCATCATGATCACCATGTCCATCTTGCCACCAACCTTGGAATGTACTAATCCTCATATGCTACATACAACTTAGGCATAGGATTAGTACTTAGGCATTGTCACTAATTACCAACACCAAACATAGGACTTTCACCTGTCGCGGTATGAGATTGCGACCAGGCTGGGCGACCTTCCCGACATTCGCCCCCTGCTAGAGCCCATCAGGGGGGAGGGTCCTCCTCGGTCATCGTGGTCGAGGAGGTCGAGGGGAAGAAGGTGGAGAAGGAATCTGGCCCCTCGAGGGGAGGGGCCGTTTTACCCCGGACCCGGCGAGAGGGGTCGACGGGGACATCCGCACCAGCCGGGGCCTCGCAAGTTCCGGTAGGGGCGGAGACGGTGGTACCGGCGTCGTCATCGGCGGCAGCGCCGGCGGGAGTAAGGACCCGAGGCCAGCTGGCCTCGGAAGCGCAAAGGGCGCAGGGCGGTGTGTCGGCCGGGGCTCCCAGGAGCGCTCGGCCTGCTGGTGAGGTCGCCGCGAGGCCACCAGCGGCCGTCCCGGGAGGCTCGAGCCGCGCGGGGTCGAGGTACTTGGTGCCGATTTCCGGGTAAGTATCTCAACTTGGTCGTCCTGCCTTTCTCAAAGTCCGTTGGCCGATAATTCTTCTCACTTCGCAGGCTGAAGCGGAAGGCGGAGCCAATGGGGCCTACCCCTGTGAAGTCGCTGCGAGCCAGCGCCGTTGTCCTCAACCGGACGGCGGAGCAGGACGCGGCCTGGGTCCGTCAGGTCGAGGCCGCGAAAGGGCGCCTGCGACATCAGCAAGGGTCAGCCGACGCCGCGGCGGTTGCCGGCCCGGAGCCCGCCGTCGAGGGGGCCGAACTGGCGACCGTGGCGGCTCTTGACGTGGTCGAGGCGGGGCCCAGGTCGTCGGGGACGGCCGAGGCTGCCGTTGCGGTCGCGACGGGCGAGGCACCCGTCCGCGACGCGGAGCGGGCGGGTGCTGACGTGAACAGGGAGGAGGTCGCGTCGGTGTCAGGGCAAGAGACGGTCCTGGCGAAGGGGTCGCAGCCACGACAAGGCCCATTGGTAGAGCGAGCGAGCATGGTGGAGGTCGAGGCGGTCGAGTCCCTATCCGGAGCACCCGAAGAAGAGGCGCCGACTCCGGCGGCGCCGACGGTCGAGGCGCGGGTACCGGAGCCGTCGTCGGTCGAGGCACCGGCTCCGGAGGCGCCAGCGGTCGTAAGTGCCCTCCCTCACGCTCCCCTCGACAACATCTCCCTGGACAAGGGAAAACAAACGATGGGGGTCAAGGGGGGTGAGGTCGCGGACCAGGCCGATGTCGCGACGGCCGTTGGAGAGGTGGGTACCGCGGGCGAGGCCGGTCCTTCCGCGGGACCGGGAGATGCCCCGGCCGGGTCGTCCTCCTCGTGGCCCGACGTCGCCGCGCTGGCGATAGCGCGGGCCGAGACGGAGCTGCCGAAGTGGGGGGGGCTGTCCCTTGAGTTCAGGGACGCTACGAACCCCGACGCCGAGCCCATCTTTGTCCTTAGCGACAAAGACGAAGTGCACCGATGGGAGTACCTCGAGGGCGTCCGCCAGCACCTCGACCGGTTGCTTCGAGTGGCGTCCGGCGCTGTGCGGAGTATGGGGGATGCCACCGAGGTATGATCGACCCGTCGGCTCGCTTGATAGGCTTTTTTTTCTTCGGATTTGTGACCTTTTCGAATCGCGTTCAGGAGCTGAAGGAGTACTCCCGCCGCAAGTCGCTCTTTATCCGGGACGAGAGTGGCGTGTGGGGCGCGCTGTCTCAGCAACGGGTTCTGGTCGAGGAGGCCCAGAAACGGCTATCCGATCGGAACGCCGAGATGGCTGAACTATGCGTCGCATACGCCATATTGAAGGAAGAGGCGACGCAGGCATGGGCGGCCGAGGCCGTGATGCGCACAAGCCTGGACAAGGCTCGGGAGGAGGCTGCCCAGGCGCGCAGGGACCTCGAGCCCTTGTCTGCGCGGGTGAAGGAGCTCGAGGAGGATGTTTCCCAGGTCAGTCTTCAGCGCGACGCCTTCCATGCCGAGATCACGACGCTGCAGGGAGCCGTCCAAAAGAAGGACGCAACTCTCGAGTCTGCTCGGCAGGAGGTTGAGGTGCTAAAGGCAGCCATCCGTGACAAGGACAGCGCCTTCCTGGGGCTCGAGCGAACGTGTGGGGGGCTCCGCGACGAGGTCGTGGGCCTGCAGACCCACGTCGAGGGTGAGTGTGGTTGTTATAGTCACTACGTTGAAGGCCCCGCGTTGGGCTCTAATTTGTTTGTCGTGTTTCAGAGCTGGAGAGAGAGAACCGAGAGGCCCAATCGTGCGCCAACTCCTTCCAGAGCCTCTTCGAAGCCGAGGTCCGGAGGACCCAACTTCTCCAGGGCGCAATCACCACCGTGTGTGATGGCCTAGGGGTCGAGCCCGACACCGACACCGGGGAAGATGTTCCGGGGAACTCCTTCGTCCGACGGATGGTGGCGCTGGGCCGCCTTGCCCGAGAGAAGATACGGAACGGCCTCCATCACGGCGTGAAGAGGGCGCTGGCCGTCGTCCGTTCGGGGTTTGTGTTTGACATGAGGCTCGTTGCCGAGGGCTTCATCACAGACCCCGATCGGACGGACGAGGAGAACGAGGACGCCTGCGTGGAGCTGATCGAAGCCGCCGAAGAGCCTAGGAGTCGTCTGGCCTCGCTTTTTGAAGCCGAGGTGGTTCCTCCTGCCGACGACGAAGGCCTGTGAGCCAAATCTGGGCATGAAGGCCCATGTAATAAGTTAGTATCTCGAATTTTGATCGTGGTGGCCGCGGAGGCCTAAAAGACTCGAAACATAAACCGGTTCGCGGTTGATTCAGTTTTACTCGAGCTTTTCTTCCCTTTATCGCACGGATCGTGTTCTCGCGTGATTTACTTAGCGCGTAGCTACATCCTTTGGCGTAAGGGAGCGAGTGGAGGTACCGTAGCCTCGGAGGCGTAAGTGATCTCGCGGCTCGACTGCCCTCGAGCTTCAGGGTGATGATGCGGCCTAGTAAATCGTGTGAGAGCCTGATCTAAGCGACAGGGGGTATGTTCTTTTTTAATTTTAGGAACCGTTGTTTAGATCTTCTCAGCGTGAAGGCGTACCTCTAAAAGGCGTAAGGGTTGAGTGGAGGTACCGTAGCCTCGGAGGCGTAGGTGATGCTCCAGACTCGAGAGCCCTTTCGAACCTAAGGGTGCTCTTTCAGCGAAGTCGATCTAAGAAGCGGTTCTTAAATTTTTAAAAAAGAGCATAAGTTTTTTCGGGGACCGGGGGTTCCCCCCTTGCAGTCCTCGAGGGAGGGTCGACTCTGGGAGTGCAGGGTCGATCCTTCCTCATTACGAAACGAAACATTTTGAACATCGCTGTATTCTTTATTGACGAAAAAGGAAATACAGAGCCTCGGGGCTTTTTAAGGAAAGAAGCGACGTAGCTGTTCGATGTTCCAAGCGTTGGTGAGGATTTCGCCCTTCTCGTTGGATAGCTTGTAGGTGCCCGGCTTTAGTACTTCTGCGATGATGTACGGCCCTTCCCATGGTGGTGTGAGCTTGTGCCATCCCTTGGTGTTCTGGTTCCGCCGTAACACCAAGTCACCAACGTTGAGGTCACGCTTGCGGACGTATCTGTCGTGGTAGCGTCGGAGGCCCTGCTGGTACCTGGCAGAATGCAACAGAGCCACATCTTGGGCTTCCTCGAGCTGGTCGAGGGCGTCCTGTCTTGTGGCGTTGTTGTGTCCTTCGTTGTATGCTTTCAACCTCGGGGACCCGTATTCTATATCAGTTGGTAGCATAGCCTCAGACCCGTAGACTAAGAAGAACGGAGTGAACCCCGTGGCTCGACTCGGCGTTGTTCTTAGGCTCCACAGGACCGAGGGTAGCTCGGCAGCCCATTTTTTTCCATGCTTGTTTAGTTTGTTAAAGATTCTGGGCTTCAGGCCTTGTAGAACCATGTCGTTGGCACGTTCCACTTGCCCGTTTGTTTTTGGATGAGCCACGGCCGACCAGAGCACACGGATGTGGTGGTTGTCGCAGAAATCCAAAAACTTTTTGCCAGTGAACTGGGTGCCATTGTCTGATGCTGGTGATAAGGCGGGCCTCGATCCACTTGGAGAATTTGTCGATTGCGACGAGCAAGTGGGTGAAGCCGCCGGTCGTCCTTTTCAGTGGTCCGACAAGGTCGAGCCCCCAAACGGCGAACGGCCATATGATGGGGATAGTTTGTAGGGCATGTGCCGGAAGATGAGTCTGTCTCGCATAGTACTGACAACCCTCGCAGGAGCGTACTAGCTTGACAGCGTCGGAGACCGCGGTCGGCCAATAGAATCCTTGTTGAAAAGCGTTTCCGACGAGGGTTCGAGGCGCAGCATGGTGACCGCAAGCCCCCGAGTGAAGATCGCCGAGCAGATTTCTGCCTTGCTCTTTCGTGATGCAACGTTGGAGGATACCGGTAGGGCTACGACGGTAGAGCTCCCTGCTGTCGCCCATGATCACAAAAGTTTTGGCCCGGCGTGCGATCCGTCGAGCCTCAGTCCTATCCGAGGGGAGGTCCCCTTGGATGAGGTAGTCGAGGTACGGGACGTGCCAATCAGGTTCGAGGTCAGACGGTGGCGTCGAGTCTTCCACCTGCATGGCTTCAGCCCCGGTCGAGGGGGCTTCTGCCTCAGGTGGAAGGTCGACCAACGCCTCGTCGACCCCCCCGTCTGGCCTGAGGTCGACGGATGGGCGCTGAAGGTCTTTCGCGAAGACGTCCGAATGATGACCCGGTCGTCGGTGGCCCCGCCCAACTGACACGCCAAGCGGAAATCGGCGAGCCAAAGTTCGGGTTTGGTCTCGCCGTTATACTTGGTGAGAGTCGTGGGGGGACGGAACCGAGCCGGGGGCACCGTCTCACGGATGGCCCTGCTGAACACCCGAGGACCTGGAGGTTCGGGTGAAGGGCTACGGTCTTCCGAGCTGTCGTAGCGACCGCCCCTGTGGACGTGGTAGCCTCGAGCTACACCGTCACCGTGTTTGCGTGTGCGACGCTCGACGATGTTGCCACGGGTGTCTCGAGGCTCGCGGTCGTTGTCGATGGGCTCAGGGGCAGGTGCTACCCGGTTTCGCCGGGCAGGCTCGGGATGAACCGAGGCTTCTCTCTCCTGTTAGGAAGGCTCGAGGGTCCGCTCCGAGGCTGCTTCGCGCCGCTTCGAGGCAGAGCTCTCGGCCTGCTGCATGGCGGCAGTCTCGAGGAGTCCTCGGATTTCGTCTCGAGCCCGACGGGCGTCAGGGTTTGACGGCTCGGGCATGTTGCGCAGGAGCATGGCAGCGGCGACAACGTTTTGGCTGGCTCGAGCGAAAACCGAGGGGTCGACCGCCCGGTCCTCGTCGATGCGACGGTTGACATCGCGAGCCCTCTCACGAGCTCTCCCGCCAAATGCGTGTTCCGCACGCTCACGCTCGAGGGTTTGCTGGAGAAGATCCAGGTTTTCGCGTTTCTCGTCAAGCTGGTCCTGCAACTCACGAATCTGTTCGAGCTGCGCTCCTTGATCCGCAAGGAACCGAGGCTCGTTTCGCCCGGCAGGAAGCTTGACATGAGGGGGCGTGTGCCTTTCTTCGACCGGCTCTTCGTCCTCTGATTCCGAGGTGCTTTCAACGTCGATGTTGAAGCACTCACGAGTCGAATCATAGGTGTCGTCAGCCGAGTCAGAGTCAGGTGCGCCAAAGTAGTAATATGACGGGGAAATGTGTGGCCGTTGCCAACCATCACCGAGGTGGTGACATGGAGAAGCAGTCATGCGAGGTTCTATTTCCGGTGTCTCCGTAGAGTCCCGATAATCAGAAGCCGGTGTGGACGCAACGAGGTCCAGAGTGGAACGTAGATGGTGTCCGGGGAGTTCCTCATAAGCGCTCATGCGAGTGCTTACGGAGGATGCATACACCCGGGCGACCGAGTCTAGTCCAAACGGGAATGGTGACGGGGACGTCACTGCCCGTGGCGAAATAGATGCTACGGACAGCGGTGTCTCACCGGACGGGGGAGCGGCGGGATTCTTCGTCGGCACGCCACCCTCAGCCAGGCTCGTCCTTCCCAAATCTTCCAAAAGGAGATCTAGGCTGGCGCCTGTCTGGGGGGTGCCAGACCGGGGGATCCCATCGCCCTCCGTCAGGTGGAGACGGTGGTTGTACCGGGCTCGCCGTCGCCGGGCGACCCGCGACCGCCGGGAGCGACGGTGCCGGTTGACTACTCCCCCGGGCTGGGAGAGCTCGTAATCTTCGTCGGTTGGGTGCCTGGGTGGGAGTAGGACCATGTCGTAGCCAGAGCCGAGCGACATGAACTCCAAACTCCCAAACCAGATCACCGTACCCAACGGGATCGGGCGTTCAGGGTTAGCCATCCAGGAAGAACGGCGACAAAGCGAGGTTTGCACGCAGCGCTCCCCTACCTGGCGCGCCAACTGTCGGTGTTCGGACCAAGGGGGTCCTAAACCAACGAGTAAATGCTACGTGACTCTTTCCTGGATGGTGATGCAAGGAGAACACACGGGGGTTTATCCTGGTTCGGGCAAAAGAAGGCCCTACGTCCAGCGGGGAAGAGAGGTTTGTATTTCCTTGCACCGAGGTGCTCGTGTAGGGGTTACAAGCAGGCGAGAGAGGGTGTCGAGCCCAAGTCTCAAAGAGAGAAAAAGGAGAAAGATGGTTGCTTGAGATGTTGATCTCTTGCTTTTCGTTGTTCGGTCGGGTGGTTGGTTGTTTCGTCCCTCCGTGATGCTTCGCCCCTCTATTCGTCGCCCTGGCCTGTCCTTTTATAGGGCGAAAGGTGGCCAAGTCGAGGGGAGGCTTGAGGCGATGTTTCGTCGATTCCTGTTGAGTTGACTGTAGCGACGTGGCTTCGGGATGGCCGGCCATCCCTGGGTACCCTGACGTGGTACGGGACAAGATGATGAAATGACCCAGAGCGCCATGCCATACCGTCCTTCGAGCTAAGTCGAGCATTGGGGCCGGGTCGAGGCCGGGTCGAGGTCGGATGGATAAGGCCGAATCCCTGGTATCGCGGGGGACGGACCTTGTCTTATCCTCCCTCGAGGGCGATTGATGGTGAATAGTGCGCGGTAAGGTGGGTACAGTGACGGCTTTCACCTCCCATCACGGGATGGGCGGTAAAACAGTGAGACTTGACGTGGGTATTGTTCCCGCGTTGACCTATGCCGTAGCCATGCCGGTCGGTGGTAGTAGGTAACCGCATTGAATGCTATGACTTTTGTCCTGGGTAGGTAAAGAAAGGGTGTCGAGGAGCCGGGGCGCGGTCGAGGCACCCCGTCGAGCGGGCCTCGTACGAGTCGGAGTCGGAGCGCGGTCGAGGCGCCCCGTCGAGCGGGCCTCGTACGAGTCGGAGCCGGGGCGCGGTCGAGGCGCCCCGTCGAGCGGGCCTCGTACGAGTCGGAGCCGGGGCGCGGTCGAGGCGCCCCGTCGAGCGGGCCTCGTACGAGTCGGAGCCGGGGCGCGATCGAGGCGTCCCGTCGAGCGGGCCTCGTACGAGTCGGAGCCGGGGCGCGGTCGAGGCGCCCCGTCGAGCGGGCCTCGTACGAGTCGGAGCCGGGGCGTGGTCGAGGCGCCCCGTCGAGCGGGCTATCTTTTCATTGTGGTTTCGGTTATGTTAGCGTTTTGGCGATAGGTGTGGGTACCCCCGTACTGTTGGTACCGACACTATGATTTATCACAACTGTTGCACAGCACAAAACATTTCTGTTTCTAGAACAATGTAACATCTATTTCCTTGGTGTCTCTGCATGGCTCCTGTTAGTATGTGCAGAAAATGCGTTTTGCCTTTAACCAGCCACATCTTCAACGCGTATCTGGCTAGTGCAATTGTCAGCTTTACTCTGAAGGAATCAGACGTCTAGGTTGTTGATCTTGGCTGTCCCTGTGTAATTGTCAGCTTTACTCTGAAGGAATCAGTCGTCTAGGTTGTTGATCTTGGTTGTCCCTGTGTAATTTTAGAGAAAAATTGTCATCAGCCAGATGACATGGGACCATTCGAAGGACAGGCAACGAGCTTGGTCTACTAATGATTTGCTTGGAGCTTGTGAGTGAACAAACTAGAAAGTAGATCCAGTAGAACACTGCATTTGATCAATGAAATCGGTATGGGATTGTAAAGTTCAGCTGGTATAGGAACTACATCACCTCCCCTTGGTTTAGAACCCAAGCTAAAGCTAGCTGAGCAGGAGACCAGGAGTGCACTGGACCACTGGTGCTTCTTGGCGAGGTCTTCCACTTTCAGATAAATATGCTTGTTCTTCTCCAAATTTTCTGCCGAAAACCTTGGCTGTCGTTGCTGCCAGTTAAAAACTTAGTTAATATACGCCTAGGTAAAGGAAGAGAGAGAAAAAAAGTCCGATGCAATCACAAGGAAACGATATTTCAAGGTAACGTAAATTGTTGCCGTACCAGAGTAGATCCAGTAGAAACTTGTCCTCACACTCCTCTTATATCCACACAGCACAGCGGATTCGGTTACATGAATGATGATCTTCAATCAGGACCTCCTGGCCACCATGATCAGATTGAAAGTTGAAACAGAGTTCACCTGCAGAGCGGCACAGTGTCGGTGCTCGGTCCGACCGAGCTTGCCGAGGAGCGTCTAGTTGGTGAAGCCGTACGCGTTGGCGGTGCGTTACCGACGGAGTCAATTCACGCAGGAACCGAAGCATGAGGAGAGAAATGGTACTGCTAGCGTCCGGATGTCCGGGCGGATGTCCGCGACTGCAGTCGGTTTTCCCCTTGTTTCGCACGTCCACGCATGGGCCCGTGCCGCTCCAACGTCGCTCGACCTGCGTCACCCGCGCCCACGCGGGGGGCCCTGCCACACCCGAACGTTGCCTGCTTGGGACCGCTCGTGCCCCCCTCCCGCTTTCCATGCGCATAACCCGATCTACTTTTGAAACATCCAAATGCAACACTCGCAACATATAAAAAAAGACAGATAAAACACGTGAAACATGCATCTGAAACACTTAAAAAACAATTAAAAACCATTACAAACAAACACAACATCTAGATAAAACACGTGCAACATATGTGTGAAATATATGCAATATCCAGATATACACTTATAACATATGAAAAATTGGGGACAGACGCTTACAACATACGTGTACAACCATCGTAACATATGCAACATCCCAATCTACTTTTACAACATCCATGCGAAACACTTGAAACATACCTCTAAAACATCTAAAACATTAAAAATGTACACTTGCAACATGCATCGTATCCCGATACGGCCTCCTCCGCCGTCTGTATAAGGGCGCCGCAGCCGTAGCAGGAGACAAGGCCGGAGGGCTTCCACGCCAAGGCTTGACGCTTCTCCTTGCGCTGGCGGCGCCTATCGACGTCGTTGACCTGGGTGGGTAGCGGAGCAGGAACAGTAGGGCAGGCGTGCGGAGCAACGGCAAGAGCAGCGGGGCGGGCGCATGAGAGCAGCGACAGGAGGAGCGGGGCGGGCGGCGGAGTGGGAGATGGACAGGTGATGAATTGAGTGGATATTAAACAAAGGTTGTGTCCTTTTAGACCTTAGCTTTTGGGACCTTCCAAAGCCAAAAAAAAATCTCAAAAGCCAAAAGCCAGAAGCACCTCAAAGTGAGCTTTCGAGCTTCTTATGGAAGTTTTTTTTGGCTTTTGGAAGGTCCCAAAGCTAAGGTCCAAAAGCTCCCAGGAAGATGAAACAAATAGGGCCCTAATCAAGTAGGAGTAATCATCGTGACGAGCTTCCATGGGGATGTGGAAAGAGAAGTCAGCTCTAGTCCTGGGGCGCCGAGCATGACGCGGGGAACCACGGGGAACACCATACCCTCGCTGTTGTCGCAGGGGAAGGATTTCGACGGCACATGATCTGTTTACCTTGCTGAGTTGAGGGCACCACCACCCGGGGAAAAATTTTATGCGATGGCGCATTACAACCTGGCGTGTGTCACCACCTGGTCTACTGGATTTATTTCTGAGCGCGCGCATGCAGGGTGGTTGTAACCACCACCTATGATCTCAGATACATAAAATGAACGAGCATTGAGCAGTGTTGCACGCCGGGCTCCCGCGCGGTACTGCCACATAGAATTTTTTTCCTCAACCGAAACAACACCCTCTCTTGGCCCTAGGCTAAAAGTACCGGTACACGTTGATAGCTATGCTCTTAGGCCAACAAAGTCCTATCGGAGGCAACCTTGCTTTTTACTATACAGTCACACTCACATCACGTCCTTTTTCTATCTGTCATATTCTTTTTTTACTACTATACTTTTTCTCCAGGACAATACTCTTTCTTCTAAGTCATAGGATTATGCAGAAAAGCCACTGACATTCTGCAAACCACCACTTTATTTCCAAGTGGCATCAGAGCCTACATGGTCTGACGAGACCATAAGCTGACTCACCGCGTTGGGCACGCCCTAAGACAACCACACGAAAGCACGTGCACCACGCCACCACCAACCAGGACGGGACGTTGTCACACTCTCGCGCTGACTCACACCAACAAAAAGAGATTCTGTGTCTAAGAACGGGAAATGAGAAGATTAGAGACGTCGGCCCGGTTCGTTTCTCTTATAATTCGTATTTTTCAACTTGTTTTTTTTTCAGTCGGAACAATATTTTTGCTTTCACAACAAATCAACGAATACTACTTTCAGCTATGACTTTTCAGCGAAGCGAACGGGCTCGAACTCAAGTAAGTGCAGAGGAAGAATTACTGAATTAGAGATGGTTTCAGAACGATCATCTTTCCTACCTTCGCCAATTACACGCTCCGCCTTATAAACCACCGAGCACCCATTCGGCCGACACAGCCCAAGGCTCCGGCACGGACACTCCCAACGGCCCACGTCCCTTCACCAAACTCTTCCCAGAGCGCCCTGGTCCAACTCTATTCGATGCTCCAAAATAAATCCAATTCGATGCTCCAAATACCAAGCGATGACCGATACTTCATTTCCCATCTGAGTTGCAGTGGCTAAAGATGCTTAATTATTGAATTAAACATCACTTTATTTTTGCACCTCATAACCTCTCTCGTCTCCCCATGTCGCTTGCAAGTGGGACCATGTCATTTTTTTTCGAAAGACCGACCATGTCATTTTCTCCTAGAGCAAGCACCGATGCATGTTCTTTCCTCGATGCCATGTTTCTCAATGCTTGAATTCACTCTTGCAACGCGCAGGCATCGAGGCTGTGATCACAAAAAGACTTTGAAGCATCATTATTCCTACACACTGTGGCTAGTCTTATAAAATCAACTTGCTATTACTAATGTTTCCTGATGAGACGAGGCATTATGCATTGTCGTACATTATCTGGGACAGAGTGTTCTCAAGATACACTATCCCCATAATTTAGCAGAACTGCAGGCAGAATAGCTCATCTGTTGCTACAACATTTTATTATGATTATTTTAACAACTCTACTTCCTTGGTGTATCTGCATAGTTCCAATTAGTAGGTCCGAAAGAAGTGTTCTGTCTCGCACCAGCAACATCTTCTTCGCGTATCTCGCTGCTGATTTCTTTCAGATCATCATCCGTTAACTTCACCTTCAAGGAGTCAATGTTGGCGTCCAGATTCTTGATCTTGGTTGTTCCTGAGTAAATTTTAGAGAATATCTCAGTCAAACTAAATGCTGGCAGTGGAACTATTCAAACACTCAGACTCAGATCACAAGCTTGACCACTGATGATTTGCTTGGAACTTGAAAGTGAATAATAAACCAAGGACTGAGCTGAATCAAAAAATATTCTCTCTGATGTAAACATCAAGCGAGCCGCTTTGGGCTAATTCATCAATACATATTCAGGTGGGGGAGTAATCCACACCCCCCTCCGGTGACATTAAAAAAAAAGAAGGGTGAAAGAATGGTTAATATGCTATGTTTGGAACCAATATTGACATTTTGCAGCTCAGCAAATGGATCATACATCACTCAGTAGTTAGCAAAAGGTCTTACCACTTACATATAAATTTGAAAGAGATCTCTCTATGTTATCTGAATGTGCTTTCTGTAAATTGTTGCTCCTCGGTCAAACCAAATATAGTCATTACTAAAGATAAAGATGGATGCCTTTTAGATCATTTATCTTATTTTCTGCACCTATTTACGACTTCTGAATGCTAGATTTCAGTTTTCACTAAAAGAATAGACAACAAACTTTTTGATAATTATATATTGTATGAAGTATTGAGAAGGGTATTGATATGGCATTAATGTTATCAAACTGGAATTACAAGGCTACACCTGGTATAGGAACCACATCGTCCCCTTGATGCAGAACCCAAGCTAGAGCTAGCTGAGCAGGGCTGCACCGGTGCTTCTTGGCCAGCTCTTCCATTTTCAGATAAATTTGCTTGTTCTTCTCCAGATTTTCTGCTGAAAACCTTGGGTGCCTTCGCTGATAAAACAAAGTAAAAATGCTTAAGGAATGATGTTTCAAGGAAAAATCTTACTATTAATATTGGACACACTAACAAGTCTCCATGTTAATTTTTACGAGACACGCTAGAAGGAGAGATAAACCCTATACCATGAAAATTCGATAGATCTGACCTCAATTTGATGGACTCTAATCGATATTGATACTAATAATCACTGGATCTAATATTTTTTTCTTAAAAAAGCCCACCTGTGCCATTAGGAAAAACATAAACTAACCCCCTAAATTTGCCATAAAAAATACCCAACTGGCATTATAATAGATAATCTAAGTAATGTTTTTATATTTTCATCTAAATTACCCATGTCATTATTAAAGTAAACTAAAAATACTACTCGATCTACATCAAAATTATAATCATACACTATTATAAAAAATCTAAATGTAACCATAAGCTTATATCTATATATGTTTCTAAACTACACACTTCTATCTCTATTATTATGTAATAAGCTAACTTACAATAAGCACACATGTTCCATTGTCAACCCATGTATAAAATGGTTCTGACAATTCATTTTAAATTATATGAACATTCATGGAAATAATTTATGTAAGTTGTTAATTGGATAAATCTATACATTTGACCGAAACATTGTGATATATCTATATTGAAAGTAGAACTGTTAGTACTCTATTTTTTGAACTGTTGTCCCCTCCTATTGAAGCTACATCGCGATAATGAGTGGTGTTGTGCAAGCTCAAATGATCTTTTATCCTATCATAGTAATTAATAGTGTAGTTTAAGACATAAAATCCATATTTTAACAAAGAACAAAGGGAAAGTTTTCAAATAGAATGTATAATAGGAACAAGACATGCGGGCAAAAAATGTAGCAATTAATAAGATAAAAAATTTATCGTCAAAATATAGAATCATGGCATCACAAAATATCCGGTTGTAACAAGAGCTATCATAACTTAAGATAATGTTTGAATGAAATGCATTTCGAAGACACATGTAGGTGACATGCAAAGAGAGAGAACCGTGTATAGGGATGGTAAAACGTGTAAAGTAAATTCATCACAAATGGATAGAGAACGTAGAGTATGTATATGGGTATCGTGTTACAAAATAAACAAAGATAATAGAGTGCGTGA
The DNA here is from genome assembly GCA_038087645.1 of Saccharum hybrid cultivar R570. Classification (NCBI taxonomy): domain Eukaryota; kingdom Viridiplantae; phylum Streptophyta; class Magnoliopsida; order Poales; family Poaceae; genus Saccharum; species Saccharum hybrid cultivar. The sequence goes on from JAQSUU010000100.1 coordinate 1,140,071, forward strand.
AGATAAATAATTTTAACTAGTTGGGTATTATTACATGCAAACTTTTAAAACTTATCATTTTAAATGGAAAGAAGTCTATTTTGACCAACGAATTATCGTCGGAGTCCAATTAAGCCATCAAATTAAACTCCAAAATCAAATATCTTTGACCATCCAACTATCAAAATTAGAATTATTACTACAAAAACAATATACAAATACAAAAATGGCTAAATCTCTAAAAAAATATAGCTATTTCATTTTAAATATACTTTATCCATTGCTGATCTATTTAGAATTATTTAGATCTTACTTGTTCCTACTACTAGTGTTTTATTGCTCATAGTTGTGACCGTTATTTATTTAAGTTATTGTTTTGCTCTATATTAGACCAGGACCATAACCAAAAGGACCCAATAAATTCTGAGTACATGGAAAATCTCAAAGGTGATGCCAACCTCGTGGCATGCTCCAAGACATATAAATCCCATTTCGGCATCGCATGTCTAGTGCTTAACTTTATTTAAATTGCTTAACTAGGCAGTATGTTTCAAATAAGGTAGCAGCCTAAAACATCGTGCAATCAACGTATGGCCAGCTGGCTGGAAAAACGATTGATGCTGATACTGATTTATTGTGAGAGAAAAATACTGCTAAATGACTGATTGATTCTGACTGATAAGTTAAGCGAACAGAGTCAAAGTAAAGAGTAAAGTTCATAGCCGATCCTCGAACTTGTGCAGGTGTGTCATCTCGGTCTCCAAACTCAAAAAGTACGTCGTTTTGGTCTTTAAACTCTATTTGTGTCTCATGCATCCAAACAGGTCTGAGTCCACACGTCAGCTCTATCTCTCGTCTCTCGTCGTCCTCGTGGCCATGGTCAGTCCGAGCGCCGCTGTTCGTCCCGTGAGGCTGCTGCAGTGGCTCGCCTGCACGTTGGCGGCAGCAGCTGCGGTGCTTGCCCGCGCGCCGACGGCAGCGGCTGCTCGCTCGCGCGCTTGTGCACCGATGGCGGCGGCTGCTCGCCTGCACGGTCTTGCACGGCGGCGGCTCACCCACGCGCCTGTGCACAGCGGCGGCGGTGGCTCGCCTGCACGGCGGCAGCTCGGGCGCGTGCCTGTGCGCGGCTCGTCTGCGTGCAGATGGATAGCAGCTTCCCGTTCGGCACCTGCATCAACACGAACGTGATCCAGAACCCGGCCTTCGTCGACTTCTCGCCAAGCACTTCGACTGGGGCAGCTCAAGTGGTACCACACGGAGGCGCAGCAGGGGCAGCTCAACTACGACTCCGACGTGCTTTTTGACTTCTGTGACCACTACGGCAAACTCGTACGCGGCCACAGCATCTTCCGGGCCGTCGAGAACACCGTGCAGCAGTGGGTCAAGAGCCTCGAGTCCTCGATGGCCTGTGCTCACGTCTAACTCACGTCGGCCTGTGAGCGGCGGCGACGGCTCGCCCGCGCCCCTGTACAGCAGCGGCAACTCGGCCGCGCCCTTGTGCGGCGGTGACGGCGGCGTCTTGCCCCCACCGGCTTGCCCGCACGCCTGCGTGGCCGTGGTGGCTGCTCGCCCGGCCGTTGCGATGGCCCGCCCACACCTACCCAGCAGGGGCCGCGGTGGTGACGTGCCCACTCGGAGGCAGGCAGGCCTCAGGCAGCGGCGGCGTCACGGCGAGAGATGGAAGACGAGTTTTTTTTTTCAAAAACAACCCTTATAAATTTTATAAATATTTGTGAAAATTTTGTGTCTGGGTGATTTTGTATATAATCTCCGCTAATCTTCTATTTCAAGCAATCAAATCTTTTCTCGATATGCGCGTATAGATCCATACCCGTTTGGATAAACATGAGACCCAAATAGAGTTTGAGGACCAGAATGACACACTTTCTAAGTTTAGGGACTGAGTTGACATACCCCACAAGTTTGAGGACCGACCATGAACTTTACTCTAAAGTAAATCACAAAAAAATCAAATAAATAACAGTTGTGACTACAAATAATAAAATACTGGAATCAGAAACAAATAAGATACAACAAACTCTATATAGGACACAAATAGATAGATCTTTTTTTAGAAAAATGATACTAATTTCATATTTTTCTGATTTAAAATGAATTAGTTATGATTTTTAAGTCTTGGCCATTTTTTATTATTTTAAAAATATTCTTATGTTCGGCAAAGCAAGCAACTCTTGGTTCCCGAGATCAGCTAGGAGGTTAAAAAGACTAGTTAAAATTGTATTCTTTCTTGGACATGAGGTAAAGTCTAGAGTTGCATTCTTTTATAGACATAGAGAGTACATAGGCAAAGTCACCTTTAAAACCAGTCGTGGGCAAAAATTATCCGATTTTGATAGTTTGATGGCTAAACATGTTCGATTTTGAAATTTGATGGCGGCCAAAATCAGACTTTGGGCAACAATTCAATAGCCAATGATACACAGAGCTCATGCGTATTTGAGATAAAAAAAACAATTCGATAGCCAAACTAGACTCCGTTTAAAAAAATTTAAGTCGAGCAGGAGCATAGATTGATAGAGTATGTTTACCAGATTAGATGCAGCGGACACTTGTTCTGTAACTCCTCTCCCGCCGAAAAACCCTTTGCCGATCGGACTGTAAGGAACAATTCCAATGGCCAATTCTCTAGCGTCCAAGCACAATGCATTCGGTTACATGATTATCATCAAGAATGATGCGCCTGGTTATCATGGTCCAGCCGAGCTCACCTGCAGAGCGGCACAATCTCGGGCTCAATGTCGCGAGACCAGAGGGACCATTCCATCTGCACCGCGGTGATCGGATGCACAGCATGTGCTCGCCTAATGGTGTCCGGGCTCGCCTCTGACAATCCGATGTACTTGACCTTCCCCTCCTCCACCAACTTCTTGAGCTCGCCAATCTGCCGCGAATTTGGATTTGGCACATCACAGGATCGATGAGCACGGATGACACAGCAAAAAGAAATTCACATCACAGGATCGATCAAGATCAGCTAGCTGCTGCAGAGACCGTGTCCTCGATGGGGATGCTGGTGTCGACGCGGTGCAGGTAGTAGAGGTCGATGCAGTCGAGGCCAAGGCGCCGGAGGCTGGCCTCGCAGCAGGCGCGCACGTACTCCGGCCGGCCGCACACGGTCCAGGCGCCGCTGGCGTCCCGCGTCAGCCCGAACTTGGTGGCCACCTGCACCTGCTCCCGCGGCAGCTGCTTCAGCGCCTGTAACAGCAGCCATGCTTGAAGCAACTCCGATCGATAGGAAGATAAGATAGCTGTAGAAAGGCCAGGACTACAGACACAGACATATACACGGACCGGACCTTCCCGAGCAGGATCGCGTTGGTGAGGGGCCCGTAGATGTCGGAGGTGTCGAAGAAGGTGACACCGCGACGGAAGGCGTGCGCGATGACTGCGGCAGCCGCCTCGTCGTCGAGCGCCGATCCGTAAGCGCCCGTCAGGCCGAAGCACCCCAACCCCAGCTTGGACACCTTTGTTGTCAACGAAACCCAGAAGAAATAAAACGACGATCATGGGACGAACCACTCCTAAATAATCAGCTGCACGCAGAGATGCAGAGAAAAGTGGATCGGATCACCTCTAATCCCTGGGCGCCGAGCTTGACTCGGGGAACCACCACCTGGATGGTTGCTTGCTCGTCCATAGCCTTTCGTCGTAGGGGAAGGCAGGACCAGGACGATGACGCACCCGTAGCAAGCGGCGGCAACGGTGCAAGTGGTGTAGTATAACTACTAGCTCGCACCTATTTCCGGGATTCTAGCCAACACTTTAGTTTTTAAGCTTAACCGCAATTTTGCAATCTAATTCCCTTAACTAGCTAGTTAGAGTATCTCCAAAAGACTCTATATCCTTCCTATAAATGTTAGGAATAAAGATTTTGGTGAAAAACTATCTTCTATCAGCTTCTCTAGATGGTTATCCAAATATAGCTATTTTCTATTCTGGATTTTTCGCTAGCCAAAAATAAAAGATGAAAATGACTCTTTAGACTGATCACGAGATATAGAAAAATTGTTGGAGAGTGATAAGATATAGAAAACGATTTTTATGTAAATGACTCTCCAAATAATGATTTAGAGAGTGATTTACATAGGCTCTTAGAGTTAGATGATGATTGTCATTTTGACACATATGTGTATTGCTTTCATTTTATCATGTCTCTACCAGTCTATGTCTATATTACTATATGTGGGCACTGGGCATTTAGTTCTTCGGGGCCGGATACCGTGCGTACAAGGTACAACGACTAGCATGGAGCCTGGACTTTTCGCTTTCGCCGCATTAAAAGTCAAGGCTCCGGACTTGTGGTGTCCGTGTGTGGGGGTCCGTGAGAGTGATCACAAGATGTCCATTCTAGCACGCCACCTGATTGTATGGAAATTTACACCAAATGGTCAGACAGTCAGTCCACCTCAAGTTCTGCATGCTTACTGGCCGATCCCGTCCATGTCCGGGAGCGTGTGCCCGGCCTCGGGGTGCTTGTGGTACCGCACCCACGGCAGCTCAGCGCCACGTACCGCTGGATCTCCACTTGGACGATCTTGTCCTGGTACCCCTGCCAGATGCTGACGACGCCCTCCCCGTCGGGGAACGGGTTTTTGATCTCCGTGGGATCGAACTCCCACGTGCTGAACAGGATCGTCGCGTCGCGGCACAGTGACTCGTAGGTCCCCTGCTGCGTTGTTTTGGCCTACAGAAAAACAAGTAGTTTTTCCCACGTCAGTACTCCAATCTTCGGGTAAAAATTGCAGACATCGAACATGTCCGGATTCATCCTGAAGTTTCATGCACCTGAGAGTGACCAAGGAACGAGAGTTTCGTACCGGATCCACCTGGCCGCGCTCAAGCTGCTTCCTCCAGAGCTCGGTGAGGATCTCCCAGTCCTTGCCGGTGAACGCGTCGCGCTCACCCCTGACGATCGGCGACACCCGGAACCACTTCTGCGCGAGCCAGGCGTGGAGCAGCGACGGCGCGTGGTGCGCGATCCAGAAGGTCCTGTGGTCCCGGACGTCGAGCTTCCCGTACGCGGTCCTCAACACGTTGGCAGGCAACGGCCACCAGTAGTTCACCGCCGGCGCGGCCAGAGCCACTCCGGCCAGCCTGCAACGACCGATCGAGCCACCCATTCAGAGCATACAAGGTGATCGATCACCTGAACGGAGATGGTGGTGTGCAAGCTGCTATATATAGCTGCTATCCTTGACCGACCTGTGCGGAATGTAATTGAGGCAGCTCCACGCTGGGTAGCCGCCCATGGAGCACCCTGCCACGTAGAACTTGTCCCCGAGCTGCAGCGCGTCGGCGAGCTCCTCGACGTCCGTGGCGTCGCTCTTGAGGCCGCGCTTCGGGCTGGCGTCGCTGTCGCCGTACCCGGCTCTGTCGAAGAAGAGCATGTATATGCCGAGCTCCTCCACAAGATCCTGCATGGGGTCGTGGTGGCACGAGCGTTAATAACATAACTCTGGAGTGCGAACAGTTGAACACACAACACGATGATCGGTTGTTACCTGGGACACGGGGAACCCGCTCTCCTTAGTGGAGGAGAAGCCATGGATGAAGATGATCCTGAACCTGGCCTTCTCCCTGCGCACTCCTTCCTCCCTGTAGGCCAGGTGCCGGCCGTCTTTGAACCGGATTCTAGGCGAGGTGATCAGCGGTCCTCCTGGTACGCCCAGCCCAGCAGCGCCACTGCAGACACCAAGGCTAGTTTGGAGAGAGCGACCATTTCCACTCGTCGGTCAGCCTGCACTGCACACATGAGACGATCAGAGTTCTATTCGAATGGAGGAGAGGACGTTAATTAAGCTGGCGACTGAAGATGATACTGAGGCAACAGGAGCGGCATACAGTTTCAAAGTGCGCTAGTGCGTGCACAGGAGACAACTACGGGATTGTGAATTGTGATTCAGCTAGAATCAGGCAGCTGCCGATCAGGACTCCGGTTAGACGGTCATCAGCTGGCTACTCAGCTGTCAAGTGTCCATCGTCCCCGTGCCAGCACGCGGATGGGGCACCGTGTGTCCTGACGGCGCGGCTGGTTACGTACAGCTAGCGATCTTGTAGGCAACCGCTGCAAGATATACTCCAAGCGGCAGCGGCCGTCGGCTTTGTGCCTTTGTCCCACAGGGAGAAGGGCTGCTGTGCACGTGTCGGCCTGCTGCTGCACGCCGTGATCTCGCCGGCGTCGAGTTTGTCCGTAGCCGCGATCTTGCGCAACAGGCTGCACCGGCCGAAGCAAATTTCGGTCTTGGGTCTGTGCAGTTCGGGCAATGATAGCGAGCGTGCAGTGTGACACCCGCTGCCTTCGATGCATCCCGTCTCGCTCGAGTCTTTTCAGTGCCCGTAAACAGGCGGTGAGCGCTCGCGTCTTGCTCTCCCCTTGTTTCGGCAAATAAACAACGGCGAAGACTATTGCGTCCGTATCGCTGTATGACTGACTCTTGAGTCTTGACTGTCGAGAGCATCACAAGGGTCGTGGTCCATGAACAAGATTGGTCGAGGACAGATGCTGTGTAAAGTCACAAGCAAGCGCCGAGCGGTGTCACCACTCACCACGGAGCTGGCCGTGCGGAGTGAACGTGGATCTTTCACGACGTTTCATCGCCTTGCGGCCACCTGTGGTCGCTGCTGCCTGTCGCACGTGAGCACGGACTGAGCCATCACAGTGGTGCTGGATACCAGAATGGCCTTAATCGCAAAAAAAAAAAGATACCAGAATGGCCCAACGAGTTCAAGCTTCCAGCCCAGGGCTGGAACTAACGAGCCCGCTAACTATACACGGGCTACACGGAGCTGGGCTCGACCGTGCAACGCCTGGCCCGATTCCGCAGGCAGGAGCCCTGCGCCGGTGCGCCCCGACCGTCCCGGGTCTCGCGGGGGCTCATAGGGTCCGGGCGTTCGGACCCTATCAACACGCCGGCCGGCAAAATATTTTTTCGCGCGCGCGGGACGGAAGCAACCTGCGTCGTTCGGGTGGCCCACCTGCATCGTTTCCAGGGTGTGTTACAGTCCGCGCATGGGCCTCCGCTGCTCCTGCCCATGGGTCGGCCCGCTCCGCATGGCCGCTAGGCACTAAGGGGCTGTTTGGTTCATGGGCACATGTTGCCACGCCTAACTTTAAGTTTGCCACACTGATTTTCAGTAAACATTAGGCTATCCGCACTCATGGACCTCTATATTCATCTCTAAAAGGAATATTCTATTCTAATCACCATAAAATATACAGTTTCCCGCATCCATCCACCATCTATATCATCCTCTGTCCACTATAGGGCCCACTTGTCACTTTATCTAAATATATCCATATGACATCTTGTTTTGAATAATTTATCGAAACGAATTTAATGGTACAATCGGAGTTTAATTTGATTTTTTAGTTTGGGAATTATAACATTTTTTTCATCTTTCATCAAGTGGGGCCCGGCTGGATTATCCTCTCTCTCCTGCTCTCACATGCACGCGAATGGAAAGCAACGTCGCAGGCCCGCGTGACCGTTTAGCGTAGGCACGACAAAGCGCTAGATTTGGCGGATCCGAATGGACTGCGGATGGTTTGGCGGACTGCGCTGCAGCTGGATTTTGCGGTACGTGCTCCTCTATCTGGTTTTACCAGACCCTATACAGGGTGCGGTGCGGCCAGTCTTATTGAACTTCTCGTATGTTAGTCATAATTATTCAAGCATATGTATCTTCTTGGTTGTTGATGCTGAAATATAGTTTCCTAATGAATGAAATTAGGGCATATGCTGATTCTTACGTTTATATTGTTGTTGAAATAATTGTTCTGTGACAAATGGGTGCTTACCACTAATCGCATTGAGGTATTTTTCACTCATTTGTGGCTAAACCAAACAAATGCCACAACCTTTTGCCATGTTTTTGTGGTAGTAATCCAAACAGCAGCCACACTTATTTTGCCTAACCTTAGTCACTAACCAAACATGTTGTTTTTGCCACACATTGTGGCTTGCCACAGATATGGCTGCTACTTAAGGTTAGACGTGGCGATGTGTGGTTGGGAACCAAACATCCCCTAAATATGTGGCACCGGAATTCCGCTCCGCGAGCGCTCGTGCTGGCGAGACGACATTGTCACGTGAGCGCACTCATCGACATCTATATTCATCCTCTAAAAGGAATATTCCATCCTAGTCACCATAAAATATACAGTTTTCCCGCATCCATCCATCCTCTATATCATCCTCTATCCACTGTGGGACCCACTTGTCACTTTATCTAAATATATCCATGTGAGATCTTGTTTTGAAGTATTTATTAAAACGAATTTAATGGTGCAATCGAAATTTAATTTAGTTTTTTGGTTTGTGAGTTATAATATTTTTTAGTGAGTTGAAATCATGGGGCCCACAGCTGCATGCAATCCTCTCTCTCGCGCGCCATCCGGTAAACGTCCGCTGCTCCTCTGAATTTGCGGACGCGCGGAGATAGCGAATGCCTTTACAGTATACGCTGCAGGGCTGCCATGCGCTATATGCTCCTCTATTTGTTTTACCGGAGGGATAAAGGTAGCGGTGCGGATAGTCTGAATGCATGTATAGATGTCAAGTAGAGGTGAAATAAACTATTATAAAATAGGAGCTCGCATATACATGTGAAGGAGATCAGAAATAAATATTAGAAAATAGGAGGAGCAAAAATAATATGTGGGAGATATGGTCTAAGAAATTCATTTCATACTAGTGCGATTTTTCCCTATGTTACGAAACCATTTAAGTCCGAGAAAAAAAGTATTTCATCTTGCAAAAATAATATTCTAGACCAAAATATGTCATTGAACATCTCATGAAATATAAAAAAACTATGTAATAGGGAAAACGCAAGAAAAAGGGCAAGTAACGAAGGAAATAAAATGAAATACACAAAGAAAGAGTGAAATAAATAAGAAAATTATAATTGATTGTAAATAAGTGGAACGGAAAATAAAATATAATACAAAACAACATATAAACAGGAACATGATAAAAAACACATAGAGTATCACAAAAATACTACTAAAACAACTTATTACGTGAACATCACAAAATACATAATAGAACATCGCATGTATATAATGTGAACATCAAACAATATATCAAAGAACATGACATGTATACTACACAAATATCATTAAACATCACTTATATTATATACTATATAAACATCATAAGAATGCATCATAGAACATCACATGTACACTATGTGAACATCATAAAATAACTAGAGATGAAAACGGACGGAAAAACCCTATTTCTACTTTCATTTCTATATTTTTTTTTGGCGAAAACGGGATTGGGTTCGGAAAATACGGGTTTGAAAATGGAATCGGGATATGCGGATGCACGGAAACGAATAAATACGGATGGAGAGCCAGACAATTAAGTTAGAATAATATGATTAAATATTCATGAATATACATAAGCAAAGTCACAAATTAATATACACATACGAAGTTATTGGTCTAGTATTCACTAGCATGCCATGTGTTAACATACATATTTGGTGATTAATAGGTTTATGAACATATTAATTTTTACACATCTCATATAGATTTAAAACGGAACGAAAAACAGAATAAATATAGGTCAATTTCGGGTGAAAACGGGATCCCGTGGAAACGGACGGAAAAACCCATCTCCCATGAGACCTCGCAAATAAGGAAACGAACGGACAAAAGTGAAAAACGGAACGGGTCAGAACGAGAATTTTTTCGTCGGTTTTTAACGCTAAAAACAACACAGAACATCACATGTATACTACGTGAACATCACTAAATATATCATAGAACACCATATGTATACTATGTGAACACCACATGTATATTACGTGAACATCATAAAGATATATCATAGAACATCACATGTATACCACGTGAACAACACAAAAAACATGATAGAATATCACATGTACACTAAATGAACATCATATGTATACTATGTAAACATCATAAAATATATATCATAGAATATCATATGTATACCACGTGAACATCACAGAATACATGATAGAACATCAAATGTATACTAAATAAACATCATAAAACACATCATGGAATATTATATGTATACTATATGTGTAAGGAAAATGGACCCTAGGCCCATTTATTTTGGATTTTGATGTTTGATGATCAACACAACCAAATTGGACTAATGTATTTGCAAGTATATATTTTTATAGTTCAATAGGTTGGAGTCAAAGTCGTGCACAAAGCGTTTGAATCAGAAGTCATTTCGGTCTTCTTTCAAGTGACAGACGCTGGAGATGAAGGCGGCATACGCTGACGTCAACGTCTGTCCAGTGTTGCAGCGTGCCACTGGAACAGAGCGAGTGACAGACGCGGGGGTGACATTGCGACAGACGCGTCTGTCCAGTGTTGCAGCGCGCGTCACTGGAACGGAGCAAGCGACAGACGCTGCTAGGGTTGCACGACAGATGCGTACCCTGCACGTCAGACGCAGCACAGAGAGCTTCTAGGAGTCTCCTGCGTGCGACAGACGCGTCCGGTGCTCGTGCGACAAACGCGGCCCAGCGTCTGTCGACCTCCAACGGCTAGTGGAGTTCAGCAGCGCGTTACACACGACAGACACGTCTGATGGTTGCGACAGACGCGTGGGAGTTCAGCAAGCTCATGAATCACTTGTGACTTATAAATAGACCCCCAACCAGCCATTTGGTAAGTGTGGGAGCTGAGGAAGAATACTAGGGTGTTGCTACACCACTTTGGTGCTCTCCATTTGCATAGAGCTTAAAGATCACTAGGTGATTAGTGTAGGTGCTTTTGCGAAGTGTTTAGGTTAGTTAGACCATGCTCATATGCGCTTGCTCTAGACTTAGGTCTAGTTGCCAGTGAGGTTTGCATACCTCTCATCCAAAGGTGCTTGCGTGCACCGTGCTTGTATATCGGCGGAGCTTGTAGTCTTGCGAGACCACGCCAAACCGAGCTTGTGGTGTGGACGCCACCGTGTACCGAAGGGAACAAGGCCCGCGGCGGTTTGGCCGAAAGCTTGATAGTGAAGACGGCGGGGAGCGGTCCGGAAGAGGCTTGTCGGAAGGCACACCGGAGACCTACTTGTGCGTGGGGAAGGACCCGGGCTATCCACGGAGTTACCCGACCGGGAGCTTGGCCCGTGCGAGGGATTCCTTGCGAGGGGCTCCAACGAGGACTAGGGGAAAGCTTGAGCGCTTCGTGATACCTCGGTAAAAATACCAGAGTCGTCGACGGGAGTTTGCATATACCTTGCTCTTTATCTTCCGCATTTTATACTCCATACCTAGGTTGGCTAGTTGATAGGTTTGGAACCTAGGTTGCATAACTCTTTGGCGGTAGAGATAGTAACACACCTAGCAAAACCATAGTTGCACGTCTTGCATAAGTTTTGACTAGGTGGAATTAGAGGCCTTAGTTAGAAGTAGAATTTAAGTTGCATAATTCACCCCCCTATTAAGTGTCACAAGTTCCTACAATATGAACATAACATCATACATTATAGAACATCACATGTATCTCATATAATAAGTAAAAACTTAAAAAATAAAATTATTAAATTAATTAATTAGAGTAAAATAAAAAATCACATCAAACACGAATAACAAATGATAAATAAATAAATAACTTAAATAGGAAAATAAAAGAAAGAGAATAAAAAATCGCATATATACTATCTGAACATAACTTATATCTCACGTGACATATGAAACATAAAAAAACTAAAAAAAAGTTCACATAGTAAATTAAAGAAAGAAACTGAAGGAAGAAAACATAAAAGAAAAGGAAAAAGAAATAAAAGAAAAAAACAATTAATTAGAGTAAAGTAAAAAGATAAAATATATAAATAAAACAAAGAGAAGGATAAAATACCACAAAAAATAAATAAATACGTAAATAAACGAAACAAGGAAAGAAAATGAAAAAAAATTGAATGATAATAGAAACGATAAGCATCGGGCATCACTACTGCACAATTACACTCGCCATGGGCCATGCTAGTTCTAGCGCTCGTGGGCCGAGTCATAGACTCATAGGCTGCGCTCCATGATGCAGCGTCCGCGCATCTGTTCGGCATGCGGCTCCCGTCCGAGCGTTCGGATGGGAAGATTTCCAATAGGCCGCTAGCTCTAGTCTCCAGACGTTTTTTTTTGACAACACGTCTCCAGACGTTGGAATACGCTAACTCTATAGCTGATATCATCAACGAAAAAGTAAAACATAAAATAAGGAAAAATTAATTAGAGTAAAAGAAAAAAAGAAATAAAAGAAAGATTTAAAAAGACAAAGAAAATAAAAGAAGAAAAAACCACACGAGAAAAAGACCAGAAATATAAGAAAGAAAAAGAAAAAATAACCATACCAATCTAGGAGTGAACATAAAAAATGAAATCTAGAAAAAATAATTAGAGTAAAAAAAAAATAAACATAAAAAGGAAATATAATAAAATAGAAAAGAGATACAAGGAAAAAAAAGAAACCAAACGAAACGTGTCTGAATTTGCACTTCCGAGACGGATACGTGTTGCTCGCTCCGTGTGTTGTTATTGGGCCGACAAAAAATAGAAGAAACAGCCCAACTGGCCAACAATAGCTAAACAGCCGTACCAACAAAAAAAAATCACGCGGGAATCACGCTGGTGTTTGACCCACGCGCGGGAAAAGCACCTGCGCGCGCGCGCCTCGGCGCCGTTCGGACCGGAAGAATTGCGGGGTCTCGCGGCCGAGCTCCTTTCGGCTTTCGAGTCTACTCCGTGTTTCCGTCCCACCAGGTTCGAGCCTCCCAGAGACCCAGACACAGGAGTCCCAGTCCCAGGCGACCGAGTCCAACACGGCCGATTCGTATGCCGCTTTTGAACCCCATTTTCTACAATTCTCCCGGTCCAGGCTAATGATGTCTGGTGCCTGGCGCCTGGCGCCTCTACGTATGCCCGCCTACTTCTCGCCAGCGTCGACCGGCACGCGCGCGGCGCCCTGCGCCCCTACGTGTGTGGCTCCCCGGTGTGATGGACACGTAGCGCAACGGCTTTGAACGGTTCATTGTTCGGCGCCGGCAGCGGGCGTGGTCGTGTAAGAGCAAGCCCAATAAGCTTGTCTTTAAGCCAAGCCAACTAAGCAACAAACAAATCTAATATAGACAAGGTATACAATAAGCTAGGCTCTTCTTTCCTCATGAAACATATTTTGTATTTGTGTGGGGGCCACCTTATCTTCACTTTTCTCAATCTCTCTTCTTCATCCAGGGGCACAAGCTGAACTCTGTACACATATTTTGTATTTTGTATTTGCATGTTGCGCCAAGTTGAAGTTTTCTTCCCCTTTCTCTCTCTTTCAACTACACGCTGACATGTCTTGGCTATAAAGCCAAGTGACGTGATCTTGTTGTACCTGCTCTAACGCCACCTGTTACATAGCAGCCCCTACCTCTCCAAATTCTTCCTTTGGCTACTGCTAATATGCTACATGCTACTGTAGACTTTGGAAAGCAGCAAGGTTACAGCGATGTGGTTGGCCCATGGCCGAATGAGTACTTCGCCAGGTCTGCCTGCGCAATATGGAAACTTCAGAAAACCTGTACTCCGTATTAATTTGGAGTGCCCGTTTACTCAGGACGTATGGACCTTGTCCTTGGGCACTGCTAGCACCTTGATGTCTAAACGGAAGGGGTATCCGGACGTCCGAACCTGTAGTCTGCTTCCACGCCATTTCACGTGCCCCACGTAGGGCCTGCACACCGGAGGCACCCGTCCGAGAGCTGCTTCAAGCTGCCGCGTGCTTCAAGCCGTCATTGACCACTGCTGTAGGGCGCGTGGTCTTCCGCCACTAACCGCCGTGGAGTCAAGAAACATCGTCAGAAATCTGATCCACATCAATAGACGGAGATCCACTACACTCGTTCGATCTACTTTTAAAACATCCAGATGCAACACCTGTAACATAAAAAAGAAGATAGATGAAACACTTGAAACATTCTTCTGAAACACTTGAAAAAACCCTGAAAACACTTGAAAATCATTGCAAACATACACAATATTCAAATAAAATACTTACAACATATGTGTGAAACATATGCAACATCCAGATAAACACACTTGCCACGTACGCCCCAAAAACACAGATGAAACAATAGTAACAATCCTTTGCAACATAATTGTACAACAATTGAAACATATGCAACATCCTGACCTACTTTTGCAACATCTATATGAAACACTTGCAACATGCCTATGAAACGTCTGAAACACTTAAACATACGCTTGCAACATACGCTTTCAGCAAAACCTAGCAGGCAGGTGGAGCACCACACATCGGGATCTGGCTATGCGGTCGCAGTGGATAAGGAGGATGGTGGCGGGCGGGCGGCTATGTGGCCCCTGGTGAGCGGTTGCGCTGCTCCGACGATAGGCGACAACAGCAATCGGGGGGGTGCGGCCTCGCGCGGCGAGGCAGCATCGGCTGTGCGGTCGTGGGGGAGCATGCCACGGCGATGCAGATGCGCGGCGATGGAGATGAAGGCCGGCCGCAGGTGCGGTGGAGAGGAAGGCATGCAAGAGGCGCGACGAAACATGGTCGCGGAGCATAGTTGCGGCATCACATGTTGAAGCACATGATGGGCGAGTGGAGTGGGATGATATTTTCTTGAGAGATGAGTGTATATAGTACATGGGCCTATTGGGCTGGTAGTGGTAGCGTGCAGGCCCGTTAAGGAGCGTCCGACGCAGACGAACGTTTTGACTCGCATTACCATTTGTACTCCATATTACTCGTTTACTCAGGACGTATGGACCTTGGTGGCGACCTGGTCGGGCATTGCATTGGTTCATTGAAATGACGTATAGTGCATTCACATCATGACCCAGGGCGGGAGTACGCTCCTTAGAGCAAGATCAATATAGAGCTAAGTGCTTAGCAATAAGTCAAATTATAAGATCTAAGTTATTATATAATAACTATCTTCTATTTATCTGCAAAAAGTTTTTTTGTTGTGTTGTGTAGGGTCTTACGTTATCTTTTCTATTCCTTCTTACATATTGTTTACATGAGAGCCAATCTTTCCTCTCTTTTCTCTTTATTTATAAATAATTTATATATTTTCTCTGCTTTGTATGTTCAATAATTTGGAGCACGTTGTCAATTTTCTCATTATCAAATTCATCTACTATTGAGGTAGCAATGCGAGGCAATTTGGAAACTGTCTTGATAGATGACAATAGCGCATTAGGATGTATACATTCTTCCTGCCATGGTCATGTGGATTGTTAATTTTTTTCTCGAACACGCAGGAGAGCTATGTATCATTGTATTAATAGAAGGATAAGAGTCATACAGAGACCCCAAACACAAACACAAACACAAACACAAACACAAACACAAACACAAACACAAACACAAACACAAACACACACACAACCACATAAACTAACAGGACTTAATTACTAGAAAACAAAAATGTGAGACCTAACCCAAAACCAAAGGCACTCTAAACAACACCTCTTGCTGTGAGCAGGGGTAATCCCTTGGCTCCAGCCAAGCACCAAAGATGGGCTTCATCCCTAGCAAGGTTCAAAGCAGTAGACATATTAGGGACGGCCCCATTGAATACACAATCATTCCCGAGCTTCCACATAATCCAAGCGCCGAGGGTGATGAGGGAGTTTAATCCCTTACGCACTTTAGCACTAACAACAGATTCTGCCCTATCCCACCAGGCTTCGAAAGAAAGATCAGTAGTCATAGGTGCAAGTGAAGTGAGACCAACACTGCTCAGGATATAGAACCAAAATTGCCTTGCAAAGACGCACCCAACAAGAAGGTGTTGGATATTCTCCTCAGCCTGATCACACATCAGGCACTGATCTGGGTGGGGCAGGCCCTGCCGAGCCAATCTATCCGCTGTCCAATAACGATTGTGAGCTACCAGCCACATAAAAATATGCATTTAGGGGGGGGGGGCAGGATTTCCATATACGCTCATAAGGTGCAAAACTAGTGGCTCCCTGGAAGAGTGCATCATATGCCAATTTAGCTGTATAGGTTCCTATTGAAGAGAACCTCCGGAGATGCTTATCAGGGGTCCCTTCCTGTTGTAACTGCACCTCTTCCAAGACATCCCATAACTCTAGAAAGTCCAATAGAGGTTCCAGAGAAATTTCCCCCTGAATATCTTCTAGCCACATGTCTTTTGTAAGCGCCTCCTTCACTGTGTGCTTGTTTATCCTCCGTTTGGGCACTAGATCATAGAGACGAGGCGCGAGGTCCTAAATGTTTTTACCATCCAACCACCTATCTTTCCAAAAGAGGGTATTTGATCCATCTCCAACTTTAGTGTTTATGGCCAGGGAGAGAAAACATTCGACTTCCTTGCTAACATGAAGAGGTAGGCTAGCCCAGGGTCGGTCAGGTTCAGATTTTTTAAGCCAAGGCCATCTGACTCGAAGTGCAAAACCCAAGGTTTTTAGATAAAAAATGCCTAGCCCCCTAAGCTCCTTTGCCCGGCAAACTTTTGGCCAGGCCAAGAGGCAGTGCCCACCTTTTACTTCCTTGTGGCCTCTCCATACAAAAGCTCTTCTAATTTTATCTATGGCTTTAATAGCCCATGGTGGCAAATCAACAACCATGGCAAGATATATCAACATGGCTGTTAGAACATGCTGCACCTGAACCACTCTGCCTGCCCTTGTCATCAAATCCACCTTCCATCTAGGTAGTTGGTCAGAAATCCTATCAATAATGGGCTGAAACTGTTCCTTGGACAACTTTCTAAGGGACAGTGGCAAACCCAGGTACTTGCACGGAAAGTTCACTACTTCACACGGCAGTAAGCTCTAGATAAGGGCCATGTTGTCATCTGAACACTGGATCTACATCACACTGCTTTTTTGAACATTAGTCCCGAGCCCTGAAGCATCCCTAAAGAGTTGTAGCAATCTTAGTGTCAAGGAGATATCACTCGCTATAGGTCTCAGGAAGAGGGCCACATCGTCTGCGTAAAGAGAAATTCTATGCTAAATTGGCTTTCTGGACAGGGGCTGTAACAGCCCAGCCTCTGAGGCCCTTGTAACCATCCAGTTAAGCACATCCATGACCAAAATAAAGAGCATTGGGGATAGTGGGTCGCCCTGGTGAAGCCCTCTTTTGTGCTGTATGAACTCTCCTGGAATGCCATTGAGGAGGAGCTGAGTAGATGATGATGCCAGCAGCCCACTCAGAAGATCCCTCCAACGTAAGCCAAAGCCAAGTTTCTCAAGAACCTCTAGGAGAAAAGCCCAAGACACCGAGTCAAAGGCCTTCGTAATATCCTATTTGAGTAGAATACGTGTCTGCTTTTGAGAGTGCAAAAATCTCACAGTTTGCTGGACCAGCATGAAATTGTCCTGTATGAAGCGCTTCTTGATAAACACGCTTTGATTGGAGGAAACCATTTGGTCCAAGTGATCGGCTAATCTGTTGGCAAGGATTTTAGTCACTAGCTTAGCAAAGCTGTGCATTAAGCTAATGGGTCTAAAATCTTTCACCTGGTCAGCTTCTGTCTTTTTTGGAATTAGTGTGATATAAGACGAATTCAACATCCACAAGTTTCTGAAATTTTTGCCCCAAATAGTATGCAAGGCAGCCATAATGTCATCTTTAATCACTGCCCAACAAGACTTGTAAAATCTCCCTGTGAACCCATCCGGACCTGGGGCCTTATCAGATGGCAAATTTTTTTATAGTATTCCAGACTTCCTCTTCAGAAAAGGATGTCTCTAGGACATCTAGCTCATGCCTTGGCAAGGCGAGGCCATCTAGATTGATAGTTCTATCCCGACTGCTATCTGTACCAATCAGGTTAGAGTAGAAGTCAAAAACTGCCTCAACTTTTTCTTCATGTGAGGTAATAATTCTATCCCCTTTCGTAAGCTTTGCAATGAAATTTTTCTTCTTCTGATGGCGTGCATGCATGTGAAACAACCTAGTGTTAGCATCTCCATCTTTTAACCAGCCAATCTGAGACCGTAGTCTTGCCACTGTGTAAGGTACAAATAGGCTAGAGGGGGAGGGGTGAATAGCCTAATTAAAACTTCTACAAGAATTACTTAATCACACGTTAGTATGAAAGGTGGCGAAGCAAATGCACTAGTTCTAACTAATTAAGCAAGCCACCTACACAAGTCTAGAACAAGGCTATTCACTAAACACAACGATAACTACAAGCTAGATAGAAGAAGTAATGTGAGAGAAGAGTTTCGAGTGATTGTACCGCCGTGTAGAGATGATAAATACCAATCAATCAATCATACAATAGAAAACCTCGGAAATAGAATGACACAAGAATTTATCCCGAGATTCACTTGCTTTCCGGCAAGCTACTCCCCGTTGTAGCGATACACTCACTTGTCGATTCACGAGCTAATCGACTATCAAGAGTTGAGCCCTCGGCGGGCGCCGCACAACTGCACACAAGATGGGGATCCTCCAAGCCACGAGCTCCACTAGAGTATCCAATTTGTAAACTTCCATGGGGAAGGATCAAGAACCCCTTACAACACTTGGTGAGGGCTCCAACAATCTCCAATTATGAGCTCAATCACCTCCGCTGCTCCAAGCCATCTACCGTGTCGGGAAACACGGAAGAGTAACAAGAAATCCATAGCAACTCGAAGATCAAGTGCCTCTAGAATGCAACTCTTAAGCAATGCACTTGAATCTCACTCAATCTCACTCAAGATGTGCAACTAAGTAAAGAGATGAGTGGAGGGGTTGTTCTCTAGCTCAAAGGATGTCTCTAGGTCTCAAAATATGCAAGAGTTTTCCTCAAACCCCGGACAACTTCTATTTATAGCGAAGGGGTACGCAGCTAGCCGTTACCGGACGACACAGTTCAAAACGTGTTGACCGGATGCACCGGTTAGGGTGACCGGACGCGTCCGGTCACTACAAGACAAGCGTGAATAGTGCACGTCAGAAGTTACCGTTGTTGTGACCAGACGTGCTCTAGCGTTTGACCGGACGTGCTGCACCTGGCGTCCGGTCGGAGTCCAGTAAGCTCCCACCACGATCGGACGTGTCCGATCGTACATGATCGGGCGCGCCGTGCGTCTGATCAACACTCAGCTGTGCTCTGCCCCTCTGGACGCCTGACTGGACGCTCTAGTTCCGTGAGGGACCAGACGCGCGGTCGTGCGCTCTTCTTCGGTGCATAGGAGAACTGACCGGATGCGCTGGTCAGGCCAAACCAGCGTCCGGTCAGAAACCATAACACCCACGCGCCTGACAACTACTGAGAACTGACTGGACGCGTCCGGTCAAACCGCGACCGCGTCCGGTGCAGCGTCCGATGCAGCGTCTGAAAGCCTAAGTTTGGTTTTGGTAATTAATGACACCAAGTTGCTAATGCCATGTGTTAAGTGTTTTGAGTTAAGCATAAGCAACACATGTGATGAAAGTGTAATGTGGCAAGGAGTGGTGGCCACAAGATCACAAAGAGATGGTGCATGGATATGAAATGATGATCATGGTGGAGATGCACATAAAAGGAAGGACATGATGATAAAGTGAAAGAGAAGGATCTAAGAGCGCAAGGCAAAGGTATAATCATAGGGGTTTTCCTTTTGCCAGTCTAAGATGAGTAGAGAAGTGATTGACCGGGTTTAGGATACATAGCCGACTATGAAAGAAGGGCAATCACGGTTAGCTCGGAAATCAAGTGCCACTAGATCAATGTCTTGAGCATATGCATTAGGATCTAGTAAAGAGCTAACATAACGCCTTGAAAATGATTGTGAAATGCTAACACACATGCACATGGTGGTGTACACTTGGTAGTGTTAGCACATTTGCGAAGGCGGTGGAGTTTAAGCGGTAGAGAGGGATTTGGGTTCCTCTCTCCCTCCCGCCGAGCTTGCGAGGCGGGATTCGGCGCTTTTTGGAGAAGTGAAACGTCTATTTTCTATTACGCCGGAAGTCGAAAAAGAAACGGAGGCGAACGGAGGTCACTATGGTGACCGGATGCTGCACCGGACGCGGTCACGGTATGACCGGACGCGTCCGGTCAGTGTTCAGCGTCTGCGTGGTTTTCAGTTTGTTGATCGGACGCGCAGCGCGTCCGGTCACTGTCGACCAGACGCGTCCGGTCATCCAGGGAGCTTACTGGACTCTAACCGGACGCGGGCACTGTCACGTCCGGTCATTGCGAGAGGCGCATCCGGTCGTTGTTTAGTTGTGCGCTACTCAAGTTGACCAGCACGTCCGGTCACACCCGACGCATTCGGTCAGTACGACCAGCGCGCCCGGTCGGTGTTTCAGAATTGAGCCGTTGCGCGACCGGCGCGTCCGGTCAGTTTGACCAGCGCGTCCGGTCAGCGCGACTTTGGCTGGTTAAAGTTCCTAACGGCTATATTCGAAGGGGTACGCTATAAATAGAGGTTAGCTGGGGTTTGAGGGTAACTCTTGCACATTTTGAGAACTAGAGACATACTTTGAGCTAGAGAACAACCCCTCCACTCATCTCTTTGCATAGTTGCACATCTTGAGTGAGATTGAGTGAGATTCAAGTGCATTGCTTGAGAGTTGCATTCTAGAGGCACTTGATCTTCGAGTTGCTGCGGATTTCTTGTTACTCTTCCGTGTTTCCTGACACTGTAGACGGCTTGGAGCAGCGGAGGTGATTGAGCTCACAATTGGAGATTGTTGGAGCCTTCACCAAGTGTTGTAAGGGGTTCTTGATCCTTCCCCGCGGGAGTTCACGAATTGGATACTCTAGTGAAGCTCGTGGCTTGGAGGATCCTCATCTTGTGTGCGGTTGTGCGGCGCCCGTCGAGGGCTCGACTCTTAATAGTCGATTAGCTCGTGAACCGATAAGTGGGTGTATCGCCACAACGGGGAGTAGCTTGCCGGGAAGCAAGTGAATCTCGGGATAAATTCTTGTGTCATTCTCTTCCCGAGGATTTCTCTTGTATGATTGATTGATTGGTATTTCTCTTCTCTTCAGGGCAGTATAATCACTCGAAGCTCTTCTCTTGTATTACTTCTTATTTCTAGCTTATAGTTGTTGTTGTGTTTAGTGAATAGCCTTGTACTAGACTTGTGTAGGTGGCTTGCTTAATTAGTTAGAGCTAGTGCATTTGCTTCGCCACCTTTCGTACTAACTTGTGGTTAAGTAATTCTTGTAGAAGTTTTAATTAGGCTATTCACCCCCCTCTAGCCTATTTGGACCTTACAAGTGGTATCGGAGCCGAGACACCGTTTATTTGAGGCTTAACAACCTACGGTGAAAAAGAAATGGCTCAATTAAGCTTGCACATCAACAACACCAAGAAGTCACCTCACTTTGATGGCACAAATTATGCATATTGGAAGGTTAAGATGATCGCACACCTCAAATCAATCAATAGAGAAGTGTGGAAGGTCATCGAAACAAAATTTGAGGTTGCTAATCCGGAAGCACCTACACCGGTGGAAGAGAAGAAGCTCCAATGTAATAACATTGCCATTAGTGCTCTTCATGAGGCACTAGATGACAAGACCTTTGAGCAAGTGAAGAACATTGAGATTGCTCATGATGCTTGGGCCAAGCTAGAAGAAACATTTGAGGGCACCGAAGGCACAAAGACCGCTAAAGCATATATCTTGCAAGAAAAATTTTTAAGCTTCAAGATGCAAGATGATGAGAGTGTACCGGAGATGTTTCATAGGTTGCAAGTCATTGTCAATGAGCTCAAGGCACTTGGTGAGGAGGTCAAGAACAATCAATTCTCTATGAAGTTCTTGAGAAGTCTACCCAAGAGATTTGATACATTGATCACCGTGCTAGTGAGGACTACATTGAAGGATTCAACTTCTCAACAAATATTTCAAGAAGTGATGACCGATGATTCATATAGAGAAGATGATGAGAAGGATGAGTTGGTCAAGAAGAAGAAGAAAGAAAATGAGAAGAAAGATGATGAAAAGAAGAAGAGTGTGGCATTCAAAGCCATCACATCCAAGGGCAAATCTAAGATTGAATCATCAAGTGATGAAGACTCAAGCTCTTGTGATAGTGATAACATTGATGAGAAGATGACTCTCTTTGTCAAGCAATTTGGCAAATTCATGAAGAAGAAAGGCTTTTGTGCAAGAAGGAGGAAGAACTCATCCAAGAAGAATGAGCATACCATGAGATGCTTTAGATGCCATAGCAAGGACCATCTCATTGCAAAATGTCCTTATGATAGTGATGATGAAGATGCTATCAAGAAAGAGAGAAAGAAGCAAAAGAAGAAGCAAGAGAAGAAGGAGAGCTCTTATAAGAAGAAGAATGATTCTCATGTTGCTACATGGGATAGTGATGATTCCTCAAGTGATGATGAGGATGACAACAAGAGTAAGAAGAAGGGACATGCTAGCATTGCCATCCAAGAGAAGGTCTCCCTCTTTGACACTCCATCGTGCTTCATGGCTAAGGCCGCTAAGGTATCATCCGATGATGAGAGTGATCATAATAATGATAGTGATAGTGATAGTGATGAAGAAGAATTCACTAAAGATGAACTAATCACTATGCTAGAAGATTGCACTCAACATTTTAAAGAATCTAGAAAGGAGTGCAAGGGCTTGCTTAAAGAAAAGAAAAACCTTATGCAAGAACTTGATGAGCTTAGGGCATCTTATGAGAGTCTAAAGGTAGACCATAAGAAGCTTCAAAAGTCTCACACTAAGCTTGAAGAAGCTCATTCCTCTCTAGTTGAAAAATGTGAAAACATACCAACTAATGTTGAGAAAGCTAAAACTTGTAACATAGGCATATCATGTGATATAATTGATGAATCCTTTCATAAGCCTATTGTTGTTGCTCCCACTAACTCTTCATGTAGCGCATCTACATCATCCTCATCTAGTAGTGATGGTTTCACTTGTGACTCCACACTTATAGTTGAGAATGAAAATCTCAAGAAGGAGGTAAAAGAGCTCAATCACACATTAGCTAAGGCTTATGGTGGTGAGGACCGCTTGCTTATGTGCTTGGGTAGCCAAAGAGCTTCTCTCTACAAAGAGGGATTGGGCTATAACCCCAAGAAAGGCAAGGCCGCTTTTGCTCCTCACAAGACTTGTTTTGTGAAGAACAATGGTAGCTATTGCAAAAGTTGCAAGCAAGTTGGTCATATAGAGCAACATTGCATGAACAAGAAATCCAATGCAAATGTATCCTCAATTAAATTTGATTCTTTCTATATGCTTACCAAGGGTACTAATGGTGTTCATGCTAAGTTCATTGGTACACCATGGATGGGCTCAAAGAAGAAAGCCATTTGGGTACCAAAAAGCTTGGTCACTAACCTTGGAGGACCCAAACAAGTTTGGGTACCTAAAAGGAATTGATCTTGTCTTGTAGGTCAATTACAAAGCCGGAGGAAGGCATTGAGTGCTTGATAGTGGGTGCACTCAACATATGACCAGAGACTCTTGTATGTTCAATTCAATTGATACAAGTCAAAATGGTGGTTTTGATGCTATCACTTTTGGCAACAACAAGAAAGGCAAGGTCAAGGGGCTTGGTAAAATTGCTATCTCAAATGACATGAGCATATCTAATGTGTTGCTAGTTGAGAGCTTGGATTTAAATCTTTTATCTGTGGCACAACTTTGTGATCTTGGCTTCAAGTGCATATTTGGTAGTGATGATGTTGAAGTCATAAGTGTTGATGGATCAAACTTGATATTCAAAGGATTTAGACATGGTAGCTTATACTTGGTTGACTTCAATAATAGTGAGACACAATTGACATTATGCTTGCTTAGTAAATCTAGTATCGGTTGGTTGTGGCATAGAAGGCTTGGTCATGTTGGAATGAAACA
Organism: Saccharum hybrid cultivar R570; assembly: GCA_038087645.1. NCBI lineage: Eukaryota > Viridiplantae > Streptophyta > Magnoliopsida > Poales > Poaceae > Saccharum > Saccharum hybrid cultivar. Next base: position 1,163,862 of record JAQSUU010000100.1, read on the forward strand.
ATTGAACAAACTTTTGAGGCATGACTTAGTTAGAGGCTTGAAAGATGTCACTTTTGAGAAGGATAAACCTTGTAGTGCTTGTCAAGCCGGCAAACAAGTTGGAAATTCACATCCTAGTAAAAGTGAAATGAGCACATCAAAAGCATTTGAGCTATTGCACATGGACTTGTTTGGGCCAACAACATACACTAGTATTGGTGGCAACAAGTATAGTTTTGTAATTGTTGATGACTACACTAGATATACTTGGGTGTTCTTTCTCTATGACAAGAGTGATGTTTATGATCTATTCAAGTCTTTTGTCAAGAGGGTGCAAAATGAGTTTGAGACTACCATCAAGAAGATTAGAAGTGACAATGGTAGTGAGTTCAAGAACACAAGAATTGAAGATTTATGTGATGATTTTGGTATTGGACATCAATTCTCACCAACATACACTCCTCAATCAAATGGTGTAGTTGAAAGGAAAAATAGAACCTTGATAGATATGGCTAGATCAATGCTTAGTGAATACAATGTTAGTCATTCATTTTGGAGTGAAGCTATCAACACGGCTTGCTATTGTAGCAACCGTCTCTATTGCCATGGGAAGCTTGAAAAGACACCATATGAGCTATTGAATGGAAGAAAGCCCAACATTGCATACTTTAGAGTGTTTGGTTGCAAATGCTATATTCTCAAGAAAGACACTAGATTGAGCAAGTTTGAAAAGAAATGTGATGAAGGGTTCTTACTCGGTTATTCTACCACAAGGAAATCATATAGAGTTTGGAATCTCACAAATGGCACCTTGGAAGAAGTTCATGATGTTGAGTTTGATGAAACCCAAGGGTCTCAAAATGAAGCTCAAAACCTTGATGATGTGAGAGGAGATCAATTGTCAAATGCAATGAAGAACATGGACATTGGTGATGTTAGGCCAAGGCAAGTTGATGATGATGATATTCATGTGATCAACCAAAGTGTGCATATTGATACAAATCAAGCAAGCTCTAGTGGTTCTCATGATGAAGCTCAAGTTCAAGGTCAAACAAGTGGAAGCAATCAACTCCCAATACTCCAACCTACTAGTATTGCAAGAGATCATCCATTGGACCAAATCATTGGTGGAATTCAAAGTGGTGTTCAAACTAGATCAAGACTAGCATCCTTTTGTGAGCACTACTCATTTGTCTCATTAGAAGAACCAAAGAAGATAGAAGATGCATTGAAGGATTCCAATTGGATAAATGCCATGCATGAAGAACTAAACAACTTCACTAGAAATCAAGTTTGGGAACTTGTTGAGAGGCCAAAGAACTATAATGTGATTGGTACTAAGTGGGTGTTTAGAAACAAGCAAGATCAAGATGGCATAGTTGTTAGAAACAAAGCAAGATTAGTAGCACAAGGATACACTCAAGTTGATGGTCTTGACTTTGGAGAGACATATGCACCCGTTGCAAGATTGGAGGCTATTAGAATCTTATTAGCATATGCTTGTGCACACAACATCAAGCTCTATCAAATGGATGTCAAGAGTGCATTTCTCAATGGCTACATCAATGAAGAAGTTTATGTTGAGCAACCTCCCGGTTTTAAAGATGACAAGAAGCCCAACCATGTTTACAAGCTAAAGAAGACATTGTATGGTTTGAAGCAAGCACCTAGAGCATGGTATGAGAGATTGAGGGACTTTCTTCTCTCTAAAGGGTTCAAGATGGGAAAGGTTGACACCACTCACTTCACCAAGAAGCTTGGAAATGACTTATTTGTGTTGCAAATCTATGTGGATGATATTATCTTTGGATCAACTAACCAAGACTTTTGTGAAGAGTTTGGAAATATGATGGCTAATGAGTTTGAGATGTCTATGATTGGAGAGCTTAGTTACTTCCTTGGACTTCAAATCAAGCAAATAAAGAATGGCACTTTTGTAAGTCAAGGCAAGTACATCAAGGACATAATCAAGAAGTTTGGATTGCAAGATGCTAAGCCAATGAGTACTCCAATGGGCACTAATGATCAATTGGGTATTAATGATAGTGGAAACATGGTAGATCAAAAGCAATACCGGTCTATGATTGGAAGTTTGCTCTATGTCACCGCTTCTAGGCCGGATGTGATGTTTAGTGTGTGCAAGTGTGCAAGATATCAAGCTTCACCTAGAGAAAGTCACTTGAAAGCAACCAAGAGGATATTGAGATATCTTAAGGGTACTCATGATGTTGGATTATGGTATCCTAAGGGATCTAACTTTGAGTTGATTAGATATTCAGACTCCGACTATGGTGGATGCAAGATTGATAGAATGAGCACAAGTGGCACTTGTCAAATGCTTGGAAGATCTCTTATTTCATGGTCATCAAAGAAACAAAATAGTGTTGCACTATCTACCACCGAGGCCGAATACATTAGTGCCGGTAGTTGTTGTGCACAATTACTTTGGATGAAGGCCACCTTGAATGACTTTGGAATTAAATTCAAGAATGTGCCATTGTTTTGTGACAATGAAAGTGCTATCAAGATGACACAAAATCCGGTTCAACACTCAAGAACAAAGCACATTGACATAAGGCACCATTTCATAAGAGACCATCAACAAAAAGGTGATATTAGCATTGAGAGCATTAGCACTGAAGATCAACTAGCTGACATCTTTACAAAGCCACTTGATGAAAATAGATTTTACAAGTTGAAGAATGAATTGAACATACTTGACTTCTCCAACTTGAAATGAGTGCACCCCCACATTCTTATATGACATGCCTCTCCTCCAACATAGCAAGGTAAAGTTGTTTGGCATATCATTCATACTTTGCTAAGGACATGGTTAGAACATATAGACATATTTGCATGACAAATAAGCTCATTCATGAAAATCAAATGATTTTGATGTATATATGGTACCACTATTGCTTCTATGTTTGATTGATCTAGTGGTAGCATATGACATATTTGTGGGCTTGCAAACCTAGTGTTGAATCTAGAAAATGAGCTCATGATGTGTAATTCAACATGGTCAAGATAACCCTTATACTTTATGAGGTGTGAAAAAGTTTGTCCTTGGATCAAACCGAATTACATATTCTAGGCAAGTAATCTAGATTGAACCATAATTTGGACTCCCTCATTTTTGATTGACTTAACTCTCACTAAAATTAGCACCTTTTTGGTGATTGTTGACAAAGGGGGAGAGAAAAGTCACAAAGATATTACAAAGAGGGAATAAGATATAATAAGGGGGAGAGAAAAGTCACTTGGGAGAGAAAAGTCACAAAGATAAAAAGTTAAGTTACAAAGGGAGAGAAATCAAGAGATTAATTAAAATTGAGCACACAAGTAGGGGGAGCAAGCTCATGAATTATTTATTGCATTTGTATGTGCATTAACATGATGAATTGTTGCATTGCAAAGCTTAAATTCATATTCTTGATTGAATGGTGATTGCTAGAAATAGAATTTGAATGATGATTTGTTGAGAGTAGCTTTACAAGCGGTATCTAGACACCTTTGCTTTTAATGTTGATCTCACGAAGTACTTTAGTGTTTGTGATCTTTACAAGTGATGTATTACAAATGGTGTCTAGCTACTTCGATGCTAAGGATGGTATATAAAGGCAACTCTGATTGGTATCACGCGTCAAAGGTCCATTCTATATACCTTAGCATCAATTTGATAGTAGTAACTCTCCCAAAATTCAAATCATTACATATGTGCAAAATTGAACCAAACTCATGGAAGCACATATGTAGGGGGAGCTAATACTATCAAAATTGAAAATTGATTTCATTTCATATCTTTGTGATGGTTGTCATCAATTACCAAAAAGGGGGAGATTGAAAGCCCAAGTTTGGTTTTGGTAATTAATGACACCAAGTTGCTAATGCCATGTGTTAAGTGTTTTGAGTTAAGCATAAGCAACACATGTGATGAAGGTGTAATGTGGCAAGGAGTGGTGGCCACAAGATCACAAAGAGATGGTGCATGGACATGAAATGATGATCATGGTGGAGATGCACATAAAAGGAAGGACATGATGATAAAGTGAAAGAGAAGGATCTAAGAGCGCAAGACAAATGTATAATCATAGGGGCTTTCCTTTTGCCTGTCTAAGATGAGTAGAGAAGTGGTTGACCGGGTTTAGGATACATAGCCGACTATGAAGAGGGGCAATCACGGTTAGCTCGAAAATCAAGTGCCACTAGATCAATGTCTTGAGCATATGCATTAGGATCTAGTAAAGAGCTAACATAACGCCTTGAAAATGATTATGAAATGTTAACACACATGCACATGGTGGTGTACACTTGGTAGTGTTAGCACATTTGCGCGTCCGGTCACTGTCGACCGGACGCGTCCGGTCATCCAAGGAGCTTACTGGACTCTAACCAGACGCGGGCACTGTTGCGTCCGGTCATTGCGAGAGGCGCGTCCGGTCGTTGTTTAGTTGTGCGCTACTCAAGTTGACCAGTGCGTCCGATCAGTTGCGGGACCAGCGCGTTCGGTCACACCCGGCGCGTCCGGTCAGTACGACCAGCGCGTCCGGTCGGTGTTTCAGAATTGAGCCGTTGCGCGACCGGCGCGTCCGGTCAGTTTGACCAGCGCGTCCGGTCAGCGCGACTTCGGCTGGTTAAAGTTCCTAACGGCTATATTCGAAGGGGTACGCTATAAATAGAGGTTGGCTAGGGTTTGAGGGTAACTCTTGCACATTTTGAGAACTAGAGACATACTTTGAGCTAGAGAACAACCCCTCCACTCATCTCTTTGCATAGTTGCACATCTTGAGTGAGATTGAGTGAGATTCAAGTGCATTGCTTGAGAGTTGCATTCTAGAGGCACTTGATCTTCGAGTTGCTGCGGATTTCTTGTTACTCTTCCGTGTTTCCCGACACGATAGACGGCTTGGAGCAGCGGAGGTGATTGAGCTCACAATTGGAGATTGTTGGAGCATTCACCAAGTGTTATAAGGGGTTCTTGATCCTTCCCCGCGGGAGTTCGCGAATTGGATACTCTAGTGAAGCTCGTGGCTTGGAGGATCCTCATCTTGTGTGCGGTTGTGCGGCGCCCGTCGAGGGCTCGACTCTTGATAGTCGATTAGCTCGTGAACCGACAAGTGGGTGTATCACCACAACGAGGAGTAGCTTGCCGGGAAGCAAGTGAACCTCGGGATAAATTCTTGTGTCATTCTCTTCCCGAGGATTTCTCTTGTATGATTGATTGATTGATATTTCTCTTCTCTTCACGGCGGTATAATCACTCGAAGCTCTTCTCTTGTATTACTTCTTGTTTCTAGCTTGTAGTTGTTGTGTTTAGTGAATAGCCTTGTACTAGACTTGTGTAGGTGGCTTGCTTAATTAGTTAGAGCTAGTGCATTTGCTTCGCCACCTTTCGTACTAACTTGTGGTTAAGTAATTCTTGTAGAAGTTTTAATTAGGCTATTCACCCCCCCTCTAGCATATTTGGACCTTACAGCGTCCGGTCACCACAGTGACCGCCGTTTGCCTCCGTTTCTTTTCTGACTTCCGGCGCAGTAGAAAATAGGCATTTTACTTCCCCAAATAGCGCTGAATCCCGCCTCACAAGCTCGGCGGGAGGGAGAGAGGAACCCAAACCCCTCTTTACCACTTAACCTCCACCGTCTTGGCAAATGTGCTAACACCATCATGTGCATGTGTGTTAGCATTTCATAAACATTTTCAAGGCGTTATATTAGCTCTCTACTAGATCCTAATACATATGCTCAAGACATTGATCTAGTGGCACTTGATTCCTGAGCTAACCGTGATTGCCCCTCTTGATAGTCGACTATATATCCTAAACCCGGTCAATCACTTCTCTACTCATCTTAGACCAGCAAAAGGAAAACCCTATGGTTATACCTTTGCCTTACGCTCTTAGATCCTTCTCCTTCACTTGATCATCATGTCCTTCATTTTATGTGCATCTCCACCATGATCATCATTTCATGTCCATGCACCATCTCTTTGTGATCTTGTAGCCACCACTCCATGCCACATACACCTTCATCACATGTGTTGCTTATGTCTAACTCAAAACACTTAACACATGTCATTAGCAACTTGGTGTCATTAATTACCAAAACCAAACTTGGGCTTTTAATCTCCCCCTTTTTGGTAATTGATGACAACCATTACAAAGATATGAAAATGAAATCAATTTTCAATCTCGATAGTATTAGCTCCCCCCTACTTATGTGCTTCCATGAGTTTGGTTCAATTGTGCACATATGTATGGATTTGAATTTTGAGAGAGTTACTACTATCAAATTGATACTAAGATATATAGAATAGACCTTTGAAGCGTGATACCAATCGGAGTTACCTTTATATACCATCCTTAGCATCGATGTAGCTAGACACCACTTGTAATACATCACTTGTAAAGATCACAAACACTAAAGTACCCCGTGAGATCAATATTATAAGCAAAAGGTGTCTAGATACCACTTGTAAAGCTACTCTTAACAAATCATCATTCAAGTTCTATTTCTAGCAAACACCAAACAATCATGAATATGAATTTAAGCTTTGCAATGCAACAATTTATCATGTTAATGCACATACAAATGCAACAAGTGATTCATGAGCTTGCTCCCCCTACTTATGTGCTCATTTTTAATTGATTCCTTTCTAATGTCATTCTCTCCCCCTTACAATATCTTTCTCCCCATTGCAACTTAACTTTTTATCTTGTGACTTTTCTATCTTTGTGGCTTTTCTCTCCCCCTTTGTCAACAATCACCAAAAATATGCTAATTTTAGTGAGAGATAAGTCAATCAATATGAGGGAGTCCAAATTATGGTTCAATCTAGATCACTTGCCTAGAATATGTAATTCGGTTTGATCCAAGGACAAGCTTCTTCACACCTCATAAAGTATAAGGGTTATCTTGACCATGTTGAATTACACATCATGAGCTCGTTTACTAGATTCAACACTAGGTTTGCAAGCCCACAAACATGTCATATGCTACCACTAGATAAAAACAAACATAGAAGCAATAATGGTACCATATATACATCAAAATAATTTAATTTTCATGAATGAGCCTAATTGTCATGCAAATATGTCTAAATGTTCTAACCATGTCCTTAGCAAAGTATGAATGATATGTCAAACAACTTTACCTTGCTATATTGGAGGAGAGACATGTCATATAAGAATATAGGGGTGCACTCATTTCAAGTTGGAGAAGTCAAGTATGTTCAATTCATTCTTTAACTTGTAAAACCTTTTCTCATCAAGTGGCTTTGTAAAGATGTCGGCTAGTTGATCTTCGGTGCTAATGCTCTCAATGCTAATATCACCCTTTTATTGATGGTCTCTTATGAAGTGGTGCCTTATGTCAATGTGCTTCGTTCTTGAATGTTGAATCGGATTTTGAGTCATCTTGATTGCACTTTCTTTGTCACAAAACAATGGCATATTCTTAAACTTGATTCCAAAATCATTCAAGGTGGCCTTCATCCAAAGCAATTGTGCACAACAACTACCGGCACTAATGTATTCGACCTCGGTGGTAGATAGTGCAACACTATTTTGTTTCTTTGATGACCATGAAACAAGAGACCTTCCAAGCAATTGACAAGTGTCACTTGTGCTCATTCTATCAATCTTGCAACCACCATAGTCGGAGTCTGAATATCCAATCAACTCAAAATTAGACCCCTTTGGAAACCATAATCCAACATCATGAGTGCCCTTAAGATATCTCAATATTCTCTTGGTTGCTTTCAAGTGACTTTCTCTAGGTGAAGCTTGATATCTTGCACACTTGCACACACTAAACATCACATCCGGCCTAGAAGCGATGACATAGAGCAAACTTCCAATCATAGACTGGTATTGCTTTTGATCTACCATGTTGTCACTAGTATCAACACTCAATTGATCATTTGTACCCATTGGTGTACTCATTGGCTTATCATCTTGCAATCCAAATTTCTTAATCATGTCCTTGATGTAATTACCTTGACTTATAAAAGTACCATTCTTCATTTGCTTGATTTGAAGTCCAAGGAAGTAATTAAGCTCTCCAATCATAGACATATCAAACTCATTAGCCATCATATTTCCAAAAGTCTTGGTTAGTTGATCCAAAGATAATGTCATCCACATAGATTTGCAACACAAACAAGTCATTTTCAAGCTTCTTGGTGAAGAGAGTGGTGTCAACCTTTCCCATCTTAAACCCTTTAGAGAGAAGAAAGTCCCTTAATCTCTCATACCATGCTCTAGGTGCTTGCTTCAAACCATACAATGCCTTCTTTAGCTTGTAAACATGGTCGGGCTTCTTGTCATCTTCAAAACCGGGAGGTTTCTCAACATAAACTTCTTCATTGATGTAGCCATTGAGAAATTCACTCCTGACATCTATTTGATAGAGCTTGATGTTGTGTGCACAAGCATATGCTAATAAGATTCTTATAGCCTCCAATCTGGCAACGGATGCATATGTCTCTCCAAAGTCAAGACCCTCAACTTGAGTGATCCTTGTGCTACTAATCTTGCTTTGTTCCTCACAACCATGCTATCATGATCTTACTTATTTCTAAAGACCCACTTAGTACCAATCACATTGTAGTTCTTTGGCCTTTTAATAAGTTCCCAAACTTGATTTCTAGTGAAGTTGTTTAGTTCTTCATGCATGGCATTTATCCAATCGGAATCCTTCAATGCATCTTCTATCTTCTTTGGTTCTTCTAATGAGACAAATGAGTAATGCTCACAAAATGATGCTAATCTTAATCTAGTTTGAACACCACTTTAAATTCCACCAATGATTTGGTCCAATGGATGATCTCTTGCAATACTAGTAGGTTGGAGTATTGGGAGTTAATTACTTCCACTTGTTTGACCTTGAACTTGAGCTTCATCACGAGTACCACTTGAGCTTGCTTGATTTGTATCAATTTGCACATCTTGATTAATCATATGTATGTCACTATCATCATCAACTTGCATCGGCCTTATATTACCAATATCCATGTTCTTCATTGCATTTGACAATTGATCTCCTCTCACATCATCAAGGTTTTGAGCTTTATTTTGAGACCCTTGGGTTTTTATCAAACTCAACATCATAAACTTCTTTCAAGGTGCCATTTGTGAGATTCCAAACTCTATATGCTTTGCTTGTGGTAGAATAACCAAGTAAGAATCCTTCATCACATTTCTTTTCAAACTTGCTCAATCTAGTGCCTTTCTTGAGAATATAGCATTTGCAACCAAACAATCTAAAGTATGCAATGTTAGGCTTTCTTCCATTCAATAGCTCATATGGTGTCATCCCAAGCTTCCCATGGCAATAGAGACGGTTGCTACAATAGTAAGCCGTGTTGATGGCTTCACTCCAAAATGAATGACTCACATTGTATTTACTAAGCATTGATCTAGCCATATCAATCAAGGTTCTATTTTCCTTTCAACTACACTATTAGATTGAGGAGTGTATGTTGGAGAGAATTGATGTCCAATACCAAGATCATCACACAACTCTTCAATTCTTGTGTTCTTGAACTCACTACAATTGTCACTTTTAATCTTCTTGATGGTAGTCTCAAACTCATTTTGCACCCTTTTGACAAAAGATTTGAATAGATCATGTACATCACTCTTGTCATAGAGAAAGAACACCCAAGTGTATATAGTGTAGTCATCAATAATCACAAAACCATACTTGTTGCCACCAATGCTAGTGTATGTTGTTGGCCTAAACAAGTCTATGTGCAATAGCTCAAATGCCTTTGATGTGCTCATTTCACTCTTACTAGGATGTGCATTTCCAACTTGTTTGCTGGCTTGAAAAGCACTACATGGTTTATCCTTTTCAAAAGTCACATCTTTCAAGCCTCTAACTAAGTCATACCTCAAAAGTTTGTTCAATTGTTTCATTCCAACATGACCAAGCCTTCTATGCCATAACCATCCCATACTAGATTTGCTAAGCAAGCATGATGACAATTGTGTTTCACTATCATTGAAGTCAACCAAGTATAAGCTACCATGTCTAAATCCTTTGAATATCAAATTTGATCCATCACCACTTATGAGTTCAACATCATCACTACCAAATATGCACTTGAAGTCAAGATCACAAAGTTGTACCACCGATAAAAGATTGAAATCCAAGCTCTCAACTAGCAACACATTAGATATGCTTATGTCATTTGAGATAGTAATTTTACCAAGCCCCTTGACCTTGCCTTTCTTATTGTTGCCGAAAGTGATGGCATCAAAACCACCATTTTGACTAGTATCAATTGATTTGAACATACAAGAGTCTCCGTTCATATGTTGAGTGCACCCACTATTAAGCACCCAATGCCTTCCTCCGGCTTTGTAATTGACCTACAAGATAAGATCAATTCTTTTTAGGTACCCAAACTTGTTTGGGTCCTCCAAGGTTAGTGACCAAGCTCTTTGGTACCCAAATGACTTTCTTCTTTGAGTCCATCCATGATGTACCAATGAACTTAGCATGAACACCATTAGTACCCTTGGTAAGCATATAGAAAGAATCAAACTTAATTAAGGATATATTAGCATTGGATTTCTTATTCATGCAATGTTGCTCTATGTGACCAACTGCTTGCAACTTTTGTAATAGCTACCGTTGTTCTTCACAAAACGAGTCTTGTGAGGAGCAAAAGTGGTCTTGCCTTTCTTGGGGTTATAGCACAATCTCTCTTTATAGAGAGAAGCTCTTTGGCTACCCAAGCACATAAGCAAGTGGTCCTCACCACCATAAGCCTTAGCTAAGGTGTGATTAAGCTCTTTTACCTCCTTCTTGAGATTTTCATTCTCAATTATAAGTGTGGAGTCACAAGTGAAACCATCACTACTAGATGAGGATGATGTAGATGCGCTACATGAAGGGTTAGTGGGAGCAACAACAATAGGCTTATGAAAGGATTCATTAATTATATCACATGATATGTCTATGTTATAAGTTTTAGCTTTCTCAACATTAGTTGACATGTTTTCACATTTTTTAACTAGAGAGGAATGAACTTCTTCAAGCTTAGTGTGAGACTTTTGAAGCTTCTTATGGTCTATCTTTAGACTCTCATAAGATGCCCTAAGCTCATCAAGTTCTTGCATAAGATTTTTCTTATCTTTAAGCAAGCCCTTGCACTCCTTTCTAGATTCTTTAAAATATTGAGTGCAATCTTCTAGCATAGTGATTAGTTCATCTTTAGTGAATTCTTCTTCATCACTATCACTATCACTAGCATGATCATGATCACTCTCATCATCGGATGATACCTTAGCGGCCTTAGCCATGAAGCACGATGGAGTGTCAAAGAGGGATACCTTCTCTTAGATGGCAATGCTAGCATGCCCTTTCTTCTTTCTTTTGTTGTCATCCTCATCATCACTTGAGGAATCATCACTATCCCAAGTAGCAACATGAGAATCATTCTTCTTCTTATGAGAGCTCTCCTTCTTTTCTTGCTTCTTCTTTTGCTTCTTCCTCTCTTTCTTGATAGCATCTTCATCATCACTATCATAAAAGGACACTTTGCAATGAGATGGTCCTTACTATGGCATCTAAAACATCTCATGGTATGCTCATTTTTCTTGGATGAGTTCTTCCTCCTTCTTGCACGATAGCCTTTCTTCTTCATGAATTTGCTAAATTGCTTAACAAAGAGAGCCATCTTCTCATTAACGTCATCATTATCACAAGAGCTTAAGTCTTCATCACTTGATGATTCAATCTTGGACTTACCCTTGGATGTGGAGGCTTTGAATGCCACACTCTTCTTCGTCTCATCATCCTTCTTCTCACTTTTCTTTTTCTTCTTCTTGACCAACTCCTCCTTCTCATCATCTTCTCTATATGAGTCATCGGTCATCACTTCTTGGAATACTTGTTGAGGTGTTGAATCTTTCAATGTTGTCCTCACAAGTACGGTGATCAACATGTCAAACCTCTTGGGTAAGCTTCTCAAGAACTTCATGGAGAATTAATTATCCTTGACCTCCTCACCAAGTGCCTTGAGCTCATTCACAATGACTTGCAATCTATGAAACATCTCCGGTACACTCTCATCTTCTTGCATCTTGAAACTAGAAAACTTTTCTTGGAGAATATATGCTTTGACGGTCTTGGTGCCTTCAGTGCCTTCATACGTTTCCTCAAGTTTTGCCCATGCATCATGAGCAATCTCAATGTTCTTCACTTGCTCAAAGGTCTTATCATCTAGTGTCTCATGAAGAGCACTAATGGCAATGTCATTGCATTGGAGCTTCTTCTCCTTACCGGTGTAGGTGCTTCCGGATTAGCAACCTCAAATTTTGTTTCGGTGACCTTCCACACTTCTCTATTGATTGACTTGAGGTGTGCGGTCATCTTAACCTTCCAATATGCATAATTTGTGCCATCAAAGTGAGATGCCTTCTTGGTGTTGTTGATGTGCAAGCTTAATTAAGCCATTTTTTTCACCGTAGGTTGTTAAGCCTCAGATAAACGGTGCCTCGGCTCTGATACCACTTGTAAGATCCAAATAGGCTAGAGGGGGGGTGAATAGCCTAATTAAAACTTCTACAAGAATTACTTAGCCACACGTTAGTACAAAAGGTGGCGAAGCAAATGCACTAGCTCTAACTAATTAAGCAAGCCACCTACATAAGTCTAGAACAAGGCTATTCACTAAACACAACAACAACTACAAGCTAGATAGAAGAAGTAATGCGAGAGAAGAGTTTCGAGTGATTATACCACCGTGTAGAGATGATAAATACCAATCAATCAATCAATCATACAATAAAAAACCTCAGAAAGAGAATGACACAAGAATTTATCCCGAGGTTCACTTGCTTCCCGGCAAGCTACTCCTCGTTGTGGTGATACACCCACTTATCGGTTCATGAGCTAATCGACTATCAAGAGTCGAGCCCTCGGTGGGCGCCACACAACCACACACAAGATGGGGATCCTCCAAGCCATGAGCTCCACTAGAGTATCCAATTTGCGAACTCCCGCAGAGAAGGATCAAGAACCCCTTACAACACTTGGTGAGGGCTCCAACAATCTCCAATTGTGAGCTCAATCACCTCCGCTGCTCCAAGCCGTCTACCGTGTCGGGAAACACGGAAGAGTAACAAGAAATCCGTAGCAACTCGAAGATCAAGTGCCTCTAGAATGCAACTCTCAAGCAATGCACTTGAATCTCACTCAATCTCACTCAAGATGTGCAACTAAGCAAAGAGATGAGTGGAGAGGTTGTTCTCTAGCTCAAAGGATGTCTCTAGGTCTCAAAATATGCAAGAGTTACCCTCAAACCTCGGACACCTTCTATTTATAGCGAAGGGGTACGCAGCTAGCCGTTACCGGATGACACAGTTCAAAACGTGCTGACCAGACGCACCGGTCAGGGTGACCGAACGCGTTCGGTCACTACAAGACAAGCGTGAACAATGCGTGTCAGAAGTTACCATTGCCATGACCGGATGCGCTCTAGCGTTTGACCGAATGCACTGCACCTGGCGTTCGGTCGGAGTCCAGTAAGCTCCCACCATGACCAGACGCGTCTGATCGCACGTGACCAAACGCACCGCGCGTCCGGTCGGCTTCTGCCCCTCTGGGTGCCTAACCGGACGCTCCGGTTCTGTGAGGGACCGGACGCGCCGGTTGCAAACCCTAGCACCCGCGCACCTGACTGCTGCGAGAACTGACCGGACGCGTACGGTCAAACCATGACCGTGTTCAGTGCAGCGTCCGGTCACCACAGTGACCACCGTTCGCCTCTGTTCCTTTTCCTACTTCCGGCGCAGTAGAAAATAGGCGTTTCACTTCCCCAAAAAGCACCGAATCCCGCCGAGCAAGCTCGGCGGGAGGGAGAGAGGAACCCAAACCCCTCTCTACCGCTTAAACTCCACCGCCTTCGCAAATGTGCTAACACCACCAAGTGTACACCACCATGTGCATGTGTGTTAGCATTTCACAAACATTTTCAAGGCATTATGTTAGCTCTCTACTAGATCCTAATGCATATGCTCAAGACATTGATCTAGTGGCACTTGATTCCCGAGCTAACCGTGGTTGCCCCTCTTGATAGTCGGCTATGTATCCTAAACCCGATCAATTACTTCTCTACTCATCTTAGACCGGCAAAAGGAAAACCCTATGGTTATACCTTTGCCTTGCGCTCTTAGATCCTTCTCCTCCACTTGAACATCATGTCCATCATTTTATGTGCATCTCCACTATGATCATCATTTCATGTCCATGCACCATCTCTTTGTGATCTTGTGGCCACCACTCCTTGCCACATACATCTTCATCACATGTGTTGCTTATGCCTAACTCAAAACACTTAACACATGACATTAGCAACTTGGTGTCATTAATTACCAAAACCAAACTTGGGCTTTCAGGTGATATGTCCAATCCTTTTCTGGCTCCAGCTTTGAAGAGCTTTTGCTGTTGCTTTGAATTTCAAGGACAACATCTCCACTGGGCAAGGGCGTTGCAGAACAGAATTTCATGCCGCCCCAACGGTATCCAAATATCCATCCATACCTGGCCAGAAAGCTTCAAAATGGAAGCGTCTTTTACTTCCTCCACTGTCATGAAGGCCTAATATGAGAGGACAGTGATCGGATTCATCCGAGGCCGAGCTCTGCAGGAGACAATCAAGGAACAACTCCTCCTAGTCTAAAGAACAGAAAACTCGATCTAGTTTCACAAGAGTGGGGGAAGCACTGGAGGAGGAACTAGATCAAGTGAACTTTCGTCCATGGAGGGGTAATTCCTCCAAAGTCAAATCATTAATCCATCTTCTAAATCTGCCCATCATAGCATGATTCAGATTATTATTGTTTTTGTCCTCATCCTTGTAAATAAGGTTGAAATCCCCTGCCACCATCCAGGGTCCTATGCACTGAGCACGAATTTCCCTGAGTTCTTGCAAAAACTGTATCTTCTCTTGAGTGTCATGTGGTCCATATACGCATGTGAGCCACCAGGCGCTGCCAGAAAATGGACTAAACTGAATAGAAGCGCTATGGACGTCCACACGACTGACTTGAACATCCCCCAAACGAGATCTCTAGGCAATCAGGACCCCTCCACTAGATCTGACCGAAGGAAGACAAATGAAATTGTTGTCGAAATCACTTCCAAGCATGGACGTGAAAAGGAGGCCATCTTCATTTCCTGAAGACAAACTATGTCGATCTTGGCAGAGTCGATAAGCACACGCACAACATCTCTACGTGCTACTGAATTGAGACCCCTCACGTTCCAAAATAAGATATGTGATGGTTCCATTTAGAAACATAGAAATACATGACCTGACTCAAAGAGTTAAACCAGGCACTCTACTGTCATAGCAGCATAATCGTCTTCTGTAGGTGCCCATCCAAAGAGGGCAGCCAGAGCTCTAGTGTGTGAAGCAGATAAAGGATACCGAAACGCTGAGCATAATCTTCCAGTAGATTTTGGTCCAGTTGTTCCTTCATCTCTTCAACATTCAGATCAAGAGCACGCATCGCACACTTCTTTAGGTGTACAGGGCATACCACAGGACTCGCCACCCCTATTCCAGCAAGCCGTCGGCTGCGACGCGGAGCTTCACTTGGTGGTGCCCTAATCTTCTTTCTTCTCTTGTTGATGTGGGGGATTGGGAGGAGGCCATTAGGCGTCTTTGACAACTTTAGTATGATAGCCATGGCCGGACTAGATGGGGCTGAGGGCTGAGCAGCTGCCCCATCCACAACAGCCCCGGCTAGTCTATTGAGGCGGCGCTGTGAATAAACCTGGAGAGGGTGTGGGGATCTTGCTGGCGTGCCGGCGGCTATCGGCTGCTCCGGTGATCTCAACGACGATAGAGATCGTTTAGCCGGAGGAGGTGAAGCTGTTGAGGTAGTGTGGGAGCGAGGGGCTTCTAAACGGGCCTCCAAGGGAGCAAGTAACATATCCTAAAAGCACTCCAACTCGGGCTCCAAATCAACTGAAGACATTAGGTGGCAAGGCCCATCTTCCCGCATCAGGACCGTCTCCGGCCCAATTGAGAAGCCCAGCTGGTTAGCGGGCAAGGCCACCACCACATGGCCATCTAAAGGCTACCCAGGCGAGAGCCCCAAGCCAGCCTCATGACCTGCGACATTTACCTCCGCAATATCTACAGCCAGACCCATCTCCCTTGCCACCAACTTGTCAAGGCTGGCGCTGTCCCTAAAGGCCGCTGGGTTCAACAGAACTCTCGAACAGACCGCCTCGAGTTCTGAGCTAGCATGAAGCCCGTCATCAAGAGACG
This sequence comes from Saccharum hybrid cultivar R570, assembly GCA_038087645.1. NCBI lineage: Eukaryota > Viridiplantae > Streptophyta > Magnoliopsida > Poales > Poaceae > Saccharum > Saccharum hybrid cultivar. The sequence goes on from JAQSUU010000100.1 coordinate 1,180,134, forward strand.
TGGCGGCAGAGAGCACGCCTGCCTCGAACACACCAGGAGGCGCCTCGACACCATGCAGCGCCTGAAAGTCCTATGTTTGGTGTTGGTAATTAGTGACAATGCCTAAGTACTAATCCTATGCCTAAGTTGTATGTAGCATATGAGGATTAGTACATTCCAAGGTTGGTGGCAAGATGGACATGGTGATCATGATGGCCACACTTGGATTTGGACGCAACCCTACGTGATCAAGGCAAAGGTATATGCTTAAGGGTTGTGTTTTAGTAACCAAGACACCTAGTGGGTGTGATTACATTATAGGATAGATAGCCGTACTATATAGAGGGGAATGACGCGGCTATTGAACTCCTAAGTGCCTCTAGATGTGCATTTTATGATCATATGCATTTGGATAGAACTAATATCGCCTCGAAAAATGATTGTGAAAATGCTAACACACTCACACATGACGAGATCACTTGGTGATGTTAGCATGTTTGCGACGGCGATGGAGTTTGAGCGGTAGAGAGGGTTTGGGTTCCTCTCTCCCTCCCGCCGAGCTTGCGAGGCGGGATTCAGGCGTTTTTGAGAAGTTGAAACGATTATTTTCCACTACGCCGGAAGTTCGGAAAAGAAACGGAGGCGAACGGAGGCGAACGGAGGTCACAGAGGTGACCGGACGCTGAACCGGACGCGGTCCTTGCATGACCGGACGCGTCCGGTCAGTGTTCAGTGTCTGCGTGTTTTTCAGTTCGATGATCGGACGCGAGGCGCGTCCGGTCACTGATGATCGGACGCGTCCGGTCGTTCAGGGAGCTTACTGGACTCTAACCGGACGCTGTCACTGTCACGTCCGGTCATTTTCTTCAGCGCATCCGGTCACTATTTCGTTGAGCGCTGCTCAGGCGACCAGCGCGTCTGGTCCTTCACGGGACCAGCGTGTCCGGTCGTTCCCGGCGCGTCCGGTCAGTTGGACCAGCGCGTCCGGTCGTTGCTTCGTAGTTAGCCGTTGGGCGACCAGCGCGTCCGGTCGTTTGGACCAGCGTGTCCGGTCAGTACTTCATGAGTTAGCCGTTGGGCGACCGGCGCGTCCGGTCAGTTGGACCAGCGCGTCCGGTCAGCCTGATTTCGGCTGTTTAAGTTTCTAACGGCTATATTCGAAGGGGTACGTCTATAAATACTCGTTGGCCGGCTCAAGGCTCTCTCTCTCAAACATTTGACATACTTGTGAGCACTTTGAGCTGAGCAACTCCCCTCCCACTCATCTCTCTTGCTTCTTTGCATATTCGAAGTGAGATTGAGTGATCCAAGTGCATTTGCATTGTGAGATTGCATCTAGTTGGCACTTGGTGGTTGATTTGCTGCGGGATTCTTGTTTCTCTTGGTGGTTGCCGCCACCTAGACGGCTTGGAGCAGCTTGGAGGCGTTGGCAAGAGTTGGTGATTGTTCTTGGCCACCTCCGGTGATTGTGAGGGGTTTGTGCCTACCTCGGCGAAGCGCCAAAGGCAACGTTAGTATATTGCTTGTGTCATTGCAACCTTTTGCCATTTGGTAGGTTCTTGTGGTGCCTTTTGAGAGGCTCGGTGTGTGACCGATTAGCCACCGAACCACGTGGTGAAGAGGGACACAACGGGGACTAGCGTGCCGGCAAGCACGTGAACCTCGGGATAAATCTTCGTGTCATCACTTTCATATTGTGATTGATTGATCCCGGTGTTCGGTTATCTTGGTATTCATCACTTGATTATATTGATTGATTGGCTCAATTCTTCGCCCCTCGGTGATACCCTCCTAACTCTCTCTTGTATTAATTTCTTAGTTATCTTTGCTAGCAAGTTAGCTTTGCTAGAGTAGCTTCTTTGTGTAGCTTGCTAGTTATAGTTTTCCTTCTCGGTTTGACTTGTGCGGTTGAGTGCAATTACTAGAATTGTGAATTGGTTAGGTGGCTTGCAAACACCCCGTAGGCTAAGCAAAACTCGCATCTCACTATTTGTTTTATTGATAAACTTGTTTAGCTTATCTTTGTAGAAAATTTTAATAGGCTATTCACCCCCCTCTAGCCATCAAGACCTTTCAAGTGGTATCGGAGCAGTGGTCACCGTTTGTAAGGCTTAACAACCTCGGTGTAAGATGGCTCAAGTTATGTTCAATCATGTTAATGGCAAGCCTCCATTCTTTGATGGCGTCTCTTCCTTTGATCATTGGAAAAGGAAGATGAAGCAATATCTAGGCAATATATATGAGAAGGTTTGGGATGTGACCAAAGAAGGATACATCATTCTTGATGAGGAAAACCTCACTTCCAATGACCGCATCAACAAACAATGCAATACGGCGGCACTTGATATAATCTATCGTGCCATTGATGATAAAGTATTTGAGCAAATCAAAGATCTTGAAAAGGCAAATGAGCTTTGGATAAGGCTTGAAGAAACATATGAAGGCACTTCAACGGTAAAAAGTGCCAAACTATATATGCTCAAGGACAAGTTCTCCACATTCAAGATGAAGGATGATGAATCCATCCCGGAGATGTTCTATAGGCTCCAAGTCATTGTCAATGATCTCAAGGGGCTTGGGGAGAAGGTTGAGGACAAGGACTTCTCACACAAGTTCTTGATGTGCTTACCCAAGAAGTTTGCCACCTTGAGAAGAATGATCTTTAGAGAGGGATTAGACAAGGTCAAACCAACCAATGTGCTTGGAGATATAATGACCGATGCCCAATACAATGATGATGAAGATGAGGTAGAAGAGAAGAAGGAGACCAAGGTCAAGCAAGAGAAGCCCATTGCATTCAAGGCTTCATCCTCTAAGGGCAAGAGCAAGGTAGAAAGTGATGATGATGATCCATTCGATGATGAGACCATGGCCCTCCTTGTGCATAAGATGGGAAGGTTCATGAAGAAGAAAGGATATGGGGCAAGAAAGAGGAGAGACACTATAAAGGCAAAGACCCTTTGCTACAATTGCAATAGCCCCGATCACATAGTGGCGGATTGCCCCTATGAAGATAAGAGATTTCATAATAGGGACTTGAAGCTCAAGAAGAACAAGAAGGATAAGAAAGAGAATGAGAAGAAAGCAAAGAAGAGCTTCACTTTCAACAAGAAGAAGAAGGGTGGTGGTTATGTAGTCACTTGGGATAGTGACAACTCCGATAGTGATGATGATGAAAGCTCTAGTGATGATGAGAGGATCACTCGGCGAGCCATTGCAAACATCGCCCTCTCCAACAAGCCATCCATCTTCGACACTACATCAACATGCCTTATGGCCAAGCCTACCAAGGTAAAACATGATGATAGTGATGATGATTCTTGTGCTAGTGATGATTGTAGGAGTGATGATGAGGAGGATGAGGACTACTCCAAGGATGATCTATTAGGCATAATAGATCAAATGAGCAAGGGCTACAAGAGGACAACCAAGAAATACAAAATCTTGAAACAAGAGCTCATTGCCAAGAGCAATGAAAATGATGCCTTGATGGAGGAGCTTGTTGCTCTCAAAAAGAGTAAGGAGTGCAAAGGAATTGAACAAGAGCTCAAAGCTCTTAGGAAATCCTTTGATGAGCTAGAGGCTTCTCGTGAGTGTCTAAAGGAAGACCACGAGGATCTTGAAATTGCTCACACTAGGCTTAAGGAAGCCCACTCCACTCTACTTGAGCTCATCAAGGAAAAGGACCTTAAGTTGGAGAAGTTCATGAAGGAAGCTAAGGAGGAGCAAGTGATTGTCACTTGTGATATTGGACTAACATGTGATATTATTGATGATTCTTTATTTGTTAGTCCTACTAATGCTTCATGTAGCTCATCATCATCCACCACAACCAACTCTACCTCTACTACTAGTGATTCATTACTTGTGGTTGAGACTCTCAAGAGAGAGGTGGATGATCTCACCCGCGCATTAGGCAACGCCTATGGTGGGGATGCCCGCTTGCTAAAATGCTTGGGTAGCCAAAGGTTCTCTCTTAACAAAGAGGGATTGGGCTATACTCCCAAGAAGGGCAAGGCGGCCTTTGCTACTCCAAAGCCTCGATTTGTGAAGGGCAATGGTCGTTATTGCAATAGATGCAAGCAATTTGGGCATCAGTAGATTAATTGTAATAAAATGAACAAGAACAAGAAAAATGCTAATGTACCTTATATTCCTTTTGATTCTTGTTATGTGCTTACCAAGGGTGAGAAAGGTGTGCATGCTAGGTTTGTTGGTACACCAATTATGGGCCCAAAGAAGAAGGTCATTTGGGTACCAAAGAGCTTAGTGACTAACCTCCAAGGACCCAAGCAAGTATGGGTACCTAAAAGACATTAAATTGTTTTGTAGATAAATTACAAGGCTGGAGGAAGGCATTGGGTGCTTGATAGTGGGTGCTCTCAACATATGACCGGTGATTCAAGAATGTTCAACTCTCTCAAATCAAATGATAGTGGCATTGATAGCATCACATTTGGTGACAATAGCAAGGGTGATGTAAAGGCTCTTGGAAGGATTGCAATCTCAAATGATCATAGCATTTCCAATGTGCTCTTAGTTGAAAAGTTGAACTTCAATCTTCTCTCGGTTGCTCAATTGTGTGATCTCGGTTTTAAGTGCATATTTGGTGTTGATGATGTGGAGATAGTTAGTGTTGATGGCTCAAATTTGATCTTCAAAGGTTTTAGATATGAGAATCTATACTTGGTTGATTTCAATGCTAGTGACACTCAACTTTCAACATGCTTGCTCACCAAATCAAGTATGGGTTGGTTATGGCATAGAAGACTAGGTCATGTTGGCATGAAGCAATTGAACAAGTTAGTGAAGCATGACTTAGTTAGAGGCTTGAAGGATATCACATTTGAGAAGGATAAGCTATGTAGTGCATGTCAAGCCGGAAAGCAAGTAGGCAACACTCATCCATTGAAGAGCATTATGAGTACTTCCAAGGCATTTGAGTTGTTGCACATGGATCTATTTGGGCCAACTACATACATAAGCATTGGTGGCAACAAGTATGGTTTTGTGATTGTAGATGATTTCACTAGATACACATGGGTATTCTTTCTTGTGGACAAGAGTGATGTATTTGACATATTCAAGAAGTTCATCAAGAGAGTGCAAAATGAGTTTGAGACCACAATCAAGAAAGTAAGAAGTGACAATGGAAGTGAGTTTAGAAACACAAGAGTTGATGAGCTATGCGAGGAGCTTGGAATCAAGCATCAATTCTCGGCCAAGTATACACCTCAATCAAATGGCTTAGTTGAGAGGAAAAATAGAACCTTAATTGATATGGCAAGATCAATGTTGAATGAGTATAATGTGAGTCATTCATTTTGGGCCGAAGCAATCAACACGGCTTGCTTCTATAGCAACCGCCTCTATTGCCACAAGTTTCTAGAGAAGACACCATATGAGATCTTAAATGGAAGAAAGCCCAATATTGCATACTTTCGGGTATTTAGTTGTAAATGCTATATCTTGAAGAAGGGCACTAGATTGAGCAAGTTTGAGAAGAAATGTGATGAAGGCTTCCTACTTGGTTACTCAACTACTAGCAAAGCTTATAGAGTATGGAACCTAGCTAGTGGACAACTTGAAGAAGTGCATGATGTTGAATTTGATGAAACAAATGGCTCTCAAGATGAAGAAGATAACTTAGATGATGTGAGAGGAACTCAATTGACCAATGCTATGAAAGAAATGGACATTGGTGATATTAGGCCAAAACAAGTGATTGATGTGGATGACATCAAAGATCAAGTGCTCCAAAGTCCAATTACACAAGCTAGTGGTTCTCTAATGCAAAATCAAGCTAGTACATCATCTCAAGTGCAACAAGATCAACAAGTGGCTAGTTCATCATCTCCAACTCATGATCAACATCAACATCCAAGCAATCAAGTCTAAGTGCTTCAACCAACTAACATTGCAAGAGACCATCCATTGGATTCCATCATTGGTGACATACAAAGAGGAGTTCAAACTAGATCAAGACTGGCATCATTTTGTGCTCACTCATCTTTTGTGTCAATGGAAGAACCCAAGGACATTGATAAAGCATTGAGAGATCCGAATTGGGTAAATGCAATGCATGAAGAGCTCAACAACTTCAAGAGAAATGAAGTATGGAAACTAGTTGAAAGGCCTAAGGATCACAATGTCATTGGAATAAGATGGGTCTTTCGCAACAAACAAGATCAAGATGGGATAGTAGTAAGGAATAAAGCAAGACTAGTAGCTCAAGGTTACACACAAATTGAGGGTCTTGACTTTGGTGAAACATATGCCCCGGTTGCAAGATTGGAAGCAATTAGGATCTTACTTGCCTATGCTTGTGCTCACAATATCAAGCTATATCAAATGGATGTAAAGAGTGCATTTCTTAATGGGTACATTCAAGAGGAGGTCTATGTGGAGCAACCTCCCGGTTTTGAAGATGACAAGAAACCCAATCATGTATACAAGTTAAGGAAGGCTTTGTATGGATTGAAGCAAGCACCTAGAGCATGGTATGAAAGATTGAGGGACTTCTTGTTATCCAAAGGATTTGTCATGGGCAAAGTTGATACAACTCTTTTCACCAAGAAGATTGGGAAAGACTTGTTTGTGTTGCAAATATATGTTGATGATATCATATTCGGTTCAACCAATCAAGATTATTGTGATGAGTTTGGGAAAATGATGGCAAAGGAATTTGAAATGTCAATGATTGGTGAACTTAGTTTCTTTCTTGGACTTCAAATCAAACAAATGAAGGAAGGAACATTTGTAAGCCAAACCAAGTACATCAAAGATATGCTCAAGAAGTTTGGCATGGAAGATGCAAAGAGTATTACAACCCCAATGGGCACTAGTGGAAGTTTGGATAGTGACAAGAGTGGCAACATGGTGGATCAAAAACTATATAGATCAATGATTGGTAGCCTACTCTATGTGACGGCATCAAGGCCCGATGTGATGTTTAATGTATGTATGTGTGCAAGATTTCAAGCCTCACCAAGAGAAAGTCATTTGAAGGCAACAAAGAGAATATTGAGGTACTTAAAGCATACACAAGATGTTGGATTGTGGTATCCCAAAGGTGCAAGTTTTGAGCTAGTTGGATATTCGGATTCCGACTATGCCGGTGATAAAGTGGAGAGAAAGAGCACTTCTGGGACATGTCAATTGTTGGGAAGATCACTTGTCTCATGGTCATCCAAGAAGCAAAATAGTATTGCACTATCTACCGCCGAAGCCGAATACATTGCCGCGGGTAGTTGTTGTGCACAAATCTTGTGGATGAAGGCAACATTGAAGGATTTTGGAATCAATTTCAAGAATGTACCATTGCTATGTGACAATGAAAGTGCCGTGAAGCTAACTAACAATCCGATTCAACATCAAAGAACAAAGCATATTGATGTTCGTCATCACTTTATTAGAGATCATCAACAAAAGGGTGACATTGCTATTGAGAGTGTTGGCACCGAAGATCAATTAGCCGATCTATTCACCAAGCCACTTGATGAGAAGAGATTTCACAAGCTAAAGAATGAGTTGAACATACTTGATTTCTCCAACATGAGTTGATACACTCCCATGATATGACATGCCTCTCCTTCGAGCCCCAAGGTACAATTGGTTGACATGTCATACATTCTATACTAAGGACATGTTTAGTGCATCTAGTCATGATTTCTTATGTTCTAGGATCATTCATGAAAATTAAATGAATTTGAAGTTTATATGGTGCCACTATTGTTTCCATGACTTTGTATGATCTAGTGGTAGCATATAACTTGTTTAAGTAGCTTGTGATCCTAAGTGTTTAATCTAGAAAACTTGTCTAAATATTTGCTTCAACATGGTGCATGATAACCCTTCTAGTGAGGTGTGAAGAAGCTTGCCCTTGGATCAAACCGAAGTATTTTATTTATGCAAGCAATCTAGGTTGAATCATAAACTTGATCCTCACCCCATATTTTAACATGATAATCTATCTAAAGTTTGCTCCTTGTGGTCAATTGGTGCCAAAGGGGGAGAAAATGTTGTTCACAAAGATAGAACTCAAAAAATGTTATGGGGGAGAAAATGTTGTTCACAAAGTTAAATCCTAAAGGTGGAGAATTGATAAAAGAAGCACACAAGTAGGGGGAGCAAGCTCTTAAACATGAATGTTGCATTTCTATGTGCACTTCATATATATGATGCATAGTTATGCATTTCGTTTTCTCCGATACATTGCTTGTGTGGTGACTTGCTAGTATAATTTGAATGATGCATTGTGGTACTAGCATGAATAGGAAGTAGTTAGATTTTTCTTTCTTTCTTCTTGCTTCATGTTTTTCAAAGTGGTACTAGAGCCTTGCTTATAATGTTGATCTCACGAGGTTTCTAGTTATGTTTGTGCTTTTCCAAGTGGAATCTAACTACACAAGGTGCTAAGATGGTGTTTATCGCTACTCCGATGGTATCACGCTTCAAAGGTCTATAATCTAAAACACTTAGCACCTATTGGTAGACAATGCTCCTAATCTTTCCTATCTAACATGTATGCTTCCAAAATCCAAACATATAGCATACATGTAGGGGGAGCCATTGCTATCAATTTGAATTCATGATCACATGTCCATAATTCTTACACATGGTAATATACTTGGACAATGTGACATGGGTTCAATCAAAATTTTATCATAATATCTTTATGAAAGGTTTGTCACCAATTACCAACAAGGGGGAGATTGAAAGTCCTATGTTTGGTGTTGGTAATTAGTGACAATGCCTAAGTACTAATCCTATGCCTAAGTTGTATGTAGCATATGAGGATTAGTACATTCCAAGGTTGGTGGCAAGATGGACATGGTGATCATGATGGCCACACTTGGATTTGGACGCAACCCTACGTGATCAAGGCAAAGGTATATGCTTAAGGGTTGTGTTTTAGTAACCAAGACACCTAGTGGGTGTGGTTACATTATAGGATAGATAGCCGTACTATAAAGAGGGGAATGACGCGGCTATTGAACTCCTAAGTGCCTCTAGATGTGCATTTTATGATCATATGCATTTGGATAGAACTAATATCGCCTCGAAAAATGATTGTGAAAATGCTAACACACTCACACATGACGAGATCACTTGGTGATGTTAGCACGTTTGCGACGGCGATGGAGTTTGAGCGGTAGAGAGGGTTTGGGTTCCTCTCTCCCTCCCGCCGAGCTTGCGAGGCGGGATTCAGGCGTTTTTGAGAAGTTGAAACGATTATTTTCCACTACGCCGGAAGTTCGAAAAAGAAACGGAGGCGAACGGAGGCGAACGGAGGTCACAGAGGTGACCGGACGCTGAACCGGACGCGGTCCTTGCATGACCGGACGCGTCCGGTCAGTGTTCAGTGTCTGCGCGTTTTTCAGTTCGATGATCGGACGCGAGGCGCGTCCGGTCACTGATGATCGGACGCGTCCGGTCGTTCAGGGAGCTTACTGGACTCTAACCGGACGCTGTCACTGTCACGTCCGGTCATTTTCTTCAGCGCGTCCGGTCACTATTTCGTTGAGCGCTGCTCAGGCGACCAGCGCGTCCGGTCCTTCACGGGACCAGCGTGTCCGGTCGTTCCCGGCGCGTCCGGTCAGTTGGACCAGCGCGTCCGGTCGTTGCTTCGTAGTTAGCCGTTGGGCGACCAGCGCGTCCGGTCGTTTGGACCAGCGCGTCCGGTCAGTACTTCATGAGTTAGCCGTTGGGCGACCGGCGCGTCCGGTCAGTTGGACCAGCGCGTCCGGTCAGCCCGATTTCGGCTGTTTAAGTTTCTAACGGCTATATTCGAAGGGGTACGTCTATAAATACTCGTTGGCCGGCTCAAGGCTCTCTCTCTCTCAAACATTTGACATACTTGTGAGCACTTTGAGCTGAGTAACTCCCCTCCCACTCATCTCTCTTGCTTCTTTGCATATTCGAAGTGAGATTGAGTGATCCAAGTGCATTTGTATTGTGAGATTGCATCTAGTTGGCACTTGGTGGTTGATTTGCTGCGGGATTCTTGTTTCTCTTGGTGGTTGCCGCCACCTAGACGGCTTGGAGCAGCTTGGAGGCGTTGGCAAGAGTTGGTGATTGTTCTTGGCCACCTCCGGTGATTGTGAGGGGTTTGTGCCTACCTCGGCGAAGCGCCAAAGGCAACGTTAGTATATTGCTCGTGTCATTGCAACCTTTTGCCATTTGGTAGGTTCTTGTGGTGCCTTTTGAGAGGCTCGGTGTGTGACCGATTAGCCACCGAACCACGTGGTGAAGAGGGACACAACGGGGACTAGCGTGCCGGCAAGCACATGAACCTCGGGATAAATCTTCGTGTCATCACTTTCATATTGTGATTGATTGATCCCGGTGTTCGGTTATCTTGGTATTCATCACTTGATTATATTGATTGATTGGCTCAATTCTTCGCCCCTCGGTGATACCCTCCTAACTTGATTATCTTGATTGATTGGCTCAATTCTTCGCCCCTCGGTATTCATCACTTGATTATCTTGGTATTAATTTCTTAGTTATCTTTGCTAGCAAGTTAGCTTTGCTAGAGTAGCTTCTTTGTGTAGCTTGCTAGTTATAGTTTTCCTTCTCGGTTTGACTTGTGCGGTTGAGTGCAATTACTAGAATTGTGAATTGGTTAGGTGGCTTGCAAACACCCCGTAGGCTAAGCAAAACTCGCATCTCACTATTTGTTTTATTGATAAACTTGTTTAGCTTATCTTTGTAGAAAATTTTAATAGGCTATTCACCCCCCCTCTAGCCATCAAGACCTTTCAGCGCCGCCTCATCCAAGCTGCGTGCCGTTGGCGAGGCCCCCGATCCATCAATGACGGGGTCAGCACCAGAGGGAGTCGATGAAAGTGTAGAGTCAGGATGCGACACCACGTGGCCACGTGGACCCAGGCGTGCATGAATCGGTGCACGATGAACATGGGTAGCCGAGGACGAACCCCCTGCCATCGGAGCCGGAGCCGAGGAAGACGAAGGGGATCTCTGCCGACGCCGATGCCTGTGACGCCGCCGTTGATTTTCATCCGCCGGGGGTGGGGAGGGGTGATCCTCCTCTAGGGGAGACTGGGCCACCAGGGCCACCCCTATAGAGATGGGGTAAGTTAGGGTGCGCACCCCCGGGAGAGAGCACCCTACCATTGGAGGCTCAACGATCTCAAGCTCCATCTCTGAAGGGAAAGATTCAGTACTCGAACACCAAGCCTTCAACTGGAACACATCACACTGATTTACTGTGCTAGGGTGAATCCCCTCAATCCAGCAGTATTCATCGAGGAGCAGCCCGGCCATCGAGAACTTCCATGCATGCGCCGGTATGCCTCGGACCTCAACATCAACGGGACAAGGCAAATTTCCTCCTGAAGAGTGAAGGAAGCACATCCACCGCATAACGTGAAGACAGAGGGAGGGAGTGATGATCGGGCGTCCTCCGTTGTAGACCAGCTCTGCCATCTCGACGCTTGGCAAGATCAAGAGAAAACTGGTCGGGCCCCATGGACGTAGGCACAAATGAGTTTCCTCGATCTCAAACCGATGGGCAATGGTGGGAAGCACCAGCTCATCCGCCCCTACGAGTGGGTCTCCTAGGAGCGTGATGACCAGCGTGTGAGCAAGATCCTCCTCCCGCGCGAGCAATGCTATCTGAGCGATCCAGAATCCACGGGGGCTTCGGTGCACGAACATCGGTTGATATCATATGCTCATCTATGCTTGGTGTGGAGGAGTTGTTGAAGTCTAGACCTTCCTCATAACCATCGAGAAACGAAGACTGAACACCGGAGCGCGCTCTGTGCGCTCGACGGCGCCGTTTACGCCCATTGCCAGCGACCTCACGAGATGAACCTGCCGCCTCGGAGGAAGCCAAGGGCAGCATGGTGACCGCAGCTTGCGTCACCCTGGGGTGCCAAACCAGACGCCGCTGGCCAGGCGCAGGCGGAGGAGCAGGCCTTCGGGCCGGACAGCCGTGGGAACGATGCCCCACCTCACGGCAGATGAAGCAGCGTGGCCTAGACCAACACTGCGCCACCCGATGGTTGGAAGAGAAGCAGTTGAAGCAGCGACCCCTGAGGTTCACAGGAACCGGCCGCCGGGGAGGGCGCTCCCGTCGTTGGCGCTTCAGGCGTGCACGTCGACCTCCCGCCTCAGTCCATCCATTGGCATCAGGAACGCAAGCCGCCGCAGCCCGGTTCACTTTTGCCTCCGGGTGGAGGACGACTCGGATCACCGCCTGCAAGGGAACCTTTGAGGCCATAGCCGGGGCACCTTGACGAGCAGCATCAGGGGCCCGTGCAGCTGCCGCCGAGGTCGCCTCAGTCGAAAAGCCTGCCTTGGTAGTAGAGACCCCAGCAGGCATCGCTGCAGCCGCACCGACGAGGAGGACTTCCTTGAACGTGGGGGCGTCCTCAAGGTCCGAACCCCTAGACGAAGGAGAAACGTCCCTCCAGTGCTCGAACCTGGTCCTTCCTGCGGTGGCACACAGGGTAGGTTGGGGGGTTCGGGAGGAGGGGCTGTCTCCCGGCGCTAGGGAGGGAGAATATTGAGTGGCCGTCGGGCTTGGAGCAGGCTTCGGCGCGGGGCTGGTGGAGCAGGAAGGGGGAGCGCCGGGAGTGGGGAGGGGAGCGGAGAGGGCTGCCATTTGCCAACTCGTGGATTGTTAATTCACGGAGCTTCTAGATATACATTGCTTTTATTATGTATCTAAACGTAGCATATATCTAAGTGCATTGCAAAATCTGCGTACTAGAAAAGCCAAAATGTTTTATGATTTGGAACAGAGGGAGAAGTTTATCTATGATACCTCATTGGCATTCCGCTCAAAATCCCTCAACAATGTATGGCACAGCCCTCTAAATACCGCAACTATTTCTGAAGCACAGTAACATCTTAGAGTTGGTGCAGTATGGCAAGGGGTATTATCTAGTATTCATATAGTAACCAATCCTTTCGGTGTTACATAAATAGAAACATTAGCCTCATAGCACAATACCTACGAACTCGCCGAGCAAATATACCATGAAATGTAAGGTAGGAAGAATAGGACTGGTAGTCTAGTCAAATTAATACACAAAGAACTATACATTCCAATGCAATGGTATAACAAAGCTTCGGTGTTAGATAAATAGAAACGTGATTGTCTCAAAGCACAATATCTACCTTCGAACTCGCCGAATGAGCAAATCCATGAAATGTAATGTGGGAAGAATAGGACTGGTAGTCTAGTCAAATTAGCACACAAAGAACTATATTCCAATGCAATTGTGTAACAAAGCTCAATGTACAAACTTCAAGTACTTATTCAGTAAATCTTGATACAGCTGAGGTAGCCAAGGAACAATCTCCTGTAGATGCCAGCAGAGCAAGCTTGCAGCTGCAGCATTCCGGCTGCAATTAATATCTACCGAAACCCACAAATTGCCCAGCAAGTAGATTAAGCCAACATAGATACTATATTACCTATACTCCATTTATTTACCTATTTCATGCAGAAATTTATGTAAAATGCTACTCTAGGACGAACTATGCAATGGTACTAGAATCCAGTTATTATGAATATCTATCTGGCATGCAGAATACCGACAATGCTTGCCATACCTAACCCTGGAGTCCCTACCGAACTGCCATAGATGGTGCTGCAAACTTTTTTGTTCTCTCCTTTTTTTCCCCCTTTCCAGCAAGCTTTTATCCACTAGCAATCATGAGAACAGCACTCCGTTTAACAGATACTATGCTTCTACCAAGTCTACACGCCTCCCAATTTGTGAGTCATCAGCTAGCAACAATAGCAAATTACACTGCATATAAAGTTGGTAGCTCACTTATGGGAGGTTAACATAGATCTTTTCTCAATCTATACTTGTCTACGTTTTGTATGTTAATCGATCGTCAAGCAACTTATTCATCAACAGCACTATTAGAAACATCTGGGGGCCCACTGGAAGAGCATCTGCTTGAACTACTGCTTTCAGTGAGAGTGCAACCATTAATTTGCTTTATGCAATGCTTCTTTGTTTTCAAATCCGAAGAGGAATCCTGTGACAATGACAAACATCGATTATAACTTAGCTTGTTTTTATATCTAATCACAATTTGCACAAAAGGATTTACTAACTGAAAAATGACCCTTACATTGTTAGCAATCTCTGCATGTGATTGACATGAAGAACCAGGAGTCTTCAATTCCAGATCAGTAGCAATATCACCAACATCACTGCTTCTCACTCCGCAGCTTGGTTGCTGCAATGTAGATGACTTGCTTCTACAGTCTTGTGCTGGAGAGTTAGACCTATGACTACTTGAATGGGCAACTGGAGTATTAAGTTGGTTAGATGGCTGATCAGTGGGAGGATGGCTGGGTTGTGTATATGCCATGTAAGGGATGCATGCATTTGGGATGGTTCCAGAAGGTTGGCTGTGGAAGAAGGGGTATGTTTGCAACTGCGGATGCATGGGTACAGCACCAGAGGGTATGGGAACTGGGACTGGGTAGGGATATGCTGGAGGTGGCCCCATGACAACAGAAAGCTCCATTCCAGCCCATGGGTATAGCACCCGCATTCGTTGCTGATACTGGTTATTCAAATTATCAACCTCAGATTTCAGTGAAGCTTTCTCATCTCTAAGCTCATTCTTTTCTTGTGTTAACTACAAGTACCAGTAAAAATGTGTATCAGGTGTCAAAACTTTTCTGTGGTTGACCTGTTTCTTTGTACTAATATTTACCTCACGCGCTTCTTCGGAAAGTGACGTGTATTCAGCTTTCAGCTTGTTCACCTGAGTAGTCAAATCTTTCAGCATCTGGATTGTGTCACCAAGTATAGTTGCCTTATCGTTCCTGGGACGGTCTGGATCTGGATATTTGCGCATGACAAAATTATAGAGCCAACTCTACCACTTTAGGAATCAAGTAGATGGAGCTAGTATGAGTAGCACATACAACTTTTGAACATTGTTTAGTTTTGATTATGCATTAACTATAAAAGCTACAACATATTTTCTTAATTTTAAGACAAGTAACACATTCAGTTGCAGGGCATCAACCACAAGGTCCCAGACTAGTTTGCAGTGATTAACCTTTCTAAATTGCAGGTGCCACCAGTCTGCATGTGGACAATTACTGACTAATAAACACTAAAAATCAAGGGCACCTATACACAGGCTAAGCCAAGAAGTGGAGACCTTCCAACAGCTCAAGAAAGTGACTTCAATCCTTTTCCAAGATTTTGGATGCATTATATCATAATTTTTGCTATTGGTTATTTGAAAATAGCATCATAAAAGGCTCATAACAGGGCCTTTGTTAGGTCTAGCGGATGGAGAAGCAAAAAGACTACAGAAGCCAGGAGCCCAGGACTTTGTCCCAAATGTCCTAAACTGATGCAGAACAGGTCAAAATTGACTAGTATAGAGGCTGCTTCTAAAATGCAGTAAATGAACTTATCACCCCATGGTTCACTGCATAACTGCATAAGATCTATGCATGTATGTAAGTTTCATCTGCAGATCAGTTTATTAAAGTATACTGTCAATACATAGTTTCACTACTAACACACAAATATGGTCAATGAAAGGCACATAGCAAATGTAAGTTCCTTGTGCATTGTTTGAAGAGCATGCCCTGATGAGTAGAAGGGCGCGGGATGAAACTAGGAGATTATGATTTACGTCCTGTTCTGCAGCACTACTTCAGCAGTACTTTTCAGCGAACAAACAGTGTTTTCCTCTCACAACAAATCAGCATAAGCCAAATTTCAGCGAAACGAACAGCAGCTTAGTCAGAATGGCTTTTGTGACAATAGTAGGTGACAATATGAAAACGTAACTGATAGCAAACAATCATACAGGTTGTGTCAAAAGCACCTAGCCAAGCATGGAGCTGGTCAATGGTTTGATCTTGCAACCAGGAGTAGCGGATCAGCACCACTGGAAGCTCACAAAATCTGGGCAGTGCAGCAGAAAATCTGCATATAATGCCTTCTTTTTAGGAAGGGTTCGCTCAGTGCCTTGGAAAAGGATTTGGAAAACTTGGGCTCCCCTACGGTGCAAAATTTTCATTTGGCTTGCGGTGAAAAATCAATGCTGGACTGCTGATCGCCTTGCCAAGCGTGGTCTTCCTCACCTGACTGTCTGCCCCCATTGTGATCAAGCTGAAGAATCCATCCAACACCTCCTTGTGTCGTGTGTTTGTGCCCACAATGTCTGGACCGTGGTTCTTCAGAAGTTGGGATTGATCCTAAGGGCGCCTCAGGCCAACACCAGTAGTTTTTCAAGTTAGTGGTGCCAAGCAATAAAAATTTGCCAAAGGAAATCAGGAAAGGCCTCAATTCTCTCATCATCCTGATGGCATGGGAGGAAGCACCAGAATGAATGTTTTTTAATGGCATAAGGCCAAATGTCATGACAATCCTACAGGTAGTGGCAGATGAGTGTGTCCCCTGGTGCTCAGCTGGAGCTAAAGATCTCCAAGAGCTCCTGGTCAGGGCTTTTACAGGAGGCCTGCATTTTTAATTTCGGGGGAGCTGGTCATCTTTTTTCAGTTTTTTTGTCTGTGGCTTCCATCTTCTTTTCATTTAGAGTTTTGCGTGTCTTCGAGTGGGAGGACTTCTCCTTTTCACCCATGTATTTTTCTCTTCTCTCTTATAAATGAAATAATACACAAATCTTTTGCTTATTCAAGAAAAAAAGCATGAAACTTTCAAGTAGTAGGACAGCAGAACAAAATAAATCCTAAACAAATGTCAAAAATCATGCGTTGAGTACAGGACATATAGGAGATAACCAAACATGCACAGACACAAAGCACTAGCAGTACTGTTTATGCAGTTATTATGCACACATCTGCAGTTACAAACACCATGTGTGAAGATTACCGGTTACTGATAACTCATTTTTTTGGTTCGAACATCAGGTCTGACAAGGTTAACATGATAAGGGCCTCGTTCGGCTGGCTGGTGGCTGGTGGCTGAGGCTGATTTATTGTGAGAGAAAAATACTGCTGGCTGGCTGGTGACTGGTGGCTGGTGCTGAACTGGTGTGAGAGAAAAGCACTGCTGGCTGACTGGCAGCCAGCCAGCCGAACAAGGCCAAGAGCTCCATGATTTAGCCTTTTAAAATAATATGTTTCTTTTTGTAACTCATAGGAGCAAAGAGACCCAAGAAAATCCTTGAAAACTACATCATACCAAGTGCATTTCCCAAGTCCTGGAACTGCTCGTTTAATTTATCTCTTCGCATCTTCTCGCGATCAGCCTTTTGTACCTTGCGCGCAGAAGTTGAGCCCTGGGTTTTACACTCTGCCCTTTGACTTGATAAAAGAAGGGACACTAATTAGAGCAAATTTCAGGTCTGATCATAAATTGTTTTGTACAAAATCACACGCAAGATGATCCATGTTAGAATTCCATTGGTTATCACACCTGATTTTAATCAGGGCCGAACCCAACAAAAGACATGGGTGTACACATGTACACCCGATAAAAAGAAAATCGAAGTTAGTAGGCGTATAATTAGATCAGATCCGAATACAAATAGCCAAATAGCTCAAGTTAGATCAGATCAGAATACAAATAGCCAAATAGCTCAAGTTAGGGTTCGGGTGCTCAATTTTGCACAGCAGGAAGGAAAGAGAAGGGGCGGGCATACCTGCCATGGTGGGTTCCGGTCGCCGGCAAAAGCCCCGACGAAGACATGGGCAGCAGGGGCGTAGGGCGGGGGTCCCTCTAGTTCTCGCGCGCGCGGGGTGAACGGGAGAAGAGAAAACAGCAGACAGGTGTGAACGCAAGGGCGCTGAGCGCAGTTCATCCGAGGCTGTTGCAGTGTCAGTGTTGCTTCTCCGCGTTCTAAAAAAAACGCTATGCTTCTCCACGCGCTACTGGGCCACTTTCTCTAACGAACGAGCCTAGTCAGCAGACTTAGGCCTTGTTTAGCACCCAAAATTAGAATTTTTTCACTCTCTCTATCACATTAATCTTTGGACTAGTAAATATAGATAAAAAATAACTAATTACACAGTTTAGTTGAAAATCACGATATGAATCTTTTGAGTCTAGTTGGTCCATAATTAAATAATATTTACCAAATAAGACGAAAGTGTACTATTTATCGAGTTAAAAAAATTAGAATGTAAACGTGGCCTTGGCCGCATAAACATTGGCCTTCGTTCTTTCGAAAAATTCCCCGGCCTGCCGTCTACTCCATCCTCTCGAGTCGAGTTGTGCGCCGCCCTTCTCCATCGTCGCGGGCCCGCGGGCCACCTCTCCATCGTCGGCGTCCCGCCGCCGCCCTCTCCGTCGTCCTCGCCGACACGCGGCCCTCTTCCATCTTCTCCGTCCTCGCCGGCTCGCGCGGCCCGACGCCTGCCTCCGGTTCGTCCTCTCGAGGGAAGGTGGCGGCGCCCGAGAGAGCTTCTCCGAGGAAGTACAAGGCGGCGTGGAGCGTCTCCGAGCGCCTCAGGTCCGCCGGCGCCGAGTTCTCCTCAGGCTTTGTGTGTGCCTGAGTTGTTCCCGGAAGCAGACTCCCAATTGAAGCGTGGTCAAATAAAGTTGTTCCAAACAGGCCCTTGAACCCTCGGCTCCGGTATGGGTTGTTAAGGCGTTTAGATTGTGGTTCTAGGCGTGGATTTTCATCAATGGCAATCGAGTGCCTCGTGCTAGGTACGCGGCATCGCGCTCCTCTCTTCACCCTCCTTCGAACGCAATGCTCGATTACAACCACACTAACGCTGGTGATTGCAGGGGCGGGACAGGAGGTGGGGAAGAGCTGCGTGGTGGTGACCATCGGCGGGAAGCGCGTCATGTTCGACTGCGGCATGCACATGGGCTACCACGACCACCGCCACTACCCGGACTTTGCGCGCGCACTCGCTGCCTGGGGAGCGCCTGACTTCACCACAGCCATCTCCTGCGTCGTCATCACGCATTTGTGCGTTGCAGATAAACATTTTACCCTTTCCTCTTTTTTTCTTGATATACTGGCAGTTTTCTTCGGATTCTTGTGCGATTGGTTGCGGGCTGAGGAAGCTTGTGCTGTGCAGCCACTTGGATCATATTGGGGCGCTGCCCTACTTCACCGAGGTCTGCGGGTACCACGGCCCCATATACATGACGGTGAGCTATGAACACGTGATTATTGTTTATGTTAGTACTAGCTAAATGCCGTGTGTTACTATGTCCAACGAAAATTGTATTAACAAAAGTTGCCTCACAAGAATTTAACTGTTAATTGGAAACTTTTTATAACTTTTTGTTATATAAAAACTTCATAATAATTTTCATGGTAACAAAAATCACAAGTTCTTTGCCAATAGGAAATTGCAATTAATATTGAAACACAAAAAATCTAGCATCATGGTGAGTATTGTTCAAAATTGATCCAGAAAGCATCGCGAGCTATAGAAACCATAAATCCGGGTTAAATTAAAGCCATCATAGTAGAGCAAACCTTGGGTTTGGCAAAGACATGTCTCTTAGATTGACATCAGCTGTAAGTGTAGAAATGCAATATGCAAGCATATCACACCTTGCAATATCTGAGTAACTTGCTGGAGCACATTGAAATTGACTGAAACATACTTGGACATCTTTTCTTTTCACGACGGAGAATGATGCAAACCTGCTGTGCAAGATTGAGTAGTTATTCTTCCAAGATCAGTATATAGATGGTACATTAAAACTGATGCACCAAGCTAGTTTCGGACTGGTGCTGATGTTGAAGTCTAACAAAGTAGCAGTTAGTGTTTACTGAAAAACTAATTGAAAGCAGCAAGCACATGAATAATATATTAAGGCATGCTGAAGTTTCAATGTTCCAGTTAAGACTGAATGGTATTCAATTGCAATGACTTTATTCTTAAACTGAAATGATACATTCAAACAATCACTCAAAACGTACAAAATGTGTGATATCAAAACGCAGTTACAGATTCACCTGAGGATTCATATGGCTAGCATTGTCTTGGCAATGTGGATACATCATTTGGGTTGGATAGTAAGGGTAGAGTACAGCCCTAGTAGATGGTCCTGAAAGATTATGATGTCGATAGAAGTAAGCAGGTAACTACTAACTACTTCTGTGTTCAAGTATCTGGGAAGTGATCTATTTTTTTTAATTACCAATTGAATAGAACTGACTGCAGTAGAAATCAATCAAGGAAGAATGCATCAACCCCCTGGCACCACGCAAATATTTCTCTGACCAAGCAACCGATACCTACTTTCAGGTAGAGAAGCTTGGGAATCGTATTTGTATATCCCATCTACATATCTAAGAATATGTCCAGAACCATTTATTTCAAGAACTATAGTATGTATCTGCATCTGCATATATGAATATATGAGGAACCAAATTTTTCATAACCATGATTATCATGAAGCAGTTTTGATGCAGTTGAACTTAATCCATAGAAAAAACTAAAACTTTTTCACCTGATCGTCTTCTAAATTGGCTAAACATGCTCTACACAACATGTGAAATCAATTAAAGGCAGAGCAATCTGGAAAAAAACATATCTCAAACCAACTCTAATTTTGGCACAGATATCCATGGCGAAAATATTGAAGGTAACATGTATCAACACATATGATTTTATCCCATTTGCTAAAAAGTATCCTAAGTGCTCTTCTGCTAACACCACAAATATAATTCTGCAGTTTCTAACTGTGCCACTTGTACACAACTGAAAGCATTGAGTCATAGTGATAATTAGGACTAAAATCAGAAGGGAAAACAAATGCTTTTGTAGACACAATTTTGCATCCAAAGGCCTTGTTTGTCATCATATGGACGTGGGGAATAAATTAAACCCAATGAAAATAAAAACGGATGTATCATATGGAATAAAAGCAAACTATTATTAGCGGGCCAGGAAAAAAAGAATAAAACACATCTATGGCCTTCCATTGCAGGGAAATGGTGGTCTCTCTGATCTGCCGTTGCCCTAATAGGGTAAAAACCCATCAGGTTTTGGGTGCCCGTTGCCATTTCAGTGCGGTAGAGGTGGAAAAAAACTGGATGCTGATTAAAAAACCAGAGCAGGTGGGGGTGATCGCTTGTGCAATAAAGTGCGACGGTGGGCGAAGTGGGGTGGGACCCATAGTTCTCATGGCGTCGCCTAGGCGTCGCCTAGGCGACGCCTAGGCGTCCAGGCGCTCCCCCATCGCCTTGCAGAATGGGCGCCTAGGCGGGCAAGGCGGGCGCCTAGGCGTCCAGGCGCTCCCCCATCGCCGTGCCTCGCCTTTATGCTGTAAGAACTATGGTGGGACCTGAGTTGCTGCATACTTTTTAAGTAGTAGAGATATAGAATGTGCCTATTGTTCTCTAAACTTGGCTTCAAGTGTATCCTGGTTTTATTGGGTTGTTTAAAGTTTGGATTGTACTGCTTCTGATCCAAGAAAGTATGCTTGGGTGAATGGTCTTGCATTATTAGCTTATATGCTTGGGTGGTTGTCTTCCTTGGTCTCCCCACTTCTTATATGGAGCATCTTTATGTCGCGATGATTGATGGTCACTCCATAACTTATGTCATGGTACCTCAAACAGTATCCAACAAAGGCTTTAGCTCCATTTATGCTTGAGGACTATCGGAAAGTAACAATGGATCAGAGAGGGGAGGAAGAGCAATATAGCTATGAAGATATTCTTAGGTGTATGAAGAAAGGTAATCTTAGTTCAGTTTGGAACTTCTAGTACCTGTCCGCAAAAGTAAGCTTGTATCATAATCCTCTTTACTTGTAATACTTGACCTTTCAGTCATACCAATGGACTTGAAGCAGACTGTTCAAGTAGATAAAGACCTAGTGATCCGTGCCTATTATGCTGGACATGTAAGTTTCGTAGACTGTTGTTCATTCAACATTCTACTCAGTGTTCTTTAAGTAATTTGAAGTCAAGTATTGATTTAGTTCTCTACTTTCTAATCTAGTAAAACCGCTGCCAAACTCAAGGTTATAGGGGCTGCCATGATTTATGCAAAAGTTGGGGATGCTGCTATGGTATACACCGGCGATTACAATATGACACCAGATAGACATCTTGGAGCCGCACAAATTGATCGCCTGAAGTTGGATCTTTTGATAACAGAGTATGGTCTAACCTCAAACTCTAAACATGTTTTTCTGTTTTGTGGTTGCCTTTACTTGGATTTGTAACCAAGTGTTGTTGTGATTTATGCTACATTATATCCATATGTTATTTCTTATGTCTTCACACCACAGGTTTTTATGGGGTGGAGGACCCCGACTATGTAGATGGTAGTCATAATCGGTAGAGGGGCGAGCGTGTTCACCTTGGCGCCCTATATTTGGGAAGAGATGGAGGGAGGGTATTTTGTTGCCTAAGTCCCACTGATTACATCTGCTCAGTTGATAAACACCAAGTTCAATAACCTCCTACTTCCAAGCACTAACAAACCAATCGCTAACAAGTCAAAGTAATCCTGGAACTGACCAAACCAACTGAAACTGAAGACCTTGTAACTTGTCAAGCAGTTGTTGCTGTACTCTCTGGCGTGTTACCGTTATGCTCATGCCACGCCTGCACTGCTCTTCTTGGAGCATCTGCTGGAGTGCTTGCCCTACATAAAAACAGGGTCTAGAGGGTATGTTTTACCTATTTGACTTTTCATTTGTGCGATCGTCTTGGTTAATATCAGATTTGGGAATATGTTCTAGACCACATAGACCATTGCTTAGCTCCTGTTTTTAGCCAATCTGTTCTCCTGGGCATCGTTTGGGTTATACTTGTAAATTATCTATATAGTTTGTTATTACACTTCCTACGCAGTTGAATGTATTAGTTTCTAATGCTGCGATAGTCAATGAACCTTCATTTGTTTATGGTTGCAGTGGCTTAACGTTTTACTGTTGTATTTGAATCAAGAGCATCAATTGTTGTGGATGATTTTTTTTTGCTGCGTACATAACCAATTAAATAATTTTCCTTATGCAGATCAACATATGCTAAAACTATACGTGACTCAAAGCATGCCCGAGAGAGGGAGTTCTTAAAAGCGGTATGATAAATCTGAACTTCACTGCAGTGTATAGATTTGTAGATTTTCATTGCATGTGTAGCAGCCAATGCTTTTCCAATGGTGCACTACTCTATTTTCTAGGTTTTGGATTGTACTCCCTCCATTCATTTATCTCCATCGCCTGAGCATTTTCCTTTTTTTCATTAATCTCCTTCGTATTAGCCTGGGCGTGCAGTTTTCTCGGTAGCGCGGGCGGACGGCGCCTCGTTTCATCTGCGGACTAATTATTACGCCACTCCTTCCGTTAGCTCGTTTACTTCCGACGTTTCCTCCGTTTGTACATATACTGGACTCTTCCGTGACAACAGACAAGGAAAGAGATCATTGCGGTAGGAAAGAAATCATTGCGCTAGCTTGCTGCTCTCTGTGTACCTTCCTCTTTTGTATGGACGACATTGAGAACATGCATGTATACGATGATTCTGTTTTGGATCGGTAGTGGGCGTGTAAAACATGCATGCATGTATACGATGATTCTGTTTTGGATCGGTAGTGGGCATGTTAGCGTGATTCTGTTTTGGATCGGTAGTGGGCATGTTAGCGTGGTGGAGACAGAGATAGGCGGCCGATGGAGGGCACGGCAAAAATGGAAAAGATGAAACGAAATCTGTTAGCGCGGTAACGACGTTTGGAGCGTCGAGCGGCAGATTTATCGGTAAATCAACCGATGCCTGTGCAGTAAAACAAAGCTCCGTATTTATTGTCAATTGGGACTCCTTGTTCGCGATATTGGTCACTGTGCCCGAGCCAAATACGAAGGAGATTAATGAATGGAGGGAGTATGTGCTTAAGATTATTTGTGCCCAACACAGTTCACGAAGTATGTTGCGTTGGTGTTGTGGGCACACAAGGAGGGATAGAGTCCGGAACGACGATATTCGGGATAGGGTTGGGGTGGCACCAATTGAGGAGAAATTGATTCAACATCGGTTGAGATGGTTTGGACATGTCCAACGGAGGCCTCCTGAGGCGCCGGTGCGTAGTGGAGTTCTAAAGCGGGCCGATAATGTAAAGAGCGGTAGAGGTCGACCTAAACTAACTTGGGACGAGTCCGTTAAGAGAGATCTTAAGGAGTGGAATATCTCCAAGGATTTAGCTATGGACAGGAGCGCTTGGAGATTGGCAATCAACGTGCCTGAACCGTAACATCTTTTTGTCTTGTGCCATTTATGTCCCTTTATGTGTCTCCCTGTTTCTCGTCTCTTTTGGGTTTCATCTCTGGCCTACCCCAACTTGCTTGGGACAAAATGCTATGTTGTTGTTGTTGTTGTTGTTGTAACACAGTTCACGAAGTGTGTCTGTTTTTTTTTATTCCTGACGTTTTGGTCCAAGAAGATGCATTCTGACTGTATTAAACCAAAATCTTGTGAAGTGTACACAGTTGATTTTGCTTCCAATCCAAGGCATAACTGAGTATATGTTTCCTCTAGGTACATAAATGTGTTTCTGGTGGAGGTAAAGTTCTGATTCCAACGTTTGCTCTGGGAAGAGCTCAGGTATTCTTCGCCTCTCTTAATTCTACTTTATGAGGCAAAGTGATGATTAAGTGTGATAACTATTATATGACTTAATGAGCAAGTTCCCTGCGAAGTACCATCCCGAAAGCACACTGTTCAAAGTTTTCATAATTTGAGTATCCATTTATGATGCCTGTATTTCAGGAACTATGCATGTTACTGGATGACTATTGGGAGAGGATGGACTTGAAAGTTCCTATTTATTTTTCAGCTGGTATGTGTGGTTTCTTGAACGTTGTTCTTGTACTTTTCTGCTGCATGTGAAGTTTTACTTGTTGATTTGTGCTATAGGTTTAACCATTCAAGCTAACGTGTACTACAAAATGTTGATTGGATGGACTAGCCAAAAGATCAAGGACAGCCATGCAGTGCATAACCCATTTGACTTCAAGCATGGTATGGTTCAGTTCTTCAAAAGCTAATTGTCCAATCCTACTTTGAGTGAAGATGAAGTGCATATGATTGAGTTCAAAATATAAATATTAAGTAAAATTTTAACTAAGTAACTAACCCTCCAATTTATCCTCTTTTTTTTTGCCATATTTTGTAACTGTATGATACCAATTGTTTTTTATATTTCTTTAATGAAAGATTTGTTTATTTAATCATAATATTTATAATAATTGTTGCTATTTCACTTTTTATGTGGTAACCACAATTGAGATATGAGGTGTTCTGTCTTTTATTTGCAAATATTCAAATAACAGAGTATTTTTCACATTTCAGTTTGCCACTTTGAGCGTTCCTTCATCAACAACCCTGGTCCCTGTGTACTTTTTGCAACACCTGGTATGATTAGTGGGGGATTTTCTCTTGAGGCGTTTAAGAAATGGGCACCATCAGAGAAGAATCTGATTACACTTCCAGGGTATACTCCTTACCTTTCTTGTTTATTCCATTTTGTCTAATCTTTTAAATCACTCGTATTCATATAGGCAAGCTTTACCAAACCATTTATTCTACAGTTATTCTTATTCTGATGCCGCCTTTCTATTTTTCCCGCACAGATATTGTGTTTCTGGAACCATTGGTCATAAGTTAATGTGTGGGAAACCTACAAGGATTGATTACAAGGACACTCATATTGATGTCAGATGTCAGGTCGATTTTTATCTCATTTCATATTTTGCAAAAAAAAAGTACAAATTTAAATAGTAATGACAAGAACATGGTCAACCAGAAGGAAGCCTTGTAAATCACTAGTGTTTATCTTTAGCATATGCTTATATATTGTTGAAGTCTGGCTTTTAAATTTGATCCATATAAATCCCCACTTATTGTTCTGCACGATTAAATTCTACTCACTAAAGGTCGCTTGCTCAAGGCCCGTAGTTGTCTAGTTGTCTAGTGTGGTTGGCTGGTTGTGGTCGTTTTTGTTTCTTTTTATGAGTTTTTTGTGAGTAGTATGTGTTGAGGAGGGGCTTTCCTAGTCTCCTCCCTGTTTTTGTTCATTTTGCACTTTATCTTAATGAAATCCGGAGTTCTCCTGCGTTGTTTGATAAAAAAAATACTCATTACCATTCATGTAGCATATATGAATGTTAGCGCTCAACACAATAGCTCTCCACAGGAAACATGTAGTCTAGGAATTGGATCTTTCTCTGAGATTAATCGTGATGTTTGAAGTTTCTGACAGAATGCTGCTGTCAGTGTCTAATACCTTACATTTCAGTTTTGTCTCTTTTGGCACTCTAGATTTACTTGAACCCTTGCATTTTTTTTTCATCCATTTCTGATATTTTTTGCCCCCTCACACTGAGTTTTTTTTGCCCCCTTTATTTTTTTAACCAGATTCATCAGCTAGCATTCAGTCCACATACAGACTCCAAAGGGATTATGGATCTGACAGAATTCCTGTCGCCCAAACATGTAATTCTCGTTCATGGTGAAAAGCCTCAGATGGCTTTTCTGAAGGAGAGGATCGAATCTGAATTGGGGATGCCTTGCTATTTCCCAGGGAATAATGAGTCCGTCTCCATTCCGACAACCCAGAACCTTAAAATGAGTGCCACAGAAAGGTTCATTACAAGCTGTGCTGTGGAGCAAGGTAAACGTAGCCTGTGCAAGCGGAACCTGATTTGTGGTACAAGTTTGTCAGAAGTGATTGGCAGTGATAAGGAGGCTGCGGAGGGCGTCCTTCTGATGGAGAAATACAAGTCTCCGAAAATTCTTTGCGAGGATGAGCTCCTTGAGGTGCTGGGCATGGAGCGGCATCTTGTCCAGTTTGAGCCAATGGTCTCCGGAATTGTAGCTACTGTTGAATCGGAGTTGCAGCGGGCTAAGGCAGCGGATCTAGATAGCGATGGGAAATGAATGCAACAGTATAATTGTACATTGCCATAATTTGGCCCATTATTCACCTTTCTTTCCAGAAAATGCGGGTAATGTCATACAGACATACACCACTTCAGTGTTACCGACAAGCCTTTTTGGGTCCTTGGCCAGATGGTTGAACTTGTTGAGTCTTTTATTCCCGGTTTAGGTATTTACAAATTGTACGCACAACTCTAAACTAATCATGTGTATTTACAAACTGTACACACAACTCTCTAAAATTATTGGAATTCCTAGTGCCCGGACGTCCGGCGCGCGAGATGGATCCGGACGCCGCTCCCGTTCACAAACACGCCCGCCCTGCAAATGCGAATAGAATCAGATCAGAATAGAATTGAGTGCAGCGTGCCCTGTCCCCGTTTCCCACCGCGCCCGTCCTAAGATCACAAAATACTTTTAAAAGTGTAATATCATAAAAATATGTAAACTATGTAGTGCAACATCGGAATATAAATACTGCAATATCGTAAAACCATGTACTGCAACATTCGAAAATTATGTATTGCAACATTACAAAATCGACCATGAAACATGGAAATGGAAACAACTCAATAATCACCTTTCAATGTTGCAACATTTGAAAAAGGTAATTTCAACAATTAAAACCCCCTACTGCAACAATCCCAACATTAGAACTCCCTTTCTGCAACACATGAATCACCCTTGCAACATTGTAGAATCATCTGTTGCAACATCCCAAAAATCTCATTGCAACACGGAAAAACAGCTAAAAGGTGTATAAAAATAGCAAAGGGTATGAGTTCGAGGTGTGGGCTGCTCTAGCCCCTGGCCTATCACCTTTGAGCTCGTCGGAGGGAGGAGGGAATAGGACCTCGGAGCTCGCTGGAACCCTAGCCACCACCGCGTCCCTCAGATTCAGAGGAAGAGGAGGAGGGCTCAGATCCAGAGAAGGTCCGACCTACCTCGTCGGAGCCGTCACCGTCATCCTCATCATCAGTGGGGGAGCGGGAGCCAAGTCGCTAGGAGCCGCAATGGAGGTCACGGAGGGGGAGGGAGGGAGGGAGCGTGGGTGGGCGGGACGTCAGCGAGCTGGCGCGCGGGCACGGCGTCCGTCCCAGGGGCGCTAGTAGGCTCGGAGAGTGGGTGGGCGGAGCGACAACGAGTGGGCGTTGGGGAGTGGACGGGTAGAGAGGCAGCGAGTGGGCGCTGGGGAGCGGGCGGGCGGAGAGGTAGCAAGTGGGCGCGGGGGAGCGGGGAGTGGGGGGTGTCACGGGATGGGATAAGAGGTGGCCGCGTCTAGACGTGAGTTGAGGATGGACGTCCTAATAGAATCATTATCATAAACTTATCGCACACTTCTATCTAAACCTGCACACTCAACTTCTTAAAACTGTTTTAAGTAGTTATCATCCCTGTTCGAGGACTTGCAACTGCATACTGCATACTGAACTTCCTAAGCTATATTGTTGTATCGTCTTGGCCCAAACCCTCCTCCATATTGCAATGTCCTCACCATGCCATGCGTGTTGCATGTGCCTGCGGCCCGCCTCACCTTCATAGCCACGCCCGTATAACATATATCCTCATTAACATGATATGACTCCACAGGAGACTAAGCCCTTGCTCCACGGGTATCCTCATTAACATGGTAGGACTCCACAGGAGACTAAGCCCTCACTTGACTTGGATCAGTTAGACCAGGGCTTTATGGCTATATATACTGTGTCTGGCTGTCTGCGTTGTGTTGCTGGTGCGGTGCTGCACCCACATAGTCATACCCCTACCCTTGCCACAATCACACTTGACAATGATCCCGCTACACTCCTTCCTGATGTGTACCCGTATAACATATATCCTCATTAACATGATATGACTCCACAGGAGACTAAGCCCTTTCTCCACGGGTATCCTCAATAACATGGTAGGACTCCACAGGAGACTAAGCCCTCACTTGACTTGGATCAGTTAGACAAGGGCTTTATGGCTATATATACCCACTGGTTATGCTCACGCGCCTCCGTTGGAAACAACCCATGATGAGTTGAGGATCCCGTTCTCTCTAAGTGGTCCACTATATCTGACTAGTGTGGCTGACCTTCCTCGACATGACTACTTGGTGCCATTATTGAAAAGTCGGGTTGGTCAGGGGTCGGGCTTTGCCTCCACCCTGCATGACGAAGGGCCCACCATCAACCTTGGTATAAGTGAGGACGTGCATTTGTGCACAGGGTTTGCCATGCCATGCCATATAGCCACCATGTGCAGAATGGACGATGACATCAACAACCGTGGATATGATTGTAGTGTCACTACTCCACCAATCCGAGCGTGGACGGACTATCACTGCTCCACCAATCCTGGGTGAGAGTAGTTAAGTTGTTACTTTCCTTAGTTACCAGATGACTTTTTTAGATGACATCATGTTTAAAAGGAATTTCAGTATTTCCTACCAAAAAAGACAGAGGAGAGAGAGGATTGAGGACTCAGAATACCTTGCATTTTGGTATAAATTTTGAACTCTGGATCCCTTATATTTCAGAACAAGCAGAGCAGTCGGTAATATGAAACACCAACACTTCATCTCCCTCATCATGGAGGCTCTTATGCTCACCATCTCCTCGCACGCCGCTCTCCACCCTTCGGGCCTTCCTTCAGTCCCTTCATGATGAGCTCATCCGTGTGGGTGTGTGCTCCTACACTGGGTAAGGCGCCTCAGCAAGGACACAACATAGCAGCGCACACAGGCACATTGTTGTAGCGTGGCAGTACAAGTGTAACGAACGATGTGGCGGCACGGGAAGGTGCAGTAGGTCCTCGCATGGCAACATGGGTGTGGCATCGCGCCAATGACACAACGCAGGCAACTGCAGGGTGGTGGGGCGAGTGTGATGCAACATGGAGCAACTTCGTGGGTGAGGCGTGCGTGGATCAGGGTGGGGCGAGGACAATACAGCATGAGAGGGGGTTGGACTAGAATGGTGCAATAAGCCAATAATACAAGTTTAAGGAGATAAGTATATATGCAATTTTCATGTGCCGAGACCGAAATGAGAAGTCAAGACAAGTTTGAAAGCCAAGTATGCAATTTGTAAGTACTGGGACTAGGGTGAGAACTTAGGATAAGTTTAGGGCGGAGTCAAGTGTGCAATTTGTAAGTTCTATGACCAGGATAAAAAAGATACAAGTTCAAGAACTGTTAATGAAATTTACTCATTAGAAATGTGCTCCTATTATTTGAGTCACCTTTCACGCATGAAGTAGTGTTGTGGTTTATTGTCAGATGATGATGAACTAGTCGTAGGTCTGTATAAATAACACCAACCAACGTCAGATGAAACTCAAGAGTCAAGAGCAAGGCACTCCTTAAACCGCGCCCTGCAGGTTGCTGACAACGTGCGAGATGTTAGGCCATGCACGGACGGGTCAGTGCGAGTTTCAACAGGTCTAGCAGTCAAGATACGGTACAGGAACACTGCAGTCCTGAATGTTGAACGCGTCGTCTAACTTAGGTTGTACATTCCATATAGGTCCTCGGAGATTTCCAAACTACTCTGTCCGGGACGATTTTATGCATGGAACAATCGAATAGTCGCCAGTCCACAATTGGAATGTTGAAACTTGGACCTTGATCTGTGCACTACAAGACAGACGTGAATATGTACCGGGATCTATCCATGCCTGCAGCATGCACCAGGTTGCATTGCGTCAGTCTAATCCGTCAAAAACGTTTTCTTCATTCATCTGCCGCAATGTCGTGGAACTTAACATTGGCTAGTTCAACGATCGATCGTCCCCATCGTCTGAAGTTCTGAACAATTACGTAGCTCTCTGCATGCTATAAGTAGACACCATAGTTTTGAGCTCTGGACGCACAACAACCTGTTACTCAGCCAGCTCGATCAAGCCCTGGGCTAATCAACCACCTCAAGATCTCTAGCTAGCTCTCTCGATCGAGATAGGTCGAGCTAACTTGCTTTGCTGCACGCACATCCTGATCAAGATGAAGGGAGGAGTGAAAGTAGCAAGAGGTGCAGCTGCAGGAGCGGCCTGGCCGCTGCTTGTGCTCCTCCTCGTCGCAGCATCGGTGCATGCCGACGCCGTGGCAGCGCCGGAGCGGCGCCTGCTAGCTGATGGCGCCACTGTGCAGCCGTTGGCCGAGGCACCACCGCCGCCGCTACCGCAGGTATCCGTTAGCAAGGCATCGGCAGGGCCTTCTTGCGGAACGAACGACCCAAACATATCTTGCCCGCCTCCCCCTCAGGTGCCATAGCGCAAGCTAGATAGCTAGCTATATATACACACGTGCATACACTCTCCCTGGAGTATTTAGTAAGCTTGAAACTTTCTTTGAAAGAATGTTGTTAGCTTGAAGAATTTTGGCGTTTCTAGGCTGGCATAAGTGGCCACGAACAATTTATTAGCAGTGCAGAATAATTTGTTCATTTGAATTTATACCAGTTGTTTTGTAATAAAAAGGAGCCAGGCAGCCTAATTTGTTGGTTTAATATTTGGGCATAATAAGACTTTTATGTGTGTGGCACGGTTCAAAATTTTGGCTGAAATTTTGCGATTCTCGGCTCTACCACTGACCTCTGGTAAAATATATACCGGTAATTTTCTTTTTCATTCGGATGAGATTTCTTCAGTTTTTGAAATATTTGTTAAAGTTTCACAAGTTATATAGCAACCGCTCCAATACTCCTCTTTCAAAAAAATTACACGGATCTCAAAGCATCCTATCTTACTAATTATTTTTTTCTCAAATATTTTTCCTTTTTGGCCCAGCCCATCCAAGCCTAGCTCATGTCCAGTCCTGACCCACGCGAGCTCTGTTTGTCCCGTCTTTGGTTTTCACCTTTAGCTCCGGCTTGCTATGAGGCTCTTGATCCATGCACGCACGCACACAGGGCAAATGGCTCCTTGCATTTGTCCACGGAGGTGAGGCAGCTGTGGGCGCCGCGGTGTGGATCCGATGCGGTTGGGCCGTGCGACAGGCCGTAGTGTTGTATGTATGTCAGTAATTCAGTATATGAGCCTCTATGTCATCGCGCTTGGCACCGGCGAGCTTGATCAAGTCCAGCGTCTCGAGCTTTAGCATCGACTAGTTGGACGCGCGTGCTGAACTGCTGATATGGTCATCTTCGCTTCGCTGAAAAGCAATGGTTAAAAATATTGTTCGCTGATTTGTTGTGAGAGAAAAACACTGTTTCGACTCAAAAAAACAAGCTGAAAAGCACGGATTATAAAACAAGCGAATAGAGCTTCTTTTTTATAAGCATCGACACATGAGCAGCCGCTCGCCGCCTCCGCGCACTGCGAGAGGGGAGGCGACCGCGCCTATCATCACCTTCGACGAGTAAACGGAGCCGCCACCGAACAAAAAGGATCTGGAAGTTAGACCTGGACACGGGCTGGGCTCCAGGCTGGGCTCACGTGGGAATCAAGAGAAAAAATAATAACAAAATTAATTAGTTCCATAAGCTGCTTTGAGATCTATGCAATTTTTAAGAAAGAGGAGTACTGGAGCAGTTCTCATGTAAATTTTGGCCAAAATTCTGGTGATTTTTCGTTTCTACTTATCACCTTCAGTATTTGTACTGGTAGGCCGAGCCCCCGTGTGAATAGGATATGTCTATCATGCTATTTTCTCTGTATACTTTGTATACTTAGGGTATATTTGGCTGGTCCACAAGGATGAAAACGGACGGGATGAATCCCGTTTCGTCCGTAACCGTATACCGTTTTTTTTCTGTCCGTTCTCATTTTTTCCGGGATAAACGCAAACGGCACCGAAAACGGGACGGAGTGAACCGGGAGCGGGATGGAAAACGGTAGAACATTTTTCCGCCCGTATTTGCGGTATCCCGTTTTTAACCTGGATATTTCGTTTTTCGTTCCGTTTTTCTTCAATACGAGATGGGCCTGTTGGGCCTGTTTTTTTGACGAGATGTTGGGCCTGTTGGGCCACGAAAGCACATGCCTGAGTTGCTTTATTTTTCTTTTCATCTGTGTGGACATGTCACATATATATTAAAGTCATCATCTTTTTATTTTGGTAGAGTGCACAGCAGTGTGCCAGTGTCCGCCCTTTCATCATATGATAATTCATTCATCTACGAGCGTATTTATGTGTGGACACTGGGCAGTATATATTTTATATGCGACATACATGTTCCGGCTTAAGTTTCCGCTTACCGTTCGTTTCCGTCTATTTTCCGACCGTATTTACCCGTTTTCGTATTACCGTTTGTCGGCGTTTGGTCCCGCGGGGGTCCCAAGCCAACGAGTGAATCAAATGTTGTGTGTCCCTAATCTGAATGGTGATGCAAGGAGGATACACGGGGATTTATCCTGATTTGGGCAAAAGAAGGCCCTACGTCCAGCGGGGAGGGGGGAGTATTGTATTTTCTTGCACCTAAGTGCTTGCGTAGGGGTTACAAGCTGTGAGAGAGGGAACCGAGCCCATGTCTCAAAGAAAAAGTGAGAGTACAAAGGAGATTGCTTGAGATGTTGATCTTCTCTGGTAGAATGGAGACTGATTTTTCGTTGTCTGTGGTTCATTGTTCTTCTGCCTTTGCTTGCTTCTTTGTAGAGCACTGGCCTGCCCTTTTATAGGGTAAGAGGAGGCTGGGACGCCGGGGGTGCCCTGAGGTGAAGTTTTATCGATCCCTGTGGAGGTGGCTGTGGCGACGTGCCCCGAGAATGGCCGGCCATCCCTGGACACCATGGTGACGTAGAGGACGAGACGGTGAAAAGACCCCGAGTCCTGTGGCCACGTCGACCGATGGTAGGTCGAGGCTGGGTCGAGGCTAGATCGAGG
Source organism: Saccharum hybrid cultivar R570 (assembly GCA_038087645.1). Taxonomy (NCBI): domain Eukaryota; kingdom Viridiplantae; phylum Streptophyta; class Magnoliopsida; order Poales; family Poaceae; genus Saccharum; species Saccharum hybrid cultivar. The sequence continues at coordinate 1,213,768 of JAQSUU010000100.1, forward strand.
ATGGGTCGAGGACGGGTGGATAAGGCCGAATCCCCAAGATCGTGGGGTATGGTCCTTGTCGTATCCTCCCTCGAGGGTGATCGGTGGCAAAATAGTGCGCGGTATGGTGCGTACAATGATAGGTTTTCACCTCCCATCCCGGGATGGGCAGTAAAAAGTAAGATTTAACACCGGTACTACTTCCACATCGGTTACTGTTGTAGCCATGATGGTAGGAAGTAGTAGGTAGTCGTATTAAATGCTCTGACTTTTGTCTCAGAGTTGGTGAACGAGGTGGGTCGAGCAGCCTGACCCGGGGTCGTGCGAGTCGGAGATTTCCCGATAGTCGAGATGCCTTGTCGAGCGAGCCTCGTGCGAGTTGGAACGCAGTCGAGGCGTCCCGTCGAGGGTGCCTCGTACGAGTCAGAACGTAGTCGAGGCGTCCCGTCGAGGGTGCCTCGTACGAGTCGGAACATAGTCGAGGCGTCCCGTCGAGCGAGCCTCGTACGAATCGAAATGTAGTCGAGGTGTCTCGTCCGCTACTTTGGCTCGTCTCGTTTGCGGGTAGCGTTTTGTTTTTCTTAATCGTTGATTGTGGGTACCCCTAGTTTTAGGTACCCGATAGTAGCCCCCGAGCCTTTGGGTGAGTGTGGGTTACTCTCATAGAGGCTCAGCGGTTAATGAACTAGAGTCGTAGCATTATAACTTTTTCCGGTGGGTGCGCGCGAGTGCACCCGCCGGGTGTAGCCCCCGAGGCCTCGGTGGAGTGTTTTGACTCCTCCGAGGTCTTTTGCACACTCTATTGATGAATGCTCTTGTATCGTAGCATGTTCTGCCTTCTTTCGTTCGAAGTTTGGCTTTCTGCGGTCGAGCCCCCGAGCCTCGCGCGCGCGAGATCGATCAGAGTCTTGGCCATCTTTTATTGTTTCTACCCTCACACTCCCTTTTTAGGAAAAAGGAGAAGGGGTGGGGAACGTCATACTACCCGCATTGGGCGAGTTCCGATGGTCTCCGGTGAGCTGTTAACGGGGAATTCGAGTGTGAGCCCGTGCTCCATTCGGTAGGAGTCGGCTAGCGGCCACGGAGGCGCTCTCAAAAATACCAAAGAGTAGTCGTGTGGATCTCGATTCCTTACGATAGGATTCGAGGGCTCAATGCCTCCCTCCGAGGGGATTCCTCCGTCGACCTTCTCTTTTAGCCTCGAATACGTCTTGGGGTGCCTCGAGAGCGTGGCTCGAGCCCTGGCCTTATATGAGCGCATCCCTAGTCGTCCCTGACTCTGTTACTCGAGGGCAGATGTCAAACCTTGGTCGAGGGCCAGCTTTCGATCCCTTGAGGTTTATATCGGGCTCGGAGCCCGTTACCCATGTGTCTGGGAATATCCGTCCACGGATCCTTCTCCTGCCCGTTTTGGGCGCGTCTTTTCAGGAGAGGAAGTGAGGTCGGCGCGGCAGTGGGCGGCGTGGTGCGATGGTTACGGAGTGTATAGCGGACATGTGTCCATATCTGCGGATTTTGAGGGAGCGGTTAGGTAAGGTCATTGAATGTAAAAATTGCTCCTACCTTTTCGCTCGCCCGTTGGACTTCCATCGGGGTATAAGAGCAAGGCCTGGGGTTCCATTTACCCTTACAGGCCCTTTGCATTCTTGCCTTCCTTGCCTTTCTTCACCCCCTTTGCCATCTTGCGCCCTTCAGCCACTGTCCAGCGCCGTCGTCGTTCCTTTGTCTGCGCTGTTCCTCCGACAACAATGGCAGGCAAAAGCCAGATCCTCCCTGTGGTTGCTTGGGCCCGTTCCTCGGTGACGGAGAGGAAGCTGGGAGAGTTGGTCCGCGACGGGCTTCTGTGGCCGAGGGCGAGTCGGACCCAGCCGTAGTGGAGAGTGCCGTCGTCCGACCACCGGGAACCGGCGCCTCCAAAAGGCTACATGGTGAGCTTCGTGGCCTTCCACGAGAGGGGGTTCGGAGTGCTGGCCAGCCACTTCATGCGGGCGCTCCTCCACTACTATAAGGTGGAGCTGCACCACCTCGCCCCCAACTCCATCTCACAGGCTGCCATTTTCGCAGCGATCTGCGAGGGATACCTGGGGATGGAGCCACAGTGGAATCTGTGGCTCCACCTCTTTAGGGCAGAGCACTTCGCCAAGAAGGCGGTCGAGCGAGGGGTGCGGCGTGCAGTGCATGCGGGGAGCTGCACCCTCCAAGTTTGGTCGGGTCGAGGTGACCAATACATCCCGGCGCAGTTGATTTCTTCGAACAGCGGCTGGCACGATGGCTGGTTTTATCTCTGCAACGACGGCGACCAGCTACCAAAGTACTCCGGCCAGGTGCTGATGGCGCGCGAGGAGAACTGGACGTACGGCGTTGTTGAAGATGACAAGCCAAAGTTGGAGCCGCTCCTCAACGCGCAGAGGAGGCTTCGTCAGTGCGGGTTGACGGCGGGGATGGTGGCCGCGGCGTTCCACCGCCGGAGGGTGCTGCCTCTGACGCAGCGCCAGCTCCGGCTCAACGAGACGACGCCGGGGGCATCGTTGGAGGGGAGCAGGATGTCGCATGAGTCCCTCCCCCTCGACAAGGTCGCCCGGCGTGCGCGGTGGATGGTGGGGAGTTTCCGACAGGAGGACATCGATAGGGTCCCGATGCGCCCCACCTAAGGTTTTGAGCCCCTGGTGAGTGTTGTTTCTGATGATCTTAAGTTCTTTTGCTTCTGGATTCCTCCCACTAACTTGGTCGAGGTCCATGCGCAGGATCTGTCGGCGGTTAAGGAATCACGGCCGCCGGTTTCGGAAGATCGGGTTGCTCGGGAGGCTCGACGCCTCTTGGCAGCCTAGAAGGAGGAGAAGGACGCTGCCAAGAAGCGTCAAGTTCGAAAGGCTCTCGAGCAGGAGGCGTTGAAGAAACGCCGTCGCCAACAGAGCCTCGATGGGCTCCCGCTCGAGGAGTCTCCCTCCGAGACGGTCTCGGGGGAGGACAAAGACAGCGATGACGACGACGCTGGGTCGCGGTATGATACCGTGACTTCCCTGGTGCACCTCCCCGATGTGCGGCCTTTTCTGGAGCCCATTGGGGGTTGACCTCCCAGGCATCGAGGGAAGCCTCGATGCCCGTTGAGGGAGAGGGAGAGCCAGGAGAGAGAAGGGCCGGAGCGAGGCCTTCAGCGAGAGGAGCCACCTCGTTCGGGGCCCACAGGAGAGGTCGGTGGCGCCTCAGGCTCAGACGGCGGTCGGGGCAGCGGCGTCAACATCAGAAGCTAGGGCACCATCGACGGGCGTGAGGACCCGAGGCCAGCTAGACTCGGCAGCGCAAAGGACCTTGGACGCCCCGTTAGCCAGGGCTCCGAGGAGCACCCTGCCAACAGGAGGCTCGACGGTAGGGCCGTCGCAGGCGCCGCCGGGTGGCTCTGGTCTGCCAGGGTCTAGGCCCCTGGTTCCCCTATCTGGGTAAGTTTTTCACCCCATTTTTCGTGATCGGTGATCCTGTTCCTTGTTCTAATGCGTTTGTTTGTCGCTCAGCCATAAGCGTAAGGCAGAGCTCACGGGTCTGACTCCCGTGAAGGCGCTCCGGTTGGGCGCCGCCCTGATGATGCGGACGACGGTCGACGACACCGCCTGGGTTGCAAAGTACCAGGCTATGGCGGAGCGGCTCAGGCTGAGGGAGGCGGCTGCCGAGGCGGGGGCGAGCGCCCATGAGGTCACCAGCTCTGGTCCTGCCGCACGGGAGTCAGGGCCGGCTGAGGCGGTCCCGGGCGATGCCGGGCTCGAGGTGCCTGGCGCTGGTGGGTCAGAGTCTGGGTCGACCGTGATGACCCAGGCGACTGTTGAGGCCGCTGAGGCCGAGACATCCGTCCATGATGCGGGGCGAGTGGATGTTGAAAAGTTAAAGGAGGTGGTGGAGACCCCTTCAGAGGCAGGGCAAGAGGTGGCGCAACCGGAGTTGCAACCGGCGCGGGAAGAGCCGCAGCCGCAGCAGGACCGGCCAGCGGAGCCGGCGGTCGAGGCAGAACGGGGGGCGGTCGTTCCACCGCCTATCGTATAGGCAGTGGTGCCGGCAGTCGAGGCGCCAGCCCCGCCGCAAGGGTCGACCCCAGCCCTAATCGACCTCACCGTCGATGGCTCCCCTTCTGACAAAGGGAAGCAGAAGGTGGACGTCGAGATGGCCGAGGCCTCGGATCGGCCTGGTACCTCTACGGCATTGGGGGATGACCTGGCTGAGGTGTCGGTCAGGTGGCCTGACTATGCCGGGTTGGCGCTAGTGTGGGCCAAGGAGGAGCTTCCGCGCTGGGGCCGATCGACCCTTGAATTCAGGGACGCGTCCAACCCTAGCGCTGAGCCCTTCTTCGTGCTCGACGACAGGGATGAGGTGCAACACTGGGAGTACCTTGAGGGACTCCGAAAGCACTCATTGCAGTCCCTGCACATGGTCTCGGATACCCTGGTGCGGGGTATGTCGGAGGCTTTTGAGGTAAGCCGAGTTCGTTAGTCTTTTCCTGTGTTTTGTCCTTCCCTTTTCCTTGGTTCTGATTTTTGGGTTTTAACTGTGGTCAGGAGCTCAAGGAGCATTCTCGCCGCAAGTCACTCTTTATTCATCATGAGAGCGGTGTGTGGGCGGCGCTTGCCCATCAATGGGCTCTGGTCGAGGAAGCCAACAAGCGGCTATCCTAGAAGAGCGCCGAGATGGGCGAGCTCCGCGTTGCCCACACGGCGGTTAGGGAGGAGGCGGCACAGGCCCGGGAAGCCGAGGCCAAGGTACGTGAAGACGCGGCAAGGGCTCGGGAAGAGGCGGCTAAAGCCCATGAGGACCTTGTGCCGCTGCTGGCGCGTGTGAAGGAGCTCGAGGAGGACATTGCCTTAGTCGATGGCCAGCGCGATGCCCTCAACATCTAGGTCAGGATGGCGTCCACCCACGTCGGAACCTTGGAAGACGAGGTTGTGACGTTGAAGGGGACGGTCCGAGAGAGGGACGTGATTCTCTCAGGCACCGGTCGGGAAATTGGGTTGCTGAGGGTGACGGTCCATGACAAGGACAAGGCTCTTCAGGCGTTTGAGAAGACGTGCGAGGAGCTGCGTGACGAGGTCGTGGGTTGGTAGACCCACTCTGAGGGTAAACTTCATGTTATGTTCTGGCCTTGGCGTCGAGGTCCTAGGCTTATGCTAACTCAGTGCTTACATTTCAGAATTGGAGAAGCAATAGCAAGCGGCCTAGGCGACGACCACCTCGTTCTAGAACCTCTTCGAGGCCGAGGCCGGGTGGACTCAGTTACTCCAGGGCGCTATCATCTTAGTGTGTGATGGCCTAGGGGTCGAGCCCGATGCCGATACCGAGGAGGACGCCCCGGAGAACTCCTTCGTCCGTCGGATGGTGGCGCTGGGCCGCCTCATCCGCGAGAGGGTACAAGGCGGGCTGCATCACGACGTGAAGAGGGCTCTGGTGATCATTTTGTCTAGGTTCATGTACGACATGGACCTCATCGCTGATGGCTTCATCATAGATCCAGATCGGACGGACGAGGAGAATGAAGTCGCCTGCTTGGGCCTGATCGAAGCCGCTGAGGAGCCTAGGAGTCGTCTTGCCAAGCTCTTCGAGGTCGAGGTGGTTCCGCCTGCTGATGATGAGGGCCTGTGAGCCAAACCTGGGCATGAAGGCCCGTGTAATAAGTTAGTATTCGTAACTTTGGTCGTGATGGCCTCAGAGGCCCTAAAACATTTTAGATGTAAACTTGTATTAAACGTTAATTTTTGTTCGAGTTTTTCCTTCTCTTTATCGCTTGAACCACGTTCTCTCATGATTTACTTAGCGCGCAGTTACGCTCCTTGGCATAAGGGAGCGAGTGGAGGTACCGTAGCCTCGGAGGCGTAAGCGATCTCGCGGCTCGACTGCCCTCGAGCCTTAGGGTGCGTTTGCGGCCTTGCAGATCGTGTAAGAACTTGATTCAAAACAAACGGGAATGTGAGCTTTTTCAAAGTCGTGAACTGTTACTAGGTCTACTTAGCGCGCGGTTGCGCCCCTTGGCGTGGGGGTGAGTGGAGGTACCGTAGCCTCGGAGGCGTAAGTGATCTCATGGCTCGACGGCCCTTGAGCCTTAGGGTGCTCTTGCGGCCTTGTCGACCTATGTAACAGTTCTTGATTTTTTTGAAAAAATGCGAGTTTTTTGGGGATACGTAGGGGGTTCCCCCCTTGCAGCCCCCGAGGGAGGGTCGATTCTGAGAAAACAGGGTCGATCCTTCCTAGTTGTTATGAAAAAATGCTTTGAATACCGATGTATTCTTTATTCTATCATGAGATTGTGAAACAATTTACAGAGCATCGAGGCTTTAAGGAAAAAAGCGACATAGCTGTTCAATGTTCCAAGCGTTGGTGAAGATTTCGCCTTTCTTGTTCGATAGTTTGTATGTGCCAGGCTTCAATACTTCCGCGATGATATATGGCCCTTCCCACGACGGCGTGAGCTTGTGTCGTCCCTTGCTGTTATGGCTTCGCCGTAGCACCAGGTCACCAACATTGAGGTCCCGCCTGCGGACGTGTCTGTCGTGGTAGCGTCGGAGACTTTGCTGATACCTGGCAAAGTGTAACAGAGCCACATCGTGGGCTTCCTTGAGCTGGTCGAGGGCGTCCTCTCTTGTGGCGTCATTGTTTTTCTCGTTGTAGGCGTTCGACCTCGGGGATCCATATTCTACATCAGTTAGGAGCATAGCCTCGGACCCATAGACTAAGAAGAACAGAGTGAACCCCGTGGCTCGACTCGGCGTTGTTCTTAGGCTCCATAAGACCGAGGGGAGCTCAGCGGCCCATTTTTTGTCGTGTTTGTTTAGTTTGTCAAAAATTCTTGGTTTCAGGGCTCATAGGACCATGTCGTTGGCACGTTCTACTTGGCCATTTGTTTTTGGATGAGCTACGACCGACCAGAGCACACTGATGTGATGGTTGTTGCAGAAATCTAGAAACTTTTTACCAGTGAATTGGGTGCTGTTGTCTGTGATGATGCAGTTAGGAACCCCAAAGCGGTGGACGATGTCGGTAAAAAATAGCACAACTTGCTCAGACCTGATGCTGGTGATCGGACGGGCCTCGATCCACTTGGAAATTTTGTCAATGGTGACTAGCAAGTGGGTGAAGCCACCAGTTGTCCTTTTTAGGGGTCCGACCAAGTCGAGCCCCCAAACAGCGAACGACCATGTGATGGGAATAGTTTGCAGGGCATGAGCCGGGAGGTGGGTTTGTCTCGCATAGTACTAGCAACCTTTGCAGGAGCGTACTAGCTTGACAGCGTCGAAGACTGCGGTTGGCCAATAGAAACCTTGTCAGAAAGCGTTTCTAACGAGGGTTCAAGGCGCTGCGTGATGACCACAAGCCTCCGAGTGTAGATCATTGAGCAGGTTTTTGCCTTCCTCATTTGTGATACAGCGTTGGAGGACGCTAGTAGGGCTGCGGCGATACAGCTCCCTGCTGTCGCTAAATATCACAAAGGATTTGGCCCAACGAGCGATCCGTCGAGCCTCGATCTTATCCGAGGGGAGGTCCCCTCGAGTGAGATGGTCGAGGTACGGAATACGCCAGTCAGGCTCGGGGTTGGCTGTCGCGGTCGAGCCTTCCACCTGCATGGCCTCAGCCCCGGTCGAGGGGGCTTCCGCCTCTGGTGGAGGGTCGAGTGACGGCCCGTCGACCCCTCCGTCTGCCCTGATGTTGACGGACGGTTGATGGAGATCTTTCGCGAAGACGTCCGGTGGAACTGTGGTTCGACTGGAAGCGATTTTTGCGAGTTCATCGGCGGTCTCATTATACCTACGTGCGATGTGGTTGAGCTCAAGGCCGTGAAACTTGTCCTCAAGGCGCCGTACCTCTTCACAGTAGGCCTCTATCTTGGGATCACGGTAGCTCGAGCTCTTCATGACTTGGTCGATCACGAGCTGAGAGTCACCCCGAACATCGAGGTGTTGGACCCCTAGTTCGACGGCGATTCGTAGGCCCATGACGAACGCCTCGTATTCAGCGACGTTGTTGGAGGCAGGAAAATGAAGTCGGATGATATAGCACATGTAGACTCCGAGGGGTGAGATGAAGAGCAAACCCGCGCCTGCTCCCGTTTTCATCAGTGACCCGTCGAAGTACATGGTCCAAAGCTCAGCCTGGAGCTGAACCGGAGGAAGTTGAGTGTTGGTCCATTCCACTAGAAAATCTACTAGTACTTGGAATTTGATGGCTTTGTGTGGCACATAAGAGAGGGTATTACCCATGAGCTCGACCACCCACTTAGCTATCCTACCCGAGGCTTCCCGGTTTTGGGCTATCTCTCCTAGAGGGAAAGAGGAGACGACAGTCACTGGATGGCCCTCGAAGTAGTGATGGAGTTTGCGCCGCGTTAAGACGATAGCGTACAACAGCTTCTGGATCTGTGGGTAGCGAACCTTGGTTTCCGAGAGCACCTCGCTGATGAAGTAGACCAGTCTCTAGATGAGCTGGCCATATCCTTCCCCTTCCCTCGACCACCAAGACCGCGCTGACTACTTGTGTCGTTGCGGTGACATAAGGGTTCCCCTAAGGTCAGAGGGACGAGGATGGGTGAGTTGGAGAGCATAGCTTTGAGCTTTGCAAGGGCTTCCTCGGCCTTGAGGGTCCACAAGAAGTGTTCCGATTTCTTTAGGAGACGATACAGTGGGAGCGCTTTTTCGCCGAGGCGCGAAATGAAGCGACTGAGGGCCGCTAAGTAGCCGTGACCCTCTGCACTGGGCGGTAGAGCGATGGGACTCCCTATCGGCATCTTACCCTCAGCCAAGCTCAACCTACATAGATCCTCAGTGAGGAAATCCATGTCAGCATCTAGCTGAGAGGCGCCGGATCGGGGAATACCATCACCCTCCACAAGGCGATGACGGTGGTTGCGCCGGGCTCTCCATCGCCTGGCGGCGCGTGCCTGACGAGAGCGACGATACCGGCGTAGGGCTCCCCTAGGTTGGGAGAGTTCGTGGTCCCCGTCGGTCAGGTGCCTGGGCGGGAGGAGGACCATGTCGTAGCCATGGCTAAGAGACATGAACTCCAAACTCCCAAACCAGATCACCGTGGCTAACGGGAACATACGTTCGGGGTCAGCCATCTAGAAAAAATGGCGGGAAAACGATGTTGGCACGCAGCGGCCCCTACCTGGCATGCCAACTGTCAGCGTTTGGTCCTGTGGGGGTCCCAAGTCAACGAGTGAATCAAATAATGCGTGTCCCTAATCTGGATGGTGATGCAAGGAGGATACATGGGGATTTATCCTGGTTCGAGCAAAAGAAGGCCCTACGTTCAGTGGGGAGGGGGAGTATTGTATTTCCTTGCACCTAAGTGCTTGCATAGGGGTTACAAGCTGTGAGAGGGAACCGAGCCTAGGTCTCAAAGGAAAAGTGAGAGTACAAAGGAGATTGCTTGAGATGTTGATCTTCTCTGGTAGAATAGAGACTGTTTTTTCGTTGTCTATGGTTCATTGTTCTTCTGCCTTTGCTTGCTTCTTTGTAGAGCCCCAGCCTGCCCTTTTATAGGGTAAGAGGAGGCTGGGACGCCGAGGGGCCCTGAGGTGAAGTTTTGTCGATCCCTGTGGAGGTGGTTGTGGCGACGTGCCCCGGGAATGGCCAGCCATCCCTGGACACCATGGTAACGTAGAGGACGAGACGGTGAAAAGACCTCGAGTCCTATGCCACGTCGGCCTTTTCTCCCTGCTGACCGATGGTAGGTCGAGGCTAGGTCAAGGCCAGATCAAGGATGGGTCGAGGACGGGTGGATAAGGCCGAATCCCCAAGATCGTGGGGTACGGTCCTTGTCGTATCCTCCCTCGAGGGTGATCGGTGGCAAAATAGTGCATGGTATGGTGCGTACAGTGACAGGTTTTAACCTCCCATCCCGGGATGGGCAGTAAAAAATAAGATTTGACACCGGTACTACTTCCACATCGGTTACTGTTGTAGCCATGATGGTAGGAAGTAGTAGGTAGTCGCATTAAATGCTCTGACTTTTGTCTCAGAGTTGGTGAACGAGGTGGGTCGAGCGGCCCGACCCGGGGTCGTGCGAGTCGGAGATTTCCCGATAGTCGAGATGCCTTGTCGAGTGAGCCTCGTGCGAGTTAGAACGCAGTCGAGGTGTCCCATCGAGGGTGCCTCGTACGAGTCGGAACGTAGTCGAGGCGTCCCATCGAGGGTGCCTCGTACGAGTCAGAACGTAGTCAAGGCGTCCCGTAGAGCGAGCCTCGTATGAATCAGAACGTAGTCAAGGTGTCTCGTCTGCTACTTTGGCTCGTCTCGTTTGCGAGTAGCATTTTGTTTTTCTTAATCATTGATTGTGGGTACCCCTAGTTTTAGGTACCCAGCACCGTTTATCCCACTACCGTTTTTGTTCCCAGCTGTCCGCCTCCCGCTCCCGTTTCCGTTTAAAAATATGGAAATGAAAACGGTAGAGCAATTTTCCGTTCGTTTCCATCCGCTTTCATCACTACTGGTCCGTGTCATCCCAAAATGGCTCTGGTTATTCTAGTGGAGCCGTTTCTCTGATGCAATTAAAGCACTTTGTAAAAATGTTTGGCATTATGAGACTACTTTTAAGAGGAGGAGTCGTTGGACGCTAAAAATGGTGGCCCCGTATCCTAGTTCAAAAGAGCTTGGTGAAAGGACCGAATGGCCCAAGAAGGTGGTGAATTTTGGCTCTACTAAAAATTTTAAGCAAAAACATCCTTAACCTATATGCAAATCTACTTCACCTACTTATGCGATGGTACTTGAGACTACAAAGAGCACAAATGAATCCTTAGGTCCATGGCATTAAACATGTCCTTAGCTAGGTTCGCACTAAGAGTAAGATCGTTACTTTCAATAAGAAGAAAAAATATTTTACTAAGCACAGGCTGCCAGCAATCCTAGTTGTCATACAAAGAGACATGCAATCAACAAGTAAAGTTGGAAGTTAAGACATAAAAGTAATTGCAAGAACAAAAGAGAGGCAATGATACTACCGGATCCCCCCTATGGTCTGGGTTTGTCCACGTTAGAGCACTGCAGAGTCACAAAGACTTTGGTTTATCTCTCTTGGGGCATGAAGTCTCATGTCTTCACAAGTAAATACCCATTCTTCACTCTGGAAAGGAGGCTTTCAAACCATGAACACCAATAGGAGTCTCCGAACAAGAAACTCCACCAGGAAAGCGACCTAGTCCTTCGTCGGGCCATCTCGATACTAACAAACACCAAGGGTAACAAGTCTGCAACAACACTTTGATGAAACCCAATAAGCAAGAACATTGGATTCACACAAAGCATACTCTCACCCTCGCAATTAGCAATCTAGGCTTGGATGGTTCTCACACACTTTCACAAAGTGCCTCAAAACCAGGGTGAAAGAGTAGCTCGAAATGAGTTAGTGAAGGCACTTATATAGGGTTGGAATGACCCGCTAACCATGGAAAAAAGTTTGCAAATTCGAACATCACTAAATAACTAGTCGAGCATCACAAAGTCACACCGGATCATATTGTGATCCTATATAGGCTAGTTTTCTAACAACTAGAATGAAATATGCCAAAATATGCTTCACTAGATGATATGCTAGGTGTCATGAAGTCACCACCAGATCACACCATGTAGTTTAGTGACTTGGCCAACTTGACACACAATTGAGGCACGTCGTCACCGAATGATCCACTGAACATCACGAAGTTGCCTCTAGATCATATAGTGCACACTAGTAACTTGGCCACTTGACACATGATCAAGGCAGGGCCTCACTAGATGATCCATTAGGGTGTCACAAGGTCACCTTCGGATCATACTGAGCACATTAGTTGGTTAGCCATTTGACACTTAGTTAGGGCTGGTAAAAGGTCCTAAATGGCTACAGGGGTGAATAGCCTATAAAAATTTCTACAATAACACTAGAGCAAATTGATTAGTATGACAAAAGGCTAAAATGCTTTTTGCTCTAGCTCTATTCAAGATTGCAAGCCACCTATCCAATCAATTCTAGTGAATTATGATCTCTAGGCACACACGAAACTATGTCACTGCTTCTACCAACTCATAAGCTAACTAGCACAAGTAAAACAACTAATTACTCTAGTTACTCACTAAGCTACACTACCAAGCAACCACTACCACTACACAGGAGTATATGAAAATAAATATAGAAGAAGTGGCAAGTGATATGCCGAAACGGCAAGAGATAAATCAATGAAAATACCAATTGACACAAGATTTATCCTGAGGTTCACTTGCTTGCCGGCAAGCTATGTCCTCGTTGTGACGGTCGGTTCACTTGGTGGTTCGTGAGCTAATAGGCGTACACAAGCCTAGTCCAACACAAGGGTGCCGCAAGAACCTACACAAGATGCGAGGGCTCTCAATGTCACGAGCAATCCACTAAAGTGGCTTTTGGCGCTCTGCCGGGGAATAAGCCCAAGAAACCCTCACAATCACACTGGGAGTGGCCACGAACAATCATCAACTCATGCCAACCTTCTCAAGCTACTCCAAGCCATCTAGGTGGTGGCAACCACCAAGAGTAACAAGAAAACCGCAGCTAGAACGACCCCCAAATACCATTAGATGTAATCACTCAAGCAAATGCACTTTAGATCACTCCCAACTCAACTTGGATGATGAATCAATCAAGAAATGAGTGGGAAGGTTTAGGCTTAGCTCACAAAGATGTATGGATGATCGAAATGACCAAGAGATGAGATAGAGCAGGCCAAAATCTATTTATAGAGGTCCCAAACCTCATCCAACCATTACTCTCACGTAGGGGGACCGGGCCCAGAAATGCCGTCTGGACCAGATTTTTTTTTTATTTTTAACACTTTTTAAAACTATTTTCAAATTTGACATTGTTTAACTTTTTTTTCAAAACTAACATTTTTGGACACGCCTATTGCGGTGGCACGACAAAACCAAGGCCGAAGTTCAAAGAAAAAGGAAAATGTCCGAAGACATAGTCTTAGCGGTGAGGGCCCAAGTGCAAAGGCTGCTGGATGTGAATGTCATCGGAGAAGTCAAATATTCAGACTAGTTGGCTAATATAGTTCTAGCGCCAAAAAAGAATGAAAAAATAAGGATATGCATAGAGTTCATAGACCTAAACAAGGCCTGCAAGAAAGATACATTCCCACTACCAAGAATAGACACCTCCGTAGACAAGGCTGCGGGTTGTAAACGCTTTTCCCTCCTGGATTGCTTCTCAGGCTATCACCAGATCTGGATGAACAAGGAAGACGAGGAGAAGACAAGTTTCACCACTCCATTTGAAAAGTATTGCTATGTCAGAATGCCGGAAGGGCTCAAGAACGTAGGCTCAACCTTTGCCAGAATGACCAAAGTAGTTCTCAGTCCTTAGCTACAGGAAAATATCATAGCTTATGTCAATGACATTGTGGTGATGAGCAAGAATGAAGAGGATCACATTGCAGACCTCAAAGAGACCTTCACTAACCTCAAGGCAGCTGGGCTCAAGCTAAATCCTGAAAAGTGTGTCTTCGGCGTAAGCCGTGGCAAAATGCTCGGGTACATTATAGGACCCGAAGGCATAAGAGCAAATCTAAAGAAGACAAAGGCCATAATCTCAATGATAGAACCATCAACCAAAAAGGAAGTCCAAAAGCTCACAGGAAGAATAGCAGCACTAAACAGATTCATCTCAAAGTCAGTAGAGTGCAGTATCCCATTCTTCAAGGATCTAAGAGGTGGAGACAAAGTGGATTGGGGACCAGAACAGTCAAAGGCTTTTCATCAGCTTAAAAATTACATGGCCAGCAAACTCTTGGTCATAGTGCTAGATCCGGAGGTACTACTACTGCTATACGTTGTAGCCTCCGACCACGTAGTCAGTGGAGTACTTGTCTAGGAAAAAGAAGAAGAATCGAAGGTTATTTAGCAGCTTGTCTATTACATCTCAGAGGCATTATCAGGGGCAAAGCTAAACTATACAAAGATTGGAAAAATAGCATACGCCATTTTGATCTCATCCAGAAAGTTGAAACATTACTTTCAAGCGTATGAGATCACAGTGCCCTCGTCATAGCCACTCGGAGACATATTCAGCAAGAAGGAGGCCTCCGGGAGAATAGGGAAATTGGCAATAGACTTATCTCAGTTTGACCTCAACTACGTGTCAAGAGCAGCAATCAAATCATAGGCATTAGCAAATTTCATGGCAGATTGGACACCTTTGGCGCGTCAAAGCCCACAACCCCAAGCTTAGATCTGGGCACTTTATATAGATGGAGCCTAGGGGCATCTAGGAGTAGGAGCCTCCATCGTCCTGATAGCACAATTAGGACTACGGACAAAGTACGCAGCCAGGCTAGAATTCAAAGCAACAAACAACATAGCAAAATATGAAGGCCTCATACTCGGGCTCAACAAGGCGAAGGCACTCGGAGCAAAAATAGTCCTAGCAAAAATGGACTCTCAAGTTGTGGCCAGGTAAGTCAAAAAAGAATACACAGCATGAGAGCCTAAGCTAGTCAAATACTTGGCGACAGTAAGGGAACTGGAGCGGAGGTTCCAAGGGTTTACTCTGAAGGTACATACCAAGAGCAGAAAACTTAGAGGCGGATGAACTGGCGAAGGTAGCAGCAAACAATCTGCCAATACTAGAAGGAACATTCTACCAAGTACTACAAGCACCAGCAACACAAGTAACCACGAAGGCATTCAAAATAGTTCTGGTCACTAAGTCCGAAGACTGGAGATAGTTAATCATAGACCACTTAAGCAATATACAACACTCAGAAGATGAAGCAAGCATAGCAAGAATGGCAGCCAAAGCCAGAAACTATACACTAGTAGACAGAATCTTGTACAAAAAAGGTGTGGTACAACCATTACTCAAGTGCATAGCTCAAGGCGAAGGCAAAAACCTCCTCTAAGAAATCCATTTAGGGTATAGGTGCAAGAGCATTATCTTCGAAGGCTATCAGGCAAGGTTTCTACTGGCCCACGCACATCAAAGATGCAGAAGAAATTGTCAGGACATGAGAAGCATGCCAGAGCACCTCCCCGCATCAGTCAAAGCCTTCGGCTACAGTTCAACGCACCCCACCCACTTGGCCATTGCAAAGATGGGGCGTGGACCTGGTTGGGCCACTGCCACCTTCGCTAGGAGGGAACAAGTTTGCAGTAGTAGCAATTGAGTACTTCACAAGATGGATTGAGGCGAAGCCACTAGCAACCATCACATCAGAATCAGTAAAAAAGTTTTTCTAGCAAAACATAATCTGTAGATTCAGAGTACCAAGAACCCTAACGGTAGATAATGGGAAGCAATTCAACTCAGACAAGTTCAAAGAGTTCTGCAAGAGCATAGGCACAAAAATAGCCTTCGCATCAGTCTATCATCCAGAGTCAAATGAAGCAGTAGAAAGTGCTAACAGAGTGATTTTCACAGCAATCTTGAAAACCCTATTTAACCTTCGCAAAGGCAAGTGGGTAGAGGAACTACCAAAGGTGGTGTGGTCTCATAACACCACAGCATCTAGAACGACTGCCTTCACACCGTTCAAGCTCCTGTATGGCGAAGAAGCAATGCTGCCCAAGGAAATCAAGCATCAAAGCCTCCAGGTAATGAAGCAAGTCTTAGCAGCAGACGAAGATTACTCCAAAGAAACGATCGAAGGCACAAGACTGGAAGTAGTAGAAAACATGACTAAATACCAAGAACAAACCAAGAAATGGAGAGACCATCAGGTGTTCAAAAAAGAAATACAGCATGGAGACTTAGTCCTCAGAAGAAAACCCAATGCCGACAAAATAGGAAAGTTGCAACCAAAGTGGGAGGGACCATATACGACAAAGGTCGCGGGAAGGTCAGGCTCCTTTTACCTAATTGACCATGAAGGAAAAACCACTACCCACACCTGAAATATCAACAACCTTTGTAGATTCTACATCTGATTGTAAGGATGGCCTTCACGATACTATAAGCGAGGTCACCAAATCCTATATTTTTTTTTCATTTTTTCCATCTTTTTACCTTTCACGTAGACAAAGGGCATGTACTCTTTTCCTCACAAAGGGGGCTCCTAGCGGAGGTGAGGTTTTTAACGAGGCAGGACTCATGTAAAATCCTCTAAAAATATAAAGAGGAATTTCCCCAAGAATACCATAAAAAGCAAAGGTCGAAAGTGGCTAGCAAAGGAGCCACAACATTCGACAACCACATCACGATAAAGAGGACCTTCCACCACCTTAGCCGAAGGCACTAAGGCGTGGAACGACCTCCGTGGCTAAATTAGCCCTTAACCTTGACAAAGCCCTGTCCACATTTAGGCATCAAGGATTCCTAAAAAAAGGGGGCCACAAAGACCCGACGAAGCCCTACCTTCGTCGTAGGCATCGGGCAACAAAATACCTGATGAAGACATGTCCTTATCAGGCACTAGGGCAATGTCAGAAATTAATGACTAAAGTACGACAACAATAAAGGCCAAAGATACGCTAGATACAAAAAAATCAGTCAGCCTTATTATAACATATAAATGTATCTAAGTAATAAATTGTGGCCAACCACCAAGACTTATTACACCGTGCAAATAGCAGACTATAAAACCCTATGCCTCACCACGGCACTAGCCCTAGTCAGTGCATTCTCAAAACCACTGTCCTAGAAGAGTGCTAGGGGGAATCCAAACCAAACAGGAACCAGCCTGCTATAGGGCAAACCAAGAGAGCCATGGAGGCCGGAGTCTCTTTAGAAACGAGAGAACAAAAGGTACCGTGCGAAGACTCGTAAATCTAGCAGCTCGTGCAGCCCGGCGAAGGCCACGTTGAGGCTGTACACATCTCTCACTTGGTGTGGTACAGCCTCCATGGGGTGGCATACGACCAGAGTTCGGCAGCAACCAGGCAGTGTCAGAGGTTGCGGGAGGATATCGCACAAAGGCTCGTAACATCCCCCCTCAACCAAGAGCACCATCTGGCGCAACCCAGCATCAACCATATTCGACGGGAGCGCAACTGCTCCACCATGGCTGAAGGCAGCAACAAAGCAATCCAAGCATGAGCGAAGGCAACGTACAAGAAATGCTTCCTCAACCTCCATTGCTTGCTCAAATTGCCTTGTGGCCTCTGGAGAAGCAACAAAATCGAAGGCTACCATCTCTGATGAGAACTCAAATTGCGCCAAAGCCTTCGCAGCATCTGCAAGATCGAACAAGAGCACCTCAGCTCCTTCGCACAGAAATGCTAGAGCATCACCATCGACTGCAAGCAAGCACAGAAACGGAGGTTAAGACAATCAATAAACCACTGTAGCCTTCAAAAGAGCCTCAGCTCCTCCACTGCGACGCGCAAGCTCATCCCTAATGGGAACCAGAGAAAAGAGCAGCGGAGGCAAGAGCAAGAAAATAAGTAATGCAGCCTCTACAAGCCTCGCAAGGTCAAAGATTAGAACCTTAGCTTCTCCACACCGACGCGCAGACTCGTACTCATCACCAACCAGAGAAGAAAGAAGCTAAGGCCAAAATAAATATTGTGAAAATAATTCGCTACAAACCTTCGGCCTAAATTGTAGTCACATTCAGAATATTCAACAAATCAAGTGTGCAACCAAATCATCCCAAATAAACTTTGTTAACCAAACAGGTGCATTACAAACAAGCAACATCTTAAGTGCAAACTGCTAGCACAAGTTCAAACTTACAAACCCGGAGGCAATGAAAACAAATGCAAACGGCGTTGCGTCAGGGCATAGGGTGAAGGCGCAAAAGGCCTTACAGCGGAGGCTGAGGCCTCCACAAGGCTAATGGTCTAGTAAAAACCACACGCTCATCGTCTATATCTTTCTTCACAAAATCAAACATTTCAAGGACCGAACGCCGGGGAAAAGCTTCACGCCAGTACTGCCATAGTTCACCATTAACATAAATCCCATCATGGTATATAGTTACAGGGGTACATCGTGCACAGGCCTAGAGAAGGAAACCTGTGCAGGACAAGTTGTCAATTTAGACGTAAAACATTTACAAAAGGGTGGGCATTTCCACCACGATGCTTTCAAAAGCAAACCTAAGAAACTAGCTAGAACCTAGCCACTACACCTCCGGATTGGCAGGAACAGGCGTAGGCTCCCCATACCTCTGAGCCTTGGTCGTAGGGGTAGGAGCCTTCAGGGCCAGCGTCGCATCACCGGTAGCAGGGGATGGAGCCTTCGGAGCTGGTGCCGCAGTAACTTGCGGAGGTTGAGCGCCAGCAGCGGCATGAGCAGCTTCTTTCTTCTGCAGCTCCTGCAAAAGCAAGCACCAACTTATAAGGCCAGCACATAAAACCAAAAATTGAGTGAAGAACATCAAGCTGTGGAGAACTAACCTCAGCTCGATGCAATTCCGCCATCGAGTGAGCCTCTGTCCGGCCAAAGTTAACCCAGAAGGATTTCGTGAAGTTACGGACAGACCTCCGCATGCTGCGGGAAACCACCCCAAGCTCACCTCGAGATCCCTCTCTTGCATGGCATTAACATGCAAGTACCCGTCCTGTGCCAGCATCTTTGAGAAGTTGGTAGCGAAGGCCAGCGCTCCAAAGTTGACGGCGCCGCCAATAAAGTCAGGTAGCTTAACAAAATTGGCCTTCAACCACAAAAAGATGGTGAATACCGAAGGCTCAGAAGGCAAAGCAGATGTGGAGCCCCCAAATCGCTCGTGAGTGCCCGCATAAAGCTTAGCGGCGGCCATCCCAAGTTCCTTGGCGTCCTCTAGGCGTCGGGTCAGAAGATCCACCTGCGCCCTCAGCGCTGCACTAGACTCCCTCTCGGCGTTAAGCTCCTTGCGGAGGTTCTCAGCCGTCTCGATGGCCTTCAGTGCACGCTCATCGGCTAGTGTCTCAGCATCCTTCGCCCCCTCCAGCTACTTATTCAGAGACTCAACCTCCTTCCGAAGGTTCTCCAAATTAGTGCGAGCAATGTTAAGACCCCCAACTTCCCTCTCAAGCCGATCTTTTTCAACCCCTAGAGTATCCACTTCTTTTTTCAAGGCCTCAATGGCCAGGTTACGGTCAACCACCTCTTCCGTACTTCGCTCTTCAAGAGCCTTTGCCATATAGTGACTCTATCAAGGCGAAGGTTAATCAAAAAGTAAAAAGAAAAAAACATGCAAAGAATAGGAAGAAGAAAGAAGCCAAACAAACAAAAACACACCACACACTACTGCTCTAGGTTCATGCGCAGCAGCTTGAAATAGTCGATGCTCCTCAGCTGGTGGCGAAGACAACCTAATAACAAGCCAAGCATAAGAGACATAAGACTAAAAACAAATAACAAGGGAAAAACAAAAGACAACCTCCTATATCCTTATAGATAGCCTCAAGGGCATCCACCCACCCACTTATGGTGCTATCGGAAGCCCCTGCAATAGCAACCAAGTAGTTAGTAAAGCACAAGGTGCAAAGGGCCCAAAACTAAGAAAAGGGTGATAACTACAACCTGTGCCATGCTCCATGCCTAGACCAGACGGGCGAGGGGTCTCGCCAACAAGCGGAGGCCTCGAAGGTGCTCCCAACCCGATCCAGGCGAAATCCATACTTGCGGGATCAACAGGGTTCTTGCCTGCATCCGCAAGAGCCTTCATCAAATCCGCTGGGACAACCAACCCAAAACAAGTCAAAAACTCAAAACATGAAGTAGTCAAATAAGGCAAAGACGAATAGCAAGTACTCACCCAAATGCAAAGGGGAAGAAACGACACTGGAGGTACCCGCATCAGGGCGCGGCACCGTGGCCTAGAATCCCACACTCCAGAGCGGAGCAGGAGAGTGCGCCTCCACGTCATCCTCAGACTCCTCCAGCAACGAAAAGTTTGTAGTTCGGCGATGGCTTGCGCTATCGACCTCCGCGCCTAAAGGCGAGTGTGCACCTCCACCTCCACTGACGTCCTTGCCTTCTGATTCAGACGAGTCATCTCCAAGGATGCCGAGCATAGGCGTTGCAACAGAGGGATCAGCAGCAGACCCAACGCCCATCCCATGGAGGGCATCTTGGATGAAGTCATCACCACCAAGGTCCAAAGAGGCGACAGAGTGCTTGCCATCCACCCTGACGCCGGAGATAGAACCTTCGGCAATGTTCTCCGCAACCTCTTCTTCGGCGTCAACGGAGGCAGCCGCAGAAGTAGCAATGGAGGCAGCGGCAGATGCAGCCATGCAGGGATGACCTTCTGTTTCTTGCTGACAACCTTGGGCCTACCAGCCCCCTCCTCTTCTTCGACTCTACCGCTGTCATGGCATTCTTGGCAGCATCCTTCTTGGCTTGCTCCTCCAGAGACTTTAACACCTTCGCCGGAACCTTGTGTTCCGCATGGTGTATCCCTAATTCTTCAAATACGCGATTCAAATGGAGCATGGAGCCCGTGATTGACCTTCGCACAAGAAACTCTTTGTCAGTTATATCACCGACAATCTCATGCGCCTCCTCGACGGCGGCAACAAAATCATTGGGGTCTCCTCCTCCGATAGAATTATACCAGAACGGGGAAAAGGAACACCTTTGGCCTCCCCAAAAATAGAAAGATTAACCATCTCTATTCTGAACGAAGGCTTAGACTTCTCAAGAGGCCAAAACCTCGCAGCAACAATTTCCTCAACAAGGTCGCGTCCACCTGAGTATCGGCAGGCCAATGCGAAATCCCTGTCACAAGCTTCCCTGGCAGGAGTTGTCTCATCGCTAGGGTTCACCTTCGCTAAGGGCTTCATCTCCGTCATAACGGAGGCTAAGGGATAATGAGTGCTCTTCTTCCCATCTTCGTGCATAGTTGTCACCCCGAAGGTCTGAACATAGAACCAATAACGCATCCAGTCCTTGTCCCACTTATTCTTCTGGCACCAAGAAATCTCCAATCAGGAGTCCCCTTGCTGCCTCTTCGCCATAAACGCACAGCTGCCGTACTGAGCCACAAGCCCCTCAGTTCCTATCTTCTTCGGCTGGCGTTGAAGCTCAAAGTATGAGCAAAACGTGTCCAAATTAGGTTCAGCACCATAGGAGTGGCAGGCCCAACAAAACTAACTAAAAGTCAGAAATCCGTTGGGAGTCAAGTGGTGAATCTGGAGATCAAATTCCTCAAGAACCTGGCGAAGGAATTTAACCAAAGGAAAGTGAAGGCCACAAGGAAAATAATCCTTGAAAACAACAACATAATCCCTGCAGGTGTCAGGGACGGTCTCACCCTAAGGAAGCTTCGCCCGGCCTGCGGGAAATAATCCCTCTCTCTCAAGATTGGTGAGCATCTTCTTGGTCATTAGCGAAGGCCCAAAATCCTAGGTCTTTTCGGCCATCGCTTTGGTCTCAGCAGCGCCAATCAAGTCACCAACTGAACCCTCCACTCTAGCAAGGTCCTCCTCAAGCTCCCGAGCCTCCGCGCTAGCAACCATGCACTCCTCGAAACGCGCCGACCACCCGCTTGCCCTAACGCCGAGAAGATGGCAGTACAAACCAAAAAGAGTAGCCCAGCATGGAGGACTTACAGGCGAAGCCACTTCCAAGACTTAGAGGCAAAGAAAAGGAGGCGAAGGCAGGCGCCAACTAGGTGAAGGAAGGTGCCAACTAAACGAAGGCAGGCGCCAACTAAGCGAGACCTAAGCACTAAGAGCACAGAAGGCGACAGCAATGAAAGCAATAGTTGTGATAAGAATGGGGGAGCCTCCACCTACCGCCCCCTTATATAGCCCCCACCCCGACCCTTCACCTTCCAGGACCAACGGTTGCATCCATTCAAAAACGCGTCGGTTCCAGAGCCACCGCAGCAAATCAAAAAGCGACTCGACACCAATGCAACGGTCAGATCTGGGCAGCCCAGGGGGGAAGGAGGGAGGCCTCCGCCTACGCAGGAGCCTCCGCGCCTCAGAACCTGGAGACTAGGTTTTAAGGGCAAGGCCCGCCAGCATCAGACAGACCATGCCCTCAAAGGGGGGAACTGTTGGGACACGGTCATGAGTCGCGGAGGTCGGAACTCGAAGAACTAACAGCTAGTGAATCTTTATGAACCACATACAGGACAGAAAGAAACAGACGTCTCCGCTCGGTCGGCTAGTCAGGGAGAAGGCTGAAGACGCCCGGCTGACCGGTTAGGGCGAAGGCTGGGGGCCATGGCGGAGGCACTAGGACGCGGCGGAGGCGAAGGTCCTAAAGTGGCGACGAAGGTCATGAGGAATGCTGCCGAGGGCGAAGGTTCATGTGGCACGGGCGGAGGCCTAGGCCTGGTCGTTGGCGTCGAAGGCTTCCCGGGCGGAGGCCCCGGGACCTAAAAGAATTCCTGCTCGGTGGCAACCCTGGGCCGTGGGCCGACGATGGTGGCCCAACAGGCAAAGGCGGTTAAAGAAAAAGATACCCAGATTGCCTCAGGCAGCTTGTATTAGCATAGGAATATTCCGAGGATGTACTGAGACCGACAAGGGTCAAAGTAGTAAAATGTAGTTCTAGCAAGCAGTGCCCTATAAAAGGGGGACTCAAATTATGTACAGAGGAGGTTGGTGAATACATTTATGAAACCCTAATTGTGCCATGGCCCACCTACTACCTTCTTAACCTTGGCAATGGGCCGGGCGAAGGCCCTCTGTGTACCATCGCTGGAAACCCAATTTTCCAACATCATGTAAAATGATAGACCCTTCTCCTTTGATAATATTCCAAAAAGCTTATAAACTTAGGAGGGAAACCACTCTGGGCCTGAGGCTATGTTCTATTTTCCTGTTCCAAAACTTGACGATTGTCCTGTATATTAGATTCATCAAGTGACATGAGGACATGTCAGGCAGCCCAAATAGTTTTTTGAAATATTTGGTGATATATTTTTTAAGTTCAGTATCACCACATATTACTCCTTCCTCTTGTTCTAGTTTGAAAATCCCAGTCTTCCTATGTTTTCTATTAGCCACTAACTAAAAATATGTTGTGTTTGTGTCTTCTTCAAGCGAATTTCTGATTTTTGCACGTTGATACCATTTAAGATCTTTCTCTCATAACAACACTGTTAGTCTTTCATTCAAAACATGCTTAATGTTTAATTCATCCTCACTTAATTGAGCTAGTTCCACCTTTTTTTTACCAAGTTCATCAAGTTTATTCAGTAAATATTTCTTCTCTTTTTTATATGCACCACTAATGTTTCCTCACTGGCGAAGTCTTCTAATTTTAGCTTCCCATTTTTTCTAAGGGTGTATGGCCACTAACATCCTCCCATAAGTCCCTAACCTTATAAAAAAATCATCTCGTAATAAACAACCAAGTTCAAACTTGAATTGTGGGGTGGTAAATGTGGATGTGTCTCCGGTGTTTATAACAATGGAGTATGGTCCAAGATTTCTCAAGTTAACGCTTGTACCATAGTGCGTGGAAAATGAAGCTCCCAATCTGTGATAGAGAGGATTCTATCTAGCTTCTCAAAAGTTGGAGTTTCTAAATTATTGGCCCATGTAAAATGCCTTCTGAGAGCTCTAACTTCCTCAAGTTGAAAGCATCAATAATGGCATTAAAAAGAAAATGCAATCTATAATTGAAATTTGATTTATTTTATTCATTTTGATCCTCTTAAAATATTAAAGTCGTCGTCTACAATTATAGGTAATGTTTTTTTAGGGCAATGTTAAACTAATTTCGATACGAAGGCTTCTTTAAAGTCTTTTTGTTTTTAATTAAGTCTTGTTGTGCCGGACCGTATACCGTCACCAGAAGCCATTTTTTCTTCTGTCAATGGAACACATTGCACATTTTTAAGAATATCGTGTTTTGGTTTTTCCAGCCTTGCACCCCTGATTAGTTTGGAGTGAGCAAAGATGCTTCATACGCAGCACGAGCGAGTACCTGCTGTCGGTTAGTTCGGAGTTCAAAATTTTGTCTGACTATGCAGCAATGAGCTAGATCTACAATGGAGTCTTGTATCTGAAGAAGCACGGACAAAATCATCGTCTGCTCATAATCACTGATGGAAAAGCACGTTATTCTTCGTCTAGAGTTATTAGTGCCGCATGTTCACAGGATACATCATCCGTACGATTCTGGCTCAAATGCAGGGAACTAGTTCAACATTTGCATATGCTTCTTATTGGTACATGGTTTCCAGAACTTCACTTCTTTGGTGTGTCTGCATACTTCCAGGAGGTATGTGCGTAGGTACTGTATTGTCTACCACCAGCCACATCTTCTGCACGTATCTGGCTGGCAATTTCTTTCAGGTCCTCAGCTGTGAGCTTCACCTTCAAGGACTCAACGTTGGCATCTAGGTTCTTTGTTTTTGTTGTCCCTGAGAAATTAATGAACACATCTCTCAGCAACCAAATGTAGGATGATTTGAGCATACAAAAAACAATCCTGTCCACTGATGACTTGCTTCAGACATTGAAGTGAATAACAAGCACAGATCATTTGTTGACATAAGTTTGAAATTGAGCTATATTACAGCTAAGTAAAAACCAAATATATCACGAACAACTCAACAGGCTGTACAAAATGCTACATATACATATTTAGATAAGGCCATTTTTATTATAGGATCTACGGAAATGATCTGTTACCTCAGTGCTCCTCTTGTGAAGCAGCAAAATTCAAAGAGGATAATTTTAACATTAGACAAAGTTATTTGTGTCCGTTACCTATAACTTATGGATCATTTTGCACATTTCACTTTTCTCAGAAAGTATATACAGGAAACTTTTTAACCATTCATCTGATGTTCATGTTTATTTTGGGAATAGTATGAATATCAGCAGTTCATTGCGAGCCATCATTGAACGAGGACAGGGTTATAAGGTCACACCTGGTATAGGAACCACATCATCCCCTTGATGCAGAACCCAAGCTAGAGCTAGCTGGGCTGGGCTGCACTGGTACTTCTTGGCCAGGTCCTCTATTTTCAGGTAAATCTGCTTGTTCTTCTCCAAGCTTTCTGCTGTAAATCTTGGATGCTTTTGCTGATGAAACCAGGGTAAAGATGCCAAAGTATTAAATTGAATCGATAAAGGATATCAGTTCCGAGAAAAATTCTGATCGTACCAGACTAGATACAGAAGAAACTTGCTGTGTCACTCCTCTTCCAGCAAAAAACCCGCGGCCGATTGGACTGTAAGGCACAATTCCAATTCCCAATTCTCTGTAGTCCGTGGAGTACAATGGAATTCGTGTTAATCAGAACCACAATTGAACTCTAATGAACTTGGTGGAACAAGCCTAATTTGTGATGGAGAGCAGAGCTCACCTGCAGAGTGGCACAATCTCGGGCTCTATGTCACGGGACCAGAGCGACCACTCCATCTGCACGGCGGTGATGGGATGCACGGCGTGCGCGCGGCGGATCGTGTCCGGGCTCGCCTCCGACAAGCCGATGTACTTGACCTTCCCCTCCTCCACCAACTTCTTGAGCTCACCAATCTGCATCGATTTCGGCACAATAGTTCATAACAGCAACAGCAGCAAGCAGAACGAGAATGCGGCAAGGTGGCCAAGAGACACAGACCGTGTCCTCGATGGGGACGGTGGTGTCGATGCGGTGCTGGTAGTAGAGGTCGATGTAGCCGGCGTCGAGGCGGCGCAGGCTGGCCTCGCAGCAGGCGCGCACGTACTCGGGCGTGCCGCACACGGTCATGCCGGCGGCGCCCTGCCCTATCCCGAACTTGGTGGCCACCTGCACCTGCTCCCGCGGCAGCTGCTTGAGCGCCTTCCCCAGGAGGGTCTCGTTGGTGTGGGGCCCGTAGGCGTCGGATGTGTCGAAGAAGGTGACCCCGCGGCGGAAGGCGTGCGCGACGACGGCGGCGACGGCCTCCTCGCCGAGCGGCGCGTTGTAGGAGCCCGTGAGCCCCATGCACCCGAACCCCAGCTTCGACACCTGCATCGGCCGGCGGCGGTCGGTCGGAATCGAGCCGAGCAGCCGAGTCAGTTCGAGGCCATCGACGGAGGCAGAGAGAGAGAGAGAGGAAGAGGAACGAAGTCAATCACCTCCAGCCCCTGCGTGCCGAGCTTGACGCGGGGAACCTGCGGCAGGGCGGCTTGCTCCATGGCGCGGCGGGCGGCTGCAGTCTCGGGGGATCGAGGGCTGCTGCCGTGCTGAGAAGCGAAGGCAGGAAGTGGAAGGGAACACTCGGCTCGGCAGTGCAGTGGGGTAGTTGCTGACAGGGCGAAAAAGCTCTGCTAGTTTATTCTGCTCAACGACAACAAACCCGAGGAGGAGGACGAGCAAGGCTAGTTCGCGAAATTTTTTGAAAAATGATAGTATAGCACTGTCGGCGTTCGGTCCGGTAGGGTCTAAGCCAACGAGTGAATCAAATGTTGTGTGTTTCTAATCTGGATAGTGATGCAAGGATGATACACGGGGTTTTATCCTAGTTCGGGCAAAAGAAGGTCCTACGTCCAGCGGGAAGGATGGAGCATTGTATTTCCTTGCACCTAAGTGCTTGCGTAGGGGTTATAATCTGTGAGAGAGGGAACCGAGTCCAGGTCTCAAAGGAAAAATGAGAGTACAAAGGAGATTGCTTGAGATGTCGATCTTCTTTGGTGGGATGGAGACTGGTTTTTCGTTGTCTGTTGTTCGTTGTTGTCCTCCCCCGTCGTAGAGCCCCGGCCTGCCCTTTTATAGGGTAAGAGGAGGCAGGGACGCCGGGGGTGCCTTTGAGGTGAAGTTTTCTCGATCCCTGTGGAGGTGGCTGTAGCGACGTGCCCCGGGAATGGCCGGCCATCCCTGGACACCATGGTGACATAGAGGACGAGACGGTAAAAAGACTCCGAGTCCTGTGCCACATCGGCCTTTCTTCCTTGTTGACCGGCGGTGGGTCGAGGCGGGGTCGAGGCCAGGTCGAGGACGGGTCGAAGACGGGTGGATAAGGCCGAATCCCCGAGATCGTGGGGTATGGTCCTTGTCGTATCCTCCCTCAGTAGCAAAATAGTGCACGGTATGGTGCGTATAGTGACGGGTTTTCATCTCCCATCCCGGGATGAACAGTAAAAAGTGAGATTTGGCACCGGCA
Source organism: Saccharum hybrid cultivar R570 (assembly GCA_038087645.1). Classification (NCBI taxonomy): domain Eukaryota; kingdom Viridiplantae; phylum Streptophyta; class Magnoliopsida; order Poales; family Poaceae; genus Saccharum; species Saccharum hybrid cultivar. Next base: position 1,240,686 of record JAQSUU010000100.1, read on the forward strand.
CTGCTTCCACGCCATTTACTGCTGTATCCATGATGGTAGGAAGTAGTGGGTAGTCGCATTAAATGCTCTGACTTTTGTCTCAGAGTTGGTGAATAAGGTGGGTCGAGCGGCCCGACCCGGGGTCATGCGAGTCGGAGATTTCTCGATAGTCGAGGTGCCTTGTCGAGCGAGCCTCGTACGAGTCGGAACGTAGTCGAGGTGTTCCGTCGAGCGTACCTCGTACGAGTCAGAACGTAGTCGAGGCATCCCGTCGAGCATGCCTCGTACAAGTCGGAACGTAGTCGAGGCGTCCCATCGAGCGTGCCTCGTATGAGTCGGAACATAGTCGAGGTGTCTCGTTTGCTATTTTGGCTCGTCTCGTTTGTGGGCAGCGATTTTGTTTTTCTTAATCGTTGATTGTGGGTACCCCTAGATGTAGGTACCCGATAGTAGCCCCCGAGCCTTTGGGTGAGTGTGGGTCACTCTCACAGAGGCTCAGCGGTTCATGAACTGGAGTCGTAGCGTTGTAACCTTTTCCGGTGGGTGCGCGCGAGCACACCCGCCGGGTGTAGCCCCCGAGGCCTCGGTGGAGTGTTTTGACTCCTCCGAGGTCTTTTGTATTTTTATTGAGGAATGCTCTCGTATCACAGCGTATTTTGTCTTCTTTCGTTCGAAGTTTTGGCTTTCTGCGATCGAGCCCCCAAGCCTCATGCGCGTGAGGTCGATGAGAGTCTTGGCCGTCTTTTATCGTTTCGACCCTCACGCTCCCTTTTTAGGAAAAAAGGAGGAGGAGTGGGGAACATCGTACTACCCTTGTTGGGCGAGTTCCGACGGTCTCCGGTGAGTTGTTAACGGGGAATTCGAGTGTGAGCCCGTGCTCCATTCGGTAGGAGTCGGCTAGCGGCCACAGAGGCGCTCTCAAAAATATCAAAGAGTAGTCGTGTGGATCTCAATTCCTTGCGATAGGATTCGAGGGCTCGATGCCTCCCTCCGAGGGGATTCCTTCGTCGACCTCTCTCTTAGCCTCGAATACGTCTGGGGGCGCCTCGAGAGCGTGGCTCGAGCCCTGGCCTTGTATGGGCGCGTCCCTAGTCATCACTGACTCCGCTACTCGAGGGCAGCTATCGAACCCCTGGTCGAGGGCCAGCTTTCGATCCCTCAATGTTTATATCGGGCTCAGAGCCCGTTACCCATGCGTCTAGGAATATCTGTCCGCGGATCCTTCTCCTGCCCGTTTTGGGCGCGTCTTTTCAGGAGGGGAAGCGAGATCAGCACGGTAGTGGGCGACGTGGTGCGACGGTTACGGAGTGTATGGCGGACACGTCCCATATCTGCGGATTTTGAGGAGGCGGTTAGGTAAGGTCATTGAATGTAAAAACTGCTCCTACCTTTTCGCCCGCTCGTTGGCCTTCCATCGGGGTATAAGAGCAAGGCCCGGGGTTCCGTTTACCCCTGCAGACCCATTGCGTTTTCGCCTTCCTTTCCTTCTTCACCTCCTTTGCCTCCTTTGCGCCCTTCAGCCACCGTCCAGCGCCACCGTCGTTCCTTCACCTGTCGCGCGTCGTTTCTCTGACAAAAATGGCGGGCAAGAGTCAGATCCTCCCTGCGAACGCTTGGGCCCGTTCCTCGGTGACAGAGAGGAGGCTAGAAGAGTTGGTCCACGACGGGCTTCTGCGGCTAAGGGCGAGCCGGACCTAGCCAGAATGGAGAGTGCCGCCGTCCGACCACTGGGAACCGGCGCCTCCAGAAGGTTACATGGTGAGCTTCATGGCCTTCCACGAGAGGGGGTTCGGCGTGCCGGCCAGCCACTTCATGTGGGCACTTGAAAGGTCCAAATAGGCTAGAGGGGGGTGAATAGCCTAATTAAAACTTCTACAAGAATTACTTAACCACACGTTAGTACGAAAGGTGGCGAAGCAAATGCTTTAGCTCTAACTAATTAAGCAAGCCACCTACACAAGTCTATAACAAAGCTATTCACTAAACACAACAACAACTACAAGCTAGAAACAAGAAGTAAAACGAGAGAAGAGCTTCGAGTGATTATACCGCCGTGTAGAGATGAGAAGTACCAATAAATCAATCACACAAGAGAAATCCTCGGGAAGAGAATGACACAAGAATTTATCCCGAGGTTCACTTGCTTTCCGGCAAGCTACTCCCCGTTGTGGCGATACACCCACTTGTCGGTTTGCGAGCTAATAGACTATCAAGAGTCGAGCCCTCGGTGGGCGCCGCACAACCGCACACAATATAGGGATCCTCCAAGCCACGAGCTCCACTAGAGTATCCAATTTGCGAACTCCCGCGGGGAAGGATCAAGAACCCCTTACAACACTTGGTGAAGGCTCCAACAATCTCCAATTGCGAGCTCAATCACCTCCGCTGCTCCAAGCCATCTACCGTGTCGGGAAACACGGAAGAGTAACAAGAAATCCGCAGCAACTTGAAGATCAAGTGCCTCTAGAATGCAACTCTCGAGCAATGCACTTGAATCTCACTCAATCTCACTCAAGATGTGCAACTATGCAAAGAGATGAGTGGAGGGGTTGTTCTCTAGCTCAAAGTATGTCTCTAGGTCTCAAAATGTGCAAGAGTTACCCTCAAACCCCGGCCAACGTCTATTTATAACGAAGGGGTACGCAGCTAGCCATTACTGGATGACGCAGTTCAAAACGGGATGACCGGACGCGCCGGTCAGGGTGACCGGACGCGTCCGGTCACTACAGGACAAGCATGAACAGTGCGTGTCAGAAGTTACCGTTGCTATGACCGGACACGCTCTAGCGAATGACCGGACGCGCCCTAGCGAATGACCGGACGCGCCCTAGCTGGCGTTCGGTCAGAGTCCAGTAAGCTCCCATCACTACCGGATGCGTCCGATCGTACATGACCGGACGCGCCTCGCGTCCGATCATCACTCCTGCGCTCTCTGCCCCTCTGGACTCCTGACCGGACGCGCCGGTCCCGTGAAGGACCAGACGCGCCGGTCGTGCGCTATGCTTCTGTGCACAGGTGAACTGACCGGACGTGCTAGTTAGACCAGACCAGCGTCCGGTCACTTACCCTAGGCACGCTGACCGAATGAACTGATCGGACGCGCTGGTCAAGCCGTGACCGTGTCTGGTGCAGTGTCCGGACACCACAGTGACCTCCGTTCGCCTCCGTTTCTTTTTCGACTTTAGGCGTAGTGGAAAATAGGCATTTCACTTCCCCAAAAAGCGCCGAATCCCACCTCGCAAGCTTGGCGGGAGGGAGAGAAGAACCCAAACCCTTCTCTACCGCTCAAACTCCACCGCCTTCGCAAATGTGCTAACACCACCATGTGTAAATCACCATGAGCATGTGTGTTAGCATTTCACAAACATTTTCTAAGGCGTTATGTTAGCTCTTTACTAGATCCTAATGCATATGCTCAAGACAATGATCTAGTGGCACTTGATTCCCGAGCTAACTGTGATTGCCCCTCTTGATAATCGGCTATGTATCCTAAACCCGGTCAATTACTTCTCTACTCATCTTAGACCGGCAAAAGGAAAACCCCTATGGTTATACCTTTGCCTTGCGCTATTAGATCCTTCTCTTCCACTTGATTATCATGTCCTTTATTTTATGTGCATCTCCACCATGATCATCATTTCATGTCCATGCACCATCTCTTTGTGATCTTGTGGCCACCACTCCTTGCCACGTACACCTTCATCACATGTGTTGCTTATGCCTAACTCAAAACACTTAACACATGGCATTAGCAACTTGGTGTCATTAATTACTAAAACCAAAGTTGGGCTTTCAATCTCCCCCTTTTTGGTAATTGATGACAACCATTACAAAGATATGAAATGAAATCAATTTTCAATTTCGATAGTATTAGCTCCCCCTACATATGTGCTTTCATGAGTTTGGTTCAATTGTGCACATATGTATGGATTTGAATTTTGGGAGAGTTACTACTATCAAATTGATGCTAAGGTATATAGAATGGACCTTTGAAGCGTGATACCAATCGGAGTTGCCTTTATATACCATCCTTAGCATCGATGTAGCTAGACACCACTTGTAATACATCACTTGTAAAGATCATAAACACTAAAGTACCCCATGAGATCAATATTATAAGCAAAAAGGTGTCTAGATACCGCTTGTAAAGCTACTCTTAACAATTCATCATTCAAGTTCTATTTCTAGCAAACATCATTCAATCATGAATATCGAAATTAAATTTGCAATGCAACACATCATCATGTTAGTGCACATACAAATGCAACAAATGAGCTTGCTCCCCCTACTTGTGTGCTCAATTTTAATTGATCCCTTTCTCCCCCTTTGTAACTTAACTTTTTATCTTTGTGACTTTTCTCTCTCCCTTATTATATCTTATTCTCTCTTTGCAATATCTTTGTGACTTTTCTCTCCCCCTTTGTCAACAATCACAAAAAAGGTGCCAATTTTAGTGAGAGATAAGTCAATCAATATGAGGGAGTCCAAATTATGGTTCAATCTTTGGTTTGATCCAAGCACAAGCTTCTTCACACCTCATAAAGTATAAGGGTTATCTTGAGCATGTTGAATTACATATCATGAGCTCATTTTCTAGATTCAACACTAGGTTTGCAAGCCCACAAACATGTCATATGCTACCACTAGATTAATCAAACATAGAAGCAATAGTGGTACCATATATACATCAGAAACATTTGATTTTCATGAATGAGCCTATTTATCATGCAAATATGTCTATATGTTCTAACCATGTCCTTAGCAAAGTATGAATGATATGCCAAACAACTTTACCTTGCTATGTTGGAGGAGAGGCATGTCATATAAGGATGTGGGGGTGCACTCATTTCAAGTTGAAGAAGTCAAGTATGTTCAATTCATTCTTCAACTTGTAAAATCTTTTCTCATCAAATGGCTTTGTAAAGATGTCGGCTAGTTGATCTTCAGTGCCAATGCTCTCAATGCTAATATCACTCTTTTGTTGATGGTCTCTTATGAAGTGATGCCTTATGTCAATGTGCTTAGTTCTTGAATGTTGAACCGGATTTTGAGTCATCTTGATAGCACTTTCATTGTCACAAAACAAAGGCACATTCTTGAATTTAATTCCAAAGTCATTCAAGGTGGCCTTCATCCAAAGCAATTGTGCACAACAACTACCGGCGGTAGATAGTGCAACACTATTTTGTTTCTTTGATGACCATGAAACAAGAGACCTTCCAAGCAATTGACAAGTGCCACTTGTGCTCATTCTATCAATCTTGCAACCACCATAGTCGGAGTCCGAATATCCAATCAACTCAAAGTTAGACCCCTTTGGAAACCATAATCCAACATCATGAGTGCCCTTAAGATATCTCAATATCCTCTTGGTTGCTTTCAAGTGACTTTCTCTAGGAGAAGCTTGATATCTTGCACACTTGCACACACTAAACATCACATCCGGCCTAGAAGCGGTGACATAGAGCAAACTTCCAATCATAGACCGGTATTGCTTTTGATCTACCATGTTTCCACTATCATCAATACCTAATTGATCATTAGTGCCCATTGGTGTACTCATTGGCTTAGCATCGTGCAATCCAAACTTCTTGATCATGTCCTTGATGTACTTGCCTTGACTTACAAAAGTGCCATTCTTCATTTGCTTGATTTGAAGTCCAAGGAAGTAACTAAGTTCTCCAATCATAGACATCTCAAACTCATTAGCCATCATATTTCCAAACTCTTTACAAAAGTCTTGGTTAGTTGATCCAAAGATAATGTCATCCACATAGATTTGCAACACAAACAAGTCACTTCCAAGCTTCTTGGTGAAGAGAGTGGTGTCAACCTTTCCCATCTTGAACCCTTTAGAGAGAAGAAAGTCCCTCAACCTCTCATATCATGCTCTAGGTGCTTGCTTCAAACCATACAATGCCTTCTTTAGCTTGTAAACATGGTCGGGCTTCTTGTTATCTTCAAAACCGGGAGGTTGCTCAACATAAACTTCTTTATTGATGTAGCCATTGAGAAATACACTTTTAACATCCATTTGATAGAGCTTGATGTTGTGTGCACAAGCATATGCTAATAAGATTCTAATTGCTTCTAATCTTGCAACCGATGCATATGTCTCTCCAAAGTCAAGACCCTTAACTTGAGTGTATCCTTGTGCTACTAATCTTACTTTGTTCCTCACAACCATGCCATCTTGATCTTGCTTGTTTCTAAAGACCCACTTAGTACTAATCACATTGTAGTTCTTTGGCCTCTCAACAAGTTTCCAAACTTGATTTCTAGCAAGTTGTTTAGTTCTTCATGCATGGCATTTACCCAATCGGAATCCTTCAAAGCATCTTCAAATTTCTTAGGTTCTTCAAGTGACACAAATGAGTAATGCTCACAAAAGGATGCTAGTCTTGATCTAGTTTGAACACCACTTTGAATTCCACCAATGATTTGGTCCAATGGATGATCTCTTGCAATACTAGTAGGTTGGAGTATTGGGAGTTGATTGCTTCCACTTGTTTAACCTTGAACTTGAGCTTCATCATGAGAACCACTAGAGCTTGCTTGATTTGTATCAATTTACACATTTTGGTTGATCATATGAATATCATCATCATTATCAACTTGCCTTGGCCTAACATCACCAATGTCTATGTTCTTCATTGCATTTGACAATTGATCTCCTCTTACATCATTAAGGTTTTGAGCTTCATTTTGAGATCCTTGGGTTTCATCAAACTCAACATCATGAACTTCTTCCAAGGTGCCATTAGTGAGATTCCAAACTCTATATGCCTTGCTTGTGGTAGAATAACCAAGTAAGAACCCTTCATCACATTTCTTTTCAAACTTGCTCAATCTAGTGCCTTTCTTGAGAATATAGCATTTACAACCAAACACTCTAAAGTATGCAATGTTGGGCTTTCTTCCATTCAATAGCTCATATGATGTCTTCCCAAGCTTCCCATGGCAATAGAGACGGTTGCTACAATAGCAAGCCGTGTTGATAGCTTCACTCCAAAATGAATGACTCATATTGTATTCACTAAGCATTGATCTAGCCATGTCAATTAAAGTTCTATTCTTCCTTTCAACTACACCATTGGATTGAGGAGTGTATGTTGGTGAGAATTGATGTCCAATACCAAGATCATCACATAAATCTTCAATTCTTGTGTTCTTGAACTCACTACCATTGTCACTTCTAATCTTCTTGATGGTAGTCTCAAACTCATTTTGCACTCTCTTAACAAAAGACTTGAATAGATCATAAACATCACTCTTGTCATAGAGAAAGAACACCCAAGTGTATCTAGTGTAGTCATCCACAATCACAAAACCATACTTGTTGCCACCAATGCTAGTGTATGTTGTTGGCCTAAACAAGTCCATGTGCAATAGCTCAAACGCCTTTGATGTGCTCATTTCACTCTTGCTAGGATGTGTATTTCCAACTTGTTTGCCGGCTTGACAAGCACTACATGGTTTGTCCTTTTCAAAGGTGACATCCTTCAAGCCTCTAACTAAGTCATGCCTCAAAAGTTTGTTCAATTGTTTCATTCCAACATGACCAAGCCTTCTATGCCACAACCAACCCACACTAGATTTGCTAAGCAAGCATGAAGTCAATTATGTCTCACTATCATTGAAGTCAACCAAGTATAAGCTAACATGTCTAAATCCTTTGAATATCAAGTTTAATCCATCAACACTTATGACTTCAACATCATCACTACCAAATATGCACTTGAAGCCAAGATCACAAAGTTGTGCCACCGATAAAAGATTGAAATCCAAGCTCTTAACTAGCAGCACATTAGAAATGCTCATGTCATTTGAGATAGCAATTTTACCAAGCCCCTTGACCTTGCCTTTCTTGTTATTGCCGAAAGTGATAGCATCAAAACCACCATTTTGACTTGTATCAATTGAATTGAACATACAAGAGTCTCCGGTCATATGTTGAGTGCACCCACTATCAAGCATCCAATGCCTTCCTCCAGCTTTGTAATTGACCTACAAGACAAGATCAATTCTTTTTAGGTACCCAAACTTGTTTGGGTCCTCCAAGGTTAGAGACTAAGCTCTTTGGTACCCAAATGGCTTTCTTCTTCGAGCCTATCCATGGCTCACCAATGAACTTAGCATGAACACCATTTGTACCCTTGGTAAGCATATAGAAAGAATCAAACTTAATTGAGGATACATTAGCATTAGATTTCTTGTTCATGCATTGTTGCTCTATGTGACCAACTTGCTTGCAACTTTTACAATAGCTATCATTGTTCTTCACAAAACGAGTCTTGTGAGGAGCAAAAGCGGCCTTGCCTTTCTTGGGGTTATAGCCCAATCCCTCTTTGTAGAGAGAAGCTCTTTGGCTACCCAAGCACATAAGCAAGCGGTCCTCACCACCATAAGCCTTAGCTAATGTGTGATTGAGCTCTTTTATCTCCTTCTTGAGATTTTCATTCTCAACTATAAGTGTGGAGTCACAAGTGAAACCATCACTACTAGATAAGGATGATGTAGATGTGCTACATGAAGAGTTAGTGGGAGCAATAACAATAGGCTTATGAAAGGATTTATCAATTATATCACATGATATGCCTATGTTGCAAGTTTTAGCTTTCTCAACATTAGTTGGCATGTTTTAACATTTTTCAACTAGAGAGGAATGAGCTTCTTCAAGCTTGGTGTGAGACTTTTGAAGCTTCTTATGGTCTACCTTTAGACTCTCATAAGATGCCCTAAGCTCATCAAGTTCTTGCATAAGGTTTTTCTTTTCCTTAAGCAAGCCCTTGCACTCCTTTCTAGATTCTTTAAAATGTTGAGTGCAATCTTCTAGCATAGTGATTAGTTCATCTTTAGTGAATTCTTCTTCATCTCTATCACTATCACTAGCATTATCATGATCACTCTCATCATCGGATGATACCTTAGCGGCCTTAGCCATGAAGCACGATGGAGTGTCGAAGAGGGAGACCTTCTCTTGGATGGCAATGCTAGCATGTCCCTTCTTCTTGCTCTTGTTGTCATCCTCATCATCACTTGAGGAATCATCACTATCCCATGTAGCAACATGAGAATCATTCTTCTTCTTATAAGAGCTTTCCTTCTTCTCTAGCTTCTTCTTTTGCTTCTTCCTCTCCTTCTTGATAGCATCTTCATCATCACTATCATAAGGACACTTTGCAATAAGATGGTCCTTGCTATGGCATCTAAAACATCTTATGGTATGCTCATTCTTCTTGGATGAGTTCTTCCTCCTTCTTGCATGATAGCCTTTCTTCTTCATGAATTTGCCAAATTGCTTGACAAAGAGAGCCATCTTCTCATCAATGTCATCACTATCACAAGAGCTTGAGTCTTCATCACTTGATGATTCAATCTTGGATTTGCCCTTGGATGTGGAGGCATTGAATGCCATACTCTTCTTCTTTTCATCATCTTTCTTCTCATTTTCCTTCTTCTTCTTCTTGACCAACTCATCCTTCTCATCATCTTCTCTATATGAATCATCGGTCATCACTTCTTGGAATATTTGTTGAGGAGTTGAATCCTTCAATGTAGTCCTTACTAGCACGGTGATCAATGTATCAAATCTCTTGGGTAGACTTCTCAAGAACTTCATAGAGAATTGATTATCCTTGACCTCCTCACCAAGTGCCTTGAGCTCATTGACAATGACTTGCAACCTATGAAACATCTCCGGTACACTCTCATCATCTTGCATCTTGAAGCTTGAAAATTTTTCTTGCAAGATATATGCTTTAGCGGTCCTTGTGCCTTCGGTGCCCTCAAATGTTTCTTCTAGCTTGGCCCAAGCATCATGAGCAATCTCTATGTTCTTTACTTGCTCAAATGTCTTGTCATCTAATGCCTCATGAAGAGCACTAATGGCAATGTCATTGCATTGGAGCTTCTTCTCTTCCACCGGTGTAGGTGCTTCCGGATTAGCAACCTCAAATTTTGTTTCGGTGACCTTCCACACTTCTCTATTGATTGACTTTAGGTGTGCGGTCATCTTAACCTTCCAATATGCATAATTTGTGCCATCAAAGTGAGGTGCCTTCTTGGTGTTGTTGATGTGCAAGCTTAATTGAGCCATTTCTTTTTCACCGTAGGTTGTTAAGCCTCAAATAAACGGTGCCTCGGCTCCGATACCAATTGAAAGGTCCAAATAGGCTAGAGGGGGGATGAATAGCCTAATTAAAACTTCTACAAGAATTACTTAACCACACGTTAGTATGAAAGGTGGCGAAGCAAATGCTCTAGCTCTAACTAAATAAGCAAGCCACCTACACAAGTCTATAACAAAGCTATTCACTAAACACAACAACAACTACAAGCTAGAAACAAGAAGTAAAACGAGAGAAGAGCTTCGAGTGATTATACCGCCGTGTAGAGATGAGAAGTACCAATAAATCAATCACACAAGAGAAATCCTCGGGAAAAGAATGACACAAGAATTTATCCTGAGGTTCACTTGCTTCCCGGCAAGCTACTCCCCGTTGTGGCGATACACCCACTTGTCGGTTCGCGAGCTAATCGACTATCAAGAGTCGAGCCCTCGGTGGGCGCCACACAACCGAACACAAGATAGGGATCCTCCAAGCCACGAGCTCCACTAGAGTATCCAATTTGCGAACTCCCGCGGGGAAGGATCAAGAACCCCTTACAACACTTGGTGAAGGCTCCAACAATCTCCAATTGCGAGCTCAATCACCTCCGCTGCTCCAAGCCGTCTACCGTGTCGGGAAACACGGAAGAGTAACAAGAAATCCGCAGCAACTCGAAGATCAAGTGCCTCTAGAATGCAACTCTCAAGCAATGCACTTGAATCTCACTCAATCTCACTCAAGATGTGCAACTATGCAAAGAGATGAGTGGAGGGGTTGTTCTCTAGCTCAAAGTATGTCTCTAGGTCTCAAAATGTGCAAGAGTTACCCTCAAACCCCGGCCAACGTCTATTTATAACGAAGGGGTACGTAGCTAGCCATTACTGGACGACGCAGTTCAAAACGGGATGACCGGACGCGTCCGGTCACTACAGGACAAGCGTGAACAGTGCGTGTCAGAAGTTACCGTTGCTATGACCGGACGCGCTCTAGCGAATGACCGGACGTGCCCTAGCGAATGACCAGACGTGCCCTAGCGAATGACCGGACGTGCCCTAGCTGGCGTCCGGTCAGAGTCCAGTAAGCTCCCATCACGACCGGACGCGTCCGATCGTACATGACCGGACGCGCCTCGTGTCCGATCATCACTCCTGCGCTCTCTGCCCCTCTGGACGCTTGACCGAACGCGCCGGTCCTGTGAAGGACCGGACGCGCCGGTCGCACGCTATGCTTCTGCGCACAGGTGAACTGACCGGACGCGCTGGTCAGACCAGACCAGCGTCCGGTCACTTACCCTAGGCACGCTGACCGAATGAACTGACCGGACACGTTGGTCAAGCCGTGACCGCGTCTGGTGCAGCGTCCGGTCACCACAGTGACCTCCGTTCGCCTCCGTTTCTTTTCCGACTTCCGGCGCAGTGGAAAATAGGCATTTCACTTCCCCAAAAAGCGCTGAATCCCGCCTCGCAAGCTCGACGGGAGGGAGAGAAGAACCCAAACCCTTCTCTACCGCTCAAACTCCACCGCCTTCGCAAATGTGCTAACACCACCATGTGTAAATCACCATGAGCTTGTGTGTTAGCATTTCACAAAACATTTTCCAAGGCATTATGTTAGCTCTTTACTAGATCCTAATGCATATGCTCAAGACAATGATCTAGTGGCACTTGATTCCCAAGCTAACTGTGATTGCCCCTCTTGATAATCGGCTATGTATCCTAAACCCGGTCAATCACTTCTCTACTCATCTTAGACCGGCAAAAGGAAAACCCCTATGGTTATACCTTTGTCTTGCGCTCTTAGATCCTTCTCTTCCACTCGATCATCATGTCCTTTATTTTATGTGCATCTCCACCATGATCATCATTTCATGTCCATGCACCATCTCTTTGTGATCTTGTGGCCACCACTCCTTGCCACGTACACCTTCATCACATGTGTTGCTTATGCCTAACTCAAAACACTTAACACATGGCATTAGCAACTTGGTGTCATTAATTACCAAAACCAAACTTGGGCTTTCAGTGCTCCTCCACTACTACAAGGTGGAGATGCACCATCTCGCCCCCAATTTCATCTCGCAGGCTGCCATTTTTGCGACGGTCTATGAGGGATACCTGGGGATGGAGCCGCAATGGAATCTGTGGCTCCATCTCTTCAGGGCAGAACACTTCACCAATAAGGTGGGCGAGCGAGGGGTGCGGCACGCAGTGCATGCGGGGAGCTGCACTCTCCAAGTTCGGTCGGGTCGAGGCGACCAATATATCTCGACACAGCTGATTTCATCAAACAGCGGCTGACACGACGGCTGGTTTTACTTGCGCAACGATGGCGACCAGCTGCCGAAGTTCTCCGGCTGGGTGCTGATGTCGCGCAAGGAGAACTGGACGTACGACGTCGTTGAAGATGACAAGCCGAAGCTGGAGCTGCTCCTCGACGCGTTGAGGAGACTCCATCAGCGCGGGTTGACGGCGGGGATGGTGGCCGTAGTGTTCCACCGCCGGAGGGTGCTGCTGAAAGCCCAAGTTTGGTTTTGGTAATTAATGACACCAAGTTGCTAATGCTATGTGTTAAGTGTTTTGAGTTAGGTATAAGCAACACATGTGATGAAGGTGTGTGTGGCAAGGAGTGGTAGCCACAAGATCACAAAGAGATGGTGCATGGACATGAAATGATGATCATGGTGGAGATGCACATAAAATGAAGGACATGATGATCAAGTGGAGGAGAAGGATCTAAGAGCGCAAGGCAAAGGTATAACCATCGGGGTTTTTCCTTTTGCCGGTCTAAGATGAGTAGAGAAGTGATTGACCGGGTTTAGGATACATAGCCGACTATCAAGAGGGGCAATCATGGTTAGCGTGGGAATCAAGTGCCACTAGATCATTGTCTTGAGCATATGCATTAGGATCTAGTAAAGAGCTAACATAACGCCTTGAGAATTGTTTGTGAAATGCTAACACACATGCACATGGAGGTGTACACTTGGTGGTGTTAGCACAGTTTGCGAAGGCGGTGGTGTTTGAGCGGTAGAGATGGGTTTGGGTTCCTCTCTCAATGGAGGTGTACATTCGGCGCTTTTTAGAGAAGTGAAACGCCTATTTTCTACTGCGCCAGAAGTCGGAAAAGAAACGGAGGCGAACGGAGGTCACTGTAGTGACCGGACGCTGCACCGGACGTGGTCACGGCTTGACCAGCGCGTCCGGTCAGTTCATTCGGTCAGGCGTGCCTAGGGTGAGTGACCGGACGCTGGTCTGGCCTGACCAGCGCGTCCGGTCAGTTCACCTGTGATCAGAAGCATAGCGCGTGACCGACGCGTACGGTCCTTCATGGGACCGGCGTGTTCGGTCAGGCGTCCAGAGGGGCAGAGAGCGTAAGAGTGATGATCGGACGCGGGGCGCGTCCGGTCATGTACGATCGGACGCGTCCGGTCGTGATGGGAGCTTACTGGACTCTGACCGGACGCTAGGTGAGGCGCGTCCGGTCATACGCTAGGGCGCGTCCGGTCATACGCTAGGGCGCGTCCGGTCATAGCAATGGTAACTTCTGACGCGCACTATTCACGCTTGTCCTGTAGTGACCGGACGCGTCCGGTCATCCTGTTTTGAACTGCGTCGTCCGGTAATGGCTAGCTGCGTACCCCTTCGTTATAAATAGATGTTGGCCGGGGTTTGAGAGCATCTCTTGCACTTTTTGAGAACTAGAGACATACTTTGAGCTAGAGAACAACCCCTTCACTCATCTCTTTGCATAGTTGCACATCTTGAGTGAGATTGAGTGAGATTCAAGTGCATTGCTTGAGAGTTGCATTCTAGAGGCACTTGATCTTCGAGTTGCTGCGGATTTCTTGTTACTCTTTCGTGTTTCCCGACATGGTAGACAGCTTGGAGCAGCGGAGGTGATTGAGCTCGCAATTGGAGATTGTTGGAGCCTTCACCAAGTGTTGTAAGGGGTTCTTGATCCTTCCCCGCGGGAGTTCGCGAATTGGATACTCTAGTGGAGCTCATGGCTTGGAGGATCCCCATCTTGTGTGCGATTGTGCGGCGCCCGCCGAGGGCTCGACTCTTGATAGTCGATTAGCTTATGTGCTTGGGTAGCCAAAGAGCTTCACTCTATAAAGAGGGATTGGGCTATAACCCCCAAGAAAGGCAAGGCCGCTTTTGCTCCTCACTAGACTTGTTTTGTGAAGAACAACGGTAGCTATTGCAAAAGTTGCAAGCAAGTTGGTCACATAGAGCAACAATGCATGAACAAGAAATCAAATGCTAATGTATCCTCAATTAAGTTTGATTCTTTCTATATGCTTACCAAGGGTACTAATGGTGTTCATGCTAAGTTCATTGGTACGCCATGGATGGGCTCAAAGAAGAAAGCCATTTGTGTACCAAAGAGCTTGGTCACTAATCTTGGAGGACCCAAACAAGTTTGGGTACCTAAAAAGAATTGATCTTGTCTTGTAGGTCAATTACAAAGCCGGAGGAAGGCATTGGGTGCTTGATAGTGGGTGCACTCAACATATGATCGGGGATTCTTGTATGTTCAAATCAATTGATACAAGTCAAAATGGTGGTTTTGATGCTATCACTTTCGGCAACAACAAGAAAGGCAAGGTTAAGGGGCTTGGTAAAATTGCTATCTCAAATGACATGAGCATTTCTAATGTGTTGCTAGTTGAGAGCTTGGATTTCAATCTTTTATCGGTGGCACAACTTTGTGATCTTGGCTTCAAGTGCATATTTGGTAGTGATTATGTTGAAGTCATAAGTGTTGATGGATTAAACTTGATATTCAAAGGATTTAGACATGGTAGCTTATACTTGGTTGACTTCAATGATAGTGAGACATAATTGACTTCATGCTTGCTTAGCAAATCTAGTATGGGTTGGTTGTGGCATAGAAGGCTTGGTCATGTTGGAATGAAACAATTGAACAAACTTTTGAGGCATGACTTAGTTAGAGGCTTGAAGGATGTCACCTTTGAAAAGGACAAACCATGTAGTGCTTGTCAAGCCGGCAAACAAGTTGGAAATACACATCCTAGCAAGAGTGAAATGAGCACATCAAAGGCGTTTGAGCTATTGCACATGGACTTGTTTAGGCCAACAACATACACTAGCATTGGTGGCAACAAGTATGGTTTTGTGATTGTGGATGACTACACTAGATACACTTGGGTGTTCTTTCTCTATGACAAGAGTGATGTTTATGATCTATTCAAGTCTTTTGTCAAGAGGGTGCAAAATGAGTTTGAGACAACCATCAAGAAGATTAGAAGTGACAATGGTAGTGAGTTCAAGAACACAAGAATTGAAGATTTGTGTGATGATTTTGGTATTGGACATCAATTCTCACCAACATACACTCCTCAATCAAATGGTGTAGTTGAAAGGAAAAATAGAACCTTGATTGATATGGCTAGATCAATGCTTAGTGAATACAATGTTAGTCATTCATTTTGGAGTGAAGCCATCAACACGGCTTGCTATTGTAGCAATCGTCTCTATTGCCATGGAAAGCTTGGGAAGACACCATATGAGCTATTGAATGAAAGAAAGCCTAACATTGCATACTTTAGAGTGTTTGGTTGCAAATGCTATATTCTCAAGAAAGGCACTAGATTGAGCAAGTTTGAAAAGAAATGTGATGAAGGATTCTTACTTGGTTATTCTACCACAAGCAAGGTATATAGAGTTTGGAATCTCACTAATGGCACCTTGGAAGAAGTTCATGATGTTGAGTTTGATGAAACCCAAGGGTCTCAAAATGAAGCTCAAAACCTTGATGATGTGAGAGGAGATCAACTGTCAAATGCAATGAAGAACATGGACATTGGTGATGTTAGGCCAAGGCAAGTTGATGATGATGATATTCATATGATCAACCAAAGTGTGCAAATTGATACAAACCAAGCAAGCTCCAGTGGCCAACGGGAGCCTTCACCAAGTGTTGTAAGGGGTTCTTGATCCTTTCCCGTGGGAGTTCGCGAATTGGATACTCTAGTGGAGCTCGTGGCTTGGAGGATCCCCATCTTGTGTGCGATTGTGCGGCGCCCGCCGAGGGCTCGACTCTTGATAGTCGATTAGCTCGCGAATCGACAAGTGGGTGTATCGCCACAACGGGGAGAAGCTTGCCGGGAAGCAAGTGAACCTCGGGATAAATTCTTGTGTCATTCTCTTCCCGAGGACTTCTCTTGTGTGGTTGATTGATTGGTACTTCTCATCTCTACACGGCGGTATAATCACTTAAAGCTCTTCTCTCGTATTACTTCTTGTTTCTAGCTTGTAGTTGTTGTTGTGTTTAAGTGAATAGCCTTGTACTAGACTTGTGTTTATGTCTTGCTTAATTAGTTAGAGCTAGTGCTTTTGCTTCGCCACCTTTCGTACTAACTTGTGGTTAAGTAATTTTTGTAGAAGTTTTAATTAGGTTATTCACCCCCCTCCTCTAGCCTATTTGGACCTTACAGCTGCCGCTGACGCAACGCCGGCTCCGGCTTGACGAGATGACGCCGGAGGCGTCGTTGGAGAGGAGCCGGATGTCGCATGAGTCCCTCCCCCTCGACGAGGTCGCCCAGCGTGCGTGGTGGATGGTGGGGAGTTTCCGACAGGAGGACATCGACAGGGTCCCGATGCGCCCCACCCAAGGTTTCGAGCCCTTGGTGAGTGTTGTTTCTGATAGTTTTAAGTTCTTGGCGGTCAAGGAAACACGACCGCCGGTTCCGTAAGATCAGGCCGCTCGGGAGGCTCGACGCCTCTTGGCGGCCCAGAAGGAGGAGAAGGACGCTGCCAAGAAGCGTCAAGTCCGGAAGGCCCTCGAGCAGGAGGGGTTGAAGAAGCGCTATCGCCAACAGAGCCTCGACGGGCTCCCGCTCGAGGAGTCTCCCTCCGAGACGGTCTCGGGGGAGGATGAAGACAGCGGCGACGACGACGCCGGGTCGTGGTATGATACCGCGACTTCTCTGGCGCGCCTCCCCAACGTGCGGCCCCTGCTAGAGCCCATTGGGGGGTCAACCTCACAAGCATCGAGGGAAGCCTCGACGCCTGTTGAGGGAGAGGGAGAGCCAGGAGAGAGAAGGGCCAGAGAGGGTCCTTCAGCGAGAGGAGCTACCTCGTCCGGGGCCCCGTAAGAGGGGTCGGTGGTGCCGCTCCTGCGAGCCCGATCGCCTCGGGCTCAGCCGGTGGTTAGAGCAGCGGTATTAGCGTCAGAAGCCAGGGCGCCATCGATGGGCGTGAGGACCCGAGGCCAACTAGCCTCGGTGGCGCAAAGATCCTTGGATGCCCCATTAGCCCGGGTTCAGAGGAGCACCCGGCCGATAGGAGGCTCGACGGTAGGGCCGTCGCAAGTGCCGCTAGGTGGCTCGGGCCTGCCGGGGTCTAGGCCCCTGGTTCCCCTATTTGGGTAGGTTTTTTGCCTTGTTTTTTTGTCATTGGTGATCCCGTTCTTTGTTCTGACGCGTTTATTCGTCGTTCAGCCATAAGCGTAAGGCGGAGCTCGCGGGTCTGCCTCCCGTCAAGGCGCTCAGGTCGGGCGCCGCCCTGATGATGCGGACGGCAGCTGACGACGCCGCCTGGGTTGCCAAGTACCAAGCTGCGGCGGAGCGGCTTAGGCTGAGGGAGGCGGCTGCCAAGGCGGGGGCAAGTGCCCAGGAGGTCACCGATTCTGGTGTCATCGTGCAGGGGTCAGGGCCGGCTGAGGTGGTCCTGGGCGACGCCGAGCTCGAGGTGCCTGGCGCTGGTGGGTCAGAGCCTAGGTCAACCATGATGACCCGGGTGACCGTTGAGCCCGCTGAGGCCGGAACATACGTTCACGACGCAGGGCGGGTGGATGTTGAAAAGTTGAAGGAGGTGGTGGAGGCCCTGCCAAAGGCGGGGCAAGAGGCGGTGCAGCCGGAGTCACAACCAGTGCGGGAAGAGTCGCAGCCGCAGCAGGACCGGCCAGCGGAGCCAGTGGTCGAGGAAGAACAGGGGCGGTTGTGCCACCGCCCGTCATACATGTGGTGGTGCCGGCAGTCGAGACGCCAGCCCCGCCACAAGGGTCGACCCTAGCCTTGATCGACCTCACCGTCGACGGCTCTCCTTCTGACAAAGGGAAGCAGAAGGCGGACGTCGAGATGGCCGAGGCCTCGGATCGGCCTGGTACCTCTACGTCGTTGGGGGACGACCTGGCTGAGGTGTCAGACAGGTGGCCTTGACTATGCCAGGTTGGCGCTCGTGCGGGCGGAGGAGGAGCTTCCGCGCTAGGGCCGGTCGACCCTTGAGTTTAGGGACGCGTCCAACCCTAGCGCTGAGCCCTTCTTCGCGCTTGATGACAAGGATGAGGTGCAACACTGGGAGTACCTCGAGGGGCTCCAAAAGCACTCGTTGCAGTCCCTGCGCATGGTCTCGCATACCCTAGTGCGGGGTATGTCGGAGGCTTTCGAGGTAAGCCGGGTTCGTTAGTCTTTCCCTGTGTTTTATCCTTCCCTTTTCCTTGGTTCTGATTTTTGGGTTTTAACTGTGGTCAGGAGCTCAAGAAGCGTTCCCCCCGCAAATCACTCTTCATTCATCATGAGAGTGGTGTGTGGGCGGCGCTTGCCCGTCAACGGGCCCTGGTCGAGGAAGCCAACAAGCGGCAATCCCAGAAGAGCGCCGAGACGGTCGAGCTTCGCGTCGCCCACGCAGCGGTTAGGGAGGAGGCGGCGCAGGCCCGAGAAGCCGAGGCCAAGGCGCGTGAAGACGCGGCAAGGGCTCGGGAGGAGGCGGCTAAAGCTCGTGAGGATTTCGCGCCGCTGCTGGCGTGTGTGAAGGAGCTCGAGGAGGACATCGCCTTAGTCGGTGGTCAGCGTGACGCCCTCGACATCTAGGTCGGGTTGGCGTCTGCTCGCGTTAGAACCATGGAGGATGAGGTTGTGATGTTGAAGGGGACGGTCCGAGAGAGGGACGAGGCTCTCTCGAGCACCTGTCGGGAAATTGAGGTGCTGAAGGCAGTGGTCCACGACAAGGATGAGGCTCTTCGAGCATCTGAGAAGACGTGCGGGGAGCTACGTGATGAGGTCATGGGTTGGCAGACCCACTCTGAGGGTAAACCTTTTGTTATGTTTTGGCCTTGGCGTCGAGGTCCCTAGCTTATGCTAACTCAATGTTTACGTGTCAGAGTTGGAGAAGCAGCAGCATGCGTCCTAGGCGACGGCCACCTCGTTCCAGAACCTCTTCGAGGCCGAGGCTGGGAGGACTCAGTTGCTCCAGGGCACTATCACCTCGGTGTGTGATGGCCTAGGGGTTGAGCCCGATGTCGATACCGAGGAGGACGTACTGGGGAACTCCTTTGTCCGTCGGATGGTGGCGCTGGGCCGCCTCGTCCGTGAGAGGATACGAGGCGGGCTGCATCACGGCGTGAAGAGGGCAATGGCGGTCGTTCGGTCTGGGTTCGTGTATGACATGGACCTCATCACTGATGGCTTCATCACGGATCCAGACCAGACAGGTGAGGAGAATGAAGTCGCCTGCCTGACCCTGATCGAGGTCGCTGAGGAGCCTAGGAGTCGCCTTGCCAAGCTTTTCGAGGTCGAGGTGGTTCCGCCTGCTGATGACGAGGGCCTATGAGCCAAACCTGGGCATGAAGGCCTGTGTAATAAGTTAGTATTCATAACTTTGGTCGTGATGGCCTCAGGGGCCTTGAAACATTTATACATAAATGTATACTAAATGTTCATTTTTGTTTGAGTCTTTTGTTCCCTTTCTTGCTTCAATCGTATTCTTGGATGTTTTTCTTAGCGCGCGGTTGCACCCCTTGGTGTGAGGGAGCGAGTGGAGGTACCATAGCCCGGAAGCATAGGCGATCTCACGGCTCGGCAGCCCTTGGACCTTAGGGTGCGCTTGCGGCCTCGTTGACTATGTAAGAACTCGATTCGAAGCGTATGTGAACGTTAGACATGAGCTTTTTCAAAATCATAAACTTTTATTAGGTCTACTTAGCGCGCAGTTGCACCCCTTGGCATGGGGAGTGAGTGGAGGTACCATAGCCCAGAGGCGTAGGCGATCTCACGGCTCGGCAGCCCTCGAGCCTTAGGGTGCACTTGCGGCCTCGTCGACTTATGTAAGAGTTCTCTTGTTTTTGAAAAAATGCGAGTTTTTTGGAGACACAGGGGGTTCCCCCCGTGCAGCCCCGAGGGAGGGTCGACTCTAAGAAAACAGGGTCGACCCTTCCTGGTTTTTATGAAGGAATGCTTTGAACACAGATGTATTCTTTATTTGATTATGGGATTGTGAAACAATTTACAGAGCCTCGAGGCTTTAGGGAAAAAAGCAACGTAGCTATTTAATGTTCCAAGCGTTGGTGAAGATTTTGCCTTTCTTGTTTGATAGTTTGTACGGGTCGGGCTTCAACACTTCCGCGATGATGTATGGCCCTTCCCACGGTGGCATGAGCTTGTGTCGTCCCTTGTTGTTCTGGCTTCGCCGTAGCACTAGGTCACCAACGCTGAGGTCCCGTCTGCGGACGTGTTTGTTGTGGTAGCGTCGGAGACTTTGCCGATGCCTGGCATAGTGTAACAGAGCCACATCGCGGGCTTCCTCAAGCTGGTCAAGGGCATCCTCTCTTGTGGCGTCATTGTTTTTCTCGTTGTAGGCTTTCAGCCTCGAGGATCCATATTCTACATCAGTTGGGAGCATAGCCTCGGATCCATAGACTAAGAAGAACGGAGTGAACCCCGTGGCTCGACTCGGCGTTGTTCTTAGGCTCCACAGGACCGAGGGGAGCTCGGCGGCCCATTTTTTTTGCCGTGTTTGTTTAACTTGTCAAAAATTCTTGGTTTCAGGCCTTATAGGACCATGCAGTTGGCACGTTCTACTTGGCCATTTGTTTTTAGATGGGCTACAGCCGACCAGAGCACACGGATGTGATGGTTATCGCATAAATCTAGAAACTTTTTACTAGTAAATTGGGTGTCGTTGTCCGTGATGATGCAGTTAGGAACCCCAAAGCGGTGGACGATGTCGGTAAAAAATAGCATAGCTTGCTCAGACCTGATGCTGGTGATAGGACGGGCCTCGATCCACTTGGAAAATTTGTCAACGGCGACGAGCAAGTGGGTGAAGCCACCAGTTGTCCTTTTCAGGGGTCCGACCAAGTCGAGCCCCCAAACAGTGAATGGCCATGTGATGGGAATAGTTTGTAGGGCATGAGCCAGGAGGTGGGTTTGTCTTGCATAGTACTGGCAGCCTTTGTAGGAGCGTACTATCTTGACAGCGTCGAAGACTGCGGTCGGCCAATAGAAACCTTATCGGAATGCGTTTCCAATGAGGGTTCGAGGCGCTGTGTGATGACCACAAGCCCCTGAGTGTAGATCATCGAGTAGGTTTCTGCCTTCCTCATTTGTGATACAGCGTTGGAGGATGCCAGTAGGGCTACGGCGATACAGCTCTCTGCTGTTGCCAAATATCATAAAGGATTTGGCCCGGCGAGCGACCCGTTGAGCCTCGATCTTATCCGAGGGGAGGTCCCCTCGAGTGAGATGGTCGAGGTATGGAATACGCCAGTCAGGCTCAAGGTTGGCTGGTGGGGTCGAGCCTTCCATCTGCATGGCTTCAGCCCCGGTCGAGGGGGCTTCTGCCTCAGGTGGGGGATCGAGTGACGGCCCGTCGACCCCTCTGTCTGCCCATATGTTGATGGATGGTTGATGGAGATCTTTCATGAAAACGTCAGGTGGAACTGTAGTTCGACTAGAAGCAATTTTCGCGAGTTCATCGGTGGCCTCATTATATCTGCGTGCAATGTGATTGAGCTCGAGGCCGTGAAACTTGTCTTCAAGGCGCCATACCTCCTCACAGTAGGCCTCCATCTTGGGATCACGGCAACTTAAGCTCTTCATGACCTGGTCGATCATGAGCTGAGAGTCACCTTGAACGTCGAGGTGTCAGACCCCTAGTTCATTGGCGATTCATAAGCCCGTGATGAGCGCCTCGTATTCGGCGACGTTGTTGGAGGCAGGAAAATGAAGCTAGATGATATAGCGCATGTGGACTCCGAGGGGTGAGATGAAGAGCAAGCCCGCGCCCGCTCCTGTTTTCCTCAGTGACCCATCGAAATACATGGTCCAAAGCTCGGCCTGGAGCTGAACCGGGGGGAGTTGAGTGTCGGTCCACTCCGCCAGGAAATCTGCTAGTACTTGGGATTTGATGGCTTTACGTGGCGCCTAAGAGAGGGTCTCGCCCATGAGCTCGACCGCCCACTTGGCTATCCTACCTGAGGCTTCCCGGTTCTGGGCTATCTCTCCTAGAGGGAAAGATGAGACCACAGTCACCGGGTGGCCCTCGAAGTAGTGACGGAGTTTGCGCCGCGTTAAGACGATGGCGTACAACAGCTTCTGGATCTACGGGTAGCGAACCTTGGTTTCTGAGAGCACCTCGCTGATGAAGTAGACTGATCTCTGGATGAGCAGGGCATGTCCTTCATCTGCCCTCTCGACAACCAAGACCGCACTGACTACTTGTGTCGTTGCGGTGATATAAAGTAGGAGGGGTTCCCCTGTGGTCGGAGGGACAAGGATTGGTGAGTTAGAGAGCGTAGCCTTGAGTTTTGCAAGGGCTTCCTCAGCCTCGAGGGTCCACGAGAAGTGTTTCGATTTCTTTAGAAGATGATACAATGGGAGCGCTTTTTCACCGAGGCGTGAAATGAAGCGACTGAGGGCCACAAGGCAGCCCGTGACCCTCTGCACGCCCTTCAGATCTCGGATAGGGCCCATTTTGATTATTGCGGTGATTTTTTCTGGGTTGGCCTCGATGCCATGTTCGGAAACGATGAACCCTAGGAGCATGCCTCAAGGAATCCCGAAAACACATTTCTTAGGGTTGAGCTTAATGTTCTTTGCCCAGAGGCACTTGAATGCAACGTCGAGGTCATTTATCAAGTTACTGGCCTTTTTGGTTTTGACAACGATATCATCGATGTAAGCCTCGACGGTTGGTCCAATGTGTTCCCCAAAAACATGTTGCATGCATCGCTGGTACGTAGCCCCTGCGTTCCAGAGACCGAAGGGCATAGTAGCATAGCAGTACATGCCGAATGGGGTGATGAATGAAGTTGTGAGCTGGTCGGACACCTTCATTTTGATCTGGTGGTAGCCGGAATACGCGTCTAAGAACGACAGAGTTTCACATCCCAGAGTTAAATCAACGATTTGATCTATGCGTGGCAAAGGAAAGGGAACTTTTGGACATGCTTTATTTAAACTAGTATAGTCTACACACATCCTCCACTTCCCATTCTTTTTCTTAACTAATACAAGGTTAGCTAGCCACTCAGGATGATGAACCTCCTTGATTAATCCGGCCTTCAACAGCTTATGGATCTCCTCGCCGATGACCTTGCGCTTTTCCTCGTCGAAGCGGCGCAAGTGTTGCTTCACCGGTTTGGAGCCGGCTCGGATCTCCAAGGCGTGCTCGGATCTCCAAGGCGTGCTCGGATCTCCAAGGCCCAGCATATTCGAGGGACTCCATGCAAAGATGTCGATGTTTGCGTGGAGAAAGTCGACGAGCACTGTTTCCTATTTGGGGTCAAGGGTGGCATTGATGCTCAACGTCTTTCTCTTTGGGTCGGTGGGATCGAGGGGCACGAGCTTGACGTCTTCTACGGGCTCGAAGTTGCCGGCGTGGCGCTTGGGGTAGGGGATTTCATTGGCTAAACCATCGAGGCTTGCCGCCAAGGTCGCCGACTCCAAGATGGCTTCTCTGTGCTCGACGCACTCCACGTCGCACTCGTAGGCGTGCTCATAAGAGGGCCCGACAGTTATGACACCATTGGGGCCCAACATTTTGAGCTTGAGGTAGGTGTAATTGGGGACCGCCATGAACCGGGCATAGCATGGGCACCCAAGGATGGTGTGGTATGTTCCATGGAATCCGACACTTCGAAAGTGAGGGTTTCCTTTCTGAAGTTGGTGGGAGTGCCAAAACAGATAGGCAGGTCGACCCGCCCGACGGGCTCTGCTCGCTTCCCTGGCATGACTCCATGGAAGCCCCTGGCGCTGGGTCGGAGGTGCGTCCTTGCGATCCCCAGAAGGTCGAGGGTCTGGGCATAGATGATGTTGAGACTGCTGTCGCCATCCATGAGAACCTTGGTGAGGCGTGTGTTGGTGATAATGGGATCAATAACAAGTGGGTAGACCCCAGGATTGGGGATGTAGTCTGAGTGGTCATCACGGTAGAAAGTGATGGCCCCCTCGGACCAGTCAAGGAAGAGGAGGGTTGCGAGCTGCACGGAGAAGACCTCTCGATGTTCCCACTTGCGCTGCCGTGACGAGAGGCGTGTTGACGGCCCTCCATATATCATGAAGCAGTCATGGATCTCGGGGAACCCTTCGTCCTTGTCATCTCCCTTGAGATCTTCCTTCTTGTCGTCTTTCTTGACGCCTATGCTTTCAAAGTATCTCCGGAGCATGTGGCAGTCCTTGAGGTTATGGTTCGTAGGCCCTTTGTGGTAGGGACACGGCTCTTTGAGCATTTTGTTGAAAATGCCCCCGCTAGGGGGCCCTCGAGGTTTCTTGCGATCAGCAGCAGCAACAAGGTCGTCGACCGGGGCCTCGAGCTTGCCCTGCTGGTTCTTCTTCTTCTTCCTGTTGTTCCTCTTCGAGCCCCGACTGGAGCCCGCGGGATCCTCTTCCTTGTGCTTCCCCTTGTCCTGATCGCTACCAAAGATGGCACCAACTGCCTCCTCACCGGCGACGAAGTTGGTGATAATATCCATCAAACCGTTGATAGTGATGGGAGTGTTGCGGCTCAACTCTCGGACCAACTCTTTGCAGGTGGTACCAGAGAGGAAAGCCATGATGATGTCGGAGTCAGTGATGTTGGGGAGCTCGGTGCGTTGCTTGGAGAAACACCGGATGTAATCCCGGAGGGATTCACCCAGCTTCTGTTTGCAGCTTCGAAGATCCCACGAGTTGCCGGGGCGCATATAGGTTTCCTTGAAGTTCCCCTCGAACACTCTCACGAGGTCATTCCAGTCGTGGATTTGTTGAGGTGGGAGGTCCTCGAGCCAGGCTTGAGCGGTGTCCGACAGGAATAGGGGGAGTTGTCGAATGATGACCCGGTCGTCGGTAGCCCCACCCAACTGACAGGCCAAGCGGAAATTAGCGAGCTAAAGTTCGGGTTTGGTCTCGCTGTTATACTTGGTGAGAGTCGTGGGGGCGGAACCGAGCCGGCAGTATCGTTTCGCGAATGGCTTTGCTAAAGACCCGAGGACCCGGTGGCTCGGGTGAAGGGCTTCGATCCTCTGAGTTGTCGTAGTGTCCGCCTCTGTGCTCATGGTAGCCTCGAGCTGCACCGTCACCATGTTTGCGCCTCCGATGCTCGACGATGTTGTCACGGGCATCTCGAGGTTCACGGTTGTCGACGATGCGTTCACTGACAGAGACCGCCTTGTTCCATTGGGCGTGCTCGGGATGAACCAAGGCCTCTCTCTCCTAACGGGAGGGCTCCGCAGGGTGCTCTGAGGCAAGCCCGCGTCACCTAGAGGCAGAACTCTTGGCCTGCTGCATGGCAGCGGTCTTGAGGAGTCCTCAGATTTCATCACGGGCTCGACGGGCCTCGGGGTTCGATGGCTCGGGCATGTTACGAAGGAGCATGGCGACTGCGACCACGTTCTGGCTGGCTCGACCGAAAACTGGGGGCTCGACTGCCCGATCCTCGACGATGCGATGGTTGACATCACGAGCTCTCTCTCGAGCTCCTCCGCCATGTGTGTGCGCCGCGTGCTCTTGCTCGAGGGTTTGCTAAAGTAGACGTAGGATTTCTCATTCCTCGTCGAGCCTATCCTGCAACTCGCGAATTTGCTCGAGCTGCATTCCTTGATCCGCAAGGGATTGAGCCTCATCCCGCTTAGCAGGGAGCTCGACCAGAGGTGGCGTGTTCCTTCCTTCAACGGCTGCCTCATCCTCCGAATCCGACGCGATAGCTCCATCGATATTGAAGCACTCACGAGTCGGGTCGTAGGTGTCATCGGCAGAGTCAGAGTCTGGAGCGCTAAAATAGTAGTACAACGGGTGCATGTGAGGCCATGCGTTTCTAGGGTCGTGATGTCGAGAAGCAGTTGCACGGAGCTCCGTCTCTAGGGTCTCCGTGGAGTCCAGGTACTCGAAAGCTGGTGTGGATGCAACGAGGTCGAGGGCGGAGCGTAGATGGTGTCCGGGGAGTTCCTCGTAAGCGCTCATGCTGGTGCTTACATAAGAAGCATACGCCCGGGCAACCGGATCTAGTCCAAACGGGAATGTTGACGAAGGCGTAGTTCCTCGTGCCGGTGTAGTCGAACTGGGTGATGGTGGCGTCGCGCCGGGCGATAGAGCAATGGGACTCCCTATCGGCATCTTACCCTCAGCCAAGCTCATCCTACACAGATCCTCAGTGAGGAAATCCGTGTCGGCGTATGGCTGAGAGGCACCGGATCGGGGAATACCATCACCCTCCGCAAGGCGATGACGGCGGTTGCGCTAGGCTTGCCGTCGCCTGGCGACACGTGGCTGATGAGAGCGACGATACCGACGTAGGGCTCCCCCAGGTTGGGAGAGCTCGTGGTCCCCGTCGGTCGGGTGCCTGGGCGGGAGGAGGACCATGTCGTAGCCGTGGCCAAGAGACATGAACTCCAAACTCCCAAACCAGATCACCGTGGCCAACGGGAGCGGACGTTCTGGGTCAGCCATCCAGAAAAATGGCGGGAAAACGATGTTGGCACGCAGCGTCCCCTACCTGGCGCGCCAACTATCGGTGTTCGGTCCCGTGGGGGTCCTAAGCTAACGAGTGAATCAAATGCTACGTGTCCCTAATCTGGATGATGATGCAAGAAGGATACACTGGGTTTTATCCTGGTTCGGGCAAAAGAAGGTCCTACGTCCAGCGGGGAGGAGGGAGCATTGTATTTCCTTGCACCTAAGTGCTTGCGTAGGGGTTACAAGCTGTGAGAGAGGGAACCGAGCCCAGGTCTCAAAGAAAAAATAAGAGTACAAAGGAGATTGCTTGAGATGTCGATCTTCTTTGGTGAGACGGAGACTGGTTTTTCGTTGTCTGTTGTTCGTTGTTCGTTGTTCGTTGTTGTCCTCCCCCCGTCGTAGAGCCTCGGCCTGTCCTTTTATAGGGTAAGAGGAGGCAGGGACGCCGGGGGTGCCTTTGAGGTGAAGTTTTGTCGATCCCTGTGGAGGTGGCTGTAGCGACGTGTCCCGGGAATGGCCGGCCATCCCTGGACACCATGGGACATAGAGGACGAGACGGTGAAAAGACTTATTGTTGACCGGCGGTGGGTCGAGGCGGGGTCGAGGCCAGGTCGAGGACGGGTCAAGGACGGGTGGATAAGGCCGAGTCCCCTAGATCGTGGGGTACGATCCTTGTCGTATCCTCCCTCAGTAGCAAAATAGTGCACGGTATGGTGTGTATAGTGACGGGTTTTCATCTCCCATCTCGGGATGGGCAGTAAAAAATGAGATTTGACACCGGCACTGCTTCCATGCCAGTTACCGTTGTAGCCATGATGGTAGGAAGTAGTGGGTAGTCGCATTAAATGCTTTGACTTTTGTCTCAGAGTTGGTGAATAAGGTGGGTCGAATGGCCCGACCCGGTGTCATGCGAGTCGGAGATTTCCCGATAGTCGAGGTGCCTTGTCAAGCGAGCCTCGTACGAGTCGGAACGTAGTCGAGGCGTTCCGTCGAGCGTGCCTCGTACGAGTCGGAACGTAGTCGAAGCGTCCCGTCGAGCGTGCCTCGTACGAGTCGGAACGTAGTCGAGGTGTCTCATTTGCTATTTTGGCTCGTCTCGTTTGTGAGCAGCGGTTTATTTTTCTTAATCGTTGATTGTGGGTACCCCTAGATGTAGGTACCCGACGAGCACTTTCGTTGTTATTTGGTGATTAGTATCTAATCATAATCTAATTTGATTTAAAAGATTTGTCTTGTGAATTTTATCTAAATTGTATAATTAGTTTTATTTTTTATCTATGGTTGTGTTTAGTTTCTCTAAAAATGCACTATGCAAAAAAAAATTTACTGTCACATCAAACTTGCGATACATGCATGGAATACTAAATGTAGATGAAATCAAAAACTAATTGTACAGCTTGGTTGTACTTTGCGAGACGAACGTTTTGAACCTAATTAGTCAACGGTTGGACACTATTTGCCAAATAAAACCAAAACGTGCTACAGTATATTTTTCACCCTTTTCAGGGAACTAAACACAGCCTATATTTAATGTCTTATACATGTGTATAAAAATTTAATGTGACATAAAATATTAAAAAATTTTACAAAAATTTAGGAACTGACAGGCCGCAAGCATGATTCGTGTGGTAGCTCTGTCACATCACATC
Organism: Saccharum hybrid cultivar R570; assembly: GCA_038087645.1. NCBI lineage: Eukaryota > Viridiplantae > Streptophyta > Magnoliopsida > Poales > Poaceae > Saccharum > Saccharum hybrid cultivar. The sequence goes on from JAQSUU010000100.1 coordinate 1,269,098, forward strand.
GGCTCGTGACAGGGTGACGAGCCATGATTTTTGTTTGTGGCAAAAGTCGGTAGGCTGGCACGATCTCGCCCAGTGATGGTGACAACTGATACGAGCTCTAGCTGAAAATCTGCCGCCGGCTCGTTTATGGCCATGTTTAGATATTAAAGTTTAACCACCAAATTTACTATACAGAATTCATATTTCTCATCACATTAAAATATCGATACATATATGGAGTACTAAATATAGATAAAATAAAAATCTAATTGCACAGTTTTGTTGTACTTTACGAGACAAATATTTTAAGCTTAATTAGGGGCCGTTCGGCTGGAATTATAAGCCGGCTGAAAAACACTGTTGGCTGATTTTTTATGAGAGAAAAATACTGTTCCGGCTAAAAAAACAAGCCGAATAAGACGGATTATAAGCCAGATGAACAGGGCCTTAATCAATTTGCAGTGCTCCTCTATCTACTTTCTCAGACTTAAAACACACTTCAGACTCCTCTTCTTCTACATTTCACTTGCCTACTGCTAAGTAATGCGGTGCGGTGCTCGGAAGCATGGCTTCCTCATCGGCGCCAAAGAGTCTGAATGTCTGATGCAGATTGAACTGTACTGGTAAAAACAAACCCAGCTTTCATCCTCTCTATAAATCAGAACCATGATTCCTCTGAACTGTTGCATCCGTAAGAAGCCGCAATATATTCAACATTCCTCAACACAGACGCAACATAGCTTATTTCTCATTCTCAGGTCCAGATGCAGATTAAAAGCGATAATACATGTACTATGTACTATATATAGATGGTGGCATGTTTTCCTGCCTACATGCTGATTGAGCTAACACACATTACTGAAACTTTTTTTTGCGAGAAACTATATGGAAGGTTCACACAAGACAACCACAATTCATGTGACAACATATAACCATGCGCAAACTCTACACTCGAGTCTTAGCTTCACATAAGTACACACAAAATCAAATTCCTGCTCGTATTTCCAATAGGACTGGGCCCTTCATTGTTCTTCTCTGTACATTATTTAGAACAGGTATTCCTGAGGACATCTGCAGGGAGAGTGCCACGCCAATTGCATCATCATTGTTGCTTTGAAGTATTTTTAGCTCTGCTTCTTTGGTGTATCAGCATACTTCCAGGTGGCATGTTCAAAGGAAGTGAATTGTCTTCCGCCAGCCACATCTTCTTCACGTATCTGGCTGTCCATTTCTTTCAGATCTTCTTCTGTCAGTTTCACCTTCAAGGAGTCAACGTTGGAATCTAGATTTTTTATTTTGGTTGTCCCTGAGAAATTGTAGGAAACATCTGTCAGTGACTAAACGTAGGACTATCAGAATTCAGAACATATAGCTATTAAGCATGACTACTAATGACTTGCTTGAACGCACTTGGAAGGGAATAATAAGTGCAGAAAGACTCAAGAATAAGTTAGTTAAATCGCACCACGTTTCAAACCAACAAAAGAAATTTCATAGCTCAGTAAAAGATCATATGGCACAAACTATTCAACAAGCTGTCATGCACACACATTTGGAAGGAAGGAGGTTACTTCCCTTCAAAACAAGGAAAGGTTGTTTGAATTGGATGTGTTCCTCTACGTTATTGTGGTTCTCTGCCAAAGCAGACTATATCATAATTGAAAAGGGTTACTCCCAAATCATACTACTTAAACTATTTCCAATCATTAATGGTCTATGAAATATGATGCGATGCACCTTTCTCTGAAAGTTTATACAAGGAAAAGGTGTCTGGAAATCCAACTTTGGGTGATCAACTCTGTGACTCATCAGTCTGGAAGCACTAAACGTCGTCAATGATAAGGGAATAAGATTATAAGGTCACACCTGGTATAGGAACCACATCATCTCCTTGATGCAGAACCCATGCTAAAGCTAGCTGACTAGGGCTGCACTGGTGCTTATTGGCCAGTTCTTCCATTCGCAGATAAATTTGCTTGTTCTTCTCCAAATTTTCTGGAGCAAACCTTGGGATCCCATGCTGACAAGTAAAAATTAAATCTGTAAGTGAACTAAGAAAAAGATTTTGGTGCAGACCAAGAAATTATTTTTTGGCAACAACAGAAAGAAATGATATTCTGAGGTAGACTGTATCAATACCAGAACAGATTCAGCGGACACTTGTTCTTTCACTCCTCTTCCACCAAAAAACCCACGGCCAAGAGGACTGTATGGTACAATTCCAATGCCCAATTCTCTGAAGTCCACATAGCATAAAGAATCTTAATACATAATAATATCCGGTCAGAACCTCCATGGGCTGGAACAAATGAATTTGCAATCAAGTCACCTGCAGAGTGGTACAATTTCGGGCTCAATGTCGCGAGACCAAAGAGACCACTCCATCTGGACCGCGGTGATCGGGTGCACAGCGTGTGCACGCCTAATGGTGTCCGGGCTCGCCTCTGACAATCCGATGTACTTGACCTTCCCCTCCTCCACCAACTTCTTGAGCTCGCCAATCTGCAATAATTTCGAACAAAGAATTCACATGAGCAAACACACCAACAACGCCGACTGCTTGAAGGCAGGCTGCAGAGACCGTCTCCTCGATGGGAATTGTGGTGTCAATGCGGTGTTGGTAGTAGAGGTCGATGCAGTCGATGTCAAGGCGGCGCAGGCTGGCCTCGCAGCAGGCGCGAACGTACTCCGGCCGTCCGCACACGGTCCGGTTGCCGCTCTCGTCACGCAGTATCCCGAACTTGGTGGCCACCTGCACCTGCTCCCGCGGCAGCTGCTTCAGCGCCTGCACACAGGCAGAGGCGATGTCTTCCGCGGGTCAGTAAGACTCAGTTCACGCCCATAACTCTTTAGAACAGGGAAGTGCGAACGGACCTTGCCGAGGAGGATTTCGTTGGTGAGGGGGCCGTATACGTTGGAGGTGTCGAACAAGGTGATCCCGCGGCTGAAAGCGTGCGTGATGACGGCGATGCCGGCCTCGTCGTCCAGCGGGGAGTTGTACGCGCCAGTCAGCCCCATGCACCCGAACCCCAGCTTGGACACCTACATGGATGGAATCAATCGGCTCCGCCGAGTCGATTCGATTCAATCAAGCACCGGGCTAGCGGACAACCAGAGAGCGGAGGCGCGGCCGCCGCAACAAGATAATTCAGGGAGAGGTGAACGGAGAGAGATAAAGCGACCTCGAATCCCTGGGTGCCGAGCTTGACGCGGGGAACCTGAGGGGCTTGGTTATCCATGGCCGCTGCTCGCCGGTGAACTGAACGAGGAAGAGGAACGGTGGAATGAAGTTTGGTTCCAGGAAACATAGTAGCAGCCACTTCTGCGAGATTTTATAGGCACATGGGTACATACTGTATACTACAATAATTTAGATTATGGCTATAGGATTACAGAATCTGGATGGTAAAAATTAATCCGAGAGCTATTCGGATCCCTGATTGTAATTGTTGGAATATATACACATTAGTATTAGAATAATAAGTTGTCCAAAATACCCTTTGACCCTTTGTGATGGGAAGGGATAAGATGTAACTCGTCTATACTACATATATACTACCCTCCGTTCTAAATTATAAATCGTTTTGACTTTTTAGGTATAATAGTTTTTATTATGCACCTAGATATACGATATGTCTAGATACATTATAAAAATTAGAAATCTAAAAAAAATCAAAACAAGCTATAAATTAAAACAAAGGGGTATTATGTATCTACAAGCAAACATGCCCTTGCGTTACAACAGGAGAAAAAAAAACTATCAAACATTTAACTTGTTTACTTTATCTTTTTGCACAACTGCAGAGACTGCAATAACTTAATTTCTATAGTTGTTACTATTGATGTTATGAGTGGTTGTTGCAACAATCACAAAACCACAGGCTCGTTAATGAAAACAAGGATAACAATGTTACGTATCTATTTACTATTTATCTTTTTATATAATTAAAAGCTGTTATTTATTTTATGATGATCATTATATCTATAATATAAGTTATTTATATTAAATTAAAATATAACCTTGATATTTTTTCCATGGTAAAGAATGAAAATATTTACCTACAAAGTATCATAACTTTAGTTTTTATACTGACTGTCCATGTGTTTGTAGATTTAGATATCAAGTTACGTGACTTTTTTTAAGAATCCATAAAAATATGTAACTTTAATATTTAGTTGTCATGTTTCAGTTTTCACATGTCAGCCCTCGTTGAAAGTCGTACGGGTATATCTAGACATTTTAGAGATTTGCATTGGTACATGCAGATAGCTTGGAGAAACATTTGTTTTGATTAGATTGAACGTGAAACCGCTCAAGATTTGAGTTTACAAATTGATTAGATAGATAATCGACTAATTCATGTCATATTAATAATTTATTTCTAATTAAAACCAACAACTTGATAGAAATATTTGTTTATATTAAGTAAATGTTAAACTTTAAAAACCCATAATATTATATTACTATTTATCTTTATCTTTATAAGGAAAATCAGAGTTATTTTATCAGCAAATAAATCACGGCAAGGGCATTAAGGGAGGGAGGTAGCACTTTCCTAACAGGACTCTCGTCCTTGCGGGAAGAGCCTCCCGTTTTCCACCGCCCAAAGACTGCTCTCCGAAGGAACGGAAATGAAAATTAGTTTTTTTTTCTCACGTTCGTCTTGCATCCAATTTTCGATTGGATTTAAAAACAGCTTTTTACTCGATCTCCATTGTCCTTAACGTATCGCGCTAGGAGTCTTACATTTTATACGTAAGATCACGGACGATGGAGGGCTCGTATAGCACGACGTCTAGATCGAATGGTTATTATAAAAGGAGAGTCATGTTCCTAAAATAGATGTATCTGAGATTGAATCTTGGTTTAGGAGGAGTCTTACATCTTACATATAATCTTAGTTTAGGAAGATTCTTATATCTTACATGTATGTAAAAAAAAACTTGGTAAAAATTTTGCCTCTTTATTATTGGGTATATATATAGATATCTACTACTTTTTTTAATGGCCAAACGGTCCGGCCTGATAGGCCAATACTAGACGCTGTCCAAAAAAAAACATAGTTTTGACACGAGCACGGGAGTAGCGTTGGCATGAGCACGACACGACTAATGGGCCAGCATTATACCAGCCCGATCATTCCCTACCGCTATATGGCCTCAGGTGCACTGGAACCATTAAACGCATATATGAACGAATATACAAACAGAAAAATTCCTAAACCCTAGCTCGCAAGTCCCCAATCGATCTGTCTTGGCTGTCGGACATCTCTCTCGATTTGCGCCGCTCTCTTGATTGTCACAAAAAGTATGACTAACAAAATTGAAGCCACACTTTTGACAAAGTTTTGCAAGAAAATGAGTCTGATGTGTACGACAAGGTGCTTCCCTGTTCGTTTCGTTGAAATTTGATGCTGATTTATTGCGAGAGAAAAACACTGTTCATTCGCTGAAAAGTATTGTTGAAGAACAGGACGAATATTTACTGCATACAACAAAGGAAGTAAATATATATTGTGCTCCGTGGACAATTTCGGAATTATTATCACCACCACCTGATCACAGTACTTCGGATCCACCCCAACTATAGCATCGGTCACTTTTGAGACGTGGCTTTTCTTTTGCCCCTCGACATACCTTTCGGACCCTCTTTTGTTATTTGAATTCCACAAGGATATTTTTGGCGTGACTCCAGCCCTCTCGTGTCACCTTCATCACTGGACTCTATGGCATCTATCATCTTCGGGCCTCTCCTTTGCTATTTGAATTCCACAAGTATATTTTTGGCGTGACTTCGGCCCTCTCGTGTCACTGTCATCGCTGGACTCTATCGCATCCACCTCCCAAATCTTGGAGGCAAAATCCAAAATATGTGTCTACGCACGCAGCGCAAACGTCGTACCCCAACAGTGGGGCGGTGCTGATAGTCGAGGTAGATGTATAGCCGACGTCCGTGCAGGCTAGCCTCGCAGCAGGCGCGCACGTCTCCCGGCTGGGCCGTCGGGCGCACACGGTCATGCTCATGCCGGCGGCGCCCTGCCTTTTATCCCGAAGAAGATGACAGTGACACCGCAGCGGAAGGCGTGGCGCAGGCTGTGGCAGCTCTGTCGTCATTCGTGACATCGGATCGTGAGTCGTGGCAGGGTGACGTGCATGATTTCTGTTTGTGGAAAAAGTCGGTAGCCTGGCACATGAATACTTCTCGCCCACTGATGACAATAACAACTGATGATTGTTAGGTAGTAAAATAGTTCACAGCATCTTGTAAAGTTTGGATGATTAATAAATACTCTTCCATTCTAATTATATATATATTTTTTTACTTTTATAGATACATTAATTTTACTATATATTTAGACATATTGCACGTCTACCGGTATAACCATGAGGTGACTCTACACTCTTGAGTCTTAGCTTCGCGTAAGTACACACAAAAATCACTCTTGAGTCTTAGCTTCGCGTAAGTACACACAAAATCAAATTCCTGCTTGTACTTCCAATAAGACTGGGGCCTTCATTGTTCTTCTCTCTACATTATTTAGAACAGGTATTCCTGAGGACATCTGCAGGAGAGTGTCACGCCAACCGAATCATCATTGTTGCTTTCAAATATTTTTTTAGCTCTGCTTCTTTGGTGTATCAGCATACTTCCAGGTGGCATGTTGAAAGGAAGCGAATTGTCTTTCACCAGCCACATCTTCCTCACGTATCTGGCTACCCATTTCTTTCAGATCTTCATCTGTCAGTTTCACCTTCAAGGAGTCAATGTTGGAATCTAGATTCTTGATTTTGGTTGTCCCTGAGAAATTGTAGGAAACATCTGTCAGTGACTAAATACAGGACTATCGGAACATATAGCCATTAAGCATGACTACTGATGACTTGCTTTGAACTTGGAAGGGAATAATAAGTGCAGGACTCAAGAATAAGTCAGTTAAATCACACCATTTCAAACCAACAAAAGTATTTCATAGCTCAGTAAAAGAGATCATATGGCACAAACTATTCAACAAGCTATCATGCTCACACATTAGGAAGGAAGGAGGTTACTTCCATTCGAAACAAGGAAAGGTTGTTTGACTGGATGTGTTCCTCTACATTATAGTGGTTCTCTGCCAAAGCAGACTATATCATAACTGAAAAGGGTTTCTCCCAAATCATACTACTTAAACTATTTCCAATCATTAATGGTCTATGAATATGATGCCATACACTTTTCTCTGAAAGTGTATACAAGAAAATGTGTCTGGAAATGCATCTTTGGGTGAACAACTCTGTGACTCATCAGCCTGAAAGCACTGACCATCGTCAGTGATAAGAGAATGAGATTATAAGGTCACACCTGGTATAGGAACCACATCATCTCCTTGATGCAGAACCCATGCTAAAGCCAGCTGAGCAGGGCTGCAATGGTGCTTATTGGCCTGTTCTTCCATTCGCAGATAAATTTGTTTGTTCCTCTCTAGATTTTCTGCTGCAAACCTTGGGTGCCCATGCTGACAAGCCAAAGTTAAATCTGTAAGTGAACTAAAGAAAGGTTTTGGTACTGACCAAGAAATGATTTTTTTTCTTTTGCAATGGAAGAAAGAAACAATATTCTGAGGTAGACTGCACCAATACCAGAATAGATTCAGCGGACACTTGTTCTTTCACTCCTCTCCCACCGAAAAACCCACGGCCAATAGGACTGTATGGCACAATTCCAATGCCCAGTTCTCTGAAGCCCACAGAGCAAAAAGAATCTTATTACATGATAAATATCCGGTAAGGACTAAGGTGTCAGGACCTCCATGGGCTGGAACAAAAGAATCTGCAATCCATGAATCACCTGCAGAGCGGCACAATTTCGGGCTCAATGTCGCGAGACCAGAGAGACCACTCCATCTGCACCGCGGTGATCGGGTGCACAGCGTGTGCGCGCCTAATGGTATCCGGGCTCGCCTCTGACAATCCGATGTACTTGACCTTCCCCTCCTCCACCAACTTCTTGAGCTCGCCAATCTGCAGTGATTTCGAACAAAATGAGCAAACACACCAACAACGCCGACTGCTTGAAGGCAGGCTGCAGAGACCGTCTCCTCGATGGGAATTGTGGTGTCAATGCGGTGTTGGTAGTAGAGGTCGATGCAGTCGATGTCGAGGCGCCGCAGGCTGGCCTCGCAGCAGGCGCGAACGTACTCCGGCCGTCCGCAAAAGGTCGGCGCGCCCCTCTCGTCACGCCGTATAATCCCGAACTTGGTGGCCACCTGCACCTGCTCCCGCGGCAGCTGCTTCAGCGCCTGCAACACAGGCAGAGATGTCTTCCGCGGATCAGTAAAAGTTCACGCCCATAACTCTGTAAGAACTCTCCAGAAAAAGGAGAGTGCGAACGGACCTTGCCGAGGAGGATTTCGTTGGTGAGGGGGCCGTATACGTCGGAGGTGTCGAACAAGGTGACCCCGCGGCTGAAAGCGTGCGTGATGACGGCGATGCCGGCCTCGTCATCCACCGGGGAGTTGTACGCGCCCGTCAGTCCCATGCACCCGAACCCAAGCTTGGACACCTACATGGATGGCAATCGGCGGAGTCGATTCAATCAAAGCACTGGGCTAGCGGACAACGTGAGAGCGGAGGCGCGGCCGCCGCAACAAGATAATTCGGGGAGAGGTGAACTGGGAGAGAGATAAAGCGACCTCGAATCCCTGGGTGCCGAGCTTGACGCGGGGAACCGGAGGGGCTTGGTTATCCATGGCCGCTGCTCGCCGGTGAACTGAACGAGGAACGGTGGAGTGAAGTTTGGTTCCAGGTAAAGTAGCAGCCACTTCTGCGAGATTTTATAGGGCACATGGGTACATACTGTGTTACAATAGATTAAGACTAAAATTTAAATTTGCATTCTAATTTCCTCAGTAAAACTAATTTCCATGGCACTTGTCAAGTACTTACTTATCAAAAGGTCGATCGTGCCCCTAACAGTGATGTCACCGCAAACGTCGAAACCCCCAATAGTGGGTGTCTACACACGCAGCAGCAAACGAGGTAGTACCTCAAAAGTGGTGGCGGTGCCGAGGGCAGTCCCAACGGGACATTAACGGTGGTTCTATCTCTATTACATGAGATGTCACCTAAGTAAAATGCTGACATAACACGTTAATTAACGAGAAAAGAGAACCAAAACAGAAGAAATCGTCTCTCATGAGGGACACGACGTCATCCCTCGACCCGATGCACGAAGAAACGATCAAATCCCCGTTGGGAAGAAACCAGCGGTTTCGATCTGGGATGCCCGCGTGCGCTCGCCGCACCGGCCACGTTGCCGCGCCGCCCACGTTGACCGCGTTGTCGCCGTGTGCACTCGCTGGAAGGCCGTCACGTGTGCTCGCCAAACTGCTCATCTTGATGCTCGTCTGCGCTCTCCCGACGGCCGCCGTGTGCGCTCACCGGCACTGCCACTCTCGCCCGCGCCGCCACACTCACCCGCCGCGTGCGCTTGCCCACGCGCCGCCGCACACGCCCGCCTCCACCGCATGCGCTCGCTCGCCGGCCGCGCATGTGGCTTGCTCGCCCGCTGCTGCACGCCTACCGCAACCGCATGCACTCACCCGCGTGTGGCTTGCTCGCCTGCCGCCGCATGCGTTCTCCTCCATCCCGAGGCTGGGAGAGAACGAGAGGAGAGAGTAACGGAGGAAAGGATAAGGAGGGAGAGAGAAAAAAAGACTAATATTTATTACGCGAAGACTCTTTTATTATAGAAGTTTCTATACATGATTTTTGGCTGACGTGGTTCTGTTGGTGCGCGTGCCCTGATAGTCATGTAGGCATGTAGCCAACGTCCCCGCAGGCTGGCCTCGCAGCAGGCGAGGCGAGCACGTATCCCGGCCGAGCTGTCGGGCTCACCCGGTCATGCTCATTCCGTTGACGCCCTGCCTTATCCCGAAGACGGTGACACCCAAGCGTAAGGCGTGGCGCAGTCTGTGGCAGCTCTGTCGTCACTCGTGACATCGGATCCTGAGTCGTGACAGGGTGACGTCCATGATTTCTGTTTGTGGAAAAAGTCGGCAGCTTGGCATGAATACTTCTCGCCCACTGATGATATAACAACTGATGATTGTCAGGTAGTAAAAAAAATAGCTCACGGCATCTCGTCCAGTTTGGATGATTATTAGATACTCTTCCATTCTAAATTATATAAAACAATTTGACTTTTATAGTTACATTAATTTTTACTATATATCTAGACACAATGCATATCTGAATAGATACAAAAAAAATTATATATCTAGCAAAGTCAAAACGTCATATAATTTGAAACGGAGAAGTAGTAAAATATTTGTCTGAAATTGAGTTGGATTTTTGTCATACATGTTCCTGTACGCTCAGGGTTTCATGCTCTTCGAGCTAGTTTAGCAGGGCTTCTAGAACGGCTTCGGTTCTAACTAAAGTTCTGGTAAACAATCATTCAAAAAATAACTTCGGCGAGGAAGCCTAGAGGAGATCAGAAAATATGGTTTCTCCATACTCCTCTCACAAATTTGACACAAATCTATCTCTATTAATAAAAAGATAAAATTTCTAGCACAAAATCTTTCGTCCAACTAAAAAAACAACTCGGTTACAGTTTACGTTTTTCCGTTTTCATGTCCAAGTCCTTTTTCTTTTCATGGAATTTTTCTTTTTCCTGAGCCTCCCCTAACTAGCTACACGAATGGTGGTTTGACAATGAGTTAGAGATGAAAGCGGATCAAGTTCAGCCACCAAAGATTTTTCCAAATCAAATCCACCTCGGACAGGTCTCCTGATGCGGCACAACAACAGATTGATGATGGGGGCACAGAGTTGGGATACACCGGATCATCGAGAGGATGCATACGGCAATCGCGACGCAGTGGAGCTGCAGAGATTCACGGCGCGGCATTGGGCACAGCTTTCCTCTAAAGTTTGGCAGCTGCGCGGCACTGGTTCTGCTACACACGCGAGTTGGGATGACGTTCCGAAGCACACCGAATCATCGAGAGGATGCAGACGACAATCGCCACGCAGTGGAGCTACAGAGATTCACGACGCGGCATTGGGCGTAGCTTCCTCTAAAGCTTGGCAGCTGCACGGCATTGGTTCTGTTGCATGCCGTGGTGCTGGGGCGGCTGCGCGGCGCGGCGCTAGGGCCGGGGGCGCTGGCGGGCGGCGCTGGAGTGGACGTTGGTGGTGGAGCGGTGCAGTGCTGGGGCGGGTGCTGGCGGCAGGCGGCGGTGCTCTGGTTTCTCCTGTACGACCGCTCTATGCTCTACGTGTCGGATGAATGAGTAGAGTCGATGGGAGAGGAGAGAAATAGGCCTGCAGTCGACAATCAAATAGGCTTGGAGTCCGATGAGCCATGTCCTAATAATGAGACAGTCAATGCAAATGGACCTGCAACCCGAACGCTAGAATGCATTCATATTTTCTTATAAAATCTATAAACCATTAACGTCAGTATTCTCCGAGCAATCTATTTTTTAGGAATCCGTGCAATCTAAAATTATGGTACTAAATATTTATATAAATAAATATATCAGAATCATGTTCCCGTTTCATAGCTACGTTGCAGGTATATCATCTAAATTATCTAGAGACCACGTTCCACTCTTCGAACTAATCGTCCTAAAGAGATATACTCTCATGAATCAGGAACTTTTTGATCCACGTACCTGTTTCTCGTACCGTTCGTATCGGAAACTTTGTGACACTGGTACAAACCAAACCAAAAAAAACTAAAAGCACCAATGTGTTCAATCCGTTGTCCCTGGACTTCTAACGTATAAATTAAGTGAACAAATTGTAAAATTATATTTACACAAATAAATGATTTTTCCTTTTTTTAACACAACTCCCACGAAGCATTTATTTCTTTTTCTGTTGCAATGCACGGGTATATTTGCTAGTTATGACAAAATTGCCACTTGAGCCGATTTTGCCAAATGTTTTCTAGAATGGATTTAGCTTCATTAGAGAAGATGCTCCACAAGAGGAGCCCAAGTCGATCAGAGCCTTACCAAATTGACCCTTCTTCTACATTCCTGTGCAAATAATCTCAGTGTAAGTCCGAGAAAGCAGAAAGAGGAAAAGTTGCTTGTATGGTAGCTCTAGCCTCCATGATTTTGCTACTAGTACTTGTCTACTGGTAGGTATATGCCTTGCTCGGAAGTGTAGTGGGAGGGAGAGAACCGGTGAAATAGATGATTGTATTGCTAAGCCTTGTGGACAGATTATATACACTAGTACAGAGACATACTATACAGGCGGATCTCCACGCATTTGTACTAGCGTTTTTCAGCACCGCCTGCGCTGGAGGCCAGTGGAAATAGGACCACAGCACAGGCAGTTGCTTTTGAACCGCCTGTGTAAATGGATCATTTACACAGGCGGTTCACTAAGTGAGCCGCTTATGAAAATGGATTTCCATAGGCGGTTCAAAAGTAACCGCCTGTAATGTTAGATATTTTTATATTATTAAATATATACATATACATTGATATTGGAACTACTAAACCTTATTGGATTGTGTTCAAATATAGCAACATGAAATTTAAATATTTCATACATACATTTATATACATCAAAGTTTCGTGCTCACAAACATAAAGTTACAAGAGTATCTATACATCACACATTATATACATCAAAGTTTTCACTCGTTGTCTAATAACTGTCTCGACTAAGTTGAAGCCTACTAATATCTGTGAGCATTCTATACTCTAGGCGTGCTAAGACGTTGGTAGCATCGTGATATTTCCCTTCACATGGAATGACTTCTTTCAAGATGAATGAGCACAGGTCCTCAACTATGTTGTATAAAGCATGTTCGGTCATGTGCTTAGCCTTTTTTACATCAAATTTCTGGAAAGAAGGTTTATAAACATCATATATTTACACTTGATAATACATTTGCAAATTTAATGTCAGAAATACATACATGACTATAACTTATATTACCTTAGAAGGGTTCTTGATGTATCGCCCATTCTCTCTCATGAACTCGCACATGTAGAATCCACAGTGGACCAATCCGAGTGGTTGCTTGTGACACTATATAACGGGAAAGTGATTATTTACTTGCAACATCGTCCTATATATTGTACATGTATGATATGTATTCATAAATTTCTATACGTACCAGCCAGTTATGATGTATTTTCAATGGCTGCCCTTGTGTTGATGACTCGCACCTTCCACCTTTAATCTTATAATACCTATATGCCCTATAATCTTGAATAGAATCACCTTGTTATTCTTAACATCTCATCGATTAAAGTATGCATGCAAAATCTCGACTTACAGCTCTAAGTGCCTCACGAATGTTTCATAGCTTGTAGTCAGGTAATCTGCGGAGTCACATACCAACACCTATCCAGGCCTAGGAAAAATCATGAAGCAGATCCAGTGGTCTCTGCATGAATTAAATTTGTGATGCATGTGTGTACTAAAATAATTAATTTGATATATGCAAACTCACACTAACCCAAAGTTGTAGGGGGCCACTATGGATTTCCAGTGTTGAAACTAAAGCATTGCGTGTCCTAGGTACAAGGCGTATCTGTCTTCAAACTCCTTCGTAAGTTCCGCTGTTTTCTTCTCCCGTTCTTCACCTTGTAAACCCTGTAAGTCTTCGTGATCATCCCCGATTCTGAATGTGTGCTGCTCCTCACATATTTTCATTGGGTTTAAATACCTAACCCTTTGACTGGCATTAGAATTAGGATTTCGACCGTAACACATCTCTTGCTAATCATATTGCATTCTGCAAGGCGCACATACTTGTAAGATATTGAAAATTGATACAACTCACTAATAATAACACATGCATGTGTTAGTATGAGTGACACTTACAATGCAAACACCGTTACGAGCTGTACATCGAGTCTCTAGAGGTTCATCATCATCCACATGTCCTCAAAGGTAATAACATTCGTTTGTCTACCACTAACAAATACAGCTGGTGGTATAGACACATTGATGGTGTCGATGCCAACAGAGGATGCTCTCATGTACCAGTCATGTAGCCTTTTAACACCAGCTGGGATCTTCTTGAGTGTATCCCACTTGAGTAGAGGCCTTCCAAGCACGTATTTATCAGGGATATTTTTGTAATCGTCCATTGTTTGCTTCATGATACTTACGGTAATTACCTTATGCTTTTTTGCTAACTTCTCATGCTCAGCCAAGTCAAGGGAGAGATTAAAAGCTCTATGTTTGGTGTTGATAATTAGTGACAATGTCCAAGTGCTAATCATGTGCTTAAGATTGTATGTAGCAAAGGATGATTAGCACATAACATGGTGAAGCATGATGATCAAGTGTGGATGATGAAGTGATTACCATGGTGATGAAGGAGGAACAAGGTGCAACCCTATGGAGCTCAAGGCAAAGGTATCAATAGGGTTTTGCATTTTGGTGATCAAGACACCTAGAGGGTGTGATCACATTTAGGATCGATAGCTGTACTATAAAGAGGGGAATTTCCGGGGCTATTGTTCACCTAAGTGCCACTAGATGAAGATTTATTTGCATATACATTTAGATCTAGTGGAGAGCTAACTTAACGCCTCGAAAAATAATTGTGAAAATGCTAACACACTTGCATATGACGATGATCACTTGGTGGTGTTAGCACATTTGCGAAGGCGGTGAAGTTTGAGCGGTAGAGAGAGGTTTGGGTTCAGCGCTTTTTGGAAAATAAAATGCCTATTTTCCACTGCACCGGACGCGAAGAAACGGAGGTCACAGAGGTGACCGGATGTTGTACTGGACGCGGTCTCAGCGTAACCGGACGCGTCCGGTCAGTGTCAGCGAGCAGCTCGAGGGGTAGCTAGGGTTTCTAATCGGAGCGTCTGACACCTCACGGGACAGGCATGTCCGGTCAACTTGGCGTGGAGCAGAATTAGCGAAAAGCTAACTGGACGCGGTGTTGAGTCCGGTCATGGTGGATCGGACGTGTCCGGTTGTCGTGGGAGCTTACTGGACTCAAACCAGACGCCGGGTGTAACACGTACGGTCAGTTCTATAGCACGTCCGGTCGCTGACTCACTGGAGCGCTGCTCGGCTTGACTAGCACGTCTAGTCGGTCACGCGACCAGCGCGTCCGGTCATGCTTCGCGCGTGGGTGGTATGCGCACCTACGCGTCCAGTTAGTTCGACCAACACGTCCGGTCAGCACGACTGCAACAGAATCTAGTGCCTAACGGCTCTATTCAAAGGGGTACGTCTATAAATACGTGTTGGCCAGCTCTTTGGAGCATCTCTTGGTTTGTTGATCATCCTAACACTCCTTTGAGCTGAGCACATGCCCTCCACTCTTTCTCCCTTGCTTGTTTGCCTAATCAAAACGAGATTGAGTGATCTCAAGTGCATTTGCTTATGAGTTTGCATCTAGTTGGCACTTGGGTGTTCTTTTGCTGCGAGATTCTTGTTTCTCTTGGTGGTTGCCACCACCAAGACGGCTTGGAGCAGCGGTGGAGGTCCGGCACGTGTTGGTGATTGTTCGTGGCTGGCTCCGGTGAGCTTGTTGTGAGGGGTTGTTATGGTTCCCTGGCGAAGCGCCAAATTCCAACTCTAGTGGATTGCTTGTGTCGGAACTTCTCACTATTTGATAGGTTCTTGTGGCGCCTTTTGAGAGGCTCGGTGTGATACTGATTAGCCACCGAACCACGTGGTATAGGGGGACACAACGGGGACTAGCGTGCCGGCAAGCACGTGAACCTCGGGATAAATCATCGTGTCTTCACTTCTTTGATTGTGATTGATTTATCTCGGTGGATTGGTTATTTTGATTATCATCACTTGGAACTATTGATTGATTGGCTCAATCCATCGCTCCTCGGTGAAATATTTCTTACCCTACTCTTGTATTACATTTCAAGTACTTAGTTATTTTCTCTAGTGCTTAGTAGCTTGAGTAGAGTAGCCTTCTAGTTTTCCTCTTGCGGTTTGACTTGTGCGGTTGAGTGAAATATATTAGAATTATCCTTTGGATAGGTGGCTTGCAACACTCCATAAGCTAGGCAAAACTCGCTTCTCGCTATTTGTTATTGCTAATTAAATTGTCTAGCACATTTTGTAGAAAGTTTAATTACGCTATTCACCCCCTCTAGCCATCAAGATCTTTCATACGTGCAGTACGGCTTTGTGCAATTCCTGACAAAAATTTGGCCGTGCCGACAGTCTTTTTCTTTGGCTCGAAGGGGAAACCAATTTGGGTACTGAAAATTTCTTCCTCCGTCGCTCTGGTGTCTCCCATGTTTGTTCAGGATCTTTGGGTGGTGGAGAAGGTGGAGAATTGAATGCTAACGAGGATGATGGGGGTCAACGGGAGCCACGATCGGCAACGATGGTGGGTTAGGAAGAGGATCGGCAGGTGCTGGCGAGTCCTGAGTGAGTGGCGGGGCTTGAGAGGATGGTGGTGGCTCACTCAACTGGGCATCTCGTTGAGGCCAAAGGATGAAGTTCTTAATAGCCTGTCCGAGTTTCTCAATGCCCTCAGGACCGGGGATGTCTAGCATGTCACCCTCATATCCTTGGATGACCGTCGACACTTCTACCTTGCAGTAGTCTTCTGGAATGTCGCTCTCATGGTACTTACATCCTGGGATCGCAAGGCCTATGGCTACTTCCCTTGTACGATGATTGTTAATACCATATCTTATGACTAGGGAGCAAGCCACCGGTCTATCAATGTCGTCAACTGGATAGTGAACCTTGTTTATCGTTGACGCAACACTGCTTGGAATGGTTGTGGTACACTGTGTCACCAATGGTTGTGTTGTTGGGACTAGCTGCATTTGGGGAGCCTGAGTGCTCATCTGTTGAGTAGACATCGCACTCGCCAAACGCTGCATCAACTCTGGAGGAGGATCGAATAGAATTTGGGACATCATCTCTTGGAAGTCTTTCTTTGCCTCCTCCTTAAAATAACTTTTTATTTCTTCCTTATATCGATCACATTTCTTGTACTCACCCTCCCACTCTGGTCCAAATCCTTCTTTCTATCCTTCTTTCGATGAGATGCCTCGAACACGACCAGGGTGCTCGAGGTTACCTAGGCCAGCAATAAGGATGGCTCTCTCTCTTCGTGGCTTAAATAATCCTTTGTGCTGCTTAGCTGCCATCGCAAATATGCTCTTTGTTGCTTCATCGAGCATTGGGTCATCAAAGGACACACCGGTCTCAATTTCCCTCGGTTTCCGAGCACGAATCCAATTTGCGGTCCTTTCTCCAAGTTGCTCAGATAGCGTCGGCAACCCTGCCACTTTCTTGGCAGCCACGTCTTGCCTCCACTTAGGAACCTGGCGTTGGTAACTACCTATGCCTAGGTGGTGGTGGTACTTGTTCTTCTTTGCCAGCTCAGTATTGGCTTCACTCCGAGCTACGAACTCTGGCTCTCTCCTTTGCTCTAGAAAAACCGCCCACTACCTGGCCGTAATCTTATACCTTTTTGTTGGGTCCAACCCTTTCTTTGTCCACTTGATATTCATCTCGGACCTCCAGTTTCAGAACATAATCACCCACTGCTTCATGGCATATTCCCTCACAAGTTTGTCTGAGCCCCGAGGAAAAATGAACCTGGTCACTAGCTTATCCCAAATTTTTTTCTTGTTAGCATCTGACACATCTTTCCACTGTCGACATGTGATGTCAAGATTGTCCCTAACTAAGAAACCAAGGGCGTTCTGAAACTTAGGTAGGGCTTCCTCAAGAGCTAGGGGATGTCCTTTCGGGCTCACTTCTGAGTTCTATATGTATCATCTGGCCACCTATTCACTCCTCTGTCACCTTGCTTTCGGTCACTCCGCTTCCTTTTTCTTGAACTCTCAGTGGCCGTCTCGGTCGGGCTCGGTGCGTCTTCGTGTGCCACTTATTCTTGAGCTACAATCTCTTTGAACTGAGACAATACCTCATATTCTTGAAAAAAGGTACACATAATAAATTATCGATTGGTATATATAGATACAAACATAAAAATCATGGATGTGTAATTTACCTCATCATCATGTGGATTGTAATCAGGGTCACATGCCAATTCACGACGAGCCTTCCTTACTTCGGGAGGCTCCATGTCATCACTAACGCTTTCGTATGAAGGCGTGGCGGCCCCTGATGCTTGGCCCGTTTCGTGGGTCCCTTCTACTTGCTCCATGGGGTGGGACGACCCCAGAGCTTGGCGCGTTTGGTGGGTCCCTTGTGATTGCTCCATGGGGTTGGATCCTAGGGCATGTTCCGTGTGTTCAGACCCTGGGGCTTGTTTCATGTGTTCAGACCCTTGTGCTTGGTCCTTGCGCGGAGAACTCATCGTAAAAATCTGACATACAAATATATAATGGTATCATAAGGACCCTAAACCCTATTTAGTAGAGTTTGTATTTATAAAGAAATAATAATTACATCATACATATATATTTATAAAGAAACAATAATTACATCACATATATATATTTACAAAGAAATAATAATTACATTACACATATATATTTATAAAGAAATAATAATTACATCACACATATATATATTTATAAAGAAATAATAATTACATCACACATATATATTTACAAAGAAATAATAATTACATAAATCATATATATTTATAAAGAAATAATAATTACATCATATATATTTATCAAACAAAGCAAAATAAAAAAGGTCGCCAAGCAATTGGGCCGGCCCAACTGCTCGGCCTGCCCATGCCACCGCACCACCTCCGCCGCCCCCGCGCCCGCCACTGCCGCTCCACCACCACACGACCTCCGCCGCCACCGCAGCACCTCCGCCACCACACCACCTCCATCGCCCCTCGCGCCCGCCACCGCACCTCTGCCACCGCACCACCTCCGCCGCCCCCCGCGCCCGCCACCGCACCACCTCTGCCACCACACCACCACCGCGGCTCCACCACCAGCACTCACCACCGCCCCCGTGCCAACGCGTAGAGAGAGAGAGAGAGAGGAGGAGAGAGGAGGCGCAGAGGACTCACTGACATGACGACGGTGGCGAGGCGGCGAGATGCGGTGGAGGCGGCGGCCGGTGGCGGATTTCGGTAGCCTGACGGCGTCGATTCGAAAAACTGGCCCACCAAGAAACTTAGAAAATTTCAGGGCCCTGCGCTTTCTTATATAGGGTGGGCATTTCTACAGGCGGTTGGTATTGACCACCGCCTGTAGAAATGATTTCCACAGGCGGTTGGTATTGACCACCGCCTATAGAAACATGTTTTACAAGCGGGTGGCATTAACCACCACCTGTAGTAATGTATTTTTAAATTTGTTTCTGTTTTTTAAATGAATTTGCAGAAATTGTTTAAAAGCTTCAAAAATTCACATCTTGAGAAATATTGGTCCAAAATTAGTGAAATTTTTTTTGCCGTGTTTCTCTTGAGATGATCTTCATGTTAAAAATATGAAATGCCATGCTTGAGAAACTTTTATATGTAGCTTTATTTAAAATGATTTAAATTGAATATATGCCTCATATCTTGTTTAATACATAAATAATTATAGGTATACTAGAAAAATGTGAATCTAATTTTGTTAGCTTTATTGTACTGTGTACATGTTGTGAAAAATATATTTCTTGGTGCTCTTGTTACTTAGGCTAGAGTTTAGCTAAGGGTAGATTAGGTATTACATATAAAGATGATACAAGCTAGATTATAGAAATAGATTGCATGAAGGTGAAATAAGCATAGGATCTCACATGTAGAAACAGAGAAAGGTACGTAGCATAAGGTACACATTGTAACATAAATGGATTACATGACAAATGACAAATATAATCTAGGCATTTATTGTTCTTCCTTGTCCATCGTGGCGCACCTAGGGAAACAAATTCTATGGGATGCTTCGCTCAACATTCCTTATATTCACTGGATGGTCATCTACAAAGAGTGACATGTCACTGCACTCATTAAATTCATCCAGGTCAGATACACTATCAACTCCTATAGCTTGTTGCTTTCAAGGAAAAACTACATGCTTCGGCTTGTCAGTACTTTTCTTCTCATTGGGAGAAAAGATCTGTTCAGCATAGAAGACCTGTGCAGCACGGTTAGCCATTATCCATAGATTATCTTTGTAGCCTACCTTACTTAGATCAAGAATTCTGACCCCATAGTTGTCCACTGTGACATGTTTGTTTTCAACCCATTGACATCAAAACACAGGGATTTGAAATGTACCATAGTCTAGTTCCTATATGTCCTCAATGAAGCCAAAGTATGTAGTTTCCTCACTAGTTTCAGAGTGTAAGGTGTCAAATCGAACTCCACTGTTCTGTGACATGCTCTTTTTGTCCTTGAACTTGGTACAGTATTTGAAGCCACTAATGTCATAGGTTTGCCATGTCATGACCTGGCGTGATGGTCCAAAAGCCAACACCTTGATGGTGCGTTCCTCAATTGTTTCCTCATCTGGAATGCCATGCTCCCTTAGCCATGAGGTGAACTGATTCTTGTGTTCCTTCACTAACCATTCATCCGTGTGCCCATGATTATGTTCGCGAAGCTCATCAATGTGTTCCTCGATCAAAGGCTCCATTATCGAGAGTTGATGTAGGATGCTGTGATGTGCCTCGAGGACTGTATTGTAATCTTGTAGGACGAATGATTTCTTTCCCATCCTCCCTCTTCCATTCAGCCTACCCTCATGTCGTGACGGAGGCAAAGCTATTGCAACCTGGTCTTTTAGGACCCTATTGCAGAATGGACCTCTAGACTCAATTGTCTCTTTGGTTAAGTACCCCTCTACCATGGACGCCTCAGAACAAGCACGAGTTGATACATAGCCATTTAGTATTAATATGAAACGCTCATACGTCCACATCTCATGCAAGTACATGGGACCCAGTGCCTCTATTTGTGGAACCAAGTGCACCACAAGGTGAACCATAAATATCGAAGAATGCTAGGGGAAAACACATCTCAAATTGTGACACTATCTCCGCTGCTAATTCCTTAAGAGATGCCAACTCATCACGGTCAATCACCTTCTGTGAGATCCTATTGAAGAAGTAGCACAATCGTGTGACTGCAACCTTTATCCACACTGGATTTATAGCTCTGATGGTAATAGGGAGGAAAGTAGTCAGCATGATATGACAATCATGTGAGTTGTAGTTGGTGAGTGTAAGGTCTTTCATTGACATAATACTCCGTATGCTGGAGCAGAATCTAGATGGGACTTTTAAATTCTTCAACCACACACACATCGCATGTTTCTCATCATTGTTGAGGTTGTAGCTTGCTGTCGGGAGGTGGTACTTCCCATTTTCTTGAAGAACAGGGTGAAGTTCTTTTTTTATGTCTAACCGTACCCTGTCAATGCGTGAATTTAGTCCTTCCTTTATCTTGCCCTTCATGTCTAGCAAGGTTCCAATTTGGCTTTCAAACACGTTCTTCTGAACGTGCATACCATCGATCGCATGGTGGACGTCTAACTCTAGCCAGTATGACAAATACTCAAAGAAAATAGACTTCTTCTTGAATGTAGCCCCTAGAGTTGGTTTGACATCCTTTCTTGGTTTTCTGTCTTTTGTCTTCTTCCCAAAAACAAATTTGAGTTTGTTGACTATGTTGAAAACTCTTTTGCCTTTACTGTTACCTAATGGAGTAGTAGACTGTAGTTTAACGTTATTGTCGAAGTACTTATTCATCTTTTTCTAGTGGTACCTGTGTCCTTTCGATAAGAAGCGTCGGTGCCTCATGTACACTATCTTCTTAGATGCAGTAAGGGACATGTAAGCGGTTCCATCTATGCATACCACACAACCAACCTTTCCCTTGAACTGCCCTGATAAAGTGAAAAGAGCAGGGTAATCATTGATCGTAACAAAGATAATTGCTCTCAGCGTGAATGATTCTTTGCGGTACTCATCCATTATTTGAACACCTATTTCCCATAATATTTTCATGTCATCCATTAAGGGCTCCAAGAAAACATCCATGTCAACTCCAGGCTGTGTAGGTCTAGAGATAAGGATGGTTAGCAAAAGGTACTTTCGCTTCTGCATCAACCATGGAGGAAGGTTGTAGATGGTGAGGATCACCGGCCATGTGTTGTGCTTGCTGCTCCTCTTAGCAAATAGATTCATTCCATCAGTACTTAGTGCGAGCCTAACATTTCTTGGTTCCTTTGAAAGTCCTTGTGGTTTTCATTGAAATCTTTCCACTGCTGGCCATCGGTTGGGTGTCAAAGCTTCCCATCGTCCTTGTGGTTCCTTTGCATGCCAGCTCATAAGTTTGGCATCCTCTAGGTTAGCGACCAAACACCTCAATCGATTGACCACAGGCAGGTACCACCGCACCAAAGCATGAATCTTTTTCTACGCATAATAGTCTACTTCTTGTTTTTCTTTGTTGGTGGATTTTGAACTACTCTTCTGGGTCTTCTGTTGGTCCTCTTTCGCTTCTTTCCTTTACACAAGGAGGCAGCACACTCTTCCTCTTTATAGTCTTTATTCGTCTTATACCTACTTGCACCATAATTTGGAAACTATCCAAGTCCTTATAATTAACACCTCGATATAGGATACAATGATTTCTACATGCGTGGATCTTCTCAACACCCATTGTTAGTGGACTGATTAGCTTCTTTGTATAGTACGTGTTAGCAGGCACTTTGTTCTCCTTTGGAAGCATGTCTATGATAATACTCAAGAACACATCGAAGCCAGCATCAGAAAGACCATACCTAGCTTTGCACACCAACAACTTTAGCAAAGACCGCAGCGTCGTGAACTCTTTGGTGCAACCCTTAGACTCATCGTACAAAGGCTCTTGTGCTGCCTTCATCAGGACCTCCATACCTTTCATGAAGAACATTGATGGATCTTCCGCATGATGATGCAACATTGCCTCTAGGAATTCTACATCTTCCGCAGCCATATTATTTGGCAAGACATTAGTTCTGACACCTTCATTTCCTCCAGCGAAACCATGATTAGGAACATTTGGTAGAACATGTTCGGCGTCAGGTTGTTGTGTCTCGTGTATGAACTGAAACCCGCCAACAAGCATATCTAGACCATCGACGTCGATGTTCATAGGGTTTCCAGTTGTATAAGGCGCAGAGCTACCCTCTCCATGCTTTGTCCAAATCAAGTAACCCTTCATAAATCCTCAGCGGACCAGATGAGAAAGGATTTGTTGAGTGTCATCAAATACAACAACATTTCTGCAGTCCATGCATGGACATTGTATGTGTGTCTTCTTTGTTCGCCTTGCATGGTTCTTAGCGGCATCAATAAACCTATGGACCTCGGGTATGTATGATGGATCTAGTCTTGATAACTTATACATCCAAAAGGATCTCTCCATCATTACCTGTAAAATCATGACACCGTGGATCTCGGGTATTGTAATCAGTGCAAAACAAGTAACCATATATATATATCTAGAGATATTTATTAGCACCTTTTGATGTGAGGTAGGGTATAGCTATGGTTTATTAGCTAGGGTTTATGATTTATGTGAGGTTTTAGCTAGGGTTTAGGTAGGGTAGCTAGGGATTAAAGTAACAAAACCTAATAAGTAGCATAATTAAAAAACCTAAGTTGCATCATTACAAAACCTAAGTAGCATAATTAAAATAGATAAATGTGGATAAAATAAATTGTAAAATAAAGAGAGAGGTTAAAGTAAAAAAACCTAATGAGCATAATTAAAAAAATAATAAAAAAACCTACATTTCTCTCTCTACATAAATACACAAGAACACACCATTGATGGAATATATATCTTGCATAAACTAGCTAAATTGAGAAGCAAACATGAAAAGAGAGAGAGAGGAGAGACATTATGTAACCATCTTAAGTAACCTCATTAGAAGAAATAAAGACAAGAAGCTTGATTTTCTTCTCTCTAACTCATGGTGAAACCCTAGATCCAAAAAGTAACTCAAATTAAGTAAGAATGAACAAAATAATGGTACAGGGACATAAACTAACCTTTCTTATCAACCTCCTTCCAAAAAATCAAGATCAAAACCTCTCCCTTATATTTTAAGAGATCTGGACCTCCAAAATGCCCTCTAATGAAAGATGGCTGTGATGAACAATTCTGCTCGGGGAGGAAGGAGGGGTATATATACCAGAAACATCACTGGCGATTGCCTTTTGTAACCGCCTGTGGAAATCCATTTCCACAAGCGATTTTCATATGACAACCGCCTGTGAAAATCTATTTTCACAGGCGGTTATCATAAAGGCAACTGCCAGTGTAAATGTAACATTTGCACTAGCGGTTGGCTTATGACAACCGCCTGTGGAAATGGATTTCCACAAGCGGTTACAAAGTCATGGCCCACCCATTTTTTTACATAGCCGGCCCTAAAGTGAAACTGCCAGTAAAAAAAGTGGACCACCGGCTTAGAGCTCATTTCTACTAGTGATAGACACCACCACAAAAACAGTGCGTGATGACATCAATGCCGGCCTCGTCGCCAAGAGAGGAGTTGTACGCGACCGTTAGCCCCATGCACCCCGAACCTAGCTTGGACACTGTTTGACTTGGCTATGGACATGCATCCAAATAAAGCATAATCCTATACTGTGAGGCCCGGAGAAGGATTTGGTGGTCACCGTACCAAAGTACCAATCACACTCCTAGGGTATTACAAGTAGCAACCCTAATCTTGTATATCTTTATTCCAACTAATAAACACCTAAAATGACATAGGCGGATGGCCGCTAAACCAAATACGTGGTTCAAAGCTTATAGCTGGGAAGTGTATCGTTTAGAGCAACTTCAATAGCCTCTATAAATTTTAATCACTCTATGTATCTCTATTTAGGGAGCTATTTAATGTAAATTATCTTTGTATACTTACTTCAATATATATGTTATCATAATTTTATCTGTGTGAAAAAAATCATGAGAAAATTACCATATATTTCTAGAGAGCCACGGACCCTCCCAAAATTAAAGAGCGAGAAGGATGGTTTTAGAGAGCAAAAATATGGAGACACGTTTAGAGATTCTATTGGAGCATGTTTTTTAGTTTGTTTTCTAAATTTTGTGATAAAAAACCATGTGAGAATATCTTGGAGATGCTTTAAGTTTTCCTTCTGCTGCTTTAGGCCAGATAAATAAATAAATTGGTCAGAATTTGACTAATAATAGATCCCATAGCCATATGTACATTTATAATATATGTATGAGCCCACCAATATAGTATAGTTGGCTACTAGGACATACTTCATCATTAGTACTTAACCCACTTTCTTTTCTCCTAAATTTTTTTTGGAGCTCATGCCTGATCTAGTTGTAAACTTAGTACAACCACTTCTCTTTCTCTTTTCTCCACTTTAACATATAGCTCACTTAGAGCAACTCTAAGAGACTTGCCATTCCCTACTGTGTCATCTGATTTGGAGAATTCGGCGCAAAATATATATGACTGTGCGAGACTATCCACCACATTCTCCAAAAACAATAAAAGGTTATCCCTTAATTTTTTGCTCAGCATAGAAAGCGAGCGGCGATCGCTCGCCAAGTCCATGTGAAAACCCTTTCCCATACGCTTTCGGCCCCCCACATGCGCCATTGCTTAGTCCCACGCGTTGACCTCTCACGCTGTCTCTATCCTCTGCTCTAATTTCCTACGGATTAATAGGAAACCATACAAATTCACGACCTATGAACCAAGAGATTGAGAGTTTGTATCCAAATTGAGAGTGGAACCTGCTCACACAAGAACAGGTGAAAGCCCTAGTTTGGTTTTGGCTAATTGATGAAATCTTAGTACTAACCTCTATGCTAAGTGTGTGAATTAGATAAGGTTCATACATTCCAAATGGTGAAGCTAGAAGATGGTCAATGGAGGTGATGATGGACATAGATGATCAAGTGCTCATCATTTGAAAAGAAGAAAGAGAAAAACAAAACCTAATGGAGATCAAGGCAAATGTATTGCTTAGGATTTTGGTTTTGGTGATCAAGACACCATAGAGGGTGTGATCACATTTAGGATCGATAGTCGTACTATAAAGAGAGAAAATCTTTGGCTAAATGGTTTATCGAGTGTCACTAGGTGACATGATTCATGTATTGCATTTAGGGACCTAGTGTGCTAACGTGTGACCCTTGTAAATGCTAACACACATGCACTCAAGTTCTATGCTTTGTGGTTAGCAACTTGGAAGCAAGGGCAAAGCGGTTGCGGACTTAAAAAAGGAAAGGAGCAGCAGCGCAGTGACCGGACTCTGGCTTTCTATGTCTGATCATGCCAGCGTGGCTAGCTGAGAGGAGCATCAAACGATAGGACACATGACACTATTGCGACCGGATGCGCAGGGGCTGCGTCCGATCGAGGCTGATGTACGCTGACGTCACCGTGCCTCAAACACGTGCATGAACAGTAAGTTGACCGGACGCTGCTGTGCGTTAGGTCGTGCTCGACCAGGTGCGTCCAGTCACTATTTGCGCGATGAAAAACATTACTGGAAATGATCGGACGCGTAGTGTTGTAGCATTAGGTGGTTTGTAGCTGTGCGTTCGGTCGAGTAGTTACTATGGTGCTATTCGTTAATTAGCCGTTAAGATCCGATGGATGAGATTCAAAGGAAGACACATGGCGGCCATCGGTGCGACCGGACTCAGGGTGATCGGACGCTGGGGTACGTCCGGTCATAGAGTCTGGTCACCCCGTGAGCTCCCAATGGCTCTCTGAGTCTTGGGGCACTATAAATAGAAAAGGTACCGGCTTGGGGCTCACTCTCTTGGCACTTTGACATACTAAACATCTTTGTGAGTCTAAGCAAACACCTCTAAAAGGTCCTAATATGGCTAGAGGAGGGTGAATAGCCTAATAAAAATCTACAAGATTACTAGAGCAATTTGATTAGTAAGACAAACGACGTAATGCAATTTTGCTCTAGCTCTACAAGGGTTGCACGCCACCTATCCAAGGATTGCTTAAAGATTTGCTCTAGCTCCTCATGGTCTTCCTTTAGACACTCATGAGATGCTTGGAGCTCATCAAAGGATTGCTTAAGGGCTTTGAGCTCCTTTTGCAATGATTTGCACTTCTTTCTCTTCTTTTCATAACCGGTGCTAAGTTGCTCACATATTTCTATGAGCTCATCCTTGGAGTAGTCCTCCTCATTATCACTCCTACAATTATCACTTTCACATTCATCATCATTTTCATCATATTTTACCTTGGTGGGCTTTACCATAAGGCATGTCAAAGGAGTGTCGAAGAGGAATGGTTTGTTGTAGACGGCGATGCTTGCAAGTGCCTTCTTGATGAACCTCTTGTCATCATCACTTGAATCATCATCATCACTATCATTGGTGCAATCACTATCCTAAGTGACCACACAGCCACTTTATATCTTCTTCTTCTTAAAGGTCATCTTCTTCTCCTTCTTTTCCTTCTTGTCCTTCTTCTTCTTCTTCTTCTTCTTCTCATCTTTCTCATTGTCATTCTTGTAGGGATAATTTGCCGCAATGTGATCCGGGCTTTTGCACTCAAAGCATAGCCTCACATGATCCTTCATGTGATCTCTTCTCTTCCTTGCACCATAGTCTCTCTTCTTCATGAATTTTCCCATCTTGCACACTAGAAGAGCCATGGCCTCATTGTCAATGTCACATGCATCTTCATCTTCACTTGAAGCTTCTTTCTTTGCTTTGCCCTTGCTCTTTGATGAGGTGGATGCCTTGAAAGCCACACTCTTCTTCTTGTCATCATCTTTCTTATCTTTCTTCTCTTCATCTTCATTATCACTATCGTTGTATTGAACATCAGTCATGATATCTCCAAGTATCTCATTGGGAGATACACCGGTCAATCCCCCTCTAAAGATGATAGTTCTCAATGTCTTGAATTTCTTTGGCAAGCACATCAAGAACTTATGAGAGAAGTCCTCATCCCTCACTTTTTTATCCAAACTTTTGAGATCATTGACAATGACTTGGAGCCTATAAAACATCTCCGAAATGGACTCATCATCCTTCACCTTGAAGTTAGATAGCTTGTCCTTGAGTATGTATAGCTTGACACTCTTTACCATTGTAGTGCCCTCATATGTTTCCTCTAATATTGTCCACACTTCACTAGCCCTCTCAAGATCCTTGACTTGCTCAAACACCTTTGAATCAATGCCATTATAAATGGTGTTGAGAGCCATTGTATTGCATTGCTTGTTTACTCTCTCATTATCGCTGAGATTGGTGGGATCAAGAATCACAAAGTCATGCTCGGTTACATCCCACACTCTATCATTGATTGAACCAAGGTATATCTTTCTCTTTCTCTTTCAATAGTCAAAGGAACTAGTGCCATGAAAGAAAGGTGGTTTGTCCTCAACATGGTTGAACACAATTTGAGCCATAATTTGAGCACCGAGGTTGTTAAGCCTTCAATAAATGGTGACCACGACTCTGATACCACTTGAAAGGTCCTAATATGGCTAGAGCGTGGTGAATAACCTAATAAAAATCTATAAGATCACTAAAGCAATTTGATTAGTAAGACAAACGGCGTAATGCAATTTTGCTCTAGCTCTACAAGGGTTGCAAGCCACCTATCCAAATAATTCTAGTTGCTATCAACACTAAGCACACACAAGAGCTAAGTAGCTACTCACTAAGAGCTCTTAAACTTGCTACACTAAAGAGCTCCACTAGAAGAACTTAAGCTACAAAGCAAGCTCTCAAAGTAATGGAGAATTCAATATTGTTATACCGCCCCGTAGGGGATGAACCAATCACCAAGATGATAATCAATCAATACACCGGGACAATACGAAATTGCAAGAGATACAAGTATTTTTCTCCCGAGGTTCACGTGCTTACCGGCACACTACGTCCCTGTTGACCAACACAAGTAATCCACTAGAGTTGCCTTTGACGCTCCACCAGGAAAGGCACAAGAACCCCTTACAATCACTGGGAGGTGGCCAAGAATAATCACCAACTCTTGCAACAACTCCTCCACTGCTCCAAGCCATCTAGATGGCGGCAACCACCAAGAGTAACAAGAATTCTGCAGCTCAAATGATCCCTAAGTGCCACTAGATGTAATCACTCAAGCAAATGCACTTGGAATCACTCAATCTCATTTTGGATTAGTAACCAAGCAAGGGAAATGAGTGGGGGGAGTATGCTCAGCTCAAGAGGATGTCAAGATGATCAAAATGTCGAGAGAGGTCCTCAAGAGTCGGCCACCAACTATTGATAAGTGTCCCTAAAGAATAGAGCTGTTAGGCTCAACAATGTTCCTGCCTTGGGGAGACCAAACACGCTGGTTGGGTTGACCGGACACAGCCTCAGCGTCCGGTCGCTGCGCGTCAAGCCCACGGATGGGTTCCACGTGTCCTCGTTCAAATACTACGTGTTGATCTTTAACGGTTGTGAAGTTAGTCAGTGTGCAATCAAAGCCATGACCGTACGTGCCTGAAGAAATGACCGAACACGGCCAACCTAGGGTCTGGTCGAGTCTAGTAAGGGTTTTTTGTGTGAAAATAGTGACTGGACGCATCCCATCACACGTGACCTAACACGCCTAGTGTCTGGTCCGACCATTGCCTCCTACGTGCAACTAGTCAACACTGACCAGCGTCCGGTCAATGTTTTTCAGCGAGAAACACTTCCGCGACTTCGCCACCTTCTCAACCCTTGCTCAAATGTGCTAACCACCAAGTGTATCACCTTGTGCACGTGTGTTAGCATATTTTCACAAACATTTTCAAGGGTTATGTTAGCTCACATTAGGTCCTAATGCATATGCTCATATGAATTTACCTAGTGACACTTGATAACTGTTTTAACCATGAAATTCCCCTCTTCATAGTACGGCATTGATCCTAAGTCACTCACACCCTCTATGGTGTCTTGAGTGCAAAACAAAAATGGCCCTATCACATATACCTTTGCCTTGAGCCCATTTTTATTTTTTTCTTTCTTTTTTTCCAAGTTGAACCCTTGATCATCTTGTGCTCAACACCACCATCACCATGATCCTTCTCTAGGCTCCACCACTTTAGCATGGGACTTATCATTTCATGTCTACACACTTGGCACAATGATTAGTCCCTAGGTTTCATCAATTATCCAAAACCAACCTAGGGCTTTCAACCTCCCACTCATCTCTATCCTTAATTCATCATCAAAGTGAGATTGTGAGTGATTCCTAGTGCATTTGCTTGAGTGATTGCATCTAGTGGCACTTGGGTATTATTGTGGCTGTGGAGTTCTTGTTACTCTTGGTGGTTGCCACCACCTAGACGGCTTGGAGCAGCGGTGGAGGTCCGGCCCGTATTGGTGATTGTTCGTGTCCGGCTCCGGTGATTGTGAGGGGTCTTGTACCTTCCTCGGTGAAGAGCCAAAAGGTAACTCTAGTGGATTACTCATGTCGTTAAGTTACCTCACTTGTGGGTAGGTTCTTGTGGTGTCCAATTGTGTACACGAGGTTTGTGCAACACCTTAAAAGTCCCTAGTTTGGTTTTGGCTAATTGATGAAACCTAGGACTAACCTTTGTATCTAAGTGGATGATTTAGATAAAGGTGGTCATTGAATATGAGACATAACATTGACTCATGTGACCAAGATGATGAAGACCAAGATGATGCTTGGCTCGATGGACCGGTTGTGAGGGTGAAGGGCAAGTCGAGGCTTCGAAGCGAAGGACCATGCGATGGTGAAGCTTGAGCAAGACTTGGCGCCGATGGACCGATGCAACGGTGAAGAGCAAGTGAAGTCAAGGTCGATGGATCGAGACGGTCATGTGATGATATGAAGTGGATCATATCTTTTGGAGAAACAAAATGGGCTCAAGGCAAAGGTATAACCATAGGGCCATTTTGTTTTGCACTCAAGACACCATAGAGGGTGTGAGTGGTTTAGGATCGATAGCTGAACTATTAAGAGGGGAAGTCTTATTGGTTATTCGATGCATGGGTGCCACTAGGTGAATTCATGAAGTGCATTGCATGTAGGGCCTAGTGAGCTAACTCAAAAACCTTTGAAAATGATTATGAAAATGCTAACACACGTGCACAAGGTGGTGATCACTTGTTGGTGTTGGCACATTTGCGAAGGGGTTGAAGTTTAAGCGGTAGAGAGGGTTTGGGTCTCTCTCTCCCTCCCGTCGAGCTTGCGAGCGCGGGATTCAGGCGTTTTTGGGAACTTGAAATGCATATTTTCTACTACGCCGGAAGTCGGAAAAGAAACGGAGACGAACGGAGGTCACAGAGGTGACCGGACGCTGCACCGGATGCGGTCATGGTATGACCGGACGCGTCCGGTCAGTACAGCGCAGGCGCGGGTGCTAGGGTTTGCAACCGGCGCGTCCGGTCACTCGTGGGACCGGCGCGTCCAGTCATGCGCCCAGAAGGAACTGAGGTTCGCAGAGGACGATCGGACGCGGGGCGCGTCCGGTCACACATGATCAGACGCATCCGATCATTGAAGGAGCTTACTGGACTCTAATCGGACGCGGGCACTGTTGCGTCCGGTCGTTGTGAGGGGCGCGTCCGGTCGTTGCTTCGCGGGCGCGCGGAACAGCGTGACCGGCGCGTCCGATCGTTTGAGGGGCGCGTCCAATCGTTTGACAGGCGCGCCCGGTCGTTATGAGAAGCGCGTCCGGTCATTGGATTTGACCATTGGCACAGTGACCATTGGAGGATCGGACGCGGTCGAGCGCGTCCGGTCAGTTATGACCGGTGCGTCCGGTCATCCCAAACAGACCCAGTGAAGGGGTATAACGACTCTATTTGGATGGGATGCTTATAAATACTTGTTGGCCAGCCCTTGGGGAGGTCACTCGTGATTTCTAACATTCTTGTGCATCCTTTGAGCTAGAGCATCTCCTCCCACTCATCTCTCTTGTTTGATTGCAAATCAAAAGTGAGATTGAGTGATCCCAAAGTGCATTGCATAGCTTGAGGGCATCTAGTGGCACTTGTGGGTGGTTTAGCCGGTGGATTTCTTGTTACTCTTGGAGAGTACCGCTCCTAGTCGGCTTAGAGATTGTTGGAGGTGTTGGCAAGAGAAGGTGATTGTTCTTGGCCACCTCCGGTTGATTGTAAGAGGTTCTTGTGCTTTCCTCGGTGGAACGCCAAAAGCAACTCTATTACATTGTGCGTGTCATTGAGTTACATCACTTGAGAGTGGTGTCTTGCGGTGCCTTGCGGGGCGTGCCTTGAGGGGCAAGTGACTTGAGGGTCACACCGAGGAACCATCTAAGTGTTGGTCGACACAACCGGTGACGTAGCTTGTCGGTGCACAAGTGAACACCGGGTGAACAAAAATATTGTGTCTCTTGTCTCCCGGTGATTGGTCTTCATATTGTGTTGTTGTCAATATTGATTAATTGTATATCATCTTGGTGATTGGCAATATCTTCACTCCACCGTCGGTATAAGATTCACAATCCTATCTCTTGCATTTACTTTTACTAGATTATCTTGTGTAAGCTCTAGTGGTAGCCTTTGCTAGCGTTGTTAGCTTGCTCACTAGTGTAAGTTTAGTGACATAACCCTTGTGTGAACTAGAGATCATAATCTACTAGACTTGTGGATAGGAGGCTTGCATCACAACCGTAGGCTAAGCAAAACTCGTTTTGCGCCATTTGTTGTTCTAACTAGTTTGCTTAGTGTTTCTTGTAGAAATTTTTATAGGCTATTCACCCCCTCTAGCCATCTAGGACCTTACAAGTGGTATCGGAGCCGTGGTCACCGTTTTAATCAAGGCTTAACATCCTTCGGTGTGAAAAATGGTTCAAATTGTGTTCAATCATGTTGGGGGCTAGCCACCGTTCTTTGATGGTGTTAGTTCTTTTGCTCATTGGAAGAGAAAGATGACAATATACCTTGGTTCTATTCATGAGAGAGTTTTGCAAGTCATCGAGAATGACTTTGCTATCATTGATCCCGATCATCTCACCGATGAAGATAGAGCAAATAGAACATGCAATAGAATGGCTCTCAATACACTTTACCATGGCATTGACACAAAAGTATTTGAGGGCATCAAGGACTTAGAATTGGCATATGAAG
Organism: Saccharum hybrid cultivar R570; assembly: GCA_038087645.1. Classification (NCBI taxonomy): domain Eukaryota; kingdom Viridiplantae; phylum Streptophyta; class Magnoliopsida; order Poales; family Poaceae; genus Saccharum; species Saccharum hybrid cultivar. Next base: position 1,302,075 of record JAQSUU010000100.1, read on the forward strand.
TATGGACAAGGTTGAGTGAAACATATGAGGGCACTAAGGTTGTGAAGAGTGCCAAGCTATATGGGCTCAAGAGTGAGTTTGAGAACTTCAAGAAAAAGGATGATGAAACAATCGTTGAAATGTTTCATAGATTGCAAGTGATAGTCAATGATCTCAAGAGCTTAGGGCACAAGACTCAAGATCAAGATTTTTGTCACAAGTTCTTATTGAGCTTACCTAGAAGATTCAAGATGTTGATCATGATGTTGCAAAGAGATGGGCTTGAAGCAATGAAGCCTAATGATTTGCTTGGTGAAGTATTGACCTATGACAAATATGATCAAGATGTTGATGACAAGGAGAAGGTGGAAGATGAGAAGAAGAAGAAGACCGTGGCATTCAAGGCCATCTCCTCCAAGGGCAAAGCTACCATCATTGAAGAAGAAGAAGAAGACATTAGTGAAGATGAAGATTATGAAATTGATGATGAGGCATTTGCTTTTGTAGTCAAGAAAATGGGTCACATGTTCATTAAGAGAAGAGGCTTCAAAAAGAGAAATGACAACTTCAACAGCAATGAGCAACAAAGGAAGTGCTTCAATTGTGATAGCATCGAACATCTTCAAGCCGAATGTCCCTATGACAAGAAGAAGAACAACAAAAGGGGCAAGTTTGAGAAGAAAAAGAGAGAAGCCAAGATGACTTTCAAGAAGGGCAAGAATGGAGCCTATGTGGTCACTTGGGAAAGTGATGATGATGAAGAAGAAGAAGAATCATCCAACAAGGCTTTTGCTTTCATTGCTATCAACAAGAAGCCTTCACTATTTGATTCATCCTCTTCGTGCTTCATGGCCAAAGAAGCTAAGGTATTATATGATGAGAGTGATGATGAAAGTGAAATGGAATATGTTCATGATAGTGATAATGATAAGAATAATGATAATGAAAATGATGATGATGAACCAACTAAAGAACAACTATATGACTTGATGCAACAAACTAGAGACATAGCTATTGCCAAGAACAAGGAGTGTAAGAAGCTTTCAATGAAAGTAGCAATACTTGAGAAAGTTTTAGGTGAGCTTAAGACCACTCATGAGAGTCTAGTGGAAGACCATGAGGATCTTGGTAAAGCTCATTCCAAGCTTGAAAAAGCTCACTCATTGCTACTTGAGCAACAAGCAAAGAAGGAGGTTGTTGTATCATGTGATATAGGTGTTATATGTGATATAATTGATGAATCTTTTTATAAACCTATCATCATGACAAATGCTAACCCTTCTTGTAGCTCTTCATCCACCACCACCAACTCTACCTCCACTACTAGTGATGGTTTCACTTGTGATACCTCACTAATGGTTGAGAATGAGACTCTCAAGAGAGAGGTGGATGAGCTCACTCATGCCCTAGGAAAGGCCTATGGTGGTGAGGCCCGCTTGCTTAAGTGCTTGGGTAGCCAAAGGTTCTCTCTTAACAAAGAGGGATTGAGCTACACTCCCAAGAAAGGCAAGTCGGCCTTTGCAATTCTAAAGCCTAGCTTTATGAAGAGCAATGGTCGATTTTGCAATAGATGCAAGCAAGTTGGGCACCTAGAGCATAATTGCAATAAAAAGAACCAAAGCAAGAAATTTGTTAATGCTATACCTTTTGATTCTTGCTATGTGCTTACCAAAGGTGTGAAGGGTGTGCAAGCTAAGTTTATTGGTACACCCATTGTTGGCCCAAAGAAGAAGGCTATTTGGGTACCAAAGAGCTTAGTTACTAACCTACAATGACCCAAGCAAAAATGGGTACCTAAGCTTCATTGATTTGCTTGTAGGTCAATTACAAAGCCGGAGGAAGGCATTGGATTATTGATAGTGGGTGCACTCAACACATGACCGGTACATCAAGAATGTTTGACTCAATCAATGACAATAATAGTGATGTTGATTCTATCATATTTGGCAATAACAAGAAAGGCAAGGTTATTGGCTTGGGCAAGATTGCAATATCAAATGACATGAGTATCTCCAATGTGTTGCTAGTTGAAAGTTTAGATTTCAATCTTCTATCCGTGGCACAAATATGTGATCTAGGCTACAAATGTATCTTTGGGGTTGATGATGTGGAAGTCATTAGTATAGATGGTTCAAATGTGGCATTCAAGGGCTTTAGATATGAGAATCTCTATCTAGTTGACTTCAATGCTAGAGAAACTTCCTTGACAACTTGCTTAATCTCCAAATCAAGCATGGGTTGGCTTTGGCATAGAAGGCTTGGTCATGTTGGCATGAAACAATTGAAGAAGCTTACAACTCACAATCTTGTCAATGGTTTGAAAGATGTTGAATTTGAGAAGAATAAGCTTTGTAGTGCATGTCAAGCCGGGAAGCAAGTTGGAAGCTCACATCTAAAGAAGAGTACAATGAGCACATGCAAAGCATTTGATTTGATGCACATGGATCTATTTGGCCCAACAACATACTCAAGCTTAGGTGGTAATAAGTATGGTTTTGTCATAGTGGATGACTTCACAAGATTCACATGGGTATTCTTTCTGAGTGACAAAAGTGAAGTGTTTGACACCTTCAAGACATTTCTCATGAGAGTTCACAATGAGTTTGAGATTAGAATCAAGAAAGTGAGAAGTGACAATTGAAGTAAGTTCAAGAATACAAGAATTGAAGAACTTTGTGATCACTATGGCATTAGAAATCAATTCTCGGCCAAGTACACTCCACAATCAAATGTCCTAGTTGAGAGAAAGAATATAACATTGCTTGATATGGCTAGATCAATGCTTCATGAGTACAATATTAGTCAATCTTTTTGGGATGAAGCAATCAATACCGCTTGCTACTACATCAATAGACTATATTGTCATCCATTGCTAGAGAAAACCCCATATGAGCTACTTCATGGAAGAAAGCCCAATATTTCTTACTTTAGAGTGTTTGGTTGCAAATGTTATATCTTGAAGGACACTAGATTGGGAAAGTTTGACAAGAGATGTGATGAGGGGTTCCTACTTGGTTATTTAACTACAAGCAAAGCTTATAGAGTTTGGAATAATTCAAGTGGTATTCTAGAAGAAGTCCATGATGTGCAATTTGATGAAACCAATGGGTCACAAGATGAAGAAGAGAATCTAGATGATGTTGGTGGAACTCAATTGGTGGAAGCAATGAAGAACATGGACATTGGGGACATTAGAGCAAAGCAAGTAATTGATATTCAAGATGATGATAAAGATCAAGTGCTCAATTCTCCATTCAAGCTAGCTAGTGACTCTCAAGTGCAAGATCATGGTGCTAGTTCATCTCATCAAGATACATCAAGTGATCAACCAAGCTCAAGCAATCAAGTGCAAGTACTCCAACCACAACATGTTGCAAGAGATCACCCCATTGATAGTGTTATTGGTGATATTAGAAGTGGTGTGCAAACAAGATCAAGATTGGCTATGTTTTGTGAGCATGCATCATTTGTGTCAACCATAGAACCAAAGAAAATAGAAGAAGCTTTGAGGGATGCCAATTGGATTATGGCTATGCAAGAAGAGCTTAACAATTTCACAAGAAATGATATTTGGGAATTGGTAGAAAGGCCAAATGACTACAATATGATTGGAACCAAATGGGTGTTCAAAAACAAGCAAGATCAAGATGGCATTGTGGTTAGAAACAAAGCAAGACTAGTTGCTCAAGGTTACACTCAAGTAGAAGGTCTTGACTATGATGAGACATATGCTCCCGTGGCAAGATTGGAAGCAATAAGGATTCTATTGGCTTATGCTTGTGCACACAATATCAAACTATATCAAATAGATATCAAAAGTGCATTTCTCAACGGGATCATCAATGAGTTAGTCTTTGTTGAGCAACCTCCCGGATTTGAAGATAACAAGAAACCCAACCATGTATACAAGTTGAAGAAGGCCTTATATGGCTTAAAGCAAGCACCTAGAGCATGGTATGAGAGGCTAAGGGATTTCCTTCTCTCTAAGGGATTCAAGATGGGCAAGGTTGATACAACTTTATTCATCAAGAAGATTGGGAATGATCTATTCATAGTGCAAATATATGTTGATGACATCATCTTTGGATCAACCGATCAAACTTATTGTGAAGAATTTGGTGCTATGATGACCAAAGAATTTGAAATGTCTATGATTGGTGAACTTAGCTACTTCCTTGGTCTCCAAGTCAAGCAATTGAAGAATGGGACATTTGTGAGTTAAGGGAAATACATAAGGGACATGTTGAAGAAGTTTGAAATGCAAGATGCAAAGCCAATTTCAACTCCAATGGGTACAAATGGCAATTTGGATAATGATTTTGATGGAAAAATGGTGAATCAAAAGGAATATCGGTCTTTGATTAGAAGTCTACTCTATGTCACCGCATCAAGGCCGGATGTCATGTTTAGTGTTTGTATGTGTGCTAGATATCAAGCCTCACCTAGAGAGAGTCATCTCACGACCGCAAAGAGAATATTGAGGTACTTGAAGCAAACAAGAGATGTTGGACTATGGTATCCCAAAGGGTCAAAGTTTGAATTAATTGGATATTCAGACTCCGACTATGGGGGTTGCAAGATCAATAGAAAGAGCATAAGTGGCACATGTCAATTACTTGGAAGATCACTTGTGTCATGGTCCTCAAAGAAACAAAATAGTGTGGCAATCTCTACCGTCGAAGCCGAATATGTGAGTGCGGGGAGTTGTTGTGCACAATTGCTATGGATGAAATCAACCTTGAAGGATTATGGCCTCAACTTCAAGAATGTGCCATTGCTATGTGATAATAAAAGTGCAATCAAGATGACACAAAATCCGGTTCAACATGGAAGAACAAAACATATTGACATAAGGCATCATTTCATTAGAGATCATCAACAAAAGGGAGATATTGCCATTGAAAGTGTTGGCACCGATGATCAACTTGCCGATATTCTCACCAAGCCACTTGATGAAAAGAGGTTTTGCAAGCTAAGGAATGAATTGAACATTCTTGATTTCTCAAACATGAGTTGAATGCACCCCACCCACTTATTGACATGCCTCTCCTTCGATATTGCAAGGTAAAATTGATTGACATGTCATTCATCCTATGCTAAAGACTTGCTAGAGCATATAGACATAATAAGTGGTACGCATAAGCATTCATGATAAATCAAATGAATTTGATAGATATATGTTACCACTATTGCTTCTATGCTTGTTTTTGATCTAGTGGTGGCATATGACATGTTTGTGAGCTTGTAAACCTAGTGTTGAATCTAGAAGATTTGCTATAAGTGTTTAATTCAACATAGACAAGATAACCCTTATTATGAGGAGTGAAGAAGCTTGTTTTTGGTTCAAATCGAATTAAATATCTTTGGCAAGTATTCTAGGTTGAACCAAATTTGATAAATTTTTTAACCTTACATGTGGTATCGAATTAAATTCTAACCTACTCCATCAAACATTTTTTCTCTCTCCACAATTTGATCCCATTTTTGGGTAAGTTGTTGACAAAGGGGGAGAGAAAAAGATGATTCAACATAATAAAGGGGTAAATAAAATTTTGATGCACACAAGTAGGGGGAGCAAACTCATAAACAAAGTTGTTGCATTTGTTTGTGCATTCTCATATGACTTGCTCATTGCACATGTTTTTAAATTCAATATACGTGCTTGTGTGGTGCAATGCTAGTATAGGACTTGAATGATGAAATGATCTACTAGCATGCATAGGAATAGTTTCATGTGGTATCTAGACTTGCTTAAAGCTCTACAAGTGTTACAAGTGGTCCAAGAACCTTTAAATATAATGTTGATCTCACGGGGTTCTTGAGTTGTGATGGATGTCTAGTTACTTCATGATGCTAAGGATGGTGTAAAAGGCAACTCTGATTGGTATCACGCTTCAAAGGTCCATTTCTTACACCTTAGCATCATTTTGGTAGAATTACTCTCTCAACACTTCTATTCTATGCATATGTGCAAAGCTTTCAATCCAAACTCTATGCACATATGTAGGGAGAGCTAATGCTACCAAAACCGAGCTAGTGATAATTGTCCAAATTTTTTTTATGAGCATAATGATTGGACAAGTATGACAAGTTCAAAACTTTTATTATCAAAATCATCTTTGTGAGGGTTGTCATCAATTACCAAAAAGGGGGAGATTGAAAGTCCCTAGTTTGGTTTTGGCTAATTGATGAAACCTAGGACTAACCTTTGTATCTAAGTGGATGATTTAGATAAAGGTGGTCATTGAATATGAGACATAACATTGACTCATGTGACCAAGATGATGAAGACCAAGATGATGCTTGGCTCGATGGACCGGTTGTGAGGGTGAAGGGCAAGTCGAGGCTTCGAAGCGAAGGACCATGCGATGGTGAAGCTTGAGCAAGACTTGGCGCCGACGGACCGATGCAACGGTGAAGAGCAAGTGAAGTCAAGGTCGATGGATCGAGACGGTCATGTAATGATATGAAGTGGATCATATCTTTTGGAGAAACAAAATGGGCTCAAGGCAAAGGTATAACCATAGGGCCATTTTGTTTTGCACTCAAGACACCATAGAGGGTGTGAGTGGTTTAGGATCGATAGCCGAACTATTAAGAGGGGAAGTCTTATTGGTTATTCGATGCACGGGTGCCACTAGGTGAATTCATGAAGTGCATTGCATGTAGGGCCTAGTGAGCTAACTGGAAAACCTTCGAAAATGATTATGAAAATGCTAACACACGTGCACAAGGTGGTGATCACTTATTGGTGTTGGCACATATGCGAAGGGGTTGAAGTTTAAGTGGTAGAGAGGGTTTGGGTCTCTCTCTCTCTCCCGTCGAGCTTGCGAGCGCGGGATTCAGGCGTTTTTGGGAACTTGAAATGCCTATTTTCTACTACGCCGAAAGTCGGAAAAGAAACGAAGGCGAACGGAGGTCACAGAGGTGACCGGACGCTGCACCGGACGCGGTCATGGTATGACTGGACGCGTCCAGTCAGTACAGCACAGGCGCGGGTGCTAGGGTTTGCAACCGGCGCGTCCGGTCACTCGCGGGACCGGCGCGTCCGGTCATGCGCCCAGAAGGAACTGAGGTTCGCAGAGGACGATCGGACGTGGGGCGCGTCCGGTCACACATGATCGGACGCGTCCGATCATTGAAGGAGCTTACTGGACTCTAATCGGACGCGGGCACTGTCGCATCCGGTCGTTGTGAGGGGCGCGTCCGGTCGTTGCTTCGCGAGCACGCGGAACAGCACGACCGGCGCGTCCGATCGTTTGAGGGGCGCGTCCGGTCGTTTGACAGGCGCGTCCGGTCGTTATGAGAAGCGCGTCCGGTCATTGGATTTGACCGTTGGCGCAGTGACCGTTGGAGGATCGGACGCGGTCGAGCGCGTCCGGTCAGTTATGACCGGCGCGTCCGGTCATCCCGAACAGACCTAGTGAAGGGGTATAATGGCTCTATTTGGATGGGATGCTTATAAATACTTGTTGGCCGGCCCTTGGGGAGGTCACTCGTGATTTCTAACATTCTTGTGCATCCTTTGAGCTAGAGCATCTCCTCCCACTCATCTCTCTTGTTTGATTGCAAATCAAAAGTGAGATTGAGTGATCCTAAAGTGCATTGCATAGCTTGAGGGCATCTAGTGGCACTTGTGGGTGGTTTAGCCGGTGGATTTCTTGTTACTCTTGGAGAGTACCGCTCCTAGCCGGCTTGGAGATTGTTGGAGGCATTGGCAAGAGAAGGTGATTGTTCTTGGCTACCTCCGGTTGATTGTAAGAGGTTCTCGTGCTTTCCTCGGCGGGACGCCAAAAACAACTCTATTACATTGCGCGTGTCATTGAGTTACCTCACTTGAGAGTGGTGTCTTGCGGTGCCTTGCAGGGCGTGCCTTGAGGGGCAAGTGACTTGAGGGTCACACCGAGGAACCATCTAAGTGTTGGTCGACACAACCGGTGACATAGCTTGTCGGTGCACAAGTGAACACCGGGTGAACAAAAATATTGTGTCTCTTGTCTCCCGGTGATTGGTCTTCATATTGTGTTGTTGTCAATATTGATTAATTGTATATCATCTTGGTGATTGGCAACATCTTCACTCCACCGTCGGTATAAGATTCGCAATCCTATCTCTTGCATTTACTTTTACTAGATTATCTTGTGTAAGCTCTAGTGGTAGCCTTTGCTAGCGTTGTTAGCTTGCTCACTAGTGTAAGTTTAGTGACATAACCCTTGTGTGAACTAGAGATCATAATCTACTAGACTTGTGGATAGGAGGCTTGCATCACAATCGTAGGCTAAGCAAAACTCGCTTTGCGCCGTTTGTTGTTCTAACTAGTTTGCTTAGTGTTTCTTGTAGAAATTTTTATAGGCTATTCACCCCCCTCTAGCCATCTAGGATCTTACACACCTCTTAACCGCCGAACAACCTAGTGTTGGTCGACACAACGGGGACTAGCATGCCGGCAAGCATGTGAACCTTAGGAGAAAAATCGTGTCTCCATTGTGATTGATTATTTAGATTTCTCCTGGTGATTGGTCTTCACCTATTGTGTTTGGTTCATTCCTCGACGCGGCGGTATAAAGATCACATCTCTCTTATTTACATTCCCGCAAACTAGTTATAACAAGTTCTTTAGTGTAATTAGTTTTGAGAGCTTGTCTTACCTTTGCTAGTGTAGCTTCTCACTTAGTTGAGCTCTTTAGTGTAACTAGATTTTAAGAGCTCGTAGTGACTTAGCCATTGATTGACTTAGAGATTGCAGCAACTAGAATTGTTGGGATAGGTGGCTTGTAACACTTGTTAGTGCTAGTGCAAAAAGTTTTATAGCCAATTAGTTATCTAATGAGTTTGTCTAGTGTTTTGTAGATTTTAAATTAGGCTATTCACCCCCTCTAGCCAATTAGGACTTTCAACAGGGCATCACACCAAGTAAGCCAGTACCCAAGATGACTCACCAATAGAGAAGAGAAACCTTGGTTCATGTCACGATAGATCTCCGTTCCATTGGCTACAATACGAGGGTGGTGAGGCATTGCAACGAAAGTAGCAGACTGGCGAAGCGTGTATGCTTGGCCATGTTGCATCGTGTGGCGCTCGGTGTGTAGAGGAGGAGCAAGCGGGAGGCCTGTTGCAGGAACCATGCTTCTCTGAGGGACAGGTGATAGAAGCGAACAATGAGGTGATAGCCAGCGAGGTTAGGAGAGAGAGGAGGGGGCGGGGAGGCACCAAGCCAGGTGGGAAGATTACTACCAGTAAAGTATGGTTGCTAGATGCGGTAGGACGCTGGCATGTGTGAGCTCTACCGCAATGGGCAATGATGACCGAGAATGGGGTTGCAGCCGCAGAGGCACTTTAGCTATCTAGCGCCATAAGCATGTCAGCGGCAGTCTAAGCCAACACGATGCCACCGAAAGCCTAGGTAACACAAACCCTCAAATTGATGGATCTGAAAAACTTTTGATGACATGGCAGGTTTGAATATAAACAAGGCCAATGTTTACATAGTCTGTTGAAATAGTCTAGTTTTTTAGTAGAGTTTATTTTAGGAATAGCTAAATCAATAATTTGAATCTCTTTTTTGACTTCGAGTTACTCTATAACCCTATATTATAGTACTTTCTCTATTATAACTTAAAAGGCATTTGACTTTTTTAGACCCGGTTACAGACGTAGACGCTTACATACACGAGCGCACACTCACCTCTATAAACGCACGCACATACACCCTACCCCTATGAGCACCTCTAAAGAATTGAGTTGGACCCTACCCTACTGTTGAGGGGCACGTCGCCTACCACTGAAAGAATAGCCCCGTTAAATCTAGAAAAATTACGAGAACCCGTTAGGGACTTGAACCCAGGTAGACAGGTTCATCACAAGAAACCCAAACAGTAGAGCTACGCTCAGTTCGCCATTTTGACTTATTTTAGATACGTAGCGTTTGCTATACAAACATCTTATTAAGGGCCCGTTTAGTTGCCTTGGAATGGCCCGTTCTAGGGCCCATTCTAGGTGGATCGAAGCGGCTTGTTTCAAAAACATATCTATGCTGAAATCACTATTCGGTTTGGGCTGGCCTGAAAAGTAAACAGGCCAGGAATTGAATTTCCACACCCTTTACGGCCCGAAACGCAGCCACTCCCTCCAGGCCCGGCTCGGAGTCTGGCTAGGTTTAAGTGAACCACCAGGATCCACTCAATCCGGCTCAGTAAGAAAAATAGGCCTAGTTTCAACATTTAACAAATGAACGAGGTCTAATTTAGGAAAAAGTCCACATTATCTCCCTCAATTTTTGCGAAAGTCTGTTTTTTCTCCTTAAACTCTAAAACCAGGTAAACCACCTCCCTGAACTTTTAAAACCGTTCGTTTTACATTCCTGATCGGTTATAATTTAGGTGTATACTTGTTAAAAAGTATTTATAAATCTATAACTAAGTTATACATGATCCAATGAGTATGAAATTTTTACTACATTTTAAGTATACAATAATTATCCTATCATAGAAATTTCACCACAATTGACCATAGAAACTGCAGCTATGAATTAATTATAAAAAAACATAGATCTAAAGTTACAATAAAAAAATTGTACTAAAGTATACCATATTATATGTTTACTATGTAGATCTACTCATGTGGAGTCTAACAAAATTGAAATTTTTATTTTATGATTTTTCTGTGACTTACTATAATTTTTTAAAGATTCAGCCGAAATAAATAAAAAAGAAAAAGACAAAACCATCTTTCAAAACCGCTTAAAACAGTCTGAGAGGTAAAACGAACGGTTTTAAAAGTTTATAGAGCTGGTTTATCCGATTTTAAAGTTTATGGAGAAAAAGTAAACTTTCGTAAAAGTTAAACCAGATAGTGTGGACTTTTTCCTCAAATTTACGTAGAACGGAAATTAGTCGAACCGGGGATTCGTGGAAGCCTTGATTGGGCCTCGGCCCAAGGCTATGCAATCGGAAATGCTGTATGTCAGACGTCCGATTTCTTTTCTTCACCTTCGGACGTGTCTTTCGCTCGTCCACTCGTTTCCCCTAGCCTCATCTGCTCGCTCCTCGCTCACTGCCCCTCGCTCCACTCGTCACGCGCTGCCCATCGCTCCTCATCTGCTCCACTCGTCACGCGCTGCCCATCCATTGCCCCTCACTCCTCATCCGCTTCACTCGTCACACGCGTTGCCCCTCGCTCGCTGCTCCCCCGCGCTCTCCTCACGGCGACCTTCTCCATGCCATTGTCGGGACGAAGCGCCCAAGCGACGCAAGCTCGACGCACCCACGCCGCCTATGCTCCCTTCTCCCCTTCTTCTCTCGCGCCACCCTTGCCCTCACATCCAGCGGTGCAGACCACGACAGAGGCTGTGGTGACCTCCGGCCACCGGAGAGAAGCTCGACGACGGTGGCTTTTCCAACGAGGTAGGTGGATCCCTCATGGATCTGAGCCGTCCCCTTCCTTCTCCTCCTCCTCCGGATCCGAAATCGGCTCCTCCTCCCTCTAGATCTAAAGGATGTGGTGGTGGCTAAGGGTTCCAGCGAGCTTTCTGGTGTGAGCTTTCACCATGTTGCAATGATTTTCTTCGATTGTTGCATTATGTCTCGGTTGATGTTGCAATAGGTTAGGGTTCTAGCGAGCTCTTTGGGTTGAGCTCTCACCGTGTTGCATTGGTTTTTCCCGTTTGTTGCATCAGGTCTCGGGTGATGTTGCAGTAGGCTAGGGGTTCCGACGAGCTCTCTGGGTTGAGCTCTCACCGTGTTGCATTGGTTTTCTCCCTTTGTTGTATTAGGTCTCGGGTGATGTTGAAATGGTTTTCTTCATTTGTTGCATTAGGTCTCGGGTGATGTTGAAATAGTTTTCTTCGTTTATTGCATTAGGTCTAGGTTGATGTTGCAATGACTTTCTTCGTTTGTTGCATTAGATCTCGGTTGATGTTGCAATGGTTTTCTTCGTTTGTTGCATTAGACCTCGGTTGATGTTGCAATGGTTTTCTTTGAATGTTGCATTAGGTCTCGGTTGATGTTGCAATGATTTTCTTCATTTGTTGCATTAGGTCTCGATTGATGTTGCATCCTTCTATTGGAGAGGGGCGTGCTGTGCGGACGAGCCGGAGACGGGCGAAGGTGCTAGGAGCCGACGAGGTTGGGAGAGGGGCGGATCCTATGCGGGCAGGGTTCGATCCACTTTCGTCCGTGGGGCGGTACGGGGCTGCGGGGATCGGTGCGGGGCAGTGGAGGCAGGGGCGGATGCGGGGCCGTCCGAACGGGCGGTGCGAGGCATGTGCTTCTTCTTCTCTTTCTATGCAGGGGTGGGTGCGGAGTGCAGGACTGGTACGAACAGAGGACGTCCGATGGGATACATCCATGGGATGTCCGAGCGGGAGCACGATCCCTATGCAATGCAAGCCTACGACGGAACCATCTGACTCACATTGGATACCGCCTTTCGCACTTGCTCGAACATCGCGCTCAGGACTCGAAACCGGTCCCACATAGCACCCGCATCACTGACAGCTGAGCCTCGCTTACATGGTCCCACTAGTCATCGAAGTCAACCGTCCGTTGCAAACCAAACCCGCTTCCTCTGCCATCGTATCTCCGCTTCGCCTCCCTTCGATCGCCTCCCCCCATCCCCAACGAGGCAACGAGTACCCAACGCCAACGCCACCCAAGTCCAGTTCACCCACGCCACGCGCGCGCTCACCGGCCGCCTAGCGCGCTCTCCCCCTCTACGGGAATCTGGATCGCCGCCGCCTGACGCTGCCGCCCGCGCGCTTTCCCCCCTCCGGTTCCGGCCCTAGGTTCCGCTCTATCGGATCCAGGTCGCGCGTGGCGGACCCGCATTGCCCGAGCCAATCGGTTTCCGTTTTTCGAATTTTTGATCCGAGACGAGAGGTTACTTCCACGTGCCGCCGCTCCTAGGCGACGAGTTAGATGGCGTGCGATGGCGGCATGAAGGAGCAGGAGGGCCCCAGCGCGGCGTCTGCGGCCCCAAGTCCTGCGGCTGTGGCTAGGGCGAGGGCGAGGGCGGCGCGGCCTCCGAGGCCCAGGAGCCGCAAGGGGCTAGGCGTGCGGCACCCGCTGAAGCCCTACCGAATCCTTGCAGCCCTCCAGAGGGCGAATGCCAGGGTGAGGGAAGCGGGGGAGGCGACCCTCGTGGCAGCCCTCGCGGCGGCGCAAAAGGAGAGCGAGAGGGAGAACGAGGTGGTGCCCGATGTGTGCGGCGGGTGGAAGAGGTAACGCCTCCTGGATCATGTGCGCGCTATTGCTAATGCTGTTTTTAGTTTGCAAATTTTAGGCTCCACTCAGTTACAATCGAGACATTTTCCTATGAGACGCTTAGGTACTGTTATCGAGTTCCCCGGTTTTATTTAGCTATATAACTCGAAGTATATGGTGTTTATTAATCAAGTTCAAGCGTTCAACTAACTTGTAGCATATATGACCATACGAGCACCTCCTTAATTAGATTGATAAGAGTTTCCTGTTGATTCGCTGGTATAACAACAGTTATTGGTATACTTCTCTTTGTATGTACCAAACAAGGATGATGGCAACCTGTTCTGAAATCATTTACTGTATTCGGCAGACAATCAGTTCATATGTTATCTTGTTAATTTACAGAGCTTGCATTGTCATACATAGGAGTTGCATCACCATAGGACTAGGAGTGATTGCAAGTATGCATGGTGAGCGGCACCCATAAGCATCCGTAGATTATTAGGTCACTGGAAGATGCTCCTCTTCCATTTAGAGACCCTATAAATAGTTTTTACCTGACAACGCATGCCAGCGGCAAACCTATTTCTTTGTCAGTAACTCTTTTAGTTGTCCTTGTGAACATCTGTGCTTGCAGTGAGGATGGAAGTTTAAATTGTGGATACTCAAGCATTAGAGGTAGAAGGGCAACCATGGAAGACTTCTATGACATAAAATCTTCTAGAATTGATGATAAACAAATAAACTTTTTTGGAGTATTTGATGGTGAGGCATTCACTTTTCGAACACCTTATTTGCTCAGTTTAATTAACCTAACACCATTTCTCTTCACAGGTCATGGAGGCACCCGTGCTGCTGGGTATTTGAAACAACACTTATTTGAAAACCTCCTGAAACATCCAGTGTTCGTTGGTGATACTAAGTCTGCAATGAGTATGATGTTTTCTCCTAGATCCTTACTTAAAAATAATGCAGTTCATTTAGTAGTGAACAAGATCTGACAAATGGTAAATTTGCAGGTGAGTCCTATAAAAAAACTGACGCGGATTTCATGGATGCTGAAGGCAATATTCAAGTTGGGTCGACTGCATCAACAGCAGTTTTGATTGGCAACCATCTGTATGTGGCAAATGTTGGTGATTCAAGGGCTGTAATGTCAAAGGCAGGCAAAGGTTCTATTTTTCTTAAATTCTATCACTTCACTAGTCAGTTAATATTGTACAGCAAACTTGCATGTCCATGACACTTGCTATAAAAAATGATAATAGTGTATACTAACTACTAAGTATCACTTGATACCTTACACGCTAATCAATCAGTTATGAACATATGTTTTAATCGGTTGCCCATCGTCATGATTCCTGCCCTGATTTCATTGTAAAAAGATGTCATATAAGAGGGATGTCCAAAAGGCGGAAAACATTTGACCGCATATTTTATCAATGACCTGTATCATGACACAGATGAAGTGTATTTTAGAATCCAGATTAACCTGGGCATTTGGAAAATGTCAAAACCATCCCCTCATGGTAGTGGGTTCTCAACCACCTCGCGACTCCAATTAACCGGCGTGGCAACAGGGTCCTATGGGCTATTTTCGAATAGCCATTGCCTGTACTACCCTAAGAAAATAGTCCTCACAGCTGGGCCGTATGAGCTATTTTCTTTTCTTTTTGAGAACGTGCCGTTCATGTGTTTCATCGTTAAGATAAGGAGCAACTAAAAAAGAATACAGTACGTTACAGTTAAATACAGTCCAGTGTGCAATGCACCCTGACAAGAAGACAAAAAAAGGGGTGGGTTGTTGTTTACAAGACATAACCCGACCCAAACGAAGAAATGAAACTGTGAAACCACACGTTCGCTCCCCACCCCATGCCGGTTAGATAGGTGAACAAGCACTGAGGGCTCCAATATCTTTGTTGACAAGAAATAAACATGTCTGCACTCTGCAGACCTTCCAGTGGAAATGGTTCATCTAAGCACGACATGATGGAAGCACATGCGTATACGTTAGTTTGTGAAGAGCTAAACTGGGGTTAGGATGGATTTGGCTGCACATGTGGCTTTCAAGTCTTTCATTGTTTGTTTTGTGGATTTTAAGGTGATTTTTTTTTTGACAAAACCTCTAACTTGTGGGAGATATTTTTTAAATCCGCCCAAAAAAGATTATTATGACAACAAATTCAAGTATGGAACAAGTTTGTGCTGTATTCTTTTCCTCCAGAAAAGAATCATCAAACTTCCTTTTATTCTTGTTCATTTGGTGAAAAAGGGCGCAACTAATTTATATCAAGTGGTTAGTCATAATTGTATTGTACGGTGGACTGGTGTTGTAAAAGCTAGAAACGTTATGTTTCCATACTTATATTTAAATATTTGATATGTACTCCCTTCGTTCCAAATTAGAAGATGTTTTGGCTTTTTTAGATACATTGCTTTTATTATGTATCTAGACATAGTGTATATCTAAGTGCATAACAATAGCTATGTATCTAAAAAAAGTCAAAACATCTTATGATTTGGAACGGAGGGAGTATGAAGCTGTATATTTGCTCAAAGAAACACTCCCAATTTTATCTTGTTTTGACTAATATGTATTTTCTATTTATTGAATGCATCTTAGGATGTGTTGGCTTGTCGTTAAAGCAATTTGGTCACTCTTATTTGCAGCTATTGCACTCTCTGATGATCATAAACCAAACAGAAGTGATGAGCAGAAACGGATTGAGGATGCTGGAGGAGTTGTTGTTTGGTCTGGTAAGTCAAATTGATCATAACAATTGCCGGGCTCGTTGGATACTTGGTCTAATGCGGTTTTATCTTTCTGCCAAAGTTATTACAGTCTATCTCTACTTGGTTGAAATTCAATTACATCTACATCACAAGAGGTTCATCCAATGATGTTTTAGATGATAATGGTAAATGTACTTTGCAGGAACATGGAGGGTAGGTGGTATACTTGCAATGTCTAGGGCATTTGGCAATCGTTTGTTGAAGCAGTTCGTTGTTGCAGACCCTGAGATTCAGGTTTCTCTTGACTTTCATAAACTTTGTATTTCATGCATTGCAAGGGGGGAAATACAATAGAACTTCTGTAATGCGATATTTGACGACATTAATGCACTTAATCACAAATGGAGGCAGTTTTCTTACTTGGAAACTTCTTGTCAGGATCTAGAAATAGATGGTGATGTGGAGTTTCTTATTTTGGCTAGTGATGGGCTCTGGGATGTGGTGCCAAATGAGGTTAGTATGCCATATACCAAATTTGGTACACATATCTGCGTTATTTCTTTTGGAGTAATATCCCTGTTATGCTTTCTTTGAAAAAGATATATAAGTAGTTTCGTATGCAGCAGACACATAAATATTGACGATGAAATGTGACTTCTGCATATGCATTATATTTCCATGATAATTGTTTAGGTGCTGCTGTTGAAAGTACTTTGGTTAAGCACCAAATAAACATGAAAACTTGCTAAGCTATGTCAAGTTCTAATGTGTAGGTGCTTTAGTTTGAACACATCCAATTTATCTTTAGCTTGGATTGGGAGCGTGTTCGTTTGCAAAATTATTGTAAAAAAATGAAGCCTCAAGTTATCAGCAATCATTCAATCAATGACATTCATATTTTGGATTTTGCTCGCTAGAAAGTTTTCTTGAAACTGATTAGTAAGCTTACATGGAAAAGATTTACTGATCTAGGGACAAATTGATAGTAGCGCCTCCACTGGTTATTGCTTATTCAACCATTAAATGCTCACGAAAATGCACGCATTATTCCTGACATACGCTCGTGGCATGTGTTTGTATTTCAGAAAAGAAAAATTCATGTGATGTGGATCACAATACTCTCTCTAGTCGTGTAGACATGCAGTGATGTTTTCCTTGACACATTTTTTTTCTTGTGCACATATAATAAAACTAAGAGTCAGCACAAGCTTCACTCACTGTTTATTTCCTTGTTTGTGCTGATTGGTACATATGGTTGTTCCAGCATGCTGTTGCATTTGTGAAGGACGAGGATAGCCCTGAGGCTGCAGCCCGGAAGCTTACGGAGATTGCCTTCAGGCGTGGGAGCACCGACAACATTACATGCATTGTTGTAGAATTTTGCCACGATAAGATGGTTGATGGTTCTCTCCCGTCAACCAATCAGAGTTGACTTCGTCATTCGTTTTTAATTATTCCAGATTTTCTGTCATTGCTGCGGCTCTCAAGTATGGCCCCATCATTGGTTGTCTATTATATTTGTTCGTTTAATATAGTCCCGCCTTGCTGATTTTGTTTGTTTCGGCTCCACCAGTTGATTAGCTTTTTTGCATGATGGATAAAGTATGTTGTTTGGATGCTCAGGCACTGCTTCGAGCACGGTGGACCCTGAGCACCCATGTTGATATTACTTCGTTTTCGATCTTGGTTGATATTACTTCATTTTCGATCTCTTCTGTTGCGAAAAAAAAACCCCTTCCTTTTAGATCTTCTGTAAGCTCTGTTTTTCACGACTCCTGATTGCTGGAGCGTAGCCCTTTTGATTGATCGAAAAGTTAGTGCCCTTCTTAAACTGACATAACAAGGGAGTATTTGGCACGGCTCCTCTGGAGTGGCTCCTCTAGACGTGTCTTCTCCAAAACGGTTTTGGTTCTTTTGTTTTTTTACCGAAAAGTCTACTAACCCCCTAAACTATTAGCTAGGGTTTAACCTACACCCTCAACTATAAAATCGTTTGTTTTAAACCCTGAACTTTTTAAAACCGTTCAAATTACACCCTGGAGCGGTTTTGGATGGTGGGTGCTACAGTAACCATGATTTGCTACAGTAACGGTGTTTTGACCTTTTCTATTTATTTCCGCTGAATCTTTGAAAAATCATAGTAAACCACAGAAAAATCATAAAATAGAAAATATAATTTTGTTGGACTTCACATGAGTAGATCTACACAATGAATATATAATATAGTATGCTTTAATACAAATTTTTTCTGTAACTTTAAATTAGTTAGAAAATCAAATTTTGTTTGTAATTAATTGAAATAATTCATAGCTACAACTTTTATGGTCTAATTGTGGTTAAATTTTTATAGTGAACTAATTATTATATGCTTGAACTGTAGTAAAAATTTCATACTGATTGGATTATGTATAATTTAGTTATAGATTTATTTATATTTAACAAGCATAAACCTAAACATAAACCTAAATAAATCTATAACTAAGTTATATATGATCCAATGAGTATGAAATATTTACTATCGTTCAAGCATATAATAATAACCACATCATAAAAATTTCACCACAATTGGACCATAGAAGCTGTAGCTATGAATTATTCTAATTAATTACAGACAAAATTTGATTTTCTAAATAATTTAAAGCTACAGAAAAAAAAAATATATACTAAAACATACTATAATATATGTTCATTGTGTGGATCTACTCATGTGGAGTCTAACAAAATTAGATTTTCTATTTTATGATTTTTCTGTGATTTACCATGATTTTTCAAAGATTCAGTGAAAATAAATAGAAAAAGAAAAAGTCAAAACCGCCACTACTGTAGTAAAACCATGGTTATTGTAGCAAACCGCTGTTCAAAATCGCTCCAGGGTATACTTTGAACGGTTTTGAAAAGTTCATGATGTAAAACAGACGGTTTTATAGTTGGTGGTGTAGATTAGACACTAGCTAATATTTCAGAGGGTTAAGTAGACTTTTTCCATTTTTTTTACTGAAAAATGGCTCCTCCAGAAAAATGCTCAACAGAGCTTCCTGCAGGATCCTCCAGGAAAACACTCAGTAGAGCTTCCTACGGGAGCTACCTACGGGAGCTAGGAAGGAGTCTTGCCAAACAGCCCCTAAGATGAGAAATGGTTCCTTCAACTGCAGTTTACAATGCGGTGATCTCATTAACGACGTCACAAATAGACATCTGTTCACAAGGTGATCTCATCATTAGTTATAAGATCAGTGGATATGATATATTTACTTTTAAAGGACATGTCTTTTGGGAACAGACGAACAGTCTGGTTCCTCTAGTCTTGTTCTTCTGTGACGTCACTTTACTCGTATAAATATATTTCAGAGATCAATGAAAGAAACGGTTATTTCAAATCTTGATCATTTACAATCACTTCTGATACTTTATCAGCACTTTCGCTCTTGCAAACGAGAAAGAATTTCGCCAGCGTCCCTGAGTTCGCTGAGAACAGAGGCCTTCTTCGTCGAGAACGGAGAAGTATCCAGATGAAGGATCCAGTACGTGATCTAGAACAAAGGTATGGAATACGGCTGCGTTTCGTACCTACGGCAACGACACTCGTCGATGTCGTCCTTCTTGTTCTTCAGCAAGTTCGTCCTCATCGCCGTCGCTTCCGCTCGATTGTGGATGTGCATCGGCGTGGCGGCGGCTGCCCCCAAGGCCAGGTCCAATCGCTGGCAGGATGCGGTTGTGCACATGCGCTCGCGCGACCACACTGCGTCCGTGACACTTGTGTGTCCGCCCGGCCTGTGTCTACGACGCCTGTATGCTCGACCGGTTGCGGCACCTTCACGCACGGTCTGCGGCGGCGGCGTCCGCGGGCTCTACCAAAGGCACGGCCTGCGCTGGCTGCATACACGCGCTCTGCCTGCTGCAGAAGTGGCACCCGCATGCTTAGACTGTCCACGCTCATCAACCTCTATATTCATCCTCTATACATCCTAGTCACCAAGATTCTCTCTTCTATACCTAATTCTTCCGTACTCATTCATCCTCTATCTACTGTAGGACTCACTTGTCACTTTATCTAAATATATCCATATGAGATCTAGTTTTGTAGAATTTATTGAAGCGAATTTAATGGTGCAATCGAAATTTAATTTGGTATTTTGGTTTGTAAGTTATAACGTTTTTTAATTGATTGAAATGGTGGGGCCCATGTATGCGTGCTCTCACCTGTCTCTCCTCTTTCTCCCGTGCGCACGTGGTGGGGGCAGCGCTTCCGGTAAAGGACATCCGCCCCTTGTTTAGATGACATCAAAATTCAAGTTTTTTCACTCTCTCTCCATCACATCAATTTTTAACTGCTTGCATGGAGTATTAAATGTAGGTAAAAAAATAACTAATTACACAGTTTAGTTGTAAATCACGAGATGAATCTTTTGAGCCTAGTTGGTCCACGATTGGACAATATTTGTCAAATAAGACGAAAGTGGTACTATTCATCGGTTTGAAATTTTTTCCCAATCTAAACAAGGGGCCGGTACCCTGCATATATAGCGGACCGGAGTTTTTGCAGGAGAAGTTTACAGCATCCGCTGCAGATGTTCAGCCCAGTATTTCATCCGCTATAAGCTTTACCGGATGGTTTTTCAGTATCCGGTGCGGATAGCGTTAGACTACCCGTACTCATGGACCTCTATATTCATCCTCTATACGTCCTAGTCAGCAAGATTCTCTCCTCTATACTTAATTCTCTCGCACCCATCTATCATCTATATCATCCTCTATCCACTCTATCCACTGTGGGACCCACTTGTCACTTTATTTAAATATATCCATGTATAATCTAGTTTTGAAGGATTTATTGTGACGAATTTAATGGTGAAATCGAAATTTAATTTGGATTTTTGGTTTGTGAGTTATAGCATTTTTTCCTTTGTTTAGCTAGTGGGGCCCGCCACTATATAGTATAGAGTAAGCATAATACTACTCTAAATATAGAGTGAGAGAAAAGATAGAGTATCGTTTTAGAGTACCAAATGCAGCAATTTTTACTTTATATTCGTACTCTAAAGCTTTGTAGTATCGTTTTACAGTACCCGCGGGTACTCTTACCCGGTGGAGGCGGGCCTATGATGCATCCCACGCGCTCGACAGACGGTGGCGCTTGCTCGACGGCAACGACTACTCGTCTGCCCCGACGGAGGCTGCTCACCCACCGTCCGATTCCAAGGACCGCACTGGTGGTCGGCTCTAGCGCAACCCCCTCGCAACCTCCACGCCGTGGCCTCGCGCCGCGGCCGGTGGCCCCGCAGAGGCCTAGAGACGGCCTCCCGCGCGACTTGGTGCCCGTGGCTGGCAGCGGCGGCCGGCTGCTCCCCACGGCACGAACCGCACGGCCCTCGCGCCTGCGGCTTTGCGCCGCGGCTGACCCCGAGTCAGCGGCCTCGAGCCGGGGCCTGGTCCCCGCGGCCGAGCGGCCACTGCTCCACGCTGAGCGGCCTGCGATCCCTGCTCCCTGAGGCTCGCGGCCGGTAGCCTCTGCGCCTCCATAGTCGGCGGCCCTGCAGCCGGCCTTCCCAGAAGCCGCCATCGGCGGCATCCTCACGGCCTCTCGGCCTAACGACGATTTTCTCCCGAGGAGAAACCGTCCGTGACAAGGACGGGATGGATAAGGCTGTGTAATTTTTGCAGAAATGGCCTTATATTTTCTGTAAATTAAATAATTATCCTTCTAGATAATTATGTTATGTGCCTTTATGTTATGTCATAGCCAAAGGTTACAACATTAATCACACAGCCTATTCTCGATACCAGTGTACAATATTTCACTATGCTTTATTTTCCTCCTGCAAATATATTTTCTGGAACCTTAAGTATTTAGAAAATTGCATAAGTAATAAGTTTTGTTTGCTGCCCTCGATTCAACGTATTTTTTTTTAAATTTACAAGAAAATAAAATTGTTGTTCTAGATTGGAAATTATTTCAGTCTAGAATTGGTACTGTTTAAAGAGTTTGCCCTATGGCATTTCAAATAAACATGTACTATTAACATTACATGTTCAAGTGTTTGTTCAAATTGACAAACCCAATAAACATGTGTTATTATTACATTGTTCAAAATGTTTGTCCAAATTGGCAAACCCAATAAACATGTAATATTATTATCATGACCTTTGCATTGCAATTACATTGTTATTTGCAATTTTCATTTTAAGCCCATTCATGCTTTATTAAAGGCTCATAGTGCTTACATTTTTAATGCAAAATCGATGAAGTGTATTATCTCATTATCTATACAACACAAATGTTGCAAATTGTATGTCGGCCATACACAAGGTAGCACCATAGTTGCTACGGCAGGATGTATATTAAATTTTAACTTAGTGACTATCCTCAGCGTGTGTACCCAACATCACAAATTGGAATATATGGTCTATATCTTTGAAAGGATCAAGATGCCCAAGAGGGGGGTGAATTGGGCTTCTCTAAAAAATAAATGCAAGAATTAAAATCTACAAGCCGGAATTCACCCCTAGTGTCTACTTGTGTTCCTAGAGAGTCTACCGATACAAAGTTTTGCACCCTAGTTTCCAATCCTAGTCTAGCATGGCAAGTCTATGAATGTAAAACAAGCAATGAAAGTAAATACGAGAAAGTAAATGCTTGAAAGTAAAGGGGCAAGGAACACGACGATGTTTTTCCGAGGTATCGGAGAGTCGCCACTCCCCACTAGTCCTCGTTGGAGCACCCGCGCAAGGGTGTAGCTCCCCCTTGATCCACGCAAGGATCAAGTGCTCTCTACGGGTTGATTCTTTGTCACTCTGTCGCGGTGAATCACCCACAACCGCTCACAAGATGAGTTGGGTCATCCACAAGCTTCGCCGGATGATCACCGAACTCCCAATCACCACCAAACCGTCTAGGTGATGGTGATCACCAAGAGTAACAAGCTAGAACTCTCACTTGACCACTATGAGCCCAAATGAGAAGGTGGATGCACACTTGCTACTCTCTAATCGCTAGTGAGGAACTCTCAAGCTTTGATTCTCAAATCTCTATCCTCACTAGTGCTCTTGCACTCCTTTGCACTCCAAAGGTGTTTATCAGCTGATCAAATGAGCAAGAGACCTCTAAAAGAGGTGATGGGGATGTATTTATACACCCCACAGACAAAACGAACCATTACCTGCTGACTCAGCAAAACACGAGCTGACCGGACGCGCCGGTGGAACTGACCTGACGCGCTGGTCGCTCGTAACGGTCGTAAACCAAAAAACAACTGAGTGATCGGACGCACCGGTCAGGGGTGACCGGACGCGTCCGATCGTGCAGGGAGCAAACTGTACTCGCACCGGACGCGCGACCGCGTCCGATCGGTGATGACCGGACGCGTCCGGTCGTCTCTGGACCTTACTGGACTGTGACCGGACGCGCCGATCACACCCAGGTCGCGTTCGATCGGGTGTTCCCTCAAGTGACACGTGTCGAATTCTGACCACCGCGTCCGGTCCTCGCGAGGACCGCGTCCGGTGTTCAGAGCTGAAACCCTAGCCGCGGAACTATACTGACCGGACGCGTCCGGTCATGCCGAGGACCGCGTCCGGTCATGGGAAAACGACCCGAAACTCTCCGAAACGCGTCACAACTTGAACAAAGTTGCTTCCAACTGAACTTTGAGCTATTCTAGAGCTGCCTAGCGCCAAGTTTAACAAGTGTGCACCACACCTAAACATAGGACTCGCCTAGGTCAAGCTACCCGCTCATGCCCCCTTTATAGTACGGCTAAAAGAGGAAAACGAAGATCCTAACGACTATTCCAAATGTCTCTCAACACTTCGACATCCGGAACTAACCGTCCTTAATCTTGACGTCACTCTTTTGAAAACCGAAACGATTTCCATCAAGGAGCATGAATACCATGGTGCCCAAATGAAAGGTCCTTGTTTGGTTTTGGTAATTGAGTGACAACTTAGGTGGACTAATATGTGGTTATGTGAGATACACAAGAGATTAGTCCACATGTGATGGTGTCATGAAGGAGCTCATTGCATATGAGACATGACATGGAGTCATGTGACCAAGATGGAGAAGATCAAGATGAGGCTTGGCTCGAAGGACCGGTTGTGAAGGTGAAGGGCAAGTTGAGGCTTCGAAGCGAAGGACCATGTGATGGTGAAGCTTGGGCAAGACTTGGCGCCGACGGACCAATGCAACGGTGAAGAGCAAGTGAGGTCAAGATCGATGAACCAATACGGTCACGTGATGATATGAAGTGAATCATATCATTTGGTGATTGGTTGGTGCATGTGTTGCATCAACGTCAGAGGAGATGGAGTGGAATGCGCAAGGCAAAGGTATAACCTAGGGCATTTCCATTTCACCGGTTATAGGTGTGTAGAGAAGTTTATGACCGGGTTTAGGATAGATGGCCGTACTATTAAGAGGGGCAAACTTGTTTGCATATCGGTCATCTAGTGCCACTTGAGCGATCTAACTTTGCATACGTGTTAGGATCGAGTGGCGAGGCAAGTTGAGTGCCTAATTCCTTTGAAGAAAATGTTTGTGAAAATGCTAACACACGAGCACAAGGTGGTGATCACTTGTTGGTGTTGGCACATTTGCAAAGGTGGCGTTGGTCGCGCTGTGGTTTACGGGTAGAGAGGGGTTTGGTTTCTTTCTCTCTCCCGCCGAGCGTGTGAGCGCGGGATTCAGGCGATTTCGGGGAAGTGAAATGCCTATTTTCCATTGCGCCGGAAGTCGGAAAAGAAACGGAGGCGAACGCGGTCACGGAAGTGACTGGACGGTGCACCGGACGCCGCACCGGACGCTGCACCGGACGCGGTCACTGTGGACCGGCGCGTCCGGTCAGTGCAGCGCGGGCGTCAGGCGCGCGAGCTAGGGTTTGGCACCGGCGCGTCCGGTGATCCACGGGACCGGCGCGTCCGGTCTGGCGAACAGCGGGTCACGAAGTCATCGGACGCGGTGCGCGTCCGGTGACACACCATCGGACGCGTCCGGTGGTCTCGGGCGCTTACTGGACTCGCACCGGACGCGGGTACTGTGGCGTCCGGTGGTTGCGAGGAGCGCGTCCGGTGGTTGCTTCGCGGGCGCGGGTGCTGTGCGCACCGGCGCGTCCGGTGGTTCGCAGCAGCGCGTCCGGTGGGTCGTTTGACCGTTGGCACGCAGTGACCGTTGGAGGATCTAACGGACGAATTTGAAATTCGGAGGACACGCGGATGTCGGAGGGGCACCGGACGCGGTTGAGCGCGTCCGGTGAGTTACCACCGGCGCGTCCGGTGCTCCCGCGGAAAAACGGACAAGTGGGGTAACGGCTCTATTTGACCGTGGGGTTATAAATAGACCTTGTGGCCGGCCTTGGCCGGTAGCTGAGCACACTTTGGCCTTGGTGGCTTATGTGGTAGTGCTTGGAAGCCCTCTAGCTCACTCATGCTTGATAGTGTTCATCGGATCGAGTGAGAGAGCGATTCTAGTGCGTTGCTTTGAGAGATTGCATCGAGTGGCACTAGGTGATCGTGTTGCAAGCCGGTGGTGCTTGTTACTCTTGGAGGTTGCCACCTCCTAGACGGCTCGGTGGCTTGTGGCTCCGTCGAAGCTCGCAAGAAGATTGTGCGAGGCTCCGGAGAAGCTTTGTGAGGGGGATTGTGCTCACCCCGCGGGGATCGCGAAGAGCAACTCTAGTTGAGCGTGTCATTGAGCTACCTCACTTGAGAGTGGTGTCTTGCGGTGCCTTGCGGGGCGTGCCTTGAGGGGCAAGTGATTTGAGGGTCACACCGGGGAACCATCTAAGTGTTGGTCGACACAACGGGGACGTAGCTTGGTGGCGACCAAGTGAACCTCGGGAGAAAATCACCGTGTCAACTTTGTCTACTCTTCTCGGTGGTTTGCATTCATGCAACACAAGCTTGTATTTACTTTCATATATACTTGTGCTTGTGTAGTTGCTCTAGTAACTAGTTTGCTTGTGTAGCTTGCTAGTTGTCTTCTTGCTTGTGTAGCTAGAAGCTTCCCCTTGTGTGACTAATTTGGTTTGTGTAACCTTGTTAGTCACATTGCTTAGTTTGTGTAGCTAAGTGTTTTGCGCTCTCTAATTTGGCATTAGTTGCCTTGTTATTGAGCATTGCTAGTGAGCTTAGGCTTTGTGCGCTTTGCTTACTAGAATTGTGTAGGAGCTCCCTCTTGCTTGCAAAGTACTAGTGCATAGGTTTGTGTGACCTTGCTCTAGAATTAAATAGGAGAGCTCTTGCTAAGGAAAGCACCTTAGTTGCTTAAGTAGGATCTTTGTGAGGTGCTTGTGAACTTAGTTAGAGGGGTGAAGTCTTGGCTAGACCGATAAGTTTAATTCCGCATTTGTTTTTAGTTAGCCAACACGCTTAAGTTTTAGAAAGGACTATTCACCCCCCCTCTAGTCCGCCATCTCGACCCTACAAGTGGTATCGGAGCCGGGTCTCTCATTTGTGGTCTTCACCGACCCGAGAGGATGGCGGCTTATGGGCTAGATGTTGAGTGTCCACACATTTTTGATGGCACACACTTTGTACGGTGGAGAAATTGGATGACATGCAATTTTAAGTTTATTTCTCCTCAAATGTGGTGGATCGTAGATGTGGGCTTTTCCTTTGCAATTGATAAAAAGAATGCAACTCAAGCGCAAAGTAAATGCCTACATCTCGATAGCCAAGCTACTAATACTCTATATCGATCTATGGATAGTAGCATACTTTGTGAGATCATAGACTTCGAGTCCGCCAATGAAATTTGGGTGTTTCTAAATGAGAAATATGGGGCGATCTCCAATGATGATGAGCCCAAGGAGAAGGCGCATGAGGATGTTGAGCATGACCACAACAAGGTGGTTGTGGAGGATTGCTCCACCTCACGGTCAAGTGATGACAAAAATGATCATATCACAAGATCACTTGACAAGAATGATGACAATGCCACAAGTGATGCAAGCAATGATTCTACTTCATGCACACTTGATGGTGAAGATGATGGCTATGAGAGTGATGCCTCAACAAGCTCATTAATATCATCACATGGTAACACTAAGGTATCTATTGGTGGTTTTGTTGTTGATTGTGATGGTCCAAATTTTGAGCTTCTATATAAACTCTCAAAGGCCCTAAGAAATGAGATGGCAAAAACAAGTAAATTGAAAAATGAAAACTCATTTCTAAAAACCACATGTGAACAACAAAAGCATCTACTTTATGTTACTACTTGTTCACATGAGGAGCTAAAATTGGCTCATGAGGAACTTAGTGTTGCTCATGATAACTTGGCACAAGAACATGCTTTACTCACTAATAAACTTTCTAATGAAAAACTCAAAACTAGTGAGAGCTCATCATTTGGGTCAAATGATCAATCACATATTACTAACCCTTGTGATGTAGGCAAGAAGCATGTATCCACCTCTTGTGATGATTTATTAATACCATGTTCTTCACAATTAAATGCTTGTTCTACTTCTATGTCTTGTGAGACTAACCTTTTGAAGGAGAACAATGAGCTCAAAAGTGAAGTGAAGAATTTGAGCAACAAGTTAGAGAGGTGCTACAACTCAAAAGTCACCTTTGAGCACATAATGAAGACTCAAAGAAACCTTGGTGATAAAAGTGGCCTTGGCTTCAAGAAAAAATTGACAAGGGGCGAAAGAAAGCAAGAAAAGAGAATGAAGAGACTACTCCAAAAGAAGCTCTCGCATTCCATGTGCTATCGATGCCATGAAGTGGGACATCTTGCTAATGGTTGCCCAAACATTGAGAAGCTCAAGAAGATGAAAGAAGAAGAGAGGCTAAAGTATGTCAAGTGCTTCAAGTGCCGCACTTGGGGTCATCTCACCTCAATGTGCCCAACTAAGCAATTGGTGAAGCAACAAGTAAAGCCTCAACCAAAGCCACTAGTTGAGCAAGAGAAGACACTCCAAGAACAAATCAAGATCAACCATGGAGATGATGGTGACTTGATAAAGAAGAAAAAGAAAACAAGAAGGGGTGGTAAAGCAAGGCATCCAATGCAAATTCAAGATGCCAAGATGATGAGCAAGAATCAAAATGAGAAAAGAAATTTGACTCACATCAAGTGCTTCAAATGTGAAGATATGGGACACTTTGTCTCGGGGTGTCCTACCAACCTTGAGAAGAAGGCTCAAGCAACTCATAAGAGGCAAGGCATTGAGAAGCAACACATGAGCAAGGAAGAAAAGGCTCACTCTAAAAGAAGTTGCTACTTATGCCGGGAAAGGGGACACATGGCTCATTCATGTCCCCTAGGTAATGATTCTAAGCCTATTTCAATTGATGATAATATTGTGCTTAGAAAGGATGGCAATGGTACCTCTATGATTGCAATTGCAAAACATCCCGCTATTCATACTAAGGCAATGCCTAAGTATGTTGCACCTAACTTGAGAGGACCCAAACTTGTTTGGGTACCATCAAAGAGTGGATGATTGTTTGTAGGTACTATCGGCATTGGAGGCTTGATTCAATTGGTTTCATTTTGTTCATCATATATTGAGTCAAGTTATGAAGCTCAATGCATATCCAATCCCAATGCCAAGTCAAAATAAGTGAAGTCCAAGTGCTACAACATACAAGTGCAATGTCAAAGATTGTGGTGATTTATTGGATATACTTGATGGCTTGCAAATATTCAAGTTGAAAGCTTGCTATTGGATGATCATGAACTAACCAAGGTATATCTCTTGTTGATCATTTCATTTGGGTGCATATAAGTTGATTGAATTGGATATATATGCAATGTTGCTTGCTATGAGATGATTGAATGGATTCAATGCCTAGCAATCAAATTTGGATTGATTTGTGTTGGATAAATTCATGAGATGACATTTAGTAAGTGGATTGAATAGATATATGTTTTGTGAGAGTGTTCAAACAAGTTAATCTCAAGATTGATTCACATTTGATGAAGATTAGCTCTTGTATTGAAATCTGTCCATTATTGAAAATCTGAGCTAGCTGAGATCAAGTCTGAGTTTGAGTGACCAAATCATATTGGATTGACTTGAAATTTGGTATGCATGCTCTAGACTTATGATATGAGATGCTGTATAAATTTCATGATAATTGGATGAGAAATGTTATGGTTTTAGAGCACATCTTGTCAGCTATAGTGCAGCAGTTTTCAGCATGCAGCAGTGGTGGAAGATTTGAAATCTAATAGCAATCTATAAGTCAAGTGAAGCTCAAATTTCTACGGTTGCTAGATGACTTAGTGAATCACATCTCCACCAAATTTCATGGCATTTAGATCTGTACATTGGGAGATATGAATTATTCTTTGAAGGGTACAAAATCTGCCAGAAAAGTGATAATTATTGGATTGATCTAGAGTCACTTTAAGCGAAAGGTCCTCAAGTTGGAAACATATTTATAAGTGTTTAAGGTACCTAAGTTTGTTTTTTGAATTGATCTAGAAGCATGACAAGAAATGAGTACAAGGGCATTGATTGTGGAATGTACTTAGTGTACAAATTCGGTACTCAAATTTGAAAATGAAGATCAAACTCAAGATGAAGATGAGGTTCAAGTTCTAGTAATGATTGGAGATCATTTGGTAGAAAGAAAAGGACTTAAAGAATAATTCAAGGTTACTCATCAAGTTAAGTCCATAAGAACAATCAATCAAAGGCAATTCAAGTAAGTGTCAAGGATGGTTCTTTGGAAAGAGGTCACTTCTCCCTGCTGAGGGGGCTTGCCGCCCATGGGTGGGTAAACCGAGCACTGGCTTGGAAGGCTAACATGGAAGTGATGAATTCAAGGGACATTTGAGATGCTTAATTGAAGCAATCAATAGGATTGATCAAGAAAAGCAAGCAACACCCAAAAGAGAGCTAGTCATGTATTTCGAGTGGTATTCTAAGTAGTTCTCTCATGCAAGCATTGATCAAAAAGATGGAGCAAGCCAACCACAACTCAAGAGATAGTGCACTTGATCATAAGTGGTTTTCATTTCATATGGGTGAAGAATGGATTTATCTACGATGATTGGTCTTCACCAAGCTTATAAATTGGACTTCACATTGCTATTGGAGTAATGAATTGGAATCTATGTGTCTATCCTCTACTCCAAAATAGCAAAGGTATCATTGTAATGTGCATGATCATTTCATCCCTTACTAGTATGCGATTCGTGCATATAGTACATGCTTACTAGGATCATGCATAACAAATGAAATGTTTAAGTTCATAGCCTACCACTATTGCTTGAATTGTTTAAATGATCTAGTGGTATGTGTATGAATTTGTTCATGAGCTAGTAAACCCAAGTACTTGATCTAGTTTGGATTGCTAACAAGTGACAAGTACAACATTGGCAAGATAACCCTTAGCATGAGGTGTGAAGAAGCTTGTCATTGGATCAAACCGGACTTGGAATCTTAGGCAAATCAACATAGTTCAAGTCATACTAGAAGCTCATGACAATGATATGGGTACAAGCACAAGGCAACAATAAAAATGGATATCTAGGGTGTTTCAAAAGGTATCTAGACTCAAAGTATTTCTTCAATTGGTATTTACAAGTGGTGTCTAGATCATAATCTACAAGTGATATCCTACATGTGGTACTCATGAAGATAGCAAATGTTCAAGAAGTGAATATTATTGTCAAATCCTTCAAAGTGGTTCCATGATAGAGGATTCTTCAAATTGGTATCACACCCTTATTCGTGGTATTCCTACACATGATATCATTTATACAAGACGGTGGTTCCATAAGAGATCCTCAACTTTCAGTGATCATCAAATGAAGAAAGTTCCCTCACACACAAGAGCTCAAGATTATCAAGTGAATGACACATGCTATGACATAGGGGAGGAGCCCCACCAATGGTATCAAGGTCAAAGATCCTAAGTGGTATCTCAAGAGCAACATACAAGTAATGTCATTCCAACATATGTGGTAATGTCCATCAAAAATGCAATATTCAAGTCTCAACCATCTACCCCAATACAAGCCTTTGTATCAATTAAGAAGAACACCTTTTATGGAAATTGATGACAAAGGGGGAGAAGTTGGACAAAGATATGAAAGCTTTTTGAGCTTTGGGGAGAGATTGGAAAGATTGGACATGAACATGGACAAAGAGGGAGTAACATTGAAGAATGTAAGGGGATCAAACATTCTTGGACAAAGAAAGCACACAAGTAGGGGGAGCAAGCTCATGAATTTTGATTGATTACATTTGATATGTGCATAATTCATGTGCTTGCTTGCATTGCATAAGTTCTTAAATTCAATATGCATGCTTGTGTGGTGTATGCTAGTTATAGAACTTGAATGATGATTTGATAACTAGCATGCATAGGATGTTAGCTAGACTTGTGATTATCATGCAAAAACTAGAACCTTGCTTATAATGTTGATCTCACGGGGTTTCTAGTGTTTTTGATGTCTAGCTACTCATGATGCTAAGGATGATGGCAAACTTGTGATTTTCAAATGGTATCAAGCTACTAATTGGTAGCGAGCTACAAAGGTTTATTCTATACACCTTAGCATCACTTAGTAGTGCTAACCCTCCCACAAATTTCATATTTATGCATATGTGCAAGCTTGAAACCAAACCATTTGAGCACATATGTAGGGGGAGTTATCACTACCAAGTCGGATTTTATGGTGCTTATCCAAATCTTAACATAGAGCTTAAAAGTTGGATAAGTAACATTAAATCCAAAACAAGTTAGCAATTTACACTTATGTGAAGTGCTAGCTTGAAAAAGCTTAATTTCCATATCTTTGTAGAGTTGTCATCAATTACCAAAAAGGGGGAGATTGAAAGGTCCTTGTTTGGTTTTGGTAATTGAGTGACAACTTAGGTGGACTAATATGTGGTTATGTGAGATACACAGGAGATTAGTCCACATGTGATGGTGTCATGAAGGAGCTCATTGCATATGAGACATGACATGGAGTCATGTGACCAAGATGGAGAAGATCAAGATGAGGCTTGGCTCGAAGGACCGGTTGTGAAGGTGAAGGGCAAGTTGAGGCTTCGAAGCGAAGGACCATGTGATGGTGAAGCTTGGGCAAGACTTGGCGCCGACGGACCAATGCAACGGTGAAGAGCAAGTGAGGTCAAGATCGATGAACCAATACGGTCACGTGATGATATGAAGTGAATCATATCATTTGGTGATTGGTTGGTGCATGTGTTGCATCAACGTCAGAGGAGATGGAGTGGAATGCGCAAGGCAAAGGTATAACCTAGGGCATTTCCATTTCACCGGTCATAGGTGTGTAGAGAAGTTTATGACCGGGTTTAGGATAGATGGCCGTACTATTAAGAGGGGCAAACTTGTTTGCATATCGGTCATCTAGTGCCACTTGAGCGATCTAACTTTGCATACGTGTTAGGATCGAGTGGCGAGGCAAGTTGAGTGCCTAATTCCTTTGAAGAAAATGTTTGTGAAAATGCTAACACACGAGCACAAGGTGGTGATCACTTGTTGGTGTTGGCACATTTGCAAAGGTGGCGTTGGTCGCGCTGTGGTTTACGGGTAGAGAGGGGTTTGGTTTCTTTCTCTCTCCCGCCGAGCGTGTGAGCGCGGGATTCAGGCGATTTCGGGGAAGTGAAATGCCTATTTTCCATTGCGCCGGAAGTCGGAAAAGAAATGGAGGCGAACGCAGTCACGGAAGTGACTGGACGGTGCACCGGACGCCGCACCGGACGCTGCACCGGACGCGGTCACTGTGGACCGGCGCGTCCGGTCAGTGCAGCGCGGGCGTCAGGCGCGCGAGCTAGGGTTTGGCACCGGCGCGTCCGGTGACCCACGGGACCGGCGCGTCCGGTCTGGCGAACAGCGGGTCACGAAGTCATCGGACGCGGTGCGCGTCCGGTGACACACCATCGGACGCGTCCGGTGGTCTCGGGCGCTTACTGGACTCGCACCGGACGCGGGTACTGTGGCGTCCGGTGGTTGCGAGGAGCGCGTCCGGTGGTTGCTTCGCGGGCGCGGGTGCTGTGCGCACCGGCGCGTCCGGTGGTTCGCAGCAGCGCGTCCGGTGGGTCGTTTGACCGTTGGCACGCAGTGACCGTTGGAGGATCTAACGGACGAATTTGAAATTCGGAGGACACGCGGATGTCGGAGGGGCACCGGACGCGGTTGAGCGCGTCCGGTGAGTTACCACCGGCGCGTCCGGTGCTCCCGCGGAAAAACGGACAAGTGGGGTAACGGCTCTATTTGACCGTGGGGTTATAAATAGACCTTGTGGCCGGCCTTGGCCGGTAGCTGAGCACACTTTGGCCTTGGTGGCTTATGTGGTAGTGCTTGGAAGCCCTCTAACTCACTCATGCTTGATAGTGTTCATCGGATCGAGTGAGAGAGCGATTCTAGTGCGTTGCTTTGAGAGATTGCATCGAGTGGCACTAGGTGATCGTGTTGCAAGCCGGTGGTGCTTGTTACTCTTGGAGGTTGCCACCTCCTAGACGGCTCGGTGGCTTGTGGCTCCGTCGAAGCTCGCAAGAAGATTGTGCGAGGCTCCGGAGAAGCTTTGTGAGGGGGATTGTGCTCACCCCGCGGGGATCGCGAAGAGCAACTCTAGTTGAGCGTGTCATTGAGCTACCTCACTTGAGAGTGGTGTCTTGCGGTGCCTTGCGGGGCGTGCCTTGAGGGGCAAGTGATTTGAGGGTCACACCGGGGAACCATCTAAGTGTTGGTCGACACAACGGGGACGTAGCTTGGTGGCGACCAAGTGAACCTCGGGAGAAAATCACCGTGTCAACTTTGTCTACTCTTCTCGGTGGTTTGCATTCATGCAACACAAGCTTGTATTTACTTTCATATATACTTGTGCTTGTGTAGTTGCTCTAGTAACTAGTTTGCTTGTGTAGCTTGCTAGTTGTCTTCTTGCTTGTGTAGCTAGAAGCTTCCCCTTGTGTGACTAATTTGGTTTGTGTAACCTTGTTAGTCACATTGCTTAGTTTGTGTAGCTAAGTGTTTTGCGCTCTCTAATTTGGCATTAGTTGCCTTGTTATTGAGCATTGCTAGTGAGCTTAGGCTTTGTGCGCTTTGCTTACTAGAATTGTGTAGGAGCTCCCTCTTGCTTGCAAAGTACTAGTGCATAGGTTTGTGTGACCTTGCTCTAGAATTAAATAGGAGAGCTCTTGCTAAGGAAAGCACCTTAGTTGCTTAAGTAGGATCTTTGTGAGGTGCTTGTGAACTTAGTTAGAGGGGTGAAGTCTTGGCTAGACCGATAAGTTTAATTCCGCATTTGTTTTTAGTTAGCCAACACGCTTAAGTTTTAGAAAGGACTATTCACCCCCCCTCTAGTCCGCCATCTCGACCCTACACCAAAGCAGTTAAAAACCTCCATGACCTAACTTACCAAAGTTTCTGCAAAACACACGTTAGTCATGGTAATAAAGCGTTGTCATCAATTGCCGAAACCAAACCTCGGGGCCTAGATGCTTTCAATCTCCCCCTTTTTGGTGATTGATGACAACACTAAGATATATAAGATTTGAGTTGAGGTTTTCGAGCATGCATGGTTCACATAAGCAAAAAGCAACAAGCACAAGGGGTTAGGAATTGCTTATGTGCCCCAAGCCAAAAAGAGTGTACTCATAAGATAAGACAAAGAGCGTTAGTACACAAATAGATATAGCTCATAAGAAAACGGAGTAAGGCACGGAAGCACAACCTTAGAGCTATAATTAAAAAATGGTGACAAGTGTTAACACTGCGACTGGATAAAACATTAAGACTCAAGGTTTATCACACGATGACATGTCACACGAATGCAATAACTGAAAAGTAAACATGATGCATGAATGTAGCACACAAGAAAAAAACGAAAACCCTCTCTCAAAAACTCCCCCTGAAACTACTCTCTCTCCCCCTTTGGCATCAAGCGCCAAAAAAACTAATCTAAGGATCAGACGGGGGGACAGACGGAGTCGTGTTGGGTGCCGAGGTGCGCGGAGTAATCATGAAGTGTAGAGAATCTCCCTCGGAATCTGAGCTATCTGGCTGACCCTCTGAAGAAGCATGTGGTTGTGTAACTGTCTGGGTCTGAACAACAGAAACAGGTACTGTCGTAGTAGCAATAAGAGGATCCGTCTGAGTGACCTGAGCCTGTAGCGAGCCAATAGCAGGAGGATCTGTCAAGGCAACTGACGAAGGTAGAGTCTCTGTAGTACCAGTCCCTGTCACTGGAGGAATAGCTGCCTCTGAAGCTGACAACCCTGAAGAAGTAGCAAAGGTAGTGTGCGAGGGCGTCGGCTGACCAGTCAACTCGCTGTAGGTAGCACTGTAATCACCGAAGGGTGTGCCTGTCAGGAGGTGAGGGCGAGGCTGGTCTGAAGGTGTAAACCCCGTGTGAATAGGCGTGAAGCTCGGGGACTGGAATAACTAGGGAACCTGCTGCTGTGGAGATGTGAACTGGAAACCCGGCTGTCCCTGACTCGATGGATCACTGGATTGTAAAGCAGAAATCAGGACAGAAGCAGGCGGAGGAACCCCAACAGTGACTAGGTGGCGCAGGAGATCCAAGTACTGCTGCTGACTAGCTGCACTCTGTCGCTGAATCTCGTACTGCTGTCGCTGCATTTCAACCTACTGCCTCTGGATCTCAAGCTGCTGACGCTGAAACTCATCCTGACGAGCCTGAATCTGTGCAAGTGCTGCAGCTATGTCCTGAGCCTGTCGCTGTATCTGTTGTTGCTGCTGCTCCTGTGCCTGGGTCAACCTCTCAAGTATGGCCACCATGGCTGGGTCTGTGCGGGAGGCTGAACCAGAGCCACCGGCCTCGTGGTCGTGAGACCGAGGAGACCGGTACCTGGGGATGGGCTGGTAGTCCTCATCAGTGCTGT
Organism: Saccharum hybrid cultivar R570; assembly: GCA_038087645.1. Taxonomy (NCBI): domain Eukaryota; kingdom Viridiplantae; phylum Streptophyta; class Magnoliopsida; order Poales; family Poaceae; genus Saccharum; species Saccharum hybrid cultivar. Next base: position 1,337,821 of record JAQSUU010000100.1, read on the forward strand.
CAGATGTCACATCCTCAGGAAGATCAGCAGGCTAAGCGTCAAGATCGGCAAGCTCTGCCTCTGCAAGCTCATCAACTGTGGCGTCCTGCTCAGCTGCTGTCTCAGGAACCTCAGGTCGCACACGCTGTCCTGGCACTGGGGCCTGATCTCTAGTGACTGAAGCCCAAAGCTGACGGATATCATACTCAGGGAAAGCAGTAGTCGTATCTGATATCTTAGCTCGGATCTCTGCTGGTAACTGGATGGATGATCTAATGATGAAGCAGATCCAGTGTGCATAGGGCAGCTGACGATTACCCTTAAAGCCCTCAGCTATGGTGTCCTCCATCTCACTAAGTATGAGATCCCAAATGTCAAACTGTGTCTATGAGAGGAGGTGGTGAACAACCCATAGCTGCATCCGAGTCAGTCCCTCTCTGTAGCCAAGTCTAGGAAGTAGAGTGCGTCTGACTATAACATCCAGAACTCTGGCAAGAGGTGTCAAACTGGCAGGCGTGCGACGAGACCCTTCGCCAAAAGGCTCACGGAAGCAGGGTCGAACCAAGTCTGTAGGTGGCACTGCCCCGCCGTGAGGGCGTCTCGGTGGAGGAGTCTGACCAAAACACAGCTGATGTATCTTCGTGTTGGATGCTGGAAGTCTGAGAATCTCCCGCACTCTGGTGCTGTATAGACGGTGATCGCGGCCTCGGAATGCAAAGTGAATGAAATCATGGGCAGGATCAATCCATAGTGAAGCATAAAACTCTCTGACCCATGTGCCGCAGTATGCACCTGTCCGTCCAAGAAGATCTGACAAGCCTGACAGAAAGGACAGGTGCGGACGTAGCTGTTCTCCCACAACCTCAACTAGTGACTCAAGTCGACAAACCCTCTGTGGTCGGAAAGCAATACCGCTGTCAACTAGAGCCCTGTAGAAATCCTCCTGAAGTGGGGTATAGAAGCCTTCTGAAGCTCTGGGATCCCTCACAGGCGGAAACCACCGACTGACCTCCACGAACCTCAACCCCTGCACCTGACGTGCTGTAGCACCCCTTAAGTCAAAATGCTCGACCGGGGGTGAACCTCTAGCTCTGGGAGGAGGACGTGCTCCACGACGCTGGCCCTCTGGCCTAGGAGTCACCTGAGTACGTGCGCGTGTGGAGCGGCAACGTGGTGGAGACTGAGCTGGCTGCTCCTCTGTGTTCTCTGTAGCCTCTGGAGCCTCTGTGGCCTCTGGAGCCTCTGTGGCCTCTGGAGGTGGATCAACTGACATACCCTCTGTAGCTCCAGTATCCTCAGTACCCTCAGTGGCCTCTGTGCCGAGTTGTCAACCTTCTAGATGAAAGCGACGCTCGCCTATGCGTATGCCACTGCTCCTGCCACCTCTCTCTGCCTGCTCTGCTGCATCTGCCATGGCCTGAGCAATCTCTGCCTCTGTAAGTGTCTTCTTCTTCTTTCTGGCCAAGATCTTGACATGCTTTCCATGTGCAATCTCAGACCGACGAGGAGGACTGTCGTCCCCATCACCAGGAGCACCACCGGCATTCTTGCAACGCACCATGCTGACAAACTGACCAAAAACCTCTGAAAGATGGTGAACTGTCACTCGAGAGGCTTGGCCTCAATCCGTATCCGCAGGCTTGGCCTCGGATTCAGCAAACTGGTCTCACCCTGACACACGGACAGACTCGCTGCAGCGACGGAAAGGAGAGATCTACTATAAGCACATATATAACTAAAAGGTATGACACCCTAGAGATAGCAAGCATATGAGATACGATGTGAATCGAAAAGGCGAAGCTACCTCGGAACGATGAGACGACGGTGACAAGATGAGGTGACCTAGATCGCGAGATTTCCCGAAATCGCCGGACGAGCTCTGATTTGCCGAAACATGATGCAATTAGGATTAAAAGAAAGAATTACGGCAAACCCTAGCGAGGAGGTCAAGGTGACGCGAAACAACCTTGCGAAGAAGACGACGCAAGACCTTGACGACGAACGATCGAATCGGCGTTACGCGAACCCTAGGGTTAGGGTTAGGGCAACTCGACGAAGACGGATCGGAGGCAAGCGTGAGGTCGTCCACTGTCGAAGGAGCTGCTAGCAAGCAGGAGCGCGGCTCACCGGCGGCAGTGGCGCGTGCGGGCGGCGGTGGCGCGGTGGCTTAGCGGGCGTCGGTGGCGCGTGCGGGCGGCTATGGCGCGGTGGCTAGCGAGCGTCGGAGGCGCGTGCGGGCGGCTAGCATGGGCAGGCACGGGCAGGGCTGGCGCGCGCGCGAGCGAGGGCCGGCGCGGGGCAGGAGACACGGCTTGCCGGAGGCGAGGAAGACGGCGATGGCGCGGCGGCTCCGGCGAAACTTTGCGATTTAGGGCTGGCGGCGGACGAAACTCGGGTTGAGGAAGAAACACGGCCGAGGACGAACCGGTATATGAAGGGTCAGATCCGCTGGACGCGTGATGACCGGACGCGGTGGTGCAGCGTCCGGTCACACTCCAGTAAGCTCCTGGAGTGACCGGACGCGGTCAGAGTCCGGTCGAGGGGAGCTTGGGAAATCATCGCGAATGACCGGACGCGGTGGTGGTAACCGGGACCAGACGCGGTGGTCAACAGAGGCGCGTCTGGTGCAGCGTCCGATCAGTAGATCTGGAGATGGTCTTCTGGATGACCGGACGCGCTGGTGGACGCCGAGACCGGACGTGGTGGTGAAGCATCACTGCGTCCGGTGCAGCGTCCGGTCCAGCGTTCGGTCACTGTTCTTCACCCTTCTTCGTTTCGAACTATGACGCGACTTCTCCCAATCAGGTTCCAATTCAAGAAGACACAAATAAACACCAATTGGAACACGATATGAGTGACCTCACTCAAACCCTCAAATTTTTTTTAAAATAGATTGCCTTAGGCTAGTATTATTTTTAAGAAAAATAGGCAATAAAAACCCAAGGAGCAGCGTATGGCCATGCAATAGAGTTTTTGAACCTATAGGAGCGTCAAAATGCTCTCTCTATCCATGGACGAACACAGAGGTTGCTCAAAGCTTAACCGAAAAGAAACGACAAGAACAACAACCATGCATATGCAATGCAATACAAGAAGGTAAAACTATAATGCTTGTCAAGTTTGATCCACGGTTAGGCTTTTTCACTCCTCCAAAGAAGGGTTATCATAACCGTGTTAGCCAAGCCCTAAAAACATTGCGATAAAATAAACATGGCATATTATACAATGCAATGCAAGGGACAACACACGCTCATTTTTTAAAGTTACTAGAATCAAGCACATTGAGTTCACTTCTTAACCTATAAAAAGTTGCCTCATCCAAAGGTTTAGTGAAGATATCCGCTAATTGATTTTCACTTCTTACACCTTCTAGTGATATGTCATTTTTAGCAACGTGATCTCTTAGAAAGTGATGAAGGATATCAATGTGCTTGGTGCGAGAGTGTTGTACCGGATTGTTAGCAATTTTAACGGCACTTTCATTATCACATAAAAGTGGCACCTTTTCAAGAACAATTCCATAGTCTAGGAGGGTTTGTTTCATATATAATATTTGTGCACAACAAGCCCCCGCGGCAATGTATTCCGCCTCGGCGGTGGACAAAGCCACACTATTTTGCTTTTTAGATGACCAAGATACTAAAGATCTTCCAAGCAAATGGCACCCTCCGGATGTGCTTTTTCTATCAATTTTGCAACCGGCATAGTCCGAATCGGAATAGCCAACTAGTTGGAATCTAGCTCCTTTGGGATACCAAAGACCAATGCTTGGGGTGAGCTTAAGATATCTTAGGATTCTTTTTATGGCACTTAGGTGAGGTTCTTTAGGGCATGCTTGAAAGCGGGCACACATGCACACACTAAACATGATATCGGGCCTAGATGCGGTAAGGTACAACAAGCTACCAATCATAGAACGGTAGAGAGTTTGATCAACCGGTTTACCTCCCTCATCTAGGTCGAGATGTCCATTTGATGGCATTGGGGTCTTGATTGGTTTGCATTCTTCCATCTTGAATCTTTTGAGAAGATCCTTGGTATACTTTTCTTGAGAGATGAAAATCCCTTCTCTCATTTGCTTTACTTGAAATCCAAGGAAGAATGTGAGCTCACCAATCATTGACATCTCGAACTCCTTCGACATCAATTCACCAAATTCCTTGCAATAATCTTCATTTGTTGATCCGAAGATGATATCATCAATATATACTTGACAAATAAAGATCTCCCCATTAAACTTCTTGGTGAATAGTGTGGTGTCGACCTTCCCAATGGTGAAGCCCTTCTCAATGAGGAAGTCCCGAAGGCGCTCATACCACGCTCTAGGGGCTTGCTTGAGCCCATATAATGCCTTGGACAACCTATAAACATGATTAGGATATCTAGGGTCTTCAAACCCGGGAGGTTGATTAACATAGACTAGTTCATTTATAAAGCCATTTAAGAATGCACTTTTCACATCCATTTGATATAGTTTCATATCATGATGTGATGCATATGCAAGGAGGATACGAATGGCTTCAAGTCTTGCAACGGGTGCAAAAGTCTCTCCAAAATCAAGACCTTCAACTTGAGAGAACCCCTTTGCAACTAGTCTTGTCTTGTTCCTCACCACTATGCCTTGGTCATCTTGCTTGTTTCGGAACACCCACTTGGTTCCAATGACTCTTGCACCTTTAGGATGCTCTTCAAGTGTCCATACTTGATTGCGGGTGAAGTTGTTCAATTCTTCATGCATTGCATTCACCCAATCCAGATCTTGAAGAGCTTCTTCTACATTCTTAGGTTCAACGCAAGAGACAAAAGAGTGATGTTCAACAAAAAAAAGCTAGCTTTTGGGATCGAGTCATTACTCCCTTTGTAGGACTCCCTATGATGAGATCTTGTGGATGTGCTTGAAGTAGTGGTGAGTTTCTTCTATCAACCACTTGAGGAGGTGGATGGGGGGCATCAGCATCTTGAGCTTGTGCCTCGGCTTGTTCATGAGAGACATAAGTGTCTTCATTTTCAACTCTCTCATTCTTGTCATCATCTTGAGGCACACGTGATGAAGATGGTGGATCAACAATTTGTGCATCGTCATCATCATCTTTTGGCTTGATGTCTCCCACCGGCATGTTCTTCATGGCCTCCCTCAAGGGTTCATCACCTACATCATCACAATTCTCAATTGCTCCTTGGGAGCCGTTAGATTCATCAAATTCCACATCATATGTTTCTTCAACCAAACCGGTGGCATGGTTAAATACTCTATATGCTTTGGACTTTGATGAGTAACCAACTAGAAAACCAATATCACAACGTCTTTGAAACTTCCCTAGGTGTTGACGCTTCTTGTAGATGTAACATTTGCAACCAAACACCCGGAAGAAAGAGACGTCCGGCTTCTTCCCATTAAGCAACTCATAGGGGGTCTTGCCAAGAAACTTTTGTAGGAAGAGGCGATTTGAAGCATAGCATGCGGTGTTGATTGCCTCGGCCCACAACTTCTCCGGAGTGTTGTACTCATCTAGCATTGTTCTTGCAAGGGTGATCAATGTTCGGTTCTTTCTCTCAACTACACCATTTTGTTGAGGAGTGTAGGTTGAAGAGACCTCATGCTTGATTCCAATTTCATCACAATAAGCTTCAATGTTGGTGTTGTCAAACTCTTTTCCATTGTCACTTCTAATCTTCTTTATCTTGACTTTAAATTCATTTTGAGCTCTCTTTGCAAACTTCTTGAAGCAATTTGCCACTTCGGATTTGTCATGAAGGAAGAAAGTCCATGTATACCTTGAGTAGTCATCCACTATCACAAGACAATAGAGATTACCACCCAAGCTCTTGTATGTTGTAGGCCCAAACAAATCCATGTGTAGAAGTTCTAGCACTCTTGAAGTTGACATGAAAGCTTTGGTTGGATGAGTGTTTGCAACTTGTTTGCCCGCTTGACATGGACTACAAGGTTTGTCCTTTTCAAACTTCACATCCTTCAATCCTCTCACTAGTTCTTTCTTCAATAGCTTGTTAAGAGTGTTCATTCCAACATGAGCAAGCCTCCTATGCCAAAGCCAACCAAGTGAGGTCTTGGTGAACAAACATGTCATCAAATTTGCATCTTCGGAGGTGAAGTCAACAAGATAAAGATTGTTGTATCTAAAGCCTTTGAATATCACTTGCTTGTCATCTATCTTTGAAACTTCCACTTCATTTGGTGTGAACAAGCATTGGAAGCCAAGGTCACAAAGTTGCCCAACGGATAACAAGTTGAAACTCAATGAAGCAACATAGAGCACATTTGAGAGTGAGTGATCATGTGATATTGCAATCTTGCCTATACCCTTGACTTTGCTCTTTGAATTATCCCCAAATGTGATCTTCTCTTGACATATTCCATTTTCTTCAATGGTGGTGAACATACGAGGATCACCGGTCATATGTTGAGTGCAACCACTATCAATAACCCAATGAGATCCACCGGTCTTGTAGTTCACCTACACACAAGAGATCAAGCTTTTTGTTTAGGGACCCAAACTTGAGAGGGGCCCTTGACTTTATCCACTAGTGACTTGGCAACCCATATTTTCTTTGGCCTATTCTTGTTTGGGGGACCCAAAAACATGACTTTCATCTTTCCATTTGAATCTTTTCTTAGCATATAATGAGCATTGAAGGCGAAGGGTCTAGCATGCTTGGGCAAGGGTTGTGGTGGTGGAGTTTTGCATTCATGAGCAAAGTGACCTTCTTGACCACACTCAACACATCTCTTTGGCTTGGGCTTTGACTTGCATTGTTGTTGTTGAGCTTTTGCTTTCTTCTCTTGATTTGCCAAGTACCCAATACCACTTCTATCCATCTTCATTACGGTGTTCATGAGGAGCTCACTTTGCAAATGTTGGCCTCTTGTGAACTTGCTTAGGCCGGTCTTGAGATGCTCTTTTTCTTGCTTGAGTTTTTTGTTTTCTTCAATGAGTGACTCATTTGTTGGTTGCTTCTCAAGAGCCATCAAACCTTTTAGCTTCTTGTTCTCATTTGCAAGCTTCTCATTCTCACTCTTAATCTTGGCATAATCATCATGGTTGCTTGACTCAACCACACTCTTGCCTTTGCTACTAGAACCTTGCTCAATGCTTTCAATGATCAAGTCATCACATGATGTAGCTATATCACACTTAACAACATAGTTAGTAGCATCATGTGTATCAAGAGCAAGTTCATTAGCAACCACAAGACTATCATAGTCAATTTTTAATGTGGTGTATTTGTCCTTTAGAGAATTATGTCTAGTGATGAGCTCATTATGCTTCTTCTCAAGTTTATCATGTTGATCTTTAAGCTCTTTATAAGAGGTTTTGAGCTCCTTAAGAGTGGAGGACATCACTTCATTTTGATCTCTAAGCTCACCACTAGTCTTTTGAATATTTTCAAGCTTGGATGAGAGTGATTCATTTTCATTTTGAAGATCATCATTTTCATTTCTAGTCCTTCTTATGATTTTAGTGTATTTGTTTAGCAATTTTACAAGTTCATCATAAGAAGGTCAGTCATATTCATCATCACTATCATCATCATCATCACTATCATGGTTTTGTACCTTTCGTTCACCCTTGGCCATAAGGCATAGGTGAGTAGTGGATGATGATGGTGAAGGAGCCGGTGAAGGTGGTGATGAAGATGTTGGTGAAGATGATGGCCCCATCACAAATGCGGCAACCTTCTCTTTCTCATCATCGCTCTCATCTTCGGAGGACTCACAAGATGATTCAATGTCGGTGAGCCAATCACCAACAATGTATGCCTTTCCTCCTTTCTTCTTCTTGTGGAACTCCTTCTTCTTGCCATCCTTCTTCTTGTATGGCTTGTTCTTCTTCTTCTCTTCTTCTTCATCACTTGAATCATTTTTCTTGCCCTTGTTCTTGTTCTTGTACTTGTCTTTTGGTGGTCTAGGGCATTGATGAGCTAGGTGGCCAAGTTCACCACAATTGTAGCAATCCATCTCCGAGATTGGCTTTCTCTTGCTACTTGTGAAGAATTTCTTCTTCTTGCCATCGAACTTGATGCCACTCTTGTTGAGCTTCTTTAGCATCTTGGTGGTCTTTCTCACCATGAGTGCAAGTGATTCATCATCAACATCACTTTCACTTGAGCTTTCTTGCACCATCATGGCTTAGCCCTTCTTCTTCTTCTTCTTGTCATGACTAGCTTTGAAGGCCAAGTCTTTCTTCTTGGAAGATGATGAGCCCTCTTCCAGAGTGATATGCATGTACATCTCATGAGCATTGATTTTCCCTAATACTTGAGTCGGTGTTGCAGTGGAGAGATCACTTTGGTGAAGCACGGTGATAATGTGACCATACTTCTCAACGGGAAGCACACTCAAGATCTTCCTTGCAACATCCGATTGGCTCATTTTGGTGAGCCCAAGAGCATTGAGGTCCTCTATAAGAACATTCAAGCGAGTGTACATGTCATTAGCACTTTCTTTGGGAAGCATCTCAAAAGAATTAATTTTCTTTAAAGCTATGTGATAGCGTTCCTCACGCTCACTCTTAGTTCCCTCATGGAGAGCACAAAGATTTTCCCATAATTCATGAGCGTTCTTTGCATTACGCACGCGATTGAAGATATCTTTGCCTAAGCCCCGGTAGAGTGCATTTTTGGCCTTTGCATTCCACCGGTCGTACTTCTCCTTGTCACCACTTGGGTTAGCGGGATCCCTTATGGGGGGAAGCCCTTCGGTTGCGGCTCTAAGGCACCTAACATCTATGGCTTCGAGGTACGCCTCCATACGAATTTTCCAATATGGAAAATCGTCTCCCTCAAAAGTGGGAGGTGGTCCTTCCCCATTAGACATCTTGCTCTAGGCGGTAAAGCCTAAAAATAGAGCAACACGGCTCCGATACCAATTGAAAGGATCAAGATGCCCAAGAGGGGGGGTGAATTGGGCTTCTCTAAAAAATAAATGCAAGAATTAAAACCTATAAGCCGGAATTCACCCCTAGTGTCCACTTGTGTTCCTAGAGAGTCTACTGATACAAAGTTTTGCACCCTAGTTTCCAATCCTAGTCTAGCATGGCAAGTCTAGGAATGTAAAACAAGCAATGAAAGTAAATACGAGAAAGTAAATGCTTGAAAGTAAAGGGGCAAGGAACACGGCGATGTTTTTCCGAGGTATCGGAGAGTCGCCACTCCCCACTAGTCCTCGTTGGAGCACCCGCGCAAGGGTGTAGCTCCCCCTTGATCCACGCAAGGATCAAGTGCTCTCTACGGGTTGATTCTTTGACACTCCATCGCGGTGAATCACCCACAACCGCTCACAAGATGAGTTGGGTCATCCACAAGCTTCGCCGGATGATCACCGAACTCCCAATCACCACCAAACCGTCTAGGTGATGGCGATCACCAAGAGTAACAAGCTAGAACTCTCACTTGACCACTACGAGCCCAAATGAGAAGGTGGATGCACACTTGCTACTCTCTAATCGCTAGTGAGGAACTCTCAAGCTTTGATTCTCAAATCTCTATCCTCACTAGTGCTCTTGCGCTCCCTTGCACTCCAAAGGTGTTTATCAGCTGATCAAATGAGCAAGAGACCTCTAAAAGAGGTGATGGGGATGTATTTATACACCCCACAGACAAAACGAACCGTTACCTGCTGACTCAGCAAAACACGAGCTGACCGGACGCGCCGGTGGAACTGACCGGACGCGCCGGTCGCTCGCTGTAACAGAACCGACCAAATTATAAGAGCACAAGTACAAAAACAAGCACCGAAGCGCTCAAATTTTCGAACTTGAGCCCATATAATCCCGGTAGTCAATCGAAACCACGAAGGATTTCAAACCAACTCGCTTACAACCAGGATCGCATCATTCAACATACAACATCATACGTTACATTTCACAAGTAGTGCTGAAATAAGTTTACACAAACGGAGTAGCAATTATTACAAACCAAGTTTGAAAGTAGCGGAAGCATAACACACACACTAGTTAATTTAATACTGCCAGTCTGGATGATCGACAACCCGCAAAAGTATGAGGAAAGTACATAAAAGACGATCACGCCCTTGTGATCTAGTCATCATCACCCGCAGGGTGGAGACACGTCTTGCAGAATCCCTGATAAAGCATGTCATCTGCAACAGGAGGGAATAAACCCTGAGTACTGGAATGTACTCAGCTAGACTTACCCGTCGAAAACCAGAAATAAGATGACACCAAGGATTATGCAAGGCTTACATAAGAGGCTAGCTGACATAACATTTTGCATAAAGGCATAAGTAATTGAAACTCTTATAGACTGTACTAGCAGTTATTTTTAGCCTTTACCTGTCATCTATCTTAGCACCTGTACTAAACATGCACTTGATTATAATCAAACAACATTATTATTATATCCATAGCAGGTATATCATTATGGCAACATTGTATCGTTCCCTTAACCACCAGTTCATTTAATGAGTTCTACGTTGCCGCTGCTCAAGTCAAGTGCTCACTAACCGGGAGCGACGACGATTCGAATCGAATTCCTATCCAGCTGGAGGGGTATTTCTAACACTCACCGCGCAGGCCCCTGCCAGGGTCGCACAAGCCACCGTTTCATATGATTCAGGAATCGCGGGTCCGAATGATGTCGCGACCCCAAGGGCGACACTCTGCCAGGTGATAGGGACTCTAACCCCCCCTTGGTCTCACGCCAATGTCCCCAAGCACATCCTTTCTCTCCTCCAAGAAGCAACCTACCATTTGATTCCCGGCCTGAACCACATTACTCGGCTTCGCGGTCGGAACGACTTATCCGGCCAACTAAGTGTTAGACTGCGTTCAACATGACTCAAGGACGTACAGCGAATCGGTCCTTAAACGACTCAGACGGGCATGGCTCCACACCCAAGACGTGAAGTGTCTTGCGGCTGTACCATCGAACTCCCGTCCGGTCTCAACTTCATTTTAAAGCATGGTTCCATCACGATAGCCATAAGCCACTCACGACCCAGTCCTATATCTCGCGGATGACCGGAAATCACCCGACTTCTACCGTACTAAGCAGGGCTAAGCATCGACACGTGCCTAAACCTAATATAGGATTTAATTACGATATCTAGACAAGGACAGGTACAATGCAGCAAGTGTTTTCATATAACTCCTAGAACTTAATGCAATAAACAATTAAAAGTACTCAAGATATATTTATAAAACGATGGGTTCAGCATGCACCGGGGCTTGCCTTTCAGAAAGGTCGAGGGCCGGTGGTCTGGACACTCAGGAAGGTCGTCTGCGGGCACTCCTTCGCCTGCTGGATCCTCGGGCTTCTGCTGCTCCTGGTCCTCCTCCGGAATCACAGGCTCGAACTCGAGGAGAGTTACCCCCTCCGGTGCACCTATTGCATGAATGCACAATAAATATAATGGATGCATAAATGGGTGCAACATGCTCGGAATGAAATGCATTTCAGAAATAAAATACTCTATTCAAGTTATTTTATTAGTACGTGCAAATCTCTTCTCCAGTAGAGAAGTACTCACCTAATCTACTTAACCTAAGATAAAGCTGCTCATCCTCAGTTAAGGCCCTAACACCTAACAATTACAAAAGTAGTATGTCTTAGGATATTACACCATATCAATCAGCAAAACACCACAGTAAGCATTCTGGACAGCAGCCACTTGTTTTTATCACAACTGGAGATTTACAATTCCAAAAGATATGATCTAAGACAATCTGGAAAGCCTAAGAAATGCACTACAATTCATTTTCAGACCTCAACTCCAAACTCCTAAGTTTTCCATGTCAAACTTCATAAGTTCCAGAATCTGTCCTCTCAAAACAGAGAGTAGCAGATTTTGAACTGTCACTTTAAACAATAGTAACTCTCAAACTACTAAGCCAAATGCTTCCAAATTTTGACACAAGCTAGTTCATCAAGTTTACTCCAACTTTGGTATTTACAAGTTTTCCAGCAACCAATTTTATCAAAGCCAAATTTAGAATTACTACTAGCTGTCCAGAAAACCTAAAATTACAAAGGTTAAATATTTATTGATGTGACCAACATTCTCTAAGACCAAACTAATACTACTACAAGTTCACAAATGTCACAAAAACACCAGAAAGTAAGGTGTGCCCACCTAGAATATTTATTTATACTCATTTCTTATTTTACTTAATTAATTAGGTGGAATTTTAAACATATATGTAAACTGCTCCCAAAATTCTACAAAAATTACAGAGGACTCTTTGACCCAAAAAGAGACTACTGTAAAAATTTGAACTAAATTTATTCACAGGAACTCCCTACACAAAATTCACAAGCTAATAAGGCTGATTTTTGCATAAATAGGAAACCCTATTGAAAAGTGTCAAACAACAGATTTCATATTTTTCTTAGACACTTTAAGATACCAAGACATTCTCCAAAAATTTATAAGAACATTGCACATGTAGAAAAATTACTAAAATTCCTTTAAGCATTTCCTAAAATAATAAGATAGCATTATAACTTGAAAAGTACTTAAGCACTGATGCCCAAATTTTTACCAGAGCTAGGGCTAGCATAGAGTAACCTACCCACCAAATTTTATGATTTATGGAACACTACAGCTCAAGTTATAAATTTAACAAATTTGCATGCATTCTAAAACACATTTAAAGGATCTATTAAATTCTCCTAGAAATTAAACATCACATTCCAGATTTATATTTTTCTAAAATACTACACATCATGTAGACCCTAACAAAATTTATCTCATGATTTTTGGATCATTAAAATCCTAGATCTATATTTTTCCAACTTGTACAAAAATCAGTGACAAAATAATAAAAATGAATTTCATTTCGGATGAACTGGGCCGGCCCGGAAAACTCGGCCCACACTCGCGCGCGCGCGGCCCGCTCAGCGCTCCCGCCCGTGCGCGACACTGACGGGCGGGCCCCTGCGGTCAGTGACCGGAGGCAGGGGAGGCGGAGGCCCGCGAGCTCCGACGAGCTCGAGCTCGCCGGAGAAGAGCTCGCTCGGCCAATCGAACACCGCCTCGTGTTCTCCGTCACCCGGTGCGTCGATTGGTGCTCGTGGAATGGATGGGGATGGGTGGAAGGGGCTTGTCACCGCGAGCGGCGGCCGGTGATGTCCGGTGGCGGCGCACCGTCGCCGGTGAGGATGCGCGGTGCGGTCTAGGCTCGGTACGAGCTTCACCGAAGCTAGGCGGATCCATTTTGCTAGGAAGGGAAGATGGAGAGAGACCCGAAGCACCCCGACCACGGTGAGGTCCCATGGCGGGCTCCGGCGACCTCTCGGAGACGGGGAAGAAAGCAATGCGGCTCACCTTGAGTCAAATCGCGGGCTTCGGTGGGTCGAGGGGATGGAGGGTGGTGAGGCGGAGGGATTGGCGAGGTCGGGCGGCCGGTGATGCGGTGTAGCTCGCGCTTGAGCTCGCCAGAGAAGAACGGCAACGGTGGCTCGGTTTCGGTGTTCTTGGCAACTGGAAGAGAGGGGGCGGAGGAATGGAGGCCGGCTCGCGCGTCGTGGCGTCTTGAAGGCGTCGCGACCTGACTGGTGGGGCCAGGGCCGGCGTACGGGCGCCACCGCACGTCCACGCGTCGACGACGACCTGTGGCCGGTCGGCCACTCTCCCGGCTGACGAAACTGAATCAGTGAATGGTGACAGCGATGACCGACTGACAGAGCGACTTCCACGATGATTATCTCCCAAACCGGTTCGAATTAGTCGAAGATGATTACACCAATTTTGTAGAGCTACATGAGGTCTACAAGTTTGTCAATTGGAGTTCGGGCTGGTTCGGCCTAGATTTGAAACACAGAGCTCCAAAGTGGTGCCCCTTGAAACTAAAATGCAGTTTCAGAGATCAACGCCGACTGAAACCCTAACTTCTTGACACTATATCTCCTAAACTATTGAGAACCAGGTGATGGTGATATTGACAATGTTGTAGAGCTATGTGTGGACAACAACTTTGTCAATTGGCTCAAAGGCTGGTTTGGCCTGGTTTGTGAGTTACAAGTTGCTAAAGTGAGGTACAGTGAAACTGAAAAGTCCAATTTCCAGACTTAGAATTTTTCTAAGTGTTGATCACCACTCAAGCTGACTTGTGGGCCATTTTTGAGCATGCTCTGGTCATTTTCATGAGATGGCCATATTAGAACTTTTATTCCTCATGAAATTCTCTACAACTTTACTTAAGGTTGCTTCTCCATGCAAGATTTCTAAGCTGGACTTTTTAACTGGTCAAACTAGAGCCTTCTAGGGTCAAATGGTGGTCAACTTCTCTTGGAGGGCAAATTTGTAATTTTGGTCAACATGAAACTTGTTCCAAATGTTACCCTAAGTATAACTAAGGTGTTGTAGGTCATGATTGGCTACCTTACCTTTTTGTTACACCAACTATCAAATACTTCATGAAATAATTCGAATAAACCCCAGAACAATCACATGTGTTGCATCACATAAAATAACAAACATGAATGATGCATGCTTATGCTTATGCCAGGCAAATGCAATGCAATTAAGGACTAAACACTTGAAGTGTTACAGCCCTCCCCCCTTATAAAAATCTCGTCCCGAGATTTGGAAAGCGTACTATTTTTCATAGAATTCTTTATAACCATCCCGCAAATAATCCTCCCGTTCCCACGTAGCATCACTCTCACTTCCCTGATTACTCCACATCACTTTGTACCACTTAACCACTTTACTTCTAGTTACTCGTTCCTGAGTATCGATCACTCGGACTGGCTTTTCTTCATAGGTTAGGTCGGATTCCAGCCTGATATCACCTAAAGGAACTTGTTCCTCAGGAACTCGAAGACACTTTTTAAGCTGAGATACATGGAAAACATTGAATATGGCTCTCATCTCAGGAGGCAACTGGATTTTGTACGCAACAGCTCCACTCTTGCCTACGATCTGGAAAGGACCCACGTATCTTGGTGCAAGTTTCCGCTTAACACCAAAACGTTGGACACTCTTCATTGGAGAAACTTTCAAATAAACGAAGTCTCCAACTTCAAATTCGAGTGGTTTTCTACGACGATCCGCATAGCTTTTCTGTCTCGCTTGTGCTGCAGCCATGTGTTTCTGGATGGTACGGACTTGTTCCTCGGCTTCCTGGACAAAATCAATGCCATAATACCTTCTTTCCCCAGCTTCTACCCAGTTTAGTGGAGTTCGACACTTTCGACCGTACAAGGCTTCGAATGGGGCCATCTTAATACTCTCTTGATAACTGTTATTGTACAAGAATTCGGCTAAAGGTAACCATTTTTCCCAAGAACCCTTGGATGAAATGACACATGCTCGCAACAGATCTTCCAAGATTTGGTTAACTCGTTCTGTCTGACCCGATGTCTGGGGGTGATAAGCAGAGCTTCTCACTAACTTGGTTCCCAGAAGGTGATGCAAATGCTCCCAAAAGCGAGCAGTGAACTGGGGACCATGGTCAGATATGATAGTATGAGGTATCCCATGAAGCTGGACTATCTGATTGAAGTACAACTCAACATAGTCAGTGGGACGATAGTCCACTCTAACTGGAATGAAGTGAGCTGATTTGGTCAAACGATCCACAATTACCCAGATGGAATTATGATTTTTGACAGTAGGAGGAAGACCGACAATGAAATCCATACTTATCTCTTCCCATTTCCAGCCTAGAATGGAAAGTGGCTGAAGTAGCCCAGCTTTCATGTGCACAGCTTTAACTCTGCAACAGGTGTCACATCTAGCAACATATGCAGCTATCTCTTTCCGCATCTTGGTCCACCAATAAAGTGGCTTCAAATCGTAATACATCTTATTACTACCAGGATGGATGGACAACTTGGACGAATGTGCTTCGGACAGGATCTGATCTCTAAGCTCTCGGTCCTTAGGTACCACTAACCTATCCTTAAACCACAGCACACCTTCGTCATCTAACCTGAAATGCTTAGTCTCTCCTTCATTCATCTTCCGTTTTATGTGAAAGATACCCGGATCAGTCTTTTGGAGCTCAATGATTCTATTTCTAAGAGTACCACTGATAGTGATGTTGTACAGGACTGCCGGATGTAACAGGCGAGATTGGTAAAAATCAGTTTCAATTAAGGAATGGCAATGAGACTTACGGCTTAAAGCATCCGCAACCACATTTGCCTTGCCTGGGTGATAGTGTACTTGAAGATTATAATCTTTAATCAACTCGAGCCATCTTCTATGACGCATATTTAGCTCAGGTTGAGTGAAGATGTATTTGAGGCTTTTATGATCGGTGTAGATATTGCAGACATTTCCCAGCAGATAATGCCGCCATACTTTCAAAGCATGAACAACTGCAGCCAGTTCTAAGTCATGCGTTGGATAATTCACCTCATGCTTCCGAAGTTGCCACGAGGTATATGCAATTACTCGGCCTTCCTGCATCAAAACGCCTCCCAAACCTATGCCTGAGGCATCACAATAAACATCAAATGGTTTCTCGATATTCGGTTGTGCCAAAACCGGAGCCGAGGTTAGGAGGGTTCGCAGTTGGTGAAAAGCCACATCACACTCAGGAGTCCAGACAAACCTGGTGTCTTTTTGCAGCAACCGAGTCATGGGTTTGGCTATTTTTGAGAAATCTGGGATGAAGCGACGATAATAGCCTGCCAACCCAAGGAAACTCTGGACCTCGTGAACTGAGATAGGAGCCTTCTAGTTCAATACTTCCTGTACCTTGGCGGGATCCACCATAATTCCTCCATCAGACAACACATGCCCAAGGAAAGGTACTTCACGAAGCCAGAATTCGCACTTACTGAACTTTGCATATAGTTGGTGTTCACGCAGTCTTGTGAGGACTATACGCAGATGTTCAGCGTGATCCTCCTCATTCACAGAGTATACCAAGATGTCATCAATAAATACCACCATAAACTTGTCCAATTCAGGCATAAACACCGAATTCATCAAGTACATGAAGTGTGCGGGGGCATTTGTCAAGCCGAAAGACATAACAAGATACTCATAAAGACCGTATCTGGTAGAAAAGGCTGTCTTTGGAACATCTTCCGGGCGAATTTTAATTTGATGGTAGCCCGATCTTAGATCGATCTTGGAGAAAACTTTAGCTTTAGACAACTGATCGAACAAGATGTCGATTCGCGGTAGAGGGTACTTATTTTTGACAGTGACTGCATTGAGAGGTCTATAATCTACACACATCCGCAACGACTGATCCTTCTTCTTTACAAAGATAGCAGGACATCCCCACAGCGATGAACTAGGACGAATCAACCCCTTCTTCAAAAGTTCATTCAATTGCACCTTAAGTTCAGCTAACTCATTTGGAGGCATCCTATAGGGTCTCCTAGAGATGGGTGCGGTGCCAGGCAACAACTCGATTTTAAACTCCACATCCCGATCCGGAGGGAGTCCCGGCAATTCATCGGGAAAAACGTCCGGAAATTCATTTACTACGGAAATTTCAGCCAACGCCTTTGCTTGCACAGCATGAATTTCCCCCGACAATTCAACCTTTCTGGGAAGTTGTACTAGAAAACCCTTTTGATCTGTAGGATCTCTGAGCATAACTACCCGAGCGGATGTGTCAATGAGTACCCCATTCTGACACATCCAATTCATGCCCAAGATAACATCTATGTCTAAACCAGGTAAAACCAATAGGGCAAGCGAATAACTTCGCCCTTCTATCTCAAACTTAAGGTTCCCCACTACTTTGTTTGTGGAAATATTCCCACTTGCAGCACTAATACAATAACCCACACCTTCAATAGTATGCAACTTGTGTGCAAATTTGGATGCAAACTTAGGACTGATAAAGGAATGCGAAGCACCTGAATCGAAAAGTACCACTGCGGGGTGTTGGTCAACTATAAACTTACCAGCGGTGACCACCTCACCAGATGGAATTTCCTCAATGCTGTTATAATGGGCGTGACCTTGACGGCCACCTTGGTTGACATTCTTCTTGGGGTAAGGACAATTCCTGGACCAATGGCCTGGCTTGTTGCAGTTCCAGCAAGGCATATTGCTAGGAGGAACACTAGAGCTGCTCTGTCCAGAAGTCCCCTTTGGCAGAGCGACGGTATAAGCCTTACGGAACCCCGTTTTTGCAGCAGGCTTCTTCTGCGGCGGACGGAACTTTGTATTCTGAGCAGGTGGGCGAGGGGAAGACCTCGGTGCCGCTGAGGCCCTTGACTGAGAAGCACTTGCCTCAAGGGCCCTTTTACGGCTCTTAGAGGCAGAATAAATAGTATTGTTGTTCTCCTGGGTCAAAGCATCGCTGATGAAATCATTGAAAGTAGTACATTTGCTAGTGCCCATAGTGTTCATCAGTTTTGGGCCGAGGCCTCTTTTGAAGCTAGCAATCTTTTTGGCATCGGTATCCACAAACTCTGTGGCATACCTTGCCAGGTTATTGAAGGACTGCAAGTATTCAGTCAGGCTTTTGTTTCCTTGCGACAGCCTCATAAACTCTGTGTGCTTGATTGCCATAAGACCGGGAGGGATATAATTTCCACGGAATGCCACCTTAAACTGCTCCCAAGCAATCGGGACATTGGCAGGCAGTGTGGAACGATAGTGGCTCCACCAAATGCCCGCAGGACCATGCAACTGATGGGAAGCATACTCAGTTTTCAGCTCATCAGTCAGGCGTAGCAGACGAAACTTTTGTTCAATGGTATTCAACCACTCGTCAGCCTGCAGTGGTTCTTCCGCTTCCTTGAAGAGCGGGGGCTTTGTATCCAGAAAGTCCTTGAAATCGCTGTACTGATTTGGCTCTGGGCCCTGGCGGCCAGGACGAGCTTCCCGGTTAGCCAGCTGGCGCATAGCATCTGCCAACATGCGCTGCCCTTCGACCACTGTCTGCATCAGCTCAGCCGGGGTAGGTGGTGGCGGAGGGGGCGGCTGTTCCTCCTCCTCATTTCCACGACCCCGGCGTAGATTGTACGACATCTGCAAAAGGCATAGCCAATGAGCACTAACGATGTGGGAAATTTTGTAGATGAATTATTACGAAATGTCAAAGTGACTGTATGAATAGATTTCTCATAATGATTAAGGCACAATAATTCATCACATCCGCACAATCCATTCTAGCGCATCATTTGACGAGATCATACTTGGCAATCCAACAAGATGCTCTTTGATAAAGGCTCACTCACAGGGAGCACAACGGTTACCGGACCGTTTACGTTGCTATCTACGTGATTTTTGATCTTTTGCACGGTACTTGGATTCGATCTCAAGATTTTTAGTTGACTGGGAAAGGCTACTTCAAACTGACCACAAAGAGACTTCTCAATGAAGAGTTCCATGGTGGATCATGACTAGCCACCTCGATACCTGCGCGTGCCAAGCAGCACAGCCTTATGTCGCGCGCCATAGGAGGCCCTCGGTTTCGTCGCGGCACCGAAGGGTGCTAATCGTGACACCATCATCGAACGCAACATAATAAGACATCAAGTTGTGATCGAAATTAACAGGTTCAAACTACATTCAGGAAACATACGGTTCAACCTTACATCCCAAAGTCAAGTTATTACAAGGCCTCACTCCTTCACAGGGAGGGCACAAAAGACGATCCTAACATTATAGGCACGTGATGACTACTCTAAGCATCATCCTCCGAGTCAGTGTCAAGGATCTCCCCGCCGTCCTCATCACTGACAGGCTCTAACTCCTCGTCTTCTTCTTCTTGCTCTTCCTCTGGTGCTTCTGCAGGTGGGGCATCCTATGGTCCATCAACCTCCACTTCATCATCATCCTCAGCCATGAAGATTCCTGAACCCATGTCCTCATCGACGTTGTTGTTTCGAGGCAGCAGGGGATTAAGCTCGTTGTTCAGGCGGTGCACTTCTTGATGAAGATTATCATTGTATTCTTCAGCGTTCTCCAACTGTTGCTCGAGCTCAAACTGACGAGCTCTCAGAACATTCTCCTCGTGCCAGGCTTCATCCCTCTGTTCCATCACACGGACCAACATGCGTTGACAGTTGCGATTTGCCACTGTCAACCTCTGGACTGCAAGTGTTTCTTGATCACGATCATGAATCACTTGTTCCAGTTGTTGACGTGCTGCATTCCTGGCGGCAGTCACTTCAGCCAACTCTGCCCTCAGCCTTTCCACCTCAGTAGGCTCAGGGCGGGGCTCACGTGGAGCGAGCTGGTGACGCGGTGCCCTGCCCCCAGTGGACTTACGAGCGGTCCTCTTGGTACGTGCCATCTGTAGCAACAAGATAAGATACGACTTAAAGTGAGGATCATTTAGGGGATACGAAATTTACTTTAGTCAGGAGTACAGAAATTTTTTAAGGAGGGAGTAAATGATATGTATGATATAATTAAACATGATGCATGCACGTTTCGTACGCCCTCTCACCTTAGTAGACTCCTAAAGTTCTAACGCTAGGCGGTGACATACATACGTTCTCTCATATAAGCGAAACTATCGGTCTACTCGTTACGCTGTTAGTGTACCTGCAGAAAAACTCATTTCAGCCCAACAGTTTCCCAATATATGCACACAAGAAAGCAGTAAATTAAATACTTTCCATATACACATCCCCGGATGTATATATTTCAGTATCAAAGCTACCCGATTGATAGATGCCCACAATTAAGTGTTTTTACATAGTTACATGGTTTAAACATGTAAAGATGTAAGTCACCAAAACTACTCTCCCCTAGACCGCCGGTTGGACGATCATGCTCTCACAACTCACACTTACCAGAGCGTCGAGGTAATTGATCCATACATTACCACTCAAGTGGATGGCATCCATACAATATCACGCCGTATGGACGACGAAACAGAAACAAACAAGGCCCCCAAGTTAGTCTTTATAATAAGCCACCTAAGAGTCCTTAATTGGGCTAAGGGATGTGATCACTGGCATACCTATAAAATAATTTTTAGAGTTTAACCCTTTTCGCAAACAAATACTTTTGTTTTTAATTACCCGTAAGATGTGTTTAATGTTGAATTATGCTCCGGTAGCAGCTGTAACAGAACCGACCAAATTATAAGAGCACAAGTACAAAAACAAGCACCGAAGCGCTCAAATTTTCGAACTTGAGCCCATATAATCCCGGTAGTCAATCGAAACCACGAAGGATTTCAAACCAACTCGCTTACAACCAGGATCGCATCATTCAACATACAACATCATACGTTACATTTCACAAGTAGTGCTGAAATAAGTTTACACAAACGGAGTAGCAATTATTACAAACCAAGTTTGAAAGTAGCGGAAGCATAACACACACACTAGTTAATTTAATACTGCCAGTCTGGATGATCGACAACCCGCAAAAGCATGAGAAAAGTACATAAAAGACGATCACGCCCTTGTGATCTAGTCATCATCACCCGCAGGGTGGAGACACGTCTTGCAGAATCCCTGATAAAGCATGTCATCTGCAACAGGAGGGAATAAACCCTGAGTACTGGAATGTACTCAGCTAGACTTACCCGTCGAAAACCAGAAATAAGATGACACCAAGGATTATGCAAGGCTTACACAAGAGGCTAGCTGACATAACATTTTGCATAAAGGCATAAGTAATTGAAACTCTTATAGCCTGTACTAGCAGTTATTTTTAGCCTTTACCTGTCATCTATCTTAGCACCTGTACTAAACATGCACTTGATTATAATCAAACAACATTATTATTATATCCATAGCAGGTATATCATTATGGCAATATTGTATCGTTCCCTTAACCACCAGTTCATTTAATGAGTTCTACGTTGCCGCTGCTCAAGTCAAGTGCTCACTAACCGGGAGCGACGGCGATTCGAATCGAATTCCTATCCAGCTGGAGGGGTATTTCTAACACTCACCGCGCAGGCCCCTGCCAGGGTCGCACAAGCCACCGTTTCATATGATTCAGGAATCGCGGGTCCGAATGATGTCGCGACCCCAAGGGCGACACTCTGCCAGGTGATAGGGACTCTAACCCCCCCTTGGTCTCACGCCAATGTCCCCAAGCACATCCTTTCTCTCCTCCAAGAAGCAACCTACCATTCGATTCCCGGCCTGAACCACATTACTCGGCTTCGCGGTCGGAACGACTTATCCGGCCAACTAAGTGTTAGACTGCGTTCAACATGACTCAAGGACGTACAGCAAATCGGTCCTTAAACGACTCAGACGGGCATGGCTCCACACCCAAGACGTGAAGTGTCTTGCGGCTGTACCATCGAACTCCCGCCCGGTCTCAACTTCATTTTAAAGCATGGTTCCATCACGATAGCCATAAGCCACTCACGACCTAGTCCTATATCTCGCGGATGACCGAAAATCACCCGACTTCTACCGTACTAAGCAGGGCTAAGCATCGACACGTGCCTAAACCTAATATAGGATTTAAGTACGATATCTGGACAAGGACAGGTACAATGCAGCAAGTGTTTTCATATAACTCCTAGAACTTAATGCAATAAACAATTAAAAGTACTCAAGATATATTTATAAAACGATGGGTTCAGCATGCACCGGGGCTTGCCTTTCAAAAAGGTCGAGGGCCGGTGGTCTGGACACTCAGGAAGGTCGTCTGCGGGCACTCCTTCGCCTGCTGGATCCTCGGGCTCCTGCTGCTCCTGGTCCTCCTCCGGAATCACAGGCTCGAACTCGAGGAGAGTTACCCCCTCCGGTGCACCTATTGCATGAATGCACAATAAATATAATGGATGCATAAATGGGTGCAACATGCTCGGAATGAAATGCATTTCAGAAATAAAATACTCTATTCAAGTTATTTTATTAGTACGTGCAAATCTCTTCTCCAGTAGAGAAGTACTCACCTAATCTACTTAACCTAAGATAAAGCTGCTCATCCTCAGTTAAGGCCCTAACACCTAACAATTATAAAAGTAGCATGTCTTAGGATATTACACCATATCAATCAGCAAAACACCACAGTAAGCATTCTGGACAGCAGCCACTTGTTTTTATCACAACTGGAGATTTACAATTCCAAAAGATATGATCTAAGACAATCTGGAAAGCCTAAGAAATGCACTACAATTCATTTTCAGACCTCAACTCCAAACTCCTAAGTTTTCCATGTCAAACTTCACAAGTTCCAGAATCTGTCCTCTCAAAACAGAGAGTAGCAGATTTTGAACTGCCACTTTAAACAATAGTAACTCTCAAACTACTAAGCCAAATGCTTCCAAATTTTGACACAAGCTAGTTCATCAAGTTTAATCCAACTTTGGTATTTACAAGTTTTCCAGCAACCAATTTTATCAAAGCCAAATTTAGAATTACTACTAGCTGTCCAGAAAACCTAAAATTACAAAGGTTAAATATTTATTGATGTGACCAACATTCTCTAAAACCAAACTAATACTACTACAAGTTCACAAATGTCACAAAAACACCAGAAAGTAAGGTGTGCCCACCTAGAATATTTATTTATACTCATTTCTTATTTTACTTAATTAATTAGGTGGAATTTTAAACATATATGTAAACTGCTCCCAAAATTCTACAAAAATTACAGAGGACTCTTTGACCCAAAAAGAGACTACTGTAAAAATTTGAACTAAATTTATTCACAGGAACTCCCTACACAAAATTCACAAGCTAATAAGGCTGATTTTTGCATAAATAGGAAACCCTATTGAAAAGTGTCAAACAACAGATTTCATATTTTTCTTAGACACTTTAAGATACCAAGACATTCTCCAAAAATTTATAAGAACATTGCACATGTAGAAAAATTACTAAAATTCCTTTAAGCATTTCCTAAAATAACAAGATAGCATTATAACTTGAAAAGTACTTAAGCACTGATGCCCAAATTTTTACCAGAGCTAGGGCTAGCATAGAGTAACCTACCCACCAAATTTTATTATTTATGGAACAATACAGCTCAAGTTATAAATTTAACAAATTTGCATGCATTCCAAAACACATTTAAAGGATCTATTAAATTCTCCTAGAAATTAAACATCACATTCCAGATTTATATTTTTCTAAAATACTACACATCATGTAGACCCTAACAAAATTTATCTCATGATTTTTGGATCATTAAAATCCTAGATCTATATTTTTCCAACTTGTACAAAAATCAGTGACAAAATAATAAAAATGAATTTCATTTCGGATGAACTGGGCCGGCCCGGAAAACTCGGCCCACACTCGCGCGCGCGCGGCCCGCTCAGCGCTCCCGCCCGTGCGCGACACTGACGGGCGGGCCCCTGCGGTCAGTGACCGGAGGCAGGGGAGGCGGAGGCCCGCGAGCTCCGACGAGCTCGAGCTCGCCGAAGAAGAGCTCGCTCGGCCAATCGAACACCGCCTCGTGTTCTCCGTCACCCGGTGCGTCGATTGGTGCTCGTGGAATGGATGGGGATGGGTGGAAGGGGCTTGTCACCGCGAGCGGCGGCCGGTGATGTCCGGTGGCGGCGCACCGTCGCCGGTGAGGATGCACAGTGCGGTCTAGGCTCGGTACGAGCTTCACCGAAGCTAGGCGGATCCATTTTGCTAGGAAGAGAAGATGGAGAGAGACCCGAAGCACCCCGACCACGGTGAGGTCCCATGGCGGGCTCCGGCGACCTCTCGGAGACGGGGAAGAAAGCAATGCGGCTCACCTTGAGTCAAATCGCGGGCTTCGGTGGGTCGAGGGGATGGAGGGTGGTGAGGCGGAGGGATTGGCGAGGTCGGGCGGCCGGTGATGCGGTGTAGCTCGCGCTTGAGCTCGCCGGAGAAGAACGGCAACGGCGGCTCGGTTTCGGTGTTCTTGGCAACTGGAAGAGAGGGGGCGGAGGAATGGAGGCCGGCTCGCGCGTCGTGGCGTCTTGAAGGCATCGCGGCCTGACTGGTGAGGCCAGGGCCGGCGTACGGGCGCCACCGCGCGTCCACGCGTCGACGACGGCCTGCGGCCGGTCGGCCACTCTCCCGGCTGACGAAACTGAATCGGTGAATGGTGACAGCGATGACCGACTGACAGAGCGACTTTCACGATGATTATCTCCCAAACCGGTTCGAATTAGTCGAAGATGATTACACCAATTTTGTAGAGCTACATGAGGTCTACAAGTTTGTCAATTGGAGTTCGGGCTGGTTCGGCCTAGATTTGAAACTACAGAGCTCCAAAGTGGTGCCCCTTGAAACTGAAATGCAGTTTCAGAGATCAACGCCGACTGAAACCCTAACTTCTTGACACTATATCTCCTAAACTATTGAGAACCAGGTGATGGTGATATTGACAATGTTGTAGAGCTATGTGTGGATAACAACTTTGTCAATTGGCTCAAAGGCTGGTTTGGCCTGGTTTGTGAGTTACAAGTTGCTAAAGTGAGGAACAGTGAAACTGAAAAGTCCAATTTCCAGACTTAGAATTTTTCTAAGTGTTGATCACCACTCAAGCTGACTTGTGGGCCATTTTTGAGCATGCTCTGGTCATTTTCATGAGATGGCCATATTAGAACTTTTGTTCCTCATGAAATTCTCTACAACTTTACTTAAGGTTGCTTCTCCATGCAAGATTTATAAGCTGGACTTTTTAACTGGTCAAACTAGAGCCTTCTAGGGTCAAATGGTGGTCAACTTCTCTTGGAGGGCAAATTTGTAATTTTGGTCAACATGAAACTTGTTCCAAATGTTACCCTAAGTATAACTAAGGTGTTGTAGGTCATGATTGGCTACCTTACCTTTTTGTTACACCAACTATCAAATACTTCATGAAATAATTCGAATAAACCCCAGAACAATCACATGTGTTGCATCACATAAAATAACAAACATGAATGATGCATGCTTATGCTTATGCCATGCAAATGCAATGAAATTAAGGACTAAACACTTTAAGTGTTACACTCGTAACGGTCAAAAACCGAAAAACAACTGAGTGATCGGACGCACCGGTCAGGGGTGACCGGACGCGTCCGATCGTGTAGGGAGCAAACTGTACTCGCACCGGACGTGCGACCGCGTCCGATCGGTGATGACCGGACGCGTCCGGTCGTCTCTGGACCTTACTGGACTGTGACCGGACGCGCCGATCACACCCAGGTCGCGTCCGATCGGGTGTTCCCTCAAGTGACACGTGTCGACTTCTGACCACCGCGTCCGGTCCTCGCGAGGACCGCGTCCGGTGTTCAGAGCTGAAACCCTAGCCGCGGAACTATACTGACCGGACGCGTCCGGTCATGCCGAGGACCGCGTCCGGTCATGGGAAAACGACCCGAAACTCTCCGAAACGCGTCACAACTTGAACCAAGTTGCTTCCAACTGAACTTTGAGCTATTCTAGAGCTGCCTAGCGCCAAGTTTAACAAGTGTGCACCACACTTAAACATAGGACTCGCCTAGGTCAAGCTACCCGCTCATGCCCCCTTTATAGTACGGCCAAAAGAGGAAAACGAAGATCCTAACGACTATTCCAAATGTCTCTCAACACTTCGACATCCGGAACTAACCGTCCTTAATCTTGATGTCACTCTTTTAAAAACCGAAACGATTTCCATCAAGGAGCATGAATACCATGGTGCCCAAAGCAGTTAAAAACCTCCATGACCTAACTTACCAAAGTTTATGCAAAACACACGTTAGTCATGGTAATAAAGCATTGTCATCAATTGCCGAAACCAAACCTCGGGGCCTAGATGCTTTCAATCTTTTCACAAGTTGACTACCATTAATTCGTATTCCTATTGGCCATACACAAGGTAGCACCATTGTTGCTACTGTGGAATCTACACTAAGTCCACAACTTAGTGACTATCCTCAATGTGCGTACCTAATTCGTTTGTGAATTAACTAAGGTCTACATCAAATCTTTGATGACTACCTTAGACGTGTTCATACAACTTGCATAAAATAACTTGGCATCTAATGTTAACATATATTATGCCCAATTTGAGGTCTACACCTTTATGGTTACTACCTCCATTATATTATTATGCATATGAGATTTTTACACCATCATTAATACAATATTTGTCTTGTCTTTGTTTTGCATCCCATTACAACACACCTCAACATTTTTAAGTAAGTTAAAAATGTTTCGATGGTATGCCTTGTGTAGGATAAATGATTATCAAAGAGTTTGAATCGCTCTTGATGGTTACCATTATCCAACATGGCAAATGGATGTAAAGTTAAACTTTGATGTTTTATGGATTTATAGCAATACTTGATGCCCCTCATAAGAGAGTGTCATCGCTTACTGAACAATTAAGTATGGAGTTTTATGTAAATAAAGCACCACACACATCCAGATCACAAAATATGTGTATCTCAATGGATATAAGTTGATGCACTATATGGCTAGCTCTCACAGAGTGATATGAACAACATCTAGCAATAATTTTGCCCAATGCCAACTATGATTGGCCACAATTTTATGTCTATGACTTTATGTCCACCTGAGAATAGAATTATGTTGTCCCCAAATATCCTCCAGACTGTGTTTTTGCGGTTGCTCGTAACTTACCATATGAATTCTAAATTAATTCCTACAATACTTCAGGTCTAAGTGTATGATAAACTCTAATTGAGTAATCATCATTAGCATCATAGCGATGCTCTATTACCTTAGGTATAGTTGAATTATTAGAATCATGACAAGTTCGATGCCATGTAATAATGTCATCCAAAGAACTTTAATGGTAAGGTTTAACGCAACAAGATGAAGCAGCCCCATGCATTTCTTAGGGTCAAAGCATTTCCCCAACCTAACAAAGTCATACTTTGTCCCAATTATGGATGTTAAAGCCACACAACTTGGAAATATCATGCCTTGAGACATTTAGTTGATTGGTATTAGAAATCCATTGGACATATATATCTGGCTCAACAATAAAGATATGAAGCACGTTTCAATCTTCAACCTGACACCACCAGGAAGACCAGTTGTTGACAACAAGTTTCATGAAGAAACCAAGTAGCAACCAAGCACTTAATTAATAAGTGGGTCTTATAAGCATGGATAAGATGATCATTGGATTTACTTCGCTTGATCCAATTTGGAGACCTGAATTGTCTCCCATTTACAAAGATACCTAGTATCTACGTCCGATTTTAGTGTTGTAATATTAAATGTTGGCATCAATTTCAATTAAATATCACAATAATGTGCCATCACATTTGATATTCCATGAAATTGTATGTAATCTGTATATCTACAAAGAATGTCATTAAATTCTTCATGCTATACATAGACTTATACAGGAGTCAATCCAAATGCAAAGAGGAATTTTGCCTAGTAGATAGTTGCACCACAAACTCTATACATAGGGAAGCAAAATATTCCTAAACTCTTACATAGAGACAAAGAAATATTTTGTTAATCGCTTGGCGCGATGTCATGATAGTGGGCTTTGGTCGTGCTACTATCATACTCCCTATTGGTACTCAAATAATAACCATGAATCCATTCTTGTATTCTAATTCCATAATGTACCTAATTAAAATTATAGAGATATCTGTCAATGTGGTTTTCATATAGAAACCCCAAGATGACAACTAAGAGGAGTATTTTCTCTTAACAATGGATATGGCAATACTTAAACAAAACACCCTCAGTTGGATTTGACTACACATACATAACCTGTATCCAATGTTGCGTATAAAATAATTCTCTCTCTTGATGTCAACAAGACTTAGCATATTTGCCTTGGTTATTCAACTATAGAGATAACGTGAGAATTACTGTCAATTTTATTCATCATAGCATCAATATGAGCCGTCAATTCTATTTGTCATAGCATCAATATGAGCCATTAAATTTCTTGAAGAAATTCAAGAATATACATATGACTCTATTTACCATTTTATGGACCATAAAGATACTATGTAATTTACATTTATGCATCCATAATATAGTCCCAGTTGTGTCTCTTAGTCATGAGAACCATCATTATACCAAACTTATTGCTCAAAATCTTCAATTTAGAGCAAATTATCCTAGACGCGGAATCAAATCCATTTTATATGGAACTGTTTGGTTTTTGGGTACTATATATCAAGTACCTTATGTCCATATCAATAATGGTTTGATTGAGTCTCTTATTGAGAATCAAATTGCATGACATATTAAATAGAATTGTAATTTACCAGTACTAAGTTGTTTTCATGGGGCCTTACACATCACACCGTTAATTCAAATTCATCAAACTACACTTATACAACTCCCTCCATTGCAGTACGTACGTGGAACTTTGGCCGTAGCCAAACATTTCCTATCTGTGCATCGAGTATGTTTTCACATACCCATATCACCACCCCCAACATACCAATGGGCATTAGGGATCCCAAGAGATAACTCTGCAGGGGATTTATAAATTGCCCGTATGTTGATCACATTTGAGGATAATTCTAGATATTAGGGGGAGATTTATACCACATTAAAAATGCCAAGAATCAAAAGAGCAATCCTCACATCCATGTACCAAAGATTCTAAACCTAATCGTTTAGAATATCTTATATTTGCATCATATTGCAAAGAATCTGCCAGAAACATTTACTGATAATAATGGTGTCACAAAATCCTATTATCCTAATTATAATGCGCCCAAAAGAATGGAGGTACCAATTAAAACCATTCAACTCCCACTTCCAAAGAAGAGGGGGAGAAGTACGACCACTCCTAAGGATAATGCTCCAAGTAAGCGTCCGAGGATACCGAGGACAAGATCCTCCAAATCAGTAAATCCAATCCAACCTCAAGTTGGTAGACACCCAAATGGATGAGCATTCGAAACCCAGATCAAAATCCACTTGGATCAATGGTGCACCTAAATTATGATCTTAGGGCATTGGAACACCCTGACTCCATATGGAAAATGACTCGGAGTCCAAAAGGGTTAACATTTTCACATGCTATATTGATTCCAAAAACTGAATCAATCATTTAAAGACTATAAATTGTCGTGACATATACTCCTCAAAGATTGCTCTTCACCTTACTAGATCCAGAACAAAAGTCCTAGGCAGAGTGTCTTCACACTCAAATTTGGTCAAACTAAAAGGTGACAATTAAGGAGATTGCTCATAGTTTCTTTCTAGAAGCAATGTGGTGAACAATAACAGCTTGTAGCATATGGTTTCACACAGAGACCTAGCATAACATACCCCATGGTATGGTGAAAATAAAGTTTCCAAATTTAATAATTGTCAGATCAATTGAATTGGATAGATTCAGACGTATAAGTCCTAATAGACTTCACATTCTAAATCCAAATACAAATCACAACATACATTGTATATAATTAAGCATGATTGCATATATTAATTATTTTGATATCATCATGATACATAAATAATTATACAATCATTTGAGATACAATTTTCATCATGTGGATTTGAGATGGAGGATTTGGGTAAGACCAAATATGCCTAGGCTTATAGTTTGAGCACCTCCTTTAGGGATTTTAGTGCATCAATTAGCCTATATCCAAAAAATAGTGGAGAAATTTAATATGAACAAATCAACGTAACAAAACCCTGATGGTTATTCGTTCTTTAGAAATAGAGAAAAATTCATTTAGACCACGGTATATTGGAGAAAAGATATTAGGACCGAGGTTTCATATCTTAGTGTCATTGGGGCACTTATATATCTTGCAAATTGCACCAGGCCTGATATCGCATTTGCAGTGAACATATTAGTTAGACATAGTGCAAATCCAACTCACTGTCATTAGAAGGGAATGAAGCATATCCTCAGATATCTTAGTGGCACAAAGGATCTTGGTTTATTTTTTAAGAGAAATCATGATCCTAATATGATTGGATACACGGATGCTAGTTACTTATATGGTCCCCATCCCAAACAAGATTTGTATTCTTACATGGAGGCACAACTATTTCATGAAGTCTTCTAAACAGACTCTGACGGCGACCTCTACTAATCATTCTGAAGTTGTTGCTCTATACGAGGCATCCCATGAATTTGTATGGCTTCGCAGAATGATTAACCACATACAATAGTCATGTGGTATTGGTTCGATTGAATCACCTACAATTATCTATGAAGATAATTTCACTTATGTTACATAGATGCAAACATGTTACATAAAGAGTAATGTCACTAAGCACATTGCCCCTAAGTTGTTTTATCCCCATAAATTACGAGAAAGTGGGGAAATAAACATCTTGCAAATCAAGTCGTGTGATAATACAAAGTCCTTACCAACTTCTATGTTTCAAAAATTCGTACATGAGATTGGTATGTGATGACTTCCAAATTTGCAAGAATTAGGGGGGAGACATCTCCTAGATGCCGACCTGCACCAGTATCATATTATACTCTTTTCTTTCACAAGTTTTACTCACAAGGTTTCTTGTTAAAGTTTTTAATGAGGTAATATTAATATAAGCATGTGTCATATTTTCTATTTTCCCCACCGAGGTTTTTGTGGGAAATATCAAAGACACATATTGCCCTCATAACTCATCTATGGTTTTTCCTTGAAAAAGTTTTTCATGTGAGTTATCCAAGAGGCAATACCAATAATATGTCATCATATTTTCTCCTAATTTTTCCACTGGATTTTTACAGGAGTTTTAGCGGCATATCACTTTATATATTGCTCCTCATATTTTTCCTTAAAGGTTTTTGGGAGAGTTATCTTTATGTCGTATCTCCAATATTTTTCCCCACTAGAGTTTTTAATAGGATACCAATGACATAGTGATTTGTTTAAATCACAAACAAATATGCTATTTTTCTCCTTATTTTTCTAATAAAATTTAAAGGAGTTTTTATAGCATATCCATATATTCCTCAGATTTTTTCCATAGGGTTTTTTCGAGGAATCTCAGCTTACAGCTGCATTGATCTCAAGGAAGATTCGATCAAGGGGGAGTGTTACAAAAAAGTGTGTCTCAACAGACACCCCTTCGGTGATATCATCAACGACACCACGAACAAACACCTGTTCACGAAGTGATCTTATCCATCAGTTACAAGATCAGTGGATAGGATTAGACAGTTAGTTTTACTCCCAAAGGGCATATGTCCTTTGGGAACAGTCGTGTCCCTTTGTAACACTCCTTTACTTGTATAAATATATTTCAGAGATCAATGAAAGAAACAGTTCTTCCAAATCTTATTCATTTACATTCACTTCTAATATTTTTCACAATCAATTTTACCCTTGCGGCTGCGTCTCCTGTTGTAGATACATTTTAGCCCTCTTTGGCACAGTTGTGTGTGGCTTCGACTTCACTGACAATGTTTAGCTATTTTCTCTCTCCTCTCCTAAATATAACAAGACTCAAGAGGCTTCCATGATCTGTTTGTACAGTTTAAAAAAATGTGGAGGAGCTCAAGCACCATAAGATGTGCGAAAGAGGCCCTAATTTGTCTGCCTTTAATGTTAACTTGCCACATTTTCAACATAAAGTTGTGTGAGGTAGCTGAATATATATTCCCGTTCTTTTTTACATGACATAATAGCTTTGTTCTAAGTCAAACATAGACTTTGACACATTCATTTCAAACAATGCATATAGTTTAATAACATATGACTTATATATTATGAAACTATCTCTCATAGTGGATCTAAAAACATAAATTTTATATCATGAAACTATATTTAACTTATTTTTGAATTAATGATAAAATGTACAAATATTTGACTTAGGATGAAGCTAATACGATATGTAGAAAACAGAGGACAAATTGGCTTTCCCCATCACCAGAATGTTCTGGCTCCTCATTTCAGCGTAACAACTAACAATATGGTTTATATAAGAGCTGTTTTTCTTCTTCGTTGTAAAATCATTAGAGGCATGTAAAGCCATGTTTTTGGAGCTCGACTAGCTCTGTCTCCTAGCCTCCTAGGGACTAGGGTGAATCGGAGACGTAAGTGCCCAAGAGGCATGTCAGAAGAAGAATGTGTCTTGAATGTTACTCCCTTCGTTTTTAAATTATAAGACGTTTGATTTTTCTAGATAGATTGTTTTAACTATGTATCTAAACGTTTTGGAAATGAAGCAATATTTCGGGAGGGGGCTCAATAGAAGAATTTAAAGGTTCTGGCTCAACTGTTGAGGTTTCCTCTATTTTTAAGATAGCCTTGAGGTGCTTACTAAGGTCATCAGCGTAGGAATAGTTTTCAATTTAGGATTTCTCTTCCTTCCGTCGTGTTCTTATGAGAGAACGAACCTCCAATGGCTATATCCAGAAACAAAACAAGGCAGACTCCTTGCTAAGACCCAACCAAAAATGTTGCAAAAGCACATAGTTGGGTACAAACAAGTCTAGGCCGGAATTGATCAACATGGAAAACCTAGCCTAGACTGCTCCTTGTGACTCTTTTTCGGTCTACTGAAAGTGAGGACTTATGTTCAGAGGGCGGTGACTCGGTCTAATGGGAAGAAGGCGAGACAAAACTTATATTTGTATCTCTTCCGCACTTTTACTATGTACTCCATCCGTTCCAAATTATAAGGCGTTTCATCTTTTCTAGATACATTGTTTTTACTATGTATATAGACATAGTGTATACCTGAATGCATAGCAAAAGTTATATATGTAGAAAAACCAAAGCAATCTTATAAGTTAGAATGAAGGGTGGAATGTAGTATAATATTTTGTATCGAATGTTTTACTATTTGTGATAGAATACTTTGTTGATCTTTTGTGTATGAATGATGGCATAAGTTGTAAAGAATGGATGGTTTGGGATCTTCCAAGGATACCTAGCAGACTATCGGAATTATCTAATTATAGTGCACAACAATCAACAGTCTTAGGGATAATGACAAGTACATGTGAGTAGGCATAATTTGGACAGTTCTGCCACATGTTATCCCATTACCATCTTATTGGAGGAGAATTATTTGGAAGATGTTGCAGCACTTCCGGGAAACAATTTATTCTGGTGGAGTTTATCCTAATGATACATATTTGCCATCAGTTCAATTCAAAAATATGGCCTACCGACCTACCGTACACCCATGCTACTCGGTATGACCGAGGACAACAAAAAGAAAATGAAGAAAAATGCAAAGGAGCTGATGTCATGAACATCTAGAGATTATGTTATGACAGTAGGTTTGTCTCTTCCTGTGAAGTCCTTGAGCTTTGAAACAGACAAAGCCAGGTCTGCATTAGGAATTATCAAAGATTAAGTATTGGCATGTAAATAATTTCAAAGTTGAATGTAGAAGAGCACAAGATAGTAACCTATTAAAGGCTTCAGAGCTGTTTGAGCATCGAGACTATGTTTTGAGATATCAGATTCAAATTGTTCTATGTAGAGGCGGATAGTAGCTCCAGCAGATCCGGTTCCCTACAAGAGCATACCATACTTAATCAGATTGTTGTAGATCAAACGTCAACAAATTTTATATATTTTTCAGGAAACGAAGCAACCGATGTACCGAAAGCCGGAAGATAATCCTAGATCCATCAGTGAAAACAAATCGAAGTCCTTGTTTAGATACCGTACTACCGTCTACCTGTGATATGGAAGCAAAGTGTGATTTATGCCAATCATTTCACACATGCAGGGGACGGAAGAGAGATGCAGATAGTACAGGATCAGTATAGCTGAAATCATCAGCAAATTGGAGGGTGTAATCTCCTGCATCACGAGATCAAAAGCATCAGTTTTCAGGAGGCTTCCTCACAAAGTAAAATATACAAGTGCAACTAGATAAAAAAGATGCATGCAAAAAAACCATATTTCTCTCCAGGCTTGCTATTTGCAATAACATCTTTAAGGTGATCCATCATCTTGTTTGCACTGTGTGATTCACACTCCTGTACAATTACAAATTACAAAATCATTGGTTAAACAAAAAACGCAGCCAACTTAGGAGGAACTAGGTGGCTTTTTAATTAAGAAGAAATATGCACCCAAATTATTCTTGGCAAAATCAGATTACTATGACTGTACAAGAAATTTCATCAGGTGGTCCCAACATGTATGGCCTTAAGTGTAATTTCAGGAATCCATTTGGTTAAATACCTCATAATCATATCTAGAAAAGAAATTCCTGCCATAGGTTTTCCAGTGCTCCCTAGCAATATCTTCCACTGACACTAATCTCTCTCCAACCTTCTTATCCTTGTTCCGGTGTGCAAGTATGGAAAGCCAAGCCAGAACAGCCCTGAGAGTCAAGAGTTGACAAGAGTATGGCTAATTGTCTACAGACATTTCTCACAAACAGAAACATGAATGATGTCCAAAGCTTCTATGTTTAGAACTTCAAAGAAAAAAATGATTAACAAAAGCTACAGACGATAAGTAATTTACTTCTTACCAGATGCCATCCTTCTCTCTAATGTGATCAGATCCAGTCCCAAAACTTTCCTCTCCACAAATAGACAATTTTCCTGCATCCATTAGGTTGCCAAAAAATTTCCAGCCTGTTGGAACCTATGAAGTGGCATCTTTGTCTTAGATAATCAAGTAGAAATTACAGGTTTACAAAACTTGTCTGTTTGTATATGATAATGAGCAATGAAACTCCATGGCAAAGATACCTCAAAGAATGGAACATTCAATTTCTTGGCAACGCGATCAAGAGCACCACTGGTTGGCATTGATCTCGCGAGTCCCTAAAAAATAATTCAAACTTAAAGATCCCTACCATCTCCAAGACAAAAATGAGAAGCAAGCAAAGTGCCATCACATTACTTTTGTACCAAACTGGAAATAAGGAATTGCTGCCTGTGCATTGGCTGCAATTATTGCAACAGAGTCTGATGGGGTAATAAAGAACCTTTTCCCAAGAATCATGTTCCGATCACCATCACCTGAAACAATTCATGGTTATCTGTTGTTATTCAGTTAGACCAAGCATTTGCTTGAAATAATAAATATCATTATACAATGCAACGAACTAAATAAAGATAGAATGGAGTAGGGATGAAAATGGTCAGGAAAAGCGTAAACTGTTTTGTTTTCATATATTTTGTTTAAAGAAATGAAATTGGAAGCGATATTGCCGGAAACACACACAGCACCAGCATTAAGGGTATATAGAATATGCTTAGTATTGGTCGGTGATTTATAGTCAAAATACGGTAACAAGGCACCATGCCACCTTACAAACGAACGAGAATAACAAGAAAAGCAATTCAAACAACATCTAAACAATACTACCTCCGTCCTGAAAAGAATGCAACTATGGGTTGTGTGCCACAAAAAAGTGGTTTACGTTTGACCAAGTTTTTAGTGAATATTCACAGCTATGTCTTTAAATTAATTTATTATGAAAATACATTTCGTAATTAATCTGAAGATATTTATTTGGTAT
This sequence comes from Saccharum hybrid cultivar R570, assembly GCA_038087645.1. Taxonomy (NCBI): domain Eukaryota; kingdom Viridiplantae; phylum Streptophyta; class Magnoliopsida; order Poales; family Poaceae; genus Saccharum; species Saccharum hybrid cultivar. Next base: position 1,374,013 of record JAQSUU010000100.1, read on the forward strand.
CATAAACATGGATACTTTTTTATCTATAATTGGTCAAACTTAAGGTACTAAAACGTGACGCTGTGCTAGAATTGCATTCTTTTGGGGATGGAGGTAGTACAGTGGTTTAAGTTCAACATTGCACAAGACAAAGTTGACATAAATTTCAACATGGAGGAGGGGCAGCAGGACGGCATGCGTCGTTTGTCGTGACTGCCAACTAAGGGAGTACGGCACATGGGATGGGGATGGGCGGGCTAGAGTTTGAGGCAGTGGGACGTGCGTAGGGGTGCAAAAGGTCAGATACGGATGGATGCCTACAGATATGAATACAGATAGCTATAATGTTTCTCAGATTCGAATTCAAATTCAAATACATATAGTGTCAGCTGTGTTAGATAAGATATGAATGGATATCGACATCATATAAATGCGATTTGAGCATTAAGATACGGATACGGTATCGGATATTGAATATCTAGACTCTACGGACAGATCTAAACTCCTAATGGATTCGAACTCGGATACAGACGGAAAGTATCTGTACCATTTGCACCCCTAGGCGTGTGTCATGGGCTTGGGTTGTATAAAGGATGGAGTTGGTGTATTTTGGGGAAGAAAGCTCCTAATACCTACTAATACCTATGATTATTTCCACCAGAAAACGGTAAATTGCTTAAATGGTCGGAAATGGTAAAATAGATACCACTTCCATATTTGCGGTTTCCGTTACTAATTCTGTTTTCCCCAAATATGCTATAAACCTTAAAACGAGCTGTGGTAAACTTTACATTTCCGCTTTCACCTATAGCACGGAGTTTGCCAGCACAACAGCAGTGCATTTTCAGATTTAAGTGACAATGTTAAGTTAGAAACCAAAAAATTCTTATAAAATAAGAATTCAAATGTAAATATGTGCACTAGCAGTATGTAATTTACACGGACAGTTCTAGACATGCACTAAATCTAACTGAATGAAAGGAGTAAATTACTAGCTTCTACATGACCATCATTCAATTCATAAGGTCAATGGCCATAGTTTCGCTAGGCGGTAGGCGGATTCTAGGCGCTAACCCTTAGCCTAGCGCCTAGGCGAGATTAATCGCACCTAGGCGTTTCTAGGCGTTTATGTATATACTAGTATACATGTATTATCTTCTAAAGAAAAAAAATAAACAGCTGAATAGTGGGTCTAGATAGATAGAAAGGCTGGCCTAGATAGATCGAAAGGCCCAAGAGGCAAGGGCCTAGCCCATCTCCCACTCAGACTCCAACCCTATCCATCCATCTCTCTGGATCCAGCCGCACCTGCAGTCTGCATTCGCCCGTCCTCGTCGCGCCGCCTTCTCCCGCATCAGCCGCCGCCGTCGGTTCCTCTCCCTTTCCGGCATCCCTCTCTCCTCTGCGCGCGCGTGGACGCTCCTCCACCCCCCACCGGCGCAGCCGCCGGTTCCTCTCGCTCTCCGGCATCTCTGTCTCCTCTTCGCGCCCGCCGCCACCCACGCACGCCCGCTCTCACCGCCGTCCGCGCACGTCCGAAGCTCCTCCGCCACCAGCAACCTCCGCCGGACGCTCCTCCACCCCCACCGGCGCCGCCGCCGAGCTGCCGCCGCCTAGGGGTCCGCCTACCCCCATAGGCGAGGCGGGCACCCTCCGACTCGCGATTAATCGCGCCTAGGCGCGCCTAGGCGAGCGCCTAGCGGAACACTGTCAATGGCTAAAAGTATTCTCTGTTCGAGAAAGGAAAGCCAGGGACAATGTATGATTTGATAACTTCTGAATATTTCTAAGCTATTGGATTGACGCTCTCAAAGAATGCTTCATCTTGAACTGACAACTTTCCATTGCATAAGCAAGAACATTGAATTTTGGGCATATCCAATACTGAGAACATGGAAACAAAGTAGCAGTCTGAGTCCAGACATACCATCACTTGCTGCACCAAAGTCAGGTGCATGGGTTCCAAACATAGTAAAAACAAGCTCCTTAGCGTAACTGTAAAACAATAACAGTCAATTAAATAATAGAACCTGTAAACTTTAAATTATTGTATCACTAGGATTTCAGTTCTGCATAAGAAATTGAAAATTCAACTAGTGTTTTCGAAACATTGGGTTTCATTGAAATTCCAATCAATTATCAAACAAGAGAGTTGCTTCAAAGAAGTACAAAAATAAGTAGAAATAAAATGATTAAATATTTGTTCAAATTTTGATAAATATATCCCTTTATACCAGAACTGATACACATACGTTAGATTTGGATCTGGATGACCATTTCCAAAATCTTCAAGAGGCACCCCATTTAATATGCAGTCCTGAAAACAAGGTATTTAGCATCAAACAAAATAATCTTTCAAGAGAACTAAAGCCTTTGTTTCAAGTAAATTAATATGCTACCGGATCAGCTCCAAGTTTCTCAACAAAAATAGGTCCTGCATACGCACCAGTAACTGCATGCATCGCATCGAATATGAACCTGTAAAATCGAGCTAAATATTCAACTTTATATGTGCTTTTTAATAGTATGCTCATATTACCAAGAACAACCATTGAGAAACTTTTGCCAAGAATAACCAAAGACACTGGTGAATAAGAACGTGTATGAATAGTAGGTAAATATGAACATGTGGATTATAAGGGGTCTAATAGTTACATTATCACTCAAGTAATCACACAATAACATGTAAATACAAAAGGAGATATATAGAGAGAGGGAGACCTGAAATCAGGCCGAGAAAGCAAATCCTTGATAAGTTGGAAGTCAAACACATTCTGCAAGCCAAAAACAAACAAATTATTAATGAAATAAAAACAGGGTATTGCTCCCCAATATTTCACTGCATACCTCCATTAGTTCAAGGTAATCTGAAACAGGATCTATCACTTCTATGGTAAAATCACCATAGCTTACAACTCCAACAGAGGATAGATCAGTATCAGGAATCCCTGCTGTTTTTATTTCAGAAATCTGCAGTACAAAATTAGCATTGTACATCAGCAACAATACGAGAAACGAACAGTAGATATGTATATGATGATTTATAGTGTAAAATCAAATGTTAGAGCTACATACTGAAAGTGTGTTCCCATAAATTTGATCAGTAATCGTCTCCGGTGCTGGCTGTCCACTGCTGTAGTTAAACTGTGAGAAAACAATGTTTACATCAGAATAGTTTGAAATCTCACGAATACGGTAACAAAATTGCATCTTCTTTAAATCACCAATGAATATTTGTTTTTTTTTCATTCCAAATATTAGCTAAAATATAACTAGATGCACTCTCAATTGCTTGATTTGCAAGATGCAAAAATATCAAACAAGAAAACATATAAAGATACAAAGAACTTTATTTGTCTTTTTTTCCAGTAAAAGGAATCCAAACATTGACAAACACAAACACAGCAATGTGTGTGAGTATACATATATTCAACTTCTTGATTGTCATTCCCTGTCACTATATCGACATCCATGGCTGGTAACCTTGATTTCTAGAAATAGTAAAGTTTTTGTTCAGTACTGCTTGCTCAAACATTCCATGTCATTATCACTTGGAGTAAGTTTTAAGGATTCAATAAATCACTGCTGTAGAGGGAGAACACAATACACATCTTTTTATTGCCTAGCACACCTTAATACCCCAGTCATTGTCTGGTCCACCTGGATTATGACTTGCACTCATGATAAAGCCACCATTGGCCTAAAAAAGAATTTAGAAACCATCAAAAACGGACAAAGTGGACAGTCATCCACATAATTAATTTATAGAAGATCCAAAACATACTTCTCTTTTACGAATTACTGCAGATACAGCAGGTGTTGACAGTAGACCATTCCTGCAAACAAAATGATGGACATTTAGACGATAACAAGACATGAAGTATGGGAAATAAAAAGTTTGGTAGAGGAATAACATTGGGAAAGCATGCTAAATCCAAGGAAAGTATATATCATTTCCACACAGCATCAACTCAACATCAAGTGATCAACATACAGAAAGATAGTTTTGTGGCAGAATCATAAAATTGTTTAGTTGAATATTTTATGCGTTCACAGGGTGCATGCTGCAAGCTTTAATGCGTATTCTATGGATAAATGTACATGGTATTCTACCGCACGCTTTTCAATCATTTTAGTTGAACAAATAGGCCCACCTCTAATAGTTTCTGATTCATCCTTAAAAACATGATAATTCAGCTGATTCCTTACCTGCCGACAATGATCTTCTGAACTCCATTTCCAGCTGCAATCTTAATGATGATCTATAGTTCCAACAGTACAGGTACTCACAAATATGTAAAAACAAACATGGATCAAATAAATATGTGCTCATTCTACATTTCAAGCTGTACCTGAGCAGCCTCCTTGTTAAAGTACCGGCCATCACCCCCAAGTACAAGGGTTGCACCCACATAATCTTCAGGGGGCAAGGAATTGAATAGAGCCTTGAAACCACAGAAAATGGAGCAATAAATAGGACTTATGATCTACATAAGTGCAACAGCAACAAATTGCAGCACACCTGAATCCAATTAGCAAGGTAGTTCTCCTGCTGGAACACTTTCACCTGAAAAGAACAGCAGAGAATGCTATCACAATCCATAATCTGTCACCATACGGGAACCTGTACAGCAATGTTTTCCAGAGAATAAAAGCTACTACTAAATCTGCATAGCTTGGAAGCAGTCAAATGGAGTACCTTTTTCCTCAGGCCACTAGTTCCAGTCTTCTGCCCCTCAACTGGCTTGGTCGGGATCGAGTTGATCTACACAAAAGGTTACAATAATCATTATGTGAGATTGTGAATCGCACCAAAAGTACAAGGGGCTCTGCCCAGTCTTAGCATTAAGCAAAGACACACATGTTCAGATACAGCATTCAGGTGGAGAACACCTGTCCATAGAGAGAAAACCAAAAACCGAAACAGAACTATCAAAGCAAAACATTCATCCATCCCTCCCTAGATAAGCACCTATAGATTCATTAAAGTGAACCAGTTGCCCTTCTTGTCTTCATCTTCGACCGAAAGACTATCAGATAGCATCAGCTTCACTTCTTCAGGCACATTATTCCTGCTCTTCCAGTTATGAATACATGCATATAAGCTATAGTGATGGATAATCCAAAAAACACAGCAAGGGCACCACACAAGCAGTTTTGCAACTATTGCGCACACGAACCCACCAAAACTATGGATCGCAACAGAGAAACCGCAACCGAAATCCGGCTCCACGAAAAACAAAAATAGCACATGCATTCGACCACACATCCCAGACCCGGTCGGTGGGCGCAAATTCTGACGGGAAGTGATGATTACAACTACGATTGCGCGCTCAAAAACCCAAGAGACGGGAGACGACTTCACGCCTCAGCGGCGGCCAGGAACAAGGAAAACGTCCCGTGGGATGGTGTCTAAACCAGGAACCATACCTTGAGCGCCTGGGCGGCTGACGGCGTCCCGGCGGAGGAGCAGCGGGCGACGAGGAGCGCTGGCGCGGCGCCCTGGCGGGCTGGGGCGGTGGCCCGCGGTGGTGTGGATCGGATGGTGGAGAGCAGCGGGCAGAGGCGGAGCGCGTGCGTCGTAGGCATTGTGGCCGCTGGCCACCTCCGGTGGCACCGCCGTCAGCGCTAGACACGAGACGGGAGTGAGTGTCGAGAGAGAAGTGGTCGAGAGGGGCGGCCGGGCGGGGGCAGTTTGTGTGGCGGGGAGCAGGTACAATAAAGCTACGTTAGCCTTGGCTTATAGTCTGGACACCTCACCAAAATCCAATCCAACGTGGATTAGAGTGAAAAGAGGAAAGAAAATGAGGTTGGCGTTTGCAGCTCAGCCGGTTTCATATGCCTAGCTTTCGATCTGTGGGGGCCGCATGATAGGACGTTTCCTGGCTACTACGAGCTCCCGGCAGCAGCAAGCTCGTGGTCGGCGCACCAAGCTAAGGGCGGCGAGCTTGTGGCCGGCACGCTGAGCTTGTGTCTGGGCAGTCAAGCTGCGAGCGGCGGTGAGCTGTGGTAGAGTAACCTGACGAGACAGGACGGAAGGGATAAGACGACAGACGAGAGTGCTTGCCCTGGTTGATTAAAAATTAAAAAAGAGTTACTGGACCCAGCGTCTCGAAATGTTTTAAAAGTGTTACAAATATTAATCTCATATTAATCTCACCTTTATATTATCTTTACAATCTAAGGTTAAATGACATTTTATGGCTTTCATAACCCCCATACTATTGATGTCACAAAATTGTATATATACGTGAGAAAGATGAATAAAAACGAGGTTTTAAGCCCTATTTTCTTGTTACTTGCAATTATTTCCCCTTGTAATACGTTATCAGCACGATTGCTCGCTGCGCTCCTTTGATCAAGGTAGAATGACGCCCCCTCCCATGTCTTTAGTCGGCCTAATTCTCCAATCGATTATGCTACAGTTCTACCATACTCTTCTTTGTGGGCTAGACCTTTCTCATCCTATGGTTCAACATGATCTCCAACGCATGATTTTATTCCTCCTCGGGGATCAGCCCCATGATGCCCACATGGAAGAGGCGATCCCGGAAGCGGCTGCGCCGCAAAGTTCAGGACCGGCATCTCCATTGCCGGCACCGGCGCCATGTCCTGTGCATGGCTACGCCCTGTGTCCACCACACGAGGTGTGCCCCATGAACCCGGACTTTGACGCCGCGGCAAGGACGCCAACGCCTCCTCCACCACAGACTCCACCACCGACGATGGCAGCACGCATGTCTGCCTCGTCGCGTCTCATGGCATACGCCGGCGTTGATCCAACGCCTGTTGCACCACCTCCATCACCGGCATCGCCGAAACGCGCCAACGACGTCGTTGCACCTCCTCCGCGCATCATCTGCACATGGATTAGTGTTCCTCATGGACCATCAGCTCGCTGGCTCGCGAACGGAGAAAGTGCAGGCTCGCTCCCCTCCACAGAGGGTGATGGCCACGTTCGTCAAGTCTAAGCATCACGTGGCATTAGGGGGAAACGCTGGCTGTCACAAAGCAATGATCTAATTGCTCATATCAATTTACTATTTCATATAGTAATTGTACCGAAAGCTTTCAGCTTCAATTTAAAATAAATACAGCATACATCCTCAGGGTGGTTATTTTATTCCATTTGCACTTACGTTGTTTTTCCATTCTATTATTTTTACGTTGTTTTTTAATTCCATTGCACTTACCGTTTCTTTTGCATTCAAGTTTTACTTGATTAATTTAATTTGCATTTTATGCAATTCAAGACAATTTATATTATATTTTATTATATTCATGCCTAAGATTTATTAACTCATTAATTTAATCGATGGCAACACACAATTGTAGGCATCATGACGAACCGTAAGTTCACTGAGCTTGCTCTCGATGGCTTAAATTTTTCTACATGAGCACTGGACCTAAAAGTCAGTCTATCATTGCGCGGACTATATTCGGCCATTACAGCTTCCCAAGAGGGTGTAGCACCTTTGGCTGATAATTTTAAGTATAATGCCTTATTCATCATACGGAACCACATCCATCCAGATCTCAAAGCCGAGATGTGATGGAAGAGGATCCCCGTGCTCTATAGGAGGCTCTTCAGCAGCGGTATGAACAACAAAAGACAGTCCTCTTACCTGAGGCTACCTATGAATGGAATCACTTTCGCATATAGGATTTCAAATCCATAGGTGAATTCAATCATGTTGTGCACAAAATTAGCGTTAAGCTAAGATTTTGTGAGAAGGAACCATCTGATGCGGACAAAATTAAGAAGACACTATCTACCATGCTTCCCGCTCACATGATCCTTCAACAACAATACCGTAAAAGGGGTTTTACTATTTATTCTGAGTTAATCAAGACATTGCTTCAAGCAGAAAGGCACGATGAGCTCCTTCTATAGGACTCTAATATGGGCCCTACGGGTTCCAAGCCTTTGCCTGAAGTGCATGCCAACATTCATAATAGAAAACAAAAGTGAGCCATTCAAAATGGTAATCCTGAAACCTCCAACAAGCGCAAGAGACAGAATAAGTCTCGCGGTGCCAAGGACAAAGACAAGTCTAAGTCCAACAGAGACAAGTCCAAAACTTGTGAGAGGTGTGGTTGCTACAACCACCCGACTAAGAAGTGTCGCACCCCAAAGCACCTAGTTGAATTATACCTGAAGTCCGTGGGACGTGGACACTCTAATCAAGATCGTTCCAAGTAAGGTGGACAATTTGAAGCACACTTCAATTATCAAGGTGATGCCCAAGAATGCTCCGCTGTAGCGAGACCAAGCAACACCAAGGCTCCTCCTATACTTGATGACACCGCTGACGACGTCAACAACATGCTCCTAGAATACACTTCTGAGGATATGTTTGGAGACTACGCTTAGGCTCCTTGTCATTTTATACTTTCATTTTCATGTGCCCACATGACATAATAATTTATATTTGTCGTCAAACCTTTTATGTTTTCATTGTAATCATAAATGTTTGATATCAATAATGAATAAAATCTATATTTATTTTGTTGAGAATTTATTTATTTATTCTCTATTTAATACAGATTGTACGGGAGTCATTCCGATGGAGGAGGAAATGTGTCTAGTGGATAGTGGTACCACTAACTCTATACTCAGGGAGATAAAATATTTCCAAACTCTCACGAAGAATAGAGGAAATGTTTTAACAATCGTAGGACGCGATGCAGTAATAGTATGCTTCGGACGAGCCACTATTATACTCCCAATGGGTACAACATTGGTAATTGAGGATGCACTCTTGTATCTTGATTCAACTCGTACCCTACTAAGTTATAGAGATATCCGAAAAATGGATTTCATATCGAAACTTGTGATGAGAATAACAAAGAGTTCCTTTCCATTACAAACAACAATGGATATGGCAAAGTAACACTTGAAAAGTTCTCTCACTCTCGTCTAGATTGTACTATACTTATATCAAACACGTACAACATGTTGTGTATAAAGTAATTTTACAGAATGTTAATGCATTCCAAACTTGGCATGATCGTCTTGATCACCTTAGCACAGGGATGATGAGAAAAATTATAACTAATTATGTTGGTCACAATTTAAGTAATACAAAACTTTTCCAATCCTCAGATTATGTGTGCACTGCATGTGCCACTGGGAAATTAATTTTGAGACCTCTTACCTCAAAATTTGAGCTGAATCGCTCAAGTTTCTTGAACGCATTTAAGGTGACATATGTGGTCCTATCCAACCATTGTCTGGACCATTCAGATATTTTATGGTTTTAATAGACGCATCCACGCGATAGTCTCATGTGTGTCTTCTTTTCACATGAAACTATGCATTTGCAAAATTAATCGCTCAAGTTATCAAACTAAAGCGCAATACCCTGAACATCAAATCTAGTCAATTCGAATGGATAATGCCACTGAATTTTCCTCTCGAGCCTTCAATGACTATTGTAAGGTCTTAGGAATTCAAGTTCAGCACTCTGTTCCATATGTCCACACTCAGAACGGGTTGACAGAATCTCTCATCAAGAGAATCAAACTTATTGCAAGACCATTATTACAGAATAGCAATCTACCAACATCATGTTGGGGTCACGCAGTTTTACACGCTGCTGACTTAATTCAATTGCGTCTAACTACATATAATACAACCTTCCCACTACAACTAGTATGTGAAAATCCTCCAAGCATTTCTCATCTGCGAAAATTCGGTTGCGCTACATACGTACCGATCTTACCACCACAGCGTACAACTATGGGCCCCCACAGAAAATTGGAAATCTATGTGGGATATCAATCACTGTCTATTATAAAATATTTAGAGCCTTTTACAGGGGATCTATTTATGGCCCGACTGATTGTATCTTCGATGAAGAACACTTCCCGACATTGGGGGGAGAAGTTATACCACATAAACAATGCCAGAAAATTAACTAGGATGCAATAGCCATCTCCAACCATGATCCATGTACTTCAGAATCTGAACTTCAAGTTCAGAAGATAATCTATTTGCAACACATTACAAATAACACGCCAGATGCATTTACTGATTATAAGGATGTTATCAAATCCTATAATCCTGCAAGAAATATGCCTACAAGAGTATGTAGGGTCGAGATGGCGGACTAGAGGGGGGGTGAATAGTCCTTTCTAAAATTAATCGCGTCTGCAAACCGAAACAAATGCGGAATTAAAACTATCGGTCTAGCCAAGACTACACCCCTCTATCTAAGTTCACAAGCACCTCACAAAGATCCTAATTATATAACTAAGGTGCTTTCCTTAGCAAGAGCTCTCCTAAACAATTCTATAGCAAGGTCACACAAACCTATGCACTAGTACTTTAGCAAAGCCGGGGAGCTCCTACACAATTCTAGTAAGCAAAAGCACGAAGCCACCTATGCTCACTAGCAATGCTCAATAGCAAGGCAACTAATGCCAAACTAGAGAGCGCAAATTACTTAGCTACACAAACTAAGCAATATGACTAATAAGGTTACACAAACCAAATTAGCCACGCAACGGGAGCTACTTCTATGCTACACAAGCAAGAAGGTAACTAGCTAACTACACAAGGAAACTAGTTACAAGAGCAACTACACAAGCACAAGTATATGAATGTAAATACAAGCTTGTGAATCGAAAGCAAACCACCGAGAAGATGTACACAATGTTGACACGGCAGTTTTTCACCGAGGTTCACTTGGTTGCCACCAAGCTAGTCCCCGTTGTGGCGATACACCCACTTGATGGATCACGAGCTAATTGACTATCAAGAGTCAAACCCTCAGCGGGTGCCGCACATCCACTCTCAAGATGGGGATCCTCCAAGCCACGAGCTTTACTAGAGTTGCTCTTCGCGATCCCCGCGGGGTGAGCACAATCCCCCTCACAAATCCTCCTCCGGAGCCACGCACAATCTCCACGCGTGCTTCAACGGAGTCGCAAGCCACCAAGCCGTCTAGGAGGTGGCAACCTCCAAGAGTAACAAGCACCACCGGCTTGCAACACGATCACCTAGTGCCACTCGATGCAATCCTCTCGATGCAACGCACTAGAATCGCTCTCTCACTCGATCCGATGAACACTATCAAGCATGAGTGAGTTAGAGGGCTTCCAAGCACTACCACATAAGCCACCAAGGCCAAAGTGTGCTCAGCTCCTGGCTAAGACCGGCCAATGGGCTATTTATAAGCCCCTCCACGAAAATAGCCGTTGTACCCCTTCACTGGGCACAACACGCGTTGACCGGACGCTCCGGTCACACTGACCGGACGCACCGGTCACGCAACGGCTTTTTCGCGAACCACCGACCGGACGCGCTGGTCCGACTGACCGGACGCGCCGATCTCACAACGGCTATTTCACGAAGCAACGACCGGACGCGCCGATCGCAACGACCGGACGCGCCGGTCACGACCGGACGCACCGGTCCCGTAACTGACCGGATGCGCTGGTCAACCCTAAGCCGTGCACAACGAACCAGCGACCGGACGCGCTGAAGAACTGACCGGACGCCACAGTGCCCGCGTCCAGTGGGAGTCCAGTAAGCTCCCTGGACGACCGGACGCGTCCGGTCGCCTGTGACCGGACGCGCCTCGCGTCCGATCGAACAACTGAAAAACGCGCAGACACTGGACACTGACCGGACGCGTCCGGTCACACCGTGACCGCGTCCGGTGCAGCGTCCGGTCACCACTGTGACCTCTGTTCGCCTCCGTTTCTTTTTCCGACTTCCGGCGTAGTGAAAAATAGGCATTTCACTTCTCCAAAAAGCGCCGAATCCCGCCTCGCAAGCTCGGCGGGAGGGAGAGAGGAACCCAAACCCCTCTCTACCGCACAAACTCCACCGCCTTCGCAAATGTGCCAACACCAACAAGTGATCACCACCTTGTGTACGTGTGTTAGCATTTTCACAAACATTTTCTTCAAAGGAATTAGGCACTCAACTTGCCACGCCACTCGATCCTAACACGTATGCAAAGTTAGATCGCTCAAGTGGCACTAGATGACCGATATGCAAACAAGTTTGCCCCTCTTGATAGTACGGCCATCTATCCTAAACCCGATCATCAACTTCTCTACACACCTATGACCGGTGAAATAGAAATACCCTAGGTTATACCTTTGCCTTGCGCATTCCACTCTATCTCCTCCGACGTTGATGCAACACATGCATCAAACCTATCACAAATGATATGATCCACTTCATATCATCATATGACCTTGGTCCATCGATCTTGACCTCACTTGCTCTTCACCGTTGCGTCGGTCCATCGGCGCCAAGTCTTGCTCAAGCTTCACCGCCTCACGGTCCATCGCACCAAAGCCTTCGACTTGCCCTTCACACTTGCAACCGGTCCATCGAGTCAAGCCTCATCTTGATCTTCGCCACCTTGGTCACATGACTCCATGTCATGTCTCATATGCAATGAGCTCCTTCATGACACAATCATCTGTGGACTAATTCCCTGTGTATCTCACATAACCACATATTAGTCCACCTAAGTTGTCACTCAATTACCAAAACCAAACAAGGACATTTCAGAGTAGAGGTACCAAATAAAACTACTCAACTCCCTTGTAAGAGAGGGAGATGTACGATAATTCCTACAGATGCAGCTCCTAGCAAGCAAAAGAAAAGGAAGACCAAATCTTCCAAAATAGTAAATGCAACTCAAAATCATGTTGAGAAACACCCTGTGGGGGTTCAACCTTCACATCCCACATCAACAGTGCACTCAATTACTGATGTTGGGACATCGGAATGCCCTGATGCAACCATTTTGGGAAATGATGATGCATCTGAAAGGGTACACGAAATTTCCATAAATTATCTCGAGTCTGAAGAATCATATGACCGAAAGACTACAATTGTCAACATTGATTTTTCCGCAATGATTGCAGAACTCATCCAAAATGATCCAGATCCTAAGACCATGGCAGAGTGCAAATCGCGCTCGGACTGGAATCAATGGAAAGAAACAATCCAAGCAGAAATTACTTCGCTTTCAAAAAGGAAGGTATTCTCTCAAGCAATGCCTACATCTTCAAAAGTTTTCCCTGTGGGATTCAAATGTGTTTTCATCCGAAAATGGAATGAGAATAATGAAGTGTGAGATACAAAGCGAGGCTTGTAGCACAAGGGTTCACGCAGAGACCCGGCATTGATTTCAATGAAACATATTCTCGAGTTATGAGTGGAATAACATTCCGATATCTTATATCTCTGGCCGTACAAAATTGTCTATCTATGCAGTTGATGGACGTAGTGACTGCATATCTTTATGAGTCACTTGATTCGTATATATATATATATATATATATATATATATATATATATATATATATATATATATATATATATATATATATATATATATATATATATATATATATATATGAAGGTTCCAAATGAAATTTCTATACCGAATCAAAACGTAAGTCGCAACATGTATTGTGTAAAACTTCAAAAGTCCCAACAAAACTCCTATGATTGTTCGGTATCTAGAAATGGAAACTGATTAATTTAGACCTCGGGATGAAGGAGAAGATATTTTGGGACCTCAAGTTTCATATCTTAGTGTCATCGGAGCTCTCATGTATCTTGCAAATTGCACCAGGCCTGATATTGCATTTGCAGTGAACTTGTTAGCCCGGCATAGCACTGCTCCTACCAAACATCATTGGACGGGAGTAAAATGTATCATCATATATTTTAAATGGCACGAGAGATCTTGGACTTTTCTACAAAAGAGGCTCAAATTCTAACATTATTGGATACATTGATGCAGGATATTTATTTGATCCCCATAATGATAGATCACAAACAGGTTTTGTGTTTTTACACAATGAAACCGTCATTTCATGAAAGTCATCCAAACAAATTTTGGTGACTACATCTACAAATCATTCTGAGATAGTTGCTCTATATGAGGCTTCACGAGAATGTGTATGGCTTCGCAGAATGATCAACCACATACAACAGTCTTGTGGTATTGGTGTCATCGATTCACCAACCATTATCTTTGAAGATAACTAGGTGAATTCCCCGCGCGTTGCTGCGGGAATGCAAGAGTAATTTGAATTGAGTTAGAAGAAATAGGATGTAGAAGGAATCTCGTTGGTGTATAATACATAAGTATATATGCGATATAAGCAGAGAACAGATTTAGTTTTTTTTTTGTTAAAGGTGTAACTAAAGACAACAAAAACCATATCAAAGAAAACACGGTCACTAACCTATAGGATCGACCAGTATGGGAGACTAATCTCATCCACCCTCACCCCTACTATACCTGAGGGTCATCCCCCTCCTAAAAGTTCTAGGAGTTTTTCTTCACAAAATTATGCATGTTTCGGAGGACCACATATAATCCATGTGATATGTAGTTTTGCTAGGTTTTTGCTTAGAAACAGTTATCAAAGAAAACACGGTCACTAACCTATAGGATCGGCCAGTACGGGAGGCTAATCTCATCCACCAGAACCCCTCACTCCTATTATACCTGAGGGTCATCCCCCTCCCAAAAGTTCTAGGAGTTTTTCTTCACAAAATCATGCATGTTTCGGAGGACCACATGTAATCCATGTGATATGTAGTTTTGCTAGGTTTTTCTTAGAAATGGGCTTTTGCTTAGAAACAGTTATCAAAGAAAACACGGTCACTAACCTATAGGATCGGCCAATACGGGAGGCTAACCTCATCCACCCTCACCCCTCACCCCTACTATACCTGAGGGCCATCCTCCCTCTCAAAAGTTCTAGGAGTTTTCCTTCACAAAATCATGCATGTTTCGGAGGACCACATGTAATCCATGTGATATGCAGTTTTGCTAGGTTTTTGCTTAGAAACGACAGTTTTGCTAGATTTTTCTTAGGAACGGCCGTTTAAATGTTTGCAAAAAAAGTTATCGAAATATATCCATGTGGGGTCTTGTTTTGAAGAGTTTATTGCGAGGAACACCATGGTGCAATTGGATTTTAATTCCGATACTTGGTTTAGGTGCTATGACTTTTTTTCTATTTCAAAAGAAATAGCTAGTGGAAGATAAATGAGGTTTAGTGGGCGGATGACGTCACTTAGTGGGTGGATGACATCATTTTGCTGATGTGGTCCAATGAGAAGCCAGAGAAATAGGCTAGTGGGTCTTTGCTTTATAGGAGGTATAGATGCGGCTTATGTTGCACAAATGGATAAAGGATATATCAAAAACAATATTACCAAGCATATTTCTCCTAAATTGTTCTATCCTCATAAATTGCAACAAGAGGGAGAAATCAATATCTTGTCCACCAAATCATGTGGTAACCTCGCTGATTTATTCACTAAGTCCCTATCAGCTTCTTCATTTAAAAAATGTGTCAAAGGAATTGGTATGCGTCAACTTAGGGATTTGCAAGGTTTAGGGGGAGAAATCTCCTAGATATTGCTCTGTCTGACACATCATATCGCACTCTTTTCTTTCATGAGTTTTTCCTCTTAAAGTTTCTCAATGAAAGTTTTTAATGAGATGATAATAACATAAGTATATGTCATATTCCTCATTTTTCCTCACAAGGGTTTTTAGAAAGAATATCAAAGACATAAATTAACCTCTAAACTATGTTGAGTTTTATCCTCAAAGGTTTTCTCATAATAGTTTACAATGAGGCAATAATCATAAAATGCTATACTTTCTCCTTAAATTTTTCAATAGAGTTTAAAGGAGTTTTTAGTAGCATATCCATATATATTTCTTCTTTTTTCCCATAAGGTTTCTGGAAGATAGATATTCATAGAACTCAAGAAATGATTCGATCAGGGGGAGTGTTACAAATATTAATCTCACCCTTATGTCATCTTTGTAACTTAAGGTTAAATGACATCTTATAACTGGTTTATGACTTCTATAACCCCGTACTATTGATATCATAAAACTGTATATATAGATGAGAAAGATGAATAAAAACGGAGTCTTAACCTCTATTCTTCTTGTCACTCCCGGTTCTTTCCACTTGTTATAAAAAGCTCGCCCTGGAAATATCTTATCTTCTCGTCGCCGCGCGCCAGAAGGCAAGAACCCCGTGTCCTCACAAAACCCTTCTTGCCGGGGATGGCCAGCGGCGACCTCCTCCTCCTCCGCGCCCACGGCGGCGCCCCAGTCCTAGCGAGGGCCTTCGCCTGCCGCCTCCTAGTCCCGGGGAGGCGCCGCAGCGGACTCGTCTCACCTCTGGCTGCTTCCAAGGTCGGCATCGCCGACGTCGTTGGACGGGTCAGGTCGGGCGACGCCGACCAGAAGAGGCGACGCAGGGACGCGGAGGAGGGGGTGGCCACGAGGAGGGAACTTTTCGACGAGGAGGAGGAGGAGGAGAATGGTGGCGAGACGGGAGGTGTGGATGGCTCCTACCTCAGTGAGACACGGTAATGTTTTGCACCGCAATTGTGGAGTCTGAAATTCTGAACTGCAATGTGATTACGATTTTAGAGAAGAATCTCGGTTTGTTGGTGGTGTTTTTCTACTAGTAAATTAAGCTAGATACAATTACAATTTTGACAATGAAAGGTTACATTGCTCGTTTAGATAATCAAATCTCACTAGGTTGTAGTAGTGGCCCATGTTTTAGTGTAAGCCTTCCAAACTACAACTCAGTTGTGGGGCCACCCTTTTTGTAGCGCTTGTGAGCTCAGTGAGTTTGGATATAATTTGAAATTAGGAGCTAACCGGTTAGACTCCATCTTATTTTTGTCTTGCATTTGCAGCTTTTGTTTTCAATTTTTGGTTTGTTGAATGCGATTCATGTTGCAGGTTTGATCAATGTGCTATTTCCCCTTTATCGTTGAAAGCCGTCAAAGATGCTGGATATGAAAGGATGACTGAGGTGCAGGAGGCAACTCTGCCCATAATTCTTCAAGGTCAGTTAGAATGCAAATGCTATTTTCTTAACATTGTAACATTAAAATCTTGGGATGTGGTGAAGGTGACATTTCAATGTTTTGTTGCCATGTAGGCAAGGATGTTCTTGCAAAGGCAAAGACAGGAACTGGGAAAACAGTTGCTTTTTTGGTATTACTTCTTGTTCTTCAGTCACTTGGTCAATCTGATGTTATTAGGAGCAGCTGAATTATTGCAGTGAAACTATCTAGCCAATTTCTGTCAAAGAATGTTCGTAAAAAAAAACTGTCAAAGAAAATAAGAAAAACGAAACTATCTAGTCATTATACAATTTTTGACCTTTGTTACAGCTTCCAGCGATTGAGGTTCTCTCCACTCTACCTCGTGAGCGGAATCAGTTACGGCCACCTATAAATTTGCTGGTGATGTGCCCTACTAGGGAGCTTGCAAACCAAGTGGCTGTTGAGGCCAGGAAGCTTCTCAGGTATCATCGCTCGTTGGGTGTGCAGGTTGTAATTGGTGGCACAAGATTAACTCAAGAACAACGAAGCATGCAAGCTAACCCATGTCAGGTTGTTGGCATCAACTACAATGTGTTAATATCTGCGAGTGGTATATGTACTAACACTTAGTCGTTATCTTACAGATTCTTGTTGCTACACCAGGAAGGCTGAAGGATCATCTCGAGAACACACCTGGGTTTTCTAGCAGGCTCAAGGGTGTGAAGGTTCTTGTTCTTGATGAAGCTGATCGCCTGTTGGATATGGGATTTAGAAGAGATATTGAGAAAATAATTGCTTCAATTCCTAGAGAACGACAAACACTGTTGTTTTCTGCTACTGTTCCAGAAGAGGTATCTCTTTTTATCTCATTGTCCCCTTTCGTATCATGAACAATCTAATGAACTGAAGTTCTATTGTTAGGTTCGCCAAATTTCTCATGTGGCAATGAAGAAGGATTATAGGTTCGTCAACACTGTTAAAGAGGGTGATGAGGAGACAAATGCACAGGTTTAGAACTTTAGATCCATCATTTCTTCGAGCTGTAACGGCAAAATTGTAAAGCTTGCAACTGTTAAAATCTTACCTTTTTCTTTTTGGCGCATCAGGTGAGCCAGATGTACATGGTTGCACCACTGGACTTGCATTTTTCTATCCTATATGACGTATTGAAGAAGCACATCGCAGAAGATGCAGACTACAAAGTAAGTGACTTCAAGTTGCCAACCTATATCATAGGAAGTTCAGTCTGTCATTTATCCTACAATTTGGCAGGTTATTATATTCTGTACTACTGCAATGGTCACCAAACTTGTGGCTGAAGTTCTCTCCCAGCTGAAACTGAATATAAGAGAGATCCATTCTAGAAAGTCACAGTCTGCAAGAACTAAGGTCTCAGATGAATTCAGGAAATCAAAAGGTTTGATACTGGTCAGTTCGGATGTATCTGCCCGCGGTGTTGACTATCCTGATGTCACTCTTGTAATACAGGTGTGTTGTTAGTAATGTTGATTATTTGCTTTAGTTCCTGAGTGTCTGTAAACTATAGCCATCGTGGACCACATTTACATCATGGGCAGTTGGGCATGTTTAACAAAACTCTGTGATCAGGATATGTTTATCCTCTTGTGAGAAAATATTACCAAAAATTACTCTCTTGCAGGTTGGAATTCCTGCAGATAGAGAACAGTACATACATAGACTAGGCCGGACTGGACGGAAAGGCAAGGAAGGGCAAGGACTCCTACTTTTGGCACCTTGGGAAAAATATTTTCTTGGTACTGTTAAGGATTTGTCAATAGCAGAGTCTGCAGTACCGCCAGTTGATTCTAGTGTTGAGACAGAAGTAAGCAGCATATACTATTTATTTTCCATCTGGCTCTCTCTGTTTAAGTCAGTCTTCTCCAAATTTAGCTATGCATGTCTTCTTTTTAACCTACTCAGAAAATCTATACTCAACTTTTCTTTTCTGTAAATATAACACACTCTTGTTTTCTTATTTCTGCCTGATTTGATAGGTCAAAAATGCTGTCAGAAAAGTAGAGATGAAGAGCAAAGAATGTGCCTATCAAGCATGGTTAGGGTACTACAACTCAAACAAGACCATTGGTCGAGATAAGTCCAGACTTGCACACCTTGCAGAAGAGTTCAGCCAAAGCATGGGTCTCGCAGTTCCTCCAGCCATACCTAGAAACATTCTTCGCAAGATGGGTCTTAACAATGTCCCTGGGCTTCGTTCATCATAATCCTGATGCTGTGGTATCAAGCAGGAGACTTGTGCTAGAGCACAATACAGGCATTTGACCAGCCATAACGCTGTTAACTTCGTAAACAGTATGCTGCTGGACTAGTGCTGCAGTTAACATAAGCAGATTGGTTTGCTGAAGGTCCGAAATTTCTACAAGCATCTGCACTTCCAACCTGTTCACAAGTCCACGGCTGTAGCCAGACATGTGCATTCATTTTGAAGCCAAATTTTGTTGGGTCGAAGCATCCACACTTCACAGAGAATGCTCAAATACACTTCGTATACAAGGATTTGTCACAAGGATAGTGATTAGTATGAAATATAAAATGTATTGCTTCTGAACCTTTTTGCGATAGGTTCTTGCACATTGAGACAAGCCATGGGTAGTTGAGTGTTTGCTCATTGTACGTCTGTGCCACAGTGCACCATATAGTATAGCGTCATGGAGACTGGCCATGTTGCAATGCCACATCCTCGTGGAATCACTATCGCTACTCTTATTCTGCTCATTAGTACATTCTGTTTTACTTGTTTTAAAATTGATATGATCTCTAATATACTCTTTTGATCATTATTATTTTCTAAATATTTTGCTATGGAAGTTATTTGAAATACAGTCAAATTTAACACGCTTTCACAGCAAACTTACTAATACCATTTTCATTTTCTAAATATTTTTTTAGAAAGGACGGCAAAAGCTTTGCCGTAATTTTTATTAGACGGAGAAAATAAAAATACAAGGGTTGGCTGGGAGAGTCCATAACTCATCCTGACCAACTTTTGAAAACACCATCCAAACAACTAACGACTTTACCCTACAACTTGCTCAACCTTGGCTCTGTTCGGCTGTACTGATAAGTCGGCTGAAAAATACTGTTGGTTGATTTGTCGTGAGAGAAAAACACTGTTCTGGCTGAAAAAACGAGCTAAAAAATACGGATTATAAGCCGGATGAACAGGGCCCTTGAGCCAACTTGGTCGAAAGCGACCCAAATAGCAACTCAACCGCACTGACGACTAGCTATCAACTAGAGAAACGCACATATGTATGTTCCAACTTCATAGATACAATTGATACAGCCATTAATTGATTCACAAGAAATGATACTATGTATTGCAAGAGTTGTATCATTATTTTAACGTATAACAATGACACCTTTGAATAGCATGATATAGAACAGTGGATTGGGATTAGCCTAATTAGCTTTGTGCTACATCCGACCACTAGACATCTCCCTAGGATTCTGTTGCCTTGAAACTGCATATGCGTTTGCAATTGGAGAAAATTTTCAGAAAGATCAGCGTGCTAGCTAAGGAGATGCTACTATTAATCAAGCAATCGTTTCTTTCAAAAGAAATTCTCGTGTCATCCATTGGATGTGCATAGTATTCCTAGCAGCCTAGCTACCTTTTTCGTCCTAGAACAACGCTTCCACAATGTCCTGTTTGAGATATGTTTGGTTTGAGCACAAAGTTAATAGGACGAGCTGATCAATGGTTTTAAGATGGCTAGATGGTGTTAGATGTTTAAGCAATTTCCATGTCAATTTAATCCAAAAAAATAACACCATAAAGATGATGACATATATAACAATAAGCATAATAATTATAACATCATATATACTTATATGAATCATTAAACCATGATTTAAAACATGTAAGCATGGTGTATTTGTCATATAAAGCATACCAGCAAGATCATATAGCATATGAACAATAACGACATGACCCAAAGCATTAAAACATGGCATACAAGAAAGAACATGTATAAGTATATAGACAAGAGTGAGTTTGTGGATATACCCAGAGGAGGGTCCCATGCCGAAGGTATCGGAGGCTCCACTCGCACTGGCACCTCCAGTCATGGTGTGCATATTAGTGCGTTACTCGAAGTAGTGGACCACAGTCGTTGCAGGAAGATGTTCGCAGTGCCGACTCCCTACGCACCAGAGGAAGAAACTCTCGTAATCATGAGTGAAAACTCTCATAACTCTTGCCATTAGAAACAGAAACTCCTATAACTCCATTATTTAAGAAGAATAGCCATTAGGAGTAGAAACTCCTGTAACTCTCATTTAGGCATTGAGACTCTCGCCCATAATTGACTTGAGTTACAAAATCAATTCATGCACCGTTAATTAAACATCCAATTAAAATCTCATATGAGCGCACAATATTTAACACGGGCCTTAGGATTATTTGATTTAATTAGATAAAATATTGGGTCTGACCCACATTAAATCTAACAGATGGGGCATATACATGTTCGATGTTTGATTATGAGGACGAGATGTTCAATTTCATTTATTCGCTGAACAAGAAACCAGCCAACGGTCTCACTAGCCCACGTATTTCCTTTTTTTTTGAAAACATTCATTTCCGCGATTTTCTGTTTCTAGAAAGTTATAAAGTTATACTAGCATTTTCCGGGAAGGTGAAGTGTATTTTTCGACTTTCAACTTGCATGATAATTCAATCTTCATCCCGAAACTATGAAATCAGATACTGGACACCCTCCAACTGCCGAAACTGGACAAATTTAGTCCTTTAGCTAGATTCATATGTGGTTTTCTATTTTCTAAAGGAAAAAATTGTCCTATAGCATCGAAAGATCACTCAATTTTGAAAATACCATTAAAAGTTCGCCGTTCCGTAAAATAGCATTGAAAGGATGAAACGTTTCCCTAAACTAGCATTCTGTCATATTTGCTGTTAACGTCGTCTGCTGGTCGTTTGTTGGTCAGTCCAAGCCTGTACTCAACGATTTCCTCCTGCTCACAAACGGCCATGGCAGCTTCCGCCAGGGCCTAGACACGCGCTCCGCTACGGCGACTCCGCGAGGCTACTAGCACCCGCGCGCCTTCGCTCGTAGGTTGCGCTCGCCGTTCGTGGCTGCCTTGTGTATCGTTTCCCAGCGTCTCCGCTCGTAGGTCGCTCTCCCCATTCGCGGTCGCACCGGACTACCGGAGACCGCTCTACTTCCCCTAGACGCGACGCCGCGCGTGGTTACCACTCATCAGCGCGTGGCACACACAGCACGACTTCTGGCGAGGGCGGTCGCTGGCTCGCTGCGCGTAGCTTGGCCGCACGCCGTGCGGCACGACGATCTGCTGCATGCTTGTACGTGTGCAAAACATGGAAAGATAATATATACATGGCTAATATAGTCAATCAACAGACTGAGAGTTGCCGTTGTTGCCTATCGACATTGGCGCCGGATCCTTGCCTTGTGAAATGTGAAGGTGTCGCTGCTGAGTCCAAGTTCCGCTGTTGCGGGAGTGCGGAGGTGAACTGGGACCGGCGGGGCCTTGCCCCAGACGGCAAGCTCACGATCGGTCGCGGCCTCCGTGTGGGCGCCCAGGTGCTCGTCGGCCGCCGGAAGAAGAACTTCGTCGCCGGCATGATCCTCCTCTCCGACGGGCAGGACACTTCCGGCTGCTTGGGACGAGCGTGAGGCCCGACGGCACCAAGAGCTACGCCGCCCTCGCGTGCCGCGTCAGAGCAGCCGGCCCGCGTCGATCCGCACGTTCGGCTTCGGCACCGACCACGCCACCGCCGCGATGCACGCCGTCGCGGAGGCCACGGGCAGCAGCTTCTCCTTCGTCGGGAACCACGTGGGCGCCGATGGCCGCGCCGCCTCCATCAACGTCGGCGAGCTCTACGACGGCGAGGAAAGGCGGTTCCTGGTGCTCGTGTACGTGCTGGGGACCGGGCGACGGTGGAGGTCACTTGCCTCATCCAGGCGAGCTGCACCGGCCCAGAGGCCGCGACGGGCCAGACTGTTCGCAAGGCGTAGCAAGTGGCGCTCCGACGGACAGGGACGGCGTTAACGGCAAATGTGATAAAATGCTAGTTTAGGTTAACGTTCATTCTTTGGGTGCTATTTTACGGAACGGAAAACTTTGGATGGTATTTTTCGAATATACCCATCTTTCAATGCTATAAAACTAATTTTTTCTTTTCTAAAATAATAAAAGCATGTTTTAGTCTCTAAAAACTCATAAACTTATGTATTTTAAATAAAAAAGATATGAAATTAATACCAATTTTTCTAAAAATCTTATCTAACTGTGGGTATAGTTATTTGGAACTTGTTTATTTATATTTCTATTGTTTTATTGCTTGTGGTCTGGTATATTAGAAACATGAACAAATAAGATTCAAATGACTCCAAATAGAGCACCAATGAATAATTTCTTTTTTTTAAGGAAAAACAGTATTAGTTTCACATTTTTTGAATTAAAATAAATAAGTTACAAATTTTTAGATATTATAATAGTTTTTATTAGTTTAGACAATAGAAAACCACATTTTTTTTAACACCGCCAGGAGCACTAGCATATCTTGTAAGACTCGTATTGGACACATATACTGACCGCACGCTCAAGTACAGATGAGACTGCCCGAGAAATCTCAGGATGCGTCTACCGGGCACACACACTACTCGCGCACACACACACCCGGCTCCCTCAGGGGAAAATCCCTAGTGAGGCGCGCGCGGTTCATCCCAGTCAGGGATCGAACCCGCGAGCGGACGCTCCTGCACCTGGAGAGCGAATGTCACAGAACATCCTAAATTATGATGGCAAACATGTACTTGTCATTGTCATAATGACCTCCGACAACCATACTTATGTTCCTCATAACTTAAAAGATCTGTTTTCCTCCGAACAGGATCTAATTACAGGAGTATTGCAATATTACAACAGTTTATTCAAAATACCATCAAAGTAAAAGAGCGGAAGACTTACATAACTTAAGTTTACAAACCACAGTTTTCAAACCTCGAACCATAAGTGGCATTATTACAAACCAGTAGTAGTGGAGTATCAATAGTAACTTTATTACAACACCCAAACAAGGTGCCTTGCCCAGAGGCCACACAACCTACTCGTCGTCACTTTCTTCAACAACAACGGTCATGCAGCAAGGCTCAAAGCAGACTTGCTCATGAACCGCACCTGCAACAAGGGTTTAACAAACCCTGAGTACGGAGAGTACTCAACAAGATTTATCCGACTAAGAAAAAGATTTCAAGGACATGCTAGCTTTAGGGAATCAAGGTATAAGTATTCAAGAATCAAAATTTATTTTGCAGAAAAACTTACTAAAGTAAGTTCTTACCTTTAACGTTTTATATTTATCATTTATGATTCGTTAACAATTCTAAGTGATCCTATTCTAAATCAAAGTAATTCTCATCAAGATCTTTCTTCATTCTTTCTTCCAATTTCAGTTCTTAACTACGATGTTGGTGTAAGGCCAAGACTCCTTTCTCACGGAGTAACAACGATTCGAACCGCTTGATTTACCCAGCTGGGGCTTCCTAACCACACGACATATGTAGAACCAAATCTTGCATATATCAACTCTTACTCGGGTCGCCCAAAACCAGAACGTGTCCATCGCCACCTAAGAGCACAGTACTCCTCGAACCCGACCCAATTCTAGCCCCGAGGGTACACGCTACTCTCGCCATCTCTCCACTCCCAGTGCGAGGTTAGACGTTCTCGTGATGGACTAGCTGAAGTAAGGCTTACCCAACAGGGGTATGTGGCTAGTACTATTAAAAACTCCTTGACTCGAGGGCCAATAACGTACGGTCCTTAACTGATAAGGCGAAAACACTACATTGAGACTCCTTTCCCAATGCAAGTTAGCAGTGGCCAAACCACCCGTCCGATCTTTCAAGTTCATTCTTATTTTTTATTATTCATCAAGTATGTCATCGTGGCCATATAAGCATTTCATTTAAAAACCTAACTTATTAAGCATAGCGAAGCATACTACGCATTTATACATAAAACAGGTATCAAGGGTGATATCACAATAATCAAGGATGATAATGCAGCAATTGGGTTATCACTCAATTTCTAATTACATAATGCATTAAACCATAATACCAGTGATCAAGATTTGTAAAACTCAAGGAATGATTTAAATGCACCGGGACTTGCTTTGCTCAGACGAGACGACTAGTTTAGGCTCAATAACTCCGACGTCCAGTACATAACTCATTGAAGATAGCTCTTCTCCGAAAGCTTGCTCGACAACGCTTACTTCCTCGAAAGCGGGAACTATACGAGAATATGACATGCTTCAACATGATGCGCGATGATAACATGCTAAAATTAACAACTTGAGTATAACTTTTCTTCGTGGTACAGATGCAAACCAACAGAACTCACTACTAACAGTACTTCATTAAGCAACATTATTATCTTTTAAAGAACATGTTAATCATAAATTCAACCAAGTAATTAAGGAGCCAAGGATCATTAAGGGTTAATGACTCAAGGTCATCACTCAATCAAAAAGAGCACACAACACTTAAAGTTACCAATTAACATTTAGTTAAATACTTAAATAATTAAGGTAGAAATTAAGAATAAATTAAATTTCATCTAATTGAGCTCAAACTTTTCCTATAGATTGGACATGGTCTAAAATAGTGTCAAAACAAATTCCATGATTTTTGGATTAATATTTTAATTACTAAAATTCCTGGAAGTTGCATTTAACATTTAATTGAGCTAATTAAATAACTTACAAAAATTAATCAAGATTGGTATTTTATATTTTTCCTAGATAGTTTACACTTTGAAAAGCTTACACAAAAATTTTCACTATTTTTGGAGCTCTAGAAATTTCATAATGAAATAAACAAAAACTGTTACTAATTCACATTTTGAAAAAGAAAAACAAAAACGGCAGCACGGGCCGCTGCCTCACTTCTCCCTTGCTTGGCCCAGCTGAAAGGTCGAGATGGCGGACTAGAGGGGGGGTGAATAGTCCTTTCTAAAACTTAAACATGTAGGCTAACCAAAACAAATGCGGAAATAAACTTATCGGTCTAGCCAAGACTACACCCCTCTATCTAAGTTCTCTAGCACCTTGCAAAGATCCTAATTAAGCAACTAAGGTGCTAAGCTTAACAAGAGCTCACCTAATCAATTCTAGAGCAAGGTCACACAAACCTATGCACTAGTACTTTACCAAACGAGGGAGCTCCTACACAACTAGTGAAGAAAAAGCACAAAGTTTAAGCTCGCTAGCAAAGCTCAATAACAAGACAACTAATGTCAAATTAGAGAGCGCAAAACACTTAGCTACACAAACTAAGAAATGTGACTAACAAGGTTACACAAACCGAATTAGCCACGCAAAGAGGATACTTCTAGCTACATAAGCAAGAAGATAACTAGCAAGCTACCCAAGCAAACTAGTTACGAGAGCAACTACACAAGCACAAGTATATATGAAAGTAAATACAAGCTTGTGTTGCACGAAAGCAAACCACCGAGAAGAGTAGACAATGTTGACACGGTGATTTTCTCCTGAGGTTCACTTGGTTGCCACCAAGCTACGTCCCCATTGTGTCGACCAACACTTTGTGGTTCGGCGACTAATCGGTCACACACCGAGCCTTTCAAAAGGCACCGCAAGAACCCACCATAAAGTGTGGTAGCTCAATGACACGCTCAACTAGAGTTGCTCTTCGCGATCCCCGCGGGGTGAGCACAATCCCCCTCACAAATCTTCTCCGGAGCCTCGTACAATCTTCTTGCGAGCTTCGACGGAGCCACGAGCCACCAAGCCGTCTAGGAGGTGGCAACCTCCAAGAGTAACAAGCACCACCGGCTTGCAACACGATCACCTAGTGCCACACGATGCAATCTCTCAAAGCAACGCACTAGAATCGCTCTCTCACTCGATCCGATGAACACTATCAAGCATGAGTGAGTTAGAGGGCTCCCTAGCACTACCACATAAGTCACCAAGGCTAAAGTGTGCTCAGCTACCGGCCAAGGCCGGCTAAGACATCTATTTATAACCCCACGGTCAAATAGAGCCGTTACCCCTTCACTGGGTCCTTTTCGGGATGACCGAACGCGGTGGTCAAAACTGACCGGACGCGGTGGTCAGTACCGTGCTCCAACGGCTAGTTTTCGCGCGTACAAACTTGTTTTGACCGGACGCGGTGGTCACTAACGGGACCGGACGCGGTGGTCGCAGCGAAACAGCGAATAGAGAGGTTCCAGCAAGCTCCCGAAGTGACCGGACGCGTCCGGTCATCACTGACCGGACTCGCTGCAGCGTCCGGTCATTTTCGCCCATGAAAAACACTGACCGGACGCGGTGGTCGCAGCTGACCGGACGCGGTGGTCGAAACTGATCGGACGCGGTGGTCACGAGTCCGGTCACAGACCACCCTTCGGTAAAACGGCGATATCTCTTAGCTCCGAACTCCGATTTCGATGATCTTGGACATTTTGGAAAGCTTACTCAGAGGGCTACACAACCCACTAAAGCACTTGATCCAATTCATAATGGATCAAAGTAGTATTCCACTCTAAGAGCCATCCTAGTGTCCGAAGAACACCGAAAAACATTTCTCTCTTCTCCAAGTTGATCAACACCAACTCCAACACCTTCTCCTTTGCAAATATGCCAACACCACCATGTGTACACCACCATGTGCATGTGTGTTAGCTTTTCACAAACATTTTCAAAGGGTTAGGCACTCAACTTGCCTCGCCACTCGATCCTAACACGTATGCAAAGTTAGATCGCTCAAGTGGCACTAGATGACCGATATGCAAACAAGTTTGCCCCTCTTGATAGTACGGACATCTATCCTAAACCCGGTCATAAACTTCTCTACACACCTATGACCGGTGCAATGGAAATGCCCTAGGTTATACCTTTGCCTTGCGCATTCCACTTCATCTCCTCCGACATTGATGCAACACATGCACCAACCAATCACCAAATGATATGATTCACTTCATATCATCACGTGACCGTATTGGTTCATCGATCTTGACCTCACTTGCTCTTCACCGTTGCCTTGGTCCTTTGGCGCCAAACCATCATACAACTTGCCCTTCACCCTAGCAACCGGTCTATCAAGACAAGCCTCATCTTGATCTTCTCCACCTTGGTCACATGACTCCATGTCATGTCTCATATGCAATGAGCTCCTTCATGACACCATCACATGTGGACTAATCTCCTGTGTATCTCACATAACCACATATTAGTCCACCTAAGTTGTCACTCATTTACCAAAACCAAACAAGGACCTTTCAATCTCCCCCTTTTTGATAATTGATGACAACTCTACAAAGATATGGAAATTATGCTTTTTCAAGCTAGCACTTCACACAAGTGTAAATTGCTAACTTATTTTGGATTTAATGTTACTTATCCAACTTTTAAGCTCTATGTCAAGATTTGGATAAGCACCATAAAATCTGACTTGGTAGTGATAACTCCCCCTACATATGTGCTCAAATGGTTTGGTTTCAAGCTTGCACATATGCATAAATATGAAATTTGTGGGAGGGTTAGCACTACTAAGTGATGCTAAGGTGTACAGAATAAACCTTTGTAGCTCGCTACCAATTAGTAGCTTGATACCATTTGAAAATCACAAGTTTGCCATCATCCTTAGCATCATGAGTAGCTAGACATAAAAAACACTAGAAACCCCGTGAGATCAACATTATAAGCAAGGTTCTAGTTTTTGCATGATAATCATAAGTCTAGCTAACATCCTATGCATGCTAGTTATCAAATCATCATTCAAGTTCTATAACTAGCATACACCACACAAGCATGCATATTGAATTTAAGAACTTTATGCAATGCAAGCAAGCACATGAATTATGCACATATCAAATGTAATCAATCAAAGTTCATGAGCTTGCTCCCCCTACTTGTGTGCTTTCTTTGTCCAAGAATGTTTGATCCCCTTACATTCTTCAATGTTACTCCCTCTTTGTCCATGTCCATGTCCAATTTTTCAATCTCTCTCCAAAGCTCAAAAAAGCTTTCATATCTTTGTCCAACTTTTCCCCCTTTGTCATCAATTTCCATAAAGGGTGTGCTTCTCATTGATGCAAAGACTAGCATTGGGGTAGATGGTTGAGACTTGAATCTTGCATTTTTATGGACATTACCACATATGTTGGAATGACAAACTTTATGGTTGCTCTTGAGATACCACATAGGATCTTTGACCTTGATACCAATCGGTGGGGCTCCTCCCCCTATGTCATAGCATGTGTCATTCACTTGAGATACCACTTGAAGATGAGGGTAGCATTTCTTGATTTGATCACTTAAAGTTGAGGATCACCTGTGAAACTATCATCTTGCATGAATGATACCACGTGAAGATACCATGAGTAGGAATGTGATACCATTTGAAAGAATTTTCTAGTATGGATCCACTTTGAAGGATTTGGTAATAATATTCACTTCTTGAACATTTGCTATCTTCATGAGTACCACTTGTAAGATATCATTTGTAGATCATGATCTAGACACCACTAGTGAATACCACTTGGAAGGTCAATTTGAGTCTAGATACCACTTGAAACAAACTAGATATCCATTTTTATTGTTGTCTTGTGCTTATACTCTTATCATTGTCATGAGCTTCTAATGTGTCTTGAACTATTTTTCCTTGCATAAGCTTACAAGTCCGGTTTGATCCAATGACAAGCTTCTTCACACCTCATGCTAAGGGTTATCTTGCCAATGTTGTACTTGTCACTTGTTAGCAATCCAAACTAGATCAAGTACTTGGGTTCACTAGCTCATGAACAAATTCATACACATACCACTAGATCATTTAAACAATTCAAGCAATAGTGGTAGGCTATGAATTTAAACATTTCATTTGTTATGCATGATCCTAGTAAGCATGTACTATATGCACTAATCGCATACTAGTAAGAGATGAAATGATCATGCATATTGCAATGATACCTTTGTTATGTTGGAGTAGAGGATAG
Organism: Saccharum hybrid cultivar R570; assembly: GCA_038087645.1. Taxonomy (NCBI): domain Eukaryota; kingdom Viridiplantae; phylum Streptophyta; class Magnoliopsida; order Poales; family Poaceae; genus Saccharum; species Saccharum hybrid cultivar. The sequence continues at coordinate 1,403,906 of JAQSUU010000100.1, forward strand.
TCACATAGATTCTAATTCATTACTCCAATAGCAATGTGAAGTCCAATTTATAAGCTTGGTGAAGACCAATCATCATAGATAAATCCATTCTTCACCCCATATGAAATGAAAACCACTTATGATCAAGTGCGCTATCTCTTGAGTTGTGGTTGGCTTGCTTCATCTTTTTGATTAATGCTTGCATGAGAGAACTACTTAGAATACCACTTGAAATATATGACTAGCTCTCTTTTGGGTGTTGCTTGCTTTTCTTGATCAACCCTTTTGATTGCTTCAACTAAGCGTCACAAGTTCCTCGGATCACCACTTTCATGTTAGCCTTTCAAGTCCCAAACTTGGTTTCACCTACACACGGCGGCAAGCCCCTCACTAGGGAGAAGTGACCTTTCTCCAAAGAACCACTCTTGATACTCATTTGAAATGATATAGTTTGATTGATCTAAATGATGAACTCAATCTTGATGAATAATCCTTGAATCTACATTTGAGTCCAACTCTTCCTACTTGTTTAAGTCATTTTCTTTCTACCAAATGATCTCTAATCATCACTAGAACTTAAACTTCATCTTTATCTTAAGTTTGATCTTGATCTTTAAATTTAGTACTGAACATGTACACCAAATACATTCCATAATCAAATGTCTTGTACTCATTGCTCGTTATGCTTCTAGATCAATCCAAAACCAAACTTAGGTACCTCAACCACTTGTAAACATGTTTCCAACTTGAGGACCTTTCAATTAAAGCGACTCTAGATTAATCTAATGATTGTCACTTTTCTGGCAGATTCTGTACCCTTCAAAGAATAATTCATATCTCCCAATGTACAGATCCAAATGCCATAAAATTTGGTGGAGATGTGCTTAACTAAGTCATATAGCAGCTGTAAAAATTTGAGATTCATTTGACATCTAGATTGCTACCAGATTTCAAATCTTTCACCACTGCTACATGTTGAAAACTGCTACACTATAGCTGACAAGATCCACTCCAAAACCGAAGCATCTCTTATCCAATTCTTATGAAATTTGTACATCATATCATATCATAAGCCTAGAGCACGTATACCAAATTTTAAGCTAATCCAAATAGATTTGATCACTCAAACATGGCTAAGATCACAGCTAGCTCAGATTTTCAACTTTAGACAGATTTCAATACATGAGCTATTCTTCATCAAATGTGAATCAAACTTGAGATTAACTTGTTTGAACACTCTCACAAGACATATATCCATTCAATCCACTTACTAAATGTCATCTCATGAATTTATCCAGCACAAATCAATTCAAACTTGATTGCTAAGCATTTAATCTATTCAATCATCTCATAGCAAACAACATTGCATATATATCCAATTCAATCAACTCATATGCACCCAAGTGAAATGATCAATAAGAGATATACCTTGGTTAGCTTATGATCATCCAATAGCAAGCTTTCAACTTGAATATTTGCAAGCCATCAAATATATCCAATAAATCACCACAATTTTTAACATTGCACTTGTATGTTGTAGCACTTGAACTTCACTTATTTTGACTTGGCATTGGAATTGGATATGCATTGAGCTTCATAACTTGACTCAATATATGATGAACAAAATGAAACCAATTGAATGAAGCCTCCAATGCCGATGGTACCTACAAACAATCATCCACTCTTTGATGGTACCCAAACAAGTTTAGGTCCTCTCAAGTTAGGTGCAACATACTTAGGCATTGCCTTAGTATGAATAGCGGGATGTTTTGCAATAGCAACAATAGAGGTACCATTGCCATCCTTTCTAAGCATATTAGTATCAACAATTGAAATGAGCTTAGAATTTTTACTTAGGAGACATGAATGAGCCATGTGTCCCCTTTCCCGGCATAAGTAGCACATTCTCTTTGCTTGAGCCTTTTCTTTCTTGCTCATATTGTGCTTCCCATTGCCTAGCCTCTCATGAGTTGCTTGAATCTTCTTTTCAAGCTTGGTAGGACACCCCGAGGCGAAGTGTCCCATATCTCCACATTTGAAGCACTTGATGTGAGCATGTACTTTCTTCTCATCTTGATTCTTGCTCATCATCTTGACATCTTGAATTTGCATTGGATGTCTTGTTCTTCCACCCCTTCTTGTTTTCTTCTTCTTTATCATCAAGTCACTAACATCTTTATGATTGATCTTGACTTTAGCTTGGGGCTTTGCTTTTGGCTCAACTTGAGACTTCTTGGTAGGGCAACACTTGGCAATATGTCCCACTTCATGGCATTGGTAGCACATGAGTTGGGATAGCTTCTTTGCATCTTGCTTCTTCATAATCTTACCCTTGCTCTTGTTGTAGCCAATACCACTCTTATCACCATATCTTCTTTGATTGGTCATGATATGCTCAATGGCGATTTTAGAGTTGTAGCACCTCTCCAACTTGTTGCTCAAATTCTTCACTTCACTTTTGAGCTCATTGTTCTCCTTCAAAAGGTTAGTCTCACAAGACATAGAAGTAGAACAAGCATCTAATTGTGAAGAACATGGTATATATAATAAATCATCACAAGAGGTGGATACATGCTTCTTGCCTACATCACAAGGGTTAGTAATATGTGATTGATCATTTGACCCAAATGATGAGCTCTCACTAGATTTGGTTTCTTCATTAGAAGGCTTCTTAGTGAGTAAAGCATGTTCTTGTGCCAAATTATCATGAGCAACACTAAGTTCCTCATGATCCAATTTTAGCTCCTCATGTAAACAAGTAGTAACATAAAGTAGATGCTTTTATTGTTCACATGTGGTTTTTAGAAATGAGTTTTCATTTTTTAATTTACTTGTTTTTGCCATCTCATTTCTTAGGGCCTTTGAGAGTTTATATAGAAGCTCAAAATTTGGACCATCACAATCAACAATAAAACCACCAATAGATACCTTAGTGTCACCATGTGATGATATTGATGAGCTTGTTGAGGCATCACTCTCATAGCCATCATCTTCACCATCAACTGTGCATGAAGTAGAATCATTGCTTGCATCACTTGTGGCATTATCATCATTCTTGTCAGGTGATCTTGTGGCATGATCATCATCATCATCACTTGACATTGAGGTGGAGCAATCCTCCACAACCACCTCGTTGTGGTCATGCTCAACATCCTCATGTACCTCCATTACTATATGATCATCCTTTTTGAATTTTCCATCATCCCAAATTGAGGAGCCACAATAGTGATGCTTGAGCGCCGTTCACATGCTATGTGCACTTGAGAGACCTCTCACCTTGTCAAAAATCTCATCATTCAAAGCTTTGATTAGATAAAACTTAGCTTGTGCATCAAGTGTTCGGCAATCCTTTTGAGCTTGGGTATGGTTACCACACCCATCCAAGTCATGAGAAAAGCCAACAACTATGATCCACCAAAACTTAGGGCCAAGAGCACGAAAATAATCAAGCATGTGATTTTTCCACCGTGCATAGTGAGTGCCATAAAAAATGTGTTCCACACAGTCATCTAGCCCATAAGTCGCCATCCTCTCGGGTCGGTGAAGACCACAAATGAGAGACCCGGCTCCGATACCACTTGAAGGGTCGAGATGGCGGACTAGAGGGGGGTGAATAGTCCTTTCTAAAACTTAAACGCATAGGCTAACCAAAACAAATGCGGAAATAAACTCATCGGTCTAGCCAAGACTACACCCCTCTATCTAAGTTCTCTAGCACCTTGCAAAGATCCTAATTAAGCAACTAAGGTGCTAAGCTTACCAAGAGCTCACCTAATCAATTCTAGAGCAAGGTCACACAAACCTATGCACTAGTACTTTGCCAAACGAGGGAGCTCCTACACAACTAGTGAAGAAAAAGCACAAAGCTTAAGCTCGCTAGCAAAGCTCAATAACAGGACAACTAATGCCAAATTAGAGAGCGCAAAACACTTAGCTACACAAACTAAGCAATGTGACTAACACTTCATGGTTCGGCGGCTAATCGATCACACACCGAGCCCCGTTGTGTCGACCAACACTTCATGGTTCGGCGGCTAATCGGTCACACACCGAGCCTCTCAAAAGGCACCGCAAGAACCCACCATAAAGTGTGGTAGCTCAATGACACGCTCAACTAGAGTTGCTCTTCGCGATCCCCGTGGGGTGAGCACAATCCCCCTCACAAATCTTCTCTGAAGCCTCGCACAATCTTCTTGCGAGCTTCGACGGAGCCACGAGCCACCAAGCCGTCTAGGAGGTGGCAACCTCTAAGAGTAACAAGCACCACCGGCTTGCAACACGATCACCTAGTGCCACACGATGCAATCTCTCAAAGCAACGCACTAGAATCGCTCTCTCACTCGATCCGATGAACACTATCAAGCATGAGTGAGTTAGAGGGCTCCCTAGCACTACCACATAAGCCACCAAGGCTAAAGTGTGCTCAGCTACCAGCCAAGGCCAGCTAAGGCATCTATTTATAACCCCACGGTCAAATAGAGTCGTTACCCCTTCACTGGGTCCTTTTCGGGATGACCGGACGTGGTGGTCAAAACTGACCGGACGCAGTGGTCAGTAGCGTGCTCCAACGGCTAGTTTTCGCACGTACAAACTTGTTTTGACCGGACGCGGTGGTCACTAACGGGACCGGACGCGGTGGTCGCAGCGAAACAGCGAACAGAGAGGTTCCAGCAAGCTCCCGAAGTGACCTTGACGCGTCCGGTTATCACTGACCGGACTCGCTGCAGCGTCCGGTCATTTTCGCCCACGAAAAACACTGACCGGACGTGGTGGTCGCAGCTGACCGGACGCGGTGGTCGAAACTGATCAGACGCGGTGGTCACGAGTCCGGTCACAGACCACCCTTCGGTAAAACGGCGATATCTCTTAGCTCCGAACTCCAATTTCGATGATCTTGGACATTTTGAAAAGCTTACTCAGAGGGCTACACAACCCACTAAAGCACTTGATCCAATTCATAATGGATCAAAGCAGTATTCCACTCTAAGAGCCATCCTAGTGTCCGAAGAACACCGAAAAACATTTCTCTCTTCTCCAAGTTGATCAACACCAACTCCAACACCTTCTCCTTTGCAAATATGCCAACACCACCATGTGTACACCACCATGTGCATGTGTGTTAGCTTTTCACAAACATTTTCAAAGGGTTAGGCACTCAACTTGCCTCGCCACTCGATCCTAACACGTATGCAAAGTTAGATCGCTCAAGTGGCACTAGATGACCGATATGCAAACAAGTTTGCCCCTCTTGATAGTACGGCCATCTATCCTAAACCCGGTCATAAACTTCTCTACACACCTATGACCGGTGCAATGGAAATGCCCTAGGTTATACCTTTGCCTTGCGCATTCCACTTCATCTCCTCCGACATTGATGCAACACATGCACCAACCAATCACCAAATGATATGATTCACTTCATATCATCACGTGACCGTATTGGTTCATCGATCTTGACCTCACTTGCTCTTCACCATTGCCTTGGTCCTTCGGCGCCAAGCCATCACACAACTTGCCCTTCACCCTAGCAACCGGTCCATCAAGCCAAGCCTCATCTTGATCTTCTCCACCTTGGTCACATGACTCCATGTCATGTCTCATATGCAATGAGCTCCTTCATGACACCATCACATGTGGACTAATCTCCTATGTATCTCACATAACCACATATTAGTCCACCTAAGTTGTCACTCAATTACCAAAACCAAACAAGGACCTTTCACTAGCAAAACGCGCGGCCCGCTCGTGCGCTCACTCGCTCACTCGTGCGCGGCCCATCCACCCGCGCTCGCTCAGCCTAGCAAGGCCAAGCCGGCCCAGCTCGCGCGCGCACACTCTCCCTCTCTCGCTGACAAGGCGGTCCTACCTGTCATTCCCCTCCTCCCGCCTGCTCTCCTCTTTACGTGGCACGACGACCGGTCGGTGGCCACGACGCCGGTGACAAGACCCTGACCACTAGCCTGACCACCACAACCAACTCAACCTCACGAACTCTCTCAGACACCCACACGACAGCAGACCCCTAGAAACCCCCCACGCCGGCCATGGAGGCACGGTGACCGCGGCTCACGCCGTGTCACAGAACCTCCTAATTATGATGGCCCATATGTACCCGTCATTGTCATAATTACCTCTGACAGTCATACTTATGTTCCTCATAGCCTAAAAGGCCTACTTTCCTCTGAACAGGATCCAATTAAAGGAGTATTGCAATATTACAACAGTTTATTCAAAATACCATCAGAGTAAAGTAGCAGAAGTCTTACAATAACTTAAGTTTATAAACCATAGTTTTCACATTTCAAACCTTAAGTAACATTATTACAAACCAGTAGTAGGGAAGTATCAGTAGTAACTTTATTACAACATTCAAACGAGATGTCTTGCCTAGAGGCCACACAGCCTACTCGTCGTAACTTTCTTCAACGACAACGGTCATGCAGTAAGGCTCAAAGCAGACTTGCTCATGCACCGCACCTGCAACAAGGGGTTTAACAAACCCTGAGTACGGAGAGTACTCAACAAGACTTACTCGACTAAGAAAAAGACTCTAAGGGCATGCTAGCTTTAGGAAATCAAAGTACGGGTATTCAAGAAGCAAAATTTCTTTTTGCAGAAAAGCTTACTAAGTAAGTCCTTACCTTCAATATTTTATTTTTATCATTGATGGTTCGTTAACCAATTCTAGGTGATTCTAATCTAGATCAAATAGTTCTACTCAAAATTCTTTCTAATTCTTTTAACATTTTTATTTCTTAACTACGATGCAGGACAGGTGATCGAGTCTCTATAACCGAGGAGCAACGATGATTCGAACCGATTATACCCAGCTGGGGATCTCTAACCTCATGACATATGTAGAACCCAATCTTGCATATGCCAACCCTCATTTATATCTCCCAAGACCAGAATGTGTCCATCGCCACCCGAGAGTACAATACTCCTCGAACCCAGCCCAATTCTAGCCCTGAGGGTACACGCTACTCCCGCTATCTCTCCACTCCCAGTGCGAGGTTGGACGTTCTAGAAATGGAATCACTAATATCTTGGGCTTACCCAAGGCATGAGGCTAGTTACAAAGTCTCGAAACACAAAAAGAACTACATCGAACGGTCCTTAACTGACAAGGCGAAAACACTACATTGAGACTCCTTTCTCAATGCAAGTTAGCAGTGGCCAAACCACCCGCCTGGTCTTCTAATTTATTCTTATATTTCATTATTCCTCAAGTATGCCATCATGGCCATATAAGCATTTCATTTAAAAGCCTAACTCATTAATCATAGCGAAGCATACTATGCATTTTCAATAAAACAGGTACCAAGGGTGATATCGCAATAATTAAGGATGATAATGCAGCAATTGGGTTATCACTCAACTCCTAATTACTTAATGCAATAAACCCTCGTACCAGTAATAAGAATTTATAAAACTCAAGGAATGTTTGAATGCACCGGGGCTTGTCTTGCTCAGACGAGACGACTGACTTAGGCTCAACAACTCTGACTTCCGGTCTTGAACCCACTGAAGATAGCTCTTCTCCGGAGGCTTGCTCAACAACGTCGACTTCCTCGAAAGTGAAAACTATATGAGAGTATAACATGTTTCAACATGATGCGATGATAAACATGATGCTTGATGATGACATGCCAAGGTTAACGACTTGAGTATAACTTTCCTTCGCGGTACAGTTGCAAACAATAAAACCTACTAACTAATAGTGATTTCTTAAGCAACACTTAAGCTTCTTAAAGAACATGCTACTAGCAAGCTCAACCAAGTAATTAAGGCGCCAAGGATCACCAAGAATTAGTGACCCAAGGTCATCACTCAATCAAAAGAGCACACAACACTTAAAGTTATCAATTTAACATTTATTTAAACACTTAATTAATTAAAGGCATAAATTAATAATAAATCAAACTTCATCTACTTGGGCTCAAACTTTTTCTATAGATTAATCATGGTCTAAAACAGTGTCAAAACAAATTTCATGATTTTTGGATTAATATTTTAATTACTAAAATTCTTGGAAGTTGCATTTAATATTTAATTGAGCTAATTAATTAACTTATAAAAAGTAATCAAAATTGGCATTTAATATTTTTCCTAAATAGTTTACACCTTGAAAAGCCTACACAATAATTTTCACTATTTTTGGAGCTCTACAAAAATTCTATTGAAATAAACAAAAACTAGCACTATTCACATTTTTGAAAAAAAAACAAAATCACAGCACGGGCCGACTCCTCTCCTTCTCTAGCTTGGCCCAACATCTCGCGCGGCTCGCCCGCGCGCGTGCGCACATTCACGGCCCAGCAACGCGCGCGGCCCAGCAACGCGGCCCGCCCGCCCGCGCTCACTCTCTCCCGCTCGCTCGCTCGCTGACACCCCTGACGTACTTGTCATCTCCCTCCTCCCTCTCTTCCCGCGGCCGGCCACGGCCAACGGTGGCCACCGGCTGCCATCTCGCCGACGGCGAGACCCCGGTGAGACCGAGCTAGGCCAACACGACCCTGCTGGCCTCGCAAACTGATTACGACCCTTTACACCTAAGCTAGCACTCTGGTGAACTCTTCCCGATGGCCACGGCGGCTCGGAGGCGACGGCTCACGCCGCTCTTGCGAGACAAAGGGGTAACAACTAAATGAAATGGACAGGGAGCACTAGGGGCATACCACGACCACAAATCCGTGATCGGCTGAAGTAGAGAAGCACGGGAGGCAGCTGGCCATGGTGAGGCAGCACGACGGTCGTGGCTCACCGGAGAGGAGAAAGAAAGCGGCTAGCGGCGTCCCGGGCGGTAGCGGTTGATACTAGTGATCGAGGAGGTACGTGGGAGTGTGGCGAATGCGGTGGAGCGCTTTGCGTGGCTGGTGATGGCTCGATGGAGGCAGCGGCGAGCGGCGGAGCTGTGGCGGCGGTGAAGAGAAAACAGAGAAGAAAGAAAAGACGATGACGGCAGTTCATGCTTTATAGTCGCTGCCAAGCAACGCGAGGACGACACGCGTGACCGCTCGGCCATTGTGAAGCAGCAGCTGGTGGTCGCAGGCGCGCCTAGAAGTTGGCCGAAGGCCACGGCGGCTCGCCGGTGCCCATGCCTCTTGGTGCTCGGCTCTGATTTGTCGGCTACTCTAGCACTCCCCCCAATTTTCCAAATTCAACTATTTTTGCCAAATTACTCTTAAAATCATGTAGCAACTTGAAAAAATTTCCAAAGTATGAAATCTTCAGAATTTCAAGCTCTACAACTTTCATGTTGAAAACTTTTTCAAATTCAAACAAGATTTTGAAATTTGAATTTGAAATCAAAAGGGGACACTTTTCTAGAATTTGATAATTTAGAAATTACTTTAAATTTTATATTGAAACTTCAAAAACTCCAAACGCCAAAGTTGTACATCTAGCCAAGACCTACAAACTTGGTTTTAAACTTTTTCCCAAATTTTGCTTAGATTTTGAATTATTTAAAAAGGGGTAAAATCAGGGTTTTGAATTTAGGGTTTTCGGAAGAATTTCAAATTGAAACTTGTTGCTATTTTAATTGGTGATTATTAGTGATCAAACCATCATCCAAGGGTATCATTGGGTCAAGCATCACATAGTTGACCAAATGCCACTCTTGGTTGATCAATTTAACTTTTGAAAATCTTTTAATATTTCCCCAAATTTAAATTCAAATTCGAATCGGAAAACTCACGACAAGTTTTTTGGATTTCAAATTCAAACTCAAACTTGAAGCTCCATTTTATAAGTTGGACTTGAGTTCATACCCTATGCTTAGCACTAGTGTATAACACAGTCACACACCTCAAATAACGCAGTGCATAAACTAAGCATTTGCGGTGACATTCGAAATTAGGGTTTTCGGTTCGAGTCACACCACTTAGAAGCACATCCAACCTAAGAATGTAAACTCATTTTAGTTGATGCACATCATAGTTAACCTAATCATGGATGCTTTGTGGTGCAATATGATGACATGACAGGTTATTTAGCCACTATAACACCCGAGGTGTTAAACGCCGCCCCGGTGATATAAGCCGGAAATAGTCAAAATAAGAGGACAGAAAGCATCAACGGCTCACCACGGTCGTGGCTGAGCAAACGGTAAGCGCGGAGAGGCAGCAGAAGCGGCTGGCCATGGTGAGGCGGCACGGTGATGCTCGGTCACTGGAGATGAGGAAGGAAGCCGCTGTGCGGGTGCTTCGGGCAAGCTGGATGGGTGCTAGCAGTTCCAAGTGATGCGCAGGAGTGAGGCAAGCGGGTTGACGCGGTCGCCTTAGCCAGAGGTGGCTCGACGGTAGCAGCGTTGAGCGGCAGATCTAGGCGGCGGTGATGGCAAAAATAGAGAAAAGGAATAAGAAAAACGACGGCATGCTCGGCCTTTTAAAGGAGTCTTCGGCCCTGCTTGCTGTGGTAGAAGACGCGCGTAGTCGAGGTGGCGATCGTGAGCTCACAGGAATGGCCTGGAAGTAGCCTCCACGGTCACCAGTACCCATACCGGCCGGTGGCCGGCCGCCATTGGTTGTCGCCACTGTAGCACCCCCCTAAAAGCAAACCCTACTCGGAAATTTTGAAATTACTCCCAAAATCATGTAGTGACTTGAAAAAATTCCCAAAATATGAAATCTTCAGAATTTCAAGCTCTACAAGTTTCATGTTGAAAACTTTTTCAAATTCAGCCTGGATTTTGAAATTTGAATTTGAAATCAAAAGGGGATATTTTTCTAAAATTTGGTAATTTATAAATTACTTTAAATTTTATATTGAAACTTCAAAAACTCAAAATACCAAAGTTGTACATATAACCAAGACCTACAACTTTGCTATTCAAACCATTTCCAAATTTTGCCTCCATTTTGAATTTTGGGTTTGGGGATGAAAAGGGGTCAAATTTGAAATTCGATTCTTTTCAAAATTACTCAAAATTTTACACTGAAACTTTGAAAACTCAAAACACCAAACTTGTAGCCCTTGAAAATATCTACAAACTTGGTTTTAAACTTTTCCCAAATTTTGCTTAGATTTTGAATTATTCCAAGAGGGGTAAAATCAGGGTTTTGGATTTTAGGGTTTTTGGAAGAATTTCAAATTGAAACTTGTTGCTACTTAATTGGTGAATATTTAGTGATCACACCATCATCCAAGGGCATCATTAAGTCAAGCATCACATGTTTGACCAAATGCCACTCTTGGTTGACCAATTTGACTTTTGAAAATCTTTTAATAATTCTCCAAATTTGAATTCAAATTCGAATCGGAAAACTTGCGACAAGTTTTGGATTCTAAATTCAAACTCAAACTTCTCCATTTTATACGTTGGACTTGAGTCAATAACCTACACTTGGCACTAGTGTATAACACAGTCATACACCCCAAATTACGTAGGACACAAACTAAGTATTTGCGGTGACATTCGAAATTAGGGTTTTCGGTTCGAGACACACAACTCAAAAGCACATCCAACCTAAGAATGTAAACTCGTTTTAGTTGATGCATATCGTAGTTTACTTAATCATGTATGCTTTGCAATGCAATATGATAACATGGCAAATTTTTAGTCTCCATAACACCAGAGGTGTTACAGCGAACCACCCACCTTTGAAACTAGATAAAGGGGTAAATTTTCTCCGGTTACAATGGTTAGAGGATGTCCAATATACGGTTTCATAGTTTAGGGTTGAAATCGAATCTCATGCAAGATGAAGGTTGACAAATGCACTCTTTTATGTTACCAAACTCATCACCATACCATTTTCAATACAGTTCTACACAATTTTTATAAATAAACTTATCACCAAAAGTTCTTATTGTAACTTGTTCGATATAATTTTTTTATATAATTTCGTAGACAATCTTATCGCAACAACTTTTCAAATTTCAACATAACATTTATTTTTTAGTCAAAAGAGATAGCTTTATATGTTGACCTATTGAAAGGTCCAAATGGCTAGAGGGGGTTAATAGCCTAAATTAAAACTCTACAAACCACTAAATAAGGATTAGTAACACAAATGTCGATAAATGCGGTTTGCTCTAGCTCTAAGTGATAAGTAAGTCATCTAGTTACAATTCTAGTTATCTAAAGTCTCTAAGGCATACATAAGCTAGGTTGCTACAACTACTACTACCTAGAGTGCTAGCAACAAAAACAAACACAACTAAACAAGCTATAACACAAGGTAAAGTTTTGGTAAGTTAACGATGGAAAGATGGTTTTATACCGATGTGTAGAGGCAAGTGAACCAATAATGAATACTGATGTGAAGCCAATCACCGGGAGACAATCAATCACAATATCAAGAGAGACACCAAGATTTTCTCCTGAGGTTCACGTGCTTACCGGCACGCTAGTCTCTGTTGTGTCGACCAACACTATGTGGTTCGGTGGCTAATTGGGAATCCACACCCAAGCTCTCCAAGAGCGTCGCAAGAACCTACCGCTAGTGAGGTAACTCAATGACACGCGCAATATATTAGAGCTACCTTATGGCTCTTCACCAGAAAATGTGCAAAGTCCCTCACAAGTCGCCGGAGCTGGCCACGAACAATCTTCAACTCGTGCCGGACCTCCTCCGCTGCTCCAAGCTGTCTAGGTGGCAGCAACCACCAAGAGAAACAAGAATCCCATAGCAAAAGAACACCCAAGTGCCAACTAGATGCAAACTCACAAGCAAATGCACTTGATCACTCAATCTCACTTTGATTAGGCAATCAAGCAAGGAAGATGAGTAGGAGAGGATGTGCTCAGCTCAAGAGGATATTAGAGAGTCAAAATGTTCAAGAGAGATCTCTCCAAACCGGTCAGACACATATTTATAAGCAGCCCTAAAGAATAGAGCCGTTAGGAACAAGTTGTTGTTGTCTGCGTATGAAAGTCCCTAGTTTGGTTTTGGCTAATTGATGAAACCTAGGACTAACCTTTGTATCTAAGTGGATGATTTAGATAAAGGTGGTCATTGAATATGAAACATGACATTGACTCATATGACCAAGATGATGAAGACCAAGATGATGTTTGGCTCGATAGACCGGTTGTGAAGGTGAAGGGCAAGTCGAGGCTTCGAAGCGAAGGACCATGCGATGGTGAAGCTTGAGCAAGACTTGGCGCCGACGGACCGATGCAACGGCGAAGAGCAAGTGAAGTCAAGGTCGATGGATCGAGACAGTCATGTGATGATATGAAGTGGATCATATCTTTTGGAAAAACAAAATGGGCTCAAGGCAAAGGTATAACCATAGGGCCATTTTGTTTTGCACTCAAGACACCATAGAGGGTGTGAGTGGTTTAGGATCGATAGCCGAACTATTAAGAGGGGAAGTCTTATCGGTTATTCGATGCACGGGTGCCACTAGGTGAATTCATGAAGTGCATTGCATGTAGGGCCTAGTGAGCTAACTGGAAAACCTTCGAAAATGATTATGAAAATGCTAACACACATGCACAAGGTGGTGATCACTTGTTGGTGTTGGCACATTTACGAAGGCGTTGAAGTTTAAGCGGTAGAGAGGGTTTGGGTCTCTCTCTCCCTCCCGCCGAGCTTGCGAGCGCGGGATTCAGGCGTTTTTGGGAACTTGAAATGCCTATTTTCCACTACGCCGGAAGTCGAAAAAGAAACAGAGGCGAACGGAGGTCACAGAGGTGACTGGACGCTGCACCGGACGCGGTCATGGTATGACCAGACGCGTCCGGTCAGTACAGCGCAGGCGCGGGTGCTAGGGTTTGCAACCGGCGTGTCCGGTCACTCGTGGGACCGGCGCGTCCGGTCAGGTGCCCAGAAGGAACTGCGGTTCGCAAGGACTATCGGACGTGGGGTGCGTCCGATCACCCACGATCGGACGCGTCCGATCGTTGAGGGAGCTTACTGGACTCTAACCGGACGCGGGCACTGTCGCGTCCGGTCGTTGCTTCGCGGGCGCGCGGGTCAGTGCGATCGGCGCGTCCGGTCGTTCGAAGCGGCACGTCAGGTCGTTTGATAGGCGTGTCCGGTCGTTGCCCTGGGCGCGTCCGGTCATTGGTTTGACCATTGGGGTCAGTGACCGTTGGAGGATCGGACGCGGTTGAGCGCGTCCAGTCAGTTATGACCGGCGCGTCTGGTCATCCCAAAAAAGACCCAGTGAAGGGGTATAACGGCTCTATTCGGATGAGATGCTTATAAATACTTGTTGGTCGGCCCTTAGGGAGGTCTCTCGTGATTTCTAACATGCTTGTGCATCTTTTGAGCTAAAGCTTCTTCTTCCACTCATCTCTCTTGCTTGATTGCAAATCAAAAGTGAGATTGAGTGATCCCAAAGTGCATTGCATAGCTTGAGGGCATCTAGTGGCACTTGTGGGTGGTTTAGCTGGTGGATTTCTTGTTACTCTTGGAGAGTACCGCTTCTAGCCGGCTTGGAGATTGTTGGAGGCGTTGGCAAGAGAAGGAGATTGTTCTTGGCCACCTCCGGTTGATTGTAAGAGGTTCTTGTGCTTTCCTCGGCGGAGCGCCAAAAGCAACTCTAGTGGATTGCGCGTGTCATTGAGTTACCTCACTTGAGAGTGGTGTCTTGTGGTGCCTTGCGGGGCGTGCCTTGAGGGGCAAGTGACTTGAGGGTCACACCGAGGAACCATCTAAGTGTTGGTCGACACAACCGGTGATGTAGCTTGTCGGTGCACAAGTGAACATCGGGTGAACAAAATATTGTGTCACTTGTCTCCCGGTGATTGGTCTTCATATTGTGTTGTTGTCAATATTGATTGATTGTATATCATCTTGGTGATTGGCAACATCTTCACTCCACCGTCGGTATAAGATTCACAATCCTCTCTCTCGCATTTACTTTACTAGTTTATCTTGTGTAGCTCTAGTAGTAGCTTTGCTAGTAGTGTTGTTAGCTTGCTCACTAGTGTAAGATTAGTGACATAGCCCTTGTGTGAACTAGAGATCATAATCTACTAGACTTGTGGATAGGAGGCTTGCATCACAACCGTAGGCTAAGCAAAACTCGCCTTGCGCCATTTGTTATTCTAACAAGTTTGCTTAGTGGCTCTTGTAGAATTTTGTATAGGCTATTCACCCCCCCTCTAGCCATCTAGGACCTTACAAGTGGTATCGGAGCCGTGGTTGCCATTTTAATCAAGGCTTAACATCCTTCGGTGTGAAAAATGGCTCAAATTGTGTTCAATCATGTTGGGGGCAAGCCACCGTTCTTTGATGGTGTTAGTTCTTTTGCTCATTGGAAGAGAAAAATAACAATGTACCTTGGTTCTATTCATGAGAGAGTTTTGCAAGTCACCGAGAATGATTTTGCTATCATTGATCCCGATCATCTCACCGATAAAGATAGAGCAAATAGAACATGCAATAGAATGGCTCTCAATACACTTTACAATGGTATTGACACAAAAGTATTTGAGGGCATCAAGGATTTAGAATTGGCAAATGAAGTATGGACAAGGTTGAGTGAAACATATGAGGGCACTAAGGTTGTGAAGAGTGTCAAGCTATATGGGCTCAAGAGTGAGTTTGAGAACTTCAAGATGAAAGAAGAAGAAACAATCTTAGAAATGTTTCATAGATTGCAAGTCATTATGAATGATCTCAAGAGCTTAGGGCACAAGACACAAGACCAAGAATTTTGCCACAAGTTCTTGTTGAGCTTACCAAAAAGATTCAAAATGTTGATCATGATGCTACAAAGAGATGGGCTTGATGCAATGAAGCCCAATGATTTGCTTGGAGAGGTATTGACCTTTGACAAGTATGATCAAGATGTTGATGAGAAGGAGAAGGAGGAAGAAAAGAAGAAGAAGACCGTGGCATTCAAGGCCACCTCCTCTAAGGGCAAAGCTTCAATTCAAGAAGAAGATGAAGATTTTAAAATTGATGATGAGGCACTTGCTCTTGTAGTCAAGAAAATGGGTCACATGTTCATTAAGAGAAGAGGCTTCAAAAAGAGAAATGAATATTTCAAGAGCAATGAGCAACAAAGGAAGTGCTTCAATTGTGATAGCACTGAACATCTTCAAGCCGAATGTCCCTATGACAAGAAGAAGAAGAACAAGAGGGGCAAGTTTGAGAAGAAAAAGAGAGAAGCCAAGATGACTTTTAAGAAGGGCAAGAATGGAGCCTATGTGGTCACTTGGGAAAGTGATGATGATGATGAAGAAGAATCATCATCCAACAAGGCTTTTGCTTCCATTGCTATCAACAAGAAGCCATCACTATTTGATTCATCCTCTTCATGCCTTATGGCCAAAGAAACTAAGGTATTATATGATGAGAGTGATGATGAAAGTGAAATGGAATATGCTCATGATAGTGATAATGATAATGATAATAAAAATGATGATGATGAACCAACTAAAGAACAACTGTATGACTTGATGCAACAAACTAGAGACATAGCTATTGCCAAGAACAAGGAGTGTAAGAAGCTTTTAATAAAAGTAGCAATACTTGAGAAAGTTCTTAGTGAGCTTAAGACCACTCATGAGAGTCTAGTGAAAGACCATGAGGATCTTGGTAAGGCTCATTCCAAGCTTGAAAAAGCTCACTCATTGCTACTTGAGCAACAAGCAAAGAAGAAGGTTGTTGTATCATGTGATATAGGTGTTACATGTGATATAATTGATGAATCCTCTTATGAACCTATCATCATGTCAAATGCTAACCCTTCTTGTAGCTCTTCATCCACCACCACCGACTCTACCTCCTCTACTAGTGATGGTTTCACTTGTGATACCTCACTAATGGTTGAGAATGAGACTCTCAAGACAGAAGTGGATGAGCTCACTCACGCCCTAGGCAAGGCCTATGGTGGTGAGGCCCGCTTGCTTAAGTGCTTAGGTAGCCAAAGGTTCTCTCTTAACAAAGAGGGATTGGGCTACACCCCCAAGAAAGGCAAGTCAGCCTTTGCAACTCCAAAGCCTAGCTTTGTGAAGGGCAATGGTCGGTTTTGCAATAGATGCAAGCAAGTTGGGCACCTAGAGCATAATTGCAATAAAAAGAACCAAAGCAAGAAATTTGTTAATGCTATACCTTTTGATTCTTGCTATGTGCTTACCAAAGGTGTGAAGGGTGTGAAAGCTAAGTTTATTGGTACACCCATTGTTGGCCCAAAGAAGAAGGCTATTTGGGTACCAAAGAGCTTAGTTACTAACCTGCAAGGACCCAAGCAAAAATGGGTACCTAAGCTTCATTGATTTGCTTGTAGGTCAATTACAAAGCTGGAGGAAGACATTGGATTATTGATAGTGGGTGCACTCAACACATGACCGGTACATCAAGAATGTTTGACTCAATCAATGACAATAATAGTGGTGTTGATTCTATCACATTTGGCAATAACAAGAAAGGCAAGGTTATTGGCTTGGGCAAGATTGCAATATCAAATGACTTGAGTATCTCCAATGTGTTGCTTGTTGAAAGCTTAGATTTCAATCTTCTATCCGTAGCACAAATTTGTGATCTTGGTTACAAATGTATCTTTGGAGTTGATGATGTGGAAGTCATTAGTATGGATGGTTCAAATGTGGCATTCAAGGATTTTAGATATGAGAATCTCTACCTAGTTGACTTCAATGCTAGAGAAACTTCTTTGACAACTTGCTTAATCTCCAAATCAAGCATGGGTTGGCTGTGGCATAGAAGGCTTGGTCATGTTAGCATGAAACAATTGAAGAAGCTTACAACTCACAATCTTGTCAATGGTTTGAAAGATGTTGAATTTGAGAAGAATAAGCTTTGTAGTGCATGTCAAGCCGGGAAGCAAGTTAGAAGCTCACATCCAAAGAAGAGTACAATAAGCACATGCAAAGTATTTGATTTGATGCACATGGATCTATTTGGCCCAACAACATACTTAAGCATAGGTGGTAATAAGTATGTATTTGTCATAGTGGATGACTTCACAAGATTCATATGGGTATTCTTTCTTAGTGACAAAAGTGAAGTGTTTGACACCTTCAAGACCTTTCTCACTAGAGTTCACAATGAGTTTGAGATTAGAATCAAGAAAGTGAGAAGTGACAATGGAAGTGAGTTCAAGAATACAAGAATTGAAGAACTTTGTGATCACTATGGCATTGGACATCAATTCTCGGCCAAGTACACTCCACAATCAAATAGCCTAGTTGAGAGAAAGAATAGAACATTGCTTGATATGGCTAGATCAATGCTTCATGAGTACAATGTGAGTCAATCATTTTGGGATGAAGCAATCAATACTGCTTGCTACTACATCAATAGACTATATTGTCATCCATTGCTAGAGAAGATCCCATATGAGCTACTTCATGGAAGAAAGCCAAATATTTCTTACTTTAGGGTGTTTGGTTGCAAATGCTATATCTTGAAGAAGGGCACTAGATTGGAAAAGTTTGATAAGAGATGTGATGAGGGGTTCCTACTTGGTTATTCAACTACAAGCAAAGCTTATAGAGTTTGGAACAACTCAAGTGGCATTCTAGAAGAAGTCCATGATGTGCAATTTAATGAAACCAATGGGTCACAAGATGAAGAAGAGAATCTAGATGATGTTGGTGGAACTCAATTGGTAGAAGCAATGAAGAACATGGACATTGGGGATATTAGAGCAAAGCAAGTAATTGATATTCAAGTTGATGATAAAGATCAAGTGCTCAATTCTCCATTCAAGCTAGCTAGTGACTCTCAACTGCAAGATCATGGTGCTAGTTCATCTCATCAAGATACATTAAGTGATCAACCAAGCCCAAGCAGTCAAGTGCAAGTACTCCAACCACAACATGTTGCAAGAGATCACCCCATTGATAGTGTTATTGGTGATATTAGAAGTGGTGTGCAAACAAGATCAAGATTGGGTATGTTTTGTGAGCATGCATCATTTGTGTCAACCATGGAACCAAAGAAAATAGAGGAAGCTTTGAGGGATGCCGATTGGATCATGGCTATGCAAGAAGAGCTTAACAATTTCACAAGAAATGATGTTTGGGAATTGGTAGAAAGGTCAAATGACTACAATGTGATTGGAACCAAGTGGGTGTTCAAAAACAAGCAAGATCAAGATGGCATTGTGGTGAGAAACAAAGCAAGACTAGTTGCTCAAGGTTACACTCAAGTAGAAGGTCTTGACTTTGATGAGACATATGCTCCCGTGGCAAGATTAGAGGCAATAAGGATTCTATTGGCTTATGCTTGCGCATACAACATCAAATTATATCAAATGGACGTCAAAAGTGCATTTCTCAATGGAATCATCAATGAGTTAGTCTTTGTTGAGCAACCTCCCGAATTTGAAGATGACAAGAAACCCAACCATATGTACAAGTTGAAGAAGGCTTTATATGGCTTAAAGCAAGCACCTAGAGCATGGTATGAGAGGCTAAGGGATTTCCTTCTCTCTAAGGGATTCAAGATGGGCAAGGTTGATACAACTCTATTCACTAAGAAGATTGAGAATGATCTATTCATAGTGCAAATATATGTTGATGACATCATCTTTGGATCAACCGATCAAGCTTATTGTGAAGAATTTGGTGCTATGATGACCAAAGAATTTGAAATGTCTATGATTGGTGAACTTAGTTACTTCCTTGGTCTCCAAGTCAAGCAATTGAAAAATGGGATATTTGTGAGTCAAGGGAAATACATAAGGGACATGTTGAAGAAGTTTGGAATGCAAGATGCAAAGTCAATTTCAACTCCAATGAGTACAAATGGCAATTTGGATAGTGATTTTGATGGCAAAATGGTGAATCAAAAGGAATATCGGTCTTTGATTGGAAGTCTACTCTATGTCACCGCATCAAGGCCGGATGTCATGTTTAGTGTTTGTATGTGTGCTAGATATCAAGCCTCACCTAGAGAGAGTCATCTCACGGCCGTAAAGAGAATATTGAGGTACTTAAAGCAAACAAGGGATGTTGGACTATGGTATCCCAAGGGGTCAAAGTTTGAATTGATTGGATATTCGGACTCCGACTATGGGGGTAGCAAGATCAATAGAAAGAGCACAAGTGGCACATGTCAATTACTTGGAAGATCACTTGTGTCATGGTCCTCAAAGAAATAAAATAGTGTGGCAATCTCTACCGCCGAAGCCAAATATGTGAGTGCGGGGAGTTGTTGTGCACAATTGCTATGGATGAAATCCACTTTGAAGGATTATGGTCTCAACTTCAAGAATGTGCCATTGCTATGTGATAATAAAAGTGCAATCAAGATGACACAAAACCCGGTTCAACATGGAAGAACAAAGCATATTGACATAAGTCATTATTTCATTAGAGATCTTCAACAAAAGGGAGATATTGCTATTGAAAGTGTTGGCACCAATGATCAACTTGCCGATATTCTCACTAAGCCACTTGATGAAAAGAGGTTTTGCAAGCTAAGGAATGAGTTGAACATTCTTGATTTCTCAAACATGAGTTGAATGCATCCCACCCACTTATTTACATGCCTCTCCTTCGACATTGCAAGGTAAAATTGATTGACATGTCATTCATCCTATGCTAAGGACTTGCTAGAGCATGTAGACATAATAAGTGGTACGCATGAGCATTCATGATAAATCAAATAGATTTGATGGATATATGTTACCACTTTTGCTTCTATGCTTATTTTGATCTAGTGGTGGCATATGACATGTTTGTGAGCTTGCAAACCTAGTGTTGAATCTAGAAGATTTACTATACGTGTTTAATTCAACTTAGGCAAGATAACCCTTATTATGAGGTGTGAAGAAGCTTGTCTTTGGTTCAAACCGAATTAAATCTCTTTGGCAAGTGTTCTAGGTTGAACCTAATTTGATAAATTCTAACCTACTCCATCAAACATTGTTTTTCTCTCCACAATTTGATCCCATTTTTGGGTAAGTTGTTGACAAAGGGGGAGAGAAAAAGATGATTCAACATGATAAAGGGGTGATTTTGATGCACACAAGTAGGGGGAGCAAGCTCATAAACAAAGTTATTGCATTTGTTTGTGCATTCTCATATGACTTGCTCATTGCACATGTATTTAAATTTAATATACATGCTTGTGTGGTGCAATGCTAGTATAGAACTTGAATGATGAAATGATCTACTAGCATGCATAGGATTAGTTTATATGTGGTATCTAGACATGCTTAAAGCTCTACAAGTGGTACAAGTGGTCTAAGAACCTTTACATATAATGTTGATCTCACGGGGTTCTTAAGTTGTGATGGATGTCTAGTTACTTCATGATGCTAAGGATGGTGTAAAAGGCAACTCCGATTGGTATCACGCTTCAAAGGTCCATTTCTTACACCTTAGCATCATTTTGGTAGAATTACTCTCTCAACACTTCTATCTATACATATGTGCAAAGCTTTTAATCCAAACTCTATGCACATATGTAGGGAGAGCTAATGCTACCAAAACCGAGCTTGTGATAATTGTCCAAACTTTACTTATGAGCAAAATGATTGGATAAGTATGACAAGTTTAAAACTTTTATTATCAAAATCATCTTTGTGAGGGTTGTCATCAATTACCAAAAAGGGGGAGATTGAAAGTCCCTAGTTTGGTTTTGGCTAATTGATGAAACCTAGGACTAACCTTTGTATCTAAGTGGATGATTTAGATAAAGGTGGTCATTGAATATGAAACATGACATTGACTCATGTGACCAAGATGATGAAGACCAAGATGATGCTTGGCTTGATGGACCGGTTGTGAAGGTGAAGGGCAAGTCAAGGCTTCGAAGCGAAGGACCATGCGATGGTGAAGCTTTAGCAAGACTTGGCGCCGACGGACCGATGCAACGGCGAAGAGCAAGTGAAGTCAAGGTCGATGGATCGAGACGGTCATGTGATGATATGAAGTGGATCATATCTTTTGAAAAAACAAAATGGGCTCAAGGCAAAGGTATAACCATAGGGTCATTTTGTTTTACACTCAAGACACCATAGAGGGTGTGAGTGGTTTAGGATCGATAGCCAAACTATTAAGAGGGGAAGTCTTATCGGTTATTCGATGCACGGGTGCCACTAGGTGAATTCATGAAGTACATTGCATGTAGGGCCTAGTGAGCTAACTGGAAAACCTTTGAAAATGATTATGAAAATGCTAACACACGTGCACAAGGTGGTGATCACATGTTGGTGTTGGCACATTTATGAAGGCGTTGAAGTTTAAGCGGTAGAGAGGGTTTGGGTCTCTCTCTCCCTCCCGCCGAGCTTGCGAGCGCGGGATTCAGGCGTTTTTGGGAACTTGAAATGCCTATTTTCCACTACGCCGGAAGTCGGAAAAGAAACGGAGGCGAACGGAGGCCACAGAGGTGACCGGACGCTGCACTGGACGCGGTCATGGTATGACCGGACGCGTCCGGTCAGTACAGCGCAGGCGCAGGTGCTAGGGTTTGCAACCGGCGCGTGGGTCAGTGCGATCGGCGCGTCCGGTCGTTCGAAGCGGCGCGTCAGGTCATTTGACAGGCGCATCCGGTCGTTGCCCTGGGCGTGTCCGGTCATTGGTTTGACCGTTGGGGTCAGTGACCGTTGGAGGATTGGACGCGGTTGAGCGCGTCCGGTCAGTTATGACCGGCGCGTCCGGCGCGTCCGGTCATCCCGAAAAAGACCCAGTGAAGGGGTATAACGGCTCTATTCAGATGGGATGCTTATAAATACTTGTTGGCCGGCCCTTAGGGAGGTCTCTCGTGATTTCTAACATGCTTGTGCATCTTTTGAGCTAAAGCTTCTCCTTCCACTCATCTCTCTTGCTTGATTGCAAATCAAAAGTGAGATTGAGTGATCCCAAAGTGCATTGCATAGCTTGAGGGCATCTAGTGGCACTTGTGGGTGGTTTAGCCAGTGGATTTCTTGTTACTCTTGGAGAGTACCGCTTCTAGCTGGCTTGGAGATTGTTGGAGGCGTTGGCAAGAGAAGGAGATTGTTCTTGGCCACCTCCGGTTGATTGTAAGAGGTTCTTGTGCTTTCCTCGGCGGAGCGCCAAAAGCAACTCTAGTGGATTGCGCGTATCATTGAGTTACCTCACTTGAGAGTGGTGTCTTGTGGTGCCTTGCGGGGCGTGCCTTGAGGGGCAAGTGACTTGAGGGTCACACCGAGGAACCATCTAAGTGTTGGTCGACACAACCGGTGACGTAGCTTGTCGGTGCACAAGTGAACACCGGGTGAACAAAATATTGTGTCACTTGTCTCCCGGTGATTGGTCTTCATATTGTGTTGTTGTCAATATTGATTGATTGTATATCATCTTGGTGATTGGTAACATCTTCACTTCACCGTCGGTATAAGATTCACAATCCTTTCTCTCGCATTTACTTTACTAGTTTATCTTGTGTAGCTCTAGTAGTAGCTTTGCTAGTAGTGTTGTTAGCTTGCTCACTAGTGTAAGATTAGTGACATAGCCCTTGTGTGAACTAGAGATCATAATCTACTAGACTTGTGGATAGGAGGCTTGCATCACAACCGTAGGCTAAGCAAAACTCGCCTTGCGCCATTTGTTATTCTAACAAGTTTGCTTAGTGGCTCTTATAGAATTTTGTATAGGCTATTCACCCCCCTCCTCTAGCCATCTAGGACCTTACAGCGTACTGACTGGATGCGCCGGTTGAACTGACCGGACACGGTCACAGCGTCCGGTCGCGCCCACGCGACTTCCCTAATGAACGCCACGTGTCTCGCTTTGAATCTCGTTCATTCGATTGTAACGGTCACTTAAATGTACTCGTTCACGCACTAGAGTGACCGGACGCGCCGATCAAACTGATCGGACCCGCCTCGACGTCCGGTCGCCACTTATTCGCGTTGCTGACCACGCGACCGGACGCCACAGTGCCAGCGTCCGGTCGATTCTAGTAAGCTACCACACACGACCTGACGCGTCCGGTCGATCGTGACTGGACGTGTCACCGCGTCCGATCGATCCTTCGCGTTCACTGTCCCTTTGGCGCCTGACCGGACGCGCCAGTCCCGCGAGTAACCGGACGCGCCGGTGGTAAACCCCAGTCCACGCACCAGACAGCTGCTGTCACTGACCGAATGCGTCTGGTCATGTCGAGACCGCGTCCGGTCACCCCAGTGACCTCCGTTCGCCTCCGTTTCTATTCACGATGAATTAGAGAAAGTCTCCGCCACCGGTGTAGTGGAAAATATGCGTTTCACTTTCACAAAAAGTGTCAAACCCATCTCTACCGCCTAAACTCCACCGCTTTCGCAAATTTACTAACATCACCAAGTGTACATCACCATGTGCATGTGTGTTAGCATTTTTCACAATCATTTTCGAGGCGTTAAGTTAGCTCTCCACTAGATCTAAATGCATATGCAAATGAATCCTCATCTAGTGGCACTTAAGTGATCAATAACCCCGGAAATTCCCCTCTTTATAGTACGGCTATCGATCCTAAGTATGATCACACCCTCTATGATGTCTTGATCACCAAAAGCAAATCCTATCTATACATTTGCCTTGAGCTCTATAGGATTGTATTTCATCTCCTCTTCTTCTTCAAGTATAGCACCAAATCATCATGATCAACATGTATCTTGTCATCACTTAGGAGTGTACCAATCACCTGTTGCTATAACACTCAAGCACATGTGATTAGTACTTAGGTTTCATCCATTAGCCAAAACCAAACTAAGGACTTTCACCTATATTGGTAACAATTTTTTTGGCGTGATATTTTATATATTAACCTATTCTATTTTGGTAACTACATTTTAACATGATAGCTTTATTAATCTCGAGATTTATAGGCTTAGCTCTCAAATATACTGATAAGGCTAGATATACGTGAATATGTTTTTTTTCTTGAATACGTAAAAGATTTACGTATCATTGTATTAAGTAGAAGAGTTACATATATATAATGTGCTTCTGTCGAGCGCCGAAGGAGGTCGACCTCAGACAGTTGTAGATGAATACGTTCATATTGATGAATTTTGTGTATGCGTGTTTGTGTCTCTACTGGAGATTGGCAAGAAAAGTATACTTTGTCTGGATCATCTCAGTAGCAAACCTGACTTGGGAAAGGCATGCGTTAAATTCGGACAAATTGTTTCTCAGAAACGAACGAAAAGTAGGTGGTATCCCGTATGGGAGCGTATGCTATGGAAACTAGCTTCTTGTAGAAACTATGGAAACTTTAATCTAAGTTCACATGATTCTAATCCGATGATCTCAGATAAAGGTGGGTCATTTATTCACTTAAACCCTCTCACCAAGATTCTAATCCGATGATCTCAGATGAAGCACGACCCATCTTCAGCTGAGGCCATCGAATTAAAATCCTGTGGACTTGATTGAAGTTTCCATAGTTCCACAAGAAGCTAGTTTCCATAGCATACGCTCTCATCCCGTATATCTGTACTGGTCTCCCTCCCGAAGTCCCAAAATACATTTCGCACATCCGGCTGGTTCGGCTGGTGAAAAAGTCGGCTGGTTTCGACTGATTCAATAGTATTCTGTGTGAAAGAGAATAAGCTGAAACAAGCTAAAAAAACCGAAACATGACCAGCGGAACAGGGCCATCCCTATATTCTCCCTCCGCCGCCGCCGCCGCCGCCAGACGGATCATGTCGACCAGCGCCAACCCGAAGCCGAAGCGGCGGCGGAGAGGCCCACCGAAGCAAGGCCCTGGGTGCCCCCTGGTGGCCACCGTGGGGGCAATGGTTGCCCACGAGGTGGGCGCCGAAGGGCCACGGAGGGACGCGAGGCAAGGACCTGCGTTCCCTAGGGTTGTCGCCACCACGGCCAGGGGAAGAGGTGCCGGTGAGCAGGGCGCTGACGGAGTGGAGGGTTCGGCGTCGAACGCTGATAGGAGCGCTCACGAGGCAGGTGGCGTCGATGGCACGTACCTCACCGAGACACGGTAATGTCTTGCTTACTCGCGTCACGAATTAGGTTAGAGGATGTGCACTGAAATACTCTCGTGATTGTTGGAACTTGGAACGGAGGATTTAGTGTTGCTGTGATTCCATGGTTATTGCTAAAACATAGGTTAGTAAGATCGAATTTATGGCTGTTTGTTGTTTTCCCCATTATTCCTTTGTTCTAGAATCGAGAATGCGTCACTATGTTGCAGTTGCAGTAAACTGTATTGTTTTTGTTCTAGAATCGATAATTCATCACTATGTCTTTTTTGGCAAGAAATTTATCACTATGTTGCAGTAAACTGTATTGTTTGTTAGATCTCCAGTCCCACATCACGATTTCTAGTAACTAAGTAGTAGGTTTACTCAGCATTAAGAGTTATTTGTAATTGAGTATCATCTGGAACTGGGTGCTTATTTTGGATTTGACTTGCAGTTATGACATTGCTGGCTGCATTGTTAGTGTGTACATCTAACTATTACTCCCTCCATTCCAAATTATAAGACATTTTAGCTTTTTAAGATACATTTGTTATGTATCTAGACATAGTGTATATGTAAGTGCATAACAAAAACTATGTATCTAAAAAAGCCAAAACGTCTTATAATTTGGAATGGAGGGAGTAGGACCCATCATCCTGTAGCCTTAATAGTCAGCTGTTATGCATGTCACAGGTTTGATCAATGTGCTATTTCTCCACTGTTGCTGAAAGCCATCAAAGATGCTGGATATGAAAGGATGACCAAGGTGCAGGAGGCTACTCTGCCAATAATTCTTCAAGGTCAGCATACATGCCCAAACACTACAGCTAAATCCCTGACACCATTTTCTTGGGACCCCTAAAATAACATTTGGTTGCTTTTTCCTGCAGGAAAGGATGTTCTTGCAAAAGCAAAGACAGGAACAGGAAAAACAGTGGCCTTTTTGGTACTCCTTGCCTTCAGCCTAACTGATCAATTTGACTGTTATAGTGGTTTTCTCAACTATTGCAGTGATACCACTTAAGGATTAACCCATGTGACTGAGTTCTAATTTCTTTTAGCTTCCAGCCATCGAAGTTCTCTCTGCATTGCATCAATCAACTTCTATAAATTTGCTGGTGATGTGCCCTACCAGGGAGCTTGCAAACCAAGTGGCTGCTGAGGCCAGGAAGCTTCTCAAGTATCATCGCTCACTGGGTGTGCAGGTTGTAATAGGTGGCACACGGTTACCTCAAGAGCAACGGAGCATGCAAGCTAACCCATGTCAGGTTGTACCCATGAATCACAGTAGCACGGTGCATACATATCTAGGTGCAACTCATGCACTAATACAGTCTGGTACTTTTAAATTAGATTCTTGTTGCTACCCCTGGAAGGCTTAAGGATCATCTTGAGAACACGCCTGGATTCTCCACCCGAATTAAAGGTGTGAAGGTTCTTGTTCTTGATGAGGCTGACCGCCTGTTGGATATGGGATTCAGAAGAGACATTGAGAAAATAATTTCTTTCATCCCTAAAGAGAGGCAGACACTGCTGTTTTCTGCTACTGTTTCAGAAGAGGTATCTCCTTTTGTCATTAATTCACTAGTCCCTTTTTGTACCTTATATGATCAGATCATTTTAAAAGGGAACCATTACTGTTAGGTCCGCCAAATTTCTCACCTTGCAATGAGAAGGGATTATGATTTCATTAACACTGTTCAAGAAGGCGATGAGGAGACACATGCCCAGGTTCGAGGATGCCATTTTCATGAGCTGTGTCGGTAAAATTTCATAGCTTTTGAGTGCCTTACAATGTAACCTTACATTAATTAATGCTGATGCATCAGGTAAACCAGACATACATGATTGCACCTCTAGATCTGCACTTCCCCATACTGTATGATGTATTCAAGAAGCATGTTGCGGAAGATGCAGAATACAAAGTAAGTTACCTCACCAAGTAATTGCATGATTATGCCTTGAGGAATCTGGTGTGGCAGTGTGTCATTGACAATACTATTTTGCAGGTGATAGTATTCTGTACTACTGCAATGGTTACAAAACTTGTCGCTGAGGTACTCTCCCAGCTAAAACTGAATATAAGAGAGATTCATTCCAGAAAGTCGCAATCTGCAAGAACTAAGGTCTCAGATGAATTCAGGAAATCAAAGGGTCTTATATTAGTCAGCTCCGACGTATCTGCCCGTGGTGTAGATTATCCTGATGTCACACTTGTCGTGCAGGTGGGTGATATAATTGTTTCTCTTGCGAAAAGAAAAGAAAAGAAAAGAAAAGGATGTGGATTCATCAAGAAATTTATTTGCTCATGTAGGTTGGTCTGCCAGCTGATAGAGAACAGTATATACATAGACTCGGAAGGACTGGACGGAAAGGCAAGGAAGGGCAAGGCATCTTACTATTGGCTCCCTGGGAAATGCATTTTCTTAGTACAGTTAACGATTTGTCAATATCAGAGGCTGCAACACCTTCGGTTGATTCAAGCATTCAGGCAGCAGTAAGTAGTATAAAATTAGTGCTTGTCTTCTATCTTCCCATCTAGCTTGGTCAACCTCAGTGCAAACTTTGTTAAAAAAAGGGTCTTATCTTGGCTGCCCAAGAAATCTGAAGTCAAGTTTGGCCTGTAAAGATTAAGAAACCTCGTGCCTTTATGTTTTCATATTCCTTCTTGACTTTATAGGTCAAAGACGCAGTCAGAAGAGTGGAGATGAAGAGCAAGGAATCAGCCTACCAGGCATGGCTGGGGTACTACAACTCAAACAAAGCCATCAGCCGAGACAAGGCCAGACTTGTGAGGCTGGCTGAAGAGTTCAGCCAGAGCATGGGGCTTGCAGTCCCACCAGCCATTCCCAAACTCATTCTACGGAAGATGGGCCTTAGCAATGTTCCTGGGCTCCGGTCTTCGTAACCGTGGTGATCCAAATTCAGCTGAATTTGACCAGTGCTTCTCAGCTTGGTAAACGCTGTGCTTCCACATTGCTGCACGTTAGTGCTGGGCCATGGAGAATAGCATATTGTTTTTTCTAAAGTTCATCAGGAGTTTCTCAAGACGAGCCGGATTCTGTAGTCATGACTTCAACCATGACTGCTTCATTTTATCTGAAGCCGAATCTTGACCGGTTTGGTATCCACAGCAGACATTTTCAAACAGGCCCAGCGATTAGTATTCAGTTCTATCAAGTTTTCAAATGGATACGAAACAATATCAATTAGTAGAATGTATTTGCTAGCGGCACCACATGGCCACATGTGACATGCTAGTTGATATTTTCATTGCAATAGTACACTTGTCCTGCTACCTTTATTTGTGAAGTTATTGGTATTGCATTTCTGACATTCGTGCATCATTCATCATCCATCGCAAGCTTCTATCTTTGGTCCTCGTCTCCTCGATACTACTTCATTGATTAATTGTATTTGTATATATACCAAGCCAATAGATAAAGGACCTATTTTCATTTTTTAATCTTTATTTAAAAATAGCTTCACTTATTTTTATTTTTAATCCTTTTGGTCGCGCTAACATGCTTGGCACGAAATCACACTGTCGCACCACGTGTGTGTTGGCGTGGCAAGATCTCCAACCTTGGACGGTGATTTCAATGTGGAAAATCTTGTTACACCACTCCCGTTAGTGTGACAGGTCTGTTTTGTCGTGCCAATGAAAGTTGGCGTGACAAGGCTGAACCTTAGAAAAAAATCATATCTTTTTTCATACGATGTCGGATGAAGATGATTTTTATATGAAAATTGTATGAGTTTTTTCATTTGATATTGTTAAGATGCTCAAAAAATAATATAAAGTAGCAGCATAATAATCAAGTACAAGTGCTGGCCGCTTTAGAAAAATAATATATTTCTTCTATGTGTTAAATAAAGATACAACTTGTATGAAATGGTAATACTAACGTTCGCGGCTGCTGCATGTCCATGTCACTCCCTGTGCTTCCCCCTTCGCTTCCCGCGCCCACAGTCGCGTAGCGCTCTATCCCACCGTTTCCCATATGCATGCACGGCGCCCCAACAGCTGTAGCAGGTACAAGGTGAGAAACATTGCAACCTATACAACACCCGATCTATATTTAAAACATCCAGATGAAACATTTGCAATATGCGTCTGAAGACAGATGAAACACTTGAAATATGCGTCTGAAACACTTGAAAAACACCTGAAAACACTTGAAAAGCCATTGTAAAACATATGCAATATTCAGATAAAAACACTTACAACATATGTGTGAAACATCTGCAACATCCAAATAAAAATACTTGCAACATATGTAAAAAAAATAGATGAAATATTTGAAACAAACGCTTGCAACATACGAGTATAGCCATTGCAACGAGTAAAGTCCACAGCGGTCCACGAACTTGTTCGACTGTGTCATCATGGTCTCTAAATTCGCAAATTGATCGTTTAGATCCTCAAACTTGTTCATCTATGTCATTCCAGTCTCTAAACTCTCACATCGCTCGCTTAGGCCCTCATATTCGATTGTATCATCTAGGTCCCTAAACATGCAAATCCCCCGTTTAGATTCTCAGACTTGTTCAATTGTATCATCCGGTCGTAAATATTGTAAACTTGTAAATTCAATATATATTTATATAACTATCCAAAAATTATAAATCTAATTTTCTTATACTATTGGTAACTTGTACTTTAAATTAGAAAAAAATCACCATGTACTTTCTATTTTTAGCTCTGTAGTTAAATGACTAAATAGTCATGTATATTTTTCTAACTCCTAAAAATGTACGTGCCTATTTAGTTATTGAACTATAAAGTTAAAAATAGAAAATATATGGTGATCTTTTTATTCTAATTTAAAGTGCATGTTATCATGAGTCAAACAAAATTAAGTTTATAATTTTTTATAGTTCTATAAATATGTATTGAATTTACAAGTTTACAGTATTTAGGGACTGGGATGACATAACTGAATAAGTTTGAGGACCTAAACGAGTGATTTGCAAGTTTAGGGACATATGATACAACCGAAAAAGTTTAAGGACCTAAACGAGCGATTTGAGAGTTTAGGGACTAATGTTTTTAGATCGTATTATCGAGGCTAGTCGTATGACCACCGATCAGACGACTAATCGTGATTAGTCGTCGATCAGGGTCGATTAGTCGGTCTGATCGGTCTGATCGGCTAGTCGGACCAATTAGTCGTCCTCATGCCTGGATGACCTGATCGACCCTGTATATACTATATATATATATACAAATGTGTCACAAATTGGAGGCAACAGGCACAACAACAGAGTAGCAGAGGAAGACATAGACACCAACCTTCAGAGGAGGCAGAGTGTTGGCTCATCTTGAAGCTTCAGGCCTCCCGCGTCCGTCCTCCAAGCGTCGAGGTCTCGAGGAATGGAGGAAGTATCTTAGAGCCTAAGAGGCGGCGGCGGAGCTGCTGGGGTTGCGCACGGGAGGACACAGACACGAGCGGAGGTGGAGGCGCGGATGGAGCTTTGGACGCCGGCGAGAGGCACGAATGGAGCTGCCGCGGACGCGCGGAGAGAGGCGCGGACGTAGCTGCGGACGTCGGCGAGGAAGATCCAGAGAGGTAGGCCGCGGCCGGAGGAGACGCGGGCCTCAGGCGGAGGAGACGCGGGCGGAGGCGCCGACGGCTGCGAGGGAGAGCAGAGCTAGAGCGGGAAATGGAATGTGTCGAGCTGGAGCTGGAAATGCGGCGGCTGCAGCTGGTTCACTGATTCACTCACTCCCCTCACTTAGCACGTCAGCACTCCTCTTCTTCTAACCCTAATGGGCCAGCCAAAGGTGGGCCGAATTCTATCTACATCATGTACCTGTACTGGCCCAACTTATCGTCCAGCTAGCCTTATCGGACGACTAATCGTGATTAGTCGTCATTTATCGGACGATAAGTTTTCTGATTGAAAAAAACTAATCGAGGGCCCTTATCGAGCACTTATTTATGATATAGCCAAACAAGTTCGAGGACCGCCAGTGTACTTTACTCCATTGCAACATATGTAACATCTCGATCTACTTTTGCAACATCCATATGAAACACTTACAGCACATCTCTCATCTAAAACAAGTTAAACATACGTTTGCAACGTAGGGGGAAGAGGTCGGGGCCGGTCGATTTCGGCCGTCAGGGTGGGAGCAGATTGCTAGGGCGGCGTGTGAGCACCACCAACACTGTCCGTGCTCGTGGGTGCCCCTTGGCTCGGCTGGGGACGACCTGAGGTGCCCCGACACGTGTGCCGAGCCGCCATTGGTAGGGCGGCGGTGATGGCCCGCGGCAGCGAGTCATCACGACGACACCGAGTTGAACTAAGGGAGGAGGCGACGTGGCCAGCTTGGGCTCTGCTGCTACCAGCAGATGCGCGAGAGAGAAACCGAGAGATGGGGGGCGAGACGGAGTGTGGAGATTTTTTTTCTTGAGAGAGGTGGGCGAGGTGGGTGAGAAGCCGCGTCTGAACGGACGCAGGGGAACGGATGCTCATGTCGAAGAATTTTCGTATACGAAAGTTGTAGCTCTCAATGTCATCTACAACATTATAATTTTGAGTTTTTACATAACGTATCAAAATTATGTCTTTCTTGTATGGTGTCAAATGAAAATGGTTGTTATATTAAAGTTGTAGCTATCAATAGTATCTATAAATTCTCAGTCTGGTGGCTTTTCGTTGCAGATCATTAAGATGCATAAAAAATAATATAAATTTTAAAAGAGGATATTAATTGCGTACAAGGGCTATTTTTTTATGAAAAAATCATATCTTTCTGATATGATGTTGCATAAATATACTTTTTTATTTTGGAGAAAGAAAAAGAAAAGATACATGTATTTGCTGGCAGCACCACATGTGACATGGCAGTTGATATATTTATTCATTGCATTAGTACACCTGTCCTGCTACTTTATTTGTAAATTTATTAGCATGTTGTTGGTTATTTATTTATTTATTTTTGGCTAAAGTTCAGGAGTTTCTTACGAAGAACCGGATTCTGTAGTCACGTCTTCAACCACGATTGCTTCATTTTGTCTGAGGCCGTATCTTGACTTGTTCAGTATCCACAGTAGACAGGTTCAAACAGGCCCAGCGATTAGTTCAATTCTATCAAGTTCTCAAAAGGATACGGACCCGTATCAATTAGTGGAATATATTTTGGAGTATGTATTTGCTGGCAGCACCACATGTGACATGCGAGCTGAAATATTCATTGCGGTAGTACACTTGTCCTGCTACCTTTTTTTTTGACAAGGTGTCCTGCTACCTTTATTATTTGTAAAGTTGTTGGTATTGCATTTCTGGCATTCGTGCAGCATTCATCCGTCGCAAGCTTTTATCGTTGGTCCTCGTCTCCTCGACGCCAGCTTCATTGACTAATTGGATTTTTATATCCCAAGCCAATAGATAAAGGCAATGCTCCAGGCCCAGGGATTCTGTCCTCGGGCTTGCCTTTTATGTACTCAGTCCCGTCTCGTTTTTCTTCCTCGTTGCAATGGCCAGCTGAGGCCATGGTACGCTAG
Organism: Saccharum hybrid cultivar R570; assembly: GCA_038087645.1. NCBI lineage: Eukaryota > Viridiplantae > Streptophyta > Magnoliopsida > Poales > Poaceae > Saccharum > Saccharum hybrid cultivar. The sequence goes on from JAQSUU010000100.1 coordinate 1,437,205, forward strand.
CTTTTTCCCTGTCCGTAGCCGGTACAAAGCACTAAAGCAGCAGCCTCTTGTAGTCGTTTTTTGAATGCTCAGTTTGCCATCATTTTTTAGACCAAACAAAAGCAGTATGTCATCATCGGGATGAGCCGACGACTGTTCCAATGCACTTTCATTTCTAGTTTCAACATGAGCTGAAAAAGACTCTTTTGTAGTGGAAGTATCCGCTGGAATTGATCGAGAATTCATGGCTAGATTCGAAAACAGAACAGGAATATGACCTTATGGAATCTGGCACATGTGGCCCCATGTCGCATGGTTGGGTCAAATTGTACTGGAATTGGCTGGGTCAGATACTCAGATTGGAGGGGAGGGGAGGGCATCCTGAAAACTGGTGAGATGTTAAGGAAGGATCGGTAGATGCAGGTTACTGCCTGGTCAATTTTGGTGAGAGACCTCGACGGGCCATGCGGCTGTCGTGGGCGCGTCATGGTCAACGTCACGACATTTGTGTTGGGTTCGGGCTGCTGTTGGCTGACTCTGACCAATCAATCATCCAAGGGTTACCCTGAACATCAGTAGAGGACCGGTAAAATGCGACGACAAATTAATGAGATCACCATGGGTTACATCGTCTACAGTAGTACGTAACGACGAGACGAACTTGAGATACACTGAGGCCTTGTTCACCTCCCCATCCTAACCCAAAATATTTCCACTTCTACTCATCACATCAAATCTTTCAACGCATGTATGGAGCATTAAATATAGGTAAAAAAGATAACTAATTGCATAGTTTGTCTGTAAATATCGGGACGAATCTTTTGAGCCTAGTTAGTCCATAATTAGATAATTTTTGCCAAATAACAACGAAAGATGCTACAGTAACTTTTCAGCTACTTTTCGCGAAGTGAACGCGAGGTGGCAGTAGTGCATAGCCAGTTTGCACGTGGCGGCACGCAGAGCGCCTTCGCAGCCACGCCGAGGGCAAGCAAGCCCCACGAAGCAGATGCCAGGAGGACGCGCGCGGCATGCAGGGCACCACCTGGCCCGCCCGGGCTCCCCATGCGCGCCTGCCTCACTGCCTGCGGCTGCATGCGCTCTGCACTCCCCAGCGTCCGCCACCGTGCGACGCATGCATGCGCACATGTGCGCTCCGGTCACTCACAATGCAGAGTCTAAAACTATTTATTACCTCGAATATTATGGACTTAGAGTTTAAATAAGATTTGGAGTCTTGTTTTTTCTCCATCTTTTTTTAATAAATATGTTGTCACATCAGCAAAATACTATAAATAAAGTGTAATAAATAGTCTTAGACTCTATGATAGAGTCTTGCATCCTGAGTGCACGCCACCGCCCCCGGCGCTGGGAGGGAGAGGCAGTCAGGCAGGTACGTAGCGCGCAGCGCGAAGCGGCGATCGAAGTGAATGCATGCAGATGCAGAGGCCAGGGCGCCGGCCTGATTACACGTCGAAGTACATGGCTGTCCACAACTGTTCTCACAACAGCACCGCGTCGTCCATCTATCGTCAGATCGTGGTACTCGGTGTGCCGGCCTGGCCAGTGGCCAGCTTTATGGTTACGGGGTTGTTTAGTGGGTGAAAAAGTTTGGGTTCGGCTACTACTGTAGTATTTTTCGTTTTATTTGACAATTTATGTTCAATCATGGACTAATTAGGCTCAAAAGATTTGTCTCGTGATTTACAACTAAACTATGTAATTAGTTTTTTCTTTCGTCTACATTTAGTACTCCATGCATATACCGCAAGATTTGATGTGACAGATACTGTAGCACTTTTTGGGTTCACGTTTCATGAACTAAACAGGCTTTATGGCACATGCGATGCATTCATCGCCATTCAATCCATTTCGTTCGGTTACACCTGCTCTGCTTTCTAGCAGTATTCGCATGACCTCTGGCTCTGGCGTCTCTCATCTCTCTCTATGGAGGCGACGATCGGCCCAGATCGACATGGAACCAAGGTTTTAAATCTCCGGCTATGGCTACCGCTATAGCCCGCTATAGCTGTTTAAGAAAGATCAAGCTATTTGTGTCTATGTACAACTTAGCCGCTATAGCCCGCTATATCCCCATTTAGCTCCGCTATAGCTGTTTTTGAGGTCATCCGCTAAAATGTCTTAGCCGGATATTTAAAACACTGCATGGAACTGAAGGCTTGATGCCGTTCAACCGGGCATAAAATATATAGGACGGACACGCTGGATCTCTCAGTATTATAATTATATATAGATGCAGTGGCGGATGCAGGATGAGAATCAAGGGAGGCTAAAACAATAGAGATGTTGATTTGCATGAAAATTTAACGGTGATTTGAGGTTTTTGCTACAGTATTTTTTTTGGTAAATCCAGTCATTAGGGGGGCTAGAGCCCACCCAGCCCCATGTAGATCCGCCGCTGTATAGATGTGTACTTATGTATATATAAATCCGAGTCTATTGGATTCATTCATCTTGCTTCAATGCTTCAACACATGGGGCCATGCATGGCGGACCGCGCGCTCGCTCGATCTATCGGAAATACCCATGACGGAGACGGAGTAGTAATCAATAAAGCCAGCCCGCGGTCAGTAGGGCGCATGCTGACAAGATTGGTCTCCTCGCGATTACCAGTGGGACTTTGTATATACTACACAACAATAGTAGTTCTCCAATGTACTCATCGATCAAACCTTGTACATGTATAATACTAGTATTCTGAATGATGATCCAATGGTCTCAACTTCATTCTATCTCTAATACAAGAAAAAAAAAAGAAAAAAGAAAGCGCCAATATAACCCGTCGTCGCTGATGAATCGATCGCTGTCACTATAGCAAATATATAGTACGACGTGCGTGACGATCGTTACTGGCTGCTGCAACAAGGTTGGCCGCATCGTTGGCGTGATGGCTGGCGTCCACGCAAGGGACGGCGGACGGCGTCTCCGACGCCTGAAGAAACCAAACCGCTTCGTATATTCTGCCCGCTCATCGAAGTCTCAGAAAAAGCAGCCAGGGTTAGCTAGCTCGGTAGCTAGCTCCTGCTGTTGTTGAAGCTCTTTTGTCCGCACGAAAAGAACAGGCCGGGCTGGCGTTCGGTACTGGTAACTGACACAAAAAAACGGCGTTTGGAGTAACTATCGGCGATTTTCAGTTACGTGAAATCGCGCACATTATTACGCCGGTGCTTACAACAATACGTACTACTCCTAGGTGGCGCCATCTGCTGGTGCTCACTCCATCGATCCCAACATACTTCATTTGGGGTCGATGTAACCGCCTATGACAGGACGAAACGATCGGAAACTTGCATTGTAAAACCTTGCACTGGCCCGTCGCGTCCAAACGTTTCAGGCGCATGAACGGTGCGGTGCATTCCCAGACTTGGCAGCTGGAACCCGTGACCTGCACCTTTTTTTCGCGTGGAATCGACACCCGCAGCCGTGGAAGCACAAGTGCCACCCTCGCCCCTCGGCAAACGTATGTGGACTGTGGACTCTGGACACCGGAGAGAAATGGAGATGGAAGAACCAAACTAGTATAGGACTAGGAGTAGGAGTTCTCCCGCAGGCGCTCGGAAAGCAACACCGGGCGTTTTGGCACGTACCATGTGTCCATGTCCGAGGGCGCCGAAACCGAGCCGCGCCGAGCATATTCGGTTCGTAGTTCAAGTGCGCCTCCGCTGCTTCGCCTCGCTTTCTTTTCGTCCACTGCCGGTGGCGGAGACACCGATGCCGGACGACCTGCTGTCGTTTTCTTTTTTTTTTCCTCCCGTTTCGGCCGCCCGCCCGCGACCCGCCCTCGCGTGCACCAACGCTTACTTTTACTCGCATAACCAACGTATTCCCGGAAATACCCCTCCGATCCGAGCTCAAAGATCTTGCTATTCCGAAGGAGTACACGTGGGTTGAGAATTTGGCCTGAGCCCCTAAGGTCAGCACGGTCATTGGCCTACTTCACCAGTCCTCACGCTGTCGTGGCGTCTCCGGCTTCTTGTTGTTGCCCCGGCACCCTCGGTTTCCACTTCCACCTCCGCGCGCGCCGCGGCCGACCTGCCCTTCCCGAACTGGGCGCTTTAAAGCCCCGCATCGCCATTTGCAGAATTGCCCCGTGCTGTCCTCTGCTCCGCTCCCCACGGCAGCACCGCACGGGCTGACCAACCAAACCCGTCTCTGTAGGCTGCGGCCGGTCACCACCAAGAAGCTAACCACCAACGCCCAACACCTCCACCGCGCGGCGCGCGGAGGGCAGGCGAATTGACCTCCCTCTCGCTTCTCTTCTCCTCTCCGCCTCCAAGATCGCAAAGTGAAGGCGCGACGCTGACATGGTGGCGAGCGTCGCTGCCGCGGGCGGCACCGCTGCGGCAGCGGCGGCGGCGGCGGCGGCGGGGCCGCGTCGCCACGGGGGCAGCAGGAGGGAGTCGGCGACCATGCACGCCGGCATCCGGCGCTCGCGCTCCGACCCGCACCTCCGCTGCCCGCGCCGCGGGGGCGCGGCGAGCGCCGCGCTCACCACCAGCCGCTCCATCGGCGTCTTCCCGTTCCAGTTCGGCGCCGCGCCGCTGCGCCCGCCGCCGCTGCCCGACGGCGGCGGCGACGGCTCCCGGCTCCTCACCGTCGCCGACGCCGACGACCCGCCGCCGGAGCCCGAGCCGGAAATGCCGGCCGCCCGGATGCCCGAGCAGGCGCACTGGCTCGACCGCCTCCTGGAGCTCCGCTCCCGCTTCCACGACCCGACCAAGCGCGACGTCCTCGACGACGAAGACGACGACGAGGACCTCTACCGCCTCGACGGCGCTGACCACCACGACGGCGGGTGCGGCGTCAGCTACGAGGACGACGGCGAGGAGGAGGCGGAGGATGCCAGGTGGGACCGCGACTCCTTCGCCAAGCTGCTGGCGCGGGCCCCGCTCGGAGAGGCGCGGCTGTTCGCGCAGCTGGCCTTCCTCTGCAACATGGCTTACGTCATCCCCGAGATCAAGGTGAGCCATCGCGCGAGCACACAGCTAATAACATCAAAGTGATAAACCCTCGGCCGTCCGTTCGGGCCCCGACGGCCGAGATCGTCTGATCTGGCCGCTCGACGTCCTGCCCAGTGCCCAGGGAGGGGGATCCTCGCGCCTACAGGCTGGGCCTGGCCTGAAGGCGCATGCGGGCCCACTGTCACTTGTTGCTTAATTTTCTTTTTGATTTTTTTGAAAGAAATTTTGTGGGGCTGGCCGACTCGATCACTCGAATAAAGAATTTCGCGGTATGGAGGAATCGCCATTAATGGTCGACAGATTTAGGTAGGACCTTGGCTTTAATTCGCCTCGCAGCCGCCCATTGCTACGATCTGTCCTGGCGCACACACATTAGGGGTTGTTTAGGTGTGAAAAAGTTTGGGTTCGGCTACTGTAGCATTTTTCGTTTTATTTGGTAATTTATGTCTAATCATGGACTAATTAGGCTCAAAAGATTTGTCTCGTGATTTACAACTAAACTGTGTAATTAGTTTTTTCTTTCGTCTACATTTAGTACTCAATGCATGTGCCGCAAGATTTGATGTGACAGACTGTAGCACTTTTTGGGTTCACTTTTCGTGAACTAAACGGGCTCTTAGGATTAGGGCCTTGTTTAGATGCACCTAAAAGTAGTATTAAATGTAGGTAAAAAAATAACTAATTACACAGTTTAGTTGAAAATCACGAGATGAATCTTTTGAGCCTAATTGGTCCACGATTGAACAATATTTGTCAAATAAGACGAAAGTGATACTATTTATCAGGTTAAAAAAAAAATTTACAATCTAAACGTGGCCTAGGTGCAACACCCGCCCAGGTGCAACACCCATGTAATTGGCGAGCCCCACCAAGAACAACTCTCGCGCCTATTGTTTCCTACTACTATTAGTCCTCGTGAGTTTGTAATCATTGTTCAATAATCGTGTGGCTGTTTTTGCCGTCAGCTGCTAGGTTTGTGCCGTGTGTTTGGTTAGAGAGCAGGGCGAGCCGGGTCGGAGCGAACCCGTTCCCATGGCTGTTTGGTTGGAGGATGAGAGGGTTGGGTGGCTCCAAGGTGGAATATTCCTCTCAGATGCGGGTTGGCTCCGTCAAAATCTGGGGGACGGAGCCGCTCCAGCCGGGTTGGCTCCTTCAACCCGTGTTTTCATTCAACTTCCTTCAACCAAACACTGAACGGGTTAGTTCCATCCCCAAAATCAAAAGTGCAACCAAGCACTGGACGGGTTGGCTCCGTCCCTAAAAACTGGGTTGGATCCAACCCAACCCACCCAACCTCCAACCAAACACACGGTTAGAGACTAGGAGCAGTCGATGTGTAGTTTTCTAGAATTATTATGGAGGAGGAAATCTACACGTACTCTGCTGTTTCCTCCGGGTTGTTGGCTGGAAAGTTCCATATACCGGCAAATCGCGGCGAAATTATGTTCATTATTGAAAAAACCAATGTCGTGATGTGATGGTACCATGCTATTTGGTGTTGACTCTTCTTGATATTTCGACATTCTTGTAGTCGTACACTCGATCGATGCTCATTATTCTGAGTGAAATTTTATTGATGGAAAACCAGTTAGTTTTAGTAGACCGTGAATGAAGCCGATCAGTAATAACTAACTACTAAGTGACAGATATGAAATGCGAAGTATCTGAAGAGTGCCGATTGGTTTTGTTTCAGGTGGAGGAGCTGAAGAAGCACTACGGACTGCGGTTCGTGACGTCGTCTCTGGAGAAGAAGGCGGAGGCCGGCATCATAAGCGCCAAGCTGGACGCGGACTCCACGCGGCCGCGCACCGCGCCGGCGTACGAGGAGGCCTCCGGCCCGCAGCCGCGCCGGCCCATCCGGTCATCGCACCTGGCCTACGAGGTGGCGGCGTCGGCCGCGTCCTACGTCCACGCGCGCGCGCGCGGCCTGCTCTCGTTCGGCGCGACGCAGCACCAGCAGGCAGGTCAGCAGGGCAGGCTGTACAACTCGGGCGTGGCCGCGTACATGGCCGCGTCGACGGTGACGGCGGTGGTGGCCGCCGAGGACGAGGCGCGGCAGGAGGCGGCCCGCGACCTGCGGTCGCCTCTGTCATCGCCGTGCGAGTGGTTCGTGTGCGACGAGGCGGACGCGCGGACGCGGTGCCTCGTCATCCAGGGCTCCGACTCGGTGGCGTCGTGGCAGGCCAACCTCCTGTTCGAGCCCACCGAGTTCGAGGGCACGGGCGTGCTGGTGCACCGGGGCATCTACGAGGCGGCCAAGGGCATCTACGAGCAGGTGATGCCGGAGATCGAGGCGCACCTGCGGGCGCACGCGGGGGCGCGGCTGCGGCTCACGGGCCACTCGCTCGGCGGCAGCCTCGCGGTGCTGGTCAGCCTCATGCTGCTGGCGCGCGGCGTGGTGACGCCCGACGCGCTGCACCCGGTGGTCGCATTCGGGGCGCCCTCCGTGTTCTGCGGCGGGAACCAAGTCCTGGAGGCCCTGGGCGTCGGCGAGGCGCACGTCCGGTCCGTGGCCATGCACCGCGACATCGTGCCCAGGGCCTTCTCGTGCCGCTACCCGGGCCACGCCATCGCGCTGCTCAAGCGCCTCAACGGCGTGCTCCGCACCCACCCCTGCCTCAACACGCACAAGGCGCTGTACACGCCCATGGGCGCCACGTACATCCTGCAGCCCGACAGCGGCGTGTCGCCTCGGCACCCGTTCCTCCCCGAGGGCGCGGCGCTGTTCCGGCTGGACCCGGACGAAGCCGGCCAACGTGGCGGCTCGGAGCGCCCGGCGAGGGCCCTGGTGGCCAGCGCGCTGCGCGCGTTCCTCAACTCGCCGCACCCGCTCGAGACGCTGAGCGACCTGTCGGCCTACGGCGCGGGGGGCGCCATACTCCGGGACCACGAGTCCAGCAACTACTTCAGGGCGCTCAGCGCGCTGGCCAGGGCGCCACCGCGGCGCCGGAAGCAGCCGGAGATCGTGTGGCAGCTGCCCGGCGTCGAGCGGCTGCAGCAGTATTGGTGGCCGGGGATCGCCGGCACCGTCATCCCTGCACCGGTGGCCGTCAGCAACAAGGAGCTGGTGTCCGAGGCATAGAACTTTGCGCTGCGTTCCTTTGGTTCGCTCGCCCTGTTGAGCAGCGTACATTCTTTGGTTGGTTCCGCCGCACGAGGTACATAGGAATGCACAGCTTCTTTTGGCGTTTAGGTTCGTGTAAAAATTGTAATCATGCATAGCATAGGAGCGCGAGCGTGTCTGGTTTGGTGTCCTGGTGGCCAGCAAAGATCCGCGGCTGCTCAATAAGACAATGACAATGGGTTTTGTCTGGGCTCATGCGAAGGAGCGCATGAGTTCAACATGTAAACTTGTTTCAATGAAACCTTCGAATTCTAAGAACTTTGAGCAAGTGAGCAACAAATGTTCCTTTCTTATCAACCAGAGCGCCACCAAGCTCCTCTCCGCAAGCATCTGACCTCCAAACCATAACTCGCGGCGTCCCCTCGCAGCTTTTCCGCTACTAACATAACAGTTCTGAGAAACAAGGCTCAAACGTAACACACACAGGACCATCAAGATGTTAGCAATACGAATACATTGAACGTCTATCGTTTGACAAAAACAAACATTACTTGTTTGACAAAAAAAAACCGTATATGTACGATTTCCTTACTACAAATGTCAATAAAAAAGGTGAAAAGAACATGATAAACATGTTACCCTAGCCAGAAACCTAGCATTCAGAACATGCAATGTTGCACCTATATCTATCCTAACTAAACCAAAGTATGGAGGGTTTTGCAACCCAGAGCCTTGCCGGGCACCATGACAATCTTCCATCCCAAGAATTATCGATGAGCAGGCATCATCTTTTGCAACACCAATCTTCTCATTTTCTGATGCATTGGCTGCTCGTCAAATGGGAATTGGCTGCTCGTCAAAGGGGGCATCTGAAGGAACTTCCATGGCTCATCTAGACGCCACTTACTGTACACGGATTTACAATTCACAGTTGGCGAATGCTATCTTGATGCAACAAAAGAATCTTTTAAGTGAGGGCAAACTCCTCGTCTTGGAAGGTAAACTGGGGTTCTTCTTGGTAGGGGTTTACTACTTTGTTGATCTCATCTGCAGTAAGTGTTTCATGCTCCAGCAGCGCATTTGCCAAAGCATGTAATTGCTTCTCATGCTGAAAACAAAGTTTGGAAAATGTATCAGCATTAAGTGCACTAAAAGAATCTGGTGTTATGTGAAAGTGATCATTCTAGGGCAGAACCCATCGAATCAGGAAATGGTATCTGTTGTGAGACAAACCTTCTTAAGCAATCGCTTGACCCGCCCATAAGCTTCTCTTAGGAGCTTCACCACCTGCAAGACCATCTAATCAGGAAATGCAACAGGAAATCTGAACTTCATTAAGGTCATTAATGCAGACAACCTCTTGGCATTGATCAAGAGGCTAGTTAATGCAGACTATGCATAAGCAAATTAGTCACCGATCACTAGTTTGCACTGTTAGAATTGATCTCCTCCGAGTCAAAGCCCAACGGCCTGACTCGGGCCCTGATCTCCGCCCTGATCGGGGGCGTCCAACTCAACAGGGTTGGTGGCCCCCCGTCGCACAATGCCATATAAGAGGGAGTGGAGGTCACGGGCTCAAGACACGAGGTTCGCCATTGCCGCCTGAGCCAGAGACTCCACTGTCCTAACCCTAGCCGATCTAGAGGGCGGCACTGCCAGCGGCGGGAAGCCCACCACGCCGCCACTGCACTGCGCCACCGGTCTTTCTTCACCGACCGTCGCTGCCCGTGCGCAGTCTCCACCGACGACTGACATGGCCGCCTCCGGCTCCTCCTTAACAGCCTTACCAATAATATTTTGGGATCTAGAATAAATTCCTAAGGAGCCAAAACAGTAGGCTGTGATGGGTCTACAAGACAAAATGTGACTCCAAAGGGAATGTGTAAAGATATAGAGCGCGACTTGAATCAAAATATTTTGCGCGAAGCGAATAAATAGATTACAATGAGTGCTAATGGCACATCATGATCTGAGTTACATCAGATGAAAGTAAAGACGACATTTCCCAATAGGATTTGTATGAAAAATGATTACATGGCACAACCTAAAGGTTTTGTCATGGAAAGAAAAGAACGTAAGGGATGGCACCTGTAGAAATCTCTTATGGACTAGAGCAAATCTCTAGACAATGTCATTTAAAGTTGAAGAGTCAATTAGAAATTTTGGGTTAAAGAGAAATTTTGAGTAAGTTCTATAGGACGGCGATTCGTCCGGCGATGTTATACGGTGATGAGTGTTGGCCTACAAAAAGGCGACATGTCCAGCAATTGAGTGTAGCAGAGATGCGTATGTTGCGTTGGTGTTGTGGGCACACAAGGAGGGATAGAGTCCGGAACGACGATATTCGGGATAGGGTTGGGGTGGCACCAATTGAGGAGAAATTGATTCAACATCGGTTGAGATGGTTTGGACATGTCCAACGGAGGCCTCCTGAGGCGCCGGTGCGTGGTGGAGTTCTAAAGCGGGCCGATAATGTAAAGAGCGGTAGAGGTCGACCTAAACTAACTTGGGACGAGTCCGTTAAGAGAGATCTTAAGGAGTGGAATATCTCCAATGATTTAGCTATGGACAGGAGCGCTTGGAGATTGGCAATCAACGTGCCTGAACCGTGATCTCTTTTTGTCTTGTGCCCTTTATGTCCCTTTATGTGTCTCCCTGTTTCTCGTCTCTTTTGGGTTTCATCTCTAGCCTACCCCAACTTGCTTGGGACAAAAGGCTATGTTGTTGTTGTAGTGTTCCAAAAAACAATGTGAGATTGTTATAGATGGACGTCCTATATGCTTCAGCTGTTGGAAGCTTAATGAGTACAAAGATCAGACCTTACCCTAACACAGTTCACGTATCTGGGTTGTTTTGGTAAAAGTGTTAGAGAAAGTGATTCAATTGATTTGGGCTAACCCTAGAGGGGTAGCTATATAGGTAACCATACATGAGCCTCATGGGCCTAATACACACATATTCCAACATCCCCCCGCAGTCTGAACTACCGGCGCAGCGGAGTTCCAGGCTGAACAAGAAGAAGAAAGAACACACACATGGCCCTCTCACAGACGCAACTAGCCACTGGTGATGTTGAGGCTGGATTGAAACTCGGTGAAGGTCGAGGACAGGAGGCCTTTGGTGAAGATGTCCGCGAACTGGGAGGTGGTCGGAACATGAAGGGCCCGCACCTCGCCCATTGCCACACGATCACGGACAAAGTGTAGGTCGATCTCCACGTGCTTCGTCCGCTGGTGTTGGATGGGATTGGTGGAGAGGTAGACCGCACTGACATTGCCGCAGTAGATCAGTGTGCTCCGGGAGGGCGGAGTGTGCAACTCAGCCAGAAGCTGCCGGAGCCAGGAGGCCTCAGCCACGCCGTTAGCGACAGCGCGGTACTCCGGCTCGGCACTGGACCGGGAGACTACAGGCTGGCGCTTAGACGACCAGGACACCAGGTTGCCGTCCAAGAAGACAGCGTAGCCGGAGGTGGACCGCCGAGTGTCCGGACACCCTGCCCAGTCAGCGTCAGTGTAGACGACAAGGTCGGCGGAGGAGGACCGGTGAAGTAGGAGACCGTAGTCGATCGTGCCCCAGAGGTAGCGGAGGAGGCGCTTGAGAGCCGTTAGGTGGGGCTCCCGGGGATCATGCATGTGAAGACAGATCTGCTGAACTGCATAGGTAATGTCCGGCCGGGTGAAGGTGAGGTACTGAAGGGCACCAGCAAGACTCCTGTATGCAGTAGGATCAGACACTGGGGGGCCCTTAGCCTCTGACAGCTTGCCCTGAGTATCAACCGGAGTGGAGCAGGGGTTGTAGTCAGTCATCCCAGCCCGCTCCAGGATATCCCGAGTGTACTGCCGCTGGTGAAGAAGTAACCCGGCAGGACGAGGCTCAACAGTGACCCCGAGGAAATGGTGAAGCACACCCAGATCCTTCATAGCAAACTCCTGCTGAAGAGCGGCAATGATCCGGCGAAGAAAGGGCTCACTGGAGGCTGTGAGGACAATGTCATCAACATAGAGCAGCAAGTACGCAGTGTCGGCTCCATGGTGATAGATAAACAGAGATGTATCCGACTTGGCCTCCATAAACCCCAGAGTCAGCAGGAAAGCAGCAAACTGATGGTTCCACGCCCGGGGTGCCTGCTTGAGGTCGTAGAGAGACCTGTTGAGCCGACAGACCATGTCGGGATGGGAGGAATCAATGAACCCCGCCGGCTGACTGCAGTACACTGTCTCGGTGAGAAGGCCATGCAGAAAGGCATTCTTGACGTCCAACTGATGGACGGGCCACGACCGAGCAAGCGCCAACGAGAGCACGGTGCGGACGGTGGCAGGCTTGACCACCGGGCTGAAAGTCTCATCATAGTCGACCCCAGGGCGCTGAGTGAAATCCCGGAGAACCCAGCGAGCCTTGTAGCGCTCGAGAGTGCCATCCGCCCGATGCTTGTGGGTCCAGATCCACTTGCCGGTGACGACGTTGGAGCCCGGCGGCCGGGGCACCAACTCCCACGTCTGGTTGGCGAGGAGTGCGGCGTACTCCTATTCCATCGCTCGACGCCAGTGAGGATCCAACAGGACGTCACGGACGGAAGAGGGTACCGGGGAGACCGGTGCGTCGCCGGTCGATGCCGCAAGGGCCCGGGGTGGCAGAGTGCCAGCCGCGTGCCGTGTCACCATCGGGTGAACATGCCGCGGGTGTCGGTGAAGAAGCGGCGGGTGGTAGACCGGCGATGCGTCACGTGCCGGCGGGGACTAAGGCGGTGGTGTCGGTGTCTCCGGCGGAGAAGGTACCGTGAGTGGCGGCGGCCGCGGCCTGCGCTGGTACACCCGTATAGGCGCTGCGTACCGCGAAGGAGGTGCCGGGGCAGCACCGGGCGATGGCGACCGGCACGGCCCCCCGAGGCCGTATCGGGGAGCAAGGTCCCCGGATCGGAGCCAGACGGAGAGGTCGAGGCCGCGCCAGAGGACGATGGGCCTGGACCCGCCGGGGAGCCGAGACAGGTGCCCGGCAAGGAGCGCGGCGAAGCAGTACCTGTAGGAGACCACGGAAAAGGTGGCTGGACCACCGTGTCAGCGGGAAAGAGGGAGGGGGGATCAGGAACCGGAGTGGTGGTGGGAGTGGTGGAGAAGGGAAAGACGGACTCATTGAACACCACATGGCGAGAGATGAGTACCCGCCGGGAGGTAAGGTCAAAGCACCGGTACCCCTTGTGATCCGGGGAGTACCCGAGGAAGACACAGAGAGTGGAGCGGGGTTCCAGCTTGTGAGAAGTGGTAGTGGTGTTGGGGTAACACGCACACCCAAAGACGCGAAGGTGATCGTACCGAGGAGGGGTACCGAACAGGGCGTGGTGTGGTGTAGGAGCGGGACAGGCAGCGGAAGGAAGACGGTTGAGAAGGTAGGTGGAGGTGTGCAAGCCCTCAGTCCAGAAGCGAGTAGGAAGAGAGGCCTGAAACAGAAGGGTGCGCACAGTGTCGTTAGTGGTGCGAATCATGCGCTCAGCTTTGCCATTCTGTGAGGAGCTATATGGGCAAGACATGCGCAACTGAACACCGTGAGAGAGGAAGAAAGCCCGGGAGGTGAAGTTATCAAACTCACGACCATTGTCACACTGGACAGCATTGATGGTAAGACTGAACTGTGTGGACACCCGAGTGAAGAAGTGAAGGAGCGTGAAAAACGTATCAGACTTCGCACGCAAGGGAAAGGTCCACGAATAATGCGAAAAATCATCGACAACCACAAGATAGTACTTATAGCCAGAAATACTGATAACAGGAGATGTCCATAGGTCGCAATGTACAAGATCAAAAATGCGGGCCGCATGTGAAGAACTATAAAAAGAAAGACGAACATGTCGGCCCAATTGGCACGCATGACACAAATGCTCAGCATGAGCCCGAATACACGGAATGTCGGAGCTACGACTGAGCTGCATCAGGGCATCACGTCCAGGATGGCCGAGGCGCCGGTGCCAAGTAGTAGAGGAGGTAGAGGCGGCGAAGACAGCTGACAAAACGGACGGCGAAGAAGTAGCCACCAGGAAGTGAATAGTGTAAAGGGGCCCGGTGCTGTCACATCGGAGCAGAGGACGCCGGGAAGCCAAATCCTTTACAGTAAGACCAGAAGAGTCAAACTCCACAGAACAAGAATTATCAGCTGTAAAACGACGAATAGAAAGAAGGTTGTGAATCATAGGAGCAACAAGAACGTCAGGAAGACGAAAGGAGCCATGAGCACCGGCGGTACCCACAGACGTGACAGGAAGACACGAACCATTTGCGACCATAATGGACGAAGGGAGAGAAGAGGGAGAGTGGACAGACGAAAGTATACCAGGGTCAGGGGTGGTGTGGTAGGTGGCACCTGAGTCGGCGATCCACTCCGGTCCGACAAGAGGTGTCAGGCCCATAGTGCTGAACGAGCGAGCCAAGGCCGCCTGGTCCCAGCCGGCAACCCCAGGTGGGGTGCCGGTGGGTGTCGCCCACGGAGGCGTAGTGGAGACGCCAAGAGGTGGAGCGCCAGTGAACATGGCCAGCGGCGGGCGAGGCTCACCACCGGGAGCGTGGTACGGCCACATGGAGATGCGCCCTGACCACGGGTTGTGGAAAGAAGGCCATGGTGCCCCCCTGTGGCCGACCACCAGCCAAGGCAGGTGCCTGGGTGACACCACCACGGCCTCCCCTGCGACCCCCACCACGGCGACGACGACCGCCACGACCCCCCCACCCCCGCTCGGCCCGGAGGGAGGGGGACCAAGAAGAGACGATGGCGGAGTAGCAGCCAGAGCCGTCGAAGAAGACAAGGACCCCGAAGAGGCGGTGGACCCCGGCTGGATGCCCTGAGTGAGCTCCTCCATGACAAGGTCGTCACGGACCTGCAGGAAGGTGGGGAAGGGCCGCTGACAGGTGATCCACGTCCTGAGGTGGGCGTAGCGGTCACTGAGCCCGCGGAGGACGTTGAGGACCAAGATGCGATCCTCCACGGGCCAGCCGAGGTCGCCAAGGGAGTCTGCCATGCCCTTCATCCGACGACAGAACTCGCCAACGGAGAGGTCACCCTGGACGAAGGTGCGGAAGCTCGCGTCGAGACGCAGAGCCCGGGCCTCAGCGTTGCCCAGGAACTGTCCCTCAAGGGCAAGCCATGCCCGGCGCGCGTCAGGAGAGTTGCAGACGAGGTCGTGGAGGTCCAGTGAGATGTCCCCAGGATCCAGGAGAGGACGATGCTGTCAAGACGGAGCCACGACGGGGTCTGGACGGCGACCGAGACGTCAACAAGGACGTGGTCGTCGAGGGCGTAGCGGCGGAGAGTGAGAAGCACCAGATCCCGCCAGCGGGCGTAGGAGGGCGACTCAGGCTCGAGGACCGGAACGAGGAGGCGAATGTTCTGGACCCCCCGGCCTGGTAGTGCAGCTGAGTCACGAGCGGGTCGGACGGGTCGTGCCTGAGGACGGCTGTGTGGGACACGCGGCGTCCCGACGAGTCGGAGGAGGTGGCTCCAGCGTCCTGGGAGGCGGGAGAGATGAGGAGCTGCTCCGCCTCGGCGATCTGGCGGGCCAGGGCGTTGGCCGCGTCGCGCTCACGCTCCCACACGAGGGCGGCCGCGCGCACCCGGGCCTGCCCCTCCGCGGCGACAGCCCGTGCAGCGACGAGAGCGGCGGCGAGAGCGGAGTCCGGACGACTGCCCTGAGGGAGAGCACCAATGGCCACCCCACCAGTGGTGGCAGGCAAGAGCCGAGCCGCCGGGTTGATTTGCAGACCAGTTCCTCCAGGCGGCAGCAGGGGCGCTCCTCCAGGCGGCCACAACGGTGCCAGGCCACCAGCAGCGGTGGCAGCAGGGCCGAACCCGCCAGGCGGGCCGGACACGGCACCAGGTCCGCCAGGCAGCAGCAGGGGCGCTCCTCCAGGCGGCCACAGCAGTGCCAGGCCGCCAGCAGCGGTGGCAGCAGGGCCGAACCCGCCAGGCGGGCCGGACACGGCAGGCGGCCGCGGCTGGACAGGGCGGACGCCGGCAGCCGCAGCAACCGCAAGGGCGCCACCATCCCCGACCTCCTCCATGGCATCAGGCAGGGGATGAGGGGCGTCGCTGCCATGGCCAGCCGGGGACGCGGCCAGAGCGCCGGCGGCGCCCCCGCCCAGGACAGCGTCCGCGCCAGGAGAAGAAACGGGCGGAAGAGCTACCACCTAGGCCCAGGAGGAGGAGGGTAGGAGAGGGAAGAAGCTGTAGTAGGAAGGAGGAGGGGGTGGGGCGCCAGCCATGGCGCCGGCGGCTGGTGCCACCAGCGGCGGCGGCGGCGGCTGGGGTGGAGAGGAAAGAGGAAAGCTAACCCTAGGCTGCTGATACCATGTTAAGGAAAGTGATTCAATTGATTTGGGCTAACCCTAAAGGGGTAGCTATATAGGTAACCATACATGGGCCTCATGGGCCTAATACACACATATTCCAACAAAAAGTCCAGTCCAGATATAGATCATTAGAATGGAGTTAAGAATGTCGGCCTCATGCTAAGAAAGAAAGTACAAGTACTCTCAAGTAGTTGTGGGTACAAATGTTAAATTTTGGCGAGATGTTTAGTGAAACCCACATAGTAGCTAACACTCGCAGTTAAAGTTTTATTGTGCAAAAGCTCCAAAGAAACAGTTCTAGTATCATCAGTGATATAAAGTTACAGTATAGCATGATATAAGGCTGCGGGACAGGCGAAATGGTTAAGTGAACTTATACCCGGAATTGATAATGGTTGTCAACAGCAATAACCATTTAAGTAGTTTGCTCCTAAAACAACGGGTCAAGTTGCTGCCAAACATATTGACATTAAAGTTGTACGTTGTAAAGGAGAAAGTCCGGAATCATACTAAAAGGTATTGAACATATAAGTGATAAGAAAGTGCTTGCGGATCCGCTTACCAAAGGCTTACCACCCAGTGTGTTCAGAGAACACATAGTGGACATGGGTTTATGGTATAGCCTATGATTTCCGGATAATAAAGGGCCTAAAGTTAAAGAATCTGTTTCAGATCAGATATGTGTATTGTAGTTGTTAAATCTATCGGCGACTGACCGTGACGATGAGGCATGCTCTATACACTAATTTGTGATGGAACAAATAAAAGTGAAAGCAATTAAAGTTAAAGTATAAGATGATATCAAGGGGGACAATGTTAGAATTGATCTCCTCCAAGTCAAGCCCAACGGCCGACTCGGGCCCTGATCTCCGCCCTGATCGGGGGCGTCCAACCCAACAGGATTGGTGGGCCCCCGCCGCACAGTGCCATATAAGAGGGAGTGGGGGTCACGGGCTCAAGACACGAGGTTCGCCACTGCCGCCTGAGCCTGAGACTCCACTGTCCTAACCCTAGCCGATCTCGAGGGCGGCACTGCCAGCGGCGGGAAGCCCACCACACCGCCATTGCACTGCGCCACTACTGCACTGCGCCACCGGTCTTTCTTCACCGACCGTCGCTGCCCGTGCGCAGCCTCCACCGACGACCGACATGGCCGCCTCCGGCACCTCCTCAATAGCCCCACTGGTCTGTGCACTCACCCCTCTCCCTCTTTGTCCCTCTGATCTTGTAGCTCATATACAAGGTGATGATTACCAAAGAACTGTACCCGACTAGACCTATGTGATCCACATGCAAAGTCTTGTACCCGCTAGATCTATCCTAGATGATCCACAGATTATCACATGCAGCAGTGATATACTTGAGAATGGAAGGAGCACACAACATGAGCTAGCATTTGCCCAAAAATATAGGCAAGTTCACTAAATGTTTAGCAAAATGAAATAGTAAAGCCGAAATGTTATCAGAATATTTAAGCGGCCTATGAAAAAGTACCTCGGCATCTATCCTTGATTGCATCTCTACACTTGGTCGCTCTTTCACATGCACAGGACCGATAGCTTCACTCATCCCACAGTTTGATACCTGTAGAGTCATAGTTAGATAAGCCATTTATAACACATCTAATACAAAAATATTTCCCAACAGACGAGGTAATCACCATGTACTGGGCAAGCTCTGTTGCAGTGTGAAGGTCATTTCTCGCCCCAGTTGTAACATTGTCTTCCCCAAAGATCAGCTCTTCAGCAACCCTCCCACCCATGCAAACATCAAGACGTGCAAGGAGTTGTTTCTTGCTAATAGAAGTCTCATCCTGTGAGGGGAGTTGTGTGACCATTCCGAGGGCAGACCCACGAGGAAGGATAGTTGCCTTGTGTATGGGGTGAGCACCCTGGGTGTTGAGTGCAACAATAGCATGTCCACTTTCATGGTACGCAGTAAGCTAATGAACAAAAAGAAAAGAAATTAGTTACATATTGGAATTCGCTGTTTCTCCATTCAATACGTTTTGGAAACCTTTAGTTGCTAAAAAGGAAAGTTAACAAGAACATGCCTTTCTTGATTCATCAGATATGAACATTGATTTCCTCTCAGTTCCCATGATAATACGATCTTTGGCAAACTCTAACTGAGTAGCAGTCAACTTGTCAGCACCTTCGACTGCAGCCTTTATTGCTGCAATGTTTACAAGGTTGGCTAGGTCTAACAGAAGAAAACAAAGAGATGTCAGAATATGAATATCAGCTTAAAATCTAAAACATTATACTCAAGGCATGTTTAACATCTTTTTCTTAAAATGAAAAATGTGTAATATTGTATTCATATTCAAAGTGAACTCGTAAATGACAAAGGGAAAACAGGAAGATGCAGCTGCTAATGAAAAGAATAAAACAATCCTTTCAAATCCCTCATGGCACTTATAAATAAAATGTGACATGCTATTTCCTCAGTAATGGAACAAAGGGAAATGTGCATACCAGCCCCATTAAAGCCAGGTGTACTACGGGCAATTGCATTGATATCTACATCATTTGCCACTGGCTTATCTTGCAAATAGAGCTCCAGAATCTCTTGGCGACCCCGCACATCTGGACTTGGGACAACAATCTAGTGAAGAAAGCGACAGAATTAATCAAACTTTTTTTTCACTGCACTGGATAGAACTTTTAGGTGATACACTTCATCAAGATCAGGAAAATATATGCTCAGGTGACTTACATGCCTATCAAATCTACCAGGTCTTGTGAGTGCAGGATCAAGAATATCTGGCAAGTTTGTTGCAGCCATCACAATTATTCCCTGTAAGATAAAAGATCAATTGGAAGCAAGAGTCAGATAAAATTCTGAGTAACAATGCTCTATTCAATCACGTGATCTCTAGCAATACCTCATTTTGTTCAAACCCGTCCATCTCAACAAGAAGTTGATGCAATGTCTTCTTTGTGTGCCCTTCCCACTGTTTTCTAGTTGAACCCACAGCATCTATTTCATCAATGAAGACAATGCATGGAGCCTGTAAAGAGAAAGATTGTTAAAGCTGGCTAAAGAGGCATTCTCCTCTCTCTTCAAGTATATAGGGCTCTTTGACGAGATCAGTCTCCAATATATAACTTCGACCTTTAGTTTTCATGGTATTTTGTCAGTAAAACACATAAAAATATTGCATTTCAGAATAACTTCTCATAACATATATAATGATAAGATTATTCATGTTACTAAATCAACTATTTCTGTTTCCTTGTAAAAAAAAGCTTAGCAGTTTTTGTATATATGGTCAAAGTAAAGAAAGCATGACCAGTAAGATCCTAAATAAGATATATTTCTGGATGGAACTATTACTTTTGCAATGGCAGCAAAAGAAGAATCAATATTTACCCTTATATGGAAAGAATTCAATTGACTAAAACAATGTGGTAATAGCATATCCTCTACTGCATACTCAAATAATATAGGGTAGTCAAAGAAAGTAACTGACTGATCCATAAACCATAGACACAGAGAAAATGTTAAAGGAGCTAAGATCAGAAAAATACAAGTTGAGAGCACAAGGGTAAATACCTTCTTCTTTGCAGCTTGAAATAATGACCTCACTCTCCGAGCACCAACACCAACAAACCTGAGAAGAGATGAAGTCATAGTTAAATAAAAAAAACTTTGATAGCAGGGTAGAATAAATATTAATAGCGGGGATATTAAATTCCAGATGTTACAGACTTAAGTTTGTCATGAATGCTAAGACATTACCATTCTAGTAACTTTTCAATTGTGTTAAAGAATATAATAAACTACAAGAATATCCTGCACATTGCTGCGTGACTTTCTTAGAAATAAACATGTTGCATGTATTAGTTATATCTACATATTTTTACATCTATTAAAATTGAGCAAGGCAATGAAGAATCCAATAAAAAAAACTAACAAAATTAGATCAAATTATAGGATGATGGAACGGCAAAACAAATAACAATATATGGATGCCTTCTATATTTCTTGTATATTAGATGACGTGGTTATAGCTTGCATTAAAAGGTTGGAAGTTAGGGGGATGACATGGCTATTAGTGGGAGATGATGTGGATAGTTAGTGGGAGATGATGTGGATGGTTTGCATGTTGAGATAGAACTTGTAGTGGGGATTAGCTTTATAAGCGATGTAAATTCAAATTGCATACATCTACCATGGATTATTTTCTGAACCAGTAAAGACAATTGCAATTTGGTAGATTAAGGTTACAGAACAACACAGGAAAATTATAATGCCAGATAGCACCTTACAAGAGATCTTACATTTCCTCAAATTCAGAACCTGCTCGGTAAAAGAATGGTACGCCAGCTTCTCCAGCAATGGCCTGCAGCAAAAGGTCAACTCATGTAAGGTATGTTTTTTCAAGACAACAGCAGTAGCACGAAAACTATAGGATAACGGCTGGAGATGGCACAACAGCGCACATTGGTATATGTATAAACAAAAAAGATTAATGCGATGTGCAAGAAGTAAAATAGCTAAGTGGTGAGCGCTCCAAACAAGTTCACCTTTGCTAGTAGAGTCTTCCCAGTTCCTGGAGCACCAGTCAAAAGTATGCCCTGCAAAACAGCAAGGTTCACAACAGCTCAATCATCCAATAAAAACGACAGATATATAGAACTCACAGAGCAAGGTGATGACAAAATGTTACTCGTAGGATAGCATAGAGTGATTACCTTAGGTAGCTTTCCACCAAGGCGAGTGAACTTTGAAGGGTTTTTGAGATACTCAACTACCTCCTCAAGTTCCTTTTTTGCATCATCACAACCTTTGACATCTTTAAATGTCTTGACATTCTGTAACAGCATAGAAGGATCATTTGAATATGTATTTGTTTTCTGTACTGAGACATCACATTACAAACAAACAACCACAATGAAGACAGTATGGTGCGAAAGAAAAACACTAATAAAGTTTACGTATTAACCCAAAGGGGACCAAGATACTCTTCTTGTATAAAATATTTTATGAAGAGTAATCAGATACCTTCTCTGGCATGATATCCTTATTAATCTCTTTTGGAGAATATGATGAGCTAGAACCAACACCAGATGCCCCAATTCCACCTAAGCTCCCAATATACTTTTGAAGTGCAGCAGCACCCATCACCCTGGAACAAAATATTATGCAGTGAGCATCAACAAAGTTAAACATATAAGTAGTTTGGCCCAAGCAATTAACAGATTCAGAATTATTCATTTCAATAAAAAAAAGTGTTTATCAATTCTCAAAAGCAAATAGACAAAGTTCTTTTCTTTATGCATCACATTCTGTAGGAAGCACCTATGGACACTAGAATCTGGGTACAACCGAAACAATTATGTGCCTATTTTAAAGCATAAGATAGCAGGAACATGGGAATTCTGTTTAATTTGCATCACATCATAAAACTGAAAAAAAAATAGTATCATCATGCTGGTTGGTTCAAGCTAAATGTGTCTCAGTTACTTGACCATTAAGGCAAGTAGGCACTGGACAAAAAAAGGTTGGTACAATACAAACACTATGGTGTAAAAGATAACTAGGAATTAAAAAACACACAACTAATAAGAATGATGGAAAGTGTAGCATACCACATTACACCGACAGCAATTGTAAACAAGATCGTTGAGAAGATTTCTTGAGCAAAACGTGTTGATCTACCTGTAGATTTGGGGTCAACCTAACGATGCAACAAAATCTATCAAAACATGATTTAAGAATTAAGATCACAGGATAAAATTTGGCCCCTGGCCTATCAAAATGGTCATGAATAATAAACCAGTAGCATTCCTCCAAGATCTGGTAGACTTACCATTACAACATGTAAAGGTTGCTTTTCTGATATCCCAGGGTTCATGAAAGGTTTGTCCTCATTCCCAGATACACGTTGCTTCAACTCTTGCAACTACTGACATAAATGCATATAACAGAGAGTGAAGTGGTTACAACATGCCAAGTTGCCAACATGGTGACTAATACAGAGTAGAAGTAAACACAAAATGGCAGAAAGCATAGTGGAAGGAAATGCATAGAGTGTGAAGTTATAAGCTTTGAGCTTTTGCAGGATGACAGCAATGTTTATCTATATGATGAAGAGCCAAACAGGCTTTACATGAAAAAAAAAGTGCTTCAACAAATGGCATAATTGCGTGAGCATCCCTAAAAACATGGATATACATTGAAGAATACAGTCTAGAGCATGAATCTTATGTCATTGTGTGGCATGAATGATAGATGGATTTGGAAAATTGAATATCACTATATCAGTCAAGTTACCAAACGTGGTATACTTTTTTTTTCCTGAAGCTACATTGACAGAATAAGATAGTGCATAAAACTTCATCATCTATGTATTACAGAGTTGCAAAATGAACTTACCAGGGCTGGCAGACTTGCAGACCTCCCAGATTGTTCATCTGGAAGGTAGTCAGCTATACTGTTAGTGAGAATAAGAGCCCGCAGGTACTCTGCGGCCCCCCTGCTATCCACAGCATGGCTTCGCTGCTCAAACCTTTTAATGACATCTTCAGGGCTGCCATATTTTCAGTGCACATGAAAACAGGAAATTCAAATAGGTGAACATACCATTATTTAGTTTCTAATTCGAAGAAGATTTGATGCAATGGTCAGTACAAACAAAACCAACAAAAGAAGAAAACTTTCTTCATTGTCATTGTTTTTCAAACTGTACCAAAAGATGGCAGAGAAAAGGACTCCGATGCCTATGTCAACAATACAACCACTATTAATGATAGTGCAGGTACTAGGACTCCAACTATAAGAGAAATTGGACTATTTTGATACAAGTTCCAGATCATTCATATTTGTGCTTTATCCTGTCAATGATCCAACAGTATATGAATCGTCAACCACTCCTCACGTTGCTTCTTATTAATTTTGTGAGGCAAATCAAACATAGAGGTATCTCTAGGGTGCAGAATCCACTCAGCATAGCAAAAGTTGGGAATTCATAGCCACAAATTTCTCAAGAACCTTGGTACAACTGATCCTTAGGTAAGTCAACAACAACAACAACAACAACAACAACAAGCCTTTTGTCCCAAGCAAGTTGGGGTAGGCTAGAGATGAAACCCAAAAGAGACGATAAACAGGGAGACACACAAAGGGACATAAAAGACACACGATAGGAAGAGGTCACAGTTCAGGCACGTTGATTGCCAGTCTCCAAGCGCTCCTGTCCAAAACTAAATCCTTAGAGATATTCCACTCCTTAAGGTCTCTCTTAACGGACTCGTCCCAAGTTAGTTTAGGTCGACCTCTACCGCTCTTTACATTATCGGCCCGCTTTAGAACCCCACTACACACCGGCGCCTCAGGAGGCCTCCGTTGAACATATCCAAACCATCTCAACCGATGTTGAATCAATTTCTCCTCAATTGGTGCCACCCCAACCCTATCCCGAATATCGTCGTTCCGGACTCTATCCCTCCTTGTGTGCCCACAACACCAACGTAACATACGTATTTCTGCTACACTCAATTGCTGGACATGTCGCCTTTTTGTAGGCCAACACTCAGCACCGTATAACATCGCCGGGCGAATCGCCGTCCTATAGAACTTACCTTTCAACTTCTGAGGCACCCTTTTGTCACAGAGGACGCCAGAAGCTTGACGCCATTTCAACCAGCCGACTGAAATTCTATGCCTAACATCTTCATCAATGTCGCCATCCTTTTGTAGCATCGATCCTAAATACCGAAAAGTATCCTTCTTGGCCACCACTTGCCCATCGAGGCTAACGTCTCCCTCCTCATGCCTAGTCGCGCTGAAATCGCACCTCATGTACTCGGTCTTAGTCCTACTAAGTATGAACCCTTTCAACTCTAACGTGTGCCTCCGTAGTTCTAACTTCCTATTAACCCCTGTCCTACTGTCGTCAACCAGCACCACATCATCAGCAAAGAGCATACACCAAGGGATATCACCTTGTATGTCCCTTGTGACCTCATCCATCACCAAAGCAAATAAATAAGGGCTCAAAGCTGACCCCTGATGCAGTCCTATTTTAATTGGAAAGTCATGGGTGTCGCCATCACATGTTCGGACAAACGTCACCACATCCCTGTACATATCCTTGATGAGGGTAACGTACTTAGTTGGGACTTTGTGCTTTTCCAAGGCCCACCACATGACATTTCTCGATACTTTGTCATATGCCTTCTCGAGGTCGATAAAGACCATGTGCAAGTCCTTCTTCTGCTCCCTATATCTCTCCATCAATTGTCGTAATAAGAAAATTGCCTCCATGTCGACCTACCAGGCATAAACCCAAACTGATTTTGGGTCACACGTGTCACTCTCCTTACTCTCCTTAGGCGATGCTCGATAACCCTCCCCCAGAGCTTCATCATATGGCTCATCAACTTAATCCCACGGTATGGCTCATCAACTTGATCCTTAGGTAAGTCAAGCCATCCAAACCGTATAAATCAGCAAGCAATCCACTCAGCCCGAACCACATTCGCCCAATTGTCAAAGCAAAACAACGCACCTGAACTTGTTGAGCTCGTGGAGGAGCGCGCTCTGCTTGGCGGCGTCGTTGGGGTTGGCGTCCGCCTCGTCGATCAGCTGCTGCAGTCGGCGGTCGGGCCTCCAGAAGGGCCACCAGCTCATCCAGTCCCTCGAGGCCAGCCAGTCGACGAACCTCCTGGCCGCGGCCACCACCGCGGCGGCGACCGCCATGGCCCAGGCCCTAGCCTTGTCCACCAGGTCCTCCAGCTCCTCCTTCCCGCTCATGGCGGCGGGCTGCGCCGCCGCCGCCGCCGTCGTGGCCTCCGCCACCGCCTCCGCCTCCGGCTCGGGCTCAGCCTCCGCCGCCGCCGTCGCGGCCGAGGACGCAGCCGCGGGCGGCTCGGGGGCGTCGGGCTCCGGCGCGCCGGGTACCAATGCGCGGAGGCGGAGCGGGGCACGGCGGGGCGCGTGGGCGCCGCGGGGGAAAGAGGCGGAGGCGGAGGCGGAGGGGAGCGAAAGCCGGCGGCGCGGGGGCAGTGGCGAGGGGAGCGGGCGGAGGAGGAGGGACGCCTGGAGCGCGCTCATGGCGGCTGAGGCGGGCGGCGCCGGCGAGGTGGGAGGCGCGTGACTTGGAGAGAGGGCTTCCCCCCTTTTTTTCCTCTTCTATACGCTGGAGGTGGGTCTTGGTTTTAGTGGACACGAGAAGTAGCCTTATCGCGAAGCGAGACCGCGACTCCGTGAGCGCGGCCGCGCACGGCACGGTGGAAGCCGAGGCGGGGCGACGACGCGGCGGCGCTCGCGATCGGTAGGATTCACTCGGACCGTTGGTAGCGGGAGTGGTGATGGGGACGGACGGCTCTCGAATGCGATGACGACTTGATCACTTGACTTGCCTGGTCGGTGTTGGAGCTGGGCACCTGGGCCTGGGGCTGGTATACTGTCCTTATTTATTGCTCAGTGGCAGCAGGCACTGGCACTCCGGCTCAAGCAAGGGACGCGATTCTCTCACATGAGCGCGGAAAGAAGGTAGGCACTACAGTAGACAGGAAGGATGGAATAAAGAAACTGGGGGAGATCCATGGGTAGGTTTCACGTGCCAAGTGATCCAATGGACCAGGGTAATCTATGTCTGCCTTCTTCAAGCCTCGCTCGGATCATGAGCATTTCGCAATATCAAACGGTGTTTTGCGCTTATCCTTGCATTTCAGGCATGTGCAAACTTTTGGTTAGAGCCCATGTATTATTAGAGCACCGGATAGATGGCTATTGCTGTGGAGATAATGCAAGATCAAAAGGGGTTTTGCGCTTATCCTTGTATTAATGTGTAAAATTTTTGAACTTCAGTCAGAGCCCATATTGTTAGATCATGAGATAGATGGGTATTGCTACGGAGATAACATATATACACGTTAAACTAAGCTAAACTAAATTGGCACCGATATTGTGTTGACATCTTCGGCCAACCAAAGAATTGACAATGTAGAGCAGAGAGAAGGATCTAGCCCACAAAACAAAAGTTTGAAGGGAATAAAACATAGATAACATCATGATGGAACTTTCTTCGTTTGCATTTAGTGCATCTCTAACAACCAGTACAAATCGCTAGTGTAATATGCTTTCCGTATGTGCACTAAGAACGCAGATTCCACAAATATCACGGGAAGATGAAAGGTTCCACAAAGATTATATGGAGAAAGAAAGGAAAATGCAAAAGCCTTGGGCAGACGAAAGGATTAGAGTTTAGAGGAGGTGCACTGAGAGTGTAGATCCTACAAAAGTTACGAGAAACCATGTGAATCTATCACCCATCTTTTCGCTACTCACTAGCATGTGGTACAATTCATGTGTCCATTTCAAGATAGATCGTTGGAGTTGTCGTATGAAGAGGTGAACGTTGGAGCTGCCCTGCCCTACGAAGAAGTGTGCATTTGTGCTTTTATTGTGTTTCAAAAGAAAAAGAGGTTTATAAGACAAATAATCCTTAACATGAAAAACTAGGCTATAAGCCTATAAGTGGGATCGAAACTCTAAGATACCTCTCTTAGTAACATAGAACTTTAGAGTTATATTTATTAAGTGGCAATACTTGTAACAGTTATGACCCTATTTAGATAGATCTTTAGTCCTTGTGAATCCCTGCTGGTAAATAGTGCTCCCTCACCTTCAATACTTGGATTCCTTTAGCTTCCTTGGATTATGGGATTTTTATTCTGTATTTTTCTATAAAAATAAACTAATTCTTGTGAAATTCATAATCCTATACAATGTCTACGTTTCAAAGAAAACATCAGATGAATAATACTAGGTTTGTTGTTCCATGTATGCTCACGGCTCACCACACCCATAGCAGACTATCCTTGCATGCTCGTTCATACCTTGATCCCTCTTCTATCCGCGCAATTTCAAATAAAGGTCTCAAATTTGGTAACCTCGCAGCATTAGGAGTTTAATTCACAAAACTTAGAACATGTGACCGAACAAGCAATTTTGCTTCATTTAAGATGTTTCTCTTCTTCTTTTTCTTATTTCCCCTATTTGCTTTTCTTTTCCATTTTACAACCCATCTGAACTAACCATCTGACCCTGCCTATACAAAGACTACATCCAACCATCCACCGTCTTAGAGCCAATTGCCGACTCCACGGATATCGCTCCTCAATTTTTGGGCTGATTTACCGCTCAAAGTGAGCAAGACCATATATAATCTGATAGTTCTTCAAAGCTTCCACGTTAGTTTGCATCAGCAATGACTAGCACACGTTGTTCTAGCTAGGTAACTGGTTTGATGGCCGCTCAGTTGAAGAGACATCACCATCATTGTGTGCATCGGTGGCAAATAGAATACACAAGGCCTAGACGGTGGTCCAAGCAATCTCCAATCGTCAATGGATCAGGGTGATAACTAGAGGCCTAACTGTGCCGACGATTGCAGAAGTACCTGTGGCTTTGGGATCATGTTGAGGCGGTCGAGCTACGTGAGGACGTTGATGATACACTCACTTTGGCGTTGGACAGCTAACGAATGCTACAACGCTAGATTGACATACCGACGGCCTCACCTAGGAGCTATGCAATTCCAGGGCCATGATCTAGTTAGGAAGTGCGGAGCACGCTCCGAGTGAAGATCTTTCTTTGGCTCGCGGTCAAGCGCTGACACCGGATGATGGATCGACGAAGATGCCACAGACTAGAAGCCCACCCATTGTGTTACCTTTGTGACCAAGCAAAGGAAACCTACGATCACCTCTTCTTCACATGTCCCTTCACATTTCGAGTTCGGTAGTTCATTTGTTTAGGCATGGCTTTTGAGCCCTAACACAGACAGATAGTCTAAAGAAGAGAGGATGGCCGCACCAGGAGCACTGTGCCATGTGTAATGGGCCCCTGGAGACAGATGTGCATCTCTCCTTGGTGTGCCCTTTCACTAGAGCAGTTTGGAACCAAGTTTTGTCCTAGGAAAATTTCAGTGTGCATCTACCACAGGAGGACCGTACATGCTTTGCCAATTGGTGGGAGGAGGAGGCAAGCAAGGTGCCAAAACTAGACCAGAGGCGGTTCAATGGAATCCTCATTTACATTAACTTCTGAAAGGAGAGGAATAGAAGGATCTTCGACAACGCCCATAAAACGATCCAGCAAATGGCCTCCTTGACAAAAGAGGATATAATGCAACGTCACAGGGCTGTGTCGTTTGATGGGTAAATCCACTTAAGGGTGGGACATGTTTTTCCTTTCTGGTCTTACAATCGTAGTGTTGGCACCAGGGGTGCCTCCTGTACATAAAACTCTTACCCCTTACTTAATTGAGTGGCAGAGCTACTACCTTTTATTTCAAAAAAAAGATGTGCTTCTCTTCATGACTTGTGGTATAAGCTATGGCACAGTTGGCCACCAGACAAGCGGCGCAGGCTCGAATCCTTATTTTCCTTGATCACCTGGAGCACCTGAAAGGAGGGGAGGGCAATCAACAACGCTCCAATCATTTGCGCAGGTGATCAAGTATTAAGCGGAGTGGATCAAAGCCAAGAACAACCATCTACATAGTTTGTGTAACGGATCAACGTAATTATATGAGATTAAATAAGAAAATCTTTCACCGAGGCGGTTAATTTATCAAACTTAAACCCGTATAACCCGAGATTCCATGAAATCACGAGGGATTTCAAACCAACCAACATACAACCAAGATCGTACTGATTTAGCAGCCACAGTTCACATGAAACGTAGAGTTCACAATAAAAGTGGAGTACATCGGAGTTCGGAATAAAAGTTATTACAACACAGTTCAAAATAACATAGCGGAAGCAAGTAGTTTTACACCCACACTTAGTTCAAATACAGTGTCAGTAGATAGTCATGGTCCACAAAAGCAGTAGATAAGACGAACAGAGTGACCCTTGCCCAAGGTCCTAGTTGTCGCCCATCGCCGGATACAGACAGTTGAAGCAGTACCCATAGTACATCTAACCATCTGCAACAACAATGGGAACAACGCCCTGAGTACGAGAATGTACTCAGCTAGACTTACCCGTCATAAACCAGAAATAAAGGACACCAAGGATCATGCAAGGCTTTATAGATTGGACTGGCTTGACTCATTTGCGAAAAGCATAAGTTGTTATGAAAAACTATACCAGTACTTTTTGCATCACTTTTAGTATAACATATTCAAGCTAGGTAAGCATCTATTGCTAGAACAATCACTTGATTCATCATTAACAATCTAGATTACCATATCAGGTTTAGCATTTCCAACATCATTCATTTAACCATCAGTGTTCCATTAATGTTACTACGATGCCATAGCTCGAGTCAAGTGCTCACTAACCGGGAGCGACGGCGATTCGAATCGAATTCCTATCCAGCTGGAGATTTATTCCTCACACAAACTCTGCTTCCCCCGTCAGGGTCGCGTAGATCACCAATGACACTTTCCAAGAAGCCGCGGAATAACAATCATGGATCGCACTACCCAGGGACCGCCCCGACTGCCAGGACGCACTTTGGGCTCACTCTTCGCGTCCTCGTTACACCCACTTCAACACCAGTCTGCCAACCCGAGTTTATCCCGGCTCGAAAAGTGTCACTAGCTTCGCGGTCGAAAGGTACTTTATTCGGCCAGCTAAATGTGAGGCATGCGTTCAACATGACAAGAGGGACGAGCAACGATCGGTCCTTAATCGACACAGACGGAATCACTATAGTCCAAAACCCTATAAGACTCCGCCCGGTCTTCATTTATCCATCAACACTTGGTTACTTTTTATGATCACAATTACAGCTAACCATAACCCGGTATCCACCTATAACTCGCAGGTGACAGGAAATCACCCGACTTCTACCGGTCTAAGCATGGCTAAGCAATTCACTCGATCCTGACCTAACAGGGTGAAAGATAATCCGGTGACCAAGGTAATAATACAACAACGGTTTCACTCAACTCCTATAACTTAATGCAACTATATATATAACTATAGTTCATGTAGTAAGGACAACTTTTATAAAATAGGAGACTTAAAATGCTCCGGGGCTTGCCTTTTTCGAACGAGCTAGGATGGTGGTCGACGCACTCTGGCAGCTCCTCGCCTGACTCTTCCTCCTCGGGCACCTCCTGTGTCTGGGGCTCCTGCTGATCCGTCCAAACTTGCTCCTCCTGTACTGCTACCTGCGACTCTTCCTGCGATCCTGTATGATGCAAGTGCATAAGTAATCATACGAATGATGCATCGGATTGTGGTGGAGTGCTTTGATGACATGAGATACAGATGAGCACATGGAATGAGCAATTTGAATATAACTATTTCTTTTACAAGGTAGTCAACGTCATCCAAGAACATATACCCTAAAACATGCACCTTATTCTTCTATTAGCTAGCCTATTATTTACACATACAAGTGAACCTAAGCTACCAAAGCTTACCAACCTAACTCATCCATAACATCAGCAAGGCATAATGATGCTTCAAAGATACACCAAACATATTTTATTTCTCTTAATTTCTCATAAAGAATAATCTTTTATTTCCTATTTAACTAGGGTTACACAGCAACACCTATTTCTTGTGTAGATAAAAATCTACAAACATTACAGTAGATTACTCTTACCCTAACTAACCTACCACTAAATTTTCATGAGAAATGCATATGTAAAACTGCCTGTACAAAATAAACAAGTTATAGCCTAAATATGAGCATGAAATTATTTTGTACTAGAAAAAGTATCAAACAACAGATTTCACATTTTTTGTATGTTACTAACAGTAAACTAACATACTACAAAAATTATCACATGTATGTTCTATACAAATTTAGCTCTCTACTAAAAATAACAAAGATTATCAATTAAAAGCATTTGAACTACACTTCAAAAATTTCTCACAGAACATGCTTCACTAATATTTTTCCTAGAAAGTACATCACTCATAAAGATTAAAGCAACAAGAATCACATTTTTTCCTTCATTATTTTATTTACTACATATTTTCTAAGATATCAGCATTTATAGCAATTAAATAAATTTGCACAGCAAAGTGTCACAAAATTAACATGATCTATTTTTAAACTATAGATCTATTCAAGAGGAACATTTCAAAATTTGTTTCATCATTTTTGAAGCTATAAATTGTACACAAACATTTCATAAAGTACTTTCTTTTCCCAAAATATAAATAGAAATTTAAAAACGAAATTTGGAAATCGTTGAACGGGCCGGCCCACTTGGCAACAACGGCCCACGACTGATAACTGCTGAGGCGCCGCGCGGGGAAAAAAACGGGGGCGGCGGCCCGGCTTGGCAGCTCGGCCCAAAGCCGCTGGCCCAGCAGGCAGGGGGGGTTGGAACGTGGGGCGCGGGGAGCGGCCGCGCGGCTGCGACGCCGCGGCGGCGGTGAAGCCCGCCGGCGGCTAGCGGCCGGCTCCGGTCGTGCGGGCACCGGTGGAGGGACGCACGGGGATACGGTGGGGGTGACGAACACCTAGGGGCGATGCGCGAGCGGCTCGGCGGGGAGAACACGCCGGAACGGCGGGGGCGAGCGCGCGGTGGCCGGAATGGCGCCGCGGCGGGGCGTGCGAGATGGTGCCTTACCGCGGGGCAGAGACGGAGCGTGGAGGCGCGTTCGGAGAAGAGAAGAGTGAGGCGGAGTTGTTCGCGCGAGCAATTGCTCGGAGGCGGCCGGCCGGTGACGGAACGCGAGGCGGAAACACACGGCAGCGACGGCGAGCGCGCGGAGGCGGGAGCGGCGGCTGCTGTGGGTCGCGTGAGGCCGAGCGAGGCGAAAAATGGAGGGCGTGCAGCCGAGGGAGGAGCGGGCGCGGCTTCAAGGCGCGTGGCGCGGCCGCGGGCGCGCGGGAGAAGGCGGAGGCGAGCGGACCAGGCCGGCATCCGTTCGCGGGCCGAAAGGGAGGTCGCGGCCCACTAAAGCGAAAACTGATTTTTCTTTTAAAAAATATTTCCAGATTTTCCTTATTTGTTTCAAAATTGAATTTGAAAATGAAAAAGAGGTTTTCAGAACTTTTGCCCAAAATAAAAGTTGTTCAAAATTTTATTCTCTACAACTTTCATGTAGGGCACTTTTCAAAATTCTCAATAGATTTTGAATTTAGGATTTAAAGCTAAATTTTTAATTAAAAATTTATTTGTTTAGAATATTTTTAAAACAAAATTTGAGAAAAACTTGAATTCAAGAATTGCTCCAAAAATCATGTTAATTTATTCTAGATTATTTAAAATTGTTAATACCCAAAAGTATACTACTTTTTGGCACTTACATCAAAGTTAGGGTTCTAATTATTTGTTTTTCAAGTTTAAATTTAAAAGAGCTATATTTCATGCAATGCTAGTCATGAAATGATGCTGAATGCTTTATGCTTTGAAATGCTAATGCATGCTTAACACCCAGGGGTGTTACAGTTTGATGCTGCCATTCGATGGTTGTTCAATTCACCATATAGAGTGTTCCAAATTTAGTGCAAGGTTAGCCATGCCGGAGCGTATAAACTTTCAATTGCCGTGTCATGTATGAACTTTTAATTCTTCTATCTTAAACAAAAAAATGTAAAGTCCTCTTGGCATTTGAGAAAAAAATCTACTTAAGTAGGTAGGATGACTGGCTGTTAGCGGAACAGGATCACTACAGGAGCGACTTATCGCTGGAGCTTCCGCTTCCCGTTCCTCATGCTGTGAGAAGCTACTCCGTGCACTCTAAATTATAGCTTACTTTAAGTTTTTTTCTCGAATACGCAAAAGGCTTGCATATCATTGTATTAAGATCGAAAGATAGTTTGATTACAACGACACGCTACTTAATGGCGCACTAGGGGCAGATGAATTTACAAAGATTTTATCCCCACCTAGCGTACTCTAAACTAGGTGATTACTCGCGCACGAGACAACCTAGTTTCGCCGCCCCGGCGTCTATCCACTGGTCTACCAAGTGCCTCATGTGCGTGAGGATTTGCATAACTATGGACAAGGCTTGGCGAAAGCACCTTCTGTTCCTCTCCTTCCATAGTTCCTAGGCCACAAGAGTGAACAATGAGTCCGCTCCTTTCCTCTTGCCTCCTGTCCAGCGAACTCGCCATGCGTCCCACCATGCTTGAAGGCTGTCACTTCCAACATGAGAGCTATCTGCACCTAGTACCTCTAGGATGTGCCACCATACTTGTCTGGAGTAGGAGCACGAAGCAATGATGTGGTCGATGGACTCCAGTTCTTGGTTACACATGAAGCAGTGCTCGGCGGCTTCGAGTCCATGGTGCATTCACCTGTCAGTAGTCCAGTGCTTGTGTTGCACAGCCAGCCATAAGAATATTTTTGACACAAAGTGGTGCCCAGATTTTCCAGATCCTGTCGCAACCGGGATGGGGTGTGATCCCCAGTGTAGGGCTCTGTAAGCTCATCTCGAGGAGTACACTCTATCCCTGTCCACCGCCATACCAAGGTGTCTTGTGCGTTGCTGAGCTCGATGTCTCGCACTTGATCCCAGACGTCCAGGTACTCCTGGATCGCCAGATCGGTAAGGCCGCCACTTATGTGCTTGACCCAGTTTCGTTTGGGCAGTGCTTCCGCTACCGTTGCCGAGTGAAGGGCCCGGTGATCCACTCGGCTGACGAGTGTTGGCGCGAGGTCCTGGATAGCGCAGCCGTTGAGCCATCTTCCCATCTAGAAGTATGTGTTTGCCCCGTTGCCGAGTATGGTGTAGGTTGAAGCGTTGAAGAACGCCAAAACCTCCTTTGAAGCTTGGATGGGAAGCTGCGACCATGCACGTTGAGTGTTCGTGTGCTGCAGCCAAAGCCACTTCGTTTGGAGTGCGATGTTGGTGAGCTTCAGGTCCGACACGTCGAGCCCTCCCAGTTCCTTGGGTCGGCAAACAGTTGGTCAGGCAACCATGCATTTCCCACGTATGGATTCATCCTTGCTGGCCCAAAGGAACCTGTGGCAAATGGCATCAATCTCATGTCTCACCCATGGTGGTAGGCCATCCGCGAGCATGCAGTAGATTGGCACTGCCACGAGGATGGACTTGATCCAAATGAGACAGCCCCTCCTTGCCATGAGTGGATCGTGGCAAGCCGGCAGCTTCCTTGCGACGGCGTCCACCGCCACCGTAGCTTGCATACAGTTCTTGGGAAGCCTCTTTGTGCTCAGTGGCAGCCCAAGGTAGCGGATGGGGAAGTCCACTAGCTGACAGCCCAAGATTTGCTGCAACTCCGGCAACATTTTGGGCCCGTTTGGCCGGGCTCGGGCCGACTCCGGCTCTCGCACTGTGGAGGTACTGTGGCGGAGCCCAGCGAAGCTACGATTTGGCAGCTCCCGTGGCTCGTGAGGAGAGGCAGGTGGAGCCAGAGCCATTTTTCCCAAGGCTACAGGGATGCACAGTGTTGTGCAGGACCTGGGAGGCGGAGCCGAAGCCATGATGAGCGACACCGAAAGGACCCTTCTTCCTTCATGAAGATCGGAGTGGTAGAGCATTTGCCGAGGTGGGTCCTGAGGCCTGATGCGTCTCCGAAGATGTCAAGGATGTAGCCTTTACCACTCTGGCCTCTGCCGCATCCGGGTGGACAAACAGGATGACGTCGTCTACGCAGATACTGCAGTGGTGCTTGATTGCCGACGTGTCGAGTTGGCGGATGAGACCTTCATTTCTTGCTGCACAAAACAGTCTGCCGAGCACCTCCATTGTTAGGATGAAGAGTATTGGAGACAAGCAGTCCCCCTGACGTACTCCACGCTTGTGTCTGATCGGCTGTAGCTTACTTTAGGTTTGATATAAGTCAAACTTTTCTAATTTTTTTTCTAAGAAGGCTCTCAGCTTCATCATAAACATTACTTTCATAATATAGTACTCATTCTATTCTAGATATAATTTTAAGATATTACTACTCAAAGTTTTATATTAAAATCCATAGTTTTTTTTTAATATTGATCAAGATCCATAGTTGTCTTAATGGACTACTATGTGTGTTTTTGTTGGTGTCTAACCTTGCCACAACTCAACTTAGACAAAGTGTGGTAGCTAAAGGAAGTGTGACTAAAAAAATGGGAAGCCACGTTTATGACGAAGTTCAGTAATAAAATGTGTCTAGCATATGGGCCATGGGTCTAAGAATTTGCGTTAAGCCTTTTTCAGGCATAGAATAAGCACATACTCCGTTACAAGCTATTAAGTCCAATTTATGAAACAGAACTCTTTGCAATATTAATTCCATCTTAGAAATATTGCTAATTTCACCCTAAAAGCAAGAATTTTCATCCACATAATACCTCAAAAAAATATCAGATTAACTGTTATGACTGGGCTGCACTACTCCAGGCGCCGGCCCGTTAGTGGCTAATAAGCCATAAATTCAGGATTATCTTTTATATAATTAGAAGAGAGCTTGAGGGGTCAATTAGCAAAAGGAATATTTAGTTCTACAAATACCTTGTAATCAGGATGATTGAGATTAAGCAGAAACATATTTGTTTCCGGCTTCCTGAAGGGAGCCGGGAGACCTAACCCTAGCCGCCACCCCCTCTCCTCTCCCATGTGAACAGTGCCCACGGGTACTGTAGCTCCGCGTGTACTGTAGCTCTGTGGCCGCTCCCCTCGACTCTCCCCTCTCGATCCCAACAGCCCACATAACAATCCTCTTCCTCTCTCTCACGTGCGCGTCCGCTGGCTCCTCGCCACCGGTCAGTGTTCAAGCCTCGCCCTCCGATCATCCATTCATATAATCTCCGATCGGTACGTGGGAGGCAGCAGCAGCATATCAACCTGGTATCGAACTTGGCCATGTCGATCCCGCTGCCCTCCACCACCGTGCCGCCCCTCTCCGCTGCGATTCCGCCGGGCACAACCGCGCCGCTACCCGTGGTCACCACGTCCGCCATGGTCCCGCAGTCTTCGCTGCCGATGACCGCGGGCGCGTCCTCCTCGGCCGTGGGCGTGATGACCAACGAGCAGCTGACGGCGGCTGTCCTTGACCTCGGCAAGATGGTGGCAGGCATCCACGGGTACCTGCTGGGGCCACAGCAGCTGACCCCGCCACCGACGTGCCAGCCACAGCTGCCGCCGCCGCCTCCTCTAGTGTCTTCGATCGCCCTGTACCCCTACGGGAT
The DNA here is from genome assembly GCA_038087645.1 of Saccharum hybrid cultivar R570. Classification (NCBI taxonomy): domain Eukaryota; kingdom Viridiplantae; phylum Streptophyta; class Magnoliopsida; order Poales; family Poaceae; genus Saccharum; species Saccharum hybrid cultivar. The sequence continues at coordinate 1,473,634 of JAQSUU010000100.1, forward strand.
GCCATAGGACGACACGGCGGCCACCACCTCACCGGCATCGTCGCTTTCCTCCGCTGGTGTGCCGATCCAGGACATCAATTTCCCCCACTCGCCATCCCCATTACTGGCGTGGCTCACGGGCGCTTCGCCGCCGGTCTACTCCACCATGCCGGCGCATACGTCGATCCCGCAGGCGCCCCACATCATCGCGGGCTTCGGCCATGGGGGCGTTCTGGCGCCGGGTACACTCTACGGCAGCGTCGATGGGGCCCTCTTCCATGGTGAAAGGTCTTGATGGCTAGAGGGGGTGAATAGCCTTTTAAAAAAAATTCTACAAAGACAAGCTAAACAAGTTTATCAATATAACAAATAGCGAGATGCGAGTTTTGCTTAGCCTACGGGGTGTTTGCAAGCCACCTATTCAAATCACAATTCTAGTAATTGCACTCAACCACACAAGTCAAACCGCACAACTTAACTACAACTAAAGCTAGCTAGCTACACAAACTAAGAGTTACACTAACAAGCTAGCAAGGTAACTAAGAAATTAATACAAGAGAGAGTTAGGAGGGTATCACCGAGGGGCGAAGTATTGAGCCAACCAATCAATATGATCAAGAGATGAATACCACAATACACAACCACCGGGATCAATCAAACACAATAAGAATGATGACACGAAGATTTATCCCGAGGTTCACGTGCTTGTCGGCACGCTAGTCCCCGTTGTGTCCCTCTTCACCACGTGGTTCAGTGGCTAATCGGTCACACACTGAGCCTCTCAAAAGGCGCCACAAGAACCTACCAAATGGCAAAAGGTTGCAATGACATGAAGCAATTTACTAATGTTGCCTTTGGCGCTTCGCCGAGGTAGGCACAAACCCCTCACAATCACCGGAGGTGGCCAAGAACAATCACCAACTCTTGCCAACGCTTCCAAGCTGCTCCAAGCCGTCTAGGTGGCAGCAACCACTAAGAGAAACAAGAATCCCATAGCAAATCAACCACCAAGTGCCAACTAGATGCAATCTCACAATGCAAATGCACTTGGATCACTCAATCTCACTTCGAATATGCAAAGAAGCAAGAGAGATGAGTGGGAGGAGAGTTGCTTAGCTCAAAGTGCTCACAAGTATGTCAAATGTTCGAGAGATGGAGCCTTGAGCCGACCAACGAGTATTTATAGACGTACCCCTTCGAATATAGCAGTTAGAAACTTAAACAACTGAAATCGTGCTGACCGGACTCGCTGGTCCAACTGACCAGACGCGCCGTCGCACAACGGCTAACTCGTGAAGTACTGACCGGACGCGCTAGTCCAAATTACCGGACGCGCTGGTCGCCCAACGGCTAACTGCGAAGCAACGACCGGACGCGCTCATCGTGCAGACCGGACGCGCTGCGAACGACCGGACGCGCTGGTCCCATGAATGACCGGACGCGCTGGTCGCCTGAGCAGCGCTCAACGAAACAACGACCGGACGCGCTGAAGAAACATGACCGGACGCGACAGTGCCAGCGTCCGGTTAGAGTCCAGTAAGCTCCCTAAATGACCGGATGCGTCCGATCGACTGTGACCGGACGCGCTTCGTGTCCGATCATCAAACTGAAAACCGCGCAGACACTGAACACTGACCGGACGCGTCCGGTCATGCAAAGACCGCGTCCGGTTCAGCGTCCGGTCACCTCTGTGACCTCCGTTCGCCTCCGTTCCTTTTCTGGACTTCTGGCGTAGTGGAAAATAGTCGTTTCAACTCCTCGAAAATGCTCTCTACCGCTCAAACTCCACTGCCTTCGCAAACGTGCTAACACCACCAAGTGATCTCGACATGTGTGAGTGTGTTAGCGTTTTCACAATCATTTTTCGAGGCGATATTAGCTCAATCCGAATGCATATGATTATAAAATGTACATCTAGAGGCACTTTGGAGTTCAATAGCCGCGTCATTCCCCTCTTTATAGTACGACTATCTATCCTATAATGTAACCACACCCACTAGGTGTCTTGGTTACTAAAATACAACCCTTGAGCATATACCTTTGCCTTGATCACGTAGGGTTGCGTCCAAATCCAAGTGTGGCCATCATGATCACCATGTCCATCTTGCCACCAACCTTGAAATGTACTAATCCTTATATGCTACATACAACTTAGGCATAGGATTAGTACTTAAGCATTGTCACTAATTACCAATATCAAACATAGGACTTTCTATCTCCCCCTTGTTGGTAATTGGTGACAAACCTTTCACAAAGATATTATAAAAATTTGATTGAACTCATGTCACATTGTCTAAGTATATTACCATGTGTAAGAATTATGGACATGTTATCATGAATTCAAATTGATAGCAATGGCTCCCCCTACATGTATGCTATATGTTTGAATTTTGGAAGCATACATGTTAGATTATAGACCTTTGAAGCGTGATACCATCGGAGTAGCGATAAACATCATCTTAGCACCTTGTGTAGTTAGATACCACTTGAAAAAACACAAACATAACTAGAAACCTCGTGAGATCAACATTATAAGCAAGGCTCTAGTACCACTATGAAAAACATGAAGCAAGAAAAATCTAACTACTTCCTATTCATGCTAGTACCTCAATATACCATTCAAATTATACTAGCAAGTCACCACACAAGCAAAGTATTGGAGAAAAAGAAATGCATAACTATGCATCATACATATGAAGTGCACATGGAAATGCAACAATCATGCTTAAGAGCTTGCTCCCCCTACTTATGTGCTCAAAATTTTAGTTAATCCCCTTCTTTTATCAATTTTCCCCCTTTGTGCTTCTCCTCCTTTGAGTTCTATCTTTGTGAATAACAATTTCTCCCCCTTTGGTACCAATGACCATAAGGGACCAATTTTAGATAGATTATCATGTTGAAAAATGGGGTGAGGATCAAGTTTGTGATTCAACCTAGATTGCTTGCATAAATAAAATGCTTCGGTTTGATCCAAGGGCAAGCTTCTTCACACCTCACTAGTAGGGTTATCATGCACCATGTTGAAGCAAATATTTAGACAAGTGATCTAGATTAAACACTTAGGATCACAAGCTACTTAAACAAGTTATATGCTACCACTAGATCATACAATTCATGGAAACAATAGTGGCACCATATAAACTTCAAATTCATTTGATTTTCATGAATGAGCCTAGAACATGTAGATTATGACTAGATGCACTAAACAAGTCCTTAGAATAGAATGTATGACATGTCAACCAATTGTAACTTGGGGCTCGAAGGAGAGGCATGTCATATATGGGGTGCATCAACTCATGTTGGAGAAGTCAAGTATGTTCAACTCATTCTTTAGCTTGTGAAATCTTTTCTCATCAAGTGGCTTGTTAAATAGATCGGCTAATTGATCTTCGGTGCCCACACTCTCAATAGCAATGTCACCCTTTTGTTGATGATCTCTAATAAAGTGATGGCGAACATCAATATATTTTGTTCTTTGATGTTGAACCGGATTGTTGGTTAGCTTCACGGCACTTTCATTGTCACATAGCAATGGCACATTCTTAAAGTTGATTCCAAAATCTTTCAATGTAGCCTTCATCCACAAGATTTGTGCACAACAACTACCCGCGGCGATGTATTCAGCTTCGGCAGTAGATAGTGCAATACTATTTTGCTTCTTGGATGACCATGAGACAAGTGATCTTCCCAACAATTGACAAGTCCCAGATGTGCTCTTTCTCTCCACTTTATCACCGGTATAGTCGAAATCCGAATATCCAACTAGCTCAAAACTTGCACCTTTGGGATACCACAATCTAACATCTTGTGTATGCTTTAAGTATCTCAATATTCTCTTTATTGCCTTCAAATAACTTTCTCTTGGTGAGGCTTGAAATCTTGCACACATGCATACACTAAACATCACATCGGGCCTTGATGCCGTCACATAGAGTAGGCTACCAATCATTGATCTATATAGCTTTTGATCCACCATGTTGCCACTCTTGTCACTATCCAAGGTTTCACTAGTGCTCATTGGAGTAGTGATTCCTTTTGCATCTTCCATACCAAACTTCTTTAGCATATCCTTTATGTATTTGGTTTGGCTTACAAATGTTCCTTCCTTCATTTGTTTAATTTGAAGTCCAAGAAAGAAACTAAGTTCACCAATCATTGACATTTCAAATTCCTTTGCCATCATTTTCCCAAACTCATCACAATAATCTTGATTGGTTGAACCGAATATGATATCATCAACATATATTTGCAACACAAACAAGTCTTTCCCAATCTTCTTGGTGAATAGTGTTGTATCAACTTTGCCCATGACAAATCCTTTGGATTGCAAGAAATCTCTTAATCTTTCATACCATGCTCTAGGTGCTTGTTTCAATCCATACAAAGCCTTCCTTAACTTGTATACATGATTGGGTTTCTTGTCATCTTCAAAACCGGGAGGTTGCTCCACATACACCTCCTCTTGGATGTACCCATTGAGAAATGCACTCTTCACATCCATTTGATATAGCTTGATATTGTGAGCACAAGCATAGGCAAGTAAGATCCTAATTGCTTCCAATCTTGCAACCGGGGCATAAGTTTCACCAAAGTCAAGACCCTCTATTTGTGTGTAACCTTGAGCCACTAGTCTTGCTTTGTTCCTTACTACTATCCCATCTTGATCTTGCTTGTTGCAAAAGACCCATCTTGTTCCAATGATATTATGATCCTTAGGCCTCTCAACTAGTTCCCATACTTCATTTCTCTTGAAGTTATTGAGCTCTTCATGCATTGCATTTACCCAATCCAGATCTCTCAATGCTTTATCAATGTCCTTGGGTTCTTCCATTGATACAAAAGAAGAGTGAGCACAAAATGATGCCAATCTTGATCTAGTTTGAACTCTCCTTTGTATGTCATCAATAATGGAATCCAATGGATGGTCTCTTGCAATGTTAGTTGGTTGAAGCACTTAGACTTGATTGCTTGGATGTTGATGTTGATCATAAGTTGGAGATGATGAACTAGCCACTTGTTGATCTTGGTGCACTTGAGATGATGTACTAGCTTGATTTTGCATTAGAGAATCACTAGCTTGTGTAATTGGACTTTGGAGCACTTGATCTTTGTCATCCACATCAATCATTTGCTTTGGCCTAATATCACCAATATCCATTTCTTTCATAGCATTGGTCAATTGAGTTCCTCTCACATCATCCAAGTTGTCTTCCTCATCTTGAGAGCCATTTGTTTCATCAAACTCAACATCATGCACTTCTTCAAGTAAACCACTAGCCAAATTCCAAACTCTATAAGCTTTGCTAGTAGTGAAGTACCCAAGTAAGAATCCTTCATCACATTTCTTCTCAAACTTGCTCAATCTAGTGCCCTTCTTCAAGATATAGCATTTACAACCAAATACCCGAAAGTATGCAATGTTGGGCTTTCTTCCATTTAAGATCTCATATGGTGTCTTCTCTAAGAACTTGTGGCAATAGAGGCGGTTGCTATAGAAGCAAGCCGTGTTGATTGCTTCGGCCCAAAATGAATGACTCACATTATACTCATTCAACATTGATCTTGCCATATCAATTAAGGTTCTATTCTTCCTCTCAACTAGGCCATTTGATTGAGGTGTATACTTGGTCGAGAATTGATGCTTGATTCCAAGCTCATCACATAGCTCATCAACTCTTGTGTTTCTAAACTCACTTCCATTGTCACTTCTCACTTTCTTGATTGTAGTTTCAAACTCATTTTGCACTCTCTTGATGAACTTCTTGAATATGTCAAATACATCACTTTTGTCCCCAAGAAAGAATACCCATGTATATCTAGTGAAATCATCCACAATCACAAAGCCATACTTGTTGCCACCAATGCTTGTGTATGTAGTTGGCCCAATATGTGCAACAACTCAAATGCCTTGAAAGTACTCATAATGCTTTTCAATGGATGAGTGTTTTCCACTTGCTTTCCGGCTTGACATGCACTACATAGCTTATCTTTCTCAAATGTGACATCCTTCAAGCCTCTAACTAAGTCATGCTTCACTAACTTGTTCAATTGCTTCATGCCAACATGACCAAGTCTTCTATGCCATAACCAACCCATACTTGATTTGGTGAGCAAACATGTTGAAAGTTGAGTGTCACTAGCGTTGAAATCAACCAAGTATAGATTCTCATATCTAAAGCCTTTGAAGATCAAGTTGGAGCCATCAACACTAACTATCTCCACATCATCAACACCAAATATGCACTTGAAGCCAAGATCACATAATTGAGCAACCGAGAGAAGATTGAAGTTCAACTTTTCAACTAAGAGCACATTGGAAATGCTATGATCATTTGAGATTGCAATCCTTCCAAGAGCCTTTACATCACCCTTGCTATTGTCACCAAATGTGATGCTATCAATGCCACTATCATTTGATTTGAGAGAGTTGAACATTCTTGAATCACCGGTCATATGTTGAGAGCACCCACTATCAAGCACCCAATGCCTTCCTCCGGCCTTGTAATTTACCTACAAGATAAATTAATGTCTTTTAGGTACCCATACTTGTTTGGGTCCTTAGAGGTTAGTCACTAAGCTCTTTGGTACCTAAATAGCCTTCTTATTTGGGCCCACAATTGGTGTACCAACAAACCTAGCATGCACACCTTTCTCACCCTTGGTAAGCACATAACAAGAATCAAAAGGAATGTAAGGTACATTAGCATTTTTCTTGTTCTTGTTCATTTTATTGCAATTAATCTCTAGATGCACAACTTGCTTGCATCTATTGCAATAACGACCATTGCTCTTCACAAAGCGAGGCTTTGGAGTAGTAAAGGCCGCCTTGCCTTTCTTGGGAGTATAGCCTAAACCCTCTTTGTTAAGAGAGAACCTTTGGCTACCCAAGCATTTTAGCAAGCGGGCATCTCCACCATAGGCATTGCCTAATGCGCAGGTGAGATCATCCACCTCTCTCTTGAGAGTTTCATTCTCAACCACAAGTGATGAATCACTAGTAGTAGAGGTAGAGTTGGTTGTGGTGGATGATGATGAGCTACATGAAGCATTAGTAGGACTAACAAATAAAGAATCATCAATAATATCACATGTTAGTCCAATATCACAAGTGGCAATCACTTGCTCTTCCTTAGCTTCCTTCATGAGCTTCTCTAACTTGAGGTCCTTTTCCTTGATGAGCTCAAGTAGAGTGGAGTGGGCTTCCTTAAGCCTAGTGTGAGTAATTTCAAGATCCTCGTGGTCTTCCTTTAGACACTCACGAGAAGCCTCTAGCTCATCAAAGGATTTCCTAAGAGCTTTGAGCTCTTGTTCGATTCCTTTGCACTCCTTACTCTTTTTGAGAGCAACAAGCTCCTCCATCAATGCATCATTTTCATTGCTCTTGGCAATAAGCTCTTGTTCCAAGATTTTATATTTCTTGGTGGTCCTCTTGTAGCCTTTGCTCATTTGATCTATTATGCCCAATAGATCATCCTTGGAGTAGTCCTCATCCTCCTCATCATCACTCCTATAACCATCACTAGCACAAGAATCATCATCACTATCATTATATTTTACCTTGGTAGGCTTGGCCATAAGGCATGTCGATGTAGTGTCAAAGATGGATGGCTTGTTGGAGAGGGTGATGTTTGCAATGGCTCACCGAGTGGTCCTTTCATCATCACTAGAGCTTGCATCATCATCACTATCGGAGTTGTCACTATCCCAAGTGACTACATAACCACCACCCTTCTTCTTCTTATTGAATGTGAAGCTCTTCTTTGCTTTCTTCTCATTCTCTTTCTTATCCTTCTTGTTCTTCTTGAGCTTCAACTCTCCATCATGATATCTTTTGTCTTCATAGGGGCACTTCGCCACTACATGATCGGGGCTATTGCAATTGTAGCAAAGCACCTCCTTTGCCTTCATGAAGTCCCTTCTCTTTCTTGCACCATAGCCTATCTTCTTCATGAACCGACCCATCTTTTGCACTAGAAGAGCCATGATCTCATCATCAAATGAATCATCATCATCATCAACCTTACTCTTGCCCTTGGAAGAAGAAGCCTTGAATGCGGTGGTCTTCTCTTGCTTGACCTTGATCTCCTTCTTCTCGTCTTTATCTTCATCATCATCATATTGAGCATCGGTCATGACATCTCCAAGCACTTGGTTTGGAGTCACCTTGTCCAAACCCTCTCTTTGGATCATCTTCCTCAAGATAGCAAACTTCTTAGGTAAGTTCATCAAGAACTCATGTGAGAAGTCCTTGTCTTTGACATCTTCTCCTAGGCTCTTGAGATCATTGACAATAACTTGTAGCCTATAGAACATTTCCGGTATGGACTCATCATCCTTCATCTTGAAGCTTGCAAACTTATCCTTGAGCATATAGAGCTTGGCACTCTTTACCGTTGAAGTGCCCTCATATGTTTCCTCTAATCTTGTCCACACTTCACTTGCCATTTCAAGATCCTTGATTTGCTCAAAGACCTTTGCATCAATCCCATTATAGAGAGTATTGAGAGCCATAGTGTTGCATTGGTTGTTGATGCGGTCATTGTTGGTGAGGTTGTCGGGACCAATGATAGCATAATCATGGTGTGTCACCTTCCAAACGTTCTCATGAATAGAGCCAAGATATTGCTTTATCTTTCTTTTCCAATGATCAAAAGATGAGACACCATCAAAAATGGAGGCTTGCCCCCGACATGGTTGAACACAACTTGAGCCATCTTACACCGAGGTTGTTAAGCCTTGAAAATGGTGACCACGGCTCCGATACCACTTGAAAGGTCTTGATGGCTAGAGGGGGGTGAATAGCCTTTAAAAAAAATTCTACAAAGACAAGCTAAACAAGTTTATCAATATAACAAATAGCGAGATGTGAGTTTTGCTTAGCCTACGGGATGTTTGCAAGCCACCTATCCAAATCACAATTCTAGTAATTGCACTCAACCACACAAGTCAAACCGTACAACTTAACTACAACTAAAGCTAGCTAGCTACACAAACTAAGAGTTACACTAACAAGCTAGCAAGGTAACTAAGAAATTAATACAAGAGAGAGTTAGGAGGGTATCACCGAGGGGCGAAGTATTGAGCCAACCAATCAATATGATCAAGAGATGAATACCACAATACACAACCATCGAGATCAATCAAACACAATAAGAATGATGACATGAAGATTTATCCCGAGGTTCACGTGCTTGCCGGCACGCTAGTCCCCGTTGTGTCCCTCTTCACCACGTGGTTCGGTGGCTAATCGGTCACACACCGAGCCTCTCAAAAGGCGCCACAAGAACCTACCAAATGGTAAAAGGTTGCAATGACACGAAGCAATTTACTAATATTGCCTTTGGCGCTTCGCCGAGGTAGGCACAAACCCCTCACAATCACCGGAGGTGGCCAAGAACAATCACCAACTCTTGCCAACGCCTCCAAGCTGCTCCAAGCCGTCTAGGTGGCAGCAACCACCAAGAGAAACAAGAATCCCGCAGCAAATCAACCACCAAGTGCCAACTAGATGCAATCTCACAATGCAAATGCACTTAGATCACTCAATCTCACTTCGAATATGCAAAGAAGCAAGAGAGATGAGTGGGAGGGGAGTTGCTTAGCTCAAAGTGCTCACAAGTATGTCAAATGTTCGAGAGATGGAGCCTTGAGCTGGCCAACGAGTATTTATAGACATACCCCTTCGAATATAGCCGTTAGAAACTTAAAGAGCCGAAATCGTGCTGACCGGACTCGCTGGTCCAACTGACTGGACGCGCCGGTAGCACAACGGCTAACTCGTGAAGTACTGACCGGACGCGCTGGTCCAAATGACCGGACACGCTGGTCGCCCAACGGCTAACTGCGAAGCAACGACCGGACGCGCTCATCGCGCAGACCGGACGCGCTGTGAACGACCGGACGCGCTGGTCCCGTGAATGACCGGACGTGCTGGTCGCCTGAGCAGCGCTCAACGAAACAACGACCGGACGCGCTGAAGAAACATGACTGGACGCGATAGTGCCAGCGTCCGGTTAGAGTCCAGTAAGCTCCCTGAATGACCGGACGCGTCCGATCGACTATGACCGGACGCGCTTCGCGTCCGATCATCAAACTGAAAACCGCGCAGACACTGAACACTGACCGGACGCGTCCGGTCATGCAAAGACCGCGTCCGGTTCAGCGTCCGGTCACCTCTGTGACCTCTATTCGCCTCCGTTCCTTTTCTGGACTTCCGGCGTAGTAGAAAATAGTCGTTTCAACTCCTCGAAAACGCTTGAATCCCGCCGAGCAAACTCGGCGGGAGGGAGAGAGGACCCCAAACCCTCTCTACCGCTCAAACTCCACCGCCTTCGCAAACGTGCTAACACCACCAAGTGATCTCGACATGTGTGAGTGTGTTAGCATTTTCACAATCATTTTTCGAGGCGATATTAGCTCAATCCGAATGCATATGATTATGAAATGCACATCTAGAGGCACTTAGGAGTTCAATAGTCGTGTCATTCCCCTCTTTATAGTACGGCTATCTATCATATAATGTAACCACACCTACTAGGTGTCTTGGTTACTAAAACACAACCCTTGAGCATATACCTTTGCCTTGATCACGTAAGGTTGCGTCCAAATCCAAGTGTGGCCATCATGATCACCATGTCCATCTTGCCACCAACCTTGGAATGTACTAATCCTCATATGCTACATACAACTTAGGCATAGGATTAGTACTTAAGCATTGTCACTAATTACCAACACCAAACATAGGACTTTCACATGGCTCCAGCATCTGGCCACCCCCGGCATCCTAAACGACGTCATCAGCGGCCGCCCCCGCGGCATTCGGCGCGACTGAGTTTTAGCCGAAAGGCTTCAAGCTGGACTTCACGTACGACGGCTCCGTCGATCCGCTGAATTGGCTGACTCACTGTGAGCAATTCTTCTGGGGCCAGCGCACACCGATGGCATAGCGGACGTGGATGGCCTCATACCACCTCACCGGTGTCGCGCAAACGTGGTATTATGCCCTCTTGTTGGACGAGAGGATGCCGTCCTAGGAGCGCTTCAAGGAGTTGTGCCGTCTTCGTTTCGGGCCACCCATCTACGGCTCGCGGTTGGCCGAGTTGGGCCGCCTGCTGTTCCACTCCATGGTCTAGGAGTTCGCGGATCGCTTCCAGACGATTCTCGCGCACTCTCAGGACATCTCAACGCGCCAGAAGGTGGAGCTCTTCGTCGGCGGTCTCCCAGAACATATTCGAGTGGACGTCGCGATGCGCGCCCCGCCCGACCTCTAGTCGGCGATGTTCTTGGCCTGCACCTTCGAGAGCCGTGCCACCGCCATGGCAGCACTGCAGCAGTCGCATCAGCGCGGCGCTCATCCACCGCCATGGCCGACCCTCCCACCATGGCCGCAGGGCGGGCCGTGGCCCCTGCTGCCGCACCAGGCGTGCCAGCCCCGACTGAAGCAGGCACGGCACCTGCAGCTCAGGGTGCAGCGGCTCCAACATGCCCTTTCCGCCGTCTCTCGGCGGCCGAGATGCAAGACCGCCACCGCCAAGGCCTCTGCTACAACTGCGATGAGCAGTATGTGCGTGGGCACGTCTGCCCTCGCCTGTTCTACCTGGAGGCGGATGACTTCGTCGATGACGATAGGGCGCCAGCGGAGGACACCGTGGACGCAACCTTACCCGACGGCGCCACCCACGCTCACGCTCTTGTGGTTTCAATGCATGCTCTTGTAGGGATTCAGACCTACCACACGATGCTCCTTCCGGAGATGATCAAGGGCGAGCACCTCCTCGCCTTGTTGGACACCGGGTCCACTCACACCTTCCTCCAGGGCGCGGCTATGCGCCGCCTCGGGCTTGCTCCCTGAGGAGGCGACCAGCTCCGCGTCACAGTCGCCAGCGGCGAGCGCATGCCATGTGAGGGGATAGCCCATGACGTCCCCGTCATCATCAGTGGGGCGCCCTTCTCCATCACCTGCGTCGGGCTCACGCTGGGCTGCTTCGACTTCATCCTCGGCGTCGACTTCCTCGGCGCGTTGGGCCTCCTCACGTGGGACTTCGAGGGGCTCACCGTGTCGTTCCAGCGGGACGACTGCCGCATCACATGGCAGTGCGTGGGCGCCCCGGGCGCACCTTCCCAGCAGCGCTCGCTGGCCGCGGTCGCCACGAACCCACAACAACCACTGCTGGATGAGCTCCTACTTCAGCACAGCGCCGTCTTCGACACCTCGTGCGGTCTCCCTCAGGCCCGCCCCTACGACCGCCGCATCCACTTGTTGCCGGGGACTGCATCGGTAGCTGTGCGGCCTTACCGGTACCCGCAGCTGCAGAAGGACGAGCTCGAGCGGCAGTGCGCCGCCATGTTGGAGCAGGGCATCATCCGCCCCCGTACCTCACCGTTTCCACCTCGGTGCTCCTAGTGAAGAAGGCGGACGGGTCGTGGCGCTTCTGCATCGACTACCGGGCGCTCAACGACCGCTCGTCCAAGGACAAGTTCCCGATCCCGGTGGTCGACGAGCTCCATGGGGCGAGGTTCTTCACCAAGCTCGACCTCCGCTCCGGGTACCACCAGGTGCGGATGCACCCGGCAGACGTCAAGAAGACCGCTTTCCGCACGCACCACGCCCACTTCGAGTTCCTGGTGATGCCGTTTGGGCTCTCCAACGCCCCGGCTACCTTCCAGGCGTTGATGAACGACATGCTCCGCCCGTTCCTCCACAGGTTTGTGCTGGTTTTCTTCGATGACATTCTCATTTACAGCTCGTCGTGGTCCGAGCACCTCCAGCACGTGGGCCTCGTCTTCACCGCCTTGCGAGCACACGGTCTCTTTCTCAAGAGGTCGAAGTGTTCCTTTGGGGCCCTCTCCGTCGCCTACCTCGGCCACGTCATCTCCGCCGATGGCGTCGCTATGGACAGTGACAAGGTGGCCGCGGTCGCCTCTTGGCTAACGCCTCGCTCCCCACGGGGTGTGCGCGGCTTCCTGGGGCTCGCCGGCTACTACAGGAAGTTCATCCGTGACTTCGGCTCCATTGCGACGCCCCTCACGCGTCTCTTACGGAAGGAGGCGTTTGAGCGCTAGTTTGTGGTTGACTGTGACGCCTCCGGCGCAGGGTTTGGCACAGTTCTTCACTAGGGGGCGGGACCCCTGGCCTTCTTCAGTCGACCCTTCGCCGCCCGCCATGTCAAGTTGGCGGCGTATGAGCGTGAGCTCATCGGGCTGGTGCAAGCAGTCCGACACTAGTGCTCGTACTTGTGGGTGCGCCGCTTCCTCGTCCGCACCGACCACTACAGCCTGAAGTTCCTCCTGGACCAGCGGCTGTCCACCGTGCCCCAGCACCAGTGGATCAGCAAGCTGTTCGGGTTCGACTTCACCGTCGAGTACCGCCCCGGGTGGCTCAAACTCGGCGGCCAACGCGCTGTCCCGCCGCGACGAGGAGACCGCGACGCTGTGTGCGCTGTCCGGGCCGTCCTTCGACCTCTACGCCAACATCCGCCGTGACCGACCCGGTTGCGCGCGACCTGCTGCAGCAGCTGGCCACGTCCTCCCTGGACGCGCCATGGGCAGCCGGGGACGGGTTTCTCCTCCATGGCAAGCGCATCTATGTCCCGGTTGTCGACGACCTACGCCACCAAGTGGTGGCCCTCGCACACTCGGCTGGGCATGAGGGGGTCTAGAAAACCCTTGTGCGCCTCCGAGGTAACTTCTACATCCCGGCGATCGCCAGCTGGTGCACGACTCCGTCCGCTCCTGCGATGTGTGCCAGCGGAACAAGACGCCGACCACCCAGCCGCCCGGCCTGCTTCAGCCCCTGGACGTTCCATCCCAGGTGTGGGTGATATCTCCATGGACTTCATTGAGGGTCTCCCGAAGGTGCACGACAAGTCCGTGATTCTGACGGTGGTGGATCGCTTCTCGAAGTACGCCCACTTCATCACCCTCAGCCACCCCTACACCGCCGCCTCGGTCGTCCGTGCCTTCTTCGAGGGGATTGTGCGCCTGCACGGCTTTCCCAACTCCATCGTCAGCGACCGTGACCTGGTCTTCACTAGCAATCTGTGGCGTGATCTCTTCAAGTGTGCAGGTGTGAAGCAGCGGCTTAGCATGGCGTTCCACCCCCAGACCGACGGCCAGTCGGAGGTCGTCAACAAGGTGATCGTGATGTACTTGCGCTGTGCGATCGGTGACCGGCCGCGCTCGTGGGTCGACTAGCTCTCCTGGGCGGAGTACTGCTACAACCCTCGTACCACTCCGCGCTCTGGGCAACGCCGTTCGAGGTCGTGTACGGGCGGCCCCCACCCTCCCTTCTACCGTACCAGGAGGGGGTGGCCCAGATGGAGGCAATGAACGCCATGCTGCGGGATTGGGATGCGTTCCTGGAGGAGGTCCGTGAGCGTCTTCTTCAGGCGCAGCAGTGTGCCAAGCGGCACTACAACGAGCACCATCGCGAGGTGGAGTTTGACGTGGGAGCATGGGTGCTGCTCCGACTCCTACACCGACCCACCCATGCTCTCGCTTCACCGTCGAAGGGCAAGTTGCGCCCTCGCTACGCCGGGCCGTTCCAGATCGTCGAGCGCATTGGCCCGGTGGCCTACCGCCTCCAACTTCCCACAGAGGCGCGTCTGCATGACGTCTTCCATGTGGGGCTGTTGAAGCCCTACAACTACACTGGCGCCCCGCCTACAGGGCCGGCCGTGCTACCCCCAGTCCAGGACGGGCGGCTGCTGCCGGCGCCCGCTCAGGTGCTGCGCGCCCAGATGCGACGGGGCGCTTGGCGCCTACTTGTCAAGTGGCAAGGCCTTCCGAAGGATGATGCGACATGGGAGCCACTGGAGGAGTTCAATGCTCTCTACCCCGATGTCCAGCTCGAGGACGAGCTGTTTGCCGAGGCGGGGAGAGATGTTATGACCGGGCTGCACTACTCCAGGCGCCGGCCCGTTAGTGACTAATAAGCCATAAATTCAGGATTATCTTTTATATAATTAGAAGAGAGCTTGAGGGGTCAATTAGCAAAAGGAATATTTAGTTCTACAAATACCTTGTAATCAGGATGATTGAGATTAAGCAGAAACATATTTGTTTCCGGCTTCCTGAAGGGAGCCGGGAGACCTAACCCTAGCCGCCACCCCTCTGCCTCTCCCACATGAACAGTACCCACGGGGTACTGTAGCGCCAT
This sequence comes from Saccharum hybrid cultivar R570, assembly GCA_038087645.1. Lineage (NCBI taxonomy): Eukaryota > Viridiplantae > Streptophyta > Magnoliopsida > Poales > Poaceae > Saccharum > Saccharum hybrid cultivar. The sequence continues at coordinate 1,488,770 of JAQSUU010000100.1, forward strand.
GGGCATTGTAGCTCCGCCGCCGCTGCCCTCGACTCTCCCCTCTCGATCCCAACAGCCCACGTAACAATCCTCTTCCTCTCTCACGTGCGCGTCCGCTGGCTCCTCGCCGCTGGTCAGTGTTCAAGCCTCGCCCTCCGATCATCGATTCATACAATCTCCGATCGGTACGTGGGAGGCAGCAGCAGCATATCATTAACAAGTGAAAATGACTTCTTGGTGCCTTCAGAAAATAAGTAAACTATACACGTTACTACAACATAATAACATCTAGCTAGTGGAAAATACTGGAATCAAGGCAGATACCCAACAACGACTAGTTCCTCTGACCAAACCTGGCATCCCAATTTTTTAATTTTAGGCCTGTTTACTTGTCGGCAATAGCTATATAGCCTTTCAGTGCCGAGAAGGTTACTAGTTGTTTGAGTTGTCAGTTAAAACAAAAGCATTTTCAAGTCAACATCCTCCAATGCAATTGAACTCCGTTTGCTGTATACGGCACTACCATTGGCCTGAGCAAAGGAAACAGGAACCAACCATTTTCCATGAATACAATCTACAGATCAAAGCTTATATCTTGGACTTTGGAAAAGCGTGTTGTACACTTCTAGTCATTCTTGTCTGTCCTGCCTTTTTTTTTTGCGAGAATGTCCTGCCTATTTCACGTCCCTCCTATTTGTCATAGCAAACTACCAGCAAGAAACAAACTTATTCGAAGCTAACAGTCCGCTGCAGCTTTGCCTTCTGTATTTTCCAACAAGGCCTCCTGTCTAGGCAGTTTAGAAGTCAGCTGCTGCTTTTCTGTTTTCGCAATCTCATTTTGCCTTTTCTTATGCAGTAAATCTTGAGGAACCTTGGTATGAGTCATAGGTGTAATATTTGCATCAGGATTTCTCACAAAAAAAATATTGAAATTAGGCTGTGAACTCTGTATATTCTTGTTACCGAATGCTCTGAGTCTGATGATCTTTTTGTGACGTGGCATCAACTTACACATCAGATGAGCCCCAAATTTAACATCCTCTTTTGGCTCCTACTCCTTAGCCCTTCTAATCTGGGCAGCTAAACTTTTAGCTTGTGCAACCTTGTCATTCAATAAGATTCGCGTGCCTGCTTGCAATAGACATGGTGTTGAGATGTCAGCTAGATGGCTAGATTTTTTAGACAAGATGTAGCAATCTAGTACATCCCTTTTTCAGTATATGTCAAATCGACATCTATTTTAGGTTCATATCCTTCATCCATCAACTGCTCGGTTAACCCGCCTAGTACTTGGTATATCTGGTGGCTTTGTGTGTGAAGCTTATCAGCAGTAAGGAATCTGTGGACCTCACTATCTCGAACCTCAATCCAACTATAACCTGGGCACTTCTTAATGCCCTTATCTCTTATAGTAGTTCGAAGTTGTGAAACATCGTTCCATCTCATGGCTTTTGCGTAGATGTCTTTTAGCAACATCCAGTATCCAGAATGCTGAGGGTCCAGCTCAATGAGCTTCTTCGCAGCAATTTCTGCTAGGCCTATATTTCCGTGTATCCTGCAACTGCTAAGTAAGGCACCCCATACACAAGCATTTGGAACTACCGGCATTCCTCTGATGAATTCATAGGCCTGTTTGAGCTGACCTGCTCTGCCAAAACAGTCAATGATGCAGGCATAGTGAGCCTCATCCGCGGTAATATTGTAGTCTCTGTGCATCCCCTCAAAATAATGCAGTGCTTCGCCTACTAAGCCCGCATGGCTGCACGCTGCCAGCACAGCAATAAAAGTGACTCTAGTAGGTTTGTAGCCTTGATCTTGCATCTGATGGAAAAGCCTGATTGCTCGTTGAGGAAAACCACTGTAGCCATAGCACGAAATGATGATATTCCACGAAATTGCATCCTTCCGATCAGTCTCATCAAATATATTTTGAGCTTCATCAATGAAACCACACTTTCCATAAGCATCCATGAGAGAATTCATGTCATCAACATAGGAATGACAAAGCCCCATTCTTATCATTTGCCCGTGCAATGCCATTACTGTCCTATGATTGCAGGCAAAACTGCAGGCATTAAGCACCGATGTAAATGTATAGTCATCAGGCCTGGTATCATTACGTTGCATTTCACGGAACAGCTGAAATGAAAGATCAAAATCATGGACCGTGGCATAACTTGAAATCATAGTATTCCATGACACGACATCTTTATCATCCAATCCTTGGAAAATCTTGTCTGCCAGGCATAACTTGTCCCTTTTCGCATACATTGCCATCAAGGCATTGCACACCGAGGTGTCACACTCAAAACCATGGCGATACGCATAAGCATGGATCTCTAAGCCTCTCTTGGTTGCAAGATTGACCTCAGGGAGGACCAGTGTAAGCGAAACTGATGGCAGATGCTGAGCTTCATAACCACAGCCAAATGCCATTTCTCGGAAAACACCTAAGGCTTGATTCCTCTGCCCCGTATCAAGAAATCCAGATATCATCAGGTTGCCCAGGAAGCAGGTACTAATCCTGACATCACGAAACACACGGCCTGCATACTGAACACAGGAGCTGGACATGTATCCTGCGGCCAGGGATTCCTGGAGTCGATCCAAATCCACAGGCCCAAGCCCCACGACCTCAGCGTTGCGCAGCACAAATGCGTGCAGCTCTCGGAGCACGTCCACCCCTCGCAACACCGAAATCACATGGAGCACGGTGTTAAACGTGGCCACATTAGGCACAACTCCCCCAACCGAAACCATTTTGCCTAGCAGCTCGATGGCGAGCTCTCCCCTCCCGGCACGGACGCACCCAGCGATGACGGCGTTCCAGGTGGACGCACCAATGGGGGCGCCGGATGCCTCCATTGCCACCATCAGCTCGAACGCCTCATCCAAGAATCCGTCCTGCGCGTACCTACCATAGGAAGATGCAAAAATCACAGGGAAAATGGTCAGTCACAGTTACAGACAAAGATTGCAATTTTGAGAAAGCTCATGGGAAAGTTCTGGCTACCGTAGGATCATTGTGTTCCAGGGGACGGGATAGGTGGACTTGGGGATTCTGTCGAAGAGGAGGCGGGTGCGGTGCAGCGGGGCGAGGGTGGAGTAGAGGTGGAGGAGGGCGGAGGCCGAGAAGGGGTCGGCAAGGAGGCGGGTCTTGACGAGGAAGGCGTGGAGCTGCAGGCCGAGCCGCGGGAGGCGGAGGTCGGCGGCGGCGCGGAGGGTGCGGGGGAGGACGGAAGGGGAGGAGGTCGTGAGGCGGCCGGAGGAGAGGAAGGCGGAGAGGGTGGCGAGGGTGGCATCGTCGGAGGTGGCAGTGGGGAGGCGGAGGTGGCCGGCTGTGGGTGGTGGAGTGCTCTGCAGAGGAAGGGGAGAGGTGGTAACCGGGAAAGTAGCCATGGAGGCGGCCGTTAGCTACGTGAGTCCCAGATAATGGTACGGGAAGTACGGAGTATTCAAGGGAATATCTATATTAAAAAACATAAAAAATGGGTGGTTGTATTTCAGCTTCAGGAGATCTTTAGGCGACTTGCCCAAATGCCCATGACCTTGTACTGCTCGGTCTTTAAATAAAGGGATTTTTTTTTGGAACAAGGCTATTACAATTCTTCGAGTTTCGAGAAACGCCATTACAATTCGTCTATTTTGAGATATGTCATTATAATTTCATCTTTCACTCATGCATGCCATTTTCTACTGCTGTTGCTTATGAGGTCCCACTGTCAGGGTACGTATGCGTACAGAATATGTACGGACGTCAAGTACCCGGCTCTTCCGTCCGACCGAGCCCGTTGTCCCTCTCTTCTACGTCGCCGCCGCCATGCTAGCTGTCGTCCTCGCCGTCCTTGTGCTTGCCGACTACGACCGCATCCTCGAGAAGCACCCTAGCCTCCTCCGAGCCGACTCGGTTGCTCAGATCTGCAGCGGCCAGCCAGCCCCGGCGCAGCTGCGGCCTGCCCGCGGATGACCCAGCAGGGAGCGCGGCCGGCGGCGTCTAGGAGTGCCACAGACTCGTCGGCGTTGAGGATGCCCAGGCCCTGGCACAGCTCGAAGTAGGACGACAGCTGCGCGCTCTGCTCCGCGGCCTTCCTCAGCACCCACATCCCCTGCACTGCTGCACTTCGATCCGCTGCCTCGCCGCCGCCGCCGCCGCCCCTGCATATATTTGGCTGCCGAGAACGACGACGAGGAACCGGACAATGCCCGTGCATATTTGGCTGTAGACCTCAAAGATCTCAATGACGACGCAGTCCATCGCCTCCAGGATGAGGCCCCGCTCCATGTTGTCCCCGTACGGACGGATTTGCATGAGCAGGTGCTGTTGCTTGCTCACAGCAGCGGGTCCGCCTGGCGCGGCGCGCGAGCACCCACACGAGTGGCTGCAGCGCCAGCGGCGACACTCGCGCCAGCGCGAAGACCCCGCTGCGCTCCCGCAGTCCACCGACCGTTCGTCGTGGCTCGTCACGCGAATCACGGCCGCCTCCAGCTCGGGTCTCCTCAGCGCACGAGGACGTCACCGGCGAGATCCGCGTCCTCGACGGCACAACGGCCAACGGCACTGCCGCGTCGCCGCTGCCCTGGACTTCCGCTCTCGGCGGCGTCGGCGCTGCTCCACCTACCGTGGCCACGGACGTCGCGCGCCCGCGCCCACGCCGCGCGCTACTACGCGTGGATGACCCTGTCGACCTCAGCTGCCTCAAAGACATGCTCCCGCATCATGTCCATGCAGTCCAGTCCAGCACGCCGTCCCCTCCCTTGTCGCGTGTCACTGGAGACAATGGCGCAGTCGGGGTCGTCGTCACAGTGAATAGCTCACTGGCATACGGGTTGCATCTCTGCGTTCACAGGAACGGTAAGAACCGAGCAGCGAAGCCAGAGCACGAGCAGAGCACGAGGACCCCGACCCACGTGCACCGTTCTTCTTCTCGCCCGCCAACGCCGCGGAGTGCGCTGCGCATGACTTCGACTGCGGGACGTGTGCGCCGCCATGTGCGCAACCGGCGCCAGGGTGGTGGTGATGGCGTCCGTGGCGGACTCGCGCCGTCGGCGACGGCGTCGCGCTGGCCAACCCCACGACGAGATCCGCGTCCTCGACGGCACGACAGCCAATGGCCAACGAGCGCCCCATCGCTCTCGTGCACCACGGTAGGTCGGTAGCTAGAGCAACGCCGAGAGTGGAGGTCTGCGGTGAGGCGAAGTGGAGGTCCGGGCCGAGCGGAGGGGCACAGCGAGGCGTTCCCCCGCGGGCTCGGTCTGACGGAGGAGACGGAGACTTGACATCTGTATACGCTCGTGTCTGCCAGTGGGCCCTTATACGCGACATGCGTAGAAAATGGCATGGACAGTGAAGAGATGAAATTATAATGGCAAATCTCTAAATAGGCGAATTGTAATGGCGTTTTTCGATATTCGAAGAATTGTAATGGTCTCGTTCAAAAAATCCCTTAAATAAAATCAACCTATATTTAACCGAACATATATAAATAAATAAATAAAAATATTTATTACACCAAATAAATGCTATAAAATATATATTTTATTATATATCTAACAATACTGGTTTGGTATGATAAATTTTGATGTATTTTCTATAAATTGAATTAAATTTATGATAGTTTAACAACTCTAAAAATCAATTCATCTAAGAAGTAAGAAGAGAGAGAGAGCGCATTATAAAATAGTCTAGATCTAATCCTATAATGTACTTCCTCCGTCCCAAGTTATAAAACGTTTGACTTTTTTTACCCCAAGTTTGACCACTCGTCTTATTCAAAAAAAAATTATGCAAACATAGTTAAATTTAAGTTATTTTTGAAGAACTTTTATTAATAAAGCAAGCCACGACAAAAGAAGTGATATTTTGCATAAATTTTTGAATAAGACGAGTGGTCAAATTTGGTGTCAAAAAAGTCAAACGTCTTATAATTTGAGATGGAGAAAGTACTTACTAACATTTATTCGAGCCTTTCCATTCAGTTAGATTAAATCTAATTAAAATAGCTAATTTATCATTATTAACATAAATACTACTCTTTCTTAAAAAAACAGAAATACTACTCAGTAAATTATATTGTATAACGAATAAAAATATTTGTTAGTCCATACCAAAACGCGGAGGGGATGCTTGTTTGTTCATTCTAGCCGCAGATTTCAGCCATCACCACGTTCTTAAAGTAAGGGCGTAAGGCTAATAATATAGCTAGCAGTGCTACTGGCTATATAGATCTTTGGAGTCTATCTTTCAGTTTATTTATATAGTAGTTAGTTTGTTATTATTAATATATAATCCACTCTTTTATCTCGTAAAGCTTTTGTTTTTTGCATTAGTTAAATGTAAACTTAGAACTTGTTTTTCTCTCTCTTCTTTTTCCTTCACTCAGCATTTAGTTCACCAGTTTGTTATTATACTTGCTTTTTTTTAGGAAATGTTATTATACTTGCTAAGAGCAAGCGGCCCGAACAGCCGAACAAGCCCATTCGTGTTGGTTATAAAAAAAAGCCCATTTGTGTTTGTAAAGAAAAAAAAATGACCAAGCAGCTCGAGCAAACAGCACTGGTGGCCCAGCGGCGGCCTGACCCACCTGACCACCACCAGTCCACCACCAACATGCGCCTTGAAAGCAACCCGCACGCCTGTCGGTGATCGCAGTCGGCGCAGCGGTGTCAGTGCGTCACTACTTTCCACACGCGCTCCTCCCCGCAGGCATCAGCTCTCCCGTGAATCGTGCACCCTCAGCGAAGCGAACGGGCTTAGGCCGTGTTTAGTTGGCCTGATTTGGGATGGCCAAAATCAGCACGGTGCCAGATTCTGCACTGTAGCATTTCGTTTGTATTTGTGAATTTTTGTCCAAACATTGACTAATTAGGCTCAAAAGATTCGTCTCGCAAAGTACAACTAAACTGTACAATTAGTTTTTGATTTCATCTACATTTAGTACTCCATACATGTGCCGGCATTTTGATGTGATGGAGAATCTTTTTTTGCATAGTAGAATTTGTGAGGAAATTTAGGATCTAAACAAGGCCTTAGCTAAAATTTGGCTTAGGGCAGTGCCAATGGACATTGTTGAAAGTTTCTATCTATCTTAATTACGGAAATAACTAAGCAAATTGCTGACGTGACATCAGAGTTATCACGGAGAGAGAGTCCAAAAATTGATTAATTAGACTCAAAATATTCGTCTCGCAAAGTACAACAAAACTGTGTAATTAGTTTTTTATTTCATCTATATTTAGTACTTCATGTATTTACCGACATTTTGATGTGATGAGGAATCTTCTTTTTACGTAGTAAAATTTAGGGATAAAATTGAGAACTAAACAAGGCAAGACTCGACGTCGTCACGCCGATCAAGACGCGAGGAAACCGGCAAAACAGCGTTGGGAGGACTCGACTAGTTTCTTCCCTCTTCCTTCTGGGTCCTGTGCGTCGCGGCCGCCTCACTAGCACCCCCGCATGCTTCTCCGCCCGCGGTCGCAGCTCCGGCGCGCGCTCGCAGTCGCATCTCCCAAGCTCGCATCTTGCTGCTCCGACGCGCTCGCATCTTGCTTAGCTGCTCCGGCACGCTCGCATCCGTTGGTGCGCGCCCGCGTGCCGCCGCGATGCCTCGCTAGGTCCGCCACGGGACCTCGCGCGCCAACGTGCCGCCGTCCCGTGCCGCCGCCGCGGAGCTTCGCCTGCGTGCCGCCGCTCGCTGGCTCGCCGTTGCCCAGCGCGGCCGCGGGGAGCTTGCGTGTGCCAGTCGGGAAGGGAATGTCCTGTCCGTGCTTTGCGACATCGTGGCTCATTCATGTGCTGCACGTGCTCTGTCTCACGCTGCTTGCTGTTGACAACCATGGCACCATGGATGGCAACTCGTAGTGCTGATGAAGTCCAGGTGTGATGCGGGACCTCGTGCGCGACGGAGCCATCGCCCCGCGCGGCCGCGGCGGAGCCTCGTGCATGCGCCGCCGCTCGCTGCTGCCCAGCGCGGCCGCCGCGATGCCTCGTCAGCCCGCCACGGGATTTCGCGCGCTGCGGAGCCTCGCTCGCCGGTGCGCTGCTGCCCCGCGCGTCGCCGCGGGAGCTCGTGTAGCCGCTTTGGAGCCTCTCGCGCGTGCCGCCGCTCGCCGGCTCGCCACTGCCCAACGCGGGACGCGGTCACACGGGAGCTCGTGCGCTAGAGCCACACGCGCATCCGCCGCACCGGATTTGGAGGACTACGAGAGATTGCATGCGGATGATTGGTTTGATTTTCTGTGGGCCCTCTAAGAAACGCTACATTGAGGAGGATAGTTTCTGCGAGAAATTGCATGCGGATGATTGGTTTGATTTTTCTTTGGTGGATCCTCTAAGAAACGCTACATTGAGGAGGATAGTTTCTATACATGATTTCTCGTTGACGTGGTGTTATGGAAACCGTGCGTAGTTTCAACTATTGGGACTGCCCTTATGAGCGAACAAGCTGGTGATCTCATCCGTTGCTCTGCCCTTGGCGCCGCCGCCAACCCCCTCCCCCCCGCGGGCTCCGGCCACCGCAAGCCAAGAAGCAAGGCACAAAAGACGAGCACGGCCAACGGTAGTTCAGTTGTTCTACGGGGTGTTTTTGACCGCTCCATTTCACGTTTTTTTTACTAAACGGTTTCAGCTCCACGCACTCTGTTTGAGAAAAAATAATGGAGTTGTGTGAGCATCTAAAGAGATGTTCCATAAACTCTATTTTTTTACGGAGCTGCTCCACGGTGAAATTTACGAGAGCAAAGTTTGTGGAGCAGTCCCAAACACCCTCTGTGTCAGCCAGCAAGCTAGAAACACATATGACAGACCGCTAATTATGTTGATCAGTTTATCTCTCATAACAAACATTGTACGTACTCCTTTTGTCCTAAATTATCTGTCGCTTTGGGTTTCCATGCCGACTCGATTTGTAGGAAATACGTGCAACATTTGTATCTCTAAATAAATTTATTAGAAAACTAGATTCAAAGATATTTCCAGTAATACCAATTATATATCATAAATATTAATATTTTTAATATATATTTTATCAAAATTATTTATCGAGAAATAAAAACTACAGATATTTTGGGACGGAGGGAGTAAATCACAACCGAACCTTGTATACATCCCGAATTGGTGGGCAATGCAGGTGGGAGTTAAAAATCACTCCCTGCCCGCCGTGCTTTTCTACTCTTCTCCTTGGCTGGCCGCTGGCGAGCGGCGTCCCCTTCCTACGTATAAACGGCAACCACGTCACTCCCGATCAACGGTAATCTAATCTCCCGTACCGTCCCACGTAAAATCCACCCGCAAAGCAGGTCGCTGGAGCCTTTTGTTTGTTCTTTTGTTGCCTTCCTTTTCCTTTTCTCCGCACTCATCACTTGCTGCGGTTACCGCCGGCGCACCGCGGCACCGGGGCATCCAGAACTCGCCACAAGGATTCGGCGTGCGCGGGGGGCAAGCACCGTGCAATGGCTCGGCGGTGCCCGTGCATGCTGCTGCTAGCCGTGGCGGCGGCGGTCGTGCTCGTGCTCGTGGCCGCGGCAGCGCAGGCGCAGGCGCAGGCGCAGGAGACGTGCTCGGGGGCCGTGCCGGCGCCGCCGCGGCGCGGGGCGCGGGTGTCCGTGGCCAGCTTCGGCGGCGCGGGCGACGGGCGGACGCTCAACACGGCGGCGTTCGCGCGCGCCGTCGCCAGCATCCAGCGCCGCGCCTCGCCGGGCGGGGCGGAGCTCTACGTGCCGCCCGGGGTGTGGCTCACGGGGCCCTTCAACCTCACCTCGCGCATGACGCTCTTCCTCGCGCGAGGCGCCGTCATCCGCGCCACGCAGGTCAGCCAGCAGGCGAGCCTCATGCTCTCTCTCGCGCTCGCCCCCGCCATTGCTCTAGCGCTTCTGCCCCAAGTCATGGCGTTCTCGTCTTTGATCGATCTTCATACAATCATTTGTTTTTAATAGAAGTGGATCCGTATTTGAGGTTTCGTCTTTTGGAGATCTCGAGATGCGATCGAATTAAGAACGACCCTAGCGATTTTACGGAGTGGAATTAGAATGCATGGATCTAATATTGGTGATATGCCGTCGTTCATGCTCTTCCACTGATAAAAGGGCAGACCCAGTGCCAGAGGCTCCCACACGAGTAGGGTCTAGGAAGGGAATAACCGAAGCAAAGTCTTACCCCGCAGAAATTCTGCAGAGAGACAGCTTCGAACCCAGAACCTGGTGACTCGGCGAGCTAGCACTCACCAACTGCACCAGGCCTGCCCTTCGCTCTTCCACTAATAACTGATTGAATTTTTGGAATTATGTGCGGTAAAAGGGTATAGAGAATACAGTTACCCAGATTTTTTATATGAAATATTTGCTTTGCGCTCTCTTGGTGCAGGACACATCAAGCTGGCCTCTGATCGAACCGCTACCCTCATACGGGAGAGGACGAGAGCTGCCCGGCGGGAGATACATAAGTTTAATCCACGGCAGTGGGCTTCAGGATGTTGTCATCACAGGTTCTTGCTTTTGCGGCTACTCAAATTCTCATATTAAACTGCTATATGGTTTGTTTCAGTTATATTCTCAAAATTACCACAAAGAAATTACTTACTCCTGTAGTGAACTCCTTTCGAAACCAAAATTGAAACTTCAATCTTCCATCACATGGTGTAATTTAAAAAGGAAGAGGAAAAAAAAAATCCTCTGTTCGCACCATACAATGGCATTCCTTCATATAAAATAAAATCTTCAGTGAAGTTATTCATGATGATGATAGTTTTTGATGGAAACCGCAATGTGTTTAGGTGAGAATGGAACTATTGATGGTCAAGGCAGCGCGTGGTGGGATATGTGGAAGAAGGGCACACTGCTCTACACAAGGCCTCACCTTCTTGAGCTGATGAGCTCTTCTGATATCATCGTCTCCAATGTCATCTTTCAGGATTCACCATTCTGGAACATTCATCCTGTTTATTGCAGGTGAGCAGCATGATTCTGTTTACCTACTTCTGACCAGAATCTCATCGTGTTCCTTTATTCCTTATGCGTGTTTACAAAGTGGAAACCACTGGACTAGTACTCACGAACTAGGCAGAGATGATGCACTGCCATCTTTCTGCCATTTTTTGCAGTCCAGATGCTTTGTTCCTTTGGTCACATAGCTGTTTTTATGCCATCTGCAGTAGCATCGAGTAGATGGGTACAACTTGCACCCTCATTCATTTGCACCATCATAGATTGCACAAGAACACCAGGCTGGGTGTCCAATCGTGTCATCATAAGAGTACAAAAACTGTTAGGAGCAACCAGTGAACCATAACGAAGTACTGAAATTTCCAGATAATATACCCAACAAAGCCAGCACATTGATGTAGGTTCAACTTGTTTTTTTGCAACTGTTTCTAGCAAATGCGTACTTGTGGTCCAAAATCTGCTTTTATTGTTGTCCCAGCTGAGAAATAAATGCTGGATAATCTTTCCTGTGTGCAGCAATGTTGTGATCAGAAATGTGACTATCCTAGCTCCACATGACTCCCCCAACACGGATGGAATTGATCCAGGTACAGATATTTATTCCCTCCTGGTCAAGATCCAGGTACAGATATTTATTCCCTCCTGGTCTCGATCTTAAAATTGCAGATTCCAGCAGCAACATCTGCATTGAGGATTGCTATATTTCGACGGGCGATGATGCCATTGCCATCAAGAGTGGCTGGGATGAGTATGGAATCGCCTATGGCCGCCCCAGCTCTGACATCACCGTCCGCCGGATCACAGGCTCCTCCCCTTTTGCCGGCTTTGCGGTTGGAAGCGAGACATCAGGTGGCGTGGAGAACGTCCTTGCAGAGCACCTGAACTTCTTCACCTCAGGGTTCGGGATCCACATCAAGACCAACACCGGCAGGGGAGGCTTCATCCGGAACGTCACTGTCTCCGATGTGACCCTGGATAACGTCCGGTACGGCCTGCGGATCGTCGGCGATGTTGGCAACCACCCCGACGACCGCTACAACCGGAGTGCGCTCCCGATCGTTGACGCCCTGACGATAAAGAATGTCCAGGGCCAGAACATCAGGGAGGCTGGGCTGATCAAGGGCATCGCCAACTCGGCCTTCTCCCGGATCTGCCTGTCGAACGTCAAGCTCACTGGTGGTGCGCCTGTCCGGCCGTGGAAGTGCGAGGCTGTCAGCGGTGGCGCTCTCGACGTGCAGCCGTCCCCGTGCACAGAACTGACTTCCACGTCGGGAACGAGCTTCTGTACAAATTCGCTCTGATGATGCCAGCTAGCTGCTACTGTGCGTTTGTATCTACGAGTATGTTGTATACACGTTTTAAAGCTTGGGCATCCAACCATTTATCTTCCCAAAATTTAATTTGGTTTCACTAATTAATTTGAACCTATCTATAGGAAGAGAGTAGTTCTTGACTCCCATAAGACTAAAAAAAAAAAAGGTGAGCCACTAGTTTTGTTATTTACTTGGCTCAATGTTTTAATGTGAGTACTTGTTATTAAGCAAGTCCTGCCACATCCCCTCGTTACATACTCTCTCCGTCTCTTTTTAATTTTCGTTCTCACTTTTTGAATTTTCACTTTCCAAGAAGTCAAATTTGACTAAATATACATGAAAAATTATTAATATTTACGATACATAATTAGTATTATCGGATAGATCTTTAAATCTATTTTTATAATAAATTTATTTAGAGATACAAATATCGCTAATATTTTTTACAAACATTTAATAAAGTCTGTCTGACATGCACCCCATAGCGACACTTATATACGGCCAGAAGGAGTAGCCTGAAGAACCATTTACTTAGGACACTTCTAAATTTTGATTTTTCAGAGCCACTTAGGACACTTCTAAATTTGGTTGACAAAAGATGTTCTGTTTTACTAAAATATATTTTATGATATATCTAGTGATACAAATTTGATGTCATAAATTAATATTTTTTACATAATTTTGTTCAAATTTAAAATAATTTAACTTATAACAACTCTAAAAGTAGATTTAGGACATGTTTGGTTGCTCTGCTGCCCTGTGCATCACCGGCCAGGCAGCCATCACCGTGATTCTCCTTTTTTTTAGGGAACTGGGAAGATTGTCGAGGTTCTCCTAAACCATGGTTTGTACTCTGAACATAGAAACTTACAACTGACGCGACGTGGGCCTATAGGTTGCTGATACGGGCTTTGCACCTGGCACATCAGGTCTCTAGTTTTCTTTTACATTTGTTTCTACTACTTCAGTATAACCAACATTATGCTGACATGCAGGTTCATGTAACGCAGTGCAGGCAGAAGCTGCGGGCGTGAGGAAATTGATACAAATACAAGGCTACGAAACATAAACCACTATAACCTCAGATAAGACATTTGTTTTAGCCACAGTACAAGAGATAACCCAAGTATAGACCCTACTTAAACTGCAACAGCATCGGTATTCACCTGAAAACGGCAACAGTGAAGGCTTCACATACATCCATCACCATCAACGATCTAACATTGCAAAGTTGAAATTGCTAACGACCATATGGACCCCGAGGCGCAAATGTAAACTGCTGGCCTCCCTGCTCAGGGAAGCGCATCATCTGGGGCTCCATACCCGGAGGAAACTGCTGGGTACCATACATTGGGAACTGTGGCATTGGTTGTCCTGGACCTTGTGAAAACGGCAGGCCTCCAAAACCTGGAGCTTGCATCATCTGAGGGCCCGGAGGTAGCTGCTGCCCACCGAGGGCAGGGTAAGGCATTGTTTGTGGCCCAGGTGCGTTTGGAAGTGGATGGCTGCCGTTGCCAAGATACTGCATGAATTGGGCTGAACCTGGAGGTAGCTGATAGTTTACATGACTTGACATCTGTTGACTTCCTTGGCCTGAAGGCTGCACCATTTGAGCTTGAGCTGAGACCTGAGCAAACTGCAGTGCACCATAGCCTGGGAACCCTGGAGCAACACCAGGTGGGGCTTGTAGGATGGCCTGGCTAGGGTACTGTGCAGGTCCACCCGAGGAAACGACAGGTGCTTGCAGGAGTGGCTCACTGGAAGGATTGGAAGGTACAGCAACTGATGGATCTCCTGATGGCATTACTGAATTGGTGGCTGCAGAAGGAACACTACCCTGTGCTGGTGGAATGGCAGCACCAACGTTTGGTATCGGCTGAGGACCAAGAATGGAAGGTTGATCACTGCTTGGAGTGACACTCCCCTTGGTATAATCCCTACCTCGCTCATTGTTAACCTGAAAAGAGATCATGCAATCAATAAATGAGATCTTTCAAATCATCAACAGATTCAACATTATCTCATTTAGCTTTGCAGTTTGTAAGACAAAGATTGGCTCTTCAATGATTAGATTGATTAGAGGAGGTGCAGGGTACACATATATATAGGCAAGGATTCCTAGACTTGGTTTAGAGAAATAATATCAATCAAGGATATCCTAGCCTATCTCTAACTTTTTTTTGGAGAATACGCAGGAGAGTTGCGTATCATTGCATTAAGGAGAGCTGCATATCCTAGCCTATCTCTAACCATACTACCAAATATAACCATACTACCAAATATACAATAGGCGCCAGGCCTGTAGCCATCGGCCCAAAGGGCCCAACCAAGTGAGCCTAAAATCTGTCTAACACAGTTCATTCAAAATATTTTCTAGCACGACAGAACACCACAGACTACAGCAAATTTGATCATATGGAGGAACTGCTAGAAATTACCTTAACGTTAAGCTCAGTATGGCGTGAAAATGTGAGGTGCAGTTTGCAGTAGCCACCTTCATAGATGCTGTGTCCTTCTAGTGCTTCTTTTGCTGCAACCGCAGTTTGAATGTCTACCAAAAAAGCATACAGAACTTGAGAGACATGAGTGATGAGTCACATGACATGCATGGACAGTTAAATTTTGTGTCCTAATAACAAGTTGGTTTTTACCTGGATACTGGATCAATGCTTGGAAGCCATTCTTCTCGAAAATAGCAATCTTCTGTACAAATCCAAAAGCTGAAAACACCTGATAATTACAGGATACTCAAAAGTTGGTGAAAACTGCATGTATTAACCGCCATCATTGTTTACTTCAACAGGTTACCTCATGAAGCACATCTATTGTAACAACATATTGCATGTTCTCAACAGATGCAAGCAGGATATTGCTCTCTGCTTCCTGCTTTTTCCCATCCTGGTCATAACAGTGTGGATACAATAACTATATTAGCAATTTAGCATAAGCACAAAATCAAAGCATACATGCTCAAAAGTAAGAAGTCCTACCACTCCAGAGCCATCTTTAGCAGAGTCCAGAAAAGGAAGGTAAGGATTAGTGAAGTCCCTAAAGGAAACAGAGAAGGATAATCAAGAGTCGTACGATTCCTTGAATATTACAAACCACCCAAATTGATAAAGTAAATATCTGTCAGAAAAAAATAGTTTTCCCCACAAAATGAAATAATTCAATGGGTAAAACTCGAAGAATCCATCCATCAAACAGGATGTACAATAAAAAAGCCTCATCTCGACAACTGAGTAAACCTTACCTACTCCTGTGGCTCTGATACTTGACGTTGAGAACACTGTGTGCTGAATAGGTTATTCTCAAAGTGCAGGCCCCATCCAGTTCTGGTAGCAAATAGCTGCAACACAAGACAAATAATTATATATTTGTGTTGCAAAAGAGTACAGCAGAAAATTAATAATCAAAAGCAATACCTAGGAATGCATCTACCATCCAGTGCAGCTTTTGCAGATGTTGCAGTTTCAGCATCAGAAAACTGAATTAATGCCTACAGGCAAGATTAAAAAAAAAACCTTAGATAAAAGCATCTGAGCCTGGGCAAAGAAAAAAAATAGAGAAATCATGATAGTGCTATCAACAAAATAGTGAAATACATTGCTGCTATGGATGGCAGATGAGACATGTGATAGAATGAGTAAAGTAAAACCATCACCTGATAACCAGATGCTTTCTCAAAGGTAGCTATCTTATGAACAAATCCAAAAGCAGAAAATACCTGTGCACACATACATCAGCTGTTAATACCACAGGTGAAACAGTATAGTAAAACCAAGTGCATGCATTAATATAAATGGAAAGTGAAATGATCTTAAATTGGAAGTGGCAGCCAAAGGCTTGCTGATCTCAACGCCAAGCACAACTAATATTTATATAAACATACAGAAAAGCTTACAACTAAAAGAAAGATTTCGTCAGTAATAATCAATTACAATGAATCGAGGGTAGTAGCACACAACTGTATATGTTCTTTTCAACCTGCTAGTGAGGATAATGCAGATGAATTTATCATCACTCCTGGACAAAATTGTGACATCAAGCTGTTACCAAAGTACAGAACTACAGAATCAATGCATTTCTAGGCTTTGTAAGGATTGTTTACAGAAAGGAGCACAGCTAAAAAGCATTCAATCATGTGCCAATGACAAAGAAGATTAAATCTAACACATCAAGTTTCTACCCATGGAATTCCAAAGTGTACTACAATATTCACAGTGGAAAGTGAGTGAACTCATTAAACTGTTCACCCATATGAACCAATAATCCACATGTTCCAATTTTGAAGCTCGCCTTAACAGCGTATTAAAAGTGTGTCAACCAAATGACACTATGGAGCATAAAGACAAGATAGTTCTTGTAAAGAACACAAAAGATTGCAAAAAAAATCTAATCTAATCATCATACAGAAGATTGTAAACTAATTTTTCTAATCACCATACAGAATATTGCATATAACTCGAGTTGGCATCTTGCAGATCTGTAATAAGAGAGCTAAAATCCCACTCACAAGATGGTATTAAACCTGCTTCGTTAAACAAATCAGTGCAACTAGACATGACAAAAAGAACAGAATATTTGTGCCAATCAAGTTCATTATATTTACCTTAGTGAAAACAAGAATATTCATTCCCTATTATTGATGCATTATAATTATGTTTCTTTTCTCTTCTTTTCCCAGGCTGATGGCTCATGTTGGGTTTCAATTATAGCCTATCACAACTTGTTTGGGACTAAAAGGCTTTGTTATTGAAAACAAGAATATGTGGCACTGACTACTTCTAATCTAATTTATCTAATTTGTAAAACAAACCCACAAAAAACAGAATCTTCATTATGTTCCTTATCACTTTCAAGGGATGATTTTCTACTCAAGTAGTACGAGCAGTGTCGATATAACTTGGATACATCATAAGAAAGATTAAAGAAAGCATCATATCGGCAGAAAAAAAGGAACTCCAGCAATCCAGGGAAGAGCACTTGATAATAATCGTACAAATATGCCAGCTACCAATCTTAAACGACCTCCATTGAGAAAAATGCATACACCAATCTTAGGCACTAATTAGAACACAACTTAAAACAACAAGAAACTAAAACGGACATCGATGAAGGTAGATGCGACCAATCCAAAGAGGGATACTTGGATGAAAGGGTATGGGAGGGGACGGGTAGAGAGAAGAGGGACAGGGGGAGGGGAGGGGAGGGTATGGGAGGGGAAGGGAGGAGTAGGGCAGCGATGAGTAAGGGAGAGGAAACAAACACACACATGTGTTCCAGATGCTGCCTGCCATGATACTCCGTGACAACGGCTTGCTAATCCATTCAGATCATGCAAAACAATGTGCTAGAAGTTACTAAGACAGTCCTGGCACATCAAAGTATTCCTGCAGATAAAATCAGTTGGCCTAAATAACATAAATCTCGATGCAACTGTTAACATCCTTACCACGTGTAGAACATCAATGCTGACAGAATCTGGCGCCACACCCTCCATTCCCACAAGCAAAACGTTGCCTGAACCTTCCCCAGTTGTCTTGTTGTTGATAATCTCCTGTCTATTGGAGTACTGAAGGTACACATTTTTCCCTCTTACCTGTGCTGGCTCTGCTGACGATGCGTAATATGATATCATGGCAATTGCTTGATTTTGGTCAGCCTGCAAAACAATAAAAGGAATTAAAAGAACATGCAGTCACCTCACATTGCTCAGGAGCATTGATATTTACACATCATGGCCCATCCCAGTGGCGGATCTGCCGGGGGGGGCTGCCGGGGCTCAAGCCCCCCCTACCCTGGCCGCGCCATTGGAGCCCCCCCTCAGCCCCTCCATAAAAATTTCAGCCATTAATCACTGGGAACGAGGAGTCGGAGATGTTTCCGTCGCTGCCTCGCTGGTGACAGAGGTTGAAGACGAGTGGTGGATGGAGTTGTCTGCTTCCTGGGCCGGAATGTGTATGTTTTACTTTCAGTTTCATTGGCCCAGTTCACAGCCCATCAAGAAGACCGGTCACGGCCTCACGAGAGCAGTGGAGTCGCACACTCGCACTCGCACTCGACTCGAGCAACTGGGCGAGCGGCGGCGGCTCCAGCTAGGGTTGGCTCTAACTCCAAGTCTCCAACCCAACGGCTGACGGAGGCGCCGGGATCCCGGCGAGCGGAGGCAGCAGGCAGCAGCGGCCGCGCCCGCGCAGCTGCACAAGATCTTCAAGCTCTGCGGCTCTCCATCCGACTGTCCGAGGACTACCGGACGTGACGCTCTTCAAGCTGCAGCGGCCGTACCGGCGCAAGATCGTCGAGACGTTCAAGGACTTTACCCCCACGGTCCTGGCGCTCCTGGACATGCTGCTCGCCATCGAGCCGTCGGCACGGGGCACGGTGGCCTCTGCTCTGGACAGCGAGGTAATTAAGCAACTCTCGTCAGTTTTTCATTAGAACAACAAATAGGCCATGGAAACTGTCAGCACTGAAACATTGCTGCATTGTATTGCATCTCTGTCATCAGTGGACTGTTTGTCATCGTCAGTTCTTCAAGACCAAACAGCAAGGCACAGGCCAGCAGGTATACTCTTTTTCTTTAGATTTGCCTTTTGAACTTTGTAATCGTTCAAATTTTGATTAGGATTTAATAAATTGTAGATTATTTAAAATGTCCAAAGGAACATTGCACACATATTTTTCTGGTATAAGTAGTACATCAACTCCAGGCACTAATGACAACATAAATCAACCAATTCGACGTAGAGTGGAGTAATTGGTGATCCAGAAAATCGCATACCAATTGAAGAATATCCGCCAGAAACTAGAGACCAAGTTAGAAGGGCATATGCTTTGAGATGTCTGACCCAACCTCGTAATCTTACCTTTGCTCGTAAATGGCAAAATGGTCAATGGAGATCATAGTTATCATGTAAAATATTTAAAACTGTTATATCTTAGATTTGTATGGGATATAATTGAGTGAAGTTGGCCTAGCTCTTTTTGGTCCAGCCCCTCCTAAATATTTTTTCTAGATCCGCCACTGGCCCATCCCCCCCCCCCCCCCCCCCCCCCCCCCCCCCCAACACACACACACACACCAAAAAAAAATCAAAGACAAATTACATCTTTCAGTCATCTCATTTGTCTTAACCAAAAAAAGGAAGTCCATGAGAACATATACATGGGACTTTTCTTGTGCTACGGCATCTTAATGGGGTTACGATTGTTCATTTTCACTTCCACCACATATCGTAGAACCTAGGTGATAAGAAAGAGAGGAGGTACAACCATTACTAATTGCAGAGTCAAATCGAATTGGTCAATTCCAGTTCCAATGACAAACCTCTGTTTAACTGGCACATCCAACTCGTCGATTTAAATAAACAGCAACATGAGCCAGAGAACACAGCTTCTCCTCCAAAACTATCTGGATAGCTAATGTATACATTACAACCACTTTGCCACAATTCAGTACTAATGGTCCGGAAAAGATGAAGAGGTGAACTCTTTAAATATGCCCGAGTCCGATCTACATACAGTATGGTACTTAGGTTCTGCCATCTCCGTGTCCACCAGACAGACAAGAGGCTGAAAACGAGTCAGGACTGGCTAACATAAGCAGGGGGGGAAAGCTGGTGGTACTCACGAATTCGATGAATGCTTGATTGCGGTTGGCGCCGACGCCGCACTTGGTGTTGACGACCTTGCCGAAGGGGGTCCCCAGCTCGACCAGCTCCTCGGGAGTGCAGTCCCATGGCAGATTCCGCAGGTGGAGCACCTTCGACGGCGGCTGCGTGTACCGGAACTGCGGCTGCCCACCGGAAGCCATCCGTCCCGAATCTTATCCTCCAAACCTACCGCGTCATCAGTGATAAGTAAACTACATCAAGGAAGCTTTTGCAATAAAAATAGAAAGCTCTCGTAACCATGGATCCAAGGGTCCTCACCTTGCGGGTGGCGACCGGCGGCGGCGAAGCGAGTGGCCGGAGCGGACGAAGACGGGTTGGAATCGGGAACGTATCGGTGCGGTCAATCAGTCCAGTCTAATGGCTAAAGCCGCCTAGGGTTTCGTATCGACCTCTGAATAGGCCCGTTGATAGGTTATAATGGGTTGGAAAAAGTCTACTTTTCCTCCCTCAACTTTCACGAAAGTCCGCTTTTCCTCCCTCAACTTCAAAACCGGGCAAATCACCTCCCTCAACTTTTCAAACCGTGCATTTTACCTCCCTGGAGCGGTTTCGAAGGCGGTTTTGCTACAGTAAACGGTGGTTTTGCTACAGTGAGGCGGTTTTGTCTTTTTCTTTTTTTATTTATTTCGGCTGAATCTTTGAAAAATCATATTAAATCACAGAAAAATCATAAAATGAAAAATCCAATTTTGTTGCACTCCACATGAGTAGATCTACACAGTGAACATATAATATGGTATCCTTTAGTACAAAGTTTTTGCTACGAAGGTTTTGCCTTTTTCTTTTTTATTTATTTTGGCTAAATCTTTGAAAAATCATAGTAAATTACAGAAAAATCATAAAATGGAAAATCTAATTTTGTTGGACTCCACATGAGCATATCTACACAGTGAACATATAATATGGTATGCTTTAGTACAAAATTTTTGCTACCAAGGTTTTGTCTTTTTCTTTTTTATTTATTTGGCTGAATCTTTGAAAAATCATAGTAAATCACAGAAAAATCATAAAATAGAAAGTCTATTTTTTTTGGACTCCACATGAATAGATCTACACAGTGAACATATAATACGGTATGCTTTAGTCCAACAAAATAATTATAGAAGCTGCAACTATGAATTATTTCAATTAATTACAGAAAAGCATAGATCTGAAGCTACAATAAAAATTTTGTACTAAAGCATACCATATTATATGTTCACTGTGTAGATATGCTCATGTGGAGTCCAACAAAATTAGATTTTCTATTTTATGATTTTTCTGTAATTTACTATGATTTTTCAAAGATTTAGCCGAAATAAATAAAAAAGAAAAAGGCAAAACCTTCATAGCAAAAACTTTGTACTAAAGGATACCATATTATACGTTCACTGTGTAGATCTACTCATGTGGAGTGCAACAAAATTGGATTTTTCATTTTATGATTTTTCTGTGATTTAATATGATTTTTCAAAGATTCAGCCGAAATAAATAAAAAAACAAAAAGACAAAACCGCCTCACTGTAGCAAAACCACTGTTTACTGTAGCGAAACCGCCTTCGAAACCGCTCCAGGGAGGTAAAATGCACGGTTTGAAAAGTTGAGGGAGGTAATTTGCCCGGTTTTGGAGTTGAGGGAGGAAAAGCGGACTTTCGTGAAAGTTGGAGGAGGAAAAGTAGACTTTTTCCTAATGGGTTCGGCCATGCAGCCGAGTCCGAATCCTACAGCCCAAAGCCCCAAACCACCGAGAAGCCAGAAGGCCAGCCCAGTTTGGACAACTCATCACATCACGATCCACTCTTCCCTCGTGGGCTCGTGGCCTCGTCGTTCGTCGCCACCGCCGGAGAAATGCCGCCGAGGAGGCGAGATCGCCGGAGACCCCGCGACCCGTCGCCGCCGTCCTCCGATGCAAGAGCGCCACCCTCCGCCTCAAGCTTGCGTCTCACCCTCCTCGTTCCCCTCCTCCTCCTGGTGCTCGTCCTCGCCGCCCTTGGCTTCTCCGGCCTCCTCTCCCGGTCCCCTCCCCACTCCCAGACGCTACAGACTACCGCCCACTCCGTCTACGAGCGCGGTCTCGTCAAGCGCGACGTCTCCGCACGAGAGATCCTCGCTGTAAGCACCTCGCGGTCGTATTGCTCGATCCAATCGTTTGTCGTTATAGCTGAACTCCTTACTAGAGTGGCCACTGACGCGGTGCCTCCCCCACCCCCCTGCTGCTGGACCACGTGATGCCGGCGTGCTGTATGCAGGAGCACACAAGGGTTTCCGAGAACCGGTCGCAGCGCAACTTCGCGAACCCCGTCCTCGCCTATGTGACCCCCTGGTGCGTCACTTCTGCAATTCCGTGCATGCTTATGGTATCTACCATTCTACTGCTCTACTATCACAATATCAAACCACTATAGTTCTGTAGGAGGCACATGAATAGGTCAGCCACGTTCCTTGTAGTCTAAATAACCCCTGAACTATGGATGCTGGAACACATAACCCACTGAACTATGAAACGGTCTAATTTACCCCCTGAATTATCCAAAACCGTCTATTTTACCCTCTGGACGGTTTTCGACGGTAACCGTGGGTTTGCTACAGTAACAGTGTGTTTGATACAGTAAGGCGGTTTTGTCTTTTTATTTATTTTCGCTGAATATTTGAAAAATCATAGTAAATCACAGAAAAATCATAAAATAGAAAATCTAATTTTGTTGGACTCCACATGAGTAGATCTACACAGTGAACATATAATACGGTACGCTTTAGTACAAAGTTTTTGCTGTAGTTTTAGATTAATTGGAAAATCCAATTTAGACTAAAGTTACAGCAAAAACTTTGTACTAAAGCGTACCGTATTATATGTTCACTGTGTAGTTCTACTCATGTGGAGTCCAACAAAATTAGATTTTCTATTTTATGATTTTTCTGTGATTTACTATGATTTTTCAAATATTCAGTGAAAATAAATAAAAAAGGCAAAACCGCTATTACTGTACCAAACCCACTGTTACTGTAGCAAACCCGCCGTCGAAAACCGTCCAGAGGGTAAAATAGACGGTTTTTGATAGTTCAGGGGGTAAATTAGACCGTTTCATAGTTCAGTGGGTTATGTGTTCTAGGATCCATAGTTCAGGGGGTTATTTAGACTTTTTCCTATGTAGAGCGAACCTACTGTTTATAGCAGTAGAACTAGAACCAGGTTTCTAATGATTTTCAGCTCAAACTGGTTTACTGGGGATTGGGTTTCATGGGCTATTTAACATGTTCTGTTTAAAACTAGTTTGGCAATGGATCCCATGGATTGATAATTGGCTTTTACATGTGTTTCTTTTTGTTGGTCATAGATGCCAATTTGCCTGAAAATGGATCCCATGGCAGCTAATGGCATAACATTCAAATGCAAGACCGATGATGATGAAAATCAGATTTGCGAAATCCGTCCTTGCACCAACAGGATTTCATAAATCTGATTTTCATCATCATCACCTCAATGTCTTGCATTTGAATGTCATGCCATTAGCTGTCATGCTTGTTGAATTAATGTGGGAGCTCATGATGCAGGAACTCCAAAGGATATGACATGGCAAAGTTGTTCAGCAAAAAGCTTACTCATGTATCACCAGTGTGGTACGATTTGAAGAGGTCTGTCCATTCCCTATAGCAAAGCAGTTTCCAACTATCTTCCTTCATCAAGCTGTTTTTCTAATGCATAATTTCTTCAGTGATAGGAACAGGCTAGTTCTGGAAGGAGAACACAATTTTGATGCCAAATGGGTCTCTGAACTTCAAAGCAATGGGTCTCTGGTAACCATCTACTTGTCTTTCTCCTGTTTTCCTTTACAATGGGCTATATTACGCGTCGTGTTGAACTGTTGGTCATGTTGGCATTGTCTAATCTATGATGTGATTTGATCTCTAAATTTATTCTCCAGGGCTCCAGGCTGTATTTGTGTGTGTTATATCCCAGAAAAGTTGTATTTTGTCCCCAATAGCATGAAAAATATAAAATAAAAACAAAAAAAGTGGTACTTCAATCAGATTAGCGTAGCTGTGGGTAAAAATGATAGGTTAGCGATGTTTTGTACTTTTATTTGCAGTCTGCAACTCTGCATAGTACATACAGTATGAGAGAATGAAGGTTTTCCACAGTTGAGTTTTGGCTTTCATTCTTGTTTTCCAGGTAGTACCGAGAATTGTCTTGGAAGCATTTCCTGCTGTTTTACTATTGGAAAAGAAGCAAAAAGAAAAAGCTATTGATCTAATAGTGAGTGAATGCAGGTAAAATCGTGTACCATCTCATTTCCAGATAAACATATGCTTTATGATGGCCTGACTTCTGGCTGTCAGTTTATAGGGATAAGGGCTATGATGGTATTGTGCTCGAATCCTGGTCAAGGTGGGCTATTTATGGTGTGCTGGATGATCAAGAGCTACGTTACATGGTACTTCAGTTATCATTCTGCAGCATCATTGTTTTTAATTTAACAAATGAACTTGCATGGTCATTTCTGAACTACCAGTACCAGATATGGCAGCTTGTGCACCCATGGAGTCTTGTCATATACCACCCTCTGTCCCAAATTATAGGTCGTTTTGGCTTTTCTAGGTACATAGCTTTTGCTATGCACCTAGATCTACGATATGTCTAGATACATAGCAAAAGCCATGTACCTAGAAAAGCCAAAAATGACCTATAAACTGGAACGGAGGGAGTATAAGATTTGCATTCTTTTCATCATCATCTTACCTTTCTGAAGTAGTAGTTGATTGCACCAATAGCCTCTCCAATCTATAGAGAAGGTTAACAAAGCACATGCTTTGTGAACCATATACCACTAAGAAGAACGTTTGGCAGGCTGTTCTTGTATTCTTGAATCCATGCCAAACAATTCTGTAACTCCAAACTGAAAGTGGAAAATTGAAATATATAACCCTTTTTAGATATCCATGACAGATCTGAACAGACATCATACTTTTTGTTAGTACAAGATTGTATCTGGCATGTTTAGAAAGAAAAGATTAAAATGGCAAAAACATAACCCTGGTTGAAGATCTTTTAGCAAGCAAGTCAATTTTGGCTAACCAATCACACATATGATCATGTTTTTTGCATGTTAATGATACTGTCATTGCAAATGTTGTAGAACAGTACATTGACTGTTGAGGAAAAATGATGGTTAAAAATAATTGATAAAGATTTTTCAGAGGCTCTCAGAGCATTGAAACATCATCAGTTGTTTATATCACTGGCGGTTATTCTTCATGATCATTTTGTGGTTTTCGACAGGCACTTCAATTTCTTAAGCAGCTGGGGGAGGCTTTGCATTCAGTCAGTTCCAAATCAAGTAGCCACCATTTGGAATTAATTTATGTTATCCCTGCTCCGAGAATGCAAAAGCTCAATAATCAGGACTTTGGACCGGAAGATCTCATGCATCTGGCTGACACTTTAGATGGTTTTTCTCTTATGACATACGATTTCTCAGGACCTCAAAATCCTGGTCCCAGTGCACCTCTGAAGTGGGTACATGATTCTTTAGCAGCACTTCTTTCAGCCAAAGGTTCCTCTGGTAGCACTTCACATTCACAGATGATATTCCTTGGCATCAATTTTTATGGGAATGATTTTCTACTGTCTAGAGGTACATATAACTCATCTTTCTCCTCTTTTCTTTTGACATGATCAAGTAAGCTTCTGTATAGCTGTGGGCAACAAAAGTTCACCCATATTTCTTCTGTATGCTGTTCGGATTTTCACTAAACTTACAGATAACATGTACTCAATGTAGTTTAACATGATCATGTTGATGTTCCATGGGGAGCATGTGGTACATTTCCCAAGTGTGATCTGAAATTATACCTTCTTGGAGTTTATATTTGACCTACACTAGAGAAGTTATGTTTCTTATGAACACTGATTTTATGCTTCTCTAAAAAAAACTTAATTTCATTGGTCCTGAAGCAGTATTAATGTATTATAAAATGTGGGAGTAGTAGATACACATCGAAGGATCAATCTGTTCTGAAGTTTGTGCCTTTTACATTTTGGGAAATTTCAAAAACCATCAACAAGTCATAGGGTTGGTCAATAGAACCTGGTTTCCGTGGCCACCGGGTTGGATGAACTCCACCTCCCAGTGACTGAGAAGTATTTGCTTCCAACCAGGTCACACGCCCTGGACATCCTCCATCCAAAACATAAATGGGCCTGCTCGGTAAAGATGGCTGCAGCTGCTCCAGCCTCCCCTAACAGTTACAGTAGGTAACAGGTAAAATAGGTAAAATAGTATGCAGCAACAGCCTAAAAAGCTGCAGCCATCTCTACTGATCAGGTCGACCAGAGGGTAATAGAGCCATCATCGTTCTGATCCACCCACGCCTGCTCTGTCCTGATCTCTTGACCCTGCGTGTGCGCCTCCCCCCACCTCTTCCGCCGCCTCTCTCCCTGATCCCGCCCCCCTGCCAACTTCCACTGCATCTCCCGGCTCCAGCGGTGCCAGCGCCGCAGGAACCACCGCACGCTCCTAAAATTAATAGCATTACACATACTTGTGGACAACTTTCGCTGGTAGTTGACTGGTTAAAAATTTGTTTCTGGTGCTGAATCTTTTTCATATATATGCAGTTTAATTTTGGGGAGAGAACTGAAGACAGTAGAGCGGTAGAGGCACACGTCGGGCAACCGGCCACAGCTCCCTTGGCCCAATTTTTTTTCTTAGCAATCGTATATTTTGGCCCTTGTGAACTGAAGTCTGGAGGCCCATAACTCTTCTCCATAGCCTTCCGTATTTATGTAATGCCATACTTGGTGCTTCCATCAAATTATATTATGACTTAATGACTTTTTTTTTTGCGGAGGATGACTTATTGACTTATGTAGCACTTGTATACATGTTGATTCATACTAGCCAAATTGCCCACCTCCCCCAACCCCCCCTCCTCTTCATTTTTCCACTTACCGAAGAACCTCCAATGTCTTATTAATGTTTGCACATAGGCACTGGTGGTGGTGCTATCACTGGAAGAGATTTCATTCATTTACTTGAGAAGCACAAGCCATCTTTGCAGTGGGATGAGCAAAGTTTGGAGCATTTTTTCATCTATTCGGATGAAGGCGTGAAGCATGCTGTATTTTATCCAACACTGATGTCACTTTCTGTACGTTTGGATGAAGCGCGGAATTGGGGAACAGGCCTTTCGATTTGGGAGATTGGACAAGGTTTAGACTACTTTTTTGATGTTCTATAGGAATGTCTTAATATGCCTTTGGTATGGAGTTGTGTCTATTAAACTAGAGTGTGAAGTATGGTCTTTTGGTACTGTCTGCACCGTGGGCATTGTTCTTTTCAGCATTGGTACTATCAGCTGGTAACAGCTCACATCCACCATGAGAAACTGCTTTACTGAAGATCTGTGCCGGCTGGGTACACAAGAGTGAAGTTGTAAGAGGCAACTGTATTCATCTTTTCTTATGGCGTACTATACTGTTATACACCTTCTAAAACATGATTGATATTTTTGTTGGAATATGTGTGTATTAGGCCCATGAGGCTAGGCCCATGAGGCCCATGTATGGTTACCTATATAGCTACCCTTTTAGGGTTAGCCCAAATCAATAGATTCTCATTCACTAACATGGTATCAGCAGCCTAGGGTTTGCTCCTCCTCTCCAGCACCCTCTCCCAGCCGCCGCCTGAGCCGTCGGCCGGCTAGCCGCCGCCGGCGCCATGGCCGGCCCCCCAACTCCTCCATCCTACTATACCTATTTCCCTACCCTTCCCTCCCCATCCTGGGCCCAGGTGGCATCCCCACCCGCCTCTTCCCCACCTACCATCGTCGGCGCGGATGCAGCAGGCGCGCTGGCCGTGACTCCGGCGGTTCCCCAGGGCAGCGGCGCGGCTCCTACACCACCTGCCCCGGTAGGGATGGCCGGGGATGGGGCCCGGGCGGCTGCTGCTCACCCTCACCCGCCTGCCTTCCACCCGCCGGCCACTGCCGCACCCTACCCGCTGCCGCCTGGTGTCCGCCCGGAACTCCACCAGCCGCCATCTGCCGCCAAAGCCGTCGATTTCGCTACTACTGCTGCCGAACTGGACGCTCCAGTCCGCCCAGGCCTGGGCCGGACTCCTCTGCTGCCGGGACTGCCCCTCAGTGGGGGGACTCTGCTTCCCGCAGCAAACCTCGGCGCTCCTCCTGGTGCTGTCGCAGGGGCTCTCCCAACTGCACCTCCGCCGGGTCCGGACTCCGCCCTCGCCGCCGCTCTCGTCGCTGCTCGGGCTGCCGCTGCAGAGGGGCAGGCTCATGTGCGCGCGGCTGCCCTCGTGTGGGAGCATGAGCGCGACACGGCCGACGCCCTGGCACGCCAGATCACCGAGGCGGAGCAGCTCCTCGCCTCTCCTGCCTCCTAGGACGCTGCGGCAACCTCCTCCGTCTCGTCGGGACACCGCGTGTCCCACACCGCCGTCCTCTGGCACGACCCGGCCGACCCGCTCGTGACTCAGCTGCACTACCAGGCCGGGAGGGTCCAGAACATTCGCCTCCTCGTCCCGATCGTCCTCGAGCCGGAGTCGCCCTCCTACGCCCGCTGGAGGGATCTGGTGCTTCTCACTCTCCGCCGCTACGCCCTTGATGATCACGTCCTTGTTGACATCTCGGTCGCCGTTCAGACACCGTCCTGGCTCCGTCTCGACAGCATCGTCTTCTCGTGGATCCTGGGGACGATCTCCTTGGACCTCCACGACCTCGTTCGCAACTCCCCTGACGCACGGCGGGCGTGGCTTGCCCTTGAGGGGCAGTTCCTGGGCAACGCCGAGGCCCGGGCTCTGCGTCTCGACGTGAGCTTCCGCACTTTCGTCCAGGGTGACCTCTCCGTTGGCGATTTCTGTCGTCGGATGAAGGGCATGGCAGACTCTCTTGGCGACCTCGGCTGGCCCGTGGAGGATCGCATCTTGGTCCTCAACGTCCTCCGCGGGCTCAGTGACCGCTACGCCCACCTCAGGACATGGATCACTCGTCAGCGGCCCTTCCCCACCTTCCTGCAGGTCCGTGACGACCTGGTCATGGAGGAGCTCACTCAGGGCATCCAGCCGGGGTCCGTCACTTCTCCGCGGTCCTCGTCTTCTTCGACGGCTCTGGCTGCTACTCCGCCGCGTCCCTCTGCTCCACCACGTTCGTCCGCTACACCACCGTCGTCTCTCCTGGGTCCCCCTCCCTCCGGGCCGAGCAGGGGTGGGGGGGTCATGGCGGTCGTCGTCGCCGTGGTAGGGGTCGCGGGGGAGGCTGTGGTATCACCTAGGCTCCGGCTGGTGGTCAGGCACCGGCTGGACCGCAGGGGGGTCACCATGGTCGTCGTTCCACAACCCGTGGTCAGGGCGCATCTGAAAGTCCCTAGTTTGGTTTTGTCTAATTGATGAAACCTAGGACTAACCTTTGTATCTAAGTGGATGATTTAGATAAAGATGGTCATTGAATATGAGACGTGACATTGAGTCATGTGACTAAGATGAAGACCAAGATGATGCTTGGCTTGATGGACCGGTTGTGAGGGTGAAGGGCAAGTCGAGGCTTCGAAGCGAAGGACCATGCGATGGTGAAGCTTGAGCAAGACTTGGCGCCGACGGACCGATGCAACGGTGAAGAGCAAGTGAAGTCAAGGTCGATGGATCGAGACGGTCATGTGATGATATGAAGTGGATCATATCTTTTGGAGAAACAAAATGGGCTCAAGGCAAAGGTATAACCATAGGGCCATTTTGTTTTGCACTCAAGACACCATAGAGGGTGTGAGTGGTTTAGGATCGATAGCCGAACTATTAAGAGGGGAAGTCTTATCGGTTATTCGATGCACGGGTGCCACTAGGTGAATTCATGAAGTGCATTGCATGTAGGGCCTAGTGAGCTAACTGGAAAACCTTCGAAAATGTTTATGAAAAGGCTAACACACGTGCACAAGGTGGTGATCACTTGTTGGTGTTAGCACATTTGCGAAGGGGTTGAAGTTTGAGCGGTAGAGAGGGTTTAGGTCTCTCTCTCCCTCCCGCCGAGCTTGCGAGCGCGGGATTCAGGCGTTTTTGGGAACTTGAAATGCCTATTTTCCACTACGCCGGAAGTCGGAAAAGAAACGGAGGCGAACGGAGGTCACAGAGGTGACCGGACGCTGCACCGGACGCGGTCAGGGTATGACCGGACGCGTCCGGTCAGTACAGCGCAGGCGCGGGTGCTAGGGTTTGCAACCGTCGCGTCTGGTCACTCGCAGGACCGGCGCGTCCGGTCAGGTGTCCAGAGGAAACTGAGTACGATCGGACGCGAGGCGCGTTCGGTCACACATGATCGGACGCGTCCAATCATCGAGGGAGCTTATTGGACTCAAACCGGACGCGGGCACTGTCGCGTCCGGTCGTTGCGAGGGGCGCGTCCGATCGTTACTTCGCGGGCGCGCGGTGCTGTGCGATCGGCGCGTCCAGTCGTTGACTGGAGCGTGTCCGGTCATACGGGACCGGCGCGTCCGGTCGTTTTGAGAGGCGCGTCCGGTCGTTGGTTTGACCGTTGGGGTCAGTGACCGTTGGAGAATCGGACGCGGTTGAGCGCGTCCGGTCAGTTATGACCGGCGCGTCCGGTCATCCCGAACAGACCCAGTGAAGGGGTATAACGACTCTATTTAGATGGGATGCTTATAAATACTTGTTGGTCGGCCCTTGGGGAGGTCTCTCGTGATTTCTAACATTCTTGTGCATCCTTTGAGCTAGAGCATCTCCTCCCACTCATCTCTCTTGCTTGATTGCAAATCAAAAGTGAGATTGAGTGATCCCAAAGTGCATTGCATAGCTTGAGGGCATCTAGTGGCACTTGTGGGTGGTTTAGCCGGTGGATTTCTTGTTACTCTTGGAGAGTACCGCTCCTAGCCGGCTTGGAGATTATTGGAGGCATTGGCAAGAGAAGGTGATTGTTCTTGGCCACCTCCGGTTGATTGTAAGAGGTTCTTGTGCTTTCCTCGGCGGGACGGCAAAAGCAACTCTATTACATTGCGCGTGTCATTGAGTTACCTCACTTGAGAGTGGTGTCTTGCGGTGCCTTGCGGGGCGTGCCTTGAGGGGCAAGTGACTTGAGGGTCACACCGAGGAACCATCTAAGTGTTGGTCGACACAACCGGTGACGTAGCTTGTCGGTGCACAAGTGAACACCGGGTGAACAAAAATATTGTGTCTCTTGTCTCCCGGTGATTGGTCTTCATATTGTGTTGTTGTCAATATTGATTGGTTGTATATCATCTTGGTGATTGGCAACATCTTCACTCCACCGTCGGTATAAGATTCATAATCCTATCTCTTGCATTTACATTTACTAGATTATCTTGTGTAGCTCTAGTGATAGCCTTTGCTAGTAGTTGTTAGCTTGCTCACTAGAGTAAAATTAGTGACATAGCCCTTGTGTAAACTAGAGATCATAATCTACTAGACTTGTGGATAGGAGGCTTGCAACACAACCGTAGGCTAAGCAAAACTCGCTTTGCACCGTTTGTTATTCTAACAAGTTTGCTTAGTGATTCTTGTAGAAATTTTTATAGGCTATTCATCCCCCCTCTAGCCATCTAGGACCTTACAAGTGGTATCGGAGCCGTGGTCACCGTTTTAATCAAGGCTTAACATCCTTCGGTGTGAAAATGGCTCAAATTGTGTTCAATCATGTTGGGGGCAAGCCACCGTTCTTTGATGGTGTTAGTTCTTTTGCTCATTGGAAGAGAAAGATGACAATGTACCTTGGTTCTATTCATGAGAGAGTTTTGCAAGTCACCGAGAATGACTTTGCTATCATTGATCCCGATCATCTCACCGATGAAGATAGAGCAAATAGAACATGCAATAGAATGGCTCTCAATACACTTTACCATGGCATTGACACAAAAGTATTTGAGGGCATCAAGGACTTAGAATTGGCATATGAAGTATGGACAAGGTTGAGTGAAACATATGAGGGCACTAAGGTTGTGAAGAGTGCCAAGCTATATGGGCTCAAGAGTGAGTTTGAGAACTTCAAGAAAAAGGATGATGAAACAATCATTGAAATGTTTTATAGATTGCAAGTGATAGTCAATGATCTCAAGAGCTTAGGGCACAAGACTCAAGATCAAGATTTTTGTCACAAGTTCTTATTGAGCTTACCTAGAAGATTCAAGATGTTGATCATGATGTTGCAAAGAGATGGGCTTGAAGCAATGAAGCCTAATGATTTGCTTGGTGAAGTATTGACCTATGACAAATATGATCAAGATGTTGATGACAAGGAGGTGGAAGATGAGAAGAAGAAGAAGAAGACCGTGGCATTCAAGGCCATCTCCTCCAAGGGCAAAGCTACCATCATTGAAGAAGAAGAAGACAATAGTGAAGATGAAGATTATGAAATTGATGATGAGGCATTTGCTTTTGTAGTTAAGAAAATGGATTACATGTTCATTAAGAGAAGAGGCTTCAAAAAGAGAATTGACAACTTCAAGAGCAATGAGCAACAAAGGAGGTGTTTCAATTGTGATAGCACCGAACATCTTCAAGCCGAATGTCCCTATGATAAGAAGAAGAATAATAAGAGGGGCAAGTTTGAGAAGAAAAAGAGAGAAGCCAAGATGACTTTCAAGAAGGACAAGAACGGAGCCTATGTGGTCACTTGAGAAAGTGATGATGATGATGAAGAAGAAGAATCATCCAACAAGGCTTTTGCTTCCATTGCTATCAACAAGAAGCCTTTACTATTTGATTCATCCTCTTCGTGCTTCATGGCCAAAGAAGCTAAGGTATTATATGATGAGAGTGATGATGAAAGTGAAATGGAATATGTTCATGATAGTGATAATGATAATAATAATGATAATGAAAATGATGATGATGAACCAACTAAAGAACAACTATATGACTTGATGCAACAAACTAGAGACATAGCTATTGCCAAGAACAAAGAGTGTAAGAAGCTTTCAATGAAAGTAGCAATACTTGAGAAAGTTCTAGGTGAGCTTAACACCACTCATGAGAGTCTAGTGGAAGACCATGAGGATCTTGGTAAAGCTCATTCCAAGCTTGAAAAAGCCCACTCATTGCTACTTGAGTAACAAGCAAAGAAGAAGGTTGTTGTATCATGTGATATAGACGTTACATGTGATATAATTGATGAATCTTTTTATAAACCTATCATCATGACAAATGCTAACCCTTCTTGTAGCTCTTCATCCACCACCACCAACTCTACCTCCACTACTAGTGATGGTTTCACTTGTGATACCTCACTAATGGTTGAGAATGAGACTCTCAAGAGAGAGGTGGATGAGCTCACTCACGCCCTAGGCAAGACCTATGGTGGTGAGGCCCGCTTGCTTAAGTGCTTGGGTAGCCAAACGTTCTCTTTTAACAAAGAGGGATTGGGCTACACCCCCAAGAAAGGCAAGTCGGCCTTTGCAACTCCAAAGCCTAGCTTTGTGAAGAGCAATGGTCGGTTTTGCAATAGATGCAAGCAAGTTGGGCACTTAGAGCATAATTGTAATAAAAAGAACCAAAGCAAGAAATTTGTTAATGCTATACCTTTTGATTCTTGCTATGTGCTTATCAAAGGTGTGAAGGGTGTGCAAGCTAAGTTTATTGGTACACCCATTGTTGGCCCAAAGAAGAAGGCTATTTGGGTACCAAAGAGCTTAGTTACTAACCTACAAGGACCCAAGTAAAAATGGGTACCTAAGCTTCATTGATTTGCTTGTAGGTCAATTACAAAGCCGGAGGGAGGCATTGGATTATTGATAGTGGGTGCACTCAACACATGACCGGTACATCAAGAATGTTTGACTCAATCAATGACAATAATAGTGGTGTTGATTCTATCACATTTGACAATAACAAGAAAGGTAAGGTTATTGGCTTGGGCAAGATTGCAATATCAAATGATTTGAGTATCTCCAATGTGTTGCTAGTTGAAAGCTTGGATTTCAATCTTCTATCCGTGGCACAAATATGTGATCTTGGTTACAAATGTATCTTTGGGGTTGATGATGTGGAAGTCATTAGTATGGATGGTTCAAATGTGGCATTAAAGGGCTTTAGATATGAGAATCTCTATCTAGTTGACTTCAATGCTAGAGAAACTTCTTTGACAACTTGCTTAATCTCCAAATCAAGTATGGGTTGGCTTTGGCATAGAAGGCTTGGTCATGTTGGCATGAAACAATTGAAGAAGCTTACAACTCACAATCTTGTCAACGGTTTGAAAGATGTTGAATTTGAGAAGAATAAGCTTTGTAGTGCATGTCAAGCCGGGAATCAAGTTTGAAGCTCACATCCAAAGAAGAGTACAATGAGCACATGCAAAGCATTTGATTTGATGCACATGGATATATTTGGCCCAACAACATACTCAAGCTTAGGTGGTAATAAGTATGTCTTTGTCATAGTGGATGACTTCACAAGATTCACATGGGTATTCTTCCTTAGTGACAAAAGTGAAGTGTTTGACACCTTTAAGATATTTCTCACTAGAGTTCACAATGAGTTTAAGATTAGAATCAAGAAAGTGAGAAGTGACAATGGAAGTGAGTTCAAGAATACAAGAATTGAAGAACTTTGTGATCACTATGGCATTGGACATCAATTCTCGGCCAAGTACACTCCACAATCAAATGGCCTAGTTGAGAGAAAAAATAGAACATTGCTTGATATGGCTAGATCAATGCTTCATGAGTACAATGTGAGTCAATCTTTTTGGGATGAAGCAATCAATACCGCTTGCTACTACATCAATAGACTATATTGTCATCCATTGCTAGAGAAGACCCCATATGAGCTACTTCATGGAAGAAAGCCCAATATTTCTTACTTTAGAGTGTTTGGTTGCAAATGCTATATCTTGAAAAAGGGCACTAGATTGGGAAAGTTTGACAAGAGATGTGATGAGGGGTTCCTACTTGGTTATTCAACTACAAGCAAAGCTTATAGAGTTTGGAACAATTCAAGTGGCATTCTAGAAGAAGTCCATGATGTGCAATTTGATGAAACCAATGGGTCACAAGATGAAGAAGAGAATCTAGATGATATTGGTGGAACTCAATTGGTGGAAGCAATGAAGAACATGGACATTGGGGACATTAGAGCAAAGCAAGTTATTGATATTCAAGATGATGATAAAGATCAAGTGCTAAGTTCTCCATTCAAGCTAGCTAGTGACTCTCAAGTGCAAGATCATGGTGCTAGTTCATCTCATCAAGATACATCAAGTGATCAACCAAGCTCAAGCAATCAAGTGCAAGTACACCAACCACAACATGTTGCAAGAGATCACCCCATTGATAGTGTTATTGGTGATATTAGAAGTGGTGTGCAAACAAGATCAAGATTGGCTATGTTTTGTGAGCATGCATCATTTGTGTCAACCATAGAACCAAAGAAAATAGAAGAAGCTTTGAGGGATGCCGATTGGATCATGGCTATGCAAGAAGAGCTTAACAATTTCACAAGAAATGATGTTTGGGAATTGGTGGAAAGGCTAAATGACTACAATGTGATTGGAACCAAATGAGTGTTCAAAAACAAGCAAGATCAAGATGGCATTGTGGTGAGAAACAAAGCAAGACTAGTTGCTCAAGGTTACACTCAAGTAGAAGGTCTTGACTGTGATGAGACATATGCTCCCGTGGCAAGATTGGAGGCAATAAGGATTCTATTGGCTTATGCTTGTGCACACAACATCAAACTATATCAAATGGATGTCAAAAGTGCATTTCTCAATGGGATCATCAATGAGTTAGTCTTTGTTGAGCAACCTCCTGGATTTGAAGATGACAAGAAACACAACCATGTATACAATTTGAAGAAGGCTTTATATGGCTTAAAGCAAGCACGTAGAGCATGGTATGAGAGGCTAAGGGATTTCCTTCTCTCTAAGGGATTCAAGATGGGCAAGGTTGATACAACTCTATTCACCAAGAAGATTGGAAATGATCTATTTATAGTGCAAATATATGTTGATGACATCATCTTTGGATCAACCGATCAAGCTTATTGTGAAGAATTTGGTGCTATGATGGCCAAAGAGTTTGAAATATCTATGATTGGTGAACTTAGCTACTTTCTTGGTCTCCAAGTCAAGCAATTGAAGAATGGGACATTTGTGAGTCAAGGGAAATACATAAGAGACATGTTGAAGAAGTTTGGAATGCAAGATGCAAAGCCAATTTCAACTCCAATGGATACAAATGGCAATTTGGATAGTGATTTTGATGGCAAAATGGTGAATCAAAAGGAATATCGGTCTTTGATTGGAAGTCTACTCTATGTCACCGCATCAAGGCCGGATGTCATGTTTAGTGTTTGTATGTGTGCTAGATATCAAGCCTCACCTAGAGAGAGTCATCTCACGGCCGCAAAGAGAATATTGAGGTACTTGAAGCAAACAAGAGATGTTGGACTATGGTATCCCAAGGGGTCAAAATTTGAATTGATTGGATATTCGGACTCCGACTATGGGGGTTTTAGATCAATAGAAAGAGCACAAGTGGCACATGTAAATTACTTGGAAGATCACTTGTGTCATGGTCCTCAAAGAAACAAAATAGTGTGGCAATCTCTACCGCCGAAGCCGAATATGTGAGTGCGGGGAGTAGTTGTGCACAATTGCTATGGATGAAATCAACTTTGAAGGATTATGGCCTCAACTTCAAGAATGTGCCATTACTATGTGATAATGAAAGTGCAATCAAGATGATACAAAACCCGGTTCAACATGGAAGAACAAAGCATATTAACATAAGGCATCATTTCATTAGAGATCATCAATAAAAGGGAGATATTGCCATTTAAAGTGTTGGCACCAATGATCAACTTGCCGATATTCTCACCAAGCCACTTGATGAAAAGAGGTTTTGCAAGCTAAGGAATGAATTGAATATTCTTGATTTCTCAAACATGAGTTGAATGCATCCCACCCACTTATTGACATGCCTCTCCTTCGACATTGCAAGGTAAAATTGATTGACATGTCATTCATCCTATGCTAAGGACTTGCTAGAGCATATAGACATAATAAGTGGTACGCATAAGCATTCATGATAAATCAAATGAATTTGATGGATATATGTTACCACTATTGCTTCTATGCTTGTCTTTGATCTAGTGGTGGCATATGACATGTTTGTGAGCTTGTAAACCTAGTGTTGAATCTAGAAGATTTGCTATAAGTGTTTAATTCAACATAGACAAGATAACCCTTATTATGAGGAGTGAAGAAGCTTGTCTTTGGTTCAAATCGAATTAAATCTCTTTGGCAAGTATTTTAGGTTGAACCAAATTTGATAAATTCTAACCTACTCCATCAAACATTGTTTTTCTCTCCACAATTTGATCCCATTTTTGGGTAAGTTGTTGACAAAGGGGGAGAGAAAAAATGATTCAATATGATAAAGGGGTAAATAAAATTTTGATGCACATAAGTAGGGGGAGCAAGCTCATAAACAAAGTTGTTGTATTTGTTTGTGCATTCTTATATGACTTGCTCATTGCACATGTTTTTAAATTCAATATACGTGCTTGTGTGGTGCAATGCTAGTATAGAACTTGAATGATGAAATGATCTACTAGCATGCATAGGAATAGTTTACATGTGGTATCTAGACATGCTTAAAGCTCTACAAGTGGTACAAGTGGTACAAAAACCTTTACATATAATGTTAATCTCACGGGGTTCTTGAGTTGTGATGGATGTCTAGTTACTTTATGATACTAAGGATGGTGTAAAAGGCAACTCCGATTGGTATCACGCTTAAAAGGTCCATTTCTTACACCTTAGCATCATTTTGGTAGAATTACTCTCTCAACACTTCTATTTATGCATATGTGCAAAGCTTTCAATCCAAACTCTATGCACATATGTAGGGAGAGCTAATGCTACCAAAACCGAGCTTGTGATAATTGTTCAAATTTTATTTATGAGCATAATGATTGGACAAGTATGACAAGTTCAAAACTTTTATTATCAAAATCATCTTTGTGAGGGTTGTCATCAATTACCAAAAAGGGGGATATTGAAAGTCCCTAGTTTGATTTTGGCTAATTGATGAAACCTAGGACTAACCTTTGTATCTCAGTGGATGATTTAGATAAAGGTGGTCATTGAATATGAGACATAACATTTACTCATGTGACTAAGATGATGAAGACCAAGATGATGCTTGGCTCGATGGACCGGTTGTGAGGGTGAAGGGCAAGTCGAGGCTTCGAAGCGAAGGACCTTGCGATGGTGAAGCTTGAGCAAGACTTGGCGCCGACGGACCGATGCAACGGTGAAGAGCAAGTGAAGTCAAGGTCGATGGATCGAGACGGTCATGTGATGATATGAAGTGGATCATATCTTTTGGAGAAACAAAATGGGCTCAAGGCAAAGGTATAACCATAGGATCATTTTGTTTTGCACTCAAGACACCATAGAGGGTGTGAGTGGTTTAGGATCGATAGCCGAACTATTAAGAGAGGAAGTCTTATCGGTTATTCGATGCACGGGTGCCACTAGGTGAATTCATGAAGTGCATTGCATGTAGGGCCTAGTGAGCTAACTGGAAAACCTTCGAAAATGTTTATGAAAAGGCTAACACACGTGCACAAGGTGGTGATCACTTGTTGGTGTTGACACATTTGCGAAGGGGTTGAAGTTTGAGCGGTTGAGAGGGTTTGGGTCTCTCTCTCCCTCCCGCCGAGCTTGCGAGCGCGAGATTCAGGCGTTTTTGGGAACTTGAAATGCCTATTTTCTACTACGCCGGAAGTCAGAAAAGAAATGGAGGCGAACGGAGGTCACAGAGGTGACCGGACGTTGCACCGGACACGGTCAGGGTATGACCGGACGCGTCTGGTCAGTACAGCGCAGGCGCGGGTGCTAGGGTTTGCAACCGGCGCGTCCGGTCACTCGCGGGACCGGCACGTCCGGTCAGGTGTCCAGAGGAAACTGAGTACGATCGGACGCGAGGCGCGTCCGGTCACACATGATCGGACGCGTCCGATCATCGAGGGAGCTTACTGGACTCAAACCGGACACGGGCACTGTCGCGTCCGGTCGTTGCGAGGGGCGCGTCCGGTCGTTACTTCGCGGGCGCGCGGTGCTGTGCGATCGGCGCGTCCGGTCGTTGACTGGAGCGTGTCCGGTCACTCGGGACCGGCGCGTCCGGTCGTTTTGAGAGGCGCGTCCGGTCGTTGGTTTGACCGTTGGGGTCAGTGACCGTTGGAGAATCGGACGCGGTTGAGCGCGTCCGGTCAGTTATGACCGGCGCGTCCAGTCATCCCGAACAGACCCAGTGAAGGGGTATAACGGCTCTATTTGGATGGGATGCTTATAAATACTTGTTGGCCAGCCCTTGGGGAGGTCTCTCGTGATTTCTAACATTCTTGTGCATCCTTTGAGCTAGAGCATCTCCTCCCACTCATCTCTCTTGCTTGATTGCAAATCAAAAGTGAGATTGAGTGATCCCAAAGTGCATTGCATAGCTTGAGGGCATCTAGTGGCACTTGTGGGTGGTTTAGCCGGTGGATTTCTTGTTACTCTTGGAGAGTACCGCTCCTAGCCGGCTTGGAGATTGTTGGAGGCATTGGCAAGAGAAGGTGATTGTTCTTGGCCACCTCCGGTTGATTGTAAGAGGTTCTTGTGCTTTCCTCGGCGGGACGGCAAAAGCAACTCTATTACATTGCGCGTGTCATTGAGTTACCTCACTTGAGAGTGGTGTCTTGTGGTGCCTTGCGGGGCGTGCCTTGAGGGGCAAGTGACTTGAGGGTCACATCGAGGAACCATCTAAGTGTTGGTCGACACAACCGGTGACGTAGCTTGTCGGTGCACAAGTGAACACCGGGTGAACAAAAATATTGTCTCTTGTCTCCCGGTGATTGGTCTTCATATTGTGTTGTTGTCAATATTGATTGGTTGTATATCATCTTGGTGATTGGCAACATCTTCACTCCACCGTCGGTATAAGATTCACAATCCTATCTCTTGCATTTACATTTACTAGATTATCTTGTGTAGCTCTAGTGATAGCCTTTGCTAGTAGTTGTTAGCTTGCTCACTAGTGTAAAATTAGTGACATAGCCCTTGTGTAAACTAGAGATCATAATCTACTAGACTTGTGGATAGGAGGCTTGCAACACAACCGTAGGCTAAGCAAAACTCGCTTTGCGCCGTTTGTTATTCTAACAAGTTTGCTTAGTGATTCTTTAAAAATTTTTATACGCTATTCACCCCCCCTCTAGCCATCTAGGACCTTACAGCATCTCTATGTGGCCCTACCACGCTCCCGGGGGTGAGCCTCGCCCACCGGTGGCCATGTTCACTGGAGCTCCACCTCTTGGCGTCTCCACTGCGCCTACATGGGCTACACCCACCGGCACCCCTCCTAGGGTTGCCGGCTGGGACCAGGTGGCCTTGGCTCGCTCCTTCAGCACCATGGGCCTGACTCCTCCTGTCAGACCGGAGTGGATCGCCGACTCGGGGGCCACCTACCATACCACCCCTGACCCTGGTATACTCTCATCTGTCCATTCTCCATCTCCTTCTCTCCCTTCGTCCATTATGGTCACAAATGGTTCGTGTCTTCCTATCACGTCTGTGGGTACCGCCGGTGCTCATGGCTCCTTTCGTCTTCCTGATGTTCTTGTTGCTCCTTCTATGGTTCACAACCTTCTTTCTATTCGTCATTTTACAACTGACAATTCTTGTTCTGTGGAGTTTGACTCTTCTGGTCTTACTGTAAAGGATTTGGCTTCCCGGCGTCCTCTGCTTCGATGTGACAGCACCGGGCCCTTTTACACTCTTCGCTTCCCGACGGCTACTTCCTCTACTTCGTCGTCCGTTTTTTCAGCTGCCTTCGCCGCCTCTACTTCCTCTACCACTTGGCACCGGCGCCTCGGCCATCCTGGACGTGATGCCCTGATGCAGCTCAGTCGTAGCTCCGGTCTTCCATGTACTCGGGCTCCTGATGAGCATTTGTGTCATGCGTGCCAATTGGGCCGACATGTTCATCTTCCTTTTCATAGTTCTACTTCACATGCGGCCTGCATTTTTGATCTTGTACATTGCGACCTATGGACATCTCCTGTCATCAGTATTTCCGCTTACAAGTACTATCTTGTGGTGGTCGATGATTTTTCGCATTATTCGTGGACCTTTCCCCTATGTGCGAAGTCTGACACTTTCCCCACGCTCCTTCACTTCTTCTCGTGGGTGTCCACACAGTTTGGCCTCACCATCAATGCCATCTAGTGTGACATGGTCGTGAGTTTGATAACTCCACCTCTCGCGCCTTCTTTCTCCCTCACGGTGTTCAGTTGCGCATGTCCTGCCCATATACCTCTTCCCAGAATGGCAAGACCGAACGGATGATTCGCACCACCAACGACACCGTGCGCACCCTTCTGTTTCAGGCCTCTCTTCCTGCTCGCTTTTGGGCTAAGGGCTTACACACCTCCACCTACCTCCTCAACCGTCTTCCTTCCGCTGCCTGTCCCGCTCCTACGCCACACCACGCACTCTTCGGTACCCCTCCTCGGTACGATCATCTTCGCGTCTTCGGGTGTGCGTGTTACCCCAACACCACTGCCACTTCTTCCCATAAGCTGGACCCCCGCTCCACTCTCTGTGTCTTTCTCGGGTACTCCCCAGATCACAAGGGGTACCAGTGCTTTGACCTCACCTCCCGTCGGGTACTCATCTCTCGCTATGTGGTGTTCGATGAGTCCGTCTTTCCCTTCTCCAGCACACCCACCACCAGTCCTGTTTCTGATCCCTCCTCTCTCTTTCCCGCTGACACGGTGGTTCAGCCACTTTTTCCGTGGTCTCCTGCAGGTACTGCTTCGCCGCGCTCCTTACCGGGCACCTGTCCTAGCTCCTCGGCGAGTGTGGGCCCGACGTCCCCTGGCGCGGCACCGACCTCTCCAGATGGCGCAGACTTGGGGACTTCGCTTCCCGATACTGCCCCGGGGGGACCGTGCCGGTCACCGTGCTCCGGTGCTGCCCCGACACCTTCACCTGCCCCGGCACCTCCTTCATGGTTTGCTGCGCCGGTACGGGTGTACCAGCGCAGGGCGTGGCCGCTGCCACTCGCGGTACTTTCTCCGCCAGGAACACCGACACCACCGCCACAGTCCCCGTCGGCCCATGTCGCACCGCCGGTCTATCACCCACCGTTTCTTCACCGACACCCGCGGCATGTTCACCCGATGGTGACACGGCACGCGGCTGGCACACTGCCACCCCGGGTTCTTGCTGCGTCGACCGGCGACGCGCCGGTTTCCCCTGTACCCTCTTCCGTCCGTGACGCCTTGTTGGATCTCCACTGGTACCACGCGATGGAAGAGGAGTACGCCGCGCTCCTCGCCAACCAGACATGGGAGCTGGTGCCCCGGCCGCCGGGCTCCAACGTCGTCACCGGCAAGTGGATCTGGACCCACAAACGTCAGGCTGATGGCACTCTTGAGCGCTACAAGGCTCGCTGGGTTCTCCGGGGTTTCACTCAGCGCCCTGGGGTTGACTATGATGAGACCTTCAGCCCAGTGGTCAAGCCGGCCACCGTCCGCATAGTGCTCTCGTTGGCGCTTGCTTGCTCATGGCCCGTCCATCAGCTGGACGTCAAGAATGCTTTTCTGCATGGCCTTCTCACCGAGACAGTGTACTGCAGTCAGCCGGCAGGGTTCGTTGATTCCTCCCGTCCTGACATGGTCTGCCGGCTCAACAGGTCTCTCTATGGCCTCAAGCAGGCACCCCGGGCGTGGAACCATCGGTTTGCTGCTTTCCTGCTAACTCTGGGGTTTGTGGAGGCCAAGTCTGATACATCTCTGTTTATCTATCACCATGGAGCTGACACTGCGTACTTGCTGCTCTATGTTGATGACATTGTCCTCACAACCTCTAGTGAGCCCTTTCTCCGCCGGATCATTGCCGCTC
Source organism: Saccharum hybrid cultivar R570 (assembly GCA_038087645.1). Classification (NCBI taxonomy): domain Eukaryota; kingdom Viridiplantae; phylum Streptophyta; class Magnoliopsida; order Poales; family Poaceae; genus Saccharum; species Saccharum hybrid cultivar. Next base: position 1,531,584 of record JAQSUU010000100.1, read on the forward strand.
TTCAGCAGGAGTTTGCTATGAAGGATCTGGGTGTGCTCCACCATTTCCTCGGGGTCACTGTTGAGCCTTGTCTTGCCGGGTTACTTCTTCACCAGCGGCAGTATACTCGGGATATCCTGGAGCGGGCTGAGATGACTTACTGCAACCCCTGCTCCACTCCGGTTGATACTCAGGGCAAGCTGTCAGAGGCTGAGGGCCCCCCAGTGTCTGATCCCACTGCGTACAAGAGTCTTGCTGGTGCCCTTCAGTACCTCACCTTCACCCGGCCGGACATCACCTATGCAGTTCAGCATATCTGTCTTCACATGCATGATCCCCGGGAGCCCCACCTCACGGCTCTCAAGCGCCTCCTCTGCTACCTCCGGGACACGATCGACTACGGCCTCCTACTTCACCAATCCTCCTCCGCCGACCTTGTCGTCTACACTGACGCTGACTGGGCGGGGTGCCCAGACACTCGGCGCTCCACCTCCGGCTACGCTGTCTTCTTGGGCGGCAACCTGGTGTCCTAGTCGTCTAAGCGCCAGCCTGTGGTCTCCCGGTCCAGTGCTGAGGCGGAGTACCGCGCTGTCGCTAACGGCGTGGCTGAGGCCTCCTGGCTCCGGCAGCTTCTCGCTGAGCTGCATACTCCGCCCTCCCGGAGCACGCTGATCTACTGCGACAATGTCAGTGCAGTCTGCCTCTCCACCAACCCCATCCAACACCAGCGGACGAAGCACGTGGAGATCGACCTACACTTTGTCCGTGATCGGGTGGTCATGGGCGAGGTGCGGGTCCTTCATGTTCCGACCAGCTCCCAGTTTGCGGACATCTTCACCAAAGGCCTCCCGTCCTCGACCTTCAACGAGTTTCGCTCCAGCCTCAACATCACCAGTGGCTAGTTGCGTCTGTGGGGGGACTTGTGTGTGTTCTTTCTTCTTCTTGTTCAGCCTGGAACTCCGCTGCGCCGGTAGTTCAGACTGCGGGGGGGTGTTGGAATATGTGTGTTAGGCCCATGAGGCTAGGCCCATGAGGCCCATGTATGGTTACCTATATAGCTACCTTTTAAGGGTTAGCCCAAATCAATAGATTCTCATTCCCTAACAATTTTCTGGTGTTTTATACATTTTCTTACTGTGCTTTTTACAAAATTGGCATCATGTCATAACAAGATGTACACAAACTGAAAACCAATAACACTTCTAACTCACTTGATAATGCCAAATCCACAGCACTCCTTGTGCAAACTAAGGGCGTCTCCAAGGATTGAGCTAGCAAACTAGCTCATATTTTGCTACATCATTAAAAGAATAGTACATAAGACAAGCTCTCCGATAATTTAACTATAAACATCTTATAATGGGCGGTCCCCCATATCATTTCTTTCCTCTCATCTACACCTCACTGTGGGCTCCAACAATAGCCTTGTAGTTTGATCCAGCCTGGCTGGGAAATAAGAGAGAGTTCTTCAGCTGAGGTGAATCTGTATGACCTAGTTGAACTATCACTGTTGGAGCTGCCATAATAATACTATTTGGCTTTCTTCAATTTTGCCAGTTTAAAGGTTTTCTTTTTCAGCACATACTTGCATATATTATTGATATAAATCTAAGGCCTCGATTTCATCTTTCCTGGTGTTTTTTGGACCAGAACATCTCTACCTCTTCTGCTGTCCTTCCTGGGATTCTTCCTGCTATAATCTCCCACCTACATAATGCCATTGTATGAGCAACACAATTAGTGGAATGGAAGACATTATTTTGTATGATTTTAGCAACACATAAATATAGTGTACCTGTTCCCCACAAGCCTGTGCATTCTGAAAACAAGATCTTCCTCTTCTTCCGTGAAGTCAACAAAATGCTGTGCAGTGCTATTAGCTTCTGCAATAATTGTGAAAGGATACAGTTGATCACGAGAGTAAGAAAAAAACATTAGCAAACCATATAAAAATATATTATGGTTGCCAATCCTATGTTCGCCAACGGAATTTGCAGTTTTCTTAGGAATAATTTTTCCCCTATTTTTCGTATGCTCGAAGTCGAAGGGGCTAAATCCTCTGCACTTCATTAGGCTGGTCTGGTGGTAAATCACATGGCGTCCTGTTTGTCCCCTCAGTTTTTGTCAGTTATAGGGTATCCTAAATGGTCACTGTACACCATCTATTTTAGTTTTCATGAACATGGAAATAAATCATGGAGGTTTAGAATATGTTGGTGCGAGATCTCTTAAAATAACGAAATCATATAAGCTATTATCTTGAACACAATGATATTAACTAAAAAGCTACAGGTTCAGACTTCAGAAGAGACAGTGAACAAAGGTAAGGCAAAACAAAGCAAAGCAAGAAAATGGTGAACCTTTTGCTTCACGGCGATCATTTTCTTTGGATTTCTTGTCCTGGCTGCCACTGCTACTATCCATCAGAGGGGTTAAGTTGTCACTTGGGATGTTAAGGCTAGATTTTTCTTCCACCCTTGCAATTGCCTCTTGATCTCTTGAGTCCCCTGGACAAGATATTACGAGCAAAGCTCAGGTTTTTAAAGAGAGAGAATTGGTGGTTGCCTATCGGACCTAGCTGTACCGATTACGACTAGTGCCAATATCCCATAGGCTGGCTGTTGTTTCTCCCCTCTCGGTATCATTGGCCCAAGAAGATTGTGCCATCCAGTGTCCTTTTTCCTTAGAGTTGGTGCCACATAAGGATGAAAACGGTCGGAAACGGTCGAAAACGGACTTACGATATAGAAAAACGAAAACAGTCGGTTCGGGATATTTCTACATTTAGCAATTAAAGAGTACAAAAAATGGTTGAAAATGGTTGTGAAACCGATTGAAACTGACAATTTTTCATGTTAAAAAATGGTTCATAATATAAAAAACAAAAACGGTCAATTCATAATATTTCTGTTCCGTTTTCATCCCTAGTGCCATGTAGTCTTTGATGATACGTTTACAGTTAACAACCTGGCTCAGAATGGAAAAAGACAGCTAACTCAATTGAGCTTCTTCAATGGAGTGACATAAAGCTTCACTGTTTTTACTTAATAAATAGTAGTAGCACAGTAGATAGAAGACCCTCTTTATAACAATCTTCCATACTCGATTCCTCTTCTTATGCCCCCATTTCTGTTCTTTCTCATCATATATTAAGCAAAGAAGTATAAAATATTAATGTTTTGCATTTTTTACTTTAAAGGCGTATAAAATGTTACATGGAAATTAAAGCATATTCACGCCAGACAGGTCCTATAGATTGCCCTGAGTCCCTGACCTTGCATTTGAAGATCAAAACACTTCGGTAACTTCCCTTATTTGCCTGCAGCAGGTTTACCAATGGGTATTTCCACAAATAGTATTGGGCATATGGTATCTCTGCAGGTTCGCCAGGATCAGTATTACAATGGGTGCACATACGCGCTGGGCTCCATTCAGTTTATGTAAAACACCTAAATTAGGTATGCCTAGGAAAGTTTGATCGTATGCGGCTCCTTTTTTTAGTTTGTATATATGCATGTAGACATACTCCCGTATCTTAATAAATTTATTCCTATAGTTGTCTTAAGTCAAAAAATTTAAACTTTAACCGAATTTTTATTTTTAGAAAAAATGTTAAGATTTATGGTGTCAAATTAGTATCATTAGATTTACCATAAAATATATTTTCATAAGATGCTTATTTTATGTCATAGATGTTACACTTTTCTATAAAGTTTGACTAACATAGATTATAGGAATTGATTTATTTGAGAATGGAGGGAGTAGCATCATTCCTTAGCGGATGCACAATATGCCACAATTTCCTATCTCCCATCTCCCTGCTTCCAAATCAGAGCATATGAAAAACCTAGCGCTAATCTTAAATCTAATACATCATGAAATAAACTTGACTGGACTCATCTGTGGGGGGGGGGGGGGGGGGGGGGGGGGGGGGGGGGGGCGAAGGTCGTCGTATGTTTTCCTTCTAATGGTACAAGCATATCAGTGTTATCTTAAAGAACCTGCCGAAGATTTCAAACCATTTGTTAAAGGAGCATGAACACCTGCGCAGCACGTGGTTGATCTCGACCTCCGTCCACTAGCTTAGGCTCAACGCTGCGTAGCTTCCCCAATTAGAAGGTTCAACCAATGTACCGGTTTTCTGGACTTTTCAATGCGGTCCCACGCGCGTTAATGACCCAATTTTGATAGCGACAAACCAATCACACAACAATAGTTCATGGGGATAAGTGAGAGAAATACTGGAGAATTCTGCAGCAAGGGCAGCAACTTCTAGTGTGCTCGGAACAAAATTGTTTTCTGAAACACCTAGGCCCTAGACATGTGATCCACTGCAGTCAAGAACAGCCTGCTCATGCCAAACTCCATCCAAATTAGCCTGCCATAGCTTAACCATGCCGTCTCCTCCGGTTGATGCGAGTGTCATACCGCCCATGTCCCATTCCAGCTGCCACACCTAATCAGATTCAGAATGTAAGATGCAAGCGTAAACAATCACAAAAACAGATGCGGTCTAGTGTGCAAAAAAACAGACTAAGGTGAATCCACTGTAAGTACTGGAGCCCAGCCTTATTTATAAACTTGATTGAAGCATGCTATATTCCTTATTACTAAACATTTTAGTTCTCAAACTTCTAGGATCCAGGAAGCCCACAATGTTGCATAAAATACCTAGTGTTGAAATGAAGGACAGGTTTCAGTTATACCTCGCCATCGTGGCCGTTAAGTAAAGCAACGTTCCGTGCCGAAGGTCCGCTATCAGCGTCAGTGTTCAAACCTATATGCCAGATTGCAATTCCTTTGCAGGTTGCAACTGCGATAATCTCGTATGGTCTGGAATAGAGCACATCAAAGGAGATAGAAGCATGTCAGTATTGTTAAAAGGAAAAAGAAAGAGTAACTGCTACATTGAAACAGATATTTAAGAAACAGTTGGCTCCCATGTTCTAGTATGATCACTTAAACTCAGTATTAATTGACAGTCATGAGAGCATCTCCAGCAGTTTCCCAATACCTCACCTCTAGTATCCTAGTATTGGGAGAGGTCTATCACTGTTTTCAGGGCTTTTGAGAGAGTTGCTGCAGCAGTACCCCAATATTCATCCAGCTATATTTGGCCCAGCTTGTGAATTCAGACCAACTGAACCAGGCAGGCCCAACTTAACTGCTCCTGTATAAGCCATTGGATCATAATGGCTAGACGAGATCCCTTCTCTTCTCCCTCAAAACTAGTCTCTCTCCCTCTCCCTCTGTTCTCAGTCTCTCCCGTGATGATGCACAGAGGAAGAGGCTTGCGGCGTCTCGCCCCTCCCTCTTCTCGGGCACCATCACCTCCTCTGCACGCCTCGCCTGAAGGCCCTGGTTGGCCAGCCAGCTCCCTCCCTCCTCCGATGGATCCACTTTGATGGCACGGTGGAGCTTCACCGGTCTCCCACCCGTAGTTGCAACACCCGCCAAAAAAAAAAGGCATAATGGGGGCTCTTTCGGCTCCCTCATCTTTGAGGGGTGGGGGGCTGGATTATGGGGGGATGATAATTATTTTTCCTCATTAGGGGTGGGATTGGATGACTGCTGGAACAACAAAATCCCTCAAAAAACAGTTTTTTTTCTCATTGGGGATTGAGATAGGGAGACCGCTGGAGATGCTCTGACAGCCCCAATTGCCAAAACTTTCTAAGCTCAATAAAGCATCAAGCAGCCTGATCTCAGTTATGCCTGATTATTCATTTCAGTCTAGCAGTCCAAATATAGGGGGTTGTTTGGTCATTGAGAGGCTGGGAATTGGTAGGATTTTTCTCAATGCTTCCATGCGTCCGATTGCGCATCACCATTCACATGCCACTGCCGGCCATCGCACTTCGGGGGACTGTGGCCTAAAAATCTGGGCATTTAGGGTCCTCAGCTGGATTTTCTCCAACAGAATTGGCTCATAATCTATCCCAAACAGGGCCTAGACCTTTTCTTCTGCTGTCCTCTACAGGTTGAATAGCAGGGAGCACAGGATGATGTTAAGGCAGAACCTAACATCAAAGCGTGCAAAGCAGGTTTAGAAAAGAAATGGTTGACTAAGAACATGTATGCGTGTTTGGCAAACAATGGAAGGGACATAGGAACAGCAGTTGGGAATTAGTGGGGGAACTAGCCTGATTTTGTCTCATTTCTTTGTTTTGCATATATGATGGTAACTAAGAGAGGGTTTTCAAAAGAGAGCATTTTCAACTGTTTGGTTGGTTTGAAATAGTAACTAAAGTCATGATGAACAGTTGCAATGTCTCCACCTTCCACTTGAGAACAATTCCAACCTAATTAACTCCCTTGGCTTTAGAACAGTGGGAGCTGAGCCCTCGAATTCCTTTCCCAGCCATTGATTCCAATGTTCACTGACCAATCAAGACAATTCCCCAATTCTAAACACACATCTCCCATTCCCTTATAACAATTTCCTACAATCAAACACACCTGTAAGGTACTGATCTTTATGCAATATGTAGGCAATAAGTGCAAGATTTATCAGTCAGATTTTACTTGTCTATTCCTGCCCAGCGCCCACAGTTTGTTATCAAAGCAATCATGCATTAGAAAAACAATGAAAATCATGGGTGTTTACACATAAAAAAATCACCCAACCACAACATCCATATTAAGAAATGAGTTACTGAGAATAGCAAGCTAGCAACCAAATTATGCTGAAAAAGGCATATAATGCTTGATCACAGGGATACCTGCCAATGTTAGGAGCCCATGCTACAGCACACACTCTATCTCCCTTATCCTCAGGTGAACCTAGCTCAACAAGTGGAAGCCAGCGCTGATGAGCTTCTTCAAACTCCCAAATCTGTTCATCTTCAGTATATTAAAATCTTGCTGGAGCCACAAAGCAGTTCATCAACTAACGAAAGAAATAGACATAATATGACAACACAGTAACCACAACGTCAGAGCCACATCATGAAAGGTAATGGGACTCATCCAAAGTAATCCCCCCAGTTACAGTTCTTTCTTAGTTTCTCTAAATGTAAAATCAATTACGAAAGTGGTTTTAGGAATATAAATGAAGCTTGAATAAAGGAATAAGCTTAGTCTAGAGAGTAACTGTTTTTTGTTTTAGTTATTCTATATGAGCATATTTTCACTTAGGACTCTTATCAGTTGCTGAATAGTTGTGATAGGAATTTAAGATGTTTCCCAGTTATTAGGGTATTGAAGAAGCTTCTACAGACAATACTACACCAAAGAGGAAAACCAGAGGTTAACTAAATCTCACAAACCTTACAAGAGTTGAAATGAGGCGAGTCTGAATTGAAGCCAATTGCAAAACTAGCTTGTTGGCTTCCACCTCTTCTTGGATTCCATGCTATTGATGCAGAAGTGCATGCAGGTTTTCCAAATCTGGAGATTGGATCAGTAATGTTTTGGAACTCTGCCTACAAGAATGTGAAGAATCAGATTATTAGTTTATTTTGATAAACAAAATCATATGCTAATCATAAGGCATTTTGGTTTGCAAATCAAGAATAAACTGAAACAGCATAATTTAAAACTTTGAAAATGGTTAACAGTAGCTAGATAAACCTGAAGCTGCCACTTGTCTAATTCCAATGAATCCAAGAGTTCGTAGACCTTGACTTGGCCATCTGAGTATGCAGTAACCTATACAGAAAAATAAAGGTTACTAACAGTAAAATGACAGGCACATAGAACATGTTACAAGCGAAGATTAATGTAAAAGATTAACAGAATAAAAAGTCTGCATTAGTCAAAATCAGAGATAGTTCACTAAAATAAAGGATAACACATTTCTTTAAATAAAAGAATATCTTGGTTTTCTGCTTGCTGCTGTTGGAGCCTTGGAGGGCATCTAATGATGTTAAAAGTATGATCATCTTTGCTTGCTGCATTAGATCTCTTAGTGTTTGTCAATATGTATGCTCCATAGTGTGCCTTATTCTGGTCTGAGAAGTGTGGATCGTACATTTTAAAAACACTCTATGTAGCTTCCAGTTGTGCAATAGAAATCAGGCCTATTCTAAATTTCTCTAAAATAACAAAATAAAAAGCAAGACAAAAAGATGATAGGTATTAAAAAAAACACAAGAAATAATGAATGAGGTATAAAAAATACAGCATCATTATATCATATGTTATAACCCACCATTTTCAGACTTCCCAGATGTAATCCAAAATGTACATTTAGTATATGAGAGTTGCCATCCTCAAAGATTTTACACTTTCTCCAGGTTGGAAGTTGGTCATCTGTCAGTCAAAAATTTCAGAGTAAGGGCTTTTGCCTACCCAGTGATAGATTGATGTATCAAATACAAGATAGCAATAAATAAATCAAAATTGATTTTGGTTTAAGTCAAGATTGAATGGATAACTCAATATGTTACTCAACAGAAACTAAATTTTAAATTTCCTCCATCCGCTTTGAGACTGACTTCTCATGAAAGCACTTGTGCAAGCAGACAATGATAAACCCCCATATTTTTTTGCTTTAGAAAAACTTGAAAGTGAGTGACTAAAAGACAAGGACGAATGTACCTTTTGGTGGTTTGTTGAAATATTGCAGAACTAAATTACAATTTACAGAAACGCAAGATACAAACAGGACCTGAAGTAACCTGAAGGTCAGGTTCCGTATACCGTCCAATCCTATCCTAGTAAAATAGTCTTGTTATTCATTCTACGAGAGAGGTTGTTAATTAGTCTATATATCCAAATATTCCATGGAAAAAGGTGCTTTCGTGGTCAAAAGGAGTTCTTCAGGTAACTGTCAGACTAGCAAAGGAAAAAGAGAAATTTAAACAATTGCTAAGTGATTCACATTTTTTTCTGAACCAATGCACACAAGGTACTGTTGAATATATTAATACACACCACAAAAAAACAGCGCAAAGCTCTCTGACATGAACATAAGATACTGTTTAATATTTCAATACATAATAACTATGAAATGTACAAGATAACTGCAGATACAGAACAGCATAAACCAAACCTAAAAAAGGATAGAAATAACTGACCAGCAGCAACCTCCTCCCACAAAGACAGTGTCCCATCAGCACAAGCACAAGCTATAGCATCCCCATACTCTGGAGGAAGCCAGACGACATTCACAATGGCTTGCTCATGGGCCTGGTCCAACAGCAACCAGATTATACACCAGAACACACCAGTTGGTAGAATTAAAAGAACAACTGAGTTTAACATAATAAACATAGAAGGAACCGATCTTGGATAACAGTTCTCAAGTAGCCATGTGTGCAATGCCCACAAGGCTGTAAATCCATCTTCAGAGCAAGCACAAATTCAACGTCAGGAACTCGAATTTTTGCCCCATGAGAAACATTACCATCCTACAGCACTGCTACTTAAGGGTGCTTATTATTCTATATATTGTGCTTTGTTAAAAGAAAAATAATTGTGAAATCTCGAGAACGAATTTGGTAATTTAACCACGCAATGTGCCCATGACAGTCCTGCCTATCATCGTACGCAAGTACTAGAATGTAATACTAGGCAGCACAAGCTCTAAGCACGCACGAGGCAACGGGCATGCGCTGGAGGCAGATGAACTTTTACCAAACTAGCACCCGAGCGGAAGCTACCGTCTGAGAAGGGGGCAAGTCGTCTTCATGCGGGGGTTTAGGGTTTAGAGGAGACAGGCGGAGTAGCGACGCGGAACTGACCTGCCACTTGAACGAGGGGGACGGCTGGGAGTCATAGACGGAGACGGAGCCGTCGACGGCGCCAGCGGCGAGGCGGCGGCCGCAGTGGTTCCAGCCGCAGCACGCCGTCCCGTTACCCAGCTCCGCCACCCTCCGCTCCGTCATTCCGCCGCCTCTTGCCCTCTAGTGATGTCGCGGCGGCGGCGAGTGTCTGCCTGAGTTGGGTTGGGCCGCGGGCCCGGATTCGCGGCGTTCCGGGTGGTAGGGACGAAAACGGACGGAAACCATGGAAAAACCTTTCGTTTCTATATTATTTTTTAGCGAAAATAGGAGCGGCTTCGAAAAATACGGGTTTAAAAACGGAATCGGAATATACGGACATAAAAAACGGACAAATATGGATGGAGAGTTGAAAAATTAAATTAAGATCACGTAATCTAATATTCTCAAAGTATACATATATATAAAGTCATGTAATAATATATACAAAGTTTAATATTTATTTACATGCTATGTACGTGAACATAACATGCATATTTAGTGATTCGTAGTTATATTAACATAACATAAGGACATGTAATTGTTGAACATGTTGAGCATAGATTAAAAACATGATAAAAACGGGATAAATACGGGTCTATTCCATATTAAAACGGGATTACTCGGAAACGAACGGAAAACACCATTTTCTACTTCCGCAAATACGAAAACGGGATCTCGCAAATACAGAAACGGACGGAAAAATGTAGAAAACGGAACGGGATGGTACGGAAAAAAATTCTGTCAGTTTTCATCCCTACCAGGTGCGACCGTGCGAGTGCGAGTCTTTGCGATGGGATGGAATGTGTTCTAGCCGTGCTGGAAAAGATTACGTGGATATAGAGCGGCGGAGCACGAGTGCCGTAAAAGAGTGAATTCGGCACCCGGTGAAGTGAAGTTGCATATAGGTCTCTAAAAACATGTTTTAAGAGTCTTTCGAGAGCTCGTCCTCTAAATCATCGTTTGAAGAGCTATTTATATAAAAATCGCTTGCTATATTTTTCGACAGTGTTAATGTCCGGATGTCCGGACGTCCGTGTTCGGACGCGGGGGCCTGTACTCTGTCTCCCCACGCGCACCTGCATCCCGCGCCCGCCCACGCAGCCCGACTGCACGTGGGGAGTCCCCGCTCACACCCCCTCCACTGCTCACGCGTATGCACGCGGCCAGCAGCTATAGCAGGTGGGTACACCAACGTCGAGAAGAGAGGGAGGGCGCGCGGCGGATGCCCAGTCGGCGCCAGGAGGAGGAGGAGGAGGCACCGAGGCGGAGGGGAGGCAGCAAAAAGACTGAGACGCAACACCCGATCTACTTATGAAACATCCGGATACAACACTTTACAACATACATTTTAAGACTAGGGATGAAAACGGACGGAAAAACCATATTTCTACTTTTGTTTCTATATTTTTTTTGGCGGAAACGGGAGCGGGTTCGGAAAATACGGGTTCGAAAACAGAATCGGAATATGCGGATATACGGAAACAGACAAATACGGATGGAGAGCTGAAAAATTAAATTAAGATGACATAATCTAATATTCTCAAAGTTTACATATATAAAGTCATGTAATAATATATACAAAGTTTAATATTCATTTACGTGCTATGTACGTGAACATAACATGCATATTTGGTGATTCGTAGTTATATTAACATAACATAAGGACATGTAATTGTTGAACATGTTGAGCATAGATTGAAAACGAGATAAAAACGGAATAAATATGGGTCTATTCCGTATTAAAACGGGATTACTCGAAAACGAACGGAAAACACCATTTTCTACTCCCGCAAATACGAAAACGGGATCTCACAAATACGGAAACAGACGGAAAAATGTAGAAACGGAACAGGACGGTACGGAAAAAATTCCGTCCGTTTTCATCCCTACTTAAGATAGATGAAACACATGAAACATGCATCTGAAACACTGGCAAAACATATGAAAAAACACTTGAAAACCATTGCAAAACATACGCAGCATTTAGCTAAAACACTTGCAACATATGTGTGAAACGTATGCAACATACAGATAAACACACATGCAACAGACGTCTACAAAAAACAGATGGGAACAAAAGCTTGCAACATACGTGTACAACCATTGCAATATTTGCAACATCTCGATCTACTTTTGCAACATCCGCATGAAACAATTGCAACATACCTATGAAACATCTGAAACACTTGAAACAAATGCTTGCAACATGAACTTTCAAGCGCAACATCTGCTCGGAAAAATGGCCAGTACGACTTCACCGCCCGTCGGCTCTAATCCATAGCTGCTACCCGACGAGAATCGAACCCACCACGGTCACGGCCGGGATCGGAGGGCGGGGTCTGGGATGGGGAGCGGGTGGAAGGCCTGGACCGAGGCAACGCTGCGTGCCCGTGCCGGGGACGCCGCCGTGCCAGAGCTGTGCGTCTCGTGCCGGAGCAAGGCTGCGCGCCCGCGCCGGATCTACACCTGCGCCCGAGCCGCTATCGGGGTCACGCTTCCCCGCACCGGAGTTGAGGCTGGGGGTGGCCGGTCGGAGAAGAGGAAGGGGGTCACCGGTGTGGCCGCGTGGATCAGAGCTCGTGCTCGTGCTGGGACGCCGCCGTGCCGGAGCAAGAGGAATGAGAGGGAGGCAGCGGGGCGTGTGGCTTGGGCGACGTGTGTGGGGGCGGGGCGGGGGCGCGACTCGGCAGAGGAGCGTTGCGGCGTGGGTGTGGCGGGTGCGGAGATGCCGCGGTTGGGGAAGGGGATGGGAGGAATGAACGGTTTGCTGAAATGAGCGGAGGGGGCGTTCGTCTGTCGGGACGTCTTAACTATATTATTATCGATATTTTTTCTCCTTCAACATTTTTTTCTACGTATCTTGTGTGGACACTAAAGAATCATTCTCATCTTCTATCTTTGGCTACCGTGTGATAAAGAAGTTGTTGGTTCATAGCGATTAGAAAGGATATAAAGAGTTTCTTGGAGTTGCTCTAAAGTCTCAAAATATATTTTTAGATCCTTGAAATTAGTTCAGGTCTCGTCCAGATCTAAACATACGTTTACCCCGACCCGGTAGCCTACGTGGTCTATTAACTCATATATGGATGTGATAGATGAGACCCAATTAGCAGCAAGGCTCGATCTTAAAAAAATCTATATCTTTCTCACACGACCTTAGATAGGCTAAGGACGTGTTGGTGTGCCCCTATGGGGGCTTTCAGGACTTCGGTCTTTCTGTACATAAACTCTTGTTTCTATCTTAATTGAGAGGCATAGTTCCTGCCATGTTTTAAAAAAAAGTTTTGATGGGTACGGTGTTCCGATCTTCCAGTGGAGATGGATAACTTTGATTCAACTGGTGTTTACTACCCAACTACAACAGTACAAGGACATCGTGCCTTGGCGATCAATACACTAACTTGCGGTTGTTTCTGATCTTGTGAAGCACAATCAACCAAACCACTAAGGTTATTTCTATAAGCAATCGAAGAATAAGTAAGAACAAGAACTATATTGACAATATGATTGAAAGGTTCAGGTTTGAATCACAAGGGAGGGTTTTGAATTAAGTAGAATGGATGGTCTAGTTAACACACATGAATACAAGGAAGTAGTAGGAACTAAACTTACGTCAAAACAAAATCCAATCTGTTCGTGATGGCTCTAGGGACCTACAAGTAGATGGGAGGATGACCACATGGCGTGTTGGGGTTGTTCTCTGACCTTAGGATGTGTCTCTAATGAGCCCAACTTGATACACGGGCCAGCAACCCGGTAACACAACAACGTGGGCAGAAAAGGTCTCGGCATAAAAACGATGACTGCGGACGCATCTGATAGATATACTCCCTCCGTTCTAAAATAAGTGTTGTTGTGGTAATCGTGTCGATCACACTTTTTTAAGTTTGATTAGGTTTGTAGAAAATATAAGCAACATTTGTACTCCAAACAAGTTTATTACGAAAATAGATTCAACGATCTATCTAATGATACTAATTTTGTACTTTAAATATTAATATTTCCTTATATATATTTGGTCAAAGCTAAAAGCGTTTGACTCCTTGAAAAGTGAGAACTGATACTTATTTTGGGACGGAAAGAGTAGGCATGATGAATCTGGATCTATTGAAGAGTAGACTTGATAAGCTTTTCCATGAAGTGTTAGAATGTATCAATCGGGTCCGTATGAAACCGTGGCAACCGTCGCAATTTGAGGCTGTTCTACGGTCCAAATCCAACCTCCAAAACATGTTGGACTTGGACTATTTCTTTTCTTGGGTCAAACGTGACATGGTGGTATGGTAGAGGATATTAAGAATATTTAGATTTGGTCTCTAGTCAATTTTATTAACCTTCCATGCTACTCATATGCAATTAGTGGCTGTCGTTTTTTCTTATGGGTCGTCCCTCCCTAACACATAAAAAAATCACATGAGAATTTTTATAGTGCTCGGTGGGAAGCAAAGGTTACTCTTCGTAGGATTTTGCAGAATTTTTCGCGGCTTCTGATGTAGGAAGAGTTAATTAAATGAAACTGAGGGCACAATAGTCATTTTGCTGTGATCATTAGTAACTTTGCCCGACGTTTCCCCCCTGTCGCACGGACACAACTTGCATACGGAGAGGCATCAGCATGTTTAATTACTCCATCCAAGTCACCAGTTTGTATGGCAAACAATTTGAGATGCTGAGTTAATTGAGCATCGCCGTCTCCCTCGAAACGCCGTCGCCACCGAAGTCTACGAATCGATTCTTGGGACTATCTATGGTTAGTGGGCTTGAGTGGGTTGGACCATGCCAAAAATTATGATATATGCAAGTATCAATATATATATTCGAATTTAATTTGGAACTAGTTCTTAATCCATAAATTTTAGATTCCAGTCGGTTCCAGTACATAACCTAAGTTATTCTAAATTTTTTATTATTTTTTATAACAACCAGATGCGCCATACTCCCTTTCCGAAAAGGAGTCGTTTAGCGATTCAAACTTTGTCCCACGAAAAGAGTCGTCGAAGGCAAACGGACCCACTTTGCACCGCTCAGCCTTATCTCCTCGCCCCTACTCCCTCTGCGAGCATCGATCCACTCGCTACCCTCCCGGACTTGCATCGAGGCAGGTGTGGAGAGGACGGCAGATCTAGCGGCTTCTTCCCATAAGCTCCGCCTCGGTTTGACCAGCGTCAAGGCAGAGGTCCGCCTAGGGCGATGTCGCATGGCTCCCCGCGAGATCCACCGCGACCAAAGAAGCTCCCGTCCCCTTACCCTGCTAGCGCCTCGTCGCTGACCCCGCCAGTGTCCGTTCTCCCCAGCGCGAAGGCTGAGAAGGCCCACGCCGGCACCCTCCATGGACCTCGTCACCAGTCCCCGCTGGCGGCCCCTCTTCTTCCCCTCAGCCGGTTGCACCTCCTCTTCTCCTTCTTCGCCCTCCTCCTCTTTTCCAGCAACGGTGCGGGCAAGGAAACGGACCGTGCGGTTCGGCATCGAGCCGAGGCAGAGTGCATGGCCCAACATCGGAGATAGTAGCGGCAGGTACATAGAATTTCCTCCGTCGAGCAAGGAGGAGGCGTGAGAGATAAGTGGCTGTCCTGGATTGACAAAATTCTCTCTTCTAGCACCTCCTTGGTCATTCTTAATGGAGTCCCTGGGAAGAAATTCACTTGCAAATGGGGTGTCCACCAAGGTGATCTCTATCCCCACTGCTCTTTGTTCTTGCAGCAGATTTGCTTCAGCCTATTGTTAACAAGGCAACTTCCCTGAACCTCCTCAAAGCACCGATCCCAAAGGGCGAAGACTAATTCTTCATAGTGCAGTATGCCGACGACACTCTTCTAATTATGCAAGCTGATGATGCCCGGCAAATGGTCTGCCACAAAGCTCTGCTAAATAGTTTTGCAGAGTCGACTGGGCCCAAGGTCAACTATACCAAATTGCAGATGATACCGATTAATGTTCATGAAGAGAAAATGAGTCACATGGCGAGAACCTTTGGCTGCATTACAATGCCTTTCACCTATCTAGGCCTCCCGATGGGGACGACTAAGCCACGAGTGGAGGACCTCACGCCTCTGATGGACAGAATTGAACGACGTCTCACATCATTCTCCTCTCAGCTCTCCACTCCGAAAGGCTGCAAATGGTTAATTCTATCATAACCCCAATGCAACTGATGCGCTTTGTACTTTGAAGAAACCTCTTTGAGTTATTGACAATATTGATCGTGCGCATAAATAATGCCTATGGAGAGGTAACGACACAGATAAGAAAGGAGGCAACATGGCAGCATGGCAATTAGTCATCATCCCGAAATCCAAAGGTGGTCTTGGAGTCCTTAATTTACGATTGCGATGCGCCTTAATTTACGATTGCAATGCGTTGCTTCTCAAGCATCTCCACAAATTCTACAAGGAGAACATTCCTTGGGTGCAACTTAACTGGCAGAAATACTACAGAAACAAAGTGTCACATGCAGCGCGTGAGGTAGGCTTGGAAATACGTTCTAAGGGCTAAGGCTTAGCTCGTTATACGAACCATCACTCGTTGCACCCTGGGTGACGGTTCTACGATCCTCTTCTGGGATGACAATTGGTCGGGGTTAATTTTGTTAGACAGTTACCCAGCCTGCAACTCTTCACAAGGGATGCATGGATCTTGGTTAAAAATATTCTTCTGGCAGAAGACCTTGATTCCCTTTCCACGTTACCCTTGACACAGCAAGCTGTTGATGAGCTACTAGACCTACAGGACTATGTCCAGACTCTATATCATGATGTGGCCAATAATGACAGACGGAGCCTAATCTGGGGAGCTAACACCTACTCCTCAAGTAAGATGTACAAGCTGACTTTCCATTCAGTACAGGCTCATCCAATCTATAGCTGGATGTGGAAAAGCGAATTGCACCAATAGGATCAAATTTTTCACTTGGTTGATTATGGTGGATAGGTTGAACACGCGATCCATGCTCAAAAGAAGAAATCTATTGGCAGACGAAGATGTTCATTGTGCCATGTGTGTAACGGGAGAGGAAGAGAACATTGATCACCATTGTTGCACAACTCACAAGGTGTGCACACCAGAGTTGCACTAGCCAGAAGTTAACATAGTCAGGTCTTCTTTATGCATGTTGTTCTCCATTGCCGCGTGGGAGATCTGGAAGATGAGGAACCAGAGAATCTTCGACAATGAGAATTTTAGCATCAATAGCTGGTTTGTCAATTTTAAGTCGCAATGCCTTCTCTGTCTGTTCGTTTCAAGAAAGATGCCAGGTCTTCCTTACGTGTTTGGTTAGATGCTTTTAGTTAACCTATAACAATTTCAAGTATCTCTAAATTTTCTACATGAAAGTAACTGTGGGGATCTCCCCCAACTAGATGACCCTGTAGGTGAATCGCGCGGTTTCAGTCCCAGCGCTCCTCTTTGAACACCGCTGTGAATTACAGAATTAGCCAATTAGATTCTGCTAATCGTGGTTATTTTATTGTCATCGTTTCATTTATGGTTACTTACTAAGTACATATACAGCTTAAAACTTAGGAGGGACGAGCAACACTACTCTTTCAGAGTGCAGTCGTTCCGTTTGCTGTGCCACCATGAGCGCCCCGCTTCCACTTGTTCACGATCGCCACGAGCGCCCTGCTCGACGGACCCTCCGGCGCCAGCGCTTCCGCGGCCGCCATCTGCATGTCCGTCGCTTTCTTCCTCGCGGCCTTCCCCTTCTCCCCCACCATCAGCTCCCTCGCGACTGCCGCCACCTCCTCGCGCGACACCACTTCGCCCCTCGGACTCGCTGGGCGCAGCGCCAGCCCGGCCTTCTCCAGCAGCACCGCGTTCATCCTCTGCTCCGCAAACAGCGGCCACGCCACCATCGGCACGCCCGCGTCCATGGCCTCCAGGGTCGAGTTCCACCCGCAGTGCGACAGGAACCCTCCAACGGCGCGGTGGTGCAGGACCTCCACTTGTGGCGCCCACATCGGCACGCAGAGCCCGACGCCCTTGGTTCTCTCGCTGAACCCCTCCGGAAGGAACCTCAGCGGGTCGTCGTCGCCGCCACCATGGCTCGCCGCGCCCAAGTAGCTCGCGCTGCTGTCCTTGTCGCTGGGGAAGTTCACCACCCACAGGAACCTCTGCCCGCACGCCTCCAGCCCTGTGGCGAGCTCGGCGGTTTGCTCTACAGACAGCGCGCCGCCGCTGCCGAAGCAGACGTACAGGACCGAGCCGTCCGGCTGGTCGTCGAGCCACCGCAGGCAGCCGTGCACGGCTTCCGCGTCCTCGGAGCACGCCCGGAGAAACGGGCCGACTGGGTAGACAGGAGGATACACGCCTTCGTCGGACAACTCCTGGAACGCGATTATGGTGTCGTGCTCCATCCCGTCGAAGGTGTTGACGACGAAGCCGTCGGCGAGGACTAGGTGCCGCGTCATCTCGACCAGCAGGGCGTACGCGGGGTTGGAGCGGTCCTTTACGGTGTCGAGGAGGTCATCGCCTCGCAGCGGCACGCAGCCAGGCAGCCGAACGGGCTCCGGGAGGTCGCGGTACGCGCAGGTGGTAGCGCTGTCGAGCTCCGGCAGGAGGAGCATGAAGGCGAGCGTCGCGAGGCCGGACAGGAAGGCGATGTAGGGCGGCACGCCTTGCTCGGCGGCGAGCGGGAGCGCCTGCGCGCAGAACATGTCGGCCAGGAACGCCACGACGTCGTGGGCGCTGACGAGCTCGGCGAGGAGCGCGCGGAGGTGCGGCAGGACCCGGGTGACGACGGTGAGCAAGCGGGTCTCGATGCGGGCGTCGGCGGGGAGGTCGTCTAGTGGCACGGCGGGGAGCGCGGCCGTGGTGACGCGTGCCGGGAGGGTGGCGAACACCGAGGCGTGCCTGGGCGAGGACATGCCGGAGTATGTGATGATCGTGGTGGTGAAGCCGTGGTCCTCGGCGAGGCGCCTCGCGAGCTCGGCCATAGGGAGGACGTGCCCAATCCCGGGGCATGTCAGCATGACGACGTGCGGCGCTTTGGTCGCGGACATCATCCTCCTTGCTAGGCTACGTACGTCTGTTGGGCTGTGGCGGTATTGTTAATCTTATTACTCGTTGTATATAGTAGAAATACAACCTGATGATTTCTGATGATTTTGCATGCGCGGGTACCAGGCAATATTTATAGTGGCAACACAAAGTTTGTTTGCCCTGAAATACTGCCCAGCGACTCGTGCCACTAATAACGCCATGTATAGCTAGGGAATTTGGTTCTTCAGAACATGTACCATTCGCTTTTCTATCCAGTTGTGGCACAGGAACCAATCTTCATCTACGCACTAACACACAACTAGTAATGATTCTAAAAACACACACACTACTAGTAATGAAATTAATCAATGTCATCGTATCAATCTGACCCTTATACTGGCTGAATGCCTTTCCTTTTCTCTAAAGTTAACGGAGCTGATCAACCCCATGCATTCTTTGTAATCAAAATCTGCCCCAAATCGGAGCAAATGTGTCTCGCAATCATACCATGTTTTGGCTGATGGTTTCTGCAGCTGATAAGTTGACTGATGCTGTTTTATAGTGAGAGAAAAACGTGGTACCATAGCTCATAAGCTGTTCAAGCGAACAAGGCGATAGTCGTCTATTTGCACTTCTAGTTGAATTCGATATCTCGAGGACAATATTCTATTTCCGTGAATTGCATAGTTGCATTGTACACTGAAATTCTAATTCCTTCCCAGTTCCCACTAGCAATACATGACTATTTTCCTTCTTGTACATTTTCTCTATTTGTGAGGGAGACTCGTTACATATCTCACAATCGCAGCGGCGGTCGTGACGGGAGTAGCGTGATAGGTATACGAGAGATGCGATGGAGAGAGAGAGAGAGCAGATTGCTTACGTTGATCAACGATGATGTGGAGACGATGGAGGAGCATCGATGGTGTGGGCGAGCAAGAGAGAGTGCAACGGATCGATGAGGGGAGGCAGTGGCGGTGAGGAGAAAGAGCCGTGCTGGGATAGTAGAGAAAGAAATGGAGGGTACGTAGAGCTCGAGAAGAAAGAGAAAAAGAAGAGAGAGGAGGGGGGAGCGGGGTACCAAGCAATATTTACAGTGGCAACATAAGTTTGTTTGTCCTGAAATATTGCCTAGGGAATTTGGTTCCTCAGAATTCCATGTGATTTTCTATCCGGTTGTCCCAGAAGAACCAAAAACCTTATCTCTTCATCCACACAGCTAGTAAATCATATTGATCTGACTCTTATGGCTTGTTTGGGATAGCTCCACGAGATCTAGCTTTTTTATTTTGTTTTGGTGCAATTACCAGTCATGTACGATTATGGATTGATTGGTGGCAGCACTGTGCTCTCATGTTCGATGCGATTTACGGGCATGAAGGATTAGAGATTGATCGGAGAACACACGTAGTTAAGCGACCGCAACGAAGCACGCTTATCTATCTAGTAGCATAGGTCTATATGCTGCAACTGCAAGCATGGGAACCCCAGGCCTTTCAAGCTAACGCATGCTATAGCATTTTTTTTTCAAGCCAACAAATCTGTTAGCATGCATCGATCGTGCCTTAATAATTTCAGAAAACCATATATACACATTAATAGTTTTGGGACCTACGTGACACCATCAAAACAAGTTTAACGACTGTTGTATTCTTAATTTTTCTAACGAGGTCACTACTACTGTTATAACTCCCCAAGTTTTTTTTTTGTTATATGAGAAAGCAAAAAGAAATAAGAGAGAAATAGCATGCTAACAGATTGGTATTCGTCAGAAGTTCCTAGTAAGGAGTTCCTACTAAACATGACTTCATCAGTTAGGTCATAGATGACGACATCCAAGCACCTGAATGGGGGCAAGCATGATCACAAAGAGGCAAAGATGACCCAATCGATTACGTCATCTAACTCTTCAACTCCAACAATAAGGTCGTGATTGTTGTAAAAAAAAAAGGGTCGTGACAAGTGGAGTGCCACCGCAATTTAGCAGCCAGCGACGAGAGAGGCGTGTGGGCCTGTGGGGTGCGCCAACCCAAACTGAAAAGTCATGCAGCTAAAGTCTAAATGATCACTAAAACACCACTAAGATTGAAGTGTTGAAAACCCCTAACTAAACCTGGTAATGGTTCCCAAGCCGGACTTTTTTTTTTGGTTTGGTTTCTTATTTGGGGCTGTATGGTTTCAGTGCAAATAAGCTGGAGAGCCTAATGGGCTGGTTCGGTTTAGGTAGCAGCTATAATGGGCTGGTTGGATTTGGAATCGGTTTCTGGTTCTTGGACTTGGGTTGGGCTAACGGTGTGAGACCGAAAAGCTAGGAACCGTGGTAGGCGGGAGATACGTATACTAGTATTCCTATTGTATTACTGGATTTATTTTTATACTAGCAAATATGCACGTGCGACACGCATGTGTTCATTGTTTCGATTAATAATATATTATCCAAATTATATATGACATGCACGTGCGGTACGCACGTGTCTATAGGACGATAAGACATACTCTTATCTAAACGAGTGTTGGAAAAAATATCTTGATAAGGTAAAAACATTCCATAATATGAGTGATAGGTAATAAAATTCTATGTCCGATTATTACATGGAAACTATTTATATTGAGGTGAGATAAAACTCATTAGTACACACATGTTCTGTATCTCCTAGGAAAAAAATGACAGATTCTAAATCCCTCGCATTTTGGACGGACGGTGAGACAAAGGTATCAATGCTAACGGATGAAAAAGGTTATTCCCATCTTTTTTTTAATATTTCGGAAGCCTGAAAGACATGGAAAGCACAATAACATCAATTCCCGTGCATGCCTGCCACCAATCTAGTCGCCGAACCCTGCATCGGAGCCGAGTCTGAGATCAATCCGAGAAGTCAGGCAACAGATCACACACATTGAGGCGATGGAATCTCTCTGCATCCTGCTTCATGAATCTCGCACAAGGAAGCTCGATATGGATCCGATACACACGCTGGAACGATTTGATATGGTGTCTGGCTGGCTGCACGTGGACTGAGGTGGAAATCACCGATCAGCATGCATAACATGTGTGATCACAATCACGCGAAGGAAGGCACACGTAATCAGCGAGAAGTTCATTATAATCAGCGAGAAGTTCATTATGGAGGCATCTACCTGACTACACGTGCGTACATGCAACCAGGAGACAACAAGCAAACAAGTCGACAAGCTGACAATGGTTTGTGCATGGTGCGGCGTCAGTTCCATGCCGAGGCATCAATCACCATGCACAACTACGCCGACACGACGTTGATTTTGATTACTTGGCTTGCAGTAGTGCTAGGGTTTAGGGGGCATAGGGGTAGGAGAGAAGCGATACATGAAGGCAGATATATAGAATTGATCGGCTACATTGGGTACGCCCGTCAGAGTCCTTTCTGGCTCGTATAGGCGACAGAGTCCTCAAACATGATAATTTGGCTCGTAGGACTTGTGTTCAGATTTTTATTAAAAATTTTGGTTGAGGAGGAGTCTTACATCTTATATATAAGATCATATATGACGGAGAGCTCATATAGCACGAAGTCCGGATCGAACGATTATTACGCAGAGAGAGCCCCTAAAAAAACTCGCTCTTTTATAGTAGGATAGGAAAAGAGACATAAAGCGTAGCATGACATCATGTTGATGTCAACAAGCTAGGAATGAAGCAGAGCATGCGCGTGGCGCTCAGCCGGTTGCTCGCTCCGCGTCCCGAGCAGTGTGTGTTGTGCGCTCGGCTCAGCCACGCCCAAGGTCTTCGAGGTCACCGGAGCTGCCAGCAGTGGCACATGGCGGACGAAGGAGAGGCTCAGATTCGAAGCTACAGAACTGTTGATGTCGGATGTGGTCCGAATCACACACTAGAAAGGGCATTGGACGTCCGGACCGTCACGGACCGAAGAACGTAGCGAGGATATCACTCTTACGTGGTGAAGCACGGAGAGGTTTACAAGCAAACCACCAAAGGATAACCAACGTGCTTGTGTGACGAAGAACCGGCTAGTTTTCAGACAAACTAGCAAAGGAACCATCGAAGCTCTCGCCCGGGAGGGACCCCGTCAGGGCAAGGACGTCACCGGGTTGCCCTAGGTCGGCCGGCGAGCCTAGGGCGCCATCCTTGGTCGTGGATCAAGGGATGAACAACATGGAGGTTGAAGGAGAGGAGAAAAGGGGTAAAAGTAGTAGATCGATTTGTTTGTATGACGATTGGATAGATGGGGACTCAATCGGCCATGATCCTCTCATATATATAGAGGGGGTAGTCTTATCCTGGTAGGAAACCTCTCCAAAGCTTATTTTCCAAGTTTCCCACGTCCAAAAACCGACCTATAAACAAATCGATTCGAGATCTGAAAATTAGATTCGGAATAAACACCTACCCACCGGAAGTTCCGGTCTCGGACCGGAAGTACCGGTAGTTTATTTTCGCGCAAAACTGCGCCTTCCTCCGCCAACCATCGGAAGTTCCGGTCTCGGACCGGAAGTACAGACCGGAAGTTCCGGTCCCCAAACAAATATTTTCTCGGAGGCATAACTCTCTCATCCGGACCCCAAATTGGACGTTCCATATATGTTTTTCGACCATCTCGATGAGAGGAACACAATAGTGAAGTCCGTTACACATTTTGACAACTTCACAAAATAAACATTTTTGGTTGTCAACATATGCCCCCTGTTTTCAGGTTTATGATGCATGAACCTAAAAACACTTGATCAAACAAACATAATTAAACCAAACAACAACGATACCCATCTCATCGGCTGCATGGTGACTAAGGGCGATGTATACATCAGCCATTTGTTCTAAGGGCGATACATGTATCAACCATTGTTTGGAGAGCACTTAGGCTTCTTGCTAAACACTTAGAAAATACTTTTTTAAGTATCTTTCGTTGAATGCTACATTGAGACATTCACCTTGTAATGTCTCTAGAAAATAGAAATTACTGTATATGACTTTGATCACTTTGTAAGGACATTCTCAACTTGGTGATCTTTAGCCGAACTTGCTGCTCCTCATTCACTTGGTGGCATAGTTTCACCTAGCACCATTCCTAAATATGCAATGTGCCCATAGAGCTTCAAACAACACTTTAGGCCACCTCCTTGCATTATCCCAATTCTCTTCTTGATGAGCTTGATCAAAGTCCATAGACTTTTCCCATAACCATCCTTACTTGATCAAATCCTAAATACCTTAGTGACAGATCTTCAGCAATTTTTAGTATAGCTCATGGTGTAAATAAACTCTGCACTTCATCGAACATTTATCAACTTTGGTGTTTGGACCATATGAATACCGCAATATGTGAATCCTTCAATCATCCAAATCGGCCCCAACACCGCTGGAAGTTTCGTTGGGCCGATTTAGGAGCCTCTCGGACGAATTGACCGGGCTGGTCACAAGTGAGTCGGCTGAGCCGACTACGGCAGTCAGCTTAGCCGACTTGGAGGAGTCGGCCCAGCCGACTGTAGCAGCCGGCTGAGCCATCTTGACTTCAGTAGAGGGGAAGTCGGCTAAGCCGACTGAGTCAGTCGGCTTATCCGACTGGTCTGCACCTGCACGAGAAAAATTAAATTTTTTTATGCATCGGCTGTTCTTGAATATGAAAATTACGCCCACCGACGTCATAGCCAGATACTTGTTGAGCTAACATGTTGGCCTTTTGATTTTCATACCTCAGAATATGTCGAATTCAGAATTCAGCAAAATAGGCAATAATATCAAGGCAAACACCAAGACAAGCTCTTAGTGATCCTTCTAAACATTGAAACATACCAGCGACTTGCTGCACCACTAGTAAAAAATCACCATAGGCTTCAACACGTCATACTTCATGGATTGTAATATAAGCCAAGCCGAATAAGAAAACTTCACATTCAGCTTGAATTTTGGTGCAAATGTAATTTTAATCGGCTTAATGTCTCAAACAACACTATTGTGAGAAATAAGGATTATGCCAACACATTCGCCTTATTTGCAAGCCGATTAATCATATTGTTACATCCATGAAGTAAATCCAAAATACATATGTCATGCCCCCGGTCCTGAAAGCCATCAAAGTAAATTTCATGGGGGCTTTCTAATAGCACGATGGTCACAAGCACTCATCGACTATATTTTTACACTAAGGACAATATCAAAATATAGGCCATATGAATTCATCTACAAGAGCATGCATAACCGAAATAAATATTTTGGCTCTTGATCATTGATAAGCAAAAAAATTTAGCAATCCTCCGAAACATACAGATCCATACCAAGAATCAAAATAAGGAGCTGAGGGATAACCATGCATACCAGGGGATGAATTCTATATAGGCATAAGCAGAGAGTATGGATGATGCCATGACCAATAATTTTGATGATTTGGTGCAAATCTCCAACTTGGCAATTGTTTCTTGAACCTTCTTCTCTCCTTTGCCTTTGTTGCAACACTTGCTTGAGCATCATCCTTCTGAACTTGAATTCTTCGTTTAGGAACCCACACCAAGCCATTTTCTTTCAGCTTCTCTATACTAAGCTTTTGCAACTTTTTTTCTTGCCACTTTGGTAAATCGATTGAGCATATCAGTTTTATTTCTATTTTGGACATCAGCAAATTATTTTTAACTTTGGGCACTCTCACCTTCTTTTGTTCAGATTTGACACCTATAATATCAATAGATGATTTCCCCACTTCTTTGCTATCAATAGCTAGATTTTTTAGCAATGTAATCGACTTTTTAATAGTTGAACTCAGATCTAAACTTTCCTTCTTTCGGCCATCATACTTCACACAGTAAACTTGCTTTACCACTTTCTTCTTTGGTTGAGCTCCAGACCGATTTTGATCAAAACGGTCTTTACAAGATGATGATCTCTCTGAATGTCTAGGAGCTGCATATTCTATATATTGTGGTCTAAAATATGATGTAACATGTGTCTCTTGATCAAACCAGCCCCAAGATGAATAAGGATGAAAATATGTGGGTTGTGATCCATATGACATAGGAATTGACTGCTCAAAAGAAGAATATGTTGCTGCTACGTGAGATCTATCTCCTTTCCAATTCCACTCTTGAAACTTGTGCTTTAGAGGTGATTTTGATGATTGCACTTTCTTTGGCCGATTGGTGACATTTACTTTTGCTATCTTCTCATATTTAGCTAAAAGTTCCTCGAAGCTAAGCTTCGGCCTTTTACTTTTTAGCTTGTCACGGCCTTTATCTCCATCAGCTTTATGAGCATCCTCCTTCTTCTCCTCATCTTGATAGACATGCTTCAGAGGAGGATCCTCAGCCGATTCCACTTGCTCAATGGGATCAATCGGCTTTTGCTTTAGTTGGAGAGATTTCACCTACCCCCCAGTGTCTTCTAAAACTATGGTAACATTGTTGTCCTCTTGAGTATCTTCAATTTGTAATTCATGGACAACAACCTTGTTTTCACTTGAGGGCTCCACATCTCTCTCTTGTGCATTTGAGCCTTGAGCTTTGAGTGAATCGGCTATTGCAAATCGATTCAAAACCTGTTTGCCATCAAGACCAATTGAATCTAATTGGTCCATCTGTTGAGCTTTAGAAAATTTCAATCGGACTTTATCAATGGCGATTGGATCACTCGACGAAACACCTTGCAGTTAGAAGTATTATGATCAGAAGAATTATGCCGCTTGCAATATGTAAGCTCTTCTAAGTTTTGAATAGATGGCAAAGCATATGATCAATGATTCTAATAAAATTATTCTCTAGCAAGATATCAAAGACATGATCACAAAAAGTAAAGTCAAAGGTGTATTTTGATTTCTTTAGCCAATTCTTTTGTGGAGTCGGCTTTAAAACTAGGCAAACGAAGGGATCAGATTTGTTATCAATCCATTCGGCCACACCTTTGCAATTGCTTATGGGAAGCTTTAGCTTTGATGAAGTATCACCATCTGCCTTGCCATATGGCACAATGTGTTGGCTGATAGAATCTAAATTTATTTTATCATTAACAAATAAATTGCTATTCTCAATCGGTCTACAACAACTGTTAGTAAGGATATCTCTAATAGATGCTGAAATTGAAATAGTATGACCTGATTGGAATTTGAGCAAAATATTTGTGTTTTCTATCTTGTTGACCATGTTGGAGAAGTGCATATCCTTGATTTGCATAATTTTGCTCTTCTTCTCCAGAAACCAATCAACAAGAGGGGTCAAATCACCTGAAGACACATCAGCAGCTGCCAGAACTAGGAAAGTCGACTTAGCCGACTGGAAGTCGGTTAGGCCGACTTGGGCACTAGCAGGGGCAGTCAGCTTGGCTGACTAGGAAGCCGGCTTAGCCGACTCCGGGAAGGTAGTAGAGGTAGTTGGCCTAGCCGACTGGGAAATCGGTCTAGCCGACTCGGAGTAGACGGTAGGGGCAGTCAGCCTGGCCGACTTAGAGCAGGCAGGAGTCGGTTTAGCTGACTTTAAAGTCGGCTCAGCCGATTCTGAGCAGGTAGACAATCCTCCTTTGTTGCTTGTAGGGGCTTGATCTCCATCAATAATGTAGTAATCGCTAGATAAATGTACAACCCCTTTAGCTCCTAAAAAATCAAGTCTAGCTGATTTCTGTCGCTTCCCATGTTTTTCAAGAGGTATAGTGGTAGCTTCTCCTGAATTGGCCCTATCCGTTTCAGGCACCGAAGAGACCAATACATGTTTCTTCCTAAAAATAAGCTTGCTATTTTGATCAAAATAACAGTAAGACAACCTCTTACCAGGAGGTATAGTGGTTGCCCCTTCTGAAATGGTCCTATCGGTTTCAGGCGCCAAAGAGGCCAATTTAGATTGACTCTTTGCAATCACTCTACCATGCTGGTCAAAATAATAGTAAAACGGCCTCTCATATTGAGGTTGACTAAAAGCCGGGGCCGATTCACTAGTATGTCCAACATGAGGTGAAGTAGCAATAGGAGTATCAAAGATTCCTTCCTCTAACTTATCAAATGTAGAATTCACCTTAACCATAGTATAGAAAAGAGGAGAATCTTCAGTGATCCCATCTACCTTTAGCTTAGCTATGGTTGTAGACCTGACAAGGATTTCCTCATCCATTGCTGAATTTTCATTTATTTGGCTACAATTATTAGTAACATGTGGAGCCGAATCACAACTTTTAGCACTCGAATGCCTTGCTGAAATTTCACTAATTTGGCTTTGATCGTGAGCAGAATACGAAGCCGAATTGTGGGTATTGATCATTGCATAAGGTGCTGAATTTCCATTAATTCGGCTATGGTTACTAATAACACGTGAAGCCGAATCATGGGCATTAGCACTTACATACCTTGCTGAATTTTCATTAATTCGGCTCAAGTTAGAAGTAACATGTGGAGCCAAATTATGAATAAGAGCATTGGCATATGGTGCTGAATTTTGAGAGCAATTGACTAAGTAATTAGCATTGTCATAGCCAATTCTCTCTTTTATCGGCATGTCATGTGGTGAAACCACATAGTGTGAACTTATAGCCGATAAACAAGGATTTACATGTTGTATGTTGCTAGTAGCATCAAAACTCAAAGAATTTATAGTTGACATCGGCTCTTGGCCATGATATCCATAATTATTATGTGTATGATGAGGAACATTATCAAAAGTATCAGCTGATGCAACATATCTAGTATCATTACAGCTAGCAACACCAACATGAGAGCTTATATGACTTGCAAAATAACCATTATGATCATAAGATGTATTTGCAAGTTGTACCTTGGGATAATTGCAGTAGTTTTGTGATGAACCACCTCGGTACTCCATGATTTAGAACATGGCCGTCTTGCTGAATTTTCCAATGTCAAGCGCAACACGTTGCAAAATTGCAAGCAAGATTACAAGGGGTCAAAACTAGATGCGATCGGCCTTTTGGGCCAGATGCAACGGTAATGGCGAGCTCAAGAAGATAGATCAGCGAGGAATAAGGCTAGGGTAAGAAGAATCGGCTACCAAGTAGAGCCAAAGCAAATTCTTCCCCAGCGGAGTCGCCAAAAAGTGTGTTGACGTCGGATGTGGTCCGAATCACACACTAAAAAGGGCATTGGACGCCCGAACCGCCATGGACCGAAGAATATAGCGTGGATGTCACTCTTACGTGGTGAAGCACGGAGAGGTTTACAAGCAAACCACCAAAGGATAACCAACGTGCTTGCGTGACGAAGAACCGGCTAGTTTTTAGGCAAACTAGCAAAGGAACCGTCGAACCTCTCGCCCAGTAGGGACCCCGTCAGGGCAAGGACATCGCCGGGTTGCCCTAGGTCGGCCGACGAGCCTAGGGCGCCATCCTTGGTCGTGGATCAAGGGATGAACAGCATAGAGGTTGAAGGAGAGGAGAAAAGAGGTAAAAGGAGTAGATTAATTTGTTTGTATGACGATTGGATATATGGGGACTCAATCGGTCATGATCCTCTCATATATATAGAGGGGGTGGTCCTATCCCGGTAGAAAACCTCTCCAAAGCTTATTTTCCAAGTTTCCCACGTCCAAAAACCGATCTAGAAATAAATCGGTTCGAGATCTGAAAATTAGATTCGGAATAAACACCTGCCGAAAGTTCCGGTCAGGCTTCACTGGAAGTTCCGGTCCCCACTGGAAGTTCCGGTCTCGGACCGGAAGTACCGGTAGTTCATTTTCGCGCAAAACTGTGCCTTCCTCCGCCAACCACCGGAAGTTCCGGTCTCGGACCGGAAGTACAGACCGGAAGTTCCAGTCCCCAAACAGATATTTTCTCGAAGTCATAACTCCCTCATCCGGACCCCAAATTGGACGTTCGATATATGTTTTTCGACCATTTCGATGAGAGGAACACAATGGTGAAGTCCGTTACACATTTTGACAACTTCACAAAATGAACATTTTTTGTTGTCAACAGGAACGTGATTGAGGTGTCGGGAAGGAGCGTGGAGGTGCGTGTGTGCTCACAGTGGCTCACCTTGGTCGGGGAAGCAGCAGAGGAGGTCGCTCACCTGGACACAACGGCGGATCTACAAGGGGGGTTGGGTGGGCTCCGGCCCCCCTAATGACTGGATTTACCACTAAAAACACTGTAGCAAAAACCTCAAATCACCGTTAAATCTTCATGCAAATCAACATCTCCATTGTTTTAGCCCACCTTTATTCTCATCCTGCATCCGCCACTGCCTGGACATGCTTAGTGTGGCTGCTGCAGCCCGCAGGCGTAGACGGTAGACAGCAGGTTCAGCCTGCGCGCAAGCTTGGGTTTGATCAAATGCATTCGAACTGTGCGAAACCAAAGTTTATTTTTGGACTGATTTAGATTCAAATAGTATAGGGGACTGGGTTGGCGTGGTTGGTATAACCCAGTTGGTGGGCTGGATATGTTTTAAGGTTGAGCTCATCATGAACAGACGGGGGTGGGTTGCTTCGTAGCATCCTATCAGTTCAGCACCGGCCTGGCGCCGGCTGTCCTCGAAACTCGAGAGGAAGGACGAAGGATCTGAACTCAGAGTCGTCACCTTCGAATCAGGTGCGACATCACCGTCGTCAAACATAAATATCTGATGGTGACGTCACTAGACCAGCAGCGCCACCTCGGTGCAAGGCTGGAGGAGGGGACGTGACGTTCGGTGTTTGGTACGTGCTGCGGCCGCACACACGGTTACGTGCTGGCCGCCGCCGGTCATCCATGTTTATGGCACAGCCGTTATTTTTAGAGTGATCAGAGAGAAGACTGCTGGCCGATTGTTGCTCGCGTACCAATCCGTGGCGTAGATGCAAAGGTGTTGAAGGCCTTTCTCCAATTCATCTACACCGACAAGTTTGCCTAAACTGGACGATAGCTCAGAGTTTGCTCATCGTGGCAAATGCTTAAGCTGATCTGCGATGAAATGATGTTGAGCCTCATCGACACGAGTACAGTGGCAAACCCACACACTCAAATGCCAGGCCAATCTCAAGGCAACCATAGCGAGTGATGGCGTACATTATTATCTGAAAACCAGGTATCCTCTCTTACTGAGAATTTGAGGGTAATGCTACAACCAAGATGGTCCTACGAGTTAAAGCAATCCAAATAGCTACCAACAATTTGTTTAACAAATAACAATAGATTCAGCACCTAAGATTGTTACCTGTGCAACTCATTTAAATATTTTCATTTAATGACACATGTAACACCCCTAGGTGTTAAGCATGCATTAGCATCCAAAGCATTAGTCATAATCATCTCATACATGGTTATCATTGCATGCAATATAGACCCTTTTAAATTTAAAGTTGAAAAACAATTACTCAAAACCCAAATTCTGCATTTAAGTGCTAAAGAGTGGTGAAATTTTGTGTAGCTACAATTTTAAATAATCTAGAATAAATAAACATGATTTTTGGAGCAACTCTTGAATTCAAATTCCTTAAAATTTTGCTTTTAAAAAAATATTCTAGAAAAATGAATTTTTACTTAAAAATTTAGCTTTAAATCCCAAATTCAAAATCTATTTAGAATTTTGAAAAGTGCCCTACATGAAAGTTGTAGAGAATTAAATTTTGAACAACTTTTATTTTGGGCAAAAGTTCTGAAAACCTATTTTTCATCTTCAAATTCGAATTTGAAACAATTAGAAAAATTTGTAAATTATTTAGAAAAAGAAAAATGCTTTTCCTTCCTTAACGGGCCGCGGCTTTCCTTTCGGCCCACGAGCAGACGCCGGCCTGGCCCGCTTGCCCCACTCCCCTCCCCAGCGCGACGCCCGCGTCAGGGCTCGCCCGCCGCGTGGCCGCCGCTCGCCGCCTCCGGCGTACGGGTGGCGAGCCGTGGGCTCCACCGGCCGCGCCACGCGCCTTGAACCCGTGCCCGCTCCTCCCTCCTCAGCACGCCCTCCATTTCGCCTCTCTCGGCCTCGCGCGAGCAGCAGCCGCAGCCGCTCTCACCTCCGCGCGCTCATCGCCGCCGCCGCGTGCTTCCGCCCCTCGTTCCGCCGCCGGCCGGCCGCCTCCGAGCAATTGCTCGCGCGAACAACTCCGCCTCACCCTTCTCTTCTCCGAACGCGCCTCCACGCTCCGTCTCTGCCCCGCGGTAAGGCACCGTCTCGCGCGCCCCGCCGCGGTGCCATTCCGGCCACCGCGCGCTCGCCCCCGCCGTTCCGACGTGTTCTCCCCGCCGAGCCGCTCGCGCACCGCCCCTAGGTGTTCGTCACCCCCACCGTATCCCCGTGCGTCCCTCCATCGGTGCCCGCACGACTGGAGCCGGCCGTTAGCCACCGGCGGGCTTCACCGCCGCCGTGACGTCGCAGTCGCGCGGCCGCTCCCCGCGCCCCGCGTTCCAACCCCCCTGCCTGCTGGGCCACCGGTTCTGGGCCGAGCCGCCAAGCCGGGCCGCCACCCCGTTTTTCCCCGCGCGGCGCCCCAGCAGTTATCGGTCGCGGGCCAGTATTACCGAGTGGGCCGGCCCGTTCAGCGATTTCCAAATTTCGTTTTTAAATTTCTATTTTGTTTTGGGAAAAGAAAATACTTGGAAAATGTTTGTGTACCCTTTTTAGCTCCAAAAATGATGAAACAAATTTTAAAATGTTCCTCTTGAATAGAGCTACAGTTTAAAAATATCTCATATTATTTTTGTAACACTTTGCTGTGCAAATTTATTTAATTGCTATAAATGCTGATATCTTAGAAAATATGTAGTAAATAAAATAATGAAGGGAAAAATGTGATTCTTGTTGCTTTAATCTTTATGAGTGATGTACTTTCTAGGAAAAATATTAGTGAAGCATGTTCTATGAGAAATTTTTAAAGTGTAGTTCAAATGCTTTTAATTGATAATCTTTGTTATTTTTAGTAGAGAGCTAAATTTGTATAGAACCTACATGTGATAATTTTTGTAGTATGTTAGTTTACTGTTAGTAACATAGGAAAAATGTGAAATCTGTTGTTTGATACTTTTTCTAGTACAAAATAATTTCATGCTCATATTTAGGCTATAACTTGTTTATTTTGTACAGGCAGTTTTACATATGCAATTCTCATGAAAATTTAGTAGTAGGTTAGTTAGGGTAAGAGTAATCTACTGTAATTTTTGTAGATTTGTATCTACACCAGAAATAGGTGTTGCTGTGTAACCCTAGTTAAATAGGGAATAAAAGATTATTCTTTATGAGAAATTAAGAGAAATAAAATATGTTTGGTGTATCTTTGAAGCATCATTATGCCTTGCTGATGTTATGAATGAGTTAGGTTGGTAAGCTTTGGTAGCTTAGGTTCACTTGTATGTGTAGATGATAGGCTAACTAATAGAAAGATAAGGTGCATGTTTTAGGGTACATGCTCTTAAATGACGTTGACTACCTTGTAGAAGAAATAGTTATATTCAAACTGCTCATTCCATGTGCTCATCTGCATCTCATGTCATCAAAGCACTCCACCACAATCCGATGCATCATTCGCATGGTTACTTATGCACTTGCATCATACAGGATCGTAGGAAGAGTCGCAAGTAGCAGTACAGGAGGAGCAGGCTTGGACGGATCAGCAGGAGCCCCAGGCACAGGAGGTGCCCGAGGAGGAAGAGTCAGGCGAGGAGCTGCCAGAGTGCGTCGACCATCATCCTAGCTCGTTCGAAAAAGGCAAGCCCCGGAACATTTTAAGTCTCCTATTTTATAAAAGTTGTCCTTACTACATGAACTATAGTTATATATATAGTTGCATTAAGTTATAGGAGTTGAGTGAAACCGTTGTTGCATTATTACCTTGGCCACCGGATTATCTTTCACCCTGTTAGGTCAGGATCGAGTGTGTAACAGAACCGACCAAATTATAAGAGCACAAGTACAAAAACAAGCACCGAAGCGCTCAAATTTTCGAACTTGAGCCCATATAATCCCGGTAGTCAATCGAAACCACGAAGGATTTCAAACCAACTCGCTTACAACCAGGATTGCATCATTCAACATACAACATCATACGTTACATTTCACAAGTAGTGCTGAAATAAGTTTACACAAACGGAGTAGCAAATATTACAAACTAAGTTTGAAAGTAGCGGAAGCATAACACACACACTAGTTAATTAAATACTGCCAGTCTGGATGATCGACAACCCGCAAAAGCATGAGGAAAGTACATAAAGACGATCACGCCCTTGTGATCTAGTCATCATCACCCGCAGGGTGGAGACACGTCTTGCAGAATCCCTGATAAAGCATGTCATCTGCAACAGGAGGGAATAAACCCTGAGTACTGGAATGTACTCAGCTAGACTTACCCGTCGAAAACCAGAAATAAGATGACACCAAGGATTATGCAAGGCTTACACAAGAGGCTAGCTGACATCACATTTTGCATAAAGGCATAAGTAATTGAAACTCTTACAACCTGTACTAGCAGTTATTTTTAGCATTTACCTGTCATCTATCTTAGCACCTGTACTAAGCATGCACTTGAAGGTAATCAAACAATTATCAACATTATATCCAGAGCAGGTATAAATTGTGGCAACATTGTATCATTCACTTAACCATCTGTTCATTTAATGAGATCTACGTTGCCGCTGCTCAAGTCAAGTGCTCACTAACCGGGAGCGACGGCGATTCGAATCGAATTCCTATCCAGCTGGAGGGGTATTTCTAACACTCACCGAGTTACGCCTGGCGAGGGCTGCTCAGGTCATCTTTTGTACAGTTCAGGAATCGCGGGTCCGAATAATGTCGCGTCCCCAAGGGCGACACTCTGCCAGGTGATAGGGACTCTAACCCCCCTTGGTCTCACGCCAATGTCCCCAAGCACATCCTTTCTCTCCTCCAAGATGCAACCTACCATTCGATTCCCGGCCTGAACCATACTACTCGACTTCGCGGTCGGAACGACTTATCCGGCCAACTAAGTGTTAGACTGCGTTCAACATGACTCAAGGACGTACAGCGAATCGGTCCTTAAACGACTCAGACGGGCATAGCTCCACACCCAAGACGTGAAATGTCTTGCGGCTGTACTATCGAACTCCCGCCCGGTCTCAATTTCATTTTAAGGCATGGTTCCATCCACGATAGCCATAAAGCCACTCGTGACTCCTTCCTACATCTCGCGGATGACCGGAAATCACCCGACTTCTACCGAACTAAGCAGGGCTAAGCATTGACACGTGCCTAACCTAATATAGGATTAAGTACGATATCTGGACAAGGACAGGTATAATGCAACAAGTGTTTTCATATAACTCCTACAACTTAATGCAGTAAACAATTAAAAGTACTCAAGATTAATTTATAAAACAGTAGGTTCAGCATGCACCGGGGCTTGCCTTTCAGAAAAGTTGAAGGCCGGTGGTCAGGGCACTCCGGCAAGTCTTCAGCGGCGTCTCCTTCGCCTGCTGGATCCTCGGGCTCCTGCTGCTCCTGGTCCTCCTCCGGAATCACAGGCTCGAATTCGAGGAGAGTTACCCCCTCCAGTGCACCTATTGCATGAATGCACAATAAATATAATGGATGCATAAATGGGTGCAACATGCTCGGAATGAAATGCATTTCAGAATAAAATACTCTATTCAAGTTATTTTATTAGTACGTGCAAATCTCTTCTCCAGTAGAGAAGTACTCACCTAATCTACTTAACCTAAGATAAAGCTGCTCATCCTCAGTTAAGGCCCTAACACCTAACAATTACAAAAGTAGCATGTCTTAGGATATTACACCATATCAATCAGCAAAACACCACAGTAAGCATTCTGGACAGCAGCTACTTGTTTTTATCACAACTGAAGATTTACAATTCCAAAAGATATGATCTAAGACAATCTGGAAAGCCTAAGAAATGCACTACAATTCATTTTCAGACCTCAACTCCAAACTCCTAAGTTTTCCATGTTAAACTTCACAAGTTGCAGAATCTGTCCTCTCAAAACAGAGAGTAGCAGATTTTGAACTGCCACTTTAAACAACAGTAACTCTCAAACTACTAAGCCAAATGCTCCCAAATTTTGACACAAGCTCATTTACAAGTTTTACTACAACTTTGGTATTTACAAGTTTTTCAGCAACCACCTTTATCAAAGCCAAATTTAGAATTACTACTAGCTGTCCAGAAAACCTAAAATTACAAAGGTTAAATATTTATTGATGTGACCAACATTCTCTAAGACCAAACTAATACTACTACAAGTTCACAAATGTCACAAAAACACCAGAAAGTAAGGTGTGCTCACCTAGAATATTTATTTATACTCATTTCTTATTTTACTTAATTAATTAGGTGGAATTTTAAACATATATGTAAACTGCTCCCAAAATTCTACAAAAATTACAGAGGACTCTTTGACCCAAAAAGAGACTACTGTAAAAATTTGAACTAAATTTATTCACAGGAACTCCCTACACAAAATTCACAAGCTAATAAGGCTGATTTTTGCATAAATAGGAAACCCTATTGAAAAGTGTCAAACAACAGATTTCATATTTTTCTTAGACACTTTAAGATACCAAGACATTCTCCAAAAATTTATAAGAACATTGCACATGTAGAAAAATTACTAAAATTCCTTTAAGCATTTCCTAAAATAACAAGATAGCATTATAACTTGAAAAGTACTTAAGCACTGATGCCCAAATTTTTACCAGAGCTAGGGCTAGCATAGAGTAACCTACCCACCAAATTTTATGATTTATGGAACACTACAGCTCAAGTTATAAATTTAACAAATTTGCATGCATTCCAAAACACATTTAAAGGATCTATTAAATTCTCCTAGAAATTAAACATCACATTCCAGATTTATATTTTTCTAAAATACTACACATCATGTAGACCCTAACAAAATTTATCTCATGATTTTTGGATCATTAAAATCCTAGATCTATATTTTTCCAACTTGTACAAAAATCAGTGACAAAATAATAAAAATGAATTTCATTTCGGATGAACTGGGCCGGCCCGGAAAACTCGGCCCACACTCGCGCGCGCGCGGCCCGCTCAGCGCTCCCGCCCGCGCGCGACACTGAC
Source organism: Saccharum hybrid cultivar R570 (assembly GCA_038087645.1). NCBI lineage: Eukaryota > Viridiplantae > Streptophyta > Magnoliopsida > Poales > Poaceae > Saccharum > Saccharum hybrid cultivar. The sequence continues at coordinate 1,568,204 of JAQSUU010000100.1, forward strand.
GGGCGGGCCCCCGCGGTCAGTGACCGGAGACAGGGGAGCGGGAGCCGTGAGCTCCGGCGAGCCCAAGCTCGTCGGAGGGAAGCTCGCCTGGAAAAATCGAGCCCACCCACGCGTTCCCCGTTCCGTAACGCTTCGATTCATGCTAGTGGAAGAGCTTAGGTTGGAGTGGGAGGGCTCGCCGTCGTGAGCGGCGGCCGGTGAGGGTCGGGTGAGGGTATGCCGTCGCCGGTGAGGCCGCACGACCATATCTAAGCTCGGTACGAGCTACACTACGCCCGGGCGAATCTATTGAGGTAGAAAGTAGGTTTGGAAGAGGTCCTAACTACCCTGGCCACGGAGTGCCGTGACGCGGTGCGGTGAGCGCGACGACGGTGGTCGTCGTGTTCCGCTCCGGCGAGGTCGCATCCCACTGTAAGGTCATGCCTAGAGCTAGAGGAAGGCCTACACTATTCCGAACGCTGACCACAGAGAGAGGAGGGTGAAAGAGGACGTCGGTGGTGAGCTCGCAATGGCGGCGGCCATGGCAGAGCTCCGCACCGCCGAGGTTTGATTGGGTGATTTGCCCTCTACCTTGACCCAACGGCTGACCCAATGTGCGGAGGTTGTAGAGTATGGGCAGGCGGTGCTGTTCGTGAGCTCTCGGGTGTGGTGGCGCGGTGGTTGGCGCAACCGAAGGCGGCGGAGCCGGCTGTGGGGGCGGAGGACGCTCGGTCGCCTTACCGGTGAGCTGGGGAAGGAGGGCGATGGAAATGGAGGGGGAAGCGGGTCGTCCTGGTCTTCATGCTGAGCTCGCAGGCGACGTGGGGCGTCGGCAGAACACACGCGCCACGCGGCCACCGGGCTCTGCCCGAGCGCCACGACGCGGTCGGCCGTCCGACTGAACGGCGACACTGTTGACTGAATGGAGGCCATCATCGTTCGACTGACAGCGCGATTTCAACGGTGATTATCTTCGAAAACAGCTCGAGTTAGCCGAAGGTGATAACATCAAATTTGTAGAGCTTCGTGAGGGCTACAACTTTGCTAATTGGCTCAAGAACAGATTCGGCTTGGATTTGAAACTACATATCCCCAAAATGGTGCCCTTTGAAACTGAAACGTAGTTTCAGTCATTAAACCGACTGAAACCCTATTTTCTAGACACCATATCTCCTAAACTATTGAGAAACAGGTGATGGTGATATTGACAATGTTGTAGAGCTATGTGTGGACAACAACTTTGTCAATTGGCTCCAGGACTGGTTTGGCCTAGTTTGTGAGTTACAAGTTGCTAAAGTGAGGTACAGTGAAACTGAAAAGTCCAATTTCCAGACTTAGAATTTTTCTAAGTGTTGATCACCACTCAAGCTGACTTGTGGGCCATTTTTGAGCATGCTCTGGTCATTTTCATGAGATGGCCATATTAGAACTTTTGTTCCTCATGAAATTCTCTACAACTTTACTTAAGGTTGCTTCTCCATGCAAGATTTCTAAGCTGGACTTTTTAACTGGTCAAACTAGAGCCTTCTAGGGTCAAATGGTGGTCAACTTCTCTTGGAGGGCAAATTTGTAATTTTGGTCAACATGAAACTTGTTCCAAATGTTACCCTTAGTATAACTAAGGTGTTGTAGGTCATGATTGGCTACCTTACCTTTTTGTTACACCAACTATCAAATACTTCATGAAATAAATCAAACAACCCTAGAATAAACACATGTGTTGCATCACATAAAATAACAAACATGAATGATGCATGCTTATGCTTATGCCATGCAAATGCAATGCAATTATGGAGCTAAACACTTGAGGTGTTACAGCCCTCCCCCCTTATAAAAATCTCGTCCCGAGATTTGGAAAGCGTACCATTTTTCATAGAATTCTTTATAACCATCCCGCAAATAATCCTCCCGTTCCCACGTAGCATCACTCTCACTTCCCTGATTACTCCACCTCACTTTGTACCACTTAACCACTTTACTTCTAGTTACTCGTTCCTGAGTATCGATCACTCGGACTGGCTTTTCTTCATAGGTTAGGTTGGATTCCAGTCTGATATCACCTAAAGGAACTTGTTCCTCAGGAACCCGAAGACACTTTTTAAGCTGAGATACATGGAAAACGTTGAATATGGCTCTCATCTCAGGAGGCAACTGGATTTTGTACGCAACAGCTCCACTCTTGCCTATGATCTAGAAAGGACCCACGTATCTTGGTGCAAGTTTCCGCTTAACACCAAAACGTTGGACACTCTTCATTGGAGAAACTTTCAAATAAACGAAGTCTCCAACTTCAAATTCGAGTGGTTTTCTACGACGATCCGCATAGCTTTTCTGTCTCGCTTGTGCTGCAGCCATGTGTTTCTGGATGGTACGGACTTGTTCCTCGGCTTTCTGGACAAAATCAATGCCATAATACCTTCTTTCCCCAGCTTCTACCCAGTTTAGTGGAGTTCGACACTTTCGACCGTACAAAGCTTCGAATGGGGCCATCTTAATACTCTCTTGATAACTATTATTGTACGAAAACTCGGCTAGAGGTAACCATTTTTCCCAAGAACCCTTGGATGAAATGACGCATGCTCGCAACAGATCTTCCAAGATTTGGTTAACTCGTTCTGTCTGACCCGATGTCTGGGGGTGATAAGCCGAGCTTCTCACTAACTTGGTTCCCAGAAGGTGATGCAAATGCTCCCAAAAGCGAGCAGTGAACTGGGGACCACGGTCAAAAACGATAGTACGAGGTATCCCATGAAGCCGGACTATCTGATTGAAGTACAACTCAGCATAGTCAGTGGGACGATAGTCCACTCTCACTGGAATGAAGTGAGCTAATTTGGTCAAACGATCCACAATTACCCAGATGGAATTATGATTTTTGACAGTAGGAGGAAGTCCGACAATGAAATCCATACTTATCTCTTCCCATTTCCAGCCTGGAATGGAAAGTGGCTGAAGTAGCCCAGCTTTCATGTGCACAGCTTTAACTCTGCAACAGGTGTCACATCTAGCAACATATGCTGCTATCTCTTTCCGCATCTTGGTCCACCAATAAAGGGGTTTCAAATCATAATACATCTTATTACTACCCGGATGGATGGACAACTTGGACGAATGTGCTTCGGACAGGATCTGATCTCTAAGCTCTCGGTCCTTAGGTACCACTAACCTATCCTTAAACCACAGCACACCTTCGTCATCTAACCTGAAATGCTTAGTCTCTCCTTCATTCATCTTCCGTTTTATGTGAAAGATACCCGGATCAGTCTTTTGGAGCTCAATGATTCTATTTCTGAGAGTACCACTGACAGTGATGTTGTACAGGACTGCCGGATGTAACAGGCGAGATTGGTAAAAATTAGTTTCAATTAAGGAATGGCAATGAGACTTACGGCTTAAAGCGTCCGCAACCACATTTGCCTTGCCTGGGTGATAGTGTACTTGAAGATTATAATCTTTAATCAACTCGAGCCATCTTCTCTGACGCATATTTAGCTCGGGTTGGGTGAAGATGTATTTGAGGCTTTTGTGGTCTGTATAGATATTGCAGACATTGCCCAGCAGATAATGCCGCCATACTTTCAAAGCATGAACAACTGCAGCCAGTTCTAAGTCATGCGTTGGATAATTCACCTCATGCTTCCGAAGTTGTCGGGAAGTATATGCAATCACTCGGCCTTCCTGCATCAAAACACCTCCCAAACCTATGCCTGAGGCATCACAGTAAACATCAAAAGGTTTCTCGATATCCGGTTGCGCCAAAACCGGAGCCGAGGTTAGGAGGGTTCGTAGTTGGTGAAAAGCCGCATCACACTCAGGAGTCCAGACAAACTTGGTGTCTTTTTGCAGCAACCGAGTCATGGGTTTGGCTATTTTTGAGAAATCCGGGATGAAGCGACGATAATAGCCAGCCAACCCAAGGAAACTCCGGACCTCGTGAACCGAGATAGGAGCCTTCCAGTTCAGTACTTCCTGTACCTTGGCGGGGTCCACCATAATTCCTCCATCGGACAACACATGCCCAAGGAAAGGTACTTCTCGAAGCCAGAATTCGCACTTACTGAACTTTGCATATAGTTGATGTTCACGCAGTCTTGTGAGGACTATACGCAAATGTTCAGCGTGATCCTCCTCATTCACAGAATATACCAGGATGTCATCAATAAATACCACCACAAACTTGTCCAATTCAGGCATAAACACCGAATTCATCAAGTACATGAAGTGTGCGGGGGCATTTGTCAAGCCGAAAGACATAATAAGATACTCATAAAGACCGTATCTGGTAGAAAAGGCTGTCTTTGGAACATCTTCCGGGCGAATTTTAATTTGATGGTAGCCCGATCTTAGATCGATCTTGGAGAAAACTTTAGCTTTAGACAACTGATCGAACAAGATGTCGATTCGCGGTAGAGGGTACTTATTTTTGACAGTGACTGCATTGAGAGGTCTATAATCTACACACATCCACAACGACTGATCCTTCTTCTTTACAAAGATAGCAGGACATCCCCACGGCGATGAACTAGGACGAATCAACCCTTTCTTCAAAAGTTCATTCAATTGCACCTTAAGTTCAGCTAGTTCATTTGGAGGCATCCTATAGGGTCTCCTAGAGATGGGTGCGGTGCCAGGCAACAACTCGATTTTAAACTCCACATCCCGATCCGGAGGGAGTCCCGGCAAATCATCGGGAAAAACGTCCGGAAATTCATTTACTACGGAAATTTCAGCCAACGCCTTTGCTTGCACAGCATGAATTTCCCCCGACAATTCAACCTTTCTGGGAAGTTGTACTAGAAAACCTTTTTGATCTGTAGGATCTCTGAGCATAACTACCCGAGCGGATGTGTCAATGAGTACCCCATTCTGACTCATCCAATTCATGCCCAAGATAACATCTATGTCTAAACCAGGTAAAACCAATAGGGCAAGCGAATAACTTTGCCCTTCTATCTCAAACTCAAGGTTCCCCACTACTTTGTTTATGGAAATATTCCCACTTGCAGCACTAATACAATAACCCACACCTTCAACAGTATGCAACTTGTGTGCAAATTTGGATGCAAACTTAGGACTGATAAAGGAATGCGAAGCACCTGAATCAAAAAACACCACTGCGGGGTGTTGGTCAACTAGAAACTTACCAGCGGTGACCACCTCACCAGATGGAATTTCCTCAATGCTGTTATAATGGGCGTGACCTTGACGGCCACCTTGGTTGACATTCTTCTTGGGGTAAGGACAATTCCTGGACCAATGGCCTGGCTTGTTGCAGTTCCAGCAAGGCATATTGCTAGGAGGAACACTAGAGCTGCTCTGTCCAGAAGTCCCCTTTGGCAGAGCGACGGTATAAGCCTTACGGAACCCCGTTTTTGCAGCAGGCTTCTTCTGCGGCGGACGGAACTTTGTATTCTGAGCAGGTGGGCGAGGGGAAGACCTCGGTGCCGCTGAGGCCCTTGACTGAGAAGCACTTGCCTCAAGGGCCCTTTTACGGCTCTTAGAGGCAGAATAAATAGTATTGTTGTTCTCCTGGGTCAAAGCATCGCTGATGAAATCATTGAAAGTAGTACATTTGCTAGTGCCCATAGTTTTTATCAGTTTTGGGCCGAGGCCCCTTTTGAAGCTAGCAATCTTTTTGGCATCGGTATCCACAAACTCTGTGGCATACCTTGCCAGGTTGTTGAAGGAATGCAAGTATTCAGTCAGGCTTTTGTTTCCTTGCGACAGCCTCATAAACTCTGTGTGCTTGATTGCCATAAGACCGGGAGGGATATAATTTCCCCGGAATGCCGCCTTAAACTGATCCCAAGCAATTGGGACATTGGCAGGCAGTGTGGAACGATAGTGGCTCCACCAAATGCCTGCAGGACCATGCAACTGATGGGAAGCATACTCAGTTTTCAGCTCATCAGTCAGGCGTAGCAGACGAAACTTTTGTTCAATGGTATTCAACCACTCGTCAGCCTGCAGTGGTTCTTCCGCTTCCTTTAAGAGCGGGGGCTTTGTATCCAGAAAGTCCTTAAAATCGCTGTACTGATTTGGCTCTGGGCCCTGGCGGCCAGGACGAGCTTCCCGGTTAGCCAGCTGGCGCATAGCATCTGCCAACATGCGCTGCCCTTCGACCACTGTCTGCATCAGCTCAGCCGGAGTAGGTGGTGGCGGAGGGGGCGGTTGTTCCTCCTCCTCATTTCCACGACCCCGGCGTAGATTATACGACATCTGCAAAATGCATAGCCAATGAGCACTGACGATGTGGGAAATTTGTAGATGAATTATTGCGAAATGTCAATCTGACTGTATGAATAGATTTCTCATAATAATTAAGGCACAATAATTCATCACAACCGCACAATCCATTCTAGCGCATCATTTGACGAGATCATACTTGGTAATCCAACAAGATGCTCTTTGATAAAGGCTCACTCACAGGGAGCACAACGGTTACCGGACCGTTTGCGTTGCTATCTACGTGATTTTTGACCTTTTGCACGGTACTTGGATTCGATCTCAAGATTTTTAGTTGACTGTGAAAGGCTACTTCAAACTGACCACAAAGAGACTTCTCAATGAAGAGTTCCATGGTGGATCATGACTAGCCACCTCGATACCTGCGCGTGCCAAGCAGCACAGCCTTATGTCGCGCGCCATAGGAGGCCCTCGGTTTCGTCGCGGCACCGAAGGGTGCTAATCGTGACACCATCATCGAACGCAACATAATAAGACATCAAGTTGTGATCGAAATTAACAGGTTCAAACTACATTCAGAAAACATACGGTTCAACCTTACATCCCAAAGTCAAGTTATTACAAGGCCTCACTCCTTCACAGGGAGGGCACAAAAGACGATCCTAACATTATAGGCACGTGATGACTACTCTAAGCATCATCCTCCGAGTCAGTGTCAAGGATCTCCCCGCCGTCCTCATCACTGACAGGCTCTAACTCCTCGTCTTCTTCTTCTTCTGGCTCTTCCTCTGGTGCTTCTGCAGGTGGGGCATCCTGTGGTCCATCAACCTCCACTTCATCATCATCCTCAGCCATGAAGATTCCCGAACCCATGTCCTCATCGACGTTGTTGTTTCGAGGCAGCAGGGGATTAAGCTCGTTGTTCAGGCGGTGCACTTCTTCATGAAGATTATCATTGTATTCTTCAGCGTTCTCCAACTGTTGCTCGAGCTCAAACTGACGAGCTCTCAGAACGTTCTCCTCGTGCCAGGCTTCATCCCTCTGTTCCATCACACGGACCAACATGCGTTGACAGTTGCGGTTTGCCACTGTCAACCTCTGGACTGCAAGCGTTTCTTGATCACGATCATGAATCACTTGTTCCAGTTGTTGCCGTGCTGCATCCCTAGCAGCAGTCACCTCTGCCAGCTCTGCCCTCAGCCTTTCCACCTCAGTAGGCTCAGGGCGGGGCTCACGTGGAGCGAGCTGGTGACGCGGTGCCCTGCCCCCAGTGGACTTACGAGCGGTCCTCTTGGTACGTGCCATCTGTAGCAACAAGATAAGATACGACTTAAAGTGAGGATCATTTAGGGGATACGAAATTTACTTTAGTCGGGAGTATAGAAATTTTTAAGGAGGGAGTAAATGATATGTATGATATAATTAAACATGATGCATGCACGTTTCGTACGCCCTCTCACCTTAGTAGAAACCTAAAGTTCTAACGCTAGGCGGTGGCATACATACGTTCTCTCATATAAGCGAAACTATCGGTCTACTCGTTACGCTGTTAGTGTACCTGCAGAAAATTTCATTGCAGCCCAACAATTCCCAATATATGCACACAAGAAAGCAGTAAATTAAATACTTTCCATATACACATCCCCAGATGTATATACTTCAGTATCAAAGCTACCCGATAATAAGGTTCCCACAATTAAGTGCTTACATAATTACATGGTTTAAACACGTAAGTATGCAAGTCACCAAAACTACTCTCCCCTAGATCGCCGGTTGGACGATCATGCTCTCACAACTCACACTTACCAGAGCGTCGAGGCACTTGATCCATACATTACCACCCAAGTGGATGGCATCCATACAATATCACGCCGTATGGACGACGAAACAGAAACAAACAAGGCCCCCAAGTTAGTCTTTATAATAAGCCACCTAAGAGTCCTTAATTGGGCTAAGTGATGTGATCACTGACATACCTATAAAATAATTTTTTTGAGTTTAACCCTTTTTGCAAACAAATACTTTTGTTTTTAATTACCCGTAAGATGTGTTTAATGTTGAATTATGCTCTGATACCAGCTGTAACAGAACCGACCAAATTATAAGAGCACAAGTACAAAAACAAGCACCGAAGCGCTCAAATTTTCGAACTTGAGCCCATATAATCCCGGTAGTCAATCGAAACCACGAAGGATTTCAAACCAACTCGCTTACAACCAGGATCGCATCATTCGACATACAACATCATACGTTACATTTCACAAGTAGTGCTGAAATAAGTTTACACAAACGGAGTAGCAAATATTACAAACCAAGTTTGAAAGTAGCGGAAGCATAACACACACACTAGTTAATTAAATACTGCCAGTCTGGATGATCGACAACCCGCAAAAGCATGAGGAAAGTACATAAAGACGATCACGCCCTTGTGATCTAGTCATCATCACCCGCAGGGTGGAGACACGTCTTGCAGAATCCCTGATAAAGCATGTCATCTGCAACAGGAGGGAATAAACCCTGAGTACTAGAATGTACTCAGCTAGACTTACCCGTCGAAAACCAGAAATAAGATGACACCAAGGATTATGCAAGGCTTACACAAGAGGCTAGCTGACATCACATTTTGCATAAAGGCATAAGTAATTGAAACTCTTACAACCTGTACTAGCAGTTATTTTTAGCATTTACCTGTCATCTATCTTAGCACCTGTACTAAGCATGCACTTGAAGGTAATCAAACAATTATCAACATTATATCCAGAGCAGGTATAAATTGTGGCAACATTGTATCATTCACTTAACCATCTGTTCATTTAATGAGATCTACGTTGCCGCTGCTCAAGTCAAGTGCTCACTAACCGGGAGCGATGGCGATTCGAATCGAATTCCTATCCAGCTGGAGGGGTATTTCTAACACTCACCGAGTCACGCCTGGCGAGGGCTGCTCAGGTCATCTTTTGTACAGTTCAGGAATCGCGGGTCCGAATAATGTCGCGTCCCCAAGGGCGACACTCTGCCAGGTGATAGGGACTCTAACCCCCCTTGGTCTCACGCCAATGTCCCCAAGCACATCCTTTCTCTCCTCTAAGATGCAACCTACCATTCGATTCCCGGCCTCAACCATACTACTCGACTTCGCGGTCGGAACGACTTATCCGGCCAACTAAGTGTTAGACTGCGTTCAACATGACTCAAGGACGTACAGCGAATCGGTCCTTAAACGACTCAGACGGGCATAGCTCCACACCCAAGACGTGAAGTGTCTTGCGGCTGTACTATCGAACTCCCGCCCGGTCTCAATTTCATTTTAAGGCATGGTTCCATCCACGATAGCCATAAAGCCACTCGTGACTCCTTCCTACATCTCGCGGATGACCGGAAATCACCCGACTTCTACCGAACTAAGCAGGGCTAAGCATTGACACGTGCCTAACCTAATATAGGATTAAGTACGATATCTGGACAAGGACAGGTATAATGCAACAAGTGTTTTCATATAACTCCTACAACTTAATGCAGTAAACAATTAAAAGTACTCAAGATTAATTTATAAAATAGTAGGTTCAGCATGCACCGGGGCTTGCCTTTTAGAAAAGTTGAAGGCCGGTGGTCAGGGCACTCTGGCAAGTCTTCAGCGGCGTCTCCTTCGCCTGCTGGATCCTCGGGCTCCTGCTGCTCCTGGTCCTCCTCCGGAATCACAGGCTCGAATTCGAGGAGAGTTACCCCCTCCAGTGCACCTATTGCATGAATGCACAATAAATATAATGGATGCATAAATAGGTGCAACATGCTCGGAATGAAATGCATTTTAGAATAAAATACTCTATTCAAGTTATTTTATTAGTACGTGCAAATCTCTTCTCCAGTAGAGAAGTACTCACCTAATCTACTTAACCTAAGATAAAGCTGCTCATCCTCAGTTAAGGCCCTAACACCTAACAATTACAAAAGTAGCATGTCTTAGGATATTACACCATATCAATCAGCAAAACACCACAGTAAGCATTCTGGACAGCAGCTACTTGTTTTTATCACAACTGAAGATTTACAATTTCAAAAGATATGATCTAAGACAATCTGGAAAGCCTAAGAAATGCACTACAATTAATTTTCAGACCTCAACTCCAAACTCCTAAGTTTTCCATGTTAAACTTCACAAGTTCCAGAATCTGTCCTCTCAAAACAGAGAGTAGCAGATTTTGAACTGCCACTTTAAACAACAGTAACTCTCAAACTACTAAGCCAAATGCTCCCAAATTTTGACACAAGCTCATTTACAAGTTTTACTACAACTTTGGTATTTACAAGTTTTTCAGCAACCACCTTTATCAAAGCCAAATTTAGAATTACTACTAGCTGTCCAGAAAACCTAAAATTACAAAGGTTAAATATTTATTGATGTGACCAACATTCTCTAAGACCAAACTAATACTACTACAAGTTCACAAATGTCACAAAAACACCAGAAAGTAAGGTGTGCTCACCTAGAATATTTATTTATACTCATTTCTTATTTTACTTAATTAATTAGGTGGAATTTTAAACATATATGTAAACTGCTCCCAAAATTCTACAAAAATTACAGAGGACTCTTTGACCCAAAAAGAGACTACTGTAAAAATTTGAACTAAATTTATTCACAGGAACTCCCTACACAAAATTCACAAGCTAATAAGGCTGATTTTTGCATAAATAGGAAACCCTATTGAAAAGTGTCAAACAATAGATTTCATATTTTTCTTAGACACTTTAAGATACCAAGACATTCTCCAAAAATTTATAAGAACATTGCACATGTAGAAAAATTACTAAAATTCCTTTAAGCATTTCCTAAAATAACAAGATAGCATTATAACTTGAAAAGTACTTAAGCACTGATGCCCAAATTTTTACCAGAGCTAGGGCTAGCATAGAGTAACCTACCCACCAAATTTTATGATTTATGGAACACTACAGCTCAAGTTATAAATTTAACAAATTTGCATGCATTCCAAAACACATTTAAAGGATCTATTAAATTCTCCTAGAAATTAAACATCACATTCTAGATTTATATTTTTCTAAAATACTACACATCATGTAGACCCTAACAAAATTTATCTCATGATTTTTGGATCATTAAAATCCTAGATCTATATTTTTCCAACTTGTACAAAAATCAGTGACAAAATAATAAAAATGAATTTCATTTCGGATGAACTGGGCCGGCCCGGAAAACTCGGCCCACACTCGCGCGCGCGCGGCCCGCTCAGCGCTCCCGCCCGCGCGCGACACTGACGGGCGGGCCCCCGCGGTCAGTGACCGGAGATAGGGGAGCGGGAGCCGTGAGCTCCGGCGAGCCCAAGCTCGTCGGAGGGAAGCTCGCCTGGAAAAATCGAGCCCACCCACGCGTTCCCCGTTCCGTAACGCTTCGATTCATGCTAGTGGAAGAGCTTAGGTTGGAGTGGGAGGGCTCGCCGTCGTGAGCGGCGGCCGGTGAGGGTCGGGTGAGGGTATGCCGTCGCCGGTGAGGCCGCACGGCCATATCTAAGCTCGGTACGAGCTACACTACGCCCGGGCGAATCTATTGAGGTAGAAAGTAGGTTTGGAAGAGGTCCTAACTACCCTGGCCACGGAGTGCCGTGACGCGGTGCGGTGAGCGCGACGACGGTGGTCGTCGTGTTCCGCTCTGGCGAGGTCGCATCCCACTGTAAGGTCATGCCTAGAGCTAGAGGAAGGCCTACACTATTCCGAACGCTGACCACAGAGAGAGGAGGGTGAAAGAGGACGTCGGTGGTGAGCTCGCAATGGCGGCGGCCATGGCAGAGCTCCGCACCGCCGAGGTTTGATTGGGTGATTTGCCCTCTACCTTGACCCAACGGCTGACCCAATGTGCGGAGGTTGTAGAGTATGGGCAGGCGGTGCTGTTCGTGAGCTCTCGGGTGTGGTGGCGCGGTGGTTGGCGCAACCGAAGGCGGTGGAGCCGGCTGTGGGGGCGGAGGACGCTCGGTCGCCTTACCGGTGAGCTGGGGAAGGAGGGCGATGGAAATGGAGGGGGAAGCGGGTCGTCCTGGTCTTCATGCTGAGCTCGCAGGCGACGTGGGGCGTCGGCAGAACACGCGCGCCACGCGGCCACCGGGCTCTGCCCGAGCGCCACGACGCGGTCGGCCGTCCGACTGAACGGCGACACTGTTGACTGAATGGAGGCCATCATCGTTCGACTGACAGCGCGATTTCAACGGTGATTATCTTCGAAAACAGCTCGAGTTAGCCGAAGGTGATAACATCAAATTTGTAGAGCTTCGTGAGGGCTACAACTTTGCTAATTGGCTCAAGAACAGATTCGGCTTGGATTTGAAACTACATATCCCCAAAATGGTGCCCTTTGAAACTGAAACGTAGTTTCAGTCATTAAACCGACTGAAACCCTATTTTCTAGACACCATATCTCCTAAACTATTGAGAACCAGGTGATGGTGATATTGACAATGTTGTAGAGCTATATGTGGACAACAACTTTGTTAATTGGCTCCAGGACTGGTTTGGCCTAGTTTGTGAGTTACAAGTTGCTAAAGTGAGGTACAGTGAAACTGAAAAGTCCAATTTCCAGACTTAGAATTTTTCTAAGTGTTGATCACCACTCAAGCTGACTTGTGGGCCATTTTTGAGCATGCTCTGGTCATTTTCATGAGATGGACATATTAGAACTTTTGTTCCTCATGAAATTCTCTACAACTTTACTTAAGGTTGCTTCTCCATGCAAGATTTCTAAGCTGGACTTTTTAACTGGTCAAACTAGAGCCTTCTAGGGTCAAATGGTGGTCAACTTCTCTTGGAGGGCAAATTTGTAATTTTGGTCAACATGAAACTTGTTCCAAATGTTACCCTAAGTATAACTAAGGTGTTGTAGGTCATGATTGGCTACCTTACCTTTTTGTTACACCAACTATCAAATACTTCATGAAATAAATCAAACAACCCTAGAATAAACACATGTGTTGCATCACATAAAATAACAAACATGAATGATGCATGCTTATGCTTATGCCATGCAAATGCAATGCAATTATGGAGCTAAACACTTGAGGTGTTACAGAGTGAATTGCTTAGCCATGCTTAGACCGGTAGAAGTCGGGTGATTTCCTGTCACCTGCGAGTTATAGGTGGATACCGGGTTATGGTTAGCTGTAATTATGATCATAAAAAGTAACCAAGTGTTGATGGATAAATGAAGACTGGGCGGAGTCTTATAGGGTTTTGGACTATAGTGATTCCGTCTATGTCGATTTAGGACCGATCGTTGCTCGTCCCTCTTGTCATGTTGAACGCATGCCTCACATTTAGCTGGCCGAATAAAGTACCTTTCGACCACGAAGCTAGTGACACTTTTCGAGCCGGGATAAACTCGGGTTGGCAGACTGGTGTTGAAGTGGGTGTAACGGGGACACGAAGAGTGAGCCCAAGGTGCGTCCTGGCAGTCGGGCGGTCCCTGGGTAGTGCGATCCATGATTGTTATCCCGCGGCTTCTTGGAAAGTGTCATTGGTGATCTAAGCGACCCTGACGGGGGAAGAAGGGTTTGTGTGAGAAATAAATCTCCAGCTGGATAGGAATTCGATTCGAATCGCCATCGCTCCCGGTTAGTGAGCACTTGACTCGAGCTATGGCATCGTAGTAACATTCATGGAACACTGATGGTTAAGTGAATGATGTTGGAAATGCTAAACCTGATATGGTAATCTAGATTGTTAATGATGAATCAAGTGATTGTTCTAGCAATAGATGCTTACCTAGCTTGAATAGGTTATACTAAAAGTGATGCAAAAAGTACTAGTATAGTTTTTCATAATCACTTATGCTTTTCGCAAATGAGTCAAGCCAGTCCAATCTATAAAGCCTTGCATGATCCTTGGTGTCCTTTATTTCTGGTTTATGACGGGTAAGTCTAGTTGAGTACATTCTCGTACTCAGGGCGTTGTTCCCATTGTTGTTGCAGATGGTCAGATGTACTATGGGTACTGCTCCAACTGTCTGTATCCGGTGATGGGCGACAACTAGGGCCTTGGGCAAGGGTCACTCTGTTCGTCTTATCTACTGCTTTTGTGGACCATGACTATCTACTGGCATTGTATTTGAACTAAGTGTGGGTGTAAAACTACTTGCTTCCGCTATGTTATTTTGAACTGTGTTGTAATAACTTTTATTCCGAACTCCGATGTACTCCACTTTTATTGTGAACTCTACGTTTCATGTGAACTGTGGCTGCTAAATCAGTATGATCTTGGTTGTATGTTGGTTGGTTTGAAATCCCTCGTGATTTCACGGAATCTCGGGTTATACGGGTTTAAGTTTGATAAATTAACCGCCTCGGTGGAAGATTTTCTTACTTAATCTCGTATAATTACGTTGATCCGTTACAGCTGGCATTGGAGCATGGTTTAGCATGTTACTGTTCACATGGGTATTTAAAAACAAAACTATGTTTTCAACTAAACTTTCAAATTTAAGAGTGTGCCAGTGGTCATATCCTTTATGCCCAATAAGGACTCTAGGTGGATTAATTAAGTACTAACTTGGGGGGGGTTTGCATCATATTTTAAATTTCGTCGCTCATACGGCGTGCTATTGTATGAGTGCCATTTAATTGAGTGGTAATGTATGGATCAATTCCCTCTACGCCCTGGTAAGTGAGAGTTGTGAGAGCATGGTCGGATACACTGCCGATCTAGGGGAGTGCTTATGTGATACCGAAATACTTACGTGCCATGCACATGTTCGTATGAGGGTATTCAAATGGTGGGGACTTCCGTCATGCGGTGACGATGCCGTCAATAGGACAATGATTCGGGTAGTTGTTACCGTTATACTCGTATCTGGGGATGCGTGTAGAGCGAGTAACTTACTTTACTGCTTTCTTGCATATTTTCATACTGTGAGGGTTGGGCTGAAGTGGCTTTCTGCAGGTACATAACAACGCTTTCAAGTAGTACGTATTAGTTACGTTACAAGAGATCGTTGTATGCCACCTTTTATTTCGTTAGTAGCTATTAGTTTTCTAAGTTTGTGAGGACGTACGGAACGTGCATGTATCATGTTGTGCATTTCATTCATGGCATTGTTCCTCCCCTTATAAGTTGATTATCTCATTTCGATAAAAATGCCAACTTAAAAATCTGTTCTCACCACGGTAATAAAAATTTGCTACAGATGGCATGTACCAAGCAGACAGCCCGCAAGTCCACCGGCAGAGCTCCCCGTCATCAGCTTGCTCCACGCACTCGTCGGCGCCACACTTTTCTTGAAGAGTTTAGGATGCCTACGCTCTTGTGGAGAGTACTCAGCTATGTAGGCTATCCTGATGGGATGGAGCCCCGCTACTTTTGGTCGAATGAGCGGTTAGGGGAAGGACTTTTGGTGACTGTGGCAGCAGTAGTTCGTCCCCGAGGTGATGGTTCTGAGTGGACCGGTTGGCATTTTGAGTCAACTGGCAGGACCCCTGAAGAAGCCGCTGAGAGGGCAGCCTTTGGAATCCTGAGGGATATCATGGATCGCTTTCCTCAGGAGTTGGCAGCAGCTATAGTTGGAGTCTTTCCGAGGGGCAACCCCTCCACTGACTCGTGGCAGCAGGCAAGAGGAAGATCTCTGGAGATTAGCGCCGCAGAAGCACAGAACAGTGACAACCCTGCTATGAGTGCCATGTTCGCAGTGATGAGTGCCTTTGATGGAGTGGAAGGTAGCCTGAGACGTGTGTCTAGTGCTCTTGGTCAGGCTCGTGATGACCGCCGTCAGCTTCAGAGAGATCACGATGCCGAGATTGAGAGGCTCAACACCGAGATGGCTCAGTTGACTTGTCAGAGAGATCAGGCGACCCAGAGGACTGTGGCTTTCGAAGGAGATGTGCGTGCCCTGAGAGAGCAGGTTGGGCGACTGACCACCGCCAATAGGAACGCTGAGCGCATGTTGACTCATGTGCTCCATCAGAGGAATAAAGCCTGGTCTGCAGAGAATGTGTTGAGGGCTAGACAGTTTGAGCTAGAGCAACAGCTGGCATATGCAGAGGAATATAATGACAATCTGCATGAGGAGGTTCATCGGCTGAACAATCAACTCAACCCCTATGTTCCTCCTGGTGCAGCAGAGATGGATTTGAATGAAGACGAAGATCCTGAAGAGCCCGAAGCACCAGTTGGGGAGCACCACGACGTTGCTAATGGCGACAACGCCAACGTCTTGGACTTAGACAGCGACCACGATGAGTAGGCTAGTAGTTGTTACGCTAGCTACTAGGTTCCATCTACATGATCTTTTGCTTTGTTGGCACGTTGGGCATGTAATAATGAGTGGAAAGACTAAGGCTTTGATGTAATGTGGAAAGCTTGGATGTGTTTGTGGCGGTATCCGAACGTCAAAAAGTCCAGTGTATGTATGCTGGCAACTTGGTTGTAATGGACGCGATGTGTGCGCTTTAAGTAATCTAATTAGTGATGTTGTGTTAATTTGAATGGCTTATTGTGCCCCTGTTTTATTGTATGAATTTATTCTCTCCAGTAAATTTAGTCAGCATGATTTTTCATTCGGTCGCAATTCCTACAACATCACCTAATAATTATTGTTGCTGAAACATGCAGATGCCGAACACTCGTCATACCGTGTATGGTGCCGCTGAGGCTGGTGGCAGTGCAGCTGCTAGTGATGACCGTGATCCACCACCGCCTCCTCCACCCTACACTGCGGAACAATTTTTCGCACAATTTCTTGGAAGCCAACGTAATATGGAGGGCATGCAACAGAATATGGAAGCTGCGTTGCGCAGTATCGCAGACAACACCCGTCGGGGAATAAACCCGGGTGGGCACGAAGCAAATCAGTACAGCAGTTTCAAGGACTTCATGGATACTCGTCCACCGATCTTCAAGGAAGCCGCAGAACCCTTGGATGCAGAAGAGTGGATTAATACTATGGAAGACAAGTTCCATGTCTTGAGAATGACTAAAGTGTTGAAGACTGAGTATGCAGCTCATCAGCTTCAAGGTCCGGCAGGAATGTGGTGGAAACATCACCGCACCACTTTTCCTCCCCACGCTCACATCACTTGGAGGGAGTTCACCGAAGCCTTTCGTGGAACGTACATTCCACCTGGTCTGACCGAGATGAAGCTTGGGGAATTCCTGGCACTGAATCAAGGCACGAAGACTGTAACTCAATATCTACATGCATTCAATAACCTGAGCCGTTATGCTCCTGATATGGTGAATACTGAGGCCAAGAAGATCGCTAGCTTCAAGAGAGGCCTGAATCCCAAGATTATGAAACATGTGGGTACAAATATGAGGACTGGTTTCAATGATTTCGTTAGTGACTGTCTGAAGCAAGAGAAGAATAATAATGTTTATGCTGCTTCCAAGATCCGTAAGAGAGCTTTTGAGTCGGGTTCGTCCCAGTCCAGAGCCCCTGTGGCCAACCGTCCGGCTTATCGATCGCCTGCCCCAGGTGCAAGGTTTAGGCCACCGCAAAGGAAGAATCAGAATGCTCAGCAACCCCAGAGGAACCAGAAACCCTTCAAGATGGCATTGCCTCAGGCGAAGATAGGACAAGGCAGTTCATCTGGAACAGTGGCTCAAGTGAAGGGACCGTGCTTCAACTGCAACCAACCCGGACACTTTGCGAAGTTTTGTCCCTACCCTAAGAAACAGCAGACGCAGTATCAAGCTCGTGTGCATCACACCACCGTGGATGACATCCCCGAAGGAGAACCGATAACAGTTGGTATGTTTTCTATCAACAATCATCCTGCAGTAGTCTTGTTTGATTCCGGATCATCTCATTCCTTTGTAAGTCAAGCATTTGTTAAGAGGCATGAGCAAAAGATAGTTGAATTGGAATGTGCTTATAAAATCAGTTCAGCTGGGGCTGATCTGTTGACTAATCAGATAGTTCAGGGAGTAACCCTAAGCATATCCAACCGACAATATAGGCTTAATCTGATAGTCATGCTAGGGTTAGTTTTGGATGTGATCATGGGTATGAACTGGATAAATAAGATGGGGGTAGTAATCGATATTGGAGGAAGGAGTATCTCTCTTAAGGAACCAAGTGGAGAAGGCACTTTTCGGGTGGTCCTACCTCGGAAAGTAGACCTAGCTAGCACGACTTGTGCGGTCCAAACTACTCTGCTAGCCCAGATTCCAGTGGTCTGTGAGTTTCCAGATGTGTTTCCGAATGAGTTACCTGGACTTCCACCAGACCGAAATGTTGAGTTTGCCATTGAGTTAATTCCAGGAACAGCACCAATCTCGAGAAGGCCCTATCGGGTGCCTCCCAATGAGTTAGCCGAATTAAAGAAGCAACTCCAGGACTTACTAAAAAAAGGTTTGATTCATCCCAGCTCGTCTGAATGGGGATGCCCCGCTCTATTTGTGAAAAAGAGGAAGGATAACTCCTTACGCATGTGCGTGGATTATCGACCACTGAATGCAGTGACAATTAAAAACAAGTATCCTCTTCCTCGGATTGATATCTTGTTTGACCAATTGTCTAAGGCCAAAGTGTTCTCTAAGATAGATTTGAGATCAGGATACCATCAGATAAAGATTAGGCCGCAAGATGTGCCTAAGACTGCGTTCTCTACCAGATATGGCTTGTACGAGTATCTTGTCATGTCCTTCGGATTGACCAACGCTCCTGCATACTTTATGTATCTGATGAATTCTGTTTTCATGCCAGAGTTGGACAAGTTTGTGATTGTGTTCATTGATGACATTCTAATTTATTCAGAGAATGAAGAAGATCACGCAGAGCACCTCAGGATTGTCTTGACTAGACTCAGAAAACATCAACTGTATGCGAAGTTCAGCAAGTGTGAGTTCTGGCTTAAGACAGTTCCTTTTCTCGGCAACGTGTTGTCTGAAAATGGCATTTCCGTAGACCCTAGTAAGGTGCAAGAGGTTATGGACTGGAAGTCACCAACCTCAGTGCATGAAGTTCACAATTTTCTTGGTTTGGCCGGTTACTATCGTCGCTTCATACCAGATTTCTCGAAGATTGCCAAACCAATGACAAGCCTGTTACAGAAGGATCATAAGTTTGTATGGACAGAGGAGTGCGAGGCAGCTTTCTGCACCTTGCGAAAGTTGTTGACCACTGCTCCTGTTCTGGCCCAACCGGATATAGAAAAGTCATTTGATGTGTTCTGTGACGCATCTAAGAATGGGTTAGGATGTGTACTAATGCAAAATGGAAGGGTCATTGCCTATGCCTCACGTCAATTGAGGAAGCATGAAGTTAACTATCCTATACATGATTTGGAGCTTGCAGCAGTAGTGCATGCTCTAAAGATTTGGAGACACTACCTGCTGGGTAATGTGTGTAATCTCTTTACAGATCATAAGAGTCTCAAATATATTTTTACCCAATCTGAGTTGAACATGCGACAGAGAAGATGGTTAGAGATGATAAAGGACTATAATCTAAACGTACATTATCATCCCGGGAAGGCTAATATAGTAGCAGATGCACTGAGCAGAAAATCACATGCTATTGATGTGCAACCGATGTTTGAAGAAGGGTTCAAATTGTTACATCCTGCTGTGTTGCATAATATTCAGATCAGTTGTACTCTGGAAAACCAGATCATTGAAGGTCAGAAGACAGATAAGGGAATCTTTCATATCAAAGAGAAGATGAAGAGGGAACCCACCAAACACTTTCGATTGGATGACCAAGGAGTGTTATGGTTTAAGGATCGCCTGGTGGTACCTAAGGATAGAGAGCTTAAGAACAAGTTGATGAATGAGACCCATCATTCCAAGCTATCTATTCACCCCGGAAGTAGTAAGATATACCAAGATTTGCGACCCCGTTATTGGTGGACTAAGATGAAAAAAGAAATTGCAGCATACGTTGCTCGTTGCGACATGTGTTGTAGAGGTAAAGCTCTTCACATGAGACCCGCAGGACTTCTGCAACCCTTGTCTGTACCCGATTGGAAATGGGATGATATAAGTATGGATTTCATCACTGGTCTTTCCACCACACAGAAGGGACATGATTCTATTTGGGTAATAGTAGATCGGCTCACCAAGACAGCTCACTTTCTGCCAGTTAAGACAACATTCCGACCACCTCAATATGCAGAAAAGTATATTGTTGAGATTGTCCGATTACATGGTATACAAAAAACGATCGTGTCGGATCGTGGTTCACAGTTTACCTCTTATTTTTGGGAACATCTTCATAAAGGTTTGGGTACTAGTTTGATTCGTAGTACAGCTTACCATCCATACACAGACGGGCAGACAGAACGAGTTAATGCTGTACTTGAAGATATGCTTAGAGCTTGTGTACTATCATCCAGAGGCTCATGGGAATCCTGGTTACCATTGGCAGAATTCGCTTAAAACAACAGTTACCAAGAGAGTATCAAGATGGCACCTTTTGAAGCTTTATATGGCAGGAAGTGCAGGACACCGTTAAATTGGGTAGAGCCTGGAGAAAGAAGGTTTTATGGAATTGATTTTGTAGATGAGGCAGAGAAGAAGGTCCGTATTATCCAACAAAACATGCAAGCTGCACAGTCTCGTCAGAAGAGTTATGCAGACAAGAGAAGGAGACCATTGGATTTCCAAGTGGGTGACTATGTCTATTTGAAGGTTACCCCCATGAAGAAGAAACGGTTTGGAATCAAGCAAAAACTGTCTGCTAGATATATCGGACCATACCAGATCATAGAGAAAAAGGATCCCGTGGCGTACAAGTTGCAATTGCCAGAAGGGATGAGTTCGATCTTTCCCGTCTTTCACGTATCCCAGTTGAAGAAATGTCTGCGTGTTCCGGAAGAGAGAATAGAACCGCAGGGTATTCGGATCAAGGCGGACTTGGAATATCGTGAACAACCGGTTCGAGTTCTGGATACAAAGGACCGAGTCACTCGGAATAGAGTGGTAACAACCTATAAGATTCAGTGGAGCCATCATGATGAGAGTGATGCTTCATGGGAAACGGGAGAATATCTTCAAACTGCGCATAAAGATTTTTACGATAACTGGTTCGTAACTCAAAAATCTCAGGACGAGATTCTTATAAGGGGGGAGGGCTGTAACACCCCTGGGTGTTAAGCATGCATTAGCATCCAAAGCATTAGTCATAATCATCTCATACATGGTTATCATTGCATGCAATATAGACCCTTTTAAATTTAAAGTTGAAAAACAATTACTCAAAACCCAAATTCTGCATTTAAGTGCTAAAGAGTGGTGAAATTTTGTGTAGCTACAATTTTAAATAATCTAGAATAAATAAACATGATTTTTGGAGCAACTCTTGAATTCAAATTCCTTCAAATTTTGCTTTTAAAAAAATATTCTAGAAAAATGAATTTTTACTTAAAAATTTAGCTTTAAATCCCAAATTCAAAATCTATTTAGAATTTTGAAAAGTGCCCTACATGAAAGTTGTAGAGAATTAAATTTTGAACAACTTTTATTTTGGGCAAAAGTTCTGAAAACCTCTTTTTCATCTTCAAATTCGAATTTGAAACAATTAGAAAAATTTGTAAATTATTTAGAAAAAGAAAAATGCTTTTCCTTCCTTAACGGGCCGCGGCTTTCTTTTCGGCCCACGAGCAGACGCTGGCCTGGCCCGCTTGCCCCGCTCCCCTCCCCCCGCGCGCGCCCGCTGCTCCCTCCTCAGCACGCCCTCCATTTCACCTCTCTCGGCCTCGCGCGAGCAGCAGCCGCAGCCGCTCTCACCTCCGCGCGCTCGTCGCCGCCGCCGCGTGCTTCCGCCCCACGTTCCGCCGCCGGCCGGCCGCCTCCGAGCAATTGCTCGCGCGAACAACTCCGCCTCACCCTTCTCTTCTCCGAACGCGCCTCCACGCTCCATCTCTGCCCCGCGGTAAGGCACCGTCTCGCGCGCCCCACCACGGCGTCATTCCGGCCACCGCGCGCTCGCACCCGCCGTTCCGGCGTGTTCTCCCCGCCGAGCCGCTCGCGCACCGCCCCTAGGTGTTTGTCACCCCCACCGTATCCCCGTGCGTCCCTCCATCGGTGCCCGCACGACCGGAGCCGGCCGTTAGCCGCCGGCGGGCTTCACCGCCGCCGCGACGTCGCAGTCGCGCGGCCGCTCCCCGCGCCCCGCGTTCCAACCCCCCTGCCTGCTGGGCCACCGGCTCTGGGCCGAGCCGCCAAGCCGGGCCGCCACCCGTTTTTCCCCGCGCGGCGCCGCAGCAGTTATCGGCCGCGGGCCAGTATTACCGAGTGGGCCGGCCCGTTCAGCGATTTCCAAATTTCGTTTTTAAATTTCTATTTTGTTTTGGGAAAAGAAAATACTTAGAAAATGTTTGTGTACCCTTTTTAGCTCCAAAAATGATGAAACAAATTTTAAAATGTTCCTCTTGAATAGAGCTACAGTTTAAAAATATCTCATATTATTTTTGTAACACTTTGCTGTGCAAATTTATTTAATTGCTATAAATACTAATATCTTAGAAAATATGTAGTAAATAAAATAATAAAGGGAAAATGTGATTCTTGTTGCTTTAATCTTTATGAGTGATGTACTTTCTAGGAAAAATATTAGTGAAGCATGTTCTGTGAGAAATTTTTGAAGTGTAGTTCAAATGCTTTTAATTGATAATCTTTGTTATTTTTAGTAGAGAGCTAAATTTGTATAACCTACATGTGATAATTTTTGTAGTATGTTAGTTTACTGTTAGTAACATAGAAAAAATGTGAAATCTGTTGTTTGATACTTTTTCTAGTACAAAATAATTTCATGCTCATATTTAGGCTATAACTTGTTTATTTTGTACAGGCAGTTTTACATATGCAATTCTCATGAAAATTTAGTAGTAGGTTAGTTAGGGTAAGAGTAATCTACTGTAATTTTTGTAGATTTTTATCTACACCAGAAATAGGTGTTGCTGTGTAACCCTAGTTAAATAGGGAATAAAAGATTATTCTTTATGAGAAATTAAGAGAAATAAAATATGTTTGGTGTATCTTTGAAGCATCATTATGCCTTGCTGATGTTATGAATGAGTTAGGTTGGTAAGCTTTGGTAGCTTAGGTTCACTTGTATGTGTAGATGATAGGCTAACTAATAGAAGGATAAGGTGCATGTTTTAGGGTACATGCTCTTGGATGACGTTGACTACCTTGTAGAAGAAATAGTTATATTCAAACTGCTCATTCCATGTGCTCATCTGCATCTCATGTCATCAAAGCACTCCACCACAATCCGATGCATCATTCACATGGTTACTTATGCACTTGCATCATACAGGATCGCAGGAAGAGTCGCAGGTAGCAGTACAGGAGGAGCAGGCTTGGACGGATCAGCAGGAGCCCCAGGCACAAGAGGTGCCCGAGGAGGAAGAGTCAGGCGAGGAGCTGCCAGAGTGCGTCGACCACCATCCTAGCTCGTTCGAAAAAGGCAAGCCCCGGAGCATTTTAAGTCTCCTATTTTATAAAAGTTATCCTTACTACATGAACTATAGTTATATATATAGTTGCATTAAGTTATAGGAGTTGAGTGAAACCGTTGTTGCATTATTATCTTGGCCACCGGATTATCTTTCACCCTGTTAGGTCAGGATCGAGTGAATTGCTTAGCCATGCTTAGACCTGTAGAAGTCGGGTGATTTCCTGTCACCTGCGAGTTATAGGTGGATACCGGGTTATGGTTAGCTGTAATTGTGATCATAAAAAGTAACCAAGTGTTGATGGATAAATAAAGATCGGGCGGAGTCTTATAGGGTTTTGGACTATAGTGATTCCGTCTATGTCGATTAAGGACCGATCGTTGCTCGTCCCTCTTGTCATGTTGAACGCATGCCTCACATTTAGCTTGCCGAATAAAGTACCTTTCGACCGCGAAGCTAGTGACACTTTTCGAGCCGGGATAAACTCGGGTTGGCAGACTGGTGTTGAAGTGGGTGTAACGGGGACACGAAGAGTGAGCCCAAGGTGCGTCCTGGCAGTCGGGCGGTCCCTGGGTAGTGCGATCCATGATTGTTATCCCGCGGCTTGTTGGAAAGTGTCATTGGTGATCTAAGCGACCTTGACGGGGGAAGCAGGGTTTATGTGAGGAATAAATCTCCAGCTGGATAGGAATTCGATTCGAATCGCCGTCGCTCCCGGTTAGTGAGCACTTGACTCGAGCTATGGCATCGTAGTAACATTAATGGAACACTGATGGTTAAGTGAATGATGTTGGAAATGCTAAACCTGATATGGTAATCTAGATTGTTAATGATGAATCAAGTGATTGTTCTAGCAATAGATGCTTACCTAGCTTGAATAGGTTATACTAAAAGTGATGCAAAACGTATTGGTATAGTTTTTCATAATCACTTATGCTTTTCGCAAATGAGTCAAGCCAGTCCAATCTATAAAGCCTTGCATGATCCTTGGTGTCCTTTATTTCTGGTTTATGACGGGTAAGTCTAGCTGAGTACATTCTCGTACTCAGGGCGTTGTTTCCATTGTTGTTGCAGATGGTCAGATGTACTATGGGTACTGCTCCAACTGTCTGTATCCGACAATGGGCGACAACTAGGACCTTGGGCAAGGGTCACTCTGTTCGTCTTATCTACTGCTTTTGTGGACCATGACTATCTACTGGCACTATATTTAAACTAAGTGTGGGTGTAAAACTACTTGCTTCCGCTATGTTATTTTGAACTGTGTTGTAATAACTTTTATTCCGAACTCTGACGTACTCTACTTTTATTGTGAACTCTACGTTTCATGTGAACTGTGGCTGCTAAATCAGTACGATCTTGGTTGTATGTTGGTTGGTTTGAAATCCCTCGTGATTTTACGGAATCTCGGGTTATACGGGTTTAAGTTTGATAAATTAACCGCCTCGGTGGAAGATTTTCTTACTTAATCTCGTATAATTACGTTGATCCGTTACAACACATGTCAATAGATATATTCTCATTACCATAAACCATATATGTGTGTTGTTCTTTCCCATGGTTTAACTTGCAATGCAATCCAAATTACTTATATCGGAAGGGCTAGCGTCTAGACGTCTGGCCGCAGGACTCATCCTGACGCTGCTCCCATACATGCGCCCGCATCGCATCCCCCGTCCCCCGCCCCCCCCCCCCCCACATCCCATCCCACGCTAGCGCCTGCGTCCGAACGCAGCACCCTCGATGACCCCCCTCCCCCCACCCCAACCCCAACGCCGAGGTGAAATGGAGGGAAGGGAAGGGAGGGGAGGGGAGGAGAGGGGGAGTGTTGGTATTTTTAACATCACTACCCATTAAGTTGTCATCCCTAGCATGATATTAAAAACACAGGTAAAATAATCTTCACTTGATAATCTTAAAATAATTCATAAATAAGAATGTATCCGCAAGCGCACATATAATTCACCCATTGTAGCATTTCACTCGGTGATATCCCGAGTATCGTTTATTTATTTTTGGCCAAAAGGTAAAAGCTATCATAATTGTAGGAACAAATATGTCGTGGACTAGAGCTATAAATGTGCAGACCCTATAGTAAACCAACCACTCTAATGCTTTAGCAGGGGTAAGTCAAGATAAATGATAAATATGATGATAAATAGACAAGATAAATGGTATTCCAGAGATAGATAATAGAGACTCAACTAATGTAGCCAGGCTAACTCGAGATTCGGCTAAAGTGAAGGACTCCTAATTGACTCCTAAATAATAAGTCTACATATCACACCAATATACACACTCTCATCTATAGTAACAATTAAGTCAGAAAATATCATAAAGGGCATCAACTAGAGAGGCTATTAAGACGCAACCGTCACCTCCGACGCGACCGCGCTCTATATATCCTATGCACAGAGGATGGACTACAAAGGACTCAACGGACCTATCACGCCCGCGATCTACCACACGTCTCGGCACATCAGGGAGCATTCGTAGGTACATATAATATCTAAGCACCACGCTTACATAATACGCACCACCTAACCCGCTCGAGTATCGAATTAGGCGCTTTACGAACATATGAATATAATCATTATAAATCATAACTATATCAAGCATGCAACTAGAGCAAACTAAGAACATACTAAGTAGCAATATATTATTGAAATAGAACAAAGTCATAATGAGATACAATGTAAATTACCGATCTCCCGACAATCAGATCTGGAATCCCGAGCAGATCGTCCAACTTTACCTGAACCTTCTTGCTAGAAAAGCCTAAACTAAGAACTTGAAGAACTAGAGCTCTCTCTAATATCTAGAAACCCTAATTTCTGGACTGCTCTTGACTAATATAGGTGATGCCCTGAGGGGGGGTTTGCCTCTATATTTATAGTCCGGTGGAAGAAACATCGTCCTTTAGATTAAACCGACTTGACGTAGGGCTGAGATTGATCTTGGAGGTCGGTGGAGGAAGCTTCTGGAAGGAGGGAACCTTCTTGAGCTCCACTTCGCTCTAGTGCCTTCTGGTGTCTTCCTGAGTCCGATGATGTATGTTTCGTCGCGGACAAGTTTCGTTCTTTTTATGCAATTCAATCCTCCTTTTTCTCTTTTCTTGAATAACCCTGCAAAAAATATGAAATCACCAAAACTCGTGGAAATTGTCAGTTAAAACCCCTAAGTTTCTACTTGTGACCATTTTTATGCATTTAGTTGACGGTTTGTGATGAACGTTAACTACCGTCAACAGGGAGGGAGAGGAGAGGGCGGGGCACGCCATGCGAGGTAGTAGCCGAAGCCCTGCGGCAGGTCGCTATCCACTAGCCACCAACGCCATTGCAACGTGTGCAACGCTCAATTCATTTTTAAAACATTCAGATGAAACACTTGAAACATGCGTTTGAAACACTTGCAAAAGACCTGAAAACACATGAAAAGCCATTGTCAAACATATGTAACATTAAGATAAAACACTTGCAATATAAGTGTGAAACATATATAACATCCAAATAAACACACTTGCACCGTACGTATGAAGGAACAGAGAAAATATTTAGAACATACACGTGTATAGTCATTGCAACATGTGCAACATCCCGATCTACTTTTATAACATTCAGAACCACATGCAACATTCAGATGAAACATCTGAAACACTTAAAACATACGCTTGCAACATGCACTTTCAACGCAGTGTCACCTTACACCCTGGAGAAATGGAGGTTCGTCGGTGCGGAGCTCGATGCCGGCACGGAGGTCGGTGGCGATGCTAGAGCTCGCTGGTACGGCAGCAGTGTGAGCAACTTTGCTAGCGTGGTGGCGTCACACGAAGCTCCTCCATCGGCCAGGGGAATGGGGACGTCGGCAGCACCTCGACGCGGCGTGGGACAGGACATGGTGCACAACGGCGAGGGATGGGGCACGACGTGCAGGACAGGGGATGGGCACGGCGCGGCGCGACGCGGGATGGGAGCGTCGCGTGGCGGCGAGGCAGCTTGGGGCGGGCGGACGGTGCGGTGAGCCGTGATGAGCGAAGCGAGCGAGGAGTTAGAGTATCCCCAACGGCTAGCTAGTTGGCTAGCTATTCTAACGTGGACAGTGAAAAAGTAGGAGAAAGAGTAGTCATTAGCGACGAGTAAATAGCTGATCTATTTCACATAGTCCAAGAATATGAGAGAGGAACATGTGGGTCCAATAATACATAGAAAAATAAAAAAATATAAAATAGTCTTTGCTTTTATCTCTCACCTCATGTAATCTAGCTTTATAAGTAGCACCACTGCGGACGCCCTTAGAGATTTCTCGGCTGACCCTGTGGACCTGCAGATTTCCGACCCGCCAACCAAATCAACGGTGGATGCCATGCATCTGAGGGTTTAAAAAAAACCAGAGTCCCAAGGGACGATCGGCCCCGCCCAAACTTCCAACGCCGCGAGAAAACAAGGCAGATCCGAGATTGCATCATCCGGATGTGAAACCAGATCAACAACGATTCTCAGATGATACTATAGGCACCGTCCAACAGCGATCTCTCCAGGATTTCGCCACACGATCGCGGGATCTCCCTTCGCATTTTCCGCTTTAGGCCAACCCCCGAAGAGAAGTCAGTCCTGTTCTGTATGCCATAATGCTGCTTCGACGTTGATTTTTAGCCGAAAAGGTGGTTGTGCTGTGCCGTGTAGTAGGAGAAATTGTATTTTATCCTGCACGTGAACAATATTAAGTCATTAACACACTTTCTTCATGTATACTCCGTCTGTTTCTAAACATATGTTGTTTTCGTCTTCCGAGAAACAACTTTGACTAATTATATATTAAAAAATCAATATTTATGGTACATAATTAATATTATTGAAAATATTTTTAAATCTAATTTTTTTAATAAATTTATTTCAAGATACAAATGTTGCACTATAAAACGAGTCAAACTTATGGCACGTACACCAACAATGATAGTTATTTAGGGACGGAGGAAATTCATGCTGCGAGCTAGGTCGAGTCTTGTCAGTTGTCACTTACTCTCTCCGTCCAAAAATATGAATCACTTTTACTTCCCAAGTAACAACTTTGACAAAATATATATTAAAAAATATTAATATTTATGATATATAATTAATATCATTGGAAAGATCTTTGAATCTAGTTTTTTAATAAATTTATTGACAAAGGGAGTATGCAGCTTACTTGAAACGCCTTCAACATTAATAAGCTCTGCCCCTCAGGCTTTCACGTGCTTAATTTAATAATAATCGACAGCGAGAGACATCAGGTGGTCTTGTTTATTTATCTTATCTTTACAATAAAGTAAGAGATACATTATATTACACAGAATATAGAGGCGAGAGACCAAGTTGAGATATGTGTCTTGATTTCATCCATGCTTTCTCATCCTTGGCTCTTTGATTTGAGTTTTTTGTCACCCAAATTTTGGAGGTGCCAGGAGTGCCTTGTAAACTTGCATCATGAAGTAATCCTACTTTCAATTTCGCGCAAGTTTGTTCACCTTCCTCTAAATCTGAAATTTTATTTTTTTATAATTTTCGAAGCAATTTTTTGATAATTTTTTCGATCTTCGGATTTAGCTGCAATTTGGGGCAAAATCAGTGATAGGACATGTGTGAACAAGGCTATAATGATCCTTTAGAAAATTACTTATTTGAGCACCAAAAATTTGAACTTTCCCGAAATTTTGCTTTTTTCTAGGTTTGCTGGATTTTATATGAAATTGAAGCTAAAGACTCAATCTTTATAGGAGTTTTCGGTTGGAGTAGACTCCACATGACCTGATGAAGCTATTATTCAAATCTCATGACTGAATTTTTTTATGATTTTCGAAGCTATTTTTGGTAGTTTTTTTATCTTTGGATTTAGCTGCGATTTGGGGCAAAATCAGTGATAGGACATGTGTGAACAAGGCTACTTTAGAAAATTACTTATTTGAGCACCACAAATTTGATGCTTCCTTTTGCTTGTAGACTTAATTATTTCAGCTTATTTATTGTGTCTTGTGTCGTTTGCTTGTGTTGGCTAATGACTATTAGCTGGCTCTGTTTTCAGATCGGCAAAGTGCAGTTCAGTAGGCAAGAGCTGAGCACTTCTCACATTGGGTGTCCCTTACTCCCTTTCATGCTACAGGAAATGGCAATAATTACAATTCTATTTAGTTGCTTTGATCTCAACAGCTTGTTTATTTATCTAGAGCTCTTGTTTACTGGTTAATTAGTAACTTAATTAATTCATGCATTGCTGCTTCGTGTTCGATGCTTTGAGAAATATCCAATCGTTCCTAGTGTAGAATATCACAATTGATTTCTAAGCAATTTTTTTAAGCGGCTCTCATCCTCCCCTATGATCGCTGTTTCGGTTATTCAAGATAATCACTCCCTCCACTCCAAGTTATAAGTTGTTTTGACTTTTCTAAATACATAGCTTTTGCTATTTGGAACGAAGAGAGTACAATAAAAGCATATTATTCTCCCTATTTAACGGCTACTTGGCTGACAATTACTACCCTTTGTTCTAAATTGTAAGGAAAAAAACTCAACCAGCGGTGGCTAGACAGCCGCCGTGATTTTCGACTTAAGGTAAAGACCTCTCACGCAGGACGAGAAAACTCCTGAACCCATACCCCGCCCATACACAGGGCCATAACCCTGTGAGTGGGCTGGTTCCTACAAACCTGTGCTTTGGGACAGGGTAGACGAGGGGGTTTTTCACCTCCGGCGTTGCAAATTCGCCCCCGTGGGGGATTGAACTCAGGCCGCGAGGGTGCCAACCGGAGTGCTTGACCAGCCGGTCTAGCATCCTTTAGAACAATTCACAATTTGGAAAGCAGGGAGTACTTAATTTTTTCAAAAAAAAATGGACAACATATATATGTGAACGGTACTCGTGTAAGATTAAGATTATGAGATAGCAGTTTTAACTAATTCAAGGTACTACAGTGATCAGCAGTGGTCAGGGTTTGAGTGAGCATGTCCTCCTGATCATGGGCTGTTGGGCTCCCAGAAGCAGTTGGCAACTTGGCATCAGTCGTACCAATCACTACAGCACACGTAGTGAATGATCATCTTGCGCTTGCCTGATTGCCTCGCAGTCTCGGCGTCTCGCAGAGCATCCATCCTCGCACTCTACTTATACTCATCCACTGCGTGCTGCGACCCTATGCATGCATGTGCACTTGTGCAGTGTAGCAGGCTAGCTGAGCTGCAGCAACCCAAAGTGTGGTAACACTTCACCCGTTAACACAGTCAGACCTGTCGAGCGCTTCCATGGGGAAGGAGGCCGCGACGACGACCCAAAAAAGAGCCGCTCACGTCGTGCTTCTCGCGAGCCCCGGCACCGGCCACGTCCTGCCTGTGGCCGAGCTCGCGCGTCGCATCGTCGCCCCGCACGGCGACGGTGCTGAGTTCACGGCCACGCTCGTCACGTACACCAACTTCTCGTCGGCCGACCTCTACTCCACGCTGGCGTCCCTCCCACCGTCCGTCTCCACCGCCGTGCTCCCCGAGGTGCCGCTGGGTGACCTCCCCGCGGACGCCCGCGTGGAGACCCGCATCTTCACCGTCGTCAAGCGCGCGCTCCCACGGCTCCGGGACCTCCTCCGCTCCCTGGTCGAGTCGCCGTCCGGCGTGGCCGCGTTCGTCGCGGACCTCCTCAGCCCATGGGCGCTCCAGGTCGCCGTGGAGCTGGGCGTCCCGCGCTACCTGTTCTCCACGACCAACCTCATGGCTCTGTCCTGCATGCTCCACGTCCCCGAACTCGACAGGACCACCACCTGCGAGTTCCGCGACCTCCCGGAGCCCGTCCACCTGCCGGGGTGCGTGCCGCTGCGCGGCGCCGACCTCCTGGACCCCATCCAAAACCGCAGCGACCCTGCGTACCGCCTCATGGTCGAGCTTGGTGAGAATCAGCGTCTAGCCCAGGGCTTCATCGTCAACACCTTCGACGCCATGGAGCACGAGACTCTGGTGGCGTTCAAGGAGCTTTCCGACAAGGGCGTGTACCCTCCGGCGTACGCGGTGGGCCCCTTCGTCCGGCCGTGCTCCGGTTCCGGCGGAGAGGCCGACGAGCACGGCTGCGTGCGGTGGCTGGACGAGCACCCGGACGCGTCCGTCTTGTACGTGTGCCTTGGCAGCGGCGGCACGCTGTCCAACAAGCAGACAGCCGAGCTGGCCGCCGGTCTCGAGGCGAGCGGGCAGAGGTTTCTGATGGTGGTGCGGTTCCCGAGCGACAAGGACTGCAGCGCGAGCTACTTTGGGACGGCGGAACACGGCGACGACCCCCTGAGGTACCTGCCGGAGGGGTTCCTCGAGAGGACCAGAGGCGTCGGGCTCTGCGTGCCGCTGTGGGCGCCGCAGGTGGAGATCCTGAACCACCGCGCCGTCGGCGGGTTCCTGTCTCACTG
The DNA here is from genome assembly GCA_038087645.1 of Saccharum hybrid cultivar R570. Classification (NCBI taxonomy): domain Eukaryota; kingdom Viridiplantae; phylum Streptophyta; class Magnoliopsida; order Poales; family Poaceae; genus Saccharum; species Saccharum hybrid cultivar. The sequence continues at coordinate 1,600,172 of JAQSUU010000100.1, forward strand.
CGGGTGGAACTCGACGCTTGAGGCCGTGACCGCGGGCGTGCCGACGCTCGCGTGGCCGCTGTATGCCGAGCAGAGGATGAACGCCGTGATGCTGTCGGAGCGTGCGGGGCTGGCGCTGCGCCCGAGCAAGGGCAGCGTCAGGGACGACGATGGGGTAGTGCCGCGGGAGGAGGTAGCGGCCGTGGCAAGGGAGCTGATTGCGGGGGAGAAGGGCGGCGCCGCGGCGCGGGAGAAGGCGTGTGAGCTCCAGAAGACCGCGGCGAAGGCCTGGGCGCCAGACGGGCCGTCGCGCAGGGCGTTCGAGGCCGTCGTCGCTAAGTGGAAAGAACCTGAGCTGCCCTTAGCTTGCTCGGCTGAGGCTGCTGAACGCTGATTGCGAACATGCATGGTTATGGTTTTGCGCTTATCTTGTATGTGTGTCTTTTTTTTTTTTGAGAATTACAATGTTGTATGTGTGTCTGTGTGATACGGTGGCGACGTGTCGATCGATCTCTCCTCGCTAATGCATCTTCTTATGTTCTCCATCAGCAGATTGGCACCAAATCGCCATTGCTTGACTAGCCTTTTTTATATGGCGCTTCTCCTGTGTTTCAGACGTACTATTAATTCGTACAAGTAAATTGTTATTTTTTATCTATGTGGCATAATATATGAAATTTTTATCCTCGTCTGACTATAGAAAAACTTTAAATTGTTAAATTATCTTTGTGCCAACACATATAAGATTTTGTCAAGTTTGTGGTTTGACTAGCCTTTTTTATGGTCTTCTATAAAAAACTATCAAAATTAGCAAATAATGTAAACAACAACTGACTGCTTTTTGGAACTAACATCACACGATTTTTAAGATCCATTTGGTAATTGAAGCTCTATCGTCCTTCTTCGGTTCTTCCCATCTCCGCTGAAGTCTCTAGCGAGGTTTAGGATTTAAGTAGGTTATAAGAGTTAGGGTTGCTAGAGTCCATGTATTGTGGTTACACCGCTAGAGGGAAGCCCAGTGTAGCAGTATGCCGGAGGTAGCTGGAGGTGGTATATGTGGGGCAGGGGGAAACGGTGCAACACCGTCGCACTTCTCTCGTGTCCGACACCGCGTGCTTGCTCGACGCGTGTTGTGGGTCCCACCAGGCAAGGCGTAGCAGTGCCATGCGTGGTCGAGTCGATGATGGGCTGAGTCCACGTTAAGCCAATTTCAATGTAGCAGTTGTGTTTTCCAGATGGGAAGGACCCGTGCGTGATCAAGCGAGCGGACACGCGTTGAGCAAGCGTGCGGTGTCGTACACGAGAGAAGTGCAGCGGTGTCGCGTAGATTTTTTTTTCGTGGCGGCGCTACCATAACTGCAAAAGGTGGAGGCCGATGTGTGGAGTGTGGACATAGGATGGGGGAGGTGCGTTAGAGCAAGTATAATAGCGGCTGAGGTGGAGGAGAGAGAACACAAAAGAGAAGAGAAGTGGGTTGTACGCTTTACAGCTGGTTTAGGCACAAGAATCGAGAAACTTTGTGACGGAGACAAGTGTGCCATGTATTAATAGTGAAGAGCTAACTACTATATAAATAGGTTGAGAGAATGCTGCAAAATAAATAGCCTCGCTCTTACTGTGACAGGCCAGCGAAGTGGGGTTAGCACAGTGATGGTGGGCAGCGGCAGGGAGCCACCGGAGATAGGGTTGCTAGAGATAGGGCTAGCCGGCTAGACCGCTAGAGGGAAGACCGGTGTAGCACCGGTCCTTGTCAGGAGTTAAAAGTTTGGTGCCTGAACTCAGCACGACACAACAAAAGCAAAAATGTCATGCCCGGTCCTGCCTAGAATATCTAGGCGAATCCACAACGGAGCCTGGCCTGACGGGCCAGGTAGGATGTTAATGCCCTGAATGTTCTAAACTTGTACTATATTACTGAACCGGGAAATGTAAATCGGTAAATTTGTTATGCTCTGAAAATCTAACCTAGCGCCTTTTGGAACCTTCTTCCTCAATAAGTTCATACGCATCCTTATTGTTTATTGTTTTAATGACTGTCAACCTTTTGTAAGTAATTTATACATTTGAGTATTGTTTTCATGCACTCTTCGTTTCTTGTATTTCAAGGTATTTGGAGTGAATATTCAAGCTGGCTTCCTTCTGTTTGGTCATCCTGGTTGCCAGAAGGGGGAAGACACTACCGTGTTGTTTGGATATTGAGATACAGGGAATGGAATAGAAAAAGGGAAATGAATGAATGACTAGAATTAAATGAGGTGTAAAATGATGTGTGAAGAATGGATACTTAGGATACAATATTATTATTTTTGGAGGATGGATATTATTTTCCTATCCCATTGGCCAAACATTGCCTAATAGCAAAAGCAATAGCACACAAGGTAGGGGACAATTTTATTCATATAAAAGTAGTTGATGTTTAGATTCCAGCAACTGCTTCGACTTGATGAGCGGCCCGCTGCAGTAGATGGGCGGGGTCGGGTGGCCGTGACCGCCGACCCGTCAGGATCTTGTGCTGGTATATATGCCTAGTGACCCATGTCCCAACCACGCCCAGGCTCGAGCTCAGGTGCCCGCCATTGCACGATCTTCACGTAGTGTTCATGGGAGATGGGAGAAAAAAAAAGGAAAGGTCCATTTTTTTAATGAGAAAAATAAATGTGAGAGGTTAAATGAAAATTTCATAGCATGTCACATCAGCAAAAAATATCCATATGACTAGTATGGACCTGCGGTGCACTACTTAATAAGTTCATGGATCTAGAAATGCATTTTTAAAGTTCATCAAAGTTTATAGACCTACATGACACACGTTTACAAGTTCGAGGAACGCTGGTGCATTTAACTCTTTGATTTTTTTTTCATTTTAGCTTTTTTTAGGAAATAATTTCAGTTTTTCATACTATCAAGTTGTACAGTTTGAGCAATTTTCTACAAGTTGTTCAATTCACGTGTATGCAGTTATCGCATTTTCTACGATTAGGGGCGACCCATGTGTTAGCAACAATGGGTGCTAGGTATAATGGCATGCATGATTAATTTAGATATAAACTTTTAGGCTATTTTAAATAAACTTTTGTAATCGCACGTGTGATAATTTAGATGCTAAATTAGGGTTACTTCATGTTTTTCAATAACAGCAAAGGTGAGTAATTTTTTATAAAAAATAATATAGCCTATCACTATTATTAACGATGATTATTATGGCGTACCAAATTAAAAGATAGTTGTTTCAGATTTTATATGATTCATTATTTTTTTCCTAGCATATCTCATGAGAATTAGTACAGAGGAACGTTGTACATTTAATTAGTACAATATAGTAAGGTAATGGTCCTCAAATGCTGGATGGTAAAAAGCGTACCCGTCATCAATCATTGGAGGTGTGAAGCGTTGAGTCTATCGGCCACACCAAAACATCTAATTGAGAGCGAGGAGCCGGATTTCAACAGATGGACTATTTACGCAAGTGCTGCTCACACACCCGTCTTTTTTTTTTGTTTTCTAGCCCTTTTTGCGAAAGATTCTCTCAAATATGCCCTTGGCGGAAAGATTTAAAAAAATAGACCCTTCTCATGGCGCCAACGACTATGGCGCCAAGATATAATTGCATGGCGCCAGGGTCACTGGCGCCATGACCCTGCCGCCGTGGCGGTGACGTGGCAGGGTACATGGCGCCATGGATCTTGGCGCCATGCATGCCCACGTTTTAGCCGGCCCCCTCTTCCTCCCCAAGTCATTCTCGTTTTCTTTCTCCTTCTCTTCGGTTTTTTTCTTTGTACACTTCGGCCAACCTCTTCAATTACAATTTAGACCGTGAGAAGTTTTATTTTATCCGTTGATCTTCGAGAGCTAGTTATTCTCTCACCCTCTCTTATTTTATCGAATCGATTTGATAAAATGAAATCATATTCTTAACCTATGAACTTCACATGTCCTTTGTTCATGTACTTTTTAAAAATCGTATGTATTTTTGAACCGTAGGATGCCTAGGCGTGGAAAAGCTAGAAAACAAAGGTATGCGTAGATCTTTTTCTTCATATAGCTCACCCTTAGTTTTTAGTTTTATTGTTATTTGGTTTGTTATATTAGACTAGAATTTGTTGAATTGTAGCTATGCACGGATGACCGAAAGTCCGTACGTCCCAAAGCCGCTCCCTAGCGGTGTGCCAATACCCATGTGCTTCTGTGGCGATCCTTGCAAGGTAGACATTTCAGAAGATGAGGCAACATATAAGCAGAGATATTGGATGTGTTCCAATTTTACATGGGAACCTACAGAGCGTCAGCGCCGCAGTACATTTATTGTGAGAAATTGCTTTTGTTTATTAATTAATTCGTGTCATATGAAGTTTTGCATATTAATTGGATTTGAAAAAAAAATTCTGCAGACCCCTCCACCGCTATGTGATTTTGAACAGTGGATCGACACTGAGATCAAGGAGGCTGACATGCGGCTTCTACAAGGCCTGAAGGAGTGGGATGCGGAGCGCCTGGAGATATTAGAGAAGAGACGCAGAGAGGAGGCAGCAACAAAGGAGCACAAGGAAGAGGAGGAAATGAGGCGTGTTGCTGCGTGTAGGGAGGAGAGGGAGAAGAAGCTTGCTCGCGTGCGCAGAGCGAAGGCAGCGATGGAGGAGAATCCCGATGCCCAGAAAAAGGGAAAGTGGTCTCGTTGTACTCAGTAGTATGCTAGTTGTATGGTTTAATCATAAACAATTTGGTCGATCTAGTATGCAATATGTTTAATCTATTGTACTTTAGGTAAATCATGTACTTAGGGCATGTTCTTTGTTATCTATTGCGTCCGTCATGTACTTCATATGCACTTTAAGTTTTTGGACCTTGCATAGTGTTGTCATATATCAGGTTTAATGTTACTTCGTTACTGAAACTAGTTCTCGAGGTGCACATAAAACATAAGAAAGTACTAGATTTCTCAATTCAACACGCATAACATAGGATATGACATGTCAGAACTTGTACCAAACTAGGGCACATTTGTCCTGGACTAAACCTAACATGCCTTAGGTAATTAGAGCGAACAACAAGCACATTACATGGCATGTGTACACGATAGATTTGTTCTATCTAGTAGTGCGGCCACATAGCAAACTGTGTAGCCCCTTCTCCATAGTACCCTCCCATTGTTGATGGTGGAGGTGGCAGGGGTGGTGGCGGAGGCCCGTTGTTCTTGTGGTTAGGGCAGGTGCAATATGGATCATGGCATGGTCCATCCTGTGAAACGGCACCACTACTGGTATCGTCTGCTTCGTCGTCTTTGTAACCGTTGCTAACTTCTCTTTCTAGTTCGAAGATACGGTCTTGCAAGTAGTAGATGTACTGTGCGTGCGGATAGATAGGTCTTGGATTGACCCACCTAGTGAAGCCACAGTTTTCTTTGGACTCTGAACACTGCATTTCAAAGATTTTAGTGAACATGCAGTTAGTTTCGCCTTTGAGATGCAAAATAATGGAGAAAAAAATTTAAGTAATAAATTTTAAAACCAATTACCTCTGCTTGCGGACATTTGAAGAATCGGCGACCTCCATCCAAACCCTCCACGAACATCTGCACTAAGCAGTCCTCACCATGCCTATATTTTGGCCAATCTTCTTTCCGGTTATCATATCCTCGGACTGGACATGTAACGGATCAACGTAATTATACGAGATTAAGTAAGCCAATCTCCCACCGAGGCGGTTAATTTAACAAACTTAAACCCGTATAACTCGAGACTCCGTGAAATCACGAAGGATTTCAAACCAACCAACATACAACCAAGATCGTACTGATTTAGCAGCCACAGTTCACACGATACATAAAGTCGACCATAAGGTAAAATACATCGGAGTTCAGAAGTAAAAGTTATTACAACATAGTTCAACATAAAGTAGCGGAAGCAAATAGTTTTACGCACGCACCCTTAGTTCAATTACAGTGCCAGTAGATAGTCATAGTCCACAAAAGCAGTAGATAAGACAAACGGACGACCTCTGCCCAAGGTCCTAGTTGTCACCCATCGCCGGATACAGACAGTTGGAGCAGTACCCGTAGTACATCTGACCATCTGCAACAACAATGGGAACAACGCCCTGAGTACGAGAATGTACTCAGCTAGACTTACCCGTCAAAAACCAGAAACAACATGACACCAAGGAGCATGCAAGGCTTTATATAGTGTACTGGCTTGACTCATTTGCGAAAGGCATAAGTTATTAGGAATAACTAATAATAAGTACTTTTAGCATCATTTTATGATAACCTATTCATGCTAGGTAAGCACCTATTACTAAAACAATCACTTGATTAACCATTAGCATCAAAGATTACCATCTCAGGTTTAGCATTTCCAACATTAACCACATAACCATCTGTGTTCCATCATTAACACTACGATGCCATAGCTCGAGTCAAGTGCTCACTAACCGGGAGCGACGGCGATTCGAATCGAATTCCTATCCAGCTGGAGATTTATTCCTCACACAAACCATGCTTCCCCCGTCAGGGTCGCGTAGGTCACCAAGGACACTTTCCGAGAAGCCGCGGGATAACAATCATGGATCGCACTACCCAGGGACCGCCCGACTGCCAGGACGCACCTTGGGCTCACTCTTCGCGTCCCCGTTACACCCCCTTCAACACCAGTCTGCCAACCCGAGTTTATCCCGGCTCAAAAAGTGTCACTAGCTTCGCGGTCGAAAGGTACTTTATCCGGCCAGCTAAATGTGAGGCATGCGTTCAATATGACAAGAGGGACGAGCAACGATCGGTCCTTAACCGACACAGACGGAATCACTATAGTCCAAAACCCTATAAGACTCCGCCCGGTCTCCGTTTATTCAACAACACTTGGTTACCTATCAAAATTCACCAATACTGCTAACCATAGCCAGGTATTCACCTATAACTCGCAGGTGACAGGAAATCACCCGACTTCTACCGATCTAAGCATGGCTAAGCGAATTACTCGATCCTGACCTAATAAGGTAACATTATTCTGGTGGACAAGGATAGTAATGCAACAACGGTTCCACTCAACTCCTATGACTTAATGCAACAATATATAATTATAAACCAGTTAATAAAGAATAACTTTTGTAAAATAGGAGACTTATAATGCTCCGGGGCTTGCCTCTTTCGAACGAACTAGGGTGGTGATCGACGCACTCTGGCAGCTCCTCGCTTGGCTCTTCCTCCTCGGGCACCTCCTGTGCCTGGGGCTCCTGCTGGTCCGTCCAAGCCTGCTCCTCCGGTACTGCTGCCTGCGAGTCCTCCTGCGATCCTGTATGATGCAAGTGCATAAGGGCATGTGAATGATGCATCGGAATATGATGGAATGATGAAGTGACATGAGATGCAGACGAGCACATGGAATGAGCAGTTAGTGCAAAACTTCATCTTCTACAAGGTAGTCAACGTCATCCAAGAACATGTACCCTAAGGTTTACCTATTTTAATTACACTAATTATCATACACCTGACACAAGCAAGTGACCCTAAATAACCAAACCTTACCACCCTAACTCACTCACGACATCAGCAAGACCTAGTGATGCTTCAAAGATACACCAAACATATTTTATTCTTCTTAAATTCTCATAAAGAATAATCATTTATTCCTTATTTAACCAGGGTTGTACTGCAACACCTATCTCTGGTGTAGATAAAAATCTACAAAAATTACAGTAGAGTATTCTTACCCTAACTAAGCTACCACTAAATTTTCAAGGTAATTGGAATTGTAAAACTACTTATACAAAATAAATAAATTATAGCCTAAATGTGGGCATGAAATTGTTTTATACTAGGAAAAGTATCAAACAACAGATTTCACATTTTTCCTAGGTTACCAACAGTAAACTAACATACTACAAAAATTATCATAAGCATGTTATATACAAATATTGCTTTCTACTAAAAATAACAAATATTAACAACTAAAGGCATTTGAACTACACTTCAAAAATTTCCCACAGAACATGCTTCACTAGCATTTTTCCTAGAAAGTACATCACTAATAAAGATTTATGCAACAAGAATCACATTTTTCCCTTTATTAGTTTATTTACTACAATTTTTCTAAGATAACAGCATATATAACAATTAAATAGAAATGTACAGTAAAGTGTCACAAAAATAACATGGGATATTTTTAAACTGTAGATCTATTCACAAGGAACATTTTAAAATTTATTTCCTGATTTTTGGAGCTATAAATTATGCACAACATTTTCTAGAACACTTTCTTTTCTTAAATATAAATAGAAATTCAAAAATAGAATTCGGAAATAAGGAACGGGCCGGCCCAGTCGGCCAAACCGGCCCGCTGCCGAAAACGGCCGGGGCGAGCGCGCGGGAAAAAGAAGGGCGCGGCCCGGTTCGACGGCTTGGCCCAACTGGCGGCCCAGCGGGTCAGGGGGAGCGGCGGGGCGCGAGGCGAACGCAGGGCGAGCGCGCGGCCGCGACGTCGCAGCGGCGGCGAAGCCCGCCGGCGGCTAGCGACCGGTCCCGGCCGTGCGGACACCTGCGGCTAGGCGCACGGGAACAGGGTGAGGGCGGTGGACATCCCGGGGTAGAGAGCAAGTGGCAAGGTGGGGAGAATGTGCCGGAACGGCGGGGTGAGCACGCGGCGGCGGAAATGGCGCCGCGGCGTGGCGCGCGGTGCGGCGGCTTACCGCGGGGCGGAGACGAAGCGAGGAGACGCGTTCGGGGAAGAGAAGGTCGAGGCGGAGCCGTCTGCGAGACGAATCGCACGGAGATGCTCGGCCGGCGGTGGAACGCGGGGCGGAAGTGCGCGGCGGCGGCGGCGAGCGCGTGGAGACGGCGAGCGGCTGTGGCTGCTGCTCGCGTGAGAATGGAGGGAGCAGCGAGGCGGACGGGCGCGCGGAGGGGGAGTAGGCGAGCGCGGACGTTGCGGGGGCCACAGGGCGCGTGTCGCTCGGCTCGACGGCGTACGGACACGCGGCGGCCGAACGCTGCCGCGGCGCCACGACGCCATGCGCGGGCGCGCGCGCGCGCGCGGGCGAGCGGGAGGGGACGACGCGGACACGGGCCGGGCCGGCTTTGGCCGTGGGCCGAGAAGTGAGGCCGAAGCCCAGCAACGAAATTTCGATTTTTCTTTTTCCAAATATTTTCCAGATTTTACATTTCTGTTTGAAATTCAAATTTGAGGATGAAAACGAGGTTTTCAGAAATTTGTCCCAAAACAAAAGTTGTTCAAAATTTTATTTTCTACAACTTTCATATAGAACATTTTTCCAAATTCCCAATAGATTTTAAATTTGAGATTTAAAGCTAATTTAAAAATCAAACTCATTTATTTAGAAAAATTTTTAAAACAGAATTTGAGGAGAATTTGAATCCAATTTTTGCTCCAATAATCAAGTTGGTTTATTCTAAATTATTTAAAATGGCTACTTCTAAAAAGTACACCAACTTTTTAACATTTATTTTAAATTTAGGGTTTCCATTTTATTGCTTTTCAAGTTAAATTTGGAAAGGGTTACAAACCAAACAAGGCTAATCATGCAATGATGTTGAATGCTTATGCTTTGAAATGATAATGCATGCTTAACACCCAGGGGTGTTACAGCCCTCCCCCCTTATAAGAATCTCGTCCCGAGATTTTGAGTTACGAACCAATTATCGTAAAAATCTTTATAAGCAGTTTGAAGATATTCTCCCGTTTCCCAAGAAGCATCGCTCTCATCATGGTGGCTCCATTGAATCTTGTAGGTTGTGACCACTTTATTTCGAGTGACTCGGTCCTTAGTATCCAGGACTCGAACTGGTTGCTCGCGATATTCCAAATCTGCCTTGATCCGAATACCCTGAGGTTGTATTCTCTCCTCTGGAACACGTAGACACTTCTTTAATTGGGATACGTGGAAGACGGGAAAGATCGAACTCATCTCTTCTGGTAGCTGTAACTTATATGCTACGGGGCCCTTTTTCTCCAAAATCTGGTATGGCCCTATATATCTAGCAGACAGTTTCTTCTTGATTCCAAACCGTTTCTTCTTCATTGGAGTAACCTTTAAATAGACATAGTCACCTACTTGGAATTCCAATGGTCTTCTCCTCTTGTCTGCATAACTCTTCTGACGAGACTGTGCAGCTTGCATGTTTTGTTGAATAACACGGACCTTCTTCTCTGCCTCATCTACAAAATCAATTCCGTAAAACCTTCTTTCTCCGGGCTCTACCCAATTTAACGGTGTTCTGCACTTCCGGCCATACAAAGCTTCAAATGGTGCCATCTTGATACTCTCTTGGTAACTGTTATTATAAGCAAACTCTGCCAACGGTAACCAGGATTCCCATGAACCTCTGGATGATAACACACAAGCTCTAAGCATATCTTCCAATACTGCATTAACTCTTTCTGTCTGCCCATCAGTCTGTGGGTGGTAAGCCGTGCTACGAATCAAACTAGTACCCAAACCTTGATGAAGATGTTCCCAAAAGTGAGAGGTAAACTGTGAACCACGATCAGACACTATTGTTTTTGGTATTCCATGCAATCGGACAATCTCAGCAATATACTTTTCTGCATATTGAGGTGGTCGGAAACTTGTTTTGACTGGCAGAAAGTGAGCTGACTTGGTAAGGCGATCGACTATTACCCAAATGGAATCATGGCCTTTCTGTGTGGTGGGAAGACCAGTGATAAAGTCCATACTTATATCATCCCACTTCCAATCGGGTACCGACAAAGGTTGCAGGAGTCCTGCAGGTCTCATGTGAAGAGCTTTAACTCTACAACACATGTCGCATCGAGCAACGTATGCTGCAATCTCCTTTTTCATCTTAGTCCACCAATAACGGGGTCGTAAATCTTGGTACATCTTGCTACTTCCGGGGTGAATAGATAGCTTAGAACGATGGGCCTCATCTATCAACTTGTTTTTAAGCTCTCTATCCTTAGGTACTACCAGGCGATCCTTGAACCATAACACTCCTTGTTCATCCAAGCGAAAGTGTTTGGTGGGTTCTCTCTGTATCTTTTCTTTGATATGAAAGATTCCCTTATCTGTTTTCTGACCATCAATGATCTGGCTTTCTAGAGTACAACTGACCTGAATATTATGCAACACAGCTGGATGTAACAAATTGAACCCTTCTTCAAACAACGGTTGCACATTAATTGCATGAGATTTTCTGCTCAGTGCATCTGCTACTACGTTAGCCTTTCCAGGGTGATAGTGCACGTTCAGATTGTAGTCCTTTATCAACTCTAACCATCTCCTCTGTCTCATGTTCAACTCGGATTGGGTAAAGATGTATTTGAGACTCTTATGATCCGTGAAGATATTACACACATTACCCAACAGGTAGTGCCTCCAAATCTTTAGAGCATGCACCACTGCTGCAAGCTCTAAATCATGTGTAGGATAATTAACTTCATGCTTCCTCAACTGCCGTGAGGCGTAAGCAATGACTTTTCCATTTTGCATTAGCACACATCCTAACCCATTCTTGGATGCGTCACAGAAAACATCAAACGGCTTTTCTATATCTGGTTGGGCCAGAACAGGAGCAGTGGTCAACAACTTCCGCAAGGTACGGAAGGCTGCTTCGCACTCCTCTGTCCATACAAACTTATGATCCTTCTGTAACAGGCTTGTCATTGGTTTGGCAATCTTCGAGAAATCTGGTATGAAGCGACGATAGTAACCGGCTAAACCAAGGAAACTGCGAACTTCGTTAACCGAAATTGGTGACTTCCAGTTCATAACCTCTTGTACCTTAATGGGGTCGACAGAAATGCCATTTTCAGACAACACGTGGCCGAGAAAAGGAACTGTCCTAAGCCAGAACTCACACTTGCTGAACTTAGCATACAGTCGATGTTCTCTGAGTCTAGTCAAGACTATCCGGAGGTGTTCTGCGTGTTCTTCTTCATTTTCTGAGTATATCAGTATGTCATCAATGAACACTATCACAAACTTGTCCAATTCGGGCATAAAAACCGAATTCATCAGGTACATGAAGTATGCAGGAGCATTTGTCAATCCGAAGGACATGACAAGATACTCGTACAAACCATATCTGGTAGAGAACGCAGTCTTAGGCACATCTTGTGGCCTAATCTTTATCTGGTGGTACCCTGATCTCAAATCTATCTTAGAGAACACTTTGGCTTTGGACAATTGGTCAAACAAGATATCAATCCGAGGAAGAGGATACTTGTTTTTAATTGTCACTGCATTCAGTGGCCGATAATCCACGCACATGCGTAAGGAGTTATCCTTCTTCTTTTTCACAAACAGAGCGGGGCATCCCCATTCGGACGAGCTGGGACGAATCAACCCTTTCTTTAGCAAGTCCTGAAGTTGCTTCTTCAATTCTGCTAACTCATTGGGAGGCATCCGATAAGGCCTTCTTGAAATTGGTGCTGTTCCTGGAATCAACTCAATGGCAAACTCAACATCTCGGTCTGGCGGCAGTCCAGGTAACTCCTCTGGAAACACATCTGGAAACTCACAGACCACTGGAATCTGGACTAGCAAAGTAGTTTGGACCGCACAAGATGTGCTAGCTAGGTCTACCCTCCTAGGTAGGACCACCCGAAAGGTGCCTTCCCCACTGGGTTCCTTAAGAGAGATACTCCTTCCTCCAACATCAATTACAACTCCCATTTGATTCATCCAGTTCATACCCATGATCACATCCAAAACTAACCCTGGCATGACTATCAGGTTAAGCTTATAATGCCGGTTTGCTATGTTTAGGGTTACTCCCTGAACAATCTGATTAGTCAACAGATCAGCCCCAGCTGAACTGATTTTATATGCACATTCCAATTCAACTATCTTTTGCTCATGCCTTTTAACAAATGCTTGACTTACAAAGGAATGAGATGATCCGGAATCAAACAAGACTACTGCAGGATGATTGTTGATAGAAAACATACCAGCTGTTACCGGTTCTCCTTCAGGGATATCCTCCACAGTGGTGTGGTGCACACGGGCTTGATATTGCGTTTGTTGTTTCTTAGGATAGGGACAATACTTTGCAAAGTGCCCAGGTTGGTTGCAGTTGAAGCACGGTCCCTTCACTTGAGCCACGGTTCCCGATGAACTGCCTTGTCCTGTCTTTGTTTGAGGTAATGCCATCTTGAACGGCTTCTGGTTTCTCTGGGGTGGCTGAGCATTCTGATTCTTCCGTTGCGGTGGCCTAAACCTTGCACCGGGAACGGGCGATCGATAAGCCGGGCGATTGGTCACTGGGGCCCTGGACTGAGATGAACCCGACTCAAAAGCTCTCTTACGGATCTTGGAAGCGGCATAAACATTGTTGTTCTTCTCTTGCTTCAGACAGTCGCTAACGAAGTCATTGAAACTAGTCCTCATGTTTGTACCCACATGTTTCATCATCTTGGGACTCAGGCCTCTCTTGAAACTAGCGATCTTCTTGGCATCCGTATCCACCATGTCCGGAGCATAACGGCTCAGGTTATTAAAGGCATGCAGGTATTGAGTCACAGTCTTCGTGCCTTGATTTAATGCCAGGAATTCCCCAAGCTTCATCTCGGTCAGACCAGGTGGAATGTATGTTCCACGGAAGGCTTCAGTGAACTCCCTCCAAGAGATATGGGCATGGGGAGGAAAGGTGGTGCGGTGATGCTTCCACCACATTCCTGCCGGACCTTGAAGCTGATGAGCTGCGTACTCAGTCTTCAACACTTCAGTCATTCTTAAGACACGAAACTTATCTTCCATCGTATTAATCCACTCTTCTGCATCTAAAGGTTCTGCGGCTTCCTTGAAGATCGGTGGACGAGTATCCATGAAGTCCTTAAAACTGCTGTATTGGTTTGCTTCGTGGCCACCCTGGTTTATCCCCCGACGGGTATTATCTGCGATACTGCGCAGCGCAGCTTCCATATTCTGTTGCATACTTTCCATATTGCGTTGGCTTCCCAGGAATTGGGCGAAAAACTGTTCTGCCGTGTAGGGTGGAGGAGGCGGTGGTGGATCACGGTCATCATTAGCAGCTGCACTGCCACCAGCCTCGGCGGTACCATACACGGTACGACGGGTGTTCGGCATCTGCATGTTTCAGCAATAGTAATTATTAGGTGATGTTGTAGGAATCGCGACCGAATGAAAAATCATGCCGAACTGAATTCACTGGAGAGAATAAATTCATACAATAAAACAGGGGCACAATAAGTCATTCCAATTAACACAACATCACTAATTATATTACTTAAAGCACACACATCGCGTCCATTACAACCAAGTTGCCAGCATACATACACTGGACTTTGGACGTTCGGATACCGCCACAAACACATCCAAACTTTCCAACCTTACATCAAGCTTTAGTCTTTCTACTCATTATTACATGTCCAAAGTGCCAACAAGCAAAAGATCATGCAAGCGGGACCTAGTAGCTAGCGCAACAACTACTAGTCTACTCATCGTGGTCGCTGTCTAGGTCAGAGACGTCGGCATTGCCGCCAACTGCAGCGTCGTCGTGCTCCTCAGCTGGCGCCACGGGCTCTTCAGGATCTTCGTCTGCATCCAAATCCATCTCTGCTGCGCCAGGGAGGTCATAAGGGTTAAGCTGATTGTTCAGCCTATGGACCTCTTCATGCAAGTTATCATTGTACTCCTCTGCATCGGCCAACCGCTGCTCTAGCTCAAACTGCCTAGCTCTCAACACATTCTCTGCGGACCAGGCTTCATTCCTCTGATGGAGCACATGAGCCAACATGCTCTCAGCATTCCTGTGGGCGGTGGTCAGTCGCTCAAGCTGCTCTCTCAGGGCACGTACATCTCCCTCAAAGACCACAGTCCTCTGAGTAGCCTGATCCCTCTGACGAGTCAACTGGGCCATCTCAGCGGTGAGCCTCTCAATCTCGGCGTCGTGATCTCTCTGAAGCTGACGGCGGTCATCACGAGCCTGACCAAGAGCGCCAGAAACACGTCTCAGACTACCTTCCACTCCATCGAAAGCCCTCATCACTGCGAACATGGTACTCATAGCAGGGTTGTCACTGTTTTGTGCCTCTGCTGCACTAATTTCCAAAGATCTGCCCCTTGCCTGCTGCCACGAGTCAGTGGAGGGGTTGCCCCTCGGAAAGACTCCAACTATAGCTGCTGCCAACTCCTGAGGAAAACGATCCATGATATCCCTCAGGATCCCAAAGGCTGCCCTCTCAGCGGCTTCTTCAGGGGTCCTGCCAGTTGACTCAAAACGCCAACCGGTCCACTCAGAACCATCACCTCGGGGACGAACTACTGCTTCCACAGTCACCAAAAGTCCTTCGCCCATCCGCTCATTTGACCAAAAGTAGCGGGGCTCCATCCCATCATGATAGCCTACATAGCTGAGCACTCTCCACAAGAGTGTAGGCATCCCAAACTCTCCAAGAAAAGTGTGACGCTGGCGAGTGCGCGGAGCAAGCTGATGACGGGGAGCTCTGCCGGTGGACTTGCGAGCGGTCTGCTTGGTACGTGCCATCTGTAGCAAAAATTTTATTACCGTGGTGAGAACAGATTTTTAAGTTGGCATTTTTATCGAAATGAGATAAGCAACTTATAAGGGGAGGAACAATGCCATGAATGAAATGCATAACATGATGCATGCACGTTCCGTACGTCCTCACAAACTTAGAAAATCAATAACTACTAACGGAATAGACGGTGGCATACAACGATCTCTTGTAACGTAACTAATACGTGCTACTCGAAAGCGCTGTTATGCCTGCAGAAAATCACTTCAGCCCAAACCTCACAGTATGAAAATATGCAAGAAAGCAGTAAAGTAAGTTACTCGCTCTACACGCATCCCCAGATACGAGTATAACGGTAACCACTACCCGAATCATCGTCCTATTGACGGCATCGTCACGGCATGACGGAATTCCCCCTCAATGATACTCTCATACAAACATGCGCATGGCACGTGAGTACTTCGGAATCACTTAAGCACTCCCCTAGATCGGCAGTGTATCCGACCATGCACTCACAACTCTCACTTACCAAGGCGTAGAGGTAATTGATCCATACATTACCACTCAAGTGAATGGCACTCATACAATAGCACGCCGTATGAGCGACGAAATTTAAATATGATGCAAACCCCCAAGTTAGTACTTAATTAAGCCACCTAGAGTCCTTATCGGGCATAAAGGATATGACCACTGGCACACTTCTAAGTTCAAAAGCTTATTTGAAGACACAGTTTTATTTTTAAATACTCATGTGAACAGTAACATGCTAAACCTGGCTCCGATACCAGCTGTAACGGATCAACGTAATTATACGAGATTAAGTAAGCCAATCTCCCACCGAGGCGGTTAATTTAACAAACTTAAACCCGTATAACTCGAGACTCCGTGAAATCACGAAGGATTTCAAACCAACCAACATACAACCAAGATCGTACTGATTTAGCAGCCACAGTTCACACGATACATAAAGTCGACCATAAGGTAAAATACATCGGAGTTCAGAAGTAAAAGTTATTACAACATAGTTCAACATAAAGTAGCGGAAGCAAATAGTTTTACGCACGCACCCTTAGTTCAATTACAGTGCCAGTAGATAGTCATAGTCCACAAAAGCAGTAGATAAGACAAACGGACGACCTCTGCCCAAGGTCCTAGTTGTCACCCATCGCCGGATACAGACAGTTGGAGCAGTACCCGTAGTACATCTGACCATCTGCAACAACAATGGGAACAACGCCCTGAGTACGAGAATGTACTCAGCTAGACTTACCCGTCAAAAACCAGAAACAACATGACACCAAGGAGCATGCAAGGCTTTATATAGTGTACTGGCTTGACTCATTTGCGAAAGGCATAAGTTATTAGGAATAACTAATAATAAGTACTTTTAGCATCATTTTATGATAACCTATTCATGCTAGGTAAGCACCTATTACTAAAACAATCACTTGATTAACCATTAGCATCAAAGATTACCATCTCAGGTTTAGCATTTCCAACATTAACCACATAACCATCTGTGTTCCATCATTAACACTACGATGCCATAGCTCGAGTCAAGTGCTCACTAACCGGGAGCGACGGCGATTCGAATCGAATTCCTATCCAGCTGGAGATTTATTCCTCACACAAACCATGCTTCCCCCGTCAGGGTCGCGTAGGTCACCAAGGACACTTTCCGAGAAGCCGCGGGATAACAATCATGGATCGCACTACCCAGGGACCGCCCGACTGCCAGGACGCACCTTGGGCTCACTCTTCGCGTCCCCGTTACACCCCCTTCAACACCAGTCTGCCAACCCGAGTTTATCCCGGCTCAAAAAGTGTCACTAGCTTCGCGGTCGAAAGGTACTTTATCCGGCCAGCTAAATGTGAGGCATGCGTTCAACATGACAAGAGGGACGAGCAACGATCGGTCCTTAACCGACACAGACGGAATCACTATAGTCCAAAACCCTATAAGACTCCGCCCGGTCTCCGTTTATTCAACAACACTTGGTTACCTATCAAAATTCACCAATACTGCTAACCATAGCCAGGTATTCACCTATAACTCGCAGGTGACAGGAAATCACCCGACTTCTACCGATCTAAGCATGGCTAAGCGAATTACTCGATCCTGACCTAATAAGGTAACATTATTCTGGTGGACAAGGATAGTAATGCAACAACGGTTCCACTCAACTCCTATGACTTAATGCAACAATATATAATTATAAACCAGTTAATAAAGAATAACTTTTGTAAAATAGGAGACTTATAATGCTCCGGGGCTTGCCTCTTTCGAACGAACTAGGGTGGTGATCGACGCACTCTGGCAGCTCCTCGCTTGGCTCTTCCTCCTCGGGCACCTCCTGTGCCTGGGGCTCCTGCTGGTCCGTCCAAGCCTGCTCCTCCGGTACTGCTGCCTGCGAGTCCTCCTGCGATCCTGTATGATGCAAGTGCATAAGGGCATGTGAATGATGCATCGGAATATGATGGAATGATGAAGTGACATGAGATGCAGACGAGCACATGGAATGAGCAGTTAGTGCAAAACTTCATCTTCTACAAGGTAGTCAACGTCATCCAAGAACATGTACCCTAAGGTTTACCTATTTTAATTACACTAATTATCATACACCTGACACAAGCAAGTGACCCTAAATAACCAAACCTTACCACCCTAACTCACTCACGACATCAGCAAGACCTAGTGATGCTTCAAAGATACACCAAACATATTTTATTCTTCTTAAATTCTCATAAAGAATAATCATTTATTCCTTATTTAACCAGGGTTGTACTGCAACACCTATCTCTGGTGTAGATAAAAATCTACAAAAATTACAGTAGAGTATTCTTACCCTAACTAAGCTACCACTAAATTTTCAAGGTAATTGGAATTGTAAAACTACTTATACAAAATAAATAAATTATAGCCTAAATGTGGGCATGAAATTGTTTTATACTAGGAAAAGTATCAAACAACAGATTTCACATTTTTCCTAGGTTACCAACAGTAAACTAACATACTACAAAAATTATCATAAGCATGTTATATACAAATATTGCTTTCTACTAAAAATAACAAATATTAACAACTAAAGGCATTTGAACTACACTTCAAAAATTTCCCACAGAACATGCTTCACTAGCATTTTTCCTAGAAAGTACATCACTAATAAAGATTTATGCAACAAGAATCACATTTTTCCCTTTATTAGTTTATTTACTACAATTTTTCTAAGATAACAGCATATATAACAATTAAATAGAAATGTACAGTAAAGTGTCACAAAAATAACATGGGATATTTTTAAACTGTAGATCTATTCACAAGGAACATTTTAAAATTTATTTCCTGATTTTTGGAGCTATAAATTATGCACAACATTTTCTAGAACACTTTCTTTTCTTAAATATAAATAGAAATTCAAAAATAGAATTCGGAAATAAGGAACGGGCCGGCCCAGTCGGCCAAACCGGCCCGCTGCCGAAAACGGCCGGGGCGAGCGCGCGGGAAAAAGAAGGGCGCGGCCCGGTTCGACGGCTTGGCCCAACTGGCGGCCCAGCGGGTCAGGGGGAGCGGCGGGGCGCGAGGCGAACGCAGGGCGAGCGCGCGGCCGCGACGTCGCAGCGGCGGCGAAGCCCGCCGGCGGCTAGCGACCGGTCCCGGCCGTGCGGACACCTGCGGCTAGGCGCACGGGAACAGGGTGAGGGCGGTGGACATCCCGGGGTAGAGAGCAAGTGGCAAGGTGGGGAGAATGTGCCGGAACGGCGGGGTGAGCACGCGGCGGCGGAAATGGCGCCGCGGCGTGGCGCGCGGTGCGGCGGCTTACCGCGGGGCGGAGACGAAGCGAGGAGACGCGTTCGGGGAAGAGAAGGTCGAGGCGGAGCCGTCTGCGAGACGAATCGCACGGAGATGCTCGGCCGGCGGTGGAACGCGGGGCGGAAGTGCGCGGCGGCGGCGGCGAGCGCGTGGAGACGGCGAGCGGCTGTGGCTGCTGCTCGCGCGAGAATGGAGGGAGCAGCGAGGCGGACGGGCGCGCGGAGGGGGAGTAGGCGAGCGCGGACGTTGCGGGGGCCACAGGGCGCGTGTCGCTCGGCTCGACGGCGTACGGACACGCGGCGGCCGAACGCTGCCGCGGCGCCACGACGCCATGCGCGGGCGCGCGCGCGCGCGCGGGCGAGCGGGAGGGGACGACGCGGACACGGGCCGGGCCGGCTTTGGCCGTGGGCCGAGAAGTGAGGCCGAAGCCCAGCAACGAAATTTCGATTTTTCTTTTTCCAAATATTTTCCAGATTTTACATTTCTGTTTGAAATTCAAATTTGAGGATGAAAACGAGGTTTTCAGAAATTTGTCCCAAAACAAAAGTTGTTCAAAATTTTATTTTCTACAACTTTCATATAGAACATTTTTCCAAATTCCCAATAGATTTTAAATTTGAGATTTAAAGCTAATTTAAAAATCAAACTCATTTATTTAGAAAAATTTTTAAAACAGAATTTGAGGAGAATTTGAATCCAATTTTTGCTCCAATAATCAAGTTGGTTTATTCTAAATTATTTAAAATGGCTACTTCTAAAAAGTACACCAACTTTTTAACATTTATTTTAAATTTAGGGTTTCCATTTTATTGCTTTTCAAGTTAAATTTGGAAAGGGTTACAAACCAAACAAGGCTAATCATGCAATGATGTTGAATGCTTATGCTTTGAAATGATAATGCATGCTTAACACCCAGGGGTGTTACAGGACACTCTTTGTTGAAATCTCTCTTGGTCTCGATAGGAAAATGATACACTGGTTCATCAAAGTCTTCCGGACCCAGAGACCCCTCCCACACAATTGGAGTACCCTTAGCCCCCCCTGTTCCCTTCCCTCTCGATGACCCTCCAGACATTACTACTCGTTTATAACTAACTTCTGGTTTCAAGTGACTACCATTGTATTGAGGAAGGTGTATATATAGCCAGCAGTGGTGTTGAGAGCAGTTGTATTGTGGCTTTAATGCTCCTGAAAAGGCTATACGCCATCCCTGAAAAGCCTATTTGAAAACTCATCTGAAAAGGCTAGATTTCTTGATCAATCAATTCATCTGTAAAAGAGGATGTCTAGCTCGTCCGTGTACTCTTTGTACACTCGCTCCATCCTCGCATGAGGAACTGTCACCTGGTCCCACAGGTACGTCCACGTCGGCTGTAGACGTGCGTTATGCACTGGGAACCAGTCGCGAGGAGCCAGCACCACGGGACGAGCAACTGGAAGCCGCGACCACATCCACAGCTGGAGTAGGTACGCACACCCACCTAGTGAGGCTGACTGTGAAGACTGCCGACACGCCTCACAAAGCTGACGGTAAAGAAAAGCCAACACTGCAGAGCCCCAGCTGTACTGACCCGCCTGATCCCAGTCTGTGAGGCAGTGGATCCACATCCACGACGCAGTGTCATCCGTTCCGTCGGGGAAGAGAACAGAGTCAAACAAGTGTAGGATCCATGCCCTACAGTAGTACTGGACTGTCTGCTCGTCTACCCCTGGAGGATACTGTGCGAACTCAGCCCGAAGCCATGAGAGGAGAACACCAGAAGTGCGCTCTCCTTGCTCACCCACCGGACGTCCAAGGAAGGCCTCCACCCGAGCTCTCTAACCCTCTGACCTACACTGCCCTGTCACTGCCCTTCCCCTCACCCTCAGACCTAGCAACTTCTGACAGTCCTGTAACGTGACTGTCATCTCCCCAAACGCCATGTGAAAGCTGTGAGTCTTAGGTCGCCACCTATTATTTTACCAAACCAATATTGCTCCTCAGAAACATAACCGCCTGAACAAATGATTATTAATACAACCTATGTGTTCATAAAATACCTGTCAACCAACGAAGTCAACCCCGCTGAGTTGAACAAAGGCAGGCCACGACGAACCTGGAAAGATATGACGTCCAGGCCAGCTCTCGATAGATAAGGTGTGTACCTGTCGTCATACTGCATTTCCAAGAACCCTCCATGTACTCTAGAACAAAGGAGCGGAAGGTTCTGTATTTTAACGAAATATAAATGTTACTTGACACACACATATGCACTTATAATTCAAAGTATGTGATATTGGAGTGTGAAATCTTACCTGCCCCGACGCTACAAGACGTCCTCGGTGACTCTCGTCGTACACCGGGTCTAGAAGATGGAATTGCGCCATCCTACAAAAAAATATAGTCAGTTAGTTATTAAATAAATATGCATTTAAACATAAAGCAAGAATTGTACATTAAATATGATAGGTATTAAATAATACAAACAACTTCAAATCGCACCTCACTAATTTGCCAATCAAGAATGTACCATCAATAGAGAAGACTGGACGACAGTGCCGAAATGCCTCGACACACTGAGGGAAGCACCAGAAAGCACGGAAGAATATCTGTCTCCTATCCTTCCATGAGTCTGGCCTAGGGATGTACTCATAATGCATGCCTGGATTCACTGCTTTAATTGCATTGAGAAGTACTGAAAGCTGCTCGTAGCCATCCTCCCAGTCCCCATATATCATTTTCCACGCCCACTGCTTAGCCCTCCAGGCTTTGCCATAAGATATGTCATATCCTCCATACACCTCATTAACTATTTTGATAATTGTTCTGACCTTCATGTT
Organism: Saccharum hybrid cultivar R570; assembly: GCA_038087645.1. Taxonomy (NCBI): domain Eukaryota; kingdom Viridiplantae; phylum Streptophyta; class Magnoliopsida; order Poales; family Poaceae; genus Saccharum; species Saccharum hybrid cultivar. Next base: position 1,622,249 of record JAQSUU010000100.1, read on the forward strand.
CGGCTCACCCTATAATACTTTCATCAACCGCTTGGCAATGAGGGTAGATGTCAACTGTCGATGCTTCGTGCTGAGGTCATGTGAAGAACAAGTGTGTGGCCCGACAACTCTTGTGATCTTCCACTTTCCGGAGACCTTTTACTTCCTTGCACAAACCCTCCATGAACAACATTCCTTGTCACAAACAATCATGTAACGCCGCTCCACATGGAAATGCAGGACCTTGTACGGTCTCTTGCGTATCACTGCAAACACCTACAACCACCTCTTCAATGTAGGGAGGTCATTGAAAACCCTCCCCTTCTCTATCTCCATACTAGGACCAGCCTCTGGAGCTTCCTGCAACTCATCTTCACGTCCTTCGGCACACGCCTGATCGGAATGAGATAGATCAGTGAACTCATGAACCACAGAATCACGGCGGCCGGGAAAAATACGCCTCAGCATCTCAACGTCACTCTCCGTGAGCTCTCCAACGGGACGATCATCGTCAGAATCAACAGCCCTTGCGATCTCATATGGCTCTGAATCATTCATAATTTCAACAATTTGGAAGCACGGATTCCATCGCCAATCTGGACTTGGGCATCAGCAGGAGGAGCGCCCTCATTATCGGTAACGTCTCCTACAACATAGCCACAAATAAGAGGAGATGATAAGAAAAGTAGATGAGAAGAAGATACTTAAGCTACAAAGCTAAAATGATGCCTAATTGACACTTACTCGGATGATTCTGTGTTAAAGGAATCTCCTGAGGAGGATGTGCCACATCATTAGGGGCAGATTGCGCATCGGGAACGGTAGGCGGAACCTCAGCATCCACATCACGTTCCGGGATGGGAGGTTCAAAAAATGCCTGCTCACCCATTAGCGGGGACAACCCAAGAGGGATGGGATCAACGAGCACACGATGCACAACCACGTCCAAACTTTGGAATTGGCTTTTCATAGCCGATCTAACATAGTTGTCCCACTGATCTGCACATCCTATTGGGATCATCTTCCTTAGCATGCTAGGAGGAAAACCTAGGTGAAGTACACCCTCAACTATGATGCCATCATCTCCATAGCAATGTACCTCCTCGCGAGCTCTTCCAGTCAACTCACTAAATGATGGCTTCTCATTGAATAACATAGGCACACTTTGCATGTCAACAAACTCAACATATCCATAGCGATCTCGTTCCACGGTTCCTCCATGATATATGCTCACTAGGTTGTCCATCTAGTTTCCAAACATAACAAAGCACAATTGCTTTACTACAATCTACACAAAAAGTAAATACAAAATACTACTAACTACTAAGTATTAATAACTAATAACAACTACTAACAGCACAGTACTACTAACTAACGATGTAAAGTAAATATCTCAGTAACTAGCTATTTAACTAACTAAATAACTAAGTAACTATATAAAGTATCAATGAATCTTAATCTATAATAAACTTACTGACTACCTTCATGACTTATGTACTATTATTAGTGACAGAAAACAAACTAGTTTACCTTGTGCAGAAGCGGAGATGCCGACGCTTGAGATGCGAGCGGCGGGCGAGCACTGGCGGGCGCGCGCGCTGCCAAGCTCGTACGCGGGCGGGCGGTCGAGCCGCGGGCGCGGAGATGAGCGGCCGGGGGCGCGCGAGGGACCTTCGGTGTCCGGCCGGGCACGCACGGCGCAGTGGCGGCGCGGCTCGGCGGCGGCTCGGCACGGCATGGCGCGGGGGCGACCGCGGCCTCGAGCAGCGAGCGCGCTCGGCAAGGCGCGGCACAAGGGCGGCGCGGCAAACCCGCGCGGCGGCGGCGCGGCACGCGACGCGGGGGCGGGCGCGGCGGGCGCGAGCGGGCGCGGCGAGCGCGCTCGGCACGGCGCGGCACGGCGAGCCCGCGCGGCGACGGCGGCGCGGCACGCGGCGCGGGCGCGAGCGAGCGCGGCGAGGCGGTCGGGCGGCGGCGCGAGCGCGAGGAACGGCGGCCGTGCGAAGAGAAGAGAAAGAGAGAAGAAAGGAAAAAAATCCAAAACCGTTTTTAAGTGCATGCATGGCGGGCGCCATGCATGGCGCCAAGATCCATGGCGCCATGAAACCTGCCACATCACCGCCACGGCGGCAGGGTCATGGCACCAGTGACCCTGGTGCCATGCAGTTATATCTTGGCGCCATAGTCGTTGGCGCCATGAGAAGGGTCCATTTTTTAAAATCTTTCCGCCATGGGCATATTTGAGAGAATCTTTCGCAAAAGGGCTAAAAAACAAAAAAGACGGCTCACACACGCCCTCTACCCCGCCAAGGTGACGTGAGCGAGTGAGCAAGCGCATGTAGGCTTTCTTCCTCCTCACACTAAACTTGACAAAGTAGAGATGACTTTCATATTTAAGAATAGCTACCTCTACTTTTTTAAAGGCGGGACTAAAGGTTTCCACTTCCAGTCTCTTGCTCACATGATTTTTTTTTTGAGTGGAGCATTGTCTTTATTCGTTCAACGAAACATAGTTATAAATGTCATCGGGAGGCTCAAAAACCAAATATGTCTACCAACTGGTAAATTTACAGAGCTTTTAGTTAGAAGATTTGCATCAATATTTGAACTCTGCCCTTCAAAGACGAAATCAATCAGTGCAAAGTACTGCATGCAATGGTCGATTCGAGGGGAGAAGACTATGCCAAGCACTTGGGATTGCAAATAGGGCACGCCGCCCTGTACTCACTCTCCGTCCTGTAGCACGGCGACTCTTTCGGCAAGCAACAATTCCATTCTTCTGGCTCCGTGTCACAGTACCTCTTTTGACAAAATATTAGTTTCACCTTGCTCTCATCTAGTGTTGTAGCATTACTCTTTGTCCTTGCAGTTCTGACCTCGATCATCAGGTGAGGACGACCGGCTGCATCGGGAAGATTTGTTCGTCAACTCGTAGGGCGTGTATTATACACACATAGACAGTTAAAGATAAAATAATAGATCGATGGCCAAATGTAACTTAGGCCGTGTTTAGATGCCCGAATTCGGGGCTGAATTCGGGCATGAACAGTGCCCGAGGTACTGTAGCAATTTTGTTTTTATTTGGTAAAAATTGTCCAAAAAATGATTAATTAGACTCAAAATGTTCGTCTCGGAAAGTACAACAAAACTGTGCTATTAGTTTTTTATTTCATCTACATTTAGTACTTCATATATGTGCCGGCATTTTGATGTGATGGGGAATCTTCTTTTTGCATAGTAGAATTTGGGGAAATATTTGGGATCTAAACAGGCCCTTACATAGTACGGTCGACGATGCAGCGAGAAACAAGATGATGATCATCATGCACCCCAAACCTTCACACCTGTCATTCATATTGGATCGTGAATGCATGGTACACGAGTCAGCCTACAAGGGGAGCGCTAATTGACGGCCGCACAGAAATGCCTTGTATTGGGCGAGTTTATATACACACGGTACATAGTGTGCATGAGGAAACGTCACCTGCATTCAACGAACTTTCTCGCTCATATGAATGGGCCACTGATTCCTAAAAAAAAGAGAATGGGCCACTGAGATTTCTCTAGGAAATATAAGTTTTCTTATATGGGCTCCAAGCCCACAAACATTCTAACATGAAGCTCTACCTCCAAAAAGAGCAGGCACATGCTTGGCCGATTCAACAATGGTGAGCAATAGGGGACCGAGCCATAGCTCGGACGGCAGAGTGCTCGAGTGGTGAGCAGCGAGTCGTGAGTTTGAGGCTTGCTCGTCTCACGTCTCCTAACAGGGTTTTCCTCCAATTATTTTGAGGATGCTGGATGCCTCACATGGATGGACTACAACTGTCATATCTATCAGTCGTGTTCTAATTGACCTAGATATAAGTTATAGAGCTATGTTCTAATTGACCTAGATATAAGTTGTAGATCTATGTGCGTGTGTGCGCGTGTAGTGTTGTGGTGTGAGTTAGTGTGTGTTTAGATACTACAACTTGTATCGAAGGTTGAGGCAATAAAAAAACAATGATGAGCAATAGTGTTCGAGTAGTTTCAAAAAAAAAAGCAACAATGCTCGAGTACACATAGCTGGACACCGAACTAAAATCAACAAAAGAGGTAAGGGCATGTAAAATACCTGCGAGACAAGAAGGGTGCGTGGAGGCACCAATAATCGAGGAAGCATGCATATATCTGTAAACACATCTCGTGTGTGTGACAGCTTGCATGCGCGTGTTGGCATGGGGAAAATAAAAACTCACACTTTACAGTTTACACTAAGGCCCGCCCATGCAAACCCAAAATATTTCCTCTTTCACCCATCATATCAAATACTTGGACACATGCATGGAGTATTAAATATAGGTAAAAAAATAACTAATTGTTATGTTTGTCTAGTTTTTGCGAGACGAATCTTTTGAGCCTAGTTACTTCATGGTTGGATAATATTTGTCAAATAAAAACGAAATATGCTGCAGTAATTTTTCACCCACTTTTCACCAGCTAAACACACCCTAAGAGCCAGGCTAATAATACAACCGGTTTGCTGGTTGTGAAAATGTTGTAGCCCATATATTAGTTACATCTTCACTATTAATACATAACCCACTTGTCTCTCTCACAAATTTTCTTGGTTCTTGTGTCTAAACCGGCTGTAAGCTTATTACCTGCCTCTCCTCTCTCCTCCACTTTAGCAATTAGCCTGCTTACCGCCAGCAGCCAACTATATTATTAGCCTTGCTCTTAGTGAAGATATAACTACTATATGGATGGACTGAGATGTTGGCTGCAGAAGCCTTGGAGCCTTCCTTCCCCCCTAATTTTTTTCCATCAATGGCTTGAGAAGGAGCAGCTGCACATGGATGGTGGTAGAAGATGACACGTTGGAGTGTTGGGGTGCGAATTGGGCCAAGCGGAGATGAGCGGACACCTGAGTCGCGACTTAGGTCAGAGGATTCTTTTCCAGCCCAAAGAAAGGCCCAATACTTAGCCTTCCTCTTTTTCGACAGAGCATAGAGGTGTCGTTCTTGATTTTCTGTTCTTGTCCACTAATGTGCAACCCTTGGCCATGATGTCAGGGCGCTACTGCCGCTTCGCAAAGGCGCCTAATCCTAGTGCTGGAGAGGACGAGGTGAGAGTAGCTTAAAATCAATTTATGATATAGGAGAGCACTGCTATAGCAGATTATTTAAAATTTGTCTCCTATATTTTTTAGATAGAGGAGAAGGTGGTTGTCTCCTTTATTTAGGAGAGATGATGCTTCTTTTACAAGTTCTTCTAAAAATTATATGTATAGGAGATTTGATGCAGCTCTTTTAGGTATATAGGAGATTGGATATAATATCTGATGTAGATGCTCTGAGCCGCCTACCAGCGGCGCTACGATAGTTGGCACCACCGGATGTAGCTAGAGCCGATGGCGGGCGGCAGCCAGCGAGGCACTAGTTCGTCCAAACACAGTGGCTTATGCTGGTGAGTAATTGGCGGCCAGCAGGCAGCCAGCCAGACGCTCAGGCCCCAGCCCCAAGCCGATATCCGTCTAGGAGGACCAGGACTCCAATCTCCAGACTCAAGGCATCCAGGTTAGTCCAGTACTCCAGTGCTACTGTGCTAGGTAGAACAATTAATCTCTTTTAATTTTATTTTTATACATTTTGATTGTCCAATATTTGATTAAGCATTGAAATATTCATATGATAGGTTGAAGTTGTTAAATGCAATACTAGTGGTACTCTGACTCTAGACACTAATGAGAGCACAGGTCAATGAAAGAAATCTAAGATGGAGTTTTAGCCACTTGGATATAATTGGCAATCCAAGAAATCAAAAACCAATTAAAAATGTTGTAAGATTTGTCATAATGCAAGTTGATGCTTTCCTAACACAATTTATCAATCTCTATGATTCATGGGTAGAGGTATTACATAGTGTAGTTCTTATATGCGTGACTAATTTATTATGTCTCTTCTATACTCTATCCGGTCTAGTTTATAAGACATCTTCAGTCTTCTAGATTATACTTTGATCATTGATTTATTTCATATTATATTGTTTATATAACTTGTGGTTGTTGGATAGTACATTTGATTAGAAGTGTAATAGTATCAACTTTGTATTACAATAGTTAAAAGTTGTTAACTAAATTATTTGTCAAAGATTATAAAGTTTGACTCTTGATCTATGTGAAATGCCTACAGCCACAAAATGTAGTATCATTGAGGGCCAAAAACCCTCGAGAAAACCATAAACACTGCCAAGAAACTAATCCTGAAGGCGAACCCTCAAGGAAGGACCATCAAGAGTAGATAGCAAGGGAAATCCTATTACCTTGGAGGCTGACTACCAAAAATAATTTACTTAGAGGTTTAGCCGCCAAGGAAACAAAGATAAGGTCAAATTTTCATAGCAACAAGAAAATATACCAGCATCCAAGGATATATATATTTACTTGAGTACTATGACCCTCAAGGAAATTGTATGACCAGATAAGGATATATTTTCTTGAGGTATACTAACCACAAAAGATGTATATAGAAAAAAAACCTCTCAAGAGAAATCTACTTTTATGCTTGGAGACGGGAATCAAAGTCAAGACTTGATTTTCACGTGAAAATCACCGACCACTACACCACAAAATCAGTAACTAAATGAATTATTTTTTCTATTTGTATTCACTTTAATGAATCTTATAATGAATATTTGAGAACCTAAATGATTTTAAATGAAAAAAATTTTAACTAAAAAGTTTTATATCTCGTCAAGTACTACAACTTTGGTTTAGGACTTATCTCAATCCGAGATCATTTGGAAAATTCAAAGAGTTTGAATTTCAAAACTTTGGGAACTGAAAATAAAATTTTAGGAGTATTTTTAAATGAAAAGGTCATCAAGTACAGAGTTGTAGATCTCTTCGAGTTCTATAACTTTGATATAAATTTGTCTTCATCCTATATGAATATGTTGCGTGCTAGCTTTAAAACTAACTAGTTACCTCAAGCTAAGTGCAAATACACATTCGCTAATGGATAACAACTCAAAATTGTACCCATTTGTTAGATTGATGTACCAAGAAAAAAAATGTATTTCATTCCACAACCATCTCAAAGAAGCATTTGTCTCTATAAATTCAATGTCTAACTAACAGTTTGCAATAAGTCCTTATATTATTGGTGCTTAAGATGATTGGCTACAAAATGAACATTTTTTCTGGGCAACCATAACAATTTACTTGGAAAAGTGCATTTTTCTTGGTGGTGTGGAATAACACCCAAGGAAATGTTCAATTACCATGGCGATTTGTGATAACACTCAACAAAATATGGAATTAACTTGGCAGCTAGAATAGCACACAAGAAAATATGCAATTACCTTGGCAGTTTGTGATAATACTCAAGGAAATGTGGAATTATCTTCGCGGTTTGGACTAGAACTCAACTAAATGTGAAATTGCCTTAGTGGTTTGGGTTACTACTCAAGAAATATGCATTTCCTTGGAGGTTTCCTATAACCACCTAAGTATTGACTAATATATTGCCCGTGCTAACGCTACGGTAATATTTAAGACAACACAAATTAAACAACAAAAATGATATATATGCTTTGATGATTTTTAAAAAATCATCAATCACATATTATAATATTAGAAAAAAAAACATGATTCGGACGACAACCTGACATACCAAATAAAGATTACTTGCATGACAACAATGATATCAAAATATAGTGGATACATACACAGGTCCTTGCATGACAACAAAGATAGAGAATTAACATCAGCCAAAATAAACTGAAATTGTCACTAAAACTGTAGCAAAAGAGTAATACAGGCAAGCATAGCTCGAAATATGCAGGCAAGCATAAGTCCAAATATATAGTCTTCGATTTGAGAACGATGAAGTACATCTCAAGGGTTGTTGCTGCTCAGAGAGCCCCAGTGGCCTCCCTGCAAGTATCATCAAGAATTAAAGCCTGCAATGAAAGAGAAATACCATGTATCAGTCTCATATCTCCCCAGTTCGATCTTCGTGATATTTCTCACCTTTGTGAATTCTTCATGTTCCCGTAAGCTGGCTGCATCAAGCTCCTCATGTCCTTGCTACCAAAACAATTGAGGTCAAATGAGCAAGAAATTTTTTTTTGAACCGAATGCACAGAGAGGTCATGGTTCAACTAACATTCAGATAATAAATCTTTACATAACACTTAGTGAAAATAGTAAATGTGTGATGGGTAATAACAATCTGCAACATCATGAAAATTAAGAGCACAGGAAAATTAAGATCGTCACAAGCCACATACCTTTCCCCAGGAACCAGACACCTTAGAGCATCTCCAATCGAACCCTCAGATTTTGACCCCCTATCCTTCAAAGTAGGGCTTCCTCATCCAATTGCACCCCCTACTTAGTTGTGAACTCCATCCGATTCCTCATATTTGCCTCCCTGCTTTCTCCCACCCCTATTTAATGCATATCCAAATGAACCATTTTAACAGCTATATTTCTAACGTTTATACTTCTAATGTCTACATTCCCACCTCTAGCCACGCTAATACCAACATGTTATCCTCTTTTATACTGAAATCTTTTCATCACTTCTTGCTTCCTTTCGTAGACTGAGAGGCTTGTTCAACAACATTTTGTCCTCCAAGTGAGATACCAAAATAAGACACATCAAAATCAACCTCAGCGCTGTCCACATTGCTCCCAAAAACATCATTGAAGCTAGGCGTCCTGCACTGCAAAGTACATTGCAAACCAATTCAATAAGAGTTGCAGAATGAAACAAGCCAAATCAATTATTATTGCAAAACCAATTTCAACATGCGATGTTTAGTTGCACAAACCGTAAAACCATTTATTACATAAATGCTCTCGCTCTCTCTTTGACCCTATATGCCCTCACGAGAAGGTTAAAAAATCATTTTCCATGTGCTTTTAGCTACTTATCTGAACTCTATGTCTCTCACGTAGTCACGTTTAATACCTGCCTTAAGGATGAAAACGGTCGGAAACGGTCGAAAACGGACTTACGATATAGAAAAACGAAAACGGTCGGTTCGGGATATTTCTACATTTAGCAATTAAAGAGTACAAAAAAAATGGTTGAAAATGGTTGTGAAACCAATTGAAACTGACAATTTTTCATGTTAAAAAACGGTTCATAATATAGAAAACGAAAACGGTCAATTCGGAATATTTCTGTTCCGTTTTCATCCCTAACCTGCCTAGCGGCACAAGCAGCAAGCAGTCGTACTCTGTTTTCTCAGCTATCTACTTCTTGCTCTCCCTCTCTATCACGGTGGATAGCATAGCAGAACAAGCAGCAGATCCCCGTCATCTCGTGCGGTGCTTGCTGCTCAGGCACAGAGCAGTAGCACGGCGGAGCGAGCTGCCCAACCAGCGCGCGAGCAGTGCTTGCTGCTCCAGCTGATCGTAGCTGTGCGGATCTATCTTCTCCCCACGATGGGATCTAGCAGATACGGTACTCATCGTCTGTACTGGAACTAATGTGATTGGAGGATTGGCGTACCTGGCCGATGATGGAGCCGAACGGCAGCGTCGGAGACCGGCGGCGTCGACGCAGAGTGGGCGTGAGCGGATATGTCCGAGCGCTCACAGGCTTGCGGTGGTTTTCCATCACCACCACCACCACCGTCTTGATCGGGGACGGGATCTCGTGCTTCCGCCGGCGGCACTTTAGCCCGCGGTGGTGCGTATCCAGGCGGTGGAGCAGTGCCCGGACAGGACCATCGCTAGCACGAGGCGCGCCCCAGGCCGCGGTGGGCGTCGCGCGTGGATTAGGAAGGAGCGGTGGTGACTGTCGCGTGTTTGTCGGGGGCTCGGGCCTGGCGGAGCGGGGAGATGGGGAGGGCGAGGTCGGGGGCCGGGTTCGGGGCGGCGACTGCGGATCCTGAGACTAGCCGCAATGGGTACCTAAAACGATACTCTAAAGCTTTAGAGTATGAATATAGAGTAAAAACTGTCGCACTGGATACTCTAAAACAATACTCTATCTTTTCTCTCACTCTATATTTAGAGTGGTATTGTGCTTACTCTATATTCTATAGTGGTGGACCCCACTAGCTAAACAAAGGAAAAATGCTATAACTCACAAACCAAAAATCCAAATTAAATTTCGATTTCACCATTAAATTCGTTTCAATAAATCCTTCAAAACTAGATCACACATAGATATATTTAGATAAAGTGACAAGTAGGTCCCACAGTGGATATAGTGGATAGAGGATGATATAGAGGATGGATGGGTGCGGGAGAATTAAGTATAGAGAAGAGAATCTTGCTGACTAGGACGTATAGAGGATGAATATAGAGATCCATGAGTGCGGGTAGTCTGATGGAGTGATGACGCGGATCAGGACGGGGAGGGTTGGAGGTAGGGGCAGCGCAAGGAAGGAAGAATTTTTTTTTGGAAAAATGCAGTCGGTGAAAAGGAGGAGGAAGGGATCGAACTTTGGCTGTGCGGGAGCAGGCATGGGGGCTGGGCGCGGCGTGGGAGATGTGAGGGAAGGGGAGGTTGACACATACAACGTGGACCGGTCGATTTGAGTAAGGTGAGCGAAATACTCAGATTAAATTTGGACAATCTATTTTGAAGATGTTTTTTTTAATATTCTTTTGGGTGGATGGAGGGAGGGCTTGTCAGCAAGGGATATGTAACACCCTGGTGTTACGCAAGCATTTAGGCATGGCAAATCATGCATATTATGCATCATCAAGCATCATAATCATACATGCTTAATCATGTTAAATAATCATTGAAACGATGCTTTGAAACATTGAAACATGGACTTGAAACATGCTTGTTTACTTAACTAATTAACTTATAATGGTTCACCATGATTTTGGAGCAAGTTTGATATTCAAAATTTTCTAAAAATTTGCTTTTAAAAAAATATTATTGAAAATAGTCAAAATACCCTTTATTTAGCTTTTAACTTCCAATTCAAAATCTATTTGGATTTTTGAGTTGGTCCCTTAATAAAAGTTGTAGAGAATTAAATTCTAAGCAACTTTCATTTTTGGGTCATTTTCAGAAAATGTCATTTTATTGCTCAAAATGGTATTTGAAATTTGATATTTAAAAAATTCATTGAAAATAAAATTGGAAAAATGATTTTCTTGTTTAATTGGGCCGTCGCCCCGCTTCTGGCCCGCTCGCGCAAGCCAGCCCGGCCCAGCTCGCGCTCGTGCCCACGCTCCCGCTCGCGTCCACGATCCAGTGGACCGGGTGCACCCGCTCGCCCGCTTGCACCCGCGCGCCGTGCCCAACCTGCGCGCGCCCCGCCGCGTGGACGCGCCGCACCGGCGGCCATGGGCAGCGACTGACCGGCCGGTCGGAGCCCCTGCACCAGGACGGAATCGCGTCCAGGATCGCTCCCGACCGCGCCTTAACCCCCGCGCCTGTCCCGCTCTCCCCACGCGCCTCTCATTTCCGAACGCCGCCACACTCCTCGCCACCGTGCAGCCGCCCGCCATTGCCGTAGCCTCCGAGCTCGCCTGCGCCGCCTTGCCTTCGCCCGAAGCTTCGCAAGCTTTTGCGCGAGCCTCGCCTCGACGTAGCCCACCTCCGGCACCAATGTTTCGCTAAGGTGAGGGCCGGAAGGGCCGTAACCGCTATGGTGGTGCTGTCGGTGCTCGTCGGAGCCCGCGGCCGTGCCGACCACCTTGCTCCGCTTCTCCTCTCTTCCCTTGAACAGCTTCACCGTGTTCGCTTTTTCCTCGCGGTCCTCGTGCGTGCCGCGTCTCGCCCGCTCGCGACCGGAGACGGCCGCTGGCCGTTAGTGACCGCCGCACCGCCGCGCTACCGCGGTCCAGAGCGCCGCCGTGGCCGCCCTCCTTCCCCCCCCTCTGCCTCCGTGGACCGTTTCCGGCCTAGGGCCGGGAGACTGAGCGGGCCGGCTCGCCCTTTTTCCCGCGCGCTCGGCTCAGACCAAGAGCGGCCGTGGGCCGGTCGTTCTCGCGGGCCGGCCCAGTGGGAATGAAAATTAGTTTTCTATTTTCTTTTGTTATTTGAGAAAGGAATTAGTAGGAAAAAACATTTGTGTACACATTTTGCTCTAAAAATGGTGAAACAAATTTTATACTGATCCTTATGAGTAGATCTATGATGTAAAAATATTGCATGCCAGTTTTATGATACTTTTCTGTGGAGCTTGAATTAATTCTTGTAATTGCTATTTAGCTAAGAAAATGAATAGTAAATCCATTATTGCTCAGAAAAATATGGTTGCACTTGCATGAGCTTTCTTTTGTGATGTAGTTTCTGAGAAAAATATATGCTATGCATGTTCTGTGTAAAATTTGTGATGTGTAGTTTAAGTGCTAATTGTGGCCTAGATTCGTTATTTTGATGGAGAGAAAATTATGAATAAAACATGCATGTGATTATTTTTGTACAGTGATTATTTATTGTGTAGATGGTTGAAAAGTATTTAAATCTGTTGTTTGACACTTTTCGTAGTACAAACTATTTTACAGGGCATTTCTGTTCTGCATTTTGTTTTTTTTGTGTAGATAGTTCTAGTAGTCCAAATGTAATGAATTTTTTGTGGCATACTAAGTTAGATGATAGTAAGTCACTATAATTTTCTTAGATTTTTTTTGCTACCAAAATAGATGTTGTTGTTCAAACCTAGTTACAATTAGGGTTTAATTAACCTTTTAATGCATGTTTAGTTAATAATGTTTGCTTTGGTGTATCTTTGAAGCATCGTAGCTTGCTGCAGTGACTTGGTATGTAGTATAGTGGTTGTAGTAGTAGTTTAGTAGTACATATTCTTGGATGATGTTGACTACCTTGTAGAAGAGTTATATTTCTAATTTATCCAATAAAGTAAACATGTTCATCTATATTCTATTCATCATGATCATTCCATGTCATCTCTCCAATGCACCTATGTATGAACACTTATGCATCTGCATCATACAGGATCTTAGGAAGGAATTCCGGTAGCAATTCCCGAGAAGCCGGAAGAGCAGCCCGAGGTACAAGAGCAGGAGGTGTGAAAGGTCTTGATGGCTAGAGGGGGGTGAATAGCCTTTTAAAATTTTCTACAAAGACAAGCTAAACAAGTTTATCAATATAACAAGTAGTGAGATGCGAGTTTTGCTTAGCCTATGAGGTGTTTGCAAGCCACCTAACCAATTCATAATTCTAGTATATTTGCACTCAACCGCACAAGTCAAACCGAGAAGGTAATTACAACTACAACTAGCAAGCTACACAAAGAAGCTACTTTAGCAAAGCTAACTAGCTAGCAAAGATAACTAAGAAAGTAATGCGGAGTTGAGTTAGGAGAGTTTCACCGAGGGGCGAAGTATTGAGCCAACCAATATGATCAACAATGAATACCAAAACAACCGAACACCGAGATCAATCAATCACAATATGAAAGTGATGACACGAAGATTTATCCCGAGGTACACGTGCTTGCCGACACGCTAGTCCCTGTTGTGTCCCTCTTCACCATGTGGTTCGGTGGCTAATCGGTCTCACACCGAGCCTCTCAAAAGGCACCACAAGAACCTACCAAATGGCAAAAGGTTGCAATGACACGAGCAATTTACTAACGTTGCCTTTAGCGCTTCACCGAGGTAGGCACAAACCCCTCATAATCACCGGAGGTGGCCAAGAATAATCATCAACTCTTGCCAACGCCTCCAAGCTGCTCCAAGCCATTTAGGTGGCGGCAACCACCAAGAGAACACAAGAATCCCGCAGCAAATCAACCACCAAGTGCCAACTAGATGCAATCTCACAATGCAAATGCACTTGGATCACTCAATCTCACTTCGAATATGCAAAGAAGCAAGAGAGATGAGTGGGAGGAGAGTTGCTTAGCTCAAAGTGCTCACAAGTATGTCAAAATGTTCAAGAGTTGGAGCCTTTAGCCGGCCAACGAGTATTTATAAACGTACCCCTTCAAATATAGCCGTTAGAAACTTGAAACAGCCGAAGTCGCGCTGACCGGACGCGCTGGTCAAACTGACCGGACACGCCGATCACACAGCGACTATGCTCGTGAACCACCGACCGGACGCGCTCCACGCAACGACCGGATGCACGAAGCTCGATCGGACGCACTGGTCCCGTAACGGACCGGACGCGCTGGTCAAGCCTGAGCAGCGCACAACGAAACATCGACCGGACACGCTGCAGAACTGACCGGACGCCACAGTGCCAGCGTCCGGTTGGAGTCCAGTAAGCTCCGTGAACGATCGGACGCGTCCGGTCGACAGTGACCGAACGCGCCACCGCGTTCGATCAAAAACAGAAACACGCGCAGACGCTGAACACTGACTGAACGCGTCCGGTCAAATAGAGACCGTGTCGGTCCAGCGTCCAGTCACCTCTATGACCTCCGTTTGCCTCCGTTTCTTTTCTGACTTCCGGCGTAGTGGAAAAAAGTCATTTCAACTCCTCGAAAACGCCTGAATCCTGCCTCGCAAGCTCGGCGGGAGGGAGAGAGGACCCCAAACCCTCTCTACCGCTCAAACTCCAACGCCATCGCAAAAGTGCTAACACCACCAAGTGATCACGTCATGTAAGAGTGTGTTAGCATTTTCACAATCATTTTTTGAGACGTTATTAGTTCTATCCAAATGCATATGATCATGAAATGCACATCTAGAGGCACTTAGGAGTTCAATAGCCGTGTCATTCCCCTCTTTATAGTACGGCTAACTATCTTATAATGTAATCACACCCACTAGGTGTCTTGGTTACTAAAACACAACCCTTAAGCATATACCTTTGCCTTGATCACGTAGGGTTGCGTCCAAATCCAAGTGTGGCCATCATGATCACCATGTATATCTTGCCACCAACCTTGAAATGTACTAATCCTCATATGCTACATACAACTTAGGCATAGGATTAGTACTTAGACATTGTCACTAATTACCAACACCAAACATAGGACTTTCAAGGTGCCCGAGGCAGACGAGGAGGTCGATGAGGATCTTCTAGAGTGCCCCCATCATCGCCCGAGCCCTTTCGAAAGAGGCAAGCCCCGGAGCATTTTTCTCCCTCGGTTTACAAAATATTTAATTAATGTTCTACTTTAATTGATGCATTACGTTCAGGAGTTGTTTGCAACCGTTGCTGCATTATACCTTGTTTACCCTTGTATACCATATCCTTGTTACCTTGGTATCCGCCGTCGAGTCAATGCTTAGCTGGCTTAGACCGGTAGAAGTCAGGTAATTTCCTGTCACCTGCGAGCTATAGGTGAGTACCTGGATCTTGTTTGGCTAAATGAGATGTCATGAGATATAACTAAGTGTTAATATGAAGTTGAGATCGAACGGAAACTTATAGGGTTTCAGACTGTAGTGATTTCCGTCTGTGTCGATTAAGGACCGACCGTTGTTGGGCCTCGAGTCATGTTGAACGCAGGCCTCACATTTAGCTGGCCGGATAAAGTACTTTCCGACCGCGAAACTGGGAGATTATTCGGGCCGAGTAGATTGCCCACAACGCACTATACCGTGAAAGGTGTGGTAGGACACGGGGGCGCGATGATAAGACCAAAGGGCAGTCGGTCGGCTCCCAGGTACATGTGGTTCCTGGCAAACTCGAGACTTTACCTGGATAGTTGACTCGGTGACCAATATCTCACTTTAGCGAGTGAGTGAGGTTTGTGTGAGAAATAAATTACCAGCTGGTTAATAATCGATTTGAATCGCCATCGTTCACTAGATAGTGAACACTTGACTTGAGTTACTTCATCGTAGTAATGTTGATGGAACACCTGGACAGTTAAAATGGATATGACATAATGGTAGCTGATATTGATCACTGGTTATCATTACTTGCTTAATCACATGCTTGCTCTAGTATAGGTGCAAATATAGCCAACAGGTAATAATTATTAACTTGACAATAATGCTTTTGGGAAGATTCTTGTAATACTAAAAATGTCATTTTGCAAATGAGTCATCTACCCCACTATAAAGCCCTTCATAATCATTGGTGTCACTTTATTTTCGGTTATGTCAGATAAGTCTAGCTGAGTACCTTCTCGTACTCAGGGTTTTGTTCCCACTTGTTGCAGATGGGCAGATGTATTACGGCTACTGTATCAACTGCCTTTATCATGCAATGGGTGATGCTTAGGACCATGGGCAGTGGTCATTCCCTACGTCTCATCTAATGCTTTTGTTGGAGATGAGCATCAGCTGGCACTGTACTTGAACTCTGTGTGAGTGTGTGGGTGAATTTGAACTATTGCTTTCGCTATTTTTATTTGAACTCGGTTTGTAATAACTATGTTTAAACTCTGATGTATCCGTGATGTGAACTTTTATGTAATTTATGATGGTGACCACTAAACTTATTACGATCTTGGCTGGTACGTGAGTTTGCTAAATCGTCTGCTCCGGTGGATGATTTTCTTACTTAATTTCGTATAATTGGTCGGTTCTGTTACAGGATGTTTTTTTTGTATGGATCTAGAAAAGAAAATGTTGGTGAATTAGTAGGGTAAATATAGATATAGATATATTCTTGAGGGTTCAATTTCGCCCCTCAACATAATTAGTGGTCGGCTAAGAATATTCTATTTTCTGGTAGTGGCCTTATAAACTGGACTGGAGAGAGTAGTTTGCTTCTCATGACGAATAATGAACCTCCATGTCACGCATCATCTATTAGTTTTATACTTTTTTTTGGGTATGAATATCGAGTCCTTTATGTTTCATGATCTATTTTAATTTTTTCATAGATGTTTAAATATAAAACTACCTTAAAATACTATATTTAATTATCTTGTAGGGGGCACAATAGATCCATGGGCTATGGCAGTCTAGCATTGTTTGTTCAGCACCATTATGATCCAGGGCATCATAACACACTTTAAGAATTTGTCGTAGATAACTGAGCCGATTAGATGGCTCTAAGATGCACTATGGTTTCTCAGAGTGTATCAATTAATAATGTGACAACCAGCTTCCATGATGAGAGTCGTTCCGATGTCATATCAATTTCGTCATTGGTGCTAGAGTTGTGTCCCTGGAGATGTTGTATAGATTTCGGTAATGGGCATCATAACATACTATAAAAACAGACAATTTTCGCCCAAATCAAACATCTTTAAAAATGGCTTTCCTTCCGATTCGTTGGGATTCATCTGAGCTACCTAGTGCTAGCTTCATAAGGTGCGTATCACATATCCACTCACTAGACTTAAACTAGGTAAAGCTATACACATTCACACCCTCCCTTAATAGTACAACCAAAGGATAAAACAAAGAAGCTATAGCTATTCTAAGTGTCTCCCAAGTCCAATCGACACTTAAAATTAGCTAGTCCTTAACCTTTGTGCACATCCTTTGAAAAACCAAAATGAATTCCATCATTAGAGACATGAAAACTATAATTGCCCAATCAATCATCATCATTGTGACTTTACTAAGTAATTAATGCTGCAAAAAAAAACAGTTTAGTCAGAATAATTATGTCATCATTAATTAATTGCCAAATCCGAATTTGAGGCTTAGATGCTTTCAGTGATGAAAGAGAATGCAAAACTGCACGTGGAGTCATGGAGAGTGGAATTGCAGGGATGGCATATACTCTTGCTTACAACGGGTCTAAGATAAGACTTGTCAGATAGCTCTCTCACTAAGAAAAAAAGAAACAAATGAAACCCAATGTACATGGACGTTCATGCATTGACGGCCTCGGGATGTCATGTATATTGATCAAAGTAAAATTTGTTACATATATATTGAATATGTGTACAGTTTTATTACGTAAGAACTTGGAGCTGTATTAGATATAGGTTAGAGTTATAGTAAAACTCTTGTAACACGATCTCCTTGTAAATATGTGAGGAGGACTACTGTCATAATAACCGTGATAACATACTTAACAGCAGGCTCGAGGGAGGAAGGCGACTGGACATTGTGGGGACCCCAGAGCGCCCGTGTCGTGATTTGACAATTTATGTCCAATCATGGATCTGCCGCAAGATTTGATATGACAGATACTGTAGCACTTTTTGGGTTCGGCTACTGTAGCACTTTTCGTTTTATTTGGTAATTTATGTCCAATCATGGACTAATTAGGCTCAAAAGATTTGTCTCGTGATTTACAACTAAACTATGTAATTAGTTTTTTCTTTCGTCTACATTTAGTACTACATGCATGTGCCGCAAGATTTGATGTGACAGATACTGTAGCACTTTTTGGGTTCACTTTTCGTGAACTAAGCTCTAAGAGAAGCGTCCGTATGCATGTCTCAGGTTTTAGCGGAACCTCATCGGTACGTCTCTTTGATGTCTTCCGTAATCTTGCATGCATGTTCTGAGATTTAGTCCGCGTTTCCATGATTAGTGGGGATAGCTTGTACGGAGTAGTAGCTAATTTCTAACTGTTGGGTATGATACAGTTCGTCCTGCGTCGCTCGCCTTTGCTTTTTCTCGCTGCTGCTGGTGGGGAAAGCTGTTTGCGGGTCTCACTCGATCGACTCGAATCCGGTGCAGGAGAGATCCGTTGGAGTTGGAGTCGCCGAGTCTCTGATGGTGTGATGAGTGATGAACAGGGAGTCCGAGTCGGCATTCTGCTGGTTGGCCAGGTCCAAATCCCGGAATTTCTTAGCGCAACGCAACCATACATACGAAGTGGATCGATCCCAGCAATAAGATGATGGTCCTGCTATATTTCAGGTGCGTGAAATATGGCTTCCATTCAGGCGATAGGTACCAGCCATCAGATGAGCAGACACCCTTGAAGATGCACACATCTTGAAGCGTATTGATGAACAACACGTCGTCTGAACAAAACACAAATTTCAGGCAACTGATAGATAGGAAATGTGAATAATAAGGCCAAGCTCAACGCAGGCAGCACAGACATTAGCCCCATCTAAAAAGTCGTGCTCCACCTAGGGCCGTGCAAATTGAGACTACAAATTTCTACAACGCAGACCATATCTGTTTTTTCATCCACTGCTACCTCTCTCACTTCGAACGTCGCTTTCAAGAACTTACTTTTGCAGTCTGCTAGCCAATACTCTGGCTCCTTTCCAGCGTGACCACCGCTTTTTCTGATGAGGCCGTCAACTCCTCTGTAAGCTGCACTGACACACTGCGAAGCTGCTATCCCGGTATCTCTCTCCTCCAGATGGCATCCGAGCCTGCATGTCACTGCGGGGCAGCTGTGGGTTCGGCCTAAGATGCTACAATAGGATACAGCCAGGCTGCAGATCTACTCCTATGCAAATGGATCGAGCAGCCTCTTTATTGCGGAACTTCAGACTTCAGGGAACACACGACACGCACATAATAAGAGTGCAAGGAGGTGACGACGCAAACATAGATATAGAGACGCAGCACAAGGTGCTGAGACGCAACATATATCTAAAGTATGAGGCCGCGCCGTCTAGGCGGCCTCCCAATGTGTCCACGTATCCTTTATTTTCATAGCCGTTGGATGAGGGTAGATGAATCCGTGTTGGTTTGTTCCTCGCGACTTGGTGGACCTCCTATTTAATTTTCCGCAGAACCTCTTGAATCATGCATGCGTGGGCCAGAAGCTTGATGAATGTGATGATGACTTATGCATGCATGCATGCAACTGAAAGGCTGAGACGTGATAAATGATGTGAAGAATTGACGGGCCGTTGGATGAGGGTAGATGAATCCGTGTTGGTTTGTTCCTCGTGGCTTCCTAGACCTCCCATTTAATTTTCCGCAGAACCTCTTGAATCATGCATGCGTGAGCCAGGAGCTTGATGAATGTGATGATGACTTATGCATGCATGCATGCAACAGAAAGGCTAAGACGTGATAAATGATCTGAAGAATTGACGGTGCTTGTATGGAGCAGTATGTGTTGGATTCATACGTGCAGCTGAAAGCCTAGAGGTGATGCACGTGGTGCATTAATGCAGCGCCACCCATGGTCACTTGTCCATGCAACATTCATTTACTTTCATTTACTATGGCTGTGTTTACATACAAAAATTTTTGTAAAATGATTCTGTAGCACTTTTCGTTGTTATTTGGCAATTAGTGTCCAATCATGAACTAATTAGACTTAAAAGATTTGTCTCGTGAATTTCGTCTAAACTGTGTAATTAGTTTTATTTTATATATATATATTTAATGCTTTATGCATGTGTCCAAAGATTTGGTGTGATGGGAAATCTTGAAAATTTTTGCAAAATTTTTTCCATCTAAATTGGGCCTATGTGTATAGTCATTGCCATCCATGGAACCATAGGTCCAGTTAATGTGATGAGACTTGATACACATAGACGTCCGTGCGAGCTTGTTCTTTGCTCCTTGCTCTGAGCTCCACGCTAGACCCTGATTAGTCCACTTACTGATACATGCATCGGCATGAGCCACGACAGGTGCCTGCCCCCGCCTTGGCCCTCACTTGATGTGCCAACACTTAGCAGAATTGTTTCTTTATCGATCCATAGTTATTCACTTTTTCTCTATTAGCCTTTTTCCTTCTGTGCTGCACCATACGATGTGATGTATCCTAATGTGATGAAATCTCGTAATTAAAGCTCTTTGTCCTGTCCCTTTGTTAGCATTTACTCTTACTCTGTCCTTCGCGTTTGGCTCATGTATGGATGTTCAGGGTTGCATGTTTTCATGGTGCATGTGCGTCCCTATTTATAGCCTCCTAGGCCACCTTTCATCACCATCCTCGGCCATTGCACATACACCAGCACTAGGCTATTCTCTGCGTACTGAGAGACTACAATTATATGGTTGTGAAGGCCCTTGTTGCCTAGCGTTTAGTCACTGACATATTATGGTGCGCAATTGATTATTTGCATGTGCAAATGATATATCTTTAGATGATTGGAATTTTATTAGAACATACAAACTTATTTTCCTTTCGAGTATATTTTTAAATCATTTTTTTGACCTTCACATGTGCAATATAAAGTAAACGTGAAGAAAAATATTTTTTCTTTAAAGATAGCCTTTCAGAAAGAGGCCATGAAATAATGTTAAAATTTATATTTCTTTATACCTGCTGTGGTCTTATGTACAGGTATAGGCATGGACTATGGAAAGTGCGCCTTCTACTAGCCGGGCTAGAAAGAGGCGGCGTGGCAAGGGAGCGGCTGCAGCACCAGGTGCCCTTGCCTAACCTCGCGTTCCTTTTCGGGTTGTCTACCTTCATGTGATTTTATATTATAGATGGAAATAATTTTCTGCCGTAATAAACCTGTAATCGTAAGATTGTTGTACAAGGTACTAACAAAAATTAGTATAGTTTTCGTCAGAGTCAATTCTAGAGCTCAATCTTTATAGCATTCCATTGATGGTTAGACGAGCAGTGATTAACATACGTGGTCAGACAAATAATAATATAATAATAATATAAAATAATAATATGCTATTGTTATTATTTATTTGTCTACTTGTGTTGGCTACCTGGCTTAGAGCCCGGCATATTATAGATGGAACTAATTTTCTGCCGTAATAAATCTGTAATCTTAAGATTGTTGAGTTATACTGGAACATTATATATGTTTCATACAAGGTACTAACAAAAATTGGTATAGTTTTCGTCAGAGTCAATTCTAGAGCTCAATCTTTATAGCATTCCATTGATGGTCAGACGAGCAATGTGTCCACGTATCCTTTATTTTCATAGCCGTTGGATGAGGGTAGATGAATCCGTGTTGGTTTGTTCCTCGCGACTTGGTGGACCTCCTATTTAATTTTCCGCAGAACCTCTTGAATCATGCATGCGTGGGCCAGGAGCTTGATGAATGTGATGATGACTTATGCATGCATGCATGCAACTGAAAGGCTGAGACGTGATAAATGATGTGAAGAATTGACGGGCCGTTGGATGAGGGTAGATGAATCCGTGTTGGTTTGTTCCTCGTGGCTTCCTGGACCTCCCATTTAATTTTCCGCAGAACCTCTTGAATCATGCATGCGTGGGCCAGGAGCTTGATGAATGTGATGATGACTTATGCATGCATGCATGTAACTGAAAGGCTGAGACGTGATAAATGATCTGAAGAATTAACGGTGCTTGTATGGAGTAGTATGTGTTGGATTTATACGTGCAGCTGAAAGCCTAGAGGTGATGCACGTGGTGCATTAATGCAGCGCCACCAATGGTCACTTGTCCATGCAACATTCATTTACTTTCATTTACTATGGCTGTGTTTACATACAAAATTTTTTGTAAAATTCTTCTGTAGCACTTTTCGTTGTTATTTGGCAATTAGTGTCCAATCATGAACTAATTAGACTTAAAAGATTTGTCTCGTGAATTTCGTCTAAACTGTGTAATTAGTTTTATTTTTTATCTATATTTAATGCTTTATGCATGTGTCCAAAGATTTGGTGTGATGGAGAATCTTGAAAATTTTTGCAAATTTTTTTCTATCTAAATTGGGCCTATGTGTATAGTCATTGCCATCCATGGAACCATAGGTCCAGTTAATGTGATGAGACTTGATACACATAGACGTCCGTGCGAGCTTGTTCTTTGCTCCTTGCTCTGAGCTCCACGCTAGACCTGATTAGTCCACTTACTGATACATGCATCGGCGTGAGCCACGACAGGTGCCTGCCCCCGTCTTGGCCCTCACTTGATGTGCCAACACTTAGCAGAATTGTTTCTTTATTGATCCATAGTTATTCACTTTTTCTCTATTTGCCTTTTTCCTTCTGTGCTGCACCATACGATGTGATGTATCCTAATGTGATGAAATCTCGTAATTAAAGCTCTTTGTCCTGTCCCTTTGTTAGCATTTACTCTTACTATGTCCTTCGCGTTTGGCTCATGTATGGATGTTCAGGGTTGCATGTTTTCATGGTGCATGTGCGTCCCTATTTATAGCCTCCTAGGCCACCTTTCATCACCATCCTCGGCCATTGCACATACACCAGCACTAGGCTATTCTCTGCGTACTGAGAGACTACAATTATATGGTTGTGAAGGCCCTTGTTGCCTAGCGTTTAGTCACTGACGTATCATGGTGCACAATTGATTATTTGCATGTGCAAATGATATATCTTTAGATGATTGGAATTTTATTAGAACATACAAACTTATTTTCCTTTCGAGTATATTTTTAAATCATTTTTTGACCTTCACGTGTGCAATACAAAGTAAACGTGAAGAAAAATATTTTTTCTTTAAAGATAGCCTTTCAGAAAGAGGCCATGAAATAATGTTAAAATTTATATTTCTTTATACCTGTTGTGGTCTTATGTACAGGTATAGGCATGGACTATGGAAAGTGCGCCTTCTACTAGCCGGGCTAGAAAGAGGCGGCGTGGCAAGGGAGCGGCTGCAGCACCAGGTGCCCTTGCCTAACCTCGCGTTCCTTTTCGGGTTGTCTACCTTCATGTGATTTTATATTATAGATGGAAATAATTTTCTGCCGTAATAAACCTGTAATCGTAAGATTGTTGAGTTATACTGGAACGTTATATATGTTTCATACAAGGTACTAACAAAAATTAGTATAGTTTTCGTCAGAGTCAATTCTAGAGCTCAATCTTTATAGCATTCCATTGATGGTTAGACGAGCAGTGATTAACATACGTGGTCAGACAAATAATAATATAATAATAATATAAAATAATAATATGCTATTGTTATTATTTATTTGTCTACTTGTGTTGGCTACCTGGCTTAGAGGCCGGCATATTATAGATGGAACTAATTTTCTGCCGTAATAAACCTGTAATCTTAAGATTGTTGAGTTATACTGGAACATTATATATGTTTCATACAAGGTACTAACAAAAATTGGTATAGTTTTCGTCAGAGTCAATTCTAGAGCTCAATCTTTATAGCATTCCATTGATGGTTAGACGAGCAGTGATTAACATACGTGGTCAGACAAATAATAATATAAAATAATAATATGCTATTGTTATTATTTATTTGTCTACTTGTGTTGGCTACCCGGCTTAGAGCCTGGCAAACAACTCGCTTCCTGTTGCGCTCTGGCTGCAACGAAATAATTTTCTGCCGTAATAAACCTGTAATCGTAAGATTGTTGAGTTATACTGAAACGTTATATATGTTTCATACAAGGTACTAACAAAAATTAGTATAGTTTTCGTCAGAGTCAATTCTAGAGCTCAATCTTTATAGAATTCCATTGATGGTTAGATGAGCAGTGATTAACATACGTGGTCAGACAAATAATAATATAATAATAATATAAAATAATAATATGCTATTGTTATTATTTATTTGTCTACTTGTGTTGGCTACCCAGCTTAGAGCCCGGCAAACAACTCGCTTCCTGTTGCGCTCTGGCTGCAACGAAATAATTTTCTGCTGTAATAAACCTGTAGTCATAAGATTGTTAAGTTATACTGAAACGTTATATATGTTTCATACAAGGTACTAACAAAAATTAGTATAGTTTTCGTCAGAGTCAATTCTAGAGCTCAATATTTATAGAATTCCATTGATGGTTAGACGAGCAGTGATTAACACAAATAATAATATAATAATAATAATATAAAATAATAATATGCTATTGTTATTATTTATTTGTCTACTTGTGTTGGCTACCCGGATTAGAGCCCGGCAAACAACTCGCTTCCTGTTGCGCTCTGGCTGCAACGAAAAGGACCGACCCCCCGGACTCCCGGTTCGGCCTACCCGAACCCGACCCAAACGCCTAGCTCGAATCCTCCTTGCCCGTGCTCGCCTTCCTCCTCCGATCTGTATTTGTCTCCCGTCAGGCCTGGCCCCGGGCTTCTAATCCTCTCGGAGTAGGCAAAGGGATCGGTCGCAGAAGCGGCATCGCCGGCGAGATTTGCCCACCGACAGCTGCGATGGCCGATATGGTCGGAGGAGGCAGCGCGCTAGGTCTGGGCCGGCGCCGTGCCGCTCCAGGTCCACCTCCATAGCGCCGGCTGCCAGCGCCCCGTATAGCGAGTCCACATGGTCAGAGGAGGTCTGGTTTCCCTCTTGTTCCTGCCTGCTCCCAGTTCTTTGCCTCGCTTGACTGTTAATTAAGTGCTAACTAATACCATAGCTGCTTAATTTATAGTGGTCACACCACGATAAATAATCAATTTACCGCTTGGAGTTGTATCTGTTTCTAGAGAGATTAATAAAGTAAAATGTTTTCCGTTAGTTCAAATATAAATCTGATTTTTTTTGGCACTGGATGGAATGTTAGTCGAGCTAGGTATTGGCATGCATGGACAATGTATTATTTGGAGCCCCCGGGGCCCTAAGAGTAGATAAAGAGCATTGCATACACAAATAGATTTATCTGGCTGTATAGTGCCTCATCTCTCATATTACATAAATATCGTCTTTAAGTCTCATGGATATAATGGATATTGTTTTTTGTTTTCAGCCCTACCTGTAGTTGCACTGACAATACGTGAGCGACAGACACTTCGCAGATCCATAAGGGAGGCAAAGAAGAAAGGTGCCCTGTTTGCTTCCCCTTCCTCAAAATATAGTCAGTTTTATCCAAGGGGTTCGAGTATGTACCTGTTGCTAACATGTGAGATTTATTCCTTATGTAGGACCCAGCGCTGGGCAGCAAAATACTCCAGGTCAGTGTAAGATATGTTGGGGTTAGAGGGCTGGTGTAGGCCAATACTCCAGGTGATCAGTCTGGTTACTTGTCCCTCCTGCAGTATCCTCTGCGGAACAAACTTCTTACTACGGCCCTCCTGCGCACGAGTGCCAGTACTGTGGTGCACAGTTCTGGTATCAAGAACGTGTTAAAAGGACATATCCAGGTGAAGCGGGTAGTGTTCGGTTTCATCTTTGCTGCAGGGGAGGTAAGGTCAGCTTGCCATTCCAAGAAAGCCCCCCTCCCTTCCTGGATAAACTATTGGACCCAGGGGGTGATGTTTTATCTAAGTACTTTATCAGGTCTATTCGTTCTTATAATTCGATGTTTGCTTTTACATCACTGGGAGCCAAAATTGATACAGGCATAAACAGGGCCCCCGGGCCATATGTATTCAAAATTAATGGGCAGGTTCATCATCGAATTGGGTCTTTGTTGCCAGATGAGGGTAGACCTCTCGTGTACGCGCAGCTGTATATTTATGATACTGAGAACGAAGTCCAGAATCGAATATCAATTTTCGATAGAGATAGGGAATGTGATAGTGATAGCCAAGTTGACAAAACAATTGTGGAGGGCCTGGTAAGAATGTTTGATGAGTCTAACGGGCTGGTCAAATCATTTAGGATGGCTAGAGACCTTTTGTGGCATGGGCAGTGCCAATCTTTGCGTCTTAGGCTGTTGCACGATAGGTCCAGAGTCGCACCCCAGTATAGCGCGCCAACAGGGTCAGAGATAGCTGCTTTGATAGTGGGGGATTTCTCAGAGGAGAAGAAGACCCCCGACGTAATCATTCAAGATAGAGGAGGTGGGCTTAGAAGAATTAGCAACCTACATGCTAACTATATGGCCCTGCAATACCCAATTTTGTTCCCTTATGGGGAGCAGGGGTTCAAGTTAGGAATTAAATATAGCCAATCAGGAGCCTTACCCGTTAGGACTAGAGATGAGGTTACTATGCTTGAGTATTATGCTTTCCGGTTACAACAGCGTAGATGTGAGGCAACAACACTGATACGTGGCGACAGGTTATTCCAACAATACATTGTTGATGCCTTTGCCTCCATAGAGGAGAACAGACTCAGGTTTATAGTAAAGAACAATAAAAACTTGTGATCTGAGGTGTACAAGGGCATTGAAGATGCACTACATAAGGGTGATTTTGATGGAAATAGCATTGGCAAAAGGGTTATTTTGCTCGCTAGCTTTACAGGGAGCAAAAGATACATGGTCCAGAACTACCAGGATGCCATGGCCATCTGTCGATTCTATGGACCTCTGGACCTGTTTATTACTTTTACATGTAATCCAAAGTGGCAGGAAATAGCTGATGCTCTTGCGTTTGTTCCAGGGCAGAGGCCTGACGCTAGACCTGACATAGTTAGTCGAGTCTTCAAGCTAAAGGTGGACGAACTTGTTTCTGAGCTGAAGAAAGGGACTTATTTTGGGAAAACGCGAGCAGGTACAACCCCTTTTTTGTGCCAAGGCTGCCTCTCGGCTTTGAAAAAATGATTGTTACCATGCATGTCTGGTTCTAATGATGGTGTTCGTAATTTGTTGCAGTCCTCTACACTGTTGAATTCCAGAAACTAGGTCTGCCCCACGTCCATATCTTGGTTTGGCTTCAAGGTAACACTAGAGACCCACACCCCTCTTTTATTGACTCAATCATATGTGCAGAGGTACCAGATAAACAATCGGATCTTATCGGTTATAACCTTGTTGATGAATTTATGGTGCATGGTCCTTGTGGCGAGATTAACCAAAAATTCCCATGTATGAAAAATAGCAAGTGTTCTAAATTCTTTCCAAAAGACAACCAGGCAAACACACTTGTCTATGAGGATGGGTTTGTGCGATATAGGCGTCGTCCCGATACTGGGCATTTTGTGGAGCGGTATGGGGTTAGACTTGACAATAGGTGGGTTGTTCCATACAATTTGGCACTTTTAAAGCGATTCATGGCACACATAAATGTGGAGTGGTGCAATAAAACACACCTTATCAAGTACCTGTTTAAGTATATTACCAAAGGCCCAGATCGCGCTAGAGCGGTGATTGAATCATTTGGCACCCAAGTCCCCGATGGCAATTCACATGATGTTCCTGTTGGTACCACCAGTGTTTCCCAACCATTGGAGCCACTAGATGCCCAGAGACAGTCTGTAGACGTGGATGAGGTTAAAGAATACCTTGACTGTCGTTACTTATCCTCCCATGAAGCCGTATGGCGTATGTTTGAATTTGATATACACTATAGGACCCCTGCAGTGGAGAGGTTAGCTGTGCATCTCCCTTGGATGAATACTGTCGTGTATCCAGCTAGGCAGCCATTAGCTGACATTGTAGATGACCCTCGTCACATGCGAACAACATTGATTGAGTGGTTTTCTGCTAACAGGATGTTTCCATGCGCACGAGAGCTAACATACATAGAATTCCCCACAAAATGGGTTTGGGATAGGAAGGACAAGGCATGGCGTCCACGCAAGGGACCTACAAAAATCGATAGAGCCATATACATTAACCCTAGCTGTGGTGAGCTTTACTACCTCCGTATGCTTTTGAATGTTGTCAAGGGCGCTACGTCATATGAAGATCTTAGAACGGTTAGTGGTGTCCTGCATCCTACATTCAAGGATGCCTGCCAGGCTATGGGCCTCCTTGGTGACGATAGTGAGTGGCGTGAGGCTCTAAGGGAAGCATCCGTGTGGGGTTCAGCCGCTCAGATGCGACAACTTCTTGTTACTATAATTCTTTTTTGCTCTGTTTGCGATGCAGTGTCTCTATTCCATGAGTTTTACACATGTTTCACTAATGATATAGAGTATAAAATAAAGAAGCTGATGCAGTTGCCTTTCTACAAAGTTCCTGACCATCATCTAAGGAATCGGGTCCTGATTGAGCTTGATAACCTATTTGTCAAAAATGGTGCTTCAATGACGGATCATGGTTTGCCTAAACCTGACCTTAGCACTAGCAATAAGATGAAAAATAGATTACTAGCTGAGGAACTGGCTTATGACTCTGCAAATCTCCGACACATGCATGATACCCTTGCCAACCAGTTGACCTCTGAACAACGACATATATATGATGTTGTGCTCCAGTCAGTCTACGAAAATTCAGGGCATTGTTTCTTTGTGTATGGGTATGGTGGAACTGGGAAGACCTTTCTCTGGAATGTGCTCATTTCACGTTTGCGCTCAGAAAAGCATATTGTCCTAGCTATAGCATCTTCTGGTGTCGCCTCACTCTTGCTCCCTGGAGGTCGTACTGCGCATTCTCGTTTTAAAATTCCTATAGTTATTGATGAGTCGTCCATGTGTGATATTAAAAGGGGATCTTTTCTTGCTGACTTAATTGTGTAGAGCTCTTTGATTATATGGGATGAGGCCCCCATAACTCATCGGCATTGTTTTGAGTCCTTAGACTGTAGCATACGTGACATCCTTGGACAAATAGACTCTTCCAGCTTTCATAGGGTGTTTGGTGGGAAAACTGTGTTACTGGGTGGAGATTTCTGCCAAGTGATGCTTGTAGTTGAGGGTGGTACTAGATTAGATATAGTTGATGCATCCATTACTAACTCCTACCTATGGAGCCATGTTAGGATCCTAAGGCTTACAATCAATATGTGTTTGCTTGGGATGGCGAGTGCTGGGTTACCAACTGAACAAATCAAATCATTCAATGATTGGGTGTTGAGCATTGGTGATGGAACTGCAGAAGGTACTGCCCATAATGAGGATGATGGTTCTGCCCTTATCGAAATACCACGCGATATACTGGTTCCAAGGATTGGTTCTGCTGTTGATGACATTGTGAGATCTACTTACCCTAACCTAGAAACCTCATATTCTGACCCAGTATATCTAAGGGAACGAGCTATTGTTTCTCCAAAAAATGACACAATTGATGAAATTAATACCCATGTGATTTCCTTAATCCCAGGCCATGAAAGGATATACCTCAGCTCAGATAGTTTGGTTGATTCGTCAAAGGAGCACGGTAACTTGGACCTGCTTTATCCTGTCGAGTTCCTAAATTCTCTGCAATTCAAAGGAATCCCTCCCCATAAGCTTATTCTAAAGATTGGTTCCCCCATAATGCTTCTGCGCAATTTAAACCAGAGTGCTGGCCTTTGTAATGGTACACGTCTTATAATAACACAGCTAGGAGATCATGTGTTGGAAGCTCAAATAATAACTGGTTCGCATATTGGTGATAAGGTCCTCCTTCCTCGAATTTCCTTGCACGTATCCAACACTAAATGGCCATTTGTACTTAGTAGACGTCAATTCCCAGTGCGACTGTGTTATGCAATGACTATAAATAAGAGCCAGGGACAGACTTTGCATAGTGTTGGCCTATACTTGCCCCGTCCAGTATTTTCTCATGGACAGCTCTATGTTGCTATATCTCGTGTTACATCTAGAGATGGACTTAGGGTTCTAATTGATGATGACAGCGA
Organism: Saccharum hybrid cultivar R570; assembly: GCA_038087645.1. Lineage (NCBI taxonomy): Eukaryota > Viridiplantae > Streptophyta > Magnoliopsida > Poales > Poaceae > Saccharum > Saccharum hybrid cultivar. The sequence goes on from JAQSUU010000100.1 coordinate 1,652,262, forward strand.
TCCAGACTCCAACCTCACTGAGAACATTGTTTATAGAGAAATCCTCCAAGCCCTATGGTATTGTTTCTTCTACTGTCATGTGTGTTCCATACTTGCTCAAATTGTTATGGCATCTTTCATGTCACCCATACACCCCTGCAATTGTTTGTTGTATTTTTCTCGTTTTTTGTGCTTTATTTGACTCTTGCTTCCCTTCCCATGTTTGCCTGTTGCCAGATGTCGTACAGCTTGCTATCCCATATTAATCCAACAAGGCACAATTGGTGCATCAAGGTTAGAGTTGCTAGGATGTGGCACTCATCTAGGACTTCTAAGGGAAATGGTGCTACTGCCATGGAGCTTGCTCTGGTTGATGAACAGGTGACTACCTGACACGTGTGCCTATATTGTTTTACTCCATGGTTAGTATGGACCTTTGAATCTTTGTGCATCAGGGTGTTGGCATTACAGCCTGCATTGCCCAGAAGGACGTTAACAAGTTCGCTGATGCTCTAGTGGAAGGGCATTCATACATGATAAAAAAAATTTTCAAGTTAGCAAGCAAGCAAGGAAGTACAATGCCGTGCCCAACACACACACGATCTTTTTTACGCCATGGACTGTTGTTGAGGATGTCCCTGTGGAGCTATCCAACAATCTTCCACTCTATGTTTTTAATTTCATGGACTTTGAGGACTTAGATCGTAGGGCAAGAGGCAAGCATGTTGTGCATGGTTTAGTAGGTATGTGTTGAGCCTCATGGTCCAGATTTCCGTAGCCTCTTTGGCAATGTAATGTTGATACCATGTTATGTTGAGGAATTTTCAACAGATGTTATTGGACAACTTACGGTCATCCATCCAGTCATACAGTCTAGTGGTCTAAATGGGATGACTGTCAGGCGTTTGGTGGACCTACGCGATTTAAGGTTGGTTTCCGTATTTGTTTATACATTTGTTGGTAATTATTATTGTTTTCCTAACCCTTCACCATGTTGTAGTGACCGGCTTTTGCAAGTAACCTTGTGGGCTGAGCATGCCACAACCTTTGAGGATGAGTTCCTTGCTGAAACTGCCGATAAAGATGAATCAGTCGTAATCGTTTTTGCTGGAATGCATGTGAGGCAATACTTGGGTGGGTGTTAGCATCGTGTTCCTCAATACTAAATATATGCCCATCATGCATCCTGATCTGCCCGTTTAAATGCTAACCTAGGTAATCCAACATGTGGGAGTGGTGATGCAACAAAATGGTACATGAACATTGACATACTTGAGGTCAATGCTTTCCGTGTTAGGTAACCTATTACACAGCCTTTTTTCTTGTTAAGTTATGCATATGCCTTTGTGGGTGTGCTCACGTGGTTTGTCCTGTCCTCAGCCTACAGGGGAGAGGTTCTGAGGTCGTGCTCCTACCAGGGGATGGTGCATCTGATGCCGGTGCTATCGATGACCCAGGTTTTAATAGGAAGACTGTGTTGGAGCTCTTCTCATTGGATCCTCATGAGAATAATGTACTTCCTTCCTATCAACTCATCATATTTGTGCCTATTGTTGCATGGTGTAGTTTAACCTTTATTATGTTCTAGGGCGTACGCTTTACTTGTGATGCAAGGATACGGGAAGTCGACGTTTCCAATGGGTGGTGGTACAAGGGATGTGCTACATGCAAGAGAGGGCTAAAGCCAACTTTTGATGGCTTCGAGTGTACTAACTGTGATGAGACGCAGCCAACGGTCATCCCTAGGTATCCCTTGCTCGCCATTGATTCCCTTCCAGTATCCAGGCCTATCAGCTGATCTTAGTAATTGTCTTCCCTGCAAACACAGCTACAAGCTGAGTGTGGTGATTGATGATGGTACTGGCCGCGTCAAAATATTTCTATTCGGTGGTGTAGCAGAGCAGGTTGTCCGGCACACTGCTGCTGATCTTATGGAAGAAAGCTTACGGTCATGTTCACCGATTTGAATAGATATATATCTGCCGTTTCGTTTGCATATGGTACCCACGTCCACGTGCTTGTACTCGTGATTTGTCTATCCTTTGGTGTAGGAGCAACTTTCTGCGGTACCCAGTTGGCCAGGCTCCTCTGAAACAGCTTACTGTCATCTATATGTATAGGTGAACCGAGGCGTATAATGCACCTTGGAAATAGTTTTATTAGATTAGTTCTAAGTAGTAGATGATGTGACCTTGTATGCAAACTTGATAGCAGTAGGAAATTACATTGGCCAAGCACAGTACGCGGCACTTAGCTTGGAACCTAATGAGTTGGTTGTCTCCAAGGAACACATACACCTAATAATCAGATAATTTGTATGTGCGTCCATAGTACCTTGTTCTATCGTTCCTTATCGGCTAGATTCGTCAGCACGTACATCCCTGTTCGTCATCGTTCCTTCTTGCAGAGAATCATGTACTTTCCATCTCCGTTCCCGAGTGTCGAGGCTGCCGACGTGCTGCTCACCAGCGTGCGAGCTGTTCGCATAGTTGCATGCGAGGGTGCGCACGGTGCATATCCGTCGTGCTCTTAGAACTCGCCTCTTTTGAGCTAGCATCCGTCGTGCTCTTAGAACTCGTCTCTTTTGAGCTAGCTTATGTTCCCGGCCAGGAAAAGGTAAGGGCGCCATGCATGGACGCTGGTCGCCAAAAAACACACAACAGTTGTCTGCTGGCTCTGGAACCATGAGTGCATATGAAGGCTTAAATGCGATCAATGCATGTAGCCGGTGCCTGATGAAAGTAGCGACGACACATGCATGCATGCGGCTGAAAGGTTGATACTTTCAATACCCATAGCATGTTGAATTTTATGATTGGGCAGTTCACCTAATATCTTAAAATTTTAGGGAAATTTTGATGAAGTAACTGAACAAAAACCGAACAAAAACACTTCAATCAGCACCATCAATCAAACTAACACATAAACCGAGACAAAAACCGAACATAAACCGAACATGTGCACTTCAATCAAACTAACACATAAACCGAACAAAAACACTTGCACCGAATCAATTACGAAGGATGGCCTCCACTGAGATTACTTACAGATCAAAATCCTGACATTGGTGCTATTAACCAGCACCATCAGTTTTGCACAATCCTCTGAAAATACAAAAAAAAAAAGAATAATAAATACTTTGATCAGATCAATCTCCTAGGGATTAATTATACCTCCCAAGACGATTGGCATCGTATCTGACTGAAATGGAACGATCGGCCGCCGTGGCCCATGGCCATGGTCGACTGCGTGAGCGACGTGAATCGTGCCGGCTTTGCGCTTCTAGGTTCTGGCTGAAACGAAACGTGGGGGCTGGGAAGGGTGGCGGCGGGGCAGAGAGAGACGATCTGGGCGAGTTTATTTATGGTTTTTTTAACAGAGCGATTAATAGTCCGACCCAAATTAGGGGGTCGATCGTTTTGCAAACATTAGGATGCGGTTAGCAAACGACCTAAAATAGTGTTCTACGTGATGTATGCGTATACACTACTAAAGGATGCCTTGGACGTGATGACCTCTGTGGGATTATTGCACTGCCGCATGCGAGCAATTAGGGGCATGCTATATAGTTTAGACAAAAAAAATGCACGCAACATCGGCTGGAACCTTGTTTAAGGTAGCCCCAACGACATGGGTGGTGCGCCATTAGGATTACATACCCATAATATACATACCCTGGGGTTCTACTTATACATTACAAATATGCGATACAAGGAAACTAAATATAGTTGGATAGTTTTATGCCACTGGATTGCATGTACCCTCCTCCTCAGACGGTATTCATGGCTTAGTAGAATGGCGCGCGTGTCGGTCTCCCTTTACGTGGGCTTTTAGGCAATGCACCCTCCTTATTGAGTGAGCATATAGATGGGGTAGCATCATCTAGGCTCTTAGGCAGTGCAGCCTCCTTGTTGAGTGAGCACATAGATGTCGTACCATTTTGCATCCTGAGTGAGCTAGAGGCTGCAACACTCTCCATCTTGAGGGAACGCTTGGGTTCCACGAGTAGCTTCTTCTGCTTTACAACTCGAGTAGCATGGTACATGTTGCACAAGGATCGGTACTTGTCGATGCCTTCCGAGTCTCTAGTAGGATCCGGGGTGCTACGTGCCTCCGTTTCTACCTGCATGCAGGAAATAAAAGACCGATCATGAGGTGTGTCACATTTTGGTGACCATGGAATGTCTTAGTCTGCATTAATAGGTAGAATGATGAATTCACCTTGCATTCGACTGAACAGAAGCAGGCCGCACCCATTAGCCACCGTTTGCACAACAGACATTCAGAGATTCTGTGCCCACGCTTGAATCCCACACGTCCATTGGTGGTCCACCTGGTTAGATGTACTACCTAAGATTGGTTGATGGAATGCTGTTGTACTCCTGTTATGTCAACCAATCCCATGATATCTTCAGTCTGTACCACTTCTTTGAATGATACTTTGCGCACCTAGGTGATGATTTATGTGGTGTTACATACAATGTTAGTAATAAATAGAAGGACATGGTTGTTTTATTAAGTGTGATAACATTTGGAAACCTGTAAAATCCGATGAGACAGATGATTTTCTCGGCAGAGGGAGCACAGAGCCTCTTGTCGTAGATCCCGACAGTCTAGACAAAAGAAGTTGCACCGACTGTGCCTGTCTACTGTTGTTGAACTATGCATGGGGCAGGGGTGACCAAACTTGTTGCCAAGCAGTGCTGCCATACGCTCAGCGCTTATGCCCGTAGCAGCCATTACGGCCAACTTAACACGCTGAGCGAGCAACAGTTACACTTGCCACCTAATGTTTTTTGATCGGTGTTATACTTTACCCTATCTGACAGTATGTGCCAATGCACGTACCCACTACTACATGCCAGGTAGCATTGTTATGGTTTAGTTCTTTGGAAATAGAAGACAAGCTCTGGTGATATGAGGATTCACTTCTTTGGATTGAAGGCAGATTCAAGTAGCATCGGTTTCAAGTATCTATGAGAAGGCGCATGGGAGCGGAGGTTTTGTGAAAAGTCAGATACCCCACCTGCGCGTCGGGAAGTACCTAGGTGGTGTGTAGGTGCTGGGACACATTTCATAAGTTGCAGCCATGCATAGCTATGAGCAAGGCTCTAGTGGACGAAACGGGGCACAACTAATAATAATGGGCAACTGGAGCAATCATTACAGTGTGGCTATTTCTCACCTTGCTTTTCTTTCTAAAGACACGATCAGCAGGTTTGTGGGTTATAGTATCTACACTAGGCTGCTACTTGGGGCTGGAGAGCATGGAAGGGCAAGGTGTGGCCTAGAAGGTATATATAGGGATGGTCTATTTAAGGGACCTTTCGGTGGGTAGCCCCTATAAGTTGCTCTAACAGCCTGATCCAGTTGTGCTTATTTGGCCATGGCTGACGCTGTTTACGGCAATCTTATGCCATGATTATAGAGAATGACACCAATAATCATGTTATAGGCAGGTTCTGTGTCAAAAAAACATGTTATCTGGGTTACCTACTGCTCAGCACTCGGTGCCCCGAATATTCTAAGGATCCTAAATGCACATATGCCTTGAATCCGTATATGGAACGATAGACATTTACCATCTCCAATTTTGATAAATACGTACAGTCGGAAATCATATTTGAGGCAACTTTTGGAAATGTGAATCCTTAATTACCAATAAACTTCGGTATATTTGATTCCGGTGGCAAGATGGCGTCCGTATGTTTAGCGCAAGAAGAGGATGTTGTCATTACGTTACAATCTTGTCAAAATAGCTAAATTCTCGTTTGGTTGCCTCTGTTTTTTTAACACACATCACATCGAATGTTGTGGCACATGCATGGAGTACTAAATATAGATTAATTACATGTATGTCGGCACAGATTAAAAGTAATTTACGAGACGAATCTATTAAGCCTAATTAGTCCATAATTATACACTAATTACTAAATAAGATGAAAATGCTACAGTACATGTTAAACTTTAACATGGCAAACCAAACACCCCTAAAACTGGTGGTTGCATGTTGTAGGCTTTGGTCTGGACACTTGTTGTCACGTTGTGGTACCAGCTGCTGCCTGGTGATGCACTTGCAATAAATTGGTGCCTGGTTGCTGCTGGCTGCTGCTTGGTAGGTGGAAAAGACAAGACCCTGCTTTGGTGCTTCCGTGTCTGCATCCCTGAGTATACAGCATGGACCAGTGAAGCGGCGGCGTGCAGCCATGTGCACGCTAGGCTCATGCTGATGGGTACCATCTATAATTACTGCTCTATATTGTTGTGCACACAGGCACACAGCTATGGCAGCAGCAACAATGAAAGCCTCGGACCGCTCCAAATGTACAGCCAACACATGGGAGAATTGTGGTCATCCCTTATCCCTGGCCTACGTTGCACTGGTAGACACTTTTTTTGTTTACATATGCAGACTGCATTTATTTGATTGGCTTCGTGAAACATGTTCTATCCTATCACATTTGTACAGCAGTGCGTGTCTCATACTCTCTTGGATCAGATTAAATTGTCTCTTACTCCCTCCGTCCAATAATACATGCAACTCTGGGTTGCGTATCAGATAAAATTATTCATGTTTGATCAAGTGTTTAGTGCATAATATTTATAGCTATGACTCTAAATTAATTTTTTATGAAATTATATTCCATATTTAATCTAATGATATTTATTTGGTATTATAAATATTTATAGTTTTTTATCTATAATTAGTTAAACATAATATACTAAAACATGCTACTGTGCTAGAATTGTATGTTTTCTTGGACGAAGGGACTTCTACCTTCGTCCCATAGGGATTGTCCTTTTTTGACTCCCAAAAATAAATATTTCCAATTCTATCTAGGCATAGACAAGGGGTAGTACTAATATTTACGGTACCTAATAATATGGAATTAAACAAATTAGCATGCATTGCTCATAAATATAACATGTGTAGCACCATTCCACAGTCGTTCATATATCACTTCACACAATATAATACAGGGGTAAGAAGACAACAACAGATTGTCCACAATCAGTTGTTGCTCTTATGTTTGTGTGGGCCTAATTTCGAACAAGGTACCTACGCACAATCGCTAAAGTTGCGATGAGTATTACTCGCTATATATGGCTTGCTGCTATTACAGCATGCAATGAGCCGTGTGTGTAGCTCAAGTTTTACAAACACTAGCACCATGAGCCGTTGCCACAATGCCATGCTCGAGTTGTCGAGCTGCCACCTACTCCACGCGATTACCGCATGAGTTGCCGATGGTCCACTGCACGGGAGCTGCCACCTAGGCGCCCTGTGCGAAACACTTCCTATGCGTAGCGCCGGTCCGTCGCACGCGAGCTGCTGCCCGGGCACCGCGTGGGAGATGCCGCTGCGCCGCCCCACTCTAGCTGGCCTCGCGTGCTCCGTTACTGCAAACCTAGTGGTGGGCTTTGTTTCTGGTCAAGAAGCAAAAAGAGACCTTCTACTTTGCTGCTTTGAGAGAGACAAACCCCATGTCGTCGTGTGCTTTGTCACAGTTGCGTCTTACGTACATAGTTATATTGTTTTCACTCTTACATACGATTTTGTAGTTACTCTTTGGTTATTAATATAGATAATGTTACAGTCTTGTGGATGAAAATGCACATCATCTAATAGCGCGGAAGATGAAACCTTCATAGCCAAGGGTGAGGATGACATATTGTGTATCAGATGGCAAGGTGTGTCTCCACAGCAGTTGCCTGATATTTTGCATAAGCTTCAGTCATCTTCGACCTCTTGCTCTACCGAGAGTGCCCCCGTTGAAAGCTAGCCAGCCGTTGGTGCCGTGCTACCTCGTCGTGCAAGTGTGCGACTGCAGCCGCAACAGCATCGCTTGCTGACCCACGCGCTAGGCCGCCGGCCCTTCCTTGCTTGCTTGACCTAGCTATACCTACCTGCCTGTGCACCCTGCACTGCCCCCGCACAGGAACCCTCGATGTGCAAACGCACTGAGCTATCTATAGCAGCGTCAGTGGACCGGCACACGGTGCCTAGCTGGGAGAGATCGCCGGGCGGCCGGTGCCTGGCTTAGTCAAACCGGTCATCTTCTTGTGAGCCCGTGACTGACGGATAAGCAGATTATCAGGCAACTGTGCTTGAGTATTTCTCAAAAATAAAATACACAATTAATAATGGCTCAATGCAGAGTATTGAAGAAATTACAGACAATTTATTATAATATCTATCTATTTAACTGTCCATTTTCGGATTACAAAACCTTAAAGACGGTGGGTTGCCTGTAGGCTGGTGAACTGCCCTAAGCTTCCATCTTCTCCACCGGTGTTGGTTTCATCTAGCTACCTTCACCCCACTAGACACAGCCTTACCAGGCTAGCTATTTGCCTTCCCCATAGCGGGCCATCTCCCTCTCAAGTTCCGTTATTTTAGCTTTCAACCTAGCATTCTCTGTGAGTAACTTGCCTTGTCTACTTTGTAGTCGTGAACAGGTCCATTCAAGGTCGTCCCTTTCTTCAGCAACTTCCTTACATATTTTTGCGACGCCCATCACCCTCGCCTTCCATACATCCAGCTTCCTACTGCTAAAATCATTGATTTTAACAAGGCCACATTTCTCTAGCATGGTGACGGCATCAAGAGCCGACTTTCTAATGGCTTTTCTTGCAGAAATCGATGAGGTGGCTGTGAACTCTCGTGGACCACGGTATCCCATGGAGACCCAGTTAAGAAGATTCACTTCTATGATAGCATAGAACTTCGTGTCCTCCCTATGCTTGCATGTAATTCTTGGTTCATTCAGTCCAAGCCGACGCACAATCCATGCGAGGCTCCTCAAGTAGTTGATGGTTAGCTTTGCCATGTAGATCACCTGGGATGGTAACTAAGGAATAAAATTACAGTATGTTAGGGTAAGTGGAGACGCAGAAGAATATTTCACTCAGCTTATACAAGAAGTGAATACTAATAAGTGTTCTATCTAAATATCGAGCCAAGTGCAATTATTCCATGCACTGACCTAGCACGTACGATGTCTAATTATTCTGAGGCTTAGTGAATGAGAAGTGGGAATTGATAAACATATTTCTTGTCAGCCATACCTCGCCCCCTATGGCTTCCTTCTTGCACGTATAGGATGCCTATGATGGCATAGACTTTGTGTCCCCTTTTATAGACTCCTAGAAACTATGGCTCGCACAAACGCAGGTGAAGGAAAGGGGTACTCTAGGGATATAGGTTCACCATTTTAGGGTCCGTTTGGATTAAATTTAGCTACTAAAACTATTTTAGCTACTCTTGGGTGATAGAGGGACTAAACTATTTTAGCTCTCTTTTTAGTCAGTGTTTTAGAAAATTTAGCTACTAAAGTGACTAAAATTTAGCTAGCTAAAATTTAGCAAGGGGAACCAAACAGGTGTTTTAGCTCTCTTTTTAGTCCGTGTGTTTGGAAATTTAACTACTAAAGTGACTAAAATCTAGCTGGCTAAAATTTAGCCGGGGGAACAAAAAAGGCTCTAGTGTATGTTGTCGTTTTCCCCATCCCGTTACGCGTTTTGACCTCAAACTGATAGCCGAGCATGGGCGTCGATATTGATAGATATGGGAAGCAGTTTAAAAATGGGTTCACGTGGGTCTATTATTGCCACCCATGTTATAATTAGACTCAGACATGAATATCTACGCTTTCTCTAAAATAAATACTCCGTCGGTTCAGAAGAGAACATAATTATAACTTTCCAGTAAAATAAATGATTTTAGATTTCGCTAGATCTATACAAAATATTACTAACATTATATTTTATGATACCAAATAGGCGTTATTACACTAACTATGGGGTGTATTTTATATAGAAAATTTATTTGTAGAGGCAATTGTTAATATTACTTGTGTTTCCTTGACCAAAATTTGTAAAAAAAATTGCTTATTCTAAATCTAGAATTGAACAGGTAACGCCTACACTTGTCATTTGAATTTTGCATCAGGACCTATCCCTATCCTTATGTTCCATCATATGATGTAGATTGATTCGACCCATGAGACAGTCAGCCAGTCACCCACCTTGCCAATTGTGACGGGACAAAACATGCTTCAGAGTCTATGAAAATTAAATGCTAGCCTGCATGCTTAGCCATAGTGTATGCATGCAACTGAAAGGCTGAGACGTGATAAATGATGTGAAGAATTGACGGTGCTTGTATGGAGTAGTATGTGTTGGATTCATGCGTGCAGCTGAAAGCCTAGAGGTGCATTAATACAGCACCACCAATGGTCACTTGTCCATGCAACATTCATTTACTTTCATTTACTATGGCTGTGTTTACATACAAAAATTTTTGCAAAATGATTATGTAGCACTTTTTGTTATTATTTGGCAATTAGTGTCTAATCATAAACTAATTAGACTTAAAAGATTTATCTCGTGAATTTCGTCTAAACTGTGTAATTAGTTTTATTTTTTATCTATATTTAATGCTTCATGCATGTGTCCAAAGATTTGGTGTGATGGAGAATCTTGAAAATTTTTGCAAATTTTTTTGCGTCTAAACTGGGCCTATGTGTATAGTCATTGCCATCCATGGAGCCATAGGTCCAGTTAATGTGATGAGACTTGATACACATAGATGACCGTGCGAGCTTGTTCTTTGCTCCTTGCTCTGAGCTCCACGCTAGACCCTGATTAGTCCACTTACTGATACATGCACCGGCGTGAGCCACGACAGGTGCCTGCCCCCGCCTTGGCCCTCACTTGATATGCCAACACTTAGGCTGCGTTTAGATGCAAAATTTTTTGTAAAACGGCAAATAATATCCAATTATAGTCTAATTAGGCTTAGAAGATTTGTCTAATTAGGCTTAAAAGATTTGTCTTGTCCATTTCGTCTAAATTGTGTAATTAGTTTTATTTTTTATCTATATTTAATGCTTCATGCATGTTTTATTTTTTATCTATATTTAATGCTTCATGCATGTGTCAAAGATTCGATGTGATGGGGAATCTGAAAAATTTTGCAAAATTTTCAAGGAACTAAACAGGGCCTTAGCAGAATTGTTTCTTTATCGATCCATAGTTATTCACTTTTTCTCTATTGGCCTTTTTTCTTCTGTGCTGCACCATACGATGTGATGTATCCTAATGTGGTGAAATCTCGTAATTAAAGCTCTTTGTCCTGTCCCTTTGTTATCATTTACTCTTACTCTGTCCTTCGCGTTTGGCTCATGTATGGATGTTCAGGGTTGCATGTTTTCATGGTGCATGTGCGTCCCTATTTATAGCCTCTAGGCCACCTATCCATTGATGGTTAGACAAGCAGTAATTAACATACGTGGTCAGACAAATAATAATATAATAATGATAATAATATAAAATAATAATATGTCAAACAAGATTTATTATGAAAAAACATTCCATCATTGGTCAAAGTTGAAATTCGTTGACTTCTCGGGAAACGAGAAGTGCATTCTTTTTGGGACCGAGGGAGCATATCGTTGTAGACGTGCGTGGTCATATCATTTTCTCCGTAGTTTATTCTTGATAGAAATATTCTTCCGTTCACAAAAATATATATAGTCTCATTTTTTTAGAATGAAACAGTTTAAACTTTCATTGAATTATATGAAATAGCAGCAATGTTCGTAATATACAATAGGTACTATTAGATTAGTTATATTAGTTATATAATATATTTTCGTAGTATTTTTTGGTAGATGTAGATGCTGGTATTATTTATTATGAACTTAGACGGACACGTAAGCTAATTATTTGATCGGCGAGGATACTGTGGTTACATTCTTGGAGCAAGTGATTTTGTCCACACCTTACCAGGCATGACTCAATTTATATCTCTGTTTAAGTGGTCACACTATGGTCACTGCTTAAGTGGTCACATGTCTCGCCTTGCTAGATTTACACTTTATAGTGACGAGTGCCGCTACAGACACACTGCTGGTGTTATCACGTCAATATTTATTTGGTTCCTAGTCCTGGTCACATACATGTTGCGTCTCCATCCAGACGCGCGCCCCAGGAGATGCGCGTGTGTGTCTACTTATACCGGCAGACCAATGCAAGACCACACATTCTAGATCAGCTACTCGCGGGCAGGCAAAGACCAACGCATAGGTAAATAAGCCTCCCAACATTTTCGCGTTCGTTCCCACCAGCAAAAGTGCACTATTTGTGCCACATGCCCACGTGTATAGGCCAAGCTAGGCATAGGTTTCTCTGCCTAGCATTCTATTCATTTTTATACTTCGAATCTCCTTAGTTCATCAGTGCTACATATATTTTTGCATAAGCATGGGAATCGGTAGCTCTGAATAAACAACTGGATACAAGTGAAATGTGGTCATGCGTTGTTTCCTTTAGATGATAGCGAGTGGAATATATATGCGTGTTTTAATCGTGTACACCTTTCCTTCAGAAATATGGTCATCATAATAATTCGTTGTTACATACGTCTGACAAATGGCAGAACGAGTATCGGTAACATGGACAGGGGGAAGAGCACGAACGGGGAGCCAATGCCGCAGGGCTCCCAGAGAGTACAGTTTAGTGATTTCGTAACTCAGGTACACTTTAATTTTAAGAGGGGTACACTTTAACATTATTAGGCACAACTAACACCGTTTCTACCCACATTTTTATTAGCTATTATTTCATGCATAGCACATGTTCTTGTTAGTGATCACCTAGCATGTAAATGGCTAAGCGTATGGTAGGTGGTAATTATTTTCATGATTTCATAGCCCATCCGTGTATGTAGCTCATCTATATATACACTTTTTTATTCTTTTTAGGAACCTCTTGTAGTGGTTATCTCGCGCAAGGACATCCTGCGCCAAATCATTACCAGCATAGGCGCAACTATTCGTACTACAGGGGTGGTAAAGATGGAGGACTGCAAAAGGATGGCCTGGCTTAGCATTGAAGTCCCATCTAAAAATGGTACAAGAGGCATGGTGCTTGAGAACTTCCGAGGTGCTCCTTGCATGACCGATTATGGGGCAGAAGAAAATGTTTGTGAACTAGCAATTCTCCACCTCATGTCACGTTTAAATATATGGGTCAAGGATATAAGTTATGATCCACTCATAGAAACAAGTAGGCAGTTACACTATTATATGTACTGGTCACAATATCTTCTCACCACATATCGAGAATTGAGTGCGGAGAAGGATGCCTTATTCAATGCCCACAAGTCTCTTTTGGAGCGTCTGGGCTCCATCTGTGTAAGATACAGTGACATCCTTCCCCTAGCGTCTAGTGCTGCAGCGACAAGCGTACAAAGTCAACCAGTTACGTGCACAGGAGCAGAAGCACCAGAGCTACGATATGGAGGGCTTGCTCGCGAGCTAACTAGCATTTTGTAGGATAACACCATTGGTGTTAATCTGGCAAATGTTAATTGAGTGGTACGCATATCCAATTATAGTTTCATGTTACATACGTCTCCGAATTTAGCAATCCATTTACATGTATTTGTGTACCCTCTCGCAGGAATTCAGTCAAACGAGGAATCCACTCTTCACCATCCAGTTCAGTCCAGTGCATATGGGGCCTTAGGCTACCTAATAATCTCCTTCAATTATATTTCTCACACCTATATCTATCACAAACCATGTACCACCTAGAGAATTTACCTCGTACTAGCATGCATATGGCTCCCTCTACAGGGGGACATCTTAGTCCATCTGGAATGTTGGGTCACACAGATGGCACTATATATTATGATATCCAGAATTGCCCTGCCTATAATGTAATTTCTATGTGTTTCAAGTCTGTGCCTTCCCACCATCTAGGTTGCATAATAAATAATATTGTGTGCTTTGACCTAATATTGGCTCAGCTACTGTGTTAATATAACTACATGCATTCTGCATGTGAAATTATATACACGTATGAACGCGCACACACACAGTGTGTGTCTATATGCTCCTTATAAATATTGTGCCAGTGTGTATGGCACTATTTGATAAGTAATTTCATCTCCAGCATAGGATAGATTAGCATATTTAGTCAGCTAGGTAAATCGCATCCATCTCAACTATAATTAACGGTGTATGAACATAGTCCCTAGTGTACCCGACTAGCATCGAGTGGTCAACTACACAATCAACGAGTATAAATTAGCACACAAATTGATGATGAGGATTTTTTTATAGATGGCTACTTCCTTGCATAATTCATCATAAAGAGGATGGAACGTTAAGGTACATACAACCATACAAAACATTACCGCTGCCCCCATAGATTAATACAACGGTAGGTAAAATGCTTCCATATATACAGCATAATACTACAAGTCCAGGTCTCAAGGGGGTGATTCAGGCAGCAGTCCATGCTTTGGCTACCAGAGGCCACCACCTTAATTACTTGATAATGAATTATGGGGAGGAAGTGGCAAGCATATGCATCTTAGTTTGTGTGCACTGGTACTAGCTCTGATGAACTCAAAGCATCAAATATGCAAGAAATCATTAATGGTGGTAATAGCAGGGAGACTGACGTAGTGTTCCCATATTATGTCCGCTACAATTTGGCTCGATCCATTGAGACGTGCACGCATGGCTTCTGTGGCATCTAGGGCACGAACAGGCCAACCCCAAACACCGGCAATGCGGCAGATCTTTCTAGTTTGTGCTCTCACAAGGGCTTGCGTATTCACCTTCATCTCATCTATGTAGGTAGAAAGCCCCCTATGTCCACTAAAATAATCCTTTAGTTCTCGCACGCCAATTGCCCTGGCCAACCCATTGTGGCCATCGATCTTGCCAATGGACATAGTATCATAATACTCTTTGATTTCCTCAACTAAGCCATGTTGAACCATATCATCAATACGGCAATTCAGATATTCATTGAGAACCAACTCATCAGCATGGAGCCACAAGAGGCAGCTCTTGAACCTCAAGTTTGGCCGATACCTCGCAAGTGCGAAGGGATCACCAATGGAGGGATCAAATTGTTCAGCGAGAAACCCATGGATTAGTGAGTTGGACCCACCTACCAAAACTGGCACCCGGCCACGCCTTGCAATAGACATCGAAGTTGTAGTTGCAATAGATCGAAACCAAGGTACGGATAAAACATCACTAATTGCTGAAACCATTCCGATAAGGTGATGAGGAATACCATGTTGGTCATTTAGATTGACCTTGTTGGTTGCAATGTTGAGGCCAGCATAGATTTGCATCTTGTCGGTGTTTACCACTTCGCCACCGATCGCCTTGCATACATCGATTGATAGCTTCGTCTTTCCCGTACCCGTGGCGCCTAGAATCACCACTGGTTTAATCGACAACATCTGGAGTCTATGGCAAGGGGAAAGAGTATGGGGGATGCAATCGGGGGGAGGAGGGGAAAGTGTCGCCGGTGGTGCCAATCGTTGCTCACCGTTGGTGTGTACTATATTAACGCATCTTACTACTTCTACCACTGTTTATGTGAACTTCCACATGGCAACCTTACAGAGAAATACAATGTCCTTAAGGACATGATAAGTGTTTCCACTAATTCATTTCTGGTTACATCTAGTTGCTAAGGTAGGTTACAAACACAAACTATACGTGTGCTCATTTCTCATGTGGTAATGAACCATATTTAACTCATTTTCGGTTAGAGGATAAGTATTTGGTGCATTTTTTAGTTTGTCCCTTCATGGGTGCCTTCTTTCACATTGTTTCTATATGAGGTAAATGTTGCTAGGCCATACCTTCTTATGTTTATGTTTAGACATTGATTAGACCGGGTGTCTCCTATTGGCAATAACGACACCATCTATTGCATCATTATTGTTGTGTGAGGTGCGTATAGTGACATCCTAGGTCTTGTTTGTTTGTCAAGTGAACAAATTTTATTTTTGGTCTAGCGCTTAAATATAAACCACGCGCCCAGCTTGTAATTTTTGTAAAATTCTTGACCTCATTGGTGTCCCCTAGCCATATAATTGCACTATGTCTCCACCTTGCTACACCATTTCCATTTCTGTCATCATGTTGTATCTGTGCATCATACATAAAGGCACTCATGCCCACGAATAATGGAGAAAGCCCCTAAGGCATCTCGCAACTACTGACTGACCATACCACTACACAACTCCACGCGCATGTGATCTAAACGCAGCCTAAGTGTTGGCATATCAAGTGAGGACATGCCAGCCCGATGTTTGAGCTTGTCCCTGCATGGGTGTTTCGCATTGTTTCTATATGAGGTAAATGTTGCTAGGCCATGCTTTCTTATGTTTAGACGTTCATCAGACCGGGTGTCGCCTATTGGCAAAATAACGACACCATCTATTGCATCATTATTGTTGTGTGAAGTGTGTATAGGGACATCCTAGGTCTTGTTTGTTTGTCAAGTGAACAAATTTTCTTTTCAATCTAGCGCTTGAATATAAACTGCGTGCCCAACTTGTAATTTTTGGAAAATTCATGACCTCATTTGTGTCGCCTGGTAATATAATTGCAGTATGTCTCCAACTTGCTACACCATTTCTGTTTCTATCATCATATTGTCTCTGTACATCGTACATAAAGGCACTCATGGCCGTGAATAATGGAGAAAGCCCCTAAGGCATCTGGCAACTACTGCCACTTTATCAGTCGCCATCGACCATACCACTACACAGCTCCACCCGCATGCGATACCACGGTCCCTAACATTAAAGAATACCATCGGGCTGGTAGGTCCTGCCCATGAGTAATGGATAATGTCCGTTAAGCACCCAACAGCTACTCCCATGTTGTCACATCGCCACCGCCTATGCCACTACACAACACTACCCGCGTGCGCTAACACAGTCTCTCACATTAAAGAAGGTCCTTGGACTGGTGGACACAGCTCCATCCTTCTATCTATAAGATGTGGCAATGAAGAGCCCCTCCACATCATGAGATCTCGCACGTTCTCGCACAACATCCTTTCCATCAAGAATCCCTAACATTAAAGAATACCATCGGGCTAGCAGGTCCTGCCCATGAGTAATGGATAATGTCCGTTAAGCACCCAACAACTACTCCCATGTTGTCACATCACCACCACCTATGCCACTACACAACACTACCCACGTGCGCTAACACAGTCTCTCACATTAAAGAAGGTCCTTGGACTGGTGGACACAGCTCCATCCTTCTATCTATAAGATGTGGCAATGAAGAGCCCCTCCACATCACGAGATCTCGCACGTTCTAGCACAACATCCTTTCCATCAAGAATCATACCTCCAATTCCTCCCTTTTTCTACTTTCTTATACAAGTTGTGCTACGTTGCTTCTCGGTGCCCTTAGCAAGGTAACCAAGTCATTATCGTATCTATAGAAATATTACCCTCTCCTAAATGTTGAAAATGACTTTCCTCATTTTCCTCGCAGATGGCAGATGAAGGGTGGACCACCAGCTATTGCCTGAACAAGGACGGCTTCCCCAAGCTCCTGTATGCCACTATGGTCAGGCTAGGTATTTTGGATCACCCAGAATATGTAGGAAGGGAGTATGAGGAGTATGGCACTAAGAGGTGTGAGGTGATCATCTATGTTGGAGCAAGTAGGGATTTCCCTGACATAAATCCTTTGGTGGTGTCCACCACAGGGTTTCAGTTTGCGGACACTTACCAAGCTGTCGCTCGCAAAGCTTTGAGGTACCTATGCCAGATTTTTGAGAAGCCAATATGTCATACACCCATGAGATTCTTCCCCCCTTTTGTAAAGAACAACCCTGTGTGGGTAGCCCGAATGAAGACCCTAGAAGGCCCTAAACTTCGTGAACGTGATCCAACTATGGTTTTTATGTCTGACTACTTGCTTTCCTTGGATAAGCAGTATGATAGGCAGGCTAAGCATTTGAGGAAGTGCATTCGTAGGGCACAGGAGGCAGAGAAGCAGATTAGAGAGCTCCAACTGCAGCTTGCAAATGCTAAGGTGCAGGTCGCTGAGGCGGAGAGCCGTGAGGCAGCAGCAATTGAAGCCTTCAAACAAGCCGAAGATCGACACACTCAGCAACTGAAGAATATCTATCTTGTCAATAGGGCCAAGAGAAGGATTGCCACCCTCGAAGATAGAGAGTGCCCAATACTAGATGGAATCCCAATTGCAACCATGGAAGAAATCCAAAGGGAAATAGTGGATACACCGCCTGCACCTCCCCCAACCGAGGCCTCCCATGGAATTCCTGAGATAGGGCCACCAGATGGAGAAGAGATTCTCCCACTCACTCAGCCACCACTAGGAGATGGTGCATGTGCTCATGCCATCCTTTCAGAGGATTCCTCAAGCTCCGAGGCATGATCTAAGTGGCCACATGGCCCCCTCAGGGAATGAGGCTAATATGGTCCGAAGCTAGACCCATAAAAGTGGTTTTAGTGATGCGCCCTTACGCCTAAGGGGAGTGAATCCTGATTCACTTGTAGTGTTTGCTCTTTCCATCTACAATGTAATCCCCACCTACTGTTGTGCTTTAAATTAGTAGTTCTAGCTAGGTTCGCTTACACGCTCGCGTGAGATGTACCCGTATTTTAGTGTTTGCCTTTTCCACCTATAATGTAATCCCCACCCAGTGTTGTGCTCTGAATTAGTATTTCTAGTGCTGAATCCTAATTCACTTCTTTGTAAACCATCGTATGAGGTGATGTACTTGTATTGCAGTGCTTTCTTTTTCCAAGTATGGTGTAATATAATCCTACCATGTAATCACTCCAGTAAATGTTTCTTTGAGCTAGCATGCCATTGATTTTATTAACAAATAGTAGCTTCCTTGGATGTATTTTTCCAAGATTCAATGTATCAAACAAGCCCTTCCATATAACACATAATGGAAAAGACACCTTAGCCTTTACTAACATGTTTTCCCAAGGTTTGATATACCAAACAGATCACCCGCAGCTAAGCGCGGGCATCAGTGGCTAGTATAGACAAAAACACACATCTATCGACATGTCGACACCGCGACCATGCAGCCATGCATTTATCACGCGCACATTGATGAGTATGCACGTCATCATATACGCAATCCTAGCTAGCAGCTTTCTTCCACTTACCGACGACGGCCTGGAACGCATTGCGCGATGGTCCTTCTGGCCCCCAGGCCTCTGCCGCCGCCTCCCGGAGCTCGCGCGCCTTCTCCCGCGCCGCGGCGCCCTTCGCCTCTACGATCAGCTCCGTCACCGCCGCTGCTACCTCCTCCCTCGATACAACCCCATCGTTCCCCTTGCGGCTGTCCCTCGGCCGCAGCGCGAGCGCGAGGCCCACCCGCTCGGACAGCAACACCGCGTTGGTCCTCTGCTCGGCGTACAACGGCCACGCTAGCATCGGCACGCCCGCGGCCACGGCCTCCAGCGTCGAGTTCCACCCGCAGTGCGACAGGAACCCGCCGATGGCCCGGTGGTTCAGGATCTCCACCTGCGGGACCCATTCAGTCACGGCGAGCCCGGTGCCTCTGGTTCTCTCGACGAACCCTTCCAGCAGGTATCCTAGCGGGCTGTCGCCGCCGTGGCCATGGCCATGGCCGCCACCAAAGAAGCTCGCGCAGCGGTCCTTGTCGCTGGGGAACCGCACCACCCACAGGAACCTCTGCCCGCTCGCCTCTAGCCCCGCCACAAGCTCGGCCATCTGCTCGGTGGACAGCGTGTCGCCGCTGCCGAAGCACACGTACAGGACCGACCTGTCCGGCTGCTCGTCAAGCCACCGCAGGCATCTGTGCTCTGCTGCTGCCTCGCCGCCGCCTGAGAACGTACGGACGAAGGGACCGACCGCGTAGGCCGGAGGGTACACGCCTCTATCGGATAGCACGTTGAACGCCGCTATGGTCTCGTGCTCCATGGTGTCAAAGGTGTTGACGATGAAACCGTCGGCGCGAAGACACATGTTCACTAGTTCGACCACGAGGGGGTACACAGGATCGGTGTGTTAGATTCTTAGGATATTTCTAGGCGTAGATAAGTGGGTAGGTTCTTCTCTATTTAGTATGAACAAGTGATAATTCACAAATCTAGAGAGGAATACAAAGGAGAGGGAGAGTTGAGGCATAGACCAGTGGGCTTGGAGGAGCTGGAGGCGTCCGGCGCGTTCGTCGGTGGAGTCTGCACACAGGCAGCGGTGGAGACCGGTGAGGCTTCCCGCCGCTGGCAGTGCACCCTCGGGATCAGATCTGGGTTAGGACAGTGGGTGGTGGCTGTGGCAGTTGAACCTCGTAACCCTAACCACTGGCCCCCACCTCCTATTTATAGAACTGCGCGACGGGGGCCCACTAGCCACGTCATTGAGCTGGGCGTCCCCGATCAGGACGCGAGATTAGGGCCCAGACATGGCCGTTGGGCCGAGTCCGGTGGAGATCAAACTAACATTCTTCCCCTTCATCTCTCATCACTTTCTTCGTTCTTCAATTTCTTATTCAAAATTTCAATTCATATTTTTCTTCCTTCTTTCATATTTCATCATAGATTAGTGCATAGAACTGTCCCATCGTCACAACAATCAGTGCCGCTAGACTAACATCCACAATACACTTCTCTATTTTGAAATGATACTTTCTTTGGGCCCTTTATTGTCCGGAAATCATAGACTATACCATAAACCCATGTAGACTGTGCGTTCTCTGAACACATTGGGTGGTAAGCCTTTATAAGCAGATCTGCAAGTACTTGCTTTTACTTATACATTCGAAAGCTTTTAAAAGATTCCGGACTTTCTCCTTCACAACATCTAACTTCATGTCAATGTGTTTGGCAGCACACTTGACCCGTTGTCATAGGAGTCAATCACTTTAAATGGTAATTGTTGTTGTATACCATTACCAATTCCGGGTATAAGTTAACCATTTCGTCTGTCCTATAAGCCTCATAATAAGTTGTACTATAGGTATACATCATTTGATGACACCACAACTGTTTCTTTGGAGCTTTTCCACAATAAAACTTCAACTGCGAGTGTTAGCTACTATGTGGGTTTCACTAAACATCTCGTCGAAATTCAACATTCTTGTACCCACAACCATTTGAGAGTATTTGTTCTTTCTTAGTCATCATGAGGCTTATTAAATCTTTGCACAATTGCAAGACATTCTCAACTCCATTCTAGTGATCTATATCTGGACTAGACTTTCTGCCAAAACATCCCAGATAAATGAACTATGTTAGGGTAATATCATACTTGTGCACTCATTAAACTGTAATATCATAGTTGTGCACTCATTAAGCTTCCAACAGCTGAAGCATATGGATCCATATTCATTTGATCTATCTCATGTCGGTTCTTGTAACACTAAGATTCTCAAAATTATTACCCTTTACTATATGAACAGGCATAGATTCACTTGCATGCATACTTTGTTTCTTTACAATCTTTTCTAAGCATGCCTTTGTGATAATCCTAATACCCCTTTCATCTGTCTCGGTGAATTTCAATTCTTATAACGAGAGTCATTTCACCGAGAACATTCTTATTGAGTCTCGAGGACAAGAACTTCTTCACATATAGTAGATTGACATCACTACTAGCAAGTAAGGTGTCATCTATATATACAGGATTAGGAAATGAATTTCCTATTCTATAACTTTGTACAGATGCAATTGTCCTCTCATTCTCTTTAACCCAAAATTTCTAGTTGACCTTTCAACTTGAAATGCCACTATTTAGAGACTTGCTCTAGTTCATAAAAGATTTCTACAAGTGGCATCACTTTCGTTCTTTCTTTCCACAACAAAACCTTTAGGTTGTGCCATGTAATCATTTTCATACAAATCCCATTAGAGAATATTATCTTTACTTTCATCTGATGTAACTTAGATCATGATGTGCCACTAGCATTCATTGTAATCTATTCATTCTCTTTGTGTAAAAACTTTCAATTTAAGTCATGCTTTATATCTTATGTTTCCTTTGGAGTCACATTTCGTCTTGTAGACCCTTTATAGCCTACTGTTTTGGCTTCATTAGGAACTGCTTCTATTTCTCAAACTTCGTTGGTATTCATCAATTTTATTTTAATTTCCTTAGCTTCTTACCATTTAGACGTGTTAACGTCTCTCATGGTTTCTTCAAATGAGATGGGATCACCCTCCATTTGAATTTCTTCATCAATATATAACTTATAGTCATCAAAAAAATATCTGATTCTCTTATTCTTTGAGACCTTCAGGTCTTTAGCTAATGGCACTTCTTTCACATGGGGTTGTTGTTGCTCTTTCATCATCAATCGATTCTATAGGGTCCTGATGAACTAGATCCTTGTTTTCTTATTCATCTTCTTGAAGGGCTAACAACATGTGTTGTATGAGTCATACAACATCAACATAGTGTTGAGCATTCGTCGATCTTGAGTCATTGGAATAGGCACTGGTCCCACTTCTCTTCAAGTCGTAGATCTTTTCATACCATGCTCCCCCAGATTACTCCATCTTGTGTAAGGATAGCGTATCTTCAATCTTTCTTGTTTTGGGTTTATTCTGGAAAAATCTATCTCATTTGGTGCTTTAAGCACCGTCTTAATATTTCTTAGTCTCATTGCTATCTTCCTGTCGAACCGTAAAAGGTTCAGGAATTTAGTCATTTATGTACTTAGGGGCATCTTTATTATGACCGTTGTACTCCCTCAACGATCACCTTCATCTTTTATAGATCACTTTTTCTCTAAATGCAAAGCATACAATGGGGAATTTCTTTCAATTATCTTTCTAAGTTTCTTTCAATTGTCTTTCTATCTTTCTCAATTCATGTCACAATCCTCCCCCTCGAAATGTGGCACAAACTTTTCTGCCATAACTCTTGTGAATAAGGATACTTTGATTACTTCATCCACATGATTACATCATGGAAGATGAAATTATTTCTTAATTCCTATGGGAGTATGTATTCTTTTTCCTCATTTCACTTTAAGAACTCAACAGAGTCTTTTTCATCAGTACTTATGCAAGTCATGCTTGCATGTCATTCTTATCATGAGGTTTGTTTTCAACTTCTTTTGTTCTTAAACTCATACTAGGATAGCACAAAAGCTACCCTAAACTTCTCTCCCTATGCGGGATACACATCGTCATCTCACTTTCTCCTGCCGTGCAGGATAAGTACTATACCAACTTCATCCCGCAACGCGGGTATTTTCTTAAAATTTATGCCACCATGCGAGACAATTCTCTTGAAGGGACATAAATGTCAGGATTGGCTCATATTCAATCATCAAATTCAGGAATAAATTCGATGTTCTTTAACACACATGCTTAATCCGACGTTGGTCAAATTAAACATGCATGCCACTCGTTACAATTCATATCATAATGATAAAACTGAAAATTAAAATATTTTCATAGAGAGTGCATAAAAGACATTTATCAAACTAAACTCTTATTATTCTATTTCTTTCTTGGATCAATATCCCTGAAATCTTTGAAAAATATTTCTCTTCAAGCCACTCTTAAAGAGGACACAGTCTCTCATGCAATGGCCTACTATCATATACACAATTTGTGCTTAGGATTTTCATCATCTGAGTCACAAGAACCCAGTGCTTTTTCTTTCTCTTTCTTTTCTGCCTTCAAGAACGAAAGAAAGAAGATCTTTGTCTGAAAATTATTCAACAATAGTTATCAACATTAAATTCTGATTTTTTTATGTTCTATTCTACCTCACCGTTGGGCAGATATAGAACAAAACAACTTTCTTCTACATTAATTCTATATCACCGTTGGGCAGATATAGAACAAATGCATAAAACTCATAGATAAAACTCATAAAATTTTCTATCAATAACTTTTGCTAAAATTAGCAACATCATGAATACAATATTCTTGTACATTAATTCTACATCACCGTTGGGTATAAATGGAATTAACATATGGAACAACTCAATTATCATTAACTCTCTTCAAATTAAATTCTCCCGTTGGTTCGAATTTAATTAGAAGATCATCATCATTATCATTGCAGCGGAAAATACATCTTTCTATTTCATGAGCATTTCTTGTCTTTATCTATTCTCTGAAAAATTGGTCACTTTGATGCATAATTTATCAGAGATTTAAATTTCAACCTCAAACTCATAAATAAGCTTATGATATTGTTATCATCAACGTTGGTCAGAAAATAACAATATCATAAATTTACTCAAATCATAATGTGAATATCCCTCTAATTAAAATTTTCTCGTTGGTTCCAATTTTAATTAGAGGATAAACTTTTCATCATTTTCCTGCACAACTGTAATTGCTCTTCAAATTAAATCCTCCCGTTGGTTCGGATTTAATGAGAAGACAATATTCTTTTCTTTGCAACGAAAGCTTGGAAAAATTCTTAATAGAATTATTCTTGATCAGAAGCATTTTCATTCACTTATCTATTCTCTAGACAATTTATTCCGTTGGTTCAAAATTGTATAGAGATAAAATCCAAGCATAATTCAAAAAAATTGCTTCTGAAAAAGAATTAAAAACTTATTACAAAATTCAATTTTGGCCCGAGGCCCTCTGTAGCTCAGCGGCCCACCCAGCGAAAAACGTCGCGGCCCACTCTGCGCGTCTTTCGGCGCGGCGGTCCAAAATGGTGTGCCGTGCGCGGCCCAGCGGCGCTCACCGTAGCTCCCCCGCGCCTAGGCCGCAACCTGGGCCTGGGCCGGGAAAGTGCTCGCCCACCTGGGCCGAAAGGCGGCCCGGTCTCTGTCGACCGTTCATCAGCATCGGACGGCTGAGCATCATCTTCGGGTGAACAAACACCGGAGCCGGCCGATAGCTCCCTAAACCCTAGGCCATTTTCATCCTTCTCCTTTCTTTCTCAGTGCCGAGAGCAGCGGCGCCGGTCATGGTGGCCAATTGCCGTCGACGGCGGTGGAGCGATGGCCAGCAGATCCAGCCCCCATTCCTCCTCCTCACTTCTCTTCTATTCACTTTCCCTCTTCCCTCAAAGCCCGACCGAAAACCTAATGGTGCAGCGGTGGCCGAGGAAAGAGAAGGTGGCGGCGCCGCTGCCGGGCCCCTCGCCGGCGCGCGCGCTCACTCCGAGGTTGAGCGCACCGCCGTCGAGCGGCCTTGTGGCGGTGTCCTGGACCCTGAGCCAGAGCCGTGGCCACGCGGTGGTGTGACCTCCCTGGCCGGCGGCTCTTTGTTCTTCCCACGCGTCGGCGAGCGGCGGCGCGGTTCCCGCCTGATGGCGGCTTCTGTGATGGCGAGAGAAGCCCCAGGTGAGTGCCCCTCCCCTTCGCCCATCCAGCTTCTTAGGGTTAGGGTTTCGTTAGGGTTTACTGTTCTTCCAAATCGAGTTCAGATTCTTTCTTTTCTTTCTATTCGATTTCTTCCCAATGTCGATCTACCCAGCTAGGTAAAACCTGGCTCTGGTACCAATGTTAGATTCTTAGGATCTTTCTAGGTGTAGATCAGTGGGTAGGTTCTTCTCTATTTAGTATGAACAAGTGACAATTCACAAATCCAGAGAGGAATAGAAAGGAGAGGGAGAGTTGAGGCACAGACTAGTGGGCTTGGAGGAGCTGGAGGCGTCCGGTGCGTTCGTCGGTGGAGTCTGCACACAGGCAGCGGTGGAGACCGGTGAGGCTTCCCGCCGCTGGCAGTGCACCCTCGGGATCAGATCTGGGTTAGGACAGTGGGTGGCGGCTGTGGCAGTTGAACCTTGTAACCCTAACCACTGGCCCCCACCTCCTATTTATAGCACTGCGCGACGGGGGTCCACCAGCCATGTCATTGGGCTGGGCGTCCCCGATCAGGACGCGAGATTAGGGCCCAGACATAGCCGTTGGGGCAAGTCCGGTGGAGATCAAACTAACACGGTGCGGTCCTGAAAAGGGTCGGCGAGGTCGGCGCCGCGCAGTGGCATGCAGCCTGGGAGTCGGACGGGCTCCGACAGGTCGCGGAACTCGCCGACGGTGGTCTTGTCGAGCTGTGGGATGTAGATGATGGAGTGCATCGCCGTTAGGTTTGACGTGAAGAACATGTAGCCCGGGATGCCGAGTTCCGCAGAGACCTCGAGCGCCCATGAGCTAAAGACGTCCGGAACGAACGCCGCCACGCCGGCCGGGGTGGCGACAGCGAGCGGAGGAGGTCGCGGATGTGCGGGAGCGAGCGCTTGATGACGGTCAGGATGCGGGTTTCGACGCGGGCGTCGGCGGGGAGGTCGTCGAGCGGCACCTCTGTAAGCATGGAATGTAATCCTGAGTTCTTGCTTATTTCCTTTTGTTACACATAGCGTTGAGCTTGGCATGGAAATTCTCCTCCCGAGCGCGTCCTTGTATGGTATACGTACGTATGCATGCATGTATGGTATTGTGGACGGTAGGATTAGCTTGCTTGTTCCTCATGTATGCGTCCATGTATTTCCTATTTCTAGCTTTCCTATTGTAGCGTCGAGATGTATATATATACTAGCCTAATGTATTGAGAAAAGCTGTAGCGGTTTGCACAGCTCCAAAAATACTTGTGTCTTGTTCTCTGTTCTAGCAGTTCGTGATCATCGCCGGAGAGAGTTTTTGGCTGACATTTGGTACCGGAGCTTTGACGAGAAGGGATGGACCACCAATCAGTTCTGCCACATGGTGGCCATAGAGAGCGATGAGGTCGCCGAATCTCACGCTCGCCAGCGCCACGCAGAGGGCGCCGCGAGGTCGTGATCCACCGCACCACGGATGACGCCGGCACTAAGTTCCCCATGCTCACACGCACCAACTACCAGGAGTGGGCGATGTTGATGCAGGTGAACTTGGAGGCGGCGGGGTGGTGGTACACCGTTGAGCCGGATGAAGGTCAGGAGATCATCTATCGCCATGATCGTCAGGCGCTTGCCGCTATCCTACGATCCGTTCCAGCTGACATGCTTGCAGGTCTTTGCGAGAGGAGGACGGCAGCAGAAGCATGGGCAGCAATCAAGCGGATCCATGTCGGGGTCCAGTGGGTGCGTGAGGCCAACGCGCAGCAGCTCCGGCGTGAGTTCAGCGCCCTGGTGTGGAAGGAGGCGGAGACCGCGGAAGATTTCGCGAACCGCATCACCGGGCTTCCTGCTGATCTACGTCTCCTCGGCGACAACGTCACCGACGCCGAGGTCGTGAGGAAGATGCTGCAGGTCGTGCCGGAGCACCTCGCTCAGGTGGCGATCTCCATTGAGACCCTGCTCGACATCAACAACATCTCCGTCGAGGAGGTGACTGGCAGGTTGCGTGCCGTCGAGCAGCGACGCAAGCCGGTGCCTGTCCTCGACAACCAGGGCCGGTTGCTTCTCTGTGAAGAGGAGTGGCTCGCCAGGCTCAAGCTCCACGAGTCCGAGGAGAAGGGCAGCGGGAGCAGCTCTAGCGGCGCCAGCAGCAAGAAGCGCGGCGGCCGTGGGCGTGGACATGGATGTGGCAAAGACGAAAGCTTTGGCTCCACGTCACGTGACAGCAACAAGGGCCAGTCTGGCGGTAGACAGGCCCCCAATCGCGACCAGTGCAAGCACTGCGGCAAATACGGTCATTGGGCCAAGGATTGCCGTAGCAAGCCAAAGGGCGAGGCCCACGTCGCGCAAGTTGAAGAAGACTCGGAGCCCACGCTGCTGATGGCCCGAGCCACCATCTTCCCCAGCACGCCACCAGCACGCGCCGCCGCGACTCCAACTCCGTCCGAGCGTCGGCCCCTGCGTGTCGTCGAGGGGAAAGTCTTCGCGTAGCTCGATGGCGAGACGGAGCGCGACGATAGTCTGTGGTACCTCGACAGCGGGGCAACCAACCACATGACGGGCTGCCGGGACGCCTTCATCCACATCGATACGGCGATCCGCGGCACCGTCAGGTTCGGCGACGGCTTAGAGGTCGCGATCGAGGGATCCGGCACCGTGCTGTTCGAGGGCAAGACCGGCGAGCACCTGCCGCTCATGGGGGTGTACTTCATCCCAAGGCTCACCACCAACATCATCAGCCTCGGCCAGCTCGACGAAGGCGGCTGCGACGTCCATACCAAGGACGGTGTCCTTCGGATCCACGACGACAAGGGTCGGTTGATCGCGCGAGTCCAGCGCTCGGCGAACCGACTGTACCTGCTACGCGTCAAGATTAGGCGACCACTCTGCCTGGCTGCACGTGCTAGTGACAACGCGTGGTTGTGGCATGAGCGCTACGGTCATCTACACTTCGATGCCCTGCGCAAGCTCGAGCAGCAGGGCATGGTGCACGGGCTGCCCCACATTGAGCACGTCCACCAGCTCTGCGCTGACTGCATCACCACCAAGCTGAAGAGGAGTCCATTCCCGTTGCAGGCGAAACGGCGGGCGGAGGGGCTGTTGGACTTGGTCCATGGTGATCTGTGCGGCCCAATCACGCCGGCCACACCCGGCGGTAAGCAATATTTTCTTCTGCTGGTTGATGACAAGAGCAGGTATATGTGGGCAGTGCTCCTAGCTGTGAAGAGCGACACCCTCGCCGCCGTCAAGAAATTCCAGGCGAAGGTGGAGGTGGAGACAGGCCGGCGTCTGCGTGTTCTGCGCACTGACAACGGGGGTGAGTTCACCTCTGTTACGTTCGAGGAGTACTGCATCGAGCACGGCATCAAGAGGTAGAAGACGGCACCGTACATGCCGCAATAGAACGGCGTTGTCGAGCGGAGGAATCAGACTGTCGTCACCATGGCGCGCAGTCTACTGAAGAGCCGGAACATGCCAGCGATGTTCTGGGGCGAGGCGGTAGCCACCGCCGTCTTCTTGCTGAACCGGGCGCCCACCAAGGCCGTCGACGGCATGACGCCGTATGAAGCCTGGCATGGCCGCAGACTGGATGTCAGCTTCCTGCGCACGTTCGGGTGCATGGCGTACGTCAAGGCGACGAAGCCGCACTTGAAGAAGCTCGATGACCGCGGCACTCCGGTTGTCTTCATCGGCTACGAGCCAGGCGCCAAGGCGTGGCGCTTCTACGATCCAGCGACGCATCGCGCCATCGTGTCCAGAGACGTGGTCTTCGACGAGCCGATGTCCTGGAGCTGGAAGGACGAGGGCGAGGACTTGGAGGTCGCTGCGGACCTCGTCGTGGAGTACCACACGATGGAGCTAGCCACCGAGCGTGTTGACGTAGACACCGGTACAGGCTCACCAGAGGACCCAGCAACACCACGCACACCAGCAAGCCATGGCGTTCCAGTGGCTGGCACACCTGTGATGTCGTCCACTGTACAGACGCCTCCACCTGCGACTCCAGCACTAGCATCGGCTCCACTGCTCCAGCCGGAGTTTGTCTCGCCACCTCCAAACACGGAGGAATATTTGGACGCTGACAACGATGATGACGTCGAGCCGAGGTACCGCACCATCGACAACATCCTTGGAGAGGCGTCACCACCTGGCCTTGCTGCACGTCAGGTAGCTGCTGAGCTCCATCTGCAGATTGAGGAGGAGCCATCCACCTTCGCCGAGGCCGAGAAGCACGAGTCTTGGCGTCGCGCCATGATCGAGGAGATGGACTCCATCGAGAGCAACCGGACATGGCGTCTGGTGCCCCTTCCACCTGGTCATCGACCGATCGGATTAAAGTGGGTATACAAGGTGAAGAAGAACGCCGCCGGTGAGGTGATCAAGCACAAGGCACGGCTCGTCGCGAAGGGGTATGTCTAGCAGCCAGGCGTGGACTTCGACGAGGTCTTCGCGCCTGTAGCTCGCATCGAGTCAGTGCGGCTGCTACTGGCACTCGCCGCCCAGGAGGGGTGGCTGGTGCACCACATGGACGTCAAGTCCACGTTCCTCAACGGCGAGCTGGTTGAGGAGGTCTACGTCAGGCAGCCTCCCAGCTTCATCGTCAACGGCCATGAGGACAAGGTGTTGCGCCTAGACAAGGCACTCTACGGACTTCGTCAGGCACAGCGTGCGTGGAATATCAAGCTCGACGAGACGCTGGTAGCACTCGGCTTCAGCCACAGCGCGTCAGAACACGCTGTCTACACTCGCGGCAAGGGCGTTTCTCGTTTGCTGGTGGGGGTCTACGTTGATGACCTCATCATCACCGGGAACGACGCTAGCGAGATCGTCAAGTTCAAGCGGGATATGAGCACCAAGTTCAAGATGAGTGATCTCGGCTTACTCTGCTTTTATCTTGGCATTGAGGTGCATCAGGGTAGCGACGGCATCAAGCTGTCTCAGGCGGCGTACGCACGCAAGATCCTAGAGCGTGCGGGCATGGCGAGCTGCAATCCATGCCATACTCCTATGGAGCCCCGTCTGAAGCTGTCGAAGGCTAGTACAGCTGCGCCAGTGGACTCCACTGAGTACCGGGGCCTTGTCGGCTGCCTCCGGTACTTGGTGCATACTAGGCCGGACATCGCTTTCGCCGTTGGCTACGTCAGCAGGTTCATGGAGAACCCCACCACCGAGCACCTCACCGCGGTGAAGCGTATCTTACGCTACATCGCAGGCACGATCGACTATGGCTGCTACTATAAGTGTGGCAGTAAGGAGCTGAAGCTGCTCGGGTACAGCGACGCCGACATGGGCGGCGACATTGATACAAGGAAGAGCACCACTGGCGTGCTGTTTTTTCTAGGCTCCTGCCCTGTGACTTGGCAGTCCCAGAAGCAAAAGGTCGTCGCGTTATCGTCCTGCGAAGCGGAGTATATTGCAGGGACGACGGCAGCTTGTCAAGGTATATGGCTGGCGCAATTGCTTGCAGAGCTGAAAAGCGAGCAGCGCACAGCCTTCTGTTGAAGATGGATAGCCAATCGGCTATAGCCCTCAGTAAGAATCCTGTTTTCCATGACCGAAGCAAACACATAGATGTGAGATTTCATTTCATTCGGGAGTGTGTTGGAGATGGGAAGATGGACATTGAGCACGTCCGCACTGAGGAGCAAATCGCTGACATTTTGACGAAGCCGCTCCCGCGAGATCGTTTCTGCGAACTGCGTGTAAAGCTGGGCGTCGTCAAGATCGGCAAAGAACTTCAGGCTTAGGGGGTGAAATGTAAGCATGGCATGTAATCCTGAGTTCTTGCTTATTTCCTTTTGTTACACATAGCGTTGAGCTTGGCATGGAAATTCTCCTCCCGAGCGCGTCCTTGTATGGTATACGTACGTATGCATGCATGTATGGTATTGTGGACGGCAGGATTAGCTTGCTTGTTCCTCATGTATGCGTCCATGTATTTCCTATTTCTAGCTTTCCTATTGTAGCGTCGAGATGTATATATATACTAGCCTAATGTTTTGAGAAAAGCTGTAGCGGTTTGCACAGCACCAAAAATACCTGTGTCTTGTTCTCTGTTCTAGCAGTTCGTGATCATCGCCGGAGAGAGTTTTCGGCTGACAACCTCGGGGAGCACGGCGGTGGAAACGGACGGCGGGAGCGTGGTGAAGGAGTGCTCCGCCGCGGAGAAGTTGGTGTAGGTGACCAGCGTGGCCGTGAACTCGGCGCCATCACCGTGCGTGACGACCCGCCGCGCGAGCTCGGCCATGGGCAGGACGTGGCCTGCACCGGGGCTCGCCAGCAGGACGACATGCGCGGCCGGTTTGTCCGGCGCTGGTGCTGGCGCGCGTGCAGCCTCCCTTCCCATGAAGACTGGAAGCAACGATTATCGATCAGTGAGATTGAGTCCTTACTTTTGGTCGTCGCTTGGCTGTAGCCTATAATATCCTTGGTCTTTCATTAGTGTGCTTGCTCAACTGACAACTGCCAAAATATTTCTTGACACGTACAGGCAAACCACTGACTACAATAATACGTGGCTGGTATTCGACTTCGTTCTCGAGACGGAAAAGACATGTGGCTCAGTTGCTTCTCGTGGGGAACCATCCAAATTAACTCATTTAAACTGAGCTATAAATCACATTGTTTTCATAGTTTATTACACAGCGAAAGGTCTAAACATCGTGCACTATACGCATTACTAAGTAAAATGCACCATGGAAGACTGCAAGCAACGATTATGGATTAGTGAGATTGAGAGTGAGTGGTTGAGTGCCATAGACGGAGCCAGCGGGTGGCACGGGTATGGTGTGGCATACTAGGCTGGTGCAAGCAAGAAAGTAGCTATTGTGGGGTCTACTCATTTTGTTTCCTTAATTAAGAGACCAAGCAACCAGAGCGTTCAGCAATAGTACTACAGGCACAAAAGCTCCAGACATGAGGCACCTATAGACTACTCCAGCAGCATAGCATTTCAGAAGGAAGCTATCCTTTTTTGCTCCGGTCCAATAGCGTGTTGTACCTTCTTCTCATTTAAATAATATAATTTGTTTCTCTAAATTAAATTTATGCATTGACATAGCGATGAATATACTCCCTCCGTCCCTAAACAAGTGTCATTCTTATTTCCCGATAAATAACTTTGACTAAATTTATATAAGAAATGTTAATATTTATGGTACATAATTAATATCATTAGATAGATTGTATCTACTTTCATAATAGTTTATTTAGAGATACAAATGTTGTTAAAATTTCTTCTACAAATATAGCCAAACTTCGGGCACACAAACCAATAACGACAAATATTTAGGGACAAAAGGAGTATATAACTCACTACTGTTATATGTGAAATCAAAAATGTTTTCGTTATATCTGTAATCATATAGTAGAAGCTAAGGATTATATACTTTGATTATACATGCTTTGTTAGATTTAAGAACTATATGTATTTGTATACTAAACCAATTGACAACTTTTGTTGCTGCATACCGAATTGCTAAATAGGTTTTGTTGAATTGCATATGAAAATTTTGATGCGACGTACCCTATGTCAAAATCCTAAATCCGTCACTGTTGAGTGGTTTGGCTAATTTGGTAGGAAGTGGTGGTTTGGCTGCAGCCACGCTACTCAATAAATCCATCCAAGGATCACTGTGCTTGCTCAACTGCCAATAATCTCTGACACGTAGAGGCAAACCACTCACTACTGAATGCGTGGTTGGTTTGGTTTTGTTCTCACGGAAAAGATAAGCATGGTCTATTGGTAGGTTTCCAGAGCGACCAACTTACGGGTTGAATCGAGGAGAAATTCTGATGAAATAGTTTTTTTTTATTGATAAGTGATTTTGTACTGACTTTTTTCAAATAGACTAGAGGGTTGGAAGGTGAAAAAAATAGTTTCTCTTGATTCACTTCATGTATAGAGTCATGGTACGCCCTAAAGAATCACTTTAAATAGGAAATCACTTTTATTAGAAAATCAGCTTTCACAGAAAATCCAAAGTAAGAGAAGCTCTAAAACATGTACTCAGGTGTTTGGGCAGCTCCAATGCATAGGACCAATCCCGGTCCCATAAAAAATGGTCATAATGCATAGAACTATAGGCTCGATCTATAAATGAGGCCATTAATAAGGGGACAATGAAAAGGATAAAAGAGAATCTGTTGTTTATCTTATAGGATCAGCTTATATGAAAAAACTAGGTCCTCCATGGATTCACACCTGCAGTACAAAGAAATTGGTTCCATCCATATAGGAGCAGCTTATTGAGGGTGCACTGCACAAACATGCAACACTCCGCCGATGTCCACGTCTTCTCTGTGATATGTGTCACAACGGGGCCCCATCTTCTTTGTGATATGTGTCACAACGGGGCGCACGATGTCCACATCTATGTGTGATATGTGGTCATGCACGAACGTCTTATGTTTGTACAACTTTTTTCGTAAGATGTTCAGAAAGAGAAAAACATGATTAGAGTTGGTCTAATTCAACTTCTTTGTTTTAGTACAAATGAAGCCATAGGAAGAAGTACGGTTAGAAAAACTTGCAGAAAATCATGTCAATTGGTGTATAGTGTGAACTTATTTGACTATAAACAGCCTATAAGCTATACCAAACAGATGCGATATGGACCTTTTTGCTGTGCTTATTTCTCCCTTATGTGTAAGAGTCAGTGTATCACTCACTGTACTCTCGTTGTGGGTTGCAGAATATGGATAAATGCAAAGAGCAAATAAGTGTGCCTTGCGAGCCCAAATGTTAGCCTAGGAATGAACTGTCATAACTTTATCTTTAACCTCGACTTCGCATTCAGTCCCTCCTGACCTTGCTCTTAGAGCATCTCCAGTAGAGCCCTCAAACAAGTCCCTAAACTAAAATTTAAGAACTCACATAAAAAACTCTAGTCCAGCAGAGTCCCTACTCGAGTCCTCAAAATTAGGAGGCCCTCAAACTGCCTCCATGACTCTCATTCTCACGGGCATCTCCCCTGGGCTCGAAATGGTGGTTGTCACATTAATTATAGCTGAAATTTTTATTGTCACTGGGGCTGAGGGGGCTCGATAGGCATGGTAACGGTAGGGGGGCATGAGCCCCTAAACCCCTAGTGGCAAATACGCCCTTGCATATAACCAAAGGTGAGGAGCGCAGCTCCGCATACATGCCAACAAATGATGACCGGTCGTCCTCTTTGGGCTGCCATTTCGTGACAATCAAATTTTCAGCTTCGATTTGTGATGGCTTTGCCTATGGTTATGGAAGCTGGACTTGAAAAAGGATTTTTTTCAGGCAGTTAGTGATTTTTTTGTCATGAATTTACATTGCTCTGCTATTTTTCGACGTTCTTGCTTGGAACAAAAGCAAAACACTATGAAAGGAGACTTCATGGAGGTGGGTATCAGAAGAGGCTTTGTTGTCACTCATGTGAAATTCATAGAGAATTAGAGGTTTATTCATGAAGCCACTTTGTTAAAGGATTTGAAATAATAATTTTGCTCATCATATACCATATGTTTGGCCAATCTTTTGGTCCATATACTGCCACACTTTCCATGTGGTTTCTTTCATCGTTGACATTGCCCTTTGGGCCCTTTACATTCAACCCATTGGGTTTTGAATATACAAAACTGATTGATGACTGGTGGCTCGGGAATAATGGAGATATTGTTATTTCACCAGATGATGGCTGGAAAACTTGGTGGGAAGGAGAGCGGGAACATCTAAAGTACTCAGGGAAAATGAGGCTTCTTGTCGAGTTGCCCTCAGGGGCATATGCTCCCATCTCCACAGCTATTAGATGTGCAGCACCAGCACCATCCACGTGCACATCCAACGGCTATGGGGATGGAAGCACATGTCCTCATGGACATATTTAACTTTATGATAAGTTTGGCTCTACGTTTCTTCATATACCAGTATTGACTCGTTTATAATTTAAACATCACTAGAAACAAAGGCATTGTGGTAAGTTCTTTGAGTTGATTTCTTTTATTGTTCAAATATGTATTTTGATTCATGTAAGTGGTTGGTGGCCCCTTATAGTTTTACAAATGTTGTCTTTCAGTTCAGGTATATTTAATTTTGTGGCTTGTAATTGTGGTGTTGTTGATTTTAATGAAGGTAAGCGACATTGTTTAAATTGTGAGGAAAACATGTGGGTCAATTCTTATCATGGCTCTACTAGCGGCTGTTAGTAGTCACATCTATAGTTTTTGTCTGCAGTTCTCTCCCCTAAATTTCTTTAATTCTTAGGATGATTGGAGACTGTTAGAAAATAAAGCTTCAGTGCGGGTTTCCATACTTTCTTCGTGTCTGATGAATTTTTTACTATTTGCTTTGTTAGTGTGTACTTTGATTGCATTGATAGTTGTTGTTGACATGACCATTTGTGATATTTTTTGTGCTTTATTGCATTCTTGCCCATCAGATGGGGAATACTGCAGGTGTGTTCTTCTAATAGTCGTCAAGTTCATTCATCTATGCATTGTTATTAACAGAGAAAATTGACCATTTGACACCAAACACATGTGTATATATACAACAGAGATAGCAAAATCCATAATTTAGAAACAACCTAGTTAACAACACATAATTATCACACAGGATACACATTACAAAATTTTGACAATTCAAATTAGTTCTAATAGACTTCATGTCAATCTAAAATAAATAATGTAGTAGAAATTCAAGTCAGTTCCTCTTACTTTTCTTTCCCATCATCTTTCTTGGACTTGTCCTCTTGGCTGACACTGAAGTTGCTATGGTAGTTAGTGCATGTACAGTGTACAAAATACAGTACCTAGGGGTCTAAAAATTGCTAGCCGTAGTTAAGTGTTAAGTTGAGGATGGAAAGTACAATCTTGATGGTTGTTTTTTGATTTCTAGATATCTAAAAAATGATAGCCATAGGTAAAGAACCAAATATATGTTTTGAGTACTAGTACCATTTTTGCTCACCTTCTTCCTGGACTATCACATATTATGGCATAACTAGGGATGGCGCCACTTGTTTGGATGTCAAATTACCAATTTTCTCTTGTTAACATCATGCTTGCTAGTGCCATTGTCTGCTTTTATTTACAATTTGTTAAATTCACAGATGGCACAAGCCTGCAAACCTCTCTGTCGACGAGCAGGGGTATGGACTTCTATCTGTGCCCTTGCATATGGTCGTATGAGGTGCTTATCGAGGCATTGGTTTTTGCACCAGTTATTATTTTGTCTTGGGTTCCTTTTACACCTGAGATTCAGACATGGATGCTTTATAACCAAGCTATCGGCTGTGGACAACAAATTTC
Source organism: Saccharum hybrid cultivar R570 (assembly GCA_038087645.1). Lineage (NCBI taxonomy): Eukaryota > Viridiplantae > Streptophyta > Magnoliopsida > Poales > Poaceae > Saccharum > Saccharum hybrid cultivar. The sequence goes on from JAQSUU010000100.1 coordinate 1,688,624, forward strand.
CTGGGTCCCTAGTCATCAAAAGAAAGATCGTTCCTCTCGCAAGAAGAACATTTGATGTTTCAGCACACGTAGGTGGTAATATTCCCCAATGGATAGTTTATTTCCGTACCATTCTATTTTCAATTAGTCACAATATGAGAAATTGTGGTTTGTTGTTCAAGGATGTCACAGAAGATGAGAAAATTAATCTACTTGTACACATATACTTAGATTCAGAGGCGGAGCCAAGGGGGGCTGACAGGGGCCATGCCCCCCCCCACAACACAACATATTTTTTACCCAATATTTATATCAAGATATATAATAAAGATTCTTACCATATACATTTATTAGCTATGTGATACTTAAACTAACTAGTTAATGATGTTATTTGTAATTTGATTTCTTATCCCCTCCCATGTTAATCTCTTATAGCATCTTATATAATTAAAAAGTATTCTTTCTATTATTTTTCTTCAGCTATTTTGTTTCCACAATAACCCTCTAATTAGCTAGTTAAATATAATTAGTGCTTTCTTATTTACTCTCCTTTTGAATTGATCTCCATTAACACCTACTCTCTCTATTCCAAATTATAAGGCATTCTAAGAATCTTGGAGAGTCAAAGCATCTTAAGTTTGACCAAAATTATAGAGGAAATTATAAAAATTTATAACATCAAATAGGTATACTATGAAAATATAATTAATGAAGAATCTAATGATACTTAATTGGTGTCATAAATATTATTAGCTTATCACATAAATTTAGTCAAACTTGAGATCATTTGACTCTCCAAGATTCTTGGAATGCCTTATAATTTGGGATGGAGGGAGTATATTATTTGGGATTAGTCTTCGTGGTATTAACGTTATTTTTTTTTCTAGCACAAGAATTAGATCGATTGTCATATAAGCGTTAGAGACCTAGGGATAATTAATTTTGTTCCTTTTTTCTACAATATTTTGTGTTTTTTGAGTTTTTAGTTTTCTTTTGTATTATAACACAAAACATTTATTTAGCTGTTATGTATACTTTGACTATATATGTATGTCGTCATGTATGATTGTTATCGGCTTGAAAGGCCACCTCTATGTTCAAACCCTGGCTCCGCCACTGCTTGGATTGTATGGCATTGCATCACCATCAGTGCACTACCGAAGTGCAATGTGCTAGCTCGTGGTTTCATGCTATAACTTTGTTTTACTGTTTATGCTAAGAATCATAACACATGCTAAGAGAATACCATGGCTGCCTACATCTTGGACTAATTCTCAGTTGTTCTTTTAATTAAGGAAACAAAGTATCCGACCTCCAACATTCAAACAAGATGTGTATGGCTAAGCGAGACAAGACAGACACTGAGGAGAAAACTGAAATCCATGGACACAAATAAAGGCGAAAATGCTCCACAAAGAGCCATCGCTAAACAAAAAAACATAACACTTAATCTTCAATCCTCTTGTGATGTCTCCACCAACACTTTCCAAAGACCTCAAACATCAAGACTTCTAGTATATGACAAGCCTCCTTCATTTATCTTCCCTCTTCCTTTAGACACCTGCGACCAAAGTCTAATCTAGTATGTTCCTCTAAAAATCACCTGTGAGAAAGAGTTAGTTGTTGCTCTACTAAAAATAGCATCGTTTCTACTTAACCACACTGCCTAACACATTGCTGCCACCACCACTATTATTTGATTTCTTAGACTTGGAGGGAAGCTCCTTAACCAAGCACCAAACAAGTGGACTATATCCTTTGGTGGTTTAAGATTAAACGTAATGAATTGAGAGTTCCACACTCCCTTAGCCATGTGACATTCAAAGAAAAGATGTTGTATGGTTTCCATAAGAAGTATTGTATCATCAACATATTGCAAGATGGACAAGCCCTCATCAACTAAGTTAGGTATTAGCCCCTTGAGTCGGCCTCCATGCTTTTAGCTAGAGGTGAGAATCGCTAACATGTCCGCCACTAAGTTAAAAAGGATAGGCGACAGATCTCCTTGCCTAAGCCATTTTCTAGTATGGTAATAGTGCCCCATCTCATCATTAACATTAACTCCTACACTCCCCCTACTCACAATAGATTCAATCCACTTACACTAGATCGACAAAAAGCCCTTCAATCTTAAGGATTGTTGTAAAAAGGACAAATTAACCTTATCATAGGATTTTTCTAAGTCAAGCTTGAGGATAAGACCATCTTTCTTTTTGTGATGAAGCTCGTGGACGGTCTCATGTAACACCATGACTCTTTCCAAAATATTTCTCCCTAGCAAGAAAGTCGTTTGAGAAGGATTTACCACAGTATCTACTACCTTTGTTAGTCTATTAGCTAGAACTTTTGTAAAAATATTAAAACTAACATTGAGAGAGCAAATCAACCTATACTATTGTATCCTTTTAACTTCCTTCTACTTAGGGATCAGGGATATAAACCCAAAATTTAGGCTAAATAGGGGTGGGTCCCCACTATGGAAATCTCTAGACATGGCCATTAGGTCATCTTTTATTAGACTCCAAAATACATGGTAAAACTCCACTCGGAAACCATAAGGACCCAGGGCTTTGTTGTGTTTTATTTGAAATATGGTATCCCTCACTTCCTTCTCAGTAAACTCATCGGTTAGTAAGTTATTTTCTTCCTCACTAACATTTGAATATCCACCACCTGTGTCTCATCAAGAGAAAAGGCATTTCTCTGTGAGGCACCAAAAAGCTTTGTAATACTTTGTTACGAACTTATACAGGTTTTCCTCTCCCTCAATTACTCCTTCGTCTTGTTCTAGTCGAAAGATCCTAGTTTTCCTTCTTTTGCCATTAGCTACCATGTGAAAGTATTTCGTATTGTTATCACCTTACAAAATCCCTTTGGTTTTATCTTTGAAACTATTTAATTTCTTCTGTTCTAACCAGCTAGGCTAATCTTTCTTTCACACTTTGCTTAAGATCGGTTTCATGTTGACCTAGAGACTGAGATTCCACCTTTCTATCTAACTTATCGGCAATCTTAAACAACTCATGTTTTCTTTCTTATAGTTTCCATTAGAATCCTTAGCCCGGCCATCCCCTTAGGAATTGTCTAAGTCTCCTAATTTTATTATGCAACTTTTGCAAAGGGGTCGAACCTTTCTTCCCACTTATCCAAATTTTCTTCGCAATGTCAAAAAACCAATCATGTAAAAATCAGCATAATTCAAACTTGAACATGGGCAGACTCTTAGTTTGGGTTTTGTCACCAATGCAAAGAAACAGTTTAGTGCGATCCAAAATTTCCCTATTCAAAGCTTCTACAGTAACTAGTGGGACCTTATATATGTTCCCACTCCGTACTAGCAAGAACCATGTCCAGTCTTTCAAAAGTTGGCACATCCCTAGAATTAGCCCAAGTGAACTTACATCCTAACATCCCTATTTCTCTCAAATCCTATTCATCTATTATAGCGTTGAATAAAAAAAGGCCATCGGCCATCAAATCTGTCATTACTTTTCTCTCCTGGATTTCTAAGAATGTTGAAATCTCGCCCAACCAAAAGTGGTAAAGGGGTTGTGCCACATGCATGAACTAAAGGGGCTGTGCCACATGCATGAACTAATTCTGAGAGAATTTTCCTTGAACTCTAGCTGAGCTGCTCCATATACAGCCACAAAAAACCATTGGAAGCCGTCAATCTTGATACGCAGGTGAAACTTTATAAAAAAACCACCATCCGCAATACTTCCAATGTCAAAAATATCCAAATTCACACCCAGTAAGATCCCTCGTGATCTACCATGGGGTTTAGTCCCATGATTTGGTCTATGAAAGCGTAGGAGGGATTCATCATATAGAAGAGATGGAGAAGTTGTAACGCTTGACAAAGAAAAGGCCACTCTAGGCATTGGCACACGACCACGGTAGGGGCGCTCGAGCCCCTCCTCCCCCCTCCCCCGTTGGCAAATCTGCCCCTGCATATAGCCAAATAAAGTGAGGAGCACAGCCTCGCATACGTGCCAACAAATGACGACAGTGGCAAGAATGCTAAGCAGCCCTTCGTTGGTGATGAGTAACAGAAATGTGAGCCTGCCACCAAAGCACCGGATAACGGGGTCTACCGTGATAGCGATGAAGGCGGCGGCATGTTAGCGGTTACGGCCATGGAGAAGCAGTGTCATGCCGACGTCGACCGCATGTGCCATGCTGCACAGCTTTAGTATTTGCAGAATGAATTGCACCTTCTTTCCTGTGATTTTGTCTACCAAAGCATAGGAGGGCTTCACAACAAAAGAGATGTGGAAGTCATCACTAGAGGCCTGAAAAAGAAAAGGCCCCTCCAGCCACCGCCGTCTAGGCCCCTCTCCTTTTTCCTCTCTGGCGAGTTTTCTGGTGGCGAGGACAGGGGACCCTCTCTTTTTTGCAACAAAGTTTAGCTCTAGTTTTCTTAGTTTATCCTAAGCAAATCTACCGACGAAATCATGATTTCGTGCCGACACGTCGTTTCTTAGGAGTGTGTGCTTCACCAATGTGTGTGGGAGAAGAGAGGTGGACCAGACATCTAAACCCTACGTATCGGTCCACATCAACATATAATTAGCATGTCCTATCAGCAAGCAGGTAAGGACCTATTAGAACTCGGATGCATGACATCTGTAGCCAAGTTTTGCGACTTGTAATAAATGACAATTTCTGAGTTGGAGGATCGGTATGGCATACGGTGTTAAGTTTAGGACTAAAAATGTAGTGTTTTTTTTTGGGTGGGTGGGGGGGGGGGGGGGGGGTTGGGGGCCGGTAGAGGATCTAGATGACACGTTTGAGAAGCGAGTGAATTTTACTATTATCGCTAATGGCCTCCTGCACACTCGCTACAGCAGCGGTGGAAAATAAAGCGTATGCGTATGCTTTACACCGCGAGCATTTCTGATAGCCCGTTCGTTGATATGCTGGCTTGTTGTGCTCAGTCAGGCTCGTGCTCGTGGCCACACTCGCTACAGCAGCGATGGAAAATAAAGCGTATGCGTATGCTTTACACCGCGAGCATTTCTGATAGCCCGTTCGTTGATATGCTGGCTTGTTGTGCACTTGTGCTCAGTCAGGCTCGTGCTCGTGGCCCGTTCCCGTTCAATTCGTTTATATGATAATTTGCCTATACTCGAATGCCTGTGCACACAGCACACTAATTATTCACAATAACCCTACAACAACTCTCAATGCGACTACTATATATGGACGTACATAAACACCCTCGACCAAGACTAAGATGCCTTCAAAGTTCAGTCAACAACATTGTTGCTGAAGAGCTTAAACTTGTCGGCGTCCAGCGCGAGCTTGCGGATGGTGGCGAAGGCGCCGATGGCCCCTACGCCGGCGAAAACGACCATGACGACCGTGTTGGCGAGGAAGACCGGGGACCGCCGCGGCGGCGCGAGCGCCATGTTGTACATGAGCACGGGCAGCACGAAGTCGAGCGGGATGAACCCAATGGCGCCTACCACGCCCACGATGTCGCCAAAGAACGGCAGCATGGCGGCCATGAGCGCGCAGAAGGCCAAGTACAGTGTCCGCAGCAGCAGGCGCGGGACGAGGTTCCGGCGCGAGAAGCGGTCCTGGGCCGCGTCGGCGGAGCTCTTCTCCATGATCTCGTACGCCACCTGGGAGTAGACGAGGCCGATGGCGAGGAGCTGGAGGAGGACGAAGAGAACCGCGACGCCCAGCAGCCACGTCGGGGCCAGCGCAGGGCCGGAGTCCGGCATGAGGCTCTTGAGGACGTTGGACTGCACGTGGCTGCCGAAGGCCCAGTATCCGGTGATCGACGAGAGGAAGAAGGTGAAGACGACGACGGAGTAGCACAGTACCAGCGCCTTCATCATCTTCCCCGCTGCCGGTGGCGCCAACGTCGCCTGCAGAAACGATCAAGTTCAAATTTGTTGGGCCGGGAGTAAGATTTCGTCCTATATTCATGGGCCTCCTGATACTAGCTCAATGAGCAAGGAGCCCAACCCGGTTTGTCAGTTTACCACAGTCCAATATCATGCATTCATGCTTTTTTGGGACAAGAAAGACACTCTTTGGCAATTGGCAACTGGGATTACTACTCCAGCTTGATCAATTTTCTAACAGGAAACCAGAGCTGGTCAAGCCTATTTAATTCAGATTGTTAGTTTGTAACTATCTCAGAAAGTGCAAAATGTTAAATATACCTGGATTTCAGGCAGTATGCCGTTGCCGAAGACAGAGGCGAGGATGGAAATGGATAGAAAAGCGTCGAAGGTCTGCTCGGACTTGGACGAGCTTAGCGAGTAGTCCTTCGCAGGAGCATCTTTGGACAAGCCTGTCAAGAATTAATAAAGACATAGTTAAACGCTAGTAGTAGCGTACCACTCAACAGGCTCTGGGAAAGTTAATGATCTCCATGAAACACATTGGCCAAAAGACACCCAAATAACCCAGAGCCACGAACACCAAGGAGACCCCATATAGATATATCAGATAACGCTGACAGAATTTTGTAAATGTGAAGTACAGCTAACACGGCTGGTTAAATTCTTACATTTTTTGTCAAATACTTGAATTCCTAGACATGAGCCTCCCTAATTAAGTGTTCTCCAAAAACCCTTCCTAATTCTCAACATTGTTGTGTTCTCTTGAAGACTGCCAGACTAACGATTCCACGGCGCTAAGGTGTCGACACACCGTTGCAAGTGAGTTTATGCAGACGAATTAAGCATCAAAGCATAATTGAAAAGCTGCGGGTGTAACTAGCATCTTCCCTTTTTAATTTGTCCTTTGCCCTACCTAAATGTTTTAGCCTTTTCTGTAGGAATCTAATTCCCCCAACAGGATCATCAAGTAGTTCTCTACAAAGGTACTGGGATTTGACAGTGACAGTGGACTATGTACACAAGGAGGGTTCAGGTAATATTACCCGCACGAATGCAAGCAGCTGCCACAAGGATGGTGTAACCCAAGCTCAGGAGCAGTGAGACGAAGTTGATGTGCCGCAGCGAGTGGAAAGATGGTAGCTGGGAGAGGAAGGCCAGCACCACGGCCACCATGATGACGAAGTGGTACAGTTTCAGTGGACCATGTGGAGCAAGGCTCGTGTACATAATCTGTTGGGGCACCACAAAAGATCAGGAAAAAAAATGCAACCGATGATGTGAGCAATTGGGCACAACAGAGAGCAAGTTATTGTTTGATTTTCTTGTCTTGACGTAAGGTACGAATATTGTGCGATTAAATGTACTGAGTGTATCTGTAACTTGCTGTTCCAAAATTCCTTTTTTCCCTTAAAATGATAGAAACTACTGCGTACTGAACTACTTTCTGACAGAGAATAAGCTATTGTTTGATTTTCTTGACATAAGGTAAGAATATTTGTGCGGTTAAACGTACTGAGTGTAACTGTAACTTGATGTTCCAAAATTCATTTTTCTTAACTTTCCTAGACTAGAGTCTGCTGAGTGGTAGCAACTAGTGTGAAACAACTACTGAAATACTTTCTAACAGGACTTCATTTGTTACTTTGCTGTTGTGATATGATCAGTTATTTTGGCCTGGTCCTGTCCTTGTCAGGACACAGGACTCAGGAGTATATATTCACATGGAAGACCTATATTAATACGGTTCAAGAAAGAAAAAAAATATGTGGCATATATTCTTATCTTGTGGGCCTTTTAGGATGAGCTTCTTGACTGTGACTGCATACTTGTTTTTCGTTTACAAATCCCACGAGCAATGGCAATCGGACATTTGCAATGTTTCAAATCATCCTCCAAAGCATTTGCACGTCAGTCTTGCGTGTAAGAAGTAAGAAGAAGAACAGCCTCCTTCCGGATTTTCTAGTGTGAACTTTTAGAAGATTTTTCTAGTGTGAACTGACTATACCCTATCAAGTAGGAGTATGTGCGTGCGGATGAAGTCATCGCAGCAGTTGAGATACGGATGGCTATGATGTCAACTCGGAGTAAATCTGGGGAGCCAAATAAATCAAATGAGTGATAGGTGATAGATACAGTAATATAGTACTCCTGTGTCGGCAACTGTCGTCTATGCCCAAGATGGAAACGACATGTAAGAAGACGTTGTCAAAAATTGCACAGCTCACACGATAAAACAGTAAACTAACCCGCAGCATATGGACACAATAAATTTATGAATTAGTAGATTCTTGGATGCAACGACGGCCGGCTTACCTCGAGGCAGTCGGCGGCGAGCAGGATGGCGCCGATGCTGACGCCGGTGTTGATGGTGGTCTGCACGGTGACCACGAAGTAAAACATCCACCCGGATCCTGCGCACGTACGGTACAGGACATCATGTCCACCAAACACAAATCACAATTCAATCAGCAGTTGGTCACCACAATCCACAATCACAGCAACGCACCGACGATGCTAATTTAATGGCAGCAACGAGTAGCATGCCGGACAGGAGGGCCGGCCGGGCGGCACCAGCACAGCAACGCTAGCTGATGATACTGTAATGCACAGTGAGTGGCTTTCCCGTGCCTGCCCAGCCCATGGCGTGCACACAAACGCAACTTAAGCGAGGCGATCGCGAGAGGGCCAAGACGACCCAAGAGTGTGGGGTGCGCGGCATTGACGCCGCTGTCGTGGGCGATGCACCCAACACGTGGGGATGGATGGATGGATGGATGGATGGATGGATGGGGAAGGCAAGGAAGGAAGTGGATGGCGGTGGTTGATGTTGGGTTGGGTTAGTTGCCGAGAGAGAGAAGCGCGGCGCAGCACAGCGCGTACTTTACTTACCGAGGACGTCGGCGGCGAGCTCGCGGAAGCGGATGTGGCGCCGCCCGCGCGCCTCGCAGTGGTCGAGGACGCGCGACATGAGGGAGTACTCGTACAAGGTGACGGCGGCCATGGCGGAGAGCAGCGTGAGGCCGAGCGCCCACCCCATCCCGCGCAGCGCGTAGGGGAGCGTCAGCACCGTCGGCCCCACGATCGCCGTCGTCAGGTGGAACCCCGCGTGCCACCACGTCCCTGCAAATTAAAGCCGGCGGGCGCGCGCGCGGCGACGAACCGGTCAGAGATCCACGGATGATTCGCCGATCAGTTCGCCGGCCCGCAACTAACTCGCGCGAAGTCGGGGAGCATGCGTGCGTACCCTTGGACTCGAGCACGAAGGCGGCGCCGGCGTCGGCGGGATCGGCCACGGCCGTGAGCCCCGGCTTGGCGCCGTTGCCGTTGGTGGCGCCGGCCTCGGCGTCGAACGCGGCGGGTGCCATGGCCTCGCGCGCCCCTCCCGCTCGGTGCTCGTACGTACGTGGACACCGCACAGGGACAGACACACGGCTGCTCGATCTGATCGGACGCGCAGTGGTTGGTTACCGGCTACTCATCCATTTCGCGCCGTGCGCGCCCGGTGCCGGCCGGGCTGCCGGTGCGCAGACCGCAGAGTGGTTAACCAGACGAGGAGATGAGCGTGCGTGGCGTGGGGTTGTCCGCCGTTGCTGGATCGCCGCTTCAGTTGGAGTTTTGTGGGGGCGGACAGCGAGTAGTGCTGCAGAGAGCCAACGGCAACGGCACACGGCCGCGTATTTATGCTGATCGATCGATCGATCGATGCCGGGCCGCCGAGGCACACGGCTTCGGTTTACGGCCTGCGGTTCGCGCGCAGCCGCCGTCCGCGTGTGGTGCGAGGCGTCGTAGCGACAGCGAGATCCGACATGATGTCGCCCTCGGTCGCGGCACCCCGGGGAAACCCTGCCAATTTGCCGGTACTGCGGTTTTTTTGCCGGTATGCGGTTGTAGAATTCAAAAGCGCTAGTTTGCCCTTTTGCCACTTGTAGAATTCAAAAGCGTGTGGTGCTATAGCAGTCATCTTTAATGTTGTTTGTTTTCCAATAGATTATCAACTCAAATTACTAATCCACCACCAAGTGCTTCCGCATGAGCTAGCTAACCAAAGCTTCTTATCTGTGCTATCTCATACAGTATTTGCATTGTTATTTTTCAAACACAATACCATACGAAAATCTTTATTTACTTTGAATGTTCGATAAACTTTATTTAGTTTAAATGTTTGATAGACTCCAGTTATTACAAATTATTATATATGATTTATTCATCCACATGTATAGTATTCATGGCCAACGGCGGCCTGCTGTGTGCTGTCCTCGGACCAGCCAAGGGCGTCTCATGGCCAACCACGGCCTGCTGTTTACGGGGTGCCGAGGCTGGCTTCGGTTTAGGCCTGCCCTCGGACAACGGCGTCATGGCCAACAGCGGCCTGCTGTCCTCGGACCAATCGGCAGGCGCTGCTCAGCGACAAGAACACGGCCCTGCAGGTCGTCACCTACGCCAACGACCCGACCACGTTCCACAGCGCCTCTAGTCTGTCGACATGATTTGGACCGGACGCTGTCGATGTGATAGCATAGCATAGCATAGCATAGCCTGGTTGTGCTTGTAACTTACATGTATGTATGCCTGTACTTTTGCGTCTATATATGGGTATGGCTGTGCAAATTGCAATAGCTATATCGTTGGCTGATTATCTCTTTTCTTTTTTCCCACTTGACTGAGGCGTGTGTGTCTCTTCTTAGTTCTGAGAGAAATCTGTAACCAGCAAATATGATGCATTTTTTTTGAAATATCACTTCGACACACACACGCAAATACTTTTAATTTTATTCAATTACGAACACTTTAAACCATGCGCAATATTACTCCAAATCTAAAACAGACAAACTAAATTATGCACTTTAATCTTTTATCGCCAGGGTAAAATGACCATTTTACTCCTCACTTAACATCGTTAAGTGGCTGAAATGGACAAAAGGCCATACATGTAAGAGATTTTCATTATCGTGCCTTATAGGTAAGTTCAAAAAAAAAGAAGGGTTACAAAAGGAAGGCATAATTTTTTGGAGGCCATACAGGTAATTCTCTCTTAGGACTATAGTATTGGTTCTTAAATCCATCTTTCATAAACTTGAGGGAACCGATTTCATTCACATTCTCATTAAAAGAGTTAAACATATCATAATAAATTGACAAAGCTCAGTGCACTAAGGGCTTAACTTTAATAGAGTAATAATTTCACCGGCGGTCCTCAAACTTACTCTGAGTTCTCATTTAGGTCTCTGTACTTTCAAATTGTACATAGTTCCCTAAACTTGTCTCAAGTTCTCATCCTTGTCCAAATACTTTCAAAATACACACTCAGCTCCCTAAACTTGTATTATTGTACCATTATGGTTCATCCTCCCCCGTACCACTATCCTCACCTCCGCCACACCACACATGCCCGCCTTACCTGCGTAGCCATGTAGCACTGCATCATGCTCGCCCTACCACCCCGCAGCTGTCTATGTTGCATCCTTGCGCGGTGTCGTGTCCACGTTGGGCCATGTCGTGCCCGCTACGCCTCCATGTCGCGTGCTATGCTCACCCTACTACGCTACAATGACAGCTTTGCTATTGCCAAGGGAGTTGAGGAAGGCTAGGAGAGTGGGGAACTAAGTGCGGATGGATGGCGAGATTGAGCATGAGCTCCTGCTCGGCGGGGAGAGGAAGGAGTGTAGTGGTGGCAGGGCGATGGTGGTGTTGAGTGCGACTACCATGAGGGCGGTAGGGCAAGTACGACGGCAAGGGCGGCAGTACGACGGCAAGGGCGGCCAAACAGCGTAGCAAGTCCTAGTAGTAAGTTAAGTTTGCACATCCCTCCTAAGCTCCTGTCGCACATCCTGGCCCCGTAAGCTACACCACCATGGGTGGACGAAAGCGGTGCTGCGCGATGTGGTCGTGCGAGTGTGGTGGGTACATGCAACGTAGTGTGGGGGACGGGGATTGACTGGGATGGTACAACAATACAAGTTTAGGGAACTTCATGTGTATTTTGAAAATATCGGGACTGGGGTGAGAACTTCGGACAAGTTTACAGAGATGGATGTGTAATTTGAAAGTATCAGGACCTGAGTAAAAACTCGGGACAAATTTAGGGAGCTAAAGGTGCAATTTGAAAGTACCTAGAGCTGGATGAGAAATCGAGACGAGTTCGAAACCGATAGTGAAATTTACTTATTTTAATAATATTTTTTTAGGAAACAAGAGAGATTTGCATCTACCGATAATATATATTATAAATAAAAAAAACATGAAAGACACAAGAGTTAAGAACAAAAAAAGGTCAAGAATATAAGTAGGGGCCTCCCCGGCTGTTCCCTCAAAAAGTCAAGAATAAAATTCTCTAGCCATTGACTAATGAGTGGCTAATACTGCTTTTTGGCTCGGTGTATCACGAGGGGGGGGGGGGGGGGGATGGTAAAATTTAATAGAACTCAGGTAACATCTTTACAAGAGAGTGAAGAAACCCACTCTGAAAACAAGCAAAAAAAAAAAAGCCTGACACTCCCTAGACTTAATGGCAAACTGCGCCAACTCATGAGTTAAATTATTCTGAGCCCTATTAATCTTGACTGCTTTGAAACTCCTCAGCTGGGCACCAACCTCCCACGTCTCCTTGATAACTTGCCAAATGGAAGAGCGATTATGTTCTTTGGTTTGGATCTTGGTGACCACCGACTGACAGTCCGACTCCAGAATCATCGGGACGTCTGGACATCTAAGAGCCATATGGACACCCTCCAAACACGCCATGGCCTCAGCTTCCTCAGCATCCCTGCAGTGAAAGATTACACGCCACGCAGTTAATTTCAGAGAGCCCTCCCAATCCCTGATCACCACCCCCACTGCGGCATCTCCCGTCATCTGATTGAAAGCGGCATCAACGCTGATTTTCAGAGTGCCCTGTGGCGGCCGCTCCCACCTTTTTGATCCAGCAGCAATCGGCTCCTTAACATTGGAGCAGACCGTAGGCTGCAAAGCACGCTTCCCCTTCAGGTCTACAGCATCCCCGTATTGCCGGATATTGGACTGCATATAGCATTTAAGAAAAAGTAACAGAGCGCTACAGCAGGGGACGCACCCTCATGCAGCACCTTGTTCCGGATGCTCCAGGTGTGCCAAAAAAAAGCATGGATAGATTTGCCAAAACCTCCAGTGAATTATTAAGCACCATCATTAGCAGCCAATCCGGACCAGACTTGAAAAGATCCCCTTCCAGCGGCAGAGACCAGTGAGCCCTCATGGCCTGACGGAGGGCCACTGCGTGCGGGCATACTAAAAGAGCATGATAAACATCTTCTTCCTGTGATCCACATAGCTGACATACATCCTGCTGCTCAAGGGAGAGCGAACTAATTTCAATAATATTGAATTGATAAAGGTTTTCTTTATGATAGGGATCCTATGTAAAACCCTACTGATGAATGGGATTGTACAAGAAATTGAGAACTCTCACGAGTAGGATACACATGAGACCTGTGTCCAGCATCCTTTAGGGCCTGTTCAGTTAGTCCGGATTGAGAATAGGAATTATTCCTGTTGACCAATGTTACATAAATTAGACAATCGTTCCGGCCGGAAATCATTCCAGGTCTTCGTTCCGAGCTCAAAGCGGCCCTTAAAGTTGTCCTTTGATCGCCTATGGAGTGTGGCACGTGTGTGTGTTTTGGCGAATGGGAGTGGGACATTGGTGCTAAGGGTGTGTTCACTTCGCGAAAAGTAGGTGAAAAGTTACTGTAGCATCTTTCGTTGTTATTTGGCAAAATTTGTCCAATCATAGACTAACTAGGCTCAAAAGATTCGTCCCGACATTTACAGACAAATTATGCAATTAGTTATCTTTTTTACCTACATTTAATGCTCCATGCATACGTCGAAAGATTCGATGTGATAGATGGAAGAGGAAATATTTTGGGTTGGGATGTGAACAAGGCCTAAGTCATCCGTGGAAATATCTTACACGACTTCGTTCGCGATCGAAAGTTTTATAGACAAAAGATGGATTTGTGGATGGGTAGTTTTAATAAAAAAAATGACAAAAGACGAGCAGAACATGCCAAGAAGAATCCCTGCAAAGCGACAATGGGGCGCGTATTTCCACCGGATTTGACCCTGGCCGGATTCGCTAGGATCGGCACTTTTTTATCAGCGCTGTGGACTGGAAGTCTGGAACAGCATATCTCGGCGTGCCTATCGGAGGGGGCAATGCTAACGCTTTCGAGTCTGTCCGCACTAGCTGCGTGCTGCTGATAGTGCAGCACTGCAGCCGTGGAAGAAACGGCGATGCCATGTTTCCTGCCGATAACCTTCTTTAAACACGGAGCTGTAACTCGCCGGATTGGTAACAAGAACCGCACTTGTTACTTGTATGACTTGTCGAGGCGCTGCAAGGTGAGATCGCTGATCTGCGTTGGATCTGCGTCGAAACTGAGGCCAAGTATTCCTACAGAAAATCCCCTCCCAGCAATGCTGGTTGCTTCACAGGAATGACAGCTATCTTAGTGGGGGACAGAGGCTTATCAGGAGAGTTAGAAAGATCAGCCCGACTCAATCAGTGCAAGTACAGCAGATGGCTCCCAACTCCAGCATCCAAACCAGCAGCAATTATCACCAGACACCAGTGTACTTGTATAATTGTATTGTCGCCGAGTCACCAGGAACTAAACGTCAGTCACCTGTTATGCTCTCAATACACTGGTTCTTCGTGCATACCTGCAAGGGACACATTCACGTGACGCGAGTTTTTGAAAACTGTACTTTGGTAGACATCAGATTTCTGCACCCCATCAGGTCTGAATACAGTTGAATGGTAGATGGCCAGGGGCGTTTCAGGCTTCAAAATAAGACTCGAACAGGGTTCAGGAGAGCAAAAGCCAATCATTTCGGCAAGAGTTTCAAGAATCAAGAGCACGTATATACATATAAATAAATGTTAGGGGAAGCATAGCTCTACCAATATATTACAAGCCAACAATTGCTCATACATCTAACAATACTTCTGTGCCTGTGATGGGGCAATGTACCGATAATGATAACACATCTAAGGAATAGCATGTACAGGCAGAGCAGTGAAGTTAAGAGCTGCCTAACAGACTAGAGTCACTAGCAAACGTCGCTTCCATTAAAGTAATGGAATTAGCAGGAGGGATACTATTGGTAGTTAAGTCATTAGACCACATTGTCTTGGCTTCTTGAGTGCCACCCTTCGCTGCACACCAGGAATCTTAAGTACCGCTTGCAGAGCTCCAGTCCAATTCAGAGAAATCTGAGATTTGGCATCACGGTCCGCAGAAATCATAGGTTTGGCACCCCATGGTCAGCTTTGAAGAGTGTATTATTAGCAAAGCCAAGACCCTGTACTAGAACCAGCTATCTAAACTCTTCAGGGACGTGCATGCCAAAACCACGCTTCAACTTCTCAATCCTATTAAATAACAAGTAGATAACTGTAAGTACATGACCATATTGGAATAATCAGACCTAGAAAAGCATGCATGCGCTGGAAGTTAAATAGTAAGATGCATGCCCTCAGAAAATTAATCACGACTGCTTGATGATCCTGGACTGGTCGATACTTAGACAGCAACACAGTGCACAGATGCTACAGAAACATAGAAAGATATTGACTTTGAAGAACAGGCCACTTGCGTAAATTGGCAAGGTAGGGCAGATGCACATCTGCTTTGGATTTGATATTTCACTTGTGGTGCTGGGTTCGGTAATTTGTAAGAATAGCTCCACATTGGTAGTTTTGTTTTATGAGGAAACCCCAAAACAGTTTTGGGATTTGGGAGCATGGTTTAAATATGGATCAGCATGCCCTTTGTGGTCCAACAATTCTAACCTGCAAAGAATTCATAAAATAACTAGGAATAGATACACAAAAGCCAATTGTTTCAATGGGGGTTCAAGACTTGAAGGATATAGGTTAAATGGAGTGTTTTTCTAGTGACATTGAAATGGAGATTGAACATGGAAGCTTATGGGAGGGTAAGATTGGGAGCTTGCCATTAGATCTATCTGACAGTTCTAGGTTAGAGTGCAACACAAAATTAAAAAAAAATTGAAATAGCATGCATAAATGTAAAGAAACTTACGTGGGGGCAAGTTTACCAAGACTGCGTAGTTTTTTCCCAGTTGCTTCATCAATTACATTTCCTGACATCTCAATAGAATATGATTTTCCAGATATCTGTGGTAGTCCTCTTCCTACAAGTAAATCTAAATCTCTCTGATGCAGTTCTCTGCCATTGACAAAAACACCAGTATCCCCACCGGCACAATTTCTGGCCATTGGATAATTAAATTCTCTAATAAATGGCTGTAAAACAACAAGAGTATTCATGAGGAAAAAAAACTAAGAGCAGTAGAACATCCTTATGTAGAAAGAAGTCATCTTACAGGGACAATGCCAATACATTCTCGTCCCATGACACCCCAAAAACCAGCACGATAGTCGTACCTAAGTTGTCAACAGAAGAGAGATGTCAACATTTAACATTATCTCAAACATAAGGAATCCCAAAACGCTGTAACAGAATCTAATTATACAACTCTAACTATTATTGGGGTTCAATAGTGCATTCTTCAGATTGATGTACAACCAATGCATTTCATTATCCATGCCAAAAAAAATTCTCAAGTCAAGCTAAAAGGCATATTAAAAAGCTACAGGTAAACATCCATCCAACTGTGTCACAGTTGATGCAACTAAAGGTAAAAGCTCAGCAGGCTTACACAGCTGCATAGAATAGATTTAAAATACTACATGAATGCTAGAAAATATAATTTCAGCTCGATAAAAATAAGATAACAGTTAACAGATCAAAGAATGATCCTGACTATATAATTACACAGGAGGTAATGACAATGACACCAGCAAGAGTAGAGATTGCATCCAAGTGAACATTTGCATGCTTGGTGACAGGAAGCAGTGATGTGTGCTAATGCCATCACCTTGTACGGCCTTGGTACAATCACTAATAGGGGAATAAGGGAGCAATATGCCAGTTCTATAATGTATTGCACTGAGCTACAGGCATTCAGTGGGGGCACTAGCAACACCAAACAGGAATGAAGTTTTCGGCAGTGCTATGATCCTTTGGTAGCAAGCAGGGAGGCAAAATCTTGTCTAGAGATCAAATATTCAAATATGAAAAATGAGCTGATTGCTAAAAACTGAGCTTATTGATTTAGAAACTAGAAAGTAGAATCAAGATCAAGATCAGGCTCATCCACACAGAACTAGCAACAAAGCATGTACAGTTAGAGCCAAAATTAAGGTTTCTGTAACAAAATTCACCCTTCAACAGTCTCCCTATTCAACATCCAATATTTAGTGGTATCCTAAATTATCCTCCCTCCCCCTTAAATTTGGGATGTCATGTTGTCCGCCCTATATGTTATTTGGGATAAGGTAACTGTTGGGGGAGCGAAATGTATAGGAGGATTTTTTGTTAGCATGTACCTTATATGAGGATTTAGGGGAATTAAGTCTAGGAGATCTTTTGGAGATGCTCTATAGAACAAAATGTTCATAATACCTCCATCATGATTTTCTGTCAACAAATGGGATTTTGGCTAAAAAGATGGTGATGTTTTTTGCTTCTCCTCACTATGAATCAACACCATTACTGAATAGAATAAACTAGTGCATGTGATGCAAACTGTGAATCAATAAAGTACTACAACACTTACCAATATGAACCTGGGTCAACAGGACCAGCTTTCTTCTCTGCCTTCTTAAGGGCTCTTTCAGAGATTGGATGACCATTAATTGAAACCTTAACACTGTCCATGGACTTATTTAATAAAGAAAGGTCCTTGAAACCCTTCTTCAAGAAACCAGCAAAAAATGATGAATCCCCACTCTTGCCGGTTGAGGACTGATCTTCATCTAACCCAGCCTCTGATGAACCACGAGAAAACCCAGAATTTGTCCGCTCATTAATTGATGAACCACTCCCTGATTGGGAATTGGCATCTTCAATAAATGGCTGCTGCAGTTTACCATTATCTTCTTCGTTTTTCAGCTCTTCATGTCTCTCACTTATGCTTCCAGTTTCTGTGACATCTTTATTATTTTCATCACAATTGTTGCTAACGCTCTCAGCTCCAAGAACACAATTTTCATCTCCTTTGACCTTTGGCTCATATTTGTTGCATGTGTCCTCACCTCCAGGGCTGCTATTGTCATCTTTAACATTCATACACTCATACTTTTCACTTCCAGCTACTAGACTACTAGCTTCATCTTCTCCACTATTATGCTCGTATGTTTTACTACTATCTTCAATGTTGCAACAGTTATCTTCCTTGCTCTTCTGTTCAGAACTTCTGCATGAGCTTTCATCTTCAGTGGCACCTTTGTCATCTTCATTGCTCTCCTGTTTGTTTCTTGTACTAATGCCCCCATCATACTCATCATTAACATCATATTCTCCTTTGCAAATTAGGGCTCGTCTGTAAGGCATGCCTTGATCATCCTCATTGTTACCTTTTTCTTGTGCGCACAATGGGTCAACAAGTTTGTCCTCTAAAGCTGGAGACCGTGGGCTAAGTGGACCATCTACAGAAGGCTCCACCATGCAGTCTGCGTCCCTCTCGCACAATATATCCTTTGGGCTACCAATGTCTACAGACCTACTTGGAGAGAAAGAGAGACCCTCAGCTTTTGATTGAATACTTCTAGTTGACCCACACTCTTTGTCAATCCTGCCATTGCTCATGGTTGAAGAAAGTGAATTATCATCAGTGAAATCCATGTTGTTTTGCATGTTGCTATGATCATTCGAATTGTAGAACATAGAATTGAAATCCTCATGGCGTTGATGGACAGGATCTCGCCTCATCTGGTCACTTGAGCTTTGCTCCATTTCAGGCGCATATAAGGATGATGATGGTGCAAAGGGAATACCATTTTCTTCCTCATGCTTCAAAGAAATTATCTGACAACAAGACCCACACTGAAACCGATTCTGATTCTGCTTCCTCCCTATGCATTTTTCCATAGGCACCTGCAGTAGTTTATAACATGAACTGCATACAGAGAAAGGTGCGGCACCATCCACTGGACGGCAGATATGTTCAGCCTTCTTCCTGAAGTACTCTGCCCTCCTCTTCGATACAGACCGATGAGAGTAAAGTGATGAAGCCACAGACCTCCGATCATAATCGGATGACACAGATGGTGACCTCTGGAACCGGTATGACTCGTGTTGCCCGGCAAAGTATCTCGCCATTGGGATGTTCTCCTCTTGCGGCAAAGCCCTCTGCCCATGCAGACAGTGCGGACAGGCACACCCATAGTGATGGTAGCCCCCAGGCCCCATCCCACCATTCTCCCACTGCCTCCCAGGGTACTGGCGGTAGTGCCCACTAGACTGCCTCACATACCTCTCCCCATGTTCAGGGCGTGACGGTGCGTATGGGCTCGGTGGTGGCAAGCCGTGCCCATACCGCCCGCCATAGCGGGAGCGGTGGTACCCCGGCAGAGGTGGTGGCTCAAGTTGTTCGGGGAGCATGGAGACCGCACGGCGGCTGACCCTGCGGTGCTCCCGCGGCTGGCCGACGACGTTGCAGGAGCGCGTGATCTGGTCCCTGAGCTCGTCCAGCTTGCGCAGCAGCTCGACGGGGTCCTGCTGCAGCGCGGCCCAGTCCGCGCCGCCCCTCTGGTCGCTGCATTGCGGCCGCTCCTCCACCCCAATCCTCCGCCTGTACTTCATCTCCTTGAGATCGCTCCCCATGGTGGGCGCCGCCTCCCCGCCGCGGCGAGGCTGCTCCGACCTCCCACTTTTCCCCACCGGATCGGCAAGCACTGGCGATATCCTGCACGAAGTTGCGCGATGCGGAGCGAAATTTGTAGGGGGTTAGAGCAGTGAACGAGCAGATCAGAGGGGCCCCGAGGGGGCCGTGGGGAATGGAGTAAGATCTGTCGGTTTTGTACGAGAGAGAGAGAGAGAGAGAGAGAGAGAGAGAAGAGGCGGGGGATGCGACGGCTCTTACCTTGAGACGGAGCTCGCTGCGGTGAGGCTACGGCGCGAGGGCGTGGCGGCGCCGCCGGTTTTCCATTAGGGTTTCGTCCCGCGGGTCGAGGAGCCCGCCATGAGAGAGAGAGAGAGAGAGAGATAGCAGAGTACTGTCTGGGAGCGGCGGCAGTGCCTGCGTTGTAACGGAGACGATGAGGGAGCCAAGTGAAAGAACCTTTTTATAGAGCCACGGGCTCCCCAGGGACCTGTTCGCGATATCTAGGTTCCCGGGGGGGCGGCCCCGGGCGCCGCGTAGTTACGTGGGGATGTGGTCCGCCCTTTTGGAACGATCTGGCCGCGCCGCTGACGTGAGGGGTCAAAGACGCGGGCCCGCCTGGAGGCGAGCGCCCGGGGTGGGCCCGCCACGGGCGCACAGCTGGCGCCTGGCGGGGGCGGCTTCGGTTTCTTCTTCTTCTCCGATAGCCATTCTCCGTCTCGCCCAAGGGTGTTTAGTTTGCAAATTTTTTTGGATTCGGCTACTGTAGCTTTTTGTTTTATTTGATAATTACTGTTCAATCATGGACTAATTAGATTTAAAAGATTTGTCTCGCGATTTCACGGTGAATTGTGTAATTAGTTTTTTTGTTTCGTCTGCATTTAATGCTATGCATGTGCCGCAAGATTCGATGTGATGTTTTGGGGTGAAAATTTTTGGAAACTAAACACCCCCTAAGCATTCCTTCCACGAGAAAATAAAAACACTAAAAAATGGTGGGAGTACTTATTTATTTATTTATTTATTTATCAACGACTTGCCCATCGTATGAACATGGACATGGACATGTAGTGTGGTACGGTGATTAGTTCGGTAAAGCTTGCAATTCTCTAAACTTGTTAACGTAAACGTCGTAACGGGACCGGAATTAAATAGGGGTTGCTTAGAGGAGGGAATATGGTGTGCAATTGGTTATGGACGAAAGGGACTTGGGCCCTTGCATGTGTTAGTTGGGCGTTGAAGGAGGTATAGGCTGTGTTTACTTCCTCAAAAAAAAAAGTACGGTGCAAACCAAAAATTCCCGTCACATCAAACTTGCGATACATGCATGGAGTACTAAATATAGATGAAATAAAAAACTAATTGTACAGCTTGGTTATACTTTGCGAGACGAACGTTTTGAACCTAATTAGTCAACGGTTGGACACTATTTGCCAAATAAAGCCAAAACGTGCTACAGTAGTTTTTTTTACACCTTTTTACATCTTTTTACACAACTAAACACAGTCATAGTGCTTTCACAACAGATTGTGCATAAGCTACTGAACATTTATATAGATTTATACAGGAGTAGTATATACTATTATAATTAGCTGTATGTATGGTGCATGTACCGGATCTGAGGCCAGATTATGGCTCTATGCTTCTTGCTCACAGCTTCACATCAGTAGAAAAAAAATACCCATAATAAGAAAAATGACTGAAAATCGATCAGAAAAAATTACATGTACACATACCGAACATCGGGGGATAGTGCATTCGTCTTCAGTTTAGACCTTTTTCATTTTTCAACGTGATTTTTGCTTCAACTAAATAGTGTTGCAATTTAAAGACAGTACTGTAGCCAACATGCTTTCATTGGACCACACGCCCTGTGCCACGGCCTCACGGGAGACCTGGCTGCACATGTCCAATGGCATATGCATGCGAGTGGAGCTCGCATGTGAGCCGTTCGACGTGACATGAGTACCATGGGGCCATGGCCTTTTGTAGCTGTACCACTGTTTTTCGTGCACAGCAGCACCTTACCTCACTTCTAGAACGCCGAAATTTATAGGTGGCAGCAGCGTCGCAGTGAACAAAAGCATTTATGGGCCTGTCTGAATAATATTAATTCCGGCGTTTCCTTCATCCCAAGTTACTTACCACACACGATCCATCCTAAAAATTTATATGAAGCATATGAGTCAAGCCCTAATGGCTTCTCCGATAATCAGCTCTAAATCTCTAATGGCACGTTTGGCAAAGCCCCCAATGCAGAATCTATTCTCTTAAATAAACTAGAGTGTTGAAAGCTAAAAAATAGCTTATCTGATTCACTTTACACACACAACGCCTCACTGTATGCATAGATTGATTTATCATAAAGAATCAAAGGAAAATGTTTCTCAGAGAATCACTTCTCTTATAAAATCAACTTTCACGAAAACTTGAGTAGAATGAGCACTACCAAAAGAATGAGCAGCTTAAAACATGAGCAATTTGAGGATAGCTAGGCTTTTTGTGCGCTCCAATGCTAGAAAGACACACTTTATCTATCCCTCTTCAATAAATGACATGAGACAAAATATATAAAATAATAAAAAAATACCTTACATGTAGGATATAGATGAGATGGTATGTAAGAGCTACTACCTGGCTCTTATTATTGAAGATGCCCTACAAGTTCTAAAGTAAGATGTCAGATACCATATTTTTTAGATAATGGATAAAATCCGACTTCATCCCTTTCAAGCAAGAGAATTAGACCAATTATTGCAAAACAAGTGTTTGACTTAACAGAAAGTGGATCCAACTAAAACTCAATCCTAACATCCAAAGGACATCCAAAAGGGAGCAAGGAATTGCAAAGCAGCTACTTCTAGCGCTCAACACATAGGAATGACACGCTCCTTGTTTTCTTCACACCATCTCAATTGTGCCTAATGGTATAGCCAATGTGTTTGCCTAAATAAAACCTGCAAAAAAAGTTTTAGGTGGGCATTTGTCAAAAAACGACTTCATTTGTTGTAAGCAATATTGTCTAGCAAAATGGCAGCACCACTTTATAACAAAAGAGCGTTGTTCAATCTATCCTTGTTTGTACCATCCATTGAAAAGGGCCGGAAACATTACTAGGTGGTCACAAACCTAAAACTAGGTATACCGCCCGTCAAAAGAATTTAGCGTAAACACAGTCAGAGAAAAGGTGTTGAATTGTTTCCTCCCTGACACAAAAGGCACAAAACTTATTCTCATTCCAAAAAAAATTCTAGGTTATCTTTGATTAGAACAACACCCTGTGAAACCTTAGTTAAGAAGTTAAGATATTCCTGTAGAGGCAATCTAAGACGTCAGACCACATGTGAAACTCAATCCAAGTGTCTATACATACAATCCTAGACATGTTATTTTAATTCACACATGATTAACATCGATAAACCTTTTCGTATATAAGAAGGTTGTATAATGCTAGTATTATGAGTATCGGATTTTTTTGGTCGCATTTTTTTAGACAAAAAAAGTTGGTATCCTGTTTTACTCGGTTCATACTTACACCGTCATTTTTATTTTTCCCTGTGTTGTCGCAGGTTCGCAATCGCAATCCATGCTTCTAGACAAACCCGATCTTTCTGTGGCTGGCATGGCATCGATCCAGAGCCGGCCGGTTAACAAAAAGCATCTACCGTGACGTCTATGGAGTATGGACGGCTGAACGCGAACGTTTCCGTGTCCCCTTCGTCGTAAGATGGATTGGAACGGTGGAACCGATGCGTTCCGTGTCCTGAGCGCGGATGCGCTTTCTTCGCCGCGCCACCGATTGTCGTTTGCTTGCCTCCGCGCTTGCGCTCGGTGGAGACGTGGACCGTGGCTGTCTTTCACTTGGGCAAGGACTGACACGATAGATAGTGAAAGCATCTAGGCCCCGAGGTTTGGTTTCGGCAATTGATGACAACACTTTATTACCATGACTAACGTGTGTTTTGCAGAAACTTTGATAAGTTAGGTCATGGAGGTTTTAACTGCTTTGGGCACCATGGTATTCATGCCCCTTGATGGAAATCGTTTTGGTTTTCAAAAGAGTAACGTCAAGATTAAGGACGGTTAGTTCCGGATGTCGAGGTGTTGAGATACATTTGGAATAGCCGGTAGGATCTTCGTTTTTCTCTTTTGGCCGTACTATAAAGGGGGGCATGAGCGGGTAGCTTGACCTAGGCGAGTCCTATGTTTAGGTGTGGTGCACACTTGTTAAACTTGGCGCTAGGCAGCTCTAGAATAGCTCAAAGTTCAGTTGGAAGCAACTTGGTTCAAGTTGTAACGCGTTTCGGAGAGTTTCGGGTCGTTTTCCCTTGACCGGACGCGGTCCTCGGCATGACCGGACGCGTCCGGTCAGTACAGTTCCGCGGCTAGGGTTTCAGCTCTGACGACCGGACGCGGTCCTCGCGAGGACCGGACGCGGTGGTCAGAAGTCGACACGT
Organism: Saccharum hybrid cultivar R570; assembly: GCA_038087645.1. Taxonomy (NCBI): domain Eukaryota; kingdom Viridiplantae; phylum Streptophyta; class Magnoliopsida; order Poales; family Poaceae; genus Saccharum; species Saccharum hybrid cultivar. The sequence continues at coordinate 1,712,652 of JAQSUU010000100.1, forward strand.
GTCACTTGAGGGAAACACCCGATCGGACGCGACCTGGGTGTGATCGGCGCGTCCGGTCACAGTCCAGTAAGGTCCAGAGAAGACCGGACGCGTCCGGTCATCACCGATCGGACGCGGTCGCGCGTCCGGTGCGAGTACAGTATGCTCCCTGCACGATCGGACGCGTCCGGTCTCCCCTGACCGGTGCGTCCGGTCACTCAGTTGATTTTTGGATTTCGACCGTTACGAGCGACCGGCGCGTCCGGTCAGTTCGACCGGCGTGTCCGATCAGCTCGTGTTTTGCTGAGTCAGCAGGTAACGGTTTGTTTTGTCTGTGGGGTGTATAAATACATCCCCACCACCTCTTTTAGAGGTCTCTTGCTCATTTGATCAGCTGAAAAACACCTTTGGAGTGTAAGTGAGTGCAAGAGCACTAGTGAGGATAGAGATTTGAGAATCAAAACTTGAGAGTTCCTCACTAGCGATTAGAGAGTAGCAAGTGTGCATCCACCTTCTCATTTGGGCTCGTAGTGGTCAAGTGAGAGTTCTAGCTTGTTACTCTTGGTGATCGCCATCACCTAGACGGCGTGGTGGTGATTGGGAGTTCGGTGATCATCCGGCGGAACTTGTGGATGACCCAACTCATCTTGTGAGCGGTTTTGGGTGATTCACCGCGACGGAGTGTCGAAGAATCAACCCGTAGAGAGCACTTGATCCTTGCGCGGATCAAGGGGGAGCTACACCCTTGCGCGGGTGCTCCAACGAGGACTAGTGGGGAGTGGCGACTCTCCGATACCTCAGAAAAACATCGCCGTGTTCCTTGCCCCTTTACATTCAAGCATTTACATTCTCGTATTTACTTTCATTGCTTGTTTTACATTCCTAGACTTGCCATGCTAGACTAGGATTGGAAACTAGGGTGCAAAACTTTGTATCGGTAGACTCTCTAGGAACACAAGTAGACACTAGGGGTGAATTCCGGCTTGTAGGATTTAATTCTTGCATTTAATTTTTAGAGAAGCCCAATTCACCCTCCCTCTTGGGCATCTTGATCCTTTCAGATAGATTAGTCTAGATTCCAAAAAAAAACGGGACAAGAAGCCACTGAAGAAGAAGGGGTGTAAAATTTTTGGAAGCACAGTAACTCTTTCGTTTTTATTTGACAATTAGTGTCCAATAATAGGCTAATTAGGTTCGAAAGATTCGTCTCGTGATTTACAACCAAACTGTGTAATTAGTTATTTTTTTACCTATATTTAATACTCCATGCATGCGTCTAAAGATTCGATGTGACGTAGAATCTTTTAAAATTTTTGGAACTTTCAAACAACTAAACACTGTGGAGGTGTAAAAGCAGCCTCTACTTGGTTGAATTTCGACATGTCCCAACAGGCAGCAGCCAGCTAGTGTACACCACACACACACAGGTCCTCCTGAATCGGTGAAAGGTTGTTGTAGTCCGAAAGACGAAAAGAGCCTTGCTATTTTCTCTTACTCTGTATACCTATGAAATCTATATCTATACCCCTAATAATAAAGAGACAAAATTACCGCCATAATTTTTCTTCCACCTCTTTTTCTTCCACTTCGGGTTATATTCCAGTTTTACCCCTATTCCAGTTCTATCCCTAATAATTAATATTCTCACGTAAGAGTTAGCCCCCTCCCCCCAACGCATACGGCCATGGAGGACCAGCCTCCCGACGCCATGGCCGGCCCTTCGCTTCCCCTGGCTGTGGCCGCCGAAGGCCAGGCAGCAACTGCAAAGCGGCTGGCCGCGCGTGCCCGAGACGACCTGGCCACGATGGACGCCCCAGACCTGGACGTGATGGACGCCCGAGGCCTACCTGCACCGATCGCTCAAGGGCTGGCAGCGGCCGTTGACGACGTGGCCAAGCCCGAGGGCTCCATGCATGGCGAAGCTCCAACGCCGGCCACTACTATGTGCAGAAATTTTAGCAAAAAATCCAGGCGACGGCGGCGAGCCTGGCAGCAAGGGCGGCGGCGGCCAGGAAGCCTGCCCAGGCAGCGGTCTCAGCCATAAGGTACGACAGGGACAGGAGGAGCAGTCTCGGCAAATACAAAAAATTTCTTGAGTCCGACACCAATACAAAACAGGATACAAATTCCTTGGCACGGCGGCAGACGACCTGGGCCATGACTACAGCGAGCCCCCGCCAACGCCGCTGTTCAGGCGTTGGAGCTCTCGTCGTACTCCTTCTACCGTGCGGGCATCGCCGAGTTCGTGGCCACGTACCTCTTCCTCTACGTGACAGTGCTGACGACGGTGATGGGCGTGAGTAAGTCCCCCTCCAAGTGGGGCACCGTAGGCATCCAGGGCATCGTGTGGGCGAGCCTCAGCGCCACCATCATCTACGACAGCCCACACGAGTGACACGACCACATAAGTTTGGATATCAACCGTATACATACACGGATGATGCCTATTAGACTAATCAAAATTATTATCTTCTGACGATTATTGCAATGCTTGCACTGGATTGTGGCAGTGGATCTTCTAGGTGGGGCTAGGTGTACCACTAGATCGTCATCAGGGCCATCCCCTTCAAGTCCAGTGGGTCCAACCAACCTGTATGTTGTCTCAGGCTCAAAAATTGGACGGCTACTATGGAAACTGAATTAGACTTAAAAAAATAGATGGGAGATCCAATCTAGCTAAACACATATATCTCTATAGATCTTGTGGAGTAGAGGTAGGGCCGCCAGGGCACCTCACAAGCGCTGTACTGCCCGTAGCCGCCGCTCCCGTGCCCCTCGCCTGCTGCGAGATGGCCGGGGCCACCACGCCCACACACATGATCGCACCGGGTCACCGAGGCCGATTGAAACATGAGATCATAGTCACAAACTATCTTAAAATCAAATCAATATACTTTTCAAGCCGGACATAGCACGTTCTCCGGTGACTAAAAAAAATCAAATGCGCAAGCTAATATCCATGTATATGTAACCAATGATGCAAACACCAAACCAAAGAATATAGCATATTATGCAAAAAAAACATAGAAACAAATCATGAAGCGCCAATGAGTGTGTACTACTCGCCATCCACAAAACAACAAGATCGAGATTGCCATACGGAGCTCCGAACAACACGTAGTGCCATAGTAATCAAAAAATAAATTATTTTAAATTTTATAAAAAATGATAAAACATAATTAACAAACATATATCATTTATATTATTTGTTACCACATGTTTAGTAGTTTTTTCTCCCGTTGCAACGCACGGGCATATTTCCTAGTACAAATAATAGTACAAATATAACTCCTGGTTGGATTATGTGCTCTCCTTTTCATGTTTCATTCAGGGGCGTTTGGTTTGGTGGATTACTAGTATGCGCTTGTTTAGTTTCCCAATTCTCCCCTAAATTTCACTATGCAAAAAGAAGATTCCCTGTCACATCAAAATATCGGCAAATGCATGGAGTACTAAATGTTGATGAAATCAAAAACTAATTGCACAGTTTTGTTGTACTTTGCGAGATGAACATTTTAAGCCTAGTTAGTCAAAATTTGGATAATTTTTACTAAATACAAACGAATGTTTTTCTCCCCAATTCACCGAACTAAACGAGGCCTATGTGTCTGTCGATGATCTGAACCACGCCAGCACCCGTCTCCGTCCCTTGCACCGCCCGTCCATTCGTCTCTTCACTTCACTGCACTCCATCACAAGTGATAAGATAAGAAGATTCCCATACTTTGTACTCCTACCGCGGAGATGGACTGCATCTGCATTCAGACGGAGGCGCACGCAGCTACGCGGCCGAAAGAAGTACGTACGTACTCCGTGCTAGCCTACTAGGAGGGTACGGCCTCACGGGGACCAGAGAACGCGCCGGGCCGACAGGTGGTAGACTGGTAGAAGGAGCGGTGCGGTTGCTTTTTCATCTTGCTGCTGTCCTCTCCTCTCCTCTCCTCTCGCCTCCCCGTGGTCGAGGTCCGTGGACAGAGTCAATGCTTGTCCCGTTGTCCGGGCACCGTGGATCCGTGGTTCTCGCTCTCATCAGCGTCTCCGATAGTGCTCGCCTCCATCAGCATTCAGCAGGGGAGGCTGGCTCCCTTTGCAGAGGCCGGCCAGCCGGCGGGCGGATGTGTCGGCAGCGGCAAGGCCCAGCCGTGTCATGGTGTCAGCGTCCGCTGGGTAGCAGTAGTACTACTACGTACGATGTGTTTTTGGTTTCCCCACGAAGCAACAAATAAATTAAGGCCCGATCGCTTAGGCCGAAAACAAGCTAAAATATTGTTCTGGTTGATTTTTTTAAAAGAAAATACTGTTTTAGCTAAAAACAAGCTGAAAAATATAAATTATAAGCCGGCTGAAACTGCCCAAATTTACTGATCAGGTGACATGAGCGAGCCTACCTAACGTGGCAAGGGAAGTCCGGTGTGTGCGACTGCGCTGTGAGAGAGCAGGCTACAGGCCACAGGCACGTCGCTCGCATGCAGGCCTAATGGTAGGCGCGTCGCACGGTGCAGTGTGCTGCAGGCCGTATATTGTGATTACTGTAGCAGGCATGCGATGATGCAGTGCAGTGGCCGTGACGCGACACGTGCTTTGGCGGCTTGGCCTGATCGAGTCATCGAGTCAACGATCGCAGCGCGGTCCAGATGGAGCCGCGCGCGCGCACCACGCACGCGGTTTTTTAGTCAATGCTTTGGCGGCAGGCTGCAGCTATAAGGCCCTCTTTGGCATGGCTCCGGCGGCTCCGGCTCCCGCACCTGTCGGTCAGCCATGGGCCGATAGGTGCCAGGCGGAGCCGGAGCCGCGGAGCCCGAAAAACGAGCTTCTTCGGCTCCGCCTCTGTCTGTGAGAGAGAAAAGGAGGAGAGAGAAAAACGGCTTCGATAAACAGTAGCCACCTATCGGTCCATGGGCGGCCGACAGGTGCGGAGAGACGGAAGCCGGAGCCGCCGAAGCCCTGCCAAAGACGGCCTAAATTGTCTTGCAAATACAAAGAGCCAAAGACCATCCCCAACCAAGTCAGCAGTCAGACTGCAGTACACACATTTATCATTATGTAGCATCATGCCGGCTTCATCGCTTCAAAGTCATAGCCTCCGGTTATTATATCAAAAACTCATACCGGCCGATCAGTCAATCACATGCATTTTGTGCAAACAGCTACAGTAGAGCATTTCGTCGCAAATTCAGTGACTTCATTCATATTGCAGGCTCAGTACTATTTTAACTTGTAAATAATGATAACGGTTCCGGCCGTTTTAGCGATTTACCATTTTTTAACCTGAAATTATTGGCAATATTATACCTTTTTTTTTCTTATCCCACGACCCCAGAATCTCATCCTACATGTGTGTGAATTTATATATGGGTAGTAAAGCATGTTCATTAGTTAAAAAAGAAGTAAAAACATGTTTGAATAGTTTATTCATTATTCCTTAATGTTGTCTAGTCTTTTTTTTACTCTGCATTTTCCCTAAAAAAACGTAGCATTAAATAGATTTTTTTTCCATATCGTCATCGACAGGCTAAGACCCCGAAATGTGAGTTATGCATGACTCAACAAAACCTTTTGTAACTGTTATTGAACAGCGCTAATGCTAAACTGACTTACTGACCCACTCACAAAGAAGACAACTCAGTTTGGACGCACCCGCCTGCATCCAATTTCCAGCCTCGTGTTTACTCTACATTATCAATTCACTTTTCCTAAGGAACAGTTGCTTGAAATCAGGCTTTCGTTCAGGCGACGTGTGTGGTCGTCAATCTTGCTTCAAGATTTGTGTCTATTGAGCGTGTTATACTTGTAACTTGTTCATTGTTTTTATGTTGATTTAGATCAAAATCTTGTAATTGTCTTACTATAGAAAAAAAATTGCTATTGTTAATTGTCTTTGAATTGTATATTGTTAATTGTGAATTTAGATCATAATCTGGCACCGTTGGATCTTCATCTCAAGGCTCACAACTGCCACCTAAACAGATGCTATTTTTCAGACACCTAGCAAATCCCTTTTACCGACTAATTTCTACGTACCGTAATATCCTCACTGTATTTGTTTATGATAATATTATTTTTAATTTCATTTCTATGGAAAAACTGGAAAAACAATTTTTGTCTCTTCCGATCGTTTGGATCCCTAAACCGCGTGGCGATGGAGCTAGATCATTTTTCTTCTCTGTTTTTCTTTAATTTTTTTTTTCAGAAAACCGGGATTATATTTCACACATAATTCTGATGGTTTATATTCCAGCACTTACAAAGACACCCTTGAAAGACATAAAAATTACAACCACGTCCTTGCAAGCTTCTCCCGGTTGTCCTCGTCGCCGACGGCCGGGACAGTCTCGTCGAAGCCGACCATCCTCCTGACGAAGAGACACAGATTTTGAGCGGCACCCAGAACGGCACACCGGCAACACCGACGCGCACTTTACTCGCTGAACGTGCAGGCCTAACAAGATGGCCTAAGGCCATCGCATCGCCGGAGAACCGGATATCTGACGCCTCAACCGTCGACAACTCCAGTTCGCCGAACAACGGAAGACCCCGGAGGGAAAGGAAACCACCAGAACTGGTGGGATCTAGAGACCAATCTAATTTCCCATATCGGTAAAACATACCTCCCGAGCTTGCCGCCGGAGAACCCACCATCACCGCAGCCGACACCGACAGATACGAGGGAGGGACAGCAAGAGACCCGCCAAGCTCCAGAGGACATCAGAACTCCAGATCTGACGAAGTCATACCTTATTCTTGCTGGACCGTGACCGAAAGAAGAAGCTTCAGCTTTGCCGACGACGACGCCGGATCTGCCTCCACCGCATCTTCCGACTTCGCTCCCGAGCAGCAAAAGAGCCGGCGGCCAACTAATAGGCTCCACCGGAAACCCTAACCCTACTATATAGCTACCTATAAACAGGGGAAAACCAATCCGCCGCCGATTCAACCAGTCTCCCTCCTCCTCCGACGCCGGCGAGGGCGCCTGAGGTGAGGAAGACGGCGAATCGACGGAGGAACAACGAAGTCGCCTATGAGTCGCCGCTCTCAACTGTTTCCGGAAGGGACGAGAAGGAACTAGATTTTTTCTTTAAATAAAAAAAGAAATGGAGTGTGACTGTGTCTGTGCACACGGCACAGGGACCTTGATTCCGGCGGTCCCAAGGCACGAGGGCCCACAGCGTCGCTCCGGTGAGTTGGCCTGCGCTGGGCAGACAGACGCATCGTGGGCCGGTGGCATCCCGAGATCCAGAGGGCCGCGGTGGCAACGGGCCCAGCGAGACTGTAGTTCCGTGGAGGGAGGCCGGCCCTGTTCACCGCACTTGCAAAACGAAAACAAGCAAAGCGAGCGCGAGCGCATGTGCTGCCGTGTCCCTCCCTAGTCCTTTACCCATCTCCGTGGACTGGCTGTGCGCGTGCACGCTTTCTCCGCCACGCCGCTGACTACCTCGGTGCGCCGTGGTTGGTGGTGGCGTCCCGGCTGGTGGCCGTTGCCGCGTTGTGCCCTGCCGCTGCCAGCCAGCCCCGAAACAAAACGCGCGCACAGTTCGCGTCCCATTCGCGTTGACAGATCTGATCCGCCACTGTCTCCTCTGCTCCGCGCCTGCGGATCATCCTCTTCCTCCGTCGACCGTCTCATTTGCGCGATACAGTAGTAAACCCGCCACCCCGGCAGACAGCGTACATCTGCTTGTCCCTCTTTGAAGACTTTTGATCGTTTCCAACCAAGGGGGCATTGGCGTTGGCCATTGGATTAGAACAGTTTAGATGTCCAAACGTCCTTTGAGGTTGGTGAACAGCTGGTTCTGCCGCACCTTTTTCGTTTGACCTAGGCCACAAATTGTTTCTCAGAAAAAACTGGTGCGTCGTGTTCGCTGGAGTACTTGTTTGGACAAGTTCGCACATCATGTTTGTTCCGTGGCTAGCCTTACCAAAAGTCCAAAACACAGCTAGCGTGACCTGTGTTGGGTTTTAATCTCCTACCATTAGGCCCAACGGCCTTTTGGGCCTTGCTTCTCGCGCCCTGATCGGGGGCGCCCAACCCTACATGGTTGGTGGGCCCCCGTCACACTGCGCTATATATAGAGGTGGGGGCCGGCTGGCTCTAGACACGAGGTTCACCTGAGCCGCCACTCCCCACCGATATTCCCGATCCCGATCTGAGAAGGGGCGCAGCCAGTGACGGGAAGCCGCCACCGTCTTTACTGCGCCACCATCTTCACTGCGTCGACTCTCATCTCCACCGACCGTCGCTGCCGGCGCGCAGATGGCACCGCCGGCGAACGAGACGTCCAACCCCACTGCTACGACTCCGACTCTCGATGGTCTGCGATTTCTTCCTCTCTTCCTCTACTGTTTTCCAGTAGATCAAGTAATAGGACCGGTACATATATTTATATTGTGAATCATTCACTTGTATCTACTTTAATGAACCCGATCTAATGAATCAATGAACTACGAAAACAAACAATGGTACCGGAGCCATGTTCATGAACTAAGAACCCTAGATCGGGTAAACCGATTCTAAATCGGGCAAAGAAAGGTTCAACCGAACCCTAACCCTAACCGGGAAATGGAGAAGAACAAATCAGAGAACGAATCCCTAACCCTACCACGAACTCAACACGGTCAAAGAAATCACTGCTCGCCGGCGGCCGGGTCCTTTGGGGCCCGCGCGGTGGAGGATGAACCGGCCGCGGCCACCGTGCGCGCGCGAGAAGGGCGCCGCCTGCTGGCCCGCTCGACGGCGGCGAGCTCAGCCCAGGGCGAGCTCGCGCGCCGGCGAAGGGGGCAGCAGCGGCGCCACCGCCTTCGGCTTCTCCGGCCAGGGCCATGGGTGGCCGCGCGCTGTTTCCCTGTTGGCTGCGGTGGAGGCCGAGAAGAATGGGGAGGAGAAAAAAAGAACGGGAAGAGGGAAGAAAACCCTGCTCCAGCGAGCTCGCCGGCGGCCGCCACCGCCGAGCCCGACCCCTAGCCGGCGGCCATCACCGCCGCTCGTGCGGCTGGAGCTGAGTGAAGGAGATAGGAAAAGAGAGTTAGGGTTTAGGGGAGCGGCTGTGCCAGGTTATATGTCATCCGATCTCTGCGCACGACCGTTGGATGAAGAAATGGACGGCTCAGATCTATCGCCGGTGAGCTGGGCCGAATAGAGCCCAGGCGCGCGCGCGCATCGGGCTGCTTTCCCGGCCCAGGCCCAGGTTGCGGCCTGGGCGCGGTGTCTGGACTGTCCACGGGCCGGTTCCGGCCGAGCCGGGCCGCACACCACTGGCCAGGCCGAGCCGCGCGTGGGCCGGCTGCGCTGGCTGGGCCGCGGGGAAAAGGAAGGCCTGCGGGCCAAAATTGAAGAAGAAGAGATTTTCAATATTTTTTTTTCAGAAGCAATATTTATATGAATTCGATGAATATTTGAATGAATTTGAATGAAATTTTGATAGGAATCTTCGTGCAAATTTGTCCAACGACATTTTGCTCAGAAATAATGAAATTTTTTTAGTGCTTCTGGAAAACAACATTATGAGAATTTTATTATTGTTTCCGCTGCGTACTTGATATAATTATTTTCATTATCAAATTCGAACCAACGGGAGAATTTGATTTTAGAAAATGAATAATAATTGAAGTTGAATTGTAGTATTGTTATTTTCTGACCAACGTTGTTAATAACAATATTATAATTTTGATTTATGAAAATTGTGCATTAATTTTATTTCTGCCCAACGGTGATGTAAAATTATTGCATAGATGAATTATATGTTTCAATTTGACCAACGTTGAGTTAAAGCATATGATTTCGTATATAAATATTTCTCACTTACTCTGATATGGTTTCAGGAGGCAAATGCATTGTGAACATCTCGAACATCCCGACACTCAACGGGACAAATTACCGTGTGTGGCGGGAGAAATATGAATTGGAACTTGCATTGGGAGAGGTTGATTTTGCCATCATCTCACCGTGTCCCATTGAACCAGAGGACCCGGTGAGAGACGAAAATGAATCTGACGCTGATTTCGCTACTAGAAAGCGTGATCATGCTGAGATAAGAAAGAAATATGATCTTGAACATAGGCAATGGACTCTCTCCAACCGTAAGTGCCTGTTGGTAGCCAAGGCCACCATAGAAGAACAGATAAGGGGCTCAATCCCTGAATGTGCTACTGCCACAGAATATCTTGATAAAATCAAGAGTCAGTTTACTGGGTCTACCAAGGCCACAGCAAGTTCACTGATAAAGAAACTTGTGAATGAAAAATATACTAGTGGTAGCATCAGAGAGCACATTTTGAAGATGAACACCACGGCATCTAAGCTGAAAGAAATGAATTTGAAGGAAGATGATTTCCTGATTCATTTGATTTTTGCTTCCTTGCCAAAAGAATATGATACTTTTATTGTGAACTATAATATGCAGCCTGAAAGATGGGGCATAGAAAGACTTATCTCAATGTGTGCTCAAGAAGAGGAGAGGATAAAATACTCACAGAGTGAGTCCGCTCATTTTGTGAAGGATAACAAAAGAAAGAACTTTAATGGCAAGAACTTTAAACCACAAGGGAAACCCAAGTGGGATAAGGCCTCTTCCTCAAACTCTCAGGGAAAGAAACCTCAGGAATCTGAAAATCAGCAGAGCAACTCCTATGGTGGAGCTGAAAAGGATCAATGCAAGCACTGCTTCAAGAAGGGACACTACAAGAGAGACTGTCCAGACTTCCTGAAATCTCTACTGAAAAGAGGTGATGAATTTATTACATTTGTAGATGAATCCCTGTATTTATGTTATGCAAAATCCACTTGGTGGGTTGATTCAGGAGCAACTACTCATGTTGCAAATTCCTTACAGGGGTTAAGTGGGACGAGAACCTTGCAAAGAGGAGAAAGAACGATTAAAGTGGCAAATGGAGTACAAGCCGACGTTGAAGCGATTGGAGATTTATCTTTAGAATTGAACAACGGCTTTGTACTTAGACTTAAAGAAGTACTTTATGTTCCCTCTTTGCGAAGAAATTTGATAAGTGTTTCAAAACTTGATGATGACAGAATTGATTGCCATTTTGGTGATGGCAAATGTAAGATACTTGTTAATAATGAATGTGTTGGTCTTGCCTTCCGACAAGACAAGCTTTATTTATTATCTCTTGATGAAAATACGAACAATGTATGCGATGAGAATATGAATGATTCCCCATCTGCGAATGTAACTAAGAAGCGAAAGCGAATTGATGATGCCTCTTCGAAATTATGGCACTGTCGCTTAGGCCATATTTCGAGGAGGAGAATGGAACGGCTGATTAAAGAATCAATTCTTCCGCACTTAGAATTTTCAGATTTAGAACAATGCGTTGATTGCATCAAAGGAAAGTATGTCAAGAAAATTAAGAAAAATGCCAAACGAAGCACAGGAACTTTAGAAATAATCCACACTGATATATGTGGTCCATTTCCTGTGAAAAGCGTGGATGGTTATGATTCATTTATAACATTCACAGACGACTACTCTCGTTATGGCTATATTTATCCAATTAAAGAAAGATCGGAAGCATTGGATAAATTCAAAATATTTAAAGCTGAGGTTGAAAATCAGCATGATAAGAAAAATAAAGATAGTACGATCAGACCGAGGTGGAGAGTACTATGGGCGACATACCCCATATGGCCAAATTCCTGGACCGTTTGCAAAGTTTCTACAGGAAAATGGCATAGTCGCTCAGTACTCCACACCGGGGGAGCCTCAGCAGAATGGAGTGGCTGAAAGACGTAACCGTACCTTAATGGATATGGTAAGAAGCATGATAAGTTACTCCACTTTACCGATTAGTTTATGGATGGAGGCACTGAAAACCGCCATTCACATACTTAATCGGGTACCAAGCAAATCGGTGCCTAAAACACCGTATGAATTATGGACAGGAAGGGAACCCTCACTTAACCATTTGCGTGTGTGGGGCTGTCCAGCTGAGGCAAAAGTGTTTAACCCAAACATAGGAAAGTTAGACTCCAAGACAGTCAGCTGCCATTTTATTGGATATCCAGAAAGGTCGAAAGGATATCGATTTTATTGTCCTGACAGACATACGAAGATTGTAGAAACAAGACACGCTGTGTTCTTGGAGGATAACATGATCAGGGGGAGCATGGTAGCACGAGAAATAAGCCTGCAGGAGAAACGGGTACATGTACCCACTCCGATGGTTGAAGAACCATTCTTTACGCTACCTGTTGCTGTTGAGCCGACAGTGCAGGACACTGTAGAGCCAACACCTGTTGCAAGTTCTCCCGTGGCGATAATAAATGAACATGAGGAACCTGTCCTTGAGGAGGCTGTGCTTGAGGACCCCATAGAACCAAACGTCGCACATGAGGAAGAACAACAACAGCCCAATGTGGAACAAGTGCTAGAGGCCCCTAGAAGGTCTCAAAGAACAAGAAGGTCAGCTATTTCTAATGACTATGAAGTTTATGAAACAGAAGAATTTCAGATGGGGGATGATCCCACCTCATTTGAAGAAGCCATGAGAAGCGACCACTCATCAAAGTGGCTTAAGGCCATGGAAGATGAAATGAAATCAATGAGTACCAACAAAGTTTGGGACTTGGAAATTATTCCTAAGGGAGCCAAAACAGTAGGTTGTAAATGGATCTACAAAACAAAATATGACTCCCAAGGGAACATAGAAAGATTTAAAGCGCGACTTGTGGCGAAAGGCTTTACGCAAAGAGAAGGGATTGATTACAATGAGACGTTTTCTCCAGTCTCATGTAAAGATTCCTTCAGAATTATAATGGCACTTGTGGCCCACTATGATTTGGAGTTACATCAAATGGATGTAAGAACGGCGTTCCTTAACGGGGATTTGGAAGAAAATGTTTATATGGCACAACCGAAAGGTTTTATTGTAAAAGGAAAAGAAAATATGGGATGCCGTCTAAAGAAATCAATCTACGGATTGAAACAAGCCTCAAGACAGTGGTATTTGAAATTTGATAGAACGATAAAAGGTTTTGGGTTTAAGGAAAATGTTGAGGACAATTGCGTTTACGCAAAATTCAAGAATAGAAAGTATATATTCCTAATTCTGTATGTGGATGATATCCTGCTTGTTAGCAGTGATGTCAGTCTACTAATGGAAACGAAGAAATTCTTGTCCTCAAACTTCGATATGAAAGATCTCGGTGAGGCCTCGTTTGTTTTGGGAATAGAGATTCACCGAGATAGAAGAAAGGGGTACTGGGACTGTCACAAAAGGCATACATAGAAAAGGTTTTGAAGAAATTTAGTATGCATGCGTGCAGTTCTTCACCTGCTCCTATTGTCAAGGGCGATAGATATGGGGAACATCAATGTCCCAAGAATGAATATGAGATTAACCGAATGAAAGCGGTACCGTATGCTTCAGCAGTTGGAAGTTTACAATATGCTCAAGTGTGTACACGCCCTGACTTGGCTTTTGTCACCGGGTTACTTGGCAGATATCAAAAGAATCCAGGAATAGAACATTGGAAATTGGTGAAGAAAGTCCTACGTTATTTGCAGGGTACGAAAGGCCTCATGCTAACGTATAGAAGATCTGATTCCCTGAAGATAGAGGGATATTCATATTCCGATTATGCGGGAGAAGAAAGAAAATCCACGTCAGGATATATATTTACTCTCGCAGGAGGGGCTATATCGTGGAAAAGCTCCAAACAAACCGTAACTACATCCTCGACAATGTATGCCGAGTTTGTAGCATGCTATGAGGCAACGGGGCAGGTGAATTGGCTAAAGAAATTCATACCCGGATTGAAAGTGATTGATGATATAAATGAACCAATGAGGTTGTATTGTGATAACAACCCAGCAGTACAATATGCTTACAACAATAGGTCAAGTGGTGCTGCCAAACACATTGACATAAAGTACTATGTTGTAAAAGATAAAGTTCGGGATCATATTATAAATCTTGAGCATATAAGTACAGAGAAAATGCTCGCGGATCCGCTCACAAAGGGCTTACCACCCAACGTGTTCAGAGAACACGTAGCCGGTATGGGTTTAAGGGAAAGCCTATGATTCCCGAACATACGAAGGGCCCAGAAGAAACTTCATTCCAAACCGAGAAATGTGTTGTGGCTGTTAGTCTAACGGCACTAATTGCTGTGACGATGAAACAATTTAATACACTAATCTGCGATGGAATAGGATAGAAACAAGAAAAATATGAATTGAAAGTTTGAGTATGAAATTAAAGAACGAAGAAAATGATGAGAGATCAAGGGGGAGAATGTTGGGTTTTGATCTCCTACCATTAGGCCCAACGGCCTTTTGGGCCTTGCTTCTCGCGCCCTGATCGGGGGCGCCCAACCCTACATGGTTGGTGGGCCCCCGTCACACTGCGCTATATATAGAGGTGGGGGCCGGCTGGCTCTAGACACGAGGTTCACCTGAGCCGCCACTCCCCACCGATATTCCCGATCCCGATCTGAGAAGGGGCGCAGCCAGTGACGGGAAGCCGCCACCGTCTTCACTGCGCCACCATCTTCACTGCGTCGACTCTCATCTCCACCGACCGTCGCTGCCGACGCGCAGATGGCACCGCCGGCGAACGAGACGTCCAACCCCACTGCTACGACTCCGGCTCTCGATGGTCTGCGATTTCTTCCTCTCTTCCTCAAATGTTTTCCAGTAGATCAAGTAATAGGACCGGTACATATATTTATACTGTGAATCATTCACTTGTATCTACTTTAATGAACCCGATCTAATGAATCAATGAACTACGAAAACCAACAACCTGCACACAACTTACGCAGATTCGATTTTTGGCTGCCGAGAAAAACTCATCAATCAAAAAATAATCATAAGAAGTCACAGACAGAAAAGAATAAAAGATCAACGCACGGCCATTTCTCCTCTATCGCGCTGCGCACTTGCATCTTCCACCTCCGGCCAGCCAGCAGACTTGATCATAGATTGCATCATGTCTCGGAAGCACCATGAGCTGGAGGGAGCAGGAGGCACCGGCGTGGGCAGCGACAAGGCGGTGTGGGACACCGGGAGCTCCCTGTACGACTCGTACGAGCTGGCCGCCGTGCGCCGGCTCCTCGACAAGCGTCTCCTCGCGGCGGCCGCCGGCGTTCTCGCTCTCCGCGACGACGGGCCACCACCAGCCGCGGGAGAGACGAGGGGCAAGAGCACGCAGGTCGTCGTGCCGGTCAGCAGGGTCCACCACAGGAAGGTCACGCTGAGGGCGCTCTTCAGGGCGGTGGCCACCTGGGCGGCCCGGCCGAGGCGAGCGCCGCCGCTCGCCTATGCCTGCGCTGGCATGGTCCATGACCAGAGTGCTGGTGCCGCGGTCGAGCAGGATCTGCCGTCCCACGGTCAACTTTGATCATCCATGTTTTCAGTCCATCTGTTCTTGCATTGGGGCAACATGTTTTTTTTTTGGTTTTCTCGATTGTTGTGGTTTTACGTGTCAATGCTGTCCTGTTCATGCGATTGTTGGTCATGGAGTAACCAAATCTGCATGAAGAGTAGTGAGCCCGGTCTGGCTCCAGATTTGTATGTAAAGCACACGAAAACTTTGGCGGTTTTTCTCATGCAAGGCTGTGGCGGGAATACGATCGACTGAGTTTGCTTCTTGTACACAACTTTTTTGATTCAGAAATCAGAACACGTGTGATCTTTCTGAATTTTCTTCAGCCATGACACGGCTGCTAAATGCAATGCAATGCTAGGAATGCAGCAACCTTGCACTTTCACTATACTTTCAGCTACCAGTGCTTACGTGTGTAGCATCGATCAGAGTCCATACGCAGTGCTGAAGTAGCTCTGGGTGACGTTCCTGCTCAGTATCTGCAGCACCTTGCTGTTGGACTGGCTCACGAACCGCGGCGTCTTGAACTGGCTGACGGCGCCGCCGAGGCTCAGGTAGTGGTCCATGACCTGCCCGAAGGTTCCCTTCCGGAGCACCCGGAGCTCGAGGGCGCCGATGGTCTTGATCTTCCTCGACCCGACGTACCCGGCGTCCACAAAGGCCAGGTCCATGCTGTTCGCGCAGCCGCTCAGGACATCTTCGCTGGCGCTGTCGGAGCTCAGCTCCCAGAAGATGACGTAGTGCCCTGGGTCGCTCGATCTGTCCACGAGGCTCGTGAAGTCCACCACCTCCAGCTTCTCAGCGGCCAAGAGCTTCTCTGCCTCTTCGACGGCTAGCTGCAGGTCTTTCTCGGTGTTCTTGTCGATGTTGATGCTGAGGACCAGACTTCTGCGGCAGATGAACTGGAGCTCTGGCGTCGAGTTGTGGAAGCCCGCTATCTTCACAATATCTCCCAGCCTGTATCGGTATAGACCTGATGGCCCAATAGCCCATAGGAAAAGCAAGAACATCAAACATGTGCCATTTCGAATTTTCGATGGAATGGAAATTAGAGCTAGTCACTGATACTACTAGGCATTATGCTCAAAACTTAACCGAGAAATCCTTCTGGAGGACAAAGACACAGAACACTACAGACTACTGATGAAACTGGGCTGGAGCCCGGCTACACTTAAATCATCAAATGACAAAATAAATTAATATAGGTCAAACAAGTTGGAAACATACATATTTCCAATGCAAAATCACGAATTAGAACTGCAGTGCTTGAATGCTACCGGAAAAGAGATGTATGTACCTGCAAAATTTGTTATTACAACTTCGTAGATTTTGCCAACCTCAACGAATTTTCGATGGAATGGAAATTAGAGCTAGTCACTGATACTACTAGGCATTATGCTCAAAACTTAACCGAGAAATCCTTCTGGAGGACAAAGACACAGAACACTACAGACTACTGATGAAACTGGGCTGGAGCCCGGCTACACTTAAATCATCAAATGACAAAATAAATTAATATAGGTCAAACAAGTTGGAAACATACATATTTCCAATGCAAAATTATGAATTAGAACTGCAGTGCTTGAATGCTACCGGAAAAGAGATGTATGTACCTGCAAAATTTGTTATTACAACTTCGTAGATTTTGCCAACCTCAACTTCAGTTAGGCCCACAGGCTCTGACTCTATGTAGTGAATAGAGGAAAAGTTCTCCATTTCCTCCCCTTTCGGTTTTTGCAGAGGAATGAACTCGAAATAAGCAATATTAGGAAGAACAGCGTATGTCACCTCCTCAGGTGGCAGGGTTGGGTTTACATTAGAACCAACCCATCCTTCAGATGCACCATAGTCAGCACTCATCAGTGGTAAGTGACCAGCATAATGTCTCAGTTTCTTTAGGTATGGTTCCATGGACCCTGTCATAATGCCATAGATGTACTTCGCATTTGGCCACAGTGTTGGGATCACCCCATACCAATTACTCAAATTCTGGCACTTATTGTATATTGAGCTAGCAAGCTCAGGATTCGGCCTCAAGATTTTTGAAACAGCTTGGCGGATAGATGGTGAGGTAACTCTGTTTGAGAGAACACCATCTCTTATATCAGCACATAGCTCTTCCCATACCTCCTCAAGAGTGTGAAATGCATGGACGAGGCTGTGCGCAAATGGTGAGAAAACAAACTGAACTTCATCTGAGTAGATTAACCCACATAATAGATGGCAGTACAAAGACTGATGGAAGTCAGGACCAAAGATGACTTCATCAGGACTGCAGCACTGAGACATGATATCCTTCATTGCTTCCTTGAAACGCCGACTCCTGTACAAATTTGTTGTCGCAGTTGTAGCAAGAATGCCCCCTTGGGTAAAGACTTGCTTGCTCCCATAAACAAATTGCAAGGCTTTTCCGTTGCCAATAGGATATTCACTGCAAGTATGCCCAAACATTATTTTGGAACTCTGGATCATAACGCTGAAGGAAAATTTTGCAGACTCAAAATTATTATATAGCAGTATCACTGTTGAGGATATAACTTATAAAAGAAGCAGAATGTCACAAATATAAGCGAAGTTCCTTACCGATTTCTAAAAGCATATGAGGTTCGGAATATTTGAATTGTACTCTCAAGCAATTCATCATTGAATGGCAAAAACTTGGGTTTTCCCTGCGTCGTACCAGAACTGAAACAATAATTCAGAAGCAACGAAATTTAGAGTTCGCCTAATTCAGATACCAGTTGATGCAACGAGAAAAAAAAACTCCAACTAGTACCTTACGGAGAGGGAAGTGATGGGCTTCCCAGTTAGCACCAGCGAGTCGTCTCCATCGGCTATCCTCTGGATGTAGGACTCTATGTCACTATGCACACATAGCGGAATGCAGGATTTAAAACTCTTTGAATCTGTTCTCGTTCCAAGATTGAAGCGATTCAGATATTCAGCATGACCATTCAGTTCGAGAATCTTTCTCAGTGTATCCTGCTGCACGCGTCTAGCATCACGCGTTAGCAACTCAAACTCATCAATGATTTCTTCACTGCTGCAGATTGTCATTGGAACTTGCAGGTTCAGAACCTTATCACCTGCTTGTGCTGTGCTGAAGAGGAAGGTCTGCAAATATCCACATCGGAATAAAACAACCACATAAACCACTTGAAGAAACATTGCTGCAAAGAAAATTTAAATCGAATGCCTGAAAGTTATAAATGGGGAAGACTATCGATGTGGGACATCTAGAATTGCATGTTGTTCATGTGCATCATTCCACATATGTAAGACTGAGCTGGATCCAGCAGTATACTTGGGGTCAGTACTAGAATGGAAAGGAAGTACAAGCAGCTTCATAACCGACAAATTAGGCTACATATCATGAACTTTGCCATGAAATGGGTGGAGGAAACAAACATGTGGATACCTAACAAAGCCAACGACCAAAGAAGGCAATCTTTATGAATACATGTCAGTGGACGACGGAAAAGTAGAGTCTTCTTCTGACATACAAAAATAAAGGGAGAAATGGACGCCCACTTCTACTGAAGGGTGAGAGTATTGATCTCATGATGTCCTCCTATCCAAGAATAGTTAATCCCAAACTTTTGAGCAGCAATATTGATGATTGCAAGAGTGCTTATTTTAGGTATGTCTCAGTGGTTATATGTTAACTACCTTAACACTGAGTCAACCCTTTTCATGATGAACAACCATAAAGTCTACTTCAGCTATCAATTTTACAAGACAAACGGTAAAAGAAGTGACAGATTTTTTTTGAGAAGTAACTACCTATGAGTTACTCCTCAAGAGCATTAGTGGGCTACTTCTGTGAGAGGCAAATTTACCGAGTCAACCATGATACACATCATCCCAATATAATATAACCCACCTAAGCGTGAAAATTGTGAACTGTTTCTGCATTTCTGGAAGAGCCAACACAATCATGAAGAGGAGACTACTAGTCGCTTCTGGCGAAGCAGATTGTCATGGGCCACCACGCAGTCACACACATTTAGTGGATTGCTCAGGGAATTGCACGCAAAGAAATGACTTAAGTACAAAGATTGCTTCCCCATTGAAAGCACTGAGACTATCCGCAGCGGCATACTCTAAAGATGCTCTAAAGCTTTAGAGTATGAATATAAAGTAAAAACTGCTGCACTGGATACTCTAAAACGATACTCTATCATTTCTCTCACTCTATATTTAGAGTAGTACAGTGTTTACTCTATAGTGGGTAGTGGCGAGCCCCACTAGCTAAACAAAGGAAAAAATACTATAACTCATAAACCAAAAATCCAAATTAAATTTCGATTGCACCATTAAATTTGTCTCAATAAATCCTTCAAAACTAGATCACACATGGATATATTTAGATAAAGTGACAACTGGGTCCCACAGTGGATAGAGTGGATAGAGGATCATATAGAGGATGAATGGGTGCGGAAGAATTGAGTATAGAGGAGAGAATCTTGCTGAGTATGACGTATAAAGGATGAATATAGAGGTCCATGAGTGCGGATAGACTGAGGCAACTAAATGGCAAGAGAGGTACACAGGCACAGACGATTGAAGCATTTATTCTTTCCTGTACATCTGGCAATGGAGGAAACATGTAGGCCAATAAGCCCCCGACAAAAACATGGGTAGTTGCTTTGACCTACATAGGAGAAAAAAAGGGGTAATATCCCAGCTCCCAGACAGTACCTCTTGCACACCTTGTTGGCAGAGAAATAAAACTGCAACACACTACAAGAAGAGAGATAGATAGACAACCCTGAATCCCCAAATCAAGGAGGTTGATTTCCGGCAACTCTGCAACGGGATTCGTCGACTAGAGAGACAGATAAATTTTGGGGTGGGGGCCTTCACCGCAACAGGAATTGGAAAAAGAATCATGCTCAGATCCAAAGGAGGGGGGCGGGGAGCGGCTTTCCCAGCCATCACAGGCACAGCGCGGCTAGTACGTATCGGCAGTTCGGAACTGTTTCGCCCAAAAAAGGTTGGGCAAAGCAAGAGGGTAAGAGCTAATCGACAGAGCAAAATATGAATATTCATGCAGCATATACCCACTCGTTCATCGAGCATACACCGGCATATCGCCTCCCCTCCGACTCCGAGTACCATTAAGAATCGAACTTTTTCTGATTCCTCTCAGAAAATTCTATCGGTAATCATTTAAAGTTCACCCTGAGGCGGTGAGGCCTGAACCAGCAAAATCCAACCTTTTCGCAATAGAGAGGGCCGGCAGGCGGGCAGGCACTCACCGAATAACAGAGGTGCTGAAGAGGCGGCTTGCGTGAGGGGGACGGGGCGAGGAAGCCGGATGTCCGGAGGTGGAGAACAGTCAAGCTGTCGCGGATTAGTGGACGCTAACCGGGGTCCGGAGATGCTTGCTGCGTGCGTGGGGACTGGAGACGAAGCTTGCCGCTTCTTTTATAGCCGCCCGGCGACAGCTGCTCACTCCAGAGTTTTTTGGACTAGAACCAACACGCACGGAGGAGTCCGCGGGAGGCATTTTGATCTTCGTCTGGAGTCTGGTGTGCTATTGCACATGCGAGTAGCATGTGACAGGTGCGTGTAAAAACACAATTTCAAATTTTTATCAGGAAAAAAAGAGTAGAGTTCAATTCACCCTATTAACTAGTCACTGAATTTACCCCCCCCCCCCCCCCCCCCCCCTCAAACTTCAATACTAAACCACATATACACATTAACTTTCAAAATCAGATAAAATACCCCTTGATTCACCATTTTCAAACGTGTTTAGGGTGGTTTTGGGCCGACTTCTCATTTGGTTTCTTTCTTTCATAGCTTTTTCATATGAAGTGGTATAAATATAAACTTTACATCTAAGTTGTAGAGCTTGATACAATCTATAACCTTGTAGTTATAACTTGTAATATATTTTAGAGGCCCAAATATTTGTTTTCAGTTACAAATTTTTTAAAATTTATTGTTTTGAATTTTTTCAAATGAACTTAGATGTTAACATATTGTATACCAAAGTTGTAGTTTCCAGCAAAATCTACAACTTCATAGATGATAACCTTTTCTAAGTTCTCTAATTTTAAAATTCATCTTTTTACAAAAACTTTGAAACAAACTCAGATGTTGACATGGTCTACACAAAAGTTGTAGATCCTAATATGGTATATAGGCCTCGTTCGGCTGGCTGGTGGCTGGTGGCTGAGGCTGATTTATTGTGAGAGAAAAATACTGCTGGCTGGCTGGTGGCTGGTGGCTGGTGCTGAACTGGTGTGAGAGAAAAGCACTGCTGGCTGGCTGGGAGCCAGCCAGCCGAACAAGGCCATAACTTTACAGTTGATAACTTTTTATTTGAGATCATTTAGAGGCCTAAATTTTTGTCGTTTCAAATTTTCAAAGAAATTGGATTTCAAAGTCAAAGAATATAAAATGAACATATGGGTCTCTAAATGACCCTAGATAAAAATATTATCAACTATGAAGTTGTAGAACATATTAATATTTGCAACTTGAGCGTAGACCACGTCAACATCTTAACATCCGAGGTCATTTGAAATAAATATTTAGACCTTTAAACAATGTCAGATAAAAATGTTGTCAAACTAAAAACTTGTAGATTTTACTGGAAACTAAAACTTTGGTATAAACTATGTGAACATCCGAGGTCATTTGAAAAAAATAAAAAAACTGAATTCTAGAATCTACTAACTTAAAATAAATATCTGAACCTCTAAAATATTTTAGAGAAAAAGATTATCAACTACAAAGTTGTAAACCTGTCAAACTCAACAACTTTGATATAAAGTTTGTATTGATATGACTTAATATGGAAAAGTTATGCTTTTTATATAAGAGGGAGACCAAATGTGAGCCCCCCACAACCACGTCAGCAAAACAGCCCAAGGAACCACTTTTGAAATGGTCAGGGAGGTATTTTTTCTAGTTTTGAAAGTTAAGGTGTGTATATTGTCTGTTACTAAAGTTTGAAAGGTCAGTGTTAAATTTAACTTTACAGTAGAAAAAGGTACTGTCGCTGCAAAAGCCATGTTCGTGGATTTTGATTTCTCTCCATAAGCCATGTTGTTGTAAAATGCTTTCTCCCTTAGAGCATCTCCAACAGCTTCCTTATTCTCAATAACTGTGTTGTGTTGGGAGAGTTTAGTATAATTTATTGCTTTGGTAGCCCCTCTTTCTCATCTCCCTTTTTAGGTGGCCACCAACATTTCATCCCAACTCTCCTAAATTGAGAGAAAGGTAGACCTCCCCCAATACTACACACCAATCTCAACTACTAGATTCCAAACTTCCTCATGGGCATGGACACGCCGTCCCGTGCCTGCAATTCATCGAAGCCGGTCATCTGCCGCTGCCTTGAGCACGTGCCTCTCATTCACCCTGGGCACAAAATACCGAATACCGAGAACCGAACCGAAAAATACCAAAACCGAAATATTCGGTTCCTGTTCGGTTCCTACTTCTCAGGAACCGAATTTACCGAGGTAAAATCGGTTCTGTACCTCGGTAAACCGAAGTACCGAATATGTACCGAACATCATGAGTAGCGCGAGCAAGTCGACGCACATGGCCGCGAGCAGCCGGACCTGGTCTCGTTCAAGCAGGCCGTGTAGCCCAGCAGCAGCCCACCTAAGCATCTAAGCCAACTTATCCAGTTATCCTCACGTAAAGCCTCACAAAAATGAAACCCTAGTAGTCACGGTTAGCCAGTCAGCCAGCACTCAAGCAGGCGCAGCGGCGCCGCCGCCCTCGCGTGACCCCTTCGCCCATCGCCCACCGCGCTGCGCCTTCGTCCGTCCCGCTTCTCCCACCGCGCGGTCGTGCCTCGGCGGCTCGCGGTCACCCTCGCGCCATGCAGTCGCCCGTCGCCCACCACGGCATCGCACTGCACCTTCACCCATCGGTCGTCGCGACCTCGCCCGTCGCGGCCTCGCCCTCGCGGTCACGGTCACTCCGTCTCCCATCGGCCACGCCATCCGCCCGTCCCCCACGCGGCCGCGCCGTCGTCGTCGCGCGGTCGAGCACCTGAGCAAGGAGCGCCAGGAGAGGCAGCAAAGATGACCACTTCCATTGCTTCCTGCGACTCCATTGTTGTAAGCTGTTCGGTTATTTCGGTAAGTACCGGAACCGAACCGAAAGTACCGATACCGAATTTGCTCGGTACCGAGTTTTTTCAGGAACCGATCGGTACTAATTTCACGAGGAACCGAATTTGTATAGGAACCGAGGAACCGAACCGATCGGTTCGGTAATACCGAACGCCCAGGGTGACCTCTCATGCTAGGCCCAACCACAACCACTAGGGTCCATATGTGTCGCACTAAGCTCGTAGAGACGACCTTGGCCTTTGAGTTTTTGGCTTTGTTTGGCTTGTGTCGATGTCCCAATCCGACTGTCCAGAATTGTTTTTTCTCTTGAGTTTGAGATCGACGCGTGTTAATGTCCTAATCCAACCGGCCCGAGTTACTGTTTTTTTTTTCCTTTTTTTTGTGTGTTGTTTCTTGTTGCTGAGTCTCGATTCATCTTCTTTTTAATATATAATCGACAGCTCTTCTGCCTGATTCATTTGAATTTTTTTTATATAGACTGCAGTGTGCTTGCAATTACATAACGACGACCGTTTTTCTTAATTTTCTTCTGTGATATCATCGATGGCACAAAGCCACGGACCATTTAGCGTGATGTGACGCGGAAGACCTGAATAATGTCGGATGGTGACCCTATTCCTACTAGATATCGTTATTGTTATTCCAAGGAAAATAGGTCATCTCATACAGTCATATATATTGTGCCCGTTTGTTGAAACAGACCGTGTGTGTTGGTATGGACCCAAGATCATCATTCATTTTGAAATTGCGTATAGGTAGGTAGAAAGTATTGCGCCAATAATCTCAGGGAGCGGATGCGGATATATATGAATGTACCAATAGGGCACTGCGACCAGAGCTCCTCTAGGCCGCAAAGCATTGTGGTGAATATGATGTTTACGCAAGGTGATATAGCAAAGAAGACCTCGCTAATAAAGCTGAAGAAGTCATCGGCGAGGAAGATGAGAGACCATAGCATAAGTGGACAACTCGCAATGGATTGGAGCTGGACAATCAGCACTAGACGGGACTTGCTTGACGCATCTGTTCAGCAAGTTGGGCTAGAGAGAAGCTGAGGAATAATGGGCTTGCTAGAGAAGAAGACATCCATGACTACTCTATCCATGATGAGTGGAGGAGAGTTCACGCCTTTCCAACAATTTTCTATGCAACTTCTTTTCCTCAAATTGTCCCTTTTTTAAGCCTAGTTAAAATTGCTCTTCAGTTGTCATGATATTTTGTTAAAAATATTTTCTCTCTTAATATCGGGATATTCGGTGGAAATCGGACTGCAGGCCCGGGTCCATGCCGTGTAAGACACACAGCATTGTTAAACAAACTAGTTAAAACTATTTTGTACAGATAACCAACACGATGTCACCTTTTTGGGTTCAATGATACCGACCTATAACCTTCTTAATTAGAAAGCCATTTTTTTGTAATGCTGAACAAAGGCTTTTCCATGTGAAATGTAGGAGAACGTCACATAACAAGGCCACCACTAAGGTTTTGGAACATGGCTGTGGTTCAGAATCACCCAACGTTTTCCTTTTCTCCAGAAGGGCAACCCTGGGTGTCGCCTTTCGTGTTAGGGGGAAAGCATGCATGCCTTGGCATGTATCGAAATGGCAAGTCTGAAACCTGGGAACCATCAGTGCGCTTCCTAGTGCAGATCCGAATCACTTGTCTTTGTGGCTGTAGCTAGTGGACGGACCACAGCTCAGAGCGCGCAAAGCGGCCCGTCTGATTGGCGCCCTGAGCTCCAAATGCTTAGGGACTGAACTTTCTGCAAAATTACTGTACACAAACGAGTTTTACGAGATGTCTCCGACAGAATGTGTCTGTTATAAATGTATCTTTTTTGTTTAGGCATGTCTTTTTCCATCAATTACCAGCTCACGAGCTGTCTGTAAAAAATGCACTCAGAGGATTAGTTTGTAGTTTCACTATAGTTTTGACGTGTTTTGATGGGCTCGGGATTATAGGAATCTGAATTCTAGATAGGGACTAGAGAATCTAGATTCTGAATCTGAATAAGATAAAAAAGAACTGACATGTTTGGATTTGTTGATTCTAACTCATAGATTATAGTTAGTTGATTGAAGGGGTCTATTGTCATAATGCCTTCAATCTTGTGAACAAAGAGTAACTCAATTTATATAAATTTTTTAAAATAAATAAGCAAAAAATGACAGCACATATATAAATCAGGTTTGAATGTGTTTTGATGGGTATAAGTTGATGGGTATAAGCCTATAAGGACGTCTTTTGCCAAGCTAGTATTAGGTATTATCAGGTTTGATGTAGATTTTGAGATTTTTAATATCTATATAAGTGCTAGATTTTAGTTATCTATCTATTATCTCTCCTGTTCAGAATTTAGATGGAACAAGGATTCTTTGATCAGATTCTCGGAATCCCTAACCCATCTTAATAACAGGCCTTTTATTTGTAGGATATGCTTGTCTGATATCTACTTCCATATTGGCAGGTAGCTCCACTGTACTGCACAGCTGCACCGCGCTGGTGCCTTCGATCGCTTTCCCCCCACGTGTTATTGGTGCTAAAACAGCTCAAATATGGGGCTGTTGCAAGTTTGGCCCGGTTTTGAAGTAGGTATTCTCCACTCGCTTTGTATCTCGTCAGTTCGTCACACACATGCATATCACGCTCGACTTGTCTATATACTAGTGTCAGGGCACGCGCCTTCGCGCGCCCGTGCTGGAAAAAGTGCGGGTGCTGCGGACCGTGCTGTGAAACAGCTAGATAATATGAGATAGCGCCGCTCTAAATACAAACATCATATTCATATATGACATGGACCTTGCATAGTTGTGGCACAGTAAAAATCAAACATAACCAAGTAATCGCGCGCATACGCAGGCACTAGTATGGAGAAAATGTGCTGAGCAATAAGTTACATAGACCCACTAACACATTGAGTAAACTACCTGACACAAGGTGAACCAATCTGGCCAATTTCGTTTTTTTTGAAACTTGGCTCTCGGGCCTTTCAATTAACTTCATGCCTGGCTAAAATGCCGGCAACTTGACTGCTTATAAACTCAGGAATCGGATATTCCCAAACAAATTCCGAACCAGAACTTTGGTTCAACCCTATAGCAGCTATCTCATGCGCAAACGAGTTACATGTTCTTGGAACATAAAAACATTCAAAGAGATAAAAGTGCTCTCTGATCATAGCCCGAATATCTCTGAAAATCACCCCCGATGAGGTTTGGTCCAGTGATGTAGACTGAATAGCATCCGCACCAGGACCGAATCCGTTTCCAACTGCAATCGAGAAATGCCATGTGCTACTGCCACCTCGATGGCCTTCCAACATGCTGTAGCTTCGGTCATCAAGGAATCATGAGCCCCAGCTAAATTGCCGGCTCCTACTAAGACCATATCACCCGAGTGATCACAGAAAACAAAGCCCCAGCTGCCCTGTTTGATACTCTGAACAAAAGCCCCATCAGTATTCACCTTCAGTATTCCTTTCGGGGGAGGTGACCATGCGATTGACATCCTGTTTTGTTGCATGATGATAGTTGATGGTTGTTTCTGTAATTCATTCATCAATCGAATCACAGCTGCAGTAATCATCTGCGTAGTGTCCAACGCCTCCCTAGCATTGACCTTGTTTCGGGCGTCAACGCCTCCCTAGCATTGACCTTGTTTCGGGCGTTCCACCATCGCCATAGCAAAATGAAAATTTTGTAGCGCTTCTCATCAGGCATATCCAGAATTCTCTCAATCATATCACGGGCTGAATGCATCTCCGTCAGCTCCAATCTTTCCTGCTCTAGGCCTAGTTCTTGCCAACATTTTCGCACAAATTTACACTTCAGGAAACAATGACCTCCAACCTCATCAAGACGCTTACAGACTGGGCAAAGTGTGTCAGTCCGTAATCCCCGGCGTTTGATATTTATCTTCAGTGCCAAACTGTTGTGCGTGAGCCTCCAAACAAATTGTTTAATTTTTGGGGGACATGTCAAGTGCCAAACTCTCTTCCACTTTAAACCCTTCGCCGATCCAGGACCAGAGGAAGAAGAACTCCCCTGTTGCCTTGTGGCTTCATATTTCCGGACATCATGCAAGACATGGTATGCCGATTTGACTGAGAAAGTGCCTTTGTTATCAAAGGGCCAAGCAACAAAGTCATCCTGATTTGTTCTTACTGGAATTGCCATGATTTCTTTAACATCTTCCCAGAAAATATCGTTTAGCAGTTGGACATCCCAAGAACCTGTACCAGGATCAATGAGTTCCGATACTTTTGGCCAATTTCGATTTGACAACACAGCGACCTATGGGGAACACCAAGTGCGTAGGCAAATCGAAATTGGCCAAAACAAGGAAGAGCTGATCAGCTGACCATATAATATTTCCATCAAACTTAGACCTCATAAACTGATTTCATTAGAATAAAAGGTAACAGACCAAGAAGTTCGAACAACCCATTACACACCCTGGAGCATCTTAAAATCTTATCTACGTAGATAAAATGTGAACCCATGAAACAATCCATCAACATTAGACTAAAGCATTGTTTGCATGCAATTCTGGAGATGAAGGAAAGCCTAGGGGCCCCAAATGAGTATGTTGATAGGATGAGCTTGGTTGCTGTCAACGGAAGAGTTATAAAGGCAGCAGCACAGCATGGCAGACTGCCCCTAAATTTGTAAATTCATATAGCTACAAGCAGTAAGACACTAAGGACAGTTGTATTATTAATATATATTTGAAAAATAGGCGAAGACAAAGCAACATGACATGCAACAAAGGAATGGTGCCAACTTTAAGATGAAGGTTAGCAGACTATGCTGGTGGAGAGGGAAGTGAGGAGCGATGGACGCATCTATAAATGAGAGAATAGTTGTTTTCACCTAGATTTAGCCTACGGTCTACTGGAGGACAAAAAAGGCCAGGGACAATTTGGTCACCCCGAACTGATATGCAAACTGTCGAGCGGCAGCTTCAGGAACCCCGCAGACCGACGCTAGGTGTTCTGGTTGTGTTGCATGACGTCATGTACATTGATATCCTCATCTGTTGTGGTTTCCTGGAGAGTGAAAGTCAGGTAGTTTATTAGTAATTGAGCTGTAAAACTATCTAGTAATGCAATGCAACACATTTTGAATTATAAGCTCATAAAGGAGGCGAACAGGGCAGCAATGGTGTGCTACCTCTTCAGCATCATTTTTCCCTCAAAAATAGTGCGCTGGAAGTAGAGCAGTTGGGTAACCAAGATTGGCCTTGGAGCTCAGGCGAATCCCTAGAGAGGAAGGTATGTCTGTTTATGAAGATCATACCTTGCATAGCAATATGAAAATGAGAAGCACAATTAGCAAGAGGAAAGGAAGAAAATATACAGAACCAGTGAAAACCGACATTGAATAGCATAGATCCAAATTATTTTCTAAGAGAAAATACAGACACAACAAATTGCCAGACACGATCACATTTAGAAGAAACCCTCAACATGGATATTCACTGAACAAATTTTGTCAGGAAATATACAGCCACCATAAATCACATGCGCCTATAGCAAAGACCCTCACTACGGATCTGTTGCGTCTAACGCTTTGGAACCAGATTAGGCTTAGAAAGAATGTTTTTTTGCTCTATAATAGAGGCAGTAATGCGCAAGCCTAAAGCAGTAAAGTGATCGTTTTTTTAGAAGTTACCATAGCAGTAAGACAGAATCTTAAATTGCTATTCTCATCGCTTTTTTAAAAGGTACCATCAGAACATGACTCCCTAGAACACATTAGAACCATTCTTAGGCTCATAATCTTGGTACCAATCAGATGAGGAAGGTCCCTTTGAGGGTTGTTTATGGATATCTATTTCATGCAACCATGTAATATTTCAAGCAAATGGAAGGTCATAACAAAATAAGGAAGACTATGTAGAAGATAAAGAAAAAGCAGATGTGTTACTAACCACTCTGTGGAGAGCTGATTCTTTCACAGGGGTTTGGCATGTTATTAACTATGTCATTATGGCTTGCGCTGAAGGCTAACAACCCGATGATCTCCAGAATGGAGAATTCGTAACAAGGCCATGTGACACTGACATGAACTCTACGAAATAAGAGGCTGTGAAGAATTATAATGGAGAGAAGCATGTACCTTTCATTTGTAGATTTTGACTTTGTTGTTGCGAAATCGTCCACCATACCACCAGGAACCTATTTTCATAAGCTGGAACCCGAGTTTGCTCTAGCCCCAAATGAGAAAAGATAGTGATACATGCACAATGTACAGAAACAAACTAAGATTAGTTATAACTGATTATATGTTTAAATTATGGCAGCAGTGCAGGGTTCTGAACATTTCGAGTTTCAGCACTGAATTAAAAAACTAATCCAACAAACATATGCACCCCTTTCGGACTCACTTGTATATATGAATACAATTTAGGCATATATTTCTTTGATCTATACTTGTTAAAATATGTTTTGCCAGACATTCAAATATGTTTTGTTTGACGTTGCAATAGCTTATGAGATTCCAAGTCCTGTATGCATTAATGCCTTTTTGTATGGACTGGAAATGTAAAAAGAATATTTTTTCCCAAAAAAACTCAACCGGTGAACTCTGAATATTGTTTTTTGTGTCAGGAAAATGAAATAGCTAAGAACTGATTAATCATTGGTTTTGATTATTTGAACGGTACTCTATGAACCCTGTGCAGTGACTTTAGGCTGCCCATTCAATCAGAAAAACACACAGTGCATAGAAATAGATATGAATCTGCATCACCAGAAAAAAGAATAAGTAGAGGCCGCAGAGCGCTAAAATTGCATCGCTAAATTAGCAGTTCGCACAGGACTGTTTGGTTGCAGAAGTGTTGCAGTTTTCATGAATCCAACATATGTAGTACAAAAATCCACCAAAGAATATGTGGCATACGCAGGGAAAAATATCTTGGATAGTAATTGTAGTAGCCCAATATGTTCAGTGGTAAGCAAATCCACACGATTAACAGTGTTGCAATGTGCACTGACAACTACAGAAAGGGAGTTCATAATCGAAGGAGATAAAAATACCTTGGTTCAGTGGATGGCTAAGAGAAGGCTAAGTATCAATGTACATTGGCAAATCACACCTGCTAAAAGAGAAGGGTAAATGAATATGCAAAAGGTTACTTTGCAACATAAAAGGGGGAATAATGCTTTGCTAATGCAATAGCTATTTAACATTCAGCAATAAGCGGGCGTATCCTACAAAGGCTCAACACACACATATATACATACCTGAAGCAACAGTGCTTTGCAAAGGAAAGTAGCCTTATTCCTCCATGCTACACATGGTCGGTAACACCTAGATAAACACGGTATGCTCAGAAGAAAAACAAATCTATGTTGATCCTTTTTTGTCATCCATGAAAAGGTTTATAAAGCAACAGTATGAATATTAGGGACCTGGAGTATAGCAGTCAGGTACGAAGCAACAGTATGAACATCTCATATTGCTAGTCATACAGTATCTAGATGCACACAAGAAGAACGTCACCGTGTTCTGAGGCATCTAGTTGAGCTGCAGTGGTTGGCCAGGGTATGAAATCGAACCTGAAACAGGTAAAAAAATTAAGAACAAAACCAAATAGATGAAACCACATGAAATTGATTTGGACAATCAATAAAGTAAGCACAGTACATACCTGGTCCAAGTCATCAGCCAGCCACGAGATCGAGTTGGAATCGAACCCCAGCAAACCCTAGGACACGAGCCTCCGCGAGCAGCAGCAGACCAAGCATATGCCACATTGAGAGAGAGATGGAGAGAGATGAGCAGGCGGTGGGGGGTGCAGCAGACGCCGGAGCGCAGCCGGGGCCACCGCAGGGGTTCGGGCAGCGCGCCGAAGGGCGGCCACCGTGGGGGGATCCGCCGGTGCGGCACCACTTTGGGAGAGAGAGATCGAGAGAGAAGGAGAGAGGGGAAGAGATGAGCACCTAGGGTTTCATGAAACACACGAGAAGACGCAGGCCGGCGGGACGATGTCACATCAGGGGGGTGGCGGGCGCTGCACCGACGCCGAAGGCCGGCCACCGCCGAGGTCGGCGCTGCTCTGGTCGCACCATCCGCGTCGAGAGAGGGATCGTAGAGGAGAGAGAGAGACGAGGAGAAAAGAACCTTCGTGAAGGACAAGCTGGAGTTGAGTATATATCTGTCTCGCTGGATTGCGACGAGAAGCGGGAGAAGCCCGGGAGAAGCTAGAGAACGTAAGGAGAAGCATGAGGAGCTGGCTCGGGTGGAATCTGTTTGGAGAAATCTGGGCCATTGAATGGCAGATCGGATGACGAGGCTAATTTCGGGCGACGTGGCCAGGCGGTCCTGCGGATGAGCAGGCCACCCTTCTTGGGGTTTAATTAATTAATAATAACTATGTATGTTATAATCATTGGTCACTTGTCATCGTGTAAGACCAAGGTCCAAGAAGATCATCAACGTCACCTGTTCTTTGTTTTAACGGTAGTTCTAGGTCTGGGACGTCCGGACGCCCGTGCTGCACTCTGTTTCTCTCGTTCGTGCTAGCATGCCTCCATTGGCGCTTACATTTCGCTTGGCCATATGGTCCCGTGTCTCGGTCGTCGCCCGCGCTGTCAGACTACGCACGGGGACCGCTTGCGCCCCCTCCCCGCTTCTCGTGTGCATCCCATGTGTAACACCCGATCTACTTTTAAAACACTTATACGCAACACTTGCAACATACGTTTGAATACAGATGAAACGTTTGAAACATGTTTCTGAAACACTTGAAAAAACACCTGAAAAACGCTTGAAAACCATTGCAAACATACACAACATATGTGTGAAACATAACATCAACACACTTGCAACATACGTCTGAAAACACGGATGAAACATTAGGAACAAACATTTGCAACATACATGTACAACCATTGCAACATATGCAACATCCCGATCTACTTTTGCAACGTCCATATGAAATACTTGAAACATACCTCTGAAACATCTGAAACACTGAAACATACGCTTACAACATGCGTTTTCACCATTCTTCATCTGTACAACGCAAAGTAGAGCGGGGAACGCCCGGTTCTGGCCACCCAGCGGCCAATGATGGTGGTGCAGCCAGCTGCGCCTGCGCTTGGCCTAGGCCTGACCACACGCGATGTCCGAGCGCCTGCGCGATGGCTGTTGCTGGGTTGGCCCGATTAGCCGCGGCACCGGCGAGCAGCCAGACCCCGGCGGCGACGAGGAGGCTCGCCGGCTTGGTGGAGGCTGCCGTGGCGATCGGGTAGCATGGTAGAGGTGGTCGTGGCGAGCGGTCAGCGCGGTGGAGGTGGCCGTGACGAGCGGGAAGCGCGGCCGTGCGGGGTGCGGCGATGTAGAACGCCGTGAGGCGGAGCGAGGAAATATCACATCGTCCAGTTCCATCGAAGCGTCTAATTGATTTGATAGATGAGAGCAGTTTGTTGAGCCGGTCCGTAGGCCCAGGAAGCAAGCGTTCGGACGGATGGGCGCCCTGCGTGCAGCATTACCATTTCTTTTTCTTTCTTTTTCTAAGATGAAGTGTCTGTTCTTTGCTGTGTGGTCTCTCAGGCACATGAATACCCGTTCTTATCCTAGATGCTACTGATATTGTGAATCTGTGACGAGAGTTGCACACTCTAGGCTATGTTTGGTTTGGGGATAAGGTGGGACAGGATGGTGTCGTCCAAAATTTTTAGAGTGGGAGATCTCATCTCTTTGTTTGGTTGAAAGGATAGGTTAAATTCATGTTATATGTTTGGTATATGAGAGACAGAGACCGGGAGGTTAGATGGTATGCTACGGCAGTAATGCTAATTTAGCTAGCTAACCAAGTTGGTATGCTGCGGCACCTACTCTTGTGTTTCTCCTGTAGTGCTGCTAGTTTGGGACAGCCGGACAGGGCCGTCGCTACTGCTCGAGTAATACTAGTACTGCTTGTTTGGGACGGGTGGGAAACTGATGCTGGGAAATGGACTTCGAATGGTTCCAACCCATGGTTTCACAAGCAGACTGGATCAGTCTGGTGTTAGATGATGCTCAGTGTCAGGAACTCAGGATTGCAGGAGAACGCTACAGAGATGGCATCGTCCCAAGACCGTGGCAGCCCCGTTCGCCCTGAAAGTACTGTTTGCTGATTTATTGTGAGAGAAAAACAATGTTCGTTAGTTGCAAAAATACGACTTATAAGACAAGCGAACAGGGCTCGGCAGAATACTCGTGTAGTTAGGCCGGAGTAGGCTTCATAGGTTGGCTCAGCCCATGCGGCTCAGTGTTCCTTTGTTGCGCATAAAATGGCATCACCAGCGCTAAGCGAGGTAGCAAAGACCATGCGCCCAGACATCCGGACGGACATGCGCCTCCGGACGCCTGCGTGCTGCTGCGTGCCGTGACTCCTTTTGTTGCTGCTGCGCTCCGCGCTTACCCACACCTAGGATGGAGATACTGCTTGTTTACATTTGCACTAATTATAGCATGTGTGTGGACCCGCCCAGCTGCATGAGGGAGAGAGAGGGAGCACAACGCGCGTACCCATGTGTTGATCTGGGTGCTGGCACTCTGCATATGCGCATACACTTTGACCAAGGAGTGGTCAACCGTTTGAGTTGCGCGCTCGTCTAACTTTGGAGCTGGCCCGTATGACAAAGATAGGCAGCGCCGACTAGATGTGTGCAGCGCGTGCGTGCCCACGAGCCAGAACACGTGGGGAGCAACATTTGCTACAACATACTGAAACAAGGTGAAATAAATAGAAACATACGCTTGCAACATATGTGTATAGCCACTACAAATATATGCGACATCCAGATAAAACACTTGCAACATGCATTTAAAATAAGTGAAACGTTTGGAACATACACTTGCAACATAAGCGTATAGCACTGCAACATGTGCAACATCCAGATGAAAACATGCAATATCCAGATGAAACAGCTGAAACATTTGAAACTACATTTTACAACATACCTGTATAGCTATTGCAACATATACAACATTCGGATGGAACATACACATGAAACACATACGCCAGCACAGAGCTCGATGTCCACGGTCACCAGGGAGCAGCAAATGGCGCGTGCAGATGCGGGGCCGACCCTCCTCTCACGAACTCATGTTCTCTCTCCGGTCACCGCGCATGCACGGGCCCCACACTTATGCACAGCACTGTCAGCACAGCACACGGGAGACGGAGGTGGTGGACCTCTTGTTGTGCTCCTAGCCGAGATTATTATATGCTTTGGATGCTTGCTCGCATGTCTCGAGACTCTGTACCTCACGCCGAACGAGTGGTCACACGTGCTCCCATGCGCTGACCACGAAAAATGATGAGTGCGGCTCTATGACTACAACACGCGCCCCTCTTTTTTTTTCTTGGTCATCACACGATACGGGTAGGTCCGTCTGAAGTCCGGATCAACCAAGCATTAACGAGCTAGTAAAGGTTTGTAAACAAAGATTCTGAAGTCTGAACTGTCAATCCTATTCTGGTTTATTCCTTTCTCTCTGGTTCTCTTCTTCTTCCCCAAACAACCGCCACTAACAAGAAGATAGGTGGAGGCCACGGCGCCACGCGTCTTTATAAAATGGTTTTATCTGGTTACAGTGTGATTTCCAGCCCATTAGCACCTTTAGCTCTAGTTCAGAAGAAGAATATTCTATATTTAGGAGAAAAATGTTTTAGGTTCACAAGAAAAATGTTCTAGCTTCATGCGTAAAATGTCCTCGGTCATGAGAAAAATGTCCTAGGTCAAATGTTCGATGCCAGGTAAAAAAAATCTAGGTTGAGAAACTTTTTCGCTTCATGAGAAAAATATTCTAGGTTGTAAAGAAAAATGTTCACCTTAAAATACAAATGTTCTATCGCCAAGAAAAATATGCCATGATTAAAATACTAATGGATGAAATAATCACAATGAATTAATGTTGTACAAGGAACTCACAAGATATCAGGAAATAAAGGGTAACTAAAGCATGATGAGAGACATTTTAAATAGAATTAATAAAGAAATAACATAATAAGTGAAAGAAATAAAAAAAAACTACACCGTGAAACATCTCATGAAGAATGTGAAAACAATAAAAATGCACCATTGAACATCTCATGATTACTCTGCGGACTCCCAAAATATAGCATAAAACATCTCATGAATATTGAGGAAGAATTGAAAATATATCATGGACATCCATGAATACTACACGAAAAAACAGATATACCACAAAAATCTCATGGACACTATAAGAACATTACAAAATACACCACAAAATATGAAACCATAAGAACAACTATAACGCACCATGAAACATCTCAAGAATAATGTGAGAACAATTGAAAATACACATAAAAATCTTGAAAAATATAATAGAGAAAATAAAATATTACATGTTCTAGTTTAGGAGTAATGTGCCTATCCACGAAAATAATACTATACCTAGTAGAAAAAAGGTGAAGAAGAAAAAATCAAATAGGATAACAAAAAGAATAAAAAGGAAAATAAAGAAAAAAAGTAAAATGAAAAAATAATAAAACCATGTAATAGAAGAAAATAAAAAGAGAAGAAAAAGGAAATAAATAGGGAAAACAAAAAAGTGAATTATCGGCATGAAACGTTTGCCCAATATGTGGGCTTAAAAAAACATGTACTACCAAAAAAAAGAAAAGCTATCGAGGACCACGCGTAGTGCGGGTGGCAAGAGCCGGTGGTGTCTTGGACTCGGCACTGGTGTCTCACCTGGGGTATTTTCCCCTAAATTTCTGTGCAGGTATCCTCAGGCGTCTTTGGACCACAAGGGGAGGCGACACGCCCGTCGCTAGCAAAGCTCGTGTCTTCGTGAATGTCTTGTAGACGTATGTTGTGGGTACTATAGGTTTAGGTCTAGCATATATCCTAGTGGTGTGTGGCGTGTGTTTGGTTGTACGTTCAGATACTACAACTTATACTACCAGATCTAAGAAATAAACAGCCTGTTCGTTTCGCTGGTTTATTGTGCTGAAAGCACTGTTCGCTGGTTTGTTGTGAGAGAAAAACACTGCTGGATGGCTGCTGATTCTGCTGATAAGTCCAAACGAACATGGCGAAAAAAAGCTATTCTGTTACGGGCTCAAGTTCAAATTGTGCGTGAATCGTAATCCTCCCTCCGTCGTGGGCTGCATAAGCTTTGAATTATATACTTTCGTGGGCCAAAATTTAGCTAGATCATACATGTAAATAATGAACAGGCCATCTTCCGCTGGAATAGTCTCGGACGGGAGGGTTTGCGCAGCGTGAGCTTCTCTGCAATACTCTCATGCAAAGCAGCGAGACTAATCCGCAAACGTGGAATCGAATCAAGCGAACAAAATTCCGACAGGCGCTACTTCCTTTTTGGAAAAAAATACAACTCTTTCCTATATTTGGTTGGTTTTGCACGCGTGCTCATTCTATTTATGCGTGATTGGCTGCGCACGTGCGGGATCAGCGAATTAACGATCCAACATCCCCGCAACTTTTTTTTGGAAAAAAAATATTTCTGCAACTTTTCTTTTTTTCCGAAAGTTACAAAGTTATACACATAACGTACAACTTGTGGAACAAACTTCAACGTATAACTTATACACATGAGTTCAACATATATCTTCAATGTAACCTACTACGTGACTAAGTTATACTCACAGTCTTTACGTATAACTTGTAGAACAAACTTAAACGTATAACTTATACACATGACTTCAACATATATTTTCAACATAACTTACTACGTGACAAAATTATACACATAACTTTTATGTATAATATTTTGCGGAACAAACCTATCAACATAATTTCTAAGAAAGCTATAAAAATTATACATAAAACTTTTACGTATAACTTGTTTGTATACTTAGATATATAACTTGATAAATGACTTAGATGTAAAGTTGTACGTATAAGTTATATTCAAGAATTTAGATGTACAAATTAATATCATAATATATTAGTAGAAATATAAAAACTAAGTACCAAACAACTATGTAGTATAACTTATAAGTTAGATGAATATATTTATATATATAAGTCAACATCAATAACTTATATTATAATAATAACTTGTTTGTATAACTTAGATATATAACTTGTTGAATGACTTAGATGTAAAGTTGGACGTATTTATACAAGAACTTAGATGTACAAATTAATATCATAATATATTAACTTAAATATAAAACTATAAAAAGACAAAACGTGGTGCACTAATTTATATTATTCGTCTACAACTAGAAATGGATAATATATAATCAAGTAAAATAGATAGATTAATGCATAAAAAATAAAACGATAAATAAAAAAGGGAAAATAAAAAAGGAGAAAGACGGACGCACCATGTAACAGAAAAAAGGCAACGAGCACGTGCGCGTTTCTGTTTCGGATCGCTCGGCACCTTGTACCAGAATGCAACGAGCAACATGTGGTGGAGAGTCTCTCGCCCGATCGGATCATTCGCTCGATCAAAAATTAGTGAACGATCGCAGGAATGGATTTGGGCATGCAAAGCCTGCTGAGGGAGTCCACACACACCTCTCCTTGCCATCCCTTCTATATACCTCTTTGGCTCTTTTTCTCTCGCCATTGCCGCCAACAAAACATCATCGGAAACTTACTTTTTCATGTGTGGCTCTGTATATATGTCCACGTGCAGTTGTCATATGTTGTATATTTAGGGAATGCCACTAATCTTTGTTGTTGACAAACCCGTTATGTGTATATCCAATCGTGAAATTTTGCTTGTTACAAATTTATTGAAGCTATTTTGACATTTGGGATCCTAAGAGTATGTCCACCAAATCTCCCTATTCATTCTCCCCTATAACCGGTTACAGGACTGTCGGTGTTTTGTAAATCGGACTAGTAAACTTATACGATTTCTGCGCTGCTCTAGGAAGAAGATGGTAACATCCAATAGACATGAGGATTTATACTAGTTCAGGCCGGAGCCCTACGTCCAGTCTCAGAGATGGTCGAGTATGTGTTCCTCGCTTGAATGCTCTGAAGTTCTTATAATGAGGGGTGCAAGAATAATGAAAGAGATGGTAGAACCTATGCTAGATGAGAGACAGCCCGAAGGGAAGCTCTAGGAGCCCTACTGCTATGGTGAATGGATGTAATGGTAGAGGATGAAGAATGAGACCGTGTCCTGAGATGGGTGCCCTGGCTGTCCTTATATAGAGTTCGGGCCAGGGCTTGATACAAAGAGTAGGTTCACTCGACCGAAGGGTCGAGAGCGTAAGGGAGGTCCTAGCTAACTTAGCGTGCAAGCTACGCCGTCTTGTGGAGCTCGTCTGGGCGTGGCTGTCATCATGGTTTGGTGGCCACGTCACAGCAGGGTAAGGCCCTAACACCTAAAAATCATAAGAACAACATTACTTAGGTTACCAACAACAAATTATCAAATATCGTAACAACATATTCTGGACAGCAGCTACGTATTCTTATTACAACTGGAGATTCCCAAATCCTAAAGGCATGATACAAGATAATCTGGAAAGCTTATAAAATACCCTACAATTCATTTTCATACCTCAACACTTAATTCCAAAGTTTACCTAGTCGAAATTCCAAAGTTCCAGAAATCTGTCCTCTCCAAACAGAGAGCAGTCATTTCTGGATAGCCATATTAAACAGCTATAACTCCTAGACTAATAGGCCAAATGCCATCAATTTTTGACATAAGCTAGTTTAACCAGTTTACTACCACTTTGTTATTCACAAGTTCCCCAGCAAACAATTTTATCAAAGTTCAAATCCAAAATTACTACCAGCTGTCCAGAGAACCTAGAAATATAAAAATTAAATATTTATTCATGTATCAAACTTTCTCTATGACCAAACCAAAGATACCACCAGTTCACTCATGTCATGAAAACACCAGAAGTAAAGTGTGTCAACCTAGAACATTTATTTTAACCCCTTTCTTAATTTACTTAATTAATTAAGTGGGAAATTAAACTTATATTCAAACTGCTTATAAAATTCTATAAAAACTACAGGAGGCTCTCTGGCCTACTAGGAGGCTACTGTAAAAATTTGAACTAAAGTTATTCAAAGAAACTCCCTACACAAAATTCACAAGCCAAAAAGGCTAATTTTTACAAAAATAGGAAACCCTATTGAAAAGTGTCAAACAACAGATTTCATATTTTTCCTAGTACCATTCTAACCTAAGAACAACACTTCCAAAATTTTACCTTTACTGGAACTATAGAAAAATTATGAAAATTCATTCAAGTATCTCTTAATATAAAATGATAGCATCATAACTTGAAAACTAATCAAGCAATAGGATCCAAACTTTTACCAGAGCTAGTATATACATGAAAGAACATACTCACCAAATTTCATAATGTTTGGAACACATAAGCTCAAGATATGGTTTAAACAAGTTTGCATGCAATTTAAAACACATTTCAAAACCCTAATTAATTCTTCTAGAAAATAAACATCACATAAGCATTTGATATTTTTTCTAGAAGCTACACTTTATTTGGAGCCCAACAAAATTTGGATCACCATTTTTGGATCTACCAAACCCTAGATATGAAAATCACAAACATCAGTCAAATCTGTGAAAATGATAAAGAAACTGGATTTTTCAAAAATAAAAAAGGGCACTGGGCCGGCCGACCCGCCAGCGCGGCCCAGCTCGCGCGCCAGCTCACGCAATGGCGCGGCCCAACTCGAGCGGCGTGGCCCGCTCCCGCGCGTGCGCTCTGACGAGCGGGTCCCACTAGTCAGCGAGACGAAGGCAGGGGGAAACGGTAGAAGGCGAACTCGCCGCCGGTGGCAGCTCCAGCAAGACCAAGGGCACAGGCACGTTTGCCTCTTCCTTGCGAACCTAGGGGTGCTACTAATTGGAGCAATTGCTGCGACTATGGGGGATGGCGGCGGGCATGGCGGCTCACGACCGCGGTTTGGCCGGCTCCGGCGACTAGACGGCGGCGCGACCCAAACGGTCGGTCCCGTGAG
The DNA here is from genome assembly GCA_038087645.1 of Saccharum hybrid cultivar R570. Taxonomy (NCBI): domain Eukaryota; kingdom Viridiplantae; phylum Streptophyta; class Magnoliopsida; order Poales; family Poaceae; genus Saccharum; species Saccharum hybrid cultivar. The sequence continues at coordinate 1,753,044 of JAQSUU010000100.1, forward strand.
CATCAGTGGCTCAAGGCAGACTCACAAAGCCAGAGAAGGAAGGATGTGGGGTCCTAGAGAAGCACGGCCACGACGACGGTGGCGCTCCGACGAGAAACGCCCGAGGCGGACGGTGGCGGAGATGGCAATGCGGCCTTACCTTCACACGATTGACTCAACTACGGGGTGGAGGAGACAGGGGGGTTCAAGATGGAGCAGCAGACGAGGTTTGGTGGACAATGGTGCGGTGGTGAGTGCGCGCGAGCTCACCAGAGTGGAGGCGGCAATGGCGGCTTAGTTTCTCCGCTCAGCAGACGAGAGAAGGAAGGATGAGGAGGGAATGGATGGGTGAGGTCGGGATGACAGCAAAGGCACCCTTCTAGGCGCTCGGTAGCTGGCCAAGGCGCCAGGTCACGCGCGGCTCGTGGAGGACACGCGGCGGCGACGACCTGTGGCTATCGGTGACTGAATTTTCGTTTCAGAGCTCGATGGCGTCGACTAACAGCGCGATTTTGATTCCATTTTACTCCTAATCAGGCTTGAATTAGCAGAAGGTGATAATACCAAAATGGTAGAGCTACATGAGGACTACTATTTTTTCAATTGGAGCTTGGACTGGTTCGGCCTGGTTTGTAAGTTACAAGCTGTCAAAGTGAGGTATAGTGAAACGGTTTACAGCTCAACACTTAGTCAAAATGGCTAAGTCACAAAACAGCTTCTAAGACTGACTTGTGGGCCATTTTTGACCATGTTCTGGTCATTTTCATGAGATGGCCATATTAGAACTTTTGTTCCTTATGAAATTCTCTACAACTTTGCTTAAGGTTGCTCCTCCATGCAAGATTTTTAAGCTAGACTTTTTAATTGGTCAAACTAGATCACTCTAGGGTCCAAACTTAGTCAACAACCCTTGGAAGGGCAATTTGATAATTTTGGTCAACATGAACATTGCTCCACTACTTACCCTAAATGTAATTAAGGTGTTATAAGACCTAATTAGCCACTCTACACATAGGTTGCACAAAATTCCTAGTGTCACATACTTTGAAACAAGTAATTCAATATTTTCACCCAAATGTTGCAAGCTCATGTTGCACATGTTGCATGAGTGTGTTGCATAGCACTTGCTAATTATGTTACACTAAAGTGGTTGGCATGTCTCAAAAGGAAGTTGCACATATGGTACTTGTGTGTTGCACACTACTCACTTCTTAATACACATGAAATATAAACACCTGTTGCAATGTTTCAAAAGCATGTTTCACATATTATAAGCTCATGCATGAGATGAATGATGCTCACACTCTGGAATTAGATGATTAATGTTAATGCTTATGAAATGCAATGCACTTAAGGAAGCCAAACACCTAGGGTGTTACAATTGCTGCCCCTCGGTCCTTGTGAGGTCAGTGCAGCATGCCCGCTCTTGTCAAAGCAAGCATACTGAGCCATGCTCGATCTCTCACCGTCCTACCCAAGGGTCATGACGGGGGAGAGGTCACGCGTCTTTTGTGTGGCTAAGGCAAGAGAAAGGGTCATGGCTGACCCTGGCCTAGGTGTTGGGCTAGCATGCTCGTCCTAGCTAGGCCTCGATCGTTCGGGCCATTGTTAATCCGATGAGTTACGGGCCACGTGGCCTGCCAACTAATCGACGCCTTTGAGACACCCTAGGATTATAACCCCGACAGTTGCCCCCGAGCATTTTTGTGATCACAAAGTGATCGTGAAAGTGTTGATATGCGTGTTTGTTCAGAGTACGAGCTGATAGAATCGGTCTACTCGAGCTTCATTGATCGACCCTTTTTGTGGGCTAGTGTGTTCGATGCGGTGGGCGGTCATTGTGTTCTGCTTTGTTAAGATGTCCTGGTGTTGAGGTACATGACCACTGTGCCTCGGCGCGTCAATGTACCATGCATCAGGGTTTGTGACCCAAGAGGAGCCAAACTGTCTCGTTGACCTATGTTGTCCCCGCCTTTGCAAGAGTCCCAATTTTCCTGACCCTAGGTGAGTATTCGTCACCGGTCGTGACCTCCCTTGGTTCACCACATGACGAGGGAGTCTCGGGCTGCTCAGTCTACTTCTAAACTTTATAAGCGGGGGGCCTTCTCCTGTTTGAAACACTCGTATCTATGACTATGGATTGCTCCCTTCCTCCCATTGGGCAAGTGTGGAAATAAGAGAGAGAGAGACACGATTATCCTTTCCAATAGCTAGTGCTAGAAGGGATCTTGCGAGTAAGGGAGGATGAGATGACGTGGAGGTCAGCTCCGTGATCATGTGGCCTTGGTTTTACCTGTGCCTGAGTGGCTTAGGTAACTATGAGGGACGTTGATCAGGGGAAGGTTCGCCCTCCTACAGTGGGTCATCAAAGTGTGCAGGCAGCGAGTCGATTCTCTGGAGAGAACGTTCGTCGCCCCCTAGCCATTGGACGATGGACCCAGGGCGACATTCGTCACTATGCCCTATCGTGGCGTTGTGACGACGTGGCGAGACATTCCTCACCAGAGGCCATTTTACCCTTCTCTCCTCCCCGTGCTCTCTGATCTTAGGGGGTCGCAATGCTGCAAGGGGCCCTTCAAGGTGTTATTTTCCACCTTCTCCAGCCATACTCGCAGTTCGCACTCCCTGTGGTGTCGTCTTCGAGGTGGCGTTGGGTTTCTTTCTTGTTTTCGTGGTTTGCCTGCGTGTGTAATGCTTGTACCCATGGAATGTGTTTTTTGAACTTTTCATTCCTCCCTCGAAGTCATGCCGAGCCCCAAGCCGCCAGTTTTGGCTGCGGGGTTTTATTTCTGAAGCCAGACCTTTCGTGCGGAGGTAGTCCTCCCTTCCTGTGGGATAGGAAGGTCGTCCTTCAGTGCAAAAGCCTTTGCTTCATTTGTGTTTTGACTTTATCTGGTTTGGGCATCCCCGTTCACAGAACAAGTTGTGACCTTGCATCCTAAGCAGCGACGTGATCGTGGGGTGTTTTCCTCTAGCCAAAAGCGGGCCTGGATCATACGCGCTGGAATCGTGGTAGGGTGTTTTCGCATGGGTTTTTGATCGCTGCCTTGTGAGAAGGGTACCATCACAGGCTTGGGCACCCGAGGGATTTTTCTATGAGGGGTTGTTGATCCCTATTGGTCCGTCGATTTTTGGTCATGGATTTGGGATCCCCAAAAGGGCTTGTCACAGGGACTTAGCCCTGCTTGCTTTAGGATTCCTAGCGACCTCAGGGGTAGTTGTGACATGTTTTCGGTCAACTTTGGTTTTGCCCGACATGGGGAATGGCACATCTACCATAACCACGCGGTCGGAGTGGTGTGCCTCGTTGGGGTCGATGGGTAATTCAAGCAGGAACCAATATCCTCCCCAATCGACGTAGAGTTCAGCTATGCCTCATGTCAAACATCCCATAAATCATCGACCGTCAATCCTGTTGGTCCCCAACCGCCTCTACAGCGGCCAGAGGGCAAGATGCCTTCCCCCCAGAGGGGGTCAACCCAGGAGACTTTGAAGCAGACGACTCAAACATAGCAAGGGATGGTCATGTGGCTCAGCAACACTGATTAGAGCCGCAGGGGCCCATCTCCTCCTGGCCCCTATCCCTTTTTTTGGATTCGAGTCCTTCTAAGGACTAGCCGAAAGGTAGAGTTCCTAGGTATGACACAGGGTCGTGGACATGGCGGGTCACTTTGTGCGTGGACTTGAGGGATCGTTGCTTCCTTGGTCGCTGTGAGGCTTAGCGACAACTACTCGATTATGGGGCAAGGAAAGGTTGCATGGGAAATCAAAGAAGTGAAAGAAGGGGTGTAGGTCTTACGCATGCTCTGCCTATCACTTCTTTGTTCCCTATCCTTTGCCTCATTGCGCTAGGGCCATTCCTATCTGGGGTCTTTTCGTAAAAGGGGTTAGTTTTTGATGACAGGAATGTTAATATAAATGTAGGAAGAGAGACTAAGGATAGAATCTGTGTAGCTGCTCAATGTTCTAGGAATTGGTGTAGATCTCACCAGCGTCATTCATAAGTTGGTAGGATCCCGGGTGAATAACTTCGGCGATGATGTAGGGTCCTTCCTAAGGTGGCATAGCTTGTGTACGTCTTTGGTGGTTTAGATCCACCGTAGGATGAGGTCGCTGACCTAGTGTTGGTATGAATTAAATGTACACAAGATAATAAGGTTATCCACAAGCACACAAATAGTATACCGATGTAGCACTTCACTCGGGAGTATTCCAAAGTATCGTTATTTATATTTTACCACAGGGAGGAACGTGTGAGAAACTAAGCCTATGCTTAAACCCCTGAGAAGCAAGCAAGAACGGAGAGTATAGGGCTATAGAGAAGATCACTAAGGTCTCTAGTTCTAACCTTCGCAAGCTATGTTATGATTGTTCTAATGGGAACATTACTTAAGAAAAGACACCAGCAGAGGATGTTTTCCTTAGCAACCAGGTCATACTAGTCCTACAAATGGGAGGTGGACTATGGAAGATTCAACGAGGTAAAGTCACCCTCGCGAGCTACCATCGATCCAAAAAGTAGGGTGCATCTATGAGTAATCGATGTCTAAGCGCCACACTTACACTACGAATACTACTTTAATCAAGGAGCTACCAAGATTAAAGCACTCAAAAGAGTCGCAAACCGAAAGAATAATAATAGCAATGTTACTTACTCGAATTAGAAGTTGAATACAAGAGAAATCTCAGAAGCAAGCTCCAATGGAACTTGATCCCATAGGTAAGCTGTAGAAGAGGCACCGACAGGCCAGCAACTCCTCCAAACTCTTTCCCAACACTCTCTCTCTATCTTTAAATAAGACTAGTCCTAATCTTTGGAAGACTACAAGACTAATCTCCTCTTGAATGCTTGGCTCTTGATCCTATCTAGGGTTTCTTGATTATAGAGGTGGCTCAGGGTTTCTACCCAGGATTGAGGATGCTCTGACCCAAAGGATACATGGCTACTTATATAGGCCGGTGGGATGCACCGGAGCCCTTGGATCAAACCGGCCTTGATCAACGGAGAAGATGTAAACCTTAAGGCGGTGGAGGAACCGACTTAAAAGCGGAGGCTAACGTGTGGGATCCATAGGTCGACTGACCTAGGGTGGGGTCTACCGACCTACCCCCCTGCTACCAGGTGGGCCCCACCTTCAGTGCCCCGCCTTCTCGTATCTTTTAGAGTCTTCTCAACTTGGGGTCACGGTGGAATATGATTTTTAGTCCGACATGTGGACCATCTTGGGCTCTTTTCCTGTTTAATCCCTGTGAAATATAGATTCACCAAAACTCATGAAATTCTGTCAGTTTAACCCCTATTATATTGGTGATTCCTTTTATGCAGTTGTTTTGAGTTAAGTTGATGGTTCATAATGGTTGTTAACTATCGTCAACACCTGGAATGCTCGCTCTCAGATGTTCTTATTGTGGTACCTCTGTAGCGCTTGCTGATACTTCGTGAACCAAAGGAGTGCCGTCTTGCGGGCCTCATCATGTTGGTCGAGTGCATCTTGCCGATCTTTCTCCTCTTTGGCTTCATTGTACACCAAGACTCACGGTGCCTCGTAGTGAGGTCGGTCGACAGGATGGCCTCGGTGACATATACCATGAAGAATGGTGTAAAGCAGGTGGACTGGTTCAGAGTCATCCTCAAGCCTAGAGCACGGCTGATACCTCCCCTACCCATTGCCCCATGAATTTGTCGAGCCTGTCAAAGATGTGAGGTTTGAGGGCCTAAAGTATTGGCGTTAGCTCGCTTCACTTGGCCATTTGTCCATGGGTGAGTGACAGAGGCCCAGTCGACTCGAATGTCGTAGTCATCGTAGAATCAGAGGAACTTCTTCCTAGTGAAGAGTGTGCCGTTGTTAGTGATTATAGAGTTTGGGACTCCAAATCTGTATATGATGTCAAGGAAGAATTCCACCGCGTCTTCGGATCTTACTCTCACTATGGGCTTGGCTCGATCCACTTGGTGAACTTATCGATTGTCACCAGTAGATGGGTGTAACCCCCGGGTGCTTTCCTAAATGGCCCGAGCTGGTCGAGCCCCTAGGTCATGAAGGGCCACGTTAACGGGATGCTTTGTAGCTCTTATGTAGGTAAGTGCATTTGTTGTGTGTAGAACTAACATCCCTCGTTGCTTCGCACGATTAGTTGAGCATCGGTAACTGCTGTGAGCCAATAAAAGCCTTATCAGAAGACCTTCCCAACCAGCGCTCTGGGCGCTGCGTGATGTCCATAGATTCCCGCATGGGCTTCCCTCAGGAGTCGTTGCCCCTCCTCCCAGGAGATGCACCTTTGAAGAATCCCTGAGGTGTAGCGTTTTTAGAGGACATTACCTATGATCATGTATGATTTGCAGCATCTTGCTAGACATCGCACCTCTATTAGGTCATTAGGAGAATTCCCTCATGCTAGAAATTCTATGAAAGGCACGGTCCAGTCTGTCCTGGTGTCTGCCACCGCTCGGTCGATCACCATCAGGCCGGGAGGGCTCATGGCCTCTAGGTCGTGGTGGTGTTCAACCTGTAGGGTGGGTTCTGCCTTGCCAGTTGCGCTCGTCATTTGGTCGTGCGGCCGATGGGCTTGCACCGATGGTTCGTGCGTGTCATTGATGAACACTCCTGGTGGGGCCGGTCCTTGACTTGATACGATCTTGGCCAGGGAATTGGTAGCTAGGTTGTCTCGCCTGAGGATGTGGTGGAGTTCTAGCCTATCGAATCTTTGTTCAAGTTTCCAAACTTCACAACAGTAAACCGGCATCTTGCTACCATGACATGACACTTCTTTCATGACCTGGCTGACGACCAGCTCTGAGTCCCCCCTAATGAAGAGGTGGCGGGCACCAAGCTCAGAGGCAATTCTGAGGCCATGGATGAGGGCTTCATATTACGCAACGTTGTTGGTTGCCCGAAAGTAGAGTCAAATGGTGTACTCCATGCACTCTCCTATTGGGGAGATTAGGATGACCTCAGCCCCTGTTCCTGCGGCCATCAACAATCCATCAAAATATAGTGTCTAGTACTCCTAGCAGGTCAGAGGTGGGGGCATTTGGACTTCGGTCCATTCGGCGATGTAGTCCGTGAGGACTTGCAATTTGATCGTTGTTCTTGGGATGTATGTGATGTGGCAGCCCATGAGCTCGGTTGCCCATTTGGCCATGTGGCCAGAGGCGTTACGGTTCTGAACCACGTCACCAAGAGGGGCAGATGCCACGACCACAATGGGGTGCCCCTCAAAGTAATGTAGTAACTTTCATTTGGTGATGAGGATGGCGTAGATGAGCTTCTAGATTTGCGGGTAACACAGTGTCCGTGAGAACCTTGCTGATGTAGTACACTAGCCTTTGGATCTTGTGGGAATACCCACTCTCTTCTCGCTCGATGACGAGTGTCGCGCTGACCACCTTCAAGATGGCAACGGGTACGTACCCGACGGGTAGTGCTCACCCGTACCCGTACCCGCACCCGCAAAATTTTACCCGTCGGGTTACCCGTACCCGCATGCGGGTAAAAAAATAGTTCCATACCCGTACCCGCCGGGTAATTCTCACCCGACGGGTAACCCGTACCCGATAGCATACCCGAAAATTACCTAAAAATATCAAATAGTCACATGCAAAAATAAATCATTCTAAGCTTCCAACAAGTTACAAACATGCTAACAAATATTATTAGCATCATTACAACAAAGACAATCTACTAGAAATATAGTGGATGTCTCAATGAGCCAAATTCATTACTTATATGCGCTAAAATAACTGAGGTTGACTAGTTATTTTTGCGGGTATGTCTTACCCGCGGGTATGCGGGTATGGGTAGTATACACCCGCACCCGTACCCGCATACCCGATGGGTATAGGATTTTGCCCAATAACATACCCATGGGTAGAAAATTCATTCCATACCCGCTTCTTTATCGGGTAATACCCGTCGGGTACTCGGGTTTCGGATACCCGTTGCCATCTCTAGACCACCTACGTGGTTGCGGCAATGTAGAGGAGGAGTGGTTCTCCCTTCTCGGGCGACACTAGCATGGGGGTCGTCGCTAGGAACTTCTTGAGCTTCTCGAAGGCCTCCTACGCTTTAGCCATCTAGGTGAACTAGTTGGCCTTTTTTAGGAGCTTGTATAGTGGCATGCCACGCTCCCCCAGCCATGAGATAAAGTGGGTGAGGGAGGCTAAGCATCCCATGAGCTTTTGGACTCCTTTTAGGTTCGTGATGGGGCCTAGATTCTCGATCATTGTGATCTTCTCTGGGTTGGCTTTGATGTCCCGGTCAAAAATGATGAACCCAAGGAGCTTTCCCTTGGGGACCCTGAATATGTATTTCTCAGGGTTGAGCTTGACCCTGAATTCTCTGAGACAAGCAAAGGCAGCTTCCATGTTGCCGACTAGCTGGTCAACTTTCCTAGACTTTACGATGATGTCATCGATGTAGACATCTATGATGTCCCCAACAAGCCCGCCGAGGCACCGATTCATGCACCTTTGGTAAGTGGCTCCCACATTCTTGAGCCCAAAGGGCATGGTGATGTAGCAGTAAGCGCTGAATGGGGTGATGAAGGAGGTGGCAAGCTGGTCGTCCTCCTTCATCATGATTTGATGATACCCCCAATACGCGTCTAGGAAGCAAAGGGTTTTGCAACCCGTGGTCAAATCGATGACTTGATCGATCCGTGGTAGTGGGTAAGGTACCTTTGGACATGACTTGTTCAAGTCGGTGTAATCCACGCACATCCTCTAGGTCTCATTCTTTTTTCAAACCAAGACTGAGTTAGCAATCCAGTCCGGATGAAAGACTTCCTTGATGAATCCCACCGCTAGGAGCCTAGCGATCTCTTCCTGGCATATCGGATGGTTTTGTCATCAAAGCGACGGAGGCTAGCGATCTCTTCCTAGCAATCCAGTCCGGATGAAAGACTTCTGTCTTTCGTCGTCAAAGCGACGGAGGCGTTGTTTGACCGGTTTTGAATCGAGTAGAATATCGAGGCTGTGCTCGGCGACCTGCCTCGGGATTCCTGGCATATCGGATGGTTTCCATGCAAAGATGTATCAATTTTGGAGCAAGAAGTTGATGACCTTGCACTCTTGCCGGTCGAAAAGGCCACAACCAATTCGAACGGTTTTGCTAGTATCTTCGGGGTTGACTTGTACCGCCTTGGTGTATTCAGTGGGCTTGAAGGCCCCCGTAGACTGCTTCCTTGTGCTGGATTCAGGCGTGACTTCAGCCACAGTGGCCTGGATAGTTTGTAGCTCTGAGGCTCGAACCACTGCCGCTACGATGTTGAGGTTTTCCTCCTCACAGGAATGCGCCTGGTGTAGGTCACCGCCGATCGTGATGACTCCATGAGGACCAGGGAGCTTAAGCTTGAGGTAGGCATAATTAGGGATGTCCATAGATTTTACGTAGCACAGTCGGCCCAAAATGGCAGGGTAAGAGTTAGGGAGGTTGATTATCTCGAAGTCGAGCATCTTGGTTCAGAAATTCGTTCATCCTTCGAACGTGACGGGTAAGGTGCTCCGCCTGAGGGATGATATTCGTGCTCTGGGTATGATCCCATAGATCAGGGCATTTGTTGGCTGTATCGCAGCTTTGGAGAGGCCTATGGCATCATACGCCTGCAAGTAGAGGACACTGAGTACGCTTCCTTCATCCATCAACACATTGGTGAGTCGTGTTCCTCCGATCATTGCACTGACGACGAGGGGAAAACATCCTAACGGCTGAATGTGGTTGGCGTGATTGGTCCTATCGAAGGTGATCGTGGTTTTTTACCATTTCAGGTAGGCTAGGGTGGTCTTGGTCTAGGCTGCGGTCATGTTGACCTCCCTCCCTACTGAAGTTGACTTTAGCTTCGACTCATCATCAGATGGCTCACTGATCAGGGGGATCGGTTGTCTTGCTGCGTCGAATGCCCGGGCACGACCCTTAAAAGTCATTCCGTAAATTCGCCCACCATGGCCAAAGAGCTCAGGGCTCCTGAATTGGGGGATTCGATCATGATCTTTGGTGCAGGAAGATAGCGGCCCTTCCGTCGTGGTGCGCTCTTGGATGCTGCTACCGTAGGCTGTTCCGTGAGCGTGTCAGCTGTTGGTGGCAAGAGGGGGCATTGGCCCCCCTTTGCGAGTCAACTCTAGGATGCAGCCCCTGAGGACAGTTCTGAGAGCGTGTCCGCCACAGGCCATGGGATCTAAACTTTCAAGATAGAGGTCTGGACCACGACCAAAGGCGGACGTGGGCACTGGCCCTTTGATGCCAATGAACTCATAGTTTTCATGGTAGATCTGGCCACCGCGGGCCATTCTACCAGTGAGTTCATAGGTAGTGTGAGAAGTCATCGCTTCCTTCTCAACAATCGAGAGTGCATGACTGCTCTCTACCTGGCGCGTCAACTGTCGGTGTTTTATAAATCAGACTAGTAAACTTATATGATTGTCACGTTGCTCTAGAAAGAGGATAGTAGCATCCAATAGACACGAGGATTTATACTGGTTCATGCTAGAGCCCTACGTCCTATCTCAGAGATGATCGAGTGCGTGCTCCTCACTTGAATGCTCTGAAGTTCTCAATGGGGGTGCAATAATGATGAAAGAGGTGGTAGAACCTATTCTAGATGAGGGGCAGCCCGAAGAGAAGCTCCAAGAGCCCTACTGCTATGGTGAATGGATGGAATGGTAGAGGATGAAGAATGAGACTGCATAATTCCTAAATGGAAATAATGGATAGTTGCTCTGTTGTAATTCCTTTTAAGTACCTAGTTTTCAGCCTTGAATTCTCTCGAGTTTTGGATATGACTGTTTTGATATAAGGATTTACTTTATACTTGAAACTCATGGGTAGCATATGCTTGATCTAAGTCTAGGTAATTGACGGATATGATATGAGATGGTCTAAGCTACTATTTATCTTGTTCCAAGTGACACTAAAGTTCTGAAGATTTATCTTTTGAAAAACATAAAAAAATGTTACATGAAGAGTTCCTGTATGACAAAGCTTGAATCCCCACTAGAGCCATACATGTTATTTAGGCTAGGAGAGCTTCCATGCAGCTGGTACTGCATTGAGTTTTGTCAAACTTTGTTGACCCTTATGAGAGCTTTGTCATGCTCTTAAAATCAATGTCACGTACACACCACCTACATAGGAACTACTCCTATGCTGGGGGAAGGCGCAAAAACATGCCTTCTATCTAGATCCACCCAAAAATATTGTACTCCTACACTGGGAGTGAATACCAAAAATATGCCTGATAGGTTTTTCATCTACTAAATAAATACTCTAAGTTCTTGCTGATATTTCTCTCAAAGTTTTGTTGTAGAAGTGAGGCATGGGGCTATGCAAAAGCTATTCATAAAAAAGAAGAAAAATGACAACTATCCGAGATATCTAAAACAATGGGTACTTAGATGCCCGTGTGAAAAAAAAGAGAGACAAATAAGATAGCCCCTACTCTCTAGCAAGTGTTTCCAAGTTTCAAAAGAGAGATAAGTTTTCAAGGAGCAAAGTAGAATTAGATTAACTACCATATATATCCATCATATATTACACACACATGCATATTTTGATTTGATTATATGACTCAACTCTGTTTGGATTCATTGTTTGACTTTACAATATATGCATTGCAAGTATGCTCTAGCTTTCTTCTTACCTATGAACTCCACATAAGCCTTAGTCGTAGGAAGAAAAAAAGACATAACATCTTTATTGCCTTAGTGAGGATCCACAAATACCACATATATTGAGAGACTTGAGAGTGTCATACAAAGGAATCTCTGAGTTTTATTTTAAAAACTTATAAAAACTCCGAAACAATTGTTAAACAAAGAACTTGAGACATAGTGTTTGACTTGATCGTTCTGTCAATTGCTCAAGACCCAAATGAAGGCTAAGAAGCCCCATGGTTGAAGGTTTGAAAGATAGAATAGTTTATTCTAAACTGGAGGAGAATTCTTGATTGAACGTATGTGTACTTTTGAGGCGTGAAAGTATTGTAGCAACTCCTAATCCATTGCTAAGTTTGGCTTTGCTCAGGGGCTGACAAATGTTAAGCTTGGGGGAGCTTGTTGACGGTCACTAACGTCAATTATAAACCATCAACATAACCTGTAAATATATTTAATTCCATCACCAAACATAGGTATATGGTTTTAAACTAATGAATTCCACGAGCTTTGGTGAATATTTGTATACAGGAGGATTTATCCAGAAAATAGCTCTGGGACCACTGTCACACACTCCAAACAAGCAAACCGATGACAACATGTGATTTAACCTGAGGAAACTATGAAAGACAACTCTAGAAGGTTCCAAAAGACACCACGACGAAGCTTGGGCTGAAACTCTACCATAGTAGGCCGCCCGACCCATTAGGGAGGCTGTCCGGCCCAGTGGGGGCCCACTCTCCCTCCGTCGCCTTGTACTCCTACGATCTACACCATTGATTCTAAGGCAGTTTTAGGTCAGTTGATCCAACAGTGGTCAAGGGAGTTGATGCAGATCGATAATGTAGCAATTTCTTGCCCCTTACTCCATCTCCCCTATATATACTAGCCCCTGCCCCCTCCCTGGAGCCATCCTGAAACCCTAATTCATATCCTCCTCATCAGGATCAGAGGCAGCTATCAAGAGAAGATTAATCCTTATTAGGATCTAGTCTTTAGAAATAGAGAGATGAAGAGTAAGGGAAGAGTTTAGAAGAGGTGCCGGCCTATCGGTGCTCTCTCTATGGCTTGTACCTTGGTGGAAGTCAACTTACGTCTGAGATTTCTCTGGTAATCAACTTCTGATTTAAGTAAGCAACATATTTATATTGTTCTTCTGGTTTGCGAGTCTCTTTTGAGTACTTTAATCTATTGGCCTTAGGTTAAAGTATTATTCGTAGTGTAAGCGTGGTGCTTAGACTCGGTAACTCGTGGATGTACCCTATATTCCGGTTTGGTGGTAGCTCACAAGGGTGACTCTTATAGCCTCGTTGAATCATTTATAGTCTACCTCCCATTTATAGGCCTAGCAGGACCTTGTTACTAAGGAAAGCATCCTCTGCTGGTGTCTTTCCTTAAGTAATGTCCCCAGATAGAACAGTAGAAGACATAGCTTATTAAGATTAGAACTAGAAGACCTTAGCAATCTCCTCTATACTCTCGACTTTCTTAAGTCTTATTGCTACTCCGGGTTAAGTTGGACCGTAGTTAGCATCACATATTTTTCTGTGGATACGATACTTCGAATATTTCTAGGTGAAAGCTACAACGGTATTCGTGTGCTTGTAGATTTATCTATGTGCATTTTAATTATACCACCAGTGGCTAAGGAAGGAGAAAGGGTTGCGGCCGACCTTGGCCTTGGTGTTGGGCTGGCGTGCTCGTTCTAGCTGGGCCTCGGTCATTCGTGCCATTGTTAATCCGATGAGTTGCGAGCTGCGTGGCCTACCAACTAATCGGCGCCTTGAGACACCCCAGGGTTATATCCCTGATAAGGAGATATCTCAAAAATAATTTTAGGGTATGAGAGACATTCTCCAACAGATTGCCAAAATCTCATCCTAATAATCCAACTTGCTAACATAGTATAGAAATTACTATTCCAACTCAAGTTATTTGTATAGCTATAACACAGTTGGAAAAACCCATAAAAAATATTATACAAAAATAATACATATTGGTTGACATCAATGTTGAATTTTGTGGACATCCAAATCATTAAAATGATATAAAAAATCTGCTACTCCAACTTAAGTTATTGCTATAGCTAAAACAGTGGCAAAAAATTCCGTAAAACAATATATTTTACCCAATGGCTGTACTTTTCGTCTTCTCGTAAAATGAAAGGTACATTTTGTATAACCGTAGATAAAAGGTACCTTTCGTCTACCCATAAAACAAATGGCACATTTTGTCTACCCGTAGAACGATTAGTTTTTAAAAACCATTTTTCTAACTAATAGTTCAATGGTAGAATGATTTCTTTACTTTTCATCCTACGGTAGGACGATTAGAAGTTTTCATCCACTGGGAAACAACTTAGGTATGTTTTTGAAATTTACTAGATTTATTCTATATTTTTGTATATTACAAAAAAACTCTCCCATAGTTTCAAAGTCGTTAGCTGCCTAGCTCAACGAGCCATTTAATTGGCCCATTATGAGTTTTATAATCTGATTGGTATTCTAAGTTTTGAAGAATATCAAGGGAGATTTTCTAAGCAACAAGAAAAATAGTTTAGCTAAATATGGAATTTCATGTGTACCAAAAGATCAAGAGGGTCTATGAACTCTAACACTTGAATTTCAAGTGAATGTTTATTAAGCAAGTGGATGTACAAATTTATAAATGAGGATGGTCCTAGACAATAATTTCTTAGGAAGAAGTGCTTTAAGACAAAACTATTGGTCAAGTAGTGTATTAGAAACCTAGAGATTCTTATTTTCTGTGTAGCCTTACAAAGGTAAAAGACTGTTTCCTAGATCTATCCACATTTGTTCTACAAAATGATACTTATTTACGGCTTTGGAAAGATAAGTGGTTAGGCAATTGCACACATATCTGAAGTCAAGTGCAGGGGTTTGGTTAGTGACAAATTTACCAGAAGTGAACTTGTGGAAAAATAATTATGTTCGTACAGCTTGATGACCAACCGCATACTTTGAAGTGGAATCTTATGAAGCATGGTGTGTTTTTTAAAGAGTTTTACCTCGGCTTTTGAGAAAGCAGTTTATACAAACCATTTGTTGGGGATACCAGCAACATTACAGACCAAGAGCACCCAAGATGGTGCATAGCAAAAGAAAGTCTAGACGAAGATGAAAAAACTGGAACTGAACAACTAGACTTCAAACACATCAGTAGGTATCTCCCCATTAGACTTGACGGTTTTCATCCAGTTCATGCACGCTTCCTTGACTTGAGTGAAACATCTCCTGTCCCCCTCCTTAAGCAAGACGCTCTATTTCTGCATTAGTGAGAGTGTGACATATATGACATCATTTGGCGCTTTTGGAAAGCATTTCTTTATCGCCATCTTATGGCGGGTTGTTCATAGAGTCTAGGCAAAACCTGCAAAAAAGAACATAAGAAGCCGAGTCAGCAAAGGCTCCTTGCCTTGCAATCAGCCACTGCTGAAATCCACCAGTGTAACTAGGCATTCTCCCAACTGGAACACCTCCCCAATGATGCACCAGACTAATTTTGCCAGAGGACACTTGAACATAATATGATCTATAGTCTCAGGACAACCACCAACACAGCAGTCTCCAGAACCCTTCCAACCCCTTTCCAAGAGACCCTCTCCCACTTGAAGCTTGTTGTTAAACACTTGCCAAAGGAAAATTTTTCTTTTCAAAGGAAATTTACCCTTCCAAATGTAGCCAACCGTCGTACTGGCATACCTCTCTCGGTAATGAACCTATAGAGGGATTTGGTGGAATAGCATTTAGATTTATCTAGAGCCCAAATCACCCTATCTGAATCTAAGTTCAGTTAAATATCAGACAGCTCATGAACCAAATCCAACCAACTATCATAATCTTGGGTAGATAGAGATCTTCTGAAGTCCACAAACCTCTCCCCATCACCCTAGCAGTCTGCTATAGAAGCCTCCTGATCCCTCACTAATTTGTAAAGACCTTCAAACATGATCTTTAGTGGAGCACCTCTGGCCCAGCAATCCTGCCAAAACTTACATAACCTGCCATTTCCCACCTTGAAAATAGCTCCCCACTTAAAAAGGTGTTTGACCTTGTGAAGCCCCCGCCAAAATTGTGAACTCCCTGTCACTTTGGAGTTGAAAAAAACCCCAGATCCCATATACTTGGCTTGCAAGATTTTAAACTGCAACTCATCAGGTTCTTGGTGGATTTTCTAAATCCATTTAACCAGAAGGCAATCATTCATAATTTGAGTATTAATCACCCCAGACCACCCTGGTCCTTAGGCCTAGAAACCATTTCCCACTTGGCCATATGGTATTTGAACTTATCTTCAGCCCCTTGCCAAAAAAACTCAGCCCTAAGACTATGCATCTTCTTATGTATTCCCCCTGAAGCCAATAGAAACCCATGCAATACATAGGGATACTACTCAGGCATGTATTGGTAAGAATCTGTTTGCCTCCTGATGTAAGAAATCTCTCTTTCTATGGATCCAGTCTCTTTAGCTTCTTTTGAGTAATAGGCAAAAAAAGCTCCCATGTTCAAATGTCTATCACTAACTGATATGCCCAAATACTTCAGAGGAAGATCACCCAATTTGCAATTCGGCATGTTGGCCATCTTTTCTTTTTCAATCTGCTCCACCCCAAAAACAAAGACCTCACTCTTATGGAAATTGATCTTCAATACTGATAACCATTCAAAACAATAAAGGATAAGCTTCAAGTTCCTGATGGAGGAGTCTGACCCATCAATCATGATAATAGTATCATCTGCATACTAAATGTGGGAAATTCCTCCTAGTATTAGATCCTCAAGCACCCCCTTAATGTGCCCCTTAGCCACTGCTTTGTCCAGCATAATCCCCAAGGCATTAGCAACAATATTAAAGAGGAGAGGAGATAATGGGTCCCCCTGTCTGAGTCTCCTGAAGGTTCTAAAGTAACGGCTTGTTTCCCATTAACATTAACACATACCTGTTGTAAGGTCCTAGATGGCTAGAGGGAGGGTGAATAGCCTATAAAAAAATCCTACACAAGCCACTAAGCAAACTTGTTAGAATAACAAACGGCGCAAAGCTAGTTTTGCTTAGCCTACGGTTGTGATGCAAGCCTCCTATCCACAAGTCTAGTAGATTATGATCTCTAGTTCACATAAGGGCTATGTCACTAATTTTACACTAGTGAGCAAGCTAACAACACTACTAGCAAAGCTACTACTAGGGCTACACAAGATAATCCAGTAAATATAAATGCAAGAGAGAGGATTGTGAATCTTATACCGACGGTGGAGTGAAGATGTTCCCAATCACCAAGATGATATACAATCAATCAATATTGACAACAACACACTATGAAGACCAAACACCGGGAGACAAGTGACATAATATTTTTGTTCACCCGGTGTTCACTTGTGCTCCGACAAGCTACGTCACCGGTTGTGTCGACCAACACTTAGATGGTTTCCCGGTGTGACCCTCAAGTCACTTGCCCCTCAAGGCACCGCAAGACACCACTCTCAAGTGAGGTAACTCAATGACACGCGCAATCCACTAGAGTTGCTTTTGGCGCTCCACCGAGGAAAGCACAAGAACCTCTTACAATCAACCAGAGGTGGCCAAGAACAATCTCCTTCTCTTAGCAATGCCTCCAACAATCTCCAAGCCGGCTAGGAGCGGTACTCTCCAAGAGTAACAAGAAATCCACCGACTAAACCATTCACAAGTGCCACTAGATGCCCTCAAGCTATGCAATGCACTTTGGGATCACTCAATCTCACTTTTGATTTACAATCAAGCAAGAGAGATGAGTAGGAGGGAGAAGCTCTAGCTCAAAGGATGCACAAGAGTGTTAAAAATCACGAGAGCCCTCCCCAAGGGCCGGCCAACAAGTATTTATAAGCATCCCAAATGAATAGAGTCGTTGTACCCCTTCACTAGACGTTTTTCGGGATGACCAGACGCGCCAGTCGAAACTGACCGGACGCGCTCAACCGCGTCCGATCCTCCAACGGTCACTGCGCCAACGGTCAAAAGTAATGACCGGACGCGCCGCTCAATCGACCGGACACGCCGATAGCACAGTACCACGCGCCAGCGAAGCATCGACCGGACGCGCTCCAGGCAACGACTGGACACGACAGTGCCAGCGTCCGGTTGGAGTCCAGTAAGCTCCCTCAACGACCGGACGCGTCCGATCACGTGTGACCGGATGCGCCGCGCGTCCGATCGACCTTGCGAACTTCAGTTTCCTCTGGGCGAGTGACCGGACGCGCCGGTTGCAAACCCTAACATCCGCGCGCCTGACTGCTGCGTTGAACTGACCGGACGCGTCCGGTCAAACCATGACCGCGTCCGGTGCAGCGTCCGGTCACCTCTGTGACCTCCGTTCGCCTCCGTTTCTTTTTCGACTTCCGGCGTAGTGGAAAATAGACATTTCAACTCCTCGAAAACGCCTGAATCCCGCGCTCGCAAGCTCGATGGGAGGGAGAGAGAGACCCAAACCCTCTCTACCGCTCGAACTTCATCGCCTTCGTAAATGTGCCAACACCAACAAGTGATCACCACCTTGTGCACGTGTGTTAGCATTTTTATAATCATTTTTGAAGGTTTTTCAGTTAGCTCACTAGGCCCTACATGCAATGCACTTTATGAAATCACCTAGTGGCACCCATGTGTCGAATAACCGATAAGACTTCCCCTCTTAATAGTTCGGCTATCGATCCTAAACCACTCACACCCTCTATGGTGTCTTGAGTGCAAAACAAAATGACATTATGGTTATACCTTTGCCTTGAGCCCATTTTATTTTTCCAAAAGATATGATCCACTTCATATCATCACATGACCTTCTCGATCCATCGATCTTGACTTCACTTGCTCTTCACCGTTGCATCGGTCCGTCGGTGCCAAGTCTTGCTCAAGCTTACCATCGCATGGTCCTTCGCTTCGAAGCCTCGACTTGCCCTTCACCTTCACAACCGGTCCATCGAGCCAAGCATCATCTCGGTCTTCATCATCTTGGTCACATGAGTTAATGTCATGTCTCATATTCAATGACCACCTTTATCTAAATCATCTACTTAGATACAAAGGTTAGTCCTAGGTTTCATCAATTAGCCAAAACCAAACTAGGGACTTTCACCTGTCCACCCCAGACAGTCTGCATAACCCAAGAGATCCATTTTTGAGGGAATCCTTTTCCCACTAAATTCTATTCCAAAAAGGCCCATTTAACCCTGTCATAAGCTTTTTCAAAATCAATCTTCAAAATTAGCCCATGAGTGTTATTTCTCTTCAGTTCATGTAGCACCTCATGTAAAACAACCACTCCTTCTAGGATGTTCCTACACTTTATGAAACCGGTTAGATTTTTCCCAATGGTTTTCCCAGAATAGGGATCAACCTATTAGTCAGAACTTTGGTAAACCATTTGTAATCCACATTCAGCAAGCAAATTGGTCTATATTGTTGGCATCCCTCAATTTAGGAATCAAAGTGATCACCCCATAATTCAACCTCTTGATGTCTAGCTTATTTTCCCAAAAGTCTTTGAACATGTCCTCAATATCCTCCTTAAGTATCTCCCAGAATCGCTTGAAGAAAACCAACCCATAACCATTAGGACCCGGTGCTGAATTCTCTTTCATATCCATTATCACTTCTTTAATCTCTTCTCCTAGAAAAGGTTTAACCAAGAAAACTTTGTCCTCCTCAGATAACTTAAGATGATCCGGCCAGAAGTTCTCACCCAGACTTACGCAACATTCTGCATTTTGACCGAATAAGTCTTTATAAAAACCAACCACATGCTTAATCAGTCCTTGCCGGCCCTTAATTTCCTCCCCATTGTTCTCCAAACAAATAATGGTATTCTTTCTTCTCCTCCCATTAGCAAACTGGTGAAAAAATGTGTATAAATATTATATGAATAGGAAGTTCGTGCCTACAAATAAACATTTGGAAATTGGAAGGTAAAATCACCTCTTATGATTAAGATCTTTGTTTGGTTCTTAACTAAAAAGGTGAAATTTTAATAAAGATAATTTAGTTAAGCAAAATTGGGATGGAAGTGAACACTGCTGCTTTGTAGCAACAATAAAACTATCCAACATCGCTTTTTTAATTGGCATGTTTCACATTTTATTTGGAGAACTATTTAAATTGCTTTTGATTTAAGACCACAGTAGAATGTAAATTTGGGAATTGCATGGTAGCAAGTGATAGGCCAAAAGACATGCTTCCAAAATTTTGTGAAAGAGTGTTGTAGGTTTGGTCTATTTGACTAAGCATGAATGATATTGTTTTTAATAAGAAAAGAATATATCCTTATATTCGTAGACTTGTTTTTGCTCCAACTACAAAAGGAGAGCATTCAGACGACGGTTAAGTGACCTTTTGTCGTTCAGTGGAAACAACTGTTTTTTGATAAGTTTGGTGCTTAACTTGCCCTTTGAGTTGTTTCTTTTGTTTCCAAATCCGTGTTGCTTTTTATTTGGGCGTGTGCAACTATTTAATACTAATAGATTGTTGCATGCAAAACTCTTATCGAGTTCAGAATGAAGTTTATTCTTGTTCTAAAAAACATTATTGATTTTCTTGTAGGGTTTCATTCAGATTTTACATGCGCTGTTGCAATTTTCTTTGGGAAAATACGCTGACATTCTCTTCTACCTTTTCATTTTGTGATTAATCATTGGTCCAAAATGTGAATAAAAACTCAATGAAAATCAGTCGGATGATAGGTAGCCAATCAACCTTCAACCATGGCAAGGCCTAAAATGTTTCTCTCTCGGAACACTGAGGCACATCCTTAAATCACGGGAGAGAGAAATTATAAAAGTGCCAATCCAGGTGCCACAACCCACAATCAAACTTGCAGGCGAAGGATCTCTGTAAATGCAAGACCGAAGACTCTAACCAAGAACCTATGGAACGAATCAACCAATGCAAAAACCTTGTTCACCAAAAGCGAGCTGCTGGAACGCACACCATTCCAATTTCCACGCTCGCGCAAACATGAAAGTTGACAGCTCCTGGTCATGATGGTTTCCAGCAGTCCAGGTACAAGTGCAGCTGCCTCCTAGTCCGAGGCGTGCCCGGACGTCGGCCGCCGCGCCGGAAGCTCCGGCTTCACGCCCACCGTTTTCCTCGTCGCCGGCGGAGGCTTCACCGCGCTCGCCGATTTCACCTTCTGCTGAGACCCTGCAGAGAATTCAAAGTACCACGTTGAGAATTGGATACGATCAAGTTTTTCTTCAATAAAATGTCGCGACAGAATGCAACGCACCTCCTTGTCTGGGCGGCGTCTTGCCGTCCGCCTTCCTGACCGGAGGAGTCTTCTTGCCGTCGCTGCTGTCCGGGCGCGACCTCACGGTGCCGCCCGACACGGTGGACGCGTCGTCGTCTGGCGTGGTCGCCCCGGCCCCGTTCTCGTCGCCGCACAGCGAGTTCTCCTCGCTGCCGGAATCCGCGGCCCTGTCCCTGCTGGCGTGCGCACCGGCGGTCTTCTCCCTCTCCAGGGCCCTGTACGCGAACATCTGGAACGGCACGTCCGCCACGCGCGGGGGCGCGCCCTGGCCCCGCTGCCACGCCGGGATCCGCCTCAGCAGCTGCGCCTCGATGTCCAGGTAGTCAGCGGCCGGCGCGGCCGGCGGCGCGTCGGCGGCCTGCTGGCCCTGCTGCTGCTCCGGGTTCATGACCAGGAACCGCTTCACGTACCTGAGGACGCGGCAGACGGAGGCGAACGACGGGCGTTGCGCTGGGTCGGCGTGCCAGCACCGCTTCGTCAGGGCGACCAGGTACTTGGGCGCCTGGAACGGGAACAGCGGCCGCTCGCCGGCGCGGATGTTCTTGCTCGTCTTGTCGCCCTGCAGGTGGTTGTCCTCGAACGGGACCTTGCCCGTCAGCAGCTCGAAGCAGATCATCGCGAAGCTGTACACGTCCGCCTTCTCGGTGTGCCTGTCGGGGCTCTCCTGATGCTCGAGAACCTCCGGCGCGTACCAGATGCAGGTGTCGTCGCCGCCGCCACCGGCTGCGTTGCCATTGCCATTACCAGACACCTTTGCGCCGTTTGTGACGGTGCCCGCCGGCCGCTCAAACCCGGCGACCTTGACGTGCACGTACCCGTCGGGCTGCCGCGGCTTGACGAGCACGTTGGACGGGTTGAGCTCGCCGTGGTAGATCTTGTTGGCGTGCAGGTACTCCATCCCGCGAGCGATCTGCAGCATGATGTCGACAGCGACGACGAGGGGGAACGGGATTCGCCGGCGCGGGGAGCTCATCTCCTTGACGTAGCTGCCGAGGTCCTTGGCCATGAGCTGGTCCATGACCACGAAGTACTCCTTCCTCTCCTCGTCGTGGAAGCAGTAGGCGGCGTGCGCCACGTTCGGGTGCGCCACCGAGGAGAGCATCGACACCTCGGCCTCGGCGTCCCCTATGAAATGCTTCACGGCGAAGCTCTCCCCCATCCAATGCGCCTCCTTGAGGTTGCCGCCGAGGCGCCTCCGCACGCTGTAGTCGCCGTTGAGCAGGACAGACGCCGGGTGCAGCTTCCCCCGCGGCGCGGCCAGGACGTCGGCGAGCCGGCGCTCGCTCTTGGTCAGCTGATTTGGCGCCGCCGGCGACTTCATCTCGTCGAGCAGCTGCGACAGCAGCCACCTGTCCTCCTTCCACGACGTGTCCATCCGCGCGACGAGCTCCGGGGACACCAGGTACAGCTTGCCGTAGGCGTGCTGGAACAGCCTGGGCTCCAGCATGCTCCTGCCGTCGTACTTGTTGGTGAGCACAACCCGCCTCCGCGCGATCTCGTCGGCGTCGTCGCCGGCGATCTCCGCGGCGGCCTCGACGGCCTCGACCGCGACGGCGACGCACCATAGGATGCCGTGCAGGTGCTGCTCCACGCACTCGGTGCCGTGCGCCGCCGCCGCGGCGCGCGCCCACCAGCCGCTGCCCCCGCCGCGCGGGTCCAGGCAGTGGCGGATGTAGCCCTCGGCGTCGCGGAACGCGCGGTGGAGCTCGCGGAGCGCGGGCTCCACGGCGCGCCACTTGGCGCCGCGCTCCTCGAAGCGGAGGTGCGCGCGCACCTCCCCCGTGACGGCGGCGAGCGCGTGCGCGCACGCGTCGGCCAGCAGGCGGCACTGCCGCGGGTTCACGCGGAGCTCGGGCTCGAACGCCATGAGCGCGTTGATGGCGCCCACCGCCTCGCCGAGCTGCCGGAGCTGCTCCATCCCGACCGGCGATCACCGATCAGTGTTTCTTGCCGAGACAAGGACGGATCGAGTGGCTTCTTGCTGCGGGATTGCTCCTTGGCTCTGTTCCTTGCTGCCGATTGCAAAACAAGACGGTAATGTTTATGTCTCACAAAATGAGCGCGTTTCCATTGGAGATGTTGGAGTCCAAGTATGAAACTGACGGAAGACTGAAAGAGATTTCTCGACATGTCGAAAATGCACTGGCCTCATTTACTACTTGCTTGATGCGGCGAAATACAGAAAATATATACAGTTAAACAAACACTGGGAAAGTGGTTTTGGTATATATTTCTGCTGGTTTCTTATTAAGATCCTACAGACTACCATGTAGCTGTGTCCCTCCTTTCTCTTGCTGTTTCTTTCTACCTTTTCAGTTATCTCCTTTTTTTGGGATGAACAGATGTTGTGTGTGAAAGCGAATCAAGACTAAAAATTATCTTAGCACTAAACTGGTGAGTAGGGAGTACACATAGCACCGGTGAATATATGAAGAGGCAGAAAGCGCATGTTTTAGCACAAGGATTAAAATTGAACTGCATATCCCCAAGAGCAGGCACGAAACAAATCGAGAGAGAGGGCGAGCTTACAAGCTTGTTGAAGCGCGGGCGAAAGAACTGGAGGATGATCGCCACACCTGGGTCCAGCCGGCCAGGCCAACACAAGAGGCAGGAAGGAGAGAGGGCCGATCGATGAGCCGAGGAGCCCCAGACAAAAGAAAGAACCGTGGAAAACCTTATCTGAACAAGGACGTGTAAATTGCTTGAGGAAGTGGTCAAAATGGAAACTTCCAAAGGAAGCGCGGCCTTTGACGAAGAGACCCCAGCTAAAAGGGACAAGAAGAGAAGGAGTCCCCAAAGCGAAAGAGGAAGACGACGACGGCGGAGCAAAGAGGCTCTGGGTGGGAGGAGGAGGAGGAGGAGGAGGAGGCGATCCGAAGGGGAGCCTGGGCGTTTTGTTTGCCCACCCACGTCGATCCGCCGTTTGTTTTCCGTGTTAATAACCGCAAGGGAGTTATGGAGGCGACGCTCCGTTTTCCCGACTCTGAACGTGGTGGAGTGGCAACTGCACGGTGGTTTTTCCAGGTCCACGTTTGGGCGCGGCACCGTTTGGAACCCAGCCACGGGCTAACGGCCCCTGCAGTCACTTCACCACGTGTTGCACCATAAGTCCACCTGGACGCCTTTGAGCCTTTCGGGACGACGACGCTTGGCCACTGCACAAGAGTGAAGAGACGGCCCCGGCAGCCGGCGCTGGCGGCTGTCCATTTGCCTCCGCCACGGCAGTGCTGACGCCTGACGACAACGACCAGGTGTGTGTACCAACTTCAGTCATGCAAATGGAGTGGAATACTCAACTAATAAAACGGAAAAAAAATTCAGTGTGCTAGCTTGCTTGGACACAGGCCCAAGTACCCTTTCCTTTCACTAACACACATCGAAGGATTTCCTACTAAAAAAAATAAACGCTGGAGCTTAGCAGTCACAGCAACCCATTTTAGGGTTGCTTCACCAATCACCATGCGCCAACCACCAGCTTGTTTCGGGAGCCACAACCACAAGATGGCTGGCAATTCTTTTGGCTCCGGGCGAGCCAGTGTGTTCGGTTATTGTGAGATGGTTCATGGTTGGTTGGTGCGTGCTGCTCCGGGCGGTTACCGACCCAACGCTGCGGAGCGCGGAACCGCCTTTTCCGTGTCCGTGTGGCCCGTGGCAACCCAACCACAGCCAAATCCACACGCGGATTCCAGAAAAAAAAATAGAGCAACTCCACTGGCTTAGCTAAAATTAGTAGCCAAATTCCATAATTTAGCCAATTTGTAAAATAAAAAATCTCTAAAAAAAAGTCTACAACAGTCTTGCTATTTCTTATCTTTAGATAGCTAGTACCTAGGGTTGGCTCTATATGGCCACGTAAAATCAAGGGATAACTAACTTCCTATTTTACAAAGTCAGATAGCATATTTGTTGGAGCTTGCTTTTTATTATATAAATTCTAAAATAGTCTCCAAAACAAGAATACCCGGGCAGTTGGAGTTGCTCTTAGGCTCCTGGATGCTCTCCATTTTCTTCCCTTAGGGCAGCCTCAGTGGAGAATTTCATTGCGTTGTTTCCAAGAATGCCATGTCATATGGAATAAAATAAAACTTGGATGAAACACTCACTCTCAATGCAAAGTTTCATATGATTTCATAGACATTAACTTCTGTGGCTCATAGAGAGTTAGTAATTGTACCAACAGAGTTTTATTCCCATGAAACTCAATTCTTCTATCTCTTCATTAAAACGTTGTTATGTCATCAAAAATGAATATGTGACAAGTCTATTAAATGCAAATGAAACTTTGATGAAACTCCTACTGAGATTGGCCTTACAATATTTAAGTTAAAATAATACTAGTACTAAATAGGAAAGCTCTTGCATTTAGTATTTGCCATATCCATACCCATACGTTTCTACAGCAAATGGGACCGAGTTTAAAAAATATATATGCAATCAAGGTCTCAAGGAGCTTAAGTCAAGAAAACTTGACTTTGACAATTTCATCGCACGAACTAAAACAGTTGAGAGCTTTAGGTAGTGCAATTTTGGCAAATCTCTTAATACGAATCCTGCACCAAACCGCGGGCGCCCGATAGGGCCACATCACCTGTTAGCCCGCGAACTGTTAGATCTAACAAGGATGCGAGCTGGACCGTTCGATTTGGGTCCTAGCGGGCCCGTCCCCGTTAAGCCGCGAAACGTCGTGAACCCGCTCGTCCTCTTGCTCTCTCCGCTGCTGCTCCACCTCCACTGGCGTGCCGTCTTCCGCTTCCGCCTGCTGCCCGCCGCCGCATACCACCCCTTCCTCCGGGCGCTGGCCTGCCCACGCGCCGCAGCTCTCTGCCTCCTTCGCAGTCGCCTCCTCAGCCGCGGCGCATGGGCCATGGCTAGCGGTAGTTCGTCACACTCCTCGCATCTCCAGATCGAGATCGCCGCTCCCCACTCCTCGCAGTCGCGGCGGTGCCGCAATCGCCTTGCAAGTCTCGAGCAACGAGAATGTTCCGGTCTCCGGCTCGTCGTCCCCTCCGCCCTCCGCTTGCTGCGCTGCCAATACCTCTCACCGCACACCTCCCTCAGCCGTTGGCCCCTCCTTCGGCCGCGGCCTGAGACGCCGGCCACCTTACCACGCCGCCTACAGACCCCTGCTCATGGAAGAGTCCACGTCGGGGTGTGCAAGGTAAGTGGTTTTAGTACTTTGCATCTCCGTTGTGCCCATATGCGAGCCCCTACGCCGTGAGCACCGGCCAGCTCCTCAGTGGTCAGACTGGCGTCCAGCTCCTCAGCGGCCGGAGTGGTGTCCATGGACGATGCCCTCGAGGAAATTCCTCCAAACTAGGTGTGCATTGAGCCACTGAATAATTAGCGTTTCTGATAGTATTTGGTCAGCAACCCATGAGCTTAAACATGAACATTCTGTTGTCTTTCTATCACGCAGGACTGCATCGATCGAGATAATAATAATCAGAATGCATATGGATAGGTGCCAATGTTTACTGAAAATGGTTGTATCCCATGTGTACTAACTATAAATGTACATATATGGCAATTTAAAATTCATATTACTGGTAGAAGGTCAAAGATCTGCAGTGGCTTCCTTCATTTCATCAAACTGGAATGACATGTCTTGTCTTTGTCGCCTGCTCTGATTAAAAAATTTATAGAATGACATTTTTCAAATATTAGAGTATGGCATTTCAGTATGTAGTATCAAATTAGCAAAACCATCCAACTACTCACTCCTTCATTCAGGATTATTACACATAACAGATTAGTTGGGCCCATACCACCAGAACTTGGAAGATCAAATCGGTTAGAAACAAAATTATTTAAGAGTGACTTTTGTTCTTCCGATGTGTGATGACTTACAGGTATCTTTCTTTTTTAATATGTCAAATTCAGTTCTTTTCCCCAAACTTAGTTAAGTATGAATATGAAAGATTAACTAATGGTGTTTAGTAAACTTTTTATTATCTTTGGTGATAAATGTGTTTACCAGTGGTTTATTTCACTGTAACAACTTGACAATGATACTAGAGTTTGATATTTGAGGAGAGTTTTGTCCTAATCTATGTTCCTTTAATAAGTATATCTCTACAACTAAAAAAACCCAAATGTTATCGATGGGACCGCTAATGATCCATCCCGCGCTAATCCCCCTCCACGCTAATCCCTCTCTGCAAAACCTCCCTCCCCGCAAAACCGCCCCGCCCCTAATTAGGTCGCACGCGCCCACGACCCCAGCTCCGACGCCGCCGCCAGCCCCAGTCTGCCTCCCTCCCTCGCTCCGACGACGCCGCCAGCCCCGGGCCATCCAGCGCCTCCAACCCCGTCGACGAGACGTGACTCCTGCTACTGCCGGACGCGAACGCGAAGCCGCCGGATCGGACAACCTCGACAAACCGCTGTCGCCGTTGTCGTACGGGGCGCTGCCCTGCATCAAGCGCTCGGACATCGAGACCGCCGCCAGCTCCGTAGCTCCGACGCCGCCGCCAGCCCCGGTCCTGCCTCCCTCGCTCCGATGACGTTGCCAGCCCCTGGCCTGCACGCCAGCGCCGCCCGCCCCGTGGACGAGACGTGACTCCTGCCACTGCCGCTGCCGGACGCGACCGCGAAGCCGCCGGATCGGACGACCTCAACAAACCGCCGTCGCTGTCGTCATACGGGCCGCTGTCCTGCATCAAGCGCCCTGTACTTGCGTCGTGGCCCACGGTGAGCTGTCAATCCTCCCCAAATGTCTTAAGCCAAAGTGAATGGTGGTTCCATATTGTTTCAATTAGGTTATGCACGTTGGTGTGGGATATGATCTGTACAAGAATAATGCAAACTTAAACTAGGTAGTTCATGATTTACCTGCTCATGGCTCTCAGAGCAATATTGTTGGGCTACCAGAAATTGATTAACAAGACGATGGGCAAGATATATATGGTGTTCAGATAGATACATTGATACTTTTAGTCCTCTATTTAGTCAATAGAATGCTGATCACGGTACGCTCTATTGTCATTTTCCCCTACAGTTCAGTTCTGACAGACTTTAATTAACTGAACTGATGTTAGGACCGGCTAACAGTAGTTCATTAGTTGTGGCCTACAATTGTGTTGGATTCAATAGTGATTTCCCCCTGATCCACCACAATTCTCATCAGTTGTGTCCTCTACTTGATTGATTTTTACAGTTGGGCCATTTTTCTCTCAAGTCATTTTGCGAGATTATTCAGTTCACAAGGTAGCAGGTAAGGTAATTTTTTTTCTTACAGTTGCAGTTTTAATAGTTTGTGCCTTACTGTAGAGTTTATGTATTTGCTTTTATTTGCACATGTTAGATCCATTCGATTAGGTAGCTTCCTCCAAGTACTTGTTATTTACCTGCACCTGAAAAATGGCATCTGTCTTTTCTATGCACACTCATCTTTTCAATTGCAAAAATGTATTGCAGCATGGGTAACATAAAGAGAATAGGAGCCATTTTCTGGTATGCAAGAATACATGAACCAGTAGCCTACGTTGGAAATAGTTCTGCAAGTCATTAGTTACATTTTCTATTTTTAGGCTATTTTTCTGGTAAGTACATGGTTGACACTAGCTCACCATGAATTGACTTGAAATGCATGGTTGATTGCCTCTCTGGGCATTTGATGTTTTTGCTTCTTTTTTTAACATTAGTGTTCAAAGTTGTATCTTGGAAACTGTGAACTCTAAGGACACTTATTTGCTGAATGATGATCCAGATGATAACTGGGGTGTTTGGTTGAGGGATTGCTTGATCCTAGGCTAGATTGGTCCAACATGGCATCATCCTATAACATTGGTGGATGACCACATTCTTTGTTTTTCTATCAATATGGTTGTGGGAGTTGAAAATATTGGTGGACCAACTTATCAAATTCATCCAGTTAATACTCCCTCCGTTCCAAATTGTATTTGGGGTTTGTCCCAAGTCAAACTACTTTAATTTTGACCAAGATTTTGGAAAATATGTTAACATCTATAAGTCCAAATAAATACATTATCAAAACTTATTCCATGGCTCTCCTGCGTATTTGAGAGAGAGAACATATGTCATGGATAATAATTTAATAAAACTAATTTAATGTTTGGATGTTAGTGCATATTTCAAAGTGAACTATAATTTAGAACGGAGGGAGTGAGTAGGATTGGTTTGGAGTTGGATTCTTGAACCATTTTCAGTCAGAAAAATTAACAACCTTGGTTGCTGACACAGGGATCCATCAGCAGAACCTGTTTGTCTGGGCTTTGTAGCCTGTAACGCAGTGGTCTTCATGGCAGCGCATATTATGTATTGTTTGGTCTTTGTGGGTACAGTGGTTGACTATATCAGCTGGTGCTGGTGTTTCAGTGACACTAGATATTCATCTATTACCCCTAATAAGCAGAAGTTATAAAGTGTTGTATGGAAAGCTCGATTACAACACCCTTGCTATATCAACATGATCTATTTGCTAATGTGCTTTGTGAATCTGACATGTCATCAACGCTAGCTTATATTTGTCAATAAGTAATGTAGCTGTTTCCTGTACATCATTTTATGCTGTTACCTTGTTTTCTACTTGAAATTGTCCTTCTAACTTATATCTTGTTCATGCATTATTTCTGCTCGAAAATATCTGTTAATATTTGAACTTGTATCTTATTTATGGCATGGCTTTCTAGCATGGACAGTCTGCAACTGCAGACTTGTATCTCTACCGAGTCTTACAGCTGTTCATTATTGTTATTCTGTGACCTGTGCCACTGAAAATTGTTTCCTTTGATGTTTATACCAATTTTCTTGCAGTATAATCTATGAATGACAGTTTCTGGTTTTGTACCTGCCGACTAACATGTTGTCTTTCCTTGTTGCAGTTCGTCACATCTGCTCTGAAGCAACCAGGTTTGGAATTCGAACTTATCTCTCCAGCCATACCTAAGCCACGTGTGGTGCCCCATTTTCCAAACCCGAGAGAGCGGGCACACACCTTGCAAGAGGAGGAGCTGGTCCCATCCGCACTCCTCAAGTTGCGTATCTATGTGATTGTACGATTGATCTGTCTATCCTTTATACCTGTGTCTGTTTTGATGTTAGCATGAGTGTCTGAAAATAACTGGCAGTTCTAAATATAAAGCCTGTTGGGTACACAGTTTGGGATATGACAAATTATATATAATTGGAACCTGTTGATTATAGTATTTCTAATATTCTTTTCTCTCATATTAATATTTATCTTTTTACGTAAAAAAAATTGTTACTGAATGAACGAATGACATTGGTTTGCACGAGTACGCAATCTAAGCAAATTCTTTGTGCTTCTTTGCTTATACCAAGATGTGAATTGGCGTCCACACTCCACCAAAAGCCGCCTGCTACCCTGAGCTTGCATGTGTATCTAGAAACAATTTCAAAGTTTTTTAAATATTTTAAAGTGAATTTCAAATTTTATTTGGTTCAAAAAGCAATTGATTTTGATTTTCATATGAATTTGCAGAAGAAAAAGGAAATAAAAAGAAAAGCTTAATCATTACAAGAGATGTATTGTAGAGTGTAAAAAAGTAATTGATATACCATGGGTGCCCATATTTATTTATGCATTTAATTGAAAAAGAACTTATTATTCCATATGAACTTAGCACTCTTTGGTACATTCATTTATCAAACATATTGATCTAAAAAAAATCTAAGTACAGCAACAGACTAATGTTTAATCACAAATACTTCTTCATCTACTTCTTCAATGTTACAACCATTAACGTAACTAATGACACCTTGGTTGTTTGCCATTGCTGCATATTCTTCGCATTCAAGCCTCTTGACCTCATTAGCTTGAGCAGTGAGTGCATCTTTAATTTGATCATTTTAACAAGCCACATTCCGTATTTCGTCTCTGACATCTGCAAGATAAATGTTAGATGTCTCTAACATGATGTTTATAATTATAAAATTATTTTCAAGGACAATGTTTAATTTTATACTTAGGATCGAGAAAGTTACCTCCTAGAGATGCAAAAATAGGGCAATAATCCCTTGGGCCCACAAAAGTCATGGAACTCTGTGCGGTCGTTGTAAGACAAACTGTGATGTAAATCGACGCATATTCATTGTGTTGTTGGTAATACCAAAATTTAATTATGTCCAAATCAACTTACGTGCATATGAGTCCACAACCACATAATCTTGAATGGCCTTGGAGAAAATACAATGTGAAAGAGTGCACATGGGTAATGTTGTTTCTCTTCTTCTGTTACATCTTTTGTCTAAATACCATATTACTAAGATACCCTTTTTTAATTCCAGATTATTAAATACCATATTACTAAAATACCCCTTTTCAATTCCAGATTCTTATGCCACTTCAAACGGTTACAGCAGGTGGTATTTATAATCTGTTTGTTCTAGGCATTTCTAGAAGAACTCTCTACATAGTAGACCAAACTCCTAAAGGTGATCTTTACAAGAGCCAACCACTAAAAAAATATACAACCAAAATTCAACGGGTTTCTACTGTCCTAAATGAAGTCATGAAAGTATCATGCCCTTGGTGGCAAGATGATTTAATCTTATTTGACCATAGAGTTGTAGAAGTCGGCCAATTTAAGTTAAATGGGTAACTACTTTTACAATGAAAACTCCTCCTTTTATATTCTACTATGTACATACAATAGTAACAATTTAATGCTTCCTCAGGGACTTATCTGGTTATAATGTTCTACTTGCCATGTGTGCGTGGAATGGCAAAAGGATAGAAACATCCATCTGCAATAATGTGAGTATTATCCTTTGTATATAATTTTCTTTTTTTGACCTACATACATTTTAACTATATATGTGTATAAAAATCTGGCAGGATAACTACGAAGTGAGGAAGCACATTTTGCTACACCTACTCACATAGACGGGGAATCAAAATGCAGCGAACATACCTGAAGGTGTACGAGATTATCTTCAACGCTATATTAGTCTCACAAACAAAAAACAAAGAATTGTTGCTTATTTTTCTCTGTTTGGGTGAAGTTAATAACATCGTACTGGTTTCTTTATTTCAAATAAATTAGTTTGAATTATATGTTTTAATGTTAATTATTTGTGGTGACATGGGATTCTACAGATATTTTACATGTGTGGTTGTATGTCATGAGATATTTTATCCGTAGCAACGTACGGGCACTCAACTAGTAGTATTAAGATGAATAAAAATTCCAGAGCCACCTTTGTCGGATAGGTGGGGAGAAAGCATGTTCTCTTTGTAAAATAGAAATGTGTTGAAGCGAAGGAGCACACACGATCTTACTCTATTTGTTTAATCATTTTAGTTTCTAAATTGCATTTATAATCATTGTTCAGCCACTTAAATTAATTTCCTAGGCAGAGCACAAATATTTTCTCCAAGCTCACCCTGCTTCGCTTTGAATCAGGGTGAACCAGCTGCAGTTCCAAGAGTGGGTTGATGAGTGACTTAGATGACTAATGGAACCTGTGCATAACCGCTTGTGTGCAGCCCCAAAGACTTGTGCATAGCCAACAAAGCACGAGTACTGTAATTTCTACTGTGCACAAATAAGGTGGGCCCTGGTGCCTTTCTGTTGCGTTGGTATAAACTTTTTTTATGGGACCTGTTATGTTGCTATTTTTTGAACATTTTTTTCCCTGGGTCCTGTTATGTTGCAATGTTATCGTGGTATTAACATCCTCCCTGTTATTACTGACATGCCATGTGCAAATTTAGGTACAACACACTTGGATCGAGCAAGGCGCAGAGCCATATCTTGAGAAAATATTTGAACTCCCGATTGTGCTATTGCTAATATTAACCATGACTCCACAACTTAGCTCAACTTCGAAATCCTCATATATTACTAATGGGTGATCTTGTAGCTTTACCTTTTGGTATAAAAAAAACATATGCAGGTGAACTCCAAGATGGCGCGGCAAAGCCGCGCTGAGTTTCTAGTGATCTAAAAGGCGAAAGTTTTAGTCAAAAGCTTTCGCTATGTCACCCCTCTTTAAAAAATAGCAAAAGATCACATCACTCTAATTTCAGCAGTTCAACATACTACCTTCTTAGTTATCAACCCCCCCCCCCCCTCCCCCCCAATACTACCTTCTTTTCCCCCTGAACGCTCCAAAATCTAACATCAGCATAGAAAAATGGCAATAACTTTGGAACTTGGAAGGCACGTCTCCTCTTCGGTGCTCCCCAATTATCTGCAGGGAGTTACATGAGTATAAATGAAACTGAAAGACGGTTTTCCTTTATTTACTAGTATTTCTCTTAATACACGAAAGTGATAATTTGAGTCGATTAAACATTTTCAGCAGCTTGACACCTAATAATAATAAGAGAAAATGCAACTTTCTTGTTAGGTAATTAGGTTGCTCAGATGCAAAATTTAGGGCCTATTTCATTAGAGTACGGGGTGAGTACCCGGCAAAAATTGTTGCCTGATAGTTTAGAAAAATATGTTTGGTTGGATGCCTTTGCCTGACTACGCTAACCAAAGTATATATATATATAAGACCAATGTACATCACTGTAGTTTGCAAATCGAAATAAATTATTTGTATTAGTCTTTTTTCTAATTTTCATAACATTATTTAAACATTTATTTTTTCTATATTAATTAGAGTGGAGCATGAAAAATTAAAGGAAATAATTATTTTTTTGGCAAGTTGTCTCGTTGAATCCGTATGACTATGTGCTTATAATTATTAAAGAAAAAAGAGATATGACGAAACCCATGTGATTAGCAGGCCATAACTATTGCGTGAACCAGGCAAGGTTACAAAAGGTGCAACCAAACGGTAGACAAGCAAGGTCTAGCCTAGAACGAAACAACCCCAGCGGCGATTTAGGGCTTGTTTGGTTTCAATGCGTTAAAGTTTAACTCTCATCACATCAATGTTCCCTCAAATGTATGGAGTACTAAATGTAGACTAATTGCATGCATGTCGACACAGATTAGGAGTAATTTACGAGATGAATCTATTAAGCCTAATTAGTCTAAGATTGAAATCGTTTTGTCAAATAAGATGAAAGTGCTACAGTGTTTTTTAAACTTTAACTCCTCAAATCAAACACCCCTTTATCCTAGATTCGCCCCTGGGTCCAGGCAGCTTCCATCTAGGCAATCGGAGCTCAAGCTTACAACGAAACAAGCCCTTAGTCTATGCAGGCCAATCGGCATCCCAATTCCCAGATTAACCATTCAAGTAGCCAGGTTGCGTGCAAGGTTTTCTTCCATGCTCTTCGTCGTGATCTATGCTGTGCCATATTGGATACTACTGGATGCTTGCCTTTTGGCAGGACGATGGAAACCTGTCCTGTTACGATGATGGAAGATAATGCACGTCGCTGACCATTTCTGACGAGTGACGAGCTAGTGCAACGCCGATGCCTGGTGACCAATTAAGCCCAATCAAACACTACTACCATGGGAAAAATCATGTTGTTCCAAACGGAAACTCACAAGCCTTTGCAAGTTATGTTTGGTGCATTTGGACAGCTGGATGGTTTTGGGCAGAAACTGCCAAGTCTCCGGTGTGTGGATTTTGACTGGTCGGACCATAAAAGACCAGTCTCTTCATATCCCAATTTCCAACACATCTTATTTTGAAAACAGTATAGAAGAGTTTCATCATCATGAAACTCTCTGCTCCTATAAAACTCTTATCATCTCTCTCTTCATTGCTACGGTGCCACATCAGCATATTTAATGTCCATGAAACTCTGATGGGGTTTCGTCAAAGTTTCATGGGCATTAATTATGCCGATGTGGCACCGTATTAATGAAGAGATATGATAAGAGTTTCATGGGAGTAGAGAGAGTTTCATGGGGATGAAACTCTTCTGCACTGTTTTTCAAAATCCGGATGTGTTAAAAACAGTGACATAAAATTCCCATTGAGACTGGCCTAATATACATGTTGTCGGGCCATCTGTGAGTCATGGTGAAGGCACCAAGGCTCACTCTGGCTTGACAAGAGTGTTACCTGGGAAGTGGGAATGGGATAATGCCAACAGAATATTACAGAACAAATAAACTAGTGTTACCTGGGATGATGCCATTCCATCATGCTCTTAATTGAATAGTGAGGACTATTCCATAGCAAGAAACCAAAATATCCAGGCCCCAATGCTCATTGCAAGATAATCATAGGCTCTGTTCATCCGGCTTGTAATCCGTACTTTCCAGCTTGTTTTTTTAGCCGGAACAATGTTTTTCTCTCACAACAAATCAGCCAACAGTGTTTTTCAGCCGGCTTATCAGCACAGCCGAACGAGGCCATAGTGTATTCTATTTAAATTAATTTAAATCACATTCAAAATGAATATAGACCGTATAGTTTTTTTGGGCAACGTAACAAAACAAGCCAGTGTAACAGCTTAAAGCAGAAGTACATGTTACTCAGGTAATTTGGTTCCTCAGTTCAAAATTAGAAAGGTCATTGACAACAGTAACGTGAACAGAAAGGTGATGAAAGGCATCACTCAATACTGACCAAACATCTTGACACCAGACTACAGAAAATATTTAACTCCTGCTACCCAATTCGACCAAAATTTTTCATGAATGAGAAAGAATAGTAACAATTATATGCACTAGTGACATAGATGACCCTGAGAACCTAACAGAGATCAACAAAGTAACCAGTCCCTAATGTGCACTTTAGTCCCCCAAGAAAAACAGGCAATCACATTGTGATAGAAAAGAGAGAGACAGTTATCCTTGTATACTCCATCCGTACTCATAAAGGAAGTCGTTTATGACAAGGTTTGAGTCAAATCTTAGGAATATAAATCATGAATAACTCTCAAGTTGTTGAGTTTAAAAATGTGAAAATTATATGAATAGATTTGTCTTGAAAAATACTTTCATAAAAGTATACATATATCACTTTTCGATAAATATTTTTATAGAAATAAGAAGTCAAAGTTATGTTTTGGAGATCGTGTCGCTGTCCAAAACGACTTTCTTTACGAGTACGAAGGGAGTACAATAGATGGTCTCCATTAGTGCCGAAGTCATAGATTGGGCAAACCTACGAGTTCATTAACTTAGGCCATGTTCGCTTGTCTTATAATTCGTACTTTTCAGCTTGTTTTTTTAGCCGAAACAGTGTTTTTCTCTCACAACAAATCAACGAACAGTACCTTTAGCCATGGCTTTTGAGCGAAGCGAACGGGCTCTTAGCTGCTACTACATAGATGAGGCATGAGATGGCATGGCAGTAGACGAGCGAGGCAAATCAACAGCTTAGAGCCAAGTTGCTTGGCTGTAAGTCAAGCTACAAAAGCTAAGTTATACAATAAATGTTTTCTATTTATTTTTAAAAAGTCTCTCTCTCATTTTCCTCATCATAACACTTGCTATTTGGATCCACTAATGCATATGCTTTCGTGCCCAACTTGGTGCTTGCATGAGAACAAGCTCTTATCTCTCTTATCCCTTCTCTCCTCCATATCAGCATTAGCTTGAGTATAAGCCCATTATTATACCTGTTTTACTTTGGCTCTGGATTCAAGAACAACGGCAACCACCTTCCTATCTCCGTCCACTTCACCTCTCCTGCTCCTGATGCCCATGCCCATAGTCTCGATCAGTCCTTGCTGAGCTCATCCTCGGTGAAAACAATGCCGTCAAAAAGATCAGCGAGCTCCTCCTCCACCATCTGCCGATACTCCTCCCTTCGCTCGAAGTAGTCATCGTCCACCTCGACGTAGCCCTTGGCATCGAATTCGGCGCGGATCTCCGCCTGCATCTTGTAGAAGCTGTCCCTCAGAGAATTGAACGCCTCGACCCCATCGGCCATGGACTCCATCGTCTCCTGCGACAGGTGCGGCAGCTTGTGCGGCGCGAAGACCCCTCTTTTCCGAGAGAGAATAAATGCGACATCCTCCTCCGGCATCAAAAGATTCTTGCCCTGGGCAGGAGCAGGAGCCTCCGCGCTTCCTTTTTGGTGGTGCACCCCTCCAACGGACTCTTCTCACCGGCCGCAGGCGCCTCCTTTGTCTCGGTCTCGGTGGAGAAGGCCTTCATCATCGGGCCCTCCTCCTTACCAGCGGCCGGCACGGCAACCTTCGACGAGTACCCACCGTCCACCGAACCCGGATGATCTCTTCGGCGGAGCCTTTCGAATCGAAGTCGGAGATTGATCGTGGGACGAAGTGGCGGGCTGGCGGCCGAAGTATAAAGAGGGGGGAAGACGAACTCTAGGGATTATATGGAAGCGATTCGGCCCAGCCCGACAAGGAAATGTAGTGAGACTCCGACTTGCAGTGGATCGACTCCGTTTTGGGCTTTTGGCGTCTTGACTGCCCGGCAATAGAATCTTCACTTGGGCTTAGCCCATTCTGAGACGTCGTCGGTCAGCGTCTGGGCTGGAGGCCCATTTACTTTAGGTGTCAGTCAGCTCTCAACTCTCCATCGGACGCACTCATTCAGTCGACCTCAGCCGCCGCCGCCGCCGCCGCCAGCGCCCGACCCCAGGCCCCGACGCCGCGCCGCCCACGGCCGCTGCGTCGCGCCACTGCAGCTCCAGCGCCACTCCCCCATCCTCTGCCGCGCTGCGTCTCCGGTTGCCTATGGCCGCCGGACGCCGGCGTTGAAGTCGTAAGTTCGTTTCTTCACTATGAATTCCTCCTCCTCGATGCGACGTCCCAACTCACGCCCCAGGCACCGATCCGTCGTTGGTACCGCACCGTGCCGGAACTTCGATCCGGAACGATGGTTCCCGGGACGCGGGTCACCGCTACGTACCGCGATCCCTGTGATTTCTATTACAAGAGTGTTACTTGGCTGACTAACTTAGATGCATCTGATGTGCAAGTGCAACTGTCTTCCTTTTGCCCCTTGGATTATTAGAGGACGGTTCTGTAGTAGGGACTCACAATTGTCATTCATCAGTCATCACCCCCCTCTTGCGTTGTGGAAACCTTATAAACTGTTTGCTGTTTGAGTAACAGTTTTGGATGTTGCACTATAATAACCCACAAAGTGGGATAGATGCTACGTGATGGTGTAGCTGATTTGATATTCAGTTTGCTGTGGTATTCTCTGGATAATTTAGTCAAGCACACAGAATTTACTCTTAATTGAACTTGAATTTCCACTGTTCTGATGAGAAATTTGTGTTCTTGTTTCTCTTCGTGTCGAAGATAAGTCGGCGCCCAAAGTCTTACTGTTGGAAGAGCTCCTCATATATCGTCAATGGAAGCCAAGTTTTTCCGTTTCCTGAAGCTCGTCGGGGTCGGCTTCAAAGCGAGGTCAGAGAGCCAAGGCCGCGAGCTGTTCCTGAAACTGGGCTACAGCCACGAGGTGCAGTTCACCGCTCCCCCAGCGGTCCGTGTCTTCTGCTTCAAACCTAACATAATCTGCTGCACTGGCATCGACAAGGACAGGGTGCACCAGTTCGCCGGCGCTGTCCGAAGCTGCAAACCTCCAGAGGTGTACAAGGGGAAGGGGATCCTTTACATTGACGAGGTTATCAAGCTGAAGCCCGGGAAGAAGCAAAAGAAGTGACAAGACTCCAAGGCGTTACAGCTTTGTCTTTGGCTTTTAACCCCTTGAGACCCATCCTTGTTCACATTTGTAGTGTTGCAGATCTGGTCTGGTTGTGTTGTGCTAAGCAGGTCACAATTGTATTATCCTTACCTCAGTTGCAGGCAACACGATGTATGTGGGGCATGTAATGAAGTTGTAGGACCATGAGTGGGAACAAGTTACCAGTTCCTTTTTGTTGAAATCAGCTGGAACATTGATTTGCAAGTTGGATTGAATTTTTCGAGTGCAATATTTCCTTTTGAATTTGTGTCTTTCGATTGATTGTTGCAAACTGAGTGTGAACTGACCTGAGAACTGAAGCTAGGACCCTGAAATAGATGCGTGTTGCATAGTACTGTGGTGATAAAAATAATACTGCAAGACTACAGAAATACAGAATGCCGTGCAGGCCTACAGAAACCTGATGAGCATAATAAGGTACTGTAAGACTGCAACGATAATAAGGTACTGTAAGATAAAAATAATACTGGTATAGATTTATCTAATATTCCATACAGAAATACAGAATGCCGTGCAGGCCTACAGAAACCTGATGAGCATTTGTGATTTTGTGCTGCTGCAGTCTGTGACAAACGAAGACGACTGAAGTAAGGCCCGTTTCTAAATCATTCAGTTTAACTCCCATCACATCAATGTTGCGGCAAATGCATGGAGTACTAAATATAGACTAATTGCATGCATGTCGGCACAGATTAGGAGTAATTTACGAGACGAATCTATTAAGCCTAATTAGTCTAAAATTGGAAACTTTTTGTCAAATAAGACGAAAGTGCTACGGTGTTTGTTAAACTTTAACACCTCTAACCAAATAGGCCCTAAGTTTGTAGGATTTCAGAAGTCCAGACTGAACGCCTATTTCTCAGCTGACACCGAATAAATGGAAATGCAGCAGCCATCACTGCCGTGCAGGCTGAAATTGGAAATCTGGCTCATTTAATAAGTCAGTCTTGTTGCAGTTTCGTATTTTATTTGCAAAGTAGCATTCCCCTTTCTTGTATTTTTTGATTGAATTTATGATGTGATCCGTAAGACCGTAAGGCTTTCTCTGGTGGGTCGGTGGGTTCGATTCCTGGCAAAGAGGCATATCAAAGAGGATGGGTTTTATTTTCTCTCTTACTTTTCGTTCAAAAATTCTCTCTTCTCCAGTGGTGGGTTTAGTTTTGTATCTCCTTCTCTCTCCTCCTTCCTTGCAAAAATAATAATTATTTAATGAGTACAAACCAATTCCTATTTTAAGATCCGGTTCCTCCATAAAGCTAGGTTCAATTAGCCACTAGCGGTGAAGAATCGATTTCTGACCTCACACATCAATACATCATCGAACAGTTCAGCCACCGGAGAAGTCCTACTACTACTCGATGACGTTACCTGGCAACACCCGTCTCAATGCTCACCGGGACACGTAGCCACGTATGCAAGTGCAGCTGTGCAGTAGACTACTGTCACGACCAAAGATAACTAGAGGGGTTTAGCCATCCACATTGCAAGTACAAACCACTCACTAGTTCTCCTCAAACCTTTTTAAAGGTGTAAATGGTTTCATGGTCATAAAAAAAAGAGCGAGGAGTGAGAAGGCGACGTATGAGCCCATTTCGCAAACGAAACGAAACACTCCGAGAAGGTGAGAACAAAGTAAAAGTGAAGACCGCACAATATGCAGCAACAAGGAATCAGTTGTCAGTAATGGCGAAGCATGCAAATTATCAAACAGATGGAAGCATTTGGGCCCTGTTTGCCGAATTTACAACGAGTGGAGGCCTTTGAGCCTTCTTTCGTTCGCTTCAATGATTTTTCCTTTGCCCGGTGCAACAGCTGAGTAAGTGCAGTGCAGACAGTGGGACACGGACGATGAGACGAGCAGAGGCGCACAGTCCAAACAACCGGTGGGCTCCTGGATTTGCTAGAGGTTGGAGATAAGCAGCGGAGAAAGAGGTCTGCATTCTGCCATTCTTTTTGTATCATAAGTCGTTCTCGTCTGCTAAACTGTCAGGCTACGGATCAAGCCTGACGGGATTCTAGGTGGAAATTATCAAGAACTGATAAGAAATTGCAAGAACTAAGAACAACTACGATAAGCTGAATCTGTATTGCGATGAATGTAACTGCAATGTAACTGAATGATAACAGAATTGGTTCAGGTGTTCGATGCCTCTCCCTGTCCACCCTCTCGACCTTTATAGGTCATGCTTACAAGGCCGCTGGCCACGCCTCGGCAACACAGGCCGGTTCTATTCTAATGGCCCAAGGCCCATGCGCTTAGCCGACTTAATCAGCCACCGTTCTGCTTCTCTTCCGCTGTTGCCGGACGTGCTACAGTGCTCCCTCTTCTCTTCCTGACATAAACACTCCGGCGATTTTCATCGTGTGGTTGATCTGGACACGAAGAAAAAATGATAGGATCTTCAAGAGACAAACGCTGGACAAGCTCTTTCTCTGACCTCCACGATAGCATTTTACTCTGGAGTGCTGCAGGAGCTAACTGCCTGAAGCTGCTTGTTCCAACAATTTTAGGAGATTAATCCCTTTTTTCGATTCTTGATTGATTCCCAGCTTATCAATCAGATAAGCTCGGCTACGCAGCTGCGCTCCTGGCACAGATATCTGAGATTCAAGCCAGAAACCATTCTGGATCTTTATTCTTTCAATAAAAAATGTTGTCCTGGCAATTGTTTCCTTTAGTTTCACAACGGGCTAGGTAACTGGCAATAGGTGGACACGAAAAGAATTAAAAATGAACTGTCGAGCTGGCAGCATCAAAGCAATTATGGGCGCGGGGGGCGCGCGGGAAGGGCGTGTACGGCCGTGGGCCGTGGGCTGCCTTGCTATTTTGGACCGAAAGAACGAGTACAGAAAAGAATGAGTTTTTTTTCTATTTCCAGCAAATATTTATTTCTGAAAAATGAATAAATGGTTCAAAAGAAAAATAGAAAATGTAATTTTTCCCTGTGGGTAAAATTCAAGAAAGAGAAAGGAAATAGAAAATACTTTTTTCCTGTGGGTAAAATTCAAGAAAAGGAGAAGTTTTTCCACAGCTAGAGAAATTGTTTATTCTCCAGTTAATTTGTACCAACGTGGTATTTAATTGGAGAAAAAGAAAGTTATTCCGCTGCTAAAGAAAATGTTGATTCTCTAGTTATTTTGAACCAATGTGGTATTTAATTGGAGAAAAAGAGTTTTCATATGATTATGATGTTGTTATTTTCTGACCAACGTTGTTAATAACAATATCGTAATGTTAATGATTTATGCATTAATTCTACTTCTGCCCAACGGTGATGTAGAATTAGTGTATAAGAATAGATGTTAATTTTAATGATTTCTGCATTAATTCTATTTCTGCCCAATGGTGATGTAGAATTAGTGTGTAAGAACAGTTGTAAAAGTTAATGATTTATGCATTAATTCTATTTCTGCCCAACGGTGATGTAGAATTAGTGTATAAGAATAATTATATGTTTTGATTTTGACCAACATTGGAATCAAGGCATGCAAATGGTGTTATTTTTATGTTAAGAAAAGTTTTGACCTGGTTTTCATCTTTGTCTAAGGTGGACTGGGCAGTCACCTCACCGTGTTCCATTGAGATTGTGGCACCGGTGAGGGAGACAAAAGAGAATGATGCCACTTGGACAACTAAAGAAAGGGATTTTGAATCCCAAAAGATGTCCTATGACTGTTGAACATAGGAAGTGTGTCACTACCAATAAAAAATGTTTGGCTGTGATAAAGGACATGATTGAACCTGCAATTGTGGGCTCAATCCCAGAGTGACACGGTCACCGAGTACCTCGATAGAATAAAGAGTCAGTTCACTGGCTCTTCAAAAACATATGCTACTCAGCTGATAAAACAGCTGGTAACAGAGTGTTACTCTGGAAATGGTGGATAAGAGAGCTCACGATGCGTTATCGAAATTATGGCACTATCGTTCAGGCCACATTTCGAGGGGGAGAATGGAAGACAAGTTAAGAATGATATTCTTCCTCCATTAGAGCTCTCAGTTTTAGAACAATGCAGAGAATGCATAAAAGGAAAGTATGTAAAAAGAATTAAGAAAAGATGACAAACGAAGCGCAGGAATTCTACAGATTATTCACACAGACATCTGTGGACATCTGTGGTCAGTTTCCTGTAAAGAGTGTGGATGGTAATGATTCGTTCATAACATTCACAGTTGATTACTCCCATTATGGCTATATTTATCCAATCAAAGAAAGAACAGAAGCATTGGATAAATTTAAGATATTAAAGATTAAGATAGTCAGGTCTGACCGTGGGGGAGTACTACGGTCGGCGTACCCTAAAAGAATGGCATAATAACCCAGTATTCTATACTGGGTGAACCTCAGCAGAATAGAGTAGCTAAAAGAATCAATCGTACCCTGATGGATATGGTGGGCAGTATGATAAGTTACTCCACCTTATAGTTGAGCCTGTGGATGGAGGCGTTTAAAAAACCTCATTCATATTCTCAAAAGAGTACCAAGTAAATCGGTGCCCAAAACACCGTATGAGTTGTGGACAGAAAGTGTACCCTCACTAAACCACTTGCATGTGTGTGGGGAAGCCCCGCTGAGGTTAAAGTATTTAACCCAAACATTGGGAAGTCAGATCCCAAAACAGTAAAGTCAAAAGTTTTTTGTTTTCCACTGTCCAGAGAGACATACAAAGTTTGTGGAAACGAGACACGATGTTTTCCTAGAGAATGAAAAGATGAGGGGGAGCATGGTAGCTCGAGAGATTGTCCTTGAAGTGGAGCGGGTGTATGCGTCCACTCCAATGATTCATGAGCCATTTTTCTCACTACCTGCTATAGCTGCACCGACAGTGCTAGATACTATGGTGCCAGCACCTGTTGTTATTTCACCTGTGGCAACAATGAATGAAAATGAGGAACCTGTTCTTCAGGATTCTATAGAACCTATTGCCACACATGAGGGGGAGTAACAACAACCTCAAATAGAAGATGTGCCAAATATGGAGGCCTCTAGAAGGTCTCAAAGAGTTAGAAAATCAGCTATTTCTGCTGATTATGAAGTGTATAACACTAAGGAATTTCAAATGGAGGATGATCCCACCTCATTTAAAGAAGCCATGAGAAGTGATCATTCATCAAAGTGGCTTGAGGCCATGGAAGATGAAATGAAATCGATGAATGTCAATAAAGTTTGGGATTTGGAAATAATTCCTAAATGAGTCAAAACAGTAGGCTATAAATGGGTCTACAAAATAAAACTTGGCTCTCAAAGGAATATAGAGAAATATAAAGCGCGACTTGTGGCAAAAGGCTATATGCAAAAAGAAGGAATTGATTATAATGAG
This sequence comes from Saccharum hybrid cultivar R570, assembly GCA_038087645.1. Classification (NCBI taxonomy): domain Eukaryota; kingdom Viridiplantae; phylum Streptophyta; class Magnoliopsida; order Poales; family Poaceae; genus Saccharum; species Saccharum hybrid cultivar. The sequence goes on from JAQSUU010000100.1 coordinate 1,796,818, forward strand.
ACCTATTCTCCAGTCTCATGTAAAGTTTCCTTCAGAATCATAATGGCATTAGTGGCACATTACGATTGAAAATTACATCAGATGGATGTAAAGACAGCATTTCTCAACGGAGACTTGGAGGAAAATGTTTACATGGCACAACCGAAAAGGTTTTGTCATGGAAGGAAAAGAACGAATTGGATGCCGCCTAAAGAAATCCATTTATAGATTAAAGCAAGCTTCAAGACGGTAGTACTTGAAGTTTGATCAATCAATAAAGAATTTTGGGTTTTAAAAGAGAATGTAGAGGACAATTGAGTCTATGCAAAGTTTAAGAATGGGAAGTTTATCTTCCTTGTCCTGTATGTAGATGATATCTTACTTGCTAGTAGTGATGTCAGTCTACTACTAGAGACAAAGAAATTTGATATGAAAGATCTTGGCGAAGCCTCGTTCGTTCTAGAGATCGAGATTCACCAAGATAGAAGAAAAATGGTATAAGGACTGTCACAAAAGACATACATGGAAAAGATCTTAAAGAAATTCAGTATGCACAAATGTAGTCCCTCACCTGCTCCTATAGTCAAGGGCGACAGATATAGGGATTTTAAATGCCCCAGGAACCAATATGAGCTCAATCGATAAAGTGAAAGTGGTTCCATATGCTTCAACTGTCGGAAGCTTGCAACATGCTCAAGTATGTACGCGCCCTGACTTGGCATTTGTTACCGGGTTTTACTTGGCAGATTCCAGAGCAATTCTGGAATAGAACACTGAAATTAGTAAAGAAAGTCTTGCATTATTTGTAAGGAACGAAAGGCCTCATGATGACAAATAGAAGATCTGATTCACTCCACAAGGTGGGATATTCAGATTCTAATTATGCGAGAGTGAATGCATATCCAGACGTGGATTTTCTATCATCTCGAAAAGGGGAGCTATTTCATGGAAAAGCTCAATACAAACTGTCACTACATCGTCCACAATGTATGATAGTTTGCAGCGTGTTATGAGGCAACGGGCAGGTGAACTAACTAACGAAGTTCATACCCGGTTTGAAGGTGGTTGACGACATCTATAGACCACTAAAGTAATACTGCAATTATAATCTGGCAGTACAGGATGCTCACAACATAAGTCAAGTGGTGCTGCCAAACACATTGACATAGAGTATTATGTTGTTAAAGATAAAGTCCGGGATCAAGTCATAAGTCTTGAGCATATAAGAACAGAAAGGATGCTTGTGGATCCACCTACAAAAAGGCTTACCACCCAACATGTTCAGAGGACATGGTGTTCAGAGAACATGTAGCTAGCTTGGGTTTAAAGGAAAGCCTAAAATATTCCTGGACAAAAGAAGGCCCAAAGATAAGTATTTATTTCAGAACAGAGTAGTGAGTTGTAGCTGTTAAGTCTATCGGCAATGGACCGTGACGATGAGACATGCTCTATGAGCTAATCTGTAATGGAATGAACAAAAGCAAATGATATGAAATTGAAAGATGAAATGAGATCAAGGGGGAGAATGTTAGTTGATCTCCACCAATAGGCCCAACGGCCTATTGGGCCCTATCTCTGCTCCCTGATCAGGGGAGCCCAACCCTAACTCGGTTGGAGGGCCCCTGTCGCATGGCACACATAAAAGGAATGTGGGGGTGAGGGCTCGGACTACGAGGTTGATCGGAGCCGCCACACCCACCCAAAGAGAAACCCTAATCCGATCCTAAAGCGTGCTGCCAGCGACGGGATGAGCCCGCCACCACCACTGCTGTCGCCTATGCAGGTTCTCCGACGTCCCACTGCCTCACCACCACGACGAGCACTGGCGTCCGCAAGGTTGCATCCAGGGTGGCATCGGCGTCCACGCTGCCATTGCGGTGAAGCTCCGCAAGGTCGATGAGCCTAACTACGGATCTACGGGTTAAACACAGAGGTAACAATCCTACGAGTCTAACAAGAAAAGCTTCCGTAATAGGAGTATTATTTTGAAAAAGAAGGCTTATCTTGATTCTAGTATTATCCATAACAATGTTGCGAATTTTTTTTTCATTTATTGACAATGTTCCGTAGATATGAAAGTTCATTTTCTTCATTTTTCTAACGTCAAAAGGACATTGTGAGCCAAAATCATTGGATGTAGTGAATCGTTTGGATTTGTTGCAACAACACAGAAAGGTATTATAAAGCAAAATTGACTTTGGCCCCCACTCCGAGCATGCCGGACTTCCATGGACGATGGATTTGGAGCACGAAAGTGCCAAAGTGAAGGTATTCGCCTGGCTGTTTTTCAAAGACAGGTTAAGCACGAAAGCTAACCTGCTGCACAAGCATATTATGGAAGATTCAGTCTGCCAGCGATGCGGCCATCCGGTGGAAGATAGGCAGCATGTGTTCTTCGACTGCCCTCTTAGCTCTGAAATTTGGGACTGCATCGGTCTTTCCTCTGTCTCCACCATGGACACTGGATATCTGGTCGTCGCCGTCGATTCCTGGTTTGGATCCAGCAGTTTGGCCCTCTATCCTCCTGGCGATTCTCTGGCGTATTTGGGACGCCCGAAATGGGATTATTTTCAGAAATGAGAGACACACAGCTCGCAATGTGGTGTCGCGTGTTTGTGATGATATGATTACTTGGGAAGGTAGATTTGTCAAGTCTTCCATGGTACTCGGTCTGCGCCAATGGCGCTCTTTTCTTCGTGCATGTATTTCTGATTTGGCTCAGGGAGATCGTTGAATCTTCCTTGTACTAAAACTCCTTGATTATCAATATAATCCAGGCGGGGAATCTCTCTCCTCCGTAGTTTTCTTTCAAAAAAAAAAGCAAAATTGACGTGTGATGCTTTTGTGTTCCTACGGAATTCAAAGCTGAAAAGAAGGCCTTTGGCAGGGGCACGGGTGAAACACAGGGGCCGGGGCTGCTGCTTGTTTGTTGCGAACTGTGCTGTGCACGGCAGAGGGCAGACTACACAACAGCATCGGCGGCGAGCGTATACGTATACGCACACCAGTACAGCGTCCAACCACCTCCCCTACATCATCAGCACTCGCCCGCCAGCCATGGTCTCGCTCACTGGCTCCCAGATCCCCTCGCCCTCGCCGGGGCAGAGCCCCTGCGCGGCCACGTGGCCGTAGCGCCGCCAGGGGCACTCCATGCGCACTATCTGCTCCGCGCTACTGCAGCCGGACTCCTCCCCGGGGTCCCCGTCCCCGTGCGACGTCCATTCCCCTGCGCTCGCGAGCGCCCATGAGGATCACCGGTCACGGGTGGAGCGCCCGAGCGCAGGCGCTACTTCCGTCTCTCCCTCCTCCTTGCCGGTGCCCGCGCCTTCTCTCCTCGCCGGCGCTTGCGCCCCCTTCTCCACCCCCGCCCTCGTGAGATCCAGTCGCGAGCGCCCGAGCTCGGTCGCTGCCTCAGTCTTCCTCTCGTCCCCTGCCGCCTCCGTTGACCTGGCCGCCGATCTCCGGGACCTCGCCTCCGACCTCACCTCGGACCCCGCCGTCTCCTACCGCTCTCCGGCCGCGAGGGCGAGGGGGACTAGGAGAACCACATCGAAGAGGGCGAGGGAGTCCCCCGTGTAGCGGCGCAGGGGCGTCAGCCTCGGCCCCTTGGAGATCCACAGCGGCGTCGGCAGCAAGCCCGGGGCGGCGGCGGCGAGGGTCAAGACCTTCTCCAACAAGCTCGTTGCCGTTCGAGAGGAAGAGGGCGAAGCACCACGCCGTCCCTGGCTCCTGCAGGAAATTTTTCATGAAGTCCGAGCTCATGTTTTGGTTCCTACGGAATGGAGTGATAGGATTGGATTCCTACGGAACACTTCCTTTGTTTTGCAAGGAACCAAAGGCCAGAAAAGGAAAATTTCCTACCAAATTCCTATCCAACAAAATCCCTTTGGCCATCGCATGAACCAAAGGGGCCCTAAGATGGCCATATATCATATGTCATATCATGTGGTGGTCTCGGTCCCCGGAAAAAGGGCAGGAGGCACAGTGGTAGGACCATGGTCTCTCGATCCGTCTAGCACCTGTTTAAACAAAATGACTTCTCTCGTTATAGTTCACCACATGCCTATCCATTGGGCTGTGCGGACCGGAGGACCCTAGACGAATCTAGGCCACACATCAGTAATGGACGGAAGCCCCAACTCTCGAAATGCCCGCCTGGGCAAACGTGCTTCGATTTGCATTTGCGAATTGAGGCCCTGTTTAGATCGAAAAAGTTAGAAAAATTTGGAATTGTAGTATTTCGTTTGTATTTGGCAATTAGTGTCTAATCATGGACTAATTAGGCTCAAAAGTTTGTCTCGTAATTTACAACTAAACTGTACAATTAGTTATTTTTTTTACCTATATTTAATGTTGCATACTTGCGTCCAAAGATTGATGTGATGGAGAGAGTAAAAAAATTCTAACTTTGGAAGTGAACTAAACCTGGCCTGAGGTCGGTTCAAACTCCAAAGTGACTTGAGCTTTGGCTGGTTCCGGGAAGGATCCCTTCTTCGAAGATGATACGGCCCTTGTTTATTTCCCAATTCCACCCCTAAATTTTACTATGTAAAAATGAGATTCCCTGTCACATTAAAATGTCGACAAATGCATGGAGTAATAAATGTAGATGAAATCAAAAACTAATAGCATAGTTTTGTTGTACTCTGCGAGACGAACATTTTGAGTCTAATTTATCATTTTTTGGACAATTTTTTGCACTAAAAAATAAAAGTTACTATAGTGTTCCGGTAGAAACACTGTACCAACTTTTACCGATTCCGGGCATACTCTGGATCTAAACACGGCCACGGAGTAGTACTAGTTGCCGATCTCGGGCAATTTGAGGCGCCACGTTCTCGTGTGCCATCTCGCATCCAAATACTATATAATTTTTGGGAAAAGTTTCTGTAACACTTTTTGTTGTTATTTGACAAAAATTATCTAATCATGGATTAACTAGGCTCAAAAGATTCAGCTCGACATTTACATACAAACTGTGCAATTAGTTATTTTTTTATCTACATTTAATGCTCCATACATGCGTTCAAAGATTCGATGTGACAGGTATCGTGCAAAAAAAAATTGGGTGTTTTTAGCATGTAAACAGGCCCTAATATAAAGAGCCGCCGCCGCCGCCTCAAGTCCTCAACCCCACAACCAGAACCACGCGCTCCTTCCAAATTCCAAAATGAGCGCAATCGGCTACCACGCCCTCCTCCCCATCCCCCTCCCCGGCTCGGAGCAGCAGGCGCTGCAGAGCCACCGTCCCAGCCCCCTTCCTCGTCGTGAAGGCGAAGGCGTCGGACGCCGCCCCCGTCCTGCCCCCCTCGTCATCGTCAAGGCGAGGGACGTGTGGAAGGCGGTCGCATTGGTGGCCGTGAAGGCTTCTCGGCTTCCAGCAGCCAGAGTCGCCGTGGCGTTCCACGCTTCGCGTCGCTATGCCGCTTCGACTCACCCACCGTCGTCGACCCCGATGAGAATCCGCGTCTCGTCGACGACGCGGACGCGGGGGCGGGGCACAACCGCTCCATCATGAGGCGCCTCGCAGCTGGAGGGGCTGTACCTGACTTCTCTCCTCCCGTCACCTCTCCCGGCGGCCGCAACGCTCTTCTGGATCCTGAAGGCCAACCATCGTGAACCGCTTATTTTCGAACCATCCACGGCGCTGCAAGCTGGTGAGGATTATGAGCGCGCCGAATGCCACCCGAATCGACTCCGAGCAAGGCGTCGCGGCCCCTCCAGTTACCGAGCATCCATCGGCAAGCTGTACCACCGCCCCGACCTCGACCTCGACCTCGACCTCGCTGGCCACGACAGCGAACATATCGGCGAGGCCTCATCCACGGCGCCGTCGATCGCCATCCTGGAAGAGTTCGTGAAGGAAGGAATCACGGCGTCTCTGGAGGAGATAGTCGAAGAAGAGACCAAAGCGGGGCCCGCCTCTACCCCACAGCAGGCTATCGAGGACGCTGGCCATCCACGGCAAACACTCCAGGAATTGTTCATGAGCTCGCCATCCATCACCGTCCACACCACGGGCTCCAGAACGCGTACGTCGCGGGGGACCAAGCCCCATCAGCTCGCGTGGTGACCCTTCTGCTGCGATACCTCTGTAGTATCACCCAAGTCCAAGCGTCCGCTCAGCAGCCAATCCGGCGGGTCTCCCCCAAAGCGACGCCGCGCGGCAGGGATGCCTGCTCCAAACCCTCATCCTTCAAGGCGTCCGAGGTCATCTCGTGCCCATCGGGCCATCATCATGCTCATGGGGGCTCGGGAGGGGCTCCTCCGATGCCACCTGCTCCTGGAGGCGCTGCGCCACCCTCTCCTGTGTTCGAATTGGCATGTGGCGTTACCCTTCTGCCTCCTGAGGATCCTGCTCCTGCAGGCGCGGCGCCACCCACTCCCACATCTGGCCAGTCTGGCCCTGTTTCACAGCGTCTAGCAAATGCTCACCACAGCCGCAGCCACCTACACCCCAGGACCAAGCATTGGCTGGTGCCGCTCAGGGGAATCCACCTGCTGCTTCACATCCTACAGCACCTGCGGTTCAGGGAGGCCAGCCTGCTCCCAACCCTGCGGCTCCTTCTGCGGTTGCTAATGTCAATCCTAACTATGTACGTGTTTTCGATTCTAAAACTCCACCATTCTTATTAATTTGGGTTCTGTTTTGTGTTGATCTAACTTTACCTTGTTAAATAGAGGAATTTCAATTGGGAGCTAGGCCATCTGGATATCGCGTCGCTGGCTCTGAATACGCTATACCAGCGGAGGGACGAGGATACCAAGGATTGGCACGCGGGTGCCTTAGGCATGTTTGGTTATAGGTGTTAAAGTTTAATAAATACTATAGTACTTTCGTCTTATTTGATAAAACAATTTTAATTTTGGACTAATTAGACTTAATAGATTCGTCTCGTAAATTACTCCTAATCTGTGCCGACATGCATGTAATTAGTCTATATTTAGTACTCCATGTATTTGCCGTAACATTAATGTAATGAGAGTTAAACTGAATGATTCAGAAACCAAACAGGGTCTTACACATGGTCACTCATGTCAGGTTTCGTTGTGGTGGCTTTTGGCGTGCTAGCTTCTACCGCCTCTATTGATCGGTATTTCATTCGAGGCGTGGCTTCTGTTTGCGCTCGTCCTCCATAGGGGCAACATTTATGGTGATGTACGTTTTATCGGATACAGCAGGCCACCTGCCCGGGTTTAAGGTGTGTTTAGGTCGCGAAATTTTTTGGTTGGTGTTTAATCATAGACTAATTAGGCCCAAAAGATTCGTCTCGTGATTTTCTATCAAACTGTGTAATTAGTTTTTTTCGTCTACATTTAATATTTTATATATGTGTCTAAATATTCGATGTGACAGAAAATCTTGAAAATTTTTAGTAACTAATCATGGCCTCATATTCGGCGGCGTCACTACAGCTGTTATGTCTGTGCTTTGGCTAGCGGGAAACCCTGAGGACCGGGCTTTGTTTTTCAGACTGTTGCTCCTCATCCTGAAGAACTTGTTTTACTATCCTGGAGTTGGTCTTGTCATGGTATTTCGCTGCATTGGTGGTTGGATTAAAGCAGGTTTTAGGGAGTGTTTGGATTCACCTCCCAAACTTTAGTCGCTATCTCATCGGATGTTTGGACACATACATGAAATATTAAATATAGACGAATTACGAAACTAAATACATAGATTAAGACTGTTTCAACCTAATTAGTCTATGATTTGACAATATGGTGCTACAGTAAATATATGCTAATGATGGATTAATTAGGCTTAATAAATTCGTCTCGCGGATTACTGACGGATTCTGTAATTTATTTTTTTTATTAGTATCCACATACTCCATGCGACACCTCCATATGACACATCCTAAAATTTAGTTCTAGATCCAAAACACCCCCTTAGTAAAGCAAAAAGTGGAATAAAGATTGCAGCAGAGAAGTCCTCCGATGCTGTCAAGGCTGAGCTAAACCAGATTTGATCATGTGTACTGCTATGTTCTTATCTCCTCTGCTCATAGTAACTGGCACTATAGAATACTCCGGCCCTGCCCTTCTGAGAAAGGCGATGCCCAGGAGAGTCATTCCTACACTTGTGTGCATTAATAGATTCTGCTGAGCTACCGATGTTTGCTAGAATTTGTTGCCATGCGGTCCCAGTTCTTGCCTTTCCACTTGTTGGATCAAAATCTTGCAATTTTTTTTCATAGGCATCATGTGGAGCTGAAGCTGAAATTACTGTGTGAAGATATCTTTTTGGTTATAGCTCCAGTTTGAACATTTCCCTTTGTTCTATATGCTATACCCTTTAGGCTACGCTGAGTGTTCAACACTGAATTTTCACTCGATCTTACGGCTTGCACAATTCATCGTTAAGTAAAACAACAATCACGTTAGGACGTTAGGGATAGGCATTCGTGTTCTTGAACACAATGTACTGAACCTGAGTCGGAGTCAGCGAGCCGGCGAGGGAACACGGATCAATAAGAAGAGCCCAGCGACGGGGCGACGGTGAGGTGTTAGACCTGACTACGCAAGACACAGACTGAGGCACTGAGAGGAGGGATGTGAAAAACTACGGTGAGGTAAAGTCAACATTTTTTTATAAGAAAGATGCACGCGTCGCATGGCCATTTCGATGTGCGGCAAAGAAGGGCACTCGACGTCGGCATGAAGCTCGATGCCATGGAGGTTACCAGTGCAGAGCTCAGCGACGACGCGTAGATGCCAACGGCACGGAGCTTGGCGGCAGCGCGCGCGGAGCTCATCGGGGCGGTTGAGGCCGGCAAAGAGGCATGCGAGAGGTGAGGAAGCCGATGGGGTGGTCGGTTTGGACGGAGGTTGGTCGGAGGAGGGCGCTCGGAGGCACGGGAGCTAGCGGCGGCTGTGGAAGCTGGGTAGGCGGCCATGGCGCTCGGTGCCTGCGCTCTTGAGCATAGCGAGAGGGAGAGGAGCGAGCAGCCCCGACCCTGGGGGGTGCGAGCTGTGCGGTGGCACAGGGCCCTCGACATCAAGGGGCCCCAACCCCATACGTAAGTTGTAGGTATAGGAGCTCTTTGATTGATGTATCCTCGATGTATCCTCTTGCTCCTTCCTTTGATTGATGTATGCCTAGTATATATATTTAATCAAGATTTAATTTGCTTTTCACTTTAATCTTTTTTTCATTAGAATACAGGGATTTAGGAATTCTTACGGAGTTAAGATATGATGTTAACTAGGGCAGCGAATAATTCTTTGGAGTTGTATTAAAGGGTCAATCTGCAAAAGGTCGCTAGACAGTTGGTTTGAGCTTCTAGCCGCGTGCCCCGTGACCGGAGTTCATCCCGGTTTGGGCGAATTTCGGTCGGCGGTGGTAAAAAATTTCCTCACATGTCCCGCGTTTTCCAAAGCACAGATAAATGGACCGACCCACTCATAGGGTAACAGGCCTCTGTGTGAGGGCAGGGCATGAGGTTCGATGGTTTTCTTGGCCTGCGTGAGAGGTCTCCTTTTTAAGTGCAAAGCTCCGGGGCTGTCTAGCCGTCCGAGGGCCGAGTTTTTTTTAAAGGGCCCATCTTTCTAGCTTTGCTCCAGGTCTTTGAACTGACATGACCGGGTGATGAGGACATCGCCACGCTGGACACACCGACGTTATAGTCTTTCCCAAGTTGCAATTCGTCCCCAACTCAGCTGCCACGTCACCCTCGGATTCAGCAGACATGTCGTCACTGTTTTGGTCATAACTCTCTCATACGACATCAAAACGGGGCGTTCTTGGATGTGTTGGAAAGGGGACAACGACGTCGTCGTTTTGGATCTGGTCCTAGCTCCAGAAGGTCCATGGATCATTCTGTGTGACCACGTCAAGGTGCTGCGTCACCTATTTGGGCCAACTTGGCCATGTATCGTGTCAGGCCTTAAGCCCAAGTTGTGGGCGTCCAACTCCTGGCCGTTCTCAACCCTAGGTCGAGTCTTAGACTATAAATACAGCCACCACCGCTGTTAGACAATTGGGTTTTGTTTAGAGTTTAGTTTTCTATCGAGAAAATGAATCGTTCATTGTAACTGTGGTGACAAATCCTTTTACAGTGATCCAGGACCCCTGTTCTTGATCTCCTCCACTGTGTCGATTAGTCCTTTGGAACCGAGTTCTTAAACCCTCTATTGATATTCGCATCATTCATATTTGCAATTTCAGATTGCATGTTTTTACCTTCTTGCTTGTGCTCTTCGATTCGCTTGCAGAAAAAACCTTCTTGGCGAGGTCAATTAAGTTATGCTTGGTTGATAACCAACGGAGCAGTGGTGTAACGGTTGCAGGGTTCGAATCGTGTCTGATTTGAAGCCGGATCGCCAACGTCGAGATCTCCACAAATCGAACTTACCGGTTACCTCTCGGAAGATCGGGCCAGTACTCATCAATTGGTATCAGATATTTCAGGTTTACCGCGAGGTATAATCTTGTTTGCCTTAGATTCATATTTGTTCATTACCTAGAGTCCACAAAAAGCCCAATAATATTTCAATTTTCGTTGTCCTATCACCTTTGTGCCTTTGCAATTTTGTTTTAGATTCGCGTTGTTGAGTTTGTGTCCGTGGTCGAGTCTTGTTGCTAGTTTAGGATTGTGTTCGTAGTCGTAGTTCAATCGCCCGTTGATGTGTTTTTTGTTTTCCGCCGCTATCCCATCCACCGTTTCCAGACAACAAGTTGAAGCCACCATATTACTCGACTTGCCCCGCTAGCCGCCTTGTGTAACTTCTCGCCACCGCGCAAACCCTAGATAGGTTGACAGCCGCTCGTATTTTGCCTGCATCGCAGCCCTCCTTACATCATCAGGCGAATACCTACTGTTGTTAGTCACAGGAACTATCTTGTGATCGGTGTTGGAGTTTAGGGACGCTTTGCCCTAACTGCCGCTGTCGTATTGTGCCTTCCGGTAAACATAACTTGAGATACCTTCGGTAAAACAGGCATAACTTTTCGCTCGTTTATCAGAAAAATCTGAAATTTTTACAGCAGCTTCTTGACACCATTTGGGGCCGACCCAAACTCGGCTTCGCCCTGTTTGGTTTCATCAAAATTGCCAAAAAAATTCAGGAAAATAAAGAAAAAAATTGTCAAAGTTTTTGCACGCTTTTCAGAGAACGTGCTGTATTTCTGTAGACCACATCTCACCTCAGTTGTAGGTGCCAATTTTTATGGTTGCATCTTTTTTGATCCTTGTTCAGAGAAAAATATAAAAAAAATAGCAAAAAAATAAAAAAAAGTTTGATTCCTACTAGTGCCTTTTGAAAAATTCCGGGAAAAATTCAGGAAAAAGAAAAAATTTGGTTTATTTTCTAGTTCTGTGAGTTCTTTTCATCGTCCTTTGCTTTCACCTTGTTGCGCTACGTCTCGACACGTCTTAACCAGCAGCTGTGATTTGTACTTTGGATCCGGATTGAACAATTGCTAATCTGCATTCGTTAATGGCTAATCCTTGCTGTCATATTGTGTGTCTACCCATAGCTCCACATATTCTTCTGTCAGCACAGGTTCATCTTGCAGCTGTTATCCACGCTCAACAACAGATTACTTCGCCATTTTGGTTTGGCTCTTTGAAAGTCCCTAGTTTGGTTTTGGCTAATTGATGAAACCTAGGACTAACCTTTGTATCTAAGTGGATGATTTAGATAAAGGTGGTCATTGAATATGAGACATAACATTAACTCATGTGACCAAGATGATGAAGACCAAGATGATGCTTGGCTCGATGGATCGGTTGTGAAGGTGAAGGGCAAGTCGAGGCTTCGAAGCGAAGGACCATGCGATGGTGAAGCTTGAGCAAGACTTGGCGCCGACGGACCAATGCAACGGTGAAGAGTAAGTGAAGTCAAGGTCGATGGATCGAGACGGTCATGTGATGATATGAAGTGGATCATATCTTTTGGAGAAACAAAATGGGCTCAAGGCAAAGGTATAACCATAGGGCCATTTTGTTTTGCACTCAAGACACCATAGAGGGTGTGAGTGGTTTAGGATCGATAGCCGAACTATTAAGAGTGGAAGTCTTATCGGTTATTCGATGCACGGGTGCCACTAGGTGAATTCATGAAGTGCATTGCATGTAGGGCCTAGTGAGTGAAGGGTCGAGATGGCGGACTAGAGGGGGGGTGAATAGTCCTTTCTAAAACTTAAACGCGTTGGCTAACCAAAACAAATGCGGAATTAAACTTATCGGTCTAGCCAAGACTATACCCCTCTATCTAAGTTCTCTAGCACCTTGCAAAGATCCTAATTAAGCAACTAAGGTGCTAAGCTTATCAAGAGCTCACCTACTCAATTCTAGAGCAAGGTCACACAAACCTATGCACTAGTACTTTGCCAAGCGAGGGAGCTCCTACACAACTAGTGAAGCAAAAGCACAAAGCTCCTAAGCTCACTAGCAAAGCTCAATAACAAGGCAACTAATGCCAAATTAGAGAGCGCAAAACACTTAGCTACACAAACTAAGCAATGTGACTAACAAGGTTACACAAACCGAATTAGCCACGCAAAGGGGAAGCTTCTAGCTACACAAGCAAGAAGACAACTAGCAAGCTACACAAGCAAACTAGTTACGAGAGCAACTACACAAGCACAAGTATATATGAAAGTAAATACAAGCTTGTGTTGCACGAAAGCAAACCACCGAGAAGAGTAGACAATGTTGACACGGTGATTTTCTCCCGAGGTTCACTTGGTTGCCACCAAGCTACGTCCCCGTTGTGTCGACCAACACTTCGTGGTTCGGTGGCTAATCGGTCACACACCGAGCCTCTCAAAAGGCACCGCAAGAACCCACCATAAAGTGTGGTAGCTCAATGACACGCTCAACTAGAGTTGCTCTTCGCGATCCCCGCGGGGTGAGCACAATCCCCCTCACAAAGCTTCTCCGGAGCCTCGCACAATCTTCTTGCGAGCTTCGACGGAGCCACAAGCCACCAAGCCGTCTAGGAGGTGGCAACCTCCAAGAGTAACAAGCACCACCGGCTTGCAACACGATCACCTAGTGCCACACGATGCAATCTCTCAAAGCAACGCACTAGAATCGCTCTCTCACTCGATCCGATGAACACTATCAAGCATGAGTGAGTTAGAGGGCTCCCAAGCACTACCACACAAGTCACAAAGACTATAGTGTGCTCAACTACCGGCCACAGCCGGCCAAGGCATCTATTTATAACCCCACGGTCAAATAGAGCCGTTACCCCTTCACTGGGTCTTTTTCGGGACGACCGGACGCGCCGGTCGTAACTGACCGGACGCGCTTCACCGCGTCCGATGCTCCAACGGTTACTGCGCCAACGGTCAAACCATATGACCGGACGCGCCTCTCAAAACGACCGGACGCGCTCCACCGCGTCCGATCCTCCAACGGTCACTGACCCTCAACGGTCAAACCAACGACCGGACGCGCTCCTCGCAACGACCGGACGCGACAGTGCCCGCGTCCGGTGTGAGTCCAGTAAGCTCCTTCAACGATCGGACGCGTCCGATCGTGTGTGACCGGACGCGCCCAGCGTCCGATCCTCCTTGCGAACCGCAGTTCTTCTCTGGGCACATGACCGGACGCGCCGGTCCCGCGAGTGACCGGACGCGCCGGTTGCAAACCCTAGCACCCGCGCGCCTGACAGCTGACCGGACGCGTCCGGTCATTCCATGACCGCGTCCGGTGCAGCGTCCGGTCACCTCTGTGACCTCCGTTCGCCTCCGTTTCTTTTCCGGACTACCGGCGTAGTGGAAAATAGACATTTCAAGTTCCCAAAAACGTCTGAATCCCGCGCTCGCAAGCTCGGCGGGAGGGAGAGAGGAACCCAAACCCTCTCTACCGCTCAAACTCCACTGCCTTCGTAAATGTGCCAACACCAACAAGTGATCACCACCTTGTGCACGTGTGTTAGCATTTTCATAATCATTTTATCGAAGGAGTTAACCACTCAACTTGCCTCGCCACTCGATCCTAACACGTATGCAAAGTTAGATCGCTCAAGTGGCACTAGATGACCGATATGCAAACAAGTTTGCCCCTCTTGATAGTACGGCCATCTATCCTAAATCCGGTCATCAACTTCTCTACACACCTATGACCGGTGAAATGGAAATGCCCTAGGTTATACCTTTGCCTTGCGCATTCCACTCCATCTCCTCCGATGTTGATGCAACACATGCACCAATCAATCACCAAATGATATGATCCACTTCATATCATCACGTGACCGTATTGGTTCATCGATCTTGACCTCACTTGCTCTTCACCGTTGCCTTGGTCCTTCGGCGCCAAGCCATCACACAACTTGCCCTTCACCCTAGCAACCGGTCCATCAAGCCAAGCCTCATCTTGATCTTCTCCACCTTGGTCACATGACTCCATGTCATGTCTCATATGCAATGAGCTCCTTCATGACACCATCTCATGTGGACTAATCTCCTGTGTATCTCACATAACCACATATTAGTCCACCTAAGTTGTCACTCAATTACCAAAACCAAACAAGGACCTTTCAATCTCCCCCTTTTTGGTAATTGATGACAACTCTACAAAGATATGGAAATTATGCTTTTTCAAGCTAGCACTTCACATAAGTGTAAATTGCTAACTTGTTTTTGGATTTAATGTTACTTATCCAACTTTTAAGCTCTATGTCAAGATTTGGATAAGCACCATAAAATCCAACTTGGTAGTGATAACTCCCCCTACATATGTGCTCAAATGGTTTGGTTTCAAGCTTGCACATATGCATAAATATGAAATTTGTGGGAGGGTTAGCACTACTAAGTGATGCTAAGGTGTATAGAATAAACCTTTGTAGCTTGATACCAATTAGTAGCTTGATACCATTTGAAAATCACAAGTTTGCCACCATCCTTAGCATCATGAGTAGCTAGACATAAAAAAACACTAGAAACCTCGTGAGATCAACATTATTAGCAAGGTTCTAGTTTTTACATGATAATCACAAGTCTAGCTAATATCCTATGCATGCTTAGTTATCAAATCATCATTCAAGTTCTATAACTAGCATACACCACACAAACATGCATATTGAATTTAAGAACTTATGCAATGCAAGCAAGCACATGAATTATGCACATATCAAATGTAATCAATCAAAGTTCATGAGCTTGCTCCCCCTGCTTGTGTGCTTTCTCTGTCCAAGAATGTTTGATCCCTTTACATTCTTCAATGTTACTCCCTCTTTGTCCATGTCCATGTCCAATCTTTCCAATCTCTCCCCAAAGCTCAATAAGCTTTCATATCTTTGTCCAACTTCTCCCCCTTTGTCATCAATTTCCATAAAAGGTGTTCTTCTCAATTGATACAAAGGCTTGTATTGGGGTAGATGGTTGAGACTTGAATATTGCATTTTTGATGGACATTACCACATATGTTGGAATGACAAACTTTATGGTTGCTCTTGAGATTCCACATAGGATCTTTGACCTTGATACCAATCGGTGGGGCTTCTCCCCCTATGTCATAGCATGTGTCATTCACTTGAGATACCACTTGGAGATGAGGGTAGCATTTCTTGATTTGATCACTTAAAGTTGAGGATCACTTGTGAAACCATTGTCTTGCATGAATGATACCACGTGAAGATACCATGAGTAGGAATGTGATACCTTTTGAAAGAATTTTCTAGTATGGATCCACTTTGAAGGATTTGACAATAATATTCATTTCTTGAACATTCACTATCTTCATGAGTACCATTTGTAAGATATCACTTGTAAGTTGATGATCTAGACACCACTAGTGAATACCACTTGGAAGATCAATTTGAGTCTAGATACCACTTGAAACAAACTAGATATCTATTTTCATTATTGTCTTGTGCTTGTACTCCTATCATTGTCATGAGCTTCTTGTATGACTTGAACTATGTTGATTTGCCTAAGATTCCAAGTCCGGTTTGATCCAATGACAAGCTTCTTCACTCCTCATGCTAAGGGTTATCTTGCCAATGTTGTACTTGTCACTTGTTAGCAATCCAAACTAGATCAAGTACTTGGGTTTACTAGCTCATGAACAAACTCATATACATACCACTAGAACATTTAGACAATCAAGCAATAGTGGTAGGCTATGAATCTAAAAATTTCATTTGTCATGCATGATCCTAATAAGCATGTACTATATGCACTAACCGCATACTAGTAAGGGATGAAATGATCATGCTCATTACAATGATACCTTTGCTATGTTGGAGTAGAGGATAGTCACATAGATTCCAATTCATTACTCCAATAGCAATATGAAGTCCAATTTATAAGCTTGGTGAAGACCAATCATCATAGATAAATCCATTCTTCACCCATATGAAAATGTAAACCACTTATGATCAAGTGCACTATCTCTTGAGTTGTGGTTGGCTTGCTTCATCCTTTTGATCAATGCTTGCATGAGAGAACTACTTAGAATACCACTTGAAATACATGACTAGCTCTCTTTTGGGTGTTGCTTGCTCTTTAGATCAATCCTTTTGATTGCTTCAACTAAGCATCACAAGTTCCTCGGATCACCACTTCCATGTTAGCCTTCCAAGTCCCAAACTTGGTTTCACCTACACACGGCGGCAAGCCCCTCACTAGGGAGAAGTGACCTTTCTCCAAAGAACCACTCTTGATACTCACTTGAAATGATATAGTTTGATTGATCCAAATGATGAACTCAATCTTGATGAATAATCCTTGAATCTACATTTGAGTCCAACTCTTTCTACTTGTTTAAGTCCTTTTCCTTCTACCAAATGATCTCCAATCATCACTAGAACTTAAACTTCACCTTCATCTTAAGTTTGATCTTGATCTTCAAATTGAGTACCAAATAAGTATACCAAGTATATTTCACAATACAAAAGTCTTGTACTCATTGCTTTTCATGCTTCTAGATCAATCCAAAACCAAACTTAGGTACCTCAACCACTTGTAAGCATGTTTCCAACTTGAGGACCTTTCAATTAAATGTGACTCTAGATTAATCCAATGATTTTCACTTTTCTGGCAGATTCTGTACCCTTCAAAGAATAATTCATATCTCCCAATATACAGATCTAAATGCCATAAAATTTGGTGGAGATGTGCTTCACTAAGTCATATAGAAACTGTAAAAATTTGAACTTCTTTTGACTTCTAGATTGTTACTAGATTTCAAATCTTCCACCACTGCTACATGCTGAAAACTGCTGCACTATAGCTGACAAGATGCACTCCAAAACCGAAGCATCTCTTATCCACTTCTCATGAAATTTCTACAGCATCTTCTTTCATAAGTGTAGAGCATGTATACCAAATTTCAAGCCAATCCAAATAGATTTGATCACTCAAACATGGCTAAGATCACTGCTAGCTCAGATTTTCAATATAGGACAGATTTCAATACATGAGCTATTCTTTAACAAAAAGTGAATCAAACTTGAAACTAACTTGTTTGAATACTTTCATAAGACATATATATCCATTCAATCCACTTACTAAAGGTCATCTCATGAACTTATCCAACCCAAATCAATCCAAACTTGATTGCTAAGCATTTAATCCATTCAATCATCTCATAGCAAGCAACATTGCATATATATCCAATTCAATCAACTCATATGCACCCAAAATCAACAAGAGATATACCTTGGTTAGCTCATGATCATCCAATAGCAAGCTTTTACTCAAATAAATTGCAAGCCATCAAATATATCCAATAAATCACCACAATCTTGAATGTTGCACTTGTATGTTGTAGCATTTGGACTCCACTTATTTTGACTTGGCATTGGGATAGAATATGCACTAAGCTTTAAAACTTGATTCAACATATGATGACCAATATGAATCCAAATGAATCAAGCCTCCAATACCGATGGTACCTACAAACAATCATTCACTTTTTGATGGTACCCAAACAAGTTTGGGTCCTCTCAAATTAGGTGCAACATACTTAGGCATAGCCTTAGTATGAGTAGCGGGATGTTTTGCAATTTTAACCAATGAGGTACCATTGCCATCCTTTCTAAGCATATTAGTATCATCAATTGAACTAGGCTTAGAATTCTTACCTAGGGGACATGAATGTGCCATGTGTCCCCTTTTCCGGCATGAGTAGCAACTTCTCTTAGATTGAGCCTTTTCTTCCTTGCTCATATGTTGCTTCTCATTGCCTTGCCTCTCACGAGTTGCTTGAGCCTTCTTCTCAAGCTTGGTAGGACACCCCGAGACAAAGTGTCCCATATCTTCACACTTGAAGCACTTGATGTGAGTCAAATTTCTTTTCTCATTTTGATTCTTGCTCATCATCTTGGCATCTTGAATTTGCATTGGATGCCTTGCTTTACCACCCCTTCTTGTTTTCTTTTTCTTCTTCTTTATCAAGTCACCATTATCTCCATGGTTGATCTTGATTTGTTCTTGGGGTGTTGCTTTTGGCTCAACTTGAGACTTCTTGGTAGGGCAATACTTAGCAATATGTCCCATTTCATGGCATCGGTGGCACATGAGTTGGGATAGCTTCTTTGCATTTTGCTTCTTCATAATCTTGCCCTTGTTCATGTTGTAGCCAATACCACTCTTATCACCATATCTTCTTTGATTGGTCATGATATGCTCAATGGCGATTTTAGAGTTGTAGCACCTCTCTAACTTGTTGCTCAAATTCTTCACTTCACTTTTAAGTTCATTGTTCTCCTTCAAAAGGTTAGTCTCACAAGACATAGAAGTAGAGTAAGCATTTAATTGTGAAGAACATGGCATATCTAATAAATCATCACAAGAGGTGGATACATGCTTCTTGCCTACATCACAAGGGTTAGTAATATGTGATTGATCATTTGACCCAAATGATGAGCTCTCACTAGTTTTGGTTTCTTCATTAGAAAGCTTCTTAGTGAGTAAAGCATGTTCTTGTACCAAGTTATCATGAGCAACACTTAGTTTCTCATGAGTCAATTTTAGCTCCTCATGTGAACAAGTAGTAACATAAAGTAGATGTTTTTGTTGTTCACATGTGGTCTTTAGAAAAGAGTTATCATTTTCCAGTTTACTTACTCTTTCCATTTTCCTTTTCAAGGCTCTTGAGAGTTTATATAAAAGCTCTAAATTTGGATCATCACAATCCACAACAAAACCACCAACATGTATCTTAGTGTTACCATGTGATGATGTTGAAGAGCTTGTTGAAGCATCACTCTCATAGCCATCATCTTCACCATCAAGTGTGCATGAGGTAGAATCATTACTTGCATCACTTGTGGCATTATCATTCTTCTTATCAAGTGATCTTGTGTTATGATCATCTTTGTCATCACTTGACCGTGAGGTGGAGCAATCCTCCACAACTACCTTGTTGTGGTCATGCTCAACATCCTCATGCGCCTCCTCCTTGGGCTCATCATCATTGGAGATCGCCCCATATTTCTCATGTAGAAACACCCAAATCTCATGGGCGGACTCAAAGTCCATGATCTCACAAAGTATGCTACTATCCAAAGATCGATAGAAAACATTAGTAGCTTGGCTATCGAGATGTAGGCATTTTCTTTGCGCTTGAGTTGCATTCTTTTTATCAAGTGCAAAGGAAAAGCCCACATCTACGATCCACCACAATTGAGGAGAAATAAACTTAAAATTGCATGTCATCCAATTTCTCCACCGTGCAAAGTGTGTGCCATCAAAAATGTGTGGACACTTAACATCTAGCCCATAAGCCGCCATCCTCTCGGGTCGGTGAAGACCACAAATGAGAGACCCGGCTCTGATACCAATTGAAGGGTCGAGATGGCGGACTAGAGGGGGGGTGAATAGTCCTTTCTAAAACTTAAACGCGTTGGCTAACCAAAACAAATGCGGAATTAAACTTATCGGTCTAGCCAAGACTATACCCCTCTATCTAAGTTCTCTAGCACCTTGCAAAGATCCTAATTAAGCAACTAAGGTGCTAAGCTTATCAAGAGCTCACCTACTCAATTCTAGAGCAAGGTCACACAAACCTATGCACTAGTACTTTGCCAAGCGAGGGAGCTCCTACACAACTAGTGAAGCAAAAGCACAAAGCTCCTAAGCTCACTAGCAAAGCTCAATAACAAGGCAACTAATGCCAAATTAGAGAGCGCAAAACACTTAGCTACACAAACTAAGCAATGTGACTAACAAGGTTACACAAACCGAATTAGCCACGCAAAG
Source organism: Saccharum hybrid cultivar R570 (assembly GCA_038087645.1). Lineage (NCBI taxonomy): Eukaryota > Viridiplantae > Streptophyta > Magnoliopsida > Poales > Poaceae > Saccharum > Saccharum hybrid cultivar. Next base: position 1,816,958 of record JAQSUU010000100.1, read on the forward strand.
GGGAAGCTTCTAGCTACACAAGCAAGAAGACAACTAGCAAGCTACACAAGCAAACTAGTTACGAGAGCAACTACACAAGCACAAGTATATATGAAAGTAAATACAAGCTTGTGTTGCACGAAAGCAAACCACCGAGAAGAGTAGACAATGTTGACACGGTGATTTTCTCCCGAGGTTCACTTGGTTGCCACCAAGCTACGTCCCCGTTGTGTCGACCAACACTTCGTGGTTCGGCGGCTAATCGGTCACACACCGAGCCTCTCAAAAGGCACCGCAAGAACCCACCATAAAGTGTGGTAGCTCAATGACACGCTCAACTAGAGTTGCTCTTCGCGATCCCCGCGGGGTGAGCACAATCCCCCTCACAAAGCTTCTCCGGAGCCTCGCACAATCTTCTTGCGAGCTTCGACGGAGCCACAAGCCACCAAGCCGTCTAGGAGGTGGCAACCTCCAAGAGTAACAAGCACCACCGGCTTGCAACACGATCACCTAGTGCCACACGATGCAATCTCTCAAAGCAACGCACTAGAATCGCTCTCTCACTCGATCCGATGAACACTATCAAGCATGAGTGAGTTAGAGGGCTCCCAAGCACTACCACACAAGTCACAAAGACTATAGTGTGCTCAACTACCGGCCACAGCCGGCCAAGGCATCTATTTATAACCCCACGGTCAAATAGAGCCGTTACCCCTTCACTGGGTCTTTTTCGGGACGACCGGACGCGCCGGTCGTAACTGACCGGACGCGCTTCACCGCGTCCGATGCTCCAACGGTTACTGCGCCAACGGTCAAACCATATGACCGGACGCGCCTCTCAAAACGACCGGACGCGCTCCACCGCGTCCGATCCTCCAACGGTCACTGACCCTCAACGGTCAAACCAACGACCGGACGCGCTCCTCGCAACGACCGGACGCGACAGTGCCCGCGTCCGGTGTGAGTCCAGTAAGCTCCTTCAACGATCGGACGCGTCCGATCGTGTGTGACCGGACGCGCCCAGCGTCCGATCCTCCTTGCGAACCGCAGTTCTTCTCTGGGCACATGACCGGACGCGCCGGTCCCGCGAGTGACCGGACGCGCCGGTTGCAAACCCTAGCACCCGCGCGCCTGACAGCTGACCGGACGCGTCCGGTCATTCCATGACCGCGTCCGGTGCAGCGTCCGGTCACCTCTGTGACCTCCGTTCGCCTCCGTTTCTTTTCCGGACTACCGGCGTAGTGGAAAATAGACATTTCAAGTTCCCAAAAACGCCTGAATCCCGCGCTCGCAAGCTCGGCGGGAGGGAGAGAGGAACCCAAACCCTCTCTACCGCTCAAACTCCACTGCCTTCGTAAATGTGCCAACACCAACAAGTGATCACCACCTTGTGCACGTGTGTTAGCATTTTCATAATCATTTTATCGAAGGAGTTAACCACTCAACTTGCCTCGCCACTCGATCCTAACACGTATGCAAAGTTAGATCGCTCAAGTGGCACTAGATGACCGATATGCAAACAAGTTTGCCCCTCTTGATAGTACGGCCATCTATCCTAAATCCGGTCATCAACTTCTCTACACACCTATGACCGGTGAAATGGAAATGCCCTAGGTTATACCTTTGCCTTGCGCATTCCACTCCATCTCCTCCGATGTTGATGCAACACATGCACCAATCAATCACCAAATGATATGATCCACTTCATATCATCACGTGACCGTATTGGTTCATCGATCTTGACCTCACTTGCTCTTCACCGTTGCCTTGGTCCTTCGGTGCCAAGCCATCACACAACTTGCCCTTCACCCTAGCAACCGGTCCATCAAGCCAAGCCTCATCTTGATCTTCTCCACCTTGGTCACATGACTCCATGTCATGTCTCATATGCAATGAGCTCCTTCATGACACCATCTCATGTGGACTAATCTCCTGTGTATCTCACATAACCACATATTAGTCCACCTAAGTTGTCACTCAATTACCAAAACCAAACAAGGACCTTTCAGTGAGCTAACTGAAAAACCTTCGAAAATGATTATGAAAATGCTAACACACGTGCACAAGGTGGTGATCACTTGTTGGTGTTGGCACATTTGCGAAAGCGATGAAGTTTAAGCGGTAGAGAGGGTTTGGGTCTCTCTCTCCCTCCCGCCGAGCTTTTGGGAACTTGAAATACCTATTTTCCACTACGCCGGAAGTCGGAAAAGAAACGGAGGCGAACGGAGGTCACAGAGGTGACCGGACGCTGCACCGGACGCGGTCAGGGTATGACCGGACGCGTCCGGTCAGTACAGCGCAGACGCGGGTGTTAGGGTTTGTAACCGGCGCGTCCGGTCACTCGCGGGACCGGCGCGTCCGGTCATGCGCCCAGAAGGAACTGAGGTTCGCAGAGGACGATCGGACACGGGGCGCGTCCGGTCACATATGATCGGACGCGTCCGATCGTTGAAGGAGCTTACTGGACTCTAACCGGACGCGGGCACTGTCGTGTCCGGTCATCGCAAGGAGCGCGTCCGGTCGTTGCGTCACGGGCGCGTGGGTCGTTCGACAGGCGCGTCCGGTCGTTCGATAGGCGCGTCCGGTCGTTGCCTGGGGCGCGTCCGGTCATCAGGACCGGTGCGTCCGGTCGTTCGAAGCGGCGCGTCTGGTCGTTGGTTTGACCGTTGGGGTCAGTGACCGTTGGAGAATCGGACGCGGTTGAGCGCGTCCGGTCATCCCGAAAAGACCCAGTGAAGGGGTATAACGGCTCTATTTGGATGGGATGCTTATAAATACTTTTTGGCCAGCCCTTGGGGAGGTCTCTCGTGATTTCTAACATTCTTGTGCATCCTTTTAGCTAGAGCATCTCCTCCCACTCATCTCTCTTGCTTGCTTACAAATCAAAAGTGAGATTGAGTGCTCCCAAAGTGCATTGCATAGCTTGAGGGCATCTAGTGGCACTTGTGGGTGGTTTAGCCGGTGGATTTCTTGTTACTCTTGGAGAGTACCGCTCCTAGCCGGCTTAGAGATTGTTGGAGGCGTTGGCAAGAGAAGGTGATTGTTCTTGGCCACCTCCGGTTGATTGTAAGAGGTTCTTGTGCTTTCCTCGGCGGGACGCCAAAAGCAACTCTATTACATTGCGCATGTCATTGAGTTACCTCACTTGAGAGTGGTGTCTTGCGGTGCCTTGCGGGGCGTGCCTTGAGGGGCAAGTGACTTGAGGGTCACACCGAGGAACCATCTAAGTGTTGGTCGACACAACCGATGACGTAGCTTGTCGGTGCACAAGTGAACACCGGGTGAACAAAAATATTGTGTCACTTGTCTCCCGGTGATTGGTCTTCATATTGTGTTGTTGTCAATATTGATTGATTAATTGTATATCATCTTGGTGATTGGCAACATCTTTACTCCACCGTCGGTATAAGATTTATGATCATCTCTCTCGTATTTACTTTACTAGTTTATCTTGTGTAGCTATAGTAGTAGCTTTGCTAGTAGTTGCTAGCTTGCTCACTAGTGTAAGTTTAGTAACTTAGCCCTTGTGTGAACTAGAGATTATAATCTACTAGACTTGTGGATAGGAGGCTTGCATCACAACCGTAGGCTAAGCAAAACTCACTTTGCGCCGTTTGTTATTCTAACAAGTTTGCTTAGTGATTCTTGTAGAATTTTTTATAGGCTATTCACCCCCCTCTAGCCATCTAGAACCTTACAAGTGGTATCGGAGCCGTGGTCACCATTTTAATCAAGGCTTAACATCATTCGGTGTGAAAAATGGCTCAAATTGTGTTCAATCATGTTAGGGGCAAGCAACCGTTCTTTGATGGTGTTAGTTCTTTTGCTCATTGGAAGAGAAAAATGACAATGTACCTTGGTTCTATTCATGAGAGAGTTTTGCAAGTCACCGAGAATGATTTTGCTATCATTGATCCTGATCATCTCACCGATGAAGATAGAGCAAATAGAACATGCAATAGAATAGCTCTAAATACTCTTTATAATGGTATTGACACCAAAGTATTTGAGGGCATCAAGGATTTAGAATTGATATATGAAGTATGGACAAGGTTGAGTGAAACATATGAGGGCACTAAGGTTGTAAAGAGTGCCAAGCTATATGGGCTCAAAAGTGAGTTTGAGAACTTCAAAATGAAAGAAGAAGAAACAATCTTAGAGATGTTTCATAGATTGCAAGTAATTGTGAATGATCTCAAGAGCTTAGGGCACAAGACACAAGACCAAGATTTTTGCCACAAGTTCTTGTTGAGTTTACTAAGAAAATTCAAAATGTTGATCATGATGCTACAAAGAGATGGGCTTGAAACAATGAAACCCAATGATTTGCTTGGTGAAGTCTTGACATATGACAAGTATGATCAAGATGCCGATGAGAAGGAGAAGAAGGAGGAAGAAAAGAAGAAGAAGACCATGGCATTCAAGGCCACCTCCTACAAAGGCAAATCTATCATCATAGAAGAAGAAGAAGACAATAATGAAGGTGAAGATTTTGAAATTGATGATGAGGCACTTGCTCTTGTAGTCAAGAGAATGGGTCACATGTTCATTAAAAGAAGAGGCTTCAGAAAGAGAATTGACAACTTCAAGAGCAATGAGCAACAAAGGAGGTGTTTCAATTGTGATAGCACCGAACATCTTTAAGCCGAATGTCCCTATGATAAGAAAAAGAACAACAAGAGGGGCAAGTTTGAGAAGAAAAAGAGAGAAGCCAAGATGACTTTCAAGAAGGGCAAGAATGAAGCCTATGTGGTCACTTGGGAAAGTGATGATGATGAAGAAGAAGAATCATCATCTAACAAGGTTTTTGCTTCCATTGCTATCAACAAGAAGCCATCACTATTTGATTCATCCTCGTCGTGCCTCATGGCCAAAGAAACTAAGGTAATATATGATGAGAGTGATGATGAAAGTGAAATGGAATATGCTCATGATAGTGATAATGATAATGATAATGATGATGATGAACCAACTAAAGAACAACTATATGACTTGATGCAACAAACTAGAGACATAGCTATTGCCAAGGACAAGGAGTGTAAGAAGCTTTCAATGAAAGTAGCAATACTTGAGAAAGTTCTTAGTGAGCTTAAGATCACTTATAAGAGTCTAGTGGAAGACCATGAGGATCTTGGTAAGGCTCATTCTAAGCTTGAAAAAGCTCACTCATTGCTACTTGAGCAACAAGCAAAGAAGGAGGTTGTTGTATCATGTGATATAGGTGTTACATGTGATATAATTGATGAATCCTCTAATGAACCTATCATCATGTCAAATGCTAACCCTTCTTGTAGCTCTTCATCCACCAACACCGACTCTACCTCCACTACTAGTGATGGTTTCACTTGTGATGCCTCACTAATGGTTGAGAATGAGACTCTCAAGAGAGAAGTGGATGAGCTCACTCACGCCCTAGGCAAGGCCTATGGTGATGAGGCCCGCTTGCTTAAGTGCTTGGGTAGCCAAAGGTTCTCTCTTAACAAAGAGGGATTGGGCTACAACCCCAAGAAAGGCAAGTCGGCCTTTGCAACTCCAAAGCCTAGCTTTGTGAAGGGTAATGGTCGGTTTTGCAATAGATGCAAGCAAGTTGGGCACCTAGAGCATAATTGCAATAAAAAGAACCAAAGCAAGAACCTTGTTAATGCTATATCTTTTGATTCTTGCTATGTGCTTACTAAAGGTGTGAAAGATGTGAAAGCTAAGTTTATTGGTACACCCATTGTTGGCCTAAAGAAGAAGGCTATTTGGGTACCAAAGAGCTTAGTTACTAACCTACAAGGACCCAAGCAAAAATGGGTACCTAAGCTTCATTGATTTGCTTGTAGGTCAATTACAAAGCCGGAGGAAGGCATTGGATTATTGATAGTGGGTGCACTCAACACATGACCGGTACATCAAGAATGTTTGACTCAATCAATGACAATAATAGTGGTGTTGATTCTATCACATTTGGCAATAACAAGAAAGGCAATGTTATTGGCTTGGGCAAGATTGCAATATCAAATGACTTGAGTATCTCCAATGTGTTGCTAGTTGAAAGCTTGGATTTCAATCTTCTATCCATGGCACAAATATGTGATCTAGGCTACAAATGCATCTTTGGGGTTGATGATGTAGAAGTCATTAGTATGGATGGTTCAAATGTGGCATTCAAGGGCTTTAGATATGAGAATCTCTACCTAGTTGACTTCAATGCTAGAGAAACTTCTTTGACAACTTGCTTAATCTCCAAATCAAGCATGGGTTGGCTTTGGCATAGAAGGCTTGGTCATGTTGGCATAAAACAATTGAAGAAGCTTACAACTCATAATCTTGTCAATGGTTTGAAAGATGTTGAATTTGAGAAGAATAAGCTTTGTAGTGCATGTCAAGCCGGGAAGCAAGTTGGAAGCTCACATCCAAAGAAGAGTACAATGAGCACATGCAAAGCATTTGATTTGATGCACATGGATCTGTTTGGCCCAACAACATACACAAGCATAGGCGGCAACAAGTATGACTTTGTCATAGTGGATGACTTCACAAGATTCACATGGGTATTCTTTCTTAGTGACAAAAGTGAAGTGTTTGACACCTTCAAGACATTTCTCACTAGAGTTCACAATGAGTTTGAGATTAGAATCAAGAAAGTGAGAAGTGACAATGGAAGTGAATTCAAGAATACAAGAATTGAAGAACTTTGTGATCACTATGGCATTGGACATCAATTCTCGGCCAAGTACACTCCACAATCAAATGGCCTAGTTGAGAGAAAGAATAGAAAATTGCTTGATATGGCTAGATCAATGCTTCATGAGTACAATGTGAGTCAATCTTTTGGGATGAAGCAATCAACACCGCTTGCTACTACATCAATAGACTATATTGTCATCCATTGCTAGAGAAGACCCCATATGAGCTACTTTATGAAAGAAAGCCCAATATTTCTTACTTTAGAGTGTTTGGTTGCAAATGTTATATCTTGAAGAAGGGCACTAGATTGGGAAAGTTTGACAAGAGATGTGATGAGGGGTTCCTACTTGGTTATTCAACTACAAGCAAAGCTTATAGAGTTTGGAACAACTCCAGTGGCATTCTAGAAGAAGTCCATGATGTGCAATTTGATGAAACCAATGGGTCACAAGATGAAGAAGAGAATCTAGATGATGTTGGTGGAACTCAATTGGTGGAAGCAATGAAGAACATGGACATTGGGTACATTAGAGCAAAGCAAGTAATTGATATTCAAGATGATGATAAAGATCAAGTGCTCAATTATCCATTCAAGCTAGCTAGTGACTCTCAAGTGCAAGATCATGGTGCTAGTTCATCTCATCAAGATACATCAAGTGATCAACCAAGCTCAAGCAATCAAGTGCAAGTATTCCAACCACAACATGTTGCAAGATATCACCCCATTGATAGTGTTATTGGTGATATTAGAAGTGGTGTGCAAACAAGATCAAGATTGGCCATGTTTTGTGAGCATGCATCATTTGTGTCAACCTTAGAACCAAAGAAAATAGAAGAAGCTTTGAGGGATGCCGATTAGATTATGGCTATGCAAGAAGAACTTAACAATTTCACAAGAAATGATGTTTGGGAATTGGTATAAAGACCAAATGACTACAATGTGATTGGAACCAAGTGGGTGTTCAAAAACAAGCAAGATCAAGATGGCATTGTGGTGAGAAACAAAGCAAGACTAGTTGCTCAAGGTTACACTCAAGTAGAAGGTCTTAACTATGATGAGACATATGCTCCCGTGGCAAGATTGGAGGCAATAAGGATTCTATTGGCTTATGCTTGTGCACACAACATCAAATTATATCAAATGGATGTCAAAAGTGCATTTCTCAATGGAATCATCAATGAGTTAGTCTTTGTAGAGCAACCTTCCGGATTTGAAGATGACAAGAAACCCAACCATGTATACAAGTTGAAGAAGGCTTTATATGGCTTAAAGCAAGCACCTAGAGCATGGTATGAGAGGCTAAGGGATTTCCTTCTCTCTAAGGGATTCAAGATGGGCAAGGTTGATATAACTCTATTCACCAAGAAGATAGGGAATGATCTATTCATAGTGCAAATATATGTTGATGACATCATTTTTGGATCAACCGATCAAGCTTATTGTGAAGAATTTGGTGCTATGATGGCCAAAGAGTTTGAAATGTCTATGATTGGTGAACTTAGCTACTTCATTGGTCTCCAAGTCAAACAATTGAAGAATGAGACATTTGTGAGTCAAGGGAAATACATAAGGGACATGTTGAAGAAGTTTGGAATGCAAGATGCAAAGCCAATTTCAACTCCAATGGGTACAAATGGCAATTTGGATAGTGATCTTGATGGCAAAATGGTGAATCAAAAGGAATTTCGGTCTTTGATTGGAAGTCTACTCTATGTCACCGCATCAAGGCCGGATGTCATGTTTAGTGTTTGTATGTGTGCTAGATATCAAGCCTCACCTAGAGAGAGTCATCTCACGGCCGCAAAGAGAATATTGAGGTACTTAAAGTAAACAAGAGATGTTAGACTATGGTATCCCAATGGGTCAAAGTTTGAATTAATTGGATATTCGGACTCCGACTATGGGGGTTGCAAGATCAATAGAAAGAGCACAAGTGGCACATGTCAATTACTTAGAAGATCACTTGTGTCATGGTCCTCAAAGAAACAAAATAGTGTGGCAATCTCTACCGCCGAAGCCGAATATGTGAGTGCGGGGAGTTGTTGTGCACAATTGCTATGGATGAAATCAACTTTGAAGGATTATGGTCTTAACTTCAAGAATGTGTCATTGCTATGTGATAATGAAAGTGCAATCAAGATGATACAAAACCCAGTTCAACATGGAAGAACAAAGCATATTGACATAAGGCATCATTTCATTAGAAATCATCAACAAAAGAGAGATATTACTATTGAAAGTGTTGGCACTGATGATCAACTTGCTGATATTCTCACCAAGCCACTTGATGAAAAGAGGTTTTGCAAGCTAAGGAATGAATTGAACATTCTTGATTTCTCAAACATGAGTTGAATGCACCCTACCCACTTATTGACATGCCTCTCCTTCGACATTGCAAGGTAAAGTTGATTGACATGTCATTCATCCTATGCTAAGGACTTGCTAGAACATGTAGACATAATAAGTGGTATGCATGAGCATTCATGATAAATCAAATGAATTTGATGGATATATGTTACCACTATTGCTTTTATGCTTATTTTGATCTAGTGGTGGCGTATGACATGTGTGTGAGCTTGTAAACCTAGTGTTGAATCTAGACGATTTGCTATAAGTGTTTAATTCAACATAGGCAAGATAACCCTTATTATGAGGTGTGAAGAAGCTTATCTTTGGTTCAAATCGAATTAAATATATTTGGCAAGTGTTCTAGGTTGAACCAAATTTGATAAATTCTAATCTACTCTATCAAACATTGTTTTCTCTCTATAATTTGATCCCATTTTTGGGTAAGTTGTTGACAAAGGGGGAGAGAAAAAGATGATTCAACATGATAAAGGGGTAAATAAAATTTTGATGCACACAAGTAGGGGGAGCAAGCTCATAAACAAAGTTATTGCATTTGTTTGTGCATTCTCATATGACTTGTTCATTGCACATGTATTTAAAACCAATATACATGCTTGTGTGGTGCAATGCTAGTATAGAACTTGAATGATGAAATGATCTACTAGCATGTATAGGAATAGTTTACATGTGGTATCTAGACATGCCTTAAACTTTACAAGTGATCCAAGAACCTTTACATATAATATTGATCTCACGGGGTTCTTGAGTTGTGATGGATGTCTAGTTACTTCATGATGCTAAGGATGGTGTAAAAGGTAACTCCGATTGGTATCACGCTTCAAAGGTCTATTTCTTACACCTTAGCATCATTTTGGTAGAATTACTCTCTCAACACTTCTATCAATGCATATGTGCAAAGCTTTCAATCCAAACTCTATGCACATATGTAGGGAGAGCTAATGCTACCAAAACCGAGCTTGTAATAATTGTCCAAACTTTACTTATGAGCAAAATGATTGGACAAGTATGACAAGTTCAAAACTTTTATTATCAAAATCATCTTTGTGAGGGTTGTCATCAATTACCAAAAAGGGGGAGATTGAAAGTCCCTAGTTTGGTTTTGGCTAATTGATGAAACCTAGGACTAACCTTTGTATCTAAGTGGATGATTTAGATAAAGGTGGTCATTGAATATGAGACATAACATTAACTCATGTGACCAAGATAATGAAGACCAAGATGATGCTTGGCTCGATGGACCGGTTGTGAAGATGAAGGGCAAGTCGAGGCTTCAAAGCGAAGGACCATGCGATGGTGAAGCTTAAGCAAGACTTGGCGCCGACGGACCAATGCAACGGTGAAGAGTAAGTGAAGTCAAGGTCGATGGATCAAGACGGTCATGTGATGATATGAAGTGGATCATATCTTTTGGAGAAACAAAATGGGCTTAAGGCAAAGGTATAACCATAGGGCCATTTTGTTTTGCACTCAAGACACCATAGAGGGTGTGAGTGGTTTAGGATCGATAGCCGAACTATTAAGAGGGGAAGTCTTATCGGTTATTCGATGCACGGGTGCCACTAGGTGAATTCATGAAGCGCATTGCATGTAGGGCCTAGTGAGCTAACTAGAAAACCTTCGAAAATGATTATGAAAATGCTAACATACGTGCACAAGGTGGTGATCACATGTTGGTGTTGGCACATTTGCGAAAGCGATGAAGTTTAAGCGTAGAGAGGGTTTGGGTCTCTCTCTCCCTCCCGCCGAGCTTGCGAGCGCGAGATTCAGGCGTTTTTGGGAACTTGAAATGCCTATTTTCCACTACGCCGAAAGTCGGAAAAGAAACGGAGGCGAACGGAGGTCACAGAGGTGACCGGACGCTGCACCGGACGCGGTCAGGGTATGACCGGACGCGTCCGGTCAGTACAGCGCAGACGCGGGTGTTAGGGTTTGTAACCGGCGCATCCGGTCACTCGTGGGACCGGCGTGTCCGGTCATGCGCCCAGAAGGAACTGAGGTTCGCAGAGGATGATCGGACGCGGGGCGCGTCCGGTCACATATGATCGGACGCGTCTGATCGTTGAAGGAGCTTACTGGACTCTAACCGGACGCGGGCACTGTCGCGTCCAGTCATCGCAAGGAGCGCGTCCGGTCGTTGCGTCGCGGGCGCGGGGGTCGTTCGACAGGCGCGTCCGGTCGATCGATAGGCGCGTTCGGTCATCAGGACCGGCGCGTCCGGTCATTCGAAGCGGCGCGTCCGGTCGTTGGTTTGACCGTTGGGGTCAGTGACCGTTGGAGAATCGGACGCGGTTGAGCACGTCCGGTCATCCCGAAAAGACCCAGTGAAGGGGTATAACGGCTCTATTTGGATGGGATGCTTATAAATACTTGTTGGTCGGCCCTTGGGGAGGTCTCTCATGATTTCTAACATTCTTGTGCATCCTTTTAGCTAGAGCATCTCCTCCCACTCATCTCTCTTGCTTGATTGCAAATCAAAAGTGAGATTGAGTGCTCCCAAAGTGCATTGCATAGCTTGAGGGCATCTAGTGGCACTTGTGGGTGGTTTAGCTGGTGGATTTCTTGTTACTCTTGGAGAGTACCGCTCCTAGCCGGCTTGGAGATTGTTGGAGGCGTTGGCAAGAGAAGGTGATTGTTCTTGGCCACCTCCGGTTGATTGTAAGAGGTTCTTGTGCTTTCCTCGGCGGGACGCCAAAAGCAACTCTATTACATTGCGCGTGTCATTGAGTTACCTCACTTGAGAGTGGTGTCTTACGGTGCCTTGCGGGGCGTGCCTTGAGGGGCAAGTGACTTGAGGGTCACACCGAGGAACCATCTAAGTGTTGGTCGACACAACCGGTGACGTAGCTTGTCGGTGCACAAGTGAACACCGGGTGAACAAAAATATTATGTCACTTGTCTCCCGGTGATTGGTCTTCATATTATGTTGTTGTCAATATTGATTGATTGATTGTATATCATCTTGGTGATTGGCAACATCTTCACTCCACCGTCGGTATAAGATTCACGATCCTCTCTCTCGCATTTACTTTACTAGTTTATCTTGTGTGGCTCTAGTAGTAGCTTTGCTAGTAGTTGCTAGCTTGCTCACTAGTGTAAGTTTAGTAACTTAGCCCTTGTGTGAACTAGAGATTATAATCTACTAGACTTGTGGATAGGAGGCTTGCATCACAACCGTAGGCTAAGCAAAACTCGCTTTGCGCCGTTTGTTATTCTAACAAGTTTGCTTAGTGATTCTTGTAGAATTTTTTATAGGCTATTCACCCCCCCCTCTAGCCATCTAGGACCTTACACTCTTGTTTGGCGTTGGTAAAAATACAGGCAAGACAGTGATAAGTCGCTTGTGATTTTGCATTCCACTTTCACCACCACCACCACCACTTGTTTCCTTTTAGTTGATAGGAATAATACTTTGGTGTTTTTTCTATCTTCTAACCATGGCAGGATCTCCGACGGACTTCAATGAGTGTGTGTCCAAGGGCGAGCTTACAACGTTCATGACTGAACAACGCAATCTTATGACCGAGCTGACGCGCAATGTGAACAATCTGGTCACCCGCATTGAACAACTCGAGCAATGCCCTCCACCTCATCGTGCTGATGATGCAGATGCGGATGATTTTGGTGATGAAGATGCGGATGCTGACAGTTATGCCCGTCGCCGCCTCAACTTCAACCGTCGCGGTATGGGAGATAATATTCAAGGTAATAATGGTCCTTTTGCTAAAATTAAATTTAGCCGTCCTCCTTTTGCTGGTAATGTTGATCCAGAGGCTTATTTAGATTGGGAGCTTACTGTTCAACAAAAATTTGATTCTCATAATGTTTCTACTGAGCATAGAGTTAGACTTGCTACTAGTGAATTTACTAATTTTGCTTTGTTCTAGTGGAGTGATCTTTGCAATGCTAATAATGCTGCTGATGTGCCTCAAACTTGGAATGCTTTAAAGCAACGTATGAAATCTCGTTTTGTTCCTCCTTATTACCAATGTGATTTACGTTTGAAACTACAAACTTTAAAACAAGGTGATAAAGGAGTCGAAGCATACTATCAAGAATTGCTTATTGGTTTAGCCCGTTGTGGTATAAATGAAGATGATAATGATTCTAGTGCTAGATTTTTTGGTGGTTTAAACCATGATATACAGAACATCCTAGATTACAAAGAATGATGTAATTTTTCCCAATTGTATCATCTTGCTATTAAGGCAGAACGTGAAGTACAGGGACGCAAACAACACCAGCCTTTCAGGTCTAACAATGGGAGGAATTTTCAGCACCGTTCAGAGTCGGAGACGCCCAAGATTCCTGTTGCATCACAGCCATCTACACCTCCATTTTCTTCCGGGGTAAGTAAATTGTCTAATGTGCAGAACAAAGGTGCCACTCCGGGTGCTTCTCCTAGCTCCTCCTCGTCCAGCTCTAAAATCATTTGCCACCGATGCAAAGGCATGGGACATGTCATGAAGGATTGCCCCAGTCGTTGTGCTTTCATTGCTACCGAGGATGGATATGTAAGTGCTAGTGATGTTGAAGATGATTTAGCCCTTGTTGCTAACATTGATACATATTCCACCGAGGGCGATCAAGACAAGGAGGCCATCATCATTGACTTCGTGGCTGCTGCCGCAGACTACCCTAGCCTTCTTGTGCAGCGTGTGTTGAGTACACGTGTGGGACATGAAGAAGAGCTGACGATCCAACGCCACAATTTGTTCCACATGTATTTCATTGTCTAGAATTGTCGTGTTCTCACTATCATTGATAGCAGGAGTTGCAATAACTTGGTGAGTTCAGATTTGGTTGGCAAGCTTGGTTTGACCACACGACAACATTCGTATCCATATAAACTTTAATGGTTCAATAATAGTGGTAAGACTAAGGTAACTAAATCAGCACGCATTAGCTTTTTCACAGGCACTTATCATGATACTGCTGATTTTGATGTTGTTCCTATGCAAGCTTGTTCCATTTTATTAGGTCGCCCATGGGAATTTGATAATGATGCTTTACACCATGGTAGAACTAATACATACGCTATCATACATAAGGACAAGAAAATTACATTGCTATCTTTGTCTCCTACGGATATTATTAAACATGCTAATGAGATTAAAAATAAACCTCCAACTCACATTGCTAAAAATAATGGGATTAAGTTAAAAGGAGCACAAATTTTCTTTCTCTGGCCTCCAGGGAAGTATTTTTACTCTGGAGTGGTCAAGGAGCTAAATGCCTGAAGCTGCCTGCTTGTCCAACAAATTTAGGAGAGTAATCCCTTTTTTCCTTGATTCATTCCCAGCTTGTCAATCCGATAAGCTCGGCTGTGCAGTTGCGCTCCTGGTCCTAGCACATATATCTGAACTCTCCTTATTATTAATTCAAGCCAGAAATCATTTTGGATCTTTCAATAAATAATGTTCTCGTCCTGGCATGCAATTGTTTTCTTTAGTTTCACAACGGGCTAGGCAATTGGCGGTAGGTGAAGGCCTCGTTTAGTTCGGTGAATTGGAGAGAAAACACTGTATCAGAATTTCTGTAGCATTTCGTTTGTATTTGGTAAAAATTATCCAAATTTTGACTAACTAGGCTTAAAATGTTCATCTCGCAAAGTACAACAAAACTGTGCAATTAGTTTTTGATTTCATCAACATTTAGTACTTCATGCATTTACTGACATTTTGATGTGACAGGAAATCTTCTTTTTGCATAGTGAAATTTGGGGAGAATTGAGGGAATAAACAAGGGCGAACTGGAAAAGAATTAAATGAGCTGTCGAGCTGGTACCTGGTAGCATCAAAACAGTCATGGGCTCCGTTTGTATGTTTATGACTAAAGCCTGCGGCCCTGCTGTTGTGTGGTATGCAACTGTGTCATGCCTTTGTATTGAACTAATTAAGTGGCAGGACTTCTGCCTTTTCGTTTAAAAGAATATACTTGAATTATTCTACCATATATATATATATTACTTTCTCTTGCACTAAAATTCTCTATTATGGAACCAACTTTCAGTGACGAGGTGCTCGACAAGAGACTAAGGTGCTGTTTGGTTGTAGCATTGGTAACTCATATGGAATAGAATTAAAGTTGTGGCCATTACCGCAAGACATACCATTTGAATAAATTTGATTTCCATTTTGCGTTACAGTCGTACGAACCAAACAGCATTGGTAGGGTTTTTATGTCGTGTTTTTTCATGCCAAGCTGCGAGAACTACGTGCTTTATGGTCTGTTTGGTTGGTGCCGTAGTTTGCCACGCTAAATCTTTGGCAAACTGTGGCTGCCAGAGAAAGTTTGGCGAAGAAAATTGAAGCCACACTTATGATAAAGTTTGGCAAGAAAATGAGTCTATGACGTGTGGGACAGTGTGCTAAGAAAGTGTGATGACCGTAATTGTGGCAGCGAACCAAACAGCTGTCAGAAAAACTTGACATGACTAACCTAGGGCATGACACGTTCTGGTCACGAACCAAAGAGTTCATGTTTGCGAACCCAAATGCATTGTTGTGTTTGCTGTAGTTGTCAACCACAGGGATCCAACTCAGCAATGCATTGTTGTGCACTTGTGTTCGCTACTTCAGTCCAACATGCATGGAAAAGTTCACCCGGTCATTGTGCACTCGTTTGGAAACCAAAATCCCTGAAAAGGTGACAGGATGCATTTCCACCAGGTAGGATGCATGGTAATGTGAAAAGTTTGACTAGGTTGTATCAATAATATTACCAACATTTATATTTTTAAATAAGTTTATTATTAAAATATATCCAACGATCTATGGTACTAATTATATATTGTAACTATTAATGTTTTTTATATATATTTAGTTAAAGTTAAAAAATACTAACTTTTGAAGGGAGAATGACTTTTTTTTAATAGGACGGAATGAGTAGACCGTAGGCACCATATCCATGTACGTCCACAGCACTGCAAGTACAGTACAGGGAAAGACCCTGCACATTTACAGCGAAACGCCAACATATTTTCTCTGCCATTTCCACATCCTTTACACAAAACTGAGACCTTGGCACACGATGACAGAAAATAAAAGAAGTGCACTGCTACGTCCCAAATTAACTTTCCAACACGACAAGCTTAGGTGCCTAGATCGGTCGGCCATTCCGTCGAACAGAAATTAAACTACTAGTTGCTGCGTTCCTCGTGCTGGCCTCGCCTTTGCCACTTGTTTTCTCCCCTGCTTCCCCTCTCATGTTAGCTAGTAGCTGCTTTGTTTACGCAAATGCAAATGTCACACGGCTTGTGCGTGTGGTTCCTGGTGCTAATTTTCTTTTGTGTGCTTGTGCTCTTGTCGGCCAGCGTACTTTATTTGAGCTCACATTGGCCTATCATCTCCGATCCAGGAGGGGATATCCCAAAGCATATTCTCCGATCCAGCCAAAAGGAGGCAGCGTTGTTCTCAGTAATGCCAATGAGGGCACGCGTACCAAATGCAGTTTGCTCTAGTTTTATACAGTATTATATCTTTTTGTATTTATATTATAAACGTCATTGTGCAACATATATTTTCTCATCTTTATGCCGAGAAGTTGGCCTTAAGTTGTCAAAGAAAAAGCGAGGAAGAAACTGAAGGCGATGAGCGTTAGAAGAAGCAACAACAATTGTTCATGAGTATGTATCATGTATGTTATCTAGATGACATAGGAGAGCTGCGCTTCTTTGTATTAAAAAAAAAGTTCATGCAACAGGTTGTCGAAGCAAACACAATCTCAAACAGACTAATTTGACATGGACCCCAGCGACCACAACCCGAGTGTGGCTGATGGAGTCATGGGGTACTCTTTTGGGAAACGCGGGACGGCAAGGGAATCACCCTCAGCCTTTTCTACTATGGAACATACGTATTTTGATCTAAATAGTTTTAGAAAGCTAATTCAGAGAGCTAATTTTGCATTTACACCTGAAGTTGCTCAAGGCCTGTTTGGACGAGAGCTAGCTAAAGTTGCTTAAACCATGCATCCATCCCTAGACGTCCGATTTTGGACACCTGGGCCACAGGGCGGGCCAGGATGTTTTTGCCTAGCCGGCCTCCATCCAAACAGGGCCAGTATGCACCCCCAAGGGCACAGCCAAAGATAGGCAATATGTTCTCAATAGTCCGATCTTCACCAACTATTGCGCCGGCAAACGTAATCACATCATAGGCATTGATCGCCTCTAGCTCCATCTATGGCGATGCAAGATGCCTGATTGAGAAGCTTTGGTGAGTAATAACATCGCCACAGTGATGAACTAACATTGGCGAGACTTTTGTATTATCTTCTTTGCCACAACCTTCACTTGTGTCGTTATTTGTGTGTGTGTATATATATATATATATATATATATATATATATATATATATATATATATATATATATATATATATATATATATATATATATATATATATATATATATATATATATATATATACTCCCTTAGGCTAGTCTTAGTGGGAGTTTCACTAGGGTTTCATTTGCATTTAATAGCTTGACACATATGCTCTTTTGATGACATAGCAATGTTTTAATGAAGAGAAAGAAGAATTAGGTTTCATGGGGATGAAACTCTCTTGGCACAGTTATCAATTCTCTATGAGCCATATAATTAAATGTATATGAAACTATGAAATGAAACTTTTCATTGAGAGTTGGTGTTTCATCTAAGTTTTATTTCATTCTATATGACATGACAGTCTTGGAAACAACGAAATGAAACTCTCCACTGAAACTGGCCTTAGTCTACGAATAAATTAATTCCTAAAGTAGTCTTAAATCAAACTCTTTTTAGTTTGACCGAATATATAGAAAAGAGTGTCAAGATTTATGACACCAAATTAGTCCACTAAATACATCATAAACTATATTTTTTTATAATATTGGTGTCTCAAAATATTTATACTGCTTTCTATAAATTAGGTTAAACATTAAAATATTTGACGTAATGCGACTTTAATAATTAATTTATTCAAAGACAGCGGAAGTACGCACAATGCATGCGTAGTGGTCTCTTCACGTAAAAGCTCAAGAAATCATTAATTATGGCCACCAACTAGGCGACGAAGATTCCTCGCACTCTTCACCTAACAGCCTAACAGACATGATAGCAATATACTCTCTTCGTATCAGGATTTAGCAGTCGTTTAGGACAGTGACACAGTCTCCAAAACACAACTTTGACCTATTGTTTTTATAAAAAATATTTATGAAAAAAGTGATATATGTATACTTTTATGAGAGTATTTTTTTCAAGACAAATCTATTCATATAATTTTTACATTTACAAACTCAACAACTTAAAAGTTATTGATGATTTATATTTCTAATATTTGACTCAAATCTTATCCAAAACGACTTCTAAATCCGATACGGAGGGAGTACACCACGAAAAGAAAATGCACAGCATACCCCAATACCCCCTGAACAACAAAAGCATACGTATCAGGAAACCATTCCTCTGGCTTAAGAGGACGGTCGAGCGTACACCATTTGCATTGGTTACCACTAGTTTGAGTTGCAGCAGAAACGAAACGGGAGCGAGTGATCGATGACCATTTAATATTTCTCATGAGCATAGGTACGTACGTATGTACATGCGTGTAATGCAAATTAATTAATACGACGAAGAAAGAAACGTGGTGGTCTCTGTATCTAGAGTATAGTAGTACTAGGATGAGCTGAATCCTTGACCAAGACGTCCGAAGATCCGTCTCGGACCGTCCATAAACGTTCTTGGATATTCCCAGGGACGATGGCATCAAACGAGAATATGCGCTCCATGAGGCGTGTAATAATCCTTCCCTCGTCTTCGTGAAAAAAAAAAATCCCTTCCCTCGTCGCGCGCGGCCTGCCCCCACGGGATCTTGTGATTTGGACGTGCAAAAACCAAAAGGTTTTGCGTGGACATCAACGGCGCGAACGAGCGGAGAAACTTCACGCGGAAACGGAGCTGCTGTGCAGCGGCGGAGGATCATCTCGTCTCGCTTTCATGCATGCACCAACGGACGCGTACGCGCTGGCTTTAATTGAAAATGAGTTATCTGCCCGCCAAATGGGCTTGACGTACTAATGCCATCTTGATTACACGCGCGAAGCAGCATGTGCTGTTGTGCTCAAACTAAGATAAACCGTTTCGATCGGAACCAGTGGTGGAACTAGGGGGCCAGCACGGGTCGTGGCCTCATGATACAATGGAAATCTTTTAAAATATTTCAATTTACAACACATTAAGACATCAATTCATCTATTTCTATCGTAATATTTTGATTTTTGTTATGAATACTAACTATATATGTAAAATCACTGAAAAGGTATTGAGACATGCACTTACGTATATATTTATCATACTTAGAGGTGTCATTATAACTATGTATCCCTCTAATCAAAATTGCTGGCTCCGCCACTGTATGTGATTATGCTTTCCTTTCTATAACTTCAGTAAATGGCCGGGTACATTTGTTGCCCCAGTCTTGATGAACCTTCCAAGAAGGTCATACCTTTTGTCCCTTAGGGTTTGTCTAGGCGCAGGCGCGCCATACCGACTGTCATTTGAAATGGCTCGTGGCTGGTTTGCTGTGACTCTGCTTGCTATGTGTCTAGCCCATATGATCATTTGATCCGGTCCTCATTTATGTGTCAGATCTTGCAAGCTGCTGCACAATTTAAAGAGAAAACAGAGTACATTGGCCCTTTCAACATTCTCCAGCTTGACGAAGAAAGTGGCAATCAAGCATTGAGATTTTCCCATTCATGAGGTTTTTAACTATCGCTGCCTTTTCTATACCCTTTGTCCCAAATGTATTACTTTTAATAAGAGATTATAGTATTGCAGTAGGCGTACTCGACGTTAGCCGGCGGCTAGCTGCGAGAAGTTAGGCAACGACTCGTCTTACCTGATCGGTACGGTGATGGGAAACCACGAGTGAACTCACCGACGGTTCGCAATAACTCTTCCATGGCTCATAAATGAGGAGCAAACAGCTAATGATGACCTCTTCTAATGGAACCAGGGGTAGCAGGGCATGCACCCCCCCTCTCCCCACCCACACACAATATTTTTTATAAACGAGATTATGCAGTTTGATGTAGTTTGATCGTGGGCATCGACACTCATAATGCCCAGACAAATTGTTGCAGTAGCCGCCCAAGCACGAATGGCGTAGCGCCCGGATGTTACACTCGTCAATATCTGTAGCCAATGAGAATGAACAGTAAACAACAATGGAAGCCTCCCAAAGAATAACAAACATTGAGAAACACTTATAAAAAAACAACATTGAGAAACATGCATATACTAGTGAATAGATATGCATGAGGAGGAATTAGTAGTGACCTTGGCATCCATCAGCGACGTAAGTCGTAAGGGTTGCCATCTTAGCCCTTAGAGCAGTGGCACGTAAAGCCTCCATTCTCTTGCCGGTAGTCACACAATGCTTTGCTCCATTCTCTTGATCGGTACGACTACCGACAGACTGCGATGGGAAACCACGGGCGAACTCGTTGACGGTTCACAATAACTCTTCCATGGCTCATAAATGAGGAGCAAACAGTTAATGATGACCTCTTCTAATGGAACAAAGGGTACCAAGGGCCATGCCTGCCCCCACCCCACCCCCACACACCCCACGAAAAAACCCGCACACTGTAAATTTTCTATATTAAGGTATCAATTCACCTATTTTTATTATAATATTGTGATTTTTCATTGTGAATAGTGAATACAAACTGCATATGTAAAAACATTAAAAAAAAGTTGTTGAGACACACACTTATGAAATATTTTTGTCACACCTAGAAGTGTCATCATACTTGTTTAGCCCTCTTAATCAAAATTGTTGGTTCCACCACTGATCGGAACAAAAGCTAAGTACGTGGCCACTTGCTTTCAATAGTTACACCGTCAAATTTACCCTCAAAATTCAAATCCAAATCCAAAGAGAATTGGTTAAACAGGAGAAAATAATGGTCGGTTGGATCGAAGTAGTAGTTTTTTCTTTGGTCGAAAAAGAAAATAAGACAAACTCGATCGCATTCCCAGTCGCGTGGCACGTGAAGAATAATAGTGAGTCAACAATGTACGGTACCTCCCTTGCACCATCAAAATGGCATCATCAATATTCGTGGTCACAGCATCAAAGTACAGATTTCGACACAAACACACAGACCGTCCCTCCTTTTATTTTCCGTAACGAATTATTCCAAGAAAATTAGAAAACAGCGGCAGACAACATATGCGTGTCGGATCCGGTAATAACTGGAGTCCTACTCTTTTTCGAGTGATCGATAACGGCCGGGCAGGAACAGTCGAACAGAGAACAGGATGTGACAGACAATGCCGCCTCTCTCACGCCAACCTTTTTTTTATGAATATGCATTTGGGTGTGTTTGAATATGCTCGAGATAATCTCCCGGGTAATTTTTTTTTACGAATCATGAAGACACTCATATATACATGTGAACTCAGTCACATGAACTAAGTCAGTAAATTAGATATTGATAAAGATTAAAACTAAGTCCGTAAATTAGATATTGATAAAGTCATCATAGACATCTCAATGTCAGCGAACATGTCATGTACCACATATTATGTGTTCCATCTCATATTTCAACATATGGGACAATTTTCATTTTTAAAGAAGCAGATGGAAAAAAAAATCAGGCGAACTTCACTAAGCACGAGATTTTGTTTCTTTTGGTGTCACCCAATTAGATCAAAATGACAAAAACAAAAATTGAAAGCAGTGCAAATGGTGACCAAATATAAGAGGTTGTCTTGCCAAAACTTTGTCACTGAATCAAAATCAGAGTACTTTGATAACAAAACGATTGTTTTAAAACAAAAATCAGAGTACTGCCTCAGTTCTAAATTATAAGATGTTTTGGCTTTTCTAGATTTATAGCTTTTACTACACACCTAAACATATATTGTGTCTAGATATATAGTAAAAACTATGAATTTAAAAGTGTCAAAACGTCTTATAATTTGAGATGGAGGAAATACTTTGATAAACTAAGAATAGCTCGGTTAGTTAGACCTCATGGTATAACATGTCCGTCTAGATTTGAGTCTCCGACGCAACTGAAAACATAAGCATCTAAGGCATACTACTATTTTTGTTTGTAATGAGTACCCCATGTATCTTAAAATATAATGAAGTCATGTTTAGATTAACTTAAAATCATAACATGAGTGGTGTGACGTCAGTAAACCTTTTGCAACTCCATAGTCAAAATGGAAAAGGTGAAAGTACGTGACGAAACGACGAAGAGCAAGGAGACGGAAGGAGAAATTAATAAATCCATGAAGAGCTCTGGCTTTGAAGCCTTTATTTGTTCTAAGAAAATCACTTCACGGAATTAACTTAAAAAACACCCATATGTATGACAATGCACTCCTAAAATCAGCTGGTAACATTTCGAGCGTCACGTTTCAACCAGATAAGATATGAACATTCAACACGCTATGTTCTCCGTGTTGTCGATGCATTTTTGGTGGTGAGGCACGAGGGCGTGTCCACTCATCCGGGACACGGCGCACAGGACTACCAGTGGACAAACCTGCAACAAGGCCAAGGGGCTGTTTAGTTGGCAAATTTTTTGGCGAAACGCTACTGTAACAGTTTCGTTGTTATTTGATAAATATTGTCCAATCATGGTCTAATTAGGCTTAAAAGATTTGTCTCGTCCATTTCGTCTAAACTGTGTAATTAGTTTTATTTTTTATCTATATTTAATGCTTTATACATGTGTTCAAAAATTCGATGTGACGGAAAATCTGAAAATTTTGGCAAATTTTTTGGCATCTAAACGGTGCCCAGAGCGGAAAACAAAACAAAATACAGGCCAGGCGGCACCGGCACGCACCCGCACCGCACCGCACCATGGACGGTGGCGAGCCGCTGCCGCTCACGCGGGCCCCCTGGGCCCTCGCGCCGACTTGCCGTGTTCCGTCTGGCACGTGGGTCCACCGGTGGATCGGGCCCCACGGCGGCAAACGTGCGCGCCCGTGTGCTGTGCCGTGCTGTCCTCGGCACACGCGGCTGCTCGACGGCCCTTTTTCGCGTCTGGTTCGGCGGTTCCGGAGGGATAAAGTACTAGCGTCACCCAGCCGTCGTCCCCAATCCAAACCTGGGTGACGCCGCTGCTGCCGCCTGCCGCTGCAACACGTCCTCGATGGGTGACGATCTAGATGGAAACACGGGCAGGTTCAATGGATCTGCCGCCTTGTCCTATGCCGTTGCTGCTGGATAGATAG
Source organism: Saccharum hybrid cultivar R570 (assembly GCA_038087645.1). Lineage (NCBI taxonomy): Eukaryota > Viridiplantae > Streptophyta > Magnoliopsida > Poales > Poaceae > Saccharum > Saccharum hybrid cultivar. Next base: position 1,840,228 of record JAQSUU010000100.1, read on the forward strand.
AGGTGGATGCCCATCAAATCATATACTCCTAGTACATGGTACTATTATTTAATTTTTATTTTATTACATTGGATGTAGATACGGATTTAGATACTTCTAGATAATAATACAAAACAGAATAGTTCCAATATAAATTAGCAAAATAGTATACGAAGAGTGTAGAAATAAATATTGGCTCATGCTTAATTGATATTTTGAGCGATAACGCTAGAGTTTATTATTAGAGGTGCAGAAAATGAATGCAGACATGCTTACATTATTTTATTTTCGATATGCATCCATGTGATAAGTGAGATCTATTAATCTAATATTAATAATGTTTGTAAAAAAGTTGTCGAACATAGTTTTTTCTCTCCTTGAAACTTTTTCTTTGTTTCCCTTGGTTTCAACTGAGCTCATTTGGCCAATCCTCGTTTCACAGAGCCCTAAGAACCACCGTTATAGTGTGTCACTATATTAATCCATCCAGGTTAATGGCACTATACAGAGGATCGACGATTGCATCTGGACGACAGGTGGCAACCCGGTGCATCTGCAGATACAGTACATCGCCTTTTCCCTCCTTTGGCGTCCTAGGGGCGGTGTCGTGTGTGCGTGTGTGGTGGCCTCAGCGATTTGCTGCGCACCTGCGCCCCATCATCTCTTTTTTAGGGAGTTTGGTTTGGTTGTTAAAGTTTAACAAACACTGCAGCATTTTCGTCTTATTTGACAAAAAGTTTTCAATTTTGGATTAATTAGACTTAATAGATTCGTCTCGTAAATTACTCCTAATCTGTGCCGACATGCATACAATTAGTCTACATTTAGTACTTCATGCATTCGAGGGAACATTGATGTGATGGGTGTTAAACTTTAACAAAACCAAACCAAACAGCGCCTTAGCACCTCGCTTGCGTTCTCTGGTTTCCTCCTCTCCTCCTCTCCTCTGCGCTTCCCACCACCGCTCCCTCTCCCTGTCGTCTCTCCTACCACAAAGCCGTGGCCCGTGGGCGCTGTTCGCGGCGGCGGGTCTCTCTCTCCTCTGTCGCTCGCGCGCAACGGCCTCAAAAACCCTAGCGACTCGGTCGCCGCTCCATTTGGATCGTGACGGGGGCCGGGCAGGGCAGGGGCAGCTCGCTTCTCTCGTCGTCGTCCAGGTGCGTCCGCTGCCCAATTCCCCCTCTCTCGCGCTGTTGACTAATGCGTGTTGCCTCTGGGCCGCCGGTGCGGTGCTGGGTCTGTCGGCGCGGTTTAGGAGTTGTTGTGGCCTCGACTCTGTGCGTGCGTGGATAGCTCGTTTGAGAAGCTTCTGTGCTCCTTGTTTGATTCGTCAAATTACTGTCGCAGTGTCGCGCGCCTCTGTTCCTCGCCGCAAGGGCGAGGTGAGCTTTTCGTTTTCGTTTTCAGGTCTTCATCGTGTAATTTGTGACCGACGAACTCGTAGAACTCTTCTCGATTGGCTATATATGAGGGAAAAAATGGGATTCTAGTATGCCCTCACCTCCCCTGCCGCGTGATGCGATTTGATTTAGGAAAAAATCTACTTAACCCCTGAATGTCTAACCTACACCTCCAACTATAAAACCGTCTGTTTTACACGAATTTTTCAAAACCATTCAAATTACCTGACGCGGTTTTGTACGGCGATTTTGGTACAGTAACCACGGTTTTGCTACAGTTACGTCGTTTTTGACTTTTTCTTTTCTATTTATTTCCGCTGAATCTTTGAAAAATCATAATAAATCACATAAGAATCATAAAATATAAAATCTAATTTTGTTGGACTCCATATTGAGTAGATCTACACAATAAATATATAATATAGTATGCTTTAGTACAAATTTTTTCTGTACTTTTAATTTAGTTAGAAAATCAAATTTTATCTGTAATTAATTGTAATAATTCATAGCTACAGCTTCTATGGTCTAATTGTGGTGAAATTTTTATGATGGGGTTATTATTATATGCTTGAACTATAGTAAAAATTTGATACTAATTAGATCATATATAACTTAGTTATAGATTTATTTAGGTTTATGTTTAGGTTTATGCTTGTTAAATATAAATAAATCTATAACTAAATTATATATAATCAATCAGTATGAAATTTTTACTACAGTTCAAACATACAATAATTAGTTCACTATAAAAATTTAACCATAATTGAACCATAAAAGTTGTAGCTATGAATTATTCTAATTAATTACAGACAAAATTTGATTTTCTAACTAATTTAAAGCTACAGAAAAAAAATTGTACTAAAGCATACTATATTATATATTCATTGTGTAGATCTACTCACGTGGAGTCCAACAAAATTAGATTTTCTATTTTTTGATTTTTTCTGTGATTTACTATGATTTTTCAAAGATTCAGCGGAAATAAATAGAAAAGAAAAAGTCAAAACCGTCGTTACCGTAGCAAAACCATGGTTACTGTAGCAAAACCGCCGTCCAAAACCGGTTTAGGGTGTAATTTGAACGGTTTTGAAAAGTTCATGGTGTAAAACAGACGGTTTTATAGTTGGGGGTGTAGGTTAGACACTAGCTGATAGTTCAGGGGGTTAAGTAGACTTTTTCCATTTTATTTATTGCCCCTTATGTGCAAGTCTGTTCAGGGTGGGCAATTTGGCGATTCCAGGTCTTACCATTCAATTTGTTCCTCTGCTCCTTTTTTAGTCGTCTGATACAGATTGCTTGCTCCAGTACCGGTCGCGGTCGGACGCATTTATTCCATTTGATTTCGTGACGGCTATTACGTCGGATTCGTCTCTTTTTTTTTGTCGCATGTGTTAACTTGAAATTTGAGAACCTCTTTTTTTTCAACGGTGATTTGAAGACCTTTTCACTGGAGATTTTTACTTTGTCATTTTGTCGAGTGTTCCTCGTTCGTTCGATTGCTGATTTGCTGAATGTGATGTTAGATTCCTGCCGTAGAACAGTGATAACACTATAAGTACCCCCTGGTAGCTATTGTTGGATAATAACGTGAGTATTTTGTATCTGTATATTCCGTTTTCATAGGGGTATAACCTTTGAAACAAATGGCCATATACATTCAGTACTGTTTTCTCATAAATTTTTTACTATAAATCTGTATGCATCTTATGCTACTACAGTATAGAGTATACCATATCGCCACAAAGTTTTGCTAGGCATCTAGATATACACTATCTCTGAATCTAAATGAATATTAAAAGCAATGCATGTAGAAAAAAAAATCAGAACGACTTACAATTTGGAATGGAGGGAGTACCTGATAAATTTACGTAGGATGAATTGCTAAGAAGTTCTTAGTTTTCTTTAATGAGTTTGGTGTGGGATGGCATTTTTAGCAACTTGTCAACGCAGCATATCTTTTAACCAATAAAATGTTCAAAGACACAAAAGTGATAGATAATCTCACACACGCTAGCAGCATGTAGGGGCTGTTTGGTTCGAAGCCTCACAGGCAGCTCATCTCCCAGGCACATCAATCTCACCCCAGACGCTCAAAAATGAACGCCTGGGATCGCTGCCTGGCGGGTGAGGCAAGTCTGCCTGGAGAGCAATTCAAACAGGCAGATAATACTAAGGCATGGTGGGTTAAATTGTTTCGAGGGCATATTTTCTTTTTCTGTAGAAACAATCATACTAGAGCATTAAGCAGAGATGGATATAGTATATGTATCTGACTGAAAATAAAAAAAAAATAGCTGATCAATTTGATCTAAATGGGTCTCTAAGACTTAGTATTCTTGTAATTAGCTGTGGCTGGTATATACAATTTAGCTTAGATATTTTCTTCTGTGTTGAGCTATTTCCTCTATGCTGTGTATCACGAGGCTAGCAAGTTAGCCAATTTGACCCTTCTTGTTCACTACAAATAGATTATTAAGAGAAGTTTGATGCTTGATATGATTCAATTCTCTATCTGATAATCAGAATCTTATAAAGACTGCTCTGTTTTGGCAGGACATTGTTGATAACTTGATACTGGATTTTCTTCCTTCTCATACCTGTAGAGGGCCCTGCTTTATTTGGTACCATTCATAATCTTTGATACCTTTAATTACTTAGTCCTAATTAATAACCTTCATGTTTTACTACTGCTCATTATTAGGTGTATTGTTTCTTAATCCTCACTCCCTCTAGTTTGGTTTATAAGGCGTAGTATGACATGGCATGGTCTCCTAAATTATACTTTGATCATTCATTTATGTTGTGTTATATTGTGTATGATATAAACTTATGATTATTGGGTAGTACATTTGATTACAAATCTAATAGTATCATATTTATATTACAATAGTTAAAAAAATATTGGTCAAAATTTATAAAGTTTAACTGTTGACATACACGAAATGCCTTATAAACTGGACCAGAGGGAGTATTTCTTATTATACATGAACCTGAAGTATGGGCTAAAATTTCCCTCAGGGAAAAAAAAGGTGGTGTTTGCCAAAACCCTTGTCCTTAACCTAAAATATAGCTACAAACTCGAATTTTACTTGTTCATCTACAAGCGTTGCATGAAAGTGGTACCGTTAGATTTGCAAAGTTGTCAAGAAAAAACTTCCATTACATTGATGTATAATATTTTGGCAATGTGTGGTTACAAAAGCTAGTAGTTAGATCGTTAGAGTTAAGCATACAGGCTGCAATGTCCTGAGTGGCTGCACCTGCAGCTGCTGCTGCAGAGATCCAAACTGTTTGTCCCTGTGGAGTGCACTGCATGCGTGTAGCAGCAGCAACTGCAGCTACAGCAGAATAAGCATATCTGATCAGGCCCACTGGGTTTATCATGACATGGAGCATACTCTTATGGTTATTAGCACTAGTTTTGTTTTTGAGAGGAAGCTGAGTATAGATCACTTGGTTGAGGGTGTGGATAGATGCTTAGACCAGGTTAATTTGGGTACCTATTGTCTTTTATAATATATAAAGCAGCCTAGTTCCTCTTCCTCCTAGGTTGGTCTACCTTTTTAGGGTTTTTTTTAAATAATCAAAGGTTCTCTATGTTTTTAGAAAAATCCAAAGGTTCTCTATAGGTAAGGTCTATGTTTGGATATTAGTGGGCAGTAGATTTGAGTATTTGACTGCTTATTGAACCATAATTGTGAGGTATCATTCTAGGATATATCAATTTTGATAGACCCATAATTTCTAATTTTACTAGATTCTCGTACTGTTTGGACGCTGGTCTCCTTTTCCTTTATTATTTTATTCTATGATGTTAACTGGCTAGTTGGAGACCTCTTTCTAGTCCTCTTGTTGCATGATCTTAGTAACTGTGACTGACTGAATTTTGCTTGACCAGCAGATTAGGAGCTCATATGGTCTGAATTCCATAACTGGAACTTTGCACCTAAAAACTGAGGCCAAGGTCACTACTTCATTATATCCTTTCATACACAGAAAGTGGATAGACATGGACCGTGATGATATAGCTGGTTTTGTCAGTGGAGGTTGCTATGAGTCCTGACTTTCTAACCCAGTATATATAGCAGAATTATGATATCCAGAAGGCAGGCAATTGTTTCTTTTCGTTTTCTAGTTGGTTTGTATTTGATGTTCCACAATTGGAATAGACACAACTACTGGAGGCCTTGAGTTTAGTGGTGGTATCAACTCCTTGAAGCCATATTTCTATTGGAGCACAACTCAAGATACGACTGTGTACAAAGATAGTACACCGGAGGCATATTCCAGCCTTTTTATTTCCAACTCAAAAACGTCAAAAGGAAAGCAAGGTGCTATGTCTGGAGCAAAAGGTACTGGAAACCCTTTACTCACTTTGGGTTTAGGCCGCTCACCAAGTTCATCTGATAACAGCAAGTTAAGTTATGGCACTGCTTGCATAACATCTTCATCTTTATTAAAGGAAATTGGTGAGGAGTCTTCAGTAGATCTTGGCCTTAACCTTGGGTTTCATATTGGCAATGATATTGCACACTGCCAACAGAAATCCCATGCTGGTTTTAAAAATGTGATCTCGACAAACTCTCCTAAACTGGATCTTCAGTTGAGTTTATCTACCGGTTCCCCTGAATCAGTTGTCATTGATGCAAATATGATGTCACCAGATGGCTTGGTGATGCCGATGACCAATTCGCCACCTGCCACTGTAGAAGAAGGATCAGTACCACATAGTTGGGGTTTTGAGCATTCCATTGTTTCATCATCATATGCTTCTGAAGCAACATATGCCTTTCCATTATTAAAGGAAACCAATGGAGGCAATGCCTCTGTGCCTTCTCCTGTCATGTCATCGACTATGTTTACAAGTGTGAAAAGTCCAGTTGCCTCTACCTCTGAGACAACTAATTCCCAACTACGCAACAATAACACTAAAAGCTGTCAGTTTCCAGGATGTATGAAAGGAGCAAGAGGGGCATCAGGGCGTTGCATAGCCCATGGCGGTGGTAGGCGTTGCCAGAAGCCTGGTTGTCAAAAGGGCGCTGAAGGGAGGACAATCTATTGCAAGGCCCATGGTGGAGGCAGGAGATGTCAATTTCTTGGGTGTACAAAGAGTGCTGAAGGGCGCACAGACCACTGCATAGCTCATGGTGGTGGCCGTCGGTGCAGTCATGAAGGTTGCTCCCGAGCTGGTCGCGGAAAATCTGGCTTGTGTATCAAGCATGGTGGTGGCAAAAGGTGCCAGAAGGAGAACTGTACCAAAAGTGCAGAAGGTCATTCTGGACTCTGCATTGCCCATGGTGGTGGAAGGCGGTGCCTGTTTCCAGACTGCACAAAGGGTGCTCAGGGAAGCACAAAGTTCTGCAAGGCACATGGTGGAGGAAAGCGCTGCACATTCTTCGGATGCACAAGAGGGGCTGAAGGTAGCACTTCATTTTGTAAGGGCCATGGTGGAGGCAAGCGCTGCGCCTTTCAGGGTGGTGGTGTGTGCCCAAAGAGTGTGCATGGTGGCACTCAGTACTGTGTTGCCCATGGTGGTGGGAAAAGGTGTGCTAGCTTTGGTTGCACTAAGAGCGCTAGAGGGCGCACAGAGTATTGTGTGCGCCATGGAGGTGGCAAGAGGTGCAAGTTTGAGGGCTGCACCAAGAGTGCGCAGGGGAGCACTGATTTCTGTAAGGCTCATGGGGGAGGTAAACGATGCTCATGGGGCCAGGCGGACACAAGCTTTGGTGCTGGTGCACAGCAATGCGATAGATTTGTTCGGAGCAAGACTGATCTCTGCTCAGCTCACAGCGCTTTAGTCCAGGACCACTGTGTTCATGGTGGTGGTACATTAGGTTCTGCTATCTACCAGTTTGCGGTGGATGTCAAACCTACTGAGATGAAAGTTGCTTCAGTGAAGGGAGATCCACGTGATATCAATGGGGATAAAATTTTACTGGATCCGGGTAGCTCTGTTCCAAATAGTGGTGTTCATCCTCCTGTCCTGGCTCAATCTATGGTCGATCCACTGCCAGAGGGCAGAGTTCATGGTGGTGGGCTGTTGGCTTTACTTCCGTGGGCTGGAAGCAGAACAAGCAATGGTGGCTCAGAATTGTGCTCCGGGCAAGATGGTGTGGATGTGAGGCTATCAGGTTCTCCAAGAACTTGCCTACAGTTTTGATCAGTTCCCAAGTTTGTGCTGTGATGGACTGAGTCAGCATTGCAGATTCCTCCAATTGTGTTGCTCATGCTCGGGTTGCATAGGATCTATCCGTACGTGTACTGTGAAAATAAGAGGGTAGCTCTTAGAGCAGATGTATTGTGTGTTATTGTAATTACTTAATGTGGTTGTGGCTAGAGTATCCTTTTGTTTCAGTGCATTTAACCAGTTACTTTAATCCTCATGTTTGGGCTTGATTTAACTCTGAGCAATTGCTTGCTTTAGGCTGAAATGTAATGTTCATTTAGCTGCTTATTCTGGTGAGTATAGTAATTTCAGAAAAGCACCCCATACCATGTGACGCTCACTAATGGTGTGTTTGGTTTGAGGAGCAAGGTAATCTATTTTCTTTTCACTCACTTTTTACCCTTTTTTTTGTTTGATTCATGAAAGGGAAGGGGTTGATCATCACCACCTTATTCCTCAAGCTAATAAATAGGATAAAATTACCTGTAAGACCACGTGAAAGTCACTTAATTCTTCCTTGGCCCTGAAAACTTCAAAGTTCCTTCTACGGCCCTGTGTTCGAATTTCAGTCCCCCACGTGACACTGTCACATCTGTTTTAGAGATCACCGCTAAAAATGTGGGCCATCCTTGTCAGATCAATCTGCAAGTGACCAAAATACCCCTCTCGCTGAAACAAGGCTGCGGGCGGACGCTGGCAGGGCGGGCGGCCAGCTCCAGGGCGCGCGGCCGGCTCCAGGGCCTGCGGACCCATGGCTGTCGCTGGCACAAGATCGACGAGCTTCACGGGCGGATTCTCCTGGTGCTGTAGAACACCCTCCTCGCCTGCGTCGCATGAGCATGGCTCAGTTCATCTATGATTTGATTCGACAGCTTCTTCTGTGGTTACTAGTTCATTCCATGGCTCTATTTTTGTTTTCCTTTCGCTAGTCCAAAATATGTACAGATCTCATGGTCAAAGTGAAGACAATACATAGTTATTTGTTTTTTATTTATCAATCTATATCAAGCGACTATGGATTGTCGTTTGATTTTTTTATAATATAATAATATGAACGCATATCTATCTCCTGTGATAGGGAATATCCGATTTTAATTACGATTACATATAAATTTATTTTCAATGTGGAAGAATTTTAATGTCAGAATAAAACATACAAAAAGGAAGTGTCATAGAGGTAACAAGTATATTTTGTAACATCATATGAAGTAGTGTCATATAAATAATCAGTTCATTTTCATAACAAGGGTATTCTGGTCATTTCGCATAGCACTTAACAGTATTAGGGTCCAAAAGTGATGATAGTGTGGGTCACTGAAATTCAAACGTAGAGCCATACACGGAACTTTAAAGTTTTCAGGACCATAAAAAAATTAAGTGACTTTCACAGGGCCTTAGAGGTAATTTTCTCATTAATTAGTATATGCATCTGGAACAGGTGATTATAAAAAATCATATGATGAACTCATGCACGAAGCATGGAATGATTTCATAAACCAAACACATTATAAGTTTACATGCTTAGCACAATGATACTTGTGTTGAACTATCTCCCAGTTGATGGCTCTGGGACCCGTTCCGATGAACCACTTTTGCCAGTTTCCAGGGCTATAGAACTGCCCATCGATGTTCAAGTGCGGTGAGGATTTGGTTCATAAGAGCAGACTTTTCTAATGCAGGACACCGAAACAATTGAGGATATAACAGGTTTGACAGTATGTTGAGCAAAATTATCAAATACCGAAAGTAGATAGTAGCGCAGGTCACCATATATGACAGAATGACACCATCAGTCAACTAAATTTGTACCGAGACTGCAAAAGCAGAGCAGCTGTTCTGTTATAGAGAAGCTTAAGCGAAAAGAAGAAAAAACACCTAACGCTACAGGAGCTCAAATTTACACCTAAGATGGCAATTTGACAACTCAATGGCCTAAATATATGTTACAATGCCGCCTGTAAAGCACCCAGAACACCAGGGGGCACGACAAAACTGACCCAAAAATATTCACACCCGTCCGGGGGGGTAGCCAGTGAGGACTGAGGACATTACCCGTAGCGAAGAAAGAATGAACAAAATTTCCCACGGTAAGAATCATCACCCCAAGTATGGTCAAAATGCTACAAATCTACTGTTGTTGTATCATTCGAGCCACCTGTACCATCAGGCGGTGGCTTTATATACTTCCCCAACGTCTTTTGCCGAGCTCTATTCTTGATTCTCTGGATCTTCTCTCTGCTCTGCTGCTTTCGCCGCTCCTTCTCCTGCTGCCGCATGCTCCGCTCCCTCTCATAGAGACCCTGCCAGAAGACCTCTCCAGTTTGTGGCCAGAGCCACCTCCTGTCCGGGTGATCCAAGTCAAACTCTTCTGCAAGCTCCTCGTCCATGCTCTTCAGAGTGGTGTAGGAGAAAAACTGCACTGACATTTGACCTCTCCTGCCACTGAGATGGTGCTGCTCCTGCATTGCACCAGTCTCAGGATTAACATAGACCATCCGCCGTGCACTGTGGAATGCCCAAACATTCACGATCAACTCCAGAACGCGAGAATAGCAGTGCTGGTCCTGTACGAAATAAGAAAATGTCAAAGGAGCAACTTCTAATAGCTTCACTATAAATTAACCACAAGCATCTAGTGAAAGCTGCACATAACATCATTAAAAGGGAGACATGGATGGTGAGTTTCTATTTCTTTTCTTTTCTGAGCACATGAGGGCAAACCATGTATAGCTAGGGAATACATTTCACACTATAGATTATTCTATCTTCAGAAAATCTATTGCTCTGGGACAGGATTTGAAAAATAATTAATGTTATCTAAAGATGTGGCAAAGGGATCACCTTGTGGAGACTCAAGATGCAATACCCAGTTTGATGGTGTTTGTCATACATTTGTGCATCCAGTGCATCAACAAACATTCTGAAAAGCAACAGCATACTGTAAACACCAAAAGCCTGAATTTCTATGGTATGATAGTCCTATCAGGTAAAAGGAATGAACATAGAACAATGCAAGCAAGCAAATAGCGACCAAAAAGACTTTATCCATGTTGATTAACATCTAGGATGCCTGTTATAGCAACATAACCCTTTGAAATGATCAAATGACCAGATACTGGTTGAGAACTAATCTTTTTTTGGACCCTGAGTCAATTAAAGCAAGGCTGCGCTTTAACAGGTAATTTTCCACAAGTACACAACCCCAAATAATCATTAGCAATATACTGCCAGCAATGCTGACACAAATATGCTTAGATCAGCTACATCCAGGTGCTCATTCACAGTATGTTTGATATACATATATCATCAGATAATACACCAGTACAACAACAACAACAACAACAACAACATAGCCTTTTGTCCCAAGTAAGTTGGGGTAGGCTAGAGATGAAACCCAAAAGAGACGAGAAACAGGGAGACACATAAAGGGTTTAGTAATACTATGTTCAGTTACTTATTGGGAGACCCCAAATAATTTATGAGTCTTGTAATCTATTACTAATTTATGCTAGTTCCTTTATGTGTCTCCCTGTTTCTCGTCTCTTTTGGGTTTCATCTTTAGCCTACCCCAACTTGCTTGGGAAAAAAGGCTATGTTGTTGATGTTGTTGTTGTTGTAGCAGAGTGTGGAAACATACCAACCGACTGAGAAAGCTCAAGAGTTAGCAAAAGCTGAAATCGTACTACCTGCTACAGAACAGCAAGCGCCACAATATGAACATATGGGTGAAGCAAAAACCAACGTAAGGACTTAATGCAATTTTGTTTTGGCCTGTGTTCTAAATAGCTAATGGAGGTTTACAGATGTGAACCAACTTAAAAAGGCATGATTGTCAGTAAGATAACACTCACTTGATTGTCAGTAAGATAACAAAAACATAACCCATACCTTGAAAACATAACAAATTCTAGGAATGACCGCGTAGGCAAAACCCAACTTTGCATCACAGACCATGTGTCTCCATCATTAGGCATATGTAACAGAGAATCCAGGTCATGATCAAGATGTACACCATACATCCTTTGGAAGGCCTCCAAAACAGCTAACCTTTGAGGTATAAGTGCAGAGTAGATTAGTTCCATTGTAACAGAATAAAAACTACTATGACAATACCATTGAAAAGCATACAACACAAAGCTGATTACATTAGTTAGGATAGTCATACCCATATATACCATATATGTAGCATATATTAACGTAACAGATCTCGTAGTTCTGTAACGATAAACTGAAATAGGCAATGAAGAACCCAGAGTACAAAAACCTTAAATGACTACTCCCTTGTTCCAAACAGGAAATCGTTTTAGCTTTGCCGAAAGTCAAACTTCTCAAGCTTTGATAAAGTTTATAGAAAAATTCACAAACATCTACAACATCAAATAAGATTCACCAGAGACACCATGAAGTATATTTTGATAGTGCATTTATTTGATACTGTAGATGTTTATACATTTGGTCTATAAACTTGGTCAAAGTGAGACAAGTTTGACTTAGGACAAAACTAAAACAACTTATAATTTGAAACGGGGGGGAGTACTGTAAAAGAAACGAACATAAAATCCTTTAAACGATTGCTCAGTAAATGTTTGGTGATTCTTCAAAGAATTGACTATGTGCAGCAGTAACAACAAGGTGCTTTGTTCCCAAGCAAAGTTGGGGTAGGCTAGAAATGAAATCCACCAAGGGACTAAAAATAAACAAACAAAATAAAAAAATGACACAAATTTGCTCAGACCATTACATTTGCAGAGTTGAAAATTAATACAACACATGAAAGTATGAAACGCATTTATCTGGCTAACCTGCAGTTCCCAGCATTGATCGCATCACAGAAGGACCAAAAATCTTTATTAGTGTGGTTTCTTGGATCTTGATCCATCCGAACCCAAAAATAAAAGGAATCTCCATGCTTTTGAGATTGAACGGCTTCTAAGATTGAAGACTCAGCATTGTTTGACAAGTTTGCCTGTTCAGGGAAACAGCTACTCAGTACAAATAAGGTGTCAATTGTTCTGGAAGACAATGTGAATTGTTCTCACTGCACTCAATGCACATGTTTCTTACAAAGAAACACTTGCCTACTCATCATGTTATCAATCAGATTCATGAAATCCATGGTACCCAACAAAAAAGATATTAAAAAAAATAAGAAAGAGCTCTGTAGCATATATGGCCATGACTGGTTTGTTGGTCTTTGGTCGTTTCTTAGTTTCTTTTCAGTGATTTCTGCTGCACTGGTCATTCCCCTTTAGGGGTCTTTCTCTTCTTAATATAATGACACTCTGCTCTCCTGTGTGTTCAAGGGGGGAAAAAAAAGAGGAAAATAACACATACTTGATCGTTACCTTTCTTGCTGTAGCTCTCCAGGACTGAAACCCTATCCAAGAATTTTTATGTATTCTGTCAATTCTGTTGGCAAGAGCAAAGAAAGCTCCAAATTCACCAAGAATATCTCTGTAGTAGACATTGTTGAGAAGAGGAAGACGAGAAGAAGCATCAATATCATCCGCTCCTGGTCTTCGACCTTTTGAAGACTAATGAAAGAGAGAAGTACATTATCAACATTATCCATCAAAATATTTGCAAAGCTATACCATATGTTATTCTTGTTAATGCCATCTCTGTTCCGCTGGTAGTAGTAACTATGCTCGTTTTAGTTTTAGCAACTATTTTGCCCAAACATAACCAGTCATCAGTAACTATGCCAATTTCAGCAAAGGTAAAATATCTAGAGCAAATCAATTTTTGGGTGCTAAATCATGAATTCACCAAGTGGATTCTTGGGCGTAGTTTGGATGGATCAGGTTTTGAAAGGGATAGAAGGCACCATATAAGAGTGATGGACTCCACCACCAATGATTGAGAAATCAGGTGGTATTCTGCCTTCTTGGCTGATTATAAATCTGTACCACTCAAATACTCCCTCCATTCCAAATTTTATTATATATATATATATATATATATATATATATATATATATATATATATATATATATATATAATAAAATTTGGAATGGAGGGAGTATTTGAGTGGTACAGATTTATTATAGGGAGAGTATACTCTATAGCTAGCTACAAAACAAGTTATTTTGTAGCCACCTCTATTTACGATAATTTTATTATATACTAATTTACGACAATATCAGTATATATTTACGATAGTTGAATTACTATAACACATGGGGATATTTACCATAATGTTATAATAAATCACATAGTAAGGAGTTACTATAATCTCGTAAATTAACAAAGCAATTATCGTAACTCAAAGTGGCTACAGAATAAGTTATTTTGTAGCCAGCTGTAGGGTAATAGCTCTCTCTCTCTCTCTACACACACACACACACACACACACACACACACACACACACACATAGTGTATATCTAGGTCCATAGCAAAAGCTATGTACCTAGAAAAGCCAAGACAACCTATAATTTGGGGTGGAGGGAGTATCATCCAATGACACACATGGGAGTTTACACATCATCACCTAACATACCTCTAGAGGAGTTGAATTTACAGAATTATTGCTATATTCATATAATCAATATCATCAAAGGCTTATGCAACCAAAAAAAATTATTAGACCAGAATTTGAAGAGTCCCTTAGCATGTAGTGGAATGTATTACTCGAAATATTTTAAGGAGGACCAGTTCAAATCTTCGATTTTGCAAAATTTTTGCTAATCTATGTGTTTATAGCTCATATCCTCAATGTTAGAATTGTCTGTCAAATGAGTTTATAACATCAGAATTGTCTAAACGCATCTTTGGAACACTCAAGCTGACCACAATTATTTATTGTGCTTAGTGGTAACAACAGCTTACCAGGCCAACTCCACGATAAAGAGAGCTCTGGTGCAGAAAGGGCCAGGTCCCCTCCCCAAAGAAAGGCTCATATATACAAAGTGGCTGACCTGTCCGCTCAAGCTCCTTGTCATCTCTTTCATGCAATTCATTTTTTAACCTCTCTACCCTTTTCACATTTCTGTACACCTCCTCCCATGTTCCATGCGGTTGGTCATTCCTGTCCTTCAACTACATAACAATCAACTCCAGTTACTTACTTCAAAGCATTTTAAAAAAAAAATAAAAAAGAGAGAGAAAGAAATAATGAATGACTATGTAAACTATTGCTGAATATGCAACATTTGCATTTTTACCTCGTCTTCCTCCATTTTTCTTTTGATGTCCATAACCTCATTTGCTCTCTGTTCCTCCCAGGCAATTGCAGAGAATGCGTCACTGATCTTTGTTGTACTCAAAGAAGAGTTTTCCATTTGGTTGCTATGCCACTCCTGCTCTAGTTTCTGGAGTATATTGTAGCCAGACAAACTTGAATTCATACGGTGTAAATGCTTCACATCCTCGAATAGGTGCCATTTCCACTCCTGTTTCAGAGCTAAAGGTATCTCACCAGCAGTTAAAGGGCTCAGTGCATCAGTGGGGAACTTGACAACATTTTCCAATAGCACAGCATAGCCTTCAATGGTCTCAGAAGCCATAAGATTCTTGGCATGGGCCTTCCCAGCTGAAGCAATTTTTTGCCCTGAAACAGATACTTTCCCATTCGACACTGCTCGAAGAAGAACTTGAGCTAACATGCCAATATTCTTTCTTGGAAACAGAAGTCCGTTTACTCCATCATCGATCTACGCCATATGACAACCATGTTAGTTTATTTAGAATACTATACGCAGTCATCAGTATTTGAAACTAGAGATGAATCGCAATCTAATATGAGGTGACATCACGAACATACATGTTTTCTAATAATTGCAAGGTCTGGAGCTATAACCAGCTTCTCAAGACTCAAAGCTTGGACTAGCACACTGGGGAATAATTGCTCCTCGAGACAAGAATAATATATAACAAGGTCAGCTGTACCAAGGAGGTTGTCCTTATCTTCAGCAGCAACATGCTCCACTGCACCTCTTGGGAAGCCAACACTTAGAGCAACAGACTATCATGAACCAGAAAACTAATACACGGTTAGATACAATTTAAAGCAATCAGACTGTAAATTACAGTCCACATGATCAGACAAGGCATGAAGACATGAATAATAACCTCAAGGGCCATCCTATGCTTCTCAGTTATGTTCCCAGTGAAGACCTTTACTTTCAGTTCAGATTGTGTGCTATTCTCAGAGCGATATCTCTGTAACAGAGGACTTACTGCTTGCAAGACAAGCGCCTCTTCCATCAAATTATCACCATATGAAAATGGACTACCAACAATAGCAATTAAAAAATATTTGGGACTCAAGCCCAAGCTGGTCCTCACATCTTCATGGTAACTTTTAGCACTAAAGCTATCAACCTGAAACGCTTCTGAGGGGGGGCCTGGAATCACGAAATAGTTACCAGAATCAAATGCAGCATACATCACCTGCAGGGAAATATTTAATTATACTTTTAGGTCGGAGGATCTTCATCCATATGACAATGACAATGATTGTTGAAATCACAATCAGATAAGTAAATACCGGTAATATATAGTTTGGGAAAACTATAACATTTGCCCTGCTGAATACATCTTTCCAAGCATTTATGAGCTGAATCATTCCACTCGCATTATATTCTTTAGCACGATGTGCAAGAGAATATTCATGCACAGTCCAAATGATAGGTATGGATTTGAAAGGCTCGTGCTGAAGACTGTAGGAAGGCACAGACACATGGTCCAAATCAAACATTGACTTTGAGAAAGTATTCTATCAATTTCAAACAGAACAAAGTATGGTCATACAATTCTAGTTATCTAATACTACCTTGAGAATACTGGTCTTGCCTCAATAGAATTGACAAGTATGCCATCATAGCTGCAGAAATAATGCAAATAAACCTGATGAGGAAATAATTAGAAAGTGAGGCTGAGGCCACATATCTTATCAGTAAAAGCAGGACAGAACACAATATACAGTAACCAAGAAGAAAACAACAGGAGAGATAACTTCTGAAACTTACTCTAACCAATCTACGAAAATAGGTAACTTTGCGTCCTCAGGTAGTATGCTCACTGGTACTCCAATGGCTCTCCAGATGTTACCACATGGGCCATCCTCAAGTGAGAAAACCTGAATTGACAATTTGTAAAGGAAATTAAAGCCAGCAGTTCAGAGCAAGTATTTGGATGTACATGATAATGACTAAGAAAATATAAATATAAATATATATATATATAGGAAATCTTAACTCAGATACAAGGATCTAGTAATAGTATGGAATCTAGCAACACTAGCATCTCACCAAAAACAAGTACAGACGGTCAAGTCAGAAAGAGACCAACCCCCCACACCCCCCCAACCCACAAAAAAAAAAGGTGATACAGCATAAGTTGAGTCATTGGCCAAACTTAGCAGCTTACTGTGTAAAAGGGCAATACTCCAAGTATCATTATCAAAAAATATGTGCATACGTCAAGAAGTTCATACAAACAAAGCAACATGCCAGCATCTTGGTTAAGTACGTTAGATATGCTGAATCTTATTTTGATGAGTCTCATTATGCTTCTTGGTAATATGGAAGTCTAAAAATGTTGCTAATTAACAACCTCTGCAGGTAACATTTTATATTACACACAAAAGGGTAAAAGTACGACTTCTTTCTTCTTTGCACATTTTAGCACAGAAGACTATACACCAAAGAGGCAAAGTTGATCAATCTGGATACTAATATGCTTCCAAGTTCTGAAAGGAACTTAGTAGAGGAAGCAACTCTCAGGACAAAACATAGGAGAGGAAGCAAATTCGGCGAAAAGGATTGAACCTCCAATTTAGCCCTTGAATTTTTTTCCGTACCACAGAAACTGCACTGACACAAACCTAGCAAAATACAATCCGCATTACATTACTTCAACATGAGGACACCAAACTGCAGAGCATTTAACTGCCACGAGTCAATCGAAGTAACCTCACAGTTAGCTCTGTGTATCTTCCTTGTGCTCTCTAGAAAGTAGAAACTAGAACATAGAAACCAACACCAAGGCCCATGCATTATTGAAAAAAAAAGTGCATACATCATACATGGCAACCCAACTTGCTCCAAAATATTGATCACAACAGCCCAGCTTAACGATGAAGTTATTTCCAGTTTTTCACAACCAACAGTTAGAAGCAAAATCTAACAAAACGAACACAAGGGCACGCGTTGCACTCAAATCAGTACCTCCACGAACTTGTCTGACGAGCAACAAGTAAATTTTTAGCCTATGGTTCGCGAGACAGCATTTCAGTGACGCACCTTCATTTCGTAGCCCATGGCCTCCAGCACCGAGGCGACGCTAACCATCTGAAGCTGCATTGCGCTGGGATACAGGTCACCGAACACCTGCAGAAAGCTCAACCGCGAGCAGCGAGAAAAATCAGAAACCACATGGCAAAAAGCCAATCCCCAACCCATACAAATCCTCCCCCACGCGACGCCACGCCAGCAATCCTGAGTAGTAGTACTCACCATGGCAAGCCGCGGCTTCCGTACCCCGAGCCTCGTTACGGGCGTGCCGAGCTCCGCCAAGCTCTGGGCCTCCTCCCTCCGCTCCCTCGCCCATTTCTCCCTCAGCCTGGTCGGCTGGAACTCGAACGCCACGCCCGCCTCCCACCGGACGAGGAGGCCGCCGCGGTCCTCAGCAGTCCCGCCTCCGCCCCCGCCGCGTCCCAGTCCCGCGCGGCGCGAGTGGAGCGTCAGCCTGGGCCGCTCGACGACGACGACGCCCGACCCCGGGAGGAACGCGACGAAGACGATGGCGACGAAGAAGAAGGCGGCGGCGGCGACCATCCACTGGAGATAGTCCACCTTCTCGAACAGCATGAAGCGCGCAAGCCTGGATCTCGCCCGCACCTTCCGCGCGCCGCCGCCGACGCCAGACCGCAGCGCCGGGCCCGGACCGCCGCGCTTGTAGCTCCCCGCCGCGGCCCCGTTGTCGAGGGAGCCCATGCCGAAGGCTGAGCCGCGCGCTGCCGCTCCTAGGGTTCCGCAGCCATCGTCGATTGGTTGGTCGTGTAGACGAGAGCGAGCGATGGATTGGCAGTGAAGCGACTGGGCTAGGACTCGTGAGCGAGAGCGGGGCGTTGCGTTTCGTTGAGCTTGTTGCCTTGTTTGAGATGGGGAGGAGAGAGAGGGGATGGCCAAGCAAGGACCAGAGGAGACTAGAGGGGGCGAGGACGATGGCGTTTAGGCGAGGTGAGGGGTGCAAGGCGCGCGCGCGGGCGTCGGATGGAGGTCGGACGGTCCAAGACGGGGCTCTCCACGCGCGGAGCATGGGGCCGCGTGTTTCGGGAAGCGGGGTCGGCGGGTGGGGATGGGTTCACGCCGTCTCGGGCTCCGTAAGCCGCGTAGGCAAGCCCTGCTGCTTCTCTCTCTCTGCGGGTTTTGGCGTGGCAGGTGGGTCCGGGGCCTGAGGGGACCCACGCGACATCCTGCGGGTAAGCCAAGTGCCTGGTGGCGTTCGGTTTGTGCAGAGAAGGAGCCTTTGTTTGGGTATTTCGAGTCCAATGACATGTTTTTCTCGAGTGCTACACTGTCCATTGTTGCCGCCAAGCCTAGGATGGAATAATAGGGCTTTCTAAAAAAAAATTAAGATTTTTCGTCACATCGAATCTTTAGACATATATATATAAAGTATTAAATATAGATAATAAATAAAACTAATTACACATAAACCTTTTTATTTTTTAAAGCGTTTTGGCTGTGAAAGTAGCATACCCAATCAATTAGGAGTATACTCTACTCAAGAGATGGATGGCTTAACGCTAGCATTATGATTTACGAGCACGCATGGAAAAGTGGCAAGATTTTTGCGGAAAGAAGGTGCTAGCTCCTGAATCCAGAGTCCAGAGAGCGGCAGTAGCTTTGATTCGTCCGCAGGCCCGCTCCGCCCGGGAAGAAAGTCTTCTGGGGAGCGCACGGAAAGATTATACTGGACCGTGGACCCGGGTGTGCCTGTCTATTTTTTGCTACACGAACGAAACGTTCCTGTGGCCTGTGGCCGAAAGCTCAAGTTGCATAGTTGGTCGGAAGCGTGCGGAAGAGCGAAACGCCTCTCTCCGTCTCCGTGACCGAAACCGAAAGCTCCTGCCGCGGCAGCAAAAGAGCAGGTGCGCCGGCGCCGTGCGCGGCAAAGATGGTTATAGAATGTGGAAAGCTTCCAGCCTGGCCGTTAATTCCTTTCCCTTGTGTCTGCGCATATAAGGTCAAACTATTACTCTTTTGATGACGCCCGTTTGCCTCTGGGAATTGGACTTTGATGGCGTTTGCTTGGTACAACAACTGAGAACAAGTATTCCGGCGACGTTCCTTTCGGATTGGGTGCGGGACAATTCCAAATTTCGGCAGGATTGCATTCTAAACACGGGACGAATCTTGATTAAGCCCGTGTTTACTTCCCGATTTTGGATGGCCGAATCGGGGAAAGCTG
This sequence comes from Saccharum hybrid cultivar R570, assembly GCA_038087645.1. NCBI lineage: Eukaryota > Viridiplantae > Streptophyta > Magnoliopsida > Poales > Poaceae > Saccharum > Saccharum hybrid cultivar. The sequence continues at coordinate 1,860,191 of JAQSUU010000100.1, forward strand.
CTACAGTGTTTCTGTCGGAACACTGTAGCAGCTTTTGTTTTTTAGTGCAAACAATTGTCCAAAAATTGATTAATTAGACTCAAAATGTTCGTCTCGCAAAGTACAACAAAACTGTACAATTAGTTTTTGATTTCATCTACATTTAGTACTCCATACATTTGCCGACATTTTGATGTGATGGGAAATCTCTTTTTTGCATAGTGGAATTTGGGGAGTGGAATTGGGAACTAAACAAGGGCTAATTCCCTAGCTCGTACCAACCAGGACAAGCAGAACGGTGGAACCTGGAACCATACAAAGAGTGGTTTCTGTGCTGCTCCGTACTTAAAAAATGAGCAAAATGCACCACAAGTCCACTACCTTTTCTCTCTGTGTCATCTAGGTCCATTACCTTTAAAAATGCAGTTTTGGGTCCATTATCTTTGTTTGGGCTTCACGGGGGGTCCAAATCTGCCTACAACCATGAAACGATCCGACGTGCCTGTCCACCGTGGCTGCGGATGTGGTTGACCGCACCTTGCTGGGACCGATTGGGTGCTTCTTTTGCTATTCGCCCCCTGGCTGTTTCTCTCCCTCTCATTCCCCTCCACACCCAATTGTCGAATCATCCGCGCGCGGTCTATAAATTTAGCCAAACATAAAAAAAGAGTTTAGCTTACAAATCTAGTTGATTTATTCCAGGACAAAGAGTATTTGTGCACCCTTGGTCTATTTTCACAGGGGAAAAAACCAGCATCGGCTTGAGCAAGTTGAAAGTTACAGCATCACCAATACGCCACATGTGCTGTGTTGTACTGTGTTGGAGCAAATTTTCAATGTTGATTAGTATTAGGACAAAATAGTGCCACAGAGTGTGTTCGTTGAGATAGTGTAGTTCTGCGATTTTTACAGTTTAATTTCTATTGTTATGGATACAGTATCAGGTACCATCTTCTACATCCAGACTACTTGTACTATCGGATAAGAGAGCTGCAGAACAATTAAGGGACTGTATCAGGTAGAGTCGTAAGGTTTATACACATCAGACTCTGTTTACATTGGAAGAACCATACATGCATTCAGATTTTAGAATGCTCCTCTGTCATTTACCTCAGATTGCAACAAAGCTCATAAATTCAGGGGATGCCATAAAATATCTGAAGCTCCAAATCTTGATACTAGTTGCATTGGTAAGCATCGACAGAATACAAGTGTACACATTGACAGGGTGTACGCATTGACATAATACAAACACACAGCAAACACAACAATCTCACTGCAGCTACAAAATCCTATTCTCTTCTGGAATAATGGCTACTGTTTTCTTCTCAGTATTGCAGTGGCCTACAGCAGCTAGTGCAGTGCAGTGAGAAAATCCTCGGGAGTCTGAACTGAAGCCCCCCAAGATCTTCTCTGTTTCAACACTGCAATCAGAGGGCCTTGGTGGCCCGATCCACGCCGCCTGCCGCATCAGTGCGGCCACCTGCCCGCGCCAGCCACCAGCGCCGCCCTGGGTCGCTCGCTCGCGTCGAGACCCTCAGTCGGCCGCCCACGCCCCTCCGCGACCGCCGGCCGGCCATGCGGCACGGCGGCCACCGCGCCACCTGCCCCTCACGGCTCCTCCGCCCGCACATGCCTGGCTCTGGCCTCCCGGCAACCCCGTGGCCACCATGCCGGCTACCTCTCGTGGCGTGCAGGCGGAGGGGGGAAGCGGCGTCGCGCGTAGGCGGAGGAGGCGGCGACGTCGTGTGCAAGCGGACGAGACGGAGTGTTTGTGGGAGAGAACTGAAGTGTGAGAGGGAGAGAAAGGCAGGGGGGTTTTGGCAAAAATAACATCATCAATCGGGCATCACGTGAGCCTCTCATGATATTCATGCCACCGTGGCAGCTGACTGTGCATGCTAATAACCAAACGAACTGGTTTGGACCTACGGTAAACTTAATGGACCTAAAACTGTACTTTAGAAGGTGATGGACCTAGATGACACAGAGGAAAAAAGGTAATGGACCTGTGGTGCATTTTGCTCTTAAAAAATCCTTCAAGATGCAGTATCCGCATGTCAACCTTGGACCTAAGATATGGATATGCCTTGGCGCCATCCGAGAGTGGTGGATGAAAAGAGCAGTAGTACTACTGAGTATTCGTGCACCGAGACTGTCGCCATCCGCCAGATCTGCTCGCGTTAGATGCTGTCAACGAAGTTGGAGGAGGACCCCGTCCCGTCACAATCAGGTCGCTTTACGACCACTCAAGCAAACAATTTCATCATTGCGAACCTAAAATAAATTAGAGAACGTGCAGCGACCAGCAAGTTTCTCTTCCTTCATGATTCATTCATAACTCATAAGAGCATGGAGCCGTGCATTCAGCGTCTGTCACTGTGTCACATGCAACAATTCTGAACCAATGCCAAGTCAGGCGACATGTAATTCACTGCGTGTCCCCTATCGCTACCGGTTTTCTTTTTCTTGGAAGGTTATCGCTATCAGTTCCACCAGGTGATCTATTTCTGTTAGAAGAGATATCAGCTAGCTATGCTAAAATTTGGCTTGCTAAAATGTTGTGAGAGAAAAATACTGTTCTATGACTGAAAGTAGCTCAAGCGAACGGTACGAATCACTCCGCAAATACGAGTGAACAGTAACATAATGTTACTAACATGTAACCGCGACATGATCCAGTAGCTCGCTAGAAAAGCTATTCATCCAATTGGAGACGAAGCCCCACCCACACACGGGCCGCAGGAATCAACATCATATGGTCCATGGCGCTGTCCCTGGAAGGACAATCATATTTTGATTGATCTAGACACCACGGAGGTTGACCCACAAAGCTGCCGACGCTTATAGTACCCACCCATCCCCAGACCCCAGCCACAATGGCAGAGACCAGCAGAGATTAGAGGCTTAAGATCTCAACTTGCCGGTACCGTATAAAAGATAGAAAGAACACCAGATTTCAATAGTGCTGATGCCTTATGGTATGCCACCCAGATCCCATGGAGGCTACACCTAGAAATTCTAGGCATCATAAATTCGGGTTATGCAAATGCTCTCAGGCATCATCAAGCATGACAACAACAATATTGGATTGATGTGATTTTTACTAGCAACAGTTCTTGTGAATATAAGTAAATTCTGCACTGACAAAGGCATAGGTCTTATCTAAAGGGATATCAGTTACCAACTGATCTACACGGGAATTAACAATAAAGGGCCAAATATGTTACTTGCATAAAAAAGCATTACAAGTATGGAAAGCACCCTTTTCTGATATTTGTCAACCATCTTTTTTTAAGTCCAGGTGAATGACCCCAGATCTGAGCTTTGCTAAACCTAGACAGCATGTGAACACATGGGCCATCTGACCTTGCAATAAACAGTGCCCTAGTACTGCTTTTGTTAAATTGTGGCAGGTTAAGATATTGGTATTAGTCCAGATCAGAGATCCTTGGGTTACTTACCAAAAATATTACTTTGGCTGGAAGACAAAAAAATTTTTTGGAAAACATTCATTCTAACTAGGCTACTGGAGTAATAGTAAATGCTAGAGGCACCAAAAGAAGGACAATCCCTGGCATCCTACCCAGCTTTCCTTCAAAACTAACAAACAATGAATTAAAGTGCATTTGATTTTATGACAATCTTTATATTACATATCCAGGTTTCAGCAAAAGGAGACTCTGTTCGCTTGGCTAAAAAGTCATGGCTGAAAGTATTGTTCGCTGATTTGTTATGAGAGAAAAACACTGTTCGTTGGCTGAAAAAGTACGGCTTATAAGACAAGCAAAAAGCCATGGCTGAAGGCACCAGGCTTGCTGGCAACACTAGGCATGTGCTGCAAATTTAAGATGATACACGGCAGATCAAATAGGCCACTTGATGAAAAATGGGAATGACTTTGCCATGTCAAGCAACAGGCTGTAGTTCTTCAGCAATAGAACCTTGGAGAAGGGTGTCATATCTCAAAGGAGACATGTTCCAAATCAATGTAGGATTCTACAATATATTGAGTTCAAGTTCCTAGGGATGAACAATTGGCAATAGGTCCCATCCAAAATGGTGCTATGCCGCTGCATGCATTTCTGTTTCTGTATAGTAATAACTTAAGACTGCATCCGCTGCATCATTGACTGCACACAACCCAAGATTCTAGGAAAGTGGTAGAACAGAAAAGAGTGCTCACCCGCTAAGCCATCACAGTGGTAGCGATTGCTCCCAGTAAAATTGTTGCCTGGGCTGCCACCAATTACCAAGTCGAACCCACTATTTTTCTCATAGTTGACTCAAGCCAATCATCGGTTATATCCTTGACATCAGCGATTTCAATCAATGTTCCTGATTGGGTTTGATCCCACGAGGCTTTCAAGATAGTCCTGTTTATTTTAGATATCTCAACAGATACCACTGTCTTCATACGGATCCCAAGCTTGTGCGGAGCTATCTCAGCTCCTCCAATCCCAGAGAACAAAGAGAGAACGTTCATGCCATCTGGAAACATCTCCCTTAGTACTGAAAGATGGTACGCAACTGTATGTACTTGGAACGAGTTACCTAGAGATTTGTACCTCTCGGTCCTGCTGATTCCCCTGGTATGGTCCTTTGGAAAACCAAGCAGAAACTCTATTTCTTCAGGCTCGAGAGGAGCAACTCTGTGTCGACCAACCCAAACCAAATTCCACTTCCTACATTGTTCGAAGACATATTTTCTGAACTTCTGGAGATGGTGGGTCTTCACAGTTTGCAAGAGCAGCGCGAATCCGTTCTGTCAGCGCTGAGCTAGCTGTACATGTTTGGATGCAGTTAAAATGTCTTCTTGTGTCCCATGAGGGCCACCGCTGCTTGGTACAGGGAAAGGCATCATGTATCGTCTTTGGTGGCAAGGGAATGAGAGGAGACCTGTTGGCAGTTGGGAGGTTATGTATGTAACCTCTCTTCCTTGTAGCAGCGCAGAAGAACTTTGAATCAACAAACTCAGGTTAGATGTCATACAGGAAACTTGAGATGGTTGCCCAGACACCTTTTGGAGCAAGAGCCACATTTTTATAATAGAAAAAGGGGCGTCCAATAGCCTCTTTGGGAAGCAATCTGTCCATTGACACCCTGTCATCTGGCAAGTTGAATCCAGCCATTGGGTTTGGGAGAGGCATTGACTCCTCATGCCTACCATCTATGGACCCTCCACTTTCTCGTGCCCCACCCCCAAATCGCTTCCCATTTATCTTCTTCTTTTCCATGAACTTTGTCCGCTTTCTTCTCACAGAGGAACCACAACAATCCAAACCTGCCTCCTGCAGAATTATAAAGACAGTTTTAGTGTCACTCCATTAGGTTAAAGGAACATTTTCCTACGTCAGATGAACACTTTAACCACATATACCTTGTTGTTTGCATCACGCTCATAGTAACTGGCTCCAGCAGCCACTGAATGGCAGATTGACTCAACTAACACAGATATATTTGCGTCTTGCCCTGCGTAATATTAAACCAAGTAGACAGAATAAGTAAGTTCCATTTGAACAAGGTCTACATTTGCAGCAAATTCAAATGAGACGTACCGCATCCAGTAATAGCCATTTTGGCTTCACCCTCACGAAAGCCCATGCTCACTAAGGACTCTACCTTTTTGACCCTCCGTGACATCTCTTGTAGAAATCCCTGCATGAAAACATAGGAAAGCATATAGAAAGCAATTCATAGATTACTCTGCCTACGAGGTTAGAAATTGTGGGCAATGGTTCAACAAACAAGTTAGGAAGCCTAGTGAAGTCTAATTCATCCAACCTCAGCTATATGTAGTCTCCAAGACACATGCCCAACACTTAAATCACGAAAAAAAATATACTTCTAGATCAAAATATGAATGCAGATCCTCTGGCGGCATAAAGGATTACAGCAATGTGCCTATTCCTAAAGCAATCCACCACCACAGAAAAGAACAAACTATATGTAGCTAAAACTTGATCAATCAAAAGTGGAATAGCACGTGAGTAAATAACCCATAAACTTTCTGGATAAGCTATTTGGATTATAATTACAAGGAAAAGGCATGCTAAACATAAACACACAGATAACACGCACCCTAGTATTACTTTTTTTTAATCAAAACTGTAGCGAAGGATGGCACTAAAGATATGTAAAGTTAAAGGTTAAAAACAAAACTCCGTAGAGATAAGGTCAACAAGAACAGATAATGAAAAGGGACACATAGCTAAATTATGCCCAACTATGAATATCGCATACTATTGATTAGAAAGAGACATGAAAAATGAAACAAGTGCAAAGAAAACTAAAGATCAAGTGGCGAGAAAGATTAAGTTAACAGTTTCATTAGCAAGCTCTTTTAACAAACATATTGAATCATAGGTTTTGCCGGAAACAACCTTCCCTCAAAAAAACTGAATGGAATACATGTGTTACTAGCTCATGTTTCTCATAAAGCTATGTAGCTAGCACCAGTTTAAACTGCAGATTCAAGTACACCATATGAAAAAAAAAACAATGAGCTTAAGAGTTAAGACGAAATAGGAACAAAAAATTGTTTAAGCATGATCAGTTGATCAAATTGATAAAGCACAGCAAGTACATTTTGTAATGAAGACCAACAGAAACCATGGAAATACCTCATCATTAGAGTCATCAGAGCTGAGGTGATCATCGCTGTTGTTCGTATCATCCCAGTTTTCAAGAACATCATCGTCATCGTCCACAGGATGAGGAACACAAGCAGAAGACTGATTATCCACCGAAGGGTTACAGCCTATCTCCTGCATTTCACATCCCTTATAAAATACAAAACCTATTCCCAGGAGAAAAAAAAACAAGCTTTAGCCCAAATTGAGTTAAAGATTGTGCATTGTCAAACACCTTATATGTGAAAAGAAGATCAAGTAATGAATCCTCCCCGTGGTCCCCTAAGCATAGGCATCAGTCAGTCATAATATGCAAAAGGAAAAGCTGCAACTCAGAAATCAGTTATTAGTATAGTTGTACCATTTTCAGTCATGGCCTTCAAGACAATCTCTCTGGAGAAACCCATCCCCACAAAATAATCAATCGTATACACAGACGACGCTACCCCATTGTCTCTCTTGCCATTAGAATCCTTTTCACAGTTGCACAAGAAAACACCACATGAAAGATTGTAACCATAAGACCATATAACAGGTAAAAACATGAAATGAACAAGTAGATAGTCGGTGGTGTCAATCATTTTTTTTCTCACTCACCAGCCTTGCCAGCGTGGACGGGCCAGGAGCATGAAGGTTCCTCGACGTCTGAACCGATGAACCAGCAGTGCTTAAGCTCCCCGCTTCCCCATCACCCTCACTGTCCCACTCAAACTCATCTCCGTCGCTGCTCTCCGCTTCCCCATCACCATCATTGTCCCACTCAAACTCATCTCCATCGTCGCTATCACTGACCAAGTCCTGTAACACGAGCAAAGCGCCACTCTTCAGATACCACAATTATAGTGATTTCATCTCAACAAACTCAGTGACATTGACATATTTCTCCTTCTCCATGACAGTCTCCATCTTTCCAACAAACACAAAATTCAAGCTCACCACTGTATATGGGTCTAAGTTATCCTTCCTGGAAGACATCATCAGAGAAACCAAACCATTTAAAGGTGAACTATGGCTATGCATTGGAGATTTTAACCACATCCACGAGGCTAGGGATAAGAATAATCAAAATCTAAATCCATGACCAAGTAATCAACTGGAGCAGAGACGGGGCATCAGGACTCTATCCCCCTTAATCAACTGGATCTTTCTATTGCCTGCTTGGTAGTCTACCAGCTATAAGGCGATGTGAGCACCTCTTGTGCATGTAACTCTAACTCTCCTTATTATTAACATGCCAGCTAAGGCTGGAACTTTCAAAAATAAAAAAGTGATTAACAGCCGAACCAGACCAGAGACCACCCACAATGCTAGCGTCACATGCAGAATGTAAAAACCCTAATTCAATTTCGGCGCAAACCCGCAACTCGGGTGCAAAGGCACAAAAAAACACGGCAGCCGCAGACAAATTCTGGATATCAACAGAAAAGACAAAAAATAACATCATACGGTATACGGATACGGAAGAGAGTAGGGGATCGGAGGGGAACAGCACTAATCACCATTCTGGAGCCTTTGCGATGAGACAGGCTATCTGAATTCCCCCTCGATCGCCCTCGTCGCCTGGGTGGGCGGTGGGCCGGTGGGGAGGCGGCGGAGGAAGAGGAGGAGGAGCCCCGCCACGGCGCTGGGCTGTCTCACGCCTTCGCGTGTCACGCCGCCCTTTTCCCAGTCAAATCCACTGAAGCGGCCGGAGTGGTGCGTCCGCCGAAGGAGCCAAATGAGATGTCGTCTCGCTGATGCGATTAGCTGACCTGTGGGGCCGCGTTGTGCCAGGCACAACTGTTTTTTTTTCGCGACCGCGACTTCACGCGTATTTCGTTAAGAAGAAGGACCGGAAGAGGAGAACTCATAGTGCCGGATACACAACCACAGAGCTAGTGGTTCGGACTTCGGATACAAACACAGCAGAAAGAGAGGCGTTAGGGAGGGACCCTCCGCCACATACCTAGTACCTAATTGTCTATACCTGCAAGGTAAAAATACAACAACGCAAGGGCGTCGGCAAGAGATGTGAGGCCGCGGTGACAAAGCATCCACCAAGAAGCGACAAGGCTGCGGCGGCCAAGCATCCGTCCAAACAGCACAGCGGCGAAGCATCCGCCGGGTAGAAAGCGACAAAGTATCCGTAGGGGGGGCATCACACCCTCAGCAGCGGCACGAGGGGAGGCGCCCGAAGCGACATGGCGGCAAAGCATCCGCCCGAAACGACGACGACGGCAAAGCATCTATCAAATAACAGCGACGACAACAACACCAAACATGCCAGGCAGATCCTTGCAAAGGTGAGCTTGAAGCACACATGCAGGCACAACACAGGAAGGACGACTCTGGCGAGAGTAACGGGGATCACGTGGAGTGCACCAACAAAGCCTTCAAGAAGTGAATGACATCTGCGGACGCTAACTTTGTTGGGAGAAGCACCCGAGGGGGACTTTCGTCCCGGAGCTAGCCCCGACAACCCACTGACGACGCCTCCAGGAAGGTGATGACGCGTTGGTGTGCCGCCGTCGTCGCCCGAAGGCAATGAGCCTAGCGGGGGTTTCACCCATGCACCGATCCAGGCAAGCCCGGCGGTTACCCTGAAAGGTCCTAGTATGGCTAGAGGGGGGTGAATAGCCTAATAAAAAAACTACAAGATCACTAGAGCAAAATATTAGTAACACAAATGACGATAAAGCAGTTTTTGCTCTAGCTCTAATTGTTAGGCAAGCCACCTATTGCAATTCTAATAATTATAGTCTCTATGGCACGCAAAATCTATGTCTCTACTCTAACTAAATAGAGAGCTAGCAAGAAAAATAAATTACTCTAAGTTACTCTACTTGCTACTCTACCACAAGATATATTGCAAGTATGATATATATATATATATATATATATATATATATATATATATATATATATATATATATATATATCAAACCAATGCACCAGAAGATAAGAGATGACACAATTGATTTTTCTCCCAAGGTTCACTTGCTTGCCGGCAAGCTAGTCCCCGTTGTGTCGACCAACACCTTGGTGGTTCCTCGGTAGAGGACCTCAAGCCACGCCCTGCAAGGCACCGCAAGAACACACACACAAGTGCGGTAACTCAACGACACGAGCAATCACTAGAGTTGGAATTAGGCACTCCGCCGGGGAACCACAACAACCCCTCATAAATTCACCTTGATTGGGGGCGGACACAATCACCAAATCTCCTCACCAATCAATCCAACACCAACCGTCTAGGTGACGGCAATCACCAAGAGTAATAAGAAATCAACAATTGCAATCACCACCTAGTGCCACGAAATTGAATCACAAATGCATGCACTAGGATTCCCCCAAACCTCCTCTCAAGAACAAGCACCAACCATGGAAATGGAGAGGAGAGGGAGAGGATCTTCTTGGAGCTCTCAAATCGATCTCTAGAGCTTGCTCTCCCACTTGATTGGGGGCTCAAATCAAAGGAGTGAGAGAGGAGAGGATGAGAGCTTTTCTTCTCTTGAGTGTTCTTGAGAGTATGAGCAACAGAGAAGAATGAGTGAGTGAGAGAAGAGAAGGGGTGGAGAAGGGACTTAACCCCCTCCAACCAGCCAGCCTGCCGGCCCACGCGGCCAGGCCAGCGACGGTCACAGTGATCAGCTTCTCCACTCCAAACGATCGACCATACAACAGCAAACAGCAACTGGGAGGAAGCCAGCGTCGGTCCAACGACATCCAAAAGCAGACAGGAGCGAACAACACCTCACCCACGTCTACTGTCATGTGGGCCCGCGCACCAAGCCAGCCAATGGGATGACGACAACGAGCAAGGCGGCAGCGGCGGGCATGCCTGTCTCAGTCCACATGCAAGGGCAGCCAGTGCCAGGGTGACAACGCACCTGCCTTCTCCCTCTCACGAAATCAAAATTAGCACAGGTGGGAGCCCTCTCTATTACAGGTTGCATGCAAGGCCAGCCAATGTGTGCTAGACAACGCACATGCATTTGCCCCCCATGAAGTCAGCTCTCCTGGCCAAGCACGCTAGCACGGCTCTCTCCTATTTCTAGCTGACGACATGTAGGCTGGGTCCCACGCTGCTCCGAACAAAAGGGCAACGCACACACAGCGGCAGATCCCCAGCGCTAACACATGTCTCTGCAATTTTCAGCTTGGGATGGAAATTATTCTAGCATGACCCTCTCTGTTAGAATGCGGGAACGAGGCAGCTGCTCCAAACCAACAGAGAGCCCTCGCTCGGAAATTTTGTTGGCTGAACCAGAAATTCATCCAGTAGCTTCTTTCTCCTTTTCTTTTCTTCTCTTTTATAAACCAACTTTGCCAAGATATATCAAAATAAAATAGGCACTTAAGTTAGCTTTTCACAAATAAATTTTAGGGATTATTCTCATGCATCTCACCATGTCACTAAGCGTATTTAGTATATGCAAATGAGACTCACACTTAGTGGCACTAGATAATCATTGTAATTAAAGATTTCCTCTCTTTATAGTACGGTTATCTATCCTAAATCACTCACACCCTCTATGGTGTCTTGAGTGCAAACCAAAAATAATCCTATAAATTATACCTTTGCCTTGAGCCCATTTTTATTTTTCTCTTTCTTCTTTTCCAAGCATGAGCACTTGATCAATCTTTTGGACCATCTCCATCCACCATGATGCATCATTTAGCTCCATCACTTGGATCAGACCACCTTGTCTAATTCAACCACTTAGCACAAAGGTTAGTCCTAGGTTGTCATTAATTATCCAAAACCAAATATGGAGCTTTCAATCTCCCTCTTTTTGGTAATTGATGACAACCCTCACAAAGATTGTTTTATAATTAAAATTTTGAATTTGTCGTGCTTGTCCAAGCTTTTAGATCATGAAAAAGATTTGGACATTCATCACAAATTAGATTTTGGTAGAATTAGCTCCCCTACGTATGTGCCAAGAGTTTGGATTTGGAAGGCTTTGCACATATGCATGAATAAAAAGAATTGTGGGAGAGTAATTTTACCAAAATGATGCTAAGGTGTAAAGAATGGACCTTTAAAGCGTGATATCAATCGGAGTTGCAAATTTACACCACCCTTAGCACCATAAGTAACTAGACATCCATAAAAAAAACCCAAGTACCCCGTGAGATCAACATTATAAGTAAAGAGAGCACTTGATTTACTTGAAAGCATAAAAGACTAGTTACCACCAAGCATGCTAGTATTTCATTTCATCATACAACTTCTAATTCTAGCATACACCACACAAACATGAATAGGGAATACAAGTACTTATGCAATGAGCAAGTCATATGTTAATGCGCAAACAAATGCAACAAAGTGTTTATGAGCTTGCTCCCCCCTACTTTTATGCATCAAGATTTTATTGATCCCTTTCCTCTCTCATATCTCTCCCCATATTATCTTGTGACTTATCTCTTTCCCTTTGTCATCTATTTCTAAAAAGGAATGGTCAAATTGTGGAGAGTAAGTTAGATTAGTTCTTTTGATGGGGTGGATTAGGACCAAATTTTACAAACTTGGTTCAACCTAGAACACTTGCCAAAGATATTTAATTCGGTTTGAACTAACGACAAGCTTCTTCACACCTCATGAAAGGGTTATCTTGCCTATGTTGAATTAAACACTTATAATAATTTTTTCTAGATTCAACACTAGGATTGCAAGCCCACAAACATGTCATATGCCACCACTAGATCATACAAACATAGAAGCAATAGTGGTAACATATATACATCAAATTTGTTTGATTTATCATGAATGCTCCAAAATGCAACTTGTATATTTATATGTTCTAACAAGTCCTTATAAATCATGAATGACATGTCAATACAATTTTACCTTTGCTTTGTCGAAGGAGAGGCATGTCATACATATATGGGGTGCATTCAACTCATGTTTGAGAAATCAAGAATGTTCAACTCATTCCTTAGCTTGCAAAACCTCTTCTCATCAAGTGGCTTGGTGAATATATCGGCAAGTTGGTCATCGGTGCCAACACTCTCAATAGCAATGTCACCCTTTTGTTGATGATCTCTAATGAAATGATGCCTAATGTCAATATGTTTTGTTCTTCCATGTTGAATCGGGTTGTTTGTCATCTTGATAGCACTCTCATTGTTACATAACAATGGCACATTCTTGAAATTGAGACCATAGTCCTTCAAGGTTAATTTCATCCATAGCAATTGAGCACAACAACTACCAGCACTAACATATTCGGCTTCAGCGGTAGATATTGCCACGGTATTTTGCTTCTTAGATGACCATGACACAAGTGATTTTCCAAGTAATTGACATGTGCCACTAGTACTCTTTCTATTTATCTTGCATCCCCCATAGTCGGAGTCCGAATAACCAATCAACTCAAAGTTTGACCCCTTGGGATACCAAAGTTCAACATCTTTTGTATGCTTTAAGTACCTCAATATTCTTTTAGTTGCGGTGAGATGACTCTCTCTAGGAAAGGATTGATACCTTGCACACATGTATACACTAAACATGACATCCGGCCTTGATGAGGTCACATAGAGTAGGCTTCCAATTATAGACCGATATAACTTTTGATCCACCATATTGCCACTAGTATCACTATCAAGAATACCATTTGTGCCCATAGGAGTAGCAATTGGCTTTGCATCTTGCATTTCAAACTTCTTCAACATGTCCCTAATGTACTTTCCTTGACTCACAAAAGTGCCCTTCTTTAATTGTTTGATTTGGAGACTAAGAAAATAACTAAGTTCACCAATCATGGACATCTCAAACTCTTTTGCCATCATTTCTCCAAACTCTTCACAATATACTTGGTTGGTTGACCCAAATATGATATCATCCACATATATTTGCAACACAAACAAGTCATTGTCAATTTTCTTGGTGAAGAAAGTAGTATCAACCTTGTCCATTTTGAACCCTTTAGAGAGTAAGAAATCCCTTAATCTTTCATACCATGCTCTAGGTGCTTCCTTCAAGCCATATAGTGCATTCTTTAACTTGTATACATGGTCGGGCTTCTTGTCATCTTCAAAACCGGAAGGTTGTTCAACAAATGCAAGCTCATTAATATAGCCATTGAGAAATGCACTCTTTACATCTATTTGATATAACTTGATGTTGTGGACATAAGCATAGGCTAATAGGATTCTAATTGCCTCCAATCTTGCAACCGGTGCATATGTTTCACTAAAGTCAAGACCCTCTATTTGAGAGTAACCTTTAGCAACTAGTCTTGCTTTGTTTCTCACCACGATGCCATCTTCATCTTGCTTGTTTTTGAACACCCATTTGGTTCCAATCACATTGTGGTCTTTTGGCCTTTCTACCAATTCCCAAACTTTATTTCTAGTGAAATTATTGAGCTCTTCATGCATAGCATTAACCCAATCCGCATCCTTCAAAGCTACATCAATCTTGGTTGGTTCAATGGATGAGACAAATGAGAAATGACTACAAAAGTTGACCAATCTTGATCTTGTTTGCACACCACTTCTTATGTCACCAATAATTATATCCATTGGATGATCTCTTACAATGTGAGTAGGTTGAAGCACTTGAACTTGATTGTTTGAGCTTGGTTGATCATTTGATTTGTCTTCATGAGATGAACTAGCACTTTGATCTTGCAAAAGAGAGCTACTAGCTTGCTTCATTGGAGAGGTGAGCACTTGATCTGTATTATCTTGTATGTCAATCACTTGCTTCACTCTAATGTCCCCAATGTCCATATTCTTTATTGCTTCCACCAACCTAGGTCCTCCAACATCATTTAGATTTTCTTCTTCATCTTGTGACCCATTGGTTTCATCAAATTATACATCATGAACTTCCTCAAGAATGCCACTAGAGTTGTTCCATACTCTATATGTTTTGCTTATAGTTGAATATCCAAGTAGGAACCCTTCATCACATCTCTTGTCAAAATTTTCCAATCTAGAGCCCTTCTTCAAGATGTAGCATTTGCAACCAAACACTCTAAAATATGCAATGTTGGGCTTTCTTCCATGTAATAGCTCATATGGAGTCTTTTCAAGCAAAGGATGACAATAGAGCCTATTGATGTAGTAGCAAGCCGTGTTGATTGCTTCATCCCAAAATGATTGACTCACATTATACTCACTAAGCATTGATCTAGCCATATCAAGCAATGTTCTATTCTTCCTCTCTACTAGGCCATTTGATTGTGGAGTGTACTTGGCCGAGAATTGATGTCCAATGCCGTAGTCATCACAAAGATCTTCAATTCTTGTGTTCTTGAATTCACTTCCATTGTCACTTCTCACTTTCTTGATTCCAATTTCAAACTTATTGTGAACTCTCTTGACAAAGGTCTTGAATGTATCAAACACTTCACTCTTGTCACTAAGAAAGAACACCCAAGTGAATCTTGTGAAGTCATCAACTATGACAAATCCATACTTATTGCCTCCAATGCTAGTGTATGTTGTTGGTCTAAATAGATCCATGTGCAACAACTCAAATGCCTTGCATGTGCTCATTATACTCTTCTTTGGATGAGAGCTTCCAACTTGCTTTCTGGCTTGACATGCACTACAAAGTTTATCCTTTTCAAACTCAACATCTTTTAAGCCATTGACAAGATCATGTCTCAAAAGCTTCTTCAATTGTTTTATTCCAACATGACCAAGTCTCCTATGTCATAACCAACCCATGCTAGACTTAGATATCAAGCAAGTTGTCAAAGATGTTTCACTAGTATTAAAATCAACTAGGTAGAGATTCTCATGTCTAAATCCTTTGAACGCCAAGTTTGAACCATCCACACTAATAACATCCATATCATTGACACCAAATATGCACTTGAAGCCTAGATCACATATTTGTGCCACCGATAAGAGATTGAAGTCCAAGCTTTCAACTAGCAATACATTTGAGATGCTCATGTCATTTGATATTGCAATCTTGCCAAGTCCAATAACCTTGCCTTTCTTGTTATTGCCAAAAGTAATAGAATCAACATCACTATGATTATCATTGATTGAGTCAAATATTCTTGATGTGCCGGTCATGTGTTGAGTGCACCCACTATCAATAATCCAATGCCTTCCTCCGGCTTTGTAATTGACCTACAAGTAAATCAATAAAGCTTAGGTACCCACACTTGCTTGGGTCCTTGTAGGTTAGTGACTAAGCTCTTTGGTACCCAAATAGTCTTCTTCTTTGAGCCCACAATTGGTGTACCAATAAACTTAGCATGTGTAACACCCTGGTGTTAGTTAGCCTCATAATGCATTCATAATGCATGATCATAGCATGACATTACCGTAAGCATCATCATTTCACGTGCATCCTTGTTTGAAACATGACCTTGCAACATTGTGGTTTCTATGTGCTTCCTTTATGTGTTGCTAGGGTTTTGTATAAATAACATATGTGATGCTATTGTGTGACTTGGGGGCTTTAAAACATCTTTGATATGTTAGTGGAGCAAAATGAGCTAGGGTTTATATTCATGTTTTGACCAAAATCCAATTTGACTAGGTTTGACCTCAGTTTGACCATAGCACTGATCTGCTTTGACCGATTTAAAAGTGGTACCTAGAGACCTTGCATGGAAGTGCACCCTTTACTAAAGTGTAGGAAATTTATCAAGGAACAAAAGTCTCAATATGATCATCTCATGAAAATGGCTAGAACATCCTCAAACAGGGCCCACAAGTCAGTAAGTGGACTGCCCAACACTTAGCAAAATTTTTCTAAGTCACGGTGCATTTCAGTTTCAATGTACACCACTTTAGGGCTCTATAGTTACTAATCTAGGCCGAAATAGCTCAAGTTCTTATTGACATAATTGTAGTACTAACATAGCTCTATGATTTTGTCAATAGCACCATCACCTAATTCTCACTGGTTTAGGAGCTAGAGTGCTTTGAAAATCAGGGTTCAGTCGAGCCTTAACTGAAACTTAATTTCAGTTTCTAGGTGACCTACTTTGGCAAACTGCATCTCACTAACCAAGCCGAGTTAGCTCATGACCCTATTGACAATCTTGTTGTAAACCTATAGCTCTACATTTTTGTTAACTACGGCTCTCTTCGAATCAGCCTAGATAACGAGTGGTGAGTCGATAAAGTAGTGCTGTCAGTCGTCGTGTTTGACTGAATCAGGGAGTTTGATTCAGTTTCGTCAGAGTTCAAGTGTTGAACTCAGTCTCGTCCGTGGCCGACCGAGGGCAGAAGCAAGTCGATGCGTGGACGTTGCGTGTCAACACCATGCTTGGGCTCGCAGGGATAAGGTCGGAGCTCGCGACAGCTCACCCCGGCTTCCTTCATTCACCTTCACGCTCTCCCTCGCCTCGCTCTGCTCAACCGCAGCGCCGTCGCGATTTTTCTCCACGCCTGGCCGGGCCACCGCGCCGTCGTAGCACGCTCTAGCTAGAGCAAAGCTTCGCCACCACCTCGGTCACCTCGTGCACCTGCTAGCTACATCAATCGGCGACCGGATCAAGTAGATTGGAAATTCCGCCGCCGCGCCCCTCTGGACTTCACCGGAGCAGGGCCACCACCGTGGCCGGCTCGGTAGGGTGTGTTTTCGGGCCTCTACGTCTCAATTTCTGAGCTACCGTACGTCGTGGAGCGTGGAGCGCCATTGAGCTCCGAGGTGAGCACGCCGGAACACCGCAACGCCATTGCCGTCGCTGCTGTGCTCGCCGCCAGCGTGGCTAGGGGTAGAAAAAGGCCACGTTTGTGGTGTCAATCGATGCGGCTCGGGTAGCTTGGTACGTTGGTGACCTCGCCGTCAGCCGAAGGTCCACCGGCGACGAGTTCCGCCGCCGCCTTCTTCCCCTCTCTGCCTCGGTGAGGCTGTCTAGCGGGGCCGCTGTCAGCAGGCGGGCTGGAGGAGGCCGTGGGCCGTGCATGGCTTAGGCAGGCCGAGCCACATTGTCGGGCCGCGCTGGCGTGGCGCGGGCGCGCGCGTCGCGGGCCGCAGTGGTGGTCTGGGCCAGCCCGAAGTAGAGTAGGGTTTTTGTTTTCGATTTTATTTATTTGATTGTTGAGCAAACTTCAAAAATATGTATCTCCTGTTCTAAAGGTCCAAATGAGGTGCTTTAAATTTTGGTATGCTCTACATAATGTCTAGTTTATTATAAAAATATAATATGTGCCATGTTTTGTGATGAATTAAATAGTTATTATTTATCTCTTTTATTCCTGAAGAAAAAGGAGAAAATGATATCTCTTTCTGTGAAGCTCGAAATGACATGAAATTTTTATAGTGAACTTCTCATACCATGAATAGATTATGGTTAAATTTTCATGCAATTTGGATGTAATTTGGTGGAGTTATATAATTATCTTGGTTGCTTGAATGGATCTTGTGTGAATTTTCATAATTTTTCTATAGATCCAGTAAGGGTGAAACTTGGTGAATGTTGTTCTTATGTTAGAAAGATGTTAGGAAAAATATGAAATCTGTTATTTGATACTTTTCAATAGGGTTTTCTATTTATGCTAGAAATAGACCTACCATCTATTATTTTTGATATCTCCATATCTGCTTGTCAAAATGAAGTGACATTTTTATGGTAGCCTATGCGAAGCATTAGGTGGCTACTGTAATTTTTGTAGATTTTTATATATAGTTTTACTCTATGTTTCTTTAATCACCTAATTAACTAAATAAATTATGAAAGAATATTAAATAATTTATTTAGAAGTTGGCATTATACTTTCTGATGTTCCTTTGATATGCACAACAAGTTGGTAAACTTAGTTTGGTCCAATTGTGCCTTTGAATCGTCACTAAATATTTAAATTAGTGATTCTGCCATTTTGGGACAGAATTGCTAGTTCAGAGAATTAACCTATAATAATGATGTTTTCATGCTTGGTGATCTATAGTAAAGTTGTTGAGAATTTCATGAACTAGTTGCTGGTAAATTTTGGTAGCATTTGGACTTATAGTTTAGAAATGACAGTTGTTCCAAGTTGGGTTCAGGTTTGGAAGTGCTCTCTGTCTTTTAGAACAGATTCTGTATGTATGCTATTTTAACTTGGTAAATGATGAAATCATGCTTAGATGTTTATAAATGAAATGTAGACAATTTCATAAGCTTTCCAGAATGTCCTCTTTTAGGTCATTTGGATTTGTAGAACTCCAGTTGTGAGTTTTCTTAGCTACTATTGATGTTATGTGGTAAATACTAAATTGCTGGAATCTTGTTATGTGTGTGTTTGGTCTTAACCTTGTGGAACCTAATGGTTTCTTAGAGGTGTTCAAACGTGTTAATATCAGAGAGGAAATTTGCACCTAATCTTGAAGTGATTTGAATAGAGCACCACATAACTTGGTTTTGTGCTTACAACGTTGCAATGTCATTGCATTCATCTTCACATCATTCATGCACGTCCATAAATCATCATATCATTTTTGGATGCATACATGAAATTCATTGGATGCATATACATGCAATAGGTGTGCCGAGAATCGTGTTACAAGCGAAGTTCCGCTGGGCGTGGAACCCGAAGTTGAATTTCGTTCGAGAACCGGAGGTCCAGTCCGACGAAGCCGGAGAAGACGTGGGAACCGTTCTTGAAGCCGAACCTTGATCTCTCTTCTTTCGGTTAAGGCAAGCCCCGGAGCATTATAAGCCTCCTACTTTTAAAGCAATTATCTTTATATACATGTTATATGTATTGTTGCATTACGTAATAGGAGTTGGTTGGAAACCCTTGCTGCATTGATAACACTCCTTGTCCAGCAATTCAAACCTTGAATCCTATGTGGACAGGATCGTATCTATGCTTAGCCCTGCTAAATTAGACCGGTAGAAGTCAGGTGATTTCCTGTCACCTGCGAGATATAAGAACTTATCAGGTCACGGTTGGCTATATTTGCTATCGTAGAAGTGAACCATGTGTAATAAAATAAAATGAGACCGGGCGGGATGATGATAGTGAAACAGCAAGGCATGGAGGTCTTGGGTGTGGATCTATCCCCGTCTGTGTCGATTAAGGACCGAGACCTAGAGCCTTCTATGTCATTTTGAACGCATGCCTGACATTTAGTTGGCCGCCCTGAGGTTGCCGACCGTGAAGCCTAGTAGCTCAACTCAGGCTACGAAGTCGAAAAGTGAAAGTCGCCTCGGAAGGGAGCCAGAGGGTCCAAGGGCAGGTGAGTTAAAAGTCCTGAGCATCCTGGCCACTGGTATCCCCAAGAACGCGGTGCTGTTCGGGCCCACCCTGAGTTGTACCAAAGGTTATCTACGACTGCCTTTAGCGGGGTTTACCGGGTGAGTGTCAGGAATACCCCCTCAGCTGAGTTGGAATCGATTCGAGTCGTCGTCTCTCCCGGATAGTGAGAAACTTGACTGGTTATCTCCAGCGTAGATACACTAATTATTAATGATGGTTCGGAATTGATGATAATGATGATGATGGCCTTATTATACCTGCTATGGTTAATATTGTTTGCTCCTAATGAAGTGATTGCTCTAGTACAGGTGCTAATCTAGATGACAGGTTAATGATCATTAACTCGATGCTTAAGCATTAATGATTACTTATCTGTAATAAGCTTTTCTGCAAATGAGTTAAGCTAGCTCACCCTATAAAGCCTCGCATACTCCTTGGTGTCACCGTTGTTTCTGGTTTTTGACGGGTAAGTCTAGCTGAGTACCTTCTCGTACTCAGGGTTTATTCCCACCTATTGCAGGTAGCAGATTCGTACTTGTTGCTGCAAGTATTGTCTTCGCCATGTGGGCGTGAAGACTAGACCATATGGGCATGGTCTCCGTAGTATCTCTTCTGGTATGCTTTTGCAGGATGTGACTATGTACTGGCAGTATTTGAAGTTAAATGGTTTCAGAAATTATGTTGCTTCCGCTAATCCTTATTTTAGTTTTGTAATAAAATTATTTGTACTCCGATGTATGAGAGCTACTTACGAACTGTTGTAACAAGTGTTGTGTTATGTTGAATCACTACGATCTTGGTTGCTCTCGGTTTGGTTTGAAATCCCTCGCGATTTCGTGGACTACCGGAGTTATATGGGCTCAAGTTTGAGAATTTGATCGTTTCGGCGATTGTTTTTGAACTTGTGCTCTTATAATTTGGACGGTTCCGTTACAGCTGGTATCGGAGCAAGATTCAATAGTAAACACTTCATTTGTGTATTTAAATAAAGCTTTTGTGGAAAATCTTTATTCTAAACTAAAGAGTGTCAGTGGTCATATCCTATATGCCCAAATAAGGACTACTAGGTGGCTTACTAAGGTACTAACTTGGGGGTTCTTGCTTGTTTTCTGTTTCGTTGTCCATACGTTGTGCTATTGTATGGATGCCATTCCGCTTGGGTGGTAATGTATGGATCAAAATACCTCTACGCCCTGGTAAGTGGGAGTTGTGAGAGCATGACCGTCCAACCGTCGGTCTAGGGGAGAGTAGTCGTGGTTACTCGCATACTTACATGTTTAATCATGTGATTATGAAAGTACTTAATTGTGGGTATATCTGTCGGGTAGCTTTGATACTGAAGTATATACATCGGGGGATGTATGTATGGAAAGTATTTAGTTTACCGCTTTCTTATGTGCTATATTGGGAATTGTTGGGCTGAAATGCAATTTTCTGCAGGTACACTAACAACGTTTCCTGTAAGAGCGACTAGTTATCGTTATTGAGAGAACGTATGTATGCCACCGAACTATATGCTAGAAATTTCAAATTCTTCCTAAGTTTGTGAGGATGTACGGTTCGTGCATGCACCATGTTCGCATCATACATTGCATTCTGCATTACTCCCTCCCTTATAAATTGCTTATTCCGTTCTTTAAAAAAATTCTTTCCTCCAAATAGTTGTCCCATAAATAGTTGCATTTCTTTCGTGAAGAATTGGGGTAGTCAACCAACCTAGTGGAGTGGTCAGTAGTGTCAGCCTTGAAACCCAATTCATACCTGGCCGTGAAGGAAAGCAAGACAATTTCAAGATGTATCTCATCGAGTTGGGATGCGTTTTGATATGCAATTCGCCTCTCCATTGCTTCTACCCTTGTATCTATCCTTGTTTGCTACCCCATCTTTGGATCATATTGTTTCTATACGCCTAATTTCTAACACGTGGGGATTCCTCATGGGTGTGTGTTCGATAATGGTGTTGCGATTAGTACCCCGTGGTGCCGCGACGAAACCGGGAGCCTCCTGTGGCGCGCGACACAAGGTTGTGCTGCTCGGCACGCGCAGGTATCAAGGATTGCTAGTCATGATCCATTATGGAGCTACACCAATGTGTTATCTTCTCGTGAACCTTTTCCTTGAATGTCATTCTCTATCTTGTCAGAAGATTCGTGCCTCAATCTAAGAAATTTCCTTCTTTTGGAGATTGGAATTTGCATAGTTGGATATAATCTCTTCCTCCTGCCTATAAAATTCGTCAGCAGCCTTCCGACATCATCAACGCTTACTAGTTTCAACTACTTGCAGATGTCTCGTCAGCTTCGCTCTAGCAGTCGGAGTCGTGGCAATACAGGACTATCATCGTCTCCTTCGCAACCTACCTCTGCTGAGTTGCTGCAAATGCTTGCCGAAAGTCAGCGTGCCTTTGACGAGAGTGTCAGAAACCATGTCCATCAGGAACCTGAGCCTGCCCAGTACAACAGCTATAAAGATTTCTTAGATACTGAGCCTCCTATTTTTCGAGAAGCAGAAGAACCACTTCAAGCAGACGAATGGTTGAACACTATCGAACAGAAGTTTCGTGTGCTCAAGGTGGCAGATGATATGAAAACAGAATATGCTTCGCAACAGTTGCAAGGACCTGCAAGTGTTTGGTGGTGTCACCATCGGAGTACCCTGCCTGAGAATATGGAAGTAGTTTGGGATCAGTTCAAGGAAGCATTTCGGGGACATTACATTCCTGCTGGCCTCATGGCAATCAAGCACACCGAGTTTATAAAGCTCACCCAAAGAGACAAAAGCGTAACAGAATATCTGCATGCTTTCATCAACTTATCAAGATATGCTCCAGAATTTGTTAATACGGAAGTTAAGAAGATTACAAGTTTTAAAAGAGGGCTGTGTCCCAAATTGATGAAGGCCATGTGCAATAGCAAATGTGCAACTTTCAACGAGTTTGTCAGTGATACTATCCTTCAAGAGAACTGTAATGCTGTGTATGCTGCTTCTAAGAGCCATGAGAAATCTCATGAATCTAAAGCACCAACGACCAATACTCTGGTGGTGATTACACCTCAGTACTATTCACCTGGCATATCTACTAGATATCACCCATATCAGACACATGATCCGGTCAAGAGGAGCAGTATTAAGAAAGGAAAGCCTAAGGCACCGCCAAGTAACTGGCCATGTTGGAATTGCAAGATGTCAGGTCATTGGGCCAGAGATTGTCCTCTCCCGCAGAAGGAATCAAATGATAAAAAGGCAGATGTGTGTAAAGGATGGGTTCGATACACCACAGTGGAGTCCATTCCTACGGGTGAGATTATCACTGCCGGTGCATTTTTAGTAAATCAACACCCTGCAATTGTGCTGTTCGATTCAGGTGCTTCCCACTCTTTTATTAGTTCAACGTTTGCAGCCAAGCATGGTATGAAGGTCGTTACTTTAGATAATAGTGGTTATAATATTAGTGCTGCCGGGAATAATATTTCAACCAACCAGTTGGTCTTAGGAGCAAAGATCGAGATAGAAGGACGTCTGTATGATCTAGATCTCGTGGTATTACCTGGTTTGGGTTTAGATGTAATCTTAGGTATGAAGTGGATGAGTGGAAACGGTGTTCTGATCGATACCTCTACGAGAGTGGTTATGTTGAGGGATCCAAAGGATCAACAAGCTTTTCTAGTGCAACTTCCTAGAGACGTTAGTCCTCAGACTACAGTTACCGCTATGATAGCAAAAGCAAAAGAGATTGCAGAAGTTCCAGTAGTGTGTGAATTTCCATATGTTTTTCCCGATGAATTGCCAGGATTACCTCCAGATCGTGATGTAGAGTTTAAGATTGAGTTAATTCTAGGTACCGCACCAATTTCCAAAAGACCGTATAGAATGCCGTCGAATGAGTTAGCTGAACTCAAGACCCAACTTAGTGACCTTTTACTGAAAGGGCTGATCCGTCCTAGTTCTTCTCTGTGGGGTTGTCCTGCTATCTTTGTGAAGAAGAAGGACCAGTCTCTACGTATGTGTGTAGACTATCGACCACTCAATGCAGTCACTATCAAGAACAAGTATCCATTGCCTCGTATTGTTATCTTGTTTGATCAGTTGTCTAAAGCAAAGGTATTCTCGAAGATTGATCTGAGATCTGGTTATCATCAAATTAAAATCCGACCGGAAGATATACCGAAGACTGCTTTCTCTACCAGATACGGGTTATATGAATATCTTGTCATGTCTTTTGGTCTGACCAATGCTCCTGCACATTTCATGTACCTGATGAATTCAGTATTCATGCAAGAGCTGGACAAGTTTGTGGTGATATTCATTGATGATATTCTGATCTATTCCGAAAATAAAGAAGAACATGCCGAGCATCTGAGAATTGTTTTATCCAGATTGCGTGAACATAAGCTTTACGCCAAGTTCAGTAAATGTGAATTCTGGTTAAAGAAGGTACCTTTCCTCGGTCATGTATTGTCTAATGAGGGAATTTCAGTAGACCCGACTAAGATACAGGAAGTTTTAGATTGGAAGGCACCAACTACAGTACATGAAGTTCGGAGTTTTCTTGGATTGGCTGGCTACTATCGTCATTTTATTCAGGATTTCTCTAAAATAGCTAAGCCTATGACTCGACTACTTGAGAAGGATAGGAAGTTTGATTAGACTCCGGAGTGTGAACAAGCTTTCCACACTCTACGGACTTTGTTGACATCAGCTCCTGTATTAGCGCAACCTGACATTGAGAAACCGTTTGATGTGTATTGTGATGCATCGGGTACTGGTTTAGGTGGCGTACTTATGCAGGGAGGCCAAGTTATTGCGTATGCTTCGCGTCAGTTAAGAAAACATGAAGTTAACTATCCGACTCATGACTTGGAGTTAGCTGCTGTAGTGCATGCTCTGAAATTCTGGAGACACTATTTGCTTGGAAATATATGCAATATTTATACAGATCATAAGAGTCTTAAGTACATATTTACTCAACCTGAGTTAAATATGCGCCAGAGAAGATGGTTAGAGTTGATCAAGGATTATAACCTCTAGGTGCATTACCACCCGGGTAAAGCAAATGTGGTTGCCGATGCCTTGAGTAGAAAATCTCACTGCAACTCTCTGATAGAAGAAGATTTTCATTTGTCCCACCTCTTACATCCTATTGTAATCCATCATATCACTATAGATTGTTCTTTGAGAAATAGAATCATTGAGTTACAGAAGACTGATACTGGTGTATTTCACATCAAGAGAAAGATGAGAGAGCAAGAAACTAAGCATTTTCGAATCGATGAGAAGGGAATTCTCTGGTTCAAAGATAGACTCGTTGTGCCAAAAGATAAAGAGCTCAGAAATCAAATCTTATCTGAAGCCCATTCTTCTAAGTTGTCCATCCATCCTGGTAGTAGTAAGATGTATCAGGACCTCAAGCCGTACTATTGGTGGACCAAGATGAAGAAGGAAATTGCAGCCTATGTCGCTAAGTGTGATAATTGTTGTAGAGTTAAGGCCATTCACATGAAGCCTGGTTTACTCCAGCCTTTGTCTGTGTCCAGGTTTGAAATGGGACGACATTGTTATGGACTTTATTGTCGGATTACCAACCACCCAAAAAGGTTTTGATTCTATTTGGGTTATAGTTGATCGTTTGACAAAGTCTGCTCACTTTATCCCTGTGAAGAATAACTATCACCCACACCAATATGCTGATATTTACTTCCAAGAAGTTATACGTCTTCATGGAGTGTCTAAGTCTATTGTCTCTGATAGAGGGTCACAGTTTACTGCTCGTTTCTGGGAGCACCTACATCAGAATCTTGGAACTAATTTGGTCCGTAGTTCTGCTTATCATCCACAGACGTCGGGACAGACTGAGCGTGTGAATCAGATTCTCGAAGACATGCTTAGAGCTTGCATCATCTCTTATAATGGCTCCTGGGAGAAATGGTTGCCTCTCGTTGAATTCTCTTACAACAACAGTTATCAAGAGAGCATCAGAATGGCTCCTTTTGAAGCTTTATATGGTCGCAAGTGTAGAACTCCTTTGAACTGGGTGGAACTAGGAGAAAGAAGATTCTATGGTATTGACTTTGTAAAAGAAGCCAAGGAGCAAGTTCGTGCTATACAGAAAAATATATCAGCTGCTCAGGCTAGACAAAAGAGCTATGCAGATAAGAGGAGGAAACCTATTGAGTTTGAAGTAGGTGACCATGTCTATCTGAAGGTGTCCCCTATGAGAGGAGTAAAACGTTTTGGGATCAAAAGAAAGCTTGAGCCTCGATATGTTGGACCTTATCGGATTATTGAGAAAAGTGGAAGAGTAGCCTATAAGCTCAATCTACCTCGTGAAATGGGAACTATCTTTCCAGTCTTCCATATTTCTCAATTAAAGAAATGCCTCCATCTTCCTAAGGAAAGAGTAGAAGTGAGACGCATCAAGTTGAAATCCGATCTTTCTTATGAGGAGAAACCGGTATATGTTCTGGATACTCTGGAAAGGGTGACTCAAAATCGAGTAGTCAAATTATACAAGGTGGTTTGGAGTAATCACAGTGAACGTGATGCAACTTGGGAAAAAGAGGATTATTTAAAGGACAACTATTCTGCTTTCTATGAAAAATGGTACGACTTTCAAATCTCGGGACGAGATTTTTATAAGGGGGAGGGCTGTAACACCCTAGTGTTAGTTAGCCTCATAATGCATTCATAATGCATGATCATGGCATGACATTACCGTAAGCATCGTCCTTTCATGTGCATCCTTGTTTGAAACATGACCTTGCAACATTGTGGTTTCTATGTGCTTCCTTTATGTGTTGCTAGGGTTTTGTATAAATAACATATGTGATGCTATTGTGTGACTTGGGGGCTTTAAAACATCTTTGATATGTTAGTGGAGCAAAATGAGCTAGGGTTTATATTCATGTTTTGACCAAAATCCAATTTGACTAGGTTTGACCTCAGTTTGACCATAGCACTGATCTGCTTTGACCGATTTAAAAGTGGTACCTAGAGACCTTGCATGGAAGTGCACCCTTTACCAAAGTGTAGGAAATTTATCAAGGAACAAAAGTCTCAATATGACCATCTCATAAAAATGGCTAGAACATCCTCAAACAGGGCCCACAAGTCAGTAAGTGGACTGCCCAACACTTAGCAAAATTTTTCTAAGTTAGGGTGCATTTTAGTTTCAATGTACACCACTTTAGGGCTCTATAGTTACTAATCTAGGCCGAAATAGCTCAAGTTCTTATTGACATAATTGTAGTACTAACATAGCTCTATGATTTTGTCAATAGCACCATCACCTAATTCTCACTGGTTTAGGAGCTAGAGTGCTTTGAAAATCAGGGTTCAGTCGAGCCTTAACTGAAACTTAATTTCAGTTTCTAGGTGACCTACTTTGGCAAACTGCATCTCACTAACCAAGCCGAGTTAGCTCATGACCCTATTGACAATCTTGTTGTACACCTATAGCTCTACATTTTTGTTAACTACGGCTCTCTTCGAATCAGCCTAGATAACGAGTGGTGAGTCGATAAAGTAGTGCTGTCAGTCGTCGTGTTTGACTGAATCGGGGAGTTTGATTCAGTTTTGTCAGAGTTCAAATGTTGAACTCAGTCTCGTCCATGGCCGACCGAGGGCAGAAGCAAGTCGACGTGTGGACGTTGCGTGTCAACACCATGCTTGGGCTCGCAGGGATAAGGTCGGAGCTCGCGACAGCTCACCCCGGCTTCCTTCATTCACCTTCACGCTCTCCCTCGCCTCGCTCTGCTCAACCGCAGCGCCGTCGCGATTTTTCTCCATGCCTGGCCGGGCCACCGCGCCGTCGCAGCACGCTCTAGCTAGAGCAAAGCTTCGCCACCACCTCGGTCACCTCGTGCACCTGCTAGCTACATCAATCGACGACCGGAGCAAGTAGATTGGAAATTTCGCCGCCGCGCCCCTCTGGACTTCACCGGAGCAGGGCCAGCACCGTGGCCAGCTCGGTAGGGTGTGTTTCCGGGCCTCTATGTCTCAATTTCTGAGCTACCGTACGTCGTGGAGCGTGGAGCGCCATTGAGCTTCACCTCTACCGAGGTGAGCACGCCGGAACACCGCAGCGCCATTGCCTCGCCGCCGGTGTGGCTAGGGGTAGAAAAAGGCCACGCTTGTGGTGTCAATCGATGCGGCTCAGGTAGCTTGGTACGTTGGTGACCTCGCTGTCAGCCGAAGGTCCACCGGCGACGAGTTTCGCCGCCGCCTTCTTCCCCTCTCTGCCTCGGTGAGGCTGTCTAGCGGGGCCCGCTGTCAGCAGGCGGGCTGGAGGAGGCCGTGGGCCGCGCATGGCTTAGGCGGGCCGAGCCACATTGTCGGGCCGCGCTGGCGTGGCGCGGGCGCGCGCGTCGCGGGCCGCAGTGGTGGTCTGGGCCAGCCCGAAGTAGAGTAGGGTTTTTGTTTTCGATTTTATTTATTTGATTGTTGAGCAAATTTCAAAAATATGTATCTCCTGTTCTAAAGGTCCAAATGAGGTGCTTTAAATTTTGGTGTGCTCTACATAATGTCTAGTTTATTATAAAAATATAATATGTGCCATGTTTTGTGATGAATTAAATAGTTATTATTTATCTCTTTAATTCCTGAAGAAAAAGGAGAAAATGATATCTCTTTCTGTGAAGCTCGAAATGACATGAAATTTTTATAGTGAACTTCTCATACCATGAATAGATTATTTTTAAATTTTCATGCAATTTGGATGTAATTTGGTGGAGTTATATAATTTTCTTAGTTGCTTGAATGGATCTTGTGTGAATTTTCATAATTTTTCTATAGATCCAGTATGGGTGAAACTTGGTTAATATTGTTCTTATGTTAGAAAGATGTTAGAAAAAATATGAAATCTGTTATTTGATACTTTTCAATAGGGTTTCCTATTTATGCTAGAAATGGACCTACCATCTATTATTTTTGATATCTCCATATCTGCTTATCAAAATGAAGTGAAATTTTTATGGTAGCCTATGTGAAGCATTAGGTGGCTACTGTAATTTTTGTAGATTTTTATATATAGGTTTACTGTATGTTTCTTTAATCACCTAATTAACTAAATAAATTATGAAAGAATATTAAATAATTTATTTAGAAGTTGGCATTATACTTTCTGATGTTCCTTTGATATGCACAACAAGTTGGTAAACTTAGTTTGGTCCAATTGTGCCTTTGAATCGTCACTAAATATTTAAATTAGTGATTCTGCCATTTCTGGACAGAATTGCTAGTTCAGAGAATTAACCTATAATAATGATGTTTTCATGCTTGGTGATCTATAGTAAAGTTGTTGAGAATTTCATGAAATAGTTGCTGGTAAATTTTGGTAGCATTTGGACTTATAGTTTAGAAATGACAGCTGTTCCAAGTTGGGTTCAGTTTTGGAAGTGCTCTCTGTCTTTTAGAACAGATTCTGTATGTATGCTATTTTAACTTGGTAAATGATGAAATCATGCTTAGATGTTTATAAATGAAATGTAGACAATTTCATAAGCTTTCCAGAATGTCCTCTTTCAGGTCATTTGGATTTGTAGAACTCCAGTTGTGAGTTTTCTTAGCTACTGTTGATGTTATGTGGTAAATACTAAATTGCTGGAATCTTGTTATGTGTGTGTTTGGTCTTAACCTTGTGGAACCTAGTGGTTTCTTAGAGGTGTTCAAACGTGTTAATACCGGAGAGGAAATTTGCACCTAATCTTGAAGTGATTTGAATAGAGCACCACATAACTTGGTTTTGTGCTTACAACGTTGCAATGTCATTGCATTCATCTTCACATCATTCATGCACGTCCATAAATCATCATGTTATTTTTGGATCCATACATGAAATTCATTGGATGCATATACATGCAATAGGTGTGCCGAGAATCGTGTTACAAGCGAAGTTCCGCTGGGCGTGGAGCCCGAAGTTCAAGTTCGTTCGAGAACCGGAGGTCCAGTCCGACGAAGCCGGAGAAGACGTGGGAACCGTTCTTCAAGCCGAACCTTGATCTCTCTTCTTTCGGTTAAGGCAAGCCCCGGAGCATTATAAGCCTCCTACTTTTAAAGCAATTATCTTTATATAAATGTTATATGTATTGTTGCATTACATAATAGGAGTTGGTTGGAAACCCTTGCTGCATTGATAACACTCCTTGTCCAGCAATTCGAACCTTGAATCCTATGTAGACAGGATCGTATCTATGCTTAGCCCTGCTAAATTAGACCGGTAGAAGTCGGGTGATTTCCTGTCACCTGCGAGATATAGGAACTTATCAGGTCACGGTTGGCTATATTTGCTATCATGGAAGTGAACCATGTGTAATAAAATGAAATGAGACCGAGCGGGATGATGATAGTGAAACAGCAAGGCATGGAGGTCTTGGGTGTGGATCTATCCCCGTCTGTGTCGATTAAGGACCGAGACCTAGAGCCTTCTATGTCATTTTGAACGCATGCCTGACATTTAGTTGGCCGGCCTGAGGTTGCCGACCGCGAAGCCTAGTAGCTCAACTCAGGCTGCGAAGTCGAAAAGTGAAAGTCGCCTCGGAAGGGAGCCAGAGGGTCCAAGGGCAGATGAGTTAAAAGTCCTGAGCATCCTGGCCACTGGTATCCCCGAGAACGCGGCGCTGTTCGGGCCCACCCTGAGTTGTACCAAAGGTTATCTACGGCTGCCTTTAGCGGGGTTTGCCGGGTGAGTGTCAGGAATACCCCCTCAGCTGAGTTGGAATCGATTCGAGTCGCCGTCTCTCCCGGATAGTGAGAAACTTGACTGGTTATCTCCAGCGTAGATACACTAATTATTAATGATGGTTCGGAATTGATGATAATGATGATGATGGCCTTATTATACCTGCTATGGTTAATATTGTTTGCTCCTAATGAAGTGATTGCTCTAGTACAGGTGCTAATCTAGATGACAGGTTAATGATCATTAACTCGATGCTTAAGCATTAATGATTACTTATCTGTAATAAGCTTTTCTGCAAATGAGTCAAGCTAGCCCACCCTATAAAGCCTCGCATACTCCTTGGTGTCACCGTTGTTTCTGGTTTTTGACGGGTAAGTCTAGCTGAGTACCTTCTCGTACTCAGGGTTTATTCCCACCTGTTGCAGGTAGCAGATTCGTACTTGTTGCTGCAAGTATTGTCTTCGCCATGTGGGCGTGAAGACTAGACCATATGGGCATGGTCTCCGTAGTATCTCTTCTGGTATGCTTTTGTAGGATGTGACTATGTACTGGCAGTATTTGAAGTTAAATGGTTTCAGAAATTATGTTGCTTCCGCTAATCCTTATTTTAGTTTTGTAATAAAATTATTTGTACTCCGATGTATGAGAGCTACTTACGAACTGTTGTAACAAGTGTTGTGTTATGTTGAATCACTAAGATCTTGGTTGCTCTCGGTTTGGTTTGAAATCCCTCGCGATTTCGTGGACTACCGGAGTTATATGGGCTCAAGTTTGAGAATTTGATCATTTCGGCGATTGTTTTTGAACTTGTGCTCTTATAGTTTGGATGGTTCCGTTACAGCATGCACACCCTTCACACACTTGGTAAGCACATAGCAAGAATCAAATGGTATAGCATTAACAAATTTCTTACTATTGTTCTTTTTGGTGCAATTATGCTCAAGGTGCCCAACTTGCTTGCATCTATTGCAAAACCGACCATTGCTCTTCACAAAGCTAGGCTTTGGAGTAGCAAAGGTCGCCTTGCCTTTCTTGGGAGTATAGCCCAATCCCTCTTTGTTAAGAGAGAATCTTTGGCTACCCAAGCATTTTAGCAAGCGGACCTTACCTCCATAGGCCTTGCCTAGGGCATGAGTGAGCTCACCCATCTCTCTCTTGAGAGTCTCATTCTCAACCATTAGTGAGGCATCACAAGTAAGATCATCACTACTAGTAGAGGTAGAGTTAGTGGTGGTGGATGAAGAGCTACAAGAAGGGTTAGCATTTGACATGATGATAGGTTGATAAAAGGATTCATCAAGAATATCACAAGATAAGCCAACATCACATGATACAACAACCTTTTCACTTTTATGTTGCTCAAGTAGCAAGGAGTGAGCTTTTTCAAGCTTGGAATGAGCCTTGCCAAGTTCCTCATGGTCTTCCACTAGACACTCATGAGAGGCTTTAAGCTCACAAAGGGCTTTCTCAAGGGTTTGCACCTTCTTGATCAATCCCTTACACTCTTTGCTCTTGGCTATAGCAATGTCTTTAGTTTGTTGTAGCATATCATAAAGTTGATCTTTAGTTGGTTTATCATCATTATCACTATCATGAGCATATTTAACTTCACTATCACTACTATCATCATTATGTACCTTAGTATCCTTGGCCATGAAGCATGAAGAGGATGAATCAAATAGTGAAGACCTCTTGTTGATAGCAATAGAAGCAAGTGCTTTGTTTGATGTCTCTTGCTCATCATCATCCTCATCATCACTATCCCAAGTGACCACATAGACACCATCTTTGCCTTTCTTGAATATCATCTTGGCCTCTCTTTTCTTCTTCTCAAACTTGTTCTTCTTGTTTTTCTTCTTCTCATATGGGCATTCCGCTTGAAGATGATCCGGACTATCACAATTAAAACATAGCCTTGGTTGCTCTTTGCTCTTGAAGTTGTTGTTTCTCTTTCTAAAACCTCTTCTCTTAATGAACATATTACCAATTTTCTTGACAACTAGAGCTAGTGCTTCATCATCAATCTCTAAGTCATCATCTTCTTCATTGTCACTATCTTCTTAGACTTTTGCTTTGCCCTTACTCTTGGAGGAGGTGGCCTTGAATGCCACGGTCTTCTTCTTCTTTTCTTCCTCCTTCTTCTCCTTCTCATCGGCATCTTGATCATACTTGTCATAGGTCAAGACTTCTCCAAGCAAATCATTAGGCTTCTTTGTATCAAGCCCATCTCTTTGCAACATCATGATCAACATCTTAAATCTTCTAGGTAAGCTCAATAAGAACTTGTGACAAAAATCTTGGTCTTGAGTCTTGTGCCCTAAGCTCTTAAGATCATTCACAATGACTTGCAATCTATGAAACATCTCCAAGATTGTTTCATCTTCCTTCATCTTGAAGTTCTCAAACTCACTCTTGAGCCCATATAGCTTGACACTCTTCACAACCTTAGTGCCCTCATAGGTCTCACTCAATCTTGTCCACACCTCACTAGCAAACTCTAAATCCTTGATGCCCTCAAACACCTTTGAGTCAATGCCATTGTAGATGGTATTAAGAGCCATCCGATTGCATGTTCTATTATCTCTATCATTGGGAGTGAGGTTATCGGGATCAAGAATAGCATAGTCATGTTCGGTGACTTCCCAAACCTTCTCATGAATAGAACCAAGATACATTGTCATCTTCCTTTTCCAATAGTCAAAAGAACTAATACCATCAAAGAAAGGTGGTTTGCCCCCAACATGATTGAACACAATTTGAGCCATAATTCAACACCGAAGGTTGTTAAGCCTTAATTAAATGGTGACCTAGCTCCGGTACCACTTGAAAGGTCCTAGTATGGCTAGAGGGTGGTGAATAGCCTAATAAAAAAACTACAAGATCACTAGAGCAAAATATTAGTAACACAAATGACGATAAAGCAGTTTTTGCTCTAGCTCTAATTGTTAGGCAAGCCACCTATTGCAATTCTAATAATTATAGTCTCTATGGCACACAAAATCTATGTCTCTACTCTAACTAAATAGAGAGCTAGCAAGAAAAATAAATTACTCTAAGTTACTCTACTTGCTACTCTACCACAAGATATATTGCAAGTATGAAAGAGAGGGGAAATTGACTTTTATACCAATGGTGAAGAGTAGAGGATGTTGCCAATCACCAAATAAATAACCCCAACAATATATATATCAATCAATCAATCAAACCAATGCACCGGAAGATAAGAGATGACACAATTGATTTTTCTCCCGAGGTTCACTTGCTTGCCGGCAAGCTAGTCCCCGTTGTGTCGACCAACACCTTGGTGGTTCCTCGGTAGAGGCCCTCAAGCCACGCCCCGCAAGGCACCGCAAGAACCCACACACAAGTGCGGTAACTCAACGACACGAGTAATCACTAGAGTTGGAATTAGGCACTCCGTCGGGGAACCACAATAACCCCTCACAAATTCATCTTGATTGGGGGCGGACACAATTACCAAATCCCCTCACCAATCAATCCAACACCAACCGTCTAGGTGACGACAATCACCAAGAGTAATAAGAAATCAACAATTGCAATCACCACCTAGTGCCACAAAATTGAATCACAAATGCATGCACTAGGGTTTCCCCAAACCTCCTCTCAAGAACAAGCACCAACCATGGAAATGGAGAGGAGAGGGAGAGGATCTTCTTGGAGCTCTCAAATCGATCTCTAGAGCTTGCTCTCTCACTTGATTGGGGGCTCAAATCAAAGGAGTGAGAGAGGAGAGGATGAGAGCTTTTCTTCTCTTGAGTGTTCTTGAGAGTATGAGCAACAGAGAAGAATGAGTGAGTGAGAGAAGAGAAGTGGTGGAGAAGGGACTTAACCCCCTCCAACCAGCCAGCCTGCCGGCCCACGCGGCCAGGCCAGCAACGGTCACAGTGACCAGCTTCTCCACTCTAAACGATCGACCATACAACAGCAAATAGCAACTGGGAGGAAGCCAGCATCGGTCCAACGGCATCCAAAAGCAGACAGGAGCGAACAACACCTCACCCACGCCTACTGCCATGTGGGCCCGCGTGATGAGGACATCCTCCACTATTACCCGCTGGCAAAGACACAACAAAAAAACGGCCAAGTGGCCTAGTTGTAGTCGAGCGGCGATCGTGTGAGCCTCTGAATAATCTCACCTTGCTTAGCTTGGGAGGAGGAAGCCACCTTAAAAGAGAGAGCCACCCTTCCCCTATCGGACTAGTCTTTTAGGGACATTGGGCCTTTCCCTGAGTGGGTGTGCATAAGAACTGTTGGGGTCCGGGCAACCTTAATTTATTAGGCCTCGACCAACCCCACCTGGGCCGGATGTATCATTTGGTATCAGAGCTGGGCCCTTATTTAAGGGGGTGGAAATGATGAGGATATCCTCTACTATTACCCGCTGGTAAAGACGCAACAAAAAAGGCTAAGTGGCCTAGTTGTAGTCGGGCGGCGACCGTGTGAGCCTCTGAATAATCCCACCTTGCTTAGCTTGGGAGGAGGAAGCCACCTTAAAAGAGAGAGCCACCCTTCCCCTATCGGACTAGTCTTTTAGGGACATTGGGTCTTTCCCTGAGTGAGTGTGCATAAGAACTGTTGGGGTCCGGGCAACCTTAATTTATTAGGCCTCGGCCAACCCCACCTGGGCCGGATGTATCACCGCGCACCAAGCCAGCCAATGGAATGACGATAACGAGCAAGGCGACAACGGCGGGCACGCCTGTCTCAGTCCACATGCAAGGGCAGCCAGTGCCAGGGTGACAACGCACCTGCCTTCTCCCTCTCACGAAGTCAAAATTAGCATAGGTGGGAGCCCTCTCTATTACAGGTTGCATGCAAGGCCAGCCAATGTGTGGTAGACAACGCACATGCATTTGCCCCCCACGAAGTCAGCTCTCCTGACCAAGCACGCTAGCACGACTCCCTCCTATTTCTAGCTGACGACATGTAGGCTGGGTCCCATGCTGCTCCAAACAAAAGGGCAACGCACACACAGCGACAGATCCCAGCGCTCACACACGTCTCTGCAATTTCCAGCTTGGGATGGAAATTATTCCAGCATGACCCTCTCTGTTAGAATGCGGGAACGAGGCAGCTGCTCCAAACCAACAGAGAGCCCTCGCTCGGAAATTTTGTTGGCTGAACCGGAAATTCATCCAGTGGCTTCTTCCTCCTTTTCTTTTCTTCTCTTTTATAAATCAACTTTGCCAAGATATATCAAAATAAAATAGGCACTTAAGTTAGCTTTTCACAAATAAATTTTAGGGATTATTCTCATGCATCTCACCATGTCACTAAGCGTATTTAGTATATGCAAATGAGACTCACACTTAGTGGCACTAGATAACCATTGCAATTAAAGATTTCCCCTATTTATAGTACGGTTATCTATCCTAAATCACTCACACCCTCTATGGTGTCTTGAGTGCAAACCAAAAATAGTCATATAAATTATACCTTTACCTTGAGCCTATTTTTATTTTTCGCTTTCTTCTTTTCCAAGCATGAGCACTTGATCAATCTTTTGGACCATCTCCATCCACCATGATGCATCATCTAGCTCCATCACTTGGATCGGACCACCTTGTCTAATTCAACCACTTAGCACAAAGGTTAGTCCTAGGTTGTCATTAATTATCCAAAACCAAACATGGAGCTTTCATACCCCCACGCGCCACCAGCCACAGCGGGGGCGCCTCCTACACACCGAAGAGGCGCCAGCCGCACAACGCGCCCCCCGCGCGAGGCAAGACGCTACACGAGGGAGGAGCGAGCGGTCATGTTCCCACCGCAACCCCCCGCACCAATCGTGGCTCCGGTAGGGAGAGAACCACATCCGGCCCGACCTGGGGAAGAGGCTGCCACCAGGCACGAGCGGGCAGATCCGGACCCAGGGAGGGCGGATCCGGCCACGCCGGTGCCCGGAGCAGTCCGGATGCGCCTCCGTGCGCACGGAGGGCGCCGGATGGGGTGGTGCCAGGAGGGGAGGGAGGGGGGTGTTGAGGCCGTCATCCACCGTGTGAAGCCGGATCCACGACCGGGGGAGGTAGATCCACCCCGCCATGGTCGGCCAGCTCGTCGGAGAGGTGTGGAGCGAGGAGGGGTGGAGGAGGAAAAAAGGGAGGGATGAAAGGGCTGCAACGGTTGCCGGTTGTGCGGGCCGTCGCTGGCCGCCGCCACCATGTGCCGGAGGGCGGCGGCGGCAGCTAGGGAGGAAGCGGAGGCGGGGTGCTTGGGCGGCGCCGGCGAGATCCCCCGAGTCGCCCGATGGAGACGCTCGGGGGAGGGGTCGAGACCGAAGGTTCAACTTACCAGGCACAACTGTCAGTCATATCATCTTTGTATATCCGTGTGTAACGAACAAGGATCTCATGCACGTAGGTGGATCCGTGGTTACTACTGTGG
Source organism: Saccharum hybrid cultivar R570 (assembly GCA_038087645.1). Lineage (NCBI taxonomy): Eukaryota > Viridiplantae > Streptophyta > Magnoliopsida > Poales > Poaceae > Saccharum > Saccharum hybrid cultivar. The sequence continues at coordinate 1,897,028 of JAQSUU010000100.1, forward strand.
GGAATGATCTACCAATGATGAGGCCGCATGTTAGTATAATATAATATAAAAACAGGTGAGATAATAGTTTGGCAAAAAATTATCATCTACTCCGTATGTCTTAAATGCAATTGAGCTGCTTAGCACTTCACTATATGAGAAAATATGCCCCCTTACCAATGACAAAATCATTAGAATTTTGCGAAGATACGCCAACAAGCCACTGTATCATCATAGCATCTCCCGGAGCTTTTCTAAATTCTACTATCTAAATTATCATGTGAAGAGTTATTTAAATTAAAAATCGTTTCCTATATCTCTGTATTCTCCAACAACTTTTCTATATCTTTTGCATGGTTTAGAGAGTTATCCTCACTCTCTATTTTTAGCTAGCGAGAAATATGAAATAGAGAACATCTATATTTGGACATCCATTAAAAAGGCTGGTGGAGAATATTTTTCACCAAAATCTCTCCTATAAATTAGAAAAATATAAAGAATCTCTTAGAGATGCTCTTACATTAGCAAGGAAAAGAGCCTACAACATTGTTTGAAATACAAGAACGGGAGAGACATAAGGGCATGTACAGCGCGTCTTCGTACCCCGTCTACAAACTATTCATTTTACAAAAAAAAAAAACACCCCAGCGTCGCGTGTTGAATGAGGAGAGAGAGTGAACCCGTCGTCTCACGAGGCGACAGGCTCGGCTCGTGCTCCCAAGTCTCGTCGCCGGATGAGGGCAGCGCTGTACAGAGAGGGTCGTCTCTATCCTTGGCGTGGGATCCAGATGCGGCTCACGCCATTTTGCTTCTTCGGCGCCAAAACAGTCCCGTCCACATGCGGCTTCCACCAGTGGCGGACCCAGAATCATTTCATTGGGTAGGCATACAGTATAGGAACAGTGCTCAACAGTACGCTACAGTTCTCACTACAGTGCTCCGTTACCTTGGTCGTCGGAAATCTGGGGTAGTCCTGGGCCTACCTGAAACATGGCTGGGTCCGCCACTGGCTTCCACCTTCGTCGGCACCCCAAGATCCAGCACACGCCACTCGTGGCACCCTATACGCTAAACGGTAAACAGTCGGCCACCCTTCATTTAGCGTTTAGACCGTTTAAACGGTGTTTAAACGGAGTTAAACGGTCTAAACGGTTTTGTATAATAACAATAAAATATACATATTTATGTAGGTAAAAATAAAATTTGCTAGAACCCATACATATTTACACATGTAAAAAACAAATATTCTATCAAATAATCTTGTTGGAAGAAATCTAAATCCCACACCACTTCATATAATTACAATGTTAATTAGTTTCATGGTGATTGTGATAGACGTAGTCCTTTAATTCACTTAATTATGGATTAAATGGTTGTTTAGCTCATTTAATCACGTTTAATCTGATTTTGTTTAGACCGTTTAGACGGGATTGAACGGTTTAAACGGGTTTAAACGGCACAACCGTTTAATTCACCGTTTAGGGCCTAAACAATACGGTTGGCTTCTGTTTACCGGTGTTTAAACGGACTAAACGGCCGTTTAGGCGAACAGTGAGCACCGAAGAGGGCGACCGCGGAGGTGAAGGAGTTGAAGGGCTCGGCGGTGACGGCGGGGACGGTTGCGGCGACTGCGGTGCGGCGACGTTGGCTCGCTTCACCAATGGCCGCGACAACAGTATTGTGGTCGCACCCATCTCCGGTCGAGACCATGGTAGAGCCTTCCTAGCGCTGGATCTTGGGATGCGACCGTCGGTGGCTTCCTATCGCTCCTCCATTTGGGCATCAACCAGATTTGTCTCCAACATGGCGAAACTTATTCCAAATGATCTACGGTAGTGTGAATTTGGATCCAACTGGCTCTATGTTAGCACAGAATCTTTCCATATGAATTCTGCCTCCAAAAGCTGGCCGGCCAGTGTGGTCACATCGCCCGCTTTTCGCGGCCGTTATCGGCCGCGCAGACGGTCTAGCCGTAGTCATTTTGCAAAAAAAAAAATCTTCTATTTTTTCGAAAACAACCCGTCGCCCGCTTTTCGCGGCCGTTATCGGCCACGCGGACGGTCTAGCCGTAGTCATTTTGCAAAAAAAAATCTTCTATTTTTTCGAAAACAACCCGGGTCTGGAGGCCCTCTCAGTGTAATTTATGAAAATAACCTTAGATTATTTCAAAATCAACCTGTAGTCTAGATCGGATGGGTTCTGGGTTTTTTGCAAACAAGACCTTACATTTATCCAAAATCAACCCACGCTCCAGAGACCCTCTCAAAAATATTTGCGAAAACCTCCTCACATTTTTCTCAAATTAACATGCAGTCCACCTTTCATTATATCTCTTTTTTATAAAAAAAAATAAAATAGCTGAAACTTTAAAATTGCATAGTAAATAAAAAAAATCATAAATTAGAAAATCAAGTTGATCTGAAATCCTCATGAGTAGATCTATGCAGTGCATCCATATATGGCATGTTTTAGTAAGAATTTTTTCATATAAATTTTTACCTATGCTTTTCAGGGGTAAAATCATATCGACTGAAACTTTAAAAATGCGTAGTAAATCACAGAAAAATCGTAAAATCGAAAAACAAGTTAATCTGAAATCCACACTAGTAGATCTATGCAGCGCATCCATAATATGACATGTCTTTGTAGGAATTTTTTTCATAAAAGTTTTTACCTATGCTTTTTAAGGTTAAAATCATATCGACAGTTATTACAACAATGCGTTATTTTAAATACTAAAACTACTACCATAAACAAAGTACCAACACAACCTTAACATCATATTTTGCTATAAAAAAACAATGTTCTCCTACATCTTTACGTACTAGCTCTACACCACTAATTTATTAAAGAAAATACTATCAAGGCTATGTATTGGCAAATTTCATAATTTGAGGTCGAATTCTCCTCATTTCACAATTACATCAACCTTCCTCCTACTTATGTTCCTCACTTGTTAATAAATAATTTAACCCCTTCTTTCTCCACGACAAAATAGTAAAAAAAGATATGATAGTTTTATTTCAATACCCAAAATAATATATAAATAAAATTATACCTTCACGATGATAAAGTCTCAAAAATACATAAAAATCATAAAATGAAAAAAATGTTGAGTTTCTCATCACTACACCTATATTCTTATTGCCACTGGCCCAATCGGAAGGGAAGGAGCGGCAAAGCCGCGCCCGCGTTTCTAGTAGTTCATTAAGTTAGGAATTCTTTCAGTCATCTCATTTGCTGCTTGTAGAAATTGTACTGTTGCTCAGTGAACTTATATTTTGCTGGATAATTTTTAACTGCTGCTTTACTTAAATGTCAATCCCTGTGACCGTGATTTTGCAATCTGTTACTTTTCTGAAATCTAAATATGTTGTAAAAGGAAGCTCATTTTGGTTTCTAGTTGTCGGAATGTTTCATATATGCAGAAAGGTACTGTCATATGCAATGGAGCTACTTCATCGTGTGATCAGAGAAAACTGAATGCTGCTAGCTCATTCTTGACAAAATGAACATCAGCTGGTAATGTGGATCAGAGGAAATGATTTTGGCAACATATAGACCCTGAAATTGTTTTTTGGCTGATTTTTGTATTTGCAGCTTGCTGCTGTATCTGACCTTGTAATGCCTAGTCTGTGATCCACTATCTATTTTTTTACAGGGATAAAGACCCCCTTCCTCTCATTGCCATTTGCCATCTTTTGTCAAGATTTATCTGAAAACTGAATGGCAGTTGCTTGTCAATCCTAAACTATTTTTATCAAAACTGAAATCTGAATGGCAATGCTACTTGAATGACAGCTGGTTGTCAGTCCCAAACTTTGAAAAATGTAGGAAAAACTGAGATGGTGTTCAGTTTCTTAGCTTTTGTTTAAGGTTTCAGTGAATTGTTCATGATCTCATAACACTAAACTTTAAATTTATATTTTTTCAGATATTTGAAGCAAACAGGATGGTGGCTGCAAGGAGCCTCAAGAAAAATTATGACTTCACGCAACATGGACTCGAAAAAGTATTGCAATCATATTCAACTTATTTATGCTTGATCTGTTCTGTATCAATTAGCAACAAAATGGTATATAGAAATGATATTCATGATTAATCATGGTTACATGCAAGCATTAAATAACTTGTAGACAGTCAAATAGACAACCTCTGTCTCTGGATTATATGAGTTGTCTATTTAGTTGTCTGTGTTGTGAATTCCAAGAACTTACAGACGGACCCTGTCTGTGGGCTGTACATGCCCTAATATTAGGAAAAACTAATATAGTAGGATTCTATGCTGACAGCTGATGCGGTAGTTTGAACATCATGGAGATCTAACTGAGATTCGCCACCAATTGACCGCTCTTCATATGGGAGAGCACTTTTTTTACAATACACATGCACGTAGTATTAGCTTTGTACAGGACACCTTTTAATGTGTTCTAATAAGAAAAGAAATAGTGTCTTTTTTATCCATTGTAGATTGATATTTTAAAACGATTATTGGTAAGAGCAATAATTTTCGAGACATAACCTTTTTTCTTTAAAATGGACTCTCATATGTTCAAAAAACTGTATACAAGTTTTTGTCCCCCATAAAACCCATTTTATCCTATAAAACTTTGATCATCTCTCTTTATCTATATAATGTCAGCTACGTCTTAGGTTAGTTAACATAAGAAAATTACATTATTTGTAGACCTGCAACAGATTTATTATAATTGTAGAAATAGCAGATGTTGGGGTTCCAAAAGAAGAATATGGACAATCCACTACATCCTCCTCAGTTTGGACTGGACAAAAAGCCTGCAGCTGGGTAGCACGCTCGACTCAACTCGCTTTATTTTTTAACAAGCTGAGCCAACATTTTAGCTTATGCAGTTAATGAGCCAACTCACGAGTTGACTCGCAAGCCTAACGAGCCAAAGCTTTTGGTCTTAAACTTGTATTAGTTTTAGTTCGTGTAGTTAACAAGCAAGCTTAACGAGCCAAAGCTACCAATTAGAAAGTTAAACTCGTTGTTTTTTTATTTTACCAGAATTAGAGCCAGACTCTATCCATTTATTCACTAAACTCAAAATCAAAAAATTTATTAAAAAAGAAATTGTTTTTACTACGACATGCTATTTTTTTTCCCATTCATTACCTTTGAGGATCAGTCGTGGTCTTCTAAACTTGTACTAGTTTTATATGACTCAATGCATTGCACTTCACAATTGATTGATTAAATTTAGGATTAGTATGACACTTTGTTTTAGGCTTGTTTGGAGGTGCATGTATTTGTCTCAATCCACATGTGTTAAAGTGGATTGGAGTGGAATTAAACTAAGTTCCATGTCAATCCACTCCAACACATGTGAGTTGAAGTAGATACATGCACATCCAAAAAGCCCTTAGATGGATATATGGATAATCAATAATAGATTATGAATGCACTATGTATGTTATAGAATATGGATCATAGATGTAAGGTCAGGTGTAGTACTATAGTATATTGATGTTATTGTATATATGTTAGCACATATAATTTATTTGTTTGATTTAAGGCTTATTAATGTGTTGCTTTTGTATTATTACTATTCTCAAACTTCAGATAAATGTATAAATTATGTTGTTTGTGTTTTTATACCTAATAACTCGCAAAGTAAACGAGCCAGCCCAAACGAGCCGAGCCAAGCTTGCCTTCGGGCTCGTTAAGCGAGCCGAGCCGGCTCATTATCCAGCCCTATCCCCGGCTCTCCGAAACCAGGTTGCATGCATCATGCATCCCTTCTTCAGTCAGAAGAATAATGGAACAGACAAACAATGAATAAAATTGCATTTGATTTGCTACCGATACCTCTAAAAGACATATCCAGGCTTCAACAAAATGAGTCTCTCTTGAAAGGTAGAATACAGACAACACTAGGAATCTACTGCCACTCTAAGATGATATATGGCACATCAAATAAACCACTTGATGAAGAATGGGAATGCCATTGCCGCTGTCAAGCAACAGGCTGCAATTCTTCAGCAACAGAACCTTGGAAAATGGTGTCATATCTCAAGCTCCTTGTGACATCAAAGAAATGTGCTACAGCTTCTTCGGGTGTTTTCTGAAGTACACCATGGCCCAGGTTAAGTATATGACCTTTTGGACCAGCTGCTTTCACAACCCTGCAGAGCAGGCAGTAAGAGACAAAAATCATTAGCAGTTCATAGCAACTAATCCTAAAATGGAAATTGAAATGTAACGACTGGCAGCAAAGCCATTTATGCTTGTGCACCAACCATTACCCCCATGCAAGATAAAATAAACAGTAAGGCTTAATGATGCTATACATGTTTCATGATATTACTGAAAACATGCAGAAAGATACAGCAGCACTCTAAGATTGTGTGACGTAATCATTTATTCCCTATTCTTCGGTCAATAGTTCAATAGATCTAAGGACGAATATCCATAGGTAGTTTGGTAATTAGTACACAACCTTTTTCTTGAATACACAAGGGATAGTTTGGTACACAACTGAAGGTTTGAATCAGAAATGAGATGAGCTTTGCAAACTGTACAGCTGAACTTAATGATCAAAGATTGATAACTACTAAGAAGATCATTGTTATGATGGTGTTGGATCCAGGGACTAAAGTTTAGAAGGTGTCACATCGGATGTCACATCAGGTGTTCAGATACTAATCATAAAACTAATTATAGAAGCCGTGACTAATTCACGACTCACGAGACGAATCTATTAAGCCTAATTAATCCATCATTAGCACATGTTTACTTTAGCACCACATTGTCAAATCATAGACTAATTAGGCTCAATAGATTCGTCTCGCAAATTAGTCTCAATCTGTGCAATTAGTTTTGTAATTAGTCTATGTTTAATAATACTCTAAATTGGTGTCCAAACATCCGATGTGACAGGGACTAAACTTTAGGAGTGGAAACCAAACACCTATGTAGCATACCGCAGTGCAAAAAGGGGCGAGTACGGAAAAATTAGTCGTATCCATGGATGCAGGCCAAGAGAGCTGCCAGCAAACAGCGTGTCGACCACCACCTTGCGGCCGTAGTAGCCGATGCGGAGCGCAGACTCGATCGAGGGCACACGACGCAAGGGTTGAGCACACAAAGCAACGCAACCAGCCGCAGGAGCTCGCCTCATGCATGGAGCTTGTCCACGACCGGGCTGCAGGGCAGCCACAAGGGAGACAAGCGTGCGCAGCAACGCTGGGGAACTGCATACAAATGGAACTGGCAAGCACCTGGCTTGGAGGAGCAACGCTGGAGTGGGACCCGTCTTGAGGCCTCCGGCAGCGGTGAAGAAGTACGGAGCAGGGAACATGCCCTCTGTGAGAACTCGACTAGCAAGATTGGGATCACATCTCCAAGCCGTGAAGACGTGTGGAGTAGGGATATATTTTAATTTATCTCCAGGCCGTGAGAGGGCAAATTGGGAAGAAATACAGAGTTGGGATTCAAATAACGCTGAAAAGGAACTCGATTTGCAGCTTCAGTCAATTGGACAAGTGTCGAATTTGTGCTGACTGCTGGCCATGAGAAGATGAACTGTTTTCCAAGGAGACGATTGGTGATTAGCAGGAGGAGCAGAGAGATCAAAAGGAGAAGGAAGGCCTGCCGCTTTGGATTTTGGGGACAGAGGTGGCAATGATGTTGTTCATGTCGTATGACCTGGAACGGCAGAAAGGATGAGGGAGATGGAGGTTGAAGAAGGAATGAGGCGACAGAGTTTAGGCCTACCACAGTAACAAAGAGGTGACTGCATCCAACTCAATGCAGGCAACCAAACACGACATCCTACAACTACAATGAAAAAAAGGATATGCAAGCAAACAAACACAATCTCCTACAATGAAAAAGGGCTATGCAAGCAAACCAAACACACCTTTGCATGCGGTTATATAGGCTAAGGCTATGCTGCATAGGGTGTAATGCAGGTTTATCATAGTGCAGGCAACCAATCATACCCGACATGAAGACGTGTACTACTCAGGCAGCACTTTAGGTGATCTCATTAATGAATTGCACATGAGCATTAACCAAAAACTCAAAATAACATAAATAAATTAAATGGAAATCTTTGAGCCTTTACTAACCTATGAATTTCATCAGTCAGTACTGGTAATGGTGAGAACAGAAATGCTGGATCCACATTCCCTTGTACACTAATTCCATTACCAAGGCGCCTCCTTCCATCAGCCATGTCCACTGTCCAGTCAAGCCCAATAACATCAACACCTGTGTCCTTCATGCGCTCAAGTAAACCTCCATTTCCATTTATATAAAACACAAGGGGTACATGAGGGCACTCTTTCTTAATCCTACTCACAATCTGTCGAAGAAATAGAAAACCTCAATGAACAGAATCAGTAAATCAAAGCTTCGCATGAAATCTTTTAATTGAGCTCTAAATAACAGTCTACAAGCTATGATATTTTGCACATTTTTCAAGGTCAAGATGAAATTCTGGATTTTTCCTTCTAAATACACCAAGCTTGTGGAAATTACCATTATGACCAAGTAAGCCAGTTATATACACTGTGCTAGTTGCAGTCTTGAAGATATGCAAACCAAATTACAGGAACATACATTATCTAAAATTCCAAATCCATGCGGATTGAGAACATGCTGCTGATGTAAACACCAGCTACTGGTTATTTTGAGAGATTGGCTCTTTCTAGATTCCACTTTCGTGGTACAAGGAACTTGTGGTCATAACCATAACAAGTCTTGCAATGTGTTACCAGAAATTGCAGGGGATTAATGCAATTAATCATATGTGAAGCATTTTGGTATGAGCATAACGAGAGTAGTTCTTAGGAGATACTGAGCTTTAGAGCATTTAGTGGGAGCAATGCCATTGACCATGAAGATGGTAATACATGAAAGCAAGAAAAGTAAGGAAGAGTCACCTGTTTGATATATGGTTTTGACCACTGCTCCCACACATGAGGTGAAAGTTGTCCACCCCATGAATCAAATATCTGTATACACTGGGCCCCAGAGTTAACTTGGTAAATGATATAGTCAGATATCGCTTGTGCAAGGTGAGATAGAAGACCCCTCAAAACATCTGGAGCTGTATGACACATGCTCTTTATATTTGTGTATGTGTTGGTCATCCCCCCTTCAACAACATAAGTTGCAATTGTCCATGGGGCCCCCACAAATCCTAGCAAAGCAGCTTTTCCATCAATCTAGAGGATAGAGGAGGAAACAAGATTTATAAGCATCAAAAGAAGTGTAAGGCAGAATGCTTTGCTGAACTATACCCAATCCATAAAACAGCACTCATAAATAAGCTGTTGATGTCCATAAGCATATATTGCAATGAGAATAAAGCTATCAGCAGAATATTCAACAATGAGAACAACAAGAATATGACTTTGGGACATAGTTCGGCTAGGCGGCGAGTAGGCGGCGACTAGTCGCGACTAGGCGCTGGGCGAAGCCCGTCGCCTCGACTAGGTGGGTAGTCGCCCATCTCGGCGATAGGCGGAACTACGGGCGCGGAAGCGGCGCGAGGCTGGGCGCGGAAGCGGACGCGGACGTGCGAGCCCGCGGAAATTTGCCGCAGCGGGCCAGGGCGCGAAGCTTTCCGCGTGGAGGCGGACGCCGCGGGCACGCGCGCGCAGATGGAATCAGGCGCGAGGTCTTCCCCGCCGGCGCACCCCTCCCCGTCCCATGGTCAGTCCCCTTCCCCTCCTCCCCCGGCAGCTGCTCTCCCCTGCTCCTCTCCCCTCCCATGTTCTTCACCCCTCCCTCTCAGGCTGCTCCCCTGCTCCCGTGTCCCCTCCCCTGCTCCCCGCCTCCTCTCTGATTCCGCCTAGGAAAACGCCTAGGAGTGCCTAGGCGCGAGTACTCCCGACTAGGCGCTAGGCAATGGGTCAGCGCCTAGATTCCGCCTAGCGCCTAGCTTAACCTTGCTTTGGGATCAAAATACTACATTAATAGGTCTACTGATGTTTGAGCAGGCTCACAATCCACTAATTACTAATAGTTTTAAATTGAAATGCCCAATTGACATAGTGTACCAACAGAGATTTCAAACAATCACTGGCATAAATATTTAATTCAGATAATAACAAATAATAATCATTTCATAGACATAATCAATATCCAGGGAGATTAAGAAACAGTGTAGCATGTTTCAGAAGTTGCAAACATTGGAAAATCATGTTGATTTTCCGAGGAGATACCTCAAATATGTCAAGTTTTTCTCATTAACACATAATCGATCGAGACCTACAATAAAACAACCGTAGCAACATCTTTTTCCTGAAATTTCTTTTCAGCTTTTTAGGCATTCATAAGCAGCCAAAACACTATTGAAGCTAGCACCAAATTTGTGATAGTAAGGGTATGATTAAAGTACGACTGGATCAGGATCGCACTAATGACCAACTATTCCAGCATGAGGCTAGCACTAACCAGTAACTACCAACATGCAGCACTGAATCGTGCTGTTTGGTTCCTTCTACAGTAAGGCAAATGTAAATGGAATTAGTTCAAATCTATCTTCCACCGGTAACATCGGAAGCTCTCGCTTCCGTTGGTACAACCAAACAGCTCGTTATTTTACTTAAATCCTTCACACATGAATGCATCTGGTAGGTCAAATGCCAACACAAGCGTTGACTCATCATAATACATTGTACATTTATAGCTAGTAATCCCAGAGCACTACGACAAGTGACTCAATGGAACCAAGCTTTCTGTAGCATAAAATGCATACGGGCATTACCTCATTCCGCAGAATCTTTAGTGACTCCCCGACGAACTGGAGCATATCAAGGTCGATGGGGACGAGCTCCCTCACCTGCTCTTCGGACCGCACTGGCGATTGGATCACGGGTCCCTTGGAGTCCGAGATATCGAACGGCACCCCGATAGCCGGTAGGGGCGTGAGTATGTCCGAGAACAGGATGACGCCGTCGGGCGCGAAGGCACGCCACGGCTGCAGCGTGATCTCGACGATGAGGTCCGTGTTCTCGGAGCGCTCCCGGAACGAGGGGTGGCGCTTGGCCAGCGCCTGGTACTCCGCCATGTATCGCCCTGCCTGCCGCATCATCCACGCGGGCGGGCGCGGGAGGCCGTCCTCGCCCCGCGCTGCGCGCACCAGCAGCGGCTCCTCTGGACACGCGGCGTGCAGTTCAGATTAGGGGCGAAATGGAGGTGAGACAGGAAGGGAATTGGGTTTACCGGAGGAGGAGGACGGCGAAAGAGATGCAGAGATGGCAGGAAGGCGGCTGCGCCGACGGCGGGTGGAGAAAGAGGGGGCCGCCGCGGAGAGGACGACGGCAGTCGCGGTGGCCGTCGGGGTCATCATGGCGGTGGCGGTTACCGTGCCTTCGCCTTTGTGCTATCTAATCTAATCCTGTTTCGGGGTGATAGACGAAGAGGTCAGGCTCGGCCGCTTGGGGCGAACCGCCGCTTCTTCTTCCGTAATCGGAGCCTGGACAGGGGGACCTACGGCAGTCCGGCCCGGCCGGGTGGACGTGCAACTGGTTGCGCTGCAAGGTAAACTAAATTTCGATTATGTAGGCGTTGACCTCCACGTAGCAGCAATTGTGGTTTGTGGACAATTTCGCTGACTTTAGGGAGATGCAGTTAGGGTTTTTTTTTTGAAACTCATGGCTGGAACTACTGTCTTGTTATTGAAACCAGAGACTCAACATCACGAGTCACCAAACACTTTGGAAGGGTTTGTCTAGGCATGCGACTCACCTGGGTCCTAACTCATCCCTAAGTTGGCTAGAGCATGTTAGCTAAATTACATTTTCTAGGAACAAGGAGAACATCATCACAAACAAAATGCTCGTGAAGAAGGACCCATGTATCCCTAATCAACATACCGCCAACCGCTAGGTCCATCAATGAAGTGAAAAGCGTCTGCTAAAGGAGCACCGAATCTACCTCGACTTGGACCCGAGAGATCCCATAATCCATTGCCGATTGCAAAGCTTTCGCACATGCCGCTGCTTCTGCTGATAACACGTCTGGTACCGCTGTCAGTCGACCTACTCCAGCGATGATAGGTTCACTATGATGTTCCCCAACAATGAAACCCTGATGCAGTTAGGGCTTTAGGGGTGGGCATTAGACTCCGGGGCTGCTCTCTTGTCTCAACATCAAGTTCCTTAAACTGGCTTTTTCCAGCTATGGCGTGTAGTATAAACAAAGACGGAACGAAGTAAAATCGTGCTAAACATGTCTTTAGGTTTTCTATGTATAGTAAAAGAATAACCTAAAGAAAAATAATTTAGGTTAACATAATGAACAAAACGTATATATTTAATTCTGTTTCTACATAATTATCATAAAAAATGTGAGTGGGTTTTGTTAATAGCAACTGAAAGCGTCCAGATAGCATGATGTATAGCAATTCAATAGTAAGAAAATGAACAGATTTTAGGGAAAAAAGGATCGGAGGTACTCCCGGTGGTTGTAAGATCCAAATGGCTAGAGGGGGTGAATAGCCTATTTAAAAATCTACAAGCTTCACTAAACAACCACGTTAGTATAAAAGATGGCTAAGCTAATTCTAGCACTAGCTCAACTACACTATGCAAGCCACCTATACAATTCTAGTGAAGCAAGGCTATGAACTCTAATACACACCAACAATACTAAGTCACTAAGCTACTTATTCCTATGTAATAAAAGATACACTAAGATTAGTACAAGAAAGTAAAGAGCAAGTGACTTGATTCTTATACCAACGATGTAGAGAAGTAATGCACTCGAAGAATCAATCACAAGAGAAATCCTCGGCAAAGAGATGACACAAGATTTTTACCGAGGTTCACTTGCTTCCTGGCAAGCTACTCCTCGTTGTGGCGATACACCCACTTGTCGGTTCGCGAGCTAATCGACTAATAAGAGTCGAGCCCTCGGCGGGCGCCGCACAACCGCACACAAGATGAGGATCCTTCAAGCCATGAGCTCCACTAGAGTATCCAATTTACGAACTCCCGCGGGGAAGGATCAAGAACCCCTTACAACACTTGGTGAGGGCTCCAACAATCTTCAATTGTGAGCTCAATCACCTCCGCTGCTCCAAGCCGTCTACCGTGTCGGGAAACACGGAAGAGTAACAAGAAATCCTCAGCAACTCGAAGATCAAGTGCCTCTAGAATGCAACTCTGAAGCAATGCACTTGAATCTCACTCAATCTCACTCAAGATGTGCAACTAAGCAAAGAGATGAGTGGAGGGGTTGTTCTCTAGCTCAAAGGATGTCTCTAGGTCTCAAAATGTGCAAGAGTTGCTCTCAAACCCCGGACATCTTCTATTTATAGCGAAGGGGTATGCATCTAGCCGTTACCGGACGACACAGTGAAAATCGTTCTGACCGGACGCACCGGGCAGGGTGACCGGACGCGTCCGGTCACTACAGGACAATCGTGAACAGTGCGCGTCAGAAGTTACCGTTGTTGTGACCGGACGCGCTCTAGCGTTTGACCGGACGCGCTCCACCTGGCGTCCGGTCGGAGTCCAGTAAGCTCCCGCCACGACTAGACGCGTCCGATCGCACGTGACCGAACGCGTCGCGCGTCTGATCGGCTCTACGACCAGTTCTGCCCCTCTAGGTGCCTGACCGAACGCTCTGGTTCCGTGAGGGACCGGACGCGCCGGTCGCGCGCTCTTCTTCTGCGTCCAGGAGAATTGACCGGACGCGCTGGTCAGGCCAGACCAGTGTCCGGTCACAAACCCTCGTTGCGCCGTGTTGAACTGACCGGACGCGTCTGGTCAAACTGTGACCGCGTCCGGTGCAGCGTCCAGTCACCACAGTGACCGCCGTTCACCTCCGTTTCTTTTCCGACTTCCGGCGCAGTAGAAAATAGGCGTTTCACTTCCCCAAAAAGCGCCGAATCCCGTCTCGCAAGCTCGGCGGGAGGGAGAGAGGAACCCAAACCCCTCTCTACTGCTTAAACTCCACCGCCTTCACAAAAGTGCTAACACCACCATGTGCATATGTGTTAGCATTTCACAAATATTTTCCAAGGCGTTATGTTAGCTCTCAACTAGATCATAATGCATATGCTTAAGACAATGATCTAGTGGCACTTGATTTCCGAGCTAACCGTGATTGCCCCTCTTGATAGTCAGCTAAGTATCCTAAACCCGGTCAATCACTTCTCTACTCATCTTAGACCAGCAAAAGGAAAACCCTATGGTTATACCTTTGCCTTGCGCTCTTAGATCCTTCTCCAACACTTGATCATCATGTCCTTTATTTTATATGCATCTCCACCATGATCATCATTTCATGTTCATGCACCATCTCTTTATGATCTTGTGGCCACCACTCCTTGCCACATACACCTTCATCACATGTGTTGCTTATGCCTAACTCAAAACACTTAACACATGGCATTAGCAACTTGGTGTTATTAATTACCAAAACCAAACTTGGGCTTTCAATCTCTCCCTTTTTGATAATTGATGACAACCATCACAAAGATATGAAATAAAATTAATTTTTAATTTCGATAGTATTAGCTCCCCCTACATATGTGCTTCCATGAGTTTGGTTCAATTGTGCACATATGTATGGATTTGAATTTTGGGAGAGTTACTACTATCAAATTGATGCTAAGGTATATAGAATGGACCTTTGAAGCGTGATACCAATCAGAGTTGCCTTTATATACCGTCCTTAGCATCGATGTAGCTAGACACCACTTGTAATACATCACTTGTAAAGATCACAAACATTAAAGTATCCCGTAAGATCAATATTATAAGCAAAAGGTGTCTGAAACCACTTGTAAAGCTACTCTTAACAAACCATCATTCAAGTTATATTTCTAGCAATAACCATTCAATCATGAATATGAATTTAAGCTTTGCAATGCAACAATTCATCATGTTAATGCACATACAAATGCAATAAATAATTCATAAGCTTGCTCCCCCTACTTGTGTGCTCAATTTTAATTAATCCCTTTCCAATGTTATTCTCTCCCCTTACTATATCTTTCTCTCCCTTTGCAACTAAACTTTTTATTTTTGTGACTTTTCTCTCCCTCTTTGTCAACAATCACAAAAAGGTGTCAATTTTGGTGAGAGATAAGTCAATCAAAATAAGACAGTCCAAATTATGGTTCAATCTAGATCACTTGCCTAGAATATGTAATTCGGTTTGATCCAAGGACAAGCTTCTTCACACCTCATAAAGCATAAGGGTTATCTTGACCATGTTGAATTACACATTATGAGCTCATTTTCTAGATTCAATACTAGGTTTGCAAGCCCACAAACATGTCATATGCTACCACTAGATCAAACAAACATAGACGCAATAGTGATACCATATATACATCAAAATCATTTGATTTTTATGAATGAGCCTATTTGTCATGCAAATATGTCTATATGTTCTAAACATGTCCTTAGCAAGGTATGAAGAATATAACAAACAACTTTACCTTGCATTGTCGAAGGGGAGGCATGTCATATAAGAATGTGGAGGTGCACTCATTTCAAGTTGGAGAAGTCAAGTATGTTCAATTTATTCTTCAACTTGTAAAATCTCTTCTCATCAAGTGGCTTTGTGAATATGTCAGCTAGTTGATCTTCGGTGCCAATGCTTTCAATGCTAATATCACCTTTTTGTTGATGGTCTCTTATGAAGTGATGCCTTATGTCAATGTGCTTCGTTCTTGAATGTTGAACCGGATTTTGTGTCATCTTGATAGCACTTTCATTATCACAAAATAATGGCATATTCTTGAATTTAATTCCAAAGTCATTCAAAGTGGCCTTCATCCAAAGCAATTGTGCACAACAACTACCGGCACTAATTCGGCGGTAGATAGTGCAACACTATTTTATTTCTTTGATGACCATGAAACAAGAGACCTTTCAAGCAATTGACATGTGCCACTTGTGCTCATTCTATCAATCTTGCATCCACCATAGTCGGAGTCCGAATATCCAATCAACTCAAAATTAGATCCCTTTGGAAACTATAATCCAACATCATGAGTGTCCTTAAGATATCTCAATATGAAAAGATTCATCAATTATATCACATGATATGTCTATATTGCAAGTTTTAGTTTTCTCAACATTAGTTGACATGTTTTCACATTTTTCAACTAGAGAGGAATGAGCTTCTTCAAGCTTAGTGTGAGACTTTTGAAGCTTCTTATGGTCTACCTTTAGACTCTCATAAGATGCCCTAAGATCATCAAGTTCTTGCATAAGGTTTTTCTTTTTCTTAAGCAAGCCCTTGCACTCCTTTCTAGATTCTTTAAAATGTTGAGTGCAATCTTCTAGCATAGTGATTAGTTCATCTTTAGTGAATTCTTCTTCATCACTATCACTATCACTAGCATTATCATGATCACTCTCATCATCAAATGATACCTTAGCGGCCTTAGCCATGAAACATGATGGAGTGTCGAAGAGGGAGGCCTTCTCTTGGATGGCAATGCTAGCATGTTCCTTCTTCTTGCTCTTGTTGTCATCCTCATCATCGCTTGAGGAGTCATCACTATCCCATGTAGCAACATGAGAATCATTCTTCTTCTTATGAGAACTCTCTTTCTTTTCTTGCTTCTTCTTTTGCTTCTTCCTCTCCTTCTTGATAGCATCTTCATTATCATTATCATAAGGACACTTTGCAATGAGATGGTCCTTGCTATGGCATCTAAAATATCTCATGGTATGCTCATTCTTTTTGGATGAGTTCTTCCTCCTTGCACAAAAACCATTTCTTCTTTATGAATTTCCTAAATTGCTTGACAAAAAGAGCCATCTTCTCATCAATGTCATCACTATCACAAGAGCTTGAGTCTTTATCACTTGATGATTCAATCTTGGATTTGGCCTTGGATGTGGTGGCTTTGAATGCCACACTCTTCTTCTTCTTCTCATCATCCTTCTTCTCACTTTCCATCTTCTTCTTTTTGACCAACTCCTCTTTCTCATCATCTTCTCTATATGAATCATCGGTCATCACTTCTTAGAATACTTGTTGAGGAGTTGAATCCTTCAATGTAGTCCTCACTAGCATGGTGATCAATGTATCAAATCTCTTGGGCAAGCTTCTCAAGAACTTCATAGAGAATTGGTTGTCCTTGATCTCCTCACCAAGTGCCTTGAGCTCATTCACAATAACTTGCAATCTATGAAACATTTTCGGTACACCCTCATCTTCTTGCATCTTGAAGATAGAAAACTTTTCTTGCAAGATATATGCTTTAGCGGTCTTTGTGCCTTTGGTGCCCTCAAAAGTTTCTTCTAGCTTGGCCCAAGCATCATGAGCAATCTCAATGTTCTTCACTTGCTTAAAGGTCTTGTCATCTAGTGCCTCATGAAGAGCACTAATGGCAATGTCATTGCATTGGAGCTTCTTCTCTTCCACCGGTATAGGTGCTTCCGGATTAGCAACCTCAAATTTTATTTCGATGACCTTCCACACTTCTCTATTGATTGACTTGAGGTGTGTGGTCATCTTAACCTTCTAATATGTATAATTTGTGCTATCAAAGTGAGGTGCCTTCTTGGTGTTGTTGATGTGCAAGCTTAATTAAGTCATTTCTTTTTCACCGTAGGTTGTTAAGCCTCAAATAAACGGTGCCTCGGCTCCGATACCACTTGTAAGGTCTAAATGGCTAGAGGGGGGTGAATAGCCTATTTAAAAATCTACAAGCTTCACTAAACAACCACGTTAGTATAAAAGATGGCTAAGCTAATTCTAGCACTAGCTCAACTACACTATGCAAGCCACCTATACAATTCTAGTGAAGCAAGGCTATGAACTCTAATACACACCAACAAGACTAAGTCACTAAGCAGCTTACTCCTATGTAATAAAAGCTACACTAAGATTAGTACAAGAAAGTAAAGAGCAAGTGACTTGATTCTTATACCAACGATGTAGAGAAGTAATGCACTCGAAGAATCAATCACAAGAGAAATCCTCGGCAAAGAGATGACACAAGATTTTTACCGAGGTTCACTTGCTTCCTGGCAAGCTACTCCTCGTTGTGGCGATACACCCACTTGTCGGTTCGCGAGCTAATCAACTATCAAGAGTCGAGCCCTCGGCGGGCGCCGCACAACCGCACACAAGATGAGGATCCTCCAAGCCACGAGCTCCACTAGAGTATCTAATTTACGAACTCCCGCGGGGAAGGATCAAGAACCCCTTACAACACTTGGTGAGGGCTCCAACAATCTTTAATTGTGAGCTCAATCACCTCCGCTGCTCTAAGCCATCTACCATGTCGGGAAACACGGAAGAGTAACAAGAAATCCTCAGCAACTCGAAGATCAAGTGCCTCTAGAATGCAACTCTGAAGCAATGCACTTGAATCTCACTCAATCTCACTCAAGATGTGCAACTAAGCAAAGAGATGAGTGGAGGGGTTGTTCTCTAGCTCAAAGGATGTCTCTAGGTCTCAAAATGTGCAAGAGTTGCCCTCAAACCCCGGACATCTTCTATTTATAGCGAAGGGGTATGCAGCTAGCTGTTACCGGACGACGCAGTGAAAATCGTACTGACCGGACGCACTGGGCAGGGTGACTGGACGCGTCCGATCACTACAGGACAAGCGTGAACAGTGCACGTCAGAAGTTACCGTTGCTGTGACCGGACGTGCTCTAGCGTTTGACCGGACGCGCTCCACCTGGCGTCTGGTCGGAGTCTAGTAAGCTCCCGCCACGACCGGACATGTCCGATCGCACGTGACCGAACGCGTCGCGCGTCCGGTCGGCTCTACGACCAGTTCTGCCCCTCTAGGTGTCTGACCGGACGCTTTGGTTCTGTGAGGGACCGGACGCGCCGGTCGCGCGCTCTTCTTCTGCGCCCAGGAGAATTGACCGGACGCGCTGGTTAGGCCAGACCAGTGTCCGGTCACAAACCCTCGTTGCGCCGTGTTGAACTGACCGGACGCGTCTGGTCAAACTGTGACCGCGTCCGGTGCAGCGTCCGGTCACCACAGTGACCGCCGTTCACCTCCGTTTCTTTTCCGACTTCCGGCGCAGTAGAAAATAGGCGTTTCACTTCCCCAAAAAGCGCCGAATCCCGTCTCGCAAGCTCGGCAGGAGGGAGAGAGGAACCCAAACCCCTCTCTACCGCTTAAACTCCACCGCCTTCGCAAAAGTGCTAACACCACCATGTGCATATGTGTTAGCATTTCACAAACATTTTCCAAGGCGTTATGTTAGCTCTCAACTAGATCCTAATGCATATGCTTAAGACATTGATCTAGTGGCACTTGATTTCCGAGGTAACCGTGATTGCCCCTCTTGATAGTCGGCTAAGTATCCTAAACTCGGTCAATCACTTCTCTACTCATCTTAGACCGGCAAAAGGAAAACCCTATGGTTATACCTTTGCCTTGCGCTCTTAGATCCTTCTCCTCCACTTGATCATCATGTCCTTCATTTTATGTGCATCTCCACCATGATCATCATTTCATGTCCATGCACCATCTCTTTGTGATCTTGTGGCCACCACTCCTTGCCACATACACCTTCATCACATGTGTTGCTTATGCCTAACTCAAAACACTTAACACATGACATTAGCAACTTGGTGTCATTAATTACCAAAACCAAACTTGGGCTTTCAATCTCCACCTTTTTGATAATTGATGACAACCATCACAAAGATATGAAATGAAATCAATTTTTAATTTCGATAGTATTAGCTCTCCCTACATATGTGCTTCCATGAGTTTGGTTCAATTGTGCACATATGTATGGATTTGAATTTTGGGAGAGTTACTACTATCAAATTGATGCTAAGGTATATAGAATGGACCTTTGAAGCATGATACCAATCAGAGTTGCCTTTATATACCGTCCTTAGCATCGATGTAGCTAGACACCACTTGTAATACATCACTTGTAAAGATCACAAACATTAAATTACCCCGTGAGATCAACATTATAAGCAAAAGGTGTCTGAAACCACTTGTAAAGCTACTCTTAACAAATCATCATTCAAGTTATATTTCTAGCAATCACCATTCAATCATGAATATGAATTTAAGCTTTGCAATGCAACAATTCATCATGTTAATGCACATACAAATGCAACAAATAATTCATAAGCTTGCTCCCCCTACTTATGTGCTCAATTTTAATTGATCCCTTTCCAATGTCATTCTCTCCCTCTTACTATATCTTTCTCCCCCTTTGTAACTAAACTTTTTATCTTTGTGACTTTTCTCTTCCCCTTTGTCAACAATCACAAAAGGTGCCAATTTTAGTGAGAGATAAGTCAATCAAAATAAGGCAGTCTAAATTATGGTTCAATTTAGATCACTTGCTTAGAATATGTAATTCGGTTTGATCCAAGGACAAACTTCTTCACATCTCATAAAGCATAAGGGTTATCTTGACCATGTTGAATTACACATCATGAGCTCATTTTCTAGATTCAACACTAGGTTTGCAAGCCCACAAACATGTCATATGCTACCACTAGATCAAACAAACATAGATGCAATAGTGATACCATATATACATCAAAATCATTTGATTTTTATGAATAAGCTTATTTGTCATGCAAATATGTCTATATGTTCTAAACATGTCCTTAGCAAGGTATGAATGATATAACAAACAACTTTACCTTGCATTGTCGAAGGGGAGGCATGTCATATAAGAATGTGGGGGTGCACTCATTTCAAGTTGGAGAAGTCAAGTATGTTCAATTCATTCTTCAACTTGTAAAATCTCTTCTCATCAAGTGGCTTTGTGAATATGTCAGCTAGTTGATCTTGGGTGCCAATGCTTTCAATGCTAATATCACCCTTTTGTTGATGGTCTCTTATGAAGTGATGCCTTATGTCAATGTGCTTCGTTCTTGAATGTTGAACCAGATTTTGTGTCATCTTGATAGCACTTTCATTATCACAAAACAATGGCATATTCTTGAATTTAATTCCAAAGTCATTCAAAGTGGCCTTCATCCAAAGCAATTGTGCACAACAACTACCGGCACTAATTCGGCGGTAGACAGTGCAACACTATTTTATTTCTTTGATAACCATGAAACAAGAGACCTTCCAAGCAATTAACATGTGCCACTTGTGCTCATTCTATCAATCTTGCATCCACCATAGTCGGAGTCCGAATATCCAATCAACTCAAAATTAGATCCCTTTGGAAACTATAATCCAACATCATGAGTGTCCTTAAGATATCTCAATATGAAAAGATTCATCAATTATATCACATGATATGTCTATATTGCAAGTTTTAGTTTTCTCAACATTAGTTGACATGTTTTCACATTTTTCAACTAGAGAGGAATGAGCTTCTTCAAGCTTAGTGTGAGACTTTTGAAGCTTCTTATGGTCTACCTTTAGACTCTCATAAGATGCCCTAAGATCATCAAGTTCTTGCATAAGGTTTTTCTTTTCCTTAAGCAAGCCCTTGCACTCCTTTCTAGATTCTTTAAAATGTTGAGTGCAATCTTCTAGCATAGTGATTAGTTCATCTTTAGTGAATTCTTCTTCATCACTATCACTATCACTAGCATTATCATGATCACTCTCATCATCAAATGATACCTTAGCGGCCTTAGCCATGAAACATGATGGAGTGTCGAAGAGGGAGGCCTTCTCTTGGATGGCAATGCTAGCATGTTCCTTCTTCTTGCTCTTGTTGTCATCCTCATCATCGCTTGAGGAGTCATCACTATCCCATGTAGCAACATGAGAATCATTCTTCTTCTTATGAGAACTCTCTTTCTTTTATTGCTTCTTCCTCTCCTTCTTGATAGCATCTTCATTATCATTATCATAAGGACACTTTGCAATGAGATGGTCCTTGCTATGGCATCTAAAATATCTCATGGTATGCTCATTCTTTTTGGATGAGTTCTTCCTCCTTGCACAAAAACCATTTCTTCTTTATGAATTTCCTAAATTACTTGACAAAAAGAGCCATCTTCTCATCAATGTCATCACTATCACAAGAGCTTGAGTCTTTATCACTTGATGATTCAATCTTGGATTTGGCCTTGGATGTGGTGGCTTTGAATGCCACACTCTTCTTCTTCTTCTCATCATCCTTCTTCTCACTTTCTATCTTCTTCTTTTTGACCAACTCCTCTTTCTCATCATCTTCTCTATATGAATCATCGGTCATCACTTCTTAGAATACTTGTTGAGGAGTTGAATCCTTCAATGTAGTCCTCACTAGCATGGTGATCAATGTATCAAATCTCTTGGGCAAGCTTCTCAAGAACTTCATAGAGAATTGGTTGTCCTTGATCTCCTCACCAAGTGCCTTGAGCTCATTCACAATAACTTGCAATCTATGAAACATTTTCGGTACACCCTCATCTTCTTGCATCTTGAAGATAGAAAACTTTTCTTGCAAGATATATGCTTTAGCGGTCTTTGTGCCTTTGGTGCCCTCAAAAGTTTCTTCTAGCTTGGCCCAAGCATCATGAGCAATCTCAATGTTCTTCACTTGCTCAAAGGTCTTGTCATCTAGTGCCTCATGAAGAGCACTAATGGCAATGTCATTGCATTGGAGCTTCTTCTCTTCCACCGGTATAGGTGCTTCCGGATTAGCAACCTCAAATTTTATTTCGATGACCTTCCACACTTCTCTATTGATTGACTTGAGGTGTGTGGTCATCTTAACCTTCTAATATGTATAATTTATGCTATCAAAGTGAGGTGCCTTCTTGGTGTTGTTGATGTGCAAGCTTAATTAAGTCATTTCTTTTTCACCGTAGGTTGTTAAGCCTCAAATAAACGGTGCCTCGGCTCCGATACCACTTGTAAGGTCTAAATGGCTAGAGGGGGGTGAATAGCCTATTTAAAAATCTACAAGCTTCACTAAACAACCACGTTAGTATAAAAGATGGCTAAGCTAATTCTAGCACTAGCTCAACTACACTATGCAAGCCACCTATACAATTCTAGTGAAGCAAGGCTATGAACTCTAATACACACCAACAAGACTAAGTCACTAAGCAGCTTACTCCTATGTAATAAAAGCTACACTAAGATTAGTACAAGAAAGTAAAGAGCAAGTGACTTGATTCTTATACCAACGATGTAGAGAAGTAATGCACTCGAAGAATCAATCACAAGAGAAATCCTCGGCAAAGAGATGACACAAGATTTTTACCGAGGTTCACTTGCTTCCTGGCAAGCTACTCCTCGTTATGGCGATACACCCACTTGTCGGTTCGCGAGCTAATCAACTATCAAGAGTCGAGCCCTCGGCGGGCGCCGCACAACCGCACACAAGATGAGGATCCTCCAAGCCACGAGCTCCACTAGAGTATCTAATTTACGAACTCCCGCGGGGAAGGATCAAGAACCCCTTACAACACTTGGTGAGGGCTCCAACAATCTTTAATTGTGAGCTCAATCACCTCCGCTGCTCTAAGCCATCTACCATGTCGGGAAACACGGAAGAGTAACAAGAAATCCTCAGCAACTCGAAGATCAAGTGCCTCTAGAATGCAACTCTGAAGCAATGCACTTGAATCTCACTCAATCTCACTCAAGATGTGCAACTAAGCAAAGAGATGAGTGGAGGGGTTGTTCTCTAGCTCAAAGGATGTCTCTAGGTCTCAAAATGTGCAAGAGTTGCCCTCAAACCCCGGACATCTTCTATTTATAGCGAAGGGGTATGCAGCTAGCTGTTACCGGACGACGCAGTGAAAATCATACTGACCGGACGCACTGGGCAGGGTGACTGGACGCGTCCGATCACTACAGGACAAGCGTGAACAGTGCACGTCAGAAGTTACCGTTGCTGTGACCGGACGTGCTCTAGCGTTTGACCGGACGCGCTCCACCTGGCGTCTGGTCGGAGTCTAGTAAGCTCCCGCCATGACCGGACATGTCCGATCGCACGTGACCGAACGCGTCGCGCGTCCGGTCGGCTCTATGACCAGTTCTGCCCCTCTAGGTGTCTGACCGGACGCTTTGGTTCTGTGAGGGACCGGACGCGCCGGTCGCGCGCTCTTCTTCTGCGCCCAGGAGAATTGACCGGACGCGCTGGTTAGGCCAGACCAGTGTCCGGTCACAAACCCTCGTTGCGCCGTGTTGAACTGACCGGACGCGTCTGGTCAAACTGTGACCGCGTCCGGTGCAGCGTCCGGTCACCACAGTGACCGCCGTTCACCTCCGTTTCTTTTCCGACTTCCGACGCAGTAGAAAATAGGCGTTTCACTTCCCCAAAAAGCGCCGAATCCCGTCTCGCAAGCTCGGCAGGAGGGAGAGAGGAACCCAAACCCCTCTCTACCGCTTAAACTCCACCGCCTTCGCAAAAGTGCTAACACCACCATGTGCATATGTGTTAGCATTTCACAAACATTTTCCAAGGCGTTATGTTAGCTCTCAACTAGATCCTAATGCATATGCTTAAGACATTGATCTAGTGGCACTTGATTTCCGAGGTAACCGTGATTGCCCCTCTTGATAGTCGGCTAAGTATCCTAAACTCGGTCAATCACTTCTCTACTCATCTTAGACCGGCAAAAGGAAAACCCTATGGTTATACCTTTGCCTTGCGCTCTTAGATCCTTCTCCTCCACTTGATCATCATGTCCTTCATTTTATGTGCATCTCCACCATGATCATCATTTCATGTCCATGCACCATCTCTTTGTGATCTTGTAGCCACCACTCCTTGCCACATACACCTTCATCACATGTGTTGCTTATGCCTAACTCAAAACACTTAACACATGGCATTAGCAACTTGGTGTCATTAATTACCAAAACCAAACTTGGGCTTTCAATCTCCACCTTTTTGATAATTGATGACAACCATCACAAAGATATGAAATGAAATCAATTTTTAATTTCGATAGTATTAGCTCTCCCTACATATGTGCTTCCATGAGTTTGGTTCAATTGTGCACATATGTATGGATTTGAATTTTGGGAGAGTTACTACTATCAAATTGATGCTAAGGTATATAGAATGGACCTTTGAAGCATGATACCAATCAGAGTTGCCTTTATATACCGTCCTTAGCATCGATGTAGCTAGACACCACTTGTAATACATCACTTGTAAAGATCACAAACATTAAATTACCCCGTGAGATCAACATTATAAGCAAAAGGTGTCTGAAACCACTTGTAAAGCTACTCTTAACAAATCATCATTCAAGTTATATTTCTAGCAATCACCATTCAATCATGAATATGAATTTAAGCTTTGCAATGCAACAATTCATCATGTTAATGCACATACAAATGCAACAAATAATTCATAAGCTTGCTCCCCCTACTTATGTGCTCAATTTTAATTGATCCCTTTCCAATGTCATTCTCTCCCTCTTACTATATCTTTCTTCCCCTTTGTAACTAAACTTTTTATCTTTGTGACTTTTCTCTTCCCCTTTGTCAACAATCACAAAAGGTGCCAATTTTAGTGAGAGATAAGTCAATCAAAATAAGGCAGTCTAAATTATGGTTCAATTTAGATCACTTGCTTAGAATATGTAATTCGGTTTGATCCAAGGACAAACTTCTTCACATCTCATAAAGCATAAGGGTTATCTTGACCATGTTGAATTACACATCATGAGCTCATTTTCTAGATTCAACACTAGGTTTGCAAGCCCACAAACATGTCATATGCTACCACTAGATCAAACAAACATAGATGCAATAGTGATACCATATATACATCAAAATCATTTGATTTTTATGAATAAGCTTATTTGTCATGCAAATATGTCTATATGTTCTAAACATGTCCTTAGCAAGGTATGAATGATATAACAAACAACTTTACCTTGCATTGTCGAAGGGGAGGCATGTCATATAAGAATGTGGGGGTGCACTCATTTCAAGTTAGAGAAGTCAAGTATGTTCAATTCATTCTTCAACTTGTAAAATCTCTTCTCATCAAGTGGCTTTGTGAATATGTCAGCTAGTTGATCTTGGGTGCCAATGCTTTCAATGCTAATATCACCCTTTTGTTGATGGTCTCTTATGAAGTGATGCCTTATGTCAATGTGCTTCGTTCTTGAATGTTGAACCAGATTTTGTGTCATCTTGATAGCACTTTCATTATCACAAAACAATGGCATATTCTTGAATTTAATTCCAAAGTCATTCAAAGTGGCCTTCATCCAAAGCAATTGTGCACAACAACTACCGGCACTAATTCGGCGGTAGACAGTGCAACACTATTTTATTTCTTTGATAACCATGAAACAAGAGACCTTCCAAGCAATTAACATGTGCCACTTGTGCTCATTCTATCAATCTTGCATCCACCATAGTCGGAGTCCGAATATCCAATCAATTCAAAATTAGATTCCTTTGAAAACCATAATCCAACATCATGAGTGCCCTTAATATATATGTGTTTCACTTCCCCAAAAAACGCCGAATCCCGCCTCGCAAGCTTATGTGTTAGCATTTCACAAACCCCTCTCTACCGCTTAAACTCCCCAAACCCCTCTCTACCGCTTAAACTCCACCGCCTTCGCAAAAGTGCTAACACCACCATGTGCATATGTGTTAGCATTTCACAAACATTTTCCAAGGCGTTATGTTAGCTCTCAACTAGATCCTAATGCATATGCTTAAGACATTGATCTAGTGGCACTTGATTTCTGAGCTAACCGTGATTGCCACTCTTGATAGTCGGCTAAGTATCCTAAACCCGGTCAATCACTTCTCTACTCATCTTAGACCGGTAAAAGGAAAACCCTATGATTATACCTTTGCCTTGCGCTCTTAGATTCTTCTCCTCCACTTGATCATCATGTCCTTCATTTTATGTGCATCTCCACCATGATCATCATTTCATGTCCATGCACCATCTCTTTGTGATCTTGTGGCCACCACTCCTTGCCACATACACCTTTATCACATGTGTTGCTTATGCCTAACTCAAAACACTTAACACATGGCATTAGCAACTTGGTGTCATTAATTACCAAAACCAAACTTGGGCTTTCTGTGGTTTGGCTTGAATCCTAATAATCCCTAACAATAATTTGGTTGAATTTACACCACCAACTATTTTAATTGGTCCGATCTACTTTATAATAATTTTAATTCTAGCAAATCCTATTTATAATATATAACGGTAATGCTAGGAATCAGACGTCCGTCCATGCGCGGACGCCCCTGTTGGTGGATCTAACGTCTAAAAGCCTATCCGTTCCTATCCGCTCTCCTCCAGTCACCGCAGATTAAAAAAAATCGCGCATCACCGTGACTGCGCTCCGCGACCAGCTCTGCCGCGGCTCCCGCACGCCTCCCTCTCTATCGCATCTCCTGCCGGCCTTCCTCTCCACCACCACCATGCCCGCACCACCGCGGCGTGCTCCCCCACGACCGCACAGCCACGGCGTGCTCACCACACGAGGCCGCACCACCCGACTGTCGCTGTCACTTGTCACCTCCACCGCGGGCACCGCATGCACCCTATCGCCGAGGGTAGCGCAGCCGCTCACCAGGGGCCGCACAACCGCCCCGTCCGCTGCCATCCTCCTTCTCCACCGCGACCGCACAGCCGGATCCCGCTGTGCCATGCTCTATCCGTATGGTTGCCATGTTTTGCTGAAAGCACATGTTGCAAGCGTGTGTTTCAAGTGTTTCAAAGGTATGTTGAAAGTGTTTCAGATGGATGTTACAAAAGTAGATCGGTATGTTGCATATGTTGCAATGGTTGTACACGTATATTGCAAAGGTTTGTTACCAATGTTTCATCTGTGTTTTTCCGCACGCATGTTGCAAGTGTGTTTATCTGGATGTTGCACATACGTTGTGTGTGTTTTTATCTAGATATTTCGTATGTTTGCAATAGTTTTCAAGTGTTTTCAGGTGTTTCAAAAGCATGTTTCAAGTGTTTCATATGTCTTTAGACGTATGTTTCAACTGTTGCATTTGAATATTTTAAAAGCAGATCGATCCAAACGCACACGTTGATCTACGTGGAGCGCACGAAACGAAGTGCAGCGTGCGGCGTCCGGACGGGCGCGTTGATCCGTCAGGACATCCGAGGCTAGCACTTCCGAATATATAGTCCTTAGAGGTCACCTATCATGTTTCATAGGAAAGATGATAACGGATATACCACAATGGAACACATGAATTTTGTGCTATACGTTATTTCTTCTAAATATATCATTATTTATGTTCGATACTCTAGAAATGTACTTAGAAGTATTTTAGCTTATTCCTTATGGTGGATAATCCCATTTTATGACATTGTTTTATCTATCCATTTTAGCTCCATTTTCTAAAATTCTAGGCACCAGACACGTCTAGTTGCATTGCCACTTCTTACTTTGCCTAGCTAGGTAAGAAACACAACATTTGGTAGTTTTGCTTGCTCTGTCGGTTTCATTTCTCTTTGATAGGATTTGGATTTGTCCAAAAACCATATTTTAGCGGCATCAGCTTCTCTCTCCCTCTTCTTCCCAACACGGCTTTGGCTTCAACGTTTTTGACTTGGTCTGTTCATGTGTGTGCTCATTTGGCAGAGTTTGATAAGATTTTTCGTTGGAGAAATACCAAAAAAATCCTGCTAAAGGTCATGTTCATCTAGCTTATAATGCGTCTTATTCAGCTTGTTTTTCAGCCAAAACAGTATTTTTCTCTCACAAAAAAATTAGCCAACAGTAACTTATAATTTCAGCCCGAACGGCTCCAAAGAGACCCAATTCAAATGAACCAAAACTCTTCTCCCATGCTTGGAAGCCTATCCTTGCCAACTGAGACGAGACTAGCTGGATTGGCGACACAACACACACACACCCCGGCAAGATCCAGCCGAGGGTTACGGCCGTGGCAGCCGAGCGTGGACCCGGACCAACCCTGTCGCTACCCAGAAAAATATCCCACGCGAGCACGGTGTCACGAACGCGGCGCCGCAGATAAAAGAAAGGGAAACCGAACGAAAGAAATCACGGTGACCACCAGCTGACCAGGAGCATCCCAGCAAAAGCACAAGACGCCACTGACCCCACGGCCCGTCGCGCTCCCGTCCCCACCACGCATTCGCTCACACGGTCACTTGGCCCACCGTGGCCTCACCGGCCACCGGCTCCCTCGTGTTCAATCCGCGGAAACCGCCGCCCACGCCCACACGCCACGCCACGCCACGGCTGTCGCGCTCGCGCTCGCACGCCGCACACCGCACGCCTGCTCGCACGCCGGCGCACCTCACCGGACACCGGCTCGCTCCCTCGCGTTCAATCCCCGGAACCCGCCCACGCCCACACGCGACGCCACGCCTGTCGCGCTCGCACGCCGGCACACCGCACACTGTCTTCGCTCGCCGCCCCCAATCCCACGGACCACGACCCAACGCGGCCTTAGTCCCCACGCGCTTGTGATCAGCGCAGGCCGCGCTCGTTTTTCCCCAGTCCTCTCCACACAGTTTCCACTTCGGTCGAGGCCACCTCCTCCCCCCTTCGTCAGACCCCAGCCAGGCAGGCAGCCATGGGCAACCGTGCGTCGCGCTACGACCGCCACGCCGCCGAGCAGCAGCCGGCCTCGTCGACCCCGCCCAAGCCCCAGACCCAGCCGCCGCCGCCGACGCAGACGCAGACGCAGCAGCAGTACCAGCAGGCGCCGCAGCAGCAGCGGCCGCCGCCGCAGCCGCAGCCGAAGCCGGCGGCGGGGGCGGGGGCGGGGGCGAGGGCGGCGGGGCGCGTGCTGGGGCGGCCCATGGAGGACGTGCGCGCGACCTACACCTTCGGCCGCGAGCTCGGGCGGGGCCAGTTCGGGGTCACCTACCTCGTCACGCACCGGGAGACCGGGCAGCGCTTCGCCTGCAAGTCCATCGCCACGCGGAAGCTCGTCCACCGCGACGACATCGAGGACGTGCGCCGGGAGGTGCAGATCATGCACCACCTCACGGGCCACCGCAACATCGTCGAGCTCCGGGGAGCCTACGAGGACAGGCACTCGGTCAACCTCGTCATGGAGCTCTGCCAGGGCGGGGAGCTCTTCGACCGAATCATTGCCAAGGGCCACTACACCGAGCGCGCCGCCGCTGCGCTCTGCCGCGAGATCGTCGCCGTCGTCCACAGCTGCCACTCCATGGGGGTCTTCCACCGGGATCTCAAGCCCGAGAACTTCCTGTTCCTCAATAACAAGGAGGACTCCCCGCTCAAGGCCACGGACTTCGGCCTCTCCGTCTTCTTCAAGCACGGTGAGTGCTTGATTTGACTGCATCCCTTCTTCCATATGGATCTTACCGTATATTTTTTAAAGATGTTTGACTAGATGTGGATGTGGATTTGACTTGACCGATTCGCCGGGCTGGGACGGTTTCAGACCCAGCATTGCTAAAATGAGTGTATACATATGGAAATGACATTATTCACCTTCCTTGTTGTGTGTTCTGTATATGTTAGTATATATATGAGGGATCCAGCTTAACTCCAAAGTATTTGACTCTAAGGGTCGGTTTAGTTCCCAGAAAATTTTGCAAAATTTTTCAGATTCCCCGTCACATCGAATTTTTAGACATATACATGAAGTATTAAATATAGATAAAAAATAAAACTAATTACACAGTTTAGACGAAATGGATGAGACGAATCTTTTAAGCCTAATTAGACCATGATTGGACACTAATTGTCAAATAACAACGAAACGTGCTACAGAGTCATTTTGCAAAAAAATTTGCAATTGAACACGCCCTAAACTTGTTCCAAAGTTGACATTGTGACGGAATGGCATTGTAGATTTGCATGGTTTACTCTTTGGGCATTGCATTGTTTTCACCATCGGTCGTTAATTGAAGGAAGCATAACAGATCAAACTTGTGCCAAATGCTTGCATTACACAAAATGGGAAATTACACCCTGATTTTGTTGGATAAAATTGGGATTGTTCACTTTGCAAAATGTTGGTTTCGTGGAGGATTTGCTGTGGGGCTTAGAAGCTTAGTCTTTTCTCTATATATTATCCCTCTTTGTTTTTGAACCTTAACAAGTGAAATGGTTTGTTTATTTGTATACTGGCATGAGCAAACTGAATGAGAATCCATGTTGGATGATGCAGGGGAGACGTTTAAGGATCTTGTGGGAAGTGCGTACTATGTTGCTCCTGAGGTACTGAAACGGCACTATGGGGCAGAGGCTGACATATGGAGTGCTGGGGTTATTCTTTACATCCTTCTGTCTGGTGTTCCTCCTTTTTGGGCAGGTAATGTTTTTTAAACATCTCATTTCAAGTCTTTCTTTTCCTTCTATCACTCTTATGCAATTGATTGTTTCCCTCACTTCATCGTTTAATTTCACCAGAGAACGAGGATGGCATATTTGATGCCGTCTTGCGTGGTCACATTGACTTCTCTTCTGATCCTTGGCCTTCAATATCTAATGGTGCAAAGGATTTGGTTAAGAAGATGCTGCGACCAGACCCAAAAGAACGCCTGACTGCTGCTGAAATTTTGAGTAAGACAACTGCTCTTCTCTTGCTTTGTAAATCATGTTTCATGTAGTAATTTAGTAGCAAAGGGGAGCAATCATATCTCCTAATTTCTTCCAAATTTTGTGCCTTTTGATATTCCCTCCGGTTCAAAATATGCTGTTTTAAGATTCCTGCTGGTCTAAGTTCTTTTAACTTTGACCATTAATATATAAAGGTTTAAGATATATGTCATTAGATTTACCATGAAAGCACCTTCAAAGTATATTTATTAAATCATCTAAATGTAGACCAAAGTTTCATAGAAATACTATTTAATCTTCTTTATTTGAAATTTCATATTTCATAGAAATTGTAGACCAAAGTTTCACCTAAATGACATGTAGTTTGTATCAGAGAGTACAAGTGTGCTAAGCGGTGATAATAGTTATAATATTCCAGAGAAACTGCTGATTTCTCTCTCTTTATATCAGATACCTGTCTGCTTTCTTTCTTTCTAAAAAAGGGACCTATCTGTTTTCCACATGAACTGAGACACTGACTATTCATTCGCAAGTGTTGTTTATCAGTCTAATATTGTGAGCATACAGACCACCCATGGATTAGAGAGGATGGAGAGGCTCCAGATAAGCCACTTGACATTACTGTCATCGGTAGAATGAAACAGTTCAGGGCAATGAACAAGCTCAAGAAAGTTGCATTGAAGGTGACTGTCTGATTGACTTTGACTCCACAGCATTTATCCTTACTAAATACTTGATTTTAAGGAGCAGATAGTTCTAACATCTTCATTAATTTTAACTAGGTTGTGGCTGAGAACTTATCAGATGAAGAGATTATGGGCCTGAAAGAAATGTTCAGGTCCCTAGATACAGATAACAGTGGGACAATTACTCTTGAAGAGCTAAGATCTGGTTTACCAAAACTTGGTACTAAAATTTCTGAATCAGAAATCAAACAGTTGATGGAGGCGGTATGTTCATCCTCCATATCCATATGCTTCGTCGTTTTTCTGTTGATGCATAATTTCCTTACAGTAATTCTTTTTTTTTTCTCTTAAGTATTACTTTCTCAATTCCCGAATCACATCTCCCACTTGGAAAACTGAAAGCAACTGTCATGGACTGCATTGGACATTTGACTCCACATTGTTTTCCTGTTTTCAAATAAAAACTTTTTTTTTACAGTTTGTGGTGTTTTCTAATGATGAATAACACAACATCACAATTATTTGAAAGGAAACATGGGGAGTAACGAACATGTGAAACTGCTATGGATGTATCAAACATCTGGACATTGTCGATGGAACTATTGTAATAGTTCAGTACATACCATTCTGTTTCTTTATTTGTGTTTTTAATTCCATGAACAGGCTGATGTTGATGGAAATGGTACCATTGATTATGCGGAGTTTATATCAGCCACAATGCACTTGAATAGATTGGAGAAGGAAGACCACATACTCAAAGCTTTTGAATATTTTGATAAGGACCACAGCGGGTAACTTCATTTTAACTTTGGTTGGACTTGTTCTGCAAATCTTTGACTGTTCCCATTTGATTTCCTCACTGTTTAAATCTTTCTGTACAGATACATAACAGTAGATGAGTTGGAAGAAGCTCTGAAGAAGTATGAGATGGGAGATGACAAAACAATAAAAGAAATCATTGCTGAAGTAGATACAGACCATGTGAGTATATATTTTACAGAGTTCAAGTAGAAGATTAGCTCTTATAAATATTTAAATCAATCAACTGGAAAAACCCCGCTTCACTGACATCAGTTATGTGGCATGTTACTTGTTGACTTCAACCACTTGACATGTTCCTAGAATATAGAAATGAGTTCTTATAGGAAAAGAAGAACCCAAGATTTGACGTGGTGAGGGCTTATGTGTTAAAAATGCTGATTAAAATGTTTTGTCTATCTTATATATTATGGATGTGTTCACATAGTAATGAGTTTTTTTTAAAAAAAGACGTAGTAATGGGTTCACATTGGATAAATTAAACAATATCAAACTGGTGAACGGAAATTCACGGAGAGACTACCAATTTGACTTGGATTTGGTGATAAATTAGCAGATGTCCACAATCTCTACAAACCTTCTCAGATAAACCTACATCAGGAATGTCAAAGACCAGTAACCATTTTACTTAGCTATAACTCAAAAGTTCAACAGAGGCTGCCTTACTCAATTTATCGTGCTAACTTTCCCATTTTTTCCTCTATTGGCAGGATGGAAGAATTAATTACCAGGAGTTTGTTGCCATGATGAGGAACAACAGCCCTGAGATTGTTCCAAATCGGAGGCGCATGTTCTAACTGTCATGTACAATTTCATTGAATACTTTCAAGAACAATCTGCCTGTAGACATAATCCTGGCCCCGTTTTCTTATTGGAACAGTCGTTAAGAAGACTCCGTAATTTGAGATTCATGTCTCTGCAGCCCAGACCAGTTTGTACCAAAATAGGGTGGTGTTATAGTGATCCGTACTTAGATGCTTTGAGCATCATGGACTCATCACTCATGGGTGGCAATGTTTATTCCCATTGTACTCCTTGTGGTTGTTCTGCTGCTTCGATCTGATGCTTTCCTCACCTTTCATTTTAGCTTGTCCTCTCAGAGTGTTGCCACCTGTGAATTGTTATCATGTGTTGTGGTCCTCGTAATCGTTTATATTAGCGCAGGCATTGGAAAATGGTATTCAGCGATCATATCACGCAATGTCATATTACTTCTGAATAAATATTAGCAGTAACGTGGTTCTGGATTGGCCTTGGTGAAATGCTGATCCATCCACGTAGTTCTTTTTGGGTGTAAGATGATTAGATGACCACCCAAAGAATCATGTCTAGGCACCTGTTGTATGCTCTAAAAAGGTTTCTTAGGTGTAATTTTGACTGAGTTTATTTCTTGGAGCATATTTTGACCTTTAAATTCTGCTTATCTTAGATTCTATTGGACTTTTTCTCTGTCTCTTCTACTCTGTGTGTGTGTGTGTGTGTGTGTGTGTGTGTGTGTGTGTGTGTGTGTGTGTTCCAAATTATAGATAGTTTTCTCTCTCTCTTCTCTATATTTGACCAAATGATAAAAAAAAATTATACACTAGCATCTACACTATCTAATAAACACAGTATAAACATATATTTTATGGTAGATTTAATGAATCTAATTTGATATGGTAAGTATTTTAAACTCGGTTAAAGTTAAGTTTGACTTAGGAAAAAAATTAAAACAAACTAATTTCTACCTTTTGAGATGACATCATGTAATTTATTTCGTTATGATAGACTTTGACCAATAATTACTTTACTTACAATGTGATACAAAATCATAATCATATATATTTTCAAACAGAGGGAGTACACTGTTGTTTCCTTACATTTTCCACGGGAGTACACTGTTGTTTCCTTACATTTTCCACTTTGCACTTGAGCCAACTCCAGCAATACACATACTTTAATCAATTAATTTAGATGAACCACCCACCTCATATTTCTATTTTCTGACTAGTGAGACGACACTAAAGTACAAAACTATTATTGTATATATATATATATATATATCCATATAAATCATTACATTTAGGTCATCAGCAAGATGCCATTAAGACTCAGATTGAAAGGGTATCAGAAAAGGTTTATCTCTAGAGCACTGATATACAAGACCCAAATACCATATACATACATGTATAGAGTTTCTTCCATGTCCTTAACATTTCCACATTGGTTTGGCCGGAGCAAACTACAGTCTTGGCTTGCAGTTGATCAACGAACAGAGACGTTTTTCATCTTTGCTGATCTGTGTTTGACAAAGAAAGCAGCTAACATACTTTTTGTGCGAAGCGGAGCCTTCTGGATTTGTCGACCTCTGGGGTTGTCCAAAGAACTGAATGATGACAAATGTCTGGTCGTGGGCTGATCCTGAAATTGCAGGAAGTTGATTGGTTTAGCTTGGGAGCACATGATTATCCTCTATGATGAACATTTGCATTATCAAATAAATTGTAAGCTTTAATCTTTAAGCAAATGTTTCGATCATATCTTTTTTACATAACAGAAACCGATAGATTTTGTATCATGTTGTAGGTTTACCTTCATGCCGACACTAACAATATCCAAGCTGGTTATGTTGGACTGCACATTCCTGGACAAGGGAGACGCAGATGATTCCTTGCCTGAAATATAAGCAGCTTCGGATTAAGTATCTGCTGTCTACATATAGGCTATGCCAAAATCCGCCAAATGAAGATAAACATAAAGTAAACATAAGCAATTAAATACCAAGGCGGAAACCACTTGATGAAGGCTTAGTAGTTTTTGTTTCTCCTTGGCTGCAACAAAGCAGATGACAACAGTGTCACACGGGAAGAAGTATTAGGGGAGCAAATGCCTCCTTTAGCAAGACTGAACCAGAGACATGTCTGACTTACGCAATTTCAGATTGATCTGGTCTACTGGTTTTGGAATTCTTCTCGGAAACCAAATGCCACTGAAGGGTCCTTGCTGCAGGGGAAAGTATTTTGTTTCAGGACACCAAGTGCTTAATACCAAAATTGCAAATGTTTGCACAGAAGGAAGAAGCTGCACCTGAAGAATAAGGCCGTGGCGTTGAGTCAAAATCAGCATCGGCTTGCATATCAGAAAAAGCCTGCATTCTTTTATTTCCCGCATCTAGCTCGGAGAGGAAGTAAAAAAGGTTCGCTAAGTAGCTATGTATTTATCAGTTCCTTCACCTCGGAATTGCATATTTATTGAACAAACCCTTACATGGTACGATGTAATGTTTATGGTGTCTTCTGGCAGCCCCCGTCATCTGCTGTTGCCTAACGCCTTCTTTATCCGTGTATGTCTGGCAGGTAAGGACTTGCTAAACATTGGACCATCAAAATGTCAGCTTTAGCGATATATTGCACGATGACAACAAATTCCTGTGTTATGGCAGCGGTAGTACCTGGTTCAAGCATGCTACTTTCAACTCGAGGGTTGATACTTCTGAAGCCTGCTGTTCGTATAAGTCTGTCAACTTGTAGGCCACCGTGCCAAGATGGTCGACAGCGTTGACCAAGGCCCTGACAGCGTAATCTTTCAAGTTGTCCAGCACCCTGATATCAAGAAGCATGGGAAAAATGGATGAGATAACTATTATTAATAAGTGGACGTGTTCCACTTCAGCACACTCATTACTTTGCAGAAAGTTCTTCAGTTTAGCAGGAGGGCGAGGACCCACGAAAAAATAGCACATGCTCCCTCTGTCCCATTTATCTATCGTTTTCGGTTTTCGTGCCGTAAGTTTGACTCGATTTGTAGAAAATATATGTAATATTTTTATCTTCAAATAAATTTATTAAAAAACTAGATTCAAAGATTTTTCCAATGATACCAATTATGTACCATAAATATTAATATTTTTAATATATATTTTGTCAAACAGTTCCATTGCGACTGCAATTCCAAGGAGCATGAGATACTACTGGGTGCAGCGCAGAATTCAGGACCTCCAAAAGAAATTGATGGAGAGAAAAAGGAGCATGAGATACTACTGGGTGCAGCGCAGAATTCAGGACCTCCAAAAGAAATTGATGGAGAGAAAAATTTTAGGCTGTCACATCATATGTTTAAGGATATCGAAAGGGGTGTTCTGATACTAATAAAAAAACTAATTACATAACTCGTCTAGAAACCCGAAAACTAAACACCCCTGAACAACCCGAAAACTCCAAAATTTCACTTCTGCAAAACCCTGTCAGGCCATGATAACCTTTAACTTTTTCATAATAATGATGCCCCCAATTCTTTTAACATATAATCCCCATAATCAACTGATGTACTTTGCATACACCCAGCTTTACTTCCTAGGCAGGTACCCCCTGAACTAATTCCACTACACTAAAACCTACTGCTCGTAGACCTGTAACACCAAACGAAAAGAAAAGAAAAGAAAACACTAGCTGGAACGTTCAAGCGACCGGTGCGAACTAGGAGCAACAAGTAGACAGTGTTTGCCAATACTTGCCAGGAGCTTGAATTTATTATTGCCGGAAAGAAAAATCATCCATTCGTTTGGTTCGGAAAATCGCACGGACGTGGGAATTCCGAGAGAAGAGGACGAGGAATCTCATCTCACATTTGCTTCTGTTCGCTGTGGAGGTAGGACTTCTCGCAGTACTCCGAGGCCGAGTAGAGTTGCGGCCGCAGGTTCTTGAGCTCCTGCAATCACGGGCGGCGATCGTAAGCAAATAAGCGCTAAACAAAGTAAGAATCGAGTCGAGGGCAGTCCAGGCTCCCGGGAGACCCGGATCTTCGCACACCAATTCGATCGAACAAGAGAAAAGAAATGGATGAATTAGTGGAAACGAGGATCAGGTCGGATCCGGGCGGGGTACGGTGACGGCGCGCCTGACCTGCAGCGCCTTGACGAAGCTCTTGCTGCGCTCCATGGACGCCTCGTAGACGGTGGTCGGGGCCATCCCGGCGGGCTCAGCGCCAGGCCGCCACGGCTCGTGCTGCATCGCAGCCTCCGCCCTCTGCTCTCTCGCTTCCCCTGAGACCCTGACCGACACGCCGCCGCCGGTTCGCTCGGGGCGGGGGCGGGACAGGACGGATACGGGGAAGCGGAAGGGCCAAGGCACGTGAGGACGAAGCAAGGAACACGCGACGCCTCTCGCGCGGCTGGCTCCTCTTGCTTTGCCGGGATTTCCAGGTGTAGCGAGTGCCGAGTGGTGTACTGGCGGCGAAACGGAACGGTGACGTCTCTCTCGGTGCAGGAGTGGGCGTGGAGGCGGGGCAGGTAGTAGTGGGGTGGGGTGCGGTGAGGTGGGCGCGGAATCGGATGGCGACGAGGTGGTGGTTGCCGGTAAACTTTATGGCGTGAGGAGTGGCGCGGCGGCAAGATTCGGGTGCCGGACGATGGATTGGGGAATCCAGTCGAGTGGAGTCGTAGCCTGATGATCACCGTTCCAGTCGGTCGATCAGGCTGTCTGCTACTAGTATAGGACTACTTGCCTCGGTGGTGGTGTGCACTGGTGGATGGATCTTGATTCTTGCGGCCGGGCCGCCGTGTCTCCGTCGCGTGGATGATGTCGTCAGAGGCGGACCGACCAATAGGGCGAGCTTGGGCGGCCGCCCTAGGTCCCCTCCGGCGAGCACTACTACTACCCAGTTCTCCGGCCGGCGACCAGCAAGTGAGCGAG
The DNA here is from genome assembly GCA_038087645.1 of Saccharum hybrid cultivar R570. Classification (NCBI taxonomy): domain Eukaryota; kingdom Viridiplantae; phylum Streptophyta; class Magnoliopsida; order Poales; family Poaceae; genus Saccharum; species Saccharum hybrid cultivar. Next base: position 1,935,562 of record JAQSUU010000100.1, read on the forward strand.
GCGAGCAGCGAGCGGCGGCCAGCGATGCGAGCAGAGGACGTGAGGTTGAAGAAGGAAGAGTGGAAGACGTGCAGGCCTGCTGGGCTGTGTGGCCAACAAGGTCCATTTTATGGCCCAATTTTGGCCCTTTAGGGCTAGCTGCAAGAGGTCAAGGGGGGCACCGCATTGCACACATCCAGCACTCAGCGGGCGGCGGCGGCACTCCAACCAGCAGCCAGCGGCGCGGCGCTCCCTCCTAGACCCTACGCCGGCGGCCAGCGAGGCGAGCTGCGAGCAAGCGGCGGTGGGCGGCCCTGCGCCCCTACGCGGCTGCTGGTGCCGGTGTCACCCCTGCGCGGCTGCACAGCTGCTGGCCGCTGTGCCCGGACGGCCGGGCGGCCTCTACCAAGAGCAGGCAGGAGCTGAGCAATTGAGGAGCAGTGAGCAGTCATCTGCTGACTCCGAGCAGAAGCAGATGAATGGGGGAGGAGGAGAAGGGGATGAAGCCACTATGGGAGACAGAGGAGATGAAGTTGGAGCAGGCGATGTGTCTAACCCGGCGACAGTGAGGAGGCCAGCAGCTCCAACTCCAAGGTACTGTCATGGATCCATTATCCATTGCAAATTGTTTATTGTTAGTCAATTAAATAGATCGAGATTGATCTCTGATCAGTGAAATAAATTGAATGGTTAATTGTTTTTGTAGATTTGAAAAGTTTTTTTCCTGGTACAAATTCCACAAGTGGAAGCAACTTGGGGCCAAGTACTCATGAAAGCGCTGAATCTGAAGAACAAGAAGAGCTAAGAGATTCAGAGCCACATCCACTAGAAACAGTACAAGGGGTTGAACATCGAGAACCGTCGTCACATGAGCAAGATGTTGAAGGTATTATGTTGCTGTTATTGTTGCTTCTGTGTCTTTTGTTAATTTGTTTATTGAATTATATATTAGAACATAATTGTTATGTGACATTACAATATAGATATGATACACATACATAGTTAGACCGATATATTGGCGAAGTTTTGTATCTGTACACAGTGATCCGCCCTAGCTCATATTTTCGGCTGGGTCCGCCACTGGATGTCGTCCCTTCGTTCGGCCGTAGCTTTTGCCGTTTGTTCCCAGCCAGTCCTCCTGTCCTCTGCTGTTCATTCTTTATGGTTGGTACACTAACCTGCTAGGATTAAGGTTAGTCTCAGCGTGAGTTTCATCAAACAGTTTCCAAGAGTGTCACGTCATTTTTATATGTTTAGTTGGATGAAAGAAACCATCTCTTTCAGTGTACGGTTTCATCTCGCGGTCTCATAGGGTAGACAAAGCTTTAAATTATTGTAAGTCATAGTGATCTAATGTTCCTATGATTACGTGGCCGGCCAAACGTAACACAGGAATACACAAGCAATAGGACGTTTCACACTCTGAATGCCAGCTAATGCTCACAGGTCAAGCGCTCCAATTTGGCCAAAGGTCAACAAGACTATCATTGTTTGGAACTATAGAACGCTAGCATCATGCAGTAAGAAAGAAGATAAACTATGCATATACTGGGACAAAACAAAAGAACATGTCAGAGCAGGAGATGGTAGACGCACATATGACTAGGCCTGGTTTAGTTCCCTCTAGAATCCAGAATTTGGCACTATGTAAAAAGAAGATTTCCATCTCATCAAAATGCCGACACATGCATGGAGTACTAAATATAGATGAAATCAAAAATTAATTGCACAGTTTTGTTGTACTTTGCGAGGCGAATGTTTTGAGCCTAATTAGTCAATGTTTGGATAATTTTTACCAAATACAAACGAAATACTATAGTGCACTGTAGTACCACACAGTAACTTTTGCGGCACTGATTCCGGGCAACTAAACAACGCCGAGTCTGAGGCCATGTTTAGTACCCAAAAAGAGCCAAAAATTTTTGCATAGTAACTGTCACATCGAATCTTTGGGCGTATGCATGGAGCATTAAATATAGGTAAAAAAATAACTAATTGCACAGTTTGTCTGTAAATGTCGAGATGAATCTTTTGAGCCTATTTAGTCCATGATTAGACAAATTTTACCAAATAACAACGAAAAGTGCTACAGGAACTTTTCCCCAAAAATTTTCGCATCTAAACACGCCCTGAAAGTGCTGCCGAAGAGCAGGAGATGGCAGGGAGTAGGAGAGCCACAAGCCGCACAACGGATCGGAAAAAAGGTCGTTCTTGTAATGTAATTTTCGCTGTAAAAATGACCATGTGACGAAAGATGTACATTGTACTTTACACTTTCTAACTGTCTAAGGGCAGTTGTTGGACAATAAAAATTCAGGTGGGGATCCTCCCTCTCCCGGTGACCTTTAAAAAAAGGCCATTGATGAAACGAGGATGGCTCAACGCAAGTTTCGCACAGTTTCCTACGTGTTGGAAACGCTGCACACTAGCTTCATCCCCATGAAACTTTAATAATCTCTCTTCTCATAAATATAGTGTCAAATCATCATATTTGCTGAGGTGATACCTCATTTAATGCTGATGAAACTCTAATAAAATCACCATTGAGACTGCCCTAAGTAGGAGTAAGCAACAAACTTTACAGGTACAAGCAAGTTTGTTATATTAATATAATGACTAATGAGGCTCATCAGGCCAACACGGTGATGCTGCTGGGTACGCACACCACTGTGGTGTGGTGTCGAAGAATTTTCGGGTCTCGCGACCAACGCGGATCTACAGCGCGCACTGGTTTCAGAGAATTCTGCGTCAGGGAAGAGGAAAATCCAGAGAATTCCGTGCTTAGCAAAAAGGTCAAACGAGGCAGCACCATCAAGCCCGCCGCGCATTGATGGCGATGCGGTTGCATGAGCTCACTGGATCACGTTCCCCATGTGCAAACTGCAGCCTCCCGGGTACGAAGCAGACTTCAATTCAGAGATCAGAACCGTATGTGTGTGATGTGGGCTCATTATCCTCATGGCCCATGGGAGTTGTTGCAGGTGCGGCCGTGCTGCAATCCGAGCTCTTCACTGTACGGCCCATTTGAAAATAGGAACACATGAATTTTATAGAAATGGTACTGAGATTATATAAAAATCAGTTCGATTTTATATAAAAAATAGATAGTAATAATTTTCGCATTTCAAATGTGGTCTTGCCATTGAAAATATAAATTGTGTTAGGTTTATGTTGTCCAAGAGCCAGCTTGGAACCTATGAGACCCATCTTATTTCAGCTTTTAGCATAAGTTACAAGAATTATTTCCCACAAAGGCTATAGAAAACCCCATTGAGAAATCTCTACAACTAAAAGGGTTGCACAACAACCTTTGCCCCGCTCGCCTCCCGCCATCCCGCGGTCGAACGCCTTCCCCAATTCGATTTACACCGAGTCATAGACTTGTGGACCCTTTGTCACGCATCCCTCACCCTCCTGTAGTGACCCTCCTTGGTGCTTCACCCCTCCCTTTGCTGCATCCTTGCCTGGTTACCTCGCCCCCACTCAGTAATCAAGGCCAGTCATAGGTAATCACTATGAATCACATCGTCCCCTCTTTTTCATGGTCAATCGATCTCCTTCACGATCACCCCGCTTGACCGACTTCGTGCTTCCTCACTTGCCTCTTTCACTATCATCCAAGAATGGCTCCTGATGCCCTAGGAAGCATAGTCGCCCATGGTAATCCTCGTTGGCATCGCCCTCCAATCCGCAGGAGCACGAGGAGTCCTCGCCGTTGCCAGTACCGATAGGTATTCAACCGCTCCAATGCATTCATTGTCTCAAGGTATTCCTTTTTGGGGAATTCCCGTATGAAAGTATCCATAGTCCATCAACCAAGAGCACCTTGCCCCCATGACAAACAATTGCGATCCTTGCCCACACCGATCGCGGGAAACAATCTCCCACCATCTTCATTGCTCATCCCTTAGGGACGTCCTCATCCTTTTTTTAACATAAACAGCAAGAGCCCTGCCTTTTCAATTAAGGTGAAGAGAGTGATATGTACATATAAAGAGGCAAGGGTCCAAAAGACACTAGACATGCGAGCCCACTAGCATAGAGAAAAATTCATACTAAGAAAACTTCTGAACTAAAACCCCTAAACGACCATTAAGGAGGGTTGCAGACAACGCACCCTTTTGTGGAGGTCTAGGTTTTCTTTGATCTGTCTGGAGACCTGGAGGGCCATTGAATGATTGTTATCGAAGATTCTGCATTTCTGCGGCTGCATTCTTTCTAAATGTTCCACATGATGTAGATGGCTAAACCATTGAAAGCTCAATTGCGTTCTTTAGGAACCAAACCTGGTGTTATCCCACCATTCTGCTACGGTGGTAAAGTTTACATTTGTGTTGTGTCCAATCCATCAAAGTGCTCCGATGATGCGATTTGGTTCCAATACGCTTGTGCAAAGAGGCAAGCAAGGAAAATATGGTAACCGGTCTAACGGGCCATTGCATAGAGTGCAATTTTTGTTGCGTGGCCATCCTTGATGGGCGAGGTTGTGAGGATTTTGTTTTGGATGAGAAAATGAATATTTTGCATGTATTTTTCGTATGTGCCCACCAAAATTTTGTCCATCGGATTTGGCGTTTTATTGTCCATCGGCGGTCTATTTCCAAGTGATTTTATCGTCGACCTCCGACTATAGATGAAAGCTTTGGATATGGTTCCAAAGGGAGATGAATTCATCAATTTGTGTTGTTGTATTGTTCTTCCCCTCAATGTTCTAATCCAATTGTCCTCTGTAAATTCCTGTTGCACCGCCCTGTTGCCTCATGGCAACTAATCATGTTTAGAAACTCTGATACAAATAAAGATTTGACATTCATTGTGTACCAGAAAAAAATAGATTAGATAAGATAGAATAGAAGTGGACTGCATGCTTGCAAGCGCAAATAGTTGAGTCTGGACAATTCTTGGTGAAGTCACATTATCAGGCCCTAATTCAAAAAGAACATTATCAGGCCCTAATCCATTTAGAGGTGCCCGATTTAAATAAACGCTTATGAAAAATAAAAGGCCTTTAAGATCAAGATTTTTTTGGTGGTATCTATATAGAGGAGTAGTGCTTACAAAAGATAATTTAGTGAATATATGTAACCGGCAAGGTTGCAAAACATGATTATAAAGATTTGAAGCCTTTAGTTCTACTAGGGGCTGCCACCCCTGTTGGTTGATTTAGTTATATAGGAGTGATATAGTTTTTGAAAACAAAAATTATTTATCTCCTTTATAGGTTATTTTTTGGTCATTATTGGCTCCCTAGAAGCCGGATATACAGGATTTGGTTGTGACGTTTTCACGGTACTTGGCATAGGTGGCCAAAGGTTATCTTCTTCTACACACATGAATGACGTTCTAGTCTATTGATAATTACTAGAGTGTCTGTGGTTCCCTCTTTTAATTGGTTGTGTGCTTCCTATCAAGAGAGACCGAAAGAATTATCTTCAAGACCTTGTATCAACTCGATGTATGCACTTCAAAATTTAATAAAATATTCCTTTATATAAAAAAAGCCTAGTCTGGACTAGGATAGTTGTTCCTTAGTCCACACTTACAGCTAACCGTAGCATACAAAGCCTCCAAATACTCCAATACACAATGCACAGATTGAGGTGGATACAAGTGCAGCTAAAAAAAACCTGTTCGCTTGAAATTATTAGCTCGGCTTATCAGCCATGATATCTATTACAACAAAACAACATCAGCCGACTTATTAGTCATAAAAACCATCACCCGCACAACTAGTTAAAAGAGTGTGGTCTTTATGTCACCTGGTCACACAACAAGGCTGCCGATAAATCAGCCTCCAGGTAGGAAGTTATCTAATGCAAGTTTGAACATGTTTTTTACAGTTGCAAATTGTAATGAAAATAAACGAGAATTAAGACCAGCCCAGCAAGGAGGCAGATTTTCTACGCCGTGTTCCGAGTCTATCTTGATTCGAAAGAGAAGCATGACGAGTTGGCATTTAGACTTCGTCCCCAACAAAACAATATATGGATTTTCGTTGGTGATGTTATGTAACAGAACCGATCAAATTATAAGAGCACAAGTACAAAAACAAGCACCGAAGCGCTCAAATTTTCGAACTTGAGCCCATATAATCCCGGTAGTCAATCGAAACCACGAAGGATTTCAAACCAACTTGCTTACAACCAAGATCGCATCATTCAACATACAACATCATACGTTACATTTCACAAGTAGTTCCGAAATAAGATTACACACACGGAGTCGCAATTATTACAAACCAAGTTTATAAAGTAGCGGAAGCATAACACACGTATTAGTTCACATACTACTGTCAGTCTTAATGATCATCATCCCGCAAAAGCATTCAGGAAAGTACATAACAGACGATCACGCCCGAGTGATCTAGTCCTCGTCACCCGCAGGGTGGAGGCAGGTCTTGCAGAAGCCCTGATAAAGCATGTCATCTGCAACAGGAGGGAATAAACCCTGAGTACGGGAATGTACTCAGCTAGACTTACCCGTCAAAAACCAGAAATAAGATGACACCAAGGATTATGCAAGGCTTACGCAAGAGGCTAGCTGACATCAGATTTTGCATAAAGGCATAAGTAATTGAAACTCTTATAACCTGTACTAGCAGTTCTTTTTAGCATTTACCTGTCATCTATCTTAGCACCTGTACTAAGCATGCACTTGATTATAATCAAACAATTATCATTATTATATCCAGAGCAGGTATGAATTGTGGTAATATTGTATCATTCCCTTAACCACCTGTTCATTTAATGAGATCTACGTTGCCGCTGCTCAAGTCAAGTGCTCACTAACCGGGAGCGACGGCGATTCGAATCGAATTCCTATCCAGCTGGAGGGGTATTTCTAACACTCACCGCGCAGGCCCCTGCCAGGGTCGCACAAGCCACCTTTTCATGTGATTCAGGAATCGCGGGTCCGAATGATGTCGCGACCCCAAGGGCGACACTCTGCCAGGTGATAGGGACTCTAACCCCCCTTGGTCTCACGCCAATGTCCCCAAGCACATCCTTTCTCTCCTCCAAGAAGCAACCTACCATTCGATTCCCGGCCTGAATTACATTACTCGGCTTCGCGGTCGAAACGACTTATCCGACCAACTAAGTGTTAGATTGCGTTCAACATGACTTAAGGACGTACAACGAATCGGTCCTTAAACGACTCAGACGGGCATAGCTCCACACCCAAGACGTGAAGTGTCTTGCGGCTGTACTATCGAACTCCCGCCCGGTCTCAATTTCATTTTAAAGCATGGTTCCATCCACGATAGCCATAAAGCCACTCGTGACTCCTTCCTACATCTCGCGGATGACCGGAAATCACCCGACTTCTACCGTACTAAGCAGGGCTAAGCATTGATACGTGCCTAAAACTAAATTAGGATTTAAGTACGATATCTGGGCAAGGATAGGTATAATGCAACAATTGTTTTTATACAACTCCTACAATTTAATGCATTAAACAATTAAAAGTACTCAAGATAGGTTTATAAAATGATGGGTTCAGCATGCACCGGGGCTTGCCTTTTAGAAAGGTCGAGGGCCGGTGGTCAAGACACTCAGGAAGGTCGTCTGCGGGCACTCCTTCGCCTGCTGGATCCTCGGGCTCCTTCTGCTGCTCCTGGTCCTCCTCCGGAATTGTTCATTCGAACTCGAGGAGTGTCACCCCCTCCGGTACACCTATTGCATGAATGCGCCATAAATATCATAAATGCACAATGGGTGCAACATGCTCGGAATGAAATGCATTTCAGCAATGAAAGTATTCTATTCAAGTCACTTCATCAATACGTACAAATCTCTTCTCCGGTGGAGAAGTACTTACCTAATCTACCCAACCTAAGATATAGCTATTCTTCTTCGGTTAAGGCCCTAGCACCTAACAATTACAAGAGTAGTATTACTTAGGTTACCACATCCAACACCAAAATACAACAGTAAGACATTCTGGACAGCAGCTCAAAGATTCTAACATAACTGAAGATTCCTAAATCCAAAAGATATGATATAAGACAATATGGAAAGCTTAAGAAATGCACTATAATTCATTTTCAGATCTCAACCCTAAATTCCTAAGTTTTCCATATCGAATTTCATAAGTTCCAGAATCTGTCCTCTCTAAACAGAGAGTAGCAAATTCTGGACTGTCACTTTAAACAGCAATAACTCCCAAACTACTAAGCCAAATGCTCCCAAATTTTGATACAAGCTAGTTTATCAAGCTTACTACAACTTTGGTATTTACAAGTTTTCCAGCAACCACCTTTATCAAAGGTCAAACCTAGAAATACTACCAGCTGTCCAGAAAACCTAGAATTGCAAAGATTAAATATTTATTTATGTGGCAAGTATCCCTTAAGACCAAACTAATGTTACCGCAAGTTCACATAGGTCATAAAAACACCATAAAGTAAGGTGTGCCTACCTAAAATATTCATTTAAACTCATTTCTTAATTTACTTAAGTAATTAAGTGGAATTTTAAACATATATGTAAACTGCTCCTAAAATTTTACAAAATTTACAGGAGACTCTATGAACCAAAAAGAGACCACTGTAAAAATTTGAACTAAAATTATTTAAAGAAACTCCCTAAACAAAATTCACAAGCCCAAAAGGCTGATTTTTGTATAAATAACAATTCATAGTAAAAAGTGTCAAACAACAGATTTCCTAATTTTCTTGGACACTTTAGGGTATCAAGACATTCTCCAAAAAGTTGTAAGAACATTGCACATGTAGAAAAATTACTAAAATTCATTTAAGTATTTCCTAAAATAAAAAGATAGCATTATAACTTGAAAAGTACTTAAGCACTACTGCCCAAATTTTTACCAAAGCTAGAGCAAGTATAAATTAGCCTACCCACCAAATTTCATAATTTTTGGAACACTGAAACTCAAGATATGATTTAAACAAGTTTGCATGTAATTTAAAACATATTTCAAAGACCTATTTAAATCTCCCAGAAACTAAACATCATATATCCAATTTATATTTTTCTAAAATACTATACATCATGCAGATCCTAACAAAATTTATCTCATAATTTTTGGGCAAGTAAAACCCTAGATCTATATTTTCCAAACATCACTAAAATCTGTGACAAATATGCAAAGAAAAAACAAAAACCGAACCCAACTCGCTACTGGGCCGGACCCTACGCGGACGCGGCCCAACTACACGCGCGGCCTGCTCAGGTCGTCCCGCCCGCGCGCGCGTGGGTCTGCCAGGCGGGACCCGCCGTCAGAGAGAGAGAGGCAGGGGCGCGGCGAACCGCGTGCTCCGGCGAGCTCAAGCTCGTCGGAGGGGAGCTCGCCTGGGAAACCGAACCCACCCACACGTTCCCCGTCACGCGGCGCTTCGATTCGTGCAAGTAGGAAGGCTTGGGTTGGAGTGGGAGGGGCTCGCCGTCGTGAGCGGCGGCCGGTGAGGGTCGGGTGACGGTGCGCCGCCACCGGTGAGGCCGCACGGTCACATCTGAGCTCGGTACGAGCTTCACTGCAACTAGGCGGACTGATTGAGGTAGAGAAGGGAGATGGAGAGAGGCCCTAACTACCCCGGCCACGGAGCGCCTAACTCCGGCAAGGGGGTCGCCCATGGCGGCAATGGCGGAATCGGCCAAGAGGCCCTTACCTCCACGCAATCGGCTCAGGCAAGAGGTGGAGGAGGTAGAGGAGTCCAAGGCGGAGCTGTGACCGAGGTGGATTGAAGAGTGGGGCGGTGGTGAAGCTGTGACGCTCGAGTGCGAGCTCCGGGTCGGCAATGGTGCTGGCGGTGGCAACCTCGTGCTCTCCGCGCGGTTGGGTGAAGGAGTGAGGCCAAGGCGGAGGATTTGAAGCCGCGTGGTCCTGCTGGAGCTTGACAACGCCTCTCCAAGTCGCCAGGCGGCCGGCGCGTGGCTTCCACGTGTCGAGCACCCCCTGTCACTAGTCGGCGATGATGGAGTTCAGAACTCCGGTTTCAGTTGCGTTGGCCGACTGACAGTGATTTTTCCAGCCTCCACATCTCCTAATCTAGCTCGAGTCAGCCAAGGATGATAATACCAAAATGGTAGAGCTACATGATGACTACAACTTTGTCAATTGGCTCAAGAACTGATTCGGCCTGGATTTGAAACTACATAGCCCCAAAGTGGTGCACTTCGAAACTGGAACGTAGTTTCAGTCATTAAGCTGACTGAAACCCGATTTTCTAGACACCATATCTCCTAAACCATTTAGAACTAGATGATGGTGATGTTGACAATGTTGTAGAGCTAAGTGAGTACTACAAAAGTGTCAACATGAGTTGGAGCTGGTTTGGTCTGGTTTGCAAACTACAAGCTTCCAAAGTAGGTCATAGTAAAACTGGAGGGACACTTTTGAGACTTAGAAAAATTCTAAGTGTTGAGACAGCCCCTCTAGCTGACTTGTGGGCCATTTTTGAGCATGTTCTGGCCAGTTTCATGAGATGGTCATATTGAGACTTTTGTTCCCCATAAAATTCCCTACAACTTTTCTTAAGGGTGCTCCTCCATGCAAGGTCTCTAAGCTAGACTTTTTAATTGGTCAAACTAGAGCATCCTAGGGCTAAATGGTGGTCAACTACACCTTGGAGGGCATTTTGGTGATTTTGGTCAACATGAACCTTGCTCCATTAGTGACCCTAAGTATAACTAAGGTGTTGTGAGATATAATTAGCTACTCTCCCCTTTTTTTACACCAACTACCTCGTGTCACATGATGTGAGCCAAACAAAATTCTAAAAACAACCACATTAGTTGCAACCACATAAAATAACATGAAATGATGCATGCTTATGCTTATGCAAATGCAATGCAATTATGGATCTAAACACCTGAGGTGTTACATGCTCTATAATGGATTGATTTTTTTAGCGAACGTGTCCATATAAAACGTATTTTATTAAAAGGAGGCAGAATAATTCCGGCTACAGCAAACCCAAGTAACCAGAGAGAGCACACACAAACAATCTGCGACGAGGTGCCAGACAATGGAGGCAAAGCTACACAAAATAATTACCATAACTCAGTCCAAGGTTATACTGATGAAAGCCGTTGAAAAAGTTCAGTGCGATGAAAATCCAGTGAGCAAATTCATTGTCCAACAAAGTGCGATTTTTGGCTACAACATGCTCAGACTTTGTCCTAGAAACAGGCTTACTAACGTCAGGACGTTCGGAGAGAAGCGCGCGTCTGGACGTTAAGAGAGAAGCGCATGTCCGGAGGCCCGCACCATACCCGATGCTCAGCCCAGCGCGTGCTCGCCCGTGTGGCCCACTTGCCTCTGCACACTTGCGGACATGCGGCTCGAATAGCCAGTGGAGTGCACCTCCCTCGGCTGTTAGCTGGGTCCGCCAGCGGCCAAAACAGATCAGCAGAAAGCGGCAACGCTCCAGCGCCCCTGCCTCTGCGACGGGTCCTATGTCGGGTGGTTGTCTCCCACGCGCTCTCTCTGGTTGCCCCCACTCATGAATGCGCATCGGAGCATGTATGCCCGCCCTGCTGCTCGCCATACCATGCTTGCCCTGCTGCTCGCATGCGCCATGCTGCGCACTTGTGTCTGCTCGCCCTGTTGCGCCCCCCGGCGCTTGCTCGACCGCCCCGTGAGGACCGCCTGTGCCCGGGGGGCTGCCTGCGCCTCATGACACATTAACGGAACATGGAGGGCTTGCTGCAACATACGTCTAACATAAATGAAACATTCGAAACATAAGCTTGCAACATTTATGTGCAGCTACTACACCATATGCAACATTTAGATAAAACACTTGCAGCATATGTCTGAAACAGCTAAAACATTTGAAACACGCACTTGCAACATGCTTTTGAAACACTTGAAAAAACACCTGAAAACACTTGAAAACCTTTGCAAACATACGCAACATTCAGATAAAATACATGTAACATATGTGTGAAACATATGCAACATCCAGATAAACACACTTGCAATATACGTCCGAAAACACAGATAAAACATTGTTAACATACATTTGCAACACGTTTACAACCATTACAATATATACAACATCCCGATTTACTTTTGCAACATCCATATGAAACACTTGCAACATACCTTTGAAACATCTGAAACACTTGAAACATACTCTTGCAATATGCGCTTTCAGCAAAACTTGGCAGCCGGGTTGGCGGAGCACTACACAACAGGATCTGGCTGTGCGGTTATTGACGGTAGATAACGATCATATTTAATAGTCAATTAAACATGCATAAGAGCATATTTGAGATCACCAACAAAGGTCTAGGGGTTTAAACTAATAATTTCCATGAGTTTTGGTGAACCTGTGTTTCTGCAGAGTATATCCAGAAAACTGCCAAGAGAAGAGCCAACCGTCGGATTAAATTGCATATTCTACCGCGGCACCAAGTTGAGAAAATTCTAGAGAACACGAGAAGGCGATCCACCGAAACCTAGATCAAATGGCCACAGAAGTGGGTCGGCCGACCTAGGCCCTACCGCCCTAGGTCGGCTGACCTGGCCCAAGATCCAATCACGACCCGCTTCGAACGTCGATCTCCCACCGTCATTAAGGTCCAATCTTCACCGTAGATCAAAGTCGGTTTGATGTGAGGGCTCCGATTCATCCAACCGGCCTGTCAAAGTCAGTTTGATCTTTATGCTATGTTTTTTTTCTGCAACTTAGGCCAATCTCAACGGAGATTTCGTAGAATTTCATGAACATTAAATATGCTGACATGGCACTGTATAAATGAAGAGAGAGGTGATAAGAGTTTCATAAAGACAGTCTCAATGATAAAAACTATGCACAATGTCCAAAAAGACCATATCAATAGAAATCATTCGTAGAAACTAAGTTACACAGTGGTAGAGTCTTCGCGTAATAAATATGACTGTTTTTTCTCTCCCTTATGCCTTCCTCTCTCATCTCGTTCTCTGCTTCTACCTGGCGAGTCAGCAGAGCGAGCACGCAAGCGCAACGCTGCCAGCAGAGTGAGCACACACGCGCACAGTCCCAGCGCGGCTAGCGGAGCAAGCTCGCACGCGCAGCGGCGTCGCCTCCAGCGAGCACGCGCAGCACACCTGGGCCGTATCGCGGCAAGGCCGGCAAGGCCTGGGCGTATCGCAGCGGCGGGCGAGCGCACTGGCGTCCAGCAAGCGAGTGCGCGGCGGCGCCTCCGGCGAGCACGCGCAGCCCAGCCTAGGCGTATCGCAGCGGCGAGCCAGCGCGGGTGAGCGCGCGACGGCCGGCGAGCACGCAGCGTGAGCGAGCCCTCGCAGCAGTCGTCGAGCGCGGTGGTGGCCGGCAAGCGCGCGGCGTGGGCGAGCCCTCGCGGCGGCCAGCGAGCGCGCGGTGCGGGCGAGCCTTCGCTGCAGCAAGCGCGACGGCGGCGCGGCCTGCTGCCTAGGCGACGACAGCGGGCGTCCTGCTTGTTTCCTGCGCGGCAGCGACGAGCGCGGAAGAGTCATTGGTGGCGAGACATCGCAGGAGCAGTCCCATCGTGGGCCCCACGGCATCGACGCTGCTCGTTTTTCAAGCGTAGACGCAGTTTCTCCCCTGAGAAATGGTTTCTTCAAAATTTCTTCTCTTTTTTCATTAAGGGTGTGTTTAGATGAAAAAGTTGGAGTGAAAAGTTACTGTAGCACTTTTCGTTGTTATTTGGTAAAATTTGTCCAACTATGGATTAATTAGACTCAAAAGATTCGTTTCGAACTTTACAGACAAACTATGCAATTAGTTATCTTTTTTACCTACGTTTAATGCTCCATGCATGCGTCGAAAGATTTGATGTGATGTGTGTAAGAGAAAATATTTTGGGTTGGGAGGGGGAAGTGAACGCGGCCTAATTCGACTGCCACGTCGGCGTTTTGCTTAGTTGGCAGGGTAATTAATAGGGACAGAAACTACCATTAATATCTCTTTGAGACTGCTCTAAGAGTAGAGATAGTTTCATGGGGATGAAACTCTTCGGCATTATTTCTAAAATCTGGGTGTGTTGAAAACTGGAACACGAAACTCCCATTGAGACCGGTCTTATAGCACATTCTTTGGCTCATCCCAATACAACAAAAGTACAGCACAAAAGTACGTTCCCCATGTGGGCAATAGTAGTATACAAATACCTATAAAAAATAGTAGTAAACAAATAGCATGCCGTCACATTAACTTGATTGATTCCTATCTAAATTGTGATTATTAGAATGAATTGTAATTCCAAAGATCTGCTTATGATTATTTTTTTGTACCACGTCTGTCGTGGGAATTAGCACGGAGGATGATTGGAGCCTTCAGTTATTAACATTAAGTTTAAATCTATGAATGAGCGGGCTACCATGCTAAGATAAGAAGGGATAGCGGGGGTTGACTTCGAAACAATTAAATTTCAAAATTTGGAACATCGGAGTAGACAAAATTTTTTTTGTTCACTTCTTACTGTCCTGATAAAAAAAAATGCCCTGAGCTCTTTACAACCACTGTTCGGGTTCTGGAATCACCACATCCTGGCCGTCCTACTTACAATTGCAACTACAACGCTACAAACCATGCAAGGTGCAGACATACGAACACAAGCCAAGTAGTTTCCACACGAGCACCACCGGCGTTAGGGTTGACGGAAGCAGCCGAAGAGGTCACGGTGGCCACACCGCCGCGGCGGCTAACTACAGTACTATTGCTCCAGACCAAGTGCTGCGTCGTGGGACTCCTCACGCTGTCACAGTCCGCGACGCCGGCGAGCGCAACGACGCCCTCGAGGCCTTCTTGCTTGGTGTCATAGCACAGCCCCTCGTTGCCGCCGACGCGCAGCTTGTTGCCCAGCCTCCACATCATCTCCTTGCCGAACGGTATCGGCCCCACCAGCCGGTTGCCGTCGACGCGGAGCTCGCTCGCCCTCTCCAGCCGCCGGAAGCTCGCCGGTATGACGCCGGTGAACTGGTTATTGTCGAGCCGCAGCACCCGAAGCTCGCCCAGCTCCCCGATGGACTCCGGGATCGTCCCGGCCAAGCCCATTCCGGAGAGCACCAGCGTGGTCAGCGCCTTGAGCCCAGTGAAGAAGCCGTCGGGCACCGTCGTGAACTGCATCCGGTTGTCGCTCAGGATCAGGGACCGCAACGACGCCAGCCGGCTGAGCGCGGCCGGGATCGGGCCGGACAGCGCGTTATGGCTGAGGTCCAGCAGCATGAGTTCGGACAGCTCGCCGAGCGCGTCGGGGATGGTGCCGGTGAGGCGGTTCTGGCTGAGGTCAATCTTGAGCAGAGAGCGGCACCGGCCGAGGCTCCACGGCACGCCTCCCTGGAGCGCGTTGTGGCTGAGGTCCAGGATGCTGAGCCGCTGGAAGTCCAAGTGCGGCACCGGGCCGGCGAGACGGTTGTAGCTGAGGTCGAGCATCCGGAGGTGGGTCAGGGACTGGAGGGTGGCCGGGATGGCGGCGGTGAGCTGGTTGCCGTGGAGGTCGAGCACGCGCAGCGCCCTGAGGTTCCCGAGTTCCGCCGGGATCGGGCCGACGTGGCCGTTCTGGCGGAGCACGAGGGAGCGGAACGACGCGGGGCCGAGGCGGCCGAGCAAGGCCGCGATCGGCTGCGGGTTGCCCGTGAAGCAGCGGTAGAAGAAGAGGGAGCGGAGGTGCGGGAGCGCGAGCACGGCGGGGGAGAGCGTGGCGGTCGCCGCGTCGCAGGCCGGGAAGGCCGTGTCGTCGGAGAGCGCGCCGAAGGCCAGCGACACGACGTGGTAGACGTCGTGGCGGTCGGGCACGCACTCGATGCCGTGCCAGCGGCCCCGGCACACGTCCGGGATGCCCCACGCCCAGCCGTTGCCCGTGGCCGCCATCACCTCCTGCACGGCGCGCTGCTCCGCCGGGTCGGTGCGGGCACGGTCCGAGAACCCCGGCTGCGGCGCGTCCACCAGCGCCGCTGCCGCCGACGTGTCCGGCACCACCACCGTGAACTCGGCGCGGCAGCACGGCGGCGGCGGGACGCCGACGACGGCCAGCGCCACCAGGACCATGATCGACGACCATGCAGGAAGCACCGAAGCCATCGCAACAGGCGCACGTACAGAAATGGCGCGCGCGGGGTTACTGGAGAGACGTGGCGACGGAAGGAGTGGCAGAGGGCGCAGGTTTTATAGTGTCAGAGGGGCAGAGAGACGCGACGCAGAGTGGGCATTGAATTCAGAGCCGGGCCAGGTTTTTTTTTTTTACAACAGAGCCGGGCCAGTTAAATGCTGTTCACGGGATTGGGGAGAAGGGGAGTGAATGAACTGAGGATTTGCCTGCATTCAATTGGCTTCACGGGAAATCGGGACGAAGCAATACTCTGCTTCCATCATCAATGGGATGGGGCACCTCGCCCTCGAGCAGTCGAGCGTTCCGGTGTCGCGTGCGATATCAGCTGCTCGATCCGTGTATCACTGCAATGTACAGTATTGTATGGTTTGGCCGAAGAGGACCGACGTTTTAGTTTAGCCGCTTTGCTTGCTCCATGAGACCATGAGGGCTCTTGAGTCTTTATTGGCTGATCCGACCTTGCAATCTGAAGTTGATCTAGCAACACACGGAGATGATGCTGAGTCCTGAGACAATGCTACCTCGTAGGATAGGAATGGATATCGACACTATAAATATGCGATTTCAGAAGTTGAATATTTAGACTCGGATATAGACGGATCTAAACTTCTCTAATCGATTGGGACTCAGATGCGATCTGAAAATATATGTAGCGTTGCCTAAATCCAATTTGATGGACGACCGCTGGTTTCCAAACGAGCGAATACTCTTCACCATGGGCCTGTTTGGTTGCCCTGATGCAACCATCCTTGGCTCCTGGGATGCAGGTTCACGGTGTTTGGTTCCGTGTACTCGTCCTTGAGCCTGTCCGTGGGCATGCAACCAATGCGCCGGAGCCTGGCTCCCGAAAAACGGATTTGGAATCCGTTTTCTGACAGCATAGCTCGCGTGAGCCGTGTGCGTGTACGCACGAGAGAGCAGCGATGCAGGTACGAGCGCAGATCAAGGCAACCAAACAGTTTCTCGTTGCATCCAGGCTCTGCTGAAGAAGGCAACCAAACAAGCATACCTTGCATGGCCACAGCCTGGGTAACACTGGCTTGGTTGTCCAGATACGATGCAGCCCAACTGAGAAGAGAACCAAACAGGCCCCATGCGACCACGCTGCGTGTTGCTCCATCACATTAAGGCTCCCGTTGTTCTCTCTCTCCCTTGCCTCTTTCTATTACGTGGACCGAAGGCTGCGGAGCCGTTCGAGTCAGACCGGGAAGTGCTCGCATGCTAGCCTATGTGTGTCCATCTTTCTCCTTTTATTTTTTTATTTTCTACTTTTTCCCTTTATCTTTTTATACATTAACATATCTATTTTACATGATCATATATGTATTCATATACTAGTTGAGGACATATAATATAAGTGCACCATGTTTTTTTTTTCTTTTCACCATTTTTCTCTCTTCTTTCACTTTTTCTCTTCTTCTGATTTAAATGAATCTTATGATCACAAATCTAATAAATCTACAAAAGTTATGATGAGGAGTTGTAGCGATAATTTGTCACGGCAGAAGTTATGTACATAAGTTGTGTTCATAACTTTTAGTTTTCTAAAAATAGAAAGTTATGGAAATTATTTTTTTTCTAGAAAAAAAAGAAATGTCAAAAAAATTTATGATGGCAAATTGTGAGGATAAATTGTTCCGTAAAAAAATATGCACATAATTTGTGTGTATAGCTTGTAACTTCCAACAATGAAAAGTTAAGGAAATATTTTTTTTTCAAAAACAAGAAAAAAATTATGCTGAAAATTTATGATAAGTTGTTACTTAAAAAGTTCTGCCTATGAGCTATATAATTTTATAACAATCCAAAAAAACGGGAATGATTTTTGTAGAAAAGAAAAGTCGCGGGAGCTGCTGATTTTGGATACAGCAGTCGTTCACTAATCAGTGGAGTCGTGCCATTTGCATCCCTACACATTGTCATTTTCTACCGAGCATGCGCATACTACTGGCTTCAAGAGGGTCAGGACGCCAAAACGTCGACTGAAACGGATTTTTACCGTTGGCGATGAAGCCATGAAACATTTGCAAGCTAGGGCCGTGTCATAAGTGTGTCACCCTTGTCACTTGTCAGGCTGTGACTGCTTTGATGTTGTCAGGTCGACAGTGCTTTTCTTTTTCTTTTTTCTCTTTCTTTTCGCATTATTGCCATCTTACCCAGCTTGTTGTTAAGCTACAGATGTTACTAGTGTAGGGACATTTAAAGATGGATAATGCTGGCACACGGGTGACCGTCCAGGTGTGTTCTGTCCGGACATCTCGTTCCCGGGCCTGCCCAACGATCAGCCCAACAGGTCTCATCCACTCTACCTTCCGTATGACATGATTTCTCTAAAAAAACACAATGATATTTTCTTTCCCCACTGCCGCACGCATGCAATGACCGCCGCCCGCGGGTGCATCCACCGCGCCGCCCGCCCACCACTGGCCTCTCCAACGCGGCGGCCTTCTCTAGGCGCGGCCTTCCCTTCGGGACGCCGCGCACCCACTCCACCTCACTGCTGCCACGCGCCCATCCCGCGCTGCTCACTCTCGCCCATCACGCGCGTCACCCGCCTGGCCGAGCCAAGCCAGTGATGCTAGCAATGGTGGTGGTGGTGGTGCTCGCGCGGCGCCGGCTCCGACCCCGACAACTGGAATCGCCTGGCCCCAAGCTCCCCCATGTTGCAAGCCCATATTTCAAGTGTTTCAAATGTTCCGTATGTATGTTTCAACTGTTTCATTCGAATGTTGCAAAAGTAGATCGAGATGTTGCATATGTTGCAATTATTGTACACGTATGTTGCAAGTTTCTGTTCTAATGTTTTATCTGTTTTTTTATACGTATGCTGTAAATGTGTTTATCTGGATGTTGCATATATTTCATGCATATGTTGTAAGTATTTTATCTGGATGTTGCATATGTTTCACACATATGTTGCAAGTGTTCTTTTCTGAATGTTGCATATGTTTGCAATTATTTTTGAAGTGTTTTTCATGTGTTTCTGCATGTGTTTCAGACGCATGTTTCGAATGTTTCAGCTATTTCGTACGTATGTTGCAATTGTTTCATCTGGATGTTTTAAAAGTAGATCGGGGTGTTGTGCATATTGCAATGTGAACCACTTGCCGCAGTTGTTAGGACACTGTACATGGAGGGGAGCGGCGCAACAGGTGTGGAGGGGGGCACGGGAAGCAGGGAAGCGTGGGGGAGCGGCGCGGGCGTGCCCCGCTTGTGCGTGCAGCAGGCGCTGGCGCGGGCGTTGCAGTAGGCGCAAGCGTCTAAGCGCGGGGGGTCCGTCCGGACGTTCGGGCGCTAGTACTGCCGTTTAAAGATCAGAATTACTGAAGGTTCAAAAGATTTACAGAATGCAAAATTCATTTTCCAGCTTTCCTCCAAGCTCTGCAGAGTACAAACCCATAACTTCACCAGTTATTTCGACTGCGCCCCCCTGACGGTTGCAGGCTCTCGTCTTTGTCCTCATGTTGCTTGCAGTTCGAACTTCCAAGGGCCTAATTGTTGCGTAGGCTCAACAACGAAGACAAACAGAAGTGCAAATTTGCCAGCCCAAGGGCCTCCATGTGCTGCAGATTCACCAAAGTGGGCTCAGTTACGGGCACAATACAAGGCCCAAAAGGCCCCCTGATCCAAAGTGCGGTAAATGCTGCACATGATTCATGGAAAAATGCATGCACTTGGGGCGACGAGATCTCTCATTTCAGATTTTCAGTATCATATAAACAGTATATGTTATGTACACAAGCACCTCGTTAATTGGAAATACGGCATGCTGCCAACGGACCAGTCAGCCTCTGACGAAATTCAGTAATCCACAACCTAACCTTGTGCTGGGGCTCTGTACCTGACCAGCTGAAGCCGTGGAGCTTGTCACATTCAGCCTATCGGCAACCTAAAGTCACGCTCGACGAATGACAGGAACAATCACCAAGCTCCTCAGGTTTGACTCTCAGCTGGATCGTAGAAAGCAAACGTGCCGAGGGAGATAGAGAGACGCATACATACAGTACATCCGAGAATCAAATCGAACAAAGTGCCAGAACATGCGCAGGAGGAAACTGCAGTCACCGGCGGCGCATGCTGCAAGTTGAGTGAATTCCTCCGTGAACGGATAATCACACAACCGAAGCGTCCTGCAAGGTCCCTGACCCTGTACTGTACCGCGCCGACGGGAGGTCGCCATCTCCATCTTGGAGCTACCGCCTACCTGAACCGGTCGATGCGGGCGAGGTTTCCACAGGAATTCGGCTGTTTCAACGCACTGGGCGCCTGGGCGGTGTCGCGGCGCATGAAAGCCAGTGGACAGTCCAGTCACGGCCATCTCTCTCGCGTCTCGGTGGTGGTGGCGTGCTCTTGCTAGTGACGTCTCGAAAGGCATGGCATGCATGGAGCATGCTGCGGCGTGCTGTTGATTCTGCTGTGTGTGTGGCTGTCGGTCACTGTCCGTTTCTCGGCAGAACAGAAGAAAGAAACCCGCCAAAGTCAGCAAACACATGATCTCCAGTGATCCACTACTCATGGACCAAGCCTCACAGAAAGGCAGAACGGCAAAAGCAATGCGCGGAATGCCCCACAGTTGAAGGTCCAAATCTTTAAAGGCCACCAGAACATGTTCATGCATGGTTTATTCTTACTTATAAGTTCACACCACTTACATATATGTATGTCGGTAGATTTACAAACTAATTAATCAAACTATACTATCATGGTTTCCTCACGCTATATCCTCATCATCACTAAAATGCTCCAAGGATACCCTTCGTATGTCCGATCATTCCATCCACTGCACGCCGACCAACTGCTGCATCAGCTTTTGGCCGATCGATGCGTGCGTGCCTGCGCACTTGCTCACCGGCGACGACGACCTCTCTTCGTAATACAGTAGAACCCCAAGAAGATCCGCTATGTACAGTACAGCTAGCTAAGGGATGTAGCAGCTATACATGAGAAATGAGACCGCGAGCGGAGCGGGCGGCTAGCTCCTAGCTGGCTTGAGCCGCTAGTCACGGCTCGGCTCGGGATTTGGTGGTCACGGACGGGTCGGTCTCGGTGTCGCCGGAGTCGGACTGCGCCGCCGTCTTGGAGTTGGAGAGCGAGAAGACGAGCTCCTTCATGTCGGAGCTGGAGGAGCGGAAGTGCGCCAAGATCTTGCTGAACTTGGGCTTCTTCCGCGTGATGGCGATGGACACGTCGTTGGGGAAGAGGTCCCTGAGCACGAAGGCGTGGAACACCGTGGTCACCAGCAGCCCGGCGACGGTGACGGTGGAGATGCCCGATAGCCCGATGGAGAGCGCCCGGGTCAGCACGTTGGTCACCTCCGTCGCGTACGTGATGGTCGCCACGGACGCGCCGGTCATCGGGAACGTGTACGCCCACCACGCCAGCGAGAAGCGGAAACCCCAGAAGAAGTTGATGCGCACCGCCTGGGTGGGAGTGAGATATCATCATCATCGAAACATTCAATTCAACAGGCGGCAACAGAGGCAAATGTGCTAGCTACGTACGTACCAGTGACATGTAGAGGAAGAGCGCGACGAAGTAGGCGATCCGGGCGCCGGCGTCGAACTGGCCGTTGATCTTGGCCCAGGCCATGGACGCCACGCTCGGGGCGGCGACGAAGAGGAAGAACACGGGGTGGAGCTCCTTGGGCAGCGTCACGTTGGTGGGGAGCCGCTGGTACAGCGTCACGAAGAGCACCATGTAGTGCGCCAGCCCGACGGCGAAGAAGAAGACGGGGCCCTCGCGGAGGCCCATCTTGGCGCCCAGCAGCGCGCCCACGAAGTTGCCGACGATGGAGAGGTGGTTGGACGGGTTGTCCACCTTGGACAGCCGCCGTTGCCCGCCGGACATCCACTGCCCGTAGATCTTGAGCTCCAGGCAGAAGATGGGCGCCATCACCGCGTACCACACGCCGTGGTGCATCTCCGCCACCAGCCGCGGCGCGCCCAGCACCAGGAACAGGCACGCGATCCACGGCGCGAAGAAGAAGTTGGCGCGGACCGGGTGGTAGAACTCGCGCCGCACCGCCTCGAAGTAGAACACCACCTTGAGCAGGTAGATGACGGACACCAGCAGCATCAGCGCCAGCGCCGCGTACCACAGCACCTGGTTCACCACGGGGCTCACGTGCAGGAACGCCGTCGGCGGCGCCGACGCCAGCGTCTTCCACAGGATGGCCTGGCTGCTCACGCCCAGGCACATGCCGAACGCGCTGATGGGGAACCGCAGCAGGAATGGCCACTTCTCGTCTTTCGGCAGCACCGGCACCTCCGTGGCCTGCAACACACGAAAAAAAACTTGTGTTACTTGTGTATCAAAATGAAGGGAAAAAAAAGCGCTTGCTGCTTAGTGCTTACCCTAAGCGTGTCGAGCTCGGGTCCTTCCAAGGCGTCGAAGTAGCGGTCGGCGGCGGGGACCTGGTCGGTCTCCTCCTCGGAGATCTTCGAGTCCGGGGACATGCCATCGACGGGATCCTGCGGGCGGCCGCGCAGGTTGGACAGCTGGCGCTCGAGGCGGCCGGAGAAGGTCTTGAACGGGTCGAACCGCTTGTCGCGCGTGCTGCTGCCGTCGCCCCGCCGTGCCTCGTCGACGACGTACTTGGACGACGGCGGGTGCAGGTTCAGGATGGGCTGCGAGTGGAACCGCGTCTGCTTGATCAGCCGCGGCGAGTGCACGGCCTCCGTCTGCTGCTCCTCCACCGCCACCGGGTGGTGGTGGGCGTCGGCCGGCGCCACGCGCGCGTGATGATCCGCGCACATGAACTGCGACAGGTGGAACCCCGACGGCGACGCCGGCATGCTGAGCGAGACGGAGTACGGGACGCGCGCGTCGTCGTCGTAGGCTCTCGCGGGAGCGACGACGACGCGTGGCGGCGCGCTCGCCGGCGCAGCAGCAGGGATGCTGATGACGATGTCCCTGGTGGTGGTTCGCGCGCCCTGCTGATGCAGCTCCTCCACCTTGTCATCCAGCTCGTCCAGGGAGACGGTGGCGTCGTCGGCGCCGACGACGCAGTCGAAACCCGCGATGGTCTGGGACGGAAGCTTGATCAGGAGCGCCGGGAGCGCGTCGTCTTCTCTCGACGACAGCTCGGTGTTCAGCCTGGCCATCTGCACGTCGTCCTTGCTGCCGATGAACTCCATCGTCGTACCGAAACTCAAGGCACCTGCAGCACACAAACACCATTTATGAGACGCATGTCCAGCAGTCACACACGACAGGCCGTGCATGTATCGTCAAATCCAAGAAGAATAGCGGGAGGAAGACGAAAGAACATGAAGCTAGTATCGCAATACCAGATCCACCAATTCGGCCGAAGCACGGCTCGGCAATCCCGTACGGCGATGCTTGCCATATCTACGGATCGATCGATCGATCTAGTACGTCCTAGCGGTGCTCACCTTTCACTACGTAAAAATTCCAGCGGTTTCTAGACTGTAGACTCTAGCAATGGGCAATCAACCGGGGTTCTCTACGAGCGAAGCAGGCCGCTGCAGAAGAAACTGCAGCTCGGCGGGGCTCGAGGGCGGCCGGTTTTATAGGAGGCAGCAGGCAGGTGGGCACTCCTTTTGGCTTTTGGGCGGCGCGGAGAGGAGAGGAGACCGCGCCGACCGGCGCTTTTGTCACGCTTTCCAAATTTCCCGCACGCGAATTCGCGCCCTAGTCCGTCAATGCATGCCAGCTAACCAGAGGCGTCAGCATCGGGTGCTGAAAATATTTACAAAAAATTCACCACACATTTCTTGTCAAAATTTGACACGACCTCCCCAAAAGATCAAATTGGTCTCCAATGTCACAGTGCAGTGAGCAGTGGCCGTAAAAAGAGGCAGGGATGACATGCTCTGCTTGGCCCAAACAGAGGCAGGCAGAGCAAGAGGGGCGTACGGGCGGCGAGGGAGCCGTTCAGTGAATTCCTTTGCTTCATTCCTTGTGCCGGTAAGGATTCGGCGAGGCAGAGCAAGAGTGGCCGTTCGGGTTTGAATCAGTGCGGGAGGTTGACATGGCAGTCGAACCCGAACAAGTACAGTCACGGACAGCTATTTTCCCCTGACCTGACCTGCCCCGCCCTGCCCGGAATCAACCTCTTCTTGTACGCAAACAAACACGACGAGACGTCCATGGGATCGATGCGTCACGACGTGTGGTTTTGTACGCTTCTCCTCCTCCTCTGTTGCAGGAGTCGCGGTCTCCAAGGATTGTTAACGTCCGGACGCACGACTAAAGTTTAACCTGTGTTACATCGGATCTTATATGGAGTATCATATAGATGTTTGATACTAATAAAAAATAAATTATAGATTTCACCAGTAAATCGTGAGACGAATTTATTAAGACTAATTAATCCGCAATTAGCACATGTTACTGTAACACCACATTGTCAAACTATAGACTAATTAGACTTAAAAAATTCATCTCGTAAATTAGTTTCAATCTATGTATTTAGTTTCGTAAATAGTCTATATTTAATACTCTATACATGCCTAAATATTCAATGAGATACAAACTAAAGTTTAGTCGGGAACCAAACACCCCAGCCGGCAGGCTACAACCTACAGGGGGCACGTCGCCGTCCACCGCTGCGAGGCAGCGACTGACGTGTGCCTGTCCAGTGTCCACTGAAGGATTGGACCGCCCCCAGGTGTGACCTGCACAATCTAGGCAGGACTCGATGGCAGCCACAGCCCACAGCTATGAGCCATGGAATGCTAGCTATTCTGTCCGTGTTCATGACGTACGCTCCTATACAGCCATGAAGCCATGCAACAACGCACACACAGAACTCACCAGGATACCCGTGCGGATGCCAATATTCCCTCCCTCTAAAATCAAGCCCCTGAAAACTGAAACTTTCTCCAAGTTTCTATGGACTTGTCTCTGCATACTGCTCCTTTTCTCTCTAGCGAAAACTCAAACCGATTGAATGAACACATGCCATGTTTTACCATGCAGAAATTACACACGCCGACAGATGCATGCTCATCCCCAATACCTTCTTGGTGTTTGAGGTCAGCAGTTGAGCAGCGTGGCTCCACGGTGGCCTCGCTCGAGGTTTCAAGCTGGACGGGGTAGGCAGGGGAACGAAGTGGAGTAGACGCGGCGAGAGATCGAGTGGAAGGATAGCTACCACTAGCAGCAGCCAGCAACCTAGCTTCGCTAGCACCGGTCGATCGAGTGGAAGGAAGCTAGTCGGAACGAGCTGCTTGCTAATGACCTTGCCTGGAGACTAGGAGTATATATAGACGGCAAGCAGGCGAAGGAGCTGCCGAGTGCCTTTTTTTTTTCTTAGGGTCTGTTTAGATGCAAAAAAAATTAGCAAAATGGACACTGTAGTATTTTCGTTGTTATTTAACAATTAGTGTTCAATCATAGTCTAATTAGGCTTAAAAGATTCGTCTCGTGGATTTCGTCTAAACTGTGTAATTAGTTTTATTTTTTATTTATATTTAATGCTTCATGCATGCGTCCAAAGATTCGATGTGACGGAGAATGTGAAAAATTTTGCAAAATTCTTAGGAACTAAACTGGGCCTTAAAGGAAAAGAAAAACGAAAAATGGGATTCGACGGAAATGGCTCCGCTGCTGTCCGCTGCCATGGAGGACAGGGGTGGGTGGAACTCGCTGGGAAATAGTACTGCTTCTACCGCGTGCCAGAAGAGAAAGGTGGCGAGTCAAACAAACCGCGCTCTGGGTCTTCTACTCCTCGCGCCCTCGGGCTCCCTGCCACTGCCAGGGTGTGGCCGTCTGGGTCTGGGTCCCGCTTCCAGCCACCCACCCTACATCGCCTTGACCAACGCCGTGAACGGAAGGTTCAGCCCGCGCGTGCTTTCTGCTTTCCTGCGGCAGTGTTGGCAGTGGTACGGGATACGGTACGGAGTGCCAGGGCCGGGAGACTCTAGGAGTGCAGAGTTGAAAATCGCAGCGCCACGAGATCATATGAGCGATTTGGTTCATTTACAAGTCCACAGTATACAAAGAGATTTTTTTTGAGAATAGTACACGAAGAGAATTGTTTCCCGCTATAAACTCATGGGGTTTGTTTTTGCTTTTCTAAGGTGTCCCATCGTCGCGGTATCTATCGGGAGGAAAATCGGGGCCATCGCGAGAGCGATGCGAAGGAGGGAGCCCCGTTTCATTGGAACTTTTTGAAAAATCATGAACATTGGATTCGGTAGGCTGCGTTATTTTCTAGTTTGCGATTGCAGACAAGTAAACATATATTTTTTTAAAATCATATATACTTTTTGAAAAGGTGCTGTGATCAATCAGTAGATACTAGGTGAACTGAAATTCCTATTTTTTAAAAAAGAAAAAACATTTTTTTCTCATACTTGACGACATATAGCATCAATGGACATTAAATATGTATATGGGTTATGAAGCAAAAAATAGCTCGTCTTTGCTACTCACGCAGTATTTTCCTGAAGTTGTGACAAGCAAGTACCTCCAAGAAAATTGGAGGTCTTGGTCAAGAGAGATATTATGTGAACTTAATTTGACATGTGCAGTTTCTAATTCTTGATGACTGTAGCTTCGACATAAAACAATTTGTTGTACTTGTTGTTATCAAGCGAAAGCACCTCATCGTCTTTGATATATGAGCATTTTTATTTCTAAGATGTCACGGAACTACGTAACAGTATGTAGAAGGAAACCACAATCTTGAATGTCCTCGGATGTTTGAAAATATATACCACGTGGTGGTTATATGTGTACTTCCAAATTCTGGTTATAAGTCATGTGAGCACAGAATTTCAAATTCTCTATAGTGTAGTGTCATAGGACGAAGTAATCCTATATACGTACCGGTGACGAAGCGGAAATATTTCGTCTTCGATGTTCACATTTCTTTGGAAAGTATTGATAATCATGAACATTAGATTTGGCAGGCTGCTTTATTTCGAGTTTGTGATCACAGTGGCAAGAACAAGAACTATTTACAAGTTATATATATATATATATATATATATATATATATATATATATATATATATATTTGAAAAGGTGCTGTGATCAGTAGATACTAGGTGAACTGAAATTCCTATTATTTTAAAGAAATAACATTAAATATATAGCACATTAAATATGTATATGGGTTATGAAGCAAAAAAAACCCTCATCTTTGCTAGTCACACAGTATTTTTCTAAAGATGTGGCAAACAAGTATCTCCAAGAAAATCGGAGGTCTTGATTGATAGAAATATTATTTGAGCTCTTTGACATGTGCAGTGTCTAATTCTTGACTGTAGCGTCAACATAAAACAAATCATGTACTTGTTATGAAGCAAAAACACCTCGTCGTCTTTGATATATGAGAGATTTTGTCTAAGGTGTCACGGAATTATGTAATGGTATGTAGAAGGAAATCAAATCTTAAATGTCCTTGGATGTTTGAAAATATATACCTCGTGGTGGTTATATGCGTACTTTCAA
The DNA here is from genome assembly GCA_038087645.1 of Saccharum hybrid cultivar R570. Classification (NCBI taxonomy): domain Eukaryota; kingdom Viridiplantae; phylum Streptophyta; class Magnoliopsida; order Poales; family Poaceae; genus Saccharum; species Saccharum hybrid cultivar. The sequence goes on from JAQSUU010000100.1 coordinate 1,963,002, forward strand.
AATTCTTGGGATAGGTGGAGATGACATAGTTAGTGTCAGCCAAGGACGAAGTAACCCATATATGTACCAGTGACGAAGCGGAAATATTTCGTCTTTGATGTTCACATTTGACACCAGTTTTTCAGTGTCATTATGGTACACAGTATGATGAAGGAAATCAGAATCTTATTTTTTTCCTTTGAGTTTGAAAAACATTTATTTCTCCTGACTCAGTTTATGTTATAGTTATATATCGGCAGTTGTCCAAGAATAATGGAGGCTCTAATATTCTCGATGGTTATGCCAACAAAAGCGATAGAATGTGCACGGGCCTATGCGCCTATGGCGAAAGATTCAAAAGTAGTGGCCGGTTCAGCATGCCGTACATTCCGTGACACACTAGGGTGTAAAAAAGAGAAGATGATAGGTGGAATGAGTGAATTGACTGTGTGACGACCGATCAAACTTATATTTCCTCTTAAGTAGTGTTAAGAAATCAAACAGGTTTGAACTTCGAGGCACGTGGAATCATTTGGTGGACTTAGGGCGCGTTTAGCTCCTGTCGTAAGCGCACACGCCACATCTGTGGCCGCGCCGTGAGTTTGGCGAATGAATCGTCGAGCGAGATGGTTGGCAAGCCGCGGCACAAAAATGAACATAATCCTGATAGACAAAATCCTGGTCAACTTTAATTTGATAAAATAAGCAGGTTTTATCTTTGTTTTTTTTAATAGGGGCTCTAGCTATAGCTTTCAGTTCTTCTTTTTTTTAAAAAAAAATAGAGCTTTCTGGTTCACGCTACATATTCCTCTTGGATACGGAGCATGGCCTTAATAGTCTTTGAGTTCCCTCAGCACTGTATATGACCTTATAGCTATACAAGTACGCTCTTACACTGATCCCATGTCAAATTGGCAAGGGTACCCAATTGGCAATGAACACCGCCCAAGCAAGGACACTTTCTGAAAAGGCCCGCCCTAGCTACGTATGCACTGCCATGATTAGAAGCATTTCTAATACATTATGGCTGTGTTTAGTTCCACTAAAAACGTACTATTCCAAAAAAAAAGATTCTCCGTCACATTAAACTTATGATACATGTATGGAGTACTAAATGTAGATGAAATCAAAAACTAATTATACAGCTTGGTTGTACTTTGCGAGACGAACGTTTTGAACCTAATTAGTCAACGGTTGGACACTATTTACCAAATAAAGCCAAAACGTATTACAATACTTTTTTTCCCCTTTTCAAGGAACTAAACACCCGCTATATTATTCCAATAATTCCTTAAACCAGGACGACTAGCTTAGTACGTGCTACGTACAACGTACTTGCTGCTACTGCTAGGTAGCTACGTACAGTCGTACACACTGCCATTGCCCATGATCAGTCAGAACTCAGAAGCATTTTTATATATTATTCCAATAATTCATTAAAACCACTAGTTAGCATGATGCATGGACAGTTAAGTTCACTGTTTCAATAACCGATCTCGGAATTTCCAGCGCAATCATGCAGGCTTTCTCTTTTCTACAAGCTGAGCTAGCTAGGAGCTTCCTGGAACGAATTTCCAGCAATTTTCTTTCCCCACCAAATTCGAATCTTGAATATGCCGAAGAAGGAATTAAAATATTTCATGCATGGTTGTCTGGAAAACCGGCTGCGCCCGCGCGCAGTCGCCGGCTGCTGGCATCTGAACCAATTACTTATGTGTCTAGATAAATTCCGTACTGAGCTCTCGGAATCGATCGATGCTAACATAATGCACTGACAAGGAATAGGGGAATAATAACTAAACTGAATAAAATCGGCAACACCGCGCGCCAAAAGTGATCAAACACATGTATGTAATCTATCGAAAAATAGGAGATTGATTATAGATAGATGCCCTGCTAGTCATCCATCTTGAGAAGAATGAAACAGTGGCTCTGTGTATTTGGTGGCTAACCAACATATATATAAAAAATGCTTTAAATATTTTGGAACATGAAAGCTACTGGTGCGTGTTTGGAAGCTAGCCGTGTTAGAATAAGATCTTTCCAGTCACCACTCACCAGGGAAATGTATGAGACCAAATAAACTAAATCCATCGGAAAGCGATATATAAGCTCTAGAAAATCTAAATACTATATGAACGGAGGACTACATCCATTTGGTTTTCGTTTGAATTTGATGGCACCAAACAATTTGTTTGACCACAAGGTTGAAAACAAACAGACCGTATATATAGACGAGTGGAACGCTAGGCATCATGATGCTTGAAAGAGTCAGGCCCAAGGAAATTTAAGATAATTCCAGTCTTCGACAATGTGGTGAGCACATGCGTAGGATTTCCGGGAAAAAAAAGCCAAGGAACGAATATGCATGCATGCAAATTTTAGAAAAACTAAATATGTAGATTAAATATTGTTGCCTGGTGGCTATTTAACAAAAAAAAAGAGCACATGGGACCAATTAGCCTCCTATACGCGTAAGTGCTTACCCTGTCTTTCTACTTTCTAGCATCTTTAATTTTTCACTTTCGGTTCCAGCGAGCAAGTAAACTACTGCAACACGCAGATTTCTAATTAATTGCAAAACTGTCATCACACACATGAGCAAATAGAGTGACCCAGCAGCACATCTGCCATCACTGTCTCTGTCAGTGCTACTGTCATGGAAGTAGACCTGGAATTAAGATCTCCCCCGACTAAGTAAACCAGGAAGATTTAGCATGCAAATCCCAGCTGGATACCTTCCATCGTTCTATGTTTATTCAGACTCATGTTACACACGCTTGAAGCTACCATTTTGTAAGATCTCCTCCCGACTAAGTAAACCAGGAGGATTTAGCATATGCAAATCTCAGCTGGATACTTGCATCGTTTTGAAAGTTACATGATTGAAAGTTACCATTTTGGTGTGCCAAATATCAACGTCGTCATAGATAAATTAACTTAACCAAAACAAAAAAAAGTGGCAAATGTAAAAAAAAAAACACAGTGAATACTAAAGGATAAGCGCACTTCGCTACACTGATTTTATCCTTGCACGTGTTTTCATTGTTGTTTTGGTTCAAAAAAAAGGTTAGGAAAGCTCGGCGACTCCTCCGGTCCCTTCCCACTGTAGACAGACGTAGTATGTACAGTACGACCAGCTCTCAGGGTAACTGTTAGGTCAGCTCCAGCGTGTAGTTGCCTAGGGTATTTGTATAGATATCATGCATGCTACTCGCTCTATACATAAAGATAGTTGCCTAGGGTATTGTATAGGTCAAACTTTTTAAGTTTGAATAAGTTTGTAGAAAATATTAACAATATTTATATCTCCAAATGAGCTTATTATGAAAATGTATTCAACTACTAATCTTACAATATTTATTATGCATAACAAATATTAATAGGACTGAAGGAGTTACTAATAGGAAATAGTGTTTATCTTTAGTGATCCTTCGTTAGAAATTTTAGTTAGCTAAAGAAATAGTTTATGATATTGCTAGTATCAAAATCTTGTACGCTAAAATTGTCTTTAGCGAAAACATGAGGCTTTTGCTTTGGCTGCCAGCACAGCGCGAGGGCCACATAATTATTGAAGAAGCCATCATGCAACACACGCTGGGAGGCCGCGGAATCTCCCGCCGTTATAGATTTTATTAATATACCGCCACAATAACAAAGAGCACACTCCTATGTGATATACTACTTCCGCCACAATAACAACGTTACTGGAACCATGAGGGTATTGTTCTGTCCGGGAAAAAAAATAATTCTTATATAGTACCAAGTCAAGTCAAATCATTTTAGGTAGGATCAACTTTCTACAAAAAGTATTTGTGAAAAAAGTATTTGTGATAGTCCTTCTGTTCCAAATTATATATAAGAAGTGGTTTTTCTAGATACGTAGTTTTTGCTATGTGTTTAAATATATACTATGTCTAGATGCATAATAAAACAATACATTTAGAAAAGTCAGAACATCTTACAATTTAAAATAGGGAGGGTACTTAATGAGTATATTATTGATTTGCGATATACATCCTTTCATAACATACCTATGTAGTAGTATTATAAATATTGTCGCTCTTTGTTCTATAGATCTGGTCAAAATTGAGATAGTTTGACTAATAATATATCTTCTTTTTTGGAGAGATGTATGCATGCTATTCTTTTATATATCCAAAATCAGGGAAATTTAATCCATCTTTTGTATTTTTGGATAACTTTGGTAACTCCATCTGTCACAATCAATCAGGCACTCTCAGCTGACAAGTATCCCCTGCCTTTGGCGCAACCAGAGTGCGTCCAAGCAATTCCTGTGTCAGCATATATAGGGGCATATCTGAACCTGTGAACCATGACTGCCCCGGCACATTCAGTGTACAACTGTGTGCATGTGTATCACCTAATAGCCTACTACTCCTACTAGTATATTGGCAGTGTTCAGTTCCTCATGAAAAAAGGACAGATCCAGTGCCAGAGGCTCCCACACGAGTGGGGTCTGGGGAAGGGAATAACCGAAATAAAGTCTTACCCCTGCAGAAATTCTGCAGAGAGACGGCTTCGAACCCAGGACCTGGTGACTCGGCGAGCTAGCACTCACCAACTGCACCAGACCTGCCCTTCTTGTTCAGTTCCTCATGGAATGCAAAATATAAAATGCCAATTACTTTGAAATGATGAAATGCAAAATGCCAAAATTTTCATGGATGTGTTTAGTTCCATTAAAAATGTCAAATTTTTCATGGGGTGGATAAGGGCTTTTTGGCTTTTTGGCTTTTTTTTTTTTGCCTCTCGAGGCCAAAATCCAAAATAGAGAATGGATACCTTTTTGCTAAAAAATTTACATGATGTTTAGTTTCATTCTACAAAATGATGAACCAAAACCTAAATTTTTTTTAGTAAAATAGGAAACTAAACACACCTATAGTTGCAATATAGTAGTCCTGCAGTGCAGAACACGAGATGTTTCTATCGGCGGCGCTCCTTAGTTGCGGACAGCTAATAAACACAAACAACACGGGATCATCATCTAGCACGATGAACAGGCTGTTACTTAATCACACGGCCGCGTACCTGCAGGTCCCGTGCCTACTTGTGTGTCTTCGTACTCTAGCACCTGGCTGGATCATGGGTCTTCGTTTTTTTTACAACCACATAGTCATCTATCAATCAGTTGTATCTATCACCCTGTTGGTTTATGTCCACCTAGCTATCTTACACTTTTTTTAATCACCATATGGGAGTGTTTGTAAAAAAATTTAAGGGAGCAAATGATCTCCTTGTGTGTGGAGACACAAATGGAGACACGAGAAGAATACACATAAGCTGCAGCCCGGGTACCTGCCGTACGACGCACTTAACTAAGTGTCAGGTCGATCAAGGGCTAAAATAAATAAACCCAACCGATCGATCCACTGGAGCGAACTAGACAACAGACTGGACCCTACTACACCAAACAGGCACGTACAACTCTCTACCAAACTCCTTTGTTTGGAGAAGAATGAAACACGGACAATATATACAATCCTACAATGGCACGTCACTAATTGTTTCATTTGGAGTTTGAACGAACAGACAACAAGCATCATGGGACGTTCACGCCCACGTCGTCGTCTTATCGCGTGTATATGCTGTATGCATGCATATATGGATATCATCGATCCACCGGCCGGCGGAGGAGCATATATATATAAACAAACAAAGCAGTACAAAACACGGCAAAATCTGGTGGAAGGAAGAAGGGGGGTGTAGTGTAGCGTATGACGTGCGTACCGTACATACCTGATACCTGGCCAGGTCGGCCTAGTAGCCGCAGTAGTAGTGCCTGCCTCGCTAGCCTCCAAGCCCGGCCACCGCTGGTGACTTGGCGTACGTGCGTTCGGTTCGGCGGCGCAAAATCTGGTGGAAGGAAGAAGGGGGGTGTAGTGTAGCTCCTGGCCTCCTGCTTCTGTTGGTTCCAAGTCGTCCAAGCTAGCGGCGGCCCAGCCCGCGCGCGGTACGTTGCCGCGGCCGCGGGGTGCGGAAACGGCGCCGGAGAATGTGTGTGATCAAATCAAATATATTGTCGAGAGCGAGGAACAAGATCGCGGGATAGCCGGAGTGCCGGACGGCCAGGCCAGCCGGCGGCGGTTGGTTGGTGGTGGTGGTGCTGGGGCGGGCTCGAGCAACAGGCAATGCAGCAAGTTGCTGGCGCTGCGGCTAGTACTCCTAGCTGGCTAGCTAGTGCGTCTGGCACTCTCACGCCTCGGCAGCCATGACCCCCCAGGCGCTTTTATAGGGAACGAATAACAGGAGAGCCTAGATAGATGGGCAATGACGACCGAGCGATCGATTTTGCTAGCGAGGATTTTTAGGTCACGCACGATGGATCGATGGCCACGCCGGGCCAGGCCGGACCGGCGATGAGGTGTGGTGTGCGCGCGCGACATGGCCGAGTGCTCTGCTACGGGGTCACGACGTCAGCGCGGGCGGGCGAGTAGTGGCCGCCACATGCGCGCGTGTGTATCTTTGTCAGCGGCCTGGCCGCCGGGTCCTCGTTCGTGAACGCCAAGTAGGAAGGAGTAGGAAGGATCTAGACCCCGCCGGCCAGCCGGCTAGCTAGGTCGTCGTCGATCGCGCGCCGGGGAAAAAGAGAGGCCTTGGTTGGTTCTTGTTGGTTTATTTTTCTTTTTCGTAGTACGTTCGGCTAGGACCATGCCAGTAAAAAGTTAATTTGTGAGCGGTCGTTGTGCCTCCGGGCCAGAGAATTTTTCGCGCGACGCGCGACGTCGACGAGAGAAAAAAAGGCTACGGGCGCTACGAGGTGGTGCTAGGTCCGAGCTACGCTGCCAGCTAGTATGGCTGGCGCGGCACCGCCACGGCAGGGCTCGGTGGGTTGTGCATGGTCTGTTGCCATGGATGGCCACTATTTCCGGGATGAGAGGAAGCATTGAGCGCATGCACCAAAAGGCGCCTCTAGGTCCAGGCGCTTACCTGTGTTTGGTGCGACGACGCGGCGGTGGTCACCCAGGACCCAGCCCGTTAGCGATCTCAGACAGGGTACTAGCTAGTGCCTCTGCTCCGACCCGGCATATATACATGCATGCAGTCATGCAGATCCAAGTATCCAACCATCGTCACAGTCACAGAACATGTTTGACACGGTCCCTTCAGACACCACACAAAGGAACCGGCCGTCTACTCGAGTAGTGCATTGCTCTTTCTACCTGACAAATCGCATTCGCTAAGCGGATGCACTCTCTATTTTCTATCTTTAACAGTGTGAAAATGCGCTCTGCTTTGCAGGCTGAAGGTGCACGCTCGACCTTTCCAACAGACCACTAGCTAGCTCGGTTGCTGCAATGCTTGGACCGAGACTCTCCCCGCTGAGCCGCCTGTAATACCACACCGATTCGACCCGATCGATCGTCGTCGTACCGACTCGCAAGTCGCGAGTCGCGACCGACGCACACGACTGCACCTTTCCGACAGGTCATCACTACCTAGCTTGTTGCTTGTTGGTCTGGTCGCGATTCTTGGACCTATCTGATCAGGGGCGGATATTGGGCTAGGGCCACTAGGGCCACGACCCTAGGCGTGGCCCAGAAAACCTATTATGTCCCTCTAAAATTCTCCTGGCCCAAGCTCGCAGCCCATGGTCGCGCGGCCCAGTTTTGCCCAGCTCGGCCTCACGCCTGAGGCATCCTGCGTCGCTGTACGGCGACCCTTTCCCTGGCGCTCAGCTTTCTTCTCGCACGCCGCCTCTCACTAGGCGCTCTGCACTCACTAATGTCCAAACCCCTAGCGCATGACTAGCAGCTGTCCGTCGCGGCGGCACGCAGCCAGCAGCCCCCTCCCGGAGGCCAGATCGAGGGGAAGCCGTGACGGCGCCTAGAGGTTGAGCCGCGGCACTGCGGCCTATGTCCATAGCATGCGCGTCTTGCTGTGGCCTGGACCTGGTGGTCATCGGACCAGCAAGTGGTGGCGCCCCTCCTCTGAACCAATGTAAACATCCATCCACCCAATCTAGATCAACCCAAATTCCATTGGTGTGTTCATGTATGCATCTGACATAGCAGATGGCACCGTTTGTATATTTTATTAAGATTGGATGAATCAATGCTGTACATTGCGGATCTCTTCATTCATAAAGATGGAAACACATGTATACCCTTCACTACTTTTATATCCAGTTTTTTTTTGTTGATTATGCATTTTCTTTGTTGCTTTTCTTATCTATAGAGTATTTAAGCCGGTAAGCCTGTAAAACCGGTGCTGATGATTCACTCACTTAGATAGTGGCCCTAGGCGTCAAAATTCACCAGCTCCGCCACTGTGTCTGATGAGCCACCTCGCGCGCCCTCGCGCCAACGAACGATCTGTTACTCTACCAGGCCAGGAGATCGCCACCGACGGCGCGCTGCTGCATGCCGCACTCCACAAGAGCCGTCCGAGTCCCGACTCCACCGCGTCGTCGTCGCACCCGAGACCCGACCCGACCCATGAAGGAAGGAAGGCGGCAGCTAGTGGCGGCGGTATCTGCCTCTGTATCGCCCAACAGCAACAGGCCAACACTGTGTCAGCCGAGCAAAAGATTTTACAGTCGATCTGCAGACGCAGTTGCATGCGCAGCTAGCGCCTGATGGTCGGATGATTGGATGGCGTCGCGTTGCGTTGCGCGACAACTGGTTCCAGGGGCATCCATCCAAAGACCAAAGCCGGTAAAGCTACTACTAGCGTCTAGCGGCGAGATTCTTCCCAAGTGGGCGACCCAATAAGGCCCTGTTTAGTTGTAAAAAATTTTGCAAAATTTTTCAACATTCTCCGTCACATCGAATCTTTGAACGCATGCATGAAGCATTAAATATAGATAAAAAATAAAACTAATTACACAGTTTAGACGAAATGGACGAGACGAATCTTTTAAGGAAAAAGTCTACTTGAACCCCAACTATGGGGGTCGTCTACTTTACCCCTAAACTATGAAACAGTATAATTTACCCCCTGAACTTTGCAAAACCGGCCAAATCACCTCTCGAGCGGTTTTAGGCGGTGGTTTTGCTACAGTAACAACTGTTTTGCTACAGTAACAACGGTTTTGTCTTTTTCTTTTTATTTATTTCGTCTGAATCTTTGAAAAATTATAGTAAATCACAGAAAAATCATAAAATGGAAAATCCAATTTTGTTGGACTCCACATGAGTAGATGTACACAATGAACATATAATATAGTATGCTTTAGTATAAAATTTTTTGCTGTAAATTTGGATCTATTTTTTTCTGTAATTAATTTGAATAATTCATACAACAAAAACTTTGTACTAAAGCATACTATATTATATATTCACTATGTAGATCTACTCATGTGGAGTCCAACAAAATTGAATTTTCCATTTTATGATTTTTCTGTGATTTACTATGATTTTTCAAAGATTCAGACGAAATAAATAAAAAAGAAAAAGATAAAACTACTGTTACTGTAGCAAACCACCGCCTAAAACCGCTTGAGGGGGTGATTTGGCCGGTTTTGCAAAGTTCAGGGGGTAAATTAGACCGTTTCCTATTTTAGGGGGTAAAGTAGACGACCCCCATAGTTGGAGGGGTCAAGTAGACTTTTTCCAATCTTTTAAGTCTAATTAGACCATGATTGGACACTAATTACTAAATAACAACAAAATTTGCTACAGTGTCATTTTGCCAAATTTTGGCAACTAAACCGGCCCTAAGTTCTTCTGTCTTCACCGGGCCAGAACCAGACATGTACCGAAACTGACCGAAAGATCAAAGGCCAGCCAGACAGTTACTTAATGCCTATTCTATAGGAACAACATGGCAACTGGATTAGTATTAATTACTCCTAAGTTACTATGCTAACCCTTTTTAGGAGTTACTAGTAATATTAATTGTGATAGTGTACGAATACTGCACATCCTTTTGGTATCACACAAGAGTACGTTGGTTTTTAGTCACACAGTACATGACTATTCTATCCGAACAACATCGCATCTGGGTTAATTACTCCTAACCATGCTAACCCTTTCGGAAATGCTCCACCGCGGACGTCCATCTTGCGCCCGGACGAACGGACGCTACGTGCCGTCACGTGGTCCACGTATTTTCCCACCACACAAATATCTACTCCCCTCATGTAGCCAGACTCATCCTTTTCGATTCCATCTCCTCTCTCTCTCTCCCTCCCTCCCTCTCCCCTCCGTCTCTCCATCGTGGACCTAGTGACTCTCCTCCCCATCTCGAACTCACGTGTTTGCGTAGCTGGTGGTGTTCGTGCTGGCTAGGTAGGGGGGTGCTTGTCGGCTGTTGGCCGCTCGCTAGCGGTGCTGCAGGGGATATTCGCGCGAGCAGGCCGTCATGCTCGCCGGTTGCTCCTCGTGCAGGAGCTCACCCAGCGCTGCTCTCGTGGCCTCACGTGGGTGCTTGCCCATTGCAGTGCCTCCACTGGGGCATCGACGAGCTCCATGCACCGCCGCCAATCTTCGCACCGGCGTTGAGCTTCGCAGCGATGAGCCTCCTTCGTCCAAGCAGCAATGTGATATTGCGCTGGAAAGCGCAGGTTGCAAGCATATGTTTCGAGTGTTTCAGATGTGTGTTGTAAGTGTTTCATATCGATGTTGCAAAACTAGATCGGGATGTTTCACATGTTGCAATGGCTATGTACGTATGTTTCAAGTATGGGTTCGAAATGTTTTATCTGTTTCAGACGTATGTTGCAAATGTTTAATCTGGACGTTGCAAAAGTAGATCCAGATGCTGCATATATATATATATATATATATATATATATATATATATATATATATATATATATATATATATATGTTTCAAATGTTTTCATACGTATGTTGCAAGTGGTTTCATATGAACTTTGACAATGCTTTGCAATGGCTACACACATGGTTTTTAAGTTTTTTCTGTTGTTTCGCAAGTGTTTCAGACGCATGTTGCAAGTGTTTTAACTGTTTCGAATATATGTTGCAAATGTTTCCTCTAGATGTTGCAAAAGTAGATCTGGTGTTGCACATATTTCAGTGGGACCCATCTACAGCAGCCGTTATTTACTATTATGATACCGTACAAAACATACTTTTGATTAGTTATACGATACATACACCCATACATGTGCATGCCTCACTGTGAATGGGCTCATTGCATCGAATACCACTAAAAAAGTCGCATACCACTAAAAAATGGCATTAAATCTTAGAATATTTTAGGAAAATTTCAAAGATCCGCAACAATTCGAGGATTTAAATCCAAGTAGACAGGCTTCACCATGATAAACTCAACCAGCTGAATTACCTCTATTCACCACAAAAGTATTTATTTTGGTTGCGTGTGGTCAACACATTTAAGATCTTATCATTAATGTCCTTCTGAATAAACTAGGATTGTTTGGTTACCAACCATAATTTGCCATGACTAACCTTAGGTAAGTGTGGCAAGCCATAAAAAGTGTGGCTAGAAAATTTTGATCCATATTTTGTCACCCATAAGGGAATCTTGCATTACTTTTTTTTATTCTATGACATGTTGAGATTAGGAGAATCTTGTCTAAGTTTAGTTACCAGCAAAACACTTGTCAACACTTGGTCAAACTTACCTATGCTAAAGTGTGGCTAGCGACCAAACACCTCGCCAATGTTTGAATATAGTAATATAAGATTTAACATATTTTAAAAGGAGTAAACTTACAACAAATTGACAGATGGGTGTAAATCGGTCCATTAATTTGTCGACTGCTCAAACAAGTGCAACAACTTAGCAAATTGACGCATATCAAGGTGGCAAAATATGTACTCACTGGTTATTAGATGATAGGATTAATAATGATCCAACCAGCATGAGCATCCCAAATCAAACCGAAAACATACCGGATAGGTTGCATGTTACTGGAAATGATCCCATTTATATTGACAACATAATAATACTATATATTGTTCAAACATCAATGATATTCGTATGAACAGTATTATCATAATGGTGCACAACGGCATATTATATCTCTCGGGCAAATAAAGGATTATTACTTTGCGTTATATTAATGCATATAGAAGTGATCAAAATAGTGTAATTAACGTTGGCTCATGCTATTGCCGAAAACGTAGAGGGATTAGTACATGGACCCCAATATCCCAACCACCTCTCATTTGTGAGTGACTAGGTTATTAGGTCCCTGCCTGGATCAGCAGTGTCACCATTTGAGTGGTGGTATGCACCCAGTTTGGGTGGATACCGGATCCACTGAATTTTTTCCCCTTTCTACAGGCATCTTTAACTAAGCATCAAAGCTTAGGCGCCTTTAATTTGCAAAATGCGTAATGGAATCACACGCACACTATGGGTGGTTCAGACTTCAATGCCTATATGTGGCCACATGGGTGGATACGGATATATTGCATGCACATGGAGATCCGATCGATTCATTAAAGAATCCGTGCTAAAGGGTAACGTGTGCATGCATATCATATCTTGCATGATCCTGTTCATCCGGTTTATAATCCGTATTTTTCAGTTTATTTTTTTTTTCTTCAGTCGGAACAATATTTTTCCTCTTACAACAAATAAGCCAACAGTGTTTTTCAGCCGGCTTATCAGTACAGTCGAATGAGACCCATGCCATGGGTCGATCCATAGCGATCGGAAGAGCCACCGTACCATAGGGCGAGGTTGGTGATCGATGATGTTAGAAGCCATTTTTTTTAAAGGGTTAGAAGCCTCTTTTCGATCGAGGTGGTAATGCGAATGTTCGGTACCATAAGCGGGTGACCATTGACGCATGCATGCATATATACTATGTGTCTATACCGAACGGTCTGACCGGCCTATCTGAGACGATACCTGACCTTATATATCACCAAGAGATGCAGCTAGCGCTTTTCAGCTAGGCGGCCCCGATCCCGGCCAGAATCTGGTGCACTACAGAGACGAAACGGATATGCATGTATATGCCGTTCTGCGTTTTGGCCTACCATGCTGCATGACGCCGGCCGGGAAAGTACGTACACGCGTAGGTGTGTTCTTGGCCGCATGCGTGCAACGTTTTCCATGGACCAATAGTTCTATATATTTGAGCTGCTACTAGTCGGAGTACATACATTACAACATGCATGTACGCGCGCTTTGTTGGCAAGAAAGTGCACGCGATGTGGATGGCTTTATATATTGTACTTTTACGTAGGTAACACAAGATAACGCAGGCGATGGCGGACTGGCCAATGGCCGGGTGTGTAGCGCGATCGATCCACATTATTATTGCAGATTAATCGATCGATCTGCTGGCCCGTGCGTGCCGACAGTGAAGCAAGCTAATAAGTTACTAGAGTTGAAGACAGATGTCAGGCACAATTGCACAGAACAAGGCAGCGCTCCCGGCCCGGCCCGGCCGGCGGCGCCGACGCCGCGCGAGCCCGCACGCATCATCCTGCATTCCGCGGGCAGCTCGATCGCCTTGGTGTTGGTGGGAAGAGATAACAGCGGCATGCAGCTCTCGGTCACGCCGCACTACTTAGCTTGTTCCCACTCGGCGATCGAGCGCGTTGGATTCTTCGCGCGTTGCTCGATCATTTTGTCCTCATTGATCGATCGTGCGAGGCGATGCAGCGCGCCAGCTTATGATGCCCGAAAAGTGCGCTCTCCCTTCCCTTGCACGGCGGAAAAGAAGTGAGCTTTTCTCGATGGCAAGCACACTGTCACTGGTGAGGAGACGCGCAACCACACACAGCAGATCGATCGGGTCGACACGCACGATCGACCACACTTGGCAAAACGTGTACGAAAGCGATGGACGGGTCGGAGTTCTCACAGCACCACCGCGCGCGGTTTATAGTACAAATTACCGGTACGAACTAATAAGAGTTCTAGAGCAAGAGCAGCCACAAGCCCACAATCATGCATGACAGTACGTAAATGTCCCACTCAATTCTATGGATACCGTTGGTCTGGTCCCGGCCCTGATCTCGCGGGCGCAGCCCTCGAGGCCGAATGTCCGATCCTCATGTTCCATGCCGTACTCGCTATGGCCGTGTTCAGATCCCAAATTTGGCCGCCCGAACTGGGCTCTGCTGCTACAGTGTTCCTGTCGGAACACTGTAGCAGTTTTTGTTTTTTAGTGAAAAATTGTTCAAAAATTGATTAATTAGACTCAAAATGTTCGTCTCGCAAAGTACAACAAAACTGTACAATTAGTTTTTGATTTCATCTACATTTAGTACTCCATACATTTGCCGGTATTTTGATGTGATGGGGAATCTTCTTTTTGCATAGTAGAATTTGGGGGGAGAATTTGGGATCTAAACCAGGCCTATATCAAACGAGGCTGGCTGTGATAGATGGGCGTACGGACGCGGACAATGCTGGGCATCGATCTGTTCATGCATGCATGCATCAGCGATCGGTCAGATAGGAACGCAGTACAACAAGTTCGTCTTCGTACGGGCGAGATGGGATCATGGGACGTCCACGAGACCACGACCGATGCACGCCTCATTCTTTTCACTTCTTTCCCACTTCTGTTTTGCCCTTTCCACGCTAGCTTCGGGCTTCCGCTCGCGCATGTTCCGCTTCCGCCCGACTTTTCTCCGCCACGGAAGTTCCGCGATGATATTTTGAGTGTGCTAGTTACTTAAATTTTGTTTAAGAAACAAACTATTTGATTTACATAAATGGTAAAAAATATCCCTCTTTCTAAAAACACGTAGCTAGAGACGGTCAATCTATCTACCAAGACACACAATATCATACCGTCTCTTGTGTTAACAGAGACGCTTTCAAAAACTGTTTTTGCTACCAAAAAGCTAAAAAGCTAACTAAAGGGATGAAAACCATAGTTCCTTGTACAAGAAAGTTGCTTTTCCGCACATACAAAACCCGCAGCACTCAACACCCTGCTTTCGCGGCTGCGCGAACTCATTAGCGGAGCTAGAAGCTTTTATGACCCTAGGCAATTCTTATTATACAAAAATATAGCTAGAAAATTACAGAGTTCTACTTTGATATAAAGAAAATTTCCTTTTAAACGTTGGCGACGAGCCCGGCCACTGCACGAACTCCATCTTTTGATCAACATTACCCTCTACCAGCAGTAAAAAGCTTACCCTGCATTCTTTTCTTTGTTCCTTCGTTCTTTCCATCATCCACGACTACAGGGGAGCAACCGACGTGCTAGGGTTGCAGGGCGGCAGAGATGGTAGCTCTAGGTTTGAGGGCAGTGACTCTCCATCTTTGGCGGTCAGCTCCTCTCCGGCATCACTCGTCATCGTCTTCTCCTCTTCCCTGGACACCGCGTCCTGCACGGTGCTAGCAGCAACATCGATGGCTGCGCCTCGTCGACCATGCGCCGCCGCTTGCTGGGTTCTTCTCCACCGTTCCTCTCTGTCCTCTTCTCTTCCTCACTGAACCTGTGCCATGAAACATTGATGTTCTGCTCGTGGAGCAGGAGATCACCCGATAGAGCAAGCGAGGTTTGAGGCCTCTAGTGATATGCTGATGACAACGAGCGGCTTTGTGGAGGTGTATGAGAAGAATCTCTGGGACTCTAATGCTGCCCGAGCCTGAGCGTTGAAGACTCTTGTGGAGATGGGGTGGCTACAAGATGTGTATATCACTTGCTCGTGCACTCTTGTATTTCAGAACCTGTAGTGCGAACCACTAATTGCTTGTGGAGCAAACCATTACTTCCTTGTGCCGAGAACATGTATTGTAAACAATATTTGTATGTGCTCTTGCTGCCATAAATATTGTTATTTCTTATGAAACAAATGTTATTTACATGTAAATCATCAGTGAACAATCCAATGTCAATCAGTGAAATGTTTTTTATGTGTCGACCAGTGAATAATTTAGTGTCTTAAGATCAATTAGCATTCATGAGCATTACAAACAATTCTTGACAAACTTACAGTCCCACAGCTGTTACAACCAAACGACTTTTTAACTTTCCAACAGCTCACAACAACTTTTCCGTAGCTCACAACAACTTTTCCGTAGCTCACAACCTTCTTGAATAAGTCTTTCAATTGGTTGTCCTATTAACAGGTCGAACTCCATGATATCAAAGATATAGAAGCTCAGATAAACCATGGTTCCTTTTATCTGGATAGGAAGGACATAAAGTATTCTAAACTTGGGAGAATGTGTCCCGAAGGACTTTGAGTTGTTGGCTTGGCCCACTCTATGCTTGTATATGTCATACATGATGGTACCTGGAGGTCATGTCATCGTAAGCTACTTTAGATGCAAATTATAAGGAGTTATTTTGGATTATTTGTCATATGACATAGGAGCATGTGGGTAATTCGTATGAAGATTAGATGTTACTTCAGATTTTTATAATGGCATAGTCAGGTAATTTAGATGAATATTATGGGTTAGTTTGGTCTATTTGACAATTTTTAATGATTTTATATATGTAGTTAGTATTCATAACCAAAAAATCACAATATTATGATAAAAGATGAGTAAAAATATGTTGTGCATTGAAATATTTATAAGGATATTAAAAAATTTCACTATTCTTTTTTTCGGGAGGGGGGCACGTGCGCCCCTGGTGCCGCCATTGATTCACACGGAAGAAGCTCTTAAAACGAGAAACTTGCTTTAGGAGTTCCTTACAAAAGATGGAGTTCGACATCCGTCTATTCTGGAAGTTAGAGAAGCTCTTAAAACAAGAAACTTGCTTTAGGAGTTCCTTATAAAAGATGGAGTCCGACATCCATCTATTCTGGAAGTTAGAGAGCATATTTTTACTGGCAGTGTATCATCACTTGCGAGGCTTATGTCAATTCAAAAGCATGTCATTGTGACCATTGGGCAACAACTAGGCTTGATAAGAGCTGGTCTAGGAAGCAATCGGTTGTTTTATGGACTTCTGGCACTCTGGGTGTTGGCAGAGCCAAAAACACCCGATTTCTAACCAAAGTCGGGGTCACGTCGGCACGCCGTCGAGTGTCGACGACGTGCACTTAAAAAAAATCTTTGGAACGAGGCAGTTTTGGTCTCTGGCACTCCCTTCCTTTTAGGCGACAGATATTGCATATACTTTATGTTAAAATTGCAGCTTTAGTTTGTTGTAATTTCTGTGGATATAATCTGCAATTTTCTAATCTGGTTATAAAAAAACCCGATAGACTAAACTACAAACCTGACAAAATCTACGTTGACACAAAGACAATTAACAAGTCATAATTTTTTGGGGATAGTTAGACAAGGACAAAATGTTAATATATACGTTGACACAAAGATAATTAGCAAGTCACAATTTTTTTCCTATAGCAAGGACAAAAATTAATATATATGTTGACATAAAGACAGTTAACAAGTCATAATTTTTTCTATAGTTAGACAAGGATAAAAGATAATATACTATAACACGAAGACAATTAACAAATTATAAACAAATCCTGCAAAATATCTGGCACCAGCTACCGCGCCAATCAAGGAGCGCTAACATAACAAGCAGGAAGAGAACGGACAGCATAGGGGAAATCGCGCCTCAACTCTAGCGGCCAAAAAATCGCTTGTTGCCAGCCCATAAAACAACCGAGCGTTGTTTAGTAGTATTGCTCTTTGATATAGACACACTTTAGAGGTGGCAAGCGTCTGTTTGTTGCATTTTGTGATCGAGTGACAAGCCTATCTATGACTATGATCTATTGATCTCCCGGAGTGCGAACTGCGAAGACTTGGGTCATCACACGGTTAACACACTTTCCAGTCCGCGGTACATCCGCGTCCAGTCCGTCTCTACCCGCTTTTCGTCGAGATGCCGTGCGACGAGCACCTCACTTTCCACCCGCAATCGCGCGGGTATTCCGATGCCCTCCGGTTTAAACCACTCTCGCGGAAGGGCAAAAGTTCACGGTACGATGTCGAGTAGATTGTTCTAGATCTCCACCGAGCAAGAGTAGTGAAAGACCACATGTTTCGCTCCAGAAAAGAAGGGTCATCAGTCAGATGCCGTGGCTTAATGCACCTCCTCCCGCTCTGTGGAAAGATCAGTTGCTTAGCCAGTGGAAGCCGTGTTTATCGGGGTCACTAAAATTGTTGCTGAAGTGACGCCAACACACGCGAGAAGAAAGCAGGATGGATCGACGCACTTTTGGTTAGTGGAGAAGGTGAGGGCCCCAGGATTTGACCTAAAACTGTCCAAGTCGGATAGCCGGTACGGAACACGGTAGGATTATGTTATGTTGCAGTCCACATCAGACGGTACGTTCCGAGGTTTAGGATTTTGTTTCGTGCTCCTTTTCGTTGTTTTTTTTACCTTTACCCTTTTGGCCTTTTTCATCGTGCGTGCAGCGTGCTTGTTCTTTTGGGGGCGCCTGATTTCCCATTCTTGAAAGATCGCGGAAGGAGGCATCATATACTGCCTTAAAAAAGTACTGCGTACCTGTTCTTCTAGGACGCCAAGAGATTTACCGTGATTTTTATTTTTTAGACTAGGAAAAATGTCCCAGCGCTGCCACGAAAAAGAGATTTTACTAAGTTAACCTGCAGTTAAAAAGTCTCCACTATCATATTGTTTGTGTCGAATACATCACACAACTTTAATAATTTACCAAAAAAAAAATTGTCGCACAAAATTAACATTTGACAAACAAATAAACTTATTTCTAGAGCATGGTGGTGTTACATATTGTCGAACCATCATTGTCTGATGTGTTAGAGCCGGCAATGATTATACTTTGTTGTCGTGTTGTAAGCCTAGGATTTGGCAATGATTCGGGATCATATTCACACGACAATGAAAACATCTTTCACTATCGTCTAGATGCACAACCCGGCAGTGATATATCACTATCAGTTAGAACCTACAGAGATAGTCGGATTATGACTGTCGGTTGATAACATCATCCCATAGTGACATGGCTTGACAGTGGTATGATGACATCACTGTCGGTATATTGGTTGACCCAGTAGTGTTTGGTGCCATTGGATCCACCTAACCACCGATCACTAGCTCCTCCATCACCGGACCAAGCTGCCACCATTGCTTTTGGTTACAAAACATGCATCCAAACACACGCAGATCACTCCTAGAGGCGGTTGAGCCTGTTTGGCGGAAATGCTAGGCCGCCCAACCTTAGGTGGGGTCGTTGAGTGGGCACCTTCATGTACAGTTGTTCAGTCCACCGCTATTGTGAACGAAGTAGATGTCCAAGGTCTTCTCCTCCAGATGGATCTGGTAGGAAATTGTATTGTTAAGCTCAAGTGGTGAGTCCTGAGTCCAAGTGCCATCCATTTGGTCCCTTAGATCAACATGACTTCAACCCTTCTCCTCGTTGGCAAGTTGGCCATGTTTGATGGGACAAACTTTGCCAAGTGGAAACACTTGACGAAGATTCACCTTGTTGGTCTCTACGCAGAACTTTAGAATGTTGTGAATATGGGTAGTTTAGTGATCAGCCATGGACTTATATATACTAGATGAGGCTAGTGTTAGAGGTAGCCTTTGGAACCCTAATCTTATTTGCTCTAGGTTAGCTAAGTGCTTTAGACTGGGAGGGCTAGAGTAGAGAGATTTGACCTCCTCTTGCTCTAGTTTTCCGATTCTAGTGGGGGGATAAAAGGAGGAGGCTTGACCACGTTTGTATTGGTGAATTCATGGTTGGTTAATCGAATAATTTCTGAAATTCTCGAGTTCATCTTGTTTCCTCCTTTGTTTTCCCTTTTTCGTGATCTTACGGAGCGATTTTTTGGTGATTTTGATCTGCTACTTTGGTTGATTTGTAGGTTTTTGGAGTGTTTTGGGACCCTTGGAAGTTATTATTCATATCATGGTTCAAAGCTCAGCTCTTATCTCCAAAGTTGCAATCTCCAAAAGTCCTCATTTCTAGTTTTTTTTGTGAATTTCTTGAAAATCTTTGTGATAAGGTTTTTAGGATGTCCTTGTTTGATATTTAGGTGCTACGAGACATTGGAAACGTACATAGGCACTGCCTTTAGCAGATTTCCACAAGTACCTAGAAATCACAATTTTTAGGTTTCTTGCAAAACCTCATTTTGAGAGGGGTTTGAAATTGCCGTCCAAAATTTAATCTTTTAGGACGATCTCTTGGGGATAGTTTGAAATCGGTTAGTCAAGGTGTGTGCAAAATTTCATAGTTTTTGGAGCTGGTTTGAATTTATTTCTATTTTTTTCTTGGAGAAGACTGCAGTTTGTGTGGAACTGCGAAACCTCAAATTTTGCTGACCTTTGGTATTTTTTTGCTTATTGTTGGTGAGTGTCTCAGTTTTGCTCTTTTCTGTTTTGCTCTTGCAGTGTTTTAAGCTTTCTCTAATCAACCCTAGGCCCTAGGGTCATCTTGTCACATACTAACATGTGTGATTTTTCTGGTGTTGAAGTTGGGATATATGCCAAGTTTTATCGAAGACTTTTGATTGACCTCATTTAACCTTCGTCTGGTCGCCGTTTGAATAGGCTATTCCTATATAGAGCTAGAGGTAATTGATACAGAGAAGCTGAGTTTTCTATCCGACGTTCACAGAAGCCTGTCCTTCCACCTTAGTAGTCTGTCAATCTTGTATTGTCAATGAGTGGTTGTACGTCAATTCTTCGTAATTTTCTTCATCGCACTCGCAAAAAAAAACTACGTAGTTTTCTTGTATGGATTGGCAGACCGGGATATTCACCGTGGAATTTTGAGATCTTGACCGGGAATCTTATGAGGATTGCATGTCACGTCTGATGGTGCTACACTATAGGCCTATAGGGATACTATGGCTGTGTTTGTTCCGCTGGCAAAAATTTAGCTCTGTCACATCAAATTTTAGATACCAATTAAGAGTATTAAACATAGGCTAAGTACAAAACTAATTATATAGATTGGAGCTAATTTACGAGATAAATCTATTAAGTCTAATTAGTCCACGATTTGACAATGTGGTGCTACAATAAACATTCGCTAATTATGGATTAATTAGGCTTAATATTCGTCTAGCTAATTAGTCTATTCCTGAGCGATTAGTTTTATAATTAGCTCATGGTTAGTCCTCCTAGTTAGCATCCGAACGTCTGATATGACACAACTAAATTTTAGCCCCTGGATCTAGATACAGCCACATATAATACCAGGTGCTTTGATGCTGCTGAGCTCACATTGTTTGGGATTCTTTCTGGTCACTAGATTGGATGTGAGTGTCCACGGTGGGACTCTGGTTTACCTGGTTGATAATGATAGAGTCAGGGTGTCCGATAGACGGACACTTCGCTTAATGGGCCTAGGACCGGCCCAGGCAACGTCCCCAACTACTATAACATTTCTCCACTCTCTCTTTCGGTCGCAACCACTACTTCTACGGAGCTAGTCCACAGCGGTCGCGTCCACCGTGCAATCCGCTCGCCGCAGCCAATGCTACGTCCGCTCGCACCCAGTCTGCCTCGCCGCAATGGCCATCCTCCGTTGCGTCCCATCCCGCAGTGCGCCTGCCCCAATCCCGTGCCGCACCACCATCCCACGTCGCGCCCCCGGCCATCTCACCTCGTCTATCCGGTGGCCTCCTCTCCCACCGCGGCGTCCTCACCCACTAGGAGTGCCCAATGCCCCACGGATCCGGTGGCCCTCCCCCCTACTGAGAGGTCTTGATGGCTAGAGGGAGGGTGAATAGCCTTTTTTTAAAAAATCTACAAAGATAAGCTAAACAAGTTTATCAATATAACAATTAGCGAGATGCGAGTTTTGCTTAGCCTATGGGGTGTTTGCAAGCCACCTAACCAATTCATAATTCTAATATATTTGCACTCAACCGCACAAGTCAAACCGAGAAGGTAACTACAACTACAACTAGCAAACTACACAAAAGAGCTACTCTAGCAAAGCTAACTAGCTAGCAAAGATAACTAAGAAGGTAATGCCAAGTTGAGTTAGGAGAGTTTCACCGAGGGGCGAAGTATTGAGCCAACCAATATGATCAACAATGAATACCAAGATAACCGAACACCGGGATCAATCAATCACAATATGAAAGTGATGACACGAAGATTTATCCCGAGGTTCACGTGCTTGCCGGCACGCTAGTCCCCGTTGTGTCTCTCTTCACCACGTGGTTCGGTGGCTAATCGGTCTCACGCCGAGCCTCTCAAAAGGCGCCACAAGAACCTACCAAATGGCAAAAGGTTGCAAATGACACGAGTAATTCACTAACGTTGCCTTTGGTGCTTCACCGAGGTAGGCACAAACCCCTCACAATCACCGGAGGTGGCCAAGAACAATCACCAACTCTTGCTAACGCCTCCAAGCTGCTCCAAGCCGTCTAGGTGATGGCAACCACCAAGAGAAACAAGAATCCCGTAGCAAATCAACCACCAAGTGCCAACTAGATGCAATCTCACAATGCAAATGCACTTGGATCACTCAATCTCACTTCGAATATGCAAAAAAGCAAGAGAGATGAGTGGGAGGAGAGTTGCTTAGCTCAAAGTGCTCACAAGTATGTCAAATGTTCGAGGGCTAGAGCCTTGAGCCGGCCAACGAGTATTTATAGACGTACCCCTTCGAATATAGCCGTTAGAAACTTGAAACATCCAAAATCGCGCTGACTGGACGCGCTGGTCCAACTGACCGGACGCGCTGGTCGCACAACGGCTAAGTCATGAAGCACTGACCGGACGCGCTGGTCCAAATGACCGGACGCGCTGGTCGCACAACGTCTAAGTCGCGAAGCACTAACCGGACGCGCTTGACGCGCTGACCGGACGCGCTGCGAATGACCGGACGCGTGGGTCCCATGACTGACCGGACGCGCTGGTCATGCCTGAGCAGCACACAACAACACAATGACCGGACGCGCTGGAGAAATGACCGGATGCCACAGTGCCAGCGTCCGGTTTGAGTCTAGTAAGCTCCCTGAATGACCGGATGCGTCCGATCGTCAGTGATCGGACGCGCTGCGCGTCCGATCATCAACCTGAAACTCGCGTAGACGCTGAACACTGACCGGACGCGTCCGGTCAACCAGAGACCGTGTCCGGTTCAGCGTCCAGTCACCTCTGTGACCTGCGTTCGCTTCTGTTTCTTTTTCAACTTCCGGCGTAATGGAAAATAGTCGTTTCAACTCCTCGAAAACGCCTGAATCCCGCCGAGCAAGCTCGGCGGGAGGGAGAGAGGACTCCAAACCCTCTCTACCGCTCAAACTCCACCGCCTTCGCAACGTGCTAACACCACCAAGTGATCTCATCATGTGTGAGTGTGTTAGCATTTTCACAATCATTTTTCGAGACGTTATTAGTTCT
Source organism: Saccharum hybrid cultivar R570 (assembly GCA_038087645.1). Classification (NCBI taxonomy): domain Eukaryota; kingdom Viridiplantae; phylum Streptophyta; class Magnoliopsida; order Poales; family Poaceae; genus Saccharum; species Saccharum hybrid cultivar. Next base: position 1,986,187 of record JAQSUU010000100.1, read on the forward strand.
ATCCAAATGCATATGATTATGAAATGCACACCTAGAGGCACTTAGGAGTTCAATAGCCGCGTCATTCCCCTCTTTATAGTATGGCTATCTATCCTATAATGTAACCACACCCACTAGGTGTCTTGGTTACTAAAACACAACCCTTAAGCATATACCTTTGCCTTGATCACGTAGGGTTACGTCCAAAACCAAGTGTGGCCATCATGATCACCATGTCCATCTTGCCACCAATCTTGGAATGTACAAATCCTCATATGCTATATACAACTTAGGCATAGGATTAGTACTTAGGCATTGTCACTAATTACCAACACCAAACATAGGACTTTCACCTATCCCGGCGAGATCCAAGCATGCCGCTGACCCTCCCCTACCCGGCCACCGGCGCGCTCCCTAGATCTGGCAGCGTCTCCTCTCCCTCGGCCAACGATGGGCATATGGTGGGCGTGCAGGCGCGCAAAATCCAGGGAGCCGGCACCACCGTAGTTACCCACCAGGTGGGTCATGGCCACGTGGCGATGTTGTGTTTCAAGTGTTTCTAGACGCTTTTCAGACATGTTGTAAGCCCTGTTTCAGATGTATATTTCAATTGTTTCATACGGATGTTGCAAAAGTAGATCAGGATGTTGCATATATTGCAATGGTTGTTCACGTATGTTGCAAGTGTCTATCCCTAATGTTTCATTTCATTTGTTTTTGTACACGTATGTTGCAAGTGTTTTAGACACATGTCTCAAGTGTGTTTCATTTGTCTTCTTTTGTATGTTGCAAGTATTGCATCTGGATGTTTCAAAAGTAGATCGAGATGTTGCATATGTTTCAATGGTGTTTCAACTATATGTTCCAAATGTTTCATCTGTTTTAGACGTATGTTGTAAAGGTTTCATCTGTATGTTGCAAAAGTAGATCGTGGTGTTGCATGGCACGGCCCATGGCTGTCGCTGCTGCTGGGGCGCGTAGGCGTGGGTCAACCCATGTGGGTTTCCCCGTGCGGGTATAACTGCAAACGGCGACGGGCACACCATGAGCCCGCTGGGCTGCCTGCGCCGCAGGCCTGCCTTAGCCCATGCCGTAAGCCCGCGTACCCAACGCGGGTTTCTACGGCTAATATGCATCATCCAGCGGCGTCACGAACCCGTCTCAACTCAATGCAGCGAAGTGTGAACCTCCCTCCACCTCCGTCGCCGCTGCCTCTGCTTCCACGGCCGGCTAATACACACTCTTCCAGCATTGCGCTGCTGGACCACTTTGGGCTCCCATGCTTGAAGCTGCTGGGCGCCCTGGCGTATGGTTTCTTGTGCTTCATCTTGTTCTGAAACATCGACAGAAACGTCCTCTTCCATGTCTTCTTGTTTGGAAGAGCGTTTGTGTAACACCTCTGGTGTTACGAGCCGCTTAGCACCTTGGTTAAGGCCTTAAAGGAATTAGCTAAGCAAGTTCCCTGAGGGTACATTTAAAACTCGCATGAAATGATGAACTAATCCTATGTGACTTTTGTGGTTAAGGAAAACTAAACGAATATTGTAGGTTAGTTTAATTAATGTGTGAACATGGTTATGAAATTCTAATAAGAAAAATAGGATAAGTTGGTTTAGATGTGCGGCTTGGAAACGATTCCTTTAATCAAGCTTATAAGTAAAAGCTGGCGTTTTTTTGGAGAATTATACGGTGCAAACTAATTAAACAATGCCTACATATTTTGTTCCTAGAGTGTGAAATAAAGTATAAACTATTGCATGAGAGGTTGGTTAGCTGAGAATGACATGATTTAGATCTTTTAAAACTTGCGGCGAAAGTGCTAATGAGTGGTAGTCGTAACCGAACCCTCAAAACTCCTTCGAGTCAGAGATGATGATAGACTATGCCGTTTTGGCATATGAAATCTAATAAAAATATTGAAACGCTATCTTCATATTTTTTTTGCACGGTCGATTGCATCCGAGTGAGCACTCAGGCTAGGTGCAGGTCGTGGTTTGTTGGTTGTCACCTGGCCCTTTTAAAAATTGCTCGTAGATCACTGGAATGCGCTGTGAACTTGTCCATGGGCGCTCTGTTCGTGAACTGGGTTCGGCGCGACGAACCCATCTTGGCTTATCCTGATCTTGCTCCCTAGTCATCTTTTGGTGGTAGGGATGATTATGTTAACTAGACGTTAGTGTCGACTGTGGGTTCGGAGACTTGATTGTACCTTAGTCAAGTTAATTACCAGCCTGTGCTTCGCTTTTAAATTCGTGCTCGTCAACTCTTGCTCGTGCTCGGCCGGCGTCCGCGGTCACCGTTGCGTGCACGCCGTCGTGTGGGGCCACGTCTGGCCATGGTCTTGTTGTCGGGTAGTTGGCCGCTGGCCACCTGCTACCGCTGCCGACACGCCAAGACCGCCTGGCCCAATCATGCTGCTTGATGCTTCGGCACGCGCTGCACCATCGCTTGGGCCGCTCTGTCCCGTCTGTGTTTCCTCACTAGCCGACGCGCCTCTTCTGCAGCCTGCTCAGTCGGGTCCCCTCACGGCTGTGCTCCTCCACGTCTTAGCTGGTGCGGGCCGAGCCCTGTAAAGCCATTGCCGCTGCCCTTGTCACCACTGTGTGCTGCTCTTCTCCCCCCCTCACCAAATGCTCTAGCTTGCGGTGAAATTCCTCGCTCCTGCAAATAGATTAGAAGGCTAGCTAGGTGCCCTATTCCCCACAAACCGGACCATGCCTTGTTGCTGGCCAATTTCAGGATTCGCTCATCGCCGGTCAGGAGCACCGCCGCGCCAGTGAGTCAGGAAGGTAAGGCTGTTGAATGAGTAGCGGGCCAATTCCTCGTGCCCCTGAGCTTGCCTCGATCTCCTCTAGCTGGTGCTCACATCTTGGGGTCAGGGGCCTCGTCGGAGGGGCGGTGACGCACCGATGCCGTGCTCGGAGCGCCGCCGTGCGGTGCGGCCGCTCATGGGCAGGCCACACTGGCATTTCTCCGCCTCAACCTTCACCGCAGCGAGGATCTAGGTGAGCCACCGATGCTTTCCCGCCTTTTCTACTCGTCCGCCGAGCCATACCATCGCCGGAACGTTTGCACCGCCTTCGCTTTTAGTTGCTCGCCGGTGCCGCATGGGGTGGCGCGCTGCTGAGCCCGTAGCTGCAACCCATACGTGCGGGGTTGGCCATAGTTGGAGGTCAGCCTCTCATTTCCGTTTTGGCTAGCCGAGGGTACTCAGTGGTCCGCCTATGGCTCCGGCCACCGCGTCGGCATGCGCGGGGAACCGCAGGGGTTTCAACGTGGTGAGGACGAAAACGTCCGGGGACTGGATTGCAAAGTCACTGTCGGAAGGAACAGTACGCATGAGGGTCGTCGGATTACTCAAGAGTTTGGGGGTTTATCTGTGAAAAGTCACCGTCACGCGCGGGCTCCCCACCTTGGGCCGCCTGCTGGGCCGGATGGTCGCGCGCGGTCGCGCCTCCGCGCGGGCGACTTGGGCTGCTAGGGCAGGTTAGTTGCTGCCAGCCCATTTCAATTTCTGAATGTTTTTCTAAATTAGTTCCTAAGTTAAACTTGTAAATTCAATATCTAAATGTGTAGTAATCCAAAAATAGTGAAACCAAGTTCATTGGGTTCCTGAAATCATGATCTGTCTAAAGGTGTAATTGGTTCATGTAGTTTCATAATATTGTTAGGCTTGCTCTAATTATTCTGAGATGCTTAATCTTATTAAATGTGAACATGTAGGAATTTGTGTGATAAATCGGTGATAGTGTTAACTCTGAAAAATTGATAGTAAGCTAACCATATTATTGGGTGTTCACTGTAAATTTTGTAGCTCCAGAATAATTAGTTTGCTAAGATCGCTAATGAGCCCTAGTTCTAATATATATTAAAACCGACAAAATGAGTAAAGTAAAACCTTGGGTTTGTATAGCTAAAATACTTGTCGGAAAATAGCGCGTTGCTGGTAGCAGGGATACGGGGCTTAGTACGTTAGTCTCTACGCTAGTTCGTTAGCCGGAGAGATGAAATCATATTCTAAGTTGCGAATGTCATGTTTATTTACGTTCCGTTGCATCCACGTATATCGTGTAGGAACACCGATGTTGGATCGTGGAGTCACCCAGAGGCAGCAAAAAGATGGCGCCTTGATGATCGTGTCATCGTGATGAAATGCTAACTTTGGTTATATTCTACCCAGACAAGCCCCGGTGCATAACCCCTATTATTCAGCACTTATTTTATGCTTGTGCATTAAGTTTCAAGGAGTTGAATGAAACCCACTTGCATATAAATATCCTGATCCCATGAGTCTTACTAGTATGTCAGGATCGTGTAGATTGCTATGCTATAGGACTACGGTAGAAGTCGAGTGATTGTCTGTCACTCGTGAGAGATAAGAAATGTATTATTGTTATTATTATCATGTTACTATCACATGGAATATAAATGTATATGGATAATTGGAGACCGGGCAGAACGGGTTGGATGGACCTGGACCTGGTTGGACAACAGAGCGGGGCTCTGGTTGCATTTGCTCCGCCTATGTCAATTAAGGACCGTTTGTGCATGGACCCTGGTCAAGTCACAGATTTATTGTCCCGAGCATATAATTGCTTATGGGGGCGGGAAGACTTGTTTCTCTCTTGTCATGGGTTCCGGCTCTTTCCGGACCGGCTTTTTAGGGGGGTCATATCTATTGGGTTGAGAAGGTCTAAGCACTATACTGAGGCCGGGTCTGCAGTATTGGGGGCTTAGAGTACGAGCTTGGACGGGGACCTAGACCCCTTGACAGGAGTAGAACGGGTTGGTCTTGCTTGCGCCCAGGGTACGAGCAAGGCGTGTGTTTTTCGGGGCACCCAGCTGGGCATATTGATTCATGAATCGCCGTTTCTGCGTGACGGTACGGCTTGACTACGCTCTGGCATCGTAGAAGAACTAGCAGTTGAAGGCTGAAAAAATGGTTCCTTTTGCTCAACTCTGCTTGATTATAGACTAGGTACTTACATAGAAGGTTGGATAAGAAATAAAATACGTCTATTAAAAGTAAAAAAATTAAGGACACACTCTTAGTGCTGCTTCTCGTGAACCAGAAACCCACAAGCCAGAAAGCCTTGCATAATCCTTGGAGTCTTTTTCTTTCCTCCTGACGGGTAAGTCTTGCAGAGTACAATTGAGTACTCAGCGTTTGTGCTATCCTGTTGCAGGTGACAGGTGCTGATAAGCTGACATTTAAGTGTGAAAACCTCCTGGTGGGCTCAGCGAGGATTTCCTTTACGATGCGGAGTAGAGTTTATTTGTTCGAACTCTCACCAAAAGCGCTACAAAGAAAATACTGACAACTTGTTATCATTCATGGTTACATCAGTTCTTCATGTGAATGTTTATCTCATGTTATTGTTTACTTTATCATTAAATGATTTTATTTCCGCTGAACTCTGATAAACTTGTATATTCCGCTGTTATAATCGAATAATGAATTACTCTGACTTTGTACTAAAAGTGACGTAAGAAATGGTAAGGATGTTGTAAGCTTTACTCTCATTTGTGATCCTGATGTAAAAATGTGAATCTTTAAGTTCTCCCTTGCGGTGTGTTCGACGGAATCACTTAGTTTAGTGTTCTCCTTTGGGTACTTAGCGTCTAATGGAAGACAAGTACTCTTGGGAGGGCATTAGATTAGGAGGTTCTGTCACAGTTTGGACCTAAACTGCTGCTCTGTTCATGTTTCGATGCGTGACCTGCTTCTCCACTGATCTGACATGAGAATTGACAATTGTTCAAGCTTGAGATGCAGCGTGTAGATGTGTGATAAAATGATGGCATGGTTAAGATTTGATGGGGATGAAAGAATGCCATGTGAATGTACAGAGCTTCTGAAATCTGAGTGGGAGGGTACACCGAAGTCACCTTGGACTCGTACTGGTGGGGAGCACAAGCAGCCCTCAATGGATGGACAAAATGTTAGTGAGTTAGTCTCGTAAATTGGTTTATTTGACAAGTGGCCTCATCACAAAAGTCAGCCATAAGTACAAGTGCTACAACTTGCATGTTTTTTCTGATAACTCATGAAAGGTGAAAAAATGTAAAAAGAAATCAATCACATACTCCTAATGATACATAGTATTTTATGTAATTTACGTATATTTTTTAGCTAACATATGGATCACTAGTGAAATTTTTGAAGTAAGTAAGAAAATGAACACACACGTACACAACCAGAGTCACTAGGGGCGTGTTTACTTGCCTGGACAAGGGTCAGATGCAGGCTCATGGGCTGCAGGGGGCCATGTTTGTTTGCATGGACACGTTTTGGGTCTGGCCAGCACGCTGCTTAAAGCAGCTGGGAGCCAGGCCCTGGGGAAACGCCCCTCCCCATTGTTTCTCTAGACCCCGGCTCGCTCGGTCACCTCGCAACAATCCAGTCACCCCCTCCCGACTCGAGTTTTCCCTCACTGCTCGTGCAAGTATACATGCGGGGCGCGGGACCATGCGACGGACGCGGGCAATGGTGTGCTAGGGAGAGATGTGGGATGCGGGGGCATGGTGCAGGTTGGGTGACGTCCCATCCGGATGTCCGGACGCTAGACTTACCGTCACCTGCACAGAACCACGCGTGTTGCCGTGCATGACTGCTTGTCCGCATTCCCGAAGCAAAACCGCATATTCGGTAGGCTTTTATGTTCCACTTGTTCAATATGCCCGTATTTCGCGTTTGAAATTATCAACTTGATCATTCGAATTTATCAAATTGCTTCCGCGTTCATTGGTTTTGTTTGATGTCCGTCAATTCTACGGAGAGAGTTCTAGAAATTGGGCCTCGTGTGGACAGTCGACAGTGCAGGCCACCACCATTCCCATTCGACATTCGTCAAATAATTCGGTCGGGCTCTGAAGTCTGGACGGCACGCTGCTCCGAGCACGATCGATCGTCTCCGCGACTCCAACTGATGACCATCGCGGCATGCAAGCGAAGGGTTGCTAGTGCCGTTGAGGAAAATGCCCGTAGAGGCGTAGACGCACCTGCATGCTGCCAGCCTTTTTTTTTTTTTGCAAACTCATGGGGGCTGACCCGATCCGACAAGGGCTAGCTAATTAGTCAGGGACCCGGCCGAGAACGTGTTGCCCGTCGTTGTAGCCGCGGGCAGTCACTTGCGGGTAGGGATGAAAACGGATCGGATACGGACGGATATCACTGATATCGTATTTGTTTTCATATTTATGTCCGGATTCGGATTCGAATACGGACAGTATAAAAAATACCGGATAGGATATGATTGGATATCGACATCATAAATATGTGATTTAAATATTCGGATACGAATACGGTATCGGATGTTAAATATCCAGACTCGGATACGGACATATTAAAACTCCTTTAAACAGATTCGGTCTCGAATACGGTCGAAAAATATCCATACCGTTTTCATCCCTACTTGCGGGTCAGCCGTTGGGGCGCGGGGCCCGGCAGGGGGTTATGCGGCCAAAATTGGACGAACGGTCAGTCAGAACGATGCCTCTACGCGTCAGAGTGTGTGTGCGCGCGGGTACATGCACCTGCTCGGCGCCGGCCGCTCCAGACTCGCCGTCGTTTCACCAGCAGGCTGGCTGACACTACCACCGTACTCTGCCGCACTTGTTCGCTGTACGATGCCACCAAAACACCAGAGACTCTGCGGGCGTGCACTTGTTCGCTGTACGAAGCCGCCGATTTTGTCCGTCCTCCCACGGCGGAAATGCTGGACGCAGAAATTTGCCCCGGTGTGACATTGCATTGTTTGCTCGGATGATATATGGTCCGAGACTGCCGTTTCTACGCACAATGCCTGCAGTTTTGTTCACGTTGCCGTTTTCTTCTCCTGTTTCTCCCTCGTACATGCACATGCTTCAGTGGGTCAACAGAAAGTATATTCATAGTTTCAAACACCACGTTTTTTTAGCAAAGTTTCCAACACCACGTACATTCTTAACGCACATTTGGTTTGTATAAGAGAGAGGACGGAGATTGTTCTCGTGCAGCCAAGCTGCGGACGTACACTGTTCGTACGGCTTTCCATCAGTATTAGTTAGGTTTGGTATTTTGAAACTAAAACATCGAGAAAAATGTGTGAGTTGGCGTCATGGTGTGTGTACCAACGGTTAGCACCACCCGTCACATCTGGATACACCAAAGCTCCCTTCACTGGGTCACAAGCACTCCTGCCAACGGTTCCACTTCAGCGAGGGTGACCCAACCCGAGCACCCTCATGCTGCCAACGGTTCCACTTCAGCGAGGGTGCCAACGGTTCCACGCCAACACACGCGAGAAGAAAGCAGGATGGATCGACGCACTTTTGGTTAGTGGAGAAGGTGAGGGCCCCAGGATTTGACCTAAAACTGTCCAAGTCGGATAGCTGGTACGGAACACGGTAGGATTATGTTATGTTGCAGTCCACATCAGACGGCACATTCCGAGGTTTAGGATTTTGTTTCGTGGTCCTTTTCGTTTTTTTTACCTTTACCCTTTTGGCCTTTTTTCATCATGCGTGTAGCGTGCTTGTTCTTTTGGGGGCGCCTGATTTCCCATTCTTGAAAGATCGCGGAAGGAGGCATCATGTACTGCCTTAAAAAAGTACTGTCTACCTGTTCTTCTAGGACGCCAAGAGATTTACCGTGATTTTTATTTTTTAGACTAGGAAAAATGTCCCAGCGTTGCCACGAAAAAGAGATTTTACTAAGTTAACTTGCAATTAAAAAGTCTCCACTATCATATTGTTTGTGTCGAATACATCACACAACTTTAATAATTTGCTAAAAAAATAATTATCGCACAAAGTTAACATTTGACAAACAAATAAACTTATTTCTAGAGCATGGTGGTGTTACATATTGTTGAACCATCAGTGTCTGAAGTGCTGGAGCCGGCAATGATTATACTTTGTTGTCGTGTTGTAAGCCTAGGATCTGGCAGCGATTGGGGATCACATTCACACGACAGTGAAGACATCTTTCACTATCGTCTAGACGCACGACCCGGCAGTGATATATCACTATCGGTTAGAACCTACAGAGATAGTCGGATTATCACTGTCGGTTGATAGCACCATCCCATAGTGATATTCCAATATCTGGCCATGGCTTGACACGACAGTGGTATGATGACATCACTATTGGTATATTGGTTGACCCAGTAGTGTTTGGTGCCATTGGATCCACCTAAACACCGATCACTGGCTCCTCCATCACCGGACCTAGCTGCCACCATTGCTTTTGGTTATAAAACATGCATCCAAACGCACACATATCACTCCTAGAGGCGGTTGAGCTTGTTTGGCGAAAATGCTAGGCCGCCCAACATTAGGTGGGGTCGTCGAGTGGGCACCTTCATGTACACGCTGTTCAGTCCACCGCTATTGTGAACGAAGTAGATGTCCAAGGTCTTCTCCTCCAGATGGATCTGGTAGGAAATTATATTGTTAAGCTCAAATGGTGAGTCATGAGTCCAAATGCCATCCATTTGGTCCCTTAGATCAACACGACTTCAACCCTTCGCCCCGTTGGCAAGTTGGCCATGTTTGATGGGACAAACTTTGCCAAGTGGAAACACTTGATGAAGATTCACCTTGTTGGTCTCTACGCAGAACTTTAGAATGTTGTGAATATGGGTAATTTAGTGATCAGCCATGGACTGATATATACTAGATGTGGCTAGTGTTAGAGGTAGTCTTTGGAACCCTAATCTTATTTGCTCTAGCATAGCTAAGTGCTTTTAGACTGGGAGGGCTAGAGTAGAGAGATTTGACCTCCTCTTGCTCTAGTTTTCCGATTCTAGTCGGGGGATAAAGGGAGGAGGCTTCACCACGTTTGTATTGGTGAATTCATGGTTGGTTAATCGAAGAATTTCTGAAATTCTCGAGTTCATCTAGTTTCCTCCTTCGTTTTCCCTTTATCGTGATCTTACGGAGCGATTTTTTGGTGATTTTGATCTGCTACTTTGGTTGATTTGTAGGTTTTTGGAGTGTTTTGGGACCCTTGGAAGTTATTATTCATATCATGGTTCAAAGCTCAGCTCTTGTCTCCAAAGTTGCAATCTCCAAAAGTCCTCATTTCTAGTTTTTTTTTTGTGAATTTCTTGAAAATCTTTGTGATAAGGTTTTTAGGATGTCCTTGTTTGATATTTAGGTGCTACGAGACATTGGAAACGTACATAGGCACTGCCTTTAGAAGATTTCCACAAGTACCTAGAAATCACAATTTTTAGGTTTCTTGCAAAACCTCATTTTGAGAGAGGGATTTGAAATTGCCGTCCAAAATTTAATCTTTTAGGACGATCTCTTGGGGATAGTTTGAAATCGGTTAGTCAAGGTGTGTGCAAAATTTCATAGTTTTTGGAGCTGGTTTGAATTGATTTCTATTTTTTTCTTGGAGAAGACTGCAGTTTGTGTGGAACTGCGAAACCTCAAATTTTGCTGACCTTTGGTATTTTTTTTGCTTATTGTTGGTGAGTGTCTCAGTTTTGCTCTTTTCTTTTTTGCTTTTGCAGTGTTTTAAGCTTTCTCTAATCAACCCTAGGCCCTAGGGTCATCTTGTCACATACTAACATGTGTGATTTTTCTGGTGTTGAAGTTGGGATATATGCCAAGTTTTATCGAAGACTTTTGATTGACCTCATTTAACCTTCGTCTGGTCGCCGTTTGAATAGACTATTCCTATCTAGAGCTAGAGGTAATTGATACATAGAAGCTGAGTTTTCTATCCGACGTTCACAGAAGCCTGTCCTTCCACCTTAGTAGTCTGTCAATCTTGTATTGTCAATGAGTGGTTGTACGTCAATTCTTCGTAATTTTCTCCATCGCACTCGCAAAAAAAAAAACTACGTAGTTTTCTTGTATGGATTGGCAGACCGGGATATTCACCGGGAAATTTGAGATCTTGACCGGGAATCTTATGAGGATTGCATGTCACGTCTGATGGTGCTACACTATAGGCCTATAGGGATACTACGGCTGTGTTTGTTCCGCTGGCAAAAGTTTAGCTCTATCACATCAAATTTTAGATACCAATTAGGAGTATTAAACATAGGCTAAGTACAAAACTAATTACACAGATTGGGCCTAATTTGCGAGACAAATCTATTAAGTCTAATTAGTCCACGATTTGACAATGTTGTGCTACAGTAAACATTTACTAATTATGGATTAATTAGGCTTAATATTCGTCTAGCTAATTAGTCTATTCCTGAGCGATTAGTTTTATACTTAGCTCATATTTAGTTCTCCTAGTTAGCATCCGAACGTCCGATATGACACGACTAAATTTTAGCCCCTGGATCCAGATACAGCCACATATAATACCAGGTGCTTTGATGCTGCTGAGCTCACATTGTTTGGGATTCTTTCTGGTCACTAGATTGGATGTGAGTGTCCACGGTGGGACTCTGGTTTACCTGGTTGATAATGATAGGGTCAGGGCGTCCGATAGACGGACACTTCGCTTAATGGGCCTAGGATCGGCCCAGGCAACGTCCCCAACTACTATAACATTTCTCCACTCTCTCGTTCGGTCGCAGCCACTACTTCTACGGAGCCGTCCGTCCACAGCGGTCGCGTCCACCGTGCAATCCGCTCGCCGCAGCCAATGCTACGTCCGCTCACACCCAGTCTGCCTCGCCGCAATGGACATCCTCCGTTGCGTCCCATCCCGCAGTGCACCTGCCCCAATCCCATGCTGCACCACCATCCCACGTCGCGCCCCCGACCATCTCACCTCGTCTATCCGGTGGCCTCCTCCCCCACCCCGGCGTCCTCACCCACCAGGAGCGCCCAATGCCCCGCGGATCTGGTGGCCCTCCCCCTACCCCGGTGAGATCCAAGCATGCCGCTGACCCTCCCCTACCCGACCACCGGCGCGCTCCCTAGATCCGGAAGCGTCTCCTCTCCCTCGGCCAACGACGGGCATATGGTGGGCGTGCGGGCACGCACCATCCAGGGAGCCTGCACCACCGTAGTTACCCACCAGGTGGGTCATGGACACGCGGAGATGTTGTGTTTCAAGTGTTTCTAGACGCTTTTCAGACTTGTTGTAAGTCCTGTTTCAGATGTATGTTTCAATTGTTTCATACGGATGTTGCAAAAGTAGATTAGGATGTTGCATATATTGCAATGGTTGTTCACATATGTTGCAAGCGTCTATCCCTAATGTTTTATTTCATTTGTTTTTGTACACGTATGTTGCAAGTGTTTTAGACACATGTCTCAAGTGTGTTTCATCTGTCTTTTTTTTGTATGTTGCAAGTGTTGCATCTGGATGTTTCAAAAGTAGATCAAGATGTTGCATATGTTTCAATGGTGTTTCAACTGTATGTTCCAAATGTTTCATCTGTTTTAGACGTATGTTGTAAAAGGTTTCATCGGGACGTTGCAAAAGTAGATCGTGGTGTTGCATGGCACGGCCCATGGCTGTCGCTGCTGCTGGGGCGCGCAGGCGTGGGTCAACCCATGTGGGTTTCCCCATGCGGGTATAACTGCAAACGACGACGGGCACGCCATGAGCCTGCTAGGCTGCCTGCGCCGCAGGCCTGCCTTAGCCCGTGCCGCAAGCCCGCGTACCCAACGTGGGTTTCTGCGGCTAATATGCATCGTCCAGTGGCGTCACGAACCAGTCTCAACTCAATGCAACGAAGTGCGAACCTCCCTCCACCTCCACCGCCGCTGCCTCTGCTTCCATGGCCGGCTAATACACACTCTTCCAGCATTGCGCTGCTGGACCGCTTTGGGCTCCCATGCTTGAAGCTGCTGGGTGCCCTGGCGTATAGTTTCTTGTGCTTCATCTTGTTCTGAAACATCGACAGAAACGTCCTCTTCCATGTCTTCTTGTTTGGAAGAGCGTTTGTGTAATACCTCTGGTGTTACGAGCCGCTTAGCACCTTGGTTAAGGCCTTAAAGGAATTAGCTAAGTAAGTTCCCTGAGGGTACATTTAAAACTCGCATGAAATGATGAACTAATCCTATGTGACTTTTGTGGTTAAGGAAAACTAAATGAATATTGTAGGTTAGTTTAATTAATGTGTGAACATGGTTATGAAATTCTAATAAGAAAAATAGGATAAGTTGTTTTAGATGTGCGGCTTGGAAACAATTCCTTTAATCAAGCTTATAAGTAAAAGCTGGCGTTTTTTGGGGAGAATTATATGGTGCAAACTAATTAAACAATGCCTACATATTTTGTTCCTAGAGTGTGAAATAAAGTATAAACTATTGCATGAGAGGTTGGTTAGCTGAGAATGACAATATTTAGATCTTTTAAAAATTGCGGCGAAAGTGCTAATGAGTGGTAGTCGTAACCGAACCCTCAAAACTCCTTCGAGTCAGAGATGATGATAGACTATGCCGTTTTGGCATATGAAATCTAATAAAAATATTGAAACGCTATCTTCATATTTTTTTTGCACGGTCGGTTGCATCCGAGTGAGCACTCAGGCAAGGTGCAGGTCGTGGTTGTGTTGGTTGTCACCTGGCCCTTTTAAAAATTGCTCGTAGATCACTGGAATGCGCTGCGAACTTGTCCGTGGGCGCTCTGTTCGTGAACCGGGTTCGGCGCGACGAACCCATCTTGGCTTATCCTGATCTTACTCCCTAGTCATCTTTTGGTGGTAGGGATGATTACGTTAACTAGACGTTAGTGTCGACTGTGGGTTCGGAGACTTGATTGTACCTTAGTCAAGTTAATTACCAGCCTGTGCTTCGCTTTTAAATTCGTGCTCGTCAACTCTTGCTTGTGCTCGGCCGGCGTCCGCGGTCACCGTTGCGTGCACGCCGTCGTGCGGGGCCACGTCTGGCCATGGTCTTATTGTCGGGCTGTTGGCCGCTGGCCACCTGCTACCGCTGCCAACACGCCAAGACCGCTTGGCCCAATCATGCTGCTTGACGCTTCGGCACGCGCTGCACCATCGCTCGGGCCGCTCTGTCCCGTCTGTGTTTCCTCACTAGCCGACGCGCCTCTTCTGCAGCCTGCTCAGTCGGGTCCCCTCGCGGCTGTGCTCCTCCGTGTCTTGGCTGGTGCGGGCCGAGCCCCGTAAAGCCATCGCCGCCTGCCCTTGTCACCACTGTGTTGCTGCTCTTCTCTCCCCCCCTCACCAAATGCTCTAGCTTGCGGTGAAATTCCTCGCTCCTGCAGATAGATTAGAAGGCTAGCTAGGCGCCCTATTCCCCACAAACCGGACCATGCCTTGTTGCTGGCCAATTTCGGGATTCGCTCGTCGCCGGTCAGGAGCACCGCCGCGCCAGTGAGTCAGGAAGGTAAGGTTGTAGAATGAGTAGCAGGCCAATTCCTCGTGCCCCTGAGCTTGCCTCGATCTCCTCTAGCTGGTGCTCACATCTTGTGGTCAGGGGCCTCATCGGAGGGGCGGTGACGCACCGATGCCGTGCTCGGAGCGCCGCCGTGCGGTGCGGCCGCTCATGGGCAGGCCACACCGGCATTTCTCCGCCTCAACCTTCACCGCAGCGAGGATCTAGGTGAGCCACCGATGCTTTCCCACCTTTTCTACTCATCCGCCGAGCCATACCGTCGCCGGAACGTTTGTGCCGCCTTCGCTTTTAGTTGCTCGCTGGTGCCACATGGGGTGGCGCGCTGCTGAGCCCGTAGCTGCAACCCACACGTGCGGGGTTGGCCGTAGTTGGAGGTCGGCCTCTCATTTCCGTTTTGGCTAGCCGAGGGTACTCGGTGGTCCGCCTGTGGCTCCGGCCGCCGCGTCAGCATGCACGGGGAACCGCAGGGGTTTCAACGTGGTGAGGACGAAAACGTCCGGGGACTGGATTGCAAAGTCACTGTCGGAAGGAACAATACGCGCGCGGGCTCCCCGTCTTGGGCCGCCTGCTGGGCCGGATGGTCGCGCGCGGTCGTGCCTCCGCGTGGGCGACTTGGGCCGCTGGGGCAAGTTAGTTGCCGCCAGCCCATTTCAATTTCTAAATGCTTTTCTAAATTTGTTTCTAAGTTAAACTTGTAAATTCAATATCTAAATGTGTAGTAATCTAAAAATTGTGAAACCAAGTTCATTGGGTTCCTGAAATCATGATCTATCTAAAGGTGTAATTGGTTCATGTAGTTTCATAATATTGTTAGGCTTGCTCTAATTATTCTGAGATGCTTAATCTTATTAAATGTGAACTTGTAGGAATTTGTGTGATAAATCGGTGATAGTGTTAACTCTGAAAAATTGATAGTAAGCTAACCATATTATTGGGTGTTCACTGTAAATTTTGTAGCTCTAAAATAATTAGTTTGCTAAGATCGCTAATGAGCCCTAGTTCTAATATATATTAAAACCGACAAAATGAGTAAAGTAAAACCTTGGGTTTGTATAGCTAAAATACTTGTCCAAAAATAGTGTGTTGCTGGTAGCAGGGATACGGGGCTTAGTACGTTAGTCTCTACGCTAGTTCGTTAGCCGGAGAGACGAAATCATATTCTAAGTTGCGAATGTCGTGTTTATTTACGTTCCGTTGCATCCACGTATATCGTGTAGGAACACCGATGTTGGATCGTGGAGTCACCCGGAGGCAGCAAAAAGATGGCGCCTTGATGATCATGTCATCGTGATGAAATGCTAACTTTGGTTATATTCTACACAGACAAGCCCCGGTGCATAACCTCTATTATTCAGCACTTATTTTTATGCTTGTGCATTAAGTTTCAAGGAGTTGAATGAAACTCACTTGCATATAAATATCCTGATCCCATGAGTCTTACTAGTATGTCAGGATCGTGTAGATTGCTATGCTACAGAACTTCGGTAGAAGCCGAGTGATTGCCTGTCACTCGCGAGAGATAAGAAATGTATTATTGTTACTATTATCATGTTACTATCACATGGAATATAAATGTATATGGATAATTGGAGACCGGGCGGAACGAGTTGGATGGACCTGGACCTGGTTGGGCAACAGAGCGGGGCTCTGGTTGCATTTGTTCCGCCTATGTCAATTAAGGACCGTTCGTGCATGGACCCTGGTCAAGTCACAGATTTATTGTCTCGAGCATATAATTGCTTATGGGGACGGGAAGACTTGTTTCTCTCTTGTCATGGGTTCCGGCTCTTTTCGGACCGGCTTTTTAGGGTGGTCATATCTATTGGGTTGAGGACGTCTAAGCACCATACTGAGGCCGGGTCTGTAGTATTGGGGGCTTAGAGTACGAGCTTGGACGGGGACCTAGACCCCTTGACAGGAGTAGAACGAGTTGGTCTTGCTTGTGCCCAGGGTACGAGCAAGGCGTGTGTTTTTCGGGGCACCCAGCTGGGCATATTGATTCGCGAATCGCCGTTTCTGCGTGATGGTACGGCTTGACTACGCTCTGGCATCGTAGAAGAACTGGCAGTTGAAGGCTGAAAAATGGTTCCTTTTGCTCAACTCTGCTTGATTATAGACTAGGTGCTTACATAGAAGGTTGGATAAGAAATAAAATACGGCTATTAAAAGTAAGAAATTAAGGACACACTCTTAGTGCTGCTTCTCGCGAACCAGAAACCCATAAGCCAGAAAGCCTTGCATAATCCTTATAGTCTTTTTCTTTCCTCCTGACGGGTACGTCTTGCGGAGTACAATTGAGTACTCAGGGTTTGTGCTACCCTGTTGCAGGTGACAGGTGGTGATAAGCTGACACTTGAGTGTGAAAACCTCCTGGTGGGCTCAGTGAAGATTTCCTTTACGATGCGGAGTAGAGTTTATTTGTTCGAACTCTCACCAAAAGCGCTACAAAGAAAATACTGACAACTTGTTATCATTCATGGTTACAACAGTTCTTCATGTGAATGTTTATCTCATGTTAATGTTTACTTTATCATTAAATGATTTTATTTCCGCTGAACTCTGATAAACTTGTATATTCCGCTGTTATAATCGAATAATGAATTACTCTGACTTTGTACTAAAAGTGATGTAAGAAATGGTAAGGATGTTGTAAGCTTTACTCTCTCATTTGTGATCCTGATTTAAAAATGTGAATCTTCGAGTTCTCCCTTGCGGTGTGCTCGACGGAATCACTTTGTTTAGTGTTCTCCCTTAGGTACTTAGTGTCTAATGGAAGACCAGTACTCTCGGGAGGGCATTAGATTAGGAGGTTCTGCCACAGTTTGGACCTAAACTGCTACTCTGTTCATGTTTCGATGCGTGACCTGCTTCTCCACTGATCTGACATGAGAATTGACAATTGTTCAAGCTTGAGATGCAGCGTGTAGATGTGTGATAAAATGATGGCATGGTTAAGATTTGATGGGGATGAAAGAATGCCATGTGAATGTACAGAGCTTCTGAAATCTGAGTGGGAGGGTACACCGAAGTCACCTTGGACTCGTACTGGTGGGGGGCACAAGCAGCCCTCAATGGATGGACAAAATGTTAGTGAGTTAGTCTCGTAAATTGGTTTATTTGACAAGTGGCCTCGTCACAAAAGTCAGCCATAAGTACAAGTGCTACAACTTGCATGTTTTTTTTCTGATAACTCATGAACGGTGAAAAAATGTAAAAAGAAATCAATCACATACTCCTAACGATACATAGTATTTTGTGTAATTTATGTATATTTTTTAGCTAACATATGAATCACTAGTGAAATTTTTAAAGTAAATAAGAAAATAAACACACATGTACACGACCAGAGTCACTAGGGGCGTGTTTATTTGCCTGGACAAGGGCCAGATGCAGGCTCATGAGCTGCAGGGGGCTATGTTTGTTTGTATGGACACGTTTTGGGCCTGGCCAGCACGCTGCTTAAAGCAGCTGGGAGCCAGGCCCTGGGGAAACGCCCCTCCCCGTTGTTTCTCTAGACCCCGGCTCGCTCGGTACACCTCGCAACAATCCAGTCACCCCCTCCCGACTCGAGTTTTCCCTCACCGCCCGCCACTCGTACCTCACGCGCGCGCTCCACCGCAGCCATGGCGGCCGCACCACACCCGCCGCTGCTCGAGCCCAACCAAACACTAGCGCTCCCGGACGTGCTCCTCCTCCGCGTCCTTGCCTGCCTCCCGGAGCCCCACCTCACTGCCGCCGCCTCGCTGGTCTGCGGCGAGCGAGCAACCCGCCCGCTCGAGATCCACAGGCAACTGGGGGGAAGCCGCGGGCGACGACGACGACGCGGGCGGCCCGTGCTGGCCAACCTTGAGCTCGGCATCGAGACAATCGAGCGCCTCGCTACCGACAACGGCATCAAGATTTGGTCGCTCTGCAACTCCATCCGCCTCCTCAGCGTGGTCGCGTCACTGCACTCGCCGCACCCTGGCACCGCGGGGGACGGCGGCGGCCGCACCTGTGGGGTGCCCAACTCCCACCTCGCTGCCTACGCACAGCTCTACCTCGCCGTCGTCTACAAGATGGAGCGCAACGACCGCGTCGCCCGGCCTCGCGTGCGGGGACCTCCTCGCGGACCTCTGGGACCACGTCTCTCTGCCCCACATGCTCCACCTCAAGGTCTGGTTCACCAAGGAGGTCGACCTCATCGCTGGCTGGGACGCCGACGACCAGTGCAGGAGGATGAGACCCGCTGGGGTGGCTTCTCCGTTGCTCGCCTCGACCTCCATCGTCTTGTGCAGCCAGAGTGTTTGATGCAATGTCAAAGAGAAAAAGTGCAGGGGCAACTCTACCCCAATTTAGTCCAAGGTGACCACATCCAGTTGTCCAGGCAAACAAACATGATCCCCATAGAGCCTGGCTCTACTGGGAAATGGAACCAAACAACAGGTTGTTGCACCAGCTGAGCCTGCCCCCATAGAGCCTAGTCCTCCAGGTCCGACCGGGCTGGGAACGTCCAGGGAAACAAACACGCCCTAGATTCTCGTTTCCATGCAAGCAGCAAGTTCAGGCGAGAAATGGGGTTGCGGGCTTGCGGCCGTCGCGAGAAACGCCGCATGCGTACGCGGCTAAAAACGTGCCGCCGCACGAGCCCGCGAACGAGGATGTGGCGCTTGACACACCTGTATGCTGCCGGACCTTTTTTTTTGCAAACTCATGATGGCTGAGACTATTCGCACTCATCATCCTCTATTTTCATCCTCAATATATCCTGGTCATCAAGATTTCCTCCTCTATACACCTTTCTTCCGCGCTCATCATCCTCTATATCTCATACTCTATATAAACTACCAAAAGCGGCCCCACTTGTCATCCTCTATAAATTTTATCCAAATATATTAATGTGAAATCTTGTTTTGAAAGATTTATTGAAACAAATTCAATGGTGTAATCGGAATTTAATCTGGTTATTTGGTTTGTGAGTTATAACATTTTTTTAACAAACTAAAACAGTGGGCCCCGCCAAGATTCCCTTCATTCATGCGCCAGAGAGCGCTCCTGCCACGCGTGGTGGGGGCGGGCAATAGCGTATGTCTACAAACGCGCTGGGAATAGCGGATCCGCGTCTTTACCGTTCGGCGCTGCAGCTGATTTCTTCCTGCATCCCGCATACGTGGCCGGTAGCGTCCGTGATACCGGATAGCAGTGCGGTCAGTCTGACCCGATCCGACGAGGGCTAATTAGTCAGGGACCCGGCCGAGAACGTGTTGCCCGTCGTTGTAGCCGCGGGTAGTCACTTGCGGGTCAGCCGTTGGGGCGCGGGGCCCGGCAGGGAGCTGGTCATGCGGCCAAAATAGGACGAACGGTCAGTCAGAACGATGCCTCTACGCGTCAGAGTGTGTGTGCGCGCGGGTACATGCAGCTGCTCGGCGCCGGCCGCTCCAGACTCGCCGTCGTTTCACCAGCAGCTGCTCGGCGCCGGCCGCTGTACGATGCCCCCAAAACACCAGAGACTCTGCGGGCGTGCACTTGTTCGCTGTACGAAGCCGCCGATTTTGCCCGTCCTCCCACGGCGGAAATGCTGGACGCAGAAATTTGCCCCGGTGTGACATTGCATTGTTTGCTCGGATGATATATTGTCCGAGACTGCCGTTTCTACGCACAATGCCTGCAGTTTTGTTCACGTTGCCGTTTTCTTCTCCTGTTTCTCCCTCGTACATGCGCATGCTTCAGTGGGTCAACAGAAAGTACATTCATAGTTTCAAACACCACGTTTTTTTAGCAAAGTTTCCAACACCACGTACATTCTTAACGCACATTTGGTTTGTATAAGAGAGAGGACGGAGATTGTTCTCGTGCAGCCAAGCTGCGGACGTACACTGTTCGTACGGCTTTCCATCAGTATTAGTTAGGTTTGGTATTTTGAAACTAAAACATCGAGAAAAATGTGTGAGTTGGCGTCATGGTGTGTGTACCAACGGTTATCACCGACCATCACATCTGGATACATTACTCCCCCGTCTAGAAAAGAATGTAATTATGGGATCCTTGCTGGTCAAAGTAACTCAAGTTTGATCAAATTTATAATAAATAGTATTAATATTTATGTATCCAAATAAATTTATTATGAAAATACATTCTATGACTATTCTAATGATACTAATTTTGTTTCAGGAATGTTAGTATTTTTATATAATTTTGGTCAAAGTTCAAACTGATTGACTTCTCGGAAGAATTACGTTCTTTTCTGGACGGAGGGAGTATTACAAAGAGTTCCCACTACGCATGCAGTCAGCTCTTACGAGAACATAGCATGCAAGCTTTATCCATATGGACGCCTACGCTTACGGAGATTGAGCTAATACATCTTTTATTAAGATCAATGAGGTTACTTCTGGAACCTTGCATGCTATCGATGGACACTGCTTATTACCACTGAAATAATAGTTAGAGTCTATTTGGATTCAAGGCGTCTCGAATGAATCTAATTTCTATCATTCTATGTTTTGCTTACATCACACGGTCTTAGTGTACACTAAAGAGAGAGTGAAGTAGAGTTTTGGCGAGATTGCCGAGTGTTGGGGGAACACCCTCGCAATGACGCCTCTCCTCCTTTGAACCTTCAGACCTAAGCCTTGATGGGGACCTAGCATCACCAAAGCTCCCTTCACTGGGTCACAAGCACTCCAGCCAACGGTTCCACTTCAGCGAGGGTGACCCAACCCGAGCACCCTCACGGGTGCCGTCCCTGGTGCTCTGCCCGGTTTTCCTAAAATAAGGTGTTGCAAAGCTTGTTTCGTAATACCGAAGACTATTAGTGAAGGTGCCAGGACAAACAAGACTTGTGTGCCATCCTTGCTCGTCCTTGGAGTTGGACCAACCTATCTCATAAATAACACTTAGAGCATAAGGCTAGTCCACTTGGTTGTCTTAATTAACTAAAACCAAACATAGGGCTTTCACCCTCTCTTGTAATCAAGTACCCGATCAATAACAAGCTCTCCTGTAACCACATTACTCTTTTTACTGAGTCAACCTCGCGTGTAAGCAAATGCTCGACAACCACCAAATTCTCAAGCGGCAATAAACCTCCAAGTTATGGATACTATCGGATATATGGGCCAGGGGTACCTGCTTCTTGACTATCAAATCATTATAAACATAAGGCAACTTGCCCGAGGGAAAAGTGATATCCAGCATGGGTCCAATAATTTGATCAATACGCCCTACACTTTTTTCTTCAATTGTGGAAACCCCGGGACACGAAGTAGTAGGATTGGTCCTCATAATTATCACATAATTTAAAAAAAGGAACTCGTCGATTTTTTTCTTGTTGAATAATGCCAAATCAAATACAAAATATCCAAAAATCCAAAAGTCAAAAGGAAACCCACCCGTATATTCGACCACGTCCATCTATCGGGCTGGAAGCCATAGTGAAGGAGGCCCACGAAGACCGGGCGATTCCACCAACTTGGAGATCAAGGCGTATCGAGGTTATCCGGAGCCATCGTATTTGGACGATAGTACAGAATCAATCTACTACACATTCCATGTAACAAACTAGAAACCTATTTGTTAGACTATCGCTCTAATTGTAACCCTAACTCCCCTAAGCTATATAAAGGGTGTAGGGCCCTCATGGTTAGGATCCCATCCACTTCATTCTAATGCATAGTTAGAAGGAGCACCAGCCCCTGTAACCAAGCATATGAATACAAGAGAAGCGGCATCACCCCCAAGTGGACTAGGGCACCTCACGTGCCTGAACCAGTATAAATCTTGTGTCTCATGTGCTACCATCTGATTTATCTTACACAAGTAGCTGCTAGGTATTGCCAGAGCAAAATCTTCTGACAGATACCTCACCGCTTCGCAACCTAAATCCATGTGAGCCTCACGCAAAAGAAAATGGGGGTGTCGCTTCACATCCCAAACTTTTGTGAGCCTCGTACAAAACAAAAAGGGGGGTGTCACTTCGCAACCCAAATTTATGCGAGCCTCGCAAAGAAGTAAATGGGGGCCTCGCACAAGCCTCACGCAAAAGTCATGCGAGCCTCACCAAAAAGAAACTGACGGTGCCTCTCTGCAATTTAAACTTGCATAAGCCTCACACAAAACAAAATGAGGGCATCGCTCTACAATCAAAATCCAACAAAGCCTTACAAAAGCAAAAAGCGAGGGTGTCGATTTGTAACCAAACTACTAACAACATACACTTACAACTTGTACTACATCACAACCACCGACACAATGTTATCATACAAAACAAAAAGGGGGTGTCACTTCGCAACCCAAATTTATGCGAGCCTCGCAAAGAAGTAAATGGGGGCCTTGCACAAGCCTCATGCAAAAGTCATGCGAGCCTCACCCAAAAGAAACTGACGACGCCTGTCTGCAATTTAAACTTGCATAAGCCTCACATAAAACAAAATGAGGACATCGCTCTACAATCAAAATCCAACAAAGCCTTACAAAAGCAAAAAGTGAGGGTGTTGATTTGTAACCAAACTACTAGCAACATACACTTACAACTTGTACTCACATCACAACCACCGACACAATGTTATAGTAGACAACCCAATAGAACATCTACACCCTCACTCTTAAAGCCGAACACATCATACACCAACAACACACACAAGTCTTCGCTTAGAACTTCTCCTATACTCCTAAATGGAGGAGGGTCCTCCTCAATACAAACTTTAAAAGCAACTTCCCCAAAACCTTCACCATAACCCGGTAAACAATGCCTTCAATCACCTAGGCAATAGAGTCCTCCAGAGATGCTAGCCCTCCTTCAACAACTCCCATGGAAGCCAGATCATGGTCTTTCTGATAGTCACCAGATATACCCTCGCCCCGAGTATCAACAACAGCCAAGGGACCCCAAAGCAAGGGCCCTCATAGTACAATAGATGGGCACACCCTTGGACCGCATCTTGTGAAGCATCCTACTTACTCCTTCTATGAGTTGCATTACTTCTTCATCAACGGACAAGGAGGTGGTAGAGGTTTCATCATCTTTTTCTTCACTTGAGTTTGTTTCAACTTGCTTCTTTCCCTTCCATTTGTTATGCTAGAATTCACCCCTGATGCAATAGCCTAAAAGTGTTGCAATAGACCCTAAGTGGTTGCAATAGGTGGAATTACAACGTAAACATTTGGTTGATGGTGGTGCAAAAATGTGGCCATGGTATAAAGTTTGGGCCACCATGTTTTTGTGTATTGCAATAGTTTTACCTATTACAACACAATGAAGCATTGCAAGTCATAGTTTAGGGAGCAACCATGTTGGTCGTAATAGTACCAGAGATATTAGTTACAACGGTGTACTAGCAACAAAATGGTGTTGCAATCGACTATATTGCCACAAGAATGCAAGTGGTTTAGTGGTAGTGGAGGTGTTGCTGTCCTCTTTGGAGTAAAAGGCATGTTTGAATCCTGGTGGTTGCACCATTTTTATTTTTCTTATATTTTTCCACCCCATGCTAAAGTTTAATATATCAAATAAAATAAAACATTAGATTTTACACATACATGCAATTGGTCTAGTGGTAGTGGGGTGTTGTTCTCATGGGTGTGATGGTGAGGTTGCAGGTTTGAATATTTGTGGTCGCCCCATTTTAATTTTTCTTGTCATTTTTCACACCATGGTAAAGATTAGTATATGAGAATTTTGAACAGGATTTTATGATAGTAAATGATTTCAAATGAAAAAGTCATCAACTACAAATTTATAGAACTCATCGAGATTTACAACTTTGGTTTTGGTCATTTTTCCATATGAGTTTGTATGAACAATTTAAAAATTTGAATTTCAAAATATGAGAACATCGAACATAATTTTGGGATAGTAAATGATATTAAATGAAAAGGTCATCAACTAGATCTACAACTTTGGTTATGGTCATTTCTCCATACGAGTTCGTTTGAATAACTTGAAAATTTGCTCAGAAGGGATGAGAGAGATCATGTATGTAGTTTTTTTAGGATAGATGGATTATGTAGTTGCCAACAATGCTAGCTAGATAGTAGTCAATTTGTTGGGCCCTTGCCCACGCTCAAAGGCCCACCAAATACAAGTGTCGCCAACAACGTTGTATTGCAACAAACACATTGTCCTATAGCAACACAAATTAATAGTGTCAATAGTAACATGTTATTGCATCTGTTTAGGATTCTCGTTGCAATAAGCATCTAGTGATTGCAATGCTATTGAAGATTGCTACAACCCAAACAAATTGTGACAATAGGAACATGTTATTGCATCAGTTGATAATATTCGTTGCCATACCCACCTACCTATTGCCATACCACTGAAGATTATTGCCACTCAAAATAAACGGGGCATTAGTTGCAAGCAAAAGCAACCAAATCCAATATGGTTTCAATAGCACCCAATAATTGCAACAAAGTTCAATAATAATGCAACTCCAAAGTGTCATGGCAATACTCCCAACTAATTGCAACATTACCCTAAGTGGTTGCAGTAGCACCTTCCTACTGCAAACAAAAATCACACATATTGCAAAACAATTTATTGGTAGCAATATAGTCACATATTGCCACCATTTTACAGAAAGGTTGCAATAAGACCTACCTATTGCACCCAAATTAGTGGTGTTGCAAGTTTGTCTTGTGGCATTAGGGGTGAATTCTAGTATTGGCTCATCACAAGTGAGAGTAATGATTTTGATTGATGAAGAGGCTTCTTCCTGACCCATCTTTCGTGACATCTCAAATGCCATTGTGCTCAAATCTCCCATGTTGTGGAGGATGGTAACGATGGATGCATATATATTCGTTAGTAGCAAAGAGATGATCTTACTACATTGCATCACTTGTTTTTGTCAAACCTATAGCATTGAGCTCATTGACAATTAGATTTAAATGAGAATACACTACTACAGCAGACCTACCACGGTCAGCTCGTAACCCTCCATCACAATCGATTTTTGGCCTCAGCAGCAAACACTAGATGTGATAGTTGATGTCATCATGGTCGGCTAACAACCGACTATGAAGGACCTCAACACCATTGCATTGGTTAATGATCCACCTATGTTAAGGCTAACATCACCGTCGTTTGGGAACATGAACCGCCTGTGTAGTGGTCACCATCACCATTACCTTATACTATGACCTGACTGTCTGCAGTGCGGGTTCACCATCGCTTCGACGGCTGAGATGTCTGCGTCGAGGTAAACATCATCGTCACTTGAGCATATGAACCATCAGTCCAAAGGTCATGGTCACTGTTGCCTTGTAGCATGATCTGTCTTTGATGATCCTTTAGTCAGTGTCGGGTTAGTAAACAATTCGGTGGTGATACACTTCTGATCCCTGCCGCATCATATGTATAGTGACGGTGTTGGACGTTTGCACCACCAATGATCGTGGTGATAACAAAACAATGAACGACGCTTACATCCAACGGTGATAAAATTTCATCTGGTTTTCACAATATTTACTAATTCAGCTGGGCCCTTAATAGCTTACTGAACACAAAGCATACATATATAATCATTACATCCATAAATCATGTTCACAAACTAGAGTACTTTTTACAATAACAATGGAAGCTACCATAACATCTTTCCCAACTGATGTCTTAACACAAGCGACACATAGATTGCATGCACTTGGATTTATTTCTTCATGCCTTCTAGTCTATGCTTTTTCCATCTGGTGACTTAGACTTCTTGCATGGCTTGTAGGTCTTCAACAACAGCTCTAGTGTCTTGCTTGAGGTGTTGATCACTCTGATCTTCATGTTTCCTTTATCCAAGCCAACCTTGCATCCATTTAAGCTACATCTTGTATACTAGCAAACTTCGTTAGTCCAAATGGTCATGTTGTCACTCAAACACCAAAATCACTTAATGGCCAATGCAAGGTGCCATTTTCTTTATAGAAAGCATGCAAGACTATGATATCAATTGTTGTAACCTATAGGGTACAATGTCAGTTGCCTATGAACATTACATCATCTTCTAGTCTCTCAAATCTCTTGAAGAGGAACAAAATCAGCATCTTCTTAATGTTCAAAATTCTAGTATTTGAGAAAACTTTCCAATAAAAGGAGGTGTGAAATGTTGTTTTTATGGTGGGTACAATGGTGCTCCTGAGCATCTACACCCACCATGTGTTTATACTCTTCACTATGGTGTTGTTGTTTGTACTTTGTCTTATAGGTTGTAGTGACATGTTTCCTTCCCTAATCATCATATATACTTGATAACTACTATCCTAACATTTCATCGTGGCATACATCATATTTGATAACGGCACTCCTTTAACTTATTGTGGCATCCAACTTGTTTGTTAATTGTTCCTTTCTAAATTCTCTTTTTAGTGTGCTATTTAAAATTGTACAACATCATGCCATATTAGTTTGGTTGTGTGTGAGCCTGATATGTTGAAGAAATATGATTTTGTAGAGTCCATTTGTTGATTGGTAAGTCATGATCAACAATAAAGGAAACATGTGGTCATAACTTATCATGTCATCGTAGGATAGTATAGAACTATTCTAATACTTTCTAATGTTTTCAAATGTAAAATAAAAAAGTCTTCTAACTATTTTAATTTCCCTTGAGAAGTTTTATAAAAGGAAGAAGGTTGGGTGTATATCAGATGCTTGCATATTGTTTCATTGACTCCCATCTCACATGTCTACACTCTTCATTGCACCATGCCACTTATTTTTCCTCTTGAGCCATCATAATGTGTCCACACCCCCATACATCATTTTAACAGTGTCTCTATGTTAACTTTTTTGTCATGACATTCACGTTGTTTATAACATTCTCCATTAAGTTTTCATAGTTGCATCCATCTTATCTGGTAACTCCATTAACTTTACGTCATGACATCTATCTTGTTTGATAACCACTCTATGTTAACTTTCTACACACTCAAAGCTCCCCAATAACCCTACTTACAACTTTTACCATAAAGAAAGACTTGCGGTTTTACATGAGTACCATAACCCAATCTATGGCAATCAATCATTTGGAATGTGACTAGTATTTCTATGTGCCAGCCCAATATATATTGAGATAATATGATTCATGGATACCATATAGTGATGGATGCAATAAATATCCACCATGTAAGTTTTGCAAAGTATGGTGGTAAGCAAGCAAGCTACTGGAAATCGATTGTTTTGACCAATAGTATAAATTGTCAATGGCTATTACTTCATTCCCATGTGTCCCAAAGTTCTTGAAAAGGAATGACAATGTCTTCTAATTATTTTCAATTCTAGTATTTGAGAAACTTTGCTAATGAAACAATGTGTGAAGTGGTATGGACATGGTGGGTACAATAGTGGTCCCCTATACCTAGACCCACGCATATCACACTTGTGCACACTCTTCACTTTGGCACTACCATTTGTTCTTGCTCCTATAGGTTGTAGTGACGTGTTTGTTCTCACTGTCATCATGCTTCATAACTGCTCTTTATTCCTCATGGCACGCATAATATTTGATAACGGCTCTCCGTTAACTTTCTATTGTGGCATCCAGCTTGTTTGATAACTGATCCCTACCCACTTTCCCTTAACTTTGCCGTTTGAAATTTGTGCAGCATCAGACCGTATTAGTCATGTTGTGTGCGAGCCTAATATGTTGAAGGAATATGATTTATGGAGCCTATTTGTTGATTTCTACATAATCATCAATATTGAAAGAAATTAGTGGTCATAACTCCTCATTTCTACAACTATGTGGATCATAACACCTACTGACCTACTTGACCTGGACCCTTAGAGACTTGACAGAGTTGATCCCCACCACAACCCTCGCATCCTTCTATAAATACTAGACCTCTCCTCAAGCATAGAGCACCAGCAACAACAACCCCACTCAGTGTTGAGTGTTCTGTCACCTAAGAGTCCATCCCTATCCCACCACCAAGTTGCATGCCCATGTGCAAACCAAGAACTTATGTTGTTTGAGGTTGAGGTGTACTAGTGTCTAGCGCCCATGGAGAACAATAGTAGCAACAGTAGCTTGTTCGTGTCTGCGGTAGGCTTAGGCGTAGGATTGGGTGTCGGCCTTGGCCTGGCATCGACTCAACTCATGGCATCTTTGCCAAGAGGGGACGGGTCCTTGGGTGGCGGTGCAACAGCTGCAGATATCGAATTAGAGCTTCGACGCCTCCTTGTCGATGGGCAAGAGACCAAAATTTCCTTTTCTAACTTCCCATATTATCTCAGGTGCGTGTGTGCTTTTTACATCCTTTTTACCTACCTTGTTTCGATTGGGAAAGTAACTAGCGATCTGATTAGTCTATACTTATGTTGGATTGATTGGTAGGATTAGGGTGGCTACTTTAGGCTACCTTGTTTCGATTGGGAAAATAACTATCGATCTGATTAGTCTATAGTTATGTTGGATTGATTGGTAGGATTACGGTGGCTACTTTAGGGATCACATCAATCTGGGTCAAAAGAAATTAGAATCATGTTTGATGAACCATAAATGATTAGGATTTTGTTCCCCTATTTCTTAGCGAGGAAATGAGGCTGGCGCTCATGAGCGCAGCATTCCCCTACCTGAGTCAAACTATTCTGCCAAAGCACATCAAAGTATTCAAGGACTCAAGCCGCACCATACTACTTTGCGGTCAATCAGGTTTGCTTACGCATATATGCAAGCTCTTTTGGGCTAGATCATGTTTTGACAACACGATGTCTTGCTACAGAGACGTGCCTACGGTCACTTGCTAAGGCCATTGCCAACCAATTCAATGCACATTTGTTAGCACTAGATATCTTTGAGTTCTTGCATCAGGTCAGCTTGATACTATTTGGATGGTAGTTTTGCTTGCCCCTTTCCCTAATATTATCATAAACCTCTTCTTGTCGTTGAACAGATCCAGCACAAATATGGTGGCTCAAGCAATGCACAGGTTGAAGTTGGTTCTTGTTTCACCTTCATATTGATTTACATAGATAATACCTTTAGTTTGTATGGTACATTTTATTGATGATTTTGAGTATAGTTTTTAGTTTATTGGGTGGTCCTACATTCTCTTTTCATATTATTGATTGATGGGTGTCAATATCACTACCCTTTGTAGTCAGATTGTTGGACATTTTTCCCATTATAAAACATAATCATAAGTAAGTTGGCTTCATGCTTCACATGAGCCATGGGGTCCATGGAAAAGGACAAAAATAGTTTGTGCACATCTAACACTTGGAGACATTTGTGTATATACTTTTTAATTCTGGCAATGCGACAAACTTTTGATGATTTAACTAACTGACTCTTGTCCATTCTTGATCTAGGTTCCTATAAGATCCAAAACTATGTTAGCTTTGGAAAAAGTGTATGATTTTGTTGGATCTCTAAGCATATTTTTCAAGAAGGAGGAGTCAATAGGTATCAAATTATTATTCTTTTTGTCTTATACTAATTAATTTCTGGCTTCTTCTTGTAGACCAATATTTATGATGTGATGTATGCAACCTTTGTTTTTCACACAACTTTTCCTATTAACTTCTTTGCTTGTTACACGCATCTTGTAAGTCATAACCAAGCATGGTATTATGATTGTGTTGTTATGAAATATTGTTGCAGGATCAGTGGATCATGTAAAGGGTAATCATGATTTAAACACAAGGTGACACATCTATGGTGCAATGAAACTTGACCTTTGATAATAGTTTATCCCTCTTTACCATTTTTTGGTCTTTGTCAACAGATGTGTTCATTGTAAGAACATGAAGTCAGTTGGGGAATACACGTCCTTATTATCTAATGAAAAGAACAAAGATTCAGAATCCAGTGATGACGATGACGACGACGACGACGATGATGATGGTAGTGGTGGTGAGTCAAAGTTCTTATTTACTAGCTCATCTATGCCACAACTATTTTCATGCATGAGACAAATTAATAAAAGCATGACTGCTAGCTTCCATCAATTTCTAACAAACTATGACTTGGTAAACTAAAATGGTCTATTTATATCAATTTGTCCAACTTAAATTTTTAAGCTTAAGGCTTTTCTACATTATCCATAAATTGTTTTTCTTATTTTGGATTTAGTATACTATTGATACCAAGGAACAATTTGCATGCATGAGTTACTTATGGTTCCTTTTTCTAATGAAGATTTTAGTGCTCCAGTCTGGAACTTGGATGTGAAAATTCTCTTACAGTGCCTTTACAAGGTAAATCAAGATCCACATGCATAATTGATGATGGAATGTAGTACTTGTATTATGAATTGATATATTAAACAAATTTTGCAGATCATTGTTTCGGCTTCTACATGTAGCCCAGTTATTCTTTATATCAGAGATGTTGATATTATCCTTCGTAGTTCACCAAGAGCATTTTGTATGTTCCAGAAGATGTTGAACAAACAATTTGGAAGAGTTTTGATAATCGGTTCGCACTTCCTTGATGACAATCAAGATAGTGATGACATTAATAAGGATCTGACTGATCTATTCCCCTACATCCTGGAGACTAGGCCTCCCAATGAAGGGGCTCATCTTCAGAGATGGACAAGACAAATGCGAAATGATATGATAAAAGCTCGGGATGAAATCCTTAAACATCAAATTGTAGGGGGTTTGTCATCATACAATTTGGAGTGTGATGATTTGAGTTCTATCTCCCTAGATGATTATGTAGAAATTGCAAGTTACCTAGAGGATATTTTAGCCCCAGCAGTCTCATACCATTTGATGAATAACCAGGACCCTAAGTACAGAAATGGGAGGCTTATTCTATCTTCAACGAGGTTAGTTAATTGATCTTGAATTTATGATGAACCATTTGTTAGTTCTTTTAACATACTTTTGCTAACAACATCATTCATGAGCAGTTTATGTTATGGATTAAGAATTTTTCAAGAAAGTAACCTTGAGAAAGATTTAGTTGAAATAGAAGACGACTCAAAGGTATCCCATATTTTTCATTAAGCAACAATTTTTTTGCTTTTCTCATTTCCTGATGTAAAGGAAATAATATTCTATTCTATTCATAGAAATAATAGAAGATGATGTATTTACCATTTATATATTTACCTATTGCCTTATAGGTCACTAAATACAACGAATATGAAAAGCAGATAAGAGAATTAGTGATCCCTGCTAGTGAAACAGGAGTGACATTTGATGACATTGGAGCACTATCTGATATCAAAGAATCAATTTGGGAGCTTGTCATGCTTCCACTTCAACGGCCTGATCTCTTCAATGATGGTCTATTAAAACCATGCAGGGGAATTCTGTTGTTTGGACCACCTGGAACGGGTAAAACTATGCTTGCTAAAGCTATAGCCAATGAAGTTGGTGCTAGCTTCATGAATATCTCAATGTCTACCATCATGTCAAAATGGTGTGGAGAGGCCGAGAAGAGCATCCAAGCATTGTTCAGTTTAGCTGCCAAAATTGCACCAGCCATCATTTTCATGGACGAGGTAGATGGCATGCTAGGGACACGCGAACGTTCAAATGAAAATGAGGTATCAAGGAGGATCAAGAATGAATTTATGATGCATTGGGATGGAGTCTTGTCCAAACAAAGTGAAAAGATTCTTGTCCTCGCTGCAACAAACCGACCTTTTGACCTTGATGATGCAATCATCAGGCGGTTCGAGCATAGGTGTGTTTAAAACTTTGTTGTTTCTAAAATTTATGATCTTGATCAAATTACATCATCTCTAGACTATTCACTGATGTATCATGTGGCTTCAAATAGGATAATGGTTGGTCTCCCTACTCTTGAGAGTAGAGAGCTAATTTTGAATAAGTTGTTGTCCAAAGAAAACATTGAAGGTATAGACTTCAAGGAAATTAGCAAAATGACTGAGGGATACAGTGGTAGTGATCTAAAGGTTTGCAAGCTAATCTTAATGTTCATTATTCGAAGGTGATTCTTTGTTTTACTAAAGCTCTATTTCCCTAGAATCTTTGTGTGGCGGCCGCTTATCATCCTGTTCGAGAGCTACTTCAGAAAGAAAAACAAATGAAGAAGGTAAGACAAAGGACAAACACCCCTTGTTAAATTTTAATGAATTGTACCAAGGATTATTATTTTTCATAGTTAAGGTGCACAACTTTATTGGTTGAAACATGTAGAAATATAACATGTCACTGAAAAGGGTAATAAAGATATCGTTATAGATATTGTTAACATTTGATGCCAGAGTCGCAACATGTTACATGATATGATTATGTTTATTTCTTAGGACAAGAACAAAAAGGAAGTGCAAGGGAAGAATGTGCATGTTGAGAACCCACAAAATGAAGAAAGCAAGAAGGAAAAGTCAAAAGACAGCAAAGACATGGAAGCCATTTCAGAGGAGGGCGACGAGGATGAAATTGATGAGGTAATCACCCTCAGGCCATTAACCATGGAGGACCTGAAGCAGGCCAAAGATGAAGTAAGTGTTGCAAACCAATTTGCATGTTTTATAGCCTACAACTTATGATTTTATATTATTATTTGGTAGACCTTATTACCTAGGGGACAAAATAATAAACTATTGTGAATCTAACACTACATAGGTCTCTGCAAGCTTTGCTAGTGATGGTGTAGTCATGAATGAGATCAAGCAATGGAATGAGCTATATGGCAAAAGTGGGTCAAGGAATAGGCAAAAGCTAACATACTTCCTGTAGTAAATGGTTCTCAGTTATGTTGTCACCCTTGTTATGCCTTTGATTTATATGGAAATAACACAATGTTTGCGGTTGCCATTCAAGTTGGCCTATGTATCCATTTAAGATTGGTTTTTCTACAAGAGAAGATATTATGTGTAACTACTTTATTGCCAACTAAAATCCAAATGTTATGTATTCTAGTGTTCCAATAAAAAAGGTTCATTTTCACTTTGTTGTTTGAACTGTATTGATTCTAGGCACTTAGGTTAGCCTAAAGTTGTGCAGGTCGATGGATCTTCTATTAGGAAGTGCTCAAGCTTCAACATATCAACATATAGCTGAATTCTTATAGCTCGTCAGGCCACTTCCTTGGAAACACCAATAAGCTTTATGCCTAGACCTACACCTCATGGGGATAGGTGTCGTCAATGCAATAGTTCTGGTTGATGATGATGGTGGGGCTACTGCACATTGTGCAGGATGGCGTTATCGAAGACAATGATGCATGAGCGTAAGACTGCCTTCGTCACCATCACATTCTATTCTACAAAACCTTTCCCATGTCTCCATGGCACACCAAGCTATGATGTGACACAAACAATCATCACACACATGAGTGCAACTCTAAATAGAGTTGTCAAACTACAAAAGAAGATAAAAAAGACATCTTACGCCATGGTCTAAGTCATAAGATATGTGTTTGACCAACGTATTAGATTAATTGAAATGAACCACGATTTTCCTCAAAGGAAAATCCATAGTATGATAACAAAGTGATAGTCTAAGGAGCAGCACTGCCATATGTATTACCACCATAACCGGCTCCATAATCATACATTAAGGGTACAAATAGGGGTCTTTACCATTATTACAAGTCCATGTGGACTATCAAAAGGAGAATTAATAAAAGCAAAGCGAAGTGAGTGCTATGAAGCTGGTGTCATCATCCACAACCATAGGATGTAGACTGTCATGTGTCCCAACCATCGTGGTCTAAGTCGTACTCACGCTCATCTCTTTAAACCAAGATATTTTAGTATGATTTTGTACTGGCCAATGCCCAACCCAATGATGCTATTGCTTTGTGGGTAAGCAGTATGCAAGGGCTCTTTCATAGTATTTGGCTCTAGGGTAACCCTAGAAAATGAGTAAAACATAAGTGTGCATGTGTCCATCCCATGCCCAACTCCTTCACATATACCAAAACCACACAGTCACACACACCTCCAGGTCCACTCCTCAACCAAAACCACACTCTCTAGACAATGAGGAAGGCTCTCTCCCTTTCTCATCTCAATGGCCTCAAGCATGTCACACCACCAAAATTACCATTTTGGAATGTGAATACAAAACACTAAATAAAATAAATTATTTAGTCCTTTTCTAAAAGTTACCAAAATTGATTTAAGTTATTGCTAATTTAGAGAGCGAAAAAAACAACTTTATAACATTTTTAAAATTTAATCTACTTATGTGGCTACATTCAAGCCTCAGCATTTATTATTATGCGAAAAAAACAACTTTATAACATTTTTAAAATTTTTTATTAAGCCTCGACTAGGTTGTGTTCTATTTCAAAAATAAAGCCTATTTTTTTCAAAACCTAGTTCTACTATAGAGTTTTAGCTTCGAAAGTCTCTAATACTAAATTTAAATAAGTTTCAAGTATGTAATTTGGAGAGAGATTATATTCTAAACATAATTTTCAAATGTATTAAAAATAAGATTAAATAATGCTTAAAACTTAGTTTAAAAATGGTATATTTTGGCTTCAAATTAGATTGTAGAATAATTATTTAAAAACATAGTTTAAAATGATTTCAAAAGAGCTTCGAACTAGTTCTTAAATGATTTTTCAAAGTATTTTTAAATGTTTTGCAAAACAACAGTTCAAAAGGTTTTTGAAACATGTTTGAAAAAGTTTAAAAATAAATTATTTAAACCTAGTAAAACATAGTTTTATTTGTTTTCAAATTTCAAAGTAAAGCACCTTTGGGCACATCGGCTTGTACCAAGGACCCAAGCGAGGCATTCAAGGAGGAGAAAAGACACTTTGTCACACCCTAATTTTCAGTTTGTTTTCAATTTAAGTAAGTTTGCCTTTGATTTATTTAGAGATCACATTTAGTTGAGAGGAAAAATAATTTTCTAATGCAACAATAAATGAATAGGTAAAAAACATATTTTTTGCATTCATGCCGTTATATTTATGATTTTATGGTGAATGCTTTGGAAAACTGTTTCCTGAATTTTCTGAAGTCTTCAGTAAAAGAAAAGACTTATTTTTATTTTCCTATATGCAAACTTCGGTTTCGGCCTGCATCTGCTTGCTAATCGGGCCTAGCCCAGCCCCTGGTCATCCATTTCCGCGCCTCCTTTGTTCTTCAGTTATTGGGCCAAGGCCTCATATTACCGAGGGATGAGGGTCCGCACGACTAGATCCATTGCATCACCCAAGGCCAAGGGGCCTTGCAGCCTTTCCGCTTTCCCCGCACCAAGCTGATCCGCCCGCCCGTGCTGTTCCGCGTCGGCGCCTGGAGAGTGGAGACAATCCCGCCCCGCCCGCCTTCCAGTTGCTGAAGTACTCCCTCCGTCCCAATCAATATGCAATTCTCACGTTCCGAGAAATCAGCCATCATAAATTTTGATTAAAATTACAAAAAATACTAACTCTTATGAGACAAAATAAGTACCGTTAGATTGGTTATGAAATATATTTTCATAATAAATTTATTTCGAGACAAATGCTAATACTTTTTTGCTATAAATTTGGTCAAAGTTGACACAGTTTGAACGATAAGTTTCCCGTAATTGCATAATCAACCGGACTGAGGGAGTATTTGGTTTGACGTCTTTGACGTTTCCTGCATCATGCGCACTAACGCGCAACAGCTGCGTGTGACCAAGTTCTCTGTATGCATGTCATAAGAAAACGAAAATGATAATTTCAGACTTTTGGAAATGGAAAAAGTCTAATTGACCTCCGAACTATTGGGGCCCTCAACTATAAAACGGTCTAATTTACCTTATGAACTTTGCAAAACCGGCCAAATCACCCCCTCGAGCGGTTTTGGACGGTGGTTTTACTACAGTAACAACGGTTTTGCTACCGTAACAGTAGTTTTGTCATTTTCTTTTTAATTTATTTCGTCTGAATCTTTGAAAAATCATAGTAAATCATAAAAAAAATATAAAATGGAAAATCCAATTTTGTTGGACTCCACATTAGTATATATACACAGTAAATATATAATATAGTATGCTTTAGTACAAAGTTTTTGTTGTATGAATTATTCAAATTAATTACAGAAAAAAAATAGATCAAAATTTACAGCAAAAACTTTATACTAAAACATACTATATTATATATTCACTGTGTAGATCTACTCATGTGGAGTCCAAAAAAATTAAATTTTTCATTTTGTGATTTTTTTGTGATTTACTATGATTTTTCAAAGATTCAGACGAAATAAATAAAAAAGAAAAGGGCAAAACCACTGCTACTGTAGCAAAACCGTCGTTACTGTAGCAAAACCACCGTCCAAAACCGCTCGAGGGAGTGATTTGGCCGGTTTTGCAAAGTTCAGGGAGTAAATTAGACCGTTTCATAGTTGAGGGGGTAAACTAGACCACCCCCAATAGTTGGGGGGTCAATTAGACTTTTTCCTTTTGGAAATCGTTTTCGAGTTTTTTCTGACTTTCAAGCCTAAACAAAAATGGTAGCGATAATCAAAAAAATAAAAACGATAATGATAAAAATAATCAGAAACGAAAGCGGAAATGGTTTTGCCCTCTTCTGACTGTTTTCGAAGATTGCCGTATTTAGCTGGTAATTTACCGTCGATAGTTACCAATTCAAAGGCCTTGAATCCTAATTTATTTATAGACTATATAATGCATATAGTTTAGGTCCAGTTGACCCACATTTAAGCATCCCATCTGCACACGCAAGCACATAGGCCAAATATTTTTTGGGAATGGAACTATACGGCAAGTATTTCATCTGTATAGGAATAAGAAGGCAATATGCCAATCACGTAATGAACCTGTAACTCTAACCAGTCACCACGAACACGAACGGTCTCTGGTGTTTACCTTGTCTGAGACCTAAGATGGTATGAATTGAGGTTTTAGTTTGTGGTCTTGTCAATTATGGTTTTATTTATTTTTGTCATGTGAGATAGGTCGAGTTATATGGCTCTTCTCATGTTCTACGTTTTGGCATGTTTATCGTTTTTGACCATAACGTTCTCATGGATTCCGATTGTATCCATGTATTTTTCGATCGACTATTATCATTTTCGAAATTACCGGAACATTGGTGCCGTATTCGTTTCCAATAATATTGTATCGATTTCGTTTTCTAGAAAAAAAAGAAAATAAAAGTGATTCGACCTCCTATCGTTTGTTTCCGATCGTTTTCAACCCTAATACCACAAACAAACCAACCGAAAACCTCTGTACTCCCAGCCAAAATCCCCATACATGAATCTTCATGAATATTATCGTCGATACATGAATCTGACTGAACATATGTATGTACACGGCCAACCGAGCAGAGTAAACTATTCCTGTTTCTTCCTCTACAGTTTCCTCTTCTTTCTTTAACGCCACTGTCTCCTACTGTCCCGGCGTCGCCTTCCCTTGCTCTTCATTATCTAGTTCTCCTACTTCTCCGCTAGAGTGTACATATGTTTTGGATTTATCATTTTATCCCTGAATTGCCAGTTTGCCGTTTGCCTCTGCAGAGTGCAGCTCTATGCCAGGTGCTGGCGGCGTGCCTGCTGCAGCTCTTGCGCCCTGCGGCTACCATCCATCCAGGCGGCGCTCGGCCTCCATCCAGGCGGCACGGTGGCCGACCTCCTGGCCGCCGCACCATCTCCTCGCACGATAATTCTCCTCCTCCGATGGCGTCAACGTCGGTGGCGGGGGCATACGACCAGGCCGACAGCTGGAAGCGAGATGATGAATTGATGATGGCGTTGATGACGCGGCCGCGCGCCAGCGAGGCGCACGCGACGGCGGCGGCGGCAGCGTGAGCCGCGTCGGTTCTCGCCATCCCCTGGCTTGGGTGCGACCGCGACCAGGCAGCAGCGGCCAGTGGTGGGGCCCCCGCAGCGGGACGCGTGGCCGGCGGGGAGGGCGGAGGGTCTTTTTTTTTCTTCCGCAGAAATTGAATTCATCGATCGGGGTTATTTTTCTGGATTTTTTTTTTTGAGTGAGGGCTGTTTGAACAAAGGAATGCAAAACAGAGGAAAGAAAAAAAACGTAGGAAAGGAATAGGGATGTGATACGAAAATAAAGGATTGAGAAAACGAAGGAAGTGAACTTGAGAGGTGTTTGGAACATAAGAATTCAAACGCAGGAAAATTCACTTTTTGGTGGGTCCGATGGCAGTGATTAACACAGGAAACAATGAAGGAGCCGTTCGGCTGTACTGATAAACCGGTTGAAAAACACCGTTGGCTGATTTGTGGTGAGAGAAAAATATTGTTCTGACTAAAAAAACGAGCTGAAAAAGACGGATCATAAGTCGAACGAACAGGCCGAAGGGATTCTTCGCCATAGCGGCAGGATGGTGGCCAGATTCCTCGTATCCTGTGATAAACTCATTTCACTCTCTCTCTCTCTTGACGTGTGCTTTGCCTCGGGCAACCACGCAGGAAAAGAAAACATGAAGATCGGTTCGGGAGGAAAGGAATCAGCATTTCCTTTGTTCCAAACGCTCGTTCTTACTCCCGTTCCTCCGTTTTGGGATTCCTACAAATTTTCTTTGAAGTTCCTTCAATCCAAACAGGCCCTGAGTGAAGGGAAGCTATCTCAGCACAGAGGTTATATGATGTAGACTTAGCGTTAAAAATAATGATAGATTAGTAGGATAGATTTGGAGAGCTATTTATATAAAAACATTTTCTATATCTTTATCACTGTAATAGTTTTCTATATCCTGTGTGCATCATAGAGGCCAATTCTCGTCTTCTACACTTAGCTGACAAGAATTTTAGAATAGAAGATGTTTATATTTAGATAAACAATTAAAAAAGCTATTAGATATTTTTTTTCACCAAAATCTCTATTCTTAGCAACTAGGAAGAATATAGAGAGTTCTTGTAGTTAATAGTTTCTTTTTATAATTTAAGAAATAAGATTCCCACCACTAACTTATTGATAATTAGTATAATTTTTATTAGGAATAAATTCCTATTATATTGTGATCAATCTATGATCTAACCAATCAAATCATGAAATAAAAAACATAAGAAGTGCATGGTCTAATTTAGCCTAAATAAATGTATCTTTAAGTTGTACGTATGTATCGGTGCAATCCCGATGAGAGCAACCATGTGAAAAAAAAACAAGGTCCCATCTCATAATCATTAGTGAACATACCAATTATTAACACCTCAACAACGTATTAACTCCTTGCCAACTTTAGCCCTAAAAAGGTCAAGAAACTCAATATTTAACCGTAACATGTTACTTGTATGAAAAACAAAGTTATAATATATTTATGAGTAAATATTTTTGTACTTTGAACGAGAGCTCAAAATATATCATGGATTCATGATTGCATTTAAATTTGATACATGTTTCACCGGACAATATCGTATTATAGCCAACATTAACTATATTATGGTGGTCATATTCATCATAAAAATTATAATTTAAAATTTTATAGAAAAGGGTAAAATATAAATAGATATGTACAATTTTACTTTTTTGTATTTCATGAATATTTAATATTTTTTTTCTCCCGACATAACACATAGACGTGTTTATTAGTGTAAAATAAATTATCTATAGCACATGATAAGGCGTGATGCACAGCAAGACTGTAGTTATACCGACCGAAATGGCCGAAACATCTCGTGCCGGCCACCAAAGCGGCACAGCAGACAAAGCATCGCGTACCGCCCTGCATTCCGGGCAATTCCGGCCGTTCCGGACAATTCCGTCCGTTCCGGACGGAACCGTGCGTTCCGTCAGTCTCGGTACCAGCCATGTGCGGTGCAAATCAGACCTCTAAAGTGGAGAAATCAGAGAGGAAACAATTGGATTTTGAGTAGGAAGCATGAAATCGAAACAATTTCTCTGCCAAGATCTGAGAAAGAAATAAACTAAGAAGAAAGAAAAAAAAGACAGTATAGCAAGGGCAGACCGGCCACCGGCATCTCCCTGCTCTCACCGACGGCTATCACGAGGTGTCACGGTGGGGAGGAGGCGCGTCGAGCACGGTGGCGGTGGACGACCACGAGCTCTCACGGTGGGGAAGAGGAGCGTCGAGCACAACGGCGAGGACGTCGAGCACGGCGGCGGTGGACGACCACGAGCTCTCACGGTGGGGAAGAGGAGCGTCGAGCACAACGGCGGGGACGTCGAGCGCGGCGGCGGCAAACTACCAGGCGTCGAGCATAGCGGTGAGTGCAGCGGCGGCGGCGGCAGTCGTCCACTGTCTCGAGCAGCTGAGGGGCGACTACTCCATGGACCAAGGCAGTAGATGTAGATTTCTTTTCCCTCGCCACTTCTTTCTCTCTCCAATCTCCATCATCTCTATCCAGACATTTCTGGTGCTGGGGAGAAGATTGGGAGGTGGCGGCGCATGCTTGTAGGCTGCTCGTGGGATGCGTTGAGGGTGAGATTGAGAAAGATGTATGCTGCCAAGTAGGGTAGAGAAAAGCCCCATGTTGGTCCCCAGGCCGGCCCAACTACCTTGCATTTGTGTTTTTATACTTTTCTTTACAACCGTGAGGTTATATTTGAAGCTGAAAAAGTTTATATATGCATATAAGATTAAATATTTATAAAATAATAAAACACCGGAACGGTACGCTGGAATACACTGGTACCGAAACATCTCATTCCCAGTATAAAACCGGAATGGCTTCCGGAATGGAATTGATAAGTATGCTGCAAGCTGCATAAGATCGGCCAAAACATAAGGAGATGGAACAATAAGCTCTCAATGCAGGTCATTCACTCGAAAATAGTGCCAGCTAATTTTCACATATGAAATTTGTCTTCCTCTCTTCCTATTAATTTTGATACTAGAGTATCTCATCATTTTTGTTACGCCGGTCTCAACGAAGAATTTCATGACATGGTTATCAAGTCTGTCACGTAAGCTTTTGTGTTGATAAGAGCAAGACTAACACAGTCAGCTGCTGGTTGTATAGATCTTTACAACTAATCTCTCAGTCCACCCATATAGTTAATATATGGTCCACTTGTCTCTCACACAAAATTTCTTGGTTGTTGTGCTTCAGCCCGTTGTAAACTTATGACCTACTTCTCCTCTCTCTCTCCTCTTATCTCTCTCATAGATAGCCAACGGGCCGGCCCGGAACAACACAGCACGGGCCCGTGCCAGGCACGGCCCGAAGGGAGTCGGGTCGGCACGGCACGCCGTGCCACGCGGGCCGTGCCAAGGTGGGCGTCGTGCCTAGCCAATGGCCCAGGCACGGCCTGCTGGGCCGTTTCTCGGGCCGGGTCGGCCCGAGAAGCACGGCCTGCCAAGGAGGCCGGGCTAGCCTGAGACCTGCTTCAACACAGGAAGAAGAGGAGTCGAGGACGGTGACGCTCGAGTCGTCGGAGGCGATGACGGCGTCGGGGGACTGCGTGAAGCCATGGAGGAGCCCATGGAGGCGGTGGAGAGGCGCGGGGTCGAGGGGGCCACCGGCCGCGTCAGCATCGGTGGCGACATCAGATCTGCTGAAAGGTCTTGATTGCTAGAGGGGGGGTGAATAGCCTATTAAAATTTCCTACAAAGTGTGCTAAACAAGTTTATCAATATAACAAATAGCGAGATACGAGTTTTGCTTAGCCTACGGGGTGTTTGCAAGCCACCTATTCAATTCACAATTTTAATATATATATGCACTCAACCGTACAATTCAAACCGAGAAGGAAACTATAACTAAAACTATCAAGCTACACAAAAGAGCTACTCTAGCAAAGCTATCTAGCTAGCAAAGGTAACTAAAAAGGTAATGCGGAGTTATGTTAAGAGGGTTTCACCGAGGGGCGAAGTATTGAGCCAACCAATATGATCAACAATAAATACCAAGACAACCGAACACCTGGATCAATCAATCATAATATGAAAGTGATGACACAAGATTTATCCCGAGGTTCACGTGCTTGCCGGCACGCTAGTCCCCGTTGTGTCCCTCTTCACCACGTGGTTCGATGGCTAATCGGTCACACACCGAGCCTCTCAAAAGGCACCACAAGAACCTACCAAATGGTAAGAGGTTGCAATAACACGAGCAATTTACTAACGTTACATTTGGCGCTTCACCGAGGTAGGCACAAACCCCTCACAATCACCGGAGGTGGCCAAGAATAATCACCAACTCTTGCCAACGCCTCCAAGCTGCTCTAAGCCGTCTAGATGGCGGCAACCACAAAGAGAAACAAGAATCCCACAGCAAATTAACCACCAAGTGTCAACTAGATGCAATCCCACAATGCAAATGCACTTGGATCACTCAATCTCACTTTGAATATGCAAAGAAGCAAGAGAGATGAGTGGGAGGAGAGTTGCTTAGCTCATAGTGCTCACAAGTATATCAAGGAGTGCAAGATATGAGCCTTGAGCCGGCCAACAAGTATTTATAGAGGTGGCTCACTCAAAAGAGCTGTTGCTCTCCCCACAAAGGCGAGAGACGCGCTACCCGTGTCTGACACCACAAGAGGTTGCCACGTGTCTTGACCGTTTGAACTCAGAGCAATTTGCGCCCACGCGAGAGACGCGTCTGTCACGACCGACAGACGCAGCCTTGCCACCGTCAGACGCGTCCGACGCTCGAAGGCCATGCGTCTACTGACGCGACGGACGCAGTCCAGAAAGCCCAAAACGTGAGCCCAACCGATAGATGCGTCCGGTGCTAGACCGAGGGACGCGTCTGACGCACGCTCGCTGCTGCGCTGAAAACGCCCAAGCTACAACACATGACAGACGCGGCAACAATGCCATGCACGACATCTGTCACGGTCACGTCCCCACATCTGATGCTCGAGCGCCAGAAACCCTAACTAGGGTATGGTGACAGACGCTGCATAGTAGCGTCTGATGCTCAGGGCAACAGCGTCTGTTGCCTATAATTTAGCGATTATGCAACGTTTTCTCGCTCTGCTTATTTTGCCCTTTTACTTATGAGCTAGACTAAGTATGTGTAACACTTTAGCATAAGTTTTAGCTCGTGAAACACCATGTGACATCGCCTCCAAGTCTCGACATTGGTGTAAAGGAAAATAGGCGTTTCAACTCCTCGGAAATGCCTGAATCCCGCCTCGCAAGCTCGACGGGAGGGAGAGAAGACCCCAAACCCTCTCTACCGCTCAAACTCCATCGCCATCGTAAATGTGCTAACACCACCAAGTGATCATCGTCATGTGCGAGTGTGTTAGCATTTTCACAATCATTTTTCGAGGTGTTATTAGTTCTATCCAAATGCATATGATTATGAAATGCACACCTAGAGGCACTTAGGAGTTCAATAGCCGTATCATTCCCCTCTTTATAGTATGGCTATCTATCCTACAATGTAACCACACCCACTAGGTGTCTTGGTTACCAAAACATGAACCCTAGCATATACCTTTGCCTTGATCAACATAGGATTGCATGTACTTCCAATATCATCATCATGGTAAGTATTTCATCATCCACACTTGATCATCATGCTTTACCATGCTATGTGCTAATCACCCTTTGCTACATACAATCTCAAGCATGTGATTAGCACTTAGGCATTGTCACTAATTACCAACACCAAACATAGAGCTTTCATCTACGCGACGTGGAGGTCAACGGGGGAAGAGAGATTCGAGAAGCCGGTCAGGCCACCGGCGGCGCGCAGTTGTAAGGTCCAAAAAGGCTAGAGGGGGGGTGAATAGCCTATTTAAAACTTCTATAAGAATTACTTAACCACACGTGTTAGTACAAAAGGTGGCGAAGCAAAATGCACTAGCTCTAACTAATTAAGCAGGCCACCTACACAAGTATAGTACAAGGCTATCCACTAAACACAACAACAACTACAAGCTAGATATAAGAAGTAATGCGAGAGAAGAACTTCGAGTGATTATACCGCCGTGTAGAGATGAGAAGTACCAATCAATCAATCACACCAGAGAAATACTCGGGAAGAGAACGACACAAGAATTTATCCCGAGGTTCACTAGCTTCCCGATAAGCTACTCCCCGTTGTGGCGATACACTCACTTGTCGGTTCGTGAGCTAATCGACTATCAAGAGTCGAGCCCTCGGCGGGCGCCGCACAACCGCACACAAGATGAGGATCCTCCAAGCCATGAGCTCCACTAGAGTATCCAATTCGTGAACTCCCATGGGGAAGGATCAAGAACCCCTTACAACACTTAGTGAGGGCTCCAACAATCTCCAATTGCGAGCTCAATCACCTCCGCTGCTCCAAGCCATCTACCACGTCGGGAAACACGGAAGAGTAACAAGAAATCCGCAGCAACTCGAAGATCAAGTGCCTCTAGAATGCAACTCTCAAGTAATGCACTTGAATCTCACTCAATCTCACTTAAGATGTGTAAACAAGCAAAGAGATGAGTGGAGGGGTTGTTCTCTAGCTTAAAGGATGTCTCAAGGTCTCAAATGTGCAAGAGCAAACTCCCCAAACCTGGCCACCATCTATTTATAGCGAAGGGGTAAGCAACTAGCCGTTACAAGACATCGCAGTGAAAAACATGATGACCGGACGCACCGGTTGGGGTGACTGGACGCGTCCGGTCACTACAGGACAAGCAGCAACAGTGCGCGTCAG
The DNA here is from genome assembly GCA_038087645.1 of Saccharum hybrid cultivar R570. NCBI lineage: Eukaryota > Viridiplantae > Streptophyta > Magnoliopsida > Poales > Poaceae > Saccharum > Saccharum hybrid cultivar. Next base: position 2,030,842 of record JAQSUU010000100.1, read on the forward strand.
AGAGAGCCGTTGCTGTGACCAGACGCGCTGCACCCGGTGTCCGGTCGGAGTCCAGAGAGCTCCCACCACGACCGGACGCGTCTGATCACATGTGATCGGACGTGCCGCGTGTCCGATCAGCTCTTCACCACGCTCTGCCCCTCTAGGTGCCCGATAGGATGCTCCGGTTCCGTGAGGGACTAGACACGCCGGTTGCAAACCCTAGTGCCCGCGCCGCATTCAACTAACCGGACGCATCCAGTCAAACTGGGACCGCATCTGGTTCAGCGTCCGGTTGGAGTTTTTCAGAGAGAAACACTCCGGACTTCCACCACCTTTTCTTGCCTCTGGCGCAATGGAAAATAGGCATTTCATTTCCTCGCAAGCTCGGCGGGAGGGAAAGAGGACCCTAAACCCCTCTCCACCGCTCAAACTCCACCGTCTTCGCAAAAGTGCTAACACCACCATGTGTATATCATCATGTGCATGTGTGTTAGCATTTTCACAATCATTTTTTAAGGCGTTACATTAGCTCTCTACTAGATCCTAATGCATATGCTCAAGACATTGATCTAGTGGCACTTGATTCCCGAGCTAACCGTGATTGCCCCTCTTGATAGTCGGCTATGTATCATAAACCCGGTCAATCACTTCTCTACTCATCTTAGACCGGCAAAAGGAAAACCCTATGGTTATACCTTTGCCTTGATCCCTTTGTTCCATATCCATCTCCTCATGCTTTGATCACCATGATCATCATTTTATGTGCATCTCCACCTCTTGTGATCTTGTGGCCATCACTTTATGCCACATACTCCTTCATCACATGTGTTGCTTATGCCTAACTCATTCCACTTGATACAATAACATTAGCAACTTGGTGTCATTAATTACCAAAACCAAACTTGGGCTTTCAATCTCCCTCTTTTTGGTAATTGATGACAACCATCACAAAGATATGAAAAGAAATCAGTTTTTAATTTCGATAGTATTAGCTCCCCCTACATATGTGCTTCCATGAGTTTGGTTTCATTATGCACATATGTATGGATTTGAATTTTGGGAGAGCTACTACTATCAAATTGATGATAAGGTATATAGAATGGACCTTTGAAGCGTGATACCAATCAGAGTTGCCTTTATATACCATCCTTAGCATCGATGTAGCTAGACACCACTTGTAATACATCACTTGTAAAGATCACAAACACTAAAATACCTTGTGAGATCAATATTATAAGCAAAGGTGTCTAGATACCACTTGTAAAGCTACTCTCAACAAATCATCATTCAAGTTCTATTTCTAGCAATCACCATACAATCATGAATATGAATTTAAGCTTTGCAATGCAACAATTCATCATGTTAATGCACATACAAATGCAATAAATGATTCATGAGCTTGTTCCCCCTACTCGTGGGCTCAATTTTTTAATTGATCCCTTTCCAATGTCATATCTTTGATTTCTCTCCCCTTACTATATCTTTCTCCCCCTTACTATACCTTTGTGAGTTACTTCTCCCCCTTTGCAACTTAACTTTTTACTTTGTGACTTTTCTCTCCCCCTTTGTCAACAATCACCAAAAAGGTGCCAATTTTAGTGAGAGTCTAGTCAATCAATATGAGGGAGTCCAAATTATGGTTCAATCTAGATCACTTGCCCAGAATATGTAATTCGGTTTGATCCATGGACAAGCTTCTTCACACCTCATAAAGTATAAGGGTTATCTTGACCATGTTGAATTACACATCATGAGCTCGTTTTCTAGATTCAACACTAGGTTTGCAAGCCCACAAACATGTCATATGCTACCACTAGATCAAACAAACATAGAAGCAATAGTGGTACCATATATACATCAAAATCATTTGATTTTTATGAATGAGCCTATTTGTCATGCAAATATGTCTATATGTTCTAAACATGTCCTTAGCAAAGTATGAATGATATGTCAAATAACTTTACCTTGCATTGTCGAAGGGGAGGCATGTCATATAAGAATGTGGGGGTGCACTCATTTCAAGTATGAGAAGTCAAGTATGTTCAATTCATTCTTCAACTTATAAAACATTTTCTCATCAAGTGGCTTTGTAAAGATATCGGCTAGTTGATCTTCGGTGACAATGCCTTGTATACAAATATCACCCTTTTGTTGATGGTCTCTTATGAAGTGATGCCTTATGTCAATGTGCTTGGTTCTTGAATGTTGAACCGGATTTTGAGTCATCTTGATAGCACTTTCATTGTCACAAAACAATGGCACATTCTTGAATTTGATTCCAAAGTCATTCAAGGTGGCCTTCATCCAAAGCAATTGTGCACAACAACTACCAGCACTAATGTATTCGGCCTCGGTGGTAGATAGTGCAACACTATTTTGTTTCTTTGATGACCATGAAACAAGAGACCTTCCAAGCAATTGACAAGTGCCACTTGTGCTCATTCTATCAATCTTGCATCCACCATGGTCTGAGTCCGAATATCCAATCAACTCAAAATTAGACCCCTTTGGAAACCATAATCCAACATCATGAGTGCCCTTAAGATATCTCAATATTCTCTTAGTTGCTTTCAAGTGACTTTCTCTAGGTGAAGCTTGATATCTTGCACACTTGCACACACTAAACATCACATCCGGCCTAGAAGCGGTGACATAGAGCAAACTTCTAATCATAGACCGGTATTGCTTTTGATCTACCATGTTGTGTGGCAGAACCACCTAATCTAATGCCCTCCTAAGAGTACTCGTCTTCCATTAGACCCTAAGCACCCAAGGGAGAACACTAAACTATGTGATTCCGTCGAGCACACCGTAAGGGAGGACTCAAAAATCCACATTTTACATCAGGATCACAAATGAGAGAGTAAAGCTTACAACATCATTGTCATTTCTTACATCACTTTTTAATACAACAATAGGGTAGTTCATTATTTTATTATAACAGCAGAATATAAAATATTATCAGAGTTCAGCAGAAATGAAACCATTTAATGATAAGATAAACATTAACATGGTAAACTTTTATAAGTCTAAAATTAGAACTAATTGCCAGTATCTTCTTTGTAAAACTTTTTGGTGAGAGTTTTAATAAATACACTCTACTCCACATCGTAAAGGAAATCCTCGCTGAGCCCACCTGGAGGTTTCCACACTCAAGTGTCAGCTTATCAGCACCAGTCACCTGCAATAGGGTAGAACAAACCCTGAGTACTCAATTGTACTCCGCAAGACTTACCCGTTAAGAGAAAAGAAAAGACTCCAAGGATTATGCAAGACTTTCTGGCTTGTGGGTTTATTGCATCTACAAGAAGCATTACTAAATGTGCATCCTTATATTTCTTTTTATTAGGGGTCATCATTGGTTCATTATTCGACCATTCTATGTAAGCACCAAGACTACTTTCAAGCAGGGGTAAGCAATTAGAACCATTTTACCATCTTTCATAGTTCTTGCTACGATGCCAGATTATAGTCATGTCGAACCGTCAATTTGACGGCGATTCGTGAATCAATGTGCCCAGCTGGGTACCCCGAAAAACACATGCCCTACTCGTACCGAGGTACAAACGGGACCAACCCATTATCCTCCTATCAAGAGAACCAAGTCCCCGTCCATACTGGGACTCCAAGCCCCTGCCCTCTCGTGGTGGTTAGACCTCCTAATACCCATATATAATCCACCTTTCAGTTAGTCCGGATGGAGCCGGAACCCATGACAAGAGAATAACAAGTCTTTCTAGCCCCCATCCGCTAGTATATGCTCGGGATAAGTAGGTCTGTGACCTGACTATGGAATCTAATGCAACGAACAGTCCTTAATCGACACAGGCGGAACAAAGGCAACCAGAGCCCTGCTCTGTTGCCCAACCAGGTCCAAGTCCATCCAAGCCCGTTCCGCCTGGTCTCCAATTATTATGCATATTTATTCCATGGGATAATAACATGGTAATATAGTAACAATAATATATTTCCTATCTCTCGCAAGTGACAGGCAATCACTCGACTTCTACTGGAGTCCTGTAGCATAGCAATCTACACTATCCTGATATACTAGTAAGACTCATGGAATCAGGATATATATATATATATGCAAGTGGGTTTCATTCAACTCCTTAAAACTTAATGCACAACCATAAAATAAAGTGTAGAATAATAGGGGTTATGCATCGGGGCTTGCCTGGGTAAACATCATTATAACTAAGTTAGCATTTCCATCTGCGGGGTGTGGTCACCATCACGCCTTCTTTTGGTTACTCCAGTTAATCCACCATCGCACCTAAATGGTATACATCATTGCAATATGCTTGTCTAAGCGAAACATGCATAAACAAGATATTTAAAAGATAAAAGAGATAAGTTGGAACTTAGCCAGGGCACAGGTTGGCAGAGATGGAGTCACGTGAGGACGTCGCTATGCCACGGGCGTGCAGAGGCAACCAGAGCGCGGTCACCGGTGTGCGGTGGTGGCTCGGCATCACGAAGTGCCGGGCTACAAAGCGTGAATGTCGAGGCTGGGGCGGACGCCGGGCGCTGAGCGCGGTTGGAGGTCAGGAAGAAAGAGCCTAGCTTGGATGGCTGAGCTGCTGCTGGTCTTAAAGAGCGCACACAGGCTACACGGATGCATGGCTGCTTGGCTGCTGGTGCTACTAAAGAGCACATTGCTCGGCTGCCAGTGCTCCACTGCTCTGGCCGGTTTAAATAGGCAGGATGAGTCACTCGGACAGGCACAGACAAACGGGCATGCACCGCACATTCTCCTTCTCTTCCTTCATCAAACCATGCAGTCGTGTTAGTGGCGAGAACGGGGAAGAAACGATGGGCACCAGTCCTTGTTGGCTGCGACGTTTCTCGACTGCTGGCCCATCGCTCCCGTTCAAAAAATTTCAGACAAGACAACCGAGGCTGAGTCGCTCGCATTTATAGCAAGGGAGAAAATAGTGGCACAGCAGCATTTTTCTCGTAAGACTAAGAAAGCACAAGCACGTAGGCCGGCATTGGTGGAGCCAGGGGGTTGGCAGTGCATGCACGGGCGCAAGCCGGCACAGCAGCCAGGAAAGCCGCTGTTTCTGGGTATAGTCAATATCCCCTCATCTTCTATTATTTTCCTTGATTGACTAGCATAAATGATCCAGTGCACCCCACCCCCCAAGCATGTTTAGCCTAAGACCCCTCTAGTCCTGATGTGCTTGTAAAGTCCAAAGACCCACTCAAGTCCATCTGTGAATTAATTAGCCACTCAAGACCAAAGACCAACTAAAGACCAAGACCTACTCAAGTCAATCACGTGAAATCTAAACACGTGACCAGCCAGACATATGCCATTAATCACCCTCCATGTGATTAATTAGCAGCTACCTTACAAAATCAATATCCATTTCATCCATGCTCCGATTCCATCGATTCTCCTTCCTAAATTCCTCTAAAATCAAGAACTATCTAGCCATGCCATTATCTTCGTTTCTAGAGCTCTTTGAATTTATTTATTTATTGTGAATATTTGTTTGCTAAATTAGTCAACTAACAAATATAGACACGTACATACAACCATCTTTAAAATATTGACTACAACAACACACCACAAAAGCCGCCGAGCTAGCGATTAAACAATCCGGCACATAATCCAGCAACTCGAATTTAATTTAGGTTCAGAAGCTACATTGTTCTATTTTTCTTATTAGAATCACATTATCATATTTCCACCTAAAATACTAACTTAGAACACTTGTATAGTTTTCCTAACTACAGAAGTGAGTCACATAAGAGTCGGGTATCATTTCATGAGCGATTAAAATTTTAAAACCCGAGAACTCGTTTTGTTAGTTTCTTTTAGGCCTTAATCGTGTGCTAAGTAAGCTAGTAGCACCAGGGGTGTTACATTCTTCCCCCTTAAAAAGGATCTCATCCTGAGATCCGAAACAGGAAACAAAAGAGGGAAACATGATTACAATTCACAGATCCAAGCTTACAAGAGATTACATGACTTCAAACACTAAACTACTCCAGGATCTAGAGATAACACGGCTAAGAACAATTCTGATACAACTCACAACCTCTCAAGAAACCGACGGAGATGGGGACAGTGGAAAAGTAAAAGGAAAACGATTATCCAAAACATGGCGTATGCCCAACAAAGCCAGAAATTGGAGACTGGTACAAAGATCATCGCGAACTCTAAAACCTAAACTAACCAGGGATGAACTTGAACTTCTCCAACAGAAACCAGATCCCTTCTTCGCAAGTTACACCATCACCTCTAACTGGCGACCCTAGATCTACGAGCAACGGCTAGATCACGTAGCTTTGCCTCCACTACTTCCTTCCTGACTGCTTCTCCCGCCTGAGCACTGACGGAGGGGATTGATTCTACGAGCTCTACTTCAGATCTAGGGATGGAATGGAGGAGAAGCAAGCAAGGTGGCATCTTATAGCTGGTAAACGGAGGAGGCGGTGCAGCGCACCAGAAGTGGAGGCAGCATAGAGGGGAATCACTAGGGGAGGGTCACGAGGTGGGGAGAGCATTGGCCATGGTGCGCTCCCTGTGCGAGCTTGAGTGGGGAAAGGAGAAAGGACGGGATGGGGTTCGATTGGAAAGGAGACGTGCGAGCAACAGGGACCCAAAGGAAAAGAAAGAGGCGGTCCGGTACAGGGACAAGAGTGAGAATCGAGAGCCAGCACAGGTGCCGAGAATAGAGGGGCGTACTGTGTGACAAGACAAGGTGAGTGCGGCACAATGCCGTGGCCACACGAGAGCAGCACATGTGAGCCCCACCATAGACGGCGTCTGCAGGGCACGCAGTGACAGCGACCCGACGTGCGTAGCGTGACCAAACCGGTCACAGGAACGACGTCAAGTTGGAAGATGCAATTTCTCTGACCTACGTGCGGGCTAACTTTCCTATTGTTTTTCTCTTTCTTCTTTTCCTTCCTTCAAAACCGTGTTACCTCTGTTACTTGGGTAGAGCACCGCTACATCAACTCGTTGTGGATTTCCCATTTGAACACAAGGATAGTTTTACCAAGGAGAATATTTGTAGCAAGAGCGGTACTGCGGTGTAACTTGGTAAAAGCACTTGGTCAACAACCTCGATACCAGCGCGCACCGAGTGACACAACCATGTGGTCACGATCCACAGGTGGCCCTCGGTTCCGTCACGACACCATAAGCTATTAACTAGGTAACTATTACCAACTTACTCGTAGAAAAAAAACAATGGGGTCATAGACCACAGAATCAGAGTATTGCAAGGGAAAAATTCAGGCAACAAGGATTCCTTTCAAAATAAGGAACAAGTAAAGTAAATCCCAAGGTGGATTTAAATTAAGGGAATTCAAGTGTTCTACTGGGACATCCACAATTAGTGATATAGTGTCCTCTGTCATCCAATCATGGTCGATCTGTTGCATCATAATAGCGGTTCCCCTTGTACCTGCTTGTTGTCTTCTCAAGAACCCTAAGCAAATCGAATGAGGTCTAAGGAAAATTGACGTAACAAACACAACGAATAAAACAAATACTCAATACCAACGGCCTTACACGGGTGCAACATATAGGCATTCCCTCTCCCACACTCGCCACATCACTTGCATCCTACAACTAGGTGGTCTTAACAACTACGGATAAGGTACAATGGAAAGATTACAACACTAGAGGACAGTGATGAAAAGCACTACTAGCGACAGTTACATCTCCCTTAGGACAACTAATCTACCTCATCGGCCCAAACGGCTTCATTCCTGGGCTCTTGGGGTTCTTCTGCTGCACTAGGTTGTGGATCTGCTCCTTCTCGTGGTGATGGCTGGGTGAGGGGAAGCAACGACTCTACTTCTGAGGCTTCCATGGTGGAGGTGCTACAATACCGGTTCTCCTCTCTGGTGGATGGACAGGGATTCCCTCCAAGATCAAGGGTTCCTGCCTTTTTGTGGCTAGCGTCCTACGCTTGGCCCTGGAGACGCGATAGGCGTCCTCTAGCTATTAGGCATGTCGCTCTTCATCCACCTTGAGTGCTTCTGCCATGGCAGTCTCTCGAATCTCCGCAGCCGCTACATTGGCGTGGGCTTCAGCAAGCTGCACTTCAAGCATCCTAGAGAAGATCTCGGCTTCCTCAGCTCGGTGGAGACACTCCCTCAGCTCCGAGGCCTGCTGGTCGTACTGCTCATCCAAGGCAAGCAAGTACGTGGTTAGGTGCACCACGATCGGGTTGTCCTATTGCACGTCCCGACCCTGCAAGGCCTCCATGCGAGCCCTCCATACCCACCGATTCTTGTCCAAAGGTGGAAAGAATCACATGGGGGTACGAGTAATGGGCTGCTCATAGATCTAGCATAGATGCCGCAAGGCTTTGCAAGCCACAACCTGGTAGGTGTCGCCAAAGCAAAACCCAGTTGCGGTCACATTCCAGGCTTCAGTGATGTCGGGGAACTCCTCACTCTTGCCAATGTAGACGGTGACCTGACATCGCTCAGTGCCATGCTTCATGTACTCACGGCCCTCATACTCGAGACGATGCTTGACTCCGAGCTTTTGCAGGGTGGCATATAGAATTTTGGGGAAACCCTCGGTGTTCAGGCAGTAGCTGCTAACCCGGACTCCTGCCATCTTAGGTGGGTGGTGGTTGCAAGGAAGGCTTGAGGAGAAGCTTGCTCAAGAGAAAAAAAGGCTAAGTGAGATGGAATGCACCGAGTGGTGACACCAAGTGGCTAGGCTTGCCCCCTTAAAAAGGCAGAGCGACCAGTGGTCCTAGCGCAGACCACCCTCGAGCCATGCGTGAGGACCAGTAAAGTAAAATAGCAGGATTTTTACGCACATGAGGAGAGCGGTGTCCGAGGCCATAAAGACTAGCACGGTTGCAGGGCAGAGGTCCGACAAGGGCACAGAAAGGAGTGCAGAAAACGTAAGCCCCGACAGTCGCGAAGCACGAGCGAACGTGATACACGAAGCCACAGTACAGCAGTAACTCCTGGACAAGAGCGCGTGGTTCCTACGAACAGGGCACCTGCAAGTAGGACTGGCACAATAACTATAGCAGTAATAGCGCGTCTGACTTTAGGACCGCATGCTGCGCACAAGTTAGTTCACCAGACTAAAGCCTACTTAAACTTATTCCAAATACTTAACTATAGTAATAGGGCTACTTATATAACTTCGTATGTAAACACCCTAACTTTTTGCAAAAATGTGTAGTAAAATTTTAATTTAGAAAAGGGTTTTGAAGCTTTATTTCCTCATTTATGCTCTGATACCACCTATGGCAGAACCGCCTAATCTAATACCCTCCTAAGAGTACTCGTCTTCCATTAGACCCTAAGTACCCAAGGGAGAATACTAAACTATGCGATTATGTCGAGCACACCGCAAGGAAGAACTCAAAAATCCACATTTTACATCAGGATCACAAATGAGATAGTAAAGCTTACAACATCATTGTCATTTCTTACATCACTTTTTAATACAACAATAGGGTAGTTACTCCAGTTAATCCACCATCGCACCTAAATGGTATACATCGTTGCAATATGCTTGTCTAAGCGAAACATGCATAAACAAGATATTTAAAAGATAAAAGAGATAAGTTGGAACTTAGCCAGGGCACAGGTTGGCAGAGATGGAGTCACGTGAGGACGTCGCTATGCCACGAGCGTGCAGAGGCAACCGGAGCGCGGTCACCGGTGTGCGGTGGTGGCTCGGCATCACGAAGTGCCGGGCTACAAAGCGCGAATGCCGGGGCTAGGGCGGACGCCGGGCGCTGAGCGCGGTTGGAGGTCAAGAAGAAAGAGCCTAGCTTGGATGGCTGAGCTGTTGCTGGTCTTAAAGAGCGCACATAGGCTACACGGATGCATGGCTGCTGGTGCTACTAAAGAGCACACTGCTCGGCTGCCAGTGCTCCACTGCTCTGGCCGGTTTAAATAGGCAGGATGAGTCACTCGGACAGGCACAGGCAAACGGGCATGCACCGCACATTCTCCTTCTCTTCCTTCATCAAACCATGCAGTCGTGTTAGTGGCGAGAACGGGGAAGAAACGGTGGCCACCAGTCCTTGTTGGCTGCGATGTTTCTCGACTGCTGGCCCGTCGCTCCCGTTCAAAAATTTTCAGACAAGACAACCAAGGCCGAGTCGCTCGCATTTATAGCAATGGAGAAAATAGTGGCGCAGCAGCATTTTTCTCGTAAGACCAAGAAAGCACAAGCACGTAGGCCGGCATTGGCGGAGCTAGGGGGCTGGCAGTGCATGCACGGGCGTAAGGCGGCACAGCAGCCAGGAAAGCCGTTGTTTCTGGGTATAGTCAATATCCCCTCATCCTCTATTATTTTCCTTGATTGACTAGCATAAATGATCCAGTGCACCCCACCCCCCAAGCATGTTCAGCCTAAGACCCCTCTAGTCCTGATGTGCTTGTAAAGTCCAAAGACCCACTCAAGTCCATCTGTGAATTAATTAGCCACTCAAGACCAAAGACCAACTAAAGACCAAGACCTACTCAAGTCAATCACGTGAAATCTAAACACGTGACCAGCCAGACATATGCCATTAATCACCCTCCATGTGATTAATTAGCAGCTACCTTACAAAATCAATATCCATTTCATCCATGCTCCGATTCCATCGATTCTCCTTCCTAAATTCCTCTAAAATCAAGAACGATCCACCCATGTCATTATCTTCGTTTCTAGAGCTCTTTGAATTTATTTATTTATTGTGAATATTTGTTTGCTAAATTAGTCAACTAACAAATATAGACACGTACATACAACCATCTCTAAAATATTGACTACAACAACACACCACAAAAGTCGAGAACTCGTTTTGTTAGTTTCTTTTAGGCCTTAATCGTGTGCTAAGTAAGCTAGTAACACCACGGATGTTACATGTTGCCACTAGCATCAATACCCAATTGATCATTAGTGCCCATTGGTATACTCATTGGCTTAGCATCTTGCAATCCAAACTTCTTGATCATGTCCTTGATGTACTTCCTGGACTTACAAAAGTGTCATTTTTCATTTGCTTGATTTGAAGTCCAAGAAAGTAACTAAGCTCTCCAATCATAGACATCTCAAACTCATTTGCCATCATTTTTCCAAACTCTTCACAAAAGTCTTGATTTATTGATCCAAAAATAATATCATCAACATAGATTTGTAACACAAACAAGTCATTTCCAATCTTCTTGGTGAAGAAAGTGGTGTCAACCTTCCCATCTTGAAACCTTTAGAGAGAAGAAAGTCCCTAAATCTCTCATACCATGCTCTAGGTACTTGCTTCAAACCATATAATGCCTTCTTTAGCTTGAAAACATGGTCAGGCTTCTTTTCATCTTCAAAAACCGGGAGGTTGCTCAACATAAACTTCTTCGTTGATGTATTCATTGAGAAATGCACTCTTGACATCCATTTGATAGAGCTTGATGTTGTGTGCACAAGCATATGTTAATAAGATTCTAATTGCCTTCAATCTTGCAACCGGTGCATATGTCTCTCTAAAGTCAAGACTCTCAACTTAAGTGTATTCTTGTGCTACTAATCTTGCTTTGTTCCTCACAACCATGCCATCTTGATCTTGCTTGTTTCTAAAGACCCACTTAGTACCAATCACATTGTAGTTCTTTGGCCTCTCAACAAGCTCCCAAACTTAATTTCTAGCAAAGTTGTTTAGTTCTTCATGCATGGCATTTACCCAATCGAAATCCTTCAAAGCATCTTCTATTTTCTTAGGTTCTTCAAGAGACACAAATGAGTAGTGCTTACAAAAAGATGCTAATCTTGATCTAGTTTGAACAATACTTTGAATTCCACCAATAATTTGATCCAATGAATGATCTCTTGCAATGCTAGTAGGTTGGAGTATCGGGAGTTGATTGCTTCCACTTGTTTGACCTTGAACTTGAGCTTCATCATAAGTACCACTTGAGCTTGCTTGATTTGTATCAATTTGCACATTTTGATTAGTCATATGTATGTCACCATCATTATCATCTTGTCTCGGCCTTATATCACCAATGTCCATGTTTTTCATTGCATTTGATAATTGATCTCCTCTTACATCATCAAGGTTTTGATCTTCATTTTGAGATCCTTGGGTTTCATCAAACTCAATATCATGGACTTCTTCCAAGGTGCCATTAGTGAGATTCTAAACTCTATATGCCTTGCTTGTGGTAGAATAACCAAGTAAGAACCATTCATCATATTTCTTTTCAAACTTACTCAATCTAGTGCCTTTCTTGAGAATATAGCATTTGCAACCAAACACTCTAAAGTATGCAATGCTAGGCTTTCTTCCATTCAATAGCTCATATGGTGTCTTCCCAAGCTTTCCATGGTAATAGAGATGGTTGCTACAATAGCAAGCCGTGTTGATGGCTTCACTCCAAAATAAATGACTCACATTGTATTCACTAAGAATTGATCTAGCCATATCAATCAAGGTTCTATTTTTTCTTTAAACTACACCATTGGATTAAGGAGTGTATGTTGGTGAGAATTGATGTCCAATACCAAGATCATCACACAAATTTTCAATTCTTGTGTTCTTGAACTCACTACCATTGTCACTTCTAATCTTCTTGATGGTAGTCTCAAACTCATTTTGCACCCTCTTGACAAAAGATTTGAATAGATCATAAATATCACTCTTGTCATAGAGAAAGAACACCCACGTGTATCTAGTGTAGTCGTCCACTATCACAAAACCATACTTGTTACCACCAATGCTAGTATATGTTGTTGGCCCAAACAAGTCCATGTGTAATAGCTCAAATGCCTTTGATGTGCTCATTTCACTTTTACTAGTATGTGCATTTCCAACTTATTTGCCGGCTTGACAAGCACTACAAGGTTTATCCTTCTCAAAGATGACATCCTTCAAGCCTCTAATTAAGTCATGCCTCAAAAGTTTGTTCAATTGTTTCATTCCAACATGACCAAGCCTTCTATGCCATAACCAACCCATACTAGATTTGCTAAGCAAGCATGATGTCAATTGTGTCTCACTATCATTGAAGTCAACCAAGTATAAGCTACCATGTCTAAATCCTTTGAATATCAAATTTGATCCATCAACACTAACAAATTCAACATCATCACTATCAAATATGCATTTGAAACCGAGATCACAAAGTTGTGCCACCGACAAAAGATTGAAATCCAAGCTCTCAACTAGCAATACAGTATATATGCTCATGTCATTTGAGATAGCAATTTTACCAAGCCCCTTGACCTTGCCTTTCTTATTGTTGCCGAAAGTGATAGCATCAAAACCACTATTTTGACTTGTATCAATTGATTTGAACATACATGAATCCCCGATCATATGTTGAGTGCACCCACTATCAAGTACCCAATGCCTTCCTCTGGCTTTGTAATTGACCTACAAGACAAGATCAATTCTTTTTAGGTACCCAAACTTGTTTGGGCCCTCCAAGGTTAGTGACCAAGCTCTTTGGTACCTAAATGGCTTCCTTCTTTGAGCCTATCCATGGTGTACCAATGAACTTAGCATGAACACCATTAGTACCCTTGGTAAGCATATAGAAAGACTCAAACTTAATTGAGGATACATTAGCATTGGATTTCTTGTTCATACAATGTTGCTCTATGTGACCAACTTGCTTGTAACTTTTGCAATAGCTACCATTGTTCTTCACAAAACGAGTCTTGTGAGGAGCAAAAGTGGACTTGCCTTTCTTGGGGTTATAACTTAATCCCTCTTTGTAGAGAGAAGCTCTTTGGCTACCCAAGCACATAAGCAAGCGGTCCTCACCACCATAAGCCTTAGCTAAGGTGTGATTAAGCTCTTTTACCTCCTTCTTGAGATTCTCATTCTCAACTATAAGTGTGGAGTCACTAGTGAAACCATCACTACTAGATGAGGATGATGTAGATGCGCTACATGAAGGGTTAGTGGGAGCAAAAACAATAGGCTTATGAAAAGATTTATCAATTATATCACATGATATGCCTATGTTGCAAGTTTTAGTTTTCTCAACATTAGTTGGCATGTTTTCATATTTTTCAACTAGAGAGGAGTGAGCTTCTTCAAGCTTAGAGTGAGACTTTTGAAGTTTCTTATGGTCTACCTTTAGACGCTCATAAGATGCCCTAAGCTCATCAAGTTCTTGCATAAGGTTTTTCTTATCCTTAAGCAAGTCCTTGCACTCTTTTCTAGATTCTTTAAAATATTGAGTGCAATCTTCTAGCATAGTGATTAGTTCACCTTTAGTTAGATCATCATCATCACTATCACTATCACTAGCACTATCATGGTCACTCTCATTGTCGGATGATACCTTAGTGGCCTTAGCCATGAAGCATGATGGAGTGTCAAATATGGAGCTCTTCTCTTGAATAGCAATGCTAGCATGCCCCTTCTTCTTGTAGTCCTCATCATCACTTGAGGAATCATCACTATCCCATGTAGCTGTAACGGAACCATCCAATTATACGAAATTAAGTGAGAAAATTCACCTGCTAGGGCAGAGAATCTAACAAACTTAAGCTCATATAACCCGGTACTCCATGAAATCTCGAAGGATCTCAAACTTCTCAACAAATAGCCAAGACCATACTGGTTTAGTGGTTATAGTTCACATGCGTACATAGTTCAAATACATCGGAGTTCAAATAAAGTTATTACAACACTGAGTTTGAAATAATAGGTAGCGGAAGCATTATTGTCCAAAATCAACACACATCGTTTTGTTTAAATAGTAGTGCCATACTGTAGTCTCCTCCACAAAAGCATCGAGGTAAGAAGTATGGAGTGACCATTGCCCTTGGTCCTAATAAACACCTGCAACAAGGGGGAGAAGAACCCTGAGTACAAGAAGGTACTCAGCTAGACTTACCCGATAAAAACCAGAAAACAACATGACACCAAGGAGTATGCAAGGCTTTATAGTGGGGTTGGCTTGACAACATTTTGCATAAAAAGCGATAGCACTTAAATTGCAATATTAATCTTTAGCATCAATTTAACTTGTTCATTTAAACCTATCTAGATTTGCACTTGTACTAGAGCAATCACTTGGATAAGATTAAGCAATCAATAGTAACCAATTCTGTTTAGCATTTTCCACATCATACTCATAACCATAACCATCATCGTGTTCCATAATCACATTACTACGATGACGTAACTCAGTCCAGTTGCTCACTATCCAGGAGCGATGGTGACTCGAATCGATTACTAACCAGCTGGTGATGTATTCCCCACACAAACCACACTCACCGGCCCAGTGAGCTACAGGTCACCTTTGGTACTTATTTGGAAAAACGTCGCGGGACGGCCATGAACCCTATACACCTTGGGTTCCTCCCGTGCCAAGTCACTCAAGTTATGACTGCCCACGCTGGAGCCAGGTCATTCTTGTCCATGGTCAACAGGCCCGAGGTGGTCTTGGCATCATCTCGGTCACCGGTCCGAACAGAGCTACTAGGCTTCGTGGTCGGAAGTACTTATCCGGCTAGCTAAATGTGGGGCATGCGTTCAAAAAGGACTGAGGGTCGACAACGGTACGGTCCTCAATTGACACAGACGGAAACTACAAGCACACAAGACCCATGCCTTGCTGCCCAACATTCCGCCCGGTCTCCATTTATTCAACCACAAATGGTTCTCTTTCCATGATAGCACATTGCTAAACATGACATGTTTTTACCTAAATCGTAGGTGACGGGAAATCACCCACTTCTACCGGACTAAGCATAGCTAGGCAGATATTCCGGAACTAGACTTAAATAGGATATCAGGATATATCAAGGTGTTTAAGGAATATCATAGTGATATGCATCAACGGTTTCAAGCAACTCTTATAACTTAATACAACATTACATATAACATATATATTTATCTTGCTTTGCTAAAGTAGGGAGACTTATAATGCTCCGGGGCTTGCCTTCCAGAAGGTTGATAGTCGGTGGTCCCAACACTTCAGCAGATCAACGTCTGGCTCCTCGACTTCTGGTTCTCCCAGGGGTGGCACCTCTCGTTGCACGGCCTCCTCGGGAACTCCGTGCTCCACGTGTACTGCTTTTTGCACCGATCTTGTATGATGCATGTGTGCATGGGTATAAGTGCTGATGGGAAAGGCGCACCGATGGGATGACACATGATGCTCATGCTTGCATGTGTGTGTAAATGCACAATTCACATTCTACTTAACAAAGCAAGTTCGTACTTCTTCTCTATCTACTAATCACATGGAATAACAAACATGCATGCAATCACACCGAAGTATTTAGCTACTAACTACTTGTTGTATTACAAAACAAAAGAACCTATCTCACCACACCAGCATGCTATTTTGGTGCTTCAAAGATACACCAAAGAAACCACTAGTAACTAATCATGCATTAAGGAATTTCCGATTAAACCCTAATTTAATCTAGGTTTGAACAATAACCTATATTTTTATTTCACATAAAATTCTCAGAAAATTACAGTAGCCTAATCATGTCAAACATAGACTAGCACCAAAATTTCACTACATTTGGACATGTATAACATCCTACACAAAAAGGACAAAAGCAGTGCTACACCATGCATGGAAAATACTTTGTACTACAAAAAGTACCAAACAGCATATTGCATATTTTTCTTATGATTTACACAGTAACTAATCATCATAGGAAAAAGTTTCACATGCATGTATTATTCATATTTTTAGCCCTAGCAAAAATAACAAATGCAAGCTAAAAATGGCATTTGAACTACACCTCCATATTTTTCTAAACAACATGCATGCCATAAAATTTTCACAGATATTATATCATACAAGAAGCCTAACAAAAATAAGTCTCTTATTTTTCTGAGCTACACAGAAATAAATATGCATTTTACAAGATATCGGCAATTTAAGGAATTAAATAAAACCTTATATAAAATTTTCACAAACATGACATGCAATATTTTTATCCAGTAGATCTAATCACAAGGAACACAACAAAATTGGTCTCACTCAAATTGGAGCAATAAAACAGGAGATAAGATTTTTGGAAGGATTTAAACAAATTCTGAAAAACATTTCCAAAATCAATTCTTTGAAAATCTGGATCTGGAAATGCAACGTGCACACGGCAACGTGCGCCCAGATCCAGCCCGAGCCACTGCAGTTGGGACCCGCGGCCCCACTGTCTAGGGAGACAGAGGCAGGGGAGGAGCTCCCGCCGGCCGGATCTCGCCAGCGGCGAGGCCTGCGGCGGAGCTGTGGGCACCAGCGTGCTCAGCGCGCCGAGCCGCACCGAAGGGTGCCACGGATTGGCCGAGCGGCTCACCGGAGTGAGCACGCTGGCGTCCATGGCGCACGGCGATGCGGCAGAGCGACGGCCACGCCAGCTCCGCCCACGGCGAGGTGCGAGAGATGGCGCGCGAGCTTCGCGAGGTTGAGGCGGGTCGGTTGCTCGCTAAATGAAGGAGGGTGGCGCGGAGCGGCTCACCCGTGCGGAACCGGACTCCGGCGAGCGGCGGAGAAGGCACCTCTGGCCACGACGAGGCGAGGGAAAAGGGCAGGGCTGCTTTGCGGGATCGAGCAAGGTGGGGCGGAGCTCCTCACGAGCAGAATCGTGGCGAGGTGCCCCGGTTGGCGAGCTGCGCGGCGGCAGAGATGGCGCGGTGGCGCTGCTACGGCTGCTGCTGCCTTGGCGAGGCAAGAATGGTGAGGCGAGCGAATGGAAGGGAGCCGAGGGAGGAGGTGAGCTGCTGCTGCGTTTTGACGAGCCCGCGGAGCTGCGGGGGCCACCTAGGGGCGCGTGGCGAGCGGCACCGCACGCCGGCGACCACGCGGCGTTCACGCCCTGATGGCGGTCGGCGCGGCGCGCGTGAGCGCGTGGACGAACACGGGCGGGCATGCCGGGCCGACAAGCCTAATTGGGCCGAAAATGAGGCCGAGGCCCACGAAGCCTGGAAAAAATCTTTTTCCTTTATTTTTCTAAATAGCAGCACCTAAAAATACATTTTGGAGCATTTTCTAAACCTTTTTGAGAAAAAGTCCAAAAACAAAAGTTGCTCCATTTTTCAATATCTACAACTTTGTTAAAAGACACAAAGTCAAAATCCCAACCAATTTTGAACTAGGGTTAAAAAGTTGATTTTCAAATAAAAACCTTATTTTTCAATGATAATTTTAAAAGTAAAAATTGGGAAAATTTTCAAAATGAACTTTGCTCCAAATTACTTGATGACCAATTTTAAGTTTTTTAACACTCAAACAAGAATGTATGCAATCAAACAAACATATATCGAGCATGGGCCTATTAAAACAAACAAATGCAACATCTATGTTTCATTAACATGTCTCAAATGTTTCTTTTATATAACATGAAATGCTCATGAATGCATGATGGTGCTTATGCCCATGATTTGCAGATGCTAAATGCATGCATAACACCGGGGTGTTACAGCCCTCCCCTCTTATAAAAATCTCGTCCCGAGATTTGAGTTACGCACCATTTGTTATAAAAATCTTCGTAAGCTTTCTGTAAGTAGTTTCCCGTTTCCCAAGACGCATCACCCTCATCATGGTGACTCCACTGTATCTTGTAAGTTCTCACTACTCTGTTTCGTGTAACTCTGTCCTTAACATCCAACACTCGTACTGGTTGCTCACGGTAGGCCAAATCTGACTTAATCTTAATGCCTCGGGGTTCTACCCTTTCTTCTGGAACACGCAAACACTTTCTTAAATTTGACACGTGAAAGACTGGAAAGATTGCACTCATTGATTCTGGTAACTGCAACTTATAAGCTACTGGACCCTTTCTTTCCAATATTTTATATGGCCTCACAAACCTAGGAGCAAGCTTTCTTTTGATTCCAAACCGTTTCTTTTTCATTGGTGTGACTTTTAGATACACATAGTCTCCAACTTCAAATACAAGCGGTCTCCTTCTCTTATCCGCATAACTTTTCTGACGTGATTGTGCAGCTTTCATGTTTTGTTGAATGATACGAACCCTTTTCTGAGCCTCTTCTACAAAGTCAATACCATAATATCTTCTTTCACCAGGCTCGATCCAATTCAACGGTGTTCTACACTTCCTGCCATACAAGGCTTCAAACGGAGCCATTTTGATACTCTCTTGGTAGTTGTTATTATAAGTAAACTCAGCCAAAGGCAACCATGATTCCCAGGATCCCTTTGAAGATAACACACATGCTCTAAGCATATCTTCTAAAATAGCATTTACTCATTCTGTTTGTCCATTGGTCTGTGGATGGTAAGCAGTACTATGGACTAAACTAGTACCTAAACATTTGTTCAAATGTTCCCAGAAGTGAGCAGTAAACTGTGACCCTCTGTCAGATACGATAACCCTTGGTATACCATGCAAACGAACGATTTGGGAGATGTACAACTTAGCATATTCAGGTGGTCAATAACTCGTCTGAACTGGAATGAAATGCGCTGACTTAGTAAGATGATCGATAATCACCCAAATTGAATCGTTTCCTTTCTGACTAGTAGGACATCCTGTGATGAAATCCATACATATTTCATCCCATTTCCAATCTGGCACAGAAAGTGGTTGTAACAAACTAGCAGGTTTCATATGAAGTGCTTTCACTCTACAACACGTGTCACATCTGGCGACAAGCTGTGATTTCTTTCTTCATCTTCGTCCACAATAATGAGATCTCAGTTCTTGATACATCTTACTACTTACAGGATGGATGGATGCTTAGAAAGGTGAGCTTTATCCATAAGTTTATTCCTAAGCTCTCGATCCTTGGGTACAACAAGACGATCATCAAACCATAACACACCCTGTTCATCAATTCTAAAATGCTTGGATGGCTCGCTTTTCATCTTCTCTTTGATATGGAATATCCCTTTATCTGTTTTCTGGCCTTCTATTATCCTACTTTCCAAGGAGCAACTGATCTGAATATTATGCAACACAGCAGGATGCATAAGATTGAATCCCTCTTCGAATAGCGGTTGCGCATCAAAGATAATGGGACTTCCTACTCAGTGCATCTGCCACAACATTGGCTATTCCTAGATGATATTGTACATTCAGGTTATAATCCTTTATCAGCTCTAACCATCTTCTATGTCTCATGTTTAAGTCAGGTTGGGTGAAAATATACTTGAGACTCTTGTGATCTGTATAAATGTTGCACACATTACCAAGCAAATAATGTCTCCAGATCTTAAGTGCATGTACGACCGCAGCAAGTTCAAGATCATGTGTTGGATAGTTAACCTCGTGCTTTCTCAACTGACGCGAGGCATAAGCAATGACTCTTCCTTCTTGCATAAGCACAAAACCCAATCTAGTTTTCGATGCATCACAGAACACATCAAAAGGTTTCTCTATGTCTGGCTGCGCTAAAACAGGAGCAGTGGTTAACAATTTCTGCAAAGTGTGAAAAGTTGTCTCACACTCTTCTGTCCAAGCAAACTTATGATCCTTCTGTAACAGACTTGTCATTGGTTTAGCAATCTTGGAGAAACCTGGTATAAAACAACGATAGTAACCAGCTAATCCAAGAAAACTTCGGACCTCATGAACTATAGTTGGTGCTTTCTAATCCATAACCTCTTGGATCTTACTAGGGTCTACTGAAATTCCATTCTCTGACAGTACGTGACCAAGGAAAGGAACCTTCTTCAACCAAAACTCGCACTTGCTAAACTTGGCATACAACTTATGCTCCCTGAGTCGGGTCAGGACGATTCTCAGATGCTTCTTGTGATTTTGCTCATTCTCAGAATACACCAGAATATCATCAATAAACACGACCACAAACTTATCTAACTCTGGCATGAAGACCGAATTCATCAAAAGCATAAAGTATGTAGGAGTGTTTGTCAAACCAAAGGACATGACAAGATACTCGTACAACCCGTATCTGGTCGAAAATGCGGTCTTCGGCATATCTTGTGGCTTAATCTTGATCTGATGATAACCGGACCTCAAATCTATCTTAGAGAACACCTTGGTTCTGGATAACTGATCAAACAGAATATCAATATGAGGCAAGGGATACTTATTCTTGATGGTGACAGCATTAAGTGGTCGATAGTCCACGCACATTCTCAATGTGCCCTCTTTCTTCTTTTTCACAAATAAGGCGGGACATCCCCATTCAGATTTGCTTGGTCGAATAAACCCCTTTTTCGATAATTCTTCCAATTGCTTCTTCAGCTCAGCTAACTCATCTGGAGGCATACGATAGGGTCTCCTCGAGATTGGAGATGTTCCAGGAACTAATTCAATCCCAAACTCAACATCACGGTCGAGTGGAAGACCCGGCAACCCATCAGGAAATACATCAGGAAACTCACATACAACCGAAATTTTGGCAAGTTCAACAACTTGAGTAGCACAAGTTAAGCTATTCAAACTGGCGTTCTGAGGTAGCATTACTTGAAATTTAGCACCATCCCTAGGATCAGTAAATGAAATGGTTCTACCAGCAGTGTCTATCATCGCCTTCCAACTTTTCATCCAACTCATTCCTAAGATCACGTCCAAAGATAATCCTGGTAACACTACTAGATCTATTGAACATCTTCGACTCCCAAAGTCGATGGTCACAACTCTCACCACCATTCTAGTGCATACGTTAGCTCCCGCTGAACTGATGCGGTAGCTAAAACTCAATTCATCTATTTTCTGATGATGCTTCTGTGCGAACTCTTGACTCATAAAGGAATGCGACGAACCAGAATCAAACAAAACAATGGCATGATGTTGA
Source organism: Saccharum hybrid cultivar R570 (assembly GCA_038087645.1). Taxonomy (NCBI): domain Eukaryota; kingdom Viridiplantae; phylum Streptophyta; class Magnoliopsida; order Poales; family Poaceae; genus Saccharum; species Saccharum hybrid cultivar. The sequence continues at coordinate 2,052,522 of JAQSUU010000100.1, forward strand.
TTCACAGGAAACCTGCTAGCAGTCACGGGCTCTCCTTCTGGAATTTCCTCAACAGTGGTGTAGTGCACCCGACCAGGATATACAACTCGCTGTTTGGGGTATGGACAATACTTGATAAGGTGGCCAGGTTGATGACAATTGTGGCACGACCCAATGATAGAAGTCTTGGGACCCGTGGAACCTTTCTGACTAGTCTGTGATTGCTTCTTTTTGATAGGAATCTTTCTTTGTGGTGGTTTGAACTTAGCCTCAGGTACAAGAGAATGGTACGGAGGGCGTCTTTGCAGGGGAGCTCTTGATTGTGATGGACTTGAGTCTAACACCTTCTTGCGTGCCTTGAATGTGGAATGGACATTATTATTCTTTTCCTGCTTCAGACAGTCACTAATAAAATCATTAAACCTGGTCCTAGGGTTTGTACCCACGTGCTTCAGCATCTTGGTGTTGAGGCCTCTCTTAAAACTTGAAATTTTCTTGATATCCGTGTCAACCATGTCCAGAGCATAGCGACACAGATTGTTGAATGCATGCAGATATTGTGTCATAGTCTTAGTGTCTTGAGTTAGTAACAGGAACTCTTGCAGTTTCATTTCAACCAGCCCTGGTGGAATATACACTCCACGGACAACCTTAGTAAACTCATTCCAAGTAATCTGTGTATGATTAGGAAAAATGGTGCGATGATGTTTCCACCATATACCTGCAGGTCCTTGCAACTGATGAGCAGCATATTCAGTTTTGAGCACCTCAGTCATCCTCAATAGATGGAACTTATCCTCTATGGTGTTGATCCACTCCTCAACATCAAGTGGCTCTGTAGCCTCCCTGAAGATCGGCGGTTCGATATCCAAGAAATCCTTGAAATTGCTATACTGATCTACCTCATTGTCACCTTGGTGATTACCATCTTGGTAACGGTCAGCAACAGTGCGGAAAATATCTTCCATATTTCGTTGCGAGTGTTCCACATTTTGCTGACTTTTCAGATACTATGTGAAGAAAGTTTCTGGCGTGATCGGAGGAGGTGATGGATGTGGTTTAGTGGTATTACGATTTCCATCACTACCACTAGTGTCAGTACCCACACTAGGAGTCTCAGTACCGTTGGTGCGATTGCGAGTATGGCTCACCATCTGCATATTTCAGCAATAAGTAATTATTAGGTGATGTTGCAATAATTGCATAGGAACAAATGATTATGCCATACTGAATTTACTGGAGAGAATAAATTCATACAATAAAACAGAGGCACAATAATTCATTCTCAATTAACACAACATCACTAATTAGATTACTTAAGTGCATCACATCGCGTCCAATTGCAACCAACTTTCTAGTTCACATATACTGGACTTTTGGCGTTCGGATATCGCCACAACACTTCTAAGTTTTTCAACATTAACTCAAGTCTAAATCATCCTTACTCTCATGCTCACACCATAGCTGTCTGCTTGATATGGGCCAATCGTAACAAGGTTTTTGTTATGCTCGAGAGATGGATATTAAGTTGTAGTTTTTATCAAAAAGAGATAATCTTCTTATAAGGGGAGGAAATATGCAATGATATGGCATGAGGTGGATAGACAACATGATGCATGCACGTTCCGTACGCTCTCACAAACTTAGGAAATAATAAATTCTAGCGATATAGACGGTGGCGTACAAACGGTCTCTCATATACGTAACTAATACGTTCTAAACGATAGCGCTGTTATGTACCTGCAGAAGATTCATTTCAGCCCAAACCAATGAATGCATTATGGAATTAAAAATTTATACACTCCACATATGTATATCCCCAGATACACATACATGTAGTGTTTACTACCCGAACCATCGTCCTATTGACGACATCGTCACCACAGGACGGCACAACCCACACATGGGATACCTTCGTATAAGCATGTGTGTAACATATAATACTCCAGCATCAAATAAGCACTCTCCCTAGATCAGCGGTGTATCCGATCATGCTCTCCCAACTCACACTTACCTTGGCGTAGAGGCAATTGATCCACACATTACCACTCAAGTGAATGGCACCCATACAATTTCAAGCTGTATGAGCAACTAAATAGAAATATGATGCACAACCCCCAAGTCAGTACTTAGATAGCCACCTAGAGTCCTTAACTAGGCTTAAAGGATATGACCACTAGCACACTCTTAATTTTGAAACCATAGTTTAAAACACCTCTATAGAACTACAAGTTGGCAATTACTTTTGTAAAGAAAAATTCTTTTGTTTCAAATACCACATGAACAGTAATGCGCTAAACCTTGCTCCGATACTAGGTGTAACGGAACCGCCCAATTATATGAAATTAAGTGAGAAAATTCACCTGCTGGGGCAGAGAATCTAGCAAACTTAAGCCCGTTCAACCCGGTAGTCCATGAAATCTCGAAGGATCTCAAACTTCTCAACAAATAGCCAAGACCGTACTGGTTTAGTGGTTACAGTTCACATGCCTACATAGTTCAAATACATCGGAGTTCAAATAAAGTTATTACAACACTGAGTTTGAAATAATAGGTAGCAGAAGTATTATTGTCCAAAATCAACACACACCGTTTTGTTTAAATAGTAGTGTCATACTGTAGTCTCCTCCACAAAAGCATCGAGGTAAGAAGTATGGAGCGACCATTGCCCTTGGTCCTAATAAACACCTGCAACAAGGGGGAGAAGAACCCTGAGTACAAGAAGGTACTCAGCTAGACTTATCCGACAAAAACCAGAAAACAACATGACACCAAGGAGTATGCAAGGCTTTATAGTGGGGTTGGCCATTTTGCATAAAAAGCGATAGCACTTAAATTGCAATATTAATCTTTAGCATCAATTTAACTTGTTCATTTAAACCTATCTAGATTTGCACTTGTACTAGAGCAATCACTTGGATAAGATTAAGCAATCAATAGTAACCAATTCTGTTTAGCATTTTCCACATCATACTCATAACCATAACCATCATCGTGTTCCATAATCACATTACTACGAGGACGTAACTCAGTCCAGTTGCTCACTATCCAGGAGCGATGGCGACTCGAATCGATTACTAACCAGCTGGTGATGTATTCCCCACACAAACCACACTCACCGGCCCAGTGAGCTATAGGTCACCTTTGGTACTTATTCGGAAAAACGTCGCGGGACCGCCATGAACCCTATACACCTTGGGTTCCTCCCGCGCCAGGTCACTCAAGTTATGACTGCCCACGCTGGAGCCAGGTCATTCTTATCCACGGTCAACAGGCCCGAGGTGGTCTTGGCATCATCTCGGTCACCGGTCCGAACAGAGCTACTAGGCTTCGTGGTCGGAAGTACTTATCCGGCCAGCTAAATGTGGGGCATGCGTTCAAAAAGGACTGAGGGCCGACAACGGTACGGTCCTTAATTGACACAGACGGAAACTACAAGCACACAAGACCCATGCCTTGCTGCCCAACATTCCGCCCGGTCTCCATTTATTCAACCACAAATGGTTCTCTTTCCATGATAGCACATTGCTAAACATGACATGTTTTTACCTAAATCGTAGGTGACGGGAAATCATCCACTTCTACCGGACTAAGCATAGCTAGGCAGATATTCCGGAACTAGACTTAAATAGGATATCAGGATATATCAAGGTGTTCAAGGAATATCATAGTGATATGCATCAACGGTTTCAAGCAACTCCTATAACTTAATGCAACATTACATATAACATATATATTTATCTTGCTTTGCTAAAGTAGGGAGACTTATAATGCTTCGGGGCTTGCCTTCCAGAAGGTTGATAGTCGGTGGTCCCAACACTTCAGCAGATCACTGTCTGGCTCCTTGACTTCTGGTTCTCCCAGGGGTGGCACCTCTCGTTGCACGGCCTCCTCGGGAACTCCGTGCTCCACGTGTATTGCTTTTTGCACCGATCCTGTATGATGCATGTGTGCATGGGTATAAGTGCTGATGGGAAAGGCGCACCGATGGGATGACACATGATGCTCATGCTTGAATGTGTGTGTAAATGCACAATTCACATTCTACTTAACAAAGCAAGTTCGTACTTCTTCTCTATCTACTAATCACATGGAATAACAAACATGCATGCAATCACACCGAAGTATTTAGCTACTAACTACTTGTTGTATTACAAAACAAAAGAACCTATCTCACCACACCAGCATGCTATTTTGGTGCTTCAAAGATACACCAAAGAAACCACTAGTAACTAATCATGCATTAAGGAATTTCCGATTAAACCATAATTTAATCTAGGTTTGAACAGCAACCTATATTTTTAGTTCACAAAAAATTCTCAGAAAATTACAGTAGCCTAATCATGTCAAACATAGACTACCACCAAAATTTCACTACATTTGGACATGTATAACATCCTACTCAAAAAGGACAAAAGCAGTGTTACACCATGCATGGAAAATACTTTGTACTACAAAAAGTACCAAACAGCATATTGCATATTTTTCTTATGATTTACACAGTAACTAATCATCATAGAAAAAGTTTCACATGCATGTATTATTCATATTTTTAGCCCTAGCAAAAATAACAAATGCAAGCTAAAAATGGCATTTGAACTACACCTCCATATTTTTCTTTACAACATGCATGCCATAAAATTTTCACAGATATTATATCATACAAGAAGCCTAACAAAACAAGTCTCTTATTTTTCTGAGCTACACAGAAATAAATATGCATTTTACAAGATATCAGCAATTTAAGGAATTAAATAAAACCTTATATAAAATTTTCACAAACATGACATGCAATATTTTTATCCAGTAGATCTAATCACAAGGAACACAACAAAATTGGTCTCACTCAAATTGGAGCAATAAAACAGGAGATAAGATTTTTGGAAGGATTTAAACAAATTCTGAAAAACATTTCCAAAATCAATTCTTTGAAAATCTGGATCTGGAAATGCAACGTGCACATGACAACGTGCACCCAGATCTAGCCCGAGCCACTGCAGTTGGGCCCCGCAGCCCCACTGTCCAGGGAGACAGAGGCAGGGGAGGAGCTCCCGCCGGCCGGATCTCGCCAGCGGCGAGGCCTGCGGCGGAGCTGTGGGCACCAGCGTGCTCAGCGCGCCGAGCCACACCGAAGGGTGCCACGGATTGGCCGAGCGGCTCACCGGAGTGAGCACGCCGGCGTCCATGGTGCACGGTGGCGCTGCGGAGCGGCGGCCACGCCAGCTCCGGCCACGGCGAGGTGCGAGAGATGGCGCGCGAGCTTCGCGAGGTTGAGGCGGGTCGGTTGCTCGCTAAATGAAGAAGAAGGGTGGCACGGAGCGGCTCACCCGCGTGGAACCGGACTCCGGCGAGCGACGGAGAAGGCACCTCCGACCACGACGAGGCGAGGGGAAAGGGCGGGGCTGCTTTGCGGGATCGAGCAAGGTGGGGCGGAGCTCCTCACGAGCCGAATCGTGGCGAGGTGCCCTGGTTGGCGAGCTGCGCGGCGGCGGAGATGGCGCGGTGGCACTGCTACGGCTACTAATGCCTTAGCGAGGCAAGAATGGCGAGGTGAGCGAAAGGAAGGGAGCCGAGGGAGGAGGTGAGCTGCTGCTGCGTTTTGATGAGCCCGCGGAGCTACGGGGGCCACCCAGGGGCGCGTGGCGAGCGGCGCCGCACGCCGGCGACCACGCGGCGTCCGCGCCCTGATGGCGGTCAGCGCGGCGCGCGTGAGCGTGCGGACGAACGCGGGCGGGCAGGCCGGGCCGACAAGCCTAATTGGGCCGAAAACGAGGCTGAGGCCCACGAAGCCTGGAAAAATTCTTTTTCCTTTATTTTTCTAAATAGCAGCACCTAAAAATACATTTTTGAGCATTTTCTAAACCTTTTTGAGAAAAAGTCCAAAAACAAAAGTTGCTCCATTTTTCAATATCTACAACTTTGTTAAAAGACACAAAGTCAAAATCCCAACCGATTTTGAACTAGGGTTAAAAAGTTGATTTTCAAATAAAAACCTTATTTTTCAATGATAATTTTAAAAGTAAAAATTGGGAAAATTTTCAAAAGGAACTTTGCTCCAAATTACTTGATGACCAATTTAAGTTTTTTTAACACTCAAACAAGAATGTATGCAATCAAACAAAAATATATCGAGCATGGGCCTATTGAAGCAAACAAATGCAACATCTATGTTTCATTAACATATTTCAAATGTTTCTTTTATATAACATGAAATGCTCATGAATGCATGATGGTGCTTATGCCCATGATTTGCAGATGATAAATGCATGCGTAACACTGGGGTGTTACAGTAGCAACATGAGAATCATTCTTCTTCTTATGAGAGCTATTCTTCTTTTCTTGCTTCTTCTTTTGCTTCTTCCTGTCCTTCTTGATAGCATCTTTATCATCACTATCATAAGGACATTTGGCGATGAGATGGTCCTTGCTATGACATTTAAAGCATCTCATAGTTTACTCATTCTTCTTAGATGAGTTCTTCCTCCTCCTTGCACGATAGCCCTTTTTCTTCATGAATTTGCCAAATTGCTTGACAAATATAGTCATCTTCTCATCAATGTCATCACTATCACAAGAGCTTGAGTCTTCATCACTTGATGATTCAATCTTGGACTTGCCCTTAGATGTGGTGGCTTTGAATGCCACACTCTTCTTCTCATCATCCTTCTTCTCACTTTCCTTTTTATTTTTCTTGACCAACTCCTCCTTCTCATCATCTTCTCTATATGAGTCATCGGTCATCACTTCTTGGAATACTTGTTGAGGTGTTGAATCTTTCAAGGTTGTCCTCACAAGCACGGTGATCAACGTGTCAAATCTCTTAGGTAGGCTTCTCAACAACTTCATAGAAAATTGATTGTCTTTCACTTCTTCTACAAGTGCCTTGAGCTCATTTACAATGACTTGCAACCTATGAAACATCTCCGACACACTCTCATCTTCTTGCATCTTGAAGCTAGAGAACTTTTCTTGGAGAATGTAAGCTTTGGCGTTCTTGGTGCCTTCGATGCCTTTAAATGTTTCTTCAAGCTTTGCCCAAGCATCATGTGTAACTTCTATGTTCTTCACTTGCTCAAATGTTTTGTCATCAAGCGCTTCATGAAGAGCACTAATAGCAATGTCATTGCATTGAAGCTTCTTCTCTTCAACCGGTGTTGGTGCTTCCAAGTTGGCAACCTCAAACTTTGTTTCGGTGACCTTCCACACTTCTCTATTGATTGACTTGAGATGTGCGGTCATCTTGACCTTCCAATATGCATAATTTGTGCCATCAAATTGTGGTGCCTTCTTGGTGTTGTTGATATGCAAACTTAATTGAGTCATTTCTTCACCAGAGGTTGTTAAGCCTTAATCAAACGGTGTCTCGGCTCCGATACTACTTGTAAGGTTCAAAAAGGCTAGAGGGGGGTGAATAGCCTATTTAAAACTTCTACAAGAATTACTTAACAACACGTGTTAGTACAAAAGGTGACGAAGCAAAATGCACTAGCTCTAACTAATTAAGCAAGCCACCTACACAAGTCTAGTACAAGGCTATCCACTAAACACAACAACAACTACAAGCTAGATACAAGAAGTAATGCGAGAGAAGAACTTCGAGTGATTATACCGCCGTTTAGAGATGAGAAGTACCAATCAATCAATCACACAAGAGAAATACTCGGGAAGAGAACGACACAAGAATTTATCCCGAGATTCACTTGCTTCCCGGCAAGCTACTCCCTGTTGTGGCGATACACCCACTTGTCGGTTTGTGAGCTAATCGACTATCAAGAGTCGAGCCCTCGGCGGGCGCCGTACAACCGCACACAAGATGGGGATCCTCCAAGCCACGAGCTCCACTAGAGTATCCAATTCGCGAACTCCCGCGGGGAAGGATCAAGAACCCCTTACAACACTTGGTGAGGGCTCCAACAATCTCCAATTGCGAGCTCAATCACCTCCGCTGCTCCAAGCCGTCTACCGCGTCGGGAAACACGGAAGAGTAACAAGAAATCCACAGCAACTCGAAGATCAAGTGCCTCTAGAATGCAACTCTCAAGTAATGCACTTGAATCTCACTTAAGATGTGCAAACAAGCAAAGAGATGAGTGGAGGGGTTGTTCTCTAGCTCAAAGGATGTCTCAAGGTCTCAAATGTGCAAGAGCAAACTCCCTAAACCTGGCCACCATCTATTTATAGCGAAGGGGTAAGAAACTAGCCGTTACAAGACGTCGCAGTGAAAAACGTGATGACCGGACGCACCAGTTAGGATGACCGAACGCGTTCGGTCACTACAGGACAAGTAGCAACAGTGCGCGTCAGAGAGAGTCGTTGCCGTGACCGAACGCGCTTCACCGTTTGACCGGACGCGCTGCACCCGGCGTCCGATCGGAGTCCAGAGAGCTCCCACTGCGACCGGACACGTCCGATCGCATGTGACCGGACGCGCCGCGCGTCTGATCAGCTCTTCACCACGCTCTGCCCCTCTGGGTGCTCGACCGGATGCTCCAGTTCCATGAGGGGCCGGACGCGTCGGTTGCAAACCCGAGTGCCCGCGCCGCATTGAACTGACCGGACGCGTCCAGTCAAACCGGGACCGCGTCCGGTTCAGCGTCCGATTGGAGTTTTTCAGAGAGAAACACTTCGGACTTCCGTCACCTTTTCTTGCCTCCGGCGCAATAGAAAATAGGCATTTTATTTCCTCGAAAACGTCTTAATCCCACGCTCGCAAGCTCGGCGGGAGGGAGAGAGGACCCCAAACCCCTCTTCACCGCTCAAACTCCACCGCCTTCGCAAAAGTGCTAACACCACCATGTGTATATCATCATGTGCATGTGTGTTAGCATTTTCAAAATCATTTTTCAAGGCATTACATTAGTTCTCTACTAGATCCTAATGCATATGCTCAAGACATTGATCTAGTGGCACTTGATTCCCGAGCTAACCGTGATTGCTCCTCTTGATAGTCGGCTATGTATCATAAACCCGGTCAATCACTTCTCTACTCATCTTAGACCGGCAAAAGGAAAACCCTATGGTTATACCTTTGCCTTGATCCCTTTGTTCCATGTCCATCTCCTCATGCTTTGATCACCATGATCATCATTTTATGTTCATCTCCACCTCTTGTGATCTTGTGGCCATCACTTTATGCCACATACTCCTTCATCACGTGTGTTGCTTATGCCTAACTCATTCCACTTGATACAATAACATTAGCAACTTGGTGTCATTAATTACCAAAACCAAACTTGGGCTTTCAACAGTTGGAGTGGAGGAGGGCGAGATGGCGCGGGCGGCCGAGCGATGTGAGAAGAGGAGCGAGCGTGAGACAGGGTGAGCTTGCGGTTGCGGCCGAGCGGAGGAAGAAGACTTGCGAGTCACAGTAGGGAATGGGGAATATATGTATCGCTAACTAGCACAGGGGCGGTGGGAACTGGGAATCGGTGATAGCCGAGTTAGTCAATGGACAGGCCATGGTTAGATAGGGTGTTGGGTTGTGGTGTGTTTTGATATTAGTCTGTTAGCGGGCCAAATACCGGGCCATGTCTATTTAGTGGGTCGGACCGGGCCACCCGACCTGCCCGAGGAGCGGCCCTGAGCATCGGGCTGAGCCAGCCCAGGCCTGTGAAACACTGGGCCGTGCCGTGCTTAGGCCGAGCCAAAATTGCGGGCCTCGTGTTGTGCTTTTGGGCCTCATGCTTCCTTACATCTATAATCTCTCCTTTGCCTCAGCATGCATCTCACTTACAACCCTTGACTATACTTACTCTAACTGTGATAACGCGTTTTATCTAGATAAAACTCTTTGAAATTCCTCTCTACCTCTCTCTTCATAATTAACCTGCTGACTTGATGTGTCAAAGTATAAATGCAAATGAAATTCAGATGAAACTACCACTAAGACTAACCTTAATGTAACACTGCAATAAACAGGTATGATGTCTATTCAACCTCCACTGAGAGAGGCTGCAAGTGGTTGTACGCTGAGGTGGAGGAGATGAGAGGGAAAAAGTAGGCTATAAGTTTACAGCCGGTTTAGACATAAGAACAAAAAAAAATTTATAAGAGATAAGTGGGTCATATGTCAGTAGTAAAGAGCTAACAACTATACGACAGCTTTTATTATTAGCTTTGCTCGTAAGGGCACCCGCAACACTTTGCTCCCTATAACCCACCACGTCACTGCCAACTCAGCTACACAGAATACAAAAGAGGATCTATCAAATTGTTTTACTTTAGCACCATCTATCCTCGGATTGTTTTACTCTTCCGGATAGTACTATCGGCCCATTGAGGCTGCCCGAAGACTTGTATAATACCTCCTCGTGAATATTCAGAGCTCCCTCAAGCCGGACGTGAGGCCACGGCAGCCGCCAGCCAGCACCGTGCCAGGAAGGCTCCATCCGATTCCAAAATTACCGTGTCATCACAACGATGGGCCTGTTTAGATCCCAAATTTCTCCCCAAATTCTACTATGCAAAAAGAAGATTCTCCATCACATCAAAATGCCGGCACAAGCATGGAGTACTAAATGTAGATGAAATCAAAAACTAATTGCACAGTTTATTTGTACTTTGCGAGACGAATCTTTTGAGTCTAATTAGTCAATGTTTGGACAAAAATTCACAAATACAAACGAAATGCTACAGTACAGAATCTTGTACTATGCAGAATTTGCTCCTGCCAAATTGGCTCAACTAAACACGGCCGATGTCCGTTTGCTGCCGCTTCTGCATCTGGATTCTGGATAGACGCGGTGCAGCGACCGGATCAAACCCACCCAGCCACAGCCCACAGCCACAAACAGGGAGCAACAGCCCGGAGAACGGGGCGTAGCCAAAAAGTCGCCGGCCCTCCTCGGTCAACAGGTCAAGAGCCAGGACCAGAACGCAACGTAACGGACGAATAGTCTGCGCTGCTCACCCACAAAATTCCTACCCGGGGAGCCCCCAGTCTGGTGCAGTGTAGACGTGTAGTGCAGCAAGAGGGGTGGGACCGGGGAGCAGAAGAAGAGATCAACTGGGGACTGGGGACTGGGGGCGTCAAGCACCGCGGCAATATGTATACGGCCGGCGTCTCCTACAGTTTTCTGACTTGGCCAGCGCAACGGCAGCTTACTTAAAGTTGAAGCCGCAACGGCAGGTAGAATAGAACCACAGAAACCCATCGACAAACAACAAACAACCGAGAAGACCTGCGGCGGCTGCGGGGAAGAGAGAACTTGGTGGTGAAGGAGAGGGAAACCACCATGCTGGACCATCTCGTCGGGCTGGTGAAGGTGCGCGTGCTGAGGGGAGTGAACCTCGCCATCCGCGACCTCCGATCCAGCGATCCCTACGTCGTCGTTCGCATCGGCAAGCAGGTCCGCTCCCGGCTCCAACTCCCCTCCTTTTCTTTTCCACAAGTGATCGAAGTTGCCTTGATTTACTGCTGGGTTTTGTCCGGCGAGAGATCTGTCGAATTTCGTTAGAATCGATCCCCGCCCGGTCTACCGCAGCTATTTGGATTTATTTGTTTTCCCTGTTTAGAGTTCGCCCCCCCCCCCCCCTATGAAGTTGTTTGTCCTTTTTTCCCACACATGTGTGCGCAGAATCGTGATTATTTCTTCAACAATCCACAGAAATTGAAGACACGGGTGGTGAGGAAGAGTACCAATCCGGAATGGAACGAAGAACTCACGCTCTGTATTGAAGACCCTGCAGTTCCTGTTAGACTGGTATGCATTCGCTTCCATCTTTCCTACCCTTTCCCATATCTGTTGTCTGGGTTTATAATTCTAAAAAAATCTGTTGTCTGGGTTCTTTTGCCCCTACCCTTTCCAAACTCTGCAAATTCTGAGCAAACGAGTGACAAAGGAAGTACTACTTTACTGCTAGTAAAAATTTATTACCAGTCTTCCTCGATACGTGAGTATGTGCAAGTGTCAGCTGTTATCTGTAGAATCAATTGTACGGAGCGTTCCTTAGCCATGTTTCCTAAAGTGTGAAAAATCAGGTGTCTCCTGATATACTGGTAGTAATTTCGTATTCTAATTGCTAACTCTGCCTGCAGTCACTACTTGGAGGGGAGTAATTATTTGCCTTTTATCTTTTCGCTGAATCTTACTGAATAACTTCCATATTATGGAAATTAACTTTGTCTATTCTTACATGTAACTGATCAATTGAATTGATGCACACTTGTAATTTGCCTATGCCAGCTAAATATAGTTCAAATTAAGCTATGTTTAGGATCTTTTCACTTCTTCTTAGGTTGAATGTACTTATTAGTTTCCTGAGGCTCCCTGTGGTTTTGATATTTGACTATTTGAGTCTCAAAGGGAAATATAAATGTCTGTGGCGAACTTTGATAGGAGGGCTGAGATGCAAACTTGATCTAGAAAATAGCTGTCCCTGAACTTTCATAGTTCAAACACTGATTGCATGTCCTTTCAGAAGATGTGCCAACTGGCTGTTTTATAGCCTAGTGATTATAGACACCACGACTTCATTTTCCAATTCTCTAAAAGAGAGAAACACTCATATTGACAAGTAACTCTTTCTCATTTTTCAGGAAGTTTATGACAAGGACACTTTCGTTGATGATACAATGGGTAATGCAGAGGTGGACATCCGCCCATTAGTCGAGGTTGTGAAGATGAAACTCCAGGATGTTGCCGACAAAACCATAGTAAAGAAACTGGTGCCGAACAGACAGAACTGCCTAGCCGAGGAGAGCTCGATATATGTAGCGGGGGGGAAGGTGGAGCAAGACCTGGTTCTACGGCTAAGGAACGTTGAGAGTGGGGAAATAGAGCTCCAGCTTCAGTGGGTCGACCTCCCTGGCTCTAGGGGTGTCTGAGGGAGGCCAGCCTATGAGCTCTGCCTTGCCCTGCTGTTTTCTGGGATCCCCAACTCTTTGCTACTAGAAAAGAACTAGTGGTTTACGTGTGCGCGCGCGTAGAACCATCAGTTGTTTGTAAGGAGTTTTGGTTGCGTTGGTGTTTAGTAAATAACGTCAGCGAAATGTATGTGCATAAACCTTTGACAATCAAGACTATATAAAATGTGTACAATGCATGTACTAAGTTCGTTTCGTACACATGCTCCCCATCCCAGTTAAATCAATTTCTAGGGCTGTCTTAAGCCACACTATATTAAATTTGACCAAAATTTTAGAAAAAAAGTAACAATATTTATGACATAAAATATTTGTTATTAGACTCCTTGAAATATAGTTTTACGGTGTCCTTCTGTGTCACGGATGTTGACACTTTCCATTATAAAATTAATCAAACTTAAAATAGTTTGACATAGCTTTAAAGTTAACTTATTTTGGAGAGAGGAAGTATTATATATAGTTGAAAGAGTTTTAGATGAGCATATTGCATAGCATAGATATGTGCATTTTAAATAGAGAAGTCTTCGATTTAGGCAAGGGTACAAATGCATCGATAGCAAACTGAGTAGAAGTTACTGAGCATCCCTAGTGGATCCAGCTATGCCAGAGTTATCGTGTTAGTAACTTTATTACTTCCTCTGTTCAAAAAAAGTCAAAGCGACTTATAATTTAGAACGGAGGAAGTAGGTGATAAGCAAAAGATACATGTGACGTTGTTGAATTGTTATCGGCTTGTGTGGTAGAAACACTTCTGGAGAGCGTAACTTCAATTTCTTAATTCGAAATCTACATTGGATGATTTATATATGTTTTTTTATTGTCTCGACGATAGGAAATGCAATGATGAAGTTCATTCTTCAATTTGAGAAAGTTTACAAGACTAGCTTAGCCGGTTTAGGGAACCGACTAAGCCTGTTTTTGATGGATGATTTTTCCCAAAGTCGCATTTTCTTCATCTAGACTCCAAACTGAACAATCTATATATGCTTTTCGATAATCTTGGTGATAGGAACGCAATGTGGAGTCCGTTACGCATTTTCACAAAGTACAAAAACTGGCTTAACCGGTATGTAAACCCGGCTAAGTCTGTTTGTGCTGCAATTTCTAGGATTAGCCCTTTTGCTCATATTTGACCATCGAATTTGTTCCTCTTTGTTTGCATGTGATTTTCTTGTTTTATCTTTAACTCCCGATCATATTTTGGCTGTTAATGGATTTCTTTTTTTTCAGTTATACTAAGATATAGGAGTAGATTATATATATATATATATATATATATATATATATATATATATATATATATAGGAGTAGATAGAAGCTGGTATGTGCCAATGGGCTAGTTGAGATTTTTTGAGTGAAATGGGCTAGTTGAGATTATTGGTTCTATTCTCCCACAGATGACCTAATATTAGTTACACAGTTGAGCACGGACCAACTGTTAGTACAGCAGATAGAGCACATAATCCAAGTGTCCACGACACACCATTTAGTGCTTGTTCTGTTAATCCCCAGTTGAAACGGATCATGATTGATCCCTTTGGATTGGGAACTAACCAAACGAGCCCTTAATTTGTAACGCGCTACAGGCAACTTGGAGGCTCGACTTCGCCGGAAGCCCTGCCGTCCGCGTGCTGGCAGGTCGCCTCTGCCGGCTTTCCGCCGTCCAAGGTGAGCTTGATGTCCTTGAGGCCGATCCCGCTGCACGGGTTGCTGGCGCTGCAGTCGAACTTCACCGCCACTTTCGACACCGACGTCCCCTGGATGTCCGTGTACCTCACGTCGCTGATCTTCACGGCCGAGCTCTGCACCGCGCACGCAAGCAAAACAGAATTCTAAGCAGAGCAGCCACATATACGAGCCGTGCCTGCGAGCTCGATCGAACTGCCTTTGTGTACATGCATGTCTGTGCCGCAGGTGCGAATTCGAACCTGATGGGGGCATCCCGCGCCGCCGCCGTGGTTGGGGCAGTAGCTCTGGTCGATGATGATGGGGTTGCGCACGTCGTGCATAAGCGCGTGCTCGAAGACGACGCCGCGCACGTACGCGCCCACCACCTTGGCCCGCGCCCACGTCTTGATCCGCAGCCCGTTCTCGGTGCCGACGAAGGCGGCCCCCGTCACCGTCACGTTCTCCACGCCGCTCTCCTCGCTCTCCTTCCCCAGGCTCCCTATGCTGGACGCCACCGGACCCGAACCATCACACAGGTGACGACGACAACAGTGTGGTGTGTGCGAAGAGTGTGCTCAGTCCACTAGGCACCTTATGCCATGGCCCGGGCCGCAGCTGACGTGCTCCACCCGCAGGTTGGTGGTGCCGGGGCCGACGGAGACGCAGTCGTCCCCGGTCTGGATGCTGGTCCGGGTGACCGTCACCTGGGACGAGGCCTGCACGTGGATACCGTCCGTGTTGGGGCTGCTTCCCGGCGCGACGATCTGCACGTCCTGCACCGTGACGCCCTCGCAGCCGTCGACCACGACGTGGTACAGCTCGCTGTCGACCGAGGTCAGGCCGCTGATCACCACGTCCCTCGAGTTCAGCACCTTCAGCGACTGGCGACGCACCGAGTCAAGGACTCAAGAGGCGGAACACTTTATATTTGTGGTGTGGTGTCATGTTTGCACTTCAGCACTTGCAAGAATAAGACGATGCATGTGATGCGCTATGGCAACTCACTGTTGCTCCACTGGGGCAGCCGCCGTGCCCGGCTGCCTTGCACGCCCACAGCGCCTCGCCGCGGCCGTCGACGGTGCCGCCCGACACGGTGAGGCCGTCGACGTGGTCGAACACGATCCAGCCGTCGTCCCCGCCGCTGCTGTAGCCTGATGGCGCAACAAGCGTACCATCGACCTGAAGCGTCACCCTGCTGGAGCATGGGCCAGTGAAGGCCGCACGGCTGAGCAGGAAGTGCCCGTTCGGCACGTACACGGTCGCCGGCTCCCGCGACCGGCAAGCGGCGGACCAGGCACTGGCGAACGCGCCGGACGAGTCCGTCCGGCCGTCAGGCTTCGCTCCGAAACCGGCGACATTGTACGGCGCCGCTTCAGCTGCACCTGACAAAACGTAGCAAAAGAGCAGCAGCACTAGTAGGGAAAAAGCGTTGATGCGAGCCATGATGCATCAAACACCTCGACGTTCTTGTTGCAGTCCTAGTGGCGAGCAGTTTCCTTCATCTATCGCCCTTGATTTATAGAGCAGAGCTCATCGTGTGAATGAGGATGGGGATGGGGTGCGTGCGACGCAAGGGCTTGCAAGATTTGTGGCGAGATTGCAGAAACCAAATCCAAAATTGCAGACGCTCTGCCCACAGGCCGACTGACTAGCTAGCAAGAGCGGCACGTGAGACGATAATAATACAGGTGCTTGTAGCATCCAGTTCGGTGATACAACGCGGGCTCGCGCTCGGCAACAAAGAGTTCGTCAGCAGATTGCTTAAGCGGTGGAGTTTCTTCCTTCCATAGGAGTACATCATATTCATAACTTGCATCCTTCGAGAGAAATGGCGCATGAGATCGGAGGCACCGCGCTACAAGCCCGCAACTACGTATACCTTGGCCTTGTCGTTGCACGGCGGAGACAATCAGCACAAAACCGGGTGGAATCTTATGAAAACTGGGTACCCACGTCACGTCTGGAAAATGTTCTGATCAAGTGATAGACTGAATTTTTTTTTTTGCGAACAGAGTGATAGACTGAATTGACCAGCGATCATGCCGATCATTGTTTTTTACGATGTGAACGAGGCCGAGTATTGGTGGTTTGGTACCACTGCTGCTTATGGAGAAGCAAACAGCATCCTGAAACAACAAGCAAGGACAGGAAGCTCCGTGCTCCTTGTGAAACCGTAAACCCTGACTGCCGCTGGCCAGTGCCCGGTCCCCTGGCTAATGGTATGAATCGTCTCACGGATTCCAGAGAGTAAAATTCAGTCATCCCCGTCCCTCAGAAGAAATATCATTTTCAGATCGTAAACTTGATTCCAGCCTTCCAGGTGTCATCTAGATCCCCTAAGAGCATCATCACTTCATTAAGGGCCCCGTTCGGTTGGGGCCATTCCTGGCTATAGAACGTATCCCGGTGATGCATGGCCGTATAAAATGTAGTGGTATTCTTGGCCGGATCCGTTCCACGACTTGATTACGTGAAAACCGAATGTGGCCTTAATAGTAGAAGATCCGGCAGCTAGAATCAAAGCCAGCGACTGTGGAGGCAGTGCATGAGAGAGACGCAAGTAGAGTCCATGAGTCTGTGGTTACGAGAAACGAAAGAAACAGAAAAGTAGGGGGCCTTGGGGTGAGGCTTTGATATACTTTTGGGGGTCTGTATGGACCCTTGTTAGGGTGGATTTTCCCTCCAACGCCTATAAATAGGATGAGGCTAGAGTTGCTCTAATTTTAGAAATGGCATTTCGGATCCCTAAATTTGATTCTAGGTGTCATCCGAATCCAAACATGTCTCGGCCCGCTCCCTACGTACATTGATGTGGAAATGAGGATACTGATTGTGCATTGACGTGGACCAACATAAGGGGCCACCTCCCCTCTCCCCCTCTGATGGTGTACGAGGGTCGACTTTCTGTTGCTGCCACTAGCCTACTATAGGGCAGTGCAAGGGCATGGATAGGAAGGAGTGCATGATGGCAAGGAAGAAAAGGAGGCGCGCCAAGCACGGTGGGTAGGAGATGATACAAGAGACAAAGAAAGAGAAGAGATGAAGGACAGAGAGAGAAGGGAGATGGATCTGACTATCTGACATACGAACCCTACATGACGGGTCTACATCAATAGACAGTTAGCATGCCACGTCAACATAGGAAACTGGTCGAAATTCTGCATTTAATTTGGACTTGCATTACATTTGAAACTAAGTTTAGGGACCTGAAAATCACATTTCTTAAATCTAAGATTTGGATGACACTCAGAAATGGCATTTTGGATAACACCCCCACTAAGTTCGAGAACGACATGTAAATTTTTACTCAAAATTCTAAGTTAGAAAGTAAAAAACATTGGTCTTTCGTCGGCACCCATCAATGCCACATTAGCACATTGCATAGCGTGGAAACAACTAATCCCTCTGTCCCATTATATACGTCGTTGCAGTGGTTTTGGATGTCTAGATTCACAACACGTTCTACATATCCAAGCGCAACATATGTCTAAATTTAGAGAATATTTCTTCTAGCTGGTAGAAAACTAGGACGATAGATATATTAGGACGGAGAGAGTAAGTTTTCAGTTAGACAACAAGCGTTAGAGTTGCTTCCAAACAATTATGCGGTTCCGAGTTAGTTTACTGGATACATGCATGGTTCCCTCCTTGGATCTTGGTTGTACATGGTATTCGCCTGATGGTTTCTGTGGCTAATATGCTGCTGATATTGTTTTGTTGTGAGAGAAAAACATTGTACCATGACTGATAAGTTCAAGCGAACATGGTACAGTATATATTAGAGTCAGATCAGGCCTAGAGACCATTATATGTTCTGCCATGAATAAAGAGAAGCTTCTTACTTTGAATTACTATACATCCGTCGGAATACACTTCCAAATTTGACTTAAGTCAGGTCTTTTTGAACTTAACTAAGTTTATAGACTATTGCTATTTATGACTCAAAAGAGATATATTATGAAAAAAAATCACTAACCATAATTATTTAGTATGTAGATAAAATATTTATATATACATTTGTAACTTAATAGAAAATTAGAATTGCATTTTATTTCACCGGGACGGAGGAAACATTATAAATTAGATATTTAATACTTCCTCCTTAAATAAAGTGCAATTCTCATCTCTTAAAGAGTCAATAATTCTACTTTGACCAAGTTTATAGAAAAAGAGTATTAATATTTATGGTGCCAAATAAATGTCATTGAAATGTATTTGAAATATAAATATTGACGGTACTTTTTATATATTTGATCTAACTTCTATATCTGCATTCATTTTTTGATGGAGTACGAACTTGTGAACATCATGCATGACATTCGTCCTTTGCACTATAGTTGGCATGGTAGTAGGACCCACGAGCATCGCACCCGCTAGGATGCGGCGCAGGTGCCAAATCGCACCCATGGGTGTCACCGGGTCTGGACTCGATATGCATGAGAATCGGATGCGGGTGTCAAATCATATTATAGGATGGAAACTCCACCTTCATTTTCTTCCTCGAGCTTTTTTTATAGAGAAAAGAACAGGTTAAGTCAAAACACTGCAGGCACAAAAGAGATCCAATGTTTTGACAAGACAAACGAAAGCCAATGCAGAAAATGGGGGCAAAAACTTAAAAAGGAAATGTGGTTATAGGTCAAGTATCTCTATTGTTAGAAGTCAGCAAATATAGGACGAGGAGAGGGAAGTAGCTAAGGCTAGAGTTTAGAACACATGTTCTGTTTTGAAGCTAACTGGCTCGATTCTATTGATTGCATATATATGCATACATAAACCCCAGTCCAAAATAGTAGTGTTTGCAGGAAAGGGATTATATTCAGGTGTCACAAGCACACTGGGCACACGAGACACTACAAATTGAACTTACAGGAAAAAATGGATGTTATTCATAGCAGCGGCAAAACCCGTAATTTTGATTAAGAGGGGCTGGACAGGCACGATGACATCTTATAATTGTGATAAATATATACACAAGTGTATGTCTCAACAAGTTGTTCAATGCTTTTACATCTGTAGTTAGTATTTATAACAAAAAGTTATAGAATCATATACTCTTATAAAGCTAAATCCCACTAGAGATTTCTCTCAACATGCAAGCTATCCACGTCAACAATTCCCTATAACTTGCAATTATAACCAACTAGCACATGTAATTATGATAGTTATCTCTTCATCCACTAACACGCATTTAGATGTTCACATCGATGTGTCAAACTATTCATCAAAATTAATTTAAGATAGTTTCATTCATATAACTATAAATATAAATAGTCTAATTTCTTTTTAAATTATCTGAAATCCCCGCAGCAACGCACGGGGTATTCTCCAGGTTATAATAAAAGATGAGGGAATTAGCAAAATACGTTGTGCATTGAAATATTTATAAGAATATTAAAAAACTCACCTTTTTTTGGGTGGGGGGTGTGGAGGGACACGGACCCCCTGGTTCTGCCACTGATTCATAGGGACTTACAAAAATGCGACCATGCCTTGGACTTTCGATGCATAAGGCAAATCCATAATAATGAATTTGTCAAAAAAGGTAAGCCGCCTTCCGGTGCCAGCTAATTCAAACAACTCCTGGTATTCATGGTGCCATTTTGTTGTGCCCTTATGCCTTCCACATGAACCATCGTGACTTTGCTTCAAAACACTATCAATGCTGTGAAAGAAAACCAATCACAGAAAATCAGGACATAGATGATACCATATATGCATCAGATATCTTTCTTGTGTGTGGGGGTGGGGGGAGGGATACGTCATAAATTTGCATGGATAATCCAATAATAAAATATGCCTAAAATAGTCTTTTAACACAAATCATAGGTTTAGAGAAAAATTGGTTTAGATATCATATTTGGCAGGAGTATAATAATTATAAAAAGTTCATTACTGTTGTCACTCATGTCCCTTCGAAAAGATAGCCTAATATGACACTTTCGAGAAAAAAAATGTACCAACAACAATTGTATATGGCAAATGCCTAAAATCAATATATTTTGGGAAAAAAAGTCTACATAACCTTTGACCTTTGCTCTTGTGTCTACATCATCGCCTGAACTATGAAACCATGTATTCATCACTCTAAACTTCTCCAAACTAGGCATTTAACCGCCTAATAAACCAACCTAGGGTTTTTTTATCTGGTTTATGAAAGTTTAACGCGCATAATATCTTGTGTGCACAGTAGAAGAGAGACTAAATGTGCACAAACCATGCGACAACGCAAGAGCATGTGTCCTTGAGGATAAATTTTACTTTCCTCATAAACACCCAGCCAATGCCTATAACGGCATCTTGTACAGGGATGCTCAAGATGACACCTCTAGAAAAGATATGACGTATCTTGCCTATATCTGACAAAATGGACAAGGTTTCCTTTCATCCAAAGGATTGAAGGGTTCAGCTAGCTACAACAATGCCTCCAGTGAACTATGAATCCTTGAACCTGAACTGTTAAGTAAAAATTCTCTTATTTCTTCTCAAATACGTAGTACAATTTTTGTTTGGTGCGGATCCTACTATTCTGAAGAAATAGTTCTCAAATACAATTCTCCTGCTATTGCCATCGGACGTTCTTGAAAGCACGCCGTCGAAGGTGATTTTGATTCGTTGAAGGACGATGGTATGTTGTAACTTTCTTACCACAGTTGTGATGTTGCTTTTTCACGCCACGGAGTATGGCGTGAATTGCTACGGTACAGCGTCACCGTGCCACCCTCTGTCCAGACAGAGACAAGGTAACAGGGCCGGGCGGGCTAGGTCGTTACTGCCTACTCCCTCCATCCCGAAAGAATGAACTTTTAAAATAGTATCATGTTTTAGTGTATCAAGTTTAACCAATTATAAATAAAAAATATAAATATTTATAATATTAAATAAATATTATTAGATTAATTATGAAATGTATTTTTATAATAAATTAATTTAGAGTTATAAATGTGAATACTATTTATTAGAAACCTGGTTAAATGTGAAACCATAGTTTCGTTTATTTCCGGACAGAGGTAGTACTTACTAGGGCTAGCTCTAGCTCTTGCGGGGTTCGGTCCAGCCGACCTGACGTGACGCGGAGCGACAAAACCAGACGCTCAAAGTCCTCACATATGATCCATCACGTCACATCTTTCTTAAACACAAAACAAGGAAGGAACGCCATTATGCTTATCTATGGCTGTGTTTAGATGCACTGAAAAGTGCACTATGCAAAATAAGATTCCCCGTCACATCAAACTTGCGATACATATATGGAGTACTAAATGTGGATAAAATCAAAAACTAATTGCACAGTTTGGTTGTACTTTACGAGACGAACATTTTGAGCCTAATTAGTCAATGATTGGACAATTATTACCAAATACAAACGAAATGCTACAGTGTATTTTGGCTATCCAAATTTTGGATCTAAACACAGCCTATATCTCTCACGGTCTCATACTCTCACCTAACATCCCGCGTACGGTACTTAACAGTTAACACTGGAAGCGGGTGTTTAAAAACCTCTGTCTGAAACAGAACAAGTGCATGTAGTATGGTACTGCACAGAATGACAGAACCGTTTCCTATCCTGACTTGCCTTGTTTAGTTCCCCCGATTCTTCCTCAAATTTCACTATGCAAAAAGAAGATTCCCCGTCACATCAAAATGTCAGCAAATGCATGGAGTACTAAATGTTGATGAAATCAAAAACTAATTGCATAGTTTTGTTGTATTTTGCGAGACGAACATTTTAAGCCTAGTTAGTCAAAATTTGAATAATTTTTACCAAATACAAACGAAATGCTACAGGAATTCTGATACAGTATTTTTCTCCCCTATTCTGTGAACTAAACGAGGGCTTGGTCCCCGAAGTCCGGAGGTGTTTGTTGTGCAGACGACTGGCCTGGTCAATCCAAATAATTGCAGTTTTGACCGGTGACTACTGTAGACTGGTTGGACCGGGAGCCGGGCGGGAGGCCTCAGCCCTCGGCCCTCGCCTGGAAGGAAGAAGGGATCGAGGACCGCTGGTGTAAAAGGCTGTAAAAGGTCGCGCCATGGACTTGGACTCATCGAGTGCAAGTGCAGGGCTGCGCTTTCCGGCACTGCACACTGCACTGCAGCTAGGCGCTGTTTAGTTGGCAAAATTTTTGGCGAAATGCTACTATAGCAATTTCGTTGTTATTTGGCAAATATTGTCTAATCATAGTCTAATTAGGCTTAAAAGATTTGTCTCGTCCATTTCGTCTAAACTGTGTAATTAGTTTTATTTTTTATCTATATTTAATGTTTCATGCATGCGTTCAAAGATTCGATGTGACGGGGAATCTGAAAATTTTGGCAAAAATTTTGGCATGCTCCCATCGCCGGCGATTTCGCTGGCTGGACGCCCCCTCCAGTCACTTTGCGAATTTATGGCCGTTTCACAGACTTCTGTGGACTGCTGTGTGATCTGCTAGCCAGGTCTTGCATTTTTTTGGCCCCCCTCCGGCCACGCATGGTCCCAGGCCCCCCATGGTGTTTGCCAGTGTGTTGGCGTGAATGGAGCAGTGTGATTGCTCACTTCCATGGGTGATATGGTGCATGGTGTACGTACCTGTTGCCTCCATCTGGATCGCGAGTGGACGATAAGCCACCCTTTTCAATTCACAAATCAAAATATCTGAGTATCTGACCGCTCGAGTGCTTCACAAATACCCCTTCTTCAGCGAGTTCAAACGTGCGACTGGGCAATTTGTCAAAATAGTATCAACTTTGCGTCACGGTCACTCGACTATAAGTTGGTGGTAGGTGTCACTGGTTGCTAGTGCTTCAGAATTCCACCGTGGGAAAGAAAACGAAGAATTAAAAGATCGTCAAATGGTAAGCAGTATACATCTTCAGGATTTCTGGTTGGTAAGTAAGAGACAAAGGAAAAACCCCGAAACGTTGACATGCCTCCTGACTGATGATGCTAATTGCTAACATCGCACGCAGGGTTTCTCCGTGCAGGCGCTAGTTTGGTCGCTGGCAACGACGTTTAACTCCCACGGCCCCCAGCCCCCCATAATCATTCGCCGGTCAGGTAAAGCTTGGGTCGCCGGGGTATGAACCATATGCGTCCATGCCCCGATACAAACCGCTTCGCCCCCGTGCAGCGCACGTCAAACACACCCGAAACGCCCAGCCGGACGCGCGCAGTCCGTAGATGTAGCCCAAGTGGCCAAATCCCCCACAAACACCGCCAAAAACGGAGGGAAAAACCGGGAGCCTTTGGTAAGCCACACGTCCAACACCTCCGCTGCCTTTGCCGCTCCCGTTTAAAAGCCACCGCCCACCACCAGTCCACCTCCACCGCTTCACCACCCCAGCTCCCACCGGCCCACCCTCCCACTCCACTGCAGCCAAAGCGAACTCGCGCTGCCTCCCGCCCGCGCACGCACGCACGCACGGACGCACGTCCGAGTCTCCGAGAGAGCGCACGGGGGTGTTGGTGTAGCCATGCAGATCCTACGCCTGCTCGCGGCGCGGCGGTTCCGGCGGCGCCGCCGCGCGGTGTCCACGATCACCGCGACGGCGGCGACCGCGCCGGTGACCCCTCGCGGCGTGTACGTGTACGGGTACGGCGAGGAGGAGGACGAGGGCCCGTTCTTCGACCTCGACCTGTCCTGCTGCTCCGCGCCCGCGTCCAGCGCGGGCAGCCAGGCGGCCGAGTCGTCGTGCTCCGAGTCCGAGGACACCTCGTCCTGCGCCACCGCCGCCGCCGCCGCCGCCGCCGCCGCGCGCGGCGACCTCGACTTCGTCATCTCGCTGCAGCTTAACCGGAGCCGCTCCGCGTCGCCCTCCTACGAGGAGCGCCTCTTCTTCCGCGGCGCCGCACCGCCGCGTCGTCCGACGGCGCCCGGCCCGCCGCCGCTCATGTTCTGCGCGTCCGAGCCGAGCGACGCCGCGTCGCGCGCCCGCCACAGCAGCGCCAGCGCCAGCCGGCGCGGCGGCGGCGGCAGGCTGCAGCTGCGGACGCTCAGCTTCGGGTCCGCCAAGGCCGCCTTCTACGGCGGCCGCGCCAGCTTCTCCCGGAGCACCAGCAGCGCGCGCTCCGCGAGGCTCTTCGCCGCGTACGGCGGGAGCGGGTACGGCTCGCCCGACCAGGACCTGCTGCGGGACGAGGGAAGGGCCAGGCCGCCGCCCTCCGGCGACGTCATCCGTCGTTACCTGAGCAAGATCTCGAGCCGGCTGCGGCGCGTGGCGGTGGCTCCCGGCGCCGCCGCCGCGGACCTCCGGCTACGGAAGAGCCGCTCGGCCTCCGCGACGCAGGTGTCCGCAGCGGCAGCCGCCCCTTACCAGTCGCCGCCGTCGACCCGACGCGACGACTCGCTCGTCGAGAAGCAGGACGGCATCGCGAGCGCCATCGCGCACTGCAAGGAGTCCTTCCACCGAGGTACGTGTGCCGACGCCGTAATGCTGACGCCACCGACCAGGCCGCGCGTCTCGTGCCTGTCCATAAATTTGTCTGCTGCCCTCAAGCTGACTCGCGCGCGCCACTTGCGTTTCCTGCAGCGTCCGTCTCGGAGGTGGACACGTCGCTGGTGCGATCGCGGAGTGACCCAGGGCCGTGAGCAGCGTCGAGTCGACGACGACGACGCCGGGTTGAATCAGCGAGCGAGCGAGTTCTTTTGGTGGTTTTAGCCTTTTAGGCGTCGTCGTCGTCAAGAACATGCAGCGGTCGGTTGAATCAGCGAGCGAGCGTCTTTTAGCGTTGTTATTTATTTATGTGTGAGAGCGAGTTCTTTTGGTGGTTTTAGGCGTGGGGAAAGAGCTCCTTTTAGGCTCCTTTAGCCACCTCCCCCATGTACAAGCGTGGATCTGTGTCTCTTCACCACTTTTCTTTTTTGTTCATTCCATTCAGTTTTCTCTCTTTTTGGTTCGACGCTTTGTACAAGAGACTTGCAACAGGACCTGTAATTACTAGTAGTAGCTAGGTGCTCAGCCTCATGCAAATCTCAACATGTTCGTTCGTTGTCTCAATTGTCATGCATTGTGCTGAAACTCAGAACCTCGCGGTGCATGGTTGATTTTTTTTCCCGCTCAAATCGTCTTTCGTCGTCGAGTTTCGTCCTCCATCTCGTGTCAGCTTGCATTGCATCACAGGACAACGGTCAACTGGCGCTGCAGGTCACTGTGCAGCGTGTAAGAGGTGCCAGTACGAAACCTGTAGTCACATCACATCTCATCTGCCTGCCAGGAGGAGCACGTACGTACGTACTCTGGTCACTCGCCTGCCGGGTGTTTTGGCCTGTGCCGTGCAAGTGCAAAGCCGCCCAGGCCGTGTGTGTGCCTGGCTGACTGCCTGTGGAGTGCTGAGGCCTGAGGGAGACGAGACGGGACGGGATCACGGAAAAGGCCGGGGTCCCCCCGCCTCGCGTCGCGGCGTCATGATGGAGCCGGTGGCGGCGAGATGGGGGGAGGGAGCGATGCCGATGCAATGAGCGCGTACCGCATGTAGTACGGTGAGGGTGACCAAGACAAAGATCTGTGCGTGATTCTCTCTTCGCTCGTCGTCCTGCCTGGGGAACCGCGCTGCGCCCATCTCTTTCGGCTAAGGGGCTGTTTAGTTGTCAATTTTTTTCGAAACGCTACTGTAGCAGTTTCGTTGTTATTTGGTAAATATTATTCAATCATGGTCTAATTAGGCTTAAAAGATTTGTCTCGTCCATTTCGTCTAAACTGTGTAATTAGTTTTATTTTTTATCTATATTTAATGCTTCATGCATGTGTTGAAAGATTCGATGTGACGGGGAATCTGAAAATTTTGGCAAAATTTTTGGCATCTAAACGGTGCCTAATACTATCCGCAGTGTACTCTAAAATGATACTCTAAAGTTTTAGAGTATGAATATAGAGTAAAAACTGCTGCACTGGGTACTCTAAAACGATACTATATCCTTTTTCTCGCTCTCTATTTAGAGTGGTACTGTTCTTACTCTATACTCTACCGTGGCGGACCCCACTAGCTAAACAAAGGAAAAAATGCTATAACTCACAAACCAAAAATCCAAATTAAATTTTGATTTCACCATTAAATTCGTCTCAATAAATCCTTCAAAACTAGATCACACATGGATATATTTAGATAAAGTGACAAGTGTGTCCCACAGTGAATAGAGTGGATAGATGATAATATAGAGGATGGATGAGTGCGGGAGAATTGAGTATAGAAGAGAGAATCTTGCTGACTAAGACATATAGAGGATGAATATAGAGGTCCATGAGCGCGGGCAGTCTAACCCCGCGCCCGCTGCCATTTCCGTCCGTGCTCGTCGTCTCTTTTCCCCCGCCCGCCCCTCTTTGCAGTCAGTTCGCAGGCAGCGCCCTTTGCCCGCCCTGTTGCTGCTCCTTCCTTCCCCGTCTGGGTCTGGCCGACTGGCTGGCCGTCACCTGCGTTGCGTGGGACTGTGGGAGGCCGGCCGCGGCCGGGGGAAAAAGGCCGCGAGAATGGCCCAAAGCTACAACCGCTTTGGCGACGGAAAGAGGCCGGAAAACGCATTGTTTAGTCTGACCTTTGGCTGGCTTTGTTTCATTCAGGTCAGGGGTTTTTTAACCTTGTCCCGGCTGTAACTAAACAAAGTTAGCAGGCAAAAGCTACGACTTGTGCCGTGCATCGTCGTCAGCATCAGCGGCGAATCCGAGGCAGGCCGGGGGCTTTTGCCCGCGCGCGCCCAGCCCCCTACCCCCCATCTCAGCTGAGGAGGAGGAGGTGCTGACAGCTGAGGCCGCGGCGTGGGGGGCCACAGCGGCCACCATCATGCCCATGGGAAACTTTTTCTATCTCCTCCTCCGAAAAATATTCTAGAATTGAAGAAAAAAAGGTTGTTTGCGCTGCACTGCATTGTGCTGATGACAAAACTGCAGAGGCCTGCGGGTGCAATGATGGAGCCGAGCGATGCGTAGGATTTCGCGGATCTTGATTCATCCTTGACTGCCGCTGCTGCGGCGCTGCCTGGAGCGGAGGGAAAATTTGCTTCGTTTCCGTGGGTGCCTGGGTGGGGGTCGGTGTGGCAGAAGCAGAAGCTGTAGAGGAGCTGAAAGAGTAGAGTGAGTACCTCTGCTCGGGCAATCGAGTCCGTCTTTTGATCGAGAATGCCACTCATTATGACTGAGCAAAGGAGGTAAGCTATGATGGGGGAAGGAAGAAACTGCGAAACTCTGATGGAACTGATCGATGGACCCTCGATGACGATGAGGATGACAAAGAAACCACACTGTTCCTAAACCATTGTCCGAATCTTGAGACAAAAAAAAAGATTGATCAGTTAAACCCTCGCGAAATTGGTGGGCGCGAGTCCTAATCAAGCAAAGCATTGTTCTTTAACAATGTTTGTTCAAGATTCGCAATCTATAGTCTGTGAGAAGGGGGTCGTTATTTTTGTGAACCAAGAGGGACCACACCAATCCCGTGTCTGCAGGGACTCGAAATTCAAACAACAAAAACAAACTCGCGGGTGCTGTCTCGTCCGTGAACGTGTACCGTTTCCCCCCTGCAGTCCGGCTGCAATGCATGAGCTTACGTTTTTGCACGTTGTCGACAGGAGCCGGGAGACACGACTGCGGCGGTCTCCAACGGTGGGTGAGCTGACCTGAACTGCCCGCTTGCTGCGCAACAGCAGGCAGACCTCCTTGGATACGCGCCTTCCTGCAACGAACTGTCTAGCTCGGGCGTTCCTCTCTGTTTCGAGGGCTCGAGGCTTCAGAGGTGCAACGGACACAAACTACATCGGGCTGGGGCGTTCGTTGGTCACGTCGCTCTAGGCCCCCAAACGTGCCTCTGAATCACGGACAGGGACGGGACCAGAGACGAAAAACTAAAAGTCTTCCCAGGGCCGAGAAATTCTTCTTCCGTGACACCTGCATTGTATGGCTTGCAACGGCAGCAACCGTGCTCCCTGCCCTCCACTTGGAACACCAGACGGCAGCGAGCGTCTCGCATTCGGCCTAGAAAGATGAACATTCTTTTTGGCTTTTGCTTTCCCAAAGCGGACTGCGATATTTCCCTCCTCTGAAATGCACATTTTCGTTGCTTTAGGGGTGTTGTACAGGGTAGTAGATTTTTTTGTCCTTGAGGGAACTTTACAATTGTTCCCAATGCTATAAAAAAACAGAAAGACGTGAAAAATGAAGCTCAATAGCTGATGTATGTGAGCACCGGAAAGCCACTGTGGCACTAGAGGGTTTGGAATAGTACAAGACAGAGGGATCAGTTTGATCAGTTGTACTCACCGAAAACCTCCGGTGAGCACCAAAGCTTGGGACTCCACCGTTCATGGGCTGAAAATACACAACGACCCACCTTAACTTCTGGTGTGCACTAGAGTGCATGCACCAGACAGTCCAGAGAGGGTTGCGGCGAGGCTTGGAGAGAGCTCAAGGCACCAGATCTCTCTGGTGGAAGAAGCACCCAAGCTTTAAGACATCCAATGGTCGGCTCAATAGCTACTCAACGTGCCAGTCAATGGAACTGTCTGGTGGAGTCATTGGAGCTCTTCGGTGTCCACTGCGATGCAGTAGTTCAGCCCAACCGCTAGTTTTGATATTCTGGGCTATATATACCCCCTTGGCTAGCTAATTTGGTGTTGCTAGAGTTTGCTGGACCTATAGGGGAATTAAGGCTCTCATCCAAGTGTTCTAGCCACCAAATGTGCTTAAGGAAATATTAGGCGATTACCGTTAGTGCTTTATGAAGTGATTAGGCTGTTAGACCTCGCATTTTGCGCTTTCTCTAGGCTTAGTGTTTAGTGAATTTTGCATACCTCTGGCCAACCCATTACTTGTGCACACCATTACTTATATACTAGGGGCTTGTAGTCGTTGTGGAGAGGTCGCCTACGTTGCACCAAGGAATGAGGCCCACGACGTTTTGGTCGGAAAGTCGATAGTGAAAACGACAGAGAGCGGTCCGAGAGAAGGACTAGAGGAGACCCACTTGCGCGTGGGAAAGGCCCGTAGGCTCCACGGAGTTAACCGAGCGAGTGCTTAGCCTTTTTCGAGGGCTTCCTTGTGTAGGGCTCCAACGAGGACTATGAGGAAGCGCAAGCTTCTCGATGCCTCAAAAATTACCGTCGTCAACGGGAGTTTGTATCTCTATCTTGTTTAAGCTTCCACACTTTACATGCTTTCCTATGTTGTGTGCACTTTACTAGTTTAGCTTGCTAAGCTAGTTGATAGGATTGAAACCTAGGTAACGTAACTCTTTTGCGGTAGAGATAGCAACACACTTAGTAAATCCTAGATGCACATTTAAATACAGATCTTGCATAGATTTTGATAAGTAGAAAATAGGGACCATTGGTTTTAAGTTGCCTAACTCACTCCTCTTTTAGATGTCATGGTCCCTATACAATGGCAAAAGCAAACTCGGGCTATAATTAATGGCTAAAAAAGACTCCTCTCTCTTTGAAAAAGTTACTTTTTACCCACTCAACTATCTTACAAGTCCAATTTCCCTTCCTTATCTATAAAATGAACGAGACACTAGTCCCTCTTACTCCTGTCCTGTAATATAGCGCATTCCAAAAAAATTAAGACAACTTAATGGAATTCTCAAATGACGCATGTACGGTGTACCCATAGATTAGTAATACCAATTAAGGTGTTTTTCCTCAAATTATAGTTTTCTTTTTAATAAACTTTGCCTAATCTAGGCATTAACACCTGTAGAATGCACTATATCTCAGTACAGATTTTAGAAGTCACATTATACTATATTTCAGGACAGAGGGAGTAACTGTTAAAACTATTTATTTTTGTACCCTGGGAGATTTAGGTGGTGGTTTGAAGCTATGTGGAGCCACGAGTTATGCAATTAAAAATCCTAAAAACTCATTTAGCTTTACAAGATTTATTTTATCTTAGAAAATATGAACCTAATTTCGGACTTTTCCCCCTTAAACCGTGCTCTATATTTTTGTTGCCCACTTTGGAGTTATTTAAATCTTCTATGGTTCCTTTTGGTGTTTATTTGCTAGTAGATATTCTCGTTATGTAATTATTATCAGTGGGGGGTGGAGGGAAGCTTAGGGCCACTAGGAAAAACACAAGTATCACCTGATCATGTTATAGTGTCACTTGATCATATCCATGATCATGTTAACGTAGACATGAGCTGATAGTGATCCAAAGAAAATATGATATACATCTACTGCATTGATCTTATCTATCTGCACAAGTGTCGCTGAGACAAGAGTTGAGTTGCCTTCGCAATCCCCATGGTATGTTAACAGGCCATCTCAAGAGCACATAGAGAATGGCCCATCGAACAAAAGGAAAAACTTCGAAGGTGACGGACCTTGCTATAACAATCGAAGTAAAAGAACTTCAAAAGTGCTGAAGAGTACTCATGATCATACACTAGCAGAAATCTAGGAACTAGGAATGTCTCATCATAACCCACCATGAGAAGTTACCAATGCAAAACACAGAGTAGGCATTATATCCTAACTCGCTAGGACATGCCACTCAATTGGCAGGGCAAATGGGGGTCTCGGAGCGCCCGCAACATCCAAATGTTTAACATTTCACACATATCGAGTCTGTAGCTATGTACATTACCGTAGTGATAGCGGTTTGATATGACCATAGAGAATGAGATGGACAACGTTATTAATATCAAGCACATGTAAAAACCATAGGGAGAACATGTCGACATACTGTGGCAGGTATGCAATGTAAATATGACCCGGTGTAGGTTCTCTGACAGGTGTGCCGTTGAACGCAATGGTGTACTACCTACTGCACTGCGAACGCCCGAGAGGTCCCTGTAAAATGTTCGATGGACCCAATCAGTGGTTTGGAGGCACCAAAATGCCCCAATCTATAAACACCCGATGGGGCATCTTCAGGAATGGTCCATTCCAGCGTTGCGAAGCTTCTTGAACTCAACTTTGAAGGTCTTGACCACTTAAACCGTAGTGACCAGTCGTCGTCGTCATAGGCAGGAACCCAGTTGTCGGTACCCTCCAGCTTCTCAACGAGTGCGAATGTACCATCTGTGAGAAGATCATTCCTTGGGCAGGCTGAATAGAATGTAGCATTCACAATACTGCCCTTACTGAAAGTTGAGCTTGCAGGAACATCTGAACTGACATCTCCAAACTTCACCCCGTGAGGTGTGGAGTCAAACATAACACCTGGGAGGAGTCCTATTTGCTTGTCCAGCATATCTGGTGGCTGAAAATTTGTTGGGACCTCTTTGTTTGCAACCATGGCTGTAGCAAGTTTCTGAAACTCCTGAATGTAGGCACTCAAGGTGTGGGGGCCATACAACGTTGATGCTCCCTGGCAAAAAGCATTTATTTGTTTGAAATGTCAATATATCTAGAATGGGCTTCACTATTCCTACTGTACATATTACTAGGATGATCAGTAAAATGACGTGCTAACAAAATATTAGAACTTCTCTACCAAGCACTGTGCAGACATGCAAAATAAAGGAAACAAAAGGAGAAAAATATAGAATTCTCCTTTTGTGATGCTAAAGACAAGGGGGCTGACGCAGTTGAAAGAACTTCCAATAATGCATCCAGGGGTCTACAAAACAGGATGGTTAATTTCGGTGCACGCCCCCAAACAAATTGAAGAGGACCATGCTCCAGACTGCTTGATTTCTAGAATGGCAGGGATGAGGGAAAAAGCATGATGAAAACAAAAAGGCATGAATCTCAATGACAGTGCCAATTCAGCTATAGCCAGAACATGCTGCTACTAAGGCAGTTAAAAAATGACATTAAGTAACTATAATTGTGGAAGGGCCACCAAACATCAAGCTAACTATCGTTATTCCATTCTGTTTTATGTTCTCAGACTGAACATCAAATGAGCTGGGCATATACACACCTCGTATCTTTGGATCTGATATTCTTCAAAAGTTGTAATATACTGAGAATAGGTATTTGTTAGCCCCGCAAGAACAACATGAATATTATTAAATTCACCACTGTTGTCACTTGTAAGTACAGTTTTGACAGCATCACGTAGCCTCCTGCCAGCCATTGTTGTGAATTCTGAACCAAAACATAACCATACAAAATGCATGACATGAGCATAGGGATGTCCACAATAAATATCAATAGTATGTTGGGATGAAGGGGAGTGGGAAATGTATTTCAAAAGAACCTTGACAACCCATGAGTACAATAGGTGGCTTGAGCTCAAGGAGAGCTTGGCTGATATTGTATTATCTGACAGTCCTGATTCAGTTTACTGGGGCTTGGAAAATAGTAAAATGTTCACTACTAAATCTCTATATAGGTTTCTTTCTAGTAGTGGAGTTTCTAGTAGAGTTGCTGGTTGCATTTGGAAGAGCAGATTGCCATTGAAGATAAAGTTCTTTTTATGGCAGATTTTTAATAATAAGCTGCAGGTTGCAAAAAGTCTAGTTAAGAGGGGTCGGAAGGGGAGCAGTAAATGTTGTTTGTGCAGCTGTCTGGAGGACATCAATCACATTCTTTTCAAATGCCACTTAGCTAAACTGGTGTGGGGTATGCTTCGGGAAATCTATAGTTTTCAAAATTGTCCAAGATCACTAGGGGAGTTCTCCAGCTTTTGGTTATTAGGCAAGGGGCCCTGGCCGAAGAGGGTGATTATTTTTGTGTTTGCAGCTTTTGCATGGGCTTTGTGGACTTGCAGGAATAAAATGATGATCGAAAAACATTTTCCTAAGGCACCCACTGATGTGATATATTCTGCCATATCGTTCATGCAGAAATGGAGCTTCTTGCTTAAGGAGGGGGACAGGGAGAGAATTATCCAGATGAAGGAAGACGTCCTGAAGTGGCTCAAGGAGTTCAAGATCAATGTTAATTCATTTTCTGATATTGTTGAGATTTAACTGTAATCTTGAAGTTTGATCCTTTTGCCTTTCTCTTGTAAGCCGGTAACCCCGGTCATACTTTGTATCGTTACATTGCTTTCTAAAAAGCAGAGTTTTACTCGTTTAAAAAAAATATCAATAGTATCAACACATTCTTTGGTCTTTGCTTGGCAAATATCTTATAAATGAGGAATTGGAAATTTACCTCCAGGGACACACAAGATAACCAGCTGGCCAATTCTTATGATCTGAATTGGAAGAATTGCAGGCTGCATAATAATAATACATGAGTCAGTGCAGTACCAACAAACAAATTCAGTAAGCCGGACTTAATTACTTGGTTTCATAGCTGATATAAGAGAAATATCATTTTTTCCCTCAAAAAAATGCAGGAGAGCTCTGTGCCATTTCATTAAGATAATAAAGAAGAAGTACAATATGTAAAAAACAAGGAGGAAGCTAGTAAAGCCCCCCACCCACCCACCCACCAGTCACGAAAAGAAGAATCATTTTAGCAAATTGATACTGCCTATGATTATGCTCTAAAACAAAGCTCAAGATCAGTTAAGACTTGAAAGAAATGATCAAATGAGACTCACAAAGTCACTAATATTACTAGAAAAGAATGCTATACCAGCCTATGTGGTAGCGATTTGATTAAGCAACAGATGTTCTGTATTGATGGCGACCTCGGTGTCAACTATCAAATGAACTAAGGAATTTGTATTTGCTGTGAAAACTAGAAGCTGTACAATTTTTGAAAAAAGGAAGACATACCGCCCAATCATATGGTTCCTTCATTTCACCAGTATCTAGCAAGATAGGTTTTGGTGCTTGACATTGGACTTGCTCCTTCCCTGGTTTCTTAAGTAAGTTTCTTACTAACCTCCAGAAAGCATTTCCCTGATAGTACACAGTATAAACCAGTCAATACCATGTTAGTGAAACTTGTTAGGCTCATTTGATTAATATGATCAACCTTGGCATCTCCTTGTTTAAAGTCAAAAGCTCCAGGACCATCTGTGGTTCCAGCGGCAAAGGCAAACCCCATGGCTGCTGGGCATGTTTTCACAACTTGCTGACCTCCTGTACTTGTAGGAATATTCACTTCAAGTTGTGAGAAATCTAGGTAAGTATGCCTAAAGTCAACTTTGCCTTGTATTTCTTCAGAAGCTGAATTAAAAAGATCTACAGCCTTTTGAAACTGCCTATTGCCAATGATACGGGTACTTTCAAATTCATCAGGATATCTGCAACACAGCAAGGATTCGTCGATAATAAATAAATTCTTCCAAATATACAAAAATATGAAAGCTATAATTATAATGACTTGTAAATATGGTGAATACCCTGGTCCTCGTCCATAGCATAGTTCATTCTTCCCATTGCATGTGCTGTGATTGAAGTCACAAGGAAGGTCAGTGTCTATACAGAAAGTTCCCAGGACATTTGGACTAACATCACCACAATTTGACTGGCAGAATGCAGAAACAAATTTAGGTCTGTTTTGTTGAGTGCTTCTAATGCGCCTGGTGATACTTGAACCAGATAATCGCCGGCCACCTGAGGCTTCGTAGGATGACGCCAATTGTACTAAGTCATCAGCTGACCAAAAACAATTATAAGAGTAGTTTAGCAACAACCTAAAATATTTCATTACAATACAAAAATTATGCAGTCAAGAAGTATGGAACATACTTATCTCGTTTGGTTCAGGAATTATCGAAGATACTCTTCTCGGAAGTCCAGAGGTCATGTGTAAAGATTCCAAACCATCATGATTTCCATGAGCTGCCTGTTTTGGAATCCCATTTTGTTCTGCCCAATCTTCCATGAAACGTGCAGCTGCTCCTTTGTTATCACCACTTATTAAAGAATTTGTACGACTCATAGATGTTCCATGGGTTGCAAACCAATTGAAACTCCCAACTGGACCAGATTCGTCATCTACAAACTTGACGAGGGTCATTTCTTTATCAACATCATACTTATACTTGCCTCTCTCTTCAGCGGGGTTATTAAGATATGCACTTGGGCTGCGATTCACACCGGCATCAAGGAGGTCACCTGAAAATCGTGTGGTCACAAAATATTAGCTGTAACTACATCCCAGTGAAGCAGCTTTCACACAGCAAGTAGTACATCTAGTAATATTTCAGGACATTGATCACTGCGGGCTTGCAAACTGGCCAAACTCAAACAATCAATTAACCAACCAGGGATAAAGTAGTAACATTGGGAGTCCTACTTAAAACTAAATGCAATTTAAATTAGAGAAGAATTGAATGAATTAAAAAAATGCTGAGTTAATCTCGGTAGTGTTTAGGAAAACCTAATTGGCCCCAGAAAACAGACATAATTTTGTACCTTTGTTCACATAGATTTTCCCAGGACGGAGATTGTTGTGAGCTTCAACAATGCATTGCTCAATTCCATTGACAATCACATCAAATGATTGACGAACAAACCCAAGTGATGTGACAATATAAACTACATACTGCAGATAACCACCAGGACCAGCATGCGTATGGATTCCACTGATAGCCACATTATTCTCATTATAAAGATCTCCATACCTGCCAAATTGAGGTTTGCATAGTCAGCTACACCATCATGAGGGTGCAAGGGAAAAACTTACTTTTACAAAATATATAATGATCCATCTAATCAACATTATGTCTGGACTCCTCTGTGCAGTGGAATGTAAAATGGCCAAACATTTTGTCATTTATCACATAGTGTTGAAATGAGACTGTTATGACCGGCATCTCCTATTCACGCAGGAAGCCCATCAGTGGCTAGGGATGATCGGCAAGGTCTCAGATACCAAGCGGACAGGAACCGAGGGTCGACCCCTTACAGAGCGTAGGTTGTAGAGGTGGGTGATCGGAGGTCGGGGCTTGAACCGCGACGGACCACGGCGGGGCGCCGTGATCTCGCGGTGGAGGATTGGCGGCGTGCGTGGAAGAAGATGAGGGGCGGCTAGGGCACAAAATTATCTCCTGGCTCCCTAAAGGAAGCCGGAAACAATAATATGTTTCTGCTTAATTGTTTCCAATCAACCTTACAAGCATATATATAGTTCTCCGAATAATAGGAATTTAACTCTAAAATAGCTAATAAATATAATAACTATGGACTTTAAGCCCATCCAGCCGCCGGCATCATCCCTAGCCACTGATGGGCTTCCTGCGTGAATAGGAGATGCCGGTCATAACAGAGACTATCTCGAATATAAGATTCAAGAGTGATCACTCTTACCTTGCTTTGAGCCTTTCAAGCACCTTTA
The DNA here is from genome assembly GCA_038087645.1 of Saccharum hybrid cultivar R570. Taxonomy (NCBI): domain Eukaryota; kingdom Viridiplantae; phylum Streptophyta; class Magnoliopsida; order Poales; family Poaceae; genus Saccharum; species Saccharum hybrid cultivar. The sequence continues at coordinate 2,089,143 of JAQSUU010000100.1, forward strand.
TAGTAACAAGCTGTGATGCCATGCAAGCATCAAGATTTACAAACACAACACGATTGCCGTTAGGCTCACCAACGATAAACGCACGAGCCTTTAGCCTAAAGTGAATTCCTGATGCGATCTGCTCAGAATTTGCATATCCCATCATGTTAACGTCTGCAGCTGGCCCTGTTATGTCATAGCTCCCCATACCGACCAAATATGGTGAATCTGAAAGTGTTGGGCTGCAGTTCTGAAGAACGAGTACCAGGAAAAGGCATAGCCATATCTTGGGCAAACTAAAACCAGAAACTTGGAAGCGCAAGGAAGATGATGCCTCCATCAGGAACCAGGGATGGGCTTGTTGATCAACTCATGCAAGATGGATATCTCAATAAACTGACAAATTGACTACAGGCTGCAAAAGAGAAGACTTGGTACCTATTAGAAAAGCTGACAGATCATAGTTGCACACAGAGGAGGATATGTGTTATCCAAGCAAGTAAGAAAATGAGAGCATGGAATTTTTCTGGAACATAGTAATTGCATTTCTCCACATGAACACAGTATACTAACAATCTAACATACATAAGCTAATGTTTACCAAATATAGCTGCAGATCCCTAGGTGATAAATTAAACAAAAAGTAGATCTCTGAATCACAGCCAAGAAGATATGTCAGCATACAAAACGGTATTATTGGACAAAACAATTCGACCTTATGAGATCCAGGCAGGGCAGAAGAGGAGAGTGGAGGTGGAAGTGGGCAGATTTGGGCAGCGAAAAGCCAAAGAGGATGGGAATTAGGAGCCTGGGAGGCGAGGGGCACAAGTAATATCCTTGGAAGCACACGCCGCCCAGGCGGCTACACTACAAATCTGCCCTGACCTCAGGTTCTTGGCGTTTACTATCACGCACCCACGGGAGATCAGCGTCACGAGTCTAATCAGGCAACAGGCAACCAACACGACAGTCCAATAGCTACACCAAATCCCACAAGCAGCACCACAGCAAAGAAGCAGGTCCAGTCTAGTCACTCCCCCACCAAACAAGCAACAGCAGCACAGTCTAACCGTCATGGGCGAAAAAGCACATAAGCTAAGCCAAACAGTACAAGCATCCTGATGACAACAACAAGCATCTCGCTGAGGAGTAGCAAAACAACTGCAGAACCTGCGCTGAAACCCTAGCTTGACTTGCGCACCCAATTAGCACCAAATCGGGGGGAAATTGAGCAAGGACGCGGGCAGGCCAGGGCTCGAAAGGAAGAGGGGGAAGCAAAAACTCACCCCGCGATCGGCGAAATCCCTCCTTCCTCCCTCCCCCGGATGATTCAGTTGCTGCTGCGGCCGCAGTGACTGGCCGCCATTTATACCTCGGCACTGCGACACCCCGCACGGAACGCGACGCGACCCGCTGAAAATTCCGAGAGCGGGGGTGCCTCGTAGTCGTAGTCGTAGGACTGGGATGGCGTCGGCTTTGTGCAGCTCCGCTGCGCCCCTGCCACTGCCAGTGTGCAACTATTTTAAGGCGAGCCGGGTTCGAAGTGTTGGGGGATGGGGGCGAGCGGATGTGCACCGATGGTGACGAAGCCGGGGAAGAACCGAAGAAGCGGCGCGACGCCGCGACGGGGACAGGCGGGGTGAGGCGTGGAAGACGCGGAGTGTCAAACAGCCTGTTCGCTTCGCTGGTTTACTGTAACCGAAACCACCGTTTGTTAATATGCTGGGAGAGAAAAAACACCGATGGTTGATTTGGCTAATAAACTCAAATGAACAATACGTTTGTGTAGGGAAGCCGAGCTGAGTCAAACTAGCTTAGAGCCCGTGAGCTTTTCGTCGGGGGCAGTAGAGAACCTGGCCCGCTCTCTCTGCTCACCGGTCCCGCGTCGTCGGCCTTTCTGGCTTCTGCTTCACCACCCCGGCTTCCGCTCTAGGCGCTCGTTGAATTGCTTGCCCGCAAGAAAAGTTTGCCTTCGCGAATATCTTAAATAACCTTTTTTTAAGTTTAACCAAAGTTATACAAAAATATAACACATCAAAATGAACAAATTATGAAAATATATATCGTAGTGAATTTAATAATATTAGTTTGATGTCATAAATTTTAGTATTCTTTTCAATAATTTCGGTTAAACTTACAATAATTAACTCGGGACAACTCTATGAATTGATCGATGAAAGCAGTAGTGGATCACAGAAACCGATGTAGCTAGCCCAACGGAAGATGACCATATCAAACCTAGTATGAAATGTTCCCAGTCTCCAACTTCTTTGGACAGATTGAGAATTCAGGCTCGTTTGCTAGACAAGGTCCGTAAACTTGATTGTCTCGGGGCAGCAACTTCAGCCTGTAATCCAAGCGCGATGAATGATGAAACCCACCGACAATTGAACTAGTTTAGTTTTGAATTTGGATTTCAAAATTATGTAGTTTGAAATGTTGTTGAATTGTATGAGGTCCATTATTAAATTTTAGATCATTGTGATATGAAAGTATAGCTAAAATAGAGTGTACATAGGCATAAAGGGAAGATTGCTTTGGTAATCGGAGGTGACCAAATAGCACACTACCCATAATAGGATATCCATGTACCGAGACGTCCTCGAGGTTGTTTGGTTGTTTGTCCACGTAATTTTGTCTGGCTAGGCAGCAATCCAAACTCTTGATTTTATTTACCAGGACAGCAACCAAACATGACCGCAGTGTGCCCTGGAGAGGCCATGTTTTGGGGCAGTTGCGACACAAGCCCGCGAAGTTATGGTTCGGAAACAAGAACAATGAAACGGGCAGTGAGCCAGTGACTGATACAGATTGTTGCAAGATTTAACCACTGTACTAAAGTCTCTATTCATGCTTAGTGCATGATTTGGGTAGCTGGGTTGAGTCCGGTTTGCATCAAACCGTTCTGAACACTCATGTCAGTCACCAACTCACCATGGGAGGTGCGAGTTTGAACTCTAGCCCACTGCAGAGCCATCTGCTCCAACTCCACCTTGTCTGCTGGCTTTTAATAACAATAGATCTGGATCCTCTCGCAGAAAACAAATTTGTGTACTGAATTAATGATAACTGCGTAAGTGATGACTGGTGCTTATATATTCTGTAGTGATAATGGGTGTGTGTATGCTTCTCCTGAAACGGCGTTTGCTTGGCAGGCTAACTCGTTCAGACCGGACAAGATTCAGCGACGTGTGCTGCAAAGTGCTCTGATTTGGACGGCTCGTTGGACTATCCCAGTCATCATCATTTCTCCCATGACGTGTGGGTCCTTTGGCCTCCGTATACGCTACGCAGACGTGATTAGCGTGAGCACAAACAGCCAGGTTGATCCATCTGACGTGCACAGGCCGATGTCTCCCACGAATTTGTTCTCCGTGTCTTCAACGATTTTCTCTCACCTTCTGCACCTTTTCCTTCTCATCACAATACAACTGCTGTGTGATCCTCCCGCGTAGATCTCGGTTAGGTTGCCGGTGCACTGCGTTGCCATCCAAAGCAGATGGAGTTTATTAATTTTAAATTTAACTATATAGAAATAATATACTCCTTCATTCCAAATTATAAATCATTCCAACATTTTTTAGAGTCAAAACATTTTAAGTTTGACCAAATTTATAGAAAGATTACAAAGATTTATGACATTAAATATGTGTACTATGAAAATATAATTAATAAATAATATAATGATATTTATTTGGATTACAAATATTATTATTTTATTATATAAATTTGGTCAAACTTAAGATACTTTGGTTCTCCAAGAAAGTTGGAATGCACTTGTAATTTAGGATGGAAGGAAGTAGCATTTGTATCTTTAAATATGTTTACTGTACTATTAATCTAATAATACGTATTTGATATCATAAGTATCTAATATTACACATTCAGTACTCTAGATAACATAACCTCCAAGTTGAAGATATAAAATCGATAATGATACCCTCAGGACGTTCGTCCTTTCTGGACTGGACGGACACGCCTGCCTATGTGTCTCGCATTGCGTGCCCCACGCCTCGTGCCTCCTGCCATGCCGTGATTCATTCGCCTGTCGACCGTGGGTGACCTCGAGCTCCACGTCTGTGTCGAGCTCTGCGTGAACGAGCTCTATTGTGGTGCAGCAAGTAAATGAGCACATGTTGCAATCATATGTTGCATGCGTTTCAGATGTATGTTGAATACGTTAGACCTGGTGTTGCATTGCAATAACTATACACGTATGTTGCAAGTGTATGTTTTAGATGTTTCATATGTTTTAAACGTATGTTACAAGTATTTTATCTGGTTGTTGCATATGTTGTACTAGCTATATACATATGTTGCAAGTGTATGTTTCAAATGTTTCATCTATTTTAAACGTATGTTGTAAGTGTTTTGTTTGAATGTTTGCATATGTTACAGTGTCCATACACATATGTTGCATGCGTATGTTGTAAATGTTTCATCTATTTCGAACGAATGTTGCAGCAAAATGCTTTATGTTGCAAATGTTTCATCAGCAGGCACGACTAGGGGACGCAGGCAGAGGTGGTCCCCTCGGGCGTAGCGGTCCCCGTGTGCATGGGGGGAAGCCAAGCGGGCGCGACAGCAGGCGCGGAGCACAAAACTGTATCCATGGGCGTTGAGCACGAAGTTGCATCCATGCTCGGCTGCTCTCTCTCTCTCCCCTAGATGCGGCCGATCAGGAGCAGCATCACACACACCAGCAACATACGGGCAGTAGGAGTGCGCGGCCAGGCGTGGCCCGTCGCTGCTGCTCCTGATGGCAGCAAGCGCGATGATTTCCCCCCACAAGCATGCACGGTCAAAATTGGGACCCAACAGCAGAGGCACGGAGAAGGAACACATGCGGGCGCTGCGTGGGAAAGCCGGATATGGGTGGGCAGCAGGCGCAGGGCGTCCGGACGCGCTATTGGCGCTGGATGTCTGGGCGCTAGACGTCCCGATATAAAACTATTCTTAGGACGTCTCCAACAAGGTATTCCTAGCTAGCTATTTGATTATACGGAGGATAGAGAACATCTAAGAATCTGGTCACTAGTGACGAGTTCATTTCTCAGCTCACATGATTTCCCTTGAATCTAGTGTCTCTGCTTGCAAGACCCACTTTCGTCTATGCTGTGCGGCTGGTACCTTCTTTCTTTCTTTTTTTTAATTTCCATCCGGCTGGCAATTTAGTTCTACTCATTGAGAACGCCCTTAGTCGTCGCATCATTCATCAACATGGATGCACAAAGCCATCATCATTGTTATTTAGATTTTATCCTTTAAACACCAAACATTAGAAAAGAGCTTCACACACATATTATATTATTGAACCTTCGGACTTGTCTGCAAAAGCCACGTATAACCCCCGCCCCCTACATATATATATATATATATATAGGAGTGTGTCTATACTTTCTTTAAATATTATAGGCTATGTGAATCCTGCTATGCCGAGGCCGGAAGTGCTTTCACGATGATTATATCAACTCAATGTAATGATCTTAAAACATAATAAAAGCTTCTTTTGTCGAAAAAAACCCGCCCCTCTACGTGTTAAGCATATGCATTAATTTTATGATCATCACCATTTCTATCAAACAGGCCCCAAAAGAGGTGGGGACAGAAGGATGAAAGCGATGGGTGGTGACTGGTGAGAGAAGAAGAGTAGAGTGAGGACCTTACCAAGGAAAACAGTGATTGCCTTGCTAAGCCTGTTGTGGATTTTGATGGATTAATGACACACAATTAAAGAACTAATCCTTGTACTAAGTGATTGGACATGTTATATGACTATGGATTAAATGTATGGATGATTGGCGACCCCCTAAATTTGATATGTATAACTAAATATGGCATTTGGAGATAAAAGTTGAAAGATTTAATTTATTTCTATTTTGAATTTAAGTGATAGAAAATATCGTGATATAAATGGGATCCAGTTTCATTTTCTTGCTGGTGTCTCCATGCTTAAAGGATCGCTAACATAATCTTAAGAGACACTAACCCTTCATAGCCATTTAAATTGCTGAATTTGTCAGGTAGGGCCGACATCCAATTTACACCAGAGGTCCAGTAAGGATATATATGAGTGTTGGACTTGGACCTGTGGTCTCCAATTGTGAGTTTCTGTCCAGACATCGGACATCCGGTCACTACTGGAGGTCCGACTTTCAGTTAAGTTTTGTGCACTTTTGACTCTTGGACATGACGTCTGATAATACACACACGTGCACAGTAATGGTTAGAGGGCTGAGTTTATATAAAACCACTTTGAGACAAACAGATCATACCATTCATTCCTCCCTCTCATCCACCTCTGAGCTAAAATCTTGTGGGATTTAACATTTGGAGTGTAGATTTGAGTGGGAGAGGTTGGGGCTGGAAGACTTGAATGGAAGAAGTTCATTCATATCCTCTTGAGCATTTGGAGACTCTTTGAAAGCATTAATTTAGATGTGTTACTATTGGATTCGTGGAATTCTAACAGGTAAGGAGTTGTCCATCACCCATTCTCTTATACAGCACTCCAGGAAGTTTGTATCACTCTGATGATTTTAGTAAGAACCCTTGAGCTTGATATTTGTTTCACTTGAGAAGATGATAGGGTTCGAGGTCTTGGCGACTTCCTCAACAAGGATGTAGTCACTTCTTTGTTCTCCTTCATTCTTGCGTTGTTCATGTTCTTGAGCTTGTTCTCGTTGACTCGTGGAAACTTTACTCAATCTACTTTTTTTAGGTATACTTGAGTGCAAGGAACTTTACACATCTAATTGAGGCCTGGTAACAAGTAGATTTAAATTTTGTTGGCCAAATTTGAAGATCCCGTAGGTAATTCGTTAATCTGACTGGACATCTGGTTTCCAACGTATATATATTCACTATACACCAGACATCTAGTTCGAGTGTTGATTCTGCTGCAAGTTTTGATTTAAATTTTTATTCAACCCCACTCTAGTCCCTGATTGATTCTTTCTTTCTCCTGCATTTATGTGAACAGTGGTCTCAAACCTCCTTGCGTGTATGGACTGTTTATTTGTATGGATCGGAGGGAGACCACCAATTCTATTGGCTTGAATTGCTATCTATCAGTGCTGTTTGAATTTTGCTAATGAACGATCGGGCCCAACGTCAATCGACCTGTGGCCTCTCCAACCGATTTCGCTCCACAGCTCATCTGTCTGCGCCGCGTTGTCCAGAATCCCCCACTCCCAACCATCGCAACCGCTTTCACTGCGCCGTCCGCCCGCAGCGGCCGCTCCACCGCGCCATCCGCCCATAGCGGCTGCGTCTACTGCGCCATCCGCTCGCCGTGGCCGTGACACGCCGTCCGCTCGCCCCACTCTGCCTCGCCTGCCGTGGCCATCCCCTGCCGCACCCCATCCCGCATCGCGCCAGCCCCAATCTCGTCGCGGATACCGCAGTTTCCCACCAGGTAGGTCGTGGCCGCGCGAGCAAACGCTGTGTTTCAAGTGTTTTGACCGTTTAAGACTTTTGTTTTAAGTGTTTCATCTGGATGTTGCAAAAGTAGATATCAGATGTTGCATATGTTGCAATGTCAAAATACGCATGTTGCGAGCATATGTTTCAATTGTTTCAAGTGTTTTAGATGTATGTTGCAAATGTTTCAGCTGGATGTTTCAATAGTAGATTTTGGTGTTGCACATGTTGCAATGGCTACACACGCATGTTTCAAGCGCACGTTTCAAGTGCTTCATCCATTTCAGATTTATGTTGCAAATGTTTCATCTGAATGTTTTAAAAGTAGATTGGGTGTTGCAGGTCGTCGTCTACCTACGGCTGCTACTGAGGCACTGCCGTGGTTCGCGTGTGGGTGCCTAAGGCCGGCGGACGCCTCTGCGCACGCATCCGCATGTGGGGCAGGTGGGTGCGGGGTCGCGGTTCCGCCATGCAGGCGTGGGATGGGTCTCGGTTGCGGGCACAAGATGGGAGTCGGGGTGGTTCCACCGTGTGGGCACGGTTCCGGATGGTGGCGCTTGATGGGAACGGAACGGGGCATGTGAGATGCGATGCGGGCACGGGCGCCGCGTCCGGCCGAACATCTAGATGCTAGCCTTAACGTTTGAATTTAGTACAACAGCTCCGTTAACGATGTTTGCCTCTTAGAAATAAAAAAATTACGCGTATTTCCAACAAGAACACCAGTTTAAAATGACAGGGGATGATGTTATTAACATCAAATACATACATGTAAAAACCAAAGGGAAAATTTTTGGATAGTGTGAATTTTATAGGTGTACTGTACCACTTAACGTACTGTTTCCGAACACGTGTTGTATTCAAAACTCTTTTACCTTAATACAGTGATATGCAAGCTTTTGCATATATTTTGAGATAAAAAACCACTTAACGTACTACAAATGCACTAGAGGTCCCTGTAAAATAGTTGATGGACCCAATCAGCGGCTTAGAGGCACCAAAATGTCTCAATCTGTAAACACCGGATGGGGCCTCTTCAGGAACTCTCCACTCTAGCGTTGCGAAACTCATTGGGCTCACCGGGAAAGGCCTTGACCACTTGAAGCGCAGCGACCAATCGTCGTCATCATAGACAGGAACCCAATCGCTGCCGCCATCCAGCTTCTCAACGAGTGCGAAGGTACCGTCGGTGAGGAGGTCATTCCTTGGGCAGGCCGAGTAGAATGTAGCATTCACAACGCTGCCCTTCCTGAAGGTTGAGTTCGCAGGGACATCCGACCTGACATCTCCAAACGTGACGCCAGGAGGTGTCTCGTCGACTATCACACCTGGGAGCAGATCAATCTGCCGGTTTAGTAGATCAGGAGGCTGCAGATTTGTTGGGACCTCCTTGTTTGTAACCATGGCTGTAGCGAGCTTTTCGAATTCTTGAATGTAGGCGCTCAAGGTGTGAGGACCATACAACGTGGATGCTCCCTGCAAAAACGCATTAGCCTGTATTTTTTTTATGTCCATTTCATTCAATGTTTTGTTCTTTTAAAGGAAAAAAAAATCCACACCTCGTATCTTTGAATCTGATATTCTTCAAAAGTTGTGACATATTGAGAGTAGGTGTTTGTTAGCCCCGCGAGAACAACATGAATATTGTTATCAAACTGACCACTGTTTGTTAGCACATTTTTTACAGCATCACGTAGCCGCCTCCCAGCCATTGTTGTGAACTCTGAACCGAAATAACCATGAAAACACCATGTTATAAGTTTTTGGACATCTTAATAAAAGTCAATAGATCAAGACATCACATGCACTGGCTAGTGGCGATGAATCAGGAATATACCTCCAGGGACACACAAGATAACCAGCTGACCGATTCTTATGATCTGAATTGGGAGTATCGCAGGCTGCATAGAAATACATAATTCAATAGAGGACCGTGAAATTTGAGCAAATTCAGTTGGAAGCTCAATCATATGGAACCTTCATTTCAAGTCTGTACTGTATATTGCTCATAATAAAAATAGAAAGACTTACTGCCCAATCATATGGAACCTTCATTTCACCGGTATCTAGCAGTATTGGTTTCGGAGCCTGACATTTCACTTGCTCTGGGCCCGGTGGCCTAAGCACATCTCGTACTAACCTCCAGAATGGGTTTCCCTAACGAAGGATTATGTAAAAATCAGTCAATAGCATGTCAACGAAATCTGTGAAGCTAGTATTTTGATTGGTAGTAAGTAGATGTAGAAGCAACAACCTTGACGTCTCCTTGTTTAAAATCAAAAGCTCCAGGGCCATCTGTGGTTCCAGCAGCAAAGGCAAACCCCATAGCCGCTGGACATGTTTTCACCGTCTGCTGACCTCCTGTGCTTGCAGAAACATTCACTTCGAGTTGCGAGAAATCTAGGTAGGTATGCCTGTAGTCAACTTTGCCTTGCAGTTCTTCAGAAGCTGAATTGAAAAGATCAACAGCCTTGAGGAATTGCCTATTGCCAATGATACGAGTACTTTCAAACTCATCAGGATATCTGCAACAAGCAAAATTTAAAGGCCCAATATATAATGAGTTCTTCCAAATGTGAATAAGAATATGAAAGCTTCAACTGTAATGATCTGTATGCATGCGGAAGAATACCCTGGGCCTCGTCCATAGCATAATTCATTCTTCCCATTACATGTACTGTGATTGAAGTCACAAGGGCGGTTGGTGTCTGTACAAAATGCTCCCAAGACATTTGGACTAACATCTCCACAATTTGACTGGCAGAATGCAGAAACAAATTTAAGCTTGTTTTGTTCAGCGCTTCGAATGCGCACGGCGATACTTGAACCTGATATTTGCCTACCACCCGAGGCCTTGTAGGATGATGCCAATCGTATTAAGTCGTCATCAGCTGAAAAACAAAAGCCAATAAAAGAGTAGTATAGACATAACCTATAGGATATTTGATTTAATCCCATACATAATATCATCCACCACTAGCAATGCAACATACTTATATCATTTGGTTCAGGAATAAGCGCAGAGACTCTTCGCGGATGCCCGGAACTCACATGAACTTCCTGCTTTCGAATAACATTCTGTTCTGCCCAATCTTCCATGAAACGTGCAGCTGCACCTTTGTTATCGCCACTAATCAAAGAATTTGTACGGCTCATTGATGTTCCATGGGTTGCAAATAGGGCTGGACAGAAAGCTCGTTAAGCTGGCTCGGTGGCTCGGTACAAAAGTGTTCTGATTGGACTCATTTATCTTTTAAAATTAAAATGACTTAATTTGGAACGACTTTCAACTTCGGCTCGGCTCGTTAGGCTCGGCTCGTTAGGCTCGTCGTGAAGTTGAGTCTTAACAATGCAGGAAATAATGATGAATAAGATTATACCAATTTCTAAAAAAGCTCGAAAAAAACTACGGTTGGCTCGATATCCGGCCCTAGTTGCAAACCAATTCAAACTCCCAATTGGACCAATTTCATCATCTACAAATTTAACAAATGTCATTTGTTTATCGACATTGTACTGATATTTGCTTCTCTCGTCAGCTGGGTTGTTTAGGTATGAGCTCGGGCTGCGGTTCACACCAGCATCAAGGAGTTCACCTGAAAATCATGTGCCCGGCATCGGTCATGTAGTATTTGTAATAACCGAAAACCATTGTAGCAACAATGTCATAGAGACTAGGATGTCTAATACTAAAAACTTTAGGACGTTGATCAATAAGAGATTCCCAAGAATGATCAGAAATGAATTATGAAATAAATAATTCAACTAGTTAAGGTATAACATTTAAAGGCCTAAAAATCTTAGTCTCATGGAAGACACAAATTATTTTATACCTTTGTTTACATATATTTTACCAGGACGGAGATTACTATGAGCTTCAACAATACTCTGCTCAATGCCGTTGACGATCACATCAAACGATTGGCGAACAAACCCAAGAGACGTGACAATATAAACCACGTACTGCAGATAACCTCCTGGCCCAGCATGGGTGTGGATTCCGCTGATAGCCACATTGTTCTCATTATAAAGGTCACCGTACCTGGCAAATGAAAGCAGTTGAGGTCCTGACAGTCAGCTCCACCATCGCCATGAGGATGAAGAGAGATTGAAGCAAGCAAGCAGGCAAGGGCCGGGGGTGATCAGATCGTCAGTCTCACCTTGCTTTCAGCCTTTGGAGCACCTTGATAGTGACGAGCTGCGACGCCATGCAGGCGTCAAGATTGACGAACACGGCGCGCTTCCCATTCCCACCAGGCTCAGGCTCGGCGACGATAAACGCGCGCGCCTTGAGCCTGAAGTGGATCCCTGACGCGATCTGCTCGGCATTCGCGTACCCCATCATGTTGACGTCCGCCGCAGGCCCCGTTATGTCGTAGCTCCCTACGCCCACCAGGTACGGCGACGGCGAGGCTGCCGCTGCTGATACCGCCGGGGCCGACGGGCGGCTGCAGTTCTGAAGAACAAAGAGCAGAAGGAGACACAGACGTCGTATCGTGGGAGAGGGAGAATCGGAACCGTGAGGTCTGCTGTGGCGGGAGGAAGACGATGGCTCCATCAGGAAGCTAGGGAGCTGGCTCGCGAATGAACACGCTGCGGAAGTCAGAAGAGAAGGCCCTGAAATGGTGAGATCTGGCGAGAGTTTCAGGCTAGCGTTGCGGATGGGGCCATGTGAGCTTGCGGCAGAGTGTAGTGGAGACAGTGGAAGAAGCGGAAGAAGAAAGCAGACAAGAATGCCACAGGGGGAGACAGGCAGGTAGATAACAAATTCGTCGTGTGAAGTGTGAACCATCTTGGCCGCCGTTTCTGCTTCACGTCATCATGTGGATTTAAGAGCAGGAGATCCGGTAGATACGAACCTTCTCGAGAGACTGACAACTTGACAAGTGACAGTACACCGTAGTGATAGTGCGGTTCCCATGAAACCGTGCTCGCATGGCAGATTGGCAGGTTCGTTTTTTTTTTTTTTTTGATAAGAGATTGGCAGGTTCGTTGGCGTAAGATATGGCGTCATACATACGGCATTCCATCTCTATAGCAAATTCTATCACATTCAGTTTTGCCGCATTTCCTTCCGGCGACATGCATTCGTGTGTGTCTTCCGTGTTCACTTCCCATGCAAACCCAAAATATTTCCTCTTCCACCCATCACATCAAATTTTTAAACGTATACATGGAGTATTAAATGTAGGTAAAAAAGATAACTAATTGCATAGTTTGTCTGTAAATGTCGAGACGAATCTTTTGAGCCTAATTAGTCTATGGTCGGACAATTTTTTCCAAATAACAACGAAAGATGCTACAGTAACTTTTCATCCACTTTTCACCGTCTAAACACACCCCGAGAGAAAGCAGCAGGCAACTCGATCGGGGGAGAGAATGATGTTGTGGCTGTTTCCTTAGAGGTTGATTTTCTAATGACGAATTAATAGTATAACTTAGAGGTTGTTGATTTTTTTTTATGAAACAGGAGGGGTGTGCACCCCTACTAGAGAACTTTATTGAAAATAAAACCGAAGAGTTTACAACAGGGAATTACAAAACAAAGAAAGTCAGAAAAAAGTTAAAATGATTACACAAAAGCTTCTACCCATAAATCAATTCTAGGGTGCAGCACCACCTTTGCTTTTAGAATAACTAGAGCAAACTCTTTCTTGAAGATCGATTTGCAGCGACAAATTGAGTGTGGAATGGCCTTGAAGATAAAATCATTGCGTACCATCCAGATAGACCAACACATTGTAACAATAATTTCCATGCAACTATGCTGAGAAGCTCTCAACAATGAGGCATGGACCTTCAGAGTTTGGCACCACTAGAAGCAACAAGTTCCAGCAAGCGGTTGCAAAAGGGCAATGAGATAGAAGATGTGCCAGATCTTCATCCACATTACAGTGGCATAGCTTGTATTCAGGCGATCCCTAAGAACTAGCCAAAAGAAAAATTTCCTAATAAGCTGAATGCCACAACCATTTGGAAGAAAAGTGGACTTTTGTATGACCAATCAGGCATCTGTAAGCTTGATTTGAAGCAAAAAGAGGAGAGCCTCAATTGTAAGTCCATTGGTCAGGGATCTGTTGCAGCTGTAAACCTTGAAGAATGACTAATAGCTGTAAGTATTGATCATAAGCCTCTGGTGTCAGGGGAATATGAAAAAGGTCATGGAGAGCAGGAGTAGAGAATGCCTTGTAGAGAGAGATCTTCTCATCCCTGGCAAAGGAAAATAGCTCAGGAAATATCTACCTACAAACACTAGTTCCCTAAAAATCATGCTAGAGAAAACAAGATTTGCCATCTTGCAAGGAAACCATAGCCAAACCATTATATTGGGGTAGCAACTTGAGGACATCTTTCCACCAGAAAGAGCCTATGAAATTATGACTCAGAACTGGCAGTCTGTCTCTTGTGTAATACTTGTCCCACACCAACCGAACCCAAGGGATTGGAGCCCTGTTAAAAAATTGTGAAGATGCTTCAGAAGAAGACTTTCATTCTAAAGTATAATATTGAGAGCTCCAAGTCCTCCTTCATCTTTTGGAGAGCACACCATGGTCCAAGGTGCTTTTGATCCTCTCCAAAGACAATGTTTTCTATACTTGTTAATTTGCTTGATCACAGTCTTAGGCAGGAGGAAGGTGCACATAGCAAATGTTGGGAGAGCAGTGAGAATAGCATTTGTCAACTATAGTCTACCTGCTTCATTCAAAAAAGATGAAAAAGCTACCAATCTCCTTTCACATTTTTGAGACTAGGGGCCAAAAGTTAGCAACAGAGGGCTTGGACAAACTTAAAGGGAGACCTAAGTGGGTAAAAGGTAATGAGCCTTTAGAGCAACAAAAGGAGTTGGCCAGCATGTCCAGTCTCTCCTTAGAAACATTTAAGGGACCATCATAGACTTCTCATAATTTACCTTTAATCCCGAAGCTTCAGCAAAGTTGGATAAAATTTTCTTCAAGGGATCAAGCTCTACAACATCCCCTTTCATGAAGATTAAAGTGTCATATGCATACTGAAGAATAGGAAAATCCTGATCATTTGGCAAGGGTAGAGACAAACTTAAAAGATTGTTACTCCTGGCATTGTTAAGGACACAATAGAAGAAATCTGCAGCCAACACAAAAAGTAAAGGGGAGAGGGGGTCACCTTGCTTAGCACCCTTTACAATGAAAGACCTTGCCAGGAATACCATTCAGAAGAACAACAGATGTGCCAGAGCTAAAAATAACTTTCATCCACTACAACCATCTAGAAGGAAGACCCTTATGTTCCATAATTTGCAACATAAATTCATGCTCCACCTTGTCAAAAGCTTTCTCAAAATCAAGCTTGAGAATTATGATCTCCTTCTTACTGCAGTGACACATGTGTAAGTATTCAAGGGCCTAGGCAATGCAATCCTGAACTGTTCTCTTTTTAATGAAACCATATTGATTTTTATGCAGGAGAGATGTGTTGACGGTCACTAACATCAATTATAAACCATCAACATAATCTGCATATATGCTTAATTTCACCACCAAACATAGGTACAGGGGTTTAAACTAATAAATTCCATGAGTTTTGGTAAATCTGTGTTTCCAGCAGGGTTTATCCTGGAAACCGCCAAGAGGGACCTATTCGTCAAAGGAAATTTCAGAATTCAACCGCGAAACCAATGTGGAAAGGATCTAGAAGGCACTAGAAGGCAAATCACTGAAGCATGGGCGAAAAGGCCATGAAAATGGGTCAGCGGCCAAAGCCCTGGGCTGGCCGGCCTGCTACGGAGCCCAAACGATCACATCTTGCTACGTCAGTTCCCTACCGCCTCAGGGCTTGCATCTATGCCGTTCTTTCAAGTCGGTTTGATCCAAGGGCTCACGATGGACACTCTGGCCTATATAAGCAGGCCCTTGCCCCCTCCCTGAGGCATCCCTGAAACCCTAATTCATATTCATCTCTTCGGTCAAGGCAACACCAGGAGAATTAGGTCTAAACTCTTCAGTGTAGTAGATTAGTAGTTCGGGAGCGAGGGTCGAGTTGGGCTCATGCTCAAGTTCTGGATCTAGTCTTGGAGGTCGGAAAAGCCTTATATCTTTACTTCTACATCTTGTAAGACTTGTTATTAATTTATCATATTCTTATCTACATGACTATGCTTACTCTAAATATATATCTTGCTTAGTTAAGGTTATCAATACTTTTGTGTGCGGGTTCATATAGCGCTTAGCTTGCTAGTTTACCATGGTTACATATACAGGCGCTGCAGAGCCTCCTTCTTGGTGGCTACTAGGCCAATAGCCTGGCGGTGGTTATATATACAGGCGCTGCAGGTATCCTAGCCCATATATCTGATAGAAAGGCTACAGGACTACATCTAGGCATGCCCGCACCATGGGATAGAAAATTGGCTTGTGCTCTAGAACTTTTACGATGGGTTAACACCCATGTCAAGGGGGCACATCGATGCCACTGTTGGTGGATCTTTCCTATCTCTCACCATCAATGGAGCTATGGCTCTCATTGAAAAGATGGTGTCTAATCAAAGTTGGGGGAGGGAAGATCCAATAAACAACAAAAATGCATGCATACCGTGAAGGAGGCGGATATGCTTGCCGCAAAAATAGATCTTTTGATGAAGAGGCTGGACAAGTGTGCCCACAAGAAAGAAGCTATGAAAGGCACCGTCCAGGCCACAGACTCGCAAATGACATGCGAGGTCTACGGCAATGTCGGACTTTTGGAGAACGACTGTCTAGAAACCCGTGAAGACGCCACGTTCATCAACAACGGGTTCCGACAAGGTAACAATAATCAGTCACGCTTCCAAGGAAGTAATAACAACTATAATTCAAATTTCAATTCAAACTATAATTCAAACCAATCCACCTTGAAAGACCTAGTCTTAGGTCAAGCTAAAATAAATGAAAATCTCACTACAAAGCTTATGTAGAATGAAAATGCTAGAAAACATAAATACTAAAATTGAAGGTTTAACTTCTTTTGTTAAAAATCAATTGAGCTTTAATAAAATGATTGAAATACAATTAGCTCAAATTGCTACTGCTATTCCTGTTGACAATAATGGGAAGATCCCCGAATAACCTGAGAATTCCTTTGAAAAGTTAATGTGGTGACCACGAGAGGTGGTAAGTCCACTTGTGATCCACCAAACCCTAACCATTCTGTAGGAAAAGCAAAATAGCACCAAGAAGCCGAACCTTCAACAAAAACACAAAAAGAAAAAGAGCAAGAAGAGGAAACAACGTCCTGTTGGCATTTCTTAGCGCAATCACCAAGTGAGGAGGTTTTAAGTCCACCAGTAACGATGCTAAAAATGCCTGTTGGTATTTCTTAGCACCATTACTAAGATTGAGTTAATCTTAGCAACGCTGCCAAGAAACACCAACTATGATAGTCCTTAAAGATTACAGACAATATCCGGAAGCGTACGAAGCTATCGTTGTATCATTTCACCCGGAAGTATTTAGGGTATTGTTATTTATATTTTCCCAAAGGAGGGCAAGGTATTCATATTCTAGCATAGATATAAACATGATTACATACTTGCATTAGTGAACCATAGTTCATAACAGGGGTAAAAAACGGTATTTCATAGATAGTGGACACACATCTGGGCCAACCTCAAGGATAAAAAGAAAACAAAGAATGAAAGAATATTTCTAAGTGGAGCAGGCATGTTCTAATATAGCCATGCAAATAACAGTTGATAATCATACAATGAATATGGTTAGAGCTAGAACTAAATGTGAGATAGGTCGGAAAGCCACCGAGTACTGGTCTGCCAGCAACCTCATGTGATAATTTAGACTCCAGACTCCTACACCCTACCCGAACGTGGGGGATTACAAGGGACGGACAGGGCTATCACCACCTGCCGCCTACCCCTCAATCGTGGAGTACGAAATGTATTCACATGTCTCTCCATACCCAAGCACCATGCTTGCGTACACAGAAACTACCCAAATTCCCCCGGGTCCCTGACCCTATGGATCGATAGGTAAAGAACTTGGGCGCACCTAAAGGCACGATGAACCACCACCTCAACTTAGCTCTAATTCTACTTGTATAAGTTATATGAATGATTAAGCATAAAGTTTTGCATGTTAAGATCATAACACACAAACTACATACTAGCTCATATATCATGATCATAAAACGAGAACTATAGTCTAGTTCATTTGCACTACGATATGAATGATATGAGAACTTGAACTTGGAAGAGCTCTTCATAGTAATATTCATACCAAAGTAGCTCTTCTTCCAAGGAGACAAGCTCTTCAAGTAGCTCTTGACTTTGCTCACAAATACTACTAAAAGCTAAAAGAGACTAAGAAGTGGCAGTGAGGTAGAGGCTCCAAATGAATGTGTGTGTGTAGAATGAGCTCCTGCTCTTCTTATATAGTGAAGTGATGGCGGTTTGGCGTGTGTATTTTTGGTAACCACTGGGAACCGTCAATGCATGGCGGCATGCAACCACCAGAGGAGAGTGGGGCCAAGCGGAGGCGGTTGGGGTGCAGCCGCACCTAGGGTGCGCCCGCACCCTGGTGGGCCCGTCTCACGACTGCTTTGCCTGGTCGGTTCCTGGATGGGGCTGGACCCTGTCCACGGTGGTATTCTGCCCAGGTTGGATGTTTGGATGGGCCTTTGCTTCTTATTTCCTTCGTGCATTTCTGCTTTACGCCTTCTGTTTGCGCCTTTTTGATTGGTTTTGTTTGTTTTCAACTTGATTTCGAATGTATGACCTGGAAAACATGTTTTCTTGTATACAAGTGGAACTAGGTCAATAGTAAAGGCATATGTGTAAAAAGTATGTTTATTTCTCTTGTTTTGGACTATAATTTGCGGTTAGAAATGGTCGTTAGTGACCGCCAACACACCCCATGATTTCATCGACAGCATGTACTTGCCGTTTCCCACAAGGAACAGAAAGCAAGCCATAGACGAGCAATTCGCTCGTTTTTTTATATGATCAAGAAGATACATGTGAGCGTTCCATCAATGGATGTCTTGCATGTACCTTCTTATGCCAAATGTATCAGAGACATCATCAACAACAAACGACCACTACCGTCCACGGAGGTCGTCAAGCTCATGAAAGAGTGTAG
Organism: Saccharum hybrid cultivar R570; assembly: GCA_038087645.1. NCBI lineage: Eukaryota > Viridiplantae > Streptophyta > Magnoliopsida > Poales > Poaceae > Saccharum > Saccharum hybrid cultivar. Next base: position 2,107,649 of record JAQSUU010000100.1, read on the forward strand.
CATGGCTATACTCAACCATCTGCCAGAAAAGAAGAAAGACCCTGGGTGTCCCACCATAACGTGTTCAATCGGGACCTAGCGGTTCGATCATGCTTTGTGAGACCTTTGGGCTAGCGTAAGCTTTATGCCCAAGGTCATCTTCAATAAATTGAACTTCACGCATCTTGCGCCAATGCCAATGCAGCTCCAGCTAGCCGATTCATTGGTTCGCTACCCGACGGGGATTGCTGAAGACATCCCGATAAAAATCTAGGGTTATTTCGTCCCTGTCGACTTCGTGGTGCTCGACATGAAAACAACAAAAGATTCACCCCTCATCCTTGGATGACCTTTCCTCAGCACTGCGGGAGTACATATCGATGTTGGAGCCGGAGAAATCCACTTTAACATCAATGGCAACGAGGAAAAGTTCGACTTCCGGCCCAGGCAGGAGCAATGCTCCATGATTAGAATCAAGTACGGGACGAACCCACAAGGCATGAAGGATGTTGAGATTCAACCTCAATTGCTGGACAACCTCGTTAAAAAGAATAAAGAAAAAAGGTTGGAGCAGAAGAAAATAAAGCAAATTAAAGAAGAAACCCCAAAAGTTGTTCCCACACCTCTCAAGAAGAACAAAACGGCGTGGAAACCAAAAGAAGAAGCTCCAAAGTCTGCCACCACACCACCACGAACAAACAAAATGGTGTGGAGACCAAAGAAAATGCAGTCACCCACGTCCACTTCTTCGGGCACGGATGTACCATCGTCAAGCAAGAACTGAAGGAGAAGAGTCCTGCTCATTGGACTTTAACGTGAGCCCTTGCCGAAGGTAAATCGGTAGTTGTCGTCTATCTCTCAAAATTATTCAAATTCAAAGTTTAAACATGACAATAATTCTACTTATTAATAAAAGTTACTAAAATACCTACATAATAAAACTAATATATATATATATATATATATATATATATATATATATATATATATATATATATATATATATATATATATATATATATATATATATATATATATATATATATATATATATATATATATATATATATATATATATATATATATATATAGTTCACCTTTCAATGCGTTCACTTCCCTTGAATGAAACTTGGTTATCCTTCCATGCTCTACATAAGTATGTTTTGGTTTGGGTATGATTAGTGTGCAATCATACTTTCATAGGCTTTTTAAATTAAGCATGGTGCTTAGGTTAATTAGTCTACCTTGATCAAATAAAACATGATGTCTAGTTTGATCATTGAACCAAAACTGCTAAAGTATAGACATTGGTTGGTTATATAGACTAGCCCCTGCAAGAAAAAAAAAATATCAAACTCATAAGGGTAAGTCTTAAACGGGGAGGTATATCGTCGCACGGGATCCATGACCAGTGTGGTCACCCGGCGTGGCTACCTCCGCGGCTACCACCGCTGCCAACCGTCACTGCATCGCACGAGCTCCGCGACCAGTGCGGCCACCCGGCGCGCGGGAATGAGGAGCACCAGTCGCAGGCAGGCTTTCACCGGCTGCAGCCTGCACGACACCTACGGCCTGACTGGCTTTGACGCTTGCTTTCGGTTCCGATCCGAGAGCAGGCCACAGGTAGGCCAACGCGGACTCTTCCGTTTCGCTGTCGATCTTGACCTGAATGTGGACTCTGTTTTGTTTCACTATTACGGGGGAGGGTGACCGGGGGAGGGGGAGCAGGCGTAGATGATAACCTTAGTTATTTTTAGGTGTGTATATATATATAAGAAGATTCTAACTTTCTTGGAGAGTCAAAACATATCAAGTTTGACCAGATTTATATACTAAAATAATAACATTCATGATAATAAATAGCTATCATTATATTCTTCATTGATTATATTTTCATAATATGCCTATTTGATATGATAAATTTTTGTAATTTTCTCTATAATTTTGATCAAAATTGAGATGCTTTGACTCTTCAAGAATATTGAAATACCTTATAATTTGAAATAGAGGGAGTAACATTTATCTGGAGCATCATAAGACGTATTTTCTGGTGGTTATTATTAATTAGGGATCTAAATTTGTTCAACCGTCAAAATGTGTGGTGACCGCGAGGAGACGTTTTAGGCCGGCGGCGGTTGAATTAGGAGAGTCCAAAGCATACCAACTCCTCGGATCAGCAACACGATGGATGAAATGAAGAACGCACGGTACATATCGATCGAACGCATATACACATGTTTGACTACATGAGACCAAACCGACAAAATCAATTATTTTCCTGGAAAATGTGTTGGTGGGGGGGGGGATAGAGTGACATGCATGACTACAGAATACTGAAAAAGTGCGACAGACAACCTACCGACCCTACAGTGGCGTACCTAGGATTTTATCATAGGGTATGCCGCATCAAAAAATTTCAATATAATCGGTAAATCAATTTTGCCATTCGACGAATAATCAAAATTTCCATCACGAATCAGTTTTAAAGTACAAAATAACATATATATAATAACTCTTAAATTCAACAATTAAGTAGCTGAATAACATATATATATATATATCTTATATAACATCATATCGGAAATTGGAAAGGCAACCAATGGTGTGAGGTTGGAGCAAGCAAATGTACAGAAGACCGCGCTGAGCACACCAGGAATATAAACTTCATTGACGATAAGAACACCACATATCACCATCAGTCAAAACATGCACCAAACATCTGAAGTCACAGTTCCACTATTGCAAAGGTAAGAAGCAGAATCACACGATGAGAATTAAGCGCACATACAGAGAAGGGCGGCATCTTAGAAACATAGACTACTGTCATAGTGCTGCTCACAGGTTGCATGCCATGATACGATGATGATCTGATCCCCGATCCTAATAATATAGATTATTAGATTACAGTACATGCCTATGGCAATGCGAGCGGCGCTGTGTGTCTGTGCGTGCAGACGCCATCGCTGGGCAACGCACGATGGAGGGTACAGACTAGCGATGCAACAAGGCAAGCAAATTGGCGACCAATTAGCATTGGGAACGCAGGACGGCAAGAGGTGCCATATATACGCGATCGTGTTTCACTAAGGCCCTGTCTAGTTCCCATAAAATTTTGCAAAATTTTTCAGATTCCCCGTCACATCGAATCTTTAGACACATGCATGAATCATTAAATATAGATAAAAAATAAAACTAATTACACAGTTTAGACGAAATGGACGAGATGAATCTTTTAAGCCTAATTAGACCATGATTGGACAACATTTACCCAATAACAACGAAAAGAGCTACAGTGCCGTTTTGCAAAATTTTTTGGATTTAAACCAGCCCTAAGTTGAGGCATCGAGCAGCGAACGGACACTCAGGCTGCGATTTCATGTAAGCGGAATCAGTGCCGTGCGCTATGCTGGGCTGGATCGCAGGGTATGCCGTGGCCCTACCGGCATACCCTGTAGGTCCGCCACTGCAACCCTAGCTAATTGGCAACTTGGCTCATACATTATTCGAAAAAAATACTTTGCTCGCTCGTACATGGAGGAGAACATAACAGAGAACAAAACCACCATAGGACGTGCTTCCTTATTCAAAGCCCGCATGACTCAGCATCGTCGTCGCGACGCAGATGCAGGGTCCAAGGGGGCAGCGCAAATTAAAGTCAGTCATGACAACAGGACGTGGCTTCAAGGCAGATCCACTGGCCGACGAAGAGCTTCTCGCAGCAGAGGTTGGGGTTGAAGCCGAGGAACTGGTCCTCGGTCAACCCCGCGCCCTCCCTCACGGAACAGCACGTCTCACCCGCCTTCACTCTGTGCACCTTGTTGCAGGTCAGCTCCGGCTTTGGCTCCGGCTTCGGCTTCTCACACTTGTCACAGGTAGGCTCCTGCTCCGGCTCTGAAGGCGCCGCAACATCCGCCATGTAACCAGTGGCATTTCATTCATTCGGCACGCACGCTCATCATACGGTCAGACAACGACGTACGGGCACAGATGCATTTTATGCCGGATGATTGCTTGGACGACGGGTCGGAGTATGTAGCTGCATACCTCGTCCATGCATGTCGCGGCGGAGCGCCGCCATCTTGTTGGGACGCACGGTGGGCCTCACGTCGGCCCCAGAGATGGCAACCGCCACGAAGAGGGATGCGATCAGGAGGAGGGTGGTGGCGGCGCGGTGGTTCGCCATTGCGAGTGCTGCCGCTTCAACCGTGCAAGCAGATAGATTTTGTGTAGAAGAATTGAGCTCGAGCTATATGCTTTATTGCTTGGATGGTTTGGTGTCGCAAAGAGCATGCTTCACGCCTTCTTATAGCTTGGCGAATGCGGTAGCTGATGAGATGTATGTAGTAGTACGTGACGAACCGATGGACGGGTGAATCGGTGACGCTGCTATGGACATGTCGTGGCAGCATATTTTTTAGCCGGCGTCTCCCATGGCAATTTGGCCCTGGACCAGCAAGTGAATCCGAAGGGGTGTTTATGATTGCAATGGAGCTCATTTGGAATATTCTAATTTTTTAATAAGGGAATAAGATATAATTATTAGTGTGTGTGCGCGCGTGTATAGAACTAATACCATGTAGCTGGCTATAAAATAACTTATTCTATAGCCACTTTGAGTTACGATAATTACTATGCTAATTTACGAGATTATAGTAACTCCTTACTAAGTGGTTTAATATAACGTTACGGTAAATATCCCCATGTGTTATAGTAACACAACTATCGTAAATTTATATTCAATTTATCGGAAATTAGTATACAAAATTATCGTAAATAGAGGTGGCTATAGAATAACTTATTTTATAGCTGGCTATTGAATATACTCTCATATATATATATATATATATATATATATATATATATATATATATATATATATATATATATATATATATATATATATATATATATATATATATATATATATATATAGAGAGAGAGAGAGAGAGTAGAACTTCAACCGTGAAAAAATTGAAGCACGGCCAGGCCATCCGTATGTAATTAAGGATGAAAATGGAACGGAAATATCCCGAACCGAGCCGCATCGTTTTCTGTATTTTATTCGATCAAATTCGCATTTTTATGTCCGACTTTACCGTTCTCGCTTTCGTTTTCGTATTTCAAATGTAAAAGTAGAAAATGGTTTAGATATTTTCCAATCATTTTCTACTTTTCTACTTTTAATTCAGAATATCACAAATTTAAAATTCGGTTTAAACCAAATTTGGTTGTCAATCATTACTGTTCAGGCAACTAGGCAAATGCAAGTGTGGAGCACTAATGCCCATTAGCCGCATTATATAGGTAGCTCACCCCGTCGCGCCTCCCTGAGTCGCCGAGGTAGGACTAATCACCTCGCACGGTGCTGCATGCCTGCATGGCTGCATCTGGCTTCACGTGGCGCTGTTGTTGCATTGCATGTGACTGGGCCGACCCAAAGAAAGAGCTAGATGGGCCAGGTGTTGTTACTATCCTTTCTAGTCTAGTACGGTTGGCATCTCAAATTTTCCTTTTCTTTCTTTTTCTTTCTTTTTCTTTTTTTTCTCTTGTCAAAGAAACCAAATTGTTAAGTCTGCTCTCTTGCACTTGAAATTTACCACGATGACACTTGTTAATTGTTATGCATTGTGGATCGGTATTCTGTATTGAATTTTCGTATACCGACTGTGTTCGACATAGTTTTGCTCGAATTGGTTCTATTTTGAAATTCTCGATATTTCGTAAGTTCGCGTTCGTTTTCATGTCTGGCTTTACCGTTTTCGTTTTCGTATTCAAATATAAAAATAGAAAATGGTCGAGGAGTTTTCCGACCGTTTTCATCCTTACGTGTAATTGGCCTATGCCTACATTGCACACGTGGCGATTATGACTGCTCCGTGCCAGTCAACACATTGGTTATCTACTGCCTTAGCCAGTTCAGCATTCGTGTCCTCAATCCCCAGTCCTAAGACTACCCGCAGTGGGTACTCTAAAACGATACTCTAAAGGTTTAGAGTATGAATATAGAGTAAAAACTGCTGCACTGCGTACTATAAAACGATACTCTATTATTTCTCTCACTATATATTTAGAGTGGTACAATGCTTACTCTATACTCTATAGTGGCGGGTCCCACTAGCTAAACAAAGGGGAAAAAATGCTATAACTCACAAACCAAAAATCCAAATTAAATTTCGATTTCACCATTAAATTCGTATCAATAAATCCTTCAAAACTAGATCACACATGGATATATTTAGATAAAGTGACAAGTGGGTGCCACAGTGGATAGAGTGGATAGAGGATGATATAGAGGATGGATGGGTGCTGGAGAATTGAGTATAGATAAGAGAATCTTGCTGACTAGGACGTATAGAGGATGAATATAGAGGTCCATGAGTGCGGGTAGTCTAAACGACTCTGCTGCTGGCAAGTGCTCACCAATCCGCGAAAAGTAGATCCCTCTCTGCCAGCTTTCCACGCCACCTCCAGTCCTCTGTTCTCGGCCCTGGCCCCTCCGTGGCCTTCCTCTCGGCCCCTCTATCGCCTCTGCGGCTCGGCTCACAGCCGCATCGTCGATTTGCTCCGTACCTCCTTCAAGGCCGTTTCACGCCCTCATCTCCTCCACGCCGATGCATGTCCTCTTTCAGCAGATACGTTCAGGAAATCAGAGCGCCGTCCTTTGCCGCCGTGGCAGGAGGCAAAAGAGGTGATGAACCAAAGGATCTCACGCCCTCATCTCCTCCACGGCGATGCCTGTCCTCTTTCAACAGATACGTTCAGAAAATCAGAGGGCCGTCCTTTGCTGCCGCAGTAGGAGGCAAAAGAGGTGATGAACCAAAGGACGACGCTCTGATTTCCTGAACGTATCTGCTGAAAGAGGACAGGCATCGACATGGAGGAGATAAGGGTGTGAGACGGCCTTGAAGGAGGTACGGAGCAGATCGATGATGCTGCCGCGAGCCGAGCCGCAGAGGCAACAGAGGGGCTGAGGGGAAGGCCACGGAGGGGCCGGGGCCAAGGACGGAGGACTGGAGGTGGCGTGGAAAGCTGGTGGAGAGGAATCTACTTTTCACGGATTGGTGAGCACTTGCCAGCGCGCGGCAGGGTCATTTAGGTCTGGGGACTAGGGACACGAATGCTGAACGACCTGAGGCCGTATATAACCAATGTGTTGACCGGCACGGCAGTCATAATCGCCACGTGCAACATAGGCATAGGCCAATTACACGCAGATGGCCTGGCCGTGCTTATATATATATATACACCCTAATAATTATATCTTATTCCCTTATTTAAAAAATAGAATATTCCAAATGAGCTCCATTGCAATCTTAAACGCCCCTTCGGATTCACTTGCTGGTTCAGGGCCAAATTGCCATGGGAGACGCCGGCTAAAAAATGTGCTGCGACGACATGTCCATAGCAGCGTCACCGATTCACCCGTCCATCGATTCGTCACGTACTACTACATACATCTTATCAGCTACCGCATTCGCCAAGCTATAAGAAGGCGTGAAGCATGCTCTTTGCGACACCAAACCATCCAAGCAATAAAGCGTATAGCTCGAGCTCAATTCTTCTACACAAAATCTGTCTGCTTGCACGGTTGAAGCGGCAACACTTGCAATGGCGAACCACCACGCCGCCATCGCCCTCCTGATCGCGTCCCTCCTCATGGCGGTCACCATCTCCGGGGCTGATGCGAGGCCCACCGTGCGTCCCAACAAGATGGCGGCGCTCCGCCGCGACGTGCATGGACGAGCTATGCAGCTACATACTCTGACTCGTCGTCCAAGCAATCATCCGGCATGAAATGCATCTGTGCCCGTGCGTCGTTGTTTGACCATATGATGAGCGTGCGTGTCGAATGAATGAAATGCCGCAGGTTACATAGCGGATGCACTACTACAGATTCAGTCATCAGTGCCGGCCACATCACTGCCGAAATTAGGACAACCGGCAGTGATGACCCTTCACTGCCGGTTCTAGGCTCTGACAACCAGAAAATAATTGGGGGGTGCGAGAACCGGCAGTGATGACAACTATCACTGCCGGTTTGTGCCTCCCGCCGGCAGTGATGACAACTCCACTTATCACTGCGGGTTCAAGCCAAGAACCGACAGTGATTTGATTCTATCACTGTCGGTTCTAGGATAAAACCGACAGTGATGAGCCTGACAGCACAAAAAGGTTGTAGCTGTCATCTTCTTCCTTCACTCTTTTATCCCGAGAACAGAGGCGCGCGTTTGGGCCACTCCCTCCAATGTTGCATCGCCCAAATCCGTGAAGCTACCACTTGGATTTGGAAGAATGGCTTGATCTTTTTGCTTTAAGGTTAGTAACCAGCCTCCATTCCTTCGATTTTGTTGCTTAATTAGCTTTGTTTTGATGGCTATAATGCTTGATTCTCATTCTTATTTCTCCATTCTTCTACAGAGCACTTTTCTAATTCATGGCTATAATGCATTGTTAGTATGTGATGTTATAATTGGTTCTTAGGAGTAGAGTAGATTCTTTTACAATGTTGATGAGCAAATTAATCCATGTGTCACCAAACAATGCATTGTTTGGAGCAGTAGTGGCGGATCTACAGGGGGCTGGGTGGGCTCCAGCCCCCCTAATGACTTGATTTACTACTAGAAACACTGTAGCAAAAATCTCAAATCACCATTAAATCTTCATGCAAATCAACATCTCCATTGTTTTTAGCCCCCACTTGATTATCATCCTGCATCCGCCACTAGTTTGGAGCTACATTGTTGTTCATGATCATATCTCCAATTTTAGTATTTTTTTAAATTAATGTCTCTATTTTTATGTGGCATGGAGTAGAATAATTGTTCTACAATATTATGCAATAATTATTTTTATGGGGCTGCGATTTTTAATTTATATGGGCATTGTTTGGAGCTACATTGTTATTCATGATCATGTCTCCAAATTTAGTCTTTTTTAAATTAGTGTCTCCATTTTTATGTTGCATGGAGTAGAATAATTGTTCTTCAATATTGTGCAATAATTGTTTCTTATTAAAACTTTCCTATGTTTCCTCTGCCCGGCCCATTTTACCTGTGCAGACATGGATCGAGGGTGGATGTACGATCTGTCATGTACAGACCAACGGTACTTGACGGGCATCGACGATTTCATCAAGCTCGCTAGAGCCAATGCTGGGGACTCACAGCCTGTATTCTGTCCATGCAAAGATTGCAAGAATACGAGAAAATGGGGCAACGTGAAGCATATACGATTGCACTTGATTACCAGGGGGTTCATGAGAGACTACACGATTTGGACTTTGCATGGGGAGGTTGGTCAAAATGTTGCACAAGAAAACAATGATGATGTGCCCATGCCTAGCGTATCCCTAAACGCATTTATGCCTATTGATGATTACCAATGCTACACAGTACCTGTGCCTACCAACGATAATGTGTTTAGGAATACATTAGTTGACGACACAGAGGAAAATGATGGCATTTCACAGTTTCTACATGATGTGCATGGCGGATTCCTTAGTGCTACACAGTTGAAAAAACTGGAGATCATGAGAAAGGATGCAAAAACACCATTGTATCTGACCTACCCAATAAGCAAACTGAAAGCCAACATCATGCTATTAGAGTTCAAATCAACGAATGGATTGAGTGATAAAGGCTTCGATAGCTTGTTAGGTATACTACATAAACTGCTCCCGAAGGGTAGCGAGTTACCAGAAAAGACTTACCTGGCCAAGCAAATGATTTGCCCAATTGGCCTCGAGGTTGAGAAAATACACGCGTGTTCCAACGATTGCATATTGTAGCGTGGAGAAAAATACAAAGACTTGGATGCGTGTCCCAAGTGTAAAGCTCCCCGATACAAGCAAGGGCCGTCAAATCAGGGAAGCAAGACTAGATGAGGGCCCGTAAAGGTCGTATGGTATTTTCCTATAGCTCCACGAGTGCATAGGTTGTTTGCAAATGCAAAGTCAGCCAAACTGTTGCGTTGGCACGGCGAAGAGCGTAAGAAAGATACAATGTTGAGGCACCCCGCCGACGGGTCGGACTGGAGGACTATCAACACTATGTTCTATAAGAACATCGGTGGAGAGATAAGGCATCTTTGGATAGGTTTGAGCACAGATGGGATGAATCCGTTTGACCAGGTTAGAAGCAATCATAGCACTTGGCCAGTGACGCTATGTATATACAACCTTCCACCCTGGCTTTGTATGAAACGGTCATACATCCAGATGCCACTACTAATCCAAGGGCCAAAACAACCTGGTAATGATATCAATGTGCTTCTACAACCAGTGATCGATGAACTACTACAGATGTGGGAGACGGGTGTGAAGGATATTTGGGATGAGTACAAAAAAGAACATGTCACGATAAAGGCTATACTTATCGCTATAATCACTGACCTGCCAGGGCGAGGTTGCTTGTCTGGAGAGAAGACAAAAGGATACACTGGGTGTGTCGAGTGCTTGGACGAGACTGATGCTATACATCTACCAGAAAACAAGAAGATGGTCTATATGGGACACCATAGATTCCTACGAAGGGATCACCCTTACCGCAGGAATAGAAAAGATTTTAATGGGACTACTGAGAAACGTGGACCTCCAAAGTATCGAGACGGGAAACAGATACTTAAACAAGTAAGCAAACTCACAGATGTTGTCCTTGGAAAGGGGGAAGGTGCAGTACCAGCGCCAGCCGGTAGTATCTAGAAGAAAAAATCAATCTTTTGGGAACTACCTTATTGGCCACTTTTGAGTGTACGTCACTGTCTTGATCCAATGCACATAACTAAAAACGTGTGCGGTAACACACTTAACATGTTGATGAACACCGGGGGAACAACAAAGGATTCTCTCGCGACACGCTTGGACATGCAACACCTGGGCCTCAGGAAGGAGTTGCACCCAATAACTCTTGAGGATGGCCACTTGAAACTTCCGGTGGCATCATGGACACTGAAAAAGGAAGAAAAGGCCATGCTTATTTCTTTCTTCAATGATCTCAAAGTGCCAACTGGCTACTGGCGAACCCGAAGAGGCTAGTTAACATGAGAGAACTTAAGTTTAACTATGGTTGTATGAAGGTCCATGACTGTCATGTCATTATGACTCAGCTGCTCCCAGTTGCCCTGTGAGGTATCCTCCCTGACAAGGTCCGTGCCCCAATCATAAAGTTGTGTTCGTTCTTCAACGCGATCTCTGAAACGATCATTGAAGGGGCCAAGCTAGACCAGCTGAAGCAGGAGATAACCGAGATTCTATGCAGGCTTGAGATGCATTTCCCACCGACTTACTTCGACATATCAGTGCATCTACTTGTTCATCTTGTGGACTAAATTAAAGCCCTTGGCCCAATGTACCTACACCAGATGTTTCCTTTCGAGAGGTTGATGAAAGTTTTCAGGCGGTATGTTAGGAATAGATTCAGACCAGAAGAGAGCATGGTAGAAGGATGGACAACGAAGGAGGCCATTGAGTTCTGCACATATTATATGGACATCAATCGGGTCGGAGTTCCAGTATCTCGTCACGATGGAAGACTAGGGGGCAAAGGAACGATAGGCGAGAAAGCTGTCAAAATAGTCGAAGTGATTTCCTTCAGACAAGCACACTTCGCTGTTCTCCAGCAGGCCGACGGTGTGATGTCATACATTAATGAGCACAAGCAGTTACTGCGAAGTAACCACATCGGTAGGTCACAGTCTTGGCTTGAGAAAAAACATAAGGAGGAATTCGGTGACTGGTTTCGACGCCGCATGCTAGGAATGGTGACGAGATGTCAGCTAGATCTCTTAGCTCCCGGACCTTCGACTACGGTGATGATGTACCAAGGTTATGATATAAATGGTTTTACATTTTACACAAAAAAACAGGATGGAAAGAGCACCAACCAAAATAGTGTTGTTCGTTTCGACGCCCACGATGAATACGGCACGGTGGAGGCAACATACTATGGTTTCATAGATGAGATATGGGAGCTAGACTATGGACGATAGTTGAAGGTCGCTCTTTTCCGTTGCCAGTGGATCCGGCTAGATGAAATCAACACCGACAATGATGGGTTCACTACCGTTGATCTATCCAAGACCGCATACAGAGATGACCCCTTCATCCTTGCAAAGGATGTTTTGCAAATCTTCTATGCAAGGGATAACAATACAAAGGGAAGACTACAAGTAGTCATGCAAGGCAAAATGAAGATTGTCGGTGTTGATGGAGTGACGGACGAAGAAGAGTACAAAGGTTATCAAGAAATGGCTCCTTTTGGGGCAGGCATTACCCTACCTATCCTTGAAGAGGGTGACGAACCTGCTTACCTCCGGAGTGATCACGATGAGGCCATCATAGTTAGAATATCATAAACTATGTAATCCTTAATGAAATATTGTTTTAGTAATTTGTATCGAATTTGAGATCATATGGAGTTGTAGAGATTGATGAGTTCTACCACTATTATTTTGGAACTTTGTTGATATAACGGATGCCATGTTTCCAACAAAGTGACATAACTTTATGTGAGACAGAGCACTTTATGAGACATGCCTAATAAAACTTTCTTAAATTGAGAAATGACTAAAATAAAAGTTGTAGACATTCATGAGTTCCACAACTTTGTTGTTTACAACTTTTCCATTTGAGATCAATTAGGGACCCAAAATATTTAAAAATAATCAATATCATTGCCGGTTCTAATAACCACCCGACAGTGATGTCCCATATCACTGCCAGGTGGTTATTAGAACCGGTAGTGATATGAGACATCACTGCTGGGTGGTTATTAGAACCGGCAGTGATATGGGACATCACTGTCGGTTCTAATAACCACCCGGCAGTGATGCGTGGGTTATATAAGGCACTGGCGCGCTCTAAGGCCAGTGCACGATATTTTACGCGCTCGACGCTGTTCGCCAGTGCACGCCGCCGCCGCCCGACACGCACTGCACGACGCCGCAGCTCGACGCCGCCCTTCACGACGTTGTCCCCTACCGCTTCCTCAACGCCGCCGTCCCCTACAGCTACGACGACGCCGCGAGGAGCTCCTCCACGTCGCTGTTGAGCGCGCCACCCCTGCTTACTCGGTGAGTGCCCATAAGGTGTTCGATAGAGTGCCCACCTCAATGTTGCTTTCTAGGAGGGTGGCTGAATTGCTTGTTAGGGACACCTCAATGTTCGATAGAATGCCCACCTCAATGTTCGATAGAAAGTGATGATTGTAATAGTGCATATTTTAACCTTTCAAAGATCTTGATCTATCATTGACAGAAATATGATGGTTGCGGTGACCATACAAGTGTACTATATATGTAGATGCTTCAAAATGTGTGTTATGTATATTTGTTGCTGTGATATATTGATATTCTTAATTTTACGTGTTGATGCTAATGGTTACAATGACTACATGTAGTACCTTAGCCATATTTATCAGTTAGATTGATATTTGTCCCTTAAATTATTGTCATGTATAGTATGTTGCTCATGCCTAATTGTAAGCAGTACAGGGACACGCTGTGTTATGACTTTTGGTGATTTAGTTTGCTACTTGTAGTGAATCCTATAATTTTGTTTGCACAACATGTTTGCCACTAAAATTGCCAATCAACTATACTACTATAGCATTAGAATATATATGTATTATATTCTGGGTGATTGTTAAAAGCCATCTGAAAATCAGTATCTGGTGGCATGAAAAGCAAGACGAGGTGGCAGCGTGTCGGCAGATGGAGAGGTATGGTGGGTGGTAAAATAGTTGATAGAAAAGTAGGTAGCCACATGTGGGAATAGATAAGTAAGGAGGGATTTGGAGGGTCTCTACTTCTGAGGGGTCGGATAGGAAGCGTTCAATAACTTGGGGCACATATTATCAAAATATAACTCTGTGTTTAATCTGGAATACCGTCAAATAATGAAAACTTATATCATGTTACTTCAATAATAGACTGCTAGTTTCTAACAAAAAAATACAGTCCTTGAATAGATTGCCAGCAGGCTTACCATATGCCTACATGGAAGGACAGTAGTATCCCTCGGCTCTGAGAGGCAAATAAGGTTTCTATTTTTTTAATTGCCTGTCGAAATGCATGTCCAGAAACATGACTCGTCATCGCCAATTCACCACCCGTCGCCGAACTACTGATACCCCACAAGCAGAGAGCACTGCGATAGGAGTGCCGCAGGATCCAACTAATGGTGGTGGTAACAATCAGGACGATTGGAGCCCTAGCCATTATCTGCAGCTAGACCAAGAAGACGAGGTAATAACTTAGGTCATACCTAATAACACGATAGTAAGAAATCACGCTAGATAAGTTTGATGGGGACTTATTTATGAATTTTGAAGCAGGTTCCGCCGCAAGAGCCAAGTGGTGAGGGTACCAGCAGGACTAAGCATGGTGCAACAAAGCTTCCTCAAACAAGTAAACATTGGCACATCTCTGAGTTCGACCAAGTAGGGGAGCCGGTGGAGCCTCTTAAAGCATTAGGCCCATACAAGAGTGTCATCGGGGCACTTGTAAGAGACTTTATCCCGATCAAATACAGGAAATGGACTGGTCGTGAGGATGACCCATGGAGGGTTCCAGAAAGTGAGAAGGAGCTAGTTTAGAACAAGTTAAAAGGGTATTTCACTTTTCCTAATGACTATGACGAGATGACAGTCAAGAAGAAGGCCAAGGAAATCATAGGTCGCTCGTTCACGACTTTCAAGGGAACCTTGTACAAGTTAATCAAGGAGGACAGAGAACCGAATTTTGAGGGAGGTCAATACAACAAGCAGAGAAACTTCTAGGAGGAGTTCAAGGCTTACAAGCTATCCAAAGAGGCCAAGGCATCAAGCGAAAAAAATAGAGCCAACATACATGCGACAGTTGCATGATTATTACTCCCTGAATACTACCAACGGAGACTGTGTCGGTTTTAAAGTTTGCATCCCTCCCGGACTGGTTTTTAATCATCCTGAAGAAACGGTGCATATTATTTATTATGAACACCTCTTTCAGCTCTTCCAACGGCGCTCGCTCGATACGCAGATTTTGATGATATGGTCTATGTAAGTACCCTACCCTCACAACGTTATAATAAACTACGTGATTAACATTTGAATATATCATATGTTTATTATGCAGGTGTATGACAAAATGGTGCCTAAAGAAGCAATTGAGCAATATAGACTTCTTGGATCCTATATTTGTAAATGAGACAAAATGCACCGCCCCTGGTGAAGATGACTATGTACCAACAAGTTTGAAGATTGAGTTTGAAAGGATGTTCAGAAACAACAAAACAAACGTACTCCTACCCTACAACTGCGAGTATGTGTTCTCGATCCTTATTTTAGTGTTTCTTTTCTTGATATGTCATTCAATAACATGGACTTTATGATTGCAGCAACCATTTCATCCTCGTAGATATCTATCTTGAAGATTCACATATCGAGGTGTGGAACTCAAAGAAAAAGCCACTTTCTCTTATCGACCCCCTAGTCAAAGTGCTGAATAAGTAAGTGAACCCAATATCACAATACTTTCTAATCACATAGGATATTGTAATGTCCTTGGTCTTCACACTTCATTTACAATGTAACATAGAATGAAGGCATTACCTAATTGAAAAAATCTCGATAGCAAGATGCAAAAGCAATGGAGTGCCCCATTCAGTGTAAAGTATATGGAGGATCTCAAGACCCTAGATCAACCGATGGGGAACAACGAATGCGGGTTCTATGTGATGTGGGCAATGCTAAAATACTTTGGCGCAAAAACAAATAAGGGAGATGACATGGTACGTAGGCATTCCATTTCTATTGTTTTGTCTTACGTTTGTGCATCTCAATATCATCTTGCTTCAATTACAGCGTAAAGCAAACAATCACAACCAGTTGCTAGATTTTAAGATGAGAGGAATTCAAAAGGAGATAGCAAGTTTTGTGATGGACGAGATATTGACCAAGAAAGGATCATTCTCCATTGCGAGGACTAAGAAGTACAAGGTGCAGTACGAAAGAGACCACATTGATAGGCTATTGTAATGTGACTCTTAATTCGATACTTAAAGTTTTTTTTGAAACTTTTGTAATATAAATGTTGATGGGTTTGTATTGTCGCTGATCAACAACCACCTTCACATCGATATCAAATTGATCGATAGCAACCACCTCCACCTCCCCGACCTCCCACCCCACCATCTCCCCTCGAAATGAAAATAAAACAATTATTAAAATGCAAATTGTGAAAAGTATATCACTACCGGTTCAAAGAAAACCGGCAGTGATAATATAATCTACACAACCGGTTGGTTAAAACAACCGGCAGTGATGGCTCAAGTATCACTGCCGGTTTGTAACACGAACCGGCAGTGATACATGAGCTATCACTGCCGGTTTGGCATAACCGGCAGTGATGTGATCAGCTCATCACTACCGAGTTGGTTATGGCGGTTCAAAATCCGCCAGTGAAGGGGGGTTTTGAACCGCCAGTGATGTCCTTCTCTGCTGTAGTGATGATTGCACTGCTTGAGAGGTTCTATGACCCTGATTTCGGCAACATCTTTCTCGATGGTGTTGATCTTCGGAACCTCAAGGTTAGCTGGCTTCGACTGCAAGTTGGCCTAGTTGGCCAGGAGCCGGTGCTATTCAATGACACCATCCGTGCCAACATAGCTTATGGGAAGCAAGGCGAGGCATCCGAAGAAGACATCGCTGCCGCTGCTGAAGCCGCCAATGCACATCAGTTCATCTCTGCCTTGCCTGACGGGTACAACACCATCGTCGGAGAGAGGGGAATCCAGTTGTCCGGTGGGCAGAAGCAACGTGTTGCCATCGCGAGGGCCATCATGAAGGACCCTAGAGTGCTGCTACTGGATGAGGCAACGAGTGCACTAGACGCAGAGTCAGAGCGGGTGGTGCAGCAAGCTCTAGATACGGTAGCCATTGGTAGGACAACGGTGGTGGTTGCGCATCGCTTGTCAACAATCAGAGGCGCGGATATCATTGCTGTCCTTAAAAATGGTACCATAGCTGAGAAAGGCAAGCATGAAGAGTTGATGCAGTTGAAGGACGGAACCTACGCTTCGCTTGTTCAGCTTGGCTCTGCTTCTGCATGACCTCATGCATGGAGACACGGACCTGGACACTATATACCTGTTTGGGATAGACTGGCATCGCCTTGACTACTCCACTACATAATAATATGCAAAAACTAAGGGTGCTACTCAAGCTTCTATTAATTCCTATAGTCCGGTTCGTAAGAATCTGAGTCTACAACTACAACATGTACCATCCATGTATGTTTGTAGAGAACTTCATTCAATGTGCTTAAAATTTAATTAGCATGTTATTCAAACACTATACATGTTTCACATAGACAAGGAAGGGTTGAACATAGCCTTAAATAGTTACTTCTTCCATCTCAAAATAAGTGATGTTTTAGGTTTGTCCTAAGTCAAATCATTTCAAGTTTGACCAAACTTATAGGAAAGAACATTAATATTTATGACACCGAACAGGTAGAATATGAAAATACATTTCATGATAAATCCGATAATATTTTTTTGGTATCATAAACATTTGTACTTTTTTGTATAAATTTAGACAAGCTTAAAATAGTTTGACTTAGGACAAACCTAAAACATCACTTATTTTTGGACGGAGAGAGTATATGAAAACATGAATAGTTTTTGAATAACAGTCAAGAGATCTGCCTGTTGTTTTGAACTTTTAATTATTTGTGTAGAAGAATTGAGCTCGAGCTATATGCTTTATTGCTTGGATGGTTTGGTGTCGCAAAGAGCATGCTTCACGCCTTCTTATAGCTTGGCGAATGCGGTAGCTGATGAGATGTATGTAGTAGTACGTGACGAACCGATGGACGGGTGAATCGGTGACGCTGCTATGGACATGTCGTGGCAGCATATTTTTTAGCCGGCGTCTCCCATGGCAATTTGGCCCTGGACCAGCAAGTGAATCCGAAGGGGTGTTTATGATTGCAATGGAGCTCATTTGGAATATTCTAATTTTTTAATAAGGGAATAAGATATAATTATTAGTGTGTGTGCACGCGTGTATAGAACTAATACCATGTAGCTGGCTATAAAATAACTTATTCTATAGCCACTTTGAGTTACGATAATTACTATGCTAATTTACGAGATTATAGTAACTCCTTACTAAGTGGTTTAATATAACGTTACGGTAAATATCCCCATGTGTTATAGTAACACAACTATCGTAAATTTATATTCAATTTATCGGAAATTAGTATACAAAATTATCGTAAATAGAGGTGGCTATAGAATAACTTATTTTATAGCTGGCTATTGAATATACTCTCCCTATATATATATATATATATATATATATATATATATATATATATATATATATATATATATATATATATAGTAGAACTTCAACCGTGAAAAAATTGAAGCACGGCCAGGCCATCCGTATGTAATTAAGGATGAAAATGGAACGGAAATATCCCGAACCGAGCCGCATCGTTTTCTGTATTTTATTCGATCGAATTCGTATTTTTATGTCCGACTTTACCGTTCTCGCTTTCGTTTTCGTATTTCGAATGTAAAAGTAGAAAATGGTTTAGATATTTTCCAATCATTTTCTACTTTTCTACTTTTAATTCAGAATATCACAAATTCAAAATTCGGTTTAAACCAAATTTGGTTGTCAATCATTACGGTTCAGGCAACTAGGCAAATGCAAGTGTGGAGCACTAATGCCCATTAGCTGCATTATATAGGTAGTTCACCCCGTCGCGCCTCCCTGAGTCGCCGAGGTAGGACTAATCACCTCGCACGGTGCTGCATGCCTGCATGACTGCATCTGGCTTCACGTGGCGCTGTTGTTGCATTGCATGTGACTGGGCTGACCCAAAGAAAGAGCTAGATGGGCCAGGCGTTGTTACTATCCTTTCTAGTCTAGTACGGTTGGCATCTCAAATTTTCCTCTTCTTTCTTTTTCTTTCTTTTTCTTTTTTTTTCTTGTCAAAGAAACCAAATTGTTAAGTCTGCTCTCTTGCACTTGAAATTTACCACGATGGCACTTGTTAATTGTTATGTATTGTGGATCGGTATTCTGGATTGAATTTTCGTATACCGACTGTGTTCGACATAATTTTGCTCGAATTGGTTCTATTTTGAAATTCTCGATATTTTGTAAGTTCGCGTTCGTTTTCACGTCTGGCTTTACCGTTTTCGTTTTCGTATTCAAATATAAAAATAGAAAATGGTCGAGGAGTTTTCCGACCGTTTTCATCCTTACGTGTAATTGGCCTATGCCTACATTGCACACGTGGCGATTATGACTGCTATGTGCCAGTCAACACATTGGTTATCTACTGCCTTAGCCAGTTCAGCATTCGTGTCCCCAGTCCCCAGTCCTAAGACTACCCGCAGTGGGTACTCTAAAACAATACTCTAAAGGTTTAGAGTATGAATATAGAGTAAAAACTGCTGCACTGCGTACTCTAAAACGATACTCTATCATTTCTCTCACTCTATATTTAGAGTGGTATAGTGCTTACTCTATACTCTATAGTGGCGGGTCTCACTAGCTCAACAAAGGGGAAAAATGCTATAACTCACAAACCAAAAATCCAAATTAAATATCGATTTCACCATTAAATTCGTCTCAATAAATCCTTCAAAACTAGATCACACATGGATATATTTAGATAAAGTGACAAGTAGGTCCCACAGTGGATAGAGTGGATAGAGGATGATATAGAGGATGGATGGGTGCGGGAGAATTGAGTATAGATAAGAGAATCTTGCTGACTAGGACATATAGAGGATGAATATAGAGGTCCATGAGTGCGGGTAGTCTAAACGACTCTGCTGCTGGCAAGTGCTCACCAATCCGCGAAAAGTAGATCCCTCTCTGCCAGCTTTGCATGCCACCTCCAGTCCTCTGTTCTCGGCCCTGGCCCCTCCGTGGCCTTCCTCTCGGCCCCTCTATCGCCTCTGCGGCTCGGCGAACAGCCGCATCGTCGATTTGCTCCGTACCTCCTTCAAGGCCGTTTCACGCCCTCATCTCCACGCCGATGCATGTCCTCTTTCAGCAGATACGTTCAGGAAATCAGAGCGCCGTCCTTTGCCGCCGTGGCAGGAGGCAAAAGAGGTGATGAACCAAAGGATCTCACGCCCTCATCTCCTCCACGGCGATGCCTGTCCTCTTTCAACAGATACGTTCAGAAAATCATAGGGCCGTCCTTTGCTGCCGCAGTAGGAGGCAAAAGAGGTGATGAACCAAAGGACGACGCTCTGATTTCCTGAACGTATCTGCTGAAAGAGGACAGGCATCGGCGTGGAGGAGATAAGGATGTGAGACGGCCTTGAAGGAGGTACGGAGCAGATCGATGATGCGGCTGTGAGCCGAGCCGCAGAGGCAACAGAGGGGCTGAGGGGAAGGCCACGGAGGGGCCGGGGCCAAGGACGGAGGACTGGAGGTGGCGTGGAAAGCTGGTGGAGAGGAATCTACTTTTCACAGATTGGTGAGCACTTGCCAGCGCGCGGCAGGGTCATTTAGGTCTGGGGACTAGGGACACGAATGCTGAACGACCTGAGGCCGTATATAACCAATGTGTTGACCGGCACGGCAGTCATAATCGCCACGTGCAACATAGGCATAGGCCAATTACACGCAGATGGCCTGGCCGTGCTTATATATATATATACACCCTAATAATTATATCTTATTCCCTTATTTAAAAAATAGAATATTCCAAATGAGCTCCATTGCAATCTTAAACGCCCCTTCGGATTCACTTGCTGGTTCAGGGCCAAATTGCCATGGGAGACGCCGGCTAAAAAATGTGCTGCGACGACATGTCCATAGCAGCGTCACCGATTCACCCGTCCATCGATTCGTCACGTACTACTACATACATCTTATCAGCTACCGCATTCGCCAAGCTATAAGAAGGCGTGAAGCATGCTCTTTGCGACACCAAACCATCCAAGCAATAAAGCGTATAGCTCGAGCTCAATTCTTCTACACAAAATCTGTCTGCTTGCACGGTTGAAGCGGCAACACTTGCAATGGCGAACCACCACGCCGCCATCGCCCTCCTGATCGCGTCCCTCCTCATGGCGGTCACCATCTCCGGGGCTGATGCGAGGCCCACCGTGCGTCCCAACAAGATGGCGGCGCTCCGCCGCGACGTGCATGGACGAGCTATGCAGCTACATACTCTGACTCGTCGTCCAAGCAATCATCCGGCATGAAATGCATCTGTGCCCGTGCGTCGTTGTCTGACCATATGATGAGCATGCGTGTCGGATGAATGAAATGCCGCAGGTTACATAGCGGATGCTGCGGCGGCGCCGGAGGCGGAGCAGGAGCCGACCTGCGACAAGTGTGAGAAGCCGGAGCCAGAGCCGAAGCCGAAGCCAGAGCCGGAGCCAAAGCCGGAGCTGACCTGCAACAAGGTGCATGGAGTGAAGGCGGGTGAGACGTGCTATTCCGTGAGGGAGGGCGTGGGGCTGACGGAGGACCAGTTCCTTGGCTTCAACCCCAACCTCTGCTACGAGAAGCTCCTCGTCGGCCAGTGGATCTGCCTTGAAGCCACATCCGGTTGTCATGACTGACTTTAATTTGCGCTGCCCCCAAGACCCTGCGTCTGCGTCGTGACGATGCTGAGTCGTGCTTTGGCTTTGAATAAGGAAGCACGTCCTATGGTGGTTTCGTTCTCTGTTATGTTCCCCTCCATGTATGAGTGAGCAAAGTATTTTTTTTCTCGAATAATGTATGAGCAAAGTTGCTAATTAGGTAGGGTCCGTAGGTTGTCTATCGCACTTTTTCAGTATTATGAAGTCATGCGTGTCACTCTGTACACCCCCCCACACACACATTTTCCAGGAAAAAAAATTGATCTCGTCGGTTTAGTCTCATGTAGTCAAGCATGTGTATATGTGTTCGATCGATATGTACCGTGCGTTCTTCATTTGGTCCATCGTGTTGCTGATCCGAGGAGCTGGTATGCTTTGGACTCTCCTAATTGAACCGCCACCAGCCTAAAATGTCTCCTCGCGGGCATCAGACATTTTGACGGTTGTACAAATTTAGATCCCTGATTAATAATAACCACTAGAAAATACGTCTTATGATGCTACGGATAAATGTTACTCCCTCCATTTCAAATTATAAGGTATTCCAACATTCTAGAAGAGTCAAAGCATCTTAATTTTGACTAAAATTATAAAGAAAATTACAAAGATTTATAATATCAAATAGACATATTATGAAAATATAATTAATGAAGAATCTAATGATAGTTATTTATTATCATAAATGTTATTATTTTAGTATATAAATTTAATCAAACTTGAGATGTTTTTTTACTCTCCAAAAAAGTTAAAATCTTCTTTTTTATTTTATATATATATATATATATATATATATATATATATATATATATATATATATATATATATATATATATATATATATACTGTAGCTAGCTGCAGAATAGCTTATTGTGTAGCCAGGCCAGACCGTCGCGCGCTCGTGGATTCCCGTAATTCCATCCACCAACCCTAGATTACCGAAGCTGGTTGCATGCGAGCTGAGCCGACCAGGTAACTGAGCCGAGCTGCGGCACAGCCACGGTAATTTTGGAAGGTAACTGATGAGTCCTATCATTACGGTGATTTCAAAATCTCGTTGACCACGTATGCATGTAAAGCTAACACCGACCAGGACAACAGTGAATGTGTTACGAGAACACAGAAGTTTACATGCACATGCAAGGATTACCACTCATATATATAAAGAGGAATATGGTCATTAGTAAACAAAGTTTGGAGATGGTAATTAGGAAACAAAGTTACTATAATTGGTCGCAAAAATTATGTTAGGAACCACTCATATAGAAAGAGGAAGATTTACTATTTACTAATCATGGTAATTTGTATGTTTTGAGACGATAATTAGGGTATGTTGTTACCACAATTTTGTTCCATGGTGCTATAAGGTACCACTTACTATTGACTCGGCCAATTTACCATGAACCAATTACGATAATCAGAACAGGGAGTTACGACAATTTCACATCTGTTTAAATAAAATTTTGAAACAACCACAATATATCTTTCCAAAGACATGTACATTGATACATTTTTCCATCATAATAAGACACTATGTCTCCACATATTCTGAACCATGAGACGAATCAAGATCCTGTGCAGGAGCATAAGCATCCCTCCTGGATCTGGATGGCTATTTGAGAGGCATAAGCATCATTAGATGCATGACCAATGGCTGGTGATCAAATTGAAGTCGAGATGCAGAGCACCTATTGGCTGTCCTCAAATATAATGAAGTCAAGCAGACATTGCCACCTACTATTGGGTCAGAAGTCTTTCTCACCTGAAACATCATGATAAGAATAGTAAATATTATATTTACAAAAAAATGTTGATGGGCATAGTAAATAATCTTTTCTCTAGTAACTATTTATAGTGTGATAATTTAGCGCTATGATGATTAGAACGTATAAAGACAGTAAATAGGAGTTACGAAAATTTGTCATCATGAAACTTAGTAGAATATTTGTAAATGATTTACTAGAAAATATATGCCATCGAATGTGATTCACCAAAATTTATGCCTTGTGATCCTTCTGAATTTGATAGCTATGATTTACGAGATTTTAGTGCATTATTTACAACAATGAACATTGAATGTGAACTACTATAAAGCATGCCTTCCCGCCCTAGCGAATTTGACATTATGGTTTACGAGAACTTTATTTATGTATGATTTACTAGAATCTACCTTTGAATCAGAATTACTAGAATCTATGTTTCCCTACCCTTATAATTATGATAATCCACTTGGAGTTTGACTAATCGAGCAAGCAGGACACACTGATGGAATGTGAGAAACAAAAGGCATTATATAAATCATTTAGAGATTAGAGATTCTCTCATGGCACAATACCAGCACAAAGCTAAATAAACACCTCAAATTCAAACAGAACACTCCTAGTTGCCCAGCTCGTATACAGGATGAATGAATGTGAGGGAAACTGGTGTATTGACATTAAGAAAACATGAAAATAGCAGGAATGCCCCCATTTGTTTGTGGCATGGACTAATCACTAATCAGCAATACAAACCCCAATTATTCTATAGTGCTGACATATGTATAGATTATATCATTCAGAGGTGCAGCTGCTATCACCCATCACGGATATTTGCTCTTATATGGCAAGAAAAATGATTGGAACGGTGGTAAATAAGAAGCATTCAACATTCAGTATAATAATGGATACAACAGAAACTGGAACTCTTAACTCGTCACAGCTAATCAGACAAATAACAAACACTGAAAAAATGGATGCACATCAGACAAATCACAAAACACTAAAAAATGGATGCACATCAGACAAATTACGATAAAGAAGGCACCAGTTATCGTCATTTCTGCATATTGATTTACAAGAAACACAATTTACGATAACCACATAAATGCAATGAGTTATAGTAAGATCGGTGTATGTTCTGATGTAACCAAGGGATAGTAATTACGATAACTTGCACTAAGAATATTTACAAGAATGGTATGGTTACTACAACACAATTCCTAAATCTTGACGCCTAACCAGAGCAGCAAAAAAAAACTAAAAAAAAGTTGATCTACAGTGAAGCAATAATAGATGACAGTTACCTATAATGGACTAAAAAATCCAACAACTCTTGCCGGTGACGAATCCATTTTCAATACCCAAGAAAGTGTGAGGAATAAAAAAATCACTCCATGAGAAGGAGTACTACTACTTACAAAGCATAGGATCCACTGCTGCTGACCAATTGAAGCGGAGGAAAATTTCAGGTTAATCTCCTACAAAGTCAAGATTGCATTCCAATCAAGTCTATCTTTAATATAATCAGAACATTGTTTTTATGGGAATGTTACATGGTTTATACATACTATTAATTTTTATATCGTTACTACTTAAATTGGTAGTACAAAATTCGCCATAGGATTGGCATATCTCTACACACCTAAAAGTAAAAAGGTTATCGTCTGCGCCCTGACCCGAGTGCATGCTGCTCACTGTTCCTGCAGACAATACTTCTGGAGATAGCAGCCGACGCAAAGATGACGCCACGCAATGCCAGAGAAGATGGCACGATGTGACCAGGGAGGCCAACAGCCCCCTGAACCCGTGCACAGAGTGACCCACCGCATACACGACCCCACGTCGTGCTTAGGAAACCCTCTCTTAGGTCGGCCCTTAGAAGGGCTCGAGGCCACAAAGGGATAAGGGCAGGGTGAGATGGGCCCCTGCGGCTCTTATCGGTGGTGTGGAGCCTCTCGACCATCTCCCTGTGTTCGAGTTGTTCGCTTCGAAGTTGCCTGGGTGACCCTCTCTGGGGGAGGCATCTTGCCCTCTAGCCGCCGCGGAGGCGGTTGGGCACCGACGGGCTTGACAGCCAACAATATATGGGACATCTCGCGACGAGGCGCACCGCTTCGACCGCGTGGTTAGACAAGCCTCTCCCCGCATGGGGCGAAACCAAATTTACCTGTAACAAGGCAACACGACCTCTCGAGGTCGACAAGGACGCTAGGGAAAATGGAGCCGGGTCCCTACGACCCCGCTAGATGTTGAGGCCAAGCCACGACTAGCTCCTCCATGTGTCCCACATCCAAGACCTAAGGCCAGTTCCAGTCTCACAAACCGTCAGAGGTCAGCGATCCTTCCGGGAGAGATCGATGGGGCGAACGGCTAGGGGTTGCGCAACGTCTTCCTCGTGAAGCAATGCAAAACCCAGAATGCGATCACGGCTCAGTAGCATGTAAAAATAAACAAAAGGTCCAAGACCTACGAGCCAGGGCATGATCGCAGAAAACCTCGCGATCGCGCAAAAAGAGGTCGAGGGAACGACTCCTCGCATCGCTAAGGCAAATCGACCCTTCTGAGCCTAGTAACCCTTGACCAGAGGTACGACCCCGATCCCACGGCTCAGGGGCTCGCCACCACCACAAGGGCTGCCTAAATACTCGAAAAAGTAATTTATTTCCATACAAACGATTAAAAGTACAGGAGTAGTCGAGCCGCTTGGGAAGTATGGAACTAGGACGCCGTCACAAGGCGGCGGCGTCGGAACCTCCAAGGGTGCCTGCTAGAAGTGCAGAAGGAATGAGTCGATAGCATCGCCTCGCACACCTTCTCGTACCATCACAGCCTCTAGGGCGAAACGCGCAGGGTGAGACAGTAGAGGGCAGGATTAAGCTCGCGAGCCACCACCATCATGCTTTGAAAGCACGATGGGGGCACCAAGACACTGCGACCCATCCCCAGAAACTCACATAGCTTTCTGAAAGCGGGAAAAAGTCCATACAAAGGAACATGGCTTACAGCCAAGCTACCTACGGGTTTCGGGAAAAGCTGGTTGTAGTCCTTGGTGCTTGTGATTTAGCGACCCCAAACCAACAGGTTCGGGGAAGCATCGAAATCACAAGGCCCAGCGGCTGGCCTAAGCACCGCCTTAATCCTCCCCTGCTCGCAAGTCTCCCTCTAGCACTAGTTGTTGGAGGGAGCAACGCCGACCTCCAGCCAATGCAATCGACCCCAAGCAAGTCGCATGCTTCAAACTACCTACTTAGAGATATTGTCTCTCTCTTAAACTTGGCCTTTTAGGAATGCTAAAAGCAGTTCGTAGATTTGGTTGCAAGTGGTTCAAATGGTAGGGAGGCCCCTATTTAAAGGCCTAAGGGCGGACTGTGTAATCTGGGTCCCCCGTGCCATGTGGCGGGCCATGGGAGGTCACAACCAATGTCATATGCCTGCGTGACGTCAGGGAAATCGAGATCCTTCTAAAGGCGGAACCAGTACAGTGTCGACGAAACCATTTGGCCCAGCCTGGATCACGTACCTCGATATGCAGCACACTGACATGGCCAAGCTTAGCAGTCGCATACCTCACCGTCAAGATAGCTCGACGGGACATGAAGTAATAGCCACCTACCACATTGAACGCACTAGCCCACAAGGGGACGAGCACCGATGCTCGAGCCAGCCATGACTTCGAACCCGCATTCGACACACACAAATATCAACGCTTAAATGATCACTTTGTGATCGCAAAAATGCTCGGGGGCTATTGTCGGGGTTATGATATCCTGGGTATCTCAAGACACCGATTAGTTAGCCGCTCAGACGGCCCACGATACACGAGCTAGCACATGCCCGAACAACCATGGCCAAACTAAGCTATGTGCACTTATGCTAGGCGCTAAGGTGGGAGTTGTCCACGACCTCCTCTCTCTACCTTCACCACACACCGCGCAACACCACACGGCCTCTCCTCCGTCCTGACCCCTAGGAGGAATAGGGAGAGATCGGGCTCTGCAGGCGCACCTGCTCTAACAAGAGCAGGCACGCCGCACTGACTTCGAAAGGACCAAGGGGATAGCAATCCCCTCGACCTAGTCAGGCGCCATCCTTGTACCACATAGCACAGATAAGATAACACCACCAAGCAGTGGTGGTCAGTACGGTGACCCACCGTCCAAATACGGCCCGACGAGATAGGTGTATGACCCCACCCACTACGATATGGGACTCACGACAGTGGCCTTGACTTTTGAGGCCATCCAAGCCGATGAAGGCCATGACCCCAAAGCTCGGGATCATGGCTGTCGGCTCCACAAGCAGCAAGACGATCAATGACCTAGGGGCGGCTACCAACTCCCGTACGATGCCCCCGGGAGATCAGGAGGCGATGACGAAGGCCACAACGAGACCACGTCACATAGGATGGCTGGCGAACCACCACCGTGTCTACAGTGCTGCCACAACCGGCACAATAGCACCATGTATCCCCATGCTACGATGTGGGCACAAGACCACCATGACAACCATGCCCGGACGTGCGCTTCACCAAGACAAGACAACATTCCTTGCCAACCAAGTTAGCTAGGTTCTCTCCCTCAGGTTCATGACCCCTCGGTCATGATAACCTATCTCTTTGTATGTGGCCTAGCTCCGGACTCTATATAAGGGCAGCCAGGGTGTCATGGAACCACCCAAGTTATAAGAGCATAAGTACAAAAACAATCACCGAAGTGATCAAATTGTCATACTTGAACCCATATAACTCCGGTAGTCCAACAAAATCATGAGGGATTTTAAACCAACCAACATACAAGCCAAGATCGTAGTGATTCAACATAACAAGTCACATGTTATATCCATTTCACGAATAGTTCAACATACATCGGAGTTCAACATAGTTATTACAACTCAAGTTGAAAAGTAACGGAAGCAAAGTACTTTGAAACTAACATCACCCTTATTTCAAATACATGCCAGTACCAAGATCAATTCCAACAAAAGCATCATAGACAAGATAACCAAGAACGATCATGCCAGTGATCTTACTCCACTACGACAGGAGTCATCTAATTCTTGCAGTAGCCATGATATATCACAACCTGCAACAAGTGGGAATAAACCCTAAGTACAAGAATGTACTCAGCTAGACTTACCCATAAAAAACCAGAAATAAAATGACATCAAGGAGTATGTAAGGTTGATATAAGTGGGGCTAGCTTGACAACATTTTGCATAAATGCTTAGTACAGATAAGTAACCATTTATTACTTAAGCATCAAGTTAATAATCATTAACCTGTCATATAGATTAGCACATGTACTATAGCAATCACTTGATTAAGGAGCAAGCATTAATAACCATATCAGGTTTAATAAGGCCATCATCATCATCGTCGTCGTCGTCATAACCATCAGTTCATTTAGTGTATCTACAATGGAGATACTCCTGTCAAGTTCTGACTAACCGGGAGAGACGGTGACTCGAATCGAATTACAACTCAGCTGAGGAATATATTCCCAACACCCACCCGGCAAACCTCGCTAAAGGCAGTCGTCGATCACCTTTGGTACAACTCAGAAATCGCAAGTCCGATCAACGCCGTACTCTCAGGGATATCATGCCACCAGGACAATCAGGACCTCCAGGTACCTGCCCTTGGACACTAGCAATTTGCAATGACTCCCCTTTGAGGCGCACTCAAACAGACCGGCTTCCGGCCTAAGTCGAGCTACTAGGCTTCGTGGTCGGTCACCAGACCTGGCCAACTAAGTGTTAGGCATGCGTTCAACATGAACAGGAAAGGCTCCAAACATCGGTCCTTAATCGACACAAACGGGGATAGATCCACACCCAAGACCTCCATACCTTGTTGCTTCACTATCATCATCCCGCGCGGTCTCGTTTCAGATTATTAACACATGGTTCTTTTCCACGATAGCAAATATAGCCAACCATGACCAAATAGATCCCTACATCTTGCAGGTGACAGGAAATCACCCGACTTCTACCGGTCTGAGCATGACTAAGCATTTACTTGATCCTGAACCTAAATAGGATTCAAGGTATACTTTCTAGACAAGGATAGGATATATATGCAGCAAATGTTTTCAACCAACTCCTATAACTTAATGCAGCAATACATATAACATATATACCCAATTGATTTCATAAAGTAGGAGGCTTATAATGCTCTAGGACTTGCCTGGGATCCAACATAGTTAGTTCAGTTAGTTTGCATCGTCTTTAGAAAACATCTCCACTCCAGGCATGCTCTCCAGGTCCTTCCATCTTCGGATAGGTCCACCAAACACCATCTTTGGGTTCGGCTCCAACATCTCGTCCTTCACATGGTGCATTTAGCGTACCTAGATGAGATGCAAGAAGCAAGTGCATGAATATATGGGAGTGCAATAGAACAAGAATCAAAGACATGAATCACACTTAGAAACATGCAAGGCAAGGCAAGGCAAAGTGAAGCAAACAACTAAAACTAGAATCTACCAGATTCTGGACACACGAGTAGCAGCTGAGTAATTAAATCATAACTGGAGTTCTATAAATCCAAATAACATGCAACAAGACATTCTGGAAAGCTTATAAAATTATATACTTTTCATCTTTAGATATAAAAGCATGATTCATAAGTTAAGTAGGTCAAAATTACACAATTACAGAAACTGGTCCTGACAAGACAGAGAGCAACCAATCCTGTACCCTAACTTTAAACAACTGTAACTCAAAAACTACTTAGCCAAATGACCCCAAATTTTAACAACAACTAGATAATATAATTCACCATAACTTTTCTATAGACAAGATGCCCAGAAAACATCATTAATATGGGGTAATTTACATTGCCCCCAGAACTATCCAGAAACTAATAATTGCAAGAAATAATTATTAACTTATGTTGCAAACATATAATTGGACAAAACCAACTTTACCAACATGTCACACATGACTAACGAACACCAAAAAAACATAGTGTCCACCACCAAATAAATTCTTTTAATACATTTCTTAATTTATTTAGGTAATAAGGTGGTTTAATGAACATATACCAAAAGTGTACAATAAATTTTACCAAAATTACAGTAGCTTACATATGCTCCCAATAGTCTACTGTATAAATTTCATAGCATTTGAACATCTATAGTAACCTCTATGGAAAATATAAAATGCTAATGCAAGAAATCATGTGAGAGCAAGATGAATCAATAACTCACTCATACAGAAACCAATGACCATAAAATTTTTACTACACATTAAACATCATATGGGTAGCATGCCATAAAAATTTTACTTTATTTGGAGCCATACATCTGCAGTTATGAAAAATACAAATACAACTAGCATTAAAAATCTAACTGCATAAATCTATTTTTATAGCTAAAACTTTAAATTAAAATATACCATATTATAGATCTACTACATAGAAAATTTTACAAGGATTCCAAAAAGTCCTCATTTGCTATTTTTGGATTTTTCTATGATTTACTATAAATTTCCAAATTTCAGCTAATTTAAAACAATTACGTTGATGAGGACATGACACCTTCGGATACGAACAATGATTATAAGGTGCGCTCGTTCCCATATTTGCATAGTGGCTTTGGTTATAATTCACTTGGTTTCACATGTATATATCACTATTTGATTGTAGGTTCAAATGTGTTTCATAATGGAAGTTCATCAAAGTTGAACTTTCGGTTCGTCGGCAGCCCGACAGTGCCTCATTGGGAAGGCCATAACTCATCCATCCGGAGTGCGATCGAGGTCAATAAGCACTTGATGGAAAGCTTGTTTGATAAGATTTCAAATAGATCTGGTCCTATCTCAATATCACATCGACAAAGCCTACAAATCACCAATATATTCTGTCGCTATTTTTGGCGAGAGCTACACTGTTGTTATGGGCTTGTTAGACATCCTTGGGACCCAGGCCCAAGTTGGAGCATGCCCCAAGAAGATGAAGAACACCTAAGAGATGGCCTTAGATGTCCTCCTCCTTGGCCACCACCTTAGGAGGCCAGCAAGGACGTCCAAGCCAAGCCAGAGGCCCAGTCCAATCCGAGTTCGGGTCTGTCTCGGTCATCAGGACCAGTCTGCAATAAAATAGATGTCCAGAACGTATCCGAACTCTGTTTTCAATGATCCACATATGGATGGAAAGATAATTTGATAAGGAAGCCAATCCAAGTGGTTTCACATCAAAAGCTCTTCGAAATCAACGGAAATCGTCGAAACAAGTCAGCATCCAGAATCTATCAGGGTGCTGCGACACCTTCTTTTGGGCCGTTGGGCCTTGTAACGTATTGGGACACCTTTAGGACGTGAAGAGGGATCCTTGGACGTCCCTTAGGCTATATAATCAGTAGCCATCACCTACTTTAGGGTTTGGGTTTTACTTAGATTATTCTGTTGACAACAGTTTCGGATACGAACAATGATTATAAGGTGCGCACGTTCCTACATTTGCATAGTGGCTTTGGTTATAATTCACTTGGTTCCACATGTACATGTCAATATTTGATTGTAGGTTCAAATGTGTTTCATAATGGAAGTTCATCAAAGTTAAACTTTCGGTTCGTCGGTAGCCCGACAGTGCCTCATTGGGAAGGCCATAACTCATCCATCCGGAGTGTGATCGAGGTCAATGAGCACTTGATGGAAAGCTTGTTTGATAAGCTTTCAAATAGATCAGGTCTCATCCCAATATCATGTCAGTAAGGCCTCCAAATCATCAATATATTCTATCGCTATTTCTGGCGAGAGCTACACTATCGTCATATGCTTGTTAGACATCCTTGGGACCCAGGCCCAAGTTGGAGCACGCCCCAAGAAGATGGAGAACACCTAAGAGATAGCCTTGGACGTCCTCCTCCTTGGCCACCACCTTAGGAGGCCAGCAAGGATATCCAAGCCAAGCCAGAGGCCTAGTCCAATCGAGTTCGAGTCTGCCTCGGCCATCAGGACCAGTCTGCAATAAAACGGACGCCCAGGACGCATCCCAACTCCGTTTTCGATGATCCGCATATGGATGGAAAGATAATTTGATAAGGAAGCCAATACAAGTGGTTTCACATCAAAATCTCTTTATAATCAACAAGAATCAAAGAACATAAGTAAGAACAAGATAAAACGCAACTCAATTGAAGTGATAATTGCAGATGAATGATTAAGCACTCGAAGTTTGGGTCTTGCAAACCGATAACGGCGACTGTTCAATGGCAGATTGATCTAAAACAAAACCTAAACCCTAAAGTAGGTGATGGCTACTGATTATATAGCCTAAGGGAAGTTCAAGGATCCCTCTTCACGTCCTAAAGATGTCCCAACACGTTACAAGGCCCAACGGCCCAAAAGAAGGTGTCACAACATCTTGACAGATTCTGGACGCTGACTTATTTCAATGATTCCCATTGATTCCAAAGAGATTTTGATGTGAAACCACTTGTATTGGCTTCCTTATCAAATTATCTTTCCATCCATATGTGGATCATCGAAAACGGAGTTGGGATGCATCCTAGGCGTCCGTTTTATTGCAGACTGGTTCTGATGGCCGAGGCAGACTCGAACTCGGATTGGATTGGGCCTCTGGCTTGGCTTGGACGTCTTTGCTGGCCTCCTAAGGTGGTGGCCAAGGAGGAGGACGTCCAAGGCTATCTCTTAGGTGTTCTCCATCTTCTTGGGGCGTGCTCCAACTTGGGCCTGGGTCCCAAGGATGTCTAACAAGCCCATGACGATAGTGTAGCTCTCGCCAGAAATAGCAACAGAATATATTGGTGATTTGGAGGCCTTGCTAATGTGATATTGAGATGGGACCTGATCTATTTGAAAGCTTATCAAACAAGCTTTCCATCAAGTGCTCATTGACCTCGATCGCACTCCGGATGGATGAGTTATGGCCTTCCCAATGAGGCACTGTCGGGTTACCGACGAACCGAAAGTTCAACTTTGATGAACTTCTATTATGAAACACATTTGAACCTACAATCAAATAGTGACATGTACATGTGGAACCAAGTGAATTATAACCAAAGCCACTATGCAAATGTAGGAACGTGTGCACCTTATAATCATTGTTCGTATCCGAAGGTGCCATGTCCTCATCATCATGTCATAAAACACTAACTGCATTTTTTACCTTCCTCCTTGGACACATAAAGCGAGTAGCAAATATGTTGTTGATGGCAATTTCCCACTCCATGTACTCATCAACACCTATACCATCATAAGTCGGTGGATACGAACAACTTGTCATTGTTAGAAGACAGCAAAAGACAATACAAAAATATTATCCCTATCAAATGACTACGTGGTTGCAGTGGTATCACTTTTGACAGCAAGTGGAAGTGTCTTACCAAGCTCTTACAAAGTTCTTACCAATGCAAGCAGTGAACGGTACAACCGGCGGCTGGTTCGTGATACCTATGAGGTAGTAGTACTAAGATTGCAAGGACCTTTTTTCTGTACTGATCTGAAGTATATATGTGGAGCTTGGGAGACACGAAAAAAAACAAATATATATGTGGCACACAAGTCAGTGACATGCAGCAATATTGAATAAATGTTCAGAGCACTTGTCCTAGTTGCTGGCCTATACGTGTTCCTATCACCAGTTGTGATAAATAAGAGAGGAAACACAAATGAAAGGAAACAAGTATTAAATGTAGCAATGGATATGAACAAGGCAAAAGGTACCACAAACAATAGAGCTATTGAGTGTTCCTTATGTGCTCCTTTTCGATATCTTCTATTCTCTTTTACTATTTTTTTTCTTTTATTTTTTTATCTAATCTTTTTTTCTTGCTTTTGCTCTTTTGATATTTTTTTCCTCAGCAAGGAGCACACAAGAATAAACCATAAAAAATTTGAGCTCAATTGAATAAAAGATGTGGCCTATAGAAAATTAGGACTATGCTCTAAAAACTATACCAAAACTTGTGGGCCTAGAAACTCAATTTTCCTAATCGAATTTCGCAAATCTAATTTTTGTGGACCCAGCTATGCTGGGATGAAATAGATCTAAAATTTTCTAGCGTTCTCCGTAGATATAAAACTTTCCCCGTTTCGAGTTCAGATGCAAAAGTTATGACTGTTTTAAGGAAGCTGCTCGAATAAGGGTTTTAGTAGACACAAGATGCAAACCGATGGTGATACGGAATAGCGGCGGGTGGAGGGATCAACACAAACTAGAAAAGAACACAATCTAAACCAGCAACAAGACTTTAACCTAGGACACAAACTCAACAAAGCGAACTCTGAAACTGAAATATGCAAACGCTATGGCGCGGAAGGTTCTAGGACAAGAAAAACAAGTATGGCACTGGACTATGGGACGAATGCGAAACACTCAAACGAGGGAATAAATGTGAACCTGACGGTATATCTTAGCTCTGATTACCACTTAATGGAGACAGGGTCCCGGTCTTCCGTCAGGTTCAAGATAAACAACGATTTGTTCGGAGAGCGACACATCGATCCGGCTTCAGATCATAAAGATCCAAACCCTACAACCTTAGCACCATGTCTCCTCTGGTTATCAACCGTGTCACAATCCGGTTGACCTCGCTAAGAAGGCTAATCCCTGCTGTGAATCGAAGAACACAAGCAAGAACAAGATAAAACGTAACTCAATTGAAGTGACAATTGCAGATGAATGATAAGCACTCGAAGTTGGGGTCTTGCAAACCGATAACGGCGACTGTTCAATGATAGATTGATCTAAAACAAAACCCAAACCCTAAAGTAGGTGGTGGCTACTGATTATATAGCCTAAGGGACGTTCAAGGATCCCTCTTCACGTCCTAAAGAGGTCCCAACACGTAGGCCCAACGGCCCAAAAGAAGGTGTCGCAACACCCTGACAGATTCTGGACGCTGATTTGTTTCAATGATTCCCGTTGATTCTAAAGAGATTTTGATGTGAAACTACTTGTATTGGCTTCCTTATCAAATTATCTTTCCATCCATATGTGGATCATCGAAAACGGAATTGGGATGCGTCCTGGGCGTCCGTTTTATTACAGACTGGTCCTGATGGCCGAGGCAGACTCGAACTCGGATTGGACTGGGTCTCTAGCTTGGCTTGGACGTCCTTGCTGGCCTCTTAAGGTGGTGGCCAAGGAGGAGGACGTCCAAGGCTATCTCTTAGGTGTTCTCCATCTTCTTGGGACGTGCTCCAACTTGGGCCTAGGTCCCAAGGATGTCTAACAAGCCCATGACGACAGTGTAGCTCTCGCCAGAAATAGCGATAGAATATATTGGTGATTTGGAGACCTTGCTGACGTGATATTGAGATGGGACCTGATCTATTTGAAAGCTTATCAAACAAGCTTTCCATCAAGTGCTCATTGACCTCGATCGCACTCCGGATGGATGAGTTATGGCCTTCCCAATGAGGCACTGTCGGGCTGCCGACGAACCAAAAGTTCAACTTTGATGAACTTCCATTATGAAACACATTTGAACCTACAATCAAATAGTGACATGTACATGTGAAACCAAGTGAATTATAACCAAAGTCACTATGCAAATATAGGAACGTGCGCACCTTATAATCATTGTTCATATCCATCCGGAGTGCGATCGAGGTCAATGAGCACTTGATGGAAAGCTTGTTTGATAAGCTTTCAAATAGATCTGGTCCTATCTCAATATCATGTTGGTAAGGCCTACAAATCACCAATATATTCTGTCGCTATTTTTGGCGAGAGCTACACTGTCGTTATGGGCTTGTTAGACATCCTTAGGACCCAGGCCCAAGTTGGAGCATGCCCCAAGAAGATGAAGAACACCTAAGAGATGGCCTTAGACGTCCTCCTCCTTGGCCACCACCTTAGGAGGCCAGCAAGGACGTCCAAGCCAAGCCAGAGGCCCAGTCCAATTCGAGTTCGGGTCTGCCTCGGCCATCAGGATTAGTCTACAATAAAATAGATGTCCAGGACGCATCCGAACTCCGTTTTCAATGATCCACATATGGATGGAAAGATAATTTGATAAGGAAGCCAATCCAAGTGGTTTCACATCAAAAGCTCTTCGAAATCATCGGGAATCATCGAAACAAGTCAGCATCCAGAATCTGTCAGGGTGCTGCGACACCTTCTTTTAGGCCGTTGGACCTTGTAACGTGTTGGGACACCTTTAGGACGTGAAGAGGGATCCTTGGACGTCCCTTAGGCTATATAATTAGTAGACACCACCTACTTTAGGATTTAGGTTTTGCTTAGATTATTCTATCAAGAAACAGTTTTGCCGTTCTTCGGTTTGTGAGACCCCAACTCGTGAGATTAATCATACATCTACAATTTGGTTGCGATCTTTCTTGTTCTTGCTTGTATTCTTCGTTGCATAGGTAGGGATTAGCCTTCTTGGCGAGGTCAACCTGGTCCGTGACTCGATTGATAACCAGAGGAGCTGTGGTGCGAAGATTGCAGGGTTCGATCTTTCGATCTGAAGCCGGATCGGTGTGTCATTCTCCGTCACAACGATAGTTACCATCACCTGACGGAAGATCAGGACCCCTGTCTCCATTATACGTCCCTAGGAGCACTATTCATATGAGTCTATGACATTGCAGTTAGGCCCTCCCCTTTCCTCGAATTCTTGTATGTGGTCCCTCATGATAACTTGAACAGAGGAGGCATCAGGCTCGCGATTTTCGGTAAACCGGCGGCACATCGGCGGTGGGGAGGTGGCGGCGTAGCTTGGCGATGTCGAGGCGCACCCGTAGATGGCCGTAGCACAGTCGGCGGCGAGCCGTGGCCTCCTGGCCACATGCAAGGCGGCTCGATGGTGGCCGTGTTGGCAGCGGCGGTCCTCAGGCGGTTTGTGGCTCAGCCGAGGTGCGCCGGGCATAAGAGGAGGAAGAGGCAGAGGCGGTGGTGTACACGGCTGCAGTTGCGATGGCTTGGAGCAGTGGAATAGCGGTGGTCGCAGGGCTTGGCAAGCCTCCCATGGCGAGCTTGCGCTCAGCGCGCGGCGCGGCATGGAGTGAGGGCGAGCGCGAGCCAGAGGGAGTGGGAAAGAGGGAGCTCGGCAGCACAACGCTCTCCCCATCGGCACAGGCAGGGACAAGGATGAGGGCACGCGGCAACAACTCACTGCCATGGTGGGGGCGAACTCTAGTGCATGGAGGGCACGTCGGCATTCCCTTGAAAAGGTGGCAAACGACGGAGTGACCAAAGTGGGAGTCGATTTTGGGCCGCTTCTGGGCCGAATTGGACTCTGGGCCCAAAACAAAGTTTTCTCTACATTTGATGCTCTACAATTTTTATTAAGACACCCAGGTCATTAGGACAACAGATTAGGATATAATTACCTTCGAAGATGGCTATGTCAGTGAGTTAAACACATTTAAGTTAGAGCTTAGTCTTGTTGATTTTTGGGAGGTCAAACTCGATCAAACTGATCTCAACTTTTTGTATGTTCTCCTTAAAGATGTTGGCTACAACTTTAATTTTGGGATCAAGCCAAGTTACTTCATGAAATTATGAGAACGTGGCATGTCAATCAAGTTGTTAGTAATCTCAGCCTTAAATTATTTCCAAGTCCAAAACAGTTGTAGATTCAAACTTAGGGTTCTTATTCGGTTAGGGTAGAAGCTAAACTAGACCTCAGTGCTTAACATGGACTACAAATTTCATTAAAAGAGCTTTAACTAATTCAGCCTGGTTAAGAAGATACAAAGCTCCAAACTAGGGTACTCAAAACTAAA
This sequence comes from Saccharum hybrid cultivar R570, assembly GCA_038087645.1. NCBI lineage: Eukaryota > Viridiplantae > Streptophyta > Magnoliopsida > Poales > Poaceae > Saccharum > Saccharum hybrid cultivar. The sequence goes on from JAQSUU010000100.1 coordinate 2,145,692, forward strand.
ACACAGTTTTGACTTAGCCAAAATTCTCGGGCTCTAAAACAGCACTGCATTGAATGTTGAGCCCTATTTGACTAGGTTAGGGACCAAACTAGCTCTTGACCCTTAAACAAAGCTTGTTCTACATAACATAGACTTCAACTTTTGTTTAGGGCTCAACATCAAAACAGGTGAAGAACCTACAGTTCTACTTTGGTTAAGACAAAATCATGATAAAGCTTAAATTAGGGTTTTAGGCCGATTGGGGCATTTTCTTGCCATTTGCTCAACATGAACCTTTCATGACTTTTGTTATAGAGTTCATCTAGAGTCATTTGGGCAAGGTTGCAAGGTTTGGTTGATGACACATATCTCCATTCACTTAATAGTGCAATACAAGCATTTAGTAAAGCCATTCCAATAAGGATATAACTTATCATTTCATGTGACTTTTTGATTCCAAACATCATGAAACTTTTCCAGTGATCACTATATATAGATAGTGATGTGAGACACATGAAACGAGTTCCATTAACATCCATCAAACATATATCTTGAAACGGGTTATCATGTAAACAAGGTGTTTTATCCAATTTCAAGTTGAGCTCAATTTCATACATTTGACTTTGACATCTTCAACACCACTTGATCTATCATGTTTGAGCTCAAATCCACTACTTAACTAGGGACAAACACCTAGGGTGTTACATAGGGCACCCTTCCAAGCCATTGAACTCCTGAATCCTTCATTCGGGCAGTTCCTTTCCACTCTCCTACCTCTTTTCACTCTTCTTGCATACCCCATTGTAAGAACTTCAAAGCATTAAACTGAGGAATATGCACTCAATCTTCCCTGAGACTGGACATAGGGCTCTGGCCTAAACCAGTATAATTCCTTGTGTCTTTTAGATGCTACCGTTGTCTTTCTGGAGTAGCGTGACGATCATACAAATTCACTAGTCGGTCGACAAAACACTGACACATCTGCTATAGGGTCTCTTTTTCTATAATTTGTAAGAGATATCTTAAAATCTACCTTCTCTTCCTCAAAGAGAGGAGACACCAGCACCTCTCCTATATGTTCCCACACCAACTATTGAACAAAGGCCCATGTCGTTGCATGTCGATCCCCCAAGATCACCTCATGTCGCTGTCCTTGATCGCCTAGATCAAGCCTTGCACCGCTACCTGGGCTCTTGAAGTCACGGCACGTGCCGCCGGCCGTCAGGCTCAAGCACCCATGGCTAGGCCTAAAGCTGCCTCCCACCAGTCTTTCAAGGATCATGCCCAGCATTGTGCCACCTCCCGTCGATTCCCGTGATAGCAGCACACAAGAAGATGGAGCAGCAATTGCTTCAACACCAACCCAATCAAGCAACGATAGGAACAATCCGAGTAGAATGTGAGGGAGGAAGCACAACATGGGATTAGGAACAGAGAAGCAGAGCTAGAATCCTAGGTACAAAGAGAGAGGAAGCTTGAGGAGGAAGATGAACAGAAGACTTGGGGAAGAGATATTTGGATTATGTGATAATTCATTCGATGGCCCTTCCTCTGCCTCCTTTGTTGCTTATGTAGTTAGTGCCCCACTGGAGACAGTCTGGCGCGGCCCACATGTCTGGCAATCCTAACATTTCCCACCGCTTGAAAAGTGGCTTGCCCTCAAGCCGTGGCACTGAGGTGACTGCATGGCAAGAAAGTAGACCGAAGCTTAATTACGAACAGGAGGGAATATTGTTGGCTCCTCAATTTAAGAGTCTTAGGTGTATCTGTACTTGTGCCAGGATCACGCACAAGTACGCGCATAATCACAAGAATGGTACACAATTATATAACAAAAGGTTCCGAGCTTTACTGATATCTAAAAATAGGGTCTTACAATAGTGGCCCAAAGGGGCATGATCATAGGCTTACATATCTAGTGAAATACTACTGCCGTGAAACGGCATTATTCATGGTAGTCTCTAGTACGATAATATTATACAACAAAGTGATGTCCTATTCCATAGGCAACTTGAGCGCGATCAAAACCCTAGCCTTGATTTCATACTCCTACAAACGTATTTCCTTGCGTGACTCCTAATCCTCATGGTACGAAGTCATAGTCTTCTTCCGTGCCAAAGTCTATGAGTCAACAATAGGTGAGTACATATGTACTCAGCAAGCCCTAACCATAGGGTGGAAATAGAAGTGTAGTGGTGTTTATAATTAAGGGTTGGGTCCTAGCGGAGCATTACCATTCCCACTAGTTCCCAGGTTAACATCAATTCCATTACAAGTTTCATTAGACATAAAAGTAAATCTAATCATAGTATCCCATCCTAGCATTTGTCCATTCCAAGCACATGGCTATTCGAATAGGTTTACTTAACTCTACAGAGGTGTACAAATTTCCCCCACATGATAGGTGTAACCTTATCCATGATCAGTGGATGAAATAGACCTAACGAGACCCCGTACCCGAATGTACGCGACCTTAGATGTCTATATAACTCTACTACGGATTCTCAGGGGTTGGAAACACACAAATTCCTGGAGGATACATAATCATCCCAACATGATGATACCTAATCATCACAATAAATAGCAACATGGCTCGAACACAGCTAAAACAATGATTACGGGCTTGAATGTGGCCAAAATCTCAAAAGCTTAACATGGAAGATCGCATAGCATCCATGCCAACCGGACCACAGAAGAAAACCTATCCCCCGTGTCTGCTCCTAATATTACGCTGCCTACATCGGCCTCCTAAATTATATTTCTATCTAATGGGGTGTGAGATCAAGCCTACCCATATAGACATGTGGTTGTACATAATATCTCACTAGGTGAGAGGGACTATGAACCAGTCCTTATGTGACCGAGGCGAGTATCTCCCACAGGAATCCTCTCTAGGCATCCCTATCATGGTAAACTACCTCCGTAGATTACCACCACTCGCCCCCTATCGAGGTTTAGTTTCAAGTTTACCAATTTTAAGTTCCATTATTATCCCTAAGTTCATTCATATCATGGAGCTCATGAATTAATAAGACAACCATTTATCTTAATTCAACAATAATCATATCACAATAACCGAGCTCATGTTCTAGGGTAATAATCCAATAATCATGGTTTAAACATTTCAGTGAATTAAAGCATGATGATGGTAGAGAGGGGAGCTAGGATTTGCCTTTGTCGTTTTCACCTTTCGGCACGTCTACGAAATCTAGGTCCTCATCCTCTTGACGGTCACTGTCATCTGCTGAGCATATCTATCGAAATAAGACTACCACCAAACATAAAAAGAAAAGGGCAAAAGCAAACATAGAACAATATGGTGGCACTAGGTGCAATTGATATAGCTAGATTTTAGATGAATTTTAGAGGTGGTTTCATGTGAAAACGAGTTAGGGTGCAAAAGTTATATATTTTAGAAGTTTATTCTATAGCTATTTAACTAGGTAGAAATTTATATGCATTTCCTGGTGCATGAAAATATGTGCAAACTACATGATTAAATTCCTTAATGCATCTAGTTTATTTACAAATTTTCTGGGAATTTTTCTAAGCTAGGAAGATGTATTTTTAGCTCTCTATATACACTAGCCGGGTGTACCCAGCATTTTCCATCATGTACCCCGCACTGTGTGTGTGGTGTGTCTGTGCGCGCGCAGGTGACAGGTGCGCTATGTGTGTGTGTCCATCTCCTGCCACGTCAGCGAAGACGGAAGCAGCGGTGTTACGGCCATGGGCCCACGTGTCAGCGGAAGTGGGAGAGAGAGGGAGGGAGATGGACGGGGCTGGCGGTAATGACAGTGTCGTTCCATGTCTGGTCCTACATGGCATAGACAGAGAAGGGGGAGGAGGGGAGACGGCGATGGACGGAGATGGCCACCGTGATGTCAGAACAGGGGAAGGAGGCCCGAGCTCGCTGGAGCTGGTTACGCCGATGACGTCAGTCCTCGGTGGTGACTGGTGATGAGTGGACCATGCTCGCGGAGTCATGCCACAGCCGATGGCGGGGTTGCCATTGGCAACGGGTGCGTGTGGTGGCAGTGGCGGCTCGCCGGAGAGGACGCGGTGGCACTGCGTCGCGAACTCGGCCTTATGAGCCCCAACCGCTGCAACTGATAGCGTGTGCATGAGTGCGGGTGAGTGGTGAGTGTAGTGGGAGTGGTATAGTGCCCTGGGTTGCCTTGTCGGTGATGGCCGATGGCCATGGCAGCTCGGCGAAGCACGACGCACGGTGGTAGTGCAACACAGAGAGGATTACGACCTACTAGCTAGCAAAGGAGATAAAGGAGGGGCTCTAGAACTCACCGGCCACTCCAATCGGCCAGGGACGCAGCAGGGAAGGATAAGAGGGGGCGGCACCAATGGCACCGACGAATCCCGAATTGGGGGAATTTGAATAAGGTGGAAAGGAGGAGGGGAGAGGGCAAACGGAGGGGGAGATGGTGTGTTCCCGCCCTCGGCGGAGCTGACGGTGGAGAGAGCGAGGCAAGGGCATCGCCGGCCAGGCCTATTTATAGGCCGGCTAAGTCGGTTCCCGGCGGCGAAATATTTCTCGTGGCCGCTCTTATCCACCACGCACGCTCATGGTTGACCATGTCAGGTCGGTTCGCCACAGTGGCCGCTTGCTGTGAGCGCGGCGAAGTGCCTTGGCGGCTACTCCGGTGACTCGGCGCGAAGGCCACCATTGCGTCGACGTTGACGAGTTCACAGTGAGGAAGAAGAGGAGCGCCGTGGGGTCCCGATGTCCCATCGTGTCGCCGTTTACCTTTGCTGGCACCAAGGTGGAGCGGGGCGGGGCATTGACGCGCGGGCTGTGCCGTGTACGGTTGCTGGCCGCGAGGTAGGCGAAGGAGATGATAGGTGGGGCCCGGGCGTTGGTGAGAGAGAGAGGGAGAAAAGGGAGGACGCGGATGAGGTAGGGCCGAGCGCTGGGCCACGGCTGCTGTGCTTGTTGGGCCGGCCCACGCGGGAGAAGGGAAGGGGAAGAGGAGAAGTGGAGCGGGCTGCTGCGAGCCGAAAGGGGAGAGGGGAAGAGAATGAGCCCGTGAGGTTTTTATTTATTTCTATTTCCTTTTCTTTTCCCCAGCCTTCATATGCATTGTTTGAATTAGTTTTTGAATTCAAATTTGAATTGCAAATATGCAGTGAGTACCACCATATGTCCAGCAAGTCAAGCAAACATTCACACACAAGGTTTAACACATAATGTTTTATTTCCTACGTTGGTCTATTTATACTATAAATATCACCTAGGTTAGTTATATATTCTAGTTCCTATGCAAAGTTTTAAAAAGTTCAAAATTTTAGTAATTTTTAAACTAGGTCAAATTTCAGGGTGTTACAAATATTAACATTTAGAAATCTAAACCTATGTTGGTATTTAAGGCTAGGCACATACAGATACAGCCGTGAAATATTGGGCTCTATAGAGTTAGCAAAAGGAAGTTTTATTTCAAGTCCGGCTAACATCTGCTACCCTGTAACTACAAGATGAAATAATACTTAAACTATAATACATATATACTTTGGGATATCTCCCAACACCTCGACACTTGGGACCAAGGAACCATCCCCATGGTAGGGGGTAGGGGTAGCCGCCAATTGTGCCGCCGCGGCAGGAGGCAAAAGAGGTGATGAACCAGAGGACGGCGCTCTAATTTCCTGAACGTATCTGCTAAAAGAGGACAGGCATCGGTGTGGAGGAGATGAGGGCATGAGACGGCCTTGAAGGAGGTACGGAGCAGATCGACGATGCGGCCGTGGAGGAGATGAGGGCGTGAGACGGCCTTGAAGGAGGTATGGAGCAGATCGACGATGCGGCCACGAACCGAGCCGCATAGGCGACAAAGGGGCCAAGGGGAAGGCCTCGGAAGGGCCGGGGCTGAGGACGGAGGACTGATGGTGGCGTGGAAAGCTGGTGGAGAGGGATCTACTTTTCGCGGATTGGTGAGCACTTCCCAGCACGGCAGGGTCATTTAGGACTGGGGACTGGGGACACGAATGCTGAACTCGCTGAGGCCGTACATAACCAATGTGTTGACCAGCATGGAGCAGTCATAATCGCCACGTGCAACGTAGGCATAGGCCAATTACACGCGGATGGCCTGGCCGTGCTTCAATTTATTCACGGTTGAAGTTCTACTGTATACATACTAATAATTATATCTTATTCCCTTATTAAAAAAATAGAATATTCCAAATGAGCTCCATTGCAATCATAAACACCCCTTCGGATTCACTTGCTGGTCCAGGGCCAAATTGCCATGGGAGACGCCGGCTAAAAAATGTGCTGCGACGACATGTCCATAGCAGCGTCACCGATTCACCCGTCCATCGATTCGTCACGTACTACTACATACATCTTATCAGCTACCGCATTCGCCAAGCTATAAGAAGGCGTGAAGCATGCTCTTTGCGACACCAAACCATCCAAGCAATAAAGCGTATAGCTCGAGCTCAATTCTTCTACACAAAATCTATCTGCTTGCACGGTTGAAGCGGCAACACTTGCAATGGCGAACCACCGCGCCGCCATCGCCCTCCTGATCGCGTCCCTCCTCATGGCGGTCACCATCTCCGGGGCTGATGCGAGGCCCACCGTGCGTCCCAACAAGATGGCGGCGCTCCACCGCAACGCGCATGGACAAGGTATGCAGCTACATACTCCGACCCGTCATCCAAGCAATCATCCGGCATGAAATGCATCTGTGCCCGTGCGTCATTGTCCGACCATATCATGAGCGTGTGTGCCGAATGAATGAAATGCCACAGGTTACATGGTGGATGCTGCGGCGCCGCCGGAGCCGGAGCAGGAGCCGACCTGCGACAAGTGTGAGAAGCCGGAGCCGAAGCCGAAGCCAGAGCCGGAGCCAAAGCCGGAGCTGACCTGCAACAAGGTGCACGGAGTGAAGGCGGGCGAGACGTGCTGTTCCATGAGGGAGGGCGCGGGGCTGACCGAGGGCCAGTTCCTCGGCTTCAACCCCAACCTCTGCTGCGAGAAGCTCTTCGTCGGCCAATGGATCTGCCTTGAAGCCACATCCGGTTGTCATGACTGACTTTAATTTGCGCTGTCCTTAGGACCCTGCGTCTGCGTCGCGACGATGCTGAGTCGTGGTTTGGCTTTGAATAAGGATTATGTTCCCCTCCATGTATGAGCGAGCGAAGTTTTTTTTTCTCGAATAATGTATGAGCGAAGTTGCTAATTAGAGGTTCGGAAGGTTGTCTGTCGCACTTTTTTAGTATTTTGTAGTCATGTGTGTCACTCTGTCCCGCAACACATTTTCCAAGAAAAAAATTTGATTTCATCGGTTTGGTCTCATGTAGTCATGCATGTGTATATGTGTTCGATTGATATTTTGTCCATCCTGTTGCTGATCCGAGGAGTTGGTATGCTTTAGACTCTCCTAATTCAACCGCCGCCGGCATAAAACGTCTCCTCACGGTCACCACACATTTTCATGGTTATACAAATTTAGATCCCTAATTAATAATAACCACTAGAAAATACGTCTTATGATGCTATAGATAAATGCTACTAGATAAATGTTACTCCCTCCATTTCAAATTATAAGGTATTCTAACATTCTTAAAGAGTCAAAGCATCTCAATTTTGACTAAAATTATAGAGAAAATTATAAAGATTTATGATATCAAATAGACATATTATGAAAATATAATTAATGAACAATCGAATGATAGTTATTTATTATCATAAATGTTATTATTTTAGTATATAAATTTGATCAAGTTTGAGATGTTTTGACTCTCTAAAAAGTTAGAATCTTCTTATATACGTCCGGATCCGGGCGCTAGCAGCCGGACGCACCGTCCCGAGGTTCCCTGCCCCGCTACCTCCGCCGCACGTGTTAACGAATAACAAAAAAAAGGAAAGCGAAACGAGCAGTCCCCGCGCGCGGATCTGTGCCCCACCTCGCTCTCCAGACCTCGCCTGCTCCCCGAGGCAACCATTGCCCTCCACAGCACCTCCCCCACGCTTGCAACAGAGGTGGGAGGGAGAGAGATACAAAAACCAAGATCTACCTATGAAACATTCAAAAACAACTGTTGTAACGTATATCCGATGGTTGTTGAAATAATTAAAACATGCTACTAAAAACACCCAGTTTTAAACTACCGAAACACCCAGTTGACCTACTGAGACACCCCAGAAACACCCCATCTTGGACTACTGAAACACTTGGAACATCTTATTGAAACACCTAGATTGAACTACTGAAACGTCCCAATTTGGACTACTGAAATACTTAAAATCCTCCTATTGAAACACCCAGATTGAGCTACTGAAACACCCATCTTGAACTGCTGAAACACCCAGAAAACACCCCAGATTGACTACTGAAACACCAGAAAACACCCCCCAGATTGGCTGCTGAAACACCCAACTTGAACTACTGAAAACACCCAGAAAACACCCCAGATTGCCTACTGAAACATACCCTTTGAGCAAATGAAACAACAGAAAAAATACTATTGAAACAGGGGGAGAAGAGAGGTAGAAGGCCACCAGATCTTCAACGCCCACATGGATCCACCACGGGGGAGGGCGCACGCTGCTGCATGGATCCACCAACGGGGGAGGCCCCCATGCCGCCGTCGAGGTGGGGGGGCACGGCAGGGTGGAGGAATGCCCACCCCGCGGCTAGATCCACATCCTCCCACCATGGATCCAGCACGGGGGCCGGTGCACCATGGATCTGACGTGGAGGGGGCCCCATGCCGCCGTCTTGGTGGGGAGGTCACGTCAGGGTGGAGCAGACCCCCCACGCCGCCGGATCTGCAACTCCTCGCATGAATCCAGCACGGGAACGTTGGCGCTCCATGGATCAACCAGAGGAAAGAGCCGGGAGCCGCCACTAAGGGCGGAGGGGAGAGCTGGAGAGAGGAAGGCATGGTGTGGCTCGCTGGCGGGGCGACGTCGAGGGCGCTGGGAGGAGCAGCGTCGTGAGCGCGGAGTGAGGAAGAGACGGGCGCGCATACGGAGCGAGCGAGGTGGATTGTGAGAGTGGGGAGGGGGAAGGAATGGATGAGCGAGTGGATAAGGAGGGCGTCGGCACGGGCGAGTGGGTCGCGCCGCACCGCTTGGACATGCGTCCGTTGCGTTCGGACGTCTGCCGTCTATCATTACCGAAATAACTAAGGTTGTGGTCTGCACCCGCTCCCCCTCCCCCATAACATCGAAACGAAAACAGAGTCCACATCCAGGACAAGCTCGACAGCGAAACGGAAGAGTCCGCGTTGCCTACATGTCGCCTGCTCCCGGATCGGAACCGAAAGCAAGCGTCAAAGCCAATCAGGCCGCAGGTGTCATGCGGCCAGTCACAGCCTGCCTGCGGCTGGTGCTCCTCCTTCCCGCGCGCCGGGTGGCCACGCTAGTCGCGCAGCTCGTGCGACGCAGCGACGGTTGACAGCAGCGGTAGCCGCGGAGGCAGCCACGCCGGGTGACCGCACTGGTCATGGATCTCATGCGACGCCATACGTCCCCGCCGGCGAACCACCCATCCTCATGGCCGGACTTGCCATGGTCGGCGTCCGGCGGTGTTTTCACGAGAAAAACTATTCGACGGAGGAATCCGAAGCGCTGGCTCCAGTCATCTCTCAAATGTTGGATCATCTGGGCCTGTTGGGCACACAGTCCACGATGAAGCCCAGTTGGAAGCAAGGCAAATAGACTCTGTTGGCTCTTTCGCAGTGAGTCGACGATTCGGTTTCAGTTTCCCATCCGCTAATCCATCTTTGCTAATTATGCTAAAAAAAATCTTTGCTAAAAAAAAACTGCCAATCCCTGTCGTTGAGCCGAGCGGCCGAGGGCACCTACCCGGTCGTACCGCTGTTGTTGGCTGCTGCGCTACTGGCTGTTAGGTTGATCTCTCCTCTAACGGCTCATTAGGCCTTTGATCCGCGCCCTGATCGGGGGCGCCCAGCCCAACAATGGCTGGTGGGCCCCCGTCGCGCAGCGCTATATAAAGGAGGTGGGGAGCCGGGGCTCGAGTCACGAGGTTCACCTGAGCCGCCTTTCCCCACCTACAACCCTAACCGATCTCGAGGGTCGCGCTGTGGGCGACGGGAAGCACCGCCGCCGTCACTGCACCACGCTCCCCTCCTCCGACCGTCGCTGCCAGTGAGCAGAGCATCACCAGCGAACGAGATGGCTGCCTCCGGATCGAACTCCACCGCACCCATTCCCACATATGGTTTGCACCACCTCACTCCTTTCTCTTTTCCTCTCTCACGGTTCTAGTAGATCTCATACTAGGTTTTGTAGTTTATACCCGAAATAATAAAGGTTGTACCCCACTGGATCTATGTCCTAATGGTGCTATCACCTTAACAATGGTATCGGAGGACTGGATCTAGGTGTAGATCCAGTTTGGGGAAAAGAAATGAATAACTCGAACAACCGAATCGATCAAATCGGATCGGCAAAGAACATGGAACCCTAACCCTAAGAGAGAGGGGGTCGGCGCGCGGGAAGAAAGAACCCTAGCAATGAAAAGGGCGAGGGAACGGAGTGACCTACCCGGGATCTCCACCTCACCGTTGCAGCACGGGCAGACAGACGCCACCGCGCGGAAAGAAGAGCCTACGGGCGCGATTTTAGGGCGACGACACGGAGCCACTCGACGGCGGCACGCTCTACCTCTGGGCAGCGCGCACGCCGGTGAGAGGACCCGCGGCGGCGCCATCTCTCATTCTCCGAGGCCACCCTAGGATACCATGATGCTGGCGCCGTCGGGCCAGAGAGAAAAACGGGGACGAAGAAGAGAATGAACTAGGGTTCACAAGTAGAGGCGGGTGTCCGGGTTTTTGTTCACCCGATCCCTACGCTCGTCCGTCTGATCTTCATCAACGGCCGAGATGACAGAGTGGCAGACTGGGCCGGTTTTGGCCCAGGCGGGCAGGCGAATCGCCGGCCCAGGCCCAGGTTGCGGCCTGGGCACGGGAGCCGCAGCGTGCGCGCGCGTAAACGGGCTAACTGGGCCGCTTGAAAAGCTGGGCCGAAATGGCCTGAAGTTCAAGGTTTTCGTTTTTTTTTCCTTTTTTCAGAAGCAAATCTTGATGAATAATTTGATAAATTTTGATTCAATTTTGGTGTCATTTTCTGTGCAAATTTTATCCAACGATATTATTTGTTCAGACAATAGTAAAGTGATTAAAGTGCTTCTGGAAAATATTATGAGAATGTTAAAAGTGTTTCCGCTACGTACTCAAAGATGTTATTTCATTATTAAATTCGAACCAACGAGAGAATTTAATTTTGAAAATTGATAAATTTTCAGATCATTATAATATTGTTATTATTCTGACCAATGTTGATTAATATTAGTATTATGATATTATTATGTTTTTGTCATGCATTAATTCTATTTCTGCCCAACGGTGATCTAGAATTACTGTAAAAAGGATATTTTTGTATGTTTTAATTTTGACCAACGTTGGAATTAAAGCATGCAATTATTTTGGTACTTATGTTCTCCCTCTATATGATTTGTGTTTACAGGAGGTTACTCTTTGATGGGGTTTATCAAAGATATTCCACCCCTCAAAGGTGACAACTACAACGAATGAAAAAAGAAAATTGACCTCGCTTTTGTCTTGGCCGAGGTAGACTGGATGGTCACCACACCATGCCCTACTGAACCAGTGGCACCGGTGAGGGACGCCAGTGAGTCTGATGCTGAATGGCAAAAGAAAGAAAGGGACCATGCTCCCATACAGATGGCATATGACCTACAAAAGCAAAAGTGGGTCAATGCCAATAAAAAGTGTGTTGCTGTCATAAAGAACACAATTGAGCCTACCATAATGGGCTCAATCCAAGAGTGTGACATTGTCACAGAATACTTGAAAAGGATAAAGAGTCAGTTCTATGGCTCTTCAAAGACATATGCTACTCAGCTGATAAAGCAGCTGGTGACAGAAAAATACACTGGAGGTGGTCATGGCAATGACATTAGAGAGCACATATCAAAGATGAATCATTTGAACAACAAGCTAAAATCAATGGACCTGGCTCTTACAGAAGAGTTTCTTGTCCATCTGATTTTTGCTTCTTTACCAAAAGAGTTTGACACTTTCGTTGTCAACTACAACATTCAGCCCGAGAAATGGGATTTAGAACGTTGTATGGCGATGTGTGCACAAGAGGAAGAGAGGATAAAAGCCGCCAATGGTGGTACTCTTAGTTTTGTTAAAGATAACAAAAGAAAGAATTTCAATGTCAATGCCAACTCTCCCTCAAAGCCAAAGGGCAAGGGTCCCATGCAGCATCAGACTTAGCAGAACAAATTTGTAGTGAACAAAGATCAGTGTCTTCACTGCAAGAAGACGGGACATTACAAGAAAGATTGTCCCGATTTCCTAAAGATGATCATGGCAAAGCAAGGTGAGAACATGATTACGTTTATAAATGAATCCCTGTATGTACAGTATTCGAAATTTACTTGGTGGATTGACTCAGGAGCAACTGTTTATGTTGCTAATTCTTTATAGGGATTCCGTTCGACGAGAACTACGCAAAGAAGCGAAAGGCACGTTAAAGTCGCAAATGGAGTCCAAGCAGATATCGAAGCTGTTGGTGATGTCTCCTTAGAGCTTGCTGATGGATTCATTCTTTTGTTAAGAGATGTTTTATTTGTTCCGTCATTACAAAGAAACTTAATTAGTGTGTCATGTTTGGACAACGATGGATTTGATTGCCATTTTGGAGATGGCAAATGTGAAATATTATGTAATAATGAATGTGTTGGCCTTGCTTTTCAAAAGCAAGATCTTTATTTGTTATCACTTCATGAAAATGTGAATTCCGTATGTGATGCGAATGATAACGTATTCTTGTTTGTGAACACGAATAGAAAACGAAAGAGAACTCAAGATGCCTCGTCGAAATTATGGCACTGTCGTTTAGGCCATATTTCGAGGAGAGAATAGAGAGACTAGTTAAGAATGATATTCTTCCTCCATTAGAGTTCTCAGACTTTGAACAGTGTAGAGAATGTATTAAAGGAAAATACATAAAGCAAATTAAAAAGGATGCTAAACGAAGCACAAGAATTCTACAGATAATTCACACAGACATCTGTGGTCCTTTTCCTGTGAAAAGTATGGATGGTTTTGATTCGTTCATAACATTCATAGATGACTACTTCCATTATGGTTACATTTATCCAATTAAAGAAAGAAATGAAGCGTTGGATAAATTTAAAATATTTAAGGCTGAAGTTGAAAATCAGCATAATTTAAAGATTAAAGTAGTCCGGTCTGATCGTGGTGGGAGTACTACGGTCGGCATACCCCATATGGCCAAGTTCCTGGACCCTTTGCAGGGTTTCTACAGGAGAATGGTATAGTAGCCCAGTATTCTACACCGGACGAACCTCAGTAGAACGGAGTAGCTGAAAGGCGCAACCGTACCTTAATGGATATGGTACGTAATATGATGAGTTACTCTGACTTGCCATTGAGTCTATGGATGGAGATGTTAAAAACCGTCATTCATATTCTAAATAGAGTACCAAGCAAAGCGGTGCCCAAAACACCATATGAATTGTGGACAGGAAGAGAACCCTCACTAAAACACTTACGTGTGTGGGAGAGTCCTGCTGAGGCAAAAGTGTTTAACCCAAATATTGGGAAGCTAGATCCTAAAACAGTTAGCTGCCATTTTATTGGTTATCCTGAAAAGTCAAAAGGTTTTCGTTTCTACTGTTCAGACAGATACATAAAATTTGTAGAAACGAGACACGCTGTTATCTTAGAGGATGAAATGATGAGGGGGAGCATGGTGGCTCGAGAAATTGTTCTTGAGGAAAAGCGGGTATGTGTGCCCACTTCGATGATTCAGGAACCATTCTTTGAACTACCTATTCTTGCTGCACCAACAGTGCTAGATAATGTAGTGCAAACACCTGTTGTCAGTTCTCCTGTGGTGATAGTAAATAATGATGAGAAACTTGTCCTTCAGGAACCTATACAAACTGATGCCACAGATGAGGGGGAGCAACAATAGCCCCAAACTGAAGATGTGCCAAATGTGGAGGCCCCGAGAAGGTCCCAAAGAGTTAAAAGATCAGCTATACCTGATGATTATGAGGTGTATAACACTGAAGAATTTTAAATGGAGGGTGATCCCACTTCATTTGAAGAAGCCACGAGAAGCGATAATTCATCCAAGTGGCTTGAGGCCATGGAAGATGAAATAAAGTCAATGAGTACCAACAAAGTTTGGGACTTAGAACCTATTCCTAAAGGAGCCAAGACAGTAGGCTATAAATGGGTATATAAGACAAAACGTGACTCCCAAGGGAATATTGAAAGGTTTAAAGCGCGACTTGTGGCAAAAGGTTTCACACAAAGAGAAGGGATTAATTACAATGAGACATTTTCTCCAGTCTCATGTAAAGATTCCTTCAGAATTATAATGGCATTAGTGGCACACTACGATTTAGAGTTACATCAGATGGATGTAAAAACGGCATTCCTGAATGGGGATCTGGAGGAAAATGTTTACATGGCTCAACCAAAAGGTTTTGTCATGGAAGGAAAAGAACGAATGGGATGCCGCTTAAAGAAATCAATTTATGGGTTAAAGCAAGCTTCAAGACAGTGGTATTTGAAGTTAGACAGAACAATAAAAAATTTTGGGTTTAAAGAAAATGTTGAGGATAATTGTGTTTATGCAAAGTTTAAGAATGGAAGGTATATCTTCCTAATCCTGTACGTAGATGATATCTTACTTGCTAGTAGTGATGTCCATCTACTACTGGAGACAAATAAGTTTTTATCTTCAAAATTTGATATGAAAGATCTTGGTGAAGCGTCTTTTATTTTGGGCATAGAGATTCACCGAGATAGAAGTAAAGGGGTATTAGGACTATCACAAAAGGCAAACATAGAAAAAGTTTTAAAGAAATTCAGTATGCATAAATGTAGTGCCTCACCTGCACCCATGGTCAAGGACGACAGATATGGAGATTTTCAATGCCCAAGGAACCAATACGAGCTCAATCAAATGAAAGTGGTTCCGTATGCTTCTGCTGTCGGAAACCTACAATATGCTCAAGTGTGCACGCGCCCTGACTTAGCTTTTGTTACCGGGTTGCTTGGCAGATTTCAAAGTAATCCAGGAATTGAACACTGGAAACTGGTAAAGAAAGTCTTGCGATATTTGCAAGGTGCGAAAGGCCTCATGTTGACGTATAGAAAATCAGATTATCTCCAGATAGTGGGGTATTTGGATTCTGATTATGCGGGAGATGATAGAAAATTCACGTTAGGATATGTGTTCACTCTCGCAGGAGGAGCAATTTCGTGAAAAAGCTCAAAACAAACCGTCACTACATCGTCCACAATGTATGCCGAGTTTGTAGCGTGTTATGAGGCAACGGAGCAGGTGAACTGGCTAAAGAAGTTCATACCCGGTTTGAAGGTGGTCGACAGCATACATAAGCCACTAAAGTTATACTGCGATAATAATCCAGCAGTACAGTACGCTCACAACAATAGGTCAAGTGGTGCTGCCAAACACATTGACATAAAGTATTATGTTGTGAAGGATAAAGTCCGGGATCAAATTATAAATCTTGAGCATATAAGCACTGAAAAGATGCTCGCGGATCCGCTTACAAAAGGCTTACCACCCAACGTGTTCAGAGAACATGTAGCCGGCATGGGTTTAAAGGAAAGTCTATGACTCCTGGGCTATAATAAAGGGTCCAAAAGTTAAAGTAACTGTTTCGGATCAGAGATGTGCATTGTAGCTGTCAAATCTATCGGCGATTGATCGTGACGATGAAACATGTTCTATGCACTTATTTGCGATGAAACGAGTAAAGTTAAAAGCATTGAAGTCAAAGATGAAAGGTTAAAGTATAAGTGAGATCAAGGGGAGAATGTTAGGTTGATCTCTCCTTTAATGAGCCCAACGGCTCATTAGGCCTTTGATCCGCGCCGTGATCGGGGGCGCCCAGCCAACAATGGCTGGTGGGCCCCCGTCGCGCAGCGCTATATAAAGGAGGTGGGGAGCCGGGGCTCGAGTCACGAGGTTCATCTGAGCCGCCTTTCCCCACCTACAACCCTAACCGATCTCGAGGGTCGCGCTATGAGCGACGAGAAGCACCGCCGCCGTCACTGCACCGCGCTCCCCTCCTCCGACCGTCGCTGCCAGTGAGCAGAGCATCACCAGCGAACGAGATGGCCGCCTCCGGATCGAACTCCACCGCACCCGTTCCCATAGATGGTTTGCACCACCTCACTCCTTTCTCTCTCTTCCTCTCTCACGGTTCTAGTAGATCTCATACTAGGTTTTGTAGTTTATACCCGAAATAATAAAGGTTGTACCCCACTGGATCTATGTCCTAATGGTGCTATCACATTAACACTGGCCAGTGGCCGCGTCGCGCCACCACGTGTACAGGAGGATGGACAGGACCATGATGTGTTTTTTTATGCAGAACGGAACGGCAGTTGATCCAATCTATTATGAATTTGATTCTTCTGTAGTTCAACAAATAAGTAATGATCGCTTGAAGAGATACACCATTTTGATTTACTTCAGCACGTTCGGATTCAAGTACGGGATGGAACCACACAAAGTTATTTTTCGGCCATGTTCGCTTGACTGAAAAGTCATGGATGAAAGTACTGTTTACTGAATTGTTGTGAGAGAAAAACATTATTCGTTGGCTGTAAAAGTACGGCTTATAAGACAAGCGAACAGGGCCGTCACGTCCTCTGCAACATAGTTGGTGTTCAATTTTCAATTTGTATATCTTTTCATTATGTTTATGATCAATTATCCACGAAAAAGTCTATCTTTAATATAATCAGAACATTGTTTTTATGAGAATGTTACATGGTTTATACATGCCGTTATTTTTTATATCGCTACTACTTAAATTGGTAGTACAGAATTTGCCGTAGGATTGGCATATCTCTACACATCTAAAAACAAAAAGGTTATCGTCTGCGCCCTGACCCGAGTGCGTGCTGCTCGCCGTTCCTGCGGACAATATTGGTGGAGATAGCAGCCGACGTGAAGATGACGCCACGCAACGCCAAAGAAGATGGCATGATGAGGAGGTCGACACGGAGCATGGTGAAAGTGAAGGATGTGGGAAGTAAACAGAAAGAGAATATGGTTCGAGTTGATAAATAACTACATAGAAAAAAGTCTAAATCAAGTTAGAAATAGTTTAGAGTTCCTAATGCAAAGTCGTTCATTAGCTTTTTATTATTTTCGTGGATAAAAATTTGTGGCCTCGTGCAACGCACATGTACTTGTCATCAAGCCCTTGCGGTCAGGCCTCGCACCACTAGCTGCCATTTTGTTTGTTGGATTGTTCGAGGAGTGCTGGTGAGGAGGAAGACCTCCCATGAGGACAAAGAAGAAAAATGGATTTGACTATAACACGTAACATGTGGGCACCATGTGTAATAACAAATACACCCTCCATTCCAAATTTATAAGATATTCCAACTTTTTTGGGGAGGTCCAAGCGTCTAAAGTTTGGCCAAAATTATAAAGAGAATTATAAGATTTATAACATCAAATAGGTCTACTATGAAAATATAATTAATAAAGAATCTAGTGATACTTATTTAGTAACATATAGATGTTATTATTTTATTATCTAAATTTGGTCAAATTTGAGATTTTTTTATTCTCCAAGATAGTTGGAATGACTTATAATTTGGGATGGAGGGAGTATAAAGTATGAGTTTTAAGTAATATGTTGTAGCACAACACTCTTATATACTGAGATTGATTTTGAGAGATCTCCTATAGTCGGTTATAAGGGAGGAGGGATAGGAGACCTGATAGAGCTAGTGCTATCTTAAATTATCCGAACGTCCTAAGAGCATCTCCAAGAGTATTCTAAATTTTCTTCCTAAAAACACCATGTTTTCCAACTCCTAAAAAGGTATTGGGAGAAAAAAGAAGGTCATCTCCAATGGTACCTAATATTTCACTTCCAAAAAATCAAAATTTGATTCCACTTGTTTTTCTTTGCGGCACTTTTTCCGCGCGAAAGTCTTCGCGGTCTCGTAAACCTACGCCGCCGCCACCTCCTTCCTTCGTCGTGCCCTAGCCCTGCAGTTCCAGTCGACGGTGGCCACCTCCGGTTAAAAGATTTGGATTCAAGCTGGTATTTGAGTTGAATAAAGTAGTCATTTCGAGATATGGCCAATTCATTGGCAAAGGCTAGATAGCAGGCTTGCTCCGCTTTTCACTTTCCGATTTCTGTAATAAAGTTGTGAACCATATGTGTGATTCAAACAATTTTGTGGCTGATGTATGGCATTCTCGTTTGTGTCACATTAATTTTGGTTTATATGCCGCGTCTATCCAGTATGAGTTTAATTCCGAATTTTTCTACTCAAGCATGCCTGCAAGCAAAGCAACCTCATAAGCCACACTAGGCTGTAGACGAGAAGCATACGACATCATTAGAACTCATACATTCTGATATTTGTGAGATGAATGGTGTATGGACAAAAGTTGGAAAAAGATACTTTATGACTTTAATTGATGATGCAACTAAGTACTGTTATGTGTTTCTTCTAAAAACTAAAGATGAGGTGCTAGAATATTTTAAGACTTATAAGGTTGAGGTGGAGAAGCAATTGGAAAAGAAAATCAAACGCGTTAGGTCTTATCGAGGTGGAGAGTATTTTTCCAATAAGTTTGATCTCTTCTGTTCGGAGAATGGAATAATTCATGAATGAACACCTCCATATTTGCCTCAATCTAGTGGGGTTGCCAAAAGAAAGAACCGGACATTAATGGACTTGGTGAATGCCATATTAGGAACATAGGGTATGGCTAGGGCATGGTGGGGGAGGCTATTTTGACTGCATGTCACATTCTGAATAGAGTTCCCACTAAAAATAGTGATATCACTCCGTATGAAGGATGGAAAGGAAGGAAACCATCACTCCATTACTTGTGTATGTGGGGCTGTTTGGCCATGGTTAACATACCAATTAATAAGAAACGCAAGCTCAGACCGAAGACCGTTGATTGTATCCTTTTAGGTTATGCGCACCACAACACGGCTTATAAGGTCTTAGTGATAAAATCAGAAACGCCTGAGATTTTAGTTGATTCACTTATGGAGTCACGAGACATTACTTTCTTTGAGAATATATTCCCGATGAAAGATGCATATTCTTTGCCTAGTTCGTCAAATGAATTTATTTCTGAACCCACGCCCACAGTTGAGCCAATTATAAACCCACATGGAAATGAAGAGGATGACAGTGGTGTAGCTCCTAGAAGGAGTAAGAGACAAAGGATTGCAAAATCCTTTGGTGAAGACTTCACTGTGTACCTCATAGATGATACTCCCATGACCATTGTAGAGGCATATGCATCACCTGATGCGGAATATTGGAAGCATGCAATCCATAGTGAGATGGACTCCATCACTGCAAATGGTACATGGGAAGTAACAGATAGACCAGTGGGTTGCAAGCTAGTTGGCTGTAAATGAGTATTTAAGAAAAAGCTTAGGCCTGATGGTACTATTAAAAAGTACAAGACAAGGCTTGTGGCTAAATATTATACACAAAAGGAACACGAGGATTTGTTTGATACCTATTCACCTATTGCCAGACTAACTACAATACGAGTGCTAGTATCCTTGGCTGTTTTCCATTGTCTTCTTGTCAATCAGATGGATGTGAAGATGAGTTTCCTCAATGGAGAGCCAGAGGAAGAAATTTATATGGATCAGCCTGATGAATTTATAGCACAAGAACAAGAGGGCAAGGTGTGCAGGTTACTCAAATCCTTGTATGATTTAAAGCAGGCGTCCAAGCAATGGCATGAGAAGTTTGATAAGACTTTAACATCTACTGGGTTTGTAGTAAATGAAGCCGACACTTGTGTATATTACCGCTATGGTGGGAGCAAAGGAGTAATCCTATGCTTGTATGTTGACGACATACTGATTTTTGGGACAAGTATCGATGAGATAAATGATGTAAAGTCATTCTTATCCCAAAATTTTGACATGAAAGATTTGGAGAAAACTAATGTGATCCTCAACATTAAACTTAATAAGGGTGAGAATGGGATTACTCTTTTGTAGTGTCATTAAGTGGAGAAGGTATTGAACCGCTTTGGCTATACAGATAGCAAGCCTTCTCCAACACCCTATGATTCTAGCCTAATACTTCAAAAGAATAGAAGGCTAGAAAAGAATCATCTGAGATACTCCTAGATTATTAGCTCACTGATGTACCTAGCTAGCGCAACCTGTCTCGATAGCTCATTCGCGGTAAGCAAGTTGAGTAGATTCACCTCTAATCCAGGAAATTATCATTGGTGTGGTATTGATCGGGTAATGCGCTATCTGAAGGATATAATGAGTTATGGAATTCACTATTCAGAGTACCTAGGGGTACTTGAAGGATATAGTGATTCAAATTATATTACAAATGTTGATGAGCTAAAGGCCACTAGTGGATATATATTCACGTTAGGTGGTGGTGCTGTCTCTTGGAGATCTTATAAGCATACTATACTTATAAAATCATGGAGGCAGAGCTCATGGCTCTGGATACAGCCTCTACTAAAGCTGAGTGGTTAAGAGAACTGTTGATGGACTTACCTATGGTTGAAAAACCAATTCCTGCTATTCTCATAAACTGTGATAATCAAACAGTTATCACAAAGATGAAGAATAGTCAGGATAATATGAAGTCCACCAAACATGTGAAGCACAGGCTGAAGTCTGTCAGGAAATTAAGAAGCTCTAGAGTAATAGCTATGGACTGCATCCAAACAGCTAAGAACCTAAAAATCCCTTTACAAAGGGACTATCACGTACTGTGATTGATAATGCATCGAAGGAGATGGGCTTGAGATCCATGTGAGTTAACCTCAGTGGTAACTCAACCTTTGTGATCGGAGATCCTATGAATTAGGACCTAGGAAGAACAAGCCGTTGGTTAATGGGGAAAGTACAATCCACCTTTAACCCACTCCGCTGGAGATGCAGTACTATCATTTCTGTAAGGAAGGCTGACTTTGTCTTAATGTGTTCTAAGGCTTTATAGCGAGATAGTGTCCTATAGAGTATTCTTCTAAGAACACACCTATGTGAGCCCAGAGTTTGTAAGAATTAGGTATTCATTAAGAAGCTCATGAAGTGAGACAGGAGTATGACTTGTACGCTCTACCCATGGGGTAGGCACATTGTAGTCTAGTATCAGTCAAGCCGCCAAGTGAAGCTTATTCGCACCAAACTGCCAAATCAAGGCCTAGTATATTGCGCAGTTATGGATGAGTCTATCTTGTTGTTCTAGGTGGAGATTCAACCTTAACCGGTCTCTGGTATATTAATAGTACTTTGGTACAGGGAGGATGAAGCGTGCCTTTGGGATCTGGTGGGGGATTGTTAGAAGATTTGGGCTGTCCTAAATAATAATTACAGATAAATTCCAAAGACCCACTCACACAAGCATGGTATGGTGGTGGGCTTTAGTCCCACATTTCTACTCTAGGAGTGAGGCCAACTTAAATGGCTGAGTTGTCTCCTACTAATTGAAGCTATTGGGGAGAGGAAAAGGAAGGAATCCACACGCACGCTCGCTCGCTTTGCCTCACCGGGCCGGGTCGGGCAGGTGAGCGGGGCGATGGGCGTGGGCGCACGACATGCACATGAATGGTCCTGCGATTTCTCACCTCGACCTTGCGGGTGTGCGGCTTTCTTTTGCTACTCGATATTTTTGCATGCATGGAGAAAATTGTGTTAGCCTATTTAGGCAGGAAATTATTCTTGCATTAATAGTGATTGCTCTAGTCGACTAACGGCAGATCAATCATGTTAATGTTGTGATTACACAGTTAATTACTTATCTTAGCTGCGACACGATGCTTGTATATATTGGGACAAGACATCATCCTCAATACAGAGAATTCATCTCTTCCCTTTGCCACTATGCTATGCTACCACCGTCTTCCACATCCCATCGCCAATGTGTCATCGGCACCGGGAGAGCAGGTCTCTGAAGCCTATGTCCCCTCTTGTCTATGCACGGGGTAGAGTTCGTATCAGGTTTTTGGGAAGTGTCGTCGCGACTACTCGTTGGACCTCTTCTTCCCTCTACGCCGTGTTCGTGGATCTCCATCGGCGGTCCGCTTCGTCTACTCTTGCGCTAGCTAGCGCCGACAACCCCACTGTAAGAATATCTTTGTTCGCTCTAGTTTTTCTTCTGTTACTAGCACTAGGGAGTTTGAGTTTATCTCGCTGTTGTTGTTTTCCTCATTGTCGGAATTAATTTATGCATCACTAAATTGCTATTATTTTCAACACCTCCCAGGCTATCGTGGCCACTATTGGTATTTATTAACACACACAAAAAATTCCGCAAGCATACGGATACTGCTATAGCTTTTACCCGGGAGTATTCTAGAGTATCTATTTATCCACAGAGAAGCAATGGTTAAAGAAGCTGATAATTCACCATCATATATCTACTAACTTAGTATACCAACTAGACTAAAGTGGTAATAAGTGGTAAATGATATGAGTTATGAATAATGACACACACATTAGAGAATTCCATAATAAATGAGTAGTTTAGCTAAGTTGATAGGACAATAGGTGAGTTCAAGGTTCCTAAATACTTCTCTATTACTTTGGTTCTATAAGGTATAACTAATTCATGGGTACATATAGCGATCACACAATAACACTTTGGAGCAGCAATACATTTCCAACTCTTGAGGGGGTGAGAAAGCGTAGTTGGGAGAAGGCTACCTAAAGCTCTACGAACATCAATCCTAACATGGTGGATTACATAGGCCTGGTCAGAGTTGTCACCTCTGGGGCTATCATAACTATCCGTGGGATTGGGCGCAATCTCAGCTAAACTCTAACTAGACACCATGTCTATGCTAGCGATTACTACACTAGTCATGATCTATAACTAGAGCACTCGATGCGAGCGGAGATCCCATGCCAAGGTATGATAACTATGCTAACCATGCATATGAAAGGCATAAAAGTAAATAGAGAAGATAAATATATTAAAACATAAATCTTGCAAAGGTAAGATACAAAGATATACCAAACCTTCGAAGAATTCCCCAGAACCTGAGCGTAGCTCGACTCTCCTAACTCTTATCTAGAAATAATCTACTACATTAGAAAGTCTAGCCCTAATTCTCTTGGTGTTGAGTCTTGATCAGAATGAGAGATGGCCTCCTAGAGGGGTAGAGGCGTCCTTATATAGGCCGAGGTGGAGTAGAGGCCAAGGAACTGCCACGTCATCGATCCACGTCATCTCCCTCGACAACCATTGGATAAACCGACCTAAAACCGCCTTAAATCAACGGAGTAGATCGTAGGAATGAGTACGAGGCGACGGAGGGTGAGTGGGCCCCACACTAGGTCAGGAGGCCTCCCTAGTGGGCCGACCGGCCCACTATGGTGGAGATTTGGCCCAGGCTTTTGTCGTGGTGTCTTCTGGAACCTTCTAGAGTTGTCTTTCGAAGTTTTCACGGGTAGAATCACTTGTTGTCGTCGGATAACCTATTTGGGGTGTATGACAGTGGCCCGGGGTTGTTTTCTAGATAAACCCTCCTGCATACAAATACTTATCAAAGCTCATGGAATTTATTAGTTTAAACCCTTATACCTATGTTTGGTGATGGGATCAAGCATATATGCAAGTTATGTTGACAATTTATAATTGGTATTAACGACCGTCAATAGCCACACTACCACAGATTGATTTATCATTGTTGCCACTTTCACTGCCGTAGTGATAGAAGCGACAGTGTGATACTTGCTCCGTCGATTGGGACGATAGCGAGGCCTCCAAGGACTAAAACCGGCAATTCAGACTTCTACCACCGACGGGTTAACAATAGATGCGGCAGTGGTATTTGGGTTGTATTTCGTCCATCACATGAAAAGCAGGGCCGATTGGGATATGTATTTTGCCTGCTGGCCCTAAAGTAGCATTTGGTCAACCGGCGGTAAATTCAGCGTGAGTGTTGAATTGCCTCAACTTCCAAGGCCGTCAAATCACCATTAATTCCATCGCCTGAAGCCTAAGAGCCGCGTACCCACTGCTCTACATATACCTCAGGCCCGGTGCCCTCTGAAATGAACCCTCATGTTCATCCATCATCCCCTTCCATTCCAATCTACAAAGAAAATGTCGGACAACCCCATCAACTTTCCAAGCAGTCCGTCATCCCGTGAGGACGAATTGCCTTCCCAATACTCCTCCGAGGAGAACATCACCTCCGATGATGGGATGTGTGATTATAGTCCTCCGTGGAGCTCTAAGAAGGAGGACCTGGAGGAGGAGGATGAGGACAAGGATGACACCGATGCCGATGCCGATGCTGATGCCGAAGACAACGACTCCGACTCCGACTCTGACTCTAACTTTGCCTCGCCTCCTCCCAAGCGAGCGAGGCGAGTGCGAGAGGATCATATATTTAGATTAAGCAGTTTATAGTTAGTATAAGTAGTTTTAATAGTTTAGGTTGGTTATTATGCTTCCGGACAAGTACAATCATATACTCATCCAAATTTTATCTATATGTTAGTTATATATAATCAATCAATGAAAAAAATGTATTCGCACAGATTTGATCTCTTCAATGCCACCTTTTTTATATGAAATGCAAAACAAGTTCTTTCCAATACTACTTCAAAATGTCAGTGCACGGATTTTATCTCTAGACGAATATTTTTTTAATTTTTTGTATATTTGTGAATGAAAAGGGAAAAACCCATCATGTATGATTGCGGTTGTTTCTAGGAGAATCTAAAAGCAGTTTAACCACTAACAATCATCGTATTATAGTGTTGGATTAGCGTGGCAATGGTCGGCTTAATATGGACACTGTTTAACTTATCCCGTGCCATCCATTCTCGTTGTCGATCAATCCGGACTGTCCATTTGGCAAAAACCTAGAAGCGCCCGACCCATTCCCAACTCCACTCGGGTCCTGTCAACGCCTTGGTGGCAGTTCAACCAACAAAAAAACCTCAATACAAATCCATTAGTTCTCCCCACCCGTTGTTGCTTCATCTTCATTCTCCCCACCCATTGCTTTATCTTCATTTTGACCCATCACCTGTACTTGCCCTGCCTTAAGCACCTTGCATTGTCATCGTGGACAACACCCCGTGAAGTTTAGATGGATTCAGTCACCCCCCTATTTGCATTTGGTTCCAATTGGTTTTGGGTTCGGTATCATTTTTGTTTATATTTGGAATTTCTTCATTGCAACAGATGTCTTACTTCAGAAGAAGTCATTTCAATATGAGCAACCTTGCATTTTGGTAGCTAGGGGTGGCACTAGGACCCTAGATGATGTTGTTTGCTACTTAGGGATAGAGCATTCACTCGGACCGACTATTGATTGTTGAAGCCGCTGTTTGTCACCTTCTCGTACAACAAATTTGACAAGAATCGTTTAAGACCCTGTTTGTGGAAAGATTTTTGTGCTTTACAGGACTGGACAGGAAGTAGACATACTTTATAGATACAATGTGTCTGTGCACGGAGATGTTGTCATCTTCGCTACAGTTCACTACCTCTGGCTTTTAGGACCACATCAACCAATTGAGTACCTTAGCAACTGCCTACCCATCCGACATTAAGTCTTAAAATTTGTGAAACTTTTATGTTAATGAAGTTTATATGTACTGATGAAACCTCTGGACTAGTATGTATAAGTACTGTATAATCGTTGAACTATTACTTTGGTTGAACTGTTAATTGAATCAGTTGGTCTTGATTGTGGTCCACGTGCACACCTCTATGTAAGCACAGAGGATCCAAAACATGCCTTCTTCTACAGGCGGATAGTACCCTGAACTGCCGGTGACACAACATTTCATCTTAGCGGGAGTGCAAGGGTTTTGAAGGACGATTTGGCACCTTGGTGGGAAGCAAAAGCGTAGACAATGGACCTCAGCCGACCTCTTCACTCAGAGTGTGCAACACTTTGAACCCTGACTGCTCCATGGCTGCATCTAGCTCCAACTCCTCCAAGTGGTCGGCACCATCCTAGGGCACCATCGCGAGAAGAACACCGGATTCCAGAGGAGGAGGCTACAATGGGAGGGGGCCGCCCATCCCGTGCCACATCGAGAATCACCCCTACGCATACAAGCCACCACTTTTGTGTCGCTGCAGCTTGAAGACGTCGCGGTGGATTTCATGGAGTGATGAAAACTCAGGACGTCAGTACCACAGATGTTGCAGGGCAAATAATATAACTTGATTTCTTTCTTGTTCATTCTGTTTTCGCAATGCAAATGCTAAAATCCTGTTGTACATATGGTAATTTGGTTTTTTTGGAGCCTGACTTAGATTATGGGTTCTTTAAGTGGCATGATCCCTCGTATGAAAAATTTCTGAGGACTTTGATTTTGGATTTATGTAACAAGATTTGGGAGCTGAAGGTGAAGGCTAATATTACAGCAAATGAAAAACATCTGCAGGAGGAGGAAGAGATTATGCCACAGATTGAAGAAATGGCCAGGGCTCCAACGAAGATGATGGAAGATTTTGTACCTTTGAGAAAGAAATGTGCTTCCTATTCTTATTTCACCTATTTTGTACTTACCTTATTTCTTGGTAGGTTCATTGACAAGTTGCTTAATTTACCGCAGTAGATTCAAGTATCAATTTATGTATCGGACTGAAATCTATCACTTTTGTACAACCATTGTGGAACTAAATGCAAGGTGATTAACCAGGTGTTTAATTTATTGAACTATAAATGATAGTAGATCCAAGTATCAATTGATGTGTTGGAGGCATCCTACTTTCATGGACACTGGGCCCTGGTACAGGGCAACCAATTTATTGAAATATATATACACTCTCCTACGGTCCTACCACACCTTCCTCCTATCCATTCTCCACTCTGCTCTCTTGCTCTGCTTCACCCTGCTAGCGTCGAACGAAAGGCAGCCTCTCGTGTGCTCACTACTCTATCACCTCCAACCTCGATGGCGCACAAATCTTCAGCACACCATCCCCGCTTCTCTTCTCCTTCCGGATCTAAGGCAACTGCACTGAATCTGATCCTTCATCGGATTCTATATTCTTTTGTATTGCTCTCTCATGCTCTCTGCTCCTTCACCTCCAACCTAGCTACAATAATTTTGTTGGATTTGCAGATGAAAATGCATCTTCCCATTCTAGAGTTTGTGGGGCCTTGTATATCCATGGAGTGCAGCTTGTGAGCCTTATTGTCCTCAGAATTGGTTCACCGAATCAGTGCATTGTGAACAAAGTCGATGAGCTAAAGAAAGTGTACCAATGGATGTGCACAGGGTTGTAGTGGTCAAGGCTCAGGATGACATGGAGATTGACAATGATCCCATAGAGGTCGATAACGATCTGCAAGATCTTATGGAGATTCACAACGTTCCCATGGAGGTCGACTAGGATCTGCATGGAGAATGATTAATTATGCAACAAATGATGTACACATGAAGGCCTTTTAACTTTTGCATAGTGTCAGCCTAATTAGTATCTGCATTTTAGCCTTCAGTATGCATGTTAGCTTGGTAGTGTCCACCTACTTATTCAGTATGAATGTATGGAACTCAAGTTGGATTCCTTTCAATCTGAGAGTACTGGCATTGTGCTTTCCTTATGTTTTCTAAGTGTGTGTTTTGGCTTTCTTTCAATGTAAATCGGTGTGCCTTATTATTCACCATCGAACTTAAGTTGGTTTCCTTTCAATCTGAGTACTGGAATTATGCTTTTCTTAGTTTTCTAAGTGCGCAGTTTCGTTTTGTTTCAATGCTAAACATTTAGATTATGTGCCTTAGTGTTCATCACTGTATCATACGAAGGTCTCTTGGTGGTAATAGGACCTAGCCGCCGGTGATGGTACTGTGCATTTACCGCTGCTTAGTTGCAAAATTTCTAATCCCACGTTTGAACCCTCCTACGCGGAACTAATGAAAGTTCGATTCCTACATGCCATAAAAGTTACGTAGAGAGCAAGCAACCCCTACTCTAACATCCCCCCAACCCCAACCCCCGCACCCTCCACCCCGTCGCCACCCTCTCCCCCCCACACACACATAGCTTTTCTTTTCCTCATTGCCGCTCCTGCTCATCAGCACTGCTCAGCTCTTGCTCCACGTTGGTGCACATCGCCGGATTGCCCGCACAGATCCATCGGCAAACGAGTTGCTGCTGTCATTGGTGTTGCCACTCGTGCTCACCGCCACTAGATCCAAAGGCAAGTGTAATAAGGCCTTACTTGCATCGCCATCCCTTCTCCTCGAAACTCATCTCCTTACTAATGTTTATTGATGCAATTCCATGGCAGGGCAGTCTCATCTCTTCGGCTAGTGGTGTCCTTCTAGATGAAGGAGACCCCCAACATGAGGAACATAGTGGACAACCTCTCAGATGATGTGCTTGTTGACATCTTCCGCTACCTCCCCGTCCGGTCCTTGTGCTACTGCAAGTGTGTCTATCGCTCCTGGAATCACGTCATCTCCGACTCCTATCACCGTAAGAAGCTTTCACAGACTATTGTCGGCTTCTTCTATGGTAGCTGGTGGAAGGGCAATCGCCACATCACCAGCTTCACCGGTGAATGGCCCTCCTTATCCTTCTTGCCTTTCCCCCTTTAAAAAGTCCTAGTCTCAAATTGTTGCAACGGCCTCGTCCTTTGCTGGTGTGCTAGGCTTGATGGATTACAACGCTATGTTGTCTATAATCTGGTGATCCACAAATGGCATGTACTGTTGCATAGTATCCGTTCTATTGGTCAGACTCGCTTAGGTTTATACGTCCTCGCACTTCCATGTGATTGAATTTGTTGAGGTGGAGGGTGCATACATAGGTGTGGAGATCTACTCATCTAAAACTGTAGCATGGATCTTTAAGGAATCTGAATGGGACGAGGGTAGTATTGTTCTACGTTCAAAATCGAGAAGTGTTTTTCTTAATGGTTTTATGCACATGGTTTAGTACTCTGTGATAGTTGCTATGGATATGGAGGGAAAGACATATAGAGGACAATTCGTAAACCAGGTGGTGCTGAAATATCCATCCAACAAGCCCAAGATCACCTATGTGTGTGCTATGCTGATTTTCGCAATAGGTCTTGGCTTTTAGTGTGGATACTTAAAGACTATAGTACTGATAACTAGAGTTTGAAGCATGTTGTGGACACTGAGGAACTGTTTGGACACATGAATATTAAAGTTGGTTTTGAGTTTTGTGATGAGGAGTACAGAGTAATTACAGTTCACCTAGAATAGAAATTTATTTTCCTTGTTGGGAAGGATAGAACATTGATTGCATATGACATAGACCATAGAAAGGATCATGTCCTCTATGACCGTGTCATCTGCTTTTGTAGATCAAGAGTGTGTTCCCTTGTTCATGGAGTCATTAGTAGAGCAGTAAACGTGCATTTCCTGCATTTTGTCATCACAACAATCTTTGTTTAGGTAGGAAGTTGTTTTCATTCTATGTATGTATAGGCCAATTTTGTCTTGTTAACTAAAGAAATAATATGTTCAATATTATTAATTCTGCTGCTTTGTTTAGATTATGGATCATAGATGAATAAGAGGGGTTCCATGGTGCATTGGCTACCAATCCGAAAAATGCACTAATTATATTTATTTTGCCTTGCAAGCAGGAGTGCCACATAGAAGGAGCACAACTATGTCGTTTCGTTATGTAAGTCTATATACATCAGTACCTTTAGTATGCTCTATGTACCGCTTATGTTAGGACATCAGTTGAGAAAGATGTTATGGTAGCGTCCATTGTTATTGTAAAAAGTACTTTTATTTATGAACATAATTTATGGATGTAATGATTATATATCTGTATGTTTTGTGGTCATGAAGCTATTAAGGGCCTAGCTGAATTAGTAATTATTGTGAAACCGGATGAAATTTTGTCACCATTGGATGTAAGTGTCGTTCATTGTTTTGTTATCACCATCGTTGTTATACGTATGATGCGGCAGGGATCAAAAGTATATTACCATTGAATCCTTTAGTAACCTGACACCGACTAAACGATCATCAAGCGAATCATGGTGCAAGGCGACGTTGACCATGACCTTTGTACTGGCGGATTATACGTTGAAGCGATAGTGGTGTTAACCTCTACACATGCATCTCGTCCGTCAAAACGACACTGAACCCACACCACTGATAATCGGGTCGAAGTACAAGGCCACGGTGCTGGTGACCACTACATAGTCAGTTGATGTGCCCACACGATGGTTTTTATAGCCTCGACATAGGCGGATCATTTGCCAATGCGGTGGTATTAGTGTACATCCACAACCGGGTCGTGCTCCAATGCGATGAAAGTAATGACCTAATTACGGATGGATCATAAGCTAATACGGCGGTGTTAGTGTACACTGCAGTCGGTCCTAGGTGCCGACGGTGAAGACTATAATCATCACTACCGATAGCTTACTGCCGAGGCCAAAATTGGACTGCGATGAGGGTTACGACATGACTGTAAAAGATCTGAGTGTAGTAGCGCCACCTCCCAGCCAGGTGCGACCTCTTGGAGGGTGGCTGGCTCATCCTTGACAAAATGTTTATCAGAGCAAAAAAATGTATAAGGCCTCCATCTACGTGATGCGCAGCACCTTGTGAGACTCCTCCACCGTGAGGCTCACCATGGGCAACGCCGCGTCCGGCTCCTGCCTGGCCATAGTTGCATTTGCCTCCTCTGCTCCATCATCTCGATGCAGGGCAGGGGAGCAGAGAAGATTAGAAGGTAGTGCAGCACATTTCCTAGTACTAATCCATCCATCTCAAGCCATTCACCTTTGTCACTGCAACAAGCAAGCACAGCAGATTACGTGTGCGATAGTCTGCACGTAGCTACATAGGAGACGATCTGAAATTCCTCAATACAGAACACTGAATTCCTCAACACAGTTGTGCGGTCTTGATGATGCGCGCGTACGCCGCCACCGCTGCGGAGTCCCCCGTGGAGATGCGCTTGTGGCCGCCACAATGCATGCCATGATGGGCGACCGGTGACCACGCCAAGGAGCGCTAGGATCTCTTTCCGCGTCTCTTGCGACCACGCCGAGGAGCTCATTGAGTCCATCCGCCAGCACACCGGCTCCGAGTGCCTTGTTGATGAGGCCACAGGGTCTGCCTCCGCCAGATCCGTGGCCACCCCCGGCATCAAGCCCATCAGTGTCGTCCGCCTTGAGCAGATGAGCAAGGCCATCCAATGGCTCATCATTGAGCTCCAACACAGTGCCTCCATCCTCGATCTACCCCCGACGCCGTGCTTGACCAACTGTTGGACCACTAGACGATGACGACGGTGATGAACTCCTTCTCTGCTTCACGCGCAAAGGGAAGTTTCGCGCCAAAATATGGCGCCAGGAGGAAACCGCGTGTTGACACTTCTTAGTGTTATCACTAGAATGGATTAACCTATCCTATGCAATGACACTAGAAGTATGTGGGGGTATAAATCAGGTGCACAAAAGAATTCTAAAGTATATACAAGCACACAGATAATATACCGATGTAGCACTTCACCCGGGAGTATTACCGAGTATCGTTATTTATATTTTATCACTAGGAGGATAGAGTGAGAAACTAAACCTATAACTTAACCCCTAAGCAGCAATAAGGACTGAGATGATAGGGCTATAGAGAAGATCACTAAAGTCTCCTAGTTCTAATCTTTGCAAGTGTTGTTATACTATTCCGTTGGGGACATTATCTAAGAAGAAACACTAGCAGAGAGTGATTTCCACTTAGCAACCGAGTCCTACTTGGCCTAGCTAACGGGAGGTGGCCTATAACAGACTCAACAAGGCTTTTTAAGTCACCCTTGTGATCTACCACTGGTCCGACTAGTAGGGTGCATCCACGAGTATCCTAGTCTAAGCACCTCGCTTACACTAAAAATACTACTTCAATTCAAGACCTATAAGAATTAAAGTACTCAAAAGAGTCGCAAACCAGAAGAATATATATAACAAGTACTTACTAGAATTAGAAGTTGAAATACTAGAGAATCTCAAAAGCAAGCTCCCGCAGAGGAACTTGATCCCGCAGGTACAAGGCGTAGAGCAGACACCGACAGGCCGCGACTTCTCCAAACTCTTCCCCCCACTCTATCTCACTATATCTAAAGACTAATCTTAATCTTGAAGACTACAAGACTAATCTCTCTTAATTGTTTGGCTCTTGATCCTATCTAGGACTTCTTGATTGTAGATGTAGCTTCAGGGTTTCTACCCAGGATGAGGATTATCTAATTAGGGGAGAGGGGGTCTGCTTATATAGCCCCATAGGATGCACCGCAGCCATCGGATCAAACCGACTTGAAACAACGGCGTAGATGCAAACCCTAAGGCAGTGGAGAAACCGACATACGAGACAGAGGCTGATAGGAGACCCCACCGGTCGGTCGCCCTAGCCCATGGGCGGCCGCCGGTGGTCCTGCCAGGTGGGTCCCACCTTGTCTGACGTGTATTCTCGTGTCTTCTAGATTCTTCTTAAGTCGGTGCCGCGGTAAAATATCGATTTTAAACTGACATGTGGGTCTAGCCTTGCTCTTTTCATGTTTAATCCCTGCGAAACACAGATTTACCAAAACTCGTGGAATTATGTCAGTATAAATCCTATCTCTATGGTTGGTATTGAATTATGTCCATTTCCATACACAGTTGACGGTTAAAATTGATGGTTATCTACCGTCAACACCGCGCGGGGGGAAGTCGGATATGTGCGATGTCTACGACGCGTAACTTTACACGGATTGGGGGCATTTTTTTTTGCAAGTGCCAAAATTTTAAGAGGATGGATTAGGAGTTGTCGGAGAGGTGTTTTTTCCAATCTTGCTAAAAACAAGGATTGGGAGGAGATTTAGGATACTCTTACAGATGCTCTAAGCTCCTACTCCCTCCATCCTGTAATATATTGCATTCTAAGAATTTTAGGACAAATTAAGAGAGAACATAAAAGACACATGTACCATTATTTTATTTCCTAATCAGACGCTATCATCAACGTGATTGATGGTGATTGAATGATAAATGGAAAATATTTAATGCAAAATTAGTTTTTGTCCTATAGAATGCATTATATTTAAGGACAAATTTTAAATGCTAGAATGCACTATATTACAGGACGGATGGAGTATTTGAATATAGTGAGTTAACCATTAGTTGTGTTAGTTAGGAGAAACAAGCTAATAGCTAATTGTTAGTTGTTGGTAGGTAAGAGTAACACATTAACTGAACTTATTACTTGAGGATCTAAACAGTTCCTCAACTAATTTTTAGCAACTAACTATTAGTCACAGGGATCAAATAGATCATATAAGGCTGGGCAATTAAATTAAGTAGATAGATAGATTATACTTAATTTTTTAGCAGCTAACTATTAGTCACAGTTCCTCAACTAATTTTTTGCTTTGGCTACTAGAATTTTGGCCCTAGTCTTATCTAAATGCTGGATCTGCCACTGAGTACCACAGAGCAGAGGGAACGAAGAAGCTGGAGAAGCGGTGCTTCTAGAAGCGACACTGCCATCGCAAGCGAAGGCGCCGGCACCAGCCGCGGCGCCATCATTGCCGATCGACGCCTGCTTCTTAAGCAAGTCCTGAACCTTCCCTCTCTCTGGCACTTAAACTCGAGTTTCCTTCTCCCTCACCCTCTTTTTTCTTAGTTCATTTCACATACGTGTGCCTTTTCCCTGGGCCTTCGGTTTCTTGAACCAATCCGAGAAACTGCCTCGCGCGTTTATTGCTGTGGTTTCATCTTAAATCGAGATATTACATATATGTTTCGATTGGATTTTGGTGTGATTGTAAGATGCACGGGTCATGGAAGAACCCTAGATTGATAGACTGTACCTGATCAAGTACATTTCTCGAGGTGGGCAGTAGGGGACAGGGATCTGTTGAGCTCTTTCATTGAGCTCCTCAGCTTTGCTGGCACCTGCCGCTCTTGGCGTGCCGCTTTCGCCTCATACCCATCTAAATCCACATTCTGCACCCTGCTCCCGCCTCTCGTCGTTCGGCCCCATATCAGTGTCTGTGCTCCTAATCTACCTTCCAGAAGTGATGATGGTAACGAGCTCCGCACGTGTCAGGTCCTTGATCCAGCCAACATGAAAAATACCCTTCGCTGCCAGATTCCTGAAGAGACATTTGAGAAGTTGAACTTTGCCGGCTCTTCCTATGGGCAGCTGATTTGCGGTCACGGCAGAAATTGTCTTATCGTGGATGTGTTCACTGGTGCCAAAGTTTTACCTCCACAGCTCCCATTTGGCGACAACACTTATTTCTACTCTTGGCATGCTGACAACTCCCCTTGCATCACCAAACTCACACCTCCTAGTTTGCGTGCAACTAGAATAGGGTGGTCAGTGTCTGCTTGATTGGCTGATTGGAAGTGATTCTTGGTCAAAACTATAGCTCAATCTTGATTATGCAGTTATGCAGATTGTGGAGTTCAACGGTCAATTCATCACGATGGACACCCACCCCAGGCTCTAAACTTTGTCCTTGGCCCCCCAGCTTGGTCTGCAGGAGATAGCAACTGTGTGGTTTGACAACATGCATGGATACCCATATACACAGCCTTGTCTGGTGGTATATAGCGGCATGCTTCTAATTGTTAACTACAACTACTACTGGAGCACATCATCTGGAGCACCTGTCAACTACAAAGCCTACCGCCTGGACATGTCCACTGAACCTGCAACTTGGGTGGAGGTGGTGAAATGGAGAATGATGCCCACTTTGTTGGTGATGATGTGCGGAGACCGGCATTCTCTTGCATGAGCCCAGGACGATGGGGCGGGAGAAGCAACTGCCTGTACTATGCTCATTATACACAACCATGGGTCTTGCATGGGCTGGGTGATAATACATATGCCATTTGGGATGATTCCACTAACCCTTACCTTGAGTACCGCAGGGGCATGTACATCAAGCTTCAGCCATTCTGGGTGTACCCAAGCATGTTCTACTTAGATGGACAGTGATCCGTACCTGCCCTATGTTGCTGGAAGGTAGACTTTTGCATTCGAATAGATGATGTCAGTATGGTATTAGCACTTAAGTCACTTTTCTCGTTGAGAGTGGTGCCCCCGGTTTGAACACTCCTTTTTCCCTATCTGAATGAGGTTTTGGTAACGTTTTGTGTGCATTTAAATAGTGTGTGTATATGAAGAAAAAAGAGTAAAATACACGTTGTGTCCTCAAACTTTTGAGGCATTCCTATCTGGGTCCTCGAACTAAAAAAACGACTACGTGGGTTCCTAATCTACTGCTGTTGTACACCAATGGTCCAAGACCTGCCACATTAGTGCTAGCATCTGACGTGGCCGTGCCACAGTGGCAGCTGGACGCGACGTCCTCATCATCCGCCGCCGAGGAGGAGGCGTGGAGGGGCCTGCTATGGTGGCGCTCTAGGCTGGTTATGGCGCAGTTGTAGGCTTGGCGGCCTAATGTTGGTATCTTCCCAAGCGACCACATTGGGGATGTGGCCTCACCCGAGAACGCGCACATGGCGTTGCCTGCCATCCCGGCCGACCCGACAGAGGGCGCTAGCGCGTCGTCATCGGGGTGGAGCAGGATGAGGACCTCCTAGTCCGGCAGCAGCACGGTGTCGAGGTCCGAGTCCGAGCCATGGTGACCCTGCCCTACCGCTTGAGGGACAATGGGCGAGGTGCGCCTGGCCTTGTCCTCGTCCCTCCGCCTCCGGACGGCGCGGAGGAGGGTGGTTAGCGGCTGGCAGTGGCGCGACGGCACGAGCTGTAGCGCGCGGCGCGCGGGCAAGTAGGCGGAGGACTTGGTGGAGGTGGTGAAGACGAGCAGCGCGGCGAGGGAGAGGGTGACAAGGAAGAGTAGGCGCAGTAGGGCCCTGATGGTGCTGCGACGGTGTGGCGAAGGCAATGGCGGCTGCTGGGAGGAGGTCCGAAACCTTGCTGCATTGCCGGACCTCCTCCCAGCGTTCCGTGACGAGGGCGCGCTGCTGCTGCTCAAGGTCGAGGCCTTACAAGAAAAATATGAATATAATATATTACTATAATAATATATCATCAATTATTTATTTTATTTAATAGAGATGTAAATAGAGATTAACAATTATAGCATAGCAACAAAACTTCACAAATTAACAGCATAATAGTCATAGATATATTGGATATATGTATAGCAATTAATGAAGATATATGTGCTGATAAGACGAGTATAAATTACCCGTGGGTACACGGGTATGGGTAGTATGTTCTCGTACTCGTATCTTATATATATTTTACCCATTAGTATACCTGTAGGTGAAAAAGTCTTCTCATACCTGCCTCTTTAGTGCTTATTTGGATGCATGTGTATCCACCTCAATCCACGTGTGTTAGAGTGAATTGGAATGAAACCACTTTAACACATGTGGATTGAGATTAATACATGCGCATCCAAACAAGGTCTTAGCTTTAGGCCTTGTTTGATACATGTGTATCTATTTCAATCCACATGTGTTGAAGTAGATTGGAATGGAACTTAGTTTAATTTCACTCTAATCCACTTCAATATATGTGCATTGAGATGAATACATGCACATCCAAACAAGGTCTTAGCGGGTAAAATCCGTCGGCTAGTTGGGTTTCGGATATCCATTGCTATCCTGGTGATGCTGATGCATGAGCATGCTCAGGCATAGGTGCACGCACCACGTCCCGCGTTCTCCGCCTTGCATAAAGGTCGGCACCTTCCTCTCCTGTCTCCTCTCACGGTTCCCCTTCCCATTTCCGCCTCCATCCGCGTCGAGGGACACACCGCCTCCGGCCACACGCGGCAAGACGATCCCCATTCCCCAGACATGAGCGGGGCAGAGGAGGAGAGATCCGGCACCGCCGCCACGGATGCGGGAGGGGAGGAGGAGAGACGGGAGAGGAGCGTCGGCCTGATGGCCGGCCTCGTGGACAAGGCCAAGGGCTTCGTGGTGGAGAAGGCGGCGCAGATCCCCAAGCCCGAGGCGGCGCTGGATCACGTCTCCTTCCGGAGCATCAGCCGCGAGGGCGTCGAGCTGCACAGCCACGTCGACGTCAGCAACCCCTACTCGCACCGCATCCCCATCTGCGAGATCACCTACACCTTCAAGAGCGCCGGCAAGTACGTCATTCATGCATATGTCCCTCTCTCACATGCATGGCCACATTCTGATTTCGCTTAATTTAATATATCATATACTATACGCGCATGCCTGATCTCTCATTAATGCCCTAGGGTGATAGCGTCGGGCACGATGGCCGACCCCGGGTGGATCGCGGCGAGCGGCAACACCAAGCTGGAGCTGCCGGTGAAGGTGCCGTACGACTTCATCGTGACGCTGATGAAGGATCTGGGAGGGGACTGGGACATTGACTACCTGCTGGAGGTGGGGCTCACCATCGACCTCCCCGTCATCGGCGCCTTCACTATCCCGCTCACTACCGAGGGCGAGATCAAGCTCCCCACCTTCCGGGACTTATTGTTCTAAGCAATTCAGATGTTTGGCGAATGAATCGATTTATTTTCAGATCATAATCGGTGCTGTATCCAAAGCAATGATGGTCGATTAGCAATATTTGGGCTTTTTCTTATAAAAAATGTTCAGGGATTTAAAACTATATCACACCGGTGTGAAATAGAGTTTAAGCTTGACCGTCAAAAAAAAATCTAACCTGATGTAGCAAACGTGGCCTCTATGCCATGACCATGTGTTTGTGGTTGGAATGATATATACACTAGTAGCAGGGCGCGCGCCATCGCGCGCACGGTCGTGTAATTATCCAAGGGATTGTAAGGGTGATTTAGCTGTGGAATTACATGGATGTGGCATGTTTGTTTCGGCATTTCATAGTTAAAGTACAGAGAACCATGAATATGAGGAACCATAATAGCACATTCAGTTTGTTGCATATTATATTAGTACAGGTAGCATACATGCCTATTGAAGGGTATGGATAAGCAGGCATACAAGGCTACGATAGTGGCAGACGACTTTAGCTATCTAAATGGTACATGGAATTGCAATGGCCTAGCTATTATACAATCAACATGCCTGGAAATTGGTTTCATGCTTCTTCGTACAGTATGACCTTTTGCTAGTGTGGTCTGGAACACTTTGGAGTTATATATGTTCGGCATGCGTGCGAAATATGACCCATCTTGTAGGTGTCAGGTATGATATGATGTTGTGCATGTTGCAAAAGGGTGAAGCTTGTACCTTGGTAAGTGCTGTGACCTGTTTTGACGAGGGGAAAAAACTGTTGAGTGGAAAAAAAATGCATTGGAATAGAATGACTGTATGGCAAAGAGGCTATTTCGTTCTACATTTACCCTGGTACTGCCTTGATGTTATCTCAATGAAATGGCTTAAGAATCAAGGCCGGACACAGTTTGGCAAAGGAATCTAATGAACTTTTTAAGAAATTTAAAAGGTTCACTAAGTACGTATGTTTTACAATTACCAAGTATATAGTCTAAGAAACAGTCGGTTGCATATCTATCGGAGGTACTGAAGGAAAAGTAAGAACGAACATTGGAAAGTGTATGTAGTTACAGATTATTTAAAAATAATTATATTAAAGCAGTATATTAGTGGCTGATAATAAGACTATGTGCATGACCAATGAATCATATAATGCCTACCTAGCTTGGGGCGTTAGAATTGTGAGCACTATCCCTTGGTTGATGCTTGGAGCCAGTAGATGTAGCCCTGTAATTTATATGCACATGTTTGTGAGCAATTGTATGTGCCTGGATGAATTGGAGCATATATATGGGTCCGTAATTTTACCTTTTTCGCTTCTCGCTGTAGCAGTAATTCAGGTGAATTGTTTCGATCATCCTGTATGATTTCTCTTGTACCCAAAATTTCACCTTGTACAGTTTCCTAGAAAACAAAGGTAAAATGGTTTACCAAATTCCGAGATAGTAAGGCCCATGAAAACGGTAGAGCAGCAATTTTTCAGGCATATATTGGTGAGGTCACCTTGTCAGTGACTGTTATCTGCAAATAACTGCCTGATATCTAATGTACATTATGTTTGGTGAGCTCGATCCCAGATAGGTATCTTTAAAAATTATTGGTTGGAAAATTGAATGAAGTGTTGAGCAAAGGTACCTTCTGTGCTTATTGTTTGGTTCTTCGGACACATAAGACTAACTGTAGATATGTCCATGTGCATCCTTCTTCCTGCAGAAAGCTGAGCATGGTTACCAAAACTGTTGTAAAGGCAAATCATTAACCACGTGGCGTGCATCATCCATGAGTGAGGCATTCGTGAGTAAAGGATGAAATTAGAGAGGTAAATAAAATTAATCTGTACTGCCAAAATATGTATCCAATATTAGTCTGAATTAGCTGCTTAGCAGAAATACTATTTCTGAGTTGTCATTCATCGGTAAATACAAAATGCTAATGGGACAACATCCACCAATTTCTTCAATCCCATACAACTATGGGAGGTTGAAGCTGATATGTATGGGAAAATAAATATGAAAAAAGAATTCAGTGAATCAAGGATACATTATAGGTACTCTAGGAAATGGCGAAGCTAACATATTAGTAAGTCAAGTCAGGCTGGAAGCCAAATTGAAAAGTTATATTAATATAAATGGATTAACTGGAGAAGTCTACCTTCATGAGACGAGGCACCATTATTCTAAAAAAATGAGGGAAGAGGCACGTTCACGCATGTGCATAGATTTATGAAAGTAACAGGGAG
This sequence comes from Saccharum hybrid cultivar R570, assembly GCA_038087645.1. NCBI lineage: Eukaryota > Viridiplantae > Streptophyta > Magnoliopsida > Poales > Poaceae > Saccharum > Saccharum hybrid cultivar. The sequence goes on from JAQSUU010000100.1 coordinate 2,185,438, forward strand.
GCAAGAGGGTACTGCAAAATCCATTCGACATATATGTATTTGATGGCAAGGTAAACGCTTTGCATTTGGCTACATATGTTGAATTGGTGCGTAAGAAGTGTAAGGATTTAAATTGCCAAGAAGTGTAGGGATTTTGATTACCTTGGAGAACATACTTTACTAATTTTGAGGATTGAACTGTCTCTAAATTCTGATAATACATGGAGATGGTTGTCATAGACTGACTATGTACTGTTGGCAATGTTCAGTCATCCTGTGAAAAGCACTGAAGCAGATGTTCAAGTGGGACATGAAGGCATATATAAACTGAGAGTCTGAGACAATGGAAGAGATGGACCAAAGAAAAACTTCTAGAGCTAGATAATTCACCCTTATATGATTGGATAAAACAAAACAATTGACATGAGCATTTTGTGGCAAACAGGCTGACAGTTGCAGTGGAAGATGGCCTGGTTTTTGGCATAGTTGGAACCGGAGCAATGATTAACGACCTGCATAAAGAGAAACCCCCAAAAGATGCTGTCTATATGAGTAGAGGATCTATAAAGCATTTCAAAATAATCAATTTCAGCAAATGAATATGAGGATTTTATTATGAGTTTTGCACACTGCAACAGTAGTCCAGTGACATTCATATGAGATTATGAGTTTTGCACAGTTTCACAGAATTATGGGGGCACAGCAATACGCGTAATCAAGCAAGGGCACGATGATAATTTCCTTATAAATTGACATATCAAAGAACCACTATAATTCTATTTCAGTGACGTAACCCAGTTTCAGTAAAGCACCAAGGACCTGACAAATAAAATACAAAATAAAAGCACAATAGTTGGGAAAGTTATTAGACCGTAAAAACTTGTAGCAGTGGAAAACTAAAGGTAATCCCCAACTGAAATAATTGGCAAGCGGTTAGCATGGAAAAGATAACTCTTTCATGAAGCCCACAATATTAGCACGACAAAATTTTAACTCAGTTATCAATTAACAGGCTGAAAAGAGACGGGGAAAAAAGCCGAACTAACACTACTCATGACCATTGCCGTAGCCATGAACATAATAGGTACATGTAAAGGACGAATCGTCATAGGTCCTGAGCATTGCCTGAGTTAGCAGGGAAAAAGAAAGACATGTAAACTGTGTAACGATAGGCCACGATCACTACAAATCAGACATTGAACATGGTTTGATGCAGTCATGACAGCAGGAGCGCATTCACTGCAAAATAAATCCAGCAGCAAAGGATACACCAAAAATAATAAGCAATCATCACAGAGTTGACATTAGGTAAGAGCAAAATCATATTTCAGACCAGGTCCTGCTACTTACACTATGTCTAGCTGAAACCAACGAAGAGGAAACTGCAACTTACACTATGAAGGGCTGAAGGCACTTCCTATTTACTGCAGCCAAGCTTGTAAGGGTAAAAAAGGCCTGTATTCGTAAACTTGGAATCTCTGAATTTTCTTTGTCACTACGAACATGAAATTGCTTCCTGTGTGTTGAATTACCTGGTCACTGCAGCAAAGCATAGACAAATATTAGTAATGAGAAGAGCGGTACTGGAACTCCAGTACAGGCATCTGGCCAAGCATGCTGGATTAGGCAGCACTCAAGAAGAGTTGACCTCCCAAAATTCTCACTATGTGGCCTATTATTATCTCCCTCTCAGGTATACATCTTCAACTGTCCTGCGATTACGGTAAATCCATTAAGGGAGCCTACAATGAGTAGTCTAGGTGCTCGTGCACTATTACAGCAAAATTGAAGAAGCATTTGAGACATAATTTCTTTGCATGTTTATTCAGTGGACACTCACTGTTTTATTCACCTCTTTCTTGGTACCTGCTTGGGTGTAACTGGACACAAGAGGGGGTTGTCAGCAGGGTCTAGGGATGCAGGCAATAATAATAATAAGAGATGACAATGGAAAATCACAATTACACCTGACAAGTTTCTCATATGCTTGTGGTAGCAAGTATACACAGCAGCTCGCATTAAAAGAGCGTAGATGGCACGCGAATAAGCAGGTCCAATTGATGAACTTAAATCCGTAAAAAGAACATAATACCTCCTATTGTTCGTGGTCCGGTGTACCGAATTCGTCCAGCCAACAGCCTGCGATCTCGTGTGGACTGCTCGCTCCCCCAAGAGAGCAATCTGAAGATGAGTAAAAGGACCTGAAGGCAACCCATGGTAAGAATGTAATATGGTTGAACCTGAGGTGGCCTAATGAGTTATTTGAACTAATCATGTAGGTAGGCCAATTTAGATGCAATTTAAAATCAGGAAAACATGATGACCAAGCACTGAAACAGTTTAGCATTCTAATTTCGCCATGGTAGCCGCATATGGAGAACCTGAGTCTTTTACCAGCTTTATTAGAAAAACTATGACATCTAGCAGAGTTAACCCAACAGGAAAATGCTCATAATCTGAGAAGGGTACACATTTTGTAGAGAGAAATATAGTAATTGCATTATAGAAATTTTCTTATAGCAGCGTACATAATAATTGCTCAATCAGCCTCTATCCCTATGTTTAGCCCAGGTCCCTATCATATTGGATCTCCCAGATGGAATGTAACGTTAATCGGTAGGCAGCAAACATTACTTCTTGTGAAATTACTGCTGAAAACATATTTAAAGTACACATTTCGTCTATTACATTCTGTTGTACATGATCTGCTCCAAAATCACAAGAAGTTGTTCCATAATCTAAACCTGCAAATGATTATTTTGTAATACAAAGGACATCAGAAGGCACCTACAAACTTGAATATGACACTTGGTCTTCCTCTTAGGCATTGCATCAAACACTTTGAGTGTGGCATTTAGTCCATACATGTCAAGCATCAGCAAAAGGAGGCGAAGAGAGAGAGGAGACGGGAATTTACCTCGTCGTCCACGCACTCCCCGGAGGGACAGTGACGTGGTGGCCGCTCCTGGTGTCGTTGGCGAGGGCATCCATGCGGGATAAGGGCACCGCTACCGGTGGTGGAGGCGGCGCTGGACGGTGGCATCCTCTAGCACAGGCGGCTAGGGTTTCCTGTAGCGGCACCGAGCAGATGGACGAGACAGCGCAAGGGCAGGCAAGCCAGCGGCTACCGACAGGGCCCGGTGACGCCGCGTCGTGGCCGAGGCCGCTGCTGCGCAGGTCGAAAGCGCCACCACAGCTCGCAAGCGCCTCCCGCGCGTGAGGCGGCGGCGCTAGGCTGGCCGGCACACCGCGACGCGAGGAAGAGAGGAGGTGGAGAGGAGGAGGAGGAGTGCGGCTGCAGCCGCGGCCCCCGCCTGCGCCAGCCGTCGTCGCGTCGGGATGGAGAGGGAGAGGGAGAGAGCGTTGGGGAGAGAGGGCGACGGGGAGGGAGAGCGAGAGCGACGGGGAGGAGGCGAGATTTTTCGAGAAGGGCTGAGAAGGAGAAGCAGAACCTGGAGTATATATTTGTTTGAGTGGATTCGGATGAGAAGCTGAAAAAGGTAAAGAGGAGCGGAGAAAAAGCCGGCGAAGGCAAGGAGGAAGCGGAAGAGCAGATTCTAAAGGAAGCGGATACCAGCAATCTGGGCCATAGGAGGGCAGATCAGACGGAGAGAAAAATTTCGGGCGACGTGGACGGGACTTCTGCCCAAGAAGCAGGTCGCCCTTGTTGGGTTTTAATACATGGTCAATAGAACTAGCATGTGTGCCTAGATGTATTAGAAAGGTTCATCTAGAGCATCTCCAACAAATCCACAATCAATTTCCAAAAACAATTTTTTTTCCCGAACACGCAAAAGGTTTACGCATCTTTGTATTTGGCCAAGATGAAGATAATATCGAGTCCAACAATACCTAAAAGAATTTCCCAGTATATTTACGTACGCTAGCCCAAAATCAAGGCATATTTGCGCCTAGCTTTTACAGACCCAATCGGGGATTCTAGCCTTCTCATGTGCATTTGCATGCCCATGCCCTTGTCAACCTCGACCACACAATTGGATAAGCCTCAACTCACCTATAGCCTTCGCAAGCCGTAACACACTCCAAATGGCCGTGTATATGTCCCAAGATAACTCAACTAGTTGTTAGAAACTCAGAGTACAAAAGGCAGTGAGCACTGTATAGCTCTGGTGACTACACTGGAGAAATCTAGTGCCAAGCATTGGAAGCACTATTTATTCGGTGGTTTCTCTGGTGCCCCCAGGGTGATGGCTAAATAGGGGAGTGGTGAATATCCTATTTTAATTTCTAAAACAAAAGACACTATAGGAGCTTGATTAGAAACAAATGAGGTCCTAATACTTCTACGTGCACTAGCTATAGTTTTGCAATCCTCGGGTCATCAACAACCTAAATAAGTCTAGTATCAAAGTAACCTATGCTAGGTTGCTAGAATCGGAAGGAAAGTAATGGAAGAGCTAGAAACGTATCTATGCTAGGTTGCTAGGGGTTGCAATACTTATCTTCGATCTTCATTTGAGGTGTTCAATCCTTTATCTTCACCTTAGCTAGCTCAAGTCATTCTCTTCCATAACAAGACAGTACTTTGTATACTAACAAACATTGTTAGTCTTAATACTTATGTGTTATTCAACCACTAAAATCACTAAACCCTTGTTAGGGTACATGTTTCATACAATACATCAATACCACCGTGTCGGACAATTGCTTCTCGCCATTTTTGAATTGTTGAAGCATAAAAAAATTTGTTTCATGCCACTTGTCGTAGCCGTTTTTGCTATTGTAGCTGTTGAGGGCTAGCTTCTAGCGTTGTAGCTACATCTTTGTAGCAGTAATCTCTCTAGCTTACTTCCTCGATCAAAATAACTGTACACCTTGCTTACAAGAGTTAACTTTTTAAACTTAACTAAATATATAGAACATATACTAACAACATTGTTTATGATACGTAATAAGTATTATTATATTAATAGTGAAATAATTCTTTATAGTAAATATATTAAGAGATACAAATATTGATACTATTTTTTATATAAATCTAGTTAAAATTTAAAAACAATTCTTTAAAACAAGACGAGTTATTTTACGAAGGTGGGGTAAGCTTCATACGGTCTGTACCAAGAGAAGCTCCATTTAATTAAAAAAAAAGCTCCATTGGAATCTCCGGTTGCCCGTACATGCCACATCCAGCGAGGTCTGATGCTCACTAAAGAAAAGATAACGCCAGCGAGGATCCCATGGCACATTCCTAACCACAGTTCCAAGCAACAGCATGACCATGAGATCTAATCTAGCTAGTCGCCTTAAGTCCTTAACCCCAACACAAAACCACGAATCTGCACCTTGTGATCGATCAAATTACTAAACAGAAGCATCGGGATAGGTTAAACAAGTACTAAGGGGGTGTTTGGTTCCCTTATTTTTTTAACATCTATCACATCGAATGTTTGGACACATGCATGGAGTGTTAAACATAGACTAATTATGAAACTAATTATATAGATTAAGATTAATTTACGAGACAAATCTATTAAACCTAATTAGTCTATTATTAGTATCCGAACACCCTATGATCAACCCCATGGTCAACATATATTAAAGTTTAACAGGGCGAACCAAACATGCCCTAAGAGTAAGGCCACTTGACAGCCAGTCACCAACTAATCAAATCAACCAATCAAATTAGCGCCTCGCTAACCTTCCTTGTATAACAAAATCATATACGATCGACGACTTGACCCACACAAAAGAGAAAAAGAAAAAAAAAAGAAAAAGCACAAAAAGCCCAATCCGCAAGCTGCAAATGGTGGGAAAACCCCGGCCCGGCCTAGCCTCGGTCGGCCTCGGCCTCTAAGGCATGGAACTCTCTAGAACCCCCCACGGGCCCCTTCAAAAGGCCGCGTCGTTAACCCCATCCCTTCGCCTGCCCTGCCCACCTACGAGTGACCTCGATTATTCTGTTCGCTCTCGCCCGAGTCATCGTCTGGTCGTCGCCCGCAGACGCCCCAAGCCGGAGGGGGGTGCCATGGCCGCCGCGTCGGATCTGGAGAGCAAGGCCAAGGAGGCCTTCGTCGACGACGACTTCGAGCTGGCCGCCGAGCTCTACACCCAGGCCATCGACGCCGGGCCCGCCACCGCCGACCTCTACGCCGACCGCGCCCAGGCGCACATCAAGCTCGGCAACTACACTGGTACGGGCAGTGCTCTTCCCCCACGCCCCATCCTTTCTTGCTCTCTCCTACTACTCCGCTAGGGTTCGGTTCGATTGGTTGTGCGCTGACGTGTGGGGGCAGTAGTTCGACGCGCGCGCGTGGGTGTAAATGTAACCGCAAGGGTCTGGTATAGCGCCGCGCGGTTTTTAGAAGGCTAGTTTGATTTGCTGTTTTGTTGTTGTGATGAGCGAACTCGTGGCGATTCTAGGGTAGGGTGTGGGAGGTCAACGTCGGCCCTTGATGTAGGCCTGGCGATGAATCATCTGATTCGAATTTCAAAGAGGGCACTAGATGATTGGGGTTTCTGAAATGGCCAAAATGGCCAAGTAGAGTTGATTAGCCAGAGTTGAGTTCGTTGTTGCTTGTTGTGTGTACTGTATAGTATGAAGATTTAGATTGCCTGAAATGTCCAGGGCTAATTATGACGTTTGGGATATAACTTTGACTTGTGTTGCAAGGTATATTCCTAGTGCCCTACTTGTTGCCTTGCTGTGTGCGTGATGGTTTATCCCAAGTTCCCTAATTGCTGTGTCGCGATGTGTGTTGTAAGGTATGTCCCTAGTTTGCTTGTCGTGGTGCTGTGCATGTTTTTAGGTATGCCCCAAGTTCCTTACCAGTTTCATTTCTGTGGTTTGTAATGTGTTACCCCTAGTTCCTTGTTTCATTGCTATGCTTGTTTTTTGCTATTGCTCCGAGGGTTTCAGGTGAAATGTGTGTATACATGTGAAGTAGTACAACTCAATTGGTGGCTTGAGGGTTTTCAGCAGCATGTTGAAGAAGTTGTGATGACAGAGTGGTTTGTTAGGATTTAGATTGTATTAATCTCTGTTGGTCCTAGTCTGAGGCGATGTCATTTTGTTGTATTACTCTCTGTAGGTTGTAGTGCAAACTAGTAGCTCATTTTGACCAGATTCTGCAGTTAAATTGACAAAAAATACCTCCTATTTTAGATACGTTTATATAGTTGTGTAGCACTATTCTAGCTTCTCCTCCTCATCCTAACTGTACATCCATATCAGCAGTTTCCAAAATAAGAAACTACATGTTGATTTGCTGTCATTGCAGTATTTGTTCGCAATAAGAAATGGAATGCAGAGTTTGGCTCCTGTTACATCTGAATCAGTAGGAACGATAAGAAACGCATGGTGTGGCTGTAATAAGAAATGATGTGTAAAGTTTGGCTTCAGTTACATGTGAATCATTGGAACCAAATTACTAAAATAATAAACTACATGGTGTTGTCATCGCAACTTTGTTTGTGTAACAAGAAAGTGCACATGAAGTTTCTTTTCAGTTTGTAGTGTTATTCATGCTACCATCATTGGCTTGCATATTTGTTTTTAAACACAATAAATGTATAGCACTAAAGGAATTAACTAAACTTGCAGAGGCTGTTGCGGATGCTAACAAAGCAATTGAACTTGATCCTACGATGCATAAAGCCTACTACCGGAAAGGGTTAGTGGCACTCTTCATTTTTTCAATAAAAGTTATACATGAACACTCCCATAATTCCCTCTGCTACATTTTTATCTATGTACTAAGTTATTTTCTTGTTTACAGTGCTGCATGCATTAAGCTTGAAGAATACCAAACTGCAAAGGCTGCTCTTGAGTTGGGTTCTTCCTATGCATCAGGCGATTCAAGGTTTACTCGTCTATTGAAGGAATGTGATGAGCGCATCGCTGGTGAGCAAAATTAACTCCAGAAGTTAGTGTATATATATATAGCAGTGTGTGTGTGCTGGCTGGCTGTGGGGGGGGGGGGGGGGGGGGGGGTCTTGGGAATGCAATGTGGCGCATGCTATTTTCTGATGATATGTGCCCAATTAGCTACCTTGCCTGAGAAATGTTTGCAGCAGCCTTGTGTACTGGAGAATAATTATGTTTCAGTTCAATCATCTCATACTATCTGCCCTGTTATTTGGTTTATGTGTCCAGAGGAATCTAGCCAGGCACCAGTAAAGAAGGTTGAGGCTCCTGTGGCTGCTACTGTTGAGGACAAGGAGGATGCCACAAATATGGAGAATACACCGCCAGTGGTAGAACCCCCAAGCAAACCTAAATACAGGTAACTAGTGTAAATTCCTAGAACTCTTTGAACCACCTAGCTCAGACTGAATGCTATGTGATCAAACCACTTTACCTTTTCCCAGTACAGAGTTGTTTACTGATAAGCATATTCTAATTCAGGGAGCCATACATGGAGGAAATCAAAATGCTTCTCCCTTACTGAAATTAATGTCAAGCATGGTTGCTAGTTTTTTGCTAAAATTTTCTCTTAAATAATTTGTGCTGCAGGCATGACTACTACAACAGTGCCACAGAAGTGGTGCTGACAATATTTGCTAAGGGTGTTCCTGCTGATAGTGTAGTCATTGATTTTGGTGAACAGATGGTGTGTTCTGCTCATATTATTATTACTATAGTTCTCTTGTCTTCTTTTACTGTATTCACTAATCTTGTTTCTCATTTTAGTTAAGTGTATCCATTGAAGTCCCTGGTGAAGAACCATACCATTTTCAGCCCCGTCTGTTTTCTAAGGTAATAACTGTCCATTCTATTTTGATGTTGCTTTTCATAATTGTTATCTATTAGACTGTTACTGAGGTGTAAGTTACACCGTGTAACCTATAGCTAGCACCTTGCCTTCAAGACAAGGGTCAGATACAGAATATAAATTTATTTTTGACTTCTAGCTGCTGAGTCTCAATCAAAGGTTAAGAGTGGAAAATTTAAATAACTTTAGACTAGAGAAACAAAACAAAAACACACATATAAGCTTCACTTTACCTTTTTTCAACTGTATAAACACAGGCAATGGGGTTTCAAATCAAGATGTTGCTTTGTGTTATCTTTTACAGAAGTAGTTAGCAGGTCATGTGCTCAACTGTGGATGTTTGTGGTTAATATTATCCCCTGTAAAGTTCCACCTGATTTTTTTGTGATTTAGCTAAACTGGTTAGCTATAAGACATATTTGTGAACGTTCGGCGGCAATTAAAAGCCGCTGCTGCTGGCTGCAGCTCATACAAATCTACAGTGCAATATAACTGCTCAGCTGCAGCAGCAGCCGGCTGGTAGTGTTTCATTCAAAGATTTGGGTTTATACGCAGCACTGCCTTTCTTTTTTCTTCATCATATATAATGCAGTCGATACAATTCTTTATAGAATGACTTGAATTTGTGAACTCCAAAAATTGCTTCAACAGCACTTGTTGATTTGTTTTTGGATCTGCTCTTGGTAAAATTCATGTATATTAGGTTTCAGAATGATTGATTGTTAGTTTGTGGAAACTAAATTGATGTTGCAATTTTGTTCTCTCTTTTTCCTTAGGAGTGACCTATAAACCAAATAAGACCTGGTATTGGAGTCATTTTCTTTTGGTCTTGTTGACATGGGGGCCTGTCTTTTAAATTTTGCAAAACGTTGCTTGTCAATCCAGTTATGTTTGTGGGCTATTTGTAGTTATCTGATTAGCTTACTGAATATCCTTTATTTATGTGTGAATAAATGTTTTTATATTGTTGGAAATCAGATTATCCCTGAGAAATGCAAATATCAAGTCTTATCCACCAAGGTCGAAATACGCCTTGCAAAAGCTGAGCAGGTGACATGGACAACCCTGGATTATAGTGGAAGACCAAAGGCTGTTCCCCAGAAGATAAGCACGCCAGGTAAATATATTTTAGAACTATTGCCACTTATCATGTCCGAGTCTCTATAGTTAGGAAGCTGTGGTCATGATTTACTGATGAGTGAGTTTACTGGGCTAATCTCTTTCCATCCTGGAGATGGGTCAAAGGATAGACACCTTTTCGGTGCTAACTCTGAGTTGTCGGTAGGCCAGAGTTCTGAATTTTCTTTTGTTTCTTTGACCATCTTGTGGTTTGCTGGATGTTTTTATATGGGTATTTAAGTATTTCTACCTCTAACCCTTCCTTTGCTTAGTTCCATATCATTCCCCTTCCCTAGATTAGTGTGCGCACACTGCCCCCTGAAACTAGTTTCGTGCCTGAAGTTTGTAATAGTGTGGATATCAGAGTGATGGTGCAGTTAGAGGAACGGAATGAACTGGATTATAATAAACCTGCATGATGCGTGAATGTCGACATACATTATATTCATTACTATGGCATATTGGGGAAATTACGGTCATTGGTGTATCATATTGTCATTCAAAAGGACTTTGATATTCTAACATACATGATATTCATTACTATGGCATATTAGGGAAATTACAGTCAGACTGTCGATGTCCTTGTCGATGTCCTTTCCCCTAATTTTTTACTGTGGCGTATCAGGGAAATTACGGTCAATGTGTATCATAGGCCGTTGATATCCTTTGCCCTAATTCATCTATTTGAAGTATTGGTTTGCCAACAGAAGAAGCATAGGCACGTTGCTGCTTATGATTTATGAAAACTTTTAAAACTATGTTAGCATCACTATAATACTGCCAACCAGAAGTATTGTGCTTGTAGTTATGCAGCAATACTGAGGGATACTCTTAGAGACCATCTGTTGAGGTGACCTCATCTTGCTTTCCTTAGCAAGAATTTAGTTTGAGTAATCGTTAAATGAACTACCTAAGGCAAGATATATGGAGTTGTACACAATTTACTTTTACAGTGTTCCATTTCGTGGTTCATGGATGGTCAATGATTAAGCTTAAGCTATTGGGAACTGTGTACATAATAGATAGTTTGAGATGAACAGCCTTCTCTAGATGATATTGTTTAGCTAAACAATCTGGATTGTTGTTCAAGTAACCATATTGTGAGGCTACTAATCTGATTTGCGCACACGTTAGTTTTGTAGTGTGTCCATTTTGTGGTTCATGGATGGTCTTGAGATGAACAGATTTCTGTAGATAATATTGACCAATTAACAATTTGGATCATTTCTGTCTTGAACTGTCTTGCATTTCTTACAGAGACATTTTATTTGTATATATGTTCTGCAGCTGAAACAGCCCCAAGACCTTCATACCCATCTTCAAAGGCAAAAAAAGACTGGGATAAACTGGAAGCTGAAGTCAAAAAGGAGGTTTGATCAAGATTCCCACCACTTATATATGTACCAATCTTATTGCTGCACCTTGGGTTTCTCGAATATGAATGGGGTTGCATGATTCCTGTCTGCATCAGGAGAAGGAAGAAAAACTTGATGGTGATGCTGCATTGAACAAATTCTTCCGTGACATCTACAAGGATGCTGATGAAGATATGCGGAGGGCCATGATGAAGTCATTCGTACGTGATCTTTAGCCCAGCTACTACTGGATTTGGAACCAACTATATTCTATGTCTATACTTACGTATCCTTGCCTGTTCCTGCAGGTGGAATCTAATGGCACTGTTCTCTCAACCAATTGGAAAGATGTTGGATCAAAGGTGGTGGAAGGGAGCCCTCCTGATGGTATGGAGCTTAAGAAGTGGGAATACTAAAGTTCGGACTTGCCCCGTCTTTGTAAATCCAGGTCTTGGGAATTATGACCTAGTAACGTCCACCCATTTGGTGCCATGAGCTTGGTTAAGTCTTCTGCTTTTGTAAGCTTTCTGTATATGACAGTCTAGCGTGTCTGAGTGCTACTTGCCGTAGTTTTTGATGGACATCTGGTATGCTATTCTGTGGTATCGACTGCGAAACATCTGTGGTAACAAAGACAGCAAACTATAATCTGTGGAATGCCTATTCTTTTTGGTCTAAGATGTTTTTCTTTTCAGCACAGCCATAGTGTGATCTTCACAACTGAATAATAGTACTATGCATCTCTTTGGTGGATGAATTGAATCTATGGGAAATTTGATTTTTACCTGGTATTAATTTGTCGGCATTTTACTTGGGCCTCGTTTAGTTTGGTGAATTGGGGAGAAAAACACTGTATCAGAATTCCTGTAGCATTTCGTTTGTATTTGGTAAAAATTATCCAAATTTTGACTAACTAGGCTTAAAATGTTCATCTCGCAAAGTACAATAAAACTGTGCAATTAGTTTTTGATTTCATCAACATTTAGTACTCCATGTATTTGCCGATATTTTGATGTGACAGAGAATCTTCTTTTTGCATAGTGAAATTTGGGGAGAATTGGGGAACTAAAGGGCTTGGTTGCAGGTCTGTTGCCTGGTCACGTGCTCGGTACAGCTAGGGTCTCCTGAATTATAGGAGTGCAAAAATCAATGCGCACGACTTCTCGCAGATTACGCAAGTACGCAGATATGGTACAACGGAAATTGAGCCCGTTGGTTTTCGGGATCCTGTTTGTCAGAAACGCGCACAAAAAAGACGTCTATACATAGCTTCTCTTCGAGGCGAGATCTTTTCGTCCTCTATTGCAATTGAAGGTTCTGAAGTTACAGCGCCCACCTAGAGGGAGAGCCGCCGTCCCAGTACGCCATCTTCCTCCTCCATGACGTGCTCGACATCGAAGTCGTCGTCCACGGGCGCCAAGAGCTCGTCCAGGTCCATCCCCGCAGGCCAGAACTCGTTGTCGTCGTCGACGGCCGCTACCTCCTCGCCGCCAAACTCCCCGGCCATTGTTGACGTCTCGTTGTTGCCATGCTCGCGGTCGCCCGTCCCTTTCTCGACTGCCTGGCCCTGCTCGTGCCTCTTGGGAGAGGAGGCCGTGCTGTGCTCGGCGGCCGCGCCGGACGATGACGTCTTGTGGCGAGTAGTGCCCGCGAGCGCGTTGAGCTGCGTGGGCACGGGGTGGCAGTGCTCGGCCATGTACGTGACGATGAGCACCCCGGGCTTGGCTGGGCTGCGCTCCACCAGCTTCCGAGCCATGCACCCCTTCATGCTGCTGCACTTGTAGTACCCCCTGCGGTCACACACAGATTCCCATCGCAACGGGGCATTAGTTCGTTGAGCCTGCGGGTCAGCAGCCAGCAGCCAGCAGCCACAAGGTCAACTGCGAGCACGCAGTACGGCTATCGAATTGTCCTGTAGTACTACAAATGTACCACGTGATGTGCAGTGCGACCAAGCTTGATGATGCCCAAGTGGCATGGCGTTTCATTAATTCATTCTTGTGACTGAATTATCAAGGCTCCTAAGACATCTATGTGAAGCCTCAAAGATGGCATTTCCTCCCTTTTCTTCTTGTTTCCTTTAAAAAAAAAAGTGCCAATAATTAAGGTGTTGGAATCCTACCAAGTTGAGTGCTCTGCAGTCAACGATCGACGATAAGGCTGGCTAGCTATACCGTGGATACCAAGTTGAGTGCTCTGCAGTCAACGATCGACGATAAGGCTGGCTACCAAGTTGAGTGCAACGCGTGGAAAGTATGCAAGGCGAGATCAAAGGCAGTTACCGTGGATAAGGCGAGCCCTTGATGGGCTTTTGACCATACTTGCGCCACGCCCACGGGTCCGACGACGACGAGCCGCCGTCGGCCACCGGCATCTCGCGCACCACCTTCTTCAGCTGGCTCTTCTTGCTGTCATCATACCACAAAGGGAGGAAAAAGGAAAGCAATAAGCCATCGCAGCACTTCATTCTTCTCCAACCAACCAAATCAAGTACGCAAAATTAAGCCTAAAAAGGAATCTGTGTCGGCATCTTCACGGTATCGGTATGGTGCTACACACGATGATGGATGGAGTTCGAGCGCACAGCATCGGTACGGTACCTTCTTTTCGGCCGCGGCGTGCGCGCGCCTGGCTTCCGGCCTGGCGGCGACGCCCTCTGCTGCATCCCGGACGTGGACGCGGCCCCCGCGGGGAAGGAGATCATCACCTCACGCTCGCCGCGCCCGTCGTCCCCCGCGCGCGGCCTCGGCGACGGCGCGACGACCGGTAGCAGGAACGGCTTGTGATCCAAACCCAGGTACTCGAGGTCGTACAGGAGCGCCGCCGAGGCCTTGGCCACGGGCGGCGGCGGCGGCGTGGCACGCGCGGCGGGCGCTGGCTCGTCTCCCCGCGGCGCCGCGGGCGGCGTGGTCGTCGGCGGCTCCGCGTCTGCCTCCGCCCTCGGCGCCGCGGCGGCGGCGGGCTCCGGGTGCGCGACGCTGCCGCAGCTCCTGACGACGGCCTGCAGGTCCCAGTCGTTGAAGTGCTCCGCCATGAGCAGCAGCACGCCGGGCATGAACCACCACGACCGGCTCTCCGCTCTCGAGCCTTTGACGAGGCGGAGGGAGGGACGCGTGCGTGCTGCTCCTGCCCGTATGCGGGGGGACTGGCGAGCAGGCAGGCAGGAGGAGGGGGTGGGGGGTTGACTTTTGGCAGTGGCAGTCCAGCTCCAGCAGGGCCCCGCGGCCTCCGCACGCGCGCATATATACGCGTATACGTGTGTAGGAGCAGGAGTATTTGGACGCGCAGGCCGGTGGGGGGGCAGTCCGCAGAGACGCGGCACGGCGCGGGGGCTCTACCCGCAGGCGGCAGGCCCGATCTCTGCGATGGGATGCGAAGTCAACCCGCTGCAAGTGGTGGGCACGGCGGCAGCAGCGGCAGGGACAAAATAGGGAAGATCGCGCCCAGGATTTGCATCCCTAGCCGCGAGGCGGGAGCGCGTTTCGTTTTGCTGGTTTCTGGAAGGGATGCCGCTGCTGCTGCTGCAGTGTCGCCAAGTACACTTGTCAAAAGCGGGCGGCCCGGGGCCCCCCCCGGCGGTCGACGTCGTCGTCGTGCTTGGCTAGGCTTTTCGTGTTGTTCTCTTTGACCCTGCTCCAAATGTCAAAAGGGAGAGGAGAGAGAGATGGGCATGGGGCCGGAGGACTGGAAGATTCGAGCCCTCTCTCACCCGTGTCAAAAAGAAGCCTGCAGGCTGAGGGAGGCGTGGGAATTAATAAACAGAAAATTATAATATGATATGATGATGAATCGTTTTTACAGTTATTGGTCGCGCTTGACTAGTAGGCAGGCGTCAGTTATATTCTTGTTCCGATCTGACCCTACGCAAATGTCAAAGGGCAGAGACAAGGAGAGAGCGTGGATCCCGTAGTTTATCGCTGCCGGCGGATGGATGGTCACCACCGCACCTCCAGTTTGTTAGGTCTGGGCGTGCTCAAGCTGCACTGCAACCGATCGATGATGGATGGTTGACACGTGACTGCGTCTTTTTTTTAAAGTAGTGTCGCGATCGGCTACCTGACTTTGATTGAAGCATGCAACTGGCAGCAGGGGTCCGCTCCATCTGCACTTTTCAAATGGCTGGCTAGTTCGTGGCACGCTGCAGGTAGGTGCCAGGCTTCGATCTCCCGGCATTTGTATTCTTCTGTGCAACGATTTCTTCTTCTTCTTCTTCCAAGGATATGGGACTGTTTGGTTACGATCCTAGCCACAGATTGCCTGGCATGTAGCGTTTTTGGATGCTGACTATTGATTGTAGCAGTGGCGAATCTAGGATTTTAGCTTAGGGTATGCCAAAAAAAATTCATATATAATTCGGTAGATTCATTTTGACAATTTGGTAATAATTGTAAAATGGCAACATTATTTGGTATATATGCGCTAAGTAACATGATAAGACTTAAATTCATGGATTAAGTTAAAACCATCCACTAAATACAATATAAATAGTTTAAAAGTCATACCAATAATTGAAATATAGACATAAAAGAGTACAAGAGACTTACAACGCTGTTTTTCTGACTATTTCATTTGACGCAATATCCAATTTGAGAATCTCATAGACCATATCATACACTCTGTGTCTCTTTCTTTTACCAAGCTTACAAGCTTAACTGAGAGATTCAATATCCGAGTTTCTCTTCAGAACTGTATATATACTAGAAAACACAATGTCAAATAATTAAACAATTTGTTATTTGTGATGTTAACAAATAGCTACGAAAGTAGACAATAATTTTCTATAATAATACGAAGAGTAGAAGATTAAATTTTACCTTACAAAAATAGTGAATCCGTGACCCTCCGTGACTGTGCGGCCGTGCAAACCGCAACTGTAGACGAGCGATAGGAGGCAGCAGGGCAGACGGCAGAGGCTAGACCGGCCACCAAAACCAGGGCGTCACCCTCACGCCTCACCGTCTGTGTCGGCGTCAACCGTCAGTCAGGGCGGTGGCGTGTTCCGGCGGAGTGTTCCGTGAACCGTGACTCCTCAGCTCAAATCGATGGAACGAGATTAGAATAGGAACAGCCAAAAAGTGAAAAGGTCCGAGGATAAGCTTGCCGCGTGGGCCGCATCCTGGCCTCCTGGGCCTTCTGACTTCCTGCTTCGGTGATGGATGCCGTGATCGGTGATCCAAGTGATTTCTTTCTTTTTTTAATACAAATACTGAGTACAGATGTATTATACGTATGTTATATTAGTTATTACATGCCGGTCAGACAGGGTATGCCGGTGCATACCCGGCATATCCTGTGCCTCCGCCACTGGATTGTAGCCCTGCAGGGCCGTACCTAAGAATTTGAGGCCCTGGTGCAAAACTTAAAGAGGGCCCTACATGTAAGATGTGGCAATACAAAAAAAAAGTTTTAAAGTCATTTCTCCCTTTTTTATCTCAAAATGTAAGCTGCACATTATTTGAGATTTGAACTTTGTTATGTTTAGTCAATAATCAGCCTAATTGTATGAAAAATTGTACAATAAAAGTGGTTAAATTGGACTTATATTTATGAGCACATTCTAATGTTAAAACTTTTGCCATAGATGATGCTCAAAAAAAAACTTTTGCCATATGTGATATACTATGAGAGAAATTAGTAATTATTTGTGACCTTAAAAGACTACACCAAGTTAAACTAGGACTTTCAGCCATGACTTATAAGCCGTACAGTGTTTTTCTCTCACAACAAATTAGCGAACAATACCTTCAGCCATGACTTTTCAGTCAAGCGAACAGAGTATTTTGGATAGATGTATAACTATAGCATATTCTTTTCTAACCTTACTCAGAATTACATCATATATGCGAGTATTCTTTCCTTCTTCTCATGCGTCTTCTTAGACCTTTTGTTCTTACGACTAGGGATGAAAACGGCATGTATATTTTTCGACAGTATTCGAGACCGAATTCGTTTAGAGGGGTTTTAATCCGTCCGTATCCGAGTCCGGATATTTAACATCCGATACCGTATTCGTATCCGAATATTTAAATCACATATTTATGATGTCGATATCCAATCGTATTCTATCCGACATTTTTTATATTATCCGTATTCGAATTCGAATCCGGACATAAATATGAAAACAAATACGATATCAGTAATATCCGTCCGTATCCGATACGTTTTCATCCCTACTTACGACATAAAACATTACATGGGGTTATACTAAGAGTTACCTAATTTGTATTAATGGAATTATGTATGTATATATGCACTTAAGTAAAATTTAGGGCCCTAATTTTTGGAGGGCCTTGTGACATCGCTCCACTTGCACTGCCCCATGTACGGGCCTTCTTGCCTGTCTCGCAAAAAAAAGGCAACGTTGCATGGTAAAGGGACCACGGTTGGTGAGCGCTCCCAATGTAGAGGCCACCGGTCGCGTGTTCGAACACTGCTTGAAGCGTGATTTTTCCCACCGGGGTTGTCCCTAAAATAAATGTTTTTTCCTTAGGCAGCAGCCACAGGTTCCATCAAACACGCTTAAGACATTGACTGAATCGAATGCAATGGACGCTGGACGGTCTGGGAGCTTCAATTAATTCAAAAACTGCTTTTGATGGAAATCAATTCAAATATATCTTGATTATCAGTGGGTGCCCATACTGATGGAGCCCGTGATATGAATTTATGAATGTTTACGCGTCCTTGTCTCGCCTCTTGCATTGAAAACCCGAAGCTACGAGTTTTGTCTTCATGCGGTCCGCGCTGTAAACCAACCGCTTTCCCAACGGTAAGTGTCGGATCGCGATGCATGACGAATGGCATCTGTCCTGCCAGGTCTATTCGCAGTGGCAGCCTGCCTGCAACTGCGATGCCGATCGATGGGCGACGGAGGGAGATGGCTCTCTCTCTCTCCGTGTCATGATGAGTGTCTCCTGCACTGCGAGAAAAAGAAGGGTCCCCGCCGCTCCTCGCCCTCGCAACTTGCCGAGATGCGGCGGCCCTTGCACGGCCGAACGAGCTCGCAGCTGTTGTAGTGCGGAGTCCTGAGTCCTACTGCTGGGAGACGTTGCGGTGCAGGCGGGGGCGCCTGATCGAGTCGCCAAGGGGCCTCCGCCAGCTGGGTGGGTTGCTGCTCGCGGCGGCGAGGTTCGCATCGTCGTCAGCACGTCGCTCGCGCGATGCAGACATGCTTGCAGTGGCGACGGAATCTTATACTCGTGCATCACTGATGCGTGCTCCCGTCAACCTGCTGTACCCCTCCCGCTTTCCAGGGAATCCTCACGTCGTCGTCGTCGTCATCACCAACTACAACTTGCAAAGGTTTCGAATTAACTGAAAGTGTTAAATTTGCGAACTAGGAATATGGCTGATATCATGTATAGCGTACGTATGCGCACGCATGTACGGCGAGAAGGGATGAAGCCAAAGTCTATTCCATAGCGTTCTTTTCTTCCTCGTAGCTAGACAGGTAACACAATGCAGCGCTTTTTGTATGGTAAGTGTATATATATATGATATATGGTTGTGCTTAGTGCTTGAGTTTTTCTTTTATTCGTGTGGTTTATTTAGTGTTCGACACGTTAGACAGCTGGTCCGAAAGCCGGAGCGCCTGCTGATGGGTCACAAACAGAAAGGGGTCCGGTCACTCTACCGGGCCGAAGCTGTGTGGCCCATCCGATTAGCCTTGGACCTGGGCCGCAACTAGGCCTTGTTTAGAAAGTTACAGGGCTTAAAAAGTTACAGGGCTCTCTGCATTGAAGCCGCCATTAAGTACACGAGAAATTTTGTGCACGTGTTGAAGCCGTGGCCTATGTGATCTCTCGTAAGGGCAGGCTCAACAACAGAGTTAGCAATACGGCAGGCTCAACAATCGGGTGCCTAGCAGGTTTGAGAGCGGCGGCCAACATGGGGATTGCTCGGGTTACTCTGGAGGCCGACACATCCCTCGTGAAGGCAGCAATGGAGGGTGACGAGTATCGACTGTCAGCTATGGGTGGCGTAATCACTGAACTTAGACAATTGATGATGATGGAGTTTTGTAGTTTGTAGAGTGAGCGTTTGTCCACGATCTTGTAATAAAGTAGTACATGAAATTGCGGCTTTCGGGTGTGTAGCTGCTCAAGTGGCATTCAGACAACCTAGGATGACGTACCTCACTTTATTGAGGTTTTGGGCCTTGTTTAGTTCAAAAATACCAAAACAAAATTTACACAGTATCCGTCACATCAAATATTTGGACGCATGTATGAAGTATTAAATGTAGGTAAAAAAACTAATTGCACAATTTGTCTGTAAATATCGGGACAAATCTTTTGAGCCTAGTTAGTCCAGAGTTGAACAAATTTTGCCAAATAACAACGAAAAGTGCTACAGAAATTTTTCCAAAAAAATTTTGGGATCTGAACACGGGTGTCCATCGATTCTGTTGAGACTGATGAGTAATGAAATCGGCTTTGCCTTTGTCTAAAAAACAATAGAGTTAGCATACTCAAAATACATCTACATCAGCAACAATCCTCCTACACAAAATCTCCCATTCAATAGTTTACGTTTCCCAAGTTGTAAATCCCGCGTGTCATTTTATATTTCCAAACCACTTCAATTGCCATTTGGCCATTCCAAACCTTTCTCTACCACCACTTGCCATCCCTGCCATTGTTTTTAGCTTCTAGGGATGAATGCGGAAATGAAATATGTTGTTTTATCAGAGCTTTGTTCGAGTTTTTATCACATTTTGATCATTTAAACAATATATTCCTGTATATAATGTGATTACTGATCGATAGCAACCATATTCTATATTCATGTAGTATCAGTACCGTATTTGTTTTTTTATTTCATTTCTTAAAAAATATGCATACGAGAATAATTTAGTTTTGTCCCACTATTTCCAACCATTTTCATCTCTATTTGCTTTGTTTTGTTGCAATTTCTCAAAGCTGGCAACCAAACAATTGGGATACTTCTTGTTCTTAATTGGATTGGAAGCCCTTGTTTTTTTATTTCCACATGAAGTTGAAATAGGACCTACTTCAATCCATCCTCATCAATTCAGCAAACCAAATGACTACCATTTTCAGTTCCTTGTTATAAACATCACGTTTCCTTGTTCTTCTGTGACAATATAGTAACATTACATTCATGTTTAAGAGATTTATCAAATGACCGGTATCACTCCGCAGGCACTTCCATACTTTCATCCCCAGCTCTCTCGCTCCCGTGTTTGTTACGTCTCCAACCTCTAAGTCCCATGTTCTCCAATTGTGCGAGTACACATGGGCTGCACTGTTCAAATGCTGCCCGTGGAGTGTAGTGGCGGAACCAGGGCTAGCATGGGCTGTGCCCCTAGTCACCGTGTTCTCGGGTCGACCGGGTCGAGGAACGGGAATGAGGAACGTGGTACGCCGATTTTCAATACTGTTTGGAACGACGAGTATACAGCTTCAGCACGTCCCAAATTAACATGGATCGAGATCCAAGTTAATTTGGGACGACGTTCCCGGAACGACGAGAAGGAACGAGGGACGCGAACCCATGTTGTATGGATCGATCATGTTTGAAACAATACTTCAAATGAAAATTAACCAAATATCTTGGCTGACAGGTCACAACGACATACTCTTAGTTTGTACATAACATAAAAAATTAACTGACTAAATTGTCTGATACTCAAAGCTAGAAAAAATAGCAGCATGATCCATGACTGAACTTCAGTGATAAACTCCTCCTGATAAACTCCTCAGTGACTTGAACTCCTCCTGATAACCGATGGACTCCTCACTCCTCAGTGACTTGAACTCCTCTTGATAAACTCCTCCTGATTCCAGCTGACGTCCTGCAAGAACAAGATCACAAGCACATGATTAACATTTCATCAACCGAACTTAAATCTCACTGACATACTGATACAATTAAAGACAAGAGAGTGAATATGCATTCAGCTACACACAAATTGAGTTCTATTGTTCTGTATATAGTATATATCTAAAAGGATGGATATTGGATTACTAGGCCATTACCTTTCAGTTCTTAGATGGTTGAATCGCTGGGATCTATGTCCCACTTAGAATGTTGCCCTTTTTTGTAACTCTCAGTGACTCTTGACAGAAGGCGCAAATTGGAGTGAATATAGACAAGCTTATCTGCATTCTTAGCATTCAGTTTGTTCCTCTTTGCACTGTGGACATATTCATAAGTGCTCCAAATCCTTTCTGCTGATGAGCTACTGATGGGTTGAGACAAAACCTTTATTGCGATTGCTGCTAGATCTGGAGTTTCAGAGCCATAAGTTTCCCACCAATCAATTGCATCCATGTTGTATGCATCTTGTTTCACGGAGGGCAGTGCATACATTCCCTTCTTGGAAATGAAATGAGTGAATTGCTCACGGAGGATCTTCTGCTCACTTGCATCATCTCCTATTTTTTTAATAGCTTCTAACACTCCTTTCATGACATCTGGATCTTTATTTGGTGCCTTTCTTACAAAACCCCCAGGAGCTGGCTTTTCAATATACCTCTGATCATAATATTTTGGATTGAGAGCAAATGTTAGCCTGTGAAGAGGAATATTCATCTTCTCCCAGCGGTCCATAATTATTTCTTCGACATCTGGATAGTCCAGCTTGTGAGGATTGTCATCATGGGTCATGATGTCTTTGTGTCGGTACCAACAGTACGGGGGTACCCACATCCATCGCTAATAAAAAACTAAAACGACTGAAACCGCAATAAAAGGCAGCTCGCCTCGACCGCGTATCCAGTCCGCCTCGTACGAGGCCCGCTCGACGGGGCGCCTCGACCGTGCTCCGGCTCCGACTCGTACGAGGCCCGCTTAACGGGGCGCCTCGACCGCGCCCCATCCCGTACAGCAAGGTACCTCGACGGCGCTCCGACCCGCGCGAGGCTCGTCCGCCCACTGGGAAAAACTCCGACTCACGTGAGCCCGGGTCGAGCGCCTCGACTCCTTCTCTTTACCTACCCCAGGACAAAAGCCATAGCATTTAATGCGGTTACCTACTACCACCTACCGGCATGGCTACAACCAGGATCGACGTGGGAACAATGCCAGTGTCAGATCACACTGTTTTACCGCCCATCCCGTGATAGGAGGTGAAACCCGTCACTGTACCCACCTTACCGCGCACTATTTACCATCGATCACCCTCGAGGGAGGATAAGACAAGGCCCGTTCTCCGCAATCTCGGGGATTCGGTCTTATCCATCCGGTCTCGACCCGGCCTCGACCCAACCCGACGCTCGGCACAGTTCAACGGCAAGGGAAGGATGGTGTGGCACGACGCTCCGGGTCATTTCACCGTCTCGTCTCCCACGACGCCATGGTGTCCAGGGATGGCCGGCCATTCCCAGAGCACGTCGCTACAGTTAGCTCAACAGGAATCGATAAAACATCACCTCAAGGCTCCCCGTCGTCTTGGCCTCCTCTCGCCCTATAAAAGGGCAGGTCAGGGTTCTACAACGAGGGGAGAACGAAGAAAAACAAGAGACAACTGGCAAGACGTAAGATAGAGATCGATATCTCAAGCAATCACCCTTGTCCTCTTTTTCCTCTCTTTGAGACTTGGGCTCGACGCCCTCTCTCGCATGCTTGTAACCCTACACGAGCACTTCGGTGCAAGGAAATACAAACTTCTCTCCCCCCGCTGGACGTAGGGCTTTCTTTTGCCCGAACCAGGATAAACCCCCATGTGTTATCCTTGCATCACCATCCAGGAAAGAGACACGCAACATTTACTCGTTGGTTTAGGACCCCCTCGGGTCCGAACACCGACAGTTGGTGGCCAGGTAGGGGATCGCTGCGTGCCAACGTCGCTTTCTCGCCTTTTTTCCTAGATGGATGACCCCGAACGCCCTATTCCGTTGGCCACGGTGATCTGGTTCGGGAGTTTGGAGTTCATGTCGCTTGGCTACGGCTATGATATGGTCCTACTTCCACCTAGACACCCAACCGACGAGGACTATGAGCTCTCCCAGCCCGGGGGAGCAATCCGCCGGTACCATCGCTCTAGGCGGGCGCGGGCCGCCCGACGACGACGAGCCCGGTACAACCACCGTCTTCACCTCGCGGAGGGTGATGGGATCCCCCGGTACGGCACCCCCCAGCCAGGCGCCGGCCCAGATCTCCTCGTGGAAGGTTTGGGTAGGACGAGCTTGACTGAGGGTAACATGCCGATGGAGAATCCCGCCGCTTCCCCGTCCGGTGAGACACCACTGTCCGGAGCATCCATTTTGGCACGGGCAGCAACATCTCCATCACCATTCCCGTTTGGGCTAGACTCGGCTGCCCAGGAATACGCATCTTTCGTGAGCACTCGCATGAGTACTTATGAGGAACTCCCCGGGCACCATCTACGCTCCACTCTGGACCTCGTTGCATCCACACCGGCTTCTGATTATCGGGACTCTACGAAGACACCGGAAACAGAGCCCCATGTGACTGCTTCTCAACATTGCAACCCCAGTGATGATTTGCAACAGCCACACATTCCCCCGTCATACTACTACTTTGGCACTCCTAACTCCGACTCGGCTGACGACACCTATGATCCGACCCGCGAATGCTTCAACATCGATGTTGAAAGCACTTCAGAATCAGAGGACGAAGAGCCAGTCGAAGGAAGGCACACGCCACCTCATGTCAAGCTTCCTGCTGAGCGAGATGACCCTCAGTTCCTTGCGGATCAAGGAACATAGCTCGAGCAGATTCATGAGTTGCAGGACAGGCTTGACGAGGAACGGGAAAACCTGGATCTACTCCAACAAACCCTCGAGCGTGAGCGTGCGGAACGCGCACTTGGCGGGAGAGCTCGCGAGAGAGCTCGCGACGTCAACCGTCGCATCAACGAGGACCGGGTGGTCGACCCCCCGATTTTCGCTCGAGCCAGCCAGAACGTCGCCGCCGCCGCCATGCTCCTCCGCAACATGCCCGAGCCGTCAAACCCCGACGCCCGTCGGGCTCGAGATGAAATCCGAGAACTCCTCGAGACCACCGCCATGCAGCAGGCCGAGAGCTCTGCCTCGAGGCGACGCGAGGCAACCTCGGAGCGGATCATCGAGCCCTCCCGACAGGAGAGAGAAGCCTCGGTTCACCCCGAGCCTGCCCGGCGAAACCGGGTAGCTCCGGCCCCTGAGCCCACCACCAACGACCACGAGCCTCGAGACACCCGTGGCAACATCATCGAGCGCCGCACACGCAAGCACGGTGACGGCGTGCCTCGAGGCTACCACGTCCACAGGGGCGGACGCTACGACAGTTCGGAAGATCGTAGCCCTTCACCCGAGCCCCCGGGTCCTCGGGTCTTCAGTAAGGCTATCCGTGAGACGGTGCTCCCGTCTCGGTTTCGCCCCCCACGACTCTCACCAAGTACAACGGTGAAACCAAACCCAAACTTTGGCTCGCCGATTTCCACTTGGCGTGTCAGCTGGGTGGGGCCACCGACGACCGGGTCATCATTCGACAACTCCCCCTGTTCCTCTCCGACACCGCCCGAGCCTGGCTCGAGGATCTCCCACCTCGATAGATCCATGACTGGGACAATCTCGTAAGGGTGTTTGAGGGAAATTTCAAGGGAACCTATATGCGCCCCAGCAACTCGTGGGACCTCCGGAGCTGCAAGCAGAAACCAGGTGAATCCCCCCGGGATTACATCCGGCGCTTCTCCCGGTAGCGTACCGAGCTCCCCAACATCACCGACTCTGACGTAATTATGGCATTCCTCTCCGACACCACCTGTAAAGAGTTGGTCCGAGAACTGGGCCGTAACACTCTACTCACTGCCAACGGGTTGATGGACATTGTCACCACCTTCGCCGCCGGCGAGGAGGCGGTTGGTGCAATCTTTGGTGGCGGCCCGGAAAGGGGGAAGCAGAAGGTCGACGATCCCGCGAGCTCCACCCGGGGCTCCAAGAGAAACAACCGCAAGAAGAAGAAAGGCCAGCAGGGCAAGCTCGAGGCCCCGGCCGATGAGCTCGTCGCTGCTACCGAGCACAAGAAGCCTTGAGCCCCCCCGGCGGGGACATCTTCGACAAAATGCTCAAAGAGCCGTGTCCCTACCACAAGGGACCCACTAACCATAACCTCAAAGACTGTCATATGCTTCGCAGGTACTTTGGGGGTGCCGGCGTCAAGAAGGACGACAAGAAGGAGGACCCTAAGAGTGACGACAAGGACGGGGGATTCCCCAAGATCCACGACTACTTCATGATCTATGGAGGGCCCTCGACCCGCCTCTCGGCGCGCCAGCGCAAGCGAGAACGACGTGAGGTTTTCTCCGTACAAACGGCAGTCCCCCGCTTCCTTGATTGGTCTATGGTGGCCATCACTTTCGACTGTGACGACCACCCAGACTACGTCCCCAACCCGGGAGTCTATCTGCTCGTTGTTGACCCCGTCATCGCCAACACACGCCTCACCAAGGTGCTCATGGACAGCGGAAGCAGCCTCAACATCATCTACTCCCAGACCCTTGACCTTCTGGGGGTCGAGAGAGCGCGCCTCCAACCTAGCGTCGGGGGCTTCCACGGAGTCGTGCCAGGGAAACGGGCGGAACCCCTCGGACGGGTCGATCTGCCTGTTTGTTTTGGCACACCGGCCAACTTCAGAAAGGAGACTCTCACTTTTGAAGTGGTCGGATTCCGTGGAACGTACCACGCTATCCTAGGGCGCCCATGCTACGCCAGGTTCATGGCAATCCCGAACTACACCTACCTCAAGCTCAAGATGCTAGGCCCAAACGGTGTCATCACTGTAGGGCCCTCAGATGAACATGCCTACGAGTGCGACGT
The DNA here is from genome assembly GCA_038087645.1 of Saccharum hybrid cultivar R570. Lineage (NCBI taxonomy): Eukaryota > Viridiplantae > Streptophyta > Magnoliopsida > Poales > Poaceae > Saccharum > Saccharum hybrid cultivar. Next base: position 2,211,409 of record JAQSUU010000100.1, read on the forward strand.
CGAGTGCGTCGAGCACGGCGAGGCTATTTTGGAGTCGGCGATCTTGGCTGTAGACCTCGACGGCCTCGCCAATGCGATTCCCGACCCAAAACGCCATGCCGACAGCTTCGAGCCCACGGAAGATGTCAAACTCGTACCCCTCGACCCCGCTGATCCCAAGGGAAAGGCGCTGAACAACGCTTCGAGCCCTCGGTCCTATGGAGCCTAAGAACAACGCCGAGTCGAGCCACGGGGTTCACTCCGTTCTTCTTAGTCTACAGGTCTGAGGCTATGCTCCCAACCGATATAGAATACGGATCCCCAAGGTTGAAGGCCTACAACGAAAGAAATAATGACGCCACAAGATAGGACGCCCTCGACCAGCTCGAGGAAGCCCGAGATGTGGCTCTATTGCATTCTGCCAGGTACCAGCAGGGTCTCCGACGCTACCACGACAGACACGTCCGCAAGCGTGACCTCAACGTCGGTGACTTGGTGCTACGGCGGAACTAGAACACCAAGGGACGGCACAAGCTCACGCCACCATGGGAAGGGTCGTACATCATCGCAGAAGTACTAAAGCCGGGCACCTACAAGCTATCCAACGAGAAGGGTGAAATCCTCACCAACGCTTGGAACATTGAACAGATACGTCACTTCTTTCCTTAAAAAGCCTCGAGGCTCTGTAATTTCTTTTTCGTCAATAAAGAATACAGCGATGTTCAAATTTTCATTTCACAATGAGGAAGGATCGACTCTGCACTCCCAGAATCGACCCTCCCTCGGGGCTACAAGGGGGGAACCCCCTAGTCCCCAAAAAAACTTATGCTCTTTTTTAAATTTAAGAACCGCTTCTTAGATCGACTTCGCTGCAAGAGCACCCTAAGGTTCGAAAGGGCTCTCGAGTCAGGAGTATCACCTACGCCCCCGAGCCTACGGTACCTCCACTCACCCCTCACACCTTTTAGTGGTGCGACTTCACGCTAGGGAGATCTAAATAACGGTTCCTAACTTTGAAAAAGAACATACCCCCTGTCGCTTAGATCAGGCTCTCACACGATTTACAAGGTCGTACATCACCCTGAAGCTCGAGGGCAGTTAAGCCGTGAGATCACTTACGCCCCCGAGGCTACGGTACCTCTACTCGCTCCCTTATGCCAAAGAATGCAACTGCGTGCTAAGTAAATCACGCGAGAACACGATCCAAGCGATAAAGGGAAGAAAAGCTCGAATAAAACTAAATTAACCACGAACCGGTTTATGTTTCGAGTTCTTAGGGCCTTCGAGGCCACCACGGCCAAAATTCAAAATACTAACTTATTACATGGGCCTTCATGCCCAGATTTGGCTCACAGGCCCTCATCGTCAGCAGGCGGAACCACCTCGGCTTCAAAAAGCGAGGCCAGACGGCTTCCAGGCTCTTCCGCGGCTTCAATCAGCTCCAGGCAGGCATCTTCGTTCTCCTCGTTCGTCCGATCCGGGTCTATGATGAAGCCCTCAGCGATGAGCTTCATGTTGAACACAAACCCTGAATGGACAACGGCCAGCACCCTCTTTACGCCGTGATGGAGGCCATCCCGTATCTTCTCTCGGGCAAGGCGGCCCAACGCCACCATCCGACGAACGAAGGAGTTCCCCGGAATATCTTCCCCGGTGTCAGCATCGGGCTCGACCCCCAGGCCATCACACACCGTGGTGATCACGCCCTAGAGCAGCTGGGTCCTCCGGATCTCGGCTTCGAGGAGGCTCTAGAAGGAGTTGGCAGAAGATTGGGCCTCTCGATTCTCCCTCTCCAGCTCTGAAACACGATAAACAAATTAATACCCAACACGAGGCCCTTAATGTCGTGGCCGTAACAATCACACTTACCCTCGATATGGGTCTGTAGGGCCACGACCTCGTTGTGAAGTCCCCCGCACGTCCGCTCGAGCCCTAGGAGGGCGCTGTCCTTGTCACTGATGGTCGCCTTTAGCGCCTCGATCTCTTGCCGAGCAGACTCGAGAGCTGCGTCCTTCTCTTGGACGGCTCCCTTCAGTGTCGTGACCTTGTCCTTCAGAGCATCAGAACGAGCGATGGCCTACTCGACCTCGACGTTGAGGGCATCGCGCTGACGGCTAACCTGGGAGACATCCTCCTCGAGCTCCTTCACCCGTCCCGACAGGGGCTCGAGATCCCTGCGGGCCTGGGCAGCCTCCTCTCAAGCCTTGTCTATGTCAGTGCGCAACACGGCTTCAGCCGCCCAAGCCTGCATCGCCTCCTCTTTCACCACCGCGTATGCGACGCGCAGCTCAGCCATTTCGGCGTTTCGATCGAAAAGCCGTTTCTAGGCCTCCTTGACCAGGACCCGTTGCTGAGACAGCGCGGCCCACACGCCACTCTCATCCCGGATGAAGAGTGACTTGCGGCAGGAGTACTCCTTCAGCTCCTGAATGCAATCCAAAAAACCGAAAAGGTTAAAAAGCCGAGGGAAAAAGACACCAAGAAAACCACGGAGAAAGACGACGGGTCGATCATACCTCGGTGGCTTCCCGCATACTCCATGACACGGCCTCGGACGCCACTCGGAGCAACCGATCAAGGTGCCGACAGACGCCCTCGAGGTACTCCCATCGGTGCACTTCATCTTTGTCGTTTAGGACAAAGATGGGCTCGGCGTCGGGGTTCGCGGCGTCCCTAAACTAGAGGGACGGCCCCCCCACCTCGGTATCTCCGTCTCTGCCCGCGCTATCGCCAGCGCGGCGATGTCGGGCCATGACGACGACGACCCGACCGGGGCGTCTCCCGGTTCCGCGGAAGGACCGGCCTCGCCCGCAGTTCCCGCCTCTCCAACGGCCGTCGAGGCACCGGCCTGATCCGTGGCCTCGCCCTCCTCGACCCCCATCACTTGTTTCCCTTTGTCCAGGGGGGTGTCGTCGAGGGTAAGGTCCACGGTCATGGGTGCCCGCCCTCCTAAGGGAACTGGCCCCTCAACCGTCGGCGCCTCCGGGTCGGCGCCTTGACCGACGACGGCTCCGGTACCGGCGCCTCGACCGTTGGCGCCCCCGGAGCCGATGCCTCTTCTTCTGGTGCTCTGGTCAGGGGCTCGACCGCCCCGCCCTCCACCGTACCCGCTGGCTCCACCGACGGGTCTTGCTGCGGCCGCGACCCCCTCGCCAGGGCCTCCTCCTGCCCCGACACCGACGCGACCTCCTCCATGGTCACGTCAGCACCCGCCCGCTCCGCGCCACGGACGGGTGCCTCGCCCGTCACGACCTCGACGGCAGCCTCGGCCGTCGCCGACGACCTGGGCCCCGCCTCGACCGCACCGGGCGCCACCATCTCCGTCGGTTCGGACCCCTCCACGGCAGGATCAGGGCCAGCAACCACCGTGGCATCCGCTACCCCCTGCCGTTGTCGCAGGCGCCCCTTCGCGGCCTCGACCTGCTGGACCTAGGCCGCATCCTGCTCCACCGTCTGGTTAAGGACAACGGCGCTGGCCCGCAGTGACTTCACGGGGGTAGGCCCCATCGGCTCCGCCTTCTGCTTTAACCTGCAAAGTGAGAAGAAATGTCAGCCAACGGATCCAGAGAAAGGCAGAACAACCAAGCAGAAACGCTTACCTGGAAATCGGCACCAAGGGCCTCGACCCCGTGCGATCCGAGCCTCCCGGGGCGGCCGATTGTGGCCTCGCAGCGGCCCCACCAGCAGGCCGAGCACTCCTTGGGGCCCTGACCGACGCACCGCCCTGCGCCTTCTGTGCCTCCGAGGCCAGCTGGCCTCGGGTTCTCACGCCTGCCGACGCCGCCACCGATGACGACGCTGGTACTGCCGTCCCAGCCCCTGCCCGAGCTTGCGGGGCCTAGGCTGGTGCGGGCGTCCCCGTTGACCCCTCTTGCTGGGTCCGGGGTAAAGCGGCCCCTCCCGTCGAGGGGCCCGTCTCCTTCTCCGTCTTCTCTTCCTCCTCGGACTCCTTGACCACGACGACCGAGGAGGACGCCCCCTTGATGGGCTCCAGCAGGGGGCGAATGTCGGGAAGGTCCCCTAGTCCGGTCGCGGTCTCATACCGCGACAGGGCGTCGTCGTCTTCGCCGCTGCTGTCGTCGTCCTCCCCCGAGATCGTCTTGGAAGGCGACGGCGCCAGGGGGACCCCGTCGATGGTCTACTGGCGCCGGAGCTTCTTCAACGCCTCCGCCTCTTTGGCCTTACGGATTGCCCGCTTCTTGGTCGTCTCCTTGGTTTGCTTCTTCTTGGAGGCATGCTGGCGTCGAGCCTCCCGGGCGGGCCGGTCCTTTGGGACTGGCGGACGCGTTTCCCGCAGCGCCGACAAATCCTACATGCCGGCCTCGACCAAATCAGCGAAATCCAAAAATAAACAAAATTAGCAAACATACTAGCCCTAAGATACGTACCACGAGCTTGAACCCTTCGGTAGGTCTCATGGGGACCCGGTTGGGCTCCTCCACCTTGAAGTTCCCAACCATCCAGCGCGCTCGCCGGAGGACCTCCTCGAGGGCAAAGGATTCGTGGGACATCCGGGTCCCCTCCAGAGATGCCTCCGGAGTCATCTGGTCGAGGCAGAGACGACACCGGCACAGCGGCGTCACTCTGCGGCGATGGAAGGCTGCGGCCACCGCCGCAGCCGTCAAGCCCCGAAGGCGAAGCTGCTGCAGCGCCGCCAGCAGCGGGTCCAGGCGCGGCTTCTCGGCTTCCGGCACTCCGTACGTCCAGCAATCCTCTCGAGCGGTCAGCACACGGCCGGTGTACCTCGGCAACTGATTTTCATCGTTGCGGAGGTAGAACCAACCCTCGTGCCACCCGCTGTTCAAAGAGATGAGGCGAGCCAGGATGTACAGATCTGCCCAGCTCGACCTCACCTGTAGGACGTAGCTCCCTACTCGAGCCGCGCACAGGACGCCCTTCTCCCCTGCCTTCTTGGCGAAGAGCTCAGCCTTGAAAAGGTGAAGCCACATGTTCCACTGCGGCTCCACCCCAAGGTAGCCCTCGCAGACCGCCGCGAAGATGGCGGCCTGCGCGACGGCGTTGGGGGCAAGGTGGTGAAGCTCCACCTGGTAGTAGTGGAGGAGCGCGCGCATGAAGACGGACGCCGGCACACCAAACCCCCGCTCATGGAAGCAGACGAAGCTCACCACGTACCCTTCAGGGGGCGTCGGCTCCCGGTGGGTAGGAGGCGGCGCGATCCACTCCGGCTGTGACTGGCTCGTCCTTGGCCGCAGCAACCCGTCCTCGACCAACTCTTCCAACCTCCTCTCCGTCACCGAGGAGGCGGCCCAGTCGTCGGCGAGGAGGATCTGGCTCTTTCCTACCATCGGTGCTATCGGAAGGGGGGTGGACGGAGAGGATGCGGTGGCGGCAGCGATGCGGGCGGAGAGCGCAATAAGGCAAGGGTTGTCTGAGGCAGAAGATTGCAGGAGCGCAAGGGACCGGTGGGGAACGCAGACCCCTAGGCCTTGATTTTATATGCCTAGGCGGAAGCCCAACGGCCGTGCGAAAAGGTAGGAACAGTTTCCCGCATTAAATGCGCCCACCTAACCGTTTCCTTACATCTCGCAGGAGTTGGGCACGTGGCCGTCTTAAAGGTCCTTGTTTGGTTTTGGTAATTGAGTGACAACTTAGGTGGATTCAGGCATTTTCAAGGAGTTGAAAAGCCTATTTTCCACTACGCCGGAAGTCAGAAAAGAAACGAAGGCGAACGGAGTCACTGAGGTGACCGGACGCTGCACCGGACGCGGTCACGGTGTGACCGGACGCGTTCGGTCAGTACAGCGCGGTATCGGGCGCGCGGGCTAGGGTTTGCAACCGGCGCGTCCGGTCACTCGTGGGACCGGCGCGTCCGGTCAAGTGCCCAGAAGGAACTGTGGTTCGCAAGGACGGTCGGACGCGGGGCACGTCCTGTCACACGTGATCGGACGCGTCCGATCGTTGAAGGTGCTTACTGGACTCTAACCGGACGCTGGCATTGTCGCGTCCGGTCGTTGCGAGGAGCGCGTCCGGTCGTTGTTTCGCGGGAGTGGGTGCTGTGCGGATCGGCGCGTCCGGTCGTTGCGAGGAGCGTGTCCGGTCGTTGCTTCGCGCGCGCGGTGCTGTGCGACCGGCGCGTCCGGTCGGTTGAGCAGTGCGTCCGGTCATAGCGTTTGACCGTTGGCGCGCAGTGACCGTTGGAGGATCTAACGGTCGCATTTGAAATTTGAGGGACACATGGACGTCGCAGGGCGATCGGACGCGGTTGAGCGCGTCCGGTCAGTTACGACCGGCGCGTCCGGTCGTCCCGAAAAAGGACCCAGTGAAGGGGTAACGGCTCTATTTGACCGTGGGGTTATAAATAGATGCCTTGGCCGGCCGTGGCTGGGGGCTGAGCACACTTTAGCCTTGGTGGCTTGTGTGGTAGTGCTTGGGAGCCCTCTAACTCACCCATGCTTGATAGTGTTCATCGGATCGAGTGAGAGAGCGATTCTAGTGCGATTGCATCGTGAGGTTGCATCGAGTGGCACTAGGTGATCGTGTTGCAAGCCAGTAGTGCTTGTTACTCTTGGAGGTTGCCACCTCCTAGACGGCTTGGTGGCTTGTGGCTCTGTCGAAGCTCGCAAGAAGATTGTGCGAGGCTCCGGAGAAGCTTTGTGAGGGGGATTGTGCTCACCCCGCGGGGATCGCGAAGAGCAACTCTAGTTGAGCGTGTCATTGAGTTACCTCACTTGAGAGTGGTGTCTTGCGGTGCCTTGCGGGGCGTGCCTTGAGGGGCAAGTGACTTGAGGGTCACACCGAGGAACCATCTAAGTGTTGGTCGACACAACAGGGACGTAGCTTGGTGGCAACCAAGTGAACCTCGGGAGAAAATCACCGTGTCAACTTTGTCTACTCTTCTCGGTGGTTTGCATTCATGCAACACAAGCTTGTATTTACTTTCATATATACTTGTGCTTGTGTAGTTGCTCTCGTAACTAGTTTGCTTGTGTAGCTTGCTAGTTATCTTCTTGCTTGTGTAGCTAGAAGCTCCCGCTTGCGTGACTAATTTGGTTTATGTAACCTTGTTAGTCACATTGCTTAGTTTGTGTAGCTAAGTGATTTGCGCTCTCTAATTTGGCATTAGTTGCCTTGTTATTAAGCATTGCTAGTGAGCTTAGGCTTTGTGCGCTTTGCTTACTAGAATTGTGTAGGAGCTCCTTCTTGCTTGTAAAGTACTAGTGCATAGGTTTGTGTGACCTTGCTCAAGAATTAAATAGGAGAGCTCTTGCTAAGGAAAGCATCTTAGTTGCTTAATTAGGATATTTGTGAGGTGCTTGTGATCTTTGTGAGTAGCATACTTTGTGAGATCATAGACTTTGAGTCCGCCCATGAAATTTGGGTGTTTCGAAATGAGAAATATGGGGTGATCTCCAATGATGATGAGCCCAAGGAAGAGGCGCATGAGGATGTTGAGCATGACCACAACAACGTGGTTGTGGAGGATTGCTCCACCTCACGGTCAAGTGATGACAAAGATGATCATATCACAAGATCACTTGACAAGAAGAATGATAATGCCACAAGTGATGCACGCAATGATTCTACTCCATGCACACTTGATGGTGAAGATGATGGCTATGAGAGTGATGCTTCAACAAGCTCTTCAACATCACCACATTGTTCCATGTCACATGGTGACACTAAGGTATCTATTGATGGTTTTGTTGTTGATTGTGATGGTCCAAATTTTGAGCTTCTATATAAACTCTCAAAGGCCCTAAGAAATGAGATGGCAAAAACAAGGAAATTGAAAAATGAAAACTCATTTCTAAAAACCACATGTGAACAACAAAAGCATCTACTTTATGTTGCTACTTGTTCACATGAGGAGCTAAAATTGGCTCATGAGGAACTTAGTGTTGCTCATGATAACTTGGCACAAGAACATGCTTTACTCACTAATAAGCCTTCTAATGAAGAAATCAAATCTAGTGAGAGCTCATCATTTGGGTCAAATGATCAATCACATATTACTAACCCTTGTGATGTAGGCAAGAAGCATGTATCCACCTTTTGTGATGATTTATTAGATATGCCATGTTCTTCACAATTAAATGCTTGTTTTACTTCTATGTCTTATGAGACTAACCTTTTGAAGGAGAACAATGAGCTTAAAAGTGAAATGAAGAATTTGAGCAACAAGTTAGAGAAGTGCTACAACTCAAAAGTCACCTTTGAGCACATGATGAAGACTCAAAGAAACGTTGGTGACAAAAGTGGCCTTGGCTTCAAGAAGAAAATGACAAGGGGCGAAAGAAAGCAAGAAAAGAGGATGAAGAGGCTACTCCAAAAGAAGCTCTCGCATTCCATGTGCTATCGATGCCATGAAGCGGGACATCTTGCTAATGGATGCCCAAATATTGAGAAGCTCAAGAAGATGAAGGAAGAAGAGAGGCTCAAGCATGTCAAGTGCTTCAAGTGCCACACTTGGGGTCATCTCACCTCAATGTGCCCAACCAAGCAATTGGTGAAGCAACAAGTAAAGCCTCAACCAAAGCCACTAGTTGAGCAAGAGAAGACACCCCAAGAGCAAATCAAGATCAACCATGAAGATGATGGTGACTTGATGAAGAAGAAGAAAACAAGAAGGGGTGGAAGAGCAAGACATCCAATGCAAATTCAAGATGTCAAGATGATGAGCAAGAATCAAGATGAGAAGAAAGTACATGCTCACATCAAGTGCTTTAAATGTGGAGACATAGGACACTTCGCCTCGGGGTGTCCTACCAAGCTTGAGAAGAAGGCTCAAGCAACTCATGAGAGGCAAGGGAATGAAGAGCATCATATGAGCAAAGAAGAAAAGGCTCAATCAAAGAGAAGATGCTACTCATGCCGGGAAAGGGGACACATGGCACATTCATGTCCCCTAGGTAACAATTCTAAGCCTAGTTCAATTAATAATACTAATATGCTTAGAAAGGATGTAAATGGTATCTCCATGGTTGCTATTGCAAAACATCCCGCTACTCATACTAAGGCAATGCCTAAGTATGTTGCACCTAACTTGAGAGGACCCAAACTTGTTTGGGTACCATCAAAAAGTGGATGAATGTGTGTAGGTACCATGGCATTGGAGGCTTGACTCAAATTGATTTCATATTTATCATTATATGTTGACTCAAGTATTGAAGCTTATTGCAATTCTATCCCAATGCCAAGTCAAAATGAGTGAAGTCCAAAGTACTACAACATACAAGTGTCATGATCAAGTTGTGGATGATTTATTGGAATTATTTGATGGCTTGCAAATGTTCAAGTTGAAAGCTTGCTATGAATAATCATGAGCTAACCAAGGTATATCTCTTCTTGATTATTTCATTTTGGTGCATATGAGTTGATTGAATTGGATAAATATGCAATGTTGCTTGCTATGAGATGATTGAATGGATTAAAAAGTTTAGTAATCAAGTTTGGATTGGTTTGTGTTGGATAATTTCATGAGATGACATTTAGTAAGTGGATTGGATGGATATATGTCTTGTGAAAGTATTCAAACAAGTTAGTTTCAAGTTTGATTCATATTTGATGAAGTATTGCTCAATGTATTGAAATCTGTCCAAAATTTAAAATCTGAGCTAGCAGTGATCTTAGCCATGTTTGAGTGAACAAATCTATTTGGATTGGCTTGAAATTTGGTATACATGCTCTACACTTATGAAAGAAGATGCTGTAGAAATTTCACGATAAGTGGATAAGAGATGCTTCGGTTTTGGAGTGCATCTTGTCAGCGATAGTGCAGCAGTTTTCAGCATGTAGCAGTTGTGGAAGATTTGAAATCTAGTAGCAATCTAGAAGTCAAAAGAAGTTCAAATTTTTATAGTTGCTAGATGACTTAGTGAAGCACATCTCCACCAAATTTCATGGCATTTAGATCCGTACATTGTGAGATATGAATTATTCTTTGAAGGGTATAGAATCTGTCAGAAAAGTGACAATCATTGGATTAATCTAGAGTCACTTTATTTGAAAGGTCCTCAAGTTGGAAACTTGTTTATAAGTGGTCGAGGTACCTAAGTTTGGTTTTGGATTGATCTAGAAGCATGAAAAGCAATGAGTATAAGAACATTTGATTATGGAATGTACTTGGTGTACTTATTTGGTACTCAATTTGAATATCAAGATCAAACTTAAGATGAAGATGAAGTTTAAGTTCTAGTGATGATTAGAGATCATTTGGTAGAAAGAAAAGGACTTAAACAAGTAGAAAGAGTTGGACTCAAATGTAGATTCAAGGATTAGTCATCAAGATTGAGTTCATCATTTGGATCAATCAAACTATATCATTTCAAGTGAGTATCAAGAGTGGCTCTTTGGAGAAAGGTCACTTCTCCCTAGTGAGGGGCTTGCCGCCGTGTGTAGGTGAAACCAAGTTTGGGACTTGGAAGGCTAATATGGAAGTGGTGATCCGAGGAACTTGTGATGCTTAGTTGAAACAATCAAAAGGGTTGATCAAGAAAAGCAAGCAACACCCAAAAGAGAGCTAGTCATGTATTTCAAGTGATATTCTAAGTAGTTCTCTCATACAAGCAAAGATGATATAATGAAGCAAGCCAACCACAACAAGAAAGTGCACTTGATCATAAGTGGTTTTCATTTCATATGGGTGAAGAATGGATTTATCTATGATAATTGGTCTTCACCAAGCTTATAAATTGGACTTCACATTGCTATTGGAGTAATGAATTGGAATCTATGTGACTATCCTCTACTTCAACATATCAAAGGTATCATTGAAATGTGCATGATCATTTCATCCCTTACTAGTATGCGGTTAGTGCATATAGTACATGCTTATTAGGATCATGCATGACAAATGAAAACTTTAGACTCATTGCCTACCACTATTGCTTGATTGATTAATTGATCTAGTGGTATGGATATGAGTTTGTTCATGAGCTAGTAAATCCAAGTACTTGATCTAGTTTGGATTGCTGACAAATGACAAGTACAACATTGGCAAGATAACCCTTAACATGAGGTGTGAAGAAGCTTGTCATTGGATCAAACCGGACTTGGAATCTTAAGCAAATCAACTTAGTTCAAGTCATACAAGAAGCTCATGACAATGATAAGAGTACACGCACAAGACAACAATGAAAATGGATATCTAGTTTGTTTCAAGTGGTATCTAGACTCAAATTGATCTTCCAAGTGGTATTCACTAGTGGTGTCTAGATCATGATCTACAAGTGATATCTTACAAGTGGTACTCATAAAGATAGCAAATGTTCAAGAAGTGAATATGATTGTCAAATCCTTCAAAGTGGTTTCATACTAGAAAATTCTTTCAAATGATATCACATTCTTACTCATGATATCTTCACATGGTATCATTCATGCAAGACAATAGTTTCACAAGTGATCCTCAACTTTAAGTGATCAAATCAAGAAATGCTACCCTCATCCTCAAGTGGTACCTCAAGTGAATGACACATGCTATGACATAGGGGGAGAAGCCCCACCGATTGGTATCAAGGTCAAAGATCCTATGTGGAATCTCAAGAGCAACCATAAAGTTTGTCATTCCAACATATGTGGTAATGTCCATCAAAAATGCAATATTCAAGTCTCAACCATCTACCCCAATACAAGCCTTTGTATCAATTGAGAAGAACACCTTTTATGGAAAATTGATGACAAAGGGGGAGAAGTTGGACAAAGATATGAAAGCTTTTTGAGCTTTGGGGAGAGATTGGAAAGATTGGACATGGACATGGACAAAGAGGGAGTAACATTGAAGAATGTAAGGGGATCAAACATTCTTGGACAAAGAAAGCATACAAGTAGGGGGAGCAAGCTCATGAACTTTGATTGATTACATTTGATATGTGCATAATTCATGTGCTTGCTTGCATTGCATAAAGTTCTTAAATTCAGTATGCATGCTTGTGTGGTGTATGCTAGTTATAGAACTTGAATGATGATTTGATAACTAGTATGCATAGGATGTTAGCTAGACTTGTGATTATCATGCAAAAACTAGAACCATGCTTATAATGTGATCTCATGGGGTTTCTAGTGTTTTTTATGTCTAGCTACTCATGATGCTAAGGATGATGGCAAACTTGTGATTTTCAAATAGTATCAACCTACTAATTGGTATCAAGCTACAAAGGTTTATTCTATACACCTTAGCATCACTTAGTAGTGCTAACCCTCCCACAAATTTCATATTCATGCATATGTGTGAGCTTGAAACCAAACCATTTGAGCACATATGTAGGGGGAGCTATCACTACCAAGTCGGATTTTATGGTGCGTATCCAAATCTTGACATAGAGCTTAAAGTTGGATAAGTAACATTAAATCCAAAACAAGTTAGCAATTTACACTTTGTGTGAAGTGCTAGCTTGAAAAAGCTTAATTTCCATATCTTTGTAGAGTTGTCATCAATTACCAAAAAGGGGGAGATTGAAAGGTCCTTGTTTGGTTTTGGTAATTGAGTGACAACTTAGGTGGACTAATATGTGGTTATGTGAGATACACAGGAGATTAGTCCACATGTGATGGTGTCATGAAGGAGCTCATTGCATATGAGACATGACATGGAGTCATGTGACCAAGATGGAGAAGATCAAGATGAGGCTTGGCTCGAAGGACCTGTTGTGAAGGTAAAGGGCAAGTTGAGGCTTCAAAGCGAAGGACCATGCGATGGTGAAGCTTGGGCAAGACTTGGCGCCGACGGACCAATGCAACGGTGAAGAGCAAGTGAGGTCAAGATCGATGAACCAATACGATCACATGATGATATGAAGTGAATCATATCATTTGGTGATTGGTTGGTGCATGTGTTGCATCAATGTCGGAGGAGATGGAGTGGAATGCGCAAGGCTAAGGTATAACCTAGGGCATTTCCATTTCACCGGTCATAGGTGTGTAGAGAAGTTTATGACCGGGTTTAGGATAGATGGCCGTACTATCAAGAGGGGCAAACTTGTTTGCATATCGGTCATCTAGTGCCACTTGAGCGATCTAACTGTGCATACGTGTTAGGATCGAGTGGCGAGGCAAGTTGAGTGCCTAATTCCTTCGAAAATGCTAACACACGTGCACAAGGTGGTGATCACTTGTTGGTGTTGGCACATTTGCGAAGGCGATGAAGTTTGAGCGGTAGAGAGGGTTTGGGTCTCTCTCTCCCTCCCGCCGAGCTTGCGAGCGCGGGATTCAGGCGTTTTCAAGGAGTTGAAAAGCCTATTTTCCACTACGCCGGAAGTCGGAAAAGAAACGGAGGCGAACGGAGTCACTGAGGTGACCGGACGCTGCACCGGACGTGGTCACGGTGTGACCGGACGCGTCCGGTCAGTACAGCGCGGTATCGGGCGCGCGGGCTAGGGTTTGCAACCGGCGCGTCCGGTCACTTGCGGGACCGGCGCGTCCGGTCAAGTGCCCAGAAGGAACTGCGGTTCGCAAGGACGATCGGACGCGGGGCGCGTCCGGTCACACGTGATCGGACGCGTCCGATCGTTGAAGGTGCTTACTGGACTCTAACCGGACGCTGGCACTGTCGCGTCCGGTCGTTGCGAGGAGCGCATCCAGTCGTTGTTTCGCGGGCGCGGGTGCTGTGCAGATCGGCGCGTCCGGTCGTTGCGAGGAGCATGTCTGGTCGTTGCTTCGCGCGCGCGGTGCTGTGCGACCGGCGCGTCCGGTCGGTTGAGCAGCGCGTCCGGGCATAGCGTTTGACCGTTGGCGCGCAGTGACCGTTGGAGGATCTAACGGTCGCATTTGAAATTTGAGGGACACGTGGACGTCGCAGGGCGACCGGACGCGGTTGAGCGCGTCCGGTCAGTTACGACCGGCGCGTCCGGTCGTCCCGAAAAAGGACCCAGTGAAGGGGTAACAGCTCTATTTGACCGTGGGGTTATAAATAAATGCCTTAGTCGGCCGTGGCCGGGGGCTGAGCATACTTTAGCCTTGGTGGCTTGTGTGGTAGTGCTTGGGAGCCCTCTAACTCACTCATGCATGATAGTGTTCATCGGATCGAGTGAGAGAGCGATTCTAGTGCGATTGCATCGTGAGGTTGCATCGAGTGGCACTAGGTGATCGTGTTGCAAGCCGGTAGTGCTTGTTACTCTTGGAGGTTGCCACCTCCTAGACGGCTTGGTGGCTTGTGGCTCTGTCGAAGCTCGCAAGAAGATTGTGCGAGGCTCCGGAGAAGCTTTGTGAGGGGGATTGTGCTCACCCCGCGGGGATCGCGAAGAGCAACTCTAGTTGAGCGTGTCATTGAGTTACCTCACTTGAGAGTGGTGTCTTGCGGTGCCTTGCGGGGCGTGCCTTGAGGGGCAAGTGACTTGAGGGTCACACCGAGGAACCATCTAAGTGTTGGTCGACACAACGGGGACGTAGCTTGGTGGCAACCAAGTGAACCTCGGGAGAAAATCACCGTGTCAACTTTGTCTACTCTTCTCGGTGGTTTGCATTCATGCAACACAAGCTTGTATTTACTTTCATATATACTTGTGCTTGTGTAGTTGCTCTCGTAACTAGTTTGCTTGTGTAGCTTGCTAGTTATCTTCTTGCTTGTGTAGCTAGAAGCTCCCGCTTGCGTGACTAATTTGGTTTATGTAACCTTGTTAGTCACATTGCTTAGTTTGTGTAGCTAAGTGATTTGCGCTCTCTAATTTGGCATTAGTTGCCTTGTTATTGAGCATTGCTAGTGAGCTTAGGCTTTGTGCGCTTTGCTTACTAGAATTGTGTAGGAGCTCCTTCTTGCTTGCAAAGTACTAGTGCATAGGTTTGTGTGACCTTGCTCAAGAATTAAATAGGAGAGCTCTTGCTAAGGAAAGCATCTTAGTTGCTTAATTAGGATCTTTGTGAGGTGCTTGTGAACTTAGTTAGAGGGGTGTAGTCTTGGCTAGACCGATAACTTTAATTCCGCATTTGTTTTGGTTAGCCAACTCGTTTAAGTTTTAGAAAGGACTATTCACCCCCCTCTAGTCTGCCATCTCGACCCTTCACCGTCCCCCACGTCGTAACCGTACGCCACGTCGCCCACTACCACGCCGATCTCGCCTCCCCTCCTGAAAAGACGCGCCCGGCTAACGGGCGGGGGAGGGATCCGCGGACGGATATTCCCAAATACCTGGGAAACGGGCCCCGAGCCTGGTATGAGCCTCGAGGGAGCGGAAGCTGGCCCTCGACCAGGGTTCGACAGCTGCCCTCGAGCAACAGAGTTAGGGACGACCAAGGGTGCGCCCGTACATGGCCAGAGCTCGAGCCACGCTCTCGAGGCACCCCAGGACGTATTCGAGGCCAAAGGAGGAGGTCGACGTAGGAATCCCCTCGGGGGAGGCACCGAGCCCTCGAATCCTGTCGCAGGGAATCGAGATCCACACGACCACTTCTTGGCATCTTTGAGAGCGCCTCCGGGCCACTAGCCGACCCCTAACGACTGGGGCACGGGCTCTCACTCGAATTCCCTCGTTAGCAGCTCACCGGAGGCCGTCGGAACTCGCCTAAACGAGGGTAGTACGACGTTCTCCACCCCTCCTCCTTTTTTTTTGGAAAAGGAGCGTGAGGGACGAACAGTAAAAGACAGTCCAGACTCTGATCGACCTCGTGCGCATGAGGCTCGGGGCTCGACCGCAGAAACCTAAACCTTGAGGGATCGAAAGCTGGCCCTCGACCAGGGTTCGACAGCTGCCATTGAGTAACAGAGTTAGGGACGACCAAGGGTGCGCCCGTACATGGCCAGGGCTCGAGCCACGCTCTCGAGGCACCACAGGACGTATTCGAGGCCAAAGGAGGAGGTCGACGTAGGAATCCCCTCGGGGGAGGCACCGAGCCCTCGAATCCTATCGCAGGGAATCGAGATCCACACGACCACTTCTTGGCATCTTTGAGAGCGCCTCCGGGCCACTAGCCGACCCCTAACGACTGGGGCACGGGCTCTCACTCGAATTCCTCCGCTAGCAGCTCACTGGAGATCGTCGGAACTCGCCTAAACAGGGGTAGTACGGCATTCCCCACCCCTCTTCCTCCTTCCTGAAGGAGGAGCGTGAGGGTCGCACAGCAAAAGACGGCCGGGACTCTGATCGACCTCGTGCGCGCGAGGCTCAGGGACTTGACCGCAACGAATCATTCCCCAATAAAACGAATACAAGACCTCGGAGGAGTCTCAACACTCCACCGAGGCCTCGGGGGCTACACCCGGCGGGTGCGCTCGCGCGCCCCCACCGGAAAAAATCACGACGCTACGACTCCAGTTCAAACAAACCTCTGGGAGAGTGATCACACACTCACCCAAAGGCTCGGGGGCTACTGTTGGTACCAACAGTATGGGGGTACCCACATCCATCGCTAATAAAAAACTAAAACGACTGAAACCGCAATAAAAGGCAGCCCGCCTCGACCGCGTATCCAGTCCGCCTCGTACGAGGCCCGCTCGACGGGGCGCCTCGACCACGCTCCGGCTCCGACTCGTACGAGACCCGCTCGACGGGGCGCCTTGACCGTGCCCCATCCTGTACAGCAAGGTACCTCGACGGCGCTCCGACCCGCGCGAGGCTCGTCCGCCCACTAGGAAAAACTCTGACTCGCGTGAGCCCGGGTCGAGCGCCTCGACTCCTTCTCTTTACCTACCCCAGCACAAAAGTCATAGCATTTAATGCGGTTACCTACTACCACCTACCGGCATGGCTGCAACTAGGATCGACGTGGGAACAATGCCCATGTCAGATCACACTATTTTACCGCCCATCCCGTGATGGGAGGTGAAACCCGTCACTGTACCCACCTTACCGTGCACTGTTTACCATCGATCACCCTCGAGGGAGGATAAGACAAGGCCCGTTCTCCGCAATCTCGGGGATTCGGCCTTATCCATCCGGTCTCGACCCGGCCTCGACCCAACCCCGACGTTCGACATAGTTCAATGGCAAGGGAAGGACGGTGTGGCACGGCGCTCTGAGTCATTTCGCCGTCTCGTCTCCCACGACGCCATGGTGTCCAGGGATGGCCGGCCATTCCCAGAGCACGTCGCTACGGTCAGCTCAACAGGAATCGACAAAACATCACCTCAAGGCTCCCTGTCGTCTTGGCCTCCTCTCGCCCTATAAAAGGGCAGGCCAGGGTTCTATAACGAGGGGAGAACGAAGAAAAACAAGAGACAACAGGCAAGACGCAAGATAGAGATCGATATCTCAAGCAATCACCCTTGTCCTCTTTTTCCTCTCTTTGAGACTTGGGCTCGACGCCCTCTCTCGCATGCTTGTAACCCCTACACGAGCACTTCGGTGCAAGGAAATACAAACTTCTCCCCCCCGCTGGACGTAGGGCCTTCTTTTGCCCGAACCAGGATAAACCCCCGTGTGTTCTCCTTGCATCACCATCTAGGAAAGAGACACGCAGCATTTACTCGTTGGTTTAGGACCCCCTCGGGTCCGAACACCGACACTTTGATCTCTCCAACCATGTTGTCCATTCTCTCATATATTTCTCCCATTTTTGGACCTTCTCCATCGCTGAACCTCAATACTGAGTATATAGGCTCTGTGATGGCAAGGATGTTGTCAACCTCATTCCAAAAGTTTTCATCATTGATTGTATCAACAACGGCCTTTGCTTGTTGTTGCTGATCACTACTACAGCTTTTGATCCAATCTTTCCATTGTCTGGTTACCACAGTGGTGGAAAGCCCATCTCTCAGCGTACGGAGCCTTTCCAATAAAATGTAATGGCTGGCAAATCGGGTTTTTGCCACATTCAGTAGGTCTAAACGAGAATTATTTCTGAACATGGCTAGACAATGAGAATGGCTCCGGAAAAAGTTGACAATAGCTTTACCCGCCTTGTAGGTATCAAGCATCCATGGGAATTTGCTCGCAAAATCCTTGAATATGAGATTCAATGTGTGCACTACACATGGACTCCAAAAGATGTGCTTATGAACCTAAAAAAGATGTTTCAAAACTCTTTGTTATATGGGAAAGTAAGAAACAAACAATTGAAAACTTGAATGACAATTGAAATCAAATGATCTTACTTTCTGAATTTCCCTGCCTGCGGCTTTACAGTTTGATGCATTGTCGGTCACCACTTGAATGACATTTTTGGGTCCAATTTCTTCAATGGCTTTCAGTAAAAAATCAGCAATTGCTTCACCAGTTTTTTCAATTCCAGAGTAATCTTCTGCATATAAGAAGCACGAACCTCTGCTATTTGAGGCAAGAACATTTTACAGTGGCTGGCCTTTAATATTAGTCCATCCATCAGACACAACAGAGACTCCTTGTGTTAACCTATTTTTATAAAAAAAAAGACAAGAGATTGATAGTTAGAAAATATATCAGCACCTTGCAAAAGAATTGAAAACTTCAAACTTACCAAGTATCTCTCACTGTTGATAAATCATTTTCTACATTCCTCTTGAGTGCATCTAAGAGAGTGGTTCTGGCCTTCTCACTGCCAGGACCTTTATATCCCTTTGGAGCATTATTTATAGCTGTAACCATCTCAGAATAATAAGGGCTTCTTAAGACGTTGAAAGAGATGCCGTTAGCTGCAATGAATTTCAATACTTTCAAATCAACAGCATCCCTTTCTGCTACACCAAAAGATTGTGCTAATGAATTGTTCAACAACATCCCTTTCTGCTGCACTGATTTTGAAGATTGTTCAGCTTCTTTAACCTGTTAACACAAAAAAAATACATCTCTGAAGTCTGAATCTAACAACAGGTACTATCTATTATGTACAGAAAACAGCTTCTTTAACCTGTTAACACCAAAAAAAATGCATCTCTGAAGTCTGAATCTAACAAAAGGTACTATTTATTATGTACACAAAAAGACTATCTACCTTATCCCGCAATTCCTGGGTCTTGGCCGCATCATTTAGAAGAACAGGACAACGCTGAATCTGTGGTTTCTTGCCCGGTTGAGCACCAAGAAGATGAACACGAACCCTGGTTAAGCTACTTTTGAATGCCTTTTTGCAATGGTTGCATCTCCAATTCTTTGATCCATCGTCGTTCTTTCCTTTCTCTCCTCCGAGCATAGTAATTTCAGCCATGAGAGGATTTATCTTACCAGCTGCTTGAGCCTGACAGGGTGGTTCTTCCTCTTCATCGTCGAGTGCGATGATCCCTTCCTCACCGGCATCTATGTCTTCACCATCGGCGTGTATGTCTTCATCATCCTCGGACCGCCTGCGCTTCCCGGAGGACCCGGACCCCGATCCGAACGCCATTGCAGTCCAGTCCAAGAAGCACAAATGAGAGGGAAAAGTGTAGGGACTAGGGAGTAGGGACTGGAGCAGAGAAGAGGGACGAGGGAGAAGTGCAGGAGCAGATCGACCGCCGACGGACTCACCTAATAAAGCGCAAGCAGCTTGGCCTTTCGCCTTCCCGATGTTGATTAATGGGGGCTGACCGCTTGCGCTTCGCCTCCCTCGTCTTGCCCCGATGCAGACGCGCCGCTTGGCCTTCCGTTCTGGGTGTGGCGGCGCGGTCGAGTTCCCGCGGCGGCGCGGTCGAGTTCCACAGGCGGCGCGGGCGGGCGGCGGAGTCGAGTTCCGCCGGCGTTCCAGCAGCTGTCCCGTCGCGTTCCCGTTCCACGATTTGGGACGACGTTCCCGGGGACGAGGATCGCCGCATCGACCCACGATCCCGGTGACTAGGGCTGTGCCCCCCGCCACACACAGAGACACACAGATAGTGATTTTTTAGTATTTCTATAAATATTTCAATTTATAGCATATCAAGGCATCAATTCACTGTCGCCGCCTTTTGTATTACCCTTTATCCCAAATGTATTACTTCATGATATTTTGTCAATTTCTAAGATCCAAGCTGCTGCTTATGGCCCAGAAATGAGGAGCCAACAGTCAATGGTAACCTTTTCTATTGGATGCAAATAGTTTTTCTCTTTGGTGATTGTATAACTTATCCTTTGTATTGTCATTGTTGGCCTTTTCTTTAATATTTCGTCAACTTTTTGACATGCAGGTACTACATAGCGTACGGAATCAACGAGAGCATGTCATCTTACTTCTGGCTAATATGCAAATACGAAGGAATTATCATGAGGTTTCTTTCTGTATATATTCAGCCCTTATCTAACATTGTTCCTGTTTATATTCCTTTTTATTTTCATAGAAGGCTTCCATTTCAGTCTTTACAAATAAAAATTCTTGTTGCAGATGGATCAAAATACGTCGGATGACGTGTTCAGAAAACTATTGAAGAACTATAAGATGTGGTGCAAGTTCCATGGTCTTCAGAACAGTCTATGGTCAGTGTGGCAATAGACTGATGAAAGATACGGTCAGTTATGAACTTGATCTTAAGATGGGATAAAGGGGGCGTTTATTTTTGTTCTTCTTTGATAGTAGGGGCCGTGCCCCCCACCCCCACCACCCACACAATTATTTTTTTAATATTCCTATAAATGTTTTAATTTACAGGACATCAAGGTATCAATTCACTCATTTTTATTATAACTTTGTGATTTTTCGTTATGAATATTAACTACATAAAAGCATTAAAAAAATTATTGAGGTATAAATTTATGTATATATTTATCACACTTAGAATTGTCATCATATTTATCCGACCCCCTTAGTCAAAATTGCCGGCTCCGCTACTGGGCATCACTAGAAGCACAGTACCAGCCAACCATGCAATCTTAACGAAATTCTTGAATTTTGTAGATACCAAAAATGAGTTCACATTTCATGTATTCCTTATTGGTTGCATTTACATGGACGACAACGATACCTCTCCATACTAAAATTGATGAAAATTTTCGAAAAGAAGGGATAACGAAATGCCCGTTCCACCAACCAGCCCCCCGGTCGGCGGTCGAGACAGGCGCTGCCTAACAAAATCCCCAAAAAGCAGCTGAACAAAAGGTCCCCTCGCTTCAAAATGAACTCACGCCCCACTTTTTCGTCCCTACCTGCAGTAGCCTTGAACTCCACTCCAAATTCAAACTTGGGGGCGTCGACACAACGTCTCGCAAATCCCAGGGTGCAACCTGTAAAATCACCCCTCTCCGTCCCTCACCGAAACAGAGGTCTTTTTACTCTAGTCCACTAGGAGCCGCTCCTCCGCCTCCCGTTGTCCCCTCCTCCACCAGTCCCCCTCGGCCTTCTCCCCTCCACACGGCGTCGCCCGCTCCGCTCCCCTCTTTCGCCGGCACCGACGATGAACGGAGGCGGCGGCGGGCGGCGGCGGTACTCCTCGGAGCAGCTCCTCTTCGACGTCCCCACCAATGCCGGTGCCGCCGGCCGGTGGGCGCAGCAGGTACGGCTTAGCGCTTCATTGAGATCTGCGCGGGGTCCAGGTTTTCCGGTTTCTCCTGGGACGAGCTCATCGGCGGGTCGCTTTGTGTGTGTGCAGCGCGGCGGGGTGCGGCGCGGGGACGGGGAGATCTTCGTGTCGGTGGAGCCCGCGACGCCGGCGCGGCTGCGCGGAGGGGACGCCGCGGCTGGGGACTCGCCGGGACACAGGCAGCAGCTCAGTCCCGGGTTGCTCGATCTCCATGCCTTCGACACGGAGCTAATCCCCGATGTGAGGCCAAACATCTGCACTCTTTATTATTATTATTTTTTTTTTCCATCAGTTGCTACTTCTGTTTCGGTGACCTCGCTTGTTTGTTTGGGATAAATCTTATTGTTCGAGAATGCTGTCGGCGTGCTGGATCTGATGTTGCTAAAGTGAACGGGGAGGGTCATGGGATTGGGAAAGCATCGCTTTAATTTCGTTTCTGGATTGGTCATCGGCTTCGATAACACACATTTTTCTGCGTCTTCTAGGCGTGTGCTGATTTTTGTGTACAGAAACTGGAATGCTAAACTTATATTTTGTTGGTGGAATCATGGTCGGTTGTTGAGATGGGACACCACATTAGTATGTTGATTCAACAGTCTGCTTGAATTGTTAAACTTAATCTGGTCCTTTAGTTCATGAAGATGCATCTACTTTTATTTAGTGATGATCCTTCATTCCTTCTTTAATCCTAACCTTTTCCCCGGACAATATGGTGCTGTAGAAAAAGATGCCTTATCAGTTCCCCATTGACAGTTCTTAACAACTTAATCCAGAATTCGTATTTCATGTATACAGTTTCAAGTACCAGGGATGTATGATGGTGCCCAAAAGTTTGGCTATGGAGGAGGTCTAGATGAATCTGATATGAGATTCACAGCAAACAAGCTGATGAGCAAGTCTACTGTTTTTCCTGATGGTAACTACCTGAAGGCCTTTGCTGAGAAAGAAAAGGCAGCACCTGTCGCGAAAATCAAAGTGGTGGTACGTTCTTTCGTTTTGTCACACACTTGCTGATAAATAGTTCTTGCTGCCTTAGCTGTTATGTCATAATCTGCCCATTTCAAATAATTTTGATGTGACATATAAAATGCAGGTGCGCAAAAGACCACTTAACAAAAAGGAAGTATCAAAGAAAGAAGAAGATATCATAGACATTGAACAAAACTCTCTGACTGTCCATGAGACTAAACTTAAGGTTTGCATTTTCTTCTATTGCCATTCCTTATGACAATCTTGAGAATCTTAATATCTGGTACATTTATTCACAGGTTGACCTTACTGAATATGTCGAAAAGCATGAGTTTGTATTTGATGCTGTCTTAGATGAAGATGTTTCAAATGATGAGGTGCGTACATACTGCAAACTCTTTGCTATTAGTGGTAGTATTATACATCCATTCTCAGTCCTGTTTTTATCCAACCTACAGGTTTATCGTGAAACAGTGGAGCCTGTGGTTCCTGCAATTTTTAATCGAACAAAAGCAACTTGCTTTGCTTATGGACAAACCGGTACATGTCCAATCTTCTCTAGATCCTATATGCACAGAACACTTGATATCATTTGAACTAATATTCTCCACTCAGGTAGTGGAAAGACGTATACCATGCGTCCCCTTCCACTTAAGGCTTCCCAAGATATCTTGAGGTTAATGCACCATACATATCGAAACCAAGGATTTCAGTTGTATGTTAGCTTCTTTGAGATATATGGTGGCAAATTATTTGACCTTCTCAATGATAGGAGGTGAGTTACCACAAAATCTGTGATTTTAACGGATTGTGTACATCTATGTGCCTGCTATACCTCACATTTTGAATCTGAATTTCTTCATGCAGCAA
Organism: Saccharum hybrid cultivar R570; assembly: GCA_038087645.1. NCBI lineage: Eukaryota > Viridiplantae > Streptophyta > Magnoliopsida > Poales > Poaceae > Saccharum > Saccharum hybrid cultivar. The sequence continues at coordinate 2,234,495 of JAQSUU010000100.1, forward strand.
ACTTTGCATGAGAGAGGATGGCAAGCAAAAGGTTTGTATTGTTGGTTTGCAAGAGTATAGAGTCTCTGATGTTGAGACTATCAAGGAGTTGATTGAAAAAGGCAGTGCTACCAGAAGTACTGGCACAACCGGTGCAAATGAAGAGTCCTCAAGGTCTCATGCCATTCTTCAGCTTGCTATTAAACGCCGTGTGGATGGCAATGACTCCAAACCACCCAGACCGGTCGGCAAGTTGTCATTTATTGACCTTGCTGGCAGTGAGCGTGGTGCTGATACAACTGACAATGATAAACAAACAAGGTCACCTCTCACAATTTCCACCCCCTTTATTCTAGTTTGCAGTACCTTGTGAATGTATTGGCATTTTGTTTATCGAACTGTCCTTTCTGAAACACAATGCAGAATCGAGGGTGCTGAGATCAATAAAAGTTTGCTTGCCTTAAAGGAATGCATTAGAGCACTTGATAATGATCAAACTCACATTCCTTTCCGAGGTAGCAAATTAACTGAAGTCTTGCGAGACTCTTTCATTGGAGACTCACGCACTGTCATGATATCATGCGTTTCTCCTAGTTCTGGCTCTTGCGAGCATACTCTGAACACGTTGAGATATGCTGACAGGTGATTACTTACCTCCATGATTTCTGTTCCTATAACTGCTCATATTCTTATAATATGCACAAGACATCTCATTTTTCAGAGTGAAGAGTTTGTCAAAAGGAGGCAATGCCAAGAAAGATGTGTCTTTGGCAATGCCTTTGAGAGAGTCGAGCCCTTCCCCACTGCCTTCAGTTGTACCCTCATTCTCTGCATCTGAGGTGATGAATGATATCACCGAGAGAAGCAATTTTGGTTGGCCCAAGCAGCAGTATGTTAAAGAACAGCCTGCTCTGACATTTGTTGAACGAATGCCCAAGGTGAAGGATGCGGTGGAGTTCACCTCATCAAATGGTGCTTATTCGAGGGAACAAAGAAGCAAGGGCTTTATGGCACCAAACATAGTTGAAGTACCAGATATAATGTATCAGCAGGGAAGGCAACCAGCAAGGAAGGCTAAAGATACCACTTTGGGGAATAACATTAGAAATTCCATTGCTTACCCAACTAGAAGGGTTGAGCCAGATGAAGATGAGCATCTAAATAATCTTCTTCAGGTAGTGCTATCTATGAGATTTTCTTGTCACAACATGACTGAGGTGAATATTGACTTCAAATAATTGCTGCAGGAAGAGGAAGACTTGGTTAGTGCTCATAGGAAGCAGGTTGAAGAGACTCTGGACATCCTCAAAGAGGTTAGTTCTTAGTACCCTACAGATCTAGACTGCCTCATTGTGTTGCTGAATCATTTTTCTCTAACACCTTTGCCTTGATCAGGAAATGAACATATTAGGCGAAGTGGACCAGCCTGGCTTCCAACTTGATGATTACCTCGCAAGACTAAACACTATACTCTCGCAGAAGGCGGCTCGAATTGTGGACCTACAGGCTCGATTGGAGCAGTTCCAGAGGCTTTTGAACGAGAACAACGTGCTGCTATATGATCAGAGCCCTTGATCGTAGTTCCGTCAGATTCATCTGTTGCCTTGATGCCACCGGAAAAGGTGGGCACTGGTGATTTCTACCAGAGTCTCAGGTGGCATCAACCTATGCGGTGTTGCTGTGGCCTTGGTGCTGCAATTGTGACCCATAGGTGCCAGTGAAACGCAGAACTAGATGGCTAGTTCACAGCCTGTTGCCATGGTTCTTTGGCATGGCCGGTCCAGCAACCTATTTTGTTCTAGAGTTGCTCCATCCTTGTGTTCCTCCATCCAATGTTTATATCTTATATCTGTCCGTGTCACATGAATGCTATGTTATTTGTAGCAAACAAATACATTCTTTTCCCTTTCTGATGTATGAAGTTTTCCAGAGTATGGTTGGTATCATCTTGTTATACACACATACTTTTGCCAAGTACTCCGTACTTACGTCTGTTGACGTTTATTGTACAAGACGCATGATACATCTGCGCAGCTCAGTTATTTGCACGGTCTATCACTCCGGATTCTGAACGCCTGTTTTGGCAGAGGTTACTGGGCGAGCTGTGGGCGACAAATGCAGCTGGACGTGGGGCTGGGAGCCGAGTTAGTTAGGGGCGGTTCTGTATCATCTTAGTTGTCCAAACCTTGTTTGTAATCTTTAATCCAAGTGATGGTAGTATTAAGAAGTAGGATTGTGTATGTGATTCTTCGTGATATGACAAGTACAGTAGTTTTCTTGTGAACTAGGTAACTTTTCTTGGTTTTTTTTATTATATATAAGCAATTCTATGCGACAAGGGATTGTTCAGCTTTGTAATAGTGTTGCTATCCAGAGATCGCGACCTAATTGTTAATTACTAGTACAAAGCGCACGCCCTTGCGCGTGTGGCTAGCTAACTATATTTGGATGACATAGTTTCGGTCAATCAGAGTTAGCAGCGTATATAATCTTTACAGGAGCAAGTACATATATTTATATATTTATTACATGCATAATAGTTGTCCTCTGGCACAACAGCATATAATAGTCTAACATTAGAAATTCCATTGCTTACCCAACTAGAAGGGTTGAGCCAGATGAAGATGAGCATCTAAATAATCTTCTTCAGGTAGTGCTATCTATGATATTTTCTTGTCACAACATGACTGAGGTGAATATTGACTTCAAATAATTGCTGCAGGAAGAGGAAGACTTGGTTAGTGCTCATAGGAAGCAGGTTGAAGAGACTCTGGACATCCTCAAAGAGATTGTTCAGCTTTGTAATAGTGTTGCTATCCGGAGATCGCGACCTAATTGTTAATTACTAGTACAAAGCGCACGCCCTTGCGCGTGTGGCTAGCTAACTATATTTGGATGACATAGTTTCGGTCAATCAGAGTTAGCAGCGTATATAATCTTTACAGGAGCAAGTACATATATTTATATATTTATTACATGCATAATAGTTGTCCTCTGGCACAACAGCATATAATAGTCTAACATTAGAAATTCCATTGCTTACCCAACTAGAAGGGTTGAGCCAGATGAAGATGAGCATCTAAATAATCTTCTTCAGGTAGTGCTATCTATGAGATTTTCTTGTCACAACATGACTGAGGTGAATATTGACTTCAAATAATTGCTGCAGGAAGAGGAAGACTTGGTTAGTGCTCATAGGAAGCAGGTTGAAGAGACTCTGGACATCCTCAAAGAGGTTAGTTCTTAGTACCCTACAGATCTAGACTGCCTCATTGTGTTGCTGAATCATTTTTCTCTAACACCTTTGCCTTGATCAGGAAATGAACATATTAGGCGAAGTGGACCAGCCTGGCTTCCAACTTGATGATTACCTCGCAAGACTAAACACTATACTCTCGCATGAATGCTATCTTATATCTTATATCTTATATCTTATATCTTATACTCCTTGTGTTCCTCCATCCAATGTTTATATCTTATATCTGTCCGTGTCACATGAATGTTATGTTATTTGTAGCAAACAAATACATTTTTTCCCTTTCTGATGTATGAAGTTTTCCAGAGTGTATGGTTGGTATCATCTTGTTATACACACATACTTTTGCCAAGTACTCCGTACTTACGTCTGTTGACGTTTATTGTACAAGACGCATGATACATCTGCGCAGCTCAGTTATTTGCACGGTCTATCACTCCGGATTCTGAACGCCTGTTTTGGCAGAGGTTACTGGGCGAGCTGCGGGCGACAAATGCAGCTGGACGTGGGGCTGGGAGCCGAGTTAGTTAGGGGCGGTTCTGTATCATCTTAGTTGTCCAAACCTTGTTTGTAATCTTTAATCCAAGTGATGGTAGTATTAAGAAGTAGGATTGTGTATGTGATTCTTCGTGATATGATAAGTACATTAGTTTTCTTGTGAACTAGGTAACTTTTCTTGGTTTTTTTTATTATATATAAGCAATTCTATGCGACAAGGGATTGTTCAGCTTTGTAATAGTGTTGCTATCCGGAGATCGCGACCTAATTGTTAATTACTAGTACAAAGCGCACGCCCTTGCGCGCGTGGCTAGCTAACTATATTTGGATGACATAGTTTCGGTCAATCAGAGTTAGCAGCGTATATAATCTTTACAGGAGCAAGTACATATATTTATATATTTATTACATGCATAATAGTTGTCCTCTGGCACAACTGCAGATATAGTAAACTTATATAAAGTTATAGACTATGTAGTTGTGCGTGCGTGTACAGACTTGTATGATTCTAACATTTTTAGCATAACCATGGAACAAATATGGCTTATCTGAGTATTTGTATTTATATGGCTTCACTGTATGTATGCAACTAAATAGCCGCATTTGGGGACAGGAGCTATTCACATGGACTGTTATCTGTATAATGCTAACTAAAGGGGGTCATTCTCTGATGGGATCATTCTTTTTTTTTTGAAGTAAACTTATGGTATCATTCTTAGCAAACATGTACTGGTCAGAAAAAGAAAGGAACTATACTCTACAATGGTATGGCGATGGTTATTAGCAAAATGTAAATAGTCTGAGATATTTTAGTTGCATAGCTGGACTGTATAGTTGGCAAGCTCAATGGTTTACAGAGAAATAAACCCGGCTCACAGAAAGGAAAGCCAACATAACAAATACGTCATAGATGATGCTTTTTAGTAAGTTGACACATGCAACATATTGTTCTCCATAGAGTACCATAAATACCTAAAGTGATTTGTATATAAAAATAAAACATTTACTTAGTGGCGATACATCAATAGATGGGCCCATGAAACAGAGCCATAAACCACATAGATGACCATATAACTTGATTCAGTGGCATGTCACTTGAGCTCACGGCATGGCTGGGAGTTACTGCTGCAGTTTATGTGCAGGCCGCTTCCATCGGGTGAGTCTGTAGAATGTACGGAAGATGGGAGGAAATCAGAGTATATATGATCACGTGTTAGGCCAGTCTCAGTGGCCAGTTTCATTGCACTGTTTCCAAAACTGCCACATCATTAAGAGTGGAATGAAATCATGAACAAAACATCCCCAACATTGCAAGGTTTCATTTTGCTATTCCAAGGCTAGCTAAAGAATTTAATTGCTGCATGATGGTGTGATCAAATACATCATATGAATCGTGTAGCCATTTGTAATTGTTTTCAAATCGAGTACTAGCAAACCGCTCAGCTTTCACACACATGTATTGCTGCATATTCAGATAGGAGTATGTCATACACGTGCTGCAGATTATTGTGCTCAGCTTTCACACATACCACAGAGGACGGCGCAAATGAAGAATCACGGATCCGCCAGATTGTGTGACTACCAAGCGTGCACCTTTCCTCCGCTGGAGCCACACTGCGCCATGTCTCCGCACGGGATCGCCTCCCTCGCCTGATATTGAAACGAGCCTCTCTCAGTGGCGTGTCGCTCCATTCCCAAGACGTAGGTAACCGAGCCGTGCTCGTTTCATCAGCACGAAACGAGTTTACTCTCTTTCTTCGTAAATACGGAGTATACTGCCACATCATCAGGCTTGCCTACATGGCACCTCATTTATTACCAATGAAAAACTGCTACGAAACGGCCGTTGAGACGGGCCTTAAAAATGTAGCAGTTTCAATGTGTCCATGTTCTGAGCATAATATGTATCCATTTGATAGGTGCCGGGTATCAAAATACCAGGGTACCTAACAGATAGTAAAATATGGCACCCTGTATGATCGCTAAAGCCTCATCGTAGGGGCCTCAGTAAAGTCGACTCATCGAAAGCGCAGACAACACGTCAGTCGCTTGCGGCACGAGCGACAAACCCCATCCCACCCGAGCCTTGCGGAGAGGTCTCGGGCGAGATGAGCGCCTCGGGCAACATTTTTCCGCCTCGCCCGAGCCCCCGCCGCGTCATCAAAAGCGGCCAACCCCCTCAGCTTATTTCTGCATCGCCTGAGGGACACGTGGAACCATCTGCCAAGACGGCGAGCCACGGGGACCCCCAAACCGCGGCACCCGCTCCCGCCGATGGGACGGACGTGACCGTACACAGTCAACAGGAGCACGGGAACCAAGCCTTGATCCAACATGACCCCAGCTATTCCACCACGACGACATTCATACCTCTACAGCAACGGGAGTAACGACCACTATACCACCTAACCATGAGCGGATCCAAGGGTATTCCTTGGTATTCCCAGGAATACCCAACTATTTTGATATACTCTTATGTATATATGTATGTATACTTATATATATTCGTGTATAATGCAATTTTCTAGAGTATTTTCAGTCATTGTAGCCTAAAATAGCGAACAAAATGACCTTGCTTTTTATGTGGGAATACCAAAGTTACCATCCTGGCTTCGCCACTGCACCTAACCCCCTCTCTACGTAAATCCAGGCGCCCATGTCGCCTGTCCTCAATGGCACAGAGACGCACAGGACAAGGCATGGCCACAGCACGCAGCACCAGCAGATAGAGAGGTCAAAAGAGCAACGCCTGTTGTATCTCTGCGCTACAGGAAAACTATTCCCACCGAATAAGGAGGAAGACGGCCATGCCCGAGGCCACCTTTTGGTTTTTCTCTTTTATTTTTCACATCTTTACCACGAATGTAACCCGAGCCCTCTCCTTAGAAGTTGTAAAAAGGGAGGCAGGGGCCATGTCTAGGAAAAGAGAGAGAAAAAGCAAGCGATCAAACAACAACGCATAGATCGAACCAGATAGAACACACCTCGCTAAGACATCGGCACATACACCACCCCTCACAAGAGACGTGGGATCCACTCCCTCTCTCTAAAGCTTGTAACCCTTACTACGAGCACTCCGGTGCAAGGCAACACGAGCAGCGGCAAAACCCACTTGACGTAGGGCCGTTCTTATCCGAACCAGTATACAAATTTACTCGTCGCTCTGTTTAGACCCCCGGTTCTCTAGACCCCGACAATAGGTGGAATCGTGTAATACATGGAAATTTTATATGAAACAAGAAATAGGCTAAATTCTGGTACATGTAACCTTTACAATGATTCGAAAATGAACATAGTTGTAATGGAAAACTAAACAAAAGCTACAATGGAGTCAAAAGAATGAAAAAACTAGCAGCAGAGAAAGCCTTATCAAAAGCTGTAACTGTTATCTACCTATATCATCATAGGTAAAAATGAAAGCTATCGCTGGAGTAGTTTCATGTGGCTTGAAACATTAAATGGCAATATTTGAAGTAGTTAATTAGGAAATATGAGGGTTGCAGCACATCAAAATTCCTATCACATGTGAATTTTCAGGCAATGCTTTGTCTTGTCTTCCTTTGCCAAAGATGAAAGGACAATATTAACAGAAGATCACGTAGAGAATGATTGAATTTTTGTTTACCTCCCATTGCTTGATGACAATTAGTTTGAGATCTGCAGCCATTTCGTTAGTCTTAGATCTGCAGCCAGTTCCCGTGCATGAGTTCCTTATGAGTCCATCATCATGAGTATTCCGGATCAAGTCTCAGACTTGACAAATAAAAGAGAGCATGCAATATTCCTTGTACGATAAAATTTTAGTTACACCATTGGACCATTCATTATAAAATTTTACCTATCCTGTGTCAAGTTCAGGATAACATAATAATGAACCGATCTTTTTAAATTCAGAGGAATCACCCTTGGGAGAAAGTTTCTCAATTTATCTCCTAGCTTGCAAAATCCAAACAAAAGCAAATGTGTGACATTAGCAGTTACCTAATCTCTCCAGAACAAAGGAAGGGTAGCTCTTAGCTCTTAGTGACTGTCAACAAACGTGGCATGGCACCTCCCTCCTCGTGAGTTGCTCCAGCTCGAGCAAGAATATGGCCGCAGCGTTTTGTATCCGTTATGGAAGATCCGGAAAGGTGCACCAGAAACGGGGAGCCGACGTAGGCCCCCTTCGGTGACGATCTGATGGTGAACGTTGGCCGGTGTATAGAACATCCGGTGGTGTTCCGCCATGGTGCGGTTTGGGCCCAACCCGAGGCGGATTTGTCCAGAGAGCACCTCCAAGTCGGCATGCAGGAGGCCCAAAGCTAAGAGCCTGGCCAGGGGTGAAGGCGCTGCCGACAGCGACGATCTTATCGGAGAAGCGCACACCACCCTCAGGGCCACCGAAGAGCGACGATCACACATGATGCTGCCCCTACCTGGCGCGCCAACTGTCGTGGGTTCACTTCCGCGACAGTAATCTAGTTGTTTGACGTGGGTCGATGCATGAGTCTTTGGTGGCTTAAGCACTCAAACACACACAGGGTTTATCCTACTTTGGGCATCTAAGCCCTACGTCTAGCATGTTGTTCTTCGTGTTATAATGCTAAATCGAGTTCTTACAACAGAGAGAGATTTAGGAGGAGCGCTATGCTACTATTCTAGGGTTTGCTTAGTCTCTGGATCTAACCTAGGGTTCGTTGAGTGACCTAGAGCTCGATGGATCTAATCCAAGTATGAGTGTTCGATCGATTGATCCCTTCTATAGGAGCCCATGCCCCGCCTTATATATCAAAGGGCAATGGGACTAGAAATTACACAGTTTCAGGGGGTTTCCTAGGGCTTCGAGTCCTAATCTTCTCTTTGTGGCAGCGACGAGCACCCTCCTTCGTCTTGTAGTGGTCGCGGACACTGTCCAACTGCCTCTGACATCTTCTGCAATCGCCTAGAGCTGACCGTCAGGTGTTGTCTGCTACCGTTGTGCCTTCCTTGGGTTCGCCTTCCCATGGTGTCCATCGCAATCCTAACCCCAAAAAATTACATATATAATAGTAGTATGTTTCACAAATCCTAATCCAAAAAATTACATATCTATTAACGCATCTGATCCAACTTTTGCGTGGCGTCTCATGTCCGGCCTCCCAATCTAATAGTACCAGCATCCGACGAACTGGCAAAGCAGAAGAGAAGACAAACAGATCGACAGAGCTATGGCCGACAGTCATCTACATGAGGAACAAAGGAAGGCTTTGACGCTTCATATTCACAACTATAATGAAGAGAGCAGTCAGATAGGCTTAAATGGGCTTCTTCTTATTGAGCCTCAAACACACTTCCCGTTTGTGATGAATGGGAGGGGTCAAACAACTATTACATACATGTATATTAACTATATACTACTCCTATACACTAAGGGATTAGTAGCACGTCAGGGGGTGCCAGGCCCCCCATGCCCCCTTCCGTCCACCATTGTTTGGCCCTCTGCCACATCCACTTGCCTCCTAAGCTTGATTTTGATGAATTTTGGCCAAATTTTCTTGCATTCAAATACTTTCTAAGTACAAGTGGAACTAGGTCATTTGTAAACCCTATTTAACATTGATGATGTTGATTTACCTTCACTTTAGTGAAATTTTGATGGTTAAAATGGGTGTTTAGTGACCATCAACAACACCATACGGGCCTAGACTCGCTCATGTAGTGGGCACTTGGTAGCCCTTGTCGCGTTGCGCCATGCCCAGGCGTGACCCTGGGAGAGGAGTGGTTGACACAGCCTCCCTAGAGTGAGAGAACATAGGCCTGCAGGGCCTAGCGCCCTGTGGTTCTGCTTGCATGATAGGCTCTAGATGTCTAACAGATTCTTTGGGTATATTCTCGGTGTTGGTCGGGGATCTGACCTCTTTGGCCTGGCCGAGCCCTCAAGCGCAGATGACTCGAACTGGGACTTAGCCTCTCGGTTCGTTTCCCTGGTGCTAAGGCCTTCTTCTAGAGCGAGCCCTCGGAGGCCCACCAAGCCATCTGCTGATGGGCTAGAGTGTATGCGCGAGCGTACACGATGGCTGTAGCCCCCTGAGCCTCTGGCTGATTAGGAGAATCAGTCATAAGGTTAATCGGACTATCATGGCGCTAATTCGATGATTTAATCTACCCCTATGTTTGATACTTAAAAGAGCTCATCATGGAGGGAGGGGCTGCCTTCGCTCCTTTGCTTAGGGCTTCTTCTCTAGCCACACGGGGCTTCTTCTCCCTTCTCTGGCCACACACTTCTTCTCTCTTCTCTGGCAGACAATCGTAGTGCCCTTCTTCTCTGATGAGGGGGCGACCATGCCCAGGAGGCCGCTAGATCTAGCGGCGGCGAAGAAACCGTCGGACAAAAGAAGGGTGTCGAGTTGCAACAAGAGGGGTGAATTTAGAGTGACGTGTGAGAACATTGAAATGGCTGAGTAGGGGCTTCCTCCACACCCCACAAACCCCCACCCACACCCCCCATGCAAACCACCTCACTATATAGCCTGAGGCTTTACTGTTGCCCCTCCCACGCCGCGTCCATAGCAAAGGTTTTCGGCAGCCAGCAATCGAATCGGCTTCGCTAGCGTTAGCCCTCACCCTTCGCACAATAGCGCTCCTACCTGCTCCAGCCGAGCGCCATGGCCTGGTCAGCCGTGCTGCGCCAGGCCATGCTACTCTGGAGGGGGTCTCCACCAGTGCCCGTCACCGGACCATGTAACACCCCTGGGTGTTAAGCATGTATTAATATCCCAAAGCATGATCATTAGCATCACATACATGTTCATCATCACATGCAATATAAGTTGAAATTAAATTGAAGTGTGAAAAACATCTGTTTGAGCCCTAAAATATTGCATTTGCTTGCTAAGAGTGGTAAAACTTGTTTGGTTATAACTTTAAATGACTTAGAATTAATTAGCATGATTTTTGGAGCAACTTTTGTATTCGAAATCTCCCAAATTTTGCTTTTAAAAATATTCTAGAAAAATGAGTTTTTATTTAAAAATTAGACTTTAAATCATTAATTCAAAACATGTTTAGAATTTTGAAAAGTGCCCTAAATAAAAGTTGTAGATAATTAAATTTTGAACAACTTTTGTTTTGGGGACAACTTGTGAAAATGCCTTTTTCATCTTCAAAATTTGAATTTGAATCAATTTAGAAAATCTGGAAATTTATTTATAAAAGGAAAAGTTGTTTTCGGCCTTAACGGGCCGCCGCCTCCCTTTCAGCCCGCTGGCCAAAGCGGCCCAGCTCGCCCGCGCGCGACCACGGCCCGGCCCACGCCCGCGCGGCCTCCTTCTCTCTCCCGCTCGTGCTTCGCTGTCCTGGCCGCGGCAGGCCACGCCCGCCACGTGGCGAGCGCATGCCAGCGACGCCGGCCAGATGGTGCCCCGGTCGCCCCCACCAGCGCGCGCTCGCCACTACAAACCCACCCGTAGCGCCTCGCCCTTCTTCTTCCCTCTTTTCGCCTTGCTCTTTCCTGCGCGCACCGGCCGCAGTTCCGCCTCCGCCACCGCGCGCGCCATCACCGGAGACGCGCGTTCCGGCCGTTTCGTCTCACCGCGAGCCGCTCCATCTTGCCCCGGGCTTCTCCTCCCTCTGGCGCAGCCCGCGCTCACCTCAACCGCCCGTGGTAAGCCTTCCCTCCGTGGGAATCACTCACTGGAGTTCCGGCCGAGCTCGCCGGAGATTTCCGCTCCGTGGGTCACTCCTCTCCGCTCCACCTTTTTCCCTTCTTGCGCGCGTCTCTTGCTTGCCTCGACTCATCGGTGCTCGAGCACCCTTCCGGTGACCATATCGTGGTCGGGGATGGCCGGCCGGCGACCACCCGCGCCACCGTTCCGCCATGGATGGCGGTGACCGGTCCTCCGAGCTCCGTTAGCCACCGCGTGTGTGCCATCGAGTTCGCGAGATCGAGGTGGTCCGCATGGTGACCTTGGCCTGGCCGGAGACCTCACCGCCGGCGAGCTGTGGCCGCCGGCGTCTCTCTCCCTCTCCCTGTGACTCACCCGTGGGGTCGCGGGCTCACATGTCTGTCTCCTCTCGCGCGCGCGTGTGTACTGTGCCGGGTGCACGTAGCAGTTTCAGTCGAGTTGTTTTAAAAGTATTTTGAAAATGAATTCCAGAAAAGAAATAAATGCTTTAGAAATTCATAACTTGCTCATTTTGACTCCAAAAATTGTGAAACAATTTTTGGTAGACTTCTTAAGACCAGATCTATGATGTAAAAATGTTGCATGTCAAGTTTGAAATACTTTTCTGTAGGATTTTTATTTAATCATTGAAATTGTTGTTTTCTTGATAAATATGTAATAAATCATAGAAAGCTCAGAAAAATAGGGTTCCACTTGCAATAATTTTCTTTTGTGATTTACTTTCTAGGAAAAATTATGTGCCATGCATGTTCTGTAGAAAATTTTTGATGTGTAGTACAAGTGCTTGTTATTATTGATAATTGTTATTTTTGATAGAGAGAAAAATATGAATAAAACATGCATATAATAATTTTTCTATAGTGATTGTTTATTTTGTAGAATGTAGGAAAAATGCTAAATCTATTGTTTGATACTTTTCCTAGTACAAAGTATTTTTATGCTCATTTTTAGGCCCTAGATTGTTATTTTTTTTGTAGGCAGTTCTAGTACTCCAAATGTAATAAAATTTTTGTGGCATGCTAGATTAGATGATAGTAAGCTACTGTAATTTTCTCAGATTTTTTTGTGCTACCAAAATAGGTGTTGTTGTTCAAACCTAGTTGCAATTAGGGTTTAATTAACCTTGTTAATGCATGACTAATTAATAAGATTTGCTTTGGTGTATCTTTGAAGCATCTTAGATTTCTGTGGTGACTTGACATGGTAGAGAATGTTTGTAGTAGTATACGAGTATATGTTCTTGGATGATGTAGACTACCTTGTAGAAGAGTTGTATTCCTACTTTATGCAATAAAGTAAACCTGTTCATCTACATCTCATTCATCATGATCATTACATGTCATCTCTGCAATGCACCTAGGCATGAGCACTTATACATTTGCATCATACAGGATCACAAGAAGTAACTCCGGTAGCAGTTCCCGAGGAGCCGGAAGAGCAGCCCGAGGTGCAAGAGCAGGAGGTACCCGAAGCCGACGAGGAGGTCGGTGAGGATCTTCCAGAGTGTCCCGACTACTGCCCGAGCTCTTTCGAAAGATGCAAGCCCCAGAGCATTTCTCTCCCGATTTGCAAATATTTTATTAATGCTTTACTTTAACTGATGCATTACGTTTAGGAGTTGTTTGCAATTGTTGCTGCATTATACCTTGTTTATCATGTTCTACCATATCCTTGATACCTTGGTATTCGCAGTCAAGAAATGCTTAGCTTGCTTAGACCGGTAGAAGTCAGATGATTTCCTGTCACCTGCGAGCTATAGGTGGTTACCCGGATCTGCTTGAAAAAGTATGTCATCATAGAATAACTAAGTGTTAATGTGAAATTGAGACCGGACGGAGACTTATAGGGTTTTGGACTGTAGTATTTTCCATCTGTGTCGATTAAGGATCGATCATTGTTGGGCCTCGAGTCATGTTGAACGCATGCCTTACATTTAGCTGGCCAAATAATGTACCTTTCGACCGCGAAGCTAGGAGATTATTCGGGCCGAGTGGATTGCCTGCAGCGCACTGTACCGGAGCAGGTGTAGTAGGACACGGGGACGCGATGATAAGGCCAAAGAGCAGTCGGGCGGCCCCCGGGTACATGTGGTTTCTGTCAAACTCGAGACTACCTGAATGGTTGACTCGGTGACCAATATCTCACTTTAGCGGGTGAGTGAGGTTTGTGTGAGGAATAAATTACCAGCTGGTTAATAATCGATTCGAATCGTTATCGTTCACTGGATAGTGAACACTTGACTTGAGTTACTTCATCGTAGTAATATTGATGGAACACTTGGACAGTTATATGAAATATGACATGATGGAAGTTGTTAATGATCATTGGTTATCCTTACCTGTTTAATTACATGTTACTTTATTATAGGTGCAAATGTAGTTGACAGGTTAATAAAGATTTAACTTGATGCAAAGTTTCTGGAAAATGATTCTTTAAATACTAAAAATGTCTTTTTGCAAATGAGTTAGCTACCCCACCATAAAGCCTGTCATGATCCTTGGTGTCATTTATTTTCGGTTATGTCGGGTAAGTCTAGCTGAGTACCTTCTCGTACTCAGGGCTTTGTTCCCACTTGTTGCAGATGGGCAGATGTATTACGGCTACTGTATCAACTGCCTTTATCCTGCGATGGGTGAAGCTTAGGACCATGGGCAATGGTCATTCCCTACGTCTCGTCTGATGCTTTTGTTGGAGATGATCCTGAGCTGGCACTTTATTTCAAACTCTGTGTGAGTGTGTGTGGTTTGAACTAAATGCTTCCGCTACTTTTATTTGAACTTAGTTTATAATAACTATGTTTAAACTTCGATGTATTTTGCGACGTGAACTTTTATGTAATTTGTGATGGTGACCGCTAAACTTATTACGATCTTGGCTGGTATGTAAGTTGGTTTAAAATTCGTCGTGATTTTACGGATAACTGGGTTATACGGGCTTAAGTTTGCTAAATCGTCTGCTTGATGGATGATTTTCTTACTTAATTTCGTATAATTGGTCGGTTCTATTACAGACCACTTTGAGATCACCTCGCACAGCCATGGCAGTCCGTCCCCGCATCTACTAGATCCCGCTGGCCAGGTTGCGCTACCGCGTGCTCGAGATTTGGAGGGGTCCTGCACCAGCCTCACCACTGCCAGTCGCTAGAGCAGTTTGAGACTACCTCATAGAGCCACGACGGTTTGTCCCCACACGCACCAGATCCAGCGGTCATAGCCGAGTTGTTCAGGTGCCACCCTCCCCTCTTCCCCTTTCTGTGCAGTTCTTGCAGTCCATTTTCCGAATCTTTTTGTAACGATCCTTCACTAATGAGTAGCAGTTACAAGGGTATTTGATACAAATTGGGAAGAATAGGAGGGAATCTAGACCGGAAATAGCAGGGATTAGAGAGAGACATCAAGAACAACAGGGGGTTACTGGAACTAGACAAAGGTAGATGATGAGTTCAGAGTTCAGGTTCTTGTTTTTTTAGTAGAAGATAGGGATTTTATTTCTCAATTGAAATGTTTACATTCAGATATACAGGAGGAGAGCCAAGCCACACATGACGGCTAGCTCCTAGAGAACATGCATATAGCTAGACGATCAGCCTCCGTATTGCTTTCCCTACCTTCATGTGCAAAACACACATAATCAAAGGATTTTGCCCTTTCCTGGATATCCTTGAGGATCATCACATAAGCACAAAGAGGCATTTCATTAATGTTCCTCACAATGTTTAGGCAATCTGATGCCACTATAATCCTTTGAATACCACAATCTTCAGCAAGAGCTAGTGCCTCCAAGCAAGCCATTCCTTCTAGGGTCTCAGGTTCAGTTATATTTGGTATAACCATAGCACTAACTGTAATGAACTCCCCTCGATCATTACGGCAAACCACTCCAATAGCTCCTTTGGTTCCTGCTCGGTCTACAGCAGCATCTGTATTTATTTTGCATTTACCTTGATCTGGTGCTTTCCAGCGCCGAGTTTTTTTGTTTAGATTGTTCTTGTTCAATAGCCTCCTCCCACGCTCCCCCTCCTTTTAGCTGCACATCCCTGTAACTTGAGCCCATTTTGTAGCCCAATCCACAATAGGCCTGCATAGCAGCCTAGTCCATGACATTCCCCTCCGCTTAAAATGCGGCTTGCCCTCAAGCCGTTCTTCAAACCTCTAGGAGACCATGGAGCTTCTAAATCTTGCTTGTAGATTCTCTGACTCACTTGGCATGGTTGGAAGTTCCTGCGCCTTATGGGTGTCCCTGCACACATGGATTAGCTCCTGCTCAATCTCATAATTACCAGGATCCACTTTTTGTGCATCTAGGCGAGCGTCATGCATAAGCTTGCTTGTACTCCTTGGGTAGGATATGAGCAGCTGCCTACCGATAGCCAGCTTTTTCCTAGTTAGGCCTCATCACCCTGCACTAATAAGTGTCTGATAGTGCTCCATCACCATCAGTCATTCTCAATTTACATAGGCTTGTAGCAAACAAGCTTCCTATAAACACAGCCTGGTGTAGAAATGTGCATCCTTTGACATATTGCTGCAGACCATATGCCAAAGCACAAAGTAAGCCAATCACTTCCGCACAATCTGAATATCGATACTTCTCAACTCGAGCACCCGTGTCCTTAGCAATAAAATTTTGGAGCAGACTTTGTTGTATAACAACTGAACTTGCAATGACAGAGCATCTGCATTTGAACATGTATGTGCTTCCCTGATAGCATTGAGTGCGGAATGGAGCTTGCAATTGTATCCAAGAAACACTCCAAGATGCTCCAAAAATTAATTGCAGCACCACACCCCCAGGGTCCCAAAGTGCAAAAAGATCATATGGTTTTTGCCGTGCTAAAAGATCATGCTCACTAATTTCCACTAAGCACTTGCCACTAATCAATGGAAATAGAGCATCTTTGTAGACAAATAGCCCAACAGATAGCCCCTATCTGATCACATTCTGAAAGTGAATGAAAGTGAATGCTCCTCTGTAATTGTGGTTTATATTTTTTCCATTGCCCCTATCCTTTCTGGTTTGTGTAATTCTTTTTCTTATTGATTTTCTTTATATGGCAACATCTGCGATTGTGTTGTTGATATGTTGTCAGGTCCTTTTTCTTCCCGGACATAATGTAGCATACTAGAATGTAGAAATAATTATGCTAGGGAACTACGGATTATGCACTTCATTGCGTATTTTTCTTGTTAGGCATGTTCTACACCTTATTATCTTCAATCGTTTTTCTTAGGTGTCAGAATCTAAAATGAATGAGATACTGAAAGAACTCAAGAACACTCAATCAATGATAGAGAAGGGACAGTTCAACAAGACCTTTGTCAAGTGGGCTGTGGAAGTGGAGTGGATCTGCTATAATTTGCTCTGACTTTATTAAAGGCCTCGTAATGGAGGTCTTGGCTTACTTGAAGGGTGAAGATTCCCCTGAGATGGAGTATGAGGTACAGGACACCGGCGCGGACAGTATCTTCCAAATAGTTCATCCATGGTAGTGTTGTTAGCACTGGGCAAAGAACAATTATGATTTGTAGGCACACTCGTGGTAGATAACATCTAAGAGAAAATATATTCCTTTTGTTGATTACTTAATAGCAGCCATTGTCGCACTTCTAGTAATTTTGCTAAACATGATTGCCAATATCTCCTTATTGATCCGTTGACCCGAACATTTCTCATAGAGCTCCTAGACATGTTGTAGATGAGTAGCATTATTTTTTAAGGCTTTCATGAGAATTAGCGAGTCATCCACACATAGAAGGTGAGAAACGCTAGGTGCTCTTAGACCAGAGACTCACTCAAACTCCTAACTATACTAACACTACTACTAGTACTACATCTTGAGAGAGAGTGGAGAGCTTCTTCTTGCGGTGTCTTGAGAGTGAGGGGTAGGGGTGTATTTATAGTTGAGAGGAAGAATAAGGCCACTCCTTGTGCCATGTCACCAATCCATGTGACATGCCTTCATAGCCATTGATCCAAATGCATCAAGAGTTGAGATGTGAGGATGTTGTGTTTCGTTGCATGGGAGCATGCAAGAGGGCATGGATCACAAAAGGGTGGTTAGCCGACCATAGGGGGCGGTCAGTCGACCCCCCCTATGATAGCTGGGCCCTCCCCCTTGGTGTAGGGCCTCTTCTCTTGATCATGTGTGGGTATGAAGTGGTGGGATGATGTGTTGATGTCGGTTTGGTGACATGCGGTTCATACAATCCGTGTGCTTCACATGTGAGCCATCAAGAGAAATCATACATTGCATCCAATGGTGGAGAGTAGCTTTGGAGCGTGTCACATGGATCGTGGCTGAGTTGAAAGGCTGGTGGGCCTATAGGGGTGGTAGGCCGACCCCCCTATGGTGGTCCACTAGCTCATCTTCTTCGTTTAGCTTATATCTACATAGAAATACTCCATGGACATGTCGAACTGGTTATTGAATAAAATATGCTCATGCAATGCTCATTTCCTTTTATTCTGAGGCATGTTGATGGTGACCATCAGCAGGGAGGAAGGCCGACCAGGCGATGGGGAGGCCGGCGGGCGGTTTAGGGGCCCTGGCGATGCTGGAGGTGGTTGGGCTAGGTCAGGGCGAGGGCGCCATGGCCATGGCCATGGTAGCAGTGTCGGCGGTGGTGGGGTGGGGAGGGGGAGGAGAAGAAGGTGGCGCCGCAGGCGAGCTAGGGTTTCATAGGAGCTTCGCCAGTGGTAGAGGCAGGAATATTTTCTAGGTGTGACAGGTTTATAAAGGTCAAACGTGTATAATGTAATTATCAACTATGCAAGGACGCACTAGAACATTATCCAAATATGTATATTACTTTGTGATCAGCAAATATAATAGAAAAATCTAAAAGTAAAGCATTGGCACTTAAAATACCTCACTAAATGAAGATTACATAGATGATAGATCACCAACTTACCATCTATGTTAACTAGACCAATCTAGAGATGGTCTGCAAAACATTGACGCATAGATAAAGAATAAGCGAAGCCCACCAGGCCACCAGGTCCAGCAGACTTGCCATATGCCCATATGTATTGACGTCTGAAACTATCACGTGTGTGTATATATATATATATATATATATATATATATATATATATATATATACACACACACATTTACTGCTATATAATACATATATTCAATATTTTATACATGTTTTAGGTATGGCGAAGGCCAAGCCTTGCCAAATACTTGCCTCTACCCCTGAGCTCCGTGGCTGCGGCCACTGGCCGTGGTTTCTCGCCAGTAGCTGTGCCACCGCGAAGAGCTACATCAAACGGAGGCCCGTCATCAATGTTCGTGCCCTACGTGGCAGTGTGATTTCAGATTCGGAACGCCTACTTTGGTAGAGGTTACTGGGCGAGGTGCCGGCGACAATGCCAAGTTGGAGAAGCAGCTGGACGTGGGGCTTGGAGCCGAGTTAGCGACATGGTTATGTATCATGATAGGCATCCAAACCTTGTTTGTAATCTTTAATCAAAGTGATGATGGTACTAAGAAGCAGGATTGTGTATGGTTGTTTTCTTGTGAACTACTAGGTAACCTTGTTCGATTTTAATAATTCTATGGGATGAGAGGTTGTACACCTTAGAGCCGTCAACAGGAAAACCCGCCATTGCCCTTGCTTCTAGGTCCTTGTGGTCGCCGTGCCTCCACCTAGGGCCCCTCTCGTTCTTCCTTTCCAGTGCATCTGCTGGGGGTAAGAAGAAGAGGGGACTTATCTTTCTTTTCTGCAGTTTTTAGTTCCAATTTGTTTAGGGTTTAGCCCCAAATAAATCCACCTGGCGAAATCAGATGATTTTCTCCTGGGATCTTGTTACCTGCGATGACTTTGGTGATTGCCACGATAAGATTGACATTGCAGGCGGCCAATTTGTGGCCATTATCTGCAAGGGATGGGATGCTCCTAGGCACTCCCAACAAGGACATTTTCTCTGGGTCATTGACCTTGTCGTCGATGGTCGTTGAGAGGAAATCAAGGATTTGAGGTAATGAATCTGCATCCTATGTTGTACCCAACAATGCAACATCCGATATTCTTTAATCGCTTCAGATACGTTTTAGACTGGTTCCAGAACGTTGGATCTTGCGGCATGTCCAATGTTTTGGTGTTGTTCGTTGGATCCAGGATAAGGACTGCACTCTGGCTTCGGTGTTCAACAAGGTTGTGTTCATCTAGAGCATCAGCTGCGTCGAAAAAAGTCACTAGGGAAAAAGATAATGGAAAGAATCTAGATAGACTATTGTACATTATTTATTTTAGATTTTTTCATATGTAATTTGGAGATGTACAATGTCGAATTTTAATATAATTCCCCCTTCACTTCGTGAAAAAAGAGATCGCACATCTTAATTTGTAATGGTTTTGATATCCAGAGGTAACGACTTAACTTTAATTACATGTATTAATATCATTACTTTATGAGCATCATGAAATAATTGCATTACTTAATGTTTCTAATGAATAAAATTTAGGCTGAACCTCTTTTTCCTTGCTAGACACCTGGCCATGACACGTTAACAAGTCCCGCAACAGGAGAAGTCCTTGCGTTGAGGCCAAACAACAACGTGCACACATCACGTGCATTTGGCCAACAGTACATGTGGCAAACCTGACACTGCCGAACTTTTCTTCTATATGGCTTGTTTGGATGTATGTGCATCCACTTCAATCTACGTGTGTTGGAATGGAATGAAACTTAGTTTAATTTCACTCTAATCCACTTCAACACACGTGGATTAAGATGAATACATATGCATCAACACAAAGCCTTAGATGGAAAGAGAACTCTTTAAACAGTGAACCCAGGTAAATCACTGGCAAACAGGACATAAACAAATTCGAGCGCTTGATCCTGCCAAAGCGTGGAAGCAAGTGAGTGCCTGTATTACGCAGATGGAGCTGGACATTCGTCGGAGGCCGTACGTGGGTTTGCTTGTAAAATCGATGTAGCATGATGGGCCTCTCAGAGCACGAAGGTCCAAAGCGCCCACAGCCCAGCGTGGTTCTCTTCTCTACCGGCCCACGCGCCGTCCCAGCCGCGCGCGATGGGAGCCGACGCCCCGCGGTGCCGCTGCCGCTGCCTCCTCGACGCTCGAAGGGCTCCAACTGCGAACGCAAGGCCGCGCATCCTTCCATCCCCAGCCGTTGATAGGCGTAGGCCGCCTGCCCATCTACCGCCTGGCTCGGCCGCGGATTCCTTGATGTTACGGTACGAAAGTGACGGACGATCGTCACTGTCAAACACGGATCACACGCGATCAGGGCTAAAGCACGCGAATTCTCTGGATCGAGTCGGAGACCCAACGGCACGGAAAAGTCAGAACCCGTATCCAGGTCCAGGGGTAGATCTGATCAATCATGCAAACGAACGCCGGTGGCCGTAATAAGGGCATGCGGCCAGCGATTCCTCGTCACGGCGATCGCGAGGCGAGGCGACAATTCAACGGCGCGCGAGGCGAAGACCAACCTACATAGCTAGCGGGTGAGTGGGCCTTAACCTCTTTTCCTTGGATGGCGATCGGGCGAGGTGTTCCTTGCTTGGTTCCTTGACGTGATCACCTGGCCCGCTAGCTGGCCGGCCCTGCTTTCAAATTTGCCCGGCACTCACTGAATCTATGTGATCTATATTCACTTGTCTTTTACTCGTATAATATATATATGCTGTCTGTAAAGTCGGCCATAGTAAGGGCAAGTATATTGCTACATGTGTCTTATATTTTGTCTTCCCTCGCGCTTGCAATCCATCTTCCCCCAAAACCTGCATCATGCGCCTGTCTACGCGGGGCCCACGCTGCCCGGCTGGACATGGGGAGTCCTCATTCGCGGCCCCTCCGCTTCTCACGCGCATGCACGCAGCCAGTAGCTGCAACAGGTGATTACAGCAGATGGCTACGCCAACATTCAGAAGAGGGGGAGGGGCGGGGGTGGATGCCCAGCAGGTGCCGGGAGGAGACACCGATGCGAAGGTGAGACAGCAGAAAAACGAAGACAGAGATGCAACATCCGATCTACTTTTAAAACATCCGGATGCAACACTTGCAACATACGTCTAAAGACAGATGAAACACATGGAACATGCACCTAAAACACTAGCTGTAACATCATATCTACTTTTGAAACATCCCGATGAAACACTTGCAACATACGTACGAAATAGCCAAAACACTCGAAACATGCATATGAAACACTTGCAAAAAAACACCTAAAACCACTTCATATATGTAAAAGCATATGTAACATCTAGATGAAACACTTGCAAACATACATCTGGAAAATGGGATGAAAAATTTAGAATATACACTTGAAACATACATGTATAGCCACCGCAACATGTGTAACATTCCGATCTAATTTTGTAACATCAAGATAAAACACTTGCAATATCCAGATGAAACATTTGAAACATACCCTTGCAACGTGGGTTTTGCTTGGACGAATGGAGGCATGCCAGCGCGGAGGTCGACGGTGGCGCATGGACCTCGCTATGCGGCAGGGGCACGAGCAACTCACCGGCGGGCGCGGTGTCACATGAATCTCGTCCCCCTCGCCTGCTTGCTGGATCATCTGTCATGGAGGCTCGCCAGCTCGGTGGAGGCAGCTGCGGCTTGCCAGCTCGGTGGAGGCGGTCGCGGCGAGGAGGCAGCGCAATGGAGGCGGGCAAGGCAAAATGGGCCCGATGGGGAATGCGGCATGGAGGAGGTAGTGCGGGGGGCAGTGCGGAGGAGGCCGAGGGGATAGGGCGCGGCGTTGCGGGGGACCGATGGCGGCAGAGTGGAGTGGGGTGTGCAGATGCGCACAACGACGCAGCGAGCATCGGGACGTGCAGATAGGACGAGCGGATAGAGTCGCTAGACGAGCGGCGCCTGCGGGAGTGTGCAGAGGGAGGCGTCCGTCCCTCCGGACATCTTATAATTGTATCGTTATAAAAAATACAAACTGCACTTCCACCATCCTCGCTCTAACTAGCGGTTCATAGAGATTTAATTAAACAATGTAAGAGAAAAAAATGATAGCCCATTCTCGCCACTACAGGAAACAGGCTCTTTGCCGAGTGCCCGGGGCACTCGACGAAGCCCCATTTGCACTCGGTAAAGCCTTTGCCGAGTGTCGCACTCGGCAAAGAGCACTCAACAAAGAACCTGTCGGCAAAGGTTTCTTTGTCGAGTGCCGGATTTCGGGCACTCGGCAAAGTCTTTGCCGAGTGTCAAACACGTACTCGGCAAAGAGAATTTCGCCGTCAACTTGGACGGACTCTTTGCCGAGTGCTGAACGGCCAGCACTCGGCAAAGAGTTTTTTATTTTTTTTGAAAAATTCTTTGTCGAGTGCTAATCAGCCCGCACTCGGCAAAGAGTCTTTTTTTATTTTTTTTAAAAATTCTTTGCCGAGTGCTATGGCTCTGGCGCTCGGCAAAGAAATTTTTTATTTTTTTAGAAAATTCTTTGCCGAGTGCTGGTGCCCTGGCACTCGACAAAGCTGGGAAACAGAGGCTCAGGTTTGCCAGCTTTGCCGAGTGCAAGTGCCATGGCACTCGGCAAAGAAGAAAAAATGTTGTTTTTTTTTGTTTTTTTTATTTTCCATCAACACAAACAATGAAATCACATATATCATCACTCACAACACAGGATACATCACAGACATACGCATATCGTCGATAATGCATCACTTACACATATATCGTACATAATGTATCACAAACACAAATATCGTTCATAATCCATCACATATCGTCCATAATCCATCACAAGTCACGTACGAAACAAGTCTAGGTCCAATACAAGGCTAACAGACATGAAGAGAGAAACGACGGATACCTACTGCCATCCTTGCCACCCGGAATGTGGAGCGGAGTGCCTGGGCCGTGAAGGGCCAGTTGGCCACCTGCCCTGTGGCGAAGGGCCACCATAAGGAATCGGGTTCGAACCCGCCGACTGAGGCTGCACCAAAGAGAAGAAAATTCATGAGTATATGCACGAGGGCCGCACAAGCTAAAGGAGTAAACAACCAACTATACATACTCACCGGAGTCCCTACAGGAGGAGGAGCCACAATTGGAGCGAGCAGTGACTGGGGCACGACCACACCTGGCAAGGCCTGAAGGCTCGACATGGAGCTGAACATGTCCCGCATCCTCTGCTCCTCGGCCGCCCTCTGGGCTTGTACAGCCTCCATCTCGAGCCGATGGGCCTCTGCCTAGGCCGCCTGCTGGGCCTCCAACCTCCGCACAGAGGCCTGCAATATTCACCCGCAATGTTCAAACAACTCAAAAGCTAGATACATGTGTAACAACAGTGACCAACGACTGAAACAATACTAACCTGGAGTTCCGCCATCTGCTGTTGTGAGCTCTGCTGCCGAGGGCGTATGGGGACGGAGGAGCTCGTGCTCCTTGCTCGAATTTCAGCGAGGTTGGGAACAGAGGCGGAGTCGATTGTGTTGTCCGCCATCCAGTACCTGCCGTGATGCTTTCCTCCTCCTAGCCTCATCAGGAGGTCTGTGTCGAGAGGCTGGGTGGCCGGATCGAAGTCGTCCCCATGGCGCTCGCGAGCCACCGAGGTGTACTCGCTGAGCTTGCTGTAGACGCTCGTGTTACTGTATGCCTCGGGCCCGTCTGCCGGGTTGTAGGTGACGTCCGGAGCAGTCGCCTTGCCCTTGTGTGTGCCATGGTGAACGCCATGAACTCGTTGCAATCCTGGCCTTGGTGCGCTTGGGACTGCAGAGAAAACACAAAGATGATTACAAATAGCGTGAATTGAGCGTTAGAATAAATAAATAAATAAAGATAAAAAGACAAAGAAGATTACCCAAGTCTAGGCGTACGCGCTGAGGCTCCGGTTGCCTTGGTGGTGTGCCGGCCCACCCATCTGCAGGCGGTAGTCCCGGCGGATCCTGTGCTTCTCCATCCACTCGTTCGAGAGCCACCTATCCACAATTGCCTCCTAGCAGAGGCGGTGCCTAGAGCACCAATCAGGACATTGTTGTATGCCATAAAGTTTTTGATATGTCAGAAGATGAAATGAGGCCTATCTATTCTTCATGAAAGGACGCCGTATTGATGTTTCGTACTTACCGAGAGGTACTGCTCTCTGGTGAGCGTCATGGTCCGGGCATCGACCTTCTTCACCCTTACACCAAGGATGTTGGCGTTGTAGTTGACAATGCACTACAGCCGCGTCTCGTAGTATAAGTCTACGAGTCGGGACCTGCAGACCTTGTCCTGCACTTGCGCAGCCCAGGCCTGAAACCCTTCATCGTACCTATAGAAGTCCTGCATACAGACATCATGTATTATTTTATTAAATCAAGAACGACCAATGACTACGCAGTATTAACCAATTTAGTACAATGAATACTCACCCAGAACTCAGCCTTGATCCGTGCCGCAACGCTGTCGTACTCACCGTCTTCGGCGGTGTGGAAGTGGTCCCATGACCAGGGCGGTGAAGGCACCCCGGCGTACGTGACCATGCCAGGGTAGTGCTTCCTTATCAGAAGGCCCAGGGTGCCATTGATGTGGCACCCCTTTCCGGACACTACTTCCCAGTTGTTGCAAGAGTCATTAAGAAGAATTGTTAGTCTCCAATTCGATTTTCAACATGTCATATGAAATATTACTCAATTAATACTTACTCATCGCCCTGGGATAAATGAACCTCACAACACTCCTGCATATTAGGCATGGAAACTTCCCTTGAACACACCACGCGTAGAATAATCCATACGCGAGAAAGTCATGCAGGGAGTACTGGTACCACACATGCATTATGAAGTTCTCCTTTGTAGCTCGGTCGTAGGTCAGTACCCCTTTTTCCCAAGCATGGATCAATTCATCAATGAGAGGCTCCATAAACACACCCATCTTGTTGCCCGGGTGTCCAGGAATTATGAGCGACATAAAAACGTTCTTGGGTTAAAACATGACGCCAGGGGGGAGATTGAGGGGGATCACAAACATGGGCCAACAAGTGTACGGGGCTGCCATCATTCCATAGGGGTTGAACCCATCTGTTGCCAGCACTACACGTACATTGCGAGCCTTCTGAGCTTTATCATGATGTATGGCATCGAAATGCTTCCATGCATCACCATCTGATGGGTGTACCATCTTGTCAGCGTTGTATCTTTTGCCATGTTTGTGCCATGTCATCTGTTTCGCGGACTCCTCTGTCATGTACAACTGTTGGATCCTCGGCATGAAAGGAAGGTACCGTAGGACCTTTACAGGGATACCAGGCTGTCCCTTATTGCCTTCACTAGGTTCCACCAGATATCTAGAGGATTTGCATTTTGGATAGTGTGTTGCTTTCTCATGATCTTTCCAAGATAGGACACACCCATTCGGGCAAGCATGGATTGGCTCATATGGCATCTTAAGTGCATGAAGAAGTTTCTGTGACTCGTACAAGTTCTTCGGCAGAACATGACCCTCCGGAAGGAGGGATGCAACCACTGCCAACAAAGAATCAAAGTTGTCTCGACTCATGCCACACTGCGACTTCAACGCCATTAGGCATCCAATGGCATCCAACTGTGAAACCGTTGTCTTCTCGTGAAGGGGCTTCTGTGCGGAAGACAACATATCGTAGTATGCCTTCGCGGTTTCCTCTGGCTCGTCCTCAAATTCTTCACCGAACCGTGCCTCATGAAAGTCATCCATCCATTCTGCTACCCCGGCATCTCCATCAAAAGCATCGAGGCGTGGTCTCACCACCTCCTCCCTAATACGATCGGCTTCACCATGATGGATCCAGCAGGTGTAGTTTGGCGTGAATCCATACTTGATAAGATCTTCCCCCACGTGCTTCTTATTCTTTCTTACACGGTTGTCACATTTGAAGCAAGGACACGACATCCGACTTGAACCTTTAGCAGCCTCGCCAAAAGAATGCTCCAAGAAAGCATTAGTCTTAGTCAGCCATTCTGGGGTCAATTGTTCGTGCCCCGTGTACATCCAATCACGGTTCTCCATCCTCTGGCTTATATATATGTAAGGGAGTATCATAACTAGGAATTGCATCTGCACGTCGTTCCTACTCTCTAATAGGTGAGGATATGGTCAGAGATATGCAAAAGATCTGCATACCTCCGATCGTATCTCTTTTGGACGGGAGACGCCTAACTGGGTTATGTGAATAAAACATGCATGCAAAGGAGGAGGGGATTATACCCTAGGTGCCGGTGAGGTCAGGCTAGCGGGGCGGTGGCGAGGCGGTGCAGTGGAAAGGCGAGGCAGTGCAGGCAGACCGGCAACACCGACGAAGTCGATCGGCTTCGCCGACTCCCTCCCACGGGTCCTCCTGTAAAAGAGAAAATTGATTAGTGTCCACTAAAAATTTCGGCAGAACCTCCCCTGCACGGGGAGGTCCCCAAAACCTGCAAAAAACATAGGCACGAAGGCCAACAAACACATTTATCGCACATAGGCACGAAGGCCATCATCCATCTACATACCAAACATAATAACTACTACTAACACTTCAAACTACTACTAACACTATAAACCACTACTAACACTATTACTAAATACTAATACTTACTAAGTACTACTACATTAAAACTATTACACTACAAGTCTAGGGTATATACCTTTCAGGCGAGAACGGCAGGAGCAACGGCCGATGACGACGGCCGGCGGGGGTGGGGGCCGGCCGGGGCTGCGGGGTCTGGCCGGGGGGCGGTGGCGGGTGGCCGGCGATATGGAGCCGCTGCCGGGGCTGCGGGAGCTGACCGGACCGGGCGTGGACGGCGGCCGAGGTGCGGGCCGGCCGGGAGCCCCGGATGCCGGCCAGGGCGGCGCTCGAGCCCGGTCGCGCCGGTTGAGGCCGGCCACGCCGCGGGGAAGCTCGGCCGGGCAGTTGGAGGCCGCGCTCCGGCGAGCCCGAGCTCCGGGGGTGGCCGCGCCGCGGGGTAGGGTCGACCGCGGCGGCTCCGGTGCGGGGCAGCCCGGGCCGGGCCCGGGGCGACTCCGGCGCGGCGGCTCGGCGCGTGCCCGGCGTGGCGCTGCTCCGTCGCGGCGGCTCGGGCCTCCGGCGCGGGACGGCGGCGACTCGCTCCGGCGGACGCGCGCGACCGTGGACAGCGCGGAGAATGAGGAAAAGAAAGGGAATGGTCAGTTTTAAAAGACGCTTTGCCGAGTGCCGCCGATCTGGCACTCGACAAAGAACGTTGTTGACTGCTTTGTCGAGTGCCAGCTCGGCGACACTCGGCAAAGAACCTAACCGTTACCGAGTGTCGCCGATCTAGCACTCGGCGAAATTTAAAAAACCATGAAAAACTCTTTGCCGAGTGCCAGATCAGCGACACTCGACAAAAAACCTAATATTTGCCGAGTGCCTCCGATCCGGCACTCGGTGAAATTAAAAAACCCAGGAAAAATAATTTGCCGAGTGCTAGCCCTCTGGCACTCGGCAAAGTTATATCTTTGCCGAGTGCTGAGCCCACGCACTCGGCCATTTTTTTTGGATTTTGGACACCAAATTTTTTTGAATATTTAATACACTAACACAAAGAACATGTTGAAATATGGGACTTTTTATTGCATTTTATTATATTTCTCCTGTTTATTTCATTTTATAGATTATTTCCGCAACATGTAAGTTTGAACTGAAGGAGCATCAAATAACAGATATCTTTCGTTCAAAAAATGATATTCTTCTTTCTTAGTGTTAATTTAGGCTAAATCTAGGAACGGTCTTCAAATTTCGATCAACGTGCTGACGGGGCAGCGCCGCCTACGTGCGTGCGAGTGGTTTTTTAATTATAAAAAATGGGAACGAGTTCCGAAAATTATGCACATGTGATGATGTCCTGGTTTGTGAGCACGTACGTCGCAACTTGTTTGAATCTTTTTCAAAATTTAACCACAGCACACGCATATGATATCATGACTTGTCGCCAAGTTTCATAATTTTCGGAACTCGTTCCCATTTTTTATAATTAAAAAAACCACTCGCACGCACGTAGGTGACGCTGCTCCGTCAGCAAGTTGATCGAAATTTGAAGACCGTTCCTATATTTAGCCTAAATTAACACTAAGAAAGAAGAATAACACTTTTTGAACGAAAGATATCTATTATTTGATGCTCCTCCGGTTCAAACTTACATGTTGCCGAAATAATCTAGAAAACGAAATAAACAGGAGAAATATAATAAAATGCAATAAAAAAGTCCCATATTTCAACATGTTCTTTGTGTTAGTGTATTAAATATTCAAAAAAATTGGTGTCCAAAATCTATTTTTTTTTTGCCGAGTGCCTGGGCTCAGCACTCGGCAAAGATATAACTT
Organism: Saccharum hybrid cultivar R570; assembly: GCA_038087645.1. Classification (NCBI taxonomy): domain Eukaryota; kingdom Viridiplantae; phylum Streptophyta; class Magnoliopsida; order Poales; family Poaceae; genus Saccharum; species Saccharum hybrid cultivar. The sequence continues at coordinate 2,263,155 of JAQSUU010000100.1, forward strand.
TGCCGAGTGCCAATCGTCTGACACTCGGCAAACTAAACAGAGCCGGATGTCGTCAGCCATCCGTCAATCTTTGCCGAGTGTCTATCGTTGCCGAGAGTCGGACACTCGGCGAAGGATTCCTTTGTCGAGTGCCGCTCTTTGCCGAGCGCCCGGCACTCGGTAAAGAACTCTTGGCCGAGTGTCTTTCTTTGCTGAGTGCGGCACTCGGCAAAGAGTGTCTTTGCCGAGTGCGCGAAATATGACACTCGGCAAAGAGTTTAGCACTCGGCAAAGGATGAGTTTCCTGTAGTGCGCACCTATGTACGGCATAACTATTGCCACTAGCCCACTCTGCCATCACATTTCGACGCGTGAATGCACTCATTCCGTGCGCATTGGCTGGGCCTCGACGTACATATGCATGGAGCCATGGACACATCTGGCCGTGCTGTAGCTATGCGACCCTACCAAAATTGGAAGAAGACCATAAAACTGAAGATGCTTTGCGTGAGCGAGAATAGTGCAGAGGGGGACCAAATAAAGGAAGAGTGTTACTCATCATGTCTATCCCAAAATAGTGGTCACTGTTAATATAATTACTAGTATATCTTTGTCGTCTCACCGCAAAGACGTCGGGACTGCCTTTATGAATGCGCGCATATACCTTACCCCTATCAAAATGCCTTCACAAAAAACTTGGCTAAGGCAGAGCAATTCAAGCTTTGCTATCAAAAAAATACTGAAAACTTTAACAACAATGCTACCGAAAATGGTAGAAAATTCTTTTTCTTCCACACCTACCTCTACATGTGATTTATATTATTTAACCCGGGAGGCCCCCACCGGTCAGCCACCCGCGGCGTGATTTATATTATTTAGGGTTAGTACTCCCCATCGTATCTATACCTAATATTAAAACACAGAGTTTCCATGATCCTTTACTCTCTCTCATCCATACGAGTTAGACCAGTACATTTAGGCATAATGTAGAGTTCAACCAAGACGAATTGAAATGCATAGTGGTTTCATGGCCTGTCTGATAGGAATGAAGGTGCCCGATCTTTCGCAAGGTGGAGAGATCACTGTAGATTTTGCGGAGAATACACACACGATCCGACTTTTGTTAAAAAAGACTCAAACCCTGCAATCGTAGCACCTCGTCTCCTCTGGTTATCAACCACACACTGCCCATTTGACCTCACCACAAAGGCTAAGCCTTGCCTGTGAATCCAAGAACACAAGCAAGAAAGAGAACAATGCAATTGGGTTTGCTAAAAAAAGCACTAGAAGTTAGGGTCTCACAAATCGATAAACAATGAATATATTCAATGATAGATTAATCTAAGCAAAATCCAAACCATACCTTGGGTGACAGGTACTTAATATAAAGTCATATGGTCATCCAAGGACCATTCAACACATCCCTAACATACACCAAAATAATATACGGTCTAATGGCCCAAAAGACGGTGATGCAACATCTTGGCATATTATATATGTATGCTCACTTGTTGCGATGAATACCATTGACTCGTAAAGAATTTTGACATATGATCAATATCTCCTTAGCGTTTCGTGCATATGTAGAAATGTCAAAAATGGAGTCTGTATATGATTTGCGTGATGATTTTAGCACAGCTTGCTCCTGAAGTCCTATGTAGATTGGAACTTGATATGGATTGCGCCTCCAACTCAGTTTGGACGCCCATGCAGGTCTCCTGTACTTCCATGACTCTTTTCAGGTAATTCTTGATCCACTCCATGGTTACTAAGAATAATAATATCATTAGGTAGCAATATGTTCCCACAATCACAAAAAATATTTACATAGGAACGAGTTCACATGAAGATTTAATTGTCATGCTCGAGCTCTAAGCCTCGCATAGCAATTTAAGAATTAATGTGCGTATCCAAAGTAGTGATGTCCTCATCACCGTCACTCTCTTCAGTGCATGTACAAGTTAGAGCAAGGTGTCTAAACACGGTGCAAAGTCTGATTCAAAAATGAATTGAAAAGCATGACACGGTCATTGGATAAATCCCCAAGCTTATGAAAGCCCAAGTTTGGTTTTGGTAATTAATGACACCAAGTTGCTAATGCTATTGTATTAAGTGGAATGAGTTAGGCATAAGCAACACACGCGATGAAGGAGCATGTGGCATGGAGTGATGGCCATAAGATCACAAGAGATGGAGATGCACATGAAATGACGATCATGTTAATCGAGCATGTGAAGATGGACATGAAACAAAGTGATCAAGGCAAAGATATAATCATAGGGTTTACTTTTGCTGGTCTAAGATGAGTAGAGAAGTGATTGACCGGGTTTAGGATTGATAACCGACTATCAAGAGGGGCAATCACGGTTAGCTCATGAATCAAGTGCTACTAGGTCATCATCTTGAGCATATGCATGAGGATCTAGTAAAGAGAGCTAACATACCACCTTGGAAAATGTTTGTGAAAATGCTAACACACATGCATAAACTGGTGATCACTTATTGGTGTTGGCACATTTGCGAAGGCGGTGGAGTTTGAGCGGTAGAGAGGGGTTTGGGGTTCTCTCTCCCTCCCGCCGAGCTTGCGACGCGGGATTCAGGCGTTTTTGAGGAAATAAAATGACTATTTTCCTTTATGCCGGTGTCGAGAAGTGGAGGCAAATTCACTGAGGTTTTTTCATGAGCTATAACATGTGCTATAGTGGTACACATACTTGGTCTAGCTCATTTGTGAAAGGGTGGAACAAGTGGAGCAAGCAAAGGTGGAGTTTCACATGTTTTGTAGGCGACAGACACTGGCATGGGAGGCGACAGACACAACCCTAGCGTCTATCGGTCTACCCCAGGCACGGTCAGCAGAGGAGGAGGCGACGGACGCGCGGGCGTTCGCGCGACAGACGCTGACGTCAGCGTCTGTCGGCTTCATGCTAAGGGAGGCGTTCGGCTTGCGCAGCGTCAGACGCGGGACGACGTCTGTCGGCCTCCCGTCAGACGCGTCTGACGGCCTAGAGCGCGGTTGCAGACCTTACTGGAGAGCGTCTGACACGCAACAGACGCTGCGGGGCTGAGCGTCGGACGCGTCTGACGCTAGAGGGTTTTGACCATTGGTGTTTCGAGCGCTGGGACACGTGGTAGCCGTAGGAGCGACGGACGTGGACTGTAGCGTCTATCGGCTTGGCGACAAACGCGTCTGTCGCCCTTGAAAAACGCCTAGTGAATTGCTAATGGCTAGTGGCTTCTCCATTCGTTAAAAATAAGAGGTGGCCGGCCCTTAGGGGTTCTCTCTTGACTCTTTGAACACTTGAGACATATTTTGAGCTAGAGAACTTCCCCTTCATTCATCTCCTTGCTTGGTTGCATACTCTAGAGAGATTGAGTGAGATTCAAGTGCATTGCATTGAGAGTTGCATCTAGTGGCACTTGATTCTTGAGTTTGTTGCGGATTGTTTGTTACTCTTGGGTGTTTCCCGACACCCTAGACGGCTTGGAGCAACGGTGGTGTTGAGCTCACGATTGGAGACTTGTTCGAGCCTTCACCAAGCGATTGTGAGGGATTCTTGAGCCTTCTCCACGAGAGTTCACGAATTGGCTACTCTAGTGGAGCTTGTGACTTGAAGGATCCCCATCTTGTGAGTGGATGTGCGGCACCCGCTGAGGGTTCAACTCTTGATAGTTGATTAGCTCGTGATCCATCAAGTGGATGCATCGCCACAACGAGGAGTAGCTTGTCAGTAAGCAAGTGAACCTCGGTAAAAATTCTTGTGTCATCCCTTGCCAAGGATTCTCATTGTGATTGTGTGTGATTGATTCTTTGGATACATCTTATCTCTATACCGTCGGTATAAGAATCAATTCTCTTTCCTTTTACATTCATGCACTATATTTTGTCTAGTGTGCTTAGAGTAGTTTGTATCACTTAGGGGTAATTAGTCTAGAGACTTAGCTTTGTTGGTGCGAACTAGAGATCATAGCCTTGCACTAGAGTTATATTTGTGGCTTGCATAAAAGTAGTTGAGCTAGTGCTAGAATTAGCTTCGCCATCTTATATACTAACTTTGTTGTTTAGTGAAGCTTATAGAAATTTTAAATAGGCTATTCACCTCCCCTCTAGCCATTTGGACCTTACAGCTTCTCATGACTATACTAGTAAGAGCAGCCTACATCGGCATGGTACAAAGTCCTATTCCAAGATGAATTAGAGCACATGACATGATCATCGAATAAATGTGCAAGGCGCAAGTTGTCTAAGTTACCGCACAACAAGCAGTTCACATACTTCATGAGCATGTTTGTTGGAATAATATAAGGCCGGCAGCGCTCTTCTCCCTTAGATCCGGTGAGCCCGAGGTCCTATAGGCGGCAACGAGCACCTCCGACTGCGTTGTTCTCCCTTAGATCCGACGAGCTCGAGGTCCTCTGGGTGGCGGCGAGCATCTCCGACCGGATCCAGTGGAGGCGCGGCTTCCAGCGGTGGAGCGGGCATCTAGCGACTGGCGCAAGCGCGGATCTACCGGCGGCGCGTGGGCAGGCTTCCCGACGGGATGGTGGGCGGTAGTGGATGGGCTTGATGCCGGGCCCTGGATGGGCTCACATTTGGTTTTTTTTTGAAAAAAATGGATTAACATGGACAGGCAATGGAGACCTCTTGCGTTAATACACATTAACGCAGACGGGCAACAGACTGCCTGCATTAATACACATTAATGCAGACACTTTTTGTTTCCAGGCAGACTGGTTGCCTGCCAGTGTTAACTGCTTTTACTCAGGTGCATTAAGTTTATTGTAGTTGTGCTAATTAGGTGGCCTTCCTTTCCTTTTCTGGAAACCAGTGGCATATGACGCTGGTTAAGCGATTATCACCACTGGACTATTGTTATTTAATCGGGAAGCCCAAGTTGAGAAGGAAGAACGGACAAACCAAACCACCAACACTTTTGAAATAACTAACCAAATTATAAACAAACCTAAAGATGGGGGTACCCTTCTTTGATTTCACGATGGGGGTACCCTTCTTTGATTTCACGATGGGGGTACCCTTCTTTGATTTCACGATGGCGGGCTGATAAAGTCTGTTTGCAAAAATAATCCTCCATGCCCGATTTGGAAGGCAGGTATCGATCAAGCAGCAGGCAGCTGCTCAGCTTGGGGACCAAGTAGGGCTCGCATTGGCATGCATGATGATGATCATATGATGTATCCCATTCCCATCCCATCCTCTTTTTTTTTTACAACAATTCCCATCCCATCCTTGATCCATGCATGCATCTCCAAGGGGACAAGATATTTTCGAAGAGAGCACACCTACAAACCTACTCGTGCATTTGTTTAATCCGGAAAGCAAAAGGGTCCCTACCTGACCCGGGCCCACCACCCATTTTCCCTAAGAGCATGGCTAATAAGCCATGCCGACTGCCGGCTGAGTGCTTATGCCATGTCACATACAACCAGAAATATAGCATGTACATATAACAAGCTGGCTAAGAGGTTGACTGCATCAAGTAATATTTAATGTTTATTCAGAGAGAGTGTGGAAGGTGGCGGGGAGCAAGCGCCGAGGCTTATCGCCTGCCACTGGCTGGGAACGGGCTGTGTCAGTCATTTAGCCGGGCGAAGAGTTTAGCGCCGGCTCATTTTCTCTCTCTGTTTCTCTCTCTGCCACATCATGCTTCTTTCCTACGTGGCCTGGATTCAGCCGGCTGAATCAGCCTTATAATACTTGCTCTAATGAATGGGGCAAAAAAAAAACTCACGCCATATCTGGTGCTGGGCCCTTGCCTGATCGAGACGATTTGATCCGTCCATCCGCCGGGCAGGTCGCGCGCATGGAGCGGGCAGGTAGCTAGTCCACCCCGCGGCCTGCGCACGCTGCACAGTGGCACACAGTGCACTGCGCGCACGGCGGCTGCGCTAGCTCCAAGCCTCGCGCATATGTAAGCACGCGTCTTGTCTCGGCCAACCCCGGCGCCTTGGGCCTTTTGATCCAGTTTGATGCATGTATATTCATCTCAACCATATAGGTGTTGAGTAAATTGGAATATAATTTAGTTTAATTTTATTCTAATCTATTTTTATATATGTGAATTGAGATGAATACATGCACATCTAAACAAAGCCTCAGAGAACGGTGATGGCTGGTGGCGTTCCTGCCAGGCCGGCCGGCCACCGCCCCGCCGTCCGATGTCGATGATGGACCGACGATCTCTTCTCTGGGCTGCCCTGCCATCGCGTCTGTGTAGTACTGTGTACTGCTCAAAAATCATAGTCGATGGATGAGCTGATACTATATTACTAGTACGTAGTAACTTGGTAAGATAATAATCACATGACTAATAATAACAAATACGTGCAGTCGTGCACGGTGCGAGACGTAGCAATCAAGCAGGACAGGTGTCCAGCCAGCAGCAGCAAGCGAGACTAGCCGTCGTCGTCGCGACTCGCGAGAGCGCGCGGCACACACACTGTCACTGTGACTGCCCACAAGAGATGGAATAGATCCTGCCGCAGTGCCGCGATCCTGCTGAGGTCTCGGCAGGCACCCGCTAGATTAGGCAGTAGGATGACCTGCATTTTTAATGCCAAACAAAGATTACCCGCATCCAGGGACGAAGCCAAGAAAAATTTTAGGGGGGGCTGAACAAAAGCGCGGCTACATCAACATAATCTCACTATGACTCCTTACAATAAACAAATATAATAATTTGAAGTAGTTTTATATTGAAACATCGACGAAAATCAAAAAATAGATCATAAAATGCCAAATTACAAAAAGCCAAATTACGAAACTTATAGACGACACGTGACGGTGAAAACATGCTCATCGATGCTTGACTATCCATCTTAGCACTTATAAATAAGTTGACTAATCCTAACATAAATAGTAAGGAATCAACATGCATTGTATTTAATCTACAACCTTTTATCTAAATATAGTACTTGGCGGCTGTAGGTGGGGCTCCAGGGGGGGTTCACGTACTCCACAGCCGTAGGGGGGCTCGAGCCCCCCTTGCCCGGGCGCTGGCTTCGTCCCTGCCCGCATCGTCTTTTATGGGAATTTTGTTTCCAGGACATCAAGAAACGGTGGTTTTGTGCGCAGCACATTCCACTCGATGATTTAGCCGTGTGGACACTACATAGTTGTGGATTTTGTGTGTAACACACGGATCTATTAATTAAGTTTTAAAGTCTTGCAAGAAGAGAGACTCTAGATAAAAAAGGCCAAAATGCCCTTGGACAAAACAGCCAAGCTCAGTGTCACATGCCTGTGCAGTAACTTGAGCCCCCGCGGAATGCATAGTGCCCGTGGCCAACGACCATGCCAACAGTCTCCGACACAATCGCGCGCTAGGCCAACTGCAATGCATGCGCCGCCTGGTGGTGGACAAGCACCGGCTGCTCCAGCGCGTTCCTTGCCGTCGCGGCTTTGCTACAGAGCGATATATGTTCATGGACTTGGTCATCTTGCTTTACTCCGTGCTGCTCCAGTGCCAGCAGGCAGCAGGCCCGCTTCATCTGCTGGCTCACGAGTCATGACATTGCTTCCGTTCTCTAGCACATAACCAGGACCGTGCCTTGTTGAGGAGGCCGATAATAAGATGACTAGATCAGGCAGAAGAACGGTACAGACAAGAATGTAGCAACGACGGACTCCAACAACAGAATGAAGCAAGGGCAAATTCGTCCATTTATCATGCCCTCATTCCCTGTCAGGAAAAGGCTCTGTCGATGGTGTGTGCTACACCAAAACGTAGTTTTGAGAGTGTCCAAGTAACAAAAACAACGAGTAAGGTGTGCTCTGCACAAAACCACACTTTAGCGATGTCCCATAGACAAAAGGCCCGTCTTTTATTTTCCTTCAGTGACGTAGGATCACGCACGCATTGGTCCAAAAGCAGGCGCGCGCGCACAGTCTTGCCGCACCTAAAATCTCACACGATGGCGATTCCACACGAGGCCGTACGTGAGGAAGGATCACGAGCTCGCCACTTGTCGCCCGCCGGACCCGGCCAGCCCGCGCCCCCCGCCGCCTATATCTATCAACACAACACGTTCCGGATCCGGAGAGGCCTCAGACTGACAGCCTGTTCGTTTCGCTGGTTCATTGTGCTGAAAGCACTGTTTGCTGGTTTGTTGTGAGAGAAAAATACTGCTGGATGACTGCTGATTCTGCTGATAAGTCCAAACGAACAGGACATGAGACGACGGCCGGGGCGGCTCACTAGCTACTCGGATCCGTATATGATATGCGCTTGCCCTTGGGGCCCTTTTCTTCTACTAGTAGTGGTTTAGTCGTCATGTCCCGCTCCTGTCACGCACGACGACGGTGGCCATAAGACTACCCGTCTCTAAAACGATACTCTGAAGCTTTAGACTAGCCGCAGTGGATACTCTAAAACGATATTCTAAAGCTTTAGAGTATGAATATAGAGTAAAAACTGCTACACTGGATACTCTAAAACGATACTCTATCCTTTCTCTCACTCTATATTTAGAGTGATACAATGCTTACTCTATACTCTATAGTGGCGGGCCCCACTAGCTAAACAAAGGAAAAAAATGCTATAACTCACAAACCAAAAATCCAAATTAAATTTCGATTACACCATTAAATTCGTCTCAATAAATCTTTCAAAACTAGATCACACATGGATATATTTAGATAAAGTGAAAAGTGGGTCCCACAGTGGATAGAGTGGATAGAGGATGATATAGAGGATAGATGGGTGCGAGAGAATTGAGTATAGAGGAGAGAATCTTACTGACTAGGACGTATAGATGATGAATATAGAGGTCCATGAGTGCGGGTAGTCTTAAAGTATGAATATAGAGTAAAAACTGCTGCACTGGATACTCTAAAACGATACTTTATCCTTTCTCTCACTCTTTATTTAGAGTGGTACTGTGCTTACTCTAAACTCTACGGTGACGGCCCCACTAGCTAAACAAAGGAAAAAATATTATAACTCACGAACCAAAAATCCAAATTAAATTTCGATTTTACCATTAAATTCGTCTCAATAAATCCTTCAAAACTAAATCACACATGGATATATTTAAATAAAGTGACAAGTGGGTCCTACAGTGGATAGAGTGGATATAGGATGATATAGAGAATGGATGGGTGCGGAAGAATTAAGTACAGAGAAAAAAAATCTTATAGACTAGAACGTATAGAGGATGAATATAGAGGTCCATGAGTGCGGCAATCTCGTTAGTAACCCCCCGCCCCCGCCTGCTGCTTTTACACGCCCATCCATCCAGCTCGGAGACTCACCCGGCTCGCACGGGCGCTTGCCTGCTGCGTGCGTGCTGAGCGGACGACGGAACGGGGCAAGTCGGCGGCGCTGCGGGCGAGGCCCGATCGATCGTGTTTCCTTTCCTACCCTCCTACCAGCTGATGATGGACGGCCTCCACACGGAGCTCGCGCTAGGGCTGCTCGCCGGGTGCGGCGTCGGCGGCGGAGGTGACCAGCTCTTCCAGACGGCGGCGTTCGTGGCCAAGACCTACCAGATGGTGTGCGACCCGCGGACGGACGCGCTCGTCCGGTGGGGCAGGGACAACAACAGCTTCGTCGTCGTCGACCCCGCCGGCTTCTCGCGGCTGCTGCTCCCCTGCTTCTTCAGGCACAGCAACTTCTCCAGCTTCGTGCGCCAGCTCAACACATACGTAAGTGCGTTCGTTGTCTTGCTCACATAGTCACATGTCCGTCCTGCTGTACACTTACCCTGGCGCCATGGATGCCCGCAGGGGTTCCGGAAGGTGCACCCGGACCGGTGGGAGTTCGCGCACGAGTCGTTCCTGCGCGGCCAGACGCACCTGCTGCCGCGCATCGTGCGCCGCAAGAAGCGCGGCGAGCAGGGCGCCTGCTCCGCCTCCTCCGGCGATGCGCAGGCGCAGTACGCGGCGGCCGGCTGCTGCATTGGTATGGCCGAGGATCATCATCCGGAGCCGGAGGGGGATCCGGCGGACGAGAAGGAGGCGCCGGCGCTGCTGGAGGAGGTTCAGCGGCTGCGGCAGGAGCAGACGGCCATGGGGGAGGAGCTGGCGCAGATGAGCCGGCGCCTGCAGGCCACGGAGCGGCGGCCCGACCAGCTCATGTCCTTCCTCGCCAGGCTCGCCGAGGACCCCGACGGCGTCACGCGCAGCCTCGTCGAGCAGGCCGCCGAGAAGAAGCGCCGCCGCATGCAGCTCGCCTCCCAGCCCGCCCGCCCGCTCCTGCCGGCGCCACCACCGCCGCCACTCCACCACCACCCACTGCTGGCGGCGCTCGGAGGCGCCGCCGCCAGGGGCCTGGACGGCTGGCAATGGGAATGGGCGGAGCAGAAGCCGCCGTCTGTTGTGCTCCCCACCTTCGATCCCCCCGCCGCCACCTACTGCGAGGCCGGGGTGCAGCATGTGCCGAATCTCGGTCTCGGAGGCGGCGTCAACGGCGGCGGCGGCGGCATCATCGGCATGGGCCTGACTGCTGACGAGACCGCGGTAGAGACTCAGACCACCCCCTTCCCGTTCTGCCTGCTCGGCCAGGGTTTCTTTTGACCTGCTGGTAAATCACGCACGTGCACCGTCTATTCTACCGTACCCGCGGCCCGCCTGCTGCTGCTTACTGCGATCTGCAAACCAGCACGGCTATTGCATGCTGCTACTGCATCTGCATCTATTGTATGTAACTGTAGAACTGAACTGATCGTTGGATGATCATGTTCATCATTAGTTCTAGTGCATGATTAGTCCTTGCATTTGTTTGATTGGACTTGGACATACTCGTAGCTAGCGTAGTGGAGCTCTTCGTGTCCTCCAAGTTTGTAGGGTTCAAGGGATTAAACTAATAAGCTGCCTGAACTTCGGCGCGCATTATTTTGCGGCTAACTAACTTGGCTCTGTCGACCTGTAATTACTCCATACCATCTGCCCTCACTTTATCTTATTACTCTATATAGCACCGCTGGTGTACGTGTTACCCCCGCGCTGGTGCAAGTGCTTAGTGCTCTCTATAGTTTTTTTTTCCTTGGATGCTTTCGGGCGGGGCCCACGGCTCTTCCAATAGGAAGCCGATGGATTGCTATTGGTCCAGATGTCGGTCCATATATAGGAGTACTTTCGATCTGTAGTGGTGATGTTAGATTTTCTATTTTAATTTTTTGATTTTTGATGAGAGGGACAGTGTAGTGATGATGATGTTAATTAAAGATGTGACGTGGACCGTGATGTTGAAAGGGATCAGAGAACACTTCAGTAGCATCTAGCAGGCTTAGGTTCAACTCCCCGCAGAAGCAAATTAAAAAGGTCTGAAATAAAAGAAAATTAAAAAAAGGTTGTTTCTGCTGCTGACTTCGGTCAAAAGGGATCGGAGAGAGAGGAAACTCGAAGGCCTTCGGGCTCACGAGAGGGCAGAGGCTGCCGCCATCCAAATCGACAAATTCTCTCTCATGCTCGCTGATGGGTGCCGGCCATGCCAATTATATTGCCAGCTGCTTCTTGTTTATGTATCTAGTCTGAATTCATCTTTTTATCTTATCTAAAACTGTCGTGGTTTTTTAGTCTATACTTTATTTTGACACTGTACCACCGCAAAATGTATATGTAAATAAATAATTAACCTATAGAATGAATATGTAACGAGTAATAATTAAACATGACTGCACAAAGTCTTTTTTTCTCTCTCTAAATAATCAAACTATAGAATGAATATGTATCTACACTGTTAGTAGCCAAAGAAAGCCGAGGTGGTGTCTAGGATTGGACCGTATGTCGTAACTCGTAAGCAAATATATACTCCTTTGTTCAATATTATAAGTCAATTTGACTTTTGTTAATACATTGAATTTGCTATATATATAGACATACGTCATATCTAGACACATTTTAAATTCGACGTACCAAAAAAATCAAAGCGACTTATAATTTAGAACGGATGGTGTAATTACTGCTAGTCGCTTAACACATGTACCTACTGCTACTACGGCCCTGTTCATCTGGCTTATAATCCGTCTTATTCAGCTTGTTTTTTCAGCCGGAACAGTATTTTTCTCTCACAAAAAATCAGCCAACAGTGTTTTTCAGCCGGCTTATAATTCCAGCCGAACGGCTCCTACAGCTACCACCAGGATAATCATTATTGTCCCTTCCTTGACAATGAGATCGATCGTGGCTTCATCGTGGCTCATCATATCAATTGTTTGTTTACTTGGCTCCAAGCTGTTAACTTGCGTTGGGTGGTGCGCATATATCTAAAGCGATCGTATGATTGATACTACTAACTATAGTAGTTTGCTTTTCCAGGATTCCAGTTAGCTGATCTATGCAAAAGACGGGATGAAAAACACATCGATCTAGGACTTGGCTGGTGATGGATCCAATTGTGCAAAGTATATAGCTAGCTAGTGGCAGTACATTATCACAAGCTAGCCGTAGAATAAATAATAGCAAATTAGCAATGGCTGCTGCTAGACGGAAAAGTAGTATACAGTTTTACACTTGCTGCTGCTACTATGCGCCATTAGTGGTCCTCCCGGCCGTCGCTTAATCTCCGCCGTCCACGCGCCGTGGATCTTATCTTATGGCCCTCACTCATGTCCCTCTCGACGACAGAGCAAGCACGCATGATGGCCGATGATTGTGATCACAGGGCGGCGTCGCTGTAGCCAGGTGAAACGCTCCTGTTCTGTTATTAATTCAGTCAGATATCAGATATGCAGTGTGAATACCTGCTACGTACCATTGTCCATGCCCGATGGAAAATAATTAGGGCGTGTTTGGTTAGTTTTTGTTAAAGTTTAACTCCCATCACATCAATGTTCCCTCAAATGCATGGAGTACTAAATGTAGACTAATTGCATGCATGTCGATACAGATTAGGAGTAATTTACGAGACGAATCTATTAAGCCTAATTAGTCCAAGATTGAAAACTTTTTGTCAAATAAAACGAAAATACTACAGTGTTTGTTAAACTTTAACACCCCAAACCAAACACCCTAGAGGCTGCTTGGTTGCTGGCCGTGTTGCGCCACCGAGAGTGTGGCAGCACCACAGTTGTTGTGCGGCGGAGTAAATCGACGCCACAAGTGTGGCGTGAATGCAGCAGAGATGAGCTAGCTTTTTCTGTGGCCGCCACACGTTACTACTCAGCCAAACAATGACTATTTTAACGTGGTTGTCGAAGTTGTGCTGTGGCAAAGTATGGTGGGCAACCAAACAGACCCTTAAGCTTCAAACGGAAGTCATGCACGTAATATAACTTTTCAAAAAGGAAAAGTCTTGCACGTCGAGCCAGCTGATTGATGCGGAACAAATTTGAGCTTCCGCGTCGGATTTTTAGCTCATCTCAGTACAAGTTTCATAAGAGTTTCAATCTTTAAATGAGATGTCATATGGGCTAAACTAATACGTAAAAAAATGGAAAAGAGAACGAATGAGTTTCATCTAGATGGAACCTCGTATTCACACTCGGCTGTATCTTGGAATCAAAACGAAATCCCACTATATGATCAAACCATTGCATCATAAGCCTTGGAAACGGAAATGAGTCTAACTGTAACCTAAATGTTTCGCAACGCAATGCAACAATTAAATGCTATGGCTATAGTATGAAACCCAGCTGAAATGAAACTACTATATTAGAGACCTTGTTCATTAATCTATCCAATCCTGCCAGTACTCTTGGAAACTATGAAATGAACCACGCAAATAATGACCTTAATTAGTTCACTGCTGCACTAATACTTTTTTGAGCCATCAGAGTTATAACGTTAGAAACACATTCATTATCTCTCATAGGTAATAAGGTGTCTGAGATAATATTATGTCATATAGTTCTTAGTTGTAATGAGATATTCTCCAAGCTTTGAGCGTGTTTACATAGGCCAAGAAACAGCCAAAATAGTACAATAAGCTGGACAAAACAGTAAAACTATCGACATTCTTGTGGAGCAGGTCAATGTCGTTGAAGCCCAATGCAAGTTGTCCTTGCAACAATCCTCCATGGCCACCCACCACCAATTCATCCTCCTCAAATCATCCACCCTCGTAAAAGGCAACCTCAATGGTGACCTCGACACCCATGCCAGATTGCTAGCCAAACATGAAACCATGGGAGGTAATTAGATGTTTGTCATTTTCTTTTTTTTTCCGATGTGAAAGATAAGGCTACCATAGTATAACATGGAAATAACTAAGCATTTTTAGGTGTTTAACACCGAAATCAAAGTCTTCTAAAAGATTTGTCTATTTCATAGGTGTTACATACCCCAATTTTTAGTTACATCATATCTATCTATAATTACAAAAAAATAGAATTCATTTTTTAATATTATTAATTTGAGGTCTCTGATGGGGGCACCATGTTAATTCTCGTGAGATGCATTAGGAAAAAAGATACATTCTAAAATTTCTCACAATAATCAGAAACATCTAGGTTTTAATTTGGTAGACTCTAATTATCACTGCCAATAATAGAAAAAAATAGTGGCCATTTGATCTATTACGTTTTCTTAAAAAATTACTCACATATGGCATTATAAAAAAATGCATAAATAACCCTTAGATTTGTATATAAAACTATCACATTTGCCATTACGAAAGATAACTTTAAATAACTCTAAACTTGCATCTAGGTTATCCACCTCTACCACAATGAAAGTTACTCCATCCGTCCAAAAAAAATGTAATTCTAGATTTGAGAGCAGTCAAACTTCCTCAAATTTAACCTATTCTTATAGAAAAAAATATCAACATTTATGTCTCCAAATAGATTTACTATGAAATATACTTCATAATCTACCTAATGATACTTATTTGATTAAAAATGTTAATACTGTTTTGTATAGAGGTGGTTAAAGTTGAAATTGTTTGACTCCTTGGGAAGTGAGAATTGCATTCTTTTTTGGACAAAGTAACCCCTAAATTTTCTTTTAAATTACCCATACCTACCGTTATGAAAGATAATATAAAGTAATCCCTCAATTTGTACCTAAATTATCCACCTCCGCAGCGATAAAAAATAAACTAAAATATCCCTCAAATCCACTTCTACATACCAATATAAGTGAATATGGAAAATAATCCAATAATTATAAAGTACACTATATATGTCTATAAAGTACATGGTTCTCACGTTATTAAATAAAAAGTAATCTGATGCTATATATGTGTCGCATTCTAGACCAAGTAAATTAACATGCATATATTAGGATCAGTGTTTTAAATCTCCGGCTAAGACATTTTAGCGGATGACCTCAAAAACAGATATAGCGGAGCTAAATGGGGATATAGCGGGCTATAGCGGCTAAGTTGTACATAGACACAAATAGCTTGATCTTTCTTAAACAGCTATAGCGGGCTATAGCGGTAGCTATAGCCGGAGATTTAAAACCTTGATTAGGATTTATAATTAGTTTAATACTTTATCAACTATGAAAAATATTCCCTTACCAGACCACATAGAACATAGAGGGAGTGGACGGGGAGAGAGATGTGGAGGGATTTTTTTTAAGCTTTATCAAACCCCATCCTTGTTGTCATGGCCACTTAGGTGTTGTGTCTGGTTTTCGATCTCTGCTCAAGCGTGCCACTAGATTGAGGACATAAATGGTCACATTTTTAGTTGGAGGACCCGGATGAGAACCTATGAAAAGTCTAAGGAGCCACAATGCACTTTACTAAAAAAAATTACTAAAAAAAGCATAAATAGCACCCTTATCTACCTCTAAACTAGCATTATCTGCCGTAATGAAACATAATTTAAAGTAACACCTAAATTTGCTTTTAAATTACCCATCTCAGCTATTTTTATTTGTTAAATCTCTGGTTCGGTATTTTGGTGCGTTTACCTTGTGCAAGGCTAGCTTGTGTGTAGGAGTAGTATGGAATCAGGGAATGCCCGTTATAGAAAGAAAGAAGTTAAACATATCGGGCTAGTTTCACTGTACTCAACCACTGCTGGTCTCTCTGTACTTTTTTGAGTCTGTTGCCGAAAAGCGAAGTTAGGCTCTGTTTAGTTCAAAAAAAAATTATAAAATTTTTCGGATTTTTCGTCATATCGAATCTTTGACATATGAAGCATTAAATATAGATAAAAAAATAAAACTAATTACACAGTTTAGACGAAATGGACGAGACGAATCTTTTAAGTCTAATTAGATCATGATAGACACTAATTGTTAAATAACAACAAAATTTGCTACAATATCATTTTGTAAAAAAAAATTTTGTAACTAAACAGGCCCTTACTTGACCGGGTGCGCACCCCTCCAAATGATCCAGGATGGACCCAGTGGTCCGCCACGCATTTCCCGATTCCCATCACCATATATCAGACGACGAGGCAAACGTGCACACTTTGTTTATCTGCAAACCATCATAGCAATAGTAATTGACTGTATAGATGTCAATATACAGGGGAGCCAGTAGACACTGGGATCACGTACGATTCATTGACTGAGGTTGTGTTTAGTGGGTGAAAAGTGGAAGAAAAGTTTCTGTAGTATTTTTCGTTGTTATTTGACAAATATTATCCAATCACGAAGTAATTAGACTCAAAAGATTCATCTCGACATTTACAGACAAACTGTACAATTAGTTATTTTTTTAACTACATTTAATACTCCATGCATACGTCCAAATATTTGATAGGATAGATAAAAGAGGAAATATTTTGAGTTACCTACAGTACGAAACAGGATCTCTAGTGTGTCCTCAGTCCTCAGCCTGATACGCTACTGTACTTGCATTCAGTCACGCACGCGCAGGCGGCGCAGTGGCCGACCCGAGCGAAGGCATGGCAGGCGGTGTACGGTGGCGCGCGGCCCGCGATCCGTATCGTATCGAGCTGCACCTGCACCTGCACGGCATGGCGACGTGACGCGCGACACTGTAGGATTGCCTGCCTCGTGCAGGCGGTTCTAGCTTACACTGTTCCGCATTCAATGACGTGCTATGCCCTTTGTTAGGCCTTGTTTAGATCCCAAATTTGGGATCCAAACTTTGCATAGTAAATGTCCCGTCACACTGTAGCAATTTTGTTTTTATTTGGTAATAATTATCCAAATATTGATTAATTAGGCTTAAAACATTCGTCTCGCAAAGTACAACAAAACTGTGCAATTAGTTTTTGATTTCATCTACATTTAGTATTCCATATATATGCCGACATTTTGATGTGATGGGGAATCTTCTTTTTGCATAGTGGAATTTGGGGTGAATTTGGTATCTAAACAAGGCCTTAATAGTGGAGCTGGTTAATTATCGCCTCTAGAGTCGCTGTCAGCTGAATGCGTAAACACGGTGCCCGACCTCACGTAGCGATAGATAACCAAACTAACACAGGCCCCGTTCGGCTGTTGCTGATAAGTCGGCTGAAAAATACTGTTAGTTAATTTGTTATGAGAGAAAAATACCGTTTCAGCTGAAAAAACAAGCTGAAAAAGACGGATTATAAGCCGGATAAACAGGGCCACGTAAATACATAATCTTAGATGATGTTTCAGTTCCACACCAATATTAATAATAGAGTTATGTCCATCACCGGTCCCTAAACTTGTACCACTGTATCGTCCCGGTCCCTAAACTCGCAAATTGACCGTTTAGGTCCTCAAACTTGTTCATCTGTGTCATCTCGGTCCCTAAACTTATGTTGGTTGTGTCATCCCGGTCCCTAAACTTGGTATAAAAGTGGTAAAAAAAAAGTGGTAAAAAAAGCTAAAACTAACATTACTGATTTGGTTCATTCTTACATCTCATATATCTTGATTAACAATAGTGGGGTATTCGGCTGATGTAAAGCTATGGTTGTTGAAGTCGGTGCCCGCTGCTGCTACAGTGATTGAAGAGAGTGGAAAACACCAAGGCTACACCAGACGTTGTTTTTATGTAACAAACACCCCTGATATATGAAGCTAAACCTACACGTACAAGCTGGGCATCTAAAAATATTAGAAATATACAATCTAGTTTAAAGTAATTAGGGTAAAGTTTTTATGGACTTTAGATCAACTTCCTTGGGCGGCTCTTGGCGTTACTGGGTTGACCGGCTTGGAGTGGAAGATATGTTGGGCCACACCTAGGGTCACTTCTAATAGGGCCCAAAGTTCTTAAATGGTGATCATGAATTAGATCCTACCATCTGCTCAAAAAAATGAATTAGATCTGTCGGGTACCAAAAACAAGGGGTACCCATAATCAACGATTAAGAAAAACAAAATCACGCCAAAATCGCTGCCCACAAAAACGGGACGAGCCAAAACAGCGAACGAAACGCCTCGATCACGTTCCGACTCATACGAGGCACGCTCGACGGGATGCCTCGACCACATTCCGACTCGTACGAGGCTCGCTCGATAAGACGCCTCGACTACCGAGAAATCTCCGACTCGCACGACCCGGGGTCGGGCCACTCGACCCATCTTATTCACCAACTCTGAGACAAAAGTCAGAACATTTAATGCGACTACCAACCACTTTCTACCCTCATGGCTACAACAACAACCGGCATGGGAGCAGTACCGGTGTCAAATCTCACTTTTTACCGCCCATCCCGGGATGGGCGGTGAAAACCTATCACTGTACGCACCATACTGGGCGCTATTCCACCACTGATCACCCTCGAGGGTGAATACGACGAGTATCGTACCCCGCGATTCCGGGGACTCGACCTTATCCATTCACCGTCGACCCACCTCGACCCGTCCTCGACCCGGCCTCGACCAACCGACGGTCAAAACAAGAATGCAAGGCTTGCATGACACAAGATCCGGAGTCTTTTCACCGTCTCATCCTCTACGTCACTATGGTGTCCAGGGATGGCCGACTATTCTCGTGGCACGCCGCTACAACAACCTCCACAGCGTTCGACAAAACTTCACCTCAAAGGCACCCCCGGCGTCCTTGCCTCCTCTTACCCTATAAAAGGGCAGGCAGGGGACTCTACAAGGGGGAGGAACGACAGAGGAAAAAAGACCAGTCACCTTCCCACCATAGAAGATCAACATCTCAAGCAATCTCCTTTGTACTCTCACTTTTTCTCTGAGACCTGGGATAGGTTTCCTCTCTCACAGCTTGTAACCCCTACGCAAGCACTTAGGTGCTAGAAAATAAAATACTCCCCCCTCCCCGCTAGACGTAGGGCCTTCTTTTGTCCGAACCAGGATAAACATCCATGTACTCTCCTTGCATCACCATCTAGATTAGGGACACGCAGCATTTATTCACTCATTGGCTTAGGACCCTCGCAGGACCAAACGCCGACAGTTGGCGCGCTAGGTAGGGGGCGCTATGTGCCAACATCGTTTTCCCGCCATTTTTCTGGATGGCTGACCCCGAACGTCCACTCCCGTTGGCCACGGTGATCTGGTTTGGGAGGTTGGAGTTCATGTCCCTTGGCCATAGCTACGACATGGTCCTCCTCCCGCCCAGGCACCCGGCTGACAGGGACCACGAGCTCTCCCAACCTGAGGGAGCGTTGCGCCGGTATCGTCAGGCACGCGCCGCCCAGTGACGGCGAGCCCAGCGCAACCGTCGTCATCGCCTTACGGAGGGTGATGGTATTCCCCGATCCGGCGCCTCTCAGCCAGACGCCAACACGGATTTTCTCACTGAGGATCTGTGTATGATGAGCTTGGCTGAGGGTAAGATGCCGACAAGTTACTGTAGCACTTTTCGTTATTATTTGACAAAATTTGTCCAACCATGGACTAACTAGGCTCAAAAGATTCGTCTTGACATTTACAGACAAACTATGCAATTAGTTATCTTTTTACCTACATTTAATGCTTCATGCATGCGTCCAAAGATTCGATGTGATGGATGAAAGAGGAAATATTTTGGGTTTGCATGGGAAATAAACACACCCTAGATGTCAATATACAGGGGAGCCAGTAGACACTGGGATCACATATGATTCATTGACACAGTACGAAACAGGATCTCTAGTGTGTCCTCAGTCCTCAGCCTGATACGCTACTGTACTTGCATTCAGTCACGCACGCGCAGGCGGCGCAGTGGCCAACCCGAGCGAAGGGAAAAAAAATTGGGTGCACCCTGGGGACACCGTGCGGCCCGTGCTCCCCCAGGCCGGAAGGACGCCACGTGCATCCTTTCATCCTGCGGCAGATGAAAACGACGCTTTCGAGGGAAGACAAAACACGGCTCGGCTCAGGTGGAATACGAGATGCATCGTGCCTTCAGCCTAAGACAACTCGGCTCCTTACATCAGCTGAGTTGGACGCCATCAACTAGTGCGGCACCTTCAACTAGTGCGGCGCCGTCGCCGTCAAGATGCACCGATTAATCGTGACTTGAACCCTAGACCAGTGCGGCGGTTGGATACCGTCGCCGTCGCTGCCGATTCCCTGGATGAACCAGCAGCCCCCATGGCAGGCGTCGAAGGCCTAGAAGACCGGATGCCATCTTCTTCAGTCATGGAGTATTCGCGTGCACTAGGAATTGATGCTGTTGGTGGTGATCCTCTTGAAGAAGAATAACAAATATCACAGGTCAGTTATCTGATTAGATCGTTGTTCCTTTTGTTTGTTTGCTTTCTGACATATATGGTGCATATTTCATAGAACACCATGTTAGTTACCATATGGTGCAAAAGACACTTTTGTTTGTTTGCTTTCTGACATATATTGGTTGACAAGCCACATCTCTTGCGTTGAAGTGTTCACCGTCGAAAGAACTTCTTGATAAATTGCAGAAAGCCATACATAACTTGAACTTAGAAGCAGATACTTATCTAAGTGAGATGCATGAAAAATCCCAAGAGATTCCTCCAGTTCCAAATGAAAGTGTTCGAGAAGCATTAAATGGTGTAATATCATTTAAAATTCCTCAAGTAATAAAAGGTCCAAAGAATACACATTTTAAAAATGTTTTTGAAAAGAAGGCAGGAAAAAAGAAGAAGGGTGCTCAGAAGAAAGGCAGTGACCTGCCCACCAACTTTTGCTTATGTCTATATTTTTTTTAAAAAAATATTGCATTATCATATATATTTGATTGTAGGTGAAGATCTAGAAAATAATGATGTAGAAACAAGAGTTGAACATGCTCCTTTCATGCAAGATGGATATGCTGATCCAAACCAAATAACTGTAAGACAATAGCTATTTTCACAATTTTTCTCTTACAAGAAAATAATGTTGATCCAAGGTAGATAATGATTTCTGAACATTCTCTTGTGTTATGACAGAATTTTAATGCTGGGCCATCTTCAGCCATGGATGCTCCTTTCATGCAAGATGGATATTCTACAATGCCACACTTCAATTTAATTGCAGATCCTACTGCAATGGCTGCTCCACACATACCAGTAGGATACACAAGTCTCTTAATGCGAGGAGGAGCGGCGGAGCGCGGCGAGGTGCGCAGCCGCGATGTCGGGCGTCGGATTGGTCTCCTCTCCATGGCCGAGGTCGCAGGTATGGGCGACAGCAGGCATCGAACGAGATTGGGATGGGAAGGAAGGAACTGAGCTGAGGTAAGGAGCCGAGCTGTCTTGGGCTGAAGGCACAATACGTCTCGTATTCCATCTGAGCCGAGCCGTGTTTTGCCTTCCCTCGGAAGCGTTGTTTCCGGCTGCCGTAGGATGAAAGGGCCGTGCACGTGGCATCCATCCGGCTTGGGGAGCACGGGCCACACGGTGTACCCAGGGTGCACCCAATTTTTTTCCGAGCGAAGCACGACAGGCGGTGTACGGTGGCGCGCGGTCCGCGATCCCTATTGTGGCCTTGTTTAGATACTCAAGTTAGGGTGCAAAGTTTGCATAGGAAAGGTCACGTCACACTGTAGCAATTTTATTTTTATTTGGTAATAATTGTCCAAATCTTGATTAATTAGGCTCTAAATGTTCATCTCGCAAAGTACAACAAAACTGTGCAATTAGTTTTTTTTATTTCATTTACATTGAGTACTCAATATATGTGCCGATATTTTTATGTGACGAGAATAATAATTCTGCATAGTGAATTTGATGGGCAAAGTTGAGAATCTAAGGGCATGTTTGGTTACATTTTGTTAAAATTTAACTCCCATCACATCAATGTTCCCTCAAATGCATGGAGTACTAAATGTAGACTAATTACATGCATGTCGACACAGATTAGGAGTAATTTACGAGACGAATCTATTAAGCCTAATTAGTCCAAGATTGAAATTTTTTTGTCAAATAAGACGAAAGTGCTACAGTGTTTGTTAAACTTTAACTCCTCAAACCAAACACCCATCAGCAAGGCCATACACCTGCGCCTGCACGGCATGGCGACGTGACGCGCGACACTGTAGGATTGCCTGCCTCGTGCAGGCGGTTCTAGCTTGCACTGTTCCGCATTCAATGACGTGCACCCGGTCCGGGCGGGACCCACGTGTCACGTGGCAGTTACGGAGTAGTACAGTGTCTATCTGACTTTTTATCTCCACACTCCGCCTGCCCGTCCCTGCCCTCTCCTGTGTGACCGTGATGCATGCTATGCCCTTTGTTAATAGTGGAGCTGGTTAATTATCGCTTCTAGAGTCGCTGTCAGCTGAATGCGTAAACATGGTGCCCGACCTCACGTAGCGATAGATAACCAAACTAACACATAAATACATAATCTTAGATGATGTTTCAGTTCCACACCAATATTAATAATAGAGTTATGTCCATCACCGCTCCCTAAACTTTTACCACTGTGTCGTCCTGGTCCCTAAACTCGTAAATTGACCGTTTAGGTCCTCAAACTTGTTCATCTGTGTCATCTCGGTCCCTAAATTGTTTGGCTGTGTCATCCCGGTCTCTAAACTTGGTATAAAAGTGGTAAAAAAAAGTGGTAAAAAAAAGCTAAAACTAACATTACTGATTTGGTTCATTCTTACATCTCATATATCTTGATTAACAATAGTGGGGTGTTCGGCAGATGTAAAGCTATGGTTGTTGAAGTCGGTGCCCGCTGCTGCTACAGTGATTGAAGAGAGTGGAAAACACCAATGCTACACCAGACGTTGTTTTTATGTAACAAACACCCCTGATATGTGAAGCTAAACCTACACGTACAAGCTGGGCATCTAAAAATATTAGAAATATACAATCTAGTTTAAAGTAATTAGGGTAAAGTTTTTATGGACTTTAGATCAACTTCCTTGGGCGGCTCTTGGCGCTACTGGGTTGACCGGCTTGGAGTGGAAGATATGTTGGGCCACACCTAGGGTCACTTCTAATAGGGCCCAAAGTTCTTAAATGGTGATCATGAATTAGATCCTGCCATCTGCTAAAAAAAATGAATTAGATCCTACTATATATAATCATAAAATCGTAGATTCTCCTTAACATAATCGTAGAATCAACCCTATAAAGTAGGATCACAAAGTCATAAAAACATACATAGAATCGAGATTTTAAGAACTATGTTTTTCTTAGCCTCAACCATTCGAGTACAAGTTGTAGTATCTGAACTCACGCACTAACTCACACCACTACCACACACACAAACTCACACACGTACACCTTAGTGCGCAAGTTAGACCTACACCTATACGAAAGAGACTTGCACGTGGCTGAGAGGTATCCGAAGTCTTCGAGGCTTCGCACATGGCGGGCACGTCATCCTGACCATTGTGCGCATCCACGTGTGAGGCAACTGACATTATTCGGGAAACTACTGTTCCCCCGGTGAGAAATCACGCGTCGAGCAGAGCTCGAACACGCGACCGGTGGCTTCCACACCCAGAACGCACACCAACCGAGCTACGGCTCGGTCCCGATTTGAAGAACTATGTTAAGACCAAAGGATAACATAGGTATTTTTCAGGCAATGGCCCCGACTCTATCTAATGGTCCTAGACCCATATGTCTCTGGGTCTTTCTAGGAACGCACTCCCTCCATTTCAAATTATAAAATGTTTTAATTTTTTTAGTAAATTACTTTTATTATGTATCTAAACATAGTATATCAGCATGTTCGTTTGAACTTATCAGCTATGGTACAGTGTTTTTCTCTCACAACAAATCAGCTGACGGTACTTTCAGCCATGACTTATCAGGCAAGTGAATAGGGCGTATATCTAAATACATAGTAAAAGTTATTGCATCTAAGAAAACCAAAACATCCTATAATTTAAAATGGAGGAAATAGATTTTATTGACAAGAATCATAGAATCAGAACCCCCATCTAACTCAAATCATAAATAATCCTAAAAAGAACTCAAATAGTAAATCGTCACAATTTTTAAATAAAAATCGTAGGACCCTAGAATCAGACCCTAACTCTGATCGTAAACGCATAAACTCCAATGCAAAAAAAAATCGAGATTTTGACAAGCATAGCACTTTGATCTCGGTTCAATTAGAAAGAGATCAAATACCATGTCTAACGAACGATGGCACCTGCCCATTGTGGTTGTGGAGAACATGGAGTAAGTCGACAAGCAGCAGTGGGAATATCATGGGACGACGCTATATGTGTAGCTAGCAATCTTAGAGGGTGATTGGTTTGTCCCGTTAAAATCTAACAGGTACTGTAGCACTTTCGTCTTATTTAACAATTAGTGTTCAATTATAAATTAATTAGGCTTAATAGATTCGTCTCGTAAATAACTCTTAATCTGTATCGATATGCATGTAATTAGTCTATATTTAGTATTTCACGTATACCGCAATATTCGACGTGGCAAGCAAACGGGGCCGACATGGATGTGCTGTAGCGGCAGGCTGCTGCGCCATGCATCCTAGGGCCCTGTTTAGTTGCTATGCAAACCTAAAATATTTTCTCTTCCACCCATCACATCAAATCTTTAAACGCATGCATGGAGCATTAAATGTAGATAAAAAAATAATTAATTGCATAGTTTGTCTGAAAAGTTCGAGACGAATCTTTTGAGTCTAATTAATACATAGTTGAACAAATTTTACCAAATAACAACGAAAAATGCTACAATAATTTTTCACCCCAAACTTTCTCAACTGAACACAGCCTAGGTTACTTTATGGCGAAGGGGCCGGGCCGGCCGGGTGGCAGTGAAGCACCATTCCCCTCACGTGTACACGCATGGTGCATGTTCCCCTTCAATCTCGCATGGCATTCGATGTGCGGAATATTGGATGCACACAATATGGGTCACGGATCGGTTCTATGGATAAAGTATGGCCTCGTTTACATTCTAGAATTCACCCCTAAATTCCACTATAAAAAAAGAAGATTCCTCATCACATCAAAATATTGGCACATATATGAAGTACTAAATGTAGATGAAATAAAAAAATTAATTATACAGTTTTATGGTATTTTACGAGACGAACATTTAGAGCCTAATTAATCTATGTTTGGACAATTATTACCACATAAAAACAAAATTACTACAGTATTACACAGTGTTTACTATACCGACTTTGTCTCCCGAATTGGGTATCTAAACAAGACCTATATCACTTACTCCCACGAGTTCAAATATATATATATATATATATATATATATATATATATATATATATATATATATATATATATATATATAATATCTGCCCAGGATTGATATGCTATCGATATACTATGCACACTGTATCTGTACTAGGTAGCTACACTACAGAGTTTCATTAAAGTAATGTTAATAATCCTTTGCTGGTTGTATGCGTACTTGTAGTCTATGGTCCACTTGTTCCTCTCGTAAAGTCTATGGTTGTCCTACGTAAGTCGGCTGTAAACTTACTACCCGTTTCTCTTTTCTTTCCTTCTCCTCAGCATACAGTCTACTTACAACTTTTTACTAAACTTGCTCTTAGAAGTATCGCTCTGCTATTTTTCACTTATTATTATTATTATGTTATTCTCATTAGTCTATCAAACTGTGTTCTAACATGGTCTCGAATTTTACATTCAATAATAATTATTAATATTTTTGTAAATAAATTTTGTATGCACAACTAAATTGATTATATATTTACTCTATCATTTTATTTCCTAAAAGAACCCAGATATTATTAAAATTTTCATGAATAAATTTTGTACGTACAACTAATAGTCAAATAAAAATTGATTATATGTTTAATCTCTCGCTTTGTTTCATGTTCCATAATTTCTATCTAGTTGTGATAAATTTACCAATTAATTTAGATGTGTTTTCATACTTTGCAATGCACATATGTGGACTTTTAATATATAATTAGTTGAAACCTTAGATTGAACTATATACGTCGTTGTTGCATTCTTTTTTGGCATCATGAATCTATATTTGGTTTCCAACTTTTGATCTTATTACTTGTTACAGATTTTTGTATCCAATTTTAAGTTGAAACTCTAATGCTTATAGTATATTTAATTCAATATTTCCATTTTCTATTTATTTTTCAAAAAGACTCTACGTCAAAGACTACATTTGTAGTTAACACAATGACATAAATAGTCATACTCAAGAGGTTCACTTTCCTATATCAAAGAATTGTATGTGTAGTAGTATTATATTATAAAAATATTGTTTACAATCAATAAGTTATAAAAATATACATTTATTGATAATGCACGCATACTACTCGGTATACTTGTCGACATCTAACATTTATGATTACTTTGAATTCAATAGATGTTGGAGTGTGTAATATAGAAACATTTATGGCCTATTTTTGGTTATTCAATTATTTTCCATAATAGTTATATTGAAAATTTAGGAATAGATCTAAGGGATATTTTAGTTTATTTTTCACAACTAAAGAGGTGGATAATTTAGGTACAAAAGAAAGGGATGCATTATATTATATTTTATAATGGTACATTGTTTTGCATAATGGTAGATATAAGTAATTTAGATGTAAATTTATAGGGCTATTTTACATTACCTTTCATGACGTGGGTAATTTAGACAGTGAAATTACGGGTTTACTCTATGTATTTCTTCAAAAATAGTAGATGGGGATAGTTTTCTTAAAAATAGAATAGATCCGATGGTTATTATTAGCAATAATCTTCATCTCTTATGAAAGGATCAATATGCCTAAGAGGGGGGTGAATTGGGTTTTTCTAAAATTTATTTCAAGAATTAAATCCTACTAAGCCATAATTCACCCCTAGTGCCTACAAGTGTTCCTAGTGATTCTACCGATAAAAGTTTTGCACCCTAAGTTCCAATCCTAGTCTGGCATAGCAATTCTAGGAATGTAAACCAAGCAACAAAAGTAATGCGTGAAAGTAAATTGCTTGAATGTAAAGGGTTAGGAACACGGCGATGTTTTCCCGAGGTATCGAAGAGTCGCCACTCCCCACTAGTCCTCGTTGGAGCACCCGCGCAAGGGTGTAGCTCCCCCTTGATCCACGCGAGAATCAAGTGCTCTCAACGGGCTGATTCTTTGACACTCCATCGCGGTGAATCGCCCACAATCGCCCATAAGATGAGTTGGGTTATCCACAAGCTCTGCCGGATGATCACCAAGCTCCCGATCACCATCAAGCCGTCTATGTGATGGCGATCACTAAGAGTAACAACCAAGAACTCTCACTTGACCACAACAAGCCTAATGAGAAGGTGGATGCACACTTGCTACTCCCTAATCACTAGTGAGGACTCTCTAACTTGAAATCTCAAGACTCAATTCTCACTAGGGCTCTTGTACTTCCTTGCACATGAAAGGAGTTTCTCAGCTGACCAAATGAGCAAGAGTACCCCAAATGGAGGGGTAGAGAAAGTATTTATACTCCCCCTCAACTCTTCCAAGCGTTATCTTTAAAATCAGCAACTTTCGTGACCGACAGACGCGATGACGCCCACCGACAGACGCGTCTGTCGCTGTGGAGGGACGTGTCTGATGCCTCTGAGGAGCGCGTCTGTCGCATGTAATCGAATCAAACCGGTTCACTAGCCGTTAGGGCTCGACAGACGCTGACCAGCGTTTGTCGCCCTAGCAACGGACGCGTCTGA
Organism: Saccharum hybrid cultivar R570; assembly: GCA_038087645.1. Taxonomy (NCBI): domain Eukaryota; kingdom Viridiplantae; phylum Streptophyta; class Magnoliopsida; order Poales; family Poaceae; genus Saccharum; species Saccharum hybrid cultivar. The sequence goes on from JAQSUU010000100.1 coordinate 2,290,998, forward strand.
CGCTATCAAAAACTTCAGAGCATTCTAGGCCGCGTCTGTTGACCACCAAACGCGTCTGACGCTCAACCATCACTGCGTCTGTCGCTCGTAAACGCGTAGGGCGCGTCTGTCGCCTTTCATCCTCGCGTCTAACACTTCTCGGCAGTAAGAAACCATGTGACAGACGCTGTCGTCAGCGTCTGTCGCCCTTCGTCCTCAACGTCTATCGCCCGTTTGAGGGCCGAAACGACTTCCGATTCAAACGCTTCTTGAACGACTTTTGTTCCAAACAATCTTAGGGCCACCTTGGAGCCACCTAGTGTTAAGTTTGACAAGTGTGCACCACACCTAACCATTAGACACACCTAGGTCAAGCTACCCATCCATGCCCCCCTTAATAGTATGGCCAAAGGAGAAAAACAAAAGTCCTAATGACTATTCCGAACGTAACTCAACTCCTCGACGTCCAGAACTAACCGTCCTTAACCTTGTCGATCATCCTTTGAAAACCGAAAACGATTTCCATCGATAAGGGACATGATCACCATATCGCCCACGATTGCCATTACCATGACCTAACACTCTATTGTTTCTGCAAAACACACGTTAGTCATGATACTTAACCGTTGTCATCAATCATCGAAACCCACTCTAGGGGCCTAGATGCTTTCATCTTATAAAGCAGAACCCCATTATAAGTTCTATCTAGCACCAGAGCTACCAACGTCATCCAAAAAAAACCAAACCGCAGCACTACATCATAGCTGGCCTTTCGATCCCATTCTCATATTGCCCAAAGGAATAATATCTTATAAATTACAGAAGCAAGAATATTGTTCCACTAAAATTTGGTTTTGATTTTCATTCCAGTTTGTGCCCATGCCTTTGGCAGGTCAGAGGCCTTCTATTCTTTCTCCTATCTTGTAATGAAACTAATTAGATGCTATTTCTATTCAATTGACAGAAGTAAAGTACCTACTACTAACCTGTTGGTTTGGCAGTGGATGCCATCTCTATTGAAAATGAAGATCTGTAAATTCGCACAAAAAAATCGAAGCTAGTAGAAGGCATAGATCCGAATACAAATAGCCAGAAAGCATAGGTTAGAGTTTAGGCGTTCAGGTTTGGAGCAGCAGCAAGGGAATAGAAGGGGTGGGAATAACTGGTGCGGCATTCTTCGCCGAAGAAGATCTCGGCGAGAGGACCTGGGCACCTAGCTTATGGTGGCACGCTGCTCTTCCAGCAATCATCGTCGCCGTGGAGATGCGGAAAAGCAGGGCGAGCGCGGAGAGATGTTCCGACCTGTGCCCTCCGGGCTGGTCGCCGTGGGGGAGAAGGAGAGGTGTCGCCGCTATGTAGGAGAGGGCGGGGCGCCGCTGTGGGGGAAAGGGAGAGGCGATGCCGCTATGTAGGAGAGGGAGGAGCGCCGGCGTGGGGGAGAGGGAGAGGCGTTGCCGCTGTGTGGGAGAGGGAGGAGCGTCGTTGTGGGGGGAGAGGGAGAGTGAGGGGCGCCGACATCGGGGGAGGGAGAGAAGCAACTGACGCCGTGCTCGGGCCCGAGAGAGAGGAGAGGGAGAGAGAGGGGCTAGAGTTTCTCGAAGCCTGGACGCGTGGAGGATGCAAAACGGCAGGATGGAAATCTGACGGTGCTAGTTGCATTACTGTTGTGGGCAGGGGCGGATCCAAAGGGGGGGCTGGGGGGCTCCAGCCCCCCCTAATGGCTCGACTTCAAGTCTAATCACTGTAGCAAAAGCGTGATTTCACCATTAAATCTTCATGCAAATCAACTTCACCATTGTTTTAGCCCCCCTTATCCCGCATCGTGCATCCGCCACTGGTTGTGGGAACAGTGATGTGCAGGGTTTTGTGAGAGAGGGGATGATAGACGGGATTAAGGTATATGGTAGATTAATTTATAGAAACTTCCATTCATCATTGCATCCCACACGGAGATACCTACCGAATGGCTGAGGAGCATGAGAGCTGTCCGTTCACCACAGCTGCTCGCATGCAACAACCATCGCTTTTCCTTCCACTTCTTCCAATTGGCCTCCTTTAAATTCTTCGGCTTCGGCCTCAGCTCCACCCTCCGGTCATGAACCTTGACTACCAATCACTGTTACAAGAGTAACTGATATAATATCTGGAGAATCAGAGGGAGTTGAGACAGGGAATAGCAAGGAATCGGAGGTAGAGAGCAAGAACAGCAAGGGGAGGGTTCTTGGACAGAGCAAGAAGACGACGGGGTTCAGGTTCTATTTGATGACTCCCCAGGTGCTACCTGAAGCCTATATCTTCCTTGCTTCCGTTCTCACAAAGGCCTCTGAAGTCAGCCTACGGCCCAGTTTCCCGTAGCCCACCAGCCTTGTACATGACACCTCCCTCAGATGCAAAGTAGCAGCATCAATGGCTATGCCAAAGGTCCTTTGTCGCCATTGGATCAGAAGAGATAGGATTTTGGCCTCCTAGAGGGAGCTGGAATCCGCCTCACCAGCTCCATTGTGTAGGCATGTCTCACCAGGAATCCGTCCCGAGATCCTTGCCATATGCGCTCCCCGTTGTGCTGACTTGCCGACATGGTTTTCTCACCATTTGCAATGGCTAGTGTGCTCCTCTATCTTTGATGGACGCTCGCCATTCAGCAGATGCCATAGGCTGCGCACAAGCTTCACCAGTTTGTTCTGCATGAGAAGAGAGCGTGAAAAAGCTCCACTAGTTTGCTCTGGGTAAGAAGCCAATGGGGAAATAGGTGAGAGCGAATCACGGGAGAGATTGTGAAATAGATATGGTTGCATTGCATTTGCTTGGGTCCCACCGTGTGCATGGTTTCCACAGGCTGACAGGCACGCGTCCAAAAAACTTTTCCAATTTTATAGATGAGGATTCTTCCCGTGATATCATCGTTATTTGTCTTTCCGGAACTGCTAGCGCCCGGACGTCCAATCCGGACGCTCGGCTGCTGCAGAGCATGTGCGCCCGCCCGCAACTAAATCCGCTCCCCACACGCATGCATGCGAGCCGCTTCCATCGAGATGCCCCCCGTGCACGCCTGACACGCCTGCACCTCGCACCCCCGCACCTCATCCCCATCCCCATCTCCATCCGTTTGCCTCGGCCCCACAAGAGAAACCGTCGTGCCGCCCGTCCCCCAAACATCCCACCACGCCGCCCGTCTCCCGCAATCCTATCGTGCAGTCCACCCCCCCACTGCGCCGCCCGTCCCCCCGCCATCCCGTCGCGTCGCCCATCCCCCCGCCACGCCCATGCTAGGTCCGTCGCATCCTAACCACGGAACAAGTCTACTGCAACATCACAACAAAATGACCACAACAACATAACAAAGTTACTACAACACAAGATGCAAAGATCAGAAAAAAAGAAACTAATGCAACAAAGAAATAATGCTTGTTGCAACGCCATAACAAGACTACTGCAACAAAAAAAGAACAAAAAGCAAATGCAAGAGAGCAACATCAGAAAAAAGACTAATGCAACAAAGAAAAAAAATACTTGTTGCAATAGCAAATCAAAGCTACTGCAACAACAGAAACAAAGCGCAATGCAAGATGCAACATTAGAAAAAAAGACTAATGTAACAAAGAAAAATTACTTGTTGCAACAATAAAAACAATGCTATTGCAACAACAGAAACAAAAGGCAATGCGAGACGCAACATCAGAAAAAAAATTAATGCAACAAAGAAAAAATACTTGTTGCAATAGCAAAATGACGCAACTACAACAACAGAAACAAAAGCGTAATGCGAGATTCAAACACAAGAAAAAAAAGCCTATGCAACAAAGAAATATTACTTGTTGCAACAGCAAAACAAGCCTACTGCAACAGAGCTTGCCAGAACCCTAGCTACTGTCACGTCCCTCATATCCAAATCCAGATGAGGAGGAGAAGGAAGGTTCAGATCCAGAGAAGGACTCACCTACCTCGCTGGAAGCCGCCGCCGTCGCGCTCCTCTCCGGTGGCATGGAGGTCGCAGAACGAGGGAGGGAGGTAGAGGAGGGAAGCAGAGAGGGAGGGAGGGGTGGCTCGCCATAAGCCACCGCCATCGCCCTCCTCTCCCGGTGGCATGGAGGTGCGGAGGGAGGGAGAGGCGGCTCGCTGGAACCACCACCGTCGCGCATGGAGGTCGCGGAGGGAGGGAGGGCGCGCGACGCGCGAGTGGAGGAGCCGCGAGGAAGAGAGGGCGAGCAGAGCGAGAGAAGTGAAGCGCGGGGAACAGGATGGGATGGGGAGGCAGTCGAGCGGGCGGATAAGATGAGCGCGCCGATCGAATCACTATATGACGCGCATCCGGAACCGTCAGACGTCAGAATCATAGCATTTCTGTTTTCTTTATCAATGGGTCTCACGGATAATGTGTTGCTTTGTTCCATATAGTTTGATTTCCACTTCCCATGTTTTATTATTTACTTAAAAAAAGTTCTGCATAATCGGATCTTACAATTTGATATTTGAGACCTTTTTGCATGATAGAAAAGAGTGCATTTATAATTTCTAAGTTTGTCCGATAGACAAGTAGCTGAATACGTTTCTAAATTATATTAAAAAAAGTTCTAAATACTCCATACTCCCTAATAATAATATGAGAACCATCACTAATTCATGTGGCAACGTGCAGGGAATTCTTCTAGTACAATATGAATGGTGAGTTACAATTAAACGTTTATTGTTGAAATTTCTATGCCTAAAAGGTGATTATTGCCCATTTCAATTCATTTGTTTCATTCGAGATTTTTTAAAAGATGCTCCATAAATTTACTTCTGCTACATTATATATTATCCTAATACTGATTCTTGAGTACAGGACTTCCTAATTTTTTTTACAATATCCATGAATAGAGAAAATTCAAGTGTGCTTGGAGCTATGTTCTTTAAGGGGCCATTTGGATCCTTCATTTCGGAGGAATTAAAATCTGCATAATGGATTGGACTATTTGGCTTGGAATTTAACATTCCATGACTTTTCTAAACTCACAAATAAACCTATCTCAAATTCATGGGGCGGGAGATGTAAATAGATTCTATAAATCACTATGCTATAATTCTATTCTTCAATTTATAGCACTCTTCAACTCGTTTCCCTACAATAGAAATGCAACATATAAGTATGTCCCTTGTATGCATAATAATAAATATACAAATATATTCCATATATAACTATAGCTTAATTAATCTATATCTAAATTGTAATTATTAGAATGAATTCAATTACAAGGATCCACACGGGGGATATCTCACCTGCTTGGTTCTCCATACTATATCATTTCCCCCTCTTGCTGTCCTTGCACTGATTTGGCAAGTTCCCTTTGGTTGCATAAGAATGCATTTCAAATGTTCAAAAGGTACTACAATATAGAGACTAACTGTTTTTCGTTATCTGTTTTCTGTAACCAACAAGTAGAATCTGGTCGTAGAACTAGTAGGAAGTAAATATATCAATAATCCAGTACCATATATTTGCTCCCTGTGCTTAGATTCCTGTGTAAACAGGAGGCGGCTGCCGGACATCTTTTCAATGTTATTTTACATCTTGTTACTGTTTCATTCATTTTTTCTCCTTTTACATCTCACTGCAGTTCACGTACGAGATAGCCTCCGGTCTCAATGCATGCATGGTCGCCAGCTCTCGGTCAGCAGAACAAAACTATGTATTGCCACGAGATGAGTGAGTATTCATGTTATTGTCTTGATGAAGCAGGTGCCTTTTGATTTTCAAAAAAACTAATAATGCTAAAAAATGTTGTCTGCTTTGGGTTATTTTTTGAAATTTGAAGCGAAGGCCACAAGAATGTTGACAAACATAACCACAGTAGTCACAAGTAACCAAAGAGTGAGTATTCAGCTTCTTTGTCATTCATCCCTATAGTACCTTGGCATTATTTATCTTTCAATAATGATAGTATGAGTGATTTAAATCACTCTTGCAGCAGGCAGCAAACCGATACTTCAGCAGGCAGCAGCCCGGAATCCGACTCTACCACGACCGGCGTCGTACAGCACCTCCAGTGTGCGCTGATTCACGTTGCCAAGGATTCCGGGCTGGCTGTCCGGCCCTGACTCCTGGAAAGCGAGACAGTCGTCCAACAAAATCCCATTGGGGACGTCGAGGTGGATGGTGGCGCCACCACTGAACGTGAGAGCAACCCTCGGCACGGTGACGTTGCTGTAGCCGGTAAAGTTGTAGCAGTTGTCGAGCTCCCCGTTCGGCACCAGGGGGTACGCCGCCATGGCCTTCCGGAACGCGGCCTGCAGCGCGTTGTACGCAGTGTGCTGGAGCTGTGTGACGACCGTGCCGGAGTCTATGATCATGCCCCCGGAGAACGCCGACGGCGGGACGTCGATGGACTCCCCGCCTACGGTGATGCCGGTCATATTCACCACGTAAAATGTCTTCTCTTCTCGGATCATCGGCGTGAACACGAAGCCGGATGTGTTGACGCCGCTCGGGGCGCCGAGGGCAAGGAACCCCGCTTGGCTGTTTAGAGCCGGGAGACAGTAGGAGAAGGCGCCACCGTAGACCGAGGACGTCTGCGCGACGAGCGACTCCGGTGCGCCTCCGAGACCCAAGAGGCCGTCGTACTTGTCGTTGGGACCGTCCTGGTCGTGGCCACACCCGAAGTGGAAATCCTTCACGGCCACCCCAGGCGCCAGCGCCAGCGTCTCGTTGCTGTACACGCCCCTCGTCTGCGAGCCGTCTCCGTACGTGATGGCGAATCCACACTGGGCGCCGCCGCCGCCGCCACTCGTGCAGCGGCCGCCGTAGCCATCGCCGGTGAGGTTCCTGCACGCGTCGGTGTTGCAGGGGATGGGAGCGTACGTGGAAGACTTGCTCGGATCGAACAGGGGGTCCTTCTGCGGGTAGCACGTGGTGGAGTTGCAGGGCTTGCACTGCACCCACGACAGGTCGCTACCGGTGTCGATGAGGAGGACCTGCGACACGGCCGGCGTGCCTAAGCCCACGGTGACCACGTACTCCAGCGAGTCCACGGAGCCGCCCAGGTGAATCGGGATGCTCACGTCGGCGTCGGCGTCTCGCGTCGTACCCATCATGCCCTTGGACACCCTGCTCGTGATGTACTTCGAGCGGGCACGGTTTCGGCGGAGTCTGTCGGTGAAGGACGACGGCTTGTCGGAGCTCTGCGTCGGCGCGCACGGCCCGTGCCGGTGCACCAGTGGCACGGACACGGTGTTGCTTCCCGGACCCAGCCTCACTGAAAACTCATTGCATGCATGGGAGCGAGGTAACTTCACTTATTTTGATTTGAGGTGCATATATACAGCACTAGCTACAGGTGAATGCAGAGACGACAGCACTATTCAGATCATGTACCTCTCGATGTAGAGCATACTGCTTGTGGCTCAGAAGCAGTGGTTGGCACCGCTACAAAGCCGTGCTCGTTGCCTCCATGAGCGAGGGAGTAGCCGTAGGTGCCAAGGATGATACACACGAGCAAAGGCAGTGAGGCCATGATGCACGTCTAAATTTCGGATTCACCGACGAGCTGTATACGGAGCGAAGATTGCTAAGATCCCATACGTTATCGTCTATATATATACTGTCATATACGGCCACGTTTGTCCTTGTAATAACATATAATTCTCAATCGCGCAAAAGGTTTCTGCATCATTGTATTAAGATAGAGAAAAAGTTTAATACAACACGCTTTAACGGCACCCTAGGGATTAGAAGAGATGTACGTGAACACTCATACCTTCCCTAGCGGCTCCGGCTAGGAAGCCTATGCTCGAGCTGCCGAGCAGCGGTGGCACTTCTTGCGCGGACCCACATCACCGTCATATTACTGGGGTCACCTCCGTAGATTTCATCGTATGCCTTTAGGGCTGATGTTGACGGAGATGACATCCCGCTGGTTAGTTCCAGACGCTTTTAAGACAAGGTGCTCACCTCGTTTGGACGCCGGGATATGTGATATGCTCTGTGCCGCTATCCACCTGCTCCTCATGGGGATCGCAGGCGGTGTACGTCCACGTGGGTCGTAGAATCGGGCAGCTCCAGGAGTAGTGGCTATCTCGACTTTGTGACTCGCTCGGTGAAGCGCTTGAGGCGTATGTTAGCAGTGGTCGTCTGAGGGGACGGAGTAAGGTTGACGGCGACCGTGGCAGCCACGACCGTCGCTCCTGGGGTGGCTGCCCTGACCAGCGCTGGGACACGGCGCCCCTCGACATCCACGACGCCGGGCTGTCCCCCGCTAGGATGCATAGGGGACGACAGAGGCGAGTCCATCGTCCAAAGGGCAGTCTTCGCCGGAGAACGAGTGCCCACCAGCGATGCGTTCGATTCCTGAGAAGTGGCTCTCAGAGTAGGCGAGCACCCGAGAGAGGCAGCGAGCTCCTCCAGCATTGGGTCGACCCACACGGGGGCCCGTGCACGCTCATAGGTCCAACGCTAGCGGATCTAGGTTGGCGAAGTAGCGTGGAGCAGCTGCGTCAGTGGTAACGACATTGTCGTTGTAGTCAACCGGCGCCCTCAAGCTGACGTCCCTCGCCGGCTTAGTCTGGCGTCGCCACCTTCGCCTTTGGGTTCCGCTGGTGCTCCTCGTGGCACCCTGCATGGCCACATTCGAGTTCGGTGGGCCGTCGTAGGGCGCGTGTTAGGAGGCCAGTGGGTTGCCGCCACGAGCGGAGTGTCGTGGCCGGCCGCTACCCTTCGCCGGTAGTGTTGCAGTATGCTTTGGCCGCTTGCGGTCCTCGGCAAGGTGGCAGAGGCCGTTGCAGCGCATGCAACGTTGTGGCAACCGCAAGTCGCTACTCGGTGCAAGTAGGACAGGCAGTTGAAGTATTTGTCGTGAAACTCTGCGGGGATCCTCCTGGTCTACAGAAGCTGCTTTGTGCCGCGCCGCGACCACAAGCCATCGGCGTTGGGGGTGGAAACCCGTCCGCGGCGGCCGAGGCATTGGCGGACAGAGATGCGGGCATCCACTGGCCGAGTGGGCAGACCGTGCACCAGCTTCCTCCGCCTTCGCCTTGGCCGGTGTCGACCAGCCTCTGCTTCTCCATGAACCTGGGCGCGCGGCGGGGACACAGGGACTAGCTTCGCCGGACGACGAACAGCGTCCAAGTCGGAGACGGGGTGGTCGTTGTGGGACTCGTCACCGTATAATCAAGGTTGGATTACTTACATATTGTTTTGCCAGTCAATATGCTAAATATCACCCATCGGCAATGATATGATCGTCAGCACTCCCGTCACATGAGCCGTCATCACATTCATCTTTCCTTTTTTTCCAAGGGAAGGAGGATTATATTAAGAATTGGCACAGTAGATCCTGAAATTATATATGAAAAAAAACTAAAATAAAAAACATAATATTCTATCTAGATTCTTTCATTGTCTTCTTCCAAGTGGCTTTCCTCGATATAGCCGATGCTCTAGATCAACAAAGCCTTATTGAACGCTAGAGCCAAAGTGCAGTGTGAAAGGAGAAAATGAAGAGCCGTGTGAAAGAACATAGGATGGCGAAAAGCTTACATATGCACGTCTAAACTTTGGATTCACCGACGAGCTGTACACAGGAGAGGAGGAGCAAAGATTGCTAAGATCAATGGAGCGTTCTCCAGAGTCCTGAGACTCCTAGGTAGAGTAGTACGTACGAGCTGTCGTCTATATATATGTTGCCGCTCCGTCATGTATGTACGGCCACGGTTGTCCTTGTATGTAAGTACGTAACTATAACATATAATAAAGGTCTAACATACTCCGGTTTATCAAAAAAAGAAAAAAAAAAAGGTCTAACATACTCCGTATTGGTTTGTCAGTTAAATTGCTAAATATCACCCATCGGCAATGATATGATCGTCAGCACTCCCATCACATGAGCGTCATCAAATTCATCTGTAAGTTCATTCATAACCCTTTTCCCTATGGAAAGATCATATGGGTCTGAATCCTGATAAAAGAAGTACCATCACTATTTATTGCTTGGGTGTTATTTTTTCAAATCTATCAAATTTGTGTACAATATTATTTGAACTTTGATTAATTCATAAGATAATACTTTAAGGAGGCCCATGCAAAAATAGTGCGGGAAGGTAGCTTCTTTTATTTCCATAATATAACATTTGGATTTTTCTTAAAACATTTTTAAATATTTTTTAGACGAACATTTTTTAAATATTTTGTGTTTATTAGTTTGAACATATGAGTCATCTCTTTGTTCATCCAATTGCAATGATCGACACGAATTACGATATCTATCACTAATCAATTTTTCCGCTTAAAGCTGTTATCATCGTTCTTTCATCTTCTTTTTTTCCACTTCTATATCATGTGGTTGTGCTATTTCTATCGATACTAATCAAAGATAGTCTTTAATTTCGTTTTCCTGAGCTCCATTCCTCAATAAAACCACAATTATCTTTTCAGTTCTTTCGCCATCTTCTAAATTTAATTTGTGGACAATCCTGTGTACTACCACTACCAAGCTGGTGATAATTCCTGATGGCCGCTGAAATTCATGACGGCTTTTATAAAACCGTCAGGAATAAAGAGAACTCATGTCGGTCCTGGAAAACCGACAGAAAACACCGGTAGAATTCCTGTCGGCTTTATAAAACCCTCAGGAATTACATGCAGCCATCAGGAAAAACGCTCTTGTTCCTGACGGTTAAACGAAACCGACAGGAATCGTTTCCCGTCGGTTGCCAGACCGACAGGAGACCCCCGGCGTCCTAAAGAGCGAAAATGACCCCGCACTCCTGCCCTCCCGCCCTCTTCTCGCGCCCTGAGCGATGGCGCCAAGAAATCCAGCGCTGTTTTGTGTGTCCACCCAAAAGGGTTGCAATAGCATATAAAAGAAAACCCCAAAACACTAAGGCCCAATCCCCCCTCCCTCCGGCCGCCACCGCTCACCTGGGCGACCCGCGACCCGCGTCCCACGAGACCGCCCGTGGCTCCGTGCGCGACGTTCTCTTCCCACAGCACGCACTTCTCCCATGGCCTCGACTCCCTCCGCAATCCGCACGTTCCCTCCCTCGACATCTGACGCCGCTACCCGGCCACCTACATCTGACGCCACTGTCCTTCCGCCTGCGCGCGCCGCTGGCATCCCCTCAGCCTACACACGCTGTTGCCACCCCCTTCGCCTGCGTGTGACGCCGTGACCCCCTTTGCCTGCAATGGGACGCCGCCGCCCCCTCCGCCTGCAACGGTACACCGCCCACCCTCTTCGCTTGCCTGCGACGCCGCTGCCCCCTCCTTCTAAACTTTGCTTCGTTTACTATTTGAAGAGTATCTGCTGCTGATTTGAAGAGGCACGGAGCAACCTGGAGGCCACAAGAACGGATCTGATGTTGATTTGTAGAGGAGCATGAGGTTTGCTGCCACAAGAGGGAGGTGAAAGGTCCTGCCGCAAGAGGTGCAAGGAAAAAACAAGAAAGGCAAAGGAAGGAGTTTGCTCAAACCCTAAGAGGTGATTAATTCGTCCCCTTGCATTTTTCTTCATGGTAGTGTAGCATTCATGTTCATTGTGAAATATATGTTTCTATACCCTGACATATATGGTTAAGAAACTCTAGCTATATGTCTATGCACAATATGTTCGCTGGTATAGGAATGAATGTGATTTTGGAATATTATCAGTTGTTAGTCAGTGGCACAACAACAATTAGGGTTAGAAAAATTGTTAATTTATATATGGAGCCAGTTGTGTGTGTGAGCACTTGGGCTTAGAAAAATTGGCACAGTTAGTCAATAAAAATATGATATGTAGATTAGAACTTAGCCTTATTAGAAGCATGCAGAGGCAAATATATTTTGTGGCCTGTATGAAACTATATTTATATATATGCATTAGGAAATAGTTGTATTGGATCACTAATTAGTGCGCTTTGTGAATCTAACAGCAAGACTAAAATATGGACCAACGTGATTGGATGTATAGTGGTTGGAAGCGTGGTAGGCCAACATGTGATTGGGTTGAGCATACAAACCAATTCTTGGATTTTGCATTCTCTAATTAGGTTGTAGTACAAGAGGGTACCATAAAGTTCCCTTGTGTTGTGTGTCGTAATTATTTTCGGCACAAAAGGGGCAAGGTAGAGTTGCATCTATTGCAAAATGGGTTCAAATCGAACTACAAAACTTGGACTGCACATGGTGAGAGGCGCTGCCAACAGCCAGGAATTGAGGGTTTTGGTGATATAGATAGGATGGATGATATGTTGGCAGACTTAGCTGCAGCGCTGCACCATCGCTGGGTGATGAGGAGCTAACAGAATATGCTCAAGCTTTGTATAGGATGATTGATAGTGCAGAACAATTAGTTCATGACCAAACAACCCACTCAACTTTATCAGGCACAGCTAGGTTGCTATCCATAAAGTCACAATGCAACCTTTCTATTGCGTGTTATGATGACATCTTGGCACTCATCCATGAACTTCTACTAGCTGATAGTAACTTGCCTAAGGATTTCTACCATTCCAAAAAATTGTTGAAGGGTCTTGGCATGCCTTATAAAAAAATTCATGTATGTTACAACAACTACATGCTTTATTATAAAGATAACGAGCATAAAGAAAAATACGATTTTTGTGATACCCCTCACTATGCTGATGGCTCAAATAAGGTCCCACGCAAAGTCTTGCGCTACATGCCAATAACAGATAGGTTATAGAGACTCTATGATGAAGAAGATTATTGAAACTGAAATCCATATGTTCTGCCTTTATTGTACTTTCTCATTTGTTACTCCAGTGTGTACTATGAACAATGTTGTATTTTACTACTTTTTTATGTCATATACGGCCACGTTTGTCCTTGTAATAACATATAATTCTCAATCGCGCAAAATTTTTCTGCATCATTGTATTAAGATAGAGAAAAAGTTTAATACAACGCGCTTTAACGGCACCCTAGGGATTAGAAGAGATGTACGTGAACACTCATACCTTCCCTAGCGGCTCCGGCTAGGAAGCCTATGCTCGAGCTGCCGAGCAGCGGTGGCACTTCTTGCGCGGACCCACATCACCGTCATATTACTGGGGTCACCTCCGTAGATTTCGTCGTATGCCTTTAGGGCTGATGTTGACGGAGATGACATCCTGCTGGTTAGTTCCAGACGCTTTTAAGACAAGGTGCTCACCTCGTTTGGACGCCGGGATATGTGATATGCTCTGTGCCGCTATCCACCTGCTCCTCATGGGGATCGCAGGCGGTGTACGTCCACGTGGGTCGTAGAATCGGGCAGCTCCAGGAGTAGTGGCTATCTCGACTTTGTGACTCGCTCGGTGAAGCGCTTGAGGCATATGTTAGCAGAGGTCGTCTGAGGGGACGGAGTAAGGTTGACGCCGACCGTGGCAGCCACGACCGTCGCTCCTGGGGTGGCTGCCCTGACCAGCGCTGGGACACGGCGCCCCTCGACATCCACGACGCCGGGCTGTCCCCCGCTAGGATGCATAGGGGACGACAGAGGCGAGTCCATCGTCCAAAGGGCAGTCTTCGCCGGAGAACGAGTGCCCACCAGCGATGCGTTCGATTCCTGAGAAGTGGCTCTCAGAGCAGGCGAGCACCCGAGAGAGGCAGCGAGCTCCTCCAGCATTGGGTCGACCCACACGGGGGCCCGTGCACGCTCATAGGTCCAACGCTAGCGGATCTAGGTTGGCGAAGTAGCGTGGAGCAGCTGCGTCAGTGGTAACGACATTGTCGTTGTAGTCAACCGGCGCCCTCAAGCTGACGTCCCTCGCCGGCTTAGTCTGGTGTCGCCACCTTCGCCTTTGGGTTCCGCTGGTGCTCCTCGTGGCACCCTGCATGGCCACATTCGAGTTCGGTGGGCCGTCGTAGGGCGCGTGTTAGGAGGCCAGTGGGTTGCCGCCACGAGCGGAGTGTCGTGGCCGGCCGCTACCCTTCGCCGGTAGTGTTGCAGTATGCTTTGGCCGCTTGCAGTCCTTGGCGAGGTGGCAGAGGCCGTTGCAGCGCATGCAACGTTGTGGCAACCGCAAGTCGCTACTCGGTGCAAGTAGGACAGGCAGTTGAAGTATTTGTCGTGAAACTCTGCGGGGATCCTCCTGGTCTACAGAAGCTGCTTTGTGCCGCGCCGTGACCACAAGCCATCGGCTTTGGGGGTGGAAACCCGTCCGCGGCGGCCGAGGCATTGGCGGACAGGGATGCGGGCATCCACTGGCCGAGCGGGCAGACCGTGCACCAGCTTCCTCCGCCTTTGCCTTGGCCGGTGTTGACCAGCCTCTGCTTCTCCATGAACCTGGGCGCGCGGCGGGGACATAGGGACTAGCTTCGCCGGACGACGAACAGCGTCCAAGTCGGAGGCGGGGTGGTCGTTGTGGGACTCGTCACCGTATAATCAAGGTTGGATTACTTACATATTGTTTTGCCAGTCAATATGCTAAATATCACCCATCGGCAATGATATGATCGTCAGCACTCCCGTCACATGAGCCGTCATCACATTCATCTTTCCTTTTTTTCCAAGGGAAGGAGGATTATATTAAGAATTGGCACAGTAGATCCTGAAATTATATATGAAAAAAAACTAAAATAAAAAACATAATATTCTATCTAGATTCTTTCATTGTCTTCTTCCAAGTGGCTTTCCTCGATATAGCCGATGCTCTAGATCAACAAAGCCTTATTGAACGCTAGAGCCAAAGTGCAGTGTGAAAGGAGAAAATGAAGAGCCGTGTGAAAGAACATAGGATGGCGAAAAGCTTACATATGCACGTCTAAACTTTGGATTCACCGACGAGCTGTACACAGGAGAGGAGGAGCAAAGATTGCTAAGATCAATGGAGCGTTCTCCAGAGTCCTGAGACTCCTAGGTAGAGTAGTACGTACGAGCTGTCGTCTATATATATGTTGCCGCTCCGTCATGTATGTACGGCCACGGTTGTCCTTGTATGTAAGTACGTAACTATAACATATAATAAAGGTCTAACATACTCCGGTTTATCAAAAAAAGAAAAAAAAAGGTCTAACATACTCCGTATTGGTTTGTCAGTTAAATTGCTAAATATCACCCATCGGCAATGATATGATCGTCAGCACTCCCATCACATGAGCGTCATCAAATTCATCTGTAAGTTCATTCATAACCCTTTTCCCTATGGAAAGATCATATGGGTCTGAATCCTGATAAAAGAAGTACCATCACTATTTATTGCTTGGGTGTTATTTTTTCAAATCTATCAAATTTGTGTACAATATTATTTGAACTTTGATTAATTCATAAGATAATACTTTAAGGAGGCCCATGCAAAAATAGTGCGGGAAGGTAGCTTCTTTTATTTCCATAATATAACATTTGGATTTTTCTTAAAACATTTTAAATATTTTTTAGACGAACATTTTTTAAATATTTTGTGTTTATTAGTTTGAACATATTAGTCATCTCTTTGTTCATCCAATTGCAATGATCGACACGAATTACGATATCTATCACTAATCAATTTTTCCGCTTAAAGCTGTTATCATCGTTCTTTCATCTTCTTTTTTTCCACTTCTATATCATGTGGTTGTGCTATTTCTATCGATACTAATCAAAGATAGTCTTTAATTTCGTTTTCCTGAGCTCCATTCCTCAATAAAACCACAATTATCTTTTCAGTTCTTTCGCCCTCTTCTAAATTTAATTTTTGGACAATCTTGTGTACTACCACTACCAAGCTGGTGATAATTCCTGATGGCCGCTGAAATTCATGACGGCTTTTATAAAACCGTCAGGAATAAAGAGAACTCATGTCGGTCCTGGAAAACCGACAGAAAACACCGGTAGAATTCCTGTCGGCTTTATAAAACCCTCAGGAATTACATGCAGCCATCAGGAAAAACGCTCTTGTTCCTGACGGTTAAACGAAACCGACAGGAATCGTTTCCCGTCGGTTGCCAGACCGACAGGAGACCCCCGGCGTCCTAAAGAGCGAAAATGACCCCGCACTCCTGCCCTCCCGCCCTCTTCTCGCGCCCTGAGCGATGGCGCCAAGAAATCCAGCGCTGTTTTGTGTGTCCACCCAAAAGGGTTGCAATAGCATATAAAAGAAAACCCCAAAACCCTAAGGCCCAATCCCCCCTCCCTCCGGCCGCCACCGCTCACCTGGGCGACCCGCGACCCACGTCCCACGAGACCGCCCGTGGCTCCGTGCGCGACGTTCTCTTCCCACAGCACGCACTTCTCCCATGGCCTCGACTCCCTCCGCAATCCGCACGTTCCCTCCCTCGACATCTGACGCTGCTACCCGGCCACCTACATCTGACGCCACTGTCCTTCCGCCTGCGCGCGCCGCTGGCATCCCCTCAGCCTACACACGCTGTTGCCACCCCCTTCGCCTGCGTGTGACGCCGTGACCCCCTTTGCCTGCAATGGGACGCCGCCGTCCCCTCCGCCTGCAACGGTACACCGCCCACCCTCTTCGCTTGCCTGCGACGCCGCTGCCCCCTCCTTCTAAACTTTGCTTCGTTTACTATTTGAAGAGTATCTGCTGCTGATTTGAAGAGGCACGGAGCAACCTGGAGGCCACAAGAACGGATATGATGTTGATTTGTAGAGGAGCATGAGGTTTGCTTCCACAAGAGGGAGGTGAAAGGTCCTGCCGCAAGAGGTGCAAGGAAAAAACAAGAAAGGCAAAGGAAGGAGTTTGCTCAAACCCTAAGAGGTGATTAATTCGTCCCCTTGCATTTTTCTTCATGGTAGTGTAGCATTCATGTTCATTGTGAAATATATGTTTCTATACCCTGACATATATGGTTAAGAAACTCTAGCTATATGTCTATGCACAATATGTTCGCTGGTATAGGAATGAATGTGATTTTGGAATATTATCAGTTGTTAGTCAGTGGCACAACAACAATTAGGGTTAGAAAAATTGTTAATTTATATATGGAGCCAGTTGTGTGTGTGAGCACTTGGGCTTAGAAAAATTGGCACAGTTAGTCAATAAAAATATGATATGTAGATTAGAACTTAGCCTTATTAGAAGCATGCAGAGGCAAATATATTTTGTGGCCTGTATGAAACTATATTTATATATATGCATTAGGAAATAGTTGTATTGGATCACTAATTAGTGCGCTTTGTGAATCTAACAGCAAGACTAAAATATGGACCAACGTGATTGGATGTATAGTGGTTGGAAGCGTGGTAGGCCAACATGTGATTGGGTTGAGCATACAAACCAATTCTTGGATTTTGCATTCTCTAATTAGGTTGTAGTACAAGAGGGTACCATAAAGTTCCCTTGTGTTGTGTGTCGTAATTATTTTCGGCACAAAAGGGGCAAGGTAGAGTTGCATCTATTGCAAAATGGGTTCAAATCGAACTACAAAACTTGGACTGCACATGGTGAGAGGCGCTGCCAACAGCCAGGAATTGAGGGTTTTGGTGATATAGATAGGATGGATGATATGTTGGCAGACTTAGCTGCAGCGCTGCACCATCGCTGGGTGATGAGGAGCTAACAGAATATGCTCAAGCTTTGTATAGGATGATTGATAGTGCAGAACAATTAGTTCATGACCAAACAACCCACTCAACTTTATCAGGCACAGCTAGGTTGCTATCCATAAAGTCACAATGCAACCTTTCTATTGCGTGTTATGATGACATCTTGGCACTCATCCATGAACTTCTACTAGCTGATAGTAACTTGCCTAAGGATTTCTACCATTCCAAAAAATTGTTGAAGGGTCTTGGCATGCCTTATAAAAAAATTCATGTATGTTACAACAACTACATGCTTTATTATAAAGATAACGAGCATAAAGAAAAATACGATTTTTGTGATACCCCTCACTATGCTGATGGCTCAAATAAGGTCCCACGCAAAGTCTTGCGCTACATGCCAATAACAGATAGGTTATAGAGACTCTATGATGAAGAAGATTATTGAAACTGAAATCCATATGTTCTGCCTTTATTGTACTTTCTCATTTGTTACTCCAGTGTGTACTATGAACAATGTTGTATTTTACTACTTTTTTATGTGATAAGTGGTTTTCTGCAAATTTTGTTGCACTATACTGTGAAACATGTACTTTTATGCAATATATAGATATATTGTTCAACTTGTAGTTATCTTTAATAATTAACACAACAACATCTTTGTATGAAAAAAATGAGGAGGAGCTTCAGGCACCGTCCAGGGCATGTTGAATCAACTAAGAATGGGAATTGCTCCAACAATAATGAGAACAATGAGATTGGGCTAACTGAGGAAGGAAGTCAAAGGAAGAAGAGAGGACGTATTCAGCCTAAAAGGCTTCCACCTGGACAGCAAATTCCTATTAATCCGCTTGATGAAGAGTGAGTGTATCTTCTGTGTTTCAATGGACATAGCATGTTTTTGGGCCTTTACTGATAACTTCCTGGCATATATATAGATAATATACTTGTGTGATACATATTTGGATAGCACCTTTCTGTAGGACATAAGCTGCAAATACATGTTAAATTTGTGAACCTAGAACTCATTCTTGCCTTTACTGATAACTTCCTGGCACATATATAGATAATATATTAGTAGGATATTTTAGAGACACATTCTTGTGATATGTGACTGCAACATTTATAGAACCTTAAGTCTGAATATAAACCTGAGATATACTGTTGATTTTTTTTCTAAGCATGGTTGTACCCTGAATATTACTGGTATTTTGTCTCTAAGAATAGTTGTACCTCAAATATATATTATTGTTGATTTTTCAATATTGTGGCTGTGGTTCTCTAACTTGTGATTGTAGGCAATTTGAGTCAGTATGTTACTTGGCAAGGACATGAGGATTGTTGGTCAAGTCACGGCACTGTATTTTGCAAACAAGTATCTTGCAAAGAAATGGGCTCACTATGATATTGTCGAAGATGGAGAAGGGATGACTGCAACTGATCGTTTCAAAGAAGAATTTTGGGTAACTAAATAAGTGCAAAATGTTACTTTTTCAATTTCCAAATATGATTTGGCTATTACTAATGTTAGCTTAGATTTGATTTGTCTAAATATGAAAGATAGGATGTCTCTATTTTATAATGCAGAGTATCTACTCAGTGGAAGATGAACTAAGACCACATGCAGAATATGTTCTTGATAGGCTTGCAGCTAAACAGTGCAAGAATATGATGTATGAGCTTCGTGTGGATGCTGTGAAGGCATTCTATGACACAATCATGAAGTAAAGAATAAAGGATAAAGAGGCTTGCAGGAAATTACTTCGTCAAGCACAGTATGAAAGGGTTAAGTCAGATTGGATTTCTGAGGAGGCATGGCGTGTCATTTGTGTTTACTGGTGCTCACTAGAATATTTAAAGAAGTGCTGCCTTGCTCAAGAGTCTTGGAACCAACTATATTTTGCTCAAAATAGGGGTGGGTCTCGACCTTATGGTCAAACCAAGCAATATTTGGTAAGTTCTTGTGCTGAGCTAATTTCTGCATGTTGATGTATCGTTGTTGTGTTATACAATTTTATAATTGGATCTTTGTATTGTAGGCAAGGACTTATGTCCTAGAAGCTGGCACTGACATGAATACTTTTTGCTCCATGAAGTCGGGTCTCAAAAATTGTGATAGCAATGGAAAGAGTGGTCCAATTCCAAGCCAAAAGGCCCAGCAACGTGTTGTAAGTTCTACGAATATTTTTAAGTATCAAATGTAATGCACCATGACATGAATGGTAAATTAATTGCCTTTTTTCATCAGGATGATTACTTTGCAACTCTTGAGGCCGAGCACCCAGATGATTTTGAGCAGCGCAAGAGTGAAGCACAGCTTGATTCTGTTACACTGTACAAAAGGAGTGGGCATGGCTTAGCTCATGGCCGTGTGCCAATAGCAAATGGTGCTATAAGAAAAAGTCACATGAAAGGAATTGCTAGGAGGACAGATACAACAAGTCAAGCCAATTCAAGGTCTTACCAATATCTTGTGAGAAGGAATGTACAATTGGAGCAGAACTCTCAGAGAGACTATCACATTGGACTTGTCCTAAGCAAACATTTGAAGGTATTTTATTAAATTTGACATATATTGTATGGACTTAATCACTTGTTTGAAAATGTTATCTAATCATCATGTGTTTTAGTTTCTTTGTGACAAGATGAACATTGAAGTACCCGCAGAAATTGGAGACATTTCGCAGGAAGCCAATGCAAATGCCTCTGTGCCACCAATTGAGCAGGTCCACACCTTACCATGCATTTGTTCGATATTCTTTTGTACACATGATGCAAATGTGACCTTACAAATCATAGTACTCAACTGTTTAAAGACCAAAATCAAGAACACCAACTCTAGTATTGTTGTTTGTTGCTAATAAGTTTCTAGCTAGTTGTTGTATGTCTTCATGTGTGGTGTGATCTGCTAGTCTGCTACGTCTTGTTACATCTATTAATTTGCAGCAAATGAGTTTCCAGCTAACTCTTGTATACATGATGCAAATGTGTCCATTTGTTGCATGCAATTTTATTATTTGAGCAAATTTGTGGTCTTATAATTGTTCAAATAGATAGACAAATTATTTTAGGCTATTTAAATTACATCTAGGTCTGATCAACTTGATTGTCATCAATTTCTGAATGTCTGAATATGCATGTATATTTATTTATTTATTTATTTATTTATTTATTTTGACAAGACTGCTCACAAAGCATAAAATTTATTTGTAATCCTGATATATAGTGTATATTTTCTCTAAAATCAGAATGCACATGTTATCTATTTTTTAGATGTCTTCTTAAAGTAGTATGTCCCCTTTTGGAAAGAGAAAGGGTCATTGTCATTCAATGCTTGTATACTACTGTGTTTTTTATAGCAGATTATTGCTTGTCCTAGGCTTCATGAAAGCAATGCTGATAATATCATAGTGAAATGATTGCCTCTTGGTAGCTATTACGTGACATTTTTCTGGTCCCTGGCATTTTGCATCTGAATTCTAGTCCTGCTACTTGCCATCCTTATTTCTAGGATATGGCTGCTCTTTTCTCAGACAAATTATTAGTAATTGCCATGTTCTATAGAGCAGGCAAGACCAACTCTGTTGGCTAGAGCATTGCATATATTTATCTTGTTTATACAGGTAAGTTGTAGTTACTTAATTAGAACTGAAATTAATAGCATAACTTGTTATGCTTAAGGCCTTGAGTTGTGATGTGTTATCTTTAGTGTTAGAGTCACTCACCATTGTACATTCCTCTTCTTGCAGGGTACTGAGTCATCCCATGCTGGGAATATCATGCCTAGTTGTCATGAGACCAATGCATCATAGACAATGAAGGCAACACTAACATGGAATGAGAAGAAGGGTCAATGAAGGCCTCTTTTTGTGCAGTGACACTTAACTGCAGCTTTTGTGAAGCTTTTGTGCAGTGACTGACTGCTGCTTTGAACTCTATGTATGTGGGAGCTGGACTTGCGTAGTTGGCATGCAGCTTTGAACTCTCTCTCTCTCTAGTATATAGGAGTTGGACTTGTAGTGTAGTTGAATCAACTAGTATGAATCAGTGTATTGTATTTGTTGAACTTGTGAACAAGTCTGCAATAAAATATGCTATTAAATTCATCTTCGTAATGACTAATGCAGTACGTCATCAATGCAATGGGCTATTAAATTAATCTCTGTAATGTCTAATGCATGTCTAATTTCTGACATTTTTTCCTGACGGTATGGCGATAGGAAATAATAATGAAATTCTGTTGGTAGTTGTTTCCTAACGGTTTTCCGATAGGAATAAACATTGAGTCCCTGTCGGCGGTCGGTTTTCCCTGACGGCTGTGCGATAGGAATTCAATGTAAATTCCTGTCGGTCTTGAATTCCTGACGGGAGTTTGAAAGGTCCAAATAGGTTAGAGGGGGGGTGAATAGCCTAATTAAAACTTCTACAAGATTTACTTGACCACAAGTGTTAGTACAAAAGGTGGCAAAGCGAAATGCACTAGCTCTAACTAATTAGGCAAGCCACCTACACAAGTCTAGTACAAGGCTATCCACTAAACACAACAACAACTGTAAGCTAGAAACAAGGAGTAACGCGAGAGAAGAGCTTTGAGTGATTATACCGCCGTGTAGAGAAGAGAAGAACCAATCAATCAATCACACACGAGAAATCCTCGGGAAGAGAACGACACAAGAATTTATCCCGAGGTTCACTTGCTTCCCGGCAAGCTACTCCCCGTTATGGCGATACACCCACTTGTCGGTTCGCGAGCTAATCGACTATCAAGAGTCGAGCCCTCGGCGGACGCCGCACAACCACACACAAGATGGGGATCCTCCAAGCCACGAGCTCCACTAGAGTATCCAATTTGCGAACTCCCACGGGGAAGGATCAAGAACCCCTTCAATACTTGGTGAGGGCTCCAACAATCTTCAATTGCGAGCTCAATCACCTCCGCTGCTCCAAGCCATCTACCGCGTCGGGAAATACGGAAGAGTAACAAGAAATCCACAGCAACTTGAAGATCAAGTGCCTCTAGAATGCAACTCTCAAGTAATGCACTTGAGTCTCACTCAAGATGTGCAACCAAGCAAAGAGATGAGTGGAGGGGTTGTTCTCTAGCTCAAAGTGTGCCTCAATATCTCAAATGTGCCAGAGAGAACTCCCCAAAACCGGCCACCATCTATTTATAGCGAAGGGGTAAGCAACTAGCCGTTACTAGACGTCACAGAGAAAAACGTGATGACCGGACGCACCGGTCAGGGTGACCGGACGCGCCCGGTCACTACAGGACAAATAGTAACAGTGCGAGTCAGTGAGTGCCATTGCCGTGACCGGACTCGCTTCACCGTTTGACCGGACGCGCTGCACCCAGCGTCCGATCGGAGTCCAGAGAGCTCCTCGCGCGATCGGACGCGTCCGATCGCATGTGACCGGACGCGCCGCGCGTCCGATCAGCTCCTCACCACGCTCTGCTCCTCTGGGTGCTCGACCAGACGCTCCGGTTCCTTGAGGGACTGGACGCGCCGGTTGCAAACCCTAGTGCCCGCGCCGTGTTGAACTGACCGGACGCGTCCGGTCAAACCGGGACCGCGTCCAGTTCAGCGTCCGGTTGGAGTTTTTCATAGAGAAACACTCCGGACTTCCGCCACCTTTTCTTGCCTCCGGCGCAATGGAAAATAAGCATTTCATTTCCCCAAAAAAGCGCCGAATCCCGCCTCGCAAGCTCGGCAAGAGGGAGAGAGGAACCCAAACCCCTCTCTACCGCTCAAACTCCACCGCCTTCGCAAATGTGCTAACACCACCAAGTGTACACCACCATGTGCATGTGTGTTAGCATTTCACAAATATTTTTCAAGGCGTTATGTTAGCTCTCTACTAGATCCTAATGCATATGCTCAAGACATTGATCTAGTGGCACTTGATTCCCGAGCTAACCGTGATTGCCCCTCTTGATAGTCGGCTATGTATCATAAACCCGGTCAATCACTTCTCTACTCGACTTAGACCGGCAAAAGAAAAACTCTATGGTTATACCTTTGCCTCGAGCTCTTAGTGTACATTGGGCCTCTTTGTCCTCAAATGTTGCTGGATTCGTCACAACTCAGCTCTTAACTATTGAAGACACTATGTCTGCCTGAACCAGCCGTTAGCTGATCTCGTCAACGTGTCAACACCTATCACGTCTCAAATCTTTCCAAAGAAATTATGGAAGCATCACAGATGATTTGCTTATCTCAAAACTACGCAGCATCTCACTCTACCGCACTATTGGTAACCATGATATGACCATGTTTATTTTCGCTTGTGACCAGCTTCTCGCGAAGAAAACAAAAAGAAGAATGTTCTCCATTGTCTTACTTGCGAGCTTCTCACTCTTGTGTGCATTGGATAATCTCAAGCATGTGCATTGGAAAATCAGTAGACTAATTGCACAAAAAATTAAAAAAAAAACAAATATGCTTTTCGTGATTTAGTTATAAAGAAACTTGTTATTAGAACCTATCAAACTAATGCTAAATGTTTTTGATCATTGTGAGGACTTATAGGATTTATTTATTTTCCTAATGTGTCTCATAAAATAATTAATGTGAATGCTCAGTTGAGGACCTTAAGATTAAGATGACATGACACGGGGTTCACCATTTCTTAACTCTAGCGAGAAGATGTGTGAATCACAAAATACTGTTTTGTGTATTCTAACTACTATGGGATGAATGAAGTTAAAAGGCCCAATCGTTCTTGAACGTGGTGGGCCACTCATAAGGATAAAAGGCCCAACCCAATAGTTCTGAATTCTGATAAAGACGGCCTGCAATGCCACATTCTGAAGTGCTAGTTTCCCTCTCCAATTAAAGGAGTATCGGTGGAGAGAGGAGCAAATCGTGACTCGGTCCCTGTAATCCTGTATCTGCCGCAAGTGGTGAAGTGGTGTAACAGCCCCAAAAATGAGCCAAGTGGACTCAATTCGCGGAATAGACCGATACTACCGTAGACGGGGCAGCGGGTCGGGCACTGTAGCTGGGAGTTGTTGTACATCCGGGCTCTGGTACTGTAGCAGTCTGGCACTGTAGCTGAAACACCGTAGCAGCCGGTTGCTGTAGCATCGCGAAACACCGTGCAACCAGAAGTTTAGTACCATACCGTGAATCCTGAGTGAGTTCAACCAGCTTAAATATCAGGGCCGGAACGCGTAATAACATTTGGTTAACCGTTTTGAGCGAAGCGAGGACGAAAGGGCCGTGTATACCGGGACTGGATGTTACATTATGTAACACACCGAATTCAGCCTGGCCCAATGCGATGAACAATAACTAGCTCTACAGTACCAGGTGCTACAGTGTCTGGAGCCCGGATATACAGTAACTCCCGGCTACCGTGTCCGGCCCCTGCCCCGTCTACAGTAATATCGGCCCATTCCACGAATCGGCTCCACTTGGCTCATTTTTTTTTGGCTGTTACAAGTGGCAACACCTATCAGCTGGAGCCCAGACCCCGAGGATGAAGAGTGGAGAACTAATCCATCAAAGCACTCCAAAACTGCCAATGTAGAGCTGAGCCGGACCATAGAATTAAGAGACAATTCCTTACGAGCCACTGTAAAAAGTCCAAGTTCCTTGATCGCCACTGAAAAACTTCATGTGTCCTCTGGACCATCAGTTTATTTTCTTAGACCCGCATGGACCACTGCCGTCACATTTGCCTATAACGGCTCCTAACTGGAGGACGAAATGTCCGTTTTGCCCTTGAATGAACTTGGAGTAGAAATTTTCGCTGGTTCCTTGTATGCCACAGTAGACAGTCCTGACTGTGCTGTTTTTTGGCGCCAAATAATACAGAGCAATTAGGAGGAGGAAATTTGCCAAACCCACTCCAACGCATTCCAATGCCTGCGTACTTTTAACTGGTATATCTAACGTTGCTGCTTAAACATTTTCCCGCATGGCACGCCGTCATCATCTAGCCGACGAGGCGGCCTCGAACGCAACCTTCCTGCCGCTGAGCCCGTCGAATCCCGCGGCGAAGGTCAGGGTCTGACAACAGGCTCGCCATGTTCAGTTAAATATTGATTCTGTGAAATTAAATAACATGGATCAAGGAGGGAACAGTCGAGTTCATTACACACCTTGTGTGGGGCTTGACTTCCCGCATGAGGAGCCACCACGTCGCTGCCAGGCCAGGCGTCCTCATCCCGGCGGCCGCACCGCCTCCCATCCGGCCATTGCACGGCGCGGTGTTGGAGCGCAATGGCCCCGCGGCGAGGTTGCGCTCCGTATGGGGCATCAGCTGCGCGGCACTGGGGCACAACGGACACGCGCTCAGCCGACGGCCACGCACAACCGGTAGTGGACTCTACTCTTCCCTAAAAGATCAAAGCTAGCACAGATAAGAGATCAAGAACACAAAGGACCAGCAAGCAATAACAGTGGGCAACAAGCTTTGAAAAAATTTGAGGCTGGACAAGTTAAACATGTTATTGCGATTTTTTACAGACATGACTTACCAGCAACTCAGAGAGAGCTGATGGAGCCTCAAACAACATGCAGCAGTGGCGGCTTACTGGATTTGTTACAGAAAGGAGAAGCCGCCCATGACCCATCGCCGTATCCCGATCGAGGCGTGCCGAGGGGCGAGGGAGACCAGCTGCAGGAGCAGCGGCAGCGCGCCCTCGTCATGGAACGCCGGGAGGAGGTCCGGGAACGCGGCGAGAATCCGGAGCACCCCGGCTGCCGGGGCCTGGGTCGCCGGGGTGTCACCGGTGCAGGCGGCCAGGAGCGCCGCCACCCCGCTGCGGACGTGTCCCATGACGTCACTCTCAGCAGGAACAGCGCCATGCACCCGTGATCCGCGGCCGTGCCGGCGGACTCGACGTGCGGCACAGATGGGGCACCATGGCACCAGCCTCCTGCGTCAGAGACGGCCGCGCGGCGTCCGAGGATGCGAAGGTGGCCAGCGCGCCCACGGCCAGGAGGACGGAGGAGGTCGCAGCCACTGCAAAGACGGCCGCGGCCGTGGAGGGCGCCGGCAACGCCGCCAACGAGCATGCCAGCTCCTTCCTCCAGCGCGGTTGCGCGGGAGGCCACGGACCCCGGCGAAGCCGTGCCAGGAGAAGAGCACGTCCGCGGTGGAACTGGAATCGGGGGCGGGCTCGGCAAGGAGGCACGCGGCAGCTGCAAGGTGGGGAAGCGAGGCAACGGTGGAGGACAACAGAGAGAAGGGTACAATGGCCATTATCGCAAAAACCTGACATTAGCGTGCACAGTAACGTTATTTCTTACCAACAGAAATGACGACAGTGGTCTACACGGCTGTAAAAAAATTAACTGATGGTCTAGAGGACAAATGAAGTTTTTCAGTGGTAGTCAAGGAAATTGGATCTTTTATAATGGCCTACAATAAATTCTCTCTAGAATTAAGGGCTTCCCCAACTCTGCTTTTTGAGCAGTAGTCCTAAGGCCAATTTCAGTGGAGATTTTTCTAATACATCCAGATTTTAGAAAAGGTGCAGAAGAGTTTGATAAGGATGAAACTCTCTCTACTCCCATGAAACTCTTATCATCTCTCTTCATTAATATGATGTCACATCAGCATAATTAACTCTGATGAAACCCCATTGAGACTGACCTAAGAGTCATGTAGGATCGGATAAAAAAGTAGAAGCTCTAAACTTGTCATAATAGTTTGCAGAAGCTGCATATGCTTGGAGAGAGAAGATGATCTATGTTAAAAAAGAAGAGGGGAGGAAATAAAAATGATGCACGATGAAAAGAAAATGTTTCTTTACAAACTATAAGTAGTGATAGTTTGTATTATATAAATAGTAGTCTCAACCATTCCTAATGTACGTGGATCATTTTATTTGTATCGAACCATTAAGAATGTTAGCCTGCGATGCCACGAGTGAACTCCGATCGGTACCACTAGCAACATGTTGCGATGCTGGAAACAATCGGAAAACGATAAACGCCGACGTCAGCCAGGCACAAACTGCAGACGTGCAGCGCAAGCCGCGGCGCCGTAGCAGCCCGGCCCCGCCGCCGTCGGGAAGAGGGCGCAGCACATGCAAGACTACGAGGTGCGCGCCGCGGGGCGTGGGGCGCCTCGCAGTCGCAGAGCGGTGCCTCTCATCGCGGCGTTCGTGGGCGCTGGGCGCAGGGAGCATTCCGGCATCTGTGCCCTGCTCGCCGCCTCGCCGCATGCGGACATGCGCGCCGGCGCCTTTGTGCGTGTCGCCGCGCGCGCGGCTAGCTAGTAGCTAGCGGATCTCGTCGTGCAGGGTTCAAGGAGCAAGTTCCACCGTTATCCGTTAGGCTGCCGCGCGGGCCCCTCGTGCAAATTAGTTACCTCATAGGTCCACCTGTCAGTAACTGCAAACCGGGAAGAAGTTCGTCGATTGGTGGAACCAACCGACCAGAAACCAGTCACTTCCAGGGAGACATATGTGCGCTCTGACGTCATCGTGTAATCCTAAACGGTTTTTTTGTCTCTAAAATCTAGTAAAGGCTAATCTAGTCTGGTAATAATGCTATAAGCTTCTTGTGAGTCTTGGCATGTTGCTCCTGTTGATATGTACAGTGTGATGTTGATGTAAATATGCACGCAAATTTGGCGAGAACAAGGACTCTATTTCCGATGGAACCGGCACCAGCCTATGCTTTTTCTCTGTGGTAGGGATGGTAAAAGTCGGACATAGTTTTTAGGTGGCTCTAGTTCATCTCATTTTAGAGTGTATATGTTTTCTTCGTGTGTGACTATCTTTTCTTTTTTGAGAGAGAAATCAGGTTTATCTTTCACATATAAATCTTAACGTTTACATTCTAGCTCCTTCAAAGGCAATTAAGGTGGATACAATTGCATTCAAAGAAGTCATTAGTTGGCCGATGGTGTTGTCGATTCAGATGGATTATGAGCCAACTTACATTTTTTGAGTTTTCTTTTAAAAAATTACATAATTTTATTTATTGTAGTCGCTTGAATTATTATTGTTTGAGATCCAACTACTTCAAATCGACCTTAATGAGATGAAACCTGACGAGTCAAACCAAAGTCGAAAGTCATTTAAAATCAAATCAACTTTATTTTAAAAGAGATAAAAGAAAAAACAAGTTCCATTGGAGCAATTTTGATTCGAGCCATCAAGCCAATTCAACAAGCTTTTTCAACGAGCTTTTTGTGCAGCTGTAACAGTCGAGCACTCGTATTAGCTTTTTTATAATAAAACTTTCCAATCAAAGGTTATACTACAGATTGTGCCGATGTTCTAATTAACACATATATTTGTGATTTGAGGTTAGTTTTGGTTTGGACCCTTATATCAACTAGGGTAGCGTTTAGTTGGCAGAGGGTGCTCTTGAGCACCCTGTCTGTCCAAGCTCAAACTTAGGTGTTATATATGTTTTCCTCTTCCTTTCTATTCCCCTAAGTTCAATTCTAGCACTTGAACAAAGCTTATTCTCGCACTCAAACACACGTAACTTCCTCCAATGGCTCTACTACGTCAGAAAGAAAAGCTGAAATCGGCTGCGTGCGCATGATGGGGGTGGCACTTGCAATAGAGCTCAGTAGGTATATATATGGGTATTTGCACTTTGTCCCCTAAAAAATATGGGCATTTGCAACAGTACGACTTGTGGAGGGATCTTTTGCAACAATACCACAAAAAGGAAAGTACAACTCCTAACCCAAATCAATGGATATTCTTCGACTGAACACATCATGCCTAGCCTATGTTCATTATGGTTGCGATTGGTTTGGTAGCTTGGCTCGTACCTCGGATGGGAGCCAGGATCCCGCTGGCCAGATTCCGTGTGTGCAAGACCAATTTGTTTGGTTACACACTTACACGTTTGCATCCATCCTGACCGAACACAAATGCTGATTGGTTGCCTCGCTCTGCTTCCTCGCCTGCTCGTTCCGTGCACGCGCCAAGGGTTTTTGGCCGTGCACCTTGCATCGCCAGAGCTTGGTCCTGACTCCTGAAGAAACGCCCGATTTTCATCCATCCAGGCCAGGACCAGGAGGCAGGCCAGCCAACGCCTTTTGCATCCGGCCATCCCATTCTGCTAGTGCGCAGCTTCTCATCGTTCATATATTGACATGGACCATATATATTTGCCAATAAGGTCATGAAGACAACAAGCGCATGCATGCCGAAATAAATCCAAATCTTTTGTAGAACTCATCAGCCACTCAGGCGCTCAATTATCATCACCATGTACATCGAACTCGTTACATACATGAGCACCACAGCATCTCGGTGGCAAAATCATGCCAATTTATGCATTGGCATATACGTAGCTTTTCAAACAGTACTCTGAATGATCACACTTGAGTTGAGTCGCTGTCGGTCTCACTCCTCGCCGAAGACGGCCTCCCAGACGTCCTCGAAGGCAGCAAGGATGGCCGGGTGGTGGCGCGGCGAGTTGAGGGAGAGGTAGGACCCCAGGAGCTCTTCCATCTTCGCCACGCTGCCGATGCGCCGCTCCACCACCATCTCCACCATCGAGCTACGGAAGTCCAAGTAGGGGTTGCTCGAACGCTTCACTACTGCCATGCTCGCGCCGGCGGTCTCCTCCTCCGCGGCCGCCGCACCCATCATCAGCTTCCCGACGTTGAGACCCTTCTCTTCCTTGTTCCTCACGTTGTTGCATTCCCTGTGCTTCTTCGTCTCCACGGACACCACCAGAGGACGGAAAGCGTCGGCGGGCGGTGCCGGGTCGCTGGTTCTCGACAGCGCACGCCGTGGCGCGCGGCGACGACTGCGACTCGTCGTGTTCCTGTGACTCCTACTGGTCCTGGTGTTGCCGCCGCCGCCGCCGTTGGTGTGGTAGAACTCGGACCTGGAGTCGGACGAGAAGCTGAGGGACGAGAAGAGCGTCCTCGTCTCGGCCTCATCGCCGCCCTCCTCGTCGCTGCCGCTGCCGCTGAACGGTGCGAGCTCGTCGTCCGTCGCGGTGGACGACGACGACGACAAGGACCAGCTGTACGGCGTGGGCGTGCTGCTGGGCCGCCGCGCGCGGCCCCAGGAGGAGGAGGACGACGATAAATGCCGCCTCGACGCCGACGGAGACCGCCCCGCCGGCTTCCTCCCGCCCTTGCTTTGCCTCTTGACGACGTCCCTCGCCGGCACCGACAACAGGTGCTGCAGAAGCGGCGCGTCGGAGTGGACGGAGCGGCGGCCGGAGACGGCCCCGGCCCCGCCCGTGCAGTCCACGGAGATGTGTATGAGCGACGCGCTGCGGCGGCGCGGGCGGGTTCCGTGGTGGACCTTGGGCCGCTCGTAGGTGCAGGGCGTGCAGAAGTACGGGGAGGGCGGTGCTTCCGGCTCCGGGTGGGAGGAGTCGGTGTTGGCGTTGGTGTTGGTCTTGGCGAGGCTGACGAAGGCCGTGCCGCCGCCCGAGCCGGCGGCGGCAGTGGCGGACGTGGCGTTGGTGGTGCAGGTGGAGCGCGTGAGGATCCGCGCCAGCCGCTGCTTCAGCCGGCCGCCGGCGCTCTCCCGGCGGTGGGGGCTCTTGTCCATGAAGGGCGTGTGCATTGTAGAGTAGAAATGGTGGATTGGTGTGAATGAAGTGGAGAGACGTGTGTCTTGTCTTTGGTTTTGGTGTGGTGTACCTCACACTGATGAATGATGATGACTCACCTCGCAGCTTCGTGGTTCCCTTAATAAGCGAGTGTGAAGTGAGTAAGAAGAAGAATCTGCCGAGATTTCTTAGCCACGTGTTGTATGCTAGGCTACGTAGGAGATGGTGTGCACGGGCGTAAAAATACATGGTGGTGGAAGGTACGTACAAAACCTGTGAGCCCAAAGCAAGTTGCAGACGCAACATGCTGTGCACATCTCGTGTGCAGCAGCACAGCAATGATATGCTTCCTGCCGTCCATGGCGGACCAGTATGATCATGTTATTAGGGCCTCGTTCACTTCCCCCTCCCAACCCAAAATATTTCCTCTTACATATGTCACATCAAATCTTTCGACGCATGCATGGAGCATTAAACGTAGGTAAAAAAGATAACTAATTGCAAAGTTTGTCTGTAAATGTCGGGACGAATCTTTTGAGCCTAGTTAGTCCATAATTGGACAAATTTTGCCAAATAACAACGAAAGATGCTACAGTAACTTTTCAGCTACTTTTCGCGAAGTGAAAGCGTGTCCAGTGGCCTGGCTCCCTGGCCACAGCGGAACGCGGGGATATGCATGCATGCATGGACATTGATCACGGAGCACTGCGCCGCCACGTAGGTTGGTGCAGAGAACAATCAGAACCCAACGAGTACGGTGCCGGGTGTCAGGACCAGGACCCAGGCCGGCCTGGTCGAGCGGTCCTCCCGCGCGCTGGCCTGCTGGCCTGCTGCGACGTGCCGTGTCGGCCGGGGTGGCCCCGTTGACCACTCTGCTCTCGCGCCGGGCGGTCGTCGTGGTCATGGCAGCGGCGGTGGAAGAAAGAGTGAGCGCGCAGGTTCGTGGCGCCTCTGAGCAGCCGCTAGCCAACGCCGTCATTTGCATTCCTATTCCTACCATGCCATTTTTCGGCACCTCTGCTGAGTGCTGCGAGCACACGGGTCATTCTCTCCCTGATTGATGTGCCACCAACACCGTGCACGGCACTCACCCTCTGACCTCGCTCAACGAGCGTGTCTTCGTTATCGAAGCGAGCGCGCGGCACCAAACACAAGCGGACATTCTCCCACCTAGGCACGCCTAGCTAGGAGTATTTGTTCGTCCGTCGTCCATCAACCGCAGTCCCTCGCTCTGATTTCAAACAAAAGCACGTACGGAGTTTTATCCAGGATCGATCAAACAAAACCCAACGGCCTAATTTCGCTCCAACCTAGGCGATCCTTCCGCCCGCCAACAGAGTTTGTAAGCACATGATTAGGAGGTAGCGGGATGTTTCATGCTCCCGATCGACGCAGCTCAGACGCTCAGTTACGGAATCGTATGCGCTCGTGTCCCGCTCAATGACTTCTCGCGGCAACACGCCAAAAGGTTAGGCGTGTACTCCTACATGTAAACCCCATGCGAATACAAGGCTAAATCCAAGGGGCGGGAGGCTTACAGCAGCAAAGAACACAGGTAAGGCCCTGTTTGGATGCACGGGTATTCACTTCAATTCACATATGGTTGGAGTAGAATGGAATGAAACTTAATTTAATTCCACTCTAATCCACTTCAACACATGTGGATTAAGATAAATACATGCGCATCCAAACAAGGTCTAAGCAGGCTTGCAGTGAGTCTTGACCCCACTCGTCGCCGGCCTGCGACAGACAATAAGAAAGGCTTTGGTTCAATTCGAATGCATGTGGACTTGAGATGATGCGTCAAGTGCCAAGAACAAAGGGACAGGGCAGAGCAAGGCACATGAATTTGCCCTGCTGCTTGCAGGAGGAACGAAAGCACGGCATGTGTAATAAGAAGAAAAATAACTGCAAAGTATGGCATGATGCACGGCATGGTGGTGAGAGGAAGACCTCCGGGATTGGCCCTGATTTTATTAGCAGAAGGGGAGAGCCCTTTGTTGGTTTCTCAGTTGTCTCGTTATGTCTCAGGATCAACTTAGGTGCGGTGGTGGTGGGAGAGGATGCCCTCCGTCCCGGAGCATCTCGCCCTTCTGCAATTACCAGCCCATATCCATGGACTAATTTCAACTTGCCATCACGCTGTGTTCAACTTCCCTGACATGTACATGTGAGCGCACCGAAACGGAGGCCTGGAACGTCGCTACAAAGAAGCGAACACGTCCACAGTATCCACGGGCTCATTTTAAGCTCTGGGGCAAGTGCATTTTCTACTCGTTTGTAGTTGTAGTTGTAGTAGTAGCTACCTCTGGTAGGAGCATGTAACTACCGTGCGTTATAGCTGCCAATGCCTGATATCTGCCTAGCTGCTCCTTAATTGGACTGTGGTTCCCTACAAATACAGCCATGCGGGTGGCATGGCACCCTAAAATGCTAGTACTTTCACATGGCATCAGACGTATACGTATATGCCAATCGACATCAACTGTATCTTATCGTCAGTTTCATGTGACGCCGATCCGGGCGATCTTCGTTCATGCATGCACCGCGGACGTGGAAACCAGTAGCATCGACGTGCTTTGGCCAGTGGCTCAGTGGTCACGCAAGGGAGCGCACAGCGCAGCAAGCTTATCCGTGTCGTCTAACCGATGCGGTCCAGACAGGTCCCTGCCCCTGCCAGTTGAGCCCAGCAGAGGCTGCTACTGACCGACGAGTCTCCAAAGGATACGTCCGGCGTACGCCTGGGCCGGGAGAGGAAGGATTCAACGAACCGTGTCCTTGGACGCGACACGAGCACGCGCACCTGCTGCATGCCCCCTGTTGGGTTCTCAGCAACTCGTAGAGACTCCTCGGATTCTTACACCGCCCTGTTCTGCAGGACTGCGCCACGTACTACCAGGCTACCAGCCGATTGTTAGTGCATCATCACGTCTGTAAATGTCATTATATGTGACGCCACAGGAATGTTTGATCAATCGTTCTTGGATGCATTCGAGACGAGAGCATGAAATGAGTGCAGGAGGAGGCTACGCGATCTGTCAGGTACTACACGTATAGACGCACGTGATCTCGCAATGCAAGGCGATGATGCTTACCGCAATTAATGAGCGCAAACAAAACTCTGGTCCTGAAAAATCAACGTCGGCGCCGCTAATACACTCCCCTGATTTGAAGGGGTTCCAGCTGTAGAGATACTCCTGCTGCGTGTCTGCATCCAGGCGCCTGATCAATACAAACAGCCTTTATTTACATATCAGCTACCACAACCGTGATGATATTTCAGTCATGGATGGGGTTCAGGCTTATCGCTTCAGCCTTCAAAAGGTGCTGGCAATGATGAGTCAAAACTGCGAGATGTAGCCAGGCACAGCAAGCT
The DNA here is from genome assembly GCA_038087645.1 of Saccharum hybrid cultivar R570. NCBI lineage: Eukaryota > Viridiplantae > Streptophyta > Magnoliopsida > Poales > Poaceae > Saccharum > Saccharum hybrid cultivar. The sequence continues at coordinate 2,325,281 of JAQSUU010000100.1, forward strand.
AGAGCTATCTACTAGTATCTAGCTAAGAAAAATGAGCAAGAGTACCTCCCAAATCAATAGGTTCCAAAAGGTTGACGATGGCAAAAACGGGAATCGCAAACTGGTCACTACAGTTGTCCCAAGACAGATTCAAAAGGCAGGTAGTGCAATGACCTTCAAAAACCAAGATTCCGTCAGAAAATAGATTGCATTATTGATAAGCTAGCAATGGTCACCATCATCTGCTAAAAGCCTAAAACTATGTTTGGAAGTATGAAGAAAATGGAACCAAAGAAATGCATCTCCTTTCTTTTCTGGTTGCAACGAACTGTACCGTACAAGAGAGGTTGATGGACCTAATGATGGCTTAGAATGACCACATATATGCTGTTTTTGCCTAAATCTTGCAGCTAGAGTCATCTGACATGTAAGAACCGTCTGATTATTCCAAAGAACAATTTCCTCCATGTCTTTCTTTTGACATAACATTCACCAGAATCACATAATAAAGAAGGAACACTGCCTAATGAAGTCATCAGTCAGATTTGGAAGCAAACACCAAAAGTCCATTACTTCCTTGTTCCAGCCTGTCAGGTACAACTGCAGAAAATAGGAAGTAAGCAGGCAAAGTGACAAGAGTGTGCTGCTCGACCCTTATGCATGATTGCAGTGGATGTTTTACAGAAAGGGATGAGCTAAGGGCGACACAATTCAACATCATCATGATAGAAGGAACCAACAGGGAGCAATAGATAAATGAACAAAGAAAATTTCAAGCATCAATTTTACCTACAATAATTCAGTGACAAATAGTTTTGCACAAGAATCTTTCTGTTCTTTGCTTACTAGACAAAACGGATAATCTATTGCAGTGGAGTACTTGACTACTTGTTACTGCAGAACTAATAAAAACACAAAACTGTGAAATCAGCCGCATACCTACAATTATGCAGCACGTCCTTTTCGACAGATCACTGAAGAACATATTTGTCACTAGCAGAGTAACAGAGATATTCTTTCCAATATGAACCAAGAAGAGCAGGGGAGTATTTATCACTGAATCAGAAGTGGGGAAATGTTTTGATCCCAAATAAGAAGAAAAAAGTAAAGGCCCAGTAGGTCACGCTTACTAACCGTTCACTATGCTAAATTCGCAGAAGCAATTACTGTCCATTCTCAACTGGAGTGCTGGATTCCAGTCGCCCTGTTCATCTGGCTTATAATCCGTCTTATTCAGCTTGTTTTTTCAGCCGGAACAGTATTTTTCTCTCACAAAAAATCAGCCAACAGTGTTTTTCAGCCGGCTTATAATTCCAGCCGAACGGCTCCATATGAACTAGTTGTTTCATTTACAGTACTATGGCTTGCTATGTTATCATACATACTAGATATCTAGAATTCTACTCCCTCCGTCCCAAAATAAATGCACTTCTAGTCTAGAGTTTAGCGCGAAGAAATCAATGTTAGTGAGAAATTACATATATGCCCCTATAAATGTGTAGTCATTGCATCTCGGGAAGAGAGAAATTAGAAAAAGACAAGTGAAGTTAGTTTGTCTTATATCTAGAGATGTACTTATTTTAAGATAAATTTTGAACTCTAGAAGTACACTTATTATGGGATGGAGGGAGTAAATACAAACAAAACCTCTCAAGCATAACTTTATGTCCCATTTTTCATAAAAGGAAATTATATCTCACTAGAACAGTGCGCGGCTTTGCCACCCAGAATGTGCGCCCGCACATTAGTTTTGGGCCAGCGAGATTTTTGGGCCTGTCAATGTTTTGTAAGAAGCCGTAGAAACGCAGTAGCTCAGAAGCGTGTATGGTAACTTTCCAGAGTTATCTCAGAAGTTCTAAAGACAAAGCTGTTAGCTAGCATCACTCATGCCGATGGATTTCCATCCAACGGTTCAGGTTTATCAGATCACATCATGATGACGTGGCGCAATACTTTTTCTATTGAACATTTTAGCTACTAAATGAACTAAAATAAAAAATTCAACTATAAAGTTTTAAATCTCGTCAACCAGTACAACTTTAGTATAGGATGTATCTCCATCCAATATTGTTTTAAAAATTCAATATCAAAATATGTGAATTTAAAATAAATAATTAGGACACTAAAAAACTTCAAATAAAAAACTTATTAACATCAAACATGTAGATCAGGTGGGCAATACAACTTTGGTATTAACCATGCGAAAATTTAAGGTCCTTTAGAAATTCTAAATTATAATTTCAAAATGGACTTAAAATACATATTTAAGACTCTAAATGATTTCAAATTTAAAAAACTTTTCGATTACAAAGTTGTAGATTGTATTGAAATCTGTCTTGTCAGTGTATTTATTGCCTAAATACCCACCTTTTTCTTTTCTATTACAAAAATACGTATTCCTTCCACGAAGGCGTATCTGCATATGGTCCACCTGTCAGCCTCTAGTGCTACCCCGTTCACAGTCCGAACTCAGATCCAAGCTCTTACCCAAGCAGACACCACGGCTCGTCGCAGTCGTCTTCCTCCCCACGCGAGGCCAGATCCAACCTGCCGCGGCCGACCACCGCCATGGCTCCCACCGTCCCTTCGGCGGCGAAGTCCGCCTCTCCTTCCCAACCCTCCGGGTTTGCCACTGTCCCCTGCTCCGCCACCCGAAACCTCCCTCCTCCCGAACCCTAAACTAACCAGGCAATTGGCGACTCTGTGAGTGCAGGAAGAGCGAGGTGGCGGATCTGAAGCAGCAGCTGCGGCAGCTGGCCGGGAGCCGCGCTCCAGATGCGGACGACCAGCGCCGTGATGTCTTCAAGAGGGTGATCTCCTGCATGACGGCCGGCATCGACGTGTCGGCCGCGTTCGGGGAGATGGTGCTCTGCTCCGCCACCTCCGACGTCGTAACCAAGAAGATGTGCTATCTCTATGTAGGCGCCCACGCGCGCGCGCACCCGGACCTAGCCCTCCTCACCATCAACTTCCTCCAGCGGGACTGCCGTGATCAGGACCCCACCATCCGCGGCCTCGCGCTCCGCAGCCTCTGCTCCCTCCGTGTCCCCAACCTTGTCGAGTATCTCGTCACGCCACTCACGACCGGGCTGAAGGACCCCAGCGCCTACGTCCGGATGATCGCTGCTGTTGGTGCTGCCAAGTTGTATCACATATCTGCCACCGCCTGCATTGATGCTGACCTTCCTGCTTCGCTCAAGGTGCTCATGCTCTCCGATCCAGACGCACAGGTGAAGTACCCTGCCACGAACTGTTTGGTGAAGCTATGCAGTAGTCGTATCATTGCTAATTTGTTTCAGTGACCGCTACCACAAGTTAATTGAACAACTGTTGAATTGTCACCAAAAAATGAACTTTTTGCATTCTGTGGATTTAACATGGAGCTGGAAATATGTGTTTGATGCACACAGAGCGAATCCCAACTCGGATTGAGTTTAGGCACTGCATGCTAATGGTAAAATTGGGGGCACCATGTAGCTACATCATCATTCAGACTGAAAGTTCAACCTCTCTTGTATATAACCTGTTATTTTAGTTTTGCATGACAATTTAACCTGCAATGTCATAAACTGTAATTGTATGACAATTTAACCTGTGATGTTTGTACAATACCTGCAAGTTGTTAAATATGAGTGTGAATTTGAAATTCACTGCTTCTACTTGTTTCTATGGATAGCAGAAGCTATATGCAGGAGACTTTTGAGTTTTCCTGATCAGCATCAAGTTTACAAATCCATTGTTATTCATTTCTGGAACATCAAAACTCAGTAGCTGATGAAATGGGCTTATGTAGTTATGTTTGTCGTGTGGCTTCTGTTAAAAGGTGTTTCAGCTATGAACCTGCAAAGTATTTTATTATTCTGATTGATTGCAGTTGGTGCTTTGGTTCAACTGATTAATGATGGGCCCAATCCATTGTTGTTCATTTCTGGAACATCAAAACTCAGTTGCTTAAATGAACTTATGTTTGTCGTGTGGCTTCCATTAAGGCTGTTTTTAAGTTCTGTGTTTCTGCTATGAGTCTGTGAGGTATTTTATTATTCTGAACGATTGCAGTTGGTGCTTTGGTTCAACTGATTAATGATTGGATGCTATCTTGTTGAATACTGTGCTTTCTGAGATAAGCTGATTATATTGGTGACTTGCAGGTAGTTGCCAATTGCCTACATGCATTGCAGGAGATCTGGACCCTAGAAGCTGCTAACTCAGAGGCAGCAGCAAGAGAGATTGAGACATTGTATAGCAAGCCAGTGGTATTTTACCTGTTAAACAAGTGAGTTTCAACCTGGCTTTGGAGCCTTTTCTGTTAAATAATCCCAATGTGAATTTTCTTGAGTTCTCTATTTTTATGTGCAGGATCAAAGAGTTCAGTGAATGGGCACAGTGCATTGTTCTTGAGTTGGCATCAAAGTTCCTTCCATCTGATAATAACGAAATATTTGACATAATGAATCTGCTGGAGGATAGACTTCAGCATGCAAATGGAGCTGTTGTTTTGGCAACAATTAAAGTTTTTCTCCATTTGACAATGTCTATGACTGATGTTCATCAACAGGTGCACATGTTACTCCCAGAGACGTGGTTTGGATCATGCTGCATTATCTATTACTTTTCAGAAGCATTTCTTTCTTTCTTGTTCTGGATATGAGATTTAGTATATGAGCACGTTTTTAGGATGCATAAAAACAAAATCTTACTTGGATTAAGATCCCATAACAGACTAGCACAGGACATCACAACAACCACAAAAGTGGTCTCTAGATGAGTTGTAGCCTTCTTAAATTTATGTTACAATATGCAATCAATACGATGAATGTGCCATTTCGAATGTCTGTTACAGATCATGCTGTTATTTGGAAGTTAATGTAGCTGAAAAATTTCTTAATTCCATGGACACTTTATTTCTTTGGATTTCTCATGTTTATGGGTTAATTTTTGTCTTTGATTTATCTCATCGGCCTTTGGTGGAAGATCCATCTAATCTCTTTAAGCTCCTCTGATTTAGGTTTACGAACGTATTAAAGCACCCTTGCTTACTCTGGTGGGTGCTGGCAGTCCTGAACAGTCATACTCTGTGCTATGCCATCTACATCTTCTGGTGATGCGTGCTCCAATGTTATTTTCCTCGGACTATAAAAGTTTCTACTGCCAATTTAGTGATCCTTCATATGTGAAGAAGTTGAAACTTGAGATGCTGACTGCTATAGCAAATGAAAGCAACACATATGAGATTGGTATATGCCAAATATCCTATTTCCAACTATAATTTGATATGTTTTTACTCATTAATTACCATTATTTTTTTTTAAAATATCTACTTTGCATGTTTCTTCCCACCAGTCACTGAACTGTGTGAATACGCTGGAAATGTTGATGTACCAATTGCAAGAGAGTCTATCCGGGCAGTTGGAAAAATAGCACTACAGCAGTATGATGTTAATGCCATTGTGGACAGGCTTCTACAATTTCTTGAAATGGATAAGGATTATGTGACTGCTGAAACTCTAGTAAGTGTTTGTAATGCTAGTTACTGACCTTTGCTCATGATCTAGTCTAGCAGGATTACGATTTACATTCGACTTGCATCTTGATGTTTCTGATTTAAAACTAAAATACAGGTCTTGGTGAAAGATCTTCTCAGAAAATATCCTCAATGGAGCCATGATTGTATAGCTGTTGTTGGAAATATCAGCAGCAAAAACATTCAGGAGCCAAAAGGAAAAGCAGCTCTCATATGGATGTTGGGAGAATATTCACAAGACATGCATGATGCTCCATACATCCTTGAAAGTCTTGTTGAAAACTGGGATGAAGAGCACTCCCCTGAGGTACCAACATGTTCTTATTTTGTGTCATTTATCTTATCCAGTAGTTGACTATGTTGTCCAATATTTTACATGCTATAATGGGCTCCAGTACATAATTTTCTTACATCTTGTACTAGGTTAACAAAGTTGCTAAAACTATTGTCCATATAGCAAAGAAAAATAATGATCTACCTTTTCTTATGCGTGCATCGGAAGTGATGAGGACATCCTCCACTATTACCCGCTGGCAAAGACGCAACAAAAAAAGGCCAAGTGGCCTAGTTGTAGTCGGGCGGCGACCGTGTGAGCCTCTGAATAATCCCACCTTGCTTAGCTTGGGAGGAGGAAACCACCTTAAAAGAGAGAGTCACCCTTCCCCTATTGGACTAGTCTTTTAGGGACATTGGGCCTTTCTCCGAGTGGGTGTGCATAAGAACTGTTGGGGTCCGGGCAACCGTAATTTATTGGGCCTCGGCCAACCCCACCTGGGCCAGATGTATCAGGAAGTTTGTTGTTCACAGTACTCTAGTATAAGATAAGTACGGGTTTTGGCTGCGCGCAGTCAACCATTTCAAATTTTGACTTTGATTATTAATTATTTTGTGTGTGTTGAGTTTGTATATTTGGCAATGATACTAGTATTTGTCTCAAAAAGTAGTTGCATACTATAATTTTGCCATACTCTATGAATAAAATATAACATTAGATTAGTTGTCAAAGTTGTTTCAGGGGAATGTGCTGATATCCAATATTGCACTTATTTTTGACTGAGAGTACAGACGTGACTGACAGTTTTGTGTCCTAAAATCAGTAACAGTAGCATACACATCTAAGATAAGGGAGAACATTTAATTACAACTGAAATTTTCTAATTGGTGGAATGGAAGTTTTGGTATCATGTATGAAAACAATTCACTTCCTGCTACACACTGAAATTGAGGATGACTTTGTTGCCCTTATCTGAACTATCATCTTGAGCCTTGTAGGATTATCCTGATATTAGTGTAGATTCCATGCATCTGCTTTAGATTTTTTATGTGATGTCCCTATCCATTAGCTACTCATTCTTGAGCTCCACTTAACTCCATTGATACTGTATCTTGAAGGTTCGCTTGCATCTCCTCACAGCAGTGACGAAATGTTTCTTTAAAAGACCTCCAGAGACACAAAAGGCACTAGGAGCTACATTAGCAGCTGGTCTATCTGACACCCACCAGGTCAGGATTTGTTTGAGTTTCTGCTATAAAAGATGGATTATTCATCACCACTGGTGAAAAGATTTTGATCTGGCTGAACCTCACATCTGTTGCAGGATGTTCATGACAGAGCGCTTTTCTACTACAGGCTTTTGCAATACAATCCTAATGTAGCAGAACGTGTAGTAAACCCTCCCAAACAAGCTGTTTCTGTATTTGCAGATACACAGAGCAGTGAAATCAAAGATCGGATATTTGATGAGTTCAACAGTCTATCAGTTGTATATCAGAAGGTATGCAAATTAATCTGATCTGAACTACTGCTAAATTTTTTACATATGGAGACCTTTACTTGCTATTTTATGTGATTTTGATTATCATATAGGGTGTGTTTGGTTGCCCGCATATGGGTGTATGCATAGTTCTTGTGTTTGGATGGCTGCATTGGGCCTAATTCAGCATTAAACAATACAAAAGGGGGCCTAGAGGCTGCATTGCCTAGTACACAAAATTTGGCCAGGCTGTGGAGTGCAGGCTTGCATAAGCTAGGGGGGCCATGGAATTGGACCCTCAGCTCCCTACCTCCTCCACCGCTCGCTCAGCCCCAGTTTGCACGAGACACATGCCGTTGTGCTGCTACCAAGCACACTGCCGCTGTTGCCCTGCCAGCTTTGCGTTTCTTGTACCGTCGGTGAGGTGGGAGGTATCATCTCCCGAGACAGGGTGATGCGGTGAGGCGTCACTGCGATCTTCAGCGTCAGAGGTCCCGCTGGAATCTCGAGGGATGCTGGCCACCACTGCGGCACTAGCCACAGTTCCGTCTCGGTGCCCCACAGAAGCCCCCATGACCCACTTGACTTTGGTGTTGGCAGTCTACAGCTTGGCCTCTGCATCAGAGATCCAGGCCTTTTACCTTCACCTCCGTGTGCACCACAGACACAGCCATGCCAAGCTTGCCAGCTACCTTCCTGCTCCGCTCCTCATCCTGCACAGCCGACCGGAGCTTGCTACTCAGCTCATAGATCTCCCTCATTGATGCCAGTGAACATGCCTGCGTGGCAGGCTTGGCAATGAAATGACATCAAGCTTGACCTACTTGAGTGTGATCTTGGCCTGATTTGTTATCTCCTTGGTCTGGTTCTTGCCTGGTGTGCTCTAGAACTCGTCGAGCATGAGTCTTTTCTTTCTGTTTTTTTTGGGGTCCTTGGTTTGGAATTCGTCCATTGTGGGTGTGAGGAGTCAGCAATGGTCTTGTTGTTTGGTCTTGAGGGCCTGGTGTGCTCTAGAACTCGTCGAGCATGAGTCTTTTCTTTCTGTTTTTATTGGGGTCCTTGGTTTGGAATTCGTCCATTGTGGGTGTGAGGAGTCAGCAATGGTCTTGTTGTTTGGTCTTGAGGGACTGGAGGTGGGACGGCGGTAACAGATTTTACTTGTACCATCAAAATAAGGAGACTGTGTGCAATAAAATCAGGCAATCAAACACAATCTTGCACAGTGCAAAATGTTCTATGGAATCAACTAAACACCAGCACTCTGCATTAGTTTATGCTGGTTTAGGCTATCCTGCATTGGGCCTAATGCAGTCTAGGAGGGATGCAAGCAACCAAACACACCCATAAATTATGCTAATGGGCCTTGTTGGGATTTCCACTTTTAAATTCACTGGCCATCTCAGTGCAACTTTTTCTTTAGTACCCTTGCTTTCAAGTTGCCTTCCCTTTCAGTGATGACTGTACTTTAGTTAATGTTTTGACATAGCAACAAATAGCTCATTTCTATAATAGATTATTTATTTATTTACTTTCGACTAACTACAATAACTGGTAGGGGGAGAGATTTAAATGTAAGGCTTTGCTGAATACTAGTTGGCTTGTGGATTTTGGTTAACTATTGATCTGTACTGTTCTCAATGATTTTGTTAAATGGGTGGTTGATTTCAAGCACTACCAACTTGCCTCCTGGCAGATTATGTTCTTTAGATAAGTTCCATGATATATTGTCTTTGGTTTTCCTGAAAAAAGATAATGATTTTGAATGAAAGAACTGTATGGAAGGTTGGTAATGTTGTACGTTTAGCTAATACATCATACAAGAGATTAAGGGCTGTCTTCAACTGTAAAGGCAGTTGTAGGCCCATGATAAGCACTTCTGCAGACCCCCTTGCTTGAGGTAAATTGAATTAAGCGACTCAAATAGAGTTCATGCCTTTGCTAAGTATTGGTATTGTGTGGCGATATTTTGTCATACAAAAAAAGTAAAACACATTCCTTTTATGGCTGGAGTATTTTTTTTTCACATTTCTTTGGTGTGCACTTAATGCAATTTACAAATGCTGGAGCTGACAGGAGCATGTGTTCAGAGCAAGGCAGCTACTCAAATATTGAGTATATGTTATTCAAACTTTGCATAAAAGGTACTAACATCTATGTATTTGGCAGCCATCGTACATGTTTACAGATAAGGAGCATCGTGGACCATTTGAGTACTCAGAAGATCTTACAAGCTTGACTGTTGGGGCAGAGGATCCAGAAAATGTAATTTCTGCCCAAAGATATCAAGAAAATGATAATGATCTTTTGCTAAGTACTTCAGATAAAGAGGACAATGGTACAAGAGCCAGCAATGGTTCTTCCACCTCTACATACAATGCTCCTTCCGATTTGATTAGCCCTTCATTGATAAGCTCTCAAACACCAGCTGAAACTTCACTAATAAATACTGGTGGGCCAACATATTCCTCACAATCAAACTTCAGTCTCGATGACCTTCTTGGCCTTGGCGTTACTGAAGCTCCTGCTCCACCACCACCACCAGCACTGACCCTTAACTCGAAGCCTGTGCTAGATCCTGGTACGTTCCAGAGGAAATGGGGCCAGCTAGCATTGGCGCTGTCTCAGGTATGCTACTATTAGGTTTTTGTTAATGCATTTTCTGATTACAAGCAGAGCAACATACGCCACATAGCCTTTTCACATCTTGGTCGATTTTCTTACAGTTTTTGCAAAGTAGCCTACTGCATGAGATCTTTTTTTTTTGTTATGGTCGTCTAATATATTTGTTTCTGACGGAGAGTATGAAACTAGAAGTCTGTTCCAATTCATGTCCTCTGAACAGTGATTTCGCCTGATTCAGGGTCAGGATTTAGCAAAGTGTTCTAATGAATTTAAACCCGGAGTGCCATGGTTGTCTAGGGCGTATCTTACCTTAAATTTATCTCCCAATATATCTGATATCAACTGCCCTATGTTCTGAGCTATGTTTTTTCCATTCTGATCTGAAGTGTTTTCTACTGTGTTTCGTTGACAGGAATGTTCTTTGAGTCCACAAGGAGCAGCATCATTGATGAATCCCCAATCACTCATCCGTCATATGCAAAGCAATTACATCCAATGTATTGCTTCAGGTGGTCAGCCTCCGAACTACAAGTTCTTTTTCTATGCTCAGAAAGATGGGGCTACTGCTTTCTTCCTTGTTGAATGTATTGTCAACACAGCATCAGCGAAGGCACAGCTCAAAATTAAGGCTGACGATGGGACTGCTGCTGAGGCATTCTCGACTTTGTTTCAGTCAGCCTTGTCCAAATTTGGGCTTTCTTGATCCTGGGTATTTTCTCTGAGCGATTAAGTGGTCCACAGTTTTTTCTGGCTTTCACAGTTTGCCCCCACTCTGCTGCCTAAGCGTCCAGTACTTGATCAAACTATTGGAGAATCAGAGTAGAAGGTGCAATTCGAGGGCATAGCAATATATTATTATTATTACTAGATTCAGCAAGAGAGCACTGGAGTTTTGCGGAGGAAAATCTTATTTGTATTATTTGGGTGAACTGTGCATTTGTACATGACTACATGTCACCCAGATAAATAGCTGGGTTATTTAGGATTGTACTAGTTTGATGCCTTGATCTCTTCTGGAGGGCCTTCTTTTTGTTGAAGGATGTAGAAACAACACACAACACCCCCTTTCATGTATGCCATTTGCCTTTATTTCTTGCACAGATGATCAATAAAGATGTTTCTTCTTCCATTTTGATTCACATTAACAAGCACTCGCATGTTCAGTCATCCTTGCCTCAGTTAAATTATTTTAATTTTAACAGTTCCTTTAGAAAATAGCAAATGCACTATCATGACATTTCATCGAGTAACAATAATTTGATGTTGTGGCTGTTAGTGTTAGTAGAATGGCAATTTTTGCTGCTACTCTTCTATAATCTGTAACCGCAAAGCACTCCTCTATAAGCTCTAAGGTGCGACAAATTTGTCACAAATTTGAGCGACAAAAATGTCACAAATTTGTTATAAAAAAGTTAGTTTCCAAACGAACCAGTTTGCTTCTTAGGTGCGACAAATATGTCGCAAAATTTGTTATACTTGTTGAGTTTTGAACTTGCCCAAATAAATTTGAACTTGCCCAAATAAACAACCACCTCTTGCTAGAGGTAATGCCACAGTATTATAATAATTGTGATCAATGAACACTCCTACGCTTTCTTTCTGCTATGAAAGTGAGGCTACCAAAATTCACTATCACGGCGGACATGAACGAGTTATGAATCAGTTATGAATCATGTATGTAGACTAGTCAGATGTCAGATTGACCACAACCATCCAAAACATAAGCACAAGCAAGAGGCACAAAAAAATCAGTACACACAGATGAAAACCGATATAGTTCATACCCTCATAAGTCATATTCATAGCAGATCACATAACCAAAAGATTTTGATCCGATCTACAGAAGACACACATCCGCCAATACGAAATTATTAAACCATCATCATTGAAAAAGCCTTCAAATTCGTCCAGAAAGCATGAGCCACCTTCTTCAACTCGACCTCGGACATATCAAAGCAACTAAGGTACCAGCTACAAAACTACTATAAAAGCAGACGGGGCCTTGTCGGGGGAGATCCCATCAGATCAGACGGGGGAGAGGAGCTGGAAGACGGAGGGCTTGGGCTCGGAGTTCATGCCGATGACGATGACGAGCGGGATGAAGCCGTAGTGCGCCACCACCTTGGCCTTCTTCATTGTCCACGTGGTCCACTCCTTCACGAGCCGCACCGTGGTCGCCGCCGCGGTGGCGTCCTCGTCGGCGGCGGCGCCCTTCTTCCCGCCCTTGCCCTTGGGCTTCGACTTCAGCGACGGACGCGACGCCATGGCGAATCCCCCCGGACTGCTGGATCCGACGCGCCGAGCAAAACCCTAGGGAGGCTGCTGAGGCGTTTGGGGATTGTTCGATCTGATGGCTGATGGTGCGGAGCCCTCCTGTTAATAATGTTGGTTGGTTAGTGGGCTATTGGCCCACTTATGGGTCACTTTGCAGGCCTGACTGGCTCTGAAATATTGGGCTACGCTTTAAGAAATGAAAATGGCGAAAACTGGATGGGCTGGACATTCTGGGCTCGTTTCTAGTGGGCTAATCTAGTAGCAGAGTCTTTCTTATCTTTGAGATGCCGAACGATTATTACTATATCAGTTTACATGTTTGAGAGCCGAGAGACTTTGCGACGTGATGAGTGACCATATGTTTTATTTATTGATTGAAAAAGAAGAAAAAAAAGATGACCCGTACGACGAACACGGCAGCAATGTCGCTATCGATCGTTGAACACTGTTGTGTAGAAGTTAGGTATGCTTTTCCGCATATCCATCTCGCCTCTGCTACGCCGTGCGCTAAGATAGAAGACGAAGAGTAAGGGGTAAGCACTTTCACGAGTCGTCGTTACCATGATGCCATCTACAATGGTCAATTTAATGTTTTTTAGAAAAAAAAATAAAGGCCATGCTAAAGCTAAACGGCAGCTTATGAAATGCTCGTACTCCCCGTCATTATTTACTAAGTATATGTTGGGTGAAAAGTTCAGGTCAGACGACATAATTCACACAATCATCAGAAAAATTTCATCCAAGACAAAATTACGTGCAAAGTTGCATTCATTTCATGATCGTACCATACATGTCAGAGAGGGTATTTATAGGGCCTCAGTCTTCGTATTTTATATAAAATGACTTTTTTACCCTTGACCCTAATATTTACTACCATTCATCTATGTAAGGGCGAAGTAGTCATTTCCTCTTAATTTAGTCTTCTTTTTCGCGTTCAATCTTCTTTTCCTTCAATGAACTTGTTTTCTTCAGATTATCTCTTGCTTCTTGTCTACTTCTTTGTCCAGCGAAGTTGATTTCCTGACGACAAAGTCGACAGGCGAAGTTAAATTTCTGACAACGAAGTCGATAGGCGAAGTTGAATTCTTGGCGACGAAGTCGATATGCGAAGTTAAATTCTTGGCGACGAAGTCGATATGCGAAGTTGAATTCTTAGCGACGAAGTCGATAGGCGAAGTTGAATTCTTGGCGACGAAGTCGATATGCGAAGTTGAATTCTTGGCGACGAAGTCGAAATACATTCTTCGTTGTATTCTTTCCTGCAAGTGAATTTTATTAGAATATTTTTATATCTTTCATACTCCAAAGTTTGGGCTTGAGTTTTTTTGACGAAGTTAATTTCCTAACAGTAGCCCCTCGCAAATGAAAGCGTACTCCAAAGGTCTAAAATTCGTGAATTTTGAATTTTATAAAGCAAAGTCACAAAAAAACACCGTCCCGAACTTTGGAGTTGGCCGTTTATGACCGTTATGCTCTGAACAGTGCTTTTAACGGTTATTTTCTGAAGCCGCCTATATATACTGCGCTGTGTTCCCTTCTTTAGGGTACGCGATCGAAGATGGGGAGGTGTTGCTGACATTTTAAGTTTTCGCGAAGTCGATTTTCGTCGAAGTTACTTTATTCTTTCGTTTCTTCTTTTGTTGCGAAGGTAATTTTTCTGAAGTTATTGTTTTTTATTATTATTTTATGTTTTGTACTTTCATATGTTTATTTGTGTTTATATATATATATATTGTACTCGGATGTCAGACATGGAGAAGAAAGCTTTTAAAAATTCGCCAGCTGAATCTGAGCATTCTGTTTCTGGTGAAGATTTGTCTAATGTTTCTGCATCGGAGTCGGAGCTTGTTGGTGATGATACGAAGTCTCTGAACTTTGGAAAATCTTTGTTTGATGAGTCTGAATTGCAGTGGATGGTAAAAAATAGAATGCTTGAAAAAGCTGATGTTAGATCACCTTCGCAGAATGAGACAATTCCCAGGCCTGAACCAGATGAATGTGTTTTGTTTCGTGACTATTTTGCGGCTGGTCTTCGTATGCCATGTCAAGATTTTGTTGAAGAAATTCTAAAAGCTTATAACATTGAGATACATCATTTGACTCCAAATGGTATAGCAAAAATCGCTCTTTTTATTTGGGAAGTGAAATCTCAGAGAGGAAATCTGAATATTGGAGCTTTTTGTTCTATTCATGAGATGCATACACAATTTCGGAGTAAAATAGTTGATGGAAAAGTGTTATCAAATATTTTGGATGTTGCAGTTTTAAGCCATCTCGTGGTGCTAAACAGATAGCTCATGCTTCAAAAAAATAAGTGGGTTGAAAATTGGTATCGCTTTTGGTTTTATCATAAAGTTCCTTTGGTCGAAGAGAAGAATCAAGCTAATAGGGTTGTTAGAAGATATCCTTTGGCTGTAAGGATGCACAAGAACAGTTTTGACTGTAAACCTGAATTTTAAAGTTCAAGAAGTTCTAAATCTTGTGAGAAGTTTTATAAGCTTGCTGCAAGTATGCAAAGTGCTCGAGATCTTTGCGAAGAGTATATTGCTGCTCGGATTTGGCCTTTGAAGAAAGGTTGGAGCTTTGTTCGATTTCATGAAAAGGTGGTTAGAGGGAAAACTTATATTTTTTCAGATAATGAAGTTTTTTGTCCAAAGAAGTATACCGAAGACAAAGAATTTGTTTCTGCTGTTGAAATTAAAGCCGTTGAAATTCTTGGAAAATTTTTTAAGAAAGAAAAAGATCTGATGGATAAAATCCTTGGTTCAAATTATAAGAGATTGAATAGAGTTTTTGATATTGCTCGGATAGAATATGGTGAAAGACTAGCTCCTGCTTATGCTAGAAGCGCGAAGCCTAGTATCGATAATGTTACTAGGAAAAAGAGGGGTGGGCCTTTGCTTACTAAAAAAGTTTCAAAGAAGAAAGCGAAGACTGCTAATTTTTCTGATTCTGAATTGTCAGAAAGTTTTATTGATGAAGCTTTGAAGAAAATATTTTGTGATAATGAGGTGAGAATGTTTAGTTTAGTTTTTTATTCTAGTGGGTTGACTCCTCCTATGTTGACTCCATTTGATAACTATTTTCATAATTTGATGGCCAACATTTTCACATGGTGGTGTTGCTGAAGCTATCTTGACTTCGTCACAACAAAATATTGGTGAAGATATTGTTTCTGATCCCGTTAACCTGGTTTCTTCTCCGGTTACTGTGGCCGCCACTATTGGTGGTTCACAAGAAGAAGGTGAGGTGTTGACTTCGTAGGAGACTGCTGGGCCATCTTCTCATAGATTTTCTGTTGAAACTCCCCGGGATGTGCCAGGAAATTTTGGTGATGAGATTGAAGCTGTAATTTCGTCTGGAGGTGCTAACTCAGGTTATAAAGTTTTAGAGAATATTTTGCGGGTAGAACAAGATGCTGCAGTTGGTGGTGAAAATGATGCTTCTGAAGTTGTTGTGCCTGGTGCGAAGGTACAAAAAAATTAAGGGTACCACAACTCTCGCCCTTGATTTTGATGAATCTGATGATGAAGTTCATGACGAGGAGGCTGAACATGATCGTGTTTCTCGTCTTTCGGAGTCTACCATCAATGTGATTATTGGTGAGAGGGTGTCGTTCCAGCTTGAAAAGGGTGTTTCTACAGGTGATGATTTTTTTAATTCGCGTATTTTTGTTTTGTTTGTCTTCTTTTAATTCTTGTTGTTTGTCTTTGCAGAGAATTTTTTTCCTGATTCTTCTTCTCAGAGGGAGGCAACTGTTGATATTGGAAAGATAAAAAAAGTTGCCTAGGAATCTGCGACTCCGGTTGAAGTTTTGGAAACAGTTTCTGATGGTGTAGATCTGGAAGCTTATAAACGTTGTATGGAGTACTGCTAGGCTCAAGGTGTGAATTTAGATACTTTTAAATTTGTTGGGATTGGTTTGGACAAACTTCGTATTTTGCCGAAGAAACCAGAATTAAAGTTGTCAAAGTGCATTGATGATGCCTTGCAGTTCCTGATGCGGAGGCCGAACTTGTTGGCAAATCTTCGCTTGAGTTGGCGGATGCCAGTGTTTCTATAATTTATAAGGTTCGATCATTTTGAATGTTCATCTTTATTGCGTAAATTTTATTTTAGATTTGTTATTTTGATCTGTAATATATTTTTGACTTCGTATGTAGAATGCACTTTTGCAAAGGAGTTTGCGTAAGTCGATTGAAGATGATGCAAAAAATGCTGCACTTCGTGAAAAAAGTTTAGTTGAAGAGATTAATTCTCTGAAATTTCAACTTGCTGCTAAGGAGAAAGAAAGAATAGAGACAGTTGAAGCTCTTCATAATATGGAGTCGAGATGTATTTCTGTTGGAGCTAAACTTGAAACGAAAACTGAAGAATACGATAATTTGAAGAAAGATCTTGAGAAAGTTGTGAGAGAGAAGAATTATCTTGAGAAAAAAATCTCTGGAAAAGGATCAGAATTTTCATAATAAGTGCAATCGCTTGTGGGAATTTTGTAAAAATTGCTATGATAAATTAGGTGCGAAGCCAGAAGATCCTTGTTGGGAGGTTAGAGAATTCGATCCGTTCTTTGCTTGGCTTTGTTGCCAATATAAAGATTTGCCTACTGTTTTACAGACTTTTGCTGATTTAAGCTGTATGTATTCAAGTCATACCATTTTTCACTTGATGAAGGAGGCTAATGATCCCTTGTATAAAAAACTGTATGATAAAAGTTACAAGTTTCCGTTAGTGGAATCTTTTAACCAAGTTTCTTCTCGTACTCAAATGCTTTGCAAGAAGTATTTTCATGAATACTGGAATCAAGGTGGAAGAGAGCATGCCTTCATGAAAGCTAAGCAAAAGATAGAAAAAGTATGTTATCTATATGTGATTTTGATTCGTTGTTTTTTCCTTGTGTTTTGTCTTATCTGTTGTTTTATTTTGTTTTGTAGCAGCTTGAAACGAGAATTGCTTCTGATGTGGAGGCAGAGAGGAGGCAAGAAAGAATTAAACAAGAGAGGGCGAGGGACGATGATGCTCGTGATCATGTACTTTAGTTTGTCGTAGTTTAGATTTTAGCTTCGAGGGGTGAGGTTTTGAAAATCCCTCAACGTTTTCGTAAATGTTGAACTTTGTACAGGATGGAGTTATGGTTATGCCCTTGTTAATGTGTAAAGATAACTTTGTTGCTGAGCCTACTTTATGGTTGGAGTATGCTATTGAAGAAGCAAAATCTTGTTTTGATGTGTTTGTGAAACGTAAGCAAACATAAATTCTGCTGTTTGTGGTTATATATATATATAGGACGTGATTGTTTCTAGAATTTGAGACTGATTTCTCTATTGCTAAAAATGAGAGATGTTTGCCTCGTGTTGTTGATTGCAGCAAAATTTTTCAGGTATTTGTGCTTATGTTGTGATGTGGAGATATTTGTAAAGCAAATTTTGATGGCATTTTCCTTGTGTGTTTTCAGTCTTCGTGTTTAAGTGCTTCGCCGAGCTATATTTCTGAAGACTATCTTTGTTCGGAGGTGAATCATGTTTTAGATAGAGTTGTTGAAGATTTGATTGATGAAGCAACAGCTATTGTTGCTTCAGAAAATATTTGATATGTATATTTGTTGACACAATAAATTGTTTTTATGTGTGTATTTGTGTAGATATTTTTATGTAATATGATTTATTAAGTGAAATAAATGATGTTCCCTTATTTTTTTAGCGAGGGCGAAACATAGCTTTTTATTTTTATTAAGCGAAGGCAACACATATACTTTGTTATTTTGTGAAGACATAGTCTTAAGTGAAGGCAGTGTGTTGACTTCGTATTTGGTGAAGTCAGATTTTTCCTTGGTGAATCTGAAAACATCGTTCTCTAATTTTTAAATGAAGGCAATGCCTAGGCTTCGTATTTTGTGAAATCAAATTTTGCCTTAGTATTTTCTGAAATGAAATTTCACTTTAGGTAAATTCGAAAACACCGTCCCCTTTCTTTTTAAGCGAAGATGATGAATTGACTTCGTATTTTCTGAAATCAAATTTTACTTTAGGTAAATTTGAAAACACCGTCCCCTTACTTTTTAAGCGAAGACGATGAATTGACTTCGTATTTTCTAAAATCAAATTTCACTTTAGGTAAATTTGAAAACATCGTGCCCTTACTTTTTAAGCGAAGGCGATGAATTGACTTCGTATTTTCTGAAATCAAATTTCACTTTAGGTAAATTTGAAAACACCGTGCCCTTACTTTTTAAGCGAAGGCGATGAATTGACTTCGTATTTTCTGAAATCAAATTTCACTTTAGGTAAATTTAAAAACACCATTCCCTTACTTTTTAAGCGAAGGCGATGAATTGACTTCGTATTTTCTGAAATCAAATTTTAACCTTGAAGTCAAAATTTACCTGACTTCATTTTTAAAGTTAAAATTTACCTCAGTGAATTTGAAAATATTCGATTTTTCTGGCGAAGATAACATGCAGACTTTATTTTTAAAGTCAAAATTTACCTTAGTGAATTTGAAATATTATTCGTTCTTTCTGGCGAAGATAACATGCAGACTTCATTTTTAAAGTCAAAATCCACTTTTGTGAATTTGAAATATAGTTCGCTTTTTTGGCGAAGATAACATGCAAACTTCTTTTTTGAAGTCAAAATTTACCTTAGTGAATTTATAATATTATTCGCTATTTTTTGGCGAAGATAACATGCATACTTCTTTTTTTAAGTCAAAATTCACCTTATTGAATTTGAAATATTATTCGCTCTTTTTGGCGAAGATAACATACAGACTTCTTATTTGAAGTTAAAATTCACCTTAGTGAATTTGAAATATTATTCGCTCTTTTTGGCAAAGATAACATGCAGACTTCTTTTTTTTTGAAGTCAAAATTCACCTTAGTGAATTTGAAATATTATTCGCTCTTTTTGATAAAGATAACATGCAGACTTTATTTTTTAAGTCAAAATTCACTTTAGTGAATTGAAAAAAGTCTAAATAACCCCCTGAACTATAGACCATGGAACACATAACCCCCTGAACTATGAAACAGTCTAATTTACTCCTGAACTATCCAAAACCATCTATTTTACCCTCTGGGCGGTTTTCGATGACGGTTTTGCTACAGTAACAATAGGCTTGCTACAGTAACAACGATTTTGTCTTTTTTTATTTATTTTCGCTGAATATTTGAAAAATCATAGTAAATCACAGAAAAATCATAAAATAAAAAATCTAATTTTGTTGGACTCCACATGAGTAGATCTACACAGTGAATATATAATACGGTACGCTTTAGTACAAAGTTTTTGTTGTAGCTTTAAATTAATTGGAAAATCTAATTTAGACTAAAGTTACAGCAAAAACTTTGTACTAAAGCGTACCATATTATATGTTCACTGTGTAGATCTACTAATGTGGAGCCTAACAAAATTAGATTTTCTATTTTATGATTTTTATGTGATTTACTATGATTTTTCAAACATTCAGCGAAAATAAATAAAAAAGACAAAACCGTTATTACTGTAGCAAACCCACCGTTACTGTAGCAAAACCGCCGTCGAAAACCGTCCAGAGGGTAAAATAGACGGTTTTGGATAGTTCAGGGGGTAAATTAGACCGTTTCATAGTTCAGAGGGTTATGTGTTCCAGAGTACATAGTTCAGGGGGTTATTTAGACTTTTTCCTTAGTGAATTTAAAATATTATTCGCTCTTTTTGGCGAAGATAACATGTAGACTTTATTTTTGAAGTCAAAATTCATCTTAGTGAATTTGAAATATTGTTCGTTTTTTTAGCGAAGATAACATGCAGACTTCTTTTTTGAAGTCAAAATTCACCTTAGTGAATTTGAAATATTATTCCCTTTTTTTGGCGAAGAAATTCACCTTAGTGAATATATTTTATGATTTTTTGTTAGGTTAGCATCGGTTTTTACTTGTTCGAATAATGATGCTACCTACTTTGTGTGTTTTGCCGATACATGAGTATATTTAAAGTATACTCTTCGGCCGTTGATAAGATTGTTTTTAGGGGAATTAGCTTTCTCATTTATACTTTGATGAGAATTTACAATGGAGACTGCCTCGTTAAAAAACCACTCACCCTGCGAAGGGTTCCCCTTGAGTGGAAAAAGAGTGTATCTCGTTTACATTTGAATTGAAATTTTTTCAGAATTTAAAAGCTAATCTATTTTATACAAAGATAAAAACAAATTCTAGGGATAGTATCTTCCTAAGTCTTGAATATTGAATGTGTGATCAATTTCCTTCCCACTCATGTCTGCCAGGTGAAATGCTCCTGACTTGTTGGTTCTTATGATGAGGAACGGTCCTTCCCATTTTTGCTGAAATTTTCCGACTGTGTCTTCATTTCTTTTTCTTTTCAAGACAAAGTCTTCTGGTGATAATTGTCTTGGTTTGACTTTCTTATTGTACCAACTTTCTGTTTCCTTTTGATATTTCTCAAGGTTCTGAATCGCCTTCATTCTTTCTTCCTCTAGTAAATCTTTGCTTGTTATTTGTTGGTCTTCATCTATTATTTCAATATTTGTTCTTGGTCCTTGAAATTGTATCTCTTCAGGTGTCATCGCTTTTTCTCCATAAAGTAATTTGAAAGGAGAGAAGTTTGTTGATCTTAAAACTGTGGTGTTATGTACCCAAACAACTTTAGGTAACTCATCCACCCATTTGCCTTTTGGTAGTCCCACGAGGCATTTTGACATTCCTATGCATATAATTTCATTTGCTCGTTCGACTGCACCGTTTGACTGTGGGTGTTTTACTGATGCGAAACATAATTGAATTCCTAGACTTTCACAATACTCTCTGAAATTTTGGCTGTCAAATTGAGTTCCATTATCTACTGTTATGTGTCTTGGAACTCCGAAACGACAAATGATGTTTTGCCAAAGAAATTTCTTCATTGTGAAAGATGACATGTTTTCACTGGTTTAGCTTCGATCTACTTAGTGAAATATTCCACTGCCACTACTGCATATTGAAGGTTTCCTTGTGCTGTAGGTAGTTTTCTAATGATGTCAATTCCCCATCTCGTCAATGGCCAAGTTGGTTCTATTATTTGTAGATTTGTTGCTAGTGCCTTTACTTTGCTTGCAGACATTTGACAATTATGACAAGATTTGATAATTTCTTTGTTGTCATTTTGGGCTAATGGCCAATAAAATCCCTAACGGAATGCTTTTTCTGCCATTGTTCTTGCTCCAGGATGTGTGCCGCAAATTCCTTCGTGTATTTCTGATAGTAGCTTTTTTCCCTCTTCTACTGATATACATTTGAGTAATGATGCACATATTCCTTGTTTGTATAGCTGATTGTTGATGATCTTGTAATTTCTTGTTCTTTGCTTCATTCTTATGTTATTGACTTCATTTTCAGGCTCATAGTGCCCACGAAGGTAAGCCATAATTTGGGCTCTCCAGTCTTCACTTTGTATCATATGAACTTCTCTAGGTGTAGCTTGTACTGCTTTGATGGATGCTTGTTTCAAGATTTGATAGAAAATATCTTGAGGGAGACTTGAATTTTGTGCTGCAGCTTTTGCTAGTTCGTCTGCATCTGAATTGTCATTTCTTGAGATGTTTTTGACTGTGAAACCTTCAAAATATTTTTCTTGATCTCTGAGAAATTGCAAGTATTTTGCTAATTCTGGATCTCTTGCTTTGTAGTCTTTTTCAATGTGTCCTGCTACAATTTGCGAATCTGTTTTGATTACCAATCTTTGGATTTCCATTGATTTTGCTTTGCAAAGTTCCAGTAAAACGGCTTCGTATTCTGCTATATTATTTGTACACTGAAATTTTAGTCTTGCAGCATATTTTATCTTTATGCCTGAAGGTGAGGTGATTATTGCAGCTGCTCTAGCCCCTGCGAAGCCCCATACGCCATCACAATATATTGTTCATTCTGGTTGCTTTTTGTCTTCTCTTGAACTTTAGGAGGGTGTCCAATCTACTATGAAGTCTGCTAGGACTTGGGATTTTATTGATGTTCTTTTTTCAAATTCTATAAAATGTTGAGATAATTCTGCTGCCCATTTTCCCTGTTTTCCTGTTGTTCTGCAACTTTGTAATACTTCTTTCAGAGAGTAATTTGTGAGAACTCTGATTTTGTGGGCCTGAAAATAGTGCTTCAACTTTCTTGATGCTGTTAAAACTGTGTATGTAATTTTCTCAATCTCAGAGTAGTATACTTTTGATCTAGATAATGCTTCTGAAACATAATAGACTAGTACTTGATATTTTGAATGATTTGTTTCTTATTCTTGGACTAGTACTGCACTTACTGCTGTTTCTGTGACTGAAACATATAATAGCAAATCTGCTCCTAGTGTTGGTGAAATCAATGTGTTTGGCTGTAGTAGATATTTTTTATCTCTTCAAATGCATGTTGCTGTGAAGGTCCCCATACGAAGTCTCTTTTGGATCCTTTTAGTGCCTGAAATATTGGTAAGCTTCGTTATGCTGATTTTGAGATGAATCTGTTTAAAGCTGCAAGTCTTCCAGTCAATTTTTGAACATCTTTTATATTTTCAGGAATTCTCATGTTCAAAATTGCTTGAACTTTGTCTAGGTTTGGATCTATCCCTTTTGCTGATACAATGCAACCTAAAATTTTTCCTTTCTGTACTCCGAAGGTACATTTTTCAGGATTTAGTTTTAAATTTCCTTTTCTCATATTTAAGAATGTTTCTTGAAGGTCTTGAATATGATCTTGTCTTTTCTTGCTCTTGACAACTATGTTGTCGACATAAGCTAGCAAGTTTTTGCCAATCTGACTTTTGAGCACTGTTGAAGTCATCTTGACAAATGTTGTGCCTGCATTACGAAGCCTCTTTGCCATTCTTACAAAGCAGTATGTTCTAAATGGTGTGATGAAACTTATAAATTCTTCATCTTCTTTTCTCATCTAGATTTGATGATATCTTGAGAAACAATCTAGAAAACTTAGCATTTCACTTCCAGCAGCTTGATCAACTATTATGTCGATTCTTGGTAGTGGAAAATTATCTTTTGGGCATGCTTTGTTGAGATATGTAAAATCGATACACATTCGCCATTTTCTGTTCTTTTTCTTGACCATGACGATATTTGCTAGCCAAGTTGTGAATTAGACTTCTCTTATAACTTTAGCATCTAGCAACCTTTGGACTTCGACTTTTGCAGCTTGTATTCTGTCTTCAGCTAATTTTCTCAGTTCTGCTTTTTGGGTCTGAAATTTTGATTGATGTCGAGTTTGTGCTCAATTATATCTCTACTGACTTCTCCTAAATCATTGAATGTCCATGCGAAGACATCTTTGTTACTTTGAAGAAATTCTATGAGTCTGTTTTCTTCTTGAGAAAGTCCTGTCCCTATGATTACTTGTTTGTCTGGGACTAATGAGTCAAGGGATACTTTTTTTGTTTCTTCGACTGTTTGATCTTTTTCTTGTGGCTTCGCATTTTCTGTTTCTTCTTTCTCTTCTTCTTTGATTGTATGAACAATTTTCCGACCAGGAGTGTATTCTTTTTCAATATTTCTTGCTTTGGTTTGATCACCATGGACTATGATAACTCCATTAATTGCAGGCATCTTCATACATAAGTAAGAGTAGCTTATTACTGCTTCAAATGCATTCAGAGTTCCCCTTCCAAAAAGTGCGTTATAGGGATAATGGATGTCCACCACGTCAAATGCAATTTGCTCTATTCTTGTATTGTTTACTGTTTCAAATGATACAGGAAGAACTATTCTTCCTATTGAGTGAATTGGCTTCCCACCGAAGCCGTAGAGTGGGTGCTCAGCTCTTCCTAAAAGTTTACGATCAATTTTCATGGTATCAATTGTTGCTGTGAATATAATGTCTGCAGAACTTCCACCGTCAACTAAAATTTTTGAGACAGCTCATCCATCAATATTTGCTTCAACTACCATTACATCCATGTGTGGATAGTCTTTCAGTTGCAAATCTTTTTTTGAGAATGTGATTGGTAGATGAGACCATCTTGTCTTTTTGTATGGGCCTTCTGTTGAGATAGAGTTTACTCTTCGAAAGTAATTCTTCTTTTGATTGTTGTTTTCATGATCAATACTGTTTCCTCCAATGATTGTCATGATTCTTCCTTTGCTTGCCATTGAAGTTGATGGAGAGTTGTCTTGTTTGTTGTTCCCTTGTGGATTGTTATTTGCCACAGAGGATTCAGGCTGTATTTGAAAATTTGTTTGTTGTTGATTTTGTCTCCATTGATTTGGGTCGTATATTGCTACTGGTCCATAGCTATATGATGATGAGCCTGGGATCATTGCTTGGGAGTGTCCAAACTGAATTGGGTAATAAGAGTTTTGTTGGCCTTGAATCATATGATTGACAACTTTTGATTGACTTGAGATTTATTTTCTTCTTGTATTTCTTCGATGCTTTTCTTTACTTTTGGACACATTTTTGATGTGTGTCCAGCCCCTTTGCCATGAATGATGCAATACATGTCTTCGTCCTCCTCTTCCTCTTGAATTGAAGCTACCTCTTTCGAATGTCCTTTGGTTGTACTGACTACTGTATTGATTTTGAGGTGGAAAAGTGTTTTCAGTAGTTGAATTGCTATTTTAAACTTGATTGACTTGGGTGAAGTGTCTTCGCTCAAAGTTGTTTTGCTTTGGGGAATCAAAATTGCTACTTTTGTTTTGATTTCTAAAGCTGTTTTCTTCCTCGATTCTTTTTCTGTAATCTTTATCGGACTTGCAGTACTTTTGGATTTCTTCGTAAAGTTGAGCCAGTGAAATTGGCTTTTCTCGAGTAAGGTGTGCTGCACATTGTCCTGCCCGAAGTCCCTTGATTGCTGCAATTATGACAACTTCGTCTGGGATATTTGTGATTTGAGATTTGATTTGAATGAATCTCTTGTAATATTGACTTAGAGGTTCTTTGGGCTGTTGTTTGCAGTTGAATAAATCCATGTCTGTAAGACCAGTTGGTTGAAATCCTTGGAAGTCAACAAGTAGATTTGTCTTTAATTGTTCCCATGAATGTATGGATCTTGCTTTTAGAGATGAATACCAGTGTTGTGCTGGACCTTTTACTGCCATGACAAGTGACTTTGCAAGTGTGGTTTCGTCCCCCCGCCTGCAATTACTGCGGCTTCAAAACTCATTAAGAATTGTCTTGGGTCTGATTCACCATCAAATGTTGGTATCATGTTGAACTTGTACCCTATAGGCCATTGAGCTAGCTGCAAATTTGTTGATAGTGGGGAGCTTGTATCAATTGATATGAATGTTTACTGAATATTTCTCTCTTGAGAGATTCTTGTTGCTGGATGCGATTCTTCTTGATTCATAACTTCATGATTTGCATTTTGCAGTTGCTCGTTTAAATTGCGAAGGGTAACTTCGGCCTCTTCTATTCTTTGTTTGAGTGTCTTTTCTCGTGCTCTTGCGCGATATTCTTCAAGTTCTTTTTGCCTTCGTAAAACTTGTTCTTCAAGTTCTTTAAGTCTTTGTTCTTCAGCATCGCCCGTTCTTGAAGAGTTTGCACCTTGAGAGACTTCTTTTGTAAGACCTCTGTCTTCTCCGAGTGGTTGTTCGTCTTCGGTTTCTTCATTGACGGTTTTCTTGTTTGGTCTTGCCATTTTTTTCTTGTGGTCGTGAAGATCTTTAGATGCACGCACAAACGGTGGGCGCCAGATGTTGGGTGAAAAGTTCAGGTCAGATGACACAATTCACACAATTATCAGAAAAATTTCATCCAAGACAAAATTGCGTGCAAAGTTGCATTCATTTCATGATCGTACCATACATGTCAGAGGGGTATTTATAGGGCCCCAGTCTTCGTATTTTACATAAAATGACTTTTTTACCCCTGACCCTAATATTTACTACCATTCATCTATGAAAGGGCGAAGTAGTCATTTCCTCCTAATTTAGTCTTCTTTTTCGCGTTCAATCTTCTTTTCCTTCAATGAACTTGTTTTCTTCAGATTATCTCTTGCTTCTTGTCTACTTCTCTGTCCAGCGAAGTTGATTTCCTGACGACGAAGTCGACAGGCGAAGTTGAATTTCTGACGACGAAGTCGACAGACGAAATTGAATTCTTGGCGACGAAATCGATATGCGAAGTTGAATTCTTAGCGACGAAGTCGATATGCGAAGTTGAATTCTTAGCGACGAAGTCAATAGGCGAAGTTGAATTCTTGGCGACAAGTCGATATGCGAAGTTGAATTCTTGACGACGAAGTCGAAATACATTCTTCACTGTATTCTTTTCTGCAAGTGAATTTTATTAGAATATTTTTATATCTTTCGTACTCCGGGTTTGAGTTTTTTTTGACGAAGTTAATTTCCCAACCGTATACTCCGTACTACAGTAGTATGTGAAGCTAGCTGACCACACGCGTCATGCACGTAATATGGGTGTCGATGATATATTCAACCAAGGGAACAGCTGCAATAAAAAGGGAATCCAATAACAGCGCTCGTACGTGCAACCGACGGGACGGGACTGACCACATGCATGCACCTGAGTTGTGAACCGAGTAGAGAAGGCATTGAACCACGTGCACGCGAGCATGAGTGGGCGCGCACGAATGCATATATTCAGTCGCCCACGGCCCACGGGCCGAGATCATGCTTCCCTTTCCCTTTCGGAACGATCGAATTGTGAGCAAGTGACATGACACCGTGCATGACACAGCAATTCCGATCGAAGGTTGTAAACCCCGTCCGAGTCACAGCCCAACCCCCGCTGTCTTTGGCGGAACCGACAAGGCGTCGACACATCGGGAACACGCCTCCATCAGATCGCAGGAAATTGGCGCGGCGCCGCCGGGCGGGCTCCGCCGCCACGCAGTTTGTTGCACGCACGAGATCCTCGCGCGCGCGCAGCAGCAGCACAGCATCGTCGCATCGGCATCGATATCGCCCGCCTGCCGACGCCGCCCCGGTGCGGCGCACCCCCACCGCCCCGCATGCGCAAATAGCCCCCAGCAAGCGACGCGAGCCGTCCGCATCCGCAGCAACCCCGCATCGCCAAATCCCCTGCCGCGCATCCTGCTCTCGCGGCGGCCGCCCATTAGCCCCATTCACACGGCACCCGGTCCCGGGCTGGCTGCTGCGGACAGCGATCCCTCCCTTTCCCTTCCCTTGGGCGCGATCGAGCCGATTTTCGAGTGGGGCGGCAGCACGTCGGGGCGCCGCGCGGCGTTGCGTTGCGTGGGCCGATAGACAGTCGCACACGTGAGAGCGGGGCGGGGGGTAGGAAGCGGGCGGTCCCCACGGCCGCGCCGTAACAGCTCGGGCCCGGCCCGTCCTGACTCCTGCAGCGCACGTACGTGACGGGACGGCCCGGGCGGCCAGGGTACCACCTAGGCCTAGATTGCAAAAAAAAAACCCGGTGAATAGTACAATTTTCGTCTTATTTGACAAATATTGTTCAATCGTGGACAACTAGACTCAAAAGATTCATCTCATGATTTCTAACTAAACTGTGTAATTAGTTATTTTTTTACCTATATTTACTACTTCATGCATGGGTCCAAAGATTGATGTGATGGAGAGAGTGAAAAAATTCTAACTTTTGGGTGTGTTTAGTTGCCCCTGTAAAATTTTTGGAAGCACAATAACTCTTTCGTTTGTATTTGATAATTAGTGTCCAATCATGAACTAATTAGGTTGTAAAGATTCGTCTCGTGATTTACAACTAAACTATGTAATTAGTTATTTTTTTATTTATATTTAATACTTCATACATGCGTCCAAACATTTGATGTTTCGAGAAATCTTGTAAAATTTTTGGAATTTTGAAGTAACTAAACACTACCTAAACAAGGCGCTACTCTGTATTGTACGACAACTGTACCGGGCGGCGTGCGTACCGGGCGGGGGCCACCACCGCCACGTCCTATGCTTCTCGCTCGTGGACGGACGACGCGACACCAGCTGGGGCCGGCCGGCCGGGCATCGTGACCTGTGAATCTGTGACTGCCCTTGTTTAGTTCCCAAATCCAACACCCAAATTTCACTATACAAAAAGAAGATTCCCCGTCACATCAGAATGTCGGCACATGCATGGAGTACTAAATGTAGATGAAATTAAAAACTAATTGCACAGTTTTGTTGTACTTTGCGAGACGAACATTTTGAGCCTAATTAGTCAAAGTTTGGACAATTTTTACCAAATAAAAACAAAAGTTGCTACAGTACGACGTGACCTACACTATTCCAACTTCTCCTCCCAATTCCAACATCTAAACAAGGCCACTGTCATGAGGAGCCGTGGCCGCTCCTCCGGCTTCGTACTGTACGTACCTGGCCCGCGCCGCGCCCGCCGGCCGTTCAACCGGGTTGCTTGTTATGGTTGCCTTCGGCGAGATCTTTTCCGTATCCTTTTTCCTGGATTTTTTTAGAACCAACAGGTTGTTTGCACTTTTTACACACACAAAGTTTTGGTGCGTTCTACATCACCTGTTCAAGAAAGAGATATATGTGCATAGGACGATTCTTATTTTTTATATATATTTAAAAAAACAACGGAAAATATATTTTCGTGGATCACTGAGTGTGCCTTGCTAGTAATAGTAAGGAGTAACAGGTTCGGTAGCCATTCGTCTGGACCACGTGATGATTTGGCGCGCTGCGTGTGACGGTGGTACTCTCTGATCAACAAGTATACACAGTTACGTCTGTATGTGCTATATGTGGTCGTTCGAATTATTGAGCACTTACCCGTATTGCGCGTGTGTAAGTAGGCTAGTACTACTAGCCAGTATAGGAGATCAAAGAACTCTACGGTACTATGCAGAACCATTTAAGCTCAACAAAAATTCTTAGCTGGAGCCTAGACCCTGGGAGGCATCCACATGTGTTCACAGAGTTGCACATGTACCATAGCAAACCAAGTGAAGATATATGTGGGACTAGGCAAGAGTTGAGCTACAAATTGATGAACTGGATTGAA
This sequence comes from Saccharum hybrid cultivar R570, assembly GCA_038087645.1. Classification (NCBI taxonomy): domain Eukaryota; kingdom Viridiplantae; phylum Streptophyta; class Magnoliopsida; order Poales; family Poaceae; genus Saccharum; species Saccharum hybrid cultivar. The sequence goes on from JAQSUU010000100.1 coordinate 2,354,355, forward strand.
CAGTTCGCTTTTTCTTATTTTTCACAGTTGATCGACTCAGGCAAATTCAAGGAAAACTCGCCTAGGTCGCTTTTAGGACTTTCTAAAAAGAAATGCAAATTAGACTGTACTGTTTGATTCGTCCAATTTAAAGTCATTGATGAGGAAAATCACTACTCTTTCGGAGAGCTCTCCTCGTGAAAACCAGCCTAGGACTTTTTTTTTTGCTGCCAAAACCAAATTGGATTTGTTTCGCAAGGTTTTGCAAATCCGGCTACTGGGTGTGATCTTTGAATCAAACGAATCATGTCCATGCATGTGTTATTTTTTTCTTCTTCAAAACAACGATCTCTTCCTTCCATCACCAGGGGTGGAGGAAGGGTTTGTGCTGGACTGTAGCATCGGCATTGCCGGGTAGATCGCTAAGAGAAATATAAGTCTAAAATTACTCTCCTCAAACCTGCTTTTTCATATTGCATCAAATCTGGCTATCATCTTCTTTATGAGTCATGTTTCTCTCTCTATTTATCCTCTCTCTCTCCCACGTATATTCATGATAGACATGCATAACCAGCGTGAATCACTATTAACTAGTCATAACCAAATTGTACAAAACCGACAGGAGAAATAAAAGCTGACAGGAAACCCCCCTGCTCTGGTAGTGAAACAAACGTATTTTGCATTGTACAAACTAAGTTCAAATGTATTTTGCATTGCACAAACTAAGTTTTGACTGGTCAGACTTAATTGACAAGCCATGCCAGATCCAAAACCTTAACCAAACAGTAGCTATGGACGCCGGGTAGATTATGCCAGGCGCCGGGCGGCATATGGAGTCACTAGTGGAATACGCGCGCCCTTGCGCGCGAGGGCAAAGCAGCACGGTGAGGTATATGTATGGTTTACATGTGGCAGGTACTGGTAATTTACATACCGAAGGTAGCATGGTTTATATATATTTACAAGGTGCGTGAACTATATAGGTATTTGAAGTCCTATATTCAAGTTGCATCTGAGTGAAGTTGACTCTAAAATTTGACACCATGAATAGGCCATGCCTACTGACGTGTCCTCTGGATAGGTGGTAGCCTGAGTTTAGAAACAGCGAAATACAAATTTAAGTTTGGGACGAAAGTTCACATTAGATATAGATATTTTATAGCAAGAACTCTAGGAATGGCAAGAGTTGATCATGATATGCATCAATCAATCTGATTATAGAGCGGATTTGAATAACAACACATTATGATGCAACTTTGCAAGGAACGATAGATGAAGGCGATAGGTACCAACCTGGGTCATTCTCATCACTCATCAGCCTTAAGATCCAGGGAGCAGAGGGAAGGCTCTTGCGAGTTGCACACCTGAATATTGACAAAATAAATGGCGAAACTGAATTTAGGAGTCAACACTGAAACTCTGTGGATTCACGCTTTTTTTTTCCAACTGTCATGTCACTAACAAAAGCTCTCTAGCAGGAGACACATTTTTTTTGTAAGACGCTGAGCACCATGCTAATAATATCTAAGTAGCACCTTGCTGGAGTAGTAGGATGGCACGTTAGACTGAATAAGCATTTTTTAATTTTCTGTTTATTGAGTATCGACTTTGTATAAAAAAGCATGATCAAATTGTTTAGTGCACCGAGAACAAACAGGGCAAAAAAACACAAATATTTGGTACACGCATCATCCGGCCTATATGTTTTTAGTGTAAAATCTTGCATCTACAAATAGGAGCATGAAACTGGGCAAACATTGAGATGCTTTTAGGGCCTGTTTGGATTCCTAAATGTAGCTGGTAGGGATCAGTCCACAGAATGCCTAAGATGCTTTTGGAAAACCTGAAGCTAAAATTTATGTGACTGGGGTGGTGCTCGGAGTTTTTTTTAGCAAAGTGGTGTTGTCAGATGTGGCTGCCCAATCGCCTATGTATGTAGTAATGTGTCTATAATATCAAAATATATTGCATAACCAGGCATGTCAATATAAGAAGGCATCGGTACATGCAAATTAGAGGATAACATTGTAAATGTATATAGCACTAAAAAGTTTTAATTGTAAAGGTGGCATAATTCAGAGTATACTTACGACCTTAGCTATATTACACTGTAAGTATTAACGGTAAAAGTATATCACTTAAAAAAACAGGTTGCAGCTCCATAATTATGGAAAGGTGGCCTGCAAATGGAGCGTACCTTTGTTATGTTTCCAAAAGACAGCGACCATCTACAGCAGAACAACCGTAATTATTTTATAAGCATGGCCATCGGAACCTACATTAGAGCAACAGAATGTGAGGCAAAACTTTGTACCTCACTGGCATGGTAACTGTATAAATAGAAGGGTAAGAAGCATTCCAAAACATATCGCATTAAGAAATTGGAGTGAACTAAAGACAACAAGCACGCAGTCAACATCAAGTTTGGAAGCATGTTTCACAGGCTTCGAAAAGATCAGGGGGATGGAAATTATGTAATCACCACTGTTGTCCTGTGTAGCTCAGGGTTCAAGAACTCAGAAAACATGTGCAACAACATAGATAAAATTAAGATCAGCAACCAAGTATCTTCAATGGCAGGATGAGGCTGGATGACAATGAACTATCGCAATGCCTGACAGCATAATGCATAACGCAAATAAAAGGGTTGCAAGAGAGACTTGTGCTATGAAGGCAGAGGCTGTTGGCACTGGATCAATATATTCATCAACCTCTATGATGCAATGGCTGCTGCAGCTTGTCACGCATTATTGATTCGTTCACGTTGTATGGGACAACTGGTGCTTGGTGAAAGCTGTTCTGGAACTCATTAACATATCCCACAGGAAACAAAGTAGGTGCAGATGCTATAAACTGCATCACCGCAGTCAGCTCATTATCAGTGGCCAGACAACAAGAATTTGCGCATCATTTTAGAGAAGGAGCACAAAAGTTACACCACCGCGTAATTAGAAACTTACTAAAAAGACAACCAAGAAAAGGTAACATGTTATCGGTTTGAAATGTGGTACCCTTTAAAACTCACCAGCGGTATAGTGAGCACCTGAGTATGCCTATCTGCATCATGATGTGTCACAGTCTATCAGGGGACTCTTTCATTTTCCAAGTAAAAAGTTACCACAGGGGAAAATGTCTACAATTCAACTTAAATCCCATTGGTTATTAAAAGATTTCTATGGGCTACTAATGTGTCACAAATTATCATCAATCATAGAACAAATCTGGAATGTGTTTCACCTGGCCTAACGCTCCAAAAGGCTTGTAAGGTAAAGTGGAGAAAGCAAACTCAGCTGCATCTGAAGACAGGGGTTAATAAGCACTGAAATATCCAGTTTAGTACGGTCACCTGTAAACGCAATAAAATAGAATATCCAGGCACTAAAGAACTATCTATCTATAAATATACGGTAGGCAGAAAAAGGTAAAACTTACCATAGAAAAAGGTCCCTACTGTCCAGGGTCCAATATTTCAGCTATGTAGTTTGTCATTTGCACTTGATGTACAGCACTGAAATATTTTATTCTGCTCCGAAATCTTGCATCCACAAAAGGAAAACATGGTAGAGGAACATACGAAAATATGGAACAAAGCGCAGATCAAATTGGAATCTCTGAGTGAAGGCATTTAGATGAGTATATAACAATATGGAAATGTCACAAAAAGCTTAAAAATTTCAAAGTCACAAAACGGTGAGGTCTCATCAGTAACAATGTGCATAGTTCATCACTACCGTTTCCATCATGAGCCCTGCAGTGTAGTAATAAATGAAACAAATATCAGAGAAGGTCATATGCTTAGCATATATACGACAACACCAAGGTAGTCTCAGGATCTTGTCGAACCGAGCAGTGCAGCAAGGCAGTAACCATGTAGATTGGAAATAATTTTGCTACCGTGGATACGGTCAGGAGCCCCCAAACCTAGACGGTTTGTGTACAGCTAAAAGAGAAAAGTGTGACAACAATAGATCTAGGGTCAAATTGCCTCCAAATCGCAATGGCATGCCACCGCACAGGCAGATTCACTGCATAGAGTAAGGAGAGAGAGAGAGAGAGAGAGAGAGAGAGAGAGAGAGAGAGAGAGAGAGAGAGAGCAGACCAGGGAGCGGACGGATCGACGAAAAGTGGAGGCGTGCGAACGACGTGCAGGAGGCCGCGTAGGGGGAGCGGGGGACGACCAGCAGCCGCAGCCACCGGCGCTGCCGGCCGTTGCGCCGCCGTGCCGGGGGCGCACCGCGTCAGGGGGGGCAGGCACCGAGAGCGCGCCTTGGCCCCAGGCGCGGCGAGGGCGGCCGGTGCGCCGCCGCCTCGGAGGAGCCGCCTGGTGCGCGGGCACATGGGGTGAGTGGGAGGGAGAAGCGCCACCGCCGGTGGTCCTCCGCGGCGGAGAGCGGCCACCCCGGCCGGTGCGCCGTCACACGGGAGAGTCGGAGAGACGGAGAAAGGGGAGAGGAGACGGAGCGGACGGGGAGAGGCTTGGAGAAGTGACGCGAGGGGGTGGGGGGTGGCGAGGAGGGAGAGGAGGAGGAGGAGGGCGGCCGCGGCCGTCGCCGTGCCTGCGCCAGGGGAGAGAGGGAAAGAGAGCGACGAGGAGAGAGGAGGGGAAGAGGCCGGCTCTTTTTTTTTTTTGGCTGGGTTCAGGAGAAGAAGAAGGCTCTCGAGAGGCCGGCACAGTAGATCAATCGGTGCCGCTCGAAGCGATCTGGTTCGTCCGATGGAGGATCCGACGGTAGAGGTAATTTGGGACGACGTGGCCGGGTTTGCCATCCGGGAAGGCCCCGCGGCTTATTAGCGCATCATTTTAGAGAAGGAGCACAAAAGTTACACCACCGCGTAATTAGAAACTTACTAAAAAGACAACCAAGAAAAGGTAACATGTTATCGGTTTGAAATGTGGTACCCTTTAAAACTCACCAGCGGTATAGTGAGCACCTGAGTATGCCTATCTGCATCATGATGTGTCACAGTCTATCAGGGGACTCTTTCATTTTCCAAGTAAAAAGTTACCACAGGGGAAAATGTCTACAATTCAACTTAAATCCCATTGGTTATTAAAAGATTTCTATGGGCTACTAATGTGTCACAAATTATCATCAATCATAGAACAAATCTGGAATGTGTTTCACCTGGCCTAACGCTCCAAAAGGCTTGTAAGGTAAAGTGGAGAAAGCAAACTCAGCTGCATCTGAAGACAGGGGTTAATAAGCACTGAAATATCCAGTTTAGTACGGTCACCTGTAAACGCAATAAAATAGAATATCCAGGCACTAAAGAACTATCTATCTATAAATATACGGTAGGCAGAAAAAGGTAAAACTTACCATAGAAAAAGGTCCCTACTGTCCAGGGTCCAATATTTCAGCTATGTAGTTTGTCATTTGCACTTGATGTACAGCACTGAAATATTTTATTCTGCTCCGAAATCTTGCATCCACAAAAGGAAAACATGGTAGAGGAACATACGAAAATATGGAACAAAGCGCAGATCAAATTGGAATCTCTGAGTGAAGGCATTTAGATGAGTATATAACAATATGGAAATGTCACAAAAAGCTTAAAAATTTCAAAGTCACAAAACGGTGAGGTCTCATCAGTAACAATGTGCATAGTTCATCACTACCGTTTCCATCATGAGCCCTGCAGTGTAGTAATAAATGAAACAAATATCAGAGAAGGTCATATGCTTAGCATATATACGACAACACCAAGGTAGTCTCAGGATCTTGTCGAACCGAGCAGTGCAGCAAGGCAGTAACCATGTAGATTGGAAATAATTTTGCTACCGTGGATACGGTCAGGAGCCCCCAAACCTAGACGGTTTGTGTACAGCTAAAAGAGAAAAGTGTGACAACAATAGATCTAGGGTCAAATTGCCTCCAAATCGCAATGGCATGCCACCGCACAGGCAGATTCACTGCATAGAGTAAGGAGAGAGAGAGAGAGAGAGAGAGAGAGAGAGAGAGAGAGAGAGAGAGAGAGAGAGAGAGCAGACCAGGGAGCGGACGGATCGACGAAAAGTGGAGGCGTGCGAACGACGTGCAGGAGGCCGCGTAGGGGGAGCGGGGGACGACCAGCAGCCGCAGCCACCGGCGCTGCCGGCCGTTGCGCCGCCGTGCCGGGGGCGCACCGCGTCAGGGGGGGCAGGCACCGAGAGCGCGCCTTGGCCCCAGGCGCGGCGAGGGCGGCCGGTGCGCCGCCGCCTCGGAGGAGCCGCCTGGTGCGCGGGCACATGGGGTGAGTGGGAGGGAGAAGCGCCACCGCCGGTGGTCCTCCGCGGCGGAGAGCGGCCACCCCGGCCGGTGCGCCGTCACACGGGAGAGTCGGAGAGACGGAGAAAGGGGAGAGGAGACGGAGCGGACGGGGAGAGGCTTGGAGAAGTGACGCGAGGGGGTGGGGGGTGGCGAGGAGGGAGAGGAGGAGGAGGAGGGCGGCCGCGGCCGTCGCCGTGCCTGCGCCAGGGGAGAGAGGGAAAGAGAGCGACGAGGAGAGAGGAGGGGAAGAGGCCGGCTCTTTTTTTTTTTTGGCTGGGTTCAGGAGAAGAAGAAGGCTCTCGAGAGGCCGGCACAGTAGATCAATCGGTGCCGCTCGAAGCGATCTGGTTCGTCCGATGGAGGATCCGACGGTAGAGGTAATTTGGGACGACGTGGCCGGGTTTGCCATCCGGGAAGGCCCCGCGGCTTATTAGCGCATCATTTTAGAGAAGGAGCACAAAAGTTACACCACCGCGTAATTAGAAACTTACTAAAAAGACAACCAAGAAAAGGTAACATGTTATCGGTTTGAAATGTGGTACCCTTTAAAACTCACCAGCGGTATAGTGAGCACCTGAGTATGCCTATCTGCATCATGATGTGTCACAGTCTATCAGGGGACTCTTTCATTTTCCAAGTAAAAAGTTACCACAGGGGAAAATGTCTACAATTCAACTTAAATCCCATTGGTTATTAAAAGATTTCTATGGGCTACTAATGTGTCACAAATTATCATCAATCATAGAACAAATCTGGAATGTGTTTCACCTGGCCTAACGCTCCAAAAGGCTTGTAAGGTAAAGTGGAGAAAGCAAACTCAGCTGCATCTGAAGACAGGGGTTAATAAGCACTGAAATATCCAGTTTAGTACGGTCACCTGTAAACGCAATAAAATAGAATATCCAGGCACTAAAGAACTATCTATCTATAAATATACGGTAGGCAGAAAAAGGTAAAACTTACCATAGAAAAAGGTCCCTACTGTCCAGGGTCCAATATTTCAGCTATGTAGTTTGTCATTTGCACTTGATGTACAGCACTGAAATATTTTATTCTGCTCCGAAATCTTGCATCCACAAAAGGAAAACATGGTAGAGGAACATACGAAAATATGGAACAAAGCGCAGATCAAATTGGAATCTCTGAGTGAAGGCATTTAGATGAGTATATAACAATATGGAAATGTCACAAAAAGCTTAAAAATTTCAAAGTCACAAAACGGTGAGGTCTCATCAGTAACAATGTGCATAGTTCATCACTACCGTTTCCATCATGAGCCCTGCAGTGTAGTAATAAATGAAACAAATATCAGAGAAGGTCATATGCTTAGCATATATACGACAACACCAAGGTAGTCTCAGGATCTTGTCGAACCGAGCAGTGCAGCAAGGCAGTAACCATGTAGATTGGAAATAATTTTGCTACCGTGGATACGGTCAGGAGCCCCCAAACCTAGACGGTTTGTGTACAGCTAAAAGAGAAAAGTGTGACAACAATAGATCTAGGGTCAAATTGCCTCCAAATCGCAATGGCATGCCACCGCACAGGCAGATTCACTGCATAGAGTAAGGAGAGAGAGAGAGAGAGAGAGAGAGAGAGAGAGAGAGAGAGAGAGAGAGAGCAGACCAGGGAGCGGACGGATCGACGAAAAGTGGAGGCGTGCGAACGACGTGCAGGAGGCCGCGTAGGGGGAGCGGGGGACGACCAGCAGCCGCAGCCACCGGCGCTGCCGGCCGTTGCGCCGCCGTGCCGGGGGCGCACCGCGTCAGGGGGGGCAGGCACCGAGAGCGCGCCTTGGCCCCAGGCGCGGCGAGGGCGGCCGGTGCGCCGCCGCCTCGGAGGAGCCGCCTGGTGCGCGGGCACATGGGGTGAGTGGGAGGGAGAAGCGCCACCGCCGGTGGTCCTCCGCGGCGGAGAGCGGCCACCCCGGCCGGTGCGCCGTCACACGGGAGAGTCGGAGAGACGGAGAAAGGGGAGAGGAGACGGAGCGGACGGGGAGAGGCTTGGAGAAGTGACGCGAGGGGGTGGGGGGTGGCGAGGAGGGAGAGGAGGAGGAGGAGGGCGGCCGCGGCCGTCGCCGTGCCTGCGCCAGGGGAGAGAGGGAAAGAGAGCGACGAGGAGAGAGGAGGGGAAGAGGCCGGCTCTTTTTTTTTTTTGGCTGGGTTCAGGAGAAGAAGAAGGCTCTCGAGAGGCCGGCACAGTAGATCAATCGGTGCCGCTCGAAGCGATCTGGTTCGTCCGATGGAGGATCCGACGGTAGAGGTAATTTGGGACGACGTGGCCGGGTTTGCCATCCGGGAAGGCCCCGCGGCTTATTAGTCTGAAATGTGGGAAGACAGGGCGCGATAAAGTTTGACAGATGGTCACGAGGTTGGACTGGACTGGCGGTCGGCGATGAAGGGGCGACCATCCGTTGGTTAAAGTCAATAACTGATGCACACCTATTAAAACGCAATTACATCGAACAATCGAGTCAAACTATACGTGCCGCGACCATGGCGCCAGCCACACATGTAACTAGCTTGCGGCTTGATCGAGCAAAAGGTGACGTTGTTATAGCAAGAAAAGCATTTTCTGAAAAATATTATATCTTTATCGGCCATCTGCTTCAATACAGCCACACATGTAACTAGCTTGTGCCTTGGTCGAGCAAAATGTGACGACTTTAGTATAACAAAAAGCATTTTCTGCGGAATAATCCCTCCACAATCGCTACAACTTTAGTATCGGTCATGTCGTCAACATTTGATGTTGTTTGGAAATTCTTAAATTTAAATTCTAAAATCTGAGAATTTTAAACACATAATTGATGCTCTAAACAATTTGAAATAAATAACTTGTCTACTACAAAGTTATAGATCACATTGATAACTACAACTTTTACGTAGACTATGTTAACTCCAAGGTCGTTTAAAAATTATAAATCCAAGAATTTAAAATATTAGACTATGAACGATTTAAATTAAAAAAATGTCAGCTGCAAAGTTGAAGATCGCGGAGCTCAACAATTCTATTGTAAGTTTCGTCTTCATTCGATTTCATATGAAAAAGGTATAGGTTGTTTTTGAGACAACTAGGTAGGAGTGCCGCCCTTTGTTAATTGATTTATCGATACGCCACTCTAAGAGGCCCGTCTATGAAAATATCTGTTTATAAAAACGAGCATCTTAGGGCATCTCCAGTGTATATATAGAACTGCCCCTAGTTCTGTATAATGATGTGACAGGACTGTAAAATTGTACCCAATGTATAGAATCACCCCCTTGAGTCTCTACATGGGACCCACAGAATAACAAAGCTCATCCCTAACCACATCGCATGCCCTTCCTTCTCATCCACTGCTCATCGCCTCATGTACCCGCACTGCCAAAACTCATGGCCACCACAAGCCTTCTTCCTTGCCCTAGGCCATTGCATCATCACCATGAGCTCCATCTTCCTCAAGCCCGGACGCCGCATCCTCACAAGAGCGCCTCCCTCCCGGGCCCGACCATCGCTGGCGACAAGACATACCTAGCACAAGTCTTGCTGGCAACAAGATCTACCAACATGGGAGCGACCTTGCATTGCTCGATCCATGTTCCTGGGGTGAGCTCCCATGTGCCACTGGTCTCATCGCAGTCGCCCGCTTCTCCTTGTCAACGTCGAGCCACAGCCCACTGTGCCCACAGGTGAGCTCGCCTAGGCCATGCCCCCTTCTTTCTTCCCGGTAGTGCCCCCGTGGTTCCTCTGCTCCCCTTTACACCCGAGGATCAAGATCTCACGGAAGTCGTGCATTTGGGGGGCAACCTCTCACTACATCGCGTGCCTAGGGCTGAGGTCGGCCCCTTCTCCCTCCCTCTCATGGTGACCACCTCCTCCCACCCCACCATGGCGAAGGACTGGCGTTGCGGCGAGGCCAGTGTTCAGCACATCGAGGATGAAAGAATGAAGGTGTGAGAGAGCAGTGGAAGAGGAAGAAGTGTTTTCTTTAATTTAAATTAAGGATCGGGCTCCATGTATGAGGGTGGGTTCTATGTAGGAGTAGTGTCACAATGTATGGAGCCAAGTCCAAAAAGTATAGGACCTACTTGGAACCTCCCAATATGGATGCCCACAGAATGTCCTCCTCTGTTAACCGATTAACAGATACAGATGCCCTAAGGCACCCGTCTCTATAAATTAATGATTAATAGAGGTGGTCATCTTAGAACACCTGCCTCTAGAAATGATTAATAGAGGTGGATATTTGGAGGTGGCAATCAAAAGTATGATGATACACAAGTAGCGGACGTCTCTATGGGGCAAATAATGAACGTCGTTCTATCAATTATCACCAGACACAGTTGACACGTCCTGTATTATCTATGCCGTCAAACTATGGCTTTAAGATCCGTACTGGGTTGATGATGGGATAAAGTTTCGTTCATTCAATCCCAGGGCAGCAGGTTAGCAGTTAATACAAGCAGTCACTTTGTGCAAGTAGCTATAGTGTGATCAAAGATAAAAACTTTGAACGCACTCTAGGACGACATTGGACCAAATATGGTACATAAGCATGATAATTAAACGTTATACGAAACATCAGTACATATTATATAGTACATTGCACATGAGACTGCAATTCTCCCTGAAATGACCAATGGGCCGGCCGGTAATAAACCAGTAACAGTTTTTTTTAACAGTAAACCAGTAACAGTTGTTCAACGCCCAGAATATGTTACCTCAAGAATCACAGCACAGGGGGCCAACAGTTTATGCTGACACTGGGCGGTCTTAAGTGCACCGTTCACAGATGATGATCACATGCAAGAAAGAATCTTAAGCACGCCCATTTATTTCATATAAGGTCAGTATTACAGTAAGTACGTACGTCATTCGCATTATGAATTGACGGGTTGCATTGTAAATTGATCGTGATCACCAGACCCCCGCACCCAGAAATTTATATATTCCGCTCCAAAAAAAAGTCGTATCTTGCGCCTATCCTCGCACGCTTTTGCACCCCAAGAAAAACAAAACATAAATAAATCAAAAGGGAGCTGCTGGCTGGGACTGGGGAGCTAGCTTGAGACCTGCTGAAAAGCTCAAACCCTCTCCTCACTTCCACGCCTCTCCTTCCCTTTCCACACTTAGCTCCCAGCTGCAGACTCCCCCACTCCCCATGTCTTCTGGTGGAGGAGGAAGTGGCGGAGGAGGAGATCACCATGGCGTCTACCACCAGCATGGCTACGGCCACCTCGCCCGCGCCGACGCCGACGCCGGCGCCGAGTACGTGTTCCACAGCAGCAACGACATGGAGAGCTTCTTCTTCAACCAGCCGGCGTCGTCGGCGGGCGTCGATGGATCAGGCAGCAGAGCTGGCGCCGCCGACGAGCTCATGCCGCCGTACTCCAGCATCACCGACTACCTACAGGGGTTCCTGCAGGATCCCTCCGGGCTAGCTCGGCACCTGGACGCGCCGTGCCCGGCGGAGGACGCCCCGATCAAGCACGAGCTGTCTGTGGATGTGAGCCACGATAGCCAGGGCACCAGTGGCGCGCCAGGAGAAGGGGCGGCGATGCTCACGCCGAACTCGTCGGTGTCTCTCTCGTCAAGCGACCGGGAGGGGGAGGGCGGCCAGCCTCGTCGGTGCAAGAAGGGCAGGCCGAAGGCTGAGGATGCGGAGGGGGATGAGAAAGAGCAGGAAGATGGGGAGAATTCCACCAAAGCGTACGTTCTCTTTAGTTTGATACTACTAATCTGTGTGTTCATCGATCATCTCGAATTGTATTTGCATCTCTCTTCATCAGGTTCAATTCAGGAGTGCTTCTCTCTGTTCTCTTTTTTTTTTTGGGGGGGGGGGGGGCGGGTGTGCTTGTCTTCTTGGTGCATATGTTAGATCTAGTCCTACTGTTGCCTAAATGAACAAAAATTTTCCTAGCTAGTTTTATATGTCCATATCTCTATACTACACGGTGTGAACATTAGGGTTTGTTGCGGTTGCTTCTTTAGGGTTCTTATAGATCATCAAGAATTCAGATCCATCAGCTTCAGATTCATAGTACTATAGCGCTATGCTAGCTTTCCCTCTTCTTTATCTTTTCTTTCCGTTCCTTTTTTGGTCCCGTTTCCAGTATGACTTTCTAGATCATTTGGTACTATTCAAAATTCTGGCTACGTACTCTCCAGAAGAGATCTTCCTTTAAATTAAATAAACAATTTGTGTGCTGCAGCTTCAATATTTGACCAACTACTGGTAGCTTCATCTCTGAAGAGAAAATCAAAGATTTCTTTTCGCCTTTTAGAAAAGATTTAATTAAAGATCATAAATTCCATATATCGAAAGCTGATACCACAGATCTAGAGTATCTTCTGCAGAAACACCAATAATCTGGATATGACGTGCTCGATCCCAATTCCCAACAGCTCGCTAGCTAATCGTCTATACTCGCGCTACACGCACGTCACTTTAGACTACAGCACTTGTGTTCGAATAATTGGCGCTAATAGTCCACGTGACATGAAATATCTACTTCTTTCTAGCTCGAGCTAACTAGCATTAGTTCGTGTATCATCGCACTGGATTGACTTCTGATATATATATGCATAATATATATTCATAACAGGAACAAATCCAAGAAGAAGGCTGAGAAGAGGCAGAGGCAGCCTCGTGTTGCCTTCCTCACCAAGAGCGAGGTGGATCACCTTGAGGACGGCTACCGGTGGCGCAAATATGGGCAGAAGGCGGTCAAGAACAGTCCTTACCCAAGGTCTGTGTATACTTTTTTTTTTCACAGTTTCACTTGTTCGTTCCCGCATCTATAGTCATTATAATTGCATGCTAGCTATCACACAGCTATCTAGCTATCGTATATATATGCTAATTAAGAGCAAGTAATCAAGGTACCTAACCTAATGCATTGTACAACTTGTATGTAAATTCTCACCATGCAAGGGTATATGATGCATGTACCTTATAACCTTGTCACATATATTCAAATCCGATCTCCGGCCGAACGCATGCAGGAGCTACTACCGGTGCACGACGCCCAAGTGCGGCGTGAAGAAGCGCGTGGAGCGGTCGTACCAGGACCCATCGACGGTGATCACGACGTACGAGGGGCAGCACACGCACCACAGCCCCGCCAGCCTCCGCGCCGGCGGCGCGCATCTCTTCATGTCAAACGCGCACGGCGTTTTGCCGCCGCACCTGATGCCGTCCAGCTTCGGCCGCCCGGACCTGATGAGCATGATGCACCCCGCCATGGGCGCAAACCCTAGCATGTTCCTGCCAAGTATGCCTCCTCCTCCTCATATGTCAACACCATCTCCTGGTCCTCCTCTTCAGCAGCACCACTTCACTGACTACGCCCTCTTGCAAGACCTGTTCCCTTCCACAATGCCCAACAACCCATAACTAACTGCTACACAATTAGCTAGCCTAGATCGACATGAGATGCTGTCGAAATACTGCGCCAAATGTGATCACCCTGATCGATGACCTTGTGCTTGGGCCTGGTCTAATGGAGAGGGAACAACAGTTATTATTGATTAATCTGCTTTCATCTTAAACTTTCGCTTGCATTTCTTCCCCTTCCATTTGTCAACTCTCCGCTGCGCGGATTGGGAGGTACTAGAGATGGAACGAAGTACTTTATAACTGTCACTAGAGCGGCAACATTATTTATCTACGCCTCTAGACTTCTTGTACATGCATGTACTAGTGTATATCATGTGTTCCTCATTGACTCATTAGGGAGAAAAATTGAAAGAGGAGTATTTCATTTCTCTAGTTCCCGTTTGAAATTCAAGAATATGTTCCCTTTTAAAGAACTCAGAAGAGATGTCACCTCCACTTCTGCTTGTTTTCCTACCATGGGTGCTTGTTGGATGCATGCATGTGCAGGCATGGTGCTTCGTTTGTCCATGTGTAAAACTGGAACTGATAATGTTGGTGTAATATAAGGCCCCATTTGGAATGCAGATTTTTTTTTCATGTTTCCTGTGAAAATAAACTGATTTTAGCACGATATTGTGAAATTCCTACGTTCCAAAAGGCTCTAAAGGAGTTCTGGATTGTGCTTTGGTGTACGTCGTAGCTAGACCCAAGCAATTGTTTTTGATACTAGACCCAAGCAAATTCGTTCATGGATCTTTTGTTGTTTAATTTCAGTGGTAGGGCAACTGAGAAAATAATTTGATCGTCGTTGGGAGTGATGGTCTCAGCATCCATGTCATATTTATTATGCTAGCTGTGACCTTGCTCATACAGCATGAGAGAGGCTGTGATTTTAATTGATTTTGTTTGGTACATTCCTATCTCAGTGCTAGTTCATCAACAATATGTTGTGGTGTCGCTGTGAGTTTTATTATAAATCATGCTAGCTGTATCCTGTTTTAACTGTATTGAATGAATAGTTTGTGTTCCCCCTGTTCATCCAAATTTATTATGCCCTAAATTCTATTTCGTGCATATTCAAGCACAGGGGACAGGTTTGTAAAGAATTAAAAGTACTGTCCAGTTTGGTACATGCTACATTATATTTTCCTCTATAGTCAAATTAACATATATATAGTTGGTACCTTTTGCTCTAGTGGAATAATAGTAGATCCAAACATACTCCGTATGCATGTAGTCGTTGTATATTACTTTTACATGTCACTGTATATGTTGTTAGGTTGCTCTTTATCACTCTGTAGTAGACGTATATAGTCATAAATTTCATTTTGAATAGTCCTGAATTAACACTTTCACAATTGTTGATGGCTATATATGGCTTAATTATAATCCTATGTCTATGTGTGCTGTCACACTTTTGAATTGTGTGGAGGGTTCCGTTCAAAAAAGGGTTCAAAATTACTATGAAATTTCTTTCAAATTCCGTGTAATTTCGGAGGTGGCTGAAAAAAATCCAAATTTTCATATTATACTAATAATACAATGTGCTTTGTTGTAAATATATACCTGTAAACTCATATTTTCTATTGTTTGTGTTGCATATTCTTCACTCAATAGATATGTAGTCATAAATCAAGTTAATATTTTGTTTAGAACTATTTTACTTTATACTTAATAAGTCTCTAAAAAAATTGGTGAAATTTGACTGAATTGTTGCGAATTTCGGGTGACCGAAAAATTCTAATACTGAAATTTAAAACCATGGAATGGATTATTGCTATCTTGGATCGGAGTACACATGATGCAAGCATGGAATAATACAGACGCACAGTTTCTCTTGAAGCTAGCCGATATATATGTCTTGTCTCTCTTCCTCTTCCATGGTAAAGTTGCGTTGCACCTTTATTTGTATCAGTTTTCCTCTTTGGTGTACCTGCTGAATTCCCTAGTTTTTGGTAGTGAAGACTCAAGTACCATATGTCCTTTGATTCCCTCTGCCGTCATTTTTGACCAAACCACCTCCCCCCTTATTGTACACACACACCCCTGAAAGAGCTAGGGGACAAATTAGATAGTCCATGGCTATATATGCATCCTATTGACGATGTGCTGATGAAAGAGCGGAATTGTTGGTAGGTAGCCTAGGGAAATTGACATAGAAAAAAAGTCAATCCAACGCTTTTATTTTAAAATATTACTACATGAAAGTTTGAAAAGAATATATCATCTTGATCACACACAACCACCATGGAGGCATGGAAACACGTACAGGTTCCCAATGAAGACATATATACACAGCAAGCGAGAAAGCTACTGGTAGTCATTGCAGTCCGTGTGCGTAATTATCACCATTGAACACCACAACTACAGTATTTGGCAAAATTGTTTGTCTATAGTAGCGGAATCATGTGCGAAGCGCGCGCGTGTTCTAATATTTTTTTTTCTCGAATACGTAAAAAATTTGTGTATCATTGTAATTAAAAAAAGTTTAAAATTACACACGACACGCTTTGTAAGAGCGTCCTAGGAGGTCTTACAGTTGGGACCGGACCTTCTTAGCCGACTGATATAAACTTCGATATTACACAATAGTATACGGCCAAACTAGTAGCAGCTCAGAACCTACGGAGCTGGGCGGCTCCGCTGTTCACCGCGCGACCCTGCTTCATCATCCGAGAATAGTCTTCTAATAGTCATAGCATTGGTCACCGGCAACAGTGCATCCAGAGTCTCCACTTCGCTCGACGTCAAGTTCCCTGCAAACAAGTCATTGTATGCTCGCTTGGACGCGGATGAAACTTGTAACATCCCTAAAATTCACATTAAAAAATCACTCGCGTTAAAAATTATTTTCAAATGCATTTCAAAAACTATAAGTCATCTGAGCTCTATTATCTCCTTCTAAATCTTATCCATCTTATGTCCATCTCAATTACCTCTCTTCAATTTATCATGCACCATGGCATCGGCATCACCCGCCCATCCCTCACCTCTCTCTCGCTCGCTTCGCCTGATGCTCGACAACGGCGCGTGCGCCGACCCCACCACCATCGCTGCCGCAGCGCACCCGCGCCCGACCCCCTCACCGAGTGTAGCCGCTCGCGCGCCACCGCGACATGTTAGCCCCACCACCTTCGCCTCGCTGCTTGCACCGTGGGACCCACCTGCCTCTCCTTTCTCCTTCGCGTGCAGCAATAGCCAGAAAAAACAAATAGAGCAAGGCAAGCACGTACACAGACAACCACCCACATTTACCATTTACCATGCAAGCATACAAGCAAGTGTCAGCAGTGCACCCACACATACACACATACCGATAGCTCATGCATGCATGCAAATTAGGCACCGACCAGGCATACAAATTAGGCACCGACCACCATGCAAGGTTAGGCATCCTCCATTTGCATGCTAAGCATCTACTTGCTACACGCCGCACCGCCTATCGTCCTTCGCTTTGTAAAGATGCTTGCATGCCTCGCTACGCGCCGCACCGCCCAAGCATCCAACCACAGCGATGCCATTAGAGGCAAGCAAGCAAGCCAGTGACACATCCCTGCTTCCTAGCCTATAAAAAGGCAAGCCGGGTTGCTCTCTCACAGCAGCACGCTCAGCTCACCACTCGTTTGTCTGCTCTCGCTTCACTTGCCTCGCGTATACCGTATACAGTCGTACGCATGAGCTGGGCTCGACCGTCATCGCACGACGAGATGAGCAGCCCGTGAGCATCCCCTTGCTCTTCCCACTCTTCCTGTGGTCTTATCTTTACTTCCCTCCTTGCCTTGCCTGTGCCAGGCCGCTCTCGAGCTCCACAAGCTCAACCATGGCGTCGTTCATGCAAGAAGCAAGAAGAAGACTCTTGCTAGCTTCTCTGTCTCTCTCTCCCTTCCCATGCATGTGTGTATAACATGTGGGTCCTAAACTACAACTCCATCTAAATAGCACACACATAGTATACACCATGCACTACCAGCCAAGCCAAATGCCCACATGAACGTGATCACCCATTCCTTAATCGCTCATTATTCTTTTCTGCGCGATTAAAATTCGGCCATCTTGCAGAGCCACATGCCAACTCTGATTCCAAATATTATTCTTTCTAAATTCATCTTAAATCATGATCTATCTCTCATATAAATTTCATGATTTTTAGAGCTCATTTAAATTTATGTGATTATTTATCTGTGCTTGTTTGCATGTTGCGCTTGTTACGTACTTCTAGCTGACGGAGTGAACGAGCCGGAAAACAAGAACGCCAGGGGTGAGTACTGCGAGTTCGACGCCGAGAAACCGGACTGCCAGCAGGAGTTTGTCGAGGACGCCAACGGAGGCAAGTCCAGCCTATTCCCCTTTGATGCATGGTGATCCTATTTTTAAACACAACCCATAGAAGCCGTTTTAAATATTGCATGTACGATATACGTATGAAGTATTTTTGCTGCTTAGTTAAGACCCATTTGAATAGCCATCCTTGAATTGATATTACCTGATAATTGTTTTGTTCAAACTTAGGAGCAAATAATATGCTATAGAAAAATATAATTATTTAGTATGCTTAGGATTTAATACTCATCATGGATACTCATTAGTATGTTTTCTCAAATACAATGATTTTAAAAGATAAACTGTGTGAGTTGTGAAAATGAATTGTGGGTATGATGAAATGGTTAATGAACAAGATATAAATGGTGATTACCCTAAAGATGAGATGAATCAGTGTTCCTTTTGTGGGATGTCACGGTGTTGGGGCTTGTACCTTTTGTGGTTAAGGATGAAGATATCCGTCTTGTCTCGATTAAGGACTGAGTTGATGATTCATCTTGCCTAACTCATTTATCGTACAACCACTCGTCTTGCATGAGAAAGGCTTAGTCTAAATCCCTCTAGTTGGTATGACAATCACCTGGAGGTAGGTGTGCAACGAGACACTAAGAGATGTATGTGGAAATTAATGAATATTATATAAAATGTAAAGAGCTCTATAAATTATTGTATTATGAGATGTGGCCTTAGTGTTTCTATGGTGAGTGTCATTACTTAGCTATGGAGGGTAATGACTTTGATGGATCTGTGCTTACACGACGGTGTTAAGCTACAATATCCTACTTGTGAGGAAAGTATAAAACCTCTGCAGAGTGTAAAATTTATCTGAATAGACGTGTCCACGGTATCGGACGAGTTATGGTTTGGTTTTAACAACTAGATGGGTTAGGATGAGTGAAAATATGAGAGTGAGTGTGATTTTGGAAATGAATGGTTATCTGCCATGTGTTGTGGGAACAAGGATTCAGCAACACCTAAATTTTGATCAACCCCTTTTTCAAAAATACTATTATATATGGAAAATATATGTCTTTTGCAAAGATATTTATAAAATAAAACCCTGTATGTGTAAAAAGATAGCTTTATGCAAATAAACCAAGCCTTATCCTTGATTTACCCATATGCATAT
The DNA here is from genome assembly GCA_038087645.1 of Saccharum hybrid cultivar R570. Lineage (NCBI taxonomy): Eukaryota > Viridiplantae > Streptophyta > Magnoliopsida > Poales > Poaceae > Saccharum > Saccharum hybrid cultivar. The sequence goes on from JAQSUU010000100.1 coordinate 2,373,394, forward strand.
ACTGTTATCCCATTCGATAGGGTAAGATTGGATTTGCTGAGTACTTTGTACTCACCCTTGTTTTGTTGTACAGAGGAAGATCCGGACTTTAACTCTGACGTGGCGTACGAATAAGGTCGTGTCTGCACCCAACTAAGCCTATGGCATTGGGATCCGTCAGATGATATGTATTAGCGAGACCTTTTTCTGGGTCTATTGGACCTGTATTATGTTGTGGTTACTTTTAATCATGGCATGTCTTCATTATCCACGCTTGTCGAGATTACTGCAATGAGACCTATCTAATATAATAAATATGTTACTAGCCTTCTGGGACTAGTATTGTATCACATTTGAGTTCCTGGTTAACCAGGGGCGCTTCAAGACTAGAGCTGCTGACGGTGCGAAGCCCATCCTCGCCCCACTTGGCAGTCGAAATGTGCGCCAGCGGCTGAGCGGCGATCCGTCTGCTCCGTTTTGGCAGGGGGTTCCTTTTGGTTGGCACTATATGTCTTGGTGGGTGGCAATTAACGGTGACACTCGCTTGATCAGCACCTCCTCGATGAACCATACGAGACGCCGAGTGGCCTCATGCGGTGTGGGTGTCATGTCGTCGTCCTCAACGTCGAGCTGTCCCACCCGAGGAGGCGTGAGTTGTGGCAGCTCCTGCACCGGTAGCTGAGGCGAGGGAGCAGCCGGTGCTGAAAATGGGTCCACAATCCTCGGAGAGGCAGCCTCCAAAGAACGGCTCACGACAAGCGTAGTGGCGAGCTCCTCCAGCATCGGGTCGAAAGAGACGACCAATGCGGGAGGTCCCGCGCTCACGCATATCGCCAACGCAAGCGGGTCGGGCTTGAGGAAGCAAAGTGTGGCAGTAGAAGGGGGTGGCTTGCTGGCGTGATCGGCAGGCACGCGCGCTGTAGTCTGGTGTCGCTTGGGTGGCCCCAGCTGACCGCCCGTGGTCGTCCCCCTTCAGTCGGTGTTGACGTTTGCAACGTCTCCGTTATTGGCGCCCACTGCCACCGTGCGTAGCCGCACCAGGCACAGCTGCAGTTGCACCCAGCACAGCTACAGTCGCACCCGGCATGGCTCCAGCCACGCCCGACGCACCGCCCTGGGCACACGACCAGTTGCCCAAGATACGTACTCGGATAGTGCGTCGTAGCCGGCCATCTAGGGCACCAACTGTGCCGGAATTGGAAGGAGGCACCTTCCGTCGCTGCTTATAGTCCTGCGTGAGGTGTCAGAACCCCTTGCACCGGAAGCAGTGTGGAGGCAGCTTACAGGTTGCCACCCTGTGTGCGGTGGAGAGACAGTTGAAGCACCTCACATGTAGATATGATGGGTAGCGAGTAGGGGGCCGCTGACTAGCCGATGCAGGATGGGCCAGGTGTGCCCCACAGGCACCACCGACCGACTCCTGCGACAAGACCTCACGCTAGCTGTCAACGTCCGGTGTGGAGATGCGCTGGCAAGCGGAGCCCCATCCGCGACGCCCTAGACGTTGATGGGCGGGGACGCGGCCCTCCACGAGCCGAGCAGGCAGTCTGTGCACCAAGTGAGGGCGCGGTCGTGGCTGACGAGACCGCGTGTGCACGGGCGACACAACCGCATGTTCTAATATAAAATGTCAAGTCAAACATGTATGGGTGTGTTTGGTTTCCTGGCCAACTTCTAGCCTAGCTAGAATCCTAGCCTAGCCAGTCTTAGCTTGCTCCCACCAAACCAATCCTTGGTTGTTTGGTTGTCTGTACTATATAAGCTTGGCTAGCGCTAGAGTGCGTTTGGTTGCTTAGATTGTTTTGATACAGTCACCTCTTCTCCGAATTGGTAAGTTTACCCTTCGGCAATTGAACCTGAAACACCAGTGGCTCCTGCATGGGACAACAGACTTCGCCGCGGTCCAAACTGCAATTTTGAACAAAAAAATAAAAGTAGAAAAGTAATGGTAAGTTAGCTATATAAGTATAAACTATCAAAATTGTGCAAAAGTTTTAGAAGCATAGTACAAATGTCTCAATTTGGATGTCTTTCAGGCCTCGAATCATCTGAACAACACATAAGCTAGATATAACAACAAACAAACTCACAGAACTAGAAACAGCAGCTGAGTGCACCTAGAGGATATCTATACTCCAGAAGAATGTGGAGACAAAAATTCAGGAGTGAAGCTTGTAACCTCTTCTCCACCAAGTGCAAGTGTCACCGGTGGCTTGCTCTCACCGCTGAACTGGTCCACCGTGATGAGTTGCAGTAGATAGGGAAAACATGGTGAGACCACCAGATAATTGGACTCGATCTAACTGAAACTGCAAGAAGCGCAATTCGTCTTTCCGTGCCTCAGGCCCCTCCCCATCAACGACATCTTCAGATCCAGAAGCGCAATTCGTCCATGAGGAATTAGAAACATGACTGAAAACTGCACTACCTATAAATTTGGGTAACTTAATTGAATTTACTAAACTTCAGTTTCAGTTTGCAAGTACCATATTTTTGACAACTATAAGTCTTGTCCTTAGAGTAGTTTGTGGCTAGGTCAACCCTTATCTTTATCCCTAGCATTTACTTTAGCATCTCCAGAATATGATTTAGCTTTCTTAAGTTGCAAGCACGTTATCCTATATGTATCCCCAACCTGCTATATTGTGGTAAGGCTAATGAAATAGAAAAACTAGCCCTAAATCCTATGATTTGTGTCTATCTAACAAATGGTATCTAGAGCCTGAGTTCATCTAGGTTCTACCCTTACCCCATCCCAATCCATTGCCATGTCCCTCCACTCCTCATCCTCTTCCTCCAACCGTTCCACCACCTCCAGCACATGTTCTGCAGTGGCTGTAGCAGCCAGGCGCGAGGAGGCGGCGACCGAGCATGCAGCAGTAGCAGAGCAGGTAGCTCGCATTGCCTAGGCAGAGCTCGCTGCAGCGTGTGCGGCTGAAGCCACTCACCATGCAGCAGCGAAGGTGCGGGAGGCTGCAGTGGCTGTGCTCCGTGCGGAGGCGGACGCGGGCGAGCAAGAGGACTACGACGCCTGGGCGGACGTGGATGCAGGAGTGGCTGCTGCTGTGGCTCTGCGCCGTGGAGCGGACGGTCGAGGTGGATGCGACACCAACCGACGCGGACAACTTGGATGGACGCAGACGCGTGCGAGATCGGCGTGCTCGATGTAGAGGCCTGGCTTGACCACGAGGCTGAGTGGGAAGCACGACTGTGGGGCAGACGCGGATGCGACTTCGATAAAGTGGGCGGACACAGACGTGATCTCCACGCCCCAGGTGGATGCGGTCTCGACGGCGCCCCAGGCGGACACGACCTTGACGACGCTCTAGGTAGACGTGCAGCCGGCCGGCGAGATCCGTGCGTCGAGGTTTGCATCCGGCACGGCTAGAGGTGGAGCAGGACTTCAACCGGGAGCACGACGAATGAGACGTTGGCGCACGGAGCCCTCATAGGAGGTGTGCCTCCCCTTCCCCGGACTGGCATCGTGGTCACCGTGGCCGGTCCGGCTCCTCCCGTCGTGCAGACTGTCGTCAAGGACACCGGCGGCAGATGGCCCATGCTCACCAAAACCAACTACAACGAGTGGTTGTCGACGGTCACTAATGCTCATTTTTAACCATCAACTATTGCATGAAATAGCATGAAATGAACCACAAAGCATAGTTATAGGGTTTGATTCTAACGAGTTTCACGAGTTGTGTTATTCTCACTTGTTTTGTAGGATATTTAATATTTTACTATATAAAAGTATCTTAAGTGATGAATTAGAGCACATAATTGTGAAGAGCTCGTCGAGACGATCGAAACAGACATATCATTCGCTATATTTGGAGTTCCGGAGAGAAAGTCCCCGATGGATACGACTTGGAAGATTCAAGAAGATTCCGGAGCCATCACCAAGCAAGAGTTTTAGGGACTAACATAACAATTTCCACAGCTTTGGTGAATTGTGAATTTTCAGGGATAAAAATAGAATAACCCAAGAAGGAGTAGGAGTCAAGAAACTGAACCAAACCAAGTCAAAATTCTAGGAAAATTGACGGGAAGGTTCTAGAGGACACGAGAAGACACGAGAATGAAGCGGAAGCCCAGAGGCTAACAAGTAGGGCCGGCCAGCCCCACATGCCAGGCTAGCTAGCCTGGTCCCACCTGGAAGTGACCTCTCCTTTCTCCGACGGCCTCCAACCGACCTCTATGACGCATCTCAACTATTGTTTCAAGTCGGTTTGATCCGAGGGCTGCGGTTCACCGCACTGGGCTATATAAAGGGCAGACCGCCCCCCCTCAGGCATCTCCATCTTCATTAGCTACATCCAGAGCAAAAGCTAGGGTTTCACCCCTCCATCCAAGTAGAAGTAGAGATCCCTCTAGATGATCATCTAGTTCTAGTTCTTCTAGTTCATCTTCTAGTTCTAGTTCTAGTTCTAGTTTATCTAGTTGTAAACTAGAGATCAGGGAGAGAGGAGAGAAGAGAGCTGAGGAGGAGCCAAATCTATCGGATCTTCCTCGACATTGTACTTCTGCAACATCTGGTTCGTCTTGAGCAATCTCCAGGTTCTTCAACATTTATTTCTAAGTATTTTGTTTAGTTTTAGTTCTTACTTTATTGTATTTACTAGATTTCCGCTTATATTGAGTGCTCCAATTATCCTAGGTAATTAAAGTAGTAAGCGTTAGTGTAGACGTGGCATCTAGACTAGGGTTTACCTGAGTTTGCGCCGAATCCTTCGGATAGTTGTGGTAGCCCTAGAGGTGACAGCTCTGTTAGGCCTTTGTAATCCACCACGTTAGGGTTGGTGTTTTCATAGAGCTTTTGGCAGCCTTCTCCCAACTACTGTTTTTCTAGTCTTTTTTGAGAGTTGGAAAGGACCTGCTGCTCTGAAGTAAGTAAAGTAGAGTAAGCCTTCGACAAGATAGAACCACTTAGAAAACCCTAAAAAGCCCCTCTACCCTATAATTACCCTTTCTTTGAACGTTCCTAATTCTCTATGAAAACACTTCACGTTCCCCGTGGAAATTGATACCTTGGAATACTCCCGAGTGCCAAGCACATGGCTACTCTGTCTCATCTACCGTTATGTGTGAGGTGGGGATCACTATAGCTTGTTGGCTAGTTAGCATTCATCCTTGTGTTGGATCCCAATATGACAATCATCTGGATCAAGGGATCACACTCGGGAGACCGCAAGTCCCATGTAAATTCCCATGGCTAGGGTTTTTGGTTGGTCAGACCACCCTAGGATTGAGAGCACCATGATTTAGTTGAATTTGTTCGCCTTGTCCCTAAGTCCTAATTCTAGGCTGGGTGAGGGACTAAGGATACTCGGTAGGGATGGCAATAGGGTGAATTTAGGTTGGGTGGAGTATCTGTGGACCCAAACTCAAAACCTAAAACTACCCCAAACACCGGTTCGGGTGGTAATCCAAACCCGAAACCAAACCCGATGGATCCCTACAACCCAATTGGCCCCGAGAACCCAAAACCTACCACTATATAGCAATACAAAAAAAACAATAAGGAATTTCTAGCAACACATGCATGATATATATTACATATTCACATGTATAAACAAGTGGCAATAAACAAACACATAATTTCATGACTCAACTAAGAACAAGCTTAATAGTTTACATAAACAATTTATCAATAAACACATGCATTTTTATTCAAAATGATCTATTTCAAGACCTCCATTGGGCATCCATGGGTGAAACATGAAACCAAACCCGATAAGTCTCGGGTCTCCAAACCCAAAAACTATGGGAGTGAAATTGAACCCAAACTTGAACCTACTGGACCCAAAATCCATGGAGCCTCGACCCAAAATTGGCTCACTACCATCCCTAATACTCGGGGCCCAAGTACTCATTAGTATCCCTTGAGTCCTTCATGCTTTGAATAGGCCACTTGATCTCCTTTCATCCAATACGACGAATGCTACTTCATTTGTGTGCCTTGAGTTTTTTGAGTCTTTATTATCTAAGCTCCCTTTGACCATTATGTTCTGTAAGGTTTGGCCCTGATCCTCTAGGTTTGCGTGAGTGAACCCATTGGGTTTAGTCCCCGAGCCTCCACTAGACTTGAAGAGTCAAGCAGAGTATTATACATAACATTTTTTATCCAATTAGGTGTGCTTGCTTTGATAAAAGCGTGAAGAACTTATCTTAGGACCTCAACTCCATTGGTCCACTAGGTATCTAAATCGTAGTCTAGTGATGCTCTGGTCCCAAGTGTGTCCCTGTCATACACCTTTGGCGACACCTGCCTCATCACCAAGGCCATGTGCCTAGATGACGCTCGCACCTTGAGGGCAGTGCATGAGTGTGATGCAACCACTCCTATTAGTGCATCTAGTTAGCACACCTTAGGCGTGCCCATCCTAAGGTAGGTCAAGACACACACTTATCATGTTCCATCATCGAAGGCGGTCAGGTCGTACACCTATGACACAACGAGGGTGTCTACATCACACCCGTCTTAAGGATGTCTACATGTGCTGACCCTAGGGGTGCCAAGTTTGCACACCAGTGAGGCCATGACATTCTTGGTTTGAGGATGTCCAGACCATGTGTTATGATGTGGTGACACTTGGTCTTGACTCCCAACACCGGTTGGTGGTAGTCGTTGGATCCACTTGCCCATTGCTTCACCCCTTATAAATTTGGCTCTTGGTGCTGGGCATTGTCACCACTCACCGTTCATTTCTAGACTCCACAAATATTATGAGGGACAATGTATGCCAGCAAAGGTGTTAATTGTCAGGGTTGCCGCCCATGGTATGATGAAAATGAAACAAAGATAGTCATTCTTTGTAGGCACTAGGATAATACCAGTGATGAGGAGGGTATGACGACCCTAGGGGTCAATCTTAGGGGTGTCGGTGTGAGCTAAGCTATTCTAGGTGGGTGATGTCTATAGGAACTATAGTCCATCGTAGTCTCCCAACTCATGCACCTCTGCTCCCTAAAGATGCATATTGGAGCTGACGTCACAAACACTACTAGCAGAATGTTTGTGACTTTGAGCACTAGAGCGTAGCCCATTCGTTACCTATGGCTCGGGCAAGCCGGTGGTGTTGTGCCTAGGATCCTCACATCACTTTGTCCAGTTTCAATCCCATGCATTTGCTCATGGCTATGAGCTTGCCTAGGTGGATGGACCGAGTAGGTCGGGTTCGAAGGTAGCACAATATAACAATGGCACCAAAGGGGCTCTGGGTCCTCCCATAGAGCTTCTATCCTGTACTGGCAAACTCGCTCACTGTAGCGGGGATGAGACAAGTTCGATGTATCCGACCACCAAATGACTATTGGTTTTATTAGAGATTATGAGCCCTCCCAAGGGTTTATAAATCTTCGTGTGGCTGCACATTATGCTGTAATAATAACCTATCATGCATTCTTAACAATGTCCTGATCATCATGATCATTACATCACATTAATTTTATTTTACAGAACTATATGTCAAAAGTTATTAAGTTTGTCATTGTTGTTTTGTGGCAGATAGTCTAGCTACTGCCACCAAACAATCTAGCAACAATAGTGCCAACCAATCAGAGTTGTGTCTAGATGGATAGTGTTGGGGGGAAATATCACGGCCCCTAAGGACGAAGGGTTAATAAGCATCAACGTTAACCCACCCAATGGTTAAGGGTTACGAAACAACCTTATCCGACCCCACGAGGGGAAATCCACCTCGTCCGACCCCAAGGGCAAGGTTTCTGCCTCGCCCGACCCTAAGGGAGTAGGTCCAGGCTCAGCCAACCCTAGGACCACACTCTTCACCTCGCCCAAACCCAAGGGGACTGGCCTTGCACTATCTGACCCCATGAAGGGAGTTTCCGCCTCGCCCAATGGGATTTATGCAAATAAACCCTCAGGCAAAAGACACACGCGTGTTAGGAGGGCCATACCAATCCCAACCACTCTAGATGTGATCCGCACGCCACGACATGACCCAGAACAGTGACAGGTCGTGCCCATGCCCCATGGTAGCACATGACATGGAATAGGATAGCACTATGCTGCCTAATCCCCGTACGGCCCGCGTCACCATCTGCTATTTGAATCCTCCAACTCCTATCATGGCATGGGGCATCTTGTCTGGATTGACCAGGAACGCATGTTGCTCCAATGACAAACAAGACTTAGGGATGACGCCGTCTCCATCCCACGCATGATCGAGGGGCCCATGAGGAGAGAAAGAGGAGCGACACCGTAGAACACCCCATGCCTTTGTTTTTCTCTTTCTTCTTTTCCTTCTTTTCCTCTTGTCTCCCTTCACTGTAACCTACCATCCCTTTCAACTATAAAAAGGGAGATAGGGTGCCCCTTGTAGGGCATCGCAAGAGAAGTAGTCACGCCCCTTTTCAAGCACACAAACACACTCAACCCATAGAGACATGGGAGCCGATCCCTCTCTCAACTGTTTGTAACCTCTACTACAAACTCAAGTGCAAGTAACACGAGCCGCTCGCCACTAGACGTAGGGACGTTCCACCCAAACTAGTATACATTCTCGTGTCCTCTCTACATACCATCCGAGCCCAGATGTGTATACAAATTTACTCGTTGGTGTCAATCTCAAACACCGACAGTTGGTGCGCTAGGTAGGGGCCTTTGCACGTCTCGACGTCACCACCAGGCTTCGAATGGCCATCCATGGCATCAGCTGAGTCCCCGGGGCGCACGTGCATTTTGGGAGCCTAGATTTCATCGTCACCATAGAAGGGGAGCTGGTGAGGGCTCTCGCCCCCAGCCTCCTCCCACCACCAGCCTCGACGCGATCGTTGAGGCTCTCTAGGAGCTACAGTTGAGCACTCTAGGGGTGTAACACCCTGGTGTTAAGTGTGCATTAGCATTTGCAAAGCATGTGCATAAACATCATCATGTATTCATAAGCATCACATGAAATATAGACTTGAAACATGTTAATGAAACATACATGTTGCAATGTGTTGTTTCGGTAGATTTAAAATTGTGTTGATGCTTGTTAGGACTTGTATGTGATTGTTTGAGTAAATGAATAACTTAGAAATGTTTAGTAAATAATTTGGAGCGAGGTTTGTATTCAAAATTTTCCCGAATTTTTCTTTTAAAAAATAATCTAGAAAAATAGAGTTTTGATTTAAAATTGACTTTAAATCCCTAGTTCAAAATCTAATTGGATTTTAGCTTGTCTTCTTTTAGCAAAGTTGAAGACTTAAAAATCTAGATCAACTTTTGTGTTGGGATCATTTTCTGAAAATGTCTTTTTCTAGTTCAAAATGGGGACTTTATGCTATTTCATTTGAGTTATAAAAAGAAAAAATGAATTTCTTTTGGTATGGGCCGCCCGTCCCTTCTAGCCTGCTCGCGCAAGCCGGCTCGGCCTAGCTCCGCGCCTGCCTCCGCGCGCGTTCGCTACTGCGCCCGACCGCGTTAGGAGGCCGCCATGCGCCGGCGATGGCGGTAGCTGGTGCTCCGGCGGGCACCACAACCGTGCCCTTGCCTTACCGGCCACTCGCCTGAGCTCCTCCCTCCTTCCATTCCCCACTCACCCCTCTTCGCCCCACAGCAACAGCAGCCAGCCATAGCGGTAGCTCATTAGAGAAATAAGCGCTGTCGCGCCATTCTGGCCGTGGAGCTTCACTTCTCCGCCTCTCTCTCCACCTTCGCCTCCGCCCGCGCTCGCTTAACCTCGCCGTGCCTCTGGTGAACCCTATCGGCAAGGTGAGCAGGCTAATCGGTCGGTTTCCCTCTGCACCGTCATGGCCGAGCTCGCCGGAGCTCGCGTCCTTGCGACGCAACCCACTCCGCCTCCTTTTTTCCACCTTGATCTAGTGCTTCTGCGTCGCCTTAGCACCGCAAGGCCTCTGCACCCCCTCACTTGGTTTTGACATGGCCGCACATGCCAGTGAGGCCGCCATGCACCGCCACCACCCACCATGCACGCTGCGTGCCCACTCCGGTGGGCCGCTCGGCCAAGCCGTAGCCCCTGATGCTTTTGTTGGACATGACTATTAGCTGTCACTATATTTCAAAGTACGTGTGTGTGTGAAGTCTCAAACTAATTGCTTCTGCTACTTTATTATGAACTTGGTTTATAATAACTTTATGTTTTAAACTCCGATGTATTTCAATGATGTTGCTAAATTTATGTCATATGTGAATGTGGCTGCTAAACTTGTATGATCTTGGTTGGTATGTTGGTTGGTTTGAAATCCGTTGTGATTTCACGGACTACCGCGTTATACGGGCTTTAGTTTGCTAAATTATCTGCTTCAACGGGTGATTTTCTTACTTAATTTTGTATAATTGGTCAGTTCTGTTACAGCTGCCATTGGAGTAAGGTTTAGCATGTTACTATTCACATATGTATTTAAAACAAAAGAGTGTTTAAACTTATGATTTAAAACTTAATAGTGGGCTAGTGGTCATATCCTTTATGCCCAGTTGAGGACTCTAGGTGGCTTATTTAAGTACTGACTTGGGGGTCCTTGCATTATATTTCTATTTCGTTGCTCATACGGCGTGCTATTGTATGAGTGTCATTCGTTTGAGTGGTAATGTATGGATCATTTACCTCTACACCTCGGTAAGTGTGAGTTATGAGAGCATGATCGGATACACCACCGATCTAGGGAAGTGCTTACGTGATGCTGAATTATCTACATGTTATACGCATGTTTATATGAAAGTGTCCCATGTGTGGGTGATTCCGTCCGTTGAGGCGATGCCGTCAATAGGATGATGGTTCAGGTAGTAAGCACTACATGTATGTGTATTTGGGAATACACCTATGTGGGAGTGTATAATTTTTAATTCTGCAATGCATTCATATTGTGGGATGTGGGCTGAAATGATTCTTCTGCAAGTACCAAATAGTGCTAACGTGTAGTATGTATTAGTTATGTATATATGAGAGACTGTTGTATGCCACCGTCTATATTGCTAGAATTTATTTATTAAGTTTGTGAGAACATACGGAGCGTGCATGCATCATGTTGTTGTTCATATCATTCATAGCATTGTTCCTCCTCTTATAAGTTGATTATCTCATTTTGATAAAATGACAACTCAATATTTGTTCTCATAAGGGTAATAAAATTTTGCTACAGATGGCACGCACGAAACAGACAGCTCGCAAGTTTGCCAAAGGTAGAGCTCCTCGCCACCAGCTTGCTCCTCATACCCATTAGCGACACACCTTCCTAGGAGAGTTCGGGATGTCTACCTTGTTGTGGAGAGTGCTCAGCCATGTAGGTTATCCTAATGGGATGTAGCCTCGCTATTTTTGGAGAAATGATCAGTTGGGTGAAGGTCTGTTGGTCACTGTGGAGGCTATTGTTTGCCCTAGAGGTGATGGTTCTGAGTGGACAGGTTGGCGCTATGATTCCACTGGTAGGACTGCTGAGGAAGCGGCTGACAGAGCTGCTTTTGGGATACTGAGGGACATTATGGACTATTTTCCTCAGGAGTTGGCAGCTGCTATGGCTAAGGTCTTTTCGAGGGGCAATCCCTCCACTAACTCTTGGTAGCAGGCTAGGGAAAGATCTCTGGAGATTGGAGCAGCTGAGGAGTAGCACAGTGACAACCCTGCAATGAGTGCCATGTTCACAGTAATGAAGGCTTTTGATGGAGTAGATGGCAGTCTGAGGCGTGTGTCTGGTGCACTTGGCTAGGCCCATGATGCTAGGAGTCAGCTTCAGAGGGACCACGACACTGAAATTGAGAGGCTCAATGCGGAGATGGCTTAGCTGACCTGCCAGAGAGATCAGGAAACATAGAGGATTGGAGTGTATGAGGGAGACATCCGTGTGCTGAGAGAGCAGCTTGAGCATCTGACCACAACTAATAGGAATAGTGAGCGCATGTTGATCCATGTGCTCCATCAAAGGAATGAAGTTTGGTCTGAAGAAGATGGTTTGAGAGCTCGATAGGTTGAGCTAGAGCAGCAGTTGGCCAATGCCGAAGAGTACAACAACAACCTACACGAGTGAAAGTCCTATGTTTGGTATTGGTAATTAGTGACAATGCCTAAGTGCTAATCATATGCATAAGAATGTGTGTAGCAATGATGATTGACACGGGACATGGTGAAGCATGGTGATCAAGTGACGTGATGATGAAGTGATTACCATGATGTGGAGTTGGAACAAGGTGCAACAAATGATGCTCAAGGCAAAGGTATCATGTAGGGTCTTTCATTTTGCATCCAAGACACCATAGAGGGTGTGGATGCCTTAGGATCGATAGCCGTACTATGAAGAGGAGAATTCTCTTTGCAATTGAGTCCTACATGTGCCTCTAGGTGTCATTCTTTGATCATATGCATTAGGATCTAGTAAAGAGCTAATGTAATGCCTTGAAAAATGATTGTGAAAATGCTAACATACATGCACATGGTGATGTACATTTGGTGGTGTTAGCACATTTACAAAGGTGGTGGAGTTTGAGCAGTAGAGAGGCGTTTTCGAGGAAATGAAACGCTTATTTTCTATTGCACCGAAGGATGGAAAAGGAGGCGAAGTCATGGGAGTGTTAGATGCTAGTCTCGGGAGCATCGGACGTTGACGTCAGCGTCTGGTGGCTTACCCTCAATCATGCGCTGCTGAGAAGGAGGCGTCAGACATGGTGGTGTTGAAGCGACGTGACAGACGTCGGGCGTCAGCATCTGTTTGTCACGACGTCAGTAGCTCTGCTGGCCTCGGTGACGACAGACGCATCAGGTGGCGGAAAACCAACGTTTGGACCTGACTGGACTGCGTCTATCGAGCATCGGATGCGTGGACCTTCAAGCGATAGACACGTCTGTTGAAGAAGTTTTTGACCATTGGCTTTTGAATGCTCAGGGACACATGGCATCATCTTGAGCGACGGATGTTGGATGCCGCGTTTGTTGCAAGCACGACAAACACGTCTGGTGACCCCGCGTTCTGGAATAATAGCTCTATTTGAAGGGGTACCTCTATATATATGTGTTGGCCGGCTTTGGGCTCCATCTCTTGGCACTTTGACATACTTGTGAGCATCTTGAGCTAAGCCAATGCCCTCACACTTCTCCCCACTTATCTCCTTATATTCGATTGCAATCTTTGAGTGAGATTGAGTGATTCAAGTGTATTGATCATTGCTTTGCATCTAGAGGCATTTGAGGGATTGTTTTGCTGTGGGATCTCTTGTTACTCTTGGTGGTTGCCACCACCTAGATGGCTTGGTGCAGTGGTGGAGGTCCGACACGTGTTGGTGATTGTTCGTGGCCAGCTCTGGTGATTGGTTTGTGAGGGGTTCTTGTGGTTCCCCGGTGGAGCACCGAATTCCAACTCTACTGGATTGCTCATGTTATTGCAACTCTTAGCCATTGGTAGGTTCTTGTGGTGCCTTTTGAGAGGCTCGGTGTGTTAGACTGATTAGCCACCGAACCACATGGTGTAAGGGGACACAACAGGGACTAGCGTGCCGGCAAGCATGTGAACCTCGGGATAAATCATTGGTCTTTATCTGTTGATTGTGATTGATTCATCCTGGTGTTTGGTTGTCCATTGGAATTATTGATTGGTTGGCTCAATTCATCGCCCCTCAGTGAAATCAATTCTATCCTTCTCTCACATTACTTTTCTAGTTGTTCTTTGCTTGTCTTAGTAGCTTTGTTAGCTTGAGTAGAGTAGCTTGTTTAGTTGTTACTCTTGCGGTTTAACTTGTACGGTTAAGTGAATCAAAACTATAATTGCCAATTGGATAGGTGGCTTGCAAACCCCTCTTAGGCTAGGCAAAACTTGTATCCTGCTAATTGTTATTACTAATCAACTTGTCTAGCACATTTTGTAGAAAGTTTTATTAGGCTATTCACCCCCCTATAGCCATAAAGACCATTCAACAAGAAGGTTCACTAGCTGCATAACTAGCTCCACCCTTACGTTCCTCCTAGAGCAGCAGAGATGGATCTGGATGAGGATGAGGATCCCAAGGAGCCTGAGGCACTAGCTGAGGATGGCGATGATGATGCTGATGGTGACAATGGCAACGTCTCCGACTTAGACAACGAGCATGACAAGTAGGCTTGTAGTTGTTGCGCTAGCTACTAAGGTTTCTTTTGCGATGATCTTTTGCATGGTTGGCATATCTGGCATGTATTAATGAGTAGGATGACTAAGACTTGGATGTAATGTTGGAAAACTTGGATGTGTTTACGGCGATACCTGAACGTCGGAAAGTCCAGTGTATATATGCTGGCAATTTGGTTGTAATGGACATGATGTGCTGCGCTTAAGTAATCTAATTAGTGATGTTGTGTTAATTGGAATGACTTATTGTGCCTCTATTTTATTGTATGAATTTATTCTCTCCAGTGAATTTAGTACAACATATTTTTTTCATTCACCTGCAACTACTACAACATCGCCTAATAATTACTATTGCTAAAATATATAGATGATCCACCACCACCTCGCCTAATATACTACTGGGAATGACAACCGTGATCCACCACCACCTCCTCCTCCACTATACACCGCAGAACAATTATTCGCGTAGTTCCTGGAAAGTCAGCATAACATGGAGAACATGCAGCAAAACATGGAAGCTGCATTACGCAACATTGCTGACAACACCTGCCGTGGGTTAAACCAGGGCGAACATGAAGTGAATCAATATAGCAGTTTCAAGGAATTCGTGGATACCAGGACACCGATCTTCAAGGAAGCGGTAGAGCCACTAGATGCCGAGGAATGGATAAATACCACGAAAGACAAGTTTCGTGTGCTGAGAATGACCGAGGTGTTAAAAATTAAATATGCAGCTCATCAGTTACAAGGACCTGCAGGGATGTGGTGGAAGCATCATTGCACCACTTTTCCTCCTAATGCTCACATTACATGGAGAGAATTCACTGATGTCTTTCGTGGAGTTTACATACCACCTGGGCTGACAGAAATGAAATTGGGAGAGTTCCTAGCACTAAATCAAGACACCAAGATTGTGACTCATTATTTGCATGCTTTCAACAATTTATGCTATTATGCTTCTAACATGGTTAACACTAATGCCAAGAAGATTACAAGTTTCAAGAGAGGTCTGAATCCCAAAATGATGAAGCATGTGGCCAATACAAGAACTGGGTTCAATGACTTTATCAGTGACTGCTTGAAGCAAGAGAAGAACAACAATGTGTATACTGCATCCAAGACTCGCAAGAGGGTCTTTGAGTCAGGTCCATCATAGCCAAGAACTCCTATGGCTAACTGTTCTGCATATCATCTGTCTGCTCCTGATGCAAGGTTCAGGCCGCCACAGAGAAAGAATTAGAATGTTCAGCAACCTTAGAGGAATCAGAAGCCGTTCAAGATGGTGGTTCCACAGACTAAGACAGGACAAGGCAATTCATCTAGAGCTGCTACTCAGGTGAGGGGACCATGCTACAACTGCAACCAGTCTAGGCATTTTGACAGGTATTGCCCATTTTCCCCAAAACAGAAGGGCCCGTATCTAGCGTGTGTGCACCATACCACCATAGATGATATTCTTGAAGGAGAGCCTGTGACAGCCAGTATGTTTTCTATCAACAACCACCCTGTAGTCATTTTGTTTGATTCTGGATCATCTCATTCATTTATAAGTCAAGCATTTGCTAGAAAGCATGAGCAAAAGATAGTTGAGTTAGAATGTGCTTATCAGATAAGTTCAGTTGGGGCTGATCTGTTAACTAATTAGATAGTTCAGGGGGCAACCCTGAATATAGCAGATAGACAGTATAAGTTAAACTTGATAGTCATGCCAGGGTTAGTTTTGGATGTAATTATGGGAATAAATTGGATAAATAAGATGGGGGTAGTGATTGATGTTGGGGGTAGAACTATTTCTCTCAAGGAACCTGTTGGAGAAGGCACTTTTCAAGTAGTGTTACCTCATAGAATAGATCTAGCAAGTACGACCTATGCCATCCAAACCACTCTTCTAGCTAAGATTCCTATAGTATGTGAGTTCCTAGATGTGTTTCTAGATGAGTTACTCGATCTTCCACCGGATAGGGATGTTGAGTTCGCCATTGAATTAATCCCTGGAACACCACCGATCTTGAGAAGGCCTTATTGGATGCCTCCAAATGAGTTAGCTGAGTTGAAGAAGCAACTTCAGGAATTGTTGACCAAGGGTTTGATTCGTCCGAGTTTGTCTGAGTGGGGTTGTCCCGCACTGTTTGTTGAGAAGAAGAAGGATAACTCTTTGCGGATGTGCGTGGACTACAGGCCACTTAATGCAGTGACAATTAAAAACAAGTATCCTCTACCTCAGATTGATATCTTGTTTGACTAATTGTCAAAAGCCAAAGTATTTTCTAAGATAGATTTGAGATCAGGGTACTATCCGATCAAGATTAGGCCACAAGATATACCTAAGACCGCGTTTTCTACCAGATATGGGTTGTACGAGTATCTTGTCATGTCCTTTGGCCTAACAAATGCTCCTGCATACTTTATGTATCTGATGAATTCAGTCTTTATACCAGAATTGGATAAGTTTGTGATTGTGTTTATTGATGACATCCTAGTATATTCAGAGAACGAGAAGGACCACGCAGAACATCTAAGAATTGTCTTGACCAGACTCTGAGATCATCAGTTGTATGCCAAGTTTAGTAAGTTTGAGTTTTGGCTGAAGACAATTCCTTTTCTTGGTCACGTGTTGTCAGAAAATGGAATTTCAGTAGATCCTAGCAAGGTGCAAGAGGTTATGGATTGGAAGGCACCAACCACAGTTCATGAGGTTCGGAGTTTCCTTGGATTAGCCGGTTACTATCATCGTTTCATACCAGATTACTCTAAGATTGCCAAGCCAATGACTAGTCTGCTACAGAAGGATCATAAGTTCACTTGGGCTAAGGAGTGCGAGCAGCTTTCCGTACCTTGCGAAAATTGTTAACCACTGTTCCTATTCTAGCGCAACCTAATATAGAAAATTCATTTGATGTGTTCTGCGATGCATCCAAGAATGGTTTAGGATGTGTTCTTATGCAAGATGGAAGAGTAATTGCTTATGTCTCACGTCAATTAAGGAAACATGAGGTTAACTATCCGACACATGATTTAGAGCTTGCTGCTATTGTGCATGCTCTAAAGATTTAGAGACACTATCTGCTTGGGAATGTGTGCAACATCTTTATAGATCACAAGAGTCTCAAATACATATTTACTCAATCTAAATTGAATATGCGACAGAGAAGATGGTTAGAGCTGATCAAGGATTATAACCTGAATGTACACTATCATCCGAGAAAGGCTAACGTAGTAGCAGATGCCTTAAGTAGGAAGTTACATCTTCTTGCTGTGCAGCCGTTGTTAGAGGATGGGTTCAACCTGATGCATCGTGCTATGTTGTACAATATCTAGATTAGTTGTACCTTGGAGAGTAAGATCATAGAAGGCTAGAAAACAGACAAGGGGATATTTCATATCAAGGAGAAAATGAAGAAAGAACCGACTAAGCATTTTAGAGTGGATGAACAAGGAGTGTTATGGTTCGATTACCGTCTTGTTGTACCTAAGGATTGAGAGCTCAAGAACAAACTGATGGATGAAGCTCATCTATCTAAGCTATCCATCCATCCTAGAAGTAGCAAAATGTTTCAAGAACTGAGACCTCGTTATTGGTGGACAAAAATGAAGAAAGAGATTGCAGCTTATGTTGCTAGATGTGATACGTGCTATAGAGTGAAAGCTCTTCAATGAGACCTACGGGTTTGTTGCAACCTTTGTCAGTACCAGATTAGAAATGGGATGATATAAGTATGGATTTCATCTTAGGTCTTCCCACCACTTAGAAAGGAAATGATTGAATTTGGGTGATTGTAGATCGTCTTACCAAGTTAGCTCACTTTCTACCAGTTAAGACTGGCATTTCGACCGCCTTAGTATGCTGAGAGGTACATTATAGAAATCGTTCGATTGCATGGTATATCGAAAACTATGATGTCTAACAGAGGGTCCCAGTTTATAGCTCATTTTTGGGAACATATACATAAAGGTTTGGGTACCAGTTTAGTCCGCAGTACTACTTACCACCCATAGACAGATGCCCAGACAGAGAGAGTTAATGCTGTTCTAGAAGATATGTTGAGAGCTTGTGTATTATCTTTGAAGGGTTCATGGGAATCATGGTTACCTTTGGCCGAGTTCACTTACAATAATAGCTATTAAGAGAGTATCAAGATGGCTCCGTTCGAAGCCTTGTATGGCAGGAAGTGTAGGACACCATTGAATTAGATTGAGCCTAGAGAAGAAGGTATTATGAAATTGATTTTGTTGAAGAGGCTGAGAAAAAGGTCCGTATTATCCAACAAAACATGAAGGTTGTACAATCACATCGGAAAAGTTACGCAAATAGGAGAAGGAGACCGCTTGAGTTTGAAGTTGGTGACTATGTCTATCTAAAGGTTACACCAATGAAGAAGAAACGGTTTAGAATTAAGAAGAAGCTTGCTGCTAGGTTCATAGGACCATATAATATAATAGAAAAGAAGGGTACAGTGGCTTATAAATTACAGCTACTAGAAGCGATGAGTTCAATCTTTCTAGTCTTTCATGTATCATAATTGAAGAAGTGTTTACGTGTTTCGGAAGAGAGAATAGAACCCCAGGGCATTCAGATCAAATCAGACTTGGAATATCACGAGCAACCGGTTCGAGTTTTAGATGTTAAGGACAGGGTTACTCGGAATAAAGTGGTGAGAATGTATAAGATACAATGGAGTCATCATGATGACGGTGACGCGACATGGGAAACAGGAGACTATCTGCAAAAAGCCTATAAAGATTTTTTTTATAACAAATGGTTCGTAACTCAAATCTCGGGACGAGATTCTTATAAAGGCGAGGGCTATAACACCCTGGTGTTAAGCGTGCATTAGCATTTGCAAATCATGTGCATAAACATCATCATGCATTCATAAGCATCACATGAAATATAGACTTGAAACATGTTAGCGAAACATACATCTTGCAGTGTGTTGTTTCGGTAGATTTAAAATTGTGTTGATGCTTGTTAGGACTTGTATGTGATTGTTTGAGTAAATGAACAACTTAGAAATGTTTAGCAAATAATTTGGAGTAAGGTTTGTATTCAAATTTTTCTTAAATTTTGCTTTTAAAAATAATCTAGAAAAATAGAGTTTTGATTTAAAATTGACTTTAAATCCCTAGTTCAAAATCTAATTGGATTTTGGCCTGACTCCTTTTAGCAAAGTTGAAGACCTAAAAATCTAGATCATCTTTTGTTTTGCGGTCATTTTCTAAAAATGTCTTTTCTTGTTCAAACTGGGGACTTTATGCTGTTTCATTTGAGTTATAAAAAGGAAAAAATGAATTTCTTTTGGTATGGACCACCCGCCTCCCTTTTGGCCCACTCGTGCAAGCCAGCCCGACCTAGCTCCACGCCTGCCTCCACGCGTGCCCGCGCCCAACCATGTCAGGAGGCCACCACCGTGTGGCCGCCATGCGCCAGCGACGGCGGCAGCTGCTGCTCCGGCGGGCCCCGTAACCGCGCCCTCGCCTTACCAGCCGCTCGCTCGAGCTCCTCCCTCCTTCCATTCCCCACTTGCCCCTCTTCGCCCCACAGCAACAGCAGCCAGCCGCAGCGGCAGCTCGTCAGAGTAATAAGTGCCATCGCGACATTCCGGCCACAGAGCTCTGCTTCTGCACCTCTCTCTCTCCACCTTCGCCTCCACCTACGCTCGCTTCACCTCGCCGTGCCTTCGGTGAACCCTATCGGCAAGGTGAGCAGGCCAATTGGCTAGTTTCCCTCCGCACCATCACAGTTGAGCTCGCCGGAGCTCGTGTCCTCGCGACGCAACCCACTCCGCCTCCTTTTTCCCCCTTGATCTAGTGCTTCTGCGTCACCTTGGCACCGCAAGGCCTCTGCATCCCTCGTTTGGTCTTGCCGTGGCCGCACACACCAGTGAGGCTACCATGCATCGCCACCACCCACAATGCATGCTGGTGTGCCCACTCTGGTGAGCCACTCGGCCAAGCTGTAGCACCTGATGCTTTTGTTGGACATGACTATCAGTTGGCACTGTATTTTAAACTACTATGTGTGTGAAGTCTCAAACTAGTTGCTTTCGCTACTTTATTGTGAACTTGGTTTGTAATAACTTTATGTTTTAAACTCCGATGTATTTCAATGATGTTATGAACTTTATGTAATATGTGAATGTGGCTGCAAAACTTGTACGATCTTGGTTGGTATGTTAGTTGATTTGAAATCTATCGTGATTTCACAGACTACCAGGTTATACGGGCTTAAGTTTGCTAAATTATCTGAGGGGTTTGTACCTCGGAGCACCACCAGGTCCTGGACTTCGATTTTGAGAGATTGAAGTGCCAGCTCGCTATCTATCTAGGACCTAACCCATCCTAGGAAGACCTGTGTGCCATTACCTTCTCCTTTGCCAACGTCATGACATAGCTCACCGGTGGGGAGCCGATCTCTCCAGATGTTCTCACCCGGGATGCCTCGGCATCATACCCGTTCGGCTTGCGTAACGCCGTGGAGACTATTGCTAGTTTCATGGCACAACGTCTTCGTCCCCTTCCCGTGGACAGCAAGTTTGTCGGGATGGAGGACTACATCATGGACTCAATCCACGATCTCCTAGAGTTAGGCTCAGATACGTTTTCTGATTCTAGCTCTAGCGGAGGGAGCCACCACCCCTAGCAGGAATTGTCACAGAACCGCCTAAATTATAAGAGCACAAGTCCAAAAACAATCGCCGGAGCGATCAAATTCTCAAACTTGAGCCCATATAACTCCGGTAGTCCACGAAATCTCGAGGGATTTCAAACCAAACCATAATGAGCCAAGATCGTAGTGATTCAGCATACACATCATTTGTTACAACAGTTCGCAGATATATCTCATACATTGGAGTACAAATAATTTATTACAAAACCAAAGTAAAGATTAGCGGAAGAAACATAATTTCTGAAACCATTTGAAGTCAAATACTGCCAGTACATAGTCACATCCTGCAAAAGCATACTAGAAGAGATACTATAGAGACCACACCCATATGGTCTAGTCTTCATGCCCACAAGGCGAAGACAATACTTGTGGCAACAAGTACGAATTTGCTACCTGCAACAGGTGGGAATAAACCCTGAGTACGAGAAGGTACTTAGCTAGACTTACCCGTCAAAAACCAGAAATAAGATGACACCAAGGAGTATACAAGGCTTTATATAAGTGGGCTGACTTGACATATTTGCATAAAAGCTTAAGTACAGATAAGTAATCATTATTGCTTTAAGCATCAAGTTAATTATTATTAACATGTCCTCTAGATTAGTACGTGTACTATAGCAATCACTTGATTCAGCTAAGCAAACAATAGTAACCCTATCAGGTTTATAAGGCCATCATTATATCATCATCATCTTCAGAACCATCAGTATATTTAGTGAAATCTACGTTGCCTCTGCTCTGTCAAGTTTCTCACTATCCGGGAGAGACGGCGATTCGAATCGATTCCAACTCAGCTGAGGGGGTATTCCTAACACCAACCGGGCATACTTTGCAAGAGTCATCAACAGTCACCTTTGGTACAACTCAGGATGGGCCCAAATAGCGCCGCACTCTCAGGGATTCTAGTGGCCAGGAAGCTTAGGACTTTTAACTCACCTGCCCTTGGTCCTACCTGGCTCCCCTCCGAGGCAACTTACACTTTTCGGCTTCGCAGCCTGAGTTGAGCTACTCGGCTTCGTGGTCGGCAACCTCAGGCCGGCCAGCTAAGTGTTAGGCTGCGTTCAAAATGACAAAGGAAGTACAGTGGATCGGTCCTTAACTGACACAGACGGGGATAGGTCCACAACCAAGACCTCCATGCCTTGTTGCTTCGCTATCGACATCCCGCCCGGTCTAAATTCATTAATAACACTTGGTTCTTTTCCATGATAGCAAACATAGCCAACCATGACCCAATACTTCCTACTTTGCAGGTGATAGGAGATCACCTGACATTACCATTCTAATCAGGCAGGGCTAAGCATATAGACGATCCTGTCTACATAAGATTCATGGATTCATATATCTGGACAAGGAATGATATAATGCAGCAAGGGTTCCAAACAACTCCTACCACTTAATGCAACAATACATATAACATATATAATTAATTGCTTTGAAAGTAGGAGGCTTATAATGCTCTAGGGCTTGCCTTAACCGTATGAGGATGGTTCGGGGTTCAGCGCTCAACCACGGTTCCTTCGTCTCCTCGGGTTCCGTCAGACTGGGCCTCCTGCCCCCGAACTGGCTCTAACTCTACCGGGTACGTCTTGTAGAACTTTACCATCGTCACGTTCCTCGGTACACCTATTGCATGTATATGCACCAATAAATCTCATGTATGCACAGATGTGACATGATGAGCATATGAGCATGTATGCATGATGAATGTGACGAATAATGCAACAATCTAAGTAATAAAAGTCAAGCTACATGGTGTTCTATTCAAATCACTTCAAGCTTAGGTGTAAATTTCCTCTCTAGAATTAACATGTTTAAACGTCCATAAGTAACCACTAAGTACCACAAAATTCCTACTTAACACACATATAACAAGTTTCAGAATTTAACGCATTGACAAGTCGACTGCAGCAACTTAGAAGGTTCATAACTAGAGTTCTATAACTCCAATGGTCATGCATGAGGACAATGTGGAAAGATTATGAAATTATCTACAATTTATTTAGAAATATATAAGCATGATTTTATCATTTACCAGGTCGAAATAGCACATGCACAGAAACTATTCTAAAAAGACACAGAGCAAAACAATTCTGACTCGAATTTTACACAGCTGCCATTTCTAAACCAAGAGTCCACATGTCACCAAATTTTACCAGCAACTAGTTCATGAAGTTCTCAACAACTTTGTTATAGCTCACCAAGCATGAAAGCATCATTATCATAGGTTAATTCTCTTAACTAGCAAATCTGTCCAGAATGGCAGATTCTCTAAATTAAATAATTAATGATGATGCAAAAGCGCAATTGGACCAACCCAACTTTACTAACAGCTAGAGCATGTTAAAGTAACACCAGATCATCTCATGTTACTTGCATAAACATTTATTTAATTGACCTTCTCTATTTATTTAATTGCATAGGCATAAATGGCAATAAATATACCAATGTGTCCAGAAATCCTAATAAAATTACAGTAGCACATACATGGTACCAGAAGGATACCATAAAAATTTCATCTCAATTTGACAAGTAGAATTGGAGATATCATAATAAACAAATGTATAAGCAATATAAAGCATATACTCAAAAGGGAATTTATAACTGAAGCATGTGACCTCTAAAATTCATAAAACTTTAACTGGAGTATCCTCATAGCATGCTTAGCTTCTCACAAAAATTTAATGGCAATTGGATTAATGCACAGAGAGCTACAAAATTATCTAAATCACCTAATTAAATAAAGTGCTCAACAAAAATGATTACCAACTTCAGAAAACATAAATTGACATGCCATATTTTATTACACTACTGCAAAGTACACATCTCAAGGATTCCAGAAAGTCCACATTTTACTTTTTATGATTTTTCTACTATTTTCTACGAATTTACAAAATTCTGTACAGAAATTGCATTTTTAGAAAAAAGAAAAAACTCAAAACTAAACAGACTTCAGCAAAACGGACTGTACCGCTAGGTTACTGGGCCACCTCTGGAACCTGGCCCAACTTCCGGCCCAAAGCAGAAATAGGGGAGGGAGCCCGCGCCGACAGGTGGGACCCTGAGGCCAGAGAGAGCGGGACAGGGGAGGAGGTCTGGTCGGCGCTAGCTCGCCGCCAGTGACTTCTCCGGCGTGACCTAGCATGCCCTCGCGCTCAGCATCCTGAACCGCACCTAGGCATGCCCTTTTCCCAACCCCTACCACACTAGAGCGTAGTTGCTGACGGCGATGGCGGACAGCGACGCTAGATCGACGGCGGCGACTGACGGGAAGGCCATCGTGCGGGCAGCTAAGAGCGGCTACGTGCTCAGCGTGGCACAGAGAGTCGAACCAAGCCCCAAATGGCTTGACCGAGGCGCTAGCGAAGCTTACCTCCATGCATGGCGACGCGACGACGGCGGCGGACTGGACGCATGGTGGCGTTCAACGCCGGCGAGGCCATCGCATGGTGTAGCATATCGAACCCAACTATATCTAGCCCTGAGCAAAGTGAAACATTGAGCAATCCGAAGCTAGCGTGCATGTGCGAAACAAGACCGAGCTCGAGCTCGTCGGTGCTCATGGTGAACTCGGCCAGAGCGACGGCGCGTTCCAGCGAGCTGGAACGGTAGCGTCTAGATAGATTGTGGCTACACCTTCTACGAAGTCCAAGCAACTACAAACAAGAGATGTCGGGCCATGCAAAGCTCTGCAGAGCGCCAGCCACGGTGGACCGAGAGTGCGGCGGCGCTCCGGTCGCGGCAACAACGACGGCGATGGCCGAATCGCTCTCACCTTGCGGTCACATGCTCCGAGAAGGTGCGTAGGGTGAAGAGGAGTGAGTGGTGCGTCTGTGGACGAGATGGATTGGAAGATGGAGGCACGGTGGTGGTGCTGTCCATGGAGAAGCTCGCGGTGGCAAATGGCGAGCGGAGGAGGAAGAAGATGGGGGAAAAGGCAAGGAGAGGAAATGGAGGGGAGCTGAGGGTCTCCAGGCGGCGTGGCGACCTAGCGTGTGCGTCCTGGCCGTGGCATCGATGCGTGTTGGCCACGCGGCGTGCGCCTCATGTGCCCGGTTGGCCACTGTCGAGGCCGAGTTCAAATTTCTGAACTCTGAATGCTCTGAAATGAAGCTCAAGAGGAGTGACTGACAGGGAAATTTTGACGTCCGATTACTCCTAATCCAGGCCGATCTGGTGCGAGCCATAGTTAGAAAAATTAGAGAGGGACATAAGATCTACCAGTTTGTCAATATGGTCATGGGCTAACTCGGCTTGGTTAGTGAGATATATCGCCCCAAAGTAGGTCATCTCAAAACTGAAACTAAGTTTCAGTTAAGCCTTGACTGAACCCGACATTTCCCTGCTCCATAATTCCTAAACCAGTGAGAATTAGATGATGGCTCTATTGAGAATATCATAGAGCTATGTGAGTACTACAATCATGTCAATATGGGTTTAGGCTGGTTAGGTCTAGTTAGTGAGATACAGGGTCCTGAACAAGGGTACTTGGAAACTGAAAGTCAGTTATGACTTAGCCAAAAAGGCTAAGTGCTGAAATCAACACTCCTAGCTGCTTTGTGGGCCATGTTAGAGCAGGTTCAAGGCATTTTCATGAGATGACCCCAAAACAACTTTTGTTCCTCATGAAATTTGGCACAAACTTTGTTAAGGTGGCATAGCCATGCAAGCAACCTAAGTTGTACTTTTGGTTAGGTCAAACTAGGGAGGTTCTAGGGTCACCCATGGTCAACACATGAGTCGAGATGGAATTAGGGCAGGACCTAAACATAAACCCTAGGTCACTTTGCACCACTAACAAGATACACACATTGCCAAGGCCTTAAACACACATTAGCAACACCTATGCATAAAAGTTACTCAAGTAGGTATTGAAACACTATTGCTATAACTAATGAAACGTCACTAACATACTTATTGAACCTAATGTTGCATATGTTTTAGGAGCATGTTTCACATGTTTTCAAGCATAACAAACCTAGAACATGTAATAGCATGGTCCAGATACCTGATATTATCACTAGCATCCATAACATACACATGTTGCAATGTTGCAAGGTCATGTTTCAAGCATGGATGCACATGAAATGATGATGCTTATGGTAATGCCATTCCATGACCATGATCAAATGATGCTAACATGCAAGGAAAACACCTGAGGTGTTATAGGAATGCTTCATGGTGGAGACCTCTGACAGTCACGTCTCGAGTGCCAACGACTCTGGCAAAACCCCCCAAGAGGTTCCTGTGCATGCGGCTACGGGGGCAAGGGTCCCGCCTCCGGTGGTGGTGGCCCCAGGCCCACCACAGCTAGGACGACCGCTGCTAGAGCAGCTGCATGCACGACAGCGTGAGCTCATGGAAGCACTCCATGGGCTAGAGGAAGAATGCGCTTAGCTTGAGCATGAGATCGCGCAACGCCGCACTGAGGACAGACACGCACGAGCCAGGGCCTGTAACATTCACAAGTAGATTGTGGAAGATGGTGGCGGCCTTCCATAATTCGCCCGGGCTTGCCAGAACATCAGAGTCACGACGACCTTGTTCTGGAGGCTTCTCGAGCCAGCAACTCCTGATGAGCGCAAGACCCAGCGGGAGATCTACGAGTTGCTCGACCGTGTGGCAGAGCAGTAGGTTGAGAGCTCGCTGTCACAATGGCATGGGCTCGATGCTAGCCAACATGCGTCCGCCGGGCACAACGACAGAGGCACGTCTATCCACCAGGCGCCACGTGGCACGGGGGCTACCAACCTACCCTCGATACGAGAGCATGTCGGCCCCATCCATGACGCTCATATCATTCTGGATGCCCGTAGACATGGAAAAGATGATAGGGGACAGGACACCGACCATGGGTACCACCCTCATCGTGGTATATGCTACGACGCCAATGAGGACCGGAGCCCGAGCCCCCCACCGCTGGGGCCTCAGGCTTTTGCCCGACACATCCTCCATGCACCGTTCCCTCAACGGTACCGCACACCAGTGGACGTCCTCAAGTATTCTAGGGAATCAAACCCCGGTCTTTGGCTTGAGGACTACTGGCTTACCTGCTAGGCTGGCGGCACGGATAATGACTATTTCATTATCCACAACCTCCCCTTGTTCCTAGCGGAGTTGGCCCGGACATGGTTGGAGCACCTCCCGCCCAACTCCATCCGATATTGGGCGAGCCTAAAGGAGATCTTCGTGGAGAATTTTGAGGGAACCTACACACACCCTAGGAACCCCTAGGACCTTAAGAACTATCGGCAGAAGCCGGATGAGTCCCTCTAGGACTACATCTGATGTTTCTCCAAGTAGTGCAACAAGCTGCCCAACATCATTGATGCCGATGTCATCAGCGCGTTCCTATCTGGGACTACCAATGAGACCCTAGTTCACAAGCTAGGACAGAAAAGTTCGCGGACTACTAAGGAGCTCCTCGATATCGCCACTAGCCACGCTTCTAGCGAGGATGCGGTGGGGGTGATCTTCGATTGCTTCCAAGGCAAGGCAATGGAAGGAGGACGTCGATGAAGGTGCCTCCAATCGCTCTGGCAAGAAGAAGAAGAACAAGCAGCAGTGCGAGGGCTCACTTGTGGATACCGCCGAACGAAAGGGCAAGCGGGTGCCCCAGACCACTTCAAGAAGATGCTTGAGGGGCCATGCTCGAACCACGCCTACCCCATCAAGCATGCGTACAAGGACTGTGGGCTCATGAAAAAGTTCCTAGCTAGCATCTCCAAGAAAGGGGAGCAAAAGAGGCCCGATCCCGAGCAAGACGATGCCAAGGGGGAAGACAGTGCCTTCCCACACAAGACTGGCTGCCTCATAATTTTTGGTGGGCTAGAGTCCTACACCTCTAAGCACCGCCAAAAGCTCGAGCGTTGGGAGGTTTACGAGGCCAAATCTGCCACGCCCACCTTTCTTAAGTGGTTTGGGTCGGCCATCACCTTCGACCGGTCCGACCACCCGGAGAGCATCCCATGGCCAGGCCGGTACCCACTCGTGGTTGACCCCATCATCAACACGAAGCGCCTCACCAAAGTGCTGATGGACGGAGGCAGTGGCCTCAACATCATGTACGCCGAGACCCTCAACACCATGGGCATTAGCCGATCCCGTGTTCGCTCGACCGGGGCGCCCTTCCACGGTGTCGTGCCGGGGAAGCAGGCCACGCCCCTCGGATAGATCGATCTGCCTGTCACTTTTGGGACCCCGTCCAACTATCGGATGGAGACCCTTACCTTTGAGGTAGTTGGGTTCCACAGGGCCTAACACGCTATCCTAGGACACTCATGTTACGCGAAGTTCATGGCCGTCCCCAACTATACCTACCTGAAGCTAAAGATGTTGGGCCCAAACGGCATCATCACGGTTGGCACCTCCGTCCAGTGCGCCTACGGGTGCGATGTGGAGTGCTGTGAGCTCGCCTCGGCAATCATCGCCTCTGAGGAGCTCCTGGTCGTCCACCAGGTGGTTGACAAAGATGCACCTGATGCCAAGAGATCGTCCGGATCATTCGAGCTGGCTGAGGACACCGAGGAGGTCCTCATCGACCCTAGCGGCTCTGATGGAAAGATGGTGCGCGTCAACACTGCCCTTCCCCCAAATAGGAATGCGTAGAAGAAGTATGCAGGCCGACGTAGAAGAAGTATCGCCAAAGATTGAAGTGGGGCTCGATCCCTAGGTACCCTTCGCATAGTGCGATGAAGGCTACAATATGTTGAATCCCATTGGGATTCAGATACTGTAGCTCAATCTTATAGTAATGGAGGAGCCCCAGGAGGAAGCGATGGGCGGGTGCCGCAAGCTCATGATCGTGGAAGTGCACAAACGACACCACATAGCCGTCGGGCGACGCCACGAAGTCATGGCCGTCGGGCACTATCCACTCATGCGTGGCTGACCTTGTGCAAAGAAGACTGTGATTGACGAGGCTCTCCATGCACGCGGGGCTACAATCCGAGCAACTCCATAGGTCCATGGGAGGCTAGGGTTAAAGAGTAAAGGCTACGGTGGCGGTGACGGCAAAAGAATCAGAAGCGGCGAACCCTAATGCTGGCGATGGCAGGCAAAAAAGGCAAGGGTGCAGGTATGCGTATCAATTACGAGAGCCTAACCCTTTGGTTTTATTGGGAGGGTGGAGGCGAACGGCCAACCACCCACATCGATCTCCACGATTATCGTGTCTCGTCATCACACCCCATCAGGAGGCGTGCACATACGATCCCTGATTGCCCCCTCGAGAAACACATTGGGGAGCGATCTGCCATCCTGCCCAATGGGCCATGGTCCATAACAGGTAAGAGGGGTAGCAGGGCCAAAACGCCCCTATGGCCCAATAAGGCCCAAGAGTTTGAAGACTGGCTCGCCGAAGGGCTCGCAGCCACTCTAGGCACCTACATAGTGAGGGCAGAAGGGGATGGGCCCGCTAGCGGCTAGCAACCAGGTGCGTGTGCACCATGGGCGTCCCAACCCGTGTTCAAGTCTTGATCATGACACGACCCATGGTTTTTCTCGAAGAAAGGCTGCAAGCCCCCAAGACCGGTCGAATGGACCTAGGAACTATATGGACTAGCCATCAAGAATCTGGAGTCAATCACCAGCTGATCCCAGCTGAAACCCCACGAACGGGACGCTGGGCCCCACTCGAACTAGCCCATTAACAGCTCACCAAGCACCATGACTCGCCCAACGAGAAAAGCATGGCACGGCTCAACCCCTCTGTTTTTTCAAAAAAAATGCGTGAGGGAGAACGATTGCAAGACGAAATGACCCCTCGAACGGATCCCTATAGTGCACTGGGGCTCAGGGGGCTTGAAGTCGCAAAAGAGACCAACGGCGCGGCCATAGACCAAAGAGCAAGAAAAGCCTCTGGAGTGCCCCACTCCGTCAGAGGCTCGAGGGCTACACCCGGTGGGTGCGCTCGCGCACACCCTCTGGCAAAATAGAACCACCCAGGGATGAAGGTCTCGAAGGTTCGCCTAAAAGCCTATGAAGGAGTACCCCACCCCTCTAAAGGCTCAGGGGCTACTGTCGGGGGAAAATATCATGGCCCCTAAGGATGAAGGGTTAATAAGCATCAACATTAACCCAGCCAATGGTTAAGGGTTACGAAACAGCCTTATCCGACCCCGCAAGGGGAAATCCGCCTCGCCCGACCTCAAGGGCAAGGTTTTCGCCTCGCCCGACCCTAAGGGAGTAGGTCCAGGCTTAGCCAACCCTAGGACCACAGTCTTCACCTCGCCTGACCCCAAGAGGACCGGCCCTATGTTGTCTAACCCCGCGCTCGTTCGATGGGATTTATGCAAATAAACCCTCGGGTGAGAGACGCACGCGTGTCAGGAAAGCCTTACCAATCTCAACCACTCTGGACGCGACCTACACGCCTCGACATGACCTAGAACAGTGATGGCCCATGCCTATGCGCCCACGGCAGCCCATGACATGGAATAGGATGGCACTATGCTACCTAATCCCCGTACGGTCTGCGTCACCATCTGCTATTTGACTCCTCCAACTCCTGTTATGGCATGGGGCGCCTCGTCTGGATTGACTGGGAACGCACGTTGCTCCAGTGATGAACATGACTTAGGGATGACGCCCGTCTCCATCCCACGCATGACCGAGGGGGCCCACGAGGAGAGAAAGAGGAGCGGTGCCGTAGACCACCCCATCCCTTTGTTTTTCTCTTTCTTCTTTTCCTTCTTTTCCTCTTCTCTTCCTTCGCTGTAACCTGTCGTCCCTTTCAACTATAAAAAGAGGGACAAGGCACCCCTTGCGGGGCATCGCAAGAGAAGCAGTCACACCCCTTTTCAAGCACACAAACACACTTAACCCATAGAGACCTAGGAGCTGATCCCTCTCTCGACTGTTTGTAACATCTACTACAAACCCAAGTGCAAGTAACACGAGCTGCTCGCCACTGGACGTAGGGACATTTTGCCCGAACCAGTATACATTCTCGTGTCCTCTCTGCACACCATCCGAGCCTAGATGTGCATACAAATTTACTTGTTGGTGTCAATCTCAAACACCGACAGATAGTCTAAAAAGGACCCCAAGCAGTTTTCCAAGCCCTGAAACATGCATAGTTGAGCTATCCAACTTTCATATCCCTTGGTCCTATACTCCTATTCGTCAGCCGATGACCTCAGCATGCCCACACCAGCATCAACATTCTCCCACTCACTCTCCCTCTCAACCACTCTCCTTTCTCTCTCTCTCTCTCTCTCATAAAGAACACTTGGAGAAGAAGAAGAAGAAGAAGAAGGGGCAAAGGGTGGAGAAGAAGGTGAAGGCAAGCAGAAGGAAGGATTCAAGGACTCCCCAAGCAATTCCCTAGCCTTGGAGCCATCATCATCAATATGGGGAACCGAGAGTCAATGGGTGCTCCTCTCCTTGATTTGGTGGTGAAGAAGCAAGAATGTTCCACCTAGTGTCCTAGCCTCTACTCTAATCTAGGCCATCAACATGAGATCCCCTTAGTCGATTGGTGAGTCCTTGCCCTATCTTAGATATGTAGCCTCTAAGACCATTAAAGAAATTTAAGCTCCACACATGTACATTTCTTGGGGTTAGTAGGTATGCTCTTACTAGCTACATGATCTTTGTTATAGGCAGAAGAGAGGCTTGTATATAGTTTGTTTCAGGGTATAAGCCAAATGTATTGCTTGTCAAAGAGATGCTCCCGTCAAAGTAGACCTAAGCATTTTCGGGCCAGACCAGGCTGGAAAAAGCCCGATTATTTTGGGTTGAAAAAATCTCGCCATGACCACCCCATGGGCGAGTCGAGCTGGGCTACTGGGCTCAGGCCTAGGTGGGGCATCTACTGTTTTTTAGTTGGAAAACAAATAAAAGAAATACTTTGGACCGGGCTCATGCCAAGAAAAAAAATTTCTTGGCAGTTGGGCTCTTGTCCACTATGGCTTGTAGACGGGCCAAAACCCAGTAGGCTTGGGCCAGATTCAATTTGCCATGCATGTTCTAGTTCAAACCAACCATACCCCTCCTCGGCTTCGCATTCTCATCCTTGATGCTTGGCCATGTAACTTCAAATGTGGGGCAGTCTTTCCATGCACTTGTTTCAAGGTTAATTAGGATTCCCTATTGTTTTATTAAAACTGCACTTCTTTCATGATATCGTGGTACATCTATCTCGAGATGATGCAATTATGGTTTTGTCTTTTGTAAAACTATTTAAAATTTAAGATGCAATTTTGGTTTTCTGTTTAGTAAAACTATCTAAAACATTTTTTGAAACTAAAACTATCTAAAACTTGATCAAGTTGATAAAAAATATCAATATTTATGACATTAAATAGATATAGTAAAAATATATATTCCACGATAAATCTAGTGGTACTTATTTGACATTATGAATATCATTATTTTTTATATAAATTTATTTAAACTTGAAATGATTCTTGGTATTATGCTAGAATGATTGTAATTTTTCTAGGGAAAGAGGATGCACCTTTTTAGCAGTTGGAAAGGATGATCCTGATTAGGGATGAAAACGAAAATGATAATTTCCGATTTTCGAAAGTCGTTTTTGAGTTTTTTTCGATTTCCAGGCCTAAACGAAAATGGTAGCAATAATCAAAAAAATGAAAATGAAAACGATAAAATTAATTGGAAACGAAAGCGAAAATGATTTTGCCCTCTTCCGACCGTTTTCGAATATTACCGTATTTAGCCGGTAATTTACGTTAGTAGTTACCAATTCAAAGTATTTTAGGTCTAGTTGGCCCACATCTAAGCATCCCATCTGCACACGCAAGCATATAAAGCAAATATGTTTTTGGAAAGGAACTATACTGCAAGTATTTCATCTGTATAGGAACAAGAAGGCAATCAGTCAATTACGTACTGCATCTTAATTCTAGTTGGTCACCACGAACACGAACGAAATCTAGGTTTTAGCTTGTTTCAGACCAAAGATGGTGTGAATCGTGGTTTTTGCCTGTGGTCTTGTCAATTGTGGCTTTATTTATTACTATTGTTATGTGAGATAGGTCGAGTTTTATGGCTCTTCTCATGTTTTACAGTTTGACGTGTTTATCGTTTTCTAGATATCGTTCTCATAGATTCCGATCATTATCGATATATTTTTCGATCGACTACTGTTGTTTTCAAAATTACCGGAATATCGGTGTCGTATTCGTTTCCGACAATATCGTATCGATTTTGTTTTTGAGAAAAAAATGTGAAAATGAAAATAATTTGGCCTCCTCTCGATCGTTTCCGACCATTTTCATCCCTAATCCTGATATTCGATCGGATTGGTGTCAGAGCATAAACACATGCGAAAACGGACTTTCTGAACGACGACCAAAGGCTAGTCCCGTAAGGAAAGTGAAAACCTCATGAACTAGTCGGGCGAGCTAACCGGTTACGGGTCAGATTTTGACCAGGTACATCACTGTTCCGCTTGAGGAGAGCAGAAATAAATTCGAGTTGCTAGACTGCAATGCAATATGCTACGACTATGCGCCGAACGATTAACGTGCCATTTTGATGGTGCCGTCGGTAGGGCTACCACTTTTTTCGACGACGTGACAGGGAAATTTAGGAAATGAAGCGATCGATGGGATGGGCCTACGATCAATCAGGCGTCAATCCATCAGTCATTATGTCCATAAAATCGACGGGTCAGTCATGTGTCACCGACGACAAGGACAGTACCTGGAACCAAAAAAGCTGATGTGGTTTCGTTAGCGAGCGGATTGTAGGCTTTACAGGTTGCAGGTCAAACGGCGCGTGCGAACGCACTGTTGGGGAATTCCCGGCCGGCCGGACGAAATCTTGGGACGGAGAGCGCGGCCAAGTAAATGGTCTAGAAGTGGCCTATTGTGATGCTGGCAAGAACGCGAAAGTGGGTGCAATAATTGTACTCTCTCTACAGTTTGGTAAAAGAAGTTATTTTTGAAAAGGTTTAGGTAAAATATTATTAGAAATGTAAATCATGAATAACTTTGAAGTTGTTGAGTTTGAAAATATGAAAATTATAAGAATAGATTTGTCTTGAAAAGTACTTTCATAAAAACATACATGTATCACTTTTCAATAAATATTTTTATAAGAATAAGAAGTCAAAGTTATACTTTGGAGACCGTATCGCTGTTCAAAACGACTTCTTTTATCAATCTGGAGGGAGTACGGTGGAACTATGGAAATGACTTTATTGTGCGGGGTAGAGAGGATGCAGGAGACGATTCGTAGATAGGACTCTAGATGTTTTTAGAGACAGCTAGATCCACCACTTCTAAACTTAGATGGTTAGAAATAAGCAATTTATAGAGATGACTGCCCAGTCACACTTAGATATAGAATTCGTAGAGATGGGACTCCAAAAATAACAAAAAACAAATCCGAGGATGCCCACACACGTGGGCATAGTCACAAGTCACGTACTCACGTGACGAAATGTGCGTGCGTGCGGCCATGGGGTTTCGCACAGTCATATGTCATGGTTTTTTTTCTTGCAAAATACGCAGTCATGCGGTCGTAGGGTTCGAATCCGTGACCCCAGGCCTCACATGTAGCTATCTTGAAAAAGTTTTCAACTATAAAGTTGTAAATATCTTCGAGCAATGCAACTTTGGTTTTGGTTGTTCTCCATCCGATGTCATTTGAAAAAATGAATCTTAAATGTGAGAAATTCAAACATAATTTTCCTTAGATAAATGATTTCAAATGAAAAAGTTATCAACTATAAAGTTTTATAACTCTTGGAGATTTACAACTTCGGGTTTTGTTATTTCTCCATCCGAGGTCTTTTGAAATTTTTGAATTTCAATATGTGAGTACTTCATACTAAATTCTGGGACAATAGATTATTTCAAATAACAACTGCAATGTTTTATGTCTTTTTGATATCTATAGCTTTGGTTTGAGTCATTTCTCCATCTGAGGTCGATTGGAAATTTTGTTTTTTTTTCAATTTCAAAATGTGAGAACTTCAAACAGAATTTGCTAGATCCAAATTATGTCAAGTGAAAAAACTACAAAGTTGTATATCTCTTTGAGATATACAAGTTTGATATAAAGTTTGTCCGACTTCATTTGAAAGTTATGAATTTACTGTGTTGCACCTACTTTTAGATAAGGCTCTAGATCTAACCGCATCTAGAAATCTACTTGTAGAGGCGGTTAGATTTAGAGCCACCTTTAAAGATAGGGCCATTTATAGAGACTGCTAAAAAAAAGACCCACCAATATAAAGTGCATTTTTAAAGATGGTTCATTTTGGAAACTATATATTTTTAAAGGCAGTTTTAAATTAAGCCGTCTCTGGCGTCTATATAAACGTTTTTTTGTAGTAGTGATATAGAATGGTATGGCTGCCGCATTAGTAAAGTTATAGGATCAATAGGGCAATGAGAGGGGATCTATGTTGCATCTAATAGCTTGATATAAAAGTAGGCTTTTAAACAAACTGAACATAGCTCTGTTGGTTAGTAGTGGAACTTGTTCATTGGTTCAAGTTCTCGACTTGATGAGAGTTCATGTATTTTTCTAGATTTATTTTAAATTTAATGGTGCTATTTTTCAATGATAGGCGATATGTCCGTCTATAGCGAGATGTTGTAGTGAACGTCCATGAGAATAAGTAGAGTAAGTATGTAGGTATGTATGTGAATGTTTGCGTCTTTTGCATTTGTAATATGTTTCGCAAAAAAAAAAGTAGACTCTTAAATTAAAATTATGCTGTGGTAGTTAGAGATAGTTTAAGAGGCAACTTAAAAAGAATTACCATATATTGACATAAGTTACGAGAAAATATTACATATTTTAGAGTTTGTCTTTGATTCCCATGCTCCTTCAATTAGGCATGAATATTCATCTCGTCATGCGCAAGGAAAACACATGCATAATGTTAGATATTATGGGCTTGGCCCATTTATTTAATATCTCTATTAAACTCTATGGTCCGTACATGTACATTAATGGTTTTATACCATATGGGAATTTAATCGAGAGACGACTCTACTTAAATACTTGATCTTTGATCGATCTATTTGAGAAGTAAAAGTGGGTCACCTGGATGCCACACGCGCGCGCGCCGCCGCCGCCGCCCGGCCCGTGCCCGTGGGCGTGGCGGGCGGGCGGCGAGCGAGCGGACGGGCGGGCGAGGCCTTTATTTTTGAAACTGATGAATTGATTGGAATTGATTGGAGGAGTTTCTGGTAACTCCCGTGACTCCTGGCTCTCCGTCTCCGTCTCCTCCGCCGCAGGGGGAATGGAGGTGTGACCCCTCGGTGCCGTCGGCTTCTCGTCTTCTGGCCTCTGTCTATAAATCAAAGCCTCTCTTCTCGGTTAAGGTCTCTTGGCGAAATACACCACTTTCCAGCAGCGCAAGTTCTTCCCGTTCCACCTCCGGCGAGCACCAGAGATGGAAGAGTAGGCCTCCGGAACGCGTCTCCGTCGTGGGCTTCACCTGCTCGGGTGAAGACGGGCGATTACGTTTTTGGGGAGTGTCGGTGGTGGCACGACTACTCGCTGGTGAACCTGTAGCGGTGCCTCTTCACGGCGTCCTGTTCTGCACTGCATCGAGCGGGACGACTACAACAACAAAGCACCACCATGGCTTTTCCTGGTGCGAGCGGCTCCGCCGCAGGGTATAATCTTCTTCACCATCTTCTGAGTTTCATTATCAATATCATGATGTTCCTAGGCAATACTGCGTTCATATTCAACATGCTCTGTTTGGTTGATTTGGATGATTATAATAGTACTGGTTTACTGGTTCCTTTTAATTTTGTGATCATCATGATCTTAATATTTGAGAACACATCTTTTATATTTGTGATCATGTCTGTGATGCTACAGCTATGTAAAACGATCATGTCTGTGATATGTTTCGGCTCTATAATTTGTCTTATCTTCATGTTAACATTTGTCATGAACTGTTTCTGTCTTTTCATTCATGACTTCACTCTCTTTGTTATTGCGTTATTTTTATGGATTAAAATAAATATGAAAATGCCTTATTGTTCATCAATCCAAAAACGTAATTTCAGGCCATTTTCATCTGTTGGCTTTGCGGGCATGCTAAAGCCTACGCCGTTTGAGGGCACTCACTACAAGAGGTGGCGTGAAAAAGCCCTTCTGTGGTTGTCGGCCATGCGCTGTGGTCATGTGCTCAATGAGCAGCCTGCTACTGTGAGATCCGATGAGGATGAGCAGGCTTGGGGACATGCTGAGACCATGTGCAAGGCTGCACTGTTGAGCATCATCAATGATTCTCTGGTTGATGCCTACATACCACTCCCGACTGGCAGAGCTGTGTGGGAAGCCCTTGAGGCCCGATACGGTCTTTCCGACGCCGGTTCTGAGCTGTACATCATGGAGCAGTTCCATGACTACAAGATGGTTGATAACCGTCCTGTAGTCGAACAGGCTCATGAGATACAGGGACTGGTGAAGGAATTGGAGCTGTACGGCTGTCCTCTCCCTGACAGGTTCGTGGCAGGTTGTATTATTGCTAAGCTGCCACCTTCCTGGACTGATTTTGCCACTACCTTGAAACACAAGAGGCAGCAGTTTAGCATTGCTGAACTTGTTGGTACTCTTGATGTTGAGGACAAGGCAAGAGCAAAGGATGTTAAGGGAAAGAGCAAGGGCGGGAATGGTGAGGCGACTACTAGTGCACATGTGGTGCAAAAGTTTCGTCCTAAGCCACAAAAGAAGAAGCCCCAGCAGGAGCTTAAGCAGAAATCCACTACCTTCTTCAAGAAAGGTAATAATAAGAAGATGGGATTAGACAAGGCAAAGATGAACTGCTTCACTTGTGGGAACACTGGGCACTTTTCTAGAGAGTGTCCTGAGGCTAAGTGGAAGCCCCCATCAAAGGCGAAGACAGTCAACACCATTGAGACTGATGCAGACGCTGCTGGGTATGGTAATTTATCTGCATTTACAGTTTGTTCCTCACCTGATTGGTGGGTTGATACAGGTGCAAATATACATGTGTGTGCTGATAAGTCCTTGTTTTCCTTTTACCAGGTCGGGAGGAGTGGAGCCTTGCTGATGGGGAATGGCGCGCGTGCTGGTGTTCATGGTGTTGGTACGGTGGATCTGAAGCTTACTTTAGGGAAGACCGTGCAACTCAAGAACGTGCATCATGTCCCCTCAATAAGGAAAAATCTTATTAGTGGCTCTCTGCTATGTCGAGACGGTTTTAAACTTGTGTTTGAGTCGAATAAATGTGTTATGTCAAAGTATGGAACCTTTGTTGGAAAAGGCTATGAGAGCGGAGGCTTGTTCCACTTGTCTTTGGTTGATACTTTACCTCTTGCAGTGAATAATGTCGTTAATAACGTTAATGTTGAGATGAATGTTTGGCATTCTCGATTATGTCATGTTAATCTTGGTTGCATGTCCCGCTTAGCTGGTTTGAATTTAATTCCTAAATTTGACGTTGCCAAAAGCTCCAAATGTCATACATGTGTTGAGGCAAAACAACCTCGCAAGCCTCACAAGGCGGCTGTGGCGAGAGAGTTGGCACCACTTGATCTCATCCATTCCGATATTTGTGAAATGAACGGAATTTTGACAAAAGGTGGTAAGAGATACTTCATAACGTTCATAGATGATTACACTCGATATTGCTATGTGTACCTAATTAAAACAAAAGATGAGGCATTACATTATTTTAAAACCTTTAAAGCCGAGACTGAGAATCAACTTGAAAAGCATATCAAACGGTTGCGGTCCGATCGCGGGGGAGAATATTTCTCTAATGAATTTTCTGAGTTTTGCGCGGTGCACGGTATAATTCATGAGAGGACACCTCCATACTCACCACAATCCAATGGGATTGCTGAAAGAAAGAACCGCACTCTAACTGACTTGGTGAATGCCATGTTGGAGACAGCTGGTTTATCTAAGGAATGGTGGGGTGAGGCAATTTTAACTGCGAATCATGTCCTAAATAGAGTGCCCACAAAGAACAAAGAAATCACTCCATTTGAGGATTGGGAGAAAAAGAGATTAAATATTTCTTATCTTCGCGTTTGGGGTTGTTTGGCCAAAGTGAACGTGCCAATAAACAAAAAGCGAAAGCTTGGACCAAAAACTGTAGATTGTGTTTTCTTAGGCTATGCCATTCATAGTGTGGGCTATCGTTTTTTAATAATAAATTCTAGTGCTCCTGATATGGCTGTTGGAACGGTCATGGAGTCTAGAGATGCCACATTCTTTGAGAATGAATTTCCAATGAAAATAGGTGCATCTAGAATGTCTAGTCATGATTCTATTCTTGAACTTCATGAATCAAATATACACGCTGATGATAACACCTATGAGCTTGAGCAAAATCCTGAGAAGGATGATAATACTGTCACTCGAAGGAGTAAGAGGCAAAGAGTTGCAAAATCCTTTGGAGAAGACTTTATTATATATCTCGTGGATGACACTCCCACAACCATTTCTGAGGCATACTCCTCTTCTGATTCTGACATGTGGAAGGAGGCAGTGCAAAGTGAGATGGACTCCATTATGTCCAATGGGACATGGGAAGTGGTTGATCGTCCATTCGGTTGCAAACCTGTGGGCTGTAAATGGGTGTTTAAAAAGAAGCTGAGGCCTGATGGTACAATTGAGAAGTACAAAGCTAGGCTTGTTGCTAAGGGTTATACACAGAAGGAAGGTGAAGATTACTTTGATACTTACTCACCTGTTGCTCGATTGACGACCATTCGTGTGTTGCTATCCCTGGCTGCCTCACATGGTCTTTTCATTCATCAGATGGATGTTAAGACAGCCTTCCTAAATGGAGAGCTTGAGGAAGAGATCTACATGGATCAGCCTGATGGGTTTATTGCAAATGGTCAAGAGGGTAAAGTTTGTAAGTTACTGAAGTCCCTGTACGGCCTAAAGCAAGCCCCCAAGCAGTGGCATGAGAAGTTTGATAAAACTTTAACATCAGCCGGCTTTGTTGTGAATGAAGCTGATAAATGTGTATATTATCGGTTTGGTGGTGGTGATGGTGTGATACTATGCTTATATGTGGATGATATATTAATATTTGGCAACAATCTAAATGTGATTAAAGAAGTAAAAGATTTTCTGTCGAGTAACTTTGAGATGAAAGACTTGGGAGAGGCTGATGTTATTCTCAACATTAAGCTTTCAAGGGAGGAAGGAAATGGTGGGGTAACTCTTATGCAGTCTCACTATGTGGAAAAGGTCTTGAACCGATTTGGGTACAATGAGTGTACGCCTGCTCCTACTCCGTACGATCCAAGTATTCATTTGAGGAAGAATCACAGGATTGCAAGAGACCAATTGAGATATTCACAGATAATTGGTTCTCTTATGTACCTAGCTAGCGCAACCAGGCCTGATATCTCGTTCGCTGTAAGCAAACTGAGCCGGTTTGTGTCAAATCCGGGAGATACTCACTGGAATGCTCTTGAGAGAGTGCTACGCTATTTGAAAGGGACAATGAGTTACAGCATTCACTTTTCCGGGTATCCGAGGGTACTAGAGGGTTATTGTGATGCTAATTGGATTTCTGATGCGGATCAGCTGTATGCCACGAGTGGATACGTGTTTCTACTTGGAGGTGGTGCTGTTTCTTGGAAGTCTTGCAAGCAGACTATCTTAACGAAGTCTACAATGGAAGCAGAACTGACCGCATTGGATACCGCTAGTGCTGAGGCAGAGTGGCTCCGTGATCTCCTGATGGATTTGCCGATTGTTGAGAAACCAATCCCAGCAATTTCCATGAACTGTGATAATCAAACTGTGATCACTAAGGTAAACAGTTCTAAGGATAACATGAAGTCCACAAAGCATGTGAAGAGACGTTTGAAGACTGTCAGAAAACTGAGAAACTCCGGAGTAATTGCATTGGACTATGTCCATACATCAAATAATCTGGCAGATCAATTCACTAAGGGTCTGTCACGCAATGTGATAGAAGGTGCGTCGAGGGAACTGGGTTTGAGACCCACATAGAGTCATCAACAGTGGTAACCTATCCTATGTGATCGGAGATCCCGTGAATTAGGATGGCGAAACAAGCTGTTGATTGACTGAGGGAGAGACTCCTTAGATTATAGCTCAGTTCGTTGGAGATGCATGTCTCTCTAATACTGTTAGGCAGGATGATTAAGTTCTTAATGTGATCCGAGCGGCTTGGTATAGCGGGGATGTTGTTCTACAGAACATCCTATAAGGAACACACCTATATGAGCTCGATTGCTAGTCACAATCTATGAGATGTGGGTAATCTCTAGATGCTCATGAAAAGGCCTCGAAGTGTGACTTATATGCTTCAAAACAGAGGGAAGGCACTTGGCAGCCTAGTATCAGTTAAGAGGTTATGTGAAACTCATCTCGCACAAAACTGTCAATTCAAGGTTCTGTCCATTGTTCAGTTGTGGATGAGTGTAGCTAGCTTTCTAGATGGATGTTCAACTTAACAGTCTCCATCGAAACACTGGTATATAAAAGGAATGTGGTTCTGAGAATTTCAAACTGCGTACCCTAGAGTTTGGTGGGGATTGTTAGATATTATGGGCTTGGCCCATTTATTTAATATCTCTATTAAACTCTATGGTCCGTACATGTACATTAATGGTTTTATACCATATGGGAATTTAATCGAGAGACGACTCTACTTAAATACTTGATCTTTGATCGATCTATTTGAGAAGTAAAAGTGGGTCACCTGGATGCCACACGCGCGCGCGCGCCGCCGCCGCCGCCGCCCGGCCCGGCCCGTGCCCGTGGGCGTGGGCGTGGCGGGCGGGCGGGCGGGCGGCGGCGAGCGAGCGGACGGGCGGGCGAGGCCTTTATTTTTGAAACTGATGAATTGATTGGAATTGATTGGAGGAGTTTCTGGTAACTCCCGTGACTCCTGGCTCTCCGTCTCCGTCTCCTCCGCCGCAGGGGGAATGGAGGTGTGACCCCTCGGTGCCGTCGGCTTCTCGTCTTCTGGCCTCTGTCTATAAATCAAAGCCTCTCTTCTCGGTTAAGGTCTCTTGGCGAAATACACCACTTTCCAGCAGCGCAAGTTCTTCCCGTTCCACCTCCGGCGAGCACCAGAGATGGAAGAGTAGGCCTCCGGAACGCGTCTCCGTCGTGGGCTTCACCTGCTCGGGTGAAGACGGGCGATTACGTTTTTGGGGAGTGTCGGTGGTGGCACGACTACTCGCTGGTGAACCTGTAGCGGTGCCTCTTCACGGCGTCCTGTTCTGCACTGCATCGAGCGGGACGACTACAACAGCAAAGCACCACCATGGCTTTTCCTGGTGCGAGCGGCTCCGCCGCAGGGTATAATCTTCTTCACCATCTTCTGAGTTTCATTATCAATATCATGATGTTCCTAGGCAATACTGCGTTCATATTCAACATGCTCTGTTTGGTTGATTTGGATGATTATAATAGTACTGGTTTACTGGTTCCTTTTAATTTTGTGATCATCATGATCTTAATATTTGAGAACACATCTTTTATATTTGTGATCATGTCTGTGATGCTACAGCTATGTAAAACGATCATGTCTGTGATATGTTTCGGCTCTATAATTTGTCTTATCTTCATGTTAACATTTGTCATGAACTATTTCTGTCTTTTCATTCATGACTTCACTCTCTTTGTTATTGCGTTATTTTTATGGATTAAAATAAATATGAAAATGCCTTATTGTTCATCACATAATGTGGTGGTGGGTGAATTGGCATAAACTAAATGTGTTTTTTTTAAAGGATGACAAAAGCTGTGTTGTAATTTTATTAGAAGGGGAAAAATCAAAAGGTAGTTACTAATACTCCTGGAGTATTTCAGGATTGCAAGAGGAAGGAGGATTTCTTGATTTTGTGGCTTTGCAAGGGTAGCAGTACTGGGAATGACTAAGTTATCTATCTACTGTTACATATGAAAGTATAAAATCGCCCAAGTTTTTACGAAGACTACTGGTGCTATGCTAGCTATATTTCACAATCATCAGAAGAGGAAAAGAAGGCAGGATATCTCGCACAAACCTTTCCAGGATAATGTGGTCGGGCGCGATGTTTCTTGGAAGTTGCTTGAACATCTATAAGCACATGTTGAAAATAGAGCCCCTTGCAGCAACTACCAATTACTGCCAAACATCATTTTGCTGGTCTGTGTGTCTTGAGACAGCGACTCTTCGATTGTTACCTCTTTGTACTTTTTCCCTTTTTTTGAGAGGAAAAGGTTTGAACATTTCTAGCTTGGTGAAGCCTCCCTTTCAAGTTTCAACTTTTTTTAATTATTCATTCAACAAATATTTTTTTGGATGCTTGTTAGGTCATAATTATAGGCAACCACACCATCGAAGCACAGAGTTACCCTGCTAGTAGGATCTCCCTGTACACTCTTCACATGCGACTGGAATCGAGTTATTTTATTTCTCCAAACTAGACATGACGTACCGACAAAAATTCATAGTGCCATAGCCTAAGAATCAAACAAGAACGCGTGAGATTCCTTTGGGTCTGTGACCCCATTTCAAAAGGAAACATACTGTATATGAATTCTTCCATTGAGCTTTATTGGACGCATCACAGATAAAAGCACAGGCATTGATAATGAGAACGCATTCATGATTTATTTTTTACCCGCAGAGGTATAAACGGACGTGAGTTTCATAAAAAATCTTGGTAATTACCATGTGACTTTGATAGATAGGTTAACCCCTGTGGCCAAGAAGGTGATTGGTGAAAACCAGACTGGTTTCATCAAGGGAAGGAATATATTGGAAGGTGTGGTTATTTTACATGAAGTGATGCATTCTTTGGTGAAAAACAAAGGTCAAGGGATGATCTTTAAGATTGATTTTGAAAAGGCATATGATAGAGTTAGATGGGACTTTTTAGAGGAAGTATTACAAGGGAAAGGTTTCCCTCAGCAATGGATTAACTGGGTTATGCAAACTGTTAAAGGGGGACAGGTGTGCATTAATGTCAATGGGACTAGAGGGCCATACTTTAGAACAATGAGAGGGCTTAGGCAAGGGGACCCCCTTTCCCCTCTCTTGTTCAATCTATTCGCTGACTCTCTTAGTGTTCTCATGGATAAGGCTGCAGAGAAGGGTCTGATTAGGGGAGTCCTAGACAATGTCATTGAGAAGGGGATCTCACATATTCAATATGCTGATGACATTGTGCTTATGATTGATGGCTCTGATGAATCCATTATAAATTTGAAGATTGTGCTCTACTGTTTTGAATGGCTTTCTGGTTTGAAGATTAATTATCACAAAAATGAGGTCATCTTTTTTGGGATATCACTGGCAAAAAAAGAGAGGAAAGCTAATATAATGAATTGCAAATTAGGTGAATTGCCTGTTAAGTACTTAGGAATTCCAGTATCTGACAGGGTGATAGGATCCGACGCTTTTCAGATTATTCCAAATAGAATGCTTAAAAGGTTGGATCCATGGAAGGGCAAAATTATGACCTCAGGGGGCAAACTTATTTTAACAAACTCTTATTTAACCAACTTGCCTATGTATATGATGGGTTTCTATATGTTACCAAAAGGGGTTCATGGTAAGATGGATATAATCAGATCCAAATTCTTTTGGCAAGGTGTGGGTGATACTTTTAAATACCACATGGCTAAGTGGATTTCAGTTTGCAAACCTAAGATCCATGGAGGGCTAGGGATAATCAATACTTTTTTAATGAACCAATGCTTAATAGCTAAATGGATATGGAAAATTGATAAGGGTTCTAAGGAGTTGTGGTACAGGTTGCTTAAGAACAAATATATGAAGAGAAATGGATTCTTTGGCTCGGCATATCAGGCGACTTCTCAGTTTTGGAGAGGGATGCATAAGGTTAAACATTTATATTAGTGGGGAGCTGAATATCATGTTAAAAAAGGGGACAAGGTCAGATTTTGGCATGACTCTTGGAGGGGAGGGGTCCCTCTAAAGATTCAGTTTTAGTCTATCTTTGAAATTTGTAACAAACCTGATGCTTTGG
Organism: Saccharum hybrid cultivar R570; assembly: GCA_038087645.1. Lineage (NCBI taxonomy): Eukaryota > Viridiplantae > Streptophyta > Magnoliopsida > Poales > Poaceae > Saccharum > Saccharum hybrid cultivar. The sequence continues at coordinate 2,418,040 of JAQSUU010000100.1, forward strand.
TTAAAGACTTCTGGAAAGAAGGGGAGTGGGACATTCCACTGAGGCGTAGCCTGTTCGGTGCATCACTGGCAGAATGGAATGAATTAATGACTGTTTTACATGAAGTCCAGTTAGATGAGCAGGGGCAAGATAAGGTAGTTTGGGCCCTGGAAAAATCTTCTGAATTCTCTACAAAATCCTTGTATAATTGTCTAACTCATGGGGGAGTTAAGGACAAGTTGAATGACATTCTCTGGAAATGTAAAGTGCCTTTAAAAGTAAAAGTTTTTCTGTGGCAAGCCTGGCACAATAAACTGCCGACGGCTGAAACGTTAGTGAAAAGAAACTGGCAGGGTAGCCCTAGTTGTTGTCTATGTGGCAAGGTTGAAACAGTCGACCATATTCTGTTTGAATGTGTTTTCGCACAGTATGTGTGGTGTTGCATTAGGGCTGCGTTCTAGCTACAGGGATTCCCTCTGTCAATGCAGGAGCTGGTCTCTCGTTGGTTGCCAAGGAGGCTGGGGATCCCTAAGAGACTAGCTTTTGTCTTCTTTGCAGGTCTATCTTGGGCGATCTGGAAAAACCGAAACAAGATAGCCATTGAGAGGCGCTTTCCTGACAGTCCTGACTCAGTGATTCATATGACTTCCAATTTTCTGCAGATGTGGGTCGAACTGCAAAAGGAGTGCAACAAAACCAAGATGAAGAAGATGGGACACTGTGTGGATGAATGGATGAGCAAGAAAGGCTGCCTGATGGATCCGTTTTCAGATATTGTAGTGATGTAGTTCCAGTTTACTTTTGCTTCTGGTAGTTTGAGTACGTCGGCTCTAGGTGTGAGCCTTTCTAGCCTATGGTCAGGCTTTGTTTTGTTGCTTAAACCTTTGATCTCAAACTGGTATCACCAGTGTGTTTGACTCTGTTATTGGCTTTCTTAAAAGCCGAGTTAATCTCCTTTCAAAAAAAATTACCATGTGACCTATAGTCCAAAGTTAGCAAAAAGAAAATCCAAAGAAAATTCTATTTGTCACAGTGATTAATTTGTTGTACTTTTTAATTAACCTAATCTGACAAGTATCACCTATATAAATATATGTAATGCTCTACCGCGGGCGTTTGTCTCGCGTCCGTCCGTTCGGACGCTCCTAGCTGTGCCTGCAGATCGGCCCACAGGCCTGCTCCTCTCACCACGGCATACACAGTTTATATAAAAAAGCGCTATTTTCCCTATTCGCATCGGCCGGTGTTTCCCACCCCCGCACCATGGCGCCCCAGCTCCTGCTCCTACTTCGTCGCGGCGTGCCGCTGCTCCTGCTCCTGTTTTACGCGCCCGCCCCGCCACTCCTGACGCTGCTCCTGCTCCGCGTGCCCGCCCTGCTGTTGCTGCCGCTACTCTGGCTCCTGTACTGTTCCACGTGCCAGCCCCTTAGCTCTTCCTCTGTTGCTCGCCCCGCCCGACGACGCCAACAGGCGCCGCTAGCGCAAGTAGAAGCATCGGGCCCTGGCGCAGAAGCCCTATGGCCTCGCCTCCTGCTCGGCGCGCCGTGTCCCGATGCAGACGGCGGAGGAGGCTGCACAGGGATATGATGCATTTTGCAAGTGTACAATTCAAATGTTCCAGACGTTTTAGAGGTATGTTGCAAGTGTTTCATGTGAATGTTACAAGTGTTTCATGTGGATGTTGCAAGTGTAGATCGGGATGTTGTATATCTTGAAATGGTTGTACATGTATATTGTAACCATCTCTCCCCAATATTTCATCTATTTTTTTAGATATATGTTACAAGTGTGTTTATCTGGACGTTGCATATGCTACACACATATGTTGCAAGTGTATTATCTGGATTTTACGTATGTTTGCAATTGCTTTTCAAGTGTTATCAAGTGTTTTTTTTTTGCATGTGTTTGACACATGTTTCAAGTGTTTCATTTGTCTTCTTTTGTATGTTGCAAATGTTGAATCGGGTGTTTCAAAAGTAGATTGTGAGTTGGACATGTTGAAATGGTATTTTCAGGTGTATGTCCCAAATATTTAATCTGTTTTAGACGTATGTTGCAAATGTTTCATATGAATATTGTAAAAAGTAAATCTAGTGTTGCACATGTTGCAGTGGGACTCACCTACCGCAGCCACCTATTTGCAGTTGCTGGCCCCGTGCATGCGTGTGGGAGCAGAGGAGCGCGAGCGGCAGGCGCGGGAAATAGAGCAGGTACATATCAAGATGCGGCCCCCACGTGGGCGTGCTCATGCACTGGAAACGGAGAGACGTGGGTCCCCACGTGAAGTAGGCGTAGGCGTGCGAGTGGGCCAGCAGCATGCGTATGCAGGGGCACAGCAGGCACGAGCTTCTTGACGCTAACGTCCGGATCGGACGTCCGGCTACCGGCAACTCCGTATAAATATTGCATACCGTCAGCTGCCTATTTGGTCGACTGAAAAAAAAAAACTGTACAGGTACCCATCTACAGCCGACTGCGGCTGCAGCTTCTCTGCTACAGTAGTCCATAGTTAGCCGAACCTGTCTACATCTCTAGTGCAGCGGGCGAAGGGCCTGATTGGTACATATTGTAAGCTTTTTATGGCTAAAATTAGCTGAAACTAAATATCAAACAGTATGTTTTTTACAAAAGAAGCGTTTCTCCCCACAACACCTATTTTGAGTTGGGTCAAACCAAAAGAAGCGTTTTTTATCTGACCGTTCTATCAAATAGGGACAAAGATTACCCCTCTATTATATCCAAAGAAATATGAAAAATCAATCAGGCTAATTCTTGTAAAAGCTATATTAGTTTAAGGCCTTATTTAGTTCGCGAAATTTTTTAGAAAATTGTATTGTAGTACTTTCGTTGTTATTTGGCAATTAGTGTCCAATCATGGTCTAATTAGGCTTAAAAGATTCATCTAGTGATTTTCGTCTAAACTATGTAATTAGTTTTATTTTTTTATCTATATTTAATGCTTCATACATGCGTCCAAAGATTCGATGTGATGGGGAATTTTGAAAATTTTTGCAAAATTTTAAGAACTAAACAGCACCTAAATCTGTGCCACTAGCACTAAGGAATAAAATTCCAATTTCTTGCAGGAACTTGAAACCGAAATTTGAGATAAAGCAGTATCTCTGCTTTGATGAGGAAAGTTTTCAGTAAAACTGCGCTGTGTGGTGTTATCGCTTCTATATTCATTTTTTTATAATGGCTTCTATATTCATGTTAGTGCAAACGTTTTTGCTGATATTTTGTAGTGCATCTTTTAGAGAGAAAAAAAGAAAGAAAGGATTTTTAATGTAACTGAGAGCTATTAACAGGGAGCGTAGGCACGGGCCTTGTCGTTTCCATACATTTTCGGCGGGGCGACACAAAGCGGGCCTTGGTCAGCATGGACTGAGTTATATACACCCTCGCCATCTTAGCAACAAAATTGTCCAATTGTATAAACTAACTAATATGTGGGCTAGAATGCTGGGCACAATTGTTCCGTAGTCCAGACCATGGGCTTTGGGCCGTCGAACTGAGCAAAACCCCGAGGAAAAAGTCCACATTATCTCCCTCAATTTTTATCAAAGTCTGTTTTTCCTCTTGAACTCTAAAACCGGATAAACCACCTCCCTGAACTTTTAAAACCATTCATTTTACCTCCCTAACCGGTTATAAGCGTTTTTTTCAAAGGCGGTTTTGTTTTTTCTTTTTTATTTATTTTGGCTGAATCTTTGAAAAATCATAGTAAATCACAGAAAAGTCATAAAATGGAAAATCCAATTTCATAAACTCCACCTGAGTAGATCTACACAGTGAACATATAATACGATATGCTTTAGTATAATTTTTTGCTATAACTTTATATCTATGCCTTTTTATAATTAATTCATAGCTGCAGTTTCCATGGTCCAATTGTGGTAAATTTTTTATGGTGGGCTAATTATTGTATGCTTGAATTATAGTAAAAATTTTATACTCATTGGATCATGTATAACTTAGTAAATAAATCTATAACTAAGTTATGCATGATCCAATGAGTATGAAATTTTTACTATAGTTGAAGCATACAATAATTCACCCACCATAAAAATTTCACTACAATTGAGCCATATAAACTGCAGCTATGAATTAATTATAGAAAAACATAGATCTAGAGCTATAGTAAAAAATGTGTATTAAAACATACCATATTATATGTTCAACGCGTAGATCTACTCTAGTGGAGTCCAACAAAATTGGATTTTTCATTTTATTATTTTTCTGTGATTCACTATGATTTTTTAAAGATTCAGTCAAAATAAATAAAAAAGAAAAAGACAAAACCGCCTTTGAAAACACTTGTAACTGGTCAAGGAGGTAAAATGAATGGTTTTAAAAGTTCAGTGAGGTGGTTTACCTGGTTTTAGAGTTCAGGGAGGAAAACAGACTTACGCCAAAATTGAGGGAGATAATGTGGACTTTTTTCAAACCCTGAAGACTAGAGAGACTGCAAAATTGGGTCTTCGTATAAAAAAGGTCTATAGGTCTTTGTCTCAAAAGAACAAGACGAACTCGAAGGAAGAGACTAAGGGCTTGCTTAGTTCCAGGGATGTAAAGTTTTGGGTATCACATCGAATGTTTCATCAATGTCAGAAGGGATGTTCGGATACTAATAAAAAAATAATTACAAAACTCGCATGTAAACTGTGAGACGAATTTATTAAAACTAATTAATCCGTCATTAGCACATGTTACTGTAGCACGACATTGTCTAATCATGAACTAATTAGGCTCAAAAAAATTATCTCGCAAAATACACGCAATCTGTGCGATTAGTAATTTTTTTAGTCTATATTTAATACTTTATGTATGTATCTAAACATCTGATGTGATAGGGTGTAAAGTTTTTAGGGAGAAACAAAACGAGGCCTAAACTGGGTCTATGGAAAAAGGCTAAAGTAACCACGAACAATCTGAGCAGCTGTGTCAATGCTCTGTTCACTGCCCCCGAGGCCACGATGATGACTGATTGGTGTCTAGAAGATGGCCTATGAAAAGCATCACCTGGTGGGCTGGTGGCGAGGGGCGACGTAGGGCGTGACTGGCTCAGCTTGCCCACCTGGCCTGGCCAACAAAATAAACCAGGTCGGCCTGATCCTGTTGCGGGCAACGCAAGGTTAGAAACACCATTCCTTTAGTAAAAGCATAATTGGCCTTTGCAAAAGATTGCACGCCCATGCCAATGCTTGATGCTCTTTCATAGCTTTCGCGAAAAGCATATCGAATAAATCAAAGCACAGAAGCCATGGTATCTCGTGGACACCATCATCAGAATCATCTCCATGCTCAACCAAAGGTGAGCACCATCATCACCAAAAAATCCAAAGCAAATAGAGGGAGACAGATTCTTCTTCTTCACACGATTCACAAAGCCAAAGCTCGGCATCATTTCCTACCATGCTTTACAACGATAATACCCTGTTCTGTACAGTATATCAAAGCAAACATACACAATAGTTTAAGTCCTGAAGACGGGGTCCTGAAAACGTAGACGGCAGTAACCTTCAGCAAAGTACAATTACTTGGGGTGTGCCCACTAAGGCAAGGTTGATCGTAGCAAGGTGGAGTTCCATGTCACAAATGGCAAAAGGTAAGCCAGACAACATGATGGCAGCAGCATCCACAGCTTCACCGCACGATCACCATGACGAGCAGGAATACCAGAAATCAAGCATCAGAATCCCACAAACAGTCTTTTGAGGCCTGCTGAAAGTAGCAAAAGCAGGATACCTTGCTTCCCTTCCATACCCAGAAAAAGCCAATCCAGTAAAAATGATGATAATGACCAAACTGAACTGGATCTATATACACATGCAGTCTTGGATCCTTAAGATTTTGTTTATACCACCATGTTGATGGCCACTTCTAAATGCTCAAGCCCTCCATGCCGAGTTTCTTTGCCTCCATCTTGAGGAACTTCAGATATCTAACAGCTTCCTCCAGGACAGAAGAAGTATCCAGTTGATCTCCATCAGGGATTATACCCCTAAGAACTGTGACCACGTTCCTGATCTTCTCATGAGTTACATTTTCCATGGATCCATAGCAAACTGAACTGTTTCCAGAAACTTGACTAGTTGTCTTAAACCTTGGCAGTGAAGATGATTCAAAGGGACCACTTTCCAAGGGATCCGGAGTACGCCCGGTACTCACAACATCATCTTCATCGCTGTCATAATCAGAGCTCAGCAGTGCATCGATTTCTTCTGTATCCTCCTTGAAAGATGAGGACTGTTCTTCGAGATTGCCATTGTCTTGGCCTGAACTTCTAGAAACCATCTCACCATGGCATTGGAGCAAATCGATGTTTGCGGGGTTCAGATTGTTCACCAAGGCTGGATGATACATGATGCATCCTTTTTCATCAGTGTGATCAAAGATGATGAAATTTCTGGGGCATACCTTGGAAGGCTGGAGCTCAAATGCATCAAGTGGGCTTCGGATGTGAGGGCTTGTGATGCCCGAAGGGACTGCTAAGGCAGGTGAAACAGGAACGCTGTGGTTGCATTGAACACCCAAAAGTCCATTTGCCATACAATTATCCGCTTCATATCCATAAGCAAAGGAGGAATTTCCAGCTAAAGATGTTGGATCCCTCTGCATCGGTAGATGGCCGAAATTGGACCCAAGCACACTATGACAGTAATGTATGTAATCTACTTGATTTGGTGCTGTGAACTGCCCAAAACAACCAGAATTCTAAAATGTGATTGCAGCTTGCAACAGAAGACTAAATATGTCCTACCGCGAAGTAGCCATCACCATGACTGCACTGCTTTGTTGTTGCAAATTTCTATTGACACCGAACCTATATAGCAGACTGAAAAACAAAACCCTGGTCCTGTGTTTACACTACGTCACAGGCTTAAGCAACTGACGGAAGTACTCGGCCTGCAACAACAAGGTTCAGAAAGAGTAATCAGATAACCAAGGACATGGATAATTTTAAAAGAACATGTAAATTGGATTTTGAGTTATATATATTTGATACAGATACAGATCACTTGAACATTTGCAAGTAGCATATCTACATACTGTTGTATTAAAGGTAAAATACGTTGTGCGTTAATCTCTTTATAAATAGAAACACCGCAATTAGAAATGGAACCAAGAAATACTGACTAAAAACAATGTCTTGTGCAGTACTGCAATTCAGGGAAATAAATCTCTTTGACCCTGGCTGTTCCACAAAATACATTTCAGAACCCAACTTATTTATCTATCCATAACTAAATGACTTTCAATGGGACCCATCAGTATTGATGGATGATTGTTTTAACTGATATACCAAGAATATCATGATGGACCAAAACAAATTATCTAAACTTAGCCGTTGAAAGACTATATTATATATTTTATTTTCTATTTCAGAACATTTATGCTTTATTTTGGAAACAGGAACAGAATAAATAGCTCACCTGGCACACTTCAATAAGCTGGTAACAAGCAAAGATCCTAACACTCATTACTATTCTTCCCACTTCCTTCACAACACGAAATCTCTTAAGCTCAACCTTCACATACATTCTCAATCTTTTCACACTTGAGTCGTCAAGAATAGAGAACCACTAGAGGAAATAGGAGTCTTGTGGAGATGCAGCCACCTTACCTGTAATGCGAGCCAAACAGGTCAGAGTGCATTTTACAATATTCAGATGAAGACCATAAGAACTGCAATTTGGAGAAGAAGTGCCATACACAATAACATGGAAGAATACAACAAGGCAGATGGACTTTCGGCTACTAGGGTACGATGAGTACAGGGGCGTCCACGGCATACTGTTCGTCAATGCTCAACTTCTGTTATATCCCTTGTGAACTGTGAATCTGTTATTACATTCAGAAGTAGCAGCAGAGAAGTGAGAAGCTCATATGTATACGATCATATATATAACACCAGTCACTGGAAATCCCCAAGTATGACATTTGCTACACAATTCATACATATTGACAGTAACTAACCAAACACAAAAAATAAAATAAAAGTCCCACCTGAACTTCGAGAGAAATTCTCTTTAGAAAAGATGAATAACCACTTTCAGATCCCCAAGAGTACAATTTTAGACATCAGTCAGAACCTAGTAAAGGACATGCGTATACACATGCACACTCAATAATTTTTGCCAACAAAATCGAAACTATTAGGCATGTATACACAGTATATCAGATCCGAATACAAATAGACAAATAGCTTAAGCTAGTCCGGGTGCTCGGTTTTGCGCGGCAGGAATGGAAGAGAAGGGATGCGCATACCTGGTGGGTGCCCGTCGCCGGCGAAGGATCCGACGGCCTAGTCACCTGGTGCAGGACGGCGGCAGCAGTCACCCAGTTGTCGGACGAGAGGCAGAGCGCGCGCACGCGGCGTGTACCGTGCACGGGAGAAGAAAAGCAGGGTGAACTCGGGGGCTGTTTGGTTAAAGATCATCTCCAGCAGACCAGCAGGCAGCAGCTCTTATAATGAATTCTTTTCCTAATATAAAATACCATCAAGGTGATTAAGAAGGAAAAAAAAACTCACTACGTCCTGAAACAACAGCACCTTTAGCACTACGTCCTGAAACACAATGTACCGAACTTTGATAACAAGGGCGCAACGGAATAATCAAAATTAGCAAACTAATTTCTCACAATCATATCACCGAATACCTTGTGTCCATGAATTAAAATAACCCCTAAAAATAAATCCGTCAAACCAAAAGAACAGGTCCTCCTATCAAAACCCTACTGAGGGAGTCTACAGGACTTGGTGGCCCACCAAACAGTGAAGACAACAGTGATCAGACCAGAGCGGTTATTAGGGGGACGTAAGCTCCGACGAGTGCAACGTCACTACAGCAAGCCCCTCTCTCAAAGCCTTTTTTTTCAAAAATGCGCTAACTCCAAAGAGTGTCCCACGAACAACACCACCTTTAGCGTTGAGTTAGCATTTTAAAAACATTTTTAGAAGGTTTTCTCTTGCTTTTTTGCCATGTCACTGACCTAGCACATATGCATTGTTGGTCCTGACTAAGTGGCACTAGATAACTATATTAGCCAAAAAAAATATATTCTTAATGGTACGATTATCTATCCTAAACCTATTTGGTTGGATTCTTTATCTATTCACCCGAATTTAAGTTCTCAATTTGGTGCCGACGCTCGTATTTTTTTTGAATTTATTGTAGAATTTAACGATGCCATCCTTTTAATGGTAAACGAGACGCTTATGGTGACTCCAACAATTTCGAGATTCGTCGGCTTAGTCTCTTAAAGGTGCTCATATGAGTGTTCATAGCATTAACCATAATGCCATATTTGGTCGTATTAGGTAATATAGATCAGATTTACACAATATAATGGGCATACAAAAAACAAAATGTTCCCACTTTTCTTGCCTCTATGAGAAGAGACCTGCTATATTTCAGATGCATGAAATATGGCTAGTTTTCAGGCGACGTGTAGCATCCAATGATCTACACATGTTTTCGTACTAAAGCACTCAACTCAGAGTGGATCTTGAAGAACAATGGATGGATCACACATCGCCTGATGAATAAAAGAACAATTCAAGTGACTAACACATAGGAAATGTGCTACGAGAAACACGAGACCTCTAATGGAACACGGATGTGACTATAGGCAACATGTAAGCAACCAAATATAATTTTAACAAACACGGTTTGCCTACAAGACAATAAAACACCTATGTTTATGATGACTTGAGTTATGAATAAGATCTAACGTGGAATGAGACTAATATAAGCAAACAAATTACATCCATAGAATCCGTGTTGACCTAGGAGTCACGACGCAGAGGAGACGGGGCTGAGTATACTTAGGGTGTCCTCAATAGCATGAGACAATAGCTAGCTCGTATATATCATGTCATTGATACTTCATTATGTGAACCCACGTATAAATAATTTTTTATTCTAGATCTTCTCTCCTCCCTCTCTTATTCTTTATGAGTAGGCCCACAAACTACCTTATTTTCTGAATGAGATAATGTGTTGAGATAAGAGATAGTCTCTTCTCCTTTTTCATTTTCTCTCTTCCACATCAAAAAAGTGATGACATGAATTCCTATAAGCTAGCTGAAGTGGTATTGTTGGGGACGCCCTTAGGTTAGTGCTCTGCCTGCTTGGCTTCCAGCTGCCTCCGTATGACCTAGGTGGATGATTACCTTTTTCTAGGTGGATGATTACCTTTTCTTTTACCTCATCTTCTTTTTCCTACAAGTGTAACTGCTTTTGTATCTTTAGCCTGTTTCCTGGCTTGTGTGTTTCTGCCTTTCTTGGTGTGATCAGGGTTTCTTTGCATTTGAACATTCAAGACTAACACTCTTATGGTAAATTCCTTTTGTTGTATTATAAAATTGCACGCTCTCTTATTTGCTCAAGACTAATACTACTGTTTTGACTTTGTCTGACTCTAAACTACTTTTTAGCTTTCCATCTATATAGAGACTGATGCCTCATGTATTGTATGTCGATAAATAGGCTCAAAACCAGATTTATTCAGTTACATACATAATGCTAAAGTATGTGTAAATTGCCTTTTTTTAATCACATATACTACATCTGTATAGAAAAAAAGAATTTTAGTAGTACCAAACAAGTCAAATTATCTTAAGTTTGACTAGCCATAGTTATATAAAAAAGTATCAATATTTATGATACCAAATAAGTATAATTAGATTTATGATAGAATATATCTATCCTTACCCTTATTTCTGTAACCACCGCCCCTCTCACAGATCCCTGTACATTAACAGTAACGGGTATTTTCCTCCCTCATTTCCCTATTCATCTACAGTAACAACCGTACTGTAGATTGTCCCGTCAGTAAACAGTTCCAACCCGTTAACCTGGCAGTACCGGATCCCGTAAACCGGGTTCCTACCCCCCAGTAAACAGTACCCTTACCCCCTGTTACTATTCATATATATATATATATATATATATATATATATATATATATATATATATATATATGTGTGTGTGGTTTTGCTCCTCTTCGTATCCTCCTTCCTTGAAAAAACGTGCGAAGCACAGGTTCCCACGCTAGTTTTTATAATATATCTATTTGGTTAAACAAATATTGATACTCCTTTTTCTATCAACTCAATCAAATTTAGGTGAGTTGATTAAGGACAAAAAAAAGAATTGCATTATTTTCAAGACAGAGATGGTACAATTTCTTGTATCGGTAATGCTGGGTCAGGGTGTCCGGAGGACGGAAGCGGCTCCCTAGAAATTTCCCCACTCGCTACCGCCACGACCGCCTTCCCTACTCTGCGCCCATCGCGGCGCCTGCCTCCACCGCGTTGCCTGGTCGCCGTGGTTGCTCCACCGAGCCGGTAAGTCTCCACGACGGATGCTCCAGCAAACAGGCGAGGGGAGGAGCTTCGTATGATGCCACCCCGCCGATGAGTTGCCCGCGCCGCTACCGCACCGGCGAGCTCTGCGCCGCCGCGAGCTCCTCGTGCTGTCGCCGACCTCAGCGCCGGCGTCGAGCTTCACAACGACTAACCTCCATTCATCCAAGCAGCAAGATGACATTGTGTTGAAAGCGCATGTTGCATATATATGTTTTAAGTGTTTAAGATGTTTCATAGGTATTTTGCAAGTGTTTTATATCGATGTTGTAAAAGTAGATCGGGATATTGCACATGCTGCAATGACTATTGTCACACCCATTTATCGACCAAATGGAATGCATATCCTTATGTGCGCCCAGAGATCAATCACACATAAGTTCACAAATTATAACAGAAGTATCATCACAAATGTTATTACATCACGATATTTAAACACATAGTCTTAACACAAACGTAGCGGAAATATAAATAAAATTCTCTCGTGGTAGCTCCAGTCACAGGTACATTGACTGGTTGACAGCAAGACTAGTAATCTTCAGGGAAGTAGGCGTAGTAGTCACTATTACCTCCATCTGTTACCCATCCGGGATTTTTATCCAAGTAAAAGAAATAAACAAGCGTAAGTACATCTCGTACTCAACAAGTGTAACATGGGGTTCATGAGGCTCAAAAAGGCATATTCATTGGTTTATCAGCATGTAGCTTTTAGTTAGCATGATTTTAGCATAGCAATAACATCAAAATGTCTCAATATAAACATTAAACATATGATCCATGTGAAATGATTAACGAATAGCATAAACATAATCATAAACAATTATTCAACTATTCCATAAGGGTCCAAGGACACTCGTAACCGTGAGCACGGCTGTTATAACAGTTTTACACTCTGCAGAGGTTGTACACTTTCACTGTGAGTCGTGTTACCCAAATGCCCGGGTTAATTACTACCAAAACACTACCAAGGTGAGCAGGCAGGGTAAACACTATGAAGTCTTTCGAAGGTTCGTCTAACAAGTTAGGGTCATTAGATTTCACTCGGCAAACAGATGTAGAGCCCCCCTTCCTGATGGCACAATAACACGCAGCCTATACACATGAGGACAGAGGCCGCACTATACCCGATTCGTCAAGCCATTCTTACGCCATAAAGGAATACCTCTAACAAGCTAGAAAAGGTCCTTCTATATGACTAAAGCCAGAGCCATATAGCCCCCACAGTTGTACTGTAAATCCCGGATTGTCGCTTATAGATGAGTCCTTATGGAGAGCAATTAGAGCATCAAAAGTAACCCCATGCTCTAGTACCCTTTAACAGTAATAAAAATCATCTTTTAATGTTTATTGCATATTCCATTAGTCAAATTACATGATCATAGTCCATGTTTAAGCACTAGCCAAACTACTCAATGCAAAATAATAGGTACCAAGGTAAAGGATCAATCGCTAAGTCATCCTTAACAAGGAATAAATGCATAATGATATTAATTGCATAAGGTGAATAGGACAACAAGGATAATCCCATGCTATACTTGCCTTGCTCAAACTGGTCCTGAAGATCTTGCTCGTAGTAAAGCTCTTGATCTCCAACGAATTTCTCACCGTCTATACTCGATCAACCATTATCAACAACACACATCCAGAGGCAATCATGCATAGACAAACAAGACTATAATTAGAACAATACACCAACAGTAAGAAAATAAAATAAAAAGTCTTTAAAATGAATCTACAACTTGCTAGGATCACACAGACGCGAAGATCACGAAAATCGGATCTAAAACGACAAAGTTATGAATTTCCAAAGATTTCCTATAGAAAAATAAATACTTTAATAAAAACTCGAAAATAAATTATCTCAAACCTACTGTACAGTTCTATCATCTTGTAGAGCTCGCAAATATGAATCTAACGCAATTTGAATGGATCAAATCGGAGCTAAAACGAAAATTCTACAACTAAAACAATCTGAATGGCAAAACTGTAAATATCAGAAAGCGTATTTTTCATTTACCGAGACGAAATACGTTTTCAACCGATCAAAGCGTACTCTGAGCTTTACGTTTTAGGACTGCGGGTTCTATACTTAAAAACTTCAGGGTTTCTTTTACAATTTTACAAACGAACCGGTATCTTCTAATTCTAGCCGTTGGATTTAGATCGGACGGTCCAGATCGGATCGAGGAGGTAACCGGCGGCGCTCCGGTCGGAATCAGCCGACGGCGAGCTTCCCGCGGCGGCGCCATGGCCGGGTGGAGCCTATCTCGCTCTGTGGTGCACGAAATCGCAAAACAAAGGTACCGGCAGGTAGATAACTTCAACGCGAACTCACCTAGGGCAGAATCGTGGCCGGGGATGAAGCAATGAGCGCGTGCGGCTTTGAGGGGCGGACGGTGGATCTCGTGCTCGCGGTGACCTAGCTCCCGAGCACCAAAACGGCTACCGATGAGACGGGATGAGGGCGGAATCATGCGGGGCTCCGTTTTTATAGTCCGGAGGCGCGAGGAAACAAGGAAGGCGCGGAGATTTGCGGCGGCTTCGGATCGGAGAAGAAGGAAACGACGGCGTCCGTTTTTGGAAAGCACCGGAGGAAGAAGAAGGAAAGGTTGAAAGAGACACTGACAAGCGGGACCCACATGTCAGCGGCTCAGGCGGAAAGAACGCGGCCGTGCGGGACGCGAGCACGCGCGCGCGGTGACGGGCCGACAGGCCGCGACTCGGGCTCGGCCCAGGAGAAGAAGGAAGCCGCGGGAAAAAGGGAGAAACGGGCCGCGCACGCTGGGCTGCGGGGAGAAACGGCCCAGAAACAGAGAGGAAAAGAAATCTTTTTTCCAATTTTTTTCAAATTCCTTTTTCAAATGATTTTTAAATCAAATTTGAATTTGAAACAAACCATTCATCTCAAAAATTTAAATGCAACAGCATGAGTGCACAAACATGTTTCTACTCTTATATTTAATTTTAAATTTATAAAAATTATTCTTATTCTAAATTTTGCATGCTTCACAAAATAAATATAAAAATCATGTTTTTCCTGTTTTTTCTTCTTTTCAAATTTTTAGGGTGTTACAATTCTACCCCCTTAAGATAAATCTCGTCCCGAGATTCGACCGATGCTTACTCAAACAATTGCGGGTAGGTTTTTCTCAGATCCTCTTCTCGTTCCCAAGTAGCCTCTTCTGCTGTGTACCGATTCCATTGTACTTTACACATTTTGATTGTTCTACTTCTTGTGACTCTGTCCGCAGTCTCTAAAATTTTAACCGGAAACTCTTCATATGTAAGATCCTCCTTAACAGTAAGTTCCTCTAATGGAATCTGCTCATCTGGTACTCGTAAACATTTCTTCAATTGAGACACATGGAACACATCATGTACACCTGCCAAACTTTCAGGTAATTCCAACTGATATGCCACTTCACCACGTCTTTCTATAATCTTGAAAGGTCCAATATATCTTGGTGCCAATTTACCCTTCATGTTGAACCTTCTCACACTCCTCATTGGCGATACTTTCAAATATACATAATCCCCTACCTCAAAAGTCAACTCCCTTCTGCGAGTATCAGCATAGCTTTTCTGTCTGGACTGTGCTATTTTTAGATTATCTCTAATCATTCTCACTTTCTTTTCAGCATCCTTTAATACATCAGGCCCATACACTTGACTCTCCCCTGTCTGATTCCAGAACAACGGGGTCCTACATTTTCGTCCATACAGAGCCTCAAACGGTGCCATTTGAAGACTCTTCTGATAACTATTGTTATAAGAGAACTCTGCATAAGGCAAACTCTTATCCCAACTAGTACCATATTGTAAAGCACAAGCTCTCAACATATCTTCCAATATCTGATTAATTCTCTCCGTTTGACCATCTGTCTGAGGATGATAAGCTGTACTAAAATTTAATTTGGTTCCCAATGATTCATGTATCTTTTGCCAATAATGAGATGTAAACTGAGTACCTCGGTCAGACACAATCTTTTTAGGTACCCCATGTAGACTCACTATTCTTTCCATATACAATTCTGCCAACTTTGCACTACTATATGTAGTCTTCACAGGCAGAAAATGAGCAACCTTAGTCAGACGATCCACTATCACCCAAATTGAATCATATCCTCTTTGAGTCCGTGGCAACCCAACTATAAAATCCATACCAACCTCTTCCCATTTCCATTCGGGTATCTGCATAGGCTGTAACAATCCTGCAGGTCTCTGATGTTCCGCTTTCACTCTTTGACAAGTATCACACAAAGCAACATACTCAGCAACATCTCTTTTTAAACCATACCACCAATATTTCTCTCTCAGATCCAAATACATTTTAGTACTCCCCGGATGTATGGAATAAGCTGACTCATGAGCTTCACGCAGAATTACCATTCTGATATCCTTATCTTCAGGCACACACAGCCTTTTTCCAAACCATAGCGTACCATTATCATCCTTACGGAACCCTGGAGATTTACCTTTCGCTATGTTTTCAGCTATCTCCCTCAACTTTTCATCCTTCTGCTGACCTTTACGGATCTCTTGCTCTAGAGTAGGCTCTAATACTAATTCCACTGCATTGGTAGTAAATCCTAAGTTCAAATACTTGCACTCGGTACATAATTCCTTTGGCATAGACATTACTTGTATTTCATTTGCATAACTTTTTCTACTAAGAGCATCAGCAACAACGTTGGCCTTTCCTAGATGATAATGCACCTCTAGATCATAGTCTTTTATCAACTCCAACCATCTACGCTGCCTCAAGTTCAGATCCGTTTGAGTAAAGATATACCTTAAACTCTTGTGATCAGTGTATATATCACTCTTGTGTCCAATCAAATAATGTCTCCATATCTTTAATGCATGAACTACTGCAGCTAATTCCAAATCATGAGTAGGGTAATTTAACTCATGCTTCCTCAACTGCCTTGATGCATATGCCACAACTCTACCTTCTTGCATCAGTACACATCCCAAACCCAATCGAGATGCATCACAATAGATAGAGAAAGGTTTACTCAGATCTGGCAAAACTAAGACGGGTGCAGTCGTTAATCTCTTCTTTAGTTCCTCAAAATTAGCCTGACACTTCTCGGACCACACAAACTTGGCATTCTTCTCCAATAATGCAGTCATTGGTTTTGCAAGCTTTGAAAATCCCTCTATAAACCTTCTATAATAACCAGCCAATCCCAAGAAGCTACGGATCTCACTCACATTGATGGGTGGTTTCCAATTCAATACATCTTTCACCTTGCCAGGATCTACTGATATTCCTCCATTAGAGACAATATGACCCAGAAAAGATACTTCCTTCAACCAAAACTCACATTTACTCCTCTTTGCATATAGTTGGTGTTCTCTGAGCTTCTGCAAGACCAACCTCAAATGTTCCGCATGTTCTTCCTCAGTCTTGGAAAATACTAGAATATCATCAATAAATACCACTACAAACTTATCCAGATATTCCATGAACATCTTATTCATTAAGTACATGAAGTATGCAGGGGCATTAGTCAAACCAAAAGACATCACTGTATATTCATACAACCCATACCGAGTAGTAATAGCTGTCTTGGGTATATCCCTGGCACGAATCTTCAATTGATGATATCCAGAACGAAGATCAATCTTAGAAAATACACAAGCTCCTCTCAACTGATCAAACAGGTCATCAATCCTAGGCAATGGGTACTTGTTCTTAATAGTAACCTCATTAAGAGACCGATAATCTACACACATCCTCTGAGTTCCATCTTTCTTATCCACAAAAATCACTGGTGCTCCCCAAGGTGAAGAACTAGGACGAATAAAACCCTTATCCTGTAACTCCTTAATTTGTTTCTTAAGTTCTTCTAATTCATTTACTCCCATTCTATATGGACGCTTAGCTATAGGTGCAGTTCCAGGTAATAATTCAATAATAAATTCAATGTCACGGCCTGGTGGCATACCTGGCAATTCCTCTGGAAACACATCTGGAAACTCCTCCACAACTGGATCTTCCTGGTTGGTACCATCATTGAGCTGGTTCACTGTAGCAGTCTCTTGTTTTTGCACTTTTACTTCAACCCTGATTCTATCACCCTTTGGTGTTGTCAGTACAACTGATTTATCCTTACACTGAATCTCTGCTTGTTGTTGCATCATCCAATCCATTCCCAATATAAGATCAATCCCAGCTGTTCTCAATACTATCGGGCTAACTGTAAACTCTACCCCCCTTAAGTTGAGACTAATCGGAAGACAGCGATAAGATGCTGGCATGCTTCCACCAGGTGAGTTTACTAAGATAGGGTTCTTCATGGCACATAAATGGATTCTATGTATTCTAACAAACGATTGCGATATGAAAGAATGTGATGCTCCAGAATCAAAAAGAACAGTGGCGGGAGTAGAGTGAACATCGAACGTACCAAGCATAACTTCTGGCTCCTCCACTGCAGTTTCCTGGGACAAGTGATTCACCCTTCCTGAGTTAGGTGCGGTCTTCTGGTGGCTGCTCTGTCTCTGGGGAGTCTGCTGGTTAAGCTTCTCTGGGCAATTGTAAGACAAGTGACCTTCTTTTCCACATCGGAAACATTGTTGGGGGTATTGGGAACACTGGTCTTCATAGGAGTGTTATTGGAAAGACCCTGACGCTGTGCTTGATTTCCATTCTGCTGCGGTGGACGTTGGTTGCTATTCTGTGGCTGGAATGGGGGACGTTGCGGAAACTGTCCACGGAATGGGACCTGACTACGATTCCACTGTCCAGAGAGAGGCCTCTGCTGAGTATTCTGCTGAAAACCAGTACGCAGACGGGTGTTGCTATTAGAGGCTTGTCCCTGTAACCTCTTTCTCTTTGCATCCATTTCCTTGCGCTTGCTATCCACCACGATAGCGCGATTTACAAGCGTCTGAAAATTAGGGTAGGTATTGGACATCAACTGCAACTGTAGTCCATCATATAATCCCTTCAAGAAGCGGCGCTGCTTATCATTGTCATTGGCCACCTCATGTGGAGCATATCGTGACAATTGAGCAAACTTGTCACGGTACTCAGCTACAGTCATTGACCCTTGGGTCAGGTTCCTGAATTCCTCCGCCTTCAACTCTATCATTCCTTCAGGTATATGGTAAGCCCTGAAGTTCTCCCTAAACTCCTGCCAGGTGACTGCAGGAGCATTGGCAGGACGACCATACTCATATGACTCCCACCAATCCTGAGCTTCTCCCTGAAGTTGCCCAGAAGCAAACAACACCTTCTGTCGATCATCACATTGGGCAATAGTGAGTTGTTTCTCCACAGCACGAAGCCAATCATCGGCCTCCAAAGGATCAGCAGCATGTGTAAACACTGGGGGACGACCTTTCAAAAACTCACCACGCTTATCACGTGGTTGAGCCCCAGCAACTGGCTGATTTTGCTGATTTTGCACTAGTTGCTGCATCAACTGCGTCTGTACCGCCAACAGTTGCTCGATAGTTGGTGGCGGTGGTGGTGGTGGTGGATTTGGGGGAATGTTTCCACGACCTCTGCCTCTTCCTCTTCCGGCCATCTGCCACCCATAAACATGCAAACTTTAAGAATTCCATGATTTCAACCACTTATAAGATTAAGAAGGAGATATGAAAATTTTCTGGACGAATAGCAATGTTGACAGTTCAGTATTTCAATCATATCTCGAGTTACAGAAATCCAAAAGAGGCGTGCCTTATATGGTTGGAAAGCTTATAAAATTATCCACAATTTCTATTCAGACCTCAAGATCAGATTCTGTCGTTAAGTCTATGAAAAATAAGGCGTAACAGAAACTGTTCCAGATTCCAGACTGTGCAGAAACTTTAGCTTGTAAAAATTATATCTCTCGAACCAGATCAGATAAAAAAGTGATTCCAGTGGCATTTGAAAGATGCTTGAGTCTAGTTTCTCTCATAAAAATTTCATAAATGTTGCACGAACCGTTTTTAAACTATATCCGAAACATTGAAGACTGCTCCAGAAAACAGCAAAGACAGAAACGTGATAATATCAAACCCAACTATTATTCCTTGACTATTAAACTTATTATTCTTAAGAATGGAACTTGTAGACATGCCTACAAGTCCCGACACTCAAACAAAGATCCAACTCACACATAAGCATAATAATAAAGCAACTAGCACACCAAGGTTCAAACCACACGACAGACTCGACTGACTCAACTGACGTTACTAAGGACGTTCTTATTACATAAAGGACTCCTACTTCCTAAGGAAGTGGCTCATGCTCTAATGTCTCATAAATCTTGGGCATGCCTTGGTTTGCTCGGAGCTCATCAATGGTTGCTTGGCACCTCTTGATAGTCTTCCCTTGTGCCTTCACCATCTCTTCTAGCTGCAGCTTCCTATCCATCATATCATAGACAAAGTCCACCATCACTCGAGGTAGTGGCTCTAGCTGCACTGGATCTGTCATAGCCCATCCAAGTTTGGGATGTGCACGAGGAAAGAAGCGATAAATGTCATGCTTCATAAGGTTAAAGCGAAGATAGCGGAGACCCATACATGCTTCAAAAGCAGCATCTTCAATGCTATCCTCTATAGTAGCTCGATGTCCCACGTGAGAGAACATCCTGTCCAGCTGATATGCTCCCTTGTCTTCCTTATGGGCAAAGATGCTTGCCCTTGCCTTCCAGTACGTGTCCTCCAGTGGATGAGTGTACTCCCAGCAGACGTACTCCACAGCTGGATGCCAGTCAGCGAAGTAAGCAGTGAGCATCCCCACCAGGCGAAGATGAGAGACAACATTCCCTCCATTCCTGTGGTAGATCCTCACAGTCCACCCCATTGGAGCAGGTGGCATATCTTCGGGAGCTTCATATGATGGAGGCGGGGGTCGTACTCCTCCATTAGCTTCCTCTTCATCATCTTCAATCTCGACGATTTCTGGATCTTCTTCAGGCTCTTCCTGGGGAGGTGCTGGTGCTTGGACTGGTGCTACAGGAGTCTGCTCCTGTTCCTGAGGTTCTGGCTCTTGTGGCTCTTCAGTTGCATGCAGAGCACGAGGTGGGTAGTATCCTCCAGAGCTAATGCGGGCAGTCTTACGGTCACGGGCCATCTACAGAATTTTTAGATGAAGTTAGAATAGAGGCAAAATTTCGTAATAGAATGTGACATAAGAAGCATAAAAATTTATCAAATAACAAGAGCAAGATAGTGAGCATAAAAATAGTATAAAGATGATACTAAATCGACCATTCCTAGCTAGGCTTGCGTCCTACAGTCAACAAGAGCTTTGATACCAATTTGTCACACCCATTTATCGACCAAATGGAATGCATATCCTTATGTGCGCCCAGAGATCAATCACACATAAGTTCATAAATTATAACAGAAGTATCATCACAAATGTTATTACATCACGATATTTAAACACATAGTCTTAACACAAACGTAGCGGAAATAAAAATAAAATTCTCTCGTGGTAGCTCCAGTCACAGGTACATTGACTAGTTGACAGCAAGACTAGTAATCTTCAGGAAAGTAGGCGTAGTAGTCACTATTACCTCCATCTGTTACCCATCCGGGATTTTTATCCAAGTAAAAGAAATAAACAAGCGTAAGTACATCTCGTACTCAACAAGTGTAACATGGGGTTCATGAGGCTCAAAAAGGCATATTCATTGGTTTATCAGCATGTAGCTTTTAGTTAGCATGATTTTAGCATAGCAATAACATCAAAATGTCTCAATATAAACATTAAACATATGATCCATATGAAATGATTAACGAATAGCATAAACATAATCATAAACAATTATTCAACTATTCCATAAGGGTCCAAGGACACTCGTAACCGTGAGCACAGCTGTTATAACAGTTTTACACTCTGCAGAGGTTGTACACTTTCACTGTGAGTCGTGTTACCCAAATGCCCGGGTTAATTACTCCCAAAACACTACCAAGGTGAGCAGGCAGGGTAAACAC
Source organism: Saccharum hybrid cultivar R570 (assembly GCA_038087645.1). Taxonomy (NCBI): domain Eukaryota; kingdom Viridiplantae; phylum Streptophyta; class Magnoliopsida; order Poales; family Poaceae; genus Saccharum; species Saccharum hybrid cultivar. Next base: position 2,439,344 of record JAQSUU010000100.1, read on the forward strand.
TATGAAGTCTTTCGAAGGTTCGTCTAACAAGTTAGGGTCATTAGATTTCACTCGGCAAACAGATGTAGAGCCCCCCTTCCTGATGGCACAATAACACGCAGCCTATACACATGAGGACAGAGGCCGCACTATACCCGATTCGTCAAGCCATTCTTACGCCATAAAGGAATACCTCTAACAAGCTAGAAAAGGTCCTTCTATATGACTAAAGCCAGAGCCATATAGCCCCCACAGTTGTACTGTAAATCCCGGATTGTCGCTTATAGATGAGTCCTTATGGAGAGCAATTAGAGCATCAAAAGTAACCCCATGCTCTAGTACCCTTTAACAGTAATAAAAATCATCTTTTAATGTTTATTGCATATTCCATTAGTCAAATTACATGATCATAGTCCATGTTTAAGCACTAGCCAAACTACTCAATGCAAAATAATAGGTACCATGGTAAAGGATCAATCACTAAGTCATCCTTAACAAGGAATAAATGCATAATGATATTAATTGCATAAGGTGAATAGGACAACAAGGATAATCCCATGCTATACTTGCCTTGCTCAAACTGGTCCTGAAGATCTTGCTCGTAGTAAAGCTCTTGATCTCCAACGAATTTCTCACCGTCTATACTCGATCAACCATTATCAACAACACACATCCAGAGGCAATCATGCATAGACAAACAAGACTATAATTAGAACAATACACCAACAGTAAGAAAATAAAATAAAAAGTCTTTAAAATGAATCTACAACTTGCTAGGATCACACAGACGCGAAGATCACGAAAATCGGATCTAAAACGACAAAGTTATGAATTTCCAAAGATTTCCTATAGAAAAATAAATACTTTAATAAAAACTCGAAAATAAATTATCTCAAACCTACTGTACAGTTCTATCATCTTGTAGAGCTCGCAAATATGAATCTAACGCAATTTGAATGGATCAAATCGGAGCTAAAACGAAAATTCTACAACTAAAACAATCTGAATGGCAAAACTGTAAATATCAGAAAGCGTATTTTTCATTTACCGAGACGAAATACGTTTTCAACCGATCAAAGCGTACTCTGAGCTTTACGTTTTAGGACTGCGGGTTCTATACTTAAAAACTTCAGGGTTTCTTTTACAATTTTACAAACGAACCGGTATCTTCTAATTCTAGCCGTTGGATTTAGATCGGACGGTCCAGATCGGATCGAGGAGGTAACCGGCGGCGCTCCGGTCGGAATCAGCCGACGGCGAGCTTCCCGCGGCGGCGCCATGGCCGGGTGGAGCCTATCTCGCTCTGTGGTGCACGAAATCGCAAAACAAAGGTACCGGCAGGTAGATAACTTCAACGCGAACTCACCTAGGGCAGAATCGTGGCCGGGGATGAAGCAATGAGCGCGTGCGGCTTTGAGGGGCGGACGGTGGATCTCGTGCTCGCGGTGACCTAGCTCCCGAGCACCAAAACGGCTACCGATGAGACGGGATGAGGGCGGAATCATGCGGGGCTCCGTTTTTATAGTCCGGAGGCGCGAGGAAACAAGGAAGGCGCGGAGATTTGCGGCGGCTTCGGATCGGAGAAGAAGGAAACGACGGCGTCCGTTTTTGGAAAGCACCGGAGGAAGAAGAAGGAAAGGTTGAAAGAGACACTGACAAGCGGGACCCACATGTCAGCGGCTCAGGCGGAAAGAACGCGGCCGTGCGGGACGCGAGCACGCGCGCGCGGTGACGGGCCGACAGGCCGCGACTCGGGCTCGGCCCAGGAGAAGAAGGAAGCCGCGGGAAAAAGGGAGAAACGGGCCGCGCACGCTGGGCTGCGGGGAGAAACGGCCCAGAAACAGAGAGGAAAAGAAATCTTTTTTCCAATTTTTTTCAAATTCCTTTTTCAAATGATTTTTAAATCAAATTTGAATTTGAAACAAACCACTCATCTAAAAAATTTAAATGCAACAGCATGAGTGCACAAACATGTTTCTACTCTTATATTTAATTTTAAATTTATAAAAATTATTCTTATTCTAAATTTTGCATGCTTCACAAAATAAATATAAAAATCATGTTTTCCTGTTTTTTCTTCTTTTCAAATTTTTAGGGTGTTACAACTATACACATATGTTTCAAATGTATGTTCTAAATTTTCATCTGTTTTAGACGTATGTTGCAATTGTTTCATCTAGATGTTACAAAAGTAGATGTGGGTGTTGCATATACATGCATGTATGTTTCACGTATTTGATACGTATGTTGCAAGTGTTTTTATCTGGATGTTACATATGTTTTTTTTGCAATGGCTACACACGTGTTTTTAAGTTTTTTCTGGTGTCTTGGAAGTGTTTCAGTCATATGTTACAAATGTTTCAATTGTTTTCGGACGTATGTCATAAGTTTTTCATCTGGATGTTGCAAAAGCAGATCTGGTGTTGCACATGTTATAGCGGGACCCATTTGCCACAGTTGCTTGCGGTAGCTGCTGGGGCACTGGAACCCACGTGGGTTTTGCATGCAGGCACGGTGGACAGGCGAAACAAAAGCGAGCGTGATGGTACGATGGTACGCAACATGGGGTCCACATGGTGGGGCATACGAAAACAGGTGGCGCAGGCTCATTTCGTGTGCGGCGTGGCCTCCCGTGCAAAGGACCGGAGTCGTCCGATATTTTGGAGCGTCCCTAGACATCCGGACGCTAATAACACCCTTCTTGTATCACCTCACCTATTATAGATTACTCCGTATTTAATATCTCTGGTGTGTCTTAATTAGAGGTTGGTAAAAAAGTATTTTATATGATTTATATTCCCCTGAGTTGCGATCGGTATTGACGAATCAGGCAATATATAGGATAGTAAAACCTCATAGAGGCAGTTGACACGACTTATGTGTCCATGACCTATTTTTTTGTTAATGGGGGATGATCGGCGTGCATGCTTATGCTGCCTCCGGGGGGCCAACGTTTCCTCGTGGAGAGTGACATGGTACCTAACTTCTATATATTTCCCTGTCGCGATCCGGTGTTGACTCCTCGAGCCCGCGCGATCCTTCCTTCCCCCTTGGCTGCCGCCCCCGGCCTGCCAACGTCGTCGATCGCGCAGTGCGCCCGCACCAAGCGTCCCCGCGCGACGCGACCTTTTCGATTTCGTCGGCCGGCCAGCGGGAGCGGAGCGGGGGGCGCATGCAGTGGAGAAACTGCGGTGTGGCCGTGTGGCACCATCCAGGTTGCTATCAGCAACAGCGGAAACACGCCGGCTGGAGTGCTGGACTGGACGAGTAGACAACGCACGCCTGCAGGCCAGGTCAGGTCAGACAGTGTGACACGCGCGAGAGTCCAGAGGCATCCTTTGATAATCTGGAGCTGGTTTGCTTCTCTGAGTAATATGGACCATGATTAGGTTTTTGACGCCTGGCGATTAATTCAAAAGGACACATTGGGTGCCTGGCCATGGAACTAGCCAGATGGATGGATGCATGGATGGCGTGCGTCGATCTGCAGGACCCTTTCTGCTTCGGTGTAATTTGATTGATTCGACTCGCTTGTGTTGACCGGAGCCATCCGTTTGGAGGGCCAGCAGCGACCACCGAAAGTATATGGATTCTGTAGCAACGAAACCAGAACAGGGGAAAAAGGAGGAGGCAGAAAATGAAGGGTCAGCTGCTTGTATGTCTTTTCTGTTGTTGTTGTGAATTGTGATGATGAGAATTGAGTTGGTGTTTGCATATGTTCGTGCGCAATACAGCCTTCCTCTGTTGTCGATAATAGCGATAGAGCGCTCGAGGCGAGAACCGAGCAGAGCTCCGGTGGCTACCACTGCAGGTGTGCAGGCAGCCGACGCGAGTTCGATTCCTGGATCCTACTCGCGTCTCTCATCGGGTTAGTCCCCGATAAATTTTGTTTGCCTCTCACGTGTGGAGCCACAAAGGGAATAAGACGTGCTCGTCGTCTACGGTGCCTTAGATGGACCCGGTGATCTCACGAAGGACGTGATATGATCTGAGTGTAGTTGTAAGTTTGTTTGTATACGCGTGGTGTGGTGTGCGTGTGTAGAGTTAGTGTGAGTTTGTACATGAATAGATACTACCACTGTACCCAGACGGGCGTCAAAGAAAAAAAAAGCGCTCGAGGCAATTTGTGTTCACAAGGGCCGGAATGTCTACATAGCAACAGAATTTGCAGCGCTCGATGCGTTTTGTGCTCATGGGCCGACATGACGACGGGGTATGGTTCCCACATCTGGGCCGACAGCAGGAACGCAGACTTGGTCCAGTTGGGATTCGAGACTTGCCAATTAGCGCGCGAGAGTTTCTCAAAAAAAAAAAAAGCGCGCGAGAGTTTCTCAACAACAACAAGAAAAAAAAAGCGAGAGATGTCTTGCATTTATAAAACATGAAGATACTCCGCGGGTTGCTACGGAGATTGCAAAAAAAATTAGAAATAAAATTTATTAGAGATGACATGGATAACTTGCATTAAGAGGTTAAAAGTTTGTAGCATGACGTGTCTATTAGTGAAAGATGACGTGGATAGTCAGTGGAACATGATGAGGATGTTTTACATGTTAAGATAGAACCTGAGATGACGTGGAGAGCTTGCATTAAGATGTTGGATGTTAGTGGCATGACATGACTATTAGTGAAAGATGATGTAGATGTCTTGCATGTTGAGATAGAATATGTAGTGGGGATATATAGATTTAAAACGTGTAGTAGTCCACTGAATCATTGTAGACTAAAACATATGTAACTCCAACGGCTCCACTGACATGGCTATTATGTTGAAGTTGATGGCTGGATAGAAAATGATGAGTATCAAACATAACAAAAACATGACACAGACTGTCAAGCAATCAGAAGGTTCGATTCGACAAGGACACCACCATTATGCCATGAACCTACAGACAAATTCGCGAAATCAGCAATCACAAGCGACCTAAAATTTAACCATTTCGATCGCTCTGCTATTATATTGCTGCTCTGCTGCTTCCCTTTAATTTCCACAGCCAGCAGTCCAACACGGTACGATCGAGCAAAGCCATGGTCAGCTGCGTGGCGCTGCTCCGCGAGTCCTCCCCATCCCCATGGAGCGTGCTCGGCGGTGTGGCGGCGGTGCTGGTCCTGTGGTGGGCGGCGCAGGTCCTGGTGGGCACCCCGGCGAATGGAGCGGATCCTCAGGGCTCAGGGCCTGAGTGGCACCCGGTACCGCTTCCTGTGGGGCGACCTCAAGGAGGAGAGCCGGCTAACGGCGGCAGCCCTGGCCAGGCCAGTGCATTCCGACCGGCCCCACGACGTCTTCCCGCGCGTTTCCCCTCTCCTTCACCGTGTCCTCGAGGAGCATGGTATGCATTTTAAGCTGCAATCCGATCATTCTGTTCAAGTGACCAAAACTGTGGCATGCTGCTGAACTGAAACAAACAAAAGTGCAGGTAAACTCTCGTTCACGTGGTTCGGGACGACCCCAAGAATTACAGTCACTGACCCTCAGCGGGCCAGGGAAGTTATGTCGAACAAAGATGGCTGCTTCGTGAAAACAAAGATAACCACTCGTGTCACCAAGCTTCTATTTGGTGGCGTTGCGATTCTTGACGCCGAAAAATGGGCCAAGCATAGGAGGATTCTGAATCCGGCCTTTCATGCAGAGAAGCTCAAGGTTTTTTCCCCCTCTTTACTGAAATACCTTGGGGCAATCTTTGATTTGCGATGTTTAGTTTGACACCATTGCACTGATGATAATTGCCAAACACAAGTTTACTAAGAGACGCTAATGCTGTTGCCTGTTGGTTTGTTATGTCATATATGCCATGTCAACCTTAAAATGGAGAAATCATGTAGTATGATGGTCACTTATAATTAATACTGCTAGAGAAAAAAGGATGGTCAATTGATCTAGTTATTTGCAGAAACAGCTTATATTTGTGCTAGCTGCCTGTCTGCCTGGTATTATATTAACTGTAAGTAAAGTTTTGTCACCGATTTTGCAAACATCTTGACGTGCTGCTTGATTTGAAGTTGATTCAGTAGGTCACGAAATATGACTTGGGTTTATGGAAACTAAGTCGTCAACTCCTTAGCACTGACAAAGCCTTATTTTTTAATACAAATGTTGTGCTACTAAACACTATATAAGCCAGGTCGTAATACAAGTAAGAAGGAAGATCGATTTATTTCCATGAGTTAGGTTTCTTGGAATTTTTTCTGGCCGTTAGCAATTGTCTTGGAAATGGATGCAGGGGATGCTGCCGGCGTTCTCTGCAGCTTGCAGCGATCTAATTTGCAGATGGGAGAACTTAGTTGCTGATTCTGTCGGAACAAACGAGCTGGACGTATGGTCTGAATTCCAAAATTTATCAGGTGATGTCATATCAAGAGCTGTTTTCGGTGTTAGCTACCAAGAAGGCAGACGGATTTTCCGACTTCAAGCTGAACAAGTTGTTCGCGTTACCAATGCTTTCAAGACAAATCACATCCCAGGATTCTCGTATATAACTCTACTACTCCATAATGCATATTACTATCTACCAATGTTTTATTCCTGAATCTAAAAGTCTTACAATGTTTTATTAGAGCATGAGAGCACCTCTAGAAGACATTTTACTCCATGAAAGTAGTAATCCTTAGATCTCACATTTACCTTTCTCTGACAGCCTTTTACCGACAGAAAACAACAGAAGGATGAAGGCTATCGATACGGAGACCAAGACGATCCTAAGGGGAATAATAGAGAAGAGACATGAGGCCATGAAGAACGGTGAACCCACCAGAGATGACTTGCTCGGCTTGCTATTAGAGTCAAACATGAATTACACAGATTCAGACGGAAAATCCAGCCGTGGCATTACCCTAGAAGAAGTGATCGAAGAATGCAAGCTGTTCTACTTTGCAGGAACGGAGACTACCGCGGTCCTGCTGACATGGACAATAGTAGTCCTAAGCATGCATCCGGAGTGGCAAGATCAAGCCAGGGATGAAGTTTTGGAAGTCTTTGGGCAAAACAATCCAGATTTGAGTGGTGTTAGTCGTCTAAAAGTTGTAAGTGTTTTAGCTCGACTAATTGAAAAGGAAACATTTCACTGCGCAGATGATTCTGTTTCATTTCGAGATCTCCATGCCAATATACTATCTTATCTAATCATTTTTTTTAATTTTTTGTTGTTTGATTGATCTTGTACTTTTGCAACAGGTGACCATGGTGCTGTATGAGGTGCTACGCCTTTATCCTCCAGCGTTGTTTATTAACCGTCGGACGCACAAGCAGACAGAGCTTGGAGGCGTCACGTACCCACCGGATGTCATGGTCGTGGTGCCCATCATGTTCATCCACCGGGACCCTGCCCTCTGGGGGCACGACGCCGGCGAGTTCAACCCGAGGAGGTTCGCCGAGGGCGTGTCCAAGGCGTGCAGCGACCCGGGCGCCTTCATCCCCTTCAGCTGGGGACCGCGCATCTGCATCGGCCAGAACTTCGCGCTGCTGGAGGCAAAGTTGGCCATCTGCATGATCCTGCAGCGCTTCGCGTTTGAGCTCTCTCCGGCGTACGTTCACGCGCCCTACAACGTCCTCACGCTTCACCCGCAGCACGGCGTCCTGGTTAGTCTGCGCCGTCTCTGAACGAAGACCATCTTCTTGGTACCTCTTTATAAAGGAAGTGCATTTTGCACAATGCAGGTGCCAGATGACAGAGATGGCAGTCATACTCGTATCTTGTGTAAAGAAGCGTTATCTTTGATGACTAGACTCAGTACTCAATAACTTTTTCCCCACTTTGCAAATTTCGTATTTGATAAATTAGGGATCACCACTACATATCCGCCCATTACCACCGGTTTTAAACTGGATATCACTGTTGGACTTGAAATCGATAGTGGGCAAGTGGTTGTGGTAGCAACCACTATCATTGATGCACGAATCCAAAACCGTACCAGCAGTCATAAACACGTATAAGTGTCGGCTCTAGGCTAAAACCGGTAGCATTACTGTGTTAGATGAGATACCTTCACTACTTGTTCAAGCAGCTATCAGTTGACTACCTTCATAGACAAAAGCCATGTGAAATTTGAGTGGATGCATTTTAAGAAAAATGCAAACACATAGTGGATATGTGCCCACGTGAGTTGATGATGAGTGATTGTCAAGGGTGAGAGAGAGCTTTGGTTTAGTTTCTGAGACTAACCATTGCGTGAATTGGTATTGTGCAACATGTTTCTTATCTTATGATGTGTAGGTGTGGTGCATTGAGACGGTCAACGACAATGGAGAAGGTCAAGCGTGCCGATGGACTGGGAGTGGTAAAGGATGGATGTGGAGGCTTGGACCGAGGGACCGAGGGCCGGAGGATAGACCGTGGGTGGTTGGTGTTCACCAAGTCAAGCGGGAGCATGAGGACTTGATGATCAATGGTCAAGGACAAGTGGTGACACACGTCGAAATTATGAGGAAGCGTAGCAGTCTAGCGGACACACGACTCCATCTGGGTTTGGCGGTTTCGGCCTTAAAACCGTGGGCGGTAGGTTTGCCGGGTTTAGGCCTCGAAACTTAGGGGAGGATCTCAGAGCGACACATGGAATCACTAGAGAGCTTGCGTCGAGGCGAAGCATCTTTGTGAAGGCATCGTGGTCGTCCAGTGTTCAGAAATCAACTTAGACCATTTTGCCCTGGGTTTAAGTGGTTCAGGAAAATTTCTAAGGGCAATCTTAGAATATATAATAGGCTCTATAAATAAGAATCGTGGCTGCCCCAATACAACACTTCTCCCATCTAGTCATTTGGTTTAGGCTAGTCAGAGCATTCAATGTCTAGAAAGTCAGTTGTAGAGAGGGGTGACTGCATTGAATGACTGATTTCCATCTGTAAGTGGGAGGACGAAGGGAGGAGGCTAGACCTTGTCGATGTAAACTTGTTTTTCCTGAGTATTCAATCAAGTTGAAATGATTTTGTGAATCAATCTGTCCCTTTCTATTTTCGATCACTAGATTTTGTGATTTAGGTGGTCACATTGAGCGTTTCTTGTGATTTCTTGGTTCTGAGTTCTTGTGATTGTTTAGGGTTGTTCTAAACGTGCCATGACCTCTGAGAAACATCTCTAGACATTGGATTTGGCAGATTCCTCGCGAGCACAAAGATTTGGAATTTTGAGGAAAGTTGAGAAAACCACAAGTGCAAAGATGGATTTTATATCTGCGTTAATTCTGAGGTTCCAAGGGTTGATCTTTTGGGAAAAGTTTATAAACATCATTAGAATCATATCTAAAAAATTTGAGCTTAATTGAACTTCATTTGCTTGAATTTTGCCCTTTTGGAGTTTGGTTTTGGATGCTGAAAACATCAAAGTAGGCTAGGCCAGGTTCAAAGTAGGCCTGACTGGGTTTCAAAGTAGGCCTAGCAAGGTTCAAAAGTAGGCCTAGCGAGTTTCCTAGGTTTGTTTTCCCGTTTCTTGCCTCCCAACTTCGTTCTTTGCTTCGTTGCTTTCGTTTGTATTCTGCTATGATCGTTGAGTGTTTGTAAGTCCATGAATGCTCAAACATGTTTCTACATCCAATGATAAATTTTAATTTAACAAAAAATATTATTTTCCTATATTTCATGAGCACAAAAATACTAAATTAAATCTTTTTAACTCTATTTCAAAAGAGGCAAATTTTAGGGTGTTACACCAAGGGCAGGTCCAAGGCCTCTTCGTCCTGATATTCGAGCAGTTGGAGGCTTCCTCCTGCTTCGACGGTCATGGTCGACAACTCCTATCATATGGTGCTAGTCTCATCTTTTGCAAGCAGCCAGGGAAGGCAAGCTAGTAGGTGGACACTCCAGTCCACTTGTACTCAGTCCTAACTTATACCTTTACCGTGTCGCTTGCTTTTACTCCAACTTATATCTATTTGATGAACCTTTGCATGTATGTGATCATGGCCTCCATCTCTGTCACCTCCTATGCCTTGTTCATCACCATCAAGTGGACCCTAGCTAAATAAACTCATTGCAAGCCTTAGTCCACATGGTTGGCACTCAATTACCAAAACCAAACTAGAACTTTCATTTTCACTTGCTTCCTCACCATGTCACTAGGTCTAATGCACATGCATAGTTAAAAACATCACCTAGTAGCACTAAATAACTGCAATCACTTTAGAGAGTTCCCCTCTTAATAATATGTCTATCTATCATAAACTCAACCGTGCACTCTATTGCACCTTGTTCGGTGAAAACAAAACCCTTTTGCATATACCTTTGCCTTTGGGTTTGTTTCCATCTCCATTTCCTTTCTTCTCCAATGTTGAGCACTTGCTTCATGGTCATGATCATCATCTTCACCATCTCCTAGCCTTGCTCAACTCCTGCATGTGGACCTAGCTCAATCATCTCTATTAAAAGCATTAGTCCACTAATTGTCACTCAGTTATCAAAACTAAACTAGGGCATTCAACTAGCCATCACGTTTTCCAACTCCATGCACCATGATATCTAATGTAGCTTGAATCTCCATTTGGACTAACCTTTCTTTGCCTTGATCTAGACATCATGTTTTCCAGCTCCATGCACCATGGTATCCAATAGCTTGAATCTCCATGTGAACTAATCTTTCTTCAATCTCAAATGAAAATATTAGTCCACAACCATTATCGTTAGTTATCAAACCCCAAATTGAGGGCCTAGATGCTTTCAATGACCATAATCAATGATGCCATGTTTAGACAAACACAATTACTAGTGTATCGCAAATAGACCCAAGCACAATGGGGGTGCTTAGCACAGTTTGGCAACAACAATGTTGGTTCATGGCATCAACACTGGAAAGGCCACAGGGGCGAAGCCTAGCATGCCCAGCAATGAAAGAACAACAACAATGAAGAATGATAGATGGACAGCTTGTCCTTGAAGCTCAAGGTTACAAAACGACAATGTGACCATTCCCCAGTTATCCATGGTGACGATAGCCAAAGAAACAAAGAGCACCGGTGGGGGAAGTGGCTTGATGATCGGTGACCACCCTAGCATGTAGGAGGGAAGAGATGAGGGACACGACCACAATGACCACCTCCATTACCATTGAAAGAACTAGATCAGTCAATAGGACCTGCACTATCACCATGACAACACCATTTTGCAACTAGAAGACCACGGGAAGGAGTAGCCCGTAGAGAAGCCGAATCTAGTAGGGAAAGGCAAAGATTTGGCTAGAAATTGGGTGGATCATCGGGATTGGGGTGGATGCATCCTACCCCATGTATCTAGTCCTTTTCCCTACCATCTCCCATTGCACAAATTCCATGCATGTCTAACACAAACCTTTTCTCCCCTTGCGCACCCTGCTACCATCATTCATGGAATCAAGTATTGGTCACTTCTCTAAAGTGTTTGGTTTGAATGATAGGTAATCCATCACAACTCCCTAACTTATATGTTTGGTTTGAACCAAAGCCTATTCCGTCAAAGGTATAGGGACTTGCAAAGGATTCCCTTTAGGAAAAAGCATGCTAGAAGGTGGCATAGGGATCCCTCTTGTCAGCAAATCCTTGATCTAGCTAGAATGTCTGCCTCCACTACCATGAAGGGCCTCCCTAGTAACCCCTATTATTAGAGCAATGTAGACATTTTTCTAGTATGCTTCAACTTCGGCCATAGCATCCCAGTCGTATTAGACAGTATGAAACTAATATATTCATTGCTACAAACTTATGACCCTGCAAGGAAACACCAAATTTGGAGCTAAAATGAAAAAGTTTTGTAATAAACAAGACTGTATGGGCCAATCTGCAAAGGAAAACTAGGTTTTCATGGCTTTTGTTCAAATCTGCAAATGTACTAGGAAGTACATGCACAAAATGTATAAACTTTGAGGGATTATACAAAATTATGGCCCTGACTAGCCTCCTCATTTGTTGAACATGGTGCTTGTTGATGGTCACTAACACATAGTTAGACCATCAACACTCCACCCAAAAGAAAGGTAAAAACAACATCATATGCACCAAATTTGCTTTATATTTCACTTAGTTCCACTTGTACTTGGAAAAGTATTTGAACATAGAAATTTGTACAAAATTCATCAAAACAAGAACAAAGAAGGCAAATGAACGTGTTAGGGGGCCTTGGGCCCACTTGGTGGGGTCGCTGATGCCACATGGCATCGGCCGATGGCACACCTTGTCCTGCCACGTCACTGATCTGTGGGAGAGCCAAGTGGCACACCCAGGAGTGCCCCTCCATAGTTGATTTCAAGTTAGTGCATCCAAAGGCTGAGGTGGAGCTCCCTTGGATCCCTGTGCCCACTGTCATTCACTTGGAGGGCTAAAACCAACTTCATCACTGACTTACCAACCAAAGAACTGACTTACTTGCCACGCAACCACACCATCAGGGATCCATCTAGCACCATAGGATGATGGAGAGGCAGTGGATCCAAGGATCGGCCGATGCCCCTTGGCGTCGCCCGATGCTCCTTAGCCTCCAATCGACCTTCTCCACTGCCTACAAGTACCCCTGCTCCTTCTACACACTATAAAGGGAGGTGTGGAGCTCAGTGAAGATCATCCTCAACAATCCCCAAGCATTCCAAGCTTTCCAAAGCTCTCCAAGCTTGAAACAAGTAGCTTTAGAAGTAGTAGTAGGCTAGTAGTGGAAGTAGAGCTAGAGCGGAGCTTGCTCTAAGTCTAGAAGAGTCTTCTGGGTCGCTCTCTTGTATTCTTCCATTAGCATTTACTTTATTCAATACTCTACTTTGTTTAGTACTTTATTTAGTAATATAGCTTAGCATTGTTCAAGTTCTAGTTCACTCTTGTTCATTTTTAGTGAGCTTAGGTGCTTGTTCTTAGCATTAGTACCATACATAATATTTTGCTTAATGTGATCTTCGTTAGTATGGGTTCCACCGTTTGGTTAGGGTACTTCGATCTCATTTCACCGGAGCTTGGATCGAAGTAGTAAGTTTATAAATTAAGCGAGGTGCTTAGGCTATATCTTACGGATACAGCTTGATCCCCGGATAGATTGTGATAGTTGGCAGGTGGTGATAGCCCTGTCCATCCTCTGTATTCCACCATGTTGGGTCTAGTTATTAAAATATAGGGTTCATTGTGCTTTGTGCCTAATCAACCTTCAGGTGAGTTTAGGGCAGGTATGCCCCGTAGTGCTAAAGATTTCTCTCTAATCCTTAGTTTACCTTTGTTGCTTAAGATAAATAGTTCGCTCGCTCTCCCACTTAGCTTTGCCATACTTAGTTTGCTTGCTATCTACCCCTTTATCTTACCTACATTCCATCCCACCTATCCATCTACACCTCTACCTACATTCCATCACCTCCTTTTCTCTAAGGACGTGCCTTCACTTGAGCATTTATTTCCACCAAACCACCTTATCCTTCCGCCTTCCCATGGGATAAATTATAAATTCGACACCCGGTTTACTCACCCAGCGAAGTGCTACAGATAGTTCTATGCGCTCGTGGAATCCCTCCAATAGACATAAGAAGTATCAACAGTGCTAACCTGGTCCATGACATATATGATTCATGTTACTTAGTCCAGTGGCTAAAAATTCTCTGCCTCATTCTAGTCACCGACAGTAGGAGCTCGTGGTGACAAATTTGCACTAGATGGCACATTGTAGTGTACTGAAAATTGAGTGGCTAGGATCTACAGAAGGAGTGTACGTCGAATCCATCTAAAGGGGTCTTGATGAGAGAACTAGGATGGTGGCGGCTGGCCCTAGAGAGTAGAGAAGATGGGTGTTCAATGTAGCAAAAGCAAGAGCTAGAGAGGGTGGGGAAAAATAAGACGGGTCTTAGGAAATAGATCACCTCGATATGGACTTGGTTGTGTAGCTCTTGAGGATGTGGACGTAGTAGATGGGGAGACCAATGGTGGCATGTGTATGAGATCTGGCCTAGGGCTATGACTACATCTAGGGCATGGGACATCTCTTTTCTTGATACAAAAAAGAGGACATGGGAGCAGTGGCTTGCCTTTAATAGGCCATGGCACTGGAATCAATTGTCTCAGTGTAGGTATGGATTCGACTCAACTAGGCAGCACTATGGATTCAATCTTGAGTTTGGCTCATGCTACTAGTGCAATTTAGAAGGGGATAAGTGATGTGAACTAGGGTTCCCGATCTTCCGAAAGGTTCTGATAACTCTCGATTTGGTGGAGTCATGACACAATTTGATCCGGCTTCTGAACAACTCAGCTCTGAACCCTGCAATCGTAGCACCACGACCCCTCTGGTTATCAATCGGCGTTGCACGGTCAACCTCGCCAAGAAGGCTAAGTCCTTGCCTGCGAATCGAGAACACACGCAAGAACACAAAGGAATGCAACCAAATTGCAGATGAATGATTAATCTCACAAAGTTGGGGTCTCACAAACCGATGGCGGTGGTGAAACTGTTGTCAACAGAATAATCTAAGCAAAACCCAACCCTAATGTAGGCGGCGACTACTGATTATATAGCCTAAGGGGCATCCAAGGAATCCTATTTGCATCCCTGGGGAGCGCCGACACGTTACAAGGCCCAAACGGCCCAAAAGACGGCGACACAGCGCCCTGACAGATTCTGAACGGTGACTTATTTCGATGATTCCCGTTGATTCCGAATAGCTTTTGACATGGGACCACTTTGGGTTGGCTTCCTTATCAAATAAGCTTTCCATCCATATATGGATCATCGAAAAACGGAGTCCGGACGCGTCCTGGCTGACCAGTTCAAGGCAGACTGGTCCTGGATTCCGAGGTGGACTCGAACTTGATTTGGGCCTCCACCTTGGTGACTCGAACCAGATAAGCTTTGGGCCTTCTTCTCGATTTGGATGCCCTTGCTGATCTCCTTGGCCTCCATGTAATTCTCCAAACATGGTCATATGTGTGGAGGCCATGTCCTCATCAATAAGGCTATCTTGGGGCCCATCGTAAAGAAAAAAGGCACAGGTGTCTGGTACACCATTGTTAGGCTACAATGACTCAGAGCCTAGGCTAGTCCACAAGAGAAATAGGTGGTGGGTTAAAATTGGCCAAAGCATAAGAAACACAAAGGAAAAAGCCTTTCTTCTTTTGACAGAAAATTATATAGACTCACTAAAACAGTTCTAATGTAGAGCTAAATCTTACAAAGCAACCTAAAATTAGAAGTGTAGTAGCATTACTGTAACATAGCATGAGTGCACAGAACAATGTAATTTATATTGCTTTAGAAAATAAATATTCCATCTTAAACAAAGTATGAAGCTCTCTATAGAAAATTGAAGGCATATTGACTAAACTGCAAAAACTTAAATTTAGGGTGTTAGGGTGTTAAACTGCGCCCATAACCAACATACGACCATAGGATTTTGATACCATTTATAACACCTTAGAATCCAAATAATTCAGATACACTCACATATTGAGTGGACAACACACTCCTTACGATTTCATCCTTCGTTTCATGCAAAAGAGTTACGGTAGGGTTAATGATGTTGATTCTAGGAGTATTACAGGTCATATTGGTTGCCTGTATAGTTTGCTCATGTTTGATTGTCTGCATAGGCTCTTATGCAGGCTTGCACAAATGTTCAAAGTAGGCTCAATGTTGCATTAGCTAGTATGTTAGATTTGGTCGTATTAGACATTGTAGTTTGCACAAATCGATGAGCACACAAAAATGAAATATTATCGTCCCTTATACCTCTACTAGAAACATGAGACCTCAACTAGAACATGGAGGTGACTATATGTAACAAGATATAAACAATGAAACACAATTTTATGAAATACGGCTTGTCTGTGCAAAACAACCAAACACCAAAACATTGCATACATTTACGCTGGCATAGGTTATGTTGCATAACGTCTAATGTGGACTAAGACTAATGTAATCAACCAATTAGACCTTATATGTTAGCGTAAGTTATCACCGAGTATCAAGTTGGCACTAAATCTCCACCACAACCACACACGCACATTGAGGGGCCACCCTGGACCTAATTCCAATTGGACTAGGATGTGACAATATCAGCGAGAAGGTGATTGTGAACTTTGGTCCCAATGGTAAGATCCACAAATGTAACTCCCTTAGCACCAATAGGTTCACCTCTAAGTGTTATGTTGGTCTTTTATAAGCTCATAATCCAATTTGGTCAACTTCTTAAAGATGGAATAGGTCATCAAATTCAAAATTGTCCCATCATCAACAAGCATTGAACGAATCAGCGTCACATTGAAAGCATTTAGGTCTCTATTTGGGTTTTGATAATTAATGACAACACTTGTGGACTAACATTTCAAGTGAGATATGAAAAAAATAAGATGTTAGTTCACATGGAGCCATTGAGCAACATGGATGTCATGGTGAAGATGGCAGGAAACATATCGATAAGACTCAAGACAAAGGTATAAGATAAGGGTTTAAATTTTGCCAGTGGTAAGGTGATTATATGATATTAAATGACCGAGTTCTTAGGCTATATAACCATAGTATCAAGAGGGTCAAATGTGTTTTGCATTTTAGTGATCTAGTGCCATTTGTGAGGTCTAACAAATGCATTGCATTAAAAATCGAGTGATGGTTTGAAAAGCAAGGTTAAATGGTTTGAAGAGTAAGAGAAAACCTTTGAAAAATATACTTTGGAAAATGCTAACTGAGCGTAAACATGTTAATATAGCATTTCCATCAACCAATTTCTCCATTCATACACACTTTCTTCTCATTATTCATATCAAAGGTGAATTTAAAACTATATGCATGCACAAGCACTATATCTTACTAGCAGTATATGTTTTGCCATTCAGTATGACCATCATGGTCAAAGTTTCTTCAACCTGATTTGAGCACCATGCTGAGGGTGCAAAGTTATCACGGTGTATGGCGCATGAGTGTAGGATGGCGAGAGCTCAAAGGAGAAGTGTTGAAGGATGGTGCACAGTGCCATCTTCGCTTCCAGCAACGCAAAGTTCTGGCCTATGCAGATCCTGGGACCCCATCCAAATGGAAAGAAGGCGGCCTGATGCTTGGTCGCATTGGAGATGCCATCCTCAAACCTCTGTGGATTGAACTCGCTTGCGTCTTTTCCCCAGATGTTTGGATCATGGTGAATGAAGATGATGGGCAGTAGAAGGGTCACGCCTGAAGGATATTTGATGCCACCAAGCACCATTTCCTTGTAAGTTCTTCTGGTTAGTAAGACTACTGGTGGGTACAACCTAAGGACCTCATATAGAATCATGGTTACCTGCAGAACCAAAACAGAGGGTCAAGATCATTAATCCTGATACACGATAGTATTGGGGGGGGGGGGGGGGTGCGGGATTTCTCATGCATATAAACAGTCAGACTTCCTGGAGCAGTCTAGAACTGCAATTTCCATAAAGGATGCAAGATGTAAATAATAAGGTTCCTTCGACACCAAGATTAGGTCATCTCCAGCATGTTTCCACAGTATATTCAGTGAGTCATTCAAGACATTATTAATGTTAACGTTGTTGGAATGTAAGGCTGCACAGTTCTAGAAGCAAACCAGCAGTTTCTCCACCAGAATGACATGCAGACAACTATCAGCAGAATTCAATTGTCTGGAAATTAAAATCACAAAAAGTAGCTATTTTTAGATGAATTGTTCAGTATTTTGTCAATCTAATTCTGATAAAGTAATGGAAACTTAAATAGGGGCATTTGCAATTTTGTCACTGGTTTTATTGTTATTTATTGCACGAATGCCACTCAAATGACAGTGTTAGTGGTATTTATGCAATTTTCTGTTGGCAAGCTTGTAACAGTGTTCAAAGTGGTGGCATAGTTGCAATTGCTCCAAATTAACAATTTCTTCAATATCTATCAATTTCTGCATTTCATGGAACAAAAGAACAATGATTTCATACTTACAATCTTCAGGCGGTTCAAGCTATCAAAATCTGGTCTACCTCTTCCAAAGTGGTTTAAAACTTCTTCTCTTGCCTGCTCTTGCCATTCGGGGTGCATGCTTAGCACAATTAACGTCCATGTAAGCAGGACTGATGTGGTCTCCATACCTGCAAAGTAAAATAACTTGCATTCCTCGATCATATCTTCAGTACTCATTCCCAGTTTCGCATTCCCATTTGTTTCTCTCATATTTGACTCAACCAATAAGCCTAGCAAGTCATCATTACTGCCTTCACCATCTATAAAAGCCCTCTCTCTTTTCCTGATTATTCCATGCAGAATTTTACGGATCTCCCGATCAATTTCTTTCATCCTTCTGTTATTTTTGGTGGGCAAGAACCTGCATATGTTCAACAGTGTTATAACAGAACAGATTCTTGATTCCTACCGCAGAACTTCCCTAGTCTTTATCCCCCTACTCAGCTTGGACAATGGAAGTAGAAGTAAAATATAGATTGTGTTCAAAATATTCTTGGATGTGGAGAAGTCTTTTTTGTATCTCTTCCTTTACTAGAAATGATATCAAGTCATTACCTTAAAACATGGATAAGTAAATATTCCTACGCAGTGAGTCTCATGAACAAATTGCTGCTGTTTATAAGGAAAAGAACAAACCAGTAGCCTGGGATAAATATTGTTTGAAAAGATTGTATAAGGCGTTCAGCCAGCTCTCCTTGCAGCCGGAAAATGTTCCTGCCCTCCTGGTAGTTGCTACCAAATGCGGTCCTTGAGATAACATCTCCAGTAAGATTTTGGAACTCAGGCCAGACATCTATCTCAGAAGATCCCTCCGAAGACATTGAATTTTCCCATCTATTAATCATATCGGTGCAACAGGTAGCAAATACAGGCAGCATCCGCTGTGAATGAAAAAACAATGTTAGTTCACTTAGGGTGTTCACTATCCAATATGATATACCAAAATTTGAACCAAGAAAAATATATCTATGGGAACAAATTTAGTGAACAATGACCTTTATTTTCTCATGGTGGAATGCGGGATTGAGAATTCTCCTGTGTTTTGCCCATTTCTCGCCTTCATGATTTGCGAGCCCGTTGGTTAGTAACTTGCCAAGACGGCTAAACTGTGGTTTGCCGAAGTGGCCAAACTTGTTAGACAAAACCTCTCTCATTAATTCTGGGTCTGGAATTATCACCCTCGGAGTCGGGCCAAACCAAGTGAATGAATTTGTCCCTGCATTTGAGTTTAGAACCCTGTAAGGACTGTAGGAGGACTAGCAAACTGCAACCAAACCATTTTGTGAGGATTTTGGCAGTCACAAACATGATTCAGAACTGGGAAAATAAACCGACTGTCACAGGATATCTAGTTCAATATTTTGACACGTGCAATCAAAATCTATGATCTGATTTCATACTTGGTCATGTCCATTACACGCACATAAAGACCCCATTAGTGCATATCGGCATGTTTTCTTTCTGAACATACTGCACGCTAGCAATAGAAATAATTGCAGTCGTTGCATCAAGCTATCTATCTTAAGCGGGCATGGGCGGCGCTAGGGGTATTCCCCTGTATGCCATGGAATACCCAAGATTTTGGAAACAAACACAAATACATATATGTATACGTACATGTATAACTTGTATAGTTGCTACATGTTGCATATCTGGCCCAAAGCCCAACAGAAAGCAGCGACTTTCAGCCCACCAAAGTAAAAAAATGGTCGCATCGTTTCCTGGCTGCCGGCGACGACCAGCGGGCCGGGTGCTCCGGCAGCCCGCGATGCCGCAACGGCCACGGTTTGGCTCTGGGCTCTGGCTTGCTGCTTGAGGCAAGGTGAGCACACTAGCACAGCAGTGTCAGATCCATTCTTCAGAGTAAAAATTTAAGATTTCGTTTTCTAAATTTTTGCATTGGATTCTTGTAACATAGATGAAGAAGAAGGGTGCTAGCATATTTGCATTGTGGGAGAAAGCTGCAAAGGCAAAGAAAACAGCTTCCACATCCACACCAAATCCTCCTTCTGTTGAGGTTGAGAGCCTCTCCCCTATTGAGAGCAATCTGCAGCTAGCAATTGTGGAAGCACAGGATGATGGTGAAGCAAATGATGAAGCTCGAGCTCCCCAACCGGACACGGACAGAGTTCCCCCAACTCCAATTGTAGAAGATTATGCAACTGATGAAGATGGTGAGGTCAGAGCAGATTTGGAAGCACTTGAGCATGATCCCGGGAAGCGGATACCCATCGCAAGGTATGATGTTAATGACCAGGATAGAGTTAGAAGGAGGTACATTGAGTTGGGGCCATGTCAACCTAAGAATCATGATTTTCCATCTAGAGATATAAGTGGTCATCCACGTCGCTTTTGCTCTATTTGGTTTAAGGAATATCCTTGGCTTGAGTATAGTGTAGAAAAAGATGCTGCTTTCTGCTTGGTCTGCTATTTGTTTAAGGATAGAACAAAATGCCCCGGTGGAGATACATTTGTGAATGATGGGTGGCGAAATTGGAACCTTAAATCAAGATTGAAAAAAAAAACACATGGGAGCTATCAATAGTGCTCATGCTGAAGCTCAAGAAAAATATGATAGGTTCACTACACCTACAACATCAATTTGAGAATCTATTGCTTCAAACACCGCACAGTACAAAGCACTATATAAGCTTCGTTTGACATGGACACTCAAGTGCTTGAGGTTTCTATTGCACCAAGGCTTGGCATTTAGAGGGCATGATGAAAGTGAAGAGTCACTAAACAAAGGAAACTTCCTTGAGCTTTTAAACTGGCTGGCAGGAAATTTTGAAGAGGTTGACAAGGTGGTTCTAAAGAATGCTCCACAAAACTGCAAAATGACATGCCATGAAATACAACATGAACTCATCAAATGTTGTGCCCAACAAACTACTAAGCTAGTCATTGAGGAACATGATGGCTCACAGTTTGCAATACTTGCCGATGAGTCTGCTAATGTGTACCAGAATGAACAACTAGTTGTTTGCTTGCGTTATGTTGATAAGAAAGGATGGACAGTTGTCAGTTGAAGATACTACTGCTAAATTGTCAAAACTTCCATATCAGCTCACTGTGTACATTTCTCATGTGCGTAGAGATGAAAGGTTTAAAAATTTGAAGAACATATGTGAGCTTTCAATCATGCTTGTTAGCACAAACAGACATGAGCAATATTATGTTGTCTACAAGCTTCTTAAGTTGGTGGTAATTCTTCCCGTAGCCACTGCTAGTGTTGAGAGAGTGTTTTCCACGATGAGTTATGTGAACAAGCACAGGAATAAAATGGGTGATGAATATTTGAACAATTGCTTGGTCACATTTATTGAGAGAGAATTCTTCAGTCAAGTGAATGATGATGGTATCATTAATGAATTCCAAAAAGGGGATCGTAGAGTTACATTTTAGTAGCATTGAGCCTTTGATGTTTTGTAATCTTTCTTAATTATTAGAGACAATGGCACTATGCCACTATGTTCAGACCTTGTACTTTGCTTATTACTATTGCACATTTGCATCAGAATTTTTTATGTACGCGGAATACCAGAAATTTTTTATGTACGCGGAATACCCAGCTGTGAAATCCTGGCTCCGCCACTAAAGCGGGGGATGTGACTGGATACTTGTGTCAACTATTTCATCCATCAGCGTACAATCAACATACTTGTTGCATAGTTTCAAAAAAAACATACTTGTTGCATGTGAGTGGATAATTGTAGTGTTAAGCCTATAAAAGGTACCCAAGCTAATCTCGAACCAAACGCTCCGAACTTCTGATTCAACTCCTGTATATTCGTACCCTATGTCCTTCTTGGGCGTTCACGGAGTAAATATGATAAAAATCGCAGGAAATAAGCTAAAAAATTAAAAAATCGCAACAAACGATTTCCCCTCAATAACTGGGAACAAAAGGAATCAATTTTAGATGTGGGGAATGATCTGGCCATCTGGGCACATAGAAATTACCATTATCCTTTACCATGTTGTGGAGCATGGGTAGCACGCGGGGGATGATGTCGTGACTCCCAAGCGGCAGCGGCTTCGTGCGGGCTTCTCGGTTGAGCCGGGCGCTCTCCCTCACGTCGCCGGTAAGGAGGCGGTACCTGGTGCCCTTGAGGCCCTGGGCCCGTAGGGCTCGGTCTAGCCGCCGTGGCGTCCACCACGCCCAGGCCACCAGCCACAGCAGCGCCACGGACGCCGCCGCGCCTCCCAGTGCCCACGGAGAGGCTTCCCGCAGCATCAGCAGAACGCGGGTCGCCATTGGAGCCTCGGCCGTCGGCGCAGTAGAAGAGAAGCAGAGGAAAGGCAGACTCTATGTGCGGCGAGTCATGCTTAAATAAATATACGACCATGGGGCCGACACGTAATGCGTCTTTTGGCCACTTCTCCTTTTTTTTCTTTGAGAATGACCACTTCTTGTGCTTGGACCACTTCTCCTTTTTGTGCTCGGAGTCCCGCGAGTATACGAAACAAATAAATCCATTGAGGTCGAGTACATTGGAGTACCTTTATTGTGCTTGGAACCACTTCTCTTTTTTAGTTGCTATTTGAACTGTAACTAGTGCGAACTAAAAATAAATGAAGTTAGTACTTGCCAAAAAAGAAAACTGTCTCTCATTTGGTCGGCAGTTTTTTTGACAGCAGAAACACTATACCGAACTTAGTCTAAACCATTATTTTTTTTATTATCAAAGTATATTTGTCCGTTCAGCGATGTGTCCCAAGTCATCAGTAACAATATTAAGTAGAACCTACTAACTCTTCTTTGGTGCATCCATCATCCATGTCATCATTCACTAGTTTAGCAAATTACTTGGACCGTCAACTGGCATAGCTGAACTGCTTGATGAAATCAAATGGTCATCCATTTTGGCTTTTTTGCTCCATCATTATTGTTTCCTCTTTCACCACCTCCCCTCATATTATTCTTCTCGAATACGTTGAATGATATATAGCCGCGCCGCCGGCCCGCGCGCAGCCTCGCTAGCGCTCGCCCGAGCCGCCGGCCTGCGTCAAGCCTAGCTCGTGCGTGCCCGCGTCGCCGGCCAGCGCGCAGTCGAGCTCGCGCGATTCCCGCGCAGGCGCAGCCGGCCATCTCGCCCTCCCGTTCCGATCTAGCAGCCGCCCCCTTCCTTTCGCGTCTTCCCCGTCGCTGTTGATCCCCAGCTGCATCCGGCGCATCTCTGGGGAGGCCCCTCTCCGGCAAGGTCGTTCCTGATGGCTCGGCTATCTCCGGGCGCTCTCATCGAACTCGAGCAGGACCCTGCTCTTGCAGAGCTGGTCAGAGAGTGGGACTTCTCCCCGGGTAAGCGCTTCGAAGCTGAGGTCGTTCACAAGTTTTCCTCCTCAATGCATCATCCTTCTTCCTCCCCGGATGGCTCTTTCTTCCTGCTCATGGTCTTCAAAAGGTTTCTTTTCCGTCTCACCGAAGATTCGGTTGCTTTGGCTTTGCACTGCTGTCTGGGAGGCGCCCCCGCTAGTTTTCATGTTACTTACCAAAGTGACCGCCACTTTCGTTTTTCCGTCGCCTCCAAGCATGTTGGTCTGCTAATTCGATCTCTCAGAAGAATCACGACTGCTCATTTTGACGTCTACTTCCACTTGTGGCGAGACGGTGGTGATAATTGGGAACTGGAGAAGAAGCGTTGGGAGAAAGAAGAGAAAGCTAGTTGGACAACGGTGCTTAGTCCAAAAAATAAGCGCAAATTGACTTCTAAGAATGTTTCTTTCTACAGTAAGCTCGTTCAAGATTCCCCAGCTCGGAAATCTCGTCCTACTGAGATTGGCCCGGTCATCAAGATTGGCAAGTTCTTTTGTCCTATCACTATTTCTCCCAGCAGTGATTTGGTCTTCTCCATAGCTGCCTCTAGTTTTGGAAGGGATTCTGAGCGCATGCCATCCCCCAAAACCTGTCAGGCCAATGTCAATGGTGAGCTTGATGTTTGTATTGCTCAAAGTGCTCCTGTTGGTACTAGCAAGAGTCCTAGCTCCTCAACGCCAAGTACAGAGGGGACTCCGAACCAAGGCATCTTTCAAAATCCCAAAAGAGATCTTCACATCAACAACCTTCCTGATCAAGCCGCTAGCATTTATCAAGCCGATAACATTGAGCAGGCCGCCAACTTTCAACTGGCTGAAATGATTAATGACGGGTCTCATCCCCAAGCCAGCAAGAAGCCATCCCAGGAGTTAATTGAGCTGCCTCCTAACCGAGGCGACCTTCTCAGCTTCACTCTCAATCGCCTTCATCGCGTCTGCTTCAGATGTTTGAGTGCAGATCACTTCATCAAAGACTGTACGAGTGCCTTTATATGCTTGTATTGCTATAATTATGGCCATCGAGCCAAGTATTGTGTCAAAAGGCGTCTGGACCTTCGGCACAAATGGGCTCCAAAGCCTAGTAAGCTGCCTCTGGGAAAAAAATCCCTCGCTTCAAACGAGGAGATGACAGTAGCATCTAATTCTGCCATTGAATGGGCGCTTAACCCCAATGCTCCTAATGACCCTTCAGTACTCAATACTGTCCAAGGCTCCCTCACGTGTTGCATCTCTCAATTCAATCCTGTTCCTGACGGTGAATTTGCAGCTCTACCGTCGGTGATTGCTGACTCTCAACACTTCCATATGGGGGAAGGACAGAGCACTGAATTCATTGTTGAAGATCACCGCAAAATTGGTTCTCAGAGCAACAACTTACAAATGGTGTGTGCTTCCCCAGCTGTTGTGTCTGCTAGGGTTCAGAGAGAGGACATCACCAATTTCCTGCTTGAAAGCTTGAGGCAGAGGATGACCAATCAGATTAACGTCCAAGGTTCAAGGCTCCTAGGCAGCTTGACTATTCCTGGCTCCATCATACACATTGACCTAGCTGCTCTGGGCATTACCTCGCTTGATTTCACTATGTCCATCCTTGTTCGGGCCAGCACTTCTGGAGTAGGACCTGCCAACAATAGTACCCCTGATATGAGGGAAGATAGGCGGCAGTTCGTAGCAACCTTCACCAGAACTCCTCCAATCACAAAAGTGTACTGCAGAAAGAAGCTCAAAGGAAGGACTGAGAAGGAAAATGATCAACTGCAACAGAAAAGAACTCCTATTCTCTCTGAACTAGCGGAAGATTACACTGACCATCTTGATGCACAGGAAAACAGTGGCAAGAACACTAAGAAAGGAAAGTGCAACACTCCTGTTTCAGTCAAGAACCTCAGAATAAGTAGTCGACTGAACACTGCTCTTGATGGCCACAAACCTGAACAAGCATCCTCCTCAAAGGGTCCCACCAACAGAAGCAAAACTAAGGGCAAGAGAGTTGCTTCGCAATCTTCTCTCATGGATAAAATTTTACTTCCTCATACATGCCCTGGCGTCGATTTTCCTGGCTTATCTGACTTAAAGAAGTGTGCTGAAATGGGTTGTACTTACCCTGAAATTCCTATTGTTGAAATTCAGAAGGTGGCTACCTAGAAGTGCCGGATTGCTCCTTCGGAGGTGACGGCAGAGCTACTCATCGCATCAAGAATAGAGCTTGAAACCAGTGAAGGGAGGAGTAGCCTGGAGAACATGCCACAGGTTATTAATGGATAGTACCCTCCAAGACTTCTATTTCCACAGGGAATGTCCTGTGTCAAGCTACTACAAAAAGTCTGCTCTGAACCTGTTTTGGATGTGTCTGTTGTTTTGTTGGTGCAAGACCTCTGGTGGATGGACTTGCAATCTTCTTTGTTATTGTCCTGGTAGTCCACAGACTTGCTCGTGTCAGATCGGGGTTAGCTCTTATGCAGATTTAGATTTGGCTTATTTTGACTGGTGCCAATATGGCTATCCTGATAACGCCTCCCATCTTTGGTGTTGTGGCTACTCTCTGAATGGTGGTTTTCTTGCTCTAATATGGCTCTGTCATAATACTATGGTGGCCTACCTATGGTTGGGGTATCTTCAGTCACACCACTTCAATTTCCATGGATTATAACAACCAAGGCAGCCATCAGAGTAGAAACTGGAACATTTTGAACTGGAACATACGTGGACTGAATTCAGATGACAAATGCAATGCGATCAAAGCGAAAATAGAGGAAAGTGCATGCTCAGTCTATTGTATCCAAGAAACGAAAAGAGACCATTTCGATCATAGCTTTATCAAAAAGCTAGCGCCTAAACGTTTCAACAAATTTGAATACTCTCCCTCAGAAGGAGCCTCAGGGGGCATCCTCATGGGCTGGAACAGTTCTATCTTCACAGGAGAAGTAATTCATAACAAGAAGTTTGCAGTCACGGTTAGATTCAGCTCTGTCCACAATGGTCAAAATTGGTTACTCACTACAGTATATGGACCATGCCAAGGACAAGCCAGAGATGATTTTGTTGACTGGTTGAATAATCTGCAAATTGACAAGATGGAAAATTGGATGATTGTTGGTGATTTCAACTTTTACAGAAGCCTATCTGACAGAAACAGGGATGGGGGCAACATGCAAGACATCATGGTTTTCAATGAAGTAATCAGCAATTTGGGTCTTTTGGAAATACCATTAAAGGGAAGAAATTATACTTGGAGCAACATGCAAAGTGTACCTCTTCTAGAACAAATTGACTGGGTTTTCACCTCCCCGAACTGGATTTCCACTTATCCCAACACTTTAATGCTACCAATGGCAAGGCCAACTTCTGACCATACACCATGCAAAATTCAAATTGGTACCTCAATACCAAAATCAGAAGTTTTCAGATTTGAAAACTTCTGGGTTGAGCACCCGGGCTTCTTAGAGCTGGTTCAGTCAATATGGAACATCAATGTTAGAGCAACTAATAGTGCTACCAGGATCTCTGCCAAATTCAAGCTTCTGCGAGCAGCTCTAAAAAAATGGAGTAAGAGCCTATCCAATCTTAATGGCACAATTAAAGATTGTAACTTTATCCTAGAAATCTTGGACACCTTGGAAGAACAAAGGCCCCTGTGCACTCACGAACACAACTTCAGGATCATCCTAAAGCAGCACATACTCAGACTCTTGAAATATAGAAAGGAATACTGGAAAAAGAGGTACACCATTAGATGGACTAAATTTGGGGATGAAAGCACAAGTTTCTTTCATGCTGCTGCCACAGAAAGGTACAGATTGAACACCATCACAAGCTTAGTAGCCGAGGATGGAAGGGATGTTTTCGACCATCATGAAAAGGCTGCCATCCTTCTCGAGGAGTATAAGGGCAGAATGGGCAGCACATCAAAACCCACCATGCAATACAATCTAGACCAGTTAGTGCAGGAAAACGATAACATGGATCACATATCAAGCACCATTCACAACACAAGATATTGACAACGTAGTTAAGCAAATGCCTGCTAACAAATCCCCTGGACCTGATGGTTTCAATGGTTTTTTCATCAAAACTTGTTGGCATATAATAAAAGAAGACTTCTATACTCTTTGTTTTGATTTTTTTAATGGTGATCTGTACCTTCAGGCCATTAACAGCTCCTTCATTACCTTAGTCCCCAAGGTCAACAACCCCACAGGAGTAAATGATTTTAGACCAATTTCTTTGCTGAATTGTGTGCTAAAAATAATCACTAAGTTGACGGCAGATAAGGTGCAATCAGTTATCCTCTCTTTGATACATACAAACCAGTATGGTTTTATTAAATCTAGAACAATTCAAGATTGCTTGGCTTGGACATACGAGTATATTTATCAGTGCCAACATTCAAGAAAAGAGATTGTTGTCCTAAAATTGGACTTCACCAAGGCATTTGACACTGTGGAGCATAACACCATTCTGGAGATGATGAAACACTTGGGATTTGATGACAAATGGAGACAATGGACACAAACGATCCTAGGCTCAGGTTCCTCTTCTATTCTTCTTAATGGAGTACCTGGCAAACAATTCCAGTGCAAGCGTGGAGTAAGGCAAGGAGACCCTCTTTCTCCACTGCTTTTTGTCATGGCTGCCGACCTACTGCAATGTATAGTTAATAAAGCACATAATGAAGGTTTGTTTGAACTGCCCATACCTTCTCACGAGGGAGCTGACTACCCAATAATCCAATACGCAGATGACACAATTTTAATCATGAAGGCTTCATAGAGAGAACTGTTCACTTTGAAGGGGTTACTTGAGTCTTTCTCCCAGTCCACAGGGCTAAGAGTCAATTATGCAAAGTCCTGCCTCGTCCCCCTCAACATGACGAATGAAAAGGCCCAAATGCTTGCAGGTGTTTTTGGCTGTAAAATTCAGTCCCTTCCTTTTACCTATTTGGGGCTGCCAATGGGTACCACAAAGCCAAGAGTCGAGCACTATGCTCCACTCATGAATAGAACAGAAAGAAGACTCACAGCAACATCTAATTTTCTTACACATGCAGGAAGGCTTCAATTAGTAAACTTTGTATTGTCATCCCTTCCCACGTATGCTATGTGCTCACTACATGTTCCTGCTGCGGTCTTGGAATACATCGATAGGGCAAGAAGGCACTGCTTGTGGAGAGGTTCTGATAGTAATGCTAAAATGAAACCTTTAGTAGCATGGAAAAAGTGTTGTAAGCCAAAGAAGAAAGGAGGTCTTGGGATCATCAACCTTAAAAGTCAAAACTCAGCCCTGCTTCTCAAACATCTTGATAAATTCTATAATCAGAAAGATGTCCCTTGGGTTAAACTTGTTTGGAGCTCTTACTACTCAAATGGGCAAATACCACATGCATCAACTGATAAAGGCTCCTTTTGGTGGAGAGACATACTGAAGCTTTGTGACTTATTTAGAGGTATTTCAAGTTGTACACTTGGAAATGGCTCCACTGTTCTTTTTTGGTCTGATGTCTGGAACAACAACTTGCTACAGGATAAATTTCCCAGATTATATTCATATGCAAAAAACAAAAACATCTCAGTTGCAAAGTTTCTTACAAGTAACACGCTGGATTCTCAATTCCACTTACCTCTATCTGAACAAGCTTATCAGGAATACTTACAGCTCCAGGAACTCATAGAAAACATTCAAGTACAGGAAGATTCAAAGGACTCTTGGCATTACATGTGGGGAAGTAGTACATACTCTTCTTCTAAGTTCTACAATTTCCCATACAAGCATGTGTCCCCTCCTGCTCCTTTCCTATGGATTTGGCAGTCCAAATGCTGCAACAAGCTTAGGGTGTTCACCTGGTTATTGCTGATGGACAGACTCAATACCAGGAATATTCTCAAGAGGAAGAAGCACAAGCTTGAAAGGAAACAACTATAATTGTGTCTTATGCAATCAGAATGTCGAAGAAACAACTCTTCATCTCTTCTTCACATGCCCTTTTAGTCAGGCTTGTTGGCAGCACCTTGGTGTTCAGTGGAACCTTGCGGTGGATTTCTTTCATATGCTGTTGGAAGCGAAGGAGGGGTTCTCAAACCCTTTTTTCATGGAAGCTTTTACCATCAGTGCTTGGCAAATTTGGAAGCAAAGGAACAACTTCATTTTTAGTAGAGGCCAACCATCCTTCGTTGCTTGGAAAACATGTTTCATTGATGAAGCTCGCCTACAAGCTCACAGGATCTCTGAAAACAAGCGCGCTCTCTTCCTTTCTTGGATAGATTTTTTTTTTGAGGAATTTCTTGGATAGATTTGTGTACATAGTTTGGCCCAGCCTTCCTCAGGCTCCCCGTTTCCTTCTTTGCTGCTGTTTTTTTTTTGTTGTCTCTCTTTTGTACAGTTGGTTCCTTTTGGTTTAATAAAAAAATCCTAACAGTGGGGGCTTCCCCTGCTGTTGTTCTCCTCAAAAAATATTATTCTTCTCTTTTTTATTCCTCTCTTTTTAAGATGGGAGGTCACGCAATGTGCAATCACTGCCAAACTATCACTATTATAGAAGCAATGCCACTCCCACCAATTTTTTATATGGAACACACATATATCAAAATTGAAACTTTAAAATGTCTGACCAATAATTTGACTAACATTTTTGAACTATTATAACACAAACTTTATAAACTTAAATTTGTTATCAAATATACTATCCAACTATTATAAACTTATAAACATAAACAATATAATATAAAATAAGTAAATGATCAAGTTGTGCATCATAAAAGAAAACAGAAGTATTAGTCATAGGTATTAGAGCATCTCCAAGAGTCTTTCTAAAATTTACACTCTAAATCATCATTCGGAGAGTCATTTGAGTAAAAATCGTTTTCTATATCTTGTATCCAACAACGTTTCTATGTCTTGTACGCACTCAAGAGAGCCATCCTCAATATCCATCTTTGGCTAGTGAAAAATACGAAATAGAGGATGTCTATATTTGGAGAATCAATTAATGAGGTTGTTGGAGGAGTTTATGTCACCAAAATCTCTATTCCTATAAATTAGAAAGGATATAAAAAGTCCCTTGGAGACGATAACTATCATTGATGTTTCCTAAGTTGTAGCCCGTGTAAAAGCATGTGTTGATAGGTTAGTTAATCAGGTGATAATTACTTCTCCATCCTTATAATAGTGTATTAGAGTTTAATTTTTTTTTAAAAAAAGTTTTAACCAAACATTAGTCAAGTTGTATGCACATCTTTAACATATCAAAAAAATTACATTAATAGCTTTTGCGTTTGAATATCATCTACTCCCTCCATTTCAAATTATAAGTCACTTTGACTCTTTTTTTACATCGATGTGACAAAAAAATCAAAGTGACTTATAATTTAGAACGGGGGAGCAGTATAATATTGACCTTTTAGTGATTACTATAGTAATATATACATCGGAAGAAAAATGAAAAGCCAATGTATATACTCCTACTTAAGGATGAAAACGGTCGAAAATGGTTAAAAAACGATATTACAATATAGAAAAACGAAAGCGGTCGGTTCGAGATATTTCTACATTTTAGCAATTAAAGAGTACAAAAAAATAGTTGAAAATGGTTGTGAAACCAATTGAAACTAACCATTTTTCATGTTAGAAAACGGTATCATACTATAGAAAACAAAAACGGTTAGTTCGGAATATTTTTGTTCCGTTTTCATCCTTACTCCTACTTGCAAAGACTACTTTCGTCAGCGTTTTTTGTTTTTTGGCCCTTTTTTTGAAAGATTCTCTCAAATAGGCCCCTGACGGAAAGATTTCAAAAAATGGACCCTCATCTTGGCGCCATGGACCATGGCGCCAAGCTACAACGTCATGGCGCCATGTATCCTGGCGCCAAGAGGCATCCGACGTGGCTCCACGGGAATCTACGTGGCGTAGCTTGGCGCCATGGAGCATGGCGCCAAGCCTTGGCGCCAAGATCCATGGCGCCAAGCTTTGGAGCCATGCTGCATGGCGCCAAGCACCCATAATATAGCCTACCCCCCTTCCTATCCCCAGTCATTCCCGTTTTCTTACTCATTCTCTTCGGCTTTTTCATTTAGACACTTTTCCGTTGCTCTATAATCGAGCAATTGGACCGTGAGAAGTTGGATTTTATCCGTGGATCTTCGAGAGGTAGGTATCCTGTCACCCTTCCTTAATTTATTCGAATCGATTTGGTAAAATAAAGGCATATTTTTTACCTATGAACTTCAAAATTTTGAAATACATATGTATTGTTGAACCGTAGGATGCCTAGGCGTGGGAAAGCTAGAAAACAAAGGTATGTGTACATTCGTTTCATCGTATAATAAACCTTTATTTTTAAGATTTATTGTTAATTGTTTTGTTATATTGACCGTATTTATTGAATTATAGCTATGGACGGATGACCGAAAGTCCATACGTCCTAAAGCCGCTCCCTAGCGGTGTCCCAATACCAATGTGTTTTTGTGGTGATCCTTGCAAGGTTGAAATTTCCGAAGATGAGGCAACATATAAGCAGAGATATTGGATGTGTTCTAATTTTGCATGGGAACCAACAGAGCGTCAGCGCCGCAGTACATTTATTGTGAGAAACTGCTTTTGTTTATTAATTAATTTGTGTCATATGAAGTTCTGCTTAATAATTGGATTTCAAACAATTGAATTTGCTGCAGACCCCTCCACCGCTATGTTATTTTGAACAGTGGATTGACACTGAGATCAAGGAGGCTGACATGCGGCTTCTACAAGGCTTGAAGGAGTGGGATGCGGAGCGCCTGGAGATCTTAGAGAAGAGACGTAGAGAGGAGGCAGCAGCGAAGGAGCACAAGGAAGAGGAGGAAATGAGGCGTGTTGCTGCTTGTAGGGAGGAGAGGGAGAGGAAGCTTGAGCGCGTGCGCCGAGCGAAGGCAGCGATGGAGGAGAATCCCGATGCTCAGAACAAGGGAAAGTGGCCTCGTTGTACTCAGTAGTATGCTACTTGTATGCCCAGAACATGGTCGATGTACTTTAGGTAAATCATGTGCCTAGGACATGTTCTTTGTTATTTAATTCGTCGTCATGTACGTCATGTGCACTTTAAGTTTTTGGACCGTGCTTGGTGTTGTGATATGTAATGTTTAATGTTCCTGAGTTACTGAAACTAGTTATCGAGTTGCACATATAACATAAGGAAGTACTGGATTTCATAATTCACCACGCATAACATAGGACATGGCATGTCAGAACTTGTACCAAACAAGGGCACATATGTCCTGGACTAAACCTAACATGCCTTAGGTAATTATAGCGAACAACAAGTACATTACATGGCATATGCATATGCTAGTTTCGTTCTATCTAGTAGTGCGGCCACATAGCGAACTGTGTAGCCCCTTCTCCATAGTACCCTCCCATGTTCGATGGTGGAGGTGGCGGGGGTGGTGGTGGAGGCCCGTTGTCCATAGTACCCTCCCTAGCGGTGTCCCAATACGGCCGGCGGGGGCGGCGGTGGCCGCGCGCGGCACGGGCGGCTCCGGCGGCGGCGGGAGCCGGCGGAGGGCGCGGCGGCCGGCGTGGTACGGGCGGCGGCGGGCGGAGCGAGGAGCGGCGGCGGCGACGGCGAGTGGCGGCGGGGTCGGGCGCGAGGAAGAGGAAGAAGAAATGAGGAAGAAAGGAAAGAGAAGGAAGAAGAAAAGGAAGGGCCGACAGTTATTAAGGGGCTTGGCGCCAAGAACCGTGGCGCGTAGGCTTGGCGCCAAGATCCGTGGCGCCAAGCCTTGGCGCCAAGATGCATGGCGCCAAGCCTACGCGCCACGTAGATCCCCGTGTAGCCACGTCGGATGCCTCTTGGCGCCAGGATACATGGCGCCATGACGTTGTAGCTTGGCGCCATGGTCCATGGCGCCAAGCTGAGGGTCCATTTTTTGAAATCTTTCCGTCAGGGGCCTATTTGAGAGAATCTTTCAAAAAAAGGGCCAAAAAACAAAAAAGACGGCTACTTTCGAGTACTAGCGCACCCTATAAAAAGAAAATGAGGGCGTAAGATAGAACTTATAAAGGCAATACATATTGTATAATTAAGTTCTTTGCCAAATCTTCCCAAAATTGCATCGCAGTGCACACAAGGGGACCTATTCCCCATTAATACACACCCTCATTTTATTCATATTCTGACCTAGTATTAATACAAAACAACTATTTTCCCCGATACAAGTTGTAAGACGTTCTGACATTTAGCATGGACGCATGGTCAGTTGACACAGTTGGAACGGAGGGAGTATTCAGTAGCAGCGTAGGAGCTGCTGCCATTTTCATCAAAAAAAAAAAGGAGCTGCTGCCACTGCCAGCGAGCATGAGCATCACGGTCAAAGCTTTTTCAGCCTTATCTGAGCACCGTGCTGAGGGTGCAGTGTTATCACGGTGTAGGGCGCGTGGGTGTAGGATGGCGAGAGCTCAAAGGAGAAGCGCTGGAGGATGGTGCATAGCGCCATCTTGGCTTCCAGCAACGCAAAGCTCTGGCCGATGCAGATCCTGGGCCCCCCTCCGAACGGAAAGAAAGCGGCCTGATGCCTGGTTGCGTTGGAGATGCCGTTGGCAAACCTCTCTGGATTGAACTCACTTGCGTCTTTTCCCCAAATGTCAGGATCATGGTGAATGAAGATGATGGGCAGAAGAAGGTTCACTCCTGCAGGATATTTGATTCCACCGAGCTCCATTTCCTTATAAGTTCTTCTGGTTAGAAAGGTTGCCGGTGGGTATAACCTAAGGACCTCATGTAGAATCATCGTTACCTGCACATATATGACATAGGACCAAATTGTTGCTTCAGTTATACGGTATGGAAAACACTGGCTTATTTACTTTTCGTCAAAGAATGTTCCAGTTTCACACTTAGTGGCATCTCTCCACCTCATCCTTTCAGCATATTCAGACTCAGCATATGGTATATATATAATGTATCACTTAGACATAACCATGACTACTTTAGATTTATCCGCAGCTCCCCACCAGAATCACATTATGAGGTTTATGTTAATTAGCTATTATTGAATTGAATAAAACAAACCATTTCTATTTACTTATCTCTTTTTACTTAGTCTCCATTAATTTGATAAAGGAATGGATATCAAATATCCCTTTAGTAATCTGCAATGTTGGCTTGCAATAAAGTAGAACATGGATTTTGCACTTACAGTCTTCAGGCGGCTCAAGCTATCAAAATCTGGTCTGGTTCTTCCAAAGTGGCTCAACACTTCTTCTCTTGCTCGCTCTTGCCATTCTGGGTGCATGCTTAGCACAATAAGTGTCCATGTAAGCAGGACTGATGTTGTCTCCATACCTGCAAAGTAAAATAGCTTGCATTCCTCAATGACATCTTCTGTTGTCAATCCCAGGCTTGCATTTCCATTTGATTGCCTTGTGTTTGACTCCAGTAATAAGCCCAGCAAGTCATCGTTATTTGTTTTGCCGTTTTTAGTAGCCTTCTCTCTTTTCCCAATTATTTCACGGAGAATTTTGCGGATCTCTAGATCAATTTCTTTCATCCTTCTGTTATTTTTGGTGGGCAAGAACCTGCATATGCTCAACAGTGTTATCAAAGAAGACTTGCATTCTGCTATGCTGAATTCTTTAAAAAAATATTTTCTTTCCATTTGACACAGCAATCAATTTTAGTACTAAAAACGCCAACAATCCTAAAAATATTCTTTTATGACGAATTATAGTTATAAAAACAAGGAGAGGACTGAGGAGTAATCGATAAAATAAATCTTCATTTATTCAAATGCTTGGATACACAATTGCACATGAATAAAACTTTGCTGCTGTTTAGTAGAGGAAAACGTAACAAACCAATAGCCTGGGATAAATATTGTCTGAATAGACTGAATAAGGCGTTCAGCTAGTTCTCCTTGCAGCTGGAAAATTCTCCTCCCTTCTTGATAGTTGCTCCCAAACGCGGTTCTTGAGATAACATCTCCAGTAAGATTCTGGAACTCAGGCCAGACATCTATCTCAGAAGATCCCTCAGAAGGCATTGAATTCTCCCATCTAGTAATCGTTTCAATACAACAGGTCGAAAACACTGGCAGCATCCGCTGTGAATAAAACAATCATCAATAGTCTATTTAGGGAACTGCTATCCAATATACAACACAAATCCAATGTGAAATAGTAAAAAAGTAAAATCAATTTATAGAACAACCAGGTAAAAAAATACCTTTATTTTCTCATGGTGAAAGGCAGGATTAAGAATTCTCCTGTGTTTTGCCCATTTCTCACCATCATGATTTACAACCCCATTGGCGAGCAACTTCCCAATGCGGCTACTCTTTGGTTTGCCAAAGTGGCCAAACTTATTAGACAACACCTCTTTGACTAACTCCGGGTCTGGAATCATCACCCTTGGTGTTGGGCCGAACCAAGTGAACGATAATTTCCCTGCAGTTGAGTTTCGAAAACAGGATTAGTCTAAAGAAGTGAGAAGACTAGAAGATAAACGTATTTTCTGTTTCTTTCATTCATTTTTTTATTTAATACAATAGTCATCCTATCAAGTACACAAGTGCATAAATTTCCCGGTACTGCTACATAATCTTTATAGAACATCAAGCGTGCTACTTGATAGGAGCGGAAATCATGCAGTGCTGCATTAAGCTATCCTGTTTCCTCTGCCACACCCATATCGTCAGTTATTCATTTTTCGGCTGCACAACCAAGGCATTTTCCACACGTTAGCAAATCGCAAGGCCCAGATAATTGTATTGCTAAAGTCCATATATGCTAAAGAACTTATTTTTCCCCATCTGATCCTGTATATGTGTGCCAATTTTCGGAGTTCAGGAACAAAATCCATCGTAAAATTGCAGTAAAGCATGCTGCATCGCTATTAACGTGCGTGTTTTGATATCAGGAAAATGAAATGAAAACGGAAAGGTGTAAAATTTGGATAGCGGGTTGATAGGAATACATAGAAACTATACCGTATTCCTTCATGGTGATGTCAAGCATGGGCTGCACGCGGTGGGCGATGTCGTGGCAGCCGAGCGGCAGCGGCTTCTTGCGGGCCTCCCGGTTAACCCGGGCGGTTTCCCTGAGGTCGCCGGTGAAGAGGCGGTACCGGGTGCCCTTGAGGCCGTGGGCCCGCAGGGCCCGTTCGAGCCGCCGAGGCGTCCACCAGGCCCACTCCAACGTCCAGGCCACCAGCCAAAGCAGCGCCACGGACGCCGCCGCGCCGGCCAGCGCCCACGGAGAGGTTTCCCGAAGCATCAGCAGAACGCGGGTCGCCATTTGTGGCGGCTTGGCGCAGTGGAAGAGAAGCACAAGAAAAAAACAGAGGACGGATACGGCTTATGTGCCGATGTGTGTTTGCGGGGAGTCCTGGGGTTAAATACTGTATAGACGATGGGGCCAACTTCTCATTTTTGCACTTGGAGTCTCCGCGAGTATGAAACAAATTAAATCCATAGAAATTACTAGTAAACTTCCACAGTTCTTTTACTTATAGGGCTACTACACCTAGGAGGTAAGAGCAACTTCAAGAGCATTTCTATATCCATCCTTATTCATAGAAGTAGAGATTTTAGTGAAAAAATACTTCCCCCTGTTTCAAATTATATTTGATGTTTTTGGCTTTTCTGCCTAACTTTTCTATGCACTTTGATATACATTATGTCTAGATACACAATTAAAGCAGTGTATCTATAAAAAGCTAAAATGTCTTTTGATTTGGAACGAAAGGAGTATCCTCTGACAGCTTCTCTAATTGAATTTCCAAATAATGTCATATTGTGTTCCGGATTTCTCGCTAGCAGAGCGAGATTGGCTCTCTATAGTGCGTACGAGATATAGAAAACATGTTGGAGGATTGAAATATACAAAGAGTGGTTTTTATTCAAATGACTCTCTAAATGATGATTTAAATAGTGAGTTTAAGGAAGACTCTTGAGATGCTCTAAGAGATATAATAAATCTAAACTCTTGAATTTAGGAGAGGCAAACAATTAACTAATAATAAAAATAAAAATTTTGAGAAATTGCCCATTAGTATGTCACAGTTTATGTTCCCATTTGGCAAATTTCTTCTACGCATTTATTTGCCCACGTAGTATGTCAAATTTTGTTTATTTGCATTAGGTTAGCTTTAAAAAAATACAAGCATGTGTTACAACTAAATCACGTTTGATTTTTTTCATATAAAAATGTTACAATTGAACCACCTTTGATTCTTTTCACCTCAAAAAAATAAACATGTTAGAAGAACGATATTTTAGATCACATCCATATGTCACTTTACATAAATAGGAAAGTTAGATCATGCATGTATATTAGATCTAATAAGAATACATTTACCCTGTTTATGATATAAATTTACACCTTGAATTATAAGCTAACCTAATGCATTAATATTTTATTTATACAATGTAGGCCAAGCAATGTTTTTCATATTATGCCTTTAGAAATGATTAAAAACGAAAGTCTGTGAAATTATGTGATAGAACTTGCTGTAACATACTCTCTCTGTCCCAAATTATCGTTCACTTTTGGTTTTATTGTCGCAAGTTTGACTTGATTTGTAAAAATGCGTGCAACATTTATATCTCCAAATAAATTTATTAAAAAAACTAGATTCAAAGATCTTTCCAATGATACCAATTATGTACCATAAATATTAATATTTTTAATATATATTTTGTCAAAGTTGTTTCTCAGAAAGCGAAAATAACATATATTTTGGGACGGATAGAGTAGTCACTATTTTGTCTTGATGTTTTTTTATTACTCCCTCGGATCTTTTGTAGTTGACATTTGAACTATAACTAGTGCAAACTAAAAATGAATGAAGTTAGTACTTACTCGTAAAAAAAAACTTGTCATTCTAGGATTCAAAATTAGGGGGTGCTTGGTTGCACGTCACCACTTACCACCGCCACACCCAAGGCCGCTATATTTATTACCGTTGTTGTTTGGTTCGTTGTTCAACTTCAGTAGCCACAACTTTTTTGCAGTGTAGATTTTTGCCATATATATATATATATATATATATATATATATATATATATATATATATATATATATATATGAGTATACCCTTATTTTGTAGTGAGGATGCAGATAGGAGAGTCTACATGAGTATACCCTTATTTTATTTCCTAATCAAATGTTATTATCTACATGATTAATGGTGATTGGTTGATAAATGGAAAGTATTTAGTGCAAAAATGATTTTTGTCCTTAGAATGCATTATATATGAAGATAAATTTTGAATGCTAGAATGCACTATATTACAGGACAGAGAGAGTAGATCTAGATGCATAGCAAAATGGATGCGCCAAAAAAGTCAAAACGACTTATAATTTGGAATGGAGGGAGTAGTAAATAGGGTACCATGGTAATTTTAGTTTCACACTAATCTGTCTAAAAATTTCTAAAATGACAAGCTTTTGGAGCAAAGGGAGTATATAGTTCTAGCAACACTTAACAAGGTACCCACGCTCAAATGATAAATTATTAGCTAATAAGTAATAACTGTTAGCAAGTTCTCAATTTAAAAGTTAGAACATAAAACAACCATATCTAACAATTTTCTTTTCTAAATTGTGAATTCGTCCTCTGGTTTTTAAGTCTATGCATCCTATTTTAAACATCGGAATTTGCGGGTCCATATCCGCCAGATTTTACCAATTCCATATCTTACCCTGCATACTCACACAATAGCATCCGGATTATCCGTATCACTCTTATCTATATCCATATCCTATCTGCATCCTCACACAAGCGGTGGTTCTCAATTATACCGTTTGAGCAAGACTATTACATAATGACATCATCAATGGCTTAGTGTCTAGATCTGCTCCTGTGGTAGAATGTTGTGCTTGACATAATTGAGAACCACCGCTAGCTCCTCTATGCATCAGAATAGAAAGGAGTTTTGTCATCCTCGTTTTTTTTTGTGGGGGGGGGGGGGGGGGGGTTGGAATGTTGTTGGCCTTGTTGCTACGGATGAAGTTATTAGCAGTGCTGGGATGAAACCGGGGTCTGGTAACAACAATAGGACATACAGGGTCTGGAGTAGACCATGTCAAACATTTTATTTTGAGATAAATTTTGTTTGATCTAAAACGGTCTTACTCCGTATAAATTAATTTGGTGTTATGGATTTTGCATGTCTGTGGATAGTAGTCAAATATCTCTGAGTTATATGATTTATGGGAGCTGCATTTTAAATATATGCTACTAGTAGGAGAACTTGCGTAGTTTCGTAATTACGCTTCTAGAAGGACACATCCTTTTCTCATTAGGGGAAATCAACAAGACAACAAAGCCTCTCATTAGGAGAACTTGTTGTTTCGCTTGATACTAGACAGCAAGGCATTCCAATCTCGATTCTAGATCAACGCAAATGGATATATATACGAGATCTAGGAACGGTGAGGCAGACAGGAGGACAAGCAAGGCAAACCTTGGGCACACATACTACGGCGACACGCACTTCTAGTCTTCTTCTAGAAGCATGGAAACGTCCGAGAAGATCTCCATTATAAAGGGGTGTTTACGGTGAAAAATTCTAGGATGTCACATCGGATATTTCATGGGATGTCCGAATGGGTGTTCGGATACTAATAAAAAAACTAATTACATAACTCGTCTGAAAATCGCGAGAAAAATTTATTAAACCTAATTAATCCGTCATTAGCATATGTTTACTGTAGCAAGACATTGTCAAGTCATGGATTAATTAGGCTTAAAAAATCCGTCTCGCAAATTTATCGCAATCTGTGTAATTAGTTATTTTTTTCGTCTATATTTAATATTCCATGCATGTGTCAAACATCCGATACGATGGGTTGATTTTTTTTTTTTTTGAGGAACTAAACACGGTCGGCCTGGACACGGTGGCACCTGGTGCATGCACATCAGTACTCCGACGACCGCGGCAATGGAGCTTTGCTTGTCATGGCACTGGCACATGTGAAGCTTCTGATTATCCTGATTCCTGCCCTCTGCGGCTCTGCATCAGGATTGATTAGTCCAACGAACAAAGCGTACGTGCGGCCAAGCGTTCTAAGATTTCTTAGGGCTCAAGCATCGACTTAGAGCAAGTCCAAAAACCTGTCTAGAAGCAGTATATCCTTTTATATTGACAGGGATTGTGAGATATATATAAATACATTCATACATTGCAAAAAGGTCATTTGAAAATTATTGAGCCGGGGCGGCGAAATCGTCACGCATTGCGTCACGGGCCAGCAGGGGTCGTGCAAGCCGAAGTCGTTGTGCTCACGTGGGGACGGGGACGAGCAGATGACCCAAGCGCTTGCGTAACAACGAGGCTGGGTTTAGTTGCACCTATAAAATTTTTGAAAGTCCATTAAATTTTTGTTTGTATTTGACAATTAGTGTTTAATCATAGACTAATTAGGTTCGAAAGATTTGTCTCGTAATTTACAACCAAACTATATAATTAGTTATTTTTTATCTATATTTAATGCTTCATGTATACGTTCAAAGATTCGATATGATGTAGAATCTTGTAAAATTTTTAGAAGTTTGAACGAACTAAATAGGACCTGTCCTGCATTTATGGCTGTACCTGTACTGTACAAGCACTTCCCTTCAGCTTCAGTGAGCACTGAACAGAGCTCAGCTCACCCACTGTACATGTACTACTGTACATCTCCACGTAGCTCCTGCAGTCCTGCTTGTTAAACACGCGGGCTGAGTTATATACGCCGTCAATAAAAAAAACAACCAGGCTGTCTAGTTTTCAACCACATATGAAAAAACACATTTCTATGTAAAATAAAATAAATTTATATAAAACCATCTGTAAAACATCTCTCTGTAGATGGTTTCTCATGGGAGTTGCTTGTGAAACTATCTAAATTAACTTTAAATTACAAACTTGCGAACCAAAAAGTTGCAAAATCTCACAGAGAACTATATTTTTTCTACTAAAAGTTTTATCGTCAAACTATGTAGGATTTTTAATTACCTTTTAATACCTCACTATAAACTTACTTAGGTCAGGTACAACGCAGGTGCTTAGGGAGGCGCTAAACGGCCGTTCTAAGCATTTTTTGCCACCCTGTACGTCTCGGCAGGCGCTTGTGCCAAGCTTCGCTGCTCACCTATATAGACAGAGAGTATGATTATAGGTGTTTCAGTAGAACAAAATCTTTATGCATATAGAGAGTATGATTATATAACACCTATAGATAATGACAACTAATAAAATAGCATATATAATAAATATTTTAATAATTAAATATATATAAAAATACAAATAAAATATTATTTAATCACTAAATAGTTTAATATATATATATATATAATAATTTCATCAATTATGAATAATTAAAGTACTTCAAATAAGTATGATTAGCCATATTAGAATTAATTAAAATTAACCTTTATATATAATAATAAAATTTCCGTAACGGGCATGCTTCTGGTTTTAAATAAGTGAGATGCTCCAAGTTGCAATACGTGATGAACAGAAAAGACACGAAAGGACACCGACTATTCATCATCGAGAATAAAAAAATACATAAAAAGGTCCAATACTACGACACAACTCTTGGGCTCACATGAAAGCCCAAAGCCCATTGGACCAACAGCCACAGGCGAATCCTTTCAGCTAGCATCATTATTTATTTATTTATTTATTTATTTTTGAGACGAAGCTAGCTGCTAGCATCATATTGCTCTGAGCTTGATCTGGGCACCATGCATCGGACGCAGCATTATAACTTGCCGCGGCGCATGAGTATACGTGGGCGCGAGCTCAAACTGAAAGCGCTGAAGGATCATGCTCAGCGCCATCTTAGCCTCTAGCAGAGCAAAGTTCTGGCCGATGCAAATCCGGGGCCCCCAGCCGAACGGGAAGAAGGCTAGCCTATCCTTGGACGCCTTGGCGATCCCCTCGGCAAACCTCTCTGGCCTGAACTCGTGCACATCACTTCCCCAGATGTCGGGGTCGTGGTGGATGAACATCACGGGGAGCTCCACGATCACGCCGGCAGGGTATGTGACATCTCCGATCACCATCTCCTTGTACGTTTTCCTGCTGAACGCGGTGGCCGGCGGGTACAGCCGGAGAACCTCGTAGAGAATCATGGTCACCTGCACAATGAATCGGAAAGAGTCAGTGGTTTGGTTGCATTTTCACATGAATGAGATGAGATATGGAAATCAACCGGAGTACTCACTGTTTTGAGGCGGCTCAGGCCGTCGTATCCCGGTTGGTTCTTCCCAAACAGGGCAAGGACTTCCTCCCTTGCACGGTCCTGCCATTCTGGGTGCATGCTTAGTAGGATCATTGTCCATGTAAGCAGCACTGATGTCGTCTCCATTCCTGCAAAGTAGAACAGCTTACACTCCTCCATGACATCTTCGATCGTCATTCCTTGGCTGGAGTGGCCGTTCTCATCTGTCTCTCTCATGTTTGACTCCAGCAGTAAGCCCAGTAAGTCATCTTTGGCGCTTTC
Source organism: Saccharum hybrid cultivar R570 (assembly GCA_038087645.1). Classification (NCBI taxonomy): domain Eukaryota; kingdom Viridiplantae; phylum Streptophyta; class Magnoliopsida; order Poales; family Poaceae; genus Saccharum; species Saccharum hybrid cultivar. The sequence continues at coordinate 2,481,951 of JAQSUU010000100.1, forward strand.
ACCTTCTTTCATAGCTTGCATTCTTTTACCAATTAGACCCCGAAGAATTGACTCGACCTCGTTTTTAATTTGGCGCATCCTTCGATTGTTTTTGGTAGGCAAGGACCTGACAATGTCATTTCCCATGCATCACTAATAGAGTAGTAGTTTTTTTTAGATAAAGGAATCACTAATAAAGTACTAATGGGGCGAAAGAAGATGAACCTGATGCATCTAATTTCGGTTTATGTAAATTTAGCAAGGAATTATTTGTTAAATTTTGGTCCGAGAGGATGGACGACCCCGACCCGCTCCTCCCCTTCCTCGTGCTGCCCTCGCCGGATCCCACCTCACCCAGATCAGCCCCATCCACAGCCTCCCCTCGCCATCAAGCACCAGATCCACGACCCACTGCGCCCGATCTATGCATTGATGGGTCGCACTTCGCGCCGCATCCAAGTTCGGGTGACCTCGAAGCTGCAGAAGCCATCCAGCGGCCGCCGGCACCCCCACCCCAAGGAACGACACAGGAGGCCATCCAACTCCCGGCAAGCCCGACTGAGATCGACCAAGACTGCAGGGATGGGCGTTGCTCCCGGACTTGGCAATGGATTTGAACAAGATCAGGGGGCAGCGTCCGAGCTCCGATGCAGAAGGGAGCAGGGCCACCATCAATTGCCTGTCCGCCTCTGCCTACAAGAAGTCAGAAGATGCAAGCTCTCAGGCCAGAGATAAGTGCTTCCAGTTCCAGGAAGATACGGAGAGTGAAGACCACCTCCCCCGCTCCAGGATTCCGGCGAGCCAAAAGGGGAAAGCAGTGCAGGGCGCCGAGAGTACTCATGACGACCAGGCTACAGCTAACGGTGCTCAGGCTAATTCCTCGATGGCCGCGGTGAAGACAGCTCCCAGCGACTTCCCGGACCCTCAGAGCACGCGTCTGCAACATCATCAAATGAGCATTCAAATCAGCGAAGAGGGATGGGAGCCAGCCAAGCTCCACCCTAGGAAGAGGCCAGATACGAAGTCAAGGACCGTTCAAATCTCAGACCTACCAAGGGACAAATCAATGGGCTCTGTGTTCTTCAGATCAAAGATGGAAGGCAGGTGCTTTAACTGTTTGTCCCCAAATCACATTGCTCGAGTCTGTCGCTCCCTTCCTCGATGCTGGAAATGCTACTGCTCTGGGCACAGGGCAATGGTTTGCACAAGGTCTGGGCAGCATAAAAGGATGGGTTCCACTGAGCTTCGGCACCTCAACTCCTCCCACAAACTCAGTCCTCCCCCAATCCTTCGCAAGATTGACCACCGCTCCTTTGCGGAGGTGGTTCGAGGCCAAGAACAAATGGCGGCCGTAAGGTACCCTGGCGACCCAAGGGCCAGGCCGGCGCGCACCTTCTGCACCGTGTCAGCCACCGGCGCCATCCGCCGCCGCCGGGACGACCTCATCCACCGGGCGGCTGTGTGCTGGCTCAACGGCAGCAGCCATGATACGGAGCCATACCACCTCAGCGATGCCCTCCGCTGCAAGCTCAACCTACACCACGACGACTTCCAGGTGCTCAAGCACTTCCCCGAGCGGTACCTGGTCATCTTCTCCGAGCCGGCAGTCAGGCAGCGGGTGGTGGGCATGGGAATCCTCCCCGACAATGGCCACGTCTTCCACTTCGCTGCCTGGACCGAGCGTCGCTACGCCACCAACGTTAGCTGGGAGTTCCACGTCAAGGTACGCATCGAAGGTGTTCCAATTCACTGCTGGGGAGAGGAGGTGGCTGCCAAGGCACTAGGCAACAGTTGTGCCATCCACTTCATCGAAGAGAAGACTCATCGTCGCGACCGTACCAGGTCCTTTGACCTCTGGGCCTGGTGCTGTGATCCTTGTGACATCCCCACCGAGGTGTGGCTCACGGTGACCGAGCCGGACAGGGAGCTACCACACCGCGACGACCCAGTCGACCTCAAGCGTGGCCATGTCTACCTCCTGCGCAACCATCTTGAGGTAGTGGAAGACCTCACCTTTTTGCAGGGTCACGGTAGAATTGGCGGCCCTCCAAACCGCAAAGCTCACAGGGAGTTTGACCGGAGCTATGGAGCTCCGGACACGGTGGGCGAGCGTCAGCAAGGACGGCGTGGCAACGATCGCGGGCGCGACGTCAGGCACCAGCCAAGGAGGGATGATGACGACTACGACGACAGGCGTAGCCACGGCAACCGTCGCCACCATAGCCTCTCCGCTTGGGCTAGGAGCTCGCGCTGCCGGGTGGGTGCAGAGGATTGCATTAGCTCCAACAGGTGGCGCGGATGCAGGGACTCTCCACCAAGAGGAAGCAAGAGGAGTTCAGTCTTTCAGCAGACAGCAACTTTAGTCTGGAAGGTGAAAGAGCACAAGGATGACAAGAAGCAGAAAAGGGTGACCTTTGCTGATCCGATTGCAACTGAACTCAAGCCCCCCAAGATCAACATTCAAGATGACAGCATTATGCTAATCAAGGGTCATAATTTCCCCCACGTGCAACATTCCACCTTTGACATTGTTGGGCCTGATTTCCCTACTACAAACCACATACAATTGACAGATCAATACACGGTCATGGTGGAACACCAGAAGCAGGTAGTGGATTCAGTCCTCGACAGCTCGTCAAGGATGAATGGCGATTCACCAAAGCCAATCGTCGGGGAGGAGATAGAGACGAGCAACTCAACCATCAAGGACATGGCAGTGGAGATGCTACTGGAGTTACAGGGACTGCTGGTAAGCCCCTCCCCTCTGTTACAGTCTGCAGTTCATATAGATAATGAAGACGTAGTACCCACCCAACAACTTGAGTCTGAAACAATAATAGTTCAGCAGCATGAGGGGGAAGTGGTGCAAAACAAAGCACAGCCATCAGTTTCAAGCTTAGCTACAGAACTGAATTCTAATCAAGTAGGCATAACACAAGATAACATTCGGGAGCAACCAGGCCTGAGTGCACAAACTCATGCTGTAGACCCCCCAGTTTCAACCTTGCCAAGTCCACAACCACAACAGCAGTTAGCTATAGAGGTAGGGGCTCTAGAATCTATTACGGCTGAGCCTCTCGAATCAAATGCTGAATGCACGCATACATCGTCCCAACTCAGCACTATGGAACAAGTAGGGGGGGCAACCACAACACCTCAGACCTCTGAAAACCAAACCGAAAATCAAACTGCACCAGTGGCGATTTTGCCAGACTTGGGGCTCGAAAACTTCATAGAGTCTATCTCTCTGCCTATACCCCAGCCACTGCTTCAGTTAGAGCTAGACGCCTTTGTTGCAAACACCCCTTCAACCAGTAACATGCATCGCTCCACACCGTGCTCATCACAACGACAGAGTACTAGATTGGCAAAAAAGGCCGAATTGAATGCAGGCAAAGATGCCATACAGATAGCACAAGACCTTCTAGTTAAGAAACTTGGTGAAATGCCAACTGTTGAAGCTGAGCCACAACAAATTGAAACTGACTTTGATTTTTATGCTTAGCACTTTGAGAGGCCGATCAACAAGCCTAAGATGGAGGCCATCAAACAACTGATCGAGCATGGAACTAAGAAGCAGAAGAAGACGAACACTCAGTCCGCTGGAGCTCTGGATGCCAGAGTGAAGGCATGAGCAGCAGTACTTCTTCCCAAGTCGACGCTACTTAGCAATGTTAGGGCCTTCAATGGGAGGGCTAGCGGTGTTCCCCATGTATCTTAAGAATCGTCTTAGTAGGGCCCTGCGTGGCCAAATTCGGGTTGTAACGCCCCTGTTGTTCATTGTCTCAGTTCAAGCTCGCTGGACAATGCCTGCTGGCTTTGTTGCCTTCGGCATGGAGAACTCCCAGACCGTATTATGGAACCTTTCAACTTCATGTAACATGGTGAATTGTCCAACAACTCCTGTAGAAGAAATTTGCTTGGACTTAATCTCAGTGTGTAAAGTCGTTTCCAGTTTAATCCATGTCTGCTAAGGATTGTTTCATACTCTGTTGGAATGTTAGAGGCCTAAATGATGGGGCTAAGAGGGCGACTGTTAGAAATCTAATTATATCCTCAGGCGCAATAGTGATTTGTCTTCAAAAGACAAAAATTGCTGCATGGACTGATAGCCTGATCGTAGAGACAGTAGGGGCGGATTTGGCACAAAATTATGTATTCCTGCCAGCTGTTGGAACATCGGGTGGTATCCTCATTGCCGCATCTCAACGTTTCTTCAGGCTACAACATGTTCTGACCACAGAGAACACAGTCTCTGCAAACTTAGTAATGCTGGCTGAGAACATCTCATGGTCTATATCTGGTGTCTATGGTCCCCAGACCGATGTGGAAAAAATTGCCTTTATGCAGGAGATCACCAATTTAAAACAACACATGCTTCCTGCTTGGCTAATGTTGGGTGACTTTAATCTAATTTACAGAGCCCAAGACAAAAATAATAACCGGATCAATTTGTCTCTGCTCAACACCTTCAGAAGCACAATCGAAAATCTTCAGATGGCAGCAATTGATCTAGTGGGGAAAAAATATACCTGGTGCAACAACCAGCAAGTCCCGACAATGACCAAAATAGATCATTTGTTTGTCACACCGGATTGTCTAGAGAATTTTCCGAGAACGGATCTTCACGCTTTGGCTTCAATGGGCTCGGACCACTGTCCACTATTCTTACAAGGTGACAACTCCTTTTGTTTCTATAGGGGCTTCAGATTTGAATCCTATTGGATCAACATGCCAGGGTTTATTGAAGTAGTTCAAGAGGCTTGGTCCCAGCCCGTAAACACGCAAGACGCTTTCCTACGCATACATGTAAAACTTTTGCGAGCAGCGAGAGCCATCAAAATTTGGAGAAGAAAGCAATTCAGTGATTGGAAGCTTCGTTGGGCTATAATACAAATCACAATGGCCAATCTGGAGAGGGCCCAAGAGGAAAGGATATTAACAGCATAAGAGAGGGATTTCAAAGCTTACCTTAGAGCTAGGGCTCTAGGAATGGCAGCCTTTCAAAGGGCCAGAGCAAGACAACATTCTAGGTTAACATGGATTCACAAAGGTGATTCAAACACTCGGTTTTTTCAGCTTCATGCCAACATGAGAAGAAAGAAGAACTACATTAGTAGTTTAAAACTCGAATCTGGAGTGGCCATTTCACAAGATGACAAGGCCAGAGTAGTGCATGATTTCTACTCAAAGTTGGTGGGTACACCGGGGACAAGAACGAAGGCACTTAATTGGCACGAGTTGGGTTATGCGCCTCATGATTTGGAAGATTTAGATGCTCCATTCACAGAAGAAGAAATCGGCTCTGTTATAAAAGGAATGCCATCAGAGAAGGCTCCGGGACCGGACGGATTCATTGGGATTTTCTTCAAAAAGTGCTGGTCCTTTATAAAATTAGATCTCATCCAGGCAGTCACTGCCTTCTACAATCATCGGACTACAAAATTCAATCTAGTAAATGAGGCAAACATTGTGCTTCTACCAAAAAAACCGGATGCAGCAGCCATAACTGATTATAGACCAATAAGCCTGATCAATAGCATTGCCAAAATCATTACAAAAATATTGGCGAACCGCCTGGTGCCACACATGAACAAGCTGGTCTCTTATGCACAAAATGCTTTCATCAAAAGAAGATGCATACATGATAACTTCCTCTATGCACAAAGGGTGATCCAACTATTACATAAAAAGAAGCAACCAGCATTGTTCATTAAGTTGGATATTTCCAAGGCTTTTGACTCCATTGGATGGACATTCCTTCTTGAGGTACTGGGGGCCCTTGGCTTTAGTACAAAATGGAGAGATTGGATATCGTCAATTTTAGCTACCTCAACGTCAAGAGTCCTGGTAAATGGCCGGCCGGGAGAGAACATCAGACATGCTCGTGGTCTCAGGCAGGGGGATCCCCTTTCTCCCCTACTCTTTGTGCTTGCTATTGACCCACTACAACGAATAATAGAAAGAGCAGCTCACAAAGGCGTGTTGCAACCAATACTCCCTAAGTCTGCCAACCTAAGATGTTCTCTTTACGCGGACGATGCAACAATTTTTGCTGCACCAACTGCTTTGGAGCTGAGTCGACTTCACAAGCTTCTATCCTTCTTTGGTGAATGTTCAGGTCTGAGAATAAATATATCAAAAACTGAGATCTTTCCCATAAGATTGGACTCAGCAGCAGTCGATCAGTTGATCACCAACTTTCCAGGGAAAATATGCAGTTTCCCTGGAAAATATTTGGGCCTTCCTCTACACACCCGTAAGCTGCGGAAGATTGATGTGCAACCCCTGTTGGACAAAATTGGAGATCGATTACCAGGCTGGAAAGGAAAATTCTTATCTACATCGGGCAGGGAAACGCTTGTCAAGACAGTTCTTTCGTCTCAGCCCATATATCATCTTACTGTTTTTCAAGCTCAAAAATGGCTCATCAAAAGAATTGATCGTTTACGGAGAAGCTTTTTATGGCGAGGGGAGACGCCGGATAAGGTTTATGGTGGGCACTCCTTAATCAACTGGCCCACAACATGCTTGCCAAAAGAGAAAGGAGGTCTAGGAATCTCCGACCTTGAAAGATTTGCTCGAGCTCTTAGACTAAGGTGGCTTTGGTTCCAATGGAAACAAAAGGATAGAGCTTGGAATGGTCTGGATATACCGTGTGATGAGTATGATAGACATTTGTTTAACGCATCAACTATTGTTTCAGTCAGGAATGGGAAAACAGCTAGTTTCTGGAATTCGTCTTGGCTAAATGGAAACACCCCAAGGAACATTGCACCGACCCTATATAAGAAGGCAAAAAGAAAGCAAATCAAGGTTCACAAAGCCATTAACGGTGATAAATGGATTGACCACATTACTCCACTAAGCACGCAGCAAGAAATTTTGGAGTATGTGGAACTCTGGGAAGCCATGAGGGGGATAGTCCTGAGCCCAGCGCTTGAGGATGAAATTAAATGGAGATGGACGACAGATGGAGAATACACGACGAGAAATGCATATTGCATTCAATTCGAAGGGGTTTTCAGCAGAATCAAAATCTCACAAATTTGGAAAGCGAAAGCAGAGCCAAAGTGTCGTTTCTTTGCATGGACTCTACTACATAAGAAGATACTCACGGCTAACAATCTTAACAAACGTAATTGGCAGCATGACCCAATCTGTAAGCTTTGTGGCCTAGACCAAGAGACTCCGACACATTTATGCAAGGATTGCTCCTTTACTAAGGAGGTTTGGGAGATCATGAAACAATGGTTTGGCATATCAATTTTGAACCCAATAAATAGTTCGGGATCCCTCTACAGATACTGGTGCAAGTGTCGTGCTAGGATACAAAAAGACCAAAGAAAGGTTTTTGACGGTGTCATGATATACTTTTGGTGGAATATATGGAAAGAAAGGAATAGAAGAACATTCCAACAAAAGGAGTTGCAGCCAAGACAAGTTGCATCTTTGTGCAAAGAAGACATACAGCAGTTTCGGTTGGCTTACAGTCAGTTTGTTAGCTCCTCTTAGTTGGGTTAGTCTTTTCCATGCTTGTTTAATCCTGTGTTCCTTTCAGTCAACCTGGTTTCCCTTTTGCCCTTAGTGGTGCTTAGTTTCTTGCCTCAGTAGGTGGGCGATTGTTTGAAACGAGGTGACTGAATTCTTGTATCTCTTTTTTCTTTTTCTCCGTCTAATATAATGCCCGGCAAATCTCTTGCCGCTCTTTCGAAAAAAAATAAATTTAGCAAGGACATAGAGAGGATTTTTGAAGTATATGAAAACTCACATGTATCCAGGAACGGCAAACTTCTCCACGATGGACATGAGGCGCTCTGCTTGCTCGGCCTGTAGCTGGAAAATCTTTCTTCCTTCAAGGTAGCTGCTGCCGAATGCGGTGCGGGAGATGACATCTCCGGTGAGGATCTGAAGCTCCGGGTCGACGTCCAGCTCGCACGAGCCGTCAGAGCCAAGTGACTGCGCCCATCGGCTGACAAGCTCTTCACAGCACGCAGAAAACGCCGGCAGCATGAGCTGCAAGGTTGTCCACACTCACATGATCAATCACAAACTCGATCGAAGCGAACAATAGTACAAAACACAATAGTATAAGAAAGATCGCAGCCTCGCAGGCAACAAATTAAACGATACAGTTTTGTATACCTTGAGCTTCTCGAGGTGAAACGCAGGGTTGAGGATCCTCCTGTGCTTGACCCACTTCTCGCCCTCGTAGTTGGCTACTCCATCGACGAGCAGCTTGGAAAACGCCTGGAACTTGGGCTTCTCGAAGTGGCCGAACTTGTTCGACATCACGTCCCTTGCCAGGTCCGGGTCGGTGACGGTCACTCTGGGGATCGGGCCGAACCACGAGAAGCACGTCTTGCCGTGTTCGAGGACGGCGCCGTAGTCAAACGGGCGAGACATGGCCGGCGATGTCGTGGCACCGCAGCGGCAAGGGCCTGGACGCGGCCTCCTTGTTGAACCGGCGGTACTCCTTGAGGTCACCGGTGAGGAAGCGGTACGACGTGCCCCGGAGGCCCTGCGCGCGCAGCGCCCGCTCGAGCCGCCGCGGCTCCCACCACAGCCGCTCGAGCAGCCGGGCGGCCTTCCACAGGAGCAGAGCGCCCAGGAGACCGTAGATGAGGAGGCTCCATTGCGTCGAGGCGACTGCACTCGCCAACGCTCCAAGAACCATTTTGCTCAACTCTTAAGTGAAACTGGAGAAGGCTGAGCTAGTGATCGCTAAAACTGGCGCCAGAGGGTTGCTCCTCTTATAAACAGTGGTCACTGCCTCACTGAGTCACTGGCTTTGGTTGGTCCATTATTATTTTGTATAAGATTCGTCGTGGGCATTCTGGCCGGTCACGCGTCAGACCATACCTCGCTCCGCATTCGTGGTACTCTAAATTCATCCTCTATACATTCTAGTCATCAAGATTATTTTCTCTATTTTCAATTTTTCCACACTCATCCATCCTCTATATTATCCTCTATCCACTGTGGGGCCCACTTATCACTTTATCTAAATATATTCATGTGAGATCTAGTTTTGAAGTATTTATTGAAACGAATTTAATGGTGCAATCGAAATTTAATTTGATTTTTTGGTTTATGAGTTATAACATTTTTTTCATACGAAATAAAAAGTTGGCACGCTCTCCTACGCAATCTCTTTCATCTCTCTCCGGCGTGTGCGCACTCGTCCACTCTGAGCGGAGCTGCAGCGTATGAACAGTAACTCGCCAAATATAGAGGATGCACTCCTTTCCTGTATGATAGAGTAGATATAGAGTACACCGTTACATCTCTTTCTTCCTCTACGTGTAGAGCAGGGATTTTTTCCGGACGCCGCTGCTGTCAGTCTAAGGAACTTGGGCCTTGTTTAGTTGCTGATTTGGGAGCCTAAAATCGGCACTGTAGCGCGTTTTGTTTTTTAATGTAAAAAATTGTCCAAAAAATGATTAATTAGACTTAAAATGTTCGTCTCGTAAAATACAATAAAACTGTACAATTAGTTTTTGATTTCATCTACATTTAGTACTCTATACATTTACCGACATTTTGATGTGACGGGAAATCTCCTTTTTGCATAGTAGAATTTGGGCACCCAATTCCGTAACTAAACGAGGCCTTGGCAGTGAAGATATTCCGATGGAGATCAGATTGGTATTGGTCAAAGCCACTCGAAGGGTACCGTGCTTCCTTTTGCTTCATCTGAGGCCCAGTTCCCACCTTAAAACTTTTCACTCTGTTCCATCGAATATTTAGACACATGTATGAAACATTAAATATAGATAAAAAATAACTAATTGCACAATTTATATGTATTTTGCGAGATGAATTTTTTAAGTATAATTAGTCCATGATTAGCCATAATTGCTACAATACCGTCTCGCGGTTTTCAGACGAGTTATGTAATTAATTTTTTTTATTAGTACGCGAACACCCCTTCTGACATATCACGAAACATCCGATGTGACACAAAAAAATCTTTTCATCCATGAAATAAACAAATCCCTTGTTTTGTTCTCAATTCCTACCCTAAATTCCACTATGAAAAAGAAGATTCCCCATTACATCGAAATGCCGGCACATGCATGGAGTACTAAATATAGATGAAATAAAAAAAACTAATCACACGATTTTGTTGTACTTTGCGAGACGAACATTTTAAGCCTAATTAATCAATGTTTGGATAATTTTTACCAAATAAAAACAAAAGTTGCTATAGTATAACGTGACGCGTATTGTTTTAAGTTAGGTGTCCCAACTTTAGAACTAAACACGGCCCAGGCCTAAAGCCATGCTGCAGCAGGCACCTCGTAAGCGATGGCCGTGTTTAGTTCCCGACTTGGGAACGCCGATTTCGGGCACTGTAGCTGCAGTGTCCGTGTCGGAACACTGTAGCAATTTTTGTTTTTTAGTGCAAAAAATTGTCCAAAATTGATTAATTAGACTCAAAATGTTCGTCTCGCAAAGTATAACAAAACTGTGTAATTAGTTTTTTATTTCATCTATATTTAGTACTCCATGCATTTGCCGATATTTTGATGTGATGGGGAATCTCCTTTTTGCATAGTGAAATTTTGGGATGGAATTGTGAACTAAACCAGGGCGACGCAGGATGGGCACCCACCACGTGATGACTGTGCCTGCTTCCCTGTGGTTTCGTTTCGTTTCGTTTCCGTGAAATCGGATAGCATTTTTGGGGAACCATCGGTTTTACTATCCCAATCAACCGTATGGCCAAATGACCAGGATCTTGCAATCCATCCGTCCATCGTGCTGGGGCACTGTTAACATATGGAGAAATTTTGCTATAGGACACGAAAAGTGATGTCAAACGATAAGCACGACAGCAGAAAGGTTGATCGGTGGATACACTAGAAGACACCGAGTCTATTAGAACAATATTTTCCTAGTTGAATATTCGAAAGATAAAGACAATAAAGTTTTGCTTTTGGAACGTAGTAATTTTGTAGAAATTATATAGGAATTTCACAAGAATTAGTTTATTTTCACAGTAAAACGTAGGAAATAGAAAACTTACCTTCATTCTAAAGGGGCCCTTATGCTTTTTGATGTGCCGCCATGCAGGTCCTTATGCAGACAATCCCTATGCCGAAATGCATAATCCTGCAGCCCCTTAGTGTTGCGCCTCCTTCATTACCAGCCACCCGCTCTCTCTTCACCACTTCCACGCCGCCCACGATGGCCAGAGCTCCTCAATGATCACTACTACAAAAACAATTTTCATACAGAGAGCCGTCTCTATAGTGTATCTTGTCAAACAAGCCGCCTCTGAAGATGATTTATAGAGACGGCTCCAACCCTAGCCGCCTCTACAAAATGACCTTCACATGCCGATGTTGTCTACGCCATCTCTAAAAATAGGGGACTTTCAGAGGCGTCTGGAGACAACAGCCGCCTTTGAAGATTAATTTGTGGAGATGGCCGGAGTTGGAGCCGCCTCCAGATATTATCTTCAGAGATAGAGCCGCCTCTACAAATTATCCAGTGTATAAGTAGCAGCCCCCTTTTCCTCCTTGGGATTTTTACTGAGAAAGAGGGGCCTCGGGTTACCTCCAAAAAAGCAAATATAAGGGGGGGGAGATTTTCATCTTGATTCCTTTGGTAGAGGAGGCTTTAAAAGGTAGGTAGATGCTAATCAAGCCCCCATTTTGAAGTTTTAGTGGTAGATTATTGTATAACTATGGTTCTCATTCTCTCTCTTTCATGGTTGTTGAGGAATTTATTGGTGCATATATATCAAATCTTTGAAGGTGATAGAGTAAATTTAGTAGGATAACAAGATTCTACCATCATTTAGCAGCCATGTCTTTATTTTAGTGGTCTATTTAGGGCATGTTTGGTAGAGGTTCACCAGCTCCAGATCCACGAAAAACAGATCCAAATTCACTTTTTTTGCCAAACGCTTCTAGCTCCACTACCTCCACCATGGATCTGATCCACCAAAAAGGTGGATCTGGCCCAAGATTCACCAAATTAGTAGAGCACCTCAGGGGTGCTTTACCAAATCCAAGTTTGGTGGAGTTGGAAGAAATTACCCACCATACCACTGATTAGTGGAAAAACGGTTTGATATGTTATTCTTTCTCTTTCTCGCGACTTTCTTCCTTCGGTGCGAACGAGGAGCACCACCAGCCAATAGCCGCGCTTGAGCCCTAGCCGCACCCGCCGGCAAGGCAGCAGCGCTCCTCCATCTCGTGCCCAAGCCGCAGATGAGCCCACTGTCTCTCTAGCGAGGCAGCGGTGTTCCTCCACCGTACGCCCGAGCCCTAGCTGTGCCCGCCGTCTCTCCGGCTCTCGGCCATGGCTGTGCCTACTAGGGCCACGAGCTATAGCAGCGGTCGCGCCCCTCTGCCCCACCGCACGCGCCCCACCCCACCACGCGCCGCGGGGGCACGCCACCTCGCAGCGCCAGCTGCATTCGCCCAGCCCTGGCTCGCGTGCCGCCGGTCGCGTGCTCGACCCCGCAACGTGGAGCCTTCCCGGCCGCGTCTTCAATGTCGCAATAGCATCTCGGTCTGTCGAAAGTTCTTTCCCCATCGCGCGTGGTCGTCGGGACGAAGAAGTCGAATGTTTTTTTCCTGACATGTGGGCTCGAGGTGGAAGTGAGGTAGAGGAAATTGTGGAGTTGTGCCAAATACTTTGGTGAATCCCAGATGCATGGTGGAGCTGCTCCACGGTGGATTTAGGTGAATCCCGTATCTAGATTCACTTTTTCACTTGGTGGAGCTCTACCAAACAGGCTCTTAATAGTTTTTTAGGAAGAGATGGTTTGCATCTAGATCTAGATCTAGGCCTAGGGTTTGGGATTAGCTTTTTATTGTTAACATTCATATTATTTTTTATTTAGTATATGGTATTAAGGTTTCATAAACAATAATGGGTGAAATATTAATTGGTGCTAATTCATTTCTTAATTAACAAAAGTAAAAAAAAATACTACTTTAGTGATACATTATATTAGTTTGTTAACTAGGTTGTTTTAATCTCTTGCATGAAGAACATCATGAAAGAAGTTGAACAATATATATTATATCTACAAATTTAAATAAGAATGACCTTTCATAATTATATTATTACATGCTAATTATTATATTATTTTGGTTTATTAATTATTCTTATACCTAACTTTGTCATTTTGTTTTTTCCCTTTGTTGATCTTTGTAGGAAATGATGGAGCACAAGAAGTCATGGATGTATGGTTCTTTAAGGTGGAAGACAAATTTCCGACAAGAAGTGGATGTGTTTCTTCTTGAAGGCGCAGAGAAGCATTCAATGGCGACAGAGAATAGAATCAAAATTCTTTGTTCGTGTAGCAATTGCAAGAATGGTATAGAATGGAATGATGTCACAATAATTAGGTCACACTTGATTGTGCGGGGTTTTGTAAAGGACTATACAGTTTGGATCCATCATGGTGAAACACCAATTAAGATTGAGACATGAGACGTAGGAACTATAGCATAAGAGCTTGATGCATTTATAGATGGGCTTGATAGAGAAGTACCCCTTTGTAGTCGTGGGTGGGATGCTTGTCGCCGGTGATGGGATGCTAGGCGGTGATGCTTCGCCACTGGTTCAGTGGTGATGCACTTGAAAAATGCAAGGCAGGGCGGTAGGCAATGTGGTTGGTGACACTGTCGTTGTAGTTGATGGAGTGGTGGTCGAGGGTGGCGCTGTTAAAGATAGCAGGGCACAGAGTGTAGGGCGTACTGATGTTGCAGTATTGGTGAAGGTGGTTTCCCTCCATTTGCATGCTAATGCCCAAGATAGGGTTGTCTCCATATCGTATGGATTCCAGCGCTTCACATCCATGTCAAGGGGTTTTAGTAGATTGGTGATGTCAATGTTGATATGTCGTCGCTCATCCAGCGGATCACCTCGAGTTGGAAAGCTAAAGTACTCATTGATGCAGTGGGCGAAGTGCTCCCCGTCCGTCACTACTATGTTCTTTGTCAGGCGTCTGTACCGTAGCTTTCCTGCACCTGTTAGGTGAAAAGTTACATACCCAATTTTCTCAGCGTTGGAGGTTTGCTGCCCTCTGAAGAATTGCTCGTAGCAGATGAGCCATCGTAGCAGATCCATCTTTCTGCAGTGTGTGGAGAGGACAGTTTGGCATAGCGTTGTTGGGGAACTACGACTGATTTATCGATGTTGATGAAGTATTGTCGTATGGTGTTGGTGGAGATGCAACACCCCATGCTATTTGAGCGATGTTGATAGGGAAGCATTGGATTACGGTGTTGTAGTAGAGGATCATGGTGGTGAAGTGGGTGGCTGGGCGCTCGTAGATGTATTTGTGTTGGTCGCATGTTGTTGCGGTGGTTCCTTGTACTATGCTAGGCAAATAGGGATCTTTAAAGTTGCGGTGTTGTCGGCGGGAACGAGGGTTTGATGCACACGGTCGTGATCGTCAACTGTGGATGTGCTGCATTCTGTTGGAAATAAAAGTGATTTAGCGATGCATAAATTAATTCCGACAATCAGGAAAAGATCAACAACATGAAACATAGATATGTGATTGAACACTAGCACTATGATCTGAGACAAAGTCACACCATCTAGTGCTAGTAACAGAAAGGATGTAAGAATGAAAAACAAAAGGAGAATAAACATCCTTACAGTGGGGTTGTCAATGCGAAGAAAGAAGAAGACCGGCGATGGAGATCGGCGAACACCGGGCGTAGAGGGAAGAAGACGTCCAGCGAGCAGTCGCGACGACGCTTCCCAAAAATCTGATACGCTCCGTACCCCATGCAGGGACGCAAGGAGACGTAGGCTTCAGAGCCTGCTCTCCCGGCACCGATGGCACGTCGGCGATGGGATGGGGAAGACGGTGGCAGCGCAGCACTGTGGTGAGGAAGAGATGAATCTCTCTCGTACTGAGGACGACGTCTCGCCCTATATTTATACACGCGTCGCAACTAAGGAAAGTAATTAGCTGCTCAATCATAGCATTATGATAATTGACCTGCCATTTGTGCACTTACCATAATACGAGAATAACTGCTTACCAAATAGGCAGCGCAATTTTCTCCATGCATGCAAAAATAACGAGTGGCAAAAGGAAGTCGCACACCGGCTAGGCTCGGAGCGGGAAATCGCTGGACCATTCACGCGCATGTCGTGCGTGCGCACCTATTGGCCCCGCCCCGCCCGACGAGGCGAGGCGAGCGAGCGCGCACGTGTGGTTCTTCCTTTTCCTCTCCCCAATGACTTCAACTAGATAGAGATAACTCAACTATTTAAGTTGGCCTCACTCCTCTTGAAGTAGCAATGTGGGACTAAAGTCCCCCACTATTCCATATATACATGCATGTGTGAGTGGGCCTTTGGGATTTATTTGGAATTGTTTGGCCTATGGCCCAAAACATCTAACAATCCCCCACCACATCCCAAGGCATGCGAGTCATACTCCCTGTACCACAGTACTGTTAATATACCAGCTATTTAGTGGAGACCGATTAAGGTTGAACATCCACCTAGAACGACAAGATAGACCCATTCACAACTACACAATGGATTATGCCTTAAATTGACAGTTTGGTGCGAATAGGCTTCACTTGAAGTCTTGACTGGTACTAGGCTGCCGTAGCCAACCCCGCGAGTGGAGCGTATAAGTCATACTCCTATCTTACTTCATGAGCTTATTAAAGAATACCCAATTCTTATAAATTGCGACTAACAGTTGGGCTCACATAGGTGTGTTCTTATAGAGATACTCTATAGGACAATATCTCGCTATAAAGCCTCAGAACACATTAAGACAAAGTCAACCTGCCTTACAGAAATGAGAGTACTGCATCTCCAACGGAGTGGGTTAAAGGGAAAAGGTTGTACTCTCTCGTTAATCAACAACTTGTTCTTCCCAGATCCTAATTCACGGGATCTTTGATCACATAGGTTGGGTTACTACTGAGATTAACTCACATGGGTCTCAATCCCATCTCCTTCGATGCAATGTCAATCACAGTGCGTGATAGTCCCTTTGTAAAGGGATCTGCCATGTTCTTAGCTGTCTGGATGTATTCCACAGCTATTACTCCGGAGCTCCTCAATTTCCTGACAGACTTTAGTCTACGCTTTATATGTTTGCTGGACTTCTTTCCGTTGTCCTGGCTATTCTTCACCTTCGTGATCACCGTTTGATTATCACAGTTTATGAGAATAGCAGGAATTGGTTTCTCAACCATAGGTAAGTCCATCAACATTTCTCTTAACCATTCAGCCTTAGTAGAGGCTGTATCTAGAGCCGTAAGCTCTGCCTCCATTGTTGACTTTGTAAGTATTGTCTGCTTGCAAGACCTCTAAGAGACAGCGCCACCACCCAAAGTGAATATATATCCACTAGTGGCCTTAAGATCATTAGCTTCTGTAATTCAATTTGAATCACTATATCCTTCAAGTACCCCTGGGTACCCTGAATAGTGAATTGCATAACTCATTGTGCCTTTTAGATAGCGCATTACTCGATCAATACCACGCTAATGATCAGTTCCTGGATTAGAGGAAAATCTACTCAACTTGCTTACAACAAATGAGATATCAGGGCGAGTTGCGCTAGCTAGGTACATCAATGAGCTAGTAATTTGAGAGTATCTCAGATGATCCTTTCCTAGCCTTTTATTCTTTCTAAGTATTAGGCTAGGATCATAGGGTGTTGGAGAAGGTTTGCAATCCATATAACCAAAGTGGTTCAAAACCTTCTCCACATAATGAGACTGCAAAAGAGTAATCCCATTCTCACCCTTATTAAGTTTAATATTGAGGATCACATCGGCTTCTCCCAAATCTTTCATGTCAAAATTTTGGGATAAGAATGACTTTACATCATTAATCTCATCGATACTTGTCCCAAAAATTAATATATCATCAACATACAAACACAGGATTACTCCTTTGCCCCCACCATAATGGTAATACACACAAGTGTCGGCTTCATTTACTGCAAACCCAACAGAAGTCAAAGTCTTTTCAAACTTCTCATGCCACTGTTTATGTGCCTGCTTTAGGCCGTATAAGGATTTGAGTAACCTGCACACCTTGCCCTCTTGTCCTTGTGCTATAAATCCATTGGGCTGATTCATGTAAATTTCTTCCTCTAACTCTCCATTAAGGAAAATCGTCTTCACATCCATTTGGTGGACAAGAAGACCATGGGAAGTAGCCAAGGATAATAGGACTCAGATTGTAGTTAATCTAGCAACAGGTGAATAGGTATCAAAGAAATCCTCATCTTTCTTTTGTGTAAAACCTTTAGCAACAAGCCTAGCCTTGTACTTTTCAATAGTACCGTCAGGCCTTAGCTTCTTCTTAAATACCCATTTACAGCCAATTGGCTTGCAGCCCACTGTTTTATCTACTACTTCCCATGTACCATTTGCAGTGATAGAGTCCATCTCACTACGGACATCATGCTTCTACAATAGTCGTGGGAGTATCATCTATGAGGTACACAGTGAAGTCATCACCAAAGGATTTTACAATCCTTTGTCTCTTACTCCTTCTAGGAGCTATAACACTGTCATCCTCGTCAATACCAGATGGGTTTATACTTGGCTCTATTGAGGGTGTGGGTTCAGGAATAAATTCATTAGACGAACTCGGTAAAGTATAAGCAACATTCATCGGGAAAATATTTTCAAAGAAAGTAACATCCCGTGACTCCAGAAGTGAATCAACTAAAACCTCAGGCGATTCTGATTTTATCACTAAAAACTTATAAGTCGTGCTGTGGTGTGCGTATCCCAAAAAGATACAATCAACTGTTTTCGGTCCGAGCTTGCGTTTCTTATTAATTGATATGCTAACCATGGCCAAACAGCCCCACTAACGTAAGTAATGGAGTGATGGTTTCTTTCCTTTCCATCCTTCATACGGAGTCACATCACTATTTTTAGTGGGAACTCTATTTAGAACATAACATACTGTCAAAACAGCCTCCCCCCACCATGCCTTAGCCATACCGGATGTTCCTAACATGGCATTCACCAAGTCCATTAACGTCCGGTTCTTTCTTTCGGCAACCCCATTAGACTGAGGCGAATATGGAGGTGTCCGTTCATGAATTATTCCATTCTCCGCACAGAAAAGATCAAACTCATTGGAAAAATACTCCCTGCCACGATCAGACCTAACACGTTTAATTTTCTTTTCTAGTTGATTCTCTACCTCCGCTTTATAAGTCTTAAAACATTCTAGTGCCTCATCTTTAGTTTTTAGAAGAAACACATAACAATATTTAGTTGCATCATCAATTAAAGTCATAAAGTATTTTTTCCCTCCTTTTGTCAACACACCATTCATTTCACAAATATCAGAATGTATGAGCTCTAACAATGTCGTGCACCTCTCGTCTACAGCCTTGTGTGGTTTACGAGGTTGCTTTGCTTGCACACATGCTTGACATTTAGAGCCTTTGACAATAGAAAAATTCGGAATTAAACTCATACTAGATAGACGCGACATACAACCAAATTAATGTGACACAAACGTGAATGCCATATATCAGCCACTGAATTGTTCGAATCACACACATGGTTCACAACTTTATTACAGAATTCGGAGAGTGAAAAGCGGAACAAGCCTCCGCTGTCATAGCCTTTGCCAATGAATTGGCCATACCTCGAGAGGACTACTTTATTAGACTCAAATACTAGCTTGAACCCATCTCGACATAAGAGGGATCCACTAACGAGGTTCTTCTTTATTGAGGGAGCATGCTGCACGTTCTTGAGCCGCACGATCTTTCCCGAAGTGAACTTCATATTGACCGAACCAACACCAAGAACAGAAACATGCGAGCCATTCCCCATCATGACGGTTGAACCTCGTGCGACCTGGTAAGATGAAAACATGGATATATCAGTACAAACATGAATATTGGCTCCTGTATCGATCCACCAATCATTAGATTGACATACAGAGAATACACTAGGTAAAGAATTACCATACCCAGATCTGCTAGGATTGCCAATAGTCACGTTGGTAGATTTCTGCCCTTGCTGATTCTTCTTGCCCTTGCGGTTCTTGCACTTCTTGGCGAAGTGTCCAGTCTCACCGCACACGAAGCACACAACTTCATCCATGTTCATCATCTTCTTCTTCTTGAATTGAGTAGTCTAGACAACCTTTTGCTTGTTCTTGCCAGCATGCTGCATCACATTAGCACTGGACTGTTCGGGTGCTTTTGGTGGAGCATCCTTTGCCCGAGCCTTCTCTTCAACATCAAGACCAGCCAACAAATCCTCAATGGAGATCTTCTGTCTTTTATGTTTTAGAGATGTGGCAAAGTTTCTCCAAGATGGAGGCAACTTGGCAATGATGCCACCCGCCACAAACTTATCAGACAAAGCATGTCCGAGCTGTTTGAGTTCCCTCACAATAAGTTGGAACTCATGAGCCTGTTCCACAACTAAATGGTTTTCAACCATTTTAAAGTCATGGTACTTCTCCATCACATACAGCTCATGTCCAACATCTGCAGCACCGAACTTATGTTCAAGTGCCTCCCACAGTTTAGCAGCACTCTTGATGTTCATATAAACATCACACAACTGGTCAGATAGAATGCTAAGGATGCATCCGACGAAAATCGTCGTAGCCGCAGTAAACTCCTGCACCTCTTTCTTAGATCTGAGAGGTAGTGCGGGAGGATTACCCACGACCCAAAAAACACCCATGTCATGAGCCACATCTGGGCCCTCGTCTGCCATCTCTTAAAGTTCACACCAGCAAACTTCTTCGGTTTCATCACATCAGTATATCCCTTAGTCATCACTAAATGCCTATCAGGGTTTTGGATTGTTGGAAATAAAAATGATTTAGCGATGCATAAATTAATTCCGACAATCAGGAAAAGATCAACAACATGAAACATAGATATGTGATTGAACACTAGCACTACGATCTGAGACAAAATCACGTCATCTACTGCTAGTAACAGAAAGGATGTAAGAACGAACAACAAAAGGAGAACAAACATCCTTACAGTGGGGTTGTCGACGCGAAGAAAGAAGAAGACCGGCGATGGAGATCGGCGAACACCGGGCGTAGAGGGAAGAAGACGTCCAGCGAGGAGTCGCGATGGCGCTTCCCAAAAACCTAATACGCTCCGTACCCCGTGTAGGGACGCGAGGAGATGTAGGCTTCGGAGCCTGCTCTCCCGGCACCGGTGGCACGTCGGCGACGGGATGGGGAAGACGATGGCAGTGCAGCACTGTGGTGAGGAAGAGATGAATCTCTCTCGTACTGAGGATGATGTCTCGCCCTATATTTATACACGCGTCGTAGATAAGGAAAGTAATTAGCTGCTCAATCACAGCATTATGATAATTGACCTGCCATTTGTGCACTTACCATAATACGAGAATAATTGCTTGCCAAATAGATAGCGCAATTTTCTCCATGCATGGAAAAAATAACGAGTGGCAAAAGGAAGCCGCGCACCTGCAAGGCTCGGAGTGGGAAATCACCGGACCATTCACACGCATGTCGTGCGTGCGCGCCCATTGGCCCCGGCCCGGCCCAGCCCAGCCCGGCGAGGCGAGTGAGTGCACGCATGTGGTTCTTCCTTTTCCTCTCCCCAATGACTTCAACTAGATAGAGATAGCTCAACTATTTAAGTTGGCCTCACTCCTCTTGAAGTAGCAATGTGGGACTAAAGTCCCCCACCATTCCATATATACATGCATGTGTGAGTGGGCCTTTGGGATTTATTTGGAATTGTTTGGCCCATGGCCCAAAACATCTAACACATTCGCCCTCCATCTTCACAGGGGTAGTGGAGCTGTTTGTCCTGTGTTGGAGGACCAAGAGTGATCATGTTGCCACGTGCGCAAGCGATGTTGGTGCGACTAAAACTAGTGTGGATGTGGGCGCCAAGGTTATTCTGGAGGCGCCTTTGGATCTACTGTCAGGTGAGGAAGCTGAAGAGATAGCCTTGTCATAGGTGTTACCTCTGGTTCAGGCTTGATCAGGAACAACTTGATTAGGAACAGCTTGTTCGTCACCCTGCTCCCCAATCTCAAAAACTCCCAACAATTTGGAGTCCTTTGTCTTCTCCGTGATGCAAGCATGCCCTGCTTCTGTGATGCGCTTGGTCTCCTTGCTGAGTTCCATGGTGGTGATCTCACGACCCCGCATTGCCTTGGCTACGGCTGCGAAGTTGGTGTCCTGCATGGTGGCTGAGGCCATTCCATCCAAAGGTCCCTTAAATGTATCTATAGGAAGAGTGAGGACTGATTTAGGTGTCGAGCGCGCTAGGTGTTGGTGTTGTTGACGCTCCACCTTCGTGCTCGATAGGCACCTCTAGTGTGGTGATCTCCGGTTGAGTTGGATCTATTATCAACGGAGGACTTTGGAGCCGAGCAAATAACTTGTCGAATTCCTTGCTCCAATGATCAGTGTCGATGTGGAGGTCATCCATGGTAGTGGATCGAAAAGTTGCTCATAAGATCGATCTGGTCTCTGAGATACTAGGTGTCACAACCCTGATTCGCAGGCTGGCTGGGCTACAATGGCTGGTGGATGCTGATGGCTAGGGCAGGGGACGGCTGCTTCTAGGGTAGTAGCTGCATGGCGCAGCGCAGGGAGAGGGGTGGCGGCAGCGAGAGAGAGAGAGGGTTGGGAGAGCAATCGCTCTATTCCTTGCTTAAGATCGAAAGGTTACATTTTCCCTATATTTATAGTCCCTAGAGGACTTGTTTCCCAAGCAAACTAGAGGAAAAGTCCTTATAGACTTGAACTTTTCATTTCATAGCAAACCGATCTTATTCAATCCTATTTCCTAAACAAATTCTATTTATATTTTCCTTCTTTTTCTATTTTCTTTCTAATCTAGATTTTTCAGCCGTTAGGCGTGCATGAACAGTACCCACGCTACACTACCTGCAGGCATTGTTCACGTCGGCCCTGTTTTGGGCCCAACCAGGTGCCTTGGCGCAGACCTTGGGGTCCTCTCTTAGCCTGCTTGGTCCAACATTTTTTTTGAGAACATGACTTGACGCGTATTTCATTAAGAAGAAAGAGCATCGAAAGAACAGCTTACACAACACAACTACAGGCGTACCTATAGTGCTAGTTAAAGAACCGCAAAGAAAGTGGTTAGAACCTAAATGACAGACATTGTCACACCCGGTTTTAAGGACAAAACTAGATATACACTATATGTGAAATAAAGAGGTCAAATCTCACATATAGCTGCAGATAAGTGTAATATCAAAAGACAAATGCTTACTAAACATAACGTAATAGTATAAGATATAACCTTAGAGAACAATACAACGGCAAGACAACTCTGAACACCAGGTGTAACCTTCACTCCAGGATCAAACTGACTAGTTGATCACAAGCCTAACAATTCCAGAATCTAGCAATCTGATACCCTTCCTGAGATGTGGGAAATAGCAAGAGTGAGTCCATGTCGAACTCAATAAATATATCATAGGGTTCATAAGGCTCAAGAGGCATGACACGGGTTTAACTGCATGTAGCTTTTAGTTGGCAAAGTTTTAGTATATGAGTAGCATCAAGTTGTCTTTAATCCCAGAATCAACATATGATCAGGTAATATAAAGAATAAATAGCAAAACATAAGCATATTATAGTTCAATAGTGATCATCTATTCCGTAAGGGTCTAAGGCCGCTCGTGACCGTGAGCACGGCTGATATACCAGTTTTACACTCTGCAGAGGTTGTACACTTTCACTGTGAGTCATGATCCCCATAAGCCCGAGGTTTGCAAGGCCTCAATGGGTAGACAGGTTTCACTATGAAGTCTTTCTAAGGTTCGTCTAACAAGTTAGGGCCGCTAGGTTTCTGTAACCTGCAAATGTAGAGCTCCCCTTCCGTATGGCACAATGACGCGCAGCCTATACACATAAGGACAGAAGCCGCACTACACCCAACCCGAGAAACACCCATTTTGCGCCCTTTCGGGTAACCTCTAACAAGCTAGAAAAGATCCTCTTATATGACTAAAGTCAGAGCCATGTAGCCCTCACAGCTGTACTGTAAGTCCCGGATGTTCGCTTACAGATAAGTCTTTATAGAGAGGAATCTAGAGAAAACTCTAGCCCTCTTGTTCCCTGTTGCTAAAAATCATCTTTTAATGTTATTGCATATATCATTAGTCAAATTATAAGATCATTGTTTATGAGAGCACTAGCAAACTACCCAATGCTATAACTATAGGATTCAAGGAACAAGATCAATACTAAGACATCCTTAATAAGGAGACACATGCATAATGAAATAAGTGAATTAAAGTGAATAGGTAACAAGGATAATCCCATGCTATACTTGTCTTAAACTCAGATCCTTCTTCAGGCCAAACCTTCAGAGAACACTGCTTCTTGTTCACCACGTATAGTTCACCGACTAGACAAGATCGTAAAAGCACCACACAAGCATCCATACAATCATACACGAAGCAAACAATAGATCTATATTAGAACAATACACCAATCATACAAAAATAAGTAAAAGAGTTTGAAACACGATTTTACGTATCGCTACGAACACAAAGTCGTGAAAAACACGCTAATCGGAGCTACGGTTGAAAAGATACAACTACTAATAGATTTACCCATAAAACTATTAGCTTCATGTATCTTAATGGTATAGAAACATATATAAGATATTTTATAGAGATTATAATTTAAGTCAAATTTAGATTCGAATTATAAAACTAAAGTAAAACAAATCATATTTTTATTTACAAAACCTAGTTGCATAATTGTTATTTAAGATATGATTCAAACCATGAAATTCCAATATTAGTGACATGATAAACACTGTTATAAATGTGTAGATCTCGTTGCTATGAATCTAACGCAACTTGAATGGCTCAAAACGGAGTTGGAACGTAGAGGATATGAAATAAACAAGATTTCCTCTATTAAAATAATAGATTAAATCTAATCATGAATTTTAGAAGTTGAAAACCTACTTAACAGTAGTATTAACATGTAGATTATGAAATTACGAACCTAACGCAAGTTGAACGGATCAAATCGGAGTTAAAACGGAGAAGTTATGGCTAAAACAAAATCAGTGGCAATTCTGTAAATAGCTGAAAACGTAATTTATTCTTAACCGAAACAAAATACGCTTTCAAATGAAGAAAACAAAATCTGTAAACATATTTTGGACTGCGGGTTTATTTTCCAAGAATACAAGGACGGCGGCAGACTTACTTGTTGCCGAGGAGAGTATGGCCGGGCTAGGCAGCGCGGCGGCGACGGCGACGCCGAGAGAAAGAGGAGAAAAATATAATTTACTACACGAGAGATTTCCCAAACTAGGGGCTCCTCATACGGTAGTTTTGGTGTTCTTTGCCCAAGGGGTAGGTCCATATTTATTGAGAGAAAACTTCTTGCCTTCACATCAACTAGCAATATGGTACTAATTGATGTTGCACCCTCCGTCTTTACTAATAGGCCTAATTAATTATTAAAGCCTATTAGTAAATAAATGTATGGGCCTTTGAGATTTATTAAGATTATTACACATGGGCTTTGAGCGTTGGAGAAAATGAGAGATTTATTATTTTCAGAATTAATTATTTTTATGGATAAAATAATTTTAGAAAAGTTCAGAATTATTATTTAAGCCGAGAAAAATACTCTGAAAGCTCTAAAAATTTAGGAAAAATTCCCAGAGACATTAGGAAATATGTGGAACCCAAATAAAGTATTTGAAGCTCATGATAAGATATTTTAGAGAATCTAAAAATTAGATTATGCTCACAGATGAGGTTGATTGACGGATGAGAAACAAGGAATTTGATTGTTTTAAAATTATATATGTATATCGGAGAAGGAAAATCGACTTAAACGCATTTTAAAAGAACAACTTGAATTCATTTTGATCTTTGGTCAAAACCAAGCAATACAAAAACACAAATGCATCAGCATGAATGCATCAACAAGTTGCTAAATCTTATGATAAATTTCAATTTAGTGAAAATATTATTTCCCTATGTTTTCATGAGCACAAAAATTCAAAATTAACTCATTTTAGCTCTATTTTCAAAGAAACAAATTTTAGGGTGTTACAATTCTACCTCCCCTTAAGGTGAATCTCGTCCCGAGATTCGGAAGATAGTGATCCAAGATATATGAAAACTCTGACTATAGATCTTCTTCACTTGATCGAGTAACCTCATCCTCTTAGCATCACTCCATTGTTTATACCATGATAATCTTACTTCGAGTAATTGGCTCACTATTTCTAAGATTTTGATAGGTATTCCAGTCATCCTTGAGATAACTCCAATCCAATTCTTGGGTAACTTCCAACTGTTAGGCCATTCCTCGTTTCTTTGCTAGCAACCTTAAATGAACCGTTATGGCGGGAAGCTTGCTCACTCTTCACATCAACACTCTTTATACTTCTCACACAGATCATCTTGCAATCACTTGTATAACAAACACTTGTCCCCACAGATCCAAACTGCAACGCAATAATTTACATCATGTTTGACATTATCCCTTTCTAACCCATACTATCCAACCTCCTACTTCGTACATTCATCTTTCAATGAAGCCTCCTTACTTTCTTTGTTCGAAGTTGGTTCTACCACCAATCTTGAAAACATATGTCCATTCATGTCTAGGTTAAGTTGTTAAACACTTAAGAACAATGCTTAGTCTCTGGTGTCATCCAAATCTTCTTAGCACACTCTCCCTTGCTAAGGGCATTAGCAAGACTTTTGCTTCTTCCAAATGATAGCACCTTCTATGTCTTAATCAACTCAAATCCAATGATAATGTCACTAACTCAACCCTAACTTAGTGTAAATACCTTCTAGACTCTTAATTCCGTGTAGATATCTCTCTTATGTCCAAGAAGATGTTCCACAGTGGATATCTCCATACCATGTGTCAAGTGGTCCAACTCAGTTAGCTCACTTAATGCATATTTTTCTTGCGTAGGGCACATCCCAAATCTTGACGAGATATTTTTCCATCATTGTAATACCTCCAATGATCCTCTAACAGATTCTTACTATCCCAAAGTAACTTTAAGTCACACCTCATCCTTGGGGTTCTAACTCAACACATCAATTCTTGTGTTCTTCTTCATAATTCTACCGTTAGAGATAACCTATCCAAAACTTACTAGCCATGCTTGGTATAGCAGTGAGGTTTCCTAAGTCTCTATAGAACCAACCCTAGATTTCTAACATCGCCTTCCTACGTTATCCATGCCAATTTAACTTGGGTATGTTGAAGGTTGAACTCCCAACTAACGATAGCTCAAAGTGAAGACCAATCCTAATAATTACCCAAGCTCTCCATAGATGATCCAAATTATCAACCTCGAGCAGAGGACACTTGTGTTTGAGAGTGACATCTCAATCATGAGGGTTAACCAATACTTTCAAGCGAAGCACTAAATGTATGAAACCTTCATCTTACAACTTCTACGAATTTGCTACCCCCTTAAAAAAAGATAAACTAGGGGAACAACAAAGGATAGCTTGCATCTTCTTTCGAGTGAATTAACCATCATAAAGATCTTCTGATATCCCAAGGATACTCATGTCTATAAGCAGGAACAAGTGATCTGAAATTCCTCGCGGGTAGATAAACAGCAATGCAGAAAAACAGCCATAACTCGAGTTCCGTTAATCCAATTAAGTTGCACCTTATACCGTTGGAAAGATTATCAAATTTTCTACAACTTTGTTATTGATCACCTCCCTAGATTCCAATTTTAAAATATAGTTTCAGAGTGAGACATGAAATCTGTCCAGAAAGTCTGGCAGCACAGATGTGGCATCTTGCAACAGTTGTATCTAGAGTTCCAAAATTTATATGATGACACGCCTTACTTGGTTTAAAAGCTTATGAAATCCTCAGCAACCTTTGTATAGAACACTTTCCCATATTCTGTAGTTAAGGTAGTCGAACATAGTGTCCAACAGAAACTGTTCCAGGGTTCAGGCAGCGCAGTTGCATCAACTTGTGATTTTCATAACTCCCAAACCATAATAGCTATGAAGGTGATTCTAGAGGCATTGGGAAGATGTTTAAGTCTGGTTATTTCTATAAAAATTTCACAAACTTTTGCTAAGCAGATATTTCTAAGCACTGAAGAAAAGACAGACTGCTCCAGAAAAGGTAGAATCGAGAGAACAAGGTAAACCAACCCAACTATATATTGCTTTGATCCTTATACCTTATAAACCTAGACTAAATAAAATTGTGGACAAACTCCACAAGATCATTGCAATCATACAAAGATCCAAAACAAGCATAAACATAATGACAATTCAACAAAGCATTATAGGTGCACAAAGCAAACATTGACTCAACTTGCGATGCTACCATCCTCTTTATATTAAGGGCAAATAATCCTAAATCTACTCTTATGATGACGCAAGAAGGTGGTAAGAGAAGATTCTAAACGCATATCAAGACAATGAGTATAGATAAGAGCAAAGGCTTAAAATAAGCATCAAGGAGGAGACAAATATCAAGGATAGATATATAGTAGAGAAGAAAATGTCAATGATTATAGAACAAGGATTTTATTGCAAGTTCAAAACCTTAAGACGACCAATTTCTCACTAGGCTTGCGTCCTATAGTCAGTATTGCTCTGATACCACTCTGTCACACCCAGTTTTAAGGACAAAACCAGATATACACTATATGTGAAATAAAGAGGTAAAATCTCACATATAGCTGCAGATAAGTGTAATATCAAAAGACAAATGCTTATTAAACATAACACAATAGTATAAGATATAACCTTAGAGAACAACATAGCGGCAATACAACTTCGAACACCGGGTGTAACCTTCACTCCAGGATCAAACTGACTGGTTGATCACAAGCCTAACAATTCCAGAATCTAGCAATCTGATACCCTTCCTGAGATGTGGGAAATAGCAAGAGTGAGTCCATGTCGAACTCAGCAAATATATCATAGGGTTCATGAGGCTCAAGAGGCATGACACGGGTTTAACTGCATGTAGCTTTTAGTTGGCAAAGTTTTAGCATATGAGTAGCATCAAGTTGTCTTTAATCCCAGAATCAACATATGATCAAGTAATATGAAGAATGAATAGCAAAACATAAGCATATTACAGTTCAATAGTGATCATCTATTCCGCAAGGGTCCAAGGCCGCTCGTGACCGTGAGCACGGCTGATATACCAGTTTTACACTCTACAGAGGTTGTACACTTTCACTGTGAGTCGTGATCCCCATAAGCCCGAGGTTTGCAAGGCCTCAATGGCTAGACAGGTTTTACTATGAAGTCTTTTCAAGATTCGTCTAACAAGTTAGGGCCGCTAGGTTTCTGTAACCTGCAAATGTAGAGCTCCCCTTCCGTATGGCACAATGACGCGCAGTCTATACACATAAGGACAGAAGCCGCACCACACCCAACCCGAGAAACACCCCTTTTGCGCCCTTTCGGGTAACCTCTAATAAGCTAGAAAAGGTCCTCTTATATGACTAAAGTCAGAGCCATGTAGCCCTCACAGTTGTACTGTAAGTCCCGGATGTTCGCTTACAGATAAGTCTTTATAGAGAGGAATCTAGAGAAAACTCTAGCCCTCTTGTTCCCTGTTGCTAAAAATCATCTTTTAATGTTATTGCATATATCATTAGTCAAATTACAAGATCATTGTTTATGAGAGCACTAACAAACTACCCAATGCTATAACCATAGGATTCAAGGAACAAGATTAATACTAAGGCATCCTTAACAAGGAGACACATACATAATGAATTAAGTGAATTAAAGTAAATAGGTAACAAGGATAATCACATGCTATACTTGCCTTAAACTCAGATCCTTCTTCAGTCCAAACCTTCAGAGAACACTGCTTCTTGTTCACCACGTATAGTTCACCGACTAGACAAGATCGTAAAAGCACCACACAAGCATCCATACAATCATACACGAAGTAAACAATAGATCTATATTAGAATAGTACACCAATCATACAAAAATAAGTAAAAGAGTTTGAAACACGATTCTACGCATCGCTACGAACACAAAGTCACGAAAAGCACGCTAATCGGAGCTACGGTTGAAAAGATACAACTACCAATAGATTTACCCATAAAACTATTAGCTTCATGTATCTTAATGGTATAGAAACATATATAAGATATTTTATAGAGATTATAATTTAAGTCAAATTTAGATTCGAATTATAAAACTAAAGTAAAACAAATCATATTTTTATTTACAAAACCTAGTTGCATAATTGTTATTTAAGATATGATTCAAACCATGAAATTTCAATATCAGTAACAAGATAAACACTGTTATAAATGCGTAGATCTCGTTGCTATGAATCTAACGCAACTTGAATGGCTCAAAACGGAGTTAGAACGTAGAGGATATGAAATAAACAAGATTTCCTCT
Organism: Saccharum hybrid cultivar R570; assembly: GCA_038087645.1. NCBI lineage: Eukaryota > Viridiplantae > Streptophyta > Magnoliopsida > Poales > Poaceae > Saccharum > Saccharum hybrid cultivar. The sequence continues at coordinate 2,511,335 of JAQSUU010000100.1, forward strand.
ATTAAAATAATAGATTAAATCTAATCATGAATTTTAAAAGTTGAAAACCTACTTAATAGTAGTATTAACATGTAGATTATGAAATTACGAACCTAACGCAAGTTAAACGGATGAAATCGGAGTTAAAACGGAGAAGTTATGGCTAAAACAAAATCAGTGGCAATTCTGTAAATAGCTGAAAACGTAATTTATTCTTAACCGAAACAAAATACGCTTTCAAATGAAGAAAACAAAATCTGTAAACATGTTTTGGACTGCGGGTTTATTTTTCAAGAATACAGGGACGGCGGCAGACTTACCTGTTGCCGAGGAGAGTATGGCCGGGCTAGGCAGCGCGACGACGACGACGACGACGGCGATAGCGAGAGAAAGAGGAGAAAAATATAATTTACTACACGAGCGATTTCCCAAACTAGGGGTTCCTCTTACGGTAGTTTTGGTGTGCTTTGCCCAAGGGGTAGGTCCATACTTATTGGGAGAAAACTTCTTGCCTTCACATCAACTAGCAATATGGTACTAATTGATGTTGCACCCTCCGTCTTTACTAATAGGCCTAATTAATTATTAAAGCCTATTAGTAAATAAATGTATAGGCCTTTGAGATTTATTAAGATTATTGCACATAGGCTTTGAGCGTTGGGAAAATGAGAGATTTATTATTTTTGGAATTAATTATTTTCATGGATAAAATAATTCTAGAAAAGTCTAGAATTATTATTTAAGCCGAGAAAAATACTCCGAAAGCTCTGAAAATTTAGGAAAAATTCCTAGAGACATTAGGAAACATGAGGAACCCAAATAAAGTATTTGAAGCTCATGATAAGATATTTTAGAGAATCTAAAAATTAGATTATGCTCACAGATGAGGTTGATTGACAGATGAGAAACAAGGAATTTGATTGTTTTAAAATGATATATGTATATCGGAGAAGGAAAATCGACTTAAACGCATTTTGAAAGAACAACTTGAATTCATTTTGATCTTTGGTCAAAACCAAGCAATACAAAAACACAAATGCATCAGCATGAATGCATCAACAAGTTGCTAAACCTTATGATAAATTTCAATTTAGTGAAAATATTATTTCCCTATGTTTTCATGAGCACAAAAATTTAAAATTAACTCATTTTAGCTCTATTTTCAAAGAAACAAATTTTAGGGTGTTATAGACATAGTAGAAAGAACGGCGGAAGGGGAGACCCATCCACCACTACCCTATCCAACTGGACCTGCAAAGGAGAAATACATCAACGCTAGGCTGCCAACGTAGGAGGTGAAGCCGAGGTGGCAAATCATCCACCAAGAGGAGAACAACGGCAAAGTATCTGACCAAGTAACACAGCGGCAAAAAATATCCGCCAAGGTCAATGCGGCAAAGCATCCGCAGGAGGGGGCATCACGTGCACAACGGAGCCCAAGCGACGTTGGCGGCAAAGTATCAGCCCAAGCAGCAACACGACAAAGCATCCATCAAAAAAGAAGCAACAACAAAGCATCCGCTGAGAAGAGCGCAAGCAGCCAAGTATCTGCTGCGAAGAAGCAGACGACTATGGCAACATCGAACCTCCAAGTTGGACACACCAGAGTGAAGAAAGAGCTGAAGCACATGTAGGCACAACGCAGCCCGGAGCAACTCTGGCGGGAGAGGCGAGACGGCGGCAAAAGTGTCCAACGAGGCCTCCAAGAAGGGGATGACATCCACAGACGCCAACAACATTGAATGAAGAGTATGAGAAGGACTTTCGTCCCAGAACCACCCCGACGAATAGAGATTTCAACGACACCTTCAAGAAGGTAGATGGCACCGACTGTACCATCGCCGCTGGCCCGAAGAAATACGCCGAGCAGAACTTTCACTCAAGAATCTTGTTCACCGGACCGCTGACCCGGTGCAGACAGCCACGGCCAGCAGCCAGTCGACCATAGACATTCTGGACGCCAGATCTGACTGTCGCAAGGGTAGGTTGGCTAGGGCCCGGCCAGCAAGGCCCCGGGCAGGTCACCACCGCTTGGTGGCTGCCCCGGCCGTGGGCCGGATAGCCGGCCGCTGGCCGCCGTCGTCCAGCCGTCCCAGGCCGTGTGCCGGTCAAATCTGGCCGGTGGCCGCCGGTGCCCCGGCACCGGCCGTCTAGGAGCGCTAGGAGGCCACGGGGCCTACAGATCCTGTCACCCTAGGCCGCTGGCCAGCCGAAGGAGACCGGGGGTGCTGTTGAGGCAGTCAGTGGTGGGGGCCTAGCCCCGGGCGCCTAGGAGGGCCTGCCAGCTGCCCTAGGCCGCCGACCGACCAGATCCGGCCGCATGCCTCCAGTGCCCATGCCCTGGCCACCAAGCGCTCGCCAGGAGATGCATGATGCATCCGCCGGAGTCAAACGTCGAGGCAGCAGATTGAAACATAAGGAGCTTGGAGAAAGTAGAAGAGTAGCCCAAAATATATTTTCTTTTTTTTTGTGACAACTTCACATAAAGAGGGGTTTGAAGTGATTTAGTTTGAATTCTAGGAAGGGGTTTGGGTTGGAGATTCAAGGTAAATATTATTGGTGCCATAAATAAATTCCAGAAAGCACATCAACACATGAAAATACATATGGTGTATTTTTAATGCAAGGTTTAAAATAGTTTTACATAAAAAAGTTTTAATTTGTTGTAAAATTTAAAAAAAAAATCAATTTTTGTCAATTTTAGCATGAAGAAAAACATAGGGGTTACAACTTTGTCCTACGGGTTGGTATTTCGTATTGATTTTTTGTATACCGACCTTCGACATAATTCCACTCGATTTGGTTCGTTTTTGAAATTCTCGATATTCCGTAAGTTCGCGTTCATTTTCGTATCTGGCTTTACCGCTTTCGCTTTCGTTTTCGTATTCAAATGTAAAAGTAGAAAACGGTTGAGGGGTTTTCCGACCGTTTTCATCCTTACGCACAGGCAAACGTAAGCCACTAGTTTCTTTCAGTGCAACCCGTTTATTATATTCACTCTCTATAGAAACAAACGATAGGGACGAACGTTTCCCTCTCTTAGCAACATCTTTATTATACATCACAAAACCTTATTATCGGCCTTGTAGGCGCGCGAATCTGCGCCACAAGACACGGTACATACGCAACCAGCAAATTATTCTAGCTTGCTTCGGCCGGTTGTTTTGTGTGGTGCATTTTATTCCACAAGCCAACCGTGCCCGCCAAGAAACCATAGACATCAACTGCACATAAAAGACGAAGTATATATATACAGGAAAAACATTTGATGCCAACGGAGCGCACCATTAACTGGCGGTGGCCGGCAACACGCTCGCCCGTCCGGTGCCTACTACCACTACTACTTATATCGCGCGCGCTCGTCTCAGTAAGCACACACTGCACCATTGTGGTACTTGTGTGGTTCTCACAGCACACAACTTGAAAGGAAACGATGGACGACGACGTTGTAGCAGCTGCAGCAGCTTCGCCGCCATCGCCGTGGAGCCTGCTCCAGGGGCTCCTTGCTCTGCTCATCGTGTGGGGGGCCTACCGGGCCGCGCAGACATTCTGGCTGCGGCCACGGCGGCTCGACCGGGCGCTCCGGGCGCAGGGGCTCACCGGCACGGAGTACTGCTTCCCGGCGGGCGACCTGAAGGAGAACGCCAGGCTCAACGACGAGGCGCGGTCGAGGCCCATGCCGCCGTGCCACGACGTTGTTCCCCGCGTGATGCCGCATCTCTTCAACACTATCAAGGAGCACGGTACGTCCAAAGTCTCGTCCCGTACTCTTTGTCGTTTCTCTACGTCCATTAACAGTTTAGTACAGTTACTTTGCCTAGAATCTTCCGGATGACGGATGGTAATATCGAGAATTCGTTGAATGTTTGCTTCTCATGCGGCGTGAACACTGAGGTTGACGTCGCTTGACTAGTGTTGTGAATGTTTTTTTTCCGTTATGAATATTAAATATATTTTTTCGTTATGAGTACTAAATTTTCTTTTACTAAATATGTAAAAACTTTGAAAAAACTATTGAGACTAGAGCTAGGACTTGGACCGTACCATTTTTGAGGGCGGGTCATAGTACGGTCTTTTAGCATGGCCCAACATGAAATATTTTGGACCGTGCTAACACGACACGAACACGAGGGCTGTGTCGTGCTTAGGATCTTGGCACAGCGGCTACATAGCCCGGCCTGTATTTTGGCCCGTGCTTCGGCCAAGACGGCACAAAAATGGCATGTACAAAAAAAAAATCTACAACTCTATAATGCAATTCCCTAGCATTTACTATACTACTTCTCATATAATTCTTGAATAGATTATGAAAATCATTAAAATTTTATGAAAATAGTACACACAAGATATAATGATATATATTTTTTATATCCTGAGCGGAAAAAACTAGCAGAGATATTTTAAAGGCCGTGTGCTTAGGCCAAAGAAAAGATTTACCATGCTATATCGGCATGGCCCGACGTGTCTAGCGTGCCTAGATGGCATGACCTGAAAACATGCCGTGCGGGCAGGGCATGCCTCAAGTCCCACCTCTATTGGCCACCCGCCCACTAGACAGACATGTATGAGACACATGGCCAGTTTGAATTCTTCCCTCGGGCTCCATTTCAATTTTCACCCCACCCCAGTCACCGGACCTATGATATATATTTAATTTGTTCCATGTTATATTTAAATTCTTCGTCCCATTTGTAAAACAAATTTTTTCTGCTAATAGATTTCAATTATCTATATTTTAAAAAATCTATGATATTTTTGTTTGTTTCATTTGCAAAAGTTTATTGTCCCACTTGTACAAACTCGGTTATAATTAATAGCTGCATAATTTTTTACCTCAGTGTGTACAACATTCTAATGAATTTGTGTTAATAATATTTGTCCATAATTTATAACATTCTTTACGTATCCACAATCAGTGACGGAGCTAGGATTTTGGCATAGGGTATGCCGCACCAAAATTCTCATATCCAATTTGGCAAAGACCTATTCAGCAATTCGATATACAGCAGCAAAATTTGCCTCATAATTTATATTTTTTTTCTATCTGATCAGCCTAGGGTATGCCGCACCATACCCGTGCCACCCGCTGGCTCCGTCCATGTCCACAATGTTTTGTTCTGGGTGTATACACTTTTTTCCACGAGTTTGCACGATTTTTCCTAGCGGTACAATTTTTCTGTACAAATTATATTATTGTTTCACCTCAATAAACTTTTATTTTGATTGAACAAAAGGTATTTTTTTGTGAGTTTGAACGGTTTGTTTCAGACTTCTAGGAGTAAAAACTTTTGTCCCACTCGCGGTGGTGGAACCAGGGGGCTAGCAGGCCATAGCCCCTTAACACAGTGAAACTTTTTAATACACTATAAATATTTCAATTGCACAGAAATTATCATTTCGCCTATTTTTATGATAATATTGTGCTTTTTCGTTGTGAATACTAAATATATATGTAAAAACTTTGAAGAAGCTATTGAGATATGAACTTGATGTATTTATTATTTATTAAACTTATGGAGTGTCATTATGTTGCCCGGTCCCCCTTAATCGAAAGTCCTAGTTCCATCACCGCCCACTTAAATAATTCTTATCAGGCAAGCCAGAGTCTACAAAGGCTGACCAAGCCAAATGGTGGACTTGGTCAGCAACGTGATTCCCCCGTACCGATCGGTCTTATAAATGTCCCAATTGGTGGCGCTACTTGCTCGTCATGGGCTCATAGAAGCACGGTCTGTTGTTACCGGGCCTTGCCATGCTTGTTCACGGGTTGACTCCAAGGTCAAGAGCCGATGATATATTCCCCTCAAAAAAAAAGAGAGCCGATGACATATGTCTTATAAAACATACCGGTTGGTCTTATGAAAAGCTATTGAAGTACATCAATACATACTTAAAGACTTCATACATTACAAATTCAATTCAAGTCTTCACCTGTCCGTCACTTCAAATCTCCAAACTTCAATCAAGCTAAGCATAATACACATGATTTTCTTTTTTCTTTTTGTGTGTGTGTCTGTGGGTGGGTGGGTGGTGTCACGAAGGAGCAACCTTGATAGAAAATGAGGAACAAGTAAGATATATAATCGGGATGGGGATTATATATACCCTATGGTGGATGAGCCAGTCGAGTGAGTCAACTGTTTATACGGACCCTGCCCGTGCCTACCCACAGCATGCAACATCAATGACCCATGTACAATATGGGGTATCGGCCATGCCAGTCCAAGCACGACCTAGATAGGCCATGGTGTGTTTAGGCCATGCTTACGCAAGGTGTCCCTTGGGCCACCTGCTTGGCCCAGACCGTTTTGGATTGTTTTTTATGACCCTTCTAGATATGACTTGTCGCTATCTATTTGTTATAGTAAACATTTTTAAATAGTCCCTGTCATGCTCATTTCCTTAAATTTCTGTAATGCTACAAAATCGAAAGTTCCCTAAATTTCAAATATGGAATTGACATTTTCTTGGCACAAACGGTGAACTGCAGGCAACATTTGTATCACCTGGTTCGGACCAATTCCCAGGGTGGTCATCACGGAGGCAGAGTTAGTCAGAGACATCCTATCAAACAAGTTTGGTCACTTCGAGAAGTTCACGAACAAGCGTCTCACGAAACTTCTCGCCCTTGGGCTTGCGACTTACGACGGCGAGAAATGGGCAAAACACAGAAGGATCCTGAACCCCGCATTCCATCTCGAAAAGCTCAAGGTTATCTAACTTCCTTCATACAGGCAATCAACTTCAGTTCTGCACGGTCTCTCAAGCATATAGATGTGTCATGTGTGTACTTATTACTAAAGTTATTTTCCCAGCGCATGCTGCCGGCGTTCTCGACGTGTTGTACCGAGCTTATAGATCGCTGGGATAGCAAGATCGCTGGTTCTGACGGATCATATGAACTGGACATCTGGCCGGAGTTTCAGAACCTCACCGGAGACGTGATCTCTCGCACGGCATTCGGCAGCAGCTTCATGGAAGGGCGGAGGATCTTCCAACTTCAGAGCGAGCAAGCAGAGCGACTAATCAAGGCCTTACAGTATATGTACATCCCAGGCTTCATGTAAGAACTTTCTGATCTGTCACATAGTACGGTAATTCTAGTACACATTCATATGTGTGCACTCATGCTGTATATATGCAGGTTCTTCCCGACACAGAACAATCGGAGGATGAACGAGATCAACAGGGAAATCGAAGGGACTCTAAGGGGCATGATCGAGAAGAGGGAGCGTGCAATCGAGAACGGCGAAGCCAGCAGCAACGACTTGCTCGGCGTGCTGCTACAGTCGAACATGGAGAGCGGGAAAGGCAGCCTGAGGATGAGCACGGAGGACGTGATTGAGGAGTGCAAGCTCTTCTACTTCGCGGGGATGGAAACCACGTCGGTGCTGCTCACGTGGACGCTCGTCATCCTAGGCATGCACCCAGAGTGGCAGGACCGTGCGAGGGAGGAGGTCCTCAGCGTGTTCGGCAAGGACAAGCAGCCCAATTTCGACGGCCTAGGTCGACTCAAAACGGCAAGTGTTTCTTTGCAATACCATGTATGCATGTTTGCACCAAGCCCAGTCCACATTATATTACCTGCTAACGTTGTCTGTACCAACATGCTATCCAGGTGACGATGATACTATACGAGGTGCTCAGGTTGTACCCGCCAGGAGTGACGCTAAACCGAAGAACATTCAAAGACATGGAGATTGGAGGCATCACCTACCCTGCAGGGGTAATCCTCGAGCTTCCCATAATCATCGTCCACCACAATCCTGATGTCTGGGGGAAGGACGCATATGAGTTCAAGCCAGAGAGGTTCGCTGAGGGGATCTCAAAGGCGACCAAGGACCAACCGGCGTTCTTCCCCTTCGGGTGGGGGCCGAGGATCTGTATCGGGCAGAACTTTGCGTTGCTTGAGGCCAAGATGGCCTTGAGCATGATCCTCCAGCGCTTCGAGTTCCAACTGTCGCCTTCGTACACGCATGCACCGTACACTGTCATTACGTTGCATCCTCAGCATGGCGCGCCAATTATATTCAAGAAGATATGATCGTCTTATATGACACCAGCGGTCGTTGTCAATGAGTATGTAATAGTGCAAAATTCAAATAATAAATTTGTATGGGTAATAATACTGTATTATTATAGGGAGTTTAATTTTGTGTATCTGAATTTTGAGGTGGAACTAAAAATGGCCAGAGATATATTGCTTGGAGCTAGGGGTGTAAACGGATTGAATATGGTTGGACACCTACAGACGAATACAGATAGCTATTGTAAGCCTTATATTCGAATTCGGTTACGGATATTTTGGATAAGATACAAATGGATATTGACATCATATATATCCAAATTTGAGTATCCGAATATGGATATTGTATGAATTGCGAAAGTGGGTGAACGAGTTGCCTCTCCCTGGCGACTCGGTTCCTTGTTTATAGAGACTAGAAACAGCCCTTGTACAACGATTCAGGTTTACAAAGAGAGAGACTCATCTATAACAAACTGCCAAACTTCCTATCTTGATGTACAAGGCGTGGTGCACGCCTAACAACCCTTGGGTTACACGTTTTCTTACACCCCACTCAATCTCAGCCGGCCACTAGGTTGAGATTGGTTCTGAACTTGTCCATCTTGGCTGCCACAATCAGTTTAGTAAATCCATCAGCTAACTGATCTTCAGAACGTATGAACCGAATGTCCAACAACTTTTGCGCTACTCTCTCTCTCTCTCTAACTAACTAAATGAAAATCTATATCAATATGCTTAGTACGTGCATGAAACACTGATTTGCCGAGAGATAAGTAGCACCAATATTATCACACCACAGCCGAGCTGCATGAAGATGTTGAATTCCCAATTCATCAATCAACTTTAATTTTGGGTTCACATTATCTTTGCTGTTGCATTGGCTAATGCCTTGTACTCAACTTTAGTACTCAACCGTGATACTGTCACTACTAATTTTTGATCCTGTTGCACCGGCAAATTTTTGATGTAATAGGGCTAAAATTGATGCAATAGCTTGTTATCGCATCAATTTTGCATTTGATGCGAGCCGATGCAAGAGCTCTCGATGAAATAGCCTTGTCGCATCGGTTTGCTATGACCCATGCGAGAGCTGCTATTGCATTGAGCATCATTGTCTCTTACATCAGAATAGGGAGATATAAAAGGGTTATTGCATCAAAATCGTTTTGATGCGAGGTCCCTCTATTGCATCAGCTATGGGTGTCTCTTGCATCACAATAGAGAGATGCAAAAAGGTTATTGCATCAAAATCATGTTGATGTAATACATCTAATAAATTTGATGCAATAAGAATTTCTATTGCAACGGCTAACGTTCGGTGCAATAGACCATATTGCATCGACATTAGGGTTGATGCAATACAACCTATTGCATCGATATTAGGTTTGATTCAATACAACCTATTGCATCCATATTAGGTCCGATGCAATTTAACCTATTGCGTCGACATTAGGTTTATTGCAACAAAATCTATTCTCTGCCATTTTATGTTGCATCCGTTTTTCATAATAATAAACAATTGTGGTATAAAAATTTACAAAATTACAAAATCCAATGGTACAAAGTGCAATGACATTAATAACTATGATCATCCACATTCAATAGTGTACAATAATAAAAATAAAAAACTTTATAGTTCAAGAATGTAATAGCAAGGTTATTGGAACGACATACTAGACCACTTATAGAACTAAATAATTATACTAAATACTCTTAGCACAAATCATGAAAGGCTCATTGTCATTGCAGAATTCTTGATTCAGCTCATCCTTTCAAACAGTCCGAGCCTTCACCCGAGAGTACGATAAGAGGTTCATCCTGCTGGACTAGGGAAGATCCAATAGCTCACCAAAAAAGATCTTGCAACCACAATTCATAATTTGATGGATGCACATTCAGCACAGAGCTCAATTTAACTAGCCCGTTGCAGAATTGGCTGAAAATAATTATGAATGTGAATCAGTGTCCATTTTACACAAACCATAAACTAGATATGCAACTGTCTTATGCACAAACCAAAATGTTAGTTCTATGTCAAATTGTCAATGAAAAACTATAAATATGTAATTGTCTTATCTAATGGCAGACAAAGAAAAATATCTAAAGTGGCAAGCCCTTACCATGGAAGGAATCCTTTATTCTTAGGTGTTCGGATAAAACTGACAAAAAAGGTAAAAGTTTTCTGCTCCTTTCTGAATCAATCCTAACAACTTCCTGCTGCTTTCTGAGACAACCCTCAATTTATTGTGTTTCACGAACTGAATCGTTGTTGAATATACTTCGAATCCTGCCTGCTTTTGATTTAAAATAGAAGCCCTCCATCCCTAATCACCAGACCAGACGTACAAGAGGAAAACTCAGAAGAATAAATCAACAAAAAGTACTGTATAACTCCAGAAAGAACAGAAAGTAACTGGACATGCCAAGAGTCTACTTCAACACAAATTTAGGTGGTTGTTGAAATGTCCACCCTGGTGAAAAATCTTGCAATCGCTCAAGGTTTCATCTTGACTTATGTAAAATCCTTTGTTATGTGTGAATTCAGTCTTATGTGGTTGCTGGATTACTTTCTCAGAAATAAGCAAATAGCCCAAAATCTGTCCTTTATTATAATGGTACTCCCTCCGTAACGGATTTAGAAGTCGTTTTGGACAAGGTTTGAGTCAAACATTGGGAATATAAATCATCAATAACTTTTAAGTTGTTGAGTTTGCAAATGTAAAAATTATATGAATAGATTTGTCTTGAAAAATACTTTCATAAAAGTATACATATATCACTTTTCCATAAATATTTTTTTATAAAAACAAGAGGTCAAAGTTGTGTTTTGGAGACCGTGTCGCTGTCCTAAATGACTTATAAATCCAATACGGAGGGAGTATATGTATGTGAAACATTTTTATTGACATTAGTACGAAATTGTCTAAAAATAATTATTCACAATCACTGACAATTGCGTATTTAAATTACAGCTCTTTTACGGTGGTTGGGGGTACTTCTTGGTTCCTCTTGATTCCTAAGCAAGTTATTAGCTCTAATTAATTTTATGAGTGGAAGGTTAGTATTGTAATTGCGGCTCCCCCTCCCCCTCCACCCAGTGGCGGAGACAGGGGGGAGCGCTGAGGGGGCCAGGCACCCCCAAACATTTACACCCCCATTAATTAGCTACTTAATGTACCAATTAACTAGTTAACGATGTTATTTGTATTCAAATTTTCTTCTCTACTAGCATCTTACATGATTAAAATATGGCATTTTTTATTATTTCTTCATCTCTTTTGTTCCTTTCAAACATCTAGTTCGTCCTCATAGTACACTCTCTAATTAGTTTGCTAAATGTAATTAGAGCATCTCCAAGAGTTCTCCATATTTTGTTCCCCAAAACATGGTATTTGCCAACTCCCAAATTAGTATGAGGAGGAAAAAAAGAGGTCATCTCCAAGAGTTTCCTATATTTTTATCCCAAAAGTTTTTTTCTCGGCCCTTTTTTTTCTCACGACCCGGTCTCATGTTTTGCATCAGGAACCCTAAATTTGTTTCTGTACGCGTTTAAGCCCTTCCACCAGAACTTTCTCTCTTGCGCTTTTCTCACCTGGAAACCTATCTTTCCTTCTTTTCCTTTCCCACTCCCTTCTTCTCAGGCTCGCAACACACAACGCGCCGACAAGAGCGAGTGGCTGATCCCGGCCAGAAGGGCCACGCCGGCGGCAAGGGGTGGCACAGAGGCATGCTAGCGACGGCTGTGCCTGCTGCTGCCGTGGCCTCCAGGCGGCGGCTGCCGAAACCCTAGCAACTGGAAACCCTAGTCGACGTGGAGAGGACGAGTACATCAATGGCGGCGTCAAAGATTGTCTCCCCTGGACGGAACCTGGGCTATGGCGTGAAGGAGATGTCGTGCGGGAAGGATTGCAGCACGCGGGAAAACTCCGGATGTGCGCTCCCAGGCCGCGCGTGTATTTGCGCGCAGGTGACGGTGGTTTGCCAAGCGCGGAAAAATGGGGAAGAGATATGGGGAACTCATGGAGATGAGTTTTTCTCCTTTTTCCAAAAAAATATGGATGGGGAAGGGATACGGGGCTTTCTTGTTTGCTCTCCCTCTAAACTGAATTCTAATACCATTTATATTATTTAGAATTAGTCTTCCCGTTATCATTCTTATCTTCTCTGTTCATGTTATTACTGTGAAATTAGATTGATCGAGTCAACGTTAAAGACCTAGGGCTAATTAATTTTATTTCTTTTTTTTCTCTGAAATATTCAGTATTCTTTTTTATTTTTTAGATTTCTTTTGTATCCTAACACAACCATTTTTTCGTTGTCATGTATATTCAGTACTGAATAAACTACCGCTTAGCATCCCCGGGTAGCCGCTGGGCTCATTAGTGAAGTGCAAAGGGATTGTTTATTTGTATAAAAGAGAAACACGAAAAAAATTTAGACAAATATTTCTACATAATAAGATTTGTCTGGGCATGTAAAAAAGTCTAGCTTTACTATTGTATATATTTTGGCCGTGTATGTATCTTCTCACACATGATCGTTGGTTGTCGGTTTGAACGGCCCCTCCTATGTCCAAATCCTGGCTCCGCCCCTGCCTCCACCTCTCGCCCAGGCACACCCGAACCCGCACTTGGGGAGGCCGAAGGACGCGAGGCTGCCCTGCCCTCGCACTTGCCATCGCCATCGCGCGTCGCCGTCGCCTCGCCCTTGCCATCGTGCTTGCCATCGCCGCCGCCACTAGCCTGCCCTCGCCCTCGTGCAGCGCCGCCACCGGCCTGCCCTCGCCCGCGCTCATCGCTAGGAGAAAGACACTCCTCCCTCCTCCCCGCCGCCCCCGCCTGACGTGAGCGGCCCCTACAGATAGTTCTGACCCCCCAACATCCTCTCCTTGCTGCTCATCGGCCTCGTCCTTGTCCTCCTCCTGCACGCCGCACTGCACAAGGCCGAGGACAACGCGGCCACCGAGGTCGACTGTCGGTACGCGCTGGTGTCACAGCAGCCGTCGCACTAGGTGTGAGATCCTCCCTCTCCCTAATTGTCACGGTTACTGCTAGTGCTTCCTAGTGTCTGATTTGTTACTGTGTTCCTATTAGTTGTCACGCTGTTGCACGAGCACAAATGTTTACAGATACCGCTATGCTACGAATGATTTGGTCTTAGCGTCGCATCTCTACTGTTTCGATGAATTAGTTGTCCAGCTTCAATTCATACATGCCTGCGACTCATGTGCAATTGTGCTGATTTTAAGATCATTAATTTATAATTGTGCTGATTTTAATCAGTTGTTTGAAGGAGAAAATCCCATGGTCTAACAGATGGCCTGTCCATCAAGGCTTTACTATGCTATATCGTTAGTCGCTATCGTTCCTTCGCCCATTGTAGTCTATGAATTCCCCAAAGTGATGATTGATAGGTAGCTCCCTTTCGAACATAGATTGAGACATCTTGTATTATATTACTCTGAAACCATATCAGAAAGGGCTTAATTATTTTTACAAGAAAATAGTTGACACAGTGCATTCTTCGAAGTCTTTCTTTGCATATATTAAATTATGTAACAGTACAAAGAATTATTCTTCTCTGATGCAAGTAAAATTAGTTTGACAATCATTTTATTTTCTACATGTGAAAGGAATTATGACTGATTAGATGCAATAGAAGCATGTTAAGGTGATAAGTTTAGTTTCAGTTTTACTGTTCTAGTGTAAGCTCCATGTTTCAGATTGATGATTTCACTCATTTCATTTCCGCATGTGACCGGAATTGTAGTCTTTCAGATTTTCTCCTTGTGATAATATTTTTTCTTCACATCTCTATTGTAGCATAAATATTTTTTTCTCTGAATTCCGGATATGCATTCTGATATGAGCACCTTGAGGACAGAGCAATTTAGCTGCACTCCTGTGTTGGCACCAAGTAGCAGACTACTGTCTTGTTTTGCTGAATTTGATGAAGGTTCATGAAACCTTGTAGCCCAGCCCCATTCATCAACCTGCTTAGCCTTCATCTTTACTTTCTTTGAGCTCACTCCACTGTTTTAGCCTTGGTGATGAGTAATTTTGGCTGGGTTTTGATCTGTTCCTGGTACTCCATTTGCTAATACTAGTAACTCTGAAAATCTCGCCCATGTGCTAATAATAGTCCACAGCCTCGTCAGTTAAAATTCTGTACTAATTGAATATATTTGAGCTTACTAAACATGTGCTGGTAACACATTAGCTAGCTTATTTATGCCTTGACTTATATGAATCTATAACTTCATATATGCAATTTTACAAAGAATTGATATTATTCCTGAAGCTGATATATTTTTATATTTTTTAGTAAAATGCAAGGGCAGTCCTTAAACTTGTACTTTAATCTACAATATGAGTCCATATGCTTGATAGGAGCCATGTCTTTTCTTCAATTAGTCTAATTTGTTCTGTTGAATTTAAAATTGTTTAATGTTGTTGATGGATACAGGAGGAAATGCCAGATCTCGAGCCTTTGCTGGAGTGAAATTGTTAGGAAGATGTTTGCTAATGAAGAAGAAGGATTTCAGTTCTACAACAACTACAATTTAATTATTAGGGAGATGTTTGCTAATGAAGAAGAAGAAGGATTTCAGTTCTATAACAACATGGTCGTTCTCGGATCATGTCAATAAATAGGTCCCACTAGGGAGGGGAGAGCTCATAGGCAGGCATTAGACACCCTTTAGGGGATGTCCACCTAGTTCTTCGACAGATGATGGTGCCTCTCAAATGGGACAATGCCTTCCATGTAAATCTTCCATCGCATTGGCAGCTAGCAGTCATGTCTCCATGAGGTAGGAGGGATTGCATGCAGTGATGGCGGTCTAGCGTCAAGGTGGAGAGGAATGTGCTTCTCTTGCGACTCTAACTTTACGGAGTTATGCAGAGGGCGGATTCCCCCTTCTCACCAGCGGCTACTAGGTTCAGGCCCCTGGCTAGCACGTGCTTCGCGCCAGAGAGGACCTTGCCGGTGCACTCATTCTTTTGTGTCTCGTCATCGTCATCGATCTTCTCACTATCACCGGCTCCTGGAGGGGGCAAAGGTGAGTTGTCGTCTCTCCTGCATCGCCTAGGGAGGTCCAGGGTGCCCTGTCTCGAGCTCCCCATGACGTTGCGAGGATTTTAGCGACAACTAGTGTGCAGGAATCCTTCATAGCTAGTAGCTTGTTTAGTTGCTAGTTTAGTTTAGCTCTCTAGTGAGTGTGTAGCTACGTTGCTCTCTTTGTTGTTAGGTGTCTCTAGTTGATTGTGTGCTTATTTAATTAAGGTAGCAACTAGGATTATGTAGGAGGGCTTGTTTTGTGGTGAGTAGGCTAGGCAAAGTAGTTGCGAATATGATTGTTTTTTTTGTTCTAATCAACTTGCCTTGTGTTTATATCTTTGTAGATTTTTAATAGGCTATTAATCCCCTCTAGCCATCCGTATATCCTTTCATTGATGTAAATAGAGAGGTAAAGGAAATATATATTTTTATTAACAGGGGACAGCAACCTTCATTGTTCTATTTGGTTGACAAGAAACGGGATTATTTTTTTTATAATTGTAAACCTAAAAACTTTCTGCAGGCTTTACTCTGAGGAGCTTATTGGTTCCATCTTTTTGGAGTCAATTGTGATGGTGTGATAACAAGAAAGAACACATCATCTTTGCTTGCTGCACATTTGAGTCGATGACAATGGCCTTCTTTGCCTCCCATGGGTGGTCTTATTATGTCTTTAGGATTACGAACTAAGTTTATTTGCCTTATGAGACTACTAATGTTTTAAGCATTTGTTTCCTATAATAAATTTTGGTGTGATTTCTCTATGAGGATGAAGCTGGATATTCTTTCAATATCTAAAAAAAAGAAACAAATGATAGGAACGAACGTATCCTCTCTTAGGAACATCTTAATTATTGACACGATTATAGTAAGCTTATCGGCCTTGTTAGCGAATTTGCACCACATAACACTTGGTATATGCAACCAGCAAATTAGGATCTGCTTAGATATAAGGGCTAATTGTGAGCTAGATAAAAACTAGCTAAAATTAGCTTTAGCCCATCCAAAGAGAAAGGTTAATATATGAGCTATTTTCTTAGTTAAATTTTCAACTAATTATTAGCCAACTAGATAGCAAGCTAGATAATCTTAGCTAACTTAGATTAAGTTTTAGGTCAACTAGTGACTAGCTCTAGGTCATCCAAACATATCCTTCCTTAATCTAGCTTCAGACCTTCAGCCAGTATTTTTGTGTGGTGCATCTTATATTCCACAAATGAACCATATACGTGCCCGCCAAGAAAAAACATCAACCGCAGATAAATACTTAGGGGGTGTTTGGTTGGAGGAGTTAAAGTTTAACAAACACCGTAGCACTTTCGTCTTATTTGATAAAAAGTTTCCAATCTTGGACTAATTAGACTTAATAGATTCGTCTCGTAAATTACTCCTTATCTGTGCCGACATGCATGCAATTAGTCTACATTTAGTACTTCATACATTTGATGGAACATTGATGTAATGGGAGTTAAACTTTAACAACTGGAAACCAAACGGGGCCTTAAAGTTTATGACAACATGATATAAATATAAAACACTATCTATGAAAGTGTTGTATTAGAATATGGGCAAAAAATGCGAGAAACCAATATTTGGTCGTGGGCTCTAAATTTATATATAAATTTCCAACATATTTATCTCTCTTAATTAAAGTTACCATGTCGATGCACTACTACTTGGATCCGGGGAAAAATGATGATAGGATGTTTTAAGATCCGTGTATTTTTTTTTAAAAGAGGACCATAGGAGCAAAACTCTTTACTTTTTTGGAGAATGAATAGAGTTTATCTTTTTTGTGTACGACCTGTCGCCAGCAGCATCAATTCTACACCAATAGGAAACAAACCTAAAAACTTTGTGCAGGTTTACTCCAAGGAGCTTATTGGCTCCGTCTTTGGAGTCAATTGCGACGGGGTGATGACAAGGATGAACATACATCATATTTGCTTGTTGCATGTTAGAGTCGACGGCAATAATGACCTTCTTCGCCTCCCATATGGGTGGTCTTATTATGTCTTTAGGATGAAGCAGGATATTTCTTCCAATACAAAAAAAAAACAAATGATAGAAACGGTATCCTTTCTTAGGAACATCTTTATTGACACGATTAAAGTAACCCAGCCTTGTTAGCAAATTTGCGCCACATACATAACATCAATTCTACACCAGCTATTCATCTGCAAAGTACTAGTACGTGCATCTTGTTATAATTTTCTATATAATTTTGTTCCCATGATGTTCTAGAATTCAATCCAGTATAATGGTCTAAGATATGTAATATTATCCAACCAGTATTCGTGAGGAAAAGGACTGACGCTGCTTCCTCAACCTGTCGCGTGTCCACCCCTCTAGATTCGGTCATACGTACTTGCACACGTAAGTCGTCACTAGTTTCTTTCAGTGCAGCACGTTTATTATATTCACTCTCTAGAGACTAGAGAAACAAAGGATAGGGACAAACGTTTCCTCTCTTAGTCTTAGCAACATCTTTATTGTTGACCCGCGCGCGCGATTATATGGTAAAACCTTGTCGGCCTTGTTGACGAATCTGCGCCACACGACACTTGACACATGCAACCAGCAATTTCCAGCTAGCTTCGGCCGGTGTTTGGTGTGCATGGTGCATCTTATTCCACAAGCCAACCGTACGTGCCCGGCAAGGAAACGATGCCTACCACTACTACTTATATCGCACTCCCTCTCTCACGAAGCACACACTGCACAATTGTGGCCTTGTGGTTGTCATCACAGCACATAACTTGAAAGGAAACGATGGACGACGATGTTGTAGCAGCTGCAGCAGCTTTGCCATCACCGTGGAGCCTGCTCCAGGGGCTCCTTGCCCTGCTGATCGCGTGGGGGAGCTACCAGGTCGCGGAGACATTCTGGCTGCGGCCCCGGCGGCTCGACCGGGCGCTCCGGGCACAGGGTCTCACCGGCACTGAGTACTGCTTTCCGGCCGGCGACCTCAAGGAGAATGCTAGGCTCAACGATGAGGCACGATCGAGGTCTATGCCATTGTGCCATGACGTAGTTCCCCGTGTGATGCCGCATCTCTTCAACACAGTTAAGGAGCACGGTATGTCGAAAGTAACCACGCGACCCTTTCTTTCTTCTCGCTCGTGCCGTCCTCCCTCTCTCTCACCAAACTCACTCGTGTCACGCACTCCTCTGCCTCACAAACCCACCTCTTGTCCCCTCCACCAACCCCCCCACCCCCCGCGCGCGAGCCCTGTCTTGCTCATCATGAGCCTTGCCATGCTTGTCAGTGGGCTCACTCCAAGGCCGAGGCACCGCATGTAGAAGGCTTAAGTGGGCGTGGACTGGGATGGCCGTGCTGGCATGCGTCAGTCCACATGTTTAAAAACCTCTTAAACTAAGTACTTAGAAATTTATAATTTTTTGGTGTATTTCATACATTTGAATATACACTTGATACATTACAAATTCAATTCAAAGTCTTCATACATCAAACACTTCAAATCTTCATACTTTAATGAAGCTAAGCATAAAGAGATCAACATATAAGATTTTCGATGAGAGAGAGACAGAGAGCCAATGAGGAGATATGGCATAAAGGGCTAGAGGCTGTGGAGATTGTGAGTTGGGAGCATTATGAAGAGCACTCGTGGTGGAAAATGAGGGACAAGTTGGGGTTTGGGTTAGAGGCATGAAGACAGGTTATAAACTCTGTGGTGGTTAACGAGTGAGTCGAGCAGATTGTTTATATGGGCTGTGCCTGTGCCTACCCTTCATGGCGCATCAACGACCCGTTCATAACCACTACCGGACTCAGAGAATTTGCCGAGTGCCAGGGGCACTCGGCAAAGCCCAATTTGCACTCGGCAAAGGCTTTGCCGAGTGCTGCACTCGGCAAAGACCACTCGGTAAAAAATGAGTCGGCAAAGACGTCTTTGCCGAGTGTCTTTTGTCGGGCACTCGGCAATTGCCGAGTGCCCGACACTCGGCAAAGTTGGAACCGAAAAAAACCCGAAAAAATGGGAATTTTTACCAAAAAAATCGAATTTTTTTTAATTGGTGGAGGCCCCCATCGGTCAGCGCCCATCCATCTCCGGCTTTTTTCGCGTAAATTTCACGGCTACGCGGCCGACGGGACTCGAACCCGAGACCTCCCGCTGCGCACAAACCTCCTCTACCACTACACCACACCGTCACTTGTGTCTGGATTCCGTTTTAGTTCCCAATATATTATACTAAATCTAGTGTAAATTGTTTGTTTGAGGCCCTAAACGAATTCAAATAAAAAAGTTGTGAACTACAAAGTTTCATAGCTTTTCGAGATCTACACTTTTAGTTTAGGAAGTTTTTCCATTCGAGGTCGTTTACAAAATTTGAATTTTAAAATTTGAAAATTCAAACGCAGTTTTGCATGACAAGATGTTTTCAAATCAAAAAATTGCCAACTACAATGTTTCATAACTTTTCGAGATCTATAGAGTTTATTTTGGTTGTTTTTCCATCCGAGGTCGTTTATAAAATTTGAATTTTAAAATTTTGAAATTCAAACACAGTTTTGCATGACAAGATGTTTTCAAATCAAAAAGTTGTCAACTACAATGTTTCATAACTTTTGGAGATCTACAATTTTTATTTAGGAAGTTTTTCCATCCGAGGTCTTTTAAAAATTCAAATTTTAAAATTTTCAAATTCAAACATCGTTTTTGCATGACAAAATGATTTCAAATCAAAATGTTGCCAACTACAAAATTTCATAACTTCTCAAGATCTACAAAGTTTATTTTGGTCATTTGTTCATCCGACATAGTGACAGTAACATTGTTCACAAATCATATATATCTTTCTTCTACTTTCGTAAAACTAATATGAGAGATATATATTTCATGAACAACGTTATTGTCGCTTTGTCAAATGAAGAAATGACCAAAATAAACTTTGTAGATCTTGAGAAGTTATACAACTTTGTAGTTGAAAAGTTTTTCATTTGAATTCATTTAGGGCCTCAAAAATTGATTCGAAAAACTGATTTGCCGAGGGCAAAAAAATGCACACGGCAAAATGCCTATTTGCCGAGGGCCAAAACATAGGCACACGGCAAAATGCCTCTTTGCCGAGTGCCAAAACATAGGCACTCGGCAAAATACGGCTTTGCCGAGTGCCGAAAAAAGGCACTCGGCAAACTTAGAGTAAATTGCTTGTTTGAGGCCCTAAATCAATTCAAATTAAAAAGTGGTCAACTACAAAGTTTCATAACTTTTGAGATCTACAATTTTTATTTAGTAAGTTTTTCCATCCGAGGTCGTTTGAAAATTTTGAATTTTAAATTTGAGAGATTCAAACGTAGTTTTGCATAATAAGATGATTTCAAATCAAAAAGTTGTCAACTACATAGTTTCATAACTTTTGGAGATCTACAATTTTCATTTAGGAAGTTTTTCCATCCGAGGTCGTTTAAAAAATTCAAATTTTAAAATTTTCAAATTCAAACGTCGTTTTTGCATGACAAGATGATTTCAAATCAAAATGTTGCCAACTACAAAATTTCATAACTTATCAAGATCTATAAAGTTTATTTTGGTCATTTGTTCATCCGACATAGTGGTAGTAACATTGTTCACAAATCTTATATATCTGTCTTCTACTTTCATTAAACTAATATGAGAGATGTAGATTTTATGAACATCGTTATTGTCGCTTTGTCAAATGAAGAAATGACCAAAATAAACTTTGTAGATCTTGAGAAGTTATACAACTTTGTAGTTGAAAATTTTTTCATTTGAATTCATTTAGTGCCTCAAAAATTGCTTCAAAAAACTGATTTGCCGAGGGCAAAAAAATGCACACGGCAAAGAGCCTCTTTGCCGAATGCCAAAACAAAGGCACTCGGCAAAATACATCTTTGCCGAGTGCCAGAAAAAAACACTCGGCAAAGACGTATTTTGCCGTGTGTTTTTGTTTGCCGAGTGTATTTTATTTGGCACTCGGCAAACACAGTCTTTGCCGAGTGCCCGATAAAATACACTCTGCAAAGCCTCCGGCACTCGGCAAATCGCCGGTTTCGGTAGTGAACATTAGGGTATCCGGTATCGAGCCATGCCGGTCCAGACATGACTTCGATATATAGGTCGTGCCGTGTTTTAGACCGTGCTTACGCAGGGTTGTGCCAGGGCTGCCTACTTGTCACCATCTTCATATTTAAGCAAACAAATTCAGATAGTCCTTTGTCATGCTCATTTTCCTAAATTTGTCCATTCCTATAAAATGGAAAGTTCCCTAAATTTTAAAGATTGAATTGAAAGTTTCATAGCTTTAACGGCACATGCAAACGATGAACTGCAGGCGACATTTGTATCACCTGGTTCGGACCAATTCCCAGGGTAGTTATCACGAAGGCAGAGTTAATCAGAGACATCCTATCAAACAAGTCTGGCCACTTCGAGAAGTTCGTCGCGAACAAGCGTCTTATAAAAATGCTCGCCCTTGGGATTGCGAGTCACGACGGTGAGAAATGGGCAAAACACAGAAGGATCTTGAACCCCGCATTCCATCTCGAAAAGCTCAAGGTTCTCCGACTTCCTCCATACAGGAAATCAGCCTTAGTTACGATATGCACGGCCTCAAGCATATAGATATGTGTGCTTACTAAATTTATTTTTTTAGCGCATGCTGCCGGCGTTCTCGACGTGCTGTACTGAGCTTATAGATCGCTGGGAGAACAAGCTCGCTGGTTCTGACGGATCATATGAACTGGATATCTGGCCGGAGTTTCAGAACCTCACTGGAGACGTGATCTCCCGCACGGCATTTGGCAGCAGCTTCATGGAAGGGCGAAGGATCTTCCAACTTCAGGGCGAGCAAGCAGAGCGGCTAATCAAGGCCTTCCAGTATATGTACATCCCAGGCTTCATGTAAGCACTTTCTGATCTGTCACATAGTACCGTAATTCTACATTAAACGTCATCACATTCATATGCGTGCGCTGATGCCATTATAATATAACTATATATGCAGGTTCTTCCCGACACAGAACAATCGGAGGATGAACGAGATCAACAGGGAAATCGAAGGGACTCTAAGGGGCATGATCGAGAAGAGGGAGCGTGCAATCGAAAACGGCGAAGCGAGCGGCAACGACTTGCTCGGTTTGCTACTGCAGTCGAACATGGAGAGCGGGAAAGGCAGCCTGAGGATGAGCACAGAGGATGTGATTGAGGAGTGCAAGCTCTTCTACTTCGCGGGGATGGAAACCACGTCGGTGCTGCTCACGTGGACGCTCGTCATCCTAGGCATGCACCCAGAGTGGCAGGACCGCGCGAGGGAGGAGGGCCTTAGCGTGTTCGGCAGGGACAAGCAGCACTACTACAGTCAGGCACTGTAAGGGCGGGTCAAAAGGCACTATAAGGGCGGGTGGCCCAACCGCCCCTCCCAGGTGGTTTTTACAAATCAGCCCACTGTAGGGGCGGTTGGCATAGCCCGCCCTTACAAATGCATTTGTAAGGGCGGTTTGATCACCAACCGCCCTTACAAATAGTATTTGTAAGGGCGGTTGGATCACCGACCGCCCTTACAAATACCATTTGTAAGGGCGGTCGGTGATCCAACCGCCCTTACAAATAGTATTTGTAAGGGCGGTTGGATCACCAGCCCCCCTTAAAAATATCATTTGTAAGGGTGGTTGGATCTAGAACCGCCCCTACAGTGGATTTTCTATTAAAAAAAAATTAAAATCAAATACATTTCTGACCACAGAATATAATATAGAATACAAATTCAAATTCAAATCTGACCAGATATACACATCCACAAACACACGAGCAAGATATAAACCACAATTACAAGCCATAATTCACAAGTTCAAAAGTCCAATTCACAAAGTCCATTATCACATTACATAGCCATAATTCATAAGTTCAAATAGTCCACAAGTCCAAACCATCACAAGTTCAAAAGTTTCACAAGTCCAAACCATTCCAAATGGTTCTCAACGGCCTAGAGCTAACCTATGAGTCTCACGGAGGTGTTGGTACATAGGATTACTTCCTAAGTCAGATGATCGATCATGGTAATCGCCTCTAGAAGAAACAACCTGGTCAATGATGAAGTTGCAAAGGTCGCCGACGAGCTCCAAGAGTTGATCATCCTTGTATACGTCCCTTTGCTGGTCAACCTCTTCTTTCCACTACAAGAGAACAAGTTTAGGTCTAGTATTTCATAGCATAAGCTAAGTATTCATACTATGAGCGAAGAAAATGTCAAACTAACCAAATTGGGGTGTCTCCTGTAGGCACTAGTGTTACTCATCATACAACATACATAATATCCACAATGTAGACTCCCAGGCCTCTGCTTGAGACACTGTGTGTTTCGCATATGAAATGTTAAGTAATGTTATTGACAAAGCACGTAATGGAGTGTACCGATGTAAGTTACACGTACCGGACATAGAGTTTTGATACCCAAATCGTCTCCCCTTACTGGATCATGCCTTCCTTTATGTTCATTCACATAGTGCCTAAATGCCCTGCTTGAACGGTTTTAGCAAATGCAACTTGTTAGTATTAAAAAGCGAAGTTTACAAGTATATATACAAACTAATATAAGCTAATGAGAATTATTGTCGATATGTACGTCTTGCAAATCGCTATGAAGTCCATGTATGACTCAAGCGCATAATCTGCTGAGTCATAGACAACTGCCATGCTCATCCCAACATCGATCCCTACAAGAATCCAGTGCGCCCTGCATGAATTTAATCAATGAAGAAACAAATAAGCTCTTTTACATCAAACTAAGTATATCAAATAATGCTTTATTTAAGTATATAGTCGAACTTACCCAAAGTGGTATGGTAACCAAACCATTTCATTATGTTGTAGTTTCTTAAGACATTTGGCAATCCGGCATGCAACCTTAAGGCCCTCTCTATACATCTTATTTGCCCGGATTTTCTCTTTCTCCTCAATGGTCTCTCCGGCAGCTAGTTCTTCGTCATCCAATTTCCAATGCTTGGGGTACTGGAAATTTGATGCGCATATCAACCAAGGGTCTATATACCCGGCTCTTAGACTTGGCATTTTCTTCACAATACGTGTTTGCATTCTACAAATCACAATGTGGTTAGTTACAACAAAAATACAAATATTTCATTTATATTATATCGAGAGGGCAAGGACTTACAGGCACCACAAGCGAACTAGACCCATTTCCATCATTCCGAGGTGAAAGCATTCCTGCATGTCTTGGAAGTCAAATAATATTTTCCCAGCTGCGCCTCCAAATGTGTATTCACTAAAGGCAGCTTTTATGTCATTTAGTCCCGTCGACTGAGCACGCAAGTACCAATCATGGAACTTTCTCATTCCAATTGGCATGCACTGCATGATTCTGTTTGGTAGGAACTTCTTGCCTCTTACATATTTCTTTGGGCAATCATTTGTCCATTTGATGTCCTCAACACTTGGATACTTCTTTACTGGTTGGTGTAGTTTGCTAGTGTCGAGCGGCTCAGAAGCACGTGCGTAGACATCTTTAACTTGGTTCTCAGGCTTGTACTGGTCTCGAGCAAACCACTTATCAATCAAGGGGACGGTTTTCATTGACTCAAACATTGGTCTCGAGCAAAACGACCAATCAAATCAAAATGACAGTAAGCCACCACAAATGGTTTCAAATAGACAGTAGTAGAGTAGGACAGTAGTAGTAAGAGTAGGATAGTAGTAAGAGTAGGACTGTACTAGGACAGTAGTACTAGTAGTAGGACTAGTAGTAGTAATAGTAGACTGCTCAAATAAAAAACTTTCACAAATCAAAAAATCCAGTGCAAGCAAGTAGTAGTAGTAGGACAGATTCAAAATGACAGTGAGAGTAGGGCAGCATCTAGCAGTAGTAGAGTACTGCAGTAGTAAGAGTAGTAGAGTAGTGCAATAGTAGAGTAGTAAGATTAGTAGGAGCAGAGTAGTAGCAAGCAAGCAGCATAGCACTAGCATGACAGGCCCTTCAGATTCAGCATAGCACTAGCCAGCAACAGGAAAAACTTTTTCCCAAAAGTTGCAGTTTATTAAAACAAGTTGCCAAATTATTAAACACCAAGTGTCACTCATGAATAACAAAACCATGTGCCAGGGCAGAATTATTAAAACAAGTTGCCAAATTCTCAGTTAAGTTTAAGCATCAAAATGACAGTAAGCCACAAATCAAATCAAAATGACAGTAAGCCACCACAAATGGTTTCAAATAGACAGTAGTAGAGTAGGACAGTAGTAGTAAGAGTAGGACAGTAGTAAGAGTAGGACAGTAATAGGACAGTAGAACTAGTAGAGTAGTAGTAATAGTAGTAGTGGTAGTAGTAGTAGTACAAGTAGAGTACTAGAGTGTTAGGAGAGTGTAGAGTATTAGTAGAGTAGTAGGAGATCACAATAGAGTACAGATAAGAGAGGAGAAGAGAGGAGAGGAGAGAGATAGAAGGAGAAGAGAGGAAGGAGAAGAGAGGAAGGCCTCAGAAACATGTCAATCATCATTTGATCATAGTCTTGGAGCATAAAGGTATCATAACAGATAAGAGAGGAGAAGGTAATGTTGGGGCAGCTAGTAATGATGCCAAGTTCCTCACAAGTTCTTGATCATCAGCTCATATTCCATATTATGTATGGATTTTAGACAATTTCATCATCGGCAAAACAAAGGAGAGGAGAGGAGAGGGAAGGTAAGAGTTGGGGAAAAAGCAACAGCTGCTTAACAAACATAGAGAGGTGTCAAAAAAAGTAGCTGCTGCTTCCCAAACAATAGAGTAGGACAGTAGTAAGAGTAGGACAATACTAGGACAGTAGAACTAGTAGAGTAGTAGTAATAGTAGTAGTGGTAGTAGTAGTAGTACAAGTAGAGTACTAGAGTGTTAGGAGAGTGTAGAGTATTAGTAGATTAGAAGATCACAATAGAGTACAGATTACCACAATAATAATGAGTACCACCATTCATAAGTGCTTACCACAATATTAGTATGCCTAAGATTAAAAGAAGGCACAAAACAAGATGAGATTAAATTTGTTCATGGAGAAAATCAGAATAAATTTTTGGTTGCTTGATGTACAGGGCAAGTCAAGGTTCACCAGAAATATTAGGTTATGAGTGGACAAAATTTACCTAAGAAACAAAGTAGACATGATTAAAATCCTGAGCTAGCAAAGTTGCAATGTAAAAAATAGTAAAAATATGAACTGAAATCCTTTTGTCATCTAAAGCAGTGAATCACAGGAGTCCCATCCCATGGCATCATTACTAGCCAAACATCCAGTCGCTGTGCTGTTTCATTTCTGATAACACATCATACTGATTCATTTTCTGATGACACATCATACCGATTCATTTCTGATGACTTATTCTATAAAAAATGGACCATCAAATCTAAGGATCTAATAAATACAGTTGGAAACTTCTAACACTGCATTTTCCCAGAGCTAAGAGCAAAGTTATATTCAGGTATCAAATGTTGGGCACCTAAATAAGCCATCTATTCAGGTAAATACTAAGTAATATTGTATCATATGAACTTGTTTTTTTCCTTTCTTATAAATAATTTGACCATATCTGTTCTTTATCAAATGTTGCAAGCAGTAGAAAGAGGATTGCAGCGGGCCTCACCTCAATGGCGCAGAGGAACTTGCCAAGCGAGCGAGAGACTACCCAGCGAGGTCGGAGAGGAGGAGGTGGGGGATCAGAGCCTACCCGGCGAGCAAGGCTGGTGGCGAGCCGTGCGGCCTAACCCTAGCTCCCGTCGAGGACGTCCTCGATGACAGGGGCCGGTGAGGGCGGCAGCCGCGCGGCCTCACACCGTAGCTCCGGCGAGGTCGAAGAGGAGGAGGTGGGGAAGCGCACGAGCATGGGCCGGCGAGGCCAGTGGCGGTAGTGCGGAAACCCTAGCGTCGCGACCGCCGGCGAGGTCGGTGTTGAAGAGGCCAGGTCCAAGTGGAGGTCGTCGGAGGACGCTGCGGTGGTAGGCTCAGGGAGGGGGAGGCGGTGGGGGAGGGCGCAGGGAGGAGGGAGGCGGCGGCGGCGGGGGGTGAATCCGGCAGCCTGCCGGCGTGAATTAGAAGAGATGCGCCCAATTTGGCCGGCCCGCGCAGACCTAGAGGGATATATAGGGGGGGGATTTTTAAGGGCGGGTGGTGAGTGACCCGCCCTTAGAAATGCATTTATAAGGGCGGTTCCTGATCCACCCGCCCCTACATATATTTATTTTTTAAAATCAGAAAATAAAAACATAAACTCGGTAAAAAATTTTGAGTTTCTAAATGATCTCAAATGGAAACATGACCTATGTAAATAATGTAGATCTTGATGAGTTCTATCACCTTTGTATTTAAAAGTTTTTCATCTGAGGTCATTTAGTGCCTCATTTGACCAAGTCAAACTTTCAATTTTAAAAAATGACACTTTGACTCTAGTTTTCGAAACTCTAAATGGTTTCAAATATAAAAGTCATCAATACCAAGTTTGTCAAGCTCAACAAGATCTACATTTGTTGTTTCGGTCAACCTCTCATTTGATAAAGTTTTAATGATTCAAATTTTGAATTTTTAAATTTTGACGGCTCCAAACCAGGTTTCGAAACCCTAGATGGTCTCAAATGGAAAAGTCATGAATACCAAGTTTGGTACACTGATCAAGATCTACATTTGTTATATTGGTCGTTTTTGCATTTAAGAAAGTGTTAGGAAAGTTTAGTTCAAAATTGACAAGTCTCTCATATAGTTTCATAAACTCTATGCGGGATTCATGATTTTGTGACTAGTGTTTGCTAACAATTTCTCAAATGGAAACATGACCTATGTAAATAATGTAGATCTTGATGAGTTCTATCACCTTTGTATTTAAAAGTTTTTCATCTGAGGTCATTTAGTGCCTCATTTGACCAAGTCAAACTTTCAATTTTAAAAAATGACACTTTGACTCTAGTTTTCGAAACTCTAAATGGTTTCAAATATAAAAGTCATCAATACCAAGTTTGTCAAGCTCAACAAGATCTACATTTGTTGTTTCGGTCAACCTCTCATTTGATAAAGTTTTAATGATTCAAATTTTGAATTTTTAAATTTTGACGGCTCCAAACCAGGTTTCGAAACCCTAGATGGTCTCAAATGGAAAAGTCATGAATACCAAGTTTGGTACACTGATCAAGATCTACATTTGTTATATTGGTCGTTTTTGCATTTAAGAAAGTGTTAGGAAAGTTTAGTTCAAAATTGACAAGTCTCTCATATAGTTTCATAAACTCTATGCGGGATTCATGATTTTGTGACTAGTGTTTGCTAACAATTTCTCAAATGGAAACATGACCTATGTAAATAATGTAGATCTTGATGAGTTCTATCACCTTTGTATTTAAAAGTTTTTCATCTGAGGTCATTTAGTGCCTCATTTGACCAAGTCAAACTTTCAATTTTAAAAAATGACACTTTGACTCTAGTTTTCGAAACTCTAAATGGTTTCAAATATAAAAGTCATCAATACCAAGTTTGTCAAGCTCAACAAGATCTACATTTGTTGTTTCGGTCAACCTCTCATTTGATAAAGTTTTAATGATTCAAATTTTGAATTTTTAAATTTTGACGGCTCCAAACCAGGTTTCGAAACCCTAGATGGTCTCAAATGGAAAAGTCATGAATACCAAGTTTGGTACACTGATCAAGATCTACATTTGTTATATTGGTCGTTTTTGCATTTAAGAAAGTGTTAGGAAAGTTTAGTTCAAAATTGACAAGTCTCTCATATAGTTTCATAAACTCTATGCGGGATTCATGATTTTGTGACTAGTGTTTGCTAACAATTTCTCAAATGGAAACATGACCTATGTAAATAATGTAGATCTTGATGAGTTCTATCACCTTTGTATTTAAAAGTTTTTCATCTGAGGTCATTTAGTGCCTCATTTGACCAAGTCAAACTTTCAATTTTAAAAAATGACACTTTGACTCTAGTTTTCGAAACTCTAAATGGTTTCAAATATAAAAGTCATCAATACCAAGTTTGTCAAGCTCAACAAGATCTACATTTGTTGTTTCGGTCAACCTCTCATTTGATAAAGTTTTAATGATTCAAATTTTGAATTTTTAAATTTTGACGGCTCCAAACCAGGTTTCGAAACCCTAGATGGTCTCAAATGGAAAAGTCATGAATACCAAGTTTGGTACACTGATCAAGATCTACATTTGTTATATTGGTCGTTTTTGCATTTAAGAAAGTGTTAGGAAAGTTTAGTTCAAAATTGACAAGTCTCTCATATAGTTTCATAAACTCTATGCGGGATTCATGATTTTGTGACTAGTGTTTGCTAACAATTTCTCAAATGGAAACATGACCTATGTAAATAATGTAGATCTTGATGAGTTCTATCACCTTTGTATTTAAAAGTTTTTCATCTGAGGTCATTTAGTGCCTCATTTGACCAAGTCAAACTTTCAATTTTAAAAAATGACACTTTGACTCTAGTTTTCGAAACTCTAAATGGTTTCAAATATAAAAGTCATCAATACCAAGTTTGTCAAGCTCAACAAGATCTACATTTGTTGTTTCGGTCAACCTCTCATTTGATAAAGTTTTAATGATTCAAATTTTGAATTTTTAAATTTTGACGGCTCCAAACCAGGTTTCGAAACCCTAGATGGTCTCAAATGGAAAAGTCATGAATACCAAGTTTGGTACACTGATCAAGATCTACATTTGTTATATTGGTCGTTTTTGCATTTAAGAAAGTGTTAGGAAAGTTTAGTTCAAAATTGACAAGTCTCTCATATAGTTTCATAAACTCTATGCGGGATTCATGATTTTGTGACTAGTGTTTGCTAACAATTTCTCAAATGGAAACATGACCTATGTAAATAATGTAGATCTTGATGAGTTCTATCACCTTTGTATTTAAAAGTTTTTCATCTGAGGTCATTTAGTGCCTCATTTGACCAAGTCAAACTTTCAATTTTAAAAAATGACACTTTGACTCTAGTTTTCGAAACTCTAAATGGTTTCAAATATAAAAGTCATCAATACCAAGTTTGTCAAGCTCAACAAGATCTACATTTGTTGTTTCGGTCAACCTCTCATTTGATAAAGTTTTAATGATTCAAATTTTGAATTTTTAAATTTTGACGGCTCCAAACCAGGTTTCGAAACCCTAGATGGTCTCAAATGGAAAAGTCATGAATACCAAGTTTGGTACACTGATCAAGATCTACATTTGTTATATTGGTCGTTTTTGCATTTAAGAAAGTGTTAGGAAAGTTTAGTTCAAAATTGACAAGTCTCTCATATAGTTTCATAAACTCTATGCGGGATTCATGATTTTGTGACTAGTGTTTGCTAACAATTTCTCAAATGGAAACATGACCTATGTAAATAATGTAGATCTTGATGAGTTCTATCACCTTTGTATTTAAAAGTTTTTCATCTGAGGTCATTTAGTGCCTCATTTGACCAAGTCAAACTTTCAATTTTAAAAAATGACACTTTGACTCTAGTTTTCGAAACTCTAAATGGTTTCAAATATAAAAGTCATCAATACCAAGTTTGTCAAGCTCAACAAGATCTACATTTGTTGTTTCGGTCAACCTCTCATTTGATAAAGTTTTAATGATTCAAATTTTGAATTTTTAAATTTTGACGGCTCCAAACCAGGTTTCGAAACCCTAGATGGTCTCAAATGGAAAAGTCATGAATACCAAGTTTGGTACACTGATCAAGATCTACATTTGTTATATTGGTCGTTTTTGCATTTAAGAAAGTGTTAGGAAAGTTTAGTTCAAAATTGACAAGTCTCTCATATAGTTTCATAAACTCTATGCGGGATTCATGATTTTGTGACTAGTGTTTGCTAACAATTTCTCAAATGGAAACATGACCTATGTAAATAATGTAGATCTTGATGAGTTCTATCACCTTTGTATTTAAAAGTTTTTCATCTGAGGTCATTTAGTGCCTCATTTGACCAAGTCAAACTTTCAATTTTAAAAAATGACACTTTGACTCTAGTTTTCGAAACTCTAAATGGTTTCAAATATAAAAGTCATCAATACCAAGTTTGTCAAGCTCAACAAGATCTACATTTGTTGTTTCGGTCAACCTCTCATTTGATAAAGTTTTAATGATTCAAATTTTGAATTTTTAAATTTTGACGGCTCCAAACCAGGTTTCGAAACCCTAGATGGTCTCAAATGGAAAAGTCATGAATACCAAGTTTGGTACACTGATCAAGATCTACATTTGTTATATTGGTCGTTTTTGCATTTAAGAAAGTGTTAGGAAAGTTTAGTTCAAAATTGACAAGTCTCTCATATAGTTTCATAAACTCTATGCGGGATTCATGATTTTGTGACTAGTGTTTGCTAACAATTTCTCAAATGGAAACATGACCTATGTAAATAATGTAGATCTTGATGAGTTCTATCACCTTTGTATTTAAAAGTTTTTCATCTGAGGTCATTTAGTGCCTCATTTGACCAAGTCAAACTTTCAATTTTAAAAAATGACACTTTGACTCTAGTTTTCGAAACTCTAAATGGTTTCAAATATAAAAGTCATCAATACCAAGTTTGTCAAGCTCAACAAGATCTACATTTGTTGTTTCGGTCAACCTCTCATTTGATAAAGTTTTAATGATTCAAATTTTGAATTTTTAAATTTTGACGGCTCCAAACCAGGTTTCGAAACCCTAGATGGTCTCAAATGGAAAAGTCATGAATACCAAGTTTGGTACACTGATCAAGATCTACATTTGTTATATTGGTCGTTTTTGCATTTAAGAAAGTGTTAGGAAAGTTTAGTTCAAAATTGACAAGTCTCTCATATAGTTTCATAAACTCTATGCGGGATTCATGATTTTGTGACTAGTGTTTGCTAACAATTTCTCAAATGGAAACATGACCTATGTAAATAATGTAGATCTTGATGAGTTCTATCACCTTTGTATTTAAAAGTTTTTCATCTGAGGTCATTTAGTGCCTCATTTGACCAAGTCAAACTTTCAATTTTAAAAAATGACACTTTGACTCTAGTTTTCGAAACTCTAAATGGTTTCAAATATAAAAGTCATCAATACCAAGTTTGTCAAGCTCAACAAGATCTACATTTGTTGTTTCGGTCAACCTCTCATTTGATAAAGTTTTAATGATTCAAATTTTGAATTTTTAAATTTTGACGGCTCCAAACCAGGTTTCGAAACCCTAGATGGTCTCAAATGGAAAAGTCATGAATACCAAGTTTGGTACACTGATCAAGATCTACATTTGTTATATTGGTCGTTTTTGCATTTAAGAAAGTGTTAGGAAAGTTTAGTTCAAAATTGACAAGTCTCTCATATAGTTTCATAAACTCTATGCGGGATTCATGATTTTGTGACTAGTGTTTGCTAACAATTTCTCAAATGGAAACATGACCTATGTAAATAATGTAGATCTTGATGAGTTCTATCACCTTTGTATTTAAAAGTTTTTCATCTGAGGTCATTTAGTGCCTCATTTGACCAAGTCAAACTTTCAATTTTAAAAAATGACACTTTGACTCTAGTTTTCGAAACTCTAAATGGTTTCAAATATAAAAGTCATCAATACCAAGTTTGTCAAGCTCAACAAGATCTACATTTGTTGTTTCGGTCAACCTCTCATTTGATAAAGTTTTAATGATTCAAATTTTGAATTTTTAAATTTTGACGGCTCCAAACCAGGTTTCGAAACCCTAGATGGTCTCAAATGGAAAAGTCATGAATACCAAGTTTGGTACACTGATCAAGATCTACATTTGTTATATTGGTCGTTTTTGCATTTAAGAAAGTGTTAGGAAAGTTTAGTTCAAAATTGACAAGTCTCTCATATAGTTTCATAAACTCTATGCGGGATTCATGATTTTGTGACTAGTGTTTGCTAACAATTTCTCAAATGGAAACATGACCTATGTAAATAATGTAGATCTTGATGAGTTCTATCACCTTTGTATTTAAAAGTTTTTCATCTGAGGTCATTTAGTGCCTCAAATAAAACTCCAATTTGTATGAAAACCAACCATTAAAACTTCAATTAAAGGGTTGGAATAGCATTTTCTTACCTTCTACAAGTTTCCCACCAAAGGAATTGAGCTGAAAACCTCCCCCCTTAGTAGAGCATTTTTTTGGGAGGAGCCCAAGGCCTCCCAACCTTTTTTTGCGAGATGGAGTGTGTGGCTCGAGGAGGAAGAAGGTGGGTGCAGCCACTTATACAGCCGTCATTTGTAAGGGCGGTTCAATCACCAGCCCCCTTTACAAATTGATTTGTAAGGGCGGTCGGTGATTGAACCGCCCTTACAAATCGATTTGTAAGGGCGGTTGGTGATCCAACCGCCCTTAAAAATCATACCATTTGTAAGGGCGGTTGATATCACCAACCGCCCTTATTGAGGCATTTGTAAGGGCGGTTAAATTACTGGGCCCCGATCAGCCCACTGTAAGGGGGGTTCGTGATTGAACCGCCCCTACAGTAAAATAGGGCTGGCTCTTACAAATCATTTTTCACGTAGTGCAGCCCAATTTCGACGGCCTAGGTCGACTCAAAACGGCAAGTGTTTCTTTGCAATACCATGATACTATACCTACATAGTTTTCTCCAAGCCCATTCCACATTATATTACGTACCTGCCAACATTGTCTATACCTACATGCTATCCAGGTGACCATGATACTATACGAGGTGCTCAGGTTGTACCCGCCGGCAGTGTCGCTAAACCGAAGAACATTCAAAGACATGAAGATTGGAGGCATCTCCTACCCTGCAGGGGTAATCCTCGAGCTTCCCATAATCGTCGTCCACCACAATCCTGATGTCTGGGGGAAGGACGCACATGAGTTCAAGCCAGAGAGGTTCGCTGAGGGGATCTCAAAGGCGACCAAGGACCAACCGGCGTTCTTCCCGTTCGGGTGGGGGCCGAGGATCTGTCACACCCCAAAATTTCTAATTTTGGGTTGTGCATAGGAAACACTAAATAAAATAAATGATTTCAATATTTGAATAAATTTATTAGATAAGTTAAGTTGTTGCTAATTTAAATATAGAAAATTTTGGTTTTAAACTTTTTCATATTAATTTGATAATGTGGTGTTTGTGTGATGCTTGTCTTTGGTGTTGGTGAGTGCTTTTATTTTTAAATTACCATAGGACGACGTTTGCTTCTCATCGGAAAACTTTTTGGTATTTTCTGGATTTAAAATTTCAATTTCCATGAGCTTAATCTTTTTCCTTGATCTCTTCATCAATCTTTTCATGAGCTCCAAATACTTTATTTGGGTTCGTCTCATTCTAAAATATCTCTGAGAATTTTCCCTAAATTTTCGGAGCCTTCGAGGTATTTTTCGTGGCTTAAAATTTAATTCTGGACTTTTCTAGAATTATTTTATCCATGAAATTAATTAATTCCGAAAATAATAAAATATCTCAGATTTCCTCATGCCCAAAGGCCCATGTCTTTATTTACTAATGGGCTTTTATAATTAATTAGGCCTATTAGTAAAGGTGGATGGTGCAACGTCAATTAGCACCATATCGCTAGTTGACATGGAGGTGGAGAGTTTTCCTCCCTATATATACGTACCTATCCCTTGGGTAAAAGCACACCAAAACTACCGTAGAGGAGCCCCTAGTTTGGGAAATCTCTCGTGTAGTAAATTAGAATTTTCTCCCTTCTTATCGCGAGCCGCCGCTCGTAGCTCTCTCCACCCCTCGCCGAAGTTCTGCATCTACAGCTTGCGTTCCGGCGAATTTCCGACGAAGGTTCGGCGAGCTTTTCCGGCCACGTTTCTCATCTCCGGAGAATCCCGCTTCCACTCCAAGGTTTGTCTCGTCGTCCTCTATCCCGACACGTCTTCCTTTTCGCGAATCCGTGCTTCTTGCGCTGTTTTCCTAACTTTTCTCTCTTTTCCGACGAGATTTCCCGGCGAGCTTCTCCATTGATGTCGCTCTGTTCATCGTTTTTCCAGCCAAACCAGTCCCTGCTCGTGCTACCACCTCGCTGTACGCGTGTGGCACCGACTCCCGCCGTGTGCTGCACTCGGGCCACCTCCTCGCGTCCCTACGCAGACACGCCGGCGGTGGCCACCATCCAGTAGCCGTCGGAGCTTCTTGGCCACGAGCTGGTCCGCCCTGCTGCTGCCCTGCTACCCAGTTGGTGCGTGGGTGCGCGCCTGCGCACGCTGCTGTGTTCGGCGCTTCGGCGAGTAGACGCACCCGGCCCCTGCCTTTTCTTTTCCATGACCGGAGCTCACGTCCATGCAGGCGTGAGGCACAACACGATCTGCAACCCAATGAACAAGACAAGGTAATTACGAGTTTGCCATTGGAACGACTTTAATCGCAGTTAACTCGTTTTAATTCCGTTTCGCTCCGTTTCAGTTGCGTTAGATTTGTGTTGACAAGCTCTATGCACTAGTGCTAATGTTTTATCATGTCACTTAATTATAAATTTGTTAAATTAAATAGTAATTAGATTAATATATTTATTTAATGGCTTTCTAATTAATTAACAATAGTTAATTTGTTTTAACTCCGATTCGATCGGTTCTAGCTGTGTTAGATTCGCGTCGTCGTGTTCTGTGCTGTAGTGTTGATGTTTTTTTTATGCCATGTGTTTTTCTGTATATCGCTAAATATTATATTGATTAATATGTTTGTACTAGCTTTATAATTAAAAGCAATTTAGACTATATATCCACGGTTTCATAAATAAATATTAATTTAATTCATGTTAACATGTGTGTTTATGATTATAATTTAGTTAGTATCGATGTTTATCATGTCACACAATTATTAATTTATTGATTAAAATATAATTTAATTAATAATTAATTAGTGGTTTTATAATTAAAAGCAACCTAGGGTTATAATTTTGCTCTTGATGTGTTGCGACCATGTCAACATGAACTACATGTTAGGAATGCTGTTTAACCTGTTACATGTTTATGAAATTAATCCTATTTATTTGACTAATGATTACGCAAGTTTGTCTCTAAATGGAAGCAACATAGGATAATCTCGATCTTTTTATAATTACTTAAATATGTATTTGTTAATTTGTCTAGTTTAAACATGATTCATATAAAGTCGTAATACATGCAATTTTATTAATATTTATACAATGCCTTTTTAATTAAAAGTAATTTAGGTTTTATATCTGGTCTTTTATAAACAAATGTTAACTCGATCGATAGCAATTTGAATATTCTTTACAAGTTATAACTTGGTTAGTACCGAAATTAATGTCTCTTTATTAATTATAATTTGTTTCTATAATTCTAAAACTAGTTTAGATGCTCACTTGTTTACTTTCTTTTCATAAAAGAAATGTGTTTGCTTATATGATTATGAATAATATATGGTTAGATTTAACTTGGTATATTAATAATATAGGTTTATCGCGTAGGTCCTTTGTAATTAAGTATGAATGATGTATCTAATAGCAATTTGAATATGTTTTAAATTATGATTTGCTTAGCTCAAGAACGATATATATCATAAACTCGTCTTAGTGTTCACTGGGTACATTGTTTAGCAAGTTAAAGTTTAACTAGCATGATGTCAAATTGTATATGAATAAATGTGATCTGCTTCAACACGTATCGTGTACCAATTGAATAGATGTTCTCACCTGTTCTTTTATTTTGATAAGTTAAAGTTTGCTTTGATTGAATGATATATGCATGTTAATATTTAAAATATGATTAGTTTAATTCGACTCTTCTAAAATAAAAAGATATGATAATGACTAATCTGAATTGTAGTTCTCATGATTTTATTTAACTAAAATATCCTTTAATTGATTGTTTTTTTTAGTATAGAACTCCCGATAGTCGTTTCTTTTTAATGATAGTTTTGTTATGGGTGTGACCGTAGTAGTTAGCTTTCTTTTAGTACGTTGTTTTCTTTTGTGTGGTGTATTGTTCTTAGTTGTTCCTATTTGTTTGCTTGTATGCCTGTTAGTGTGCTGGTTTGCTATGATCTACAAGTAGAAGAAAGACTATCTGTGAGCTTCGAAGATCCGAAGATGAAGACCAGAAGCTGAGTGCCAGAAGTTGCAAATGAAAGATTAAGTTGAGTTTTTCAGAGCAAGTTGCTTTGGGCATAAAGCAAGTTCTAAGGCAAGTATAGCATGGGATTATCCTTGTTGTCCTATTCATATTAAGCAAATAATATCATTATGCATATATTCCTTGATAAGGATGACTTAGTATTGATCTTATTCCTTGATACCTATTATACTGCATGGATTAGTATTGCTAGTGCTTAACATGAACTATGATCATGTAATTTGACTAATGGAATATGCAATAAACAATAAAAGATGATTTTATTACTGTTAAAGGGTACTAGAGCATGGGGTTATTTGGTGCTCTCATTACTCTCCATAAGGACTTATCTGTAAGCGAAAATCCAGGATTTACAGTACAACTGTGAGGGCTAAAATGGCTCTGGCTTTAGTCATATAGAAGGACATTTTCTAGCTTGTTAGAGGTATTCCTTTATGGCGTAAGAATGGCTTGACGAATCGGGTATAATGCGGCCTCTGTCCTCATGTGTATAGGCTGCGTGTTATTGTGCCATCAGGAAGGGGGGCTCTACATCTGTTTGCCGAGTGAAATCTAATGGCCCTAACTTGTTAGACGAACCTTTGAAAGACTTCATAGTGAACCCTGCCGACCTTCCTTGGTAGTGGGTCAAGAGGCTGATCACCTCGGGCGAAAGGGTAAATCACGACTCACAGTGAAAGTGTACAACCTCTGCAGAGTGTAAAACTGTTATAACAGCCGTGCTCACGGTCACGAGTGGCCTTGGACCCTTATGGAATAGTGGATCATTAATAATGGATATGTTTTTGCTATTCGTTAATTATTTCACATGGATCATATGTTTATTGATTATATTGAGACACTTTGATATCATTGATATACTGAATTAATGCTATATAAAAGCTACATGCTGATAAACCTATGTTATGCCTTTGAGCCTCATGAACCCCATGTTATATTTGTTGAGTTCGACATGGACTCACTCTTGCTATTTCCACCACACTCCAGTGTGTTGAAAGGTGCTGCTTAGAACAAGGATGAAAGTGTAGTGGAGTTTTCAGAAGTCTTTTCAGAAGTGTTTGGCATATGGAACCCCCAGTCAGCCGTCCCTGTGATGTTGGAGCCTGAAGAAAAGATTAGTGACCGTTCCGCGACACTCTGATAGTTGTAAGTGTTAATATATTATGTTTTCCGCTTTATATAAACATTGTTTTGATACTTTTTCATTCTGACATATGTGTGGACTTCCTGGGCACACATATGATTAGCCTGGTTTTTGTTCTTTAGAAAACCGGGTGTGACAGGATCTGTATCGGCCAGAACTTTGCGCTGCTTGAGGCCAAGATGGCCTTGAGCATGATCCTCCAGCGCTTCGAGTTCCGATTGTCGCCTTCGTACACACATGCACCGTACACTGTTCTTACGCTGCATCCTCAGCATGGCGCGCCAATTATGTTCAAGAAGATCTGATCGTCTTATATGACATCGTCGATCGTTGTCAATGAGTATGTCACAGTGCAAAAGTAATAAATTTGTATGGGTAATACTGTATTATTATGGGGAGTTTAATTTTGAGTATCTGAATTTTGAGGTGGAACTAAAACGGTGGGAGATATATTGCTTGGAACTAGGGGTGTAAACGAATAGAATATGGTTGGATAACTATAGACGAATACAAAAACGATGCTGCTAGCGCCCGGACGCCCGGCTCCAGGGGGCGTCCGGACGCACCACCAACGCCCCACCCTCGCCAGCCCTCGCCCGCACGGAAGAGGAAGCGAACGCCTCCCCCGCAACGGAGACGGAGGAGGAAAAGTAAATCAAAGACACCCCACCCCACCCCCAACCCCAAACACATGGAAATCCACCCCGCCCCCAACTCGTCAGCCCCTGCACCTCCGACAGCCGCCCGCACGCCCACACAGTCCACCCCCTGTTCCCCGCTGCTTGCTGCTGCAACAAATAGGATGAAGCAGCTGAAACATGGTGAACATGTTACTAAAACAACATCGAATAAACTACGGCAACGACATGGAACAACAACTAAAACATAGCAGATTGTCCATTGAAACATGGGGGATCCATGAAAGAAAATGCAACATCGAATAGATAGTTTAGTTACTGAAAACACCAGAATTGTTGCAACAACTCAAAAAAAGCTGCTGCACCAATGATGGAACACCTACTGCAATATGAGATTGAAGAACACAATCTGAAACAATAAAAAGAGTGTGAAACACCAGAGATGCATTGTTACAATAACACCTAACAACTATTGCAACGACATGCAACACACTACTGCAACATGCATGCTGAACCCCCCCCCCCCCCGAGAGAACTATTGCAACAACAAAAAGCACCAGTTACTACAACATCAACTAAACCCTACTGCAACATCCGGAGAGAACTAATGCAACACGGGCATGAGAGGTGAAACCCGAGAGCTCACCGGAACCCTAGCCTACTGCAACAGCAACTGAAACCCTGCTGGAACAACCAGAGAGAACCATTGAAACATGGCGAGTTGAGCCACTCGAGAGCTTGTCGGAACCCTAGCAACCAACACATCCCTTAGATCCAGACGCGGGAGAAGGAGCAGGAGGAGGAGGAGAAGGCAGAGGAAGGCCAGATCTAGAGGGAGAGGGGGAGGAAGGGAGGAAGAAGAAGGCTGAGATCCAGACTGAGGACCTCACCTACCTCGCTGGAAGCCGCCACCATGCTTGGAGCCCGCGGACTGCGAGCGAGAGAGAGCAGGGAGGGAGGGAGCCACGAGGCTTGCTGAAAACCTGCAACCGTCACCCCCAAATTTGGTGGCATAGGAGGAAAAGGGGCACGCCGAGGGAGAGGGAAGGGAGAGAGCAGCAGCTCGCACGGCCGTCACGCATGGAGGGAGGGAGCGCGGAGCAGAGAGTGGAGGAGTGGGAGAGGAGCATGGTGGCGTGGAGGGAGGGAGCCGCGGCGCAGTAGAAGAAGCAGAGAGTGAGAGGGAGCGGGAGGAGGCGGGATAAGGAAGGGAGCCTATGGTCGAGTCGGGTCATGCCGCTCGGGTGCTTCCGACGTCGTCCGGATGTCCTCACCCAATCAATATCGATACAGAAAACTATTGTAAACCTCAAACTCGAATTCGATTATAGATATTTTGGATAAGATACGAATGGATCTTGACATCATGTATATCCAAATTTGTGTATCCAAATATGGATACAGTATGGATTGCGAAAGTGGGTGAACGACTTGCCTCTCCCTGACAACTCGGTTCCATGTTTATAGAGACTAGGAACATCTCCTGGTGTGGCTTGTATAACAATTTAGGTTTACATAGAGATAGACTCATCTATAGCAAACTAGCAAACTTTCTATCTTGATGTACACGGCATGGTGCATGCTTAACAACCCTTGGCCTAACACCCCCACTCAATCTCAGCCGCCCACTAGGTTGAGATTGGTTCTGAACTAGTCCATCTTGGCTACCACAATCGGTTCAGTAAATCCATTAGCTAACTGATCTTCAGAATGTATCAACCGAAACGTCTAGCAGCTTTTGCGCTACTCTCTCTCTCTCACTAAAATGAAAATCTATCTCAATATGCTTAGTACGTGAATAAAACACTAATTTGTTGAGAGATAAGTAGCACCAATATTATCACACCATAGCCAAGTTGCATGAGGATGCTTAATTCCCAATTCATCCAGCAACTTTTGGACTCACATTATCTCTGTTGTTGCATTGGCTAATGCCATGCACTCAACTTCAGTACTCGACTGTGACACTGTACTTGTTTCTTGGCACACCATGAGATCAAGTTTGACCCAAGAAACACAGCAAAACCACCAGTCGATCTCCTGTTATCGGGACATCCTGCTCAATCAGCATCGTCTGAGAAAGCACTTACCACCATGGATTGAGACTGACCAATTCTGAGTCCCAAACTCAACGACCCTTGAACATACTGCAATATGCTCTTCACAGCACTCTAATGCAACGTTGTTGGCTCATGAAGAAATTGGCACACCTTGTTCATAGAGAACGAAATATCCATTCTTGTCAAGGTTAGGTATTGTAATGCCCCCACTATACTCCTATATCTTGTGGAGTCTTCGGGTCCAAGCCTTTGTCCTTCTGCAGCACTAAATTTCTCCGTGGTGGAAAGATGAGTATTTATGGGCTTACACTTGCTCGTACCTGCTCGCTATATCACATCAGCAGCATACCTTTCTTGCGACAATTTCAAACCATCCCGAGATCTCTTGACTTCTATTCCTAGAAAATAGTGAAGATCATTAAGATCCTTTAATGCAAATTCGTTCTCCAAATCTTTGAGCAAAGTATTTATCGTTTCATGCGAGGAACTTGCCACTATTATGTCATCCACATAAACCAGGACAAACATGATATGTTTACCTCCCTGATAATAGAACAGTGAGGTGCCTTTGAAGGTATGAATCCCAAAGCCTCCAATTTCCCACACACTCAAGCATACCCAGCACGTGGTGCTTGCTTGAGTCCATAAATGGTCTTATCTAGCTTGCAGACATAATTCGGTCTTGCTTCGTCTGCTCATATCTAGGTGGCTGACATGTACACTTTCTCTTCTAGCACTCTGTGAAGAAAGGCATTTTGCACATCAAGTGACGGAGTGACCAGCCTCTAGAAACAATTATGGATAGTATGAATCGAATGGTTGCAGCTTTGATAACTGGACTGAAGGTGTCCTCATAATCAACCCCATACCTCTATTTGTATCTCTTTGCAACAAGTCGAGCTTGTACCTGTCAATCGTTCCATCTGCTTTCCTTTTCACCTTAATTATAAACCCATTTGTAATCAAAAAAATATTTTTACCTTTGGGAGGAGCGACTAGATGCCATGTTGTTATGTAGCAAGTCCTTGTACTCGTTATCCATAGCAGCTATCCACCTGGAGTCTTGAATGGCTTCTTCTACCATGGCAGGTCCTTCAGTTGTGGTGGCTGTCATGCACCACTGGATCGTCCCATTGGTGTAAAGCTTGGGCTTGTTGATGCCTCATTGAAGCCTGGTTGCAGGACGTGTGGGGGCAGCTACCGGTGTTGACGTAGATGTCCCGACCACAGACGATCCAGGGAGAGAATCTCCACAGCCAGATCCACCTC
The DNA here is from genome assembly GCA_038087645.1 of Saccharum hybrid cultivar R570. Lineage (NCBI taxonomy): Eukaryota > Viridiplantae > Streptophyta > Magnoliopsida > Poales > Poaceae > Saccharum > Saccharum hybrid cultivar. Next base: position 2,553,576 of record JAQSUU010000100.1, read on the forward strand.
GAAGATAAGTGAGACAGGCGCGAGGACTCCTGTCCCCTGTCGACCGGATCCATCTGTGCGACCACATGTGGTTGTTGAAGCACATATATGATGGGACAAACACCACATATGATCTAGCCACTGATGAGCCCTGTGTGTCGATGTCCCAGATAGCGATCCCGAAATAGATGCAATGCTCTTGGATGCACCAATGGATCCACTCAGGTTCAGCGCCCAGGTTGTTCCCCACCTAGGAACACATGAAATAATGCTCGTCCAGCCATAAATCTTCACTAGAATTCACCATATTTTCTCCTGTAGCAAAAATAGAATCACCAGCACTTGGCACGCCATTAGTAGGGGTGAAGTCAGAACCTTGTCGATCAAGCAAAATTGCATCCCCAAAACTACTAGAAGGATTAAGGAGTACATTGGGGTGGATGGAAAGCTCGGCTCTTAGCCTAGCGCCTGTGTCAGGATGCAATTGCGAGAAGGGAAAGTCATGTTCATCAAACACCATGTCTAGGGAGATATACGCAAACCCTTCTAAGGGATCCAAGCACTTGACTCCGTTGTGGGAGTTGTTGTACCCAAGGAACACACGACGATGAGAAAAAAATTGGAGCTTTCTAGTGTTGTAAGGATGAAGGTTTCGCCAACAGGTACACTCAAACGTTTTGAGAAACATGTAGTCGAGCTTTTGACCAACAAGGCACTCACATGGATCAATTTCATTATTGATGACCTTGGAAGGGAGATGGTTAATAAGAAAAACTGTTGTATTGAAGGCTTCATCTTAGAATTTTAGTGGCATGGAAGCATGAGCAAATCCATACCATATCAACCAGCCGTCGCTAGCTGCTACATCCACCATGTATCCTCCATGGCTCTACCATACTCATCATCACTTTCTCTAGTATGGATGAGGCCGAGGTTCTCAGGCAGGTCAAGGGGGCTGGCTAGGTTGTACTTCAAGTGCACAAGCTAACTGAGTTCTAGGTGTGCAAACTACTCATTTATGCATATCTTACACAACCAACTGGGTGCTACAGCAGTGACTAGGGTAGGGTGCATTTGATCTTGAATTTACATTGTTTGTTGTTATGCTCATCAGCTCTTCAAAATATTTATTATTTGGTACATTGATGGCATTGTAATTCCAAAAAAAAACAATGAGCAATGCTTGAATGATAGGGCAATGGTCGTCTCGTTATTGTCTTATTGTAAATTTCTGTAATGTCCATGACTTTATTAATGTTTCACTTGTGTTTTTCTTCTACTAGCTCAGCTTTCCAAAGACCAAGGCTATAGCTCTACTCCACCTTTTCCAATACTAAGGCATAGCTCCATTCACTCTAACTCCCACTAACACTAACACTAATGCTATATCTTGAGAGAGTGGAGAGCTTATTGAGGTGTGTTACAAGTGAGTTGAAGGGTCCTATTTATAGCTTGGAAGTGATTGGGAGAGTGGAGATACTCCCCTTGATCCTTAGGAATATTCTATTTTGGTGGGCCCTTCAATCCATGTGATGCATCCTGATAGCCATCAGATTAAACTAACCTCTAACCTGTAACAGAACCGTCCAAATTATAAGAGCACAAGTACAAAAACAATCACCGAAATGATCAAATTCTCGCACTTGAGCCCATATAACTCCGGTAGTCCAATGAAATCACGAGGGATTTCAAACCAACCAACATACAAGCCAAGATCGTAGTGATTCAACATAACAAGTCACATGTTACAACCATTTTACAAGTAAATCAATTTACATCGGAGTTCAACATAGTTATTACAACTTAAGTTCAAAAGTAGCGGAAGCAAAGTAATTTAAAACTAACATTAATCTTATTTCAAATACATGCCAGTACCACGGTCGACTTCCAACAAAAGCATTAGAGATAAGGTAAATAAGAAGGATCATACCCGTGATCACACTCCGCCACAAGGCAGGAGCCAACCAACTCTTACAGCCGCCAAGATACATCACAACCTGCAACAAGTGGGGATAAAACCCTGAGTACGAGAAGGTAATCAGCTAGACTTACCCGTCAGAAACCAGAAATAAAGTGACACCAAGGATCATGCAAGGCTGATATAAAGTGGGCTAGCTTGACAACATTTTGCATAAAAGCTTAATATAGATAAGTAATCATTAATGCTTAAACATCAAGTTAATTATCATTAACCTATCATCTATATTAGAACATGTACTAGAACACTCACTTTATTAGGAGCAAACAATATTAACCATAGCAGGTATAAATTGAGGCAACCTTTTCATCGTGATCCAACTAACCATCCGTTCAATTTAATTGAATCTACGTTGCCGCTGCTCAAGTCAAGTGCTCACTAACCGGGAGCGACGGCGATTCGAATCGAATTCCTATCCAGCTGGAGGGGTATTTCTAACACTCACCGCGCAGGCCCCTGCCAGGGTCGCATAAGCCACCTTTTCATATGATTCAGGAATCACGGGTCCGAATGATGTCGCGACCCCAAGGGTGACACTCTGCCAGGTGATAGGGACTCTAACCCCCCTTGGTCTCACGCCAATGTCCCCAAGCACATCCTTTCTCTCCTCCAAGAAGCAACCTACCATTCGATTCCCGGCCTGAATCACATTACTCGGCTTCGCGGTCGGAACGACTTATCCGGGCAACTAAGTGTTAGACTACGTTCAACATGACTCAAGGATGTATAGCGAATCAGTCCTTAAACGACTCAGACGGGGATAGATTCACACCCAAGACCTCCATGTCTTGTTGCTTTACTATCGTCATCCCGCCCGGTCTCATTTTATTTTATTAACACATGGTTCCATTCCACGATAGCAAATATAGCCAACCGTGCCATATATGAATATCCCTATATCTCGCAGGTGACAGGAAATCACCTGACTTCTACCGCTTAAAGCAGGGCTAAGCATCTACTCAATCCTGGTCTATGTAGGATTCAAGGATTCATATATCTGGACAAGGAATGATATAATGCAGCAAGGGTTTCCAACCAACTCCTACCACTTAATGCAACAATATATATATATATATATATATATATATATATATATATATATATATATATATAATTGCTTTGAAGATAGGAGGCTTATAATGCTCCGGGGCTTGCCTGGGATCCGACTCAAGTTAGAGTATGTCAGATGAATCTCGCTGAGTACACCCATCTTCGGGATAGTTCCACCAAACACCGTCGTCGGGTTTAGCTCCACGTCAGGTCCTTCACGTGCTTCAGCTAACGTACCTAAATGAGGTGCAACAATGCATATGTATGAATGCAAAGAAGTGCAATAAACAAGTAATCATACAAGCATACCAAAGTTCACATAAACGCTAGAGCTAATTAACTTAATCCTCAAGAAGACATAACATAGAAGAGGGCAAGCACATTAATCAAGAAACAAGTCTCACAAGATTACAGGGTACCACTCAAGTATCATCAAAGATATGAGTCACATTTCAATACCCAAGCATGACAAAGTTAATCAAAAGTACTAGAACTAGAAATTGCTACCTTCTGGACATCAAACCAACAGCTGAGTAATTTAATCATAACTGGAGATCTACAACTCCAAATGACTTGAAAGAAGACATTATGGAAAGCTTATGAAATTATCTAAATTTCATTTATAAACATCACAGCATGATTCCAAAGTTTAACATGTAGAATTTACACAAATACCGAAACTGGTCTAACAAGACAGAGAGCAAGCAATTCTGTAACCTAACTTTAAACAGCTGTAGTTTCTAAACCATATGGCCAAATGCCACCAAATTTTAACAGCAGCTAGATCATGAAATTCACAACAACTTTGTTATAGCACACAAGACATGAAAACATCATTTGCATAGGGTAATTAACAATATTCTCAAATCTGTTCAGAAACCTCATTTGCAAGAAATAATTATTAACTTATGTTGCAAACATATAATTGGATAAAACCAACTTTACCAACATGTCACCCATGACCAATGAACACCATAAAACATAGTGTCCATTCCTAAATAAATTCTTTTAATGCATTTTCTTAATTTATTTAGATAATTAGGTGGAATTATGAACACCTATCAAAATTGCTCAATAAATTCTACCAAAATTACAATGGCCTACGAATGCTACCAAAAGTCTACTGTATACATTTCAAACCATTTGGAGATATATATCAACCCCTATGAAAAAGACAAATAGCTATAGCAATAAATCATGTGAGAGCAAGTTAAACTTAACACTCAATATTTTCTATGAACACAAGGCCATATTATGAATCAATATGATAGATAAACATCATACTAAGGTAATGGAACAACATTTTCTATTTTATCATTTATATATTATTTATAAGCTATTTATCAAGCTATAAACAAGTTAAATCAATAACTTGAGCATACAGTAAGCAATGACCATAAAATTTATACCACAGTACATCCATAGCATAACAAGCCTACCATAAAAATTTCACATCAATTGGAGCAGCACAACTCAGGATATAAAAATAACAAGCAATATAATGTAAATTCCTTATTTATCAAGGTCCAATCAAAACCCTAAGAAAACAGTGAACAAAAAGTGTGTTTAATATTTTTCCTAGCAAGTATATGTCATCACAAAATTAACAAAACAAGAATCACTATTTTTAGAGTTCTAAAACTCCAGATAAGGCTCTGGTCGAGTTTATACGTATTTTAGAGCATTTTTAAAGCTTAAATAAAAACATCAGAAAATATCTACAAACATCTAGCATTTTATGACTCCACTGCATAGATCTCTTCTCAAGGTTCCCAAAAAGTCCACCTTTACCATTTTTGGAGTTTCCTATCATGAGATATGGAATTTAGAAGATTTACACAAAATCTGAAATTCAAATTACTAGAAAACCGAATTCTAGTTAATTCGCTAGGCGCACCCGGTTACCCACCCAAACGGATCACCACATTAACTGTCCCGCAGGACCCGCTGCCCGGTTGGGCCCACCTGTCATATACAGAGAGAGACGGTCTTCTCTTCGGATGCCGGGGAAAACAGAGGACAGCGGCGGAGAGGGACCGGCCACGGCCAGCAGCGGCCGGCGACGGCGATGGGAGGGCTGACCGGCTTCGCGGCTGCGAGACGCATCCACGCGTGCTTGCGGTGAGAGCTGAGGTGGCCCGTGGCCTCCTGGCCACGTGCACGGGCGGCGGCGGCCGTGACCAACCGCGGCCGGCAAGCACCGACGACGGCGGGCCAAGGGGAAGGGCAGCGCGAGCACCCACACGTCCATCCGCACCTGTGGGTGCCCTCGGACTTGCCAGAGGTGGTCCATGATGGCCTGGCCACGTGCGGCCATAGCATGGAAGGCGACGCGCGGCGGCGCTACTCGGCTCTACCGGCGAAGGTGATGCGCAGGGGCAGCAGCGGCTACGCCCGCATGCGTGGGCGATGGCAGCTCGGCGCTCCGCTTTCAAGGGTGCAGGAGGGTGCGTGGAGCAGGAATGAGCGGCGCGGGGAGCTTTGCTGGGCCGACCATGGTGACGGCGTCTGCGCAGCGCGAGGCCGCGGGCACGGAGCGAGAGAGGGGCGAGCGAGAGACGAGACCGAGCGCTCGGTTTCTCCACTCGATGAGGCAACACGCAGGCGTATTGAGGGGCGACGATGGAGCATGGGCACCACGCGGCAGGGAGGTGGGGGCGCGACCCGAACATGGCCACCATGTCCAGAGCACGTGTCGGCGGTTCGGACATTGTGTCGAGTACGTGTCGTGCGTTGCTGCGCCTGACTTGGAGACCATTTTTGGGCCGGCTCGGTTCCGAATTGGACAAGGGACCTAAAATGAAGTTTGCAGCCCACATGAAGACCTACAATTTCTATTTAAGGTGCACTGCAATTAGGGTTATGGATTAGTGGATAATCAAGTCCAAAGTTGACACTGTCAGCGATTTGAAAGCAACGAGCAACAATCCAAAATGAGGGTCAAAATGAATTGCAACTGGTGCCATCTTCTCATATGTTCTTCCCCAACAGGTAAGCTCCAACTTTTATTTTTGGGTCAACTTGAGGTACTCAACAAAATTCGGAGAACGTGAGATGCCAATGTCGACGACGATGAATTTCCAGGCTTAGAAAATGCTAAGTGTTGGAAACAGCCCTAATTCTGACTTGTGGGCCCTGTTTGAGCATGTTACACACATTTTCATGACTTGACTCTTAAACAAAGTTTGTTCCTTATAAAATTCTCTACAACTTTGTCAAAGGGTGCACAGTCATGCAAAGCTTCTAGGTCACACTTTTGAAATGGTCAAACCAAAGGGCTCTAGGGTCCATACATGGTCAACCACCAATTAGAAGCATATTTAGGCAAAATGATCAACATGAACATTGTTCCATTAAGCGTCCTAAGTGTAGTTAAGGTCTTGTAGAGTTCATCTAGAGTCATTTGGACAAGTTTGCAAGGTTTGGCTGATGATCTACAATTCCATTCACTTAATGATGCAAGTTCCAATAGGAATGGAACTTATCATTTCATGTGACTTTTTGATTCCAAACTCCATGAAACTTTTCCAGGGCTTCATATAGATAGTTACTGATGTGAGACATGTGAAGATACTTTGATAACAACACCCAAGCATATATCTTAAAAATGGCCTATATGCAAAGAAGGGTGCAGCATCCAAGTTTAGATTAGGGTTTATTTCTATAGGTTTGACTTTGGCATCGTCATCTCCACTAATTTATCATGTTTGAGCTTAAACCCACTACTTAATTGGTGATCAACACCTAGGGTGTTACAGCCCACGCATAGGATTGCTCCACATTGTGTTTCCTTGCATCTATCCAAAGTTGAGGCGGTTTGGCCCAACTATAGATCTAGCGACCTTCCCTTAGGGCCAATTCTTTGAGGCACACTTCCCTTGGGCTCTAGGATGACAATGGAGGCCCCACACCAAAGTTGAGAGCCATTGGGCTTAGTGGCAGGTTGCCTGACCTCAGTTATCTCCATTTCCGCTCGTCATCTTTCATGAAGCATAACTTTTGTGTACGAACTCCGAATTAGGAGATCAATGTCCATTAGTGTATCTCGATGAGCTCTTCGACATGGTAGGTTCAAATATCTGATTTGAGAAAGTATTGGACCATGTTCATGTATCCATTTGTTCCTTGCCTGGAATCACGTGGAGCTGTCTAACTAATCCCTAGTTTATCTCTCATTGATCATTGTCCACAAGGGCTGATGTTGTTCATAGTATTTGTGCACCAAATCATTTACATTCCATGTATAACACTTTAGGACAAAAACTTGTGAAATTAGTTAGATTAAAGCCCTATAGCTACGGTGTTGCATATGTAAGATGTGGAAGTTGTCATTTTATACTAATTTGATAGTCAGATTAGCAAGCTAATGGCCATCAACACCCGTCAAATTCGCCATTATGGTTAGGGCATCCTGTACATGAATGCATCATTCGAGGCCCTTGGCGTAAACAAGGCACGACCTTTAGAGAAGCTAAGATGCGGAAAGGGATATCCATGTTCGCGACATATTGGAAGGTCCTTACCACCTTGTCTGTTCCCGGATCATGTCAATAAATAGGTCCCACTAGGAAGGAGAGAGCTCATAGGCAGGCATTAGGCACCCTCTAGGGGATCTTCATCTAGTTCCTCAACATATGAGGGTGCCTCCCAAGTGGGACAGTGCCTTCCATGTAAATCTTCCATCGCATTGGCAACGGTTGTGTCTCCATGAGGTAGGAAGGATTGCATGTAGCGATGGCGGTCTAGCGTCAAGGCAGAGAGGAATATAATGTGCTTCTCTTGTGACTACAGAGTTATGCATAGGGCGGATTCCCCCTTCTCGCCAGCGGCTACTAGGTTCGGGCCCTCCTAGTGCACTCATTCTTTTGTATGTCTTCTCATCATCATCGGTCTTTTCACTATCAACGACTTCTGGAGGAGGGCAAAGGCAAGTTGCCATCTCTCCCGCGTCGCCTAGGGAGGTCCAGGATGCCTTGGCTCAAGCTCCACATGAGGTTGGGGAGATTTTAGCAACAACTTTTGTGTAGGAATCCTTCATAGCTAGTAGCATGTTTAGTTGCTAATTTAGTTTAGCTCTCTAGTGAGTAGTGTAGCTAAGTTGCTCTCTTTGTTATTAGGAGGTGTCTCCAGTTGATTGTGTGCTTGTGTGATTATTTAATTAAGCTAGCAGCTAGGATTGTGTAGGAGGGCTTGCTTTGTGGTGAGTTGGCTAGGCAAAGTAGTTGCGAATAGGATTGTTTTTTTTGTTCTAATCAACTTGCCTAGTGTTTATATCTCTATAGATTTTTAATAGGCTATTCATCTCTCTCTAGCCATCCGTATATCCTTTCATCGATGAAAATACAAAGAAGAAGGAAATATATTGTTTTTTATTAACAGGGGCAGCAACCTAGGTCTATTTTGGTTCACAAGAAACAGAATTATTTTTTGATGATTGTGAACCCCAAACACATGGAAATCCACCCCACCCCCAACCCCAAACACCTGGAAATCCACCCCACCCCACCCCACCCCCAACCCCAAACACGTGGAAATCCACCCCGCCCTACCCCCAACCCCAAACACATGGAAATCCACCCCGCCCCCAACTCGTCAGCCCCTGCACCTCCGACAGCCGCCCGCACGCCCACATAGTCCACCCCCTGTTCCCCGCTGCTTGCTGCTGCAACAAATAGGATGAAGCAGCTGAAACATGGTGAACATGTTACTAAAACAACATCGAATAAACTACGGCAACGACATGGAACAACAACTAAAACATAGCAGATTATCCATTGAAACATGGGGGATCCATGAAATAAAATGCAACATCGAATAGATAGTTTAGTTACTGAAAACACTAGAATTGTTGCAACAACTCAAAAAAAAAGCTACTGCACCAATGATGGAACACCTACTGCAACATGAGATTGAAGAACACAATCTGAAACAATAAAAAGAGTGTGAAACACCAGAGATGCATTGTTACAATAACACCTAACAACTATTGCAACGACATGCAACACACTACTGCAACATGCATGCTAACCCCCCCCCCCCGAGAGAACTATTGCAACAACAAAAAGCACCAGTTACTACAACATCAACTAAACCCTACTGCAACATCCGGAGAGAACTAATGCAACACGGGCATGAGAGGTGAAACCCGAGAGCTCACCGGAACCCTAGCCTACTGCAACAGCAACTGAAACCCTGCTGGAACAACCAGAGAGAACCATTGAAACATGGCGAGTTGAGCCACTCGAGAGCTTGTCGAAACCCTAGCAACCAACACATCCCTTAGATCCAGACGCGGGAGAAGGAGCAGCAGGAGGAGGAGAAGGCAGAGGAAGGCCAAATCTAGAGGGAGAGGGGGAGAAAGGGAGGAAGAAGAAGGCTAAGATCCAGACCGAGGACCTCACCTACCTCGCCGAAAGCCGCCACCATGCTTGGAGCTCGCGGACTGCGAGCAAGAGAGAGCAGGGAGGGAGGGAGCCGCGAGGCTTGCTGAAAACCTGCAACCGTCACCCCCAAATTTGGTGGCATAGGAGGAAAAGGGGCACGCCGAGGGAGAGGGAAGGGAGAGAGCAGCAGCTCGCACGGCCGTCACGCATGGAGGGAGGGAGCGCGGAGCAGAGAGTGGAGGAGCGGGAGAGGAGCATGGTGGCGTGGAGGGAGGGAGCCGTGGCGCAGTAGAAGAAGCAGAGAGTGAGAGGGAGCGGGAGGAGGCGGGATAAGGAAGGGAGCCTATGGTCGAGTCGGGTCATGCCGCTCGGGTGCTTCCGACGTCGTCCGGATGTCCTCACCCAATCAATATCGATACAGAAAACTATTGTAAACCTCAAACTCGAATTCGATTATAGATATTTTGGATAAGATACGAATGGATCTTGACATCATGTATATCCAAATTTGTGTATCCAAATATGGATACAGTATGGATTGCGAAAGTGGGTGAACGACTTGCCTCTCCCTGACAACTCGGTTCCATGTTTATAGAGACTAGGAACATCTCCTGGTGTGGCTTGTATAACAATTTAGGTTTACATAGAGATAGACTCATCTATAGCAAACTAGCAAACTTTCTATCTTGATGTACACGGCATGGTGCATGCTTAACAACCCTTGGCCTAACACCCCCACTCAATCTCAGCCGCCCACTAGGTTGAGATTGGTTCTGAACTAGTCCATCTTGGCTACCACAATCGGTTCAGTAAATCCATTAGCTAACTGATCTTCAGAATGTATCAACCGAAACGTCTAGCAGCTTTTGCGCTACTCTCTCTCTCTCACTAAAATGAAAATCTATCTCAATATGCTTAGTACGTGAATAAAACACTAATTTGTTGAGAGATAAGTAGCACCAATATTATCACACCACAGCCAAGTTGCATGAGGATGCTTAATTCCCAATTCATCAAGCAACTTTTGGACTCACATTATCTCTATTGTTGCATTGGCTAATGCCATGCACTCAACTTCAGTACTCGACTGTGACACTATACTTGTTTCTTGGCACACCATGAGATCAAGTTTGACCCAAGAAACACAGCAAAACCACCAGTCGATCTCCTGTTATCGGGACATCCTGCTCAATCAGCATCGTCTGAGAAAGCACTTACCACCATGGATTGAGACTGACCAATTCTGAGTCCCAAACTCAACGACCCTTGAACATACTGCAATATGCTCTTCAAAGCACTCTAATGCAACGTTGTTGGCTCATGAATAAATTGGCACACCTTGTTCATAGAGAACGAAATATCCATTCTTGTCAAGGTTAGGTATTGTAATGCCCCCACTATACTCCTATATCTTGTGGAGTCTTCGGGTCCAAGCCTTTGTCCTTCTGCAGCACTAAATTTCTCCGTGGTGGAAAGATGAGTATTTATGGGCTTACACTTGCTCGTACATGCTCGCTATATCACATCAGCAGCATACCTTTCTTGCGACAATTTCAAACCATCCCGAGATCTCTTGACTTCTATTCCTAGAAAATAGTGAAGATCATTAAGATCCTTTAATGCAAATTCGTTCTCCAAATCTTTGAGCAAAGTATTTATCGTTTCATGCGAGGAACTTGCCACTATTATGTCATCCACATAACCAGGACAAACATGATATGTTTACCTCCCTGATAATAGAACAGTGAGGTGCCTTTGAAGGTATGAATCCCAAAACCTCCAATTTCCCACACACTCAAGCATACCCAGCACGTGGTGCTTGCTTGAGTCCATAAATGGTCTTATCTAGCTTGCAGACATAATTCGGTCTTGCTTCGTCTGCGCATATCTAGGTGGCTAACATGTACACTTTCTCTTCTAGCACTCTGTGAAGAAAGGCATTTTGCACATCAAGTGACGGAGTGACCAGCCTCTAGAAACAATTATGGATAGTATGAATCGAATGGTTGCAGCTTTGATAACTGGACTGAAGGTGTCCTCATAATCAATCCCATACCTCTATTTGTATCTCTTTGCAACAAGTCGAGCTTGTACATGTCAATCGTTCCATCTGCTTTCCTTTTCACCTTAATTATAAACCCATTTGTAATCAAAAAATATTTTTACCTTTGGGAGGAGCAACTAGATGCCATGTTGTTATGTAGCAAGTCCTTGTACTCGTTATCCATAGCAGCTATCCACCTGGAGTCTTGAAAGGCTTCTTCTACCATGGCAGGTCCTTCAGTTGTGGTGGCTATCATGCACCACTGGATCGTCCCATTGGTGTAAAGCTTGGGCTTGCTGATGCCTCATTGAAGCCTGGTTGCAGGACGTGTGGGGGGCAGCTACCGGTGTTGACGTAGAAGTCCCGACCACAGACGATCCAGGGAGAGAATCTCCACAGCCAGATCCACCTCGGAGATAAGCGAGACAGGCGCGAGGACTCCTGTCCCCTGTCGACCGGATCCGTCTGTGCGACCACATGTGGTTGTTGGAGCACATATATGATGGGACAAACACCACATATGATCTAGCCACTGATGAGCCCTGTGTGTCGATGTCCCAGATAGCGATCCTGAAATAGATGCAATGCTCTTGGATGCACCAATGGATCCACTCAGGTTCAGCGCCCAGGTTGTTCCCCACCTAGGAACACATGAAATAACGCCCGTCCAGGCATAAATCTTCACTAGAATTCACCATATTTTCTCCTGTAGCAAAAATAGAATCACCAGCACTTGGCACGCCATTAGTAGGGGTGAAGTCAGAACCTTGTCGATCAAGCAAAATTGCATCCCCAAAACTACTAGAAGGATTAAGGAGTACATTGGGGTGGATGGAAAGCTCGGCTCTTAGCCTAGCGCCTGTGTCAGGATGCAATTGCGAGAAGGGAAAGTCATGTTCATCAAACACAATGTCTAGGGAGATATACGCAAACCCTTCTAAGTGATCCAAGCACTTGACTCCGTTGTGGGAGTTGTTGTACCCAAGGAACACACGACGATGAGAAAAAAATTGGAGCTTTCTAGTGTTGTAAGGATGAAGGTTTCGCCAACAGGTACACTCAAACGTTTTGAGAAACATGTAGTCGAGCTTTTGACCAACAAGGCACTCACATGGATCAATTTCATTATTGATGACCTTGGAAGGGAGATGGTTAATAAGAAAAACTGTTGTATTGAAGGCTTCATCTTAGAATTTTAGTGGCATGGAAGCATGAGCAAATCCATACCATATCAACCAGCCGTCGCTAGCTGCTACATCCACCATGTATCCTCCATGGCTCTACCATACTCATCATCACTTTCTCTAGTATGGATGAGGCCGAGGTTCTCAGGCAGGTCAAGGGGGCTGGCTAGGTTGTACTTCAAGTGCACAAGCTAACTGAGTTCTAGGTGTGCAAACTACTCATTTATGCATATCTTACACAACCAACTGGGTGCTACAGCAGTGACTAGGTTAGGGTGCATTTGATCTTGAATTTACATTGTTTGTTGTTATGCTCATCAGCTCTTCAAAATATTTATTATTTGGTACATTGATGGCATTGTAATTCCAAAAAAAAACAATGAGCAATGCTTGAATGATAGGGCAATGGTCGTCTCGTTATTGTCTTATTGTAAATTTCTGTAATGTCCATGACTTTATTAATGTTTCACTTGTGTTTTTCATCTACTAGCTCAGCTTTCCAAAGACCAAGGCTATAGCTCTACTCCACCTTTTCCAATACTAAGGCATAGCTCCATTCACTCTAACTCCCACTAACACTAACACTAATGCTATATCTTGAGAGAGTGGAGAGCTTATTGAGGTGTGTTACAAGTGAGTTGAAGGGTCCTATTTATAGCTTGGAAGTGATTGGGAGAGTGGAGATACTCCCCTTGATCCTTAGGAATATTCTATTTTGGTGGGCCCTTCAATCCATGTGATGCATCCTGATAGCCATCAGATTAAACTAACCTCTAACCCACGCATAGGATTGCTCCACATTGTGTTTCCTTGCATCTATCCAAAGTTGAGGCGGTTTGGCCCAACTATAGATCTAGCGACCTTCCCTTAGGGCCTATTCTTTGAGGCACACTTTCCTTGGGCTCTAGGATGACAATGGAGGCCCCACACCAAAGTTGAATGACATTGGGCTTAGTGGCAGGTTGCCTGACCTCAGTTATCTCCATTTCCGCTCGTCATCTTTCATGAAGCATAACTTTTGTGTACGAACTCCGAATTAGGAGATCAATGTCCATTAGTGTATCTCAATGAGCTCTTCGACATGGTAGGTTCAAATATCTGATTTGAGAAAGTATTGGACCATGTTCATGTATCCATTTGTTCCTTGCCTGGAATCACGTGGAGCTGTCTAACTAATCCCTAGTTTATCTCTCATTGATCATTGTCCATAAGGGCTGATGTTGTTCATAGTATTTGTGCACCAAATCATTTACATTCCACGTATAACACTTTAGGACAAAAACTTGTGAAATTAGTTAGATTAAAGCCCTATAGCTACGGTGTTGCATATGTAAGATGTGGAAGTTGTCATTTTATACTAATTTGATAGTCAGATTAGCAAGCTAATGGCCATCAACACCCGTCAAATTCGCCATTATGGTTAGGGCATCCTGTACATGAATGCATCATTCGAGGCCCTTGGCGTAAACAAGGCACGACCTTTAGAGAAGCTAAGAGGCGGAAAGGGATATCCATGTTCGCGACATATTGGAAGGTCCTTGCCGCCTTGTCTGTTCCCGGATCATGTCAATAAATAGGTCCCACTAGGAAGGGGAGAGCTCATAGGCAGGCATTAGGCACCCTCTAGGGGATCTTCATCTAGTTCCTCAACAGATGAGGGTGCCTCCCAAGTGGGACAGTGCCTTCCATGTAAATCTTCCATCGCATTGGCAGCGGTTGTGTCTCCATGAGGTAGGAAGGATTGCATGTAGCGATGGCGGTCTAGCGTCAAGGTAGAGAGGAATATAATGTGCTTCTCTTGTGACTACAGAGTTATGCATAGGGCGGATTCCCCCTTCTCGCCAGCGGCTACTAGGTTCGGGCCCTCCTAGTGCACTCATTCTTTTGTATGTCTTCTCATCATCATCGGTCTTTTCACTATCACCGACTTCTGGAGGAGGGCAAAGGCAAGTTGTCATCTCTCCCGCGTCGCCTAGGGAGGTCCAGGATGCCTTGGCTCAAGCTCCACATGAGGTTGGGGAGATTTTAGCAACAACTATTGTGTAGGAATCCTTCATAGCTAGTAGCATGTTTAGTTGCTAATTTAGTTTAGCTCTCTAGTGAGTAGTGTAGCTAAGTTGCTCTCTTTGTTATTAGGAGGTGTCTCCAGTTGATTGTGTGCTTGTGTGATTATTTAATTAAGCTAGCAGCTAGGATTGTGTAGGAGGGCTTGCTTTGTGGTGAGTTGGCTAGGCAAAGTAGTTGCGAATAGGATTGTTTTTTTGTTCTAATCAACTTGCCTAGTGTTTATATCTCTGTAGATTTTTAATAGGCTATTCATCTCTCTCTAGCCATCCGTATATCCTTTCATCGATGAAAATAGAGAGAAGAAGGAAATATATTGTTTTTTATTAACAGGGGCAGCAACCTAGGTCTATTTTGGTTCACAAGAAATAGAATTAATTTTTGATGATTGTGAACCTAAAAACTTTGTGCAGGTTTTACTCCGAGGAGATTATTGGCTCCGTCTTCGGAATCAATTATTGTGCCGGGGTGATGACAAGAACGAACACATCATCTTTGCTTGCTGCATGTTGGAGTCGACGGCAATGACCTTCTTCGCCTCCCGTGGATGGTGTTATAATGTCTTTAGGATTACAAAACTATGTTTATCTGCCTTACGAGACTGTTAATATTTTAAGCATTTGTGTCCTATAATAATTTTGGTGTGATTTCTCATTTATGGGGGATGAAGCTGGATAATTTTCCCCATGTTATCCCTAGAGTAACTTTTATCCGTTGATAAAAAAAAAAGAAACAAATGATAGGAACGAACGTATCCTCTCTTAGGAACATCTTTAATCTTTATTGACATGATTATAGTAACCTTATCGGCCTTGTTAGAAAATTTGCGCCACATAACATCAATTCTATACCAGCTATTCATCTGCAAAGTAACTAGCACGTGCATCTTGTTCTAATTTTCTATATAATTTTGTTCTTGTCTGAATCCATGATGATAATGTCCATAGTGTCTAGAAGATCAGTTGCATGCTAGCGTTTCTTTGTTCCCATGATGTTCCAGAATCCAATCAAGTATAATGGTCTAATAAGTAGTATTATCCATCTAGTATTCGTGAGGATAATGTGATGGCTAGTACTCCTAGCTAGTTTCGATCATACGTACTGACGCTGTGATGATGATAATGTCCATACTCCTAGCTGTCGTCCAGCCCTCTAGATTCGATCATACGTACTTGCACACTAAGTCTCACTAGTTTCTTTCAGTGCAACCCGTTTATTATATTCACTCTCTAGAGAAGAAACAGAGGATAGGGACGAACGTTTCCTCTCTTAGCCTTAGCAACATCTTTATTGTAGGCGAATTTGCGCCACAGGACACTAGGTACATGCAACCAGCAAATTGATTTTGCTAGCTTCGGCCGGTGTTTTGTGTGGTGCATCTTATCCACAAGCACGTGTCCGCCAAGAAACCACAGGCATCAACTGCAGATAAAAACAGAAGTAGAAAAAACATGTGATGCCAACGGAGCGCACCAATCACTGGCCGGCAACTCGCTCGCCCGTGCCGCCGTGCGGTGCCTACTACCAGTACTACATATGTCGCGCTCGCTCTCTCACCAAGCACACACTGCACAACTGTGGCCTTGTGGTTGTCAAGTTGAAAGGAAACGATATGGACGACGGCGTTGTAGCAGCTACAGCAGCTTTGCCATCACCGTGGAGCCTGCTCCAGGGGCTCCTTGCCCTGCTGATCGTGTTGGGGAGCTACCGGGCCGCGGAGACATTCTGGCTGCGGCCATGGCGGCTCGACCGGGCGCTCCGAGCACAGGGGCTCACCGGTACTGAGTACTGCTTCCCGGCCGGCGACCTCAAGGAGAACGCCAGGCTCAACAACGAGGCAAGATCGAGGTCTATGCCGCCGTGCCATGACGTTGTTCCCCGTGTGATGCCGCATCTCTTCAACACTGTCAAGAAGCACGGTATGTCGAACTTTCTTCTCGCCCGTGCTCTTCCACCATTTCGCCCGTGCGATTGGCGGCTAGCTCCTGCCATTTCGCCGCGCCACCCACCTCTTGCCCCCCCCCCCCCCACCTCACGACCCCACCCTCCCCTAATCACTAGATTGCAAGCGTCCACTCCACAGCGACGCGTCCACCGTCATCCCCGTCCAACCGCTATCTCAACCGCCACCATCGCCGTGTGACGTCTCTGCCGCCCCACAAGCCCCCTTCTACAGCCGCTGGTAGGTAGATCCTCTAACTCCTAAGCTCTAACACCAGCGACTGGTCACGTAGTAGATTTTGCATTTCTCTATGCCCATCAGTAGTTTAGTAGTATTTGCATAAGACCTTTCGGACAACGAATGGTCATATCGAATTTGTTGAATGTTTGCTTCTGATCCAACGTGAACATTGAGGTTGACGTCGCTTGACTCGCTAGTGTCGTGAATTATTGGCCACCCGACAGTCTTGTTCACATGGCAAGTTAATTCTTCCCTAGGGCGTCTCACCTGTCACCGGACCTATGGCAAGTTTAATTTGCTCCATGTTATATTTCAATATTTCATCCCATTTGTAAAACAATATTCTTACGCAAATATAATTTCAATTATCTATATTTTTAAAACATGTTCTATAATATTTTTGTTTGTTTTGCAAAACATTATTGTCTGCTTGTACAAACTCGGTTATAATAACTGTACAAATTATTACTTCAAAGTGTATATAAAGGTCTAATGAACTTGTGTTAATAATATTTGCCCATGATTTATAACCTTGTGTACAGCATGATGTTTTGTTCTGCGCGTGTTACACTTTTTATTCCACAAGTTTGCCTGACTTTTTCTAGGCGTAGGATTTTTTTGTTCTTCCTACACAAATTGTTGTTTCACCAAATAAACTTTTATTCCGATTCGAATAGTAGGTAATGGGTAAAATCTATTTTGGGAGTTTTAATGGTTTATTCCTGCCTTCTGGTAGGTGTACAAACTTTTGTGGGGGCGCCTTTGCGCCCACCCTGATGGCAGCGTGCACCGCACCGTCCACCTAAAAAATAATTTTCTCGTCACTTTTTCACCTTCTGCGCCCTCATGGGCCCACTTGTACGACACCATGCATGACCCAATTCCAAAATCAGCGCATCCTCACACGGGGTTGCATGTAAATTGTTGAACTATTCTTTTCAGTGCATGCACTTGCCTAGGAAAGCGAGCCATATATTTCTGTAAAGTTTAAAAAAGCTATCATTGCTAAACTAAGAATCGAATTTAAATTTTGATTTCACCATTGTGTTTGTTACAATAAATCTTTCAAAACAAGATCTCACATGAATATATTTACATTCTATTAATGAACATTTATGCTATCAAGATAGAACATTTTTATTTTATTGAGAAAAGGGTGATGTTCTAGATCTTAAGATAAGATGTTCCACCTTCATAAGACAAATGTTCTAAGTTCAGAAAAACAATGTTTCATATTTAGGACAAAAGCATTCTAGAAAAATAGTATTATAATATCCATAACAATAAAGAAAAGATGAATAACAAGAGCTATAACATGTATAAAAATAGATAAATAACATAAGTAGAAGACAAAATAATAAATGATGGAACAAAG
Source organism: Saccharum hybrid cultivar R570 (assembly GCA_038087645.1). Taxonomy (NCBI): domain Eukaryota; kingdom Viridiplantae; phylum Streptophyta; class Magnoliopsida; order Poales; family Poaceae; genus Saccharum; species Saccharum hybrid cultivar. The sequence goes on from JAQSUU010000100.1 coordinate 2,571,815, forward strand.
CATAAGTAAGGAAACAAAAGGGAATAAAAATATAGAAAATACAAGAGTAGGAAAAAGGTCAAGATAAAGGAAAGAAAGGTCATGTAAACTACATGAAACAATTTAAGACCGAGAAAATATATCACATGGACATTACTTGTACAACTAAAATATATCATACAACATCTCACAAATATTATGTGGATACTTAAAGATAATCATAGAACATTAAACTTATATTGTGTGACCATTCAAAAATATATCGTAGAACATCGCATGTATACAGAAACATCATATCTATCTTATACAAATATGCAAATTGAAAGAGTGAATCCATAATAGAAAAACAAACAAAGGAAAAAGGATAAGAAAAAGAAAAGAAAGGTCATCTAGCCTTTGCAAATAAAAAATATGAAAGAAACAATGAAATAAAAATAAAATATAGCATAGAACATCACATGTATACTACTGAGCATCACAAATACATCATAGAACTAAACATTTATACTACACAAACATTATAAAATATATAGCATAGAACATCGCATGTATATTACTGAACATCACAGAACATCACATTTATGCTACGCAAACATTACAAAATATAACATAGAACATCACATATATCATTAAATTAAACAATAAAAGTGAAAAATAAAATTAGTGAAGTAATTAATTACTCAAATAATAAAAAAATTGCAAATAAAAATATGAATAACCAATGCTAAATAAATAGAAAAATTAAAAACTTAAATAAGGAATAGAAAATATAAAAGTCAGCATACATACTACTCGGCCATGGCATGTACCAACGTAAAATATAACTAAAATAAAAACTAATCAGAATAAAATAAAAATTGAATAAGAAAACAAAACGAAAATAATCTACATAAACATAAAATAAAATAGAAAATAAAGGTAAATAAAAGAAAAGAAATAAAAAACATGGAAACATGAAAAAAAGGAAATCTATACATAGGCAAAATTTCTCACCCCTATTTTTTTGTCCATCCCTCCTTTAACTAACTTTGTGGATGTGAAAACCGTCTATAGCCCTTCTGTTTATATAACAGTGCAAAATTGCTTAAAATAATCTAGATAGCTACGAATCCTAATCCAATTAGATCTCCCAATTCCAGGTAACCTAAATAGAAATCCTGATCCAACTAGAAAAACATAAGAGTTCTAATCTAAATACAAAAGGCTAAAAGTTTTATTTTCTATTTTTTTGACCAGGTCACGTACCAAAAATCCTAACAAGTCACATACCAAAAGTCCTATACAATACGTAAGGCAGAAGTCATGTTTTATAGCAGCCGTATATACAGCGCAAAAACTATTTCCATGTGCGGTGGAACCAAAGGTGTGTCCTATACTCCTGTGTCTCCTGCCATAAATAATATATGGTAAAAGCTTATTTAAACCGAGTCGGGACCTTCCACGTGCACCCTTGCAAACGACCAAACCAACATGCAATCGTTAGACTTGGCCGAAGTCCGTTTCTTTTTTCATTCAAATAATCATTATTTGGTGTGCATGTCTGTCTTTCCTTTCCTTGCAATTCTTGCCCTTCTCTTTACTCAGTGTAGTCGTATAGATTCTAGAGTACGAGGCCTGCCTGTTTCTCGTCTAGACGTATGTCACTTGCATATCGGCTCTTGCTTGCATGTTTGTTTCTTATACATGCGCAGAAAATCATCAACACCTTGTCACCAGGATTCAATCTACATATGATAACCCGTTATTATTGATTTCCGTCGTTGTACTGCCCATTGCTCATAAAACTATATACTGAAACAATTTTGACCGCGAACAAGTGTATCAAAAAAAAAGAATTGGAGCATATTTACAATTTTCTCTTTAAAAGGAGGTGACCCAATTAGGTCTAAGCCATGTTAAATTGTTTAGTATTTGTTAAAAATATTTAATTATTTTATTGGAGTTGGATGTGTACATTCTTTTTTATCCCGTTGCAACGCACAAAATTTCTGGTCTTTTTTTCGTCCATCTCGGCTTAGTCTCGGCTTGGTCTCGTGACTGTGTCCGTTCACGGTTATAACCAAGAGAGATTATGAGTGGGGAAGCCAACAGATAGAAATACGGGGTTCCAGATGTAAAGATGTCAGAGAGAAATAAAAGGTGGGAGAGCCTTAATGGTTTTTGAAATAGGTCGGGATTCCTGATGCAAAATGTCCAGATCCGAGTGGGCCTCTCCTCGTGGGACTTCTTTTTCAACCTGGACTGGCGGATTCATTGTGGGCTGGACCAAGCCCATGCAAGCCTTTTTATTTTTCTTTTATTTTTCTTTTTTCTATAAAAAAACAAAGATCTTGCAAAATGCACAAAAAATCATAGAAAAAGCAGAAAAATGCCACTTAGCTTCATAAAAATGTGATCTATCCATGGATGTTATGAAACTTGTTAGGTTGAGCTTTATTTATAAGTTTGTTAGATCATCATTGCATTTGTTGCATGTATATAGGTTCGGCGATGACCGAGAACGTGACACCTATGTTTGTTTGTGCATCATAATCATTAGCGGACAGATCAATCCTTTACACATCGATAAAAAAGTTGAAGAGGTTAATGTTGCGTCAAAAAACCTACAAAGGTCGACATTGAGACATAGAAACATATGGGTAGTATGGAAAATTAAAGTTATGAATTGTGATATATTTATATTTAAATAATTATGCACTTTGCAATGGAACAAAAAATATACCAATGTGTATTTTAATTCGATACAAGTTTAATAGGACATTGTTATTTATTGTCAGCACTAACTTATGTTATGCACGTCATTGTCATCACAAAATAAATTATAAAAGCTTAAAACTTAAGTACATATGTACCATTCACATTATCATTTTATATGAATGTTTAATGGTTTTTTCCCGTTGCAACACACGGACATATTTGCTAGTAAAGACAAAAATTAATATAGTAAAATAAAAATAGTAAAATAATAAATAAAAAGAAAAGAATGATAAATGTCCACGAAAAAGAAAAAAATAAAATGACAATAAATGAATGAAAAGAAAGAAAAAGAAGAGGAACACATACAATAAAAAAATAAATGAAAATAGAAATAGGAAGAAAAAGAATAATAAAAGACCACCGAAAAAGAAAAAGGAAATGAAAAAATAAAAGGAAAACATAGAACAAAAAAGAAATGAAAATAGAAAAGTAAAAAACAAAAACAGAAAAAAGAAAAGAAAAGATCGGCGTCTGGAATCGTAACGTGATTACAGGAGCATGCGCTCGGCGTCTGGCAGACTCGTCACGTCATGGGCCGTGCTTTTGTGGGCCGTTGTTTAGCCAGCCATCGTGTTAATTAATTCTGGTGGCGCGGAGTGACGTGACGAGTCTGCCACAAAACCTCTTAAACTGAGTACTTGGAAATTTATAATTTTTTTGGTGCATTTCATACATGAATACACAGGAAAATATAGTACATAGTTGAATACTTGATACATTACTAATTCAATTCAAGTCTTCGTACTTCAATCACTTCAAACCTTCATACTTCAATCAAGCTAAGCATAAAGAGATCAACGTATATGATTTTTCATGAGAGAGAGACCAAGAGCCAATGATACTACGAGATGTGAGGAGATATGGCATAAAGGGCTAGAGGTCGTGGAGATGGTGAGTTGGTGGCGCTATGAAGAGCACTCGTGTTGGAAAATGAGGGACTAATTAGGGATTTTGGGTAAGGTTTTGGGTTTGGGTTAAGAGCACGAAGACACAGGTTATATACCATGTGGTGGTTAACGGGTCAATCATGCCGATTGTTTATACAGGCTGTACTCATGCCTACCCGTCGTGCCACATCAATGACCCACACACAACATTGGGTATCGCGCCATGCCAGTAGAGGCATGACATGGATATATAGGTCATGTCGTGCTTTGGACCATGCTTATGCGGGGCTGTGTCCAGACTGCCTACTTGACCCTGGAGGTTTTGGATTTGTATCACCCTTTAAGATCTGACTTGTCGCTATTTTCATGTTTAAGTAAGCAAATTCAGATAGTCCTTGTCATGCTCATTTCCCTAAGGCCCTGTTTAGATGTTTCAAAGTTCAAAAAATTTTACAAGATTCTCTGTCACATTGAATCTTTAAACGCATGCATGAAACATTAAATATAAGTAAAAAAACAACCAATTACACAGTTTGGCTGTAAATCACGAGACGAATCTTTTGAACCTAATTAACCCATGATTGGACACTAATTGTCAAATAAAAACGAAAAAGTGTTTCCAAAAATTTTACACCTCCATCTAAACACAGCCTAAATTTGTCCATTCCTACAAATGGAAAGTTCCCTAAATTTTATAGGTTGAATTGAAAGTTTCATAGCTTTAACTGCACATGCAAACGCTGAACTGCAGGCGACATTTGTATCACCTGGTTCGGACCAATTCCCAGGGTGGTTATCACGGAGGCAGAGTTAATCAGAGACATCCTATCAAACAAGTTTGGCCACTTCGAGAAGTTCAACATCAACGAGCGTCTTCTAAAAATGCTCGCCCTTGGGATTGCGAGTTACGACGGTGAGAAATGGGCAAAACACAGAAGGATCCTGAACCCCGCATTCCATCTCGAAAAGCTCAAGGTTCTCTAGCTAACTTCCTTCATACAGGAAATCAGCTTCAGTTACGTTATGCATGGCCTCAAGCATATAGATATGTGTGCTTACAAGTTTTTTTATTCAGCGCATGCTGCCAGCATTCTTGACGTGTTGTGCCGAGCTTATAGATCGCTGGGAGAACAAGCTCGCTGGTTCTGACGGATCATATGAACTGGATGTCTGGCCGGAGTTTCAGAACCTCACTGGAGACGTGATCTCCCGCACGGCATTTGGCAGCAGCTTCATGGAAGGGCGAAGGATCTTCCAACTTCAGGGCGAGCAAGCAGAGCGGCTAGTCAAGGCCTTCCAGTATATGTACATCCCAGGCTTCATGTAAGCATTTTCTGATATGTCACATAGTACAATAATTCTAGTTCACTAAAGGGCATCATATTCATTTTTTGGGTGTGCTCATGTAGTCATGTGCATACCGATGTTTTACTTATATATGTATAATATACAGGTTCTTCCCGACAAAGAACAATCGGAGGATGAACGAGATCAACACGGAGATCGAAGGGATTCTAAGAGGCATGATCGAGAAGAGGGAGCGCGCAATCGAGAACGGCGAAGCCAGCGGCAACGACTTGCTCGGCCTGCTGCTGCAGTCGAGCATGGAGAGCAGCCTGGGGATGAGCACCGAGGATGTGATTGAGGAGTGCAAGCTCTTCTACTTCGCGGGGATGGAAACCACGTCGGTGCTGCTCACGTGGACGCTTGTCATCCTAAGCATGCGCCCTGAGTGGCAGGACCGCGCGAGGGAGGAGGTCCTCAGCGTGTTCGGCAGCGATAAGCAGCCCAATTTCGACGGCCTAGGTCGACTCAGAACGGCAAGTGCTTTTTTTTTGCAATACCTCTGTTACTACATAGTACATATAGTAAATATATTGCAAACACATGTATGCATGTTTGTTTCAAGCCCATTCCACGTTATATTACCTGCTAACGTTGTCAATGTGTTATATATCTAGGTGACGATGATACTATATGAGGTGCTGAGGTTGTACCCGCCGGCAGTGAGTCTAAACCGAAGAACATTCAAAGACATGCAGATTGGAGGCATCACATACCCTGCAGGGGTAATCCTCGAGCTTCCCATAATTGTCGTCCACCACAATCCTGATGTTTGGGGGAATGACGCACACGAGTTTAAGCCAGAGAGGTTCGCCGAGGGCATCTCAAAGGCGACCAAGGATGACCAACCGGCATTCTTCCCTTTCGGGTGGGGGCCGAGGATCTGCATCGGCCAGAACTTTGCACTGCTTGAGGCCAAGATGGCCTTGAGCATGATCCTCCAGCGCTTTGAGTTCCGACTGTCCCCTTCGTACACACATGCACCATACACTATCCTTTTGCTGCATCCTCAGCATGGCGCGCCAATTATATTCAACAAGATCTGATCGTCTTATATGACATCGTCTATCGTTGTCAATGAGTATGTCACAGTGCAAAAATAATACTCTTATAAGTAATATTGTATTAGGGAGTCTAGTTTTGTGTATCTGATTTTGAAGGTGGAACGAAAACAAAGGGAGATATATTGGGCCTGTTTGGTAGCGCTTCGCGGACCACTTCGCGAGCATTTGAAAAGTTAGATTAAGTGTTTTTTTTTGCTTCGTTGTGCACTAGAATGATGCTAAATTGACCACATTCGCAACTCTTATAAGTACTTAATTTCGCTCTACCTGACAGATTCCATTTGTTTGATAGCTCTTTGTTTTGTTGTTTCAAAACTTATATGTGCACTGTTTGATTTGCCCATAAGTCCTCAGCACCTGAAGCTTGGACGACGCTAATGACTGAATAGGTTTATAAAGATGCAAAAGGATGTTATGTGTGTACTGCTGATGTATGACCGACGACTAAGAGGAGGGAGGAGGCTCCCGGTTTCTGCAGTTTAAACTTTAAACCTTTAGGCAAATCGCTAGTGAGGTCTCACTGGACCAGAACATATCGGTGAAAACCTAGGCAAAAACACCCTGGAGCTTCAGCCTCGCGGTGGATTACATCTGGAGCTAACAGATGTTTTCCTGAGCTGCATGAGGAGGTTCAGTCTTTCTATCTGTTGGTGGCATGCTGATTGCTGAATCTGTAAACGTTTAGGGGTCTAGCTCTCTGTCTCTTTGCAGATCTCTGTTACTATCTACAGATAATATTTCATAATGTCTGCACATGCTATTGTATGGTTGTCAGAATGCAATTCTATCATTAGTTTCATGATTGAAATTGTTGTGTTAATTGACGATTCTAATAGTGAGTGTGTGACAACGTGATCTGATCAAGATCATAACACACGACTTACGTCGCAATTCATAATCTATGATTTTAACAATGTCATACATAGTTTTCAAAATATCAAATAGTGTTTAGTTAATATGAAGGACCGAAAACGGCGACCAGAGGGGGTGAATGGGAGCCTTAAATTTCTTTCAAAATATTTGGCCGCTGTCCCAGTTTCACCACCAAGAGCATCACACAACAAAAATTCCCGAATCTAAAATACCGAAGCCAACAGGTGACGAGAGTACCTAGATAGGTCCTTTAAATCGATGGAAAAACAACGCAAAAAGCGGAAATCAAAACGAAGCTCGAACGTGCAAACGAGTGATAAAACAGTGAGCTGAAAAACCAATCCTGTAATAGCCAAGAAACATAACCTGAAAAATTTCAGCAGAAACACTGCAGTGCTACACGGCAGGGTATTGTCACCTGCAAAAACTCACTGAATCCATACTGAAGCAATAACCATAGTTGTGCACCTAAATCGATCAGTTGACAAATCAAGCAGAGTTGGTGAGAGCTGGACACCACCAAGGAAAGCAAATAACAAACTATCGACCAAATAGAATTCAAAAGCTCATGGTAATCACGAGCAGCTCTTCTGCACTTTCAGTCTACTCAACTGAACCTGACAGGAAATTACAAGCTACAGAGAGCAGCTAACTTTGCAAACCGTGAACACTTACCAAGCCAAAAGAAGTAAAATACTACTCCAATGATTAGCAAAGGATTAGATAATCATTTCTTCAGTATTTCATGGATGGAACAGACAGGCTTTTTACCGATCTAAATCAAGCAGAAATTACCTTGACTCACAACAAGCACTGCACGGTGCTGCCTGTCTCCTGGGAGATGCAAAGCCGGTCCTGAGCAGAGGCGCACGGCTGCCTGGGCTTACTGACGAGCACCTGCTAGAGCCCTGCTTCAGGAAGCGCACGGCGCTGGTGAGCTGGTCGGCCTCACGTGCTAGCTCCCTGTACGAAGAACAAACAACAGGAACAGAGCGCTCCGGAACTGGAGAACAGGAAAGCTGACGCCCACAAAATCGATTGAAAACCCTATCAAAACTCCATGAATTGTTCGCAAATTTCGCACAGAGGATCACAACGGAGTTGTCGAGCTACTCCCAGAAGATCATCACCCAAATCGAACCGGAACTCCGTAAATCAAAGAAATTCGAGCAAGAACGAGTTTTTCCCCCAAAATAAAGATTGGCTTGGATCTTGATGCACAAGTGAAATTGATTCAAATCACTTAGTAGGATTGTTCATCACTCGTCGAAGCATCAACCGGACCAGCCAAATCTCACAGAAAAACTCAAATTGAGCACAAATCAAGAAGAGGAACAACTAGTGAACAGTAACTCACGAAAAAGCAAAACACGCACACACTGCTGGTTTCCGCCTCCTGAGGACACCGAGAGGTTAAGGCCTCTCTTCCAACAGCAAAGTCACAGAATACACAACATCCTAGTTTCAGTTGTGGATCTCCCTCAAAACTAAAAATGAAACCCTAGGTGGAAGGAGAGAATGAAAGAGTGGGAGAGAGGCGAGGAGGCAAGGGGGCTGCCATCCTCTATTTAACAGGGCTATTTTGCATTCCCCTCAATGTCCCTGGATACATAAGAGCTAAACCAATAAACCCAAGGGCGTAGAGGTCCAACCCGGTCTTCATGTTGATCCGACGACCACCGCGCCTCCTCACCGGTAGCTTCGCCTCGACGCGGACTCCCCGATGCCGCCACGTGCCGTCCGTTCCTCCTCGGAACCTCCGTCCGGGTTTTGAGGCCCAAACCCGTAAACACACCTCTGATGGTTTTGAGGCCCAAACCATCAAACCGCTCCGTGAGTAGCGTACTCCATACGCGTCCCCCGCCATCCGACGCGTGTCACCTCCACGGTCAACACGGTCACTCCCATGTCTTCTCGCGCTTGTCGATGTCCCAAGTGTCAGCCACCACGGCTAGCCACCCGGCCTTCGGGTCCCTCGGTCCAAGCCTCACGTCCATCCTTCACCCCTCCGGTCCATCGGCACGACACGTCCTTCTTGAACTTCACATCGCCGTCGGCTACCGCCTCCGTGCTCCACACCTGCACAACACAAGCCAAGAGACATGTCGCACACAAGGCTTTCGCCAAGGTAGGGTTAGTCACCACTCAACCTACTTTGTGGATCACATTGACAATCATTCATCACAAAACGAACACACAAGGGTACTTGTCAATCTTGTGTTCGCATAATCTTAACCCCGAAGGTGGCTGCTGCTGCCGCTGGCCAACCGCATTATCGATAGATAAGGAAGAACGAACGAATTCATGAATGCTCAACAATTTCCTGACTGTACATGAGTTCAATTGCTAGCTTTTCTGAGCTGCAATGATCAGGTTTAGTTCTGAATGAGTTCACACACTAGCTTTTCAAAGCTAAAATGATCAGGTTTGGTTCTTTTGTGTTGCTAAAATACTGCATCTCTATATATTATATGTACATTTGGCTACCAGTAAGTTTTCTGTGTCCCTGTAACTTTCTTTGAATCATATGCAATTAAATTTATATAAATGTGTAGTATGCAGTCAAACATTTTGTGAATGCAAGAATTGAGTATGTATGAAAAAAAGAAGAAGCATTGTGTTCTTCGGACCCAAATGTACCGGTGCAATAGATGCTAACTACCACAAACTTATGGGGGCAGCCTGAAAATCATTGGCGAAGTTGTTGGAAGAGGATGGTCATTTTAATGTGGCAGTCCGGCACGTTTTCGGTTTCCTGCAACAATCCAGATCTAACATTGGTGAATATGGTATTCCTCTAAATTCGAATCCATTTTTCTGTAGTAATTATTTTGGTGCAAGTGTGGTTGCTCACTGGTGGAACTGTGTATAATAAATTAGTTATGTTTGTATTAATGAATAACTTCTTTCCATGCCATTGAAAAAATTGGTATTCCCTTGATGACTCAATGATACAGATCATTCATACATCAATGACATATACAGGAACCATCAAATTGGCGTGCCTATTCATTCATAGATCATCAAGAGTGGAAATTCAATACATCATCCTGAAACCTGAAACCATTGAGAAAATAGGCAAACTAACATCGACATGGAATAGCAGTACACTTACAACAGATTTTGCTGCAACACTAACAAGGTTATGAACTATGATATTGATTGCACCTCTATAATCTTATGATCTATCTAATAGGCATATAGCAGGCGGCTATCCAATCGAGCACTGATAGCCTATTTTCTTTGCAAATCAGAGGCCTAGAGTGTAACAGCTTCATGATGCTTGACATGAAAACAGATTGATGGAGGGTTCTAACAGGGGCATACACCACATAGAGCATCCAGAATCCCCCTGTATTTTTCTGATGTCTGACTTACACAGTTTCCATAAAAAATAACAAAACAAAAGGTATAAAAATCCAATATCTCAAACAAATTAAAAAGTAAGCCTATTTGCTGAATGCCAATTTCAGCTTCATAAGATTGGGTGTTATCCAAGTGGGACAAGGCCAGTTGGATAAAATTTGAGACACAATTTCCTTCTTGACACTATTTTCCAAGTCCATGACTCCCATATCACGAGTGTCATTTTTGTATCCAATAGTCAATTCTTTATGATCATCAGTGAAGTATGCATGATTTGACTTCAGTCCTGGGTGTCCTTCAGCACTAAGGCAAAGTGAATTGTTGTGCCCAAGAAATAAAACATGGTACGGCAACCTGTTTATTTCCATTAGCTCTTTTGCTTCCAAGTCCACTTTATATACTTCTATTTTTAAGGTTCGTGCTCGGCATTTTCCAGGGACGTACCGTGGAGCATTCGGTGGAACCTCAACAATGCTCCAAACCTGCAGCAGATCACCCCATGGAGCCTGAATAATGTACATGCTTTCATGTATAAGGATACTTCAACTCGTCCATAATTACTGTCATTTTAACAGGGGACGCAGTAAGATCAAATGCATCAATTTCACCTACTGAATTCAGTGCATATAAAAGACCATCCATACATATGCAATCTTTATAGTCGTAACCTTGTCCCAGCCAGGTCCACTTGTCATCTCCTGGTCGTGCAAACGAAATCTGTAAATATGGATCGTGAATGAGAACCACGATGTTGCTTCCAGTGGATGGATCAGGAAACACAAATGCCTTGAAGTAGAGGCACTCGCGCAGATCAATGGGATCATTTAGCGAGGGTGGCGTGTAAACCTCCCCAATGTCATATGACAACTAGTGCTTATGGATAGTACCCGATACATCAAAGATGGGCTTCACATGCTCGATGGTCATCACCGAGGGAAGTGCAACCTGTTCGCCAGTTATGGGATTGACAAGGTGCAGCTGAGACCTCTCATCTGCAGCAATCAGCCAGCCATTGGAGGACCCGATCGGGAACCTACTGCGGATGGGTGGCTCGGGTAGAGTTAACTTGTAGGACCTATTTTCCTTGAGGCTGTATAGAAACCCAACATTGTCACCGGCAGATTCAGAAGTGTAGAACATGCACGGTGTCTGGGACTGCTTGTATTTCCCCAGGTCACGCAGACATGTGTAGGCAGCATGCCAGGACGAGCAGACGGAGCCTGCTCGTACAAGGTCAGGGACCTCAAGTGTACCTAAGATGTTCATCAACACATCATGTGGCAGCTCTGGCAATTTACCCATTGCAGTATCCAATTCCATCAGCCCTTCCTTTCGAAATTTCTTCAGCAAACTAGCAAGATTCTGAAGAGACTCCACAGATGTTTCGGCTGCATAGTCACTGCACCAGTGCACCACACAGTCTGCTCATAGTCACAGCTTTAGCTAAAGGTCGCCATTGGAGCAGATCAGCAAAATTCACTCTTGGAAGGTGAACAGCTTCTTCAGGAATAATACTTGCAAACCTGCAAATCTGGATGATGGAGGACGCGATCCTGGTTGCACTTTGTTGAAACAATTGGTTTTTTTGAAAACTCTAGTATCATTATTCACTGGTTACAGGTTTATATATGTTACAAACATAGGCCTCTTGGGCCCGGTAGACTCTAGTATCACTATTCACTGGTTACAGTCCAAATATGTATACAACTCAACACTCCCCCGCAAGATGAGCGATATATATCTATCATCCCCATCTTGTAACATGCTGCTACACAATCTTTGACTCCTAGACCTTTTGTTAAACAATCTGCTATTTGCTCACCAGAAGCTATATGACTGTTGACATTTCTTACATCACTATGTACTAAGTTGTCTTCCCTAGCACGATGCTCAAAATGCTGGTAATTATAACTACACTTGAAAACTCTAAATAATATTAAACATAAGTATCCGCAATTGCACAGATAAATCACCTATTGTAGCATTTTACCCAGAGTATTCCGAGTATCATTATTTATTTTAATCCCAAAGGAAGGACCGTGAGACAAATGTTATAAGACCAAATAAATGTGCAGACCTATGATAAACCAACCACTCTTATGCTTTAGCAGGAGTAAGTCAAGTAAAAGATAAATAAATGATAAATGAATTTAGCACGATAATAGTATTCTAGAGATAGAAAACAGAGACTCACTAAAAATAGTATGACTAATCTCGAGATTCGGTTAGAGTAAAGAATTTTAATTTATTCCTAAACACTAAGTCTTACTGTTCACTCTAGCATATATATCTTCATCTATTAGTAAAACTGAATCAAAGAAAAATTATAAGGAACATCTACTAGGGAGAATTGGAAACAGAACCTTCTTCTCCTTCGAGACCGGGCCCTACCATGTCATCTATATACAAGGGATGAACTACAAAGCACTCAGCCAAGCTATCACCTTAGCGATCTACCACACATCCCATCACATAGTCGGCATTCGCAGGAAATTTCATATCTAAGCACCACGCTTACATAATCAAAGCTATCTAACTCTCGCACGAACTGAATTAGGTACTCTACGAACATATGCAAATGCAAATCATCAAATAATACTATTCTAATATATAACTAGAGCAAACTAAAAACATAATAAAGAGGAACATATTATTGAAATAGAACAAAGTATTAAATGAAATACAAAGGCAAATTATCAATCTCTAGACGAACAGATCCGGAATCCTGAGCAATCGTCCAACTCTACTTGAACTTTGCTAGAAAGCCTATACTAAGAAATGGAAGAACTAAAGCTCTCTCTATCTAATCTCTAGAAACCCTAATATTTGGACTACTCTTGACTTATGATCATGTGTTTCAAGGGGGTCAGGGCCTGTATTTATAGTCCTGAGAAAGAACCGTCAGCTCTTGGATCAAACCGACTTCACATACGGCGAAGATACATCCTAAGAGACAGTGGAGGAATACTCCAGAAGGGCGTGGAAGAATCCTACTGGGGGTTGAGCAGCATGGTGGTGGGGCCAGTTGGCCCCACCTGGCAGTTGTTAGTCCTCCACTTTGGTCCAGTGCCTTCTGGTGCATATTTCATCGCAGTTAAGTTTCGTGCCTTTTTTACAATTCAATCCTCATTTTTATTCTGTCTGTAATATCCCTGTTGAAAATAATAATTCACCAAAACTCGTAAAAATTATCAGTAATAACCACTAAGTTTCTATTAGTGACCATTTCTATACACAATGTTGACGGTTTATGATGGATAACAACTACCGTCAACAAGCTCACCCAAGCTAAGTTTTTGCTAGTCCCTTAGCAAAACAACTTAAGTGATGAAAATTAAGAGTACAAGATTTCACAATTTTTGTACAACTCCTCAAAAGTACACCTGCATTCAAACAAAAATTCTTCTCCGGATTGCAATTTATTGATCCATCCTTCAAACTTACTCATATTTCTTTCAACCATGGAGCTTTTGAGTTTTTTACCTGATCTTGAGCAGTTGAGAGATAGAACAATTAAGTAAGCACTATGTCTCATATTCTTCGTTCAACCTTATTTCTGGAGTTTTATAAGTTTTCAAAATAAAACTCAGAGATTCATTGCATGACACACTCAAGTCTCTCATATATGTGGTATTTTTAGATCTCACTAAGGCAACAAATGTTATGCTTTCATTCCTGCACTAAAGCTTATGTGGATTTCATAAGAATGACATTCTTATGAGAAAACATACTTACAAACATATATTGTAAAGTCAAACAATGGATACAAAGAGAGTTAAGTCATACAATCAAATCAAGATATGTAAGTGTATGGAATGGGGTGGATGTTTAAGGTGGCTAATCCTAATTCTACTATGCTCCTTAAAAGAATCTCTCTTTTGAACTTGGAAATAAATGTAAGAGAACATGAGCTATCTTTTCTTCTTATTTCTTTCTTTCAGGCAGGCATCAAAGTACCCACTGTTTTGATATTTCAGACACTTGTCCATTTTTTTAATAATAATATTCTTTCTTTTTGCATAGTTACATGCTTCTTTCATACAAAATATTTGAGAGATAATACAAGGCATTTAGAGTATTTATTTGAGGAAAACCTAAATAGAATATTTTTTATGTTTTCTCCCAGTGTAGGAGAAAAATATTTTTTTGGTGGAACAAAATAAAGTGTGAATGGGATGTGTGTAGTGTGATTTTGATTTTAAAAGTATGACCAACCTCTCATAAGGCATACAATAAAGTTTGACCGAACTCAATGAAATACAAGTAGCATGAAAGTATAAGTTTTTTTAGTCTAAATATATTCATTTTAGCTCTGGTAGGAATTCAAACTTTGTCATGTAGAATCTCATCATGTAAACTTTTAAATTTTAAAGATAAGTATCTAGAAATCAAATATCACTTAGAATAAGATAAATAGCAGCCCAAACTCTTTTATATTATATCCGTTAATTACATAGATTTAGTTCAAGCATACGCTACCCACGGGTTTCAAGTGTTAGAGCAAATTCTCAAGTTAAATCAACTTCATTCAACATGTAGGAGAATTCAAATCTAAAAACTAGGTACTTGAAAGGAATCATAACTTAAGCATTTTTTATCTTTTTATTTGAGAGAGACTATCTTTAGATTCTACTTACTTATTTATTCAACTCTTAAAATAAGGAAACACACTAATTCAAACTTAAGTAAAATTAAAACAAACTTATGTACACACTCTATTTTTGATTTTTTAGTTATGCATTTTTTATCAGCAATTTAAACTATAGAAAAATAGTACTCACATAATTTTACAAGAAAGAGAAAAGAATATTTACCTCAATATGTGGGGGTCCTCCCCCAAGCTAGATCACTGCGGTGGTGGCGGTGGTGGGTACTCCAAACCCATCCTACTGAACAGGTACTCAAAGTTCGCTTGTTGCTGTCGCTCATACCGTTGTAACTCATTAAATATGTGGGTCGTCTGCTGCTGCCATTCAACTTGTTGGTGAAGGATGTTGCGCATCTCCTCCTATATTGCCTCGAGGGACGTGAGACGGTTGTCGACATTCTGGTAGAAACCGGGCTCATCATAGCCCATTGGAGTTGGTGGATGATGATGGTGATGCGAGGTTGATGATGATGTTGCATCGATTGATGATGATGTTGCGGTGGTTGATGATGATGTTGCGGAGTAGGCTAGTAGTAGTCATGAGGAGCATGGTATGGGAATGGTCTATGGAAGCTGTCGTGGACGCCCCATGCAGAGAAAGACATGCGCCCTCTTTGTACACCGCTCATGGTCTCCTCATAATCCTACGGATGATAATGATAAAAATTACCTAGCCCCAACGTGCACCTGCAGATGTCTCTGACTCATAGGGAGTATGATCCTCCCAGGCCTAGTGATGTGCATGAGATGGTCCCGACTGATCAAATCCAAAGTAACTGGTGAAGGCTGGCTCTGGAGGAGTAGCATCTTCACCCTGGTACCTCGGGTTTTTGGTTCCTGGTTATGCGAGCAGAGGGACTTCTTCTCACTCTCCGTCCTGGTTTCTGCAATTCAAGAGCAAAATTTTCCATGACATACAGACCGAGGCTCCGGTCTGGCAGCTCTATCTCATTGGTGTGTCCTTTATACATCATGACTATTTTTTATTCCTCATTTTAAGTATGTGAGCATGGTGAAAGAATGAATAATCAATGACTCATCATGGCATAGTGATGTACATAATGTTTGCATTGTCTAAAAATTCTAACCCATTGGCAAGACGTGTTACCCATGATGTGCATGTTACTTCCCCTTTCTTTAATCTAGGAATGGTTAGCCAATAATGTACCATTAATTTAACTGGTGAAATTTTTGTTTTCTTTACCATGGCATACATCAGTGTAAGTTCTTCTACTCTTGCAATCCAAAAGTTCTCTCTAGGAAAAAGAGTAACTCCTAACCATTTATGTATGAACCTTAGAGTGGGGTTATGAATTTCATCAGTGCAGGGTCTATGACAAACTGTTTCTCTAGATATATCTTGCTAGAAACAGATTCTATCAAGTTCTTTTAAAGCATCATCAACATCAACATTGCATGATTCATGAAATCCTAAGATGTTGCTAAAGTTCTTCCAGGTAGATGAAAATGGTTTATTAAAAAGCCTAAATGAAATTTTCTGTTCACCTAATTACGGAGTGCTAAAAAATTCTATTGTAAGTAGTCTACATCCATTCACAATTATAGACTAGGCATCCTCCCAACCAACATTTCAGAAAATAGGTTAAAATTCAGAGTCTATACCTATGGTGTGTAGGAGGTTTGGGTCGATGACAGGGGTTGATGTAAACTCCTTATCCTTCAGCAGCTTGTAGACTTCTTTCTCTCGATCGTCTTAAAAATTGATTTGGCTATCCCTAAGAAGGGTATAAACCTTAGCTTGCTGGCGCAATGACGATCCTCGAACAGCAGGAGATGGTGGGTCAACTTCCATCTCGAAGTCAGTCTAGGAAGAGCTTGCCCGAGATGAAGTATAGCTTCTCATCGAACGGAAGGAGATCATCGAAGTGAGTGCATTCTTCACCTTCTTTGCCATGCTCATCCTTGCTGTAATAAAAATACAAACAAAAATAAAAAAACTAGTGAAACAAGTGAGGGTTAAAAAATAAATGTTAGAGAGTTAGCCGTCTAGAAAGTCAGTCATTCAAGTTGAAATTTTTTATTCAACTTCTCCTAAACTCTTGATTAATTTGGGCAGCACCTACCCTCTAATATTTAATTTCTCCACTAGATTTTCAATAGCACTCCTTTACTTTTCGACTTAGTACCTTGCACTAAATCTCTCTTGCAACTACACTCCACTTCTATCCTCCCAATTTCTACTTCAAAGATGGAATTCTCTACTTTGAAATTTTAGTACTGAATCACGAGCTCATGAATGAAGTTTGAGGCTTGTGTTGGTGTGTGTAGCGTCCAGGAACAAGGGTATTTAAAGAGGAGGAGGGGGGTGGCTGGCCTACATGGGTGTGGGGTTGGCCGGCCCCACCTGGTGGCCAATTGCTCTATGATTTGCATGAAATGTTCCTTGCCTCATCTCCACAACAGAATTCAGCTCGTGAGTGCTCCTTTCGATGGACAACATGACAGGATGAAATGGATGGTGATAATGTGAGTGGATGTGGAGGTGATAGGTGGTGGTTAAGTGGACCCCACATGTCTCCCGTATTTATACCGTACAATCACACAAGTATACAAAACAAAATTACTTTTATGAAACTACGAGAAATAGAATTCTAATGATGATATTTTTACATTTTTTTACCACCACGGTAAATATTACTTACGGGGGATTTTACGCTCCGTAAATATTAATTACATAGGGCTTTAACTTTTACTATGCCATGATGAGAAATTTTATTTTATTTTCTAATGCACTCATTGAAAAAGTAAATATGTAAATGCAATGTGAGAAGTTAAACTACAGATAACTACCGAGTTACCTCCGGCGAAGGGTTCGGGAATTTTAAGTCCACCGAACTAGACTTTTTCAGTTGAATTATTCTTCGGGTGTATTCTCTGGTCCCGAAGATGATGACCTTGATTCTTGTTCTTCATGACACTACAAAATTAAGCATTGCTCTGGTCTTGGCTTGAATGCAAACCGCTCTTCTTTTCTAATAATGTTAAATTTAATCTCTCCTGCTCCGACAGCAATGTGAGCAATTGTGGTACTCAAGAATGGTCTCCAAAGGATGAGAGGTGTCTTTATGTCTTCCTGCATGTCAAGTACTACAAAATCTACAGGAACGAAAAAGTTTTAGATTTTTACCGGAATATTCTCAGCAATTCCTGTAGGGTAGCGGACCGACTGATCGGCTAGTTGTAGACACATTGAAGTTGGTGTTAGCGTAGAGTAGTTGAGCTTGTCAAAAACCTTCTTGGGCATGACACTAACACTTACTCTAAGATCACATAATACATTCTCAAAATTCTGGTTTCTGATTGAACAATCAATAGTGAGTCATCTTGGATCATTCTTCTTGACAGGTGATGTGTTGAGGATGGCCGCACTACACTCCTATGTTAGCTTGATCACTTCAGTAGAGGGCAGAGGTCTTTTGTTGTTGAGGATATCTCAAAGATACTTCGCGTATGTAGGCACCTGGATGGCATCTAACAACAGAATATTGATACATAATTTTTGAATTACCTCTACAAACTTACCAAACTTCTCGTCCATTTTAGCCTTTCTATTTCTGTGCAAAAATGGTAGGAGAGTGGTGTCACAAAAATCTTGTTGTAATTCATGTTCTTGTGGTAAAAGTTCATTGTCTTCCTTCTCTGCTTCTGCCTGCACTGCCACCGGTGTCTTACCTACCCCTTTTGGGTATGGTGGATCATGAGTAGACTTGCCACCTCTTGTGGTTAGGTTAGTGGCAACATGCAGAGTAGAAGCTAACTGGGCTAATTGCTATTCTACCTTTTTTATTAAAAAATTATTTGTTCTTTAACAACAGAAGAAAAACTATTTATTTTAGCACTTATACTTTCTAAGATCTTATCATTACAAGCAAGACTTTTAGCAATGTTGTCATTAATTCTAACTTGTTCTAAGATTAGATCTCTCAAGGGTGGTTGTTTAAAATTGAAAGAATTATAATAATTAGTACCTTGATACTTACCTTAGTTGGTGGACCGAGGTTGATTCCATCCTTGCTTCTGTTGTTGTGGAGCGGAGTTGTTGATGATGGTATTGATATATTCTGGTGACTCAGCAAATTTAACTCCTAAATATTCTCCATATTTGTTCGAATCATTGAATATATCTTGAATGGCTTGACGATCTCTCTTGTAATTGTCTCGCTGTTCTAGCCAATTCAACAGTACATCCATCTTAGTTGATAATGCATATACTTCTTCTGGAACTTCTTCAGTCTTATGGCATGATTGAGTATTATATGATGTCCAGCTCTGATTTGCTGCTATCTTCTCCATAAGTACTCTAGCTTTTTCAGGAGTGAGTGACATAAATAATCCTCCACAGTGGCATCAAGTTGTTCACGTGATTTCTGAATTAATCCATGATAGAACGTTTGCATGAGCAACCATTCTTCCATTCCATAATGAGGACAATCTGAGATATATTCTTGAAAATACTCCCATGCTTCTGGAATAGGTTCACCTTTGTGCTGACAGAAATCTACAATCTTTCCTCTTAAGGCAATGGTATTGTCTACAGGGAAAAACTTTTCTAGGAAAACTTTAGAACATCTTGCTCATGTGTTAATTTGATCTTTGTTGGTGTAGAACCACTACTTTGCTCTTCCCTCCAGTGAAAATGGAAACAAACGAAGTAGTATGACACCTTTAGCAATGTCGATGACAACGGTGCTATAAATCTCTAGAAAATTCTGCAAATGAGCATTAGCATCTTCATATGCCTTTCCACTAAATGTATTAGTTTGCACCATATTGATGAGGCTTGGCTTGAGCTCAAATTCACGATCATTGGTGTCAAGTGTTGGTCCAATGTGAATATTCTCGGTGCTTGGAGCAGAGAATTCACGGAGAGTCTTCTGAGCCATGGCTTCCAAAAATTGATCTTAAGCTTTTTCTCAATTTGGTTGATTCTGATTGATAAAGAATTGTGGATCACAACCAGTCCTGCACTTACCCTGCATAAAATACATAAACAAAAATAAACAAGGGTAAGCCTACTAAAGCAACGGTTATGGTTTATCTATAAGTATTTATTTCTATTGCCATATTACTCCTCCTTCCCCGGCAATGGTGCTAAGAATGCTGGTTGACATTTCTTATATTACTATGTACTAAGTTGTCATCCCTAGCATGATGCTCAAAATTCTGGTAATTATAACTACACTTGAAAACTCTAAATAATATTAAACATAAGTATCTGCAAGCGCACAGATAAATCACCTATTGTAGCATTCTACCCAGAGTATTATGAGTATCGTTATTTATTTTAATCTCAAAGGAAGGACCATGAGGCAAATGTTATATGACTAAATAAATGTGTAGACCTATGATAAACCAATCACTCTTATGCTTTAGCAAGGGTAAGTAAAAATAAAAGATAAATAAATAATAAATGAATGTAGCATGATAATGGTATTCTAGAGATAGAAAACAGAGACTCACTAAAAATAGTATGACTAATCTCGAGATTCGATTAGAGTAAAGAATTTTTAAGTTATTCCTAAACACTAAGTCTTACTATTCACTCTAGCATATATATCTTCATCTATTAGTAAAACTGAATCAAAGAAAATTATAAGGAACATCTACTAGGGAGAATTGGAAACAGATTCTTCTTCTCCTTCGAGACCGGGCCCTACCATGTCATCTATATACGAGGGATGGACTACAAAGGACTCAGCCAAGATATCACCTTAGCGATCTACCACACATCCCATCACATAGTCGGCATTCACAGGAAATTTCATATCTAAGCACCACGCTTACATAATCAAAGCTATCTAACTCTCGCACGAACTGAATTAGGTACTCTACGAACATATGCAAATGCAAATCATCAAATAATACTATATCCAATATATAACTAGAGCAAACTAAGAACATAATAAAGAGGAACATATTATTGAAATAGAACGAAGTCTTAAATGAGATACAAAGGCAAATTACCAATCTCCAGACGAATAACTTCGAAATCCTAAGCAATCGCTCAACTCTACTTGAACCTTGCTAGAAAGCCTATACTAAGAAATTGAAGAGCTAGAGCTCTCTCTATCTAATCTCTAGAAACCCTAATATTTGGACTACTCTTGACTTATGATAGTGCTTCAGAGGGGGTCAGGGCCTGTATTTATAGTTATGAGGAAGAACCGTCAGCCCTTGGATCAAACCGACTTCACGTACGGCGGACATGCATCCTAAGAGGCGGTGGAGGAATACTCCAGAAGGGCATGGAAGAATCCCATAGGGGGCCAGGCGGCATGGTGGTGGGGCCAGCCAGCCCCACCTGGCAGCTGCAAGTCCTCCACTTCGGTCCTGTGCCTTCTGGTATCTTCTGATGCATATTTCATCGCAGTTAAGTTTCGTTCCTTTTGACAATTCAATCCTCATTTTTATTCTGTCTGTAATATCCTTACTGAAAATAATAATTCACCAAAACTCGTAGAAATTATCAGTAATAACCCCTAAGTTTCTATTGGTGACCATTTCTATACACAATGTTGACGGTTTATGATGGATGATAACTACCGTCAACAATAACTTAGTTTAAGCGTTCCATCATCCAGCCTCCTTTGATGAAGAAGCAATCAATCTCCACATGCTTAGTTCTATCATGTTGGACAAGATTATTAGCAATGTTAATGGCTATCCTATTATCACACCAAAGCTTCATGGGACCTTCTCGTAGTTTCAATTCTGACAATAAATTCTTTATCCATAACATTTCACTTAAACAAACAGACATGGCTCTATACTCTGCTTTTGCAGTCGATCGAGACACCACTGGTTGCTTTTTGCTTCTCCATGATACTAGATTTCCTCCAACAAAAGTACATTAGCCTGAGGTCGATCTTCTGTCATCTAGACAACTTGCCCAATCTGCATCACAATAGCCTTCCACAAATTTAGGTGACCATTTCTTTTGAACCACAGTCCTTTACCAGGACTACTCTTCAAATACCTCAAGATTCTATAAACTGCATCCATATGTCCACTTCTTAGATCATGCATATACTTGCTTACTACACTAACTGCATATGTTATATCAGGCGTTGTATGGCATAAATAAATCAAACATTCCACAAGTCTTTGATATTTCTCTTTATCTATTGGCTCTCCAGATTGAGCACACAACTTGTGGTTTTACTCCATAGGTGTAGAAGCAGGGTGACATCCAAGCATACTTGTATCATTTAGCAAATCAAGAACATACTTTCGTTGTGAAAGGACAATTCCTCTAGGAGATCTTGCTATCTCAATGCCTAGAAAGTATCAAAGTTGACCCAAATCCTTGACCTCAAACTCTTTGCTTAGGTTTTCCTTAAGCTGAGCTATTTCTAAAGTGTCATTACCAGTAATAATAATATCATCAACATACACTGCAAGAATAGTAATACAATTTCTAGGGTGACAATAAAACAGGGTGTGATCTCCACTACACTCCAGGTAGCCCATACCACACATTGCACACCTGAATCGATCAAACCATGCCCTTGGCGACTGTTTCAGACCATACAAAGATTTCTTCAGTCTTAGTACTTTTCCTTTGGTTTGTGCAGTAGCAAACCCAGGTGGAATTTCCATATAAACTTCTTCATAAAGATCTCCATGCAAAAATGCATTCTTAACATCCAATTGGTACAATGACTAATCAAAATTAGCTGCACAAGAGATTAATGTCCTCACCGTGCTCATCTTTGCAACCAGCGCAAATGTTTCATCAGAGTCAATCCCATAAGTTTGTCTATATCCTTTTTCCACCAGTCTTGCCTTATACCTCTCTATCTTACCATTAGGATTTTGCTTCACTGTGTTGAAAGTCCTATGTTTGGTGTTGGTAATTAGTGACAATGCCTATGTACTAATCCTATGCCTAAGTTGTATGTAGCATATGAGGATTAGTACACTCCAAGGTTGGTGGCAAGATGGACATGGTGATCATGATGGCCACACTTGGATTTGGACGCAACCCTACGTGATCAAGGCAAAGGTATATGCTTAAGGGTTGTGTTTTAGTAACCAAGACACCTAGTGGGTGTGGTTACATTATAGGATAGATAGCCGTACTATAAAGAGGGGAATGACGCGGCTATTGAACTCCTAAGTGCCTCTAGATGTGCATTTCATGATCATATGCATTTGGATAGAACTAATATCGCCTCGGAAAATGATTGTGAAAATGCTAACACACTCACACATGACGAGATCACTTGGTGATGTTAGCACGTTTGCGACGGCGGTGGAGTTTGAGCGGTAGAGAGGGTTTGGGGTCTTCTCTCCCTCTCGCCGAGCGTGCGAGCGCGGGATTCAGGCGATTTCGGGGATATTAAATGCCTATTTTCCACTACGCCGGAAGTCAGAAAAAGAAACGGAAGCGAACGGAGGTCACAATGGTGACCGGACGCTGCACCGGACGCGGTCACGGTGTGACCGGACGCGTCCGGTCAGTGTCCAGTATCTGCGCGTTTTTCAGTTGTTTGATCGGACGCGAGGCGCGTCCGGTCACAGGCGACCGGACGCGTCCGGTCGTCCAGGGAGCTTACTGGACTCCGACCGGACGCGGGTACTGTGGCATCCGGTCAGTTCTTCAGCGCGTCCGGTCGCTGGTTCGTTTTGCGCGACTCAGTGCTAACCGGCGCGTCCGGTCAGTCACGGGACCGGCGCGTCCGGTCGTGACCAGCGCGTCCGGTCGTTGCGACCGGCGCGTCCGGTCAGTGTTTCGAAAAAGAACCGTTGCGCGACCGGCGCGTCCGGTCCACGCGACCAGCGCGTCCGGTCAGCGCGGATTGCGTCTGTTCAAATTTCTAACGGCTATATTCGAAGGGGTACGTCTATAAATACTCGTTGGCCGGCTCAAGGCTCTCTCTCTCGAACATTTGACATACTTGTGAGCACTTTGAGCTAAGCAACTCCCCTCCCACTCATCTCTCTTGCTTCTTTGCATATTCGAAGTGAGATTGAGTGATCCAAGTGCATTTGCATTGTGAGATAGCATCTAGTTGGCACTTGGTGGTTGATTTGCTACGGGATTCTTGTTTCTCTTGGTGGTTGCCACCACCTAGACGGTTTGTAGCAGCTTGGAGGCATTGGCAAGAGTTGGTGATTGTATCTTGTCCACCTCCGGTGATTGTAAGGGGTTTGTGCCTACCTCGGCGAAGAGCCAAAGGCAACGCTAGTGAATTGCTCGTGTCATTGCAACCTTTTGCCATTTGGTAGGTTCTTATGGCGCCTTTTGAGAGGCTCGGTGTGTGACCGATTAGCCACCGAACCACGTGGTGAAGAGGGACACAACGGGGACTAGCGTGCCGGCAAGCACGTGAACCTCGGGATAAATCTTCATGTCATCACTTTCATATTGTGATTGATTGATCCCGGTGTTCGGTTATCTTGGTAATTCATTATTGATCATATTGGTTGGCTCAATACTTCGCCCCTCGGTGAAACTCTCCTAACTCAACTACGCATTACTTTCTTAGTTATTT
Organism: Saccharum hybrid cultivar R570; assembly: GCA_038087645.1. Lineage (NCBI taxonomy): Eukaryota > Viridiplantae > Streptophyta > Magnoliopsida > Poales > Poaceae > Saccharum > Saccharum hybrid cultivar. Next base: position 2,596,251 of record JAQSUU010000100.1, read on the forward strand.
TTGCTAGCTAGTTAGCTTTGCTAGAGTAGCTCTTTTGTGTAGCTTGCTAGTTGTAGTTGTAGTTACCTTCTCGGTTTGACTTGTGCGGTTGAGTGCAAATATAATAGAATTGTGAATTGGATAGGTGGCTTGCAAACACCCCGTAGGCTAAGCAAAACTCGCATCGCGCTATTTGTCGTATTGATAAACTTGTTTAGCTTGTCTTTGTAGAAAATTTTAAAAGGCTATTCACCCCCCCTCTAGCCATCAAGACCTTTCAAGTGGTATCGGAGCCGTGGTCACCGTTTGTAAGGCTTAACAACCTCGGTGTAAGATGGCTCAAGTTATGTTCAATCATGTTAATGGCAAGCCTCCATTCTTTGATGGCGTCTCTTCCTTTGATCATTGGAAAAGGAAGATGAAGCAATATCTAGGCAATATACATGAGAAGGTTTGGGATGTGACCAAAGAAGGATACGTCATTCTTGATGAGGAAAACCTCACTCCCAATGACCGCATCAACAAACAATGCAATACGGCGGCACTTGACACAATCTATCGTGCCATTGATGATAAAGTTTTTGAGCAAATCAAAGATCTTGAAAAGGCAAATGAGCTTTGGATAAGGCTTGAAGAAACATATGAAGGCACTTCAACGGTAAAAAGTGCCAAACTATATATGCTCAAGGACAAGTTTTCCACATTCAAGATGAAGGATGATGAATCCATCCCGGAGATGTTCTATAGGCTCCAAGTCATTGTTAATGATCTCAAGGGGCTTGGGGAGAAGGTTGAGGACAAGGACTTCTCACACAAGTTCTTGATGTGCTTACCCAAGAAGTTTTCCACCTTGATAAGAATGATCTTTAGAGAGGGATTGGACAAGGTCAAACCAACCAATGTGCTTGGAGATATAATGACCGATGCCCAATACAATGATGATGAAGATGAGGTAGAAGAGAAGAAGGAAACCAAGGTCAAGCAAGAGAAGCCCATTGCATTCAAGGCTTCATCCTCTAAGGGCAAGAGCAAGGTTGTTGTTGATGATGATGATCCATTTGATGATGAGATCATGGCCCTTCTAGTGCAAAAGATGGGTCGGTTCATGAAGAAGAAAGGCTATGGTGCAAGAAAGAGAAGAGACTTCATGAAGGCAAAGGAGGTGCTTTGCTACAATTGCAATAGCCCCGATCATGTAGTGGCAAAGTGCCCCTATGAAGACAAAAGATATCATGATGGGGAGTTAAAGTTGAAGAAGAACATGAAGGAGAAGAAAGCAAAGAAGAGCTTCACTTTCAACAAGAAGAAGAAGGGTGGTGGTTATGTAGTCACTTGGGATAGTGACAACTCCGATAGTGATGATGATGATGAAAGCTCCAGTGATGATGAGAGGATCACTCGACGAGCCACTGCAAACATCGCCCTCTCCAACAAGCCATCCATCTTCGACACTACATCAACATGCCTTATGGCCAAGCCTACCAAGGTAAAACATGATGATAGTGATGATGATTCTTGTGCTAGTGATAATTGTAGGAGTGATGATGAGGAGGATGAGGACTACTCCAAGGATGATCTATTAGGCATAATAGATCAAATGAGCAAGGGCTACAAGAGGACAACCAAGAAATACAAAATCTTGGAACAAGAGCTCATTGCCAAGAGCAATGAAAATGATGCCTTGATGGAGGAGCTTGTTGCTCTCAAAAAGAGTAAGGAGTGCAAAGGAATTGAACAAGAGCTCAAAGCTCTTAGGAAATCCTTTGATGAGCTAGAGGCTTCTCGTGAGTGTCTAAAGGAAGACCACGAGGATCTTGAAATTGCTCACACTAGGCTTAAGGAAGCCCACTCCACTCTACTTGAGCTCATCAAGGAAAAGGACCTTAAGTTTGAAAAGTTCATGAAGGAAGCTAAGGAGGAGCAAGTGATTGTCACTTGTGATATTGGACTAACATGTGATATTATTGATGATTCTTTATTTGTTAGTCCTACTAATGCTTCATGTAGCTCATCATCATCCACCACAACCAACTCTACCCCTACTACTAGTGATTCATCACTTGTGGTTGAGACTCTCAAGAGAGAGGTGGATGATCTCACCCGCGCATTAGGCAATGCCTATGGTGGGGATGCCCGCTTGCTAAAATGCTTGGGTAGCCAAAGGTTCTCTCTTAACAAAGAGGGATTAGGCTATACTCCCAAGAAGGGCAAGGCGGCCTTTGCTACTCCAAAGCCTCGCTTTGTGAAGGGCAATGGTCGTTATTGCAATAGATGCAAGCAAGTTGGGCATCTAGAGATTAATTGTAATAAAATAAACAAGAACAAGAAAAATGCTAATGTACCTTATATTCCTTTTGATTCTTGTTATGTGCTTACCAAGGGTGATAAAGGTGTGCATGCTAGGTTTGTTGGTACACCAATTATGGGCCCAAAGAAGAAGGCCATTTGGGTACCAAAGAGCTTAGTGACTAACCTCCAAGGACCCAAGCAAGTATGGGTACCTAAAAGACATTAAATTGTTTTGTAGGTAAATTACAAGGCCGGAGGAAGGCATTGGGTGCTTGATAGTGGGTGCTCTCAACATATGACCGGTGATTCAAGAATGTTCAACTCTCTCAAATCAAATGATAGTGGCATTGATAGTATCACATTTGGTGACAATAGCAAGGGTGATGTAAAGGCTCTTGGAAGGATTGCAATCTCTAATGATCATAGCATTTCTAATGTGCTCTTAGTTGAAAAGTTGAACTTCAATCTTCTTTCGGTTGCTCAATTGTGTGATCTCGGTTTCAAGTGCATATTTAGTGTTGATGATGTAGAGATAGTTAGTGTTGATGGCTCTAACTTGATCTTCAAAGGCTTTAGATATGAGAATCTATACTTGGTTGATTTCAATGCTAGTGACACTCAACTTTCAACATGCTTGCTCACCAAATCAAGTATGGGTTGGTTATGGCATAGAAGACTTGGTCATGTTGGCATGAAGCAATTGAACAAGTTAGTAAAGCATGACTTAGTTAGAGGCTTGAAGGATGTCACATTTGAAAAGGATAAGCTATGTAGTGCATGTCAAGCCGGAAAGCAAGTAGGCAACACTCATCCATTGAAGAGCATTATGAGTACTTCCAAGGCATTTGAGTTGTTGCACATGGATCTATTTGGGCCAACTACATACACAAGCATTGGTGGCAACAAGTATGGTTTTGTGATTGTGGATGATTTCACTAGATACACATGGGTATTCTTTCTTGTGGACAAGAGTGATGTATTTGACATATTCAAGAAGTTCATCAAGAGAGTGCAAAATGAGTTTGAGACCACAATCAAGAAAGTAAGAAGTGACAATGGAAGTGAGTTTAGAAACACAAGAGTTGATGAGCTATGTGAGGAGCTTGGAATCAAGCATCAATTCTCGGCCAAGTATACACCTCAATCAAATGGCCTAGTTGAAAGGAAGAATAGAACCTTAATTGATATGGCAAGATCAATGTTGAATGAGTATAATGTGAGTCATTCATTTTGGGCCGAAGCAATCAACACGGCTTGCTTCTATAGCAACCGCCTCTATTGCCACAAGTTTCTAGAGAAGACACCATATGAGATCTTAAATGGAAGAAAGCCCAACATTGCATACTTTCGGGTATTTGGTTGTAAATGCTATATCTTGAAGAAAGGCACTAGATTGAGCAAGTTTGAGAAGAAATGTGATGAAGGCTTCCTACTTGGTTACTCAACTACTAGCAAAGCTTATAGAGTTTGGAATTTGGCTAGTGGTTTACTTGAAGAGGTGCATGATGTTGAATTTGATGAAACAAATGGCTCTCAAGATGAAGAAGATAACTTGGATGATGTGAGAGGAACTCAATTAAGTAATGCTATGAAAGAAATGGATATTGGTGATATTAGACCAAAGCAAGTTATTAATGTAGATGACAACAAAGATCAAGTGCTCCAAAGTCCAATCACTCAAGCTAGTGGTTCTCTAGTGCAAAATCAAGCTAGTACATCATCTCAAGTGCAACAAGATCAACAAGTGGCTAGTTCATCATCTCCAACTCATGATCAACATCAACATCCAAGCAATCAAGTTCAAGTGCTTCAACCAACCAACATTGCAAGAGACCATCCATTGGATTCTATCATTGGTGACATACAAAGAGGAGTTCAAACTAGATCAAGATTGACATCATTTTGTGGTCACTCTTCTTTTGTGTCAATGGAAGAACCCAAGGACATTGATAGAGCATTGAGAGATCCGGATTGGGTAAATGCAATGCATGAAGAGCTCAACAACTTTAAGAGAAATGAAGTATGGGAACTAGTTGAAAGGCCTAAGGATCACAATGTCACTGGAACAAGATGGGTCTTTCGCAACAAGCAAGATCAAGATGGGATAGTAGTAAGGAACAAAGCAAGACTAGTGGCTCAAGGTTACACACAAATAGAGGGTCTTGACTTTGGTGAAACTTATGCCCCGGTTGCAAGATTGGAAGCAATTAGGATCTTACTTGCATATGCTTGTGCTCACAATATCAAGCTATATCAAATGGATGTAAAGAGTGCATTTCTCAATGGGTACATTCAAGAGGAGGTGTATGTGGAGCAACCTCCCGGTTTTGAAGATGACAAGAAACCCAATCATGTATACAAGTTAAGAAAGGCTTTGTATGGATTAAAGCAAGCACCTAGAGCATGGTATGAAAGATTGAGGGACTTCTTGCTATCCAAAGGATTTGTCATGGGCAAAGTCGATACAACACTATTCACCAAGAAGATTGGGAAAGACTTATTTGTATTGCAAATATATGTTGATGATATCATATTCGGTTCAACCAATCAAGATTATTGTGATGAGTTTGGGAAAATGATGGCAAAGTAATTTGAAATGTCAATGATTGGTGAACTTAGTTTCTTCCTTGGACTTCAAATCAAACAAATGAAGGAAGGAACATTTGTAAGCCAAACCAAGTACATCAAAGATATGATCAAGAAGTTTGGAATGGAAGATGCAAAGAGTATTACAACCCCAATGGGCACTAGTGGAAGTTTGGATAGTGACAAGAGTGGCAACATGGTGGATCAAAAGCTATATAGATCGATGATTGGTAGCCTACTCTATGTGACGGCATCAAGGCCCGATGTGATGTTTAGTGTATGTATGTGTGCAAGATTTCAAGCCTCACCAAGAGAAAGTCATTTGAAGGCAACAAAGAGAATATTGAGGTACTTAAAGCATACACAAGATGTTGGATTATGGTATCCCAAAGGTGCAAGCTTTGAGCTAGTTGGATATTCGGATTCCGACTATGCCGGTGATAAAGTGGAGAGAAAGAGCACTTCCGGGACATGTCAATTGTTGGGAAGATCACTTGTCTCATGGTCATCTAAGAAGCAAAATAGTATTGCACTATCTACCGCCGAAGCCGAATACATCGCCGCGGGTAGTTGTTGTGCACAAATCTTGTGGATAAAGGCAACATTGAAAGATTTTGGAATCAATTTCAAGAATGTGTCATTGCTATGTGACAATGAAAGTGCCGTGAAGCTAACCAACAATCCTGTTCAACATCAAAGAACAAAGCATGTTGATGTTCGCCATCACTTTATTAGAGATCATCAACAAAAGGGTGACATTGCTATTGAGAGTGTGGGCACCGAAGATCAATTAGCCGATCTATTCACCAAGCCACTTGATGAGAAGAGATTTCACAAGCTAAAAAATGAGTTGAACATACTTGACTTCTCCAACATGAGTTGATGCACCCCATATATGACATGCCTCTCCTTCGAGCCCTAAGGTACAATTGGTTGACATGTCATACATTCTATGCTAAGGACTTGTTTAGTGCATCTAGTCATAAGTTATATGTTCTAGGCTCATTCATGAAAATCAAATGAATTTGAAGTTTATATGGTACCACTATTGTTTCTATGACTTGTATGATCTAGTGGTAGCATATAACTTGTTTAAGTAGCTTGTGATCCTAAGTGTTTAATCTAGAAAACTTGTCTAAATACTTGCTTCAACATGGTGCATGATAACCCTTCTAGTAAGGTGTGAAGAAGCTTGCCCTTGGATCAAACCGAAGCATTTTATTTATGTAAGCAATCTAGGTTGAATCATAAACTTGATCCTCACCCCATTTTTCAACATGATAATCTATCTAAAGTTTGCTCCTTGTGGTCAATTGGTGCCAAAGGGGGAGAAATTGTTGTTCACAAAGATAGAACTCAAAGAGGAAGAAGCACAAAGGGGGAGAATTGATAAAAGAAGGGGATCAACTAAAATTTTGAGCACACAAGTAGGAGGAGCAAGCTCTTAAGCATGAATGTTGCATTTCCATGTGCACTTCATATGTATGATGCATAGTTATGCATTTCATTTTCTCCGATACATTGCTTGTGTGGTGACTTGCTAGTATAATTTGAATGATGCATTGAGGTACTAGTATGAATAGGAAGTAGTTAGATTTTTCTTGCTTCATGTTTTTCAAAATGGTACTAGAGCCTTGCTTATAATGTTGATCTCATGAGGTTTCTAGTTATGATTGTGCTTTTCCAAGTGGAATCTAACTACACAAGGTGCTAAGATGGTGTTTATCGCTACTCCGATGGTATCACGCTTCAAAGGTCTATAATCTAAAACACTTAGCACCTATTGGTAGACAATGCTCCTAATCTTTCCTATCTAACATGTATGCTTCCAAAATCCAAACATATAGCATACATGTAGGGGGAGCCATTGCTATCAATTTGAATTCATGATCACATGTCCATAATTCTTACACATGGTAATATACTTGGACAATGTGACATGGGTTCAATCAAAATTTTATTATAACATCTTTGTGAAAGGGTTGTCACCAATTACCAACAAGGGGGAGATTGAAAGTCCTATGTTTGGTGTTGGTAATTAGTGACAATGCCTATGTACTAATCCTATGCCTAAGTTGTATGTAGCATATGAGGATTAGTACACTCCAAGGTTGGCCACACTTGGATTTGGACGCAACCCTACGTGATCAAGGCAAAGGTATATGCTTAAGGGTTGTGTTTTAGTAACCAAGACACCTAGTGGGTGTGGTTACATTATAGGATAGATAGCCGTACTATAAAGAGGGGAATGACGCGGCTATTGAACTCCTAAGTGCCTCTAGATGTGCATTTCATGATCATATGCATTTGGATAGAACTAATATCGCCTCGGAAAATGATTGTGAAAATGCTAACACACTCACACATGACGAGATCACTTGGTGATGTTAGCACGTTTGCGACGGCGGTGGAGTTTGAGCGGTAGAGAGGGTTTGGGGTCTTCTCTCCCTCTCGCCGAGCGTGCGAGCGCGGGATTCAGGCGATTTCGGGGATATGAAATGCCTATTTTCCACTACACCGGAAGTCAGAAAAAGAAACGGAAGCGAACGGAGGTCACAATGGTGACCGGACGCTGCACCGGACGCGGTCACGGTGTGACCGGACGCGTCCGGTCAGTGTCCAGTATCTGCGCGTTTTTCAGTTGTTTGATCGGACGCGAGGCGCGTCCGGTCACAGGCGACCGGACGCGTCCGGTCGTCCAGGGAGCTTACTGGACTCCGACCGGACGCGGGTACTGTGGCGTCCGGTCAGTTCTTCAGCGCGTCCGGTCGCTGGTTCGTTTTGCGCGACTCAGTGCTAACCGGCGCGTCCGGTCAGTCACGGGACCGGCGCGTCCGGTCGTGACCAGCGCGTCCGGTCGTTGTGACCGGCGCGTCCGGTCAGTGTTTCAAAAAAGAACCGTTGCGCGACCGGCGCGTCCGGTCCACGCGACCAGCGCGTCCGGTCAGCGCGGATTGCGTCTATTCAAATTTCTAACGGCTATATTCGAAGGGGTACGTCTATAAATACTCGTTGGCCGGCTCAAGGCTCTCTCTCTCGAACATTTGACATACTTGTGAGCACTTTGAGCTAAGCAACTCCCCTCCCACTCATCTCTCTTGCTTCTTTGCATATTCGAAGTGAGATTGAGTGATCCAAGTGCATTTGCATTGTGAGATAGCATCTAGTTGGCACTTGGTGGTTGATTTGCTGCGGGAGTCTTGTTTCTCTTGGTGGTTGCCGCCACCTAGACGGTTTGTAGCAGCTTGGAGGCATTGGCAAGAGTTGGTGATTGTATCTTGGCCACCTCCGGTGATTGTAAGGGGTTTGTGCCTACCTCGGCGAAGAGCCAAAGGCAACGCTAGTGAATTGCTCGTGTCATTGCAACCTTTTGCCATTTGGTAGGTTCTTGTGGCGCCTTTTGAGAGGCTCGGTGTGTGACCAATTAGCCACCGAACCACGTGGTGAAGAGGGACACAACGGGGACTAGCGTGCCGGCAAGCACGTGAACCTCGGGATAAATCTTCATGTCATCACTTTCATATTGTGATTGATTGATCCCGGTGTTCGGTTATCTTGGTAATTCATTATTGATCATATTGGTTGGCTCAATACTTCGCCCCTCGGTGAAACTCTCCTAACTCAACTACGCATTACTTTCTTAGTTATTTTTGCTAGCTAGTTAGCTTTGCTAGAGTAGCTCTTTTGTGTAGCTTGCTAGTTGTAGTTGTAGTTACCTTCTCGGTTTGACTTGTGCGGTTGAGTGCAAATATAATAGAATTGTGAATTGGATAGGTGGCTTGCAAACACCCCGTAGGCTAAGCAAAACTCGCATCGTGCTATTTGTCGTATTGATAAACTTGTTTAGCTTGTCTTTGTAGAAAATTTTAAAAGGCTATTCACCCCCCCCTCTAGCCATCAAGACCTTTCATGTGTAAACTCATTTGTAGCTAACTATCTTCTTTCCCATAGGAAATGGTACAAGATCCCAAGTATTGTTATTTTCAAGAGCTGCTAGCTCCTCAAGCATTGCCTCCTTCCATCTTGGTTTATTTTTAGCTTCCCTCCAGTCCTTTGGGATCATCATTGATTGCAATGATGCCATAAAAGCTCGATAAATAGGAGATAGGGATTCATATGATACATAGTTAGCTATGTGATTCCCATCATCATCATTTCCACTTTCAAAACTGTACATTGCTAGAGGCTTTCTAGTAGTACTTCTTACTCCCTTCCTTAGAGCAATAGGTAGATCCAAATCCATAGAAGTATCAGCCTCTTCTCCCCCTATCTCCAACTCTGGGTTATCAGCTACCAAAAATTGTTTTTGTTCCACTATCTTTAGTTGATCTTCATTACGAGTGATCTCATCATAACTAGTTGTTGCTTGTATCTGGTTGTCTTTCCTTCTCCTTGTGTATACTCGTAAGTTTTCTCTGCATGTGATCTTCCACCTTCTCATTATGACTATCCCCTAGTATTTTGCTCTCCTCCTGAACACTACAAGGAGAGTCAAGATTGACAAATAGATCACTTAAATCATTTCTTTCCCTATAGAAAGGAACAAACTCTCTAAAGGTCACATCCATACTGACAAACATGCGGTGCTCTGATGGACTCCAACATTTATAACCCTTTTGCCCAGAAGAATAGCCCACAAAGATGCACTTAATGGCTTGAGGATCTAACTTCCCAACTAAAGGTCTATGATCTCTAACAAAGCAAGTGCACCCAAAAACCTTTGGGGGAACAACAAACTCATTTTTTTCCAAACAACATTTCATATGGACTTTACATCCCAAGTACTTTAGATGGCATGCGATTAATAAGATGAGTAGCGGTCACGACTGCCTCACTCCATAAGAACTTAGGCACATTCATAGTGTACATAAGTGAGCGAGCCACTTTCAAGAGATGTCAATTCTTTCTCTCGGCTACACCATTTTGTGGTGGTGTACTAGGACATGATGTCTGATGTATAATTCCTTCCTTGGAGAGAAAAGTCCTGAAGTCCTTATTTACATACTCAGTCTCATTATCAGTTCTGATAATTTGAATACGAGCATTGAACTGATTCTTTATACATGCATAGAAATCCTTAAAACATTCAAGTACCTCACATTTATGTTTCATAAGATATAACCATGTCATGTGAGAGTAGCAATCGATAAAGGTAACAAAATATTTTGCTCCACTCACAAAAACACTACGAAAAGTCCATACATCAGAGTGGATTAATATAAAAGGTGACAAACTTCGCAACCCCCTGCTAACATATGAGGTTCTAGTTTGTTTGCCAAACTCGCATGCATCACATACTAACTTACGTCTATCCACCATATTCATTTCACAAGGAAACATTCTACCCATAATATCAAAGGATATATGTCCCAATCGATAGTGTAAAAGCATTACCTTAGCCTCATCTTCACTTGCAATAGCTAAAAGAGCAAGACATATTGCTTCATCTTCCTTACTTCTATCAAGAGACCACAATCCATTATGTCGAACTCTAGTCCCAAGTCTTCTTCTAGTCTTCCTTTCCTAAATTAAGCAATTTTCACGATCAAGAGAGACCGAACAATCCATTTGATCAACCAATGAACTTATTGAAACCAAATTAACTGGGAAGGATGGTACATATAATATTGACAATAATGTGATAGATGGAGTGCATTGCACCATGCCAATACCTTTAATGGGTCAAGATGTTCCATCATCGGTTTGGATTGTTTCTTTATGAGAATATGGGTATGGTGTATATGATGCAAATTCACTAGGCATACCCGTGACATGTCTAGATGTGCCTAAATCTAATATCCAATTTGAATTAGAATTTGAAATAGGCGCAAGAGCTTGATTTAATACACCTGGGTCTGAATGAACAAGATTGGCAACATTGTCCACTGAAGTTGTCGTCCCTTGATCATTTGACTTTAGATCCTTCTCATCCTTTCGTAGCCTTCTCAATTCTTCCAATTCAGTTGCTCGAATTGTGACCAAATCAGATGTACCTTTCCCAGTCATAGCAAAATTAGCTTTATACCCTCTTCTTCCACCACGGCTTTCACCTCCTCTTGGTGCACCTCTGAAATTGCATCTTCCTCTCCCACTGTTGAACTTGGATTGTTGGGGACAATCATGACTCAAGTGACCCTTCTCACCACAATTGTAACATACCCTAGTCTCATTGGATTCTGTCACCACAAAATCTGGACGAGGTGGAGGTGAAACATTGTTTTCCATTAAGTTTAGTCTACTCTCCTCTTGTGCCATGGCAGCTATAACTTCCTCTAGACTAGGAAGACTGGATTGATGGAAAATAGCATTTCATCTGCCCCTCAAATTTTGTGTTTAAACCTCTTAGAAATTGTAGCACCCTTTTCTTTTTCAGCCATTTCTTAACCCATGCCACATAGTCAGGATGTGGCAATTCAATAGGGTCATAGTGGTCTAAATCAGCCCATAATCGCTTCAATTCAGCAACATAATCCATCAAAGATAGCTCCCTTTGCTTGAGTGATAAATTCTATCATCTGTTTCTGCTAACAGCATAACATTCCCAGTACCTGAAAACATCTTTGATACAACTTCTCATATTCCAGAAGCAGTAGCACTAGTATCTACTGTAACACCCTAGGTGTTTAGCTCCTTAATTGCATTGCATTTGCATGAGCATAAGCAAGCATCATTCATTTCATGCATAAGCTTAATATGTTATATTTCATGTGAAGTAAAGGTGAGTAAGGTGCAACACACAAGTACCTTATGTGCAATTTCCTTTGTGAGATATGTCAACCACTTTAGTGTAACATAATTAGCAAGTATTATGCAACACACTCATGCAACATGTGCAACATGAGCTTGCAACATTTGGGTGAAAGTATTGAATTACTTGTGCCAAAGTATGTGACACTAGGAATTTTGTGCAACCAAGGTGTAGAGTGGCTAATTAGGTCTTATAACACCTTAATTACATTTAGGGTAAGTAGTGGAGCAATGTTCATGTTGACCAAAATTACCAAATTGCCCTTCCAAATGTTGTTGACTAAGTTGGACCCCTAGAGTGATCTGGTTTGACCAATTAAAAAGTCCAATTTAGAGATCTTGCATGGAGGAGCAACCTTAAGCAAAGTTGTAGAGAATTTCATGAGGAACAAAAGTTCTAATGTGGCCATCTCATGAAAATGAACAGAACATGCTCAAAAATGGCCCACAAGTCAGTATTAGGGGCTGTTTTGGGACTTAGCAAATTTTGGCTAAGTGTGAAGCTGAAAACCGTTTCACTGTACCTCACTTTGACAACTTGTAACTCACAAACTAGGCCAAACCAGTCCTGGAGCCAATTGACAAAGTTGTTGTCCACACATAGCTCTACAACATTGTCAATATCACCATCACCTAGTTCTAAATGGTTTAGGAGATATGGTGTCTAGAAAATCGGGTTTCAGTCGGCTTAGTGACTGAAACTAAGTTTCAGTTTCAAGGGGCACCACTTTGAAGCCTTGTAGTTTCAAATCCAGGCCGAACCAGCCCAAACTCCAATTGACAAACTTGTAGTCCTCATGTAGCTCTACAACATTGCCAACATCACCCACGTCTGGTTCTCACTGGTTTGGGAGTTAATCGTCGACGAAGCTGCTCTGTCAGTCGAACAAGGACGACCTCCATTCAGTAAACGGCGACGCCACGCAGCCGGCTCGCGTCGTGGCGCTCGGGCAGAGCCCGGTGGCCGCATGGCGCGTGCGTGCTGCTGTCGTCTCCACGTCGCGAGCTCACGTGCGGGAGTGAAGTGGGAGTCGACACCTCAATTCCCAGCACTCACGCCACTCCCTCCTCCATTCCCTCGCTCTCTGGTCCGACGAGCAGTGCCACTCCGACCCCGCCACGGCCGGGCAAGCTCACCACCGCATGGTAGCCTACCTAACTTCACCCACAGCTCCGCCTTAGGCTCCCTGACCTTCCCCTACATCGCGCTTGACCCATTTCGTAGAGGTGAGGAGGTATTGTCGACTTTCTCTCCACTGGAGCTCACCGGAGTATCGCCGCCGCCACGGTCCACCGTGGCCAGCTCCCCTCCCTCATTCTCCTCCTGTCATGAACCTCGTTCTCACCTTCGTAATCTGTGGGGATGCTTGTGGCGAGACCTTACCGTGGGATGCGACCTCGCCGGAGCGGAACACGACGACCACCGTCGTCGCGCTCACCGCCCCGCATCACGGCGCTCCGTGGCTGGGGTGGTTAGGGCCTCTCTCCATCTCCCTTCCTACCTCAATAGCTCCGCCTAGCTGCAGTGAAGCTCGTACCGAGCTTAGCTGGGACCGTGCGGCCTCACCGGCGGCGGTACACCGCCACCCGACCCTCACCGGCCGCCGCTCACGGTGGCGAGCCCCTCCCACTCCAACCCAAGCCGTCCTTCTTGCACGAATCGAAGCACCATGTGACGGAGAACGCGAGGGTGTGCTTGGTTTCCCGAGCGAGCTCCCCTCCGACGAGCTTGAGCTCGTCGGAGCTCGCGGTTCGCCGCCCCTCTGCCCTCTATCACTGACCGCGGGGACCCACCTGTCAGGTGCCGCGCGTGGGCGGGAGCCCGAGCGGGCCGCGCGCGCGCCGTGGGCCGTGTCCTTTCCCGGGCCGGCCCAGTATAAAAGGATATCTTTTTCATTTTTATTTATTTTTGCTACAGAATTTTGGTTAAGTTTGGAAAATGTAGATCTAGGGTTTTACTTGCCCAAAAAATTATGAGATAAATTTTGTTGGGATCTACAGGATGTGTAGTATTTTAGAAAAATATAAATTTGTTATGTGATGTTTGTTTTCTGGGATATTTAAATAGGTCCTTGAAATGTGTTTTAAATCACATGCAAACTTGTTTAAATTATATCTTGAGTTTCATTGTTCCAAAAATTATGAAATTTGGTGAGTAGGCTAATTTATACTTGCTCTAGCTTTGGTAAAAATTTGGGCAGTAGTGCTTAAGTACTTTTCAAGTTATCAAGCTATATTGTGATTCTAGGAAATATTTAAATGAATTTTAGTAATTTTTCTACATGTGCAATGTTCTTATAAATTTTTGGAGAATATCTTGGTACCCTAGAGTGTCTAAGAAAATTAAGAAATCTGTTGTTTGACACTTTTTACTGTGCTTTGTTATTTATACAAAAATCAGCCTTTTTGGCTTGGGAATTTTGTGTAGGAAGTTCCTGTGAATAAATTTGTTCAAATTTTTACAGTAGCCTCTTTTTTGGGTCAGAGAGTCTCCTGTAATTTTTGTAGAATTTTAGGAGCAGTTTACATATATGTTTGAAATTCCACTTAATTACTTAAGTACATTAAGAAATGAGTTTAAATAAATATTCTAGGTGGGCACACCTTACTTTCTGGTGTTTTTGTGACCTTTGTGAACTTGTAGTAGTATTAGTTTGGTCTTAGAGAATGTTTGCCACATCAATAAATATTTAATCTTTGCAATTTTAGGTTTTCTGGACAGCTGATAGTATTTCTAGGTTTGACCTTGGATAAAGGTGGTTGCTGGAAAACTTGTAAATACCAAAGTTGTAGTAAAATTTGTAAATGAGCTTGTGTCAAAAATTGGGAGCATTTGGCTTAGTAGTTTGGGAGTTATTGCTGTTTAAAGTGACAGTCCAGAAGTGACTGCTCTCTGTTTAGAGAAAGCAGATTCTGGAACTTTAGAATTTCGACTAGGTAAACTTTGGAATTTAGTGCTGTGGTCTGAAAACAAATTGTGGTGCATTTCTTGAGCTTTCCAGATTGTCTTAGATCATATCTTTTGGAGTTAGGAATCTTCAGTTATGTCAGAATCTTTGAGCTGCTGTCCAGAATAACTTACTATGGTAACCTAAGTAATATTACTCTTGTATTGTTAGGTTAGGGCCTTAACCGAAGAAGAACAGCTGTATCTTATGTTGAGTAGCTTAGGTAAGTACTTCTCCTTCGGAGAAGAGATTTGCACGTACTAATAAAGTAACTTGAATAGAGTATTTTATTTTCTGAAATGCATTTCATTCCGAGCATGTTGCACCCATTTATGCATCCATGATATTTATTGTGCATTCATGCAATAGGTGTACCGGAGGGGGTAACTCTCCTCGAATTCGAGCCTGTGATTCCGGAGGAAGTCCAGGACCAGCCGGAGCAGCTAGAGGAACCAGCCGGCGGCGAAGCTCCTGCCGAAGATCTACCTGAGTGTCCTGACCACCGGCCTTCGACCTTTCTAAAAGGCAAGCCCCGGTGCATGCTGAACCTACTATTTTATAAATTAATCTTGAGTACTTTTAATTGTTTAATGCATTAAGTTGTAGGAGTTATATGAAAACACTTGTTGCATTATACCTGTCCTTGTCCAGATATCGTACTTAATCCTATATTAGGTTTAGGCACGTGTCAATGCTTAGCCCTGCTTAGTACGGTAGAAGTCGGGTGATTTCCGGTCATCCGCGAGATGTAGGAAGGAGTCACGAGTGGCTTTATGGCTATCGTGGATGGAACCATGCTTAAAAATGAAATTGAGACCGAGCGGGAGTTCGATAGTACAGCCGCAAGACACTTCACGTCTTGGGTGTGGAGCTATGCCCGTCTGAGTCGTTTAAGGACCGATTCGCTGTACGTCCTTGAGTCATATTGAACGCAGTCTAACACTTAGTTGGCCGGATAAGCCGTTCCGACCGCGAAGTCGAGTAATGTGATTCAGGCCGAGAATCGAACGGTAGGTTGCTTCTTGGAGGAGAGAAAGGATGTGCTTGGGGACATTGGCGTGAGACCAAGGGGGGGTTAGAGTCCCTATCACCTGGCAGAGTGTCGCCCTTGGGTCGCGACATTATTCGGACCCGCGATTCCTGAATCATATGAAACGGTGGCCTGTGCGACCCTGGCAGGGGTCTGCACGGTGAGTGTTAGAAATACCCCTCTAGCTGGATAGGAATTCGATTCGAATCGTCGTCGCTCCCGGTTAGTGAGCACTTGACTTGAGCAGCGGCAACGTAGATCTCATTAAATGAACCGGTGGTTAAGGGAATGATACAATGTTGCCACAATTCATACCTGCTCTGGATATAATGATGATAATTGTTTGATTATAATCAAGTGCATGTTTAGTACAGGTGCTAAGATAGATGACAGGTAAATGCTAAAAATAACTGCTAGTACAGGCTATAAGAGTTTCAATTACTTATGCCTTTATGCAAAATGTTATGTCAGCTAGCCTCTTGTTTAAGCCTTGCATAATCCTTGGTGTCATCTTATTTCTGGTTTTCGACGGGTAAGTCTAGCTGAGTACATTCCAGTACTCAGGGTTTATTCCCTCCTGTTGCAAATGATATGCTCCATCAAGGCTTCTGCAAAACTTGTCTCCACCCTGCGGGTGAAGAAGACTAGATCACTTGGGCGTGATCATCTTTTATGTACTTTCCTCATGCTTTTGTGGGTTGTTGATCATCAAGACTGGCAGTAGTTAAACATCTGGTGTGTGTTTGCTTCCGCTACTTTTATAAACTTGGTTTGTAATAATTGCGACTCCGTTTGTGTAAACTTATTTCAGAACTACTTGTGAAATGTAACGTATGATGTTGTATGTTGAATGATGCGATCCTGGTTGTAAGCAAGTTGGCTTGAAATCCTTCGTGGTTTCGATTGACTACCGGGATTATATGGGCTCAAGTTCGAAAATTTGAGCACTTCGGTGCTTGTTTTTGTACTTGTGCTCTTATAATTTGGTCGGTTCTGTTACAGCTGGTACCGGAGCATAATTCAACATTAAACACATCGTATGAGTATTTAAAAACAAAAGTATTTGATTATGAAAAAGGGTTAAAACACTAAAAATTATTTTTAGGTATGCCAGTGATCACATCCCTTAGCCCAAATAAGGACTCTTAGGTGGTTTATTATAAAGACTAACTTGGGGGCCTTGTTTGTTTTTGTTTCGTCGTCCATACGGCGTGATATTGTATGGATGCCATCCACTTGGGTGGTAATGTATAGATCAATTGCCTCGACGCTCTGGTAAGTGTGAGTTGTGAGAGCATGATCGTCCAACCGGCGATCTAGGGGAGCGTAGTTTTGGTGACTTGCATACTTACATGTTTAAACCATGTAATTACGTAAGCACTTAATTGTGGGAACCTTTATATCGGGTAGCTTTGATACTGAAGTATATACATCAGGGGATGTGTATATGGAAAGTATTTAAATTACTGCTTTCTTGTGTGCATATATTGGGAAACTGTTGGGCTAAAATGAGGTTTTCTGCAGGTGCACTAACAGCGTAACGAGTAGACCGATAGTTTCGCTTATATGAGAGAACGTATGTATGCCACCGCCTAGCGTTAGAACTTTAGGTTTATACTAAGGTGAGAGGGCATACGGAACGTGCATGCATCATGTTTAATTATATCATACATATCATTTACTCCCTCCTTAAAAATTTCCGTACTCCCGACTAAATTAAATTTCGTATCCCCTAAATGATCCTCACTTTAAGTCGTATCTTGTTGCTACAGATGGCACGTACCAAGAGGACCGCTCGCAAGTCCACTGGGGGCAGGGCACCTCGTCACCAGCTCGCTCCACGTGAGCCCCGCCCTGAGCCTACTGAGGTGGAAAGGCTGAGGGCAGAGTTGGCTGAAGTGACTGCTGCCCGGAATGCAGCGCGTCAGCAACTGGAGCAAGTGATCCGTGATCGTGACCAGGAAACCCTTGCAGTCCAGAGATTGACAGTAGCAAACCGCAACTGTCAACGCATGCTGGTCCGTGTCATGAACCAGAGGGATGAAGCCTGGCACGAGGAGAACGTTCTGAGAGCTCGTCAGTTTGAGCTCGAATAGCAGTTGGAGAATGCTGAAGAATACAATGACAATCTTCATGAAGAAGTGCACCGCCTGAACAACCAGTTAAATCCTCTGCTGCCTAGAAATATCAACGCAGATGAGGACATAGGTTCGGGAATCTTCATGGCTGAAAATGATGATGAAGTGGAGGTCAACGGACCCCAAGATGCCGAACCAGAGGAAGAACCAGAAGAAGAAGAAGATGAGGAGTTAGAGCCTGTTAGTGATAAGGACGGCGGGGAGATCCTTGACACCGACTCTGAGGACGATGCTTAGAGTAGTTATCACGTAGCTATGATGTTAGGATCGTCTTTTGTGCCTCCTGGGGTTGGAGTGAGGCTTTGTAATAACTTGACTTTTTGGATGTAAGGTCGAACTCTATGTTTCCTGGATGTTAGTTGGAACCTGTTAATTTCGATCGCAATTGGATGTCTTATTGTGTTGCGTTCGATGATGGTGTCACGATTAGTACCCTTCGGTGCCGCGACGAAACCGAGGGCCTCCTATGGCGCGCGACATAAGGCTGTGCTGCTTGGCACGCGCTGGTATCGAGGTGGCTAGTCATGATCCACCATGGAACTCTACCGTTGAGAAGTCTCCTTGTGGTCAGTTTGAAGTAGCTTTCTCAGTCAACTAAAAACTTTAAAATCGAATCCAAGTACCGGGCAAAAGATCAAAAATCACATAGATTTTAACGTAAACGGTTCAGTAACTGCTGTGCTCCTTGTGTGTGAGCCTTTATCAAAGTACATCTTTGTGGATACTCTCGCATGATTGCGCCAATTGATCCGCTTGAATGGATTGTGCGGTTGTGATGAATTATTGTGCCATGAGTATTTTGAGAAGTCCATTTCATGAAGTCAGTTTGACATATTTACAATAATTCATCTACAAATTTTCCACATCGTCAGTGCTCATTGGCTATGCATTTTGCAGATGTCGTACAATCTTCGTCGGGGTCGTGGCAATGAGGATGAGGAACAGCCACCCCCTCCGCCACCACCTACCCCGGCTGAGCTGATGCAGACAGTGGTCGAAGGGCAGCGCATGCTGGCAGATGCTATGCGCCAGCTGGCCAACCGGGAAGCTCGTCCTGGCCGCCAGGGCCCTGAACCCAATCAGTACAGTGATTTCAAAGACTTTCTTGATACTAAGCCCCCGCTCTTTAAGGAGGCGGAGGAACCGCTGCAAGCTGATGAGTGGTTGAACACTATTGAACAAAAGTTTCGTCTGCTTCGCTTGACTGATGAGCTAAAGACTGAATATGCTTCTCACCAGTTGCATGGTCTAGCGGGTATTTGGTGGAGCCACTATCGTTCCACATTGCCTGCAAATGTCCCTATTGCTTGGGACCAGTTCAAGGCTGCATTCCGTGGGAACTATATTCCTCCAGGTCTTATGGCAATCAAGCACACAGAATTCATGAGGCTGTCGCAGGGAAATAAAAGGTTGACTGAATATCTATAATCTTTCAACAACCTGGCAAGGTATGCCACAGAGTTTGTGGATACCGATTCCAAGAAAATTACTAGCTTTAAAAGAGGCCTAGGCCCGAAGCTGATGAAGACTATGGGCACTAGCAAGTGCACTACTTTCAATGAATTTATCAGTGATGCTCTGACTCAAGAGAACAACAATGCTATCTATTCTGCCTCTAAGAGCCGCAAAAGGGCCATTGAGGCGAGTGCTTCACAGTCTCGAGCTCCAGCTGCCCCGAGGGCTCCTCCTCGCCCTCCTGCCACGAATGCTAAGTTCCGTCCTCCACAAAAGAAGGCGCCAGTGAAGACTGGGTTTCGTAAGGCATATACAGTGGCTCTGCCAAAGAGTAATTCGGGCCAAGGCAGCTCCAGTGTCCCTCCTAGCAACATGCCTTGCTGGAACTGCAACAAGCCAGGCCATTGGTCCAGGAATTGTCCTTACCCCAAGAAGAATGTCAACCAAGGTGGCCGTCAGGGGCACGCTCATTATAACAGTATCGAGGAAATTCCATCTGGTGAAGTTGTCACCGCTGGTAAGTTCCTAGTTGACCAACATCCTGCTGTGGTACTTTTTGATTCGGGTGCTTCGCATTCCTTTATCAGTCCTAAGTTTGCATCAGAGTTTGCACACAAATTGCATACTGTTGAAGGTGGGGGTTATTGTATTAGCGCAGCAAGTGGGAATATTTCCACAAATAAAGTAGTGGGAAATCTTGAGCTTGCGATAGAAGGGCGAAAGTACTCGCTTGCCTTAGTGGTTTTGCCGGGCTTAGGCATAGATGTTATCTTGGGTATGAATTGGATGAGTCAGAATGGGGTACTCATTGATACATCCACTCGGGTAGTTATGCTCAGAGATCCTACAGATCAAAAGGGTTTTCTAGTACAACTTCCCAGAAAAGTTGATTTGTCTGGAGAAGTTCATGCTGTGCAAGCAAAGGCATTGGTCGAAATTCCAGTAGTAAATGAGTATCCGGACATTTTTCCCGATGATTTGCCGGGGCTCCCTCCAGATCGGGATGTGGAATTTAAAATTGAGTTGTTGCCTGGCACGGCTCCCATCTCTAGGAGACCCTATAGGATGCCTCCGAATGAACTAGCTGAACTTAAGGTGCAATTGAATAAACTTTTGAAGAAGGGGTTGATTCGTCCTAGTTCGTCGCCGTGGGCATGTCCTGCCATCTTTGTAAAGAAGAAGGATCAGTCGTTGCGGATGTGTGTAGATTATAGACCTCTCAATGCAGTCACTGTCAAAAATAAGTATCCTCTACCACGTATCGACATCTTGTTCGATCAGTTGTCTAAAGCTAAAGTTTTCTCCAAGATCGATCTAAGATCTGGCTACCATCAAATTAAAATCCGCCCGGAAGATGTTCCAAAGACAGCCTTTTCTACCAGATACGGTTTTATGAGTATCTTGTTATGTCTTTCGGCTTGACAAATGCCCCCGCACACTTTATGTACTTGATGAATTCGGTGTTTATGCCTGAATTGGACAAGTTT
Source organism: Saccharum hybrid cultivar R570 (assembly GCA_038087645.1). Classification (NCBI taxonomy): domain Eukaryota; kingdom Viridiplantae; phylum Streptophyta; class Magnoliopsida; order Poales; family Poaceae; genus Saccharum; species Saccharum hybrid cultivar. The sequence goes on from JAQSUU010000100.1 coordinate 2,616,910, forward strand.
GTGGTGGTATTTATTGATGACATCCTGGTATATTCTGTGAATGAGGAGGATCACACTGAACATCTGCGTATAGTCCTCACAAGACTGCGTGAACATCAACTTTATGCAAAGTTCAGTAAGTGCGAATTCTAGCTTCGTGAAGTACCTTTCCTTGGGCATGTGTTGTCCGATGGAGGAATTATGGTGGACCCCGCCAAGGTACAAGAAGTACTTAACTGGAAAGCTCCTATCTCGGTTCACGAGGTTCGGAGTTTTCTTGGTTTGGCTGGCTATTATCGTCGCTTCATCCCAGATTTCTCCAAAATAGCCAAGCCAATGACTCGGTTGCTGCAAAAAGACACCAGGTTTGTCTGGACTCCTGAGTGTGATGCGGCTTTTCACAAACTGCGAACTCTCCTAACCTCAGCTCCGGTTTTGGCACAACCGGATATCGAGAAACCATTTGATGTTTATTGTGATGCCTCAGGCATAGGTTTGGGAGGTGTTCTGATGCAGGAAGGCCGAGTGATTGCATATACCTCTCGACAACTTCGGAAGCATGAGGCGAATTATCCAACGCATGACTTAGAACTCGCCGCAGTTGTTCATGCTTTGAAAGCCTGGCGACACTATCTGTTGGGCAATGTTTGCAATATCTACACAGACCACAAAAGCCTCAAATACATCTTCACCCAACCCGAGTTAAATATGCGTTAACGAAGATGGCTCGAGTTGATTAAGGATTATAACCTTCAAGTGCACTATCATCCTGGCAAGGCAAATGTGGTTGCGGATGCTTTAAGCCGTAAGTCTCATTGCCATTCCTTAGTTGAAACTGATTTTCATCGATCTCGCCTTCTACATCCAGCAGTCTTGTACAACATCACTGTCAGTTGTACTCTCAAAAGCAGAATTATTGAGCTCCAAAAGACTGACACTGGTATATTCCACATCAAGCGTAAGATGAAAGAACAAGAAACTACACAGTTCAGGATAGATGAAGAGGGTGTACTATGGTTCAAGGATAGGTTAGTTGTGCCTAAGGACCGGGAGCTTCGAAATGATATTATGTCTGAAGCACACTCCTCTAAGTTGTCCATCCATCCTGGTAGCAATAAGATGTATTATGATTTGAAGCCATACTATTGGTGGACCAAGATGCGGAAAGAGATAGCTGCATATGTGGCTAGGTGTGACACCTGCTGTAGAGTTAAAGCTGTGCACATGAAAGCTGGGTTGCTTCAACCACTGTCTATCCTAGGTTGGAAATGGGAAGAGATAAGTATGGATTTCATTGTCGGTCTTCCTCCTACTGTCAAAAATCATAACTCCATCTGGGTAATTGTGGATCGTTTGACCAAATCAGCTCACTTCATTCCAGTTAGAGTGGACTATCGTCCCACTGACTATGCTGAGTTGTATTTCAATCAGATAGTCCGGCTCCATGGGATACCTCGTACTATCATATCTGACCGTGGTCCCCAGTTCACTGCTCGCTTTTGGGAGCACTTGCATCATCTTCTGGGAACTAAGTTAGTGAGAAGCTCTGCTTATCACCCCCAGACATCAGGACAGACGGAACGGGTTAACCAAATCTTGGAAGATCTGTTGCGGGCATGTGTCATTTCATCCAAGGGTTCTTGGGAAAAATGGTTACCTCTAGCCAAGTTTTCGTACAATAATAGTTATCAAGAGAGTATTAAGATGGCTCCATTCGAAGCTTTGTACGGTCGTAAGTGTAGAACTCCACTAAACTGGGTAGAAGCTGGTGAAAGGAGATTTTATGGTATTGCTTTTGTTGAGGAAGCTGAGGAACAAGTCCATACCATCCAAAAACATATGGCTGCAGCCCAAGCTAGACAGAAAAGTTATGCTGATCGTCGTAGAAAACCACTCGAGTTTGAAGTTGGGGACTTCGTGTATCTGAAAGTTTCTCCAATGAAGAGTGTCCAACGTTTTGGTGTTAAGCGGAAACTTGCGCCAAGATACGTGGGTCCTTTCCAGATCATAGGCAAGAGTGGAGCTGTTGCGTATAAAATCCAGTTACCTCCAGAAATGAGTACCATATTCAACGTCTTCCATGTATCTCAGCTCAAAAAGTGTCTTCGAGTTCCTGAGGAAAGAGTTCCGTTAGGAGATATCAGGCTGGAATCCGATCTAACTTACGAAGAAAAGCCAGTCCGAGTGATCGATACTCAGGAACGAGTGACTAGAAGCAAAGTGGTTAAGTGGTATAAAGTAATGTGGAGTAATCAGGGTAGTGAAAGTGACGCTACATGGGAACGGGAGGACTATTTGCGGGATGGTTATAAGGAATTCTATGAAAAATGGTACGCTTTCCAAATCTCGGGACGAGATTTTTATAAGGGGGGAGGGCTGTAACACCCCACGTGTTTAGCTCCTTAATTGCATTGCATTTGCATGAGCATAAGCAAGCATCATTCATTTCATGCATAAGCTTAATATGTTATATTTCATGTGAAGTAAAGGTGAGTAAGGTGCAACACACAAGTACCTTATGTGCAATTTCCTTTGTGAGATATGTCAACCACTTTAGTGTAACATAATTAGCAAGTGTTATGCAACACACTCATGCAACATGTGCAACATGAGCTTGCAACATTTGGGTGAAAGTATTGAATTACTTGTGCCAAAGTATGTGACACTAGGAATTTTGTGCAACCAAGGTGTAGAGTGTCTAATTAGGTCTTATAACACCTTAATTACATTTAGGGTAAGTAGTGGAGCAATGTTCATGTTGACCAAAATTACCAAATTGCCCTTCCAAATGTTGTTGACTAAATTGGACCCCTAGAGTGATCTGGTTTGACCAATTGAAAAGTCCAATTTAGAGATCTTGCATGGAGGAGCAACCTTAAGCAAAGTTGTATAGAATTTCATGAGGAACAAAAGTTCTAATATGGCCATCTCATGAAAAATGACCAGAACATGCTCAAAAATGGCCCACAAGTCAGTATTAGGGGCTGTTTTGGGACTTAGCAAATTTTGGCTAAGTGTGAAGCTGAAAACCGTTTCACTGTACCTCACTTTGACAACTTGTAACTCACAAACTAGGCCAAACCAGTCCTGGAGCCAATTGACAAAGTTATTGTCCACACATAGCTCTACAACATTGTCAATATCACCATCACCTAGTTCTAAATGGTTTAGGAGATATGGTGTCTAGAAAATCGGGTTTCAGTCGGCTTAGTGACTGAAACTAAGTTTCAGTTTCAAGGGGCACCACTTTGGAGCCTTGTAGTTTCAAATCCAGGCCGAACCAGCCCAAACTCCAATTGACAAACTTGTAGTCCTCATGTAGCTCTACAACATTGCCAACATCACCCACGTCTGGTTCTCACTGGTTTGGGAGTTAATCGTCGACGAAGCTGCTCTGTCAGTCGAACAAGGACGACCTCCATTCAGTAAACGGCGACGCCATGCAGCCGGCTCGCGTCGTGGCGCTCGGGCAGAGCCCGGTGGCCGCGTGGCGCGTGCGTGCTGCTGTCGTCTCCACGTCGCGAGCTCACGCGCGGGAGTGAAGTGGGAGTCGACACCTCAATTCCCAGCACTCACGCCACTCCCTCCTCCATTCCCTCGCTCTCTGGTCCGACGAGCAGTGCCACTCTGACCCCGCCGCGGCCGGGCAAGCTCACCACCGCATGGTAGCCTACCTAACTTCACCCACAGCTCCGCCTTAGGCTCCCTGACCTTCCCCTACATCGCGCTTGACCCATTTCGTAGAGGTGAGGAGGTATTGTCGACTTTCTCTCCACTGGAGCTCACCGGAGTATCGCCGCCGCCACGGTCCACCGTGGCCAGCTCCCCTCCCTCATTCTCCTCCTGTCATGAACCTCGTTCTCACCTCCGTAATCTGTGGGGATGCTTGTGGCGAGACCTTACCGTGGGATGCGACCTCGCCGGAGCGGAACACGATGACCACCGTCGTCCCGCTCACCGCCCCGCATCACGGCGCTCCGTGGCCGGGGTGGTTAGGGCCTCTCTCCATCTCCCTTCCTACCTCAATAGCTCCGCCTAGCTGCAGTGAAGCTCGTACCGAGCTTAGCTGGGACCGTGCGGCCTCACCGGCGGCGGTACATCGCCACCCGACCCTCACCGGCCGCCGCTCGCGGTGGCAAGCCCCTCCCACTCCAATCCAAGCCGTCCTTCTTGCACGAATCGAAGCACCATGTGACGGAGAACGCGAGGGTGTGCTTGGTTTCCCGAGCGAGCTCCCCTCCGACGAGCTTGAGCTCGTCGGAGCTCGCGGTTCGCCGCCCCTCTGCCCTCTGTCACTGACCGCGGGGACCCACCTGTCAGGTGCCACGCGTGGGCGGGAGCCCGAGCGGGCCGCGCGCGCGCCGTGGGCCGCGTCCTTTCCCGGGCCGGCCCAGTATAAAAGGATATCTTTTTCATTTTTATTTATTTTTGCTACAGAATTTTGGTTAAGTTTGGAAAATGTAGATCTAGGGTTTTACTTGCCCAAAAAATTATGAGATAAATTTTGTTGGGATCTACAGGATGTGTAGTATTTTAGAAAAATATAAATTTGTTATGTGATATTTGTTTTCTGCGATATTTAAATAGGTCCTTGAAATGTGTTTTAAATCACATGCAAACTTGTTTAAATTATATCTTGAGTTTCAGTGTTCCAAAAATTATGAAATTTGGTGAGTAGGCTAACTTATACTTGCTCTAGCTTTGGTAAAAATTTGGGCAGTAGTGCTTAAGTACTTTTCAAGTTATCAAGCTATCTTGTGATTCTAGGAAATACTTAAATGAATTTTAGTAATTTTTCTACATGTGCAATGTTCTTATAAATTTTTGGAGAATATCTTGGTACCCTAGAGTGTCTAAGAAAATTAAGAAATCTGTTGTTTGACACTTTTTACTGTGCTTTGTTATTTATACAAAAATCAGCCTTTTTGGCTTGGGAATTTTGTGTAGGAAGTTCCTGTGAATAAATTTAGTTTAAATTTTTACAGTAGCCTCTTTTTTAGGTCAGAGAGTCTCTTGTAATTTTTGTAGAATTTTGGGAGCAGTTTACATATATGTTTGAAATTCCACTTAATTACTTAAGTACATTAAGAAATGAGTTTAAATAAATATTCTAGGTGGGCACACCTTACTTTCTGGTGTTTTTGTGACCTTTGTGAACTTGTAGTAGTATTAGTTTGGTCTTAGAGAATGTTTGCCACATCAATAAATATTTAATCTTTGCAATTTTAGGTTTTCTGGACACCTGATAGTATTTCTAGGTTTGACCTTGGATAAAGGTGGTTGCTGGAAAAACTTGTAAATACCAAAGTTGTAGTAAAATTTGTAAATGAGCTTGTGTCAAAAATTGGGAGCATTTGGCTTAGTAGTTTGGGAGTTATTGCTGTTTAAAGTGACAGTCCAGAAGTGACTGCTCTCTGTTTAGAGAAAGCAGATTCTGGAACTTTGGAATTTCGACTAGGTAAACTTTAGAATTTAGTGCTGTGGTCTAAAAACAAATTGTGGTGCATTTCTTGAGCTTTCCAGATTGTCTTAGATCATATCTTTTGGAGTTAGGAATCTTCAGTTATGTCAGAATCTTTGAGCTGCTGTCCAGAATAACTTACTGTGGTAACCTAAGTAATATTACTCTTGTATTGTTAGGTTAGGGCCTTAACCGAAGAAGAACAGCTGTATCTTAGGTTGAGTAGCTTAGGTAAGTACTTCTCCTCCGGAGAAGAGATTTGCACGTACTAATCAAGTAACTTGAATAGAGTATTTTATTTCTGAAATGCATTTCATTCCGAGCATGTTGCACCCATTTATGTATCCATGATATTTATTGTGCATTCATGCAATAGGTGTACCGGAGGGGGTAACTCTCCTTGAATTCGAGCCTGTGATTCCGGAGGAAGTCCAGGACTAGCCGGAGCAGCTAGAGGAACCAGCCGGCGGCGAAGCTCCTGCCGAAGATCTACCTGAGTGTCCTGACCACCGGCCTTTGACCTTTCTGAAAGGCAAGCCCCGGTGCATGCTGAACCTACTGTTTTATAAATTAATCTTGAGTACTTTTAATTGTTTAATGCATTAAGTTGTAGGAGTTATATAAAAACACTTGTTGCATTATACCTGTCCTTGTCCAGATATCGTACTTAATCCTATATTAGGTTTAGGCACGTGTCAATGCTTAGCCCTGCTTAGTACGGTACAAGTCGGGTGATTTCCGGTCATCCGCGAGATGTAGGAAGGAGTCACGAGTGGCTTTATGGCTATCATGGATGGAACCATGCTTAAAAATGAAATTGAGACCGAGCGGGAGTTCGATAGTACAGCCGCAAGACACTTCACGTCTTGGGTGTGGAGCTATGCCCGTCTGAGTCGTTTAAGGACCGATTCGCTGTACGTCCTTGAGTCATGTTGAACGCAGTCTAACACTTAGTTGGCCGGATAAGCTGTTCCGACCGCGAAGCCGAGTAATGTGATTCAGGCCGGGAATCGAATGGTAGGTTGCTTCTTGGAGGAGAGAAAGGATGTGCTTGGGGACATTGGCGTGAGACCAAGGGGGGGTTAGAGTCCCTATCACCTGGCAGAGTGTTGCCCTTGGGGTCGCGACATTATTCGGACCCGTGATTCCTGAATCATATGAAACGGTGGCCTGTGCGACCCTGGCAGGGGTCTGCACGGTGAGTGTTAGAAATACCCCTCTAGCTGGATAGGAATTCGATTCGAATCGCCGTCGCTCCCGGTTAGTGAGCACTTGACTTGAGCAGCGGCAACGTAGATCTCATTAAATGAATCGGTGGTTAAGGGAATGATACAATGTTGCCACAATTCATACCTGCTCTGGATATAATGATGATAATTGTTTGATTATAATCAAGTGCATGTTTAGTACAGGTGCTAAGATAGATGACAGGTAAATGCTAAAAATAACTGCTAGTACAGGCTATAAGAGTTTCAATTACTTATGCCTTTATGCAAAATGTTATGTCAGCTAGCCCCTTGTGTAAGCCTTGCATAATCCTTGGTGTCATCTTATTTCTGGTTTTCGACGGGTAAGTCTAGCTGAGTACATTCCAGTACTTAGGGTTTATTCCCTCCTGTTGCAGATGATATGCTCTATCAAGGCTTCTGCAAAACTTGTCTCCACCCTGCGGGTGAAGAAGACTAGATCACTTGGGCGTGATCATCTTTTATGTACTTTCCTCATGCTTTTGTGGGTTGTTGATCATCAAGACTGGCAGTAGTTAAACATCTAGTGTGCGTTTGCTTCCGCTACTTTTATAAACTTAGTTTGTAATAATTGCGACTCCGTTTGTGTAAACTTATTTCAGAACTACTTGTGAAATGTAACTTATGATGTTGTATGTTGAATGATGCGATCCTGGTTGTAAGCAAGTTGGCTTGAAATCCTTCGTGGTTTCGATTGACTATCGGGATTATATGGGCTCAAGTTCGAAAATTTGAGCACTTCGGTGCTTGTTTTTGTACTTGTGCTCTTATAATTTGGTCGGTTCTGTTACAGCTGGTACCGGAGCATAATTCAACCTTAAACACATCGTATGAGTATTTAAAAACAAAAGTATTTGATTATGAAAAAGGGTTAAAACACTAAAAATTATTTTTAGGTATGCCAGTGATCACATCCCTTAGCCCAAATAAGGACTCTTAGGTGGTTTATTATAAAGACTAACTTGGGGGCCTTGTTTGTTTTTGTTTCGTCGTCCATACGGCGTGATATTGTATGGATGCCATCCACTTGGGTGGTAATGTATAGATCAATTGCCTCGACGCTCTGGTAAGTGTGAGTTGTGAGAGCATGATCATCCAACCGGCGATCTAGGGGAGCGTAGTTTTGGTGACTTGCATACTTACATGTTTAAACCATGTAATTACGTAAGCACTTAATTGTGGGAACCTTTATATCGGGTAGCTTTGATACTGAAGTATATACATCAGGGGATGTGTATATGGAAAGTATTTAAATTACTGCTTTCTTGTGTGCATATATTGGGAAACTGTTGGGCTGAAATGAGGTTTTCTGCAGGTGCACTAACAGCGTAACGAGTAGACCGATAGTTTCGCTTATATGAGAGAACGTATGTATGCCACCGCCTAGCGTTAGAACTTTAGGTTTATACTAAGGTGAGAGGGCGTACGGAACGTGCATGCATCATGTTTAATTATATCATACATATCATTTACTCCCTCCTTAAAAATTTCCGTACTCCCGACTAAATTAAATTTCGTATCCCCTAAATGATCCTCACTTTAAGTCATATCTTGTTGCTACAGATGGCACGTACCAAGAGGACCGCTCGCAAGTCCACTGGGGGCAGGGCACCTCGTCACCAGCTCGCTCCACGTGAGCCCCGCCCTGAGCCTACTGAGGTGGAAAGGCTGAGGGCAGAGTTGGCTAAAGTGACTGCTGCCCGGAATGCAGCGCGTCAGCAACTGGAGCAAGTGATCCGTGATCGTGACCAGGAAACCCTTGCAGTCCAGAGATTGACAGTAGCAAACCGCAACTATCAACGCATGCTGGTCCGTGTCATGAACCAGAGGGATGAAGCCTGGCACGAGGAGAACGTTCTGAGAGCTCGTCAGTTTGAGCTCGAATAGCAGTTGGAGAATGCTGAAGAATACAATGACAATCTTCATGAAGAAGTGCACCGCCTGAACAACCAGCTAAATCCTCTGCTGCCTAGAAATATCAACGCAGATGAGGACATGGGTTCGGGAATCTTCATGGCTGAAAATGATGATGAAGTGGAGGTCAACGGACCCCAAGATGCCAAACCAGAGGAAGAACCAGAAGAAGAAGAAGATGAGGAGTTAGAGCCTGTTAGTGATGAGGACGGCGGGGAGATCCTTGACACCGACTCTGAGGACGATGCTTAGAGTAGTTATCACGTAGCTATGATGTTAGGATCGTCTTTTGTGCCTCCTGGGGTTGGAGTGAGGCTTTGTAATAACTTGACTTTTCGGATGTAAGGTCGAACTCTATGTTTCCTAGATGTTAGTTGGAACCTGTTAATTTCGATCGCAATTGGATGTCTTATTGTGTTGCGTTCGATGATGGTGTCACGATTAGTACCCTTCGGTGCCGCGACGAAACCGAGGGCCTCCTATGGCGCGCGACATAAGGCTGTGCTGCTTGGCACGCGCTGGTATCGAGGTGGCTAGTCATGATCCACCATAGAACTCTACCGTTGAGAAGTCTCCTTGTGGTCAGTTTGAAGTAGCTTTCTCAGTCAACTAAAAACTTTGAAATCGAATCCAAGTACCGGGCAAAAGATCAAAAATCACATAGATTTTAACGTAAACGGTTCAGTAACTGCTGTGCTCCTTGTGTGTGAGCCTTTATCAAAGTACATCTTTGTGGATACTCTCGCATGATTGCGCCAATTGATCCGCTTGAATGGATTGTGCGGTTGTGATGAATTATTGTGCCATGAGTATTTTGAGAAGTCCATTTTATGAAGTCAGTTTGACATATTTACAATAATTCATCTACAAATTTTCCACATCGTCAGTGCTCATTGGCTATGCATTTTGCAGATGTCGTACAATCTTCGTCGGGGTCGTGGCAATGAGGATGAGGAACAGCCACCCCCTCCGCCACCACCTACCCCGGCTGAGCTGATGCAGACAGTGGTCGAAGGGCAGCGCATGCTGGCAGATGCTATGCGCCAGCTGGCCAACCGGGAAGCTCGTCTTGGCCGCCAGGGCCCTGAACCCAATCAGTACAGTGATTTCAAAGACTTTCTTGATACTAAGCCCCCGCTCTTTAAGGAGGCGGAGGAACCGCTTCAAGCTGATGAGTGGTTGAACACTATTGAACAAAAGTTTCGTCTGCTTCGCTTGATTGATGAGCTAAAGACTGAATATGCTTCTCACCAGTTGCATGGTCCAGCGGGTATTTGGTGGAGCCACTATCGTTCCACATTGCCTGCAAATGTCCCTATTGCTTGGGACCAGTTCAAGGCTGCATTCCGTGGGAACTATATTCCTCCAGGTCTTATGGCAATCAAGCACATAGAATTCATGAGGCTGTCGCAGGGAAATAAAAGTTTGACTGAATATCTATAATCTTTCAACAACCTGGCAAGGTATGCCACAGAGTTTGTGGATACCGATTCCAAGAAAATTGCTAGCTTTAAAAGAGGCCTAGGCCCGAAGCTGATGAAGACTATGGGCACTAGCAAGTGCACTACTTTCAATGAATTTATCAGTGATGCTCTGACTCAAGAGAACAACAATGCTATCTATTCTGCCTCTAAGAGCCGCAAAAGGGCCATTGAGGCGAGTGCTTCACAGTCTCGAGCTCCAGCTGCCCCGAGGGCTCCTCCTCGCCCTCCTGCCACAAATGCTAAGTTCCGTCCTCCACAAAAGAAGGCGCCAGTGAAGACTGGGTTTCGTAAGGCATATACAGTGGCTCTGCCAAAGAGTAATTCGGGCCAAGGCAGCTCCAGTGTCCCTCCTAGCAACATGCCTTGCTGGAACTGCAACAAGCCAAGCCATTGGTCCAGGAATTGTCCTTACCCCAAGAAGAATGTCAACCAAGGTGGCCGTCAGGGGCACGCTCATTATAACAGTATCGAGGAAATTCCATCTGGTGAAGTTGTCACCGCTGGTAAGTTCCTAGTTGACCAACATCCTGCTGTGGTACTTTTTGATTCGGGTGCTTCGCATTCCTTTATCAGTCCTAAGTTTGCATCAGAGTTTACACACAAATTGCATACTGTTGAAGGTGGGGGATATTGTATTAGCGCAGCAAGTGGGAATATTTCCACAAATAAAGTAGTGGGAAATCTTGAGCTTGCGATAGAAGGGCGAAAGTACTCGCTTGCCTTAGTGGTTTTGCTGGGCTTAGGCATAGATGTTATCTTGGGTATGAATTGGATGAGTCAGAATGGGGTACTCATTGATACATCCACTCGGGTAGTTATGCTCAGAGATCCTACAGATCAAAAGGGTTTTCTGGTACAACTTCCTAGAAAAGTTGATTTGTCTGGAGAAGTTCATGCTGTGCAAGCAAAGGCATTGGCCGAAATTCCAGTAGTAAATGAGTATTCGGACATTTTTCCCGATGATTTGCCGGGGCTCCCTCCGGATCGGGATGTGGAATTTAAAATTGAGTTGTTGCCTGGCACGGCTCCCATCTCTAGGAGACCCTATAGGATGCCTCCGAATGAACTAGCTGAACTTAAGGTGCAATTGAATGAACTTTTGAAGAAGGGGTTGATTCGTCCTAGTTCGTCGCCGTGGGGATGTCCTGCCATCTTTGTAAAGAAGAAGGATCAGTCGTTGCGGATGTGCGTAGATTATAGACCTCTCAATGCAGTCACTGTCAAAAATAAGTATCCTCTACCACGTATCGACATCTTGTTCGATCAGTTGTCTAAAGCTAAAGTTTTCTCCAAGATCGATCTAAGATCTGGCTACCATCAAATTAAAATCCGCCCGGAAGATGTTCCAAAGACAGCCTTTTCTACCAGATACGGTCGTTATGAGTATCTTGTTATGTCTTTCGGCTTGACAAATGCCCCCGCACACTTTATGTACTTGATGAATTCGGTGTTTATGCTTGAATTGGACAAGTTTGTGGTGGTATTTATTGATGACATCCTGGTATATTCTGTGAATGAGGAGGATCACGCTGAACATCTGCGTATAGTCCTCACAAGACTGCGTGAACATCAACTTTATGTAAAGTTCAGTAAGTGCGAATTCTAGCTTCATGAAGTACCTTTCCTTGGGCATGTGTTGTCCGATGGAGGAATTATGGTGGACCCCGCCAAGGTACAAGAAGTACTGAACTGGAAAGCTCCTATCTTGGTTCACGAGGTTCGGAGTTTTCTTGGTTTGGCTGGCTATTATCGTCGCTTCATCCCGGATTTCTCCAAAATAGCCAAGCCAATGACTCGATTGCTGCAAAAAGACACCAGGTTTGTCTGGACTCCTGAGTGTGATGCGGCTTTTCACAAACTGCGAACTCTCCTAACCTCAGCTCAGGTTTTGGCACAACCGGATATCGAGAAACCATTTGATGTTTATTGTGATGCCTCAGGCATAGGTTTGGGAGGTGTTCTGATGCAGGAAGGCCGAGTGATTGCATATACCTCTCGACAACTTCGGAAGCATGAGGCGAATTATCCAACGCATGACTTAGAACTCGCCGCAGTTGTTCATGCTTTGAAAGCCTGGCGACACTATCTGTTGGGCAATGTTTGCAATATCTACACAGACCACAAAAGCCTCAAATACATCTTCACTCAACCCGAGTTAAATATGCGTTAACGAAGATGACTCGAGTTGATTAAGGATTATAACCTTCAAGTGCACTATCATCCTGGCAAGGCAAATGTGGTTGCGGATGCTTTAAGCCGTAAGTCTCATTGCCATTCCTTAGTTGAAACTGATTTTCATCGATCTCGCCTTCTATATCCAGCAGTCTTGTACAACATCACTGTCAGTTGTACTCTCAAAAGCAGAATTATTGAGCTCCAAAAGACTGACACTGGTATATTCCACATCAAGCGTAAGATGAAAGAACAAGAAACTACACAGTTCAGGATAGATGAAGAGGGTGTACTATGGTTCAAGGATAGGTTAGTTGTGCCTAAGGACCGGGAGCTTCGAAATGATATTATGTCTGAAGCACACTCCTCTAAGTTGTCCATCCATCCTGGTAGCAATAAGATGTATTATGATTTAAAGCCATACTATTGGTGGACCAAGATGCGGAAAGAGATAGCTGCATATGTGGCTAGGTGTGACACCTGCTGTAGAGTTAAAGTTGTGCACATGAAAGATGGGTTGCTTGAACCACTGTCTATCCCAGGTTGGAAATGGGAAGAGATAAGTATGGATTTCATTGTCGGTCTTCCTCCTACTATCAAAAATCATAACTCCATCTGGGTAATTGTGGATCGTTTGACCAAATCAGCTCACTTCATTCCAGTTAGAGTGGACTATCGTCCCACTGACTATGCTGAGTTGTATTTCAATCAGATAGTCCGGCTCTATGGGATACCTCGTACTATCATATCTGACCGTGGTCCCCAGTTCACTGCTCGCTTTTGGGAGCACTTGCATCATCTTCTGGGAACCAAGTTAGTGAGAAGCTCTGCTTATCACCCCCAGACATCAGGACAGACGGAACGGGTTAACCAAATCTTGGAAGATCTGTTGCGGGCATGTGTCATTTCATCCAAGGGTTCTTGGGAAAAATGGTTACCTCTAGCCGAGTTTTCGTACAATAATAGTTATCAAGAGAGTATTAAGATGGCTCCATTCGAAGCTTTGTACGGTCGTAAGTGTAGAACTCCACTAAACTGGGTAGAAGCTGGTGAAAGGAGATTTTATGGTATTGCTTTTGTTGAGGAAGCTGAGGAACAAGTCTGTACCATCCAAAAACATATGGCTGCAGCCCAAGCTAGACAGAAAAGTTATGCTGATCGTCGTAGAAAACCACTCGAGTTTGAAGTTGGGGACTTCGTGTATCTGAAAGTTTCTCCAATGAAGAGTGTCCAACGTTTTGGTGTTAAGCAGAAACTTGCGCCAAGATACGTGGGTCCTTTCCAGATCATAGGCAAGAGTGGAGTTGTTGCGTATAAAATCCAGTTACCTCCAGAAATGAGTGCCATATTCAACGTCTTCCATGTATCTCAGCTCAAAAAGTGTCTTCGAGTTCCTGAGGAAAGAGTTCCGTTAGGAGATATCAGGCTGGAATCCAATCTAACTTACGAAGAAAAGCTAGTCCGAGTGATCGATACTAAGGAACGAGTGACTAGAAGCAAAGTGGTTAAGTGGTATAAAGTAATGTGGAGTAATCAGGGTAGTGAAAGTGACGCTACATGGGAACGGGAGGACTATTTGCGGGATGGTTATAAGGAATTCTATGAAAAATGGTACGCTTTCCAAATCTCGGGACGAGATTTTTATAAGAGGGGAGGGCTGTAACACCCCAGGTGTTTAGCTCCTTAATTGCATTGCATTTGCATGAGCATAAGCAAGCATCATTCATTTCATGCATAAGCTTAATATGTTATATTTCATGTGAAGTAAAGGTGAGTAAGGTGCAACACACAAGTACCTTATGTGCAATTTCCTTTGTGAGATATGTCAACCAATTTAGTGTAACATAATTAGCAAGTGTTATGCAACACACTCATGCAACATGTGCAACATGAGCTTGCAACATTTGGGTGAAAGTATTGAATTACTTGTGCCAAAGTATGTGACACTAGGAATTTTGTGCAACCAAGGTGTAGAGTGGCTAATTAGGTCTTATTACACCTTAATTACATTTAGGGTAAGTAGTGGAGCAATGTTCATGTTGACCAAAATTACCAAATTGCCCTTCCAAATGTTGTTGACTAAGTTGGACCCCTAGAGTGATCTGGTTTGACCAATTGAAAAGTCCAATTTAGAGATCTTGCATGGAGGAGCAACCTTAAGCAAAGTTGTAGAGAATTTCATAAGGAACAAAAGTTCTAATATGGTCATCTCATGAAAATGACCAGAACATGCTCAAAAATGGCCCACAAGTCAGTATTAGGGGCTGTTTTGGGACTTAGCAAATTTGGCTAAGTGTGAAGCTGAAAACCGTTTCACTGTACCTCACTTTGACAACTTGTAACTCACAAACTAGGCCAAACCAGTCCTGGAGCCAATTGACAAAGTTGTTGTCCACACATAGCTCTACAACATTGTCAATATCACCATCACCTAGTTCTAAATGGTTTAGGAGATATGGTGTCTAGAAAATCGGGTTTCAGTCGGCTTAGTGACTGAAACTAAGTTTCAGTTTCAAGGGGCACCACTTTGGAGCCTTGTAGTTTCAAATCCAGGCCGAACCAGCCCAAACTCCAATTGACAAACTTGTAGTCCTCATGTAGCTCTACAACATTGCCAACATCACCCACGTCTGGTTCTCACTGGTTTGGGAGTTAATCGTCGACGAAGCTGCTCTGTCAGTCGAACAAGGACGACCTCCATTCAGTAAACGGCGACGCCATGCAGCCGGCTCGCGTCGTGGTGCTCGGGCAGAGCCCGGTAGCCGCGTGGCGCGTGCGTGCTGCTGTCGTCTCCACGTCGCGAGCTCACGCGCGGGAGTGAAGTGGGAGTCGACACCTCAATTCCCAGCACTCACGCCACTCCCTCCTCCATTCCCTCGCTCTCTGGTCCGACGAGCAGTGCCACTCTGACCCCGCCGCGGCCGGGCAAGCTCACCACCGCACGGTAGCCTACCTAACTTCACCCACAGCTCCGCCTTAGGCTCCCTGACCTTCCCCTACATCGCGCTTGACCCATTTTGTAGAGGTGAGGAGGTATTGTCGACTTTCTCTCCACTGGAGCTCACCGGAGTATCGCCGCCGCCATGGTCCACCGTGGCCAGCTCCCCTCCCTCATTCTCCTCCTGTCATGAACCTCGTTCTCACCTCCGTAATCTGTGGGGATGCTTGTGGCGAGACCTTACCGTGGGATGCGACCTCGCCGGAGCGGAACACGACGACCACCGTCGTCGCGCTCACCGCCCTGCATCACGGCGCTCCGTGGCCGGGGTGGTTAGGGCCTCTCTCCATCTCCCTTCCTACCTCAATAGCTCCGCCTAGCTGCAGTGAAGCTCGTACCGAGCTTAGCTGGGACCGTGCGGCCTCACCGGCGGCGGTACACCGCCACCCGACCCTCACCGGCCGCCGCTCGCGGTGGCGAGCCCCTCCCACTCCAACCCAAGCCGTCCTTCTTGCACGAATCGAAGCACCATGTGACGGAGAACGCGAGGGTGTGCTTGGTTTCCCGAGCGAGCTCCCCTCCGACGAGCTTGAGCTCGTCGGAGCTCGCGGTTCGCCGCCCCTCTGCCCTCTGTCACTGACCGCGGGGACCCACCTGTCTGGTGCCGCGCGTGGGCGGGAGCCCGAGCGGGCCGCGCGCGCGCCATGGGCCGCGTCCTTTCCTGGGCCGGCCCAGTATAAAAGGAGATCTTTTTTCATTTTTATTTATTTTTGCTACAGAATTTTGATTAAGTTTGGAAAATGTAGATCTAGGGTTTTACTTCCCCAAAAAAATATGAGATAAATTTTGTTGGGATCTATAGGATGTGTAGTATTTTAGAAAAATATAAATTTGTTATGTGATGTTTGTTTTCTGGGATATTTAAATAGGTCCTTGAAATGTGTTTTAAATCACATGCAAACTTGTTTAAATTATATCTTGAGTTTTAGTGTTCCAAAAATTATGAAATTTGGTGAGTAGGCTAATTTATACTTGCTCTAGCTTTGGTAAAAATTTGGGCAGTAGTGCTTAAGTACTTTTCAAGTTATCAAGCTATCTTGTGATTCTAGGAAATACTTAAATGAATTTTAGTAATTTTTCTACATGTGCAATGTTCTTATAAATTTTTGGAGAATATCTTGGTACCCTAGAGTGTCTAAGAAAATTAAGAAATCTGTTGTTTGACACTTTTACTGTGCTTTGTTATTTATACAAAAATCAGCCTTTTTGGCTTGGGAATTTTGTGTAGGAAGTTCCTGTGAATAAATTTAGTTCAAATTTTTACAGTAGCCTCTTTTTTGGGTCAGAGAGTCTCCTGTAATTTTTGTAGAATTTTGGGAGTAGTTTACATATATGTTTGAAATTCCACTTAATTACTTAAGTACATTAAGAAATGAGTTTAAATAAATATTCTAGGTGGGCACACCTTACTTTCTGATGTTTTTGTGACCTTTGTGAACTTGTAGTAGTATTAGTTTGGTCTTAGAGAATGTTTGCCACATCAATAAATATTTAATCTTTGCAATTTTAGGTTTTCTGGACAGCTGATAGTATTTCTAGGTTTGACCTTGGATAAAGGTGGTTGCTGGAAAACTTGTAAATACCAAAGTTGTAGTAAAATTTGTAAATGAGCTTGTGTCAAAAATTGGGAGCATTTGGCTTAGTAGTTTGGGAGTTATTGCTGTTTAAAGTGACAGTCCAGAAGTGACTGCTCTCTGTTTAGAGAAAGCAGATTCTGGAACTTTGGAATTTCGACTAGGTAAACTTTGGAATTTAGTGCTGTGGTCTAAAAACAAATTGTGGTGCATTTCTTGAGCTTTCTAGATTGTCTTAGATCATATCTTTTGGAGTTAGGAATCTTCAGTTATGTCAGAATCTTTGAGCTGCTGTCCAGAATAACTTACTGTGGTAACCTAAGTAATATTACTCTTGTATTGTTAGGTTAGGGCCTTAACCGAAGAAGAACAGCTGTATCTTAGGTTGAGTAGCTTAGGTAAGTACTTCTCCTCCGGAGAAGAGATTTGCACGTACTAATAAAGTAACTTGAATAGAGTATTTTATTTCTGAAATGCATTTCATTCCGAGCATGTTGCACCCATTTATGTATCCATGATATTTATTGTGCATTCATGCAATAGGTGTACCGGAGGGGGTAACTCTCCTTGAATTCGAGCCTGTGATTCCGGAGGAAGTCCAGGACCAGCCGGAGCAGCTAGAGGAACCAGCCGGCGGCGAAGCTCCTGCCGAAGATCTACCTGAGTGTCCTGACCACCGGCCTTTGACCTTTCTGAAAGGCAAGCCCCGGTGCATGCTGAACCTACTGTTTTATAAATTAATCTTGAGTACTTTTAATTGTTTAATGCATTAAGTTGTAGGAGTTATATGAAAACACTTGTTGCATTATACCTGTCCTTGTCCAGATATCGTACTTAATCCTATATTAGGTTTAGGCACGTGTCAATGCTTAGCCCTGCTTAGTACGGTAGAAGTCGGATGATTTCTGGTCATCCGCGAGATGTAGGAAGGAGTCACGAGTGGCTTTATGGCTATCGTGGATGGAACCATGCTTAAAAATAAAATTGAGACCGGGCGGGAGTTCGATAGTACAGCCGCAAGAAACTTCACGTCTTGGGTGTGGAGCTATGCCCGTCTGAGTCGTTTAAGGACCGATTCGCTGTACGTCCTTGAGTCATGTTGAACGCAGTCTAACACTTAGTTGGCCGGATAAGCCGTTCCGACCGCGAAGCCGAGTAATGTGATTCAGGCCGGGAATCGAATGGTAGGTTGCTTCTTGGAGGAGAGAAATGATGTGCTTGGGGACATTGGCGTGAGACCAAGGGGGGGTTAGAGTCCCTATCACCTGGCAGAGTGTCGCCCTTGGGGTCGCGACATTATTCGGACCCGCGATTCCTGAATCATATGAAACGGTGGCCTGTGCGACCCTGGCAGGGGTCTGCACGGTGAGTGTTAGAAATACCCCTCCAGCTGGATAGGAATTCGATTCGAATCGCCGTCGCTCCCGGTTAGTGAGCACTTGACTTGAGCAGCGGCAACGTAGATCTCATTAAATGAACCGGTGGTTAAGGGAATGATACAATGTTGCCACAATTCATACCTGCTCTGGATATAATAATAATAATTGTTTGATTATAATCAAGTGCATGTTTAGTACAGGTGCTAAGATAGATGACAGGTAAATGCTAAAAATAACTGCTAGTACAGGCTATAAGAGTTTCAATTACTTATGCCTTTATGCAAAATGTTATGTCAGCTAGTCTCTTGTGTAAGCCTTGCATAATCCTTGGTGTCATCTTATTTCTGATTTTCGACGGGTAAGTCTAGCTGAGTACATTCCAGTACTCAGGGTTTATTCCCTCCTGTTGCAGATGATATGCTCTATCAAGGCTTCTGCAAAACTTGTCTCCACCCTGCGGGTGAAGAAGACTAGATCACTTGGGCGTGATCATCTTTTATGTACTTTCCTCATGCTTTTGTGGGTTGTTGATCATCAAGACTGGCAGTAGTTAAACATCTGGTGTGCGTTTGCTTCCGCTACTTTTATAAACTTGGTTTGTAATAATTGTGACTCCGTTTGTGTAAACTTATTTTAGAACTACTTGTGAAATGTAACGTATGATGTTGTATGTTGAATGATGAGATCCTGGTTGTAAGCAAGTTGGCTTGAAATCCTTCGTGGTTTCGATTGACTACCGGGATTATATGGGCTCAAGTTCGAAAATTTGAGCACTTCGGTGCTTGTTTTTGTACTTGTGCTCTTATAATTTGGTCGGTTCTGTTACATCTACTGACCCAGCAATTGTTGGAGACATCAAGTTTAACAACCAAGCAGCCACCGATGAATTAGTAGCATCCCATGATTTCCATTCTTCGCTTGCTTTGTTCTTTGGCTCAACAATTTCTCCATTAACAAAGCCTTCAAGTTTCTTGGCCTTCAACAGTGACAATGCCCTCCTAGACCATGCCAAATAATTCTTTGTGCCTTCCAGCTTGAAGATGGAGCTTCATCTCTCTTTGTTGTAAGGAGCTCCACTAACTTCCAAAGAACTTGTTCAATGCCCCCATTTTCACCCATGATTTACTGCCCTGTTGCAAACAATCACTTCCACACAAGAGCCCCCACAACCTCTGTTGCAGAACAGTAGGCACAGTTGCCCTTTGACCTCCTTTCTCCTTCGAAATCAGGTCAGGAAAAAACAAATCCTCCCCCTGTATGCAGCCCCTATTTTTCTAACACCCAGCAAACTATGTAGCTCCAAATGGCCAGCAAGAGTCGCACAGATCTAGAATAGAGAGGAGGAATAGAACCAGATTTGCTCAGCCACCTCTAGCTTCAAACTCAGCTGCAACACTCAACTTATCCTGCCATTGGAGAGGTTCCTCAACTACACACGAACTCCCTTCACCCTGAGTACCGACTACCATCCCCAATTGAGAGCACTGCACTCCTCTGTCGCTACTATAGCTTGCTTGCTACAGTACCACGAGTCTCCCCTCTCTGGAAGGTTCCGATACCATGTTGAAACAATTAGTTTTTTTTGAAAAACTCTAGTATCTCTATTCACTAGTTACAGGTTTATATATGTTACAAACATTGGCCTCTTGGGCCTAGTAGACACAATCCAAATATGTATACAACTCAACACACTTATATATAGATCACTAGCCATTGGCCAAGGTCACGTTCCTGATTCCTAATCTGAGTAGGTGAGAGGAATTTGAGATCAAAAGATTTGGAGTTTGAGTCAAACCTTTCGCTACAAGAACCCCCCAAGAGGCCAAGAACTTTCTCCTCTGACCAAGCCTCAATTCAGGCCCAAATGAATGAGGCCTAAATTGGATTCCTTTCCCAATTCAGCAAATCTGTAGAGACCAAACAGAACGTAACATTCATCGGCCGGCGGCTGGCAGCTGAATCGATGAAGATGGCAAGTAGAGGTGAGATGGGAGCACTTGGACTCTGGGCAGGGGCGGGCCCACCTTTATTCAAGGGTATTCAGTTGAATACCCATTATTTTTATCAAAATATTTTGTACATATAGTGATACATAGATGTATATATTAGAAAACATGAAGAAAAGGCCACTATAATAGAGAATTCCTGAAACCAGCCCAAAACAAACCCTTTCCAATTCCCAACCCTCCTCACACATTGGCCCAACAAGGCCCAATGGTTAGTAGACCAGCTTCTCCCTCATCATTGCGTCAGTACGACTATGCCCTTTTTGCACAAGCGCACATGCTATGGGTGACTGAACCTATCATGGCTCTCTGCTCATCACTTAATTGACTTTACTTAATTTTTAGGTTCCAAGTATGAAGGACCTATAATTTTTATGCTTTTTACCGGCCGTTTTGTTGTTTCGTATACTTTATATAGTTCAAGTGCTGCCACTTTGGTATATTCAACAATTGGTACATCTTTATGTTAATTAATTTTAAATTATATCCACCGTTCTACGAATATATAAAATTATATTTAATTATGTGTTATATTGCTATATATTATACAATTACAATTATGTGATATTATACACACTAAATATTAGGCTTTAGAGTGTAAAATTATCTTTTAACATCCCTTTATATTTTGAATACTCAACCTTAAATTTCTGGGCCCGCCACTGACTCTGGAAGGTAGAGGGAGATCGGAGTCACTAGCAGTGCTGCTCCGTGCGGGCCTGCGGCTAAAGATACGGAGAAGACTGGAGAGGAGATATGGGAGAAGACTGCAAACGGCCCACTCAACTCAACCAAGTGGCGTGTGCTTTTCTGTGTGCTCGCACACGTACACTCACCTGTTGGCCAACTCGATGATCAGCTCAAAAAAAACCTGTTGGCCAACTCGATGAACACGAGCGTTTGGGTTGTCACGGTTTGAACTGGAGCGTGAAGTGTGATCACAGACTACACGCAGGTTCAAAAGTCAGGAATTCGGTATTTTTTTCAAGGGCGTCTATTTGGACGCCCGCGCGCGCTGGCGCTGCGGCACTGCCTGCCTCGAACTGTTGTACCTGCGTTGTTGCGCTTACCTGCCCACGCTTTGCCTGCAGCGCCAGCCCACACCTGCTGCTGCTACGTCCCCACTTGCTGCTTCTACACATGTTGCATGCTGCTGCACACCCGCGCATGCATATGGGGACCGGCCGCGCTAGTGGGGACCGCCTCTGCCTGCCCTTGCTTTCGGTGTCTGACACCATGGCGAGGCAGCAGTAGGTGAGGAGGGAGATGCAACACCCGATCTAGTTTTGAAACATCTATATACAACAATTGCAACATACGTCTAAAAACAATGAAACATTTAAAATATAAGTCTGAAACACTTGCAAAATACCTGAACAGCACTTGAAACCATTGTAAAACATACACAACATCTAGATAAAACACTTGCAACATATATGTGAAAATATATGCAACATTCAGATAAACACACTTGCAACATACGTTGAAAAAAAAGATGAAACATTGATAACAAAAGCTCGTAACATACGTGTATAATCATTACAACATATGTAACATCCCGATCTACTGTTGCAACATCCATCTGAAACACTTGTAACATACCTCTGATATGTCTGAAACACTTGAAATGTACGCTTGCAGTATGTGTTTTTCACCCATCTTCTGTGCGACGCAGAGCAGAACGGGGAACGGCCAGTTCCGGCCACCGGCTGCCGAGAGGATGGTGGCATAGCCTGACAGCAGCCAGCTGCACCTACACCTAGCATGGGCCCCGCCAGCGACAACCCCCCTCTTTAGCGCCTGGCCTGGGCGTGGCGGAGGACAGAGCACGACATGACGCAGCGGGGACGAAGGCACCGCTACAATCGTCGAGCACAAGCGCATGGAGCTTCGAGGCGGAGGGCGAGGCGCCGGCGGTCGGGTTCAACAGCAGTCGTAGTCGGTGGGGTGGCTGGCTGCGTATACCTTGGCAGAGGATTCCTCCTCTCTACGGGGGACGGAGGCGCCACGGGGTATGGGACCGGGCGCCAGGGGGATGGCAGCGACGGCGCGCCGAAGTGGGCCACGGCGCTTGATAGAGGCGCTGCGGGGATGGCGGTAGTAGTGTGGCGGAGTGGGGCGGGTCGACGGCCGTACGGCGCGGTAGAGCTGTGCGAGGTGAGGTTAGGAATTTTGTTTTTTTTATGAGAGAGGCAGGCAAAGTTGAGTAGGATGTCGTGTCTAAGCGTTTTCGTTTTTTCAATGCTACATTCGAGATAGGAAAAAGTCAGTTGACTTCCTTCAACTAGTGTAGTCCGATCTATCTCTCTCAATTGAAAATATGGACTTTCTTCAAACCATCCAATTTGCCTCCTGATTTTGAAGCTACGACATGGTAGGTTCTATTTGGTGTCACACCAGCCAGGGAGGTAAATCGGACTTTCATGATAGTTCAGTGATATCAATTAGATTTTATTAAAAAAATTATAAAAATAATCCAAAAATTTATCTGAATATTTTTTGAATAAGTATTAAAAATACTAAAACCTAATTAACATTAGAAAACTCATAGAAATTTTATTTTAGTTCAGAAAAATATGAAACTACTTTCATATTTTTTTAAAAAAAAATCACTCCTAAAATTTTAAATTGAGCTAAATATGAAACGAGTAATGCAAAAAAATCCCTGCAAACTGCAGCGTGAAGCACCATGGAACTTGCCATGCAAACGGCAAAAAGCATTTGCTCATAAGCAATATCTTGCTTAACCATTGAGACATGTACAATAAATTCCAAATAAAAAATATAATTCAAGCTCTGATTGCATATTGAGACATATATCATGTGCTTTCAACTTTATAATTATAATTTATAAAAATAATAATTTCAACTTAGCTTGAGGGCAGGGCGGAGGCATTGGCTGTCTCCATACCTAAAACTTGTATAAAATAGTAAATACATAAAATACATACGCCAATACAAGCCAACTAGTCTGACTCTCTACTCTGTTGGTTGTGGTCTTCTGGACCTTCTGGTGATGCGCTTGTGGCCTGCTGGGCTCCCCTTGATGGGCCTCAATTACCAGAAGTCCAGAACGGAGGAGGTAGCTAATGACGGCCTGATGGAATAGAGACTGACTCACGACTGCTCGTCTGCTCCGTCATCCATCTCTTCCTATTCGAATCCGATCAGGGCGTAGAGTGTACAAAGGCAGCGCCCCGTGAAAACTCGACGCGTACGCGGTGCCGGCGGACGGCAGCGCGACAACTCGAGCGGTGGCCGGCCGGCGGACGGAGGCGTGGCTTGACGACTTGACGCGGCCGGCGGACGCTGCACAAGTGCAACGATGGCACCAAAGAAGAAGAGCAAATATGTGATGAAATGTATTTTACATTGATCGAGGCTTATTCAAGGGACTTGATCTTGCTGAAATTAAAAAAAATTGAAAAGAAAAATAGAAGAATGCCATTGCCAAGGTATGTACCCAAATAAAGCTTTATTATGGGTATGTATTTGTTCCAACATCTTGAATAAAAATATACTTACTATGACTCGATCTCTAGGTTGCTAATTCATGGATTACCTATAAAGGGCAAGCCCAGTGCCAGAGGCTCCTATATGAGTGGGGTCTGAGAAAGGAAATAACCGAAGCAAAGTCTTACCCCCGCAGAAATTCTGCAGAGAGACGACTTCGAATTCCGTAGAAATTCATGGTTTACCTATGTGTCTATATTTTGCAGATCATCTCTAGGTTGGTCTAGTTAACATATATGGTAAATTGGTGGTCAATCATCTATGCAATCTTCTCGCAAAAAAATCATCTATGTAATCTTCATTTAGTGAGGTATTTTAAGTGTCAATGTTTTACTTTTAGATTTTTGCTATATTTGTTAATCACAAAGTAATATACATATTTAGATAATGTAATAGTGCGTCATTGTATAGTTGATAGTTACATTATACATGTTTGACCTTTATAAACCTGCCACACCTGAAAAACATTCATGCATCCACCATTTTCAGGGTCAAAAATATATAGCAACTAATAGGATTAAGATCTGAAAAATCAAAATCTAGACTTTTGGCATCTTCACAAGAAACGTGAGAACCACCGTAGATTAAACTAAGGTTTTAACTAATTGCATATTCAAAATAAATAGAGGTGCCTTCCAAAGATCAACAAATTATGGATACAGATGAAAAAGCATACGGAATAGATATACTCAGGGCGTCCGGAAGACTCCGGACGCACCCAAGCGACGCGACTCGCTACGACCCGACCCGACCGTGCTCTTTCCCCTTCCTCCCCTCTTGCCTCGCACTCTCCGCCGCGGTTGCTGCTTCCTGCACGCGCTTTGTCCTTCCTCCACTCTCGCCCGCGCTTGCTTGCACGCTGCTGCTCCTGGCCGTGCGCTCTCCCGTGCTCCTCCCTTCCTACCGCGCCGCCGGCAAGCCACCCCTCCCTCTCTTCCTCCCTCCCTCCCCCTCCCCTTTGTTGCGACCGAGTGGGGGCGACAGCGGCGGCTTTCCCGGTGAGCCGCGCGCCTCCCTCCCTCCCTGCTCTCTCCTCTCGCTCTCTTACTGCATCTGGAGATGAGGACGACGGCTGGACGCGGCTCCGACGAGGTAGGTGGGGAGGGATCTGGATCTGAGGCCTCCCTCCCCCTCCTTCCACCATCTGGATCTCATCCTATCCTCCTCCTGAATGTTGTAGTAGCCGTTGTGTGTTGTTGTAGTAGGTGTTCGGTGGTTGTTGCAGTAATATGTTTCATTGTGTTTCAATAGCTGTTGCAAAATGTTTCAGTTGTCTTTCTTGTGTTGTTTCAATAATATGTTCAAGGTGTTTCAACTCCATCGTCCTAGTGTTGGATCTTTTTGTCTTTTTTGTTGTTGCAATTTATACGTTCATGGTGTTTCAACTGCTTGAATCTATTGTTATAGCAGTTCGTCGAGCATTGTTGCAACACCACGTTTATGATGTTTCAGCGTCTTCACCCTTATGTTGCAGCGGGCATGCGCGGGGGGTGTGGTGGTGAGTTGGCAGCGGGCGGATCCCGTGCGCTTGGAGCATGGCGCCTTCCGAGCACGGCGAGTGGAGGAAGGGCGGGGCGGGTTCCCTTCACTCTCGCTGCGGTTTCCTTTTTTTCCTTTCGTGCGGGGCAGAATGGGCGGGGGCGCGGGCGGAGTTGGGGGAGCGTTCGGACGCCCCCCCGGAGCCGGGTGTCTGGGCGCTAGCAGCCCCCAAAAGCATATGGATTTGTAGATAAGTTTATCACAACTACATAGTACAAAATGAATAAAATGAAAAAAAAAAGTTCAAACTAATATAAGTAATTTATATATTAGTTATAGGTATTAACATAAATCAACATCTAATGCTTCTGTCTTGTAGGGTTCTAGCCCGGGCCGAGCATGTGGGGGGCTAGTTAATTAAAAATAGGAAGATAAGATGGCAGTCTGACTTTGCCCTGCTTCGAAGTCAATGCGTCTTAGAGACAAACTCTGAGCTCATAGCAACAGCCAACAGGAGGAAGCAGCGAGGAAAGGGCCGGTGCGCCGTCCGCGGCCCGATCGAGCGTCATTTGCCTCCTCACCAATCCAATGATTCATATTCGCATCGCAATAGCTTCTCCACCAAGTACCTTTGGAGCAAGGCATGGGCATGGCTGACCAGATTGCCATCAGTCTCACACTCACCTTAATTAACAAATGAGCACAAGAGACTAGTTCAGCCACAGTGGCAACCTCTATTTAACCTGACCCCAAACACCGTACCATACCCATCTCAAGTCAAATCCACTCGATCGCATCAGCTTACAATTACAATCTCTTTCTTATACCACTCTATCTTCTCGTGAAAGCAATGGTTCTTGAAGCGTCGTTTGCCGCCTCAGCGTCAGTGCCATGGATCTTCCTGCTCGGTGGTCTCACGGGCCTGGTGGTGCTCCTGTGGCAAGCCGGCCGGCTGCTGCACAAGCTATGGTGGCAGCCTCGGCGTCTGGAGCGTGCGCTGCGTGCACAGGGCATCCGCGGCACGTCGTACCAGTTCCCCGCCGGCGACCTCAAGGAATACGGCCGACTGGCCAAGGAGGCCTGGTCTAAGCCCCTGCCGCTGCGTTGCCACGACATCGCACAACGAGTCACGCCGTTTGTGCATCAGCTTGTCCAGGAGTACGGGAAGACGAGCATGTCTTGGTTTGGGCCCAGCCCCAAGGTGACCATCGTCGATCCTGAGCTGGCCAAGGACGTGCTGTCCAACAAGTTCGGCCACTTCGAGAAGCTCAAGTTCCCGGCGCTGTCCAAGATGCTGGGCGGCGGCGTGGCCAGCCACGAGGGTGAGAAGTGGGTCAAACACAGGAGGATCCTCAATCCTGCTTTCCATCTTGAGAAGCTCAAGGTACACACACAATTTCTGATACAGTGCTAATTCCATTTCCTTTTCTTGCATATATTATCGCATATAGTTGATCCTTGGAATGAATCTATTGGCGCGAAATGTGCAGCGGATGCTGCCAGCGTTTTCTGCGTGCTGTGAAGAGCTGGTAAGCAGATGGGCGAAGTCCCTCGGCTCTGACGGTTCGTGCGAGCTGGATGTTTGGCCGGAGCTGCAGAACCTCACTGGAGATGTCATTTCTCGCACCGCGTTCAGCAGCAGCTACCATGAAGGAAGAAGGATTTTCCAGCTACAAGCCGAGCAAGCTTCGCTTGTCATGACGAACATTCGGAAGATTATGATTCCTGGTTACATGTGAGTTAGTACTACACTTCGACTTCCTTGCTGTTTACTAGTACTGATTAAACAGTTAATTGGGACCATTTCATAGAATGATCTCATCGAACAATTAATAGATTTCTGTGGTCATTAAATCTGAAAAAAAAAACTCAATATATAGCTACCACTCTTAGTTCTCCTGTATACTAAAACAAAATGTTTACGGACCGGGTTTACCTTTGTCAGGTCCTTGCCTACCGCAAACAACAGAAAGATGCGCAAGAACAACAAAGAGGTGGAATCAATTCTGCGTGATATAATCAGGAAAAGAATTAAAGCAATGAAACAAGGCGAGAGCACAAAAGATGACTTGCTGGGTCTATTGCTGGAGACAAACATGAGAGATACCGACGGGGATAGCCAACCCACCGGCATGGCGATGACGATCGAAGACGTTATCGAGGAGTGCAAGGTATTCTATTTTGCAGGAATGGAGACCACATCGGTGCTGCTCACATGGACAATGGTTGTGCTCAGCATGCACCCAGAGTGGCAGGACCGTGCAAGGGAGGAAGTCCTTGGCCTGTTTGGCAAAAACAAGCCAGAGTACGAAGGCCTAAGCCGCCTCAAAATCGTGAGTGTTTCTTCATTCAGATTACTTGTTCTTTTCCCTGCTGGTAGCTACCGTGCAAAACGATGAGTAAAATGGCAACGTATATTGCAGGTGACCATGGTCCTTTACGAAGTTCTCCGGCTGTACCCGCCGGCTATTTCTTTCGTCCGGAAAACATACAAGGAGATGGAGATCGGCGGCATCACCTACCCCGCTGGCGTGATCTTGGAGCTGCCCGTGCTCTTCATCCACCATGACCCAGATATTTGGGGAAGCGACGTGCACGAGTTCAGGCCCGACAGATTCGCCGAGGGGATCTCCAAGGCATCCAAGGACCCGGGCGCGTTCCTCCCGTTCGGCTGGGGGCCGCGCATCTGCATCGGCCAGAACTTCGCGCTGCTAGAGGCCAAGATGGCGTTGTGCATGATCCTTCAGCGATTTGAGTTTGAGCTCGCGCCGTCGTATACTCATGCGCCGCATACCGTGATAACGATGCATCCTATGCATGGTGCGCAGCTTAAGCTCAGAGGAATATGAGCCCGACATGATGTTCATCTTCATCATAGTGGTCTTGTTATTGTAGATGTAACATTAGAAATCAAATAATGGGCTTTCCGTGTTAATGTCGGATGTAAAAAATCTTCACATAGGAACCTTTGTGCTTTTCATGTATCATTGGTGCTTTATTGGTTTTTGTTTCTTTACTCATTATAAACATGTGGATTTGTGTCTTACACATAAATGTAATGTTACCTGGTAAAATGTGTTTACCATATTACGGGTGTCCCCAACAATCTCATCAAACCGCTGGTTGACTTGTATGTGAGAGAAGAAATAAAAAACAAGAAAGAATTAAAACCGATGGAGAGAAACAAAAGAGCTATGTGTGTGAGAGAAAGTCATTAGGTTCCATACGAGACATATCCCGTCACCAATGAGTTGTTTTTCAGCACTCTCTTTCCTACATATCAGCAGCAAGCTAGCTCGGAGCTATTTTGTTGGAGACGCCCTAAGTGGGATGTCATTGACCCATAGCCACGTAGTAACACTGTCCCTTTAAACTTGGAACCATTTATGGTCCTTGAGAAGATACTAAATTTGTACATTTTCCATTATATTTTGGCGGTATCTCCTAAGGACTAAGGATAGTAAAATCAGATTAACTAGCAAGGCCACACATAGTGTAGGTAGCAGCTTTTTAATTTATTGCAATATTTGAGTTTGTTTTTACTTAAACATGCACATATTTTTTTATTTGTTTGATTGTAATTGCCTTCCTTCATGCTCCCATGCTACATCTATTGGCACAAAGTTTATAGAGCTATTGTTGACCAATTCTTGGCTTCAAGATAAATATGCAATTGGTTAGTAATTGCTAAGTAGCTTTTTTTAGGAGTGGTAAGAGTTTTCCCGTAAGCTTTATTAGACGACACAAAAAAATTAGTACAAACAAAAGATTGTTTTTTACCTACAAACAAGATATTGTTAGTAATTGCTAAGTAGTACTCCTTCTGATCCAAATTATAAGTCGATTTGACTTTTTTTTACATCCATTTTGTAAGTGCATTCGCCCCCGTTGTGGGTTTTGGATAATTAATGACAATCAAATTAGGGACTAACATGTTTATCTAAGTGAATACGCAGGTGTTAGCCCGATGAAAGAATTTGAATGGTCACATTTGGTGATGTTAGCACCCTCAATTCCATTGTTTGAAAAGCGTTCCGTCTCAAGTGGGTCGATTAGTTTTTATATTTTGGCTTGAGTTATAGGAAACTCCGCACTATTAAGAGGGATACAAATTAGGCTATCTAGATGGGGAATTTGTGCTCAATATGTGTTTGATTATGCGATCGAGAGACACATTTGCACTAACGGACACTTAGTGAGGTGTTT
The DNA here is from genome assembly GCA_038087645.1 of Saccharum hybrid cultivar R570. Classification (NCBI taxonomy): domain Eukaryota; kingdom Viridiplantae; phylum Streptophyta; class Magnoliopsida; order Poales; family Poaceae; genus Saccharum; species Saccharum hybrid cultivar. The sequence continues at coordinate 2,646,322 of JAQSUU010000100.1, forward strand.
TATGCCTGGGAGCACCGGTAGTACCGGTGAACAACCGGTAGTACCGGTAGGCATAAATCCCGCCGGTGCCAGTGCTTTAGTTCTTCGCAATAATCTGTACTAGCGATAGTACCAGTAGTTGAACCGGTAGTACCGGTTGTTGACCGATGGTACCGGTGAAAGCATGGTAGTACCGGTAGGCTATTTTCTCGCAAAATCTCCGGTAGGTTGACTGTAACGGTCGGAACCCTCGGGACCGATAGTACCGGTGGGTACTCACCGGTAGTACCGGTATCGCTTCGAAGACAAGTGTATAAATAGCTCTCCCCTTCATTTCTAACGGTTATCCACGCCATTTACTCTCACCTACCTTCAGACAAACAGCTCTCAAGCATTGACTCATCCTCTCTCTCTTCCTCTTTGCTCCTAAATCCAATCTCTTGCAAGATTTGAGTAGAGAGAAGAGATTTGAGAGTGGAAAGCTTCGATTCGCATCTTGAGCACTTGGTTCCCCTCCTAGTTGGCTTGGTTTGTGTTTGTTACTCTTGGGTTCTTGGAACCCTAGCCGGCTAGGCGTTCTTCGTGGTTGCCCGTGTTGTTCTACTTGTGAGGGCACCCCGAAGTGTTTGTATCACCCTTATATTCTTAGTGGAATTCTCAGGCTAACCTTTGCGGTTGCTTGAGGGAGGCAAGGAGGTGGAAGAGACTCCGACCTTAGTGGTCACCTCAACAACGAGGACGTAGGAACTCCTTTGTGGGGTTGTCGAACCTCGGGATAAATCGTGTGTCCCGCGTGCTTATTGTTGTTGCTTGTGTTTACTTGAGATATTACTTGTTCTTTGTGTTCTTCCTCTGTCCTTATCTCTCTCATAGGTTGTGGGTGCCCGATCTACAATTTGGTGAAGGAACAAGCAAAAGGGAGTTCATTAACTTCATCAACATCATCTTTGGCAGTGGGGTAAAACTCAGATCTGAAATCACTACTCGCAAATCTCTGATTTCGTAGTTTTACTAGGGTACCGGTAGTACCGGTGGTTTGCGTCGGTAGTACCGGTGATCTCTCACCGGTAGTACCGGTCCAAACCAACCGTTAGTACCGGTAGGTATTTAACTTCCGTGTTGAGTTTTTGAGTTTCAGGTTTTTAGATCCACCTATTCACCCCCCTCTAGGTCTATTAGATCCTTTCAATTGGTATTAGAGTCAGATCCTCGTGATTAGCGCTTCACCACGTGAGGAGAAACCATGGCCACCTTTGATGATGACACCTTAAACAAGCTAGTTGAGTTGCTTGCCGCGAAACTCAGTGATAGGCTTCTAGAGCAACAAAAGGAGCAAATGAACAAGATGCAAGATGAGATGAACAAGTTGAAGGAAGCCATGAGCAAGAAGGTTAAAGATGTGGCAAGTGGTGGTAATGGAGATGGTGAGCATGAAGAAATCAAGACACCTAAAGGGTTTGCTCGTGTTCCATATGAGTACTCTTCATATAGCAAATCCAATACACACTTGCCAACCATCAATCCCGGCAAACCACCTCAATTTGATGGAGTTAGATACACCGATTGGGCTCATAGAATGAAGATGCATCTCATTGCCGCAAGATGTTGGGAGATTGTAGAAGTGGGTGTTAGAGCTTTGGAAGAAGATGGTGAGTTGACAACCGAAGATTATCTTGATATACAACAAAATGCTATAGCTGCCTCCTTGATTCTATCATGCCTCAATCAAGAAGATTACAACAAGGTCAATGGCATGGAGAGTGCAAAGCAAATTTAGGATACTTTGAAGGTATCATTTAAAGGTGACAAAAGTGTGAGAAAGGGAAACATTGAGCTACTCCAAAGCAAAATTGAGAACTTTGCTATGATTGAAGGTGAAACTACCCAAGCTATGTTTGATAGATTCATGACCTTGATCAATAGAATAAGAGCTCTTGGTGACACGTATTGGGATGACAACTCGGTGGCTAGAAAGTTGTGTAGAGTGTATAGACAAAAGAACAACATTCTTACTTCGGTCATCATGAAAAGACCCAACTATGACACAATGACACCACAAGAGATGCTTGCCAAGTTGAAACACCATGAGTGCTTTGAAGATGAAGCAAAGGAAGCATCAATTCAAAAGAAGGGTATCGCTCTCAAGGCATCTCATGGTAGAAACAAGAAGAAAGATGTACATGATCCATCAAGTGATGAAGAACAAGAAGAAGATTCTGATGAGGAAGAAGCACTCTTGGTTAGAAACTATAGAAAGTACTTGAAAAGAAGGAAAGGAAGAGAAGTGGAGGCAAGCCATACAAGAAAAGGTTTTGTTATGGTTGTGGAGAAATTGGTCACTTCATTGCCGATTCTCCAAAAGAGAAGAAGAAGCACAAGCACAACAAAGATGATGAGAAGAAGCATAAGAGTAAGAAGAGAGGTGAAGCACATCTTGGTGAAGAATGGGAATCTAACGATGAAAGTGATGATTCAAATAACAAAGACAAGGAAAAGAAGAAGGGTGTAGCAATGATTGCTATTCAAGAGACTTCCTCCTCTCTACCCAAACTCATCATCGACCATTCCTCGTCACCATCACTCTTCGCCGACTTATCTTCATCTTCTAGGCTCTTCGGCAATCTCACTGACAACGACTACTACACTCCAACTTGCCTTATGGGAAAGAGGGAGAAGGTACCACACAACTCTCCGACTCACTCTAGTAATGAATGTAGTAGTTGCGATGAGAATGATGATGAACTTGCAAACAACAAGATAAAGAAATTTAGCAAATCGGCCGGATCTCAAATAATTAAGCTAATTCATAAGCTAGAGAAGCGGGAAGCATGCATCGAGTCGCAAGGGAAATTGCTCCTAGCGGAAAGGGAGAAGAACCTTGGACTTGAAGCATGTCTTTCCAAGGAACGGGAGGAGGTTGAGAAGTTAAACATAGAATTGTCTTTAGACAAAGATTTGTATGAATGTTTGACTAAGAAACATTCTTTGCTTAATGACTCTTTAGCTAGTCTAAAGAATGAACATAGTTTGGTTCAAGAAAGCCTCACAAGCTTGAAAGACAAATATCATACTCTTGAACTAAACTATGACACTCTTTGGAATAGCACTTCCATCCCTCCTAAGGAATCCGGTGATTCCAATGCTTCAACTAGTGAAGGATGTAAAAGATGCTATAATCATGATATAAGTGCTTGTGCTACTAACCTTGTTGAGCTAGAAAAGAAAGATAAGGAGATTCAAAGATTAAACATGGTTATCAAGAATGGTTGCAAGGAGAAGCAATCAACAACCATGTACAAGTCATCAAGGCACCCTCTCATCAAGGATGGACTTGGCTATAATAGGTATGATGGTAAAGCCAATGGAAGAAACATGATCAATGGAGTGCCTTGTGTGAAGTTCAACAAGGGTGTGGCACTAGATGACCTCATCAACAAGGTCAACAAGGTTGCCATTTCTCCAAGCACACTTGTCAAGAACAAGACCAACAACAAGAAGAAGCAAGTGGATGCCCCCAAGCAACAAGTGCCCATTTCACGAAGCTATGCTAGTGATTATATGTGTTGTTGGGGCAAGGATGGCAAGATTATTGTGAAGTATGTTGGTGCACTCAAGAAGAGGCAAATCATGAGGAGTGTTTGGGTGCCCAAGACTTATGTGACTAACACCCTAGGACCCAATTCTATGTGGGTACCTAAAACCAAGGCTTAATTTGTCTATGTAGGAATACTCCTCCGGTGGAACAAGTTGGGTGTTAGATAGTGGATGCACTAATCATATGACCGGAGAGAAGAAGATGTTCACCTCCTTTCAACCAAATCAAAGTACAAGTGAACGCATTGTGTTTGGTGACAATGGTAAAGGAGATGTCCTTGGTTTGGGTAAAATTGCTATCTCAAATGATAATTACATTTCAAATGTATTACTTGTGGAAGGGTTAGGATACAATTTGTTGTCCGTTTCACAACTTTGTGAGATGGACTACAATTGTCTCTTTACCGATGTGGGTGTGAAAGTCTCTAAAAGGAAGGATTCCTCTATTGTCTTCACGGGTCATTTGAAAGGCAAACTTTATCTAGTTGATTTCACATCTAGTAAAGTGAAGCCCGAGACTTGTTTAGTGGCAAAATCTAGCATGGGTTGGCTATGGCATCGCCGACTAGCCCATGTTGGGATGAGAAACTTGGCCGACCTTCAAAGAGGCGAACACATCCTTGGACTAAGAAATATTTCTTTTGAGAAAGATAGGATTTGCAGTGCATGTCAAGCGGGCAAACAAGTTGGAACTAAGCATCCCGTCAAGAATGTTGTATCAACAACGAGACCACTTGAACTACTTCACATGGACTTATTTGGACCCAATGCTTACATAAGCATTGGAGGTAACAAATATGGCTTAGTTATTGTTGATGATTATTCTCGCTTCACTTGGGTGTTCTTTTTGAAAGATAAAAGTGAGACCCAAGCAATCTTCAAGAAGTTTGCAAGAAGAGCTCAAAATGAATTGGAAGTGAATATCAAGAAAGTGAGAAGTGACAATTGGATGGAATTTAGGAACACCAACATTGAAGAGTTCCTTGATGAAGAGGGAATCAAGCATGAGTTTTCGGTTCCTTATACTCCTCAACAAAATGGTGTTATGGAGAGAAAGAACCGAATGCTCATAGAAGCCGCAAGAGCAATGTTGGATGAATACAAGACTTCGGACAAGTATTGGGCGGAAGCGGTCAATATGGCATGTCATGCAATCAACCACTTGTACCTTGACAAGATCATGAAAAAGACCGCCTATGAGCTCCTTACCGGTAACAAACCTAAGGTGCATTACTTTCGAGTTTTTGGATGCAAGTGTTTCATACTTAACAAGAAATCCAAAAGCTCAAAGTTTGCACCAAAGGTTGATGAAGGTTTCTTGCTTGGTTATGGTACTAACGAACATGGCTATCGTGTTTTCAATAAGACCACTGGTCAAGTTGAAATAGCGATAGACGTGACCTTTGATGAAACTGACGGTTCTCAAAAAGAGCAAGTCAATGTTGACGTTGTAGGTAAAGAAGAGTCATCTTCTCAAGTGATGAAGAAGCTTGCTACCAGTGAAGTGAAGCCCGTTGAAGATGATGAAGAATATGCACAAGAGCAAACCATTCATGATCCATTTATGCATCATGGGTCAATAAATGTCCATGATGATGGTTATACATTAAGAAGTGGACATGATTCAAGTGTTCAAGTCATTCAAAATTCACCACAAGTCGAAGATAGCAACCAAGTTGATGATCAAAATAGAAGTGAAGACAACTCCATACAAGATCTTAGTTTTGATACTTCTATCAATCAAGACAAGGATGATGAAGATGAGGGTCCAATCCAAAGAAGAACTCAAATGCCTCACCCAAGAGTACATCATACCATTCAACGAGACCATCCTGTTGACAACATCTTGGGAAGCATTCAAAGAGGAGTTATCACAAGGTCAAGGCTTGCAAGCTTTTGTGAACACTTCTTATTTATGTCTCCAAAAGAGCCTAAAAAGGTTGAAGAAGCCATTGATGATGAGGATTGGATGATAGCAATGCAAGAGGAGTTGAACAACTTCACTCGCAATGAAGTTTGGACGTTGGTGGAAAGACCTAAACAAAATGTGATTAGAACCAAATGGGTCTTCCGCAACAAGCAAGATGAGCATGGTGTGGTCACAAGAAACAAGGCACGGTTGGTAGCTCAAGGATTCACTCAAATTGAAGGCTTAGATTTTGGGGAAACTTATGCACCAGTGGCAAGGCTAGAGTCAATTTAGATTTTACTTGCCTATGACATTCATCATAACTTCAAGCTATATCAAATGGATGTGAAGAGTGCATTCCTCAACGGCCCCCTCTCCGAAGTGGTATATGTAGAGCAACCACCGGGTTTTGAAGATCCAAAGCACCTCGACCATGTCTACAAGCTCAACAAAGCACTCTATAGGCTTAAGCAAGCCCCTAGAGCTTGGTATGATTGTCTTAAGGACTTCCTACTCAAACAAGGATTTGAGATAGGCAAGGCCGATCTAACTTTATTTACTCGCAAAGTCAATAATGATATCTTTATTTGCCAAATATATGTCAATGACATAATATTTGGTAGTACTAATGTGGCTTTTTGTGAGGAGTTTAGTAGGATTATGATGAATAGGTTTGAGATGTCTATGATGGGAGAGTTAAAGTTCTTTCTTGGTTTTCAAATCAAGCAACTCAAGGAAGGGACCTTTATTTGTCAAACGAAGTACACTCATGACATGTTGAGAAAGTTTGACATGGAGAAAGCCAAACTCATCAAGACACCAATGCCAACCAATGGGCATCTTGACCTTGACAAAGATGGTAAGGCCGTCGATCAAAAGATATATCGTTCAATAATTGGATCCTTGCTTGACCATTGTGCATATAGGCCCGATATTATGCTTAGTGTGTGCATGTGTGCAAGATTTCAAGCTAATCCGAAAGAATGTCACTTAGTGGCTGTTAAGAGAATTTTGAGATATTTAGTGCACACTCCTAATGTTGGCTTTTGGTATCCTAGGGCTCCACTTTTGATTTACTTGGCTATTCCGATTCGGATTATGCCGGTTGCAGGGTAAATCGAAAGAGCACTACCGGGACTTGCCAATTTCTTGGTAGGTCTTTGGTGTCGTGGAGCTCTAAAAAGCAAAATAGTGTTGCCTTGTTGTAAGGTCCTAGATGGCTAGAGGGGGGGGTGAATAGCCTATAAAAATTCTACAATCACCACTAAGCAAACTTGTTAGAATAACAAACGGCGTAAAGCGGGTTTTGCTTAGCCAAAGGTTGTGATGCAAGCCTCCTATCCACAAGTCTAGTAGATTATGATCTCTAGTTCACACAAGTGCTATGTCACTAAATTTACACTAGAGAACAAGCTAACAACACTACTAGCCAAGCTACTACTAGAGCAACACAAGATAATCTAGTAAAGATAAGTGCAAGAGATAGGATTGTGAATCTTATACCGACGGTGGAGTGAAGATGTTGCCAATCACCAAGATGATATACAATCAATTAATATTGACAACAACACAATATGTAGACCAATCACCGGGAGACAAGAGACACAATATTTTTGTTCACCCGGTGTTCACTTGTGCACCGACAAGCTACGTCACCGGTTGTGTCGACCAACACTTAGATGGTTCCTCGGTGTGACCCTCAAGTCACTTGCCCCTCAAGGCACGCCCCGCAAGGCACCGCAAGACTCCACTCTCAAGTGAGGTAACTCAATGACACGCGCAATGTAATAGAGTTGCTTTTGGCGTCCCGCCGAGGAAAGCACAAGAACCTCTTACAAACAACCGGAGGTGGCCAAGAACAATCACCTTCTCTTGCCAACGCCTCCAACAATCTCCAAGCCGGCTAGGAGCGGTACTCTCCAAGAGTAACAAGAAATCCACCGGCTAAACCACCCACAAGTGCCACTAGATGCCCTCAAGCTATGCAATGCACTTTGGGATCACTCAATCTCACTTTTGATTTGCAATCAAGCAAGGGAGATGAGTGGGAGGAGTTGCTTTTGCTCAAAGGATGCACAAGAGTGTTAGAAATGCCAAGAGACCTCCCCAAGGGCCGGCCAACGAGTATTTATAAGCAACCCATCCAAATAGAGCCGTTACAACTCCACTCACGATTTTCGCGGGACCACCGGACGCACCGGTGGTAACTGACCGGACGCGCTCAACCGCGTCCGGTGCCCCTGCGACGTCCACGTGTTCACCGAATTCAAATTCGTCCATTAGATCCACCAACGGTCACTGTGCGCCAACGGTCAAACGACCCACCGGACGCGCTGTTGCGAACCACCGGACGCGCCGGTGCGCACAGTACCCGCGCCCGCGAAGACAAGACCGGACGCGCTCCTCGCAACCACCGGACGCCACAGTAACCGCGTCCGGTGCGAGTCCAGTAAGCACCCTGGACCACCGGACGCGTCCGATGTTGTAGGACCGGACGCGCACCGCGTCCGATGACTTCGTGACTCGCTGTTCGCCAGACCGGACGCGCCGGTCCCGTGGGTCACCGGACGCGCCGGTGCCAAACCCTAGCTCGCGCGCCTGACGCCCGTGCTGCACTGACCGGACGCGCCGGTCGAAACAGACAGCGTCCGGTGCAGCGTCCGGTGCAGCGTCCGGTGCTGCGACCGGTCACCTCTGTGACCGCGTTCGCCTCCGTTTCTTTTCCGACTTCCGGCGCAATGGAAAATAGGCATTTCATTTCCCCGAAATCGCCTGAATCCCGCGCTCGCACGCTCGGCGGGAGGGAGAGAGGAACCCAAACCCCTTTCTACCCGCAAACCACAGCGTGACCAACGCCACCTTTGCAAATGTGCCAACACCATCAAGTGTACATCTCCATGTGCTTGTGTGTTAGCATTTTCTCAATCATTTTCAAAGGTTTTCCAATTAGCTCACTAGGCCCTACATGCAATACACTTCATGAATTCACCTAGTGGCACCCGTGCATCGAATAACCGATAAGACTTCCCCTCTTAATAGTTCGGCTATCGATCCTAAACCACTCACACCCTCTATGGTGTCTTGAGTGTAAAACAAAATGGCCCTATGGTTATACCTTTGCCTTGAGCCCCTTTTGTTTCTCCAAATGATATGATCCACTTCATATCATCACATGACCGTCTCGATCCATCGACCTTGACTTCACTTGCTCTTCACCGTTGCATCGGTCCGTCGGCGCCAAGTCTCGCTCAAGCTTCACCATCGCATGGTCCCTCGCTTCGAAGCCTCGACTTGCCCTTCACCTTCACAACCGGTCCATCGAGCCAAGCCTCATCTTGGTCTTCATCATCTTGGTCACATGAGTCAATGTCATGTCTCATATGCAATGACCACCTTTATCTAAATCATCCACTTAGATACAAAGGTTAGTCCTAGGTTTCATCAATTAGCCAAAACCAAACTAGGGACTTTCAATCTCCCCCTTTTTGGTAATTGATGACAACCCTCACAAAGATGATTTTGATAATAAAAGTTTTGAACTTGTCATACTTGTCCAATCGTTTTGCTCATAAGTAAAGTTTGGACAATTATCACAAGCTCGGTTTTGGTAGCATTAGCTCCCCCTACATATGTGCATAGAGTTTGGATTGAAAGCTTTGCACATATGCATAGATAGAAGTGTTGGGAGAGTAATTCTACCAAAATGATGCTAAGGTGTAAGAAATGGACCTTTGAAGCGTGATACCAATCGGAGTTGCCTTTTACACCATCCTTAGCATCATGAAGTAACTAGACATCCATCAAAACTCAAGAACCCCGTGAGATCAACATTATATGCAAAGGTTCTTGGACTACTTGTAAAGCTAACCACTTGTAAGGCTTTAGGCAAGTCTAGATACCACATATAAACTATTCCTATGCATGCTAGTAGATCATTTCATCATCCAATTTCTATACTAGCATTGCACCACACAAGCATGTATATTGAATTTAAATACATGTGCAATGAGCAAGTCATATGAGAATGCACAAACAAATGCAACAACTTTGTTTATGAGCTTGCTCCCCCTACTTGTGTGTATCAACAAATTTTATTTACCCCTTTATCAAGTTGAATCATCTTTTTCTCATCATAAATTTTATTTACCCCTTTATCAAGTTGAATCATCTTTTTCTCTCCCCCTTTGTCAACAACTTACCCAAAAAGGGATCAAATTGTGGAGAGAAGAAAAATGTTTGATGGAGTAGCTTGAAATTAATTCGATTCCACATGTAAGGTTAAAAAATTTATCAAATTTGGTTTAACCTAGAATACTTGCCAAAGATATTTAATTCGATTTGAACCAAAGACAAGCTTCTTCACTCCTCAAAATAAGGGTTATCTTGCCTATGTTGAATTAGACACTTATAGCAAATCTTCTAGATTCAACACTAGGTTTACAAGCTCACAAACATGTCATATGCCACCACTAGATCAAAACAGACATAGAGGCAATAGTGGTAACATATATCCATCAAATTCATTTGATTTATCATGAATGCTCATGCATACCACTTATTATGTCTACATGCTCTAGCAAGTCCTTAGCATAGGATGAATGACATGTCAATCAATTTTACCTTGCAATGTCGAAGGAGAGGCATGTCAATAAGTGGGTGGGGTGCATTCAACTCATGTTTGAGAAATCAAGAATGTTCAATTCATTCCTTAGCTTGCAAAACCTCTTTTCATCAAGTGGCTTAGTGAGAATATCGGCAAGTTGATCATCGGTGCCAACACTTTCAATGGCAATATCTCCCTTTTGTTGATGATCTCTAATGAAATGGTGTCTTATGTCAATATGCTTTGTTCTTCCATGTTGAACCGGGTTTTGTATCATCTTGATTGCACTCTCATTATCACATAGCAACGGCACATTCTTGAAGTTGAGGCCATAATCCTTCAAAGTTGATTTCATCCATAGCAATTGTGCACAACAACTCCCCGCACTCACATATTCGGCTTCGGCGGTAGAGATTGCCACACTATTTTGTTTCTTTGAGGACCATGACACGAGTGATCTTCCAAGTAATTGACATGTGCCACTTGTGCTCTTTCTATTGATCTTGCAACCCCCATAGTCGGAGTCCGAATATCCAATCAATTCAAACTTTGACCCCTTGGGATACCATAGTCCAACATCTCTTGTTTGCTTCAAGTACCTCAATATTCTCTTTGCGGCCGTGAGATGACTCTCTCTAGGTGAGGCTTGATATCTAGCACACATGCAAACACTAAACATGACATCCGGCCTTGATGCGGTGACATAGAGTAGACTTCCAATTAAAGACCGATATTCCTTTTGATTCACCATATTGCCATCAAGATCACTATCCAAATTTCCATTTGTACCCATTGGAGTTGAAATTTGCTTTGCATCTTGCATTCCAAACTTCTTCAACATGTCCCTTATGTATTTCCCTTGACTCACAAATGTTCCATTCCTCAATTGCTTGACTTGGAGACCAAGGAAGTAGCTAAGTTCACCAATCATAGACATTTCAAACTCTTTGGCCATCATAGCACCAAATTCTTCACAATAAGCTTGATCGGTTGATCCAAAGATGATGTCATCAACATATATTTGCACTATGAATAGATCATTTCCAATCTTCTTGGTGAATAGAGTAGTATCAACCTTGCCCATTTTGAATCCCTTAGAGAGAAGGAAATCCCTTAGCCTCTCATATCATGCTCTAGGTGCTTGCTTTAAGCCATATAAAGCCTTCTTCAACTTATAGACATGGTTGGGTTTCTTGTCATCTTCAAATCCGGGCGGTTGCTCAACAAATACTAACTCATTGATGATCCCATTGAGAAATGCACTTTTGACATCCATTTGATATAGTTTGATATTGTGTGCACAAGCATAAGCCAATAGTATCCTTATTGCCTCTAATCTTGCCACGGGAGCATATGTCTCATCATAGTCAAGACCTTCAACTTGAGTGTAACCTTGAGCAACTAGTCTTGCTTTGTTTCTCACTACAATGCCATCTTGATCTTGCTTGTTTTTGAACACCCATTTGGTTCCAATCACATTGTAGTCGTTTGGCCTTTCTACCAATTCCCAAACATCATTTCTTGTGAAATTGTTTAACTCTTCTTGCATAGCCATGATCCAATCGGCATCCCTCAAAGCTTCTTCTATCTTCTTTGGTTCTATGGTTGACACAAATGATGCATGCTCACAAAACATAGTCAATCTTGATCTTGTTTGCACACCACTTCTAATATCACCAATAACACTATCAATGGGGTGATCTCTTGCAATATGTTGTGGTTGGAGTACTTGCACTTGATTGCTTGAGCTTGGTTGATCACTTGATGTATCTTGATGAGATGAACTAGCACCTTGATCTTGTACTTGAGAGTCACTAGCTAGCTTGAATGGTGAATTTAGCACTTGATCTTTATCATCATCTTGAATATCAATAACTTGCTTTGCTCTAATGTCCCCAATGTCCATGTTCTTCATTGCTTCCACCAATAGAGTTCCACTAACATCATCTAGATTCTCTTCTTCATCTTGTGACCCATTGGTTTCATCAAATTGCACATCATGGACTTCTTCTAGAATGCCACTTGAGTTGTTCCAAACTCTATAAGCTTTGCTTGTAGTTGAATAACCAAGTAGGAACCCCTCATCACATCTCTTGTCAAACTTTCCCAATCTAGTGCCCTTCTTCAAGATATAGCATTTGCAACCAAACACCCTAAAGTAAGAAATATTGGGCTTTCTTCCATGAAGTAACTCATATGGGGTCTTCTCTAGCAATGGATGACAATATAGTCTATTGATGTAGTAGCAAGCGGTATTGATTGCTTCATCCCAAAATGATTGACTCACATTGTACTCATGAAGCATTGATCTAGCCATATCAAGCAATGTTCTATTCTTCCTCTCAACTAGGCCATTTGATTGTGGAGTGTACTTGGCCGAGAATTGATGTCCAATACCATAATGATCACAAAGTTCTTCAATTCTTGTATTCTTGAACTCACTTCCATTGTCACTTCTCACTTTCTTGATTCTAATCTCAAACTCATTGTGAACTCTAGTGAGAAATGTCTTGAAGGTGTCAAACACTTCACTTTTGTCACTAAGAAAGAATACCCATGTGAATCTTGTGAAGTCATCCACTATGACAAAGCCATACTTGTTGCCGCCTATGCTTGTATATGTTGTTGGTCCAAATAGATCCATGTGCATCAATTCAAATGCTTTGCATGTGCTCATTGTACTCTTCTTTGGATGTGAGCTTCCAACTTGCTTTCCGGCTTGACATGCACTACAAAGCTTATTCTTCTCAAATTCAACATCTTTCAAACCATTGACAAGATTGTGAGTTGTAAGCTTCTTCCATTGTTTCATGCCAACATGACCAAGCCTTCTATGCCAAAGCCAACCCATGCTTGATTTGGAGACTAAGCAAGTTGTCAAAGAAGTTTCTCTAGCATTGAAGTCAACTAGGTAGAGATTCTCATATCTAAAGCCCTTGAATGCCACATTTGAACCATCCACACTAATAACTTCCACATCATCAACCCCGAAGATGCATTTGTAGCCTAGATCACATATTTGTGCCACGGATAGAAGATTGAAATCCAAACTTTCAACTAGCAACACATTTGAGATACTCATGTCATTAGATATTGCAATCTTGCCCAAGCCAATAACTTTGCCTTTCTTGTTATTGCCAAATGTGATAGAATCAACACCACTATCTTTGTCATTGAACGAATCAAACATTCTTGATGTACCGGTCATGTGTTGAGTGCACCCACTATCAATAATCCAATGCCTTCCTCCGGCTTTGTAATTGACCTACAAGTAAATCAATGAAGCTTAGGTACCCATTTTTGCTTGGGTCCTTGTAGGTTAGTAACTAAGCTCTTTGGTACCCAAATAGCCTTCTTCTTTGGGCCAACAATGGGTGTACCAATAAACTTAGCTTGCACACCCTTCACACCTTTGGTAAGCACATAGCAAGAATCAAAAGGTATAGCATTAACAAATTTCTTGCTTTGGTTCTTTTTATTGCAATTATGCTCTAGGTGCCCAACTTGCTTACATCTATTGCAAAACCGACCATTGCCCTTCACAAAGCTAGGCTTTGGAGTTGCAAAGGCCGACTTGCCTTTCTTGGGGGTGTAGCCCAATCCCTCTTTGTTAAGAGAGAACCTTTGGCTACCCAAGCACTTAAGCAAGCGGGCCTCACCACCATAGGCCTTGCCTAGGGCGTGAGTGAGCTCATCCACCTTTCTCTTGAGAGTCTCATTCTCAACCATTAGTGAGGCATCACAAGTGAAACTATCACTAGTAGTGGAGGTAGAGTTAGTGGTGGTGGATGAAGAGCTACAAGAAGGGTTAGTATTTGACATGATGATAGGTTCATTAAAGGATTCATCAATTATATCACATGTAACACCTATATCACATGATACAACAACCTTTTTCTTTGCTTGTTGCTCAAGTAGCAATGAGTGAGCTTTTTCAAGCTTGGAATGAGCCTTATCAAGATCCTCATGGTCTTCCACTAGACTCTCATGAGTGGTCTTAAGCTCACCAAGAACTTTCTCAAGTATTCCTACTTTCATTGAAAGCTTCTTGCACTCCTTGTTCTTGGCAATAGCTATGTCTCTAGTTTGTTGCAACAAGTCATATAGTTGTTCTTTAGTTGGTTCATCATCATCATCATTTTTGTTATCATATTTATCATTATCACTATCATGAACATATTCCATTTCACTTTCATCATCACTCTCATCATATAATACCTTAGCTTCTTTGGCCATGAAGCACGAAGAGGATGAATCAAATAGTGAAGGCTTCTTGTTGATAGCAATGGAAGCAAAAGCCTTGTTGGATGATTCTTCTTCTTCATCATCATCATCACTTTCCCAAGTGGCCATATAGACTCCATTCTTGCCTTTCTTGAATGTTATCTTGGCTTCTTTCTTTTTCTTCTCAAACTTGCCCCTCTTGTTGTTTTTCTTCTTGTCATAGGGACAATCGACTTGAAGATGTTCGGTGCTATCACAATTGAAGCACTTCCTTTGTTGCTCATTGCTCTTGAAATTGTCATTTCTCTTTTTGAACCCTCTTCTCTTAATGAACATGTGACCCATTTTCTTGACTACAAAAGCAAATGCCTCATCATCAATTTCATAATCTTCATCTTCATCATTGTCTTCTTCTTCTTCAATGATGGTAGCTTTGCCTTTGGAGGAGGTGGCCTTGAATGCCACGATCTTCTTCTTCTTTTCATCTTCCACCTTCTCCTTGTCATCAACATCTTGATCATATTTGTCATAGGTTAATACTTCACCAAGCAAATCATTAGGCTTCATTGCTTCAAGCCCATCTCTTTGCAACATCATGATCAACATCTTGAATCTTCTAGGTAAGCTCAATAAGAACTTGTGACAAAAATCTTGATCTTGAGTCTTGTGCCCTAAGCTCTTGAGATCATTGACTATCACTTGCAATCTATGAAACATTTCAATGATTGTTTCATCATCCTTTTTCTTGAAGTTCTCAAACTCACTCTTGAGCCCATATAGCTTGGCACTCTTCACAACCTTAGTGCCTTCATATGTCTCACTCAACCTTGTCCATACTTCACTAGCCAATTCCAAATCTTTGATGCCCTCAAACACTTTTGTGTCAATACCATTATAGAGTGTATTGAGAGCCATTCTATTGCATGTTCTATTTGCTCTATCTTCATCGGTGAGATGATTAGGATCAATGATAGCAAAATCATTCTCGGTGACTTGCAATACTCTCTCATGAATAGAACCAAGGTACATTGTCATCTTTCTCTTCCAATGAGCAAAAGAACTAACACCATCAAAGAACGGTGGCTTGCCCCCAACATGATTGAACACAATTTGAGCCATTTTTCACACCGAAGGATGTTAAGCCTTGATTAAAACGGTGACCACGGCTCCGATACCACTTGTAAGGTCCTAGATGGCTAGAGGGGGGGGGGTGAATAGCCTATAAAAATTCTACAATCACCACTAAGCAAACTTGTTAGAATAACAAACGGCGTAAAGCGGGTTTTGCTTAGCCAAAGGTTGTGATGCAAGCCTCCTATCCACAAGTCTAGTAGATTATGATCTCTAGTTCACACAAGTGCTATGTCACTAAATTTACACTAGAGAACAAGCTAACAACACTACTAGCCAAGCTACTACTAGAGCAACACAAGATAATCTAGTAAAGATAAGTGCAAGAGATAGGATTGTGAATCTTATACCGACGGTGGAGTGAAGATGTTGCCAATCACCAAGATGATATACAATCAATTAATATTGACAACAACACAATATGTAGACCAATCACCGGGAGACAAGAGACACAATATTTTTGTTCACCCGGTGTTCACTTGTGCACCGACAAGCTACGTCACCGGTTGTGTCGACCAACACTTAGATGGTTCCTCGGTGTGACCCTCAAGTCACTTGCCCCTCAAGGCACGCCCCGCAAGGCACCGCAAGACTCCACTCTCAAGTGAGGTAACTCAATGACACGCGCAATGTAATAGAGTTGCTTTTGGCGTCCCGCCGAGGAAAGCACAAGAACCTCTTACAAACAACCGGAGGTGGCCAAGAACAATCACCTTCTCTTGCCAACGCCTCCAACAATCTCCAAGCCGGCTAGGAGCGGTACTCTCCAAGAGTAACAAGAAATCCACCGGCTAAACCACCCACAAGTGCCACTAGATGCCCTCAAGCTATGCAATGCACTTTGGGATCACTCAATCTCACTTTTGATTTGCAATCAAGCAAGGGAGATGAGTGGGAGGAGTTGCTTTTGCTCAAAGGATGCACAAGAGTGTTAGAAATGCCAAGAGACCTCCCCAAGGGCCGGCCAACGAGTATTTATAAGCAACCCATCCAAATAGAGCCGTTACAACTCCACTCACGATTTTCGCGGGACCACCGGACGCACCGGTGGTAACTGACCGGACGCGCTCAACCGCGTCCGGTGCCCCTGCGACGTCCACGTGTTCACCGAATTCAAATTCGTCCATTAGATCCACCAACGGTCACTGTGCGCCAACGGTCAAACGACCCACCGGACGCGCTGTTGCGAACCACCGGACGCGCCGGTGCGCACAGTACCCGCGCCCGCGAAGACAAGACCGGACGCGCTCCTCGCAACCACCGGACGCCACAGTAACCGCGTCCGGTGCGAGTCCAGTAAGCACCCTGGACCACCGGACGCGTCCGATGTTGTAGGACCGGACGCGCACCGCGTCCGATGACTTCGTGACTCGCTGTTCGCCAGACCGGACGCGCCGGTCCCGTGGGTCACCGGACGCGCCGGTGCCAAACCCTAGCTCGCGCGCCTGACGCCCGTGCTGCACTGACCGGACGCGCCGGTCGAAACAGACAGCGTCCGGTGCAGCGTCCGGTGCAGCGTCCGGTGCTGCGACCGGTCACCTCTGTGACCGCGTTCGCCTCCGTTTCTTTTCCGACTTCCGGCGCAATGGAAAATAGGCATTTCATTTCCCCGAAATCGCCTGAATCCCGCGCTCGCACGCTCGGCGGGAGGGAGAGAGGAACCCAAACCCCTTTCTACCCGCAAACCACAGCGTGACCAACGCCACCTTTGCAAATGTGCCAACACCATCAAGTGTACATCTCCATGTGCTTGTGTGTTAGCATTTTCTCAATCATTTTCAAAGGTTTTCCAATTAGCTCACTAGGCCCTACATGCAATACACTTCATGAATTCACCTAGTGGCACCCGTGCATCGAATAACCGATAAGACTTCCCCTCTTAATAGTTCGGCTATCGATCCTAAACCACTCACACCCTCTATGGTGTCTTGAGTGTAAAACAAAATGGCCCTATGGTTATACCTTTGCCTTGAGCCCCTTTTGTTTCTCCAAATGATATGATCCACTTCATATCATCACATGACCGTCTCGATCCATCGACCTTGACTTCACTTGCTCTTCACCGTTGCATCGGTCCGTCGGCGCCAAGTCTCGCTCAAGCTTCACCATCGCATGGTCCCTCGCTTCGAAGCCTCGACTTGCCCTTCACCTTCACAACCGGTCCATCGAGCCAAGCCTCATCTTGGTCTTCATCATCTTGGTCACATGAGTCAATGTCATGTCTCATATGCAATGACCACCTTTATCTAAATCATCCACTTAGATACAAAGGTTAGTCCTAGGTTTCATCAATTAGCCAAAACCAAACTAGGGACTTTCACTTGTCTACTGCCAAAGCTGAGTATGTGGCGGCTGGTGCTTGCTGTGCCCAACTACTTTGGATGAAGCAAACCCTTAAAGACTTTGGTTGTGAGCTAACCAAAATTCTCCTTTTGTGTGACAATGAGAGTTCCATTAAATTGGCAAACAATCCCGTAAACTATTCTTGCACAAAGCACATAGACATCCGGCATCATTTCTTGAGAGACCATGAAGCCAAAGGAGATATCGCTTTACATCATGTGAGCACCGAAAAGCAACTAGCTGATATCTTCACAAAGCCCCTAGATGAGTCAAGATTTTGTGCTTTGAGGAGTGAACTAAATATTATTGATTCTCATAACGTGGCTTGATATCTTGGACATATTTTGATTGATTCTAGCTAGAAGAAAATTCTTTAAAAAAATGTTGTGTGAGATTTCAAAATCTATTTTCACTTCTCAAGCATGTTCATAGTTTTGTGATGTTGTTATGAAATCTGGGCATGTTTGAGATGGCTCTAGCTCATCATATATCTTCACCAACTCTCACTTATCTTTTGTTGTGCTAGAACCACCGGTAGTACCGACGAGTGACCGGTAGTACCGGTCTCTGACCGGTAGTACCGATCAACCACCGGTACCACCGGTAGTTCATTTCCTCACACCGGCTATCTACGGCTGTCGACCTCACCGGTAGTATCGGTGCCTTCTAACCGGTAGTACTGGTCGAACAAATTTTCTTGGGTATAAATAGCCACGGTTACTTCTTTCTCCCCATTATTCTTCACCGCGCCCCGTCCCTTTCCTAGCCACCGGCGCCGCCCTTCCTCACCCCCACTCGATCTCCCTCCTCCACCAACCTCTCTTGCTGATCTTTGAGGAAAAGCTTTCCTCGGCCGTGGGGATCGCGTGGAGGTGCTTGGTGGCGGTCGAAGCTTCTTCCCTTGCTCGGATTTGGTCGTGCTTGGTGGCGGCTGTTCCTTCCCTTGCTTGGATTTGGATTCGGCCTCTTCTCTTCGGCATCAAGCATGAAACGGAGAAATCCCAAGTGGACTGCTCACCCAAGTGGAGGTGATGGTGGTGGGCCATCATGGCCTGTCCGTGGGTGGGCTGCTGCTCGCTCTAGCGGCCGTGGCAGCGGTGGCGGTGATGATGATGAGCCCTAAGGTGTGCCTGCTCCTATCTCGAGTATGGGACGTCCCAATCCCCCTCGTTGACATAGTGAGCAAGTTTAGGGTCAGCGTCCGGCAGGTGAGAATCCACAGCTTGCCGCTATGCAGATTGAGGGTCGCTCTATTGACCCTAACATTGTGGCTCAGTCTCCTATCCAAATTGGGCTTGCTACTGCCAACCGGATGCTTCTGTTTCATCAGAATGCCAATCCTCGGATGTTCGGTACCCAAAATCAAGGTGGTTACCAATCCTCTCTTCATGTTGATTATTCTAAGAGAGTGGGTGATTTGAGGGAGAAGCGCAGTGAAAATCCTTATCAGTTTATCAGGAATCCCAGTGTGGATCTTCGCTTCTGGAGCCGTATGCACTCAGATTATTATTACAAGGTTCTTTTCAAGAGTGGGCAGCGTGGGTCTACCCCGCCGATCTTCCAGCATAAGTGGGTGCAGCGAGCCTCTCTTGATAATATGAACAATCCTGATATCCACCGTTTGGTTGCTGATCTTGATGCTTGGCGTTTGCTTCCTCTTATGACCTTTCAGCATAATTGGAATGAAATTATTTGTCAGTTTTATGCAACCTTGTGGATTGACTCTCAGAACCTAGTGCTGCATTGGCTTACCCAAGGCGTTCATTATAGATGTGATTATCAAACTTTTTCACACCTTCTTGGGTTTACTTCTGAGGACAGGGCTGCCTCAAGTCTCTTTGACATCTATCCGGATTCTGTTTCTCATGATGACTTAGAGGCCGCTCAGATTTACAAGCCTAGTAAGGCCGTTTACTTCACTACCACTCATTTGAAGCCTTACTTCTATGTCCTCAACAATCTACTTCGCCTCACCTTGGACCCAAAGATTGGAGATTCAATTCATATTATGCTTGATGCTCCTAAGGCCTTTTGCTGCTTTTGTACTGGTGGTGATCGTTTTTCTATCACTGATTTTATGTGGCATGAGATTGAGCAGGCTGCCAATGACCCCACAAGTCTTTGCCTTATGCTCTGTTTCTCATGTACATCATTGAGCAAGTGGTGGGTCGTTCGTTCCATCACAATGCAGTCCACAAGTCCTACTCAGTGCGTCATTTGGGGCCAAAGGGCATTGCTGGTGGTTCCGCTCCTTCTCCCTCTCACGGTCCGGCCACTCGTACTTCCTCCCGCGGTGCTTACCATGGTGGTGCCGCCACTGCCCCTACTCGCTCCTCCTCAGAGCGTCGTAGGCATGGTGGTGGTGTCATCAAGTATGCGTTGGGAAAACTTTGGGAGGCCTTTTGCTACAAAGCCGAGAAGGATGATCGCCGCCTGAGGCGTATTGACCAAAACTTGCACATTGATCCACCTGAGAGTCCTCTTCGTGCGTTTCAGGATCCTTTTGCCGAGTACATTGAGGTGTATGGTGCTCCCGTTTCTAGACTTAGTGAGGAGGCTGGTCCGTCCGATGACCCTCATGGTAAGAAGACGGCTCCCGCCTCGCCTAGACTCGTTGACTACTTGACCAACGACGACGACGACAACGACAGCGATGACGACCACGACTACAAGGAGCCTTACTAGATTTCGCTACCTTGCTCATTTCCGTTGCCTACCCTTTTTAGCATTTGATGCCAAAGGGGGAGTGTTAGGCTTATCTTTATTGTAATAGGTAGTTAATGGTCGTGTAATAATTCCAAACCTTGTGGTGAACTATGTATGGTGGACTAAGAACTATGTGTGTGATGATGGATGATTGTATGCTAAATATTTATGCTTAATTGTTATATCATGATGTGATTGCCTAGTTGTAATTTTGTGATGATGATTGTTGGCTTAGAATGGCTATGTCATTTTAAGTTTTTTTCTTTCTACCTTAGCCTTTCTAGTTGTTGTGTGATCAGGTATGTCATTTGCATCACGATATCTTTCGTGTCACACACACTTAGGCACCCCACGAATTGCAAAATTTAGGGGGAGCTTCCCAAGATGTATGCATATTGATTATGATCAATATTGAGATTCAAGTTCAATGCATACACTAAGGGGGAGCCTCTCGTAAAGTTTGGAATTCAAAAAGGCTTCAATTCTTTAAATCTTATGTAATTCTAAGTTGGTTGTCATCAATTACCAAAAAGGGGAGTTTGTAAGTGCATTCGCCCCCGTTGTGGGTTTTAGATAATTAATGACAATCAAATTAGGGACTAACATGTTTATCTAAGTGAATACGCATGTGTTAGCCTGATGAAAGAATTTGAATGGTCACATTTGGTGATGTTAGCACCCTCAATTTCATTGTTTGGAAAGCGTTCCATCTCAAGTGGATCGATTAGTTTTTATATTTTGGCTTGAGTTATAGGAAACGCCGCACTATTAAGAGGGATACAAATTAGGCTATCTAGATAGAGAATCTGTGCTCAATATGTGTTTGATTATGCGATTGAGAGACACCTTTGCACTCACGGACACATAGTGAGGTGTTTTATGCCTGGGAGCACCGGTAGTACCGGTGAACAACCGGTAGTACCGGTAGGCATAAATCCTGTCGGTGCCAGTGCTTTAGTTCTTCGCAGTAATATGTACTAGCGGTAGTACCGGTAGTTGAACTGGTAGTACCGGTTGTTGACCGACGGTACCGGTGAAAGCCCGGTAGTACCGGTAGGCTATTTTCTCGCAAAATCTCTGGTAGGTTGACTATAACGGTCGGAACCCTCGGGACCGGTAGTACCGGTGGGTACTCACCGGTAGTACCGGTACCGCTTCGAAGACAAGTATATAAATAGCTCTCCCCTTCATTTCTAACGGTTACCCACGCCATTTACTCCCACCTACCTTCAGACAAACGGCTCCCAAGCATTGACTCACCCTCTCTCTCTTCCTCTTTGCTCCCAAATCCAATCTCTTGCAAGATTTGAGTAGAGAGAAGAGATTTGAGAGTGAAAAGCTTCGATTCGCATCTTGAGCACTTGGTTGCCCGTGTTGTTCTACTTGTGAGGGCACCCCGAAGTGTTTGTATCACCCTTGTATTCTTAGTGGAATTCTCGGGCTAACCTTTGTGGTTGTTTGAGGGAGGCAAGGAGGTGAAAGAGACTCTGACCTTAGTGGTCACCTCAACAACGAGGACGTAGGAACTCCTTTGTGGGGTTGCCAAACCTCGGGATAAATCGTGTGTCCCGCGTGTTTGTTGTTGTTGCTTGTGTTTACTTGAGATATTACTTGTTCTTTGTGTTCTTTCTCTATCTTTATCTCTCTCATAGGTTGTGTGTGCCCGATCTACAATTTGGTGAAGGAATAAGCAAAAGGGAGTTCATTAACTTTATCAACATCATCTTCGGCAGTGGGGTAAAACTCAGATCTGAAATCACTACTCGCAAATCTCTAATTTCGTAGTTTCAGTAGGGTACCGGTGGTTTGCGTCGGTAGTACTGGTGATCTCTCACCGGTAGTACCGGTCCAAACCAACCGGTAGTACCAGTAGGTATTTAACTTCCGCGTTGAGTTTTTGAGTTTCAGGTTTTTAGATCCGCCTATGCACCCCCATCTAGGCCTTTTAGATCCTTTCACATTTTACTATGTATTTATATATAATATATGTCTAGATGCATATTACAATGGATGTAACAAAGAAATCAAAGCGACTTATAATTTAGAATGGAGAGAAGAGTAATTGATCATAAATATAGAATCTAAAAGACAAAACTATAGAATGTCATCACTTTGAAGTAAATACTCAAGCTCTATTTTTTCCACGCATCTTGACCTCCAACATCGAGCATGGAATGGTTTTTATACTATATCGAGAATTTTCGAGATACTAATGCTCCCACTAAAGTGAAACCTCAGCTCGCCCTGAGCTCATAATAGCATTAATTAGCCAATTAAAAAACGATAATGCTGCGGCGCAGGCATCGGTTTGCCCGACGCTCTTTGGGGGGCCGTGATGCCAGCCCAACTATCCCCTCCATCCATTTAGAGTTTCTCAAAACTGTCGTCCACTATGTTCTCGTCCATTCGTTCCTATCTGCTGCAGGGGCAATGCCCACCACCGCCACAGAGGCATGAACACGCTAAGGGAAGCCAGCAAATCCAGTCAAGTGTTGCCCCGATCGCGGTTGGCATGGGTTTTCTGGTGAGCTACTCAGAGCTGGTGCTCTCGAAGCAGCTGCTCCACCTCCTTCTGTTGCTGGGGTACATTCATCGCTTCCTCCTCTGGGCGTTCGACGCCGTAGGCCTCGGCGATCTGCTGGATCTCGGGGACGACCACCAGGCGCTGCTACAGGACGATGCGGCGCGTGGTTGCCCTATCCCAGTCGTGTGACCACTGCCTCCCCGCCGCGTTGTGAAGCCGCCGCTGCCAGCCCACCACCTAGAAGCGCCACCGGGCCGCTGCCTCGAGCACGCCAACGAGCCTCCATTATCCCAAGCTGCAAGGAGATGTTGCGCTAAAAAAACACATGTTACAAGTGTATATTTCAAGTGTTTCAGAGGTATGTTGCAAGTGTTTTATACGGATGTTGCATATATTGCAATGATTGTACAGGTATGTTGCGACCATCTGTTTCTAATGTTTTATCTGTGTTTTCAGACTACGTTACAAGTGTGTTTATCTAGATGTTGCATATGTTTCACAGATATGGTGTAAGTGTTTTATCTGGATGTTACTTATGTTTATAATGGTTTTCAAGCGTTTTTAAGGTGTCTTTTGCAAATGTTTCAGAAATATGTTTCAAGAGTTTCATCGGTCTTCAGACATATGTTACAAGTGTTGTATCTGGATGTTTCAAAACTAGATCGGGTGTTGCACATGTTGTAATATCACCCGCCTGCCGCAACTGCTGGAGGGGGCGCGAGGGGTCGGGCGGGGCGCAGACGCCGCGTGGGGTCGGGTGAGGCGCAGACACTGTGTCGGGCTGATGCAGGGGCGGAGTGCAGATGCGACAACGTGTTGAAGGAGCGGGCGTCCAGACACGTGCGTCCGTCCGTCAGGGCGCTAGCACCCCAACTAAAAAACCAGCACGCCGAACAAACCGTGACATGTGCCATATCTGTCCGAATTAATTTCTTCTCCGCCAAGTTCTTAACGTGTTCCGTGGCCCACCCGATTGACCAAGAAGATGCAAAGCAAGTCTTACACTCCAAGAAACCTTAAACAAATGAGCACAAGATATCATCCAACAAGGTGACACCGGTACCCTATTTAACGTCACTCCAAGTACCGTACCATGCACATCTACATCCAGTCAAAGTCCACTTCGCATTGTATTGCAAGCAATGTTTCTGGGAGCTCTGTTGGCAGCTGTGGCCTCAGCACCACGCAGCCTCCTGGTCTACAGTGTCCCTGGCCTTGTCCTGCTGTGGCAGGGCGGCCGGCTGCTGAACAAGCTATGGTGGGAGCCGCGGCGGCTGGAGCGGGCTCTGCGCGCGCAGGGCCTCCGCGGCACGTCGTACCGCTTCCTCACGGGCGACCTCAAGGAGTTCGGCCGCCTGAACCAGGAGGCCTGGGCCAGGCCGCTGCCGCTGGGGTGCCACGACATCGTGCCCCGCGTCACGCCGTTCCTCTGCAACAACGTCCGGGAGCACGGCAAGACGTGCTTCTCTTGGTTCGGGCCGATTCCCAACGTGACCATCACCGACCCCGCGCTGGTCAGGGACGTGCTCTCCAACAAGTTCGGCCACTTCGAGAAGCCCCAGTTCCCGGCCCTGACGAAGCTGCTCTCCGACGGACTCACCAGCCATGAGGGCGAGAAATGGGTCAAGCACAGGAGGATCCTCAACCCTGCATTCCATCTCGAGAAGCTCAAGGTACATAAAACTGTATCGTTTGTAGTACAATTACGTACCTTCGATATAATATAAGTAATGGCTATGCAAAGATCTGGTTTGTGATTGATCGCTGGAGTGTATGTGACCTGACCTTGCATTGCAGCTCATGCTGCCTGCGTTCTCTGCATGCTGCGAAGAGCTCGTCAGCAGATGGGCGCAGCAGTCCCTTGGTTCCGACGGTTGGTGCGAGTTGGATGTCTGGCCGGAGCTCCAGGCCCTCACAGGAGATGTCATCTCCCGCGCCGCATTTGGCAGCAGCTACCTTGAAGGTAGAAGGATTTTCGAGCTCCAGTCCGAGCAAGCCGAGCGCTTCGTAGGCGCCGTTCAGAAGATTGCAATTCCAGGTTACATGTGAGTAGTTGCCCTGCTTGCATTGCTATGACTGCTCAGGCAAATTCTCTCTTCTTTGGGACACGGCTGGTCAGTGTTATCAGGTACTTGACTATTGATGACCGGCCGCAGGTACTTGCCAACCAAAAACAACAGAAGGATGCGCCAAATCAACAAGGAGGTTAACTCGATTTTACGAGGGCTGATTGCGAAAAGAATGCAAGCTATGAAAGAAGGTGAAAGAAGCACCAGCGATGATGATCTCCTGGGCTTACTGCTGGAGTCCAATACGAGGCACACAGATGAGAACGGCCAATCCACCCTTGGAATGACAATTGAAGACGTCATCGAGGAGTGCAAGCTGTTCTACTTTGCAGGGATGGAGACGACGTCAGTGTTATTGACATGGACGATGGTCCTGTTGAGCATGCACCGTGAGTGGCAAGACCGTGCAAGGGAGGAAGTGATTGGCCTGTTCGGGAGAAACAAACCAGAATACGAGGGCCTGAGCCGCCTCAAAACGGTAACTTGTTAATTCACTACTTCTTCTCACTAGGTTTCAAATATTTCAAATATGTAGTAACTATTTGTGCTCGATCTATGTTTGCATGCATTTTTGCAGGTCAATATGATCCTTTACGAGATTCTCCGATTATACCCGCCGGCCGTTGTGTTCAGTCGGAAAACCTACAAGGAGATGAAGATCGGTGACGTGACGTTCCCAGCCGGTGCGTTCATTGAGCTCCCTGTTCTATTCATGCACCATGACCCTGACACCTGGGGAAACGACGTGCACGATTTCAAGCCGGAGAGGTTCGCCGAGGGGATTTCCAAGGCGTCCAAGGAGCCGGGTGCGTTCCTCCCATTCGGCTGGGGGCCTCGCATATGCATCGGCCAAAACTTCGCGCTGCTCGAGGCCAAGATGGCGCTGTGCATGATCCTTCAGCGATTTGAGTTTGAGCTCGCGCCATCGTATACCCATGCGCCGCATACGGTGATGACACTGCATCCGATGCATGGTGCACAAATTAAGCTCAGGGCGATATGCTGATCATACGACCATCGTATATACACTGGTTTACTAAACTATACGTATTGGGTCTTGGAAATAACAAAACTTTGTATTGGTCTACCATGTACGTATCAAGTTATTAACCTTGATCGCTGTGTAGGATGTTGGGCCATTCTCTAAGTTTCACACTACTGCAACACTACTGGCTAAAACTTAACTGAGGCGGGCAGTAGTGATTAACCGAGGCGGGCATCACAACCGCCTCGGTCGAAAGGTCATGGTAAAAGATTTTCAAGGCGGTTCAAATGCCCATCTCGGTTAATAAAAAAACAAAAAAAAGTCTAGACCCAACCTGGTCTGGGCCTAGACCTGGGCTGCTCGCAGCAGCACCATGACGTCGCCGTCGCTAGCTGGATCTGGACGCCGTCGCCGGATCCGCACGTGCCGCCTCCGCTCTCGTCGTATCCGCACACCCCACTGCCAAATCCGCATGCCCCGCATCTGGATCTGCCGTTGATACGGTGACCGTATCGCCCCTGCCGAGCCCGCTCCTCGCCGGATCCGCACGAGCCGCCTCCTCTCCACGCCAGATCAGCACACCCCGCGCCTGGATCCGCCTCCTCTCCTCGAGGAGAAGCGCTCCCCGGCCGCCGCTGGGAGGGACCCCGGGAGTGCGCCACCACCATAGTCGAAGCCGTGCGTCTAGATCCGTCGGAGGCCTCACGCTGCAGTCGGAGCGCCGTGACGCCGGAGGACCCATCGGAGGAGGCTGCCGGGGAGGGGAGGCGGAGCGGTGGTGCTGCTCGGGGAGGGGAGGAGAGACGGCGTGGCTCGGGAAGGAGGGGGCGCTGAGTCATGAGGGAGGGGAATGGCGGCGGCACTGAGTCTGTTTGCAGCACTGAGAAGGAAAGGAGAGAGTGAGGGGAAGGGCGCCGGCTATGGGGAGGGAGAGAGGTAGAGGGGCGCGAGCTCGTAGGAGGCGGAAGGGGTGTCACGGTGGCTACGGGGAGGGGCTCAGGAGTGACGGAGAGAAACGATTGATGAGAAACCCTAAGTGTGTGGCTTATATATGAGCCCGATACAAGGAAAGATATGACTTTGCGAGCTGGGCCGATATTTACGGAGGCGGACCTTATAGCTGCCCGCCTCTAAAAATCGATTTACGGAAGCGGTTGTCTTAAGGCCTCTGAAAATAGATGATTTTTTGAGACGGTTGTGTTAAGGCGTCCACCTCCGTAAATCTATTTTACAAGGCGGAAAAATGTAACCACCTCGGTTAATAAAAAAAGACCGCCTCGGTTAATCCCAGGCATTAACCGAGGCGAGCAGCCGGCCCAACCGCCTCCGAGGCCCAATTCAAAACGCCTTGGAGAAGTTTTTTGTAGTACCAAAAACGTTTTCAGAGGAGGGATGCGAGAGTATTGTCCCTAGAGGGTCTATCAATAAGACTTTGCAAACATACACATGGTACTGACTATCTAAAATTTAAAAAATGGGCTGTCCTGTTGACCACGTGTGGCCTTGCTCTTCATCCATAGGCAATGAAGCAAGAGCCCAGAAGAAGCAACCGCGCTAGGCCACACGTGGTATGCGACGATCGCTAACATACGTAAATCCGCGCTAGCCCTTGAACCACACATGGTCTCCCCTTCTAGTTCTCCCCTACCTACCAATCACTAACATACCTAGTATCAAAGCCCGTCGATCTCAGCCCCACACTCTGGATTCAGCATCCACCCATGGTCACTTCACCGGTGGCCTAAGGAGGGTGCAAGGTGCCATGGAGCCTAATGTCAAGGCCGGATTCGACGAAATCCTCCGTCGCCTGGATGCCTTCGACGCCCGGTGGGAGCAACGTTTCGCTGAATCAGAGACGGTGCGGGAGCAGCACACCTCCACCACGGAAGGCCGCTTCACTAACATGGAACAGCGCGGCACCTCCACCAACCTCGAGCAGCGTGACGCCTCCACCGAGATCCGCCTCGGCAAATTGGAGACGTTTTGCTCTAGCTAGAACTCCGTCAATCAAGCGGCGGACAACTAGGGAGGGCTCTTCGAATAGTGCCACTTAGACGTCGAGGCATTGGGGATCTGAAGCTGATTCGTCTCTCCGAGATCTAGGACAAGAAGGATGACTGCATTGCGACCGTCGAAAGGGCAAACGAAGACATGCGCCTTGAGGTCGGCCAGCTCACTAGACATTGGGACCGCGCTATCTTCGTGTCATCGACCTTCCGCCCTAGCCTCATGTCTTCACCGGAGTTAGCTCCCCGGCACCCAACTGCTGAACCTAGGACCGACTGGCCCGACGGGCACCGCATTGGAACTTCGCCAGAGGAGGACTATGGATCGGTCACGACCACAGTCTGGACCCCGACCAATGGTATTAACAAGTATCCTCCCCTCCCTCCCGATCCCCCAATTCAGGTCACGCCGAGCCGGAATCATACCCTTTCCATTCCGATTTTGGCAAACTCCCCAAAATGAATTTCCCTCAGTCCGAGGGCAACAACCCACAGCTCTAAATTTCCCTCAATTCGATCTGCAAACCAAATAAAAAGGAAGGATATATTTTTATGGAAGAACAACGATTCAATTTAATGTAAAACTATCTATTTCATAATTATTATTTCAGGAAACAAAGGAAACGTTAGCACCCCTTTCACATGACACTTGCATCCATAATCCCTCCGTCCTGTAATATAGTGTATTCTAGCATTCAAAATTTGTCCTCAAATATAATGCATTCTAGAGGACAAAAACCAATTTTACATTAAATACTTTACATTTATCAACTAATCACCATTAATCATGTTGATGATAGCATCTGATTAGGAAATAAAATGAGGGTACATGCGTCTTTTATGTTCTCTCTTAGTTTGTTTTAAAATTCTTAGAATGCACTATATTACAGGACAGGGGCATGCCAGCACTCTGTTCTTGTATTATTGAGGCATGAGGCACCAGCTTAGTTTAGAAGGCTAAGCTATCACCTATTTGACAACAATGTATATACATCAATAATCCTTGTGTCTTCTGGAATCAAACTTGGGGTGGCGTTTAATCTTCAAATAAAACATGTCCAGTACTTTTTTAGCTAGTAAGCCTAATAAACTGAAGTTTGAGCAAGTATACACATGAAACATGCATTTTCTGTCTTCAAATTTTATCCTATCTAGGTGAAAGTAATAGGCCTGTATGGTTTTGTTCAAAACAGAAAGAAGCACAGTTTTTTTTCTCGATCACGCAAAAGGTTTGCGCGTCTTTATATTAAGATAGAAATAGTTTGAGTACAAGATGCTCAATTGGTGTCCGGGCTCTACAAGGTTTGCAACTAAGCTTAAGCCCGCCCAAAGCTGAAAACGTCTATTGTATTACTCCGGCTAATAAACAACCTAGACTCCTTGTGCTGGCCTTTTCCCAGAGATCAGCTTCATGCTTAAGCGTCGCAAGGATTTGTGGAACTTGGGTGTTTGCTCCCCTGAAGCACCGAGCATTCCGCTCTTTCCATAGCTCAACAAGGAGGAAGATAGAGTCAGCTCCCATCCACTCGGTCCCAGTCCAGTGCTGCCTCCAAGTCGTCCACCACTCCAAGATTGATGCAGATGTCGAGGTCTCCATCTGTTGCCGTAACGCCATGGCGACGTTCCACCAAATTTGCTGAGAGAAGGAGCAGGTGACAACTATATGGTCGATGGTTTCAGCCTGCTGGACACAGAGGAAGCAATGGCCGTTTGCCTCGAGCCCATGCCTCCGCCAACGGTCGGCTGTCCACTATCTTCCACGAAGAGCGAGCCACATGAAAAGCTTGACCCTAAGGGGTGCCCAAGTCTCCCAGATCAAGTCACAGCCGGGGATGGGGTGACTCCCGACATGCAGTGCGCCATACGCTGATCGCACTATGAACTTGCCATCTGAAGTCCATTTCCAAATCAACTTGTCCGCTGTGTCAGTGAGCTGGAGGTTGCTGATTTGGTGCCACACGCTGAGGTAGTCGGCAATGGCAGCCATGGAGAGCCCTCCAGTGATCTGCCGTATCCAGCTGCCATTGTGCAGCGCCTATTCCACCATCTGTGTTCGAACGGCTCTTCGCGGAACAAATGCTAGGAGCGCCGGGGCGATCTTCTGGGTTGATTCTCCGTTTATCCAGTTATCCGTCCAGAAAAGAGTGTTCTTGCCATCTCCTACCACTGTGTATGTCGAGGCGCGGAAGAAAGGGATTGCTTCTAGGGAGGATTTGATTGGTAACTCCGACCAGGCTCTGTCTCGGTCTGTTCGTTGCAACCAAAGCCACTTGGTCTGGAACGCGGTCCCGGCTAGGCGTAAGTCAGTGATACCCAGCCCGCTGAGCTCATGCCTGCTATGCCACCATGCATTTGCCTCTTACTGCCCCATCCTTGCCAGCCCACAGGAAGCGACGGCAGATGGAGTCAATTTCTTTTGTCGCCCATGGTGGCAGCCCATCAGCGATCATGCTGTATATCGGAACTGCCGAGAGCACCAATTTTATCCAAACTAGCCTCCCGCTTCTGGCCATGATTGGGCCATGGCAAGTCGGCGGCGCCTGGCCACCACGTCCACGGTAGACTGAACTGCTGCTTTCGGAATCTTGGATGTACTCAGAGGCAGTTCGAGATAGCGGATAGGGAACTGAGCGATCTGGCAACTAAGTATCTGCTGAATGTCTGCCAAGTTGTCTTGTGCACCATATATCTCTGTGATCGAGCATTTGGCGAGATTGGTGCGCAGGCCTGAGGCGTCGCCGAAGATCCGGAGTAACTCCCTGATTGCGGTGGCTTCATTTGCTGACGGGTGCGCGAACAGGATCACGTCGTCCGCGTATATGCTGCAAATGTGCTTGATCCCTGGCTGGTTCACCCCACGGATGACTCCTTCCTGTTGTGCCAAGCTGAATAGACGACTCAGGACTTCCATTGCTAAAATAAACAGCATGGGTGATAGAGAGTCCCCTTGTCTCACCCCGCGCCTCTGTGTGATGTGTCGCCCAGGCTGGCCATTGACGAGAATAGAAAGAAGCACAGCAGATTCCATAACCAAATAATGCATAGCTTGTTTCGAAATTGAATAAGTCAACACCTGAAAAAACCTGTCAGTGTGAATCTGCTCATTACTAATTTAGTTAGAGTGGAAGAAAGCAATGACAAATTTCAGCACTCCTGGCTGACAGCTCCAAGCTTGCTTGTCTGTTTCCTATCCCTGCATGCCTATGGGAGCAAAGGTGCCTCCATTACCATGCCTCACCGGCACCATCGCTCTACTCTAATAGGGCCACCAGGAATCCCTCAAACCGAGTCCTCCTAAGTAATTTGGGAACATAAATAAATGAATAATAGAGGAAAGATTTAGTCAATCCACTGTCCTTACTAAGGTAACATACCTAGCTTACAGATATGTTGGATTATTAATCCTCAAATGAATAATGTTATGTCCAGAGAAATCACCAGGTCGAGGTGATGAATGAAGGACCTATTGAAGTTAACACTGCTCTAGGTTCTAGAACGGGCTTCATAGTAGCCACGGCTGATGGCTCTACCTCAGCCTGTATCTCGGTGAACTCAGTGCCAATGTTGTGCGTGTTAGATTGATCTCCACCCGACTCGGTCCAACAACCAAGTTGGACCTTGACTCGCGCCCTGATGGGAGGCGCTCAGCCATACTCCTGGCTAGTAGCCCCCCGTCACACAGTGCCTATAAAGAGGAGGTGGGGGCCAGAGGCTCAAGACACGATGTTCGACTGCCGCCAGAAAACCCACCGAGAAACCCTAACCGATCGAGGGAGGCACTGCCAACGACAGGAAGTGCCACCGTCACTACACTACGCTCACTTCTCTCCGTCGACCCCTTCACCGACACCTGCGTCACTGACATTGCCATGGCGACCTCAAGCTCCTCCGCCAAGCTCGTCGATGGTCGGTAACAATTCTCCTCTCTCATCCTTTCTCCCTCTCTCTCTTTCTCCGGTTGATGTTCTATGTCGTTTATCCCAAATGTAAAATCACCGCCCACTAGATCTACTGCTAGATGATCCTAAGAACATAACAATGCGCCCTCACCGGCAACCAAATGGCTCCAGGTCTGAGCTGTCGAGTCCTGAACAAATCACCAAAGATTCACATGGATAAGCAAGAGATTGGGTAAAGATCATAAATGATAAAGGAAGAACTGCGTGCAGGCACAACCGAGACCGTGAAGATCGCTTCGTTGAAGACGGGCATGACCACGTGACAGATCCAGCGTGCGCGGCGGGGTTGTTGGGGCTGAGCGCCATGGCAGGTAGGCCTCATTCCAGACTTCCAGGAATCCAGAGGGAGGGTGCCGCGCATCGGCGGAGCCGCCAGCAAGGAAACATCAGGCAGCGGCGTACGAAACACGCGACGCCGCATAAAAGGAGCCACGGCAAAGCCGACTTCGCTAGCGGGCCCACCAAGCGCTCAGCCCACCAAAACACCCACTTCATACTGCCGATCCTAAGCCCACTACACACGCAGAGGACGCTCGGGGGGAGGCACGCGTCGAAACAACATCGGCTGCCTCAGGTCAATCCAACACAAGTGCCCCCAACCTATTCCCCCGAATCAGTCGCCTCCCCTCCCCTATACTGCGCGGCTGTGGCCCCCAGCGGCAAGCCATGGATCCTTCCATCACCTAGCGTCCAGCCAAGAACCCCGCACGACGACAAGAGGTGGAGCGGTATGTGAGCACCGCCAATGATCTCCTGCTGTCGGGCAAAACCGAGCGCAACATCGAGTGCTGCTGGCAGTTAGGCATAGACCCATGCGCCCCGGGCGGCAACGCCCTCTTGGTCGCTGCCACCGCCCTCCGCGCCACCAATTACCGGTACCTCCTCCCATCCAGGTCCATCGACCCCTACGCCGTCTTTGGTCTCGACCCCGCCGTCCCAACCGCCCGCGTCATCGAATCTTACTATCGCCAAGCCTCCGAACTGCTCTCTCTATCTAATCTCTAGAAACCCTAATATTTGGACTACTCTTGACTTATGATCATGTGTTTCAAGGGGGTCAGGGCCTGTATTTATAGCCCTGAGAAAGAACCGTCAGCCCTTGGATCAAACCGACTTCACATACGGTGAAGATACATCCTAAGAGACAATGGAGGAATACTCCAGAAGGGCGTGAAAGAATCCTACAGGAGGGTTGGGCAGCATGGTGGTGGGGCCAGCTGGCCCCACCTGGCAGTTGTTAGTCCTCCACTTTGGTCCCGTGCCTTCTGGTGCATATTTTATCGCAGTTAAGTTTCATGCCTTTTTTACAATTCAATCCTCATTTTTATTCTGTCTGTAATATCCCTGTTGAAAATAATAATTCACCAAAACTCGTAAAAATTATCAGTAATAACCACTAAGTTTCTATTAGTGATCATTTCTATACACAATGTTGAAGGTTTATGATGGATAACAACTACCGTCAACAAGCTCACCCAAGCTAAGTTTTTGCTAGTCCCTTAGCAAAACAACTTAAGTGATGAAAATTAAGAGTACATGATTTCACAATTTTTGTACAACTCCTCAAAAGTACACCTGCATTCAAACAAAAATTCATCTCCGGATTGTAATTTATTGATCCATCCTTCAAACTTACTCATATTTCTTTCAACCATGGAGCTTTTGAGTTTTTTACCTGATCTTGAGCAGTTGAGAGATAGAACAATCAAGTAAGCACTATGTCTCATATTCTTCGTTCAACCTTCTTTCTGGAGTTTTATAAGTTTTCAAAATAAAACTCAGAGATTCATTGCATTACACACTCAAGTCTCTCATATATGTGGTATTTTTGGATCTCACTAAGGCAACAAATGTTATGCTTTCATTCCTGCACTAAAGCTTATGCGGATTTCATAAGAATGACATTCTTATGAGAAAACATACTTACAAACATATATTGTAAAGTCAAACAATGGATACAAAGAGAGTTAAGTCATACAATCAAATCAAGATATGTAAGTGTATGGAATGGGGTGGATGTTTAAGGTGGCTAATCCTAATTCTACTATGCTCCTTAAAAGAATCTCTTTTGAACTTGGAAATAAATGTAAGAGAACATGAGCTATCTTTTCTTCTTATTTCTTTCTTTCAAGCAGGCATCAAAGTACCTATTGTTTTGATATTTCAGACACTTGTCCATTTTTTTAATAATAATATTCTTTCTTTTTGCATAGTCACATGCTTCTTTCATACAAAATATTTGAGAGATAATACAAAGCATTTAGAGCATTTATTTGAGGAAAACCTAAATAGAATATTTTTTATGTTTTCTCCCAGTGTAGGAGAAAAATATTTTTTTGGTGGAACAAAATAAAGTGTGAATGGGATGTGTGTAGTGTGATTTTGATTTTAAAAGTATGACCAACCTCTCATAAGGCATACAATAAAGTTTGACCGAACTCAATGAAATACAAGTAGCATGAAAGTATAAGTTTTTTTAGTCTAAATATATTCATTTTAGCTCTGGTAGGAATTCAAACTTTGTCATGTAGAATCTCATTATGTAAACTTTTAAATTTTAAAGATAAGTATCTAGAAATCAAATATCACTTAGAATAAGATAAATAGCATCCCAAACTCTTTTATATTATATCCGTTAATTACATAAATTTAGTTCAAGCATACGCTACCCACGGGTTTCAAGTGTTAGAGCAAATTCTCAAGTTAAATCAACTTCATTCAACATGTAGGAGAATTCAAATCTAAAAACTAGGTACTTGAAAGGAATCATAACTTAAGCATTTTTTATCTTTTTATTTGAGAGAGACTATCTTTAGATTCTACTTACTTATTTATTCAACTCTTAAAATAAGAAAACACACTAATTCAAACTTAAGTAAAATTAAAACAAACTTATGTACACACTCTATTTTTGATTTTTTAGTTATGCATTTTTTAACAGCAATTTAAACTAAAGAAAAATAGTACTCACAGAATTTTACAAGAAAGAGAAAAAAATATTTACCTCAATATGCGGGGGTCCTCCCCCAAGCTAGATCACTGCGGTGGTGGCGGTGGTGGGTACTCCAAACCCATCCTACTGAACAGGTACTCAAAATTCGCTTGTTGCTGTCGCTCATACCATTGTAACTCATTAAATATGTGGGTCGTCTGCTGCTGCCATTCAACTTGTTGGTGAAGGATGTTGCGCATCTCCTCCTGTCTTGCCTCGAGGGACGTGAGACGGTTGTCGACATTCTGGTAGAAACCGGGCTCATTATAGCCCATTGGAGTTGGTGGATGACGATGGTGATGCGAGGTTGATGATGATGTTGCGTCGATTGATGATGATGTTGCGATGGTTGATGATGATGTTGCGGAGTAGGCTAGTAGTAGTCATGAGGAGCATGGTATGGGAATGGTCTATGGAAGCTGTCGTGGACGCCCCATGCAGAGAAAGACATGCGCCCTCTTTGTACACCGCTCATGGTCTCCTCATAATCCTACGGATGATAATGATAAAAATTACCTAGCCCCAACGTGCACCTGCAGATGTCTCTGACTCATAGGGAGTATGATCCTCCCAGGCCTAGTGATGTGCATGAGACGGTCCCGGCTGATCAAACCCAAAGTAACTGGTGAAGGCTGGCTCTAGAGGAGTAGCATCTTCACCCTGGTACCTCGGGTTTTTGGTTCCTGGTTATGCGAGCAGAGGGACTTCTTCTCACTCTCCGTCCTGGTTTCTGCAATTCAAGAGCAAAATTTTCCATGACATACAGACCGAGGCTCCGGTCTGGCAACTCTATCTCATTGGTGTGTCCTTTATACATCATGACTATTTTTATTCCTCATTTTAAGTATGTGAGCATAGTGAAAGAATGAATAATCAATGACTCATCATGGCATAGTGATGTACGTAATGTTTGCATTGTCTAAAAATTCTAACCCATTGGCAAGACGTGTTACCCATGATGTGCATGTTACTTCCCCTTTCTTTAATCTAGGAATGGTTAGCCAATAATGTGCCATTAATTTAACTGGTGAAATTTTTGCTTTCTTTACAATGGCATACATCAGTGTAAGTTCTTCTACTCTTGCAATCCAAAAGTTCTCTCTAGGAAAAAGAGTAACTCCTAACCATTTATGTATGAACCTTAGAGTGGGGTTATGAATTTCATCAGTGCAGGGTCTATGACAAACTGTTTCTCTAGATATATCTTGCTAGAAACAGGTTCTATCAAGTTCTTTTAAAGCATCATCAACATCAACATTGCATGATTCATGAAATCCTAAGATGTTGCTAAAGTTCTTCCAGGTAGGTGAAAATGGTTTATTAAAAAGCCTAAATGAAATTTTCTGTTCACCTAATTATGGAATGCTAAAAAATTCTATTGTAAGTAGTCTACATCCATTCTCAATTATAGACTAGGCATCCTCCCAACCAACATTTCAGAAAATAGGTTAAAATTCAGAGTCTATACCTATGGTGTGTAGGAGGTTTGGGTCGATGACAGGGGTTGATGTAAACTCCTTATCCTTCAGCAGCTTGTAGACTTCTTTCTCTCGATCGTCTTAAAAATTGATTTGGCTATCCCTAAGAAGGGTATAAACCTCAGCTTGCTAGCGCGATGACGATCCTCAAACAGCGGGAGATGGTGGGTCAACTTCCATCTCGAAGTCAGTCTGGGAAGAGCTTGTCCGAGATGAAGTATAGCTTCTCATCGAACGGAAGGAGATCATCGAAGTGAGTGCATTCTTCACCTTCTTTGCCGTGCTCATCCTTGCTGTAATAAAAATACAAACAAAAAAAACTAGTGAAACAAGTGAGGGTTAGAAAATAAATGTTAGAGAGTTAGCCATCTAGAAAGTCAGTCATTCAAGTTGAAATTTTTTATTCAACTTCTCCTAAACTCTTGATTAATTTGGGCAGCACCTACCCTCTAATATTTAATTTCTCCACTAGATTTTCAATAGCACTCCTTTACTTTTCGACTTAGTACCTTGCACTAAATCTCTCTTGCAACTACACTCCACTTCTATCCTCCCAATTTCTACTTCAAAGATGGAATTCTCTACTTTGAAATTTCAGTACTGAATCACGAGCTCAGGAATGAAGTTTCAGGCTTGTGTTGGTGTGTGTAGCGTCCAGGAACAAGGGTATTTAAAGAGGAGGAGGGGGTGGCTGGCCTACATGGGTGTGGGGTTGGCCGGCCCCACCTGGTGGCCAATTGCTCTATGATTTGCATGAAATGTTCCTTGCCTCATCTCCACAACAGAATTCAGCTCGTGAGTGCTCCTTTCGATGGACAACATGACAGGATGAAATGGATGGTGATAATGTGAGTGGATGTGGAGGTGATAGGTGGTGGTTAAGTGGACCCCACATGTCTCCCGTATTTATACCGTATAATCACACAAGTATACAAAACAAAATTACTTTTATGAAACTACGAGAAATAGAATTCTAATGATGATATTTTTTACATTTTTTTACCACCACGGTAAATATTACTTACGGGGGATTTTACGCTCCGTAAATATTAATTACATAGGGCTTTAACTTTTACTATGCCATGATGAGAATTTTTATTTTATTTTCTAAAGCACTCATTGAAAAAGTAAATATGTAAATGCAATGTGAGAAGTTAAACTACAGATAACTACCGAGTTACCTCCGGCGAAGGGTTTGAGAATTTTAAGTCCACCGAACTGGACTTTTCTAGTTGAATTATTCTTCGGGTGTATTCTCCGGTCCCGAAGATGATGACCTTGATTCTTGTTCTTCATGACACTACAAAATTAAGCATTGCTCTGGTCTTGGCTTGAATGCAAACCGCTCTTCTTTTCTAATAATGTTAAATTTAATCTCTCCTGCTCCGACAGCAATGTGAGCAATTGTGGTACTCAAGAATGGTCTCCAAAGGATGAGAGGTGTCTTTATGTCTTCCTGCATGTCAAGTAATACAAAATCTACAGGAACGAAAAAGTTTTAGATTTTTACCGGAATATTACTATGTACTAAGTTGTCATCCCTAGCATGATGCTCAAAATTCTGGTAATTATAACTATACTTGAAAACTCTAAATAATATTAAACATAAGTATCCGCAAGCGCACAGATAAATCACCTATTGTAGCATTCTACCCAGAGTATTATGAGTATCGTTATTTATTTTAATCTCAAAGGAAGGACCATGAGGCAAATGTTATATGACTAAATAAATGTGTAGACCTATGATAAACCAATCACTCTTAGGCTTTAGCAAGGGTAAGTAAAAATAAAAGATAAATAAATAATAAATGAATGTAGCATGATAATGGTATTCTAGAGATAGAAAACAGAGACTCACTAAAAATAGTATGACTAATCTCGAGATTCGGTTAGAGTAAAGAATTTTTAAGTTATTCCTAAACACTAAGTCTTACTATTCACTCTAGCATATATATCTTCATCTATTAGTAAAACTGAATCAAAGAAAAATTATAAGGAACATCTACTAGAGAGAATTGGAAACAGAACCTTCTTCTCCTTCGAGACCGGGCCCTACCATGTCATCTATATATGAGGGATGGACTACAAAGGACTCAGCCAAGATATCACCTTAGCGATCTACCACACATCCCATCACATAGTCGGCATTCGCAGAAAATTTCATATCTAAGCACCACGCTTACATAATCAAAGCTATCTAACTCTCGCACGAACTGAATTAGGTACTCTACGAACATATGCAAATGCAAATCATCAAATAATATTGTATCCAATATATAACTAGAGCAAACTAAGAACATAATAAAGAGGAACATATTATTGAAATAGAACGAAGTCTTAAATGAGATACAAAGGCAAATTACCAATCTCCAGACGAACAACTTCGAAATCCTAAGCAATCGCTCAACTCTACTTGAACCTTGCTAGAAAGCCTATACTAAGAAATTAAAGAGCTAGAGCTCTCTCTATCTAATCTCTAGAAACCCTAATATTTGGACTACTCTTGACTTATGATAGTGCTTCAGAGGGGGTCAGGGCATGTATTTATAGTTATGAGGAAGAACTGTCAGCCCTTGGATCAAACCGACTTCACGTACGACGGACATGCATCCTAAGAGGCGGTGGAGGAATACTCCAGAAGGGCATGGAAGAATCCCATAGGGGGCCGGGCGGCATGGTGGTGGGGCCAGCCAGCCCCACCTGGCAGCTGCTGGTCCTCCACTTCGGTCCTGTGCCTTCTGGTGTCTTCTGATGCATATTTCATCGCAGTTAAGTTTCGTGCCTTTTTGACAATTCAATCCTCATTTTTATTTTGTCTGTAATATCCTTACTGAAAATAATAATTCACCAAAACTCGTAGAAATTGTCAGTAATAACCCCTAAGTTTCTATTGGTGACCATTTCTATACACAATGTTGACGGTTTATGATGGATGATAACTACCGTCAACAATGACTTAGTTTAAGTGTTCCATCATCGAGCCTCCTTTGATGAAGAAGCAATCAATCTCCACATGCTTAGTTCTATCATGTTGGACAAGATTATTAGCAATGTTAATGGCTATCCTATTATCACACCAAAGCTTCATGGGACCTTCTCGTAGTTTCAATTCTAACAATAAATTCTTTATCCATAGCATTTCACTTAAACAAACAGACATGGCTCTATACTCTGCTTTTGCAGTCGATCGAGACACCACTGGTTGCTTTTTGCTTCTCCATGATACTAGATTTCCTCCAACAAAAGTACATTAGCCTGAGGTCGATCTTCTGTCATCTAGACAACTTGCCCAATCTGCATCACAATAGCCTTCCACAAATTTAGGTGACCATTTCTTTTGAACCACAGTCCTTTACCAGGACTACTCTTCAAATACCTCAAGATTCTATAAACTGCATCCATATGTCCACTTCTTGGATCATGCATATACTTGCTTACCACACTAACTGCATATGTTATATCAGGCGTTGTATGGCATAAATAAATCAAACGTTCCACAAGTCTTTGATATTTCTCTTTATCTATTGGCTCTCCAGATTGAGCACACAACTTGTGGTTTTACTCCATAGGTGTAGAAGCAGGGTGACATCCAAGCATACCTGTATCATTTAGCAAATCAAGAACATACTTTCGTTGTGAAAGGACAATTCCTCTAGGAGATCTTGCTATCTCAATGCCTAGAAAGTATCGAAGTTGACCCAAATCCTTGACCTCAAACTCTTTGCTTAGGTTTTCCTTAAGCTGAGCTATTTCTAAAGTGTCATTACCAGTAATAATAATATCATCAACATACACTACAAGAATAGTAATACAATTTCTAGGGTGACAATAAAACAGGGTGTGATCTCCACTACACTCTAGGTAGCCCATACCACACATTGCACACCTAAATCGATCAAACCATGCCCTTGGCGACTGTTTCAGACCATACAAAGATTTCTTCAGTCTCAGTACTTTTCCTTTGGTTTGTGCAGTAGCAAACCCAGGTGGAATTTCCATATAAACTTCTTCATGAAGATCTCCATGCAAAAATGCAATCTTAACATCCAATTGGTACAATGACTAATCAAAATTAGTTGCACAAGAGATTAATGTCCTCACCGTGCTCATCTTTGCAACCAGCGCAAATGTTTCATCAGAGTCAATCCCATAAGTTTGTCTATATTCTTTTGCCACCAGTCTTGCTTTATACCTCTCTATCTTACCATTAGGATTTTGCTTCACTGTGTAAACTCATTTGTAGCTAACTATCTTCTTTCCCATAGGAAATGGTACAAGATCCCAAGTATTGTTCTTTTCAAAAGCTGCTAACTCCTCAAGCATTGCCTCCTTCCATCTTGGTTTATTTTTAGCTTCCCTCCAGTCCTTTGGGATCATCATTGATTGCAATGATGCCATAAAAGCTCGATAAATAGGAGATAGGGATTCATATGATACATAGTTAGCTATGTGATTCCCATCATCATCATCATTTCCACTTTCAAAACTGTACATTGCTAGAGGCTTTCCAGTAGTACTTCTTACTCCCTTTCTTAGAGCAATAGGCAGATCCAAATCCATAGAAGTATCAGCCTCTTCTCCCCCTGTCTCCAACTCTGGGTTATCAGCTACCGAAAATTGTTGTTGTTCCACTATCTTTAGTTGATCTTCATTACGAGTGATCTCATCATAACTAGTTGTTGCTTGTATCTGGTTGTCTTTCCTTCTCCTTGTGTATACTCGTAAGTTTTCTCTGCATGTGATCTTCCACCTTCTTCGCGTATGGACTCATTAACGGTTGTCACAGGACAAGGAATTGAGCCAATCAAAACCCCTTTTCTCTTTGATTTCTCATTATGACTATCCCCTAGTATTTCGCTCTCCTCCTGAACACTACAAGGAGAGTCAAGATTGACAAATAGATCACTTAAATCATTTCTTTCCCTATAGAAAGGAACAAACTCTCTAAAGGTCACATCCATACTGACAAACATGCGGTGCTCTGATGGACTCCAACATTTATAACCCTTTTGCCCAGAAGAATAGCCCACAAAGATGCACTTAATGGCTTGAGGATCTAACTTCCCAACTAAAGGTCTATGATCTCTAACAAAGCAAGTGCACCCAAAAACCTTTGGGGGAACAACAAACTCATTTTTTCCAAACAACATTTCATATGGACTTTACATCCCAAGTACTTTAGATGGCATGTGATTAATAAGATGAGTAGCGATCACGACTGTCTCACTCCATAAGAACTTAGGCACATTCATAGTGTACATAAGTGAGCGAGCCACTTTCAAGAGATGTCAATTCTTTCTCTCGGCTACACCATTTTGTGGTGGTGTACTAGGACATGATGTCTGATGTATAATTCCTTCCTTGGAGAGAAAAGTCCTGAAGTCCTTATTTACATACTCAGTCTCATTATCAGTTCTGATAATTTGAATACGAGCATTGAACTGATTCTTTATACATGCATGGAAATCCTTAAAACATTCAAGTACCTCACATTTATGTTTCATAAGATATAACCATGTCATGCGAGAGTAGCAATCGATAAAGGTAACAAAATATTTTGCTCCACTCACAAAAACACTACGAAAAGTCCATACATCAGAGTGGATTAATATAAAAGGTGACAAACTTCGCAACCCCCTGCTAACATATGAGGTTCTAGTTTGTTTGCCAAACTCGCATGCATCACATACTAACTTACGTCTATCCACCATATTCATTTCACAAGGAAACATTCTACCCATAATATCAAAGGATATATGTCCCAATCGATAGTGTAAAAGCATTACCTTAGCCTCATCTTCACTTGCAA
This sequence comes from Saccharum hybrid cultivar R570, assembly GCA_038087645.1. Lineage (NCBI taxonomy): Eukaryota > Viridiplantae > Streptophyta > Magnoliopsida > Poales > Poaceae > Saccharum > Saccharum hybrid cultivar. The sequence continues at coordinate 2,688,633 of JAQSUU010000100.1, forward strand.
TAGCTAAAAGAGCAAGACATATTGCTTCATCTTCCTTACTTCTATCAAGAGACCACAATCCATTATGTCGAACTCTAGTCCCAAGTCTTCTTCTAGTCTTCCTTTCCTAAATTAAGCAATTTTCATGATCAAGAGAGACCGGACAATCCATTTGATCAACCAATGAACTTATTAAAACCAAATTAACTGGGAAGGATGGTACATATAATATTGACAATAATGTGATAGATGGAGTGCATTGCACCATGCCAATACCTTTAATGGGTTGAGATGTTCCATCATCGGTTTGGATTATTTCTTTATGAGAATATGGGTATGGTGTATATGATGCAAATTCACTAGGCATACCCGTGACATGTCTAGATGCGCCTAAATCTAATATCCAATTTGAATTAGAATTTGAAATAGGCGCAAGAGCTTGATTTAATACACCTGGGTCTGAATGAACAAGATTGGCAACATTGTCCACTGAAGTTGTCGTCCCTTGATCATTTGACTTTAGATCCTTCTCATCCTTTCGTAGCCTTCTCGATTCTTCCAATTCAGTTGCTCGAATTGTGACCAAATCAGATGTACCTTTCCCAGTCATAGCAAAATTAGCTTTATACCCTCTTCTTCCACCACGGCTTTCACCTCCTCTTGGTGCACCTCTAAAATTGCATCTTCCTCTCCCACGGTTGAACTTGGATTGTTGGGGACAATCGTGACTCAAGTGACCCTTCTCACCACAATTGTAACATACCCTAGTCTCATTGGATTCTGTCACCACAAAAGCTGGACGAGGTGGAGGTGAAACATTGTTTTCCATTAAGTTTAGTCTACTCTCCTCTTGTGCCATGGCAGTTATAGCTTCCTCTAGACTAGGAAGACTGGATTGATGGAAAATAGCATTTCATCTGCCCCTCAAATTCTGTGTTTAAACCTCTCAGAAATTGTAGCACCCTTTTCTTTTTCAGCCATTTCTTAACCCATGCCACATAGTCAGGATGTGGCAATTCAATAGGGTCATAGTGGTCTAAATCAGCCCACAATCGCTTCAATTCAGCAACATAATCCATCAAAGATAGCTCCCTTTGCTTGAGTGATAAATTCTATCATCTGTTTCTGCTAACAACATAACATTCCCAGTACCTGAAAACATCTTTGATACAACTTCTCATATTCCAGAAGCAGTGGCACTAGTATCTACTGACCCAGCAATTGTTGGAGACATCAAGTTTAACAACCAAGCAGCCACCGATGAATTAGTAGCATCCCATGATTTCCATTCTTCGCTTGCTTTGTTCTTTGGCTCAACAATTTCTCCATTAACAAAGCCTTCAAGTTTCTTGGCCTTCAACAGTAACAATGCCCTCCTAGACCATGCCAAATAATTCTTTGTGCCTTCCAGCTTGAAGATGGAGCTTCATCTCTCTTTGCTGTAAGGAGCTCCACTAACTTCCAAAGAACTTGTTCAATGCCCCCATTTTCACCCATGATTTACTGCCCTGTTGCAAACAATCACTTCCACACAAGAGCCCCCACAACCTCTGTTGCAGAACAGTAGGCACAGTTGCCCTTTGACCTCCTTTCTCCTTCGAAATCAGGTCAGGAAAAAAACAAATCCTCCCCCTATATGCAGCCCCTATTTTTCTAACACCCAGCAAACTATGTAGCTCCAAATGGCCAGCAAGAGTCGCACAGATCTAGAATAGAGAGGAGGAATAGAACCAGATTTGCTCAGCCACCTCTAGCTTCAAACTCAGCTGCAACACTCAACTTATCCTGCCATTGGAGAGGTTCCTCAACTACACACGAACTCCCTTCACCCTGAGTACCGACTACCATCCCCGATTGAGAGCACTGCACTCCTCTGTCGCTACTGTAGCTTGGTTGCTACAGTACCACGAGTCTCCCCTCTCCGGAAGGTTCCGATACCATGTTGAAACAATTAGTTTTTTTTTTGAAAAACTCTAGTATCTCTATTCACTAGTTACATGTTTATATACGTTACAAACATGGGCCTCTTGGGCCTAGTAGACACAATCCAAATATGTATACAACTCAGCACACTTATATATAGATCACTAGCCATTGACCAAGGTCACGTTCCTGATTCCTAATCTGAGTAGGTGAGAGGAATTTGAGATCAAAAGATTTAGAGTTTGAGTCAAACCTTTCGCTACAAGAACCCCCCAAGAGGCCAAGAACTTTCTCCTCCGACCAAGCCTCAATTCAGGCCCAAATGAATGAGGCCTAAATTGGATTCCTTTCCCAATTCAGCAAATCTGCAGAGACCAAACAGAACATAACATTCATCGGCCGGCGGCTGGCAGCTGAATCGATGAAGGTGGCAAGTAGAGGTGAGATGGGAGCACTTGGACTCTGGGCAGGGGCGGGCCCACCTTTATTCAAGGGTATTCAGTTGAATACCCATTATTTTTATCAAAATATTTTGTACATATAGTGTATACATATATGTATATATTAGAAAACATGAAGAAAAGGCCACTATAATAGAGAATTCCTGAAACCAGCCCAAAACAAACCCTTTCCAATTCCCAACCCTCCTCGTACATTGGCCCAACAAGGCCCAATGGTCAGTAGACCAGCTTCTCCCTCATCATTGCGTCAGTACGACTATGCCCTTTTTGCACAAGCGCACATGCTATGGGTGACTGAACCTATCATGGCTCTCTGCTCATCACTCAATTGACTTTACTTAATTTTTAGGTTCCAAGTACGAAGGACCTATAATTTTTATGCTTTTTACCGGCCGTTTTGTTGTTTCGTATACTTTATATAGTTCAAGTGCTGCCACTTTGGTATATTCAACAATTGGTACATCTTTATGTTAATTAATTTTAAATTATATCCACAGTTCTACGAATATATGAAATTATATTTAATTATGTGTTATATTGCTATATATTATACAATTACAATTATGTGATATTATACACACTAAATATTAGGCTTTAGAGTGTAAAATTATTTTTTAACATCCCTTTATATTTTGAATACTCAACCTTAAATTTCTGGGCCCGCCACTGACTCTGGAAGGTAGAGGGAGATCGGAGTCGCTAGCAGTGCTGCTCCCTGCGGGCCTGCGGCTAAAGATACGGAGAAGACTGGAGAGGAGATATGGGAGAAGACTGCAAACGGCCCACTCAACTCAACCAAGTGGCGTGTGCTTTTCTGTGTGCTCGCACACGTACACTCACCTGTTGGCCAACTCGATGATCAGCTAAAAAAAACCTGTTGGCCAACTCGATGAACACGAGCGTTTGGGTTGTCACGGTTTGAACTGGAGCGTGAAGTGTGATCACAGACTACACGCAGGTTCAAAAGTCAGGAATTCGGGATTTTTTTCAAGGGCGTAGATAGCTCTATTTGGACGCCCGCGCGCGCTGGCGCTGCGGCACTGCCTGTCTCGAACTGTTGTACCTGCGTTGCTGCGCTTACCTGCCCACGCTTTGCCTGCAGCGCCAGCCCACACCTGCTGCTGCTACGCCCCCACTTGCTGCTTACACATGTTGCATGCTGCTGCACACCCGGGCATGCATATGGGGACCGGCCGCGCTAGTGGGGACCGCCTCTGTCTGCCCTTGCATTCGGCGTCTGACACCGTGGCGAGGCAACAATAGGTGAGGAGGGAGATGCAACACTCGATCTAGTTTTGAAACATCTATATACAACAATTGCAACATACGTCTAAAAACAATAAAACATTTAAAATATAAGTCTAAAACACTTGCAAAATACCTGAACAGCACTTGAAATCATTGTAAAACATACACAACATCTAGATAAAACACTTGTAACATATATATGAAAATATATACAACATTCAGATAAACACACTTGCAACATACGTTGGAAAAAAAGATGAAACATTGATAACAAAAGCTCGTAACATACGTGTATAATCATTACAACATATGTAACATCCCGATCTACTGTTGCAACATCCATCTAAAACACTTGCAACATACCTCTGACATGTCTGAAACACTTGAAATGTACGCTTGCAGTATGTGTTTTTCACCCATCTTCCGTGCGACGCAGAGCAGAACGGGAAACTTCCAGTTCCGGCCACCGGCTGCCGAGAGGATGGTGGCATAGCCTGACAGCAGCCAGCTGCACCTACACCTAGCATGGGCCCCGCCAGCGACAACCCCCCTCTTTAGCGCTTGGCCTGGGCGTGGCGGAGGACAGAGCACGACATGACGCAGCGGGGACGAAGGCACCGCTACAATCGTCGAGCACAAGCGCATGGAGCTTCGAGGCGGAGGGCGAGGCGCCGGCGGTCGGGTTCAACAGTAGCCGTAGTCGGTGGGGTGGTTGGCTGTGTATACCTTGGCAGAGGATTCCTCCTCTCTACGGGGGACGGAGGCGCCACGGGGTATGGGACCGGGCGCCAGGGGGATGGCAGCGACGGCGCGCCGAAGTGGGCCACGGCGCGAGATAGAGGCGCTGCGGGGATGGCGGTAGTAGTGCGGCGGAGTGGGGCGGGTCGACGGCCGTACGGCGCGGTAGAGCTGTGCGAGGTGAGGTTAGGAATTTTGTTTTTTTTATGAGAGAGGCAGGCAAAGTTGAGTAGGATGTCGTGTCTAAGCGTTTTCGTTTTTTCAATGCTACATTCGAGATAGGAAAAAGTCAGTTGACTTCCTTCAACTAGTGTAGTCCGATCTATCTCTCTCAATTGAAAATATGGACTTTTAGACTCGGCTCTTCAAACCATCCAATTTGCCTCCTGATTTTGAAGCTACGACATGGTAGGTTCTATTTGGTGTCACACCAGCCAGGGAGGTGATATCAATTAGATTTTATTAAAAAATTATAAAAATAATCCAAAAATTTATCTGAATATTTTTTGAATAAGTATTAAAAATACTAAAACCTAATTAACATTAGAAAACTCATAGAAATTTTATTTTAGTTCAGAAAAATATGAAACTACTTTCATATTTTTTTAAAAAAATCACTCCTAAAATTTTAAATTGAGCTAAATATGAAACGAGTAATGCAAAAAATCCCTGCAAACTGCAGCGTGAAGCACCATGGAACTTGCCATGCAAACGGCAAAAAGCATTTGCTCATAAGCAATATCTTGCTTAACCATTGAGACATGTACAATAAATTCCAAATAAAAAATATAATTCAAGCTCTGATTGCATATTGAGACATATATCATGTGCTTTTAACTTTATAATTATAATTTATAAAAATAATAATTTCAACTTAGCTTGAGGGCAGGGCGGAGGCATTGGCTGTCTCCATACCTAAAACTTGTATAAAATAGTAAATACATAAAATACATACGCCAATACAAGCCAACTAGTCTGACTCTCTAGTCTGTTGGTTGTGGTCTTCTGGACCTTCTGGTGATGCGCTTGTGGCCTGCTGGGCTCCCCTTGATGGGCCTCAATTACCAGAAGTCCAGAACGGAGGAGGTAGCTAATGACGGCCTGATGGAATAGAGACTGACTCACGACTGCTCGTCTGCTCCGTCATCCATCTCTTCCTATTCGAATCCGATCAGGGCGTAGAGTGTACAAAGGCAGCGCCCCGTGAAAACTCGACGCGTACGCGGTGCCGGCGGACGGCAGCGCGACGACTCGAGCGGTGGCCGGCCGGCGGACGGAGGCGTGGCTTGACGACTTGACGCGGCCGGCGGACGCTGCACAAGTGCAACGATGGCACCAAAGAAGAAGAGCAAATATGTGATGAAATGTATTTTGCATTGATCGAGGCTTATTCAAGGGACTTGATCTCGCTGAAATTAAGAAAAAATTTGAAAAGAAAAATAGAAGAATGCCATTGCCAAGGTCTGTACCCAAATAAAGCTTTATTATGGGTATGTATTTGTTCCAACATCTTGAATAAAAATATACTTACTATGACTCGATCTCTAGGTTGCTAATTCATGGTTTACCTATAAAAGGGCAGGCCCAGTGCCACATATGAGTGGGGTCTGGGGAAGGAAATAACCGAAGCAAAGTCTTACTTCCGCAGAAATTCTGCAGAGAGACGACTTCGAATTCCGCAGAAATTCATGGTTTACCTATGTGTCTATATTTTGCATATCATCTCTCGGTTGGTCTAGTTAACATATATGGTAAATTGGTGGTCAATCATCTATGCAATCTTCTCGCAAAAAAATCATCTATGTAATCTTCATTTGGTGAGGTATTTTAAGTGTCAATGTTTTACTTTTAGATTTTTGCTATATTTGTTAATCACAAAGTAATATACATATTTAGATAATGTAATAGTGCGTCATTGTATAGTTGATAGTTACATTATACATGTTTGACCTTTATAAACCTGCCACACCTGAAAAACATTCATGCATCCACCATTTTCAGGGTAAAAAATATATAGCAACTAATAGGATTAAGATCTGAAAAATCAAAATCTAGACTTTTGGCATCTTCACAAGAAACGTGAGAACCACCGTAGATTAAACTAAGGTTTTAACTAATTGCATATTCAAAATAAATAGAGGTGCCTTCCAAAGATCAACAAATTATGGATACAGATGAAAAAGCATACGGAATAGATATACTCAGGGCGTCCGGAAGACTCCGGACGCACCCAAGCGACGCGACTCGCTACGACCCGACCCGCCCGTGCTCTTTCCCCTTCCTCCCCTCTTGCCTCGCACTCTCCGCCGCGGCTGCTGCTTCCTGCACGCGCTTTGTCCTTCCTCCACTCTCGCCCGCGCTTGCTTGCACGCTGTTGCTCCTGGCCGTGTGCTCCTCCCTTCCTACCGCGCCGCCGGCAAGCCACCCCTCCCTCTCTTCCTCCCTCCCTCCCCCTCCCCTTTGTTGCGACCGAGTGGGGGCGACAGCGGCGGCTTTCCCGGTGAGCCGCACGCCTCCCTCCCTCCCTGCTCTCTCCTCTCGCTCTCTTACTGCATCTGGAGACGAGGACGACGGCTGGACGCGGCTCCGACGAGGTAGGTGGGGAGGGATCTGGATCTGAGGCCTCCCTCCCCCTCCTTCCACCATCTGGATCTCATCCTCTCCTCCTCCTGAATGTTGTAGTAGCCGTTGTGTGTTGTTGTAGTAGGTGTTCGGTGGTTGTTGCAGTAATATGTTTCATTGTGTTTCAGTAGCTGTTGCAAAATGTTTCAGTTGTCTTTCTTGTGTTGTTTCAATAACATGTTCAAGGTGTTTCAACTCCATCGTCCTAGTGTTGGATCTTTTTGTCTTTTTTGTTGTTGCAATTTATACGTTCATGGTGTTTCAACTGCTTGAATCTATTGTTATAGCAGTTCGTCGAGCATTGTTGCAACACCACGTTTATGATGTTTCAGCGTCTTCACCCTTATGTTGCAGCGGGCATGCGCGGGGGGTGTGGTGGTGAGTTGGCAGCGGGCGGATCCCGTGCGCTTGGAGCATGGCGCCTTCCGAGCACGGCGAGTAGAGGAAGGGCGGGGCGGGTTCCCTTCACTCTCGCTGCGGTTTCCTTTTTTTTCCTTTCGTGCGGGGCAGAATGGGCGGGGGCGCGGGCGGAGTTGGGGGAGCGTTCGGACGCCCCCCGGAGCCGGGTGTCTGGGCGCTAGCAGCCCCCAAAAGCATATGGATTTGTAGATAAGTTTATCACAACTACATAGTACAAAATGAATAAAATGAAAAAAAAAAAGTTCAAACTAATATAAGTAATTTATATATTAGTTATAGGTATTAACATAAATCAACATCTAATGCTTCTGTCTTGTAGGGTTCTAGCCCGGGCCGAGCATGTGGGGGGCTAGTTAATTAAAAATAGGAAGATAAGATGGCAGTCTGACTTTGCCCTGCTTCGAAGTCAATGCGTCTTAGAGACAAACTCTGAGCTCATAGCAACAGCCAACAGGAGGAAGCAGCGAGGAAAGGGCCGGTGCGCCGTCCGCGGCCCGATCGAGCGTCATTTGCCTCCTCACCAATCCAATGATTCATATTCGCATCGCAATAGCTTCTCCACCAAGTACCTTTGGAGCAAGGCATGGGCATGGCTGACCAGATTGCCATCAGTCTCTCACTCATGACTCACCTTAATTAACAAATGAGCACAAGAGACTAGTTCAGCCACAGTGGCAACCTCTATTTAACCTGACCCCAAACACCGTACCATACCCATCTCAAGTCAAATCCACTCGATCGCATCAGCTTACAATTACAGTCTCTTTCTTATACCACTCTATCTTCTCGTGAAAGCAATGGTTCTTGAAGCGTCGTTTGCCGCCTCAGCGTCAGTGCCATGGATCTTCCTGCTCGGTGGTCTCACGGGCCTGGTGTTGCTCCTGTGGCAAGCCGGCCGGCTGCTGCACAAGCTATGGTGGCAGCCTCGGCGTCTGGAGCGTGCGCTGCGTGCACAGGGCATCCGCGGCACGTCGTACCACTTCCCCGCCGGCGATCTCAAGGAATACGGCCGGCTGGCCAAGGAGGCCTGGTCTAAGCCCCTGCCGCTGCGTTGCCACGACATCGCACAACGGGTTACGCCGTTTGTGCATCGGCTTGTCCAGGAGCACGGGAAGACGAGCATGTCGTGGTTTGGCCCCAGCCCCAAGGTGACCATCGTCGATCCTGAGCTGGCCAAGGACGTGCTGTCCAACAAGTTCGGCCACTTCGAGAAGCTCAAGGTCCCGGCGCTGTCCAAGATGCTGGGCGGCGGCGTGGCCAGCCACGAGGGTGAGAAGTGGGTCAAACACAGGAGGATCCTCAATCCTGCTTTCCATCTTGAGAAGCTCAAGGTACACACACAATTTCTGATACAGTGCTAATTCCATTTCCTTTTCTTGCATATATTATCGCATATAGTTGATCCTTGGAATGAATCTATTGGCGCGAAATGTGCAGCGGATGCTGCCAGCGTTTTCTGCGTGCTGTGAAGAGCTGGTAAGCAGATGGGCGAAGTCCCTCGGCTCTGACGGTTCGTGCGAGCTGGATGTTTGGCCGGAGCTGCAGAACCTCACTGGAGATGTCATTTCTCGCACCGCGTTCAGCAGCAGCTACCATGAAGGAAGAAGGATTTTCCAGCTACAAGCCGAGCAAGCTTCGCTTGTCATGACGAACATTCGGAAGATTATGATTCCTGGTTACATGTGAGTTAGTACTACACTTCGACTTCCTTGCTGTTTACTAGTACTGATTAAACAGTTAATTGGGACCATTTCATAGAATGATCTCATCGAACAATTAATAGATTTCTGTGGTCATTAAATCTGAAAAAAAAAACTCAATATATAGCTACCACTCTTAGTTCTCCTGTATACTAAAACAAAATGTTTACGGACCGGGTTTACCTTTGTCAGGTCCTTGCCTACCGCAAACAACAGAAAGATGTGCAAGAACAACAAAGAGGTGGAATCAATTCTGCGTGATATAATCAGGAAAAGAATTAAAGCAATGAAACAAGGCGAGAGCACAAAAGATGACTTGCTGGGTCTATTGCTGGAGACAAACATGAGAGATACCGACGGGGATAGCCAACCCACCGGCATGGCGATGACGATCGAAGACGTTATCGAGGAGTGCAAGGTATTCTATTTTGCAGGAATGGAGACCACATCGGTGCTGCTCACATGGACAATGGTTGTGCTCAGCATGCACCCAGAGTGGCAGGACCGTGCAAGGGAGGAAGTCCTTGGCCTGTTTGGCAAAAACAAGCCAGAGTACGAAGGCCTAAGCCGCCTCAAAATCGTGAGTGTTTCTTCATTCAGATTACTTGTTCTTTTCCCTGCTGGTAGCTACCGTGCAAAACGATGAGTAAAATGGCAACGTATATTGCAGGTGACCATGGTCCTTTACGAAGTTCTCCGGCTGTACCCGCCGGCTATTTCTTTCGTCCGGAAAACATACAAGGAGATGGAGATCGGCGGCATCACCTACCCCGCTGGCGTGATCTTGGAGCTGCCCGTGCTCTTCATCCACCATGACCCAGATATTTGGGGAAGCGACGTGCACGAGTTCAGGCCCGACAGATTCGCCGAGGGGATCTCCAAGGCATCCAAGGACCCGGGCGCGTTCCTCCCGTTCGGCTGGGGGCCGCGCATCTGCATCGGCCAGAACTTCGCGCTGCTAGAGGCCAAGATGGCGTTGTGCATGATCCTTCAGCGATTTGAGTTTGAGCTCGCGCCGTCGTATACTCATGCGCCGCATACCGTGATAACGATGCATCCTATGCATGGTGCGCAGCTTAAGCTCAGAGGAATATGAGCCCGACATGATGTTCATCTTCATCATAGTGGTCTTGTTATTGTAGATGTAACATTAGAAATCAAATAATGGGCTTTCCGTGTTAACGTCGGATGTAAAAATCTTCACATAGGAACCTTTGTGCTTTTCATGTATCATTGGTGCTTTATTGGTTTTTGTTTCTTTACTCATTATAAACATGTGGATTTGTGTCTTACACATATATGTAATGTTACCTGGTAAAATGTGTTTACCATATTACGGGTGTCCCCAACAATCTCATCAAACCGCTGGTTGACTTGTATGTGAGAGAAGAAATAAAAAACAAGAAAGAATGAAAACCGATGGAGAGAAACAAAAGAGCTATGTGTGTGAGAGAAAGTCATTAGGTCCCATACGAGACATCTTGGATCCCGTCACCAATGAGTTGTTTTTCTGCACTCTCTTTCCTACATATCAGCAGCAAGCTAGCTCGGAGCTATTTTGTTGGAGACGCCCTAAGTGGGATGTCATTGACCCATAGCCCTTTAAACTTGGAACCATTTATGGTCCTTAAGAAGGTACCAAATTTGTACATTTTCCATTATATTTTGGCGGTATCTCCTAAGGACTAAGGATAGTAAAATCAGATTAACTAGCAAGGCCACACATAGTGTAGGTAGCAGCTTTTTAATTTATTGCAATATTTGAGTTTGTTTTTACTTAAACATGCACATATTTTTTTTATTTGTTTGATTGTAATTGCCTTCCTTCATGCTCCCATGCTACATCTATTGGCACAAAGTTTATAGAGCTATTGTTGACCAATTCTTGGCTTCAAGATAAATATGCAATTGGTTAGTAATTGCTAAGTAGCTTTTTTTAGGAGTGGTAAGAGTTTTCCCGTAAGCTTTATTAGACGACACAAAAAAATTTAGTACAAACAAAAGATTGTTTTTACCTACAAACAAAATATTGTTAGTAATTGCTAAGTAGTACTCCTTTTGATCCAAATTATAAGTCGATTTGACTTTTTTTTGGTACATCCATTTTGTAAGTGCATTCGCCCCGTTGTGGGTTTTGGATAATTAATGACAATCAAATTAGAGACTAACATGTTTATCTAAGTGAATACGCAGGTGTTAGCCCGATGAAAGAATTTGAATGGTCACATTTGGTGATGTTAGCATCCTCAATTTCATTGTTTGGAAAGCGTTCCGTCTCAAGTGGATCGATTAGTTTTTATATTTTCGCTTGAGTTATAGGAAACGCCGTACTATTAAGAGGGATACAAATTAGGCTATCTAGATGGAGAATCTATGCTCAATATGTGTTTGATTATGCGATTGAGAGACACCTTTGCACTCACGGACACTTAGTGAGGTGTTTTATGCCTGGGAGCACCGGTAGTGGGTGCCCGATCTACAATTTGGTGAAGGAACAAGCAAAAGGGAGTTCATTAACTTCATCAACATCATCTTTGGTAGTGGGGTAAAACTCAGATCTGAAATCACTACTCGCAAATCTTTGATTTCGTAGTTTCAGTAGGGTATCGGTAGTACCGGTGGTTTGCGTCGGTAGTACCGGTGATCTCTCACCGGTAGTACCGGTCCAAACCAACCGGTAGTACCGGTAGGTATTTAACTTTCGCGTTGAGTTTTTGAGTTTTAGGTTTTTAGATCCACCTATTCACCCTCCCCCTCTAGGTCTATTAGATCCTTTCAATTGGTATCAGAGCTAGATCCTCGTGATTAGCGCTTCACCGCGTGAGGAGAAACCATGGCCACCTTTGATGATGACACCTTAAACAAGCTAGTTGAGTTGCTTGCCGCCTGCCGGGAAACTCAGTGATAGGCTTCTAGAGCAACAAAAGGAGCAAATAAACAAGATGCAAGATGAGATGAATAAGTTGAAGGAAGTCGTGAGCAAGAAGGTTGAAGATGTGGCAAGTGGTGGTAATGGAGATGGTGAGCATGAAGCAATCAAGACACCTAAAGGGTTTGCTCGTGTTCCATATGAGTACTCTTCATATAGCAAATCCAATACACACTTGCCAACCATCAATCCTGGCAAACCACCTCAATTTGATGGAGATAGATACACCGATTGGGCTCATAGAATGAATATGCATCTCATTGCCGCAAGATGTTGGAAGATTGTAGAAGTGGGTGTTAGAGCTTTGGAAGAAGATGGTGAGTTGACAACCGAAGATTATCTTGACATACAACAAAATGCTACAGCTGCCTCCTTGATTCTATCATGCCTCAATCAAGAAGATTACAACAAGGTCAATGGCATGGAGAGTGCAAAGCAAATTTAGGATACTTTGAAGGTATCATTTAAAGGTGACAAAAGTGTGAGAAAGGGAAACATTGAGCTACTCCAAAGCAAAATTGAGAACTTTGCTATGATTGAAGGTGAAACTACCCAAGCTATGTTTGATAGATTCATGACCTTGATCAATAGAATAAGAGCTCTTGGTGACACGTATTGGGATGACAACTCGGCGTCTAGAAAGTTGTGTAGAGTGTATAGACAAAATAATAACATTCTTACTTCGGTCATCATGGAAAGACCCAACTATGACACAATGACACCACAAGAGATGCTTGCCAAGTTGAAACACCATGAGTGCTTAGAAGATGAAGCAAAGGAAGCATCAATTCAAAAGAAGGGTATCGCTCTCAAGGCATCTCATGGTAGAAACAAGAAGAAAGATGTACATGATCCATCAAGTGATGAAGAACAAGAAGAAGATTTCGATGAGGAAGAAGCACTCTTGGTTAGAAACTATAGAAAGTACTTGAAAAAAGAAGAAGGAAAGGAAGAGAAGTGGAGGCAAGCCATATAAGAAAAGGTTTTGTTATGGTTGTGGAGAAATTGGTCACTTCATTGCTGATTGTCCAAAAGAGAAGAAGAAGCACAAGCACAACAAAGACGATGAGAAGAAGCATAAGAGCAAGAAGAGAGGTGAAGCACATCTTGGTGAAGAATGGGAATCTAACGATGAAAGTGATGATTCAAATGACAAAGACAAGGAAAAGAAGAAGGGTGTAGCAATGATTGCTATTCAAGAGACTTCCTCCTCTCCACCCAAACTCATGATCGACCATTCCTCATCACCATCACTCTTCGCTGACTTATCTTCATCTTCTAGGCTCTTCGGCAATCTCACCGACAACGACTACTACACTCCAACTTGCCTTATGGGAAAGGGGGAGAAGGTACTACACAACTCTCTAACTCACTCTAGTAATGAATGTAGTAGTTGCGATGAGAATGATGATGAACTTGCAAACAACAAGATAAAGAAATTTGGCAAATCGGCTGGATCTCAAATAATTAAGCTAATTCATAAGCTAGAGAAGCGGGAAGCATGCATCGAGTCACAAGGGGAATTGCTCCTAGAGGAAAGGGAGAAGAACCTTGGACTTGAAGCATGTCTTTCCAAGGAATGGGAGGAGGTTGAGAAGTTAAACATAGAATTGTCTTTAGCCAAAGATTTGTATGAATGTTTGACTAAGAAACATTCTTTGCTTAATGACTCTTTAGCTAGTCTAAAGAATGAACATAGTTTGTTTCAAGAAAGCCTCACAAGCTTGAAAGACAAATATCATACTCTTGAACTAAACTATGACACTCTTTGGAATAGCACTTCCATCCATCCTAAGGAATTCGGTGATTCCAATGCTTCAACTAGTGAAGGATGTAAAAGATGCTATAATCATGATATAAGTGCTTGTGCTACTAACCTTGTTGAGCTAGAAAAGAAAGATAAGGAGATTCAAAGATTAAACATGGTTATCAAGAATGGTTGCAAGGAGAAGCAATCAACAACCATGTACAAGTCATCAAGGCACCCTCTCATCAAGGATGGACTTGGCTATAATAGGTATGATGGTAATGCCAATGGAAGAAACATGATCAATGGAGTGCCTTGTGTGAAGTTCAACAAGGGTGTGGCACTAGATGACCTCATCAACAAGGTCAACAAGGTTGCCACTTCTCCAAGCACACTTGTCAAGAACAAGACCAACAACAAGAAGAAGCAAGTGGATGCCCCCAAGCAACAAGTGCCCATTTCACGAAGCTATGCTAGTGATTATATGTGTTGTTGGGGCAAGGATGACAAGATTATTGTGAAGTATGTTGGTGCACTAAAGAAGAGGCGAATCATGAGGAGTGTTTAGGTGCCCAAGACTTATGTGACTAACACCCTAGGACCCAATTCTATGTGGGTACCTAAAACCAAGGCTTAATTTGTCTATGTAGGAATACTCTTCTGGTGGAACAAGTTGGGTGCTAGATAGTGGATGCACTAATCATATGACCGGAGAGAAGAAGATGTTCACCTCCTTTCAACCAAATCAAAGTACAAGTGAACGCATTGTGTTTGGTGACAATGGTAAAGGAGATGTCCTTGGTTTGGGTAAAATTGCTATCTCAAATGATAATTATATTTCAAATGTATTACTTGTGGAAGGGTTAGGATACAATTTGTTGTCTATTTCACAACTTTGTGAGACGGGCTACAATTATCTCTTTACCGATGTGGGTGTGGAAGTCTCTAAAAGGAAGGATTCCTCTATTGTCTTCACGGGTCGTTTGAAAGTCAAACTTTATCTAGTTGATTTCACATCTAGTAAAGTGAAGCCCGAGACTTGTTTAGTGTCAAAATCTAGTATGGGCTGGCTATGACATCGCCGACTAGCCCATGTTTGGATGAGAAACTTGGCCGGCCTTCAAAGAGGTGAACACATCCTTGGACTAACAAATGTTTCTTTTGAGAAAGATAGGATTTGTAGTGCATGTCAAGCGGGCAAACAAGTTGAAACTAAGCATCCCGTCAAGAATGTCGTATCAACAAGAGACCACTAGAACTACTTCACATGGACTTATTTGGACCCAAAGCTTACATAAGCATTGGAGATAACAAATATGGCTTAGTTATTATTGATGATTATTCTCGCTTCACTTGGGTGTTCTTTTTGAAAGATAAAAGTGAGACCCAAGCAATCTTCAAGAAGTTTGCAAGAAGAGCTCAAAATGAATTGGAAGTGAAGATCAAGAAAGTGAGAAGTGATAACGGGATGGAATTTAGGAACACCAACATTGAAAAGTTCCTTGATGAAGAGGGAATCAAGCATGAGTTTTTGGTTCTTTATACTCCTCAACAAAATGGTGTTATGGAGAGAAAGAACCGAAGGCTCATAGAAGCCGCAAGAGCAATGTTGGATGAATACAAGACTCCGGACAAGTATTGGGCGGAAGCGGTCAATACGGCATGTCATGCAATCAACCACTTGTACCTTGACAAGATCATGAAAAAACCGCCTATGAGCTCCTTACCGGTAACAAACCTAAGGTGCATTACTTTCGAGTTTTTGGATGCAAGTGTTTCATACTTAACAAGAAATCCAAAAGCTCAAAGTTTGCACCAAAGGTTGATGAAGGTTTCTTGCTTGGTTATGGTACTAAGGAACATGGCTATCGTGTTTTTAACAAGACCACCGGTCAAGTTGAAATAGCGATAGACGTGACCTTTGATGAAACCGACGGTTCTCAAAAAGAGCAAGTCAATGTTGACGTTGTAGGTAAAGAAGAGTCATCTTCTCAAGTGATCAATAAGCTTGCTACCAGTGAAGTGAAGCCCGTTGAAGATGATGAAGAATATGCACAAGAGCAAACCATTCATGATCCATTTATGCATCATGGGTCAATAAATGTCCATGATGATGGTTCTACATTAAGAAGTGGACATGATTCAAGTGTTCAAGTCATTCAAAATTCACCACAAGTCAAAGATAGCAACCAAGTTGATGATCAAAATAGAAGTGAAGACAACTCCATACGAGATCTCAGTTTTGATACTTCTATCAATCAAGACAAGGATGATGAAGATGAGGGTCCAATCCAAAGAAGAACTCAAATGCCTCACCCAAGAGTACATCATACCATTCAACGAGACCATCTGGTTGACAACATCTTGGGAAGCATTTAAAGAGGAGTTATCACAAGGTCAAGGCTTGCAAGCTTTTGTAAACACTTCTTATTTGTGTCTCCAAAAGAGCCTAAAAAGATTGAAGAAGACATTGATGATGAGGATTGGATGATAGCAATGCAAGAGGAGTTGAACAACTTCACTCGCAATGAAGTTTGGACGTTGGTGGAAAGACCTAAAGAAAATGTGATTGGAACCAAATGGGTCTTCCGCAACAAGCAAGATGAGCATGGTGTGGTCACAAGAAACAAGGCACGGTTGGTAGCTCAAGGATTCACTCAAATTGAAGGCTTGGATTTTGGGGAAACTTATGCACCGGTGGCAAGGCTAGAGTCAATTCAGATTTTACTTGCCTATGTCGTTCATCATAACTTCAAGCTATATCAAATGGATGTGAAGAGTGCATTCCTCAACGGCCCCCTCTCCGAAGTGGTATATGTAGAGCAACCACCGGGTTTTGAAGATCCAAAGCACCCCGACCACGTCTACAAGCTCAACAAAGCACTCTATGGGCTTAAGCAAGCCCCTAGAGCTTGGTATGATTGTCTTAAGGACTTCCTACTCAAAAAGGGGTTTGAGATAGGCAAGGCCGATCTAACTTTATTTACTCGCAAAGTCAATAATGATATCTTTATTTGCCAAATATATGTCAATGACATAATATTTGGTAGTACTAATGTGGCTTTTTGTGAGGAGTTTAGTAGGATTATGATGAATAGGTTTGAGATGTCTATGATGGGAGAGTTGAAGTTCTTTCTTGGTTTTCAAATCAAGCAACTCAAGGAAGGGACCTTTATTTGTCAAACGAAGTACACTCATGACATGTTGACAAAGTTTGACATGGAGAAAGCCAAACCCATCAGGACACCAATGCCAACCAATGGGCATCTTGACCTTGACAAAGATGGTAAGGCCGTCGATCAAAAGATATATCATTCCATAATTGGATCCTTGCTTTACCTTTGTGCATCTAGGCCCGATATTATGCTTAGTGTGTGCATGTGTGCAAGAATTCAAGCTAATCCGAAAGAATGTCACTTAGTGGCTGTTAAGAGAATTTTGATATAATTAGTGCACACTCCTAATGTTGGCTTGTAGTATCCTAAGGGCTCCACTTTTGATTTACTTGGCTATTCCGATTCAGATTATGCCGGTTGCAGGGTAAATCGAAAGAGCACTACCGGGACTTGCCAATTTCTTGGTAGGTCTTTGGTGTCGTAGAGCTCTAAAAAGCAAAATAGTGTTGCCTTGTCTACTGCCGAAGCCGAGTATGTGGCGCCTGGTGCTTGTTGTGCCCAACTACTTTGGATGAAGCAAACCCTTAAAGACTTTGGTTGTGAGCTAACCAAAATTCCCCTTTTGTGTGACAATGAGAGTTCCATTAAATTGGCAAACAATCCTGTAAACCATTCTTGCACAAAGCACATAGACATCCGGCATCATTTCTTGAGAGACCATGAAGCTAAAGGAGATATCACTTGACATCATGTGAGCACCGAAAAGCAACTAGCTGATATCTTCACAAAGCCCCTAGATGAGTCAAGATTTTGTGCTTTGAGGAGTGAACTAAATATTATTGATTCTCGTAATGTGGCTTGATATCTTGGACATATTTTGATTGATTCTAGCTAGAAGAAAATTCTTTAAAAAAATGTTGTGTGAGATTTCAAAATCTATTTTCACTTCTCAAGCATGTTCATAGTTTTGTGATGTTGTTATGAAATCTGGGCATGTTTGAGATGGCTCTAGCTCATCATATATGTTCACCAACTCTCACTTATCTTTTGCTATGCTGGAACCACCAGTAGTACCGATGGGTGACCGGTAGTACCGATTAACCACCGGTACCACCGGTAGTTTATTTCCTCGCATCGGCTGTCTGCGGCTGTCGACCTCACCGGTAGTATCGGTGCCTTCTGACCGGTAGTACCGGTCGAACAAATTTTCTTGGGTTTAAATAGCCGCGGTTACTTCTTTCTCCCCATTCTTCTTCACTGCGCCCCGTCCCTTTCCTGGCCACCGGCGCCGCCCTTCCTCACCCCCACTCGATCTCCCTCCTCCACCAACCTCTCTTGCTGATCTTTGAGGAAAAGCTTTCCCCGGCCGTGGGGATCGCGTGGAGGTGCTTGGTGGCGGTCAAAGCTTCTTCCCTTGCTTTGATTTGGTCATGCTTGGTGGCGGCTGTTCCTTCCCTTGCTTGGATTTGGATTCGGCCTCTTCTCTTCGGCATCAAGCATGCAACGGAGAAATCCCAAGCGGACTGCTCACCCAAGTGGAGGTGATGGTGGTGGGCCATCACGGCCTGTCCATGGGTGGGCTGCTGCTCGCTCTAGCGGTCATGGCAGCGGTGGCGGTGATGATGATGAGCCCTAAGGCGCGCCTGCTCCTATCTCGAGTATGGGACGTCCCAATCCCCCTCGTCGACATAGTGAGCAAGTTCAGGGTCAGCGTCCGGTAGGTGAGAATCCACAGCTTACCGCTATGCAGATTGAGGGTCGCTCTATTGACCCTAACATTGTGGCTCAGTCTCCTATCCAAATTGGGCTTGCTACTGCCAACCGGATGCTTCTGTTTCATCAGAATGCCAATCCTCGGATGTTCAGTACCCAAAATCAAGGTGGTTACCAACCCTCTCTTCCTATTGATTATTCTAAGAGAGTGGGTGATTTGAGGGAGCAGCGCAGTGAAAATCCTTATCAGTTTATCAGGAATCCCAGTGTGGATCTTCGCTTCTGGAGCCGTATGCACTCATATTATTATTACAAGGTTCTTTTCAAGAGTGGGCAGCATGGGTCTACCCCGCCGATCTTCCAGCATAAGTGGGTGCAGCGAGCCTCTCTTAATAATATGAACAATCCTGATATCCACCGTTTGGTTGCTAATCTTGATGCTTGGCGTTTGCTTCCTCTTATGACCTTTCAACATAATTGGAATGATGAAATTATTTATCAGTTTTATGCAACCTTGTGGATTGACTCTTAGAACCTAGTGCTGCATTGGCTTACCCAAGGCGTTCATTACAGATGTGATTATCGAACTTTTTCACGCCTTCTTGGGTTTACTTCTGAGGACAGGGCTGCCTCAAGTCTCTTTGACATCTATCCGGATTCTGTTTCTCATGATGACTTAGAGGCCGCTCAGATTTACAAGCCTGGTAAGGTCGTTGACTTCACTACCACTCATTTGAAGCCTTACTTCTATGTCCTCAACAATCTACTTCGCCTCACCTTGGACCCGAAGATTAGAGATTCAATTCATATTATGCTTGATGCTCCTAAGGTCCTTTGCCGCTTTTGTACTGGTGGTGATCGTTTTTCTATCACTGATTTTATGTGGCGTGAGATTGAGCAGGCTGCCAATGACCCCCACAAGTCTTTGCCTTATGCTCCGTTTCTCATGTACAACATTGAGCAAGTGGTGGGTCATTCGTTCCATCATAATGCAGTCCACAAGTCCTACTCAGTGTGTCATTTGGGGCCAAAGGGCATTGCTGGTGGTTTCGCTCCTTCTCCCTCTCATGGTCCGGCCACTCGTACTTCCTCCCGCGGTGCTTACCATGGTGGTGCCGCCACTGCCCCTACTCGCTCCTCCTCAGAGCGTCATAGGCATGGTGGTGGTGTCATCAAGTATGCATTGGGAAAACTTTGGGAGGCCTTTTGCTACAAAGCCGAGAATGATGATCGCCGCCTGAGGCGTATTGACCAACACTTGCACATTGATCCACCTGAGAGTCCTATTCGTGTGTTTCAGGATCCTTTTGCCGAGTACATTGAGGTGTATGGTGCTCCCGTTTCTAGACTTAGTGAGGAGGCTAGTCCGTCTAATGACCCTCATGGTAAGAAGACGGCTCCCGCCTCGCCTGGACTCGTTGACTACTCGACCAACGACGATGACAACGACGACAGCGATAGCAATGACGACGACGACTACACGGAGCCTTACTAGATTTCGCTACCTTGCTCATTTCCGTTGCCTACCCTTTTTGGCATTTGATGCCAAAGGGGGAGTGTTAGGCTTATCTTTATTGTAATAGGTAGTTAATGGTCGTGTAATAATTCCAAACCTTGTGGTGAACTATGTATGGTGGACTAAGAACTATGTGTGTGATGATGGATGATTGTATGCTAAATATTTATGCTTAATTATTATATCATGATGTGATTGCCTAGGTGTAATTTTGTGATGATGATTGTTGGCTTAGAATGGCTATGTCATTTTAAGTTTTTTTTCTTTCTACCTTAGCCTTTCTAGTTGTTGTGTGATCAGGTATGTCATTTGCATCACGATATCTTTTGTGTCACACACACTTAGGCACCCCACGAATTGCAAAATTTAGGGGGAGCTTCCCAAGATGTATGCATATTGATTATGATCAATATTGAGATTCAAGTTCAATGCATACACTAAGGGGGAGCCTCTCGTAAAGTTTGGAATTCAAAAAGGCTTCAATTCTTTAAATCTTATGTAATCCTAAGTTGGTTGTCATCAATTACCAAAAATGGAGAGTTTGTAAGTGCATTCGCCCCCATTGTGGGTTTTGGATAATTAATGATAATCAAATTAGGGACTAACATGTTTATCTAAGTGAATACGTAGGTGTTAGCCCGATGAAAGAATTTGAATGTCACATTTGGTGATGTTAGCACCCTCAATTTCATTGTTTGCAAAGCGTTCCGTCTCAAGTGGATCGATTAGTTTTTATATTTTGGCTTGAGTTATAGAAAACGCCACACTATTAAGAGAGATACAAATTAGGCTATCTAGATGGAGAATCTATGCTCAATACGTGTTTGATTATGCGATTGAGAGACACCTTTGCACTCACGGACACATAGTGAGGTCTTTTATGCCTGGGAGCACCGGTGAACAACCGGTAGTACCGGTAGGCATAAATCCCGTCGGTGCTAGTGCTTTAGTTCTTCGCAGTAATCTGTACTAGCGGTAGTACCGGTAGTTGAACCGGTAGTACTAGTCGTTGACCGATGGTACCGGTGAAAGCCCGGTAGTACTGGTAGGCTATTTTCTCGCAAAATCTCCAGTAGGTTGACTGTAACGGTCGGAACCCTCGGGACCGGTAGTACCGGTGGGTACTCACCGGTAGTACCGGTACCGCTTCGAAGACAAGTGTATAAATAGCTCTCCCCTTTATTTCTAACGGTTACCCACGCCATTTACTCCCACCAACCTTCAGACAAACAGCTCCCAAGCATTAACTCACCCTCTCTCTCTTCCTCTTTGCTCCCAAATCCAATCTCTTGCAAGATTTGAGTAGAGAGAAGAGATTTGAGAGTGGAAAGCTTTGATTCGCATCTTGAGCACTTGGTTCCCCTCCTAGTTGGCTTGGTTTGTGTTTGTTACTCTTGGGTTCTTGGAACCCTAGCCGGCTAGGCGTTCTTCGTGGTTGCCCGTGTTGTTCTACTTGTGAGGGCACCCCGAAGTGTTTGTATCACCCTTTGTATTCTTAGTGGAATTCTCGGGCTAACCTTTGTGGTTGCTTGAGGGAGGCAAGGAGGTGGAAGAGACTCCGACCTTAGTGGTCACCTCAACAACGAGGA
The DNA here is from genome assembly GCA_038087645.1 of Saccharum hybrid cultivar R570. NCBI lineage: Eukaryota > Viridiplantae > Streptophyta > Magnoliopsida > Poales > Poaceae > Saccharum > Saccharum hybrid cultivar. The sequence continues at coordinate 2,710,334 of JAQSUU010000100.1, forward strand.
CATAGGAACTCTTTTGTGGGGTTGTCGAACCTCGGAATAAATCGTGTGTCCCGCGTGCTTGTTGTTATTGCTTGTGTTTACTTGAGATATTACTTGTTCTTTGTGTTCTTTCTCTATTCTTATCTCTCTCATAGGTTGTGGGTGTCCGATCTACAATTTGGTGAAGGAACAAGCAAAAGGGAGTTCATTAACTTCATCAACATCATCTTCGGCAGTGGGGTAAAACTCATATCTGAAATCACTACTCGCAAATCTCTGATTTCGTACTTTCAGTAGGGTACCGGTAGTACCGGTGGTTTGCGTCGGTAGTACCGGTGATCTCTCACCGGTAGTACCGGTCCAAACCAACCGGTAGTACCGGTAGGTATTTAACTTCCGCGTTGAGTTTTTGAGTTTCAGGTTTTTAGATCCGCCTATGCACCCCCCCCTCTAGGCCTATTAGATCCTTTCTCATTTTACTATGTATTTATATATAATATATGTCTAGATGCATATTACAATGGATGTACCAAAGAAATCAAAGCAACTTATAATTTAGAATGGAGAGAAGAGTAATTGATCATAAATATAGAATCTAAAAGACAAAACTATAGAATGTCATCACTTTGAAGTAAATACTCAAGCTCTATTTTTTTCCACGCATCTTGACCTCCAACATCGAGCATGGAATGTTTTTTATACTATATCGAGAATTTTCGAGATACTAATGCTCCCACTAAAGTGAAACCTCAGCTCGCCCTGAGCTCATAATAGCATTAATTAGCCAATTAAAAAACGATAATGCTGCGGCGCAGGCATCTGTTTGCCCGACGCTCTTTGGGGGCCGTGATGCCAGCCCAACTATCCCCTCCATCCATTTAGAGTTTCTCAAAACTGTCGTCCACTATGTTCTCGTCCATTCGTTCCTATCTGCTGCAGGGGCAATGCCCACCACCGCCATAGAGGCATGAACACGCTAAGGGAAGCCAGCAAATCCAGTCAAGTGTTGCCCCGGTCGCGGTTGGCATGGGTTTTCTGGTGGGCTACTCAGAGCTGGTGCTCTCGAAGCAGCTGCTCCACCTCCTTCTGTTGCTGGGGTACATTCGTCGCTTCCTCCTCTGGGCGTTCGACGTCGTAGGCCTCGGCGATCTGCTGGATCTCGGGGACGACCACCAGGCGCTGCTACAGGACGATGTGGCGCGTGGTTGCCCTGTCCCAGTCGTGTGACCGCTGCCTCCCCGCCGCGTTGTGAAGCCGCCGTTGCCAGCCCACCACCTAGAAGCGCCACCGGGCCGCTGCCTCGGGCACGCCAACAAGCCTCCATTATCCCAAGCTGTAAGGAGATGTTGCACTAAAAAACACATGTTACAAGTGTATATTTCAAGTGTTTCAGAGGTATGTTGCAAATGTTTTATATGGATGTTGCAAAAGATCAGGGATGTTGCATATGTTGTAATGATTGTACAGGTATGTTGCAACCATCTGTTTCTAATGTTTCATCTGTGTTTTCAGACTATGTTACAAGTGTGTTTATCTAGATGTTGCATATGTTTCACAGATATGGTGTAAGTGTTTTATCTGGATGTTACTTATGTTTACAATGGTTTTCAAGCGTTTTTAAGGTGTCTTTTGCAAGTGTTTCAGAAATATGTTTCAAGAGTTTCATCGGTCTTCAGACATATGTTACAAGTGTTGTATCTGGATGTTTCAAAACTAGATCGGGTGTTGCACATGTTGCAATATCACCCGCCTGCCGCAACTGCTGGAGGGGGCGCGAAGGGTCGGGCGGGGCGCAGACGTCGTGTGGGGTCGGGTGAGGCGTAGACGCTGTGTCGGGCTGATGCAGGGGTGGAGTGCAGATGCGGGTACGTGTAGAAGGAGCGGGCGTCCAGACACGTGCATCCGTCCACCGTCTGGGCGCTAGCACCCCAACTAAAAAACCAGCACGCCGAACAAACCGTGACATGTGCCATATCTGTCCGAATTAATTTCTTCTCCGCCAAGTTCTTAACGTGTTCCGTGGCCCACCCGATTGACCAAGAAGATGCAAAGCAAGTCTTACACTCCAAGAAACCTTAAACAAATGAGCACAAGATATCATCCAACAAGGTGACACCGGTACCCTATTTAACGTCACTCCAAGTACCGTACCATGCACATCTACATCCAGTCAAAGTCCACTTCGCATTGTATTGCAAGCAATGTTTCTGGGAGCTCTGTTGGCAGCTGTGGCCTCAGCACCACGCAGCCTCCTGGTCTACAGTGTCCCTGGCCTTGTCCTGCTGTGGCAGGGCGGCCGGCTGCTGAACAAGCTATGGTGGGAGCCGCGGCGGCTGGAGCGGGCTCTGCGCGCGCAGGGCCTCCGCGGCACGTCGTACCGCTTCCTCACGGGCGACCTCAAGGAGTTCGGCCGCCTGAACCAGGAGGCCTGGGCCAGGCCGCTGCCGCTGGGGTGCCACGACATCGTGCCCCGCGTCACGCCGTTCCTCTGCAACAACGTCCGGGAGCACGGCAAGACGTGCTTCTCTTGGTTCGGGCCGATTCCCAACGTGACCATCACCGACCCCGCGCTGGTCAGGGACGTGCTCTCCAACAAGTTCGGCCACTTCGAGAAGCCCCAGTTCCCGGCCCTGACGAAGCTGCTCTCCGACGGACTCACCAGCCATGAGGGCGAGAAATGGGTCAAGCACAGGAGGATCCTCAACCCTGCATTCCATCTCGAGAAGCTCAAGGTACATAAAACTGTATCGTTTGTAGTACAATTACGTACCTTCGATATAATATAAGTAATGGCTATGCAAAGATCTGGTTTGTGATTGATCGCTGGAGTGTATGTGACCTGACCTTGCATTGCAGCTCATGCTGCCTGCGTTCTCTGCATGCTGCGAAGAGCTCGTCAGCAGATGGGCGCAGCAGTCCCTTGGTTCCGACGGTTGGTGCGAGTTGGATGTCTGGCCGGAGCTCCAGGCCCTCACAGGAGATGTCATCTCCCGCGCCGCATTTGGCAGCAGCTACCTTGAAGGTAGAAGGATTTTCGAGCTCCAGTCCGAGCAAGCCGAGCGCTTCGTAGGCGCCGTTCAGAAGATTGCAATTCCAGGTTACATGTGAGTAGTTGCCCTGCTTGCATTGCTATGACTGCTCAGGCAAATTCTCTCTTCTTTGGGACACGGCTGGTCAGTGTTATCAGGTACTTGACTATTGATGACCGGCCGCAGGTACTTGCCAACCAAAAACAACAGAAGGATGCGCCAAATCAACAAGGAGGTTAACTCGATTTTACGAGGGCTGATTGCGAAAAGAATGCAAGCTATGAAAGAAGGTGAAAGAAGCACCAGCGATGATGATCTCCTGGGCTTACTGCTGGAGTCCAATACGAGGCACACAGATGAGAACGGCCAATCCACCCTTGGAATGACAATTGAAGACGTCATCGAGGAGTGCAAGCTGTTCTACTTTGCAGGGATGGAGACGACGTCAGTGTTATTGACATGGACGATGGTCCTGTTGAGCATGCACCGTGAGTGGCAAGACCGTGCAAGGGAGGAAGTGATTGGCCTGTTCGGGAGAAACAAACCAGAATACGAGGGCCTGAGCCGCCTCAAAACGGTAACTTGTTAATTCACTACTTCTTCTCACTAGGTTTCAAATATTTCAAATATGTAGTAACTATTTGTGCTCGATCTATGTTTGCATGCATTTTTGCAGGTCAATATGATCCTTTACGAGATTCTCCGATTATACCCGCCGGCCGTTGTGTTCAGTCGGAAAACCTACAAGGAGATGAAGATCGGTGACGTGACGTTCCCAGCCGGTGCGTTCATTGAGCTCCCTGTTCTATTCATGCACCATGACCCTGACACCTGGGGAAACGACGTGCACGATTTCAAGCCGGAGAGGTTCGCCGAGGGGATTTCCAAGGCGTCCAAGGAGCCGGGTGCGTTCCTCCCATTCGGCTGGGGGCCTCGCATATGCATCGGCCAAAACTTCGCGCTGCTCGAGGCCAAGATGGCGCTGTGCATGATCCTTCAGCGATTTGAGTTTGAGCTCGCGCCATCGTATACCCATGCGCCGCATACGGTGATGACACTGCATCCGATGCATGGTGCACAAATTAAGCTCAGGGCGATATGCTGATCATACGACCATCGTATATATACTGGTTTACTAAACTATACGTATTGGGTCTTGGAAATAAAATAACTTTGTATTGATCTACCATGTACGTATCAAGTTATTAACCTTGATCGCTGTGTAGGATGTTGGGCCATTCTCTAAGTTTCACACACTACTGCAACACTACTGCTAAAAACTTAACTGAGGCGGGCAGCGGTGATTAACCGAGGCGGGCATCGCAACTGCCTCGGTCGAAAGGTCACGGTAAAAGATTTTCAAGACGGTTCAAATGCCCGCCTCGATTAATCAAAATTAAAAAAAACAAAAAAAAAGCCTAGACCCAACCGGATCTGGACGTCGTTTGATGAGAAAGCCTCGGTCAAATGCCCGCCTCGAAAGCACCATGACGCCGCCGCCGCCGCTAGCTGGATCTGGACGTCGTCGCTAGATCCGCACATGCCGCCTCCGCTCCTCGTTGTATCCGCACGCCCCACTGCCAAATCCGCATGCCCCGCACCTAGATCTGCCGCCGATACAGTGATCGTATCGCCCCTGCCGAGCCCGCTCCTCGCCGGATCCGCACGCGCCGCCTCCTCTCCTCGAGGAGAAGCGCTCCCCGGCCGCCGCTAGGAGGGACCCCAGGAGCGCGCCACCACCATAGCGCGGCTCGGGAGGGAGGGGTGCTGAGTCACAAGGGAGGGGAATGGCGGCGGCACTTAGTCTGTTTGCAGCGCTGAGAGGGAAAGGAGAGAGTGAGGGGAAGGGCGCCGGCTTTGGGGAGGGAAAGAGTCGAGGGAGAGAGGTAGAGGGGCGCGGGCTCACGGGAGGTGGAAGGGGCGCCGCGGTGGCTACGGGGAGGGGCTCAGGAGTGACGGAGAGAAACGATTGATGAGAAACCCTAAGTGTGTGACTTATATATGAGCCCGATACAAGGAAAGATATGGGTTTTGCGAGCTGGGCCAGTATTTACGGAGGCAGGCCTTATAGCTGTCCGCCTCTAAAAATCGATTTACGGAGGCGGTTGTCTTAAGGCCTCCGAAAATAGATGATTTTTAGAGGTGGTTGTGTTAATGCGTCCACCTTCATAAATCGATTTTACAAGGCGGGAAAATGTAACCGCCTCGGTTAATAAAAAAAGACCGCTCAGTTAATCCCAGGCATTAACCGAGACGGGCAGCCGGCCCAACCACCTCCGAGGCCCAATTCGAAATGCCTTGGAATTTTTTTTAGTACCAAAAACGTTTTCAGAGGGATGCGAGAGTATTGTCCCTAGAGGGTCTATCAATAAGACTTTGCAAACATACACATGGTACTGACTATCTACTTCAAAACGAATTTAAAAAATGGGCTGTCCTGTTGACCACGTGTGGCCTTGCTCTTCAGCCATAGGCAATGAAGCAAGAGCCCAGAAGAAGCAACCGCGCTAGGACACACGTGGTATGCGACGATCGCTAACATACCTAAATCCGCGCTAGCCCTTGAACCACATGTGGTCTCCCCTTCTAGTTCTCCCCTACCTACCAATCGCTAACATACCTAGTATCAAAGCCCGTCGATCTCAGCCCAACACTGGATTTAGCATCCACCCATGGTCACTTCACCAGTGGCCTAAGGAGGTTGCAAGGCGCCATGGAGCCTAATGTCAAGGCCGGATTCGACAAAATCCTCCGCCGCCTAGATGCCTTCGACGCCCGGTGCGAGAAACGTTTCGCTGAATCAGAGACGGTGCAAGAGCAGCGCGCCTCCGCCACGGAAGGCCGCTTCACTGACATGGAACAGCACGGCACCTCCACCAACCTCGAGCAGCGCAACGCCTCCACCGAGATCCGCCTCGGCAAATTGGAGACATTCTGCTCTGGCTAGAACTCCGTCAATCAAGCGACGGACAACTAGGGAGGGCTCTTCGAACAGTGCCACTCTGAAAGGTCCTTGTTTGATTTTGGTAATTGAGTGACAACTTAGGTGGACTAATATGTGCTTACGTGAGATACACAGGAAATTAGTCCACAAGTGATTATGTCATGAAGGAGCTCATTGCATATGAGACATGACATGGAGTCATGTGATTAAGGTGAAGAAGATCGAGATGAGGCTTGGCTCGACGGACCGGTTGCAAGTGTGAAGGGCAAGTCGGAGGCTTTGAAGCGAGGGACCACGTGTGACGGTGAAGCTTGAGCAAGACTTGGCGCTGATGGACCGAGGCAACGGTGAAGAGCAAGTGAGGTCAAGATCGATGAACCAATACGGTCACGTGATGATATGAGTGGATCATATCATTTGGTGATTGGTTGGTGCATGTGTTGCATCAACGTCGGAGGAGTTAGAATGGAATGTGCAAGGCAAAGGTATAATCCTAGGGCATTTTATTTCACCGGTCAAAGGTTGCGTAGAGAAGTGCATGACCGGGTTTAGGATAGATGGCCGTACTATCAAGAGGGGTAAACTTGTTTGCATATCGGTCATCTAGTGCCACTCGAGTGATCTAACTTTGCATCATTGCAAGAATCGAGTGGCGTGGCAAGTTGAGTGGCTAACTCCTTTGAAGAAAATGATTGTGAAAATGCTAACACACATGCACAAAGTGGTGAACACTTGTTGGTGTTGGCACATTTGCAAAGGAGGTGGAGTTTGAGTGATAGAGATGGGTTTGGGACCCTCTCTCCCTCCCGCCGAGCAAGCTCGGCGGGATTCAGGCGTTTTCGTGTAGATGAAATGCTTATTTTTCCTTTACACCGAAGGTTGGAAGAAGTGGTGAAGTCATAGGAGAGTTCTCTGCTGAAAACCAGGCGACAGGTGCTGGCTTCGTAGGCGTCGGACGCTAGACCCAGCGTCGGGTGCTAAACCCTAGCGGCGCTATGCTGGCGAGGCGTGCACTGGTGCGTCTGTTGCTCAGGTGAGGGATGCTGGCCACATCTGTTGAGGCTGTACTGAGGCGACGTAGAAGCTAGAGCATCGGACGCGGTAGTGTTGGAGAGACAGACGCCGGGCGTCAGCATCTGGTGGAGGTGACGTCAGTTGTTCGTGAGGCGTGGCATTGAGTGCTCGCCGGACGCTGACGTCAGCGTTTGGTGATGGAGCGTCAGACGCGTTTGTCGACCGAGCGTGAAAATGAACCTCTCTAGAGTGTGTCGGTTGCATCATCGGACGCGCGGGCTCGCGGCGTCAGACGCGTTTGTCGAGTGGTGCTGAAGCGCAGTATCGGTTTAGTGACCGTTGGAGATCAACGGGTCACGTTTAACTATGGACACGTGGCGACGATCTAGCGCAGCTGGCAGTGGAGCGTCGGACGCTGGCCGCGTCTATTGCAGGCACGACAGATGCGTCTGTTGCCCCAAAAAACGTCCAGTGAAGGGGCAACGGCTATATTCGTTCGTGGGGGTTATAAATAGATGGTTGGCCAGCCTTGGGCGGTTTGCTGAGCACCCTTGAGCCTTGGTGGCTTGTGTTGGTGTGCTTGGGAGCTCTCTAACTTACTCATGCTTGATAGTGTTCATCGGATCGAGTAAGAGTGTGATTCTAGTGTGTTGCATCGTGAGGTTTGCATCGAGTGGCACTAGGTGTTCGAGTTGCAAGCCGGTGGTGCTTGTTACTCTTAGAGGTTGCCACCTCCTAGATGGCTTGGTGGCTTGAGGCTCCGTCAAAGCTCGCAAGAAGATTGTGTGAGGCTTCGGAGAAACTTTGTGAGGGGCATTGTGCTCGCCCTGCAGGAGCCGCGAAGAGCAACTCTAGTAAAGCGAGACATGAATGGCGACAAGTGGTCCAGCCGGGTCAAGTGCTAGAGCTCGTGGCTTGGAGGATCCCCATCTTGTGAGTGGATGTGTGTCACCCGCTGAGGGTTTGACTCTTGATAGTCAATTAGCTCGCGATCTAACAAGTAGGTGCATGCCACAACGAGAAGAGCAAGAGGACCGGCGGCAACCTTAGAGCTTGTCTCAACGGGGACTAGCGTGTTGGCAAACACGTGAACCTCGAGATAAAAATCATCGTGTCAACCTTGTTCATCCCGTTGGTTTGCAATATCCAAAACACAAGCTTGTATTACTTTTACTTTATATACATAATGCTTGTGTAGTTGCTCTTATAACTAGGTTGCTTGTGTAGCTAGCTAGTTACCTTATTGCTTGTGTAGCTAGAAGTAAGTTTTCCCTGCGTGGCTAATTTAGTTTGTGTAACCTTGTTGGTCATATTGCTTAGTTTGTGTAGCTAAGTATTTTTGTGCTCTCTAATTTGGCATTGGTTGCCTTGTTATTGAGCTTTGCTAGTGAGCTCAGGGGCTTTGTGCTTTTGCTTACTAGAATTGTGTAGGAGCTCCTCTGGTGCTTGAAGTACTACTTGCATAGGTTTGTGTGACCTTGCAAGATAGAATTGTTTAGGTGAGCTCTTGATAAGAAGGCACCTTATTTGCTTGATTATGATCTTTTATAAAGTGTTAGAGTTATAGATAGAGGGGTGTAGTCTTGGCTAGTCCAATAAGCTTAATTCCGCATTTGTTTCGGTTAGCCGACGTGTTTAAGTTTTAGAAAGGACTATTCGTCCTCCTCTAGTCCGCCATCTCGACCCTACACACTCAGACGTCGAGGCATTGGGGATCTGAAGCTGGTTCGTCTCTCCGAGATCTGGGACAAGAAGGATGACCGCATCGCGACCATCAAAAGGGAAAATGAAGACATGCGCCTTGAGGTCGGCCGGCTCACTAGACATTGGGACCGCGCTGTCTTCGTGTCATCGACCTCCTGCCCTAGCCTCATGTCTTCACCGGAGTTAGTTCCCTGGCGCCCAACTGCTGAACCTAGGACTGACTGGCCCGACGGGCACCGCACTGGAACTTCGCTAGAGGAGGACTATGGATCGGTCACGACCACAGTCCGGACCCCGACCAATGGTATGAACAAGTATCCTCCCCTCCCTCCCGATCCACCAATTCAGGTCACGCCTAAGGGTGGGCATTCGGGTTACCCGAAAAATTCGGGTCGGGTAATTCGGGTAGTTGGAAGTTTGGGTATTAAAAATTGTTACTCGATTTTTGCCCCGAAAAAGTATTACCCGAAATTTCGGGTACCCGATAATTCGGGTTCGGGTTCGGGTTTTACCCGATATACCCGAAATTGACAAAACCAACCATTTTAGAAGAATTCAAGTATCATTTTAAAGCAATAAACAATAGTCATATAAATCACATCATGTCTTCATATCAATTACCAACCAATCAATTATCAAGTTAACATAAATCTACATTAATTCATACCAAATAATATATTTATATGGCATTGAAATACTTCATGTCTTCATATTAGGAATAGAAGAGCAAATACTTGAGATATTTCGGGTAATTTGGGTAGTTCGGGTACCGGGAAACATTACCCGAATTACCCGAACTAATTTCGGGTTTTTACAATCACTATCCGAAATTGTGATCGGGTATTTCGGGTTCGGGTACTTCGGGTCTGGGTTCGGGTAATTCGGGTTCGGGAATTGGGTATCGGGTATTTTGCCCACCCTTAGTCACGCCGAGCTAGAATCGTACCCTTCCATTCCGATTTTGGCAAACTCCCCAAAATGAATTTCCCTCAGTTCGAGGACAACAACCCACAGCTCTAAATTTCCCTCAATTCGATTTGCAAACCAAATAAAAAGGAAGGATATATTTTTATGGAAGAACAACGGTTCAATTTAATGTAAAAATATCTATTTCAGAATTATTATTTCAGGAAACAAAGGAAACGTTAGCACCCCTTTCACATGACACTTGCATCCATAATCCCTCCGTCATGTAATATAGTATATTCTAGCATTCAAAATTTGTCCTCAAATATAATACATTCTAGAGGACAAAAATCAATTTTATATTAAATACTTTCCATTTGTCAACTAATCACCATTAATCATGTTGATGATAGCATCTGATTAGGAAATAAAATGAGGGTACATGCGTCTTTTATGTTCTCTCTTAGTTTGTTTTAAAATTCTTAGAATGCACTATATTACAGGACAGGGGCATGCCAGCACTCTGTTCTTGTATTATTGAGGCATGAGGCACCAGCTTAGTTTAGAAGGCTAAGCTATCACCTATTTGACAACAATGTATATACATCAATAATCCTTGTGTCTTCTGGAATCAAACTTGGGGTGGCGTTTAATCTTCAAATAAAACATGTCCAGTACTTTTTTTAGCTAGTAAGCCTAATAAACTGAAGTTTGAGCAAGTATACACATGAAACATGCATTTTCTGTCTTCAAATTTTATCCTATCTAGGTGAAAGTAATAGGCCTGTATGGTTTTGTTCAAAACAGAAAGAAGCACAGTTTTTTTCTCGATCACGCAAAAAGTTTGCGCGTCTTTGTATTAAGATAGAAATAGTTTGAGTATAAGATGCTCAATTGGTGTCCGGGCTCTACAAGGTTTGCAACTAAGCTTAAGCCCGCCCAAAGCTGAAAACGTCTATTGTATTACTCCGGCTAATAAAACGTCTATTGTATTACTCCGGCTAATAAACAACCTAGACTCCTTGCGCTGGCCTTTTCCCAGAGATCAGCTTCATGCTTAAGCGTCGCAAGGATTTGTGGAACTTGGGTGTTTGCTCCCCTGAAGCACCGAGCATTCCGCTCTTTCCATAGCTCAACAAGGAGGAAGATAGAGTCAGCTCCCATCCGCTCGGTCCCAGTCCAGTGCTGCCTCCAAGTCGTCCACCACTCCAAGATTGATGCAGATGTCGAGGTCTCCATCTGTTGCCGTAACGCCATGGCGACGTTCCACCAAATTTGCTGAGAGGAGCAGCTGACAACTATATGGTCGATGGTTTCAGCCTGCTGGTCACAGAGGAAGCAATGGCCGTTTGCCTCCAGCCCATGCCTCCACCGGCGGTCGGCTGTCCACTATCTTCCGCGAAGAGCGAGCCACATGAAAAGCTTGACCCTGAGGGGTGCCCAAGTCTCCCAGATCAAGTCACAGCCGGGGATGGGGTGACTACCGACATGCAGTGCGCCATACGCTGATCGCACTATGAACTTGCCATCTGAAGTCCATTTCCAAATCAACTTGTCCGCTGTGTCAGTGAGCTCGAGGTTGCTGATTTGGTGCCACACGCTGAGGTAGTCGGCAATGGCAGCCATGGAGAGCCCTCCAGTGATCTGCCGTATCCAGCTGCCATTGTGCAGCGCCTATTCCACCATCTGTGTTCGAACGGCTCTTCGCGGAACAAATGCTAGGAGCGCCGGGGCGATCTTCTGGGTTGATTCTCCGTTTATCCAGTTATCCGTCCAGAAAAGAGTGCTCTTGCCATCTCCTACCACTGTGTATGTCGAGGCGCGGAAGAAAGGGATTGCTTCTAGGGAGGATTTGATTGGTAACTCCGACCAGGCTCTGTCTCGGTCTGTTCGTTGCAACCAAAGCCACTTGGTCTGGAACGCGGTCCCGGCTAGGCGTAAGTCAGTGATACCCAGCCCGCTGAGCTCATGCCTGCTATGCCACCATGCATTTGCCTCTTACTGCCCCATCCTTGCCAGCCCACAGGAAGCGACGGCAGATGGAGTCAATTTCTTTTGTCGCCCATGGTGGCAGCCCATCAGCGATCATGCTGTATATCGGAACTGCCGAGAGCACCAATTTTATCCAAACTAGCCTCCCGCTTCTGGCCATGATTGGGCCATGGCAAGTCGGCGGCGCCTGGCCACCACGTCCACGGTAGACTGAACTGCTGCTTTCGGAATCTTGGATGTACTCAGAGGCAGTTCGAGATAGCGGATAGGGAACTGAGCGATCTGGCAACTAAGTATCTGCTGAATGTCTGCCAAGTTGTCTTGTGCACCATATATCTCTGTGATCGAGCATTTGGCGAGATTGGTGCGCAGGCCTGAGGCGTCGCCGAAGATCCGGAGTAACTCCCTGATTGCGGTGGCTTCATTTGCTGACGGGTGCGCGAACAGGATCACGTCGTCCGCGTATATGCTGCAAATGTGCTTGATCCCTGGCTGGTTCACCCCACGGATGACTCCTTCCTGTTGTGCCAAGCTGAATAGACGACTCAGGACTTCCATTGCTAAAATAAACAGCATGGGTGATAGAGAGTCCCCTTGTCTCACCCCGCGCCTCTGTGTGATGTGTCGCCCAGGCTGGCCATTGACGAGAATAGAAAGAAGCACAGCAGATTCCATAACCAAATAATGCATAGCTTGTTTCGAAATTGAATAAGTCAACACCTGAAAAAACCTGTCAGTGTGAATCTGCTCATTACTCATTTAGTTAGAGTGGAAGAAAGCAATGACAAATTTCAGCACTCCTGGCTGACAGCTCCAAGCTTGCTTGTCTGTTTCCTATCCCTGCATGCCTATGGGAGCAAAGGTGCCTCCATTACCATGCCTCACCGGCACCATCGCTCTACTCTAATAGGGCCACCAGGAATCCCTCAAACCGAGTCCTCCTAAGTAATTTGGGAACATAAATAAATGAATAATAGAGGAAAGATTTAGTCAATCCACTGTCCTTACTAAGGTAACATACCTAGCTTACAGATATGTTGGATTATTAATCCTCAAATGAATAATGTTATGTCCAGAGAAATCACCAGGTCGAGGTGATGAATGAAGGACCTATTGAAGTTAACACTGCTCTAGGTTCTAGAACGGGCTTCATAGTAGCCACGGCTGATGGCTCTACCTCAGCCTGTATCTCGGTGAACTCAGTGCCAATGTTGTGCGTGTTAGATTGATCTCCACCCGACTCGGTCCAACAACCAAGTTGGACCTTGACTCGCGCCCTGATGGGAGGCGCTCAGCCATACTCCTGGCTAGTAGCCCCCCGTCACACAGTGCCTATAAAGAGGAGGTGGGGGCCAGAGGCTCAAGACACGATGTTCGACTGCCGCCAGAAAACCCACCGAGAAACCCTAACCGATCGAGGGAGGCACTGCCAACGACAGGAAGTGCCACCGTCACTACACTACGCTCACTTCTCTCCGTCGACCCCTTCACCGACACCTGCGTCACTGACATTGCCATGGCGACCTCAAGCTCCTCCGCCAAGCTCGTCGATGGTCGGTAACAATTCTCCTCTCTCATCCTTTCTCCCTCTCTCTCTTTCTCCGGTTGATGTTCTATGTCGTTTATCCCAAATGTAAAATCACCGCCCACTAGATCTACTGCTAGATGATCCTAAGAACATAACAATGCGCCCTCACCGGCAACCAAATGGCTCCAGGTCTGAGCTGTCGAGTCCTGAACAAATCACCAAAGATTCACATGGATAAGCAAGAGATTGGGTAAAGATCATAAATGATAAAGGAAGAACTGCGTGCAGGCACAACCGAGACCGTGAAGATCGCTTCGTTGAAGACGGGCATGACCACGTGACAGATCCAGCGTGCGCGGCGGGGTTGTTGGGGCTGAGCGCCATGGCAGGTAGGCCTCATTCCAGACTTCCAGGAATCCAGAGGGAGGGTGCCGCGCATCGGCGGAGCCGCCAGCAAGGAAACATCAGGCAGCGGCGTACGAAACACGCGACGCCGCATAAAAGGAGCCACGGCAAAGCCGACTTCGCTAGCGGGCCCACCAAGCGCTCAGCCCACCAAAACACCCACTTCATACTGCCGATCCTAAGCCCACTACACACGCAGAGGACGCTCGGGGGGAGGCACGCGTCGAAACAACATCGGCTGCCTCAGGTCAATCCAACACAAGTGCCCCCAACCTATTCCCCCGAATCAGTCGCCTCCCCTCCCCTATACTGCGCGGCTGTGGCCCCCAGCGGCAAGCCATGGATCCTTCCATCACCTAGCGTCCAGCCAAGAACCCCGCACGACGACAAGAGGTGGAGCGGTATGTGAGCACCGCCAATGATCTCCTGCTGTCGGGCAAAACCGAGCGCAACATCGAGTGCTGCTGGCAGTTAGGCATAGACCCATGCGCCCCGGGCGGCAACGCCCTCTTGGTCGCTACCACCGCCCTCCGCGCCACCAATTACCGGTACCTCCTCCCATCCAGGTCCATCGACCCCTACGCCGTCTTTGGTCTCGACCCCGCCGTCCCAACCGCCCGCGTCATCGAATCTTACTATCGCCAAGCCTCCGAACTGCTCAATCGCTGCCATCCCCGCGACCCGTGCTCGCCCGCCTTCACCGAGGCCGCCCGCCTCATAGCCCACGCGTGGGCCTTCCAGTCGGATCCTGACAGCAAAGCTGCCCTCGACTTCGCATGAAGCGTTCGAAGTTGCAGAAACCGCCGCAGCTCCTGTACCCACCATTCCCTGTAGGTTAGAAGAGATGCCAAAGCGACCAATAGGTCAGAAGCCGACCAAAAAGGCAGCTCTAGCTGCAAAAAGACAGTCAAAACAACCCAGATCAGATGATGATGACGATGGCAACTCAAAAGAATCTGCAATTGATCTGGACAAGTTAGACAAATTCCAGGAGGAAACAAATGCAAATCGCATCAAGGTACTGGAACTTCAACATAAGTTGTCATCTGAGAAGTTTGAGACCACAAAACTTGCCCACCTTACAGCACAAGAAACTAAAGAGGGAAAGAAGCTTATTTTAGAGGCAAAGAAGGTTGAGAAAGAATCAAAGATGATGGATGCTTATAATAATCTCATCTCACAAGATACAAGTTCAATATCTGATGAAGAAACGGCTGAGCGAGTTGTTATAATGAAGTGTCTTAGGAAGGCATTTTTTTCATGAAACTATCTAAATAGGTACGTTGAAGACAGTATGTTTTTTCCATGAAATTTATAATTTTTCCCTGCAGACAACATTTTTGTTAAGATAAAACATTTTTCCCTGTGCAGAGGATGAGTTGTTATCTACCTGATGCTGTCACGAGTAGCATGTCTGATGCTGTGATGAGTAGCTTGTTCTGCATGTTATCTGATGAGTAGCCTGTTCTGCTGGTTATCTGGTTCAATGTTTCTGTGTTCTAAATATGTGAATGCTTCTAGTTAATTGAAGAGTCTTTTCCGTGTATGCCATTATAAAAGTTTGCAATTCCTTCTGTGCCACTGAAAAAGCTTGGTGGACTTCAGCGCCACTGCTCCAAACTTTTTTGCCCTCCATGCCACTACCGTCAGATTGGGCTCTAACGGTGTCAAAGTGCAGGTGTGAAAAGTCGAAAATACCCTTAGGTCTAAATATATTATTAATTTTTTTAGCATCTTAACGACTTCAAATGAAAAAACTCAAAACTAGAAAGTTGTAGATCTCGTCGAGGTCTACAATTTTCATATAAAAATTATCTTCATTTCATTCTGCAAAAAAAAAGATATAATTTGATATGATTAATATGTCTTCGAAAAAAAATATATATTTTTTGCGAAATTAAATAAAGATAATTTTTATATAAAAATTGTAGATCTCGACGAGACCTACAACTTTCTAATTTTGAGTTTTTTTATTTGAAGTCGTTAAGATGCTAAAAAAATTAATAGCATATTTAGATCTAAGGGTATTTTTGACTTTTCACACCTGCAGTTTGACACCGTTAGAGCTCAGTCTGACGGCAGTGGCATGGCGGGCAAAAAAGTTTAGAGCAGTGGCGCTGAAGTCCACCAAACTTACAGAAGGAATTGTGAACTTTTATAATGGCATACACGGAAAAGACTCTTAATTGAACATGTTGCTTCCGTGGTCTGAAAGTTTCTGAACATGCTTCTAGTTATCTGAACATGTTGGTTCTGTGTTTTGAAAGTTTCTAAACATGCTTCTAGTTACCTGAATGCTACTAGTGTTCTGAAAGTTTCTCAGTTACCTGAATGCTTCTTTGTTCTGAAATGAGTAGCCAGTTCAGAATGTTTCTAGTTAAGTTTCTCTAATATAATAATTACTATTACTAGTTTTATGCCCCGCGCATAGTCACATAAAACGGGTTCACCACCTTCGACCCTCGACCCGGGTTCATCGACCCCGACCCGGATTCACGGGTTCATTTTCGACCCGAAGTGTAAAAATCTGTCACGAGTAGCGTACCACGTACCGCGACCCCGTACCTCGACCCCATCGACCCAAAAACTTTATGACTATGGCCCTGCGTTACATCGGGGTCATAAATTTTTTGTCCACTCTATAATGCCGGACTTGATCATTTTTAGAAAATAATTAAAAAGGTAATAATAATTTTATATTGAGAACCATAAACTATTTCCAAATCTATTGAGACCTATTTTTTTTCACTTCTCTAATTAACCCTTAGCACAACACATGAATCCTCTCTACGAGGTAAGACACCACCATCGCTAGGCAGTCAACGGTCCTAGCATACAAATACACAGCAAAATCACATTGCACGCAAAAATACTTCTCTGATTATAATTCTACGGGACATGACATACTCGTCTTAATGTATTGCATTGAAGTAAAATCAACTATTGCTAACGAAAAGAAGGCAAAGTTAAGGTAGAAATAAACTAAATAAACAAGATGACCAACTATTTGAAGCCTTCAAAACAGGCAAAAAGCGGAATAACAAATTAATCTCTATGAGGTCACTCTAGTAGTATGGAGAAACATTGGAGCACGATAAATTTTATATATTGGCCGCTCTAAGAGAAAGCAGTATCTTTTAAAATGAATTGCAGTAATATAGCCTGATTAACTAATTACTGAAATTTTAGAAAACCAATACATATAGGACAATATTTTTAACAGGTATCTATACAATTTTGATTTGTATTTTTTTGGAACTGTGACAATTTTCTAATGAATACTGGAAGATATTGAATGCACAAGTACTAACATTGTTAACAACGAGCTGTTTGGCTGATGATTTCTGCGGCTGATAAGCTGGCTGAAGCTGATTTGTTATGAGAGAAAAACACTGTTTCATGGCTGATAAGCCAGACTGATAAGTTGAAGAATACAAACTTTGCTTATACTGTTCATGGCATGCAGCACACCAGCTGTCCTTTTTCCTTTCTCTATTCGGTCACGGCATGAAGTACACCAGCCGGCCTAATAAGTTGTTCGGCTGATGGTTTTTTCGGCTGATAAGTCGGCTCATGACGTTTTGTTGTAAGAGAAAAGCACTGTACCATGGCTGATAAACTAGGTTGATAAGTTCAAGCGAACAGGACGTTAATCCTACTCCTAAATTCATAATCAGTCCGACACGGTGTTGAAGGGAGCGAGGGAATCGGTCTGACACGTGTTGAAGGGAGCGAGGGGATAGATTAGCAAATGACGATGACAATAGTAATTTTTTAGGTGTAGAGATTATGATGGTTTAAAAACTATTGTAACTATGTTCGTCTTATTTATGCTTGAATCGTATTTGCAACATAATGGTATACAAATTTATATTCATGATTGATTTTGGCTTCATGCAATGCATTAAATTGCATACAGACAACCCTGTCTCTACCTCTCTGGGTTGTACGACCCGTCTTTTTAATCATCTATATGTCAAATTCTAGTCTCTTAGAGACGATCCCCCATCTCTGGTTGTACATGCCCTAAGGGTTACTTTGGTAACACAGTTCTGGGGGATCCCTGCAATTTCCCTGGCCGAGAAACACCGTGCTAGTCTCCCCTAAGCAAATTCTTTGCGCTCTTTGGAAACCCACCAACTTGGGTATTGAAGCCCACTTCCCTGCGTTTTCCACGCGGAAGGAAACCGTGAGTCCTGAGGCCAGGAGGGTTTCCTTGACCCGTCAACTCATTCGTTCGCACAGCTTGCAAGTCCTGAGGACGTCACCACCACCGCCGCCACCCCCGCATCCCGTGGCCACCAAATTCTCTATTCATTTTCCTATCCCACCACCCAATCGATAAAATCTAGGAAAAATTGGTTTCATAGCATCGAAAAATCATGGCATTCAGAAAAATACCATCGAAAGACGTTCGTCATGGAAAATATCACCGAAAAGAATAAAACTGTTACCTCCAAATAGCATTCTGTCACAGTGGCTGCTGTTGCTGTGAATCACTCCGCCGAGGCACCTTTCGTCCTCAATCCAGCGGTTCCTCCATTCGCAGGCAGAGGAGGCAACACCGCCGACACGAGCAGGGAAGGGCCACGTTCCTTGAGCATCCGTTGTCATCCTCCCGGCCTGTCACCAGCAATGATGGCCCGTGCTATTCCCATGATCATGACAACGTCTGCCGTGCCGCTGCCATTCTCCGAAGCATGGTGCCAGAATGGCCCAGCAGCTGCCGATGGCAAGTGCGACGCTGGTCTCTGTGAGCATGGCGCTGAACTCCAGGAAGCCGGGCCAGGATCTTGGTGATGTTGGGGTCTGTTTGGTTGCTTGGTTCTGTCCAGCATGGCTAGCTGCCCTGGCTCTGGCCAAGCTTTAGCACAGTTCCGATGGTGCAACCTTGTTTGTTTGTTTCACTGTACAGAATAAGCCAGGTTGAGCACAGATCGTGTTTGTTTGCTTGTACAGATGAGTATGTCTGCCCTGCACTAGGAATCTGATAGACTTACCACCACTCCTCTCCTTTCTCTCCTCATTGTCATTCCATCGAACACCTCGCTGGCGTGAGCACCTCAATCACCAGAACTCCATAGGAAGGAGGAGACGCACGTACTGACACCCACTTGTCGTTCGACCATGGCTGGAGAAGGAGGATGCCTTCCGCTCGACCTTCCCTAGCCACCGCGGGGCCGTCGGCGTCGGCGTCACCTAGCGAGCGGCGGCCTAGAGCGTACCTAGCAGCCTGGCGTCCTGCTCCCTGGTGTGCTTCAGCGCAGCGGCAACCTGCGCCTCCGCCTCCAGCCCGGCCGCCGGCGCCGCGGCCACGACGTCGACCGGCTGACCGCCTGTCCATTCCGAGCGCGCACAGCGTGTTCAGCTGTAGCCGCCGCTGGCGGCCGCGGCGTACGCGCGCCTGTCCCCGCTGACATGCCGGCGCTGCTCGCCCACAAGCTCACACTGGGCACGTTCGTGGCCATCGAGAGCGGTCTGTACCCGTCCGCTCCGCCGTCCTTCGCCATGCACTGCGCGGGGGACGCGGACTTCCTCGCGTCGCGGCACCGCCGCATGCGCCTCCTCCTCGCGACCGTTGGAGCACTGGCGCCGGACAAGGACGGGTACGGGTCCGCGGCGAGCTCCTGCGTGTCCATGGCCAACTCGGCGGCGGCGGCGCATCAACCGTGCGCAGCCATGGTGCGGCGGCGCGGCGGCGGCGCACGCGCAGCCCAGCTCGGGCGGTGCGGCGGCGGCACGCCCGCTCGCAGCCCGCCATGCGCACGCAGCTTGGTGCGGCGGCGGAGGCTCTCGGCGCGGCGACGGAGGTGGGTGAGAAACACGGGGAGAGGTGACTCGATCTGCGCGTGGAGCGAGTTGAGGGCTGAAGCGAGCCGGGCCGCTAGGGAACGAACCTTCATCTCGTTTCTTGGGAGCCAGGAGAGAGAGCACCATCTGCACCGGATGGGCCGGGCTCGCTGGTGGGCCCGAGTTACCAAACACGCGAAGTTGCACGCGGTGGGCGCAGCCAGGCCCACGGGCCACCCTTCCAAACACCCCCTTGATGCCTCGCCCCGTCTGCGGCCTCGCTAGCTAAAAATTGAACTAGCTAGCTGTTATTTCTTCTTTTTTTTACGAAAAAGCTAGCTGTTATTTCAGAAGAAGCAAAAAAAAAAATTGAACTAGCCAGCTAGCCGGAAGCACGTCCAGACCAGGCACAGGCAGCCGTCGTAGTCTCGTAGGTGATCCAGAGCACGCCGCCTGTGGACGACGGTCGTTGCGGCCAGTTGTGCACATGAGGGCATAGACTCTAAAACTATTTATTACCTCGAATATTATAGACTTAAAGTCTAAATAAGACTTGAAGTCTTATTTTTTCTCCCTTTTTCTTTAATAAATATGTTGCCACATCAGCAAAATATCATAAATAAGGTGTAATAAGGGCACTCACAATGCAGACTCTGTCATAGAGTTTAAAGATATTTATTACCTCGAATATTGTGGACTTAGAGTCTAAATAAGACTTGGAGTCTTGTTTTTTCTCCCTCTTTCTTCAATAAATATGTTGTCATATCAGCAAAATACTATAAATAAGGTGTAATAAATAGTCTTGACTCTATGATAGAGTTTTGTATTGTGAGTGCTCTAAATAGTCTTGGACTTTATGATATAGTCTTACATCGTGAGTGCCTTGACGGGCACGTTGAGGACAGTGCCGAACTAGACATACTACTATATTCCTTTTTGTTTATCGTCCGGGAAATATGCCTGTGAGGAAACCTGGTTTTTTTTTAGAGACAAACGTTTTAGGACGGAGGGTGTACGCCACTAGCTAGTACGTCTACGGGAGGCCGCCGTCCGTGGCATAGAAGCCGAAGCGACCGGACGGGGACGGCGAGGCGGCGCCCACAGTCACAGTCGCCTGCATGGAGGTCCCCGAGAGCCCCGAGGTGACGTTGTGGTCTGGAGTAGTACCTGGTACAGGGCTACAGGCACGGAAAGAACCTTGGCGAGCGCGAGCGACAGCAGGCATAGAGCCATGGCCCGCGTTGGCAGCCAAGCGCCGTCCGCCTCTTCCCTTCGTCCCCGGCATTCTCCGCCGATTGCCGTGGCCCTTCAACGGGTATGTCCAGGTCTCGCTCACCCTGTCCGTGTCGGCGACAAAGCACTCTCACGCGGCGGTGGCGTTCAACATGTCAACTCGGCATTCACGGCGGCGGCAATGGCCGGCGACGGAGCGCTCTCATGCAGCAGTGGCGTTAACCATGCGGCAACACGGTGTTCAGCGGTGGCATGGCGCGGCAACGCCATGATGCGGGTTGGAGTGGCAACGCCGGCTTACGCGGGTTAGCCGCACGAACCCGTTTGCGGGCTGGGCGACGGGATTATGCGGGCTGGCACAGGCATACGGACGGAGGAGCAGCTGGATTGAGGGAGGAAAGGTGCCTGGACGGAGGGAATTCACGGCTACAGCAGCCACCATGACGGGCATCTTTTACGATATTTTTCAAATGCCCTGATCTTTCGAAACCAAATTTTCCTAAAATCTATCCCACTCCTTCCTTCCCTCCTTCCCTATCGAAGTCTTATATTTCCAACGGTACAAACGTCACCTCAGCGTCCAAAGGCCGCCTCAGGTCAATCCTACAAGTGCCCCTATTCCCCCGAATCAGTCGTCTTCCCTCCCCTGTACTACACGTCGCCTTCCCTCCCCTGTACTACACGGCTGTGCCCCCCAGCGGCAAGCCATGGATCCTTTCCGCCCCTGGTGGTGAGGCATGGACCCCGCCAAGCGGCGAGAGGCGGAGGGGTATGTGAGCACCGCCAAGAGTTTCCTGGCGGCGGGCAACCCTGAGTGCTGCCGGCAGTACTCATCCAGGCCGTTTCCGTCGACCAAGGCGCCCCGGGCGCCGACGACCTCTTGGTCGCAGCCACCGCCCTCCACGCCCCCAGCGCCGGCGCCTCCCGTCCGGGTGCCCCCCCCCCCCCCCCCCCCCCCCCCCCCGAACCCTACGCCGTCTTTGGCCTCATCCCCACCGTCCCAACTGCCCGCATACGAAGAGTTGAAAGCTGTCGGAATCACCGTAGCTCCTGTACCCACCGCTCCATGTATCTCAGAAGAGATGCCAAAGCGACCAATTGGTCGGAAGGCGGCTAAAGAGGCAGCTTTAGCTGCAAAAAGACAGTCAAAATGACCCAGATCAGATGATGATGATGGCAACTCAAAAGAATCTGCAATTGATCTGGACAAGTTAGACAGATTTAGCAAAGTCCAGGAGAAAACAAATGCAAATCACATCAAGGTACTGGAACTTCAACAAAAGTTGTCTGAGAAACTTGAGACCACAAAACTTGCCCACCTTACAGCACAAGAGACTAAAGAGGGAAAAAAACTTATTTCCTAGATGCAGATTAGGGCTTGTGTCAAAAAAAATTTGGCCATGTACATTTCTTTGTCAGCGACCTTTTTCTGAATAGCAAGGTTCTGCTCTCTAACTTCGCAATGTTTACAAACTGACAGACATCTAATGCCTGAGCACACTAGGAAACATTTCGGCAACTATTCTTTTGCCTTTACTTTCTGAACTTCCATGTACCATGACTGAAACTGCCAATTGACATTGCTAAAATTAATCTGAGCACAAATCTTTCAGTATACTCTTGTCATTCAGCATTTATGATATTTTTTTAACCAAAGCTTAATTATGGCCATAATTGTATATCTCAGTTTTTTCTCATGCTGCAATTCGGAGAGGAATAGGCAAACACCAAGTAACTTTCAATAGTTCAAAGGATTGAGTAGATGACATACACCAATAGTTTTTTGAAAAGACATTGCTAACCATCCGATAAATACTAACATGAAAAATATGTTCTACAATTTTTTAGGGTTCCATTAAATGAAAAATAGCGGTTCACGTGCATGAGGCGTAGGTACTTGGATGCCATGGCACTGGTGCAGAGGTTTGGAAAACCAGACATCTTCCTCACTATGACATATAATCCAAAGTGGGATGAGATCACGCGTGAGTTGTACCCTCGACAAACACCACAGGATCACCCAGACCTTATTGATCGGGTCTTTAGGGCAAAACTGGAAGAGCTTAAGCACATGTTGATAAAAAAGATATCCTCGGAAAGGTTCGTGCACACGTATATGTTGTGGAGTTCCAGAAGAGGGGTCTACCTCACACACATTTTTTGCTAATCATGGAGGGACGCTACAAAATCACATGCGCAGAGCACTATAACCTTCTCATCTCAGCCGAGCTCCCAAACAAGAAGAAGTATCCAGACTTGTATAAAATGGTTACAAAGCATATGATGCATGGCCCATGTGAAGTACTCAATCACAATTGCCCGTGCACAATGGGCCATGAATCATGCAAGAACCGTTACCCGTGACCTTTCTGTGATGCCACATTATAGGCCAAGGATTCATACCTACTTTACAGACGGCGTGATGATGGTAGAAAAGAAAAAATTCATGGACATTACCTTGACAACAGATGGGTCGTGCCTTACAACCCATTCCTCCTATGTCTGTTCAATTGCCACATCAATGTTGAGGCATGTGGGAGCATCAAAGCCATCAAGTATTTGTTTAAGTACATTTACAAGGGTCATGACCGCGCGTCTGTGGCTGTGAGAGAGGCTGACAAGGAGGACAATGAAGAAAACATCGATGAGATCAAACAGTACAGGGATGCTAAATGGGTAACACCACCAGAAGCCTTGTGGAGGATATATGGTTTTGATATAAGTGATAGGTCCCCTTCGGTGTTGTCCTTGCAGCTCCATCTTCATGACATGCACATGGTGTCATTTCACCAGCGTGAGGGTGTTTGACGAGTGCTTAATCGTCCAGGTGTTGAAAGGTCGATGCGTATAGCCTACTTCGAGAAGAACAACACATCTGAACATGCCGCGGTATATTGTATCAGGACTTTCTTGAGTACTATAAGTGGGACTCACAGGGGAAAACATGATTAGAAGGGCGCCAAAGAATCATTTAAGATAGATTGAAAGAGTTGTATGTGCCAATCCGGCCAAAGGGGAGCGTTACTATCTTAGGGTGCTTCTAAACCACGTGCCTAGTGCAACCTCGTTCTCTGATCTAAGGACAGTTTCTGGCAAACTCCTACCAACTTTTTATGAAGCTACAGAAGGAAGGGGCCTCATTGAAGTGGACAACACGCTGCACGAGGGCCTTGCTAAAGCTACTCTGTGGATGATGTCATATGCACTGCGAAGGCTCTTTGCAACAATCTTGGCATTTTGTGAGCCGAGTGATGTGTTAGAACTCTAGAAAAAGCACAAGGAGTCAATGTTAGAGGACTATAGGCGCAATAACCAGTCTTGCTTCGTAGTGGAGCAGATGGTCCTCATAGATATTTGGAAGTTGTTAGAATCAATGCAAAAGGACATAAAGATGTACCCACTTTCTGATATAGATGACACATATGACCCGTCTAGCGATATTCCTAGGGAGATTTTCAAGGAGGCTAGCATTGAGGCAAGCGTTGATGACATGGCACTATCAAAGACCCTTAACGAGGAGTAACATGCTGCCTACAGTGAGATTATGTCTGTTGTTGATAATGATCATGGGGGTTTGTTCTTTGTGGATAGACCTGGCGGCACCGGAAAGACTTATCTATATAGGGCCCTGCTCGCTACTATACGTAGTCAAAACAAGATTGCCGTGGCAACAACAATATCTGGTGTTGCTACCTCAATAATGCCTGGTTGTAGAACCTCCCACTCACGCTTCAAGATTCCCCTCACCCTTGATGATGGGGCCTTTTGCAGCTTCACGAAATAAAGTGGTACCATTAAGCTGCTTCGGACTGCATCCCTTATTATTTGGGACCAGGTGACAATGATGAAGAGGCAAGGTGATGAGGCGCTAGACAACTGCCTCTGTGATATCATGGACCATCCTAACCTGCCATTTGGGGGGAAGACTGAAAGGTCCTAATGGCTAGTGAGGGGTGAATAGCCTATAAAAATTTCTACAACAATACTAAACAAACTGGTTAGACAAATATACAATGAAGCGAATGTTGCGCTAGCCTACTAAAAATGCAAGCCACCTACCATAATTCTAGTTTCTATAGTCTCTAATCACACAATGGCTATGTCACCACACTAAGTTAGTGTGCTCTCAAAGGCAAACTAAAGAACCACACTAAACAAACTAACAAAGCTCTCACAACTAGCTACACTAAAGAGCTTCACAACTAGTTTGCGGTAATGTAAATAGAGAGAGCAAGAAGATTATACCGCTGAGTCAAGGAATGACCCAATCAATCACAAGAGTGAACTACCAATGAAGACCAATCACCTCGGAAATCAAATGATGACTCAATAATTTTTTACCAATATTCACTTGCATGCCGACAAGCTAGTCCTCGTTGTGGTGATTCTATCACTTGGAGGTTCACGCGCTAATTGGCATCACACACCAAACCATCAATAGGGTGCCGCACAACTAACACAAGATAAAGGATCACACAAGCCATGAGCAATCTACTAGAGTACTTTTGGCTCTCCACCGGGAAAAGGTCAAGAACCCCTCACAATCACCACGATCAGAGCCGGAGACAAGCACCTTCCTCCGCCCGATGATCCTCGCTACTCCAAGCCGTCTAGGTGACGGTAACCACCAAGAGTAACAAGTGAATCCCATAGCGAAACATGAACACCAAGTGCCTCTAGATGCAAACACTTAAGCAATACACTTGGATTCTCTCCCAATCTCACAAAGATGATGAATCAATGATGGAGATGAGTGAGAAGGCTTTGGATAAGCTCACAAGGTTGCTATGTCAATGCAAATGGCCAAGAGCGTGAGCTAGAGCCAGTTAAGGGGCTTAAATATAAGCTCCCACGAAATAAAGCCATTGACCCCCTGACTGCCTGTCTGTGCGGGGTGACTGGATGCGTTGCTTCAACACGATCGGACGCATAGGCCAGCGTCTGGTCACTCATAGCCGTCCACGTGTCACCGCGTTTTAACTGCGTACGTCAGATTTCAACGGTCGAGACACTCCCGCGCTCGAGTTAATGAATGACCGGACACGCCTGTCACACGACCGGACGTGTCGATCGGCAGCAGAGCCCTCACGTGTGCTCTACGGCCAAGGCATGACCAGACGCGCCGATCAACGCCAACACCCACGCGTCAAGTCACTTCCAGAGACGATCTAGAGGCGCTGAACCACTACCGGATGTGTCCGCTCGCCCACGATCGGACGCACGTCAGAGTCCAGTCCTCCTTTGCTTCTCACAAGCGCTTGCATCAGCGTACATCAGCCCTGACTAGACACACAAGCGTCGCGTCAGGTCACTTTTTTGCCTCGGCATCCGGTCTCAGACCGAGAGCACGCCCTTTCACTCCAACACTGACCGGACACGGGGAGGGTGAATCCGGTCACCACATGACCTGTGTTCGGTCACTGTTTCACAGTCAAAAACACCTCCTTCACTTCACCAACTTCTCCACCCTTGCTCAAATGTGCCAACCAACAAGTGTGTCACCTTATGCACGTGTGTTAGCATATTTTCACAAAGATTTTCAAGGGTGTTAGCTCTCCACTAGATCCTAATGCATATGCAATGAGTTAGAGCATCTAGTGGCACTTTGACAACCGCATTTTGATACGAGTTTCACCCATCTTAATAGTACGGCTATCAATCCTAAATGTGATCACACTCGCTAAGTGTCTCAATCACCAAACCAAAAAGCTCATAACCACTTATACCTTTGCCTTGAGCTTTTTGTTTTTCTCTTTCTTCTTTTCCAAGCCGAGCACTTGGTAACCATGGCCATCACCACCATGATCTTCATCCATTTGCTCCACCACTTGGAATATCTACCAACCTATCTCACATACATTTAGAGCACATATAGGTTAGTAGCTAGGGTTTCATCAATTCACCAAAACCAAACTAGAGCTTTCAAAGACTGTGGTGTTTGGTAGAGATTTCAGGCAGGTTCTCCTAGTTGTTTGAAAAGGGTCAAGGGCTCAAATAGTTAGTGCCTCATTGCGGATGTCGTACCTTTGGAATTCCATGCAACATCTCAAACTGGTGCACAACATGAGGACAAAGAGCGACCCATGGTTTGCAGAATACTTGCTAAGCGTCAGGGAAGGCTCTGAGGAGGCTAATGGTGATGGTGAAATCTGCCTTCCTGATGATATATGCATACCACAGACCGGGGAGGATAGTGATCTTGATACGTTAATTGATTGCATATTCCCTGTCCTCAATGCCAATATGTCAAACAAGAGCTACATCACCTCACGAGCAATATTATCTCCGCAGAACGACTAGGTTGATATGATTAACATGAAGATGATAAGTCATTTTCAAGGGAATAAGATGGTGTACCATAGCTTTGACAGTGCGGTGGATGATCCACAAAACTACTACCCATCTGAGTTCCTCAACACTTTGACCCCCAATGGTCTTCCTCCACATGTGTTAAAGCTCAAGATTGGGTGCCTGGTCATATTGCTAAGGAACGTCGACCCTGCAGGTGAACTTTGCAATGGAACCAGGCTGGTTGTTCAAGGGTTCAAAAGAAATACTATCGATGCAAAAATTATGGTCAGAGACCATGAAATCCATTATGCCCCTAGGATGACGAGATGTTCCCGTTCCAGTTCAAGAGGAAATAGTTTCCTATTAGACTCAGTTTTGCCATGACAGTTAACAAGGCATAGGGGCAGACTCTCTCCAATGCAAGTGTGTATTTGCCTGAACCGGTGTTCTCTCATGGTTAGCTGTATGTTGCGCTATCTAGAGCCACTGTCAGATCGAACATTAGGATCCTTGCTATCCCACCCAGTGATAAAGAAGGATAAGAAAAAAAGACAAAAATAAATAGTACATACACAAAAAAATATTGTCTACAAAGAGGTCCTCACTCTATGAAAAGGTATTGTCTTCTGTTTTGCACAACCGTTATATTCTTACATTTTGTGTCCTTTATTACTGAGGCTGTTGTACCCATCTAAATTTCAGGTAATAGAGAAAGTCGGGAAGAAATGAGAGACAAGTAGTTATGACTTATTGACATGTTATCGATTGAATGTACAGATTATATATAATTGAAACCTGTTGATTATAATATTTCTAATATGTTTTTCTCTCGTATTAATATTTAGCTTTTTATGTAAAAAAAATGTTACCAAATGAGCGAATGACGTTGGTTGCACTCAAAAAATATATATATATTACACGAGTACACGAACCAAGCAAATTCTCTATGCTTCTTTGCTTATCTGCTTATACCAACATGCAAATCAATGTCCACACCCTCCATTTGTCGCGCGGCCCCCCTACTTCGGCTTTGCCTTCGCTCTCAGCGTCTCCACCATGCACGCGATTCTTCCCACATCGCGTTACGGTTTTGGTCAAACTCCTTGCTCTATTTGAAGAGAGACAGAGAACGGGCCCATCCCTTCTCTTAATTATTGGGTGAAAATAATTATTTAAAACTCGATTTAGGTTGGAATCGGTTTTTGCTCTATTTATAAAATAAACTCAAAAGTTTATTTAGAAACAAGTTTGAAGTGATTCCCAAACAAAAAACAATGAATTGTTGCTTATTTTTCCTATGTCTGGATGAAGTTAATAACATCGTACTGGTTTCTTTATTTCAAATAAATTAGGTTGAATTATATGTTTTATTGTTAATTATTTGTAATGACATGGGATTGTACATATATTTTACTTGTATGGTTGTATGCTATGAGATGTTTTACCCGTAGCAACACACGGGTACTCAACTATATTTACAAAACGTCCAAGAGAACCACATGCATGATAGTCAATCATTGACCTAATAATATGCATGGTTTATCCCTGATCGTCACTGAATAAACATAATGTCGACGAATCAGAAAAGAGCACATGCGTTTTTGTTGTAGCACTTGCGCCACTAGATAAGCCTTGACTTTATTTCCCAGTACATATCTTTCAAACGTCACGGTCAGATCGATGTAATATTTGCTCTGGCGCTCCTTCAGATCCAAAAACTTTTCACGAAAAACTATGATAACGAATCTTATGACATATACATGAAATATTAAATATAGACAAAAACAAAACTAATTGCACAGTTTGGTTGGAAATCGCAAGATGAACGTTTTGAGCCTAATTAGTCCGTGATTCGACGCTAAAGTGCTACAGTAACAAATGTGCTAATGACGGATTAATTAGGCTTAATAAATTCGTCTCGCGGTTTCCAGGCAAGCTATATAATTAGTTTTTTTATTAGTACCTGAAAACTCCTTTCGACATCACACAAAATATCTGATGTGATATTTTCTCCAAAAACTTTTCATCAACTAAATCCACCCTTACACACACATCAGAGCACGGTCAAATGGGCTAGCTGTTTGTCATCGCCTCCTATTGTTAGTAGTACATGATTTTATTGCTTTCGGAGACCCTAGAGTCTATACATATCTCCCAAACGTAACAGATTACTAAGACTACCCGCACTCATAGACCTCTATATTCATTCTCTATACGTCCTAGTCAGCAAGATTCTCTCCTCTATACTCAATTCTTCCGCACCTATCCATCCTCTATATCATCCTCTATCCACTCTATCCACTGTGAGACTCACTTGTCACTTTATCTAAATATATTCATGTGTGATCTAGTTTTGAAGGATTTATTGAGACGAATTTAATGGTGCAATCGAAATTTAATTTGGATTTTTGGTTTGTGAGTTATAGCATTTTTTCCCTTTGTTTAGCTAGTGGGGCCCGCCACTATAGAGTATAGAGTAAGCACCGTATCACTCTAAATATAGAGTGAGAGAAAGGATCGGGTATCGTTTTAGAGTACCAAGTACAACGGTTTTTACTCTATATTTATACTCTAAAGCTGTAGAGTATTGTTTTATGGTACCCACAGCGGGTAGTCTAATTGACGCGAACATCACCTCAAAATGAATTCCACGTGTTCCTCCCATCAGATCCGTGAACAGCACCCTCCCACGTGTGTAATTGTCCCAGCGCATGCTTTCCGACGATCCCAAATATTTTGTAGGACAAGTATTACCAGTATTCCGCTAAGAGTCGTCAATTTCTCATTTTCTAGGCAGGCCGGCCCGTCCCTTGCGTCGTCCGCACCTGCACCTGATCCCTAGAAAAGCACAAGACACAGGGAATAAAACTGGCGGCCGGGCACATGGCCCACAACGCCACGCTGCTCCCTTCCCCAGCCAATAAGAGCCCAAGAGCCAGCTCCCAACACAAGATCCGATTCCCAACAGGTCGATGCCGGCATGCCGCAGCAGGCGCTGTCAGCCTATCACACAGGCCTCGTTTAGTTGACAGAATAGAGGAGAAAAACACTGTATCAGAATTTCTGTAGCATTTTGTTTGTATTTGGTAAAAATTATTCAAATTTTAACTAACTATGCTTAAAATGTTCATCTCGCAAAGTACAACAAAACTATGCAATTAGTTTTTGATTTCATCAACATTTAGTATTTCATATATTTACCGACATTTTAATATGACGAAGAATCTTCTTTTTTATAGTAAAATTCAGGGAGAATTGAGGAACTTAACAAGGCCACACTTGCAGGCAAATAAAGCTGCAACTGAAAGAGACGTACAATGGTGCACGATAGGTGTACCCGATGTCAGTCAAAGTGTTTCACATCTGTGCAAGTTTCTACTAAACAGTATTCATATTTATAACTCTAAATTAATTTATTATGAAAATACATTTCGTAATTAATCTAATGATATTTATTTAATATTATAAATATTTATACTTTTTATTTATAATTAGTTAAACTTAATACACTAAAATATGATACTGTTCCAGAATTTCATTCTTTTGACGACGAAGAGAGTACCTATACGCACGTGTAATTTCCATTGCAGCCGTTTTATTTGCCAAACATATGCATACATGATACATCTCCAGTTCCATTACGGGACCAGTGCCAAATAACGTTTGTCAGCAAGAGCCGAAGCATGCTTCTAGTACTACCATCTTAGGAAATCGTTCAAATTAGCAAAGGGAAAACTAGTATGACCGCATACCACCTGGCCAGTTTGGTGTACGGTGTACAGTGATAGGTGCCTGTTCGGCACGATCTGATTTTACAGCAACTTTTAAGACAAAAAAATTCTCATTCCGTCAAGGAACTTAAAGAATCCTCTGTAAGCCTCTGTTTGGACCCACTCGATTAACTATTAGCTTTGTTAGACAGGAGGAACCAGCTAAACTAGGTTCTGAATGGTGCCTTATGGAGATGTGTTTCGAAAGCAAGGACTTTACTAGAATAATGTATAACAAGTTCAATTTGTGCTCACAACATTAAACAAAAAACAAACAATCGGTAAAAATTAGGCCAAGAGTAAGGCCATCAGGGTGACATGGGAACGTGCCCGCGGCCACCTGTTTCTTGTGTTTGAGCACTGCTTTCCTTTCTCTAATCGACGGTCTCCCTTTTTTTCCCGAAATTTGTCACGCTTCTACACGCGTGCTCGGAGAAGACGAGTAGACCACCAGCCGCGGCTCCAGTCTGTAGAACCATCGCGGAAACGGCTTATAAACCCAAGAACCAAAACACGTACGAACAGCGAAAATGATGCGCACCGAAGCAACCCGACTCTCTCTACTTATAAAAAACGTGGAATGGTGAGCAGCTACTACCCCGTACTCCCTCCCCCCACTTGATCGCCCGTGGCGTAGGCGCGTATAGCTAATAAAGAAACATTGCGCTCCTCGTCAGCTCCAGAGAGCGCAATCACCGGCCACAGGCACGGCCACGGCCAGCCAGCCAACCATGGGGGCCAGCGGCGTGACGACGACACTGCTCGGCGCCGCCGTCGGTGACGCGCAGCAGGCGCCGTTCCCGTGGAAGCTGGTGCTGCTCTGCTCGGCGCTCGCGTGGTGCGCCGTGCGCGCGCTGGAGTGGGCGTGGCGGCGGCCGCGGCGCCTCGCCCGGGTGCTGCGGTCGCAGGGCCTCCGCGGCACGGCGTACCGCTCCCTCGCGGGCGACGCGCCGCTGACGGAGCAGCTCAACCGGGAGGCCAGGTCCCGGCCCTTGCCGCTGGGCTGCCACGACGTCGCGCCCAGGGCGATGCCCTTGTTCCATCAGACCATGAAGGAGCACGGTACGGCACTACTGCACGTTGCTTTCCTTTCCTGCAGGCTACTCTCTCTTTGGGCACGCACGCCCGTACAAAGTCTGCCTTGCTTGGTCTGGTCTCAAAAATTGCGAGGTCAACAGGTCCTGTGTCTACGAGACATGCCGCGGCCAACTGGTTGTTTTGACTGAAATCCTTCAGTCTTCTCTTCAGTTGATTTTTCTCTGAAGACACCTTCATCCCCTCCACCATATACATCGAGTTCAAAGTTGACTAGTACCAGTTCATTGACTCTGTGTTCGATTACCAACTAGTAGTACCTTCCGTTGGATGCTGTTTTCTAGATTCCAGGTCTTTACACACTTTTCTCTTCCGTGTTTCAAAAACAAACAAAAGATGTTTACATATAGCTGATGGACTAGTTTTCCCATTTCTGAAAACACATGTATAAGACAAGAAGCTTTTCAATGAGAGGAACAGTACTGGCAAGAAATTTCCATTATATTGTCAATAACCACATCACATGCACCCAGGAGAGATGGACCTCGCACCAAACTACTACTTTTCTTTAAGGGAGAGCACCAAACTACTAATAATTCCAACGATAATGTGTGTGATCCTCTTGTTCTGATGATGACGACTTCCATCATGTATTCATGTCGTCCTGGGTCCTGCCATTCTTGCCTCACTGGTTGCTGTCGGTTGTTTTCGATCGTACTTTATCTGCAACAGCTGTCGTCCCAGCCAGAAAACGAAATAGCGGCACATACACCACCAAGCCACCCACTAACAAGGATAGGACTGAAAATGCGTGGTTGACAATGACAGGCAAGACGTCGATCACCTGGTTCGGGCCGGTGCCAAGGGTGACCATCACCAAGCCTGAGCTGGTGCGAGAGATTCTGTCCAACAAGTTCGGCCACTACGCGAAGCTCAAGTTCGGTAAGCTTCAAAGGATGCTGCACAACGGCCTGGGCAGCCACGAGGGCGAGAAATGGGCCAAGCACCGAAGGATCATCAACCCCGCGTTCCATCTCGAGAAACTGAAGGTGAAATTCCTGTCGACATGGCTCGCAAAAAAAAATCCTGTCGACATGAACATGTGCCTGCAATGCAGTGCTATATATCTCAACGACGCCAGGATTACAATTACATATATACAGAGGATGTAAAATGCATGTGTTTTTTCTGTCTTCCATTTCCAGAGGATGTTACCGGCTTTCGCCGCGTGCTGCACGGATCTGGTGAAGAGGTGGGAAGGCCTAGTTGCAGATGGTCAGCCGTGCGAGGTGGATGTGTGGCCTGAGATGCAGAACCTGACTGGGGATGTCATCTCGCGCGCCGCATTCGGCAGCAGCTACCTCGAAGGCAGGAGGATCTTCCAGCTTCAGGGGGAGCAGGTTCAGCTCGTCGTTCAGGCCATGCACAAGCTTCACATCCCTGGATACTTGTGAGCTCTTCTTTCCATCCATGGTCTCAAGATGGGAAATAATTGCCATTGTTGCTCGCACACCATGCATAGTGCTAAATTAAAAGCGTTTCGCGCAGGTACCTGCCTACAAAAACCAACCGAAGGATGAAGCAGATCGCATCAGAGATCGAAGCGCTCCTCAAGGGCATCATCGCCAAGAGAGAGAACGCGCTGAGAACCGGCAGCAGCGCGGCAAGCGACGATCTCCTTGGTCTGCTTCTGGAGTCCAACATGGAGCACTGCAGGGGTGACGGCAATAACTCCAAGGCCGGCATCACCACCGACGACGTCATCGGGGAGTGCAAGCTGTTCTACTTCGCCGGCATGGAGACCACGTCGGTGCTGCTCACCTGGACCATGATCGTGCTCTCCATGCATCCGGAGTGGCAGGACCGGGCCAGGGAGGAGGTGCTCCACGTCTTCGGTGACAAGACGCCGGACTACGATGGCCTCAGCCGCCTCAGAATCGTAAGCAGTGCAGGCTTATATATTCACCGACAGATCGGCACATTCTAATTGGGCGTATGAGTGACCTGTGTAACTGTGATGCAGGTCACAATGGTGCTGTACGAGGTACTTCGTCTGTACACGCCGCTGACGGCGGTCCAACGCCAGACGTACAAGCCGATGGAGCTCGGCGGCGTCAGGTACCCGGCAGGCGTGATGCTGATGCTGCCGCTGCTGTGCATCCACCACGACAAGGACGTGTGGGGTCCCGACGCAAGCGAGTTCAGGCCGCAGAGGTTTGCCGAGGGGATCTCCAAGGCGTCCAGGGACGCGCCGGCGTTCTTCCCGTTCGGCTGGGGACCGCGCACCTGCATCGGCCAGAGCTTCGCGCTGCTTGAGGCCAAGATGGGGCTCTCCATGATCCTGCAGCGCTTCGCGTTCGAGCTCTCGCCGGCCTACACGCACGCGCCGTTTCCCCACGGCATGCTGCAGCCGGAGCACGGTGCGCAGGTCATGCTCAGGCCGCTCCCCTGAGATGATGATGAGCTACCTCCCAACACTTGGATGCATGATGGGTCGACGTTAGGTTAATTAATGACTTCATCTGCATGTACAGCATATGTACTACGTAGTTGATGCAAATCATGCAAGGAACTACGATTGCAAGGCGCGCTTGTGAAAAGTTTAACTGCCTTTGTAGTTACTGATGAGATGTATCTCTTTTTTTTTTTTGAGAAAAACAGGAGGGTGCATGCTCCTGCTGTGCTTTTATTATAAATTAAGATGTATCTCAATTATTACTGGTTGAGAGACTGATGGTTAATTGCAGGCAACTACCCATATCCGTGGTCCGATGAATGTATAATGTATAATAATGCCTTAGTTTTTCTTTCACAAAGGACGATAAAAGTCTTACCACAAGTTTATTGGAATAAGAAAACACAAACATAAGTGCTAGCCAAGTTTTTTGACAGCAAAAGTTTTAGCACAAGTTTTATTAGAACAAGAAAATACAAAGTGCTAGCCAAATTTTTCGAGTGGAAACTTGCGAACATACTCTGGAAATGTGCTCATGCGTGAGAATGATGAATGATGTAAGCGAGCTTTGGTTTATGTGTTGAGACTAACCATTGCGTGAGTTGGTGTATGTGCAACATGTCTCTTATCTTTGTGATGTGCAAGTGTTGAGCGTTGAGATAATCGACGGCAATGGAGAAGGTCAAGCGAATTCGTGCCGATGGACCGAGGGCGGTGAAGGATGAACTGGATGCTTGAACCGAGGGATCGAGGGCCAGTGGATGGACCGTGGATAGCTAGCACTTGGCGACGTCGACAAGCAAGTGTACATGCAAATAGTAGACGGTGTTCACCCAAGTCAAGACAGCAGTTGACAAAGTCAAGGCGGCTGCGCAAGGACTTGGTGATCGGGTGGTTGAGGACAAGCGGTGACACGCATCGAGATTGTGTAGGAGGCGTAGCAGATATGCGACTCCAGCTGGGTTTGGCAATTTCAACCTCAAAACCACGGGCCGCAAGTTCGACGCGTTTGGGCCTCAAAGCTCAGAGGATCTCGGGGCAACACGCCGCACGTGTCATCATCGGAGACCTTGAAACAAGGTGAAGCTTCTTCGTGAAGGGATTGTGGCCGTCCTATGTTCAAAACTCAACTTGGACCATTTCGCCCCTAAGGTTAAGTAGTTCTAGGAAAATATCTAGGGGTAATCTTGGAATATGTAATAGCCCCATACATAAGGATAGAGGCTGCCCAAGATAGTCAACCTTCCCACCTAGTCATTTGCATAGGCTAGCCAAAGGTTACACTGCTTAGAGAGTTAGTAGTAGAGAGGGGTAATTGCCTTCTATTCCTGGTTTTCATCTATAAGATGGAGGATGGAGGGTGAAGGCTAGACCTGGTCTTTGTAAACTTGTTTGCCTGAGAATCAATCAAGTTGACCTCTGGTTGTTCGAATCAATCCTCCCCACATCTCTTGTTTTATCTCCAATTTGATGCCTTTGCTAGCTTTCTTGTGATTTCTTCAATTTGAGTTCTTCCACTTGTTTGGGCCGCATCTCTACGTGCTATGACCCTTGAGGAACGTTTCTAGCCGATGGTTTTGGCATATACCTTGCGAGCATAAAGACCTGAGATTTTGAGAATTTTGGAGAAAACCCCATTTCCTAAGATGGATTTTTAGATTTGCTTTGATTCTGAGGGTTTCGAGGTTTGATCTTTTGGGAAAAGGTTCATAAGACCCTTAGGAACATCTCTGCAATTTTTAGTGCAAGTTGGACTTCATTTGGATCAATTTTGCCTTTTGGAGGGAGTTTCTCGAGCCACTGGAACCTGAAGAACTGGCCAAGCTGGTTTTCAAGCAGCCAGGCTGGCCCTGAACCAGCCATGCCAGTTCCCCAGGCGGCCAGGGCGGCTTGCCCTGGTGGCACACTCCCAAACTGGCTAGGCTGATTTGTAGAGGAGTTTCATCGTCCTACAGTGATTTCTTGCCTCTTGCTCCGTTTTTGTTGTTCTTGCTTCCGTGTGTTCTCTGAACTTCTTGGAGTGTGTCTGGTCACCAGTTGGCCTACATAAACTCTATTTGGAGAATTTGAGGTTCTCAGCGCTTTGGAGGTTGTCGGACATAGTCTAGTTTCTTGGCTAAGAAATTTGAATTGGCTCGTATTCACACCCCCATCTGGTCGCCTGTTCGGTCCTTGAAAACCTTCTATCCCGAAAGCCACACAGCTAGAGGGGCCACACTATCCTCAGAATGACTTCAATTCGATACTAAGACTTAGTCGAAGAATCAACCCAACTAAAGCCGCTTATCAACACAACTAAACCAATTGACACTAAACACCAGAGCACGAGTGATGTCACTAGAGCAAACTTGAGATGAGGGAGACAAAGGGGGAGGTTAAGCGAGGGTAAAAGCGAGATGCCCCACTACCGTGGTCCTCACTTCCCGCTAGGCCTCTGGTAGGCAACTCTGCTGGCGGTGAAGGCATGGAGTTGGATGTACACGAGGGCAAGAGCAAGTAGCTAGACGGAGAAGTAGCCTAAGTAGCCTAGTTCAGGATGACACGGTGTTAATAGGTGTCCAATGCCCTAGTTTTATTGCTAAGCTTTACTTCTCTTCCTTGAAAACGTGTGGACGACCACAGCCTTCATTCCAAACATTATTTTCCTATACATTGCAGCGCCAAAAATTGACCTTAATTTCATGCGCCACTCTCCCAAACACCAGCAAGCATGTTGCAAACCTAGTTAGTATATCAGTTACAGCCTTAATCAGTATGTATGTTGCGGATCCCAATCAATATAGTTGCATTGACCCCTAATCAAAATGGATGCTATAACCCTAATCTCTATATATGTTGTGGCCCTAATCAGTATGTCTACGGCGGACCTAATCATTATGTTTGCTAGGCCCCTAATTGGTATTAATGCATCAATCACTAATCAAAATGAATGCTACAAATCTAATTAGTATACTTAATTGTGGCAAAATCCTACAACCAAACCAGACCAACCATAGCATATATTTTTAGAATATGCTAATTTGGTGTCATAATTATTTGTGGTCTTTTGTTTAAATTCGGTCAAACATAAAAAATTTGATTTAAGACAGTTCTACGAATTGATTTAATTATTTAGGATCAGAGACGTGAGAATGAGCTCGTGCGACCGAGCTGAGGATGATGAGAGCACTGTTGAAGACTGCTGGAGGCCAGCCGGACAACAATGAGCACGAAGACAAAGAGGGGCAACACGAGAACGTGAACATAGCGAGAAAAAATAGCTCATAGAGAAGAAAAAGAAACGCAGCTTTGGACTGTAGAATGACGATTGCATTTGATGATTCTTTTAATAAGGGTAAGACTGCTGAAACTTCTCTCGATATATGCCACATGAAGAACACCTCCGATAATTTATAGTATACCACATTTTAATCGTGACTGTATACAAACACGCGTGCTCTATAAACAGTGACGACACAACTGGCCCTTTGTGTCCTTATCAGGAAAACTACGAGACCGTCTAGGCGCGCACACCTACTAATCTGCTATATCCTTGTCCCTAGTGTTGATTTAAGATCCCCACCCTATTTTCCTTAGCCCATTTTCCTGGAGCGCCCGGACTTTCGGACGGCTGCGGTTGTTCTGCTTTCGGCGCGCAGCGAGCAGATGGCGTAGACCCGGGGTCACCACGCAGGCATCACGCAGCCGTCGGCACACCCGGGCCACCACCTCCGCGGGCATTCGCACGCTCGTCGCCTCGTCAGGTAGCGTACCCCACCGACCCGTTGCGAGATAGAGCGAAGGGAAGGGAAGGGAAGGGAGGGAGGGGAGGGTGGACGGGAGAGGAGAGGAGTGGGTGAGGCGCGCCGCGTGAGGAAGGCGCGAGGTAGGAGCCGAAGTCCTGCGTAATTGCAACATGTGTAACACTCCGATCTACTTTTAAAACATCCAAATGAAACATTTGTAACATACGTCAGAAGACAAATGAAACACTTGAAACATATTTTTGAAATATTTGCAAAAACATCTGAAAAAACACTTGAGAATCCATTGTAAAACATATGCAACATCTAGATAGTAACACCCAAAAGAAATACACTTGCAACATGCTTCTGAAAAATAGCTTGCAACATGTGTATAACCATTGCAACATATGTAACATCCTAATCTACTTTTGCAACATTGATGTGAAACACTTGCAACACACCTCTGAAACATCCAAAACACTTTAAGCATACGGTTGCAACACGCACTTTTAGCGCAATGTCACATGGCTGCTCGGACGAATGGAGGCCTCTTCGTTGCGGAGTTCGACGCTGGCGCGAAGGTCAGCAACGGCGCATGGAGCTTGCCAATGCCCCAATGGAGGCACTGCGCCACCCTAGGCGAGCACGGCGGTCTGGGCGAGCCCCTGCGCGAGGCCACAAACACCCTTGGTGAGCTCGACGGCATGCTCGACAGCACCCCTTCCTCGACGAGCACCCCTGGCTAGCGAGCACCCTGCTGGCAAGCACCACTGGTAGAGAGTTTTTTTAAGAGGACCAGATCCAACCAATAATTAACCTTGTCAAAATAAATTAAACTAATTACTTGGATGCTTTTAGATTCGTGCAAACTCCATGGAAAGGTCCACCGGAGCATAACTAACCCATGTCACCGCTTACCTAACTCCAACCATTCGCTAAATAGGGAGTCCTATTTTTATAAACTAAGAGAATACCCCGCGCGTTGCTGCGGGGATTCTAGATTATTTAAAAAGAAATTATACTATTTATATTTATAGTTATATAAATGAAACTATCTTAAATTAATTTTGGTGAATGGTTTGACACATCGATATGGACGACTAAATGCATGTCAGTAGATGAAGAGATAACTATCATAATTACATGTGCTAGTTGGCTATAATTGCGAGTTCTAGTGGATTATTGATGTGGATAGCTTGCATGTTGAGAGAAATCTCTTGTGGGATTTAGCTTTATAAGATTATTATAGGATACACTTAAAAGAGCGCCCAGATATTATGAAAAACATAAGCTAGTACAGAGGACAATAAGACATAATATAGCCTCTAAAAGAGTACATCAAAGACTAAATTAGTTGTCTTCTTCCTTCGATCGTCCACTGTTCCTTGGAGCTTGAAAATCACATTGAAAAGACAATAAAGAAAAAAGGGACACACACAAACACCATTGTCAAACAAGACTTCAAAGACAGCAAAAGCCACTTGCTGCTGGCAACGGGATCTAGTACCCACCAGGATGGAGGAACTCTCCAAGAAGCGCAAGCTTACAAGCCTTCGCCATCAGAAACAGAGTGTGCCTTACTATAAAATAGACCAAAATAAGAGGTTGAAATTACCGCGTCATCGAAAGTCAACCAACTACTTCCCAAGATAAGCACACCAACTGTCAATGTCTAAAGAGAACCAACAGATGATCTGACAAACCATGCTCTCACTGGTCATTCGTCGATGCTAGAACAAACGTCGTTATGGTAGGAAAGGCCAGAGAGATTTTATTCCAATACATCATCATATTGCCACCACCTCATCGATAATACCAAAAACAAAACATAAAAACCTAGACAAATAAGGAACAAAACTAAATCTACAAAAGGATCGGGTCCTTGCTCTTCTGATCACTGATGAGATCGTTGGTTGGGAGAGAGAAGAGAAACTAATGTGGTGGCGCGGGAGAGGGTGGCAAGAGGACGGGACTGAGAGAGCCTTGGGGGAGGAGCAGTTTCTCCTAATACCAGGGAGACCTAATTTGCTATTGGCCATTTGGTAGGATCAGCCAATCCTTGCCATGCAGACTGTAGTGACCCATTTTTACCGATAATGCTGTGGGTGAGGCGTCCGTTTCGTCCGAACGTGTGTTAGTGGACCTAGACGCCCGAATGGCTCAACAATCAATATTACCATCCACATGCAAATAAAAATAAAAAACCACCGTTCTCACCTTCTCGAATCGCTGTTGTTTACCCTTCTATTCTCGAACCAACTCTTCGTGTCCGCATCGCCGTGGCTTGCTCCACCGCGACAGCGCTGCCGTGCCCGCACCGCCGCGTCCCCAATGCAGCGGCGTGCTGCACTGCACCCTAGCGCCGCCACTTGCTTTCCTGTCTCCCCATCGCCACTCACCAATTGCCACTGAGTTCTTCGAGCCGACGCGGCGCGATCCACGACGACTGCTCCAGCGCGACGTTCTTCACCACGCCCAGCAGCTTGCCTGCCACCATCCTCCCTCTCCACTGCACTTAAGCGCCGCTTGCTGGCTACCGCAGTTCCCCACCAGGTAGGCCATGGCTGCCAACAACATCATGTTTTGTTTCAGGTGTGTTTCAGAAGTTGTTTCCAAGCGTTTCATCTATATGTTGCGTATGTTGCAATGACTATATACATATGTTGCAAGTATATGTTTCAAGTGTTTCAGTTGTTTTAGACGTATGTTTCATTTATTTCATCTGTATGCTTCATGTATTTCATTTATATGTTTCATTTGTTTCATCTTGTGTTGCAAAAGGATCTAATGTTGCACATGTTACAATGGCTATACACGTATGTTTCTAGTGTATGTTCCACATGTTTCATCTGTTTTAGACATATGTTAGAAATGTATGTTCCAAATATTTCAGCTATTTTAGACACATGTTTCATGTGTTTCATCTAGATGTTGCAATGACTATGCAAGTATGTTTCAATAGTATACTGCACATATTGCAATAGTCGAACGAATGTTGCAGAGGAGATAAGACGTTAGGACGGGAAAAGGGGCGCATCTAAGACAGAGCACGGCGTGGCGGGAGAAGGAGCGCGGCGGTCTTGACGCCGGGGGCACAACAGGGATGGGGATCGAGTCGAAGATGATTGGACGCAGTCACTAGCATAGGATCAGTCACGGGCGGCTGGACGCGATTCGCTGGTGTGGGATCAGATGCGAGCGGTTGTAGGCATTGGAGCTACGTCTGCACACAGGCTTGAGGCCAGCGAGTGTTAGCCCTGTCCTTTTTGTACAGGCTCTCCGTGCGCTCAATCGGAGTTTTCGCGGCATGTTGGGGCAAAACGGATCGCCTGGCCAATAGCCAACGGCAAAATGGTAAAACGGACCTCTGGCTCCGGCCACCTTTAGCCGGTCTGCAGCTGATCAGAGGTGGCCTGAGGGAGCTGGAGGTGACCGAAGAAGTCCTACCAGATGATGTGGCAAGTTTTAGAAACAAAACAAAACAAAAAATCATACTACTTTTTGTGTATCCAGATCCCAGAGCTTAACCATCCAAAATTATGGTTTGGGAAAATTTTTTTTGCACTGTAGTGTAAGCTACA
The DNA here is from genome assembly GCA_038087645.1 of Saccharum hybrid cultivar R570. NCBI lineage: Eukaryota > Viridiplantae > Streptophyta > Magnoliopsida > Poales > Poaceae > Saccharum > Saccharum hybrid cultivar. The sequence continues at coordinate 2,751,715 of JAQSUU010000100.1, forward strand.
ATGCACAACTGACAGTACAGACAATTTCGCTTTTTAAAATGGACATGGATAATAGTCGTAGAACTAGGGGCCAATGGGCCATCAATTATGCGTCGCCGACTGCACTAGATTGCATCTGCGATGTGCCACTGCATGACCACTAGCAAATCAGGTCACCTCGTTTTGGTACCGTTGCTCCTAAACAAGGAAAGCGTGGCAAGGATGTCATAATCACCGATTTGGCCATGTCACAAACACACGTGCAGGATGACCCCAGCACGCGATCGGCCCACTGCCCTCAGCTCAGCTGCTCTGCCGCACGGGAGATTTGTGATTTGATCAGGAACACCTGTGGCCTGTGGGCACTAAAGATGGCAACGGTCCCCGATCCCCGATTCCCCGCGGGGAATTCCCCTATTAGGGGACGGGGATGAGGTCAAATTGATCCCCACGGGGATCTAAACGGGGGAAAATTGCCTCCCGTCGGGTCTGGCGGGGACGGGGATGGGGGATCAATCCCCGTACCCGATATCCGCTTCCCCGCCCCGTTTAGTACACAGGCTTCGCTTTCTTGGTTGATGGCCCAACCAGCCCATGAAGGCCCAATATCATCCAAGTATATAACACTGATAACCCTAACTTCTCCCCCCTCGAGTTCCCTGTCCCAGGCTCCCAGCCACCCCTCCCGCCGCCGCCAGGCTTCCAGTTGCCCGTCACCACTCACCACTGCTGCACGACGGCTCCAGCAAGCCCGACAAGTTGTCCATCTGTGCACCTCCGGCGATAGCGCGTCCGCGCAATCCTCCAGTAGCGGCGGCGCATCCACGTGCAGACACTATGGGTAGCTGCGGCCTGCAGCCGCACGTGCTCCACAAGAGCAGCAGCTCGTGCCCATGTGCTCCCCACGGGCAACAGTGCATGCTTCCCCGTTCCCCAAGGATAGTAGTGGCTTCTTGAAGTAGGTAGGTACTGGAGCTTCAGATCAAGACTTATCACCACTACCGTGGTCCATGGATTTGTCCTCCATGTCCCTACTCTCTCCTCAAGATCTTGCTATTTGGCTATTTCTATTTTCTTGAATGCTATTTCTGGATTGTAATCCATGTTGTACTCTAATTTCATATCAGTGCCTTATGTGAATGGTGATGATGATAAACTAATGCGGGGCGGGGATCCCCGACGGGGATTTTCCCCCATGCGGGGACGGGGATGGGGAAGAAAGCTTCCCCGTGAGCTTTGGCGGGGACGGGGACGGGGAATTTATCTCCCCGCGGGGACGGGGATGGGAAGGCATTCCCCGACGGGGAATTCCCCGTTGCCATCTTTAGTGGGCACCTCGTCTGGCTGTGTTCTGCTCCCGAGAACCATAGACCAAACTCATACCAAATGCCACCAGAAAGTCATTAGCAAAACAGTTACAGTACTATCCAATAGAGTGACGTACAGGCACTACCATCGATGCAAGACTGAAATAAAGTGGGTCAGGACAGCTACGCACCCAGTAAAAAATGTGTAGCAACTGTCATGACATACAGGCATATACAGCACAAGGAGTCAAGGATAGTCGTGACCAAGGTAATAAATAGCGGTGGTAGCGGCCGCAATTGTACCTGCAATAGCGGTAGCGGTCCATTGCCGCTACCGCTATGAGGTAGCGTTCTGAACTTTGCATCCTGAAACTTTGCGGCCGTAATTTTGAATAGCGGGCCGATATTGCGGCCGTAATTGCGCGTAGCAGACCGCAATAGCATGGAAGCAAATATCCCTAATTAGTCCAGCCAACTATGACTCACACCCCAAATTCAAAACTCACGCATCGACTGTGGAACTTAAAATTATTCATGATATATACATTTAAAATTATTTATACTCATTATTCAAGATATATGTGCTTAAAATTATATGGGACTATTGGGGTGCAGCTATTGGAACTTATCGTCTGCAATATCACCTGCTATCCGCAATCCGCTACCTCGACGTCAATCCACTACCAACCCGCAATACGCTATTTAGTACGTGACTCGTGCGCCAGCAAAAAAAAACCTTTTGCTTTCTCCCTGGACTTGGCGAAACTATTAGTAGTACTGGGCTAATGGCTCGCTTCAGCACAAAGTAGCCCAGCTCGGACTTCGCATGGCCCATGGGCGGGGCCTGCGCGCTCTCGTGGGCTTGGACCGGATGCGCCGTGAGGAACCAACAGTGTGGGCCAGTTGATTCATCACCTGGGCCGGGCACTCATGATCCAATGTCAACGCGGCACGCGGGCACGGGCACGCCCAAGGCCCAAGGCGTACTACGGAAAAAAAAATTCGGTGGATCCAGTATCCACTACGAGTTCTGCATACATGCTTCCGATTCCTGCTACGTGGACGCTTAAAAATATCCGACGAACGCTGCTTGTTGTCTGCGAGCCGAGTGAGTTGACATCCCGCATCTCTATAAACGAATCCTGCACCAAAAGCGGGCTTGTGGATAGAGTCACGTCACCCGTTAAGCCGATAGCCGTTAGATCGAGCCAACTTGCGATGTGAACCATCAGATCTTGGATCGGTTCGGATCCCTGCCTGTTTCGTCGTGGACCCAAAACCCTCCAGAACGTTCCCGGCGAATCGGCCGCGCCGTGGAAGGCTGCATCTCGCGTCGGGGAACCGGCCGCGACCGTGCCGGGGCCACCTCACGGCCGCGCCGGTGGCCGAGGGCGCCGCGCCCTGCCATGGTCGAGGGGCCAACAATATCATCACCGCCACGGAGCAGGTCCAGGTCAGTCATCAACAGAGAGGTGACAGCCATGGCGATTATTCTTCGTGCATCACCCGCAGCGCCGCCATGGAGCTTGCTCTGCGCGCTCGGGGCCCTGGCAGCGGCGGCCCTGTGGGGTGCGTGGCGGGCGCTGGACCGGTTCTGGCTCCGCCCGCGGAGGCTGGGCCGCACGCTGCGGTCGCAGGGCCTACCTGGCACGGCGTACCGCTTCCCCTCCGGCGACATGAAGGAGTTCCTCCGCCTCGCCGCCGCGGCGTACTCTGAGCCCATGCCCCTGGCGGCGTCGCACGCCGTCGCTCCTCGAGTGCTTCCCTTCGACCACAGCATCACCAGGCAGCATGGTACTGTACAGTGACGGACCCAGAATTATTTCATTGGGTAAGCATACAGTATAGGAACAGTGCTCCGTTACCTTAGTCGCCAGGAATCTAGGGTAGTCCTGGGACTACCCAAAACACGGCTGGGTCCGCCACTGGTACTGTACTAGTGCTTCTCGATTGTTGTTGGCCGGGCACTCATAATTGATCTGGTGATCTCGCGTGGCGTGTTTAATTACTGTACTTGGGTTGAGATCTCGCCTATACCTGAATAATGGCAGGTGATCTCGCTGTGACCTGGTACGGGCCGGAGCCGAGAGTGATCGTGAACGACCCTAAACTCATGCGAGAGATCCTGGCAAATAAGCACGGCGTATTTGGGAAGCAGAAGTCCGTTCTTTGGATTGAGAGGCTGCTGGCCAACGGCCTGACGACCCACCAAGGTGAGAAATGGGCCACACACCGGAGGATTATCAATCACGCCTTCCATCTCGAAAAGCTCAAGGTCACTTCTTTACACACAAACTCGATCTATATATTTTGATTCACCTGAAATTACCCAAATCTATGCTTGACAAAACATAAATTTAAGGTCCGATATTTTGCTCTGCTGTAACTGAAACAGCGAACTGATTGTTGTTTTTTTTCAGAGAATGTTGCCAGCTTTCGCCGCATGTTGCGGTGAACTGATAGACAGATGGGAGAACTCTGTAGGCTCTGAGGGTATGCAGGAGATAGATGTGTGGCCGGAGTTCCAAAATCTCACAGGTGACGTCATCTCCCGTGCGGCGTTTGGGAGCAGCTTGAGTGAAGGAAGAAGGATCTTCCAGTTGCAATCGGAGCAGGCACAAAATGCTGTAAATATGGCAAACAGGATGCATATCCCAGCCTACAGGTGAGCTCGCTTGAATATTCATTCATTTTAAGATTTGATGCAAATTACATAGAGCTGTCAGAACAACTAGTACTTGTAGCATATCTGAAAAACACCAGCAGCTGCCGACTGACCAGAAGAAAAATGGCATCAGCACTTCAGCAGGCGCTATCCACCCAATTGCTTCTTCAATTGAAAAACTCTCCATTTACTATCTGACGTAAACTTCAGTAATTCTCAAAGCAGAAAATGAGATGTGTTGATTTCTTTACATAGGTTCCTACCAACAAAGTTAAATAAAAGGATGAAGGAAAACGCGCGTTAAGTTGAGACACTTCTGAAAGGCATTATCTCAAAGAGGGAGAGGGCAATGAAGGACGGACTCGATAACGACGACCTGCTAGGATTGTTACTGGAATCCAACACTAAAGAAAGCCAGGAAAGTGGGAGCACCAAGGCAATGATGAATACAGAGGACATAATCGGGGAGCTGAAGCTATTCTACTTCGCAGGGATGGAGACAACCGCAGTGCTGCTCACATGGACAATGGTGCTTCTGAGCATGCACCCTGAGTGGCAGGATCGCGCAAGGGAGGAGGTTCTTCGCATCTTTGGCAAGAACCAACCGGACTCTGAGGGCATGAATCAGCTCAAAACCGTGAGTTCAAAAATGCCAAGACATATATTCTGACATTTTTCTCGTTTCAGTCACAACTCTACAAAGCTCCAGAGCTGCCATCTTTCTGTCGTAGGTTACAATGATATTACATGAGGTTCTAAGGTTGTACCCGCCTATACTGCTACTTGGCCGGGAGACGTATGAAGAGACAGAGCTTGGAGGTGTCAGGTACCCACCTGGTGTTGTATTTTCATTGCCAATTGTGTGCATCCACCACAACCCAGGAGTTTGGGGAGAAGATGCAGACGAGTTCAGGCCGGAGAGGTTCGCGGAGGGCGTCTCCAAGGCATCCAAGGACGCGCCGGCGTTGTTTCCCTTCGGATGGGGGCCGAGGATATGTGTTGGTCAGAACTTCGCGTTACTGGAGGCCAAGATGGGCTTAGCCATGATCCTGCAGCACTTCTTGTTCGAGCTCTCTCCATCTTACACACATGCACCGTGCGCAGTCTCCACTCTGCAGCCACAGTATGGGCGCAGATTAAGCTTAAGAAACTCTAATGTTTTTACTAAGTGGCCAGCGAACCATAGAAATTTGTTTCCCATAACTAGTGCTAAGCTGGTGATCATGGAAGAGGTCGTATGGCTGTAAACTTAGGATTATAAATATATAACATATATATATATATATATATATATATATATATATATATATATATATATATATATATATATATATATATATATATATATATATATGATCAAGGCGCTTAAATAGCATTTTAGTGATCGCTAACACACTCTAGCGGTGGTATTAACAAATTGTTCCCGTATGACTCATATAATCATATACAAATGATATTAATAAATATTTTAAGGTCATATTAATATCTATGGCATGTAATTTATGGAAAAATATTACATTGATATATTTATACATTTTAATTTACAAACATTTGGCATATCTATATTAATAATATAATTATAGAGTAAAGTCGAATTCACAGCCAACCCCCCCCCCCCCCCCCCCCCCCCCCCCCCCCCCCCCCCGCCCCCTCTCAAGTATTTGCTAAATTTGAACCCCGCTTCCTTGAATTTGAAAACCGAACAACACACACCTTCTAACCTTTAAACGAGATAAAATACTTCCCTTAACCATTGCAAAGTGTTTTCTTGGGCGGTTTTGCATGTGACAGTGGGACCCAACTCTTATTTGGTCTCTCATAACTTTTTTCATATAAAATTGTATCAATATAAATTTTATATCAAAGTTTTAGAACTCAAACTGATCTACAATTATAATCGATAAAATTTTTATTTAATATATTTTTAGGCTCAAATATTCGTTTTGAGTTACTTGATTTTAAAATTTAAAGTTTTAAAACTTTCAAATGACCTCGGATGTTGTACATACTAAATTTGTAGTTCCTAGTAAGATTTTCAACTTTATTGTTGACAACTTTTTATCTGAGATCATTTAGAGGCCCTAATATTCGTTTTAAGTTCTCTAGTTTTGAAATTTGTTTTACTTTTGAATTTTTCAAACAACTTCAGATGTTGAGGTGGTCTACACAAAGGATGTACATTTAAATATGTTCTATAACTTTGTATTCCCTCCATTCCAAATTATAAGTCGCTTTGACTTTTTAGTACATAAAATTTGCTATGTATCTAGACATATATCTAAATGCATAGCAAAATGGATTTACTAAAAAAGTCAAAGCGACTTATAATTTGAAACGGAGGGAGTAGTTGGTAACATTTTTATCTGGGAAATTTAGAGGCTCAAAATCATTTTAAAAAATCTTGTAACTTAAAACAAATATTTGAGCCTCTAAATTATATTAAATAAAAATTTATCACCTAAAGAGATGTAGATCGCGTTGAAATCTACAACTTTGATATAAAGTTTGTATTCATATGACTTCATATGAAAAGTTTATGATTTTTTTATATAAGAGAAAGAGAGAAATACATAGGTAGGCCGCCCCACTACCGCATTAGCAAAACCACCCAATAAACCACTTTAAAATGGTCAATGGGATATTTTGTCTGGTTTTAAAACTTTAAGGTACGTATATTGTCTTGTATTGAAGTTTGAGGGTGTCTTTCAAATTTTGCGACTAGTTCATGTCGTGAATGGGACTTTACTCATAGTAAAGCAATATTGATTCACATATAAATTCTTTGAAAGTAAAAAATTTAACATCTTGAGAAGTGAGAAGGTTATAGTGCAGACTAAATGTGGATGTGGCCTTCCTAAAATCCTTTTTAGTAAATAATAATTATAAGGTTTAAATATTAATACCATCCTAGGTCTCACATCAAGCTCTACCACATATAGTTGAACGATGTGGTGCATGTCATTTGTGCTATCTTAATACTTAAGAGTGTAATTTGCGACCTAAAATCCTTATTTTTAATAAAATACGAATAATATAGTTAATAAAAGATGCACTAATAAGCATGAGATTTTCAACTTAACATGAGAATAAAACAAAACCATGACAATTAACAAGATTTATAAATACATATTAAAGATGCACATAGGTGCCATGTGAAGGAGGAAAAACTATGAATATGGATAAAAAAACATGTAGATTATTAATCAATAATTGTCACAACTAGGCAGCGGAGTACCTATATCCAGAAAATGTACAAAAAATGAAAAAAAGCATGCAAATTAATATTATTTATAGGTATTAAATGTGAACACATAATACTTGTGCTTCATAAGGTTATAGACTCGACATGAGCATGTCTTGATGCATTAGTTAAAAAAATTAAAGAATCACCAACAAAGTATCCCTTATGGCGCTTCTAAATTACCCACCTCAATCTTATTAATATATTATTAAAATGAATTCAATATATGTTTCAAAAAATGAATTCAATATATACATGCATGATGCATGGGACAATGAAAACCATGTCTATCCGTTTATGAAATTAACATGGAGACTCTAGTTGAAGCCTCTCATCAGTAATAGTAAGATATGTAGCCTTATACCTTGAGGTAACTAAAGGTAGATATTGTGTCTTCGGTTGAGAAATTGTCTTTGCTTTCTAAATCTCATGTGGCTACCCCTTGCCCCTCTTTATATAATTCTGGGCGAGCTGATAGACGTACCATAGCCGGATACCAATATTGAACATATCCTTCTAGTTCTTTCTTTCTTTCTTTATATAGTCTCATTTATATGTTTCGTGGTGACCTATTTGATACCCTTGCTAGAATAATATCTGTAGAACCTTTTATAGGCATAACAGACTTGCTAGTGCCCGGACGTCCGATCTAGGCGCTAGCGTCCGCCCGGTGCCCGCACAGGGAGCGAACGAGCATTTAGCGTGTTGGGCTCGCAAGCGAGCACACTAGCAGTGGGCCCGTGTCGCTCCGGACGTCGCCCACGCCGCCCCGAATGTCGCCCACGCCGCGCATCCCATGTGCAACAACCGATCTACTTTTGAAACATTCAGATGCAACAGTTGCAACATACAAAAGAAGACAGATGAAACACTTGGAACAAATGCCTGAAACACTTGCCAAAATGCCTGAATTTTTTTTAAAACCATTGCCAACATATGCAGTTTCCAGATGAAACACTTGAAAACATACGCATGAAACACCTGAAAACACTTGAAACATATGTTTACAACATGCATGTATATGCAACATCCAGATCTAGTTTTGCAACATCGGGATAAAACCCTTGCAACATACGTTTGAAACAGATGAAACATTTAGAACATACACTTGAAACATACGTATGTAGTCATTACAACATGTGCAACATCACAATCTACTTTTGCAATATCGATATACAACACATGCAACATACCTTTGAAAATATCTGTAACACTTGATACATACTCTTACAACATACGACGCAACACAAAGCGGGGGAACGGTCGATTTCGGCAAGCTAACGGCCGAGGATGGTGGTATGGCCTGACAGCAGCCAATTGCGCCTGCGCCTGGCCTAGGCCCAGGCAGCAACGGCCCCCTCTCCTGGCCGCATGGCTTGGGCGCGGCGGAGGACGGAGCATGACATGGTGTGGTAGGGGACGAAAGCGGGGATGGTGTGCGCCGTGGGGGATGGCGGCGACAGAGTGGGGCGGGCGGCCTCGCCGTGCGGCGTGGAGTGGGGGAGAGGAGCGCGGAGCAGTTGGATGGGAGCGGATGCGGCATTGCCATGCTAGAGAAGGCCACGATGAGGAGCCTCACGCCAGAGAAGGGAGTAGCGTTGTTCCTTTTTTTTTGAGAAGCGGACTGACGAGTGGCGTTTGATAAGACAGAGTGTGTGAGGCGGAGTGCGGTCCGGTCCGTCCGTCCGAACGTCCTATAAGGAGCATTATCATAGGCCGGACAATGCAATTGTATCATTGTCAAATTACTAAGTTAAACGTGCTCGTCTAAGGCGAGTCTAAGTAGTGAGTTTTATTTCCCAGTTTCTAAGACTGCCACCTCAGCTTTGCAGACTTGGATTGAGAAATAAAACTGACTTTCTCAGTGGGGGTTTCATTTCACTGTTTCTAAGATAAGCTGCAACAGTTAATATATGGATAGTATTATGATCCTATGTGTCATATAAACTATGTAGCCATTTAAAAATATATGAAACTAAGTATAGTCACTTTAGTAACTACAAATAATCATGTAAAATAAAATATATCAATTAATCCAATATTCATGAGTAGAACGTGAAGTCCAACAAACGTACACGAGCAGGGGAGAAATTGCCAGTATTCAAGCCGAGCAAGCATGTAAGCACGCGTATGCGACACATGAAGTCCAACAATCTGACACCGTCCCGTCCCGTCCCATCTCATACTACTGTGCCATAAAATATCAGGGCCCTTGTTCAGTTCCCAAATCCAACCCCAAATTTCACTATGCAAAAAGAAGATTCCCCGTCACATCAAAATATCGGCACATGCATGGAGTACTAAATGTAGGTGAAATTAAAAACTAATTGCACAGTTTTGTTGTACTTTGCGAGACGAACATTTTGAGCCTAATTAGTCAAAGTTTGGACAATTTTTACCAAATAAAAACAAAAGTTGCTACAGTACGACGTGACCTACACTATTCCAACTTCTCCTCCCAATTCCAACATCTAAACAAGGCCAGGATGCAGAATCAGCTACATACATGACACGTGAATTTACAGTGGCGCTGGAAAGTAGAAGACGTGCGACGCAGGGGATCCGCGCGAGCGCTAGAGATTGAAACTCATCGCCCTCAACGGAGTTTCATCGGGTTTTATCGCCCCAGGTAACCGTGAGGACCGGGTTTCATCTGGATAAAATTCTCCTCCTCTCTCTCCTCATAAATACCTCGCCACGTAAACAGATTTGTATAACATCCCAGATGTTAAAAAGTAGCTAAAACATGATCATGAGCATTATCATGCATAATTACCAAGCATTGTTGCATAAAAGCACTCATATGTTGCATAGATTGCATGGTAATGTTTCAGTAAGAGCATGTTCACGTTGCACCTACAATGTTTCATGTGTTGCTTTATCATGTTGCATTTATAAGTGTTCATATGTTGCCTAGAAATGTTTCACATAATATGTTATATCGCACAATAATGTTTCATTAGTAACTCTGCTATGTTTTAAGTGTTGCATGTCCATGTTGCAATGAAATGTTTCAATAGTAGCATGGCTATGTTTCATGTGTTGATCATGATATGTTTCACATGTTGCATACAAGTGTTTCACATGTTTCATTTATATGTTGCTTATGCCATGCTTTACATGTTCCTTGAAGTGATGTCTTTAATATTGATTAGTGTGTTCACTAATTAATCATTAATTAATTAACAAAGGTAATTAAGCAATCTATTTCAAAACCCTAGTTGTACCCCATTATGTTTCAAGTCATGAAACATGATGTTTCATTCTTTAATCCTTTCTCTTCCTTCTTCTATCTTCCAATTTATTGAGTTTCGTTCCTTCTCTTCTCAAGCAAAGTTGGAGTACTGGACTTGGGAATCAACTTTCTTTCTTGGAGCTTGGCCATATTCTCTCTCTATCTTGCTCAAATGAGGTGGGAAGCTGTTGTGCTTGATCTGCAACATTTCAACATGTTGCAATGTTGCAATGCCCTGTTTCCCCCTCTGTTTCTTCTCTACTCATCGCCGAGCGCCACCTCCTGCTGCTGCTCACCACTTTTGCGTCCACCGCTCGCTCACGCACGGCCACGCAGCAGCCCGCCTGGCTTCGACGCAAGCTGGTGCTGGCCGTCTAGAAGCCGCCTGACTTCGCCTTCATAAGCTGGAGCCAATCACCATCCTCATTTTCTCCTTTGTCTATCGCCGACGGTCGACCTCCTCTCATCGGCACAATTCGGCGTGGCCACCGCCTCTCCATCCAATTGCTCGCACATATCGCTTCTCCACCCTCTTACGCTCCGCATGAGTCCGCTCACCTCGCCCTCGCCCATGAAATTGGCCACGCGTGCCAATCCTATCACGGTGGCTCGCCATTACCGCTACCATCCACCTCACCGTGGATAGCATTCTGTGGAGTAGCTCCGCCTCAACTTCGTCCCTTGTAGTTGTCATTTGTGGTCGTGGTGAGTACCCTTGGTCTCGTCGACCCCTCCTTGTCATCTCTACCGCGATGTGTTGGTTGCGACTCCACCGTGCTCCCCGTTCTCCACCTGGCCAAGCCATCAGGGCCGTGGGTAAGGGAGTTCCATTCCCTTACTCACCCGAATGATCTTCTGGGTGAGTTCATGGAGGACTGCGGAGCACGTAGACAGTAGAAGCACCACTAGAGATGCCACCGACGGCCGCAGTTGTAACACCTCAGGTGTTTAGCTCCTTAATTGCATTGCATTTGCATGAGCATAAGCAAGCATCATTCATTTCATGCATAAGCTTATAATATGTTTATATTTCATGTGAAGTAAAAAGCAAGTGTTGTGCAACACACTCATGCAACATGTGCAACATGAGTTTGCAACATTTTGGGTGAAAGTGTTGAATTACTTGTGCCAAAGTATGTGACACTAGGAATTTTGTGCAACCAATGTGTAGGGTGGCTAATTAGGTCTTATAACACCTTAATTACATTTAGGGTAAGTAGTGGAGCAATGTTCATGTTGACCAAAATTACCAAATTGCCCTTCCAAATGTTGTTGACTAAGTTGGACCCCTAGAGTGATCTGGTTTGACCAATTAAAAAGTCTAGTTTAGAGATCTTGCATGGAGGAGCAACCTTAAGCAAAGTTGTAGAGAATTTCATAAGGAACAAAAGTTCTAATATGGCCATCTCATGAAAATGAACAGAACATGCTCAAAATGGCCCACAAGTCAGTATTAGGGGCTGTTTTGGGACTTAGCAAATTTTGGCTAAGTGTGAAGCTGAAAACCGTTTCACTGTACCTCACTTTGGCAACTGGTAACTCACAAACTAGGCTGAACCAGTCTTTGAGCCAATTGACAAAGTTGTTGTCCACACATAGCTCTACAACATTGTCAATATCACCATCACCTAGTTCTAAATGGTTTAGGAGTTATGGTGTCTTGAAAATTGGGTTTCAGTCGGCCTAGTGACTGAAACTAGGTTTCAGTTTCCAAGTACACTACTTTGGAGCCCTGTAGTTTCAAATCTAGGACGAACCAGTCCAAACTCCAATTGGCAAACTTGTAGCCCTCATGTAGCTCCACAATTTTGGTATTGTCATCTTCTGCTAACTCGAGATGGATTAGGAGATAATCTGCATCAAACTTGCTCTGTCAGTCGCTGAATGTCGGTTTCGTTTCAGTCTGTCAGACCAGCGTGGCCGACCGGCCGCAGGCCGTCGTCGACGCGTGGCCGCGCGGTGGCAGCCGTACGCCGGCCGTGGCCCCACCAGTCTGACCGCGAGGGCTTCAAGGGCGCCACGATGCCGCCCCCAACCTCATTCGCGCCTCTGCCCTCTCTCTTGCTCCTCCCGAGCTCAGGCGGACGCCCCGAGCCGCATCGCCGCCGCGTGCCTTGTCGCGGCCGTGAGAGCTCGCTGCCATACTCCTACCGGCCAAATCAACACCCCTCACACCACCACACTGCCCTGCACCTCCTCGACCAACCCGTGACATCAATCGAGCCCAAGGTGAGCCGCATTGTCACGTCCGCCCATTCCAAATGTCACCGGAGCTCCGCCGTGGTTGAGAGTCACCGTGGCCAGCACCGCACCGCACTCCTCCATCTTCCCTCGCTCACGGTCCCTCTTCCCCTGCACACCTAGATGCTCGAGTGTTGACGCTACCGCCAGTCTCGGTCCGGTCAAGCCGGAACACGGCCACGCACTGCCGCCATGGCCGATGGCCAGGTGCTCACACGGCCAAGCTGCTCCACCCCATCCCAATCCGTTTGGGTAACCTCGGGAAGTCCGCCAGGGTTCCAGGAAGCGGGCGCACCCCTCTGCCGGCCATCTAGCGGCCGGAGCACGCCGGCGTACCGCCACGCGTTCGCTGCCGTCCGCTCTCACCGTCGGCAAGGGTGCTTCGGCACGGTAGAGTTGGGAAAAAGTACATGCCTAGATGCGGTTTGGAGTGGAGAGCACGGTGGTATGCTCGGCTTGGCCAGGGGAGCCGCCGGCGGCGTGAATCCGCTCGCCGGAGCTCTCAACTCGTCGCTCCCCTGTCCCCCTCTCGCTGACAGCGGCCCCTACCCTGGCAGACGCGCACGCGCGGGCGGGAGGCCGAGCGGGCCGCGCCACTCGAGCTGGGCTGCGCTGGCGGGTCGGCCGGCCCAGTGCCTTTTTGTTTTTTTTTGGAAAATCCAGTTTCTTATTTTTTTCACAGATTTGGTTGATGTTTGTGATTTTCTTATCTAGGGTTTTGTAGATCCAAAAATTGTGATCCAAATTTTGTTGGGTTCCAAATAAAGTGTAAGATCTAGGAAAAATATCAAATGCTCATGGGATGTTTAGTTTTCTGGATATTTAAATAGGTCTTTGAAATGTGTTTTAAATCACATGCAAACTTGTTTAAATTATATCTCGAGTTTCAGTGTTCCAAAAATTATGAAATTTGGTGGGTAGACTAATTTATACTTGCTCTAGCTTTGTGAAAAATTTGGGCAGTAGTGCTTAAGTACTTTTCAAGTTATAATGCTATCTTGCTATTTTAAGAAATACTTAAATGAATTTTTGTAATTTTTCTACATGTGCAATATTCATATAACTTTTTGGAGAATGTCTTGGTACCCTAGAGTGTCCAAGAAAATTTAGAAATCTATTGTTTGACACTTCTGACTATGCTTTATTATTTATACAAAAATCAGCCTTTTGGGCTTGTGAATTTTGTTCAGAGAGTTCCTGTGAATAAATTGAGTTCAAATTTTTACAGTAGTCTCTTTTTGGGTCAGAGAGTCCCCTGTAATTTTTGTAGAATTTTAGGAGCAGTTTACATATATGTTTAAAAATTCCACTTAATTACTTAAGTAAATTAAGAAATGAGTTTAAATAAATATTCTAGGTGGGCACACCTTACTTTCTGGTTCTCATGTGACCCTTGTGAACTTGTGGTAACAGTAGTTTGGTCTTATGAGATATTTGTCACATAAATAAATATTTAATCTTTGCAATTTTAGGTTTTCTGGACAGCTGATAGTATTTCTAGGTTTGACCTTGGATAAAGGTGGTTGCTGGAAAACTTGTAAATACCAAAGTTGTAGTAAGATTTGTAAATGAGCTTGTTTCAAAATTTGGGAGCATTTGGCTTAGTAGTTTGGGAGTTATTGCTGTTTAAAGTGCCAGTCCAGAATTGACTGCTCTCTGTTTAGAGAGAACAGATTCTAGAACTTTGGAGTTTCGATTAGGTAAACTTTGGAATTTAGTGTTGTGGTCTGAAAACATTTTGTGGTGCATTTCATAAGCTTTCCAGATTGTCTTAGATCATATCTTTTGGAGTTAGTAATCCTCAGTTATGTTAGAATCTTTGAGCTGCTGTCCAAAATAACTTACTGTGGTAACCTAAATAATGTTACTCTTGTGTTTATTAGGTGTTAGGGCCTTAACCGAAGAGGAACAACTATATCTTAGGTTGGGTAGATTAGGTAAGTACTTCTCCACCGGAGAAGAGATTTGCACGTACTAATAAAATAACTTGAATAGAGTATTTTATTTCTGAAATGCATTTCATTCCGAGCATGTTGCACCCATTTATGCATTCATGATATTTATTGTGCATTCATGCAATAGGTGTACCGGAGGGGGTAACTCTCCTCGAGTTCGAGCCGGTGATTCCGGAGGAAATCCAGGAGCAGCAGGAGCCCGAGGATCCAGCAGGCGAAGGAGTGCCCGCAGACGACCTTCCTGAGTGTCCAGACCACCGGCCCTCGACCTTTCTGAAAGGCAAGCCCCGGTGCATGCTGAACCCACTGTTTTCTAAATTTAATCTTGAGTACTTTTACTAGTTTACTGCATTAAGTTGTAGGAGTTATATGAAAACACTTGTTGCATTATACCTGTCCTTGTCCAGATATCGTACTTAATCCTATATTAGGTTTTGGCACGTGTCAATGCTTAGCCCTGCTTAGTACGCTAGAAGTCGGGTGATTTCCGGTCATCCGCGAGATGTAGGAAGGAGTCACGAGTGGCTTCATGGCTATCGTGGATGGAACCATGCTGAAAAATGAAATTGAGACCGGGCGGAAGTTCGATAGTATAGCCACAAGACACTTCACGTCTTGGGTGTGGAGCTATGCCCGTCTGAGTCGTTTAAGGACCGATTCGCTGTACGTCCTTGAGTCATGTTGAACGCAGTCTAACACTTAGTTGGCCGGATAAGCCGTTCCGACCGCGAAGCCGAGTAATGTGGTTCAGGCCGGGAATCGAATGGTAGGTTGCTTCTTGGAGGAGAGAAAGGATGTACTTGGGGACATTGGCGTGAGACCAAGGGGGGGTTAGAGTCCCTATCACCTGGCAGAGTGTCGCCCTTAGGGTCGCGACATCATTCGGACCCGCGATTCCTGAATCATATGAAAAGGTGGCTTGTGCGACCCTGGCAGGGGCCTGCGCGGTGAGTGTTAGAAATACCCTCCAGCTGGATAGGAATTCGATTCGAATCGCCGTCGCTCCCGGTTAGTGAGCACTTGACTTGAGCAGCGGCAACGTAGATCTCATTAAATGAACTGGTGGTTAAGGGAATGATACAATGTTGCCACAATTCATACCTGCTCTGGATATAATGATGATAATTGTTTGATTATAATCAAGTGCATGTTTAGTACAGGTGCTAAGATAGACGATAGGTAAATGCTAAAAATAACTGCTAGTACAGGCTATAAGAGTTTAAATTACTTATGCCTTTATGCAAAATGTTATGTCAGCTAGCCTCTTGTGTAAGCCTTGCATAATACTTGGTGTCACCTTATTTCTGGTTTTCGACGGGTAAGTCTAGCTGAGTACATTCCAGTACTCAGGGTTTATTCCCTCCTGTTGCAGATGATATGCTCTATCAAGGCTTCTGCAAAACTTATCTCCACCCTGCGGGTGAAGAAGACTAGATCACTTAGGCGTGATCATCTTTTATGTACTTTCCTCATGCTTTTGCGGGTTGTTGATCATCAAGACTGGCAGTAGTTAAACAACTGATGTGCGTTTGCTTCCGCTACTTTTATAAACTTGGTTTGTAATAATTGCGACTCCGTTTATGTAAACTTATTTCAGAACTACTTGTGAAATGTAACGTATGATGTTGTATGTTGAATGATGCGATCCTGGTTGTAAGCAGGTTGGTTTGAAATCCTTCGTGGTTTCGATTGACTACCGGGATTATATGGGCTCAAGTTCGAAAATTTGAGCGCTTCGGTGCTTGTTTTTGTACTTGTGCTCTTATAATTTGGTCGGTTCTGTTACAGCTAGTATCGGAGCATAATTCAACATTAAAAACATCATACGAGTATTTAAAAACAAAAATATTTGATTATGAAAATGGGTTAAAACACTAAAAATTATTTTTTTTAGGGTATGCCAGTGATCACATCCCTTAGCCCAAATAAGGACTCTTAGGTGGCTTATTATAAAGACTAACTTGGGGGCCTTGTTTGTTTTTGTTTCGTCGTCCATACGACGTGATATTGTATGGATGCCATCCACTTGGGTGATAATGTATGGATCAATTGCCCCGACGCTCTGGTAAGTGTGAGTTGTGAGAGCATGATCGTTCAACCGGCGATCTAGGGGAGAGTAGTTTTGGTGACTTGCATACTTACATGTTTTAACCATGTAATTACGTAAGCACTTAATTGTGGGAACCTTTATATCGGGTAGCTTTGATACTGAAGTATATACATCTGGGGATGTGTATATGGAAAGTATTTAAATTACTGCTTCCTTGTGTGCATATATTGGGAAACTGTTGGGCTGAAATAAGGTTTTCTGCAGGTACACTAACAGCGTAACGAGTAGACTGATAGTTTCGCTTATATGAGAGAACGTATGTATGCCACCGCCTAGCGTTAGAACTTTAGGTTTCTACTAAGGTGAAAGGGCGTACGGAACGTGCATGCATCATGTTTAATTATATCATACATATCATTTACTCCCTCCTTAAAAATTTCAGTACTCCCGACTAAATTAAATTTCGTATCCCCTAAATGATCCTCACTTAAGTCGTATCTTGTTGCTTCAGATGACACGTACCAAGAGAACTGCTCGCAAATCCACTGGGGGCAGGGCACCGCGTCACCAGCTCGCTCCACGTGAGCCCCGCCCTGAGCCTACTGAGGTGGAAAGGCTGAGGGCAGAGTTGGCTGAAGTGACTGCTGCTAGGAATGCAGCGCGTCAGCAACTGGAGCAAGTGATTCGTGATCGTGACCAGGAAACCCTTGCAGTCCAGAGATTGACAGTAGCAAACCGCAACTGTCAACACATGTTGGTCCGTGTCATAAACCAGAGGGATGAAGCCTGGCACGAGGAGAACGTTCTGAGAGCTCGTCAGTTTGAGCTCGAGCAACAGTTGGAGAATGCTGAAGAATACAATGACAATCTTCATGAAGAAGTGCACCGCCTGAACAACGAGCTTAATCCCCTGCTGCCTCGAAACAACAACGTCGATGAGGACATGGGTTCGGAAATCGTTATGGCTGAAAATGATGATGAAGTGGAGGTCAACGGACCCCAAGATGCCGAACCAGAGGAGGAACCAGAAGAAGAAGAAGATGAGGAGTTAGAGCCTGTTAGTGATGAGGACGGCGGGGAGATCCATGACACCGACTCTGAGGACGATGCTTAGAGTAGTTATCACGTAGCTATGATGTTAGGATCGTCCTTTGTGCCCTCCCTGTGATGGAGTGAGGCTTTGTAATAACTTGACTTTTGGGATGTAAGGTCGAACCCTATGTTTCCGGGATGTTTAGTTGGAACCTGTTAATTTCGATTACAATTGGATGTCTTGTGGTGTGGCGTTCGATGATGGTGTCACGATTAGCACCCTTCGGTGCCGCGACGAAACCGAGGGCCTCCTATGGCGCGCGACATAAGGCTGTGTTGCTTGGCACGTGCTGGTATCAAGGTGGCTAGTCATGATCCACCATGGAACTCTACCGTAGAGAAGTCTCTTTGTGATCAGTTTGAAGTAGCCTTTCTCAGTCAACTAAACACTTTGAAACTGAATCCAAGTACCGGGCAAAAGATCAAAAATCACATAGATTTTAACGTAAATGGTTCAATAACTGCTGTGTTTCTCGTGTGTGAGCCTTTATCAAAGTACATCTTGTTGGATTCTATCGCATGATTGCGCCATTTGATCCGCTTGAATGGGTTGTGCGGTGGTGATGAATTATTGTGCCAAGAGTATTTTGAGAAGTCTATTTCATAAAGTCAGTTTGACATATTTACAATAATTCATCTACAAATTTCTCACATCGTCAGTGCTCATTGGCTATGCATTTTTCAGATGTCGTACAATCTTCGTCGGGGTCGTGGCAATGAGGATGAGGAACAGCCACCCCCTCCGCCACCACCTACCCCGGCTGAGTTGATGCAGACAGTGGTCGAAGGGCAGCGCATGTTGGCAGATGCTATGCGCCAGCTGGCCAACCGGGAGGCTCGTCCTGGCCGCCAAGGTCCGGAACCGAATCAGTACAGTGATTTCAAGGATTTTCTTGATACTAAGCCCCCGCTCTTTAAGGAGGCGGAGGAACCACTGCAAGCTGATGAGTGGTTGAATACTATTGAACAAAAGTTTCGTCTGCTTCGCCTGACTGATGAGCTAAAGACTGAATATGCTTCTCATCAATTGCATGGTCCAGCGGGTATTTGGTGGAGCCACTATCGTTCCACACTGCCTGCAAATGTCCCGATTGCTTGGGACCAGTTCAAGGCTGCATTCCATGGGAACTATATTCCTCTAGGTCTTATGGCTATCAAACACACAGAATTCATGAGGTTGTCGCAGGGAAATAAAAGCTTGACTGAATATCTACAATCTTTCAACAACCTGGCAATGTATGCCACAGAGTTTGTGGATACCGATTCCAAGAAAATTGCTAGCTTTAAAAGAGGCCTCGGCCCGAAGCTGATGAAGACTATGGGCACTAGCAAGTGCACTACTTTCAATGAATTTATCAGTGATGCTCTGACTCAAGAGAACAACAATGCTATCTATTCTGCCTCTAAGAGCCGCAAAAGGGCCATTGAGGCGAGTGCTTCACAGTCTCGAGCTCCAGCTGCCCCGAGGGCTCCTTCTCGTCCTCCTGCCACAACTGCTAAGTTCTGTCCTCCACAAAAGAAGGCGCCAGTGAAGACTGAGTTTCATAAGGCATATACAGTGGCTCTGCCAAAAAGTAGTTCGAGCCAAGGCAGCTCCAGTGTCCCTCCTAGCAACATGCCTTGCTGGAACTGCAACAAGCCAGGCCATTGGTCCAGGAACTGTCCTTACCCCAAGAAGAATGTCAACCCAGGTGGCCGTCAAGGGCACGCTCATTATAACAGTATTGAGGAAATCCCTTCTGGTGAGGTTGTCACTGCTGGTAAGTTCCTAGTTGACCAACACCCTGCAGTGGTACTTTTTGATTCAGGTGCTTCACATTCCTTTATCAGTCCTAAGTTTGCATCAGAATTTGCACACAAATTGCATACTGTTGAAGGTGGGGGTTATTGTATTAGCGCAGCAAGTGGGAATATTTCCACAGATAAAGTAGTGGGGAATCTTGAACTTGAGATAGAAGGGCGAAAGTACTCGCTTGCCTTAGTGGTTTTGCCGGGCTTAGACATAGATGTTATTTTGGGCATGAATTGGATGAGTCAGAATGGGGTACTCATTGATACATCCACTCGGGTAGTTATGCTCAGAGACCCTACAGATCAAAAGGGTTTTCTGGTACAACTTCCCAGAAAAGTTGATTTGTCTGGGGAAGTTCATGCTGTGCAAGCAAAGGTGTTGACCGAAATTCCAGTAGTAAATGAGTTTCCAGATGTTTTTCCCGATGATTTGCCGGGGCTCCCTCCGGATCGGGATGTGAAGTTTAAAATTGAGTTGTTGCCTGGCACGGCTCCCATCTCTAGGAGACCCTATAGGATGCCTCCGAATGAACTAGCTGAACTTAAGGTGCAATTGAATGAACTTTTGAAGAAAGGGTTGATTCGTCCTAGTTCATCGCCGTGGGGATGTCCTGCTATCTTTGTAAAGAAGAAGGATCAGTCGTTGCGGATGTGCGTAGATTATAGACCTCTCAATGCAGTCACTGTCAAAAATAAGTACCCTCTACCACGTATCGACATCTTGTTCGATCAGTTGTCTAAAGCTAAAGTTTTCTCCAAGATCGATCTAAGATCTGGCTACCATCAAATTAAAATCTGCCCGGAAGATGTTCCAAAGACAGCCTTTTCTACCAGATACGGTCTTTATGAGTATCTTGTTATGTCTTTCGGCTTGACAAATGCCCTCGCACACTTCATGTACTTGATGAATTCGGTGTTTATGCCTGAATTGGACAAGTTTGTGGTGGTATTTATTGATGACATCTTGGTATATTCTGTGAATGAGGAGGATCACGCTGAACATCTGCGTATAGTCCTCACAAGACTGCGTGAACATCAACTTTATGCGAAGTTCAGTAAGTGCGAATTCTGGCTTCGTGAAGTACCTTTTCTTGGGCATGTGTTGTCCGATGGAGGAATTATGGTGGACCCCGCCAAGGTACAGGAAGTACTGAACTGGAAGGCTCCTATCTCGGTTCACGAGGTCCGAAGTTTTCTTGGTTTGGCTGGCTATTATCGTCGCTTCATCCCGAATTTCTCCAAAATAGCCAAGCCAATGACTCGGTTGCTGCAAAAGGACACCAGGTTTGTCTGGACTCCTGAGTGTGATGCGGCTTTTCACAAACTGCGAACTCTCCTAACCTCAGCTCTGGTTTTGGCACAACCGGATATCGAGAAACCATTTGATGTTTATTGTGATGCCTCAGGCATAGGTTTGGGAGGTGTTCTGATGCAGGAAGGCCGAGTAATTGCATATACCTCTCGACAACTTCGGAAGCATGAGGCGAATTATCCAACGCATGACTTAGAACTCGCCGCAGTTGTTCATGCTTTGAAAGCCTGGCGACACTATCTGTTGGGCAATGTTTGCAACATCTACACAGATCACAAAAGCCTCAAATACATCTTCACCCAACCCGAGTTGAATATGCGTCAGAGAAGATGGCTCGAGTTGATTAAAGATTATAACCTTCAAGTGCACTATCATCCTGGCAAGGCAAATGTGGTTGCAGATGCTTTAAGCCATAAGTCTCATTGCCATTCCTTAGTTGAAACTGATTTTCATCGATCTCGCCTTCTACATCCAGCAGTCTTGTACAACATCACTGTCAGTTGTACTCTCAAAAACAGGATTATTGAACTCCAAAAGACTGACACTGGTATATTCCACATCAAGCGTAAAATGAAAGAACAAGAAACTACACAGTTTAGGATAGATGAAGAGGGTGTACTATGGTTCAAGGATAGGTTAGTTGTGCCTAAGGACCAGGAGCTTCGAAATGATATTATGTCTGAAGCACACTCCTCTAAGTTGTCCATCCATCCTGGTAGCAATAAGATGTATTATGATTTGAAGCCATACTATTGGTGGACCAAGATGCGGAAAGAGATAGCTGCATATGTGGCTAGGTGTGACACCTGCTGTAGAGTTAAGGCTGTGCATATGAAAGCTGGGTTACTTCAACCACTTTCTATCCCAGGTTGGAAACGGGAAGAGATAAGTATGCATTTCATTGTCGGTCTTCCTCCTACTGTCAAAAATCATAACTCCATCTGGGTAATTGTGGATCGTTTGACCAAATCAGCTCATTTCATTCCAGTTAGAGTGGACTATCGTCCCACTGACTATGCTGAGTTGTACTTCAATCAGATAGTCCGGCTCCATGGGATACCTCGTACTATCATATCTGACCGTGGTCCCCAGTTCACTACTCGCTTTTGGGAGCACTTGCATCATCTTCTGGGAACCAAGTTAGTGAGAAGCTCTGCTTATCACCCCCAGACATCAGGGCAGACGGAACGGGTTAACCAAATCTTGGAAGATCTGTTGCGGGCATGTGTCATTTCATCCAAAGGTTCTTGGGAAAAATGGTTACCTCTAGCCGAGTTTTCGTATAATAATAGTTATCAAGAGAGTATTAAGATGGCTCCATTCGAAGCTTTGTACGGTCGTAAGTGTAGAACTCCACTAAACTGGGTAGAAGCTGGTGAAAGGAGATTTTATGGTATTGCTTTTGTTGAGGAAGCTGAGGAACAAGTCCGTACCATCCAAAAACATATGGCTGCAGCCCAAGCTAGACAGAAAAGTTATGCTGATCGTCATAGAAAACCACTTGAGTTTGAAGTTGGAGACTTCGTGTATCTGAAAGTTTCTCCAATGAAAAGTGTCCAACGTTTTGGTGTTAAGCGGAAACTTGCACCGAGATACGTGGGTCCTTTCCAGATCATAGGCAAGAGTGGAGCTGTTGCGTATAAAATCCAGTTACCTCCAGAAATGAGTGCTATATTCAACGTCTTCCATGTATCTCAGCTCAAAAAGTGTCTTCGAGTTCCTGAGGAAAGAGTCCCTTTAGGAGATATCAGGCTGGAATCCGATCTAACTTACGAAGAAAAGCCAGTCCGCGTGATCGATACTCAGGAACGAGTGACTAGAAGCAAAGTGGTTAAGTGGTATAAAGTAATGTGGAGTAATCAGGGTAGTGAAAGTGACGCTACATGGGAACAGGAAGACTATTTACGGGATGGTTATAAGGAATTCTATGAAAAATGGTACGCTTTCCAAATCTCGGGACGAGATTTTTATAAGGGGGAGGGCTGTAACACCTCAGGTGTTTAGCTCCTTAATTGCATTGCATTTGCATGAGCATAAGCAAGCATCATTCATTTCATGCATAAGCTTATAATATGTTTATATTTCATGTGAAGTAAAAAGCAAGTGTTGTGCAACACACTCATGCAACATGTGCAACATGAGTTTGCAACATTTTGGGTGAAAGTGTTGAATTACTTGTGCCAAAGTATGTGACACTAGGAATTTTGTGCAACCAATGTGTAGGGTGGCTAATTAGGTCTTATAACACCTTAATTACATTTAGGGTAAGTAGTGGAGCAATGTTCATGTTGACCAAAATTACCAAATTGCCCTTCCAAATGTTGTTGACTAAGTTGGACCCCTAGAGTGATCTGGTTTGACCAATTAAAAAGTCCAGTTTAGAGATCTTGCATGGAGGAGCAACCTTACGCAAAGTTGTAGAGAATTTCATAAGGAACAAAAGTTCTAATATGGCCATCTCATGAAAATGACCAGAACATGCTCAAAAATGGCCCACAAGTCAGTATTAGGGGCTGTATTGGGACTTAGCAAATTTTGGCTAAGTGTGAAGCTGAAAACCGTTTCACTGTACCTCACTTTGGCAACTGGTAACTCACAAACTAGGCCGAACCAGTCCTTGAGCCAATTGACAAAGTTGTTGTCCACACATAGCTCTACAACATTGTCAATATCACCATCACCTAGTTCTAAATGGTTTAGGAGTTATGGTGTCTTGAAAATTGGGTTTCAGTCGGCCTAGTGACTGAAACTAGGTTTCAGTTTCCAAGTACACTACTTTGGAGCCCTGTAGTTTCAAATCCAGGACGAACCAGTCCAAACTCCAATTGGCAAACTTGTAGCCCTCATGTAGCTCCACAATTTTGGTATTGTCATCTTCTGCTAACTCGAGATGGATTAGGAGATAATCTGCATCAAACTTGCTCTGTCAGTCGCTGAATGCCGGTTTCGTTTCAGTCTGTCAGACCAGCGTGGCCGACCGGCCGCAGGCCGTCGTCGACGCGTGGCCGCGCGGTGGCAGCCATACGCCGGCCGTGGCCCCACCAGTCCGACCGCGAGGGCTTCAAGGGCGCCACGATGCCGCCCCCAACCTCATTCGCGCCTCTGCCCTCTCTCTTGCTCCTCCCGAGCTCAGGCGGACGCCCCGAGCCGCATCACCGCCGCGTGCCTTGTCGCGGCCGTGAGAGCTCGCTGCCATACTCCTACCGGCCAAATCAACACCCCTCACACCACCACACTACCCTGCACCTCCTCGACCAACCCGTGACATCAATCGAGCCCAAGGTGAGCCGCATTGTCGCGTCCGCCCATTCCAAATGTCACCGGAGCTCCGCCGTGGTTGAGAGTCACCATGGCCAGCACCGCACCGCACTCCTCCGTCTTCCCTCGCTCACGGTCCCTCTTCCCCTGCACACCTAGATGCTCGAGTGTTGACGCTACCGCCAGTCTCGGTCCGGTCAAGCCGGAACACGGCCACGCACTGCCGCCATGGCCGACGGCCAGGTGCTCACACGGCCAAGCTGCTCCACCCCATCCCAATCCGTTTGGGTAACCTCGGGAAGTCCGCCAGGGTTCCAGGAAGCGGGCGCACCCCTCTGCCGGCCATCTAGCGGCCGGAGCACGCCGACGTACCGCCACGCGTTCGCTGCCGTCCGCTCTCACCGTCGGCAAGGGTGCTTCGGCATGGTAGAGTTGGGAAAAAGTACATGCCTAGATGCGGTTTGGAGTGGAGAGCACGGTGGTATGCTCGACTTGGCCAGGGGAGCCGCCGGCGGCGTGAATCCGCTCGCCGGAGCTCTCAGCTCGTCGCTCCCCTGTCCCCCTCTCGCTGACAGCGGCCCCCACCCTGGCAGACGCGCACGCGCGGGCGGGAGGCCGAGTGGGCCGCGCCACTCGAGCTGGGCCACGCTGGCGGGTCGGCCGGCCCAGTGCCTTTTTGTTTTTTTTTTTGGAAAATCCAGTTTCTTATTTTTTTTCACAGATTTGGTTGATGTTTGTGATTTTCTTATCTAGGGTTTTGTAGATCCAAAAATTGTGATCCAAATTTTGTTGGGTTCCAAATAAAGTGTAGGATCTAGGAAAAATATCATATGCTCATGGGATGTTTAGTTTTCTGGATATTTAAATAGGTCTTTGAAATGTGTTTTAAATCACATGCAAACTTGTTTAAATTATATCTCGAGTTTCAGTGTTCCCAAAATTATGAAATTTGGTGGGTAGACTAATTTATACTTGATCTAGCTCTGGTAAAAATTTGGGCAGTAGTGCTTAAGTACTTTTCAAGTTATAATGCTATCTTGCTATTTTAAGAAATACTTAAATGAATTTTTGTAATTTTTCTACATGTTCAATATTCATATAACTTTTTGGGGAATGTCTTGGTACCCTAGAGTGTCCAAGAAAATTTAGAAATCTGTTGTTTGACACTTTTGACTATGCTTTATTATTTATACAAAAATCAGCCTTTTGGGCTTGTGAATTTTGTTCAGAGATTTCCTATGAATAAATTGAGTTCAAATTTTTACAGTAGTCTCTTTTTGGGTCAGAGAGACCCCTGTAATTTTTGTAGAATTTTAGGAGCAGTTTACATATATGTTTAAAAATTCCACTTAATTACTTAAGTAAATTAAGAAATGAGTTTAAATAAATATTCTAGGTGGGCACACCTTACTTTCTGGTTCTCTTGTGACCCTTGTGAACTTATGGCAACAGTAGTTTGGTCTTATGGGATATTTGTCACATAAATAAATATTTAATCTTTGCAATTTTAGGTTTTCTAGACAGCTGATAGTATTTCTAGGTTTGACCTTGGATAAAGGTGGTTGCTGGAAAACTTGTAAATACCAAAGTTGTAGTAAGATTTGTAAATGAGCTTGTGTCAAAATTTGGGAGCATTTGGCTTAGTAGTTTGGGAGTTATTGCTGTTTAAAGTGTCAGTCCAGAATTGACTGCTCTCTGTTTAGAGAGAACAGATTCTGAAACTTTGGAGTTTCGATTAGGTAAACTTTGGAATTTAGTGTTGTGGTCTGAAAACATTTTGTGGTGCATTTCATAAGCTTTCCAGATTGTCTTAGATCATATCTTTTGGAGTTAGTAATCCTCAGTTATGTTAGAATCTTTGAGCTGCTGTCCAAAATAACTTACTGTGGTAACCTAAATAATGTTACTCTTGTGTTTATTAGGTGTTAGGGCCTTAACCGAAGAGGAACAACTATATCTTAGGTTGGGTAGATTAGGTAAGTACTTCTCCACCGGAGAAGAGATTTGCACGTACTAATAAAATAACTTGAATAGAGTATTTTATTTCTGAAATGCATTTCATTCCGAGCATGTTGCACCCATTTATGCATTCATGATATTTATTGTGCATTCATGTAATAGGTGTACCGGAGGGGGTAACTCTCCTCGAGTTCGAGCCGGTGATTCCGGAGGAAATCCAGGAGCAGCAGGAGCCCGAGGATCCAGCAGGCGAAGGAGTGCCCGCAGACGACCTTCCTGAGTGTCCAGACCACCGGCCCTCGACCTTTCTGAAAGGCAAGCCCCAGTGCATGCTGAACCCACTGTTTTCTAAATTTAATCTTGAGTACTTTTACTTGTTTACTGCATTAAGTTGTAGGAGTTATATGAAAACACTTGTTGCATTATACCTGTCCTTGTCCAGATATCGTACTTAATCCTATATTAGGTTTAGGCACGTGTCAATGCTTAGCCCTGCTTAGTACAGTAGAAGTCGGGTGATTTCCGGTCATCCGCGAGATGTAGGAAGGAGTCACGAGTGGCTTTATGGCTATCCTGGATAGAACCATGCTGAAAAATGAAATTGAGACCGGGCGGGAGTTCGATAGTACAGCCGCAAGACACTTCACGTCTTGGGTGTGGAGCTATGCCCGTCTGAGTCGTTTAAGGACCGATTCGCTGTACGTCCTTGAGTCATGTTGAACGCAGTCTAACACTTAGTTGGCCGGATAAGCCGTTCCGACCACGAAGCCGAGTAATGTGGTTCAGACCAGGAATCAAATGGTAGGTTGCTTCTTGGAGGAGAGAAAGGATGTGTTTGGGGACATTGGCGTGAGACCAAGGGGGGGTTAGAGTCCCTATCACCTGGCAGAGTGTCGCCCTTGGGGTCGTGACATCATTCGGACCCGCGATTCCTGAATCATATGAAAAGGTGGCTTGTGCGACCCTGGCAGGGGCCTGCGCGGTGAGTGTTAGAAATACCCTCCAGCTGGATAGGAATTCGATTCGAATCGCCGTCGCTCCCGGTTAGTGAGCACTTGACTTGAGCAGCGGCAACGTAGATCTCATTAAATGAACTGGTGGTTAAGGGAATGATACAATGTTGCCACAATTCATACCTGTTCTGGATATAATGATGATAATTGTTTGATTATAATCAAGTGCATGTTTAGTACAGGTGCTAAGATAGACGACAGGTAAATGCTAAAAATAACTGCTAGTACAGGCTATAAGAGTTTAAATTACTTATGCCTTTATGCAAAATGTTATGTCAGCTAGCCTCTTGTGTAAGCCTTGCATAATCCTTGGTGTCACCTTATTTCTGGTTTTCGACGGGTAAGTCTAGCTGAGTACATTCCAGTACTCAGGGTTTATTCCCTCCTGTTGCAGATGATATGCTCTATCAAGGCTTCTGCAAAACTTGTCTCCACCCTGCGGGTGAAGAAGACTAGATCACTTGGGCGTGATCATCTTTTATGTACTTTCCTCATGCTTTTGCGGGTTGTTGATCATCAAGACTGGCAGTAGTTAAACAACTGGTGTGCGTTTGCTTCCGCTACTTTTATAAACTTGGTTTGTAATAATTGCGACTCCGTTTATATAAACTTATTTCAGAACTACTTGTGAAATGTAACGTATGATGTTGTATGTTAAATGATGCGATCCTGGTTGTAAGCAGGTTGGTTTGAAATCCTTCATGGTTTCGATTGACTACCGGGATTATATGGGCTCAAGTTCCAAAATTTGAGCGCTTCGGTGCTTGTTTTTGTACTTGTGCTCTTATAATTTGATCGGTTCTATTACAGCAGTCACCTCTCCGGAGAAACCTGATCCGCCGCCACCATCGCTGAGCTCGCTGTAAAGGAGTAGAGTTGGGGAAGGTGACACCAATCGATGCGGGAGGAAGAGAGGAGTGTAGTGGTACCCTTGGCGTCGCCGGAGAGTTCACAGGCGACGAGCTTTTGCCGGCGAGCCGGTCGGTTGCCATGGCCAAGTTTGAGTTGGGCCGTTTCAGCTCCTGGGCCTTCGGGTTCGTGAGTTGGGCTCGGTTGGGCCAGGTGAACATGTGCTGGGGCCTGGGCTATAAGCTAGGCTGGTTCGGGTTGTCCAGGTAAGAGAGAAAAAGAAGAAAGAAAGTTGGGCTGGGGGAAGGAAAGAGGAGAGAGAGGCGCGCAGGTGTGCCGCGTGGGCCGGTTGGGCCAGTGCGAGAAGGGAGAGATGGTGGGCTGATGAGAAGAAAAGTGTTTTCCTTTTTCTGAAAATGTTAAATAGTGTTGAAACTTGTTTATTACATAACAAAATACCTAGAGCTCCTAAAATCATATAAATTTTTGTAGAGACTCTTTATGATGTATTTGACCTAGGAAAAATGTGAAATGTCAATTTTGAGTACTTTTTGTATGCATTAAAATTAGCTCAATTAATTAATAAATGCAACTTCTATTATTTTTCTAGGCTTAAATATTGGTCTAAAAAATTATGAAATTTGTTTTGCCATTGTTTTATGATGTAACCAACCTTCATAAAAATGTTAGGCTCAATTGGACAAAGTTGATTTTATTCTTAATTTATGTATTATTAATTAATTAATTAATTAATCAAATATTTAGGGCTTAATGATTTAGGGTTTGTGTGACTTTGAGATTGCTTGTGACCTTGGATCATTAACATGTGATGATCCATGGCATCTTATTGAGTTGCTTGAGCTCACGATTAACTTGTTAATGATGTTTAAATATATCTTTAATTATAAGTTTAAATATTAGTTAATAATTACCAAAATGATTAGATAAATCATAATATGCTTTGAATAATTTTTGGAGTGGTTTGTGGACCTTGGAACACCTCCAACTCTGTTGTTCCTTGACATTTGCTTACTCATGTACTTATGATAATAAAAACTAAAAATGCTTTTTAGTTTAGATAAGTCTCTCTTTAGCGAATACATGTATGTAATCATGATTGCTTATTAGATGCAACCTCTTGGGTAAAAAGGTTATGTTATACATGTGTCTCCCTGTCAATGTCTTAGATCACTGCTTTTGGTGGTCTAAAACTCAAGTTAGCACTGTTCAAAGGAGAATGATAGATTCTGTCGCAATTTAATATAGAGATGCTTTCTCAGTGTTGCTTGATCTTGTTAACTTTGGAATCACCTGTGTTGTATGTTTGGATCTCTAGTTATGGTTGAATGAAGTTGTATGTATGTTGTTGTCCTAGTTCTGTGAATCTTAAGTTGGTTGTTTAAGTTAGCTTATGTCAAGATCATGAATGATTCTTTAAGCTAAGATATGCTTGACTTTAAATACTGCTTGTACATGCCTTTTCGTAATGTAGCTTTGGTTAGTAAGTTTGTATGCCAAATGAATTCGTAGCTTGTATGTTAAGTGTGAGATACTTTATTATATTAGTATAATAAGTTGTGTAATGCTTGGTTGCCTAACTTAACCTCTAGTACTTAAGTTAGGTTGATATGATCATAGCTTTGACTTGCTTAACTCTTATAATATCTGATATGCTTTACTCCTTGATAAGTTCATGATTAACTTGTTAAGATAATGATTAAAGATGCTTTACGACAATTACTTGTAACCGTACCGCGAAGGAAAGTTGTACTCAAGTAGATAACTAATGTTTATCCTTTCTAAATGTCTCTTGTATGCTATGCCTTGTTCATCATCATGTATCATGGCATCCATTCAATCATATTAAGCATCGCATCATTTATATACGTATAGTGCATACGAGAGTGAGAAGATTCGTGTTGAACAAGTGTTGACGAGGTTGGTGTTGATCAATCTTCGGAAAGGTGCCGTCCACCCGTGGTGTTGGAGAAGGTCGTCCATCAACGGTGTTGGTGTCATCCATCTGTGGAGTAGTGCCAAATCTGACTTCTGTGAGCTAACCTTCTCTGCAACCAAGGCAAGCCTCGGACATACAACCACTTTTCTGTTTTAGAAATACTTTATTACACCTTAAGTCTAGTGTAATGTGCATTATGTTAGTAGGAGTTGGTCAATACCGTTGCTGCATGATTACCTTGATCTACACTTATATCCAGATGATATCCCACTAGTATGTGTAGGTCGATCTCTTATGCTTAGTAATGCTTAGACGTCGGTAGAAGTCGAATGGTGGTTTCATCGTTCGCGAGAAATAGGTTTACCTTTGCTTCTCCTGACCTAATGATGGGTCATGAGAGCATGTGAATATGAATATGGTAATATTAAACTAAGACCGGGCGAGTGGCTTGCATTGTGAAATGAGTCGATGTAGGGCTCCGCCTGTGTCAGTTAAGGACCATTCGTTGTTGAACTATGTACGTTGAGACTTTATAGTACTAACCACATACCCGTGGTAAGCCCTATCTCGGCTATTCTATCCTGTGAATGGCTGACCGCGCACTGGGAGTGGAGAGATAGCGAGAGTAGTGTGTACCCTCATGGCCAAGGGCTGGATTGGAGGTGTACTATGCTCTCGGGTGGCGCTGGACCCGGTCACGTTTTGAAGGATCCGAGTGAAGGTTGATATATGTAGGTTTGAGTCCCGCATATATCGTGTGGTTAGGAAGCTCTAGCTGGGTAAATAAGCGGTTCGAATTGTCGTTGCTCCTCGGATATGGAGATTCGATTTGCTGTTCATCATCATAGTTAACAATGGAACATGGTGACCATGAAAAGGAAATGAAGAGATGGAAATGAGATGTGATGCTTAATGTTGGTACCAAAAGTACGGGGGTACCTACACCCATCGCTAGTAAAAAACTAAAACGACTGAAACTGCAATAAAAGGCAGCCCGCCTCGACCGCACATCCTGTCCGCCTCGTACGAGGCCCGCTCGACGGGGCGCCTCGACCGCGCTCTGGCTCCGACTCGTACGAGGCCCGCTCGACGGGGCGCCTCGACCGCGCCCCATCCCGTACAGCAAGCTACCTCGATGGCGCTCCGACCCGCGCGAAGCTCGTCCGCCCACTGGAAAAAACTCCGACTCGCGTGAGCCCGGGTCGAGCGCCTTGACTCCTTCTCTTTACCTACCCCAGGACAAAAGCCATAGCATTTAATGTGGTTACCTACTATCACCTACCGGCATGGCTGCGACCAGGATCGACGTGGGAACAATGCCCGTGTCAGGTCTCACTGTTTTACCACCCATCCCATGATGGGAGGTGAAACCCGTCACTATACCCACCTTACCGCGCACTGTTTACCATCGATCACCCTCGAGGGAAGATAAGACAAGGCCCGTTCTCCACAATCTCGGGGATTCGGCCATATCCATCCGGTCTCGACCCGGCCTCGACCCGACCTGGACGCTCGTCACAGTTCAACGGCAAGGGAAGGACGGTATGGCACGGCGCTCCGGGTCATTTTGCCGTCTCGTCTCCCACCACGCCATGGTGTCCAGGGATGGCCGGCCATTCCCAGGGCACGTCGCTACAGTCAACTCAACAGGAATCGACCAAACATCACCTCAAGGCTCCCCGTCGTCCTGGCCTCCTCTCGCCCTATAAAAGGGCAGGTCAGGGTTCTACGAGAGGGAGGGGAACGAAGCACCCGACCGGACAACAACACACAACGAAGAAAAACAAGAGATCGATACCTCAAGCAACCACCCTTGTCCCTTTTTCCTCTCTTTGAGACTTGGGCTCGACGCCCTCTCTCGCATGCTTGTAACCCCTACACGAGCACTTCGGTGCAAGGAAATACAAACTTCTTCCCCTCCCCCCCGCTGGACGTAGGGCCTTTTTTTGCCCGAACCAGGATAAACCCCCGTGTGTTCTCCTTGCATCACCATCTAGGAAAGAGACACGCTGCATTTACTCGTTGGTTTAGGGCCCCCTCGGGTCCGAACACCGACAGTTGGCGCGCCAGGTAGGGGATCGCTGCGTGCCAAACGTCACTTTCTCGCCTTTTTTCCTGGATGGCTGACCCCGAACGTCCTATTCCGTTGGCCACGGTGATCTGGTTTGGGAATTTGGAGTTCATGTCGCTTGGCCATGGCTACGATATGGTCCTACTTCCCCCCAGGCACCCATCCAACGAGGACTATGAGCTCTCCCAGCGGGCGCGGGCACCGTCGCTCTAGGCGGGTGCGGGCCGCCCGACGACGATGAGCCCGGCACAACCACCGTCTTCACCTCGCGGAGGGCGACGGGGTCCCC
This sequence comes from Saccharum hybrid cultivar R570, assembly GCA_038087645.1. NCBI lineage: Eukaryota > Viridiplantae > Streptophyta > Magnoliopsida > Poales > Poaceae > Saccharum > Saccharum hybrid cultivar. Next base: position 2,783,979 of record JAQSUU010000100.1, read on the forward strand.
CGGTCCGGCACCCCCCAGCCAGGCGCCAGCCTAGACCTCCTTGTGGAAGGTTTGGGAAGGACAAGCTTGACTGAGGGTAACATGCCAACGGGGAATCCCGCCGCTCCCCCGTCCGGTGAGACACCACTGTCCGGAGCATCCATTTCGGCACAGGCAGCAACACCTCCATCACCATTCCCGTTTGGGCTAGACTCGGCTGCCCGGGTGTACGCATCTTTCGTGAGCACTCACATGAGTGCTTATGAGGAACTCCCCGGGCACCATCTACGCTCCACTCTGGATCTCGTTGCATCCACACCGGCCTCTGATTATCTGGTCTCTACGGAGACACCAGACACAGAGCCCCATGTGACTGCTTCTCAACGTCGCAACCCCAGTGACGATTTGCAACGGCCACACATTCCCCCGTCATACTACTACTTTGGCGATCCTGACTCCGACTCGGCTGATGACACCTATGATCCGACCCGCGAATGCTTCAACATCGACGTTGAAAGCACTTCGAAATCAGAGGATGAAGAGCCAGTCGAAGGAAGGTACATGCCACCCCATGTCGAGCTTCTTGCTGAGCGAGACAATCCTCAGTTCCTTATGGATCAAGGAGCGCAGCTCGAGTAGATTCGCGAGTTGCAGGACAGGTTTGACGAGGAACGGGAGAACCTGGGCCTACTCCAACAAACCCTCGAGCGTGAGCGTGCGGAACGCGCACTTGGCGGGAGAGCTCGTGAAAGAGCTCGTGATGTCAACCGTCACATCGACGAGGACCGGATGGTCGACCCCTCGGTTTTCGCTCGGGCCAGCCAGAACGTCGTCGCCGCCGCCATGCTTCTCCGCAACATGCCCGAGCCGTCAAACCCCGACGCCTGTCGGGCTCGGGATGAAATCCGAGAACTCCTCGAGACCGCCGCCATGCAGCAGGCCGAGAGCTCCACCTCGAGGCGACACGAGGTAGCCTCGGAGCGGATCATCGAGCCCTCCCGACAGGAGAGAGAGGCCTCGGTTCACCCCGAGCCTGCCCGGCGAAACCGGGTAGCTCCAGCCCCTGAGCTCACCACCAACGACCACGAGCCTCGAGACACCCGTGGCAACATCATCGAGCGCCGCACGCGCAAGCATGCTGACGGCGTGGCTTGAGGCTACCATGTCCACAGGGGCGGACGCTACGACAGTTCGGAAGATCAAAGCCCTTCACCCGAGCCTCCGGGTCCTCGGGTCTTCAGTAAGGCTATCCGTGAGACGGTGCTCCCGGCTCGGTTTCGCTCCCCCATGACTCTCACCAAGTACAACGGCGAAACCAAACCCAAACTTTGGCTCGCCGATTTCCGCTTGGCGTGTCAGCTGGGCGGGGCCACCGACGACCGGGTCATCATTCGATAACTCCCCCTGTTCCTCTCCGACACCGCCCGAACCTGGCTCGAGGATCTCCCACCTCGACAGATCCACGACTAGGATGATCTCGTGAGGGTGTTTGAGGGAAATTTCAAGGGGACCTACATGCGCCCCGGCAACTCATGGGACCACCGGAGCTGCAAGCAGAAACCAGGTGAATCCCTCCGGGATTACATCCGGCGCTTCTCCCGGCAGCGTACCGAACTCCCCAACGTCACTGACTTCGATGTAATTATGGCCTTCCTCTCCGGCACCACCTGTAAAGAGTTGGTCCGATAATTGGGCCGTAACACTCCGCTCATTGCCAACGGGTTAATGGACATTGTCACCAACTTCGCCACCGGCGAGGAGGCGGTTGGTGCAATCTTTGGTGGCGACCCGGAGAGGGGGGAGCAGAAGGTCGACGATCCCGCGAGCTCCACCCGAGGCTCCAAGAGAAACAACTGCAAGAAGAAGAAAGGCCAGCAGGGCAAGCTCGAGGCCCCGGCCGACGAGCTCGTCGCTGCTACTGAGCACAAAAAGCCTTGAGGCCCCCCCGGCGGGGGCATCTTCGACAAAATGCTCAAAGAACCGTGTCCCTACCACAAGGGACTTACTAACCATAACCTCGAGGACTGTCATATGCTTCGTAGGTACTTTGGGGGTGTCGGCGTCAAGAAGGACGACAAGAAGGAGGACCCTAAAAGCGACGACAAGGATGGAGAATTCCCCAAGATCCATGACTGCTTCATGATCTACGGAGGGCCCTCGACCCGCCTCTCGGCGCGCCAGCGCAAGCGAGAACGGCGCGAGGTTTTCTCCGTACAAACGGTAGTCCCCCGCTTCCTTGATTGGTCTGCGGTGGCCATCACTTTCGACCGTGACGACCACCCAGACCACGTCCCCAACCCGGGAGTCTATCCGCTCGTTGTTGACCCCGTCATCGCCAACACACGCCTCACAAAGGTGCTCATGGACGGCGGAAGCAGCCTCAACATCATCTACTCCTAGACCCTCGACCTTCTAGGGGTCGAGAGAGCGCGCCTCCAACCTAGCGTCGGGGGCTTCCATGGAGTCATGCCAGGGAAACGGGCGGAACCCCTCGGATGGGTCGATCTGCCTGTTTGTTTTGGCACACCGGCCAACTTCTGAAAGGAGACTCTCACTTTTAAAGTGGTCGGATTCTGTGGAACGTACCACGCTATCCTAGGATGCCCATGCTACGCCAGGTTCATGGAGATCCCGAACTACACCTACCTCAAGCTCAAAATGCTAGGCCCAAACGGTGTCATCACTGTAGGGCCCTCGTATGAACATGCCTACGAGTGCGACGTCGAGTGCGTCGAGCATGGCGAGGCTGTTTTGGAGTCAGCGATCTTGGCTGCAGACCTCGACGGTCTCGCCAATGCGATTCCTGACCCAAAACGCCATGCAGGCAGCTTCGAGCCCACCGAAGATGTCAAACTCATACCCCTCGACCCCGCTGATCCCAAGGGAAAGGCACTGAGCATCAGTGCCACCCTCGATCCTAAATAGGAAGCAGTGCTCGTCAACTTTCTCCGCGCAAACGTCGACATCTTTGCGTGGAGTCCCTCGGATATGCCAGGCATACCCAGGGAAGTCGCCGAGCACGCCTTGGAGATCCGGGCCGGATCCAAACCGGTGAAGCAACGCCTGCGTCTCTTCGATGAGGAGAAACACAGGGTCATCGGTGAGGAGATACACAAACTATTGGAGGCCGGATTCATCAAGGAGGTTCACCATCCCGAGTGGCTAGCTAATCCCGTATTAGTTAGGAAAAAGAGTGGGAAATGGAGGATGTGTGTAGACTACACCGGTTTAAATAAAGCATGTCCAAAAGTTCCCTTTCCTTTGCTACGCATTGACCAAATCGTCGATTCCACTGCGGGATGTGAAACTCTCTCATTCTTAGATGCATACTCCGGCTACCACCAAATCAAAATGAAGGAGTCCGACCAGCTTGCGACTTCATTCATCACCCCGTTCGGCATGTATTGCTACGTTACAATGCCCTTCGGTCTCCGGAACGCGGGGGCTACGTACCAGCGATGCATGCAGCATGTTTTTGGAAAGCACATCGGGTCGACCGTCGAGGCTTATGTCGATGACATCGTTGTCAAAACCAAACAAGCCGACGACCTGGTCAGCGACCTCGACGTCGCGTTCAAATGCCTGTGGGCAAAAAACATCAGACTCAACCCAGAGAAATGCGTCTTTGGCGTCCCACGAGGTATGCTTTTAGGGTTCATCGTATCCAAACGTGGCATCGAGGCCAACTCTGAAAAAATCTCTGCAATAACCAAGATGGGCCCCATCCGAGATCTGAAGGGCGTACAGAGGGTCACAGGTTGCTTGGCGGCACTCAGCCATTTCATTTCGCGCCTCGGCGAAAAAGCACTCCCTCTGTACCGTCTCTTGAAGAAATCGGAGCACTTTTCCTGGACCCTTGAGCCTGAGGAGGCTCTCACAAAACTCAAGGCCACACTCTCTAACTTACCAATCCTCGTCCCTCTGACCCCAGGTGAACCACTCCTACTCTATGTCACCGCGACATCACAAGTAGTCAGTGCTGCCCTGGTTATCGAACGGGCCGAGGAGGCGCATACCTTGCTCGTCCAGAGGCCGGTCTATTTCATTAGCGAAGTTCTCTCTAAAACCAAGAGTCGATACCCACAGATCCAGAAACTGCTATATGTCGTCATCCTAACACGGCGCAAGCTCCGACACTACTTCGAGGGTCACCCGATTACTGTGGTTTCTTCTTTCCCCTTGGCAGAGATAGCCCAGAACCGGGAAGCCTCGGGTAGGGTTGCCAAATGGGCAATCGAACTCATGGGCGAGACCTTGTCCTATGCACCGTGAAAAGCTATCAAGTCATAGGTGTTAGCAGATTTCCTGGCTGAGTGGAACGACACCCAACTCCCCCCTGCATAGCTTTAGGCGGAGCTGTGGACCATGTACTTCGATGGGTCACTGATGAAAACGGGAGCAGGCGTGGGCTTGCTCTTCGTCTCACCCCTCAGAGTTCACATGCACTACGGCATCCGGCTTCATTTCCCTGCGTCTAACAACGTCGCCGAATACGAGGCGCTCGTCACGGGATTAAGAATCGCCGTCGAACTCAGGGTCCGACACCTTGACGTTCGAGGTGACTCCCAACTCGTGATCGATCAGGTCATGAAGAGCTCGAGCTGCCGTGACCCCAAGATGGAAGCCTACTATCAAGAAGTACGACGCCTCGAGGACAAGTTTCACGACCTCGAGCTCAACCACATCACGCGCAGGTACAATGAGGCCACCGATGAACTAGCAAATATCGCGTCCAGTCGAGCTACGGTTCCACCAGACGTTTTCACAAAAGACCTTCAGCAGCCGTCCGTTGACCTCGGGCCAGACGGAGGGGTTGACGGGACGTCACTCGACCCTCCACCTGAGGCAGAAGCCCCCTCGACTGGGGCAGAAGCCATGCAGGTGGAAGACTCGACCCCGCCGTCTGACCTCGAGCCTGACTGGCGCGTCCCGTACCTCGACTACCTCATCCGAGGGGACCTCCCCTCGGGTAAGACCGAGGCTCAACGGATCGCGCGCCGGGCCAAAACCTTTGTGATCAAGGGCGACAGCGGAGAGCTCTACCGCCGTAGCCCTACTGGTATCCTCCAACGATGCATCTCAAATCAGCAAGGCAGAAACCTGCTCGGCGATCTCCACTCGGGGGCTTGCGGTCACCACGCAGCACCTCGACCCCTCGTCAGAAACGCCTTTCGACAAATTCTCCAAGCTGTACTCTTCTTCACCGGCATTATTCATCGCTTCGGGGTCCCTAACTGTATCATCACAGACAATGGCACCCAGTTCACTGGCAAAAATTTTTTGGATTTCTGCGACAGCCACCACATCCGAGTGCTCTGGTCAGCTGTGGCCCATCCAAAAACAAACGGTCAGGTGGAACGTGCCAATGGTATGGTCCTACAAGGCCTGAAACCCAGAATCTTTGACAAACTAAATAAACATGGCAAAAGATGGGCTGCCGAGCTACCCTCGGTTCTGTGGAGCCTAAGAACAACGCCGAGTCGAGCCACAGGGTTCACTCTGTTCTTCTTAGTCTACGGGTCTGAGGCTATGCTCCCAACTGATATAGAATACGGATCCCCAAGGTTGAAGGCCTACAACGAAAGAAATAACAACGCCACAAGACAGGACGCCCTCGACCAGCTCGAGGAAGCCCAAGATGTGGCTCTATTGCATTCTGCCAGGTACCAGCAGGATCTCTGACGCTACCACGACAGACACGTCCGCAAGCGTGACCTCAACCTTGGCGACTTGGTGCTACGGCGGAACCAGAACACCAAGGGACGGCGCAAGCTCACACCACCATGGGAAGGGTCGTACATCATCGCAGAAGTACTAAAGTTGGGCACCTACAAGCTATCCAACGAGAAGGGTGAAATCCTCACCAACGCTTGGAACATTGAACAGCTACATCGCTTCTTTCCTTAAAAAGCCTCGAGGCTCTGTATTTTCTTTTTCATCGATAAAGAATACAGCGATGTTCAAACTTTCGTTTCACAATGAGGAAGGATCGACTCTGCACTCCCAGAGTCGACCCTCCCTCGGGGGCTAAAAGGGGGAACCCCCTAGTCCCCGGAAAAACTTATGCTCTTTTTTAAATTTAAGAACCGCTTCTTAGATCGACTTCGCTGCAAGAGCACCCTAAGGTTCGAAAGGGCTCCCGAGTCAGGAGTATCACCTACGCCTCCGAGGCTACGGTACCTCCACTCACCCCTCACACCTTCTAGAGGTGCGACTTCACGCTAAGGAGATCTAAATAATGGTTCCTAACTTTGAAAAAGAACATACCCCATGTCGCTTAGATCAGGCTCTCACACGATCTATAAGGCCGCAACAACACCCTGAAGCTCGAGGGCAGTCGAGCCGTGAGATCACTTACGCCCCCGAGGCTACGGTACCTCCACTCGCTCCCTTACGCCAAAGGGTGCAGCTGCGTGCTAAGTAAATCACGCGAGAACACGATCCAAGCGATAAAGGGAAGAAAAGCTCAAATAAAACTAAATCAACCATGAACCGGTTTATGTTTCGAGTTTTTAGGCCTTCGAGGCCACCACGACCAAAATTCGAAATGCTAACTTATTACATGGGCCTTCATGCCTAGATTTGGCTCACAGGCCCTCATCGTCATTAGGTGGAACCACCTCGGCTTCAAAAAGCGAGGCCAGACGGCTTCCAGGCTCTTCGGCGGCTTCAATCAGCTCCACGCAGGCATCCTCGTTCTCCTCGTCTGTCCGGTCTGGGTCTGTGATAAAGCCCTCAGCGACGAGCTTCATGTCGAACACAAACCCTGAACGGACGACGGCCAGCGCCCTCTTCACGCCGTGATGGAGGCTGTCCCGTATCTTCTCCCGGGCAAGGCGACCCAATGCCACCATCCGACGGACGAAGGAGTTCCCCGGAACATCTTCCCCGGTGTCGGCGTCGGGCTCGACCCCTAGGCCGTCACACACGGTGGTGATCACGCCCTGGAGCAGATGGGTCCTCTAGATCTCGGCTTCGAGGAGGCTCTGGAAGGAGTTGGCAGAGGATTGGGCCTCTCGGTTCTCCCTCTCCAGCTCTGAAACACGACAAACAGATTAATACCCAATGCAAGGCCCTCCACATCGTAGCCGTAACAATCACACTTACCCTCGATATGGGTCTGCAGGCCCATGACCTCATCACGAAGCCCCCCGCACGTTCGCTCGAGCCCCAGGAGGGCGCTGTCCTTGTCACTGATGGTCGCCTTTAGCGCCTCGATCTCCTGCTGAGCAGACTCGAGAGCTGCGTCCTTCTCTTGGACGGTTCCATTCAGCATCGTGACCTCGTCCTTCAGAGCATCAGAACGAGCGGTGGCCTGCTCGACCTCGACGTTGAGGGTATCGCACTGACGGCTAACCTAGGAGACATTCTCCTCGAGCTCCTTCACCCGTCTCGATAGGGGTTCGAGATCCCCACGGGCCTGGGCAGCCTCCTCCCGATCCTTGTCCATGCCAGTGCGCATCATGGCCTCGGCCGCCCACGCCTGCATCGCTTCCTCTTTCACCACCGCGTAGGCGACGCGCAGCTCAGCCATTTCAGCGTTCCGATCGGAAAGCCATTTCTGGGCCTCCTCGACCAAGACCCGTTGCTGAGACAGCGTGGCCCACACGCCACACTCATCCCAGATGAAGAGTGACTTGCGGTGGGAGTATTCCTTCAGCTCCTGAACGCAATCTGAAAAAACCGAAAAGGTTAAAAATTCGGGGGAAAAAGACACCAAGAAAACCACGGAGAAAGCCGACGGGTCGATCATACCTCGGTGGCATCCCCATACTCCGCACGGCCCCGGACGCCACTCCGAGCAACCGGTCAAGGTGCCGGCGGACGCCCTCGAGGTATTCCCATCGGTGCACCTCATCTTTGTCATTCAGGACAAAAATGGGCTCGGCGTCGGGGTGCGTGGCGTCCCTAAACTGGAGGGATGGCCCCCCCACCTCGGTATCTCCGCCTCTGCCTGCGCTATCGCCAGCGCGGCGATGTCGGCCCATGACGACGACGACCCGGCCAGGGCATCTCCCGGTCCCGCGGAAGGACCGGCCTCGCCCGCAGCTTCCACCTCTCCAACGGCCATCGAGGCACTGGCCTAATCCGTGACCTCGACCACCTCGACCCCCATCACTTGTTTCCCTTTGTCCAGGGGGGTGTCGTCGGGGATAAGGTCCACGGTCATGGGTGCCCCCCTAGGGGAACTGGCCCCTCAACCGCCGGCGCCTCCGGAGCCGGCGCCTCGACCGAAGATGGCTCCGGTACTCGTGCCTTGACTGTAGGCGCCCCCGGAGCCGATGCCTCTTCTTCCGGCGCTCCGGTCAGGGGCTCGACCGCCCCGCCATCCACCATACCCGCTGGCTCAACCAACGGGTCTTATTGTGATGGTGACCCGCCCGCCAGGGCCGCCTCCTGCCCCAACACCGACGCGACCTCCTCCATGGTCACATCAGCCCCCGCCCGCTCCGCGCCGCGGACGGGTGCCTCACCCGTCGTGACCTCGACGGCAGCCTCGGCCGTCGCTGATGACCTGGGCCCCGCCTCGACCGCACCGGGCGCCACCATCTCCGCCGGTTTGGACCCCTCCGCGGCAGGGTCCGTACCAGTAACCATCGTGGCGTCTGCTGGTCCCTGCCGTTGTCGCAGGCGCCCCGTCGCGGCCTCGACCTGGCGGACCCAGGCCGCATCCTGCTCCGACGTCCGGTTGAGGACAACGGCGCTGGCCCGCAGCGACTTCACAGGGGTAAGCCCCATCGGCTCCGCCTTCCGCTTTAACCTGCAAAGTGAAGAAACGTCAGCCAACGGACCCCGAGAAAGGCAGAACAACCGAGCAGAGACGCTTACCCGGAAATCGGCACCAAGGGCCTTGACCCCGTGCGACCCGAGCCTCCTGGGGTGACCGATGGTGGCCTCGCAGCGGCCTCACCAGCAGGCCGGGCACTCCTGGGGGCCCTGACCGACGCACCGCCCTGCGCCTTCTGTGCCTCCGAGGCCAGCTGGCCTTGGGTTCTCACGCCTGCCGACGTCGCCGCCGATGACGACGCCGGTACTGCCGTCCCAGCCCCTGCCCGAGCTTGCGGGGCCTGGGCTGGTGCGGACGTCCCCGTCGACCCCTCTTGCTGGGTCCGGGGTAAAGCGGCCCCTCCCGTCGAGGGGCCCGTCTCCTTCTCTGTCTTCTCCTCCTCCTCGGACTCCTCGACCACGACGATCGAGGAGGATGCCCCCCTAATGGGTTCCACCAGGGGGTGAACGTCGGGAAGATCCCCTAGCCCGGTCGTGGTCTTATACCGTGACAGGGCGTCATCGTCCTCACCGCTACTGTCGTCATCCTCCCCCGAGATCGTCTCGGAAGGCGACGGCGCCAGGGGGACCCCATCGATAGTCTGCTGGCGCCAGAGCTTCTTCAACGCCACCGCCTCTTTGGCCTTATGGATTGCCTGCTTCTTGGCCGTCTCCTTGGTTTGCTTCTTCTTGGAAGCATGCTGGCGTCGAGCCTCCCGGGCGGGCCGGTCCTCTGGGACTGGCGGACGCGTCTCTCGTAGCGCCGACAAATCCTACGTGCTGGCCTCGACCAAATCAGCGAAATCCAAAAATAAACGAAATTGGCAAACCTACTAACCCTAAGATACGTACCACTAACTCGAACCCTTCGGTAGGTCTCATGGGGACCCGGTTAGCCTCCTCCACCTTGAAGTTCCCGACCATCCGACGCGCTCGCCGGAGGACCTCCTTGAGGGAAAGGGATTCGTGGGACATCCGGGTCCCCTCCAGCGATGCCTCTAGAGTCATCTGGTCGAGGCGGAGACGACGCCGGCATAGCAGCATCACCCTACGGTGATGGAAGGCCGTGGCCACCGCCGCAGCCGCCAAGCCCCGAAGGCGAAGCTGCTGCAGCGCCGCCAGCAGCGGGTCTAGGCACGACTTCTCGGCTTCCGGCACTCCGTATGTTCAGCGATCCTCTCGAGTGGTTAGCACGCGGCCGGTGTACCTCGGCAACTGATTTTCATTGTTGCGGAGCTAGAACCAACCCTCGTTCCACCCACTGTTCGAAGAGATGAGGCGAGCCGGGATGTACAGATCCGCCCGGCTCGACCTCACCTGCAGGACGCAGCTCCCTACCCCCGCCGTGCACAAGATGCCCTTCTCCCCCGCCTTCTTGGCGAAGAGCTCGGCCTTGAAAAGGTGAATCCACAGGTTCCACTGCGGCTCCACCCCAAGGTAGCCCTCGCAGACCGCCGCGAAGATGGCGGCCTGCGCGATGGCGTTGGGGGAAAGGTGGTGAAGCTCCACCTGGTAGTAGTGGAGGAGCGCGCGCATGAAGACGGACGTCGGCACGCCAAACCCCCACTCGTGGAAGCAGACGAAGCTCAGCACGTACCCCTCCGGGGGTGCCGGCTCCCGGTGGGCAGGGGGCGGCGCGATCCACTCTGGTTGCGATCGGTTCGTCCTCGGCCGCAGCAGCCCATCCTCGACCAATTCTTCCAACCTCCTCTCCATCACCGAAGAGGCAGCCCAGTCGTCGGCGGGGAGGATCTGGCTCTTTCCTGCCATTGGTGTTGTCGAAAGGGGGGTGGACGAAGAGGACGCGGTGGCGACAGCGATGCGGGCGCAGAGCGCGATAAGGCAAGGGTTGTCTGAGGCAGAAGAATGCAGGAGCGCAAGGGAACGGAGGGGAACACAGACCCCCAGGCCTTGATTTTATATGCCTAGGTGGAAGCCCAACGGCCGCGCAAAAAGGTAGGAACAGTTTCCCGTATTAAATGCGCCCACCTAACTGTTTCCTTACATCTCGCAGGAGTCGGGCACGTGGCCGTCCCTCACGTCGTAACCGTATGCCACGTCGCCCACCACCGCGCCGATCTCGCCTCCCCCAAAAGACGCGCCCGGCTAACGGGCGGGGGAGGGATCCGCGGATGGATATTCCCAGATATCTGGGAAACGGGCCCCGAGCCCGGTATAAGCCTCGAGGGAGCGAAAGCTGGCCCTCGACCAGGGTTCGACAGCTGCCCTCGAGCAACAGAGTTAGGGACGACCCAGGGTGTGCCCGTACATGGCCAAGGGCTCGAGCCACGCTCTCGAGGCACCCCAGGACGTATTCGAGGCCGAAGGAGGAGGTCGTCGTAGGAATCCCCCCGGGGGAGGCATCGAGCCCTCGAATCCTGTCGCAGGGAATCGAGATCCACACGACCACTCCTTGGCATCTTTGAGAGCGCCTCCGGGCCACTAGCCGACCCCTAACGAACGGGGCATTGGCTCTCACTCGAATTCCCCCGCTAGCAGCTCACCGGAGATCGTCGGAACTCGTGCCCAAATGAGGGTAGTATGGCGTTCTCCACCCCTCCTCCTTTTTTCAAAAAGGAGCATGAGGGTCGCACAAAAGACAGTCGGGACTCTGATCGACCTCGTGCACGCGAGGCTCGGGGGCTCGACCACAGAAACCTAAGCCTCGAGGGAGCAAAAGCTGGCCCTCGACCAGGGTTCGATAGCTGCCCTCAAGCAACAGAGTTAGGGACGACCCAGGGTGCGCCCGTACATGGCCAAGGGCTCGAGCCACGCTCTCAAGGCACCCCAGGACGTATTCAAGGCCGAAGGAGGAGGTCGTCATAGGAATCCCCCCGGGGGAGGCATCGAGCCCTCGAATCCTGTCACAGGGAATCGAGATCCACACGACCACTCCTTGGCATCTTTGAGAGTACCTCCGGGCCACTAGCCGACCCCTAACGAACGGGGCACGGGCTCTTACTTGAATTCCCCTGCTAGCAGCTCACCGGAGATCGTCAGAACTCGCGCCCAAACGAGGGTAGTACGGCGTTCTCCACCCCTCCTCCTTTTTTCAAAAAGGAGCGTGAGGGTCGCACAAAAGACGGTCGGGACTCTGATCGACCTCGTGCGCGCGAGGCTCGGGGGCTCGACCGCAGAAACCTAAGCCTCGAGGGAGCAAAAGCTGGCCCTCGACCAGGGTTCGACAGCTGCCCTCGAGCAACAGAGTTAGGGACGACCAAGGGTGCGCCCGTACATGGCCAAGGGCTCGAGCAATGCTCTCGAGGCACCCTAGGACGTATTCGAGGCCGAAGGAGGAGGTCGTCGTAGGAATCCCCCCGGGGGAGGCATCGAGCCCTCGAATCCTGTCGCAGGGAATCGAGATCCACATGACCACTCCTTGGCATCTTTGAGAGCGCCTCCGGGCCACTAGCCGACCCCTAATGACTAGGGCACGGGCTCTCACTCGAATTCTCCCGCTAGCAGCTCATCGGAGATCGTCGGAACTCGCGCCCAAACGAGGGTAGTACGGCGTTCTCCACCCCTCCTCCTTTTTTCGAAAAGGAGCGTGAGGGTCGCGCAAAAGACGGTCGGGACTCTGATCGACCTCGTGCGTGCGAGGCTTGGGGGCTCGACCGCAGAAACCTAAGCCTCGAGGGAGCGAAAGCTGGCCCTCGACCAGGGTTCGACAGCTGCCCTCGAGCAACAGAGTTAGGGACGACCCAGGGTGCGCCCGTACATGGCCAAGGGCTTGAGCCATGCTCTCAAGGCACCCTAGGACGTATTCAAGGCCGAAGGACAGGAAATCGAGATCCACACGACCACTCCTTGGCATCTTTGAGAGTACCTCCGGGCCACTAGCCGACCCCTAACGAACGGGGCACGGGCTCTTACTTGAATTCCCCCACTAGCAGCTCACCGGAGATCGTCGGAACTCGCGCCCAAACAAGGGTAGTACGGCGTTCTCCACCCCTCCTTCTTTTTTCAAAAAGGAGCGTGAGGGTCGCACAAAAGACGGTCGGGACTCTGATCGACCTCGTGCGCGCGAGGCTCGGGGGCTCGACCGCAGAAACCTAAGCCTCGAGGGAGCGAAAGCTGGCCCTCGACCAGGGTCCGACAGCTGCCCTCGAGCAACAGAGTTAGGGACGACCAAGGGTGCGCCCGTACATGGCCAAGGGCTCGAGCAATGCTCTCGAGGCACCCTAGGACGTATTCGAGGCCAAAGGAGGAGGTCGTCGTAGGAATCCCCCCGGGGGAGGCATCGAGCCCTCGAATCCTGTCGCAGGGAATCGAGATCCACACGACCACTCCTTGGCATCTTTGAGAGCGCCTCCGGGCCACTAGCCGACCCCTAATGACTAGGGCACTGGCTCTCACTCGAATTCTCCCGCTAGCAGCTCACCGGAGATCGTCGGAACTCGCGCCTAAACGAGGGTAGTACGGCGTTCTCCACCCCTCCTCCTTTTTTCGAAAAGGAGCATGAGGGTCGCGCAAAAGACGGTCGGGACTCTGATCGACCTCGTGCGCGCGAGGCTCGGGGGCTCGACCGCAGAAACCTAAGCCTCGATGGAGCGAAAGCTAGCCCTCGACCAGGGTTCGACAGCTGCCCTCGAGCAACAGAGTTAGGGACGACCAAGGGTGCACCCATACATGGCCAAGGGCTCGAGCCATGCTCTCAAGGCACCCCAGGACGTATTCGAGGCCGAAGGAGGAGGTCGTCGTAAGAATCCCCCCGGGGGAGGCATCGAGCCCTCGAATCCTGTCGCAGGGAATCGAGATCCACACTACCACTCCTTGGCATCTTTGAGAGCGCCTCCGGGCCACTAGCCGACCCCTAATGACTGGGGCACGGGCTCTCACTCGAATTCCCCCACTAGTAGCTCACCGAAGATCGTCGGAACTCACGCCCAAACGAGGGTAGTACGACATTCTCCACCCCTCCTCCTTTTTTCGAAAAGGAGCGTGAGGGTCGCGCAAAAGACGGTCGGGACTCTGATCAACCTCGTGCGCGTGAGGCTCGGGGGCTCGGCCGCAATGAATCATCCCCCAATAAAACAAAAACAAGACCTCGGAGGAGTCTCAGCACTCCACCGAGGCCTCGGGGGCTACACCCGGCAGGTGCGCTCGCGCGCCCCCACCGGAAAAAATCACGACGCTACGACTCCAGTTCGAACAAACCTCTGGGAGAGTGATCACACACTCACCCAAAGGCTCAGGGGCTACTGTCGGTACCAAAAGTACGGGGGTACCCACACCCATCGCTAGTAAAAAAACTAAAACGACTGAAACCGCAATAAAAGGCAGCCTGCCTCGACCGCGCTCCGGCTCCGACTCGTACGAGGCCCGCTCAACGGGGCGCCTCGACCGCGCCCCATCCCGTACAGCAAGCTACCTCGATGGCACTCCGACCCGCACGAAGCTCGTCCGCCCACTGGAAAAAACTCCGACTCGCGTTAGCCCGGGTCGAGCGCCTCGACTCCTTCTCTTTACCTACCCCAGGACAAAAGCCATAGCATTTAATGCGGTTACCTACTATCACCTACCGGCATGGCTGCGATCAGGATCGACGTGGGAACAATGCCCGTGTCATGTCTCACTGTTTTACCACCCATCCCATGATGGGAGGTGAAACCCGTCACTATACCCACCTTACCGCGCACTATTTACCATCGATCACCCTCGAGGGAAGATAAGACAAGGCCCGTTCTCCGCAATCTCGGGGATTCGGCCTTATCCATCTGGTCTCGACCCGGCCTCAACCCGACCTCGACGCTTGGCACAGTTCAACGGCAAGGGAAGGACGGTATGGCACGGCGCTCCGGGTCATTTCGCCGTCTCGTCTCCCATGACGCCATGGTGTCCAGGGATGACCGGCCATTCCCAGGGCACGTCGCTACAGTCAACTCAATAGGAATCGACCAAACATCACCTCAAGGCTCTCCGTCGTCCTGGCCTCCTCTCGCCCTATAAAAGGGCAGGCCAGGGTTCTACGAGAGGCAGGGGAACGAAGCACCCGACCGGACAACAACAGACAACGAAGAAAAATAAGAGATCGATACCTCAAGCAACCACCCTTGTCCCTTTTTCCTCTCTTTGAGACTTGGGCTCGACGCCCTCTCTCGCATGCTTGTAACCCCTACACGAGCACTTCGGTGCAAGGAAATACAAACTTCTTCCCCCCCACTGGACGTAGGGCCTTCTTTTGCCCGAACCAGGATAAACCCCCGTGTGTTCTCCTTGCATCACCATCCAGAAAAGAGACACGCAGCATTTACTCGTTGGTTTAGGGCCCCCTCGGGTCCAAACACCGACACTTAATGCAAGTGATTGAGATAGAACAGGTGCAAAATTGAACTACAATGAATTTCACAAAAATGGAAGTTAAAGCTTGGACTAAAATATTAAAAGTAAGGATCCACTTGTAGTAAAGCTTTTCTGCAAAACTCTCCTTTTCTAGCTCCACTACTTCCCTTAAGCCAGCATATCCTTGCAGTCTTTTCTTTTCGTCGGGTAAGTCTTGCGGAGTACAATTGAGTACTCAGGGTTTGTTAACCTCTGTTGCAGGTACTGACTGGAGCTGCTAATCAGGTCATGTCTATGGGCTCGACGTGATCTGGTTGTCCTCTCTTGACTTAGATGCTCTACCTAAGTTGTCTTTTGTAGTTCTACTCGACTTCCGCAATTAAAGTTAAGTTGTAAAAGTAACTTGGTTTTGATATGTAAAATACTGTTTTAAATTCTTTCGCACTCTGATGTAAAGTTTGTAGCAGGTTGTAATGTTGTAGTTACTCCTTTGTTGATCCTGTGTGAGTTGTAAATTGTGGATGATTCGGGTTTTCCGAAAACACCCGACAGACTTTTTAAGTTATATGGAACACATGCATAGCCGTCAGAGGTCGTTGAGACAATGACAGGTGCACGTGGGCCATATAATTTAAGAGGTTCTGTCACAATTTGCTGATATGTCATGCCACTTATTAAGACTGAAACCCCTTTAAAACTCCCATTGAGATTGGCATAAGCACACCTACCCAGCCCATATTACTGTGGTTTGCCGGCGTGCGGTACGCACACTCTAAAAAATACTAAGTTAAACTAATTGATCAAAATTACAGTCAAATATTTTGTTGGTTATGTTTAACTTGCAGAACATTCAACGTTGAAGTTTCCGTGTGGATGGATTGGTCTATGGATTTTCATGCTTGTTCTTATACATGCATGGCACAACTCTGTTCCTCCCGTCTCTGTTTTCCTTCACGGATAAGGGATTATATAAGGGTACGCAGTGCGAACAGAACAACCAGGAAGGCCACGAGTAACTACCCACCCACGTACCATTGTATGACATGGCTGCTAGCCACAGCCACCTGATGCTTGCCTGTTCACCGCAGTCGTCCTTAGAGAAGGAGAGAGAAATAAATAATTCAGACGCTTACTCTTCAGCGCCACAAAAGCTGAACATAACTAAGAAACTATGGCGACGCAATGGAGCAGGGGAAGAAACGATCAAGGCCGCCATGGGAGGCAGCTTCCTGTAACTGTGATCAAGGAAAAATCAAGCACGCGGCACGGCGGCAGGGAGCAGCCAGGCAGCCTATAAATTGGGACCTGCGCCGTTCCTCGTGGCCTCCATCAACAACAGATCGATTTCGATCCAAAGCAATGGCGGTTGCTGCATTGGAGCTGCTCTACGTGCTGGGAAGCTTGGTGGCCCTGGGGTTAGCATGGCAGGCGCTGGAGTGGGGCTGGCTGAGCCCGCGGAGGCTGGGCCGGGCGCTGCGGTCCGAGGGCCTCCGTGGCACGGCGTACCGCTTCCCGGCCGGCGACGCCAAGGAGGACGAGCGTCTCCTGGCGGCGGCACGGACCAAGCCGATGCCTTTGCTGTCGCACGCAATCAGCGCTCGGGTGGAGCCACTCGTCCACAATGCCATCCAAGAACATGGTATGCTGCTGAATGAAACCACCTGCACATTTCGGTAAAATTTATGGTTTGGATATGGTTGGGAGTCCATTTAATTTTCTCGTATGGAAAATTGGGAAACGTCAGGTAAAATTTCGATGGTCTGGTTCGGCCCTACACCGCGAGTGATCCTCAGTGACGCCAAGCTAGTCCGTGAAGTCCTATCCAACAAGTTCGGGCACTTCCAAAAACGCAAGCTGCCCTCGAATTTCATCAAGCTGATCGCCCAGGGGCTGACGGTTCATGAAGGCGAGAAATGGGCCCTCCATCGGAAGATCATCAACCCTGCTTTCCATCTCGAGAAGTTGAAGGTAACGAACGGACCTACTCTGCAAAACATCAGAGAAATCAAGAACAAGGCGACGTGTGTATAGATAGTATAACGGCTGCCTTAACTGCAGAAAATGCTGCCGGCTTTCACTGCCTGCACCAGCGAGCTGATGGGTAGATGGGAGGAGTCCATGGGCTGTGACAACGCGCGCGAGATAGATGTCTGGCCAGAGCTGCAGGACCTCACCGGCGACGCCATCTCCCGCGCAGCATTTGGTAGCAGCTTAACTGAAGGGAGAAGGATCTTCCGGATACAGTCGGAGCAAGTCCAAATTGCCAATGGGATGACAAACCTATACATCCCGGGTTATACGTGAGCTCATAAACTCGTGCAATTTATTCACTCGCAACCAAAATAAAAGCGCCTCTATATCTACACCCAAGGTCAGTTTTTGTTTGGACCTCTGATATTCCTCTCCATGTGTTTCTTCTCTTCAGCTACCTACCAACCAAACTGAACAGAAAGATCAAAGCAAACGCACGAGAGGTTGAAGCGCTGCTGAGAGGCATCATCACCAAGCGGGAGATCGCCATGAAGAATGGCCATGCTGATGACAGCGACCTGCTAGGCATGCTAATGCAGTCCAACATTGAAGAGAGCCACGATGGAAGCGGAAGCTCCAAACCAGTGATGACCATGGAAGACATCGTCGGCGAGCTGAAGCTGTTCTACTTCGCCGGAATGGAAACAACTTCAGTGCTGCTCACATGGACACTGGTCGTGCTGAGCATGCTCCCCGAGTGGCAAGACCGCGCCAGGGAGGAGGTTCTGCAGGTTTTCGGGAAGAACGAACCGGATATCAATGGCACAAACAATTTGAAAGTGGTAATTTTCGTAAAGGCAACTAGTGATATATATACAATTGTCCATAAAGAGTTGTTATTTAGTTTCGAGAGTATTATTTGTGCTTAATCTTGGCTCTTGTTGTGCGGCAGATGACCATGGTTTTATACGAGGTTCTTAGGTTGTACCCACCGGTACCAGCACTTGAACGGCAAACGTACAAGGAGATGGAGCTGGGAGGGGTCAAGTACCCACCTGGAGTGACGCTTGTGTTACCAGTAGTGACCATTCATCATGACCCGGATCTGTGGGGAGAAGACGTGGACGAGTTCAGGCCAGAGAGGTTTGCTAACGGCATCTCCAAGGCGTCCAAAGACGCGCCGGCGTTCTTCTCCTTCGGCTGGGGGCCGCGGATCTGCGTCGGCCAGAACTTCGCGCTGCTGGAGGCCAAGGTAGCGCTGGCCATGATACTGCAACGCTTCTCGTTTGAGCTGTCACCGTCCTACACGCACGCACCATTTGCCGTCTCCACACTGCAGCCGGACCACGGAGCACAGATCGTGATGAAGAAAATTTAATCATCTTAGTATACTTAACATACATATGGTCATCATGTCGTGTATGGATTTATATATATCGCTTCTCCGTAGATAAATAAAATGGTGTATCAGAAAATTAAATTATGCTAGTTGTGCATATACACACCTTAGCAGATGTGTTATCGTGCTGTACAATAAGACGGAATTGTGATTGTAATGTATATAGCATTTGATTTGGCTGAGGTGATATACAAATTGATCATTGAAAAATATATCACTTGGGGTACACTTGGATTGCAATTGTGGATTTTATATGCATTTTAAAGTTGGAGATGCTTTAAGAGCTATTGGAGTCTGTCGGAACTCTCCGATGCAGCACTCATGTACGCACTGGAGGTCCGCGCTGAGGCCGATTTCAGTGCAAAAAAGGGGTAACATCTAGTTTCTTCAGCTGACCTATAAATAGAGGGTGTGGTCGGGCTTCTTGCCTCCCTTGGCACTTCTAACAGACACATACTCAATAGAGAATGAATTTATTGACTACTTGTAACTTATGGAAAAGCATGTTCTGTAGTTTACATGGTTCTGC
Organism: Saccharum hybrid cultivar R570; assembly: GCA_038087645.1. Taxonomy (NCBI): domain Eukaryota; kingdom Viridiplantae; phylum Streptophyta; class Magnoliopsida; order Poales; family Poaceae; genus Saccharum; species Saccharum hybrid cultivar. Next base: position 2,802,905 of record JAQSUU010000100.1, read on the forward strand.
TATGTAATATTATGAATCGCATAATTAACCTCAGATAGTGAAGGGTCAATAGGCGCCATGAAACATATACTTGGCATTGCTCCAACCAAATGTCGAGAAGGCCTTGCATGTAACCAAGAAACCTCCGCTCACATTTGCTTAGTTGAGATTGCATTTGGGTGAAATTAGAGTTGATCCAGTGCATTTGCTTTGAGAATTAGCATTTAATGGCACAATTGATTGTCTTTACTGCATATTTTTTTGTTACTCTTGGCGGTTGTTGCCACCTAAACGACTTAGAGCAGCGTTGACTCTGTCGAGCACTCAATTAGATGTATTTAGAGATCAAGGAGAACCATTACAGAACAAATAAAAAAACTTTTTAAAAAAATGTAAAAAAGCTAACAGCTACAATAAAAAAAGAAAACTAGCTACTCGCACTCTTTGCACGGGTCACCTTTGCTAGTTCACGTTGATTCTGATGAAACTAGATAGACCACGTTCATTCGGCTTATAATCCGTCTTTTTTGACTTGTTTTTTCAGCCGGAACAGTATTTTTCTCTCACAACAAATCAGCCAACAGTACTTTTCAGCCGGCTTATCAGCACAGCCGAACGGCTCCATAATCAGTCAAGAAGCATCACGGAGAAGGCAGCAACCGACGGACCGCGGAGGACGATCTCGAGCTAACCAAAGGAATTTGGATCTCTAGAAGCCTCTGGTCGATTTGCGAGTTGCAGATCTGTAATTTTATGTTGACTAACTTAGTGCATCTTGATAATCAAATGTTACACACTTGTTGCATAAAAAAGCATCGACTAATATAAGCTGTTAAGTATTCTTTTTTTTCGAAAGACCCATTACCGGCTTTCTAAGCTGTTAAGTATTCATAGATGTGCTACACAAAAGCAATCACTATAGCGTTGCTAATGCTCTTTTTCCTCCAACACGCACCTATGTAGCTATAATTGTTGTTCTACCTAGCTGGTTGGAAAATTTCAAACCCATGTCTCTAGAAATTTCAAATTTGGTGAAACAATATAAATATTTTAAAATTATTTCCAGTGACGGCTGAAAAATACAACTGCATCTGAAAATCAATTTTCAGAGATGGCGATCTCTAAATGTGGCTAAAGTTTCTAGCCGCATCTAGAAATTGATTTCTAGGGGTGATTGAGCACCTGTCCCTAGAAATCACTCTATAGAGACACATAGAAAGAGGCGGTTTCTATAGCCACCTCAAAAAAATGATTTTGATCGCATTTGTAAAACACTTCCATGGTGGCGATACCAAGTGGCTGAGATTCATGTTGTTACTTGATTGAGAGAGGCACCGGTGAAATAGAGCTGAGAAAACTAAATAGATTCTCTCTTTTTTTTCACTGAGATTAGAAGTAAAATAGTGAAAAATGTGGATTATGTATAACTGCATGCTGTGGGGTGTGGGCAGTGACATTATTGGTTGTTGAATTATGCTCAGGCGTCAAAGGCGCGCGTAAGCATTGTGGCAAGCTGAGATTATTCTAGTGGTGCATCACAGCATGACTCATGAGTTAAAAACTGGTAGAATAACGTTGGCATGATCTGAACAATCTGTTCGGTGGTGCAGTTGTGCTGTGCTTATCATCACAACAATGTACACAAGTACTATATATATGATTTATGGTCTAACATTATGGGGTTGAACATATGAAAAGACATATCATCAAAGAAATGTTTCATGGGGTAGCCGTAGCCTGCAGTACATAGCATATTTCTTTACTCTAAAACGATACTCTAAAACGATACTATGAAGCTTTAGAGTATGAATATAGAGTAAAAACTGCTGCACTGGCTACTCTAAAATGATACGCTATCCTTTCTCTCACTCTATATTTAGAGTGATACCGTGCTTACTCTATACTCTATAGTGGCGGGCCCCACTAGCTAAACAAAGGAAAAAATGCTATAACTCACAAACCAAAAATCCAAATTAAATTTCAATTGCACCATTAAATTCGTCTCAATAAATCCTTTAAAACTATATCACACATGGATATATTTAGATAAAGTGATAAGTGGGTCCCACAGTAGATAGAGTGGATAGATGATGATATAGAGGATGGATGGGTGTGGGAGAATTGAGTATAGAGGAGAGAATCTTCTTGACTAGGACGTATAGAGGATGAATATAGAGGTCCATGAGTGTGGGTAGTCTTATACGAGAACTGCTCCAATACTCTTCTTTCTAAAAATAGCACGGATCTCGAAGCAACCAAACTAAATAAATATTTTTTCTTAATTAATTACTTTTCTGTTTTTTTAGAGAGAACCGGGATTATATTTCACATAAAAGTTTTGGTAGTTACAACCCAAATGTTACAAGAACACTTTTGAAAGAAAAGGAAAATACAACTCGGTCCTTGTAAACTCTGATGAGGACATCCTCCACTATTACCCGCTGGCAAAGACGCAACAAAAAAAGGGCCAAGTGGCCTAGTTGTAGTCGGGCGGCGACCGTGTGAATCTCTGAATAATCCCACCTTGCTTAACTTGGGAGGAGGAAGCCACCTTAAAAGAGAGAGCCACCCTTCCCCTATCGGATAGTCTTCTAGGGATATTGGGCCTTTCCCCGAGTGGGTGTGCATAAGAACTGTTGGGGTCCGGGCAACCTTCATTTATTGGGCCTCGGCCAACCCTACCTGGGTCGGATGTATCAAACTCCTCCTGGTCTGCCTCGCCGGCGGCGGCCAGAGCACACTGCTTGAAGCTGACCTCCTCTCCAGCGAAGAAACATGGTTTTTTTTGTTGCCGTCTTGTGCAGCACGTCGACCCCGACCTGCTTTATAACCGTTGAACGACCCGGCTGGAAAAGATGGCCGTCGGCCATCACATCATCGGACACCGAGGAATCTGACACCACAAGGACCAGAGCCCCCAGCTAACCGGACGACGACAAACCCCGAAGGGGAGCTGAACCACCAAAGAAGGTGGGAACCAAAAGCCAACCCGGTTTCTCATCGAGTTGGTAACCAAATCCACCAGAACCCCTCCATACATCCGGCACCATGTCATAGCTTGCGAGACCGGTGTCACCATGGATGCCATGGGCTCCAATGGGATAGAGAAGCATCCAGAGGAGTCGGTCACCAACGCATAAGAAAACAACTATGACATACCCGTCGGTACCAAATCCTCCGCAAAGGAAGCCATCACCAAGCACCATGCACATCCTAGCCACAACCAAATCCCGCTCACCACCGACATAAGCAACAGCAGAGGAGCTCAGGAGGAAACAAAAGAACTCACCTCCGACACTGCACCGAGGTCGAAGAACGATAACAGCAACCGAGCCAGAGACAAGGATCAGCCAATCCCCATGAACAGCCATGGGGAAAGCGTAGGACCAGTGCGCCGCCGGCCACACCTAACCCTAACTTATTCTATGGATAAAAGCTAGTATAGACAACCAGACGCTGATCTCCAGATTCCCCCCACCTCCAGCGCCGGCGAGACAGCCGGAGGCGAGAGGAATCCGTAGAATCAGAGCCAGGAGACAGAGATCGCCCTTTTTTCGCCGCTGGTACTGTATCAGGGAAAAGAAGGGTCGAGAGGAAGACGAGACTTCTGCTTTTTTTAGGAGAATTACTTTTATGCTAGGTCCCATATCGGCCCATCCCATTCAAGCCCAGCCCATGTCGTCTACCGGACACATCTCCCGCGTAGACCGCAGCGGTCGGCGGCAGAGACGATCCATCCGTCGCCACCTCCGTCTGACATTCGATCGCAGATGCTCAGGCTATCACTACTGGAAACTCGAATTTTCCTGTCGGGGTAAAACCGATAGAGAAATAGCGAATACCGATAGAAAAAAATAGAAAATTAATTTCCCTGCCGATTATCACCTTATCGACAGCCTAGTGTCTATTTTCCTGTTGGTGTAGGTAAAACCAACAGGGAAATTTAGGTTTTTAGTAGTGTATGGGGTCAGCAACAACCCACTCTTGGTTGGGCACTGTACTGTGAATTACCATTACCAGGCCACGGACATGGACCATCTCCTCCGGCGGATCGAGCAAGGATTCAGGAGTTCAGCTCAAGAAACCCAAAGTCAACCCAATGCATCGCAGCCGGCGAGATGCTTGGAAAGGAAAGGATCACGGTTAGTGCAGCCTCTGGACTCCTGTGAAGTGTGTGATCCGCGCCCGTCTACTTCGGCTGTGGGTTAGGACTGGGCATGGGCCTAGCCTTGGATGGACCGGACCTTGGAGAAAAAATATAGAAAATTAATATTTGGCTGGGCTGCTTTAAGATCCGTGCTATTTTTAGAAAGAGGAGTATTGGAGCAGTTCTCCTCTTTCTTATATTATGGCATATTGTTGAAAGTGATCGTTAGCACGACTTTGGCAAGGTGTCTGCATACCTGTTCTCTTGCTTGCTTAGGCTTAAATAAGTTTTTGATTCACTTTAAATAACCAAACCGTTGTGAGTTGCCAAATAATTAGGGGCGTACAGTGGCCATCTGAATTGCTAGCCAGGGACATGTCGCCACATTGCTACGTCCGATCCTGATTTTTGTATTGCACCGTAACCATATATGGGACTCACAAGGTTAGAAAAAAATATCGGCCGATCATCCAACCCATAAGCCATAAGGACGATAATCTGCATGAGACAAAAGGTTTAATTTGGCCGGCAGCCGGCTGCAAGCTGATGTATTCCAGGATCGAGTAGCACTGTGATGACCATTGATCAAATGACCAACATGTCAAAGCACAGTATATCCGATTGTCACTGTCATCTTCCCAATAGCTGCCATATGTGTCAACTCTGCGTACTTACTCCATCCGTCCTAACAAAAAAAGGAATTCTAGGTACATTGGATTAAAGTACCTAAAGTTTGACTAAATATATAGGTAACAATGCTAATATTTATGACGTCAAATAAGTATATATTATATGAAAATATTTTTCGTGGCGAATCTAATGGTACCTATTTAGTACGATAAACATTATTATTTTTATATAAATTCAATCAAATTTGATATACTTTAACAGAGTATTCTTTTTTAGACAGAGGTAGTATATCACAATTGACAAGACAAATTTGTGCTGCTCTAGTTTATTAAAAGAAATGTAAAGGGACAGAAACATTATACATTCGAGAACAGGTGTTTTTCTAAGAAACTTTTACACCCTAGTGAGTCCATAATAGAGGTATAGGTGGTAATGATTAGGTGACACTACTGCAGAATAGGCAATTACCGGACAAAAATCGGCTTTCACTGCCAGATTTTGATCCAACAGTGGGCGGTCGATAGTGATGTCATGGCATTTCAATAGCGGTTGCTCGCCCGGTAGCGGTGCTCATTTTCACAAAACAAAGAAAAGAAGAGGAAAACAAGAGCGTCGCCTTGTGCCAGTGTTGTCGGCCACACCCGCGCCATGGCCGCCCAACAGAGAGTGGAGGAGGAGATTGAACGCATCACATATCTATTCATCACAGAGAGGGGGAGATTCAACACATCACAGTCGATTCATCACATCAGAGAGAGAGGGAGATATTCAAAACATCATAGATTAATCATCACATCACAAATCCATTCATCAAACCACAGAGATTCAACACGTGAGAGGGGGAGAGAGAGAGAGAGAGAGGAGATACTCAACATCATGTGCCAGCCGGGGAGGCTGCGCCTGCCTGGCCCAGGCGCCACCACCCACGCAGCTCCACGAGGTTGCATGCGCAACCCCTCGCACCGTTGTCCGTGCGGCCTGAGTGGGAGTGAGGGAGAGGGCGGGAGAGAAGTCCGGGAGAGGAGTGGGAGGGAGAGAGAAGGTCTAGAATCGAGAGTGTTGGTCAGACTTTAACTTCGTGAGTGAACTAAAATCAATTTTATTTTTGGGTCAGGGCAGGGTCTGGGTCACTGCCAGTATACAACCCGGCAGTAATAGTATCACAGTTGGGTTGTATTACCAACCGACAATAATAATTATCTATCATTGCCAGACAATTTTAAGCTCACCCTATCAATATCAGTTTAAAGTTGTCTGACAGTGATTGCCTATTCTGTAGTACATGGTGAAAGACAACCCAAAAATTGTCATTTATAGCATTATTAGATTTGATATAGAGGGAATAAAAATAGAATATTTCACAAATGCCGACTCAAACATGGCATGACATGTCAGTGAGGTCCTTGTTTGCCTTGAACTTGAAACTTCTGAACCATGAAGAGGACCAAATGGGGAAAGTTGAGGGACCAAATACTTCATTTTGGCAGATCATGTTTGGCGCAACGCAAGCACGGAAGAACCTCGGATTTATCCCCATTTCTTCACTTCTTTGTTCTTGTTCATCGATGCTGACATGAGGGCTGGCACGTAAGCGCTGATGGCAGAGCATGTCAGCAACACAGTCATCGCAGATTAAGCTTTGGTTGTTCCATCGAAGCGGATACGTCCAATGATCGCTAGGCGCCGCGAAATTTCTCCTTTCGCCGCTCCCTATAACTATGCCGCCACAGTGCAGCTGCTTCCTCCAACAACTATCCCGTGGACCCACCCATTGAACTCTGCAGGTTCCGCCGCCATGGCGATCGCCGGCGCACTGTTAGAGCCCTGGAGCTTGCTCGGTTCTCTTGGGGCGCTCATGGCCCTCTGGTGGGCGTGCCGCGTGCTGGAGTCTACCCTGATCGTCCCGCGGAGGCTGGGTCGGGCCCTGCAGTCCCAGGGCCTCCGTGGCACCACGTACCGCTTCCCGTTCGGCGACCTCAAGGAATTCGCGCGATTGGCCATGGCTGCCCGGGCCAAGCCCATGCCGCTCTCGCACGACATCACGCCGCGCGTGAATCGCCTCTACTACAACGTCATCAGGGAACATGGTAAGCACGTCACTGTAAAACTGCATTCAGGCGGCGTTGTTTTGCTACTCAAAGAGCAGAGTCGCTGTAAGAAAATGCAACAAAGGGGGGGAAATATGAATTTTTTTGCAGGTAAAATTTCCGTTACCTGGCTCGGTCCGACGCCAAGGGTGATCGTGAACGATCCCAAGCTGGTGCGGGAGATCATGGCCAACAAGTTTGGGCACTTCCAGAAACGCAAGCACACCGGCATCGTCAGGCGGCTCGCCAACGGGCTGGTGAACCACGAGGGTGAGAAATGGGCCGCGCACCGCAAGATCATCAACCCGGCCTTTCACATCGAGAAGCTCAAGGTCACTACTTCCACAAGTACCAGTGATGCAACCTTACGGTTGAACAGTTTATATGCTTGTTCTTCGACGGATTGATCGATTAAGAGTTCATCTGAGTCGTCGGATATGATGCTTGGTTGCTCTGCAGAAAATGTTGCCTGCGTTTGCTGCGTGCTCGAACGAGTTGATAACTAGATGGGTGGGCTACGTGGAGTCTGACGGAGCGAAGGAGATAGATGTCTGGCCGGAGTTCCAAAATCTCACCGGCGACGTGATCTCGCGCACGGCCTTCGGCAGCAGTTTCAGCGAGGGGAGGAGGATTTTCGAAATACAGTGCGAGCAAGTTCAAAATCTAGTGAAGCTGATGAACTCACTGTACCTCCCGGGTTTCAGGTAAGAACATCTGGCGATTGCAGTTGCACATGATCGAAACTACAGGTTGTTCAGAGCTCTTGTTGATATGTTAAATTTCTGCAGATTCCTGCCAACGCAACTAAACAGAAGGATAAAGTCAAACGCGCGAGAGCTCCAGGCACTTCTGAGGGGCATCGTCGGCAAGCGGGAGAGGGCCATGAAAGAAGGCCGCGCCAACAACGACGACCTGCTCGGCCTGATGATGGAATCCAACATTGCCGAGACCAAACAGGCCGGGAACTCCAAGCCAATCATGACCATGGACGACATCATCGGGGAGCTGAAGCTGTTCTACTTCGCCGGGATGGACACCACCGCTGTGCTGCTCACCTGGACGATGGTCGTCCTGAGCGTCCACCCGGAGTGGCAGGACCGAGCGAGGGAGGAGGTTCAGCATGTCTTCGGAAACAACCAGCCGGATCTGGACGGCATACAGCAGCTGAAAATCGTGAGTGCTACTAGCTCGCCGACCTGTGCTCTGCTCACACGACTTTTCAGGAAATGGAAATCTGACATGGACACGCGGTCGTTTCTGTCCTTGTTTGGTCCTTGCTTGCAGGTGACCATGATACTGTACGAGGTTCTCAGGCTGTACCCGCCAGTGGTGCAACTGGATCGGCAGACGTACACGGAAGTGGAGCTGGGAGGCGTCACGTACCCGCCTGGGGTGCTACTCTCGCTGCCGATCGTCTTCATTCACCACGACAAGGATGTGTGGGGAGAGGACGCCGACGAGTTCAGGCCGGAGAGGTTCAAGGACGGCATCTCCAGGGCGTCCAAGGACTCGCCGGCATTCTTCCCGTTCGGCTGGGGTCCAAGGATCTGCGTGGGCCAGAGCTTCGCGCTGGTCGAGGCCAAGATGGCGCTCAGCAGCATCCTGCAGCACTTCTCCTTCGGTCTCTCGCAGTCCTACACTCACGCACCGTTCCCGGTGTCCACTCTGCAGCCGGAGCACGGGGCGCATATCATGGTCAAGAAACTCTAGTGTCCAGATTTCTTTTTGGCTTTTCCTATCCATCAGTTGCCTGAAATTTGTGCTTTGTTCAAGCGACGTGTTGTTCATCCATATCGCTTTAAGATCTGTGCATGTTCAAGGGTGTTTGCTCATCCGATGGCTGGTACCTATATAGACCCAACAATTTATATTTAGGACATGTCCGGAAGAGATGCTTGGTAAAGAAATTTCAATGCTTTACATCAAATCAAATTTGTACTAAATTCTAAGGATTTTGAGCACAAAACCACTTTTCTAAGCCTGCCCCTAATATAGATTATAACCAGAAATTATCACATTAGTTCAAGAAAGAAACTTGTCTAGTTCGACAAGTGGTTGTGCAATGGTTTAGTTATTCCCTCCGAACATCTAAGTTTGCCCTAAGTCAAGCCTTTCCAAGCTTTATCTAGTAATCTCTATAGAAGAATTAATATTATCTTAAGTTAAAATAGGTATATATGAAAGTATCATTCATGATAAATCGAATATTGTCATTCTTATGTTGGTAGTATTATATAAATTGAGTATGCTAACTATCAAAGTTCAAAAGTTTGACTTAGGAGAAACAAACCTAGCACAGGCTCACGATTGACTCATTTTAAATAGATAGTAATCGTGCGCACATGTTATGAGGTTGAGAAAGGTAAAAGACAAGCTACATGCCCTCAAGCGTGTTGAGTCATGCTGAGTCACGACACACACGGTCTCAGGCTCGACCGACTAGACCATAACATGAGTGGTGCGGTCACAATGAAGGTTTTGTAACTCCTAATTGCAACCCCTAGTCTCAGAATCTTGCCATGAAAGCAAGAAGAGTGGAGCGAGTGATGACAGACTAAAAATAGGAGAATAAGGATAGAAGTGAGGAATGGACCAAACAAATTATCATACTTTAGTACTAGGTGTATAGAATGGCATGACTCAGAAACCCAACCTTGCTAAAAAAATTACTTAAATAATAGTGGGACTCTAAATCCACCTCCTTAACGAAGTTCAACTAACCTTGGAAGCATTCTAGAGGAGTCTAGCCATGAGTAACCTCTTGAGTCGGACCTCGACCAATCAGATGAGCATCCTTACCACCGCTAGTTAGCATGTAGGATGGATGGAGCCCCTCTATTAGGAGTCACTCTCTATCTGGTCTAGCCCACTCTAGCCACCATCGAACTAAACCACACCCTTGTGAGAGCTCACTATCTCACACATGCTTTGTCTTTGTGCCCCTCGACTGATTAAGCCATGCACTCACGTTTCCCCTAGCTTTGCCAACCCTGTCGCCCTCAACAAATTCAGATCGCCCAGACCTTGTCCAATCCACATAATGTTTCCCCTAGCAATATGCCTTAGGTTTCACCTTTAAATGTTTTGCCACCTCGAGGTGCTAAAAGCCCCCCAAGTTGTTAACCCCCTATCCTTGTTACTATCACTTCTCCTACCATCATGTATGAGTAACAATGTGATATTAGTGCTTTTTCTTGCCACGAGATCATGAATTAGCAAGTACAAACTACAAGTTAACGCCCCACAAGTATCTACACTTTCAGTTACCTTCATGAGTTGCCTGACCTACAAGTTTCTATCTAGATTCTTCTCTGGTTTGCCAAATCCTATGAATTGACCTCAACTAGAAATCAAAGTTGCTTAACCCTTCTTGGATAAGAGTCATGTGAGCTAGACCCTCAGCACCCCAAGTGAGACAACAATGCAGTGACACCACCCATCCCCAATTTGAAACCAACCAAGGGAACGTGGCAATGGTTTATATCGAGAAACCAAAGGGAAGAGTCCAACAAAATCAAGGATAGGAGACACTACTATTGTAACTCTGTAAGCATCATGTGAGCAAACAGTTAGAGCTGGGGAAGTCCAAATTGATCCTTTGGATCATCCACTTGTTGTGTCAGACTATTTGAAATAAGTCGTGTTAGCCCATTGACCAATCTTTCCTGTTGAACCTAATTAGGACTTATGAATGCTAAACCCCATCGGGTCTGATGAACCGTTCGTTTTTTATGTCAGACTTTCCGTCAAGACACAAGTGATTCAACAACATGTAGATTGTGTATTGTCCACACCTCACATCCTGTGGCCCCGCTTGTTAGTCTGAGCGAGTTGTCCACAACCAACAACATCCCATGCCTACCTCCAACAACCACACCACTCTATATCGCTCCTCTCTCTCTCTCTATGTATCTATCTCTCTCTCTATAACTAGAATGGAAAGGAAACGAAAGAAGGAATAAAAAGGTGAAATCTCTAAAGTTCTCCACAATATCTACAATCTTACTCGATCTGCTAGCTTAATCTAATGGCATGTAGCTTCCCCATGTCTTGATGCATCATCTTCAACCTCCCCAAGCCCATCTGTGGTGGTTGGTCCTCTTCTATTTGGTCAGAGCGTTCTCACCTTGACCACTTTTGTAACTCAGTTTGGTCAAGGAGCGGCTCGATCTAGTGAAGGACAGTGTTGCACGGTCACACGGTAAAAAGGGTAGCCTAGAGCGCTGCAGGAATCGTGACAATTGATACAAGAGGGGGAAGCAATGTACTGGGGCCATGGTGGCGGCGTGGGGTTTAGCGAGGTCTCCACGATGACGGTATGGGGATAGACAAAGGGAGGGGTGCCTTCGTGTTGTGTTGGCAAAGGAAGTGAACTAGGATGTCAGTGGGTGCAGGGTGAACGAGCGAGGCATGACAAAGATGGGTGCGGACAGTGCCGTGTGGGCGAGGGACGGTGTGCCAAGCAAGCGGACATCTTGCGGGAGAGAATTGATTGGAGGGGTAAGAGAAACGATAGTTGGGCCAGGATTTTTTTATACATTATGAGTATTTAGGGAGGAGTCAGGATTCAAGCATAAGGAGGCAACATGCCTAGTGTTAATAAACCTGACTAAGGATAGACCTTAGTGTTAGCTTTAAAAAAACTATCGATCATCCTTAGCATCTTCGTCTTAGGAAAATGCTAAATGCCTAAATTAAAAAATAAAAAGGATATTATCCATGGAATTAAATGAAAAAGTTCATCACATCCATTATTTAGCCATGCAGACTTAGGCTTATGATGTGATTAGAGATTAGCTTACTCGTCGGTTGCTGCCTGCTTAGGGAGAGACTAGAACGAGGCATTTCAATCGGCGAGGTAGGGCAATGAGCACCATAGTAACACATGATGAGAACGAGATCAAATCATGAAGATGAAATGGTTGCAACATGCCCTGACTTTGCATATGTTGGGCTTCCTACTAGGTCAACTAAGCCTTGAGCTTGTGAGTTGAGACATGTATATATAAAATCTAGTGATTTTGAGGGGATTAATACAGTGACATGGATGAGTTTGATGCAGCATGTAGCAGCTCGAGGAGGTGTGGCCTTGTGATGGCTCGATGACGCAAGGGCAAGTTGAGGTGCAGGTCGGGGCAGGAAGCCACGGTGCGGCTTAGTCTATGCGGACAGAGGCGTGTAACGCACATGGGGAGGTGAGTATGGGTGGACAATGACGACCCATTGTGGGTCGACAAAGAAAATAAGATGGAAGAAACCATTGAAATCTGTTGCTGATGGTGTGAGAAATCAACTTTATCTCGTTCCTGTCGATTCCTCCTGCTAAATAAAAAAATAAGATTCATTCCCTAACCAAACACTGTTGATACAATAAAAAAACAAAGACATGACCATTTCATCTTACATCTCCAAATCAAACATGTTTAATAATCATTATAAAAAAAAGTGCCACTTACTAATAGTGATGATTACAACAGGATGACCTTATTTTCACTACCCTTTAGCAAGTTTTTTTGGGGAAAACAGCAAGGGAATTACCCTATACAAACATCCAGATAAAAGGAAAAGACAGAAATGGAAAAGAAAAGGAAAAAGAAAAGGTACGCCGGTAGAAACGCTCAGGACGGCAGGTACTGCACTTAAGTGATTACACATCAAGCTCCAGTGCCAAATCACCGGCCATTTTGCCGCGTTCCATTGCACATGCGCTTCCATTGTCACGCCGTCGCTTCCGTCACCTCGTCCGGCTCCTGTCGTCCGTGCGGCCGGTAGACACGGCGGCGGTCGCACGCGCGTGGGGGCTGCCGGCAGCCGGCAGCACGGAGTACGCTCTGGCCCGGCGCAACTGCGCGACGCGTCGGCAAAGCAGTGGGTGCGGCCAGAAGCTGGTGTAAGGTCCTAGATGGCTAGATGGGGGTGAATAGCCTATAAAAAATCTACAAGAACCACTAAGCAAACTTGTTAGAATAACAAACGGCGTAAAGCGAGTTTTGCTTAGCCTACGGTTGTGATGCAAGCCTCTTATCCACAAGTCTAGTAGACTATGATCTCTAGTTCACACAAGGGCTATGTCACTAAACTTACACTAGTGAGCAAGCTAACAACTACTAGCAAAGGCTACCACTAGAGCTACACAAGATATTCTAGTAAATATAAATGCAAGAGAGAGGATTGTGATTCTTATACCGACGGTGGAGTGAAGATGTTGCCAAACACCAAGATGATATACAATCAATCAATATTGACAACAACACAATATGAAGACCAATCACCGAGAAATAAGTGACATAATATTTTTGTTCACCCGGTGTTCACTTGTGCACCGACAAGCTACGTCACCGGTTGTGTCGACCAACACTTAGATGGTTCCTCGGTGTGACCCTCAAGTCACTTGCCCCTCAAGGCACGCCCCGCAAGGCACCACAAGACACCACTCTCGAGTGAGGTAACTCAATGACACGCGCAATCCACTAGAGTTGCTTTTGGCGCTCCGCCGAGGAAAGCACAAGAACCTCTTACAATCAACCAGAGGTGGCCAAGAACAATCTCCTTCTCTTGCCAACGCCTCCAACAATCTCCGAGCCGGCTAGGAGTGGTACTCTCCAAGAGTAACAAGAAATCCACCGGCTAAACCACCCACAAGTGCCACTAGATGCCCTCAAACTATGCAATGCACTTTGGGATCACTCAATCTCACTTTTGATTTGCAATCAAGCAAGAGAGATGAGTGGGAGGAGAAGCTCTAGCTCAAAGGATGCACAAGAATGTTAGAAATCACCAGCTACCTCCCTAAGGGCTGGCCAACAAGTATTTATAAGCATCCCATCCGAATAGAGCCGTTATACCCCTTCACTGCGCGCTTTTCGAGATGACCGGACGCGCTCAACCGCGTCTGATCCTCCAACGGTCACTGCGCCAACGGTCAAACCTCATGACCGGACGCGCCTCTCATAACGACCGAACGCACCGGTCCCGAGTGACCGGACGTGCTCCAGTCAACGACCGGACGCGCCGATCGCACAGCACCGTGCGCCCGCGAAGTAACGACCGGACGCGCCCCTCGCAACGACCGGACGCAACAGTGCCCGCGTCCGGTTAGAGTCCAGTAAGCTCCCTCAACGATCGGACGCATCCGATCGTGTGTGACCGGACGCGCCCCGCGTCCGATCGTCCTTGTGAACCGCAGTTCCTTCTAGGCACCTATCCGGACGCGCCGGTCCCGCGAGTGATCGGACGTGCCGGTAGCAAACCCTAGCACCCGCGCGCCTGACTGCTGACCGGACGCGTCCGATCATACCATGACCACGTCCGGTGCAGCGTCCGGTCACCTCTGTGACCTCCGTTCGCCTCCGTTTCTTTTCCGACTTCCGGCGTAGTGGAAAATAGGCATTTTAAGTTCCCAAAAACGCCTGAATCCCGCGCTCGCAAGCTCGGCGGGAGGGAGAGAGAGACCCAAACCCTCTCTACCGCTTAAACTTCATCGCCTTCGTAAATGTGCCAATACCAACAAGTGATCACCACCTTGTGCACATGTGTTAGCATTTTCATAATTATTTTCAAAGGTTTTCCAGTTAGCTCACTAGGCCCTACATGCAATGCACTTCATGAATTCACCTAGTGGCACCCGTGTATCGAATAACCGATAAGACTTCCCCTCTTAATAGTTCGGCTATCGATCCTAAACCACTCACACCCTCTATGGTGTCTTGAGTGCAAAACAAAATGGCCTTATGGTTATACCTTTGCCTTGAGCCCATTTTGTTTTTCCAATAGATATGATCCACTTCATATCACCACATGACCATCTCGATCCATCGACCTTGACTTCACTTACTCTTCACTGTTGCATCGGTCCGTCGGCTCCAAGTCTTACTCAAGCTTCACCATCGCATGGTCCTTCGCTTTGAAGCCTCGACTTGCCCTTCACCTTCACAACCGGTCCATCGAGCCAAGCATCACCTCGGTCTTCATCATCTTGGTCACATGAGTCAATGTCATGTCTCATATTCAATGACTATCTTTATCTAAATCATCCACTTAGATATAAAGGTTAGTCCTAGGTTTCATCAATTAGCCAAAACCAAACTAGGGACTTTCAATCTCCCCCTTTTTGGTAATTGATGACAACCCTCACAAAGATGATTTTGATAATAAAAGTTTTGAACTTGTCATACTTGTCCAATCATTTTGCTCATAAGTAAAGTTTGGACAATTATCACAAGCTCGGTTTTGATAGCATTAGCTCTCCCTACATATGTGCATAGAGTTTGGATTGAAAGCTTTGCACATATGCATTGATAGAAGTGTTGAGAGAGTAATTCTACCAAAATGATGCTAAGGTGTAAGAAATGGACCTTTGAAGTGTGATACCAATCGGAGTTTCCTTTTACACCATCCTTAGCATCATGAGGTAACTAGACATCCATCACAACTCAAGAACCCCGTGAGATCAACAAAATAGTAAAGGTTCTTGAACCACTTGTAAAGTTTAATGCACGTCTAGATACCACAAGTAAACTATTCCTAGGCATGCTAGTAGATCATTTCATCATTCAAGTTCTATACTAGCATTGCACCATAAAAGCATGTATATTGAATTTAAATACATGTGCAATGAGCAAGTCATATGAGAATGCACAAACAAATGCAACAACTTTGTTTATGAGCTTGCTCCCCCTACTTGTGTGCATCAAAATTTTATTTACCCCTTTATCATGTTGAATCATCTGTTTCTCTCCCCCTTTGTCAACAACTTACCCAAAAATGGGATCAAATTGTGGAGAGAAAAACAATGTTTGATGGAGTAGATTAGAATTTATCAAATTTGGTTTAACCTAGAATACTTGTCAAAGATATTTAATTCGATTTGAACCAAAGACAAGCTTCTTCACTCCTCAAAATAAGGGTTATCTTGCCTATGTTGAATTAAACACTTATAGCAAATATTCTAGATTCAACACTAGGTTTGTAAGCTCACAAACATGTCATATGCCACCACTAGATCAAAACAAGCATAGAAGCAATAGTGGTAACATATATCCATCAAATTCATTTGATTTATCATGAATGCTCATGCGTACCACTTATTATGTCTACATGCTCTAGCAAGTCCTTAGCATAGGATGAATGACATGTCAATCAACTTTACCTTACAATATTGAAGGAGAGGCATGTCAATAAGTGGGTGAGGTGCATTCAACTCAAGTTTGAGAAATCAAGAATGTTTAACTCATTCCTTAGCTTGCAAAACCTCTTTTCATCAAGTGGCTTGGTGAGAATATCGGAAAGTTGATCATCGGTGCCAACACTTTCAATGGCAATATCTCCCTTTTGTTGATGATCGCTAATGAAATGATGCCTTATGTCAATATGCTTTGTTCTTCCATGTTGAACCGGGTTTTGTATCATCTTGATTGCACTTTCATTATCACATAGCAATGGCACATTATTGAATTTGAGGACATAATCCTTCAAAGTTGATTTCATCCATAGCAATTGTGCATAACAACTCCCTGCACTCACATATTCGGCTTCGGCGGTAGAGATTGCCACACTATTTTGTTTCTTTGAGGACCATGACACAAGTGATCTTCCAAGTAATTGACATGTGCCACTTGTGCTCTTTCTATTGATCTTGCAACCCCCATAGTCGGAGTCCGAATATCCAATCAATTCAAACTTTGACCCCTTGGAATACCATAGTTCAACATCTCTTGTTTGCTTCAAGTACCTCAATATTCTCTTTGCGGCCGTGAGGTGACTCTCCCTAGGTGAGGCTTGATATCTAGCACACATACAAACACTAAACATGACATCCGGCCTTTATGCGGTGACATAGAGTAGACTTCCAATCAAAGACCGATATTCCTTTTGATTCACCATTTTGCCATCAAAATCACTATCCAAATTGCCATTTGTACTCATTGGAGTTGAAATTGGCTTTGCATCTTGCATTCTAAACTTCTTCAACATGTCCCTTATGTATTTCCCTTGACTCACAAATGTCCCATTCTTCAATTGCTTGACTTGGAGACCAAGGAAGTAGCTAAGTTCACCAATCATAGACATTTCAAACTCTTTGGCCATTATAGCACCAAATTCTTCACAATAAGCTTGATCGGTTGATCCAAAGATGATGTCATCAACATATATTTGCACTATGAATAGATCATTCCCAATCTTCTTGGTGAATAGAGTTGTATCAACCTTACCCATCTTAAATCCCTTAGAGAGAAGGAAATCCCTTAGCCTCTCATACCATGCTCTAGGTGCTTGCTTTAAGCCATATAAAGCCTTCTTCAATTTATATACATGGTTGGGTTTCTTGTCATCTTCAAATCCGGGAGGTTGCTCAACAAAGACTAACTCATTGATAATCCCATTGAGAAATACACTTTTGACATCCATTTGATATAGTTTGATGTTGTGTGCACAGGCATAAGCCAATAGAATCCTTATTGCCTCTAATCTTGCCACGGGAGCATATGTCTCATCATAGTCAAGACCTTCTACTTGAGTGTAACCTTGAGCAACTAGTCTTGCTTTGTTTGTTACCACAATGCCATCTTGATCTTGCTTATTTTTGAACACCCACTTGGTTCCAATCACATTATAGTCATTTGGCCTTTCTACCAATTACCAAACATCATTTCTTGTGAAATTGTTAAGTTCTTCTTGCATAGCCATGATCCAATCGGCATTCTTCAAAGCTTCTTCTATTTTCTTTGGTTCTATGGTTGACACAAATGATGCATGTGTAACAGAACCGCCCAATTATACGAGATTAAGTAAGGAAATCATCCAACGGACGGACAATTTACCAAACTTAAGCCCGTATAACCCGGTAGTCCGTGAAATCTCGACGGATTTCAAATCATTTCACATCACAGCCAAGATCGTAATAAGTTCAGCGATTACCTTCATAAGTTACACAGTAGTTTGCGGCACAAAATACATCGGAGTTTAAACATAGTTATTACAAACCAGTTTCAAATAAAGTAGCGGAAGCATTAGTTCAAAGCGCACACACACACGCACAACTTTCCAAAATAAAGTGCCAGCTCGCGATCATCTCCCACAAAAGCATCAGGCGAGGAGTAGTGAGTGACCATTGCCCATGGTCCTAGGCTTCGCCCATCGCAGGGTAGAGACAGTTGATACAATACCCATAGTACATCTGTCCATCTGCAACAAGTGGGAACAAAGCCCTGAGTACGAGAAGGTACTCAGCTAGACTTACCCGACAGAACCAAAACAAAAGACTCCAAGGATCATGATAGGCTTTTTGGTGGGGTAGCTGACTCATTTGCAAGAAAAGCATTTTTAGCTTACCAAATCATTTACAAAAGCATGTCATCTTCTAAATCTTTATTCTCCTGTCAACTATATTTGCACTTTATGCTAAAGTAACCATGTAATTGAGCAAGCAAGGATTACCATTGATAATTAACAATAGTTACCATGTCATTTCCTCATAACTATCCAAGTGTTGTATCCATATTACTACGATGAAGTAACTCAAGTCAAGTGTTCACTATCCAGTGAACGATGGCGATTCGAATCGATTATTGACCAGCTGGTAATTTATTCCTCACACAAACCTCACTCACCCGCTAAAGTGAGGTATTGGTCCCCGAGTCAACCATTCAGGTAAAGTCGCGAGCTTGCCAGGAACCACATGTACCCGGGGGCCGCCCGACTGCTCTTTGGCCTTATCATCGCGCCCCCGTTTCCTGCCACTACTGCTCCGGTACAGTGCGTTGCGGGCAATCCACTCGGCCCGAATAATCTCCCGGCTTCGCGGTCGAAAGGTACTTTATCCGGCCAGCTAAATGTGAGGCATGCGTTCAACATGACCCGAGGCCCGACATCGGACGGTCCTTAATCGACACAGACGGAAGACACTACAGTCCAGAACCCTGCAAGCTTCCGCCCGGTCTCACATTCATTTCCACACTGAGTTATTCTCACATGACATCTCTATCACAAAACCAGGTAATCCCCTATAGCTCGCGGATGACAGGCAATCACCCGACTTCTACCGGTCTAAGCAAGCTAAGCAAGTATTGACCGTGGACACCAGGGTGACAAGGATCGGGTAAAACAAGGTGGAACAAGGTATAATGCAGCAACGTTTGCAAACAACTCCTAAACGTAATGCATCAAATTAAGTAAAGTTAATAATAAATTATTTGCAAACCGAGGGAGAAATGCTCCGGGGCTTGCCTCGCTCGAAGGAGCTGGGACGATGGTCGGGGCACTCCGGAAGCTCTTCACCGGACTCCTCTTCTACTTCTGCTGGCTCCGGCTCCTCGGGCTGCTCCTCTGCGTCCTCGGGAACAACTGCCGGAACCACTTCCTGCGATCCTGTATGATGCAGAAGTATGAGTGCAACATGCATAGGTGAAATGCAGAAGTGACATGAGATGATGAAGATGCGGAATGCATACGGTGTAATGAATGTATTATGTCATCGGATTATGTGGAACTTATGACTCTTCTACAAGGTAGTCTACGTCATCCAAGAACATGTACTCGGAAACTACCAACACTAGTTCCTACCATGCGAGAGTATTTGAAAAATCGAGAGGCTTCAAAGATACACCAAAGTATAATTTACTAACTATCTTTGCATTAAAGAATGAAGGGAAACCCTAATTAGCCCTATGGTTGAACAGCAACACATATTTTAGTAGCTCAGAAAAATCTCATAAAATTACAGTGGATTAATAATATCAAAACTAGCATGACACAAGATTTTTACTGCATTTGGATTAATAGAACTGACTATACAAAAATAACAAACTAAGGCCTAAAATGGATATTTAAAATACTTTACATTATGAAAAGTATCAAACAACAGATTTAGGAATTTTCCTACTCTCTACACACTAAACAAACACTATAGAAAAATTATTACTTGCATGTTCTATTCAAATTTATTTAAATAACAAAAATAACAAATATCAGTGATAGGAAGCTTTTGAACTACACCTATACATTTTTCTACAGAACAGTCATGAGATAAAATTTCCCTAGCAAGTACATGGCATAAAAAGATTAATAAACTTGGAATCATGTTTTTCTGATTTTTCTAGGATTTATTAAGCAATTAACAAGAAAACAGCTATTTCAATAGTTAATTAAAAACTCTACAAAAAAGTATCTCAAATTTGACATGCAATAATTTTAGATCATAGATCTGGTTCCATTGCATCTAAAGAAATTTATTTTATAATTTTTGGAGCTGAAATGACTGCTAAACATATTTTCCAAAGTATTTTTATCAAGAATAATAAAAAGAAAATGGAAATGGATTTCTTTTTAAGACGCTGGGCCGGCCCGGGAAAAACAAGCGGCCCACGGCTGCCGCGGCCCAGCTTGCGCGCGCGGGGGAGAAGACCGAGCCGGCCTGCTCGGGGCTCGGCCCGCAGGCGCGGTCCAGCCCACCGAGAGGGGGGGACCCGAGCGCGTCGCGTCGCCGGCGTCCACAGGCCCGACGCCGCGGCGGCGGTCGCGGCCAACGGCCGGCTCCGGCCAAACCACGACCAGCGAGCTCGCGCACCACGTTCGCAAGGAGCTAGCGGACTCGAGAGGGAGGCTTGGGAAGAGGGAGAAGAAACGAGCGAGGCGGTGGGCGGAGCACGGCTCGGCGGCACCGTCGCGGTGGCGCGGCGAGGCGGCCGGAAAATTGAACCCTACCGTGGCTAAGGAGGGGATGGCGACGCTTGTTCGGAGAAGGAGAGGATGGGGCGGAGCTCGGTGCAAGATGGATTTGGCGGTGGTGGATTGCCGACGTCGGAACGGGGGAGCGAAGTCGGAGCTCGCGGCGGTGAGCCGTTCGCCCGCTCGGTTTGGGAGAGAAGGAGCGGCTGGCGAGCGAGGGTGGGAGTGAGGGAGCGAGGAGGGCTCGGGCAGGCGGTTTTGAGCGCGCTCGAGCTGGCGGGAGGGCAGAGCGGAGGCGACGCGCGGCGAGCGGCGACAGCGCATGGCCGACACGCGGCGAGCGCGCTCTGTCGCGGCGGCCAGCGAGGTGTGCGGCGCGCGGGAGGAGGAGGGAGGCCGGGTGGTCGCGGGCCGGGCCGCCTGCGTCGCGCGGGCGTGCGCGCGCGGAGAGCTGCGCGGGCCGATTCGGCCAGCGGGCCGAATCCGGGGCGGCGGCCTGCTAAGGCGAAATTCGGGTTTTTGATTTTCCAAATTCAAATTTAAATGCATTTCAAACTTCAAACCCAATTTTGAACAAGAAGAAAGCATTTTATGGATTTGGCCCAAAAATAAAAGTTGCTCAAAATTGAATTCTCTACAACTTTGATTAAGGGGCCATCTCAAAATTCTTAATAGATTTTAAATGGCAGAATAAAAGCTAAAATAGGAGATATTTTTGAATATTTTTAATAAATATTTTTGAACAAGTTTTTGCCAAAATTTGAGTCATCTAGTTGCTCCAAAGATTGAACTAGGGTTCCAAGTGATGTAAGAATTATGGTTGCAAGGCTTTTGATATAATGTGATTATCATATTATTATAGTCCATTAAATATAGCATGTTTAAGCTTTTATTTTAATCGAATTATACCATTATCATACATGATTATAATGATATGAATGCTATGCAATATGATTGCCATGCAAAAATGCATTGCTTAACACCAGAGTGTTACAGCATGCTCACAAAACATGGCCAATCTTGATCTTGTTTGCACACCACTTTTAATATCACTAATAACACTATCAATGGGGTGATCTCTTGCAACATGTTGTGGTTGGAGTACTTGCACTTGATTGCTTGAGCTTGGTTGATCACTTGATGTATCTTGATGAGATGAACTAGCACCATGATCTTGCACTTGAGAGTCACTAGCTAGCTTGAATGGAGAATTGAGCACTTGATCTTTATCATCATCTTGAATATCAATTACTTGCTTTGCTCTAATATCCCCAATGTCCATGTTCTTCATTGCTTCCACCAATAGAGTTCCACCAACATCATCTAGATTCTCTTCTTCATCTTGTGACCCATTGGTTTCATCAAATTGCACATCATGAACTTTTTCTAGAATACCACTTGAGTTGTTCCAAACTCTATAAGCTTTGCTTGTAGTTGAATAACCAAGTAGGAACCCCTCATCACATCTCTTGTCAAACTTTCCCAATCTAGTGCCCTTCTTCAAAATATAACATTTGCAACCAAACACTCTAAAGTAAGAAATATTTGGCTTTCTTCCATGAAGTAGCTCATATGGGGTCTTCTCTAGCAATGGATGACAATATAGTCTATTGATGTAGTAGCAAGTGGTATTGATTGCTTCATCCCAAAATGATTGACTCACATTGTACTCATGAAGCATTGATCTAGCCATATCAAGCAATGTTCTATTCTTTCTCTCAACTAGGCCATTTGATTGTGGAGTGTACTTGGCCGAGAATTGATGTCCAATGCCATAGTGATCATAAAGTTCTTTAATTCTTGTATTCTTGAACTCACTTCTATTGTCACTTCTCACTTTCTTGATTCTAATCTCAAACTCATTGTGAACTCTAGTGAGAAAGGTCTTGAAGGTGTCAAACACTTCACTTTTGTCACTAAGAAAGAATACCCATGTGAATCTTGTGAAGTCATCCACTATGACAAATCCATACTTATTACCACCTATTGTAAGGACCTTGATGTCGCCTAGAGGGGGGGGTGAATAGGCATGTCTAAAAAATTCTACACAAAACTCGAAGTCACTTGTCAGCAACTGTCGGAAGTCCCGACAGTTCAGGTCGGAACTCCCGACGTCGTCAGCAGTTCCGACGCAAACTGTCAGCAGTCCCGACGCCTACGGGGAATGAACTACAAGTGCTCAAATGAACTTTGTGAAGCCAATAACTTACAACCCCACTTCCTAGTGGTAAGGTGAAGATGTTAGCTCACTTCCTTGATGCTAAGATGCCTCCAAACGTAGATCGGGACCAAACCCTAGAATCACCACAAAACCAAGTATAGCAATGCAAATCACAAGAACACAAGTGAGACACCAATTTATCCCGTGGTTCAGCTCGCCACTAAGGCTTGCCTATGTCCACGTTGTTGAGGAAGCCACACAGGCTTTTCGGGTCTCTTTCAACCCTATCCTCGTTCTCAAGTCAAGAGAGCAATCTCTTGAGATGAGGGGTGATTTCACTAGATGATTGGGGTGATTACAAACCTCCCGGGACTACCACACAAGTTGGAAGCTCCACGGGCGACGCCTAGCCGGCTAGGGTTCCAAGAACCCAAGAGTAACAAATGCAAATCCAACCGGCTTGACGAAGAAATCAAGTGCTCAAGCTTTCTTTGATGTTTCTCTCACCAAATCCCTTCTCTCAACTCAAACTCTTTCAAGATTTGAAGCTAGGAGCAAAGAGGAGAGAAGAGAGAGGCTCTTGGGTGCTAGGAGGCACTTCTCTGAAGTTTTGGTCAAGTGGAATGAGTGGGCAACGGTTAGAAATGAGGGGAGAGCTATTTATACTCTTTGTAGAAATCTAATCGTTTAGATCTACGTCGGGACTGCTGACGTAGATCTCGGGACTGCTGGCCTTTAGAGAAAACACTGTTCATGCAAGTTTAAAAACACTACGCAAAGGTCAACGTCGGGACTTCCGACTTACGTCGGGACTGCTGACCGTCGGGACTTCCGACGTACGTCGGGACTTCCGACGCAGCAGTCAGCAGAGCGAGCCGATGGGCCTAGCGTCGGGACTCCTGGCGAGGGTCGGGACTCCTGACCGTCGGGAGTTCCGACATACGTCGGGACTTCCGATGTCCTCAGTCACCGCACAGGCTAAGTGACTAGACGTCAGGACTCCCGGCATAAGTCAGCACTTCCGACCGTCGGGACTCTCGACATACGTCGGGACTTCTGACACCAAAAGTCACTAAAACTATTCTATGTGCTCGTGAGGTGCTAGAGTGTCTCTCTTATAATTTAGTTTTAATACTTGAGCACTCCATCTTCCTCAAACCACCTAGATTTGCATCCCCCTTTATAGTGCGGCATAACCTAAACTCAAGACCAAAAGAATATTACCATTTTAACCACTTGAGTCTTCATATGTCACTTCTTCTCAATATCACTTCATAAGGGGATGCAATCAACTTCATCTTCTCTCTTTGAGCAAGTACAGCTTGAGCATGTGACTTGAACCATTTCAACACATGTGAGTTCAATCCATGGCTTCAAGTCACTTCCACTAATGATTTGATCCTCAATACAATATGACTCCTCATGGCTCAATTAGTACCTCGACTCAATGCAAGTACTCTCTTCTTCACCTTAGCTATGGTACCTCGGTCTACAAGCCATTGCTTGCCCTTCACCTTCGCTTAGTCCCTCGAAGCCCTTTCCTTGCTATCTTCACCCTATCGAGCCATACTCAAGTCACATCATATTAAGCATCCACTGAAAAACCATTTCTTCAATATTGTGATCCTTATTGCTTGAATATCTTCTTGATATGAATGTTGAGATCAATCAAGCTTGATATGTGAAATATCATATGGTTTGCCTTCTTATTGAACCTATATATACTTCTCATTTCACAATTCACAAGTTATGCAATAAACTCAATTTCCTGTTCAACACTTTGCAAACTTTGTCAGATCTTTAATGGTGTTGTCATTCAATTCACCAAAACCCACTAAAGGGCTAGATGCACTTACACCTATGCTTGAGTATGTTGTTGGGCCAAATAGATCCATGTGCATCAAATCAAATGCTTTGCATGTGCTCATTGTACTCTTCTTTGGATGTGAGCTTCCAACTTGCTTCCCGGCTTGACATGCACTACAAAGCTTATTCTTCTCAAATTCAACATCTTTCAAACCATTGATAAGATTATAAGTTGTAAGCTTCTTCAATTGTTTCATACCAACATGACCAAGCCTTCTATGCCAAAGCCAACCCATGCTTGATTTAGAGATTAAGCAAGTTGTCAAAGAAGTTTCTCTAGCATTGAAGTCAACTAGGTAGAGATTCTCATATCTAAAGCCCTTGAATGCCACATTTGAACCATCCATACTAATGACTTCCACATCATCAACCCCAAAGATACATTTGTAACCAAGATCACATATTTGTGCCACGGATAGAAGATTAAAATCCAAGCTTTCAACTAGCAACACATTGGAGATACTCAAGTCATTTGATATTGCAATCTTGCCCAAGCCAATAACCTTGCCTTTCTTGTTATTGCCAAATATGATAGATTCAACACCACTATCATTGTCATTGATTGAGTCAAACATTCTCGATGTACCGGTCATGTGTTGAGTGCACCCACTATCAATAATCCAATGCCTTCCTCCGGCTTTGTAATTGACCTACAAGCAAATCAATGAAGCTTAGGTACCTATTTTTACTTGGGTCCTTGTAGGTTAGTAACTAAGCTCTTTGGTACCCAAATAGCCTTCTTCTTTGGGCCAACAATGGGTGTACCAATAAACTTAGCTTTCACACCCTTCACACCTTTGGTAAGCACATAGCAAGAATCAAAAGGTATAGCATTAACAAATTTCTTGCTTTGGTTCTTTTTATTGCAATTATGCTCTAGGTGCCCAACTTGCTTGTATCTATTGCAAAACCGACCATTGCCCTTCACAAAGCTAGGCTTTGGAGTTGCAAAGGCCGACTTGCCTTTCTTGGGGGTGTAGCCCAATCCCTCTTTGTTAAGAGAGAACCTTTGGCTACCCAAGCACTTAAGCAAGCGGGCCTCACCACCATAGGCCTTGCCTAGGGCGTGAGTGAACTCATCCACCTCTCTCTTGAGAGTTATTCTCAACCATTAGTGAGGCATCACAAGTAAAACCATCACTAGTAGTGGAGATAGAGTCGGTGTTGGTGGATGAAGAGCTATAAGCAGGGTTAGCATTTGACATGATGATAGGTTCATTAGAGGATTCATCGATTATATCACATGTAACACCTATATCACATGATACAACAACCTCCTTCTTTGCTTGTTGCTCAAGTAGCAATGAGTGAGCTTTTTCAAGCTTGGAATGAGCCTTACCAAGATCCTCATGGTCTTCTACTAGACTCTCATGAGTGGTCTTAAGCTCACTAAGAACTTTCTCAAGTATTGCTACTTTCATTGAAAGCTTCTTACACTCCTTGTCCTTGGCAATAACTATGTCTCTAGTTTGTTGCATCAAGTCATATAGTTGTTCTTTAGTTGGTTCATCATCATCATTTTCATTATCATTATCATTATCACTATCATGAGCATATTCCATTTCACTTTCATCATCACTCTCATCATATAATACCTTAGTTTCTTTGGCCATGAGGCATGAAGAGGATGAATTAAATAGTTATGGCTTCTTGTTGATAGCAATGGAAGCAAAAGCCTTGTTGGATGATTCTTCTTCTTCTTCTTCATCATCACTTTCCCAAGTGACCACATAGGCTCCATTCTTGCCCTTCTTGAAAGTCATCTTGGCTTCTCTCTTTTTCTTCTCAAACTTGCCCCTCTTGTTGTTCTTCTTCTTGTCATAGGGACATTCGGCTTGAAGATGTTCGGTGCTATCACAATTGAAGCACTTCCTTTGTTGCTCATTGCTCTTGAAATGTTCATTTCTCTTTTTGAAGCCTCTTCTCTTAATGAACATGTGACCCATTTTCTTGACTACAAGAGCAAGTGCCTCATCATCAATTTCAAAATCTTCATCTTCTTCATTATCATCTTCTTCTTGAATTGAAGCTTTGCCCTTAGAGGAGGTGGCCTTGAATGCCACGATCTTCTTCCTCTTTTCTTCCTCCTCCTTCTCATCAACATCTTGATCATACTTGTCAAAGGTCAATACCTCTCCAAGCAAATCATTGGGCTTCATTGCATCAAGCCCATCTCTTTGTAGCATCATGATCAACATTTTGAATCTTTTTGGTAAGCTCAACAAGAACTTATGGCAAAAATCTCGGTCTTGTGTCTTATGCCCTAAGCTCTTGAGATCATTCACAATGACTTGTAATCTATGAAACATCTCTAAGATTGTTTCTTCTTCTTTCATCTTGAAGTTCTCAAACTCACTCTTGAGCCCATATAGCTTGGCACTCTTCACGACCTTAGTGCCCTTATATGTTTCACTCAACCTTGTCCATACTTCATTTGCCAATTCTAAATCCTTTATGCCCTCAAATACTTTTGTGTCAATACCATTGTACAATGTATTGAGAGCCATTCTATTGCATGTTCTATTTGCTCTATCTTCATCAGTGAGATGATCGGGATCAATGATAGCAAAATCATTCTCGGTGACTTTCAAAACTCTCTCATGAATAGAACCAAGGTACATTGTCATTTTTATCTTCCAATGAGCAAAAGAACTAACACCATCAAAGAACGGTGGCTTGCCCCCAACATGATTGAACACAATTTAAGCCATTTTTCACACCGAAGGATGTTAAGCCTTGATTAAAACAGTGACCACGGCTCTGATACCACTTGTAAGGTCCTAGATGGCTAGAGAGGGGTGAATAGCCTATAAAAAATCTACAAGAACCACTAAGCAAACTTGTTAGAATAACAAACGGCGTAAAGCGAGTTTTGCTTAGCCTACGGTTGTGATGCAAGCCTCTTATCCATAAGTCTAGTAGACTATGATCTCTAGTTCACACAAGGGCTATGTCACTAAACTTACACTAATGAGCAAGCTAACAACTACTAGCAAAGGCTACCACTAGAGCTACACAAGATATTCTAGTAAATATAAATGCAAGAGAGAGGATTGTGATTCTTATACCGACGGTGGAGTGAAGATGTTGCCAAACACCAAGATGATATACAATCAATCAATATTGACAACAACACAATATGAAGACCAATCACCGGGAAACAAGTGACACAATTTTTTTGTTCACCCGGTGTTCACTTGTGCACCGACAAGCTACGTCACCGGTTGTGTCGACCAACACTTAGATGGTTCCTCGGTGTGACCCTCAAGTCACTTGCCCCTCAAGGCACGCCCCGCAAGGCACCACAAGACACCACTCTCGAGTGAGGTAACTCAATGACACGCGCAATCCACTAGAGTTGCTTTTGGCGCTCCGCCGAGGAAAGCACAAGAACCTCTTACAATCAACCAGAGGTGGCCAAGAACAATCTCCTTCTCTTGCCAACGCCTCCAACAATTTCCAAGCCGGCTAGGAGCGGTACTCTCCAAGAGTAACAAGAAATCCACCGGCTAAACCACCCACAAGTGCCACTAGATGCCCTCAAGCTATGCAATGCACTTTGAGATCACTCAATCTCACTTTTGATTTGCAATCAAGCAAAAGAGATAAGTGAGAGGAGAAGCTCTAGCTCAAAGGATGCACAAGAATGTTAGAAATCACCAGCTACCTCCCCAAGGGCCGACCAACAAGTATTTATAAGCATCCCATCCGAATAGAGCCGTTATACCCCTTCACTGCGCGCTTTTCGGGATGACCGGACGCGCCGGTCATAACTGACCGGACGCGCTCAACCGCGTCTGATCCTCCAACGGTCACTGTGCCAACGGTCAAACCCCATGACCGGACGCGCCTCTCATAACGACCGGACGCGCCGGTCCCGAGTGACCGGACGCGCTCCAGTCAACGACCGGACGCGCCGATTGCACAGCACCGCGCGCCCGCGAAGTAACGACCGGACGCGCCCCTCGCAACGACCGGATGCGACAGTGCCCGCGTCCGGTTAGAGTCCAGTAAGCTCCCTCAACGATCGGACGCGTCCGATCGCGTGTGACCGGACGTGCCCCGCGTCCGATCGTCCTTGCGAACCGCAGTTCCTTCTGGGCACCTGACCGGACGCGCCGGTCCCGCGAGTGACCGGACACGCCTGTAGCAAACCCTAGCACCCGCGCGCCTGAATGCTGACCGGACGCGTCCGGTCATACCATGACCGCGTTCGGTGCAGCGTCCGGTCACCTCTGTGACCTCCGTTCGCCTTCGTTTCTTTTCCGACTTCCGGCGTAGTGGAAAATAGGCATTTCAAGTTCCAAAAACGCCTGAATCCCGCGCTCGCAAGCTCGGCGGGAGGGAGAGAGAGACCCAAACCCTCTCTACCGCTTAAACTTCATCGCCTTCGTAAATATGCCAACACCAACAAGTGATCACCACCTTGTGCACATGTGTTAGCATTTTCATAATTATTTTCGAAGGTTTTCCAGTTAGCTCACTAGGCCCTACATGCAATGCACTTCATGAATTCACCTAGTGGCACCCGTGCATCGAATAACCGATAAGATTTCCCCTCTTAATAGTTCGGCTATCCATCCTAAACCACTCACACCCTCTATGGTGTCTTAAGTGCAAAACAAAATGGCCCTATGGTTATACCTTTGCCTTGAGCCCATTTTGTTTTTCCAAAAGATATGATCCACTTCATATCACCACATGACCATCTCGATCCATCGACCTTGACTTCACTTGCTCTTCACCGTTGCATCGGTCCGTCGGCGCCAAGTCTTGCTCAAGCTTCACCATCGCATGGTCCTTCGCTTCGAAGCCTCGACTTGCCCTTCACCTTCACAACCGGTCCATCGAACCAAGCATCATCTCGGTCTTCATCATCTTGGTCACATGAGTTAATGTCATGTCTCATATTCAATGACCACCTTTATCTAAATCATCCACTTAGATACAAAGGTTAGTCCTATGTTTCATCAATTAGCTAAAACCAAACTAGGGACTTTTAGCTGGGCGCAGAAGATCAAGCGCCGTCCTCTGGTCCACGTGTACCCCACCAACTCCGTCAATTCCATACTCCGCGGGCATACGCATAACTCTTCTCACTGCCTGGATGGCACCACGTACGTTCGTCTAATATGTCAGTGACGGAATGCAGAGACGCGTACAACCTGATAAAGTAGGACCAGACGCTATAAATAAACGGGTGGACTCCGCCCGGCATGATGAGCTACTGCATCCTGACCGTCCACGTGTACCCTTCCGGCCTAAATACCCTACACGCACCGGACGGACTTTCTACCTCTGTTACTGACACTGGGGCTCACTCAACTTCTGCCCCACATGTCAGTGGGGAATTGGTTTGGAGCAGCGTAACGGGAGGCGCAGGGGCACGAAGGCGGAGTGGGGAGAGCCGCAACCCATCGTGAAAATGCAAAACCTACAAAACTTTGTACCTTCTAGTGTAGCGTCCATGCGGGGCCCGGCCTTGCGTGCCCCACATGCCTGTGGTTGTGAACGGAGGCGGGTTAAGTTCGGTCTGGGTGGACGCGGATCGGTCGCATAGATTATGTGGTGCGGGATTAGCGAGCGATCGAGCTGTCCCCTGCCTGTGCAAAGCTCTTGCCTCTTGCGCCTTGCTAGCTGCCTAGCTTTGCTTGCTCCCTCCCTCCTCTAGTCCTCTTCCTCGTCGCCTCTTCTCTGATTTTTCCTGCTGTGTGCCGGAGTAGAAGGCTAGGCGCGAGGGGAGGAGGGTGCTGTGCTCAGCCAGAGGTCATCGGCGCTACGCAAGCGCGCTGCCTGGGTACGTATCTCTTCTCGCCTCGCCTCTCTCGAGCTCTGCTTGGTCTGGTCGGAGGTTTCGTGAGCACTAGTTCTTCGCTCGTCTCTCGGTCGGTCTCTGTAGTAGTATCGATGCTTCTTTTCATCTTTTTTGCGTGTGATTAAGCTGGGGACGGCCGCCTCTCACGGTGAATTTAGTGGGAATTTGTGGGGGGTGAGGAGATTTCGGCGAGCTGCTGAGAAACGCGAAACCGTTCTGTTTTTTCTGTGTGAAATTCGAGTCCCCAAAAGACGATGGGTACCCAAAGACGATCCTGTAGTTCCAGACTCTAATAAGCTCGACAGAGATGTTCGGTGAAGGTTGTTGGCCCTGGTCTCTCTTCTCCGCACTTTTTCCTCCACTCCTCGTGAGTCCGCGCTGTGATTTGCCGACGACGAGGAGTGAAGTGAGCTCCTCTTTTTGTGATGTGAGGAATTTTACGGGGTTCGTTGCTGCTTTGACGTACGGTATATTTCGCCTCCGATTTTCCTTTTCTGTCGGAGATTTGTGCGGTCTAAAAACGAAAAGTAGGAGAAAGGGGGAAAAGGGAACAGGAGGGTATTTAGTCACTGGTAGAGTTGTTACTTGCAGCCAGAGGATCCCAGAGTATTTAGGGGGCCTGTTTTGCTTTGGCGAATTCACTTATAATATGCTCCCAGCATGCGAGAAGTGACAACTGCTTTCGAGTTTCGAGTAGAGTATATTTGTTAGTAACTAGTACTATTGTTTAGTCTAAGACGCATAGCCTCTTCTTGTTTTGTTGATAGTGGTTACACTTTACATTACTTCCTTTGTCCACAGACTAATCCTGTTTGTTTTCTCATGTAGAACTGATTAGCGGCTTTCCCTTTAGAACAGATTTATTAGTGATTAAGTATGTTCTTTCGACTACATTAGGCTGTAGATAATTTACTGTTTCACTTTTTCCCCACTAATGTCTTTAGTGATATCAAATGTTTCAACAGTTGGCCTTTTCCTACTGGAACTGCAGTACTTTGAACATGCTTTTTGCAAATACTTGCATTAAGGATGAATAAAATGTTAAGCAACGACTGTTTAGGGACACAGGAGCCTCATACATTTTGCAAGACCACTGAAACATTGGGACATTCACACCCTCAAGAGATTACACCCGATAAAACAGCGGCAGGGTCAACACTAATAAGTCATCAAAATGGTAAAGTCTGCATAGTTTCCAGTCTCATCTACCTGGCTAGATTCATTTCAATCTTTCCTACTGTCATTGAATTGTGCTTTTCCTGCTTGGAGTGTATATGTGGTCAAAGCAGCTCCACAAAAGATAATCTGTACTCTATTCTATTCTATAGGCTGCACCTTCATAGTCTGTAACTCTGAGTAAATACACTACCTGAAATGCAAAAAACTCAGTTCTGGCCATGTTACCGGTACTGAGTACTGACACTGCTGATATTTTGACTGAACGGTACTTTGTAACATGAAAGGAGACGTACTGCATCCATATGTGATTAATCCTGTTATCTCCGGCCAAGATGACAAATACTGTTCTAAGCTCACAGAAACGTTAAATTAAACAGAACACAAAGTTTCACTAACAAGTTTTAGTCGTCTTAAGGAAATTGTCAAGTTGGAGTTTCACTTGATTTTTTAAAAATATCCACATCTTTTTTTTTTATTCAGAAGAGGGAAATGTCAATATACGGTTGAGAACTAACCCATTTGTGGCTTGTAAGGTAGAACCGGAAGCATCTTTGTTGTGTCAAAGTGGAAAAGAGAATGTTCTAGTTTGTGTGTTCAAATGGTGTACTCCATCCGTCCCTAAATATCTGTCGCTATTGGTGTGCGTGCTACGAGTTTGACTCGATTTGTAGAAAATGCGTGCAACATTTGTATCTTTCAAATATTAAAAAACTAGATTCAAAGATCTTTCCAATGATACTAATTATGTACCATAAATATTAATATTTTTAATATATATTTAGTCAAAGTTGTTTCTCGGGAAGCGAAAACGACAGATATTTAGGGACGGAGGGAGTAGGTGAATTAATATATTGTGAAGTAGTCTAAGATACGGGTTTTAGTTGTTCTTCGTATTGCAATATGCTGCACAAATGTTATTGTTATAAATGTCATTATGCTGGTACAGTGGTACTGCATAACATTATTTTTATTATTGTAAGTTTATGTTTTTATAAAATAGGAAGAATTACAGTGAATGTTTTGTCCTGATCACCAAAACTCAAGTTTGAATAAATCTGTGCAGCCTCTTCCCCTCCCAAAATTATTAACTTTATCTTCTGTTCTAGAATCTAGGGCCTTCAGCACAAAATTAGTTGGGTACAGCATTACTGTATGGCTTATGTTACACTAATCCATATTTACAGTATGTATTGAGATGCACTTTCACAAGCACATGGAGATTTGAACTTGATCTGGGAAAACATAATTTAGCATATTAGTACCAATTATTGCTGGACTGGAAGAATGTGTTATAACTTTTTTCTTCCTTCCCTTTTTGCAGTGTGCTGCACTGCCGAAGTATCAGGGGAAAACGCGGAAATCATGGAAATCAGCTTATTGCATGATGAATCCGATGCAGGAACCACCAGTTTGCTGCCACTGCCATTGTTGTCATATGGTCCAAGATCAATGGTAATTAACCTTTATTTTCCTTTCAGAAAGTTCCTGTGGACACCAGCATAATTGCACCACTAAAGTTTAGTTCTCTCTCCATACTGGCTTCTGCTTCCCAGAAGCAAGTTATCTGAGTAACTGAGTTCATACTCTAGTCTCAAAAATGGAAGAAGAGTGGAAAAAGAAAACACAAACCAACCTTGACACAACACCATGCATATTATCAGCCAACCACAAAGCCCAGTTCTTGAGCTTTGTACTGATTCCAGCTAATACCACAGCAGCTGCGTTTAGATTATCAAACAACTTCCCTCGATCAAATCATTTTGGATTTAGTTCTCTTAGATTTTCTTTCTAGGAGTATTTAATGAACTCTATCATGAAAAGCTTCAGTTATTTTTTAGAATTTTCTTTGCTGGTAAAGAAAAGTTGAAACTCATAAAAAAAACCACATTTTTAATTTTGAAATGCGCTGGTGAACAAATGTTATATTTGTTATGAACGACGTATGAAATATGAAGTAAAACGAAATCAATCACAGCGGAGACACACGATTTAACGTGGAAAACCCCTCCAATGCGAAGGGAAAAAACCACGGGTGCCAACAATAGTCTCTTGGACTATTCAATTAAACCAACTAAGCTTGAGCATAACTCAAACTTAGCAACAGGAACAGGCTTTGTCATCATATCAGCAGGATTATCATGAGTACTAATCTTGCATACCTTCAGCTTACCTTCTTCAATCACATCTCGCACAAAATGATACTTGATATCTATGTGCTTAGTTCTCTCATGGAACATCTGATCTTTAGTGAGGTAAATTGCACTTTGACTGTCACAGTGCAAACTTATGCAAGATTCAAATCCACTGAGTTCAACGTACAAACATTTCAACCATATCAATTCTTTGCACGCTTCACAAATAGCCATATATTCTGCTTCAGTAGTAGACAAAACAACAACAGACTGTAACGTAGCCTTCCAACTCACAGCACAACTGCCAACAGTAAACACATAACCAGTAATTGACCTTCGTCTGTCCAGATCAGCAGCATAATCAGAATCCACATAACCAATGAGGCCCTTATCAGTTCTTCCAAACTTCAAACAGGAATTTGCTGTGCCTCTGAGGTACCTGAAAATCCACTGAATTGCCCTCCAATGTTCTTTGCCAGGATTAGACATATATCTACTAACAAGACTCATAGCATATGACAAATCTAGACGAGAGCAAACCATGACATACATCAAAGACCCAACAGCATTAGAATAAGGAACCCTTGACATGTACTCAATCTCTGCATCTGTACTAGGACACTGAGCAGCTGACAACTTAAAGTGAGGTGCAATAGGGGTACTAACAACCTTAGCATTTTGCATGTTGAAACGCTGAAGAACTTTCTTGATATAATTTTGTTGACTAAGAAATAGTAAACCAGATTTTCTGTCTCTACTAATTTCCATACCAAGAATTTTCTTAGCACTACCAAGATCTTTCATATCAAACTCACTACTTAACAACTTCTTTAACTTAGTGATTTCATTCTTCCTCTCGGCAGCAATCAGCATATCATCAACATATAACAGCAAATATATAAGTGATCCATTAACATGCTTGATGTAAACACAGCTATCATATCTAGATCTTTTGAAACTGTGTGACAACATAAATGAATCAAACCTTTTGTTCCACTGACGAGGGGACTGTTTCAAACCATACAAGGAGCGCTTCAACTTGCACACATATTTTTCCTTGCCAGGCACTATGAACCCTTCCGGTTGGTCCATGTATATGTCCTCCTCTAGCTCTCCATGCAAAAACGCAGTCTTCACATCTAACTGCTCAAGCTCAAAATCATGTGAAGCAACAATACTCAAGAAAGTACGAATTGAACTGTGTTTTACCACTGGAGAGAACACATCATTATAGTCAACACCCGGAATATGACTGTAGCCTTTTGCAACTAACCTTGCCTTATACTTTGGAGGCTCGCTTGGAGATAAACCCTCCTTTCTCTTTAAGATCCACTTGCAGTTTATGGTCTTCTTTTCCTTAGGCAAAGGAACAACCTCCCATGTACTGTTCTTCTCAAGAGACTGCATCTCTTCATGCATAGCAGAAATCCAATTTTCACTATCAGCACAACGAACAACTTCTTTATAGGTTGCTGGCTCATGAACATTCTCCACCTGTTCAGCACAACTCAAAGCATAGTAAGACAAATTATATTCTTCGATAAGACGTTTAGGAGGTACAACTGTCCTTGTTGACTTGCGTTGAGCAATAGGTAATTCCTCCTGTAGCTGCAAACTAGGAGGAGTTTGCTGAACATCATCATGAGCATCATCATCAGCAATATCATTATTATGGTCATCCTGCTCATCAGCAGGCTCCACCTGCACACCTATATCATCATCAACATGCTCCACCTGTATGCGCATACTCTGCAGCTCTTTTCTGGAACATGATCTGAGGGCAAACTGTCAGTAAACATCACAGATTCATTGAATACAACACTCCTGCTCATAAAAGTCTTACCTGTTTCAGGATTCCACAATTTATAGCCTTTGATTCCCGAACCATAACCAAGGAAAAGACACTTAACAGCTCTAGGCTCTAATTTTCCATTGTCAACATGAGCATAAGCAGTGCATCCAAAAACTTTTAACTGTGAATAATCAGCAGGCGTACCAGACCATACCTCAATAGAAGTTTTCTTATTTAGTGGAATAGAAGGTGACCTGTTTATCAAGTAACAGGCAGTATTAGCAGCTTCAGCCCAAAAACGCTTGCTCATCCTTGCATGAGACAGCATGCAACGGGCCTTGGAGATAATGGTCCTGTTCATCCGTTCTGCCACACCATTCTATTGTGGAGTATGGGGTATGGTGTGATGCCTAACAATGTCTTCCTGTCTGCAATAATCATTAAAGGCATGCGAACAAAATTCTCCACCATTATCAGTACGAAGCAATTTTACCTTCCTTTCAGTTTGTCTTTCTATCATTACTTTCCAGTTCTTAAAAGCAGCAAAAGTATCATCTTTCTGTTTTAGAAAATAAGACCAAACCCTTTTAGAGTAATCATCAATAATTGTAAGCATGTAACGAACACCACCTAGTGAGGGCTTCTTAGAAAGACCCCATAAATCAGCATGAACATAATCAAGAGTACCTTTGGTGGTGTGAATAGAAGTGTTGAACTGTACCCTCTTATGCTTGCCGAAAATGCAATGCTCACAAAAATTTATCTTACTCGAAGTGCAGCCTTTCAGTAGGTTTCTCTTTATCAAATCTGTCATACCATGGTGACTCATATGTCCCAAACGCATGTGCCAAAGGTTAGTTTTACTAGGTTCATCATTAGTAACAGCAGCAGCAGCGGAATCAGAACCATGTAAAGTACACCCTCTAAGGACATATAACTTTGCAGAATTAAGATCACCTTTCAAACAGACAAGAGAACTTTTTGATACCTTCAGAATGTCATCTGAACCGGAATATTTGTAACCTTCTGCATCAAGCGTGCTCAATGAGATAAGATTCCTGGACATCCCTGGTATATACCTGACGTTTTTCAGCGTGCGTGTCATGCCATCATCAGTCTTGATCTGAACTGATCCAATCCCCACGACGTCACATGGGTTATCATCTCCCATCCGCACAACATCCCCTTTCTGCACAGACTTATATGAACTAAACCAATTTCTGTTAGTGCAAATATGAAATGAACATGCGGAATCTAGAATCCATTCATCATGACCAGCAACACAACCAGCAAGCACTATCAGACAATCTCTAGAATCATCATCAGACGCAGCAGCAGCAACAGAGACCTTACCAGCCGACTTGTTTTTTCTCTTCTCCTTATTCTGTACTTTTCTGCAATCCTCAACATTATGATTTGTCAGCTTGCAATAAACACAGAACTTTTTATTACCATGCGGCTTGGACTTTGAACGGTCTCTCCTCTCGTAGTTCTTTCTACCATCAATGCTATCATATGAGGATCTGTTATCAGTTCTGCCTCTCACATGCAACGCTTCGCCCTTTGAGGACGACGTTCCGTCATGCTGCACCATAACTTTCATCTTCTCCTTAGACTGGAGAGCCTCATAAACTTCCTTTAGGGTTAGTTCATCACGGCTCAAAAATATGGTGTCACGAAAATTTGCATACGAATTTGGCAAAGAACATAACAGTAGAAGACCTAAGTCCTCATCATCATACTTCACCTCCATCGACACTAGGTCGGCCACGATCTTCTTGAATTCAGCGATGTGGGTCATCACCAAATCCTCCTCCTTCATCCTCAGAGTGAACAGCTTCATCTTCATCTGCATCTTACTGGTTAGATCCTTGCACATACAGATCGATTCCAGTTTCAGCCATAGTTCTGCAGCAGTTTTCTCTTTCAAACACTCCTGCAAAATATCATTATGAAGATGTAACTGAATTAGGGCGAGAGCTTTCTGATCCTTGTGGATCTCCTCAGGAGTCCAATCGGCCTTCCTCTTGCCGAAGTTATCCAGCGCCTCATCGTAGTCATGAGTCTGCGCCAGAATTCTCCGCATCTTGACTTGCCATAGCGAGAACCGCGTGTCGTAGTTCAGCAGCGGAAGATCGAACTTCATCGACGTCGTCATGAACCCTACAGCAACCGAAGCTCCGGTACCACTTGTTATGAACGACGTATGGAATATGAAGTAAAACGAAATCAATCACAGCGGAGACACACGATTTAACGTGGAAAACCCCTCCAATGCGAAGGGGTTTCTATCTTTTGTTGTTCAGGATGATTGGTTGATTTATGATACAAGATGAATTTTGTCTCAAGGTGGAGTTTGTTGGAGTTGTTCCAAATTCACTGCAAGATATAGGCCGGGCTTCTGACGGAGCGAAACGGAGGCCCGTAAAAGCCGAAGGCTGGGCCGGAGCGTAGCGGAGTCTGAAGCCGGCCCATCAGGCCGCGCCCGTGCACACACGGGGGGTGCGGGGGGCGGAGCCCCCACGGTACGGTACATATATACCTTTGCTAGGGTTTCTTGGAGACTTGATTCTCTTGTAAGCCGCCACAGGCGTGTAACCCAAAACTCTTGAAATAGTGAGATTGTTGCTGGCTGGTGCCTGTGGTTTTTCCCCTTCGCATTGGAGGGGTTTTCCACGTTAAATCGTGTGTCTCCGCTGTGATTGATTTCGTTTTACTTCATATTCCATACGTCGTTCATAACAATATTTGGAAATGGTAAAAGCATTAGGATGAGGTAGGACAAAGCCAATTACAGTCTTTAGTTTTTAAACTCGCAATACTCTAACAAGCACTGAGTTTGTCAAACCAGTATTTGCAATTACAAATTATAAAAATTCTGCTCTATAACAAACCGTGCAACTCAAATAGTTGGATAATAATGGTCTGATTTGTCATAATGCAGCTGCTAGTGCTCTCGATTATCAAGCTGTGAGCGCTCTGCTTAGAAACAATAGTATATCAGTAGAAGTGAGTGGAATGATCTTTCTTAGCATCAATACGTCATTATGTAATTTCCTACAGAACTGCATCTTTGTTTCATTATGTTTTGAGATGTTATGCAGTACTGAATACTAAACCTATTACAAAATATTTTTCAGGTTCCAATACAAGTACCATCGTCATCAGACCTTGAGAGTATCCTGTCACCAGATCCAATCTACAGTGATGTTCAGTTGAAAGAGATAAACTACAATGCTGCAGGTAACACGGCTTAGCTTCCTAGTTTTCTGTGTTAACTTGATTTCAGGTGTCTATACATTTACATTCCCGTATTGGATGTCTTGGCTGCTTTGACATTTGTACTTTTTATCAGTTTGTGTTTTTTAGTTCATCCAATAGTTGGTTGCTGAAGGCCCTGATTATTCTTCATTGACTTTTCTTTTATTTATCTGTCAATTGCAGCAATGGATGAAAGCACTGAGTTCCTTCACCTGATTCTTAGTGGCAATGATGAAGGATACAATACCACAACTGAATTACAAGTTTGGGATGTTCTGGACTTCTATGTCTCAGAAAACTTTTCTGCTCTCCAATTTGATAGTTTGATGGGTTTTACAAATGAAGTTAGTACTTCCTACAATGATTGTATGAATTTAGTTGACATGGTAGAGCGGCCCGTGGCTCGTCTGTCTCTAGATGATACACCAAAACCAAGTAACAGTGACGATGTGGTTCCGGCAGACAATGTCACAATGGACCCTGATGAAACATCCTTATACCTTCAGACAAAACCAACAGATTCAGAAACAGAAAGTAGTTCTGCCGCAGGAGATGTTGAAACTGAATATCTAGATCAAAAGCTACTTTCTAGATGTCTGCCTGATTTAATGGATGTTGACTCGCCCAACTGCTTACTGAAAACACCAGTGAGAACAAAACATGTGACTCTTGTGCTTGATTTGGACGGTGAGCAGCACTAACTTCTCAGGGAATATTACTTTTGAATGTGGCTTTTAATTTCTGGTACTTTTCAGTATCTGTTCACTAGCTACTGGCATGTTATCATTATTTTTCGGTTAATATTTTATGCTATTTGCCTGTCATGATCAGGAATGTGGAATTCAGTTGTAATATAAACATTTTTACTCCAATATTCTTTGTATGATAGTCTTAACGGTTTCTCATATGCAGAGACTCTTGTACACTCAACACTGGATCACTGCGACAATGCTGATTTTACCCTAGAAGTTTTCTTTAATATGAAAAATCACACAGTGTATGTGAGAAAAAGGCCTTACCTGAAAATGTTTCTTGAGAAGGTTGCTCAGATGTTTGAGGTTGTTATTTTCACAGCTAGCCAGAGAATCTATGCTGAGCAACTTATAGATAAACTTGATCCTGATGGAAAATATATCTCACGGCGTATTTATCGTGAATCTTGTATATTCTCTGACGGATGCTATACAAAGGACCTGACAATTCTGGGGATCGACTTGGCAAAAGTTGCAATAGTTGACAATACTCCACAGGTACAATCCCTTTCCAATATATAAGGTTTATGCTTTATCTGTTTCCCTTTTGGTTACTTTATCTTGATCTCTGGTAAGTCTAGTCTATCACTATATATTGTGATATGTTGGTCTCAGCTATTTCCTTCTGAACTAGAGGTGGCAAGAAACTAAACTATCTTTTCATCAGAGCCTTTCTTGCTATCTTAAAGTATTTATATACTATATATATTCATTACTTTTTGTTAATTAATTGGAGCATTTCTTTGTCCAGGTTTTCCAGTTGCAAGTGGACAACGGCATACCAATTAAGAGCTGGTTTGATGACCCCTCAGATCAGGAATTGATCGATTTACTCCCGTTCCTGGAGAGCCTCGTGGATTCAGCGGACGTGAGGCCAATAATTTCAAAGACCTTTCATGACAAACTTGAGCAGAATTAGTTTTAGAGGCGTACAGATGTATCATCCAGTGAACCTGTCGCTGAAGTTAGCTTCGCTCCACAGGTGCAGGCCATTCTTGGGAAGTTAGGTATAGGGATCAAAATTCACCATTTATGTTATGTTAGCTGTTACAAATAGCAAGCATAAACTGCAGTCGTCGATGAAAATGGCTTGTATATGTATGTCCCTTCGGGTTTCCGTGTCACAGATCATTGTACAGAGACGAACAATAGTGCTGAATAAAGTGATCTGAGTGCAATTTTGCTGATGAGGACGCCTCAAGCAGGAACATGCTTAGCCATGCTTCTGTTTATAATAACGTGAATTCCAGTCAAAACTCGTCGCTTTATCTACTTTTGAAGTAGAGTCTAGTGGAGCTGTAGGATAATTTTTACCGGGATTTGATGTATGTTCGTGGGTTATTTTCTCCGTTTAGTAACCAGAGTCTAGTGATCAGATTTTATCATGTTTCATGAGAATTATTAATTTAGAAATTCCTTTAAAACACCTGAAGCAATCGTTGTCACTAAGACCTTACGTTGCTTGAAAGCGATGCCAAGACTGAACTGGTCGTT
This sequence comes from Saccharum hybrid cultivar R570, assembly GCA_038087645.1. Taxonomy (NCBI): domain Eukaryota; kingdom Viridiplantae; phylum Streptophyta; class Magnoliopsida; order Poales; family Poaceae; genus Saccharum; species Saccharum hybrid cultivar. The sequence continues at coordinate 2,843,865 of JAQSUU010000100.1, forward strand.
GCAGATGACGCTTTCCGTGTCCAATTGACTAAGTATTTTGATAGCCTGGGATAGACAGCTCAACGGAAACAAGCGAATGCTCGAGTTTTACCTACCGATTATTACGACACTGCACCTAATATAGTTCAAGATTAATGGGCAACATGTTCTTGGAGCTAGTTCAAGATCGATCTGCAAACATTCATACCAAGCAAATTTTTGCTATATCTTTGTATCTTTCTGAAGTGATTCTGATGTAGCACATGATATTTGAGAAACATCTCTATACAATATTTAAAACGTTAATGTTCCTTCCTTTCCCTTCTGCCTCCTCGCTCTAGAAAAGAAATTGGCGCCTAAATTACCCAGATTACAAGCCGCTGGACTACCCCTTCAGTGTGCCACCAAGGGCACTTCTCAGGCACAGGCAGATACAAGCTGGTGCCCTAAACAGAACAAACATGTTGACACGCTTCATGCCGGCAACAGCGGTTCCTGTTTTCCTGACCACACAGGAACCCTGTACTGCTCTGCACTCTAAACTTGGCAGCATCCAGCCAAAGGTTTGATTGGCCGCTTCATTATCGATGTGATGTTTAGCCACCTGAAGGCAGCATAGCTCCAGCAAAGGCACGTAGGATTCACCATAACTCGGCCATGATCCAGTCACTAATACATGCTTGACATGCCAAACGGAACAACACCGACCTTTCTGTGAGTAGTTGCTGCCACTCCTGCTGCAGTAGCAGCAATGCCGTTGAGTGATCTCGTGTACAAGTTTGTCTCGGCTGTTAGCCTATCAGAAGAGTCACCTTTTTGCCCTGCCGACAGATGATGAAAAGGGGGTGCTCTCATGTCCAGAGCAACATCAGACACAGCTGTACGGTTTGCGCAGGCATAGGCCTGCTGATGCAGCGTATACCTTTCAGCCTGTGATGGCTCGGAGCAAGCTGGTTTGCCATGTGTCTGATAATAACCAAATGTTTGTGGGATTTGTTGTTGGGGAGGATATCCTGAGTTCATTGCCAACCTTCGTGTGTCATAGGGGTCTTTGGTGTCTCCATTCTGGTAAGGCATTACTGGACCAACAACCCTTCCTGGTCTCGCTGCAAAAAGATAAACAGCATATAGTTAGACCAATATCAGCCAAAGGTTTACATGACACAAACCAAAAGGTACCTGTTGGCACTCTTTGTGGAGCCTGTGACGTTCTTGGGAGATTGCCGGAATATTTTTCTGTCTCCCAAGGATTTCTGTAGGACTCATCAGATGAAGGCCTTTCCCTAGATGGGCCAATACGGGGTTGTTCCTTGACAGGAATTGGAGCTGAGTGAACAATAGTAGACCTGCAAAAGGCAGGTTAACCATTTAAGATAAAAGAAAATAAGAAAGTGCACAATTAGGAAAGCAAGAAATTCAAGCATACTTAGTCTGAATGACTCTGAATGCTTACTAATCAACCACGAATAATAGCACTTTACACCATTCTGCTGATAGTGTTAAATTCAAGGGGAAATGTTATGTTTGCTATTTATCTCGGTTCCTGATATCCCAATATGAGGTGCTTATAACTACTGAAACATTTAAAATTCACCTTGGCCTAATTGTTAGAATAAACTGTAGCTGTCACTCCTCTTTCAGTACTGTTCTTAACATTTGGTACAGCAGGATGAAGCAAGAAATGAATCATGTTCATTTTGTTCTCCTAACTTCAGCAACAACAACAACAACATAGCCTTTTGTCCCAAGCAAGTTGGGGTAGGCTGTTCTCCTAACTTCAGCACCTGAATATAAATGTGTTTTCATTTGTAGCTGGTTCACCTTTGCTGCCAGGACAGGTGTGGCAGATGCATGTATTTCAAAGTGCGGCCTTTCTTTATATAGAATTTGGAAAACATTTATTCACCAGTCATAATATAGGCCAAAGTAAAGAACCCTAACAATTCAATCATGAGTTATGCTTCAGTGTTTTTCCACTATGACCATGCAAAGCATGCAAAATACAACAAAAGATAAGTATGATGAAGAGTACAGAGTATACAGTTTAACAATTACCTTGGAAGAGAAGTATGTTTTCTTTCCATTGGAATAACAGGTCCGTTTCCACTATTTTCTTCAAGATGAGCAAATTGCTTCCTAAATTGGTCGACAGCACTGCATAAACAAGCGCATAAGTTTTAGGAGCAGAATTAATATAAAACATACATGAATGTGCAAAAGCACCATGTGTTTATGTTCAAATGTACAAGTGCTACAACCTTGGGTACAGAAAGGTTGTCCTCTCCGTGCCATTGATATAGTCTTTGAGCAGTTGTGGATGATATTCCAATATCTCACGGAATATCAGCTCCCTAATGTCTTCTTTTGTCACTCTTCTCCGTTCGAACTCAAACTCCATCTTTGTGATTGGTTGACAGGATGGCTCTCTCTCAACCTTGGCTAGCCCTTTAAAGTATGGATGAGCCAATGCCTAAAAAAACATCAAAATTAGTCACAATTTGCCCACAAAAGGCCAAAGATGAACATAAGTCTGCATTAGACTCTGGAGCAACATAATTACCTCCTCTGCAGTTGGACGATCTTTTGGATCAAATGCTAAAAGCCTTTGCAAAAGATCCAAGGCTAAAGGATCTGCATTGGGAAACTTCTGTGAGAACGAAATTGTCTCTTTCTTTCTCATGCTACTTAGATACCTCCTTGCTTTCTCATTCCGGACCTGGGAATAAAAGAAACAATTAATACCAGATTTCAAAGCCATCAAAAAGATGCTCACCAGAGAAGCTGCACAATGTTGCTAATTTAATCTGTACCCTACCCGAGAAATTGTATCCATAGATGGCGTGCCTAGAAGGTCAGTCATCAAATCTAACTGATGGACAACATTTTTACCAGGAAACAAAGGTTTCCCTGTTAGCACCTCAGCAAAGATGCATCCAATGCTCCAAATGTCAATGGCCGGTGTATACTGCAATGTGAATAACAACTCATTTGCATGAACAACATCAGAGTAGGCAACAATTGGCATGATAATTTACTTTTATCACTATCTGTATATGATGTTAGAAGTTATTTAAACATTATGATACCTGAAATGCCTTTTGATATTCGTAATACCACTACAACAATTTGTATCATCAAAAGGTCAATGAATCCAAAACAGATTTGACCTATATTGGTTTTAGCTTAATGTTTCAACCAAAGTTTTAACCAAAGGACATTGTGATGTACCACACATCCTACCTTTGAAAAGAAGGATCCACAGAGCTCTGGAGCTCTGTACCATCTTGTTGCAACATAATCCTGCAGGCAAATGAACACAGAAACATCATTATTCATTTATTCATTAAGACCAGCTCACATTCAGTAGACAGAAACAAAGATAAATGAAACTAAGAGAAGAAAAATATTTCAAAGAACATACTGTCCAGAAGATCGTTGTTGGGGTATCATTGAATGCAACTCGTGCTAGTCCAAAATCACAAATTTTCAGTTTGCAGTTAGAATTTGCTAATATATTCTTTGGCTTCAGGTCCCGGTGATAAACGTTAGCTGCAGTTAACACAGATATACTATCAGCAATGAACATATGCAGGCAAACTAGCATCTGCATAGATTATTTATACAGGTTTATTTCGTTAAGTACTGCCTCGGTTCCGAATTATAAGACGTTTTAGCTTTCCTAGATACAGTACTTCTATTATGTATTGAGACATAGTGTTTATCTAAGTGCGTAGCAAAAGCTACGTATCTAGAAAAGCCAAAACGTCTTATAATTTGGGATGGAGGGAGTATTATTATGATGCCTTGACACAACAGAATACAGCAATGAACATATGCAAACAAAAGAAGCATGTAACATTATTTAGCAAATCTGATCTCTGTAGTAATACTGAGTTTGAAAGGTGTCACAAAGCGCCACATGAACCTATTTATCACTATTAACCTGATCCAGATCCAGACCTAAAGGACAATAGAACATACATGCACCTATAGATACGCTACTCGATAAAAATATCTAGAACCTAAAAATGATGTCTTGGAACTGAGCCTAGCTCAGTTAAGGCGTCCCCAACGGGCGTCGAAGTCACTAGCTGAGATTCTCACCGACGTGGAGGTTAGAGAAAACGAAAAACAACCTCGCTAGTGACTCCTTCATCGCTGGTCTCGCTCAACAAATGAGGTGAGAGAAGATCAGCTTGGAAGAAAACGAACCAGATTCCAACCGCACCCTCCCTCCTCCTGGCTCCCGCATGGCTAATCCCAGTGGTAGATCCAAACGTCGGCGCATACTTGCGGGAAGACTAGCAGCCAGCGACGCATGCACGTGGTGCCACAAACTGGGTAGCTCACGCTCGCGGGAGCCCTGCCGCTGCCGTGCCCTAGCTGTGGATCCAAATCTGTGAGAAGTGGCTAGGAGGATGGAGCGAGCGGGGAGGCCATCGGCACATGGCGGCTGCGTGGGAGTATACATGGTCGGCGAGTGGCAGCGCAGGAAGAGAGAAGGCCGGCTGGTAGCGGCGGCGATGCAGAGCTGATCTGCTCGGTGGTGCCTGGGTCCACATATGGATCATAGAAGCGGTTGGAGAGAAGGGAGAAAACTAAAAAACCCTCAAGTGTGGGGCCCATGAGGTGATGTGTGGGGGTAGGACAACCCCCGGCCATTGCATTAAGAAGACCTTCTCACGCAGATTGAGAGAACTCCCGAACCCCTGCCCCACCCATACACAGCGGCACCGTAGCCCATGTGAGAAACTGAGAACGACCACGATCGGGGCCAGACCTTAGACCTCCGCTTTGGCGTGGGACAAACAAGGAGATTTTTTTTAACCCCAGCCTGAAATTTCGCTCCCATGAGGAGTCAAACCCAGAGGAGTGCTACTCAAGCCATCTAACCCACTCAGCTAAAGGCCCTTTCGCAGCTTAAATAGCTAACAACCAGCGATTCCCGTCGAGGACGCCCTTAAGAGGTGCAGGTGTACATAAATGCACCTATGGATACGCTACTATAGATAAAAATATCTAGAACCTAAACATGATAATGAGAGTCCTCTTCAAATAAATTTGGGTACGTATTTCTTTTTATTGTAATGCTACCTAGTTCCTCCTAGGTTGGTCAATCTTTCAATTGATTTATAAGGTATCTAAGAACATCTCAAGCCTATGATAGATTCACTGAGACGAAACCAGCCAAGATGGCAAATATACCATGTACCATTTATTTAGGCTACGATTTTCTTCAGTTCCTGACTTCACAAACTTCGCATACCAGAAATATAAGACTTCACAATGTAGTGACTAATGAGGGTTCCATCCTAGTTATTTAATAGAACAAAATAATGAGGAAATAAAAAATATATTTTATAGTAAACATGATTTCTTGTTCCTCCACCATATGAAATGAAAAAATGATTAAAAGAAGAGTAGAATTTGAATTATTTTGGGTGCATTTGAAGGCAAAAGCTTGTTGAATCAAGCATATCACTATTTGCAACTAACATTTTAGCTACCAATTATACTGTAAAATATTAAATGAGAAATGAAAGGATAATTGAACCAACCATAAATGGAATGGTGCACAGCAAAAAAAATATTTAAATAGAAGGCACTGGCTCAATTTATTTTCACTGCAAAGCACTAAGCACATGATGTCATTAATAATCATATGACATACAAACCTATATCTTCCAGGAAAACAATGCATATCTAATAGCAACACTCCCCTTACCTGTGTGGATGTATTTCAGAGCACGGAGCAGTTGGTAGAGAAAGAACTGATAATGTTCCTTTGTCAAGTCATCATTAGCCTTGATAACTTGGTGAAGATCAGACTCCATAAGTTCAAAAACAACATAAATATCTTTGAAATCCCGTCTTGATGGAGGCAACATAATATGTTTGATCTCAACAATATCTGGATGTCTTAGGAGTCTCAGAAGCTTGATTTCACGGAGAATCCGAGCAGCATCGGATATGTGCTCAAAGATGTCATGTATCTTCTTGATCGCTACTTTCTCTCCAGTGTGGACATCTATAGCGGAGCAGACCACCCCGTAGCTTCCTTTACCAATGACTTCCTGAATCTTGTATCGACTTGCATCCCCATACTCTGTGAAAAACTCTGCCTCCACGGAACTCTGCAAAGTTTTTGCAAAATTAAATTACTAAAGTATGTGTAATACACCGTTTAAGGTCCCCACAGCAAATAGTCTTCACAGATCAATGGACCATCAGTCAATCATATGGAAATAATCGATGTGAAACGGTAAATGCAGCATAACTCAAAAGGGGGGAACACAATTGGCTATTTGCAGAAAACATTGCAGGTATCCAGATACATATACATTTAATGTCCAAAATTCAAAGGGCCGACAATCATTGGGAAGCTAGAAGTAGCATCACCAAATGAATGCAAAGTTCAACTGGTTTGCCAACCAAGACTGCCTTTACAAGCAAGATCTTTAAGCACTCGTTGAAAACTGAAATCTTCGAACGCAAATCTTGTAAAGTCAAATGTTCATGCATAGATCGGGGCAAAGCCCAGAAGAAAAAGCAACAGCTTTTGCCCACCGACACGGCTAAACAGCGGCCCTTGTGTTTTGAGAGATGGCGTCTCGAGAGCACAGGATGCGGCCAACATTTGCATGTAAATCACGAGCTGCTGCTGCAAGAACGCACCCAAATTTCACCTTTTTAACCAAAAAAATAGATGAAATATTTTAGAACTCAACAAGGTGTGGTGGGGATGCAGAAAGCGCATAAAACAAAACAGCAAACAATGATTCTGTGTCCACAACCAGTGGAGTCAGTGGAGAGGAGGAGGGCATAATCATATCAAAGACTCAAAGATTCAAAGTCTGCAGGAAGAAAAAAGACTGGCGACCAACACAACCATGTCGAAAATTGACCTTTCTAAAAAAACAGCAACGAAAATTCAAACTTTGGAGTTTGGCACAGCATGGAAACGAGGGAGTAAGCACCGAAAGATCCTCAGCGCTACCAGAAGGCGGCTGGACCTTTAGAAACAACAAACAAAGTTTTGCATCAACGGAAACGGAGGAGAGAAACAAATTGTTCGGCAGGCGGACCGGAAACCAAAAATGAACGAAACAAAACGGTCGCAGGAACAGCTGAATCCCGACGAGACAGACTCAGACGCGCCCCAAATTGGCAGCGAAGTGATCGCGAAACGTACAGATCCGAGCCCACCTTCTTGCGCTGATCGTGCTGCATCTCGCCGGCCTCCGGATCTCGCACGGAACCTCCTCAGAAAACGCCGTACCGGCAAGGAAGGACAGCGAGCTCGGCTGGCTCTAGCTGGCTGGCCACCTCCGAGTGGAATCAATCCCAAAGAGAACGGTCAGGCACACGGCATTGGCTCGCGGTCGCGCCGCGCCGTCGAGGCCGAACGAACGCAGACACGCCGCTGGGCGCCCCCGCGCGTCGGGCGGGCGGATCGGCCAGAGCGAGAAGACGGCGGACAAGGAAGGCGGGGCCCCCGGGAGACCCTAACCCTGGCTGGCGACGCCGGCGCGCAGGGCAGGGCTAGGGCACCCTCCCTCTCTCTCCTCCTCCTCCTCCTCGTGGTTCGCACGAGCGCTCCGGGGAGGGGGGAATAGAGAGAGAGGAGGACCGAGGACGGGTGGTGGTGTGGGCTCTCAGCTCGTTTCGCTTTGTTTTGTTGCCATGAATCTAGGGGAGGAGCAAGGAGGGTCTCTCTTTGGACGGGATTACCCCCGGTTGGCCGCCCGTCGTGGGTCAGCTGGGTCGCGTGCGCCGTGCGGTGTGGTTTGGCCGCCGTCCGATCCGCGCATCGCAGCGCGCGTCTGACCTGACCTGGCCCCATTTATGGGCAGCATGAAAGGAGAGACGAAGGCTAGGCGGGTAAAATGGTGGGCGGTCACTAACGTGAACATTAAATATAGATGAAAAAAATTAATTACACAGTTTAGTAGAAAATTATGAGACGAATCTTTTAAGTCTAATTAGTTTATGATTAGATACTAATTGACAAATATAAACGAAAGTGCTACGGCCAAAACAAAGCTCGGTCTTATCCGCCTATATTGACAAATATAAACAAGCTCGGTCTTATCCGCCTATATTTAAGGCAGGTCAATCCTTTTTGCTTAGCACTCATTCATTACTATTCGCTTTCTCAATCCTGATCGCTAAATCTGTCTCTGTGTACATTTGGGTCCATGAATATCCTGTTTCAGAGTCTAGTATTTGGTTGGGTCGTGGGTTGTAATCTATTCTATACCTAATAATAAAGAGGCAAAATTTTAAGCTTTCTTTTTTTCGTCCATTCATTTTTTTCGTCCGTTTTCTTCTGACTACCGAACAATGGAGAGTTTCTTTTGTCCGGACTATATATATAACTCGTGCTCATACGAGTTAAAATAGCTCGCGTCTAGACCAATATAGAATAGGAATCCTAACCTAAATAGATTCCTCATATCCTGAGTACTCTAAATAGAACTCTTAATAATAAATAGAAAAGGATAAGAATTAAGTATTGATAGATAGAATCATAATCCAATTAGATCTCTCAGATCCCAAGTTGTGTCCGGAGATGTATTTGGTTTAGTTTTGTAGTTTTTTTCCTATACGAAACAGATGATCGAAAGCAATAATGAGAGTAATTTTGGATTGAGTCCGTGTGTTCCTCAGGCATGACCTTTTACTGGTTTTTCTATTTTCCAAATCTCCTATTAAATAAATATAGAAATAGAAAAATGATAAATGAAGGTCCTTACTAAACCACCGTGCCCAACTGCGGATTGAGTCCGTGTGTTCCTCAGGCATGACCTTTTTCTGTTTTTTTATTTTCCCAAATATCATATATTAAATAAATATTGAAATAGAAAAATAATAAATGTAGGTCCTTATTAAACCATCTATACTTGGCTTCGGTTAAAGAGGCAAAATTTCTTGCTCTTTTTTTGTCCATCTATTTTTTTTGTCCATCTTCTTCTAACTACCAAACGATGGAGAGTTTCTTTTATCCGAACTTATATATATAACACGTACTCATACGAGTTTGAATAGCTCACGTCTAAACCAATATGGAATAGGAATCCTAACCTAAATAGATTCCTCAGATTCTGAGTACTCTAAATAGAACTCTTAATAATAAATAGAAAAGGATAAGAGTTAAGTATTAATAGATAGAATCCTAATCTAATTAGATCTCTCAGATCCCAAGTTGTGTCCGGAGATGCATTTGGTTTAGTTTTGTAGTTTTTTTCCTATATGAAACAGATGATCGAAAGCAATAATGAGAGTACTATTTCCGGTGTATACTTACTTACGTACATGATTTCTGATTTGTTTAGTAATTTTTCGCCTTTATTTTTCTCCAACGTACTTACATGATTTCCAATTTGTTTAGCATTTTTTTGCTTTTATTTCTTCTCGTACATGATGATTTCCTAATAGTTCCCCTATTGGAGGACCAACGTTTTTGGTTGCTTTTGCATGAAACGAGTAAGCTGGAACCAATGAAAAATTAATTTGGTATGCAACTATTTGTTTTTAATGGAAACTAGAAATAATAATGGTTGTCCCTTCTCTTTTGAGTTTTTTTTGACGTCATTCACTTACTCCCTCTTTCTCTTTTTATATGTCGTTTTCACTTTTCGAGAAGTCAAACATACTTAACTTTGACTAAATACATCAAATAAAATATTAATATTTATAATACATAATTAGTATTATTAGATATATCATTGAATCTATTTTCATAATAAATTTATTTAGAAATACAAATATTGCTAATATTTTCTATAAACTTAGTTAAACTTGAGAAATTTTGACTAGCACAAATCCCACGACAACACTTAAATAGGGACAGATGGAGTATGTCATGTCCTGACATCCAAACCCACACACGACGCGTGTGGACATGTGGTTGTGACTCAAATTCAACCTTTAATTTGTCAAACTCACAATAGGTACACACAATAACACCTATTTTAGTTTAACTAATTTATTTTCAATTTCTCATAAGGATTAATCTTTTATTGCAGCCTTGATTTATTTGATTTATGGTTGGATAAAGCTCATTTATCAAATTGTACAAAAATAACTAACTTGTTATCACCAGTGGTATGGCACCGCGTAATAAAATGTTTGTCCCGTTGCAACGCACGAACATATTTTGCTAGTAAAAACTAAAAAGACTACATCGTGCTGTGAGCTATAAAAAATATTGTGAGATATAAGGTGTGAGAGAACTAAAAGGTGTTTGGTTGACAGGTGTGAAACATAGGTCTAGTAAAAAAAATAATGCCCCTTAAAGGCCTGAGAGACTATTTTATATGCAAATTGATCATAAAACACTACGTGAATCCAACATTAACATATGGTCCACGTGAATACAATGGTAGCATTTTACACTGAGGATCCGAGTTGTAAATCAAGCGGCGACGATTGTTGTCGAGACGAGCGCGGCCTCCCATGGGATGAGTGCCGCACCCCTGCCCTAGGACGAGTGTGTGGTCGTTCCTATTGGCGACGGGAGGAGAGGTGGGGCACCTAGGGGTGCCGCTGGAGTGGGGCACCTGGCTCTAGTATAGAAGTGAGCGCCTCTCTGTTGCTTCTGCTTTCGCGGGAGATGACTACCATTGGAGAAGGCTTGTCAAATGGTCTACTGGGCTGGCCAACGAGGGTCGCCGACCCTAAGGCTAGCACGTGCGTTCGCTATCAAGAGGGGGGTAATTTCGTGGAACTTGCTGATTTCACTGTCTTAGGAAGGAGGGAGGTGCTGCGAAATTTGTACCAGATAAGAAACAACTTTTGCCTAGAAGCAGATATGGGAACCCACCCCTTTAGTTGACTTTTGACTTTTTGTAGCAAAAGCACTAGGTAAAAGTCCAACAAAACACATCCTCAATCTCTGTGCATATTTGGAGCCGATGAATCTCTTGTTTCTGAACTCTCAGACCTTTATTGGATATAATGATAAAAATGCAAAATAAAAATAAGCTAACACCCACGTAAATACATGACATCAATATATGTCGATATGGGACCCAGAGAGCTCTTCATCGGTACTACTACTAGCAGTGGGGCCCGGCCTGGCCCGCAAGCCTGACAAGAGAGGCGCGACATCAGACGACGCCGGCTTCGAGTAGAATAGGCCGGACTAGCCAGATTCCTAATAGAAACCTTCTGTAATCAAAATCAGAACACCTTCTTTGGATCCGATTAGGATTGGAACCGCACCATAGATGTCTCTCTCTATATAAAGAGAGGCTATGGGCACCCCCTGTAACACGATCATAACAATCAATCCAACGCAAAGGCTAACGCCGACGGGACATAAAAACTATTACTCAATCACGAGGACCCGAACTAGTATAAATCGACTGTCTTTTTGTGTTAACCATCGAGTTCAGCATACGCCGAAGCCCAAACAACTGTCCCAGGTACCCCCGTGGCAGGTTATCGGTGGTAAAACATCGACAATAACCAAACAAGATAAGCCACCACCACCACAACAACAAACAAACCACGGAGCTTCTTGCTTGTAGCGAAATTTGACCCTAGCAACATGCACAAAGGAGAGGCTTGCATTTGTGATGCCATCAAACAGATTTAAGGTATGACCATCGAGAACATTTGCTCAGATATTATTGTCGTCAAACAGTGTTGGCTTTAGATCTTTTTCCTTGATAACGGCTGTTGCAAACCTTGGAGTCTAGAACTATGTCAAAACAACTTTGTGTATATGATGCATGGATTTCCATGCATGCATTGGCCATTTTTAGGCTTGCATGGGCTTTGAAAAATTCCCGGTTGCGTGACTTTCTTCAAAGATGCCACAACATAATATATATCCCATTACCAACCGTGAATTTTGCTTGTTGTTTTTTAATCAAGATAACCCTAATTGTTTGGCTGATGGGGCGGCTGAAACTGATTTGTCGTGAGAGAAAACACTGTTCTATAGCTGATAAGACAGGCTGATAAGTTCAAGCAAACAGGATAAGAACGCGTGAAAACAGTTTTAAAGAAAAACATATGACGAAAGGTGTCACTATTGTCGGCACCGGTACGTAGAGTGGAAGTTTCATCCAAAATCCTCTCTTCCTTTGTACCTATGCTAAATACATGTGGTCAACCATTGTACACCGAACTAGCTGGCCATCACCAAGTGAGAATGAGAACCGCTCTTGAGGTAACAACAGCCATGGCAAGCCGCTAGCGGGACGACACTATTATGCTAATCAAGTCGCGCGCACAGGCGTGCATAGCTCGTCAATGTAATGTGATTCAGAATGTTTTGTTTCTCTAAACTACTAGAATCGCAATTAGAGTATCTATGGTTAGTTGTGTACTCCCACATCCGTATCAGCGCGGAGGCGCTGGAAGTTATGTCATTTGCTCAAACAGAAGCATTTCCGGTTGAGCACGCGAAATGAACATTGGACTGAAAAGGATAAGCATAGGGCCTGTTTAGTTCGTAAATTTTTTTTGCAAAATATCACTGTGACAGATTGTAGTATTTTCGTTGTTATTTAGTAATTAGTGTCCAATCCTGGACTAACTAGGCTTAAAAGATTCGTCTCGTGATTTACAACTAAACTGTATAATTAGTTTTATTTTTATCTACATTTAATGCTTCATACATATATCCAAAGATTGATGTGATAGGAAATCTAAAAATTTTTTTTGGAACTAAACAGGCCCTAACGAAAGAGGTCACGTCTCCACTCCTATCCTAGTTCTAGGTGTCATCGGTACGAAGTTATGAATGCTGTCAGGACCGGATAAGGGCCTGATTGGTTCTTCCTGTTAAACTTTAACATGCGTTGATCATGAGGTTGATCATAGGATGTTCGGATACTAATAATAGGCTAATTAGGCTTAATAGATTCGTCTCGTAAATTAATCTCAATCTGTACAATTAGTTTCGTAATTAATCTATGTTTAACACTTCATACATGTGTCCAAACATTCGATGTGATAGGTGTTAAAAAAACAAGGAGAAACAAACACCCCCTGAGCCAGCACGATGGTCATACGTTATCCAACGGTTGCGGTGCACAGGGGACAGGGTTGAGAGGAAACTTTTGAGCGCGATCGAGCTCGCGCTTTTGCCCGTTGTGCTTGCGCCGTTAGAAGCCCGACACACCCCCACCCCACCAGGCCACCACCCGGTCGGTCCCGTGCAGCCGAGCGGTGGCAGGCGCCCAGTTTACATGCAAAAAAATTTTGCAAAATTTTTCAAGATTTTTCGTCAGATCGAATCTTTAGACATATGCATGAAGTATTAAATATAAATAAAAAATAAAACTAATTATACCGTTTAGATGAAATTCACGAGACGAATGTTTTAAACCTAATTAGTCCATGATTAAACACTAATTGCTAAATAACAATGAAAAATACTACAGGAGCATTTTGTAAAAAATTTTGCATCTAAACGCAGTCAAGGGTAAAAAGGGAAGCCTGCAAACGTCGCTCGCACTAGCAGCTGCCTGTAGTGGGGTAGGCGGCTGCGGAGCGAGCTCGATCGTGTCGTGTCCGCTTCTGCGCTCGCCCAGCATCGCGTCGGATCTGGCGGCCGCTTTGCGTGCCTGCCAAGCTTCTTCCTGCCGCTCGCTCGCGCGCTCTTTCTTTGCCGTTGCAAAATACAAATTCCAGAGCTTCATTCCAAACCTTCGTTTCCCTGGCCGCCTTTCCTCCTTTATTTTACCTTTTCTCGCTTCCTTCTACCTCGTTTTTGCGCACTTCCGGTTTCGTATCCCAGCTTGCTGCTTCCCGCTTTTGGAAAATTTAGCCGCCCTTTTTTTTAGCTCATCCATGATTTGCGTTTTTTTTCTTCTGATAAATAAAGGTATTTTGCGTATTAATTAAAGTGCGTGTCCAACTGCGTTAGCTCATGCATGAACCTGCGTTTCCAGTACGGGTTTTGGCGCACTGGATTTTTTAGACTGGGTGGGCATTAGGCGGTGAGCATTAGGCATTAGCTACTACTACTAGTGATGGAATTGAAGTTTCAACTAATTGTCATGCCACTTATAAGATAAGATGCATGCGTCGTGAAGGCTCCGCGCGCTCGTGGTGTGTGTGCTGGTAACTTCTAGCTAGCTAAAAGATGAATCACCCAACCTACGACTTGAAGAGATTGTTGAAGGTAGGTGCATCAGGCAATGAATCTTGGGTAATTTGATGGCAACCAAAACACATGCACGTAGCACTATCTTAGTTCTAAATTGTAATTCAACCGCTCTAACTTTGCCTAAAGTCAAATTTCTTTCCCTTTAACAATATCAAAATTAGTTAGATTAAATTCTCCATAAATATGTTTGTTTTCGTCTAGGCTTTGCTCATGGACTCCTTGGCTTCACCTTTTTCTTCAAGTTATACAAACTCTCTTGTATTTTACATATGATTCCCCTAGACCCGGCTTGGCGATTAGTCGTGTTTACCGAAACTGGTTGAAGTCTCACAATCTGACCTATAAATTGAAATCATCCTATAGATAAACAGATCAATAAAATTTCGCTAATGCTCTATACAGGTCATCCGTTCCTGGGCCTGCGCAGGATCAGGCCCAACAGGCAATCAGTCTGCTTCTTCCCTCTACGCTTTCTCCTCCATCTCTACCCTGCGACAAAATCCCCACTCTCTTTGCTCGTCAAGGCTTCACCACATTGGGCGGCAGCCCCACCTCGCCGCTGCGTGTTGCGTGGGGCCCCCATCCCGCTCCACACCGCATTTGCCGCCGCGCCGCGCGCACTCCTCCTCCATAACCTTGTCAACGACAAGCGATGTAGACCAAGTGTTGCTTCAGCCACCAGCAACTATGCGTGTATTCCCAAAGACCAAATCTCCCCAAATTCATGAGATAACTTATTAGATAAATCAATAAAGTGTGAGAGATCTCGATGTGATTTCCATATGATTCGGCGGGTACCAGAGATTTCCAGTTCTCCACCAATTCCTCTAGCAAGAGCTGCGTAGAGACTCAACACCATGCCACCAATAATCCAAAACTTGATGGGATCTTTGAAGCCGCCACCAGAGCGGTGTTGGAGGCCCGGAGTTAGCCTTGTGGCCGCTTGAACCCAGCAGGAGCAACAACGGCGGGCGCTGGGAACTGGCTCTGGCCTTCGGCTCGACGCAACTCGGCCCGATGCGACGGCGTGATCGACGAGTCGGACGTCTTCAGCGCGCGGGAGACAACGGCGACGACCTCCTTCAGGCACATCAACGTGGATCGACTTCCCTGGCGGGGACCTCGACCTCGGTGTGTGAAGCTCCTGGCCGTTGTGGCACTCATCTTCACCGGTGTGCCCGCACTACTCGGGTACCTTGTCAACGACAAGGTGATATTGTGCAGCGCATGTTGCAAGCTTCATGTTTTAGATGTTTCATCTAAATGTTGCAAGTGTTTTATCTTGATGTTGCGAAACTAGATTGTGTTATTGCACAGTTGTAATGGTTATATATGCATGTTTCAAGTGTATGTTCTAAATGTTTCATCTGTTTTTTCAGACGTTCGTTGCAAGTGTTTTCATCTGGATGATGCATATGTTTCATACATATGTTGCAAGTGTTTTATTTAGATGTTGCTTATGTTTGCAATGACTTTCAAGAGTTTTCAAGTGTTTCGCAAGCGTTTCAGACGCGTGTTGCAAGTGTTTCATCTGTTCCGTACGTATGTTGCAAGTGTTTCATTTGAATGTTTTAAAAGTAGATCCGGATGTTGCAATGCGACCCACCTGCCACAATTGCATGCTGCAGCTGCTTGGGCGCCGAGCATATGCGTGGGGGAGCTGAACGATGGAACGCTGCTCGGCAATGGACGTGGGAAGCGGAAGGAGATGGCGGCAGGGGCGCAGGTGGTCCCCGCACGGCATGCGGGTGTGGCAAAGTGGGGGGAGGGGGTGGGGGCGCATACAGAAAATTGGAGGGGGCGCGGGCGGCCAAACAGAGGCGCGAAGGGGCGTGGATGCAGTTTCCTAGGAACAACAAACGCCGGCATCAGGTGCAGAAATCAACTGCAGCCACAAGCGTTCGTCCGGACATCCAGACGCTAGCAGTGCCGATAAAATTTACAGTCCGCGAACAAAGAAGAAGAAAATCTAGGCATATATGCCCTGTTCGTTTCGCTGGTTTATTGTGCTGAAAGCACTGTTCGTTGGTTTGTTGTGAGAGAAAAACACTACTGGATGGCTGCTGATTCTGCTGATAAGTCTAAACGAACAGGGCGGTGGTCGTGTTAGTCTGGAACAAACAAGAGAAATGCATGCGTCTGCTACCCACTAATAAATAAACATCTACATACCTCAGGGTAACAGATAAAACAAGCGAACTAATGTGGCTATAGCTTACGCGCCGCAAAAGTGCTTTCGCACTCAAAGGGCCGGGTTAGTTTACAAAATTTTGCAAAAATTTTCAAGATTTTCCGTCACATCGAATCTTTAGACGCATGCATGAAACATTAAATATAGATACAAAATAAAATTAATTATACAGTTTAGACGAAATTCACAAGACAAATATTTTAAGTCTAATTAAACCATGATTAGATACTAACTGTCAAATAACAACAAAAGTACTGCAGTATCATTTTCTAAAAAATTTCGCGAACTAAACCGCCAAGTATAGGTGTACACTGACGGGACTGCTAAACTGCAGTTCTAGAAGCCCTAGCTAGCTGATGAATGTCTTTTTCTATGCAACGAGAAGATTTTCTTGCAGGTCGTCTTCGCTCCTGCCCTCCACCTGTAAAATACTCACCTACATCCTGTAGAGGTACGTCTAGTACTATTTTTTTTTCCTTTGACATTCCGGCCCGATTGCTTGTGCTTGTGTCGATCATGAAGTCAGATCCCTGTCACTTTCTGGTACGAGTACTCTGGTAGACGTCTTTGTGAGCACCTCATTCCACAGGATACTCGTGTCACCGCGCCTGCAGTCCTGCACGGCTGCACCTCCATCCACCGCAATTCCGTTCGGAGGTCGCCGTCCCGGCGTCTCCCGCCCCCACGCGTTCGGCAAAATCCGACCCCTTTTTTTATGCGTTTCCGACGGCGTCCTTCGCTTTTCTTACGCGCTGACTGCGGTGGCGTCGTTCGGTACGCCTGACCGCCCGCGAGTGTCGGTGACGGCAATGCTGATCCGCTGATGGCTGGGGCGCACGGGTCCTCTCGCTCTCGCTTCGGTCAGACGGCCGGTCACCACCACCGATCGATCGAGGCCCCCGCGCTACGTGTCGCGCGGCGCGTGGCTGCGCCCGCGAGCGGCAAGCGAGGTGACTGTTGCTTCGGATAAAAATCGGCAGGTGGTGGTGTCAGGGGATCTGAGCAGAGCTGCTGCTCCCTTTCGTACGCGCTCGTCCTTGCATTGTGCGCTTCCTTTTCCTCTCTTCCCCCCTTGTGTTGCGACTTGCGACGGTGAAAGAAAGGCTGCCGTGGTTTTGCTTTCTTTGGAAGCCGCGGGCGGAGGTTGCATTTGCACGGCGGGCAGCGAGCAGCGGAGCGTGCGATCACCGACCGCGTCGCGGTCACGGTTCCTCTGATCTTCCTCCTGGCTGCTCCCGCTCGTTCGCGTGCCGCCCGGTGACACTTTACGCGACGGCAGCCCAACGACCTGGATGGATGCCTTGCTTGCCCGGCCATCGCCCCAGCTGCATGCATCATGCACCGCTGCACTGCATGCGCATGTGCCCTCTCCCGTCCCGTGTGTACCAGCTTTACTGCCCGTGTACGTAGGAACAGGTACGGCATGCGCGCTCGTCGTAATATGCTGCGCTTGACGGCTTAAGTTTAACCAACTCTACAACTACTACCACTACAAAATTCGAGATAGACAGTACAGATGCGCATAGCCATGCCAGCTTTTTTGAACTCCTGATGAAATTCTAATTGCATTGTTGACAGCCTGCCTGCCGTGTCTGTACAGTACAGTACTCTCTCCGTCCCTAAAAAAAAAATCACTCTCGCTTTTCAAAACGTCAACAACTTTTAACTTTGATCAAATATATTTAACAAAATATTAATATTTATTTACGGTACATAATTAGTTACACGTATTTTCTACAAACTAAGTTAAAGTTGAGAAATTTTGACCAGCACGATTTTCATAGCGACTCTTTTTTTTTAGGAACGGAGAGAGTAAGCTTGAATGCTTGGCACGTTATTTTCTTCTCTTCAAAAGCACACAAACGAATCCTCTTCGTTTTTCGTCCTCTCCCCTGGTGCAATGAATTTTTTTCTTCCCAAAGACACGATCCAATATTGTTTGTGAAGCGTAGCACCTGTGAATATAACTAAGCGTGGACCGTACGTACCAATTGTATACGTGTCGAAGGAAACTGGTTCAACAATATTTGGGACCAATAAAATACCCACGATGACCTACCGAAGGGAAAGATGCCGACGCACCAACGACATACACGGGCAGCAGGGGCACGCAAAATAATCCTGAAATGAGGAAAAGGACCTGTCCATACGGCGATGACGTATCGCTTCTGCTGTCTGGCATCTCACGTGATTGTCATCGTCTGATCGATGAAATGGTGTTAGTTGGCTAATGCAGTAATGCTCGTGTATATTATACGTTTCCCGCCGCCAGCACTAAAGAATTGTTGGAGAAGCACTCGATCATTGGCGCATCATGCATACCTCGTTGATCGCATTTTGGTTGGTAGGTTAAATTTTAAAAAGGTCCTCAAGTTGTTATAATTGGGGCACACACATGACGCTTGGTCCATTTTATATGTTGCAATATGAAGAAAAATAAGCATAATCCATGTGCTCAACTAATCAGTGACCACTATATAATTAAGTAGTGATCAGATGATGGGCCCTCTGCATGCTCTCATATATATGATGTGCCTATCTGAACTGACCCAACTCTCTCAATTTTGCTCCAAAGTCTTTCCAAGACCATAAAAGAGAATTGTTCTGTCGGTCCATAGAGGCATGCCTTTTGCAGCTTATTGGGACCGTTCCAAATATGCCTGGGCGTCCTGCTTAGGGGGTGTTTGGTTCACACCTCTTAAATTTAGTCCCTCCTAAATGGTTTAGTCACTTTTAGTAACTCCAGAGTTGCTAGAAATGACTAAAGCCCTTTTAGTCACATTTAGTCATAGTGTTTGGCAACAAAGTGACTAAAAATGACTAAATGTGACTAGATTTAGGAGCTACTAGGTGAATCAAACACCCCTTACTGCGAAATGAAAGGGAATCGTTGTTGAATTGGGTTGCCATTGTCATCATTCATCTATGTCATCATCTCCAGGTATGATATATCTCCATTTTAGTGGATGCATATATATGATCATGCATGGGTCCACATGATATGTCCCTGATGAGATTTTTTTCAAAAGGGCGGCAAAAGATTTGCCGCAGATTTTATTAGACGATATGTCCCTGATGAGATGAGGATATATATGAGTACATTCCGATTTCGCCCTCTAACCTGTCGCCGGATTTAAAAACACCCTTGATTTTCAAAACTGGACAAATTATCCGCCCTGCACATTTCAAAATGTTTTTGGATGTATTTTCTTACGTGGCCAGACCCGTCAATGGCCATGTGTGAAGTGCTCCGCCGAACAGGGCCCCAAAAATTAATGGCCCCCCGAATTTCAGGCTTTTTATCCTTTTATATACTTTCGCAGCTAGCACAGAAGAAATAGGCCAGTACACATGACTTCCGTCCATGCTAGAGCCTGGAGTCGCTTCGACGCTTCCCATCTGGCATCTGCCGTCGCGAACCGCGGACGATCCATCTGCCCGCCGCTTTTGCGAAGACAGGTCGTTCCAACTTCCATCCTCCGCACTGCCGCACAAATGCACAAGGTCGTCGTCGCTGGACGATCGTCTTCCTTCCGTCCTTCCTGTGCGTTTCATCTTTCGGCTAGATGGTAAGAAAATTCCTAGTTCCTAATTTCTTTTTTCCTATAGCCGGCTGAATGACTGATTAGCTGATGCGTTTGTCAAAAAAATTTTTATTAAGATCCATCAAGGGCCGAAGGCATTAGGCGTTTAGGCAACAGAAGGGTACACCATCGTAGCATCATGGATTCTAGTTTCAAGGTTTAATTTGGACATCCTTTATATATTTGTTTCATTTTTGGAACTTTTTTAGGGCATTATATTAGGATTGTATTAATTATTTTTTTGGTTTATAGAACTGGAGTGCCACTCGAATGTTTTGCTCAATCCACATCATGTCTACTAGAAATAGAAAATATGATTCCGGTCTTGAGAAGCATAAAAAGAGATAGAGACTAGAAGCAGTGGAACTTGAGGTCAGTAATACTTTCCCTATTTTAGAGTTCATGTTTGATATATTTCTATATGACAAAATACATATTTAAGTTATATATTTGATGAGTGCAAATATACATCAATTTTATTAGCCATTCAAATTTTTTTAAAATTTTGGGCCCTGATTTACATTTCGAACCGGAGCCCCAACAACCCTATGCATGGCCATGGTCCCACGAGCCAGAGTACACCTCATACAACGTCTAATAGTGGGCCCCATATTTTAGAGTTCTCCCTCTTTTTCCTCCTCTTCTCTCTCCTTGTCGGTGGCCTCTGCACACCGCCGTCACTACTCGTCTCGACTCTCAAGCTCTACCGGCTAAAGCTAGCTTCACGCACATGGCAGGTAATAGGAGTATGAGGGTAGCTACCATTAATACCTTGAGATCCACCCACTTGACCTCCTCTTCCCTAGCCTCAGGCTCCGTCACACCGCCATCTCGAGCTCCGGTGCATGAGAATAGAAGGGAGGAGGAACATTGGTGGTGGTGCACGAGAGGAAGATAGAGGAGGAGGAAGAGGAGGAGGCAATGGGGCATGTTCGGGACTCGGGGACAATGTTGCCCCCATGTGACTTCCTCGTGCAAAATCCATATAGGTAGCGAGAAAGAAGAGAGGACACGGCTGCATCCCACCATTACTCGAGACTGATGCACGGTGGGTGTTGACAACGTGCGCGAGGAGGGAGGTGGAGGCGGCCTCATGTGTGAGGTGGAGGAGGCATCATTGGTGCCTAAAAGGGGGGAGGAGGAGGAGCCAATCAAGGGCACGTGTGAGGTAGAGGAGGCAAAGGTGGTGAAGAGAGAGAGAGTAGGCACCACAGCAGCAAAATCACCTTAGAAACCACTTTGAAAATGTTCAATGCAAGAGCCAAAGGTAATTTATTTGGTTTTAAAAGTTATAACTTACAACGTGGTATATTATTACCAGAAAGCTCTGGCAGCGTCGTGTGTTCATCTGACAATACGGCCGGGGGTGCTAAGGCCAATGCAAATGCTTAAGGGCCCGTTTGGTTCCAGAGAATTTTTAGTCGTATGTCACCATAGATGTTGGACGCTAATTTAGAGTATTATAAATATAAATTAATTATAAAATTAATTATATAAGATAGAGACTAATTTGCGAGACGAATATATTAAACCTAATTAGTATATGAATTTGGCAATGTGGTGCTACAGTAAACATGTGCTAATGATGGATTAATTAGGCTCAATAGATTCGTCTAGTAAATTAGTCTCCATCTGTACAATTAGTTTTGTAATTAGCTCATGTTAGTATACGAACGTTCAATGTGACACGGACTAAACTTTACTTCCTGTATCAAACACCCCCTAAATATCTACGTCCTAATCGCGGAAAGGATCCTTGCGATTCTAGCACCCCATGGCCTTCACGGACCACTCTTGCGCCGCCGCGTGTGCCTGTTGGCCAATTTATTTTTTTTAAATAACAAAAACTGTTGCCATTGTGGATTGCTCATCCTGTGTGTGGGATCCTGGTTTCCTGTGGCTGGCGTTCGTCCGGGCTGCCCTGCGTTTGTCCGCGTGCCGCGCATCCTGCTTTGTGTTCATAGGCCCAAAAAAACAAAAAAACCCAGCTCGCTCCTCATTCATCGTGCAAAAAAATCTCCGTTCTCACTCGACCTTCTGCTCGCTTCCTAGGCGCCGCCGCGGGAATAAGGGTGTGGCCCCGTCGTTGCCCACCCCACCGGCGCTTCCTCAGTCGTTCGTCGCGTTCCTCTAGAGAGCCTGATGAGAACCTGTTCTTCCTCTGCTGCGCTCCCCTCGCATTGCGTCCTGCCTCAGCTGTGGCACTGCGTTCTTCCCCCGTACGTCTAGGGTTTCGTTCCACGCTTTCGTGCATTTGCGTTTCCTCCGTGCCTTCCGATTGTTTTGTCTTTCATGCTATTTCTTTTCCCACCTCTACTGTCAGCTTACCTGCTTACTCTGATCCACGTTTCCTCCACAGGTAGTGCCCGTGCCCGTCCGAGCCTCCTCTTCTGGGTGGCCTCTGTTGTGTGCGTACTAGGTGTATGATTCACGGTTGCACCCAGGTTCGTATTTATCCTTTTTTCCCCTTTCGCTCTCAGTTTGTTCCGATAGTTCCCCTCAAACTAATCTGGAAATCAGTGCTGCTAATCTGTAGTCTAGGTGACCATGTGCTGTACTAATTGGATCATTGATGACCTTAACAACGAACTCTGGAATGTTAAGGGCTCTGAAATGATATGTAGTGTTCATGTCTCCTATTTTTATCCCATGCTGCTAATACACCATAAATTAATTTCAGACATGAATGGTTTAAGATATTCTCAGGTGCATTATCTTACATGTTAGCTAGAGCATGCACAATTAATTTGGAACACACTACATTTTTTTATGTTCTCTATGCCCGTCCACAGTTTGGGAGAGGGTGCTCTTGCACCGGCAGCAGGCCCTCCTAGGCAACACGCGGCTGCTCTGCGTTGGCGCGGCCATGGTCACCAGGGCAAGGATATATGCCACAGGATCATCGACGATGACTCTTTCCCCTTCCTCTGTCTCTCTCCGGGCATGCGTAGCTACGTTGGTTGTTGAGCACCAGCCAAAAGTCAGCACAATGCATTGCCCTTCTTCGCTTCAGTTCTTTACTGGTTAACCTTTCCACTGCTGCTAGTGCGTAGGGGCTAAGGAAGAATAATGGATGCCAACCATCAATCTGTGATGCTATCAGAGGGGGGAAATTAGTTTCTAATCTCTGTGTGTTCTCTGCCTTTTCAGGTATGCTGCGGTATTTAGCCGGAACAGGTAAAACACCTTCCTATTTCTAAGGTCAAATAAAAAACCTGGCTCCCTCGTTCAGTTCTAAGAACTCATCTCATTAGAAGTAAATCATGCTCATTTACTTTTGGAAGTACTTGTTGCTCAAATATTGAAGTTTAGCTCCCTATAGTTCATTTTTATTTCATCTTCGTGAAGTAACTTCTGCCCCCAAATGGCTTGATTCAAGTAATTACCAAATTTTTAATCTCCTTTTTAACATGTTATTTGCAGTGCCATCCTATACACATATAGCGAGGAATCCTTTTCCCCTCTGGCTTCATAAAAAAATTACATTTCCCTACTCTGTTAAATCTACTGCTACATGTTAGTTTGAAGTTTAGAGGTTCGCATGATGTTTTGTGACAGTATACATAATTCAAAGCATCCATATAACTTTTTCTTTGGTCTTGAATCTACAGCTGTTTTACCCAATGTCTTTATTTTCTAGCTTTCATTTTTCTCTGTATGCAGTAAAGCAAAATATTTGGAGTTTGGTTGCCTATTTTTGCAGGTCAATTAAGAGTGATCAATCTCTGTGCTGAGGGGTGTCTGAACAATAATTGATTTATTTGCAGTTTTCTCTCATCTTCTAATCTTGGTTTACCTGCAAAATTCAAAGGTACATATTCCATTTTAAAAATTTGTGTGTGCTCTAATTCTTTGCTAAACCATTGTCACACTCTATGTTACCCGGATACGGATACGAGTATCGGATACGATACGTATCGGATACGCGGATACGCCATTCTTGAAAAAACAATGACACGGGGATACGGCATATAAACATATTTTAATATTATATTTAGTAACTAAATAACAAACCAACTAAAAATTTAGCAAGTTCAAGAAATGAATATAACGGAATTTAGCGAGTTCAATAGATGAATATAACGGAGGTTCAACTTAAAGTATAGAATATATGTATGCAAAAGGTAAGAAATAAATTTAAGAGAGGATATATATTAGTAATAAACAAAAAAACAAGCTAGTTGGTATGAATGATTTAGTAACATATATTAAAGAAATTAAAACCACCTTGTGGTACCTGCCTGCTACGGGCAGCCATGTAGGCATAGGCTACCGGACATAGCCTGCTGCAGCGGATGGCACGTCTGTGTAGTGTCTGCGCCTCTGCACGGAGGGGATAAAGGCGTCGGCGTGTGCTGTGTGCCTGGTCACGCGGGAGGAGTGGGCCTGGCGGCCTGCATGGGAGTCCGTTTTGACGTGTTCGTCCGTATCCAATGCAGCCCAGCCGTGTCTGGTACGTGTATCCGATCTCATACGTACTGCTCCGTCCCATAAAAAGAGTCGCCGTGGGAAACGTGCTGGTCAAACTTTCTCAACTTTGACTACGTTTGTAGAAAATACGTGCAACATTTATATCTTTAAATAAGTTTATTATGAAAGTATATTCAAAGATCTACCTAATGATACTAATTATGTACCATAAATATTAATATTTTATTAAATATATTTGGTCAAAGTTAAAAGTTGTTGACTTTTTGGAAAGCGAGAATGACTCCTTTTTTGGGACGGAGGGAGTATCTGATTTTTCAGGACACGCCTGGGATACGTATCCAGGACGTATCCGACGCATATCCGTATCCCATATGTATCGAATACGCGATACTCTACCCTCTAGAAGTATCCGCGCATCATAGGTCACACTCATAGAATTATAGTCCTATGTTGTCAGGTCTTTAACATTCAGAATATTGTCAACCTTCCAAAAAAAATAGAATATTGTTTTGTTTTATGATGTCAAATTCCTGATTAGGCTTAAGGGTTTTGCATACTGACATCATGCTTTCTCAAGTGTAAGTTGCAAAATCTGTGTCTTCTTAAGTCTTGACCACAATTTTGTCACCTTCAATCCCTTATTTCTTGATTTTTCATGCTTATGTTCTGAAACCAATATTTCCTTAGCTTTCTCTCTCAGTGTGAACCATGGTTTCCTAACCTAATCTATGGAATCAAGTAAACAAAGATTGTCCTACTGATTTTTATATCAGGCGAGATTGTTTTGCATACAACTAAGTGTAATGATCATGTCCCATGCAACATGTTCTCATTTTGTTAGAATGAGAGATGAGACATACATTGCCTTTGGAACTATTTATCATGTCCTCATAGAGTTCAGAAAAGTTTAATAATGCAACAATGTTATGCAACATCATCAGATGAAAAAATAGGAGGTACATTTTATCTGGTTGGACTTTAATGAACACAACTACAGGCGTTTCAATGCAGACAACAAATATCTGGTTGGACTTTAATGAACACAAATCTGAATATGATTTGAGTTTAAAAAAACATTTATATGCCTAATTGAGGTCATACAAATAGAATTCCCTAACATCTGTCTTCTGTCGCCAAAAACTACTTCCTAATCTGTGATGACTCAATCTTTCTTTTGCAACCACATATTTGCATTACATACTCACTGCTGTTATTTGTTTCTTTTTTATCTACAGGCTTATACAGAGTTGGAGAAAAACATAATACTTTCCTTACTAAGAGTAGTGCTTCTGCTGGTTCAAAATTTGGAAAGGTTAGCTCCTCTGGATTAGTTTGAACAAATTAAGAGTAAGTAGTATGGGTTTTTTCATTCCTATATTATGAACTCATTTTTGTCATACACGTGCAACTCAGCAACCTATTCCATCTTGGTGCCTTTGTTGCTTGCCTCACACTACTGCCACCATTGACCATGCTTGATGGATCTCCATATTTAGTAGTGATAGGGATGAAGTCTGAATATCAGTACGTGAGTAGTTATAAATATTTAAGAGGGTTAATTTATCAGTTCAAACTTAGTTCTTCTATATCTTCAACTTAGTTTCAAGATAGGAACAAATAATGAAGTACTTCTGACTAATGAAGGGCATTGTTGGTGGTTAAGTATACTATTCAAAGGGTGTTTTGCCTATCTTTAGTTCTTCTCTCTGATTTTTTTGTCACATGCACTGATAGATATCTTCCTTAGCGCCAAATTTCACATGATTATTTCTGACAAAATAACATAAAATTCAAAGAGAATTTGGCACTCTACTCCCCTAACTAAACTTCATATGATGCATAGTTTGCGGGTTCATTTACATCATCTACAGTTAGGAAACACCTGCTTCATCCAAGGTTTAGTAGGACACGATGAAGGCTGAGGTCAGATTCGATGGTCCTTGCATTTTTATTTTGTAGATTCAAGTACCGATTGAACTGCAAATGAAAATAAAGCTTATAGGATCCTAATTGATTTACATGAGCTCTAATGGGATGGAAATTGAAAACAAATTTCACTGGAATAGTTTTCTTGCCTATGTAGTTTTAGTTCTTACAAGATATTATTTGTTTGGGCAATATGATCTGCCATCTGAAGTGTACCCAAAAGCAATGATAGTTCATCTCCTCCTCCTTATAAGATATTATTTGTTTGGGCAATATGATCTCCCATCTGAAGTGTACCCAAAAGCAATGATAGTTATCTCCTCCTTTTAATGACCCCTAAATTTATTTGTTCGTATTTCCTGTAAAGTGTCATATGACAATTCTAACATGAATTCAATGCATCACTCATCATCGGAGAATTAGTAACAGTTTGATCAACCCAAATGATGTCATCATCATGGAGATTATTTTTTATCTCTGCTGTCATCATCAACCCTACCGATGTTGAAATTGCTAAAGAGTTTTAGCAACTGATAACCAACTTCGATTGACCAAGAATGTTGATTGTTTTCAAATCCTATTCTCAGGTCAAGTGTATGTAAATATTTAGCTGGACAAAGAACCCTGCAGAGGAGACACTCGGAGAGCACAAATGTAATGAAGTAGTTGTGATTCAATTCTTGCGGCGCTAATTGGTGATGAGGTGCCACCATTTGGCAGATGTTTTGTTTCAGTCAGCGTACCACTTTTATTTACAGGTTTGGAAATGTCTGTGTTGTTTGAAAAAGAGACGTACACACAGCAGAGACAAAGGTTTAAATGTCGTGGAGCCAGAAAGGAGAAGGAATATGTGCATAAAAAAAAGAAAGGAGAAGGAATAACATTGTTTCAACCGGCCCGGCCCATCTCATAACTAAAAAGGCTAGTATATAGGAGTTGTAGAGCAAACCAACATCGATGGGCCCTGCATGCTTGTTGGATTGGGTGAGATTTACGAAGGATGTGAGAAGACATACAAGAGAAGCACATGTGGAATTTGAGGAAAAAGTCCATCTAATAACATCCCTAAATTTTTGTTAGAGTGTGTCAATATTGTTTCTTAAACTTACTCTTTAAATCCTCATTTAGGGAGCCGTTTAAATAAAAGTCGCTTTCTAAAAATGCTTTTTGGCCGCCTCCGTAAATGCTTTATGTGGTAGTGCCACAAACCAAACAAAATTCTGGAATGACCCAGTCCCCTCAACTTAATAGGAGATGGGACAGTCCCAACCCGAAAAAATAAGATGAAACCAATTCATCTCTTCTCGTCCTCAAACCAAATAGTCTTCTTATTACTATTTTCAAACCTATTGGTCCCCTCTCGGACAATAACTCCATGTCAGCCCTTGGAAATGGTTAAAGTGCCACAAAATTTCCTTGTTCCCTGTGGTTCAAGCTAAAGGACCCTGGTTCAAAGTTCGGTGCCTTAAAAGGATGAGGTTCATCGAATCCGATCAAGAAAACAACCATATGTGTGAGACTTGGCTGCCATTCGGTAAACAGTTTCATACTATGGGTATTGCACCTACTTGCTGGGCAATTTGGAAAACACGAAGCAAATTGTGTTTTGAAGACAAACCTGTGAAAAAACCTACCGCAATTGTGTGTTATGCTTGCGCGCTCATGAGTTGCTAGGCATGTTTATTCCTCGAGAACAACGAGGAAGCTTTGGTGGCGGGAGTCAATACCATGCTACAGATTGCGGTGAAGCTGTTGGGTAAGAAGACAGTGAAAGACAAACAACACTTGTTGAAGGATGACAATGGGACAGCCGGGAGGACTAAGGCAAACAATATCTCTGATGCTAGTTTCTCCGGAAGGCTTTGCCCAAGATTTTTTCGGTGGATGTGAAGGTTCATCAACGAATTGTATCGATGGTGTTTGGCCCTTGGTAGTCGACGTTATGTTACTTTTTTGTCTCGAGTTTATACTCTGTAGCTCGTCTGAATCAGGTGAGTCTCGCTTGTAATGGTACCATCTGTAGACTGTACGGATGAGGCGTCCGGACGCCCGCGCGTGCCGTTTCTCGCGCCCACAAGAGGCCTGTGTCGCCCTGAACGTCACCAGCATCAGGAAGAACAGGAGGGGGGCAGATGCCCAACCAGCGCCGGGAGGAGGAGGAGACACATGTGGTGGCCCGGCACGCTCGTACAGGTGTCCCTGTTCCGAGCAATGCACGAGAAAGAGGCCGACGAGGCCGCCGCCGGTGGCTCACGTAGCAGGATGTCGCGGGCCAAGTTCTTCCTGGTGGCGCTCGCCTGCAGCTTCCTGTGGTACGCGGTGCCAGGCTGCCTCTTCCCGACGCTGACGTCCGTGTCCTGGCTCTGCTGGATCTTCTCCAAGTCGGTGACGGTACAGCAGCTGGGCTCCGGCATGAGGGGCCTTGGCCTCGGCGCCTTCACCCTCGACTGGACGGCCGTGTCGTCGTTCCTCTTCAGTCCCCTGGTGTCGCCCTTCTTCGCCACCGCCAACATCCTGGTCGCCTTGGTGCTCTTCATGTACGTGATCGTGCCGGCAGCCTACTGGGGGCTGGACCTGTACAACGCCAGGCGGTTCCCCCTCTTCTCGTCGCACCTGTTCATGTTCAACGGGAAGAGCTACGACCGCTTCGAGATCGACATGGATGCGTACCAGCGGAACGGCGGATCAACATGAGCACGCTCTTCGCGCTGTCGCAGGGTCTCAGCTTCTTGGCGATCGCGGCCACCATCACCCACGTCGCGCTGTTCCACGGCAAGGAGATCTACCACCGCTTCCGCGCGTCGCAGCAGAAGGACGACGAGCTCGACGTCCACACGAGGCTGATGAAGAGGTACGAGGACGCGCCGGGGTGGTGGTTCCACGCGCTGCTCGTGCTGTCCGTCGGCGTCTCCCTCGTCCTCTACACCGTCCTCAGGAAGGAGGTGCAGCTCCCCTGGTGGGGGCTCCTCTTCGCCTGCGCCGTGGCCTTCGTGTTCACGCTGCCCATCAGCATCATCACGGCGACGACGAACCAGGCGCCTGGGCTCAACGTCATATCCGAGTACATCATCGGGCTTATCCTCCCCGGCAAGCCCATCGCCAACGTCGTCTTCAAGGCGTACGGGTATGTGAGCCCGTCGCAGGCCGTGTCGTTCCTGGCGGACTTCAAGCTCGGGCACTACATGAAGATCCCTCCCAGGTCCATGTTCCTGGTGCAGCTCGTTGGGACGGTCGTCGCTGCCACGGTGAACCTCGGGGTGGCATACTGGCTGCTGGGCTCCGTGCCCAACATCTGCCAGGACACGCTGCTCCCGGCCAACAGCCCCTGGACGTGCCCCAACGACCGCGTCTTCTTCGATGCGTCCGTCATCTGGGGCCTCGTCGGGCCGCGCTGCATCTTCGGGGCGCTGGGCAACTACGTCACGCTCAACTGGTTCTTCCTCGCCGGCGCCGCGGGCCCCGCCATCGTGTACGCGCTCCACAGGGCGTTCCCGGCGAAGCGCTGGATACGGATGGTCAACCTGCCGGTGCTCATCGCCGCGACGGCCGGCATGACCCCGGCGACGGCCGTGAACTACAACGCGTGGCTGCTCATCGGCGTCGCCTTCAACTTCTTCGTCTTCCGGTACAGGAAGCGGTGGTGGCAGCGGTACAACTACATCCTCTCGGCGGCGCTGGACGCCGGTGCTGCTCTACTTCACGCTGTCGATGGAGAATCGAAACATCAGCTGGTGGGGCGCGGACGGGGAGCACTGCCCGCTGGCATCGTGCCCCATGCGCGAGAGGGGTGGATTTGGGCCCTGACAGTGTCGGCCCTATCCTGTGACCAGCGTCTGCCTACTGTCCTGATGCAAGTTACAGTAGTACTGTTACAGAAGTTTAGACTGTTTAGTCATAGTTTTTTGTGTTTTGGTTTTCTCTTTGGCGGGACCGAGCTGGCAAGCCTGGTACGCCTCCATCGAGCCCGCGAGCCTCTACGACGGATGTCCTGCAAGCAGGTGAGGGGGGCAAGATTCTTGTGACGCCGCGTCCACCAGCGAGTTGCTCGTGCCGCTGCCGCATAGCGAGGTCCATGCGCCGCCGTCGACCTCCACGCCGGCGTGCCTCCATTCGTCCGAGCAAAGCCCATGTTGCAAGAGTATGTTTTAAGTGTTTTAAATTTTTCATCAGGATGTTGCAAGTGTTTCATCTTGATGTTGCAAAAGTAGATCTGGTGTTGCAGTTAGTGTTTCATATGCATGTTTAATATGTTTCATCTGCCTTCAGACGTGTGTTGCAATTGTTGCATCCGGATATTTTAAAAGTAGATCAGATGTTGCATCTCTGTCTTTACTTTTTTTGTTGCATCACATTCACCTCAGTGTCTCCTCCTCCTCTTCTCGCCGTCGGCTGGGCATCCACCGCCCCCTCCCCCTCTTTTGGATGCTGGCGTAGCCACTTGCTGTAGTCACCTGCTGCAGCTGCTGGCCACGGGCATCCGCGTGAGAAACAGAGGGAGTGTGAGCAGGAACTCCCCACGTGCAGTAGGACGACGCGGGCCCTGCGTAGGCAGACGCAGGATGCAGGTGCGCAGAGGGAGACAGAGTGTAGGCGTGGACATCTGGACCTGCAGGCGCTGGCACTGCCGACAACACAAATGAGTTGGAGGCGGGACCATAGCCCGTAGGACTTGTGAAGGCAGTGGTCGGAGTTTCTTCATCTCAACTTTTAGGAAGACGTCTTCGAGTAAGTTTTTCATACTTGTTTAGATATGTTTTTCTCATGTTTTATTCATTTTCGGAAAAGCTTAACAATACTCGAGTGTTTCAAGACTTCTGAACACACGGTTTTTTTTATTCTTCCATTGCAAACCATTGGATTTGCTTCTCTTTTTTTTTGAATTTTTTCCATATAGAAAAAGAGGTGATTGAGGTGAGTGCTAGCTCACCGAGTCATCAGGTCCTGGGTTCGAGGCCGTCTCTCTGCAGAATTTCTGCGGGGGTAAGACTTTGCTTCGGTTATTCCCTTCCCCAGACCCCACTCGTGTGGGAGCCTCTAGCACTGGGTCTGCCTTTTTTTTTAGAAAAAGAGGTGATTGAGGTCATCGCCGGGTCGCTGCAACGACCTTCAGGATGGAACCGTTTTTCGTGAATTTTTTTTATTTTTTCTTTTCTTTTCCTTTCCTTTCCTTTCATTTTCTTCTTAAAATTGGATCTAATCGAATTGAAGTTGTGTTTGTTGAAAATATCATAGTGTGTCATTATACTATAATAGAATTAGATAAGCTGCTTTAAGATCCATGTTATTTTTAGAAAGAGGAGTATTGAAGCAGTTCTCTATAGTTATTATCAATTCATGCTAGACTTACACTATACTTATATTAAATTATCAATTAGCTAGCCAGTAACTAGCCCATATATCCAAACAGGGCGCTTACACTATGCTTATATTAAATTTACAATGCTTATTTTGGTTTAATTTATAAGGAGAATTGTTGTAACTAGATACCTATATGAATATCATTTGTTTTGTTTCAAGCATGTGTTTTATTAATTTCGTTATATGTTTGTATGTATGTCTAATTTTGAACCTATATGGAGATCTTTTCATCTGTGACTTATAGAAAATATCTGCTCAGTTTGATAATATGTATCTTGTATAATTTGGTTTTTTAATGATTTTGTCTATATTTCTAATTTTTAAATTATTTAGAGATCTTTCACTTTGATTCATAGGAAATATCATTTATTCATTTGATTTTGATCCAACGGTCATAACAATTGAATATTTTATGGATTATAACACTCGATTCTGTTTGTATTCTCAGGTGTTTAGGTGGCATCCAACACTCAGTGTGGGATGCCTCTCAAACACCCAAGTGCTAAGTAGACAACTTCTTTATTTTTCGGTAAAACTCCGTCAAGCAACTTTTCAGGTGGGCGTTCGAGTGAACAGGAATTCTGGATTTTATAGCCTGAATCGTCGCGTATTTGTAGCATCGATCTACCTTACGGTGTGTTTTAAGTGAGTGTTCTCTGCCCTATGATGCTTTTGTCGCACACTTGCAAACCTATGCTGAAATCAGAGGGGTCCCGTCGGGTGGATCCTACACCTTGCAAGTTGCTACAGCGCTATAAAGTCCAGGGGCTGGAGTAATCGTATGATCGCAGATTAGGCCACCCGCGATGGCGGACTCATAAGAGCTTTAAGCATTTTTTATATTTTAATAGAAGAGAGAGAAAAATTAGCTCTTGATCAAGAGTTAAGGTCTGGCATAAATTTCAAGGTTACATGACAGTGTCACGTGGAGCTACTCATGTTAAAAGAAAAAAAAATTGGGTGCAGGTTGACTGCACTGGCGCCTCTGTACAGGCTCACTCAGATGGAGGCCACGTCTCCTAGAAAATCCATCACACGGTCAGGAGTGGTGCAGGCTTAGACGCGGTACGACTCCCCACAATACTAAAAATAGACAACTAAAAATATGCCCCATCCCTGAGTGATGATGGATTTTCTTGGACATGTGGCCTTCATCCGGATAAACCTGGACCAAAACACTGGTGTAGCCAGCATATGCCTAATTTTTTCGGTTAAAAACTATGTCTGAGAGCTAGACTAGCGCTAACCATTGCGCATTGCGGATGCCCTTACAGGCCCGTGATGGCATAATGGCATCCTAGCGTAGGATGGATCAACTCTCCGATCCACTGTTCCACGTGGGAAAAGCACCGTGAAAACAACGAGGATGGAAAAATTACCCCTAAAAATTCACAGTAGTACGTATTTACACGAGCTATGGCCCATGTGCTCCGATCATCGAGCATGGCCGACCTAGTTTGATAGGACCAGCCTGTTTACTTGGCTGATTTGGCTGACTGAAAGCACTACTGATTGATTTTTTTTTAAAAAATACTATTGACTGAATGACTGACTGATTTGATTGATAATCTAGTTTCTTTCCGTGCCCTCTGACAAAACTGAAACTTTTTCCGCAATGAACACAAGGCCGTTGGCGTTGCGGCTGGCGGTCTCACTACGGGAAAGCGAGAAAGTCCAGGAGTGACGTTCGTTGCTGTGAATCTCACATGGGCTTCTCCGGCGTGAGGACGCCAGCAGCCGACAACTCCGGCCGCAGCGCGTCGTCGAGGTCGGCACCGGACAGCAGCAGGCAGGTGAGCGCGCGCATGACGCCGACCTGCGCCTTGAGCGCAGCGATGTAGTCGGCCGTCTCCTCCAGCAGCCCCTCCACGGCCGTGCCCTCGCCGCCCGGCACCAGCTGCCGCAGCAGCGCCACCTTCTCCTGCACCACCACCTCATCTTCTTCTTCGTCGTCGTCTTCATGATCCCCTCGCCCCTGCAGCGGCGGCATCGCCTCCTTCGGCGCCTGCTGCCGCTTGCCCGTCGAGGTATCCTCCTCCGGCGGGGGCACAACGAGGGCGCGGCGGCCCAGGCCCAGCGCACGGCCCCACTGCTGCCCGCGCGATGCCGATGAGCACGCCAGCCCCAGCTCCACGGCTGCCTTGATTCGCCGGCCGCGCTCCCGCAGCACGAGCTGGTGCTGATGGTGGTCGTCCCGCTCCCTCACGTCCTCCCCTAAGGTTTCGACGTGGTGCAGGTCCATGTGACGAGGTCAGGTCAGCTACTACAGAAGAGATCGATGCGATGCAGGTGCGGTGCGGTGGTGAGGATCCAAAGCTGGGGAGCTGAGGTACGAAGAAATCCGCAGCACCAGTGCTGTTGCGTGCGTCTTTCCGGGAGGAGGAGGACAGGGTGGCGCTGGGGCTGGTGTGACCATTCAGTGCCGTGCGCGCTTGCGCTTATATATCCGCGGGGGTGCCGCACCGCAGGGACGCGAGACTACGAGAGAGACCGCGAGAGAGGGATTGGTAAAAGGACCGTGCCCTTGCTTACGGTGGTCAGGAGCCCTGTTTTCTTTACGGCCTTCTGTTGAGATGGCGATGAGGCATGTGGGTGTGGTGTGTTGTTCAGTGCATCTGCCACTGCCAGCCCGTTGCTAGGCTGTTATTGCCTAGTCAACTTGCAACGTGTAGACTTGAGATTTTATCGTACCGGGATGGGATTACCAATAATGCCACGGCCGGTCCCAACGATTATTGTTCCATTTCCTTGAGGACAAGGAGCGCGAGCGGATGGAGCGAGCGGGGTAGTCAGGCAGCCAGAGGAGACCACCCTTTGGTTGGCATGGTATTTGATCGATCCACGTCTCGCCCCCGGTACGGTCCAGGTATCAGATAACCACGGCCAGAGTTCGTTCACCTCGTCGGCGTGGCCAATTATTGGGTTTGTACGTTTCCGCAAGGTCGTCACGGTCTCTCGTCCATCATGTGCGCTCCAGCTGCGCCGCACCTGCGTCCACGTGAGGTTGACGCCCGCGCGCGGCGTTGGGCGTTCTCCCCCGACTCGCCGACGAAGATCGATGCAAACAGACAGCTCGTGCTCGGGCACCGAACCGAAGCCGGGAGCCGCCAGTCTATCCAGTATCCAGATCGCCGTGCCACGGCCGCGTCGCGCGAGAGGGGACGACGGCACCGGCTGCGGCTCCGCTCCGGCCACACGGTTTGACGCCAGCTTTTTCTAAGCCCGGCAATGTCCCCCGAACGGCGACTTGAGTCTGACCACGATGGCTTGGTCGACGCGGGAGATCAGATCGCCGCTCGCTACCAGAGAGTCAGAGACCAGCCTGACACGTATCGGGAAGATGGATCTCCAGTGTGCGCATACAGCCAGACAGGTTGTCCTGCTCATGCTTGACCCCGTCACGGCACGTAAGCATGTGGATCTGGCGCCCCCTAATCCAGCAGAGTCAATTCCCCAGTGTCCTAACTCTTTCTTTAATAGGGCAGCCCCCGAAAGTCCAGCCCGATACTGTACTTGGCCTGGGTCTCCCAGCGAAAGCAAGCGCTCCTGTGGCCGTCCGCCGGCCCCCTGCCTCTCCTCTTGGGCGTGCTCGCCGGCGAGGGTAGGTGGGCGGCCCCCCTCCTCTAGAGTTCTCAGTAGATCGTAGTTGGAGTTGCCCTGATGGAAGAGTCCTGTCTTGCCGTTGTCCGCGTCGTCATCGTAGTCATCGTGGTCTTCTCCGTTTTCTTCCTCACCATCGATCTCGTCGACTTCATGTCAGTGTTAATAAAATAAAACATTTCTTCTTCCCCGCGGATCTCCTCCCTTCCACCCTCGCTTCCACATCCATCCATCACCGGCGAGATCCGTCCCCTCCCTATCCGCAACCTTCGCCGCACCCATCCCTCTCCGTTCAGCAGCCTCCGTTCCCGGTGCTTATTTCTTCAGCAAGGCAGCTCCTCCTATGGTATTGGTTCGACAGCTCCGCCTCCACCTAGGATCCTGGTTTGAGCTTCTTCTTCTACGTCCGGTGACGGCTCCATCTGCATCCTTCGGTCGTCGGTGTGCATTGCCTTCGATGGCTCAACCATCCCATCTTTAACCAGCGCTTTGCGCGGTCAGTCCACCCAGGTGTATGCGTCCTTGACGCCGCTACGACCCTCCGCCAGCGGTCTTGTCTCCCCATCGCCTTCGACGTTGCTGCCTCCCCATCCTACAGGACTTTGATGTAATCAGGTCTTCTTTTGAGGACCTCTTTGTAAAATGGTTGCTATTTTAATATAATATATGAGTTGTTATAAAAAAAATTCCCTAGTGCCATTAAAAATTTTATGACTTCTCTGTGTGTCATTGAAATTGTTGATTTTTTCTGTATGCCACTCTTGACATGTTTCGTTAGTCTTTTGACACATGGAGACACTAAACGAGCATTGGAACTACATGAAATGACCTTGCGACACTTGTTCCAAGCCAAAGAAGAAAGAGGAAGTGGTGGCACTACTAAATTTTGACCCTGTTTCAACGCCCGAAAAGTGTTGTAATAGGCCCAAAATAGTTGCAATATCAGAAATAGCAACACTTTTTTTCGTTGGGATGCGTTGCAGGCGCTTGCGTGGGTAAAGCTTTGGACAACGCTTTTCTGCTTAGCGTTGCAAAATGTGTTTTGGATTTGCAACACCTAGGCGTTGCAACATAAGCTTTTGCTACAATTGTAGGTGTGGCAACAGCAACTAATGCAACGCCTTAGGCGTTGCTAGACCTTGCAATGGCAACTTGCCCATGTCGTAGCAAATGGTGCACTAGCAACAATGAACGTGTGTTGCAAGACAATGTATTGCCACGCATAACGCGTGTGGCAACAAGGATTATGTCACAACACCAAGAAGTGGTGGCAACATGTGCAATTGCCACGCCCAAAGTTTAGTTGCTATAAGGTGCAGTCTCTATTGCATCGCATAACGAGTGTGGCAACAAGACCTATATGACAACCCCTAAAA
The DNA here is from genome assembly GCA_038087645.1 of Saccharum hybrid cultivar R570. Taxonomy (NCBI): domain Eukaryota; kingdom Viridiplantae; phylum Streptophyta; class Magnoliopsida; order Poales; family Poaceae; genus Saccharum; species Saccharum hybrid cultivar. The sequence continues at coordinate 2,880,438 of JAQSUU010000100.1, forward strand.
GTGGTGGCAACATGTGTAATTGCCACATCCAAAGTTTGGTTGCTATACGGTGCAACCTCTATTGCTATGCATAGCGAGTGTGGCAACAAGGCTTATGTCGCAACACCAAGAAATGGTGGCAACATGCACAATTGCCACATTCAATGTATCGTTGCTATAAGGTACAACCTCTATTACTACGTGAATTATTCGTTGCCATAGAATATATTGCCACAAAAAATGTGATTGCCAAAAACCACTTTTACAATGCTTTTGATTTGGTGCCACCGGACAATATTACAACACCATTAATTAATTAGAAACTTAATAGACATCAACAAAACATTTGAATATATTTCATTAAACCAAAATATTTACTTATTTAATATTAAACGATCCGATATCAAACCATCCTAGAATAAAGATATTCAACATATTTGTTCTTAAACAGCAACATCTAAAATGCCTAGACAACACTGAAGCTTGGCTTGGCTTGGCTTCGCTTGATTTGGACCATCCCATCACTCGTGCTGTCCACTCAAGCTACGTTCATCCTGAAAAAAAAACAAAAAAATATTGACATTTGGCGTAAGCTTCAATTTTTCAGCACTGTGGCATTGCAAATCACATGTTAATAAGGATATGTGATTGACATAGGAAAAATGAAGATACAAAAATTCATCTCTATATTATCGGCCTGTACATTAAATTTGTTTTGCTTGATTGTCTCTTAGCCAGAGCATGATTCAATTGTTTCACAAAAATATAATTCGGTGCAGCATTCCCTTAGTTTTAGGAATGATTTCGGTTAAGACTACCTCTAGTGGTGCGCAGAGGTACCTGCAGGTGTCAAAGCTACAAGTTGTGTTTTCTGATTCACTGGTAGGTTAGTCTACAACTCGATAAATTACATGAAAAATATTAGAACTCGCACTGTGCACTACTTCATGACGGCTGTAAACAAGTTGCGATATGAAATTACCTACTACGATGTTTCTTCAATCTGTGGAGTCATTTCATTTCTTTCCCACAAGGTTGGTTTCATTGGTACCTTGGTTAGTCTGCATTTTAAAAGTTGATTATTAATAATTAGCTCTCTTACAGTTTACTGGAATTGGTTATGGTTTTAACATACTATTGAAATTCACGGAAACAGTACTAATCAATGCATCAATGCAAGACTGCCAGGCAAATATATCTTTGTACTAATCAATTCCTATTTTGCAGCAACACAAGTATATCAGGTTGCCAATTCCAGAACTAGTTAACTGGTTAAAGCATACATCGATTCATATAAAGAGATGAAACTAAAATGCTGTTGTTAGGAAGATAATTGACTATACTTTTTATATGCCATTTCAGTAAGAAAATTATGTAGATGAATGTCAACTGAACCTAGCAAAAAACTAATTATACATAAAAAAAATATTAAATGTAAGTGAAGAAATGACTCCACAAACTAATCAAGGAATTTATTGAAACCTCATGGATTTTAGCAATTTGTGAGTAACTCAATTGCTATTACCTTGTATTCTGACTTTCTGAGTGAGTCCTACTTCAACCAAATATCGCCTACAAAGTGATTCCAATTTCAACCATCTCATTCTAGGCATGTATAGCCTTGTTCGTTTGTCTTATAAGCCGTACTTTTTCAGCTAACGAACAATGTTTTTCTCAAATAACAAATCAGCTAACAGTACTTTCAGTCATGACTTTTTAGCCAAGCGAACATGGCCTATATATACACTTACTATTCATACGTCACTTTCATCCATCGCTCTTTTACTCGCTCACGCTCTAATATAAATATGATATATATCTAAGTACATAGCAAAAGCTATGTATCATGAAAACCAAAACGTCTTAAAATTTGAAATAGAGGAAGTACTACACTTTTCAATGGAAGATTTGATAAACAACCTAGTAAGAAAAAGAAAGAATGACACGAAAAATTCACTAAGGCCTTGTTTAGTTCCAGAAAATTTTGCAAAACTTTTCAAGATTCCCGTCACATCGAATCTTTGGACACATGCATGAAACATTAAATATAGATAAAAATAAAACTGATTACACAGTTTAGCAGTAATTCACGAGACGAATCTTTTAAGCCTAATTAGTCTATGATTGAACACTAATTGCCAAATAACAACGAAAAGTACTACAGTAGCATTTTGCAAAATTTTTCTAAAAAAGACTCGGTCCCTCAGGCATCGTGGAAATACCTGGCGTTCCACTCCTTTCATATATAGGGCATGTTTAGTTTCCAAAATTTTGCAAAATTTTTTCAAGATTTCCCGTCACATCAAATCTTTGGACGCATGCATGAAGCATTAAATATAGATAAAAAATAAAACTAATTACACAGTTTAGACAAAATTCACGAGACGAATCTTTTAAGCCTAATTAGACCATGATTGGACACTAATTATCATTTAACAACGAAAGTGCTACAATACCATTTTCCAAAAAAAATTGCGAACTAAACCAGGGCATAGTTCCCAGGCAACGAGCACAAATAGGGAGCGGCTCCCTTTCGTTTGTTGCCGCTCCATCACTGCCTCCATGATCTCCACCAAGTTAGGATGGAAAACCCGCCGACCTGCATTCTGGCTTTTTTCTCACACATGTACTTCCTCCGTTCCAAACTAAGTAGCTCTGGATTTTCTAAATACATATCTTTCTCTACGTCTCTAGGTATGCACTATATATAGATACATACCTTTACTATGTATCTAGAAAAGCTAGGATGATTTATTATTCAAACAGAGGGAGTAGTTCGAATGTGAAGTAATTCCAGTAACATGACATAAATACATTATAATTCCCAAAAAAGGTACCTTATTGCAAAAATATTAAAGTTATTTAAAATATACTTGAAATAAAAGGTTTTATTATTTTTATATAGGAACAAGTGCTTTGAGTTGGAGGTCAAATGAAGCATATGACTATCTTAGTTACAATTTCTTGGTAAAACCTTTTTGAAATGTTATGAAGACAAATTTCGATCCACCGTGAAATTTCAAAAATTTCAAAGAAGATTTGGGAATTATTAAAATTATGGAAAATGTAAAGTATTCTTTCAATTATATATTATAAAATGTTTTGTCATTTAGATATACTTTCAGCAAATCCTACAAAACAACTTAGACTAACCAAAACTTGTAAAACTTGTCAGACAAAACCTTATCATGCTAGATGTAGCATTGATTGTTGCTACTTTTAAATACTTTGACAAGTTGACACAACAACGTATTCTGGTCCATATGCATTCCATAAAAGTTCCACACAATCAAAATAAAGTGGGATTATACATTGTTCACAAATAAATACATCTCTCACTAATCATACAACTATGTGACAGATGAATCTATTATTTTAGGTCCGTATTTATTTTATGGTAATTCCACAAATAATAATATCTAAATCTTGTCTGAAAATTCTACAAATATTTTGGGCCCATAAGCTTGTTATAAAAATTTCAAATTATTTTAATACAATGGGACTGTATATTTTTTTACAGATATATACATCTCTCACATAGCTCCATATATTTAGGGAACGATGTATCATTTTTTGAATAATATATATTATCGCTCTGTTAAAATAATCTAAAATCTTAAATGCACACATAGCGCGCGAGTGGAAAACCCCCCACCCTTAGGCTATCCGCACTCATGGACATCTATATTCATCCTCTATACGTCATAGTCAGCAAGATTCTCTTCTCTATACTCAATTCCCCCGCACCCATCCATCCTCTATATCATCCTCTATCCACTCTATCCACTATGGGATCCATTTATCACTTTATCTAAATATATCCATGTGTGATCTAGTTTTGAAGGATTTATTGAGACGAATTTAATGGTGCAATCGAAATTTAATTTGGATTTTTGGTTTGTGAGTTATAGCATTTTTTCCTTTGTTTAGCTAGCGGAGTCCGCCACTACAGAATATAGAGTAAGCACAGTACTACTCTAAATATAGAGTGAGAGAAAGGATAGAGTATCGTTTTAGAGTACCCAGTGCAGCAGTTTTTACTCTATATTCATACTCTAAAACTTTAGAGTATCGTTTAGAGTATGCCACCGCGGGCAGTCTTATCGTCTCGCCATCTCACGCCGCCCCAACCCAGCCGTGTCATTGCCACCCGCCCACTCGATTGATGCTTGCGCACGGCTCCATTGAGAAGGAAGGTGGCTGGTTGAGCATGCTCTAGATGCTTGCGCTTGGACGGAGAAAAACCAAAACTAATGCTGAGATCAGTAATGTTGTACTTGATGATTTTTTAATTTAAATTTATGGTTCTAAAATTATATTTAATGTTCTTACATCCTAAATTTTAAAATTTCCAAATTGCCTCGGATAAAAACAAAGAGAAGCAAAGTTGTAGATCTTGGCGAGATCTATAACTTTCGGGGATGGTGACTTTTTTAGAAATTATTTATGATCCCTAAAGTCTATTTGAAGTTGTCACATGTTAATATTCAAATTTTTAAAGTAATCTTAGATGGGAAAATAATCTGAAGAAAAAGTGCATATTTCCAGGTGCCCTTTTTTTTGAAACCGATATTTCCAGGTGCCTTGTAACTGTACGCAGGTTCCGTCCCAAAATTTTCGGCCGCCTTAATAAAACTCTCCCGCCATGCCATGCGCGTTTCCACCCACCAGCGCGCTCAAAAATTTTCTCACCGGCCCCAACCAAATCCATCTCCTTCGTCCGTTCGCATCTCGCAAGACCCACCCACCGCACTCCTTCCACTCACCACTGCAAACCAAACCAAACCAAACCGCCGCCGACCCAGCCCCAGCCCCTTTCGCTGCCGCAGCCCTCCCCCAGCGCCATCCGCGCCTGAGGCCCCGACGTCGACCCCCCGCGCCTGCCCCTTTCTTCCTTCTCTACTTCCGGTGAGATGAGGTGCAGATCCACCACGAAGGCCCCCTTCGTGGGGGAGTTTATCGAGCATCTACACAACATGCTGCCAGGGAGGGGCTGGTGGCGCCTTGAGGACGGCGATGAGGCGTACTGGGCCAGCCGCGGCGAGGGGAGCGGGACCACCATCGTTTCCACGCTCAAGCGGATGCGGAGAGGTGGATCCGGTGGAGGAGAGACTGATCTCGGCGGAGGAGCAGCAAAGGAGCTGCAGAAGATGGAGTGGACGTTGGCAGCTACTGGGTTCTTGCGATAAGGTATGCCGGAACTGAACTCCAACTTGGCAGCTTTTCCTTCCTCTCCAAACTTGGCAGCTACAGTGTGTCACGTGCTCATCTGATGGCAATGCAGATCGACGAGAATGTGCTATGGGTGATCATCAACCACCACTTGCTCAGGTGGGGAGTGCTTCGAGCGCATCTGCAAGCAGACCGGTTCGGCGATGATGAGGTGCCTCTCCTGATTTGACTGTTTGCCGGACAAAGTCTGTGGTGTCAATTGTTTATATGCTCATTTAGGTCGAATGGTCGATGTTGACTCTGACTTCTTGTGTATGTTTAGATTCTGATTTCCGTGTTTAGCTACTGCCACTCATGTTATATCCCTTATCTCCCAATTATTACCTGGTTTCGTTTTCCTTCATATAAGTTCTCCTTTTGTGTATGGCTCAAACTGCTCTGTTTCATGATTCGTGGAGTTGGAAAGCAAATTCAGACATTGAACGTCTAATGGAAAATAGCAACTCATGGGACATTTGAGGTATATTTGCTAGTTGTGACATATGTGATGGAATTAATCTGCAAAAGGTTGCATGTAGTGTTGACTAGTACCTCTTCTCTGGTAAGTGAGATCGCTTCTCATGGCATGTAACTAATAGACAAAATTTTCTCTCATAACACATCCTATTAGGTTTAGACAAAATTAGATGCAATTTTTAATTTTCTCTGTTGCAAGATGTAGTTCGTGAGATGCATGAGCAATGACATGTTTAATCTTGCAGCATCCTAAGCTATACTAATCATATTCAGAACTGAGCTAAAGCATACATGAAAACAGTCAATTCAGTAATGTGATATACCCTTGATTGGCTCTGTCATAGCAATCTGCCTGATTTAGATTTGTTATTTACTCTGTATGCAGTTTGCTTTTGCTAAGAGAATTGGTTTTGAAGTGATTATGATAGTATAGGATGTTTAGAAAGCTGAGGCCTCTTTGCATTCTTTCTTATTTGGTACTGTACATGACTGTAGACTGTAGCACATATCTCTTCTGCTTAATTCCTTGTTCTACCTTATCTATAATATGTTCAGTTTATGAATTTAATTGTTCCCTGTGTTCTGTTTTCACAGATGCTAGTCATAGCCATAGTCACATAAAATGAGTTCACCATCTTCGATCCTTGACCCGGGTTCGTCGACCCTGATCCTGGTTCACGGGTTTATTTTCGACTCGAAGTGTAAAAATCTCTCGCGAGTAGTGTACCACATACCATGACCACGTACCTCGACCCCATCGACCCAGAAACTTTATGACTATGGCAATAGCTGATTTTTTGTTACTGTACATTTCAGATTTTGGATTTTCATAAAACAAGTGCAATATTCTGTTTACAAAAAAATGTGCACTATTTTGTATCACCAGTAACTTGGCACTTTTGAGCATGCCATCAGTAAATTGGTAACTCCGCCTATGTTGACTGGAAGACTTTCTTAAGTCGTCTCAACATAGCCGGTCCCAAGCCCGGGTAAAGGAGGAGGGTGTGTTAAGGTCTGGCAAACCAACAGTAAAAAAACAGCCACTCTCATGGATTTGAAACCCACAAGAGATTCGTTGGGGCGTAACCCTCTTAGCGACGCGCTACATCGGAACCCGGGTGTGGTGTTAAATGGGCAAGGGCCGGGTCGTCATCCCCTTAGTGGCGCGTCGTATCGTGACCCGGGTACGATGAAAAATGAGCAAGGGTCGGGCCGTCGCAACCTTAGTGGCGCGCTATATCTACGCCCAGGTGTAGTGAAAAATGAGCAAGGGTCTTCGCACTTCCCTCGACGGGTGCGAAGGGTAAGGAAGCTAGCCGAGCCAACTAGGATTCGTCTAGGTAGCTGGAATGTAGGGTCCCTAACGGGTAAGCTAAGAGAGCTAGTCGATGCAGCAATTAGAAGGCGTGTAAATATTCTATGCGTTCAGGAGACTAAATGGAAGGGCCAGAAGGCGAAGGAGGTGGAGGATACTGGCTTCAAACTTTGGTACACGGGGACAACATCGAGTAGGAATGGTGTAGGCATCTTGATCGATAGGAGCCTTAAGGATGGAGTCGTTGATGTTAGGAGGCAAGGCGACCGGATTATCTTGGTCAAGCTGCTAGTTGGAGATTCGGCTCTGAATGTGATCAGTGCCTATGCCCCTCAGGTAGGTCTTAGCGAGGGCACCAAGAGGCAGTTTTGGGAAGATCTTGATAGCATGGTTAGTACCGTGCCTATCAGCGAGAAACTCTTTATAGGAGGGGACCTCAACGGCCATGTTGGTGCGACTAATGTAGGTTTCGAGCGGGTGCACGGGGGGTTCGGGTATGGTAGTAGGAATCAAGAGGGGGAGGATGTTTTGAACTTCGCGCTGGCCTATGACTTGTTGATAGCGAACACCCTCTTTAGGAAGAGGGAATCTCATCTAGTAACCTTTCGTAGTGGACAACACTCGAGCCAGATCGACTTTATCCTTGCAAGGAGGGAGGATAGACGTGCTTGCTTTGATTGTAAGGTGTTACCTGGGGAGTGTGTTGTCCCTCAACATAAGCTTGTGGTGGCGGACTTTCGCTTTCGGGTACGTGTCCACCGGGACAAACGGGCCAAGATTGCGAGAACGAAGTGGTGGAAGCTTAGAGGGGAAGCAGCGCAGACGTTTAAGGAGAGGATGCTAGACGAGGGACCTTGGGAAGAAGGAGAAGATGCCGACGACATGTGGCTAAAGATGGCAACATGTGTTCGGAAGGTGGCTTCGGAAGTGTTTGGCGTGAGTAGGGGAGGCAAACGGGAAGCGAAAGACACATGGTGGTGGAATGACGAGGTGCAAAGGGCTATTAGGGAGAAGAAGGAGTGTTTCAAGCGTCTCCACCATGACAAGAGTGTAGCCAACATCGAGGGCTATAAAATAGCGAAGAGGGTTGCAAAGCGAGCTGTGAGTGTAGCAAAAGGTCAGGCGTATGATGGCCTTTATCAGCGGCTAGGCACGAAGGAAGGGGAGAAGGACATTTATAGGATGGCTAGAATCCGCGAGAGGAAGACAAGGGACATCAACCAAATAAAATGCATCAAGGATGGGACAGATCGACTTCTGGTGAAGGATGAGGAGATCAAGGACAGATGGAGAGAGTACTTCGACAAGCTGTTTAATGGGGAGAATGAGGGTCCTGCCCTTAAGTTGGACGACTCATTTGACGATACCAACAGACGCTTTGTGAGGAGAATTCAGGAGGCAGAGATCGGAGAGGCTTTGAAGAGGATGAAGGGAGGTAAAGCGATGGGCCCTGATGGTATCCCCATTGAGGTGTGGAGATACCTAGGCGCCAGAGCGATAGTATGGTTAACTAAGCTTTTTAACCTTATTTTTCGGTCAAACAAGATGCCTGAAGAATGGAGGAGAAGTATATTAGTACCTATCTTCAAGAACAAGGGAGATGTTCAAAGTTGTACTAACTACCGTGGGATTAAGTTGATGAGTCATACGATGAAGCTCTGGGAGAGGGTTATCGAGCATCGCCTAAGGAGAGTGACACATGTGACCCAAAATCAGTTTGGGTTCATGCCTGGTAGGTCGACCATGGAGGCGATTTTCTTATTACGACAATTGATGGAGAGATATAAGGAGCAGAAGAAGGACTTGCACATGGTCTTTATTGACCTCGAGAAGGCATATGACAAAGTACCGAGAAATGTCATGTGGTGGGTCTTGGAAAAGCACAAAGTCCCAACTAAGTACGTTACCCTCATCAAGGATATGTACAGGGATGTGGTGACGTTTGTCCGAACATGTGATGGCGACACCAGTGACTTTCCAATTAAAATAGGACTGCATCAGGGGTCAGCTTTGAGCCCTTATTTATTTGCTTTGGTGATGGATGAGGTCACAAGGGACATACAAGGTGATATTCCTTGGTGTATGCTCTTTGCTGATGATGTGGTGCTAGTTGACGACAGTAGGGTGGGAGTTAATAGGAAGTTAGAACTATGGAGGCACACGTTAGAGTCGAAAGGGTTCAGACTTAGTAGGACTAAGACCGAGTATATGAGGTGCGATTTTAGCGCGACTAGGCACGAGGAGGGAGACGTTAGCCTCGATGGGCAAGTGGTGGCCAAGAAGGATACTTTTCGGTATTTAGGGTCGATGCTACAAAAGGATGGAGACATTGATGAAGATGTTAGGCATAGAATTTCAGCCGGCTGGTTGAAATGGCGTCAAGCTTCTGGCGTTCTCTGTGACAAAAGGGTGCCTCAGAAGCTGAAAGGTAAGTTCTATAGGACGGCGATTCGTCCGGCGATGTTATATGGTGCTGAGTGTTGGCCTACAAAAAGGCGACATGTCCAGCAATTGAGTGTAGCGGAGATGCGTATGTTGCGCTGGTGTTGTGGGCACACAAGGAGGGATAGAGTACGGAACGACGATATTCGGGATAGGGTTGGGGTGGCACCAATTGAGGAGAAATTGATTCAACATCGGTTGAGATGGTTTGGACATGTCTAACGGAGGCCTCCTGAGGCGCCGGTGCGTAGTGGAGTTCTAAAGCGGGCCGATAATGTAAAGAGCGGTAGAGGTCGACCTAAATTAACTTGGGACGAGTCCGTTAAGAGAGATCTTAAGGAGTGGAATATCCCCAAGGATTTAGCTATGGACAGGAGCGCTTGGAGATTAGCAATCAACGTGCCTGAACCGTGACATCTTTTATCTTGTGCCCTTTATGTCCCTTTATGTGTCTCCCTGTTTCTCGTCTCTTTTGGGTTTCATCTCTAGCCTACCCCAACTTGCTTGGGACAAAAGGCTATGTTGTTGTTGTTGTTGTTGTTGTTGTATCAGTAAATTGGTACTTTTGAGCATGCCATCAGGTGTTTTACAGTGTACATTATGACCTTCTAAGCAAATGAATTATGTGCAGTTGAGGTTATATAGGCCCTGTTCGCTTGTCTTATAATCCGTACTTTTCAGCTTGTTTTTTCAGTCCGAACAGTGTTTTTCTCTCACAACAAATCAACGAACAGTACTTTCAGCCATGACTTTTCAGCGAAGTGAACGGGCCGAACAGTGTTTTTCTCTCATAACAAATCAGCGAACAGTACTTTCAGCCATGACTTTTCAGCGAAGTGAACGGGCTCATAGTAGCATACCTAATAAGTTAGATTCATATATCTCCGCTTTCAATTCATTTTTTTGGATTGGGAAAGCATCTAAGGATTTTTGCTCTAGTATTTTTTTTTGGGGCCACTGTCTATGAGTTCTTGCAGCATAAATTTGTTCACTAAATTTATGGTTAGTTCTAGCTTATAAATTTGTTGTCTAACAAAAGTTCAGACATCAGTAGTGTTAGTTTATAGTTAGTATGGCTGCTCATAGGAAAAACATTATATTACTGCATCACTTTTTCTGTTGACTCCAATTGGTAAAGCATTTGAGCCTACTTATTTATATGGTGTGGAGAAGGTTAGCTAATATTGATGTCTGTAACCATTCTAATTTGGTTCTTGCTATTTTGTTGTCCAGAGACCCTCCTTGAGCCAGCAATGCAAGGACAAGACATTATTGGTCATGCTCGAACAGGGACTATAAGACTTCGGACTTTGGTATTCCTAAGCTACTGATAAGTGGTGCGTTGATGCCTTCAGTTCCTTCTGCTTGCTTCAGTTCAGTTCACAGTTCTCATGTCCATTAGTCTTTAGTTTTTTATCTATCAAATTGCTACTTCATGTAGTTGGCTATGCTTATATGTTAGGAGCACCTGCTGCTCACTATCGGCCGGCCAACAAATTTAGTTATGATCATGAATGGCTTAAAGGGGCTTCTGTGCTCCAATAGGTGGTACACCAGATTTCCAAACTTGTGCTAAGTTTGCTGATAGATTATTAATAAAGTCATGGTTGTACTGAACTAACTGATGGGATACAGTTCCTATCCCAACTCATGGTTGAATAAATCTAGTACGCTATTTGGTTGAATTTGTTGCGCAAAAAATATGTGTCCAATAGTATATAGAGTTTCTATGATCCATGATTCCTATCCCAACTTATGGTTGTGTACCATTTATTTTTTTCCCTAAAGTCTTAAGGTGCTCTGTACACTACTGATTTAGATAAACACTTAAATATTTAAATAGATGTAATTTTGGTATATCGTAGTTCCATGATGTTATTGGATAGATTTTTCCTACTGTTATATGCTGAACTGGGGGCTTGGTTCTGTCCAGTACATATGCATGAACCTAATCTTTACATTTTTGACTAATGTTTGTAGTTTGTGGCTGCAGGTGGCTGCCTTCGGAGAGGTTAGTAGTGTGGCCTATAGGTGAAAAGCCTCAGTAATGTTTAGTCGCCTTTGTGTTTTGTGGTGCTTCTACATGTTTCAAGTACTTTTGACATGTCTTTTGTAGGTATGTAGATGCCAGCTTGCTCTTGTGCCCATTGGTTCATATTTGCTTAAGATATATACCTGCAGTTTTTAACTGAACATTGTGCTCAACAAATGGCAGTATACCAAAAAACTAGGATCAGAATAAGTTTTTCTATATGAGTTCCATGTGACTAGGAAAATGAACAAACTGGGTCAAGAAGCTAGGATACTTGCACGTAGAGATTAAGGGCTTGTTTGGATGGAGCGCTATGCAAATGCATCCTGGCCCTAGGTGCCCAAAATTGGACGCCTAGGATGGATGTCTGGCCCAAGCAACAACGACTAGCTCTAGTCCAAACAAGCCCTAAGGTTTTTGCAGAAATGTTCAGTAGCACACGTACTGCAATAAAGTTCTCACATCACTATTGAGTATTGTCAACTTTTGGATCTATTTGAATTGTAGCATGAGGGCGTTCTAATAGCATATATTGTTATGTCAGAAATACCGTATCATTGTGATGTATTGTCTCTCTTTATTTCTAGCTCACTCTAGCATACCACTATCATTCATCCCTAATAATTGCTCTGTGATAATTGATTCTTGTGTTACTTTCTGCAGGTGAATGACAACTTCATAATGAATCTAATATTGTGATTCTCATACTTAAAAGCATGCTTAATGGTATTGCTTGTTGTCTTAATTTGGATAATATGATAATGTCTTTGTCTGTTCTAACCTACAAATAATGATATTTGTAGGAGGTTCACCAAGTTGTACGACACAATCATGGATGACCAGTAGGTAGCTGAAGCGATGAAGTGCAACACCAAGAAGGGCGCCTTTCACAACAAAGTGATGATCGGTGTAGATTTTGCTGTTATCGTTTGTAGTGGCCAGTAATTAGTTCATTGCTTGTATGAATCATGATGTATATGTGTATATATGACCTGGTAGTTGGTAGTTGGTTTGTATGAACTAATGTTAGTTTGTGCCTTTGTGGCTATGTATGGAACCATGATATATATGTATGTATGACCTGGTAGTTGGTGTGAACTAATGTAAATTTCGTGGTTATGTTTGCCCTAAAAAATTTGACTAAATACATACTAGTATACTTAAGCAAGCAATTATAGGCTGAGAACTAGAGTACCCAAGTACGCTAATAACATGAATTGAATTAGAATTGCATAAGTCCGCATCATGGAGAGTACGTAATCATAAGATCATTAGGACTTTACCAAAGGCAAGATGAATCTAGGTGCAAGCATTGTCAATGCAGATGGCGTGTGTTAAGCGTTGCAGTGTCGATGTCTTGATGATCAAGGTTGTGGAGTCATCGTTTCTCGATCTCTAGGGCACCACTATCTTCTGTTCATGTTGGCGGTTGGTGCTGTTTTCCTAGCCCTTCACACTCAATGGCCCACCAAACTATATTGCAACAACACATGTTATTCTATAGCAACCAAAAACACCTGTGGCAATAGCAATATACTATTGCATCGCTTTAGGTATTTAGTTGCAATAAACAGCTACCTATTGCAATGGTTGTGAGAAATATTACAACCAACAAAAACTATGGTAATAGTAACAAACTATTACATCACCTTAGAAATTTAGTTGCAATAAACAGCTACCTATTGCAATGGTCGTGAGAAATACTACAACCAACAAAAATTGTGGCAATAGCAACAAACTATTACATCGCCTTAGAAATTTAGTTGCAATACACGGTTTACCTATTGCAATGGTCGTGAGAAATATTATAACCCAACAATACTGTGGCAATAATTTCAAGCAATAACAACACTGTTCTATTTGGTTGCAAAAGCACCGGACAGTTGCAACGCCAATCAATACTAATGCAACTAAATGTCATCATGGCAATATTATTAACCAATAGCAACACTTTTCAAAAAAGGGTTGCTATAGGTCTCACCTTTTGCAATGCTGAATGTAAAAATTGCAATGCACTATTTTTGTGGCAACACAGTCCCCTTATTGCCACCTTTTTAGAAAAATGTTACAAAGCACACCCCTATTACAACACAATTTATGGTGATGCAAATGACGTCAAGTGGTAATAGGGTCGAAATCTAGTAGTGTGGTCGCCTAGAAGTCGCGCTGATTTTGGAGAAGAACGGATCGGGAAGACGAATGCTAGAGCCGTGACCATATGGCTGGTTTTGTGTCGTTTTGGTACCCTGATGAAAGGATAAAATTTGGTGGGTCCCACTCGCTAGTCTAGTTAAGCACAGCAAGGTCAATTCAAGTAGTTCCAATACTAGTGCCACTGGCCATCAAACTACTAACGAAACATGCCAAAAGTGGCATACAAGGAATACAATTTTTTTTTGCAATGGCTGACAAGAAAATTCAATAATTTCAATGACTTACATAGAAGTCATAGAATTTCTAATGGCACCAAGGGAATTGGCTCAATCTAGTAATCCTGCACAAGCAAAGACTCAAGTAGCATCGGGTCTACTGATGAGATACGCATACCATATGCATGCAGTAGAGCGTGCGGGCATGTGAAAACCCTAGTTTGGTTTTGGATAATTGATGAAACTTAGCATTAACCTTTGTCATGAGTGTGATATGAGCTAGGTTGGTGCAATCGAAGTGATTGAGTAAGTGAGGTCCATGGAGATAGAGATGAACATATGTTGATGATGATCAAGTGCTCATCGTTTGGAAAAGAAGAAAGAGAAAAATAAAAATGGGTTCAAGGCAAAGATATATGTGATAGGACCATTTTTATTTTGCACTCAAGACACCATAGAGGGTGTGAGTGACTTAGAATCGATAGCCGTACTATAAAGAGAAAAAAATCTTTGGCTAAACGGTTTATCGAGTGCCACTAGATGATATGATTCATGCATTGCATTTAGGAACCTATTGTGCTAACACGTGACCTTGTAAAATACTTTAAAAAATGCTAACACATGTGCACACAAGTTCTACACTTTGTGGTTAGCAAGTTCGAAGCAAGGGCGAAGCGGTCGCGGACTTAAAAAAAAGGCGACGTCGGTGCTTGACTGGACGCTCGACCTGACTCCAGCGCCACGCCTGCTCAGACAGCGCAGACAAGGAGTGGCTCGGCTCGGTGACCGGACGCTGGTGGCAGCCTGTGACTGGACGTGCAGGCAGCGCGTCAGGTCCATGCTGACATACGCTGGTGTCAGCTCACGAGCGCGTGGAGAAGAACAGTGTGTGGACCGGATACACGGGCACGTTAGGTCGCCTCTGACCTGACGCGCCTGGTCAATTTTTTGGCGCTCTAAACCTTCTTTGGACTTGACCGGACTCTGGGTCACGGTGAGTCCGGTCAGGTAAAGGAGCGCGTCTGATCTTTCTTCACGCATGGGTCTAAAGCGCCAACAGTCGGATTCAAACGTTGGGTGAGGTGGCGTGCTATGACTGGCTAGTGAGTGCAACCGGACACACCCGACTGGACTCAGGGGTGAGTCCGGTCGATGAGTCCGGTCAGCCTCGCGGAGAGTAACGGTTGGATTTTTGTTGGGGGATTATAAATAGACTTTGGCCGGCTCTAGGCTTACTCTCTTGGCACTTTGATATACTTGATATCTTTATGAGCCTAAGCAAACACCTCCTATTTATCTTCATCCTTGATTCATCATCAAAGTGAGACTGGGAGCGATTCCTAGTATATTTGCTTGAGCGATTGCATCTAGTAGCATTTGGGGATCGTTGTAGCTACGAATTTCTTGTTACTCTTGGTGGTTGCCGCCACCGAGACCAATTAGAGCAGCGGTGGAGGTCCGACACGTGTTGGTGATTGTTCGTGGCTGGCTCCGGTGATTGTGAGGTGTGGCAGAACTGCCTAATCTAATGCCCTCTCAAGAGTACTTGTCTTCCGCTAGACACTAAGTGCTCAAGAGAGAGCACTAAACTATGTGATTCTATTGAGCACACCCAACGGGAGAACTCGAAAGTCCATATTTTCCTATTAGGATCATAAATGAGAGATAAAACTTACAATAATTTTTGCCATTTCTTACATCACTTTTAATACAACATCAGAGTAATTTATCATTTGATAATAACAGCGGAATGTAAAAATTATCATGAGGAACATTTTATATACATAAAATAATAACAGGTTATAAACTGTTTTTGTGAAAACTTTAAATAAGCTCTAGATCCGCAACGTAAAGGAAATCCTCGCCGAGCCCACTAGGAGGTTTCCACACATAAGTGCCAACTCCACATGTTACTGTCACCTGCAACAGGGTAGAACAAACCCTGAGTACTCAATTGTATCCGCAAGACTTACCCATCAGGAGAAAAGAAAAGACTCCAAGGATATCCAAGACTATTTGGCTTGTGGGTTATTGCAACTGCAGGAAGCATTACTAAAGGTGCATCCTTAACTCCAAGGATATCCAATACTATTTGGCTTGTGGGTTAGTGCAACTGCAGGAAGCATTACTAAAGGTGCATCCTTATATTTAATTTTTATTAGCAACCATCATTAGTTCATTAACCAACCATTCTATGTAAGCACCTATGCTATTTTCTAGTAAGGGTTTAGCAGTCAGAATCATTTTACCATCTTTCATGTTCTAGTTCTTACTATGGTGCTATACCCTAGCAAAGTCGTATCATCACGTAGAAACGGCGATTCGCGAATTAATGTCCCCATTTGGGTACCCTGAAAAACACACGTCTCACTTGTACCCCAGACACAAGCAAGACCAACCCATTTCACTCCCGTCGAGGGGTCCAGGTCCCCATCCAAACTAGGACTCCAAGCCCCCAACACTGCAGGCCCAGCCTCAGTGTGGTGCTTAGACCTCCTACCCAATAATCCACCCATAACAGTCGGTCCAGAAAGAGCCGAAACCCATGACAAGAGAGTGATAAGTCTTCCCGCTTCCATAAGCAAGGATGTGCTCGGGATAATAAGTCTGTCACCTGACTAGTGTCTACGACAACGGATGGTCCTCAATGGACACATGCAGGACAAATGCAACCAGAGCTCCGCTCTGTTGCCCAACCAAGTCCAGTCCATCCAAGCCCAGTCCCACCCGGTTGTTGATGGTAATTAACCATCAATTTTATAAGACAACAAGAGTCAAGAGAAGGGTTAAAATGAGCTTCACCATAGACTTAGGATTTTTAAACTAATAATTTCCATGAGTTTGGTGAATATTTATTTCTACAGGGGGTTATTAGGAAAAGATCAAAGGAGACCCACATGTCAGATTTACATAGAGAGAAATCAATCATATTATGAAAAAGAATAATCTAGAAGACTCGAGAAGACACCCCCTCGAAGGGGAGGGCCATTTGGGCTAACAGGTGGGGCGGCTGCCCCAGGCCCTGGGCGTCCACTCTAGTAGGTTGACCAATCAGGTGCGACCTCACGGATCCTACCTCCACCGCCTTTGAGGATGAATAAAAATCATAGATCAAGGTTGGTTTGATCCAAGGGTTGTGGTGCTTCTTAGAGGGCTATATAAGCAAGGCCCCTGACCCCAGGAGAAACCCTAGAATTCATTAGCAATTCATTAGTAGAGGAAGACATCAGTAGAGCTAGGGTTTAGAGAGTTTCTCTCCACTAGAGAATTAGAATAGCTACTCCAATTCTTCAAGTTCTACATAGGTTTAGACTAGATAGAGGAAGAGTCGGGCGACTTGTGCTCGGGATTTAGATCTTCGTCATCAAAGTATTGGTATTATTTTGTATCTTTGCTCTACGACTTTATTCTAATATCATTATGTTTCTATTTATTATGTTCCTAGTTTGCTCTAGTTGTACATTTGATATGGTTATGATTGATAATGAGTTTATGTATATGTTTGCAAAGCGCTTAGCTCTCTTCACGAGGGGGTTAAGTGGTAGATCACATGTAAGCATGATGCTTAGATGCTATTTACCTGCAAATGCACCCTATTGGTCGGGTCGTGTGGTAGTTCGTGAAAGTGATAGTTCTATTGAGTCTTATATAGTCCACCCCCCGTTGATAGGACAGGCAGAAACAACGTTACATAGGAAATCATGCTATGTTCTGGCTTTCTTCAGTAATATTCCTTATACATAGATGAAGAGTCTTTTATGCTATATATGATTGTGTGTTTGCTAGAGTAGATGAATGACTTAGTAGATTAGAACCTACCTAGAATTCAATCTTTTGAACTAATCAGACATCAACCTACCTTTATGATGAGTAGTCTATCTCTAATCTCTGCGTGATTTATTCCTATGCTTTATAATTCATTTATACTTATTTATCATACTTTATCCCCTCTACCAAAGTAAGTGAATGTGTAAATAGTCATATTTTGCAAATCCATCCCTTTAGGTTTAAGTCCTTAGTTCTTTCCCTTGAGCTAAATATAAATTAACGATACATAGAATATTTCCCGGTGAAGTGCTACGATGGTATTTTATCTGTATGCTTGCGGATCCCATTTTTATTCTAAGAGGAGCAGTTCTATACCAACACTTCTGGTGCCATGCTAGGGATGACAACTTAGCTTAAGTGGTGTTAGAAGTGTCAACACCGGTCTATAGGGGTTATGCACCGGGGCTTGCCTGGGTAAGATTTAATCAAAAGTTAGCATTCCATCACGATGACACGATCATCAAGGCACCATCTTTTCTGCTACTCTAGATGACTCCACGATCCATCATTGTCCCTATTATGATGTTTGCGGGTGCAACACAGAAACATAATTAATAAACGGCAATCATGATCTCGAATTATACCATTATGTCTCTCAAGCTAACAAACTAACTCAACGGCTAACATACTTGGCCATGTATCCACGTTGTC
Organism: Saccharum hybrid cultivar R570; assembly: GCA_038087645.1. Classification (NCBI taxonomy): domain Eukaryota; kingdom Viridiplantae; phylum Streptophyta; class Magnoliopsida; order Poales; family Poaceae; genus Saccharum; species Saccharum hybrid cultivar. The sequence goes on from JAQSUU010000100.1 coordinate 2,898,742, forward strand.
AATCCAAACACTATTTTCCCACAAGCAATTTTGTTACAAAATCCCTAGGCATTGCTTTATTCATTTTATTGATTTAATATATATTAGAACTAGGGCTCATTAATTCATCTAAGCAAACTAATGATTCTAAAGCTACAAAAGTTACAGTAAGCCTATAATAATACCAGGAACCTACTGTGAAATTTCTAGAATTAACACTAGCACAAATTAACCATAGAAATTCCTACAAGTTGCGCCTTAATAATATTAAACCCTTTTGTTTAATCATAGCGCTCCTGAAAATGTTATAACACTATGTGGACAAGATATAGTGGCAGATTGACCATGATTTTAGGAACCTATCAAAACTTGTTCCACCATTTTTGGACGCCTACATAATCTGATTTGGAATTTACAATATTACAGTGCAAAAAGAAAACTAGAACAATTTTGAAACGCTGGAAAAGGAAAAGGGCCATGTGCCGCTTATTCGGCCCAGCGGCCTAAGACGGGGCATGTCCGAGCGTAGCAGGCCGAGCCAACAAGCGGCCCAAGGCGGAATCCCTCGCACCCGTTGGCTATTTTTGCAATAAAGACCTTGATCTATCAATTTATTACGCGGCACTATGCGCACTATTGTAGAAGAGACACGCTTCGCATGTAACACCCTATAAAAATTGGTCTTTGCAATGGCATGCCCCTGGGCGCGTGCGCGCGATGGAGCGGCGCGTCGATGACATACGACGGTTACGCCGGCCAACGCCTAGGTTCACCGGTGGCCAGGAGGGGTCGACTACCTATAATACACCAAGGCGGGACCCTGAGAGGTAGTTTGGCGGCTAGAGGGGCACTACAGCAGCCTGGCCACGGTGACAGGCGAGAACAGAGCTGTTCCGGCACCGGTGAAGCCATTTCAACGAGCATGAGCGAGGCCAAAGCGAGCAAAAAGATGCTATAGAATCAGGGCTCACCACGAATGCAGCTACGATGTTGGGTGAAGTGGAGGGAGACTAGGGAAACCTGGCCACGTGCGGGCGCACCGCATGACGGCACTCCGAGCTGGCATCCTCGCATCACCACGTCACTGATGGCTGGCCTGGTCAAGATAATGTGAGCATCGACAAGAGGGAGTCAAGGCGAGTCCCCAAGTATGAGTAATCGAACTGCTACCCACCATACAGGCCTTACCCCCAATTTTACCGGTTCAGCGGCGTGTTTGGCCGGTGGTGAGCAATTTGCTGAGTTCCCGGTTGGTGGTACCTAGCCGGGCTTGGGAAGAATAGAGCGGCTAGCTAACGTCCTGAGCTACTCGCAGGTGAGAGGTATCAAACTTTGAAGCTTTGGGCTAAACTAGTTGGAAAGTAGAGGGTGCGGTGCCTAAGCCTTGGTCCTGCCATGGAGGGAGCACGTGAGCGAACCTAGCAGGCTAAAAACGGGACAACAACACGAACGCGTATGCACGGCGATGGGACAGGAAAAACTTAGCGTGATGCTCTTGAATGGAGTGGCAGAGCCCAAGCGGGGCTCACCGGCATCGACGAGCGGGGACAAGCGAGGTAGGGGTGTCCCATCGCCACTGTGATCGGGTCAAGGCGACAGTGGCAACACCTAGAGCACGACGTGGTAGGTGAATCAAAAGGGTGGGACGGCGTCACGTCGGCAAAGTGATCCAGACCACAGTCATGGCTCAATCTCGCGCATGGCCTGATGACCAGAGGGTAGCGTGCGTACAACGATAGCCATCCTAGCGTGGCGTGCACGGGGTAGCAGGAGCCGCTCCCTAGCCGCCCAGGGTCGGCCAACGTCAAGCCCTAGCAGATGCTAAGGGCTTCTTAACCCAACAACAAGCACAACCAGAGGGTGATCAGCAAGGGAGATAAGGAGGTGCCAACATGGGTTCGCCACGCTGAGCGTCGGTTCACGAATGGAGCGTCAACCCAAGGGTTCACAGCGTGTTCTAGCGGAGTTTAAGCAAATTTTTCGAGGACAACAAGACACGCGACACCACTATGAATTATACCTAGCTTAAGTACCCTCTAAGAAGCAACCAACAGTATAAAAACATGCCGCTAGCATTTAATCATTTTTGTTAGAAATTACATATCAAAATAACATTGTCTACTACTTTTCCATACTTAGAAAAAAATCAAGGCTGCAGCTAGAACCTACAGCCCTTAGCACTTTTGCCCTAATTTTTAAGAGGTATAAACCTTGCCGATTTCAACTAACTAACATAGCATGACATAGTCTACACTTCATACTAACTTATAGAAACAAAATATGTAGATATTATTTTATTATTTTGCATGCTATAATTCACCAAAAAGGATACTTTTTAAACATGAGTTACATCACACTGGTGTTTATAGAATTTGTTTTCGCGCTAAGAGCTCAAAATGACTTATTCTATTTTTCTTATTAGGATTTTCACTAATGGTTTTATGCACTAACTAAATTAACTTAGGTTTTGATTTGATCCCACTCAACCGGAAAGTAGGTCACCTAAGAGTTGTTCATCATTTCATGTGTCTCAAAATTAAAAATCCAAGGAACTTGTTTTGTTAATTTCTTTTAGGCCCTAACCATGGCGCTAAGCGAGCTCATAACACCAGAGGTGTTACAACCAACCCCCCTAAAGAGAATCTTGTCCCGAGATTTAGAGCAAGATTCAGAAAAGGGGAAAACACGATTTCACTTCTTAGATCCAAAACTACATTGGAGGTTGCACAACTTTGAATAGTAAACCACCCAGGGATCTAGAGACAACTCAGCTAAGAACAAATCTAAAAGAACTCATAACCTCTCTAGAAATTGACGAAGATGGGGACAATGGAAGAGTAGCAAGAAAATGACTATCTAGAACATGGCGTATGCCCAACAGATCTAGAAACAAGAGACTGAGAAATAGATCATTAGGAACCCTAAAACCAAAACTAAACAGAGGTTGACTTGAACTTCTTTGACGAAAATAAGATCCCTTCTTCTTTTAAGTCACACCATCCCCCTGATTGGTGACCCTTGCCCTACGAGCAATGACAGGATCTTGTAGCTCTGCCCCCAACCACTCCTTCCTGACTGCTTCCCAAGCTTCCCCCACCTGAGCACTGACAGAGGGGATCGATTCTACGAGCTCTACTTTATATCTGGGGGTGGAATGGAGGAAAGGCAAGCAAGGTGGCATTTTATAGCCTGGTGGACAGCGGTGGTGGCGCAGTGCACTGGCAGTGGAGGCAGCATGGAGGGAAATCACCATTGGGTCACGAGGTGGGGAGAGCATCGGCCATGGTGCGCTCCCTGTGCAAGCTTGAGTGGGGAAAAGGAGAAAGGAGGGGACAGGGTTCGCTCGACGAGGAGGCGTGCAAGTGATGGTGCCCACAAGAAAAGAAAAGAGGGCGGGGGCCTGGTACGGGGATGAGGGCAAAAATCAAGAGCTGATAAGGGTGCCAAGAAAAGAGGGCGTACGGTGCAAGAGGACAAGGCGAGTGCGACACCACGCCGTGGCCATGCAAGCGCGGCACATGTGGGCCCCGCCACTGACAGCGTCTGAAGGGCATGCGGCAACGACAACCCGGCGTGCATAGCGTGGTCAAACCAGTCATAGGGATGACATCAAGTCAGGCATTCCAATCACTCCAAACTACTAGCGGGCTAACTTTTCCTTGTCGCTCTTCTCTTTCTTCTTTTTCCTTTTGAGTCCAACATGCACTAGCCTTTCGTATAGACTGAGATCAGGACATATGTCCTTCCTCTGAAACCCATCATGGATTTCCCATTAGAACACACCAGAATATTTGTAGCAAGAGTGGTACTGCGGTGTAACTTGGTAAAAGTGCTTAGTCAACAACCTCGATACCAGCACGCGCCGGGTGGCACAACCGTGTGGTCGTGATCCACAGGACCTTGGTTCCGTCGTGGCACCATAAGCTATTAACCCAGTAGCTATTACTAACTTACTCGCAGTAAAGGCAGTGGGGTCATAGATAGACCACAGAATTAGAATAGTATTGCAAAGAAAATTCAGGTGACAAGGGTTCCTTTCAAAACAAGGAACAACGAAATTAAATCCCAAGGGGATTCAAGTGTTCTACTGGGACATCCATAATTAGTTGATACAGTATCCTCTATCATCCAATCACAGCTGATTGGCTGCATCTAAATAACTTTTCCTCTTGTAAATTGCTTATTGGCACCTCAAAAGCCCTAAGCAAGTCTAACGAGGCCTAAAGGAAATTGGTGTAAAAAACACAGCAGCATAAGCAAATTGCATGTTCTAAATGCCCATAAACGGGTACCAACATTCAGACATTCACTCTTCCATTCTCAACACATCGCTTGCATCCTATAACCAGATGGTCTTAACAACTACGGTGAACCACAACGGAGAGATCACAACACTAGAGGACAATGATGAAAAGCATTACCAACTATAGTTACATCTCCCCTAAGATAACTAATCTACTTTGTCAGACCGAACGACTTCATTCCTCGGCTCTTGGAGTTCTTCGCTGCACTAGGTTGTGGATCTGCTTCTTCTCTTGGTGGGGGCTAAGCGAGGGGAAGCAATGACTCTACTTCTGATGCCTCCGAGGGCGGAGGTGTTGGCGGTTCTACCGCACCAATTCTCCTTCTCCTAGGTGGGTGGACAGGGATTCCCTCTAAGATCAAGGGTTCTTGCCTGTCCGCCCGAAGCATCTTGCGCTTGGCCCTTGTGGCAAGATAGACGTCCTCTAGCTCCTAGGCATGTCGATCTTCGTCCACTTTGATGGCTTTCGCCATGGTAGTCTCTCGCTTTTCATGGCTACGACATTGGCGTGGGCTTCAACAAGCCGCACTTCAAGCATCTTGGAGAAGATCTTAGCTTCCTTAGCTCAACGGAGGCACTCCCTTAGATCCGAGGCCTACCGGTCGTACTGCTCATCTAGAGCAAGCAAGTACGTGGTCAGGTGCACCACCGTCGGGTTGCCTTCTTGCATATCCTAACCCAGCAAAGTCTCCATGCGAGCCCTCCATACCCACCAATTCTTGTCCAAAGGTGGAAATAATCTTATGGGGGTACAAGCAATGGGCTCCTCATAGATCTGGTAAAGATACCACAAGGCTTTGCAGGCCACAGCTTGGTAGGTATCGCCAAAGCGAAACCCAGTTGCGGTCACATTCTAGGCTTCAGTGATGTCGGGAAACTCCTCACTTTTGCTAATGTAGACGGTGACCTCACATCGCTCAGTGCCATGCTTCGTGTACTCACGGCCCTCATACTCAGGACGATCCTTAACTCTGAGCTTTTGCTAGGTGGCATACAGGGTTTTGGGAAAACCCTTGGTGCTCAGGCGGTAGCTGCTAACCCAAGCTCCTGCCATCCTTGGTGGGTGGTAGTTGCAAGGAAGGCTTGAGCGAGAAGCTAGGAAAAGAGCTAAGTGAGCTGGGATGCACCGAATTGTGACAGAACCTCCTAAATTATGTGGCCCACATGCACCTATCATTGTCTCAACGACCTCTGACTGCTGTGCATGAGAACCAGATAACATAAGAAGTCTGTCAGGTGTCCTCAGGAAACCTGAATCATCCATAATATACAACTCACACATGATCAACAAAGGAGTAACTACAATATTACAGCCTATGCTATAAAATTTTACATCAGAGTGCGGAAGAACTTAAAATAGTATTTTACATATAAAAATACGTTACTTTTACAACTTAACTTTAATTGCAAAAGTCGAGTAGAACTACAGAAGACAACTTAGGTAGAGCACCTAAGTCAGGAGAGGACAACCAGATCATGTCAAACCCACCAACATAACCTGAGTAGCAGCACCAGACAGTACCTACAACAGGAGTTAACAAACCCTAAGTACTCAATTGTACTCCGCAAGACTTTCTAGACAAAAAGAAAAGACTACAAGGATATGTTGGCTTAAGGGAAGTAGTGGAGCTAGAAAAGAGAAGTTTTGCAGAAAAGCTTACTACAAGTGGATCTTTACTTTCAATGTTTTAGTCAAGTTTTAGCATAAATTTTAGTGAAGCTTATTATAGATAGATTTGCACATATTCTATCTCAATCACTTGTATTAAGCATCACATCTCATACCCATCTCTTTACCTCATTTTCATAATCACCATGTTCCATTGTTAACTACGATGTAGGGCAGTTAATCGAATCTCCATAACCGAGGAGCAACAATGATTCGAATCAATTATACCCAGCTGGAGATCCCTAACCACACGACATATGCATGACTCAAACCTACATATATCAACCTTCACTCAGATCCTCCAAAACATGACCAGGTCTAGCGCCACTCGAGAGCACAGTACACCTCCAATCCATCCCTTGGCCACGAGGGTACATGCTACTCTCACCATCACTCTACTCCCAGTGCGTGGTCAGCCGTTCACGTGATAGAATAGCCAAGGTCTTAGGCTTACCGGAGTATGCGATTAGTTGCAAAGTCTCAACCAAGCAAGCCTACAACAAATGGTCCTTAACCGACGCAGGCGGAGCACTACATCGACTCATTTCATGATGCAAGCCTCCCACCCGGTCTTCGCTTAATATTACCATATTCTTATTCATATGCTCTCATGACTTGTCATTAGGTCAGGAGAAGCAAAGGTAAACCTATTTCTCACGAACGATGAAATCACCATTCGACTTCTACCGAAGTCTAAGCATTAATAAGCATAAGATTGACCTACACATACTAGTGGGATATCATTTGGATATAAATGTAGATCAAGGTAATCATACAACAACGGTATCGACCAACTCCTACTAATTTAATGCACATTACACTAGACTTAAGGTGTAATAAAGCATTTATAAAACAGAAGAGTGGTTGTATGTTGGGGGCTTGCCTACGTTGCAGAGAAGGTTAGCTACCACAGAGGATCACAGGAGTTAGACTTGACATCATCTCCACTGATGGAAGCACCTTCTCCAACACTTGGTCAACACAAGCACCATTGAATGATAACATCCATCCGAAGATTGGTCAACACAAATCTTCTCACTCACGTATACACTACACATAAACGAATGATGCATTCTTTAACATGATGAAATGCATGACATGATGCATGAAATGCATTGGTGAAAACATAACAAGATAACTTGAGTATAACTTTCCTTCACGATACAGTTGAAAGTAGTTCTCATAAATCATTTTTAATTGTTCTTCTAAAAATTCAATGGTTTATTTATTAAAATATTCTTACCAACTAAAGATTTTACTAGGGAAAAACATGCACAAACAACATACAAGGAAATAAACAACTTTTACTTTTTACCCAAGAGGTTGCATCTAATGAAACAATTTAGTTTATTAACATGCATTTTATTTGTTACTAACAAGTTAATTAGCCATTAACATTTCTTAAATAACAAGTTAAGTATGAGCTCAAGTAACTAATTAAGTGCCATGGATCATGTCATGTTAATGACCCAAGGTCAACAATCAATCTCAAATTCACACAAACCCTAAGTCATTAAGCATTAATTACCGGATTAAATAATTAATTAAGCATAAATTAAGAATAAAATCAACTTTGTCTGAATGAGCTCCAATTTTTTTATGTACGTTGGTTACATCCAGAAATAGTGGCAAAACAAATTTCATAATTTTTGGATAATTATTTAAGCCTAGAAAAATAATAGAAGTTACATTTATTAATTAAAAGGGCTAATTTTTAAGCATAGCAAAAGTATTGAAAATGACCAACTCACATTTTTCCTAGGTCGATCATGCCATGACAAAGCTACACATAAAATTTCATAATTTTATCATGCTCCACTATTTAACTATGAATTAAACAAAATACTGCACTTTTATTATTTTCTGAAAATCAAAACTGGGGAAAAACCTTTTCTCACCCGCGTCAAGCTACCCATACCCACTGACCCGTGGGTCTCAGGGTCAACCCTGGCTCTGTCCTCTTTGACTGTGGCCACGTCAGCGGGTAAGCCGTGGAGCTCACCGGCGGCGAGTTGGCCGGCGGCGAGGACTTCACCGGCGTGCTCCCCAACAACCCTCGCAGACACCCACGCTACTGATTGAACGATTAAGAGCTCACAGCGGCTCGACCGCGGCCATGGCGACCAGGCGACGCAAGGTACAGCTGCGCGGATGCGTTCCGACGGCTTCGACCGGTGCCTGGCGAAAACAGCGAGACGATGAGCATCACCACAACACATAGAAGCTAAAGCATCAAGCGGGGAGAAGGGAGAAGCTCTGGAGCGGGCTGGCCTTGGTGGACGTGGACACGGCGGTCATGGCAAGCCGCCGCAGCGGAATTCCAGTGAACGGGCGATTCCGGCCGAGACTGGTGACGCGAGCTAGTTCAGGTGAAGCGCAAGGAGGCTGAGATGCTGCGGCAAAGAGAAATTTGGTGAAGGTCCTATGGAGACGATGAATTTGCCAGTGGGAGGGAGCTCTACCTACAGTGGCGCTATGATCATCGCAAAGGAAGAAGGGGGTGCTCAGGGTCAGCGTGTCGACTTAAGGGCGCTCGGGCTTCTTTTGGACTGCCAGCTCCTGCCCGTGACACTAGCAGGTAGGGAGCTACGTGGCTGCGCTTTGGCAAGCAGCGCGGACAGGCGGTGGCCGCCGGCAAGCAGCTGCGTGGCAGCGGTTGCCGCACTGTTCATTGACTGAAACCTAATCTTTTCCCTCTTGATCTCATGATTTCTCTACTGAACGTCTAAAACTCCCTTAAGAAAAATTGTTCCCTGATCAACAGTCTCCAACTTCACTTAAAGGAGCAACCCCAAAAGATCAAAGATTTTGAAGATTTTTGATTGAAAAGAGAGGCACTTTGAAACTGAAAATAGATTTTCAGTTAAAGTTTTGAAAAGGGGTTTTGATTAGCAACTTTAGAAATTAATTAGGGAGCAACCATGAATCAATTACTACATCTAATTGCACATTATCAAAGATCATGTGTAGGACCAAGCAATGAAATAAAGTTTGGACATATTTTATTTTTTAAAAAATTATTTATTAAATTCACCAAAATGAAACTTAATAACTATTTTCAATGACTTAGGAAGAAATTATTAAGTGTGGAAATCAATATTAAATTCGATGTTTGAACTCAATTTTAAACATATTTGAATTGAAAACCCTAACAAACTTTGATTTTATATTGTAGAGCATATTTTAAATAACAAAGTTCATATTAACCAAAATGTTAATTGTTTAAGCCATTTGTCATATATAAAATCACAAAGCCTAATTGATAACAAAACATTATTTCATGTAACTAATGAAACATATGAAACATTATATAAACAACCTATGAAACATTACTTTGCAACATATGGAACATGGCCTATGAAACATGTGAAACAAGGCATATACATAACATGCGAAAGACTTGTTTAATGCAACATATGAACCCTTACTATGCAACATAAGAAACAGATGCATGCTATACTTGAAACATATGATGCATTCATGCAACAATGCTGGGTGTCTTATGTATGATGATGCTCATGATTAAGTTTTAGTTATTTCTTAACATCTGGGATGTTACACGAATGATGGTTCCAAGTGGTTGTACCTACCCTTTTGTAAAGGCAGAGCAGTCAGGGGTCCTAACGCAGTCCACCCTCGAGCCTTGCGCGAGGACCAGAAAAAGGGAAAAACAACATAACCTTTACGTGCACTAAATGAGCAGCACCCTAGGCCATTAAAGACTAGTATGATTGCATGACAGAGGTTCAACAAGAGCGTAGAAAGGGGTACTAAAAGCTTATCAGCGAAGGCAAGCGTGAACCAATAGGCGTACGCGACGCATGAAACTATAGTACCATCGTGGCTTCACGAACAATGATGGCTCGGCCTAAACAACAATGCACAAACAGGGTATGCATGAACACACGTCCTATTCGTCCTCACACTGTTACCAACATATAGGCAACCGTTCTTAGACTTTTGGCACAACATGCTCTCCCTGTAGCTAGTCGATGCTATCGAACTATGCTCGGGGTTAAGGTACCTGTAGAAAACTTGATTAAGCCTATCTAAGTCAGCAGAGTCATCTATCCTGGATGCATAACCATAGTAATAGGGCTACTTATATAACTTCGCATGCAACGTCCTAATTTTTTGAAAAGAATTTGTTGTCAAATTTTAATTTAGAAAAGAGCTTTGAAGCTTTATTTCCTTATTTATGCTTTGATACCACATGTGATAGAACCGTCTAATCTAATGCCCTCTCAAGAGTACTTGTCTTCCACTAGACACTAAGTACCCAAGAGAGAGTACTAAACTATGTGATTCTGTCGAGCACACCTAACGGGAGAACGCGAAAGTCCACATTTTCCCATCAGGATCATAAATGAGAGATAAAGCTTACAACAATTTTTACCATTTCTTACATCACTTTTAATACAACATCAGAGTAATTAATCATGTGATAATAACAGCAGAATGTAAAAATTATCATGAGAAACATTATATATATATGAAATAATAATATGTTATAAATGGTTTTTTTGGAAACTTTAAATAAGCTCTAGATCCGCAACGTAAAGGAAATCCTCGCTGACCCCACCAAGAGGTTTCCACACAGAAGTGTCAGCTCCATATGTTCCTATCACCTGCAACAGGGTAGAACAAACCTTGAGTACTCAATTGTACTCTGCAAGACTTACCCGTTAGGAGGAAAGAAAAGACTCTAAAGATATGCAAGGCTATTTAGCTTGTTGTTATTGCAACTGCAGGAAGCATTACTAAAGGTGTATCCTTATATTCAATTTTTATTAGCAACCATCATTAGTTCATTAACCAACCATTCTTTTTAAGCACCTATGCTATTTTTCTGCAAGGGTTGAGCAGTCAGAATCATTTTACCATCTTTCATGTTTCACTTCTTACTATGGTGCTAGACCCTAGCCAAGTCGTATCGTCACGTAGAAACGACGATTCACAAATCAATGTGCCCATTTGGGTACCCCGAAAAACACACGTCTCGCTTGTACCCTAGGCACGAGCAAGAACAACCCGTTCCACTCCTATCGAGGGGTCCAGGTCCCCATACAAACTGGGACTCCAAGCCTCCAACACTGCAGGCCCGACCTTAGTGTGGTGCTTAGACCTCATACCCAATAATCCACTCATAACAGTCAGTCCAGAAAGAGCTAGAACCCATGACAAGAGAGTAATAAGTCTTCTTGCTTCCATAAGTAAGTATATGCTCGGGATAATAAGTATGTGGCCTGACCAGTGTCCACAGCAACGGACGGTCCTCAATCGACGCAGGCAGGACAAATGCAACCAGAGCACCGCTCTGTTGCCCAACCAAGTCCAGTCCATCCAAGCCCAGTCCCGCCCGGTCTCCAATTATTATTCATATATATTCCATGTGATAGTAGCATGATAACAGTAATAATAATATATTTTCTATCTCTCGCGAGTGACAGGAAATCACTCGATTTCTACCGGGGTCCTATAGCATAGCAAGCTACATGATCCTGTCATACTAGTAAGACTCATAGGATAAGGACATATATGCAAGTGGATTTCATACAACTCCTTAAAACTTAATGCACAAGCTTAAAATAAAGTGCAGAACAATAGGGGTTATGCACGGGGGCTTGTCTGGGTAAGATTTAACCAAAAGTTAGCATTGTATCATGATGACGTGATCATCAAGGGACTATCTTTTCTGCTACTCCAGATAACTCCACGATCCGTCATTGTTCCTATTATGATGTTTGCAGGTGCAACACAGAAACATAATTAATCAATGGCAATCATGATCTCAAATTATACTATTACGTCTCTCAAGCTAACGAACTAACTCAACGGCTAACGTACTCGACAATGTATCCACAATGTCGATCCAAACACTATTTTCCCACAAGCATTTTTGTTACAAAATCCCTAGGCGTTGCTTTATTCAATTTATTGATTTAATATATATTTGAACTAGGGCTCATTAATTCGTCTAAGCAAACTGATGATTCTGAAGCTACAAAAATTATAGTAAGCCTATAATAATACCAGGAACCTACTGTGAAATTTCTAGAATTAACATTAGCGCAGATTAACCATAAAAATTCCTACAAGTTGCGCCTTAATAATTGTAAGCCCTTTTGTTTAATCATAACGCTCTTGAAAATGTTATAACACTATGTGGACAGGATATAGTGGCAGATTGATCATGATTTTGGGAACCTATCAAAACTAGTTCCACAATTTTTAGACGCCTACATAATCTTATTTGGAATTTACATTATTACAGTGCAAAAAGAAAAATAGAACAATTTTGAAATGCTTGAAAAGGAAAAGGGCCATGTGCTGCTTATTCAGCCCAATGGCCCAATAGGGGGACGTCCGAGTGCAGCAGGCTGGCCTAGCAAGCGGCCCAAGGCAGAATCCCTCACACCCGTTGGCTATTTTTGCAATAAAGACCTCGATCTATCAATTTATTACGCGGCACTATGTGCACTATTGTAGAAGAGACACGCTTTGCATGTAACACCCTGTAAAAACTGGTCTTTGCAACGGCATACCCCCTGGACGTGTGCGCGCGATGGAGCGACGCACTGATGACATACGATGATTACGCCGGCCAACGCCAAGGTTCACTGGCAGCTAGGAGGGGTTGACTACCTATAATACACCAAGGCAGGACCCCAAGAGGCGGTTTGGTGGCTAGCATGGCACTACAGCGGCCTGGCCACGACGGCAGGCGGGAGCTGTCACGGAACCATCCAAATTATATGAGCACGTGTACAAAACACAATCGCCAGAGTGATCAAATTCTGGTACCTGAGCCCACATAACTCTGGTAGTCCAACGAAATCACGAGGGATTTCGAACCAACCAAAATACAAGCCAAGATCGTTGATTCAACATAATAAGTCACATGTTACATCCATTTTATAAGTAATTCAATATACATCAGAGTTCAACATAGTTATTACAACTTAAGTTGAAAAGTAGCGAAAGCAAAGTAATTTGAAACTAACATTACTCTTATTTCAAATACATGTTAGTGTTGAGGTCAACTTCCATCAAAAGCATTAGAGACAAGATAACTCAGAAGGATCATGCCCATGATCACACTCTGCCACTACGGCAGGAGCCTTCTAATTCTTGCAGTAGCCATGATACCTCACGACCTGCAACAAGTGGGAATAAACCCTGAGTACGAGAATATACTCAGCTTGACTTACCTATCAAAAATCAGAAATAAAATGACACCAAGGAGCATGCAAGGCTTTATATAAGTGGGTTAGCTTGACGCCTTTGCATAAAAGAGCTTATGAGCATAAGTAACCAATTAAACTTAGCATCAAGTTCATCATCATTAACCTGTCAACTATATTAGCACCTATACTAGAACACTTACTTATTAGGAGCAAACCATATTAACCATAGCAGGTATAATAAGGCCATCATCATATCATCAATTCCGAACCATCATTATAATTAGTGTATCTACGCTGGAGCAGTCAAGTTTCTCACTTTTCGGGAGAGAGGCGACTTGAATCGATTCCAACTCAGCTGAGGGGGTATTCCTGACACTCACCCGGCAAACGCCGCTAAAGGCAACTGTAGATAACCTTTGGTATAACTCAGGGTGGGCTCGAACAGTGCCGTGTTCTCAGGGATACCAGTGACAAGGACGATCAGGACTTTTAACTCACCTGCTCTTGGACTTTCCTGACTTCCTTCCGAGGTGACTTCCACTTTTTGACTTTGCAACCTGAGTTGAGCTACTCAGCTTCGCAGTCGGCAACCTCAGGCCGTCCAACTAAGTGTCATACATGCGTTCAAAATGGCATAGAAGGCTTCAGGTCTCGGTCCTTAACTGACACAGATGGGGATAGTTCCACACCAAATATCTCCATGTCTTGTTGCTTCACTATCGACATCCCACCTGGTCTAAGTTCATTATTAACACTTGGTTTTTTTCCACGATAATAAATATAGCCAACCATGACCAAATACTTCCTATCTTGCAGGTGATAGGAGATCACCTGACATTACCGTTCTAATTAAGCAGGGCTAAGCATAGAGTCGATCCTGTCTACATAGGATTCATGGATTCATATATCTGGACAAGGAATGATATAATGTAGCAAGGGGTTCCAATCAACTCCTACCACTTAATGCAACAGTACATATGTAACATATATAATTAATTGCTTTAAAAGTAGGAGGCTTATAATGCTCCGGGGCTTGCCTGCAATCCGACTCAAATCAGTCAAGTTAGCTTGCACCGACTTGTGGAACATCTCCACTCCATGTATGCACTTGAGGGTTCTTCCATCCTCGGGATGGATCCACCGAACACCATCTTTGGGTTTAGCCCCCACATTATGTCCTTTACATGGTGCATCTAGTGTACCTAGATAAGATGCAAGATACAAGTGTGTGAATATATGGAAGTGCAATGGATGATGCATCACAAACAGTAAACAAGACTAGCATAGTTTACACCAAATACACTTAAGTACTTTGCAATGCTTAACTTAAACATCACTCGACCCATCATGCTAAGATAGCAAATAACACAATACCAAGCATGACACAAGATTTACAAAGTCTCATGTGTATTAACTTAACTACCCTCAAAGTCATAAGTCACACTTAACAATATACAAGCAAATTTGCGTCAAAAACAATATACAAGCAAACAACTATAATTAGAATTTATTAATTTCTGGACATGCAAACAGTAGCTTCATAAATCAATCATATATGGAGTTTTATAAATTCAAATAACTTGCAAAAAGACATAATGGAAAGCTTGTGAAATTCTCTACATTTCGTTTATAATCATCACATCATGATTCTAAAGTTTAACATGTCGAATTTACACAAGCACAGAAACTGGTCTAATAAGACAGAGAGCAAGCAATTCTGTAACCTAACTTTAAACAGCTATAACTCCTAAAACACATGGCCAAATGCTACCAAATTTAACAGAAGGTAGATACATAAATTATCTACAACTTTTGTATACACAAGTTTTATAACAAAGCACATTATCATAAAGAACTTTGCTAAGTTCCTAGTTTTGTCCAGAAACCTCATTTGCAAGGAATAATTATTAACTTAGGTTGCAAACATATAATTGGATAAAACGAACTTTACCAACATATCACACAAGACTAATGAACACCAGAAGACAAAGTGTATGTTCCTAAATAAATTCTTTTAATGCATTTTATTAATTTATTTAGATAATTAGGTGGAATTATGAACACATATCAAAAGTGCACAATAAATTCTACGAAAATTACAGTGGCCTATATATGCTCCCAATAGTCTACTATACAAATTTTAAACTATTTGGACATGTATATCAATCTCTATGAAAAAGACAAATGGCTATTGCAAGAATTCATGTGAGAGCAAGATGAATCAATAACTCACTCATAATACAACCAAAATTCATGAAATTTTTACCACACATCAAACATCACATGAGTAGCATGCTACAAAAATTTCACTTCATTTGGTGCGCTACATTTGCAGTTATGAAAATGACAAATACAACTAGCATTGAAAACCTAGAAGCATAGATATATTTTTAGAGCTAAAATTTTAAACTAAAATATGCCATATTATATATCCACTGCAAATACAATTGCACAAGGATTCAAAAAAGTCCTCATTTGCTATTTTATGAATTTTCTATGATTTACTATAGATTTCCAAATTTCCTGCAAAATAAATACAAATAAGTCCCTATAGCACTATTCATTAGAGTCTATGACAATGCATTTAGGTCCTTCCCTTTCTTCGAATTTGAGCACGAGACCCCTGGTCGTGAATCAGAGCAGAGTAGGCCGTCCGCGTCGTGGTTTTCACCAGAGGGGAGCCATGCCGGCGGCGACCGAGGGATGAGGAGCTCAAGGGGGCCCGCGCGCGCCCACGGAGCTGCTCAGCTCGGCCCGAGGCAGTCCACAGCGCCGTGGCCACAGGAGCAGGCGGGCTGACGTGGCTGTGACGGCGGTGACACTATTCTAGTGGTGGAGCCAGCCAAAAGTGGTGTGCCAGCTGTAGTGAGGGACAGGGAAACTTCTGGTGGTGATGGTTGGGATGGAGGAGGTCCAGAGGACGAATGAGGGCAGTGGCCGCGGTGCTTAGCTTGCCGGCAATGGCAACTGGCTTCGTGCGTGTGTGACGGTCTGCGATGAGCGGCTTGGCTAGGGGTGGCTGGCTACGACAGCTTGGAGGCATGACGAGGAGCACAGAAGGGACGCGAGGATGGTCGATGGTGGGAGCTTGCTCTGCTCGTGGCCATGGTGGCGCTTGGCGTCAGCGCTCGCGAGCTCCCAGGGGAAGGCGAGACGAGAGAGAGGCAGAGGGAGTGGGGAGGTGAGGGAGGGGACTCAAGCGTCCACCCTTGAGGGAGCAGGGGCATGGGGCATGCATCTAGGGAGGTGGAGCGCATGGCAGCTATGCCCAGCAAATGGTGGGGCACGAACTCGTGCATGGTCGCCATGAGGCAAAATGTCAAGCACGTGGTGGGCGCGATTCAGCCCGACTCCGGATCAATTTTTGGCCTATTCCAGTGAGATTTGGACCAGATGCCCTATACAAAAGATCTTCATATTTATCTGGTCTACCAACTTGATTAGGGGTGATAGGCCATTAGAGCAACAAATTAGGAGGTAATTAGGCTCCAAAGTCGACACTGTCAGTGACTTGATAGTGATTAAGCTCTGCTGGGTTTTCGCTAGTTTTGGGATGCCAAACTTGATCCAACTAATTCCAACTTTTTACATGTTCTTCTCCAAGGAATATACTCCAACTTTTATATTTGCCTCAACTTGAGTTGCTTAACAAAAATTGGAGAACATGGAATGCCAACGTGTCGATGTCAAAAGGTAACAAAGTAAACTTTTGCTATTTTGGGAACTATTTTCGAAGATCCAAATGAACTCCAAACTTGTTGAGACTTGATTCATTGGCTCCACCATGAAAAGTACTTCAACCCATATTAAGGAATCCAATTGAGCTACCACATGAATTTGGACGATAAAATGTCGCAAAGAGGATAGCTCACTGCTGTCACTTCGGGGACTTAGAATTATTTCTAGGGCTAAAAAACAGCAGCTGAATCAATCTTGTGAGCTCTATTTGACTAGGTTAGATGCAAAACTAGCTCTTGACCATTAAACAATGTTTGTTCTACACAAGATGAGATACAATTTTTGTTTAAGGTCAAACCTCATAACTTGTATAGAATTCAAACTTTCACTTTGGTCAAAGCAGCAACTTAATAAGGCCTAATCTAGGGTTTTAGGCCAATTGAGACATTTTCTTGACATTTGCTGAACATGAACCATTCTTGACTTTTGTTGTAGAGTTCATCTAGAGCCATTTGGGCCAAGTTGCAAGGTTTGGTTGATGATATATAATTCTATTCACTTAATGGTGTAATTCCAATAGGAATAGAACTTATCATTTCATGTAACTTTTTGATTCCAAACTTCACGAAACTTTTCTGGTGGTCACTATAGATAGAGAGTGATGTGAGACACATGAAAGATCATGTTTAGCATTACTCAAGTATGCCCTTTACAAAGGATCCCATACTAAGCATAATTGTTGTACTTTAGTTACAATATTGCGAACTTGAGCTCATGATCATCGCTTAACCTACCCAGGTTAGTCCATATCTAGTGCCTAGCTGGTGACTAACACCTATGGTGTTATAGGAACTATGTCGTTCCAGCGCCGGTGAAGCTGTTCCAACGAGCACGAGCAAGGCTAAAGCGAACAAAAAGATGCCACAGAATCAGGGCTCACCATGGATGCAGCTACGGTGTTGGGTGAAGTGGAGGGAGACCAGGGAAACCTAGCCACGTGCAGCCACACCGCATGGTGGTGCTCCGAGCTGGCATCCTCGTGTCACCATGTCACCGACGGCTGACCTAGTCAAGATAATGCGAGCATCGACAAGCGGGAGTCAACGCGAGTCCCCAAGTACGAGTAATCGAACTGGTACCCACCATATAGGCCTTACCCCCAAATTTACTGGTTCGACGATGCGTTTGGCTGGCGGTGAGTAACTCACTATGTTCCCCGTCGATGGTACCTGGCCGGGCTTAGGAAGAACAGAGCGGCTGGCTGACGTCCTGAGCTACCCGTAGGTGAGAGGAATCAAACTATGAAGCTTTGGGCAAGACTAATTGGAAAGCAGAGGGTGTGGTGCCCAAGCCTTGATCCTACCATGGAGGGAGCACACGAGCGACCCTGCAGGCTAAAAATAGGGCGGCAACACAAACACGTATGCATGGTGATGGGACAAGAAAAACTTAGCACGATGCTCTTGAATGTAGTGGTAGAGCCCGAGTGGGGCTCACCAGTGTCGATGAGTGGGGACAAGCGAGGCAGGAGGGTGTCCCATCGCCACTGTGACAGTGGCAACACCCAGAGCACGACGTGGTAGGCGAATCAAAAGGGTGGGACAGTGCCACGTCGGTAAGGTGATCCAGACCATAGTCATGGCTTAATCCCACACATGGCCTAATGACCAGCAGGTAGCGTGCGTACAACGACAGCCATCCTAGCGTGACGTGCACGAGGCAGCGGGAGCTGGCCCCCAGCCGTCCAGGGTTGGCCAACATCAGGCTGAGGCATTGTGTGGTGCCACCCAAGCACATGAGACAGCCTGTGGCAATAGGCCTACCATGGCCCAAGATCGGTGGCAACCACGCTATGCACGCGTGGTGATAGCACCCACGGGCGGCCAAAACAGTGGTGAGCATGGATTTTAGAGCGTGAAGATCACAAATTAGAGCTCGTTGATGTTCAAACGAATGCTCAAGGCCCTAAAAGATGCTAAGGGTGTCGATGAAACCTGGTCAGCAGTCTACCGAGGGGTATGCCCAAGGTAGTGATTTGTCGGTAGATAGGTGCATAAGCTATGAACTAGATGGTGACGCAAGACACAATAAGGTTTTTATCCAGGTTCAGCCGCCGTGAGGGCATAATACCTACGTCCTGCGTCTGATTTGTATTGTTGTGTATGATGAGATGTGTTTTGAGGGGGTCCTCTATCCACCTTATATAGTTTAGGAGGCAGGGTTACAAATCTAGAAACTAATCTTGGTCGGTTATAATTGCCATAACTGGCCAGATAAGGATTCATATTCTAACCGATTGGGATCTTAGTTGATCTCCAAGTTTGCTTTCCTTCCTTGTGTGGGACACCGAGCAGATTGACTAGGCCACACGTCATCTTCTGGTGGGCCGGGCCCTCTGGTCCGGGCCAGCCCAAGTCTAGTCGTAAGGGTATAGGGGTTAATACCCCCACAGCTAGTCCCCAAGCACTATGCATTGTGATGCAACACGCCGTCTTGACCTTCTCCAAACAGTGAGGCTTGAGTTCTTGACGTCTCCAACCAGTCAAAACACCATCCGAGCAGCTGTTGCAGGCGTCTGACCAGCTTATAATATAGCTGACCAGTGTTATTGCCAGAGAAAGTAGGTTGTCCAAAGAATGTACGGTGCTCTTGAGAGAAAGAAAAAGATTTCCTTTCTAGTGAAGTGTGCCCACTTGTATTTATGAAAAAGAAATGTAAGCAGGGTAAACAAAGCATAAGGGTCAAAAAATAAACACATTCACCGCTAGGTGAAGTGTGCCCACTTAGTCCCTGAGCCTGGTAGTAGGTGACATAGGCACGTGGTGCCCGGATCTAAAATGAAACTCCATGAAAACTTGACACTGAGATGCACCAACAGGTGCATCGTACCGATGTAGTCCCCGAGCTTGCTGGAAGGTGAAGTATGAGCCTTGTAGTAAGGTCTAAAAAGCTCTCAATTGTATGTGAGTTAATTTTCACATGTAGCCGAGGAAATCAGACGTCAAGCTTTGGTCGAAGAGTGGTCAAAGCAGTCTCCGAGCACATCATGAGGTATGGATGATGAGTCCCTGAGCAGGAGACATGGTCGAGAAGTCCTTGAGCCTATTCAGGGAGTATAACGTGCTCGGTAGTCTGTGTGTAATCAGACCTGTCCCCGAGTACCTCTTATTGTATTCCCATCTGATACGGAGTATACAATTTATATTATTTTTCCTTTTTTGTTCTGTCATGATATCACAAAAGGTTAACTGAGGTGACGTTACCTGTCACGCTCAACTACTTTGTCAGTGTCACAATGAAACGTCCGTCAGACGTAGCATGCCAGTGTGGGCCCACCCGCAGAGGAAACGAGGGGCGCATTTACTGGCGCAGTAATAGGGAAAAAAGCAGAAACTGAAGAGATCGTGCCATGTTTCTCACACACATCTCCAGAGAATCTCGGAGAGATGGAATGGCACAGTCCATGAGATAAATAGCCACAGTACGTCCATCTCCCATTTACACCCAAAGTCACATTTGCAAACCGAATATCGTCTTCCTCTAGCCTTCGTGCCCTAATCCGACTCCGCTGCCACCATTAGCACACCTCGCCGCCATTAGGAGCAACATGCTCTTTGTACACCAACAAAACCAAAGTAGAGAGGTGAGAGAGGTAGAAGATGGCCAAGTCAGAGGCGTCGAAAAGGGCCAAAATGATGAGGAAGGAATGGTGGAAGTCGAAGTCCACCGAAGCGACCATCAATGACTTCGTCGGGTTGGACGTGCTTCACAACCGGGAGCTTGCAGGATGGTGGCTAGCAGGTGGCGATAGCTACCCTAATCCCTAGCCTGGTGAGATAGCCATCTTCGATGATTTTTTCAAGCAGGGTTTTGGGGTTCCTATCCATCCTTTTCCTCAAGGTCTCTGCCTGTATTACGAGATTGGGATCTGCAACCTACATCCCAACTCGATCTTTCTTGTTTCTATTTTCATCCATCTTTATGAGGCATATGGGGGAATCC
Source organism: Saccharum hybrid cultivar R570 (assembly GCA_038087645.1). Lineage (NCBI taxonomy): Eukaryota > Viridiplantae > Streptophyta > Magnoliopsida > Poales > Poaceae > Saccharum > Saccharum hybrid cultivar. The sequence continues at coordinate 2,919,560 of JAQSUU010000100.1, forward strand.
AACCCCATTTTGACCTCTTTAGATATATATTCTGCTTGAGGAAGAAAGGGTCCCAAGGCGGCTCCAAAATCATGGGCGGAGTGTACCTAACCCTCTGGGACAGGATGAAGCAAGAATACCTCAACTGTCCTTGGAACACATCTCTCACTGATTGGTACAAGAAATGGTTCTACATCCGCGAAGAGCCCAACAGTACCACATTGTGTGACGTCAGGTACATTCTAGAGAAGAGAGTAGCCTGGAACGAGTGACTAGAGCTAGTTGGGCAAGTGGAGGAGCTGATGGCGCTGCTCCCGTGGAATCGGCTTGATGAACGGCTATAGCTAGGAATTTCATCAGTCGTTGGGTGTAGCCATGCCAGAGGAGGGTGCACGCCGGGTATGAGTACCAAGACTCAGTCGACCAGACGAGGATGCGATCGGAGGATCTGGACCATGATGAAGTCATACGCCAGATTAGGGAGTTATTCAATCTGGCAGACTAGAGCTACTCCCGCTCGAGCAAGATCTAGCACGCATATAAGCTTATCCGACCAGCCCCGAAGGTAAACAATCCAACTTCTTTGCTCCAAAAAATGTTGCCGACCACCGTAAAGTAAAAAATGCCTGATTTCTCTTGTCTTTGCATGTATACAGGCGCACGGCGTGGAGAGGCACAACCTGTACGTGTTGTTAGCGCCTAGAGTGGAGCAACCGTAGATCATGGAGCCTTCCCCACTGAATGTGCAGCGGTGCTATGTGGACGTCGAGGATGACCACGAAGCCAGGGCTCGAGTAGAAGCTGGGAAAAGTCTAGTCACCGCCAACCAGTCGAAGAAGAGGGCCGAAAGCTTGCAGGGAGACAAGGCCCTAGAAGACTCGATAAGGAAGCGTCGTTGCATGGTGTGAGACTGGTCAAAGGATGAGGAGGATGAGGACGGAAGTGCCTACATGCTCAACCCTCAGAAGAGGAGGAGTGAGCAGACAATGCAGGGGGTATCAACCCTACCTGCAAAGGGGCCGCAGGAGGACCAGACGCCGCAAGCGGGGCCAACACCCGGCGTGAGGGAAGTAGAAGAGCAAGCCAGGCTGCCACCATAGGATGGAGGCTAGGGTTCCTCCGCCCAGCACACAAGCCAGGGGAAGCGGCGGCATCGTGCCTTCACAACCATCCACCGAAGCTCAAATCTGTAAGTTCCTGAAAACTCATTCAATACTACATCAATAGTAGTAGCGGGCGTACAAGTAGTAAAAGGAATTATTATGCTATGACATGCTAGCTTGGCATCAGCAGAGAGACCCGAGCAGATGGCCGCTGCTAGGGCAACCGCGCTGACCACCACCACAACATCCTCCAAACAACTGGAGGGTTAGACCACCAGGGCAGAGCCGACAGCAAACAGGGATGCGGTGAACATGGTGAGCACAAAAGTGCCCAAGCAAGTGCCTGAGCCAGTGTCCGAGCAGGAGACGCCCGAGCAGAGTCTACCGAGCACAATTGGTGAAGGGCAAGTTCCTGAGACCAATCGAGGCGTGCCCGAACAGATTACGACCACCATGAGCTCAACACATGGTGATTTGCCCAATGCCGCAGCCAGAGGGAAAATGGCGATGGGGCCATCAACCGTCAGGCCGAACCAAGAGCAGGGGTAGACCAATACGGATCAGGTGGCAGAGTCTGATGATGATGTCATTGAAGAAATCCAAGGGCACCCACAAGACGGGTAACAACATGTATACATCTACCGCGAACATGGAGACCACTACATCTGCCACGAGGAGATCTCCATCGACGAGGAGATAGAGAGAGTGGAGCGAGCAGCTAGGCGGCTCATTAGAGAAGTACAGGTAAGCATACTCCAAAGTCACTGTTGTAAACCAATTTAAATCTATAGTCTTACTTATATGGTATTGTATTTGGTTTGCAGGGCCTTGTGAAGATCGTAAAGTACCGTAAACGGTGCTTTGACCAAATTCAGGGCATCTTCGAGGACAATAAAGAGCTGACAACTGAAGTTGATCAGCTGCACAAATGGCTTGAGACTGTTGAGAAGGAACAAGCAGAGCTCGAGTCGCAAAGGCTCAATACTATCCTTCAGCTTGGTCAAAAGAGCAGGAAAGGGAAGGTAACTTAGCTTAGCCACGCTCCTCTGAACTCTAAAAAACCGTTGATATGTACTTATGTGTTTTTCGGAGCTTGCTGTAGACCTGGCGGAGGAAGTCACCAGGCTTCAAGAGGTAAACACGCGCCTAGTCGAGGAGAGTGCCCAATTATTAGCGGAGAATGCTCGGCTGGTAGAGGACCACGCATAGCTCTGAGACCAGTCAATGAAGATGACCGAGGAGGTGAAGACCAAAAACCAAGAGATAACCAGTAAGTGGCCGCTTTCCTGATCTTGGTTTCACGAGTCAAATTATGTCCTTTGACATCATTTTGACCAGAATGCCCATGCACAACATTGAAGATCAATGCCAAGAAGCACATTGTGGAGCTGCAAAAGGATCGCGACCTCTGGAAGGATCGCTGCACGCAGATGGTGTGGGGGATCGGGCCAGTGCTCGACTTGCTCGATCTAGGACCGCCACTAGAAGAGCCTCGGGTATAGCAGCGAGGAATAATAGGCAAGTGTCAACTTGCCTAGGATTGGCTGCAGCAGTTCGTGAAGGAGGCCGAAGAATTTGCGGACACCCATGTGCTAAGCATGGTGCGCGAGCATTATCCCTTGATCGACTTCACGCGCTTCACCAAAGGCTACCCCAAGGAAGTGGGCGTACATGAAGCGGAAGAGCTACGGGGCCAACTGAAGGAGTTGGCGACCATAATTATTGGCGATATAAATCTATGTAGAACAACAACGCCACCGTCACAAAGGACACCGACGATGTTAGCTTCGAGGTCTTCGAGCTGACCAACTAGGACTGCGGTCTCGACTAGCCAGTCCTAGGCCAGACAGTCTGCAAGTAAGGAGCAGCCAAGGCCGCGATCATGACTACCAGGCTCCTGCAGCTCAAGCTCGACCAGCGAAGGCAACACCACAGCCAGAGATAGATGGTAGCAAAATCCAGCCCGATCACCGACTGTTGAGTGGCTAGTTACCTGTAGCTGTAGAGCAGGCAATAGTTTAGTTTATTGTAAACTTGTGCCTTGTTAGGCAAGCTTGTAATAAAGTACTATTGCAACAATGTAAGCTTGTGTTGTTTTTGTTGAAAAAAACGTATTGAGCTTGTATATTGTTGTTTGATAACTAAGTTAGAACGTATGAGTGTTCTAGTTGTTTCAGTTGGTAAACGCGTCATCCTTTAGAATCTGTACAACCCTAGCTAGATCTGTGGCTAGAGTGTGAGGCACAGAGCCTGTTCACACGTGAGAGCGCATAGGTTTGGATCAGGGAGCGCCCGCCGACCACCCGAAGCGCAGAGAGCGGGTCTCGTGCATGCATAGGGAGAAGCCGGAGACGGGGCTGGCTCCGAGGACTTGAGAAAGAATGGTGGGTCTATCAACTGGTCTTTTATAAAAGTATTAAAAGAAAGGAGACTCCCAGATAAACACATTAGAGTGATCAAAGGAAAAATATATGCTTTATTGAAACAATCAAAATACAAGAAAGGTACATATCTTTATTGATGCGTTCTACGGGTAGAAACGCCTAAGCTTGTCAATATGCCAAGAGTTGGGTACCTCAGTACCATCGAGGTGAGCCAACCTATATGAAGTACGCCGAGTGACTTTGATGACCTCAAATGGTCCTTCCCAAGGAGATGAAAGCTTGTGCATGCCTTCTTGGTTTGTTTTCCACTTCAAGACTAGGTCCCCGACCATAAAGAGTCGCTCTTTGACATTCCTATTATAGTATCTACGCAGTACAGCTAGGTACTTGGCTGTACGCACACAAGTGTCAAGCCGTTGTTCTTCAGATCAGTTGACCTTGAGTTCCCGTGCTTCATCGGATCAGTCTTCAGCAAAGTTCTCAATATGCGGTGATCGAAAAGCGATATCTACAGGGAGTACTACTTCTACGCCATAGACCATGAAATATGGGGAAGCACTAGTGTTGTGACTAGGCTAGGTTCGTAGTCCCTAGACCACATCCACTAATTCTTTGAGCCATTGACCAGGAGCTTTGTCGTTTTCGCTATACAACCTCTTCTTTAGCGCATCGAGGATCATGCCATTGGCCCTTTTGACCTTTCCATTAGCTCTAGGATGCGCCACTGACACGTATTTCACAACTATGCTCCTCTCATCGCAGAAGTCCTAAAATGCACTGCTAGTGAACTGAGTACCCAAGTCTGTAATTATGCTATTAGGGAGGTCAAAATAATGTATAATCTGATCAAAGAACTCAACTACCTTCTCTGATGATGCCTTGGTTAAAGGCATGTACTCGATCCATTTGGAAAACTAGTTAACCAACATGAAGACACATTTGAAATTGTCAGGGGCCGGCTTAAAAGGACCAATTATATCCAGTCCCTAGCATGCAAAGGGCTAGGAAGCTGGTATGGTCTGGATCTCATGTGCTGGTATGTGTATACGCTTGGCAAAAAACTGACATCCGTCGCAGCGGTAGACCAACTTCTCTGCATCGGCCACAGCAGACGACCAGTAGAAACCTACTCGGACAGCTTTGCCAACCAGGGTTCGAGAAGCGGCATGATTGCCGCAAGTACCACTGTAGATTTCATGGAGCAGTTGAATACCTGCTTCTCGAGTGATACACTTCATCAGAACTTTATTCTTTGCATTTTTGCGTATCAGGACACCGTCGACCAGTACGTACTGCTTACTGCGGTGCATGAGCCGCTCGTTCTCTGTTCGATCAGTATATCTAGTCCCATCCAGCAAAAACTTGATAAAAGGTACTCTCCAATCTTCAGTGTTAGTGGTAGGAGGTACTGCAGGTGCAGTCGGAAAGGATTCCGTAATGCCCGGAGGGGGAACCGTAGCCACCAGAGGCTGGTCTGGAAGCTTCTCGACCACCTGATTTGCTTCTTCCTTGATGGACGGTTTAACAAGGTCTTGGATGAACACGCCATGTGGGACTTGAGCTCAGGATGACCCTAACTTAGACAACTCGTTAGCTGCTTGATTTTTGTCCCAAACCACATGGGTGTACTCGATGTCATAGAATTTGCCTTCTAACTTTCTGATTTCTTTGCAATAGGCATCCATCTTGTTGCTAGTCATGTCCTAGTCTTTGTTAAGTTGGTTAATGACTAGGGCCAAATAGCCATAACCGTAGAGACATTTTACACCGAGTTCGACCGCAATCCGCATGCCGTGGAGACAGGCCTCGTATTCTACATCATTGTTAGATGCAAGGAAGTAGATCCTAAGGACGTAGCGGAGCTGTTCATTGGTTGGTGAAATGAAGAGCATGCCTACTCCTGCGCCATCGATGTTCAAGGAGCCATCGAACTACATCTTCTAGTATTTGACTGGCCCCTGATCGGGAGGTGCGCTGAGGTCTGTCCATTCAATGATAAAGTCGACCAGTGCCTGGGACTTAATAGTTGTACGACTCTAGAACTCCAGGGAGTAGGGGCATAATTTCATCACCCATTTGATGATGCGTCCATTAGCGTCCTTATTCCAGATGATGTCTCCAAGTGGAAAACTAGTCTTGACCACCACCCGATATCCGTCGAAGTAATGTTTTAACTTTTGGGATGTAATCAGGATGGCATAGATCAGCTTCTAAATTTGAGGGTACTTGGCTTTAGACTCATTGAGCACCTCATTGATGAAGTAAACAGGGCGCTGGACTTTGTACACGTGGCCAGGTTCCTCACGCTCGACCACGATGACTGTAGAGACCACGCGGTCGGTGGCCGCAATGTAGAGAAGAAGAACATCGTCTTTCTGAGGGGCTGTAAGGACCAGAGGAGAGGTTAAGAATTCCTTGAGCTGCGTGAAGGTAGCATCAGCCTCCTTTGACCATACGAACTTCTCTGAAGCCTTAAGTAGCTTAAAGAAAGGCAAACCCTCTTCGCCTAGTGTAACGGATCAACGTAATTATACGAAATTAAGTCAGAAAAATCTTCCACCGAGGCGGTTAATTTACCGAACTTAAACCCGTATAACCCGAGATTCCGTGAAATCACGCGGGATTTCAAACCAACCAACATACAACCAAGATCGTACTGATTTAGCAGCCACAGTTCACATGATACATAGAGTTCACAATAAAAGTGGAGTACATCGGAGTTCGGAATAAAAGTTATTACAACATAGTTCAGAATAACATAGCGGAAGCAAGTAGTTTTACACACACACTTAGTTCAAATACAGTGCCAGTAGATAGTCATGGTCCACAAAAGCAGTAGATAAGACGAACAGAGTGACCCTTGCCAAAGGTCCTAGTTGTCGCCCATCGCTGGATACAGACAGTTGGAGCAGTACCCAAAGTACATCTGACCATCTGCAACAACAATGGGAACAACGCCCTGAGTACGAGAATGTACTCAGCTAGACTTACCCGTCAAAAACCAGAAATAAAGGACACCAAGGATCATGCAAGGCTTTATAGATTGGACTGGCTTGACTCATTTGCGAAAAGCATAAGTTGTTATGAAAAACTATACCAGTACTTTTTGCATCACTTTTTAGTATAACCTATTCAAGCTAGGTAAGCATCTATTGCTAGAACAATCACTTGATTCATCATTAACAACATAGATTATCATATCAGGTTTAGCATTTCCAACATCATTCACTTAACCATCAGTGTTTCTTTAATGTTACTACGATGCCATAGCTCGAGTCAAGTGCTCACTAACCGGGAGCGACGGCGATTCGAATCGAATTCCTATCCAGCTGGAGATTTATTCCTCACACAAACCCTGTTTCCCCTGTCAGGGTCGCGTAGATCACTAATGACACTTTCCAAGAAGCCGCGGGATAACAATCATGGATCGCACTACCCAGGGATCGCCCGACTGCCAGGGCGCACCTTGGGCTCACTCTTCGCGTCCCCGTTACATCCACTTCAACACCAGTCTGCCAACCCGAGTTTATCCCAGCTCGAAAAGTGTCACTAGCTTCGCGGTCGAAAGGTACTTTATTCGGCCAGCTAAATGTGAGGCATGCGTTCAACATGACAAGAGGGACGAGCAACGATCGGTCCTTAATTGACACAGACGGAATCACTATAGTCCAAAACCCTATAAAACTCCGCCCGGTCTTCGTTTATCCATCAACACTTGGTTACTTTCCATGATCATAATTACAGCTAACCATAATCAGGTATCCACCTATAGCTCCCAGGTGACAGGAAATCACCCGACTTCTACCGGTATAAGCATGGCTAAGCAATTAACTCGTTCCTGACCTAACAGGGTAAAAGGTAATCCGAGGGCCAAGGTAATAATGCAACAACGGTTTCACTCAACTCCTATAACTTAATGTAATAATATATATATATAACTATAGTTCATGTAGTAAGGAACAACTTTTATAAAATAGGAGACTTAAAATGCTCCGGGGCTTGCCTTTTTCGAACGAGCTAGGATGGTGGTCAACGCACTCTGGCAGTTCCTCGCCGGACTCTTCTTCCTCGGGCACCTCATGTGCCTGGGGTTCCTGCTGATCCGTCCAAACTTGCTCCTCCGGTCCTGCTACCTGCGACTCCTCCTGCGATCCTGTATGATGCAAGTGCATAAGCAAACATGCGAAGAATGCATCGAATTGTGGTGGAGTGCTTTGATGACATGAGATGCAGATGAGCACAAGGAATGAGCAGTTTGAAGATAACTATTTCTTCTACAAGGTAGTCAACGTCATCCAAGAACATGTACCCTAAAACATACACCTTATTATTCTACTAGTTAACACATAATCTACACATACAAGTGAACCTAAGCTACCAAAGCTTACCAACCTAACTCATCCATAACATCAACAAGGCATAATGATGCTTCAAAGATACACCAATCATATTTTATTTCTCTTAATTTCTCATAAAGAATAATATTTTATTTCCTATTTAACTAGGGTTACATAGCAACACCTATTTCTGGTGTAGATAAAAATCTACAAAAATTACAGTAGATTACTCTTACCCTAACTATCCTACTAATAAATTTTTATGAGAATTGCATATGTAAAACTGCCTGTACAAAATAAACAATTTATAGCCTAAATATGAGCATGAAATTATTTTGTACTAGAAAAAGTATCAAACAACAGATTTCACATTTTTTCTATGTTACTAACAGTAAACTAACATACTACAAAAATTATCACATGTATGTTCTATACAAATTTAGCTCTCTACTAAAAATAACAAATATTATCAATTAAAAGCATTTGAACTACTCTTCAAAAATTTCTCACAGAATATGCTTCACTAATATTTTTCCTAGAAAGTGTATCACTAATAAAGATTAAAGCAACAAGAATCACATTTTTCCCTTCATTATTTTATTCCCTACATATTTTCTAAGATATCAGCATTTATAGCAATTAAATAAATCTACACAGAAAAGTGTCACAATTTTATCATGAAATATTTTTATACTGTAGATCTATTCAATATGAACATTTCAAAATTTGGTTCATCATTTTTGGAGCTATAAATCTTGAGATATGATTTTTAGAAGCCTTTTCAATTTTTTTGGAAAAATCAATTTCTTTAAAACCGAAAATTTAACCGGCCTTCAACGCTACGCGCACACCGCGGTTTCACCCCCAACTCCCACCGAGAGACAGACAGATGGGTCCCACGGGTCAGCTGACCCCACCGGTCAGCCGGAGCCGAGCAGAGGAAGGCGCTGACCGGGGAAAACTCGCCCCGTCGGCGAGGTCGCCGGCGACGAGGTCAGTACCAGGCGACTCCCCGCAATCGCGCGAACCCAACGATGTGATTATCGGGGTGAGAGGAAGAGCGAATCATGGGCTACAACGGCCATGGCGGAGGCAGTGGCGCGGCTCACCGGCGCTAGGCCGGAGTAGGCCATGGCGTAGGTCACGGACGGGCGCACGAGCTCCAGCGAGCAGAGGCGATCATGGTGCGCATGGGGAGGAGGGAAATGAGACAGCGGGAAGGTGGGACCGACGAGAGCCGCGGCGGTGGGCTCACCGGCGGGGGAGAAGATGGCTAAATTCGGCCTCCTCACCTGCGGATTTGGCACAATAAGGGCACGTCGAGGATGAGCAAAGGAGGGTGAAGGCTCCGACGAGACGCAACCCAGCGAGGCGCGGCGGTGGGGGAGCTTGAAGGGCGGTGGTAATGGCGCGCGGCCGCGGCTCCGCTGCGGCTGTGGCTGGCGCTTGGAGAAGCGAAAATGGGAGGGAAAAATGAAAGGAGCGCGGAGGGGGTAAGTGGGCGCGGGGGACGCGGGGGCCACCAGGGCGCGTGTCGCGCGGCGTTGCCGTCGCTCGGCCACGCGACGGCCGAGTGCTGCCGTTGCGCCACGACGTCGCGTGCGGGAGCGCGCGGGGGCAGGAGGAAGACGGCGCGGGCGCGGACACGCGGGAGAAGGCGGGGGCGAGCGGACCAGGCCGGCCTCCGTTCATGGGCCGAAAGGGAGGCCGCGGCCCACTAAAGCGAAAACTGATTTTTCTTTTACAAAAATATTTCCAGATTTTCCTTATTTGTTTCAAAATTTGAATTTGAAGATGAAAAAGAGGTTTTCAGAACTTTTGCCCAAAATAAAAGTTGTTCAAAATTTTATTCTCTAAAACTTTCATGTAGAGCATTTTTCAAAATTCCTAATAGATTTTGAATTTGGGATTTAAAGCTAAATTTTTAAGTAAAAATTCATTTTTCTAGAATATTTTTAAAAGCAAAATTTGAAGGAATTTGAATTCAAGAGTTGCTCCAAAAATCATGTTTATTTATTCTAGATTATCTAAATTTGTAGCTACACAAAGTTTCATCACTCTTTAGCACTTGAATGCAGCATTTGGGTTTTGAGTAATTGTTTTTCAACTCTAAATTTAAAAGGGTCTATATTGCATGCGATGATAACCATGTATGAGATGATTATGACTAGTGCCTTGGATGCTAATGCATGCTTAACACCCAGGGGTGTTACACCTAGTCACGAGATGAAGCGGCTAAGGGTGGCCATACATCCAGTGAGCTTCTAGATATCCTTGACATTTCTAGGAGGCTGCATATCTAAAATGGCTTTTACCTTTGTCGGATTGGGGCGTATGCCATCATGGCTAGCGACATTGCCCAATAATATACCAGATAGGACTCCAAAGATACACTTTTTTGGATTAAGCTTCCATTGGTACTTGTTGAGGGCCGTGAAGGTACACTAGAGATTATCGACCAGGGTATGAGCTTCCCTAGTCTTCACAACCATGTCATTGACGTAGGCTTTGACCATATCATCCTTGATTTCATCAACAAGGCATTGCTAGATAGCGCGCTGGTATGTGGCCCTCGCATTCTTAAGCCCAAACGATATAGTCGTGTAACAGTAGGCGCCGAACGGCGTAATGAAGGACGTCTTGATCTGATCATCCTTGTTGAGAGAAATCTAGTGATAACCAGAGTAGCAATCAAGAAAAGACAGGAGCTTGCAGCCGGTTGTGGAATCAATGACCTCGTCTATGCGAGGTAAGCCGAAGGGGTCTTTAGGGCAGTGTTTGTTGAGATCAGTATAATAAATGCACATTCTCCATTCATTATTCTTTTTGCATACAAGTACCGGGTTAGCTAACCAATCCAGATGATGCACTTTTTTGATAAATCCAGCTGCTAAAAGCCAGGTAACTTCTACCCTAATAGCCTCCTTTTTGTCACGAGCGAACCGTCGTAGCTTTTGCTTGATAGGTCTTGCGGTCTTTGAGATGTTTAAGGAGTGCTCGATCAGGTGCCGAGGAACGCTGAGCATGTCAGCGGGTCTCCACATGAACACACTCACATTGTCCCTCAGGAACCTGACGAGCATGTCTTCCTATTTAGGATCCTGGTTGGCCCCGATAAGGGCCGTCTTGCTGGGATCATCATCGACCAGCTGGATCTCCTTGTGCTCATTGGACTTGATGTGCTTCCGTGGTACTTGGCGTTTTGGGATCTCCAGCTGGCCGGCGGGAATCTTGGAGGCATCGACCAGGGTTTGCTCCATGCAAATTGAGAGGTCGGTAGCCTCTGCTACCTTAAAGCTTTCCTCTTTATAGGTATAGGCAATGTAAACATTGCCTCTGAGAGTAAGGACACCCTGCTCGGTAGGCATTTTGAGCACCAAGTAAGAGTAGTGTGGCACGGTTATGAACTTAGTCAGCGCTAGTCGACCAAGGATGGTGTGGTAAGTACCCTCGAAGTCTGCAACCATGAAGTTGATGTAGTCGGTGTGAAAGTGGTTGGCAGTGCTGAACTGCACAGGGAGCGTGATCTGCCCGAGAGGTATAGAGCTCTGTCCGAGAAAGATGCCCCAAAACTATCATCGTAAGGTTTGAGGTCAGCCTCAGTGAGTTTAAGAGCAGGCAAGCTGCTGTGAAATAGGATGTCGATGGAGCTGCCCCCGTCGACGAGCACCCTTTCGAATCGGACACTGTTGATGCAGGGATCGAGGACGAGGGGGACATGACCAGGTTCCGGAATTGCCACCCACCGACCTGCTCGGCTGAAGGAGATTTCACGGTGGGACCAGGCCGGAAGTCTAGGATCAGAGATGAGGTCATCAACATTGACGACGCTCAAGCAAGCGTGCTTCAATACCTTGCACTCGTGCTTGGACTTTAAAGACACTTTGCCGCCAAAGATAGAGTGGACAGTTTTGGTGGGGTTGACATATTGGTGACAAGGATTTCTATCTTGTGCGTCATCATCATCATCACCGTCATGCCGCGGTCCATCGTTAATGGCTTTTGGAGCATCGTTGTTAGCAAGTTGCTTGGCGTAGATGTTCCAGAGGAAGCGACAGCTCTCCATAGTGTGATTAGCCTTGGGATGGATCTGGCAAGGACCCTTCAGGGCCTTATTGTAGTCCTCCTGATAGTCCCGACGACCACTTGACTTCTTAACCGTATTGACTTCATGATCGTCCTCACGAGGACGCTTGCCTCTGAAGGCGTTGCGGCGGTCATGCCGCCGATCATGGTTGTCTAGGAAGTTGCGGTTGTCATTGCGCCGATCATGATCGTTCTGACCATGGTCGTTACGATTGTCGTCACGGCGAGGTGGGTGTTTAGGGCATGATGACCCACCCACGTCTTCCTTAATAATCTTTTCAACATCATCGACATCCGTGTAGTTCTTGGAGGTAGCGAGCAACTCGGAGACCGTGGTCGGCAGTTTCCGAAGCAGCTTACTTCTGAGGGCATCATGATGGCGGAGGCCCTTGATGAAGGCCGAGACTGCCTCGTCATGGGAGATCTTGGGGATCTTGAGACGCATATCTGAGAAATGTCAGATGTAGTTGCACTGTGGTTCACCTGCTCAGTCATGTATGTAACAGAACCGACCAATTATATGAAATTAAGTAAAAAAATCAACCGCCGGAGTAGACGATTTAACCCACTTAATCCCGTATAACCCGGTAGTCCGTGAAATCACGAAGGATTTCAAACCAACTCATATACCAGCCAAGATCATAATAAGTTTAGCGGTCACCATCACAAATTACATAAAAGTTTGCATCATAGATACATCGGAGTTTAAACATAGTTAATACAAACTGAGTTCAAATAAAAGTAGCGGAAGCATTTAGTTCAAATCCAGACACACACTCACACGGAGTCTGAGATAAAGTGCTAGCTCATGGTCATCTCCAACAAAAACATTAGTTGAGACGAAGAGAATGACCACTGCCCATGGTCCTAAGCATCACCCATCGCCGGATAGAGGCAGTTGATACAATAGCCGTAATACATCTGCCCATCTGCAATAAGTGGGAATAAAACCCTGAGTACGAGAAGGTACTCAGCTAGACTTACCCGACATTACCAAAATAAAGTGACACCAAGGAATCATGAAGGGCTTTATCGTGGTGTAGCTAACTCATTTGCAAAAAGGCAATTTTTGGTATTTAAGAATCCTTTTCCAAAAGCATTAAATCAAATTTATCATTATTAACCTGTCGGCTACATTTGCATCTGTACTAGAGTAAACATATGATTAAACAAGTAATGATAACCAATGATCATTAACAACTTTCATAAATGTCATATCTCATATAACTGTCCAGGTGTTCCATCAATATTACTACGATGAAGTAACTCAAGTCAAGTGCTCACTATCCAGTGAACGATGGCGATTCGAATCGATTATTAACCAGCTGGTAATTTATTCCTCACACAAACCTCACTCACCCGCTAAAGTGAGATATTGGTCACCGAGTCAACCATCCAGGTAAAGTCTCAAGTTTGCCAGGAACCACATGTACCTGGGGTTCGACCAACTGCTCTTTAGCAGTGGTGGATCCAGCAATCAAACCCTGTGGGGCCAGCTAGTAGACACTGTGGGGCCAAGCCATATAAGCTACAGTAAAATTCTACTAGTTTCATCAAAACCTATGGGGCCAGGTGGCCCCACAGGTATAGCCTGCATCCGCCACTGCTCTTTAGTCTTATCATCACGCCCTCGTGTCCTACCACACCTTCTCCGGTACAGTGCGCTGCAGGCAATCTACTCGGCCCGAATAATCTCCCAGTTTCACGGTCGGAAGGTACTTTATCTGGCCAGCTAAATGTGAGGCATGCATTCAACATGACTCGAGGCCCAACAACGGTCGGTCCTTAATCGACAGACAGAAATCACTATAGTCTCCATCCGATCTCAACTTCACATTAACACTTAGTTATATCTCATGATGACACATTTAGCCAAACAAAGATCCAGGTAACCACCTATAGCTCGTAGGTGACAGGAAATCACCTGACTTCTACTGGTCTAAGCCAGCTAAGCATTGACTCAACTGCGGATACTAGGGTAACAAGGATATAGGATACAAAGGTAAATAAGGTATAATGCAGCAACGATTGCAAACCGAGGGAGAAAATGCTCTGGGGCTTGCCTCTTTTGAAAGAGCTCAGGCGATGATCGGGGCACTCCGGAAGATCCTCACCGACCTCCTCGTCTGCATCAGGCACCTCCTACTCTTGTACCTCGAGCTGCTCTTCCGGCTCCTCGGAAACTGCTACCGAGATTCCTTCCTGCAATCCTGTATGGTGCAGATGTATAAGTGCTCATGTATAGGTGCATTGGAGAGATGACATACAATGATCATGATGCATGGAATGTAGCCGAACATGTTTACTTTATTGGATAGAGTAGAAATACAACTCTTCTACAAGGTAGTCAACATCATCCAAGAACATGTACTAATATACTACTATTACAACCACTGTACTAACATGCCAAGTCACCATAGTAAGCTAAGATGCTTCAAAGATACACCAAAGCAAACATCATTAACTAAGCATGCATTAAAAAGGTTAATTAAACCCTAATTGAAACTAGGTTTGAACAACAACACCTATTTTGGTAGCACAGAAAAATCTAAGAAAATTACAGTGACTTACTATCATCTAACCTAGCATGCCACTAAAAAATTCCATTGCATTTGGACTACTAGAACTGCCTACACAAAATAGACAAACTGCAAGACAGAAATGCCCTAAAAAATAGTTTGTACTACGAAAAGTGTCAAACAATATATTTAAGCACTTTCCAACAATCTATACAGTAAATAATCACTGTACAAAAATTATCGTACCCATGTTTTATTCATATTTTCCCTCTATCAAAAATAACAAATCTAGGTAATAAAAAGCACTTGAACTAGACATCAATAATTTCACATAGAACATGCATAGCACATATTTTTCCTAGAAACTACATCATAAAAGAAAACTAATGCAAGTGGAACTATATTTTTCTGAGCAATAATAGATTTACAATTTATTTTCTTAGATAAATAGCAATTACAAGAATTAAATAAAGCTCCACAGAAAAGTATCTCAAAATCAACATGTAATATTTTTTTGCTATAGATCTACTCAAAAGAAACCTAGCAATATTTGTTTCACCAGATTTAGAGCAAAAATGAGCACAACACCATTTTTCAAATATTTTTCTATATAAATCATAAAAGAAAATAGAAAAGAAAAACCTATCTTCTAACTGGGCTGGCCCATAGGAGCCGTTCGGCCCACGACCGATTTCGGCCTTAGCCAAAAAGGGACAGCGGCGGCTAGGCAGGTTGGCTTAGTTACTCGGCCCAACGGGGCCGAGAGAGAGGAGGTGGCCACACCGGCGCTCATGGCGGCCGTGGTGGTGCGGCTTGCCGACGGCGGCCTAGCCCGTCCACGGAGGGGTGCGCGGGATTGCGAAAAAGCTTCACAGATGCAAGGGCGACTTGCTGCACACAAGCAAGAGGAAGGAGGGGTGGAGCAGGGAGGTCGGCATGGCTGCGGGCTCCGGCGAGCACCGACGGCACCACCGTGGTGGACATGGCCATTCCGTCCCTCACCTTGGCAAAGCAGCGGTGCCGGAGGTGTGCTACGTCGAGGCGGGGCTCACGCGGGAGTTTGCGGAGCTCGAGCAAAGGCAAGGCGGCATGTGTGAGCTCGGTGGCTGCAGTAATGGCGGGCGGCCACGCAGTGGCGAGGAACTCCGTTCCCGTGGCGGATGTTCAAAAATGAAAGGCGCGAGGTGAAGCGGGAGCTAGCGCGGGGGTTAAGGCGTGGTCAGGAGCGACCCTAGATGCATTCCCTCCTGGTGCAGGGGCTCCGACCGGCCGGCCAGCCGCCGCCCATGGCTACCGGTGCGGCGCGTCCACGCGGCGAGCGCGTCCACGCGGCGAGCGCGTCCGCGCGATTGGGCAACTACGCACGGGAGCAGCGGGGCGAGCGGCGTGCACCCGGTCCACTGGGCTGCGGGCGCGCATGCGCGAGCGCGAGCTAGGCTGGACTAGCTTGCGACCGTGGGCTAAAAACGAGGCGACGGCCTGTTAGGGCGGAAAAGATGATTTTTCATTTGTTTCAAATTTCCATTTTCAAACAAAAAGCCCTACCTCAAATTTGAATAGCAAATTTTCATTTTTAGTGCATGACCCAAAAATAGAAGTTGTTCAAAACTTCATGCTCTGCAACTTTGCTCAAAGGTGCACTTTGAAATTCCCAACAGAATTTGAATTGGAAGTTAAAAGCTAAATAAAAGGGTATTTTGACCATTTTCAATAACATTTTTAAAAGCAAATTTTTACAAAACTTTGAATAACAAAGTTGCTCCAAAAATCATGGTGAACCATTTTAATTTAATTAGTTAAGTAAACAAGCATGTTTAACACTAATACAAGCAAGACCAAGGCATATAATTAATTAAACAAAACCTATGCAACAAGCATGTTTCAAGTCCATGTTTCAATGTTTTAAAGCATTGTTTCAATGATTATTTAACATGATTAGACATGTATGATTATGATGCTTGGTGATGTATAACATGCATGATTTGCAATGCCTAAATGCTTGTGTAACACCGGGGTGTTACAATGTATGCACTCGAGGTCGTACTTGTTGCCCAGCTGGTCACATGTGGCGATAAAATTATCGATGAAGGCCTGCTTGAGTTGCGCCTAGCTACCAAATTGGTTCTCTAGTAGACTCAAGAGCCACTAATGACCTTCTTGATCAAGGACAACTGGAAGATAATTAGCCATTATATGTTCATCACCTGCGGCGAACCGGACGGTGATCTCGTAGAGCGTAATCTAGCTTTCAGGGTTCTCCTTGCCGTCGTACTTCTTGAGCTTTTCGAGCTTGAAGTTTCGCAGCCATACTACTTGTCGGAGATGAGGAGTGAACTGTTTGAGGCCCGGGGGGCCGTGTTCGGTATCGTACTGGATGCGGCGCATGTTCTCATAGGCCTGACGGTCATTAGCATGACTAGTGATATGGCTACGGACGTCACGAGGAGGAAGACGGTGACAGAGATCGTGAGGAGGGTTCTGGTCGACCTTCTGATCTCGATTGTTGCATCGATTGCGGTTGTTGTCACGACGACCACGACCACCATCTTGTCCGCCCTCGTCACCACCACCACCACCGCCACTGCCACTGCCGCCACTACCACATGGAGGATTGGGTGGAGGTAGATCGTCATGATGTTGGTGACTTGGATGTTCTGAAGTGCGGGATTGATGGCTCCGACTAGATGCGACGGATGTGCTTGCAGCAGCTCGGGCTCGCTGGGTGAGCTCGACGGTTTGGCCCATGGCGGCAGTCAGATACGCTTTGATGTCCTTATGGACCATGTGGTTCTCTGGCGTGTCTGGTAATTAGTCCAGATTGGCCATGACCACTGCCACGTTGGCACTTGGGGTCCTGAAAACTTGCCAATCGCCCACTCTGTCAAAGGCATTGGCTAGGTCTCGAGGTCAGGGTCCTCTGCGACGTGCTTCTTCTTCTTCAGCCTCCTGATGATGGCGTTTGGTGCGGTTGGTGTTACGCTGTTCGCGAAGCTGCCGTTGCTCGTTAGTTCTCCCACGACTGAGGACTCATCATTGCTGACGTTAAGCACCATGTCACCACGTCTGGGTGGAAACCTTGGGATTGGAGAGAAACCCGGAGGGTACGGTAATGGATCCAGATCATATTTGTTATGGTCGAGGTGTTCAGCCTCGGTGTGGACAGAGTGTGTAGATCCAGTGCTGGAGTTGCCATCCTCGGGCAGTGTATGGACCGAGCCTTCATTATGTTCCCAGATATCAACCATGTTGACGGCATTGCCTGGTGGTGGTCAAGGTATATCTAGGAAGTATAGATCTGAGACATGGTCACGCTCCATGGGACCCATGAATAGATGAGGTGTATGATATGCGTACTCAGAAGCAGCATTTTTCAGGCCGTATGGGAGGGCTTCGCGATCCTCCATCAAGACTTGGTACTTAGAGAACCTGAGGTCGGGCGTAGGAACTGGGCAAAGGCGTACCGTATGTCCTTGAGGAGTAGCGGTGACCACTAGATCTGTACCAAGCCGTGTTGGACGGTGAGCCCGAACTAGTCGGGTAGATCTGTTGTGGTGAAGCTATACCTGCTCGGTAGATTGATTTTGAATGGAATCTACCAAAGTTAGGGTTTTAGAAAGCTTGAGGCTGACCTAGTCGATAGCCTCGATTAGGTCGGTGTTGTCGATCATCCTTCATTTGTAGCAAGGGAGCGGTCGATGAGTTGTCGACGTGGTCAGAACCATTGCTGGGGTGGTCAGAGTCGTAGCCAGTGTGGTCAGAGCTGTAGCCGATGAAGCCGTGGTCGACGCAGATTGGATCTGGCCGACGGTGAACGAGAGACCGTCCGCCACAGCCATAGAGTCAGGGATGATGACCATCTTGCTCGCCTAGGAAGCTGTACGCACACCCCCTACCTGGCGTGCCTAGGAAGTTGTACGCACACCCCCTACCTGGTGAACAAGAGATCGTCCGCCATAGATGAGGATGCGGTCGGGGACTAGCTGTGGGGGTATTAATCCCTATACCCTTACGGCTAGACTTGGGCTGGCCTGGACCAGAGGGCCCGGCCCACCAGAAGATGACGCATGGCCTAGTCGATCTGCTCGGCGTCCCAGGCAAGGAAGGAAAGTAAACTTGAAGATCATGCAAGATCTCGGTCGGTTAGAATAGGAATCCTTATCTGGCCAGCTATGGCAATTGTAACCGACTAGGATTAGTTTTTAGATTTGTAACCCTGCCTCCCAGACTATATAAGATGGGCAGGGGACCCCTCAAAACACATCTCATCATACACAGCAATACAAATCAGACGCAGGACGTAGGTATTACGCCCTCACGGCGGCCGAACCTAGATAAAAACCTTGTTGTGTCTTGCGTCACCATCTAGTTCATAGCTTGCGCACCTGTCTACCGACAAATCACTACTTTGGGCATACCCCTCGGTAGACTGCCGACCAGGTTTCATCAACAAAGGGCTTCCTAACCCAACAACAAGCACGATCGGAGGGTGATCAGCAAGGGAGATAAGGAGGTGCCAACATGGGTTTGCCACGCTGAGCGTCGGTTCATGAACGGAGCATCAACCCAAGGGTTCACAACGCGTTCTAGTGGAGTTTAAGCAAATTTTTTGAGGACAACAAGACACGCGATACCACTATGACTTATACCTAGCTTAAGTACCCTCAGAGAAGCAACCAACAGTATAAAAACATGCCGCTAGCGTTTAATCATTTTTGTTAGAAATTATATATCAAAATAACATTCTCTACTACTTTTCTATACTTAGAAAAAAAAATCAAGGCTGCAGCTAGAACCTACAGCCCTTAGCACTTTTGCCCTAATTTTTAAGAGGTATAACCTTGCCGATTTCAACTAACATAGCATGACATAGTCTATACTTCATACTAACTTATAGAAACAAAATATGTAGATATTATTTTATTATTTTTCATGCTATAATTTGCCAAAAAGGATACTTTTTAAACATGAGTTACATCACACTGGTGTTTATAGAATTTGTTTTCACACTAAAAGCTCAAAACATGACTTATTCTATTTTTCTTATTAGGATTTTTACTAACGGTTTTATGCACTAACTAAATTAACTTAGGTTTTGATTTGATCCCACGCAACCAAAAAAGTAGGTCACCTAAGAGCTGTTCATCATTTTATATGAGTCTCAAAATTAAAAATCCAAGGAACTTATTTCGTTAATTTCTTTTAGGATCTAACCATGGCGCTAAGCGAGCTCGTAACACCAGAGGTGTTACATGAGGGGTCTTGTACCTTCCCTGGCGGAGAGTTGAAAGGTAACTCTAGTAGATTGCTCGTGTTATTGAGTTACCTCACTTGTGGGTAGGTTCTTGCGGTGTCTAACGTGTAGACGTGGTTCGTGCAACACCTCTTATCCGTTGAACCACCAAGTGTTGGTCAACACAACGGGGACTAGTGTGCCGGCAAACACGTGAACCTCGGAAGAAAAATCATGTGTCTCTATTTTGATTAGATTTCTCCCGGTGATTAGTTCATTCCTTGACGCGGTGCTATAAAGATCACATTTCTCTTATTTACATTCCCGCAAACTAGTTGTAACAAGCTCTTTAGTATAATTAGTTTTGAGAGTTGGTCTTATCTTTGCTAGTGTAGCTTCTCACCTAGTTGAGCTCTTTATTGTAGAATAGCCTTTGAGAGCTCGTAGTGACATAGTCATTCGTGTGCCTAGTGATTATAGCAACTAGCTTTGTTAGATAGGTGGCTTACAACCCTTGTAGAGTTAGAACAAAATTAAATTATGCCATTTGTCATACTAATCAATTGCTCTAGTGCTTTGTAGAATTTTTAAATAGACTATTCACCCCCCTTAGCCATATTAGGACCTTTCAAATGGTATCAGAGCCGTGGACACTGTTTGAGTAAGGCTTAACAACCTTGGTACACAAAAGATGGCTCAAGTTGTGTTCAACCATGTAGGGGCAAACCACCATTCTTTGATGGCACAAGCTATGACTATTAGAAGAGAAAAATGAAGATGTATCTTGGTTCAATCAATAACCAAGTGTGGAAAGTAATGGAGAATAACTTTGTGATTCTTGACCCTAACAATCTCACCAACAATGACAAGGCCAACAAGCAATATAACACAATAGCTCTCAACACCATCTATAATGTCATTGATTCAAAGGTGTTTGGGCAAATCAAGGATCTTGACCGTGCTAGCGAAGTATGGAAGAGATTGGAAGAAACATATGAGGGCACGACAGTGGTGAAGAGTGCCAAGTTATACATCCTTGAGGACAAGTTGACAAGCTTCAAAATAAAGAATGATGAGAGCATCTCGAAGGTGTTTCATAGATTGCAAGTGATTGTCAATGACTTAAAGTCTTTGGAAGAGAAGATAAATGATGACGATGTCTCCCATCGGTTCTTGATGTGCTTACCTCCAAGATTTGAGACATTAAGGTTGATCATTAGAGGAGAATTAAAGCAATTCACCTCTAACCAAGTACTAGGTGATGTCATGACACAAGAGACATACCATGTGGAAAGGGAGGGGGTTGACAAGGAAGATAAAAAGAAGGATGAAGATAAGAAGAAGAAGAAGAAGAGTGTAGCATTCAAGGTTTCTTCCTCATCCAAGAACAAGGGCAAGTCAAAGAAAAAAGTATCAAGTGATGATGAAGATGCAAGTGACATTGATGATGAAGCTATGACTCTTCTAGTACATAAGATGGGCAAGTTCATGAAGAAGAGAGGCTATGGTATAAGAAAAAGAAGAGATCACATTAAGGAGTATGTGAGACTATGCTATAAGTGCAAGAGCCCAAATCACATTGTAGTGGATTGTCCCTACAATAGTGATAATGAGGAGGATGAGAAGAATAAGAAGGATAAGAAGGAAAAGAAGGAAAAGAAGGAGAAGAAGGAGAAGAAGATGACCTTCAAGAAGAAGAAGAAGAAGGGAAGTGGCTATGTGGTCACTTAGGATATTGATGGTACCAATGATAGTGATGATGATAGCTCTAGTGATGATGACAAGAAAGCTATCAAGAGGGCACTAGCAAGCATCGCCATCAATGAGAAGTCCTCCCTCTTCGACACTCCATCGATAAGCCTCGTAGCAAAGCCTACCAAGATAAAATATGACGTGATTGATGATAAATGTGAAAGTGATTATTGTAGGAGTGATGATGAGGAGAAGTACACCAAGGAGGAGCTCATGGAGATGTGTGAACAAGTTCACACTTGCCTTGAGATGAAGAGAAAGGAGTTCAAGGAATTGCAAAAAGAGCTCAAAGCTCTCAAGCAATCCCTAGGGGAGCTTCAAGCATCTTGTGAGTGTCTAAAGGAAGACCATGAGGAGCTTAGCCTTGCTCACACTAAGCTTAAAAAAGCTCACTCTTCTCTTCTAGAGCAAGTCAAGAACGAGGAAGCAAAGAAGGAGCAAGTGATTGTGTCTTATGATGTGGGACTAACATGTGATATTATTGATGAATCTTTTTATAAACCTATTATTGTTGCTCTCACTAACCCTTCTTATAGCACTTCCATTACTACCTCATCTAGTGGTGAAGGTTTCACTTGTGATGCCTCACTAAAAGTTAAGAATGAGACTCTCAAGAAGGAGGTCAATGAGCTCATTCGCGCCTTAGGCAAAGCCTATGGTGGTGAGGACCACTTGCTTATGTGCTTGGGTAGCCAAAGGCCATCTCTCAATAAAGAGGGATCAGGCTATACCCCAAGAAAGGCAAGGCCGCCTTTCCTCCTCACAAGATGAGTTTTATGAAGAACAATGGCTGGTATTGCACTAGTTGTAAGCAAGTTGGTCACATAGAGCATGATTGCAAGAATAAGAAATCATATGCTAATGTATCCTCCATTAAGTTTGATTCTTGTTATTTGTTTACCAAGGGTACCAATGGTGTGAAGGCTAAGTTTGTTGGTATATCCTTATTGGTCCCAAAGAAGAAGGCTATTTGGGTACTAAAAAACTTAGTGACTAACTTTCAAGGACCCAAGCAAGTTTGGGTACCTAAAATGAATTGATCTTCTTTTGTAGGTAAATTATAAAGCCTGAGGTAGACTTTGGGTGCTTGATAGTGGATGCACATAACACATGACCGGTGATTTAAGAATGTTCAATTCAATCAATGCAAATGATAGCAATGGGATTGATAGTATCACATTTGGTGACAATGGGAAAGGCAAGGTCAAAGGTCTTGGTAAGATTGCAATATCCAATGACTTGAGCATTTCTAATGTGCTATTAGTAGAGAGCTTAAACTTCAACCTATTGTCGGCAGTTCAATTGTGTGATCTTGGTTTCAAGTGCATGTTTGGATTTGATGATGTAGAGATCATAAATGTGGATGGCTCTAACTTGATATTCAAAGGATTTAGATATGAGAATCTATACTTGGTTGATTTTATTGCTAGAGAAGCTCAATTGACAACATGTTTGATCACTAAGTCTAGCATGGGTTGGTTATGGCATAGAAGGCTTGGTTATGTTGGAATAAAATAATTAAATAAATTGATTAAGCATGATCTAGTTAGAGGCTTGAAAGATGTCACATTTGAGAAGGATAAGCTATGTAGTGCATGTCAAGCTAAAAAGCAAGTAGGCAACATTCATCCAAAGAAGAGCATCATGAGCATATCTAAGGCATTTGAGTTATTATATGACTTGTTTAGGCCAACTAAATATACAAGCATTGATGGCAATAAGTATGGATTTATGATTGTGGATGATTTCACTAGATACACATGGGTAGTCTTTCTTATTGACAAGAATGATGTGTTTGCCACATTCAAGTCATTCATCAAGAGAGTTTACAATGAGTTTAAAACCACAATCAAGAATGTGAGAAGTGATAATGGTAATGAGTTCAAGAACACAAGAATCGATGAGCTATGTGATGAATTTGGCATTAGGCATCAATTCTCGGCCAAGGACACACCTCAATCAAATGGCCTAGTTGAGAGGAAGAATAGAACTTTGATTGATATGGCAAGATCAATGTTAAGTGAGTATAATGTGAGTCATTCATTTTGGGCCGAAGCAATCAACACGGCTTGCTACTATAACAACTTCCTCTATTATCACCCGATAATGGAAAAGACATCATATGATCTCTTGAATGGAGGGAAACCTAATATTGCATATTTTAGGGTGTTTGGTTACAAATGTTACATATTGAAGAGAGGCACAAGATTGAGCAAGTTTGAAAAAATATAATGAAGGTTTCTTGCTTGGTTACTCAACTACTAGTAAGGCTTATATAGTTTAGAATTTGGCTAGTGGTACTCTTGAGAAAGTTTATGATGTGTAATTTGATGAAATCAATGGTTCCCAAGAGAAAGAAGAAAATCTAGATGATGTGAGAGGCACTCAATTGGCCAATACAATGAAGAAGATAGATGTTGGTGATATAAGGCCTAGAGAAGTGATTGAAGTTGAAGATGATAAAGATCTAGTGCTCTCTAACTCAAATGTATAAGCTAGTGGTTCTCATGATCAAAATCAAGCTAGTTTATCATCTCAAGTACAAGATCAACAAGTGGCTAGTACATCATCTCAATCAAATAACCAATCAAGTACGAGCAATCAAGTTCAAATGCTTCAACCAACCAATGTTGCAAGAGATCATCCATTGGATTCTATAATTGGTGATATAACAAGAGGTGTACAAA
This sequence comes from Saccharum hybrid cultivar R570, assembly GCA_038087645.1. Lineage (NCBI taxonomy): Eukaryota > Viridiplantae > Streptophyta > Magnoliopsida > Poales > Poaceae > Saccharum > Saccharum hybrid cultivar. The sequence goes on from JAQSUU010000100.1 coordinate 2,943,637, forward strand.
TAAGATCAAGATTGACATCATTTTGTGAACACTTCTCATTTGTGTTATCCATTGAACCTAAGAAGATTGATGAAGCATTGAAGGATGTTGATTGGGTCAATGCTATGCATGAAGAGCTAAACAACTTCAAGAGAAATCAAGTATGGGAATTGGTTGAGAGGTCTAAGGGACATAATGTGATTGAAACTAAATGGGTCTTTCATAATAAACAAGATCAAGATAGGATTGTTATAAGGAATAAAGCAATATTAGTGGCTCAAGGTTACACTCAAGTTGAAGGTCTTGACTTTGGAGAAACATATGCCCGGTTGCAAGATTGGAAGCAATTAGGATCTTGATAGCCTACACTTGTGCCCACAACATCAAGTTGTATCAAATGGATGTAAAAAGTGTATTTCTCAATGGGTACATCAATGAGCTTATGTATGTTGAGCAACCTCCTAGTTTTGAAGATGAGAAGAAGCCCAACCATGTTTATAAGTCGAGAAAGGCTTTGTATGGCTTGAAGCAAGCACCAAGAACATGATATGAGAGGTTGAGAAATTTTTTACTCTCTAAAGGTTCATCATGGGCAAGGTTGATACCACTCTCTTCACCAAGAAGATTAGAAAAGACTTATTTGTGTTACAGATCTATGTTGATGATATCATATTTGGATCAACCAATTAAGATTTTTGTAAGGAGTTTAGAAAGATGATGGCAAATGAGTTTAAGATGTCTATGATTGGAGAGCTTAGTTACTTTTTTGGTCTTCAAATCAAGCAATTGAAGAATGGTACATTTGTAAGTCAAGGCAAGTACATCAAAGACATGCTCAAGAAGTTTGGCATAGAGGATGCAAAGGGAATTATTACACCAATGGGGACAAATGGAAGCTTGGATAGTGAGTGGCAATATGGTGGATCAAAAATATATCGGTCTATGATTGGAAGCCTACTCTATGTGACCGCATCAAAGCCGTATGTGATGTTTAGTGTATGTATATGTGCTAGATTTCAAGCCTCGCCAATAGAAAGTCATTTAAAGGCTACAAAGATAATATTGAGGTACTTGAAGCATACACAAAATGTTGGATTGGGAGGCTTCATCCTGAAGGGACATCATGAGGGAGAAAACACAGAGGGGTGAAATAGAGAGGCAATCGGTGACTCCACTCGTCCTCCCCTACAACCCTGCCACCTCGAAGACCTCACCGACAAACTCCAGTAGGGCAAGGAGAGGGGCAAGGGAGGGGCAATGTTTTCCTAAACGCTAAATGGTAAACAATCGGTCACCCTTCGTTTAGCGTTTAGACCATTTAAACGGTGTTTAAACGGAGTTAAACAGCCCAAACAGTTTTGTACAATAACAATAAAATATACATATTTATGTAGGTAAAAATAAATTTGCTAGAACCCATACATATTTACACATGTAAAAATCAAATATTCTACCAATAATCTTGTTGGATGAAATCTAAATCCCACAACACTTTATATAATTACATTGTTAATTAGTTTCATGTTGATTGTGATAGATGTAGTCCTTTAATTCACATAATTATGGATTAAATGGTTGTTTAGCTCATTTAATCTCGTTTAATCTGATTTTGTTTAGACCATTTAGACGGGATTGAACGGTTTAAACGGGTTTAAACGGCCCAACCGTTTAATTCACCGTTTAGGGCCTAAACAACACGACTGACTTCTGTTTACCATTTAAACGGTGTTTAAACAGACTAAATGGCCGTTTAGGCAAACAGTGGGGAGGAGGATCCTCTCCCATCTCTCCTGCCGAAGCGTGACAGGTGGCGAGCCGAGAACCTTCTGGGGCCGACATCGCAGGGTATGGATCAGGGTGCATCTCCGCATGCAGTAAGTGCTCCTCCATCTCATCCTACCTGGTCTAGGGGGAAGGGGCCTGGCAAGCCCATTATAGAGGGAGCAAAGGTGAGGGGCTCGGCTGGGGATGACCTCGATGGCCATGGGGGCGCTGTTCGCATGGGGAATTCTAGGGGGCCTTCTGTAGCTGTGGGGTACGATATGAGGAGTTGTGGCCTATGTTGCAGGGGGACGTCTTGAATAGGGTCTCAATAGGCATCTTACCCTGGCCCTAGGTGCGTTGGTCGCAAGAAAGGATTCTACTGGATATCGTCCGACCACGGAAGGGGGAAGCGCTTGCAGCGGATCTAATTAGCGGATGATATCAAACGAAATTTGTTTTGTTTGTCCTCTAATGCGAAACAAATGGATACCCTAGATGACACCTACTTTCATTTGGAAGAAGCACTTGTCAGAATGGAGAATGTTCATTGGGGGAGTGCCATTTCTAAGAAGCCAAGGGAGGCTTCGATTTTAGGAGTGCAGGAGGTAGGTGACGAGTCTAGAAAAGGGCGGGTGGATGAATGGTTTGACCATTCTTGGACCCCATGGGCTCAAAATCCTAGGTCGGGCTAGATATGGATTCTGAAGGGCTATGTATCTTTAGATTAATATTACCCAGCCTAGTTGGAAGACATTCACAAATTTGGGTATGCAGCCAGGAAAATCAGGGTTCATCTAAAGCTGCCTCCTCTAACTAAATCCTTCGCTCAAGCAGTCCATGAGAGAGGCATGGCGAATCGAGAGAACCAGCGATTCCCGGGGAAGCAGAGATAGAAAGATTGGAGGTATCAGGACTGGATGGATGAGGATGACTTCTTAGGTGGAGATCTACAACAAGAATAGGATTTGAGGATGCAGCTCCAGCGTGGCCCTAGATTTCAAGGTGAAGATGAAAGTGGGGGCTACAAAGGGAGAAGGACTAAAGGTCCTAGTGCTCATGGAGTCCAGGGAGTTTAGGATCAAGATCATTTTGGGGGTAGAGGATTTAACTAGGGGGAGCGTGAGCAGAATTAGTATGGTGGAAGGGGTTCCAATCAAGGGAGATTAGACATTTCCTGACCCCAAGGACAGCAAGGGGGTGGTATTAGGGCCAATAGAGTGGTTGGAATCATCAAGGGCGGCAGCAGGGCCAGGAGGCATGGAAGGATGATCAAAAGGGGGAATTCAGAAGGAAGGCATGCATCCTAAAAACCCTACTGATATCAAATGCTACCGCTGCTTACAGTTGGGACATCAATAATTTGAGTGTGAGAATGATCTTGTTTGTTACAAGTGCAAGCAGTCATGTCACATGGGTGTCGATTACAAGAGTGTGAGCAACAAAAAACTAAAGATGTATGGGTTTGGTATTCTAGGGTAGGGTTTTTACTCCATTGACATTCTAGAGGTGGAGGTTAAAACTTATCAGGCTACAGGCTTGCTTACTATTCTGGAAGGAGAAGCCACCGAGGAGAAACTTGATCAGGAACTTAAGAACCTAGTTCAGAGTAAATGGGATTACAAAGTTAAGAGAATGGATAAATAGGAATTTCTAGTTGTCTTTCCTGACAAGAGTTCCTTAGAGAACTTTGCTAAGCTGAAATGCTTTGAGATGCCACTGTTTGGCTTGAAAGGTACCTTAGAGCGTTCTAATGTTGATCCTAAAGCATCGTCAGTACTGCAAACAGTGTGGATTAGGATTTCTAATGTTCCAAGGCCTGCTAGGGAGGTGGATATTGTGAAAGAAATTGGTTCTTTGGTTGCTGAACCATTGGTGGTGGATGAGGTCAGTCTTATTAGAGCTGGACCAGTTAGATTTCAAGGCAGATGCAGGAATCCGACGACCATTAAAGGGGACTTGGAATTCTTTTTCAATGGGACTAGGGTGTTGCTTGGTTTTGAAGTGGAAGGTAAATATGGAGGATCTAAAGGGGGGAAAGGAGGACCCCCTGGACCAGGGAAACCTGATGGGTCATTTGATAAAGATAAGGACAAGCCTTTCAGAGGGGATAATTCTAAGAAACCTTTGTCGAAATTTGATAGGATTAGAAAGATAGATAAGGATATGGACTCTAGTCAAGATGGGTCTATGGAGGAACAAATGGAAAAGGTGGAAGGTGGAGAATTGGGTAGCAAAAGGAATAAAGGAGTATTAGTTACCCCAATTGTAGCTTTCCACCTAGAGATTGGTTTAGTTCAGGGTGCAAAAATTTTAGATCTATCTAATTGTCCTAAAGAGCATATGGTTGCTAGTAATCAGAATCTAATGATGACAGCTGGTGTTGTGATGGAATCATCTGACAATGTAACTAAAAGGAAATCAACTTAGTACCTAGGGTGATCAACAGATCATGGTCCATAGAAGAGATGGGTGCTATTTCATGGACAAGAAAAAATGGTCCAAGCTTACCCTTCCTGCCGAAGCAATGGTGTCAGACCCGATAGAGGTTTTGACCCAAGAAGAGTCTCTGATCCCAGATTCCAGCAAGGGGGCTGATGTAGGGATGTTAGTCTTCGGTAATGGTAATGAATATGACATTGTTATACCTGATGCTGAAGATATCATGGACTCTCAATCTATTTTCAGTAAGGACTCTGACTTGGAGGAGAAACTGCAGGGTGGTAGCTTTCTAAATCTAAGAAGAGGAGGAAGACTAACAAGGAATAGGTGGTGGTGGCTACAAGAACAAGCAGCCGAGTGCCTAGGGATGGGATTCCCATTGCCACTAAAGCTGCAAATAGGGTGAAAGCTTTGAACGACTGCTTAGGTACATCATCTCAAAATCCATTTACTATCCTGAATAACACTTCTAGTGATGCTTTACAAAAAGTTATTTGTGACTAGACATAGCAGTAGAGGATATAGATGAACAATTAAATGCTTTTAGAGCAGAAGAGGTAGCTAGAGCTGCTATTGCCGAGGCCAATTACAAAAGTTTCCTGGAGAAACAGAGAAGCAAAGATGCTCCCCAGAATGAGGAACAGCTAAGTGACCTGACCATAGAGGTCATCATGAATAACCAAAGGGATTTGCCTTAGCCCTCTCACATAGGTAAGAGTGAGGGCAGAGTTGTGGAAGCTATAGAAGGGACCTCTTCTATACAAGGTTTCCAATGAGGACTTTATTTTGGAATGTCAGGGGCTTGGGAAAATCTAATAGAAGGAAATTGGTTAAGGAGCATATTTTATTGGAGGAGTTAGACATTGTTGCTTTACAGGAAACTATCAAACAAGATTTTGATGATTGGGAATTGAAAGAGATGGCTGGCAACCAGGACTTTAGTTGGAGATGGTCTCCAGTTCGAGGTCACTTAGGGGGAATGATCTTGGGTATCAGGAATGATGATTTTGAAATAGAGCAGGTGGAGTTGGGTACTTATTTTTTGGCTACTCAGATTAGAAATAGGAACACAAATTTTAGATCCTGGGTTGTTAATGTTTATGGTCCTGCTCAGCATGAAAATTCTGGGGGCTTTTTACAAGAGTTGTCTGATTTTTGTGGGAAAGAAAATTTACCTATCTTGTTGGGAGGCGACTTTAATCTGATCAGGTGTGATAAGGAGAGGAACACTGGTCAAGGAGATCAGAAATGGATGACTTCATTCAATGACTTCATTGGGAAATTTCATCTTAGGGAGCTTTTCATTTTGGGTGCCAAGTTTACTTGGTCAAATAAACAGAAGCATCCGATTATGGTTAAATTAGAGAGAATTCTAGCGACAGGTGACTAGGAGGACAGATTTCCTAAATGCTTTGCTTGGTCAAAAGCTAGGGTGGGCTCAGACCATTGCCCTTCAATTTTGAACTCAGGGGAACAGGGGAACCCTAGGCCAAAATACTTCTTTTTCCAAGAGCAGTGGTTACACAGTGATGGTTTCTACAAATTAGTTTCGGATAAATGGAGTGAGATCAGGGCTAAGTTCAGTGATTAGACCTACTCTTTGGATAAGTGGTATGGGTGCCTACAAGCTCTTAGAAAGTTCTTAAAAGGGTGGAATTTGAATCTGGTGGGCTCACAAAGGATGAATAAAATTAATATTACTAAGAGGATTTAGGAAATTGACACTTTTGCTGAAAGCAGACTTTTAGACATCATAAAATGGGAAGAGAGGATTGATTTAGAGAAGCAACTAGAGGATATGGATAATTTGGAAGAGATGTACTGGAAACATAGGGTTGGAGATAATTGGATACTGAAAGGTGATGCTAACACTAAGTTTTTTCATCAATTTGCGAATGGCAGGAGGAAGAATAATGTTGCATATTTGAAGACTGACAATGGTGAAATCAAAGGACTAAAGGACATAACAGCTCATGTGGTAGAATTCTATAAAAAGTTGTTTGGTCACAATGATGCTTGTTCTTTAAGGTTAGGAGACAATTTTTGGCCATCTAGTTTTACCTTGGATGAAGACAAGGCTGACTTGATTAAAACTTTTGAATTGGAAGAAATTAAATCTATTTTGATGGAGATGAAGGAGTGCTTTGCTCCTGATCTAGATGGTTTTGGGGCCAACTTCTATAAGAAGTTTTGGGAGATAATCAAGGGGGTGTGATTGCTATGTTTCAGGATTTTTGGGCTGGTTTATTGGATATTAAAAGAATCAATTATGGGGTGATCACCTTGGTTCCAAAAATGAAGGAGGCTAATACTGTAAGGCAGTTTAGGCCTATTTGTCTTCTCAATGTGGGATATAAATGGTTTACCAAAGTTTTTACTAACAGATTAGTTCCTATTGCTCAAAAACGTATTGGGAAGAACCAAACTGGTTTTGTTAAAGGAAGAAATATCTTGGAAGGTGTGGTGGTGCTACATGAGGTCTTACATGAGAAGAGGAAATCTAAAAGGAGGGGTTTGATCTTGAAGATCGATTTTGAGAAGGCATATGATAGGGTGAGATAGGACTTTCTAGAAGAGATAATGGTAGGGAGAGGGTTTCCTTCTCAGTGGATCAAGTGGGTCACAGACACTGTTAAAGGGGGTAGAGTATGTGTGAATGTGAATGGAGAGAGAAGCTCGTATTTTAGAACCTACATAGGGCTACATTAGGGGGATCCTCTATTGCCTCATCTCTTTAACATTGTAGCTGATGCTCTAGGGGTGATGATGGAAAAGGTTGTCCAAAAGAATCATATTAAGGGGATTTTGGATGATCTTATCCCTGGGGGGATCTCTCACATACTATCGGTGTAAGAAACGGCGGTCCTAGCACCAACGAGCAATGAGTGTCTGCGCGTTGGGGGTTCGGATGGTGTGCAAGAAGAACACAGACGATTTATATTGATTCGGGCCGAAGAATGCCCTACGTTCAGTGAGGGAGGAGAGTTCTGTATTATCTTGCACCGAAGTGCTCGTAGTAGGGGTTACAAGCCAATACGAGAGAGGGAGAGGCTCCCAAGTCTCAAGGTGTGGGTGGAGTGTGCGTGTGTGTATGGCCCTGATGGAGCCCTCACAAGGTCTAGGAGAGTTATGTGATCATGTGATTGTGTGATTGTGTGATGGCTTCTTCTATCATCGTCTCCCCTTTTTCCTCTTAGAACGGTCCCTGCATGCTCCTTTTATAGCCTCAAGGAGGTATAGAGTTACAAGATGTTGGGGTGTGGGAGATCCTTGCGGGGGAAGCAGCCCTGGGGCCTCGGGAGGCCTTATCCGGTGGTGTCATGGTCTGTAATGTAGAGGCATGGCGTCGGTACTCCTGGCACTGCTGCTACATGGCGAGGCATGCGTGCCACTGCTGAGGGAGTAGTTTATGTCTTTCGGTATTGTAGCGACGCTCCCCGCCATACCTGGTCCTGTAGCCGGCGTGGGGTACCGGTCCTTGTAGTTTGACTTGGCGTAGAGGGCCGAGGCCTCAGGGGCGGGAAATGTGGCATGATCTCGCTCTGATTGTGGGAATAGTGGTCCGGAGCAGTTGTTTTGTACTCTGCGTACGCACGAATCATGTGTATAGTGTCGTCATGGGTGGCATAGTGGTCAGCAGCTCTTCCCCATACTTGTTGCAGTGGCGGGCATGGTGAGTTGACCCTGGTCATTCTTGGCCTATCCGGTTAGGTAGACGTGAGGACATGGGAGACGTCATAGGAGGTCTCGAGCGTACTAATGGGAGAGCGGCATCGAGGGTCGGCCTCAGATGAGTCAGAGATGGGCAATGTCGTCTCTGGGCTCGAGCGAGGCAGTAGTACTATGGAGGGTCGTCCTGTGTCCGAGACCCCCGGGGCTGGGGCCTCGGGCGAATCAGAGGTGCTCCGAGACCCCTCTGTGGGAGGCCTCGGACGAAGCGTGGACACAGGCAGGTCTACTCTCACGGCTTGCTGGAGGCCCAGCAAGGGGAGATTTAGGCCCATGGGTCTTCCTCTGTCGATTTTTCCCTTAAAGGGGGAGATCGGATGCTGGATTTGTGGTGGGATTTTGCCTTAGTTTGGGTACCCCTAATTATGGTACCTGACACATACAGTATGCGGATGATACTGTTCTAATGGTCGATGGGTCAGAGCAATCTATAGTTAATTTGAAATTGGTCTTATACTGCTTTGAATGGTTATTAGGGCTGAAAATTAATTTCCACAAAAGTGAAGTCTTTGTTTTTGGAGTTTCTCAAGGAGATAAAGAACTCTTGGCCAACAAGTTGAATTATGCTCTGGGAGAGTTACCTATGAAGTACTTAGGGTTTCCTGTAAGTGATTCTCATATTACTATAGCCAGCTTCAGTCATATTGTTCAAAAGATCTATAAGAGATTGGATCATTGGAAAGGAAAACATTTAACTTCTAGGGGTAAACATATCCTGACTAATTCTTGTTTGAGTAGCATCCCTATCTACTGCATGGGGTCTTATTATCTTCAAGATGGTGTCCATAAACAAATGGATAGTATTAGAGCAAAGTTCCTTTGGCAAGGGGCTGATGGCAACTTTAAGTACCATATGGCAAAATGGGAGATGCTGACTAGGCCTAAGGACCAAGGGGGGCTAGGTATCATAAATAAAAGAACTATGAATGATTTTTTTCTAGTTAAGTGGATCTAGAGGATCTTTCAGGAACCAGATGAGTTGTGGTTTAAACTGGTGAAGGCCAAATATATGTCTGAGGGGAGTTTTTTTATTCCAATGTAAAAAGGTAGCTCTTAGTTTGGGCAAGGGTTACACAAAGTCAAACACCTTTTTAAGTGGGGGCTATCTTTAAAATTGGAGATGTGCATCACTGCAAGTTTTGGCATGACTGCTGGCTGCAGAATGTTCCTCTCTGCATTTCATATGATGACCTGTTTAAGATGGTGAGAGAACCTAATAGTTCTGTTGTAGACTGCATAGATGATGGCCAATGGGTGGTAGAATTTAGGAGATCCTTATCTGTAAATGAATATAATAGATGGTTGGATCTGTTGGGCGAGCTGCAAGCTGTTGAGTTAAATTCTAATCTAGATTCAGTCATCTGGGCTCTGGAAAGTAATAAAAGGTTCTCAACTAAGTATTTATACCGTTTCCTAACAGATTATGGGGTAGCTAGTAAAATGGCTGGTTACATTTGGAAAGCTAAATTGCCCTTGAAAATCAAGGTTTTCCTATGGCAGATTTTTAATAACAAGTTATAGGTTGCTCAAAGCCTTATCAAAAGGGGGTGGAAGGTAGTAGGGATTGTTGTGTTTGTGGGAAGTCTGAATCGGTGAAACATATTTTCTTTAAATGCCATATTGCTAAGTTTGTTTGGAGTATGATTGAGGAGGTCTTCAACCTATGTGCTCCAAAGTATTTGGAGGAACTTAGTTTCTGGGTTCAGGGCAAGGGGCCCTTTCCTAGTAGAATGATCATGTTCATGTTTGCAGGGTTCGCTTGGCCTATCAGGATGTCAAGAAACAAGATGGCAATAGAGAAAAAAAAATTCCTAAAGCCCCTTCTGATGTCATCTATTGTGCTATATCCTTAATGCAGAAGTGGAGGCTATTGCTAAAGGAGGAAGGCAGGAACCTCTTTGATCAAGCTAAGGAGGATATCATGAAATGGATGAAGAACTTCCAGCCAAGCACCTTTTCTATGTCAGACATCATGGAAATTTACTCTGTGTAATAGGGCTTTGTTTTTGTTGCTAAACTTCTATAGCTGGTAACCCTAGCATTACCGGATTTCTGTTGCTTTCTACAAAAATAGAGGTAAAACTCATTTTAAAAAACAAAATGTTGGATTGTGGTATCTCAAAGGAGCAAAGTTTGAGTTGATTGGATATTCGGACTATAATTATGCGGGATGCAAGGTTGAGAGAAGGAGCACATCAGGCACATGTCAACTATTGGGAAGATCACTTGTTTCTTGGTCATCAAAGAAGCAAAATAGTGTTACACTTTCAACCGCCAAAGCCAAATACATAGCCGCCAGTAGTTGTTGTGCACAAATTCTTTGGATGAAGGCCACCTTAAAAGATTTTGGAATCAAGTTCAAATAAGTGCCATTGCTATGTGACAATGAGAGTGCCATGTAGCTCACCAACAATCTAGTTCAACATGCAAGAACAAAGCATATAGATGTTCACCATCATTTCATTAGAGATCACCAACAAAAAGGGAACATTTCAATTGAGAATGTGGGCACCGATGATCAACTTGTCGATATCTTCACCAAGCCATTTGATAAAAAGAGGTTTTGCAAGCTAAGGAATGAATTAAACGTACTTGACTTCTCAAATATGTGTTGATGCACCCCCATTATATGACATGCCTATCCTTCGAGCAAAGCAAGGTAAAGTTGATTGACATGTTATTCATCCATTGCTAAGGACTTATTTAGTGCATCTAGTCATTCCTATCATGTCTTAGGATCATTCATGAAAATGAAATGAATTTGATGCTTGTATGGTACCACTATTGCTTCTATGATTGATATGATCTAGTGGTAGCATATGACATGTTTGTGAGCTTGTGAATCTAGTGTTTAATCTAGAAAATGAGCTAAAGTGTTTAACTCAACATGGTGCATGATAACCCTGACTTGGAGGTGTGAAGAAGCTTGCCTTGGATCAAACCGAATTAAATATCTTTCGCAAGTGATTTAGATTGAACCAATTTGGAAAAATGATCCTCACTTCATATGGTTTCACCCTAACCTATCTAAAATTTGAGCTCACCTTTTATGGTCATTGATGCCAAAGGGGGAGAAATAATTCACAAATATAGTATGATAGGGAGAGAAAACAAATGAAATGACATTATAAGGGGATCAAACAAATTTTGAAGCACACAAGTAGGGGAAGCAAACTCATAAACTTGTATGTTGCATGTGAATGTGCATTACATATGTTTACTTGCATGTCACAAGTTCTTAAATTTCCTATCAATGCTTGTGTGGTGTATGCTAGATTATAGAAAATGATTGATGAAATGAAAACTAGCATGCATAGGATGATAGTTAGATGTGTCTTGCATATTTTACAAGTGGTACTAGAACCTTACTTATAATGTTGATCGCACGAGGTATCTAGTATTCATGTTTTACAAGAGCTATCTAACTAATCATGGTGCTAAGGATGGTGTTCAAATGGCAACTCCGATTGGTATCACACTTCAAAGGTTCATTCTTTACACCTTAGCATCACGTGGTAGCTATTACTCTCCCACACTTCTAATCCATGCATTTGTGCAAGCTTTTAAATTCAAACTCTTAGCACATATGTAGGGGAAGTGTTGGTATCTCTTACGCCGCACCGGCAAGGTTGTCATCTGTAACACGACGTAAGAAATGAGGTTGTACTTATAATCATGGCACTTATAAAATATAAAAAGTTATCCGCAAGCACACAGATAAAATACTCCCGTTGTAGCATTTCACCCAGGAAAGTTCTAGGTATCGTTATTTATAATTCTACCACTGGGAGCTTCTAAACAGGGTTTAACAAAGAAAATTGATATGGTTATAAGAATTACAAATACATACTGTAGATATGAATCAATTAACCACTTCTATCTAAACAGGGGTAAGGCAAATGATAATGATAATGATAATGATAATGATAATGATAATGATAATGATAATGATAATGATAATGATAATGATAATGATAATAATAATGATAATGATAATGAGATAAGATAGGGAATCCACAATTAGAGAGAACTCATAGGATCAAGTGGATACAGACTAAAGCTACACGGTTAGAGATTTAATTCCTAGGGTTATATCCTATCTACCAAGTCTCAGGGTTTTCTAATCTACTCTTTATCATCTATAGCATAATCAATCTTCCATCTAAACATAAGGAACATTACTTCAAGGAATTCAAGAACAGAGCAATTCTTTCCCAAGTAACCGGGTTCTACTTGTCCTAGATTTGGGGAGTGGACTACAGAGGACTCAATGAAGCTATAAAAGTCACCTTCGTGATCTACCACATGGCCCAAAAAATAGGGTGCATTTGCAGGTAAATATAATCTAGACATCACGTTTACATTACTTCTACCACCTAATCCAATCCGGAGTTGAACTAGGCGTTATACGAACTTATGCCTAAACTTATTATCAATCAAGACTATATCAAAGATAGAACTAGAATAAACTAAGAATGAAATAGACAAGAACATAATGATATTGAAGTAGAACAAAGTCATAATTACAAGATACAATGATAGAATTACTAAATCTCCTGACGTCGATCCGGAATCCTGAGCCACGCTCAACTCTACTTGTATCTATCTAGATCTAACCCTAAACTTGAAATAGAGCTCTAATCTTCTAATTGGAAACCCTAGCTTTTCTCTCTGGCCTTTTGAATGAGAGATCAACTAATAATGATTGTGATTCCTCTCCTCAGGGAGGGGTCTACCCCTGCTTATATAGCCCGGAGGGATGAACCGCAGCCTTCGGATCAAACCAACTTGAAATAATGGTCGAGATGCGTCGTAGAGGTTGGTTGGAGGCTGTCACGTGAAGCAGAACTCTCTTCCTTGGAGGCTGTCGAGCTTATGTTTTGTTCCTGTGTCCTCTTGTGTCCTCTAGAACCTTTCGTCAATTCTTGCGAAATTCTGACTTGATTTGGTTCGATTCCTTGGCTCCTACTCCTCCCCGGCTTATTCTGTTTTAATCCCTAAAAATTCACAAATCACCAAAGTTGTGGAAATTGTCATGTTAGTCCATAAAACTCTTGCTTAGTGATGGTTCCGGAGTATTCCAGAGAATTCCTAGGCGTATTTATCGGGGACTTTCTCGTCGGGACTCCAAATATAGCAAATGATATGCCTATTTCGATCGTCTTAACGAGATCTTCACAATGGTGTGTTTTGTTTTGTCATTTGAAATACTTTTATGTGGTGAAATATCAATAATTCTGCAAAAGAGGTGAGCGCAACACAACTCGTGGAACTTGTCAGAATAAACACTATAATTATGCACTAATAACCCTTTTACTATTATGTTGTTCATTAATTGAAGGTATAATATTGACATTAAGGACCATCAATAGGGAGCTAATACTACCAATTTAGGTTGATGAAACTTATCCATAATCTTTACACATGGTAATATGCTTGGGCAAGCAACATGAATCCAAAAGGATTTAATTAAATATCTTTGTAAATAAGTTGTCATCAATTACCAAAATGTGGGAGATTGAAAGCCCTATTTTGATTTTGGATAATTGATGAAACCTAGCACTAACATTTGTCATGAGTGTTTCATGAGCTAGGTTGGTGCAATCCAAGTGATTGAGTAAGATGAGGTCCATGGAGATGGAGATGGAGATGGACATGTGTTGATGATGATCAAGTGCTCATCATTTGAAAAAGAAGAAAGAAAAAAAGACAAATAGCCTCAAGGCAAAGGTATATGTGATAGGACCATTTTTATTTTACACTCAAGACACTATAGAGGGTGTGAGTAACTTAGAATCGATAGTCGTACTATAAAGAGGGAAAATCTTTGGCTAAACGGTTTATCAAGTACCATTAGGTGACATGATTCATGTATTGCATTTAGGAACCTATTGTGCTAACATGTGACCCTTGTAAAATACTTTGAAAAATGCTAACATATGTGCACATAAGTTCTACACTTTGTGGTTAGCAAGTTGAAAGCAAGGGCAAAGCGGTCGCGGACTTAGAAAAAGAAAAGACGGCGTTGGTGCCTGATCGGACGCTGGACCTGACTCCGGCGCTGCGTTCGGTCAGACAGCGTAGACAAGGAGTGGCTTAGCTTGGCGACTGGACGCTGGCGGCAGCCTGTGACCGGACGCGCAGGCAGCGCGTCAGGTCCATGCTGACGTACGCTGGCGTTAGCTCGTGAGCACGCGGAGAAGAACAGTCCGGTCAGTTTGAACCTTCTCTGGACTTGATTGGATTTTGGGTCGCGGTGAGTCCGGTCATATGAAGGAACACGTCCGATCATCTGTACGCGCGCAGATCTAAGGTGCCAACAGTCGGATTCAAATGTTGGGTGAGGTGGTATGCTGCGATTGGTTGGCGAGTGCGATCGGACGCACCTGGCCAGACTCAGGGGTGAGTTCGGTCAGCCCCGAGGAGAGTAACGGTTGGATTTTTGTTGAGGGTCTATAAATAGACCTTGGCCGACTCTAGGCTCACTCTCTTGGAACTTTGATATATTTGACATCCTTATGAGCCTAAGCAAACACCTCTCACTCATCTCCATTCTTGATTCATTATCAAAGTGAGACTGGGAGTGATTCCTAGTGTATTTACTTGAGTGATTGCACCTAATGACACTTGGGGATCGTTGTGGCTGTAAATTTCTTGTTACTCTTGGTGGTTGCCGCCACCTAGGTGGCTTAGAACAGCGGTGGAGGTCCGGCATGTGTTGATGATTGTTCATGGCCGGCTCCGGTGATTGTGAGGCAGTCTTGTACCTTCCCTGACGAAAATCCAAAAAGTGACTAGTGGATTACTCGTGTTATTGAGTTACCTCACTTGAGGGTAGGTTCTTGTGGTGTCCAACGTGTCGACGAGGTTCGTGAAACACCTCTTAGCCACCGAACCACCAAGTGTTGGTTCGCACAACGGGGACTAGCGTGTCGGCAAGCACGTGAACCTCGGGAGAAAAATCGTGTGTCTCTATTGTGATTGATTCATTAGATTTCTTCCGGTGATTGGTCTTCATCTTATTATGATTGGTTCATTCCTCGACGCGGCGGTATAAAGATCATATTATTCTTATTTATATTCCCGCAAACTAGTTGTAACAAGCTCTTTAGTAATTAGTTTTCAAAGCTTGTCTTATCTTTACTAGTGTAGATTCTCACCTAGTTGAGTGTTGACATTTACTACTGCTATTACTAAACTAACAACACCAGTAAATGCATGGTAATGATTAACATGTCTTTAGCACACTGGTCACCTATCACATACCTACACTCCTAAGCTTGAACTAAGTTGTCATCCCTAGTTATATAGCTAGAAATGTATATTGGTGCTATATAAGGGAACCTATCATTTTATGTGACTAAGTAGAAATAATAAGAATAAATATATGAATAAAACTAGTTCTGCAAGCGGACATATAATTATACCATTATAGCATTTTACCTAGAGTATTAACAGGTTGTCGATTTATATTTATACCACTGGGAAGGTCTAGCTAAACAAGAAATCTATAGTATTGATAACTTTCTATATATATGATGAATGAGAGATAAAACCAATATCATACACTCTACTCATAACAGGGATAAGTCACATGATAAAGATATATATGATAAGTAATGATCAGTCATCATAATAATAAGATAATAGATTCACTCAAATCACTCTAGCTACTACAATAACGTCGTAAGACCCGAATATTAGAGAGATAATTCCTAATGTAGTTCTTTAATCATAAGTCAATGAATACTCTAATTAGTGCAACTACATCTAACAATCATTGTTAATATTACTACTATGTTATTATCCACACATAAGGAGCATCAACTAGAGAGGCTTTTAAGACGCAACCGTCACCTCCGACGCGACCGCGCTCTACATAACCTATGCGCAGGGGATGGACTACAGAGGACTCAACGAAGCTATAATAGTCACCTTCGCGATCTACCACATGTCCCGAAACATCAAGGAGCACTCGCAGATATGTAATATATCTAAGCACCACACCTACATAATGCAGATCATCTACCCTAGGTACCTTAGGATAAACGTTATACGAGCATATGCATGAACTCAATAAAAATAAAGTAACTATGTTAGACATATAATCAAAGTAAACAATAAGCATTGCAATCAAGAACATAAACAAGATGAAGATTAATGTTGTCATAACACTGTAATAAACATACAATGATGAATAATACAATGAGAGATGAGAGCACAAGAATAGTACCAATCTCCACGCTCTTGACAACGTCGGGAATCCAAGCTAGATTGACCAACTTGACTCCCTCTAGATCTAGTCTAACTAGACTATCGCTATAAACTAGAGGAACTCTGAGAAACTAGGGTTTCTGGCTCTGGATGGCTTGATTTTCAAATGACTTGATGGCTCCAAGGGGGTCAGACTCTGTATATATAGTCCGGTGGGATGCACGTGAACCCTTGGATCAAACCAACTTCACGTAGGGCTAAGATTGATCCTCAAGATCAGTGGAGGAGACTCGCAGAAGATGACAGGTGGGGCCCATAGCCAGGGCCCGGTCGGCCTGGGGGCCTGGTGCCGCCCGGCCTCCTCCAGAAGCTTCTGGAGTCCCGCTTTCGCCTAATGTCTTCTCATGTCTTCTAGAGTCTTCTAGCGTATCTTTCACGATGGAATTCCGATAATCCGTTTGATAATTAGGTCCCTCTTGTTGGCTTTTCTGAAATAATCCCTGAAAAATAACAATTCACAAAAACTCATAGAATTTGTCAGATAAAACCCTAGACTTCTCTATTTTCATGTTTATTAATCATTTCTCATGTTTATTGCGCTATAAAATATTGACGCTATCCACCGTGAACATTGGGCTCTTTAGTGTAGATAGCCTTTGAGAGCTCATAGTGACATAGTCATTCGTGGGCCTAGTGATTATAGCAACTAGCTTTGTTGGATAGGTGGCTTGCATCCTTTGTAGAGCTAGAGCAAAATTGAATTACGCAATTTGTCATACTAATCAATTGTTCTAGTGCTTTGTAGAATTTTTAAATAGGTTATTCACACCCCTCCAGTCATACGAGGACCTTTCAGCATGCTAGGTGCACGTATGTCATGTCCACGCTTGTAGGACAAAAGCTTATTCATTTTAGATTAATGAACATCATCAACATATATAATCACAAAAATTATCTATACCTATTAATAAAGGGACAAAATTTCAGACTTTTTTTTTGTCCATCCATTTTTTTATCCATCTTCCTCTAACTACCGGACAATACAACCTTTCTACAACTCTCCTATTTTATATAGACACCTAAATAACTACGAATTCTAATTATAATCCAAGGAACTCCCTATTTCCGTCCAGGGCTAGAGTCCTGAATTTTTTTATTTACTTGGCAGTGGTCGATTCCGTTTTAGATTGGCTAGAGTCCTGATTTTTTTTCTTTACTTGCAGGCTTCATGCATGCACGGTCGATTCTGTTTTGGATTGCAGAGGTAAGTGTCCTAATTCATTTACTGTCTCATCTGTTACTCAAACTCACGAGTCATGATCCGTGCTTGATACAAGTTTGAATTCTGCACGTCCAACCACGCTATAGAATCCGATTTCTAAATGTTTTGGAATTGATGACGCGATATATATATATATATATATATATATATATATATATATATATATATATATATATATATATTACAACACATGATCTAAAGAGAAAACTTTTTTCGTTGATTTTTTTTTTACTTTTCTATTTCTATAAACAAAATAATAAAATGTCCCCACGTTTCTTTCGCACGATTCAAGTCAGGTAACGGCAAAATTTCTTGCCAACTGTTAATTTTCATCCAACCCAATCATCGGCTTTATTTCGGCCTAAACTTACGTGGACTATGGCATGTCGAGTCCGTGTCGAGGCATCTGTGGAAATGGAGAGTGTGCATCAAGGAGGATCGGGTTTCAACAGATTATTTCTTTCCACAAAGAAAACGTATGGGCTCACCAGGCCCGCTAGGCGCGGCGTTGCAAAGGTTGGAGCGTGGGAGCGGACGAGCCAATGATGACTCGCACATGGTTTCGCCGAGGCCGACGAGCGTAGGGCCAACGAGCATAGGGCAACAACGACACGTGGCGGGTGAAGGCCGGTGTGCATGCAACGGCATTGCGAAGGCCAGCCAGTGCGGAGCAGCCGAGCGGGTGACTATGCGGCACCTCGTGCATGGGCGCGCGGTGAGCAGCGAGGGCTGGGCCGCCTGGGCGGTGAACTGGATCACGTGCAACGGCAAGGCAAGATCCTCGATCCACGACGCAAATACAATACAAGCTAGCTCAAAAAATTTTCTTCTCTCTTCGTGTACGTGCAGATAAGGTGTTGTCAGAGTATGCTATGAACGCACAACAACCTGCAAGAGAGGCTTCACGGAAGAAACATCGTCTGTGGTTGGCGATCTCAAGGGGCCGTGGCTGTGGGGGCGACTGAAATCATGCATGTGAGCACCGCGATGGGTGGCAGCGGTGCGGACGAGGAAGCGTGGTGGCCGGCGGAGGCGCAACTACCAGGTTGCTGGTCAAAGCGCGATAGTGCATGACATCTGTGCGCCCATGTGGCGAGGCGTGGCCGCGGTGCCCTCATAAGACAACAAAGAAATCTCCGCTCACATGAAATCCTACACGTTGGTGAATGTTTGCTAAGCGCATACAAGAAGCCACCAAGAGTTGAGAAGCTATCTGCTGGACATACAGAAAAGTGTACCAGGAGGCTGCACAATTATTGTTTTGTATGTTTCGTCAATTACATCGTTTCATCTAGGTTATGTATTTTCAGTATTTTGCTATTGCTAATTATGTTTATCTTTGATGATGATTCTTTCCCAACTTCTCTTAGGCATTCTCGAGAAATAATAAAAGCATGGGCTTCTAGGCTATTACATGTTTATCACATGAAAAACGATAAAGATTCTACCACCACAAAAAAGGTAATTTCGCCCGGTAATACATATTTTTCTATATATGTATAGCCAACAATACTCTAGCTTTAAATATAACAAATAATTCATATACAATATATACTAACACACAAATAGGAGAATTGCAAGAACTGCTTAACTATTGGTGTTGCCGAGTCTATAACCTTAGGATGTCACACAAATAATTCACTCTTGTTCCTAAAATTGTTTTTTATTATTTATTTATTGTAGTTAATTTAAACTGTTGGGCTGCATAGAAGAAATGTTTTTTTAAAACTAAGGTATCCATTTAAATCTATAACTTTTAGAGAACTATTTTAAATATTTGTAAAACAAGCATATTACCTAACAATAATGTGTATGGTCTGATTTTCCTGTTGCAACACACAAGCATATTTCCTAGTAAGAAGTATAAATATATTTTGGCAAAAGTTGCGAGGATAGTTGGCTCCATAGCTAAAGCCCATATCTGCCACTGCCATGTGCCCTTGCCTTCCACCTAGGAGAAGTAGAGAACAATCATTCCTGCCACCCCCTATGTTGTGCACCACGTCTGGGAACATGGGTCGTCACGAACTTATTGTCAGTCACCGATTCGGGCTATGCATTGCAGGCGGTTTGGTTCAAAGATGTAAAAAGTTGCAACATCGTCAATCGTTTGATTTTGATGACCCGAGACTGGGATCAATGTCTAACTAGGCATGTTTTGTACATGTAGACCAGATGCACCTGGGTTCCTACATCTAAAAGCCAAGGGTGTACCAGTGTGGATGACTGGTCAAAACAATGCAAATAATTGGAATAAAGATTAATGGTGCTCACTCGGTCAATAAGATGACACCCCCGTAAAATTTATAGGACAAACCCTCTTAGCATTCTTTCTTGATATCGGACACAAGAAATCTATCTACATAATCCACGCATGATAGCAACCTTGCCTCGCGCACTCACACACGCAACACACTGAGCCTGCTTTGTTTAGCCCTGATGACATGTGTATCACTATATTGGTGCCCTCACTCTTGAGCACCATCGGATGTGTTTCTGTGTGCCTGCCGAAAGCTCCTGGAAACTTCTTGAAACTAGAAGAGTCGGCCGGCAACCCTAACCACTCTGGTAACTAGTACAAAGCTCTCGATGAGTTTACTAGGCCTTACCTACCACACAATTATCGCCATACCCATCTTTCTCGATCATCTCCTTCCTCATTTCTCTACTTTGCATTAAAGCAGACGCGGCCCCGCCCGAGTGCACGACTAGCACATCGTCTCAGTTGTCGCCCCTCACGGTGTGCACAATGTTCGTGACTATATAGTTGGACAAATGGGCTAGGCACGATGGGCCCACACCGGCCCCGCCCCGCCCTAGCACGGGCCGCCATGACGGCTATAGTGCCAGCACGTGCTGGCATGGGCACGAGTGCCGGGTCGTGCGTGGACCGTGATGCTAGCTCGCAGTGCCAGCACAGACACGATACAGATAATAGGCTAGCACTATGCTAACCCAATCCTTATCAGCTATTAGATGCCTCATATCCTTTCTCAACCATTGGATGCTCTTGACGAAAACCCTAAATGTAAAAATCACTTCTTTTCTCGTAGCTGTTCGCTGCCCCCAATTGCCGCCCTCTCTTTTCTCGCTTGCTCTCCAGGAGGCTGACTGCTGCTCTCGCTCGCTCCCCTAGGAGGTCATCGTCGCTCTCTGCCTCGAAGGCAGTGACCTACTCAGGCCGCCTTTCCCTCCCTCGCTCCCCCGGATGCCACCCGCTGCTCCTAAGACCTCGACTCTCTCTCTCTCTCCCCTAACCGTCCGACGCTCCCAGTGATAGCACCATCCTCTTAGCCGACGACGCGGGGGTGCGAGGATGGCCCGATGACGACAGCAGCAACACGGTGGCAAAAACAAGATCGCTCCTCGTGCAAAGCTGTAGTGGCTAGGCCAGCACGAGCACATCAAGCTGTCGTGCCCGTAGTGATCGCGCAACATGAGTATAGGCCATAGGGCTGTGCTTGGGCTGAGATAGCACTACACGACACGACACAGATGACACTACATGGCACAAATAAGGCAGTGTCCAATAGTATTGTGCCTAATAGTGTCAAAATCAAGCCACCCATTTGTCATTTGACCATCTATATTCGCGACGAGCACAATGACCATGCCAGTCTCAGCCCACCCTATTTAAAAGGATGACGTTAAGTGCCGACCTGTCGCGCGCTCTCCGGCTCTGCGTTCTTCCTCCCCGCACCACACGCCTTCTTCCTCCTCGGTGTGCCCTTCCTT
Source organism: Saccharum hybrid cultivar R570 (assembly GCA_038087645.1). NCBI lineage: Eukaryota > Viridiplantae > Streptophyta > Magnoliopsida > Poales > Poaceae > Saccharum > Saccharum hybrid cultivar. The sequence continues at coordinate 2,964,779 of JAQSUU010000100.1, forward strand.
CCCCCCCGGCCGCAACCCGCCACCGCCCAACGACCCTGACCACCCTAAGTACAGGGCAACTCTAGTTGAGGAGAAAAAAGAATAGAAACGCCTTGGAATAGGCAACTTATTCCTTCCGACCCTATCCAGACCTCGCGCCACACGCCTTCTTTCTCCTCAACGCGTCCTTCCTTCCCCGTCTCTGTCACCGCCGGCCGCGTCCGTCACCGTCCACCCTAAGTACAGGGCAACTCAGGTGGAGGAAAAACAAAACAAAAAGGAAAAAAAAGAAAAAGAAAAGAACAGAAACGCCTTGCATTTCCTTCCGACCCCCGTCCAGACTCCTTCCAACTCGGCCCCATCCCCGAGCGTCCGAGCGTCTCCTGTCGTCTCGTGCGCTCGCCTCTACCATGGTGACTAGGGTTTAGTGGCGCCGCCGCCTCCATCGCCGCCATCCCCAACTTCCTACCGGATCCGGACGAGGCGCCGGTGTCATCCTCAACGCCGCCAACCTCCGCTCCCCCGTCGTCCTCACGCCAACCAGCACCAGTAGCCCTCGGCCTCTACCTCGTCAAGGTTAGTATCGTTCCACCTCACCTCGCCAAGGTTAGGATCGTTCCATCTCTACCTCTGTGTATCGACTGTGGTTTGGGTACAAGGCTCACATCCGTTGCTTGATCTGTGGATTTGTTTGCTGCATCGGTGTTAGGGTTTTATTTTTATGGATTTGATCTGTGATTGATTACTGACAGCAGTAGACCGAGTTGCTGGTGCGCGAGAATGGGATAGATGGGGCAACAGGGGTGCCATTCCTACTTGTATTAGGCATTCTTGGATGGGAAGTTTCTATATAGCACGCAAAATCCTGTTATTTCCATGGTCACATCACAAACTTTTTGGAAAAAAACCATGTGTGCAAATCCATTATTGAATATCTGAATGATACAGAGGAGATACTTGTCCTATCTATGCGTCATGTGAATTCTATTTAGTCTAAAATTCCATCTTTTAGATGTGTGACCTTTAGAATTCGAAAAACCCATGTGTGCAAATCCATTATTGAATTATTTAATATCTGAATGATACAGAGGAGATACTTATCCTATCTATGCGTCATGTGAATTCTATTTAGTCTAAAATCCCATCTTTTAGATGTGTGGCCTTTAGAATTCGATTTAGTCTGAATGATATTTAGGAGGTACTTATCCTATCGGCCATTATTGAAGCTTTTTAGAATGGGATAGATGATGCCCTGCTTACATGATGATGCCTGCTAGGCACCTCTTTAGATGTGTGAAAATGATTAAGAGTAGCATTGTGTAGAAAATAGTTGTACAGAAGCATACTTTTGCTATGTATTTTATAGATGTATATCATTACAAGCAATGTTTTCAGATCGTATTATCGAGGCTAGTCGCATGACCACCGATCAGACGACTAATCGCGATTAGTCGTCGATCAGGGTCGATTAGTCGGTCTGATCGGTCTGATCGGCTAGTCGGACCAATTAGTCGTCCTCATGCCTGATGACCTGATCGTATATGATGTAAATATATGTAAACATGGCCATAAATAGGTAAATGGTAGAGGCAAACAACCAAGCACAGTTTGACATGTAATCATGTCTGTAATGAATCGTTATCATGGTGATTTGGCCACTTACCTGTAGGGACAACCTTTTTGCAGAAAATACATTGGATGAACTCTTTCTTCCTTGGGTCTGGCCAAAACCCATATTTCCATCCAGGATCTGATGATTTTGCCTTCCTATGCTTATCTTCAGCCATGGCAGCAAGCTCTGGCGACAATTTAGCTATGGCTGCAGCTATCAGAGATGCTTCAGTTGGAGCAGCCGACGACGCTGAGACAGAACTACCCCCAACCCCTTCTGAGACAGCAACATTCTGAGCTTGATTCTCAGGTAAATAGACCTCAACAGCTGCATGGCGTCGAGCATCTTCTGCAGATTGGCGCAGCCACAAAAATGTAAAACAAATTGGAGGAAACAGGCACAACAGCAGAGTAGCAGAGGAAGACATAGACACCAACCTTCAGAGGAGGCAGAGTGTTGGCTCATCTTGAAGCTGGACGCCGGCGAGAGGCACGAATGGAGCTGTCGCGGACGCCGGAGAGAGGCGCGGACGTAGCTGCGGACGCCGGCGAGGAAGATCCAGAGAGGTAGCTGCCGCGGACGCCGGAGAGAGACGCGGGCGGACGGCGGAGGCGCCGGCGGCTGCGAGGGAGAGCAGAGCCAGAGCGGGACTGCGGGAGCTGGAAATGCGGCGGCTGCAGTTCACTGATGACTGATTCACTCACTCCTCTTCTTCTTCTAACCCTAATGGGCCAGGCCCAGGCCAAGGTGGGCTGAATTCTATCTACACTGTACTGACCCAACTTATCGTCCTGGTAGCCTTATCGGACGACTAATCGTGATTAGTCGTCATTTATCGGACGATAAGTTTTCTGATCGAAAAAAACTAATCGAGGGCCATTATCGAACACCTATTTACGATAAGGACGACTAATCGCGATTAATCGCGATTAGTCGTCCGATCTGAAAACATTGATTACAAGCAGTGGTGGAGCTTGGACCTAAACCCAGCAGGGGCCAATCATTAAAGAACGGTACTACTCTGTTATTGTTAACTACTGGAATTCACAAAAGTTCAGGGGTGGCCATGACCCCTATTGGCCTGGGAGAAGCTCTGCCAGTACTCTGTTATTGCTAACTACTGGAATTCACAAAAGTTAAGGGGTGGCCATGACCCCTATTGGCCTGGGAGAAGCTCTGCCACTGATTACGAGAACCGCAGGGTGTACACCTTTGTTGCTGGTTCCATCTAGTGACAGAGCTTGTCAAAATAGGTTCATAGTGCTTTCCCTTTCAAGAGAAGAATCATTCTTTTGCTGGTTGTTAAGCCATTACGAAATAATCCAAGTCACACTTGACAACTATCTAGTGCTTACTAATGATATGAGCTAAAAATATCCAGACATGCGCTGTCCTTCACTTGACCAAATTACTCCCTCTGTCTCAGGATAGAAGGTGTAACTGTATTTTGCAAATGTCCCAGAGTACAAGGCGCGCCCCTCTCAGCTCTCGGTCTGATTGCATGCAACAATAATGCATTTACTGCACTTAGTGGACTCCTCTGCTCTTTATTGGCTGGATTCACATGCATGCATATTTACTTTTTTTTTTCTCTCACCAGTATTAGTACACCAACTCGTACTTGTCCTCTACTAGGCGCTCCGGGTGCCGCCTTGCCTATGGGGGTAGGCGGAGGATAGGCGTGGCCGGGAGGAGGGTGGGCCAATGGCGTGGCCAGGAGTCAGCAGGCGACGAGCAGAGGCTGGGGCATGGCTGGGAGGAAGGCGGGCTGCGGGCGCAGCTGTGAGGGAGGGCGGGTGTCGTTGTCGGGCGGCAGATGCCGGCGCTACGGGCGGTAGCGGAGATGGTGGACGCGTGGCCGCGGATATGGCAGGCGCAGCCAAGAGGGGCGGGCGACGTCGGAGAAGGATGGAGGAGGCATGCTTCACCGGAGAAGGGGGGAGGAGCGGACGGCATCGGAGAAGCAGGGAAGGGAGGTGGAGAAAGTGACTCTGGTTCGTGTGGTGGGAGGAGGATGGTTGGATGGATAAGGTGGAAGGGGTGGATAAGGTGGGCTGGGCTTTTTTGATGGGCCTTTCTTCCAACTTTAGGTCCACAGATCTCTTATTTCTTCTTTTACTTAAGGTAACTTAAGGTAATATATATATGTATGTATATAAAAATTAAAACGCCTAGGCTCTAGGCGGTGGGTCACCGCCTAGCGCCTTTTTGAACCTTGATCACAATGCGTCAGGTCATCGGAAAATAACAGGAATTAAAGCATATCTTGGTCTCCGTATCGAAGGTAGTTGCGCCTTCTAAGTTGGGACGGAGGGGGAGTATTAGCTACTAGTTGTAATTCATTAACTAATCTGTTACAATAATCTTGAGTGGGTAGTACGCGAATTTAGTTTGCTGCAGTAATGTGTACCCTGAAAATTCAGGATTGTGGGCCTGTTGCTGTTATTAGTCTATTGATGATGCCTTAATTTGAAGTGTGCTATGATCCTTGCTTTGCCCTCTTGTTCTTCTGGCCTACTGCTGTTCAACAACAACAACAACAACAACATAGCCTTTTGTCCCAAGCAAGTTGGGGTAGGCTAGAGATGAAACCCAAAAGAGACGAGAAACAGGGAGACACATAAAGGGACATAAAGGGCACAAGACAAAAAAGGTGACGGTTCAGGCACGTTGATTGCTAATCTCCAAGCGCTCCTGTCCATAGCTAAATCCTTGGGGATATTCCACTCCTTAAGATCTCTCTTAACGGACTCATCCCAAGTTAGTTTAGGTCGACCTCTACCGCTCTTTACATTATCGGTCCGCTTTAGAACTCCACTACGCACCGGCGCCTCAGGAGGCCTCCGTTGGACATGTCCAAACCATCTCAACCGATGTTGAATCAATTTCTCCTCAATTGGTGCCACCCCAACCCTATCCCGAATATCGTTATTTCGTACTCTATCCCTCCTTGTGTGCCCACAACACCAACGCAACATACGCATCTCCGCTACACTCAATTGCTGGACATGTCGCCTTTTTGTAGGCCAACACTCAGCACCATATAGCATCGCCGGACGAATCGCCGTCCTATAGAACTTATCTTTCAGCTTCTGAGGCACCCTTTTGTCACAGAGAACGCCAGAAGCTTGACGCCATTTCAACCAGCCGGCTGAAATTCTATGCCTAACATCTTCATCAATGTCTCCATCCTTTTGTAGCATCGACCCTAAATACCGAAAAGTATCCTTCTTGGCCACCACTTGCCCATCGAGGCTAACGTCTCCCTCCTCGTGCCTAGTCGCGCTGAAATCGTACCTCATGTACTCGGTCTTAGTCCTACTAAGTCTGAACCCTTTCGACTCTAACGTGTGCCTCCATAGTTCTAACTTCCTATTAACCCCCGTCCTACTGTCGTCAACTAGCACCACATCATCAGCAAAGAGCATACACCAAGGGATATCACCTTGTATGTCCCTTGTGACCTCATCCATCACCAAAGCAAATAAATAAGGGCTCAAAGCTGACCCCTGATGCAGTCCTATTTTAATTGGAAAGTCACTGGTGTCGCCATCACATGTTCGGACAAACGTCACCACATCCCTGTACATATCCTTGATGAGGGTAACGTACTTAGTTGGGACTTTGTGCTTTTCCAAGGCCCACCACATGACATTTCTCGGTACTTTGTCATATGCCTTCTCGAGGTCAATAAAGACCATGTGCAAGTCCTTCTTCTGCTCCCTATTGTTAGTCGCTGGATTCGCACTCTTGGTAGTAGCTGAATCCTTACTCTCATCGAGAGAGGATGACACTAGGAGTTAGGGCAATTTTCTGGTTTATTTCTCACACAAACTCAAACAATGTCATACCAACCTGAGGGGTTGGGGATACATATTTATAGGCTGCTAGCCAGCCAAGTATATGCCAAGATGCTAGTCTAAGATGCTAGTCTAAGATGCTGTCCTAGATGCCAACTGCTGTCCTAAAAGTAGTCAAAAGATGCTGGACACAAAGATCATGTGCTGCAGTGTGCAGCAGCCCTACAACCACCAGCCACAGAGACTTATCCATCATTCTCCCCCTAAGTCTTGTGTGGCTCCTTGTGAGGTATCTGGGCCATCCCGATCCTGGCGCGAAGTTCCTGAAACTTGACCCGTCCGAGGGACTTGGTCAGGAAGTCGGCGAGCTGGTCTTGGGTGTTGATGTAGTTGGCCCGGACACTCCCTTCCTCCAGGCAGCTTCTGATGAAGTGGTACCTCACCCGGATGTGCTTGCTGCGCTCGTGGAAGACAGGATTCTTTGCCAAGGCCAAGGCGGACTTGCTGTCCACCCTGAGCTCCACCGCCTCTGCATCTCTGCCAAGGAGATCGCCAAGCAGCCGAGCCAGCCACAAGGCCTGAGTAGCAGCGGTAGTGGCTGCGATGTACTCTGCCTCGCAGCTGGACAGAGCCACCACCTGCTACTTGACCGACTGCCAGCTGATCGGACACTTGCCGAGGAAGAACAGCGTCCCGCTGGTGCTCTTGCTCGTGTCGATGTCGCCGGCGTGGTCGCTGTCGCTGTACCCGATGAAATGCGCCGCACCGGGGCACCTCGGGTAGTGCAAGCCGTAGTCGGAGGTGCCTGCGACGTAGCGGAGGATCCTCTTCACGGCCTGCTGGTGCTCCGCCGTCGGTCGCTGCATGAACCGGCTGACGTAGCCGACGGCGAACGCCAAGTCCGGTCGCGTGTGGACAAGGTAGCGAAGGCTGCCCACAATGCGCCGGTACTGCGTCGCGTCCACCTCCTCCTCCGTACTCTCCCGACTCAGCCTCAGCCTCTCCTCCATAGGAGTGTGGGCTGAGTTGCAGTCGGTGAGACCGCCTAGCTCCACAATGCGCTTGGCGTAGGCAGTCTGGCGAAGAGAGGTGCCGGAGCTGTCCTGGTGGACCTCGATCCCCAGGTAGAAGGAGAGAGGGCCCAAGTCGCTCATTTGGAAAGTCGCCCTCATCTTCTCCTTGAACGCCTCGATCTCCACCTCCTTGGTGCCGGTGATCACCAAGTCGTCGACGTAGACGCCTACCAGTAGGGCCTTTCCTCCGCTGCCCCGCCGGTAGATGGCCGCCTCGTGTGGGCTTTGCTCGAAGCCCATCCCCTTCAGCGTGGAATCCAGCTTGGCATTCCACGCCCTCGGTGCCTGTCGCAAGCCATAGAGGGCCTTGCGCAGGCGAAGCACCTTGCCCTCCTTGCCGGGAATCGCAAATCCCGGCGGCTGATGCACGTAGACCTCCTCCTTCAAGTCGCCATTAAGGAACGCCGACTTGACATCCATGTGATGGACACGCCAGCCCTCCTGAGCAGCTAGCGCAAGGAGGAGTCGCACGGACTCCATCCGTGCAACGGGCGCGAAGGCGTCGTCGAAGTCGATTCCTTGCTGGACGAAACCGCGCGCCACCAGACGCGCCTTGTGCTTGATCACCTCTCCGGTCTCGTCCTTCTTGAGCTTGAAGACCCACTTGAGAGAGATGGCGTGGTGGCCGGCTGGAAGATCGGCCAGCTCCCACGTCTTGTTCCGCTCAACGGCGTCCATCTCCATCTGCATCGCGGCACGCCATGCCGCGTCCCTCTCCGCCTCGGTGAAGGAACGAGGCTCGTCATCGTCCTGTGCGAGGTGCAGCTCCGCCTCAAAGTCGTGTTGTGCCAGTCCAGGGACCGGCTGCTCGCCGAGGAGGTTGTCCACGGTACGGTAGCGCAGAGGCTCGCCGCCGTGGTAGGCGTCGATGCGATCCTCGTCGTTGGACAGCGGAGTTGCGAACTCCACTGTGCGCTGCTCGTCGTGGGCCGAAGCTGCCGGTGTCGAACCTGAAGAGGTAGGGTCCGGTGTAGGAGAGCGAGGCGTGGCCGGCGGTGCTGGTGGTGGACTCGCCGGAGCCTGTGGACTTGCCGGAGCTGGTGGTGGCGGTGGTGAAGGACTCGCCGGAGGTGGTGGCGAACAAGGTGGTGGGGTAGGCGAGCTCGGTGAGGACGAGCTGCTAGCTCCCCCCGCCTCCTTGAAGTGGACGTAGTCGACGACGAAATCGCTGGTCGTCGGAGTCGAGTCGTCATCCACCATCTTGCCCCACGTCCAACTTCGCCCCTCGTCGAACGCGACGTCACGCGTGATGCGCACGCGCCGTGTCGTAGGGTCGAGGACGCGGTAGGCCTTGGCGCCCTCCGCGTAGCCGATGAAGACCCCTGGCGTGCTCCGGTCGTCGAGCTTGCCGATGTGGTTGAGCTCCTTGACGAAGGCCAGGCAGCCGAAGACGCGAAGGTGGCTCACCGCGGGCTTGCGCCCGTGCCAGGCCTCGTATGGCGTCTTGCCGTCGAGGGCCTTGGTGGGGGAGCGGTTGAGCAAGTGAACGGCAGTCATCACCGCCTCACCCCAGTAGATCGCCGACATCCCTCTCTACTTGAGGAGGGCACGGGCGGTGGCCACCACCGTCTGGTTGCGGCGCTCGACGACGCCGTTCTGCTGCGGAGTGTACGGCGCGGAGAAGTGGCGGTGGATCCCCTCATCGGCGCAGTACGCCGCGAAATCGGCCGCCGTGAACTCGCCGCCGTTGTCCGTGCGTAGGACCCGAAGCTTGCGGCCGCACTCCGCCTCCGTAGCAGCTTGAAGACGCTTGATGGCGTCCGCCGCGGCTGCCTTGGCGTCGAGCAGGACAGCCCACATGTAGCGGGACATGTCGTCGACGAGGAGGAGGAAGTAGCGCCGGCCTCCAGGTGTAGCCGGTGTCACGGGGCCACAGAGGTCACCGTGTATGAGCTCCAGCTTCTCCTTGGCGCGGAAGCTTGCCTGGCGAGGGAAAGGGAGCCGCCGCAGCTTGGTGAGGACGCAGGTGTCGCAGAACTGCTCCACGTGGTCGACGTGCGGCATGCCCCGCACCATGTCCTTGCTGCCGAGCTGCCTTAGGGCCTCAAAGTTGAGGTGCCCAAAGCGCTCGTGCCACCTCCAAGCGTCGTCGTCGCGGCGGGCTGCAAGACAAAGAGGTTGCGCCACCTGTGCGTGAAGGACGTAGAGGCGGTTGCTCCTGTTGACCTTGACCAGGAGCCGGTGTCGATGATCCCAGATGCGCAACACCCCGTGCTCGATCTCCACGCGCGATCCGCTCTCATCCAGCTGTCCCAAGCTGATGATGGAGTTCCTCAACGCGGGGATGTAGTAGACACCGGTGAGCAGCCTGTGCTCGCCAGTCTTGGCGACGAAGACGACAGAGCCGACGCCCTTGATCTCCACAGCGGAGGCATCGCCGAACTTGACGGTGCCTCGAACGCTTGGGTCGAGCTCGGTGAAGAACTCCCGCCGCCCGGTCATGTGGTGGGTGGCGCCGGTGTCAAGGCACCACCCGTCGGTCTTGTCGTTGCCGGAGCTGTCGTCGAGGAGGGCGTGTGCTTTTGGCTCGTCAAGGTGGAGGAAAGCCGTTGCGGCCGGTGCCGCTGGAGGTAGTTCGATGCTCGCATGAGCAATGAACAAAGCCGGCTGCTCCTCCTCTTCCGCCTGCGCGACGTGGGCCTGGCCGCGTCGTGGCTGTCGACAATCCTTGGCCCAATGACCAAGCTTGCCGCAGTTGTAGCAAGGGTCGCCTCGTGCTGGCTTTTGCTTGCCAGCGGCGCCGCCCTGGGTGCCTCCACGATCATCACCCTCGGCACGTCCTCGCACCCCTGCCTGGGCGTCTTTGCGCGGCTTGCCACGCTTGCCACGCTTGCGGCCGCCTGTCGTGGAAGAAGGCTCCCCCTTCCTGTCACCTTGGCCGGCAGCCCACTGCTCCCGAGTGAGGAGGAGCTTTCCGCCAATGGTGACGGGTCCCGAGAGGCGTTGTGGCTCATCGCCGTCAACGACCTTGAGGCGGCCCAACGCCTCCTCGATCGTCATCGTGGAGAGGTCCAGCAGAGACTCGATTGAGCGAGCCATCTGCTTGTACTTCTCGGGGACGCAGCGGAAGAGCTTCTCAACAGCTCTCTCCTCGCCGTAGGTGTCGTCGCCGAACTGCACCAACTTCTGCAACAGAGTGTTGAGACGGAGAGCAAAGTCATCAACGTCCTCACCTGGCTTCAAGGCCAGGTTCTCCCACTCCTTGCGAAGTGCTTGCAGTGTGGACTTGCGGGCGCGGTCGCTGCCGATGCGTGCTGCAGCGATGGCGTCCCAAGCCTCCTTGGCAGTCCGCTTGCTGGTAAGCGAAAACTGCATCTCGGACGGGACTGCAGCAATGAGAGCATCCAGCGCCCGTCGATCTTGGTCGTAGTCGACGTCGCCGTACCGGACTGCATCCCACATATGCCGCACCTGGAGCTTCACCCTCATCACCGCAGCCCACTCAACGTAGTTGGTCTTGGTGAGGGTAGGCCACCCGCCGCCGGGGCCGACGTCCCTGACGACAGCCTGGTACTCGTGGTGACCACGGTACCGAACCGGGGAGAGAGAGCCGCGCTGCCTGTGAAGGCCGCGCTCTCCGTCGACCCGTCCGCCGACAGCCTGGTACTCGTGGTGACCACGGTACCGAACTGGGGAGAGAGAGCCGCGCTGCCTGTGAAGGCCGCGCTCTCCGTCGACCCGTCCGCCGCCGCCATGCGCGCCTCCTCCAGGAGCGCCACCGCCGTGCGCGCCTCCTTCAGGAGCGCCGCCGGCGTGTCTGCGCCTGTCTGGGCTGCCGCCGCGCTCGTGGGCGTGCATGGCTGCCCACTGCGCCGCTCGCCCTCGCGATGCCTCCCTCTCCAGCAGCTCGAGGTCCGCGTCGGCGCTATCATCAGCAGCGATGGAGCTGCTGTTGCTGCCGCGTAGAACCTCGACCTCCGCTGCTGCTGCACGCGCTGCATCCGCCGCCGCCGCTGCTTCCACCTCCGCTCTAGCTGCTGCTAGCTCCGCTGCTGCCAGCCTCGATGCCCTTGCCGCTGCTGCAGCGGCGTCTGCTGCCGCTCGCTCGCGCTTCTCTGCCGCGGCGAGGTCGGCCTCCTGCCGACGCCGCGCGCTCGAGGCGACCGAGCCCTGAGACTGGCCTGCGGACATGGCGCGCTATCGAGGGGGCTGCTGTGTGGAGAGCAGGGGCAGCCGGAGCTGCTGCTGCTACCGGCTGCGGTTGGGGCTGCTGCGAGGCCGGGGAAGGAGAAGAGCAGGAGATGCTCAGGCTACAGGATAGTACGGCTCTGATACCACTTGTTAGTCGCTGGATTCGCACTCTTGGTAGTAGCTGAATCCTTACTCTAATCGAGAGAGGATGACACTAGGAGTTGGGGCAATTTTCTGGTTTATTTCTCACACAAACTCAAACAATGTCATACCAACCTGAGGGGTTGGGGATACATATTTATAGGCTGCTAGCCAGCCAAGCATATGCCAACATGCTAGTCTAAGATGCTAGTCTAAGATGCTGTCCTAGATGCCAACTGCTGTCCTAAAAGCAGTCAAAAGATGCTGGACACAAAGATCATGTGCTGCAGTGTGCAGCAGCCCTACAACCACCAGCCACAGAGACTTATCCATCACCTATATCTCTCCATCAATTGTCGTAATAAGAAAATCGCCTCCATGGTTGACCTACCAGGCATGAACCCAAACTGATTTTGGGTCACATGTGTCACTCTCCTTAGGCGATGCTCGATAACCCTCTCCCAGAGCTTCATCGTATGACTCATCAACTTAATCCCACGGTAGTTAGTACAACTTTGAACATCTCCCTTGTTCTTGAAGATAGGTACTAATATACTTCTCCTCCATTCTTCAGGCATCTTGTTTGACCGAAAAATAAGGTTAAAAAGCTTAGTTAACCATACTATCGCTCTGGCGCCTAGGTATCTTCACACCTCAATGGGGATACCATCAGGGCCCATCGCTTTACCTCCCTTCATCCTCTTCAAAGCCTCTCCGATCTCTGCCTCCTGAATTCTCCTCACAAAGCGTCTGTTGGTATCGTCAAATGAGTCGTCCAACTGAAGGGCAGGACCCTCATTCTCCCCATTAAACAGCTTGTCGAAGTACTCTCTCCATCTGTCCTTGATCTCCTCATCCTTCACCAGAAGTCGATCTGTCCCATCCCTGATGCATTTTATTTGGTTGATGTCCCTTGTCTTCCTCTCGCGGATTCTAGCCATCCTATAAATGTCCTTCTCCCTTTCCTTCGTGCCTAGCCGCTGATAAAGGTCATCATACGCCTGACCTTTTGCTACACTCACAGCTCGCTTTGCAACCCTCTTCGCTATTTTATAGCCCTCGATGTTGGCTACACTCTTGTCATGGTGGAGACGCTTGAAACACTCCTTCTCCCTAATAGCCCTTTGCACCTCGTCATTCCACCACCATGTGTCTTTCGCTTCCCGTTTGCCTCCCCTACTCACGCCAAACACTTTCGAAGCCACCTTCCGGACACATGTTGCCATCTTTAGCCACATGTCGTCGGCATCTTCTCCTTCTTCCCAAGGTCCCTCGTCTAGCATCCTCTCCTTAAACGTCTGCGCTGCTTCCCCTCTAAGCTTCCACCACTTCGTTCTCGCAATCTTGGCCCGTTTGTCCCGGTGGACACGTACCCGAAAGCGAAAGTCCGCCACCACAAGCTTATGTTGAGGGACAACACACTCCCCAGGTAACACCTTACAATCAAAGCAAGCACGTCTATCCTCCCTCCTTGCAAGGATAAAGTCGATCTGGCTCGAGTGTTGTCCACTACGAAAGGTTACTAGATGAGATTCCCTCTTCCTAAAGAGGGTGTTCGCTATCAACAAGTCATAGGCCAGCGCGAAGTTCAAAACATCCTCCCCCTCTTGATTCCTACTACCATACCCGAACCCCCCGTGCACCCGCTCGAAACCTACATTAGTCGCACCAACATGGCCGTTGAGGTCTCCTCCTATAAAGAGTTTCTCGCTGATAGGCACGGTACTAACCATGCTATCAAGATCTTCCCAAAACTGCCTCTTGGTGCCCTCGGTAAGACCTACCTGAGGGGCATAGGCACTGATCACATTCAGAGCCGAATCTCCAACTAGCAGCTTGACCAAGATAATCCGGTCGCCTTGCCTCCTAACATCAACGACTCCATCCTTAAGGCTCCTATCGATCAAGATGCCTACACCATTCCTACCCGATGTTGTCCCCGTGTACCAAAGTTTAAAGCCAGTACCCTCCACCTCCTTCGCCTTCTGGCCCTTCCATTTAGTCTCCTGAACGCATAGAATATTTACACGCCTTCTAATTGCTGCATCGACTAGCTCTCTTAGCTTACCCGTTAGGGACCCTACATTCCAGCTACCTAACGAATCCTAGTTGGCTCGGCTAGCTTCCTTACCCTTCGCACCCGTCGAGGGAAGTGCGAAGACCCTTGCTCATTTTTCACTACACCCGGGCGTAGATGTAGCGCGCCACTAAGGTTGCGACGGCCCGACCCTTGCTCATTTTTCATCGTACCCGGGTCACGATACGACGCGCCACTAAGGGGATGACGACCCGGCCCTTGCCCATTTAACACCACACCCGGGTTCCGATGTAGCGCGTCGCTAAGAGGGTTACACCCCAACGAATCTCTTGTGGGTTTCAAATCCATGAGAGTGGCTGTTTTTTTTTACTGTTGGTTCGCCAGACCTTAACACACCCTCCTCCTTTACCCGGGCTTGGGACCGGCTATGTTGAGACGACTTAAGAAAGTCTTCCAGTCAACATAGGCGGAGTTTTCTGGCCTACTGCTGTTATTAGTCTAAAAATGTTAGAACACTCCCTGTATGAATGGAGGGATATCATGAGCTCCCTGTTACAAGTGAACTTGCATTAGCCTGTTTTCTGTGCCCACCCTTTAATTTCTGTGATCTGGAACACTGAACTTGTCCACAAAAGCACTGAAACAACAAGCAATGGTCAGTCTTTTGCTTGCCTAGCTTGTCATTTTAATCCTTAATGTTGTCATATGCATACATGAGAACCCTTCTATAAACACATATGTAAATTCACTTTTAAGCTATTAGGCACCCTCATTTCTTCATACTGAAGCATTTCTTTTGCATATATGTGCTCAATGTTATTAAATCAGAGAAACTAGTTGCGATTAGTTGTCCTTATCGTAACATGGACCTTGATTAGACCCTTGATCTGATTGCCTTGACTAGAAACCTTGTTGTCCTGACTAATGGACGACTAATCATGATTAGTTGTCCGATTAGGCCATTCAGACAAGTAGTTGCCCAGCCACGCCATTGGCCTCTGCCTCTGCCTGGTCCTTTAGCCGGCACCTGGACCTGGAGTGTGAAGGACCACCCGCTGCTGCTGCAGATTGATTGCTTGAGGATGGGCGTAAGGAAAGAGCTCACTTCCTTGTGCCTGCACTCAAGCAGTCAAGCTGCAACGGGCGCAGGTGGTTCTCAAGTAGCTCCAGCTCCAGGTTCTCAAGCAGCAGCAGCCGGGGGTTCATCCTCAACATCGACTCAACTGTGCTTGGCTGCTTGCTTTGTTTGCCTAAATTTCACGAGCACACCTTGAACTTGGCAGGGACTTATTCTTTGTTTTGGGGAGATATTATTTTATTCACTCTAAAGTGCTAGGCAGGGGTGGAGTGGTGCTTAGTGCCTGATAGCAACTAAACAGGTTATGTGGCAGGTAACCACAAGGCATTAGGTAGGTGGGCTAGTAGCAGCTATTGGCCTTCCATAATATTGGTTGACTGATACCTGTTTGCTGATGTTGTTCTTTTTTTTGCTGCAATTATCAGCTGCCATCACTTTTTTATGTTGTGCATATCAAGTGTTTTTCTCTCTCTGAATGGTCGATGAACGCGTTCTATATCTATGTGTTGATCTCCTATTGTGGTAGAACACAAACAATTTTTTTGTTTCATTATTTGTAAATGTAAGCAGACTATCTCACTATGTTGATAACTGATAAAACAGTTGCCACATGTCGCAGCTGTCATTGTTCATCTGCCAAAATAAGGAAAAAAATTGGGTGCAGCCTGCACCCAAGTCTCCGTGCAGGCTCTCTTGGATGGAAGCCACGTGTCCCAGGAGATCCCATCGCACTGCCAGGCCTGGTGGAGTTTTCATTTGCCTATTTTTAGTATCCTGAGGAGTTCACCACGCATGAGCCGTCGGAGGAGCCGACCGTGCGATGGATCTCCTGGGACACATGGCTTCCATCTGAGTGGGCCTGCACGGAGACTTGAGTGCAGACAGCCTGCACCCAATTTTTTTTTCCTAAAATACCCTCTTGCCACATTTTTTTTCACAACACATCTGTGGTTGTGAATGAAGCAGTCTCATAGGGGAATGTGACCGACAGGACATTATTTATATTCTTTGCTCTAGTTCTCTTACATTGGAAGCAATACTTGATTAGGACCTAGGAAATATTTTTGCTGAGTTTTTATTTGGAACTATATTGTACAAGCTGTTTGAATAAATTAATATAGTTTGCAAGATGTAGTGCATTTTTAGTCCAATCTTTTTTCTTTCTGTGTGTTTATGCTGTGATTGTAGAGTGACTGTCATGTGTTGCTAACTTGCTGTCTTATCAAGAAGTTTTTGATAATGAATTATTTCTGTTTTTGCCAATTTCCGAATAGTTGACATGCACTTTTTTTGTTGGATTTCTGTTTCTTCCTTTTCAACACATAGCACATATGCAGCATGTAAGCTTAAGCATTTATTCGTGCAGGCTTGATATTTGACTGGGGCACTGGGCAGAGTTTAACAAGTTTCAGCAATGGGGTTTGATAATGAATGTATCTTGAGTATTCAATCCCTTCCTGGTGAATATTTCTGCCCTGTTTGCCGGACACTCGTATATCCCAATGAGGCCCTACAAACTCAATGCACACATCTCTACTGCAAGTCCTGCTTGGCGTATGTAGTGGCAACCACACAAGCTTGTCCTTATGATGGATACCTTGTAACAGAAGCTGATTCGAAGGTATGCATATTCAATGAGTTCTTGTATGTGAAGTAATGGCGCTCCTCTTACTATCACATTTGCAATCTACAGCCTCTTATGGAATCAAATAAAACCCTTGCTGAGACTATTGGCAAAGTCGCGGTCTATTGCCTGTATAATAAGAGTGGCTGCCAATGGCATGGAGAGCTATCTGCCTGTATCACACATGGTACTACTTGTGCATATGGGAACTCTCCTGTTGTTTGCAATCGTTGTGGTAGACAAATTGTGCATCGTCAAGTGCAAGAACATGCTCAACTCTGCCATGTATGTCCATCATGTCTTCAGTAACTTCTTATGGATGTCTAGAACTATGCTGTAAGTGACGGTCTCTTTTTACTCCCCCCCCCCCTTTTTTTTTTGTTATTTGCAGGGCTTACAATCTCAAACCCAACAAGCTGATGGTAGTCAGCAGCTAGCGGCGGCAACAACTCAGCCAGTCACCCAAGATCCATCACTTGCCTCTGCTGGATCTGCAGCTGCAGCTACAACCCTACCAAAGCCATCTTCAACTACAGCCACAGCTGTAACAGATTCTGTAACAGCAACAGGAGGGGTAGCTGGTGCAACCACAGCAGCAGTGCCTTCTTCAGCTGCATCTATTTCTGCTTCCCAAACTCCAACAGCTGAGCAGTG
Organism: Saccharum hybrid cultivar R570; assembly: GCA_038087645.1. Lineage (NCBI taxonomy): Eukaryota > Viridiplantae > Streptophyta > Magnoliopsida > Poales > Poaceae > Saccharum > Saccharum hybrid cultivar. The sequence continues at coordinate 2,980,909 of JAQSUU010000100.1, forward strand.
GTACCAGCAGCAGCTCCAATACTCGCAATACTACCAGCAGCAGCACCCTGGATCTAACCCTTACATGCAGCAATATCAACAGTATGACCAATACCAGCAGGTGTATCAGCAATACATGCAACCTCCAATGCAAGTACCATCCCAAAATGTGGTGCCAGGATCTGCACAACCTGCTTCTTATGTTCAACCTCAAATGCAGTCCTCCCAGCTGATGATGCAAGCCCAAAGTCAGCCCCAGGTCCATCCATTGACAAGTCAACCACAGCTTCAGCAGCATCCGGTTCAACCCCAACCCCAAAGTCACCCTCATCTTTCCCATGTTCAAGCACCTGCAGGTCAGTCGCAGCTTCATCAACCAATTCAGTCAGCCCAAGTTCCACAGCTCCAACCAAGTCAAGTTCCTCTCCAACCATCTGGTCTCCAACTCCAAGTACAACCTGCAGCACATCCATCTGCTCCTACTCAAGTTGGTAACCAGCAATTTGCTACTCAAGCAACGGCTCGTCAGGTGCAGCCACATGTACAGGCTCAACCTCCGCAGCAACAACTTATTGTTGCACAGCAACAACATCCACATCCGCAGGCTTTACCTCCACAGCAAAATATCCAACCTCAGATGCAGCTAAACTCTCAAGTTCAGCTTCAGTGTCCACATGTCCAGCAGCAAGCTTACCCACAACCTCAGGCCTATCCTCAACAAACACATATGCACCCCCAGAATGCTTCATATACACAGCAGCAAACACCACAAGGTGCTCTTTTGCAACCTGTACATGTGTCCCACCAACAAGCACATGTTTCTCATCATCCTGTACCGATGCGTCCTCCATTGCCAGGCCAACAGCCAGCTTTGCAGCCTCAAGGAATCCAACATACAACACAACATGAAAAACATATTGGGTTTCATGCTCAGTGGCCACCAATGTATTCCAACATCCCTTCCCAGGCACCACCACAGGGATTGCCTGCACACTCATCTGTTTCCTCACAATCAGTTCAACCATACCAGCAAGGAATTTCCTCATCACAACAGGTGCATTCCCAACCTGGTCAACCTTATACACAACAGCATGTTACTGGCAATACTGGACAACACGTTCAAACTTCAGCTGGCAGATCTATGACTCATCTTGCACCAACGCAGCACTTTCAGCATCAACAGCCAGCAGTGCTTAGAACTGAGTCGCCTGCTGCTGGGCACCCTATTGGGCAGGGTTCTTTAGATCTTGAAAAAAATACTTCAAAATCAGGGAAGTCAGAAACTAATGCTGCTGTCAGTGAAAATAAAAGTAGCGGTGCTGAGTCAGCTGTCATGAGACCTACAAAGTTGCAATCGGGTGATGAAAACATGAACAGCGAACAGAATGGTTTTGTTAGTGTTAGAAAAGATGCAGTGCAAACTGGAATTGTATCACACGGCTTAGATGGTTCGATTAGGAGGGATGGGAATACTGACCAGGCAGGTAATTCACAGGGTATTGTGCAGGAAGGCAAAGACCATAAGGCTTCAGATGCATCTACTAATCATGAGAAAGGACGATCATTTCAGCAGGCATCACTGCAAAATGCAGGGGCACTGGGCTCTTCTGTGCCCCCAGGTGTGGTACCACAACATCCATCTGGACCAGATAAAATGCTTCCTCAGCATATGATGAATCCTGGTCATAAGCATGGTTTCTCTGAAAATATCCGTCCTCCGTTGCAACAACCATATGGTTTGTTTCATCCTGGAACGATAGCAAGGCCATTTGGAGAGAACCAGATTCAGATGCAAATGTCACAGCCTGGGGGTTTCATACCTGGTGATGGTATGATTCGACCTCGTGTGGTTGGCGCATTACCTGGACATCATGGTGCAGTGTTGCCTCCTTTTGATCTTGAACGTTTGGGCCAGCCACATTCTCTTGGTAATACTCTGGATCATTGGCAAATACTTCTTTTTTTTTGTTGCAAGTATGCTGACCGTTATTCCATTTATCCAGGAATGTTGAACAGCAATGACTTTGGTGGTGAGAGGTTCAACACTTCAGGGGGTGCAGCATATCCTGGAAGACATGATAATATCAAAGACGACCGGAAACATTTTCCGGCGCCAGCCCCTCTGGATGGTCAGGGTTTGCAAAGGGACCCTAGACATTTTGAGAGAGCTTTAGGTAGACCTGATGGTTTCCTTGATTCAGTACCTGGAAGGCCTCCATTTCCAAACCATAGAAGTGCAGGTTTGCATGAGGATTTTCCAAGAAAGCAAAATGCAACTGCCAGTCACCCTGACTTCCTGTCACACAGAGCAGAATTTGATCATCACAGGTCTATTGGAATGCCTAATTTCAGAAACCCAGGTACAGATTTTGAAGCGATATGCATAAATTAATAACTGAAAAAATTAGAATACTTCAATGGCAGCAGGTCTTTTGGTTATATGAATGAAAGCTATGACTCTTTGAACCTTGAATTTGCCAATGATGTTCCTCCATTGAGTTTTAATGTTTTCAGGCCCATTTGCTCAAGGGACAAGTGGTGGTCCTGGCGGCCCCCCTAAAAACCAGCTCGGCTCTGGCAACCTTCCTGGGAATTTACAACATTCTTTTGAGGGTCCAGACTTCTGTCCAGCTCCTTTCAACCTTGGTGATTCTTTTCCTTCCACTAGCCTACATGCTGGGTGTGGAGAACCCCATGGTAATGACTATTGCATTTAACTGAACCTTCTAGCCATCATTTTGCAGGTGACATGCATCCAGGTGACCCTCATCTTGTCGCTGACTATTCTCAGCATGGATTTCCTAAAACTGCAGCACACTTTGGTTTGGTGGGTTATCAGTGCCTTTTTACATGAATTTATTCTTTTTTGTCACAATGCATTAGCACTTCCTATATATGCTATTATTGTTGCTGATTATGTATTGTTTAGCTACTAAACTGTTGAGTGTTCTTCCATTTAGGGTGGATTCTTGAGAAATGGGAATTCTGGTTGGTGCCGAATATGCATGTTTAACTGTGGGAGCGCAGAGAATCTGGATATGCATGTACAAACAAGGGAACATCAGCAATGTGCAATGGACATTGTCCTGAAAATGAAGCAAGATGTTGCAAAGAGGCAAAAACTGTGAGATATAAACTAATTTGATTTTGGATTTCTAAAGTGAAGCATTTCCCTGTTTATAAACTCAGATACTCTGTACTCAGGAATTATGGAGGCCCCAAGCCATTTCACAACAAAAAGGTTTCTGGGAAGGGCCATTTTCGTGGGAATAGGCGCTAGTGTTACCTGATTCAACTTGATGTAGTTTTGCAGGTGAGTTCTGTCTGTTCAATTGTGATCCACAAGTAAGGACATTTTGCCCCTACATGGTTCAATTGGTCACTTCCTAATATTTTTCCAGGTTGCTACTGGTGCTTATGGACGTTTCAAAGGCAATCGAGAATTGAGATCTCTTCAGACATCCTGTTCATGCGGTTCAGCGTATTTGAAGTGGAACTTGTAATGGTCCCAAACTTTTGTTGCCATGTTGATCTGCAGAGTTCACATGGCTATGTTTACTTAACGTATTTTTGCTGAAGTTGTTCTGGGATTGCTTAACATGCTAGTACCCTTCTTCTGTATGCGATAATTTATGAATCCTGTTTCTTTCAACTAGGCTCATGCTTTGTCTAATGGCGACCTAATAATAGACCACACTGAAACTTTTACAATGCGACTTGTAATTGTGTCATCAGACATCCATAACATGGGAAATTTTTGTTGGAATCTTTTGGTAAGGGGCTAATGGAAACATGTTAAAGGTACTTTCAGTGCCTGAAAATTATGCTAGTTCTGCATAGTTTAAATCCAAGAAATCTAAGGGTGTGGTGTATAAATAATGGGTTTTTTTACATCACTAAGCCCAATTTGCTTAATCATATATTTTAAAATTATTGAATGCTGATTCTGTGATATTCCCATTCAAAACAAGGGAGGACAAAAGCGCTGCATTCCTGATTAAACACATGGGCTAGAGTTGTTGACATGTCATTGCATGGCAACAACAAAGCCATCCAAATCACCAAAAATAATCTCATTAAAGCGGTTGCATATTTTGTGCCTGTGAGGGATCCATTAGTGTTAAAGGGAGGCTTGGAAGCCTGGAAGGAAACACAGAGTATGAAGAAGTTGAGTTGGGACATGTATAAGTTGTCCTCGAATATAGAACCAAAGTATAGGCTGTGCTCAAATATAGAAGAAAAAGAAAGCTATCTTGGTTCTCATATGAATACTGGTACGCGCATCATATATGCAGAGCTTGTTGATACTGATACTGGAGTTGTATTATTCACTTCTAGTTAGTTATTCGAGATAGTGATGGTTTTATTATCATAGGTTTGATGTTTAGAATAGGACATCATTGTACCCTACACGCACTAAATGTTGTGGGTAAAATACTTAAGTTTCTAATTCACTACTGCTGGACAAATGGCTTGTTCAGTTATGTTTGATGTGATTGTTCGCATGTGATATATTTTGCTGATGGTGGCCTTTCTCTAGATGTCTGTTTTAAATCATCTGTCTTTGCTGTTTGTTTGCTAAGCAGAAACTGGAAAGTGTAGGATAATTTCCAGCAGAGGGCTCCTGTCATACTTGCATGTTTCCCTAACGATGGTAAGGATGACATGCTTTGATAATGCTGGTAAGGAAAGATAGGTATTGTGCTTTTATCACAATGCACTTCGAACTTTTTGACAGAAGTTTTTCATATATGGATTATGGCTAAAGTGCTGAAGCCAATCTGTGGCCTGTCAATTACTTGGACACTAAAGTTTCCAGTTTGTGTAATTGTGAGGACATCATGAACTGCTATGCTTTTTGTTCGTAGGAAACAACATAAGATATATTTATGTGTAAAAACTAATGGATTGCGTATATATGTTTGTTCGGGGTGAATGATATTACGGCAGCTTGGTTGAACTCAATTTATGTGATCGGCAATTGGTTCAAGCGTGCCCCAATGTCATGTTTGATCACTTTGCAGCCTTATTTAGTTTGCCTGATAGCGCTGGCCACAGAAGATAAACCCCCCTCCCCCTCCCCACCCCCAAAAAAAAAATCAAACAAATAAAGCTTGTTGGGCATAACATGGATATATTTCTCCCAAACACAGGTTGGCTGGTGTTAGACTTGTTATATACATTTTTTCGCTTCAATTAGGATCACTTTCATACGACTTTCCTTCACCCTCCTAGTGAAGTGTCAAAAATGCCTAGTAATTTGCTACCTAGATGGAAGCTATCTAAAGCTTGTTGGGCATAACATGGATATATTTCTCCCAAACACAGGTTGGCTGGTGTTAGACTTGTTATATACATTTTTTCGCTTCAATTAGGATCACTTTCATACGACTTTCCTTCACCCTCCTAGTGAAGTGTCAAAAATGCCTAGTAATTTGCTACCTAGATGGAAGCTATCTTGCTTAGTGGATTTCTTTTTAGCCAGTTGCTTTTTCGCGCCGTGCCTTCATTACCCTGCAACTTGAACAGCTGGAAGCTTGCCCTTTCATACTTCGATACTTAAATAAGTAATGTAGCAACCCTTTATTCTTAAGAGTTCCAGGAATAACACCCCGGTCCATTTGCATTGCATCTGGATCAAAAGTCACAATCAGTTACAGCCCAAAGTCGCCATTTTGGTTGGTCAAAAACCACCTGCTCATGGATTTTGTCAAAACTACTCATAGGGTTATCGTTCACATGTGTAACCTCTTCGACATAGTATGATTTTTTATAGAACTAGGTAGAAAGGTTATTTAGCAAGATGATAGTATCGTTCAGAACTTGGTGCTTTCCGCTCTACTACCCTTGACTTGTAGCTGCTATTAGTTTGGATATGACCAGTCTACACTATAAAAGGCCCCACATATTTATTCCCTTTTGCTGCATGCACAATTTGGTACTAATATTCCCATTTGCTGCATGCACAATTTGGTTGGCTGGTTGCAAATGAATTGGCTTCAGATTTATTCCCTCTTCAAAATTACATGGCATACTTTGGGTGTGTTTAGTTCGTGAAATTTTTTGGCTTTGGCTACTGTAGCACTTTTGTTTGTATTTGTCAATTAGTGTCCAATCATGAACTAATTAGGCTCAAAAGATTCGTCTCGTGGTTTTCTACCAAACTATGTAATTAGTTTTTTTTTCCGCCTACATTTAATGCTCCACGCATGTGTCCAAACATTCGATGTGACGGGGAATCTTGAAAATTTGTGGGAACTAAACATGGCCTTTACGTTGCTCAAAGACAAGAAATCATTCGAGATGATTGCACTGCCCCTATTTATTTTCTTTGATTGGAACGGGGTTGGCTCCCATGGTGACTTAGCAATTGGAATGCCAAACTCTGGGTTTATCTATGGTTTTGTAATTTTGTGGTCACCAGTGATTTGTTATATACAGAATGGTGGGTAATAATGAAAACATGTCTTGCAAGTTCCACTCAGTTTCTGACCCATACACTGGTCTGGTATTAATTGCGTGAAGCTGAGGTATAGTAGATTAAGCTTAATACAAGCATTTTTGTAGTACATATTCTAAGGATCCTCTGTTTTCTTTAATCTTGGGTTCTCTCCTATTTAGCTTTGAATGAATTGTAGAATCACTGGTGCTGGTGCCATTTGTCACTAGTGTCAATAGTAAAAGGATATGTAATGTTGCAGTGTGATACTATTGCTGTTACAATAGTAACTTGCAGTGCAGTATATTCAGTTTGCTGTTTGTGCTTGGCATAATGTAGACGACCTTTTGTCTCTGTTTTTTTTTCTTTGTGTTTCTTTGGGATTCTTGTAGATGGTGGATGTGCCTGGGTGCCGACTACTGTTTGAACGAACTGATCGCGCCTTGGCTCATTTTCTGCCAGCATCGGATGTTTTTGACTGACTCCAGGGCACCTCATATTTACTGTTGCTGAGGTTTAAATTGTAAAATTCCTGTCCCGTAGTTCGTTTCTTACCAACTAATGCATCCAGGTGTAAAAGAAAATTCTTGTAATTTATTCACAAATATTTTTATACAAGTTTGCAGTGTAAATAAATATACCAATGTTCGTTTCAATAGAGTTCACCTACTAATTAATGTACCTGCTTTGTAAATAAACTCTTGTGTTCTTAATTTTTTTAAAATAAAAGTTTCAGTGCAAGAAACCGATGTAACGTTCAGTGGTGTATGACTACTAATTAACCTACTCGCCGGTATATGTAAATTATTGTAGTATATTCTTAAGGGCATGGATGAAGTTTCTTGTATTCTTTAAACATTTCTATATGAAAAATTCTACTTTGCAGCCTTTAGCTATATTTTTGAGTAATTTTGATGCAATGTGGTGCCCCTGTTTTTTATTCCCGAAACAGAAGCGACGTTGTTGCATTGGACTTTGGCTTTACTTACATGTGGACATTGTAACTCCTCCTTTTGTCCTTGAAACCTGAAAGTCATTCTCACCTATTGAGGAGTCTATCAGTGTCAAATGTGATCAAGTACTAATATTTATATGTAAGTAGTAACGTTAGATGTATAATGAAACATATTTCACAATAAAACTATTTGGAGAAACTAATGTTGAAATTAATTTTTATAAATCTAGTTATACTTGTTTTAAACTTGGGATGGCATTCTTTTTGGGATGAAGTATGAGTGCTTTTTTCTTACATCGGTTCATAAATGACAAGAAAACTTTATGACAAGTATTCTTTTAAATACTTTATTGATATTTTTTTGGTTGACTGGGATTAATACTTGTTTTGTGAATCATAGAGAATAATATTTTTTTTACTAAACTACCCTTGTTTATGAACGAGGGAAATTTTTTTGGTCACTGTTGATTACATGTACTGCGACAGTACGAGCGTGCGGTGATGCAAATGAGAGTAGACAGAGAGCGATTTGAACTTATAACTTACACATACAGGAATACATGAATTCCATACGCAAACTCTATTATGTGACTAGTTGCGTAGAGTGTGTTAGGGTTCAGGGCTAGGGGATCTACTCACCAGCAGCTGTAGAAGGGGGTTTGGAGTGGTGGTCGTGACACGGGCACGCGGCGATCGAGATGGTGGCAGGGCGAACCGGCGAGGGCGTTGTCCGTTGGTGCAGTGGGAGATGGCAGTGGGTGAGGCTAGCGTCAGGAGCATCACAATGAAGTAGTCGTCAGCTACTCTGTGATTAGGGGAGGGCGGGATGGAGGGGGTGACGACAGGAGGTAGCTAGCGTGGTGAGGTGGCGGAAGTCGCCGATCGCCGGTAGTGGAAGCGCGAGGGAAGGGGCGGTGGCGGAGGGGTGTGTGAGGAAGAGGAGCGAAGGAGTTCGGCGAGGGTGGGGGTGACATGGGCGAGGAAGAAGGTCGCACGATGACTTCGTCCAATTTCATAGAACATGTACAATGTATTTACACCAAAGTTTTACAATTGAGTGTAAGTTAGTTTGACTTCCTCCATGGCCACAGAAGACATCTGTATCATTGACGTTAGTTTGACATCTCGCATACTCCTGTATACGACATAAAAGAGGGCACTAGGCTCTATATACACCATATATATGGCCATAGCACTTTGAAGACCACCTGATGAATAAAATCTTATCTGTATGCTAATCTAGAGTGGTAATACAAAGAAAAGTTTCAACTTTGCTGTCCAATTACAAAAGCAGCCTTTCACAGTTTGATCATGGTAAAACTTATCAGATTTTTCTAGCACATTGAACAATTGATCTTTCCTTTCAGTAGTCTGATTTTGAGCCTCATTTTCTTTGGCAAATGAAGTCCAGATAACATTCATAACAAGCTTTGAGTGAGTTTTGCTGTTTTAGCATCCAAGTTTTGAGTGATTTTTCTACACTTAGAACACTAAAGCAAAGGTATCATCCTTAAACATCCTCTTGTGACTAGCTGTAGATTTGCTTCTAGTTGATGGATCCCAATTGTTTGCATCCAATAAGAAACTGCAGGCCATGGATGACAGACAGTGGCATTTGCTATGCAGAAGCTACCTCTCGGCATTTACTGGATGAGAATGATATACAACCATGGAATTTCACCTCCTTCAGGAAATATATCAAATCGCCTAGTTTTGGAACGATTCTACCACTGTCAATACAAAACAGAAGATTCAGACGACAGCAACAAACATAATCACTTTCACAAGGAAGGTATTAAAGGAGTTACCTATACCCTGTCATTCGGACCACCCATGTCCCCATCCCCCTGCGTTCATGGGAGGAAGGCCAAAGGAGTGCTCACCATGAGGAAGTTGTAGACGCACAGGTCTCCTCATTCAAGCTGATTCTGACCTTGTCCACCAATCTCTTATGGCCAGGGTCACGCTTGAATCTTGGTATGCAAAATTTCAGAGCAGGGCGGTCACCATCAAGTCACAAGCTCTTAAAAAGATGCGCAAAGAGTTTGTGTAATCTAATTGCACTAGTGACCTAACATGAACAAGGCAATGCTGACCATCTTTTCCGTAAAGGTAACCCAGCAAATTATTTCTGATATTAGTGATGAACATGCTGGGACAAGAGTTGAGTCTGGCTAAATGGTGGGGGAACGATGGTTCAATGGCTCCTGTTGTTTGTCTCCACCTTTCTTAAGGCCAAGCTGTACCAAACACAAGAAAAAAAAAAACTCACCGACTCACGGTAGCCTTGGTTCTGAATCCGATGATTGGTCGTCTCTCTCTCTAAAAAGAACCGGCTGACATCTGAGATGGCGTCAGTGAGAATCCGGCTGCCGCCGCCGCGGCGCCACCCGCGGCCGTAGAGCCGCAGGGCGGAGGCACACTCCCACTCCAACTTGCCCACCTCTACCACCAGTCCACTGACCCCCAGGCGGCCTGGCCCTGTGGTTCATTGAACCTGGCCCTTCAACACTCGCCAAGGCCAGCCAAAGCCGCCAGGGGGCGTCCTGCTCTGCGCCTCTCTGCCCAGCAGCCCTTTTCGTCCCTGCGCTTTCCCTCCACCCCTTTGCGGACAGAAAAAGAAGCGTCAGTGTCAGCTGCCCCCGTATAAAAAGGGCAGCGCACCACCAGCGGCGGCGAAGCCATCCGCCCGCTGCCCCCGCATCGCCATGGCTCTCGCCGTCCGCACGCCCCGCTTCCAGCCTCGACCGGCCTCCATTTCTGCGCCCGCAACACCCGCCTCGACCTCCCTCGCCGCCGCGAGCGCGAGGCCCCGCGCCTGCGCCGCCGCCGTCCGCGCCTCGCCCTTCACCGAGGCCACCTCCTCCTCGCGCTACCGCCGCGACGCCTGGTCCTACGCCGCCGCCGATGGCTCCTCCAACTCCGCGTCCCCGTCCTCCGATGCTGCCGTTGCCGCCGCCGCCGCGGGCCGCCGGGACGACGAGATCGCGCTGCAGCTGCCGGAGCTGCGGAGGCTCCTGGACGCGCTGAGGGCGTCCAGGGGGAGGGGCGCCGAGGGGGCAGACGGCGGCGGCGGACCCGGGAGGGTGGCGCTGGTGGGTACAGGGCCCGGGGACCCCGAGCTGCTCACGCTCAAGGCGGTCCGGGCCATCGAGGCGGCGGACCTGGTGCTCTACGACAGGCTGGTGTCTAACGACGTGTTGGACTTGGTCGGGGAGGGCGCCAGGCTGCTCTACGTCGGCAAGACGGCGGGATACCACAGCCGCACCCAGGTGGGAACACTGTTCCTTGGTTTCGATTTTGGATCAATTGAGGTTTACACGCGATTGGAAATGCTAATCGGGCAGGCATTCCGCAATGATGATTTCAACTACTTTTTCTTGAGAACGCGTCAGGCAACTTCCATGAAGAAAAACAGAGCTAGCCATATGGCTGCCTGGAAAAAAAAATAACAGAGAATTGAGGCGACCTCAGCTTAGGACTTTGTACCTTTCCTTCCCCTTGTTGGTAATTTGTATGTTTGATGACTGATTGATGCAATGCAGGAGGAGATTCACGAGCTGCTGCTGAGCTTTGCGGAGGCTGGTGCCAATGTTGTGCGCTTGAAAGGTGGCGATCCTCTGGTAATCTGCTCTTGCTTTCAAATCTACTTAGCAGCTGAGGATTATTGTGGCACTTCCATTTGTTAACCGAAGCTCAAATAACAAAATTGGTTTGACAACTTTTGCTAGTGGTAGTGTCATTAACATTGAGGACTAACTTTTTCAAATGGTGATCCATTCTTGGTGTGGCTTAAGTCATTTTCAAGTGGTGGATTCATAGAACTGATTGTCTGTACTGATTAGTACTGTTATGATCTCTATGTCATGGCTGTCACATCTGATTCATCAAAGCAGCAGGTCATAAAAGAATAAAAGTAAACCCTCAGGCTACTGTTTTCCTTTGGAAGGAGACAATATTGCTAGGGTGGAAAAAGATCCATCATTTGTAAGCTGTTGTGTTTGCACGGCAGTGTAGATGATCGATCATGTCCTTATTTAATCTTTCCAGCTATCATTGCAGAAATACTTCTCAATTCTAAGTGTGGTAGCCTTCCATTAACCGAGACAAACAATGCCACTTAATTATGCCCTGTACTTTGTTTTATCTGTATAGTAGCAATAGCAACTGATTCTAAAATTTTTCTATTTTTTCGTTCATTTTTCCTCAAAAGGATTCCCATTCTTATTGGTTATTTGGTTATACCATCTCATGTAAATTCCATGTGGATGTATCATTTTAGAGATCCCAGAGCCATAGGGGTGCAGTTGTACTTCTAATAAAAAATAGAGGCAGATAAAAGTAGCACCAACATTGCAATTTTTATCACTTTGAGCATAGACAGTGTTTCACTCCACATTTAACTCTCTGGAATTGCGCTTCTATCTGTGGGCAATAAATTTGCTTGTATTCCTTTCAGGTTTTTGGAAGGGGTGGAGAAGAGATGGATTTCTTACAGCAACAGGGAATCAAAGTTGAAGTTATCCCAGGTATGATAATCCTGTTGCACTAGCTTGGATACTTTGCATTGTTGGTTGGTAGCAGTTATGGAATACTTTGGATCTAAATTCCAAAACTCTGCAGGAATTACTTCTGCTTCAGGAATTGCAGCAGAACTAGGCATTCCGCTAACCCATCGAGGTGTTGCTACCAGGTATGATTAGCCTTTTGTAATTTTATTCAACCTAACTTTGAACTACTATTGTGCAAAAACCCTTTATATGGAAATGTTTCTTCTAAATGACTTTTCAACAAGCTTCACCATTTCCTATCAGTTTTTTGTTTAGGATCTGCAATACTCCCTCAAATGCAGCAATTAGCATGCCTACATATGGATCTTTTGAGCATTTGCTATAGGGTTGAGGCTTTAAGTGTAGTTACTTGCTGTAACTCTGAAGTGGTTCCCGTTTTTCACCATACATGTCTCATTGCGTAGTAAAAGTTCTCGGTATTTTTTTCTGCAGTTCTGCTGTGCTATGGTTAATGGAATAGCAATTTTTTAGTAAAAAACTCTTGCATTGTTGAATGAACAGAAAGGCACTAGTTTGTCTCTGACACTGTAGTGTAGAGAGAGAATATTTCTTAAATGCTTATACTAGGATAAATTGTTGACATATAATCTTCGCTGCAGTGTCAGATTTTTAACTGGCCACTCCAGAAATGGTGGGACAGATCCACTACATGTAGCTGGAAATGCAGCTGATCCAGACACTACTTTGGTTGTGTACATGGGTTTGTCAACACTTCCATCACTTGCTCCAAAGTTAATGAAGCACGGCCTGCCGCCAGATACCCCTGCTGTTGCAGTAGAGCGCGGGACTACACCTCAACAACGAACCGTAACGACTCTTAGGCCCGCAAAAACTAAATTGGGTTTAACCTTACTCTGCCATCCTGAATGTTCCTTACACTGTAGGTGTTCTCCTTGTTAAAGGATCTTGTGGATGAAGTCAAGTCAGCTGATCTAGTTTCTCCAACTCTAATAATTATCGGGAAAGTGGTATCCTTGTCGCCCTTCTGGGTTGAGTCATCTGAACATGATGCACTGAAAATTGAGAGCTTGTATGCAAATGAAGCCAGATGATAACACGTTTTCCTGATTTTAGTGATTGGACAATACTTGATAAATGAAATATCCCCGATACGAGCAGTTCCAATTGAGATCCATTTAGGACATGCGAGCACAGGTTCGACCTGGTGTACACAAAAACATTTCAGGAAGCATGGATTCTGAATGATGGATGGTAGCTTAAGCCCATAACAGCCTTGGGGCAGAAGTGCACTTGGACCAATCATGCTTGTCTCTTTGGCCTAATCTACCTGAGATCCACAAATTTTTTATTTAATTGTTCGACAATAGTTGTGTGCTTTTCTGTATTGCTTTGGTGGGAATTGGTTTGATCCCCTTTCTTCTGTTGATGAAGAGGTCATGTCTGGAGGCTTGAGCTTAAGTATATAGACAGCTTTCAATTCAGTGTCGTCTTTGTCAAAGAAGCCTCAGTAGATGTATGTTTTCAATTCTGTAGCACCTGCCAACTCCTTTCTTACTTGAGGCCCATTCGGAGTGCAGGGATTTTACAGGAATTTCGACAATAATAAGTAGTTTTTTTTTTGTGGAAAATAGGAAAATTTCTGCTCCCCAAATGTAGATAACTGTCATCATCTTTAAAATAAATATATTGCTTTTATGTGTTTTGTTCCTCTCTCAAAACTCTACGTAAAATAGAGTCTTAATGAACCTTTTTTTTTACCGAAAGCCTGAATGAACCTTTAAGAGGTAAAAGGTTGTATCTAGCCTTTATGCTAAGGTGAAAGGAAAGAGAAGAGAAGTGCATGTAAACTTATAGCCACACGAGAAAAAAGTGAGTCATATGGACCGACTATTATACGAGTGGGTTGATAGGTAAGTTGTAAATGTACATATCTTCACTAAAGAGTTGTATTATTTGCTTTGTTCTAAGAGTCGGGTTCAGCTCATCAGGCCCCCTTTGGAATGCAGGAATTTTTCCTGCTTCCTGCGTTTTAAGAACTGATTCATGTATAATTCCTGCATGATTCTGTGAAATTCTTGCGTTCCAAAGGGAACCCTTAGTATTTATTACTTTTCTTGTGAAAATTACCTCTAATAAAATCGATGTCTTGGTTCTAAATAAATTCGGACATGACGAGGTTGCAGTTTCAATAAAACTTTTGTACAACCTTTGTAACGGTTAATTCAAGCCATTATCATTTCTCAAAGGAACATAAAGAGGGTGTCACACGCCTAATGATAGGCCCAACACGTAGGCCCAAGACATGGGCTGAGATACCAGACTGGGCCCAAAGCAGGCCTGATGTGAATAGTACCCACGGGTACTATAGCACAGTTACTGTATTGCGTGGCTGTTGTAGCACCACTGCCGTAGGTTAGGTTATAATCAGTTTCAATTGCTTGCAGGCTAAGTCCCCCAGGACTATAAATATAAGGAGACATGTAACTGTTCAATCTTAAGTAAGAAATAGGCGAAGTGCCTTCTATCTTCTCCTGTCTTCTTCCTCTGTGCCCCTCCTCTGCACTAGCGCCGCCGCTGCCCCTACACCCAAACCCTAGCCGCCTCCTCCACCACGCCGCAACCCTAGCCGCCGCCCGAAGTCATGTCATCGGCCACCCCCACCGCCACGCTTGTTACACTGGTATCCGGAGACCAAGTCGATCCCTCGGGCATCCATACCCACCACCATCACGAAGGAGCTCCAGAATCTCAACGCCAAACTGGATCTGATTCTGAACCTCAACGACAAGGTCAACACAAACCCTGCTAATCTCAACGCCACCTTGACCCGCATCGAGAGTGCACACCCCAAGGAGGACGCCGCCAATGACTTCATCAATGGGTGGACACAAAAATTCCAAGAGTTCTTCGACAAGCGCAACACCTCTCCATCTACAACAGATCCAATTCCACTAGAGACCAACACCCCGCAGAACTCCAACACCATAGCAATGATCCAAGCTAGATTGAATCTAGACGCCACCGACGATAATCTTGTTGTGGAGACACAACAAGTTATGATTGCCGCCGACAACCTTCCATCTGACACAAAGCACATCATGATCTGCCCTGGCAAACCTGAAGAACCGCTGCTCGACGCCGCCAAACCCTTGTTGCTCGCTTCACTCCGCCGTGACCAAGCAGCAAACAACGTCACCGTTAGCCCTTTTAGCAACAACTTCACCACCAAGCTGATGGACAACGATGCCTCCCTGAGCAACAGCGACATCCACAAGGTCATCGACACTGGGAAGAAGTCTGAGGAGTTCTTCGCTCTCCAAATGTCCCCTCTAACAGTAGCACCCTCCTCATAGCTTTCTCAACCGGTAGCAAATTCCAAACTGCTCTCAAGAGAAATCAGCGCAGCACCAACATCTACATCAACAACACCACAAGCGGCACCCCAAACCCTACCACAACAGCCGGCGCAGCAGGCGCCCTCTCCTACATCACCATAGGGTCCTCTTCCTTCAGTAGCACCAACACCACCAAAGCCTTGGCTAACCATCAAGGCCTAGCTGCCAGCCTCGACGCATGATGGCTCCGCAGATACACTAGCGTGGCTCAACAGTTACGAACCCATCGGAGGCCAATATGTTGCCCACGACATGGAAATCGGGTATACAATTTTTTATTTAGTAGATAAAGCACAACTACGATACATGGACCTAATGACAGGGATCAACCCGAGAATGGACATGGAAAACGCTGGCCACTGCATCAATGACTACTTTGGCCGACCAAGTCAAGGCGATCCGCTAGACACGCGATGACAGATCAACATCCACATCGCCTACAACAAGCAACCCATCCACTACTACAACCGCGAGAATATTCTCAAATTCTCGTTCATCATCGACGCCAACGCCATCGACCACAACATCCTCATGATGATTGTCACCTCGCGGTCAGTCATACGTGGCCAGCACACCATGTGCCAGGTTGGCGCCATCCTCGGCACCGGTGACCACATGCTCGTTGATACAGGCGCAGCCCACAACTTCATCAACATCAACTTCGCGCGCATCATCGGCCTCATGGAGCAGTGTATTAACACTAGCGTCCTTCACAGGCAAGCTCCATCCATCATCACCACACTACTCGCACTGTCGGCCATCACGCAGGTAGCACATCAGTAAGCTACGTCACCTCGATCACCATCACCGCTGCCCCTACCTTGTTGCAACATGAGCCAGGCGACACGACCTCATCACCCGAACACCCCCAACGATGACAACCACATCCACGACTTTGGCTCACCCATCAACTGGGCAACGATCAGCAGGCGTCGGCAACAACACGGGTTCGAGCAACTACTACTTCTATGACTACATCGACAACTTCCTTTACTGCCTACAGCTCATGCCAATTCACAGATGGGAGGACATCACCGTTGCTAACCCTATCGATAGCCAACTTTATGCTTGCATCGAGGCCATGCTACCAGGGCAGACCTTCTCTTCCAGTGAAGTCAACACCGAGACTGTATGTCGGTACGAGGACGCGCCGATCAGAGAAGGGGGGAGTAGTGCCATACGACCAATGAGGGCCCAAAACCCAATCGACCTAGACCGCACCAGCAGCAGTGGCACCCGAGAAGCTGCTATAGCCGATGGCACGACAGCGCCAGCCTGGTCTAAGGACCAAGGGCTGATCCTCTTCGACGGTCGTCTCCACATACCTACACACCATCTATTCTAGCTAACATACTGCAAGTGTTGCTACATGCTGAACCTAGGTGCATGGAACAACTGGTGTTTAGCTTGCACCCACCTCCGTCTATGACACACGACAATGGTACAGCGATGAACATCCTTATCGGGTGTAGCAGAACTGTCGGTGTTCGGACCAAGGGGGTCCTAAACCAACGAGTAAATGCTGCGTGACTCTTTCCTGGATGGTGATGCAAGGAGAACACACGGGGGTTTATCCTGGTTCGGGCAAAAGAAGGCCCTACGTCCAGCGGGGAAGAGAGGTTTGTATTTCCTTGCACCGAGGTGCTCGTGTAGGGGTTACAAGCAGGCGAGAGAGGGTGTCGAGCCCAAGTCTCAAAGAGAAAAAGGAGAAAGGTGATTGCTTGAGATGTTGATCTCTTGCTTTCGTTGCTCGGTCGGGTGGTTGGTTGTTTCGTCTGTCCGTGATGTTTCTTGTTCGTCCTCCTTTTTGATTCGCCCTGGCCTGCCTTTTTATAGGGCAAGAGGTGGCCAAGTCGAGGGGAGGCTTGAGGCGATGTTTCGTCGATTCCTGTTGGGTTGACTGTAGCGACGTGGCTTCGGGATGGCCGGCCATCCCTGGATATCCTGACGCAGTACGGGACAAGAGGGTGAAATGACCCAGAGTGCCAGGCCATACCGTCCTTCGAGCTAAGTCGAGCGTTGGGGCCGGGTCGAGGCTGGGTCGAGGTCGGATGGATAAGGCCGAATCCCCGGTATCGCGGGGGACGGACCTTGTCTTATCCTCCCTCGAGGGCGACTGATGGTGAATAGTGCGCGGTACGGTGGATACAGTGACGGCTTTCACCTCCCATCACGGGATGGGCGGTAAAACAGTGAGACTTGACGTGGGTATTGTTCCCGCGTTGTAGCCATGCCGTAGCCATGTCGGTCGGTGGTAGTAGGTAACCGCATTGAATGCTATGGCTTTTGTCCTGGGTAGGTAAAGAAAGGGCGTCGAGGAGCCGGGACGCGGTCGAGGCGCCCCGTCGAGCGGGCCTCGTACGAGTCGGAGCCGGGACGCGGTCGAGGCGCCCCGTCGAGCGGGCCTCGTACGAGTCGGAGCCGGGACGCGGTCGAGGCGCCCCGTCAAGCGGGCCTCGTACGAGTCAGAGCCGGGGTGCGGTCGAGGCACCCCGTCGAGCGGGCCTCGTACGAGTCGGAGCCGGGACGTGGTCGAGGCGCCCCGTCGAGCGGGCCTCGTACGAGTCGGAGCCGGGACGCGGTCGAGGCGCCCCATCGAGCGGGCTATCTTTTCTACTGGTTTCGGTTTTTGTTAGTGTTTTGCCGATAGCTGTGGTACCCCCGTACTGTTGGTACCGATAGTAGCCCCCGAGCCTTTGGGTGAGTGTGTGATCACTCTCCCAGAGGTTAGTCTGAACTGGAGTCGTAGCGTCGTGATTTTTCCGGTGGGGGCGCGCGAGCGCACCCGCCGGGTGTAGCCCCCGAGGCCTCGGTGGAGTATGGAGACTCCTCCGAGGTCTTGTTTGCGTTCGATTGGGGGACACTTTGTTGCGGTCAAGCCCCCGAGCCTCGTGCGCGCGAGGTCGATTAGGGACACTTTTCGAAAAAAGGAGGGGTGGAGAATGTCGCACTACCCTCGTTTGGGCCCGAGTTACGACGATCTCCGGTGAGCTGCTAGCGGGGGAATTCGAGTGAGAACCCGTGCCCCGTTCGTTAGGGGTCGGCTAGTGGCCCGGAGGCGCCCTCAAAATGCCAAGAAGTGGTCGTGTGGATCTCGATTCCCTTCGACAGGATTCGAGGGCTCGATGCCTCCCCCGGAGGGATTCCTACCACAACCTTCTCCTTCGGCCTCGAATACGTCCTGGGGTGCCTCGAGAGCGTGGCTCGAGCCCTTGGCCATGTACGGGCGCACCCTGGGTCGTCCCTAACTCTGTTGCTCGAGGGCAGCTGTCGAACCCTGTTCGAGGGCCAGCTTTCGCTCCCTCGAGACTTATTGCGGGCTTCGCACCCATTTTTGCGGTCGGGACCCCGAGCCTCGCACGCACGAGGTCGATCCGAGCCCCGGCCGTCTTTTGCGACCCTCACGCTCCTTTTTCGAAAAAAGGAGGAGGGGTGGAGAATGTCGCACTACCCTCGTTTGGGCCCGAGTTACGACGATCTCCGGTGAGCTGCTAGCGGGGGAATTCGAGTGAGAACCCGTGCCCCGTTCGTTAGGGGTCGGCTAGTGGCCCGGAGGCGCCCTCAAAATGCCAAGAAGTGGTCGTGTGGATCTCGATTCCCTTCGACAGGATTCGAGGGCTCGATGCCTCCCCCGGAGGGATTCCTACCACAACCTTCTCCTTCGGCCTCGAATACGTCCTGGGGTGCCTCGAGAGCGTGGCTCGAGCCCTTGGCCATGTACGGGCGCACCCTGGGTCGTCCCTAACTCTGTTGCTCGAGGGCAGCTGTCGAACCCTGTTCGAGGGCCAGCTTTCGCTCCCTCGAGACTTATTGCGGGCTTCGCACCCATTTTTGCGGTCGGGACCCCGAGCCTCGCACGCACGAGGTCGATCCGAGTCCCGGCCGTCTTTTGCGGCCCTCACGCTCCTTTTTCGAAAAAAGGAGGAGGGGTGGAGAATGTCGCACTACCCTCGTTTGGGCCCGAGTTACGACGATCTCCGGTGAGCTGCTAGCGGGGGAATTCGAGTGAGAACCCGTGCCCCGTTCGTTAGGGGTCGGCTAGTGGCCCGGAGGCGCCCTCAAAAATGCCAAGAAGTGGTCGTGTGGATCTCGATTCCCTTCGACAGGATTCGAGGGCTCGATGCCTCCCCCGGAGGGATTCCTACCACAACCTTCTCCTTCGGCCTCGAATACGTCCTGGGGTGCCTCGAGAGCGTGGCTCGAGCCCTTGGCCATGTACGGGCGCACCCTGGGTCGTCCCTAACTCTGTTGCTCGAGGGCAGCTGTCGAACCCCGTTCGAGGGCCAGCTTTCGCTCCCTCGAGACTTATTGCGGGCTTCGCACCCATTTAAGACATACCTGGAGATATTTCGTTGTCCGGGCGCGTTTTTTCGGGAGGCGAGACCGGCGTGTTATCGGCGTACGGTTACGACGTGAGGAGCGGCCACGTGCTCAGTTCCTGCGAGATATGAGGAAACGGTTAGGCGAGCGGTTTTATCGCGAGAAACTGCTCCTTACTTTTCGCGCGGCCGTTGGGCTTCCGTCCGAGCATATAAAGCGAAGGCCTTGGGGTCTCCGTTCCCCACCGGTTACTTGCATCCCTGCAATCCTTTGCCCTAGACATCCCCTGCCACATCGCGTTCTCCGCCCGTCTTGCCGCAGCCACCGCATCCTTTTCTCCCATCCCCTTCCGACGACATCGATGGCAGGAAAGAGCCAGATCCTTCCCGCCGACGACTGGGCCGCCTCCTCGGTGACGGAGAGGAGGTTGGAGGAGTTGGTCGAGGACGGGCTGTTGCGGCCGAGGACGAACTCGGCGCGGCCGGAGTGGGTGGCACCGCCCCCCGCCCACCAGGAGCCAGTGCCCCCCGAAGGGTACGTGGTGAGCTTCGTCAGCTTTCATGAGCGGGGGTTCGGCGTGCCGACGTCGGTCTTCATGCGCGCGCTCCTCCACTACTACCGGGTGGAGCTTCACCACCTTTCCCCCAATGCCGTAGCGCAGGCCGCCATCTTTGCGGCGGTCTGCGAGGGCTACCTTGGGGTGGAGCCACAGTGGAACTTGTGGCTTCACCTTTTCAAGGCCGAGCTCTTCGCCAAGAGGGCAGGGGAGAAAGGCGTCCTGTCCGCGGCCCGAGTGGGGAGCTGCGTGCTGCAGGTGAGATCGGGTCGGACGGATCTATACATCCCGGCCCGACTCATCTCCTCGAACAGTGGGTGGCACGAGGGTTGGTTCTACCTCCGCAACGATGAAAATCAGTTGCCGAGGTATACCGGCCGCGTGCTGACCGCTCGAGAAGAGCATTGGTCGTACGGAGTGCCCGAGGCCGAGAAGACGCGCTTGGATCCACTGCTGGCGGCGCTGCAGCAGCTTCGCCTTCGGGGCCTGACGGCTGCGGCGGTGGCTGCGGGCTTCCATCGCCGTAGAGTGATGCCGTTGTGCCAGCGTCGTCTCCGCCTGGACCAGATGACTCCGGAGGCGAACCTGGAGGGCACCCGGATGTCCCACGAATCCCTCACCCTTGAGGAGGTTCTCCGGCGGGCTCGCCGGATGGTCGGGAACTTCAAGGAGGAGGAAGCCAATCAGGTTCCCATGAGGCCTACCGAGGGGTGCGAATCCGTGGTACGTATCCCGGGGCTGAGGTGTTGCCTTTCTTGTTTTTCTGTGGATTTCGCTGATGTGGTCGAGGTCGGTGTGTAGGATTTGTCGGCGTTGCGGGAGACGCGCCCACCAGTCCCGGAGGACCGGCCCGCCCGGGAGGCTCGACGCCTGCATGCCTCCCAGAAGAAGCAGGCGAAGGAGACGGCCAAGAAGCGGGCGATCCGCAAGGCCAAGAAGGCGGAGGCGTTGAAGAAGCGCCGGCGCCAGCAAGCCATCGACGGAGTGCCCCTGTCACCGTCGCCTTCCGAGACAGTCTCGGGGGAGGACGACGGCAGCAGCGATGAAGATGAAGATGCCCTGTCGCGATATGAGATCGCGACCAGGCTCGGGGATCTCCCCGACATTCGCCCCCTGCTGGAGCCCATCGGGGGGAGGTCCTCCTCGGTCGTCGTGGTCGAGGAGGTCGAGGGGAAGAAGGTGGAGAAGGGATCTGGCCCCTCGAGGGGAGGGGCCATTTTACCCCGGACCCGGCGAGAGGGGTCGTCGGGGACGTCCGCACCAGCCGGGGCCTCGCAAGCTCCGACAGGGGCGGAGACGGTGGTACCGGCGTCGTCATCAGCGGTGGCGCCGGTAGGAGTAAGGACCCGAGGCCAGCTGGCCTCGGGAGCACAAAGGGCGCAGGGCGGTGTGTTGGCCGGGGCTCCCAGGAGCGCTCGGCCTGCTGGTGAGGCCGCCGCGGGGCCACCAGCGGCCGTCCCGGGAGGCTCGAGCCGCGCAGGGTCGAGGTACTTGGTGCCGATTTCCGGGTAAGTATCTCAACTTGGTTGTCCTGCCTTTCCCAAAGTCCGTCGGCTGATAATTCTTCTCACTTCGCAGGCTGAAGCGGAAGGCGGAGCCAATAGTGCCTACCCCTGTGAAGTCGCTACGAGCCAGCGCCGTTGTCCTCAACCGGACGGCGGAGCAGGACGCGGCCTGGGTCCGTCAGGTCGAGGCGGCGAAAGGGCGCCTGCGACATCAGCAAGGGTCGGCCGACGCCGCGGCGGTTGCCGGCCCGGAGCCCGCCGTCGAGGGGGCCGAACCGGCAAAGGCGGCGGCTCTTGACGTGGTCGAGGCGGGGCCCCGGCCGTCGGGGACGGCCGAGGCTGCCGTTGCGGTCGCGACGAGCGAGGCACCCGTCCGCGACGGTGCTGACGTGACCAAGGAGGGGGTCGCGTCGGTGTCGGGGCGAGAGACGGTCCTGGCGAAGGGGTCGCAGCCGCGTCAAGGCCCGTCGGGAGAGCCAGCGGGCGTGATGGAGATCGGGGCGGTCGAGCCCCCATCCGGAGCACCCGAAGAAGAGACGCCGGCTCCGGCGGTGCCGACGGTCGAGGCGAGGGTACCGGAGCCGTCGTCGGTCGAGGTGCCGGCCCCGGTGGCGCCGGCGGTCGTAAGTGCCCACCCTCACGCTCCCCTCGACAACATCTCCCTGGACAAGGGAAAACAAACGATAGGGGTCGAGGGGGGTGAGGGCGCGGACCAGGCCGGTGTCTCGACGGCCGTTGGAGAGGCGGATACCGCGGGCGAGGCCGGTCCTTCCGCGGGACCGGGAGACGCCCCGGCCGGGTCGTCCTCCTCGTGGCCCGACATCGCCGCGCTGGCGATAGCGCGGGTCGAGGCGGAGCTGCCGAAGTGGGGGGGCCGTCCCTTGAGTTCAGGGACGCTTCGAACCCCGACGCCGAGCCCGTCTTTGTCCTTAGCGACAAAGACGAAGTGCACCGATGGGAGTACCTCGAGGGCGTCCGCCAGCATCTCGACCGGTTGCTTCGAGTGGCGTCTGGCGCTGTGCGGAGTATGGGGGATGCCACCGAGGTATGATCGACCCGTCGGCTCGCTTGATAGGCTATTTTTTCTTCGGATTTGTGACCTTTTCGAATTGCGTTCAGGAGCTGAAGGAGTACTCCCGCCGCAAGTCACTCTTCATCCGGGACGAGAGTGGCGTGTGGGGCGCGCTGTCCCAGCAACGGGTTCTGGTCGAGGAGGCCCAGAAACGGCTATCCGATCGGAACGCCGAGATGGCTGAACTGCGCGTCGCATACGCCACATTGAAGGAAGAGGCGGCGCAGGCATGGGCGGCCGAGGCCGTGATGCGCACAAGCCTGGACAAGGCTCGGGAGGAGGCTACCCAGGCGCGCAGGGACCTCGAGCCCTTGTCTGCGCGGGTGAAGGAGCTCGAGGAGGATGTCTCCCAGGTTGGCCTTCAGCGCGACGCCCTCCATGCCGAGATCACGACGCTGCAGGGAGCCGTCCAAAAGAAGGACGCAGCTCTCGAGTCTGCTCGGCAGGAGGTCGAGGCGCTAAAGGCGGCCATCCGTGACAAGGACAGCGCCTTCCTGGGGCTCGAGCGAACATGTGGGGGACTCCGCGACGAGGTCGTGGGCCTGCAGACCCACGTCGAGGGTAAGTGTGGTTGTTATAGTCGCGACGTTGAAGGCCCCGCGTTGGGCACTAATTTGCTTGTCGTGTTTCAGAGCTGGAGAGAGTGAACCGAGAGGCCCAATCGTGCGCCAACTCCTTCCAGAGCCTCTTCGAAGCCGAGGTCCGGAGGACCCAACTTCTCCAGGGCGCAATCACCACTGTGTGTGATGGCCTAGGGGTCGAGCCCGACACCGACACCGGGGAAGACGTTCCGGGGAACTCCTTCGTCCGACGGATGGTGGCGCTGGGCCGCCTTGCCCGGGAGAGGATACGGAACGGCCTCCATCACGGCGTGAAGAGGGCGCTGGCCGTCGTCCGTTCGGGGTTTGTGTTTGATATGAGGCTCGTTGCCGAGGGCTTCATCATAGACCCCGACCGGACGGACGAGGAGAACGAGGACGCCTGCGTGGAGCTGATCGAAGCCGCCGAAGAGCCTGGGAGTCGTCTGGCCTCGCTTTTTGAAGCTGAGGTGGTTCCTCCTGCCGACGACGAAGGCCTGTGAGCCAAATCTGGGCATGAAGGCCCATGTAATAAGTTAGTATTTCGAATTTTGATCGCGGTGGCCGCGGAGGCCTAAAAGACTCGAAACATAAACCGGTTCGCGGTTGATTAGTTTTACTCGAGCTTTTCTTCCCTTTATCGCTCAGATCGCGTTCTCGTGTGATTTACTTAGCGCGCAGCTGCATCCTTCGGCGTAAGGGAGCGAGTGGAGGTACCGTAGCCCGGAGGCGTAAGTGATCTCGCGGCTCGACTGCCCTCGAGCTTCAGGGTGATGTTGCGGCCTAGTAAATCGTGTGAGAGCCTGATCTAAGCGACAGGGGGTATGTTCTTTTTTAATTTTAGGAACCGTTGTTTAGATCTTCTCAGCGTGAAGGCGTACCTCTAAAAGGCGCAAGGGTCGAGTGGAGGTACCGTAGCCTCGGAGGCGTAGGTGATGCTCCAGGCTCGAGAGCCCTTTCGAACCTTAGGGTGCTCTTTCAGCGAAGTCGATCTAAGAAACGGTTCTTAAATTTAAAAAAGAGCGCAAGTTTTTTCGGTTTTTCGGGGACCGGGGGTTCCCCCCTTGCCAGCCCCCGAGGGAGGGTCGACTCTGGGAGTACAGGGTCGATCCTTCCTTATTACGAAACGAGAAATTTTAAACATCGCTGTATTCTTTATTGACGAAAAAGGAAATACAGAGCCTCGAGGCTTTTTAAGGAAAGAAGCGACGTAGCTGTTCGATGTTCCAAGCGTTGGTGAGGATTTCGCCCTTCTCGTTGGATAGCTTGTAGGTGCCCGGCTTTAGTACTTCTGCGATGATGTACGGCCCTTCCCATGGTGGTGTGAGCTTGTGCCGTCCCTTGGTGTTCTGGTTCCGCCGTAGCACCAAGTCACCAACGTTGAGGTCACGCTTGCGGACGTATCTGTCGTGGTAGCGTCGGAGACCCTGCTGGTACCTGGCAGAATGCAACAGAGCCACATCTCGGGCTTCCTCGAGCTGGTCGAGGGCGTCCTGTCTTGTGGCGTCGTTGTGTCCTTCGTTGTATGCCTTCAATCTTGGGGACCCGTATTCTATATCGGTTGGTAGCATAGCCTCAGACCCGTAGACTAAGAAGAACGGAGTGAACCCCGTGGCTCGACTCGGCGTTGTTCTTAGGCTCCACAGGACCGAGGGTAGCTCGGCAGCCCATCTTTTGCCATGTTTGTTTAGTTTGTCAAAGATTCTGGGCTTAAGGCCTTGTAGAACCATGCCGTTGGCACGTTCCACTTGCCCGTTTGTTTTTGGATGAGCTACGGCCGACCAGAGCACACGGATGTGGTGGTTGTCGCAGAAATCCAAAAACTTCTTGCCAGTGAACTGGGTGCCGTTGTCCGTGATGATACAGTTGGGGACCCCGAAGCGATGAACAATGTTAGTAAAGAAGAGTACAGCTTGTTCGGACCTGATGCTGGCGATAGGGCGGGCCTCGATCCACTTGGAGAATTTGTCGATTGCGACGAGCAAGTGGGTGAAGCCGCCGGTCGTCCTTTTCAGTGGTCCGACAAGGTCGAGCCCCCAAACGGCGAACGGCCATGTGATGGGGATAGTCTGTAGGGCATGTGCCGGAAGATGAGTCTGTCTCGCATAGTACTGACAACCCTCGCAGGAGCGTACTAGCTTGACAGCGTCGGAGACCGCGGTCGGCCAATAGAATCCTTGTCGAAAGGCGTTTCCGACAAGGGTTCGAGGCGCAGCGTGGTGACCGCAAGCCCCCGAGTGAAGATCGCCGAGCAGATTTCTGCCTTGCTCTTTCGTGATGCAACGTTGGAGGATACCGGTAGGGCTACGACGGTAGAGCTCCCTGCTGTCGCTCATGATCACAAAAGTTTTGGCCCGACGTGCGATCCGTCGAGCCTCAGTCCTATCCGAGGGGAGGTCCCCATGGACAAGGTAGTCGAGGTACGGGACGCGCCAATCAGGCTCGAGGTCAGGCGGTGACGTCGAGTCTTCCACCTGCATGGCTTCAGCCCCGGTCGAGGGGGCTTCTGCCTCAGGTGGAAGGTCGATCGACGCCTCGTCGACCCCCCCGTCTGGCCTGAGGTCGACGGATGGGCGCTGAAGG
Organism: Saccharum hybrid cultivar R570; assembly: GCA_038087645.1. Lineage (NCBI taxonomy): Eukaryota > Viridiplantae > Streptophyta > Magnoliopsida > Poales > Poaceae > Saccharum > Saccharum hybrid cultivar. The sequence continues at coordinate 3,006,823 of JAQSUU010000100.1, forward strand.
TCTTTCGCGAAGACGTCCGGTGGAACCGTGGCTCGACCGGACGCGATTTTTGCCAATTCATCAGCGGCCTCATTATACCTGCGTGCGATGTGGTTGAGCTCGAGGCCGTGAAACTTGTCCTCGAGGCGCCGTACTTCTTGGCAGTAGGCCTCCATCTTGGGGTCGCGGCAGCTCGAGTTCTTCATTACCTGATCGATCACGAGTTGAGAGTCGCCTCGGACGTCGAGGTGTCGGACCCCGAGCTCGATGGCGATTCTCAACCCCGTGACGAGTGCCTCGTATTCGGCGACGTTGTTAGACGCAGGGAAATGAAGCCGGATGACGTAGCGCATGTGAACCCCGAGGGGTGAGATGAAGAGCAAGCCCGCGCCTGCTCCCATTTTCATTAATGACCCATCGAAGTACATGGTCCACAGCTCCGCCTGGAGCTGTGCAGGAGGGAGTTGTGTGTCAGTCCACTCGGCCAGAAAATCTGCTAACGCCTGTGACTTGATAGCTTTTCGCGGCGCATAGGACAATGCCTCGCCCATAAGCTCGACCGCCCATTTGGCAATCCTACCCGAGGCTTCCCGGTTCTGGGCTATCTCTCCCAAGGGGAAAGAAGAAACCACAGTAACCGGGTGACCCTCGAAGTAGTGTCGGAGCTTGCGCCGTGTCAAGATGACAGCATACAGCAGTTTCTGGATCTGTGGGTACCGACACTTTGTTTCTGAGAGCACCTCGCTAACGAAATAGACCGGCCTCTGGACGAGCAAGGTGTGTGCCTCCTCGGCCCGTTCGACAACCAGGGCAGCACTGACAACTTGTGATGTCGCTGCGACATAGAGTAGGAGTGGTTCCCCTGGGGTCGGAGGGACGAGGATCGGTGAGCTAGAGAGGGTGGCTTTCAGTTTTGTGAGAGCCTCCTCAGCCTCGAGGTTCCAGGAAAAATGGTCCGATTTCCTCAAGAGACGGTACAGAGGGAGTGCTTTTTCGCCGAGGCGCGAAATGAAACGGCTGAGTGCCGCCAAGCAACCTGTGACTCTCTGTACGCCCTTGAGATCTCGGATGGGGCCCATTTTGGTGATTGCAGAGATTTTTTCAGGGTTGGCCTCGATGCCACGTTTAGATACGATAAACCCTAAAAGCATACCTCGTGGGACGCCGAAGACACATTTTTCTGGATTGAGTTTGATGTTTTTTTGCTCTGAGGCACTTGAATGCAACGTCGAGGTCGCTGACCAGGTCACCGGCACGTTGGGTTTTGACCACGATGTCGTCGACGTAAGCCTCGACGGTCGACCCAATGCGCTCCCCAAAAACATGTTGCATGCATCGCTGGTACGTTGCCCCTGCGTTCCGGAGACCGAAGGGCATCGTAACGTAGCAATACATGCCGAATGGGGTGATGAATGAAGTCGCGAGCTGGTCGGACTCCTTCATTTTGATTTGGTGGTAACCGGAATATGCATCTAAGAAAGAGAGAGTTTCACATCCCGCGGTGGAATCAACGATTTGATCAATGCGTGGCAAAGGAAAGGGAACTTTCGGACATGCTTTATTTAAACCAGTATAGTCTACGCACATCCTCCATTTCCCACTCTTTTTTCTAACTAAGACAGGATTAGCTAGCCACTCGGGATGATGAACCTCCTTGATGAACCCGGCCTCCAGCAGTTTGTGTATCTCCTCGCCGATGATCCTGCGCTTCTCCTCGTCGAAGCGGCGCAGGCGTTGCTTCACCGGTTTGGCTCCGGCCCGGATCTCCAAGGCGTGCTCGGCGACTTCCCTGGGTATGCCCGGCATATCCGAGGGACTCCACGCAAAGATGTCGACGTTTGCGCGGAGAAAGTCGACGAGCACTGCTTCCTATTTAGGATCGAGGGTGGCGCTGACGCTCAGCGCCCTCCCCTTGGGATCAGCGGGGTCGAGGGGTACGAGCTTGACGTCTTCGGCGGACTCAAAGCTGCCGGCATGGCGTTTTGGGTCGGGGATCGCATTGGCTAGACCGTCGAGGTCTGCGGCCAAGATCGCTGACCCAAAAACAGCCTCGCCGTGCTCGACGCACTCGACGTCGCACTCGTAGGCATGTTCAAACGAGGGCCCTACAGTGATGACACCGTTTGGGCCAGGCATTTTGAGCTTGAGGTAGGTGTAGTTCAGGATCGCCATGAACTTGGCGTAGCATGGGCGTCCCAGGATAGCGTGGTACGTTCCACGGAATCCGACCACTTCGAAAGTGAGAGTTTCCTTTCGGAAGTTCGCCGGCGTGCCAAAGCAAACAGGCAGATCGACCCGCCCGAGGGGTTCCGCCCGTTTCCCTGGCACGACTCCGTGGAAGCCCCCGACGCTAGGCTGGAGGCGCGCTTTGTCGACCCCCAAGAGGTCGAGGGTCTGAGAATAGATGATGTTGAGGCTGCTTCCGCCGTCCATGAGCACTTTGGTGAGGCGTGTGTTGGCGATGACGGGATCAACGACGAGTGGATAGACCCCCGGGTTGGGGACGTAGTCTGGGTGGTCATCACGGTCGAAAGTGATGGCCACCGCAGACCAATCAAGGAAGCGGGGTACTGCCGACTGTACGGAGAAAACCTCGCGCCGTTCTCGCTTGCGCTGACGCGCGGAGAGGCAGGTCGAGGGTCCTCCGTAGATCATATAGCAGTCGCGGATCTCGGGAAATTCCCCGTCCTTGTCGTCACCCTTAGGGTCCTCCCCCTTGTCGTCCTTCTTAGCGCCGGCACCCCCGAAGTACCTGCGCAGCATGTGACAATCCTCGAGGTTATGGTTAGTGAGTCCCTTGTGGTAGGGACACGGCTCTTTGAGCATTTTGTCGAAGACGCCCCCGCCGGGGGGGCCTCGAGGTTTCTTGTGCTCGGTAGCAGCGACGAGCTCGTCGGCCGGGGCCTCGAGCTTGCCCTGCTGGCCTTTCTTCTTCTTGCGGTTGTTTCTCTTGGGGCCTCGGGTGGAACTCGCGGGGTCGTCGACCTTCTGCTCCTCCCTTGCCGGCTCGCCGCCAAAGATCGCACCAACCGCCTCTTCGCCGGAGGCGAAGTTGGTGACGATGTCCATCAATCCGTTGGCAGTGAGCGGAGTGTTACGGCCCAACTCCCGGACCAACTCCTTACAGGTGGTACCGGAGAGGAAGGCCGTAATCACGTCGGAGTCGGTGATGTTGGGGAGCTCGGTGCGCTGCCGGGAGAAGCGCCGGATGTAGTCCCGGAGGGACTCATCTGGTTTCTGCTTGCAGCTCCGGAGGTCCCACGAGTTGCCGGGGCGCATGTAGGTCCCCTTGAAATTCCCCTCGAACACCCTCACGAGATCGTCCCAGTCGTGGATCTGCCAAGGTGGGAGATCCTCGAGCCAGGCTCGGGCGGTGTCGGAGAGGAACAGGGGGAGTTGCCGAATGATGGCCCGGTCATCGGTGGCCCCGCCCAACTGACACGCCAAGCGGAAATCGGCGAGCCAAAGTTCGGGTTTGGTCTCGCCGTTATACTTGGTGAGAGTCGTGGGGGGGCGGAACCGAGCCGGGGGCACTGTCTCACGGATTGCCCTACTGAACACCCGAGGGCCTGGAGGTTCGGGTGAAGGGCTACGATCTTCCGAGCTGTCGTAGCGTCCGCCCCTGTGGACGTGGTAGCCTCGAGCTACACCGTCACCGTGTTTGCGTGTGCGACGCTCGACGATGTTGCCATGGGTGTCTCGAGGCTCGCGGTCGTTGGCGATGGGCTCAGGGGCAGGTGCTGCCCGGTTTCGCCGGGCAGGCTCGGGATGAACCGAGGCTTCTCTCTCCTGTCGGGAAGGCTCGAGGGTCCGCTCCGAGGCTGCTTCGCGCCGCCTCGAGGCGGAGCTCTCGGCCTGCTGCATGGCGGCAGTCTCGAGGAGCCCTCGGATTTCGTCTCGAGCCCGACGGGCGTCAGGGTTTGACGGCTCGGGCATACTGCGCAGGAGCATGGCAGCGGCAACAACGTTTTGGCTGGCTCGAGCGAAAACCGGGGGGCCGACCGCCCGGTCCTCGTCGATGCGACGGTTGACGTCGCGAGCCCTCTCACGAGCTCTTCCGCCAAATGCGTGTTCCGCACGCTCACGCTCGAGGGTTTGCTGGAGAAGATCCAGGTTTTCGCGTTCCTCGTCAAGCTGGTCCTGCAACTCGCGAATCTGTCCGAGCCGCGCTCCTTGATCCGCAAGGAACTGGGGCTCGTTTCGCTCGGCAGGGAGCTCGACATGAGGGGGCGTGTGCCTTTCCTCGACCGGCTCTTCGTCCTCTGATTCCGAGGTGCTTTCAACGTCGATGTTGAAGCACTCACGAGTCGGATCATAGGTGTCGTCGGCCGAGTCGGAGTCAGGTGCGCCAAAGTAGTAATATGATGGGGGAATGTGTGGCCGATGCCAACCATCACCGAGGTGGTGACGTGGAGAAGCAGTCACACGGGGTTCTGTTTCCGGTGTCTCCGTAGAGTCCCGATAGTCAGAAACCGGCGTGGACGCAACGAGGTCCAGAGTGGAGCGTAGATGGTGTCCGGGGAGCTCCTCATAAGCGCTCATGCGAGTGCTCACGGAGGATGCATACACCCGGGCGACCGAGTCTAGTCCAAACGGGAATGGTGATGGGGAGGTCACTGCCCGTGGCGAGATAGATGCTACGGACAGTGGTGTCTCACCGGACGGGGGAGCGGCGGGATTCCTCGTCGGCACGCGACCCTCGGCCAGGCTCATCCTTCCCAAATCTTCCAAGGGGAGATCTGGGCTGGCGCCTGTCTGGGGGGTGCCGGACCGGGGGATCCCGTCGCCCTCCATCAGGTAGAGACGGTGGTTGTACCGGGCTCGTCGTCGCCGGGCGGCCCGCGACCGCCTGGAGCGACGGTGCCGGTTGACTGCTCCCCCGGGCTGGGAGAGCTCGTAATCTTCGTCGGTTGGGTGCCTGGGTGGGAGTAGGACCATGTCGTAGCCAGAGCCGAGCGACATGAACTCCAAACTCCCGAACCAGATCACCGTACCCAACGGGATCGGGCGTTCGGGGTTAGCCATCCAGGAAGAACGGCGACAAAGCGAGGTTTGCACGCAGCGCTCCCCTACCTGGCGCGCCAACTGTCGGTGTTCGGACCAAGGGGGTCCTAAACCAACGAGTAAATGCTGCGTGACTCTTTCCTGGATGGTGATGCAAGGAGAACACACGGGGGTTTATCCTGGTTCGGGCAAAAGAAGGCCCTACGTCCAGCGGGGAAGAGAGGTTTGTATTTCCTTGCACCGAGGTGCTCGTGTAGGGGTTACAAGCAGGCGAGAGAGGGTGTCGAGCCCAAGTCTCAAAGAGAAAAAGGAGAAAGGTGATTGCTTGAGATGTTGATCTCTTGCTTTCGTTGCTCGGTCGGGTGGTTGGTTGTTTCGTCTGTCCGTGATGTTTCTTGTTCGTCCTCCTTTTTGATTCGCCCTGGCCTGCCTTTTTATAGGGCAAGAGGTGGCCAAGTCGAGGGGAGGCTTGAGGCGATGTTTCGTCGATTCCTGTTGGGTTGACTGTAGCGACGTGGCTTCGGGATGGCCGGCCATCCCTGGATATCCTGACGCAGTACGGGACAAGAGGGTGAAATGACCCAGAGTGCCAGGCCATACCGTCCTTCGAGCTAAGTCGAGCGTTGGGGCCGGGTCGAGGCTGGGTCGAGGTCGGATGGATAAGGCCGAATCCCCGGTATCGCGGGGGACGGACCTTGTCTTATCCTCCCTCGAGGGCGACTGATGGTGAATAGTGCGCGGTACGGTGGATACAGTGACGGCTTTCACCTCCCATCACGGGATGGGCGGTAAAACAGTGAGACTTGACGTGGGTATTGTTCCCGCGTTGTAGCCATGCCGTAGCCATGTCGGTCGGTGGTAGTAGGTAACCGCATTGAATGCTATGGCTTTTGTCCTGGGTAGGTAAAGAAAGGGCGTCGAGGAGCCGGGACGCGGTCGAGGCGCCCCGTCGAGCGGGCCTCGTACGAGTCGGAGCCGGGACGCGGTCGAGGCGCCCCGTCGAGCGGGCCTCGTACGAGTCGGAGCCGGGACGCGGTCGAGGCGCCCCGTCGAGCGGGCCTCGTACGAGTCGGAGCCGGGGTGCGGTCGAGGCACCCCGTCGAGCGGGCCTCGTACGAGTCGGAGCCGGGACGTGGTCGAGGCGCCCCGTCGAGCGGGCCTCGTACGAGTCGGAGCCGGGACGCGGTCGAGGCGCCCCGTCGAGCGGGCTATCTTTTCTACTGGTTTCGGTTTTTGTTAGTGTTTTGCCGATAGCTGTGGTACCCCCGTACTGTTGGTACCGACAAGAACCTTCTAAATTATATGACCCACACGCACCTGTTATTGTCTCTAAGACCTCTAATGGCTATGCATGTACACCAGATAACCTAAGAACATCTGTCGGGTGCCCTCACAGGACCCCGATTCAACTACGTTTGACAACTCATACCATGATCAACAAAGGAGTAACTATAACATTACAACATTTGCTACAAAACTTTACATCAGAGTGCAGAAGAATAATAACAATAAATTTACAAATCATGATTAAGTTAATTTTTTTCAAACTTAACTTAAATGGCAGAAGTCGAGTAGAACTACAGAAGACAGCTTAGGTAGAGCACCTAAGTTAGGAGAGGACACCAGATCATATTGAGCCCACCGACACGACCTAACTAGCAACACCAGTCAGCACCTGCAACAGGGTTTAACAAACCCTGAGTACTTGAGGGTACTCAACAAGACTTACCCGACTAAAGAAAAGACTCCAAGGACATGCTAGCTTTAGGGAATTAAGGTACGAGTATTCAAAAAATCAAAATTATTTTGCAGAAAAGCTTACTAAAGTAAGTCCTTATTTTCAACATTTTATTTTTTTTATCATTGATGGTTCATTAACCAATTCTAAGTGATCCTAATCTAGATCAAAGTAATTCTCATCAAGATTATTTCCTTATTCATTCTTCCAATTTCAGTTCTTAGCTACGATGTAGGTCAGGCGATCGAGTCTTCATAACCGAGGAGCAACAACGATTCGAACTGATTATACCCAGCTGGGGATCTCTATCCTCACGACATATGTAGAACCAAATCTTACATATGCCAACTCTCATTTAGATCTCCCAAGATTAGAACGTGTCTATCGCCATCCGAGAGCACAATACTCCTCGAACCCGGCCCAATTGTAGCCTCAAGGGTACACGCTACTCCCGCCATCTCTCCACTCCCAATGCGAGGTTGGACGTTCTAGAAATGGAATCACTAATATTTTGGGCTTACCCAAGGCATGAGGCTAGTTGCAAAGTCTCGAAACATAAGCGGGCCAACAACGAACGGTCCTTAATTGACAAGGCAGAAACACTACATTTAGACTCCTTTCTCAATGCAAGTTAACAGTGGTCAAACCACCCGCCCGATCTTCAAGTTCATTCTTAAATTTTATTATTCATCAAGTATACCATCGTGGCCATATAAGTATTTCATTTAAAAGCCTAACTTATTAAGCATAGCGAAGCATACTATGCATTTTCAATAAAACAGGTACCAAGGGTGATATCACAATAATCAAGTATGATAATGCAGCAATTGAGTTATCACTCAATTTCTAATTACTTAATGCAATAAACCATAGTACCAGTGATAAAGATTTGTAAAACTCAAGGAATGGTTTAAAATGCATCGAGGCTTGCCTGCGTTGCAGCGGTGCTTAGTTTTCATAGAAGTCAAGTTTGACACCAACACCACGGGTGGATCACCTTCTCTGAAGCTTGATCGACACGATCCAAAACACTCGTATAAACTACACGTATATAAATGATGCGAGACTTAATAAGATAGAATGCATGCCATGATGCATGATGATGAACAAGACACAGCATAAAAGGGACATTTGGAAAGGATAAACATTAGTTATCTACTTGAGTACAACTTTCCTTCGCGGTACAGTTGCAATTCAACAGAACTATTAAACAACTTCAATCATATTAAGATGTTGTTAAGAAAACTACTTAACTTTACTTTTTACCCAAGAGGTTGCATATAATAACAAGTAATTCTACCACAAGACCAGTAAATATTAACATAAGTAAGTTATTAACTACTAATGACCTAAGTTAATGACACTAACTATCATTAACAAAACTTAATTAACAAGTTAATCATGAACTCAAACAATTAATTAAAGTGCCAAGGGTCACCACATGTTATTGACCCAAGGTCGTCACTCAATCCTAAAATCACACCAACCTTAAATGATTAAACACAAATCTTTTGATTAACTAATTAATTAATAAAGCATAAATTAAGCATAAAATCAAAGTTGTTCAATTAAGCTCAAAATTTTATTTTAGGAAGCTTATATCATAACTAAGTGGCAAAACAATTTTTACAATTTTTGGATAATTAATTAAGACTAGAAAAATTATGGAAAAGCCATTTTATCAATTAATGGAGCTAATTAATTAACTTAAAAAATAAACAAAATTGGCATTTCATTTTTTTCTAAATAGTACACAGTGCAGAGAGGCTACACAAAAATTTTGAATATTTTTGGAGCTCTAAACAATTCACAACGAAATAAACAAAACTCAGCACTATTTGAATTTTAGAAAAGAATAAAAAGTAAAAACCACTTCACCAGCTCAGCCCACACCTTCCTTCCTCTTCCTAGCCCAACTGGCCCGCGTAGCCCACCCGCACCCCGCTTCCCCCTTCTCCTCCCTTGCTTGGCCCAAGTCGGCCCAGCCAAAAACCAAATGGCTTAAGGCCACAACTAGCGCCCAAGTCAGAGCTCCGGCGGTCGGCCAGCCGGCTGAAAGTCTCTAGTTTAGTTTTGGCTAATTAATGAAACCTAGGACTAACCTTTGTATCTAAGTGGATGATTTAGATAAAGGTGGTCATTGAATATGAGACATAACATTGACTCATGTGACAAAGATGGTGAAGACCAAGATGAGGCTTGGCTCGATGGACCGGTTGTGAAGGTGAAGGGCAAGTCGAGGCTTCGAAGCAAAGGACCATGTGATGGTGAAGCTTGAGTAAGCAATGGCGCTGACAGACCGATGCAACAGTGAAGAGCAAGTGAAGTCAAGGTCGATGGATCGAGACGGTCATGTGATGATATGAAGTGGATCATATAATTTGGAGAAATAAAATGGGTTCAAGGCAAAGGTATAACCATAGGGCCATTTTGTTTTGCACTCAAGGCACCACAGAGGGTGTGAGTGGTTTAGGATCGATAGCTGAACTATTAAGAGGGGAAGTCTTATCGGTTACTCGACGCACGGGTGCCACTAGGTGAATTCATAGAGTGCATTGCATGTACGGCCTAGTGAGCTAACTGGAAAACCTTTGAAAATGATTATGAAAATGCTAACACACGTGCACAAGGTGGTGATCACTTGTTGGTGTTGGCACATTTGCAAAGGCGATGGAGTTTGAGGGGTAGAGAGGGGTTTGGGGTCCTCTCTCCCTTCAGCCGAGCTTGCGAGACAGGATTCATGCGTTTTCGAGAAGATGAAATGTCTATTTTTCTTTACGCCGAAGGTGGAAAGAAGTGGCGAGGTCGCGAGAGTGTTTCTCGCTGAGAAACACTCGATAGACGCTGGCCAGGGCAGCGACAGACGCTGGCGCCACGTCTGTCGGCTTACCCTGGAAGACAGGCTACGGAGAAGAGGCGTCAAACGCGCGGGTGTTTGCGCGATAGACGCTGACGTCAGCGTCTGTTAGTCACGCGCTGCGGAGGCGGCGAAGGCGTTGGCAGCAACAGACGCTGAGCCGCGTCTATCACTCGTCCGTCAGGCGCGTCTGTTGGCCACGCAGGGAAAGGTGCTCTCTATGCCGTGTCTGTCGGTGCGACAGGCGCGCGTCCTCGACGCATCGGACGCGTCTGTCGTGTGGTTGTCGAGCGCGTTGAAGCTAGCCGACCGTTGGAGATCAACAGCTCGTATTTGAAGTGGGACACATGGCAGCGATCCACTATGGGTGGCACAGGAGCGACGGACGCTGGCCGCGTCTATCGGCGTAGCGACAGACGCGTCTATCGCTCGCAAAAAATGCCCAAGAGGTTTCCAACGAGTCTATTTGTTTGTGGAGCTATAAATACTTATTGGCCGGCTCTTGAGGATTTCTCTTGACATTTTTAACACTCTTGTGCATCCTTTGAGCTAAAGCTTCTCCCTCCCACTCATCTTTCTTGCTTGATTGCAAATCAAAAGTGAGATTGAGTGATCCCAAAGTGCATTGCATAGCTTGAGGGCATCTAGTGGCACTTGTGGGTGGTTTAGCCGGTGAATTTCTTGTTACTCTTGGAGAGTATCACTCCTAGCCGGCTTGGAGATTGTTGGAGGCATTGGTAAGAGAAGGAGATTGTTCTTGGCCACCTCCGGTTGATTGTAAGAGGTTCTTGTGCTTTCCTCGACGGAGTGCCAAAAGCAACTCTAATACATTGCGCGTGTTATTGAGTTACCTCACTTGAGAGTGGTGTCTTGTGGTGCCTTGCGGGGCGTGTCTTGAGGGGCAAGTGACTTGAGGATCACACCGAGAAACCATCTAAGTGTTGGTCGACACAACCGGTGACGTATCTTGTCGGTGCACAAGTGAACACTGTGTGAACAAAAATATTGTGTCTCTTGTCTCCCGGTGATTGGTCTTCATATTGTGTTGTTATCAATATTGATTGATTGTATATCATCTTGGTGATTGGCAACATCTTTACTCCACCGTCGGTATAAGAATCATAATCCTCTCTCTTGCATTTATATTTACTAGATTATCTTGTGTAGCTCTAGTGGTAGCTTTGCTAATAATGTTGTTAGCTTGCTCACTAGTGTAAAATTAGTGACATAGCCCTTGTGTGAACTAGAGATCATAATCTACTAGACTTGTGGATAGGAGGCTTGCATCACAACCGTAGGCCAAGCAAAACTCGCTTTACGCCGTTTGGTATTCTAACAAGTTTGCTTAGTGGTTCGTGTAGGATTTTTTATAGGCTATTCACCCCTCCCTCTAGCCATCTAGGACCTTACACCGGCGAAACGGTGGCTCCTGCTCGCTGGCGGTGAGCTTCTCAGGTGGAGCTGTTTGCCTCACACGCTCAGGATGACGTCGCGTGCCAACACAAGATGAAAACGGAGCAAATAACGGGAAGCAGAGGACTCGCCGCCGTCCATGGCGGATACAGTGGGCGACGGTGGTGCTCCGGCTTAGGAAGGTAAGGGAGGTGGCGCTGAGAAGTCGAGAAGTACCAGTGGCCTACCACGGACTGGCTGGGCTACTCAGTGGAGGCGGAGACACAGTGAGGCAAGCTGGCCACGGAGAGGGGCATGCGACGGTGCTCTACTCGGCAAGAAAGAAGAAAGCCGGCGTCTGAGAAGGTCTGGCAGTGCGAGGCACTGCGAGGTGGCTTCGGCAAAGCGCTGTTGCGAGGCGAGGCAGGGGGTGCAATGAATTGGGTTGTGGAGCAACGGCGAGGATGAAATGTGCTGGTGAGCTTGCTCGGTGGCGGCAGTGGCGAACAGGAGAGGAAAAGGTGAGGACGATGGCGAGCATGGGTTTTATAGCGCGACGGGAATGGCCTCAAGGCGACACGCGGCTCGGCGCGGACACGTTGAAGTAGGAGCTAGCGACAGCGGTGCGCCTGGAAGCCGGCCGAAGGACGTCGGCAGTAAGGCTGGACGAAAAACTCGAAGCTCGTTAGCTCGCTCGGCTCGTGGCTGGCTCGGCTCAGCTTGGCTCGGCTCGTTAAGCCGAGCCAGGATTTTAGCTCGTTAGCTCTAATGAGCCAACTCGAGCTGGCTCGTGAGCCGCTCGCGAGCCAAACGAGCCGTAGTTTTAGAGAAAAAGTCATCATAACTTATATTAGTTTTGTATTACTTCATGTTTTGCACTTCACAAATAGATGATATGTTAGCTCATGTGAATATTTTGTTTGATTTAAGGCTATTGAATATATTATTTTTATATTATTAATATTTTTATGCTTTAGATAAATACAAATATTATATTTTGTATATTTTTTTACCTGGCTCGCGAGCCTAACGAGCCAGCTCGAGCTCATAACGAGCCGAGCCGAGCTGGCTTTCTGGCTCGTTACGATAACGAGCCGAGCCGAGCTGGCTCGTTATCCTAACGAGCCAGAACGAGCCGAGCCGAGCCGAGCCGAGCTGGCTCGTTAGCCAGCCTTAGTCGGCAGCAATAGGAGGTGGCACCCTGCTGTTGGGCTGATTTCAAATAAATTACGAAAATGCCACTGGTGCAATTTTACAAATTACTCACAAATTTTCTATAAAAGTTGAAAATCTGCAAAAACAAAAGTTGCTCAATTTTTAAAGATCTACAACTTTCTCAATATAAAATTTTTCAAATTCAGCTTGGATTTTGATATTTGAATTTGAAATCAAAAGGGGATATTTCCTAGAAATTTGTAAATTCAAAATTACTTTGAATTTTATATTGAAACTTCAAAAACTTAAAACACCAAAGTTGTACATCTAGGTAAGACCTACAACTTTGCTATTCAAACTATTTTCAAATTATGCCTCTATTTTGAAATTGGTATGATGAAATAAAAAGGGGTCAAATTGAGATTTAAATCTTTTCAAAATTACTCCAACTTTTACACTAAAACTTTGAAAACTCCAAAAACCAAAGTTGTACAACAAGACCAGATCTCCAACTTTGCTTTTTGGCTCACCCCTAAAATTTGGTTAGATTTTGAATTACACAAAAAGGGGTAAAACGAGGTTTTTCGGAAATCAGGGTTTTGAATTCAATTGATTATTCTTTTTAACTAAAACATGATTAATCCTTTAACACTAATAAAACATTATTTCATGTGATAAGCAACATGGCATTATTAACATATTAAGCATACTAATAAAACAACATATCAAATTACTATTGAAACATGTGAAACAAGGCATATTCATAATATGTAAAACACTTGTTTAATGCAACATATGAACCTTACATGGGAAACATTGCTTAAACAACACATGTAACACATGCAACATATGCAATATGACTAAAGTAACATGTGGAACAGGAATGCATTTATGGCATATCATTTGATGTTTATGCTTGTTGATACTTTAAAATCAAGTTTTAATTATTTCTTAACATCTAGGATGTTACATCGGGCGCAGCACGGTGTCTACCACCGTCGTGGTCTTCATCGACAACTTGGGCCGCCAGCTCATCCGCATTAATAACGCCTATGTCACACTCGTCAGCAACAATCGTACCCACGACCTTATCACATGGCCCAGACAGATGCTTCACTTCACCATAGCGGCCGTCGTACCTCAACCACTCTCCGTGATGAGTTGCCAAGCAGTAGGCGCCGACAAGAACACGGGTTCGAGCAACTACTACTTCTACGACTACATCGGCAACTTCCTCTACTGCCTAAAGCTCGTGCCAATTCACAGACGAGAGGACATCACCGTCGCCGACCCTGTCGATAGCCAACTCCACGCTTGCATCGAGGCCATGCTACCAGGGCAGACCTTCTCTTCCAGCGACGTCAACATCAGGACTGTATGTCGGCACGAGGACGCGCCGATCGGAGAAGGGGGGAGTGATGTCACACGCCTAATGATAGGCCCAACACCTAGGCCCAAGACATGGACTGAGAGACCAGACTAGGCCCAAAGCAGGCATGACATGAATAGTACTCACGGATACTGTAGCACCACCGCCATAGGTTAGGTCAAGATCAGTTTCGATTGCTTGCAGGCTAAGTCCTATAGGACTATAAATACAATGAGTCATGTAACCGTTCAATCTTAAACAAGGAACAAGCCAAGTGCCTTCTATCTTCTCCCTCTCCCTTCTAAGTCTCGGTCTTCTTCCTCTGCGCCTGTCTCTCCTCTGCCCTAGCGCCGCCGCCGCCCCTGCGCCTAAACCCTAGCCGTCTCCTCCACCACACCGCAACCCTAGCCGCCGCCCAGAGTCACGTCGCCGGCCACCCCCACTGCCACGCCTGTTACAGAGGGTGTTTTTTTTTGGATAAATCACGTCGTCCTTATATGAGGTAGTGTATTAATGAGTCCATCTACAAATTCTAGAAAATTTAGATAAAAAACAACGAGCCGTTAATTCCGATAGACTAAAAGGTAGTCTCAATTTCCATGTGAATTTTATTTGCATTTAATGTGCTACCACATATGACATGCGTTTATGATGACGTGACAACATTTTTAAAAAGAAAGAAGAAGTGAGTTTTATGTAGCACATACAACAGATTGCTAAACTCCATTTAGCAATTCAGTGAGCAATAATAAAATTTGTTCTACAATTTGGTATTTTAAAACAAGTAGAACCTAACTCAAATTTGTGTTCTATACAAACCAAAAACATTTAGCGTGAATTTTGCTGTCGCCGCCTTGTGCCATCGAGCTCTGCTACTGATGGAGCGAGTCCTCTTCTCCGCCACCGCCACTGGGGAAGAAACAAGTGAGAAAATGAGTGCCTGAGCAAGTGCCAGCGGGCGATGTGCTGATGTCTCTGACCCGCAGAGTTGTTGTGCGCCCGTGTGTTGCATGGCGGGGGAGAAGTTGGGCCTCAAGCCGCTAGGTAATGGAAAAGCAGCATGAGAATACATGATTAATTTGTATTGAATTTGTTTACATGATATTTGTTTTGACTTTATTATCTTTAGCTTCCCAATACATATACATGTATGTATATACAAGAATTTCAGCAAAATTTTTAGGTATTCACCTGATCCTTGGACGTGTTTGGTTTCTTTACTAGCCTTGCTTGCTTTATCTTGCTTAGCCCTGCGAGGTCTGGTGAGCCATTTTAGCTCTTCTCTGCTAGCAAGAAAAACCTTACCCAGTAAAAAAAAACCCTTACCCTCATAAGTCTAAGAGGCACTATAGTTGGAGATCTGCTTCCATACACGCCCTCGCTTGGCAAGACTATACATTGTGGAGCAAGAAATCCCAGCACATCTACTGCTCGTACTAGATCACAACAAGACCGGTGTAATCTTTCTACCTAGGGGCAGGGGATCTAGCAAAGATCTTTCGCAACAGTGAGAGGTAGAATACGCGTGATCTCCATTTAAGCGCGGGTGCACTCATGCACATGTCTGACGGCAGTGTCATTGATTGGTACTCCCTCTAGTCCAGAAAAGAATGTAGTTCAAGTTTGGCCAAGTTTATAGCAACTAATATTAATATTTATATCTCCAAATAAATTTATTATAAATATATTATATGACTAATTTAATGATACTAATTTTGCATCATGAATGTTAGTACTTTTTTTATATAATTTTGATCAAAGTTTAAATTATTTGACTTCTCGAAAAGTGAGAATTACATGCTTTTGTGGACGGAGGGAGTAGTACCTGGTAGCAAGAAATGCATATGAGGTTCATCTTTTTAAAATAATGGAAGTAAACTAATCGGCTTCATACTCACCAGTTTACTCGTAACTGAGAAATCAGATGTTACAAGAGTTCACACATAAAAATCGTCTCTAACTCAAAAGAAAAAAAAAGACGTGCCAAGCGTCCGGACGTTCATGCTTGTCCCGCCAGCTGCACCTGCCTGTGCATGATGCGCCTCCCCGCGGGCGCCTGCTGCTGCTGCGTCCGTTTGCTACACATGCTGCGCCCGCGGGCACCGCCTCCGCCTCCGATTACACTATCTTTCTGCGACCGCTATGAAAACACTTGCAACATGAAGTACTTACTGTAACATACTTCTGAAATAGGTGAAACATTTGGAACATGCGCTTGCAACAATATATGTATAGCCACTGCAACATATGCAACATCCAAATAAAACACTTGCAGCATACGTCTGAAACAGCTGAAACATTTGAAACATACGCTTGTAACATACGTGTATAGCCATTGCAACATGTGCAACATCCTGATCTACTTTTGCAACATCCAGATTAAACACATGAAACATCCGGATGAAATATCTGAAACACTTGAAATATACGAACATGCCTTTCAGCGCAATGTCACCTTGCCGCTTGGACGAATAGAGGCTCGTCATTACGGAGCTCGACACCGGCACGGATGTCGGCGGTAGCTCATGGAGCTCGGCGGTGCGGCAGTGGCGCGGGCAACTCATACAATCATCAATCATTGCCTTAAAAAAAAGAACAAGCATCAATCCTAATACAGGCCAACCATACATCCGAGGTGAAAAGGGCAAGAGCCATCTCCAGCATATTGCAAGCGTGGATGATGAGCTCCTTATTCTCAAGTTGCTGTAACTAGCTTGCAAACTGAACCCTCTGAATAGTGATAGAAAGTTATAGGTTTGCATTTCTAAAAACTGAGTCATTTATTTGGAGTCATATCAACTACAAACGGCAGCTACCCGTACATGTAATACAAGATTGCTTTCATTTGTCACCCTTATACCAATTACTGAAAAAATACTCGACGTTGTTGATCCTTTATCCCAGACACGATCGGCAAACGTTTTTTTTAATAGTTAGAGCAACTCTAGCACGAGCGTTCAAATAAGGACCATTGCTTTTGATTTAAGGGCTCCTCTTACTTTTGAGTGTTTGATAGTTTTATATCTATTATAGCAGGAGTTCTCAAATTAGATCCATCAAATTCTTTTTCAATAGATACCGGCACAAGGGACCGACTCGTCATTCCTTATTCTCTCCTTCGCTCTCATCTACGGAGCTATAGGTCTCGTGAAGGAGGCCTAGGCGCCGCGACTTCTCCAACCACGGAGGTCGTTCTGGAGGAGGCCGAGCATGGAGAGGATCTAGGACAGACTCCGAGCACTGGGGCAAGAGGCTGGCCATCAACTCTGAGCCGCTGGGGAAGCGCCACCCAGGAGGAGTCGGTGGAGCGGCTCCTATAACTGAGAAGAGGCCAGGCGCCACAGTAGGAGGTCGGATGGAGGCCGAGCGCCAGGGGGCCACTAAGGAAGGAGCCGAGGAGGCGACCAAAAACCAAGGGAGGATGGAAGCCAGGCGTCGAACACCAAGGGAGGAAGTCGGATGGAGGTGGAGCCTCCGGGGAGCGTTAGGCGAGCGGGAGGGGTGGTGAATGGTAACGCGTCGGGCTCAGGTGAGCAAGCTCTAGACAGGACAAGTAGATAAATTGCTGAAATCGAAAAGTTGGGGTCTCAGAAATGAGGGCATGAAAGGAGAATTTGTGGGCCTTCTACTTTTTTTTTGCGAATTACACAAGTACAGGCGTAGACGCTCAACATGCATGCACCCACCCCAATGAATACACGTACGCAAACCCTACTCCTGTGAGCACATTTGAAAGACTGCGCCGGCACATCTCGAGATTGACGAAGTCACCACAGACGCCTCGCTATCGACGGAAACGTCGCCTACCACTGAAAGCACAATGTCGTTAAATCCTGGAATAAATCCAGAAAAATGCAAGCACCCGTGCTAAGTTGAGGATTTAAACCTGGGTGGGAAGATTCCACCACAAGGAACATAACCAATTGAGCTAGGCTCGGTTTGAGGCCTATAAGTAGAGGCTTTGCTCATTCTATTTTTTTTTACCTAAGCTGATAAATTTTACTTAAGGAGCCTTTGAGGGTCTTGAGGTGTTGCTTTTATTCATCATAAAATAAACGTACTTTTCAGAGATTCTTTCATGGCTAGAGAATATTTTTGGGTAAATTTTCTAATTTTTCCTTTCCTTTTTTATCTCTTGACGGTACTCTCTCCGTTTTAAATTATAAGATATTTTGACCTTTCTATATATTTTTTATTATGCATCTAGATACAGTGTATATCTAAGTGCATAGCAAAAACTATATATCTAGTATCTACAAAGACTAATAAAATGTTTTATAATTTGAAAAATTTTGGAATGGTGGGACTACTGTCTGTTGTCCGTGTGAAAGTGCCCCATGACTTTTGGTTCCGATCTTTAAATAAAACAAAGACTGAAAGACGGATCCGTCACTTACTTGACATGACAATGGATAGAAGCAAAGTGGAGCGAGCAGAATGAGCACGACGTGCAGTGACCGGAGTAATGAGGCCCGGCTAAGGATGGCTACGGGACGGTTTCGGGACTCACGGATTCGGGTTCGGGGATAATTTCTCATCAATGATTTTGAGATTTGGGGCCTGAAACCTATTTGGTTTAGTTTCGGATTTAGTTTTCCACCCGTGGATAATAAATCATTTGAAATAAAAACTCATGTTTTATAATATGCTAATAATAACTTATTTAGTTATATTATTAATTTTATTCTAAGTTGACTTATGAAAATATTTATTATTTGTTGCCTCTTATTTATACAGGTTAACATGTGTATATATATCATGCATATGTTTATAGAAAGTCCTTTTCGCTCTTAGTATGTTGCCATACAAAGCGGGTTTCGGGTATCCATTCAGGTTTTGGGTATTTGCGGGTTTGGTTTTGGGGACGGATTATCATCCGAATCGGTGTTCGGTGCGGTTTCGGGTTTCGATTTCGGGTTTCGAGTTCGGGTGCACAGAGACTCCTCCCAATCCGAATTAGCCCCGTTGCCATCCTTACTCCCGGCGGCGCCCGGTCGGCACGGTCCTCGACGCGGAGTTCCTGGACCTGGCGAAGGCCTGCCCCGACGATCGGCGATTGACTACAAGCCGAGGAAACGCCACGAAGCGAATCGCCGCTTCTTGTGTTGCCTCGGCTTGTAGTCAATCACCGATCGTGACACGCTAGGGCTTGTTTAGTTTTAGGGTGTAAAGTTTTGGGGTGTCACATATGATGTTATATGGGAGTGTCGCATGGGATGTTCGAATACTAATAAAAAAACAAATTACAGAATCCGTCAGTAAACCGCGAGACGAATTTATTAAGCCTAATTAATCCATCATTAGCACATATGTTACTGTAGCACTTTATTGTCAAATCATGGACTAATTATGCTTAAAAGATTCGTCTCGCAAAGTAATCGCAATTTGTGTAATTAGTTATTTTTAGTCTATATTTAATACTTTTATGTACAAACATTCGATGGGATAGGGCATAAACTTTTGGGGAGGAAGGCCGGCCTAAGTAACCGGGTGTGTTTAGTTCGCGAAAAATTTTGGCTTTGGCCACTGTAGCACTTTCGTTTGTATTTGTCAATTAGTATGCAATCATGGACTAATTAGGCTCAAAAGATTTGTCTCGTGGTTTTCTACGAAACTGTGTAATTAGTTTTTTCGTCTACATTTAATGTTCCATACATGTGTCCAAACATTCGATGTGACGGGGAATCTTGAAAATTTGTGGGAACTAAACGTGACCTCACCTGCTTTCTTACTTTTGTTTCTTTAAATAATTATAAACAGTAGGGCTAAACCCCACGTTCTGATCTTTTAAGTAAAACAAAGACTGAAAGACGGTCAGACGGATCCCTCACCTACTTGACATGACAATTGACAGAAGCAATGCAGCGGAGAAGATGAGAGAGCACGACGTGCAGTGACCGGAGTAAAAGTGGTGCAGCGAGATGAGAACGAGCTCGACGTGCAGTGTCCGGAGTATTCGTTCTCTATACGTCTAGTTAGCCAGATTCTCTCCTCTATATTTAATTATTTTGCATATATCCATCTTCTATATCATCCTCTATCCACTCTATCTACTGTGGGACTCACTTGTCATTTTATCTAAATATATTCATGTGTGATCTAGTTTTGAAGGATTTATTGAGACGAATTTAATGATGCAATCGAAATTTAATTTGGATTTTTGGTTTGTAAGTTATAACATTTTTTCCTTTGTTTAGCTAGTGAGGCCCGCCACTGCCCACTATAGAGTAAGCACTGTATTACTCTAAATATAGAGTGAGAGAAAGATAGAATATCGTTTTAGAATACCTAATGTATCCGTTTTTACTTTAATTCATACCCTAAAGTTTTAAAGTATCCTGTAGAGCATCCTACTGCAGCCACTCTAACGAGGCTCCCGGCGGCGCCCGGTCGGCACACAGTTCTCGACGCGGAGTTCCGGACCCAAGGCCTGGCACGATGGGGATGGATAGGGATGGCCGGCTCGCGTTGGGTCCCTACTGCCAAATCGGTTCATAGGCTGGGCCCTTGTTTAGATTGAAGATTTTTTTAATCTGATGAATAGTATTATTTTCGTCTTATTTGATAAATATTGTTCAATCGTAGACCAACTAGGCTCAAAAGATTCATCTCGTGATTTTGAACTAAACTGTGTAATTAGATATTTTTTTTACCTACATTTAATACTCCATGCAAGCGGCTAAAAATTGATGTGATGGAGAGAGAGTGAAAAAACTTGGAATTTTGAGGTGATCTAAACATGGGCTGGGCCAGATACCAGTTTCAATTTTAGGGTGTGATTGGTTTGTCCTGTTAAATTTTAACAGGTGTTATCATGAGGTTAATCATAGGATATTCGATACTAATAATGAACTAATTAGACTTAATAAATTTGTCTTGTAAATTAATCTTAATTTATATAATTAGTTTCATAATTAATCTATATTTAATACTCTATGCATGTGTCTGAATATTCAATGTGATAAGTGTTAAAAAACTAGAGAACCAAACACCCCTTAACCAACCGAATCGCTTTACAGCCTGTTCGGTTGGGCTGGCTGGTGCTGGATTGGCTGGCTGCTGCTGGTGCTGAACCAGCCAGCCAACCAGCTGCTGGCAGCACCCAGCCAGCCACAACCAGCAAGTTTACAGCCACTTCAAATTGTTTAAATAACAGATGTCATTCCTTCTTCAAAATATGGCGCCAACACCAACATCCATTAAAAAAAATGGCGCCAACAAGCAGCTGCCAGCACCCAGCAAGACCATCTCAGTACAAAAAAAAAGGCGCCAACAGCAATCAGCATTCACAAAATGGCGCCAACCCACAACAGTACTTAGCTACTTCATACCACAGTTACCATCAACGTGAAATAACACCATACCTTAGTTACATAGCAGTTCATCAAGCTTGACTAGTTGTTGTGATTCAACAACTTACAGTAGTTCATAGCAAACATGGGATCAACCATCAATTCGCCCTACATACATACCTCACATGACAGTCCAGTCTCCACTCTTTACAACAAAAGAATCCTACAGAGCTAATGCATTAGCAAATTACTGCACCTTTACTCAGCTAATGTTACACTCCACATCACCGTTGAGATCCACTCCCTCAACACATTAATCGTTGTTCCGCGATTCGCCTCCACCCAGTCCGACATAGGATACGTCGGTGGATGTTGTCCATGTGTACGCCGCCACAAAAAATTATCCAATGCAAAGCATGAGACGATAATCCAGGCCTGCTTCTCCCTTGCACAGTATGGCACCTTTTCTAGAATCTGCCACCTTTCTTTCAAAACCCCAAATCGACGTTCAATGATATTGCGCTACTTGAAGAGTCCTCAGAACTGCTCATCTTCACAGTTCACACACAACGTTCTGTACAAATGCCAAGGTGTATGTTATAATCTCAATTTGAATATAAAAGCTGGTCAACATTTTTAAAAAGAATGTACCAGTAGGAACTCCACACTCAAGCAGGCATACCTCTATTTTGTAGGAAGGCCACAGTCTGTAACGTAGACCTGGATTCATAACAAAAGAAAACATGAAACATGGTTGCCAACTAAAATTATGTCTGCAGTAATAAAACATGGTTGTCAACTAAAATTATTTCTGAAAGCACACATCTCAAATTATTGCACACTCAGTTTGTTACAACCGCGAACATAGAACAAAGAAATAGTTCAAGACAAAGGTTCTTATTACAACAAACAAACAGTACATAACGATTGCGAAGTAAAACAACTAAAGCAGCATAAGGTGGAATGACGATCAGCTTCACTTCGAGTTGAGGGCAGCAAAGTCCCAGGACACCTTCACCCAGTTTAGGCGGCCTTCCTTAGTTTTGAGATCCAGAAACGCACGGCGGCGATGCTTGTTTAGGCAAAGGTTGAGGGCTTGCATGAAAACTACATCTTCCTCCTTGTAACCATCTGCCTCCAAAATTTCCTTTACTTGGGCTATCTCCGCTGCGTACTGGGCGTCTTCATGGCCTTGGCGCTTCCTAACACTCCTGATAACGTCGTTCAGGCCTTCAATGGTGTCATCAATGGAATGAGTCTTGCTACTCTTCTTGCGTGGACTGACGACCGAATGTTCCCGAGTGGATCTTTTGGAGGACTGACCAGCACTAGAGGGATGTAGGGGCTGGTCCGACAAGTGTTCAGGAGTCTGAGGGCTCGCACTTGGGGATGTCTGGTCAGGTTCGTGGCCTCCGGCAGGAAACAACTCCCCTCTGTCCCGTGGGGTGTGGCCAAGAATCGTGAACAATATGTCACAGCATTGGGGACGTTTGAACCTCTCATCAGGCGGTTGGCTACTTTCCTGCACGTGATACAGTGCTGGGCTTGTTAGTAATGAGTTAGTAAGAACCTAAATGGTTACAGAAGAGGCTACGGAAAAGGGTAAAGTTAGTACCCCGGGTTGTTGGTCAAACCAAGCGGGATCAGCAGTAACCTCACCAGTAACCGGGTCACGGCCAAGGCCAGTTTGGGTGTGACCATCGCGCCAAAGGAAATATTGCCGTTTGAGTTCATTATACTTGTTCTGAAGAGTCTTCTTGTCGTACCCGCGGCGTGTGGCCTCATTGAACTCACGCCAGATATTGGTCCACCCGAGACTGGATGGGGTGTGGATCTTATGGTTCCAGTAACAAAGCTCTTTTTGTTTGCGGACTAGGTCAAGAAACACGGCGCAGGTTGGGTCATCCCATGACGCTTTTTTGGGCATCTGATGCAATGTACGAAATTCCGTGGAATTATTTACATGGTTGGAATGGAAATAGGAAAATAGAAGGTAATAGCAGTACAGAAAAAATATTGTGGAAGGAAAAGGGGACTTGCCTTTCCGAGACGATTGAGGCGTTTTGAACGGAGGTTGTAGTGTCTGGCTTCAAGTGGAGAGCACGAAGACGTGGAAGACGATGCCAGTGTGGGCAATGTTCAGCGGCAGCGCATCCGGTACCAAGCGGAAACAGAACCTGTAACAGGAGAACGTCGGACTCAGATCCGGCTTTATCTTCTACTTGTGAAGATAGGTGCTTTACTATGAAAATACCATCAAATCGTGAGAAGTAAAGTATATTGACAATGCTGTTTTATCTTTTTGAACTAGGCCAAATTATATAACACTTTTGTACTTATATCTTCCGATCCATTATTAGAGAGTAGTGCTCACTGAAGTAGGCATCAATCATAATAGAATTGAGATCTTCATCAGAACGAACCATCCTTGAGACAAAGGCAAATGAAAAGAAAACCAAATCACATAGAAAACAAAAGCTCAAATAGACAATACTGCTATTTGAAGTAAAGCATCTAGTGGGTGATATAAAAAATATGTGCTAATTCGAAAGACTGCAAGTCATGCAAAGGTCCACAAGCACTGTCATAGAAAGACTCTCATTCCAGGGAAGTTGTGAGCGGAGAGCCAAAGCCCGGCTAATACCTCCTCCTATTGGGATTCTCTACTATAAAGGAAAGCACTCTCCGTATACACCCAAGCCTACTAAAGAACTAGCTCCCTATCTCTCTCTCTCAAGAAATTTCATACTCGAAGTTTGGTCGCTATCTGCTGAACTGAGATCTTACCCCTCTTATCCGTACTTGGCGACGGCTGAGACACGGGAAGCGTGCGATCCGGGGGTACCTTGGTGCCGGCGGTTGGGGTCGCTGGCGCCGGGACCTAGGAGCCGTTGCCGAGCTCGAGGTCGCCGCGGAGGCTGTTGACGGCGAGGGCCGGTCTGCACGGCAAGGAGAGGAGGCCGGGGATCAATTTGCTGAGCCACGACAGGTCCCGGCAACGCCGCGCTGACGGCCGCCGCGGGTCGCCGGCAAGGCCGCCGCGGGTCGCCGGCGGAGACGCGGAGGAGTAGGGAGTGACCGGAAACCCTAGGCAGTGTGCGCGATTTGGAAACGTTGAGGGAGCGGAGGATGAAGACGGGAAAGGACCGAGGACGGCGTGACCGGTCCTCCGCTGCTGCTGCATTTTTTAGCGAAATCAATCGCTGCGACGCTGCTGCTGGCTATCACCCGTTCGGCTGGTGCTGGGCTGCCGAACGGCTGGGCTGATCAGTCCAGCCAAATCCAGCCCAGCCAATCCAGCCCAGCCTACCGAACGGCTAGGGCTTGTTTAGTTTTAGGGTGTAAAGTTTTGGGGTGTCACATATGATGTTATATGGGAGTGTCGCATGGGATGTTCGAATACTAATAAAAAAACAAATTACAGAATCCGTCAGTAAACCGCGAGACGAATTTATTAAGCCTAATTAATCCATCATTAGCACATATGTTACTGTAGCACTTTATTGTCAAATCATGGACTAATTATGCTTAAAAGATTCGTCTCGCAAAGTAATCGCAATTTGTGTAATTAGTTATTTTTAGTCTATATTTAATACTTTTATGTACAAACATTCGATGGGATAGGGCATAAACTTTTGGGGAGGAAGGCCGGCCTAAGTAACCGGGTGTGTTTAGTTCGCGAAAAATTTTGGCTTTGGCCACTGTAGCACTTTCGTTTGTATTTGTCAATTAGTATGCAATCATGGACTAATTAGGCTCAAAAGATTTGTCTCGTGGTTTTCTACGAAACTGTGTAATTAGTTTTTTCGTCTACATTTAATGTTCCATACATGTGTCCAAACATTCGATGTGACGGGGAATCTTGAAAATTTGTGGGAACTAAACGTGACCTCACCTGCTTTCTTACTTTTGTTTCTTTAAATAATTATAAACAGTAGGGCTAAACCCCACGTTCTGATCTTTTAAGTAAAACAAAGACTGAAAGACGGTCAGACGGATCCCTCACCTACTTGACATGACAATTGACAGAAGCAATGCAGCGGAGAAGATGAGAGAGCACGACGTGCAGTGACCGGAGTAAAAGTGGTGCAGCGAGATGAGAACGAGCTCGACGTGCAGTGTCCGGAGTATTCGTTCTCTATACGTCTAGTTAGCCAGATTCTCTCCTCTATATTTAATTATTTTGCATATATCCATCTTCTATATCATCCTCTATCCACTCTATCTACTGTGGGACTCACTTGTCATTTTATCTAAATATATTCATGTGTGATCTAGTTTTGAAGGATTTATTGAGACGAATTTAATGATGCAATCGAAATTTAATTTGGATTTTTGGTTTGTAAGTTATAACATTTTTTCCTTTGTTTAGCTAGTGAGGCCCGCCACTGCCCACTATAGAGTAAGCACTGTATTACTCTAAATATAGAGTGAGAGAAAGATAGAATATCGTTTTAGAATACCTAATGTATCCGTTTTTACTTTAATTCATACCCTAAAGTTTTAAAGTATCCTGTAGAGCATCCTACTGCAGCCACTCTAACGAGGCTCCCGGCGGCGCCCGGTCGGCACACAGTTCTCGACGCGGAGTTCCGGACCCAAGGCCTGGCACGATGGGGATGGATAGGGATGGCCGGCTCGCGTTGGGTCCCTACTGCCAAATCGGTTCATAGGCTGGGCCCTTGTTTAGATTGAAGATTTTTTTAATCTGATGAATAGTATTATTTTCGTCTTATTTGATAAATATTGTTCAATCGTAGACCAACTAGGCTCAAAAGATTCATCTCGTGATTTTGAACTAAACTGTGTAATTAGATATTTTTTTTACCTACATTTAATACTCCATGCAAGCGGCTAAAAATTGATGTGATGGAGAGAGAGTGAAAAAACTTGGAATTTTGAGGTGATCTAAACATGGGCTGGGCCAGATACCAGTTTCAATTTTAGGGTGTGATTGGTTTGTCCTGTTAAATTTTAACAGGTGTTATCATGAGGTTAATCATAGGATATTCGATACTAATAATGAACTAATTAGACTTAATAAATTTGTCTTGTAAATTAATCTTAATTTATATAATTAGTTTCATAATTAATCTATATTTAATACTCTATGCATGTGTCTGAATATTCAATGTGATAAGTGTTAAAAAACTAGAGAACCAAACACCCCTTAACCAACCGAATCGCTTTAACTTGCGTTGCCTCGGCTTGTAGTCGATCGCCGATTGTGACACGCTGACGCTAGCACGACTACTGAATAGCTGAGTAAACAGTGTATAGACAGCCTACTACGCATTTTTCGTGCCCGCACGCGCTGCACTGTAGCCTACGACGGGTACGGTGTATAGACAGCCTTGGCGTCACTGTATCGCACACGAATTTGAGCCGAGACGTGATACGCGAGGGCACTCATAAACAGTGCCATCGGCGGCGACCAGAGTCACGTCCGTAGTTGCACGTACTACGTGGCGCCGTTGTCCGCCAGGCGCGCGCGGGCCACGCTTTCCGCCATCGGGCGGCTTGTGTGCCGCGCCCCGCGCTGCAATTGCGATTTGCCACGGAGCTGGACCGGAATCAATGCACAGAGGCACAGAGCTTAAGTGCTGGGCACCGGCCCATGCTCGACCGTGCGCCGGCGTACGTGCGCCCCCACCCGCGGCGTCCGGCTGGGGAAACCGCGAATCGCTCTCGCTCCCAGGTTTTCCGGCCGAAAACCACTGGCGATCGATCGTCATCTCCCCCACGAATGCCATACCGTTGCGGGCGGCCGCCGCTTTGTCGCTGGGGGCGCTGGGCACCGCCGCGGCCCAGGCGCCGCTGCTGTTCCAACTGAGGCGCCGGGTTGGCAAAGCGTACGTAGGTACTACTCCGTCATTTAATGTCTATTATCCAGAAAGTAAAGTATATCTGTGAGAGAAATACGGTTTTGCAGAGACAACATTTAACATTTAGGGACAGAGGCGGTACGCGCGACCGACCGGCCGTGATCTGGTGACCGGCGACGAGACCTACCGCGTACTATTACGCGGTACGCCCGCATGTGCCGACGTACGATCAGTTATTCGACCCGGCCGCCCGCCTCGGCTCGGCAGTCGGCACGCTCCGGCTCCACCATTGATCGCGATAGACGATTGGCCATGTCATGTCACAGTGTCACCGTACCTAAGGAATGTTCATTTCCGGCTAATGCCTCTTATTACACGATCGATCTATCGGTAAGTGGTGACGACCGAGGCGTACGTGAATAATCCGGCCGTAACGAAACGTACGTACGTGAGTGCAGGTAGCTAGCTGCACTGTCACACGGAACTACGGAACACATTTTGGTCTCGGGACGAAGGGGGACCACCAGTAGAAGAGTGAGTCGCCAAGCAAGCTAGCTACCAAAACACTGTACAGCCTTCAATTAACGTGCGTGCTCCAACTTTTGAGCACACGATGATGGTGTCTTTTACGTACTCGGCGGGACTAACCCAGCACGTGCCCGGGGCCGTATCCACATTTTTTTGCCTATGAATTCGGTTTCGCCACTATGTGCTGTCCAACAGTGGAAACAAGTACTCTACGTAATATCCGTCGATCGATCGTTGATGTACGTGAAATTTTGTCAACTGCACCTACATACTCCTGTACAATCTCTGCTACTGTGATTAGCATACGGAGTACATGTGCCTACTCGGTGCCATACACATCGGCCGATCCATTGGCCCGTTCGGTTATGCTAAAATTTAGTCTATGCTGATACTTATCCTAAAATATTGTGAGAAGAAAATACTATTCTATAACTGAAAAGTAGCTCAATCCAGTGCAGCAGCTTTATTCGCCTTCCGTCCTTGAAAACTACTCAACCGAATAGCAGGACGGCAGGAGGTCTCTCGTCGAGTCGTCGTGGTGGGCTGGTGGCGGTCAACAAAACCCTCAATTACCCAATTTCCTATCAGTTTTTTGTTTAGGATCTGCAATACTCCCTCAAATGCAGCAATTAGCATGCCTAAATGTGGATCTTTTGAGCATTTTCTATAGGGTTGAGGCTTTAAGTGTACTAGTTACTTGCTGTAACTCTGAAATGGTTCCCGTTTTTCACCATACATGTCTCATTGCGTAGTAAAAGTTCTCGGTATTATTTTCTGCAGTTTTTCTGTGCTATGGTTGATGGAATAGCAATTTTTTAGTTAAAAACTCTCTTGCATTGTTAAATGAACAGAAAGGCACTAGCTTGTCTCTGATACTGTAGCGTAGAGAGAGAATATTTCTTAAGTGCTTATAGTAGGATAAACTGTTGACATATAATCTTCGCTGCAGTGTAAGACTTGTAACTGGCCACTCTAGAAATGGTGGGACAGTGTTAGCACCTGTCGGCGCTAGAGAAGAACAGAAAGAATAGGAAATACAGTAATTATACTACGATGAACGATTAAAACTCAATTTAGGGTTTTACACTTTCTGTTCGTGTCTCTCTTCCTTCCTCTTACTATTTATACTCTGTCTCCTAGTTGATCCAGTTTGGGCTAACAACCCGCGAGTTGGGCTTCTTGACTCTCTTGGGCCGAGGCGTCGGCGGGCCGACAGGCGAGCTTGATGTTGTAGCTTCTTCTTCTGGAGCCAGTGTAGCGCTGCGAACAGTCCCCGGGTCTTGGCAACTGCTGGCGAAGGGTGATGAGCAGTTCCCAGGTTGCCAATTCCGGTGGAGTGTGCGACCACTGAATAAGACCCTGCTCCATGGGGTGGTCTCCAGAAGTCCAGCAATGCTGCAAAATACGAAGGGGCACCTAGAAAGCTTGCAGGTCAGATAGTAATGCAGATGATACCTGTTGATCCCCTGGTGAAAGCCTAAGTTTGGTTTTGGTTATTAATGACACCAAGTTGCTAATGCCATTGTGATTAAGTGAATTGAGCTAGGCATGGCAACATATGTGGCAAGGAGTGGTGGCCACAAGATCACAAAGAGATGGTGCATGGACATGAAATGACGATCATGGTGGAGATGCTCATGAAATGATGATCATGGTGATCAAGCATGAGGAGATGGACATGGAACAAAGTGATCAAGGCAAAGGTATAATAATAGGGTTTGTTTTTGCCGGTCTAAGATGAGTAGAGAAGTGATTGACCGGGTTTAGAATTGATAGCCGACTATCAAGAGGGGCAATCACGGTTAGCTCCTGAATCAAGTGCTACTAGGTCATCATCTTGAGCATATGCATTATGATCTAGTAGAGAGATAACTAACGCCTTGTAAAAAGATTGTGAAAATGCTAACACACATGTACATGGTGATGTACACTTGGTGGTGTTAGCACATTTGTGAAGGCAGTGGAGTTTGAGCGGTAGAGAGGGGTTTGTGGTCCTCTCTCAGGATTCAGGCGTTTTCGAGGAAATAAAATAACTATTTTCCTTTACGCTGGAAGTGGGAAGAAGTAGCGAAGTCACGGAAGTGTTTTGTACTGAAAAGCACGCATTAGACGCGGTCTTCGGTAGCATCGGACGCTGGCCTGGCGTCTGACGTCTAACTCTAGCTTGCGGAGCGCTGGCGGCCGTGCATCAGACGCCCTGACGGTGAAACTTCGGACACGTGACATCAGCGTCTGTTGGCGTGGGCGTCAGCTGTGAGCAGAGGCGACAGAGGAGCGTGGAGCACCTGACGCTGGAGTGCGTCTGTTGCCACACCAACGAACGCGTTTGTTGCGAGTTCAAGTGTTTCCGACCCTCTCTGGACTACGTCTGTTACATCGTCGGACGCGCGGGCTCGCAGCGTCAGTCGTGTCTAGTGTTCACAAAATCGACCGTTGGTTCTTTAAAGTGGTTGGACGCATGGCGCTTCGTGGTGCATCGGACGCGGTAGCACGTGTCTGTTGCGTAGGCATCAGACGCGTCTGATGCCCCCGATCAGGTTGCTGTGAGGATGTAACACCTCTGGGTGTTAAGCATGCATTCACATCCTAAATCATGAGCATTTGCATTTAATGCATGATCATCATCACATGTAAGTTAAGTTAGAAGTTATTTAAAACGGTGATAATCATGTTTGAGCTCTGAGTTTGGTAAAAATCCTAGGAAAAAGTGGTAAAAATTTATGGAGCTATAACTTTAAATAACTTAGAAATAATTAGTATGATTTTTGGAGCAAGTTTTGTATTCAAAATCTTCCTAAATTGTGCTTCTAAAAATATTTCAGAAAATTGAGTTTTCATTTAAAAATTTGACTTTAAATCATCAATTCAAAATCTATTTAGAATTTTGAAAAGTGCCCTAAATGAAAGTTGTAGAGAATAAAATTTTGAACAACTTTTGTTTTGGGGACAATTTGTGAAAATGTCTTTTTCATCTTCAAAATTTGAATTTGAATCAAATAATAAAATCTGGAATTTTATTTAGAAAAAGAAAAACGGTTTCTTACCTTAACGGGCCGCCGCTCCACTTCCGGCCCAGCGGCCGTAGCAGCCCGCGCCCGCACCGTGTCCGCGCCTGCCTCCATCCGCCCGCGCGTGCGCTCGACGCCATGGCGCCGCGGCAGACGCCGGCCGTCGCGTGGCCGTACATCGCCGACACCGCGCGCCACGCGCCCTCCGGTGGCCCCCGCTGCCCGCGCTTACCCCCGCCAGAGCCGCCTCCTCCCTCTCCACTCGCTCATTCCTCCTCTCTTTGCCTCACAGCAGCGCTCCAGCAGCAGCCGCGCGGCCACCACGCCATTGCCGGCTCTCGAGCTCTGCCACCGCCGTTGCCGCCGCCCCGGCTCACCGCCACAGCCTCCGTCTTCCTCCTCGCTTCGTCTTCTCGACGCGCGTCCCGTGCTCACCACTAACCGCGAGGATTCGGCCTCTAAGCCACGGTAATGGCTCGCCGGAGTTCCGGCCGAGCTCACCGGAGTGAACCGCTCCGTGGACTTCACCCCTCCATCCTCCTTCTCGCTCACTTCTCGAGCGCCGCATTCGCGCGGTGAAGCTCGCAGACCACACCGCGCGGCCCCTCTCGGTCGGTGTTGGCCGGCCGACGGCAGGCCGAGCCACCGCGCCGCCATGCACGCCGGCGAGCTCGATGCCGAGCTCGTCTGGCCACATGCGAGGCACCCTCGGTTTCGCCTCTCCACGGGGAAGCCGCTGGTGGTGACCTCACTGTCGGCGAGCTCACCGGCGGCGAGAACCGCGCAGTCAGCGCTTCCCTCTCCTCCGTGTGGCCGACACGTGGGGTCACGGGCCCACCTGTCTGCCTCCTCTCACGCTCGCGTGTGCACTGCACCGGGTGCATCCAGCATTTTCAGCGGCTGCAGTTAAATGGATTTTTGAAAATGATTTTTTTAGAAATTGTTAAAAGGGTTTCTAAAATCCATAACTTGCTCATTTTAGCTCCAAAAATTGTGAAACAAATTTTGTAGTGTTTCTCTGGACTAGATCTACAGTTTAAAAATATTTCATGTCAAGATTTAAATACTTTACTGTAGAGTTTTTATTTAATCACTAAAACTGCTGTTTTCTTGTTAAATATGTAGTAAATCACAGAAAGCTCAGAAAAATATGGTTCCACTTGCTATAATTTTCTTTTGTGATGTACTTGCTAGGGAAAATATATGTCATTCATGTTCTGTGGAAAAATCTTGAGTTGTAGTACAAGTGTTTAATATTGCTAATAATTGTTATTTTTGCTAGAGAGAAAAATATGAATAAAACATGCATGTAATAATTTTATATGGTGATTGTTTATTGTGAAGAATGTAGGAAAAATGTTAAATCTATTATTTGATACTTTTCGTAGTATAAAGTATTTTTATGCTCATTTTTAGGCCCTAGCTTGTTATTTTGGATAGACAGTTCTAGTAATTCAAATGCAACGAAATTTTTGTGGTATGCTAGATTAGATGATAGAAAGCTACTGTAATTTTCTCAGATTTTTCTGTGCTACCAAAATAGGTGTTTCTGTTCAAACCTAGTTGCAATTAGGGTTTTATTTAACCTTGTTAATGCATGACTTGTAAATAGGATTTTGCTTTAGTGTATCTTTGAAGCATTTAATAAAATATGCTGGCTTAGCATGGTAGTGGTAGAAGAGAATGCAGTAGATGACATATGCTTATAGTCTGTATTCTTGGATGATGTTGACTACCTTGTAGAAGAAATGTATTCCTACTTTATGAAATAAAGTGAACCTAATTATCCGCATTTCATTCATCATGACCATTACATGTCATTTTCGCAATGCACCTAGGCATAAGCACTTATACGATTGCATCATACAGGATCGCAGGAAGTAACGCGGTAGCAGTTCCTGAGGAGCCGGAAGAGCAGCCCGAGGAGCAGGAAGTGCCCGAAGCCAACGAGAAGGTCGGTGAGGATCTTCCGGAGTGCCCAGACCACCGTCCGAGCTCTTTCGAGAGAGGCAAGCCCCGGAGCATTTCTCTCCCCCGGTTTACAAATATTTTATTAATGCTTTACTTTAACTGCTGCATTATGTTTAGGAGTTGTTTGCAACCGTTGCTGCATTATACCTTGTCTACTCCATTCTACCCTATCCTTGTCACCCTGTTATCCGCAGTCAAGTAATTGCTTAGCTTGCTTAGACCGGTAGAAGTCGGGTGATTTCCTATCACCTGCGAGCTATAGGTGTTTACTTGGATCTGCTTGAGAAAAGATGTCGTCAGGAAATAACTAAGTGTTAATGTGAAATCGAGACCAGACGGAAACTTGCAGGGTTTCGACTGTAGTGTTTTCCATCTGTGTCGATTAAGGACCGACCGTTGTTGGGCCTCGAGTCATGTTGAACGCATGCCTTACATTTAGCTGGCCGAATAATGTACCTTTCGACCGCGAAGCTAGGAGATTATTCGGGCCGAGTGGATTGCCCACAACGCACTGTACCGGAGCAGTAGTGGCAGGATACGGGGGCGCGATGATAAGGCCAAAGAGCAGTCGGGCGGCCCCCGGGTACATGTGGTTCCTGGCAAGCTCGCGACTTTACCTGAATGGTTGACTCGGTGACCAACACCTCCCTTTAGCGGGTGAGTGAGGTTTGTGTGAGGAATAAATTACCAGCTGGTTAATAATCGATTCGAATCGCCATCGTTCACTGGATAGTGAGCACTTGACTTGAGCTACTTCATCGTAGTAATGTTGATGGAATACTTGGACAGTTATACGAAATATGACATAATGGAAGTTGTTAATGATCATTGGTTATCATTACCTGTTTAATTACATGTTACTTTAGTACAGGTGCAAATGTAGTTGACAGGTTAATAAAGATTTAACTTGATGCAAAGCTTTTGTAAAGATTCTCTAAATACTAAAAATGCCTTTTTGCAAATGAGTCAGCTACCCCACCAGACAGCCTGTCATGATTCCTTGGTGTCTTTTATTTTTGGTTCTATCGGGTAAGTCTAGCTGAGTATCTTCTCGTACTCAGGGCTTTTGAAAGTCCTTTGTTTGGTGTTGGTAATTAGTGACAATGCTTAAGTACTAATCCTATGCCTAAGTTGTATGTAGCATATGAGGATTAGTACATTTCAAGGTTGGTGGCAAGATGGACATGGTGATCATGATGGCCACACTTGGATTTGGACGCAACCCTACATGATCAAGGCAAAGGTATATGCTTAAGGGTTGTGTTTTAGTAACCAAGACAGCTAGTGGGTGTGGTTACATTATAGGATAGATAGCCGTACTATAAAGAGGGGAATAACGCGGCTATTGAACTCCTAAGTGCCTCTAGGTGTGCATTTCATGATCATATGCATTTGGATAGAACTAATATCGCCTCGAGAAATGATTGTGAAAATGCTAACACACTCACACATGATGAGATCACTTGGTGGTGTTAGCACGTTTGCGAAGGCGGTGGAGTTTGAGCGGTAGAGAGGGTTTGGGGTTGAAACGACTATTTTCCACTACGCCGAAAGTCCGAAAAAGAAACAGAGGCGAACGGAGGTCACAGAGGTGACCGGACGCTGAACCGGACGCGGTCTTTGCATGACCGGACGCGTCCGGTCAATGTTCAATGTCTGCGTGGATTTTAGTTTGATGATCGGACACGAAGCACGTCCGGTCACAGTCGATCGGACGCGTTCGGCTGTTCAGGGAGCTTACTGGACTCTAACTGGATGCTGGCACTGTCGCGTCCGGTCATTTTCTTCAGCGCGTCCGGTCACTGTTTCGTTGAGCGCTGCTCAGGCGACCAGCGCGTCCGGTCACTCACGGGACCAGCGCGTTCGGTCATTTCCAGCGTGTCCGATCTGTGCGATGAGCGCGTCTGGTCGTTGCTTCGCAGTTAGCCGTTGGGCGACCGGCGCGTCCGGTCCGTTGGACCAGCGCGTCCGGTCAGTGCTTCGTGACTTAGCCGTTGTGTGACCGGTGCGTCCGGTCAGTTGGACTAGCGCATCCGGTCAGCACGATTTCAGCTGTTTAAGTTTCTAACGGCTCTATTCGAAGGGGTACGTCTATAAGTACTCGTTGGCCGGCTCAAGGCTCCATCTCTCGAACATTTGACATACTTGTGAGCACTTTGAGCTAAGCAACTCCCCTCCCACTCGTCTCTCTTGCTTCTTTGCATATTCGAAGTGAGATTGAATGATCTAAGTGCATTTGCATTACGAGATTGCATCTAGTTGGCACTTGGTGGTTGATTTGCTGCGGGATTCTGTAGGGTCGAGATGGCGGACTAGAGGGGGGGTGAATAGTCCTTTCTAAAACTTAAACGTGTTGGCTAACCAAAACAAATGCGAAATTAAACTTATCGGTCTAGCTAAGACTACACCCCTCTAACTAAGTTCACAAGCACCTCACAAAGATCCTAATTAAGTAACTAAGGTGCTTTCCTTAGCAAGAGATCTCCTATTTAATTCTAGAGCAAGGTCACACAAACCTATGCACTAGTACTTTGCAAGCAAGAGGGAGCTCCTACACAATTCTAGTAAGCAAAGCGCACAAAGCCTAAGCTCACTAGCAATGCTCAATAACAAGGCAACTAATGCCAAATTAGAGAGCACAAATCACTTAGCTACACAAACTAAGCAATGTGACTAACAAGGTTACACAAACCAAATTAGTCACGCAAGGGGAAGCTTCTAGCTACACAAGCAAGAAGACAACTAGCAAGCTACACAAGCAAACTAGTTACGAGAGCAACTACACAAGCACAAGTATATATGAAAGTAAATACAAGCTTGTGTTGCATGAATGCAAACCACCGAGAAGAGTAGACAAAGTTGACACGGTGTTTTTCTCCCGAGGTTCACTTGGTTGCCACCAAGCTACGTCCCCGTTGTGTCGACCAACACTAGGATGGTTCCTCGGTGTGACCCTCAAGTCACTTACCCCTCAAGGCACGCCCCGCAAGGCACCGCAAGACACCACTCTCAAGTGAGGTAACTCAATGACACGCTCAACTAGAGTTGCTCTTCGCGATCCCCGCGGGGTGAGCACAATCCCCCTCACAAAGCTTCTCCGGAGCCTCGCACAATCTTCTTGCGAGCTTCGACGGAGCCACAAGCCACCAAGCCGTCTAGGAGGTGGCAACCTCCAAGAGTAACAAGCACCACCGGCTTGCAACACGATCACCTAGTGCCACTCGATGCAACCTCACGATGCAATCGCACTAGAATCGCTCTCTCACTCGATCCGATGAACACTATCAAGCATGAGTGAGTTAGAGGGCTCCCAAGCACTACCACACAAGCCACCAAGGCTAAAGTGTGCTCAGCTGCCGGCCAAGGCCGGCCACAAGGTCTATTTATAACCCCACAGTCAAATAGAGCCGTTGCACACACTTGTCCGTTTTCTGCGGGAGCACCGGACGCGCCGGTCGTGACACACCGGACGCGCTCAACCGCGTCCGGTGCCCCTGCGACGTCCACGTGTTCACCAATTTCAAATTCGTCCGTTAGATCCTCCAACGGTCACTGTGCGCCAACGGTCAAACGACACACCGGACGCGCTGTTGGGAACCACCGGACGCACCGGTGCGCACAGTTCCCGCGCGCGCGAAGACATCACCGGACGCGCTCCTCGCAACCACCGGACGCCACAGTACCCGCGTCCGGTGCGAGTCCAGTAAGCGCCCGAGACCACCGGACGCGTCCGATGGTGTGTCACCGGACGCGCACCGCGTCCGATGACTTCGTGACTCGCTGTTCGCCAGACCGGACGCGCCGGTCCCGTGGGTCACCGGACGCGCCGGTGTCAAACCCTAGCCCGCGCGCCTGATGCCCGCGCTGCACTGACCGGACGCGCCGGTCCACAGTGACCGCGTCCGGTGCAGCGTCCGGTGCGGCGTCCGGTGCTCCGTCCAGTCACTTCCGTGACCGCGTTCGCCTCCGTTTCTTTTCCGACTTCCGGCGCAATGGAAAATAGGCATTTCACTTCTCCGAAATCGCCTGAATCCCACGCTCGCACGCTCGGCGGGAGGGAGAGAGGAACCCAAACCTCTCTATACCCGCAAACCACAGCGCGACCAACGCCACCTTTGCAAATGTGCCAACACCATCAAGTGTACATCTCCATGTGCTTGTGTGTTAGCTTTTTCTCAATCATTTTCAAAGGAATTAGGCACTCAACTTGCCTCGCCACTTGATCCTAACACGTATGCACAGTTAGATCGCTCAAGTGGCACTAGATGACCGATATGCAAACAAGTTTGCCCCTCTTGATAGTACGGCCATCTATCCTAAACCCGGTCATAAACTTCTCTACACACCTATGACCGGTGAAATGGAAATGCCCTAGGTTATACCTTAGCCTTGCGCATTCCACTCCATCTCCTCCGACATTGATGCAACACATGCACCAACCAATCACCAAATGATATGATTCACTTCATATCATCACGTGACCGTATTGGTTCATCGATCTTGACCTCACTTGCTCTTCACCGTTGCATTGGTCCGTCGGCGCCAAGTCTTGCCCAAGCTTCACCATCGCATGGTCCTTCGCTTCGAAGCCTCAACTTGCCCTTCACCTTCACAACCGGTCCTTCGAGCCAAGCCTCATCTTGATCTTCTCCATCTTGGTCACATGACTCCATGTCATGTCTCATATGCAATGAGCTCCTTCATGACACCATCACATGTGGACTAATCTCCTGTGTATCTCACATAACCACATATTAGTCCACCTAAGTTGTCACTCAATTACCAAAACCAACCAAGGACCTTTCAATCTCCCCCTTTTTGGTAATTGATGACAACTCTACAAAGATATGGAAATTATGCTTTTTCAAGCTAGCACTTCACACAAGTGTAAATTGCTAACTTGTTTTGGATTTAATGTTACTTATCCAACTTTTAAGCTCCATGTCAAGATTTGGATAAGCACCATAAAATCCGACTTGGTAGTGATAACTCCCCCTACATATGTGCTCAAATGGTTTGGTTTCAAGCTTGCACATATGCATAAATATGAAATTTGTGGGAGGGTTAGCACTACTAAGTGATGCTAAGGTGTATAGAATAAACCTTTGTAGCTCGGTACCAATTAGTAGCTTGATACCATTTGAAAATCACAAGTTTGCCATCATCCTTAGCATCACGAGTAGCTAGACATCAAAAACACTAGAAACCCCGTGAGATCACATTATAAGCATGGTTCTAGTTTTTGCATAATAATCACAAGTCTAGCTAACATCCTATGCATGCTAGTTATCAGATCATCATTCAAGTTCTATAACTAGCATACACCACACAAGCAAGCATATTGAATTTAAGAACTTATGCAATGCAAGCAAGCACATGAATTATGCACATATCAAATATAATCAATCAAAGTTCATGAGCTTGCTCCCCCTACTTGTGTGCTTTCTTTGTCCAAGAATATTTGATCCCCTTACATTCTTCAATGTTGCTCCCTCTTTGTCCATGTCTATGTCCAATATCATCTATCTCTCTCCCAAAGCAATCTCTCCTCAAAAGGAAATCTTGCATATCTTTGTCCAACTTCTCCCCCTTTGTCATCAATTTCCATAAAAGGTGATCTTCTTAATTGATACAAAGACTTGCATTAGAGTAGATGGTTGAGACTTGAATATTGCATTTTTGATGGACATTACCACATATGTTGGAATGACAAACTTTATGGTTGCTCTTGAGATTCCACATAGGATCTTTGACCTTGATACCAATCGGTGGGGCTTCTCCCCCTATGTCATAGCATGTGTCATTCACTTGAGATATCACTTGAAGATGAGGGTAGCATTGCTTGATTTGATCACTTAAAGTTGAGGATCACTTGTGAAACCATCGTCTTGCATGAATGATACCACGTGAAGATACCATGAGTAGGAATGTGATACCATTTGAAAGAATTTTCTAGTATGGATCCACTTTGAAGGATTTGGCAATAATATTCACTTCTTGAACATTTGCTATCTTCATGAGTACCATTTGTAAGATATCACTTGTAGATCATTATCTAGACACCACTTGTACATACCACTTGGAAGATCAATTTGAGTCTAGATACCACTTGAAACAAACTAGATATCTATTTTCATTGTTGTCTTGTGCTTGTACTCTTATCATTGTCATGAGCTTCTTGTATGACTTGAACTATGTTGATTTGCCTAAGATTCCAAGTCCGGTTTTGATCCAATGACAAGCTTCTTCACACCTTATGCTAAGGGTTATCTTGTCAATGTTGTACTTGTCATTTGTTAGCAATCCAAACTAGATCAAGTACTTGGGTTCACTAGCTCATGAACAAATTCATACTTATACCACTAGGTCAATTAACCATTCAAACAATAGTGGTAGACTATGAATTTAAACTTTTCATTTGTTATGCATGATCCTAATAAACATGTACTATATGCACTAACGGCATACTAGTAAAGGATGATATGATCATGCACATTACAATGATACCTTTGCTATATTGGAGTAGAGGATAGTCACATAGATTCCAATTCATTACTCCAATAGCAATGTGAAGTCCAATTTATTGCTTGGTGAAGACCAATCATCATAGATAAATCCATTCTTCACCCATATGAAATGAAAACCACTAATGATCAAGTACACTTTCTTGTTGTGGTTGGCTTGCTTTATTATATCATCTTTGCTTGTATGAGAGAACTACTTAGAATACCACTTGAAATACATGACTAGCTCTCTTTTGGGTGTTGCTTGCTTTCTTGATCAACCCTTTTGATTGCTTCAACTAAGCATCACAAGTTCCTCGGATCACCACTTCCATGTTAGCCTTCCAAGTCCCAAACTTGGTTTTACCTACACACGGCGGCAAGCCCCTCACTAGGGAGAAGTGACCTTTCTCCAAAGAACCACTCTTGATACTCACTTGAAATGATATAGTTTGATTGATCCAAATGATGAACTCAATCTTGATGAATAATCCTTGAATCTACATTTGAGTCCAACTCTTTCTACTTGTTTAAGTCCTTTTCTTTCTACCAAATGATCTCTAATCATCACTAGAACTTAAACTTCATCTTCATCTTAAGTTTGATCTTGATCTTCAAATTGAGTACCAAATAAGTACACCAAGTACATTCCACAATCAAATGTTCTTGTACTCATTGCTTTTCATGCTTATAGATCAATCCAAAACCAAACTTAGGTACCTCAACCACTTATAAACAAGTTTCCAACTTGAGGACCTTTCAATCAAAGTGACTCTAGATTAATCCAACAATTGTCACTTTTCTTGGCAGATTCTGTACCCTTCAAAGAATAATTCATATCTCACAATGTACGGATCTAAATGCCATGAAATTTGGTGGAGATGTGCTTCACTAAGTCATTTAGCAACTGTAAAAATTTGAACTTCTTTTGACTTCTAGATTGCTACTAGATTTCAAATTTTCCACCACTGCTACATGCTGAAAACTGCTGCACTATAGCTGACAAGATGCACTTCAAAACCGAAGCAACCCTTATCCACTTCTCATACAGCATCTTCTATCATAAGTGTAGAGCATGTATACCAAATTTCAAGCCAATCCAAATAGATTTGATCACTCAAACATGGCTAAGATCACTGCTAGCTCAGATTTTTAATATAGGACAGATTTCAAAACATGAGCTATTCTTCATCAAAAGTGAATCAAACTTGAAACTAACTTGTTTGAATACTTTCATAAGATATATATCCATTCAATCCACTTACTAAAGGTCATCTCATGAACTTATCCAACCCAAATCAATCCAAACTTGATTGCTAAGCATTTAATCCATTCAATCATCTCATAGCAAGCAACATTGCACATTTATCCAATTCAATCAACTCATATGCACCCAAATGAAATAATCAACAAGAGATATACCTTGGTTAGCTCATGATTATTCATAGCAAGCTTTCAACTTGAACATTTGCAAGCCATCAAATAATTCCAAGAAATCATCCACAACTTGATCATGACACTTGTATGTTGTAGTACTTTGGACTTCACTCATTTTGACTTGGCATTGGGATAGAATTGCAATAAGCTTCAATACTTGAGTCAATATATAATGATAAATATGAAATCAATTTGAGTCAAGCCTCCAATGCCATGGTACCTACACACATTCATCCACTTTTTGATGGTACCCAAACAAGTTTGGGTCCTCTCAAGTTAGGTGCAACATACTTAGACATTGCCTTAGTATGAGTAGCGGGATGTTTTACAATAGCAACCATAGAGGTACCATTTACATCCTTTCTAAGCACATTAGTATCATCAATTAAAATATGCTTAGAAGTGTTACCTAGGGGACATGAATGTGCCATGTGTCCCCTTTCCCGGCATGAGTAGCATCTTCTCTTTGATTGAGCCTTTTCTTCTTTGCTCATATGATGCTCTTCATTCCCTTGCCTCTCATGAGTTGCTTGAGCCTTCTTCTCAAGCTTGGTAGGACACCTCGAGGCGAAGTGTCCTATGTCTCCACATTTGAAGCACTTGATGTGAGCATGTACTTTCTTCTCATCTTGATTCTTGCTCATCATCTTGACATCTTGAATTTGCATTGGATGTCTTGCTTTTCCACCCCTTCTTGTTTTCTTCTTCTTCATCAAGTCACCATCATCTTCATGGTTGATCTTGATTTGCTCTTGGGGTGTCTTCTCTTGCTCAACTAGTGGCTTTGGTTGAGGCTTTACTTGTTGCTTCACCAATTGCTTGGTTGGGCACATTGAGGTGAGATGACCCCAAGTGTGGCACTTGAAGCACTTGACATGCTTGAGCCTCTCTTCTTCCTTCATCTTCTTGAGCTTCTCAATGTTTGGGCATCCATTAGCAAGATGTCCCGCTTCATGGCATCGATAGCACATGGAATGCGAGAGCTTCTTTTGGAGTAGCCTCTTCATCCTCTTTTCTTGCTTTCTTTCGCCCCTTGTCATTTTCTTCTTGAAGCCAAGGCCACTTTTGTCACCAACGTTTCTTTGAGTCTTCATCATGTGCTCAAAGGTGACTTTTGAGTTGTAGCACTTCTCTAACTTGTTGCTCAAATTCTTCACTTTACTTTTAAGCTCATTGTTCTCCTTCAAGAGGTTAGTCTCACAAGACATAGAAGTAGAACAAGCATTTAAATGTGAAGAACATGGCTTATCTAATAAATCATCACAAGAGGTGGATACATGCTTCTTGCCTACATCACAAGGGTTAGTCATATGTGATTGATCATTTGACCCAAATGATGAGCTCTCACTAGATTTGGTTTCTTCATTAGAAAGTTTCTTAGTGAGTAAAGCATGCTCTTGTACCAAGTTATCATGAGCAACACTAAGTTTCTCATGAGCCAATTTTAGCTCCTCATGTGAACAAGTAGTAACATAAAATAGATGCTTTTGTTGTTCACATGTGGTTTTTAGAAATGAGTTTTCATTTTTCAATTTACTTGTTTTTGCCATCTCATTTCTTAGGAACTTTGAGAGTTTATATAGAAGCTCAAAATTTGGACCATCACAATCAACAACAAAACCACCAATAGATACCTTAGTGTCACCATGTGACATGGAACAATGTGGTGATGTTGAAGAGCTTGTTGAAGCATCACTCTCATAGCCATCATCTTCACCATCAAGTGTGCATGGAGTAGAATCATTGCTTGCATCACTTGTGGCATTATTATTTTTCTTGTCAAGTGATCTTGTGATATGATCATCTTTGTCATCACTTGACCGTGAGGTGGAGCAATCCTTCACAACTACCTTGTTGTGGTCATGCTCAACATTCTCATGCGTCTCTTCCTTGGGCTCATCATCATTGGAGATCACCCCATATTTCTCATTTAGAAACACCCAAATTTCATGGGCGGACTCGAAGTCTATGATCTCATGAAATATGCTACTATCCATAGATCGATAAAAAACATTAGTAGCTTGGATATCGAGATGTAGGCATTTACTTTGCGCTTGAGTTGCATTCTTTTTATCAATTGCAAAGGAAAAGCCCACATCTATGATCCACCACAATTGAGGAGAAATAAACTTAAAATTGCATGTCATCCAATTTCTCCACCGTGCAAAGTGTGTGCCATCAAAAATATGTGGACACTCAACATCTAGCCCATAAGCCGCCATCCTCTCGGGTCGGTGAAGACCACAAATGAGAGACCCGGCTCTGATACCACTTGTAGGGTCGAGATGGCGGACTAGAGGGGGGGTGAATAGTCCTTTCTAAAACTTAAACGTGTTGGCTAACCAAAACAAATGCGAAATTAAACTTATCGGTCTAGCTAAGACTACACCCCTCTAACTAAGTTCACAAGCACCTCACAAAGATCCTAATTAAGTAACTAAGGTGCTTTCCTTAGCAAGAGATCTCCTATTTAATTCTAGAGCAAGGTCACACAAACCTATGCACTAGTACTTTGCAAGCAAGAGGGAGCTCCTACACAATTCTAGTAAGCAAAGCGCACAAAGCCTAAGCTCACTAGCAATGCTCAATAACAAGGCAACTAATGCCAAATTAGAGAGCGCAAATCACTTAGCTACACAAACTAAGCAATGTGACTAACAAGGTTACACAAACCAAATTAGTCACGCAAGGGGAAGCTTCTAGCTACACAAGCAAGAAGACAACTAGCAAGCTACACAAGCAAACTAGTTACGAGAGCAACTACACAAGCACAAGTATATATGAAAGTAAATACAAGCTTGTGTTGCATGAATGCAAACCACCGAGAAGAGTAGACAAAGTTGACACGGTGTTTTTCTCCCGAGGTTCACTTGGTTGCCACCAAGCTACGTCCCCGTTGTGTCGACCAACACTAGGATGGTTCCTCGGTGTGACCCTCAAGTCACTTACCCCTCAAGGCACGCCCCGCAAGGCACCGCAAGACACCACTCCCAAGTGAGGTAACTCAATGACACGCTCAACTAGAGTTGCTCTTCGTGATCCCCGCGGGGTGAGCACAATCCCCCTCACAAAGCTTCTCCGGAGCCTCGCACAATCTTCTTGCGAGCTTCGACGGAGCCACAAGCCACCAAGCCGTCTAGGAGGTGGCAACCTCCAAGAGTAACAAGCACCACCGGCTTGCAACACGATCACCTAGTGCCACTCGATGCAACCTCACGATGCAATCGCACTAGAATCGCTCTCTCACTCGATCCGATGAACACTATCAAGCATGAGTGAGTTAGAGGGCTCCCAAGCACTACCACACAAGCCACCAAGGCTAAAGTGTGCTCAGCTGCCGGCCAAGGCCGGCCACAAGGTCTATTTATAACCCCACAGTCAAATAGAGCCGTTGCACACACTTGTCCGTTTTCTGCGGGAGCACCGGACGCGCCGGTCGTGACACACCGGACGCGCTCAACCGCGTCCGGTGCCCCTGCGACGTCCACGTGTTCACCAATTTCAAATTCGTCCGTTAGATCCTCCAACGGTCACTGCGCGCCAACGGTCAAACGACACACCGGACGCGCTGTTGCGAACCACCGGACGCACCGGTGCGCACAGTTCCCGCGCGCGCGAAGACATCACCGGACGCGCTCCTCGCAACCACCGGACGCCACAGTACCCGCGTCCGGTGCGAGTCCAGTAAGCGCCCGAGACCACCGGACGCGTCCGATGGTGTGTCACCGGACGCGCACCGCGTCCGATGACTTCGTGACTCGCTGTTCGCCAGACCGGACGCGCCGGTCCCGTGGGTCACCGGACGCGCCGGTGTCAAACCCTAGCCCGCGCGCCTGATGCCCGCGCTGCACTGACCGGACGCGCCGGTCCACAGTGACCGCGTCCGGTGCAGCGTCCGGTGCGGCGTCCGGTGCTCCGTCCAGTCACTTCCGTGACCGCGTTCGCCTCCGTTTCTTTTCCGACTTCCGGCGCAATGGAAAATAGGCATTTCACTTCTCCGAAATCGCCTGAATCCCGCGCTCGCACGCTCGGCGGGAGGGAGAGAGGAACCCAAACCTCTCTATACCCGCAAACCACAGCGCGACCAACGCCACCTTTGCAAATGTGCCAACACCATCAAGTGTACATCTCCATGTGCTTGTGTGTTAGCTTTTTCTCAATCATTTTCAAAGGAATTAGGCACTCA
The DNA here is from genome assembly GCA_038087645.1 of Saccharum hybrid cultivar R570. Lineage (NCBI taxonomy): Eukaryota > Viridiplantae > Streptophyta > Magnoliopsida > Poales > Poaceae > Saccharum > Saccharum hybrid cultivar. Next base: position 3,051,067 of record JAQSUU010000100.1, read on the forward strand.
ACTTGCCTCGCCACTTGATCCTAACACGTATGCACAGTTAGATCGCTCAAGTGGCACTAGATGACCGATATGCAAACAAGTTTGCCCCTCTTGATAGTACGGCCATCTATCCTAAACCCGGTCATAAACTTCTCTACACACCTATGACCGGTGAAATGGAAATGCCCTAGGTTATACCTTAGCCTTGCGCATTCCACTCTATCTCCTCCGACATTGATGCAACACATGCACCAACCAATCACCAAATGATATGATTCACTTCATATCATCACGTGACCGTATTGGTTCATCGATCTTGACCTCACTTGCTCTTCACCGTTGCATTGGTCCGTCGGCGCCAAGTCTTGCCCAAGCTTCACCATCGCATGGTCCTTCGCTTCGAAGCCTCAACTTGCCCTTCACCTTCACAACCGGTCCTTCGAGCCAAGCCTCATCTTGATCTTCTCTATCTTGGTCACATGACTCCATGTCATGTCTCATATGCAATGAGCTCCTTCATGACACCATCACATGTGGACTAATCTCCTGTGTATCTCACATAACCACATATTAGTCCACCTAAGTTGTCACTCAATTACCAAAACCAACCAAGGACCTTTCAGATTCTTGTTTCTCTTGGTGGTTGCCGCCACCTAGACGGCTTGGAGCAGCTTGGAGGCGTTGGCAAGAGTTGGTGATTGTTCTTGGCCACCTCCGGTGATTATGAGGGGTTTGTGCCTACGCCGGCGAAGCGCCAAAGGCAACATTAATAAATTGCTTCGTGTCATTGCAACCTTTTGCCATTTGGTAGGTTCTTGTGGCGCCTTTTGAGAGGCTCGGTGTGTGACCGATTAGCCACCGAACCACGTGGTGAAGAGGGACACAACGGGGACTAGCGTGCCGGCAAGCACGTAAACCTCGGGATAAATCTTCGTGTCATCATTCTTATTGTGTTTGATTGATCCCGGTGGTTGTGTATTGTGGTATTCATCTCTTGATCATATTGATTGGTTGGCTCAATACTTCGCCCATCGGTGATACCCTCCTAACTCTCTCTTGTATTAATTTCTTAGTTACCTTGCTAGCTTGTTAGTGTAACTCTTAGCTTGTGAAGCTAGCTAGCTTTAGTTGTAGTTAAGTTGTGCGCTTTGACTTGTGTGGTTGAGTGCAATTACTAGAATTGTGATTTGGATAGGTGGCTTGCAAACACCCCGTAGGCTAAGCAAAACTCACATCTCGCTGTTTGTTATATTGATAAACTTGTTTAGTTTGTCTTTGTAGAAAATTTTAAAAGGCTATTCACCCCCCTCTAGCCATCAAGACCTTTCAAGTGGTATCAGAGCCGTGGTCACCGTTTTCAAGGCTTAACAACCTCGGTGTAAGATGGCTCAAGTTGTGTTCAACCATGTCGGGGGCAAGCCTCCATTCTTTGATGGTGTCACATCTTTTGATCATTGGAAAAGAAAGATAAAGCAATATCTTGGCTCTATTCATGAGAATGTTTGAAAGGTGACACACCATGATTATGCTATCATTGATCCCGACAACCTCACCAACAATGATCGCATCAACAACCAATGCAACACTATGGCTCTCAATACTCTCTACAATGGGATTGATGCAAAGGTCTTTGAGCAAATCAAGGATCTTGAGATGGCAAGTAAAGTGTGGACAAGATTAGAGGAAACATATGAGAGCACTTCAACGGTAAAGAGTGCCAACTCTATATGCTCAAAGATAAGTTTGCAAGCTTCAAGATGAAGGATGATGAGTCCATACCGGAGATGTTCTATAGGCTACAAGTTATTGTCAATGATCTCAAGAGCCTAGGAGAAGATGTCAAGGACAAGGACTTCTCACATAAGTTCTTGATGAACTTACCTAAGAAGTTTGCTATCTTGAGGAAGATGATCCAAAGAGAGGGTTTGGACAAGGTGACTCCAAACCAAGTGCTTGGAGATGTCATGACCGATGCTCAATATGATGATGATGAAGATGAAGATGAGAAGAAGGAGATCAAGGTCAAGCAAGAGAAGACCACCGCATTCAAGGCTTCATCTTCCAAGGGCAAGAGCAAGGTTGTTGTTGATGATGATCCATTTGATGATGAGATCATGGGCCTTCTAGTGCAAAAGATGGGTCGATTCATGAAGAAGAGAGGCTATGGTGCAAGAAAGAGAAGGGACTTTATGAAGGCAAAGGAGGTGCTTTGCTACAATTGCAATAGCCCCGATCATGTAGTGGTAAAGTGCCCCTATGAAGACAAGATATCATGATGGGGAGTTGAAGTTGAAGAAGAACAAGAAGGAGAAGAAAGCAAAGAAGAGCTTCACATTCAACAAAAAGAAGAAGGGTGGTGACTATGTGGTCACTTGGGATAGTGATAACTCCGATAGTGATGATGATAGCTCTAGTGATGATGAGAAGACCACTCAGCGAGCCATTGCAAAAATCACCCTCTCCAACAAGCCATCCATCTTCGACACTACATCGACATGCCTTATGACCAAGCCTACCAAGGTAAAACATGATGATAGTGATAATGATTCTTGTGCTAGTGATGGTTGTAGGAGTGATGATGAGGAGGATGAGGACTACTCCAAGGATGATCTATTAGTCATAATAGATCAAATGAGCAAGGGCTACAAGAGGGCAACCAAGAAATACAAAATCTTGGAACAAGAGCTCATTGCCAAGAGCAATGAAAATGATGCCTTGATGGAGGAGCTTGTTGCTCTCAAAAAGAGTAAAGAGTGCAAAGGTATTGAACAAGAGCTCAAAGCTCTTAGGAAATCCTTTGATGAGTTAGAGGCCTCTCGTGAGTGTCTAAAGGAAGACCACAAGGATCTTGAAGTTGCTCACACTAGGCTTAAGGAAGCCCACTCCACTCTACTTGAGCTCATCAAGGAAAAGGACCTCAAGTTGGAGAAGCTCATAAAGGAAGCTAAGGAAGAGCAAGTGATTGTCACTTGTGATATTGGACTAACATGTGATATTATTGATGATTCTTTATTTGTTGGTCCTACTAATGCTTCATGTAGCTCATCATCATCCACCACAACCAACTCTACCTCTACTACTAGTGATTCATCACTTGTGGTTGAGAATGAGACTCTCAAGAGAGAGGTGGATGATCTCACCCGCGCATTAGGCAATGCCTATGGTGGGGATGCCCGCTTGCTAAAATGCTTGGGTAGCCAAAGGTTCTCTCTTAACAAAGAGGGTTTGGGCTATACTCCCAAGAAGGGCAAGGCGGCCTTTGCTACTCCAAAGCCTCGCTTTGTGAAGGGCAATGGTCGTTATCGCAATAGATGCAAGCAAGTTAGGCATCTAGAGATTAATTGCAACAAAATGAACAAGAACAAGAAAAATGCTAATGTACCTTACATTCCTTTTGATTCTTGTTATGTGCTTACCAAGAGTGAGAAAGGTGTGCATGCTAGGTTTGTTGGTACACCAATTGTGGGCCCAAAGAAGAAGGTCATTTTGGTACCAAAGAGCTTAGTGACTAACCTCCAAAGACCCAAGCAAGTATGGGTACCTAAAAGACATTAAATTGTTTTGTAGGTAAATTACAAGGCCGAAGGAAGGCATTGGGTGCTTGATAGTGGGTGCTCTCAACATATGACCGGTGATTCAAGAATGTTCAACTCTCTCAAATCAAATGATAGTGGCATTGATAGTATCACATTTGGTGACAATAGCAAGGGTGATGTAAAGGCTCTTGGAAGGATTGCAATCTCTAATGATCATAGCATTTCCAATGTGCTCTTAGTTGAAAAGTTGAACTTCAATCTTCTCTCAGTTGCTCAATTGTGTAATCTAGGTTTCAAGTGCATATTTGGTGTTGATGATGTGGAGATAGTTAGTGTTGATGGCTCTAACTTGATCTTCAAAGGCTTTAGATATGAGAATCTATACTTGGTTGATTTCAATGCTAGTGACACTCAACTTTTAACATGCTTGCTCACAAAATCAAGTATGGGTTGGTTATGGCATAGAAGACTTGGTCATGTTGGCATGAAGCAATTGAACAAGTTAGTGAAGCATGACTTAGTTAGAGGCTTGAAGGATGTCACATTTGAGAAGGATAAGCTATGTAGTGCATGTCAAGCCAGAAAGCAAGTGGGCAACACTCATCCATTAAAGAGCATTATGAGTACTTCCAAGGCATTTGAGTTGTTGCACATGGATCTATTTGGGCCAACTACATACACAAGCATTGGTTGCAACAAGTATGGCTTTGTGATTGTGGATGATTTCACTAGATATACATGGGTATTCTTTCTTGTGGACAAAAGTGATGTATTTGACATATTCAAGAAGTTCATCAAGAGAGTACAAAATGAGTTTGAAACCACAATCAAGAAAGTGAGAAGTGACAATGGAAGTGAGTTTAGAAACACAAGAGTTGATGAGCTATGTGATGAGCTTGGAATCAAGCATCAATTCTCGGCCAAGTATACACCTCAATCAAATGGCCTAGTTGAGAGGAAGAATAGAACCATAATTGACATGGCAAGATCAATGTTGAATGAGTATAGTGTGAGTCATTCATTTTGGGCCGAAGCAATCAACACGGCTTGCTTCTATAGCAAGCGCCTCTATTGTCACATGTTTCTAGAGAAGACACCATATGAGATCTTAAATGGAAGAAAGCCTAACATTGCATACTTTCAGGTATTTGGTTGCAAATGCTACATCTTGAAGAAGGGCACTAGATTGAGCAAGTTTGAGAAGAAATGTGACGAAGGATTTTTACTTAGTTACTCAACTACTAGCAAAGCTTATAGAGTTTGGAATTTGGCTAGTGGTCAACTTGAAGAAGTGCATGATGTTGAATTTAATGAAACAAATGGCTCTCAAGATGAAGAAGATAACTTGGATGATGTGAGAGGAACTCAATTGACCAATGCTATGAAAGAAATAGATATTGGTGATATTAGGCCAAAGCAAGTGATTGATGTGGACGACAACAAAGATCAAGTGCTCCAAAGTCCAATTACACAAGCAAGTGGTTCTCTAATGCAAAATCAAGCTAGTACATCATCTCAAGTGCAACAAGATCAACAAGTGGCTAGTTCATCATCTCTAACTTATGATCAACATCAACATCCAAGCAATCAAGTCCAAGTGCTTCAACCAACCAACATTGCAAGAGACCATCCATTGGATTCCATCATTGGTGACATACAAAGGGGAGTTCAAACTAGATCAAGATTGGCATCATTTTGTGCTCACTCTTCTTTTGTGTCAATGGAAGAACCCAAGGACATTGATAAAGCATTGAGAGATCCGGATTGGGTAAATGTAATGCATGAAGAGCTCAACAACTTCAAGAGAAATGAAGTATGGGAATTAGTTGAGAGGCCTAAGGATCACAATGTCATTGGAACAAGATGGGTCTTTCGCAACAAGCAAGATTAAGATGGGATAGTAGTAAGGAACAAAGCAAGACTAGTGGCTCAAGGTTACACACAAATAGAGGGTCTTGACTTTGGTGAAACATATGCCCCGGTTGCAAGATTGGAAGCAATTAGGATCTTACTTGCCTATGCTTGTGCTCAAAATATCAAACTATATCAAATGAATGTGAAGAGTGCATTTCTCAATGGGTACATTCAAGAAGAGGTGTATGTGGAGCAACCTCCCGGGTTTGAAGATGACAAGAAACCCAATCATGTATACAAGTTAAGGAAGGCTTTGTATGGATTGAAGCAAGCACCTAGAGCATGGTATGAAAGATTGAGGGACTTCTTGCTATCCAAAGGATTTGTCATGGGCAAAGTGGATACTACTCTCTTTACCAAGAAGATTGGGAAAGACTTGTTTGTGTTGCAAATATATGTTGATGATATCATATTCGGTTCAACCAATCAAGATTTTTGTGATGAGTTTGGGAAAATGATGGCAAAGGAATTTGAAATATCAATGATTGGTGAACTTAGTTTCTTTCTTGGACTTTAAATCAAACAAATGAAGGAAGGAACATTTGTAAGCCAAACCAAATACATAAAGGATATGCTAAAGAAGTTTGGTATGGAAGATGCAAAAGGAATCACTACTCCAATGAGCACTAGTGGAATCTTGGATAGTGACAAGAGTGGCAACATGGTGGATCAAAAGCTATATAGATCAATGATTGGTAGCCTACTCTATGCGACGGTGTCAAGGCCCGATGTGATGTTTAGTGTATGCATGTGTGCAAGATTTCAAGCCTCACCAAGAGAAAGTCATTTGAAGGCAACAAAGAGAATATTGAGATATTTAAAGCATACACAAGATGTTGGATTATGGTATCCCAAAGGTGCAAGCTTTGAGCTAGTTGGATATTTGGATTCCGACTATGCCGGTGACAAAGTGGAGAGAAAGAGCACTTTCGAGACTTGTCAATTGTTGGGAAGAACACTTGTCTCATGGTCATCCAAGAAGCAAAATAGTATTGCACTATCTACCGCCGAGGCCGAATACATCGCCGCGGGTAGTTGTTGTGCACAAATCTTGTGGATGAAGGCAACATTGAAGGATTTTGGAATCAATTTCAAGAATGTGCCATTGCTATGTGACAATGAAAGTGTCGTGAAGCTAACCAACAATCCGGTTCAACATCAAAGAACAAAGCATATTGATGTTCGCCATCACTTTATTAGAGATCATCAACAAAAGGGTGACGTTGCTATTGAGAGTGTGGGCACCGAAGATCAATTAGCCGATCTATTCACCAAGCCACTTGATGAGAAGAGATTTCACAAGCTAAAGAATGAGTTGAACATACTTGATTTCTCCAACATGAGTTGAGCACCTCCATATATGACATGCCTCTCCTTTGAGCCCCACGGTACAATTGGTTGACATGTCATACATTCTATGCTAAGGACTTGTTTAGTGCATCTAGTCATAATTTACATATTCTAGGCTCATTTATGAAAATCAAATGAATTTGAAGTTTATATGGTGCCACTATTGTTTCCTTGACTTGTATGATCTAGTGGTAGCATATAACTTGTTTAAGTAGCTTATGATCCTAAGTGTTTAATCTAGAAAACTTGTCTAAATATTTGCTTCAACATGGTGCATGATAACCCTTCTAGTGAGGTGTGAAGAAGCTTGCCCTTGGATCAAACCGAAGCATTTTGTTTATGCAAGCAATCTAGGTTGAATCACAAACTTGATCCTCACCCCATATTTCAACATGATAATCTATCTAAAATTGGTCCCTTGTAGTCATTGGTGCTAAAGGGGGAGAAATTCTTATTCACAAAGATAGAACTCAAAGGAGGAGAAGCACAAAGGGAGAGAAAAATTTTGTTCACAAAGATAATTTTGAGCACACAAGTAGGGGGAGCAAGCTCTTAAACATGAATGTTGCATTTACATGTGCACTTCATATGTATGATGCATAGTTATGCATTTCTTCTTCTCCGATACTTTGCTTGTGTGGTGACTTGATAGTATAATTTGAATGATGTATTGAAGTACTAGCATGAATAGGAAGTAGTTAGATTGTTCTTTCTTTATGTTTTTCAAAGTGGTACTAGAACCTTGCTTATAATGTTTATCTCACGAGGTTTCTAGTTATGTTTGTGCTTTTCCAAGTGGAATCTAACTACACAAGGTGCTAAGATGGTGTTTATCGCTACTCCGATGGTATCACGCTTCAAAGGTCTATAATCTCAAACACTTAGCACCTATTGGTAGACAATGCTCCTATACTTTCCTATATAACATGTATGCTTCCAAAATCTAAACATATAGCATACATGTAGGGGGAGCCATTGCTATCAATTTGAATTCATGATAACATGTCCATAATTCTTACACATGGTAATATACTTGGACAATGTGACATGGGTTCAATCAAATTTTTATAATATCTTTGTGAAAGGTTTGTCACCAATTACCAACAAGGGGAGATTGAAAGTCCTTTGTTTGGTGTTGGTAATTAGTGACAATGCTTAAGTACTAATCCTATGCCTAAGTTGTATGTAGCATATGAGGATTAGTACATTCCAAGGTTGGTGGCAAGATGGACATGGTGATCATGATGGCCACACTTGGATTTGGATGCAACCCTACGTGATTAAGGCAAAGGTATATGCTTAAGGGTTGTGTTTTAGTAACCAAGACACCTAGTGGGTGTGGTTACATTATAGGATATATAGCCGTACTATAAAGAGGGGAATGATGCGGCTATTGAACTCCTAAGTGCCTCTAGGTGTGCATTTCATGATCATATGCATTTGGATAGAACTAATATCGCCTCGAGAAATGATTGTGAAAATGCTAACACACTCACACATGACGAGATCACTTGGTGGTGTTAGCACGTTTGCAAAGGTGGTGGAGTTTGAGCGGTAGAGAGGGTTTGGGGTCCTCTCTCCCTCTCGTCGAGCTTGCGAGGCGGGATTCAGGCGTTTTCGAGGAGTTGAAACGACTATTTTCCACTACGCCGAAAGTCCGAAAAAGAAACGGAGGCGAACGGAGGTCACAGAGGTGACCGGACGCTGAACTGGACGCGGTCTTTGCATGACCGGACGCGTCCGGTCAGTGTTCAGTGTCTGTGCGGTTTTCAGTTTGATGATCGGACACGAAGCGCGTCCGGTCACAGTCGATCGGACGCGTCTGGTCGTTCAGGGAGCTTACTGGACTCTAACCGGACGCTGGCACTGTCGCGTCCGGTCATTTTCTTCAGCGCGTCCGGTCACTGTTTTGTTGAGCGCTGCTCAGGCGACCAGTGCGTCCGGTCACTCACGGGACCAGCGTGTCCGGTCATTTCCAGCGTGTCCGGTCTGCGTGATGAGCGTGTCCGGTCGTTGCTTCGCAGTTAGCCGTTGGGCGACCGACGCGTCTGGTCAGTTGGACCAGTGCGTCTGGTCAGTGCTTCGTGACTTAGCCGTTGTGCGACCGGCACGTCCGGTCAGTTGGACCAGCGCGTCCGGTCAGCACGATTTCAGCTGTTTAAGTTTCTAACGGTTCTATTCGAAGGGGTACGTCTATAAATACTCATTGGCCGGCTCAAGGCTCCATCTCTCAAACATTTGACATACTTGTGAGCACTTTGAGCTAAGCAACTCCCCTCCCACTCATCTCTCTTGCTTCTTTGCATATTCGAAGTGTGATTGAGTGATCTAAGTGCATTTGCATTACGAGATTGCATCTAGTTGGCACTTGGTGGTTGATTTGCTATGGGATTCTTGTTTCTCTTGGTGGTTGCCGCCACCTAGACGGCTTGGAGCAGTTTGGAGGCGTTGGCAAGAGTTAGTGATTGTTCTTGGCCACCTCCGGTGATTGTGAGGGGTTTGTGCCTATCTCGGCAAAGCGTCAAAGGCAACATTAGTAAATTGTTTCGTGTCATTGCAACCTTTTGCCATTTGGTAGGTTCTTGTGGCGCCTTTTGAGAGGCTCGGTGTGTGACCGATTAGCCACCGAACCACGTGGTGAAGAGGGACACAACGGGGACTAGCGTGCTGGCAAGCACGTGAACCTCGAGATAAATCTTTGTGTCATCATTCTTATTGTGTTTGATTGATCCCGGTGGTTATGTATTGTGGTATTCATCTCTTGATCATATTGATTGGTTGCCTCAATACTTCGCCCCTCGGTGATACCCTCCTAACTCTCTCTTGTATTAATTTCTTAGTTACCTTGCTAGCTTGTTAGTGTAACTCTTAGCTTGTGAAGCTAGCTAGCTTTAGTTGTAGTTAAGTTGTGCGCTTTGACTTGTGTGGTTGAGTGCAATTACTAGAATTATGATTTGGATAGGTGGCTTGCAAACACCCCGTAGGCTAAGCAAAACTCGCATCTCGCTGTTTGTTATATTGATAAACTTGTTTAGCTTGTCTTTGTAGAAAATTTTAAAAGGCTATTCACCCCCCTCTAACCATCAAGACCTTTCAGCTTTATTCCCACTTGTTGCAGATGGGCAGATGTATTATGGCTACTGTATCAACTGCCTTTATCCTGCAATAGGAGAAGCTTAGGACCATGGGCAATGGTCATTCACTACATATCGTCTGATGCTTTTGTTGGAAGATGATCCTAAACTGTCACTATATTTTGAACTCTGTGTGTGTGTGATTTGAACTAAATGCTTCTGCTACTTTCTTTCGAAACTAGTTTGTAATAACTATGTTTAAACTCCGATGTATTTGTGACATGAACTGTTATGTAACTTGTGATGGTGACCGCTGAACTTATTACGATCTTGGCTGGTATGTAATTTGGTTTGAAATCCATCGTGATTTCACGGACTACCGGGTTATACGGGCTTAAGTTTGCTAAATCGTCTGCTCGGGAGATGATTTTCTTACTTAATCTCGTATAATTGGTCGGTTCTGTTACAGCTGGCATCAGAGCATGGTTTAGTGTGTTTACTGTTCACAAGTGTATTTAAAACAAAAATGTGTTTGAAAAACATGATTTTCAAACTAAGAGTGTGCCAGTGGTCATATCCTTTATGCCCAATAAGGACTCTAGGTGGCTTAATTAAGTACTGACTTGGGGGTTCTTGCACCATATTTCTATTTCATCGCTCATACGGCGTGCTATTGTATGAGTGTCACTTACTTGAGTGGTAATATATGGATCAGTTGCCTCTACGCCTCGGTAAGTGTGAGATGTGAGAGCATGATCGGATACACCGCCGATCTAGGGAGAGTGCTTATATGATACTAGAGTACTTACATGTTTTACGCATGTTTTTACAAAAGTGTCGCATGTGTGGTTGTTCCGTCCATTGAGGCGATGCCGTCAATAGGACGATGTTTTGGGTGGTTACTACCGTTGTACGCGTATCTGGGGATTCGTGTAGAGCGTGTAGATAGATTTACTGCTTTCATGCATGCATGGGGAAATGGGCTGAAATGAATCTTCTGCAGGTACATAACAGCGTTTCTCGTGTAGAACGTATTAGTTACGTTTATGAGAGATCACCTGTATGCCACCAAATTCATCGATAGATATCATTTATTTCTTAAGTTTGTGAGAACGTAAGAAACATGCATGCATCATGTTGCTTGTGCATTTCATTCATGCCATGCATTCCTCCCCTTATAAATTGATTATCCCCTTTTGATAAAAATTATACCAACTTAAAATATGTCCTCACCAGGTAATCAAAACTTTTGGTACAGATGGCCCGCACGAAGCAGACTGTCCATAAGTCCATAGGTGGAAGAGCACCCGACGCCAGTTGGCCCCGTGGGAGCACCGCAGCACGGACACCTTTCTGAGCGAGTTTGGCATGCCAACTTTGCTTTGGAGAGTGCTCCATGATGTGGGGTACCCGGAGGGTCAGGAGCCGGTGTACTCTTGGAGCGAGAACCAGTTGGCAGAGGATGGACTGGCAGTAGTGGAGATCACTGTCCCCGCTCTTGGTGATGCTCCAGAATGGGATGGTTGACACTTGGAGTTTGAAGGACGCACTCCGGTTGAGGGTGCAGAGGGAGCAGCTTTCTGTGTCATCCGGGACATAATGAGCAGATTTCCCAACGAGCTGGCAGCAGCCTTGGCTGGCACTTTTCCGAGAGATGATCCTCGCGATGCTATTTGGGTGCAGCCGCAAGGAAGTGCTTTAGTCAGAGGCCCAAGCGAAGGACAGGCTAGCGACAACCACGCTATGAGTGTGATGTATGCAGCTATCAGAGCATACCAGGGTCTGGAGTGCACCTATTGGACTTCGACTGGTTTGCGTGGTGATGATCGGCTCAAAGCAAGAAAACAAAAGAAGAAGCAGGCACGTGCTATCGCTAGTTTGTAGGAGCAGTTGGCTGACATGAGCATACAGCGAGACTAGGCTCTAGAGAGAGGTGATAGTTCTCTCCATCGGGTGCATACGTTGACTCAGGCTAACAATAATGCAGACCGCATGATTGGACAGTTGGTTTAGGAAAGGAATGAAGCCTGGAACGAGAGGAACCTCCTGAGGCAGAGGGTCGAGGAGCTAGAGGAGTACAATGTCAACTTGCATGAGGAGTTTCATGCGCTCTACAATAGGATTGGCCCGTATGCTCCTCCAGAAGCCGCCGGTATGGACGTCTACGACGATGAGGACGAGCCCACAGCTGCACCTGTCGACGACGACGACGACGTTGCTACTTATGGTAGCAATGGTGATGTCTCCGACCTCGACGATGGCCCCGAGGAGTAGGCTAGTTGCTTTGCGCTAGCTCATAGGCCCTGTTACGATGACCTTCTTTTGGCTTCATGTATCTTGATGTATCTCGTTTGAACCTTGAGACTTGGTAGAATGTTGGATCTTGGTTGTTCATGTGATACCTGAGCACATAAAGTCCAGTGTATGTATGCTGGCAACGTGGTTGTATTGGACGCGATGTGTGCATTTGAAGTAATTTAATTAGTGGTGTTGTTTTAATTGGAATGCGATTATTGTGCCTCTGTTTTGTTGTATGACTTTGTTCTCTCCAATGAGTTCAGTACGGCATAATTTTTCATTCACTCACAATTACTATAACTTCGCTTAATCATTACTTGTTGCTGAAATATGCAGATGGCAAACACTAGACGCGCCACGTATGAGGCTGCTGAAACTGGTGGAAATGGTGCCGGGGTAGGTGGGAGTGGTGCTAACAACGCCAACCATAATGAGCCACACCCGGAACCGCATTTGTCGCCTCCTCCACCGCTCACTACAGAGGTGTTCTTTGCACAGTTTCTGGGAAGTCAGCGCAATGCCGAGCAGTCATAGAAAAATATGGAAGATTTCCTGCGTACCATTGCCAACAACGTGCAACGTGGTAACAACCAAGGTGGTGGCAATGGAGTGAATCAGTACAGCAACTTCAAGGATTTCATGGACACTAGGCCACCAATTTTCAAGGAAGCAACCGAGCCGCTTGACGCTGAAGAATGGATTAACACTATGGAAGATAAGTTTCGTGTATTGAGACTGACAGAAGTACTGAAGACAGAGTATGTTGCACATCAGCTACAAGGACCAGCAGGGATGTGGTGGAAGCATCATCGCACCACCTTCCCTCCAAATGCTCAGATCTCGTGGAGAGAGTTCACCGAAGCCTTCCGTGCAGTTTATATTCCATCTGGGCTAGTTGAGATGAAATTGGGAGAGTTCTTGGCTTTAAATCAGGGTACCAAAACCGTAACACAGTATTTGCATGCCTTCAACAACTTGTGTCGTTATGCTCCCGACATGGTTGACACAGATGCTAAGAATATTGCTAGCTTGAAAAGAGGGTTAGGTCCGAAGATGATGAAGCATGTGGGTACCAATACCCGCGCTAGATTCAATGACTTCATCAGTGATTGTCTGAAACAAGAGAAGAACAACAACGCGTACACAGCATCCAAGACTCGCAAGAGAGCCTTTGAGTCGGGACCGTCACAGTCAAGAGTTATCACTGCTAATCGTTCGACCTATCGTCCGTCTGCACCTGGTGCAAGGTTTAGGCCACCGCAGCATAAGATCCAGAACTACAAGGGACCACAGAAGCCGTACAAGATGGCAGTGCCGCCAGCAAGGACAGCCGCAACCGTGGGACAAGGTCACTCAAAGGGAGCTATTGGATCTGCTGGTACAGTAAAGGGACCTTGCTATAACTGTGATCAGCCAGGCCACATTTCCAAGTTCTGCCCTTATCCGTCTCGAAAGAAGCAATAGACTTATAATACTCGAGTGCACCATACCACTGTGGAAGAGATTCCTAAGGGAGAGCCCGTAACTGCTGGTAAGTTTCCTGTTAACCAAAACCCTGCCGTTGTTCTATTTGATTCTAGATCATCGCATTCTTTCATGAGTCAAGCATTTGCATGGAAACCGAACTCCAGGGCGCGTCTGGTCAAATTTAGCGTTGCGTCCGGTCATGCTATGACTGAGAAGTTAACGTTTCGTGACCATTGGGGATCGAACGAACAAAATTTAAAACGGGGCATGTAGCGGGCATCGGCGAAGTCACGTAGGTGCGACCGGACACTGTGGCAGCGTCCGGTTGATCTGACCTGTGCGTCCGATCAGCGCGCGCAGAGTAGTTTCTTGAGCCTAATGGCTCTATCTTTGAGGGCTAGCTATAAATACTTGTTTGGCTGGCCTTTGGACGAATCTCCTGACTCTTTGAACACTTAAGACATACTTTGAGCTAGAGAACATCCTTTTCACTCATCTCCTTGCTTGATTGTGCATCCTAATGAGATTGAGTGAGATTTAAGTGCATTGCTTTGAGATTTGCATCTAGTGGCAGTTGATCCATTGAGTTGGCTATGGATTGCTTGTTACTCTTGGGTGTTTCCCAATGCCCTAGATGGTTTGGAGCAGCGGCGGTGTTGAGCTCGTGATTGGAGATTGTTTCGAGCCTCACCGGTGGATTTGTGAGGGGTTCTTAAGCTTTCCCCACGGGAGATCGCAATTAGCTACTCTAGTGGATTGCTCGTGGCTTGGAGGATCCCCATCTTGTGTTGGATATGCGGCACCCGCTGAGGCTTTGGCTTTGGAATGCCAATTAGCTCATGATCCATCAAGTGGGTGTATCGCCACAACGAGGACTAGCTTGCTGGGAAGCAAATGAACCTCGGTAAAAATCTTGTGTCATTCCTTGTAGAGGATTCTCTTATAACTGTGATTGATTCATTGCTATATATCTACTCTTCAACATCAGTATAAGAATCTTTCACTTGCTCATCTCCTTTGTGCTCTATCTCTTGTTTTTTATTTTGTGTAGCTTCTATTTCACCTAGGAGTAATTAGCCTAGTGACATAGCTTTGTTGTTGTGGATTAGAGATCATAGCCTTCATATCCACTAGAATTGTTTAGGTGGCTTGCATAGTGTAGTTAAGCTAGTGCTAGAGAAGCTTCGCTATTTGTTTTACTAACATCTTGGTTTAGTGAAGTTTGTAGAGTTTTAAAAAGGCTATTCACCCCCCTCTAGCCATTTAGGACCTTACATCACCTTCACGCAGCAGAATCTGATGGAAGCCAGCCCATAAATCTAGAGTGGTAAACCAACGAGCGTGTGCCAGCTCGTCCATGAGTTGATCGAAGACCGGTACAGGAAATTTGGACTTCACTGTCAAAGCATTGAGGCGATGGAAATCAACACAGAACCTGCATCCGCCATCCTTCTTCGCACCAACAACACCGGGGAAGAGAAGGGGCTCTGGCTGTGGCGAATCAGTCCCTGAGACAAAATTTCTTGTACTTGTTTTTCAATCTCATCCTTGAGCTTCGGTGCGTACCGATAAGGTCGCACAAATATGGGAGCAGCTCCTGGCATCAAAGGTATCTCATGATCACAGGCTCTTGATGGAGGTAATGATGTGGGAGCCTAAAACAAGTTAGAGTAGTCATCCAGCAATGACTATAGCTCAACTGGCAACATCGGTTGATCTGAGTCAGTGGCCTCAATAGCTTCTACGGCATCAATGTGAAGGAACAATTATTCCGGTGTTGAAGTATGCAATCCATGCAATACTGTCAGCTGCCCGTTATATGGAATCACCAAACATTTGTCCTGCCTATGGATCTGCATATGACTGTAAGTGGCTAACCAATCCATGCCGACCACTACATCAAAGGAACCCAACGGCAGAACTCGGAAGTCCAACTAAAAGGCACACTCACCGACGGACCAAGGAACTTGCAGCAGCATTGCCGAGCTAATGAGCAGAGTACCACCTGCAACCAGGATAGAGCTAGACACTAGAACTAAAGCAATGCATGTCAATTGAGGAACCAATGCTTCATGGACAAAAGAAGATGAGCTGCCTGAATTGATCAAGATCTGCACCGGTATGGACTGCAATCGACCCATGAAGCATGAGCGAGAAGCTAGTACATCGGACAGAGCAGACTTAGATAGTGCCAAACAACACTGTTCAGTGGTTGGAAAGTCATCAACAGAGTCTGCCAATGAATCCTCTAAAGAAAAAGACTCCTAGAGAGCATCGACTGCATGGAGAACCTTAGGTGCACAGACATGGTCTTTACTCCACTTAGCGTTCCATTTGAAACAAAGACCTAGAGCTCACATGTATGCCTTGACAGTCGCCATAGTTTGTTGGGTTGGCTGAGCACCTGCCCCAACCAGAGGAGCAGCGGCCGGAGCCACCATCTTGTCAGCATGTGGTGGAGGTGGAGGCAGTAGCAGCAGTGCAGCTACGCCTACTGGGAGTCAAGGACGAAATTCAGCAGGCCAATCACCTCCACGCTTGGCTCGTGGATGAGGAGCAGTGCCCACCTCTTCCTGCAGTAAATCCAAACGAACAACAGCATCGAAATTTTGGGGATGCTGAACAAGGACTATGGCTTTAATGTCATAATGAAGTCCATCAATGAAACGTTGAGTGAAGAATAGTGGGTCGGTATTAGGAGAATAGGAAATGAGCTGATCGACCGACTAAGAAAATGCAGTGACATAAGCTGAGACTGATGTTTGTTGACGGATATTGAACATTTGGCGGAGGAGAAACTCATGTTGATCACGATCAAATCGCTCGTGTAGCAAATGACAGAAGGAATCCTAAGTTGCCGAGGGCAGCTAGGGGGAGACAGATTGATACCAAATTGCTGCTAGACCCTCCATGTAGTGTTTGACTAAACCAATCCAAAGAGAAGGATCAACAGCATACGTGGCGAAATACTTCTCGCACAGGGAACGCCAACATTTTCGATTGACCCCGTCAAACGTTGGGAAAGCTTAGGAAGATGGCCAGTCAGTTGATTGAGGCGGTTGGGATCAGGGTAGGGAGGGTGAACTGGTGGTAGAGGAGGGTGATTTGGGTGATGGATAGGTCTCTGACGAAAATTGGGCTGGGGTGGTGGAGGTGGGCGAAACAGATTTGGGGGTGGATGGTGTAACACCTCAGGTGTTTAACTCCTTAATTGCATTGCATTTTCATAAGCATAAGCAAGCATCATTCATTTCATGCATAAGCTTATGATATGTAAAACATGCTTTGGAAACATTGCCACATATGTTTATATTTCATGTGAAGTGAGAAGTGAGTAGTGTGCAAAACATAAGTACCTTAGGTGCAATTTCCTTTGTGAGACATGTCAACCACTTTAGTGTAACATAATTAGCAAGTGTTATGCAACACACTCATGCAACATGTGCAACATGAGCTTTCAACATTTGGGTGAAAGTATTGATTTACTTGTTCCAAAGTATGTGACACTAGGAATCTTGTGCAACCAATGTGTAGAGTGGCTAATTAGGTCTTATAACACCTTAATTACATTTAGGGTAAGTAGTGGAGCAATGTTCATGTTGACCAAAATTTCCAAATTGCCCTTCCAAATGTTGTTGACTAAGTTGGACCCCTAGAGTGATCTGGTTTGACCAATTAAAAAGTCCAGTTTAGAGATCTTGCATGGAGGAGCAACCTTAAGCAAAGTTGTAGAGAATTTCATAAGGAACAAAAGTTCTAATATGGCCATCTCATGAAAATGATCAGAACATGCTCAAAAATGGCCCACAAGTCAGTATTAGGGGCTGTTTTGGGACTTAGCAATTTTTGCTAAGTGTGAAGCTGAAAACCGTTTCACTGTACCTCGCTTTGGCAACTTGTAACTCACAAACTAGGCCGAACCAGTCTTTGAGCCAATTGACAAAGTTTTTGTCCACACATAGCTCCACAACATTGTCAATATCACCATCACCTAGTTCTAAATAGTTTAGGAGATATAGTGCCTGGAAAAATGAGTTTCAGTCGGCTTAGTGACTGAAACTAGGTTTCAGTTTCCAAGTACACTACTTTGGAGCTCTGTGGTTTCAAATCCAGGCCGAACCAGTCCAAACTCCAATTGACAAACTTGTAGCCCTCATGTAGCTCTACAAAATTAGTGTAATCATCTTTGACTAACTCAAGCTGGTTTAGGAGATATTCTTCGTTGAAATCGCGCTGTCAGTCATTGAATGACGGCCTTCATTCAGTCAAACCCGACTTCGTTGTCTATCGTGGCCGACCGGAGGCAGGACAGCGGCGACGCGTGTGGGCTCGGTGGCGGCCATGCGCTGGCCGTGGTCCCACTAGTCAGACCACAGGGCCTTCAAGGACGCCACGAAGCCGGACCCTGTCCCTCACTCGCGCCTCTGCTTCCCTCTCGCCCTCTCCGAGCCAGGGCGGAGCACCGAGGTGCCATTGCCGCCGTGCCACTTCCCCGCGCTCGTGCGCCGTCGTCGTTGAGTCTCGGCTCAATTCCTCCCGCCAGCGAACCCACAGCATCTCCCTCTACCACCTCCACCCCTTTCCGGGAGCGTTTGAGCGAAGGTGGCCCTTCTCATCCCTCCCTTTTCCCTTAGTTAGCGTTCCAGTGACCCCGGGAAACTCGGAGCGGGCTTGGTTGAGGCGGTAGGGGCTCACCGTCGCCGGTGTACCACCGCGCACCTCCACCGTGCCGCCATGACCGACGGCGAGTGCTTTCCCGTTGCTCCGCCGCCCCGTTCTTGCCACCAATCGACGTAGTTCGATGACGTGGTTATGCTCGTTCATCCAGTTTCACCGGCCGACTCACCGACGGCGAGCTCCGGCGACCACAGCCACCCTCCTCCGCCTCTCTCTCGCTGACCGGTGGGGCCATCCGGTCAGTCGCACGCGCACGCGGGCGGGAGCCGTAGCAGGCCGCGCGCGCGAGTCGTGGGCCGCGTCTTTCCGGGCCGGCCCAGTAACGAATAAGATTGTTTGATTTTTATTTATTCTATCACGGTTTTGGTTAAGTTTTGGAAAATGTAGATCTAGGGTTTTACTTGCTCCAAAATCATGAGATAAATTTTGTTAGGATCTACATGATGTGTAGTATTTTAGAAAAATATGATTTTGCTATGTGATGTTTAGTTTTCTGGATATTTAAATAGGTCTTTGAAATATGTTTTAAATCACATGCAAAATTGCTTAAATTATATCTCGAGTTTCAGTGTTCCAAAAATTATGAACTTTGGTGGGTAGACTAATTTATACTTGCTCTAGCTCTGGTAAAAATTTTAGCAGTAGTGCTTAAGTACTTTTCAAGTTATAATGATATCTTGTTATTTTAAGAAATACTTAAATGAATTTTTGTAATTTTTCTACATGTGCAATGTTTATATAACGTTTTGGAGAATGTCTTGGTACCCTAGAGTGTCCAAGAAAATTAGGAAATCTGTTGTTTGACACGTTTTACTATGCCTTGTTATTTATACAAAAATCAGTCTTTTTGGCTTGGGAATTTTGTGTAGGAAGTTCCTGTGAATAAATTTAGTTAAAATTTTTACAGTAGCCTCTTTTTGGGTCAGAGAGTCTCCTGTAATTTTTGTAGAATTTTAGGAGCAGTTTACATATATGTTTGAAATTCCACTTAATTACTTAAGTAAATTAAGAAATGAATTTAAATAAATATTTTAGGTGGGAACACCTTACTTTCTGGTGTTTTTGTGACCTTTGTGAACTTGTAGTAGTATTAGTTTGGTCTTAGAGAATGTTTGCCACATAAATAATTATTTAATCTTTACAATTCTAGTTTTTCTGGATAGCTGGTAGTATCTTTGGGTTTGACCCTTAATAAAAGTGGTTGCTGGAAAACTTGTAAAAACCAAAGTTGGAGTAAACTTGATAAATTAGCTTGTGTCAAAATGTGGAAGCATTTGGCTTAGTAGTTTAGGAGTTATTGCTGTTTTAAGTGACAGTCCAGAATTGACTGCTCTCTGTTTGGGGAGGACAGATTCTGGAACTTTGGAATTTCGACTAGATAAACTTTGTAATTAAGTGTTGTGGTCTGAACACATTTTGTGGTACATTTCTTAAGCTTTCCAGATTGTCTTAGATCATATCTTTTGGATTTTGGAATCTCCAGTTATGTTAGAAACAAGTAGCTGCTGTCCAGAATGTCTTACCGTGATATTTTGGGTTGGATGTGGTAACCTAAATAATGTCACTCTTGTGTTTGTTAGGTGTTAGGGCCTTAACCGAAGATGAACAACTATATCTTAGGTTGGGTAGATTAGGTAAGTACTTCTCCACCGGAGAAGAGATTTGCACGTACTGATAAAGTAACTTGATTAGATTATTATATTTTATTTCTGAAATGCATTTCATTCCGAGCATGTTGCATCTTTATGCATCCATGATATTTATTGTGCATTTATGCAATAGGTGTACCGGAGGGGGTAACTCTCCTCGAATTCGAGCCTGTGATTCCGGAGGAAGTCCAGGACCAGCCGGAGCAGCTAGAGAAACCAGCCGGCGACGAAGCTCCTGCCGAAGATCTACCTGAGTGTCCTGATCACCGGCCTTCGACCTTTCTGAAAGGCAAGCCCCGGTGCATGCTGAACCCATTATTTTATAAATCTATCTTGAGTACTTTTAATTGTTTAATGCATTATGTTGTAGGAGTTGTATGAAAACAATTGTTGCATTATACCTGTCCTTGTCCAGATATCGTACTTAACCCTATATTAGGTTTAGGCACGTGTCAATGCTTAGCCCTGCTTAGTACGGTAGAAGTCGGGTGATTTCCGGTCATCCGCGAGATGTAGGAAGGAGTCACGAGTGGCTTTATGGCTATCGTGGATGGAACCATGCTTTAAAATGAAATTGAGACCGGGCGGGAGTTCGATAGTACAGCCGCAAGACACTTCACGTCTTGGGTGTGGAGCTATGCCCGTCTGAGTCGTTTAAGGACCGATTCGTTGTACGTCCTTGAGTCATATTGAACGTAGTCTAACACTTAGTTGGCCGGATAAGTCGTTCCGACCGCGAAGCCGAGTAATGTGATTCAGGCCGGGAATCGAATGGTAGGTTGCTTCTTGGAGGAGAGAAAGGATGTGCTTGGGGACATTGGCGTGAGACCAAGGGGGGTTAGAGTCTCTATCACCTAGCAGAGTGTCGCCCTTGGGGTCACGACATTATTCGGACCCGCGATTCCTGAATCATATGAAACGGTGGCCTGTGCGACCCTGGCAGGGGTCTGCACGGTGAGTGTTAGAAATACCCCTCCAGCTGGATAGGAATTCAATTCGAATCGTCGTCGCTCCCAGTTAGTGAGCACTTGACTTGAGCAGTGGCAACGTAGATCTCATTAAATGAACTGGTGGTTAAGGGAATGATACAATGTTGCCACAATTCATACCTGCTCTGGATATAATGATGATAATTGTTTGATTTAATCAAGTGCATGTTTAGTACAGGTGCTAAGATAGATGACAGGTAAATGCTAAAAATAACTGCTAGTACAGGCTATAAGAGTTTTAATTACTTATGCCTTTATGCAAAATGTTATGTCAGCTAGCCTCTTGTGTAAGCCTTGCATAATCCTTGGTGTCATCTTATTTCTGGTTTTCGACGGGTATGTCTAGCTGAGTACATTCCAGTACTCAGGGTTTATTCCCTCCTGTTGCAGATAATATGCTCTACCAAGGCTTTTGCAAAAATTGTCTCCACCCTGCGGGTGACGAAGACTAGATCACTTGGGCGTGATCATCTTTTATGTACTTTCCTGATGCTTTTGTGGGATGTTGATCAACAAGACTGGCAGTAGTTAAACAACTGGTGTGCGTTTGCTTCCGCTACTTTTATAAACTTGGTTTGTAATAATTGCGACTCCGTATGTGTAAACTTATTTCAGAACTACTGGTGAAATGTAACATATGATGTTGTATGTTGAATGATGCGATCCTAGTTGTAAGCAAGTTGGTTTGAAATCCTTCGTGGTTTTGATTGACTACCGGGATTATATGGGCTCAAGTTCGAAAATTTGAGCGCTTCGGTGCTTGTTTTTGTACTTGTGCTCTTATAATTTGGTCGGTTCTGTTACAGCTGGTACCGGAGCATAATTCAACATTAAACACATCGTACGAGTATTTAAAAACAAAAGTATTTGATTATGAAAAAGGGTTAAAACACTAAAAATTATTTTTAGGTATGCCAGTGATCACATTCCTTAGCCCAAATAAGGACTCTTAGGTGGCTTATTATAAAGACTAACTTGGGGGCCTTGTTTGTTTTTGTTTCGTCGTCCATACGGCATGATATTGTATGGATGTCATCCACTTGGGTGGTAATGTATGGATCAATTGCCTCGACGCTCTGGTAAGTGTGAGTTGTGAGAGCATGATCGTCCAACCGGCGATCTAGGGGAGAGTAGTTTTGGTGACTTGCATACTTACATGTTTAAACCATGTAATTACGTAAGCACTTAATTGTGGGAACCTTTATATCGGGTAGCTTTGATACTGAAGTATATACATCAGGGGATGTGTATATGGAAAGTATTTAAATTACTGCTTTCTTGTGTGCATATATTGGGAAACTGTTGGGCTGAAATGAGGTTTTCTGCAGGTACACTAACAGCGTAACGAGCAGACCGATAGTTTCGCTTATATGAGAGAACGTATGTATGCCACCGCCTAGCGTTAGAACTTTAGGTTTCTACTAAGGTGAGAGGGCATACGGAACGTGCATGCATCATATTTAATTATATCATACATATCATTTACTCCCTCCTTAAAAATTTCAGTACTCCCGACTAAAGTAAATTTCGTATCCCCTAAATGATCCTCACTTTAAGTCGTATCTTATCTTGTTGCTACAGATAGCACGTACCAAGAGGACCGCTCGTAAGTCCACTAGGGGCAGGGCACCGCGTCACCAGCTCGCTCCACGTGAGCCCCGCCCTGAGCCTACTGAGGTGGAAAGGCTGAGGGCAGAGTTGGCTGAAGTGACTGCTGCCAGGAATGCAGCGCGTCAGCAACTGGAGCAAGTGATTCGTGATCGTGACCAGGAAACCCTTGTAGTCCAGAGATTGACAGTAGCAAACCGCAACTGTCAACGCATGTTGGTCCGTGTCATGAACCAGAGGGATGAAGCCTGGCACGAGGAGAACATTCTGAGAGCTCGTCAGTTTGAGCTCGAACAGCAATTGGAGAATGCTGAGGAATACAATGACAATCTTCATGAAAAAGTGCACCGCCTGAACAACCAGCTAAATCCTCTGCTGCCTAGAAATATCAACGCAGATGAGGACATGAGTTCGGGAATCGTTATGGCTGAAAATGATGATGAAGTGGAGGTCAATGGGGCCCAAGATGCCGCACCAGAGGAAGCACCAGAAGAAGAAGAAGACGAGGAGTTAGAGCCTGTTAGTGATGAGGACGGAGAGGAGATCCTTGACACCAACTCTGAGGACGATGCTTAGAGTAGTTATCACGTAGCTATGATGTTAGGATCGTCCTTTGTGCCCTCCCTGTGTTGGAGTGAGGCTTTGTAATAACTTGACTTTTCAGATGTAAGGTCGAACCCTATGTTTCCTGGATGTTTAGTTGGAACCTGTTAATTTCGATCGCAATTGGATGTCTTATTGTGTTGCGTTCGATGATGGTGTCACGATTAGTACCCTTCGGTGCCGCGACAAAACCGAGGGCCTCCTATGGCGCGCGACATAAGGCTGTGCTGCTTGGCATGCGCTGGTATCAAGGTGGCTAGTCATGATCCACCATGGAACTCTACCGTTGAGAAGTCTCTTTGTGGTCAGTTTGAAGTAGCCTTTCTCAGTCAACTAAAAACTTTGAAATTGAATCCAAGTACCGGACGAAAGATCAAAAATCACGTAGATATTAACGTAAACAGTTCAGTAGCGGTTGTGCTCCTCGTGTGTGAGCCTTTATCAAAGTACATCTTGTTGGATTCTCTCGCATGATTGCGCCATTTGATCCGCTTGAATGGATTGTGCGGTTGTGATGAAGTATTGTGTCATGAGTATTTTGAGAAGTCTATTTCATGAAATGTCATACAATCTTCGTCGGGGTCGTGGCAATGAGGATGAGGAATAGCCACCCCCTCCGCCACCACCTACCCCAGCTGAGTTAATGCAGACCGTGGTCGAAGGGCAGCGCATGCTGGCAGATGCTATGCGCCAGCTTGCCAACCGGGAGGCTCGTCCTGGCCGCTAGGGTCCAGAACCCAATCAGTATAGTGATTTCAAGGACTTTCTTGATACTAAGCCCCCGCTCTTTAAGGAGGCGGAGGAACCACTGCAAGCTGATGAGTGGTTGAATACTATTGAACAAAAGTTTCGTCTGCTTCGCCTGACTGATGAGCTAAAGACTGAATATGCTTCTCATCAATTGCATGGTCCAGCGGGTATTTGGTGGAGCCACTATCGTTCCACACTGCCTGCAAATGTCCCGATTGCTTGGGAGCAGTTCAAGGCTACATTCCGTGGGAACTATATTCCTCCAGGTCTTATGGCTATCAAACACATAGAGTTTATGAGGCTGTCGCAGGGCAATAAGAGCTTGACTGAATATCTGCAAGCTTTCAACAACCTGGCAAGGTATGCCACGGAGTTTGTGGATACCGATTCCAAGAAAATTGCTAGCTTTAAAAGAGGCCTCAGCCCAAAGCTGATGAAGACTATGGGCACTAGCAAGTGCACTACTTTCAATGAATTTATCAGTGATGCTCTGACTCAAGAGAACAATAACTCGATCTATGCTGCTTCTAAGAGCCGCAAGAGGGCACTTGAGGCAGGTGCTTCACAGTCTCAAGCTCCAGCTGCCCCGAGGGCTCCTCCTCGCCCTCCTGCCACAAGTGCTAAGTTCTGTCCTCCGCAAAAGAAGGCGCTAGTGAAGACTGGGTTTCGTAAGGCATATACAGTGGCTCTGCCAAAGAGTAATTCGGGCCAAGGCAGCTCCAGTGTCCCTCCTAGCAACATGCCTTGCTGGAACTGCAACAAGCCAGGCCATTGGTCCAGGAACTGTCCTTACCCCAAGAAGAATGTCAACCAAGGTGGCCGTCAGGGGCACGCTCATTATAACAGTATTGAGGAAATTCCATCTGGTGAGGTTGTCACCGCTGGTAAGTTCCTAGTTGACCAACATCCTGCAGTGGTACTTTTTGATTCGGGTGCTTCGCATTCCTTTACCAGTCCTAAGTTTGCATCAGAGTTTGCACACAAACTGCATACTGTTGAAGTTGGGGGTTATTGTATTAGCGCAGCAAGTGGGAATATTTCCACAAATAAAGTAGTGGGAAATCTTGAGCTTGAGATAGAATGGCGAGCTCCGGCGACCACAGCCACCCTCCTCCGCCTCTCTCTCGCTGACCGGTGGGGCCATCCGGTCAGTCGCACGCGCGCGCGGGCGGGAGCCGTAGCAGTCCGCACGCGCGCGCGGGCGGGAGCCGTAGCAGTCCGCGCGCGCGAGTCGTGGGCCGCGTCTTTCCGGGCCGGCCCAGTAACGAATAAGATTGTTTGATTTTTATTTATTCTATCACGGTTTTGGTTAAGTTTTGGAAAATGTAGATCTAGGGTTTTACTTGCTCAAAAATCATGAGATAAATTTTGTTAGGATCTACATGATGTGTAGTATTTTAGAAAAATATGAGTTTGCTATGTGATGTTTAGTTTTCTGGATATTTAAATAGGTCTTTGAAATGTGTTTTAAATCACATGAAAAATTGCTTAAATTATATCTCGAGTTTCATTGTTCCAAAAATTATGAACTTTGGTGGGTAGACTAATTTATACTTGCTCTAGCTCTGGTTAAAATTTTAGCAGTAGTGCTTAAGTACTTTTCAAGTTATAATGATATCTTTTTATTTTAAGAAATACTTAAATAAATTTTTGTATTTTTTCTACATGTGCAATGTTCATATAACTTTTTGGAGAATGTCTTGGTACCCTAGAGTGTCCAAGAAAATTAGGAAATCTGTTATTTGACAATTTTTACTATGCCTTGTTATTTATACAAAAATCAGCCTTTTTGGCTTGGGAATTTTGTGTATGAAGTTCCTGTGAATAAATTTAGTTAAAATTTTTACAGTAGCCTCTTTTTGGGTCAGAGAGTCTCTTGTAATTTTCGTAGAATTTTACGAGCAGTTTACATATATGTTTGAAATTCCACTTAATTACTTAAGTAAATTAAGAAATGAATTTAAATAAATATTTTAGGTGGGCACACCTTACTTTCTGGTGTTTTTGTGACCTTTGTGAACTTGTAGTAGTATTAGTTTGGTCTTAGAGAATGTTTGCCACATAAATAATTATTTAATCTTTGTAATTCTAGTTTTTCTGGATAGCTGGTAGTATCTTTGGGTTTGACCCTTAATAAAAGTGGTTGCTGGAAAACTTGTAAATACCAAAGTTGGAGTAAACTTGATAAATTAGCTTGTGTCAAAATGTGGGAGCATTTGACTTAGTAGTTTAGGAGTTATTGCTGTTTTAAGTGACAGTCCAGAATTGACTGCTCTCTGTTTGGGGAGGACAGATTCTGGAACTTTGAAATTTCGACTAGGTAAACTTTGTAATTAAGTGTTGTGGTCTGAAAACATTTTGTGGTACATTTTTTAAGCTTTCCAGATTGTCTTAGATCATATCTTTTGGATTTGGGAATCTCCAGTTATGTTAGAAACAAGTAGCTGCTGTCCAGAATGTCTTACCGTGATATTTTGGATTGGATGTGGTAACCTAAATAATGTCACTCTTGTGTTTGTTAGGTGTTAGGGCCTTAACCGAAGATGAACAACTATATCTTAGGTTGGGTAGATTAGGTAAGTACTTCTCCACCGGAGAAGAGATTTGCACGTACTGATAAAGTAACTTTATTAGATTATTATATTTTATTTCTGAAATGCATTTCATTCCGAGCATGTTGCACCTTTATGCATCCATGATATTTATTATGCATTCATGCAATAGGTGTACCGGAGGGGGTAACTCTCCTCGAATTCGAGCCTGTGATTCCGGAGGAAGTCCAGGACCAGCCGGAGCAGCTAGAGGAACCAGCCGGCGACGAAGCTCCTGCCGAAGATCTACCTTAGTGTCCTGATCACCGGCCTTCGACCTTTCTGAAAGGCAAGCCCCGGTGCATGCTGAACCCATCATTTTATAAATCTATCTTGAGTACTTTTAATTGTTTAATGCATTAAGTTGTAGGAGTTGTATGAAAACAATTGTTGCATTATACCTGTCCTTGTCCAGGTATCGTACTTAACCCTATATTAGGTTTAGGCACGTGTCAATGCTTAGCCCTGCTTAGTACGGTAGAAGTCGGGTGATTTCCAGTCATCCGCGAAATGTAGGAAGGAGTCACGAGTGGCTTTATGGCTATTGTGGATGGAACCATGCTTTAAAATGAAATTGAGACCGAGCGGGAGTTCGATAGTACAGCCGCAAGACACTTCACGTCTTGGGTGTGGAGCTATGCCCGTCTGAGTCGTTTAAGGACCGATTCGCTGTACGTCCTTGAGTCATGTTGAACGCAGTCTAACACTTAGTTGGCCGGATAAGTCATTCCGACCGCGAAGCCGAGTAATGTGATTCAGGCCGGGAATCGAATGGTAGGTTGCTTCTTGGAGGAGAGAAAGGATGTGCTTGGGGACATTGGCGTGAGACCAAGGGGGGGTTAGAGTCCCTATCACCTGGCAGAGTGTCGCCCTTGGGGTCGCGACATTATTCGGACCCGCGATTCCTGAATCATATGAAACGGTGGCCTGTGCGACCCTGGCAGGGGTCTGCACGGTGAGTGTTAGAAATACCCCTCCAGCTGGATAGGAATTCGATTCGAATCGCCGTCGCTCCCGGTTAGTGAGCACTTGACTTGAGCAGCGGCAACGTAGATCTCATTAAATGAACTGGTGGTTAAGGGAATGATACAATGTTGCCACAATTCATACCTGCTCTAGATATAATGATGATAATTGTTTGATTTAATCAAGTGCATGTTTAGTATAGGTGCTAAGATAGATGACAGGTAAATGCTAAAAATAACTGCTAGTACAGGCTATAAGAGTTTCAATTACTTATGCCTTTATGCAAAATGTTATGTCAGCTAGCCTCTTGTGTAAGCCTTGCATAATCCTTGGTGTCATCTTATTTCTGGTTTTCGACGGGTAAGTCTAGCTGAGTACATTTCAGTACTCAGGGTTTATTCCCTCCTGTTGCAGATGATATGCTCTACCAAGGCTTCTGCAAAAATTGTCTCCATCCTGCGGGTGACGAAGACTAGATCACTTGGGCGTGATCATCTTTTGTGTACTTTCCTGATGCTTTTGTGGGATGTTGATCAACAAGACTGGCAGTAGTTAAACAACTGGTGTGCGTTTGCTTCCGCTACTTTTATAAACTTGGTTTGTAATAATTGCGACTCCGTATGTGTAAACTTATTTCAGAACTACTGGTGAAATGTAACGTATGATGTTGTATGTTGAATGATGCGATCCTGGTTGTAAGCAAGTTGGTTTAAAATCCTTCGTGGTTTTGATTGACTACCGGGATTATATGGGCTCAAGTTCGAAAATTTGAGCGCTTCGGTGCTTGTTTTTGTACTTGTGCTCTTATAATTTGGTCGGTTCTGTTACAGATGGTGAAGTGGCTCAGGCACCGGCCGCGGAGGAATGATGACCGGCGGTGGATGGAATTCAGAGGCATGAACACGAGAGTGATTGTCAGGAGACATACCATTGGCCGGGATATGGGTCCAAGTCGTGATGACTCCGGACCCAACATCCTGTGTAGTCATGTCGACGTGGTGCCCACTGGGCGATGTGGCGTGCAGACTGGCAGCCGAGGCCGACGCAGTCACCGTCGTTGGTGAAGGAAATGCGACCGGGCGGTGAGACGTTTCGTCGAACACCTGGCGGTCGAGGGTCTTCACCAGCTTCTGGACGTCCTTCTGGATGTCGTCCAGGACGCCGTCCACGCCTGGGCGCCACGCTTCGAGATCCGTCGAGACCTTCTCGAGCGCCGCCACTCGCGGATCACACTTCTGCTTGACGGCGGTGTTGTGGCTGGACTCCAGATCGGTGATGCGGAGGGCGTGGCCATCGGCGAGGGAGGCTTCGGTGGAGGCGAGGCGCTGTTCAACGGACGCAAACACCGGATCCGGAAGTCGCAACTCGATCCTTGCCAAGCGCCGCTCGAGCCCGATAGCTTGGGTGGAGATGGAGGTCTCCAACGTGGTGAAGCGGGAGTCGACGGAGCTGGTGCAGTCGGCGAAGACACGGTCTCGGTCATCAAGACGGCGGTCGAACTCATCGAAGCGGGAGTTGAGCGCATCGAGGATTTGCTTCAGCGAAGGTTCCATGGCGCCGCGAGCGCGATTGAGTCAGTGTAGTGGTGATGTGGAGTTGGGGGCGGCAGAGGAGGGGGTGGAGGTGTCGGAATGGCCAGGATTGGAACTAGACATCTGATACCTGATGTTAGCACCTGACGGCGCTGGAGAAGAACGAAAGAACAGGAAGAATATGAGTCCATTCAAGAAAATCTTAGAAGACAACAGCGAGCCATTAATTCTGGTACACCCAGTGAGAGTTTCATTTACATTTAGCATGCTACCAAATATGCGTTTATGATAACATGGCAACATTTTTTAAGTATAGAGAAGAAATGAGTTTCATATGGCGCATACAACAGATTGGTAAACTCCATTTAGCAATTTAGTGAGCAATAGTAAAGTTCTACAATTTGGTATTTTAAAACAAGTAGAAATTAACTCAAATTTGTGTTCTATACAAACCAAAAAAATTTAGCGTGAATTTTGTTGTCACCGCCTTGTGCCATCAAGGCCTGCCACTGATGGAGTCCTCTTCTCCGCCGCCGCCGCCGCTGGGGAAGAAACAGGAGAGAAAATGAGTGCCTGAGCGAGCACCAGTGGGCGATGTGCTGATGTCTCTGACCTGCAGAGTTGTTGTGGCCTGTGTGTTGCGTGGCTAATACGTGTTTAATTTGGGCTGAATTTTTTACATGATATTTTTTTGACTTTATTTTCTTTCTTTTCCCAATACACATACATGTATGTACTGTATATACAAGAGTTTTCAGCAGAATTTTTGGATATTCACCTGAATACCCTTGAATACAGGTAAGCACTCTTGGGCGTTGGGCCTGTTTGGTTTCTTTATCAGCCTTGATTGCTTTATCTTGCTTAGCCTTGCGAGGTCAGGTGAGCCATTTTAGCTCTTCTCTGCTAGCAAGAAAAACCTTACCTGCAAAGTCTCGAGGCACTATAGTTGGAGATCTGCATCCATCCACGCCCTCGCTAAGCAAGACTAAACACTGCGGAGCAAGAAATCCAAGCACATCTACTGCTACTACTACACATCACAAGACCGGTGTAATCTTTCTACATCTGAACACCGGACATGGGATCTGGCAAAGATATTTCGCAACAGTGACAGGTACTAGAATACACATGATCTCCAAGCGTGGGGTGCATCATGCACATGTCTGACGGCAATGTCACTGGATGGTAAGTACCTTGTAGCAAGAAATGCATAGGAGGTTCGTCTTTTTAAAATAATGGAAGTAAACTAATCACCAGCTTACTCATAACTCAGAAATCAGACCAATTCGTTACAAGAGTTCACACATAAAAATCGTCTCTAACTCAAAAAAAAATCATCAATCCTAATAGAGGCCAGCAATACATCCGAGGCGAAAAGGGCAAGAGCCGTCATCTCCAGCATATTGCAAGAGCTCCTTCTTCTCAAGTTGCTGTAAGAGCACCTCGAGTGTGTTAAAAAAGCGAACCATGGATAGGGTAAACCGAACCAACAACGCTGCAGTGTGCGAACCATGGATGTCAGAATCTTGGATATGCGTCGAACCATAGTGAATTAAGAAACCATTGCCGTGAAGAAGGTATGCTGTCATCTGACACAAGCCTTTAGGGTGTCCTAATGGTTTCCAAATATCTAGTCTAGGAAGAATTCTATTGGCTATTAAAGAGAGAAATTAAATAGCTAGCGACTCTCAAATAACTAGTCTAGCACGATCTCCTATAAATAATCCTCTCACAGTTCATATAACTCTCCACTATAATGATCTTTGTTTATTATTTCTGAGCCTTATCTAGCTAGCTATTTGTAATTTGTTATTGCGGATGCTCTTAGTGAGTGGATGCCCACCCAGGCACCCACACATCCAGAGACCCTAAGAGAAAAAAAATACTTTTTTAGTTGGTGCCGTTACCCCAAATTGAACTCTACATCGTGGCTATTTTAGACTCTCTGACACACTAAAAGTTTTGCAGGGGAAAATCGATTGCACACTGGAGCTGCCCTAACTAACTTGCAAATTGAAGCCTCTGAGGAGTGATAGAAAGTTTTAGGTTTTGCAGTTACTACCTCCGCCTTGAAAAGAATGCAACTATGAGTTACGTGTCACGAAAAGTTATTCATGTTTAATCAAGTTTCTAGTGAATAATACTCATATTCATGACTTTAAATTAATTTATTATAAAAATATATCTTGTAATTAATCAATGGTGTTTATTTGGTATTATAAACATTGATATTTTTTTATTTATAGTTGGTCAAACTTAAGGTAAAAAACAAGACACTTGTATTAGAATTGCATCGGGACGGAGGTGAGTCATTTCTTCGGAGTCATATCAACTAACAGAAGGCAGCTACCACTACAAGTAATAAAAGATTGTTTTCACTGTCACCCTTATACCAATTACGGACAAGATACTCGACGCTGTATGGCAGACACGATAGGCAAACCTTATTTTTTAATGGTTATAGCGACTCTAGCCAGAACGTACAAGTAAGGATCATTACATTTGATTTAAGGACTCCTCCTACTTTTGAGGGTTTGATACTTTTATATCTATTATAGCATGAGTTCTCAAATTAGATCCATCAAATCCTTTTCAATAGATACTGGCACAAGGGAACGGCCCGTCATTCCCTATTATTCTCTCTTTGCTCTCATCTACAAAGCTATATGTCTCGTGAAGGAGACATGGGCGCCACGACTTCTCCAACCATGGAGGTCATTCTGGAGGAGGCCGAGCATGGGAAGGATCCAGGACGGACGCCGAGCGCTGGGGCAAGAGGCCAGACGCCGGCTCTGAGCCACCCGGGAAGCGCCACCGATGAGGAGTCGGTCGAGCGGTTCCTCTGAACAGGAAGAGACCGGCCGCTGCGGTAGGACACTACACCAGAGAAGGACATCACTGGCGGTTTAAAACCCCCCTTCACTGGCGGATTTTGAACTGTCATAACCAACTCGGCAGTGATAAGCTGATCACATCACTGCCGGTTATGCCAAACCGGCAGTGATAGCTCGTGTATCACTGCCGGTTCATGTTACAAACCGGCAGTGATACTTGAGCAATCACTGCCGGTTTGTGTTATAAACCGGCAGTGATACTTGAGCCATCACTGCCGGTTGTTTTAACCAACCGGTTGTGTAGATTATATTATCACTGCCGGTTTTCTTTGAACCGGTAGTGATATACTTTTCACAATTTGCATTTTAATAATTGTTTTATTTTCATTTCGAGGGGAGGTGGTGGGGTGGGAGGTCGGGGAGGTGGAGGTGGTTGCTATCGATCAATTTGATATCGATGTGGAGGTGGTTGTGGATCAGCGACAATACAAACCCATCAACATTTATATTACAAAAGTTCCAAAAAAAACTTTAAGTATCGAATTAAGAGTCGCATTACAATAGCCTATCGATGTGGTCTCTTCCGTACTGGGCCTTGTACTTCTTAGTCCTCGCAATAGAGAATGATCCTTTCTTGGTCAATATCTCGTCCATCACAAACCTTGCTATCTCCTCTTGAATTCCTCTCATCTCAAAATCTAGCAACTGGTTGTGATTGTTTGCTTTGCGCTGTAATTGAAGCAAGATGGTATTGAGATGCACAAACGTAAGACAAAACAATAGAAATGGGATGCCTACGTACCATATCATCTCCATTATCTGTTTTTGCGCCAAAGTATTTTAGCATTGCCCACATCACATAGAACCCGCATTTGTTGTTCCCCATCGGTTGATCTAGGGTCTTGAGATCCTCCATATACTTTACACTGAATGGGGCACTCCATTGCTTTTGCATCTTGCTATCGAGATTTTTCCAATCAGGTAATGCCTTCATTCTATGTGACATTGTAAATGAAGTGTGAAGGCCGAGGACATTACAATATCCTATGTGATTAGAAAGTATTGTGATATTGGGTTCACTTACTTATTCAACACTTTAACTAGGGAGTCAATAAGAGAAAGTGGCTTTTTCTTTGAGTCCCACACCTCGATATGTGAATCTTGAAGATAGATATCTACGAGGATGAAATGGTTGTTGCAATCACAAAGTCCATGTTATTGAATAACATATCAAGAAAAGAAACACTAAAATAAGGGTCAAGAACACATACTCGCGTTATATAACCCACGCATCTAGAACAATACCTACAACATATATAGTTCTAAGCATCTCTTTATTTCTAGCACACAAGTTTCAGTACTCAATAATATCTTTATCCTTAGCATTGCTGGATAATGAGTTTGGTAAGAACTCATCATTTGGAACTAGAAAAACAATTTCATCACAATAAACTAGTTGATTGGTGTATCATCGCTTAATAAGATTTGTCAGTATATGTATGAAACACAAAAAAATTCTACTGAGCTGACCTGTTTAGAGACAAGAATGTGTGACCCCACTTGAATTTCCCAAGCAGCAAATGTGTTGTATCTTCCTCCCCACTGCAAATATGTATATAACATAAGCTGATGCCTGACAGTAACTAATTATAAATCAAGCTACACGATTATATGACCTACATATTCCAAACAATATTGTTAGGCAAGGCTTAAAAAATTACCATATTATGAGGGCTGCTGATAAAGCTTCCACACAAGATAGTTCACATGGCCGACAATAATTCACACGATTTGCCGCTACTAACCATGGTACTTTAGCTTGTTTTGGAGGCAGAAACGGTATGTAGTAGTCAGCTAAGTTCTTGCTTTCAGACTAATTAGTAACTTGATGCAAGTTCCGTTGGTGCTCATAAAGCAAATGGTAACGGAGACAAAATAAAACCCACGAGGATTGGATCTAGGGGAACAGGTGTTTACCTGTGTTGAATAGAGTGAGCTTCTCCTTCCCAACGATGAGCTCGGACATCTGCCCCGGGCGTGGCGCTGACCCTGGCATAAGAAATCCCCAAATTTTAATCCAAATCGCCACCCTTAAGATCAGCTAAGACCCTTATTGCTTACATAAAACGTTGCTGGGCTCGGTTTTGGCCTAAGGGCCCTGCTCGGCCTCGGCGACGGCCACAGAAAGGAGTTGTTGCACCGCCGCCCTTCTCCTGTGTGCGCGCGCGAGGCCGCCCCGGCGCCACCGGGGAGGGCAACGCTTGCTACCATGGCGCGTGGCCCCCCACCTCTGGGTGCACGTGCGAGGCCACCCCGCCGCCATGGCCGTCGAGGGAGGGAGAGGAGAGGGAGCTCAGGGAGTGCGGCTGCTGATGGGAAGAGAGAGTGCTGCTGCAGTGGGGCGGAGATGAGAGATCCCGTGAGGGAGGGGGAGCCGGGAGTTAGGGTTCACGAGCAGTGTTCTATTCCGTTCGGACAGAGGAGGGAGGGAGGTCGAGCTATATGTACTGTGGACATATCACAGGCGGTTTAAACCACGAACCGGCAGTGAATCTAATTATCACTGCCGGTTCGTGGTTGGAACCGGTAGTGAAGCTCGTAATCACTGGTGGTTCAAAAACCGGCAGTGAACCTTATTATCACTGCCGGTTCCAGCCACGAACCGGCAGTGAAGCTCATTATCACTGCCGATTCTAGCCACGAACCGGCAGTGAAGATTCACTGCCGATTCCAGCCACGAACCGGCAGTGATAATGAGCTTCACTGCCGGTTTGACCCCTACCCCAATCATTTGAATGTCTGTCAGAGTTTGAACCGGTAGTGAAGATTTATCACTGCCGGCCCAATACAATCCGGCAGTGATGGGCCGGCTGTGATGTTTGAATCTGTAGTAGTGGGAGGTCGGATGGAGGCCGAGCGCCATGAAGCCACTAAGGGAGCAGCCAAGGAGGCGCCCAAGAACCAAGGGAGTAAGCCGAGCGTCGAACACTAAGGGAGGAAGCTAGACGGAGGTGGAGCCGCCGGGGAGCGTTAGGCGAGTGGGAGGGGTGGTGAATGGTAACGCGTCAAGCTCGAGTGAGCAGGCTCAAGATGGGACAGGTATATAAATGGTCGAAATCGAAAAGTGGGGGTCTCAGGAACGAGGGCATGAAAGGAGAATTTGAGGGCCTCCTACTTTTGAGGTCTAAGTAGAGGCTCTACTCGTTCTAAGTTTTTTTACGTGATCTAATAAAATTTAGTTTGAGCCTTTGAGGGTCTTGTTGGGGTTGCTTTTATTCATAGTAAAAAAATTACATTTCAGAGATTCTTTCATGGCTAGAGATTTTTTGTAATTTTTGTAATCTTTCCTCTCCCTTTTTTTCTCTTGATTGTACTCTATCCATTCTAGTTTTAAGACATTTTGACATTTCCAAATATATTTTATTTTTTATCTAGACATAGTGTATATTTAAATACATAGTAAAAAATATTGTATCAAGTATTAGAAAGACTAATAGAACGTTTAATGATTTGAAAATTTTGGAATGGACTACTTTCTTACTTTTGTTTCTTTTAATAATTATAAACTGTAGGGCTAAACCCCCCGTTCTGATCTTTTAAATAAAACAAAGACTGAAAGACGGTCAGACGGATCCCTCGCCTACTTGACATGACAATTGACAGAAGCAATGCAGCGGAGAAGATGAGAGAGCACGACGTGCAGTGACCGGAGTAAAAGTGGTGAGAACGAGCTCGACGTGCAGTGACCGGAGTAATGAGGCTCCCCGCGGCGCCCGGTCGGCACACAGTTCTCGACGCGGAGTTCCGGACCCAAGGCCTGGCACGATGGGGATGGATAGGGATGGCCGGCCCGCGTTGGGTCCCTACTGCCAAATCGGTTCATAGACCGGGCCAGATACCAGTTTTAATTTAACGAAGCGAATCGCTTCAACTTGCGTTGCCTCGGCTTGTAGTCAATCGCCGATTGTGACACGCTGACGCTAGCACGACTACTGAATAGCTGAGTAAAGATTCAGCACACGGAAATGTTGTGCTGTGGGTATTCCTAACGATAAAGATGCCTACTACGTATTTTCATGCCCGCACGCGCTGCACTGTAGCCTACGGGTACGGTGTACATACATATATAGACAACCTTGGCGTCACTGTAACGCACACGAATTTGAGCCTAGATGTGATACGCGAACGCGAGGCTATCATAGACAGTGCCGTACACCGACGCTCCGGCACGCGCGTATAGAAACAACACCAGCATATGTGCATACGTCTCCGTCCATGGCCTATCTCCTCTACACTTCCATCCTGTCACCGCACTGCCATCTCCGACGCACTCCCTGTGCAAACCCCCCGCCGCCCTTGTAGCGCCGTGCAGCGACGCGTTCATTTCGCGCTGCATGCGGGGCCCGCACTGCCCGAGCGACAAGAGGGGAAGGACACGCGGCGCCTCCGATTCGGAAGGACCTAGACGCGACGTCGTATGGGTGCCCTACCGGCTCTGTGACGATGTAGCGGAAGGTGGGAGGAGGAGAGATGCAACACCCGATTTATTTTGAAACATCCAAATACAAATGGTTGCAATATACGTCTTAAGGCAGTTGAAATACATGAAACATGCTTCCGAAACACTCGATAAAAACAGCTAAAATGCACTTGAAAACCATTGCAACCATACGCAACATAAAAAAAACTCATGCAGCCTATGTGTGAAACATATGCAACATCCAGATAACACAATTGCAATATGCGTCCGGAAAACACAGATGAAACATATCTCTGAAACATCTGAAACACTTGAAACATACTCATGCAACATGCCTCTGAAACACTTCCAACATGTGCAACATTCTCCGATCTACTTTTACAACATCCATATGATTCAACTACAACATACTCCCTCCATTCATTTATCTCCTTCGTTTAAGCAAAAACTTTTTATTCAAAAATCTCCTTCATATTAGCTTGAGACTTGCCCGCATTTATTGTCCGTTTGCTGCTCATTGGCTACCCTGCCTGCATTTATTGTTTCTTTGCTGCTCATCGGCTATTCCTAGTATGTGACTCCTCATATGTGCTCAGCACGCGATGATTAAATGCAAACTGAGTGGTTTTGCTCTGCTCCTTGGTCACTACGCCAAAGGCTAAAATGATGGAGATAAATGAACGGATGGAGTACCTCTGAAATGTCTAAAACAATTGAAACATACAATTGCGATATAGGGGGAGAGGAGCCTGGCGCGTGGAGCGCCATGGTCGCCGGAGTGGGGGAAGCATGGCCGCCGGGGTGAGAGAGGGCGCCGCGGGGGTAGGGAGGGGCTCCCAGGTGGGGGAGAGCCGCCGACTCCCTGCAACACGGCCACGCCGCCTACAAAGGATCTCGCTCGTGCTCCTTAGATCTCGCCGGTGTGGGGGAGAGGGCCATCGGATCTACAGGCGTCGGTGGCTCTTGATGGGAGAGGACGCCGGGGGTGAGAGGTGCTGCTGGGGTGGGGCGAGGGGTGTCGCTGGGGTGGGGGAAGAAGCTGCCGGGGTGGGTGAGGGCGCCGCTGCCGGCCATGGAGGGAGCGGGCGGCGCACGCGATGGAGAGAAGCTGGCTGTTGCTGGTCATGGAGCAAGCGAGCAGCGCACGTAATGAGAGGAGCTAGCTCGGCTAGGAGGAAGATAAATGTGTCCATTCATTTTTTAATGGTCCATGAGAGAGAGCATGCCAGATAGTTTCGCAGGTCCAGGAAAAGCGGGGGAGGCGCGTCCAGGAGGACGAGAGAGAGCATGCCAGATAGTTTCGCAGGTCCAGGAAAAGCGGGGAGGCGCGTCCAGGAGGACGGACGGACGTTTTCACAGTATCATTATCGTAAACAGTGCCATCGGTGGCGAGCAGAGTCACGTCTCACGTCCGTAGTTGCACGTACTATGTGGCGCCGTTGTCCACCAGGCGCGCGCGGGCCACGTTTTGGCCATCGGCCGTCTTGCGTGCCGCGCCCCGCGACGCGCTCGCCCGCGCTGCAGCAACTGCGATTTGCCACGGAACTCGAGACCGTGCATATATCGGCGGGGCTGAATCAATGCACAAAGCTTTAAGTGCTGGGCACCGCAACCGGCCCGTGCATGCTCGACCGCGCGCCACGCCCGGGGAAACCGCGGATCGCTCTCGCTCCTAGGTTTTCCGGCCGAGAACCACAGGTGCGCGATCGCCGATCGATCTACGTACATCTCCCCCTGCGAATGCCATACCGTTGCTGGCGGCCGCTGCCTTTTCTGTCTCGTCGTTGGGGCCGCGCGACACCGCCGCGCCCCGGCCGCCGCTGTTCCAATTGAGGCGGCGGGCTGCCAAGCGTGCGTACGCGCGAGTGCGCGACCGGCCGTGATCTGGTGACCGGCGACGAGGCGTACCGCTTGCCCCCGCATGTGCCCTCGGGCCAGGACAGTTAACTGCCGGCGTACGATCAGTTAATTCGACCCGTCCGCCTCGGCTCGATCGGCAGTCGGCACTCCACCATCGATCGGGGCCATGTCATGTCATGTCATGCATGGCACAGTACGTGTCACCGTACCTTCCGGCTAATGCCTTCATACTTCGTGGAACGTGTCGATCGATCTCTACTGATCATCAGTAAGTAGTGTCACCGGCCCGGCGATTATTAGCTAACGAAACGAACGTGCGTGCAGGTACACGTAGCTAGCTAGGTGCACACTGTCACACGGAACTACGGAACACGTTTGGTTTCGATAAGGGACCACCAGTAGTAGAGTCGCCAAGCAAGCTACTAGTAGCTACCAAAACACTGTACAGCCTTCAATTAACGTGCGTGCTCCAACTTTTGGGCACATGCATGATGATGCACGAGTACGTATCTTTTACGTGCTGTTTAACTGTACGCGGAAGCAAGTAATAAAGGCCTGTAAAGATGCTAGTTACACGGAGTACTATGATTCTAGACTATGGCCTCGTTTAGATTGTACTTTATTTGACCACTAGTGTTTAATCATGGATTAATTATGCTCAAAAGGTTCGTCTCGTCTCGTGATTTATAACTAAATTGTACAATTAATTATTTTTTATCTATATTTAATACTTCATGCATGCATGCAAAGATTGATGTGATGAGAGAGAGTAAAAAAACTTAGAATTTGGCAGCAATCTAAACGAGGCTAGTATATAGTGCGCGTGGGCATATCCGTCGATCATGTACCTCTTGGGTAGAATGTACGTGAAATTTTGTCAGCTGCACCAGCGGTGCATATGCGTACTCCTGACCTCCTGTACTACACTCTCTGATACAGCGCCACGGCCGATTAGCATACGGAGTGCATGTGCCTACTCGGTTCCGTACACATCGGCCGATCCATATGCATGACCCGGTGCAGCGCCTTTATTCGTCTTCCGTGTCCTTGAAAACTACTCAACCGAATCAGCAGGACTGCAGGAGGTCTCTCTCTCGTCGTGGTGGTGGTGGGCTGCTGGCTCTGCTCAAGAAAACTCGTTAATTACCCAATTAAATTAGGTCCGAGTGTTCGACGTGGGTTTGACTCCCTAGTTCTCCTCGTTGGCTGGATACTATGGTAAGAAAGGAACAACAATAGGACGGACCTTCCAGCTAGCAGGATGATGTAGCACGTTGATGACAAACCTTGAGGGGCTAATCTTGGTTGAAGCGACAGTTTGGGTTCAAGCGGAGTATCAATCACCGTGATGTTTACAACATTCTCTTCGTCCATAAAAAATGTTGACATATTATTTGTGTGCTGGTCAAACTTTATGCCCTGTTCTTCAACGCTACTTCAGCAATATATTTCAGCGAAGAAACCGTGTTTTCCTCTCACAGCAAATCAGTAGGATGAAAACGGATCGGATACGGACGGATATCACTGATATCGTATTTGTTTTCGTATTTATGTCCGGATTCGGATTCGAATACGGATAGTACAAAAAATGACGGATAGGATACGATTGGATATCGACATCATAAATATGTGATTTAAATATTCGGATACGAATACGGTATCAGATGTTAAATATCCGGACTCAGATACGGACGGATTAAAACCCCCTCTAAACGGATTCGGTCTCGAATACGGTCGAAAAATATCCGTACCGTTTTCATCCCTGCAAATCAGCATCAGCATTAACATAAAGGCCAAATTTCAACGAAACGAAACAGGACCAATTTAAAGTTTGACTCAATTTATATCGACCCAATTTATGGTGGATTGGTAGAGTTGGCTTGTTGTGTTATGGATTTTATGAACCATATACTGTGAATTAAAATTACTTATGCGTCGGCAGTGTTGCCATACCAGATGGGTTAAGTCAGTACGTGTAGTCACGTTTCTTGTTTTTATGTGTCGACGGTTATCTTCTATTTTACTTTTTTCGTATCCACACCATTAACGACACGTTTCCGTTTAAATTGGTCAGTTTTTTTTTACTTCCATTGAATCCTATTTCTGGGCTCTTTATTTCGATTTTGATTTCATTGCTGTAATAAAATATAAGAGTGAAAACAGAAGAGGGTTTATCCTAAGCGATCTATTTCATTTTTATCCCTAATTGTAATAAGATAATAGATAGAAAAATACTATACTAGATACTACTGTTACCTGGACCTGGTACAGCGACCATGCATGCATCTACAAGCTTTTATTTACTTGATGTTAGACTGCAGCATGCCTTAGTTTGGCAATAATAAATGGCAATGAAATGGTTAAAAGAAAAACTATATATTGATAAAATTGATTAAGGTTATTTGCAAACTGTTGTCGATAATAACAAACACAATAACTCTAGGTTCAGGCGCTAAAGTTTAGTCCGTGTCACATCGGACGTTCGGATGCTAACTAAGAGGACTAAACATGAGCTAATTAAAAACTAATTGCATAGGAGTAGACTAATTAGTGAGACGAATCTATTAAGTCTAATTAATCCATGATAAGTACATGTTTACTGTAGCACAACATTGTTAAATCATGAACTAATTAGACATAATAGATTCGTTTCGCAAATTAGCCTCAATCTTTGTAATTAGTTTTGTAATTAACATATGTTTAATACTCCTAATTGGTATAAAAGATATGATGTGACAGGACTAAACTTTAGCCTGCAGGAACCAAACACCCCCTGGCACGACTCCTCTTGAGGGACTCCTCCAGAGGAGCCAGAGCCATTTTGGAGGAGCCTCACTTTTTGGCTCCTCCAAAATCGTTCTGACTCATCTGTTTTTTACTGAAAAACGATTCCTCAAAAAAAAATGTTTAGCAGGCTCCTACATAGGAGCCAGAACTAGAACCGAGGAAGAGCCCTCCAAAACAGCCCCTAGTTTCTTGACCCAGTATCACCGTCTGACCCAATAACTTGGGTCATGTTCGCTTAAACTTATCGGCCAGCCATTTAGCAGTATTTTTCTCTCATAATAAATCAGCATCAGCATCAGCACCCATCACAAAACCGTCAGCAACGGTCACAAAAACCGTCAGCCCAACAGGACGTTGTCAGATTTTTACTATCGAGACCTGCCTACAGTCCTCGTCCTCGTACACACGACCCTGAACAACCGTTGCTGTTGGCAGTTCTTTTCTCGGCGTGTTGGCGTAGAGCCGGGCAGCAGCAGCCCAGCAACTGGGATCTACTGAAGGGGCAGAGCACGGTATCATTACAGACATAGCACAGTACGTACCACGCTCATCTGACGGACCTCCGGTTAATTCTGCATCATGTACGATATCCACGAACGTCGGAACGTGCTGCAACTGAACGTTGGTCGGGAACGTGCTGCAACTGAAGGGGCAGCTGCAGCCTGCAGCAGGCAGGCACTTGACCACACCAGTACTAGCAAGAGCCAGGTCCATGAGTCCATGACTGACGACGCCGACGCGGCAGCCACTACTCCTCGCGGCGGCGTGGCGGCGCGCGGCCCGCGGGCTCTCCGCGGCGCCCGTTCCCCGCGCGGTGCACTGCGCCACGCTTTCGTATGTCCGTCCTTTGCTACTGGGCAGTGTACTGGCACCAGCAGCGTTGTGGTGGCGTGGCCAACGGCGAGTGGACGCCGTGCCCTGGTGCACACGGCGCGGAGCGCGCGCCCCGTTCTACGAGGCACAGCGCTCCCGGCCCCGTACTCATGAATGCGGCGCAGAGGGAAGGCGCGCATGGATGGT
Source organism: Saccharum hybrid cultivar R570 (assembly GCA_038087645.1). Lineage (NCBI taxonomy): Eukaryota > Viridiplantae > Streptophyta > Magnoliopsida > Poales > Poaceae > Saccharum > Saccharum hybrid cultivar. The sequence goes on from JAQSUU010000100.1 coordinate 3,093,031, forward strand.
GTGCCTCAGGCTGTACTTGCCTTTCAAATTCCAAATTTTTATACTCTTTTTTCATCACATCAAATCTTTAGACGCATGCATGGAGCACTAAATATAGGTAAAAAAATAACTAATTGCACAGTTTATCTGTGATTTGCGAGATGAATTTTTTAAGCCTAATTAGTCCATGATTAAACACTAATTGTCAAATACAAACGAAAGTGCTACAATAGTAAAAATTGAAAAAACTTGTAATCTAAACGAGTCCTGAATCATCAATCTAATTAACCATTTGGTGCTTCAAATATACTACTCTTCATTAGATTGGATATACTCCTACTTAGATTAGGATAAACGCACGTCATCAATGAAACTCGACAGCTGGCCTGCCGCACTGCGTGAAGGTCTAACAAACTGCCCCACTACTGCTGTGATCTTGTTTGAATTCCCCGGGCTAACAAACAGTAGTTGATAAAGTTTAGCCAGAGCTCTAACTAGTTGTTAACTCAATGGTCCATATAACTCAACTATCAGAGGCTAAAGTTCTAGCATTGAATAAAAAAAGTATCCCATACCTCAAACCCTACCCTTCGGCACGCTCTCTCTGCTCCCTCCAGCAGCCGCCATGCTTTGCAAGAGAAAAAACAAATGCACATGGTCTCTTGTCGCCCCTCACCGATCACTGCTTCCTCCGGCTCTTCCCCTGCATCGTCCGCAGCCCCCGCCTCTTCCCTAGCCTCGGCAGCCAGCAAGGACCTCTGCCATGTCCGCGCTCAGGCCGGCTGTGCGAGGCCCCCCAGGCGGGATGCGCGAGGACCCATGGCCGACGACTACCCCTGCCTCGACCCACGCTTCTCCCTCTCTAGGTCCCTCGTCGTTCTTCCTCTCTCTGGCTGGGGGCGCTCTTCTCCGCCCGCCGCCCATCGCGTCCAGCAGTCCGGCCACCGTGGCCCCCACGCCCCATGTCCTCCAACCCGCTGGCCGCCGAGGCCCCCAGCACGCAGACGCCTCCAACAAGATCCAGGAGAACAATGGAGAAGATGAACTCAGCGGCATAACAGTCTTTGTATTGAGACAATACTACTTAGAGCAAGGCTAATAATACAGTCGGCTTGCTGGTCGTAAGGTTCTTTACAGTCTTTTCTCAGCCAGCCCATATAGCAGTTAGCTCTTCATCATTAATGCATGACCCACTTGTGTCTCTCACAGATTTTCTTTGTTCTTGTGTTCAAGCTGGCTGTAATCTTACAACCCACTTCTATTCTCTCTCCTCTCCTCTCTCCTTCATCTTATCATTTACCCAACTTATAGTTGGTTATTATACTCGCTCTTATTAGCCCGTGGATCCAAAAATGACTGGACTAATCACTAGTCCTGTGGTCTGAGTCCATCAAACAGGGCATATCCTGCTGCGTGTGCGTGACCGCCGCCTCCTTTCACTTTCCCCCACCCACCCACCTCCTTAAATTCCCCTGCGGACAGCCACTAGACCTCTCTGCTCGTCAAGTCCTCCCGCTGCATACGCATCCGATCCGACCTTGCCGCTATATATAAACACCCCAGCCTCCATGCCCTCCCGGCTCCACTGCAGACGGCACCACACACGGCCTCTGGCACTGCCAGCCTCGTCGCCCACCCCACTCTCTTCATCTGCAGCGACAAAAACAGGAACCGAGCAAAGGTCCGGCAACCTAGAGCAATAACCACCATCTCCACAAACAGGCCAGCACGTAGCTCTATGCCGGAACTGACCTAGAAGGATCGGAGCAGGGTGTTTCTGTACTGTATACCTAGAAAAAGAGGATCGTACCGGAGATGGTGTTTCCTGCCATCCTCCCCAAGGTGGCCGCACGATGGCTCTTCACGTTCTACCGCGCCGCCAGGAAGCTCAGGCGCCACGCCTTCCAGCTCTACTACCGCAACACAGCCACCGCCAAGCCGCCGTCGACATCCGCCGTCTCGCAGCAGCAGCAGGCCGCCGCCGCCTTCAAGACCGGCGCCGCCATCCCTGACGCCGCCGCCGGCGGGACCGTCGTGTGCGACATGCACGGCGCCCTGCTGCGCTCCACCGCGCTCTTCCCCTACTTCATGCTCGTGGCGTGCGAGGGAGGCAGCCTTCTCCGCGCCATGCTGTTGCTCTGCGCCTTCCCACTCGTCTGGGCGCTCGGGGAGCGCCGCCGCGGCGGAGGCGCCGGCGCGGGCGTCCGGGTGATGGCGTTCGTCACCTTCGCGGGGCTCACGCCCAGGGACGTGGACCTCGTGGCCCGCGCCGTCCTGCCCAAGCACTACATGGAGCAGCTCAACGCGCTGGTGTACGAAAGCCTCTGGCTCCCGGCGAGGAGGAAGGTGGCGGTGACCAGCGCGCCGCGGGTCATGTCCGAGTGGTTCCTCAAGGAGTACATGGCCGCCGACGCGGTGGTCGGCCTCGAGCTGCAGCACGTCACGGTCGGCCGCCGCCGGTACTTCACGGGGTTGCTGTCCGGTCCCGCGACGGGGACGGAGCTGATGAGGCAGAAGGCGCTCAGGGAGGCGTTAGGCGGCGAGGACGACCCCATGGCCGACGTGGGCATCATCAGCCGCTCCAGCAGCCCGCTCGACCAGCTCTTCGTCCCCTGCTGCAAGGTGCGTGAGTACATGTAGCATCTTTTTTTTTAACTATCTATGGTAGATAGACCATATAATACGTACGGGGACCTGTTTTCAAGGCATTAATATGGAGTAACACCGGTAAGCATCATTAACGTCTCAAGAAAAGCAGTGCTCCTAGTAACCACCAACTACAAAAGCATCATTATTCGGAGTAGGAGGATTGTTGATAGTGGCGGAGCCTGGATTGTTACCTTGGGTATTCTCACGTAAAAAGGAAGGCGGTTTTGTTTGCTATTTTGGGCTACAATGACTGGAAATATTCTAGAAAAATGCATTATACACAAATATATACAAGTATACATATATATACACAAGAGTATATTAAAATAGTTGGGTATTTATGGGAATACAAGGAATACCCTTGATCCGCCCATGATTGTTGAGCAAAACGCAGGCGAGCCAAAGACGTCCTAGGTTGAATAATGTCAAAGTAACAACGACATATACCGGCAGAAAAGAAGTACACAGTAACAACGACACGCCCCAGGATCCCTTTCAAACGAGCTAGATTCTATAGGGATTTTAATCCAAAATTTTAGAATCTTATTATAATATAATAGAATACCATTAAACACAGATAATAATACTTATAAAAAAACACAGATAATAATTAAATAAAATAATGGATTAGAAGAATCGCTATCGAATCCAAACGAGCCCTTCCTTTTTTTTCGCAGATAGGTTAGATGCGTGAAACTGAGGAAGGGGTGTGTCTGTGAAGGTGTGAAACGATAGTACAGAGACCAGCATAAATATCCTTTGACCTGAAGGGTCTAGTTAACCGGAATCTGTATGGTGCATGATCTATCGCAGACTAACTTGTTATTGACTATCTCCGTTCCTGAATGAATCAGTTAGTAGAGTTGTCTTAATAAGTTGCTTTTTTCTAAATTTTACTAAATTTGTAGGAGAAAAGCACCAAGATTTATGACACCAATTTAGCTTAGCATCATTAGATAAGCGCCATGAAATATATTGTCAGTGTGTTTATTCGGCATCATAAATATTGTTATCTTTTCTATGAATTTAGTCAATCATTAAAAAGTTTGACTCAAAGATAACTATAGAGATTTACTGATTTAGACGAAGCGAGTATAAATAAATACAGTTAAATTAAAATTAGTTTTGAAATTCGAGATGCGCATTTATTTTTTTGACGACGGAGTAGGCACGTAGCCCTGTCCGTCTAGCGGCTCGCGAGGGAGAACTCCAGGGCGAGCAGATTGATCGGACGTACTGGGGCGTGATTGGTACCTCGCACACGCCGGACCTGGCTGTACTTGCAGAGCCTGGTCGGCCAGAGCCAGGTCCACTGCATGCACATGCGCGTGTTTGGTTTAGCTCTCCTTTCAGCCAGGCGCGGCAGAGGCGCGGCAGAGTCTGGTGTTTGGTTCCAGCGAATCACAGCTCTCCTACTCACAAGTGGGCACAATTCGTACGCGTTCTTGCGCCGCGCGAGCCAGGTTCGATGGAAACGAGACCTCGCTGCGTTTCTTCTCAGCCTGGCTAAGAGAGGAATCTTGCATGCGCTGGGACAGGCCCAAAGTTCAATCCAGGAAACCAAACGCGATAAACTTGCACGAGCCGGGCCAGGCCGAGTCACAGCCAGGCTACCAATCACGCCCTAGTAGTAGTAGATCCACTGTCGCACTGTGGATCTTCAGGCAGTGTTTAGTTGACCCAAAATTCCAAAAATTTTATAAGATTTTTCATCACATCAAATCTTTGGACGCATGCATAGAGCATTAAATGTAGGTAAAAAAATAACTAATTGCACAGTTTGTCTGTAAATGTCGAGACGAATCTTTTGAGCCTAGTTAGTCCATGATTGGATAAATTTTACCAAATAACAACGAAAAAGTGCTACAGGAACTTTACACCCACTTTACAACCAACTAAACCCACCCTCAGAGTTGGCACTGACTGTAGCCTGTGCAGCCGAAGTTTACACGTGTAACACGTCAGAGCATGAATTCCTTACTGCAAGGTGCGTGCGTACATGTAGTGTCTTTTTTTTACTTACCGTAGATAGACCTAGGCTGTGTTGAGTTCTAAAAAAAGCAGTAAAAAAGATTCCTCGTCACATTAAACTTGCGATACATGCATAAAATACTAAATATAGATAAAGTAAAAAAATTAATTGTACAGCTTTGTTGTACTTTGCGAGACGAACATTTTGAACCTAATTAGTCAACAGTTTGACACTATTTGCCAAATAAAGCCAAAACGTGCTACAATATATTTTTCACCATTTTTAGGGAACTAAACACACCCCTTACTATAATACAGGGACCTAACACCTGTATGCATCATTAACGTCTCAAGAAAAGCAGTACTCCTAGTAACCACCAACTACAAAAGCATCATTAATCGGAGTAGGAGGATTGTTGAGCAGAACGCAGGGGAGAGCCAATCATCAGCCAAACACGTACAAGGTTAAATGTCAAAGTAACAACGACATATACCGCCGTCAAAAATGAAGTAACTATGGCACGTTCGAGAATCCTATTCAAACGAGCTAGATTTTACTCCCTCCCTCCCAAATTAGGTCAATCTTAATGGGGGTTTCATATAGTTTTACGAGCATTAAATACGCTGACATGACACTGCATTGATTAAGAGAGATGATGAAAGTTTTGTGAGAGTAGAGATAGTTTTATGGGGACGAAACTCTTCTGCACTGTTTCCAAAATATGAGTGCGTTGGAAACTGGGTCATGAAACTCCCACTGAGACCGGCCTTAGCATCTCCAAGAGTTTGCCAAAATTCACTTACAAATATCGTGATTTGGTAACTTGCTAAAATATATGAAGTGAAAAAATAGACTCTCTCCAAGAGTTTGTCATTTAGACTTGGTAAAATAAGAAGAGGTCCGCTAAGCGAACGAAGAGCCCCGCTAAGAAACGAAGAGCCCCGCTTAAATATGCACGCGAAGCCGGATGCGCGAGCGATGCGCGCTTGCGCTCAGCGCGCAAATATGCGAGTAGAGGGGGAAGATTTGCCAAGTTGCTAAAATTTATCAAGTTAGATGCCAAACTGATGGAGCATAATTTTTTTTTCTGTTTTGCTAAAAATAGATGGATGCAAGTTGATTTGGCAAACTCTTGGAGATGCTCGACATTCCAAGAATCTTGGAGAGTCAAAGGATCTCAAGTTTGACCAAATTTATATGATAAGATAATAATATTTATGACACAAATTAAATATCATTAGATTCTTCATTAATTATATTTTCATAGTGTACCTATTTGATGTTATAATTTTTTTTTGTAATTTTCTCTATAATTTTGGTTAAACTTAAGATGTTTTGACTCTCCAAGATTCTTGGAATACCTTATAATTTGGAATGGAGGGAGTATATGGATTTTAATCCAAATTTTTAATTTTTGGAATCTTAGAATCCAATTAAACACTTCTTCTTCTTCTTTTATCGCAGATAGGTTAGATGCGTGAAACTAAGAGGAAAGGGTGTGTCTGTGAAAGTGTGAAACGATAGTACAGATACCAGCATAAATATCCTTTGACCTGAAGTCTCTAGTTAACCGGAATCTGACGGGCTCACCTGTTAGCTGTTAGTGATAAAGGGAGGCAATACATGTGAATTGACTGAAAATGAACCACCGTCTACAGTAATCCCTTGAACATCACGAAGCACATGCAAAATCAACCGGCAAAAATAAGTCCATGAATCTCTTTCTCCCTCTATACCAAAATAATTGCATATTTCACATTTTGAGGAGTTAATTAATTTTAAATTTTACTAAATATATACACCAATATTTATGATACCAAATAAATATCAATATTAATCACACTATACATTTTTATAATAAACTTACTTGGTTGTACAAATGTTTGATACTATATTTCCTACTACCTTTGTTCATAAATGAATAAACTTTTAGGGTTATCTTAAGTCAATTTTTTTTTTCTAAATTTCACTAAATTTGTAGGGAGAAACACCATAATTTTATGACACCAATTTAGCATCATTAGATAAATACCACAAAATATACTGTTATAGGGTATCATAAATATTGTTATCTTTTCTTATAAAAATTTAGTAGATCATTAAAAAGTTTGTTTGAAAGATAACCATAGAAATTGATTCATTGAGACGAAGGGAGTATAAATCTACTCCCTCTGTCCCTAAACATATATCGTTTTCGCTTTCCGAGAAATAACTTTGGCTAAATATATATTAAAAATACTAATATTTATGATAAATAATAAGTATTATTAGAAAAATCTTTAAATCTAGTTTTTTAATAAATTTATTTGAAAATATAAATGTTGCACGAGCACACCAACGTCGATAGGTATTTAAGGACGGAGAGAAGTTGAAATATGAGATGCACATTTATTTTTTGACGACCGAGTAGGCACGTAGTAGGCCTCGCCGTCTAGCGACGCACGAGGGCCGGGAGGACTGGAGAACTCCAGGGCGAGCAGATTGATCGGACGTATGTACTGTACGTAGTAGCTAGAGGCAGGCACTGCCACACTGTGGATGTTCAGAGTTCGCACTGACTGCAGCCTGTGCAGCCGACGTTACACGTGAGAGCACGAATGGCCCCGCATCCGCATGGACTGGACGTACTGGATCGTGGCGGTAAAAAAAAACTCTGGACCAGTACTGCTACTGCTGGAGTAGCATGCACATCCAGGTGGGTTCACTTCGCGAAAAGTAGCTGAAAAGTTACTGTAGCATCTTTCGTTGTTATTTGGCAAAATTTATCTAATTATGGACTAACTATGCTCAAAAGATTCGTCCCGACATTTACAGACAAACTATGCAATTAGTTATCTTTTTTACTTACGTTTAATGCTCCATGCATGCGTCGAAAGATTTGATGTGATGTGTGGAAGAGGAAATATTTTGGGTTGGGAGTAGGAAGTGAACGCGGCCCCAGCATTCCAGCCTCGCACAGCCACAAGTTGTCCTCAAGAAGGGGCCAAAAACGATGGCAAATCGTCGGGCGCCGGAAGGACACACAACAGGCGGAGGTGCATGGCATCGCATCGCATGCGAGCGCACGCCATTGAAGCGCATTTACGGTGCGTTTGGTGGCATTTAAGCGTGTGTGCTGCTGCTGTTTTCTCCCTGCCCGGCCCGCCGTGGCTGTGCCGTGCGCACCTGGCCACCAGCGCGGCAATCTGCCAATGGGAAGTGACGAGTGATTGATGATCGGCGAGGCCACTATGCTGTGTTTAGTTCCTTAAAAAAAAGCACTATGCAAAAAAAATTCCCATCATATTAAACTTGTGATATATGCATGAAATACTAAATGTAGATAAAATTAAAAACTAATTGTACAGTTTAGTTGTACTTTGCGAGACGAACATTTTGAACCTAATTAGTCAACAGTTAGACACTATTTATCAAATAAAGCCAAAACGTGCTACAGTAAATTTTTTATCACACCTATGGATATTCCTATGTACTACTGTACTACTGTTGTTCCGGGTCTCCTCTCTTGTGGTAACTGACTGCTGCCGGACATGCGGTGTCCCTGCCCAAGTGCCCATCCGGCCATCCCCATCAGCGTACAGCACCTGCATTTCAGTGAGTAGGAAAACTGCTGGTCAGCGTACAGCGTACCCCCATGTTTCATCCATATTGCTAAATGCTAATACAGCATGCCACTGTAAAATAGTACGTAACAATTAGCAAGAGTAGACCCATATAAACCACCTACTAATAACATGTGCGTTAGATACTGGTAGAACGTTTTACCATGTTGGAACCTACTAGCGGGGCAGCATGGATTGGCTCCCAAAGGAGGCAAGCCCGCCCGACACGGGCTATAATTGTAGTCCATAAATGAACATGACTGCCCATGCTCGTTGAGCTCTACTCCTCCTCAATTAAGTGTCGTTTCCGGTTATTGTGTCCGTAAGTTTGATTCGATTTGTAGAAAATACGTATAACATTTGTACCTCCAAATAAATTTATTAAAAAACTAGATTCAAAGATATTTTCAATGATACTAATTATATATCATAAATATTAATATTTTTTAATATATATTTAATTAAAGTTGTTTCTCGAAAAGTGTAAAGTGACATATATTTAAAGACGGATGGACTATTACATACTAGACCATGCATGTGTTTTCAAGCTGATAGGCTGGGTTTTCAAAAGTTATGGGCTCGGAGTTAAGACGTACTCCCTCCGTCCCAAAAATAAAGTCGTTCCGGTTCGGGGCACTCGTACCAAGACGAAAGCAAAATGACCACAATGCCCCTATCCTCTCTCCTGTTCTCCTCGGTTCTGTCGTTCCCCCACCGAAACCAGCGTGGCCGCCGGTGCGCCCGCCGTGGTCGCCTCGCCGAGCGCCGCGCCTGTCCACGCCAAACCCCGCGCTCGTCGTCGCTGAGGCCCGCGCCAGCCCCACGACAGTGGAGTCCGCGACCGGATCTTGGCTGCACGACAGAGTATGCGGCCAGATCTCCACCGTGTGGTGGAGTCCGCGGCTGGATCTTGGCTGCACGGCAGAGTCAGCGACCGGATCTCGGCGGGCTCACCTCCGCCTACGCGCCGGTGGAGGAGAGAGACGCTGCTAGTGGAGGAGCGGAGGGGCGCCGGTGGCCGCGCGGAGGAGGGGATGGAGCGAGATGCTGGGGTGCTCGGAGGAGAAGATGAGAGGCGGCATGAGAGCTGGGGTGCCAGCGGAGGAGAAGACAAGGGGTCGCGCCCAACCTCGCGGCTCACGCGCTGGCTGCTCCGTCTCCGCCGCTGAGTCGCCTCGTGCTCCGTCTCGGACGGAAGGTGGGAAGGGATGACCGGATGAGCACCACAGCGAAAGAAAGATGGGAAGAGATAGGTCTGCGGGCTACCTGGGCATGGGCCCAGCACCTAAAGCGACTCATTTTCTGGGACACGGTTTGAACGCGCGGACGACTCTTTTACTGGGACAGAGGGAGTACGGGACAGAAAAAGGAGCCATCCGGGTGCAATTCAGCATGCATGCATGCATGAATGCAAATTTCCAGACCTGTTGACCTGGTAGGTGCGTGCCCCCTCCTCAAAGTTCTGTTTTTGTATAGTCAGTGACGGAGGCGGTGGGGCGGGGCGGGGGGGGGGGGGCGGGGAGGGGGGCTCGAGCCCCCTACCACTATGATTCCCATGGAGCCCCCTAAACCTCCCCTATAAATTTGAGGAGGAAGGAGGAACGGAGGGCCAGGAGGAAGAAGAAGAGGAAGCAGCCCTCTGGCGTCATTCCTGACTCCGCCGCTGTGTATAGTAGTTCAGATGCGTACAACAAAGTGATCGTGATCATCGATAGTGCACACTGCACACGACCCTGGTGTTGGACACATTGACAGTGCACAACACTATCAGTAGATCGCATATCCTCAGTCGTGTCGTCCATGTGATCCATATTAGGCCCTCCACAACGGTGGAGTGGTGCTTAAAAAAATTGGGCCCCACGACTTAGATGTTGGCATCGCTCTGAAGAGGCTGCAGTGTGTAAGCAATACCTGGCAACCTAGCATCCCTGTATGGGGCCCAACGAGTAAGAAAAAAAACAGGAAGAAGCATCCTCTCTCATCTCGTCTTCCACGCACAGCTTGTCTTCCTGTTCCCCATTCCAAAAACACCACCACAAAACTTGTCGCTCTTGTGCTGAGATCGACACGAGGCAGAGAGAGAGAAGCAGCGGAGGTGCGACGTCGATAGCCGTTGGTCCCCGCCCGACGCCGACGACCACCGGTCCCCGTGCCTTCCTCCTCGTTCCCTCCCCAGATCCACGAGCACACCGCCGGCCGTCACCACCTCCCATGGCTACCCCTGCCTCCTCCTACCGTGCGTGGCTACGCGGTCGCCACCTCGAGGCCCATCACCTCCCATGGCTGCCCCATGGCGGGATCCGCCTCGAGGGCAAGAGCATCGGCAAACGCCGCCAGTAGCTCCCGCGGTTGCCCCTGGCTCCTTCTCCTGCCGCACGTGAGTGCGCGGCCACCGCCTATGCCCGGATCTGCCTCGGGGTGAGCGCGGGGGATCTCCGTCTAGGCCGGATCCGCCACCGCCTATGGCCTCGACCTTCTCGGCCTCTCCTCTACCTCCCTTCCCGAAGAAAATACTATTTTATTTTCCTGGCAACGGAGCAAGTAGTTGCGCCGCTCTCTATTTTCCCTGGCATCACTTGTAGTTGGCTTTACTGGCTGCAGCTTGTAGAGCGATGCTAAATTCTTCTCTCTCCTCTCTTGGCACCACTTAAGAACAATATTGTGGAGGGCCTTAAAGTCTGAAAAGGAAAACTATTATGTTGATTCGTCTGTCTGTATTTAATGCTGATGATTCAATCAACATAGGACTCAACAGTGTCTTAATATTGTACTCCTACACATGATTGATTGGTGGGAGTGAGATGCATATGGTCTTGATTTCTCACTACTCTGTGTTTTTTAATATACAATAGGGCATATTTAATTAGACCCTTGTGTGCATACTGTTTGTTTATTTTTAGTTAAAGGATTTGTTTAGCACAGTTCTGAAAAAATGGGGTTTATTACTCATTCGTGGATTCATAGCGTAGGGGACCACACTGAAATCTTTAAACAACAAATAATTGGTCCTTTTCGCAAATATAATTGGAGTATATGCAATAGTCGGCAAAAAGAAAAAAACCCATTCTTGAATAGCTTGACAGTCTTTTTTTTTGAATCAGAATAGGTTGACACTCTTTTAAATGCATAAATGTGATATCTAGTCGGAAAAGTCATTCACGATTCTTTTCGGCAATTATAAATGTATGTACAGTACTTGGTCCACCCTTCCATTGATGGAATTTCAGACTCTAGGGTGTTTTTGGAACACATGAATTTTATAGAAATCATACAGATATTTTATAGGAGTCAGTGTCATCTTCATAGGAAAAATGCAGAAAACCAAAAGGTACGTTCAAAAGGGGCTTTAGTTTGGTGCGTGGTCATCAGTCCACTTTGGATTTTAGTTTAGTGCACCGCATGCTCATTTAATAATAAAATCACGCATGGTACTCATCTAGTCATCTTATTCATGTTTTATCAATCATCAATTCGACATGTAAGTAAATTTTAAAAAAAATCGACATGTAAGTCTGAATTAACTCACTGACAAAGTACGATTGGGTTTCTCGCAGGAAGTTTATGTGGTGAGCAGAGAGACCACAGAGAATGACAAGCTACCGCGGGACAAATACCCGAAGCCGCTCATCTTCCACGACGGGCGCCTTGCCTTCCTCCCCACCCCGGCCGCCATGCTCGCCTTCTTCCTCTTCCTTCCGCTCGGCGTCGTCCTCTCCGTCATCCGCATCAACATCGGCATCGTCCTCCCTTACAAGATCAACTTCGCGCTCGGCGCGGTCTTCGGCGTCCGCTTCCGCGTCTCCGGCCGCCGCGCCCCGCCGCCGGCGGACGACGACGGCAAGCAGCAGCGCAGGGGCGTCCTCTACGTGTGCACGCACCGGACGCTGGTGGACCCCATCATGCTCAGCACGGCGCTGCAGAAGCCCGTGCCGGCCCTGACGTACAGCCTCAGCCGGCTGTCGGAGCTGATCGCGCCCATCAGGACGGTGCGGCTGACGCGCGACCGCGCGCGGGACGCCGAGACCATGTCCAGGCTGCTGAAGCAAGGGGACCTCGCGGTCTGCCCCGAGGGCACCACCTGCCGCGAGCCGTACCTGCTGCGGTTCAGCCCGCTGTTCGCGGAGCTGGCCGACGACATGGAGCCCGTGGCGCTGGACGCCCAGGTGACCACGCTCTACGGAACCACGGCGAGCGGCCACAAGTGGCTGGACCCCGTGGCGTTCTTCGCCAACCCGGCGCCCTCGTACCGGGTGGAGTTCCTGGGCGCCGTGCCGCGCGAGTGGACGCGCGCCGGGGGCAGGACGGGCGTCGAGGTGGCCAACTGGGTGCAGCGCCGGCTCGGCGAGGCTCTGGAGTTCGAGTGCACCGGGCTGACTCGCCGCGACAAGTACATGATGCTGGCCGGCAACGACGGCGTGGTCGCCAAGTAGAGAGCGATGGGCGTCGGTCGTGCGCTGCAACAGCTGGGTGTGTTTTTATTATGCATACATGCTGGGTAAATTATTGTCGAAAGCTAGTTACTGTAATTTGCATGGCAGTGGCCTTGTTCAGCCGGTTTATAAGCCATCTTTTCGGCTCGTCTTTTCAGCCGAAACAGTATTTTTCTCTCACGAAAAATCAGTCAGAACAGTATTTTAGCTTAGGCCTTGTTCACTTCCCCGTCCCAACCCAAAATATTTCCTCTTCCACCCATCACATCAAATCTTTCGACGTATGCATGGAGCATTAAATGTAGGTAAAAAAGATAACTAATTGCATAGTTTATCTGTAAATGTCGGGACGAATCTTTTGAGCCTAGTTAGTCTATAATTGGACAAATTTTGTTAAATAACAACGAAAATTCTACAGTAACTTGTCGCCTACTTTTCGCGAAGTGAACACACCCTTATTTTTTCAGCGAAGCGAACGGGGCCAGTAATGGATCTTTTGGTTCCGTTGTGTAAAGCAAATTTGATTAGCTGCAAAACTAATCAAATACTACTAGATGCTTGGATTTATATTCAAATCAAGATAGTATATATTTCGTCTGATAGATCGTTTAGCAGAATCATTTGCAACCCTCGTCAAATTATTTACAGTATCAACCCTTCCAGCCAGTGGCGGGCCCAGGATTTTTATCTTGGGTATTCAAAATGTGAAGGGAGTCAAAAAAAAAAAAGTTGACAACATAAACTCATAATGCCTAATATTTGGCATGTATAACACCACATGATTCTAATTGTATAATATATAGCACATATTTTAGTATGATTTCATAAATTCATAGAATTTTAGCATAACTTGAAATCGTTTAGCAATTAACATAGAGTGCCAATAGTTCAACGTACCAAAGTAGCATTGTTGCAACATCCAGAATTTAGGGTAAATTAAATCAGAGGACTGTAAATTAGGGACTAATTAATTTACAGATAAAATAAGGCTATTCTCATTCTATTTTACAAGTGATTCACCAATAAGCCAAGAGACTAAATCTAAACTGACAAATTGCAAGAAGCAGAGAAGTTCTCCCCGCCCTGTTGGTCGTCGGGTGTGCTGACCGCTCGGTTGCTCGGAGGCACGGAGCCTCGGACTGTGTCTTGCGCGGACGGCCTGGTGCCGACTCTCTCGTCACCACGTAGAGTGCGGATAGGGGATGGCTACCCACAGCCGACAGCCGGAATCTACCCTAGTGGCTAGATCTAGAGTTTGGAGTTTGGGGAAAGATTTTTTGAGTTAGGGTAGGGAGGAGCAGCAAGCGATGAGTGCAGACGTGCAGTAACACTGATTTCTGGGTGCGGATGCAAATTTGGGCTGCGGCCTTCCTGGCCTTACGGTGGGGGAAAATAAGGAGTATGGACATGTAGTTTGGGGCTCTTTTCTGTAGTAGTATTTAGTTTGACTCACTTTTCTTTTTTACTAATATACAAACATGTAAACACTCTATATATATGAAATTTTTTATCAAAAAATTTGGGTATTCAACTGAATACCCTTGAATACTAGTGTGCCCGCCCATGCTTCCAGCTAATTGCACAATGAGTACAGGAAACCTTCGAACAAATTGTTTAGGCTTCGTTCGTTTGCAGCCTGGAACTGTTCGATAATTTGTTCTAGCTTGGAATTGTTCATGGCCTAGAACGGGCCGGAACGCCTAACCGAACTGCGCCTTAGGGAGAATTCCTATACATAATATATTAGACATAAACTAACCTAAGTTTGAGGCAATTCCCCCTCTCTTAACACACAACCTACCACTCCAAGAGAGATACTAGATTATACCAAATCTACTCTCTCTCTCTCTAATGATTTTGTAACCAACTGGATGATGACGCAAGTCACGGCGTGAACTTTCCAAGACTACTGTATACTTCCTTTGTGTCAAATTATAAGTCATTCTAATTTTTTTGAGAGTCAAGACATCTTAAATTTGACCAAAATTATAGAGAGAATTACAAAGGTTTGACATAAAAAAGGTATACTATGAAAAATATAATTAATGAAGAATCTAATTATGCTTATTTGGTATCATCAATGTCATTATTTTGTTATATAAAATTTTTCAAACTTGAGATTTCTTGACTCTCTAAGAAAGTTGAAATGACTTATAATTTGGGATAGGCGGAGTAAGTATTTGATTACTTCCTGTTGATTCATCTTTTTTTAGCAACTTATTCAGATTCCTCCTTTTTTTTGAGAAACCGGGCATATATTTCATAGATATTTCTGAAAGTTTACAACCCAACGCTTACAACGACACCCTTGTAAGAAAGGAAAATTACACTTAGGTCCTTGCAAGCATCTCCCGGTCGTCCTCATCGCCGACTGCAGGAACAGTCGCGTTGAAGCCGACCACCCTCCCGACGAAGGATCTTCAAAGGTTTTGAACGGCACCAAGAGCAGCATATCAGCAACACAAATATGCTTTTTACCCGTTGAACGAACAGGCCTAAAAAGATGGCCAAAAGCCATCGCAACGCCGGACAACTGGGGGCCTGACGCCACGACCACCGCCAGCCCCGACACATTGGCCAACAAAACTCCCCGGAGGGGCAGCAAACCACCAGAAACTGTGGGAGCAAAAGACCAACCCGATTTCTCGAGTTGGAAAACATACCTCCCAAGGAATCCACCGGAAAGTCCAGCAACAGTGCCGGATCCAACGGAACAGAGGGAGGGAACGTCGGAACTCTCGTCAAGAACTAAAGCACCAAACAGGGCTCCAGATCCGGCAAGAGCTCACTTTATTCTCCATAGATCAACACGGAAGGAAGGAGCCTTAGTTTCTCCGACTCCGCCGCCGGATCCACCGCATGCACCCCTTCCGACGCCGATCAAGAGGAGCAGAAGAGCCGGCGGCCATCTGACAAGCACCGCCGAAAACCCTAACCCTAACCTATGCCTAAAAGGAGAAGGTATGTACACCGGACATCGATCCCCCCTCTCCCCTCCACCTCCGACGCCGAACCGGCCGCCGGAGACGGAAAGCAGGCGGCGGAATCGACGCCGGAATCGGAAATCGCCCTCTTGTCGCCCTTTTTCCTGTAGAGAGAAGAGAGACGAAGG
Organism: Saccharum hybrid cultivar R570; assembly: GCA_038087645.1. Lineage (NCBI taxonomy): Eukaryota > Viridiplantae > Streptophyta > Magnoliopsida > Poales > Poaceae > Saccharum > Saccharum hybrid cultivar. The sequence goes on from JAQSUU010000100.1 coordinate 3,108,775, forward strand.
GTCGGGAGTCGGATCGGAGTTATGCAGATTCCTCCTAGAAAATCATGGTTTTGTTTAAGAAACAAACAAGCAGCCCACTTGTACCGTCTCTAATCGTATTTTGTGTGATCCCCTAGACATACATTCCTACTACTACTAGGAGCTTTAGATCAGGCCCAATAGAGTGGGGACAGTTGAGGCCCACAGAAAGGCTCAACACATTGTGGGATCAGAGAACATGAGAAGCCCAAATTGGTGGGGATCCGTTAGAACCAATTGTGGAAACTGCCCAGCAGGTTTGCGCATATGTATACTTTTGTCCATTTGCCATCAACTCAAGCATCAGAAAAGGCCCAGAAAACATTCCAAGCTACTATGCCCCAGTCCACCGTCGTTAGGCTGCACTGGCCACTGATTGGCGCTTCACTGAGGCTCGTAGCCTGGACGGATCACAAAAGGCAAATCTGGACGCTTTGGCCACCATCATATCTGCACGGCGAAAAGGGCGCAAAAGGAGACAATCGGCATCGCCGTCTTTGTCTTTGGAGAGCGATGAGGTGATGAGGAGCGCCGAAATCAGGGGGGGGGGGGGGGGGGGGGGGGGGGGGGGAGTCAGGTGGACCTTTTCCTCGTGTAACTGTTATGTTATCCCATGGTTAACACCAGGCGGAGCTTCTACCGGGGGAGGCTTGGAAGACCTGCGGCTTCTCTGCTCCAAGCACCGCCACCACCGTCGGTCCGTCGCTGGTCGTCGGTGCTCCGGCGGCAACCTTCTGCTGGAGAGAAACAGTCTCTAGAAAGGCATGTCTGTCAGAGAAGCAGTAGTACTTATATATCCATCTGTTTTTCGGTGCCATGATTTTCGTCTGCTCCACTTTGTTTCAGTTTCTTTTATGAATCGTGGATGGGGAGGACGGCCCTTCTGCTGTGCAGAAGCCAGAAGGTGATTGGTTAACACCTCCAGAAGCAAAGTATATTAGTAGTTGAAGTCGTAAGATACTCATTTGCACCGATCCCTGATGATTCCTGCACATAATGAACTTGAAAGAAGAAAATGGAAGAATGATTATAGTCGACAGAACCAAAGTACCTGATGGGTCAGTTCAGACTAACAATATTATGAAAAAAACAAAGGAGGATGGACCGTACAATTTGCCATTTTCATCCTCTAACTAATCTCGACTACAATCATCATTACATGATTAATGTGTGTGTTTTATTCCTGCTTCTTTTTAGGGAAATGTTCTTATTCCTGCTAAAACAAAGCCCAATCTAACGTTGCTACTAACTCCTAAACAGACCTGTAAAATCTTACCGGCCATTTCTCATCCACACAGACACGGTAGTATAGTACTTTGAGGGAACGGAAACCTACGTACAAAAACAAACAACCTCGTACGGGGGCTTCCCTCTGCAGATATTAAACCGCAAAGCCAAACATTCTCCCCAATCCCGATGGTCCTCGATCCGATCCACGAGATCATGGATGCAGGCAGCCGACATGAAGAATTCTTTCACCTCCAAAGTAAACTACTGGCCCGGGCAGCTTTCCTCCCTCCGGCGGCTCCCTGCTGCGCTAGATCTTCTTCACCCCCCTGACCCTGATCCACTACCGCCTTTCGCTTTGCCGGTGCATTTCTTTGCCATATGTTAACGCAGCTGTTGCGTTGCGTGCTCCAACCCCGCAAAGCTCCAATCCTCCCCTCCCAAGTTTCCTCTTATTCCTTGTCGCTCTTCTCTCTCCCCTGCCGCGGAAGGAACCTGTGATTCGACGTGCCTGCTGGCGTCATGTTTATATATACGCCATGGACGAAGAGAAAGCACGGCCCCTACTTTACACCGCTTCTTCGTGCAGTAGCTGTCCATCGCGCGCTGCTGGGTTTTGGTCTTTTGGAGGAGGATCAAGGTTGAAACTGGGAGACGAAATGGGTCATAGGCTGTCCAATCCCCTGGGCTTCCTTCTTGCCATCGTTGTCCTCTATGGTGGTGAGTTCGTTGCTGATTCCTTGCATTCTTTTTGCACCAAACTCTTTCGTGTTCTAGCCACGTGGTGCTAGGTCAAGATCAGGTTTAAACTTGTGTAGAATGTGGTGAAGTTTGGTACTACTTGAATGGTTCGTTTTCCTTCTTTCTTTCACCTGAATTCTTGAGGAAACACTATTCAGTTCTTTGCTGTAATGACGAACAAATAAGATAGTAGGTGAAAAAGTATATCATCATCAACAAGTGACTAGATCGGTGGAAATAATCAGCACCTTCCATCTGATCACAACAGGAACAGAGCAGCGGAGAGCAGAGGCAGCAGACGGAGCGAGCCCGCACAGGCTGCTGACCACCATCTCGGTGTCGAAGCCGTCCTACCCCACGGTCATCACGCCCATGTCGGCCTACGCCGACCCGGTCTCCACGCCAGGCACCCCGTACTCCACGTTCCCGTCGCTGGCGACCGGGAACGGCGGTGCCGGTGCCGGTACCGGTACCGGTGGCGGTGGTGGTGGCGGTGCCGGTACCGGTGGCGGTGGCGGTGCCGGTACCGGTGGTGGCGGTGCTGGTGCTGGTGCAGGTGGGGGCGGTGGCGGTGGCGGGGGCGGCGGCGGGACGTGGTGCGTGGCCAGCCCGAGCGCGAGCCCGACCGCGCTGCAGGTCGCGCTGGACTACGCGTGCGGCTACGGCGCGGACTGCTCCGCGATCCAGCAGGGCGGGAGCTGCTTCAACCCCGACACCGTCCACGACCACGCCTCCTACGCCTTCAACAGCTACTACCAGAAGAACCCCGCCCCAACCAGCTGCGACTTCGGCGGCACCGCCACCATCACCAACACTGATCCCAGTAAGCAAACTCATCAATGCATTTCTTGGCGAATTATTTCGTACAGTATTTGATTAGTAGGGAATCTCTTCCTACAAACATGTATCTCGATCTCAACCAATTTTCTTCCAACTTGCAGGTTCAGGGTCGTGCCAGTATCCATCATCAAGGTAAGCGTTCTGCGTTCATGTGAATATCCAACCAAAGAACTAAAACAAAACATAACTGTTCTTCGAAACAATGGCTAAAATAAATTTTGATATGTTGTGAAATGGCAGCGGCGGCGGTCAGAACATGATGCCGCCGCCATCCCCGACGACCATGCCGCCGACAGTCCCCACCACCCCGATGACCCCGACGCCGCCAACGCCGGAGACCACCCCGGTCTACGGATTGTCCCCACCCGACTACGGCTCAATGTCCCCTCCCGGTCCCGGCTACGGATCAACGTCTCCCCCGGACTACAACGACGTCGGCGCCGCCGCGACAATGGGGCAGGGCAGTGCGGTGGCGCTGGCGCTTCTGTGCGTCCTCATCGCGATAGTATCGCTGCACGTCTCCAAATGAGAGCGCTGCACAGGGCAGTTTCAGTTGAGACGACGTTACACGGCGGCGCGCCCCGTACGTGGTGGCTGAAAGACGCAAAAGGTGCATCACCGAGGACCGCCGGCGGTGTGCTGCCCAGCGCCGGGGGAGCAGAGTCGTCGTCGCAAGTCCGCTTAGTGTTGTATAAGAAATGTGGCGAGCTTCTAGCGGGGCCCCAGTTCTAGCAGAAGCACCAGATGTTTATACATATATATTGGCCATTCCACTATTGTACTTAGGAGTATATCAGAAAATTTGTTTACCTGCCCTCTCCATTTGTTCAGGCTGAATAATATTGTTACCAATGATATACCGACAGTTTCATATATAGCTTATGCAGTTGGTACAGTTATGATTAAAGGGGCTTTTGTCAACCAAATCCTTATTCGACGTGCGTGCATTGTACTTTTGCCGACGCACGTCGTCTTCATCGTGCAGGCTCTAGGTTAGGGGAGGGCGGCGGGTGCACGGGACGGGTGGGAGGCGGGTCGAGCGGCGTGGCGGCGTCCTCGCCACCGGCCACAGGCAGTGGTCGAGGCTGGCGGCGGCGGCGCGGCGGTGGTTAGGGTTAGGGTTCGAGCTTTGGAGCTCTCCAATGTCTTCCAGGCTTAGAGGGATGGCTGCGGGTGGCAGCCGGCCTGGTGGCGGAGGCGGTTTGTGGGTGACAAGAGGCAAGGCACGGTTGCGCCACCGGCCGGGCAGTGAGGACACCCGATGGGTGGGGTTGATTGCGGGGGTGAGGGACGATGAAGTTAGGAAGATCGGGGTAGAAACTGTTGGGGTGGTTGGTGGACGGCGGTAAGGACGCCGCTGGCCTGCGGCGGTGGCAGGGGAGTACGGCTGAGGAAGAAAACTACAGAAAGAATATGAACAATAACAATGCGCTCATATCTGTTCGAGCGCACGCACGCTGATAAAAAGGGTTGATCTGTCCACCTTGTGTCAATGTTTTCCCTCTACGAGCCTAACAAACTGCCATGCAACCCCTTCACCATGCACGCCATCCTCTTTTGTTGCCACCACGGTGCACCGACAAGCATGGGTTAGAGGGTAGGATTTAGTCTACATGGCCATAATGATGCGACCATGTCCTGTTTGCTTGGCTGAGAAACCATGGCTGAAAGTATTGTTCGCTGATTTATTGTGAGAGAAAAACACTGTTTGTTGGCTGAAAAAGTATGACTTATAAGACAAGCGAACAGAGCAATCATTCATCAGTGCGACTGACAAATTTAATTTTTGGGTCTAAGTCTTTTTTTACACTACAACACATGGGCCTTCTATGGCGACTATGCAATGATAATAGAGATATTGGTCATTAAATTTATAATGTTTTTTTGGAGCCAGTTCAACTTACAATAACGAAAATGTATCGTTTGTCAGTGATACCAACCCAAAATTATCGTAGCCTACTTCGATGTCATATTGAGTTTTATAACAACATTTTATGTCATAAACTCATAATGATTTAATTGTCATAAACAACTAGAAGTTGTCACTGAAATATTCATTACACTATACTTAGAGAATAAGTAAAAAAAATGTACACATTTTTTGTGTCATATTTATAACAACCCAAAAAACCTCATATAGAAGAGAGTCGTCATTCTGTTTCATGCAATTTAGAAAATATAGTTAGTGAGAGGCCAGCACGACTAGTGAGCTACGAGGGGCCTAGGTACGTGTTTTCGAAAACTTTTTGAAACGCTTTTTTGTTGAAACGATGTTATGGAAAACTTTATCTATAGTTTGGATGGTGGAGTAACTTTGACCCTACCGTTCCACGTCCTGTTCGCTGAATGGTTTCTGCGGCTGATAAGCTGGCTGGTGCTGTTTTGTTGTAAAAGAAAAATATTGTACCATGGCTGATAAGTCGGGCTGATAAGTTCAAGCGAACAGGGTGCCAAGGCAAATGAAATACAGCCGGCAGGGAGAAAGCGGATCCGGCGGAGGTGGCCTAGGCAGCGGTGTCCTAGGGTGGGGCACGACCTGGGAGTCCTGCAAAGCGGAAGCGCATCCTGTCGGCTCACACCTGATTAGCTAGTTTCGATCAGGCGACAACGACGGATAAAGGTGGGCTAACCGGCGACGCATGGTGTCAGGTCACTTGAAGCGGATGACGATGACTTCAGCGGAGGCTCACAACAATGGCGCACTAGGTGCGGCGATGACTTGACAACTTCCACTCATCGAAATAGAATGTTGGGAAACAGGGATACGCCGAGAACGTAATTTTTTTCTTTTTTTGGTTGTATGTTCTTGTCGGCGTTCGGTCCCGTGGGGGTTCTAAGCCAACGATTGAATCAAATGTTGCGTGTCCCTAATCTGGATGGTGATGCAAGGAGGATACACGGGGATTTATCCTGGTTCAGGCAAAAGAAGGCCCTACGTCCAGCGGGAAGGAGGGAGTATTGTATTTTCTTGCACCTAAGTGCTTGCGTAGGGTTACAAGCTGTGAGAGAGGGAACCGAGCCCAGGTCTCAAAGGAAAAGTGAGATTACAAAGGAGATTGCTTGAGATGTTGATCTTCTTTGGCGAGATGGAGACTGGTTTTTCGTTGTCTGTTGTTCGTCTGCCCCCCTTGTAGAGCCTCGACCTGCCCTTTTATAGGGTAAGAGGAGGCAGGGACGCTGGGGTGCCTTTAAGGTGAAGTTTTGTCGATCCCTATGGAGGTGGCTGTAGCGACGTGCCCCGGGAATGGCCGACCATCCCTGGACACCATGATGACGTAGAGGACGAGACGGTAAAAAGACACCGAGTCCTGTGCCACGTCGGCCTTTCTGCCCTCTTGACCGGCGGTGGGTCGAGGCTGGGTCGAGGCCAGGTCGAGGACGGGTCAAGGACGGGTGGATAAGGCTGAGTCCCCGAGATCGTGGGGTACGGTCCTTGTCGTATCCTCCTTTGAGGGTGATCAGTAGCAAAACAATGCACGGTATGGTGCGTATAGTGATAGGTTTTCACCTCCCATCTCGGGATGGGCGGTAAAAAGTGAGATTTGACACCGGTACTGCTTCCATGCCGGTTACCGTTGTAGCCATGACGGTAGGAAGTAGTTGGTAGTTGCATTAAATGCTCTGACTTTTGTCTCAGAGTTTGGTGAATAAGGAAGGTCGAGCGGCCCGACCCGGGGTCGTGCGAGTCGGAGATTTCCTGGTAGTCGAGGCATCCCGTCGAGCATGCCTCGTATGAGTCGGAACGTAGTCGAGGCATCCCGTCGAGCGTGCCTCGTATGAGTCAGAACATAGTCGAGGTGTCCCGTCGAGCGTGCCTCGTACGAGTCGAAACGTAGTCAAGGCGTCTCGTTGGCTATTTTGGCTCGTCCCGTTTATGGGTAGCGGTTATTGTTTTTCTTAATCGTTGATTGTGGGTACCCCTAACTGTAGGTACCCGACAGTAGCCCCCGAGCCTTTGGGTGAGTGTGGGTCACTCTCACAGAGGCTCAGCGGTTCATGAACTGGAGTCGTAGCGTTGTAACCCTTTCCGGTGGGTGCGCGCGAGCGCACCCACCGGGTGTATCCCTCGAGGCCTCGGTGGAGTGTTTTGACTCCTCCGAGGTCTTTTGTACGCTTTTATTGGGGAATGCTCTCGTATCGTAACGTGTTCTGTCTTCTTTCGTTCGAAGTTTGGCTTTCTGCGGTCGAGCCCCCGAGCCTCGTGCGCGTGAGGTCGATCAGGGTATTGACCGTCTTTTATCGTTTCGACCCTCACGCTCCCTTTTTAGGAAAAAGGGAGGAGGGGTGGGGAACGTCGTACTACCCTCATTGGGCGAGTTCCGACGGTCTCCGATGAGCTGTTAACGGGGAATTTGAGTGTGAGCCCGTGCTCCATTCGGTAGGAGTCAGCTAGCGGCCGCAGAGGCACTCTCAAAGATGCCAAAGACTAGTCGTGTGGATCTCGATTCCTTGCGATAGGATTCAAGGGCTTGATGGCTCCCTCCGAGGAGATTCCTCCGTCGACCTCTCTTTTAGCCTCGAATACGTCTGGGGGCACCTCGAGAGCGTGGCTCGAGCCCTGGCCTTGTATGGGCATGTCCCTAGTCGTCCCTGACTCCGCTACTCGAGGGCAGTTGTCAAACCCTGGTCGAGGGCTAGCTTTTGATCCCTCGAGGTTTATATCGGGCTCGAAGCTCGTTACCCATGCATCTGGGAATATCCGTCCGTGGATCCTTCTCCTGCTCGTTTTGGGCGCGTCTTTTCAAGAGGGGAAGCGAGATCAGCATGGTAGTGGGCGGCGTGGTGCGACGGTTATGGAGTGTATGGCGGACACGTGCCCATATCTGTGGATTTTGAGGGAGCGGTTAGGTAAGGTCATTGAATGTGAAAACTGCTCCTACCTTTTCGCCTGCCTGTTTGCCTTCCATCGGGGTATGAGAGCCAGGCCCGGGGTTCCATTTACCCCTACAGGCCCTTTGCGTTTTTGCCTTCCTTGCCTTCTTCGCCCCCTTTGCCTTCTTTGCGCCCTTCAGCCACCGTCCTGCGTTGTCATCGTTCCTTCGCCTGCCGCGTGCCGTTTCTCCGACAATAATGGTAGGCAAGAGCCAGATCCTCACTGTGGACGCTTGGGCCTGTTCCTCAGTGATAGAGAGGAAGCTAGAAGAGTTGGTCCACGACAGGCTTCTGTGGCCAAGGGCGAGCCAGACCCAGCCAGAGTGGAGAGTGCCACCGTCCAACCACCGGGAACCGACGCCTCCAGAAGGCTACGTGGTGAGCTTTATGGCCTTCCACGAGAGGGGGTTCGACGTGCCGGCCAGCCACTTCATGCGGGCGCTTCTCCACTACTACAAGGTGGAGCTACACCACCTCACCCCCAATTCCATCTCGTAGGCTGCCATTTTCACGGCGGTCTATGAGGGATACCTGGGGATGGAGCCACAATGGAATCTATGGCTCCACCTCTTTAGGGCGGAGCACTTTGCCAAGAAAGCGGGTGAGCGAGGAGTGTAGCACGCAGTGCATGCAGGGAGCTGCACCCTCCAAGTTTGGTCGGGTCAAGGCGACCAATATATCCTGGCATAGCTGATTTCGTCGAATAGCGGCTGGCATGACAGCTGGTTCTACTTGTGCAACGACGGCGACCAGCTACCGAAGTTCTCTGGCCAGGTGCTGATGTCGCGCGAGGAGAACTGGACGTACGACGTTGTTGAAGACGACAAGCCAAAGCTGGAGCCGCTCCTCGACGCGTTGAGGAGACTCCGTCAGCGTGGGTTGACGGCGGGGATGGTGGCCGCTGTGTTCCACCACCGGAGGGTGCTGCTGCTAACGCAGCGCTGGCTCCGGCTCGATGAGATGACGCCAGATGCGTCGCTGGAGGAGAGTCGGATGTCGCACGAGTCCCTCCCCCTCGACGAGGTCGCCTGGCGTGCGCGGTGGATGGTGGGGAGTTTCCAGCAGGAGGACATCGACAGGGTCCCAATGCGCCCCACCTAAGGTTTCGAGCCCCAGGTGAGTGCTGTTTCTGATAGTCTTAAGTTCTTTTGCTTCCAGATTCCTTCGACTAATTCGGTCGAGGCCCGTGTGCAGGATCTATCGGCGGTCAAGGAAATGTGGCCGCCAGTTCCGGAAGATCGGGTCGCCCGGGAGGCTCGACGCCTCTTGGTGGCCCAGAAGAAGGAGAAGGACGCTGCCAAGAAGTGTCAAGTCCAGAAGGCCCTCGAGCAGGAGGCGTTGAAGAAGCGCCATCGCCAATAGAGCCTCGATGGGCTCCCGCTCGAGGAGTCTCCCTCTGAGACGGTCTCGGGGGAGGATGAAGACAGCAGCGATGATGATTCCGGGTCATGGTACGATACCGCGACTTATCTGGCGCACCTCCCCGACGTGCGGCCCCTGCTGGAGCCCATCGGTGGGTCAACCTCCCGAGCATCGAGGGAAGCCTCGGGGCCCATTGAGGGGGAGGGAGAGCCAGGAGAGAGAGAGACCAGAGCAGGTCCTTCAGCGAGAGGAGCTACCTCGTCTAGGGACCCGCAAGAGGAGTTGGTGGCGCCGATCCCGTGAGCCCAATCGCCTCGGGCTCAGCCGGTGGTTGGAGCAGCGGCATCGGCGTCAGAAGCCAGGGCGCCGTAGACGTGCATAAGGACCCGAGGCCAAATACCCTCGGCAGCACAAAGATCCTCGGATGCCCCGTTAGCCCGGGCTTCGAGGAGCACCCAGCCGACAGGAGGCTCAACGGTAGGGCCGTCGTAGGAGCCGCCGGGTGGCTCAGGCCTGCCGGGGTCTAGGCCCCTGGTTCCCTATCTGGGTAAGTTTTTCATCTTGTTTTTTTTGTCATTGGCAATCCTGTTGTTTGTTCTGACGCGTTTGTTTGTCGCTCAGCCATAAGCGTAAGGCAGAGCTCACAGGTCCGACTCCCATCAAGGCGCTCAGGTCGGGCGCCGCCCTGTTGATGCGGACGGCGGCCGACTACGCTGCCTGGGTTGCCAAGTACCAGGCTGCAGTGGAGCGGTTTAGACTGAGGGAGGCGGCTGCCAAGACGGGGTCAAGCGCCTAAGAGGTCGTCGGTTCTAATGTCGCCATGCAGGGGTCAGGGCCAGCTGAGGCGGTCCCGGGCGACACCGGGCTCGGGGTGCCCGGCGCTGGTGGGTCAGAACCTGGGTCGACCGCGACGACCTAGGCGACTGTCGAGGCCGCTGAGGCCGGAACATCTGTTCATGACGTGGGGCGGTTGGATGTTGAAAAGTCAAAGGAGGTGGTGGAGGCCCCGCCAGAGGTGGGGCAAGAGGCGGCGCAGCCGGAGGAGCCGCAGCCGCAGCAGGACCGGCCAACGGAGCCGAAGGTCGAGGTAGGATGGGGGCGGTCGTGCCACCGCCTATCGTACAGGCGGTGCTGCCGGCAGTCAAGGTGCCAGCCCTGCCGCAAGGGTCAACCCCAGCCCTGATCGACCTCACCGTCGACGACTCCCCTGCTGACAAAGGAAAGCAGAAGGTGGATGTCAAGACGGCCGAGGCCTCGGATTGGCCTGGTACCTCTGCGGCGTTAGGGGATGACCAGGCCGAGGTGTCGGCCAGGTGGCCTGACTTTGCCGGTCGACCCTTGAATTCAGGGACGCGTCCAACCCTGGCACTGAGCCCTTCTTCGCGCTCGATGACAAGGACGAGGTGCAACACTAGGAGTACCTCGAGGGACTCTGAAAGCACTTGTTGCAGTCCCTGCGCATGGTCTCGGATACCCTAGTGCGGGGTGTAACGGATCAACGTAATTATACGAGATTAAGTCAGAAAAATCTTCTACCGAGGCGGTTAATTTACCAAACTTAAACCCGTATAACCCGAGATTCCGTGAAATCACGCGGGATTTCAAACCAACCAACATACAACCAAGATCATACTGATTTAGCAGCCACAGTTCACATGATACATAGAGTTCACAATAAAAGTGGAGTACATCAGAGTTCTGAATAAAAGTTATTACAATATAGTTCAGAATAACATAGCGGAAGCAAGTAGTTTTACACACACACTTAGTTCAAATACAGTGCCAGTAGATAGTCATGGTCCACAAAAGCAGTAGATAAGACGAACAGAGTGACCCTTGCCCAAGGTCCTAGTTGTCGCCCATCGCCGGATACAGACAGTTCGAACAGTACCCATAGTACATCTGACCATCTGCAACAACAATGGGAACAATGCCCTGAGTACGAGAATGTACTCAGCTAGACTTACCCGTCAAAAATCAGAAATAAAGGACACCAAGGATCATGCAAGGCTTTATAGATTGGACTGACTTGACTCATTTGTGAAAAGCATAAGTTGTTATGAAAAACTATACCAGTACTTTTTGCATCACTTTTTAGTATAACCTATTCAAGCTAGGTAAGCATCTATTGCTAGAACAATCACTTGATTCATCATTAACAACCTAGATTACCATTTCAGGTTTAGCATTTCCAACATCATTCACTTAACCATCAGTGTTCCATTAATGTTACTACGATGTCATAGCTCGAGTCAAGTGCTCACTAACCGGGAGCGACGGTGATTCGAATCGAATTCCTATCCAGCTGGAGATTTATTCCTCACACAAACCCTGCTTCCCCCGTCAGGGTTGCGTAGATCACCAATGACACTTTCCAAGAAGCCGCGGGATAACAATCATGGATCGCACTACCCAGGGACCGCCCGACTGCCAGGACGCACCTTGGGCTCACTCTTCGCATCCCCGTTACATCCACTTCAACACCAGTCTGCCAACCCGAGTTTATCCCGGCTCGAAAAGTGTCACTAGCTTCGCGGTCGAAAGGTACTTTATTCGGCCAGCTAAATGTGAGGCATGCGTTCAACATGACAAGAGGGACGAGCAACGATCGGTCCTTAATCGACACAGACAGAATCACTATAGTCCAAAACCCTATAAAACTCCGCCCGGTCTTCGTTTATCCATCAACACTTGGTTACTTTCCATGATCACAATTACAGCTAACCATAATCAGGTATCCACCTATAGCTCGCAGGTGACAGGAAATCACCCGACTTCTACCGGTCTAAGCATGGCTAAGCAATTAACTCGTTCCTGACCTAACAGGGTAAAAGGTAATCCGGAGGCCAAGGTAATAATGCAACAACGGTTTCACTCAACTCCTATAACTTAATGCAACAATATATATATATATAACTATAGTTCATGTAGTAAGGAACAACTTTTATAAAATAGAAGACTTAAAATGCTCCGGGGCTTGCCTTTTTCGAACGAGCTAGGATGGTGGTCAACGCACTCTGGCAGTTCGTCGCCTGACTCTTCTCCCTTAGGCACCTCCTGTGCCTGAGGTTCCTGCTGATCCGTCCAAACTTACTCCTCCGGTACTGCTACCTGCGACTCCTCCTGCGATCCTGTATGATACAAGTGCATAAGCAAACATACGAAGAATGCATCGAATTGTGGTAGAGTGCTTTGATGACATGAGATGCAGATGAGCACATGGAATGAGCAGTTCAAATATAATTATTTCTTCTACAAGGTAGTCAACGTCATCCAAGAACATATACCCTAAAACATGCACCTTATCCTTCTATTAGTTAGCCTATCATCTACACATACAAGTGAACCTAAGCTACCAAAGCTTACCAACCTAACTCATCCATAATATCAGCAAGGCATAATGACACTTCAAAGATACACCAAACATATTTTATTTCTCTTAATTTCTCATAAAGAATAATATTTTATTTCCTATTTAACTAGGGTTACACACCAACACCTATTTCTGGTGTAGATAAAAATCTACAAAAATTACAGTAGATTACTCTTACCCTAACTAACCTACTACTAAATTTTTATGAGAATTGAATAAGTAACACTATCTGTACAAAATAAACAAGGTATAGCATAATGATGAGCATGAAATTATTTTGTACTAGAAAAAGTATCAAACAACATATTTCACATTTTTCCTATGTTACTAATAGTAAACTAACATACTACAAAAATTATCACATGTATGTTCTATACAAATTTAGCTCTCTACTAAAAATAACAAAGATTATCAATTAAAAGCATTTGAACTACACTTCAAAAATTTCTCACAGAACATGCTTCACTAATATTTTTCCTAGAAAGTACATCACTAATAAAGATTAAAGCAACAAGAATCACATTTTTCCCTTCATTATTTTATTTACTACACATTTTCTAAGATATCAGCATTTATAACAATTAAATAAAGCTACACAGAAAAGTGTCACAATTTTATCATGAAATATTTTTAAACTGTAGATCTATTCAAGAGGAACATTTCAAAATTTGTTTCATCATTTTTGGAGCTATAAATCTTGAGATATGATTTTTCAAAGCTGTTTCAAAATTCTGAGAAATTATTTTCCTTAATTCTTTTAAAAATTCGCCGGTGAAAACGCTGAATACACCCGGTACAGTACACCCACACACGCTGACACGCGGGACCCACGGGTCAACGGACCCCACCGGCCAGCCAGAGCAGCGCGGGGGAGGCGCTGACCGGTGGCGAACTCGCCGCCGGTGAGGTCTCCGGCGACGGGGAGGGCACCAACGTGCTCCCCGCACCGAGACGCACCCAGCGCACCAACTCCGAGCGGCGCGGGAGCTCCGGAGGAGGCTCGTCGGCGGAGATGGCGGCACAGCGGCGCGGGAGCTCGTCGGCCGGCCAATACAGGCCACGAGGGCGGCCGAGAATGCGAGCGCGAGCACCGCTAGGCGAAGGGGAAGCGGATGCTCGAGACCGGAGGAGGCATTAAGGGCCAGGGAGCTCCGGCCAACGGCGGCCATGGCGGCAGTGGAGGAGGGGGGGCGGCCAATTGGCCCTCACCTGAGCTCGAGCGGCGGAGTGGAGGCGCGCACGCGGTGGAGGGAAGCGGGGCGGAGCTGAGGCCGGGAGGAATCGGCCGGAGAAGCAGCCACGAGCGCGAACGGCGGTGGCGGAGCTCCGGGAGCCGGTGATGGCGCGGCGGTGCGCTGCTGCTGCTGGCGGGGCGAGAAGAGGAATGGAGGGCGTGCTGAGGATGGAGGAGCGGGCGCGAGTTCAAGGCGCGTGGCGCGGGGGACGCGGGGGCCACCCGGGGCGCGTGTCGCGCGGCGTCGCCGTCGCTCGGCCACGCGGCGGCCGAGTCCTGCCGCGGCGCCACGGCGCTGCGCGCGGGCGCGCGCGCGCACGGGGAGGAAGCCGGCGCGGGGCGCGGGCCGGGCTGCCAGCGCTGCTGGGCCGAAAGGGTGGCTGCGGCCCACTAAAGAAGGAAAAGCATTTTTCTTTTTCTAAATAAGTTTTCAGATTTCTATATTTGTTTCAAATTTGAATTTGAAGATGAAAAAGAGGTTTTCAGAACTTTTGCCCAAAATAAAAGTTGTTCAAAATTTAATTCTCTACAACTTTCATGTAGGGCACTTTTCAAAATTCTAAATAGATTTTGAATTTAGGATTTAAAGCTAAATTTTTAAGTAAAAATTCATTTTTCTAGAATATTTTTAAAAGCAAAATTTGAAGGAATTTGAATTCAAGAGTTGCTCCAAAAATCATGTTTATTTATTCTAGATTATCTAAAATTGTAGCTACACAAAGTTTCATCACTCTTTAGCACTTAAATGCAGCATTTGGGTTTTGAGTAATTGTTTTTCAACTCTAAATTTAAAAGGGTCTATATTGCATGCGATGATAACCATGTATGATATGATTATGACTAGTGCCTTGGATGCTAATGCATGCTTAACACCCAGGGGTGTTACAGCCCTCCCCCCTTATAAGAATCTCGTCCCGAGATTTTGAGTTACGAACCATTTATCGTAAAAATCTTTATACGCGGTTTGAAGATATTCTCCCGTTCCCCATGAAGCATCGCTCTTATCATGATGGCTCCACTGAACCTTGTAGGTTGTTACCACTTTATTCCGAGTGACTCGGTCCTTTGTATCTAGAACTCGAACCGGTTGTTCACGATATTCCAAGTCCGCCTTGATCCGAATACCCTGCGGTTCTATTCTCTCTTCCGGAACACGCAGACATTTCTTCAACTGGGATACGTGAAAGACAGGAAAGATCGAACTCATCTCTTCTGGCAACTGCAACTTGTACGCCACGGGACCCTTTTTATCTATAATCTGGTATGGTCCGATATATCTAGCAGACAGTTTCTGCTTGATTCCAAACCGTTTCTTCTTCATGGGGGTAACTTTCAAATAGACATAGTCACCCACTTGGAAATCCAATGGTCTCCTTCTCTTGTCTGCATAACTCTTTTGATGGGACTGTGCAGCTTGCATGTTTTACAGGATAATACGGACCTTCTTCTCTGCCTCATTTACAAAATCAATTCCATAAAACCTTCTTTCTCCAGGCTCTACCCAATTTAACGGTGTTCTGCACTTCCTGCCATATAAAGCTTCGAAAGGTGCCATCTTGATACTCTCTTAGTAACTGTTGTTGTAAGCGAATTCTGCCAATGGTAACCAGGATTCCCATGAGCCTCTGGATGACAGTACAAAAGCTCTAAGCATATCTTCAAGTACAGCATTAACTCGTTCTGTCTGCCCATCTGTCTGCGGATGGTAAGCCGTACTATGAATCAAACTAGTACCCAAACCTTTATGAAGATGCTCCCAAAAATGAGAGGTAAACTGTGAACCACGATCAGACACGATCGTTTTTGGTATACCATGTAATCGGACAATCTCAGCAATATACTTTTCTGCATATTGAGGTGGTCGGAATGTCGTCTTAACTGGCAGAAAGTGAGCTGTCTTGGTGAGACGATCTACTATGACCCAAATAGAATCATGTCCCTTCTGTGTGGTGGGAAGACCAGTGATGAAATCCATACTTATATCATCCCATTTCCAATCGGGTACAGACAAGGGTTGCAGAAGTCTTGCAGGTCTCATGTGAAGAGCTTTAACTCTACAACACATGTCGCAACGAGCAACGTATGCTGCAATTTCTTTTTTCATCTTAGTCCACCAATAACGGGGTCACAAATCTTGGTACATCTTACTACTTCCAGGGTGAATAGATAGCTTGGAATGATGGGTCTCATTCGTCAACTTGTTCTTAAGCTCTCTATCCTTTGGTACCACCAGACGATCCTTAAACCATAACACTCCTTGGTCATCCAATCAAAAGTGTTTGGTGGGTTCTCTCTTCATCTTCTCCTTGATATGAAAGATTCCCTTATCTGTCCTCTGACTTTCAATGATCTGGTCTTCCAAAGTACAACTGATCTGAAGATTATGCAACACAGCAGGATGTAGCAAATTGAACCCTTCTTCAAACAACGGTTGCACATCAATAGCATGTGATTTTCTGCTTAGTGCATCTGCTACTACATTAGCCTTCCCGGGATGATAATGCACATTTAGATTATAGTCCTTTATCAGCTCTAACCATCTTCTCTGTCGCATGTTCAACTCAGATTGGGTAAAAATATATTTAAGACTCTTATGATCTGTAAAGAGGTTACACACATTACCCATTAGGTAGTGTCTCCAAATCTTTAGAGCATGCACTACTGCTGCAAGCTCCAAATCGTGTGTAGGATAATTAACTAAATGCTTCCTCAGTTGACGTGAGGCATAGGCAATAACCCTTCCATTTTGCATTAGCACACATCCTAACCCATTCTTAGATGTGTCATAGAACACATCAAAAGACTTTTCTATATCCGGTTGGGCCAAAACAGGAGCAGTGGTCAACAACTTTCGCAAGGTGCAGAAAGCTGCCTCGCACTCCTCTGTCCATACAAACTTATGATCCTTCTGTAACAGGCTTGTCATTGGTTTGGCAATCTTCGAGAAATCCGGTATGAAGCGACGATAGTAACCGGCTAAACCAAGAAAACTGCGAACTTCATGCACTGAGGTTGGTGACTTCCAGTCCATAACCTCGTGTACCTTACTAGGGTCTACGAAAATGCCATTTTCAGACAACACGTGGCCGAGAAAAGGCACTGTCTTAAGCCAGAACTCACACTTGCTGAACTTCGCATACAGTTGATGTTCCCTGAGTCTAGTCAAGACAATCCTGAGGTGCTCTGCGTGATCTTTTTCATTCTCTGAATATATTAGAATGTCATCAATGAACACAATCACCAACTTGTCCAACTCTGGCATGAAAACAGAATTCATCAGATACATAAAGTATGCAGGAGCGTTTGTCAATCCGAAGGACATGACAAGGTACTCGTACAAGCCATATCTGGTAGAGAACGCAGTCTTGGGCACATCTTGCGGCCTAATCTTTATCTGATGGTATCCTGATCTCAAATCTATCTTAGAGAACACTTTGGCTTTAGACAATTGGTCAAACAAGATATCAATCCGAGGAAGAGGATACTTGTTTTCAATTGTCACTGCATTCAGTGGTCGATAATCCACGCACATGCGTAAGGAGTTATCCTTCTTCTTTTTTACAAACAGAGCGGGGCATCCCCATTCAGACAAGCTGGGACGAATCAAACCTCTCTTTAGTAAGTCCTAGAGTTGCTTCTTCAATTCGGCTAACTCATTGGGAGGCATCCGATAGGGCCTTCTCGAGATCGGTGCTGTTCCCGGAATTAACTCAATGGCAAACTCAACATCTCGGTCTGGTGGAAGTCCAGGTAACTCATCCGGAAACACATCTGAAAACTCACAGACCACTGGAATCTGGGCTAGCAGAGTAGTTTGGACCGCACAAGTCATGCTAGCTAGGTCTACCTTCCGAGGTAGGACCACCCGAAAAGTGTCTTCTCCACTTGGTTCCTTAAGAGAGATACTCCTTCCTCCAACATCGATTACTACCCCCATCTTATTCATCCAGTTCATACCCATGATCACATCCAAAACTAACCCTGGCATGACTATCAGATTAAGCTTATATTGTCGGTTTGATATGTTTAGGGTCACTCCCTGAACTATCTGATTAGTCAATAGATCAGCCCCAGCTGAACTGATTTTATATGCACATTCCAGTTCAATTATCTTTTGCTCATGCCTCTTAACAAAAGCTTGACTTACAAAGGAATGAGATGACCCGGAATCAAACAATACTACTGCAGGATGATTGTTGATAGAAAACATACCAGCTGTTACTGGTTCTCCTTCAGGGATGTCATCCACGGTGGTGTGATGCACACGAGCTTGATACTGCGTCTGTTGTTTCTTAGGGTAGGGACAAAACTTCGCAAAGTGTCCGGTTTGGTTGCAGTTGAAGCACGGTCCCTTCACTTGAGCCACAGTTCCAGATGAACTGCCTTGTCCTGTCTTCGCCTGAGGCAATGCCATCTTGAATGGTTTCTGATTCCTCTGGGGTTGCTGAGCATTCTGATTCTTTATTTGCGGTGGCCTAAACCTTGCACCTGGGGCAGGCGATCGATAAGCTGGACGGTTGGCCACTGGGGCTCGGGACTGGGACGAACCCGACTCGAAAGCTCTCTTACGGATCTTGGAAGCAGCATAAACATTGTTGTTCTTCTCTTGCTTCAGACAGTCGCTAATGAAATCATTAAAACCAGTTCTCATATTTGTACCCACATGTTTCAGCATCTTGGGATTTAGGCCTCTCTTGAAGCTAGCGATCTTCTTGGCCTCTGTATTCATCATATTAGGGGCATAACGGCTCAGGTTATTGAATGCATGTAGATATTGAGTTATAGTCTTCGAGCCTTGATTCAGTGCCAGGAATTCCCCAAGCTTCATCTCGGTCAGACCAGGTGGAATGTACGTTCCATAGAAAGCTTCGGTGAACTCATTCCAAGTGATGTGAGTGTGGGGAGGAAAAGTGGTGCGGTGATGTTTCCACCACATTCCTGCCGGACCCTGAAGTTGATGAGCTGCATACTCAGTCTTCAACACTTCAGTCATTCTCAATACACGGAACTTGTCTTCCATAGTATTAATACACTCTTCTGCATCCAAGGGTTCTGCGGCTTCCTTAAAGATCGGTGGACGAGTATCCATGAAGTCCTTGAAACTGCTGTACTGGTTTGCTTCGCGACCACCCGAGTTTATTCCTCGACGGGTGTTGTCTGCGATACTGCGCAACGCAGCTTCCATATTCTGTTGTATGCTCTCCATATTACGTTGGCTTCCAAGAAATTGTGCGAAAAACTGTTCCGCAGTGTAGGGTGGAGGAGGCGGTGGTGGATCACGGTCATCACTAGCGGCTGCACTGCCACCAGCCTCAGCGGCACCATACACGGTACGACGAGTGTTCGGCATCTGCATGTTTCAGCAACAGTAACTATTAGGTGATGTTGTAGGAATTGCGACTGAATGAAGATCATGCCGTACTGAAATTACTGGAGAGAATAAATTCATACAATAAAACAGGGGCATAATAAGTCATTCCAATTAACACAACACCACTAATTAGATTACTTAAAGCGCACACATCGTGTCCATTACAACCAAGTTGCCAGCATACATACACTAGACTTTTTGACGTTCGGATACCGCCACAAACACATCGAAGCTTTCCAACATTACATCAAAGCCTTAGTCTTTGTACTCAGTATTACATGCCTAACGTGCCAACAAAACAAAAGATCGTGTAGATGGAACCTAGTAGCTAGCGCCACAACTACTAGCCTACTCATCGTGGTCGCTGTCTAAGTCCGAGACGTTGACTTCGTCGCCATTAGCAGCGTCGTGGTGCTCCCCAACTGGTGCTTCGGGCTCTTCAGGATCTTCGTCTTCATTCAAATCCATCTCTGCCGCACCAGGAGGAACATAGGGGTTGAGTTGATTGTTCAGCCGATGAACCTCCTCATGCAGATTGTCATTATATTCCTCTGCATAAGCCAACTGTTGCTCTAGCTCAAACTGTCTAGCCCTCAACACATTCTCTGTGGACCAGGCTTCATTCCTCTGATGGAGCACATGAGTCAACATGCGCTCAGCGTTTCCGTTGGTAGTGGTCAGTCGCTCAACCTGCTCTCTCAGGGCACGCACATCTCCTTCGAAAACCAAAGTCCTCTGGGTAGCCTGATCTCTCTAGCGAGTCAACTGAGCCATCTCTATGTTGAGCCTCTCAATCTCGGCGTTGTGATCTCTCTGAAGCTGACGGCGGTCATCACGAGACTGACCAAGAGCACTAAACACACGCCTCATGCTACCTTCCACTCCATCAAAGGCCCTCATAACTGTGAACATGGCACTCATAGCGGGGTTGTCACTGTTCTATGCTTCTGCGGCGCTAATCTCCAGAGATCTTCCTCTTGCCTGCTGCCATGAGTCAGTGGAGGGGTTGCCCCTCGGAAAGACTCCAACTAAAGCTGCTGCCAACTCCTGAGAAAAGCGATCCATGATATCCCTTAGGATCCCAAAGGCTGCCCTCTCAGCGGCTTCTTCAGGGGTCCTACCAGTCGACTCTAAATGCCAACCGGTCCACTCAGAACCATCACCTCGAGGACGAACTACTGCTTCCACAGTCACCACAAGTCCTTCCCCTAACCGCTCATTCGACCAAAAGTAGCGGGGCTCCATTCCATCAGGATAGCCTACATCGCTGAGTACTCTCCACAAGAGCGTAGGCATCCCAAACTCTCCAAGAAAAGTGTGGCGCTGACGAGTGCGTGGAGCTAGCTGATGACGGGGAGCTCTGCCGGTGGACTTGCGAGCTGTCTGCTTGGTGCGTGCCATCTGTAGCAAAATTTTATTACCGCAGTGAGAACAGATTTTTAAGTTGGCATTTTTATCGAAATGAGATAATCAACTTATAAGGGGAGGAACAATGCCATGAATGAAATGCACAACATGATACATGCACGTTCCGTACGTCCTCACAAACTTAGAAAAATAATAACTACTAACGGAATAAACGGTGGCATACAACGATCTCTTGTAACGTAACTAATACGTACTACTCGAAAGCGTTGTTATGTACCTACAGAAAGTCACTTCAGCCCAAACCTCACAGTATGA
The DNA here is from genome assembly GCA_038087645.1 of Saccharum hybrid cultivar R570. Classification (NCBI taxonomy): domain Eukaryota; kingdom Viridiplantae; phylum Streptophyta; class Magnoliopsida; order Poales; family Poaceae; genus Saccharum; species Saccharum hybrid cultivar. Next base: position 3,129,496 of record JAQSUU010000100.1, read on the forward strand.
AAATATGCAAGAAAGCAGTAAAGTAAGTTACTCGCTCTACACGCATCCCCAGATACGAGTATAACGGTAACAACTACCCGAATCATCGTCCTATTGACGGCATCGTCACCGCATTACGGAAGTCCTCACCAATTGAATACCCTTATACGAACATGCGCATGGCACGTAAGTATTTCGGTATCACATAAGCACTCCCTTAGATCGCCAGTGTATCCGACCATGCTCTCACAACTCTCACTTACCAAGGCGTAGAGAGAATTGATCCATACATTACCACTCAATTGAATGGCACTCATACAATAGCACGCCGTATGAGCGACGAAATTTCAAATATGATGCAAACCCCCAAGTTAGTACTTAATTAAGCCACCTAGAGTTCTTACTGGGCATAAAGGATATGACCACTGGCACACTCTTAAATTTAAAAGCTTAGTTGAAAACACAGTTTTGTTTTTAAATACCCATGTGAACAGTAACATGCTAAACCATGCTCCGATGCCAGCTGTAACGGATCAACGTAATTATATGAGATTAAGTTAGAAAAATCTTCCACTGAGGCGGTTAATTTACCAAACTTAAACCCGTATAACCCGAGATTCCATAAAATCACGCGGGATTTCAAACCAACCAACATACAACCAAGATCGTACTGATTTAGCAGCCACAGTTCACATGATACATAGAGTTCACAATAAAAGTGGAGTACATCGGAGTTCTGAATAAAAGTTATTACAACATAGTTCAGAATAACATAGCGGAAGCAAGTAGTTTTACACACACACTTAGTTCAAATACAGTGCCAGTAGATAGTCATGGTCCACAAAAGCAGTAGATAAGACGAACAGAGTGACCCTTGCCCAAGGTCCTAGTTGTCGCCCATCGCCGGATACAGACAGTTGGCACAGTACCCATAGTACATCTGACCATCTGCAACAACAATGGGAACAATGCCCTGAGTACGAGAATGTACTCAGCTAGACTTACCTGTCAAAAACCAGAAATAAAGGACACCAAGGATCATGCAAGGCTTTATAGATTGGATTGGCTTGACTCATTTGCGAAAAGCATAAGTTGTTATGAAAAACTATACCAGTACTTTTTGCATCACTTTTTAGTATAACCTATTCAAGCTAGGTAAGCATCTATTGCTAGAACAATCACTTGATTCATCATTAACAACCTAGATTACCATATCAGGTTTAGCATTTCCAACATCATTCACTTAACCATCAGTGTTCCATTAATGTTACTACGATGTCATAGCTCGAGTCAAGTGCTCACTAACCGGGAGCGACGGCGATTCGAATAGAATTCCTATCCAGCTGGAGATTTATTCCTCACACAAACCCTGCTTCCCCGTCAGGGTCGCGTAGATCACCAATGACACTTTCCAAGAAGCCGCGGAATAACAATCATGGATCGCACTACCCAGGGACCGTCCGACTGCTAGGACGCACCTTGGGCTCACTCTTCGCGTCCCCGTTACATCCACTTCAACACCAGTCTGCCAACCCGAGTTTATCCCGGCTCGAAAAGTGTCACTAGCTTCGCGGTCGAAAGGTACTTTATTCGGCCAGCTAAATGTGAGGCATGCGTTCAACATGACAAGAGGGACGAGCAACGATCGGTCCTTAATCGACACAGACGGAATCACTATAGTCCAAAACCCTATAAAACTCCGCCCGGTCTTCGTTTATCCATCAACACTTGGTTACTTTCCATGATCACAATTACAGCTAACCATAATCAGGTATCCACCTATAGCTCGCAGGTGACAGGAAATCACCCGACTTCTACCGGTCTAAGCATGGCTAAGCAATTAACTCGTTCCTAACCTAACAGGGTAAAAGGTAATCCGGGGGCCAAGGTAATAATACAACAATGGTTTCACTCAACTCCTATAACTTAATGCAACAATATATATATAACTATAGTTCATGTAGTAAGGAACAACTTTTATAAAATAGGAGACTTAAAATGCTCCGGGGCTTGCCTTTTTCGAACGAGCTAGGATGGTGGTCAACGCACTCTGGCAGTTTCTCGCCTGACTCTTCTCCCTTAGGCACCTCCTGTGCCTGGGGTTCCTGCTGATCCGTCAAAACTTGCTCCTCCGGTACTGCTACCTGCGACTCCTCCTGCGATCCTGTATGATGCAAGTGCATAAGCAAACATGCGAAGAATGCATCGAATTGTGGTGGAGTGCTTTGATGACATGAGATGCAGATGAGCACATGGAATGAGCAGTTCGAATATATTTATTTCTTCTACAAGGTAGTCAACGTCATCCAAGAACATGTACCCTAAAACATGCACCTTATCCTTCTATTAGTTAGCCTATCATCTACACATACAAGTGAACCTAAGCTACCAAAGCTTATCAACCTAACTTATCCATAATATCAGCAAGGCATAATGATGCTTCAAAGATACACCAAACATATTTTTATTTCTCTTAATTTCTCATAAAGAATAATATTTTATTTCCTATTTAACTAGGGTTACACACCAACACCTATTTTTGGTATAGATAAAAATCTACAAACATTACAGTAGATTACTCTTACCTTAACTAACCTACTACTAAATTTTTATGAGAATTGAATAAGTAACACTATCTGTACAAAATAAACAAGGTATAGCATAATGATGAGCATGAAATTATTTTGTACTAGAAAAAGTATCAAACAATAGATTTCACATTTTTTCTATGTTACTAACAGTAAACTAACATGCTACAAAAATTATCACATGTATGTTCTATACAAATTTAGCTCTCTACTAAAAATAACAAAGATTATCAATTAAAAGCATTTGAACTACACTTCAAAAATTTCTCACAGAACATGCTTCACTAATATTTTTCCTAGATAGTACATCACTAATAAAGATTAAAGCAACAAGAATCACATTTTTCCCTTCATTATTTTATTTACTACACATTTTCTAAGATATCAGCATTTATAACAATTAAATAAAGCTACACAGAAAAGTGTCACAATTTTATCATGAAATATTTTTTAACTGTAGATCTATTCAAGAGGAACATTTCAAAATTTGTTTCATCATTTTTGGAGCTATAAATCTTGAGATATGATTTTTCAAAGCTGTTTCAAAATTGTGAGAAATTATTTTCCTTAATTCTTTTAAAAATTCGCCGGTGAAAACGCTGAATACACCCGGTACAGTGCACCCACACACGCTGACACGCGGGACCCACGGGTCAACGGACCCCACCGGCCAGCCAGAGCAGCGCGGGGGAGGCGCTGACCGGTGGCGAACTCACCGCCGGTGAGGTCTCCGGCGACGGGGAGGGCACCAACGTGCTCCCCGCACCGAGACGCACACAGCGCACCAACTCCGAGCGGCACAGGAGCTCCGGAGGAGGCTCACCGGTGGAGATGGCGGCACGGCGGCGCGGGAGCTCGTCGGCCGGCCAATGCAGGCCACGAGGGCGACCGAGAATGTGAGCGCGAGCACCGCTAGGCGAAGGGGAAGCGAATGCTCGAGACCGGAGGAGGCATGAAGGGCCAGGGAGCTCCGGCCATGCGCGCCGGCCAACGGCGGCCATGGCGGCAGTGGAGGAGGGGGGCGGCCAATTGGCCCTCACCTGAGCTCGAGCGGCGGAGTGGAGGCGCGCACGCGGTGGAGGGAAGCGGGGCGGAGCTGAGGCCGGGAGGAATCGGCCGGAGAAGCAGCCACGAGCGCGAACGGCGGTGGCGGAGCTCCGGGAGCCGGTGATGGCGCGGCGGTGCGCTGCTGCTGCTGGCGGGGCGAGAGGAGGAATGGAGGGCGTGCTGAGGATGGAGGAGCGGGCGCGAGTTCAAGGCGCGTGGCGCGGGGGACGCGGGGGCCACCCGGGGCGCGTGTCGCGCGGCGTCGCCGTCGCTCGGCCACGCGGCGGCCGAGTCCTGCCGCGGCGCCACGGCGCTGCACGCGGGCGCGCGCGCGGGGGGAGGAAGCCGGCGCGGGGCACGGGGCGCGGCCGGGCTGCCAGCGCTGCTGGGCCGAAAGGGTGGCTGCGGCCCACTTAAGAAGGAAAAGCATTTTTCTTTTTCTAAATAAATTTTCAGATTTCTATATTTGTTTCAAATTTGAATTTGAAGATGAAAAAGAGGTTTTCAGAACTTTTGCCCAAAATAAAAGTTGTTCAAAATTTAATTCTCTACAACTTTCATGTAGGGCACTTTTCAAAATTCTAAATAGATTTTGAATTTGGGATTTAAAGCTAAATTTTTAAGTAAAAATTCATTTTTCTAGAATATTTTTAAAAGCAAAATTTGAAGGAATTTGAATTCAAGAGTTGCTCCAAAAATCATGTTTATTTATTCTAGATTATCTAAAATTGTAGCTACACAAAGTTTCATCACTCTTTAGCACTTAAATGCAGCATTTGGGTTTTGAGTAATTGTTTTTCAACTCTAAATTTAAAAGGGTCTATATTGCATGCGATGATAACCATGTATGATATGATTATGACTAGTGCCTTGGATGCTAATGCATGCTTAACACCCAGGGGTGTTACACGGGGTATGTCGGAGGCTTTTGAGGTAAGCCGGGTTCGTTAGTCTTTTCCTGCGTTTTGTCCTTCCCTTTTCCTTGGTTCTAATTTTTGGGTTTTAACTATGGTCAGGAGCTCAAGGAGCGTTCCCGCTACAAGTCACTCTTTATTCGTCATGAGAGCAGCGTGTGGGCGGCGCTTGCCCATCAACGGGCCCTGGTCGAGGAAGCCAATGAGCGGCTATCCTAGAAGAGCGCCGAGACAGGCGAGCTCCGCATTGCCCACGCGGCGGTTAGGGAGGAGGCGGCGCTGGCCCAGGAAGCCGAGGCCAAGGCGCGTGAAGACGTGGCAAGGTCTTGGGAAGAGGAGGCTAAAGCTCGTGAGGACCTCGCGCCGCTGCTGGCGCGTGTGAAGGAGCTCGAGGAGGATATCGCCTTAGTCAGCGGTCAGCGTGATGCCCTCAACGTCCAGGTCAGGATGGCATCCTCTCGCGTCAGAACCTTGGAGGATGAGGTTGTGATGTTGATAGGGATGGTCCGAGAGAGGGATGAGTCTCTCTCGGGCGCCGGCCGGGAGGTTGAGGCGCTGAGGGTGGCGCTCCATGACAGGGACGAGGCTCTTCGAGCATTTGAGAAGACGTGCGGGGAGCTGCATGATGAGGTCATTGGTTGGTAGACCCACTCTAAGGGTAAACCTCTCATTATGTTCTGGCCTTGGTGTCGAGGTCCTTGGCTTATGCTAACTCAATATTTACGTTTTAGAGTTGGAGAAGCAGTAGCAAGCGGCCTAGGCGACGGCCACCTCGTTCCAGAACCTCTTCGAGGCCGAGGTCGGGCGGACTCAGTTGCTCCAGGGCGCTATTGCCTCGGTATGTGATGGCCTCGGGGTCGAGCCTGATGCCGATACCGAGTTGGACGCCCTGGGGAACTCCTTCGTCCGTCGGATGGTAGCGCTGGGCTGCCTCGTCCGTGAGAGGATACGAGGCGGGCTGCATCACAGCGTGAAGAGGGCCCTGGCGGTCATTCGGTCTGGGTTCGTGTATGACATGGACCTCATCACCGATGGCTTTATCACGGATCTAGATCGGACAGACGAGGAGAATGAAGTTGCCTGCCTGGGCATGATCAAAGCTACTGAGGAGCCTGGGAGTCGCCTTGCCAACCTCTTCGAGGTGGAGGTGGTTTCGCCTACTGATGACGAGGGCCTGTGAGCCAAACTTGGGCATGAAGGCCCGTGTAATAAGTTAGTATTCATAACTTTAGACGTGATGGCCTCAGGAGCTTTGAAACATTTGTATGTAAATGTATACTGATCATTAAGTTTTGTTCGGGTTTTCTCTTCCCTTTATCGCTTGAATCACGTTCTCGCATGATTTACTTAGCGCGCGGTTACGCCCCTTGGCGTAAGGGAGCGAGTGGAGGTACCGTAGCCTCAGAGGCGTAAGTGATCTTGTGGCTCGACTACACTCGTGCTTTAGGGTGCGTTTGCGGCCTTGCAGATCGTGTAAGAAGTCGATTCGAAGCGAACGAGGATGTGAGCTTTTTCAAAGTCGTGAACTGTTACTAGGTCTACTTAGCGCGCGGTTGAACCCCTTGGTGTGAGGGGTGAGTGGAGGTACCGTAGCCTTAGAGGTGTAAGCGATCTCGTGGCTCGATGGCCCTTGAGCCTTAGGGTGCTCTTGCGGCCTTGTCGACCTATGTGACAGTTCTCTTTTTTGAAGAAGCTTGAAAAAATGCGTGTTTTGAAAAAAATGTGAGTTTTTTGGGGACAGGGGGTTCCCCCTTGCAGCCCCGAGGGAGGGTCGACTCTAAGGGAGCAGGGTCGATCCTTCCTGGTTGTTATGAAAACAAAGCTTTGAACACCGTTGTATTCTTTATTTATGAGATAGTGAAATAATTTACAGAGCCTCGAGGCTTTAAGGAAAAAAGCGACGTAGCTTTTCAATGTTCCAAGCGTTGGTGAAGATTTCACCTTTCTTGTTCGATAGTTTGTAGGTGTCGGGCTTCAACACTTCCACTATGATGTATGGCCCTTCCCACAGTGGCGTAAGCTTGTGTCGTCCCTTGGTGTTCTGGCTTCGCCGTAGCACCAGGTCACCAACATTGAGGTCCTGCCTATGGACATGTGTATCATGGTAGCATCGAAGACTCTGCTGATACCTGGCAGAGTGTAATAGAGCCACATCGTGGGCTTCCTCGAGCTGGTCGAGGGCATCATCTCTTGTGGCGTCATTGTTTTTCTCGTTGTAGGCTTTCAGCCTCGGGGATCCATATTCTACATTGGTTGGGAGCATAGCCTCGGACCCGTAGACTAAGAAGAACGGAGTGAACCCCGTGGCTCGACTCGACGTTGTTCTTAGGCTCCATAGGACCGAGGGAAGCTCGGCGGCCCATTTTTTGTCGTGTTTATTTAGCTTGTCAAAAAATCTTGGTTTTAGGCCTTGTAGGACCATGTCGTTGGCACGTTCTACTTGGCTATTTGTTTTAGAATGAGCTACGGCCGACCAGAGCACATGGATGTGGTGGTTGTCGCAGAAATATAGAAACTTTTTACTAGTGAATTGGGTGCCATTGTCCGTGATGATGTAGTTAGGAACCCCAAAGCGGTGGACGATGTCGGTAAAAATAGCACAGCTTGCTCTGACCTGATGCTGGTGATAGGACGGGCCTCGATCCACTTGGAAAATTTGTCAACGGCGACGAGCAAGTGGGTGAAGTCCCCAGTTGTCCTTTTTAGGGGGTCCGACCAAGTCGAGCCCCCAAACAACGAACGACCATGTGATGGGGATAGTTTGCAGGGCATGAGCCGGGAGATGGGTTTGTCTTGCATAGTACTGGCAGCCTTTACAGGAGCGTACTAGCTTGACAGCATCGGAGACTGCGGTCGGCCAATAGAAACCTTGTCAGAAAGTGTTTCCAATGAGGGTTCGAGGCGCTGCATGATGACCACAAGCCCCCGAGTGTTGATCATTGAGCAAGTTTCTGCCTTCATCATTTGTGATACAGCGTTGGAGGACGCCAGTAGGGCTGCGGCGATACAGCTCTCTACTGTCGCCAAATATCACAAAGGATTTGGCCCGGTGAGTGAACCGTCGAGCCTCGATCTTATCCGAGGGGAGGTTCCCTCGAGTGAGATGGTCAAGGTACGGAATACACCAGTCAGGCTCAGGGTTGGCTGGTGGGGTCGAGCCTTCCACCTGCATGGCTCAGCCCCGGTCGAGAGGGCTTCCGCCTCAGGTGGAGGGTCGAGTGACGGCCCGTTGACCCCTCCGTCTGCCCAGATGTTGATGGACGGTTGATGGAGATCTTTCGCGAAAACGTCCGGTGGAACTGTAGTTCGACTGGAAGCGATTTTTGTGAGTTCATCGGTGGCCTCATTATACCTGCGTGCGATGTGGTTGAGCTCGAGGCCATGAAACTTGCCTTCAAGGCGCTATACCTCCTCATAGTAGGCCTCCATCTTGGGATCACAGTAGCTCAAGCTCTTCATGACCTGGTTGATTATGAGATGAGAGTCACCTCGAACATCGAGGTGTCAGACCCCTAGTTCGACGGTGATTCGCAAGCCTGTGATGAGCGCCTCATATTCGGTGACATTGTTGGAGGCAGGAAAATGAAGCCGGATGATATAGCGCATGTGGACTCTGAGGGGGTGAGATGAAGAGCAACTCGTGCCTGCTCCCGCTTTCATCAGCGACCCGTCGAAATACATGGTCCAAAGCTCGGCCTAGAGCTAAACCAGAGAAAGTTGAGTGTCGGTCCATTCCGCTAGGAAATCTGCTAGTACCTGGGATTTGATGGCCCACTTGGCTATCCTACCCGACGCTTCCTAGTTCTAGGTTATCTCTCCCAGAGGGAAAGAAGAGACCACAGTCACCGGGTGGCCCTCAAAATAGTGATGGAGTTTGCGTCACGTTAAGACGATGGCGTACATCAGCTTCTGGATCTGCGGGTAGCGAACCTTGGTTTCCGAGAGCACCCCGCTGATGAAGTAGACCGGTCTCTGGACGAGCAGGGTATGTCCTTCCTCATCCCTCTCGACAACCAAGACCGCACTGACTACTTGTGTCGTTGCAGCGACATAAAGTAGGAGGGGTTCCCCCGGGGTCAGAGCGACAAGGATCGGTGAGTTGGAGAGCATAGCTTTGACCTTTGCAAGGGCTTCCTCAGCCTCGAGGATCCACGAGAAGTGTTCTGATTTCTTTAGGAGATGATACAGTGGGAGCGCTTTTTCGCCGAGGCACGAAATGAAGCGACTGAGGGCCACAAGGCAGCCCATGACCCTCTACACACCCTATAGATCTCAGATGGGGCCTATTTTGGTTATTGCGATGATTTTTTCCAGGTTGGCCTCGATGCCACATTCAGAAACAATGAACCCTAGGAGCATGCCTCGAGGAACGCCGAAAACGCATTTCTCGGGGTTGAGCTTAATGTTCTTTGCCCGGAGGCACTTGAACGCAATGTCGAGGTCGTTTATCAGATCACTGGCCTTTTTGGTTTTGACAATGATATCATCGGCATAAGCCTCGATGGTTGGTCCAATGTGTTCCCCAAAAACATGTTGCATGCACCGCTGGTACGTAGCCCCTGCATTCCGGAGACCGAAGGGCATAGTAACATAGCAGTACATGCCAAATGGGGTGATGAATGAAGTCGCGAGCTGGTCGGACTCCTTTATTTTGATCTGATGGTAATTGGAATATGCATCTAAGAACGACAGAGTTTCACATCCCGCAGTTGAATCAACAATTTGATCAATGTGTGGCAAAGGAAAAGGAACTTTTGGATATGCTTTATTTAAACTAGTGTAGTCTACACACATCCTCCACTTCCCATTCTTTTTCTTAACTAATACAGGATTAGCTAGCCACTCGGGATGACGAACCTCCTTGATGAATCCAGCCTCCAACAGCTTGTGGATCTCCTCGCCGATGACCTTGCGCTTTTTCTCGTCGAAGCGGCGCAAGCGTTGCTTCACCGGTTTGGAGCCGGCTCGGATCTCCAAGGCATGCTCGGCGACTTCCCTAGGTATGCCCAGTATATCTGAGGGACTCCACGCAAAGATGTCGATGTTTGCGCGGAGAAAGTCGACGAGCACTATTTCCTATTTGAGATCGAGGGTGGCGCTGATGCTCAACGCCTTTCCCTTTGGGTCGGTGGGGACGAGGGGCACGAGCTTGACATCTTCTGTGGGCTCAAAGCTACCGGTGTGGCGCTTGGGGTCGGGGATCTCGTTGGCCAAACTGTTAAGGTCCACCGCCAAGGTCGCCGACTCCAAGATGGCCTCTCCGTGCTCGACGCACTCTACGTCGCACTCGTAGGTGTGCTCGTAGGAGGGCCCGACAGTTATGACACCGTTGGGCCCCAACATTTTGAGCTTGATTTAGGTGTAATTGGGGACCGCCATGAATCGGGCGTAGCATGGGCACCCAAGGATGGCGTGGTATGTTCCACGGAATCCGACCACTTCAAAAAAGTGAGTCTCCTTTCTGATGTTAGCGGGAGTGCCAAAACAGATAGGCAGGTCGACCCGCCCAACAGGTTCTGCTCGCTTTCCTGGCACGACTCCATGGAAGCCCCCGACGCTGGGTTGGAGGCACGTCCTCGTGATTCCTAGGAGGCCGAGGGTTTGGGCATAGATGATGTTGAGGCTGCTGCCGCCATCCATGAGTACCTTGGTGAGGCGTGTGTTGGCGATAATGAGATCGACAACAAGCGGGTAGACCCTAGGATTGGGGACGTAGTCTGGGTGGTCATCACGGTCAAAAGTGATGGCCACCTCGGACCAGTCAAGGAAGAGGGGGGTTGCGGGCTGCACGAAGAAGACCTCTTGATGTTCCCGCTTGCGCTGGCGTGTCGAGAGGCGCTTCGAGGGTCCTTCGTATATCATGAAGCAGTCGTGGATCTCGGGGAACCCCTCGTCCTTGTCGTCTCCCTTGGGATCTTCCTTCTTGTCGTCTTTCTTGATGCCTATGCTTTTAAAATATCTTCAGAGCATGTGGCAGTCCTCGAGGTTGTGGTTCGTGGGCCCTTTGTGGTAGGGACATGGCTCTTTGAGCATTTTGTCGAAAATGCCCCCGCCGGGGGACCCTCGAGGTTTCTTGCGATCAGCAGCAGCAACAAGGTCATCAGTCGGGGCCTCGAGCTTGCCGTGCTAGTTCTTTTTCTTCTTCCTGTTGTTCCTCTTTGAGCTCCGGCTGGAGCCCGCGGGATCCTCCTCCTTGTGCTTCCCCTTATCCTGATCGCCACCAAAGATGGCACCAACCGCCTCCTCGCCGGCGGTGAAGTTGGTGATGATGTCCATCAAACCGTTGGCAGTGATGGGAGTGTTGCGGCCCAACTCTCGGACCAACTCTTTGCAGGTGGTACCAGAGAGGAAGGCCATGATGACGTCGAAGTCAGTGATGTTGGGGAGTTCGGTGCATTGCTTGGAGAAACACCGAATGTAATCTCAGAGGGATTCACCCGGCTTCTGTTTGCAGCTTCGAAGATCCCACGAGTTGCCAGGGCGCATGTAGGTTCCCTTGAAGTTCCCCTCGAACACTCTCACGAGGTCATTCCAATCGTGGATTGTCGAGGTGGGAGGTCCTCGAGCCAGGCTCGAGCGGTATCCGATAGGAACAGGGGAAGTTGTCGAATAATGACCCGATCGTCGGTGGCCCCACCCAACTGACAGGCCAAGCGAAAGTTAGCGAGCCAAAGTTTGGGTTTGGTCTCGCCGTTATACTTGGTAAGAGTCGTGGGGGGGGGCAAAACCAAGCCGGGGGTATCATTTCGTGAATGGCCTTGCTAAAGACCTGAGGACTCGGTGGCTCGGGTGAAGGGCTTCGATCTTCTGAGCTGTCGTAGCGCCCGCCTCTGTGCTCGTGGTAGCCTCGAGTTGCACCGTCACCATGTTTGCGCCTCCGGCGCTCGATGATGTTGTCATGGGCATCTCGAGGTTCACGGTTGTCAATGATGTGTTCACGGACAGAGACCACCTTGTTCCGTTGGGCGCGCTCAGGATGAACCGAGGCCTCTCTCTCCTAACGGGAGGGCTCCGCAGGTTGCTCCGAGAAAAGCCCGCGTCCCCTGGAGGCAGAACTCTCGGCCTGCTGCATGGCAGCGGTCTCGAGGAGTCCTCAGATTTCATCATGGGTCGACGGGCCTCGGGGTTCGATGGCTTGGGCATGTTACGAAGGAGCATGGCGGCTGCGACCACGTTCTGGCTGGCTCGATCGAAAACCGAGGGCTCGACTGCTCGATCCTCGACGATACGATGATTGACATCGTGAGCTCTCTCTCAAGCTCCTTCGCCATGTGCACGTGCCGCGCGCTCTTGCTTGAGGGTTTGCTGAAGTAGACGTAGGTGTTCTCGTTCCTCGTCGAGCCTATCCTGCAACTCGTGGATTTGCTCGAGCTGCATTCCTTGATCCGCAAGGAATTGAGCCTTATCCCGCTCAGCAGGGAGCTCGACCTTAGGTGGCGTGTTCCTTCCTTCAACGGCTGCCTCATCCTCCGAATCCGACGTGATAGCTCCATCGATATTGAAGCACTCGCGAGTCGGGTCATAGGTGTCATCGGTAGAGTCGCAGTCTGGAGCACTGAAATAGTAGTACAACGGGTGCATGTGAGGTCGTGCGTCTCTAGGGTCGTGATGTCGAGAAGCAGTTGCACGGAGCTCCGTATCTAGGGTCTTCGTGGAGTCTAGATACTCGAAAGCTGGTGTGGATGCAATGAGGTCAAGGATGGAGCATAGATGGTGTCCTGGGAGATCCTCGTAAGCTCTCATGCTGGTGCTTACAGAAGAAGCATACGCTCGAGCAATCGGGTTTAGTCCAAACGGGAATGCTGACGAAGACGTCGTTCCTCGTGTCGGTGTAGTCGAGCTGGGTGGTGGTGGCGTCACACCGGGTGGTAGAGCGATGGGACTCCCTGTCGGCATCTTACCCTCAGCCAAGCTCATCCTACATAGATCCTCAGTGAGGAAATCCGTGTCGGCGTCCGTCTGAGAGGCGCCGGATCAGGGAATACCATCACCCTCTGCAAGGCGATGACAGTGGTTACGCTGGGCTCGCCGTTGCCTGGCGGCGCGTGCCTGATGAGAGCAACGATACCGGTGCAGGGCTCTCCTAGGTTGGGAGAGCTCGTGGTCCTCGTCGGTCGGATGCCTGGGCAGGAGGAGGACCATGTTGTAGCCGTGGCCAAGCGACATGAACTCCAAGCTCCCAAACCAGATCACCGTGGCCAACAGGAGTAGACGTTCGGGGTCAGCCATCCAGAAAAATGATGGGAAAATGATGTTGGCACGCAGCGTCCCCTACCTAGCGCGTCAACTGTCGGCGTTCGGTCCCGTGGGGGCCTAAGTCAACGAGTGAATCAAATGTTGCGTGTCCCGAATCTAGATGGTGATACAAGGAGGATACACGGGGATTTATCCTGGTTCGAGCAAAAGAAGGCCCTACGTCCTGCGGGGAGGAGGGATTATTGTATTTCCTTGCACCTAAGTGCTTGCGTAGGGGTTACAAGCTGTGAGAGAGGGAAACGAGCCCAGGTCTCAAAGAAAAAGTGAGATTACAAAGGAGATTGCTTGAGATGTTGATCTTCTTTGGTGGGATGGAGACTGGTTTTTCGTTGTCTGTTGTTCGTTGTTCGTCTGCCCCCTTGTAGAGCCCCGGCCTGCCCTTTTATAGGGTAAGAGGAGGCAGGGACGTCGGGGGTGCCTTTGAGGTGAAGTTTTGTCGATCCCTGTGGAGGTGGCTGTAGCGACGTGCCCCAGGAATGGCCGGTCATCCCTGGACACCATGGTGACGTAGAGGACGAGACGGTGAAAAGACCCTGAGTCCTGTGCCACGTCGGTCTTATTTCCCTATTGACCGGCGGTGGGTCGAGGCTAGGTCGAGGCCAGATCGAGGACGGGCCAAGGACGGGTCGAGGACAGGTGGATAAGGCCGAGTCCACAAGGTCGTGGGATATGGTCCTTGTCGTATCCTCCCTCGAGGGTGATCAATTGCAAAATAGTGCATGGTATGGTGCGTATAGTGACAGATTTTTACCTCCCATCCCGGGATGGGCGGTAAAAAGTGAGATTTGACACCAATACTGCTTCCATGCCGGTTACCGCTGTAGCCATGACGGTAGGAAGTAGTTGGTAGTCGCATTAAATGCTCTGACTTTTGTCTCAGAGTTTGGTGAATAAGACGGGTCGAGCGGCCCGACCCGGGGTCATGCGAGTCGGAGATTTCCTGGTTGTCGAGGCGTCCCGTCGAGCGTGCCTCGTACGAGTCGGAACGTAGTCGAGGCGTCCCGTCGAGCGTGCCTCGTACGAGTCGGAACGTAGTCGAGGCGTCCCGTCGAGCGTGCCTCGTACGAGTCGGAACGTAGTCGAGGCGTCTCGTTGGCTATTTTGGCTCGTCCCGTTTATGGGTAGCGATTATTGTTTTTCTTAATCGTTGATTGTGGGTACCCCTAACTGTAGGTACCCGACAGTTCTCTTTGTTGAGGTGTAAGTGCTCTTGTATCCTTTTGGTTGTGATATCCTTTGTGGATATAGAGGTCGAATTAGGCCTTGTTTGTTTCTCCCTCCTAAATTTTATTCCCTATCATATCGGATATTTGACACATGCATGAAGTATTAAATATAGACTAAAAAATAACTAATGGCACAGATTGCGACTAATTTGCGAGACGAATTTAAAGCTTAATTAGTCCATGATTTGACAATGTGGTGCTACAGTAACACATGTGCTAATGACAGATTAATTATGCTTAATAAATTCGTCTCGCGGATTACTGAGGATTTGTGTAATTTGTTTTATTATTACTATCTAAACACTCCTATGTGATAGCCCTATATGACACCCGATATGACACCCCCAAAACTTTAGCCTCTGGATTTAAACGAGGCCTTAATAAAAATTCATTATCTAAGAAAAACTAGTCTTCCTCCTGCATGTGAACTCCAAATGAGATCATTCTAATTTTTCTTCTAAAATCATGTTCCGTTGTTTCATAGCATTTGTTGTTGTTTCGGAGTTTTTTTTCCACTTGCACTTGCACATGGCTTGTTTCTTCTACCGTTCCACCTAACCGATTCCGTTCGTAGCTTAGTTGAATGTCGTGTCGAGCAGGACTTTGGATGTTCCATGCATGTAGTCACCATTAGTTTCTGAAATTTAATAATGGTACATTTTTTCCCTAAAAAATCTGAATTTTTGCTAATCTTGTAATACACCAAAAAGAAGTCTCATCGAGAGAACAAATTTGGCTACGTAAAATAATTAGAAAACAAGTGTTGATATTTTTCATCCCGGTCGTTCCAAAATACTAATAATAAGCAAATAAGTCCTTAAATCTTAAAAAAAATCCAATCTAGGAGGAACTAAGTGGTTTTTTTATTAAAAAGAGAAATAGGCACTCAAATTCAGTCAAGACGGTATTTGAATTTGGGTGGTTGCATGCATTGCCACACCTCTCAACTAACCAGTTGAGCCAGACTCACTTTCTATAAGTCCAGAAATCTCATATTCGAGTTTCTCGGACTTCAATATATTTTGATGAATGTATAGAATTCGATAAAATTTTAATTGGTCGAATTAAATAAAAAAAATCATAAACCTATTCTAGCCTCTAGGCCGAATATGACTTGGCCTATTACCTCACAAGACAGATGCATTTGAAGATTGTGTGCGAGTTCGGTTCCGGGGAAAACTTTTGGACTTCCGGTCTGGTCTGCACGGGCGCGCTCGGAATCTGGTCCCAGGCGTGGTAACGTGGTTCACGACCAAGGCCGGTCGGTGGCGAACACCAACCAAACCAGGGCCCATGCAAAAAAAGTTCGTTGGTCCAGCCCAACTTAGGTTCGTGGGCCCGTCTGCGTGAAGGGCTAGCATGTTCAGGTCCAGTCTGACTTGGGAAGTTTGGAAAATTTGAAACTACGAGCGAGGTCGGCAGGCTACTGAGATTTGGCTTGTCCAGTTCATCTCCAACAGTTTGGTAAATTTGGTTTCTTAAATCTTGTTGTTTGCCAACTCTCAAAATAATATGGGGAGGAAAAAAAGATCGTATCTCCAACAGTTTAGCAAATTTTGTTTCCAAAAACCTAAATGCCCCGCTAAGAAAAGAAGATGTCCGTTAAGCGAACGAAGAGCCCCGTTAAGCAACGAAGAGCCCCGCTAAGCGACGAAGAGCCCCGCGAGAAAGACCGATGCCAAGCGGATGCGCGGCTCCTCGACGCGCGCATATATGAGCCGATTGCTCGCTCTTTTGCCAATTCTCCAAAGATGCTAAACCCATATGCAAAACTGATGGAGAAGGGTTTTTTTATTTTTTTTTCCAAAGAAAACAAGGATGCCAAAGCTATTTGCAAAACTATTGGAGATGCTCTCAAACCAAAGCCTATCTAGCAAACGAGTTCCGTTGGAATTGAGACCCCGTTTGGTTTGGGTGTGTTAAAGTTTAACTCCCATCATATCAATGTTCCATCAAATGTATGGAGTACTAAATGTAGACTAATTGCATGCATGTCGGCACAGATTATGAGTAATTTATAAGACGAATCTATTGAGCCTAATTAGTCTAAGATTAGAAACTTTTTATCAAATAAGACGAAAGTGCTACAGTGTTTGTTAAACTTTAACACCCAAACCAAACAGGGCCTGAATTTGTTTAGATCAAGTATCATGTCAGTTATAAGTTATGACGTTATAGATTGGGTCACGAGATAGAGGGCCAAGTGTGGACATAAGTACATATCAACTCATTTCAAAATTGCACAGACGTTTAAAACCTGAAGAATTTTGTGAGCCCAAAGGTCATGGAGTGAGCTAGTAGTAGAAGGGAATTATGTCAGCTGCCAGGCCATATCTGGAGGCAATGCAAAACTTCGGGTCACCGGCCCCAAAACGGAAGGACGCGACAAGCTTTTCCGGCCTGGCAACTTGTGTGGCAAGAGGCGGCGGGAGCAGTACACGGCTCTATCAACAACCAGCTGGATCATATACCACCCAGGCCGGGAAAATAATCTGCAGTAGCGAGACGCCTAGCAAGCTAGGACGGCGCAATCGGGGACCGGGCTCATCCATCACACAACGACGGCGACGTCGGGTATCAGGGCTACCGGGTATGAGCTGGCTGTAGACGTACGTGTAGCAGAGTACATACATACATACCACCGCCTCGGGCAGGCAAGGCACCACATGTACAGGCACATGTCGACCCCCCAGGCCCCAGTACTGTAGCCACATGCGTCGCTTTTGTTGCCAGCCGGCCCGGCCGGCCGCTGTAGGCTTTTTCCGCGACCGCGGTGGGCGACACGAGAGAACAGCTGCGACGGCGGTCCTGGCCCCAATAATGCCCGGCCTGCCGAGGCGTAACATGCGCTGCCTTGCCCCCTGCCGAGACCAAGCTGCAAGCTGCGTCGTCCCGCGCTCGGAGGCAGCCAACGACAACGACGATGCACTTGGCTACGTACAGGTACAGCGTGGATGGATGGGGGATCCGGGGTCCGGGGAGGCATGGAGCATCCGCCGCCGCAGAGCTGTTGTGTTGTGGTTGTGCTGTGCCCTCGGTCCACCGGCATAACTGCACCAGGACATGCGTAGCGTATGTATGCGTCAGGCGTAGTGCCAAACGATCGAGCGAGGTCCGGCCGAGTGTCCGTGGCGCCCCCCGATTTTGGGGATTCTGTACCCTTGCTGGCTTGCTTATCTGGTTGATTCAGGGTTCAGATCGTCAGTGGTAGTCCAGTGGTAACTGGACGGCATAAAGGAATAGGAGTAGTACTCTGCTAAGCATTGGACCGGCGCACGATGATTGGTGATGCCGGGCGCCCTGCGTGTGTGATGTGTGTCACCAACACAACACACTGCATGCATGCTGCTCAGACACATCACTCAAGCAGCGTACGATTATTGGTTGGATCGTACTAGGATTGGTGGATGGACGATCAGCTACTACTAATAATAGCATAGCAGTAGGAGTAGTAGATTTGTACTAGTAGTTGTTGCACGTACTCCTACTACTACTCTGATCCGATCCGTCCACTAGAACGGCGTCTCGTCTCCTACTCAACCAAAGCGTGTTGTCGATTGTCCTAAAGCGATGCGAGCTGAGCTACTATTCGGCGGCCTCCACTTCCCGGACACACAAACAGACGTCGCCGTCGCGACTCGTGTCAGCAGCTACCAGCCCGTGCCTGCCGAGCTCGGGAAAACGACACGCGCCAGCCGCCCAGCCAGGCGAGCGCCAACCCAAAGCGGCGAGCGAGCAGCGTGTCGTCGCGATCCAATCATCCGTGTAGATGGCCGGGGTGGCAACTGGCAATAGCGACTAGCGAGCGCGCACGGGCGTCGTGATGATCAGAATTCCGCGCCGGCGGCCGGCTGGGGCCGAAGGCGCCAGGCACGCGTTGGTGTCCGGGAAGGATCGAACGAACCAATGCAATGACTCTCGGTTTGGGTCCTCATCGGCGGCGGAGAGCATGCAGCTGGTACACCATATGTCCATATATATACGCAGCAAGCCAGCAACTGAATCGACTCGGGAGTGTTGCCCGTTCCGCTCGTTGTCTGTCGCCGGATTCTCGACGAATAAGCGGTCGTCACACCTCAAGAATGTCCGGGCTCGCCTCTCCGCTCCGCTCCCCTTGGATGGCGATGCAGCTGCGGCTGCCCACTCGGACTCGCACTCGCACTCGCGATGAGGGTGAGACGCGGGTGGTGGTGCCCGCCTGTGACATGCGAGCCTGCCCCTGTTCCCTCCCTGCGCGCCTTTCCAGTTCGCGTCACATTATCTGCATCAGCATCGTGGTCCGCAGGGGCTGGTACGTCTGACTTTTGGGAGCGGCATGATCCGGTGCATGCCAGCCTGGGTATGTAAGCTGACATACGTGATCCATGAGCCAAACCTGATTTTGTCCCAACTCTAAGAATATATTTTTATTTTATCTGTTGACAACCTTACTTTTGAGAGACTTAAATTTCACTTTAAACTCCATTAGTAATCTTAGAATCCAAACCCTATTTTTTCTATAACACGTGGGATTGATGTGACGAAGGATTCCTGATTTTTTTTATAAAGGAAGAATTTTATTAATTCACCATCATTACATCGAGAAAATACAATAAGAGTGAATTCGAAAAATCCGGCCGCCGCGCTCCAGGCTCTAGCACCAGAGCTCGCCACCGTCGTGCAATGGCGGATCTAGCTCCCATCTGAACGGCGGGGTGCTCGAAGTAAAAAGTCGGGTTCCTAGCCAAGGCCGCACCCACCTCTCCAGCCCCGCCGGCCACCACCGAAACCGCCACAGGCTGCTCCGGCCATGGCGTCCACCTCCCCTGCACCCTGCTAGTGCCCTGCGGAGTTCTGCGCTAGCACTAGGGCTTGCACGCAAGCTGTTTGAAGCTTTGTTGAATCCAAGAACCATCCGAAGCTGCTGAATCCAAGAACCATCCGAAGCAGGAGATGACGAGAGAGCAGGGAGAAAAGGGAGAGGGTGACCGCCCCTTGCGGTGACGCCTGGGTGTCCGCCGCCCTACCGGCTCCGTTGACCCGGTACCCGCTTCCTTCTGACTTCACCAGCAGTTCGTTTGTGGGTGCTGCTACCGGCTTTGCGCGTTCTCATCCATGAGTAAGTCTTTGGCTCCCTCGCTCTGCTCCTCCCTCCATGGATTCGTCGTCGTTGTTGCCTGGTGTGTCTTTTGCCCCGGGCTTTGTTGTTTAGCGCAAGGTGTGGCACTCCCTTGGCCTCCTGATCTCTCGGCCAGAGCCTGTGTCAACTTCCTTCGCCCTTGTTGCCTCTTTCGGTAGATGCAAGTTTCGCCTTTCAGAGGACATTGTGAGTCTTATCCTCCAGGCTTCGATTGGAGGATCGACTGCTCACTTTCGTGTTCTTCAGCTTGGGGATAGGGTTTTCAAATTCTTCGTCTCCTCGAAGCCTGTTGGTCTCTTTGTTCAAAAGCTCAATTCCTTCGAGTGCGGTCATTTCAAAGTTCTTTCACCTTTGGAGCAATGGTGGCCCAAATTGGCACCATGAACTTCGGTCCTTCAATCTTGAAAAGGAAGCCTCGTGGCTCCCGACTCGTTCTAAAAGCTCTACCTCCCATGCCTCAAATAAATCCTTTGCTGATGCTGTGCGTTCTGCCCCCTCTCTCGGGTGCAAATTTTATTTCGTTGGGTTCTTGGGCCACCCGTGTCAGTGTTTTTGATCGTATCTTGTTTCCTAGCTCTTCCTGCTCGGATCGCCCGAATCCTGGCTCCTCCAGTCATGGTGCTCGGTCGCAGTCTGGTTACGATCGTGCCTCTGTTTCAAAGGATGGCTGCTCTAGATGTTTTCCTCGACGCATTCAAGGCGTTTGTGCACGGGACCTATCAGGTGTCACGCGTGCTTGGGCACGGGGCACGTTGTCGCATCTTGTAGAGCGCATGTTGTCCCAGTGTGCAGCAGACTGGGGACAAGCTTAATCCCAAGGTTTCGGCCCCAATTAATTCAAACGCGCGCAATCTTGCAAATGCCGACGGCTGCCCCCTCAGGCCCACCTGTCTTCAACTCCTCTACGGAGATGGCGCGGGCCGCTGCAGGCGAAAGAAATTGGGCCATGGCGGAAATTGAGCCCGTCATTACTATCCCATGGAAGCTGTAGGTGGTGTCTCCCCAACAGCCACAAGTCGACCCTTCTTTTTTGGAGTCTTCGTCCTGGACTCTGGGACCTGCTACAGCCCTCCGTACTCCATTGCCAATGCCTGAGCTCCCGCAACCAGAAAACCCTAGTGCAACCCACCGCCGATCAACTCCTCCGCCTGCTTTGTCGCTGCAAATGGCTTATCAGGGAGCCAACACAGGCCCTTTTGTGCCGCCAAATATGCATTGTGTGCATGTGGAGAAGCATATTCCTATGGTGCGATTAGTGGCGGGACATTGACCGCCCCTTCAGAATGAAAACTTGGCCATAGTCACCATGACTCCGCTACTGGGTAATGTCCTTGACTTCCCTGCTATCCGTCAGATTCTGCTTGAGTTTCTGGTTGATCAGAGAAGGATTGCTATCAGTGGTATCCAACCCACCCACTTGGGTCAAGCGTTTGTGAAGTTTGTGTACCCTCTTGTTAGAGATAGTTTGATAGCAGAAGGGCCGATTGCTTTTGATGATTGCACCTAACTTTTAACAAGCACAATGAGGGCAAAAATTGGCGTAGGGTTTACTTCAACACCGAGTGTTGGATCATGCTTATGGGTTTTCCACAAGATTACTGGTCTTTCGATTACCTGCAAGATGCAATCAGTCCTTTTGGCAAGCTCCTTTCCTGGGTTGACGACAAGAGCCACCTGACTAGAGTGCTGATTAGAGCAAGGGTGATTGACTTACCGTCAGTACCACATTTCATAGTCTACTTTGATGCTCCTGGGTTTGAAGGCGATTCTTGGACCATAAAATGTGAGATTCTGCAACATCAGCATCTTGGGGGTGGACCACTAGATGAAGAATCGGTACCAGAAATCCATGAAATTGAAAATGCAGGGTTTCAGTTTTTTGGTCCAAGCCAACCTATCAATGGACTAGGTTTTGATCTTAATCAGGTGGAGCAACCAGAGCATCAAGGGGATGATTGGCCTGAACCACAAGGACAACATCAGGCCCAGCAAAACTTGTAAGCCAAGAACATTCCCCAGCCATAGCAGCCGGCTCCTATGCAGTTGGACCTAAATCAACCTAATGACCAAGTGGATCCGCAGGAAGACATTGTTAACCCCCCTATGCCAGTTCAAAATGGGGATCTCATAGAGTTCAGTGACATAGTGCAGCAGGGTGAAGAGGAAGTGTATCTACCATTGCTTCCCCAAAATCAGGCAGAGATTGATCTGATGCAACAGCTAATGAATTACATGAGCAAAAGCAGCCACCCCAGGGTCGTGGTCAGTTTCATCAAATCGACTTGGAACTCCTAGAGCCTTTATTGGTTGAAGAGATCCCTCTGGATCACTTGGTGGTTCCAACATAGCAGGAAGATGATGACCAAAACCCCATCCAATATCTAAACTTTCAACCTCAAGATAAACTAATGGAAGATCAGCAACTTGATGTGAATCTCAATATTGGTCTTGCTCTCCTCAAGGAGCAACCAAGTGATCCAGGGGACGAAAATTTTATGAAGGCAAAAACAATAGAGGCAACAAGACTCTAGGCTCACCTTCTTGCACCGGGTATTAACACTGGCCCAACCGTTAAAATTCTAGCAAACAAGTCAAATTCTCTTACAGTATTCATCATGTCATTAGTGACTTTTGAGTGGGCAAAGAGTTTTATGGAATCCGATGCAATAAACTTGTTGAACACAGGAGAATGGCACATTCCTTTCTCCATCCCCAAGAAGTGTTCAGAAGGTTCTCTCGCCTGCCTGTCAGGCTTGCCTCAGCCAGCAAATAGGCCTTCTGAAAGCTCTAGTTTGGTTTTGGATAATTGATGAAACCTAAGGACTAATCATTATGCTAAGTGTGTAGACATAAAATGATAAGTCTCATACCAAGTGATGGAGCTAGATGATGGTCATAGTGATGGAGGTGACCAAAAGATGATCAAGTGCTTCACACTTGGAAAAGAAGAAAGAGAAAAAACAAAACCCGATGGAAATCAAGGCAAAGATATTGCTAGGATTTTGGTTTTGGTGATCAAGACACCATAGAGGGTGTCATCACGTTTAGGATCGATAGCCGTACTATAAAGGGGGGAATCCTTTGACTATTTGGTCTTATAAGTACCACTACATGATGACTTACATGCATGTGCATTAGGTTCTAGTGGAGAGCTAGCATAACCCTTGAAAATGTTTGTGAAAATATGCTAACACACGTGCATAAGGTGATACACAAGGTGGTTGGCACATTTGGAAGGGTTTTAAGAGGAAGAGAAAAGTGGAGACTCCCTTTGATTCGGCGAAGAAACAGAGCTGAAAAAGGTCACTAGAAGTGACCAGACGCTGGCCTCGGGGGCACCTGCGTGTCCGGTCAGTTCAAGCTGAAGCACGCACAAAGTGAGCAAGCGAGCAGACGCTGGCCATGGTGCACCGATGTGTCCGGTGCACGGTTGCGTGGCAGCAGACGCAGGCGACTGGACGCAATGCGTTAGCGTTCGGTCGAGGTGACGTCAGCGTGTGGCGAGGGTCTGTGTTGACCGGACGCTGGGGTGCATCCGATCACCCCCCAGCGGACGTGTCTAGTGGCAATTTGTGCTCTCTGGAACCTCTCTGTTCCACACCGGACGCCGTGTGGTCGAGCGTTAGGTGCTTAGCACCAGCGCGTCTGGTGCTCCTCTGGTAGCGCGAGAACGATTTCTAGTGACCGTTGAAGATCAACGGTGTGTGTTTGAAATGGGACACGTGGGGTCCATCGATGCGTTTGGTGCGGTGTGACCGGACGCAGGGGCAGCGTCTGGTGCGACTCACCAGAGCGTCCGGTGGTGTCGGGTTAAGCCCCACCTTGAACATAACGGCTCTATTCTTTGTGGAGGCTTATAAATATGTTTTGGCCGGCTCTTGGGGAACTCTCTTAGACTTTTGATTATCTTGACATCCTCTTGAGCTGAGCATACTCCCTCCAACTCATCTCCCTTGCTTGGTTGCTAATCCAAATTGAGATTGAGTGATCCAAGTGCATTGTGCTTGTGAGTTTGCATCTTAGTGGTACTTGGGTGATCTTTGGCTGTGGGATTCTTGTTTCTCTTGGTGGTAACTACCACCTAGATGGCTTGGAGGCAGCGGAGGAGTTATGGCAAGAGTGGTGCTTGTTCTTGGCCATCTCTGGGTGATTTGTGAGGGGTGTTGTGCCTTTCCCGGTGGAGCGCCAAAGGCAACTCTAGTAAATTGCTCATGTTATTGAGTTACCTCTCTTGCGGTAGGTTCTTACGGTGCTCTTGGAGAGCTTGGCTTTGGATTGCCAATTAGCCACCGAACCACGAAGTGGTGGTCAACACAATAGGGACGTAGCGTGTCGGCAAGCATGTGAACCTCGGGGGGAAAATCATTGTGTCCATCTTGTGTTGATAGACTTCTCCTGGTGATTGATCTTCATATTCATTAATTGGTTCATCCCCTATGCGGTAGTATAAAGATCACATCCCTTCCATTTACATTCCGCAAACGTTATAACAAGCTCTTTAGTGTAATTAGTTTTGAGAGCTTGTATTATCTTTGCTAGTGTATCTTCTCACCTAGTTGAGCTCTTTAGTGTAACTAGTTTTTGAGAGCTTATAGTGACATAGCCTTTGTTTGTCTTAGTGACTATAGCAACTAGAATTGTTAGGATAGGTGGCTTGCAACCCTTGTAGAGCTAGAGCAAAATTGCATAACATTATTTGGTATACTAATCAATTGCTCTAGTGCTTTGTAGAATTTGTAAATAGGCTATTCACCCCTCTCTAGCCATATTAGGACCTTTCACCTTCCCTAACTCTTCTTGATTTGGAAGACTTGGAGGAAGAAGCTATGGAAAGGGTAGAAACAAAGATCCCAAAGAAGAGACAGGCAAAGAGAGTGGCTCCAGTAGTGGAGTCTGAAGTTAGAAGGAGCCCGAGACTGAAAGAAGTTTGTAACAACTTCAAATCCAATGCCTGTCTTAACAGAAAATGTCTTTCTTGTAATCCTGATCCACCAATACTCTCATTTAAAGTAATCAAAAAAATTGGTGTTGATTTCTGTAAGGTGGACAAGGAACTCCTATCTAAGGAAGCTCTGCTAACCAAAAGGAAGAAACAGAAGCCGGTGACTAAGGAAAAGATGAACGAAGTGGAAGAACTGGAGAATGGCACCCAGGGAGTGGGAGATGAAGCAAACAAGCAGGAAGATGGTAATGACAAACCTACAAATGCTGAAGTTGAAGGGAATGCTTGAAGTTGGTCTAGTTGTCAGGGGAATGACAACCTTTATTTTTGTAGCACTATTCACTTTCAATATCTGTTGTCAGCTTTGTTGTCAGTTAGCATGCTCAGAATGTTCAAACCTATGGTCAATTTTTGGATGGCTGCTAAGCAGCAAATTCAGGGAACACTCAGCTTAATTTATCATAAATCATTTAGATTTTTGATCTTGGAAAACTCTGTGTTGGAATTTTCGTGGTCTGAATGCTGAGAGAAAATAGGACATAATAAGGACAAGGTTACCCAGGCAGAGTGTGATGTAATTCGCCTTTAAGAAACTAAAAAAGAAAATTTTGATCCTCTTTTCATCAGGAAAATATGCCCAGCAGAAACTGATTCCTTTGATTTTTTGCCATCCCTTATGCTTCAAGAGGTCTACTTGTAGCCTCGAAGAGTAGTCTCTTCTCGACTACAACAATTTTTAGTAATGAGTTCAGCTTGTCTCTAGAGTTTACCTCAAAACATAATGATGAAAGTTGGGTTCTCACTAATGTATATGGCCCCTGCACTCCGAAGGGCAAAAGAAGCTTCAACAATTGGCTAAAGAACATAGATATGCCAGATCACACTAATCGGATGGTATTGGGTGATTTCAATTTGATCAAAGCACAAGAGAATAGAAATAAATCTGGGGGAAATATAGAAGAGATGTTCCTTTTCAATGAGGCTATCAGTACCTTGGGGCTGAATGAAATCCCTTTACATAACATGAAATACACCTAGTCAAACATGCAGGATCACCCACTTCTAGAAAAATTGGACTGGGTATTTACTTCCAATTCCTGGACTCTTTCTTACCCAAACACTCTAGTTAAAGGACTCTCAAGGGAACCCTCAGATCACTGTCCCTGTTTGATTAGTATCTCAACTTCTATTCCAAGAGGGAAAATTTCCAGGTTTGAAAATTACTGGATGAACATTGAAGGCTTTCAAGAAATAGGTCAAACCAATTGTGTGAGTCATGCTTAGTAAACTGATAGTGCAAAAACCATTTCTACAAAATTCAAAAATCTAAGGAAAGCACTAAAAGCCTGGCATCCTAGAATTTCCAATATCAAGATCAACATTGCAAATGTTAAGCTTATTATCCAACTATTGGAGATCATTGAGGAATATAGAAATTTAAGCTTACCTGAATGGAATTTCAGAGAGACTTTAAAAGAAAAGCTATATTTACTTTTTAAAATCCAAAAAGTTTATTGGAAACAAAGGGGAACATAAAGTGGGTTAAGTTATGCAAGCACAAAGTTCTGCTATGCTAATGCAACCATTAAACATAGGAGAAATTTGATCGGTCATTTACAAGATGAAAATGACACACCATGCACTAGCCATAGTGACAAGGAAAGATTACTTTGGGAAGCTTTTAAGGAAAGGCTGGGAGTTTCAGAGTTCTCTAGTTTCTGCTTTGACATAAACATGTTCATCCAAAGAGCTGATGACCTAGAGAATCTGGAACAAAACTTCACTAAAGCAGAGATTGATAACATCATCAAAGCCTGTCACACCAGGCTTTAAGGACAAAACCAGATATACACTATATGTGAAATAAAGAGGTCAAATCTCACATATAGCTGCAGATAAGTGTAATATCAAAAGACAAATGCTTATTAAACATAACGCAATAGTATCAGATATAACCTTAGAGAACAACATAGCGGAAAGATTACTCCGAGCACTGGGTGTAACCTTCACTTCTAGGATCAAACTGACTGGTTGATCATAAGCCTAACAATTCCAGAATCTAGCAGTCTGGTACCCTTCCTGAGATGTGGGAAATAGCAAGAGTGAGTCCATGTCGAACTCAACAAGCATAACATGGGGTTCATGAGGCTCAAAAGGCATGACACGGGTTTAACTGCATGTGAAGCTTTTAGTTGGCAAAGTTTTAGCATATGAGTAGCATCAAGATGTCTTTAATCCTAGAATAAACATATGATCAGGTAATATGAAGAATAAATAGCAAAACATAAGCATATTACAGTTCAATAGTGATCATCTATTCCATAAGGGTCCAAGGCCGCTCGTGACCATGAGCACGGCTGATATACTAGTTTTACACTCTGCAGAGGTTGTACACTTTCACTGTGAGTTGTGATCCCCATAAGCCCGAGGTTTGCAAGGCCTCAATGGGCAGACAAGTTTCACTATGAAGTCTTTCTAAGGTTCGTCTAACAAGTTAGGGCCGTTAGGTTTCTGTAACCTGCGAATGTAGAGCTCCCCTTCCGTATGGCACAATGATGTGCAGCCTATACACATAAGGACAGAAGCCGCACTACACCCAACCCGAGAAACACCCCTTTTGCGCCCTTTCGGGTAACCTCTAACAAACTAGAAAATGTCCTCTTATATGACTAAAGCCAGAGCGATGTAGCCCTCACAGCTGTACTATAAGTCTCGGATGTTCGCTTACAGATAAGTCCTTATAGAGAGAAACTAGAGCACTAAAAGATAGCCCAAGGCTCTAGCCCTCTTTCATTATGTTACTAAAAAGTCATCTTTTAATGTTATTGCATATTCCATTAGACAATTACAAGATCATAGTTTATGTTGAGCACTAGCAATAACTACCCAATGCAAAACCATAGGCGACAAGGTACAAGATCAATTTCTAAGGCATCATTAACAAGGAAACACATGCATAGTGATTTAAGTGCTTTAAAAGTGATTAGGTAACAAGGATGATCCCATGCTATACTTGCATTAACTTGCTTTTCCTCTAAAGCAATGCGCTCAAAAGCCTTTAGTATTCAACTTTCAATCTTCTGCTTCCAATTCTCAGCTTCTAGTCTTCAGAGAATAGCTTCTTAATCACCACGTAAACCTCACCGATTGACTGAACCATATAGCACCACACAAGCATCCATACAATCATATACGAAGCAAACAATAGATCTATATTAGAACAGTATACCAATCATACAAAAATAAGTAAAAGAGTTTAAAACACGATTCTACGCATCGCTACGAACACAAAGTCGTGAAAAGCACGCTAATCGGAGCTACGGTTGAAAAGGTACAACTACCGATAGATTTACCCATAAAACTATTAGCTTCATGTATCTTAATGGTATAAAAACATATATAAGATATTTTATAGAGATTATAATTTAAGTCAAATTTAGATTCGAATTATAAAACTAAAGTAAAACAAATCATATTTTATTTTACAACACCCAGTTGCATAATTGTTATTTAAGATATGATTCAAACCATGAAATTACAATATTAGTGACATGATAAACATTATTACAAATGTGTAGATCTCGTTGCTATGAATCTAACGTAACTTGAATGGCTCAAAACGGAGTTGAAACGTAGAAGATATGAAATAAACAAGATTTCCTCTATTAAAATAATAGAGTAAATCTAATCACGAATTTTAAAAGTTGAAAACCTAATTAACAGTAGTATTAACATGTAGATTATGAAATTACGAACCTAACGCAAGTTGAACGGATCAAATCGGAGTTAAAACAGAGAAGTTATGGCTAAAACAAAATCAGTGGCAATTCTGTAAATAACTGAAAACGTAATTTATTTTTAACCGAAACAAAATACGCTTTCAAATGAAGAAAACAAAATCTGTAAACATGTTTTGGACTGCGGGTTTATTTTCTAAGAATGCAGGGACGGCGGCGGACTTACTTGTTGCCGAGGAGAGTATGACCGGGCTAGGCAGCGCGGCGGCGACGGCGACGGCGAGAGAAAGAGGAGAAAAATATAATTTACTACACGAGAGATTTCCTAAACTAAGGGCTCCTGTTAGGGTAGTTTTAGTGTGCTTTGCCCAAGGGGTAGGTCCATACTTATTGGGAGAAAACTCCTCGCCTTCACATCAACTAGCAATATGGTACTAATTGATGTTGCACCCTTCGTCTTTACTAATAGACCTAATTAATTATTAAACCCTATTAGTAAACAAATAGGCTTTGAGATTTATTAAGATTATTGTACATGGGCTTTGAGCGTTGGGGAAAATGAGAGATTTATTATTTTTTGGAATTAATTATTTTTATGGATAAAATAATTCTAGAAAAGTCCAGAATTATTATTTAAGCCGCGAAAAATACTCCGAAAGCTCTAAAAATTTGGGAAAATTTTCCAGAGACATTATGGAACATGAGGAATCCAAATAAAGTATTTGGAGCTCATGATAAGATATTTTAGAGCATCTAAAAATTAGATTATGCTCACAGATAAGTGGAAACAAGCTACAGAAAAGTCGGAAAAATTTCCGAGAAGTTTGTAGAGGTTCATTGACAGATAAAAAACAAGGAATTTGATTGTAGAAAAATGATATATGTATATCGGAAAAGAAAAATCGACCTAAACGCATTTTGAAAGAACAACTTGAATTCATTTTGATCTTTGGTCAAAACCAAGCAATACAAAAACACAAATGCATCAGCATGTATGCACAACAATGTTGCTACACCTTATGATAAATTTCAATTTAGTGAAAAATATTATTTCCCTATGTTTTCATGAGCACAAATATTCAAAATTAACTCATTTTAGCTCTATTTCCAAAGAAGC
The DNA here is from genome assembly GCA_038087645.1 of Saccharum hybrid cultivar R570. Lineage (NCBI taxonomy): Eukaryota > Viridiplantae > Streptophyta > Magnoliopsida > Poales > Poaceae > Saccharum > Saccharum hybrid cultivar. The sequence goes on from JAQSUU010000100.1 coordinate 3,158,421, forward strand.
AAATTTTAGGGTGTTACAATTCTACCCCTTAAGATGAATCTCGTCCCGAGATTCGGAAGATAGTGGTCAAAGAGATAGGCATACTTTGTCTTGGAATCCTTCTCACTTTCTTGAGTAGTTCCATCTCCTTGGTAAAGATTCCGCCTTACTTTGCTTAGGATAACCTTACCACAAGTAACTTGCTCAACTAATTCCAAAATCTTTACGGGTACTCCGAACAACTCTTAGGTAACTCCAATCACTAGGTCATCTTTCCTTTTTAGTCCATACTATCAAATCTCTTTCTTCATATGTTCACCTTCCAATGGAGCCTTCTTACTTTCTTGGTCCAAAGTAGGTTCTATCACCAACTTTAAAACATTAATGACTATATATGCTCAGAAGTTGCTCAACACTTAAAAACAATGCTTAGTCCATGGTGTCGTCCGAATCTTCTTAGCAAAATTCTCCTTTGCTAAGGGCATCGACAATGACTCTTACTTTGCTTCTCCAAGTGATAACACACTTCCAAGTCAAAATCAATTCCAATCCAACAATAATGTCACTAGCTCAACCCCAACTTATTGATAATGTCTACTAGATTCTTACAATCCACGTTGATGTCACTCTTATGTCTAGATTATAATGCCCCTAATGAACCTCTGATAGTATCCTACCATTTCCATGAATCTCTAAGTCTCACTTACATCCTTTGATTTGGTGGGTTCCATTTCAACACATCATTTACTTTCTGACTCCTTCGTACACCAACCATGAGGGATAACACATCTAAGTGAGGACATTCCTTCTATCAAAACTTGCTTACCATGCTTGGTGCAACATTGAGGTCTTCTAAGTCTTCATAGAACCAACTGCAGTTGTCTAATATCTCCTTCCTATGCCATCAGGGCCAACTTATCTTGGGTATATTGAAGGTTACACTCCCAATTGATGATAGCTCAAAGCGAAGACCAATCCTGATAATTACTCAAGCTCCTTATAGACAATCCAACAATTATCAATCTTGAGTTGAGGATATCTACGCTTGATGTTGACTTCTCAACCATGGGGTTAACCCATTCTTTCAAGTGAAAAACTAGAATGTATGAAATCTCCATCTTGCATCTTCTTCAACTTGGCTACCCCCTTAATAAAAGATAAACTAGGGGAATAACAAAGGATAGCTTGCATGTTCTTTTGAGTGAATTAACCATCATAAAGATCTTCTGATATCCCAAGGATACTCATGTCTATAAGCAGGAACAAGTGATCTAAAATTCCTCACGGGTAGATAAACAACAGTGCAGAAAAATAGCTATAACTCTTATTTTGTAAGTCCGATGAAGTTGTATCTTATACCGTTGGAAAGCTTACAAAATTCCCTATAACTTCCTTATAGAACACTTTTTCAGATTCTGCAGTTAATTTGGTCGAAAACAATGTACAACAGAAACTGTTCCAGGCTTCAGTCAGCGCAGATGTAACACCTTGTGATTTTCGTATCTCCCAAACCATAAAAGCTATGAAGGTGATTCTAGAGGCATTGGGAAGATGTTCAAGTCTGGTTGTTTCCATAAAAATTTCACAAACTTTCGCTAAGCAGATATTTCTGAGCACTGAAGAAAAGACAGACTGCTCCAGAAAAGGTAGAATCGAGAGAATAAGGTAAACCAACCCAACTATATATTGCACTGATCCTTATACCTTATAGACCTATAGACTAAATGAAATTGTGGACAAACTCCACAAGATCATTGCAATCATATAAAGATTCAAAACAAGCACATGCATAATGACATTCAACAAAGCATTATAGGTGCACAAAGCAAACATTGACTCAACTTGCGATACTACCATCCTCTTTATATTAAGGGCAAAGGATCCTAAATCTCCTCTTCTGATGACGCAAGAAGGTGGTAAGAGAAGATTCTAAAAGCATATCAAGACAATGAGTATAGATGAGAGCAAAGGCTTAAAATAAGCATCAAGGAAGAGACAAATATCAAGGGTAGATATATAGTAGAGAAGAAAATGTCAAGGATTATAGAACAAGGATTTTATTGCAAGTTCAAAACCTTAAGACGGCCAATTTCTCACTAGGCTTGCGTCCTACAGTCAGCATTGCTCTGATACCACTCTGTCACACCCGGCTTTAAGGACAAAACCAGATATACACTATATGTGAAATAAAGAGGTCAAATCTCACATATAGCTGCAGATAAGTGTAATATCAAAAGACAAATGCTTATTAAACATAACACAATAGTATTAGATATAACCTTAGAGAACAACACAGCGGAAAGATTACTCCGAGCACCAGGCATAACCTTCACTTCTAGGATCAAACTGACTGGTTGATCACAAGCCTAACAATTCCAGAATCTAGTAGTGTGGTACCCTTCCTGAGATGTGGGAAATAGCAAGAGTGAGTCCATGTCGAACTCAACAAGCATAACATGGGGTTCATGAGGCTCAAAAGGCATGACACGGGTTTAACTGCATGTAGCTTTTAGTTGGCAAAGTTTTAGCATATGAGTAGCAACAAGATGTCTTTAATCCCAGAATAAACATATGATCAGGTAATATGAAGAATGAATAGCAAAACATAAGCATATTACACTCTGTAATATGTCCAAGGCCGCTCGTGACCGTGAGCACGACTGATATACCAGTTTTACACTCTGCAGAGGTTGTACACTTTCACTGTGAGTCGTGATCCCCATAAGCCCGAGGTTTGCAAGTCCTCAATGGGCAGACAAGTTTCACTATGAAGTCTTTCCAAGGTTCGTCTAACAAGTTAGGGCCGCTAGGTTTCTGTAACCTGTGAATGTAGAGCTCCCCTTCCGTATGGCACAATGACGCGCAGCCTATACACATAAGGACAGAAGCCGCATTACACTCAACCCGAGAAACACCCCTTTTGCGCCCTTTCGGGTAACCTCTAACAAGCAAGAAAAGGTCCTCTTATATGACTAAAGCCAGAGCCATGTAGCCCTCACAGCTGTACTGTAAGTCCCGGATATTCGCTTATAGATAAGTCCTTATGGAGAGAAACTAGAGCACCAAAAGATAGCCCAAGGCTCTAGCCCTCTTTCATTATGTTACTAAAAAGTTATCTTTTAATGTTATTGCATATTTCATTAGTCAAATTACAAGATCATAGTTTATGTTGTGCACTAGCAATAACTACCCAATACAAAACCATAGACGACAAGGTACAAGATCAATTTCTAAGGCATCATTAACAAGGAAACACATGCATAGTGATTTAAGTGCTTTAAAAGTGATTAGGTAACAAGGATGATCCAATGCTATACTTGCCTTAACTTGCTTTTCCCCCAAAGCAATGCGCTCAAAAGCCTTTAGTATTCAACTTTCAATCTTCTGCTTTCAATTCTTAGCTTCTAGTCTTCAGAGAATAGCTTCTTAATCACCACGTAAACCTCACCGATTGACTGAACCATATAGCACCACACAAGCATCCATACAATCATACACGAAGCAAACAATAGATCTATATTAGAACAGTATACCAATCATACAAAAATAAGTAAAAGAGTTTAAAACACGATTCTACGCATCGCTACGAACACAATGTCGCGAAAAGCACGCTAATCGAAGCTACGGTTGAAAAGGTACAACTACCGATAGATTTACCCATAAAACTATTAGCTTCATGTATCTTAATGGTATAAAAACATATATAAGATATTTTATAGAGATTATAATTTAAGTCAAATTTAGATTCGAATTATAAAACTAAAGTAAAACAAATCATATTTTATTTTACAACACCCAGTTGCATAATTGTTATTTAAGATATGATTCAAACTATGAAATTACAATATTAGTGACATGATAAACATTATTACAAATGCGTAGATCTCGTTGCTATGAATCTAACGCAACTTGAATGGCTCAAAACGGAGTTGAAACGTAGAAGATATGAAATAAACAAGATTTCCTCTATTAAAATAATAGAGTAAATCTAATCACAAATTTTAAAAGTTGAAAACCTACTTAACAGTAGTATTAACATGTAGATTATGAAATTACGAACCTAACGCAAGTTGAACGGATCAAATCGGAGTTAAAACGGAGAAGTTATGGCTAAAACAAAATCAGTGGCAATTCTGTAAATAACTGAAAACATAATTTATTCTTAACCGAAACAAAATACGCTTTCAAATGAAAAAAAACAAAATCTGTAAACATGTTTTGGACTGTGGGTTTATTTTCCAAGAATGCAGGGACGGCGGCGGACTTACTTATTGCCGAGGAGAGTATGGCCGGGTTAGGCAGCGCGGCGGCGACGGCGACGGCGAGAGAAAGAGGAGAAAAATATAATTTACTACACGAGAGATTTCTCAAACTAGGGGCTCCTATTAGGGTAGTTTTGGTGTGCTTTGCCCAAGGGGTAGGTCCATACTTATTGGGAGAAAACTCCTCGCCTTCACATCAACTAGCAATATGGCACTAATTAATGTTGCACCATCCGTCTTTACTAATAGACCTAATTAATTATTAAAGCCCATTAGTAAACAAATGTATGGGTCTTTGAGATTTATTAAGATTATTGCACATGAGCTTTGAGCATTGGGAAAAATGAGAGATTTATTATTTTCGGAATTAATTATTTTCGTGGATAAAATAATTCTAGAAAAGTCCAGAATTATTATTTAAGCCGCGAAAAATACTCCGAAAGCTCCGAAAATTCGGGAAAATTTTTCAGAGACATTATGGAACATGAGGAATCCAAATAAAGTATTTAGAGCTCATGATAAGATATTTTAGAGCATCTAAAAATTAGATTATGCTCACAGATAAGTGAAAACAAGCTACAGAAAAGTCGGAAAAATTTCCGAGAAGTTTGTAGAGGTTCATTGACAGATAAAAAACAAGGAATTTGATTGTAGAAAAATGATATATGTATATCGGGAAAGAAAAATCGACCTAAACGCATTTTGAAAGAACAACTTGAATTCATTTTGATCTTTGGTCAAAACCAAGCAATACAAAAACACAAATGCATCAGCATGTATGCACAACTATGTTGCTGCACCTTATGATAAATTTCAATTTAGTGAAAAATATTATTTCCCTATGTTTTTATGAGCACAAATATTCAAAATTAACTCATTTTAGCTCTATTTCCAAAGAAGCAAATTTAGGATGTTACAAAGCCCTGCCCAATGACAAATCTCCTGGATCAGATGACTTTAATAATGAATTTCTTAAAAAATGTTGGTCAATAATAAAGTATGATTTCTACAAACTCTGCCACGACTTCTAGCAGAATACAGTATGTCTTAGAAGTATTAACAGTTCCTTCATATCTTTATTTCCCAAGATTGTTGGTGCTCAGACCACTTCAGAATTTAGGCCCATCTCTTTGCTGAATTCTTCAGTCAAGCTCTTAACAAAGTTGTTAGCAAACAGAGTCCAGAATTGCATCACCAAGCTAGTCCATCAAAACCAATATGGCTTTATCAAGCAAAGGTCCATCCAAGACTGTCTAGCTTGGTCTTTTGACTATTTACTCCTGTGTCATCACTCTAAGAAGGAAAATGTGATTTTAAAGCTGGACTTTGAAGAGGCTTTTGATAAAATTGAACATCAAGCTATCATTAATATTCTCAGAGCTCAAGATTTTGGTGACAAATGGATTTCTTGGATGGAGAAGATGCTTTACTTAGGCACCTCTACTGTTTTATTAAATGGAGTTCCAAGCAAGACCATTCACTGCAGAAGAAGGGGTGAGTCATGGGGATCCCTTATCCCCTCTGATATTTGTTCTAGCTACTGACTTATTGCAATCCATATTTAACAAAGCTAAAAATCTAGGGCTCTTGTATCTGTCAATTCCCTTAAACTGCAATGAGGACTTTCCCATTCTTCAGTATGCTAATGACACCCTCATTATTCTTGAAGACGAGGCAAGACAAATTTTCTTTCTAAGAAGCCTCCTCAACTCCTTCTCCAACTCAACCGGCCTGAAGGTTAATTTCAGCAAGTACATGATGGTTCCAATCAACTTGTCAGACCAGAAATGGGAACATTTGGCCAAAACTTTTTGTTGCCAAAAGGGTTCCCTTCCTTTCACCTACTTGGGGCTCCCCTTGGGCGTCACAAAACCAACAATTAAGGTTTTCCTTCTCATGGTGAACAGATGTGAACAAAGGCTTGCTAGTGTTTCAACGTTTCTTTTTTAGGCTGGCAGAATTGAACTCACTAACTTAGTTTTCTCTTTGATGCCTACTTTCTTCATGTGCACACTTGTCTTGCCCCCTTCAGTGATTAAACAAATCGATAAGTACAGAAAGCACTGTTTATGGAGAGCAGTTGAAGCCAATAATAGAAAACCCCCCAAAGTTTCTTGGGAGCTAGTTTGTGTCCCTAAAGATGAAGGTGGTTTAGGGGTTCTAGACTTAAAGAAACAGAATGAGGCTTTAATGTTGAAAAACTTACATAAATTCTTCAATGATCTAGACATCCCCTGGGTTAAACTAATCTGGGAGAAGGTCTATGCAAATGGCAAGCTACCAAGCAACCGAATGAGAGGTGGTTTCTAGTGGAGATCTAATTTGAAGATTCTACAGAGTTACAAGTCTATTGCAAAAGTCAAAGTTAAAAATGGCTCTACCTGTCTACTCTGGGAGGACAGTTGGTCAGATGAGATAGTCAAGCTCAAGTCTCCTGAATTGTACTCCTTTGCCAAAAATAAATAGATTTCTATCAGTTTGGCAGCTTCACAAGAAGACTTAACACAACTGTTCCACTTGCCCCTTTCAAAACTAGCCTACAATCAATTGATGACTCTAGACAATGAAATTCAGAATCTTAACCGCACGAACAGTAAAGATATTTGGGGATACTCTTGGGGATCAGATATTTTATCAACAACAAAGGCTTATAAAGAACTAATTAGTCAAGGCAGGTCCATGCAGCTTTCAAATGGTTATGGAACTCCCCCTGCCAGCCAAAGCACAAAGTCTTTTTCTGGCTTTTGCTAAAGGACAGACTGAGTACAAGAAACATTCTCAAAAGAAAGAATATGCAGCTTCAATCTTTTAACTGTGAACTATGTCATTCAGCAACTGAAGAGACCCTCAGTCATTTATTCTCGCATTGTCCCTTTGCTAAGGACTGCTAGAACTTACTAAACCTGAACTTTCCATCAAGCGCAACTTTTCATGAGGTCCTCCCTCTTTTTAGAGATCAACTGAACTCAAGATTTTTCATGGTAGCAATTATCATACTTTGCTGGACGATTTGGGGAGCAAGGAATGGTTTGATCTCAATGGCATTGCACCCAATTTGCAGGATTGCAAATGCAACTTCAGAAAGGAGCTTGTTTTACTTGCTCACCATGTTAAAGAAAAGGACAGGATCATTTATTCCCCATGGATCCAAAATTGGTTGTAATTTCTCTCTCTAGCTTTATCTTTTTTGTTTCCTTTTTTGTTTCTTGAACTCGTTTGTTCCCTTGTAACCTTTCTTTTATTTTTGATTTAATAAATTTACTGTAGGGGCCAGCCCCTCCAGAGTTCTAAAAACAAAAGAGTGAATTCACTTCTAACTTCTGCCTATGCACAAAGCCAAAATGAAGAAAGCCTGACACTCTAATGGCCATCAACTCTAAGACTAGATCACCACCCATGTGCCCGGGAGAAAAAACGCCGTAGCCACTTGCATCATTGTTGTGATGCCTTCAACACCAAAGCCCGTGTGAAGGGCTTTTGGAGGATAACCCATGTGCGTAGCCAATGGATTACCGAAAAAACTACCTGCAAGGGAGAGTAAACAAGTTTTTTTCTCAAAAACTAAATCATTTCTGCATAACCAAATTGACCAGCAAGTAGCTGCTGCACCCAACATAATTATAGGTTTGAGTTCCTTCTGAAAACCTTGGAGCCAACTCTCAAAGAGATGAGGAATACTATGAGGCTGGGAGAGATTCAACGCAACTTGTATGCAACCCCAAATTACCCGTGTAAATCAGCATGAATGAAGTGTTAAAATCAATGCTTACTTCATGGATTCGAAAGAATAGAAGAACAATAGCACGGCAATGAAAAAAATTGGTTCAATGCGATTCGGGCGACAATTCCGGTGCTTATACTCAAATAGAATCCCTATTGATTTGCTAGTTGATAAGGTAAATATCTAGCCCACTTAATGATAGGTGTAACGAGGAAAAAGGCCTAAAAACTTCTTTTTGTTCGTTGAACTTTAAGGTTAATTAGGCTATTTAACTCCTCTATCTATTAATGATCCTTTCAAGCAGCTTGACTGCTGGCTCAATGCTTGTCGGATAAAGGACATAACAAAGAGTATAAGAGTCATTTCCGAAACCATTAGCTACATTAGGGCATCTAATGGACTAATGAAGAGATGAGGTGTTGACTAAAGTGGATTGCAAAAGAGTTATTTTCCCAAACCATTAGTTTTTTAGCTAGGTGGTTAATAGACTTATGATGAGCTAGTACTAAGGGTCTATTTGGCACGACTCCAGCTATGGCTCCGGTAGTAGGTTCGACAGAGGAGCTGGAGGAACCACATCGAACACCACAGAAAGAGGATAAAAGGGCCCTGGAGCCGTTTTTGGTGTATGGAGGGAGCTACAATTTGTGGCACCCCCTCTGGCTCTGGCTCCTCCGGAGGACCACTTAGAGTGCCAAACATGCACTAATAAAGAGCTGAGTTGTCTATTATCCAGTTGTTTTGGACTCTCCACTAAATTTTAGTAGTTAACTACTCCTTTCATGTTTTTATTAGGCTTGCATGGATTTAACTTAGATACGACGTCATCATGGTGGATTAGTTAGGGAAGTCCTATGCTACAAACCACATAATGTCTATTTAATTTATGTAGACATAACACATAGAAACTATGTCTCCAATGTATAGTTTCTACAAAATGATCTTTTATTCAATCACATGTCTTCTCTCCCATATCTACCTATTACTTCTTTTCATGTATTGGTTCTCGTGTAGATATGATTTCTTAGAGAAACTATTTCCTACTCTCTTTCTTTAATTATAGTGCCACATCACTTTTTCTATTTAGTTGGCACTCTAATTAATAAGCATAGCTATGTGGTTTGTGTATTGATAGTGCCAGTTATCCACGGAATGTTATGGGTCGTTTGGCCGTTCCACACGCCTGTTGGCAGTGGCCTAGGCTCACCATTCAGCAACGAGCTTTTAATGGTCTACTCCTTCCATCCCAAAGAGAATATCATTCTCATTTTCTGAGAAACAAAATATTTTTTTAACTTTGGCCAACTATAGATAAAAATTATTAATATTTATAATGTATAATTAGTATCATTAGATAAATTATGAAAATATTTTTATAATATATTTATTTAGTAATATAAATGTTTCTAATATTTTCTAAAAAAACTAGTCAAACTTGAAAAGTTTGATCAGTACACATCTCATAGCATCATTCTTTCTGGGTGGAGAGAGTATCTTTGTAACGAGGCAACGCTCTATTTTAAGGCCAGTATTAATGGAGATTTCATAAGAGTTAAATGAGCATCAAATAAGCTGATGTGACATAGTATTAAAAAGAGATAACAGAAAAGTTTTGTGGCATGAAATAAGTTTCACGAGGATAAAATAACTTGTCTATACTATTCCAATAAATGACATGAAACCTCTACTACATCTCACAAAAAAAACATGGAGAAAGTACTAGGAAATGATCCGAACATAAAATGTAGCATGACTGCATCCATATACGACCCTTTAAAACTTGCTGCGAAAATCGTTTCGGCGTCGTGGTTTGACGGGTCAAAGAGTGGCCTAATCTGTCAGGTGACTGATGGCTTGCGGACCCAACATGTGCGCAGATTCCTAAACATCTATCCAGTCACCCACGTCGAGGCATCAAATCGCCGACCGCAGAGGATCCGCGGAAGCCCGGGGGAATTTGATGAGCAGCGACAGCTGTGACCCGGCATGCCACCGAGGGTGTGTTCACTTCACGAAAAGTAGCTGAAAAGTTACTGTAGCATTTTTCGTTGTTATTTGGCAAAATTTATTTAATTATGGACTAACTAGGCTCAAAAGATTCGTCCCGACATTTACAGACAAACTATGTAATTAGTTATCTTTTTTACCTACGTTTAATGCTTCATACATGTATCGAAAGATTTGATGTGATGTGTGTAAGAGGAAATATTTTGGGTTGAGAGGGGAAGTGAACGAGGCCCGAGAACCATCAGGCCTGGCCAATTTTTTTTAAAAAAAATGCGGAAGACAACAACGAAACCAGCCGCAGCGCAGAATTGCAGTCTGACCTGAGCTGAGGCGATGCGGGTTGGCCGAGGTCGAGGTCGGGGAATGGTGGCGGGCCGCGCGGGGGCCGGCGGCGTGGCAAAAGCTGCTGTTTGCTGCCCGGTCCTCCCTGAATCCAAACGCCTCGGGGGTGTCATGCTGATGCGCCTTCAGTTACTATTCTACTCTAGCCCATGTTTAGATCACCTCAAAATTCAAGTTTTTTCACTCTCTCTCCATCACATCAATTTTTAGCCGCTTGCATAGAGTACTAAATGTAGGTAAAAAAAATATCTAATTACACAGTTTAGTTCAAAATCACGAGATGAATCTTTTGAGCCTAGTTGGTCTACGATTGGACAATATTTATCAAATAACACAAAAGTAGTACTATTCATCAGGTTGAAAAAATCTTCAATCTAAACCGGGGCCTACTCTGTCAGCAGACTAGCACGTTCCACGTTGTTCTCCCTTTCACACACACGACAGACAACACGCCCGCGCTCGCTCACCTCTTTCGTCGTCGTCGATCTTCCTCCGGTTCAGTTTTCACCGCTTTTACTTTACTACAGTCTACCGCGCCAGCCATTTCTTCTTTCTTTGACTGCCGCCTTCGTTGCGCTTGCGCCCGCCCCACCCGTTTCTCTTTTGCTCCGCATCGGACTCCTCCATCACTCCTCGCTGATCCAGCCATTAATGCTACCACCTGCTGTACATCACTACCTTCCTCTTCCTCCCCCTTTGACTCCCCCAGTCCCCAATCTCTCTCCTCTCTCTCTCTCTCTCCCCCCCCCCCCTTCCTCGCTCTCTGCTGTCTATCCCCGCGCCGTGCCTTGCTGGTGCGATCTCTGTCCTGATTCAGAGTTTCTAGCCGGGACTGGGTGAAGTGCACGATTCGATTCGGTCTCTCAGCTCCGCGGGGGTCTTCTTTTTGCGGTTTCAGGTTCTTTGCTCGTGGGATGAGTGGAAGGACGCCCGGTCGCAGAAAGAGGTGAGCTTTCCTCTCGTTTTATTCCATCGAGCGTTGGTATCCTGATGGGACTGGGATCACGAGAGGATTTGGGGACCTGTTTCCCTTTCCCCTGGCTGTGGAATTCAGCATCCTGTACGCATCGATGGAAGAAGAGGGGGCGCACGCAATCTTGGTCACATCTATCTCTGACAGAAGTTCTTGTAAGGAGCAGAGGTTGTTCTTGTTCGTAGGTTGTCTTGATTTGCGGGAACGGCGCAGTCTCCATTTGTTTATCCTCGGAATTTTAGCCTCTACATGATCTTTTAACCGCTTCGTTCCCGTTCTGCAGGGGGAAAACTTCATCTGCACGTGTTGCTGACGTGCATTAGAGGATCCGTTCCGTGCTGATAATATACAGCTGACCCACAACAAGGTCGACTGAATCAACTGTTTCAGCCTGACAGCACCATGGGTTCCGGCGATTTGAGCTCGGAGATGGAGAGGAAGGTTCTTGGCCTGACGCTGTGGGTCTGGATTGCCATCGGCGTGGTCGCCCTTCTCGTGGCAATCCTGCTGATGATCTGCATTTGGGTGGCGTCCCGCCGCAGGACCAAGAGAACCATGGACACCCTGAGGCAGACGCAGATCCCCATCTACTCCAAGGAGATCCCCGTCGACCGGGTCGGCGGGCGCAGCCTTGCGCAGACAATGCATGAGCGCGAGCAGCCGAGCTTGCCGCCGCCGGACAAGTACGCGAACCGGGAGCCTGCCGGGGCGACGCTGGGGCACCTGGCACTCAGCAAGTCCTCCGATCATGATAACTTGAGCCAGGGGAGCTCGGTTTGCAATGTCGACCGTGCTGGCAGCATGCACTCCGGTGAGGATGGGAGCTCAGGGCCTCGGAGGAAACCAAATTCGCCTGCGGCGTTCGTGTCAGCGTCACCCTTGGTTGGCCTTCCAGAGTTCTCTCATCTTGGTTGGGGTCACTGGTTTACTCAGCGTGACCTTGAGCTTGCTACCAACCGTTTCTCTAAGGAGAATGTGCTTGGAGAGGGTGGTTATGGAGTTGTGTACCGTGGACGTCTAGTGAATGGAACTGAAGTCGCAATCAAAAAGATCTTTAACAACATGTAAGCTCACCTCGTGGCCTCTGGTTATCACTTTGATCTTTGTAATTTGTTTGTTCTGCTCGAACTGGGATACTTAATTATGATCACATTATCTCTGGGTTTGTAGGGGGCAGGCAGAAAAAGAATTCAGAGTGGAAGTTGAAGCTATTGGTCATGTCCGACATAAGAATTTGGTTCGACTGTTGGGATATTGTGTTGAGGGGGTAAACAGGTATGTTCAATTGCAAGGCATGAACAGCTTGTTCAACCATTTCTTTCAGTGATGTGTGCATTTAGGTAAGAGTTTCCAAAAATATGCTAATCTGAACAATGTTAAATCTTGTAAGGACTACTCAAAATTGAGTGTCAGCAACTACTCCTTCCGTCCCTATTTATTTGTCGCTGTGGAAATCATTGCCAGTCAAACTTTCTCAAATTCAAATTTGAGTAAGTTTGCAGAAACTATTACCAACATTTGTATCTCCGAATAAATTTATTATGAAAATAGATTCAACGATCTATCTAATGATACTAATTATGTACTATAAATATTAATATTTTGTTTTATTATTTAGTCAAAGTTAATTACGTTTGATTTCTCGGGAAGTGAGAATGATAGATAAAAAGGGACAGAGAGAGTACCATGTAAAATGGTTTAGCAGAAGTTCTACATTTTCTGTTTATATGAACTGACAGCTAAGTTGTAAACAATGCTTTGTTTGTTAGTGTTCTTTTTTATTCTACTGAATGGAATCGAGTTGATTGATCATCCATCGGTTTGTAGTAGGGCTTCTACCAACTACCAAAAGTGTTACATGTAACTTCTTTGTGTTACTTGTAATCTTTTGCCCTTTTGGCAAAAGCTTGCAAAACTCCTGTAGAAATTTGCTGTTTTTACCCCCTTATATGTGTTACAGCAGTATTCCTTTTTAATAGGATGCTAGTATATGAGTTCGTGAACAATGGTAATTTAGAGCAGTGGCTTCATGGAGCTATGCATCAGCGTGGTGTTTTTAGCTGGGAAAATCGCATGAAGGTTGTAACAGGCACTGCAAAAGCGTAAGTTTCAAACTTAATCCGCAAGTTACCCGCATTTTCTGTATTTTAGCTATTTGAATTTGGTTCTTATTTTTCTAATTCTGATGGTTCCAGGCTTGCTTACCTTCATGAAGCTATAGAACCAAAAGTTGTACATCGAGATATAAAATCAAGCAACATATTGATTGATGATGAATTTAATGGCAAGGTATCTGACTTTGGATTGGCTAAACTCTTGGGATCTGACAAAAGCCACATTACTACTAGAGTGATGGGAACATTTGGGTATTATTCTTTTTTCTAACCCATACCTGTCCATTTGCTTTGTATATTTACAATTATGTAGAGTTTAACTTTCCTCATTCATTTTTCTTGCTTCAGATATGTTGCACCTGAATATGCTAATACTGGAATGTTAAATGAAAAGAGCGATGTTTATAGTTTTGGCGTTCTCTTGTTGGAAACTGTGACAGGAAGGAATCCAGTTGACTACAGCCGATCTTCCAATGAGGTATGACGTTGGATTTTATTTACTTTTATTCATTGTATTTTCTTTATCCAATTGTATCCATTTGGATTTTACACCATTTTATTTGTTATAGTGCCATTTTATATAACCAGGACCATTGTCACAATTGACAACACAACAGTATTAAACTGGATCTCTCTTGTAATGTAGTTGTTATGAACATTTCCATCAGTTTTTTTTAAAATAGTACAGCAGGGGAAGCCCCCACTGTAAGCTTTTATATCAATAAAATAAAAGAAACTGTACAAGCTTTCCATCAGTTTTACATTCTTAGATCCTTAGGCTTTTGGTGTCCAATAAGAACAGTAAATATTTTTATGCTTTCGCAAATTGTGGACATACTTCTTTGTCCAGATGATAACCCACCCTTTTGTCAGGTCAATCTTGTTGAATGGCTCAAAACAATGGTGGCTAATAGGAGGGCAGAGGAAGTGGCTGATCCAAGCTTAGAGGTTAGACCCAGTATTAGGGCTCTCAAGCGGGCTCTTTTGGTGGCACTGAGGTGTGTTGATCCTGACTCTGAAAAGAGACCTAAGATGGGCCAGGTTGTTAGGATGCTTGAGTCAGAAGAAGTTCCATACCGGGAGGTAATGATTTTTTTTAAAAAAACCTAGTTTGATGTATACTATAAGTAAAGATGGCTGCTTAACGTATATGTTCTCTTGCAAAAAGGATCGAAGAAATCGTAGAAGTCGCACTGGAAGCATGGATATTGAGTCCATTGCAGAGGGTTCAAACTCGGCGGAGTTTGGAAAGAAGGTCGAAAGGACTGGAAGCTCAACATCTGACAGATCTCAACCATGAGGCCTGGAAATCTAAGCTATATCATGAACTGTGTCAGAAACGATGTTAAATCACCAAGGTGACGCGCTGTCGTGATAGGGGATGCTGGTAGGTAACCGAGGCAAGGCAAGCCCAGGTATTGCTACCTAAGTATTAGGCCTAGTTTTCAGGTGGAGTAGAAGTATTCTTGGATGAGGAACCTCCTGGTCTCCTGTTATTTGTATAGGTTATATGTTAGCGCCTGAGGAATTCCTCTTGGGTTGGGTGTTTAACAATTGTTCGGTTCTTTTATTTCTTGCATTGTTGCCTTCTTAAATCAGTTTCACTTATCCCTGATGCAATGCTGCACATGATGTTGTGGTCTTAGTGTTACTGCTTGTCATTGTTTCTCCTGCGGCCTGCCCTACCTTATCAGATCAGTTCGTTGGCGGAACCAGCCAAAGCCTACATGGTCGTTTGGCAACATATGCTGATTCTCGCTGACTTGATAGATGTTGATTACTTCTTTTCAGCTTAAGGTCCTGTTTGGTTGGTGCCTATGTTTAGCAAGAAATGATTTTATGTGTGCGACGTGGTGTTAAGAAAAGAGATATAGCGAGCTGGCGACAATGAACCAAACAGCTTTTTAAGAAAATGTGGTAGTATTATTAACGACTAATATGTGGTATGGCAATGTTAGGAACTGAACCAAACCAGCCCTAAATGTTCTGGTCACTGTTTTCGGAGATCGTTTGAAGTTTGAATGAACACGAGTCCTGCATTGTTGGACGGCCCATAAGACTGCAGTCTGCTTCATGGCCCAATAGCCCACTTGGTCCAGTTATCGCAGTCCACTAATAAGTAGGTCCCATCGCATGTGTGAGCATTTCTTTTCACTAGTGTTTTGTATGACATGTGGGCCCATTGCCCCCTCTCCCTTTTCCAGGGTAGATGTGGCACCAACATGGACAAAGTGGAGAAGTAAAATGTGGTTTTCATTATAGTTAAGGGAGGCAATATAAACTTCTTCCACTTTTGTTTTGTCTGTCATAGCAACAAATATGCTTTGACACCGCCACATGAAATATTTTGGCGATGGTAATACGGTAATGCTACAAACATGACGTCCGACGCTAGCCACTCCCTTCGGACGACCGCGTGGTGTGACGTGCACTCATCGTTTTCTTATATGCTTCCACTACGTTAACGTTCTTCTCCTGCTATGTTTCCCTTACTCTATTCTGCTTTGTTTTCCCCAAGCGACACAACCATATCCTTAGGCCTAGCTGCTCGTGAAGATGAGGAGGTACCTAGAGGGCTAGAGGTGGCTCGCATAAGCCTAGAAATGTCCCTTGCGGTGGAAGGCATATGCAAAGACGGAAACTCGCCACCCGTGCCGCGCCCACCCGCCCTCTATGTTATCGCTCGAAAGGTCCTAATGGTTAGAGGGGGGTGAATAGCCTATTAAAAATTCTACAACAACACTTAAGCCAAGTGGTTAGTCAATTAAACAGCAAAGCGAGTGTTGCGCTAGCCTACTAAAAATGCATGCCACCCACCCACAATTCTAGTTGCTATAATCTCTAATTCACACACAAAAGGCTAAATCACTACCTCTAAGTTAGTGAGCTCTCAAAGACTAACTAAAGAGCCTCACTAACCACTAACAAGACACAAGCACTACTACAGAAAACATTATGCGAGGGGTTTTGAAAATAGCGTCGAAGGCGGGCGAGCATTTGAACCGCCTCGGTTAATGCTTGGGATTACCCGAGGCGATCATTTTTATTAACCGAGGCGATCACAATCAATCGCCTCACAAAATCGATTTATGGAGGCAAATAAAAAATAATCGCCTCCTAAAATCTATTAACCGAGGCGAGCATTATAAGAGGCCCGCCTCCAAAAACACCCCTATTTTCGGAGGCGGGCCTCTTATAAGGCTCATCTCGGTTAATATGGCCGAGCCCACTAGGAAGCCCACTCGGCCCGGTAAGTAGTCAAGCTATATAAACAGAAACCCTAGTATCCCTCCCTCCCTCACCAGGCGTCACTCTCCCAGCCCACTCCCACTCCCTCACTAGCCCGGCGCCTCCTCCCTCCCCTCTCAGATCCGTCGCCTCCTCCCTCCTCCCTCCCCCTCCGATTCGACACATCTGCTCCCAAAGCCCAGTGCCCCTCCGACTCCCCTCCCATCCCGGTGTCCCTCCCACTCCCCTCTCTGACTCCCCTCCCTTCCCGGTGCCCCTCCTAGCGGCGAGCAGGCCGGCAGCGCGAGCGGCTCCTCCATAGCCACAATGCTCTCTCTCACTCCCTCTCCCTCTGTCTCTCTCACTCCATAGGGGCGGGCGCGGGTGGCTCCTCCATAGGCCTCGGATCCGGCGGTTCCTCTATAGGCCTCGGATCCGGCGGCACGGGTGCGGGCGCGGCCTCGGTGGCGATGGCAGCGAGCCGGGCCCACCTCCTCCTCCAGTGCCAGCGACGCGTGGGGCTTGGTCCCCTCTTCCAGCG
Organism: Saccharum hybrid cultivar R570; assembly: GCA_038087645.1. Lineage (NCBI taxonomy): Eukaryota > Viridiplantae > Streptophyta > Magnoliopsida > Poales > Poaceae > Saccharum > Saccharum hybrid cultivar. The sequence continues at coordinate 3,175,588 of JAQSUU010000100.1, forward strand.
TGGCGGCGAATCTAGCTCCGTCACGGCGGATCCAATGCCGGGAGGCCAGATCCGGCTGCGACGACCAAATCTTGGTGCTGCGCGTGGTTCGGCGAGGATGCAGGCACCGGCGAGCAGCTGCGGTGGTAGCGGCGCATGGATGGGCTCGGCAGGCCTATGGATGGGCTCAGCGGGCTTGTCCATGGGTTTTCTGTTTGTTTTTTATTTGATTAACCAAGGCGGACATCTGAACTTGCAGCTTCCTGTGGTACGTGGTGTCGGGCTACCTGTTCCAACACTGACGTCCGTGTCCTGGCTCTGCTGGATCTTCTCCAAGTCAGTCACGGCACAACAGCTCAGTTTCGGCATGAGGGGCCTTGGCCTCGGCGCCTTCATGCTTGACTGGACGACCGTGTCGTCGTTCCTCTTCAGTCCCCTGGTGTCGCCCTTCTTCGCCACCGCCAACATCCTGACCGGCTTCATGCTCTTCATGTACATGATCATGCCGGTAGCCTACTGGGGGCTAGACCTGTACAATGCCAGGCGGTTCCCCATCTTCTCGTCGCACCTGTTCATGTTCAACGGGAAGAGCTATAACATCACGTCCTTCGTGAATGACCGCTTCGAGATCGACATGGACGTGTACCATGGAGCGGGCGGATCAACATGAGCATGCTCTTCGCATTGTCGTACAGTCTTAGCTTCGCGGCGATCGCGGCCACCATCACCCATGTCGCGCTGTCCATGGCAAGGAGATCTACTGCCGCTTCCGCGCGTTGCAGCAGGACGACAAGTCCGACGTCCACACGAGGCTGATGAAGAGGTACGAGGACGCGCCGGGGTGGTGGTTTCACACGCTGCTCGTGCTATCCATCAGCATCTCCCTCGTCCTCTGCACCGTCCTCAGGAAGGTGGTGCAGCTCCCCTGGTGGGGGCTCCTCTTCGCCTGCGCCGTGCCCTTCGTGTTCACACTACCCATCAGCATCATCACGGTGACGACGGACCAGGCGCCGAGGCTCAACGTCATATCCAAGTACATCATCGGATTCATCCTCCCCAGCAAGCCCATCGCCAACGTCGTCTTCAAGGCGTATGGGTACGTGAGCTCGTCGCAGGCCGTGTCGTTCCTGGCATACTTCAAGCTCGGGCACTACATGAAGATCCTTCCTAGGTCCATGTTCCTAGTGCATGTGCAGCTCGTCGGGACGGTCGTCGCCGCCACGGTGAACCTCGGGGTGGCGTACTGGCTGCTGGGCTCCGTGCCCAACATCTGCCAGGACACGTTGCTCCTGGCCAACAGCCTCTGGACGTGCCCCCAAAGACTGCGTCTTCTTCGACGCGCCCGTCATCTAGGGCCTCGTCGGCCTGCGCCGCATCTTCGAGGCATTGGGCAACTACGGCGCGCTCAACTGGTTCTTCCTCACTGGCGCCGCGGGGCCCACCATCGTGTACGTGCTCCACAAGGCATTCTCGGCAAAGCGCTGGATACAGATGGTCAACCTATCGGTGCTCATCGGCGCGATGGCCGGCATGCCCCCGGCGACGGCTGTGAACTACAACTCGTGGCTGCTCATCGGCGTCGCCTTCAACTTCTTCGTCTTCCAGTACAGGAAGCGGTGGTGGCAGCGGTACAACTACATCCTCTCGGCGGCGCTGGACGCCGGCATGGCGTTCATGGGGGTGCTGCTCTACTTCACACTATCGATAGAGAATCGAAACATTAGCTGGTGGGGCGCGGACGGGGAACACTGCCCGCTGGCATCGTGCCCCACGGCGAGAGGGTGGATTTGGGCCCTGACAGTGTCTGCCCTATCGTGTGACCAACGTCTGCCTACCGTCCTGATGCAAGTTACAGCAGTACTATTACAGAAGTTTAGATTGTTTAGTCCTAGCTTTTTGTGTTTTGGTTTTCTCTTTGTAGGGGATGTAGAACCAACAAAGATTGTTCTACCAAAAAATTATTATTGTTGCACAAATTTTTGAAGTATAAGATGTTGATCATAGATTTGCAGATATAACTATTTATTTTTTATATAAGTATAAATGATTGGATTTGTGCATGAGTTTGCGGACAAACAAAAGATAATGATACAATTAAGACGTCCAGACGGACGGACACCTCCCAACGCTCACTCCCACACGTGCCGCTCGCCCAGTGTTGACGGTAGTTAACATACATTAAGAACTATCAATCTACCCTGGATAAATGGTGAAAATGGATCAATATCATAGAATAGGAGGTTATTACTGACAGTTTCCATGAGTTTTAGAGAATCTGTGTTTGCAGCAGAATTTAATCAGAAAACTAGAAAGGATGATCAAAACGTAAAAAGAATCAAACTTAACCGCGACGAAAACTACTCCAAAAGGTTCCAGAGGATACCAGAAGACACCATACCGCAGCGGACCTCGAGAGGATGATGTGTGGGGCTAGCCGGCCCCACCACCATGCCGCCCGGTCTCCTGTGAGGCCCACTTGTCAGGAGCTTCCATAATGTTCTCCCACAGCCTCTCTCGACCGCATCTACGCCGTTCCTTAAGTCGGTTTGATCCACGGGCTCGCGTTGCACCTTCAGGACTATAAATTAAGGCCTGTACCCCCTGGAGAGAAGCTAAGTCTGGATCTTGAGAGCTGAAAGGTCAGGAACCCTAATTCATATTTCCACCAGGATCTAGGGCTAGCAATCAAGAGAAGATTAGTCCTCCATAGGATCTAGTCTTGTATTAGAAATAGAGAGATAGAGTGAGGGAGTAGAGTTTTGGAGGAGTTCCAGCCTGTCGGTGCTCTCTCTACGGTTGTACTCTGGCGGAATCAAGTTATATTAGATCTTGCTTCTGAGATTTATTTGGTAATCGACTTCTGATTCAAGTAAGCATCTTGTTCATATTGTTCTTCTAGTTTACGACTCTCTTTTGAGTGCTTTGATCTTGGTGGCTCTAGATTAAAGTAGTATTCATAGTGTAAGTGTGGTGTTTAGACTAGGGTTACTCGTAAATGCACCCTCATTTTTCAGATCGGTGGTCACTCATGAAGATGACTTTTATAGCTTTGTTGAATCCTCTGTAGTCTACCTCCCGTTAATAGGACTAACATGAATTTGATCGTTTTTAGGGAAGAAACTCTAAATTTGTTCCCTATAAGACATCTTCTGTGATAGAACAATAGAAGACAAAGCTTACCGAGATTAGAACTAGACATATCTCAGTAGTCTCCTTTATGTTCCTATTTTCTAACCTTGATTGTGAAGTTGGGTTAAGACTAAGACTTAGTTATTCTGACTAACTGTTCCTTTGGGTTCGATATTAAAACTGAGTTATTCTCGATGAAGTGCTACAACGGTATAATATCTGTGCGCTTGCGGATATATATATTCTCTCTCTGTGTGCATTTAATTTATACCAACACGTAGCAAACCCTACCCGCTCATCCCATCTGCGTGCCCTGATGCTTGCTGCGTTATTTCCTCCTTGTGTCGTCATGCCCATCCGCCCTCCCCACATCGCCTCGCCACCGCCGGTCCCCCACAGCCATGTGCCATCCTCTACGGTGTCCTCCATGCTGCCTCTGAAAGTCCAAGTTTGGTTTTGGTAATTAATGACACCAAGTTGCTAATGCCATATGTTAAGTGGTTTGAGTTAGGCATAAGCAACACACGTGATGAAGGAGCATGTGGCATAAAGTGATGGCCACAAGATCATAAGAGGTGGAGATGCACATAAAATGATGATCAAGGTGATCAAGCGTGTAGAGATGGACATGGAACAAAGTGATCAAAGCAAAGGTATAATCATAGGGTTTACTTTTGCCGGTCTAAGATGAGTAGAGAAGTGATTGACTAGGTTTAAGATTGATAGCCAACTATCAAGAGGGACAATCACAGTTAGCTCATGAATCAAGTGCTACTAGGTCATCTTCTTGAGCATATGCATTAGGATCTAATAGAGGGCTAACACAACGGCTTAAAAAATGATTGTGAAAATGCTAACACACATGCACATGATGGTGTACACTTGGTGGCATTAGCACATTTGCAAAGGCGGTGGAGTTTGAGCGGTAGAGAGGGGTTTGGGGTCGGCGGGATTCAGGCATTTTCGAGAAAATGAAATGCATATTTTCCACTATGCCGGTGGCAGAGTTTTTCTCTAAGTCATCATGGACAGAAACGGAGGTGAACGGAGGTCACTGGGGTGACCGGACGCTGAACCGGATGCAGTCTCGGCTTAACCGGACGCGTTCGGTCAGTAGCAGTTGTTGTAGAGGCACGCGGGCTAGGGTTTTGCACCAGCGTGTCTGATCACTCACGGGACCGGCGCGTCCGGTCAGGCGCTCAGAGGGCCTGTAGTTCGCGTGGTCGATTGGATGCGGTGGCGTGTCCGGTCATGTTGGACCGGACGCGTCCGATCGCGAGTGGACCCTTACTGGACTCTAACCGGGCGCCGGGTGTAACGCGTCCGGTCAACGCGCGCAAAGCGGCATCTCAAGCCTAACGGCTCTATTCTTTGGGGATGCTTATAAATATTCGTTTGGCCGGCCTTGGGGCAACTCTTGACTCTTTGAACACTTGAGACATACTTTGAGTTAGAGAACTTCCCCTCCACTCATCTCCTTGCTTGGTTGCATACTCTAGAGAGATTGAGTGAGATTCAAGTGCATTGCATTGGGAGTTGCATCTAGTGGCACTTGATTTTTGAAGTTTGCTGCGGATTGCTTGTTACTCTTGGGTGTTTCCCGACACCCTAGACGGCTTGGAGCAGCGGTGGTGTTGAGCTCGTGATTGGAGATTGTTTCGAGCCTCACCAAGTGTTTGTGAGGGGTTCTTGAGCCTTCCCCGCGAGAGTTCGTGAATTGGCTACTCTAGTGGAGCTAGTGGCTTGGAGGATCCCCATCTTGTGAGTGGATGTGCGGCACCCGCTGAGAGTTCAACTCTTGATAGTTGATTAGCTCGTGATCCATCAAGTGGGTGCATCGCCACAACGAGGAGTAGCTTGCCGGGAAGCAAGTGAATCTCGATAAAAAAATCTTGTGTCATCTTATTGTCGAGGATTTTATTTGTGTATGTGATCACGTTGATTGATTGGTACATTAGATATATCTCTTCTCATCAACGTTGGTATATCTATTTAAGCTCACTCCTTTACTTATTGTTCTTTACCTTGTTTAGCTTGAGTAGAATAGCTTATCACTTAGGAGTAATTAGTTTAGAGACTTAGCATTGTTGGTATGAACTAGAGATTATAGCCTTACACTAGAATTGTATTTGTGGCTTGCATAAAAGTAGTTGAGCTAGTGCTAGAATTAGCTTCGCCATCTTATTTACTAACTTGTTGTTTAGTAAAGCTTGTAGAAAATTTAAATAGGCTATTAACCCCCCTTTAGCCATTTAGACCTTACAGCCTCCTCCGCGCCGCATTCCCCACGAAGCCTAGTTTGCCTCGCCCACCTCCACCACTACCTCCTCACCGAGCTGGCTCGCTCGCCGTGACTGCCTCCACCAAGCTGGCAAGCCTCAGACGCCTCCACCGAGCCGGCGAGCCTCTACGACGGATGTCCTGCAAGCAGGCGAGGGGGCAAAATTCATGTGACGCCACGTCCACCGATGAGTTGCTCGTGCCGCTGCCGCACAGCGAGGTCCATGCGCCGCCGTCGACCTTCACACCGGCGTGCCTCCATTCGTCCAAGCAAAGCCTATGTTGTAAGAGTATGTTTGAAGTGTTTTAAATTTTTCATCTGGATGTTACAAGTGTTTCATCTTGATGTTGCAATAGTAGATTGAAATGTTGCACATATCGCAATAGCTATACACGTATGTTTCAACTATATGTGCCAAATGTTTCATCTCATTTTCTAGACATATGTTTGCAAGTGTTTCATCTGAATGTTGCATATGTTTTCACACATATGAAGCGTTTTCAGGTGTCTTTTTTAAGTGTTTCATATGCATGTTTCGAGTGTTTCAAATATTTAGTATGTATGTTGCAAGTGTTTCATTTCGGATGTTTCAAAAGTAGATTTGGTGTTGCAGCTAGTGTTTTATATACATGTTTTATCTGCCTTCAGACGTATGTTACAACTGTTGCATCCGGATGTTTCAAAAGTAGATCGGATGTTGCATCTCTGTCTTCACTTTTTTGCCGCATCACCTTCACCTCAGTGTCTCCTCTTCTCGCCGCCGGTTGGGCATCCGCCGCCCCCTCCCCCTCTTTTGAATGCTGGTGTAGCCATCTGCTGTAGTCACCTGTTGGACGCGGGTATGCGCGTGAGAAGCGGAGGGGGTGTGAGTGGGGACTCCCCACGTGCAGTCGGCCAGCACGGGCTCCACGTAGGTGTATGCAGGTGCGCAGGGGGAGACAGAGTGTAGGCGTGAACGTCGGGACGTGCAGGCGATAGCACTGCCGACAAACAAATGAGTTGGAGGCGGGACCATAGCCCGTAGGACATGTGAAGGCAGTGGCCGGAGTTTCTTCATCTCGCGGCGACGACCATTGGCAGTATACCACCGTAGTGGCACGGGCCCGAACACGCGGCGCAGAGGCGCGTAGCATTCTAGAGACGCTGCACGGCAAAAAGGTGATTGCTACCGGGTCCACCGTACAATCAAGAACAAAAGTACAGGTCCGTGATGAGCATGGCATCATTAGACCGACCGCAGTGGCACCGTTAAAACGATCCTGCAGTGTCTTTTACCGGATGGAGGAGCTGCACCGGCTCCGGTAAAAGCTACGCTAGCCCAGCTTCATCCGCTATTTTCAGCGGATACCGTTCCTCCGGTACTGGCGTGCGAGAGAGATGAGCACATGCGCGGGAGAGAAAGAGCATGGTCCAGCGGTGGGCCCACTACTTCAATCATCAAAAAAATGTTATAACTCACAAACCATAAAATCAAATTAAATTCTGATTGCACCATTAAATTCGTTGCAATAAATACTTCAAAACAAGATGTTACATAGATATATTTAGACAAAGTGATAAGTTGGTCCCATAGTGGATAGAGGATGATATAGAGGATGAATGGATACGGAGAAACTGTATATTTTGTGATGACTAGGATGGAATATTCCTTTTAGAGGATGAATATAGAGGTCCATGAGTGCGGATAGTCTTATGCTGCACAATCCTATCCCAGCTGTGAACTTCACACAATTTAGGTCCTGTTTGGTTCATGGAGGTTAAAGTTTAACTCCCATAACATCAATGTTGCGGCAAATGCATGAATTACTAAATGTAGACTAATTGTATTCACGCCGGCACAATTTATTTACGAGACGAATCTATTAAGCCTAATTAGTCCAAAATTGAAAAAATTTTAGCAAATAAGACGAAAGTGTTACAATGTTTGTTAAACTTTAACACCTCTAACCAAACATACCCTTATAGGAAGACGTCTTCGAGTAAGTTTTTCATACTTGTTTAGATATGTTTTCCTCATGTTTTATTTATTTTTGGAAAAGCTAAACAATACTCGAGTGTTTCAAGACTTCTGAACACACGATTTTTTTTCTTCCGTTGGATTCGACTCGATGCAAACCATTAGATTTGCTTCTCTTTTTTTGAATTTTTTCCTTATAGAAAAAGAGGTGATTGAGGTCATCGCTGGCTCGCTGCAACGACCTTCACGATGGAACCGTTTTTTTCGTGAATTTTTTCTTCTCTTTTCCTTTCCTTTCCTTTCATTTTCTTCTTAAAATTGGATCTAATAGAATTGAAGTTGTGTTTGTTGAAAATATCGTAGTGTGTCATTATACTATAATAGAATTAGATAAGTTGCTTTAAGGTCCGTGTTATTTTTAGAAAGAGGAGTATTGAAGCAGTTCTCTATAGTTATTATCAATTCATGCTAGACTTACATGCTTATATTAAATCTACAATGATTATTTTGGTTTAATTTATAAGGAGAATTGTTGTAACCAGATACCTATATGAATATCTGTTTTGTTTCAAGCATGTCACTACTACAGATTCAGTCATCAGTGCCGGCCACATCACTGCCGAAATTAGGACAACCGGCAGTGATGACCCTTCACTGCCGGTTCTAGGCTCTGACAACCAGAAAATAATTAGGGGGTGCGAGAACCGGTAGTGATGACAACTATCACTGCCGGTTTGTGCCTCCCGCCGGCAGTGATGACAACTCCACTTATCACTACCGGTTCAAGCCAAGAACCGACAGTGATTTGATTCTATTACTGTCGGTTCTAGGATAGAACCGACAGTGATGAGCCTGACAGCACAAAAAGGTTGTAGCTGTCATCTTCTTCCTCCACTCTTTTATCCTGAGAACAGAGGCGCGTGTTTGGGCCACTCCCTCCAATATTGCGGTCACCCAAATCCGTGAAGCTACCACTTGGATTTAGAAGAATGGCTTGATCTTTTTGCTTTAAGGTTAGTAACCAGCCTCCATTCCTTCGATTTTGTTGCTTAATTAGCTTTGTTTTGATGGCTATAATGCTTGATTCTCATTCTTATTTCTCCATTCTTCTACAGAGCACTTTTCTAATTCATGGCTATAATGCATTGTTAGTATGTGATGTTATAATTGGTTCTTAGGAGTAGAGTAGATTCTTTTATAATGTTGATGAGCAAATTAACCCATGTGTCACCATACAATGCATTGTTTGGAGCAGTAGTGGTGGATCTACAGGGGGCTGGGTGGGCTCCAGCCCCCCTAATGACTTGATTTACTACTAGAAACACTGTAGCAAAAATCTCAAATCACCATTAAATCTTCATGCAAATCAACATCTCCATTGTTTTTAGCCCCCCCTTGATTATCATCCTGCATCCGCCACTGGTTTGGAGCTACATTGTTGTTCATGATCATGTCTCTAATTTTAGTATTTTTTTAAATTAATGTCTTTATTTTTATGTGGCATGGAGTAGAATAATTGTTCTACAATATTGTGCAATAATTATTTTTTATGGGGCTGCGATTTTTAATTTATATGGGCATTGTTTGGAGCTACATTGTTATTCATGATCATGTCTCCAAATTTAGTCTTTTTTAAATTAGTGTCTCCATTTTTATGTTGCATGGAGTAGAATAATTGTTCTTCAATATTGTGCAATAATTGTTTCTTATTAAAACTTTCATATGTTTCCTCTGCCCGGCCCATTTTACCTGTGCAGACATGGATCGAGGGTGGATGTACGATCTGTCATGTACAGACCAACGGTACTTGACGGGCATCGACGATTTCATCAAGCTCTCTAGAGCCAATGCTAGGGACTCACAGCCTGTATTCTGTCCATGCAAAGATTACAAGAATACGAGAAAATGGGGCGACGTGGAGCATATACGATTGCACTTGATTACCAGGGGGTTTATGAGAGACTACACGATTTGGACTTTGCATGGGGAGGTTGGTCAAAATGTTGCACAAGAAAACAATGATGATGTGCCCATGCCTAGCGTATCCCTAAACGCATTTCTGCCTATTGATGATTACCAATGCTACACAGTACCTGTGCCTACCAACGATAATGTGTTTAGGAATACATTAGTTGACGACACAGAGGAAAATGATGGCATTTCATAGTTTCTACATGATGTGCATGGCGGATTCCTTAGTGCTACACAGTTGAAAAAACTGGAGATCATGAGAAAGGATGCAAAAACACCATTGTATCCGACCTGCCCAATAAGCAAACTGGAAGCCAACATCATGCTATTAGAGTTCAAATCAACGAATGGATTGAGTGATAAAGGCTTCGATAGCTTGTTAGGTATACTACATAAACTGCTCCCGAAGGGTAGCGAGTTACTAGAAAAGACTTACCTGGCCAAGCAAATGATTTGCCCAATCGGCCTCGAGGTTGAGAAAATACACGCGTGTTCCAACGATTGCATATTGTACCGTGGAGAAAAATACAAAGACTTGGATGCGTGTCCCAAGTGTAAAGCTCCCCGATACAAGCAAGGGCCGTCAAATCAGGGAAGCAAGACCAGAGGAGGGCCCATAAAGGTCGTATGGTATTTTCCTATAGCTCCACGAGTGCATAGGTTGTTTGCAAATGCAAAGTCAGCCAAACTGTTGTGTTGGCACGGCGAAGAGCGTAAGAAAGATACAATGTTGAGGCACCCCGCCGACGGGTCGGACTAGAGGACTATCAACACTATGTTCTATAAGAACATCGGTGGAGAGGTAAGGCATCTTTGGATAGGTTTGAGCACAGATGGGATGAATCCGTTTGACCAGGTTAGTAGCAATCATAGCACTTGGCCAGTGACGCTATGTATATACAACCTTCCACCCTGGCTTTGTATGAAACGGTCATACATCCAGATGCCACTACTAATCCAAGGGCCAATACAACCTGGTAATGATATCGATGTGCTTCTACAACCAGTGATCGATGAACTACTACAGATGTGGGAGACGGGTGTGAAGGATGTTTGGGATGAGTACAAAAAAGAATATGTCACAATAAAGGCTATACTTATCGCTATAATCACTGACCTGCCAGGGTGAGGTTGCTTGTCTGGAGAGAAGACAAAAGGATACACTGGGTGTGTCGAGTGCTTGGACGAGACTGATGCTATACATCTACCAGAAAACAAGAAGATGGTCTATATGGGACACCGTAGGTTCCTACGAAGGGATCACCCTTACCGCAAGAATAGAAAAGATTTTAATGGGACTACTGAGAAACGTGGACCTCCAAAGTATCGAGACGGGAAACAGATACTTAAACAAGTAAGCAAACTCACAGATGTTGTCCTTGGGAAGGGGGAAGGTGCAGCACCAGCGCCAGCCGGTAGTATCTAGAAGAAAAAATCAATCTTTTGGGAACTACCTTATTGGCCACTTTTGAGTGTACGTCACTGTCTTGATCCAATGCACATAACTAAAAACGTGTGCGGTAACACACTTAACATGTTGATGAACACCGGGGGAACAACAAAGGATTCTCTCACGACACGCTTGGACATGCAACACCTGGGCCTCAGGAAGGAGTTGCACCCAATAACTCTTGAGGATGGCCACTTGAAACTTCCGGTGGCATCATGGACACTGAAAAAGGAAGAAAAGGCCATGCTTATTTCTTTCTTCAATGATCTCAAAGTGCCAACAGGCTACTGTGCGAACCCGAAGAGGCTAGTTAACATGAGAGAACTTAAGTTTAACTATGGTTGTATGAAGGCCCATGACTGTCATGTCATTATGACTCAGCTGCTCCCAGTTGCCCTGCGAGGTATCCTCCCTGACAAGGTCCATGCCCCAATCATAAAGTTGTGTTCGTTCTTCAACGCGATCTCTAAAAAGGTCATTGAAGGGGCCAAGCTAGACCAGCTGAAGCAGGAGATAACCGAGATTCTATGCAGGCTTGAGATGCATTTCCCATCGACTTACTTCGACATATCAGTGCATCTACTTGTTCATCTTGTGGACCAAATTAAATCCCTTGGCCCAATGTACCTACACCAGATGTTTCCTTTCAAGAGGTTGATGAAAGTTTTCAGGCGGTATGTTAGGAATAGATTCAGACCAGAAGGGAGCATGGTAGAAGGATGGACAACGGAGGAGGCCATTGAGTTCTGCACATATTATATGGACATCAATCGGGTCGGAGTTCCAGTATCTCGTCACGATGGAAGACTAGGGGGCAAAGGAACGCTAGGTGAGAAAGCTGTCAAAATAGTCGAAGTGGTTTCCTTCAGACAGGCACACTTCGCTGTTCTCCAGCAGGCCGACGGTGTGATGGCATACATTAATGAGCACAAGCAGTTACTACAAAGTAAGCACATCGGTAGGTCACAGGCTTGGCTTGAGAAAAAACATAAGGAGGAATTCGGTGACTGGTTTCGACGCCGTGGGCTAGGAATGGTGACGGGATGTCAGCTAGATCTCTTAGCTCCCGGACCTTCGACTACGGTGATGATGTACCAAGGTTATGATATAAATGGTTTTATATTTTACACAAAAAAACAGGATGGAAAGAGCACCAACCAAAATAGTGTTGTTCGTTTCGACGCCCACGATGAATACGGCACGGTGGAGGCAACATACTATGGTTTCATAGATGAGATATGGGAGCTAGACTATGGACGACAGTTGAAGGTCGCTCTTTTCCGTTGCCAGTGGGTCCGGCTAGATGAAATCAACACCGACAATGATGGGTTCACTACCGTTGATCTATCCAAGACCGCATACGGAGATGACCCCTTCGTCCTTGCAAAGGATGTTTTGCAAATCTTCTATGCAAGGGATAACAATACAAAGGGAAGACTACAAGTAGTCATGCAAGGCAAAAAGAAGATTGTCGGTGTTGAAGGAGTGACGGACGAAGAAGAGTACAAAGGTTATCAAGAAATGGCTCCTTTTGGGGCAGGCATTACCCTACCTATCCTTGAAGAGGGTGACGAACCTGCTTACCTCCGGAGTGATCACGATGAGGCCATCATAGTTAGAATATCATAAACTATGTAATCCTTAATGAAATGTTGTTTTAGTAATTTGCATCGAATTTGAGATCATATGGAGTTGTAGAGATTGTTGAGTTCTACCACTATTATTTTGGAACTTTGTTGATATAATGGATGCCATGTTTCCAATAAAGTGACATAACTTTGTGTGAGACAGAGCACTTTATGAGACATGCCTAATAAAACTTTCTCAAATTGAGAAATGACTAAAATAAAAGTTGTAGACATTCATGAGTTCCACAACTTTGTTGTTTACAACTTTTCCATTTGAGATCAATTAGGGACCCAAAATGTTTAAAAATAATCAATATCACTGTCGGTTCTAATAACCACCCGGCAGTGATGTCCCATATCACTGCCGGGTGGTTATTAGAACCGGCAGTGATATGGGACATCACTGCCGGGTGGTTATTAGAACCGACAGTGATATGGGACATCACTGCCGGTTCTAATAACCACCCGGTAGTGATGCGTGGGTTATATAAGGCGCTGGCGCGCTCCAAGGCCAGTGCACGACATTTTACGCGCTCGACGCTGTTCGCTAGTGCACGCCGCCGCCGCCCGACGCGCAATGCACGACGTCGTAGCCCGACGCCGCAATGCACGACGCCGTCCCCTACCGCTTCCTCAATGCCACCGTCCCCTACAGCTACGCTGACGCCGCGAGGAGCTCCTCCACGTCGCTGTTGAGCGCGCCACCCCTGCTTACTCGGTGAGTGCCCATAAGGTGTTCGATAGAATGCCCACCTCAATGTTGCTTTCTGGGAGGGTGGCTGAATTGCTTGTTAGGTTCGTGATGCCTTTGATTGCTAATAAAACTTGTGTGCTTTGGGTTCTTCTTACCTGCTGAAGTGCTGACTAGCCTACTAACATGTATAACGAATTTGGATATGGCAACCTTCTTGCAGAATGCAGTTTCCCTTTTAGTGCTGAATCACATGTTGTCTAGAACTCAATATTTATGATATCAAATAAGTATTGTTAGATTTGTCATAAGATATATTTTTGTAGTATACTTATTTGGTGTCATATATATTAATTTTTTTACCAATATATTTGGTCAAACTTTAGGCACTTTAACCAAAGAATGCATCAAGAATTGCATTCTTTTTGGGACGGAGGTAGTATGTTGCTCATGCCTAATTGTAAGCAGTACAGGGACACGCTGTGTTATGACTTTTGGTGATTTAGTTTGCTACTTGTAGTGAATCCTATAATTTTGTTTGCACAACATGTTTGCCACTAAAATTGCCAATCAACTATACTACTATAGCATTAGAATATATATGTATTATATTCTAGGTGATTGTTAAAAGCCATCTGAAAATCAGTATCTGGTGGCATGAAAAGCAAGACGAGGTGGCAGCGTGTCGGCAGATGGAGAGGTATGGTGGGTGGTAAAATAGTTGATAGAAAAGTAGGTAGCCACATGTGGGAATAGATAAGTGAGGAGGGATTTGGAGGGTCTCTACTTCTGAGGGGTCAGATAGGAAGCGTTCAATAACTTGGGGCACATATTATCAAAAGATAACTCTGTGTTTAATCTAGAATACTGTCAAATAATGAAAACTTATACCATGTTACTTCAATAATAAACTGCTAGTTCCTCATTCTCCCTCTCCTGCCTCGAAAGAGAAGACACCTCCTCCACCGCCAAAGGAGAAAACACCTCCTCTACCTCCTCCACCGCCAAAGGAGAAAACACCTCCTCTACCTCCTCCACCTCCTCCATAGCCAAAGGAGAAGACACCTCCTCCTCCTCCGCGAAAATCCAAAGTGCGATCAGGTTCGACCTCGCAACACAAGAGGTCATTAGTTTCGGTTGGTAATGCTCCCCAGACAAGTAAAAAGAAGGTGGATGCTAGCATTACGAGTAAGATGAAGGACCCGACTGTGGAGCCTCCAAGCAAGAAAGCCGTTGTTGCCTTCTTTAATCGAATAGCCAGTCTACCTAAGTGGAGACAACAAACCAAATTTGAAAGGCAACACAACAAAGAGAGTAATAAAATCAGAGCTAGAGAAATACACACCAAAGAATTGCTAGAGATACAAAACTTGGCCAACAACATGGGCATATCCATGGAGAGGGCCACGGAGTTGTATTACGGAACGAGAGATTTTGAAAAAGCCACGGCCGCATACAAGTATTTAAGAGGCAATCCTTTGGTCGCCACCGAACAAGAGTATAGAGATTTGCCAACATACATGCGACAGTTGCATGATTATTACTCCCTGGATACTGCCAACGGAGACTGTGTCAGTTTTGAAGTTTGCATCCCTCCCGGACTGGTTTTTAATCATCCTAAAGAAACGGTGCATATTATTTATTATGAACACCTCTTTCAGCTCTTCCAACGGCGCTCGCTCGATACGCAGATTTTGATGATATGATCTATGTAAGTACCCTACCCTCACAACATTATAATAAACTACGTGATTTGCATTTGAATATATCATATGTTTATTATGCAGGTGTATGGCAAAATGGTGCCTAAAGAAGCAATTGAGCAATATAGACTTCTTGGATCCCATATTTGTAAATGAGACAACATGCACCGCCCCTGGTGAAGATGACTATGTACCAACAAGTTTGAAGATTGAGTTTAAAAGGATGTTCAGAAACAACAAAACAAACGTACTCCTACCCTATAACTGCGAGTATGTGTTCTCGACCCTTATTTTAGTGTTTCTTTTCTTGATATGTCATTCAATAACATGGACTTTGTGATTGCAGCAACCATTTCATCCTCGTAGATATCTATCTTGAAGATTCACATATCGAGGTGTGGGACTCAAAGAAAAAGCCACTTTCTCTTATCGACCCCCTAGTCAAAGTGCTGAATAAGTAAGTGAACCCAATATCACAACACTTTCTAATCACATAGGATATTGTAATGTCCTCGGTCTTCACACTTCATTTACAATGTAACATAGAATAAAGGTATTACCTAATTGGAAAAATCTCGATAGCAAGATGCAAAAGCAATGGAGTGCCCCATTCAGTGTAAAGTATATGGAGGATCTCAAGACCCTAGATCAACCGATGGGGAACAACGAATACGGGTTCTGTGTGATGTGGGCAATGCTAAAATACTTTGGCGCAAAAACAAATAAGGGAGATGACATGGTACGTAGACATTCTATTTCTATTGTTTTGTCTTACGTTTGTGCATCTCAATATCATCTTGCTTCAATTACAGCGCAAAGCAAACAATCACAACCAGTTGCTAGATTTTGAGATGAGAGGAATTCAAGAGGAGATAGCAAGGTTTGTGATGGACGAGATATTGACCAAAAAAGGATCATTCTCCATTGCGAGGACTAAGAAGTACAAGGCGCAGTACGGAAAAGACCATATTGATAGGCTATTGTAATGCGACTCTTAATTCGATACTTAAAGTTTTTTTTTTGAAACTTTTGTAATATAAATGTTGATGGGTTTGTATTGTCGCTGATCAACAACCACCTTCACATCGATATCAAATTGATCGATAGCAACCACCTCCACCTCCCCGACCTCCCACCCCACCACCTCCCCTCGAAATGAAAATAAAATAATTATTAAAATGCAAATTGTGAAAAGTATATCACTACCGGTTCAAAGAAAACCGACAGTGATAATATAATCTACACAACCGGTTGATTAAAACAATCGGCAGTGATGGCTTAAGTATCACTGCCGGTTTGTAACACGAACCGGCAGTGATACATGAGCTATCACTGCCGGTTTGGCATAACCGGCAGTGATGTGATCAGCTCATCACTGCCGAGTTGGTTATGGCGGTTCAAAATCCGCCAGTGAAGGGGGGTTTTGAACCGCCAGTGATGTCCTTCTCTGCTGTAGTGTGTGTTTTATTAATTTCGTTATATGTTTGTATGTATGTCTAATTTTAAACCTATATGGAGATCTTTTCATCTGCAACTTATAGAAAATATCTGCTCAGTTTGATAATATGTATCTTGTATAATTTGGTTTTTTAATGATTTTGTCTATATTTCTAATTTTTAAATTATTTAGAGATCTTTCACTTTGATTAAGAGAAAATATTGTTTATTTATTTGATTTTGATCCAACAGTCCTGACAATTGAATATTTCTTGGATTATAAACACTCGATTTTGTTTCTATTCTCAGTCAGTTGTTTAGGTGGCATCCAACACTTAGTGTGCATGCCCCTAAAACACCCAAGTGCTAAGTAGACAACTTCTTTATTTTTCGGTAAAACTCCGTCAAGCAACTTTTCAGGTGGGCGTTCGAGTGAACAGGAATTCTGGATTTTACAGCCTGAATTGTCGCGTACTTTTAGCATCGATCTGCCGACTGCCTTACGGTGTGTTCTAAGTGAACGAGTGTTCTCTGCCCTATCATGCTTTTTGTCGCACACTTGCAAACCGATGCTGAAATCTGAGGGGTCCCATCGGGTGGATCGTACACCTTGCAAGTTGCTACAGCGCTATAAAGTCCAGGGGCAGGAGTAATCGTATGATCGCAGATTAGGGCACCTGCAAGGGCGGACTCATGAGCTAGCTCTAATATTTTTGTATATTTTAATAGAAGAGAGAAAAAACTAGCTCATGATCAAAATCTAAGCACTTGCATAAATTTCAAGGTTATACGAGAGTGTCATGTAAGGCTACTCATGTTAAAAGAAAAAAAAATTGGGTGTGGGCCGGCTGCAACGGCGCCTCCATACAGCCTCACTCAAAAGGTGGCCACGTGTCCCAGGAAATCCATCACACGGTCAGGAGTGGTGCGAGCTCAGACGTGGTACAACTCCTCATAATACTAAAAATAGACAACTAAAAATATGCATCATCTCCAAGCGGTGATGGATTTCCTGCGACACATGACCTCCATCCGAGTAAGCCTGCACCGAGATGCCGATTGTCGGTGTTTTTAATGGCTGACTAGTAAATTTGTATTTACACATTTGGCACGGATGGTGAGCTTCGAGGACACAAGGGATTATACTGGTTTGGATTGAATGTCCCTACGTCCAGTTTGAAGCTGCTCGTGTTACCGGCTCTGTGTTTGCAGTAGGAGTTACAAACAGACGGGAGAGGAAAAAAGTCCCAAGTCTCTGGTGAGTGTGTCGAACAGGGTTGAGGTGCTTCCCAATGGCTTGAGAGCGTTAGAAAAAACCACCCTTGATGGGGCGCCCATCTTTCCCTTTTATAGAAGGAAAAGAAGAAAGAGAGAAGGAAAAGAAGAAAGAGAAAAATCAGAGAAGAAGGGAGCCCTGAAGCTGCGTCGCTCTTCTTCTTCAATAGGCGGGTCCCGCTGGTCCTGTAGATTGTGGCGGAGGCGACTCCACGTCGCGGTCCTATTTGTCACTGGTGCTTCAGGCGGGAATCATCAGCTAGTCGTGGTGCTCCATTCTGTCCCTCTGCACAACATGCTCAAAAGGCTCCCTTGACCGGGGCCGTACGAGGATTTGGTAGCACAGTGTCGGTCCGCCCGGCGCTGTAGGCGACATGGGTGCCCTCGTATGGCACGTCAAGGCCAAGGGTCGCGTCGAGGCATGCACGCTCCCCTCATGACGTCAGAAGCGTGGATGCGGGCCCGCCGTCACACCCGTAGTAGTTGGAGACAGCATGGCCCCCCGCGAGGGCCTGCGTTCCCGCCCGAGACCAGATGCGCTTCTAAGGATCGGGCGAGGCAGAGCCCACACCCAAGGGATCGGGCAAGACGGAGCCCGCGTCCTAGGGGTCGGGCGAGGCGGAGCCCACACCCAAGGGATTGGGCAAGACGGAGCCCGCGCCTTAGGGGTCAGGCGGGACAGAACCCACGCCCTAGATGTCGGGCGAGGTGGAGCCCACCCTCCTAGGGTCAGGCAAGATGGAGCCTGCGCCCTTAGGGTCCGGCGAATCGGAACCTTTCTTGGAGGGTCGGATGAGGTCATGGTTATACCCTTGATCGTTAGGATGAGTTAATGTTGATGACCATTAGTTCCCCTTCTCCGAATACCCTAATATTCATACCCGACAGTAGCCCTGAGCCCGTGGAGGAGTTGGATACTCCTCACAGGCTTTTTCATATGGGGAGGCTCTAGAGCATCAGCTCACCTGTTGCGACTCGTGGGGCTTCCCTAGATAGGTTGTGATGATTGATCTGCCGTTCTTATGCGACCGCACATTAGGTCTCTTTGTAAGTCCGAGCCCTGAGCCCCCGCGCATAGCAAGGGTCTGGTCGAGGGGTTGGCTCGTCTTGTGATCGTTCTCCCTCAAGCATTTTCTCAAAAAAATAGAGGGGTTGAGCCGTGCCATGTTTTCCTCGTTGGACAAATCATGATGCTTGGTGAGCTGTTGTCGGGTCGGTTCGAGTGGGGCCCTAATTCCGGTTCACGCTGATCCGGCATGGGTCAACTGGCAATCGACTTCAGATTCCTGACTGCCAATCCATAGAGTTCTCGAGTCCGTTCGACCGGTCTCGAGGGCTCGTTGCCTTTCTCCGAGGAAAAACTATGGACCGTGCACTGCCAAGACTCGAACATGGGTCAGGATGCCCACGATGCTCGTGTGCCCAGGTACTGGCAGCTAGCGGACCCATCCTTAACCACCTCTCACTTTAAGGTGCCCTGGGGCAGTTGTGAACCCATCGATGGGCCAACTTTTGAACCTCTAGGTGTTAAGGGACCGTGGGAGCATTTTCAGCCCCGTATCCCTTCTTACCTGTAGCGGTTCACGGCCCATCGGGCCAGGTGAACCACCATCCGCCGCGTCCTTCGAGGGAGCGGCCAGGGATAGCATGTGCATGACTCCTAATGAGGCGCTATGACGAGACGCGGCAGGCGTGTGGATCAAGGCGGATGGTCTGCCTCCTGCTCCACCTTTCCCTACAAATAGACGCATTACCTTTCGTCTTCGGTACGCCCAACCACAACCTTGCCTTCTTCGCTTCGCCGCCACCAGCGCTAGAGTTTCTTGCTCCTGTCCCTCTGTCGCCGACAAAGCTCTCCCTCCTCCATCCTCGCTTCCCATGGATTTGTGGTACTGCTCTGACGTCACCCACCCACGTATGGAGGACCTCATCAAGCGCAGGCTCATCTGCGCGAGGACTGCGGAAATGGATGGCTCGTGCCCGGCGGTGAGGATGCGTCGGCGTCGCCCGACGGTTACGTTGTGGCCTTCGTGCCCTTCCTCGAGCATGGGCTCGCGAGCCCTCCCCACTGATTCCTCCGGGTGTTGTTGCACCACTACAAGATCAAGCTGCAGCAGCTGAATCCGAATGGGATTCAGCACATTGCGGCCTTTGTCACCCTGTGCGAGGGATATCTTGGGATCGAGCCCCACTTCGAGCTGTGGAGGTACTTCTTCGCCGTCTCCCTGCTCATCAAGAGGGAGGAGAAAAAGCCTTACCTGCCGGTGCCAATGGGATACGTCGGCATCCATCACTGATGCCATCGACCAACGAGTATATGTCCCTCCAGCTATCGAGGAACAACAAAGGGTGCATGCACAATGGTTCTACCTAAAGAACGATCCTGCTGCCCCCTTGCCGAAGTTCACTGGGCGCCTAATTGAGGAGGCACCGCAGGTGTGGGGGTAGGGACCCCCTGATAAGGAGGAGAAGAAGAAGATTCGTGATCACATCACCACCATCGTGCGTCTGAAGCAGCATGGTCTCAAAGGGACCAGTGTCATTGGGGCGTATCATGCAAGGAGGGTGGCGCTGCTGATGGTGCCTAGCGTGCGCTCAACGGGACGACACTTGTTCAGGAGGCGCTCTGCAACGACGAGATTGCGCAACGCATCAAAGATGCGACAGCGGTGGATGACCTCGACTTCGTGTTCCCGATCCCAGGACACCTCACGATGAGGCCAGATTCATGTTTCATTGAATTTGTAAGTTTTCTCTTTTAGTTTTCTCTCAACCGACCATCTGACCCTATTTATTTGAGTCTGAGATCTGGTATCTGCAGTCAGGCCTCGTCTTTCAAGAAGTTTCTATGCCGCTGCCAGAGGACGTGGCTGTGAGGGTGGCAAACCACACCGAGAACAAGAGGAGGAAGAAGGAGAAGGACGACGCAAAAAAGAAGAAACAAAGAAAGGCAAGGGCGTAGTTGGAGCGAGGAAGGCGGCGCCAAGGGTCGGATGAGGAAGTGGAAGAGGAGGAGGAGGAGGAAGAAGAAGAAGAAGAAGAAGAAGAAGAAGAAGAAGAAGAAGAAGAAGAAGAAGAAGAGAAGAAGGAGAAGGAGGGAGGTGGTGGCATCTAGTGGGATGCCCTGGCGGATGAGGACGAGCCAGTAGGCGGCGGTTTGCCCTCATAGGCAATGGGCCCCTTTTTGTATCACGAGGGGAAGGACACGCCCCTGGACTCGACGGAGACGTACCGCCCTGCGCCATCCGGGCCTTCCGAGCAGAGGGAGGGCTCCAAGCGGCCACGTGCCAATGAGGTGTGGCCGAGGTCGGGTGGGCCAGTCCCAAAATGTTATCGTCCAGTGGCGCCGAGGTGAGTCAAGAATTTCCTTCGCTCCTTCGCCGTTATGAATTTTGTTGTAAGCTGATCGCGGCGCCTTTTGTAGTGTTGGTGGACGCAGGGCTCCCCTATAGATTGTGCCAAGGAAGACCTAGGCCCTATGGGCAGTGCGCCAAGGGTCATCCTACGCAGCGCTGAGCGGGAGCGGTGCTAGGACAGCCATGGCCCCCACTAGGGGAGTTCCGCTGGCGGTGATGGTGGCGTCTGCTGAGGAGCAAACGAAGGAGGGCGCGCATGGGGCACCCACAGGGGAGTCGACATGGCCGGGCGTGGTCACGACGCCGTAGGTGGAGATGGCAGCACCTGAGATGGACAAGTCGTGGCCAGGTGTGACTGCGACGCCGCAAGCGGGAGCGGCGCAAATGGGACCACCGCTTGTGTAGACGGAGATGGTCACGGCCATGATGGAAGCAGCGTAGCCAGATGTGACCATGGCGTTATAGATGGGGACGGGGCAGCCGGGGTCATCATCTGCGTAGGCGGCCGCGCCCACGACAGGGTAGATGAAGGAGAATACTACCGAGGCGGCCGAGGCAACCGTGGTGATAGGGCAGATGTCCGCGTCTGGGCTATTGACCCCCCTGCTACGCGGAGGAACGATGCCCGAGGAGGTGTTGCCGCAAGGAGGGTCAGTGGCGCATGGGGCCGATGATGAGTCGTCCTGGGCTTTGATTTGAACAGGCGGCGGCCCGCAAGCATGGGGAGGACCCCGAGTCCCGTGGGTTGACCGGTGAAACCCGGAGACGACACTCTTCGCTATTGACGATGCCATAGAGAAGAGGGAGTGGGGGAGCATCAACACGAGGGTCGAGACCGTGGTTCAGGCTCTGAATGCTGCGCTGGATTTGTTGGGTGATGTTCCCCCCGTTGGCCAGATATGATGTGTTTGAGTTTTCGATCCTTTACTTCCCCTTTTTTTGTTTCTGACTTGTGCCTTTTCCGTAGTCCCTCACGACTCGTAGCCTAGAGAAGTCCCAATTTCTCCATCAGCAGAAGGACGCTTGGGATCACCTTGCTGAGGAAGTGCGGCTACGTGGGAAGCTGACCGAGCAGCTCACCACCGCTCATCAAAAGGTGGCCGAGCTTGCTCCTGTCGACGAGGAGGTGGCTAGCCTTCGAATCAGGAAGGCGGACGCTCGTCGACATGCCAACGAGGCCAAAGAGAAGTTCACGGCCCTAGCCGAGAGGGCGTGCCTGGATGCTGTGGAGTTTGAGCGGCTATGGAAGGAGCGGGATGAGCTGCTCCTAGCTATAGACGGACTTCGCATAGAGCGCGACTCAGCCCACTAGGAGCGCACCGATGCCCATCGGCAAATTGATCGTCTCCTGAGTGAGGTTGAGAGGGAGAGGGAGCTGAAGCTTGAGGCCAAGGACGTGACCGCCAGGCTCCCACGGAGGTCGGTTAGCGCCAGAAAGAAATCTGGGGCCTGTAGGCCGAGGCATCCCAGCAAGGAGAGCAGATGTGTAAGCTCCGCGAGCAAGTGAACAGTGAGGCCCTGTCTTCCCCTGTTGCCCTTCTTTTCGGAATTCGCAGTTGGTTTTCTAACGTGGTCGGCATGTGGCTTGGACAGGTCTCGATGATAAGCCTGCAGTGAAGGTGGTGAAGAACCGTGGCCTGGAGAAGGAGCTCGACGAGTGAAAGCCCAAGTTTGGTTTTGGTAATTAATGACACCAAGTTGCTAATGCCATGTGTTAAGTGGTTTAAGTTAGGCATAAGCAACACATGTGATGAAGGTGCATGTGGCATGGAGTGGTGGCCACAAGATCACATAGAGATGGTGCATGGACATGAAATGATGGTCATGGTGATCAAGCATGAGGAGATGGACATAGAACAAAGTGATCAAGGCAAAGGTATAATCATAGGGTTTTCTTTTGTCGGTCTAAGATGAGTAGAGAAGTGATTGACCGGGTTTAGGATTGATAGTCGACTATCAAGAGGGGCAATCACAGTTAGCTCGTGGATCAAGTGCTACTAGGTCATCTTCTTGAGCATATGCATTAGGATCTAGTAGAGAGCTAACATATCGCCTTGGAAAATGATTGTGAAAATGCTAACACACATGCACATGGTGATTTACACATGATGGTGTTGGCACTTTTGTGAAGGCGGCGGTGTTTGAGCGGTAGAGAGGGGTTTGGGGTTTTTGGGGTAATGAAATGCCTATTTTCCATTGCGCCGGAGGTTGAAAAATGGTGAAAGCATGGAGGTGTTTCATGAGCTAAAACATGTGTTTTAGTGATACACATATGGAGAGTAGCTCATAAGTGACAAGGGCGATCAAGCGGAATGAGAAAACAATGAAGATTCACTGAGTTATGAGTGACAGACGCTGGCGTCGCGTGCAACAGACGTGGGCACACAGCGTCTGATGCTAAACCCTAGCTGAGAGGGTTGGCATGAGCGCGACAGACACGCGGACGCTCACGCGACAAACGCTGGCGTCAGCGTCTGTCCGCGGTGGCGTCAATAGTTGTGCGAGCGAGCATGGGCGACAGACGCGGCGGCGCGTCTGACGTGCATCCGTCAGACGCGTCTGTCGGCTCGGAGCGTCAACACGCTCTCTGGACCGCGTCTGTCGCAGGAGACAAATGCTGGGTCATGAGCATCAGGCGCGTCTGACGCTCACACAGCGGACGCGTCTGACGGTCCAGGCGCAAAATAGTGTCTCTGGACTACGTCTGTCGCGGGCGACCGATGCTGGGTCACGAGCATCGGACGTGTCTGACACTGAGGAATTTGACTGTTGAGTTTGAGCGCGTAGGACACGTGGCAGCCGTAGGAGTGATGGACGCGCCTGTAGAATCTGTCGGCTTGGCGACAGACGCCACTGTGCAGCGTCTATCGCCCCTAGAAAACGCCTAGTGAATTCATAACGGCTAGCTCTTGAGTGAAACGTTATAAATAAGAGGTGGCCGGCCCTTGGGGGTTCTCACTTGCACATTTGAGATATTGAGGCACACTTTGAGCTAGAGAACAGTTCCTCCACTCATCTCCTTGCTTGGTTGCATACTCTAGAGAGATTGAGTGAGATTCAAGTGCATTGCATTGAGAGTTGCATCTAGTGGCACTTGATCTTTGTACTTGCTGTGGATTGCTTGTTACTCTTGGGTGTTTCCTAACACCCTAGATGGCTTGGAGCAGTGGTGGTGTTGAGCTCAACCTTGGAGATTGTTTCGAGCCTCACCAAGTTGATTGTGAGGGGTTCTTGAGCCTTCCCCGCGGGAGTTCATGAATTGGCTACTCTAGTGGAGCTCGTGGCTTGGAGGATCCTCATCTTGTGAGTGGATGTGCGGCACCCGCTGAGGGTTCAACTCTTAATAGTTGATTAGCTCATGATCCATCAAGTGGGTGCATCACCACAACGAGGAGTAGCTTGCCGGGAAGCAAGTGAACCTCGGTAAAAATCTTGTGTCATCTCTTTGCCGAGGATTTCTCTTGTGATTGCTCATTGTGATTGACTCTTCGAATGCATTGCTTCTCTACATCGTTGGTACAAGAATCAAGTCACTTGCTCTTTACTTTCTTGTACTATTCCTTGTGTAGTTTGCTTAATGTAGCTTTTATCACATAGGAGTAAGTAGCTTAGTGACTTAGCCTTGTTGGTGTGTATTAGAGATCATACTCTTGCTTCACTAGAATTGAATAGGTGGCTTGCATAGTATAGTTGAGCTAGTGCTAGAATTAGCTTAGCCATCTTTTATACTAACATGGTTGTTTAGTGGAGCTTGTACATTTTTTAAATAGGCTATTCACCCCCCTCTAGCCATTTGGACCTTACAACAAGGTGAAGGACTCGCTCCAGAAGGAGAGTGACGAGCATGATACCTTGTGCGTCGCCATTGGGGTGGTCTGCTACGACCTCTCGCTGGCCCCATCACAGGAGACAAGCTCACTCGTGGTTCGTGCCCTCCAAATTACGGACCAGGCACGTGAGATCACGAGGCACGCTCTTCGCTTCGGCGTTCAGTAGTCGTTCACGATCACCTGTTCTCATTACAAAAACATCGATCTGGCAGTGATGAGCCAAGGCTTTGCACCTAGCTACGACAATGACGAGCTGGAGTGGATCGAGGAGACGGCGTCGGCCCTTGCACGCGCTTTAGCTCATGAGATAGAGGATAAGGTTATCCGCATGAGTTTTGGCTAGTTAGATGAAATCAGGTCGCGGTGCCTGTGAACTTGTAATGGAGAAGTATTTCGTTTTAAGTTTGGTCGAACAAACTTTTAGCCTTTTTTGTGTATAGAGAAAGTTGGTGCGATCCAACCCTTTCCCAGCATTAAGTTTAGAAAGCTCACGGTACGGACGAAAAACTCTAATTACGCTGGAGAGCAAAAGTGTCGTAGCCACTGGGGTGTAGGTTTTTGCAGTTCGCCCAGTTTTACTTTGCGTTCATTTTCGCAATCTCTTGCTTCTAGGCCTTAACGTAAGAAGGGGTCAGATGTAAAGAATGTTTCTGAATACGTATATACCCCTATCAGCCCCTGAGTGAGGCTCGACCCCTAGTGCTGGGGTCGGGTGTCACTAAAAATCAAGGAAATGATAACGAAACCGATAAGGGAAAGTGCTTTTCATTCCAGAAACTTGATTTTTCATAAGTATGTTAACAACTTGGAAAAACTAAGGGTAAAAGCGACGTAGCTGCTCAAAGTTCTATGCATTGGTGAAGACTTGACCACCGATGGTCTTGAGCTTGTAGGTGCCCGGTCGAAGCACCTCCGCGATGACGTATGGTCCTTCCCACGGTGGAGATAGCTTGTTGTCGGTATTTGATGACCGGCAACTCGTCACGGGGTTACTCGGGATGATTGTTCGAGGGGCTGGCGAACCTGGAAACTTGACGGTAACGCAAGGGACAAGCAATTTATACTGGTTTGGGCCCTCGTGATCGAGTAAAAGCCTTACGTCCAGTCAACGTTAGCATTTGCGTTGGATTGATTGTATGATTGTCTGTACAAGGGGTACCCCTAACCTCTCTTTATATATTGAGAGAAGGCTGAGGTACAATTCTAGTCCTAGCTGGATACAATTAAAGAGTTCTAGATCTATTATAGAGTCTAACTTTTCTATTGTTCTGACTAGGCCGGTCTTTACCGCTTGAAGTCCACGCCACCTTGGTCCATATCCTTTGATCTTGACCGTGGGCCCGGAATGGGCCCCTAGATAGAAGTCAACCTAATACAGAACCCTATAGGTTCCGTATCGACAAGCCCTCGAGTAATTCATGGTTGAACTTGGAAACCTTCTTGTTCCTCCAGGTTCTTTCGGGTAGAAATAAGGTTGACCCGGGTAATTTCTAAAGAGAAACCCTAAAATGTTCTTGTAAGAACTTCCGAGTGGAGTGCACTTTTTGCAAAAAAAATTGCACCCACTGGGTGTAGCTCCTGAGCCTCTTGCTATTTGGAACAAAAAGTTAGATGATCTTTTCTGCAAATTTCCCAAGAAAAAATAAAATCATTCCCTGAGGACATGTACCCCGTAGCCCCTAAGCATGAATTCGGGTACTTTCATTGAGTTGAAGTAGTCGGATGCAGGCTCTGAAGTAAATAAACTCGAACATGCATGAGTAATCAATGCCCAGCTACTTGTTAGAAAAGCGGTTGAGCATTGAAGTCATTGGAGTCACAGGCAGCATTGTAACGGGATATCCATCCGAATATGCCACTCGAGACACTGTAGCTTCTCGTGCATACATATTGTACCCATCTGATGCATTCTGCAAACTTTGACCCACCCTGAGTGATTCTGGCATAGTGATGTTGAAATAGACATAGTCCATGTAGACCATACTGGGTCTATAAATACCCTCCTAGCGAGCATGAGCATAGCAGTTGAGTAGAAGCAGAAAACTAGCAAGTCATGACCATGAATACAATAGTGTGTGAAGTAGATCAGCCCCCGGGCATGTAAGATAAAGCTTGTAGAGCTTGTAGCGAGTAGAAGTCTTGTGAAGAAGACTAGAGGTAGACTAGTCCCATAGCGGAATATCACCAAGTGGTCTGTGAAGGCAAGTAGAAGAAACCTTGTGAGAAGGGACACGTTCCATCATCCAGGAGTCCCATGTCAATTCTTCTATTTGGCTTGTTCACGTCTGTTCATTGGTGATCAATTTCTGATCCAAGTGGTCATGGCGGAAGAGACTTGGGTAGACAGATGCCTGCAGATGTCGCCCAAACCTAGAAGACCAGGAAGTATTGCACTACTGACACCATTCTTGGATGCACTACGTTCCCACAATGAAACAGTGGTCCGAGTAGAGTGTGTTCTACCTTGTAGCAATTAGAACCTTTATTGTAAATTGGTCGGTCTAGAAGCCAAATTCCACTGAGTTCTGTATTGCTAGTTGAACGGTTGCTTGTACTAGATTCGATGGGTCTTGTAAGATATGTAATCTTGTATCCCTATGAAAGGATCAAGATGCCCAAGAGGGGGGGTGAATTGGACTTTTCTAAAAATTAATTGCAATAATTAAATCCTACAAGCCAAACTTCACCCCTAGTGCCTACTAGTGTTCCTTGTGATTCTACCGATAAAAGTTTTGCACCCTAAGTTCCAATCCTAGACTAGCATGGCAATTCTAGGAAAGTAAACAAGCAATGAAAGTAATGCACGAAAGTAAATGCTTGAAAGTAAGGGTTAGGAACACGGCGATGTTTTGCCGAGGTATCGGAGAGTCGCCACTCCCCACTAGTCCTCGTTGGAGCACCTGCGCAAGGGTGTAGCTCCCCCTTGATCCGCGCAAGGATCAAGTGCTCTCTACGGGTTGATTCTTCGACACTCCGTCGCGGCGAATCACCCAAAACCGCTCACAACTTGAGTTGAGTCACCCACAAACTCGTTGGATGATCACCAAACTCCCAATCACCACCAAACCGTCTAGGTGATGGTGATCACCAAGAGTAACAAGCTAGAACTCTCACTTGACCACAACAAGCCTAATGAGAAGATGGTGCACACTTGCTACACTCTTGTCACTAGAGAGGATTCTCAAACTTTGATTCTCAAATCACTATCCTCACTAGGGCTCTTGCACTCCCTTGCACTCCAAAGGTGTTTCTCAGCTGAACAAATGAGCAAGAGACCTCTAAAAGAGGTGGAGGGGATGTATTTATACACGCCTCAGACAAATCCAACCGTTATCTGTCGAGTCAGCAAAACGCGCACTGACCGGACACGCCGGTCGACATGACCGGACGCGCCGGTCAAGTGTAACGGTCGGAAACCGAAAGTTACGCTGAGTGATCGGACGCGCCGATCAGAGATGACCGGACGCACCGATCAGGGATGATCGGACGCATCCGATCATGCAAGAGCTTTACTAGAAAAATGACCTGACGCACGACCACGTCCGATCATAGGTGACCGGACGCGTCAGGTCACCTCGGGACCTTACTAGAACGTGACCAGACACGCCGATCACTTCACAGTCGCGTCCGATTACACTATTTATCCTCTAGAACACGTGTCAAACTGACCACCGCGTCCGGTCCTCTCAAGGACCACGTCCGGTCGATCAGTTAAACCCGCACTGTCTTGTTAGTACTGACCGGACGCGTCCGGTCATGGGTAAACTGCTCAAACGACTTCTAAACGCAACGCAACTTGAACCAAGTTGCTTCCAACTGAACTCTGAGCTTTTCTAGAGCTACCTAGTGCTAAGTTTGATAAGTGTGCACCACACCTAAACAGAAGACTCACCTAGGTAAGCTACTCACTCATGCCCCTCTTTATAGTACGGTCAAAGGAAGAAACAAATATCCTAATGACTATTCCAGATGTAACTCAACACCTTGACATCCGGAACTAACCGTCCTTAATCTTGTCGTTGATCCTTTGAAAACCGAAACGATTTCCATCAAGGAACATGAATACTATATTGCCCAAAGCAGTTACCATCTCCATGACCTAACTTACCAACGTTTCTGCAAAACACACGTTAGTCATGGTAATAATGTGTTGTCATCAATTGCCGAAACCAACACCGGGGCCTAGATGCTTTCACCCTAGAACTACGTTCTGAAATAAAAAAAATTCTGTTGCAAAGTGGAATCTATGCTTGTAGGAGTTAAACCCGAGTAATATATATACCATCCGGGTACTTCTCAAGGTATCCGAGTAAATGTTGAAATCGTCTGGGTGCTCCGGAATCCCTAGATGAAAACTGATAGTTCTTCGGGTGCTTCTGGAATAGCCGGGTGAAAAGCTGAAATTGTTCGGGTAAATCTTCGGATTATCAGACGCAATTAGCCGGCCATACCAGGTACCCGGGAATCCTAGATAGGGGATAAGTGTGGAAATGAATCTGCCCATTGCTCCGCAATATGAAAAGGTGCACCGAGGTCTTGTCAGTTGCTTCATCCATTAACTACGGAAGGGGAACTGTCATGCCTCTATGAGCGGCGTGATTATCGGGCCACGTAGGTGTAACAGAACCGACCAAATTATAAGAGCACAAGTACGAAAACAAGCACCGAAGCGCTCAAATTTTCAAACTTGAGCCCATATAATCCCGGTAGTTAATCGAAATCACGAAGGATTTCAAACCAAACTGCTTACAACCAGGATCGCATCATTCAACATACACATCGTACGTTACATTTCACAAGTAGTTCCAAAATAAGTTTACACCACGGAGTAGCAAATATTACAAACCAAGTTTGAAAGTAGCGGAAGCATAACACACACACTAGTTAATTAAATACTGCCGGTCTGGATGATCGACATCCCGCAAAAGCATGAGGAAAGTACATAAAGACGATCATGCCCTTGTGATCTAGTCATCATCACCCGCAGGGTGGAGACACGTCTTGCAGAATTCCTGATAAAGCATGTCATCTGCAACAGGAGGGAATAAACCCTGAGTACTGGAATGTACTCAGCTAGACTTACCCGTCAAAAACCAGAAATAAAATAACACCAAGGATTATGCAAGGCTTACACAAGAGGCTAGCTGACACCACATTTTGCATAAAGGCATAAGTAGTTGAAACTCTTATAACCTGTACTAGCAGTTATTTTTAGCATTTACCTGTCATCTATCTTAGCACCTGTACTAAACATGCACTTGATTATAATCAAACAATTATCATCATTATATCCAGAGTAGGTATGAATTGTGGCAATCATTGTATCATTCCCTTAACCACCGGTTCATTTAATGAGATCTACGTTGCCGCTGCTCAAGTCAAGTGCTCACTAACCGGGAGCGACGGCGATTCGAATCGAATTTCTATCCAGCTGGAGGGGTATTTCTAACACTCACCGTGCAGACCCCTGCCAGGGTCGCACAGGCCACCTTTTCATATGATTCAGGAATCGCGGGTCCGAATGATGTCGCGACCCCAAGGGCGACACTCTGCCAGGTGATAGGGACTCTAACCCCCCCTTGGTCTCACGCCAATGTCCCCAAGCACATCCTTTCTCTCCTCCAAGAAGCAACCTACCATTCGATTCCCGGCCTGAACCACATTACTCGGCTTCGCGGTCGGAACGACTTATCCGGCCAACTAAGTGTTAGACGGCGTTCAACATGACTCAAGGACGTACAGCGAATCGGTCCTTAAACGACTCAGACGGGCATAGCACCACACCCAAGACGTTAAGTGTCTTGCGGCTGTACTATCGAACTCCCGCCCGGTCTAAATTTCATTTTTAAGCATGGTTCCATCCATGATAGCCACAAAGCCACTCGTGACTCCTTCCTACATCTCGCGGATGACCGGAAATCACCCGACTTCTACCGTACTAAGCAGGGCTAAGCATTGACACGTGCCTAAACCTAATATAGGATTAAGTACGATATCTGGACAAGGACAGGTATAATGCAACAAGTGTTTTCATATAACTCCTATAACTTAATGCAGTAAACAATTAAAATACTCAAGATTAATTTATAAAACGATGGGTTCAGCATGCACCGGGGCTTGCCTTTCAGAAAGGTTGCCGGTCTGTGGTCCGGACACTCGGGTAGATCTTCTGACGGAGCTTCCCCGACGTTGGGTTCTTCTGCTAATTCCTCCGGTTGACTCAGCACCTCCTCCGGTATCGCTTGTTCGAATTCGAGGAGTGTCACCCCCTCCGGTACACCTATTGCATGAGTGCATAATAAATCCCATGAATGCATAATGAAAGATGCAATATGCTCGGAATGAAATGCATTACAACAATTTAACGCTCTATTCAAATCACTTCAAAAGAGTAGGTGCAAATTTCCTCTCCGGTAGAGAAGTACTCACCTAATCTACTTAACCTAAGATAAAGCTGCTCATCCTCAGTTAAGGCCCTAACACCTAACAACACAAGAGTAATATTACTTAGGTTACCACAGTAAGTTATTCTGGACAGCAGCTCAAAGATTCTAACATAACTGGAGAATCCCAACTCCAAAAGATATGATCTAAGACAATCTGGAAAGCTTATGAAATGCTCTACAAATCATTTTCAGACCTCAACCCTTAATTCCTAATTTTTCCATTTTGAATTCCTCAAGTTCCAGAATCTGTCCTCTCTAAACAGAGAGCAGTCAATTCTGGACCGTCACTTAAAACAGCAACAACTCCCAAACTACTAAGCCAAATGTTCCCAAATTTTGACACAAGCTAATTTATCAATTTTACTATAACTTTGGTATTTACAAGTTTTCCAGCAACCAATTTTATCAAAGCCAAATTTAGAATTACTACTAGCTGTCCAGAAAACCTAAAATTACAAAGGTTAAACATTTATTGATGTGGCCAAAGACCCTTAAAACCAAACTAAGATTTCCAAAAGTTCACATGGGGTATAACAACACCAGAAAGTAGGGTGTGACTACCTAGAACATTTATTTATACTCATTTCTTATTTTACTTAATTAATTAGGTGGAATTTTAAACATATATGTAAACTGCTCCTAAAATTCTACAAAAATTACAGGGGACTCTCTGACCCAAAAAGAGACCACGGTAAAAATTTGAACAAGTTTTATTCACAGAAATTCTCTATACAAAATTCACCAGTCAAAAAGGCTGATTTTTGTATAATTAATAAATCATATTGAAAAGTATCAAACAACAGATTTCATATTTTTTTCTTAGACACTCTAGGGTACCAAGACATTCTCCAAAAAGTTACAAGAACATTGCACATGTAGAAAAATTACAAAAATTCCTTCAATTATCTCCTAGAATAAAATGATAGCCTTATAACTTGGAAATTACTTAAGCACTGATGCCCAAATTTTTACCAGAGCTAGGGCTAGCATAGAGTAACCTACCCACCAAATTTCATGATTTATGGAACACTACAGCTCAAGTTATAAATTTAACAAATTTGCATGCATTCCAAAACACATTTAAAGGATCTATTAAATTCTTACAGAATTTAAACATCTCATGCCAGATCCATATTTTTCTAAAATACTACACATCATGTAGACCCTAACAAAATTTATCTCATGATTTTTGGATCATTAAAACCCTAGATCTATATTTTTCCAACTTGTACAAAAATCAGTGACAAAATAATAAAAATGAATTTCATTTCGGAAGAACTGGGCCGGCCCGGAAAACTCGGCCCACACACTCGCGCGCGCGCGGCCCGCTCAGCGCCCCCGCCCGCGCGCGACACTGATGGGCGGGCCCCCGTGGTCAGTGACCGGAGGCAGGGGAGGCGGAGACCCGTGAGCTCCGACGAGCTCGAGCTCGCCGGAGAAGAGCTTGCTCGGCCAATCGAACACCGCCTCGTGTTCTCCGTCACCCGGTGCATCGATTGGTGCTCGTGGAATGGATGGGGATGGGGTGTTAGGGGCTTGTCACCGCGAGCGGCGGCCGGTGATGTCCGGTGGCGGCGCACCGTCGCCGGTGAGGATGTACGGTGCGGTCTAGGCTCGGTACGAGCTTCACCGAAGCTAGGCGGATCCATTTTAATAGGAAGGGAGGATGGAGAGAGACCCGAAGCACCCCGACCACGGTGAGGTCCCATGGCGGGCTCCGGCGACCTCTCGGAGACGGGGAAGAAAGCAA
This sequence comes from Saccharum hybrid cultivar R570, assembly GCA_038087645.1. Classification (NCBI taxonomy): domain Eukaryota; kingdom Viridiplantae; phylum Streptophyta; class Magnoliopsida; order Poales; family Poaceae; genus Saccharum; species Saccharum hybrid cultivar. The sequence continues at coordinate 3,208,471 of JAQSUU010000100.1, forward strand.
TGCGGCTCACCTTGAGTCAAATCGCGGGCTTCGGTGGGTCAAGGGGATGGAGGGTGGTGAGGCGGAGGGAGTGGCGAGGTCTGGCGGCCGGTGATGTGGTGTAGCTCGCGCTTGAGCTCGCCGGAGAAGAACAACAATGGCGGCTCGGTTTCAGTGTTTTTGCAACTGGAAGAGAGGGGGCGGAGGAATGGAGGCCGGCTCGCGCGTCGTGGCGTCTTGAAGGCGTCGCGGCCTGACTGGTGGGGCCAGGGCCGGCGTACGGGCGCCACCGCGCCTCCACGTGTCGGTGTTGCCCTGTGGCCGGTCGGCCACTGACGAAACTGAATCGTAGTTCATTGACGCCATCGGTAGTGACTGACAGAGTGATTTCGAACGTGATTAACTTCTAAACCAGCCTGTTTCAGTCTAAGGTGGCAACATCAAGTTTGTAGAGCTACGTTAGGTCAACAACTTTGTCAATTGGTGTTTGGGCTGGTTCAGCCTATATTTCAAACTACATGGCCTCAAAGTAGTGCTTGATGAAACTGAAACCGGGGTTCAGTTAACGATGTCGACTGACAGCCTAAGTTCATGACACGATATCTCTTGAACCATTGAGAACCAGGCTTGGGTGATGTTGACAAAGTTGTAGAGTTACATGTGATCTACAAGTTTGTCAATATGAGTGAAAGCTGGTTTGGCCTGGTTTGCAAACTAAAAGCTCCTAAAGTAGGCATCAGTAAAACTGTAGGGTCAGATTCTAGACTTAGAAAAATTCTAAGTCTTGGAGCTACCTCTCTAACAGACTTGTGGGCCACTTTTGAGCATGTTAGGGTCAATTTCATGAGATGATCATATTGAGACTTTTGTTCCCCATGAATTTCTTTACAACTTTGCTTAAGGGTGCTCTTCCATGCAAGGTCTCTAAATTAGACTTTTTAATTGGTCAAACTAGAGCCTTCTATGGTCAAATGGTGGTCAAACTTCTCTTGGAGGGCAAATTTGTAATTTTGGTCAACATGAACCTTGTTCCAAATGTTTCCCTAAGTATAACTAAGGTGTTGTAGGTCATGATTGGCTACCTTACCTTTTTGTTACACCAACTATCAAATACTTCATGAAATAAATCAAACAAACCCTAGAACAATCACATGTGTTGCATCACATAAAATAACAAACATGAATGATGCATGCTTATGCTTATGCAAATGCAAATGCAAATGCAACGCAATTAAGGACTAAACACTTGAAGTGTTACAGCCCTCCCCCCTTATAAAAATCTCGTCCCGAGATTTGGAAAGTGTACCATTTTTCATAGAATTCTTTATAACCATCCCGCAAATAATCCTCCCGTTCCCACGTAGCATCACTCTCACTTCCCTGATTACTCCACATCACTTTGTACCACTTAACCACTTTACTTCTAGTTACTCGTTCCTGAGTATCGATCACTCGGACTGGCTTTTCTTCATAGGTTAGGTCGGATTCCAGCCTGATATCACCTAAAGGAACTTGTTCCTCAGGAACTCGAAGACACTTTTTAAGCTGAGATACATGGAAAACGTTGAATATGGCTCTCATCTCAGGAGGCAACTGGATTTTGTACGCAACAGCTCCACTCTTGCCTATGATTTGGAAAGGACCCACGTATCTTGGTGCAAGTTTCCGCTTAACACCAAAACGTTGGACACTCTTCATTGGAGAAACTTTCAAATAAACGAAGTCTCCAACTTCAAATTCGAGTGGTTTTCTACGACGATCCGCATAGCTTTTCTGTCTCGCTTGTGCTGCAGCCATGTGTTTCTGGATGGTACGGACTTGTTCCTCGGCTTCCTCAACAAAAGCAATACCATAAAATCTCCTTTCACCAGCTTCTACCCAGTTTAGTGGAGTTCTACACTTACGACCGTACAAAGCTTCGAATGGAGCCATCTTAATACTCTCTTGATAACTATTATTGTACGAAAACTCGGCTAGAGGTAACCATTTTTCCCAAGAACCCTTGGATGAAATGACGCATGCTCGCAACAGATCTTCCAAGATTTGGTTAACTCGTTCTGTCTGACCCGATGTCTGGGGGTGATAAGCAGAGCTTCTCACTAACTTGGTTCCCAGAAGGTGATGCAAATGCTCCCAAAAGCGAGCAGTGAACTGGGGACCACGGTCAGAAACGATAGTACGAGGTATCCCATGGAGCCGGACTATCTGATTGAAGTACAACTCCGCATAGTCAGTGGGATGATAGTCCACTCTAACTGGAATGAAATGAGCTGATTTGATCAAACGATCAACAATTACCCAAATAGAGTTATGATTTTTGACAGTAGGAGGAAGTCCGACAATGAAATCCATACTTATCTCTTCCCATTTCCAGCCTGGAATGGAAAGTGGCTGAAGTAGCCCAGCTTTCATGTGCACAGCTTTAACTCTGCAACAGGTGTCACATCTAGCAACATATGCAGCTATCTCTTTCCGCATCTTGGTCCACCAATAAAGTGGCTTCAAATCATAATACATCTTATTACTACCAGGATGGATGGACAACTTGGACGAATGTGCTTCGGACAGGATCCGATCTCTAAGCTCTCGGTCCTTAGGTACCACTAACCTATCCTTAAACCACAGCACACCTTCGTCATCTAACCTGAAATGCTTAGTCTCTCCTTCATTCATCTTCCGTTTTATGTGAAAGATACCCGGATCAGTCTTTTGGAGCTCAATGATTCTATTTCTGAGAGTACCACTGACAGTGATGTTGTACAAGACTGCCGGATGTAACAGGCGAGATCGGTAAAAATCAGTTTCAATTAAGGAATGGCAATGAGACTTACGGCTTAAAGCGTCCGCAACCACATTTGCCTTGCCTGGGTGATAGTGTACTTGAAGATTATAATCTTTAATCAACTCGAGCCATCTTCTCTGACGCATATTTAGCTCGGGTTGGGTGAAGATGTATTTGAGGCTTTTGTGGTCTGTATAGATATTGCAGACATTGCCCAGCAGATAATGCCGCCATACCTTCAAAGCATGAACAACTGCGGCCAGTTCTAAGTCATGCGTTGGATAATTCACCTCATGCTTCCGAAGTTGTCGGGAAGTATATGCAATTACTCGGCCTTCCTGCATCAAAACACCTCCCAAACCTATGCCTGAGGCATCACGGTAAACATCAAAAGGTTTCTCGATATCCGGTTGTGCCAAAACCGGAGCCGAGGTTAGGAGGGTTTGTAGTTAGTGAAAAACCGCATCACACTCAGGAGTCCAGACAAACCTGGTGTCTTTTTGCAGCAACCGAGTCATGGGTTTGGCTATTTTGGAGAAATCCGGGATGAAGCGACGATAATAGCCAGCCAAACCAAGAAAACTTCGGACCTCGTGAACCGAGATAGGAGCCTTCCAGTTCAGTACTTCCTGTACCTTGGCGGGGTCCACCATAATTCCTCCATCGGACAACACATGCCCAAGGAAAGGTACTTCACGAAGCCAGAATTCGCACTTACTGAACTTCGCATAAAGTTGATGTTCACGCAGTCTTGTGAGGACTATACGCAGATGTTCAACGTGATCCTCCTCATTCACAGAATATACCAAGATGTCATCAATAAATACCACCACAAACTTGTCCAATTCAGGCATAAACACCGAATTCATCAAGTACATGAAGTGTGCGGGGGCATTTGTCAAGCCGAAAGACATAACAAGATACTCATAAAGACCGTATCTGGTAGAAAAGGCTGTCTTTGGAACATCTTCCGGGCGGATTTTAATTTGATGGTAGCCAGATCTTAGATCGATCTTGGAGAAAACTTTAGCTTTAGACAACTGATCGAACAAGATGTCGATACGCGGTAGAGGATACTTATTCTTAACAGTGACCGCATTCAGAGGTCTATAGTCCACGCACATCCGCAAGGTTTGATCCTTCTTCTTTACAAAGATAGCAGGGCATCCCCACGGAGACGAGCTAGGACGAATTAACCCCTTCTTTAACATATCATTCAACTGCACCTTAAGTTCAGCTAACTCATTTGGAGGCATCCTATAGGGTCTCCTAGAGATGGGTGCGGTGCCAGGCAACAACTCAATTTTAAACTCCACATCCCGATCCGGAGGGAGTCCCAACAAATCATCGGGAAAAACGTCCGGAAATTCATTTACTACGGAAATTTCAGCCAACGCCTTTGCTTGCACAACATGAATTTCCCCTGACAATTCAACCTTTCTGGGAAGTTGTACTAGAAAACCCTTTTGATCTGTAGGATCTCTGAGCATAACTACCCGAGCGGATGTGTCAATGAGTACCCCATTCTGACTCATCCAATTCATGCCCAAGATAACATCTATGTCTAAACCAGGTAAAACCAATAGGGCAAGCGAATAACTTCGCCCTTCTATCTCAAACTTAAGGTTCCCCACTACTTTGTTTGTGGAAATATTCCCACTTGCAGCACTAATACAATAACCCACACCTTCAACAGTATGCAACTTGTGTGCAAATTTGGATGCAAACTTAGGACTGATAAAGGAATGCGAAGCACCTGAATCAAAAAGTACCACTGCAGGATGTTGGTCAACTAGGAACTTACCAGCAGTGACAACCTCTCCAGATGGGATTTCCTCAATACTGTTATAATGAGCGTGCCCTTGACGGCCACCTAGGTTGACATTCTTCTTGGGGTAAGGACAGTTCCTGGACCAATGGCCTGGCTTGTTGCAGTTCCAGCAAGGCATGTTGCTAGGGGGGACACTGGAGCTGCCTTGGCCTGCATTACTCTTTGGCAGAGCCACTGTATATGCCTTACGAAACCCAGTCTTCATTGGCACCTTCTTTTGTGGAGGACGGAACTTAGCATTTGTGGCAGGAGGGCGAGGAGGAGCCCTCGGGGCAGCTGGAGCTCGAGACTGTGAAGCACTCGCCTCAATGGCCCTTTTGCGGCTCTTAGAGGCAGAATAGATAGCATTGTTGTTCTCTTGAGTCAGAGCATCACTGATAAATTCATTGAAAGTAGTGCACTTGCTAGTGCCCATAGTCTTCATCAGCTTCGGGCCTAAGCCTCTTTTAAAGCTAGCAATTTTCTTGGAATCGGTATCCACAAACTCAGTGGCATACCTTGCCAGGTTGTTTAAAGATTGCAGGTATTCAGTCAAGCTTTTATTGCCCTGCGACAGCCTCATGAATTCTGTGTGCTTGATAGCCATAAGACCTGGAGGAATATAGTTCCCACGAAATGCGGCTTTGAACTGATCCCAAGCAATAGGGACATTTGCAGGCAGTGTGGAACGATAGTGGCTCCACCAAATACCCGCTGGACCATGCAATTGATGAGAAGCATATTCAGTCTTTAGCTCATCAGTCAGGCGAAGCAGACGAAACTTTTGCTCAATAGTATTCAACCACTCATCAGCTTGCAGTGGTTCCTCTGCCTCCTTAAAGAGCGGGGGCTTAGTATCAAGAAAGTCCTTGAAATCACTATATTGATTGGGTTCTGGGCCCTGGCGGCCAGGACGAGCTTCCCGGTTGGCCAGCTGGCGCATAGCATCTGCCAACATGCGCTGCCCTTCGACCACGGTCTGCATTAACTTAGCCGGAGTAGGTGGTGGTGGAGGGGGCGGCTGTTCCTCCTCCTCATTTCCACGACCCCGGCGTAGATTGTACGACATCTGCAAAATGCATAGCCAATGAGCACTGACGATGTGGGAAATTTGTAGATGAATTATTGCGAAATGTCAATCTGACTGTACGAATAGATTTCTCATAATAATTAAGGCACAATAATTCATCACAACCGCACAATCCATTCTAGCGCATCATTTGACGAGATCATACTTGGTAATCCAACAAGATGCTCTTTGATAAAGGCTCACTCACAGGGAGCACAACGGTTACCGGACCGTTTACGTTGCTATCTACGTGATTTTTGATCTTTTGCACGGTACTTGGATTCGATCTCAAGATTTTTAGTTGATTGTGAAAGGCTACTTCAAACTGACCACAAAGAGACTTCTCAATGAAGAGTTCCATGGTGGATCATGACTAGCCACCTCGATACCTGCGCGTGCCAAGCAGCACAGCCTTATGTCGCGCGCCATAGGAGGCCCTCGGTTTCGTCGCGGCACCGAAGGGTGCTAATCGTGACACCATCATCGAACGCAACATAATAAGACATCAAGTTGTGATCGAAATTAACAGGTTCAAACTACATTTAGGAAACATACGGTTCAACCTTACATCCCAAAGTCAAGTTATTACAAGGCCTCACTCCTTCACAGGGAGGGCACAAAAGACGATCCTAACATTATAGGCACGTGATGACTACTCTAAGCATCATCCTCCGAGTCGGTGTCAAGGATCTCCCCGCCGTCCTCACTAACAGGCTCTAACTCCTCATCTTCTTCTTCTTCTGGTTCTTCTTCTGGTTCGGCATCTTGGGGTCCGTTGACCTCCACTTCATCATCATTTTCAGCCATGAAGATTCCCGAACCCATGTCCTCATCGACGTTGTTGTTTCGAGGCAGCAGGGGATTAAGCTGGTTATTTAGGCGGTGCACTTCTTCATGAAGGTTGTCATTGTATTCTTCAGCATTTTCTAACTGTTGCTCGAGCTCAAACTGGCGAGCCCTCAGAACATTCTCTTCGTGCCAGGCTTCATCCCTCTGGTTCATGACACGGACCAGCATGCGTTGGCAGTTGCGGTTTGCTACTGTCAATCTCTGGACTGCAAGGGTTTCCTGGTCACGATCACGAATCACTTGCTCCAGTTGCTGACGCGCTGCATTCCTGGCAGCAGTCACTTTAGCCAACTCAGCCCTCAGCCTTTCCACCTCAGTAGGCTCAGGGCGGGGCTCACGTGGAGCGAGCTGGTGACGCGGTGCCCTGCCTCCAGTGGACTTGCGAGCAGTCCTCTTGGTACGTGCCATCTGAAGCAACAAGATAAGATACGATTTAAAGTGAGGATCATTTAGGGGATACGAAATTTACTTTAGTCGGGAGTACAGAAATTTTTAAGGAGGGAGTAATTGATATGTATGATATAATTAAATATGATGCATGCACGTTCCGTACGCCCTCTCACCTTAGTAGAAACCTAAAGTTCTAACGCTAGGCGGTGGCATACATACGTTCTCTCGTATAAGCGAAACTATCGGTCTACTCGTTACGCTGTTAGTGTACCTGCAGAAAAATCTCATTTCAGCCCAACAGTTTCCCAATATAAGCACACAAGAAAGCAGTAATTTAAATACTTTCCATATACACATCCCCAGATATATATACTTCAGTATCAAAGCTACCCGATATAAAGGTTCCCACAATTAAGTGCTTACGTAATTACATGGTTTCAACATGTAAGTATGCAAGTCACCAAAACTACTCTCCCCTAGATCGCCGGTTGGACGATCATGCTCTCACAACTCACACTTACCAGAGCGTCGAGGCAATTGATCCATACATTACCACCCAAGTGGATGGCATCCATATAATATCATGCCGTATGGATGACGAAACAAAAACAAACAAGGCCCCCAAGTTAGTCTTTATAATAAGCCACATAAGAGTCCTTATTTGGGCTAAGGGATGTGATCACTGGCATACCTAAAAAATAATTTTTAGTGTTTTAACCCATTTTCATAATCAAATATATTTTGTTTTTAAATACTCGTATGATGTTTTTAATGTTGAATTATGCTCCGGTACCAGCTGTAACAGAACCGACCAAATTATAAGAGCACAAGTACGAAAACAAGCACCGAAGCGCTCAAATTTTCAAACTTGAGCCCATATAATCCCGGTAGTCAATCGAAATCACGAAGGATTTCAAACCAAACTGCTTACAACCAGGATCGCATCATTCAACATACACATCGTACGTTACATTTCACAAGTAGTTCCAAAATAAGTTTACACCACGGAGTAGCAAATATTACAAACCAAGTTTGAAAGTAGCGGAAGCATAACACACACACTAGTTAATTAAATACTGCCAGTCTGGATGATCGACATCCCACAAAAGCATGAGGAAAGTACATAAAGACGATCACGCCCTTGTGATCTAGTCATCATCACCCGCAGGGTGGAGACACGTCTTGCAGAATCCCTGATAAAGCATGTCATCTGCAACAGGAGGGAATAAACCCTGAGTACTGGAATGTACTCAGCTAGACTTACCCGTCAAAAACCAAAAATAAAATAACACCAAGGATTATGCAAGGCTTACACAAGAGGCTAGCTGACACCACATTTTGCATAAAGGCATAAGTAGTTGAAACTCTTATAACCTGTACTAGCAGTTATTTTTAGCATTTACCTGTCATCTATCTTAGCACCTGTACTAAACATGCACTTGATTATAATCAAACAATTATCATAATTATATCCAGAGCAGGTATGAATTGTGGCAATCATTGTATCATTCCCTTAACCACCGGTTCATTTAATGAGATCTACGTTGCCGCTGCTCAAGTCAAGTGCTCACTAACCGGGAGCGACGGCGATTCGAATCGAATTCCTATCCAGCTGGAGGGGTATTTCTAACACTCACCGTGCAGACCCCTGCCAGGGTCGCACAGGCCACCTTTTCATATGATTCAGGAATCGCGGGTCCGAATGATGTCGCGACCCCAAGGGTGACACTCTGCCAGGTGATAGGGACTCTAACCCCCCCCCCCTTGGTCTCACGCCAATGTCCCCAAGCACATCCTTTCTCTCCTCCAAGAAGCAACCTACCATTCGATTCCTGGCCTGAACCACATTACTCGGCTTCGCGGTCGGAACGATTTATCCGGCCAACTAAGTGTTAGACTGCGTTCAACATGACTCAAGGACGTACAGCGAATCGGTCCTTAAACGACTCAGACAGGCATAGCTCCACACCCAAGACGTGAAGTGTCTTGCGGCTGTACTATCGAACTCCCGCCCGGTCTAAATTTCATTTTTAAGCATGGTTCCATCCACGATAGCCATAAAGCCACTCGTGACTCCTTCCTACATCTCGCGGATGACCGGAAATCACCCGACTTCTACCGTACTAAGCAGGGCTAAGCATTGACACGTGCCTAAACCTAATATAGGATTAAGTACGATATCTGGACAAGGACAGGTATAATGCAACAAGTGTTTTCATATAACTCCTACAACTTAATACAGTAAACAATTAAAATACTCAAGATTAATTTATAAAACGATGGGTTCAGCATGCACCGGGGCTTGCCTTTCAGAAAGGTTGCGGGTCTATGGTCCGGACACTCGGGTAGATCTTCTGACGGAGCTTCCCCGACGTTGGGTTCTTCTGCTAATTCCTCCGGTTGACTCAGCACCTCCTCCGGTATCGCTTGTTCGAATTCGAGGAGTGTCACCCCCTCCGGTACACCTATTGCATGAGTGCATAATAAATCCCATGAATGCATAATGAAAGATGCAATATGCTCGGAATGAAATGCATTACAACAATTTAACGCTCTATTCAAATCACTTCAAAAGAGTAGGTGCAAATTTCCTCTCCGGTAGAGAAGTACTCACCTAATCTACTTAACCTAAGATAAAGCTGCTCATCCTCAGTTAAGGCCCTAACACCTAACAACACAAGAGTAATATTACTTAGGTTACCACAGTAAGTTATTCTGGACAGCAGCTCAAAGATTCTAACATAACTGGAGAATCCCAACTCCAAAAGATATGATCTAAGACAATCTGGAAAGCTTATGAAATGCTCTACAAATCATTTTCAGACCTCAACCCTTAATTCCTAAGTTTTCCATTTTGAATTCCTCAAGTTACAGAATCTGTCCTCTCTAAACAGAGAGCAGTCAATTCTGGACCGTCACTTAAAACAGCAACAACTCCCAAACTACTAAGCCAAATATTCCCAAATTTTGACACAAGCTAATTTATCAATTTTACTATAACTTTGGTATTTACAAGTTTTCCAGCAACCAATTTTATCAAAGCCAAATTTAGAATTACTACTAACTGTCCAGAAAACCTAAATTACAAAGGTTAAACATTTATTGATGTGGCCAAAGACCCTTAAAACCAAACTAAGATTTCCAAAAGTTCACATGGGGTATAACAACACCAGAAAGTAGGGTGTGACTACCTAGAACATTTATTTATACTCATTTCTTATTTTACTTAATTAATTAGGTGGAATTTTAAACATATATGTAAACTGCTCCTAAAATTCTACAAAAATTATAGGGGACTCTCTGACCCAAAAAGAGACCACGGTAAAAATTTGAACAAGTTTTATTCACATAAATTCTCTATACAAAATTCACCAGTCAAAAAGGCTGATTTTTGTATAATTAATAAATCATATTGAAAAGTATCAAACAACAGATTTCATATTTTTTTCTTAGACACTCTAGGGTACCAAGACATTCTCCAAAAAGTTACAAGAACATTGCACATGTAGAAAAATTACAAAAATTCCTTCAATTATCTCCTAGAATAAAATGATAGCCTTATAACTTGGAAATTACTTAAGCACTGATGCCCAAATTTTTACCAGAGCTAGGGCTAGCATAGAGTAACCTACCCACCAAATTTCATGATTTATGGAACACTACAGCTCAAGTTATAAATTTAACAAATTTGCATGCATTCCAAAACACATTTAAAGGATCTATTAAATTCTTACAGAATTTAAACATCTCATGCCAGATCCATATTTTTCTAAAATACTACACATCATGTAGACCCTAACAAAATTTATCTCATGATTTTTGGATCATTAAAACCCTAGATCTATATTTTTCCAACTTGTACAAAAATCAGTGACAAAATAATAAAAATGAATTTCATTTCGGAAGAACTGGGCCGGCCCGGAAAACTCGGCCCACACACTCGCGCGCGCGCGGCCCGCTCAGCGCCCCCGCCCGCGCGCGACACTGACGGGCGGGCCCCCGCGGTCAGTGACCGGAGGCAGGGGAGGCGGAGACCCGCGAGCTCCGACGAGCTCGAGCTCGCCGGAGAAGAGCTCGCTCGGCCAATCGAACACCGCCTCGTGTTCTCCATCACCCGGTGCGTCGATTGGTGCTCGTGGAATGGATGGGGATGGGGTGGAAGGGGCTTGTCACCACGAGCGGCGGCCGGTGATGTCCGGTGGCGGCGCACCGTCGCCGGTGAGGATGTACGGTGCGGTCTAGGCTCGGTACGAGCTTCACCGAAGCTAGGCGGATCCATTTTGATAGGAAGGGAGGATGGAGAGAGACCCGAAGCACCCTGACCACGGTGAGCTCCCATGGCGGGCTCCGGCGACGTCTCGGAGACGGGGAAGAAAGCAATGCGGCTCACCTTGAGTCAAATCGCGGGCTTCGGTGGGTCAAGGGGATGGAGGGTGGTGAGGCGGAGGGAGTGGCGAGGTCTGGCGGCCGGTGATGTGGTGTAGCTCGCGCTTGAGCTCGCCGGAGAAGAACAGCAATGGCGGCTCGGTTTCGGTGTTTTTGCAACTGGAAGAGAGGGGCGGAGGAATGGAGGCCGGCTCGCGCGTCGTGGCGTCTTGAAGGCGTCGCGGCCTGACTGGTGGGGCCAGGGCCGGCGTACGGGCGCCACCGCGCCTCCACGCGTCGGCGTTGCCCTGTGGCCGGTCGGCCACTGACAAAACTGAATCGCAGTTCATTGACGCCATCGGTAGTGACTGACAGAGTGATTTCGAACGTGATTAACTTCTAAACCAGCCTGTTTCAGTCCAAGGTGGCAACATCAAGTTTGTAGAGCTACGTTAGGTCAACAACTTTGTCAATTGGTGTTTGGGCTGGTTCAGCCTATATTTCAAACTACATGGCCTCAAAGTAGTGCTTGATGAAACTGAAACCGGGGTTCAGTTAACGATGCCGACTGACAGCCTAAGTTCATGACACGATATCTCTTGAACCATTGAGAACCAGGCTTGGGTGATGTTGACAAAGTTGTAGGGTTACATGTGATCTACAAGTTTGTCAATATGAGTGAAAGCTGGTTTGGCCTGGTTTGCAAACTAAAAGCTCCTAAAGTAGGCATCAGTAAAACTGTAGGGTCAGATTCCAGACTTAGAAAAATTCTAAGTCCTGGAGCTACCTCTCTAACTGACTTGTGGGCCACTTTTGAGCATGTTAGGGTCAATTTCATGAGATGGTCATATTGAGACTTTTGTTCCCCATGAAGTTCTTTACAACTTTGCTTAAGGGTGCTCTTCCATGCAAGGTCTCTAAATTAGACTTTTTAATTGGTCAAACTAGAGCCTTCTAGAGTCAAATGGTGGTCAAACTTCTCTTGGAGGGCAAATTTGTAATTTTGGTCAACATGAACCTTGTTCCAAATGTTACCCTAAGTATAACTAAGGTGTTGTAGGTCATGATTGGCTACCTTACCTTTTTGTTACACCAACTATCAAATACTTCATGAAATAAATCAAACAAACCCTAGAACAATCACATGTGTTGCATCGCATAAAACAACAAACATGAATGATGCATGCTTATGCTTATGCAAATGCAAATGCAACGCAATTAAGGACTAAACACTTGAAGTGTTACAGTAGGCTCCAAAAATCTTTATAAAATCAAACTTGCCCTATTCCTCATTTCTCCGCGCCACATTATGCCACCTGCCAAAACCCTAACTCCTTTAGCCACCACCTCCCTCTTCGGTGACCTTGTAGCAACCTCCACCATCGCACAGTGCTTGAAATATTATTCCTTGAGGAAAGGCACCACTGTTGATGGGAAAAGGTCCAAGCATGAAGAGGAGCAGCACCAAGGCAAAGGATGCAGATTGGGAGATTACTAGGTGAAGAATCTAGAACTTATTGAGATGGCAGCAGTGACCAAGATCTGGCTGGCGCCGACCACGAAGCCGAAGCATCTGAAGAGACTCTATGAGCAGCGCTTGCTTTCAGAGTAGAGGCTGAGCGGATGGGAGGCAGCTGGAGAGCATCGAGTGCCTGCGCTCTGATCCAGTCAGATTGTCTAATTCGTCCCTTTTGTTGAGCACGGACTTTGCCTGCCTGCTTACTGTTTCCTTCATGGATTTATGCATTACTACAGTATAAGGCTAAACCATTTGAATCCTAACTCCATCTACATCTTTTTGTGTTTGTTCATCTGTGCAAAACTTTTCTTGGAATTCCACCTTCCATTACTCTCTTCCACTACTTCTTCAAATTGAAATCCCACCCTAGCGCCGCCAAACCTAGTGCCTTGGGTGGTGCCAGGATCCAATTTTGACTTGGGGAAAAGCAGGAGTATTTTGACTACACCTTGGTTGACTCGATGAAAGATTGGAGAGCCGAGTGGTTCTATGCCGAGAATGTTCTCTCGGCCCTTGCAGTGCACAACAACGCTAGGCCGAGTGCCAACAACCGTTGGGAGAAGGATACATTAACACCGAGTGAAACAGAGAAAATTAAGCCGTTCTTGAAGGAGATAAAGGCCCCTAAGATCCGAGGCCTATCTGGCATCGGAATAATCGCCAGCTTCATTAGGCGTCGGGTACAACCTCTACGGGAGAGGGTACACTACGGCTTTGAGTACATCGCGGTGGAAGATCCTACCCGAACGTCTAAGGACGAGCTTGTCTTACCTTTGCTAGTGTAGCTTCTCACCTAGTTGAGCTTTTTAGTGTAACTAGCTTTTGAAAGCTCGTAGTAACTTAGCCATTGATTGACTTAGAGATTGTAGCAACTAGATTTGTTGGGATAGGTGGCTTGCAACACTAGTTAGAGCTAGTGCAAAAAAAACTTTATAGCTAATTAGTTGTCTAACAAGTTTGCCTAGTATTTTGTAGATTTTAAATTAGACTATTTATCCCCTATAGCCAATTAGGACCTTTCACCGGGGTCAAGTGGGCACTGCCCCCCACTGGACACCTCCCTCTCGGCCTCCTCCAGTCGATTACCGCCAAAGGGGTGGCGGTGCACCGGACAGGGCATGGCGGTGCCCACAGGGCAGCACCCCAAGCCCAGTTTCGCCTCCTTTTTTCACCTTTTTTACTACCTTTATAAATGTGCTAACACTCCAAGTGTTTCACCATCACGTGCAAGTGTGTTAGTATTTTCATAATCATTTTTCAAAGGTTAATCACTTTCTCACCGATTGTGCAAAAGGCCTAAAATGCAATGCAAGTTTTCCAATACCTAGTGGCACTAGATGATCGAGTTGTCCGATAAGAGCTCCTCTCTTAATAGTATGATCATCTATCCTAAATCTGATCACACTCTCTATAGTGTATTGATCACCGAAAATAAAATGGCCCTATGGATATCACCTTTGCCTTGAGCCTATTTTATTTTTCTCTTTCTTCTTTTCCAAATCCTGTAGCTTGATCATCAACACATGTCCACACCACCACTATGGACTTCATTTCATGTGGCTATCTCCATCCATGAGTGCCACATAGCTCCTTCACTTGGGTTGGACTAACCTATCTCAAATCCACACTTAGAGCATAGGGTTAGTCCAAATAGGTTTTATCAATTAACTAAAAGCAAACTAGGGCTTTCATCGCTACCCGTACCGCCCCCACCCGGGCCTCCGTGCTGCGCCGCCCAGCTCCACGTTGCTGGCGAGCACACCGGTGACCTACACGCGCCAACCACCCGCCCTCTCCGCGCACCGCGTGCTCGTCCTGCCCCCACACCCGCCCTCTGTGCGCCGCCGCCCAGCTCCGTGTTGTCGGCGAGCTCCGCGCCACCAACGAGCACACCGGTGACCTCCACGCACCGAGAGCCTCCATTTGCGAAGCAGCAAGGCGATGTTTGCACTGAAAGATAATGTTGCAAACGTATGTTTAGAGCGTTCCAGGTGTTTCATAGGTATGTTGCAAGTGTTTTATATCAATATTGCAAAACTAGATCGGGATGTGGCATATGTTGCAATGGTTGTATACGTATGTTTCAAAGGTCTATTACCAATGTTTCATCTGTGTTTTCGAACGTATGTTGCAAGTGTGTTTACTTGATGATGCATATATTTCACACATATGTTGCATGTGTTTTATCTGGATGTTGTGTGTGTTTGCAAAAGTTTTCAAGTGTTTTCAGGTGTTTTTGTGAGTGTTTTCAGAAGCATGTTGCAAGTGTGTGCTTTAAATATTTCAATTGTTTTCAGACATATGTTGCAGGTGTTTTATCTTAATGTTGCATATGTTGCAGTGGCTATATTTATATGTTGCAAGCATATGTTTCAAATGTTTCATCTATTTTAGACATATGTTGCAGCAAGTCCTCCATATTATAAGTGTTTCATGAGGCGCAGGCGGTCCCCACGGGGGAGGGGGCGTAGCAGGCGAGCAGACGCAGGCGTACAGCATGGCGCGGGCGAGCAACAAGGGCGCAGACGAGCAGCAGAAGGCACGAGCAAGCAACAACAGGACGCGGTGAGCAGCAAGGCGGGCATGCATGCTCTGATGTGCGCCCGTAAGTGGAGGCAACCTAAGGGAGCGCGTGGGAGCCAAACCACCCGACATGGGACCCATCGTAGACGTAGGGGTGCTGGAGCGTTGACGTTTTCTACCGTTCTGTTTTGGCCGCCGGCGGGCACAGCTGATAGCTGAGGAAGTTGTGTTCCGCTGGCTGTTCGGCCGCATGTTCGTGAGTGTGCAGGGACGAGTGCGCTGCATGGGCCGCACAGACGAGCAAGTGCTGGGCTGAGTGGCGGGCGTGTTGCGGGCGTCTGGACGTGCGCTTCTATCCGGGCTCTAGGAAGGCCCATGTTAATATGGCCGAGGACATTGAGGGCTACTAATCTACATTAATTTTTTTTCTCAAATTCTAGATCATTCATTTTTTTTAAAAATGGATTTACCTATATTTTAAAAAAAATAAGCTCAACAACTGGAACGTGATATTAAGAGTCCCATTTAACTACTAGAGACTAGAGATAGTCTACCAAATATTAGATTAACTTTCACGAACTGCTATTTTATTTCCCTTGGAAATGCTTTACAGCCTAAAGAACCCTCTATTAGTTTTTTTAGAGTCCTTGACCAGGCATTTCCAATTGTTGAAGAGGTTTTCTATGAACCCCGCAATCCTTTATATTTTCGAAAGAATGATAAAAGTTTTGCTGCAACTTTTATTAGAAGAAAAAGGTTTTTAAAAATCACCTATATTGTAAGTGGAAACAAAGTCCAAAAACTATACAACTAGAGAGGATGCCATCACATCACCCTCATAACTTCGGTGCAACATAGAGCAACTAACTCCTCAAACTTCACTGCTCGCTAAAAAAACCCGCAACCCTTATACGAGTACGTAAAGTTAAATTTGAACTAGCAGGTGGCCCCGCGCTGTTGCACGGGGCTGTTCATGGCATGGATTTCACTGTCCACGTCATGGTGGTACTGCTCATGGGACATGTCATGACACTATTCATGTCATGGTGGTACTGTTTATGGATACGGCATGATATTGTTATTGTGCTGTTTATGGGCATGTCGCCGAAAACACTGGTCACCATGAACAGTGACAGGCCACTGACATGGTATACACAAATAAGGATAAGAGTAGATACTAGAGAGGAAATCATATAAAATTTTAAAAGAGCAAAAAATGAAAAAAAAAATCTTTTTAAAAAACGGTCGGCAGGAGCTCCGCCAAACTTGCATTGATATAGAAAGGAACAAGCATTGTACAAAACAATCACCAAGAGGAAAAAAAGACAAAAGGCTCACAAAGTAACAGCCTGTTCGTTTCGCTGGTTTATTATGGCTGAAAGTATTGTTCGCTGGTTTATTATGAGAAAAAACACTGCTGGATGGCTGCTGATTTTGCTGATAAGTTCAAACGAAAGCTAAGCCTCAAGCAATGGTGGTAGGAAAAAAAATTCTACCGGAAGAATGTCCACGTTCTGTAGATGGCCTGACTGTTAGGTGAGAAACGAGCAGCGGCGGTGAGGACTAAGGATGAAAACGGTTGGAAACGGTCGAAAACGGACTTACGATATAGAAAAACGAAAACGATCGGTTCGGGATATTTCTACATTTAGCAATTAAAGAGTATAAAAATGGTTAAAAATGATTGTGAAACCAATTGAAACTGATAATTTTTCATGTTAAAAAACGGTTCATAATATAGAAAACGAAAACGGTCAATTTGGAATATTTCTGTTCCGTTTTCATCCCTAGTGAGGACTGAGTATATGTGTTTCTAGAAGTAAGACAGAAGTGGAGACATAAAAGGAAAGAACGCATCTGGTCTGTACTATGTAATCTGTACCCACGTAAGACTAGCCGTAGTGGGTACTCTAAAACGATACTCTAAAGCTTTAGAGTATGAATATAGAGTAAAAACTGCTGCACTGAGTACTCTAAAACGATACTCTATCCATTCTCTCACTCTATATTTAGAGTGGTATAATGCTTACTCTATACTCTATAGTGACGGCCCCACTAGCTAAACAAAGGAAAAAAATGTTATAACTCACAAACCAAAAATTCAAATTAAATTTCGATTGCACCATTAAATTCGTTTCAATAAATCCTTCAAAACTAGATCACACATGGATATATTTAGATAAAGCGAAAAGTAGATCCCATAATAGATAGAGTGGATAGAGGATGATATAGATGATGGATGGGTGCAGAAGAATTAAGTATAGAGGAGAGAATCTTGCTGACTAGAACGTATAGAGAATGGATACAGAGGTACATGAGTGCGGGTAGTCTAACCAGCAGCCCTCTGGCCATCGGAGAAACGCATTACGACTTTACGAGTAGCATGCATTCGCATCAGGGATGACCAACCGATCAGCAGCCAGAGCAGGCGGCGAAGTTTGGCCTATCACCATCGAGCAATGATATGGTTATATTATACTAATAAACCTATGCTAACGCAATTATAGTTGTTAATCATCACAATTCGCTACTAATCTCGGCTCTGGAGCTTATCAACCAAAATCAGTCCACCATGAAACAACGTTTTTCTCTCATAACAAATCAGCATAAACATCAACATCAGCATCAGTCAAAAATAAAGCCAACCGAACACAGCCCTTATGCACCCCCTTCCCCAAGCCATCGTTTCTGCGTACCATCAGCAGATCACTCGCTTCGAGATCAGAACCTTCCAAGCAATGAAGCAACCACTTACCTGACCAGTTGACCAAGGCCCTCTGTTTGACTTTGAATCGTCAAGCCCTCTCAGCTCTCTCGTGTGATTAGTATTCTGTTCCGTCTCCATCCATGGAATGGCGCAGTACTTAGACTACTACAAGTGGTTACGGCACCTGCGGATTGGGGGAACCGGAAACCCGAGTGAAATCACGCGCCACAGCAAGGGCGGCATCGTCAACTCTGCCAACCGCGTGCCGTCGCAGGATAAAAGGCTCGGGCAACGAGAACCGGAGGAGTCCGTGCAATTCCAGACAGCTGAACGCAGAGGCAAGAAAGGCAGCGTGAGATCGACCTGATCGTTTGAGTTGTGATGGCGGGCGGGAGCAAGAGCAAGGTGCGGGAGTGGATGCGGAGGCGGATGGCGCCGAGGAGGAAGGCGGCCGCGACCGCGACCGGGGGCGGTGACAACAACAGCGGCAGCAGCAGTGAGTCGGCGTCGGCGCAGTCGTCGCCGAGGCGGAAGCTCCTGGCGACCGCGGTCCCGTCGGCGCTGCGGTGGAGGAACGTGCTGGCGGCGCTGTTCCAGCGCGCGGCGTACCACCTGCTGTGGCTGGTGGAGTCCGTGGTGGTGGTGGCGCAGCTCTGCTTCTTCTTCCTGCGCTTCGGCTTCAGGCTCTGAAAAGAAAAGGCTCGGCCTGAATCGATCGCGCCAAACCGCAAAGGGAATGATCGATCGATCCCCCGATTCTTTCGTTTGTTTTTGTCTTCTTTTCTGTTCGCCAATCTCCAGTGGCTCTTTCGATTTCCATGACCACAAGCTGTAAGTAACATGTTCTTGTGTTTTGGAAGAAAATGTGTAAAGTTATGTCCAACCTTTGTCTTCTCTTCAGAAGGAACTGTTTTTATTTTCCCAGTTTCGTTAAAAATGGGAGACTCTGCCCTTTTCTACATGGCAAGGAACTGTGTTATATCTGATTCCGAGACGAGTGCCACGTCAGAATGCTGTTGCGGCGCCACTTCTCTCCGGATGACAAACTACAGACGTCATGACTTTGCCATTCGGCCGCATCCACCGAGTAATGACTATTAGCTAGAGTGGTCTGCATTTCACGCAAACGCGAGCAATGACCCTCTCCCCCTTGGTTTCTGGCAATGGCAACCACCAAAGCACAATCAATCCTCAACAACTTAACAAATCTGTTCTCTACTCTATCTGCCTAGACTAAACAGTCTCCGCCACTCCGATTTGTTCAGTCAAACCTACGCACCCAGCCCAACAACAGAACGAGAGCTTGCTGTGCACTAGGCAATTGGCATCGGCCACGGCGAGGCGAGGCCCCTGCTTGCACGATAGCTGGCTACTTCCTCCATCCCAAATTATAAGTAATTCTAAGAATATTAAAAAATCAAAGCATCTCAAATTTAACCAAAATTATAGAAAAAATTATAAAAATTTATGACATTAAATATATATACTATGAAAATATAATTAATAAAGATTATATCATAAATGTTATTACCTTATCATATAAATTTAGTCAAACTTGAGATACCTTTATTCTTCAAAATTTTTAGAATAACTTATAATTTGGGACGGAGGAAGTACTGGCCTGCGCTGCGAGCAGTAGAGTACTACTCCTTAGTAGACATTTTGACCTCGTTCGGCTGGCTGGTGGCTGGTGGCTGAGGCTGATTTATTGTGAGAGAAAAATACTGCTGACTGGCTGGTGGCTGATAGCTGGTGTGAGAGAAAAGCACTGCTGGCTGGCTAGGAGCCAGCCAGCCGAACAAGGCCTTTAGCCATGCGCCCGGCGGGGACGTGGAGTGGCCGTGTTGTACTGTCGTGCCCCCAAAGGCTTCCCTGCCCGCCACTGGCCCATGGGGTTTAGGTTTAGGCTGCTTGAGCAATGAGCAGCCCCGCAAACCCAGCCATGGCGACATGACCATGACGCCACAACTCCTGCCATTTGCGCAGGGGAGAATCGTTGATCTTCGAAGGCACCGCACCTGAGACCTGACAGAAGCGGCCCAAGAATGTAACGTGCCGCCAACCCTGCTTGCTCCCAACCCAAATGCAGCCATGGCGTATGTACCGCTACGAAGCTGCTGTGCTCGCGTCCGTCGCCCTCCGTGACTCCCTCTATAAAGTGCCCCAACGCCGCCGCCTCCGATTCCTTGGGCTTCCCCTCGGCAGCAACCGCGCGCCTCGGTCTATCCATCGCCAGTGAGTGTTTTGTTTGATTTCCCGCTCTCTGTACTTGTGTGCAAGCTCCAAAACTCGTCCATTAAACTGTGATGATGTTGTTACAGCTCTGCTTATGAGGATGGGGCATAGGACATGTGGCACGATCTTCATCCTCCTCTACGTGGTCTCTACGTCGACATTGCTCGCGTCATCGAACGAACATGGCCTCATCCGTATCCCGCTGAAGAAGAGATCGATAATGGACAGCATCTACGGCGAGCTTCTGCCAAAGCCGCCGAGCGCGCTGGAGAAGACGAAGCAAGCCGCGGCAGGGCCAGGGCCAGGGCCAGGGAGAGAAGAGGCCGTCGGCGTCGACGATCCGGTGCGGGACGCCATCGCGCAAGCTCGCGAGCGGCAGCACCAGATGCTGGTCGAGGCCGCGGCCACGGAGCGCAGGCGCAGGTACTACTGGAGTTACAGCGGCGGGGGCAAGGGAAACAGCAGCCGTTTGCATGATAGTGGCCTCGGCCAGGGGAACATCGTTGCGCTCAAGAACTTCCTGAATGCTCAGTACTTTGGGCAGATTGGGGTCGGCTGCCCGCCGCAGAATTTCACCGTCGTCTTTGACACCGGGAGCGCCAACCTTTGGGTCCCTTCTGCCAAGTGCTTTTTCTCGGTGAGAATGGCGTGTGCTTTTGGTTTTCTTGTATTTCTTGCATTGCTCTCGTTTTGGATGTCTGTCGTGCTTGGGGTTTATTTGCTTGTTACTCATTTTGCTTGTTGCTCTGTAAACAGCTCGCTTGTTTATTCCACCCCAAGTATGACTCAAGTCAGTCCAGCACTTACAAACCCAATGGTATGGTTCTATACATTAGTGGGAGTAACATTACCATTGCTGTTGCCTGTTGGTTTGAGCTCTGCATTTCTTTTCGGTATTCAGGAACACCGGCTTCTATTCACTACGGAACAGGAGGAATTGCTGGTTTTTACAGTGAAGATCAGGTCACGGTTGGCAATCTAGTAGTTCAGAATCAGGTGCTTCATTTCCCATTTTGTTACTTACAGTATATTTTATTTTACCTGCGAAATAAACAGCACTGGTTTTACTGAACCCAATTGTACCACCCAGGAATTCATTGAAGCTACTCATGAGCCTGGTTTCACCTTTTTACTAGCGAAATTCGATGGCATCCTTGGGCTTGCATTTCAGGAAATTTCTGTTGAAGGTTCAGTTCCAGTATGGTACGATAGCTGCCATTGCTAACTTTGTCCTAGTTTTCTATAAATCCTGATGATCTAGTATTTACTTACCACAATTGAGTGCGCCTTAGATTTCATGCCAGGGATAACTGGTATATTGCATCAACTGTAAAAAAAACAATTTAGCCACAAGTAACTTACCAGTGCATTGGAAGTTAAATACAAATTTTGCTTTCATGAATATGGTATCAATAGCTTTTTACCAAACAAGTATTTGTGCTCAGTAGCTATTCTGATGAAACAATCTCTTATTCATCAAGTGAAGGCTCTGTCATGAAGTTATCACACATAGTTTGTAACTGAACATTACTTGCTGTGAATTGTTTTCTACTTTGTGGAAAATGGCATTCGAAATGTAATGTCAGGTACAATATGGTGAACCAAAGCCTAGTGGCAGAACCTGTTTTCTCCTTCTGGTTAAACCGAAACCCATTCGACGGGGAAGGAGGCGAAATTGTGTTTGGAGGTTCTGATGAACAACATTACAAAGGAAGCCATACATACACCAGAGTTACTCGGAAAGCTTACTGGCAGGTTGGCCTTTTTGTTTGAAACTGCTGTTATATCTCATATAGCATGTTTCTCTTTAGAGTGTACTTGTTCTGATGTCCATGTCTGCAGTTTGAAATGGGTGACTTTCTTATTGGGGGAAGGAGCACTGGTAATGCATTAAGCTCATTTACTGGTTCAACCACCAGGCATGCTTATGGTTGCAACAATTAGTTTCTCTGATAGATAATGTGTGTGATGATAGGAATTTGTGTGGATGGTTGTGCGGCCATTGCAGACTCTGGAACTTCGCTGATTGCTGGTCCTCTAGTAAGCAATTCATAGGCTTCCATTCCATATTTTTCATCCTAATACAACTGATGTCATCATCAGAAAACAAAATACCACTGATGCATATCTTACGCTTATTACAAATGTACTAACAAAAGCCTTGAACTGGCATTGAAATTACTGTCTCATGAGGCGGTTTCATAGTAGTATTCTCTGCTGTGCAGGTTGCCATTGCTCAGATCAATGAACAAATCGGAGCAGCTGGGGTGGTCAACCACGAGTGCAAACAAGTTGTTGCTGGTTACGGGCTAGAGATGGTAGAGCTGCTGAAAGCTCAGGTTAGAGCCATTTCTACCACGTTGTTAAGAGAAACGGATGCACTCTGTTCTTATTGAGTGAGTCACGTAAATAATTCAGCTTCTTTGGTTACTAATATTTAGCAGACACCACCATCACAAGTATGTTCCAAGATTGGGCTCTGCACATTCGACGGAGTAAGGTTCGTGCAATGGTTGGCAAGTTGTGTTGTGATTCTGATACCAATTTAAATTTCCAATAAAGCCTTCCATTTTGTGCGCGTACAAATGGTCTCATACATACAGTTCTTCTTCTGCATACTCCATCGCAGTGCCGGTATCGAGAGCGTATCAGGATCTGTATATGGCATGTCGGAAGCTATATGTAACGCATGCGAGATGATAGTGTTCTGGATGCAAAGCGAGTTCAACGCGAACAAGACCACGGAGGGCACGTTGGAGTACGTCGACAGGGTGAGTGAGAGGCTATCTTGAGCCACTGATTCTTCGTCGTTCTGTTTTGGTACATCAGACATGTCTAACCAGAAGTTGAGTTCATCGATCCACAGCTCTGCGAAAACATGCCTGATCCAGTGGGATCGTACGTGAACTGCAGACACATAGGCTCCCTACAAACTGTCGCGTTCAGCATCGGTGGAAGAGCATTTGAGCTCCAGCCTGACCAGGTTAGCTTTCCTGAATCGTTTCATAAACTCTGCTGCTTGATTCAGGGAGCTGTAATGGCATGCAACTGAAAAGGCCGCCCAACAAATTTTGTATCATCTTCCTGTTGTCGAGCAGTACATTCTCAAGGTCGGCGAGGGATTCGCTGCACATTGCATCAGCGGGTTCACGGCTCTGGACATTCTCCCACCAGTAGGCCCTCTATGGTAAGATTGATACGCCGGTCGGTCATGATAAGAAAAAAAAATCGTCTCTTTTATTGTTTGCTTTTCATGGGGATGCGATCCCTGAATCCTATTCGTGAAACTGATGCAGGATACTGGGGGACGTCTTCATGGGAGCCTACCATACCATCTTTGACTACGGCAAGATGAGGATTGGGTTCGCAGATTCCGCATGAGACACGAGCATTACACTAATCACGACTAGCTACAGTATATGTGTAACCTCTGTTGGAGTGATAAGAAATCGTGGTCGTTGGTTTATACATTACAGTTATATACTGTTCTCAGAAAAACCCTGCATCGTGTAGTGTTGGATGTCACTAACTACACTACACCCTGCAGAGTTTTTTCTCGAGCTTTTATAGAGTGCACGCAGGACAGATGTGTATCTCTGCATCGAGAAGAAATAAAGGAAACGCATAGCTTTCATTTGTTATCAGTTGTGGTCATGTAAAGCGAGTAGTGGATCAATAACAAAACAATGCAAAAGATTGTGTCTTAGTTTTCTTCATCTTGGACCGGGACAAAAATAAAAAAGAAACAGATGTTCGTTGGCTATCTTCTGTTCCTGTCATTCTTAATTTATGCACCCAGAATCCCAGATACTATATCAGAGCTAAAGAGTGGCGAACATTGCCACTATTTTCATTGACGAGTATCGAATGCCATTGCTCTGCTGACGAGGAAGCATCAGATTGTCATCATAATTCATAGGAACACCTAACATCATGCATGAAAGAGCTAGTAGTATGGATTGGATTGGAGCATAATCAAAGGGGAATTAAAGCAGGCTCCTGGGTGCACAAAGTGGCATTCCAAAAGCTATTTTTTGTTGGCATCATCCTGTTCCCACTGCCACCAAAATCTCTGAGAATGCTAGCTTTTGCAGTTTTGCTGGGTCAGGAGTCAGGACATATAGGATTAGTAAACCCACAAGTTTCCTTCTGCCGCACGGGAAGAATCATTGCATCAAAAAATATATGGAAATGGATGTGTATAGAAATAGATTACCGATTGTGTTAGCACTAGTGGACGGTTGCTAATATTGTCGGCAGTGGCGAGTTGTATAACAAAGGTGAAGGAAATCTTCGTTTGAAACTACAAAGGTAAAGGAATGGTAGTGAGAACACTGAAATTGGACGAATTTATCCCTACATTTTACCAAATTAAGCCTTAGTAATTTTCTAAATACATTAATACCACTTAATAATTCCATGTATGCGCTAGCTTGGTAGAAATGCTCAAATTCCACATATGTGCTTCCTCCGCCCTAAAATAAATGTAATTCTAATTTTTTGAGTCAAAGCACTTAAATGTTTGACTATTTTTTAGAAAAAGTTAAAAAATAATTGGGTGTACTATAAAAAAATATATTGTATAGCATTTCTAATGATACTTAGGTCCGGTTTGAATCCATAAAGCTAATAGGTAACTTATAGTAATTAGCTCCTTGGATTAATTGAACAGTAAATACCTAACTAACAAGTATTTCACTAGTTGGACCAAACTAGCTAATAGCAGGTAATATTAGTTATGAACTATTAGCAGATAATGGATCCAAATAGGATCTTATTATGTATTATTTAATACATTTCGTATAAATTTTCTATTTCTTATATAAATTAGTTAAATCTAAAATGGTCAACTTATGGTGCAAGTAGAATCGCATTGTTTAGGTGTATCTGCGCAACCGGAGAGGCCACTTTTCAAGTTTGCATCTATGGAGGTAGGGCCAAGAAGACATGCACTGCTGCGTGTATACCAAAGACCTAACAGCCTGAGACAGATGCAGGGGTCCGGTCCAACAGCAACAGTGCGAGCCATGCATGTGCACGTAGTACGCGGTACACGGACAGTTCAGGCAGGCAGGCAGGCAGGCACGCACGCAGCCTCCTCGTCGCGAGCACTCCACGCAAAGCCAAGCCACAGGCCACACAGGACAGCCATGTCAAACCTCTCCCCCCTAGCTGGCCTGCCTGCAGCAGGCTGCAGCAGTGCAGCGAACGGAAAAGGGAACGGGACGGACGGCACACCGGTGAGGTGAAAGCTTTTATTTACGTGCACCTGCGTACCTTGTTGTCGCGCGCGTATGTACTACGTGATTGTACATGCACGCGCGCGTGCGTTCTGTCCATCCATCGTCCAAGTCTTGTCAGTTCAGAGAAAACAATTTTCCTTTTCGTCAGGCGTAGAATGGTCATGTCAGTGCCTCTTCTCTCGCAACAATGGCTCTGCGCCTCGCTGACCCCTCGGCCCTCGCGCGTCTCTCCTGCGCGCGTGACGCGCGTTGCACGGTAACAGCACGCTCCCACGGCGTTGCATCCATCGGCCGGAACGGTGACCCATGGCCATGGCGGGGGCCGCCGCGTCTCTTTGGACAAGGGGTGGGTGGCGTGCGCGAGCAAACGGCCGGCCGGCCGGCCGGCACTACCTGAGTACTGAGTCTATGCGCTATCATCGCTGCCGATCGGGGGACGGGGCGTCATGCAAGGGCCGTGTTTAGTTCCCGATTCGGTTGTCGGGATTGCGCGCTACAGTGTTCCGATCGGAACACTGCAGCGCGTTTTGTTTTTTAGTGTAAAAAATTGTCTAAAAATTGATTAATTAGACTTAAAATGTTCGTCTCGCAAAGTACAACAAAACTGTGTAATTAGTTTTTAATTTCATCTACATTTAGTACTGCATGCATTTGCCGACATTTTGATGTGATGGGAAATCTCTTTTTTTGCATAGTGGAATTTGGGTGGTGGAATCGGAAACTAAAGGCAAGGTAGCTGTGCGCGATATGAACCGTCTAATCCGTCGTGTCCCAGGAGTGGAGACGAGACGAACGACGAATCTGTTCTTGCAATAGTAGGTGTTAAAAGTGTTAAAATAGTACGACGGCGAATCTGTTCTACCCCAGTCGTCGCCGCTCCAGTAGCTGAACTAGGCGATCATATCCACGTACCGTTTTCGCGTCTGGGTCATGTACTGTACGGTGTCAATCATTTTTTTTAAATGTTACGGTGTCAGTCATCGCTAGATGAACCTAATTATACGCCTAGGAAAATGCATAGAAGCATTGGGATTTGGGAGCCGCTCGCAGCGTTGAGAGGAGCTAGCCAAAAGTTGAAAAAAAAAAACGCCTTCGGAAACTTCAGATACGGACATACGGTGAAGAACGAAAGACAGCGGCGGCCAAAAGGCAAAACTTGTTCATTAACAAAGCACAGTTGGCTGTTGTTGGCCCCTGCTGTTCTCTTCTCTCTCGATCCTTCCACTGGTGGCGGAGCAGCCTTGCTTCACTGGTGGCGGCGGCGTTGGTCGATCACGCGCTCACTTCACGACCACCGCAGCAGCAGCAGCGCCGGCGATCTTCCCCGGGCCGTCTTCCCCGCCGGCGCCGCCGCCGGCGGCGGCACGGGCGATGACCATGGACTCCTCGCGGTGGAACCAGGTCTGCTGCTTGGCGATGAACGCCTCCACCGCCTGCCGGAACGCCTCGGCGTCGTCCGTCCCCAGCTCCACCGCCGCAGGCGCCGCTGCCGCTGCTGCCGCCGACCGCCGTTGCTGGCGCCGCCTGCCGTTCTCCGACTTGGCACGTCGCAGCTCCGGCGACGCCGCACTCGTCGTGCTCGAACGGTCTGCTGCTGCTGCTGCTGCGCCGCCGCGGGTCGTCTTCTCCGACATGGTCCGCCGCGGGGGCTGGGCGCGCACCGTCTTCACGTGCACCGCCTGCTTGTCCTCGAACACCGGTACCTCCTCCTCCGGCGGCGGCGGCGCCTGCTCCCCGGTGCCGGAGGGCTCCGACTCGGTGATCGGCGGCAGCGCCTGCAGCTGCGGGTCCTCCAGGAACGCGAGGAACGGGTGTTGTTGGGGGGCGTCGCCGTTGGAGCTCGGCGAACCGGAAAGGTCCGCGAACGACGGCGAGAGTGAGGCCGCGTCGCGGGGGAAGAACGTGGCGAGGAAGATCACGATGGCGTTGGCGACGAGGAAGCAGAGGCGCGGTGGGGCGAGGAAGGACGCGGCGAAGCGGAGGATGGACGGGGCCGCGGCGGCAGCCCAGGGGAACTCGGCGAGGGCGCGGAGGAGCACGAGCAAGCCAACGACCTGCGCCGCGTGCACGAGTGCCCTCGCCACCACGCGGGAGCGGGACAGCGCGGCCCTGGCGTCGGCGGCAGCCATCGATCGCAGTCGCTGTCTCGCAGAGGCCCTTTCGGTGGTGGGGTTTGGGAAGGCACAGCACAGGGAGATCGAGGTCTGCAGTGCTGCGTGAGCCAGTGGGTTTAGGGGAGTGTGAGGGGGGCTGGTAGCCTGGTAGGGTAGCGCCCGTTCGCTTCTTCTATGGATCGGTTTGGGCTGTGGATTGATGATAATATAATAGGTGCCGTTCAAGAAAAAAAATTCAAGGCACTTCCTCATTTTTCAGTTATTAATTTCATTTTTATTTTGTTTATTACTAGCAGTAGAGTGTTAGGGGGCTATGTCGCGCACCGTTCTTTTTTAAGCGGTGCCGTAACGTATTACGAACTACGATCCACGGAGAACGCTGATAAAGCTAGAGTTGGCGGAGAAAAGCTGGACGTCGTAACGGCGGAGGCGGGCTAGAGCGCGGTATAGATATATGCCGAACAAAGAATTTATTACACGCCAACGTTGCGGCGTAGTGATAGATGAGTAATCTTTTGCTTCCAAGAGGAACCGCACAAGGCTTGAATGCCAGCTAAAATGATGCCAAAACCATCGTCAGTTCGTCACATCATCTAGACCGGTGTGATAGTAGGATAAAGCAATGATGTCTCTCTCGAGTGGCCGCAAAACGAAAGAGATCATCCTACCAGTTATCCTCACCGAAGAGCGAAGAGCAATCGACACTATTTATGGCATTTTGGACGGCACTGCTTAGTAACGCATAAGTCATTAGCGGTGTCACGCAACATGACCGATGGATTTTGTGGCTCAGGCAATGCTTGGGTGGTTTTTCATCTACTACTACTTCCTCGGTCCTAAATTATACAAGGTTTTGAATTTTGTAGATACATTATTTTTATTATGTATTTAGACAAAAGGTATGTATCTTTAAAAAAATCAATACATTCTAAATTTAATTAGAATGAGGAAGTACATGTGGAGTATAATGGGTGTTTATATCCTTAGGGTGTAAAAACACTGCTGAACCGCTGATGCTGATGCTGATACTGATTTGTTGTGAGAGAAAAACACAGTTGAACGACTGGCTGATTCTGGCAGCAAGCGAACATGGTGAATAAATTTAACCATAGGGGTTATATATATGTCACAAGTAGTCAAATACTCCTCCGTGATGAAGGACGGAGGGAGTATTACAACAAGTTTGACAGAGACGGTGATGTTAGTAAAACCTATAAATAGGGATGGACTGTCGACGGAAACCAACAACAATGCAGCTTTTTAGAATGTTTGTTTATGTTTACTTTGGAGATCCGGGTGGGCCAACCGAAAACGACCTCGATCGTGCTCCGATCCTATGAGACTATCCATGGGTCTGGGAGTGTGTTCTCATTTCTCAAAGAAGTGTTTGTGTGATGGGCCAGGGACAATGCCTTTGATTAGTTATAAGTGGTTTCCAAATATCTTAGACATTTTTCCACCGCTTTCGTTCCATTCATTTTTGCTCATTGTCCCTTTGCAGCCAATACTTACCAAATCAATTGGCAAGCTTTCGCACTTTTGCAGCATCCTTGTGTCTATACCTGACTTAACTGAGCCTTAGTACTGTTAACACTAGAGTAAAGCTATAATGTACATCTAAGCCACTGAATTAATTTATCCGCATTCTAGCACCTATCATTTAGCTTAGCTCAGTCAGAACTCAGAACCGGGCCACAGCTTGTTTAGCTCCCACCTCAAAACTTTATATCCTATCACATCGGATACTTGACACATGCATGAAGTATTAAATATAGACTTAAAAAATAACTAATTACACATATTGCGTGTAATTTATAAGACAAATCTTTTAAGCCTAATTAGTTCATGATTTGATAATAAAGTGCTACATTAACACATGTGCTAATGACGGACTAATTAGGCTTAATAAATTCGTCACGCGGTTTACTGACGGATTCTGTAATTTGTTTTTTTATTAGTATCCGAACACCCCATGCGACACCCTCATATGACATCCGATGTGACACTCTAAAATTTTACATCCTGGAACTAAACAAGTCGAATTTAGGGGGTGTTTGGTTCGGAGAGCTAAATTTTAGTTCTTGTCATATCGGATGTTGACTGGAGTTGACCATTGGGTGTTCGGATACTAATAAAAAAATGAATTACATATTCCATGAGTAAACCGTGAGACGAATTTATTAAGCCTAATTGATCTGTCATTAGCACATTTTACTGTAGCAATTAGTGCTAATCATGGGCTAATTATCTTAAAAACCGTCTCGCAAATTATCCTCACCCTATATTTTAAGTTTTATAAATAGTTTATATTTAGTACTCCATGCATGTGTCCAAACATTTAATCTAATGGAGACTAAATTTAAGTAGCCACACCCAACACCCCCTTAGTCATCTGCTATGTATAATCAGTAGAGCTTTCTTTTTTTAAATAGAGCATTATTAGTGGTAGCCTGAGCCCTTTATCCACAACTAGGACTCCAAAGTGTTTCAGCATGTTCGTTTCGCTGGTTTATTGTGCTGAAAGTACTGGTTTGTTGTGAGAGAAAAACACTGCTGGATGGCGGCTGATTGTGCTGGCGAGGAGCCCAAGAAAGCAAGGCCTTGTTTAGATTCCCAGTGTTCCGGTCGGAACACTGTAGCAACTTTTGTTTTTTTAGTGCAAAAAATTGTCCAAAAATTGATTAATTATACTCAAAATGTTCGTCTCGCAAAGTACAACAAAACTGTGGAATTAGTTTATGATTTAATATACATTTAGTACTCCATACATTTGCCGACATTTTGATGTGATGTGGAATCTCCTTTTTGCATAGTGTAATTTGGGGTAAATTTAGATATCTAAACGAGGCCCAAACCGAAAAGCTCCCTCGCGACCACATGCACGCAGCAGCAGGCGACAGGCACACACAACAGCTGCTGCTTGGTGCATCAGCATCAGGCATCGGCACTCGGCACGGCAGAGCCCCACACCGCACCGGCACGAGCACCTCCTGAGCCCCCACCCACCACTGACCGCTTCTCACTCCGTCCGTAGAGCGGTAGAGCTACTAGAAGCCGGGTAGTGTCCGGACGACCGGACGGCGTCCAGAGAGAGACTTGAACGCTGGGTGGGGAGGTGGGGGTGTGGTCACAACACACTCACGGTCTCTCAGCAGAGATCACGTGGAGCGTGGCATGCAAACTACTGTGCGGCCGTGCTGTCTGCGTGGAAAGCCTTAAGAGAGGCCAGTCCGCCAGTCCGGCCCGGCGGGGGTCGGGGTCGTAGCACGGCCACGGCCAGGGGACGACGAGACGGCCGGCCGGTTTTATGCAAGGCGCACGGATTCTCAGGTGCTGCTGCTTCCATGGCCCTGCGCTGCGCCCCTGCCTCTGGGCTCGCTCGCCTCGCCGGCCTGGCCGGTGTCAGCGAGGCAGGCAGTGCCTGCACGTTGTGTGAATCTTGGTCGCGTGGAGATCCGCGCGTGATTCGATCGAATCCATCCGTCACGGGACCCGCCGTGTCCGGACTCCGGAGTCGGAGAGGCTGCCGCACTGCGTTGCACGGGAGGCATTTGGGCCTCGTTCGGCGGCTGGTGGCTGGTGGCTGAGGCTGATTTATTGTGAGAGAAAAATACTGCTGGCTGGCTGGTGGCTGGTGGCTGATGCTGAACTGGTGTGAGAGAAAAGCACTGCTGGCTGGCTGGCAACCAGCCAGCCGAACAAGGCCTTGGTTTCATTTCACGTTAGGCCGCGTTTAGATGGCCAAAAAGGCCCAAAATTTTTTGCGCGGTACTTGTCACATCGAATCTTTGGATGCATGCATGGAGCATTAAATGTAGGTAAAAAAATAACTAATTACATAGTTTGTCTGTAAATATCGAGATGAATCTTTTGAGCCTAGTTAGTTCATGATTGGACAAATTTTACCAAATAACAACGAAAAGTGCTACAGGAACTTTTTCCCAAAAATTTTTGGATCACGCCCCTGCTGGCTGCTGCCATTAATAATCCCTGCCTCCTGCTGCCGCACGCAGACTGTAGGCCATGTTCATTGCCTTCCCGACCGGCGGCCACCGGCGAACGCCTCGGCGCCTCGGCCTCCCTGTGAACGTGATGTGACAGCAGCGTAAGACGACGGGGTCGGGGGCGCAGCCCTTGGCTTTCCATAAAGGGCACCCGCAGCATATGAGTAGACCAGCAGGTTTGAAACGTCAGTCAGGTTCCACGCGATGCTTCAGCCCGCTTCTCCGTCAGAGTGGGAGGCCAAAATGCAAGTGTGTGGGGCCTGTTACCGAATACGTAAACCACAACACCAAGCAGCAAATTGTATCTCATTTTAGTCACCTTGATTGACAAGTGGTAAGAAGAATCAATGTATGTATCTCAAATTAAAAGCCTCAACACCTGCTTTTTTTCCTAAAATGAAATGAGCACCGTAGTACATTGGGGGTAACGATGCTTCGAACAGGAGAGAAAAAAATGAAGCACAAGGTGGGATCGACGACGGGTAGCGGTCGCACAGGAGTGCCTCAGGTTTTTGTGGGCGGACGGGAGTACGGGACGAGCACGAGCGAATGAAACGACGACGGGAAATCATGGATGGGCATCAGTCATCGCAGCCCACAGGGGATCTCTTTTTTCGTTTCTCTTGTTCAGGTAACGTGGAAGCGAGCGCCGCGGTGTCCCGCCGATAATCGCTGCGGTGGAGTACGGTCGCGTAGGGATCGATGCAATGCAGTGCAGTGGCAGGTGCAGGCGTGCAGCCGAGGCAGGAACGGGTCCCAGGGGCCAGGGCGTTGCTTCGGCGCTGATGTTTAGGACCAAGGACGGTGCTCGAGGCCACCAAATCAGGGCACTCTTGTCGCCGTGCGGTCACTTCACTCCTCCCATCCATCCATCCAAATATGGGTGTGTTCGGTGAGTGAAAAGTAGGTGAAAAGTTATTATAGTACTTTTTATTTTTATTTGATAAATATTATCTAACCATGAAGTAACTAGGCTCAAAAGATTTGTCTCGATATTTACAGACAAATTATGCAATTAGTTATTTTTTTACCTACATTTAATACTCCATGCATGCGTCCAAAGATTGATGTGATGGGTGAAAGAGAAAATATTTTAGATTTGCATGGGAAGTGAACAATGTGCCACTAGTACAACAGATTACACAAGTCTGGAAAGTTTGACCGAGAGCACAGGACGATCGGATGGGTTGCCGTCGTTTAGTAGACTCTTTTTAGCCAGGGGATGCTTTGTGTTGTGCCTCAAGTATCGTGCTCCACATTTTTATATTCCATGCTGGTCAAAGCCGGGCAGTCAAACTATTCTCTTCTTCGGCTAGTAGGACTGTAGGACTGTAGGAGAAACGCTTATCCCTCTCGTTTAGCACAGGGCACTCTTGATTCCAGGGTTAGAGCATCTCTAAGAGCTTTTCTAAATCTCACTCTCTAAATCAATAGTTAGAGAGTCATTTGCATAAAAATCGTTTTCTATATCTTTTCACTCTCCAACAACTTTTCTATATCTTATGCGCACTCTAGAGAGCTATTTTCGTCTTCTATTTTTGGCTAGTGAAAAATCCGGAATAGAAGATGGCTATATTTGGATGACCATTTAGAAAAATTGTTGGAGGGTAGTTTTTCACCAAAATCTCTACTCCTAGCATTTAGGAAGAATATGGAGAGTCTCTTGAAGATGCTCTTACTATTGCCTTGCTAGTTTAACTGTAATTAAGTAGGAAGACATACTCCATCCGTTCCAAAGTACCTGTCGTTTTCGTTTTCCGAAAAACAACTTTGATAAAATATATATTAAAAATATTAATATTTATAGTACATAATTAGTATCATTGAAAAGATCTTTGGATGTAGTTTTTTTAATAAATTTATTTAGAGATACAAATGTTGCACGTATTTTCTACAAATCGAGTCAAACTTGTAGCACGGAAACTAAAAACGACAAATAATTTGGAACAGAGGGAGTATGCCACAACTAAGAGCGTGTTCAACTCTTGTTAGACTTTGCTCACCTTGTTGGACGATGGTAGTTGGCAGGAGGGGAAAAATAGTAGAGCTAGCGGGAAATCGCGTGCCCCACCCGCTTCGTTTGCTATGGAACGTGCCAAATTACAACATGACGAGGTGGTGGGAAAGGATACCACCTCCGTGCGCACCGCACTGCGGCTGCGTGCATGCGCTTTTTACTCCACCGTCCGTTCCCAGCCCCGGCCTGCCATGTGCATGCCGACTGCCGTCTGCACCGCCGAGGAAGAAGGCCACGCGAGGACCGCCAGCGCGTGCTCCATTTCGTGCGCGCGCGCAGGAATCCACGCGCCCCTCCGAAACATAGCTCTAAAACATGAAACACTCAACATGAAGCAAATGAAATATACGTCTAAAACAACTGAAACATTTGAAACATGCATTTTGCAACATATGTGTGAAGCATATGCAACATCTAGATAAAACACTTGCAACATACATCTGAATTAGAAACATTTTTATATACGTATTGCAACACCTAGATGTGTTTTTGCAACATCCAGGTAAACAACTTGTAACATTCATCTCAAACAGTTGAAACACTTGGAATACACACTTGCAACATGGGGTTGCAACGCAATGTCATCTTACTGCTTGGGCGGGTGGATACTCCTCGTTGTAGAGCTCGACGCCGACGTGGAGCTCACCGATGGGGCAGCGACACAGGCAACTTACCTATGGGGCGGCGTCATAAGAAGCTCCTCTCACTTGCTTGCTGGAGCATCCATCGTGGAGGCTCGCCGGCACGGTGGCGCATGCGTGCAGCTCGACGGCGCGGCGGTGGTTGGTAGCGTGCGCAAAGCTCATTGGCAGGGCCGCGCGCAACCTCTGCCTCATTGTTCCGCATCGAAGTCATCGGCGATGGGGCCTAGAGTGTTGCGCCTGCACAGCCGCTGTCGCGCTCCCCCTTGCCCTGCGTATGGCGCATTGCTGGTCGTCTACGCCACCGCTCGCCTCGATTCAGGGGCGAGGGAGGTACTGAGGTGAGGGCGTATCGAAGGGAGAGGGAGGAGCTAGTGCTGGGCTCCTGGGAGCGGGCTGTGTCGTCGGGCTTAGAACAAATGGATAAGAAGCTCAGAACAAACGATTCGGTTGGGCTTAGAACAAATGGATAAGAACGATTCGGTGGGAAGCAATGCCCGTCTGTCCTGACGCTCGGGCTATATTATTATCGGAAAAAAAAATCCTGTTGAGCAAACAAATCCTTTATCTTTCCATTGACAAAAAAAGAACATATCCTTATCACTAAAAAAGAGCTAAATCGGTTTCTCCTCCATTGGCAGGTCAGCTACAAACACCTCAGCGCTTGCCTTGCACCTCTTATTTGCACAAGAGTGTAGTCAAGATGCAAACATTATTAACTTATGAGTCTGGGTGGGACTGCTCCATTCTACCAAAGACAACTTCATTCAACAGTTGGCATTTCACCATGGAGCAAATGCAGCGGATTGGCTTCATCTTAGTTCCAGCTCTGGAATTGGAGATTTTGACGAGAACGGGCGTTTTATGCCCCTGGAATGTTGTATGATATAGGTGTTTTGACATATCTAGTTTGTGTGAATGTTTGGTATTATTCAAAACTCATTATAATAGTTCCATTATTATGTAGTTAAAAACATTTAGTTACAATGTTTAACACCCAAAAATTTGTAAGTCCACATCTCTATCATATACAAAGTAGTAAAACTAAAAAACACTATGCATGCTAAACTAAGCTAAGATAAATAAATAAGTATCAAATATGATATTCGAACAAAATACTAAGGGACTATTTAGATCGGGGGACTAAAGTTTTGTCCATCGTTGGATTATAGGCTAAACGTGGACTAATTAAAATTTACTTTTTTCTAATGAGTTCTACTCATCAATTAGTTTCTATTAGTTTTTGTTAGATCATGATTAGTTCAAGTTTAGACCACCTATTTGGCTTCCAAAACATAGACTAAAGTTTGGTTTAGTCCATCCAAACACCCCGCTAACTATAACTGACATACTGACTAACCAAGGGATATCATCTTAATATTTCCCTAGAAAGTGTAAAATCTATTCTATCTCTCTCATATATGGGATTGATTACTCACTTCCAAAAAAAACATGCTGTTTGCTCCTAATTACTCCTATGTGTCAGCTATTGTTGTTCTCGCCGCTAGTCTGTGTGGACATTCCAGCCGTAATTTTCTCTTATTACCTTCTTTGTACCTTTCTCGGTCCAGTTCGATCGTTTTGTAAGACTATATGTCTCCTTAATGAAAATCGTGATCGACACATTAAAAAAACATATATGGATGAATATGACATGCTTGCCTTTTCAACTAAACGGGTCATAAAAAACCAAGAGTCAAACAATAAATTCTTTGTCAACGACAAAAAGAGTTACAAGGCTACTATGCACGTTCTAATAAAGAAGAAAGGAAGGAAGGTTCTAAACAAAGAACAAAGGAAGGTTCGAAAGCTTAAGATTCGTTCAAAGCCTTGTTCATCCTTTCTTTCAAGGAAGCATAAGATCGATCAATTAATAACCTAATAATGCCCACACAAACGCAGGCGAAACGGGTGCCTCTTGGACTGAGATATCATATGAACAAATAAGACTGCGGGTCAATCAACATTGCTTTTATAGTTCTGCGCTGCTATTGTGCTAATGTGCATGTTAGGCGTGTCCCTGCTTTGCAGGGGATCTTTGGGAACATCAAAAGCAGAGCAACCTTAATTTTGGCCCTTACATGCATGAGCTCAGTGAAGACCAGTAGCATCCGCCAAAAAGAAAAGTGAAGAACCACTACTCCTTAATATTACATATATTGCCTGATGATAGATAGAAAAAAAAACAATCTTATCTCGCGTACCATAGCCTCCTAAGTTCGGTACCATGTTGAAATATATATAATAAAAAAAACATACTGACTTAGTTAGAGCCTCGTGATTGCCCCTTTTCATCAGCGCCACTCTTTCGTCAAAGCAAATTTTCTGCTTTTTTTTACTCCAAAAGGAATGCAAACGCACCTAGTTCTATATTAGTTTAAAACTTTAAATAGAAACAGTTTAATGAAGGCAATGTGTATTACTGTATCTATATGCATAAAAGGTTACTAGAGGTCAATTATATTCTCAATCTTATATAAGAGGGAAAAACTCAAAACTCAAATTTTACTACAAAGATGGGGCGTCTTGTTGTTGTCTTGCTTTTTTCTCTCTTTGAAAAAGATGTACTTCACGGATGTCGTCTATCAGAGCATCTCCAGCAATAACCCTCAAAACAAGGCTCCTACTTTTTCATTTGAGGGTTGCCCAACTCTAGCAGAAGCTCCCAAAACAGGGCTCTACTTCTCAATTGCTTCTATTTTCTCATGCACTATATGTATATGTATTTGAGAACATCACACTATATAATAATTTATTTAAACTATAACAATAAAAGCACCATATGTAAAATTATAAATGAAAAATACAAATATTCAAATTTAAATTAAAACACAAATTTGGTCCGAATTTAATGATAGTCGATCACAACATAGCCCATAACATTTTTGCAAATCAAATAACATAGTCGTCAACATAAAGTCAAACAAAATAATTAACTTTATCTGAACCAGCGTCAACTATGATTTGAGGGCCTTGCCTAGAGCCCCCCAGACCGAAGGCCAAAGGAGCGATTTGAGAGGCATCTCGAATTTGAGGGTTTTAGTAGGGATTCTGTTGGAGTGAGTTTTTTTACCTCTGGCCCTCAAAAGTAAGATGGGGGCTTAAGTAGGGGCTCTGCTGGAGATGCTCTCAGTCTTTGATTCAATGCCTTACAGTTGCCCATGGAATGGAGGTCCTCGGAGTTTTGTCTATTGGTGGTGCAATATTCGGCGTTCATCGACTTGCTGCTGTAGTGGGAGTTGTAGCTCTATTTCCTCTACGTGTACCTACTGGTGTTTCTCTTTGTACATGTTGTCGTTGGTGCTGGTTGTCTTCTCTCCGCCTCTCCCTCTTTGTACCTGTTGGACCCTTCAAGGGTCACCATTTTAGAGCCTTGGACCCACCAGACACCGTCTGGAATCTATGGTAATATATTTAGTTGGAGACTATTTGTCCCCGTTGTTCTTGCCAAAAAAAATCTTCGTCGTCCCTGGACATATGGGACGTGGGAAATCAAACTTTATGAACCAAACTGAGAACAGGAGAGATGCAAACTAAAAAAGAGCAAAATATTACATTTTTTCTTTTTGGAAAAGAAACGTTGTTTGTGAACAGCTTCGCTGTCCCTAGACAAACGAGACGTGGTAAATTAAACTTTTTGAACTAAACTGAGAACAAGAGAGATGCAAACTAAAAATAAGCAATACTTTTTCCTTTTTGGAAAAGAAGAAACATTGTTCGTGAGCAGCTTCGTTATCCCTAGACAAATAAGGCTTGGTGAGGGGTGAAGCTAGCCGAAAGAATTATCGGCGTTTTTAACATTATAGGTTGGGATCATTATTGTTGTCAACAATGCAAAGCAGTAATTTTTCATTGATTTTGGCAAAATTCACTGGGGTTGGCCGACCCAGACAAAGGGTCCTAGCTCTGCTCTTGGACGTGGTAAATTGAACTTTTAACCAAACTGAGAATATGAGAGATGCAAAATAAAGAAAACAAATATAAACAGCCAAAATTAGACTTTTTTTAACCAGAGTCTGTGGACAGGAGAGATGCAAAGCTAAAAAGAAACAAAATATGAACAGCCGAAATCAAACCAAAAACTGTGAAACGGAGGTATGGAAAATTAAAAAAGCAAATGTAAAAAAAAGGCAAAATGCAACTGTGAAACGGAGGTATGCAAAATTGAAAAAGCAAATGCAAAATAAAATAAAAAAGCAAAATGCAACTGTGAAACAAAGGTATGCAAAATTAAATAAAAAAAGCAAAATACGCGCCAGGTAGGGGTCGAACCTACGACCTTCTGCTTAGGAAACAGACGCTCTATCCACTGAGCTACAGGCGCTTTGCTTCGCTTAAAGTTAGTAAATAGATCTTCTATCACTAAGATAAAGATGTTATGTTAGGATACATCATCAAACCTTTCCCTATAAGACCACCCCTGAATCAACTAGATATCTATATATAATAAGTATGAAGTAACTGTGAGACTTTGCAGATCTCTTGTACCAACATCAACCCGCTTATAAGTCGTAACAAGAACCTCAAGTTGACTCTAATTTTTTTAATGGATATGCCACGCAAAAAAAATTCACAAACAATTAGATGAAATCCATTTAGTAATTCCATAAGTTACCATTAAATGTGTCTGACAATTCAGTATATAAGTATTAAATAACACAATAAATTCTAAATTCAACAATCAAGTACACAAGACTTATATACATTACAATAGGAATAGTTCAAACACCATGCCATTATAAGTCTTGATTATGTCATCTTCATACACTTCATAGGAACTCCCTGATTCATACTATCAACATCTTTTTCCGCCTCAATTGAGTTAATTGGATAAAAAAAAACTTATTCCAAACTGTGCATAAGGGCCGGGCTCATAATCCAAGCAAAGGCCTCACAAAGGACGATGAATAGTGCAAGTGCACAAGTGAAACGCAGGATTTTTATTGGAATCGTACAGAAATTTCATAGCAGCCAGTTCATTTTTCACATAAAAAATGCAGTAAACACGAAAAATTCCTCCAATCTTGGAGGCCTAAGTCAAGCAAAGGTTGGGCCGTGTCGTGTGCTAGGTCCCCCTTTTGGATCCAGTCCGTTTTGATGGAAGTCATGTGGGCCGAATTCATTTCTTTTTCTTCAGAATAGTTAGTCATATGTGGGCTGAGTATATCGGGAGAACATGTGTGAAAGGGATACGAAAGGTGTCGCTCCTGCTCACCAGGCAAATTTCAACCTATGTGACAGAATTGGTTGGAGAAAACTACGACCCGGAAATTGGATCACCTAGCAACCGGAGGCTAGTTTGATCAAACAGTATGCGGTCTAGGCAGACGACTCGTAGATGGGCAAGCACTAGCATACATATACTTCCGAGTAAGAAATATCTATTTCCTCGAGCCAGGATCATTTGCTTGTTTGATCAATACTGTGCATTGCGGAAGCGTGCTGCTCAGGTAGTGCTTGGATCCCTTCAAACTTCCAAAAATTTTACAAGATTCCCGTCACATCGAATCTTTAGACGTATGCATGAAGTATTAAATGTAGGTAAAAAAATAACTAATTACACAGTTTGTCTGTAAATGTCGAGACGAATCTTATGAGCCTAGTTAGTCCATGATTGAATAAATTTTACCAAATAACAACGAAAAGTGCTACAGGAATTTTACACCAACTTTTACACCATCTAAACACTACCTTAATCCTCTAGAGTGCATTGCAGAAGCATTACACTACACTGGTATAGGAGTATATCTCGTAGAGTCGTAACAATGACATACTTCCTGCATGTTGGCAAAAAAAATATTTTAGACAAGCTTTGAGTCAAACATTGGGAATATAAATCATAAATAAATTTTAAGTTGTTGAATTTAGAAATATGAAAACAATATAAATAAATTTATCTTGAAATATACTTTCATAAAAATATACATATATCACTTTTAAATAAATATTTTTTATAAAAAAAATAAAGTCAAAGTGATGTTTTAGAGACCGTGTCGTTGTCTAAAAACGACTTCTTTCACCATGCTGAAGGGAGTATTTCCATTCCGAACATTAACCGAACACCTAGAGAGCACTGCAACCAGACCAAGTCTCGATTCCATTCATCAAGAGGAAACAAAACATAAACAGCACCGGTGACCACGCACGCGCCGGTGATGAGGAAGAAGACGTGAGCCAATTTCGTGGATCACAATCAGTTGTCCCCCTCGGGCTCGAACTCCGGGTCGCCGTCCGGGTGCATCTCCCTCCACTGGTCCTCGGGCCAGTATTCCTTGATGTGGCCCCACTTCTTGCGGAACTTCTCGATCTGGCTGTCCATCACCACCAGCGCCGAGGTGTCGCCGACGTAGTAGGGGTGGTTCCCGGACCACACGTCCACCGTGTACTCCGGCTTGGTGCCCCCCGTCACCAGCACCAGCTCGCCGTTGCAGTACACCTTCGCGTCCTCGTAGATCTCCGGGTGCAGCCCCTTCTTCCGCATCGAGCACCGCATCCCCTGCACTAGCGGCGGCGCCGATGAATTAATATCCGTGCAGGAATTGCGAGAGGGAGGGCCGGTGTGTACGAGCCGAGCGTGCGTACCTGGGAGGGGACGACGGAGCGTAGGGTGCGGGCGGTGGTGGTCCTCGCGGCGGCGGGGGTGGGGAGGAAGGAGGTGGAGAGGGAGAGCGTCATGGCGGATGATGTCGCTTCGCCTTCTTCTGTTCTTTCCTTCCTCTTATCTATATCGCTTCATTCACTAATGTTATCCTCGGTGCTCGTCGATTACGCTTCGGTGGCGCTGTCTAGGCTTGCTTGGGCTCGATATTTTCCATCAAAGTCTGTGGTTTGCTTTGGGCTACGGGGAAATGCGACGGCCCACGAAAATTGCAGTGCCTGTTTTCTCCTTCATTTATTTCCAGTTTAGTTTTTCTATTAGCAGCGGCCAACTACCGAAGTCCAAAGGGTTATAGAGATTCAGATTTTTATTTATAAAAACATTTTGGATCTAGATTCTTCTCAAAAAAAACTTTTTGGATATAAATCAGAATCACTTTACGAGACTGTTTGGCTACCGTATTGGTAAAAAAGTTCTCATATAAAAGTTATATAAATAAAGATACACTTAAAAATTTCATAACTTTTTATGGATAAGGAACAACAATCCATTTTAATTTGTTGCCATGGTTTATTAAAGCATTTTATTACTCATTTAAGAAAGTTACTTTGTGTCATACAAAAACATCATAGCGCCTCGTCCAATCACGTAAAGTAGTTTTACATCTATGTATACATTGCACCCAAAAATCCATAGAAAGAATTGAATTTCTCTATTTTCCCACGAAGTCACATCTTGAAATTCATCTTTTCAATAATGTAGTTGCTGCTCAACATATGAACTTCATCTTTTTTTTAAGACAAAGGAATTAAAAGGCTTATTGGCAACTTAAAAGTTGACATCCTTATCGGCCACCGCGTGTCCAACAAGCCCAAATGGCCGACAGGCTAGCCGGCTTTACTACGACAGAGAAGAGTAGTCGGCCCTCCAATGCTCGACATGTAGCTAGTCGACAAAGGGCTGATTGGATACCTAGTAGCTAGACACCACATATGTCAATAGGTCCTTTGTTGAGTGTTGGAGGGTCGATACGGGCTACATTTGCATTTTTTTGTACAATAACACCTGATTCGCAATTAATCATTAAAATATATGTTATAAGCTAGTTATCTAAAGGCAGATATCACTAGACCTTAATGGCAATCTTGCCGCTGGTTGAATTTCTAAATATTCCGGGATCCATGTGAAAGGTCTTGATGGCTAGAGGGGGTGAATAGCCTTTTAAAAATTTTCTACAAAGACAAGCTAAACAAGTTTATCAATATAACAAATAGCGAGATGCGAGTTTTGCTTAGCCTACGGGGTGTTTGCAAGCCACCTATCCAAAACACAATTCTAGTAGTTGCACTCAACCGCACAAGTCAAACCGAGAAGGTAACAACAACTACAACTAGCAAGCTACACAAAAGAGCTACTCTAGCAAAGCTAACTAGCTAGCAAAGATAACTAAGAAAGTAATGCGGAGTTGAGTTAGGAGAGTTTCACCGAGGGGTGAAGTAATGAGCCAACCAATATGATCAACAATGAATACCAAGATAACCGAACACCGGGATCAATCAATCACAATATGAAAGTGATGACACGAAGATTTATCCCGAGGTTCACGTGCTTGCCGGCACGCTAGTCCCCGTTGTGTCCCTCTTCACCACGTGGTTCGGTGGCTAATCGGTCTCACACCGAGCCTCTCAAAAGACGCCACAAGAACCTACCAAATGGCAAAAGGTTGCAATGACACGAGCAATTTACTAACGTTGCCTTTGACGCTTCGCCGAGGTAGGCACAAACCCCTCACAATCACCGGAGGTGGCCAAGAACAATCACCAACTCTTGCCAACGCCTCCAAGCTGCTCCAAGTCGTCTAGGTGGCGGCAACCACCAAGAGAAACAAGAATCCCACAGCAAATCAACCACCAAGTGCCAACTAGATGCAATCTCACAATACAAATACACTTGGATCACTCAATCTCACTTCGAATATGCAAAGAAGCAAGAGAGATGAGTGGGAGGGGAGTTGCTTAGCTCAAAGTGCTCACAAGTATGTCAAATGTTCGAGAGAGAGAGCCTTGAGCTGGCCAACGAGTATTTATAGACGTACCCCTTCGAATAGAGCCGTTAGAAACTCAAACAGTCGAAATCGTGCTGACCGGACGCGTCGGTCGCCCAACGGCTAACTCGTGAAGTACTGACCGGACGCGCTGGTCCAACTGACCGGACGCGCTGGTCGCACAACGGCTAACTGCGAATCAACGACCGGACGCGCCTGACGCGCAAACCGGACGCGCTGCAAACGACCGGACGCGCTGGTCCCGTGACTGACCGGACGCGCTGGTCAAGCCTGAGCAGCGCACAACTAAACAGTGACCGGACGCGCTGAGGAACTGATCGGACGTGATAGTGCCAGCGTCCGGTTAGAGTCTAGTAAGCTCCCTGAACGATCGAACGCGTCCGATCGTCAGTGACCGGACGCGCTGCGCGTCCGATCATCAACCTGAAATACGCGCAGACGCTGAACACTGACCGGACGCGTTCGGTCATGCAAAGACCGCGTCCGGTCACCTCTGTGACCTCCGTTTGCCTCCGTTTCTTTTCCGGACATTGTCACTAATTACCAACACAAAAATAGGACTTTCAATCTCCCCCTTGTTGGTAGTTGGTGACAAACCTTTCACAAAGATGTTATAATAAAATTTTGATTGAACCCATGTCACATTGTCCAAGTATATTACCATGTGTAAGAATTATGGACATGTGATCATGAATTCAAAATGATAGCAATGGCTCCCCCTACATGTATGCTATATGTTTGGATTTTGGAAGCATACATGTTAGATAGGAAAGATTAGGAGCATTGACTACCAATAGGTGCTAAGTGTTTAAGATTATAGACCTTTGAAGCGTGATACCATCGGAGTAGCGATAAACACCATCTTAGCACCTTGTGTAGTTAGATTCCACTTGGAAAAGCACAAACATAACTAGAAACCTCATGAGATCAACATTATAAGCAAGGCTCTAGTACCACTATGAAAAACATGAAGCAAGAAAAATCTAACTACTTTCTATTTATGTTAGTACCACAATACATCATTCAAATTATACTAGCAAGTCACCACACAAGCAATGTATCGGAGAAAAAGAAATGCATAACTATGCATCATACATATGAAGTGCACATGGAAATGCAACATTCATGTTTAAGAGCTTGCTCCCCCTACTTGTGTGCTCAAAATTTTAGTTGATCCCCTTCTTTTATCAATTCTTCCCCTTTGTGCTTCTCCTCCTTTGAGTTCTATCTTTGTGAACAACAATTTCTCCCCCTTTGGCACCAATGACCACAAGGGGCCAATTTTAGATAGATTATCATATTGAATTATGGGGTGAGGATCAAGTTTGTGATTCAACCTAGATTGCTTGCACAAATAAAATGCTTCGGTTTGATCCAAGGGCAAGCTTCTTCACACCTCACTAGAAGGGTTATCATGCACCATGTTGAAGCAAATATTTAGACAAGTTTTCTAGATTAAACACTTAGGATCACAAGCTACTTAAACAAGTTATATGCTACCACTAGATCATACAAGTCAAGGAAACAATAGTGGCACCATATAAACTTCAAATTCATTTGATTTTCATGAATGAGCCTAGAACATGTAAATTATGACTAGATGCACTAAACAAGTCCTTAGCATAGAATGTATGACATGTCAACCAATTATACCTTGGGGCTCGAAGGAGAGGCATGTCATATATGGAGGTGCATCAACTCATGTTGGAGAAATCAAGTATGTTCAACTCATTCTTTAGATTGTGAAATCTCTTCT
Source organism: Saccharum hybrid cultivar R570 (assembly GCA_038087645.1). Classification (NCBI taxonomy): domain Eukaryota; kingdom Viridiplantae; phylum Streptophyta; class Magnoliopsida; order Poales; family Poaceae; genus Saccharum; species Saccharum hybrid cultivar. Next base: position 3,253,137 of record JAQSUU010000100.1, read on the forward strand.
CATCAAGTGGCTTGGTGAATAGATCGGCTAATTAATCTTCGGTGCCCACACTCTCAATAGCAATGTCACCCTTTTGTTGATGATCTCTAATAAAGTGATGGCGAACATAAATATGCTTTGTTCTTTGATGTTGAACCGGATTGTTGGTTAGCTTCACGGCACTTTCATTGTCACATAGCAATGGCACATTCTTGAAATTGATTCCAAAATCCTTCAATGTTACCTTCATCCACAAGATTTGTGCACAACAACTACCCGCGGCAATGTATTCGGCCTCGACGGTAGATAGTGCAATACTATTTTGCTTCTTGGATGACCATGAGACAAGTGATCTTCCCAACAATTGACAAGTCCCGGAAGTGCTCTTTCTCTCCACTTTGTCACCGGCATAGTCGGAATCCGAATATCCAACTAGCTCAAAGCTTGCACCTTTGGGATACCATAATCCAACATCTTGTGTATGCTTCAAATACCTCAAAATTCTTTTTGTTGCCTTCAAATGACTTTCTCTTGGTGAGGCTTGAAATCTTGCACACATGCATACACTAAACATTACATCGGGCCTTGATGCCGTCACATAGAGTAGACTACCAATCATCGATCTATATAGCTTTTGATCCACCATGTTGCCACTCTTGTCACTATCCAAACTTCCACTAGTGCCCATTGGGGTTGTAATACTCTTTGCATCTTCTATGCCAAACTTCTTGAGCATATCTTTGATGTACTTAGTTTGGCTCACAAATGTACATTCTTTCATTTGTTTGATTTGAAGTCCAAGAAAGAAACTAAGTTCACCAATCATTGACATTTCAAATTCCTTTGCCATCATTTTCCCAAACTCATCACAATAATCTTGATTGGTTGAACCGAATATGATATCATCAACATATATTTGCAACACAAACAAGTCTTTCCCAATCTTCTTGGTGAAGAGAGTAGTATCCACTTTGCCCATGACAAATCCTTTGGATAGCAAGAAGTCCCTCAATCTTTCATACCATGCTCTAGGTGCTTGCTTCAATCCATACAAAGCTTTTCTCAATTTGTAGACATGATTGAGTTTCTTGTCATCTTCAAAATCGGGAGGTTGCTCCACATATACCTCCTCTTGGATGTACCCATTGAGAAATGCACTCTTCACATCCATTTTATATAGCTTGATATTACGAGCACAAGCATAGGCAAGTAAGATCCTAATTGCTTCCAATCTTGCAACCGGGGCATAAGTTTCACCAAAGTCAAGACCCTCTATTTGTATGTAACCTTAAGACACTAGTCTTGCTTTGTTCCTTACTACTATCCCATCTTGATCTTGCTTGTTGCGAAAGACCCATCTTGTTCCAATGACATTGTGATCCTTAGGCCTCTCAACTAATTCCCATACTTCATTTCTCTTGAAGTTGTTGATCTCTTCATGCATTGCATTTACCCAATCCAGATCTCTCAATGCTTTATCAATGTCCTTGGGTTCTTTCATTGACACAAAAGAAGAGTGAGCACAAAATGATGCCAATCTTGATCTAGTTTGAACTCCCCTTTGTATGTCACCAATGATAGAATCCAATGGATGGTCTCTTGCAATGTTAGTTGGTTGAAGTACTTGGACTTTATTGCTTGGATGTTGATGTTGATCATGAGTTGGAGATGATGAACTAGCCACTTGTTGATCTTGTTACACTTGAGATAATGTACTAGCTTGATTTTGCATTAGAGAACCACTAGCTTGTGTAATTGGACTTTGGAGCACTTGATCTTTGTTGTCATCCACATCAATCACTTGCTTTGGCCTAATATCCCCAATATCCATTTCTTTCATAGCATTGGTCAATTGAGTTCCTCTCACATCATCCAAGTTATCTTCTTCATTTTGAGAGCCATTTGTTTCATCAAATTCAACATCATGAACTTCTTCAAGTAAACCACTAGCCAAATTCCAAACTCTATAAGCTTTGCTAGTAGTGGAGTACCCAAGTAAGAATCCTTCATCACATTTCTTCTCAAACTTGCTCAATCTAGTGCCCTTCTTTAAGATGTATCATTTGCAACCAAATACCCGAAAGTATGCAATGTTGGGCTTTCTTCCATTTAAGATCTCATATGGTGTCTTCTCTAGAAACTTGTGGCAATAGAGGCGGTTGCTATAGAAGCAAGCCGTGTTAATTGCTTCGGCCCAAAATGAATGACTCACATTGTACTCATTCAACATTGATCTTGCCATATCAATTAATGTTCTATTCTTCCTCTCAACTAAACCATTTGATTGAGGTGTATACTTGGCCGAGAATTGATGCTTGATTCCAAGCTCATCGCATAGCTCATCAACTCTTGTGTTTCTAAACTCACTTCCATTGTCACTTCTTACTTTCTTGATTGTGGTCTCAAACTCATTTTGCACTCTTTTGATGAACTTCTTGAATATGTCAAATACATCACTCTTGTCCATAAGAAAGAATACCCATGTGTATCTAGTGAGATCATCCACAATCACAAAGCCATACTTGTTGCCACCAATGCTTGTGTATGTAGTTGGGCCAAATAGATCCATGTGCAACAACTCAAATACCTTAGAAGTACTCATAATGCTCTTTAATGGATGAGTGTTGTCCACTTGCTTTCCGGCTTGACATGCACTACATAGCTTATCCTTCTCAAATGTGACATCCTTCAAGCCTCTAACTAAGTCATGCTTTACTTACTTGTTCAATTGCTTCATGCCAACATGACCAAGTCTTCTATGCCATAACCAACCCATACTTGATTTGGTGAGCAAGCATGTTGAAAGTTGAGTGTCACTAGCATTGAAATCAACCAAGTATAGATTCTCATATCTAAAGCCTTTGAAGATCAAGTTAGAGCCATCAACACTAACTATCTCCACATCATCAACACCAAATATGCACTTGAAACCGAGATCACACAATTGAGCAACCGAGAGAAGATTGAAGTTCAACTTTTCAACTAAGAGCACATTAGAAATACTATGATCATTAGAGATTGCAATCCTTCCAAGAGCCTTTACATCACCCTTGCTATTGTCACCAAATGTGATACTATCAATGCCACTATCATTTGATTTGAGAGAGTTGAACATTCTTGAATCACCGGTCATATGTTGAGAGCACCCACTATCAAGCACCCAATGCTTTCCTCCGGCCTTGTCATTTACCTACAAAACAATTTAATGTCTTTTAGGTACCCATACTTGCTTGGGTCCTTGGAGGTTAGTAACTAAGCTCTTTGGTACCCAAATGGCCTTCTTCTTTGGGCCCATAATTGGTGTACCAACAAACTTAGCATGCACACCTTTCTCACCCTTGGTAAGCACATAACAAGAATCAAAAGGAATGTAAGGTACATTAGCATTTTTCTTGTTCTTGTTCATTTTGTTGCAATTAATCTCTAGATGTCCAACTTGCTTGCATCTATTGCAATAACGACCATTGCCCTTCACAAAGCGAGGCTTTAGAGTAGCAAAGGCCGCCTTGCCCTTCTTGGGAGTATAGCCCAAACCCTCTTTGTTAAGAGAGAACCTTTGACTACCCAAGCATTTTAGCAAGCGGGCATCCCCACCATAGGCATTGCCTAATGCGCGGGTGATATCATCCACCTCTCTCTTGAGAGTCTCATTCTCAACCACAAGTGATGAATCACTAGTAGTAGAGATAAAGTTGGTTGTGGTGGATGATGATGAGCTACATGAGGCATTAGTAGGACCAACAAATAAAGAATCATCAATAATATCACATATTAGTCTAATATCACAAGTGACAATCACTTGCTCCTCATTAGCTTCCTTCATGAGCTTCTCCAACTTGAGGTCCTTCTCCTTGATGAGCTCAAGTAGAGTGGAGTGGGCTTCCTTAAGCCTAGTGTGAGCAATTTCAAGATCCTCGTGGTCTTCCTTTATACACTCACGAGAGGCCTCTAGCTCATCAAAGGATTTCCTAAGAGCTTTGAGCTCTTGTTCAATTCCTTTGCACTCCTTACTCTTTTTGAGAGCAACAAGCTCCTCCATCAAGGCATCATTTTCATTGCTCTTGGCAATGAGCTCTTGTTCCAAGATTTTGTATTTCTTGGTTGTCCTCTTGTAGCCCTTGCTCATTTGATCTATTATGCCCAATAGATCATCCTTGGAGTAGTCCTCATCCTCCTCATCATCACTCCTACAATCATCACTAGCACAAGAATCATCATCACTGTCATTATATTTTACCTTTGTAGGCTTGGCCATAAGGCATGTTAATGTAGTGTCGAAGATGGATGGCTTGTTGGAGAGAGCGATGTTTGCAATGGCTCGCCGAGTGGTCTTCTCATCATCACTAGAGCTATCATCATCACTATCGGAGTTATCACTATCCCAAGTGACCACATAGCCACCACCCTTCTTCTTCTTGTTGAATGTGAAGCTCTTCTTTGCTTTCTTCTCCTTCTTGTTCTTCTTCAACTTCAACTCCCCATCATTATATCTTTTATCTTCATAGGGGCACTATACCACTACATGATCGGGGCTATTGCAATTATAGCAAAGCACCTCCTTTGCCTTCATGAAGTCACTTCTCTTTCTTGCACCATAGCCTCTCTTCTTCATGAACCGACCCATCTTTTGCACTAGAAGGCCCATGGTTTCATCATCAAATGGATCATCATCATCAACAACCTTGCTCTTACCCTTAGAAGAAGAAGCCTTGAATGCGGTGGTCTTCTCTTGCTTGACCTTGATTTCGTTCTTCTCATCTTCATCTTCATCATTATCATATTGAGCATCGATCATGACATCTCCAAGCACTTGGTTTGGAGTCACCTTGTCCAAACCCTCTCTTTGGATCATCTTCCTCAAGATAGCAAACTTCTTAGGTAAGTTCATCAAGAACTTATGTGAGAAGTCCTTGTCCTTGACATCTTCTCCTAGGCTCTTGAGATCATTGACAATAACTTGTAGCCTATAGAACATCTCTGGTATGGACTCATCATCCTTCATCTTAAAGCTTGCAAACTTATCCTTGAGCATATAGAGCTTGGCACTCTTTACCGTTGAAGTGCCCTCATATGTTTCCTCTAATCTTGTCCACACTTTACTTGCAATTTCAAGATCCTTGATTTGCTCAAAGACCTTTGCATCAATCCCATTGTAGAGAGTATTGAGAGCCATAGTGTTGCATTGGTTGTTGATGTGATCATTGTTGGTGAGGTTGTCGGGATCAATGATAGCATAATCATGGTGTGTCACCTTCCAAATGTTCTCATGAATAGAGCCAATATATTGTTTCATCATTCTTTTCCAATGATCAAAAGATGTGACACCATCAAAGAATGGAGGCTTGCCCCCGACATGGTTGAACACAACTTGAGCCATCTTACACCGAGGTTGTTAAGCCTTGAAAACAGTGACCACGGCTCCGATACCACTTGAAAGGTCTTGATGGCTAGAGGGGGGTGAATAGCCTTTTAAAATTTTTCTACAAAGACAAGCTAAACAAGTTTATCGATATAACAAATAGCGAGATGCGAGTTTTGCTTAGCCTACGGGGTGTTTGCAAGCCACCTATCCAAAACACAATTCTAGTAGTTGCACTCAACCGCACAAGTCAAACCGAGAAGGTAACTATAACTACAACTAGCAAGCTACACAAAAGAGCTACTCTAGCAAAGCTAACTAGCTAGCAAAGATAACTAAGAAAGTAATGCGGAGTTGAGTTAGGAGAGTTTCACCGAGGGGCGAAGTAATGAGCCAACCAATATGATCAACAATGAATACCAAGATAACCGAACACCGGGATCAATCAATCACAATATGAAAGTGATGACACGAAGATTTATCCTGAGGTTCACGTGCTTGCCGACACGCTAGTCCCCGTTGTGTCCCTCTTCACCACGTGGTTCGGTGGCTAATCGGTCTCACACCGAGCCTCTCAAAAGACGCCACAAGAACCTACCAAATGGCAAAAGGTTGCAATGACACGAGCAATTTACTAACGTTGCCTTTGGCGCTTCGCCGAGGTAGGCACAAACCCCTCACAATCACCGGAGGTGGCCAAGAACAATCACCAACTCTTGCCAACGCCTCCAAGCTGCTCCAAGCCGTCTAGGTGGCGCAACCACCAAGAGAAACAAGAATCCCGCAGCAAATCAACCACCAAGTGCCAACTAGATGCAATCTCACAATGCAAATACACTTGGATCACTCAATCTCACTTCGAATATGCAAAGAAGCAAGAGAGATGAGTGGGAGGGGAGTTGCTTAGCTCAAAGTGCTCACAAGTATGTCAAATGTTCGAGAGAGAGAGAGAGCCTTAAGCTGGCCAACGAGTATTTATAGACGTACCCCTTCGAATAGAGCCGTTAGAAACTCAAACAGCCGAAATCGTGCCGACCGGACGCGCTGGTCCAACTGACCGGACGCGCAATGGCACATTCTTGAAATTGATTCCAAAATCCTTCAATGTTGCCTTCATCCACAAGATTTGTGCACAACAACTACCCGCGGCAATGTATTCAGCTTCGGCGGTAGATAGTGCAATACTATTTTGCTTCTTAGATGACCATGAGACAAGTGATCTTCCCAACAATTGACAAGTCCCGAAAGTGCTCTTTCTCTCCACTTTGTCACCGACATAGTAGAAATCCGAATATCCAACTAGCTCAAAGCTTGCACCTTTGGGATACCATAATCCAACATCTTGTGTATGCTTCAAATACCTCAAAATTCTTTTTGTTGCTTTCAAATGACTTTCTCTTGGTGAGGCTTGAAATCTTGCACACATGCATACACTAAACATTACATCGGGCCTTGATGCCGTCACATAGAGTAGACTACCAATCATCGATCTATATAGCTTTTGATCCACCATGTTGCCACTCTTGTCACTATCCAAACTTCCACTAGTGCCCATTGGGGTTGTAATACTCTTTGCATCTTCTATGCCAAACTTTTTGAGCATATCTTTGATGTACTTAGTTTGGCTCACAAATGTACCTTCTTTCATTTGTTTGATTTGAAGTCCAAGAAAGAAACTAAGTTCACCAATCATTGATATTTCAAATTCCTTTGCCATCATTTTCCCAAACTCATCACAATAATCTTGATTGGTTGAACCGAATATGATATCATCAACATATATTTACAACACAAACAAGTCTTTCCCAATTTTCTTGGTGAAGAGAGTAGTATCCACTTTGCCCATGATAAATCCTTTGGATAGCAAGAAGTCCCTCAATCTTTCATACCATGCTCTAGGTGCTTGCTTCAATCCATACAAAGCTTTTCTCAATTTGTAGACATGATTGGGTTTCTTGTCATCTTCAAAATCGGGAGGTTGCTCCACATATACCTCCTCTTGGATGTACCCATTGAGAAATGCACTCTTCACATCCATTTTATATAGCTTGATATTATGAGCACAAGCATAGGCAAGTAAGATCCTAATTGCTTCCAATCTTGCAACCGGGGCATAAGTTTTACCAAAGTCAAGACCCTCTATTTGTATGTAACCTTGAGACACTAGTCTTGCTTTGTTCCTTACTACTATCCCATCTTGATCTTGCTTGTTGCGAAAGACCCATCTTGTTCCAATGACATTGTGATCCTTAGGCCTCTCAACTAATTCTCATACTTCATTTCTCTTGAAGTTGTTGATCTCTTCATGCATTGCATTTACCCAATCCGGATCTCTCAATGCTTTATCAATATCCTTGGGTTCTTCCATTGACACAAAAGAAGAGTGAGCATAAAATGATGTCAATCTTGATCTAGTTTGAACTCCCCTTTGTATGTCACCAATGATGGAATCCAATGGATGGTCTCTTCCAATGTTAGTTGGTTGAAGTACTTGGACTTGATTGCTTGGATGTTGATGTTGATCATGAGTTGGAGATGATGAACTAGCCACTTGTTGATCTTGTTACACTTGAGATAATGTACTAGCTTGATTTTGCATTAGAGAACCACTAGCTTGTGTAATTAGACTTTGGAGCACTTGATCTTTGTTGTCATCCACATCAATCACTTGCTTTGGCCTAATATCACCAATATCCATTTCTTTCATAGCATTGGTCAATTGAGTTCCTCTCACATCATCCAAGTTATCTTCTTCATTTTGAGAGCCATTTGTTTCATCAAATTCAACATCATGAACTTCTTCAAGTAAACCACTAGCCAAAATTCCAAACTCTATAAGCTTTGCTAGTAGTGGAGTACCCAAGTAAGAATCCTTCATCACATTTCTTCTCAAACTTGCTCAATCTAGTGCCCTTCTTTAAGATGTAGCATTTGCAACCAAATACCCGAAAGTATGCAATGTTGGGCTTTCTTCCATTTAAGATCTCATATGGTGTCTTCTCTAGAAACTTATGGCAATAGAGGCGGTTGCTATAGAAGCAAGCCATGTTGATTGCTTCGGCCCAAAATGAATGACTCACATTATACTCATTCAACATTGATCTTGCCATATTAATTAATGTTCTATTCTTCCTCTCAACTAAGCCATTTGATTGAGGTGTATACTTGGCCGAGAATTGATGCTTGATTCCAAGCTCATCACATAGCTCATCAACTCTTGTGTTTCTAAACTCACTTTCATTATCACTTCTTACTTTCTTGATTGTGGTCTCAAACTCATTTTGTACTCTTTTGATGAACTTCTTGAATATGTCAAATACATCACTCTTGTCCACAAGAAAGAATACCCATGTGTATCTAGTGAGATCATCCACAATCACAAAGCCATACTTGTTGCCACCAATGCTTGTGTATGTAGTTGGGCCAAATAGATCCATATGCAACAACTCAAATACCTTAGAAGTACTCATAATGCTCTTTAATGGATGAGTGTTGCCCACTTGCTTTCCGAGGGGCGAAGTAATGAGCCAACCAATATGATCAACAATGAATACCAAGATAACCGAATACCGGGATCAGTCAATCACAATATGAAAGTGATGACACGAAGATTTATCCCGAGGTTCACGTGCTTGCGGCACGCTAGTCCCCGTTGTGTCCCTCTTCACCACGTGACTCGGTGGCTAATCGGTCTCACACCGAGCCTCTCAAAAGACGCCACAAGAACCTACCAAATGGCAAAATGTTGCAATGACACGAGCAATTTACTAATGTTGTCTTTGGCGCTTCGCCGAGGTAGGCACAAACCCCTCACAATCACCGGAGGTGGCCAAGAACAATCACCAACTCTTGCCAACGCCTCCAAGCTGCTCCAAGCCGTCTAGGTGGCGGCAACCACCAAGAGAAACAAGAATCCCGCAGCAAATCAACCACCAAGTGCCAACTAGATGCAATCTCACAATGCAAATACACTTGGATCACTCAATCTCACTTCGAATATGCAAAGAAGCAAGGGAGATGAGTGGGAGGGGAGTTACTTAGCTCAAAGTGCTCACAAGTATGTCAAATGTTCGAGAGAGAGAGCCTTGAGCTGACCAACGAGTATTTATAGACGTACCCCTTCGAATAGAGCCGTTAGAAACTCAAACAGCCGAAATCGTGCTGACCGGACGCGCTGGTCCAACTGACCGGACGCGCTGGTCCAACTGACCAGACGCGCCGGTCGCCCAACGACTAACTCGTGAAGTACTGACCGGACGCGCTGGTCCAACTGACCGGACGCGCTGGTCGCACAATGGCTAACTGCGAATCAACGACCGGACACGCCTGACGCGCAGACCGGACGTGCTGTAAACGACCGGACGCGCTGGTCCCGTGACTGACCGGACGCGCTGGTCAAGCCTGAGCAGCGCACAACTAAACAGTGACCGGACGCGCTGAGGAACTGACCGGACGTGACAGTGCCAGCGTCCGGTTAGAGTCCAGTAAGCTCCTTGAACGACCGGACGCGTCCGATCGTCAGTGACCGGACGCGCTGCACGTCCGATCATCAACCTGAAATACGCGCAGACGCTGAACACTGACCGGACGCGTCCGGTCATGCAAAGACCGCGTCCGGTCACCTCTGTGACCTCCGTTTGCCTCCGTTTCTTTTTCGAACTTCCGGCGTAGTGGAAAATAGTCGTTTCAACTTCTCGAAAACGCCTGAATCCCGCCGAGCAAGCTCGGCGGGAGGGAGAGAGGAACCCAAACTCTCTCTACCGCTCAAACTCCACCGCCTTCGCAAACGTGCTAACACCACCAAGTAATCTCGTCATGTGTGAGTGTGTTAGCATTTTCATAATCATTTTTCGAGGCGATATTAGTTCTATCCAAATGTATATGATTATGAAATGCACACCTAGAGGCACTTAGGAGTTTAATAGCCGCGTCATTCCCCTATTTATAGTACGGCTATCTGTCCTATAATGTAACCACACCCACTAGGTGTCTTGGTTACTAAAACACAACCCTTAAGCATATACCTTTGCCTTGATCACGTAGGGTTGCATCCAAATCCAAGTGTGGCCATCATGATCACCATGTCCATCTTGCAACCAACCTTGGAATGTACGAATCCTCATATGCTACATACAACTTAGACATAGGATTAGTACTTAGGTATTATCACTAATTACCAACACCAAACATAGGACTTTCACCATGATAATACAACATGTTTAAATAATTAAAAATTTTTGATACCAGACATCATGTCATCCTATTGCTGAATTTTCTTACCGACCCACCACATTTCTCCACCAACCCACCTGCCCACTGATTGCTTTCTTCTCCACTTATTGTCGAAGACTCCGCTGACCGCTGCCTCTCCATGGATGGATGCTCCAAGGTCACCGCGGGCCATGGAGACTGGGGGAGGGGTGTTATGCCTTTTATACTCTACTTCCTTGCGACCACTGCCTAAGTTATTCGCGTTGACTTCGATGGTATTCTACTCCTTGCTTCCGTGCCATTTGCATCACACACACCATTATTACCACTATAGCTAGCATTTTTTAATTCGGTATTTCCCAGAGGCGGTCCAGAAGATGCCTTCCCGCCTCTTCTACCGAAAACACCTCTGTTGTCCTTATTGAGCTAGCGCAAACTATTTGCCTCTTTTCTCTCCTCCTTGAAAAAATTGAAATTAAAAATTTATCCTTATGATGTTAAGTGAGTTTCACCTGAATGCTACCGTATCGAGTTATGCTAGATCGTTCTTTCAGGCGATGTGTACTGCTAAAATGTCATTTGAGTTTATAGGCCTCATTTTATCATTTTGGGCAACAAAACTGATATGAAGTTCCCGTTTTGCCCCTACCTCTTTCTTTCCTCGTTCTCGTTCTCGTTCTCGTTCTCGTTCTCGCTCCGTCGTTCGTCTCCCTCCCTCTCTCGGCACACCGCCACCCACAGCTAGGCCGGCCGCGAAGCCCCGCCTCTGGCCCGCCCCCTGAGCGCCGCCTCTCCGCCGGCCCCTAGCCCCGTTTGCGTCGGCGTGTCCGGCAGGAAGGACACGATCTTCATGTCCGGCGTCGATCTTCGTGCGAGCGGCGAGCCACTACGTTGCGCTGCCCGTGTCGGCTACGGCGTCCAGGCACTCGTTGTGCACGCCGACGATGAGCTCGGAGCCGGTTCGGGCGAACGCGTGCAGCACGGTGGGGTCGGCGTCGTACATCCGCATCCGCACGCCGATGCCGATGCCAGCCAGCAGCGGCATGACAGACTGCGGCGCCGGGAGGTTGTTCCAGGTGGCGGCGGGGCTGGGGGCGGACCGGCAGGCGAGGCCTATTGGCGGGCGGTGCTGTGAGTTAGGGCGGGGTGGCGGTGTTGGTGGTAGCGGCGGCGCCCTGCAACGGGAGGGAGAGGATGAGGTGATTTGAGGCAGGAGGCGAAACGGGAACTTCAGGTCAGTTTGCTAGCCAAAAAAGATTAAATGAGGTTCAAAATTCCGAAATGGCATTTCAGCTTGTTGTGCACCCCTTCATAAGGCCGATCTCGCGAAGCCCAAAGTTTGATTGTATTCGGGTGAAGCCCATTTACCATAAATAAGAACAAATTTCTAACTCTTTTTTTTGTTTGGGTGTGTGGAGTACTTGTATTTGTATTTCACACGGGACTCACTTACGCTGATGTAGTTTAGCTGGTAAATAAGGGTAAAAACATTATTGGGTGAAATGGCACATTGCATCCATGATTAAATTTTGCTTTCTATCTTATCCATACAGCACGAAGTATCCAAACATCAAACCTTACACACACTAGGCATTGTATCTTGAACAATTTGTGTATACAGCATTGCTATTTTCTAGTAATGGATGAAAATGCATTAAGATAGGATGCCAATGTACGATTCAATGATCTGAGATAATTAGACATTTTTGAATAAGGCCATGACACGTTTGTATACGGAAAGGGTTAAAAAAAGGTTAAGTTTATTACACCATAGTAGATAACAATAACTCATATCAGTTGCATCACACAAGCACTATAGTTTTATCCTGCCAGGTATCTTGCACTTACTTCTTGTTTTTGGATCCATTCTTTGGTGCCTGTAAACCCATACAACATAACTTGAAGTTGAACAGCAGTGCAGGGATAACCGAAGCCTAGGAAAAAATAAAAGGGATATGGACGTTTATAAGAAGCATGTATTCTAATAGACTGCCTAATATTTTCAGATTGTGTGACATTCTGTAAAAGACCCAAATGCTTTAAAAACTATATCATGTTGTAAAAATTTGATCTGCATTTCCTTCTGTAAGCAATAAAACACGGCTCTTTTGGGAGTTACCTTGACGAAAAAGGTAAAATATAATCTCAATAATAACTCTGCATAGGGAAAACTTATCCTTCTGCTTATAATTATTTTTTTTCATATTACAAGAACCACTGTAGAATGGGAAAATCACTATCTTAAATTTAAGTCTACGAGAATGTGGAATAAGGGGTGTTTAGTTCCTCCCCAAAAAATTTTCAACCCATCACATCGGATGTTTGGACACATGTATGGAGTATTAAATGTAAACGAAAAAATAACTAATTACACAGATTGCGATAAATTTGCGAGACGAATTTTTTTTAGCCTAATTAATCCATGATTTGACAATGTCGTGCTACAGTAACATGTGCTGATGACGGATTAATTAGGCTTAATAAATTTGTCTCGCTTTTTCCAGACGAGTTATGTAATTAGTTTTTGAGTAAAGTGCATTAGCGGTCCCTAAACTTACGCGGTTGTGTCATCCCGGTCCCTAAACTCGCAAATCGACCATTTAGGTCATCAAACTTGTTCATCTGTATTATCTCGGTCCCTAAACTTATTCGGCTGTGTCATCCCGGTCCCTAAACTTGAAAATCGACCGTTTAGGTCCTCAAACTTGTTCAGTTGTGTCATCCCGGTCCCTAAACTTGGTTTTGGATCTCATCTGGGTCCAAACTGAGCGATTTTAAAACTTGATATCAAACAATAATTCATAACTTTTTCATATGAACTCAAATGAGGACAAACTTTATATCAAAATTATAGCCCTCGACGCGATCTACAACTTTGTAGTTGAAAAGTTTTTGAATTAAAACTGTTTAGAGTCCCAAAATATTGTTGTATGTTTATAGATTTTGAAATTTCAAATTTCAAATTATCAAACAATCTTGGATATTGATATGGTCTATATGAAAGTTATAGTTCTCGATATTATCTACAACTTTGTAGTTGAAAAGTTTTTTTATTTGAAGTCGTTTATTATTTCAAAATTTAATTGTAAGTTTACAGATTTTGAAATTGAAAATTCAAAATTATCAAATAATCTTGGATATTGAAATGGTCTATATGAAAGTTATAGTTCTCAATATTATCTACAACTTTGTAGTTAAAAGTTTTTTATTTGAAGTCGTTTATTATCTCAAAATTTAATTTTAAATTTTTAAATTTTTAATTTTTTTAAAATTTAAAATTAAATTTTGGGATAATAAACGACTTCAAATAAAAAACTTTTCAACTACAAAGTTGTAGATAATATTGAGAACTTTAACTTTCATATAGACCATATCAATATCCATGATTGTTTGATAATTTGAAATTTGAAATTTCAAAATCTATAAACATACAATAATATTTTGGGACTCTAAACAGTTTTAATTCAAAAACTTTTCAACTACAAAGTTGTAGATCGCGTCGAGGGCTACAATTTTGATATAAAGTTTATCCTCATTTGAGTTCATATGAAAAAGTTTTGAATTATTGTTTGATATCAAGTTTTTAAATCGCTTAGTTTGGACCCAGATGAGATCTAAAACCAAGTTTAGGGACCGGATGACACAACTGAACAAGTTTGAGGAACTAAATGGTCGATTTGCAAGTTTAGGGACCGGGATGACACAGCCGAATAAGTTTAGGGACCGAGATGACACAGATGAACAAGTTTGAGGACCTAAATGGTCGATTTGCGAGTTTAGGGACCGGGATGACACAATCGCGTAAGTTTAGGGACCGCTAGTGCACTTTACTCTTAGTTTTTTTTATTAGTATCCAAACACCCCTTCCGACATCCCTTGAAACATCCGATATGACACCCCAAAAAATTTCATCCCACCAACTAAACACCCCCTAATTAGTGCTACATTTCAATGTCTAATGAAAACAGTTTCTTTTGGACATTCCAATTCTCCTTTGAAAATGATATATAGTTCCTGCTGTGATTCTGGTTTTTAGGAGAATTGCATGCGTGACCTAGCCGTAGTGTTTAGATAATGTGTCATGTGTGGACGGACGTACGCAAGGCGCAGGCGCGCCCGCGACGTACGCCGCGCGGCTGAGCGTGCAGAGCGCGCGGTCCACCAGCCCGAAGGGGCAACTTCCAGTGGCTAGAAATCAGGGATTGGATTAGAGGCTGTTTTGGTTAGTCCTATAATTAGGGGAATTCCTTCCATAGTTGGTTGAGCCATTGGCTATTTATTCCTGTAAGCAGGGAAGAATGAATTAAGCAAGATTAATCTCCTATTCTCTTCTTCCTCCACGCCTCCTAAGCCCAGCCGGTTGAGAGGGGTATAACCTCCGCCCTGGAAGACTCAGCCGGAGACTACGAGCTTCGTAGTCGAGGGCCAGCTACCTTAAACTACAGTGCCCCTGACAACCTGGTATCACGGTCTCGTCGATCCTCTCCCACCCGCTCCTCCCGTTCCTCTTCCGCCGCCGCCCAGCTCGATTCCGCCGCACCCCCATCGCCCTCCTCAGCCGCGTCCGTCTCCCTCGCGCCAATCATGGCCGAGCCCTCCGCAGTCGACCTCATGGCAGCCATCAAGGCCCTCACCGACGACATGGCTACCATGAAGGCCGATATGGCCTCGCTGAAGAAGGAGAAGTCAGAGTCGTCCGCCGGCGGCGGCGGTGGCGATCGCCGCGCGGAAGGTCAGCACCCTGACTCAAGATGGCAACGGGTACGCACCCGACGGGTAGTGCTCACCCGTACCCGTACCTGCACCCGCAAAATTTTACCCGTCGGGTTACCCGTACCCGCATGCGGGTAAAAAAATAGTTCCATACCCGTACCCGATAACATACCCGAAAATTACCTAAAAATATCAAATAGTCACATGCAAAAATAAATAATTCTAAGCTTCCAACAAGTTACAAACATGCTAACAAATATTATTAGCATCATTATAACAAAGACAATCTACTAGAAATATAGTGGATGTCTCAATGGGCCAAATTCATGACTTATATGCGCTAAAATAACTGAGGTTGGCTAGTTATTTTTGCGGGTATGTCTTACCCGCGGGTATGCGGGTATGGGTAGTATACACCCGCACCCGCATACCCGATGGGTATAGGATTTTGCCCAATAACATACCCACGGGTAGAAAATTCATTCCATACCCGCCTCTTTATCGGGTAATACCCGTCGGGTACTCGGGTTTCGGGTACCCGTTGCCATCTCTAACCCTGACTACTCGCCAAAGCACAAGAAGTGGGATTTCCCACGCTTCGACGGCACCACCGACCCCATGCTCTTCCTCAACAAATGCGACTCCTACTTCCGCCAACACCGTACCATGGCGGAGGAACGCGTGTGGCAGGCTTCCTACCACCTCGACGGCGTCGCGCAGCTGTGGTATACCCAGCTCGAGGAGGACTCCGGCACGCCCACCTGGGCGCGCTTTAAGGAGTTCCTCAACCTGCGGTTCGGGCCGCCGCTCCGGTCAGCGCTGCTGTTCGAACTCACCGAGTGCCGGCGCACGGGCACCGTCGAGGAGTACTCCAACCGTTTTCAGGCGCTCCTGCCTCGTGCGGGTCGGCTGGACGAGGAGCAGCGCGTCCAGCTCTACACCGGCGGTCTGCTGGCGCCGTTCAGCCACGCCGTTCGCCTCCACAACCCCGACTCGCTCGCCGCGGCCATGAGCATCGCGCGCCAGATCGAGCTGATGGAGGCCGAGCGCCCGATGCCGCCTGCGCCACGCGTGCCTGCGCGGGGCATCCTGCCTGCGCCCGCTCCCCGGGCCGCCCTGCCGCTACCACCCCAGCCGCTGGCACTGCCTGCACCCCCGGCGGCCGTGCAGCCGGGCCGCGGTGACGGAAATCGCCGCCTCTCGCCCGAGGAGATGGCTGAGCGCCGCCGTCTCGGTCTCTGTTTCAACTGCAACGAGAAATACACTCGCGGCCATAACCGTTTTTGCAGGCGCATCTTCTTCCTAGAGGGTGTCGAGATTGACGATGTCGCGAACGAGGCGCCGGCGGCCGCGCCAGACGCCGAGGCCCCCTGCTTTTCCCTTCAGGCCGTGGCTGGGGTCCCTGTGGCGGGTACCATGCAGATCCGCGTGGTCCTCGGCGCCGCAGCCCTCGTCGCTCTCCTCCACTCCGGCAGCACGCATAACTTCATCTCGGAGGCCACGGCCCGGCGTTTCGGCCTTCCTCTGCGCCAGCGCCCCCGCCTCACCGCCTTGGTCGCGAACGGCGAGCGCGTCACCTGCGACGGCGTCATCCGCGACGCCCCCCTGCTCATCGACGGCGTCGCGTTCCCGGCTGACCTCTTCGTCATGCCGCTGGCCGGGTACGACGTCGTCCTGGGGACACGGTGGCTGGGCGCGCGTGGGCCCATCGTCTGGGACCTCGGCAGCCGGCGCATGACGTTCCAGCACCAGGGGCGCCCAGTCTCCTGGACAGGCGTCGCCTGCCCTTCAGCACCGTCTCTGGGCGCCACCTCGGAGGCCGGCCCTCTCCTCGACGCACTGCTGCACGCGTACGGGGGGCTCTTCGCGGATCTGGCGGGTCTGCCCCCCAAACGCGCGCACGACCACCGCATCACCCTGAAGGCCGGCGCCCAGCCCGTCGCCGTACGGCCCTATCGGTACCCGGCGGCGCACAAGGACGAGTTGGAGCGGCAGTGCGCCGCTATGATCGAGCAGGGGATCGTCCGCCGCAGCGACTCGCCCTTCTCGTCGCCGGTCCTCCTCGTCAAAAAGCCGGACGGTTCGTGGCGTTTCTGCGTCGACTACAGGGCGCTCAATGCGCTCACCGTCAAGGATGCCTTTCCGATCCCGGTGGTTGACGAGCTCCTCGACGAGCTCTATGGCGCTAAGTTCTTCACCAAGCTGGACCTCAGGTCCGGGTACCATCAGGTGCGGATGCGGCCGGAAGATGTTCACAAGACGGCGTTCCGCACCCACGATGGCCTATACGAGTTCCTGGTGATGGCATTCGGGCTATGCAATGCTCCGGCAACGTTCCAGAGCCTGATGAATGACGTGCTCCGACCGTTTCTCCGTCGTTTCGTCCTGGTATTTTTTGATGATATCCTTATATACAGCAGGACATGGGCAGATCACCTCCGTCATCTTCGGGCTGTCCTCGACGAACTGCGACGCCACCAGCTCTTCGTCAAGCGATCCAAATGTTCCTTTGGAGCCCCCTCCGTCGCCTACCTCGGCCACATCATCTCTGCGCAGGGGGTGGCCATGGACCCGGCCAAGGTGCAGGCGATCCACGACTGGCCGGCTCCGCGCTCGGTGCGGGCAGTACACGGCTTCCTCGGTCTGGCGGGCTACTACCGCAAGTTCGTCCACAACTACGGGGCACTTGTTGCACCACTGTCGGCGCTCCTCAAGAAGGAGGGTTTCTCCTGGGACGATGCGGCAGCCTCGGCGTTCGCGGCTCTCAAAGCCGCCATCACGGCCGCCCCCGTCCTCGCCATGCCGGACTTCACCAAGCTGTTCACCGTCGAGTGCGACGCGTCGACCGTCGGGTTTGGGGCGGTCCTGACTCAGGAAGGCCACCCGGTCGCCTTCTTCAGCCGGCCAGTGGCGCCCCGCCACCGCGCGCTGGCCACCTACGAGCGCGAACTTATCGGCCTCGTCCAGGCCGTACGGCACTGGCGGCCGTATCTCTGGGGGCGGCGCTTCCTCGTCAAGACGGACCACTACAGCCTGAAGTATCTCCTCGACCAGCGCCTCGCCACGATCCCTCAACACCACTGGGTCGGCAAGCTCTTGGGCTTCGACTTCTCGGTGGAGTACCGCTCCGGCGCCACTAACATCGTCGCTGACGCCCTCTCCCGCCGCTACACCGAAGAGGGGGAGGTCATGGCGCTCTCGGCGCCCCGCTTTGACCTCGTCGATCGTCTGCGCCATGCCCAGGCCACCGACCCGGCCCTGGTCGTCCTCTACACCGAGGTCCGTGCGGGCACCCGCGCTGCCCCCTGGGCGCTGGTGGATGGCATGGTCACCTACGACGGCCGCCTCTACATCCCACCCGCGTCGCCGCTACTCCAGGAGGTCGTGGCAGCCGTCCACAACGATGGCCACGAAGGCATCCACCGCACTCTCCATCGACTTCGGCGAGATTTCCATTTCCCCAACATGCGCCGCATCGTGCAGGAGTTCGTGCAGGCCTGCCGTACCTGCCAGCAGTACAAGTCGGACCACCTCCGGTCGGCGGGGCTGCTGCAGCCGCTACCATTGCCATCCGCGGTTTGGGCTGACATCGGCATCGACTTCATCGAGGCGCTGCCCAAGGTGCAGGGCAAGACAGTAATCCTCTCCGTGGTGGACCGCTTCAGCAAGTACTGCCACTTCGTCCCGTTGGCACACCCCTACACCGCGGAGTTCGTCGCCCAGGCTTTCTTCGCCGACATCGTTCGCCTCCATGGTGTCCCCCAGTCCATTCTCTCGGACCGCGATCCGGTGTTTACGTCGGCATTCTGGCAGGAGCTTCTGCGGCTCACTGGGACAAAGCTCTTCATGTCATCCGCCTTCCATCCGCAGACGGACGGACAGACCGAGGCCGCCAACCGCGTCATCGTCATGTACTTGCGCTGTTTCGCCGGTGACCGTCTGCGCCAGTGGCTCAGGTGGCTACCATGGGCGGAGTACATCTACAACACCGCCTACCAGTCCTCTCTCCGCGACACGCCGTTCAGGGTGGTCTACGGCAGGGATCCCCCGACCATTCGCTCCTATGAGCCGGGCGAGACTCGGGTGGCCGCGGTGGCTCAGGAGATGGAGGAGCGCGCTGCCTTCCTCGACGACGTCCGCTATCGCCTGGAGCAGGCTCAGGCGGCACAGAAGCGCATCTACGACCGGCACCATCGCCCGGTGTCCTTCCAGGTCGGCGACTGGGCTTGGCTGCGCCTTCGGCAGCGCGCTGCGGCGTCCCTCCCCAACGCGCCCAAGGGGAAGCTCAAGCCTCGCTATATCGGGCCGTATCAGGTCCTGGAGTTGATCAACGAGGTGGCTGTCCGCCTCCAGCTGCCCCCCGGAGCGCGGCTGCACGACGTGTTCCACATCGGCGTCCTCAGGAAGTTCGTCGGAACACCGCCGGCTACCCCTCCACCACTACCCCCACTACGGCACGGGGCTGCGGTTCCTGCACCAGCCAAGGTCGCCAAGGCCCGGATCGCCAGGGGCGTGCGCCAGCTGCTCGTCGAATGGCAGGGCGAGCCGCCATCTGCTGCTACCTGGGAGGATCTGGATGACTTCCGCTCTCGGTTTCCGGCTTTTCAGCTCGAGGACGAGCTGGACTTCGAGGCGGGGAGAGATGTCATGTGTGGACGGACGTACGCAAGGCGCAGGCGCGCCCGCGACGTACGCCGCGCGGCTGAGCGTGCAGAGCGCGCGGTCCACCAGCCCGAAGGGGCAACTTCCAGTGGCTAGAAATCAGGGATTGGATTAGAGGCTGTTTTGGTTAGTCCTATAATTAGGGGAATTCCTTCCATAGTTGGTTGAGCCATTGGCTATTTATTCTTGTAAGCAGGGAAGAATGAATTAAGCAAGATTAATCTCCTATTCTCTTCTTCCTCCACGCCTCCTAAGCCCAGCCGGTTGAGAGGGGTATAACCTCCGCCCTGGAAGACTCAGCCGGAGACTACGAGCTTCGTAGTCGAGGGCCAGCTACCTTAAACTACAGTGCCCTTGACATAATGAGTTAAGCTTTTGAAGTTTCTCATGTGCATTGTTTTTCTTTTAACTTAAATACTCACTCTGGGTGCAAATGTAAGTTGTTCAGAATTGTGCATAAGGATTAAGAAAGTAGATGAAATGACCATATTGCTTTGCCCCTTTTATTTATACCGCATCGGGAAAGGTAGTTCATTTATCTGTGAGTGGTAGCATGGCCAAGGAGAAAAAAAAGATGCATATAGGTTCTGGAATGATTTACATTTAGATAATAGTTGAAAAAGTTAAAACAACCAGGAGGGGTTGGGAGTGGGGGAGACAGAAATTTTCATGAGGGGTGGTGGTTGAACTATTGAGGGTGCAAAATCATTTTTGTTCAACAAATAATGTGGTGAAATACCTAAGAGGGGTGCACCTAGCATAGGTTTTTTTTGGCTCCCCTTGGCCTCTCCTTTCCTCTGCCCCTGAAAACAACCTACATGGATACATCTACAACCGGAGGGAGTATCTGATGTTTTTTTTTTCCCTTGGGGAGGGAAGGTAATCTGGAAAATGGTAATCATAAGAGGGAGAGCCATGCGGCGTATGTCCTCAAAGGCACTTTGGCGTTATCTGAAACCAATATCTCTCTCTGTTAGTTTATCTTGCATGAACGTTTGTGGAAACTACTAGCTTACAAGCATTAGTGACAGCTCAAAAAAAAGTTATTTCTGAAAGGTTTCATGTGTACCGTGGAAAATGTTGCCAACTCAAACACCTTCAATATGTTGTTTGCACGCAAATTCTTCTGGAAGAAAGGTGTCTAAAACTATGAACGGGTTACAGAAAGGTACAAACCACGGCTGTGCATTTTGGAAGTATCATCTATATTCTGTTGAGGGGAAAGCCGCACGCCAAAGTTATTTACTGAGAAACAGCTTCAACACACAATTGTCTGCTTTATGATGGCATCTCCACCCAGGCACCCACCATCACCTCTCTCTCGTGTCTGTTTATTTTCTTGCCCTTTCTGCTCATAAAAATCATTAAGAGTTTATAAACACCCATAGGCATACCAATATGCACATCTATTAATTGGCCAGCGGATCATCTTCCTACTCTTTAGTTATTTATTGTTTGAAAAATATGTCCTGCACCTAGGGAGCTCGTGCACAGTACCAATGCATCTTCATTAAATGTGAATTTCAAAAAGGAAGTAGGAACCTATGAGAGTATTTTTCAAAATTAATAAATGGCTTCTATTATGTTTATACCAAAGGCCAAGGGCAAAATTGGAATGCTAATGATGGTTGGCTGCGTAAGTCTGTCGATTACTTGCGAGAAATGTGAACCTTTGTTTCTGTGCGTGGACATAAAACCAAAAGCTTCTAGCCTCTTTCACGGTACTTGCACTTGCAAGAAATGTGAACTCCTTTTCATTTCTGTATGTGGACGTAACGCCAAAGCATCCAGGCTTTTTCATGGTTGTTGATGTCTTTGCACAGTCCATCACCACCTGTATGCCCTCCTCCCACTCTATATAAGCACATCAACAGCACCGCAATTAGACACAGGCAGCAATTGGAGCCACAAGAACACTTGGGGAGGCAAGTGTGATTTCGATCTTGCAGCCACCTTCGTGTTCTGTTGTAAGTATACATTCCCTTGCCATCTTTATTTGTTAGCTTAATTCGTAATTGGGAAGTATTAGTGGAAAGAGGGTGAGATGCTATCATCTATGCACTCTGCAAATGCATCTGACGTTATACAGGTGGCTTTGTATAGAATTGCTCCATTCTTGCCAACAATATACTGCAAGGTATATGCCTAGTTGCATCAAAGTTCTGTTTTTCATTCTAAAAGCATTTTATTGGCATGTGGATTTTGTCCATGGGGGAAGGAGATCTGCTTTGGTTATTTTGCTTGAGGAGCATTCTTCATGAGTCCAGTTTTATGGAAGTAGTAAATCTCGGTTTGGTCATAAGATATCATATTGTAGCGCAAACATATATTACTTAAATGTTCAATTCATAGTAAATGTTCCCTTGCTGTAAAAGAATTGCTACTCATTTATTTGAGTTGCAGGTGTGTCTAGTAGTTGCAGGAGATATGCAGTTTGCACTAGCATTGGATGCGAACTCAGGTCCTCACCCGATAAGATCTTGTGAGGGTGGTGGGATTGACAGATCGGAACGATTAAGTATTGGGGGCAGCAAGCAGGAGAAAGCTTTGAGGAATAGGTGCTTTGGTGGTAGAGTTGCTGCAACTACACAATGCATTCTTACCTCAGATGCTTGTCCTGAAACTCTTGTAAGTATCCAACTCAATTTTTAATCTTACATGGTGGTTTACTGTACATTTGTCTTTTCAAGGGAAATTTACTGTACTTTTTGTGTTTCGAGGGAGTTCTACTATACTTCTGTTGGACTGATTATTGTAAAGATTTGTTCAAATAGGGTCATCTTAATTGTATGAAATCTGGGAACTGTGGCTTCACTGCATTCAGGAAAAGGGAATTCTTGGTTATTGCACGAATAACTTATGGAAATAGACCTTAGAGTTGCTGCATGATATAACAAATCATTGCTATGATATCTTATAATAGTTCTTTCTACTTCGCATTACATATATAACTGCAACTCTTAGTTGTATTAAAAAAAAAAACCCTGCAACTCTTAGACCACTCACCACCGTAGTCTTTCCTGAATTCTTGTTTAATGGCATGTATAAATGTACTACTTGTGTACTTATCTAGGATTAAGTAATCTAACTCTGGGCCCCATATTTGCAGCATTTTCAAACACAATCCTCTAGAAAAAGTTATGCTGATGCAAACCGTGTATCTGCTATCATTTTGGGTGGAGGCACTGGATCTCAGCTCTTTCCTCTGACAAGCACAAGAGCTACGCCTGCTGTAAGAGATAACACTGAACATCCAACGTTGATTACTCTATTATAGTATTATACAGACTGTACATTTCGAATTTATCTTAGTTTTCTACAATATTTAGTGGATTCTTCTCATTTTCAAGATACACAATTGAACCGCCGCCGCGCCCCTCGCCCCCGCCGCCCGTCCTCGCCGCCACCCGAGCGCGCCGCCGGTGGCCGCGCGGCCGCAAGGAAGGTGGAGGCGGGGCGCTGCTCTGCTCGCTCCTTTTCTCCCCGTCCCTAGCTCGGCCGATTATGGCGCCGCCGTCGCTTTCTGCTCCGGCGTCCGCTGCCCGTGGGCCGTGACCTGCCACTCCCGTGCGCGGATCAGCAATCCCCCGTCTTGGATCCGTTGTTTCGGTGGCTCCTGGGCGGCAGCGACCATCCTCTCTCCCCCCTGCCTGCTGGTGACGGCCATGGCATGGTAGCCGGCGGCGGCTAGCTCCCGCTGTCCCACCGCTGGTCTGGTGCGGCTTCCACCGGATCCGGTGGCCCTGTGGCCAGATCCGGCGGGCCCCAAGTCGATGGGCCCTCCCATGGAGGCATTCCCACGCGTCGACCCGCCGACGCCCGGCTCCTCGCGCGCCAGCCCCTCGATCCGCCGCCGCCGAGCTCTACCGGCTGTCCCTGTGTGGCGTCCCCCGTGCCTGGACCTGTCGTCCCCGTGTGGCGGCGGCCGGCGCCCCTCCCTCTTCCCTAGGTCGACCACGCTCGGTTTCGTCGCCGTGGGCTCCTCCCTTGTCCAGGTGCGGACATTTGCCGGTGCGTGGTGTGGCGACGGCCAGCACCCCCTGCCGGTGCGTGCCTCCCACTGTCGCGGGCGAGTCCGTGAACGGCTCCGCACGGTGTGGCGGCGGCCGGCCGGCACCCCCCACCTGCCGGTGCGCGCCTCCCACCGTTGCGGGTGAGTCCGTGAACAGCTCCGCGCGGTGTGGCGGCGGCCGGCACCCCCTGCCGGTGCGCGCCTCCCACCGTTGCGGACGAGTCCGTGAACGGCTCCGCGCGGTGTGGCGGCGACCGGCCCCCTTGCCGGTGCGCGCCTCCCACCGTCGCGGGCGAGTCCGTGAACGGCTCCGTGCGGTGTGGCGGCGGCCGGCACCCCACACCTGCTGGTGCGCGTCTCCCACCGTCGCGGGCGAGTCCGTGAATGGCTCCGCGCGGTGTGGCGGCGGCCGTCTGCCCCCACCTGCCGTGCGCGCCAAGTTGGTTGCGAAACTGTTGGAGCACAATTTTTTCTGTTTTGCCAAAAATAAATGGATGCCAAGTTGATTTGGCAAACTCTTGGAGATGCTCTTAGAAGTTATTTTTGGTCCAGATGTTCGTAAAGTCGTCACTTTCATACATTTTTTTTATCTGGTGCACTACTTAGGTTCCTGTTGGAGGATGTTACAGGCTTATCGATATCCCGATGAGTAACTGCTTCAACAGTGGTATAAATAAGATATTTGTGATGAGTCAGTTCAATTCTACTTCGCTTAACCGCCATATTCATCGTACATACCTCGGAGGCGGGATCAACTTTGCTGATGGATCTGTACAGGTAGTTTACCTCATCTTGTTGATGTGTAAGTAGGAGTAACTTTGTGTGGAGAGAATAATAAAGAGATGCCAAGATTCTTCTCTAGAAGTTTAGATCCAAAGGCATTGTGGTTCAAAACACTATAGACTTCTACCATTTACGCCATTACTTTGCCTTAATGTTCCATTGAATGGGGCAAATTATTGATCCGTAGTTCCGGACAAGTGATTAAGTGAAAAACTAATTGTTCCAACATGCAGGTATTAGCGGCTACACAAATGCCCGAAGAGCCTGCTGGATGGTTCCAGGGTACAGCAGACTCTATCAGAAAATTTATCTGGATACTCGAGGTAGTTGATATTTTCTTGTTTATGGATGACCATTCACTCATTCTTGTAGCACTGTTACAAAGGGTTCTCCTGTACTTATTTAGGATTATTACAATCACAAAGCTATTGAGCACATTGTAATCTTGAGTGGCGATCAGCTTCATCGGATGAATTACATGGAACTTGTGCAGGTATGGTGTTCTCCTGTTCCTCATGTTTCACGTATGTTATTATTTTGGATTAACCAACTATTTTTGGCATGCATTATTTCCAGAAACATGTTGAGGACAATGCTGAAATCACTATGTCGTGTGCTCCTGTTGATGAGAGGTAAATCAATTGTTTATATCATCGTAATATGAATATGTCATCTAGTTATCCAACACAAGATGCACATGGTCTAATCTGCTTTCCTTTTTTTCCTTTGGGAAGCCGAGCTTCTAACAATGGGCTAGTGAAGTTTGATCATACTGGACGTGTACTTCAATTTTTTGAGAAACCAAAGGGTGCTGATTTGAATTCTATGGTCAGAAATTCCTTGTGTAATCCAGTTCTTTTGTGTTCCTTTGTTTCTTGAGATGACCCTTCTTTTAGTTCTTTCCATGGATCATCTATACCTCGCTTATTCAGAAATGATTATCTATTTTGCTGTAGAATCTGACACCAAAGCTAATAGCTACTGATGTTGCAGAGAGTTGATACCAACTTCCTCAGCTATGCTATAGCTGATGCACAGAAATATCCGTACATCGCATCAATGGGCATTTATGTCTTCAAGAAAGATGCACTTTTAGACCTTCTCAAGTAATCACTTTCCTGTGATTTATTTCTATCCAAGTCCTAGTTTACCTTCTAACAGTGTCAATTCTTAGGTCAAAACATGCTCAATTACATGACTTTGAATCTGAAATCCTCCCAAGAGCTGTAGTAGATCATAGTGTGCAGGTAAGTCTGATCTGTTTGGAGTATGTGTTCTTTAAACTGTAAAGTCTTCATGTCAAAAAGTTGTTTTTCTTTCCAGTTTCCACTTGTTTTTATTTACCAATGCACGATTTATGTATTTTTGCTTCCATGCATCATACAGACTAACAATACACTTTACATATTGTGTTAGGCATGCATTTTCATGGGCTATTGGGAGGATGTTGGAACAATCAAATCATTCTTTGATGCAAACTTGGCCCTCACTGAGCAGGTATTCTGTCATATATGTATTCTGTACTGCATATATATATGCATAGAAAGTGTGTCAGAGCGTCTTAGTTCCATTCTATTGTTCTTCAGTTAACTTATCATTTAACTAGAATCTAAACACAAATTCACCTAATATGTTTCTCTCTTCAGCTTTCCAAGTTTGATTTTTATGATCCAAAAACACCTTTCTTCACTGCACCCCGGTACTTGCCTCCGACACAATTGGACAAGTGCAAGGTATAGGTCTTATGGAGCACAATTGTTACCTCAGAGCAGGAGTTTCGCATACTTGAAGGCTTGTTTTTCTTCTCCGCAGATCAAAGATACATCTATCTCAGATGGTTGCTTACTGAGAGAATGCAGCATCGAGCATTCTGTGATTGGAGTCTGCTCACGTGTCAGCTATGGATGTGAACTCAAGGTACATCTCTGCCAATGTGTATGCTGATGTTTTATACATTCTCTTGCATCGAATTTGATTCGAGTCACCACAATTAGTGCAACTGCAATCTACTCAACACCAGGGATCACAAAATCACACAGAAGTGGTTTCATATAAGATTCTGGACCCGACAGGTTCATCAAAATCCTTTTTGTGTTTTTCTTAAAACTGAAGATTTCTCCAGCTTCTAGTATTGATATAATATTCAATCTGTTTAGCACGTGAACACCCCAATTCTTGTTGTTACTATGCATCCCACCCAACCCCAGAGGCCCAGATTACCACGACATGAATACAAGAAGAATATTGAACCCAGATCTATAGAGTTTCTTCTGTTTTTTGGTACTGTTGCAAATTGGTGGTGCTTCATTTTGTTATTGCGCTTTCTGATGACAACAGGACTGTGTGATGATGGGAGCGGACATATATGAAACTGAAGAAGAAACTTCAAAGCTAGTGTTAGCTGGGAAGGTCCCAGTTGGAATAGGAGGGAACACAAAGATAAGGTGAGCGTGGATGGGACAACATTGTATATGACAACCACGGTAGTTCCCAAATATCACTCTCACTGACACCTGATGGTATCCTCTGATGAATTTTCAGGAACTGTATCATTGACATGAATGCTAGGATTGGGAAGAACGTGGCGATCACAAACAGTAAGGTGAGCGAGCGCACCTACATGGGCGCAGGAACTTGTGTGCTCATCTATCCATTCCAACGCTGGTGTTGTGACCATGGGTTGTTCCACTCTTTGTGACAGGGCATCCAAGAGGCTGATCACCCTGAAGAAGGGTACTACATAAGGTCTGGGATTGTGGTGATCTTGAAGAATGCAACCATCAAGGATGGGTCTGTCATATAAACCGGGTGCGTGTGCGCCTACAAAAACAAGAACCTACAATGGTATACATCGATGGATCGTGTAACCTGTATGGGAATTGGGAAGAGCCGCTTGCCAGTAAGTCCAGCGTTCGGGCGCAAGATGCATTGCCTAGCACGCTGTTCCTTGAACCTTTGGTACTGCTAGTATGTACTGTACTAATAAGCTGCCCTGGAAGTTGCAGCAAACCTTTTATGAACCTTTGTATTTCCGTTACCTGGTTTGGATCAACTCTATCTTTCATCCTATATTACTAAAATTTCCGTGTTTTGCTAATTTGGTGCTGCCTCTGGGATCTGGCTACGATGACCGATGCACTCTTGGCCATCGGTTCAGCTCTGCTCGTTAGATGCAAAGGATTTCAGCCGTGCAGGGCGTCTGTCGTCCTCGCCATACGCTCTTTTTTGCAGAGTGTAGCGGTTGTAGCCCTTGTTTAAGGCCTGGGAACATATACTAATCATTTTGCGTATGCGTATCGACAATTGTAAATGTTAAAACTCGATGGACGGGTTGAGTATTCCGTGGTTCGCCACTTGAAAATCGAGGTGTTGTCTGGCTCCATGTCGATCTCAGTAGTGGGCGGCAATGTAGACAAGCTCCGAAGTTCGAGCAGGGCGTCCTCTCTTCTCCTGTTGCCCAGGGATAAGAGTGAGTTCCGCTGCAATGCGCAGGCGTGCAGAGATCGAAGAGCAAGAGCTACAAGTTCCCATTCGATGTCTCGCTCTACACGAAGTTTTTGGCATATGTGGGCAGTGTCGGACTTTCCATCCGATCGAGGTGTACACGGAATCGATGAAGCTCAATCACGCATGGGTGGTTCCGTCTTTTTTTTTTTTTCATGTGCTCCATCCGTCTAAAAAAAGTGTCATTTTAGAATTTTAGACATCTTATTTGACCATCCGTCTTATTCAAAATTTTTATATAAATATTATTTATTTTGTTATGACTTATTTTATCATTAGAGATAGTTTAATAATAATTTATTTATTTTATAATTTATATAAAATTTTTGAATAAGACGAACAGCAAACACGATGTCTAAAAGTAAAAAAAAAACGAAGAGAGCAGTGCAAACGGTAGCTGGAATCTCGGGGGTAAGTGGGGAGGTTGAGTGTGACCCTGAGTCGGGGGCACCGCTACACATCCTTATCCAGCGAGCCGATCGCATGCGAGGCGTCGTTCTCCCCTAGAAACTTATCCAGCTAGTCCTAAACCTTCAGCAATCTCATCTCTCGCTCGCTACCCTCTCGCTCTGACGACTGTTGGGCCGCCGCCGCCCTAGGCCAGGTGCTGAGGCTTTCGTTGGTCTCTTCGCCGGCAACGAGCGCCCACCAGGTACTCCCACCCCTTCTCTTCCCTTCCCTTATGCTGTGCGAAGCTGAGCACCGAAACCCTAACCTAAAGCTATTTAGCTATTTGACACGCCTCCTAACTTCGAAGTTTTTGCAAAAATTATTGGGTGTACATGTGTACACCCATGTCCCTTTATTGGATCCGCCCCTGCTGGGGTCAACCCGCCCGTTTAATTTTTCTGGCAATGAAGATCGGTGGGCATCGAGGTTTGATCCTCTTCACCGTTTCTTCAAGGACCGACTGTCTTCGCGCTGAAGTTTGCAAACAGAGCAACAGACCTGAAAGTAGCAAGTAGATATTGCTGCGATCTCGATCGTGTTGCTTTCAACTAATCTATGCAGGCAAATCACACCGCACACTCAATGACTAAATATAGAAGAGAAAATAAATAAAATTATAAAAAGCTAGTATTGAACAAAGATTAACAAATTACAGATTCTTCAACAAGGATTTGATAAAAATGTTAGTAAGCCATGCAGTTTAACACCGACTGGATTTGATCAAAATGTTAGCAGATCTCCTACAACAACACTTGTCTCTTGGAACCAGGAGCTATCTACAAAAGCTCGTGAAGAAATATCGAACAATCATAGCCAGTACATGTAACATTTCCTTGCATAAACATGAAAGATTTGGTCAGTGACCACTATCCTCAGGAAGGCTAGTGAAGTCTGCTCTTGAGAGTATTTTCATGCAGCCATTCCTAAATGTGTTCCGACAACCGAGCTTAAACAATGGCCATTGACCTTCTCAGCAATGGAGTCCAACTTGCCAAGAGCCTTCTTTACTCTTTAGTAAGAGCTCACTTGAGATATCTGAGGATTAAAGCTCACAAAACATGTTACCAATATCAATCCGTTAGTGAAGAAAGAACTGTTTCATCGGCTTTGAATAAAAGCTGAACCAAGCGGTCTGTTATCTAATAAAAAAATCAGTTAGGAATGGAAGATAGATACTGTCCAAGTTGAAGGGTTTCCACATTGACATCAGAAAGCTCACATGACTCTGATACAACTAGCATTAATCAAGTAACTGGAAGCTCATTTTATTAGAGATGCATATAGCTGACTCATTGCATTTGACTAGGTGTTGTCGTATTCTTGTAAACCTAATCCTACTCGGCTATATATATGAAAGGTCACACCCTCTGCCCCATTTAGGGTGTGAGGTGTTTCTCCAATTTTCTCTGACTCTGGACACATTTTTTTATCCATCTTCTGCCACTGGCTGAATTCAAGACAACATTACATAGCTACCAAAAACAAGAAATAGCAGACTCTTTCTGTTGCCTGGATACCATCAGCTGAAACTGTCGATGCGTAAATGCACAAGGAGTACATCTTAAGCAAGGATTTGGTTCCAGGACGGTTGTCCACCCTATCACCAAACTCCCGAAAACGCACATCGGCATATGCTGTGAAGTAGTCTCCAAATTTTGCGACCATGCTAGCACTATGATAAGTTGATAACTGAAAGCCTGCCAAAGAAGTATAGTGTATCATCATACTACTACCTAGGAGCAAGACAGAGATGTCACAACCAACAACAAACAGATGCCACGGCAAGAGGAACAATGATTGATTACTGTTGTATTTTCTATTCTTACTTTTATCAATTAATTCATCAGATCGAACAATCCATAGATGGATACACATTACAGGAGCTGAACTGTGCTAACAGCAATGGATGACTAGTTGAGGGCTCATCTAGAAATTGCATAAAAAGGAACAAGAAAGTGTAGCACTGAGGGGAGCCTTCTACAGCTGTGTCTCACCACGGATTAGGATGCGGAGGAGAGTGCTGTGCTCTGGGGCTCTCAACATAAATGGTGCTCATCGTAGCAGCGAGGTGATGTGTCCGGAGCTGAATAGGCAGGACAAAAGGCGAGGGGGCTGCCATCCAGATAGCCGCAAGCAGCGAAAGTGTGTAGTAAATCCTGAGGTCAGCTCTATATTTTTGTTTAATGAATTAGCTTAGACTGGAGGGAGATCACCAAGTCTGGACCAGTTTGATTCCAATTCCATGCTAGATCAGGGATTGATGGCACTTTGCCAATGCCCAGGTGAGCAGCACCTGCTCCCCTTCCCTCTTCTTCCCCTACACTAAGGAAGAAGAAGAGCCGAGCTCTTCTTCAGCGCACACACACACTCTGCTCAGTTTCAGTTCCTGAAACTGTAGACACAAAGAGATGGTGGCAAGAGCTGCCAATTGCATTGCATTTCATTGGTTTATATACATCCTACATGTACCAACTATGGTACTGTCTACCTACTCCTAGTACATGGTATACATCACCTTCTACCAACTATGGATGATGCAATACTACCAACTATAGTACTAGGGATGACCTATTGCCATACTTGCTGCAGTGTTCAGGGCATGGACAGCAGACCTGACCATGCCCTTGACTGACAGAGGTGAAGGAGAGGAGGATCAACAGATTAAGTCTAACAATCTTCCCCTAATCCTGCTGTCCTTACTTGACCTCAATCATGCCAATCATCCCCCTCAGTTCCTGGAACCGAAGCCGACCAAGTGACTTGGTGAGGATGTCAGCGAGTTGCCGCCTGGTATCGACGAACTCGATGACGAGCTGCCCTCCATCGACGCAATCACGAAGAAAGTGAAACTTCACATCTATGTGCTTGCTTCTGTCGTGGAGAACTGGATTCTTTGCCAGCGCAATTGCTGGCTGGTTGTCCACTTTGAGTGCTGGCGGCTGGACCTGGGCTCCGGTGAGCTCTGCCAGCAGCCGCTGCAGCCAGACCACCTGGCATGCCGCCGTGGCTGCTGCGACATATTCCGCCTCACATGTCGACAGCGCCACCATCTTTTGCTTCAAGGATTGCCAGGCAATCGGCGACGATCCGAGGAAGACGAGGACGCCTGAAGTGCTCCGCCACCCATCAACGTCGCCGGCCATGTCCGCATCGCTGAAGACCGTTAGTGCTGCATCTTCCGAGGCCTTAGGTGGTGCTTCGCTGAACACAGAGAGCTGGATGCCCCCGTGCTTGGGAAAGGCGATGCCCAGCTCCGCCGTGCCCTGGACATAGCGGAGCAGCCGCTTGACCGCCGCCCAATGATCCTCCCTTGGGTCCTCCATGAACCGGCTCACGTAGCCCACCGCGAACGCGATGTCCGGCCGCGTGTGCGTGAGCCAGCGCAGCCCGCCGACGACGCTCCGGTAGAGAGTGGCGTCCACCTTCGCCGCGGTGCTCTGCTTCGAGAGCTTGATGCGTTCCTCCATTGGCGTGGCTACCGCCTTGCAGCCCGCCATGCCCGCCTGCTCGAGCAACTTCAGCGCGTAGGCACGCTGCCCTAGCCTGATGACATCCTTCCCCTGCCTCACCTCGATGCCGAGGTAATAGGACAGAGCGCCGAGGTCGCTCATCCGGAAACGCGCCGCCATTTCTTCCTTGAAGCGTCCAATGTCTTCTGCTCGAGCTCCGGTGACGATGAGATCGTCGACGTACACCCCGATGATGAGGTGCTCCTTCCCCCGTCGGCGGGTGTACAAGGCGTGCTTTGTGGCGCACCGAGCGAACCCAAGCTCCGCCATGGTGGCGTCGAGCTTGGCGTTCCAGGCCCGCGGGGCTTGACGCAGGCCATAGAGCGCCTTGCGCAGCCGCAAGACCTTCCGCTCCGCTCCCTTGACGACGAAACCCGGCGGCTGCTTGACGAAGACGGTCTCGGCCAGGTCCCCATTGAGGAATGCAGACTTGACATCGAGATGGTGGACCGGCCAATCCTTAGCCGCCGCAAGCGCGAGCAAGAGCCTGACCGACTCCATGCGAGCGACCGGCGCGAACACCTCCTCGAAGTCCACTCCTTCACGCTGGACGAAACCGCGGGCGACGAGCCGCGCCTTGTGCTTCACCACGGCGCCACGCTCGTCCCGCTTTACCTTGAACACCCATTTGAGCCCGATTAGCCGGCATGCCGCCGGCGGATCGACCAGCTCCCATGTGTGGTTGTCCTCGATCGCCTTCAATTCTTCAAGCATTGCCTTCCGCCACGCCGCATCGCGCTCCGCGACAACAAACGTGGCTGGCTCTTCTGCGCTCATGAGAAGCAGAGTTTGATCGGCGTCGTCGAGCATCCGCGCCGCCAGTCCTGGCACCGTCGCCTCGCTGACCACATTGTCCACCCGCCGGAATCTGACGTCCTCCCCTTCATGGAAAGCATCCATGAAATCTGAGACATCTGATGGTGGGGATGCGTACTCGATTGTGGCCTCTGCTGCTGGCGTTCCTAGTTCGGGCGAAGCAGGGGATTGCTCCCCAATTGGCCCAGGCGAGCTCAAATGGCCCGCCCCGCCTGGGCTGAGTGGCTCCACTTCTGC
This sequence comes from Saccharum hybrid cultivar R570, assembly GCA_038087645.1. Classification (NCBI taxonomy): domain Eukaryota; kingdom Viridiplantae; phylum Streptophyta; class Magnoliopsida; order Poales; family Poaceae; genus Saccharum; species Saccharum hybrid cultivar. The sequence goes on from JAQSUU010000100.1 coordinate 3,286,372, forward strand.
AGCCGTCGGCTGCTCTGCTTCCGCCACCGTAGGCTCTGGCGCCTGTGCTTCCCCGGCCACCGGCGGCTCCACCACCTCACCATGGCCGCGGATCACCAAGTGTTCCACAACAAACGTGTTGCAGCGTCCACCACCGCCTTGGCCTTCCGCTGCTTCTGGCCCGTCCCAGCTCCATGCCGCAGCCTCATCGAAGACCACGTCCCGGGACACCACCACCTTGCCGCCGACCGGATCGTACAGACGATATGCCTTCGATCCGCCCTCATAGCCGAGGAACACCATGCGCGTGCTTCTGTCCTCCAGCTTGCCGAGGCCTGGCTTGGTGGCCTTCACGTGCCCGATGCAGCCGAAGGTGCGCAGGTACGAGACGTTGGGCTTGCGCTCGTGCCACGCCTCGTACGGCGTCATCCCCTTCAGCGCCTTCGTTGGCGATCGGTTGAGGATGTAGACGGCCGTCGTGACTGCCTCACCCCAGAACGCAGCCGGCATCCCCTTGGCCTTCATCATCGACCTGGCCATCCCGACGATGGTTTGGTTCCGGCGTTCTACCACGCCGTTTTGCTGTGGCGAGTAGGGCGCGGTGAGATGGCGCCCCACCCCCTCATCGACGTAGTACTCAGTGAATTCCGTTGCCGTGAACTCGCCGCCACGATCCGTCCGCAACACCCGAAGCCGCTTCCCCGACTCTGCCTCTGCACGCTGCTTGAAGGTTTTGATGGCGTCCGCCGCGTCGCCCTTGCTGGTCAGCAGTTGCAGCCACATGTAGCGGCTGCAGTCGTCCACCAGCAGGAGGAAGTATTTCCTCCCGCCATGGGTCGCCGGTGTAATTGGCCCGCAGAGGTCCCCGTGGACCAGCTCGAGCTGCGCCGCCGCTCGGTGCTTCGCCGCCTTGGGGAAGGGCAGCCTCCTCTGCTTTCCGGCGAGGCAGCTGTTGCACAGCTCCCCTGCGTGCTCGATGCGTGGCATGCCGGTCACCATCTTCCCCAGCCGGCCTAGAGCTTCAAAGCTCAGATGGCCAAAACGACCATGCCAGAGCCAAGGTTCCTCTGCGTATGCTGCCGCCTGGCACACCGGTTGCTCCACCTTCAAATCGAGAAGATAGAGGCGATTACGGGACCTCGATACCTTAGCTAGGAGTCGGCCGTCCTGGTCCCTGATGCGCAGCACCCCATTGTGTATCAGCACCTCCGCACCGTGCTCATCGAGCTGTCCTAGGCTGACGATGCTCGATTGGAGCTCCGGGATGTAGTAGACGTCCGTGAGAGCGCGGTGCTCACCGTTCTTGCACCGGAAGAGCACGGTGCCACGCCCTCGGATCTGCACCCGGGAGCCATCGCCGAACCTGACGCTCCCGGCGTGCTTCTCGTCCAGCTCGGAGAAGGCGGCGCGGCAGCCCGTCATGTGGTTGCTCGCCCCGGAGTCGAGGTACCACCTTGGCTCCGACTCGTCTCCGGCAGCTCCTAGATGGACCTGCGCACGTGGCTCATCAAGGTGAACGACCGGCGGCACAGACCTCTGCTCCACCTCCGCCGCCACTGCTTCGCTGCTCTCCGCGCAGAACACCCCCATCAGGAGCGCGTGCTCGCCGTCGCTGTCGTCCCTGGCAAGGTGCGCCTCCTCCTTTCCTGGCTTCTTGTTTGGGCATTCCCGTGCCCAGTGCCCGACCTCGCCACACGGCAAGCATTGGGGTCAGAGAATTTCTTCTTCCCCCTCTTCTCCGCCGGCGCCTTGCCACGCTGCTTTCCGCCGTTGCCGCCGCCACGGTCACCACCACCATGACTGGAGCCTTCCCCGGTCTTGCGCTTCTCTTTCATCCGCGCCGACCACTCCTCCTCCATCAGCAGCAGCTTGGGCTTCTTCTCCGTCGGCGCGCGATCCTCCACCGCGCGGAGCCGCCCGGTGACGTCCTCGAGCGACAATGTGGACAAGTCCAGCATCGTCTCGATGGCAGGGCAAGCTGCGCGTATTTGGCCGGCACGACGCGCAGCAGCTTGGCCACGACGTCCTCGTCGTCGACCGGCTTGCCGTAGGTGGCCAGCTGACTTGCGATCGACTGCAGCCGAAGCGCGAAGTCCTCCACGGCCTCTCCGGGCTTGAATCGAAGGTCGTCGAACTCGCGGCGCAGCTGCTGCGCCTTTGCCTTCTTGGCTCGGTCCGAGCCGAGACGGAAGGACGCGAGCATGTCCCACGCCTCCTTCGCCGTGTTCTTCGACCCGATGGCCTCATGGAACTCAGATGGCGTGGACGCCGTGAGCGCCTCCATGACGCCCACCTCCGCATCCTCACAGGCATTGCCGGTCTCCACCGCCGCCCACCACCGCCGCGCGCGCAGCTTCCACTTCATGTGGACAGCCCACTCACCGTAGTTTGTGCGGGTGAGCATCGGCCAGGTGTTGGACCCGCCGACCTCCCTCACCGCGCGCACCTCCACGGCAGGCTGGGATGCCGAGGCCAGCTGCTTCTCCTTGGCCGCTGCTGCAGCTGCCACCGCAGCCGCCTCTGCACCCATCCCTGCGCCCGCTGCAGCCGTTGATGGATAAGTCTCATGTGTGGTTGGTCTTTGTGGGGCTGTGCTGCTCACATGGTCCTTGTGGCTGTTTTTCTGTTTTTAGGACAGCATCTTAGACTAGAGGACAGCATCTTAGAGGACAGCATCTTAGACTAGAGGACAGCATCTTAGCTAGGACAGCACTTTAGCATCTTAGACTAGCATCTTAGACTAGCATATTGGCATATGCTTGGCTGGCTAGCAGCCTATAAATATGTAACCCCAACCCCTCAGGTTGGCATGGCATTGTTTGAGTTTGTGTGAGAAATAAACCAGAAAATTGCCCCAACTCCTAGTGTCATCCTCTCTCGATGAGAGTAAGGATTCAGCTACTACCAACTCCTAGTGTCATCCTCTCTCGATGAGAGTAAGGATTCAGCTACTACCAAGAGTGCGAATCCAGCGACTAACAAGTGGTATCCGAGCCGTACTATCCTGTAGCCTGAGCATCTCCTGCTCTTCTCCTTCCCCGGCCTCGCAGCAGCCCCAACCGCAGCCGGTAGCAGCAGCAGCTCCGGCTGCCCCTGCTCTCCACACAGCAGCCCCCTCGATAGCGCGCCATGTCCGCAGGCCAGTCTCAGGGCTCGGTCGCCTCGAGCGCGCGGCGTCGGCAGGAGGCCGACCTCGCCGCGGCAGAGAAGCGCGAGCGAGCGGCAGCAGACGCCGCTGCAGCAGCGGCAAGGGCATCGAGGCTGGCAGCAGCGGAGCTAGCAGCAGCTAGAGCGGAGGTGGAAGCAGCGGCGGCGGCGGATGCAGCGCGTGCAGCAGCAGCGGAGGTCGAGGTTCTACGCGGCAGCAACAGCAGCTCCATCGCTGCTGATGATAGCGCCGACGCGGACCTCGAGCTGCTGGAGAGGGAGGCATCGCGAGGGCGAGCGGCGCAGTGGGCAGCCGTGCACGCCCACGAGCGCGGCGGCAGCCCAGACAGGCGCAGACACGCCGGCGGCGCTCCTGAAGGAGGCGCGCACGGCGGTGGCGCTCCTGGAGGAGGCGCGCATGGCGGCGGCGGACGGGTCGACGGAGAGCGCGGCCTTCACAGGCAGCGCGGCTCTCTCTCCCCGGTTCGGTACCGTGGTCACCACGAGTACCAGGCTGTCGTCAGGGACGTCGGCCCCGGCGGCGGGTGGCCTACCCTCACCAAGACCAACTATGTTGAGTGGGCTGCGGTGATGAGGGTGAAGCTCCAGGTGCGGCATATGTGGGATGCAGTCCGGTACGGCGACGTCGACTACGACCAAGATCGACGGGCGCTGGATGCTCTCATTGCTGCAGTCCCGCCCGAGATGCAGTTTTCGCTTACCAGCAAGCGGACTGCCAAGGAGGCTTGGGACGCCATCGCTGCAGCACGCATCGGCAGCGACCGCGCCCGCAAGTCCACACTGCAGGCACTTCGCAAGGAGTGGGAGAACCTGGCCTTCAAGCCAGGTGAGGACGTTGATGACTTTGCTCTCCGTCTCAACACTCTGTTGCAGAAGTTGGTGCAGTTCGGCGACGACACCTACGGCGAGGAGAGAGCTGTTGAGAAGCTCTTCCGCTGCGTCCCCGAGAAGTACAAGCAGATGGCTCGCTCAATCGAGTCTCTGCTGGACCTCTCCACGATGACGATCGAGGAGGCGTTGGGCCGCCTCAAGGTCGTTGACAGCGATGAGCCACAGCGCCTCTCGGGACCCGTCACCATTGGCGGGAAGCTCCTCACTCGGGAGCAGTGGGCTGCCGGCCAAGGTGACAGGAAGAAGGGGGAGCCTTCTTCCACGACAGGCAGCCGCAAGCGTGGCAAGCGTGGCAAGCCGCGCAAAGACGCCCAGGCAGGGGCGCGAGGACGTGCCGAGGGTGATGATCGTGGAGGCGCCCAGGGCGGCGCCGCTGGCAAGCAAAAGCCAGCACGAGGCGACCCTTGCTACAACTGCGGCAAGCTTGGTCATTGGGCCAAGGATTGTCGACAGCCACGACGCGGCCAGGCCCACGTCGCGCAGGCGGAGGAGGAGGAGCAGCCGGCTCTGTTCATTGCTCATGCGAGCATCGAACTACCTCCAGCGGCACCGGCCGCAACGGCTCTCCTCCACCTTGACGAGCCAAAAGCACACGCCCTCCTCGACGACAGCTCCGGCAACGACAAGGCCGACGGGTGGTGCCTTGACACCGGCGCCACCCACCACATGACCGGGCGGCGGGAGTTCTTCACCGAGCTCGACCCAAGCGTTCGAGGCACCGTCAAGTTCGGCGACGCCTCCGCTGTGGAGATCAAGGGCGTCGGCTCTGTCGTCTTCGTCGCCAAGACTGGCGAGCACAGGCTGCTCACCGGTGTCTACTACATCCCCGCGTTAAGGAACTCCATCATCAGCTTGGGACAGCTGGATGAGAGCGGATCGCGCGTGGAGATCGAGCACGGGGTGCTGCGCATCTGGGATCATCGACACCGGCTCCTGGTCAAGGTCAACAGGAGCAACCGCCTCTATGTCCTTCACGCACAGGTGGCGCAACCTCTTTGTCTTGCAGCCCGCCGCGACGACGACGCTTGGAGGTGGCACGAGCGCTTTGGGCACCTCAACTTTGAGGCCCTAAGGCAGCTCGGCAGCAAGGACATGGTGCGGGGCATGCCGCACGTCGACCACGTGGAGCAGTTCTGCGACACCTGCGTCCTCACCAAGCTGCGGCGGCTCCCTTTCCCTCGCCAGGCAAGCTTCCGCGCCAAGGAGAAGCTGGAGCTCGTACACGGTGACCTCTGTGGCCCCGTGACACCGGCTACACCTGGAGGCCGGCGCTACTTCCTCCTCCTCGTCGACGACATGTCCCGCTACATGTGGGCTGTCCTGCTCGACGCCAAGGCAGCCGCGGCGGACGCCATCAAGCGTCTTCAAGCTGCTGCGGAGGCGGAGTGCGGCCGCAAGCTTCGGGTCCTACGCACGGACAACGGCGGCGAGTTCACGGCGGCCGAGTTCGCGGCGTACTGCGCCGATGAGGGGATCCACCGCCACTTCTCCGCGCCGTACACTCCGCAGCAGAACGGCGTCGTCGAGCGCCGCAACCAGACGGTGGTGGCCACCGCCCGTGCCCTCCTCAAGCAGAGAGGGATGCCGGCGATCTACTGGGGTGAGGCGGTGATGACTGCCGTTCACTTGCTCAACCGCTCCCCCACCAAGGCCCTCGACGACAAGACGCCATACGAGGCCTGGCACGGGCGCAAGCCCGCGGTGAGCCACCTTCGCGTCTTCGGCTGCCTGGCCTTCGTCAAGGAGCTCAACCACGTCGGCAAGCTCGACGACCGGAGCACGCCAGGGGTCTTCATCGGCTACGCGGAGGGCTCCAAGGCCTACCGCGTCCTCGACCCTGCGACACGACGCGTGCGCATCACGCGTGACGTCGTGTTCGACGAGGGGCGAAGCTGGACGTGGGGCAAGATGGTGGATGATGGCTCGACTCCGACGACCAGCGATTTCGTCGTCGACTACGTCCACTTCAAGGAGGCGGGGGGAGCTAGCAGCTCGTCCTCACCGAGCTCGCCTACCCCACCACCTCGTTCGCCACCACCTCCGGCGAGTCCTTCACCACCGCCACCACCAGCTCCGGCAAGTCCACAGGCTCCGGCGAGTCCACCACCAGCACCGCCGGCCACGCCTCGTTCTCCTACACTAGACCCTACCTCCTCAGGCTCGGCACCGGCAGCTTCGGCCCACGACGAGCAGCGCACAGTGGAGTTCGCCACTCCGCTGTCCAACGACGAGGATCGCATCGACGCCTACCACGGCGGCGAGCCTCTGCGCTACCGTACCGTGGACAACCTCCTCGGCGAGCAGCCGGTCCCTGGACTGGCACAGCACGACTTTGAGGCGGAGCTGCACCTCGCACAGGACGATGGCGAGCCTCGTTCCTTCGCCGAGGCGGAGAGGGACGCGACATGGCGTGCCGCGATGCAGATGGAGATGGACGCCGTCGAGCGGAACAAGACGTGGGAGCTGGCCGATCTTCCAGCCGGCCACCACGCCATCTCTCTCAAGTGGGTCTTCAAGCTCAAGAAGGACGAGACCGGAGAGGTGATCAAGCACAAGGCGCGTCTGGTGGCGCGCGGCTTCGTCCAGCAAGAAGGAATCGACTTCGACGACGCCTTCGCGCCCGTTGCACGGATGGAGTCCGTGCGACTCCTCCTTGCGCTAGCTGCCCAGGAGGGCTGGCGTGTCCATCACATGGATGTCAAGTCGGCGTTCCTTAACGGCGACTTGAAGGAGGAGGTCTACGTGCATCAGCCGCCGGGATTTGCGATTCCCGGCAAGGAGGGCAAGGTGCTCCGCCTGCGCAAGGCCCTCTATGGCTTGCGGCAGGCACCAAGGGCGTGGAATGCCAAGCTGGATTCCACGCTGAAGGGGATGGGCTTCGAGCAAAGCCCACACGAGGCGGCCATCTACCGGCGGGGCAGCGGAGGAAAGGCCCTGCTGGTAGGCGTCTACGTCGACGACTTGGTGATCACCGGCACCAAGGATGCGGAGGTGGCGGCATTCAAGGAAGAGATGAAGGCCACCTTCCAGATGAGTGATCTGGGGTCTCTCTCCTTCTACCTGGGGATCGAGGTGCACCAGGATGACTCCGGGATCACGCTTCGACAGACCGCCTACGCCAAGCGCATCGTTGAGCTAGCGGGGCTCACCGACTGCAACCCAGCCCTCACTCCGATGGAGGAGAGGCTAAAGCTGAGCCGCGACAGCACGACGGAGGAGGTGGACGCTACGCAGTACCGACGTCTTGTGGGGAGCCTTCGCTACCTCGCCCACACACGGCCGGACTTGGCATTCTCCGTCGGCTACGTTAGTCGGTTCATGCAGCGACCGACGACGGAGCACCAGCAGGCTGTGAAGAGGATCATCCGCTACGTTGCGGGGACTCTCGACCACGGCCTCTACTACCCGAGGTGCCCTGGGGCGGCACACTTCGTCGGGTACAGCGACAGCGACCACGCCGGCGACATCGACACCAGCAAGAGCACGAGCGGGATCCTCTTCTTCCTCGGCAAGTGCCTCGTTAGCTGGCAGTCGGTCAAGCAGCAGGTGGTGGCCCTGTCTAGCTGCGAGGCCGAGTACATAGCGGCCTCCACCGCTTCGACTCAGGCGCTCTGGCTCGCTCGACTGCTTGGTGATCTCCTTGGCAGAGACACTAGAGCGGTGGAGCTCAGGGTGGACAGCAAGTCCGCCCTGGCCCTAGCAAAGAACCCCGTGTTCCACGAACGCAGCAAGCACATCCGGGTGAGGTACCACTTCATCCGAGGCTGTTTGGAGGAAGGAAGCATCAAGGCGAGCTACATCAACACCAAGGACCAGCTTGCGGACCTGCTCACCAAGCCCCTTGGGAGGATCAAGTTCCTTGAGCTCTGCTCCAGGACCGGGATGGTTCAACTCTCCCACAAAACGACGCACAAGACTTAGGGGGAGAATGATGGATAAGTCTCATGTGTGGTTGGTCTTTGTGGGGCTGTGCTGCTCACATGGTCCTTGTGGCTGTTTTTCTGTTTTTAGGACAGCATCTTAGACTAGAGGACAGCATCTTAGAGGACAGCATCTTAGACTAGAGGACAGCATCTTAGCTAGGACAGCACTTTAGCATCTTAGACTAGCATCTTAGACTAGCATATTGGCATATGCTTGGCTGGCTAGCAGCCTATAAATATGTAACCCCAACCCCTCAGGTTGGCATGGCATTGTTTGAGTTTGTGTGAGAAATAAACCAGAAAATTGCCCCAACTCCTAGTGTCATCCTCTCTCGATGAGAGTAAGGATTCAGCTACTACCAACTCCTAGTGTCATCCTCTCTCGATGAGAGTAAGGATTCAGCTACTACCAAGAGTGCGAATCCAGCGACTAACAGCCGTGTCCATCACCGGCGACTATGCCTAGCGACTTGTACGGCTCCGATACCACTTGATGGCACTTTGCCAATGCCCAGGTGAGCAGCACCTGCTCCCCTTCCCTCTTCTTCCCCTACACTAAGGAAGAAGAAGAGCCGAGCTCTTCTTCAGCACACACACTCTGCTCAGTTTCAGTTTCAGTTCCTGAAACTGTAGACACAAAGAGATGGTGGCAAGAGCTGCCAATTGCATTGCATTTCATTGGTTTATGGGTTCGAAGCCGTCTCTCTGCAGAATTTCTGCGGAGGTAAGACTTTGCTTCGGTTATTCCCTTCCCCAGACCCCACTCGTGTGGGAGCCTCTGGCACTGGGTCTGCCCTTTTTATATACATCCTACATGTACCAACTATGGTACTGTCTACCTACTCCTAGTACATGGTATACATCACCTTCTACCAACTATGGATGATGCAATACTACCAACTATAGTACTAGGGATGGCCTATTGCCATACTTGCTGCAGTGTTCAGGGCATGGGCAGCAGACCTGACCATGCCCTTGACTGACAGAGGTGAAGGAGAGGAGGATCAGCAGATTAAGTCTAACAGGGATCTCCCCTCCCTGTTCTGTTGTCGCATGACAGAATCACAACCGAAAGCCTGAAGTTAACGTCAGAAATATCATTACTTGAAAGCTAGCTCCTGCTAACCAGCTATCCAATTTTAGCAGGTTTATCAGAGTAAGATACTGTATTACTGTTGAACGGGACATTATGAAAGTGTGTGTGGAGCAGCTATGCTATCTGAGCCACTAATTGTTTGCCAATGTGGCCCACTAATTGTTTGCATATTGCCAAGCTGAGAGAGTGTTGAATTTGGATTCATAGTTTTCTGGCTTCCTATTTTTTGACTGCTGAAAAATGTGTTGCTGGAACACTCCCTCTTTCTCCTTCTGAAAATAGGAAGCGACACATTTTGTAGAACTGACCTGCTGTTTATGATTGGTTGTTTAACCAGGGAGCAGAGGGAAATATAGACAACCTATATATGTATGGATATGGTACAAAACCGACTCGCGTTCCATATCTATACACATATAGTACAGGTGAGTCGGTTTTGTAGAACTGACCTGCTGTTTCTACAGATGTAATACAGCACAAGCAAACTCTAAAATGACTACTACTACTTGCTGTCAGAGACAGTAGCACTTACTAGCTTAGCTAAGAAAGGAAACCCGACCTACACTTACAATGGGTGTCAGTACATGCACTTGATCAATTTGGCCACTTGTCTGACACCCTGTGTATCTACCTTACTGTCTAAGAATAGGGCAACCGACCTAGGGAAGTCCGCAGCTAGCTAATTAGGACAGAATACAATTAATACTAGCTGGATAGGTGGTAAACACAAGGATTACTCTAACATAGCCTGCTATAATGCATGGCGATGTGAAACACATGCCCTTTGTTTTGGTCTGATCCTCGAGGCTCTGATCTGTCGACGCGTGCACATTTTTTCAGAGTTCTTGCCAGGAGAAACAGAGTTGCATGCCAACTAGTAGAAACAATAATTCATACATGCTACAAATCCTTAATGAAACCAACAAAGTGCAGGTGCTTCAGAAATTCACTACACATGCTCAAAGTAACCTATCAGAATAAAGCTGTGTTCCCCCACACAAGTTACAATCTGCTAATAGCTGAGAGCATTACCACAATATAAATTCATGGCAGCTTGCTAACTTGCCTTTATACAACATGACTTACAGTTAAAAAAAAAAACTTACCCAAACTGAAATCAAGAATAATCGAACCAGACTTGACACCACATTGTTGTTAGATGATTCCAAGCAAGATATTACTTCAAAAGGAAGTGTAAGGATTTTTATTCCAGTTTTCTTTCTTGAGGGTTCCCTGACAATGGTGAAGGTGCCAAGGTGGTGGATCCACTTCAAAGAAAGCTGTAAAATCCACCAAAAAATCCAGAAATGAAAACCTAGCATCTCTACTAATCCTCTAATCGGAACCAACGCGGCATCTAGAAAGAAAAACGAAGCATGTTTTGGATCTGCAGGGTCTCAGGGATCGGGAGGGTTTAAGTAGGCACCCTTTGGACATGTTCGGTGGTGATTTCAGTGGTCGGGGTCATCGCTAGCGCCTGCATCTGCATGGGCATCGGCTACTGCATCTCTTTTCAGCCACGAGCGGGGAGGTCGCAAGCGAGGCGGAGGGGAGCGGACGCCACCACTCATGAGCGGGGCGACCCTAGGGGGGTCAATTGTGGTCAACAGGGTTCTGACCCTTTGGGCCCTCTTCCTGTTGAGGTCAGCCTGCTCCGAACCGTGTGCTCAATCTAGGAGCGGCGTGTTCGGGAATGGGTCAGCCCGTCCCCCTTGCATGATAGTATGTCAGTGTTCCATGCTTGTTGTTCTCTTTGCCAAGTGCTCATTTGTATTTTATAATGAAAATTAGTTCAAAAAATAGACTCAAGTATTATGTTCTCAATCTTATTTATTTTTTTCTGGTTAGGTTGTCTATATTTCCTTCCCCTTTTGAAAATGGATCATAGTTCTGACGAAGATACAGAAATCAGCGATTCTGAGATTGATGATTATGAAGGAAAAATTTATGCAAGACTGATGTCAGGAGATTTAAAGGTAAAGAAGAATGGAGAAAATTACAGTTGTCTCTTCTGTAGTAGCAAGAAGAAGAATAATTACAGCAAAAGTAGTCTGGTTCAGCATGCCTCAGGAGTAAGTGCAGCACCTAATCGGAAGGCAAAAGAAAAAGCAGCCCATCGTTCCCTCTTCAAATATTTGAAGAATGATCTTGCTAAATCACCTGAACCACGGCCACATGTAATTCCTGTGGAGCCACAACCTCTTCAGAACAGAGATGAGAAGTTTGTGTGGCCCTGGATGGGCGTCCTAGTTAATGTGCCTACTGAATGGAAGGATGGACGCCAAATTGGAGAAAGTGGAAATCGTTTGAAGGAGCAACTATCACACTTTTGCCCACTGAAGGTCATCCCGTTATGGACTTTTAGAGGTCATACTGGAAATGCTATTGTTGAGTTTGGAAAGGACTGGAATGGTTTCAGAAATGCACGTACCTTCGAAAGTCACTTCGCGGCAGGAGGATACGGTAAGAAGGACTGGACTGGAAAAAAGAATCAAGGATCCGAGCTCTATGGATGGCTTGCGCGGGCTGAAGATTACAATTCTCCAGGAATAATAGCAGACCACTTGAGAAAAAATGGCGACTTGAAGTCTGTCAATGATCTTGCAAAGGAAGGAGCACGTAAAACTGACAGGCTTGTTGCTAATTTGGCTAACCAAATTGAGGTAAAAAATAGGTACTTACAGGAACTTGAAAGCAAATACAGTGAGACAACTGCATCACTTGAGAAGATGATGGGGCAAAGGGAACAACTTCTCCAGTCATACAACAAAGGTTTATGTTATTCTTTTTGCTACTTATTATTTTTTTTTTCACACGGGTCTAGTTGTATTTCCAGTTTTCTATCATCAGCAGCTGTGAAGTTTCATTTGAAAGATCAATTAATAAGCATAACCATTACCAGAAATTAGCAAGATGCAGCAGCTAGCTCGCAGGCATTCTCAGAAGGTCATTGATGAGAATCAAAAGCTGCGTTCTGAACTTGAGGCAAAAATGAATGATCTTGATGTGAGATCCAAGCAACTTGATGAGCTTGCAGCGAAAAGTGATTATGACAGAAGGAACCTTGAGCAGGAGAAGCAGAAGGTGTGTGATTTCTTCCATCTTTTCATCTTTCCCTCTTTAAAAGAATGGAAAGAGTTGATTTCCTTAGTGTCATATTAGTTTGAGACATGTTAGATGATATTTCTTTTCTTTTAAGAACTTCATATTAGTATTCTTCATATCTTCCATTTTGATAAGGTTGTATCCGTTAGAAATATCCATGCAAATATGTGTTTTGTTTTTGCTTGAACTCAGAATGCTATCAAATCGAGTCATCTTAAATTGGCAACATTGGAGCAGCAGAAAGCTGATGAGAATGTGCTGAAGCTTGTGGAAGAACAAAAAGTATGTATCTTGGCTCCCCCTTCTATGATATGATGTTGTAGGTTTTAAACAATGTGTCCTATGGTAGTCTTACTGTATGGAAACTACAGAGAGAGAAACATGCTGCATTAAAGAAGATTCTGATGTTGGAACAACAATTGGATGCAAAACAAAAGCTTGAATTAGAAATACAGCAGTTGAAGGGCAAACTAAAAGTGATGGAGCATATGCCAGGTGATGAAGATTCAGCGTCAAAGAATAAAATTAATGAACTGAGTGAGGCATTGCAAGAAAAGATAGATGAACTGGATGGAATGGAGTCACTTAACCAAACTCTGGTTATCAAAGAAAGCAAAAGCAACATTGAACTGCAAGAAGCTCGCAAAGAGCTAGAAAATGTATGGTGTTTCACTAATAAGATCTATGTGACTAATATTGTCCATCAGATTTCATGGTTATTCATCTTTTGTTCTGCGGCATGCTCCACAGGGCTTGCTTGATCTTTCAGGTGGGCAGGCACTTATAGGAATCAAGAGAATGGGAGAGCTTGATCTGAAAGCATTTTCAAAGGCATGCCAAAAGGAGCATACAGAAGATGCAGAAGTTACTGCTGCCTTTCTTTGTTCAAAGTGGGAGGCTGAAATAAAAAATCCTGACTGGCACCCTTTTAGGGTTGTCACAGTTGATGGAAAGGAGATGGTATGAGTCTTCACTTTTAGCTACTTCCATACATGTCCCTAGCTTTGTAGCCTTCTCCTTCCGTCCCACAATAAGTGCGATTCTAGTTTCAAAATTTATCTCAAAATAAGTGTTTCTAGCTTGTGCGCCACCTAGCCCTAGAGGGCTTAGTTGCCCTTTGCCCTCTGTTTTCATAGAACCATTGCATGTTGGGACACTTTTTATAGGGGCATATATGTCATTTCCTAATAACACTGATCTACTCAAATAATCGTAGAACTGCACTTATTGTGGGACGGAGTATAATTGAGTTACTGAATAATCATATCCTGTCAAGTAGAAGTTGTTACTTTCCTCCCTGAATCATCAGATCCCCCCCCCCCCCCCCCCCCCCCCCCCCCAAAAAAAAAAGGAAGAAGAAGAAGAAACAGGAGGGAGGTGGGGGTGGGTGGGGGGATACCTTATGTTTCAGTTGTAACTACTTGCGGTCATATACAGGCAATGATATTTTTGAAACAAAGGCAGGAGCTCTGCCGCTCAATTAAGTCGAAAGAATAATTATGTACAAGAAGGTTAGCCAGATGAGCTGCCAGAAAAGGCACCCGAGGGCTAACCACCCCACACGACGCGGCTGAGCACAAACATGGCACACCACCATGGGTCATCGTTGCCAAGCATGGCAACCAAGTTGCCAGCAGCTCTAACTTCCCGTGGCAGGCCACCCACAACACACACCCCGACAGGTTTTGAAGCCGACGGCTGCCACCGGTCATCGTTGCCAAGCTCAAGAAGAGCAGCTCCGACTTCCAATCACAAACCCTCGCCCCGTGTTGAAACCGCGATGATAATCCGAATGTGACGCCTTCAGGAAGGGAGCGACGCCGATGGCGCCATCGTCGCATGTCCAAAAGTGGACCAGGTTTTCACCCTTGGATGACATGCTAGAGGGGAAGCACGACGCCCCCAATAGGGAAAATGACGCCCAACGGCGTCGTCGTCGCCAAGGCTTTCGCCCGAAAACCCTCTAGCAGGAACGCCGGATCGCGAAGCTGAACCCCCTGCCAGTCTTCAATGCCCACGCTGCTGTCCCGCCACCCTACGATAGCCCGTTCAGAGGGGCGTCGACGCGCCGGCTGCACGCAGCAGCCGCACAGCTGCGTCGGCCGCCACCCCCTCCGACCAGGCTACGCAATGCTGGACCTGACTCCACCGCTCGCGTCACATCGCCGCACGCCGAGGCCGCCACTGACCAACGTCGTCGGCTCTGGCACCCACCGCTGTCGCTGTCAACATTGCCGCCAGTAGCCATAGGGCATGTGCCACCACCATCACGGGCGCCGCCCCCTGCCCTGGGGTCGCCGGATCCGGACACCAGGCCCGGAACCCGGTGTCCCCTGCTGATGCTGCAGCCTCTACCTTGACAGTCCTAGCCGCCGCCGTAGCCACCCTGGCGGGCCGCCGCCGCTGCAGCATGTAAGGCCGTGTGGGGAGGGGCAGGCAGAGAAGAGAGCGCCGCCCCCCAGCGCCTGCACGGACCACCGCTGCCGCTGCGGCAACCACCGTCGGCTGCCATCCACCACTGGACGATTTGGGCAGCAGCAGCCAAGGCCAAGAGAGGGAGCAGGCGAAGGAGAAGATGCAGCCTGTCGCCGCCTCCAAGCCCCCGGCACCAGCACCAGCCGCCGCCGGCGGCGGCCACGCCGCTCGGCCTAGGAAGGCCAAATCCAGCAGCTAGGGGCACGGATCCGGCCGTCCCGGCATCGGATCGAACCGCCTGAGCACCGGATTGGCAGCCCCGGCCGAAGCCACCGCTGACGACAAGAACCAGAGGAGGGAACGCGCGGAGGAGAAGGGGAACCCCGCCGCCATCCCCTGCGCCAGCCAGGGCACCAGCCGGCGCCGCAGCAACTGCGGCAGCCCTCCTGGCCGAGCTCCACGCCGCTCGCACAGGGGAGGGGCCGCCGGCCCGTTGCCACGCGCGCCGCTGCACTCGAGGGAGGGAGGGCCTTGCCGTCGCCATCCCAGCCAGCCGAGCGGCCTTGCCGGTGGCCAGCTCCGGTGACGGCGCGACCAGAGAAAGGTGGAAAGGGGGCGGCGGCTTGGGTTAGGGCTGGCCGCCCGAGTCGCCGCGTGGGGCGACACGGGGCGTGGGTTTGGAAGTAGACTACAATGAAAAGTGGGATGTTGCACACAGGCAATGATATGGATGCTGACCTGTAAGCTCATTAGGGGAGTGCTGTTTGTATCCTTCGTTTCCTGTTTAATTTAGTGAACCATGCATCCTCGATCACTATCCAATTGTACGGATACCTTGCATTTTGTAAACATGCATTGAGTTATACTACCTTAACTGTAAGCGGTGCATGCTGTGATGTAGGAGATAATCGAGGATGATGCAAATCTTCGAGCACTCAAAGAAGAACATGGAGAAGAAATCTATGCACTGGTGACAAAGGCGCTGCTTGAAATCAACGAGTACAAATCTAAAGGCAGTTATCCTGTGGGGGAGCTATGGAACTTCAAAGAAAACCGGAAGGTGACTCTGAAGGAAGCTGTCCAGTTTGTCCTGAGACAGTGGCGAACAAACAGGAGGAAGCGATAAGCTCTCGGCCACTCAATGGCCATGGGCCCATGGCTTTCTTTCCACCTGATCTGAGCGCCATGAGTTCGAGGACTAGTCACCTGGAAACAGTAGTATTAATTCGTGATAAAATCGATAGGGCGATACAGCCCTGTCGATCTGTTCCTTGTTGGGTATAAGCCGATGCTCCTATTGCAGTATCAGCGTCAGTGGATTAGGGACGCCGTTATGGCGTTATCCTTGTGCCACCTTTGTAGCAAGTAGTTTCGAGCTTCTTTATTGAACCGTGTGTTGTGCGCATGCTTCCCTTGGGCTCTCAGCACTGTACGCTGTGCCTACAAAGCTGCGGTCGAACATGCAGACGCATAATAAAGCATGCTTGGGCTCTTCTTGTGTTACCTCTGCACTCATGTTTTTTTTATCGCCTTAACTGTTGTTTACAGGCTGTAGTATCTGAGCTCACGCATCAACTCACACCACACGCACATACCCTAACATACTCACACATATCCCTAGTGCGCAAAAACCTACAATCTATGTCTAAGGCTAAGAACACGGCTGAAAGATACGACTGCGGTAGCATATTCGTGCTATTCGTGCGAGGCAACTGGAATTATTAAGGAAAACGTTGTTTCCGGTGAGACACCCGGTGCCGATGCTAGGCATCGAACCTGGGCGGGTGGCCTGCTCACCCGCAGGGCACACCAACTGAGCTAGCACTCAGTTCTCACCTCTGCACTCATGTTGGTGTTGTGAGAATAATGTTTGTTGATGGTTGGTGCTGCAGCCGTGGAACTTAGGACGGAGGGAGAGCGACGCTGAAGAAAGCCCTGTCCGGTTCATGCTTGTTTGCTTCGCTGTTAAACACCTAACTTTAATGGCTAAAGCCTGTTTGCCGCAAGTTTAACTGCTGCAACTGCAAAGCTTCTAGTCCAGACTACAGGTCTACAGTGCTAGACACGGGATAAATAGCTGTAGGTAGCTGCAGGAAGCCGCAGCCAACAGGCAACATGTCTCTTGAACATAAATCATCACATCGTCGCATTGCATATGTAAATACGGGTTGCGTGCCGATAAAAGTCGCATTGCATATGTAAATACGGGTTGCGTGCTGATAAAAAATAGTTCATGTGGGTGTGGTTATCTGTACTAACCATAAAGAAAGGTGAGAGGATACCCTAGCCGACCCTGACTCCTGGCCTCCTCCCTACCGCCGCCACCGGCAGCGCCGGTCGCCGCCACGGCACCGAAGCCCGCCTCCCCCTCGCCTCCCCTCCCCAGATCCACCACCACCCTGGGCGCGCGCGGTCGCAGGGGCCCCGGCGCCGCCACCACCCGCGTCGGGCTCGCAGCCACCGTTGGCGGCCGGCTCCCCGCCGCTGGCAGTGCCAGACGCCGCCACCGAAGTCGCCGCTGACGGCCCCGACGAGGTGCCGCTAGATCCCGCGGCCGACGCCACCAAGGACGGCCGTGGCCACCCTCAGCTTCGCCCGCCGCCGGCGGGTGCTCCCCGTGCAGGCTCTGGCGGCCCAAACGGCGGGTCTTCCATGAGGCCTGCTTCGCCGGGGCTGGAGGCCGGCGCTGCCACGGCCAGCCCCCGTACCGGCGTTGGGGAGCCGCCGCCGCCACGGGCCATCGATCTGCTCGGCTCCTCGTCAGCCGGACCCGAGTCCGGTCCTTCCGGGCCCATGGGGATGTCGTCGTCGCCTGTGGAGCTGGGGATGCTGTTGGGCGGTGCTGGGAGCGCAGCAACTGCCTCCACGCCGTCCGGGTCCAAGTCTGGGCCTTCTACGACGCCGACAGCTACCCTCTCACCGACTGTGACTCCATTCTTCCCAGCCGCGGGAGGGCGCACGAAGTGCCGTCGGTGGGCGGACGAAGACGACGTTGAGGACTCCGACGACGACCAACCGGCAACCTACGCGGATGATGTCCATTGCTCGGCCAAGCCGGTACCTACATCCCTGCCGCGTACCCAACCTGTTTGGGGACGTGGCAGAGCGGGCGCAGGACGACAGGGTTCTAGGCGAAGACAGAGGAAGCGCAGCCGACTGCGCCCACAGCGAGTGTGCGGCCTGCCTACTTAGCCTGCGGATGGCTATGTGCCTGCTCGCCAGCGCCTCGGCCGTCGTGGACGGGTCTCCGCCCCCAACGCCGATGGGTGGCGGGAGATCCTCTACCGCCCGAAGACACGACCTGCTGCCGCATCAACTGAGAAGGAGGTTCCACAGACCTGAAAGATCCCGGCAGAGCTTCACGGCAGATGCTTTAACTGCCTTTTCTACTCGCACCGAGTAGCGATGTGCCGGTTGCTATGGCGTTGTCTGCGCTGCCACGGCTACTGCCATCTCGCCAGGGACGGCAAACGGCCTAGACATGCTATGAGGTCGATGGCGAAGGCTCAGGGCGACACCCCACCGGCCGCGCAGGGTGCCGTGGGAGGCGCCGGGGGTATCCGACGACAACGCTGGCGGCGCCGGATTAAGCCAGCGAGGGACACCAGCATGGCCGTGCCTGCCGACCACTCCAACGACAACGGTGCCGCCTCTGCTGCTCTCGAGCCTGACCCGCTGCTGTTGGAGTTGGGCGCGAGCGCGGAGCCTCCCGCGTGGGTCGACCCAATGCTGGAGGAGCTCGTCGCCTCGCTCGTCATGAGTCCGCCAGCTGGGGCACCGGCGACTAGGTGCCTGCCGGCTCTGGCAACCGCCTCCCGAGATGCGGAAGCATCATTGGTGGACATCTGTTCTCCGGCGAATACTGCCCAGGGGACGACGGACTTGCCTCCGTTGTCACCTGTGCAGGGGTAGCCACTTGTCATGCCACCGCGGGAGCGACAGGCTGACGTCGTGAATGCCGAGGCGTGTCCAGAGAGGTCTGATGCCATCGCTCTAGGCGTGGATGCCACCACTCCTCCCCGACAAACGATCGTGGTTGCGACGGATGATGTCAACCGCACCCCTTCGCCTCAGACGACCTCGGCTGGTAGACGCCTCAAACGCTTCACCGAGCGAGTTACAAAGGAGAGGCAGCCGCTGTAACACCCCTGGTGTTACGAGCGTGCTTAGCCGCGAGGTTAAGGCCGGAGAGAATTACCTAATGAGTTCCTTGATTTTTAAACTCACATGAAATGATAAACTAATCCTATGCGACTCTCTTTTGTGGTTGAAGGAGATCAAATAAATATCATAAGATAATTACTTAGTGCGTAAACATGTTAAAGAGAAATTCTAATAAGAAAAATAGAATAAGTCATTTTAACCATTTAGCGCGAAAACAAATTCTATAACACTTGTGATATAATTCATGATTAAAAGGTATCCCTTTTGGCGAATTAAAGCATGAAAAATGATAAAATGATATCTACATATTTTGTTCCTATAAGTTAGTATGAGGCGTGGACCATGTCATGCTATGTTAGTTCTAACTAAAACCGCGAATTCTCTTAAATTTAAACGACTTTAGGCAATGTCATTTTGGCATTGAAATTCTGAAAAATTTACTTAAAAGCAATAGCTGGGTTTCGGCAGTGTTGGTTGCACCAAAGTACATTCCTTGTAATGGGGTAGTGGTTAGAGGAGTTTGAGCTCGTTTAGATCATGCAAAAATTTTGTAAAGTTTGTTAACGGAGTCACGATTGTTGGCGGCTTCGCCGTGGCCGTGGTCACCGCGCACCCCGGCGTGCACTGCCGCGTCTGGCCGCGTCGCGTGCGCGCTGTGCCGCGCTCGGGCTAGCACTGGCCGCCTGCCTGCCGCGTCGGCTGGCCCCGACCTGGCGCGTCTGCCGGTTGCGTGCCGACCCAGGCCGGTGCCGTGGCCATCGCTGCGTGGTCAACGTGGCGCTCGCCCTGTCCTCCGATTTAGTTTATCATGAGCCAGTGCCGTTGCCGCCGCATCATGGTCCTCCAGCCCCAGTCGCAGTGCTGAAGTGACGCTCCTCTGCCTTAGTTGCCTCGCTAGCAGCCAACCACGATCTGCCGAGACAAGGACGAGCCGTGTCCAACCAGGGAGTGGAGCCTACCGCTGTGGCAGTTCTTACCGCGCTGCCCTCCCTGTGTGCTCATTTATGGCCAGCCGCGCCGACGAGACGTGTCGCGTGCTATCACCGCCGACATGGAGGACAGACCGATAGACCCGCACCACTCCGTGAGCTTAAATTAGCGCTGCACGGGCCATCGTATCCCGATTCAATGCTTTCGTAGCTAGGCCTGGAAGTGAGCTAGTAGCCCGAACTTTATAGAGGCACAACCAAGCTCTATTACTGACCAATTTCGTGTTTGTTCTCACCGTTGGTCGTCTCCACCGCCGAACTCGTTCGTTTGGGGGTAAGGTTTAATTCTCGGTGGCAGTTCAATTCCTGGTACCTCGGAGCTTGTCTCTGCCTCCTCTATCCGGTGCTCACCTCGTTTTGGTCAGGATGCTCTCCGGTGATGGGCTGACGCGACCGTGCCGCCTCGAAGCGTCGCCGCCCTGACTGTGCGCTCGTGGTCGGGCCACCTCGGCACCCCTCTGCCTCAACCACCACCATAGCGTGCACCCCGGTGAGTCTCTGGTGCTTCTCCGTTGATTCAACTCGTCCGAGAGGCAGTAGCGTCGCCGGTACGGACGTGCCGCCATGGTAGGGGGTCCGCCGCCGTGAGTAGCATGGTAGAGACCACGGTTTAGCTCCCAATCGCTGCCTCAGGTTTCGCCATCGCTCCCAGATGCCCGTTGGCTCGTTCTTCAGGCCGGGGTTTCGCTCGTCAGGACGACGGGGCCGTGCAATGCCGACCGGAGCCACGCCGGCGTGTGCAAGTGCGACGGGGACCGGTTCATTGCAAAGATGACTTTGTTGGGGGTTCTCGTTGCGAAGCTCTTCTCTAGCGCAATAGTGAGTGGTGGCGCAGTGTAGTATTCGGTTAGACTAGGGGTCGTTTTGCAAAAACATGAGTGCGCCGCGGTGAAAGTCCTATGTTTGGTGTTGGTAATTAGTGACAATACCTAAGTACTAATCATATGCCTAAGTTGTATGTAGTATATGAGGATTAGTACATTCCAAGGTTGGTGGCAAGATGGACATGGTGATCATGATGGCCACACTTGGATTTGGACGCAACCCTATGTGATCAAGGCAAAGGTATATGCTTAAGGGTTGTGTTTTAGTAACCAAGACACCTAGTGGGTGTGGTTACATTATAGGATAGATAGCCGTACTATAAAGAGAGGAATGACACGGCTATTGAACTCCTAAGTGCCTCTAGATGTGCATTTCATGATCATATGCATTTGGATAGAACTAATAATGCCTCGAAAAATGATTGTGAAAATGCTAACACACTCACACATGACGAAGATCACTTAGTGGTGTTAGCACGTTTGCGAAGGCGGTGGAGTTTGAGCGGTAGAGAGGGTTTGGGGTCCTCTCTCCCTCCCGCCGAGCTTGCGAGGCGGGATTCAGGCGTTTTCGAGAAGTTGAAACGACTATTTTCCACTACGCCGGAAGTCCGAAAAAGAAACAGAGGCGAACGGAGGTCACAGAGGTGACCGAACGCTGAACCGGACATGGTCTTTGCATGACCGGACGCGTCCGGTCAGTGTTCAGTGTCTGCGCGTATTTCAGGTTGATGATCGGACGCGCAACGCGTCCGGTCACTGACGATCGGACGCGTCCGGTTGTTCAGGGAGCTTACTGGACTCTAACCGGACGCTGGCACTGTCGTGTCCGGTCATTTTCTTCAGCGCGTCCGATCACTGTTTTGTTGAGCGCTGCTCAGGCGACTAGCGCGTCTGGTCACTCACGGGACCAGCGCGTTCGGTCATTTCTAGCGCGTCCGGTCTGCGCGATGAGCACGTCCGGTCGTTGCTTCGTAGTTAGCCGTTGGGCGACCGGCGCGTCCGGTCAGTTGGACCAGCGCGTCCGGTCAGTGCTTCGTGACTTAGCCGTTGTGCGACTAGCGCGTCCGGTCAATTGGACCAACACGTCCGGTTAGCACGATTTCGGCTGTTTAAGTTTCTAATGGCTCTATTCGAAGGGGTACGTCTATAAATACTCGTTGGCCGGCTCAAGGTTCTCTCTCTCGAACATTTGACATACTTGTGAGCACTTTGAGCTAAGCAACTCTCCTCCCACTCATCTCTCTTGCTCCTTTGCATATTCGAAGTGAGATTGAGTGATTCAAGTGCATTTGCATTGTGAGATAGCATCTAGTTGGCACTTGGTGGTTGATTTGCTACGGGATTCTTGTTTCTCTTGGTGGTTGCCGCCACCTAGACGGCTTGGAGCAGCTTGGAGGCGTTGGCAAGAGTTGATGAGTGTTCTTGGCCACCTCCGGTGATTGTGAGGGGTTTGTGCCTACCTCGGCGAAGCGCCAAAGGCAACATTAGTGAATTGCTCGTGTCATTGCAACCTTTTGCCATTTGGTAGGTTCTTGTGGCGCCTTTTGAGAGGCTCGGTGTGAGACCGATTAGCCACCGAACCACGTGGTGAAGAGGGACACAACGGGGACTAGCGTGCCGGCAAGCACGTGAACCTCGGGATAAATCTTCGTGTCATCACTTTTATATTGTGATTGATTGATCCTGGTGTTCGGTTATCTTGGTATTCATTGTTGATTATATTGGTTGGCTCAATACTTCACCCCTCGGTGAAACTCTCCTAACTCAACTCTGCTTTATCTTCTTAGTTATCTTTGCTAGCTAGTTAGCTTTGCTAGAGTAGTTCTTTTGTGTAGCTTGCTAGTTGTAGTTGTAATTACCTTCTCGGTTTGACTTGTGCGGTTGAGTGCAAATACTAGAATTGTGAATTGGATAGGTGGCTTGCAAACACCCCGTAGGCTAAGCAAAACTCGTATCTCGCTATTTGTTATATTGATAAACTTGTTTAGCTTGTCTTTGTAGAAAATTTTAAAAGGCTATTCACCCCCTCTAGCCATCTAGACCTTTCACGTGGGCTCCCTACCGTGGGCACCGTTTGCAAGGCTTAACAACCTCGGTGTAAGATGGCTCAAGTTGTGTTCAACCATGTCGGGGGCAAGACTCCATTCTTTGATGGTGTCACATCTTTTGATCATTAGAAAAGAAAGATGAAGCAATATCTTGGCTCTATTCATGAGAACGTTTGGAAGGTGACACACCATGATTATGCTATCATTGATCCCGACAACCTCACCAATAATGACCGCATCAACAACCAATGCAACACTATGACTCTCAATACTCTCTACAATGGGATTGATGCAAAGGTTTTTGAGCAAATCAAGGATCTTGAAATGGCAAGTGAAGTGTGGACAAGATTAGAGGAAACATATGAGGGCACTTCAACGGTAAAGAGTGCCAAGCTCTATATGCTCAAGGATAAGTTTGCAAGCTTCAAGATGAAGGATGATGAGTCCATACCGGAGATGTTCTATAGGCTACAAGTTATTGTCAATGATCTCAAGAGCCTAGGAGAAGATGTCAAGGACAAGGACTTCTCACATAAGTTCTTGATGAACTTACCTAAGAAGTTTGCTATCTTGAGGAAGATGATCCAAAGAGAGGGTTTGGACAAGGTGACTCCAAACCAAGTGCTTGGAGATGTCATGACCGATGCTCAATATGATGATGATGAAGATGAAGATGAGAAGAAGGAGATCAAGGTCAAGCAAGAGAAGACCACCGCATTCAAGGCTTCTTCTTCCAAGGGCAAGAGCAAGGTTGTTGATGATGATGATCCATTTGATGATGAGATCATGACCCTTCTAGTGCAAAAGATGGGTCGGTTCATGAAGAAGAGAGGCTATGGTGCAAGAAAGAGAAGGGACTTCATGAAGGCAAAGGAGGTGCTTTGCTACAATTGCAATAGCCCCGATCATGTAGTGGCAAAGTGCCCCTATGAAGACAAAAGATATCATGATAGGGAGTTGAAGCTCAAGAAGAACAAGAAGGATAAGAAAGAGAATGAGAAGAAAGCAAAGAAGAGCTTCACATTCAACAAGAAGAAGAAGGGTGATAGTTATGTAGTCACTTGGGATAGTGACAACTCCGATAGTGATGATGATGCAAGCTCTAGTGATGATGAAAGGACCACTCGGCGAGCCATTGCAAACATCGCCCTCTCCAACAAGCCATCCATCTTCGACACTACATCGACATGCCTTATGACCAAGCCTACCAAGGTAAAATATAATGATAGTGATGATGATTCTTGTGCTAGTGATGGTTGTAGGAGTGATGATGAGGAAGATGAGGACTACTCCAAGGATGATCTATTGGGCATAATAGATCAAATGAGCAAGGGCTACAATAGGACCACCAAGAAATATAAAATCTTGGAACAAGAGCTCATTGCCAAGAGCAATGAAAATGATGCCTTGATGGAGGAGCTTGTTGCTCTCAAAAAGAGTAAGGAGTGCAAAGGAATTGAACAAGAGCTCAAAGCTCTTAGGAAATCCTTTGATGAGCCAGAGGCTTCTCGTGAGTGTCTAAAGGAAGACCACGAGGATCTTGAAATTGCTCACACTAGGCTTAAGGAAGCCCACACCACTCTACTTGAGCTCATCAAGGAAAATGACCTCAAGTTGGAGAAGCTCATGAAGGAAGCTAAGGAAGAGCAAGTGATTGCCACTTGTGATATTGGACTAACATGTGATATTATTAATGATTCTTTATTTGTTAGTCCTACTAATGCTTCATGTAGCTCATCATCATCCACCACAACCAACTCTACCTCTACTACTAGTGATTTATCACTTGTGGTTGAGAATGAAACTCTCAAGAGAGAGGTGGATGATCTCACCCGCGCATTAGGCAATGCCTATGGTGGGGATGCCCGCTTGCTAAAATGCTTGGGTAGCCAAAGGTTCTCTCTTAACAAAGAGGGTTTAGGCTATACTCCCAAGAAAGGCAAGGCGACCTTTGCTACTCTAAAGCCTCGCTTTGTGAAGGGCAATGATCGTTATTGCAATAGATGCAAGCAAGTTGGGCATCTAGAGATTAATTGCAACAAAATGAACAAGAACAATAAAAATGCTAATGTACCTTACATTCCTTTTGATTCTTGTTATGTGCTTACCAAGGGTGAGAAAGGTGTGCATGCTAGGTTTGTTGGTACACCAATTGTGGGCCCAAAGAAGAAGGCCATTTGGGTACCAAAGAGCTTAGTGACTAACCTCCAAGGACCCAAGCAAGTATGGGTACCTAAAAGACATTAAATTGTTTTGTAGGTAAATTACAAGGCCAGAGGAAGGCATTGGGTGCTTGATAGTGGGTGCTCTCAACATATGACCGATGATTCAAGAATGTTCAACTCTCTCAAATCAAATGATAGTGGCGCTGATAGCATCACATTTGGTGACAATAGCAAGGGTGATGTAAAGGCTCTTGGAAGGATTGCAATCTCAAATGATCATAGCATTTCCAATGTGCTCTTAGTTGAAAAGTTGAACTTCAATCTTCTCTCGGTTGCTCAATTGTGTGATCTTGGTTTCAAGTGCATATTTGGTGTTGATGATGTGGAGATAGTTAGTGTTGATGGCTCAAATTTGATCTTCAAAGGTTTTAGATATGAGAATCTATACTTGGTTGATTTCAATGCTAGTGACACTCAACTCTCAACATGCTTGCTCACCAAATCAAGTATGGGTTGGTTATGGCATAGAAGACTTGGTCATGTTGGCATGAAGCAATTGAACAAGTTAGTGAAGCATGGCTTAGAGTCTTGAAGGATGTCACATTTGAGAAGGATAAGCTATGTAGTGCATGTCAAGCCGGAAAGCAAGTGGGCAACACTCATCCATTGAAGAGCATTATGAGTACTTCCAAGGCATTTGAGTTGTTGCACATGGATCTATTTGGGCCAACTACATACACAAGCATTGGTGGCAACAAGTATGGCTTTGTGATTGTGGATGATTTCACTAGATATACATGAGTATTCTTTCTTGTGGACAAGAGTGATGTATTTGACATATTCAAGAAGTTCATCAAGAGAGTGCAAAATGAGTTTGAAACCACAATCAAGAAAGTAAGAAGTGACAATGGAAGTGAGTTTAGAAACACAAGAGTTGATGAGCTATGTGATGAGATTGGAATCAAGCATCAATTCTCGGCCAAGTATACACCTCAATCAAATGGCCTAGTTGAGAGGAAGAATAGAACCTTAATTGATATGGCAAGATCAATGTTAAATGAGTATAATGTGAGTCATTCATTTTGGGCCGAAGCAATCAACACAGCTTGCTTCTATAGCAACCGTCTCTATTGCCACAAGTTTCTAGAGAAGACACCATATGAGATCTTAAATGGAAGAAAGCCTAACATTGCATACTTTCGGGTATTTGGTTGCAAATGCTACATCTTGAAGAAAGGCACTAGATTGAGCAAGTTTGAGAAGAAATGTGATGAATGATTCTTACTTGGTTACTCAACTACTAGCAAAGCTTATACAGTTTGGAATTTGGCTAGTGGTCAACTTGAAGAAGTGCATGATGTTGAGTTTGATGAAACTAATGGTTCTCAAAATGAAAAAGATAACTTGGATGATGTGAGTGGAACTCAATTGACCAATGCTATGAAAGAAATGGATATTGGTGATATTAGACCAAAGCAAGTGATTGATGTAGATGACGACAAAGATCAAGTTCTCCAAAGTCTAATTACACAAGCTAGTGGTTCTCTAATGCAAAATCAAGCTAGTACATCATCTCAAGTGCAACAAGATCAACAAGTGGCTAGTTCATCATCTCCAACTTATGATTAACATCAACATCCAAGCAATCAAGTCCAAGTGCTTCAACAAACTAACATTGCAAGAGACCATCCATTGGATTCCATCATTGGTGACATATAAAGAGGAGTTCAAACTAGATCAAGATTGTCATCTTTTTGTGCTCACTCTTCTTTTGTGTCAATTGAAGAACCCAAGGACATTGATAAAGCATTGAGAGATCCGGATTGGGTAAATGCAATGCATGAAGAGCTCAACAACTTCAAGAGAAATAAAGTATAGGAACTAGTTGAGAGGCCTAAGGATCACAATATCATTGGAACAAGATGGGTCTTTCGCAACAAGCAAGATCAAGATGAGATAGTAGTAAGAAACAAAGCAAGACTAGTGGCTCAAGGTTACACACAAATAGAGGGTCTTGACTTTGGTGAAACATATGCCCCGGTTGCAAGATTGGAAGCAATTAGGATCTTACTTGCCTATGCTTGTGCTCACAATATCAAGCTATATCAAATGGATGTGAAGAGTGTATTTCTCAATGGGTACATTCAAGAAGAGGTGTATGTGGAGCAACCTTCCGGTTTTGAAGATGATAAGAAACCCAATCATGTATACAAGTTAAGAAAGGCTTTGTATGGATTGAAGCAAGCACCTAGAGCATGGTATGAACGATTGAGGGACTTCTTGATATCCAAAGGATTTGTTATGGGCAAAGTTGATACAACACTATTCACCAAGAAGATTGGGAAAGACTTGTTTGTATTGCAAATATATGTTGATGATATCATATTCGGTTCAACTAATCAAGATTATTGTGATGAGTTTGGGAAAATGATGGCAAAGGAATTTAAAATGTCAATGATTGGTGAACTTAGTTTCTTTCTTGGACTTCAAATCAAGCAAATGAAAGAAGGAACATTTGTAAGCCAAACCAAATACATAAAGGATATGCTAAAGAAGTTTGGTATGGAAGATGCAAAAGAAATCACTACTCCAATGAGCACTAGTGGAACCTTGGATAGTGACAAGAGTGGCAACATGGTGGATCAAAAGCTATATAGATCAATGATTGGTAGCCTACTCTATGTGACGGCATCAAGGCCCGATGTAATGTTTAATGTATGCATGTGTGCAAGATCTCAAGCCTCACCAAGAGAAAGTAATTTGAAGGCAACAAAGAGAATATTGAGGTACTTAAAGCATACACAAGATGTTGGATTATGTTATCCCAAGGGTGCAAGCTTTGAGCTAGTTGGATATTCGGATTTTGACTATGCCGGTGACAAAGTTGAGAGAAAGAGCACTTCCGAAGTTTGTCAATTATTGGGAAGATCACTTGTCTCATGGTCATCCAAGAAGCAAAATAGTATTGCACTATCTACCGTCGAGGCCGAATACATCGCCGCGGGTAGTTGTTGTGCACAAATCTTGTGGATGAAGGCAACATTGAAATATTTTGGAATTAACTTCAAGAATGTGCCATTGCTATGTGACAATGAAAGTGCCGTGAAGCTAACCAACAATCCGGTTCAACATCAAAGAACAAAGCATATTGATGTTCGCCATCACTTAATTAGAGATCATCAACAAAAGGGTGACATTGC
This sequence comes from Saccharum hybrid cultivar R570, assembly GCA_038087645.1. Lineage (NCBI taxonomy): Eukaryota > Viridiplantae > Streptophyta > Magnoliopsida > Poales > Poaceae > Saccharum > Saccharum hybrid cultivar. The sequence continues at coordinate 3,314,339 of JAQSUU010000100.1, forward strand.
TATTGAGAGTGTGGGCACCAAAGATCAATTAGCCGATCTATTCACCAAGCCACTTGATGAGAAGAGATTTCACAAGCTAAAGAATGAGTTGAACATACTTGACTTCTCTAACATGAGTTGATGCACCCCATATATGACATGCCTCTCCTTCGAGCCTCAAGGTATAATTGGTTGACATGTCATACATTCTATTCTAAGGACTTGTTTAGTGCATCTAGTCATAATTTACATGTTCTAGGCTCATTCATGAAAATCAAATGAATTTGAAGTTTATATGGTGCCACTATTGTTTCCATGACTTGTATGATCTAGTGGTAGCATATAACTTATTTAAAGTAGCTTGTGATCCTAAGTGTTTAATCTAGAAAACTTGTCTAAGTATTTGCTTCAACATGGTGCATGATAACCCTTCTAGTGAGGTGTGAAGAAGCTTGCCCTTGGTTCAAACCGAAGCATTTTATTTGTGCAAGCAATCTAGGTTGAATCACAAACTTGATCCTCACCCTATAATTTAACATGATAATCTATCTAAAATTGGTCCCTTGTGGTCATTGATGCCAAAGGGGGAGAAATTATTGTTCACAAAGATAGAACTCAAAGGGGGAGAAGCACAAAGGGGGAGAACAATGTTGTTCACAAAGATAAAACCTAAAGGAGAGAATTGATAAAAGAAGGGGATCAACTAAAATTTCGAGCACACAAGTAGGGGGAGCAAGCTCTTAAACATGAATGTTGCATTTTCATGTGCACTTTATATGTATGATGCATAGTTATGCATTTCTTTTTCTCTGATACTTTGCTTGTGTGGTGACTTGCTAGTATAAATTGAATGATGTATTGAGGTACTAGCATGAATAGGAAGTAGTTAGAATTTTCTTGATTCATGTTTTTCAAAGTGGTACTAGAGCCTTGCTTATAATGTTGATCTCACGAGGTTTCTAGTTATGTTTGTGCTTTTCCAAGTGGTATCTAACTACACAAGGTGCTAAGATGGTGTTTATCGCTACTACGATGGTATCACGCTTCAAAGGTCTATAATCTTAAACACTTAGCACCTATTGGTAGTCAATGCTCTTAATCTTTCCTATCTAACATGTATGCTTCCAAAATCCAAACATATAGCATACATGTAGGGGGAGCCATTGCTATCAATTTGAATTCATGATCACGTGTCCATAATTCTTACACATGGTAATATACTTGGACAATGTGACATAGGTTCAATCAAAATTTTATCATAACATCTTTGTGAAAGGGTTGTCACCAATTACCAACAAGGGGGAGATTGAAAGTCCTATTGTTTGGTGTTGGTAATTAGTGACAATGCCTAAGTACTAATCATATGCCTAAGTTGTATGTTGTATATGAGGATTAGTACATTCCAAGGTTGGTGGCAAGACGAACATGGTGATCATGATGGCCACACTTGGATTTGGACGCAACCCTACGTGATCAAGGCAAAGGTATATGCTTAAGGGTTGTGTTTTAGTAACCAAGACACCTAGTGGGTGTGGTTACATTATAGGATTGATAGCCGTACTATAAAGAGGGGAATGACGCGGCTATTGAACTCCTAAGCGCCTCTAGATGTGCATTTCATGATCATATGCATTTGGATAGAACTAATAACGCCTTGAAAAATGATTGTGAAAATGCTAACACACTCACACATGACGAAGATCACTTAGTGGTGTTAGCACGTTTGTGAAGGCGGTGGAGTTTGAGCGGTAGAGAGGGTTTGGGGTCCTCTCTCCCTCCCGCCGAGCTTGCGAGGCGGGATTCAGGCGTTTTCGAGAAGTTGAAACGACTATTTTCCACTACGCCGGAAGTCCGGAAAAGAAACAGAGGCGAACGGAGATCACAGAGGTGACAGGACGCTGAACCGGACACGGTCTTTGCATGACCGGACGCGTCCGGTCAGTGTTCAGTGTCTGCGCGTATTCCAGGTTGATGATCGGACGCGCAACGCATCCGGTCACTGACGATCGGACGCGTCCAGTTGTTTAGGGAGCTACTGGACTCTAACCGGATGCTGGCACTGTCGCGTCCGGTCATTTTCTTCAGCGTGTCTGGTCACTGTTTCGTTGAGCGCTGCTCAGGCGACCAGCGCGTCCGGTCTGCGCGATGAGCGCGTCCGGTCGTTGCTTCGCAGTTAGCCGTTGGGCGACCGGCGCGTCCGGTCAGTTGGACCAGCACGTCCGGTCAGTGCTTCGCGACTTAGCCGTTGTGCGACTAGCGCGTCCGGTCAATTGGACCAGCGCGTCCGGTCAGCACGATTTCGGCTGTTTAAGTTTCTAACGGCTCTATTCGAAGGGGTACGTCTATAAATACTCGTTGGCCGGCTTAAGGCTCTCTTTCTCGAACATTTGACACACTTGTGAGCACTTTGAGCTAAGCAACTCCCCTCCCACTCATCTCTCTTGCTCCTTTGCATATTCGAAGTGAGATTGAGTGATTCAAGTGCATTTGCATTGTGAGATAGCATCTAGTTGGCACTTGGTGGTTGATTTGCTGCGGGATTCTTGTTTCTCTTGGTGGTTGCCACCACCTAGACGGCTTGGAGCAGCTTGGAGGCATTGACAAGAGTTGGTGAGTGTTCTTGGCCACCTCCGGTGATTGTGAGGGGTTTGTGCCTACCTCGGCAAAGCGCCAAAGGCAACGTTAGTGAATTGCTCGTGTCATTGCAACCTTTTGCCATTTGGTAGGTTCTTGTGGCGCCTTTTGAGAGGCTCGGTGTAAGACCGATTAGCCACCGAACCACGTGGTGAAGAGGGACACAACAGGGACTAGCGTGCCGGCAAGCACGTGAACCTCGGGATAAATCTTTGTGTCATCACTTTTATATTGTGATTGATTGATCCCGGTGTTCGGTTATCTTGGTATTCATTGTTGATTATATTGGTTGGCTCAATACTTCGCCCCTCGGTGAAACTCTCCTAACTCAACTCCGCTTTATCTTCTTAGTTATCTTTGCTAGCTAGTTAGCTTTGCTAGAGTAGTTCTTTTGTGTACCTTGCTAGTTGTAGTTGTAATTACCTTCTCGGTTTGACTTGTGCGGTTGAGTGCAAATACTAGAATTGTGAATTGGATAGGTGGCTTGCAAACACCCCGTAGGCTAAGCAAAACTCGCATCTCGCTATTTGTTATATTAATAAACGTGTTTAGCTTGTCTTTGTAGAAAATTTTAAAAGGCTATTCACCCCCCTCTAGCCATCTAGACCTTTCACGCGGGCTCCCTGCCGTGGGCCATTTGCTGGGCCGGCCTACTTTGCGCACTATCGCGCTCGCGCTGACTGCAGTGGGCCGCTGGGCCGATTGGGTTGCCGCTGACCTTCTTTGTTTTCTAAAGCATTTCTCAATTTTGTTTCTAAGATAAACTTGTAAATTCAAAATAGAATTGTGTAGGAGTCCAAAAATGGTGAAACCAATTTTGTTAGTTTCCTAAAATCATGATCTAGATAAAGGTGTGATTGGTTCACATAGCTTTATACTATTTTTAGGCTTGATAAAATTACTTCGAGACATTTAATGTTATCAAACCTGAACTTATAGGAATTTTTATGAATAATCAGTGATAGTATTAATTCTAGAAATTTTATAGTAAGCTCCTGGTATTGTTATATGCTCACTGTGATTTTTGTAGCTCCAAAATAATTAGTTGCTTGGATAGTTAATGAGCCCTAGTCTGAATATGTAGTAATTCGATAAATTGAATCAATCAACGCCTTGGGTTGGTGTAACTAAACTACTTGTTGGGAAAATAATGTCTTATTCGACAATGTGGATACGTGGCCTAGTGCGTAGTCTTTAGAGCTAGCTTGTCCGCTTGAGAGGTGAAATCATACGATAAGAGTTGTGATTGACGTCGATTACTTATGTCTCTGCGTTGCATCCACACATCTTATAATAGGGACAACATGGATCATGGAGTCGACTAGAGTAACAGAAAGATGGTGTCTTGATGATCGTATCGTCACGAGGGGATGCTAACTGTTGGTTAAATCATACCCAGGCAAGCCTCGGTGCATAATCCCTATTATTCTACACTTTAATTTATGCTTGTGCATTAAGTTTAAAGGAGTTGAATGAAACCCACTTGCATCTATATATCTTTATCCTATGAGTCTTACTAGTATGCTAGGATCATGTAGCGTGCTTTGCTATAGGATTCCGGTAGAAGACAAGTGATTACCTGTCACTCGCGAGAGATAGGAAATATATTATTGTTACTATTATCATGTTACTATCACATGGGATAGATATGGATAATTGGAGACCGGGTGGAACGGGTTGGATGAACTTGGACTTGGTTGGGCAACAGAGCGGGGCTCTGATTGCTATTGTTCCGCCTGCGTCGATTAAGGACCATTCGTTGCATTGGATTCCATAGTCAGGTCACAGACCTACTTGTCCCGAGCATATACTTGCTTATGGGGGCGGGAAGACTTGTTTCGCTCTTGTCATGGGTTCCGGCTCTTTCTGAACCGGCTTTTTAGGTGGTTACATATATTGGGTTGAGGAGGTCTAAGCACCATACTGAGGCCGGGCCTGCAGTGTTAGGGGCTTAGAGTCTGAGCTTGGATGGGGACCTAGACCCCTTGACAGGAGTGGAACGGGTTGGTTTTGCTTGTGCCCGGGGTACAAGCAAGGCGTGTGTTTTTGGGGCACCTAGCTGGGCACATTGATTCATGAATCGCCGTCAATCTGACGGTCCGACATGACTATAATCTGGCATCGTAGCAAGGACTATGGAAGTTGGTAAAATGGTTCTAATTGCTTACCACCTGCTTGGAAGTAGCTTTGGTGCTTACATAGAATGGTTGGTTAATGAACTAATGATGACTGCTAATAAAAAGAAATATAAGGATACACATTTAGTAATGCTTCTTGCAGTTGCAATAAAACCACTAGCCAGAAAGCCTTGCATAATCCTTGGAGTCTTTTTCTTTCCTCCTGACGAGTAAGTCTTGCGGAGTACAATTGAGTACTCAGGGTTTATTCTACCCTATTGCAGGTGACAGGTGCTGATTAGCTGGCACTTGAGTGTGGAAACCTCCTGGTGGGCTCAGCGAGGATTTCCTTTACGATGCGGAGTAGAGTTATTTATTAAAACTCTCACCAAAAGTTTTACAAAGAGAATACGAGCAACTTGTTATCATTTCATGCTTATAATAATTCATCATGTTAATGTTTAACTTAGCATTAAATGGTTTCATTTCCGCTGAACTCTGATAACATTTTATATTCTGCTGTTATAATCCAAAAATGAATTACTCTGATGTTGTACTAAAAATGTGGATGTTGTAAGCTTTACTCTCTCATTTGTGATCCTAATGTAAAAATGTGGATCTTCAAGTTCTCCCTTGTGGTGTGCTCGACAGAATCTTTTAGTTTAGTGTTCTCCCTTAGGTACTTAGGGTCTAATGGAAGACGAGTACTTTTGGGAGGACATTAGATTAGGCAGTTCTGCCACAGCCGCCACTTCTCGAGCTGCCCGGAGATGAGGCGGCTCTTGGGTATTTTAAACGTGAACAAGAAAAGATCCACAAGAGCATGGATACCGATGTAGCTTTCACCCGGGAGTATTCTAGAGTATCAATTTCCACGGGGAACGTGAAGTGTACTAGAAAAATTAGGAACGCCCAAGGAAAGGGCAATTATAGGGTAGAGAGGGATTTTAGGGTTTTCTAAGTGGTTCTATCTTGTCGAAGGCTTACTCTATTTTACCTACTTCAGAGAAATAGTACCTTTTCGACTCTCAAAAAAGATTGGGAAGGAAGTAGTTGAGGGAAGGCTACCAAAAAGCTCTATGAAACACCAACCCGAACGTGGTGGATTACAAAGACCAGATAGAGCTGTCACCTCTGTGGGCTACCACAACTAACCGTGGGATTGGGTGCAAACTCAGGTAAACCCTAGTCTAGACACCACGTCTACACTAGCGCTTACTACTCTAGTTATCTAGAATAACTAGAGCACTCAATACGAGCGGAGATCTAGTAAATATAATAAAGCAAGAACTAAAATAAAATACTTAGAAATAAATAATGAAGAACCTTGAGATTGCTCAAGACGAACCAGATGTTACAGAAGTACAATGTCGAGGAAGATTCAACAGATCTGGCTCCTCCTTAGCTCTCTCCTCTCTCCTTGATCTCTAGTTTACAACTAGATGAACCGGAACTAGAACTACAAAATGAACTAGAAGAACTAGAACTAGACAATCATCTAGAGGGATCTCTACTTCTACTTGGATGGAGGGGTGAAACCCTAGCTTTTTCTCTGGATGTAGCTAATGAAGATGGAGATGCCTGAGGGGGGAGGTCTGCCCCTGCTTATATAGCCCGGTGGGGTGAACCATAGCTCTCAGATCAAACCGACTTGAAACAATGGTTAAGATGCGTCGTAGAGGTCAGATGGAGGCCGTCACACGAAGCTAGTCTCACTTGGAGGTGGGCCTAGGCTAGCCGGCCTGACATGTAGGGCCGGCCGGCCTCACTTGTCAGCCTCTGGGCTTCCGCTTCGTTCCCGTGTCTTCTCGTGTCCTCTAGAACCTTCCTATCAATTTCCGTAGAATTCTGACTTGATTTGGTTCGATTTCTTAACTCCTACTCCTTCACGACTTATTTTGTTTTTATCCCTAAAAATTCATAATTCACCAAAGCCGTGGAAATTGTTATGTTAGTCCCTAGAACTCTTGCTTGGTGATGGTTCTAGGTTCTTCTAGAATCTTCCGAGTCGTATCCATCGGGGACTTTCTCTCCGAAACTCCAAATAGTGCAAATGATATGTCTGTTTCGATCGTCTTGACAAGCTCTTCGCAATGATGTGCTCTAATTCATTACTTGTGATACTTTTATATAGTGAAATACTAAATATCCTGCAAAACAAGTGAGAACAACACAACTCATGGAACTCGTTAGAATCAAACCCTACAACTATGCTTTGTGGTTCATTTCATGCTATTTCATGTAATAGTTGATGGTTAATAATGAGCATTAGTGACCTTCAACAAGTTCCCCCAAGCTTAACCTTTGCTAGTCCCTGAGCAAAGCTAATCTCAACAATGGATCAAGAGTTGCTTTAATGCTTTCATGCCTCAAAAGTACACATGTGTTCAAACAAGAATTCTCCTCTGGATTAAAGCAAACTATTCTAACTTTTAAACTTACTCGTATTACCTTCTACCATGGAGCTTTTGGCCTTCACTTGGGTCTTAAGTAGTTGAAAGACAGAACAATCAAGTCAAGCACTGCGTCTTGAGTTCTTCGATCAACCTTTATTCTGGAGTTTTTGTAGGTTTTTAAAATAAAACTCAGAGATTTCTTTTTGTATGACCCTTTCTGGTCTCTCATATGTGGTACTTGTGGATCCTTTCCAAGGCAATGATGGTGTTTTGCCTTCTCTCTTTCACTCAGAATATGTGGTATTTTTGGAATAAGGCAGAGTAACATCATGCCTCCTCTCTCTTACCCTATAACTAGTAGGCTTATATGGAGTTGAGGGTATTTCAAGGAGGTAGCTTACTTACCTTGCATGTGTTGCTAAGTCAAAACCGGGATCCTCAGAGGGGAGACCATACCCTTAGATCAAGATGTGCATGTGTGTGAAATTATTTGGTGGCTAGCCTAATTCTACTTTGCTCCTAGAGGGACTGCCTCCAACTGAAGAATTTATGACGAACTTTGTTGTGGAGGTCTTGGGATATATTCTTTCTCCTTTCTTTGATGACAATGATGAACTTCTAGGCATAGAGATCATAGACTTCTCTTTTGCTCTCTTTTTTATTCTTTTTCTTTCTTCTTTTTTTACAAAGGATCTCCTGCCTCTTGCTTAGGATACAATAAACTTGGAGAAGAGATAAATCATAATCTTAGAGCATTTATTTGGAAACCTGACAATCTTTTTGGATCCTCTCCCAGTGTAGGAGATAGATTTTTGGGTGAAAAAGGCATGTTTTTGCGTACCCCTAGGGTAGGAGCAGCAGGATATATGTGAGTGTAAGTGATCTTGATCTTGGGAGCATGACCATCCTCTTGACAAGGGTCTCACATGGGTTGACCAAACTTAACACAAAGCAAGCAGCCTATGAGCTGGTTTTCCTATTTCTAGCAAACATGTATATATGGCTGTAGTAGAAATTAAAGCTCTCGTCATACAGGAACTCATCATGTGAAAAATTTTAAGTTTTCAAAAGATAAATCTCTAGAACTCTGGTGTCGCTCAGAACAAGATAAACAGTAGCTCAAACCTTCTCATATCATATCCGTCAATCACCTAGACTTAGATCAAACATTCGCTACCCACAAGTTTCAAGTTCAGAGCAAATCTTAGGTCAAAACAATTATTTCTAAAACTCGAGAGAGTTCAAGGTTGAAAACTAGGCACTTAAAAGGAATTATGGCAGAGCAACTATTCATCATTTCCATGCATAGAGATTAAACCAGGTTCTTTTTATTTAAATAGAAAAGCAAACTTTTATACACACTCTAACTAGCACACACTATTACAAAATAACACAATATAGAACAAAAACTCGACAGGATAAGTGTGAACCTTCCTGTGCTCACTTTTTTTTTATTATTTTTGGATTAATTTATGTAACGAGAAAACTTTAAGACGGTAAGGATACTTACCTGGATACATGGGGGTGCCTTCCCCAGGCTTAATGTTGACATAGTCGTTTGATCTTGCAATGTAGCAGACTAGTAGTGGAAATGTACTTCCTCTACAGAGCATTGATTGATGTTGATGACTGATGAGACAGTGCTCTTAACAGTGGATAGAACATCGACTTGCTTGTCAACTCTTCTTGGTTCTTTAAATTCTGTGAAACTTAAATAGACAACAAAACTTGTGGAATTGATTAAGCGTTAGTGGTTTGGCCACCTAAGCCTCAGTTGTCTAAAGTTTTTCTTCTAGGCAGAGTTTATGTGGGATTTCTTTCTCAATATTTTTGTATTTTTATATTTTCTATGACGCAAGAGGAAATGCAATAGGACAAATGCACACATATTTATTTTTATTTTTGTGCTACCATGGTGAATATTCCTATGGGTTCTTACACACCACAAAATTATTCACACAGGGCTTTAAGATTATTGATGCAACAAATAAATATTTTTATTTTCTTTTATTTTCTTTTTCTAATGCAATGCTAATGCCAAAAAGACAAATATGGATAACTACCGATTTTACCTCCCGGCGAGGGTTCAATGTTTTAAGTCCTCTGAACAAGACTTCTTACCATGTTCACTCCTTAGGTGCATCATCTGATTCCAAGGTGGAGACCTTAATAACTGCACCTCTTGATATGGTGTCACCCATGTTCTTCATTTGTCTAGCAGTTTGAAGTGAAGCATTAATTGTGGAAGCTGGCAGCATCTTGCTTAGTGTGCATGTTCTTGTAGAACCAGGACCTTCACTTTGTAGAATTTGGGAGTTGACAAACTCCTCATGTCTTGTTCAAAGTGTGTCCTGCTCATAAAGACAAGGCAGAGATCAAGTGCATGGGCTCTGTTGGTGGAAAAACACCAACAGAACTAAAAGTCTATTCATTCTTCTCTAACTTTAGGCATAGTGAACAAGATAAAGCTGATGTTATGGGTGATAAGATCAGAAAATGAGCATGAGTGTAATATCTCAAAACATTTGACAGATTAGATTGTTTTAACCTATGGAAGGATAATCATATCTATGCATAATATGTTGATCTTTTCAAGATTGTGATCTATCATCTTCCAAAGGTTGGGTGCATAATATTTTAGCTCATCAGGTAAAGATAAGAGAGTGAAGCTAAGAAAAGAACTGAACATGTTATGTCGATCAGGTTAGATCAAGTGATGTTGCAACTTAAATATGTGTGGTTCTTCATTTATGTGCATACCAGGATCAAGAAAAGCTTTTCGTACCTCAAGATGTTACCTTTGTCATTGAAGAGTGATGGTACCAACCATCTTGTGGAAGCTTCTCTTGCCTAGCTAGTTGTGCTCATGAATGGCTTGTCTTCTCTGTTGCACTCCTCACTTCTTTCTCTTTAATCTCACCATCTTTGTGTTCTTCTAATCTTGACATTCTTGATAGTCCTTGTGCTCCCTTCATTGTCTTGAGAATTTCTCCATGATGGTCTTTGTTTTGAAGGGGCTTAATGGAGATTTATTCACCCTCTTCCTTGGAGTGAGTGTAGATCTTGTGTTGTAGCACTCGTCTTCTTGTTCTATGGATCTCTCCGTGATGCGTGAGCTATGTTTCCCTTGTGCAAGGATGTTGAAGTTCATGTACCTCTTTTCTCTCCGTGTGAGTTTATCTCAGGACTTCCTAGTTTGACTTTTAAAAGTTTCTCCTGCAAGGGTTAGTCCAACAAAATATACAATGTGCACACAAGTAGTTCAAGTCCACCGAATCGTCCATCAACGAGCTCGTCGGCTCGGGGGTGCTCCATGACAAGGAGCTCGAAGGCTGGAGAGCGTCGGACTCGGAAAGCTTCCTCGATCCCCAACCCGGTGAGATCGTTGTATTCGAAGATTTCTTCAAGATAAGATTTGGGGTTCCTATTCATCCTTTCCTCTAAGGCATGTGCTTGTACTACGAGATTGGGATTTGTAATTTGCATCCCAACTCAATCCTTCTTGTCTCCACCTTCATTCATCTTTGTGAAGCCTTTGGAGGATTTCTGCCACATTTCGATCTCTTCTGTTATCTTTTCTGTCTTCGGAAGAAGGGGTCTAAGGGGGGTTCATAGATCGCCAGCGGAGTGTACCTAACACTCCGTGATGGAATGAAGTCGGAGTACCTCAGTTGCCCTTGGAATACCTCCCTTGGTGACTGGTACAAGAAATGGTACTACATTCGAGAAGAGCCCAACACCGCCACCTTCTGTGACGTTGGCTACATCCTGGAGAAGAGAGTCAGCTAGAACGAGAAGCCAGAGTACGCCGAGCAGGTGAGAGAGCTCATGGAGCTACTCCCATGGACCCGTCTAGACGGACCAGCCGTAGCCGGGAGCTTCATCAGTCAGCGAGTACAGCCTTGCAGAAGAGGGTACATGCCGGCTATGAGTACCAGGGTCAGCGGACCAGACCAGGATGCGTCCGAACCGGCTGCACAACGACGAGATCAAGCAGAGGATTGTGGATCTGTTCAGCCTGGCAGATCCATCATACCATCCTTTGAGCGTCATCGTGCACGCGTACAAGCTCATCCGACCAGGTCCAAAGGTATTTTCAAGCATCTGTCTTACTTTCATGTCGATCACATAGTTAATAAAAGACATCTGTTGTAATCCCTGTTGTCATTATGCTGTTAGGTGCACGGTGTTGAAAGGCACCTGTTGTACGTGTCCTTGGCGCCCGGGATGTACCACCCGAGGAGCGTGGAGCCCCCACCGCAGAATGTGCAGTAGTGCTACGCTCACGTCAACGTCGAGGAGGGAGACGGAGCACCAAGCGCTAGGACAGACACCAGCATCAGGAGAGTAGAGAAGCACCCAGTCACCCTCGAGCACTCGAAGAAGAGGCCGGGGAGCTCAGAGACCACGGGGATGCCGGAGAATCCGACCAGCAAATGTTGTCGGATGATAGAAAGCTGGTTGGATAAAGACGAAGAGGAAAACCCAGCCGCCAATCTGCTCACCCCTCGTCAAAGGAAGGGCATAGAGCAGACAAGCCAGGAGGGGCCGTCGAAACCAACAACGGCATCCACTGCAGCTACAGCACCGGTTCCGCCACCAAGTGAGGGTGGCCAGAGCTCGGCGGGCCAGTAAGGGAGCCGAGGACAACCGTGTCGGCACGCATTCTCGGCCGCACACCACCAGATGGACATGTAAGTCTCTGCATACTTCAGTAAGCATTAGTAGTAAAAGCAGATAGTAATAGGAATTATCAACTGTGTGTTTATCAAATTGTAGCTCGGCATCGACGGAGATCCCCGAGGAGCTTGCCGCTGGTGGGAGGTCGTCATCGACCACCTCAATGGCCACCAACGAGCAGGCAGCGGCAGGACCTGTCTCGAGCCAGCCAACAACGGTGGAGACAGGTGCCGAGCAGGTGGTCAGCCGAATAGGTACCTCCGAAGGCACCGGCCGTGGACCTAGCAGCAACAGAAGCAAGGCGAGTCCCCGAGCCCAGACAAGGAGCACCAGAGCAGTCTACGGTCACCCCGAGCACACAAGAGGGTGTTCTACCCAACGCCACGGCTTGGGGGAAAACTTTGATGGTGTTGTTGGAGCCGGGGAGCAGCCTAGGGCATGCTGAGGCCGGGTCAAGCCAACGATAGGAGGAGGCCGAAGCCGGCTAGCAGCAAGAACAGGCAAGACTGCCGATGCCGCGAAGTCTGAAGATGACGACGTTCTTGAGGAGATCTAGGGACATCCCCAGGACGGTCGTCAACATGTCTATGTGTGCCGTCAACGTGGGGATCACTATATCTGCCATGAGGAAATCCCCACGGAGGACGAGACAAGAAAGGTCAAGCTGGCGGCGAAGCGACTTATAGCCGAAGTACAGGTAAGCTGCTATTTTGTACATTCTTAGACCAGTATTGTGATGCTTTTGCTAAAACAATGCTGTGGTCACCTTGCAGGATATCATGAAGATGGCAAAGTACCGTAAGCGGTGCTTTGACGAAATTGAACCAACGTTCAATGAAAACAAGGAGCTGGCAGCCGAGGTGGATCGGTTGCGTGAAAAGCTCGAGGCCACTGAGAAGGAGAAGGCGGAGTTGGAGACATCCCAATGCAACACCATCATCTAGCTCAGCCAGAAGGAGCGTGAGAGGAACCGTCCAAATTATAAGAGCACAAGTACAAAAACAATCACCGGAGTGATCAAATTCTCGCACTTGAGCCCATATAACTCCGGTAGTCCAATGAAATCACGAGGGATTTCAAACCAACCAACATACAAGCCAAGATCGTAGTGATTCAACATAACAAGTCACATGTTACATCCATTTCATAAGTAGTTCAATATACATCGGAGTTCAACATAGTTATTACAACTTACATTGAAAAGTAGCGGAAGCAAAGTAATTTGAATCTAACATTAATCTTATTTCAAATACATGCCAGTACCCCGGTCGACTTCCAACAAAAGCATTAGAGATAAGGTAAATAAGAAGGATCATGCCCATGATCACACTCCGCCACTAAGGCAGGAGCCAACCAACTCTTGCAGTCGCCATGATGCATCACAACCTGCAACAAGTGGGAAAATAAAACCCTGAGTACGACAAAGTACTCAGCTAGACTTACCCGTCAGAAACTAGAAATAAGGTGACACCAAGGATCATGCAAGGCTGATAAAAAGTGGGCTAGCTTGACAACATTTTGCATAAAAGCTTAATATAGATAAGTAATCATTAATGCTTAAGCATCAAGTTAATTATCATTAACCTATCATCTATATTAGAACCTATACTAGAGCACTCACTTTATTAGGAGCAAACAATATTAACCATAGCAGGTATAAATTGAGGCAACCTTTCCATCATGATCTAATTAACCATCCGCTCAATTTAATGGAATCTGCGTTACCGCTGCTCAAGTCAAGTGCTCACTAACCGGGAGCGACGGCAATTCGAATCGAATTCCTATCCAGCTAGAGGGGTATTTCTAACACTCACCGCGCAGGCCCCTGCCAGGGTCGCACAAGCCACCTTTTCATATGATTCAGGAATCGCGGGTCCAAATGATGTCGTGACCCCAAGGGCGACACTCTACCAGGTGATAGGGACTCTAACCCCCCTTGGTCTCACGCCAATGTCCCCAAGCACATCCTTTCTCTCCTCCAAGAAGCAACCTACCATTCGATTCCTGGCCTGAATCACATTACTCGGCTTCGCGGTCGAAACAACTTATCCGGCCAACTAAGTGTTAGACTGCGTTCAACATGACTCAAGGACGTACAGCGAATCGGTCCTTAAACGATTCAGACGGTGATAGATTCACACCCAAGGCTTCCATGCCTTGTTGCTTCACTATCGTCATCCCGCCCGATCTCATTTCATTTTATTAACACATGGTTCTATTCCACGATAGCAAATATAGCCAACCGTGCCATATATGAACATCCCTATATCTCGCAGGTGATAGGAAATCACCTGACTTCTACCGCTTAAAGCAGGGCTAAGCATCTACTCGATCCTGGTCTATGTAGGATTCAGGGATTCATATATCTGGACAAGGAATGATATAATACAGCAAGAGTTTCCAACCAACTCCTATCACCTAATGCAACAATACTTATAACATATATAGAATTAATTGCTTTGAAGATAGGAGGCTTATAATGCTCTGGGGCTTGCCTGGGGTCTGACTCAAGTTAGTGTTGGTCAGATGAAACTTGCTGAGTACTTCCATCTTCGGGATAGTTCCACCAAACACCGTCTTCGGGTTTGGCTCCAACACCACATCTTTCACGTGTTTTAGCTAGCGTACCTAAATGAAATGCAAGATGCAAGTACATGAATACAAGGAAATGCAATAGATGATGCATCGCACGTTAATCAAGGCAAGTATAAGGTTATAGTAAAGACACGTAAGCACATCACATTACTTAAGTAACCTTACACAAACAAACATGCTAAAATAGCAAAGAAAGCAATATCAAGCATGACATAAGATTTACAAAGTCTCAGGTGTAACATGCCACAAAAATTTCACTTCATTTGGAGCCATACAACTACAGTTATGAAAAAGACAAATGCGACTAGCATTGAAAACCTAATCTGAAAAATCTATTTTTACTGTGAAAACATTAAACTAAAATATGACATATTATAGATCCAATGCATAGATAATTTCATAAGGATTCCAAAAAGTCCTCATTTTCAATTTTACGAATTTTCTATGATTTACTATGAATTTTCAAAGTTGCAGCAAAAACAAAGCAAACAAGTCCTTAATGCTACTATTCATATGAGTCAGTGGCTATGCATTTAAGCCCCTCCCTTTCTCCTAATTCAAGCTCGTGGTCCTTGACGGGAATCACAACAGCGAGGTCGTCGCAGGCTCGCGGTGCCGGCCGGAGGGGGCTCGCCGGTGACGGGGAAGTGGAGGGGGAGCATCACCACGTCCGCGCGCATCCAGGGGACAGCTCGGCTAGGCCCGAGGCGACCCTCGGTGGTGTGACCACGATGATAGTTCGGGGCCTGTCGGCCATGGCGAGCTGCAGCGGTGCTCCGGCGACGAGGGAGGCAGGGAAGTGGTGCATTAGACTCGTGAGAGGGTGGAGAAGCTTCTGGTGGTGGCGGTTGGGATGGAGGAGGTCCAGAGGATGAGCGAGGGCGGCGGCCGCGGAGCTTGGCTTGCTGGCAATGGTGGCCATGGCGGAGCGCGCTCGCGCAACACGAGGAAGGGAGCGGGAAGCAGCAGAGAGTGAGCCAGCGAGGGCGACGAGCTCAGGTGACTCCACATTAGAGCAGAGCTGAGAGGGAGGAGGCCGGGCACGCGTCAGGGCGACGGGGCGCTGCTGTCCTGCATGGTGGCCACGCGCTCCCGCACGTGGCATTTCGTCGAACATGTGGCGAGCAACGGTGCGGCCGGTGTGGGACACGTTTTTGGGTTGTTTCTAGGCTAAATCAGCGAACGGGCCAAAAATGAAGTTTGATCTACTCCTCATGCTCTCCAACTTTGATTAAGGGGTCACTGCCATTAGGGTTATGGATTAGCAAGTAATTATGCTCCAAATTGACAGTGTCAACGACTTCAATCCGATTAAGCTTGCTCGGCTTTGACCTAAAATTCATGGCCAAAACTTGGTCAAATTTAATGCAACTTTTTGCTAGACCTTGTCCATAGGGTTAGCTCCAGCTTCTACAAGTTGCTTGACAAAAACATGAGAACGCGGCATGTCAACCGGTATTGGTGCTGGAATTCCCGGACTTGGAATATTTCTAAGTCTGAAACAAACTGCAGCAGATTCAAACTTTAGGCCATGGTTTGACTTATTTCCAAGCAAATCTAACCCTCGGTCCAAAAACATTATTTGTAGAGCACGAACTGAACTAAAATTTTCATTTAAGGCTCAAAGTCTAGATCGGCTTGGGTTGTGAGAGATAAGGCTCCAAAGTATGGCACATGAACTAAAACACCTGCTATGACTTAGCCAAATTTCAGGGTTCCAAAATCAGCAGTTTGTTGATTCTTGTGAGCTCTATTTGACCTAGCTATGAACTAAATTAGCTCTTGATCATTAAACAAAGTTTGTTCTACTCAACTTAAACTACAACTCTTATTTAAGGTCAAACCTCATAACTAGTACAGAAGTCAAACTTTCACTTTGGTCAAAGTATCAACTCGGTAAAGCCTAAACTAGGGTTTTAGGCCAATCGGGGCAATTTCTTGACATTTGCTCAACATGAACCCTTCATGACTTTTGTTGAAGTTGCAAAGTTTGGTTGATGATCTATAATTCCATTCACTTAATGGGGCAAATTCCAATAGGAATGGAACTTATCATTTCATGTGACTTTTTGATTCCAAACTTCATGAAACTTTTCCAGTGACTAATATAGATAGGTATTAAGGTGAGACACATGAAGATATTGCAATAACACCATCCAAGCATATATCTTTGAAAATGGCCTATATGTAAAGCAATGGTGCAACATCCAACTTTAGGTCAGGCTCATCTCCATAGGTTGACCTTGACATTGTCATCTCCACTTAATCTGTCATGTTTAAGCTCAAACCCACTACTTAGTGAATGATAAACACCTGGGGTGTTATAGCCCTCCCCCCTTAAAAGAATCGCGTCCCGAGATTCGGAATGGAAGACCTTTTTAAGGAAGAGGCACGTTATCTAGTTCCCATCATCCGCTATAGCATTCAGCTACAAAGCTTTGACATTGGTGGAACTAATTTGGTCAAGGCATTTTCTGATACTTGCTCTTCATGGTAAAATTTGTCTGAAGAATTTCCTTCATTGACTTCTATGAAGCATTGTTACTTTGGGAGGAATCCAAGACAACGCAGTACTTCGTTCTCAATGTACATAGATCCTTGGGGTCCATGAGCTAACCACTAACAAGTATCTGATTCTTTAGTGAACACAACATAGTCCGTATGAACTTGACACTAGACCGAAACCTTCAGAAGTATACTTGTGGATATGACCCTATGTTCCCAAAGTTTGAAAAGCAGTCCTCTACCAAAATGGCTTGAGCACAACCTTCCCAAAGGGTAAGATCATAGACGACAAATATACTCTGAGGCTATAGAATACTGACTAACCAATAGACATGGTCTATGTTGGTCGTAAATGTTCAAATATTCATATATCAACTAATGGAAAGCTACTTACTATTCCATGCATGCAGTTCTCTTTCTCTAATGACAACACTGTATTATATGAGTCTATCGATGGGTTAGTGAATGTGATAGCTGACTCTATCGGCTTCGTATTCCTGCCAACAGCTACCTAATAAGATTCTTTTATCTAAAGACAACAGTTATCTGGGTTGAATCAGATGCAACCTCTTGGTAAAAACATGTATAAGGTACCAAAGTATGTCATCATTGGAAAATAATTCTCAAAGAAAGATGTAATAAGGCCTTAAGGACAACAAAAGTTGTAATTATTCACTTAACTGCAGGGAGTAGTCTACCACCAAGCGATTGAGTAAAATCTTCCTTGGTGACTTAGTTGTACTATAAGTTGAGTTGACTTGCAGCATAACAACTTTGTCAGGCCAACTTTCACCATGAGACTCTCTTTAGGGTCATATAGCAGCTCTAAGATGAAAAATCTATTGTTTGACACTTCTCAGATTGCTTTTGAATATTCCTCAACACTTTGTCCAATAAAGTTATGAACAAACCATTTGTGGCACCTAAGGGCACAAGGATGTTGATCGAAACTAGGGCATGCATTTCTCTAATTCTTCACCGCGGCTGATTGATGTCACACCCATTTATCGACCAAATGGAATGCATACCCTTATGTGCGCCCAGAGATCAATCACACATAAGTTCACAAATTATAACAAAAGTATCATCACAAATGTTATTACATCACGATATTTAAACACATAGTCTTAACACAAATGTAGCGGAAGTATAAATAAAAATCTCTCGTGGTAGCTCCAGTCACAGGTACATTGACTGGTTGACAGCAAGACTAGTAATCTTCAGGGAAGTAGGCGTAGTAGTCACTATTACCTCCATCTGTTACCCATCCGGGATTTTTATCCAAGTAAGAGAAATAAACAAGCGTAAGTACATCTCGTACTCAACAAGTGTAACATGGGGTTCATGAGGCTCAAAAAGGCATATTCATTGGTTTATCAGCATGTAGCTTTTAGTTAGCATGATTTTAGCATAACAATAGCATCAAAATGTCTCAATATAATCATTAAACATATGATCCATGTGAAATGATTAATGAATAGCAAAAACATAATCATAAACAATTATTCAACTATTCCATAAGGGTCCAAGGCCACTCGTGACCGTGAGCACGGCTGTTATAACAGTTTTACACTCTGCAGAGGTTGTACACTTTCACTGTGAGTCGTGTTACCCAAATGCCCGGGTTAATTACTCCCAAAACACTACCAAGGTGAGCAGGCAGGGTAAACACTATGAAGTCTTTCGAAAGTTCGTCTAACAAGTTAGGGCCATTAGATTCACTCGGCAAACAGATGTAGAGCCCCCCTTCCTGATGGCACAATAACACGCAGCCTATACACATGAGGACAGAGGCCGCACTATACCCGATTCGTCAAGCCATTCTTACGCCATAAAGGAATACCTCTAACAAGCTAGAAAAGGTCCTTCTATATGACTAAAGCCAGAGCCATATAGCCCCCACAGTTGTACTGTAAATCCTGGATTGTCGCTTATAGATGAGTCCTTATGGAGAGCAATTAGAGCATCAAAAGTAACCCCCATGCTCTAATCCCCTTTAAACATTAATCAAAATCATCTTTTAATGTTTGTTGCATATTCCTCTAATCAATTTACATGA
Organism: Saccharum hybrid cultivar R570; assembly: GCA_038087645.1. Classification (NCBI taxonomy): domain Eukaryota; kingdom Viridiplantae; phylum Streptophyta; class Magnoliopsida; order Poales; family Poaceae; genus Saccharum; species Saccharum hybrid cultivar. Next base: position 3,333,304 of record JAQSUU010000100.1, read on the forward strand.
TCATAGTCCATGTTTAAGCACTAGCCACACTACTCAATGCAATATAATGGGTACCAAGGTAAAGGATCAATCGCTAAGTCATCCTTAACAAGGAATAAATGCATAATGATATTATTTGCATAAGGTGAATAGGACAACAAGGATAATCCCATGCTATACTTGCCTTGCTCAAACTGGTCCTGAAGATCTTGCTTGTAGTAAGGCTCTTGATCTCCAACGAATTTCTCACCGTCTAAACTCGATCAACCATTATCAACAACACACATCCAGAGGCAATCATGCATAGACAAACAAGACTATAATTAGAACAATACACCAACAGTAAGAAAATAAAATAAAAAGTCTTTAAAATGAATCTACAACTTGCTAGGATCACACAGACGCGAAGATCACAAAAATCGGATCTAAAACGACAAAGTTATGAATTTCCAAAGATTTCCTATAGAAGAATAAATACTTTAATAAAAACTCGTAAATAAATTAATCCAAACCTACTGTACAGTTGTATAATTACATAGAGTTCGTAAATATGAATCTAACGCAATTTGAATGGACCAAATCGGAGTTAAAACGAAAATTCTACAACTAAAACAATCTGAATGGCAAAACTGTAAATATCAGAAAGCGTATTTTTTCATTTACCGAAACGAAATACGTTTTCAACCGATCAAAGCGTACTCTGAGCTTTACGTTTTAGGACTGCGGGTTGATATACTAAAAACTCAGGGTTTCTTTTACAAAATTACGAACGAACCGGTATCATTAAATAAGATCCGTCCGATTCAAAACGGACGGCCGAGATCAGATCGGGGTGAGGGAAAGAGAGAACGCCGGCGGCTACAGTAAGCCCGACGGCGGCGCCATGGCCGGACTTGGCCCGAGCTCGCCGGAGCTTGTGAAGATGACCATACCGAGCACCAATCGCCAAACCGAAAGTACCAAAAGAAAGAGCACATCACCGCGACCTTACCCCACGCGAGAACGAAGCGGAAGAGCAACCGGAGGGCGACGGCTAGCTCGTCAAGGCGGCGGTGGAGGCGGAGCCCCGACGGTGACCTTCCCGGGATGTCGAAGCTAGGGTCTAAGCGGCTCAATGAGAAGCGGGGAGTCACGAGGTTCCGTTTTATAGCCCGGAGGCGTCGCTAAGTAAGGAAGGGAGGGAGATTGGAGGCGGATTCGAATCACCGAATCGGGAGAAGAAAGGAAAACGGCGTTCGTCGATGGAAAACGCCGGAGGAAGAAGAAGGAAAGGTGAGAAGAGACACTGACAATCGGGACCCACATGTCAGCGGCTCAGGGCGGAAAAACGCGGCCGCTGCGGGACGCGAGCGCGCGCGCGATGACGGGCCGTCGGGCCGTGACTTGGGCTCGGCCCAGGAGGAGAAGGAGGCCGCGGGAGGAAGGGAAAAACGGCCCGCGTGCGCTGGGCTGCGGAGAGAAGCGGCCCAAGAGCAGAGAGAGAATAAGAAATCTTTTTCCCAATTTTTCAAATTCCTTTTTCAAAAGATTTTCAAATCCAAATTTAAATTTAAATCAAACCACTCATCTCAAAAATTTAAATGCAACAGCATGAATGCACAAACATGTTTCTACTCTTATATTTGATTTTAAATTTATAAAAATTATTCTTATTCTAAATTTGCATGCTTCACAAAAATAAATATAAAAATCATATTTTCCTATTTTTCTTCTTTTCAAAATTTTAGGGTGTTACAATTCTACCCCCCTTAAGATGAATCTCGTCCCGAGATTCGACCGATGCTTACTCAAACAATTGCGGGTAGGTTTTTCTCAGATCCTCTTCTCGTTCCCAAGTAGCCTCTTCTGCTGTGTACCGATTCCATTGTACTTTACACATTTTAATTGTTCTACTTCTTGTGACTCTGTCCGCAGTCTCTAAAATTTTAACCGGAAACTCTTCATATGTAAGATCCTCCTTAACAGTAAGTTCCTCTAATGAAATCTGCTCCTCTGGTACTCGTAAACATTTCTTCAATTGAGACACATGGAACACATCATGTACACCTGCCAAACTTTCAGGTAATTCCAATTGATATGCCACTTCACCACGTCTCTCTATAATCTTGAAAGGTCCAATATATCTTGGTGCCAATTTACCTTTCATGTTGAACCTTCTCACACTTCTCATTGGCGATACTTTCAAATATACATAATCCCCTACCTCAAATGTCAACTCCCTTCTGCGAGTATCAGCATAGCTTTTCTGTCTGGACTGTGCTATTTTTAGATTATCTCTAATTATTCTCACTTTCTTTTCAGCATCCTTTAATACATCAGGCCCATACACTTGACTCTCCCCTGTCTGATTCCAGAATAACGGGGTTCTACATTTTCGTCCATACAGAGCCTCAAACGGTGCCATTTGAAGACTCTTCTGATAACTATTGTTATAAGAGAACTCTGCATAAGGCAAACTCTTATCCCAACTAGTACCATATTGTAAAGCACAAGCTCTCAACATATCTTCCAATATCTGATTAATTCTCTCCGTTTGACCATCTGTCTGAGGATGATAAGCTGTACTAAAATTTAATTTGGTTCCCAATGATTCATGTATCTTTTGCCAATAATGAGATGTAAACTGAGTACCTCGATCAGACACAATCTTTTTAGGTACTCCATGTAGACTCACTATTCTTTCCATATACAATTCTGCCAACTTCGCACTGCTGTATGTAGTCTTCACAGGCAGAAAATGAGCAACCTTAGTCAGACGATCCACTATCACCCAAATTGAATCATATCCTCTTTGAGTCCATGGCAACCCAACTATAAAGTCCATACCAACCTCTTCCCATTTCCACTCGGGTATCTGCATAGGCTGTAACAATCCTGCAGGTCTCTGATGTTCCGCTTTCACCCTTTGACAAGTGTCACACAAAGCAACATATTCAGCAACATCTCTCTTTAAACCATACCACCAATATTTCTCTCTCAGATCCAAGTACATCTTAGTACTCCCCGGATGTATGGAATAAGCTGACTCATGAGCTTCACGCAGAATTGCCATTCTGATATCCTTATCTTCGGGCACACACAGCCTTTTTCCAAACCATAGCGTACCATTATCATCCTTACGGAATCCTGGAGATTTACCTTTCGCTATGTTTTCAGCTATCTCTCTCAACTTTTCATCCTTCTGCTGACCTTTACGGATCTCTTGCTCTAGAGTAGGCTCTAATACTAATTCCACTGCATTGGTAGTAAATCCTAAGTTCAGATGCTTGCACTCGGCACACAATTCCTTTGGCATAGACATTACTTGTATTTCATTTGCATAACTTTTCCTACTAAGAACATCAGCAACAACGTTGGCCTTTCCTGGATGATAATGCACCTCTAGATCATAGTCTTTTATCAACTCCAACCATCTACGCTGCCTCAAGTTCAGATCCGTTTGAGTGAAGATATACCTTAAACTCTTGTGATCAGTGTATATATCACTCTTGTGTCCAATCAAATAATGTCTCCATATCTTTAATGCATGAACTACTGCAGCTAATTCCAAATCATGAGTAGGGTAATTTAACTCATGCTTCCTCAACTGCCTTGATGCATATGCCACAACTCTACCTTCTTGCATCAGTACACATCCCAAACCCAATCGAGATGCATCACAATAGATAGAGAAAGATTTACTCAGATCTGGCAAAACTAAGACGGGTGCAGTCGTCAATCTCTTCTTTAGCTCCTCAAAATTGGCCTGACACTTCTCGGACCACACAAACTTGGCATTCTTCTCCAATAATGCAGTCATTGGTTTTGCAAGCTTTGAAAATCCCTCTATAAATCTTCTATAATAACCAGCTAATCCCAAGAAGCTACGGATCTCACTCACATTGATGGGTGGTTTCCAATTCAATACATCTTTCACCTTGCCAGGATCTACTGATATTCCTCCATTAGAGACAATGTGACCCAGAAAAGAAACTTCCTTCAACCAAAACTCACATTTACTCCTCTTTGCATAAAGTTGGTGTTCTCTGAGCTTCTGCAAGACCAACCTCAAATGTTCAGCATGTTCTTCCTCAGTCTTGGAAAATACTAGAATATCATCGATGAATACCACTACAAACTTGTCCAGATATTCCATGAATACCTTATTCATCAAATACATAAAGTATGCAGGGGCATTAGTCAGACCAAAAGACATCACTGTATACTCATACAACCCATACCGTGTAGTAAAAGCTGTCTTTGGTACATCACTAGCACGAATCTTCAACTGATGATATCCAGAACGAAGATCAATCTTGGAAAATACACAAGCTCCTCTCAACTGATCGAACAGGTCATCAATCCTAGGTAATGGGTACTTGTTCTTAATAGTAACCTCATTAAGAGACCGATAATCTACACACATCCTCTGAGTTCCATCTTTCTTATCCACAAAAATCACTGGTGCTCCCCAAGGTGAAGAACTAGGACGAATAAAACCCTTATCCTGCAACTCCTTGATTTGTTTCTTAAGTTCTTCTAATTCATTTACTCCCATTCTAAATGGACGCTTAGCTATAGGTGCAGTTCCAGGTAATAATTCAATAATAAATTCAATGTCACGGTCTGGTGGCATACCTGGCAATTCCTCTGGAAACACATCTGGAAACTCCTCCACAACTGGATCTTCCTGGTTGGCATCATCATTAAGCTGGTTCACTGTAGCAGTCTCTTGTTTTTGCACTTTTACTTCAACCTTGATTCTATCACCCTTTGGTGTTGTCAGTACAACTGATTTATCCTTACACTGAATCTCTGCTTGTTGTTGCATCATCCAATCCATTCCCAATATAAGATCAATCCCAGCTGTTCTCAATACTATAGGGCTAACTGTAAACTCTACCCCCCTTAAGTTGAGACTAATAGTAAGACAGCGATAGGATGCTGGCATGCTTCCACCAGGTGAGTTTACTAAGATAGGATTCTTCATGACACACAAATGGATTCTATGTATTCTAACAAATGATTGCGATATGAAAGAATGTGATGCTCCAGAATCAAAAAGAACAGTGGCGGGAGTAGAGTGGACATCGAACGTACCAAGCATAACTTCTGGCTCCTCCACTGCAGTTTCCTGGGACAAGTGATTCACCCTTCCTGAGTTAGGTGCGGTCTTCTGGTGGCTGCTCTGTCTCTGGGGAGTCTGCTGGTTAAGCTTCTCCGGGCAATTGTAAGACAAGTGACCTTCTTTTCCACATCGGAAACACTTGTTGGGAGTATTGGGAGCACTAGTCTTCATAGGAGTGTTATTGGAAGGACCTTGACGCTGTGCTTGATTTCCTTGCTGCTGCGGTGGACGTTGGTTGCTATTCTGTGGCTGGAATGGGGGACGTTGCGGAAACTGTCCACGGAATGGGGCCTGACCACGATTCCACTGTCCAGAGAGAGGCCTCTGCTGAGTATTCTGCTGAAAACCAGTACGCAAACGGGTGTTGCTATTAGAGGCTTGTCCCTGTAACCTCTTCCTCTTTGCATCCATTTCCTTGCGCTTGCTATCCACCACGATAGCGCGGTTTACAAGCGTCTAAAAATTAGGGTAGGTATTGGACATCAACTGCAACTGTAGTCCATCATATAATCCCTTCAAGAAGCGGCGCTGCTTATCATTGTCATTAGCCACCTCATGTGGAGAATATCGTGACAATTGAGCAAACTTGTCACGGTACTCAGCTACAGTCATTGACCCTTGGGTCAGGTTCCTGAATTCCTCCGCCTTCAACTCTATCATTCCTTCAGGTATATGGTAAGCCCTGAAGTTCTCCCTAAACTCCTGCCAGGTGACTGCAGGAGCATTGGCAGGACGACCATACTCATATGACTCCCACCAATCCTGAGCTTCTCCCTGAAGTTGCCCAGAAGCAAACAACACCTTCTGTCGGTCATCACATTGGGCAATAATGAGTTGTTTCTCCACAGCACGAAGCCAATCATCGGCCTCCAAAGGATCAGCAGCATGTGTGAACACTGAGGGACGACCCTTCAAAAACTCACCACGCTTATCACGTGGTTGAGCCCCAATAACTGGCTGATTTTGCTGATTTTGCACTAGTTGCTGCATCAACTGCGTCTGTACCGCCAACAGTTGCTCAATAGTTGGTGGCGGTGGTGGTGGTGGATTTGGGGGAATGTTCCCACGACCTCTGCCTCTTCCTCTTCCGGCCATCTGCCACCCATAAACATGCAAACTTTAAGAATTCCATGATTTCAACCACTTATAAGATTAAGAATGAGATCTGAAAATTTTCTGGACGAGTAGCAATGTTGACCGTTCAGTATTTCAATCATATCTCGAGTTACAGAAATCCAAAAGAGGCGTGCCTTATATGGTTGGAAAGCTTATGAAATTATCCACAATTTCTATTCAGACCTCAAGATCAGATTCTGTCGTTAAGTCTATGAAAAATAAGGCGTAACAGAAACTGTTCCAGATTCCAGACTGTGCAGAAACTTTAACTTGTAAAAATTATATCTCTCGAACCAGATCAGATAAAAAGGTGATTCCAGTGGCATTTGAAAGATGCTTGAGTCTAGTTTCTCTCATAAAAATTTCATAAATGTTGCACGAACCGTTTTTAAACTATAGCAGAAACATTGAAGACTGCTCCAGAAAACAGCAAGGACAGAAACGTGATAATATCAAACCCAACTATTATTCCTTGACTATTAAACTTATTATTCTTAAGAATGGAACTTGTAGACATGCCTACAAGTCCCGACACTCAAACAAAGATCCAACTCACACATAAGCATAATAATAAAGCAACTAGCACACCAAGGTTCAAACCACACGACAGACCCGACTGACTCAACTGACGTTACTAAGAACGTTCTTATTACATAAAGGACTCCTACTTCCTAAGGAAGTGGCTCATGCTCTAATGTCTCATAAATCTTGGGCATGCCTTGGTTTGCTCGGAGCTCATCAATGGTTGCTTGGCACCTCTTGATAGTCTTCCCTTGTGCCTTCACCATCTCTTCTAACTGCAGCTTCCTATCCATCATATCATAGACAAAGTTCACCATCACCCGAGGTAGTGGCTCTAGCTGCACTGGATCTGTCATAGCCCATCCAAGTTCGGGGTGTGCACGAGGAAAGAAGCGATGAATGTCATGCTTCATAAGGTTAAAGCGAAGATAGCGGAGACCCATACATGCTTCAAAAGCAGCATCTTCAATGCTATCCTCTATAGTAGCTCGATGCCCCACGTGAGAGAACATCCTGTCCAGCTGATATGCTCCCTTGTCTTCCTTATGGGCAAAGATGCTTGCCCTTGCCTTCCAGTACGTGTCCTCCAGTGGATGAGTGTACTCCCAGCAGACATACTCCACAGCTGGATGCCAATCAGCGAAGTAAGCAGTGAGCATCCCCACCAGGCGAAGATGAGAGACAGCATTCCCTCCATTCCTGTGGTAGATCCTCACAGTCCACCCCATTGGAGCAGGTGGCATATCTTCAGAAGCTTCATGTGATGGAGGCGGGGGTTGTACTCCTCCATTAGCTTCCTCTTCATCATCTTCAATCTCGACGATTTCTGGATCTTCTTCAGGCTCAGGCTCTTCCTGGGGAGGTGCTGGTGCTTGGATTGGTACTACAGGAGTCTGCTCCTGTTCCTGAGGTTCTAGCTCTTGTGGCTCTTCAGTTGCATGCAGGGCACGAGGTGGGTAGTATCCTCCAGAGCTAATGCGGGCAGTCTTACGGTCACGGGCCATCTACAGAATTTTTAGATGAAGTTAGAATAGAGGCAAAATTTTGTAATAGAATGTGACATAAGAAGCATAAAAATTTATCAAATAACAAGAGCAAGATAGTGAGCATAAAAATAGTGTAAAGATGATACTAAATCGACCATTCCTAGCTAGGCTTGCGTCCTACAGTCAACAAGAGCTCTGATACCAATTTGTCACACCCATTTATCGACCAAATAGAATGCATACCCTTATGTGCGCCCAGAGATCAATCACACATAAGTTCACAAATTATAACAAAAGTATCATCACAAATGTTATTACATCACGATATTTAAACACATAGTCTTAACACAAATGTAGCGGAAGTATAAATAAAAATCTCTCGTGGTAGCTCCAGTCACAGGTACATTGACTGGTTGACAGCAAGACTAGTAATCTTCAGGGAAGTAGGCGTAGTAGTCACTATTACCTCCATCTGTTACCCATCCGGGATTTTTATCCAAGTAAGAGAAATAAACAAGCGTAAGTACATCTCGTACTCAACAAGTGTAACATGGGGTTCATGAGGCTCAAAAAGGCATATTCATTGGTTTATCAGCATGTAGCTTTTAGTTAGCATGATTTTAGCATAACAATAGCATCAAAATGTCTCAATATAATCATTAAACATATGATCCATGTGAAATGATTAATGAATAGCAAAAACATAATCATAAACAATTATTCAACTATTCCATAAGGGTCCAAGGCCACTCGTGACCGTGAGCACGGCTGTTATAACAGTTTTACACTCTGCAGAGGTTGTACACTTTCACTGTGAGTCGTGTTACCCAAATGCCCGGGTTAATTACTCCCAAAACACTACCAAGGTGAGCAGGCAGGGTAAACACTATGAAGTCTTTCGAAAGTTCGTCTAACAAGTTAGGGCCATTAGATTCACTCGGCAAACAGATGTAGAGCCCCCCTTCCTGATGGCACAATAACACGCAGCCTATACACATGAGGACAGAGGCCGCACTATACCCGATTCATCAAGCCATTCTTACGCCATAAAGGAATACCTCTAACAAGCTAGAAAAGGTCCTTCTATATGACTAAAGCCAGAGCCATATAGCCCCCACAGTTGTACTGTAAATCCTGGATTGTCGCTTATAGATGAGTCCTTATGGAGAGCAATTAGAGCATCAAAAGTAACCCCCATGCTCTAATCCCCTTTAAACATTAATCAAAATCATCTTTTAATGTTTGTTGCATATTCCTCTAATCAATTTACATGATCATAGTCCATGTTTAAGCACTAGCCACACTACTCAATGCAATATAATGGGTACCAAGGTAAAGGATCAATCGCTAAGTCATCCTTAACAAGGAATAAATGCATAATGATATTATTTGCATAAGGTGAATAGGACAACAAGGATAATCCCATGCTATACTTGCCTTGCTCAAACTGGTCCTGAAGATCTTGCTTGTAGTAAGGCTCTTGATCTCCAACGAATTTCTCACCGTCTAAACTCGATCAACCATTATCAACAACACACATCCAGAGGCAATCATGCATAGACAAACAAGACTATAATTAGAACAATACACCAACAGTAAGAAAATAAAATAAAAAGTCTTTAAAATGAATCTACAACTTGCTAGGATCACACAGACGCGAAGATCACGAAAATCGGATCTAAAACGACAAAGTTATGAATTTCCAAAGATTTCCTATAGAAGAATAAATACTTTAATAAAAACTCGTAAATAAATTAATCCAAACCTACTGTACAGTTGTATAATTACATAGAGTTCGCAAATATGAATCTAACGCAATTTGAATGGACCAAATCGGAGTTAAAACGAAAATTCTACAACTAAAACAATCTGAATGGCAAAACTGTAAATATCAGAAAGCGTATTTTTTCATTTACCGAAACGAAATACGTTTTCAACCGATCAAAGCGTACTCTGAGCTTTACGTTTTAGGACTGCGGGTTGATATACTAAAAACTCAGGGTTTCTTTTACAAAATTACGAACGAACCGGTATCATTAAATAAGATCCGTCCGATTCAAAACGGACGGCCGAGATCAGATCGGGGTGAGGGAAAGAGAGAACGCCGGCGGCTACAGTAAGCCCGACGGCGGCGCCATGGCCGGACTTGGCCCGAGCTCGCCGGAGCTTGTGAAGATGACCATACCGAGCACCAATCGCCAAACCGAAAGTACCAAAAGAAAGAGCACATCACCGCGACCTTACCCCACGCGAGAACGAAGCGGAAGAGCAACCGAAGGGCGACGGCTAGCTCGTCAAGGCGGCGGTGGAGGCGGAGCCCCGACGGTGACCTTCCTGGGATGTCGAAGCTAGGGTCTAAGCGGCTCAATGAGAAGCGGGGAGTCACGAGGTTCCGTTTTATAGCCCGGAGGCGTCGCTAAGTAAGGAAGGGAGGGAGATTGGAGGCGGATTCGAATCACCGAATCGGGAGAAGAAAGGAAAACGGCGTTCGTCGATGGAAAACGCCGGAGGAAGAAGAAGGAAAGGTGAGAAGAGACACTGACAATCGGGACCCACATGTCAGCGGCTCAGGGCGGAAAAACGCGGCCGCTGCGGGACGCGAGCGCGCGCGCGATGACGGGCCGTCGGGCCATGACTTGGGCTCGGCCCAGGAGGAGAAGGAGGCCGCGGGAGGAAGGGAAAAATGGCCCGCGTGCGCTGGGCTGCGGAGAGAAGCGGCCCAAGAGCAGAGAGAGAATAAGAAATCTTTTTCCCAATTTTTCAAATTCCTTTTTCAAAAGATTTTCAAATCCAAATTTAAATTTAAATCAAACCACTCATCTCAAAAATTTAAATGCAACAGCATGAGTGCACAAACATGTTTCTACTCTTATATTTGATTTTAAATTTATAAAAAATATTCTTATTCTAAATTTGCATGCTTCACAAAAATAAATATAAAAATCATATTTTCCTATTTTTCTTCTTTTCAAATTTTTAGGGTGTTACAATTGAACACCTTGCACTATCTGTGTGATTGTCCAAGACGGAATTTACTTGATCACAATGGCTTTGGAAGATAGAGTATCGCTCAAGTTGTTGGCTAGTTGATCAACTTCTTGTTGGTTATTGCTCTGTAAGACATAGCCTTCATAGCTACCAAGGAGTCATTACCTAGTTGGAGATTAATGTTCCTATTGGTAACTAATTAGTTGTCTCTCAACATGAAAAAGTTCCAAATCTTCATTCTTGATAATTGTGGTTGAGACAAAGCAGATGGTTGTCATCGAAGTTAGTAGATAAGGAGTCACACCAGAGATGGTTGATTTTGACGGTATGGCCATTATGCATACAAAGGTTAAAAATTGCTTAATGTGATGATCGAGTCTTATCCAACGGATGACTTGTCCAACATTAAGTGTTGTGTGTCCTTTTTATCCAATAGGAATGAGGTACTTCGCTCACTAGATGACGTTCGTCAATGCTGGGGCAACTAAGTAGAGTCACTTGGCTACCACATATTGTAGTCTGTTAATGTTTATGTCGGTGACCTATTCTTCAAAGGTTATCCTCTTAGCAACTTCAGGAGGAAGCTCTACTACATTTAGTCCTACATAAAGATCTTACGATAAGATATGGGAAAGATAACCAAGGAAAAGTTCACATGAGAATAACACATTGATGTTGTTCCACAATGGATCATGACTAGAAACCCTGATACCAGCGCGTGCCGAGCAGCACAACCTTGTGTCGGCCGCCCACAGGAGGCTCTCGGTTTCGTTGCGGCACCGTTAGTTGCTACTCATAACACCATTACCGATCACACCACCAAGGTGAAATTTCAAGTGACACAATTTGGATGGTAAAAACAAGCATTATACAAGGGAGGGATAGCAAGCAAAGGTAGTCACAAGGTTTGGAATTAACCAGGAGGTGATTCGAAGATCAAAACATAGCACAAGAGAACATAGCTCAATTGCCGAATGCGACTAAGCATGAGATTTTTGCTTAATTTCACGCATGCCTAGCGTTCACCAAAGTGATGAGAAAAATGAAAGATTACCATGAGATTCGGTCATGTTGGACAACAACATGAGATCAAAACTGGTAAACACCCCGAGACTTGGGAAGGTTGGGGATGGATTAAGCAAATTTCACGGGCAAAAACCGATCTGTAGTCATAGATTGAGTTGATAAGGTAGATGCCCAAATTTGCAAGCACACGATTTCGAGGCCATAGCAGAGAGACGTTGCATCACACTAGCTAACCTTTGGGAGAGGTAACCGAAAGGTCCAACATGGATTTGGGTACGGTCTCCACAATTGGCAACATACGAGCCATGGTCAAAGGCTAGCGTTGATGAAAGTTAACTTGGTTGGTCAGTCGATAAAGGTCTTCACAAAAAGGGTTGCAAAACATCCACGACTCATACAAACATATAGGAGAACTAAACTTTAGGCTTTCGGTCAAGCAAAGGCATGGATACAAACATTCAAGGGCTAACCATTAAGTCTACAGGCTCAGGCTCCTAAGGGAAAGAACCTAATTGGAGACAACAACCATACAATTACATATGTGAATGTTGTTCTAGGATAAAGCTATGTGACCCTCGTATGCTCACCAAGGACAATCGAGGTGACAACTAGCGCACTACCTAGGTAACAATTATACATACAACATCACCGTCAAGCAGACAATTGAGAAAATTCAAATGAATGAGCTTAAGCAATCAATACAAGCACAAGGCTCATCCAAAATAAGCATTTATCTAAAGCAAGAACTAACTACAGTTTTAGCCCAAAACAAACGCTAGCTAAGGTGATTAACTTAACATGTGCATAGAATCTGGATAGCAGCATAGTAACTACTTGTTTCCACCATAACTGAGGTTGTAGACATCCCACAAAGGTGATCCTAGACTTTCTAGAAAGCTTAGGAAGATGACTACACTTTAGTTATTCACACCAAAAGCTAATTCATAGATTAACATGACCAAAAATGCTACTGTTTCAGATCTGCACCAATATGGACAGAAAACTGACAACAACTTCAAAAATGCGTAACTGGAGTTCTAGGAACCCAACAAGGCTGATACTTAACTTTATGTAAAGCTTATTAAGTTGTCTATAACTTTCTTATTATCATTTTAAGATGATTCTACAGCTAACAAGGCCAAACAAGACAAAGAAGACATCTCTGCCCAGATTTGGACAGATTCTGTCATTCCACTCTGCAAGCTCAACTAGAGATTTAGACCACCCCAATTAGTGCTATAGGACATTTTGGAAAGCTTAGAAAAAGTAATACACTTCTTCTATTATCTCCAAGACATGATTCCATATGCACATAGGTCAAACAAACCAAACATTCAGATCTATTCAGAGCATAAGCAAAACCTGATAATAAACTTCTAAAATTCATAACTCTCAAACCATTAGACCTAGGGTCATAAAGTTTTAGGACAAGCTAGAAAAGTAAGTTAGCTAAAACTTTTGTATTCTCCATAATCACAGAAAACACCATTATGACCACGAAAGCATCATCACAACAGAAACCATTCTAGCAGTCAACGTTCCACAAGCAAGACAAAGCTTGCCTTTGTTCTACTTAACAAGAGAGCACACAAACATGTTATTCTAGTAGCTCTAAACATTGTTACCTTAGACCAACACTAATTTAATTCATTCATGAGAATCCATAATTACTGAAATAAGGTCTAAAGCATTTACAATTGCCTGTATGAACAACCCATCCACTACTTGGCTCAACTAGAGGACATCTATAGGTTTAGGCATGTAACCACACTTAGTTCTAACAAAACTAAGCACACACTATCTTCAAACACTCCCTATTCAAGCAACATGGAATAAGGCATTTATGTCTAACTCCACACTAGAAAGATAGCGTACTACATTGATCACAAGTTACTTACTATAGAACAAGGGTGAGAGGAGCATAGCTATACATAAGGCAACAATCATGAAGATGCATGCTTCGTCCTATTCGTCCTCACAAGATTGCCAACCTAAGGTGGCGATCACGTTCTATGTCAGTGGCATAACACGCACTCTTTCGATATATAGCTAGTCGCCAGCTACATTCGACTTACGCATTTATGGTTAGCGTACCTACAGAAAAGTTTCATTGCAGCCTAACATTTCCCCAAAGTAGCACACAATGAAAGCAGGAAAGTAAAATTCTAAGTACTCCCATATACATATACCCCTGTATACGTACATGTAGTACTAAAACTACCCGAATCATTAATCTCCCACAATTAAGTACCTTCATATATACATGTGTGTAACATGTAAATAATCCAGTAACCAAAACTAGCTCTCCCCTAGACCGCTGGTTGTTTGGTCATGCTCTCACAACTCACACTTACCTGAGCGTAGGTGCGATGTTGCATAAAAGTAAACTAGCGACATATATGGCTATTTCATATATGAAGGCTACCACCAATCTAACACACCGGGTAGCATAGTGTGGGAGAGTCATTACACATACATACCTTGGCCTAGGCGTAGATGCATAAATGAAAAACCCCTAAGTTAGTACTTATATAAGCCACCTAATAATCCTTATATAGGCATAAGGAAATTGACCACTGGCATACTTAGATTTAGAATTCAGTTTTCACAAACCTATATATAGCTATAAGTTGATAAAACTGATTTTATAAAACAAAACCTTTGTTTTAAATACACATATGACAAGTTTAATGTTGAATGTTGCTCCGATGCCAGCTGTAATAGAACCGTCCAAATTATAAGAGCACAAGTACAAAAACAATCACCGGAGTGATCAAATCCTCGCACTTGAGCCCATATAACTCCGGTAGTCCAATGAAATCATGAGGGATTTCAAACCAACCAACATACAAGCCAAGATCATAGTGATTCAACATAACAAGTCACATGTTACATCCATTTCATAAGTAGTTCAATATACATCGGAGTTCAACATAATTATTACAACTTACATTGAAAAGTAGCGGAAGCAAAGTAATTTGAATCTAACATTAATCTTATTTCAAATACATGCCAGTACCCCGGTCGACTTCCAACAAAAGCATTAGAGATAAGGTAAATAAGAAGGATCATGCCCATGATCACACTCCGCCACTAAGGCAGGAGCCAACCAACTCTTGCAGTCGCCATGATACATCACAACCTGCAACAAGTGGGAAAATAAAACCCTGAGTACGACAAAGTACTCTGCTAGACTTACCCGTCAGAAACCAGAAATAAGGTGACAGCAAGGATCATGCAAGGCTGATAAAAAGTGGGCTAGCTTGACAACATTTTGCATAAAAGCTTAATATAGATAAGTAATCATTAATGCTTAAGCATCAAGTTAATTATCATTAACCTATCATCTATATTAGAACCTATACTAGAGCACTCACTTTATTAGGAGCAAACAATATTAACCATAGCAGGTATAAATTGAGGCAACCTTTCCATCGTGATCCAATTAACCATCTGTTCAATTTAATGGAATCTACGTTGCCGCTGCTCAAGTCAAGTGCTCACTAACCGGGAGCGACGGCGATTCGAATCGAATTCCTATCCAGCTGGAGGGGTATTTCTAACACTCACCGCGCAGGCCCCTGCCAGGGTCGCACAAGCCACCTTTTCATATGATTCAGGAATCATGGGTCCGAATGACGTCGCGACCCCAAGGGCGACACTCTGCCAGGTGATAGGGACTCTAACCCCTCCTTGGTCTCACGCCAATGTCCCCAAGCACATCCTTTCTCTCCTCCAAGAAGCAACCTACCATTCGATTCCTGGCCTGAATCACATTACTCGGCTTCGCGGTCGGAACGACTTATCCGGCCAACTAAGTGTTAGACTGCGTTCAACATGACTCAAGGACGTACAACGAATCGGTCCTTAAACAACTCAGATGGGGATAGATTCACACCCAAGACCTCCATGGCTTGTTGCTTCACTATCGTCATCCCGCCCGGTCTCATTTCATTTTATTAACACATGGTTCCATTCCACGATAGCAAATATAGCCAACCGTGTCATATATGAACATCCCTATATCTCGCAGGTGACAGGAAATCACCTGACTTCTACCGCTTAAAGCAGGGCTAAGCATCTACTCGATCCTGGTCTATGTAGGATTCAGGGATTCATATATCTGGACAAGGAATGATATAATGCAGCAAGAGTTTCCAACAAACTCCTATCACCTAATGCAACAATACTTATAACATATATAGAATTAATTGCTTTGAAGATAGGAGGCTTATAATGCTCCAGGGCTTGCCTGGGGTCTGACTCAAGTTAGTGTTGGTCAGATAAAACTCGCTGAGTACTTCCATCTTCGGGATAGTTCCACCAAACACCGTCTTCGGGTTTGGCTCCAACACCACATCTTTCACGCGTTTTAGCTAGCGTACCTAAATGAAATGCAAGATGCAAGTACATGAATACAAGGAAATGCAATAGATGATGCATCACACGTTAATCAAGGCAAGTATAAGGTTATAGTAAAGACACGTAAGCACATCACATTACTTAAGTAACCTTACACAAACAAACATGCTAAAATAGCAAAGAAAGCAATACCAAGCATGACATAAGATTTACAAAAGTCTCAGGTGTACTAGCTTAATCACCAAAGACATGAATCACACTTAGCAATACGCAAGCAAAGTAACCAAGCAATCATGTATTTTCAACAATTCTGGACATACATGCAGTAGCTGAGTAAATCAATCATATCTGAAGTTATACAAATCCAAATGACTTGCAAGAAGACATTATGGAAACCTTATGAAATTCTATACATTTCATTTATAATCATCACAGCATGATTCCAAAGTTTAACATGTCAAATTTACACAAACACAGAAACTGGTCTAACAAGACAGAGAGCAAGCAATTCTGTAACTCAACTTTAAACGACTATAACTCCCAAACCACCTGGCCAAATACCACCAAATTTTAACAGCAGATATATATATAAATTATCTACAACTTTTGTATAAACAAGTTTGAAAGTCCCTAGTTTAGTTTTGGCTAATTGATGAAACCTAGGACTAACCTTTGTATCTAAGTGGATGATTTAGATAAAGGTGGTCATTGAAATATGAGACATGACATTGACTCATGTGACCAAGATGATGAAGACCGAGGTGATGCTTGGCTTGATGGACCGGTTGTGAAGGTGAAGGGCAAGTCGAGGCTTCGAAGCGAAGGACCATACGATGGTGAAGCTTGAGCAAGACTTGGCGCCGACGGACCAATGCAACGGTGAAGAGCAAGTAAAGACAAGGTCGATGGATCGAGACGGTCGTAGCGTTTGACCGTTGGCGCGCAGTGACCGTTGGAGGATCTAACGGTCGCTTTTGAAATTTGAGGGACACGTGGACGTCGCAGGGCGACCGGACGCGGTTGAGCGCGTCCGGTCAGTTTCGATCGGCGCGTCCGGTCGTCCCGAAAAAATGGTCAGTGGAGTGGCAACGGCTCTATTTGTTTGGGGTGTTTATAAATACTCGTTGGCCGACCCTTGGGGAGGTCTCTTGGCATTTCTAACACTCTTGTGCATCCTTTGAGCTAGAGCTACTCCTCCCACTCATCTCTCTTGCTTGATTGCAAATCAAAAGTGAGATTGAGTGATCCCAAAGTGCATTGCATAGCTTGAGGGCATCTAGTGGCACTTGTGGGTGGTTTAGCCGGTGGATTTCTTGTTACTCTTGGAGAGTACCGCTCCTAGCCGGCTTGGAGATTGTTGGAGGCGTTGGCAAGAGAAGGTGATTGTTCTTGGCCACCTCCGGTTGTTTGTAAGAGGTTCTTGTGCTTTCCTCGGCGGGACGCCAAAAGCAACTCTATTGAATTGCGCGTGTCATTGAGTTACCTCACTTGAGAGTGGTGTCTTGCGGTGCCTTGCGGGGCGTGCCTTGAGGGGCAAGTGACTCGAGGGTCACACCGAGGAACCATCTAAGTGTTGGTCGACACAACCGGTGACGTAGCTTGTCGGTGCACAAGTGAACACCGGGTGAACAAAAATATTGTGTCTCTTGTCTCCCGATGATTGGTCTACATATTGTGTTGTTGTCAATATTAATTGATTGTATATCATCTTGGTGATTGGGAACATCTTCACTCCACCGTCGGTATAAGATTCACAATCCTCTCTCTCGTATTTACTTTTACTAGATTATCTTGTGTAGCTCTAGTGGTAGCCTTTTCTAGTAGTTGTTAGCTTGCTCACTAGTGTAAGTTAGTGACTTAGCACTTGTGTGAACTAGAGATCATAATCTACTAGACTTGTGGATAGGAGGCTTGCATCACAACCTTTGGCTAAGCAAAACTCGCTTTACGCCGTTTGTTATTCTAACAAGTTTGCTTAGTGGTGCTTGTAGAATTTTTTATAGGCTATTCACTCCCCCCCCTCTAGCCATCTAGGACCTTACAAGTGGTATCGGAGCCGTGGTCACCATTTTAATCAAGGCTTAACATCCTTCGGTGTGAAAAATGGCTCAAATTGTGTTCAATCATGTTGGGGGCAAGCCACCGTTCTTTGATGGTGTTAGTTCTTTTGCTCATTGGAAGAGAAAAATGACAATGTACCTAGGTTCTATTTATGAGAGAGTATTGCAAGTCACCGAGAATGATTTTGCTATCATTGATCCCGATCATCTCACCGATGAAGATAGAGCAAATAGAACATGCAATAGAATGGCTCTCAATACACTTTACAATAATATTGACACAAAAGTATTTGAGGGCATCAAGGATTTGGAATTGGCAAATGAAGTGTGGACAAGGTTAAGTGAAACATATGAGGGGACTAAGGTTGTAAAGAGTGCCAAGCTATATGGGCTCAAGAGTGAGTTTGAGAACTTCAAGATGAAAGAAGAAGAAGCAATCTTAGAGATGTTTCATAGATTGCAAGTCATTGTGAATGATCTCAAGAGCTTAGGGCACAAGACTCAAGACCAAGATTTTTGCCACAAGTTCTTGTTGAGCTTACCTAAAAGATTCAAGATGTTGATCATGATGCTACAAAGAGATGGGCTTGAAACAATGAAGCCCAATGATTTGCTTGGAGAGGTATTGACCTTTGACAAGTATGATCAAGATGTTGATGAGAAGGAGGATGAAAAGAAGAAGAAGACCGTGGCATTCAAGGCCACCTCCTCAAAGGGCAAAGCTTCAATTCAAGAAGAAGATGACAGCGAAGAAGATGAAGAATTGGAAGTTGATGATGAGGCACTTGCTCTAGTTGTCAAAAACATTGGCAAAATGTTTATCAAAAGAAGAGGCTTCAAAAAGAGAAATGACAATTTCAAGAGCAATGAGCAACAAAGGAAGTGCTTCAATTGTGATAGCACCGAACATCTTCAAGCCGAATGTCCCTATAACAAGAAGAAGAACAACA
This sequence comes from Saccharum hybrid cultivar R570, assembly GCA_038087645.1. NCBI lineage: Eukaryota > Viridiplantae > Streptophyta > Magnoliopsida > Poales > Poaceae > Saccharum > Saccharum hybrid cultivar. The sequence continues at coordinate 3,352,400 of JAQSUU010000100.1, forward strand.
AGAGGGGCAAGTTTAAGAATAAGAAGAGAGAGGCCAAGATGACATTCAAGAAAGGCAAAAATGGTGCCTATGTGATCACTTGGGAAAGTGATGATGAGGAAGAAGAAGAAGAATCATCCAACAAGGCTTTTGCTTCCATTGCTATCAACAAGAAGCCATCACTATTTGATTCATCCTCTTCATGCTTCATGGCTAAAGAAGCTAAGGTATTATATGATGAGAGTGATGATGAAAGTGAAATGGAATATGCTCATGATAGTGATAATGATAATGAAAATGATGATGATGAACCAACTAAAGAACAACTATATGACTTGATGCAACAAACTAGAGACATAGCTATTGCCAAGAACAAGGAGTGTAAGAAGCTTTCAATGAAAGTAGCAATACTTGAGAAAGTTCTTAGTGAGCTTAAGACCACTCATGAGAGTCTAGTGGAAGACCATGAGGATCTTGGTAAGGCTCATTTCAAGCTTGAAAAGGCTCACTCATTGCTACTTGAGCAACAAGAAAAGAAGAAGGTTGTTGTATCATGTGATATAGGTGTTACATGTGATATAATTGATGAATCCTTTAATGAACCTATCATCATGTCAAATGCTAACCCTTCTTATAGCTCTTCATCCACCACCACCAACTCTACCTCTACTACTAGTGATGGTTTCACTTGTGATGCCTCACTAATGGTTGAGAATGAGACTCTCAAGAGAGAGGTGGATGAGCTCACTCACGCCCTAGGCAAGGCCTATGGTGGTGAGGCCCTCTTGCTTAAGTGCTTGGGTAGCCAAAGGTTCTCTCTTAACAAAGAGGGATTGGGCTACACCCCCAAGAAAGGCAAGTCAGCCTTTGCAACTCCAAAGCCTAGCTTTATGAAGGGCAATGGTCGGTTTTGCAATAGATGCAAGCAAGTTGGGCACCTAGAGCATAATTGCAATAAAAAGAACCAAAGCAAGAACCTTGTTAATGCTATACCTTTTGATTCTTGCTATGTGCTTACCAAGGGTGTGAAGGGTGTGCAAGCTAAGTTTGTTGGTACACCAATTGTGGGCCCAAAGAAGAAGGCTATTTGGGTACCAAAGAGCTTAGTTACTAACCTACAAGGACCCAAGCAAAAATGGGTACCTAAGCTTCATTGATTTGCTTGTAGGTCAATTACAAAGCCGGAGGAAGGCATTGGATTATTGATAGTGGGTGCACTCAACACATGACCGGTACATCAAGAATGTTTGATTCATTCAATGACAATGATAGTGGTGTTGATTCTATCACATTTGGCAATAACAAGAAAGGCAAGGTTATTGGCTTGGGCAAGATTGCAATATCAAATGATATGAGTATCTCCAATGTGTTGCTAGTTGAAAGTTTGGATTTCAATCTTCTATCCGTGGCACAAATATGTGATCTAGGCTACAAATGCATCTTTGGGGTTGATGATGTGGAAGTTATTAGTGTGGATGGTTCAAATGTGGCATTCAAGGGCTTTAGATATGAGAATCTCTACCTAGTTGACTTCAATGCTAGAGAAACTTCTTTGACAACTTGCTTAGTCTCCAAATCAAGCATGGGTTGGCTTTGGCATAGAAGGCTTGGTCATGTTGGCATGAAACAATTGAAGAAGCTTACAACTCACAATCTTGTCAATGGTTTGAAAGATGTTGAATTTGAGAAGAATAAGCTTTGTAGTGCATGTCAAGCCGGGAAGCAAGTTGGAAGCTCACATCCAAAGAAGAGTACAATGAGCACATGCAAAGCATTTGAGTTGATGCACATGGATCTATTTGGACCAACAACATATACAAGCATAGGCGACAACAAGTATGGCTTTGTCATAGTGGATGACTTCACAAGATTCACATGGGTATTCTTTATTAGTGACAAAAGTGAAGTGTTTGACACCTTCAAGACATTTCTCACTAGAGTTCACAATGAGTTTGAGATTAGAATCAAGAAAGTGAGAAGTGACAATGAAAGTGAGTTCAAGAATATAAGAATTGAAGAACTTTGTGATCATTATGGTATTGGACATCAATTCTCGGCCAAGTACACTCCACAATCAAATGGCCTAGTTGAGAGGAAGAATAGAACATTGCTTGATATGGCTAGATCAATGCTTCATGAGTACAATGTGAGTCAATCATTTTGGGATGAAGCAATCAATACCGCTTGCTACTACATCAATAGACTATATTGTCATCCATTGCTAGAGAAGACCCCATATGAGTTACTTCATGGAAGAAAGCCCAATATTTCTTACTTTAGGGTGTTTGGTTGCAAATGCTATATCTTGAAGAAGGGCACTAGATTGGGGAAGTTTGACAAGAGATGTGATGAGGGGTTCCTACTTGGTTATTCAACTACAAGCAAAGCTTATAGAGTTTGGAACAACTCAAGTGGCATTCTAGAAGAAGTCCATGATGTGCAATTTGATGAAACCAATGGGTCACAAGATGAAGAAGAGAATCTAGATGATGTTGGTGGAACTCAATTGGTGGAAGCAATGAAGAACATGGACATTGGAGACATTAGAGCAAAGCAAGTAATTGATATTCAAGATGATGATAAAGATCAAGTGCTCAATTCACCATTCAAGCTAGTTAGTGACTCTCAAGTGCAAAATTATGGTGCTAGTTCTTCTCATCGAGATACATCAAGTGATCAACCAAGCTCAAGCAATCAAGTGCAAGTACTCCAACCACAACATGTTGCAAGAGATCACCCCATTAATAGTGTTATTGGTGATATTAGAAGTGGTGTGCAAACAAGATCAAGATTGACTATGTTTTGTGAGCATGCATCATTTGTGTCAACCATAGAACCAAAGAAGATAGAAGAAGCTTTGAGGGATGCCGATTGGATTATGGCTATGCAAGAAGAACTAAACAATTTCACAAGAAATGATGTTTGGGAATTGGTAGAAAGGCCAAATGACTACAATGTGATTGGAACCAAGTGGGTGTTTAAAAACAAGCAAGATCAAGATGGCATTGTAGTGAGAAACAAAGCAAGACTAGTTGCTCAAGGTTACACTCAAGTTGAAGGTCTTGACTATGATGAGACATATGCTCCCGTGGCAAGATTGGAGGCAATAAGGATTCTATTGGCTTATGCTTGTGCACATAATATCAAACTATATCAAATGGATGTCAAAAGTGCATTTCTCAATGGGATCATCAATGAGTTAGTATTTGTTGAGCAACCTCCCGGATTTGAAGATGACAAGAAACCCAACCATGTCTACAAGTTGAAGAAGGCTTTATATGGCTTAAAGCAAGCACCTAGAGCATGGTATGAGAGGCTAAGGGATTTCCTTCTCTCTAAGGGATTCAAAATGGGCAAGGTTGATACTACTCTATTCACCAAGAAGATTGGAAATGATTTATTCATAGTGCAAATATATGTTGATGACATCATCTTTGGATCAACCGATCAAGCTTATTGTGAAGAATTTGGTGCTATGATGGCCAAAGAGTTTGAAATGTCTATGATTGGTGAACTTAGCTACTTACTTGGTCTCCAAGTCAAGCAATTGAAGAATGGAACATTTGTGAGTCAAGGGAAATACATAAGGGACATGTTGAAGAAGTTTGGAATGCAAGATGCAAAGCCAATTTCAACTCCAATGGGCACAAATGGCAATTTGGATAGTGATCTTGATGGCAAAATGGTGAATCAAAAGGAATATCGGTCTTTGATTGGAAGTCTACTCTATGTCACCGCATCAAGGCCGGATGTCATGTTTAGTGTTTGCATGTGTGCTAGATATCAAGCCTCACCTAGAGAAAGTCATCTCACGGCGGCAAAAAGAATATTGAGGTACTTGAAGCAAACAAGAAATGTTGGACTATGGTATCCCAAGGGGTCAAAGTTTGAATTGATTGGATATTCGGACTCCGACTATGGGGGTTGCAAGATCAATAGGAAAAGCACAAGTGGCACATGTCAATTACTTGGAAGATCACTTGTGTCATGGTCCTCAAAGAAACAAAATAGTGTGGCAATCTCTACCGCCGAAGCCGAATATGTGAGTGCGGGGAGTTGTTGTGCACAATTGCTATGGATGACATCAACTTTGAAGGATTATGGCCTCAACTTCAAGAATGTGCCGTTGCTATGTGATAATGAGAGTGCAATCAAGATGATACAAAACCCGGTTCAACATGGAAGAACAAAGCATATTGACATAAGACATCATTTCATTAGAGATCATCAACAAAAGGGAGATATTGCCATTGAAAGTGTTGGCACCGATGATCAACTTGCCGATATTCTCACTAAGCCACTTGATGAAAAGAGGTTTTGCAAGCTAAGGAATGAATTGAACATTCTTGATTTCTCAAACATGAGTTGAATGCACCCCACCCACTTATTGACATGCCTCTCCTTCGGCATTGCAAGGTAAAATTGATTGACATGTCTTTCATCCTATGCTAAGGACTTGATAGAGCATGTAGACATAATAAGTGGTACGCATAAGCATTCATGATAAATCAAATGAATTTGATGGATATATGTTACCACTATTGCTTCTATGCTTATTTTGATCTAGTGGTGGCATATGACATGTTTGTGAGCTTGTAAACCTAGTGTTGAATCTAGAACATTTGCTATAAGTGTTTAATTCAACATAGGCAAGATAACCCTTATTTTGAGGAGTGAAGAAGCTTGTCTTTGGTTCAAATCGAATTAAATATCTTTAGCAAGTATTCTAGGTTAAACCAAATTTGATAAATTTTTTAACCTTACATGTGGTATCGAATTAATTTCAATCTACTCCATCAAACACTTTTCCTTTTCTCCACAATTTGATTCCTTTTTTGGTAAGTTGTTGACAAAGGGGGAGAGAAAAAGATGATTCAACTTGATAAAGGGGTAAATAAAATTTATGAGAGAAAAAGATAAGGGGTAAATAAAATTTATGAGAGAAAAAGATGATTCAACTTGATAAAGGGGTAAATAAAATTTGTTGATGCACACAAGTAGGGGGAGCAAGCTCATAAACAAAGTTGTTGCATTTGTTTGTGCATTCTCATATGACTTGCTCATTGCACATGTATTTAAATTCAATATACATGCTTGTGTGGTGCAATGCTAGTATAGAAATTGGATGATGAAATGATCTACTAGCATGCATAGGAATAGTTTACATGTGGTATCTAGACTTGCCTAAAGCTTTACAAGTGGTTAGCTTTACAAGTGGTCCAAGAACCTTTACATATAATGTTGATCTCACGGGGTTCTTGAGTTTTGATGGATGTCTAGTTACTTCATGATGCTAAGGATGGTGTAAAAGGCAACTCCGATTGGTATCACGCTTCAAAGGTCCATTTCTTACACCATAGCATCATTTTGGTAGAATTACTCTCCCAACATTTCTATCCATGCATATGTGCAAAGCTTTCAATCCAAACTCTATGCACATATGTAGGGGGAGCTAATGCTACCAAAACCGAGCTTGTGATAATTGTCCAAACTTTACTTATGAGCAAAATGATTGGACAAGTATGACAAGTTCAAAACTTTTATTATCAAAATCATCTTTGTGAGGGTTGTCATCAATTACCAAAAAGGGGGAGATTGAAAGTCCCTAGTTTAGTTTTGGCTAATTGATGAAACCTAGGACTAACCTTTGTATCTAAGTGGATGATTTAGATAAAGGTGGTCATTGAAATATGAGACATGACATTGACTCATGTGACCAAGATGATGAAGACCGAGGTGATGCTTGGCTTGATGGACCGGTTGTGAAGGTGAAGGGCAAGTCGAGGCTTCGAAGCGAAGGACCATGCGATGGTGAAGCTTGAGCAAGACTTGGCGCCGACGGACCAATGCAACGGTGAAGAGCAAGTGAAGACAAGGTCGATGGATCGAGACGGTCGTGTGATGATATGAAGTGGATCATATCATTTGGAGAAACAAAATGGGCTCAAGGCAAAGGTATAACCATAGGGCCATTTTGTTTTACACTCAAGACACCATAGAGGGTGTGAGTGGTTTAGGATCGATAGCCGAACTATTAAGAGGGGAAGTCTTATCGGTTATTCGATGCACGGGTGCCACTAGGTGAATTCATGAAGTGCATTGCATGTAGGGCCTAGTGAGCTAATTGGAAAACCTTTGAAAATGATTGAGAAAAGGCTAACACTCAAGCACATGGAGATGTACACTTGATGGTGTTGGCACATTTGCAAAGGTGGCATTGGTCGCGCTGTGGTTTGCGGGTAGAGAGGGGTTTGGGTTCCTCTCTCCCTCCCGCCGAGCGTGTGAGCGCGGGATTCAGGCGATTTCGGGGAAATGAAATGCCTATTTACGCGGTCACGGTGTGACCGGACGCGTCCGGTCAGTACAGCGCGGTATCGGGCGCACGGGCTAGGGTTTGCAACCGGCGCGTCCGGTCACTCGCGGGACTGGCGCGTCCGGTCAAGTGCCCAGAAGGAACTGCGGTTCGCAAGGACGATCGGACGCGGGGCGCGTCCGGTCACACGCGATCGGACGCGTCCGGTCGTCGAGGGAGCTTACTGGACTCCGACCGGACGCTGGCACTGTCGCGTCCGGTCGTTGCGAGGAGCGCGTCCGGTCGTTGCTTCACGCGCGCGGTGCTGTGCGACCGGCGCGTCCGGTCGGTTGAGCAGCGCGTCCGGTCGTAGCGTTTGACCGTTGGCGCGCAGTGACCGTTGGAGGATCTAACGTTCGCTTTTGAAATTTGAGGGACACGTGGACGTCGCAGGGCGACCGGACGCGGTTGAGTGCGTCCGGTCAGTTTCGACCGGCGCGTCCGGTCGTCCCGAAAAAACGGTCAGTGGAGTGGCAACGGCTCTATTTGTTTGGGGTGCTTATAAATACTCGTTGGCCGGCCCTTGGGGAGGTCTCTTGGCATTTCTAACACTCTTGTGCATCCTTTGAGCTAGAGCTACTCCTCCCACTCATCTCTCTTGCTTGATTGCAAATCAAAAGTGAGATTGAGTGATCCCAAAGTGCATTGCATAGCTTGAGGGCATCTAGTGGCACTTGTGGGTGGTTTAGCCGGTGGATTTCTTGTTACTCTTAGAGAGTACCGCTCCTAGCCGGCTTGGAGATTGTTGGAGGCGTTGGCAAGAGAAGGTGATTGTTCTTGGCCACCTCCGGTTGTTTGTAAGAGGTTCTTGTGCTTTCCTCGGCGGGACGCCAAAAGCAACTCTATTGAATTGCGCGTGTCATTGAGTTACCTCACTTGAGAGTGGTGTCTTGCGGTGCCTTGCGGGGCGTGCCTTGAGGGGCAAGTGACTCGAGGGTCACACCGAGGAACCATCTAAGTGTTGGTCGACACAACCGGTGACGTAGCTTATCGGTGCACAAGTGAACACCGGGTGAACAAAAATATTGTGTCTCTTGTCTCCCGATGATTGGTCTACATATTGTGTTGTTGTCAATATTAATTGATTGTATATCATCTTGGTGATTGGGAACATCTTCACTCCACCGTCGGTATAAGATTCACAATCCTCTCTCTCGTATTTACTTTTACTAGATTATCTTGTGTAGCTCTAGTGGTAGCCTTTTCTAGTAGTTGTTAGCTTGCTCACTAGTGTAAGTTAGTGACTTAGCACTTGTGTGAACTAGAGATCATAATCTACTAGACTTGTGGATAGGAGGCTTGCATCACAACCTTTGGCTAAGCAAAACTCGCTTTACGCCGTTTGTTATTCTAACAAGTTTGCATAGTGGTGCTTGTAGAATTTTTTATAGGCTATTCACCCCCCCTCTAGCCATCTAGGACCTTACAAAGTTTCACAACAAAGCACATTATCATGAAGAACTTTGCCAAGTTTCCAGATCTGTCTAGAAACTTCATTTGCAAGAAATAATTATTAACTTATGTTGCAAACAAATAATTGGACAAAACCAACTTTACCAACATGTCACACATGACTAATGAACACCAGAAAACATAGTGTCCATTCCTAAATAAATTCTTTTAATGCATTTTCTTAATTTAATTAGATAATTAGGTGGAATTATGAACACCAACAAAAAGTGCACAATAAATTCTACCAAAATTACAGTGGCCTACAAATGCTCACAATAGTCTACTGTACAAATTTCAAGCCATTTGGACATGCATAGCAACCTCTATGAAAAAGACAAATTGCCATTACAAGAATTCATGTGAGAGCAAGATGAATAAATAACTCACTCATACTATAACCAAAATTCATAAAATTTTTACCACACATCAAACATCACATGGGTAACATGCCATAAAAATTTCACTTCATTTGGAGCCATACAACTGCAGTTATGAAAAAGACAAATGCGACTAGCATTGAAAACCTAATCTGAAAAATCTATTTTTATAGTGAAAACATTAAACTAAAATATGACATATTATAGATCCAATGCATAGATAATTTCATAAGGATTCCAAAAAGTCCTTATTTTCAATTTTACGAATTTTCTATGATTTACTACGAATTTCCAAAGTTGCAGCAAAAACAAAGCAAACAAGTCCTTAATGCTACTATTCATATGAGTCAGTGGCTATGCATTTAAGCCCCTCCCTTTCTCCTAATTCAAGCTCGTGGTCCTTGACGGGAATCACAACAGCGAGGTCATCGGAGGCTCGCGGTGCCGGCCGGAGGGGGCTCGCCGGTGACGGGGAAGTGGAGGGGGAGCATCACCACGTCCGCGCGCATCCAGGGGACAGCTCGGCTAGGCCCGAGGCGGCCCTCGGTGGTGCGACCACGACGATAGTTCGTGGCCTGTCGGCCATGGCGAGCTGCAGCGGCGCTCCAGCGACGAGGGAGGCAGGGAAGTGGTGCATTAGACTCGTGAGAGGGTGGAGAAGCTTCTGGTGGTGGCGGTTGGGATGGAGGAGGTCCAGAGGATGAGCAAGGGCGGCGGCCGCGGAGCTTGGCTTGCCGGCAATGGCGGCCATGGCGGAGCGCGCTCGCGCAACACGAGGAAGGGAGCGGGAAGCAGCAGAGAGTGAGCCAGCGAGGGCGACGAGCTCAGGTGACTCCACATTAGAGCAGAGCCGAGAGGGAGGAGGCCGGGCACGCGTTGGGGCGACGGGGCGCTGCTGTCCTGCATGGTGGCCACGCGCTCCCGCACGTGGCATTTCGTTGAACAAGTGGCGAGCAACGGTGCGACCAGTGTGAGACGTGTTTTTGGGTCGTTTCCAGGCTGAATCAGCGAACGGGCCAAAAATGAAGTTTGATCTACTCCTCATGCTCTCCAACTTTGATTAAGGGGTCACTGCCATTAGGGTTATGGATTAGCAAGTAATTATGCTCCAAAGTGACAGTGTCAGCGACTTGAATCCGATTAAGCTTGCTCGGCTTTGACCTAAAATTCACGGCCAAAACTTGGTCAAACTTAATGCAACTTTTTGCTAGACCTTCTCCATAGGGTTAGCTGCAGCTTCTACAAGTTGCTTGACAAAAACATGAGAACGCGGCATGTCAACCGGTATTGGTGCTGGAATTCCCGGACTTGGAATATTTCTAAGTCTGAAACAAACTGCAGCAGATTCAAACTTTGGGCCATGGTTTGACTTATTTCCAAGCAAATCTAACCCTCGATCCAAAAACATTATTTATAGAGCACGAACTGAACTAAAATTTTCATTTAAGGCTTAAAGTCTAGATCGGCTTGGGTTGTGAGAGATAAGGCTCCAAAGTATGGCACATGAACTAAAACACCTGCTATGACTTAGCCAAATTTCAGGGTTCCAAAATCAGCAGTTTGTTGATTCTTGTGAGCTCTATTTGACCTAGCTATGAACTAAATTAGCTCTTGATCATTAAACAAAGTTTGTTCTACTCAACTTAAACTACAACTCTTATTTAAGGTCAAACCTCATAACTAGTACAGAAGTCAAACTTTCACTTTGGTCAAAGTATCAACTCGGTAAAGCCTAAACTAGGGTTTTAGGCCAATCGGGGCAATTTCTTGACATTTGCTCAACATGAACCCTTCATGACTTTTGTTGTAGAGTTCATCTAGAGTCATTTGGGTAAAGTTGCAAAGTTTGGTTGATGATCTATAATTCTATTCACTTAATGGGGCAAATTTCAATAGGAATGGAACTTATCATTTCATGTGACTTTTTGATTCCAAACTTCATGAAACTTTTCCAGTGACTAATATAGATAGGTATTAAGGTGAGACACATGAAGATATTGCAATAACACCATCCAAGCATATATCTTTGAAAATGGCCTATATGTAAAGCAATGGTGCAACATCCAACTTTAGGTCAGGCTCATCTCCATAGGTTGACCTTGACATTATCATCTCCACTTAATCTGTCATGTTTAAGCTCAAACCCACTACTTAGTGAATGACAAACACCTGGGGTGTTATAGCCCTCCCCCCTTAAAAGAATCACGTCCCGAGATTCGGAATGGAAGACCTTTTTAAGGAAGAGAGGCACGTTATCTAGTTCCCATCATCCGCTATAGCATTCAGCTACAAAGCTTTGACATTGGTGGAACTAATTTGGTCAAGGCATTTTCTGATACTTGCTCTTCATGGTAAAATTTGTCTGAAGAATTTCCTTCATTGACTTCCATGAAGCATTGTTACTTTGGGAGGAATCCAAGACAACGCAGTACTTCGTTCTCAATGTACATAGATCCTTGGGGTCCATGAGCTAACCACTAACAAGTATCTGATTCTTTAGTGAACACAACATAGTCCGTATGAACTTGACACTAGACCGAAACCTTCAGAAGTATACTTGTGGATATGACCCTATGTTCCCAAAGTTTGAAAAGCAGTCCTCTACCAAAATGGCTTGAGCACAACCTTCCCAAAGGGTAAGATCATAGACGGCAAATATACTCTGAGGCTATAGAATACTGACTAACCAATAGACAGGGTCTATGTTGGTCGTAAATGTTCAAACATTCATATATCAACTAATGGAAAGCTACTTACTATTCCATGCATGCAGTTCTCTTTCTCTGATGACAACACTGTATTATTTGAGTCTATCGATGGGTTAGTGAATGTGATAGCTGACTCTGTCGGCTTCGTATTCCTGCCAACAGCTACCTAATAAGATTCTTTTATCTAAAGACAACAGTTATCTAGGTTGAATCAGATGCAACCTCTTGGTAAAAACATGTATAAGGTACCAAAGTATGTCATCATTGGAAAATAATTCCCAAAGAAAGATGTAACGAGGCCTTAAGGACAACAAAAGTTATAATTATTCACTTAACCGCGGGGAGTAGTCTACCACCAAGCGATTGAGTAAAATCTTCCTTGGTGACTTAGTTGTACTATAAGTTGAGTTGACTTGCAGCATAACAACTTTGTCAGGCCAACTTTCACCATGAGACTCTCTTTAGGGTCATATAGCAGCTCTAAGATGAAAAATCTATTGTTTGACACTTCTCAGATTGCTTTTGAATATTCCTCAACACTTTGTCCAATAAAGTTATGAACAAACCATTTGTGGCACCTAAGGGCACAAGGATGTTGATTGAAACTAGGGCATGCATTTCTCTAATTCTTCACCGCGGCTGATTGAACACCTTGCACTATCTGTGTGATTGTCCAAGACGGAATTTACTTGATCACAATGGCTCTGGAAGATAGAGTATCGCTCAAGTTGTTGGCTAGTTGATCAACTTCTTGTTGGTTATTGCTCTGTAAGACATAGCCTTCGTAGCTATCAAGGAGTCATTACCTAGTTGGAGATTAATGTTCCTATTGGTAACTAATTAGTTGTCTCTCAACACGAAAAAGTTCCAAATCTTCATTCTTGATAATTGTGGTTGAGACAAAGCAGATGGTTGCCATCGAAGTCAGCAGATAAGGAGTCACACCAGAGATGGTTGATTTTGACGGTATGGCCATTATGCATACAAAGGTTAAAAATTGCTTAATGTGATGATCGAGTCTTATCCAACGGATGACTTGTCCAACATTAAGTGTTGTGTGTCCTTTTTATCCAATAGGAATGAGGTACTTCGCTCACTAGATGACGTTCGTCAATGCTGGGGCAACTAAGTAGAGTCACTTGGCTACCACATATTGTAGTCTGTTAATGTTTATGTCGGTGACCTATTCTTCAAAGGTTATCCTCTTAGCAACTTCAGGAGGAAGCTCTACTACATTTAGTTCTACATAAAGATCTTACGATAAGATATAGGAAAGATAACCAAGGAAAAGTTCACATGAGAATAACACGTTGATGTTGTTCCACAATGGATCATGACTAGAAACCCTGATACCAGCGCGTGCCGAGCAGCACAACCTTGTGTCGGCCGCCCACAGGAGGCTCTCGGTTTCGTCGCGGCACCGTTAGTTACTACTCATAACACCATTACCGATCACACCACCAAGGTGAAATTTCAAGTGACACAATTTGGATGGTAAAAACAAGCATTATACAAGGGAGGGATAGCAAGCAAAGGTAGTCACAAGGTTTGGAATTAACCAGGAGGTGATTCGAAGATCGAAACATAGCACAAGAGAACATAGCTCAATTGCCGAATGCGACTAAGCATGAGATTTTTGCTTAATTTCACGCATGCCTAGCGTTCAACAAAGTGATGAGAAAAATGAAAGATTACCATGAGATTCGGTCATGTTGGACAACAACATGAGATCAAAACTGGTAAACACCCTGAGACTTGGGAAGGTTGGGGATGGATTAAGCAAATTTCACGGGCAAAAATCGATCTGTAGTCATAGATTGAGTTGATAAGGTAGATGCCCGAATTTGCAAGCACATGATTTCGAGGCCATAGCAGTGAGACGTTGCATCACACTAGCTAACCTTTGGGAGAGGTAACCAAAAGGTCCAACATGGATTTGGGTACGGTCTCCACAATTGGCAACATACGAGCCATGGTCAAAGGCTAGCGTTGATAAAAGTTAACTTGGTTGGTCAGTCGATAAAGGTCTTCACAAAAAGGGTTGCAAAACATCCACGACTCATACAAACATATAGGAGAACTAAACTTTAGGCTTTCGGTCAAGCAAAGGCATGGATACAAACATTCAAGGGCTAACCATTAAGTCTACGGGCTCAGGCTCCTAAGGGAAAGAACCTAATTGGAGACAACAACCATACAATTACATATGTGAACGTTGTTCTAGGATAAAGCTATGTGACCCTCGTATGCTCACCAAGGACAATCGAGGTGACAACTAGCGCACTACCTAGGTAACAATTATACATACAACATCACTGTCAAGCAGACAATTGAGAAAATTCAAATGAATGAGCTTAAGCAATCAATAAAAGCACAAGGCTCATCCAAAATAAGCATTTATCTAAAGCAAGAACTAACTACAGTTTTAGCCCAAAACAAACGCTAGCTAAGGTGATTAACTTAACATGTGCATAGAATCTGGATAGCAGCATAGTAACTACTTGTTCCCACCATAACTGAGGTTGTAGACATCCCACAAAGGTGATCCTAGACTTTCTAGAAAGCTTAGGAAGATGAATACACTTTAGTTATTCACACCAAAAGCTAATTCATAGATTAACATGACCAAAAATACTACTGTTTCAGATCTGTACCAATATGAACAGAAAACTGACAAGAACTTCAAAAATGCGTAACTGGAGTTCTAGGGACCCAACAAGGCTGATCCTTAACTATATGTAAAGCTTATTAAGTTGTCTATAACTTTCTTATTATCATTTTAAGATGATTCTACAGCTAACAAGGCCAAACAAGACAAAGAAGACATCTCTGCCCAGATTTGGACAGATTCTATCATTCCACTCTCCAAGCTCAACTAGAGATTTAGACCACCCCAATTAGTGATATAGGACATTTTGGAAAGCTTAGAAAAAGTAATACACTTCTTCTATTATCTCCAAGACATGATTTCATATGCACATAGGTCAAACAAACCAAACATTCAGATCTATTCAGAGCATAAGCAAAACCTGGTAATAAACTTCTAAAATTCATAACTCTCAAACCATTAGACCTAGAGTCATAAAGTTTTAGGACAAGCTAGAAAAGTAAGTTAGCTAAAACTTTCGTATTCTCCATAATCACAGAAAACACCATTATGACCACGAAAGCATCATCACAACAGAAACCATTCTAGCAGTCAACGTTCCACAAGCAAGACAAAGCTTGCCTTTGTTCTACTTAACAAGAGAGCACACAAACATGTTATTCTAGTAGCTCTAAACATTGTTACCTTAGACCAACACTAATTTAATTCATTCATGAGAATCCATAATTACTGAAATAAGGTCTAAAGCATTTACAATTGCCTGTATGAACAACCCATCCACTACTTGGCTCAACTAGAGGACATCTATAGGTTTAGGCATGTAACCACACTTAGTTCTAACAAAACTAAGCACACACTATCTTCAAACACTCCCTATTCAAGCAACATGGAATAAGGCATTTATGTCTAACTCCACACTAGAAAGATAGCGTACTACATTGATCACAAGTTACTTACTATAGAACAAGGGTGAGAGGAGCATAGCTATACATAAGGCAACAATCATGAAGATGCATGCTTCATCCTATTCGTCCTCACAAGATTGCCAACCTAAGGTGGCGATCACGTTCTATGTCGGTGGCATAACACGCACTCTTTCGATATATAGCTAGTCGCCAGCTACATTCGACTTACGCATTTATGGTTAGCGTACCTACAGAAAAGTTTCATTGCAGCCCAACATTTCCCCAAAGTAGCACACAATGAAAGCAGGAAAGTAAAATTCTAAGTACTCCCATATACATATACCCCTGTATACGTACATGTAGTACCAAAACTACCTGAATCATTAATCTCCCACAATTAAGTACCTTCATATATACATGTGTGTAACATGTAAATAATCTAGTAACCAAAACTAGCTCTCCCCTAGATCGCTGGTTGTTCGGTCATGCTCTCACAACTCACACTTACCTGAGCGTAGGTGCGATGTTGCATAAAAGTAAACTAGCGACATATATGGCTATTTCATATATGAAGGCTACCACCAATCTAACACACCGGGTAGCATAGTGTGGGAGAGTCATTACACATACATACCTTGGCCTGGGCGTAGATGCATAAATGAAAACCCCCAAGTTAGTACTTATATAAGCCACCTAATAATCCTTATATAGGCATAAGGAAATTGACCACTGGCATACTTAGATTTAGAATTCAGTTTTCACAAACCTATATATAGCTATAAGTTGATAAAACTGATTTTATAAAACAAAACCTTTGTTTTAAATACACATACGACAAGTTTAATGTTGAATCTTGCTCCGATGCCAGCTGTAATAGAACCATCCAAATTATAAGAGCACAAGTACAAAAACAATCACCGGAGTGATCAAATTCTCGCACTTGAGCCCATATAACTCCGGTAGTCCAATGAAATCACGAGGGATTTCAAACCAACCAACATACAAGCCAAGATCGTAGTGATTCAACATAACAAGTCACATGTTACATCCATTTCATAAGTAGTTCAATATACATCGGAGTTCAACATAGTTATTACAACTTACATTGAAAAGTAGCGGAAGCAAAGTAATTTGAATCTAACATTAATCTTATTTCAAATACATGCCAGTACCCCGGTCGACTTCCAACAAAAGCATTAGAGATAAGGTAAATAAGAAGGATCATGCCCATGATCACACTCCGCCACTAAGGCAGGAGCCAACCAACTCTTGCAGTCGCCATGATACATCACAACCTGCAACAAGTGGGAAAATAAAACCCTGAGTACGACAAAGTACTCAGCTAGACTTACCCGTCAGAAACTAGAAATAAGGTGACACCAAGGATCATGCAAGGCTGATAAAAAGTGGGCTAGCTTGACAACATTTTGCATAAAAGCTTAATATAGATAAGTAATCATTAATGCTTAAGCATCAAGTTAATTATCATTAACCTATCATCTATATTAGAACCTGTACTAGAGCACTCACTTTATTAGGAGCAAATAATATTAACCATAGCAGGTATAAATTGAGGCAACCTTTCCATAGTGATCCAATTAACCATATGTTCAATTTAATGGAATCTACGTTGCCGCTGCTCAAGTCAAGTGCTCACTAACCGGGAGCGACGGCGATTGGAATCAAATTCCTATCCAGCTGGAGGGGTATCTCTAACACTCACCGCGCAGGCCCCTGCCAGGGTCGCACAAGCCACCTTTTCATATGATTCAGGAATCATGGGTCCGAATGACGTCGCGACCCCAAGGGCGACACTCTGCCAGGTGATAGGGACTCTAACCCCCCTTGGTCTCACGCCAATGTCCCCAAGCACATCCTTTCTCTCCTCCAAGAAGCAACCTACCATTTGATTCCCGGCCTGAATCACATTACTCGGCTTCGCGGTCGGAACGACTTATCCGGCCAACTATGTGTTAGACTGCGTTCAACATGACTCAAGGACGTACAGCGAATCGGTCCTTAAACGACTCAGACGGGGATAGATTCACACCCAAGACCTCCATGGCTTGTTGCTTCACTATCGTCATCCCGCCCAGTCTCATTTCATTTTATTAACACATGGTTCCATTCCACGATAGCAAATATAGCCAACTATGTCATATATGAACATCCCTATATCTCGCAGGTGACAGGAAATCACCTGACTTCTACCGCTTAAAGCAGGGCTAAGCATCTACTCGATCCTGGTCTATGTAGGATTTAGGGATTCATGTATCTGGACAAGGAATGATATAATGCATCAAGAGTTTCCAACCAACTCCTATCACCTAATGCAACAATACTTATAACATATATAGAATTAATTGCTTTGAAGATAGGAGGCTTATAATGCTCTGGGGCTTGCCTGGGGTCTGACTCAAGTTAGTGTTGGTCAGATGAAACTCGCCGAGTACTTCCATCTTCGGGATAGTTCCACCAAACACCGTCTTCGGGTTTGGCTCCAACACCACATCTTTCACGCGTTTTAGCTAGCGTACCTAAATGAAATGCAAGATGCAAGTACATGAATACAAGGAAATGCAATAGATGATGCATCGCACGTTAATCAAGGCAAGTATAAGGTTATAGTAAAGACACGTAAGCACATCACATTACTTAAGTAACCTTACACAAACAAACATGCTAAAATAGCAAAGAAAGCAATACCAAGCATGACATAAGATTTACAAAGTCTCAGGTGTACTAGCTTAATCACCAAAGACATGAATCACACTTAGCAATACGCAAGCAAAGTAACCAAGCAATCATGTATTTTCAACAATTCTGGACATACATGCAGTAGCTGAGTAAATCAATCATATCTGAAGTTATACAAATCCAAATAACTTGCAAGAAGACATTATGGAAACCTTATGAAATTCTATACATTTCATTTATAATCATCACAGCATGATTCCAAAGTTTAACATGTCAAATTTACACAAACACAGAAACTGGTCTAACAAGACAGAGAGCAAACAATTCTGTAACTCAACTTTAAACAGCTATAACTCCTAAACCACCTGGCCAAATACCACCAAATTTTAACAGCAGATATATATATATATATATTATCTACAACTTTTGTATAAACAAGTTTCACAACAAAGCACATTATCATGAAGAACTTTGCCAAGTTTCCAGATCTGTCCAGAAACTTCATTTGCAAGAAATAATTATTAACTTATGTTGCAAACAAATAATTGGACAAAACCAACTTTACCAACATGTCACACATGACTAATGAACACCAGAAAACATAGTGTCCATTCCTAAATAAATTCTTTTAATGCATTTTCTTAATTTAATTAGATAATTAGGTGGAATTATGAACACCAACCAAAAGTGTACAATAAATTCTACCAAAATTACAGTGGCCTACAAATGCTCTCAATAGTCTACTGTACAAATTTCAAGCCATTTGGACATGCATAGAAACCTCTATGAAAAAGACAAATTGCCATTACAAGAATTCATGTGAGAGCAAGATGAATAAATAACTCACTCATAGTATAACCAAAATTCATAACATTTTTACCACACATCAAACATCACAAGGGTAACATGCCATAAAAATTTCACTTCATTTGGAGCCATACAACTGCAGTTATGAAAAAGACAAATGCGACTAGCATTGAAAACCTAATCTGAAAAATCTATTTTTACAGTGAAAACATTAAACTAAAATATGACATATTATAGATCCAATGCATAGATAATTTCATAAGGATTCCAAAAATTACTCATTTTCAATTTTACGAATTTTCTATGATTTACAACGAATTTCCAAAGTTGCAGCAAAAACAAAGCAAACAAGTCCTTAATGCTACTATTCATATGAGTCAGTGGCTATGCATTTAAGCCCCTCCCTTTCTCCTAATTCAAGCTCGTGGTCCTTGACGGGAATCACAACAGCGAGGTCGTCGCAGGCTCGCGGTGCCGGCCGGAGGGGGCTCGCCGGTGACGGGGAAGTGGAGGGGGAGCATCACCACGTCCGCGCGCATCCAGGGGACAGCTCGGCTAGGCCCGAGGCGACCCTCGGTGGTGTGACCATGACGACAGTTCGTGGCCTGTCGGCCATGGCGAGCTGCAGCGGCGCTCCAGCGACGAGGGAGGCAGGGAAGTGGTGCATTAGACTCGTGAGAGGGTGGAGAAGCTTTTGGTGGTGGCGGTTGGGATGGAGGAGGTCCAGAGGATGAGCGAGGGCGGCGGCCGCGGAGCTTGGCTTGCCGGCAATGGCGGCCATGGCGGAGCGCGCGCGCGCAACACGAGGAAGGGAGCGGGAAGCAGCAGAGAGTGAGCTAGTGAGGGCGACGAGCTCAAGTGACTCCACATTAGAGCAGAGCCGAGAGGGAGGAGGCCGGGCACGCGTCGGGGCAACGGGGCGCTGCTCTTTTTCATGGTGGCCACGCGCTCCCGCACGTGGCATTTCGTTGAACAGGTGGCGAGCAACGGTGCGGCCAGTGTGGGACGCGTTTTTGGGTCGTTTCCAGGCTGAATCAGCGAACAGGCCAAAAATGAAGTTTGATCTACTCCTCATGCTCTCCAACTTTGATTAAGGGGTCACTGCCATTAGGGTTATGGATTAGCAAGTAATTATGCTCCAAAGTGACAGTGTCAGCGACTTGAATCCGATTAAGCTTGCTCGGCTTTGACCTAAAATTCACGGCCAAAACTTGGTCAAACTTAATGCAACTTTTTGCTAGACCTTCTCCATAGGGTTAGCTGCAGCTTCTACAAGTTGCTTGACAAAAACATGAGAAAGCGGCATGTCAACCGGTATTGGTGCTGGAATTCCCGGACTTGGAATATTTCTAAATTCTGAAACAAACTGCAGCAGATTCAAACTTTGGTCCATGGTTTGACTTATTTCCAAGCAAATCTAACCCTCGATCCAAAAACATTATTTGTAGAGCATGAACTGAACTAAAATTTTCATTTAAGGCTCAAAGTCTATATCGGCTTGGGTTGTGAGAGATAAGGCTCCAAAGTATGGCACATGAACTAAAACACCTGCTATGACTTAGCCAAATTTCAGGGTTCCAAAATCAGCAGTTTGTTGATTCTTGTGAGCTCTATTTGACCTAGCTATGAACTAAATTAGCTCTTGATCATTAAACAAAGTTTGTTCTACTCAACTTAAACTATAACTCTTATTTAAGGTCAAACCTCATAACTAGTATAGAAGTCAAACTTTCACTTTGGTCAAAGTATCAACTCGGTAAAGCCTAAACTAGGGTTTTAGGCCAATCGGGGCAATTTCTTGACATTTGCTCAACATGAACCCTTCATGACTTTTGTTGTAGAGTTCATCTAGAGTCATTTGGGTAAAGTTGCATAGTTTGGTTGATGATCTATAATTCCATTCACTTAATGGGGCAAATTCCAATAGGAATGGAACTTATCATTTCATGTGACTTTTTGATTCCAAACTTCATGAAACTTTTCCAGTGACTAATATGGATAGGTATTAAGGTGAGACACATGAAGATATTGCAATAACACCATCCAAGCATATATCTTTGAAAATGGCCTATATGTAAAGCAATGGTGCAACATCCAACTTTAGGTCAGGCTCAACTCCATAGGTTGACCTTGACATTGTCATCTCCACTTAATCTGTCATGTTTAAGCTCAAACCCACTACTTAGTGAATGACAAACACCTGGGGTGTTACAGGTAAGTTGTCTAGATGTAACTCCCCGAGCACTGAAAAGTGTTGTTAATACACATTCTTGTTCTGACCAGCCTGTTTGTAGGTCTGGCGAATGAAGTAGCTTCCCTTCGAGAGAGAACGCGTGCGTGGTCAGAGAGTGCACCCGATTGACGGAAGAGAACAGCCAGCTAGCACAAGACCACGCATAGCTCTTGGAGCGCTCTAGAAAGATAACCGAGGAGCTGAAGGCGAAGAACCTAGAGCTGAATAGTAAGTGTTGGCTGTCTTGGTCTCAGTAGGTTTCCATATGATACTTCCCTGACCGAAGGGCTGCTCTGCAGAACTAAAGGTGAATGTGAAAAAGCACCTTGAAGGGGCTATCAAAGATCACGACACTTATTCAGCGAAGACACTTGAGCTCGAGAAGGACCGGGATCTCTGGAAAGGTCGGTGCAACCAAATGGTGAGCGGTATAATGCCAGTGTTGAACCTGATCGACCCAGAGCTCCTAGCAACTGACACCAGAGCACCGCTGTGTGGAGTAATCGACAAGTGCCAGCGTGCCTTGGGATGGCTCCATCAGTTCGTGAAGGTGGCCGGGGAGTACGCGGGTGCCCATGTGCTCAGCATGGTGCGCGCGCACTACCCACTGATCGACTTCAAGCGATTCGAGCTGGGGTATCCCAAGGAGGTTGACCTAAAGAAGGCAGATGAACTATGGATCCAGCTGCTTGACTTGTCGGCTTCAATAATGGGCTACATCAACTTGTGCAGGACGTCAACACCGCTGGCGCAGGAGCCATCAACTTCGAGTCAGCTACCGGGAGCTACGGTCTCAACCAGCTAGTCCCCGGTGCTAGAATCTTCGTCTGCGGAGTGACCGGAGGCTGCAGTCTCGACTAGCTAGACCCCGGTGGCACTAGCTTCCTCAGCCAAGGCAGCACCTCCACTGTCCAGCGGTGAAAAGGCGAAGAGCAGCGCCTAGCCCAAGCCCCGAGCACCGACCAGCCAGTAGCCTTTAGCTGTAGAAAGAAAGAACAATTTTAGATTATTGTAGACTTGTGCCTCATCAGGCAAGCGTGTAATAATGCACTGTTAAAACAATGTAAGCTTGTTATGTTTTTGGATGAAAAACGTTTGAAGCTTGTATATTATGTGGACGATAACTAAGTTAGGACATATAAGTGTTCTGTTTTAGTTGTAGCAATTGGGAGACACGTCATTCTGTTGAATCCGTACGGCTCTAGCCAGATCTGTGGTCTGAGAGTGAGGCACGGAGCCGGTTCACCTGTAAGAGCACACAAGTCAGACCAAGGAGTGCCCGTCGACCACCCGGAGCGTAGAGAGTGGGTCCCATGCACGCGTGGGGAGGAGTCGGAGATAGGGCTGGCTTCGAGAACTCGAGAAAGATTGGTGGTCTATTAACTGGTCTGTTATAAAGTAAAGATAGAAAGTAATCCCTAGACAAACACATTGAAAGAATCAGAAGAAAACATAGATGTTTCATTAAAATAATCAAAGTACAAGAGGCATACATATCTTTCTTTTTCAGCGCTTTAAGGGTAAATATGCCTGAGCTTATCAATATGCCAGGAGTTGGGCAGCTCAGTGCCATCGAGATAAGCCAGCCTGTAGGAAGTAGGTCGTGTAACTTCTATGACCTCAAATGGTCCCTCCCACGGTGATGAAAGCTTGTGCATGTCGTCTTGACACGTCTTCCACTTCAAGACCAGGTCTCCGACCACAAAGAACCTTTCTTTGACATTCTTGTTGTAATACTTGCGTAGTACTATTGACACTTCTTAGCATCACTCGTGTTAGGTTGTCATCCCCAACATGATACCAAGAGTGTGGTTGTATTGTACTCATGCCACTTAACTATATAAAGATATTAAAGTATATATCCGCAAGCGTACATATAAATACACCTGTTGCAGCATTTCACCCAAGTTTATCCTAGGTATCGTTATTTATATTTAACCAAAGGAGAACAAACAGAGGGGCACATATTAATTAAAGGCTACTCTACACATGTGATATGAATATTCGAAATCACTATCCTTTACTCTCAAATAGGAATCAATCAAATAAAAAGAGATAAAATATATGATAATCAGACCATTCAGATGATATTCCTTAGAGCAGCAGTACTATGGCAAGTCATTGATCAAAATATAAAGTAAGAGAATAACTCCTAAGTAATCCGTTAACTATTAGTCATAATCTACATTGATTAGTGCAATTATATCAGGCAATCATTGGCTAGGTTATCTTATATCCATAAACAAGGAACATCTCCATTACGAAGCTGAGAAACAGAGTAATAACTAAGTAATGAGACCGCGTTCTACTAAGTTCTATACTTGGGGAGTGGACTACAAAGGACTCAACAGGAATGTCACACCCGCGATCTACCACATGGCCCGGAGTATAGAGTGCATTTGCAGGTAAACAGTGTATAAGTACCACACTTACACAATATTGATCACCCACCCATGACTCAATAAGGTGAGTGCTTTGTAAACATGTGTATAAACATAATGATAAACTATCTATGCCAAATATATAATCAAAGCAGACTAATCTCATAATAATCAAGGATATAATATAGATTAAGAATAAGATCATATCTAATGTATCAAGAATAATGATCAAGAACAATGAACTAGAACTAGACAATGTTGAACTAGAACAATTACGAACTAGAACATAAACAATTAGAACATAAAGAACTAGAACATGAACTAGATCAAGAACTAGAAGAACTAATGAACTAGATGAATATCTGAAGAACAATGTTGATACAAGAGAGAAGAACTAGATTTACCAAGCTCCTCTTGACTAGATCTGGAGCCCAAGGCTGCTTGATTCCTCTACTTCTAATTCTAATCTAGCTATGCCTAGATCTGATGGAGCTCTAAGGAGATGAGAGTTGCTGGTTGATCTTCTGCTTTCTAGTTGATGATTGATTGAATGAATTCCCCTTTGGAGGGGGGTCTGGGGCCTCGTTTATATAGCCCAGAGCATGGAACCGTGGCCTTGGATCAAATCGACCTTCACGTAGGGTTAGGATGCATCCTTGGAGGCGGTTGAAGTAGCTTGCAAAGGAAGGAGCCGAGGGGCGGCGGCCAGGGGCCGGTCGGCCTAGGGTTGAGGCCGGTTGGCCCCACCTGGCGACGCCTCGTGGTGGCCCTCCTCATGGAGTCCACTAGTGTCCTCTAGAAGCCTCTTGCATATTCGTGACGTGGAGATTAAGCCGATTGACATGGGTTCCTTCTCATGGAAGATATCAATTCCTGAATTATTCTGATAAACCCCTGCAAAATATAGATTCACCAAAACTCGTGGAATTTCGTTAGTTGACACCCTAAACCTATGTTGGTGATCATTTATTAGCCCTTTATATTTTTATTTTAACCCTTTATTATGGTAGATAACCATCGTCAACAACTCTCCCAAGCTTACCTTTTGCTAGTCCCTTAGCAAATATTCATAATGGATCAGGAGTTGCTACAATGTTTTCACGCCTCAAAAGTACACATGCGTCAAACAATAATTTTCCTCCGGATTAGGTCTAACCACTCTAACCTTCAGACTTACCCATATTACCTTTAACTATGGAGCTTATTAGCCTTCACTTGGGTCTTGAGTAGTCAAAAAGTAGAACAATCAAATCAAGCACTATGTCTCAAGCTCTTCATTCAACTATTATTCCAGAGTTTTGCAAGATTTTTAAAATAAAACTCAGAGTATCTTTTTGTATGACTCTCTCAAATCTCTCAATATATGTGGTATTTCTGGATCCTCTCCAAGGCAAAGTGAGATTTGCCTTCTCTCATCCTACATCTAATGCTTTATCTGGAGCTTATAGGTATGGAGACAATGTGTTCATACTTGCAAAGCATATTTTGTAAAGTCAAACAGTGGATCCAGAGAAACGAGGCATACGATCAAATCAAGAAGTGCATGTGTATGGATCAAGGAGTGGTTAATTATGATGAAGGTGATAGTGGATCTAATTCTACTTTTGCTCCTTTGAAAGGGATTTTGATCTCTCTTTGAATAATTGAAGAACTTAGACTAAGAGATATTTTGGGCTATAGTTTTTTTAGAGAGGCGGGCATCTAAGTACCCATTGTTTTGGTAGGACACTTGTCCATGTTTTACTCTCTATATATTTCTCTTTCTTCTTTTTTTATAAATATATAAGCCCAGAACATTCTTGTCTATAATGAAAGATCGAGAGATAATAATAACCTGGAGCAACAATAACTGGGGCTTATGAAATGTATGGATAGGTGATAAAAATCCTATAAGACATGTGAGTGGTGTTCTCTCCTAGTGTAGGAGAAAAATATATTTGGTGGATCTAAATGAAAAGGCATGTTATTGCGTACTTCAAGTGTAGAAGCAGCATATTTAAGTGGAGTGTACGTGATCTTGATTTTAAAAGTATGACAAGCCTCTAAGGGTCAACAGAGCTCGACAATGCTCAATGCAAGTACAAGTAGTAAAAAGTATGAATGGAGTTTTCTATCCTATGCATGGTTGTGGTAGGAATTTTAAGCTTTGTCATACAAGTACTCATCATGGTATTTTAAGATTTTCAAAAGATAAAATTCTCCAGAACTCTAGCATCAGTAGGAGCAAGATAAATAGCACCTCAAACTTTCTCATATCATACTCCTCAACTACCTAGATTTAGATCCAGCATTTGCAACCCACAAGTTTCAGGCTCAGAGTTTATCTTTAGATCAAGACAGTTCTACCCAGAACTCGGGAGAATTCATGTTTGAAAACTAGGCACTTGAAAGGAATTACGACAGAGCAACTATTCATCATTTCCATTATGTTTAAAATTGAGTTCTACGGTAATTAAGTTCTAATACTCTCTTGTATCTTTTATTTTAACTAATATATTGTCTAGCTAATATTATCACACAACACTCTTTTTATTTGGTTTTCTTAAGTTATGCATTTTTTATACTTTTTAGAATAAAAGATAAATCACTCGAAAAGGAATACTTATTGAGATATACGGGGGACGCTCTCCCCCAAGCTAGATTTTGACGTAGTCGTTCATCTTGAGTCCTCGATTGCATAGATGCTTATCACTCCTTCTTTGATGACTGTTCAAGGCAGAGCTCTTGAGTGAGTGAAGACATCATGGGCTTCATAGGGAATTTCTCTTTTTTCTATTGAATTTCAAATAGACAACAAAACTCGTGGAACATAGACAACAAAACTCGTGGAACATATTAAGGGTTAGTGGAAAACTATTCCCTAATTATTTTGGAGTCTTGAATTATCTTTTATTATTCAACTGGTTTTTCTTCATATATATATATATATATATATATATATATATATATATATATATATATATATATATATATATATATATATATATATATATATATATATATATATATATATATATATATATATATATATATATATATATATATATATATATATGCCTCCATAGTGAGTAATTATTATGGCTTGCTACACACCACACTATTACTCACATGGGGCTTAGAGTTTATATATTTCCAAATGCAATGAGATGATTCAAAAGTTATTTTTATTTTCTTTTCAAATGCAATGTAGAATTTAAATATGTATTTAATTCTAAATAGTATGCATGTTATTAATGGAAAAAATATTTTTATTTTCAATGCAATGATATGTAAGCTTGTTATGTTTTTGGATGAAAAACGTTTGAAGCTTGTATATTGTGTGGACGATAACTTAGTTAGGACATATAAGTGTTCTATTTTAGTTGTAGCAATTGGGAGACACGTCATTCTGTTGAATCCGTACGGCTCTAGCCAGATCTGTGGTCTGAGAGTGAGGCACGGAGCCTGTTTACCCGTAAGAGCACACAAGTCAGACCAAGGAGTGCCCGCCGACCACCCGGAGCACAGAGAGTGGGTCCCATGCACGCGTGGGGAGGAGTCGGAGATGGGGCTGGCTTCGAGAACTCGAGAAAGATTGGTGGTCTGTTAACTGGTCTGTTATAAAGTAAAGATAGAAAGTAATCCCTAGACAAACACGTTGAAAGAATCAGAAGAAAACATAGATGTTTCATTAAAATAATCAAAGTACAAGAGGCATACATATCTTTCTTTTTCAGCACTTTAAGGGTAAATACGCCTGAGCTTATCAATATGCCAGGAGTTGGGCAGCTCAGTGCCATCGAGATAAGCCAGCCTGTAGGAAGTAGGTCGTGTAACTTCTATGACCTCAAATGGTCCCTCCCACGGTGATGAAAGCTTGTGCATGCCGTCTTGACACGTCTTCCACTTCAAGACCAGGTCTCTGACCACAAAGAACCTTTCTTTGACATTCTTGTTGTAATACTTGCGTAGTACTATTGACACTTCTTAGCATCACTCGTGTTAGGTTGTCATCCCCAACATGATACCAAGAGTGTGGTTGTATTGTACTCATGCCACTTAACTATATAAAGATATTAAAGTATATATCCGCAAGCGCACATATAAATACACCCGTTGCAGCATTTCACCAAAGTTTATCATAGGTATCGTTATTTATATTTAACCAAAGGAGAACAAACAGAGGGGCACATATTAATTAAAGGCTACTCTACACATGTGATATGAATATTCGAAATCACTATCCTTTACTCTCAAATAGGAATCAATCAAATAAAAAGAGATAAAATATATGATAATCAGACCATTCAGATGATATTCCTTAGAGCAGCAGTACTATGGCAAGTCATTGATCAAAATATAAAGTAAGAGAATAACTCCTAAGTAATCTGTTAACTATTAGTCATAATCTACATTGATTAGTGCAATTATATCAGGCAATCATTGGCTAGGTTATCTTATATCCATAAACAAGGAACATCTCCATTACGAAGCTGAGAAACAGAGTAATAACTAAGTAATGAGACCGCGTTCTACTAAGTTCTATACTTGGGGAGTGGACTACAAAGGACTCAACAGGAATGTCACACCCGCGATCTACCACATGGCCCGGAGTATAGAGTGCATTTGCAGGTAAACAGTGTATAAGTACCACACTTACACAATATTGATCACCCACCCATGACTCAATAAGGTGAGTGCTTTGTAAACATGTGTATAAACATAATGATAAACTATCTATGCCAAATATATAATCAAAGCAGACTAATCTCATAATAATCAAGGATATAATATAGATTAAGAACAAGATCATATCTAATGTATCAAGAATAATGATCAAGAACAATGAACTAGAACTAGACAATGTTGAACTAGAACAATTACGAACTAGAACATAAACAATTAGAACATAAAGAACTAGAACATGAACTAGATCAAGAACTAGAAGAACTAATGAACTAGATGAATATCTGATGAACAATGTTGATACAAGAGAGAAGAACTAGATTTACCAAGCTCCTCTTGACTAGATCTGGAGCCCAAGGCTGCTTGACTCCTCTACTTCTAATTCTAATCTAGCTATGCCTAGATCTGATGGAGCTCTAAGGAGATAAGAGTTGCTGGTTGATCTTCTGCTTTCTAGTTGATGATTGATTGAATGAATTCCCCTTTGGAGGGGGGGTCTGGGGCCTCGTTTATATAGCCCAGAGCATGGAACCATGGCCTTGGATCAAATCGACCTTCACGTAGGGTTAGGATGCATCCTTGGAGGCGGTTGAAGTAGCTTGCAAAGGAAGGAGCCGAGGGGCGGCGGCCAGGGGCCGGTCGGCCTAGGGTTG
This sequence comes from Saccharum hybrid cultivar R570, assembly GCA_038087645.1. Taxonomy (NCBI): domain Eukaryota; kingdom Viridiplantae; phylum Streptophyta; class Magnoliopsida; order Poales; family Poaceae; genus Saccharum; species Saccharum hybrid cultivar. Next base: position 3,380,217 of record JAQSUU010000100.1, read on the forward strand.
AGGCCGGTCGGCCCCACCTGGCGACGCCTCGTGGTGGCCCTCCTCGTGGAGTCCTCTGGTGTCCTCTAGAAGCCTCTTGCGTATTCGTGACGTGGAGATTAAGCCGATTGACATGGGTTCCTTCTCGTGGAAGATATCAATTCCTGAATTATTCTGATAAACCCCTGCAAAATATAGATTCACCAAAACTCGTGGAATTTCGTTAGTTGACACCCTAAACCTATGTTGGTGATCATTTATTAGCCCTTTATATTTTTATTTTAACCCTTTATTATGGTAGATAACCATCGTCAACAACTCTCCCAAGCTTACCTTTTGCTAGTCCCTTAGCAAATATTCATAATGGAACAGGAGTTGCTACAATGTTTTCACGCCTCAAAAGTACACATGCGTCAAACAATAATTTTCCTCCGGATTAGGTCTAACCACTCTAACCTTCAGACTTACCCATATTACCTTTAACTATGGAGCTTATTAGCCTTCACTTGGGTCTTGAGTAGTCAAAAAGTAGAACAATCAAATCAAGCACTATGTCTCAAGCTCTTCATTTAACTATTATTCCAGAGTTTTGCAAGATTTTTAAAATAAAACTCAGAGTATCTTTTTGTATGACTCTCTCAAATCTCTCAATATATGTGGTATTTCTAGATCCTCTCCAAAGCAAAGTGAGATTTGCCTTCTCTCATCCTACATCTAATGCTTTATCTGGAGCTTATAGGTATGGAGACAACGTGTTCATACTTGCAAAGCATATTTTGTAAAGTCAAACAGTGGATCCAGAGAAACGAGGCATACGATCAAATCAAGAAGTGCATGTGTATGGATCAAGGAGTGGTTTATTTATGATGAAGGTGATAGTGGATCTAATTCTACTTTTGCTCCTTGGAAAGGGATTTTGATCTCTCTTTGAATAATTGAAGAACTTAGACTAAGAGATATTTTGGGCTATAGTTTTTTTAGAGAGGCAGGCATCTAAGTACCCATTGTTTTGGTAGGACACTTGTCCATGTTTTACTCTCTATATATTTCTCTTTCTTCTTTTTTTATAAATATATAAGCCTAGAACATTCTTGTCTATAATGAAAGATCGAGAGATAATAATAACCTGGAGCAACAATAACTGGGGCTTATGAAATGTATGGATAGGTGATAAAAATCCTATAAGACATGTGAGTGGTGTTCTCTCCTAGTGTAGGAGAAAAATATATTTGGTGGATCTAAATGAAAAGGCATGTTATTGCGTACTTCAAGTGTAGAAGCAGCATATTTAAGTGGAGTGTACGTGATCTTGATTTTAAAAGTATGACAAGCCTCTAAGGGTCAACAGAGCTCGACAATGCTCAATGCAAGTACAAGTAGTAAAAAGTATGAATGGAGTTTTCTATCCTATGTATGGTTGTGGTAGGAATTTTAAGCTTTGTCATACAAGTACTCATCATGGTATTTTAAGATTTTCAAAAGATAAAATTCTCCAGAACTCTAGCATCAGTAGGAGCAAGATAAATAGCAGCTCAAACTTTCTCATATCATACTCCTCAACTACCTAGATTTAGATCCAGCATTTGCAACCCACAAGTTTCAGGCTCAGAGTTTATCTTTAGATCAAGACAGTTCTACCCAGAACTCGGGAGAATTCATGTTTGAAAACTAGGCACTTGAAAGGAATTACGACAGAGCAACTATTCATCATTTCCATTATGTTTAAAATTGAGTTCTATGGTAATTAAGTTCTAATACTCTCTTGTATCTTTTATTTTAACTAATATATTGTCTAGCTAATATTATCACACAACACTCTTTTTATTTGGTTTTCTTAAGTTATGCATCTTTTTATACTTTTTAGAATAAAAGATAAATCACTCGAAAAGGAATACTTATTGAGATATACGGGGGACGCTCTCCCCCAAGCTAGATTTTGACGTAGTCGTTCATCTTGAGTCCTCGATTGCGTAGATGCTTATCACTCCTTCTTTGATGACTGTTCAAGGCAGTGCTCTTGAGTGAGTGAAGACATCATGGGCTTCATAGGGAATTTCTCTTTTTTCTATTGAATTTCAAATAGACAACAAAACTCGTGGAACATAGACAACAAAACTCGTGGAACATATTAAGGGTTAGTGGAAAACTATTCCCTAATTATTTTGGAGTCTTGAATTATCTTTTATTATTCAACTGGTTTTTCTTCATATATATATATATATATGCCTCCACAGTGAGTAATTATTATGGGTTGCTACACACCACACTATTACTCACATGGGGCTTAGAGTTTATATATTTCCAGATGCAATGAGATGATTCAAAAGTTATTTTTATTTTCTTTTCAAATGCAATGTAGAATTTAAATATGTATTTAATTCTAAATAGTATGCATGTTATTAATGGAAAAAAAATATTTTTATTTTCAATGCAATGATATGCTAAGGGAATGTATACAAAGTAGATATGCTTAATTTAAATGTGTGGATAAATACCGATTTACCTTTCGGAGAAGGTTTGGAGATTTAGGTCTGTCGACCCGGACCTTACGTCTGGTTCAGTCTTCAGAGGTTTCTTCTAGCTTAACTGAGGAGCTGGATGGTTGCTCAACAAGTGTTGGAGAACTTGATGATGATGTTGATATTTCTTTTCTTTTCTATACTGTCTTGGACTGAGGAGTCACTTCCTGTGGTTCACTCTTCCTGGGCTTCTCTTATTCTTCCTTTGGAATAGCTTCTTCTTGGGCAACTTCTTTCTCTTTGATGGCTTGTTTCTTTTGGCGTTGAGAGCGGTGTCTCCTCTTGTTCTTTCTAGGCTGCTCACAAGTAGTGTAACTATTAAAGTAACAACGTACCTTCTCTCCAGGGAATTGAAAGTGGATTTCTCCAGTTCTTATGTAGATGATCGCGCCAGTGGTGTTGAGAAAGGGTCGTCCTAAAATAAGGTGGACATCATCTTCTTCTCCCATGTCAAGAACCATGAAGTCGGTAGGAATGTAGTGATCTCTTATTTTGACCATAACGTCTTTCACTACTCCCTCCGGACATCGGAATGATTGGTCTGCCATCTGTAGCTGCACATATATACGATACATGGGTCTAGTATTATACAAATGTTTATATGTTACCTTAGACATTATGTTGGTACTAGAGCCGATGTCGCAGAATGTCTTGTAGAAAGTACTTCCCTCGATCATACAATCGATGGTGGGTACTCCAGGATCTCCCAGCTTAGTAAGGTATGGTGATGGAAGGAGGTGGTCAAGTTCTGAATCAATAGTGCTAACCATCCATACTGTTTCTTTTGCCTGATGCTTAGCTTTGTTCCTCCTTCTCCTATTCTTGTTCTTCTTCTTTGTTGGGGTAGCAGTTGTATCCTCATAGAGGTACGACGTCTATGGGTGAACTCGAATATTGAGGGTACGCTTCTTGAAATTGAATCTTTCTTTTCTCCCATTGATTGTGAAACAGATCTTGGCGCTGTCTGCGTAGATGATGACTTTGGTGGTACTCAAGAACGGTCGCCCCAAGATGATGGGTGCTTTTTCGTCTCCACCTGTTTCTACAATCACAAAGTATGCCAGCACATACGAGTGTCCAACTACGATCCAGACATCTTCAAGAATTCCCTTGGGATAGCACAGTGTCTGATCTGCAAGCTGCAAACACATAGTTGTATACAATAAAGGATCATCATGAATTTTCTCATAGATTACCCTGGGCATGATGTTGACACTTGCTCCAAGGTCACAGATAGGTTCTTCAAAGTTGTGGGGTCCAATGTGAATAGGGATGACAGGTCTCTCTGGGTCTCCTTTCTTCACTGGTAGAGTGTCGTCTACCCATGTTCCCCATTGCTTTAGAGGTGCGGTGAAGTATTGCCCTGCATTATAAATTTCTACAAGATTTGCAGTTTCTAAATCATCCGGCTTCCCCAGAATCTTACCTCTTTCGGTCACTGGTACAGAAGCTGCTAACCGAGATATTTGTGATTCTATCATTTTATTAAAGCTATGTTGATTCTTTATGGTAGAAGTAAAGCTATCCATTCTAGTATTAATATTTTCAAGCAATTTATCATTGGAAGCTATCTTTCTAGACATAGTATCAATAACTTTATTCTGATTAGAAATCATTTCTCTCAAGGGTGGTTGATTAAAGTTATTATTAAGATTATTACCTTGGTAGTTATCTGAGTAGTTACCTGAGTAATTAGGCCTTGATTGCTGATTCTATCCTTGATTTTGTTGAGGACGATTATCGAAGTTGTTGTTGATGTAGTTCACATCTTCTTGAATCTTAGGGCAGTTGCTCCCTGAGTGGCTAGTGCCTCCACACTCTTCACAGATCATGCGAGAATCGTGGATGTGCGTGACTTCATTCTTCTCAGTGGTGCGTTCATCGCACTTCTTCATGAGCAGGTCTATCTTGTCAGACAACATGTCTACTTCCTTCAATTGATGCATTCCTCCTCCTCTCTTGTGAGGTTGAGTGCATTCCTCATTCCATCCCTGGTTAGAGGCCATCTTCTCAATCAGAGTGGTTGCTTCAGTGATGTTGAGCGATAAGAATGATCCTCCAGCAGCTGCATCCACATTCTCACGGGTACTAGAAGTGAGCCCACGATAGAATGTCTGCATGAGTAGCCAATTCTCCATCCCATGGTGAGGGCATTCTGATATGTAATCTTGAAAGCGTTCCTAGGCTTTAGGGATTGATTCATCGTGTTGTTGCTAGAAGGTTAAAATCTTCACACGTAGAGCATTTGTCTTCCCCACTGGAAAGAATTTTGCTAGAAAAGCAGTAGCACAGATCGACCATGTGGTATTCTTGTCCTTGTTGGCATAGAACCATTGCTTTGCTTTTCCTAGGAGTGAGAAAGGGAACAAGCGGAGCAATATGGTGTCTCTTGCGACTCCCTTGATGGGGAAGGTGCTACAAATCTCCAAAAAGTGTTGGAGATGAGCACTCGCATCTTCATGTGCTTTTCCACAAAACTGGTTTGCTTGCACCATGTTGATCAAAGCAGGCTTGAGCTCAAATCCGTTATCTCCCACATTTACTGTCAGTCCAGTCCTAATGTTAGCAGTGGTTGGAGCGAAGAATTCATGGAGTGATCGGTCGGCCATGGCTTCAAAGTCTGGTGTTAAGCTTCTTCTCAATTGGTTGATCTTTGACGAAGTGGTTGGAGCCTTCTTGAGCTTTGCTCTTGTTCTTCTGATTAGAGCTTCGAGGTTCTCAACGTAGTTTGTCGGGAGTTCAAAACCAGTCATACATCACCCTGCATAAGATCAAAAAATAGACAAAGGACAGGGTGAACCGGTTAGAGTAAAGGATAAAGTGATGTAATTCAAATATCACATGTGTAAGAGTATTCCTAGATGTGGAAGTGTGTTTATGCTCTTATGAATGTTTTCTAACTTAGTGTGCCATTCCGTTGCCTCCCCGGCAATAGCGCCAGAAATGCTTGTTGACACTTCTTAGCATCACTCGCGTTAGGTTGTCATCCCCAACATGACACCAAGAGTGTGGTTGTATTGTACTCATGCCACTTAACTATACAAAGATATTAAAGTATATATCCACAAGCACACAGATAAATACACCTGTTGCAGCATTTCACCCAAGTTTATCCTAGGTATCATTATTTATATTTAACCAAAGGAGAACAAACAGAGGGGCACATATTAATTAAAGGCTACTCTACACATGTGATATGAATATTCGAAATCACTATCCTTTACTCTCAAATAGGAATCAATCAAATAAAAAGAGATAAAATATATGATAATCAGACCATTCAAATGATATTCCTTATAGCAGCAATACTATGGCAAGTCATTGATCAGAATATAAAGTAAGAGAATAACTCCTAAGTAATCCGTTAACTATTAGTCATAATCTACATTGGTTAGTGCAATTATATCAGGCAATCATTGGCTAGGTTATCTCATATCCATAAACAAGGAACATCTCCATTACGAAGCTAAGAAACAGAGTAACAACTAAGTAATGAGACCACGTTCTACTTAGTTCTACACTTGGGGAGTGGACTACAAAGGACTCAACAGGAATGTCACACCCGTGATCTACCACATGGCCCGGAGTATAGAGTGCATTTGCAAGTAAACAGTGTATAAGTACCACACTTACACAATGTTGACCACCCACCCATGACTCAATAAGGTGAATGCTTTGCAAACATGTGTATAAACATAATGATAAACTATCTATGCCAAATATATAATTAAAGCAGACTAATCTCATAATAATAAAGGATATAATATAGATTAAGAACAAGATCATATCTAATGTATCAAGAATAATGATCAAGAACATTGAACTAGAACTAGACAATGTTGAACTAGAACAATTACGAACTAGAACATAAATAATTAGAACATAAAGAACTAGAACATGAACTAGATCAAGAACTAGAAGAACTGATGAACTAGATGAATATCTGAAGAACAATGTTGATACAAGAGAGAAGAACTAGATTTACCAAGCTCATCTTGACTAGATCTGGAGCCCAAGGCTACTTGACTCCTCTACTTCTAATTCTAATCTAGCTATGCCTAGATCTGATGGAGCTCTAAGGAGATGAGAGTTGCTGGTTGGTCTTCTGCTTTCTGGTTGATGATTGATTGAATGAATTCCCCTTTGGAGGGGGGTTTGGTAATGGAGACGGGGTCCCGATCTTCCGTTAGGTTCAAGATAAACAACGATTTGTTCGGAGAGCGACACACAGATCCGGCTTCAGATCACAAAGACCTAAACCCTGCAACCTTAGCATCACGTCTCCTCTGGTTATCAACCGTGTCACAATCTGGTTGACCTCACCAAGAAGGCTAATCCCTGCTGCGAATCAAAGAACACAAGCAAGAACAAGATAAAACGCAACTCAATTGAAGTGACAATTGCAGATGAATGATTAAGCACTCGAAGTTGGGGTCTTGCAAACCGATAACGGCGACTGTTCAATGACAGATTGATCTAAAACAAAACCCAAACCCTAAAGTAGGTGGTGGCTACTGATTATATAGCCTAAGGGATGTCCAAGGATCCCTCTTCACGTCCTAAAGGTGTCCCAACATGTTACAAGGTCCAACGGCCCAAAAGAAGGTGTCGCAGCACCCTGACAGATTCTGGATGCTGACTTGTTTCGATGATTCCCGTTGATTCCAAAGAGATTTTGATATGAAACCACTTGGATTGGCTTCCTTATCAAATTATCTTTCCATCCATATGTGGATCATCGAAAACAGAATTCGGATGCGTCTTGGGCGTCCGTTTTATTGCAGACTGGTCCTGATGGCCGAGACAGACTCGAACTCGGATTAGACTGGGCCTCTGGCTTGGCTTGGACGTCCTTGCTGGCCTCCTAAGGTGGTGGCCAAGGAGGAGGACGTCCAAGGACATCTCTTAGGTGTTCTCTATCTTCTTGGGGCGTGCTCCAACTTGGGCCTGGGTCCCAAGGATGTCTAACAAGCCCATGACGACAGTGTAGCTCTCGCCAGAAATAGCAACAGAATATATTGGTGATTTGGAGGCCTTGCCGACGTGATATTGAGATATAACTAGATCTATTTGAAAGCTTATCAAACAAGCTTTTCATCAAGTGCTCATTGACCTCGATCGCACTCTGGATGGATGAGTTATGGCCTTCCCAATGAGGCACTGTCGGGCTGCCGACGAACCAAAAGTTCAACTTTGATGAACTTCCATTATGAAACACATTTGAACCTACAATCAAATAGTGACATGTACATGTGGAACCAAGTGAATTATAACCAAAGCCACTATGCAAATGTAGGAACGAGCGCACCTTATAATCATTGTTCGTATCCAAAGGTGCCATGTCCTCATCATCCTCCCCGTCTTGACAACAAACCGTCCTCGGTTTGGGATTAGATGAAGAAAACATTGTTGGTAGTAGCCAACATTGCTCCCCTTCTTGAAATTTAACATGTTTCTTTATAATAAAACTAGGGGAACTCGACATGACAAGATTATAGCAATTGCAATCCTTTGGTTGATCATACTTTTGCACCATATAAGGAGATTTCATATTTGAACAAATATAGACACGATGCACCTTATACTCTCTTTTACAATTATATTTTCCAATAAAATGATATGTATGTCTAGAGAACTATGGCAAATCAGCATAGGCATAAAGTTTCTCCTCTAAAGAACTAAGATTACACGGAACATCAAATTCAATGTAACCCAAAGTATTTAAAGAATACAATAATTTCAGCCCATCAACTTCACTAGCATTATGAATAACAAGTCTATTTTCAGCACAAGTGCTCATTTTTAGCACACATATAGCATGATCATTCTTCAATGATTGCATGGGTATAACATAAATATCATGATGCAAGTCATTTTCGTCACAAGAAACATCAAGCAAATCATCTTGTGACAAAAGTAAATCAAGCGAATGCTCCACTAAAATTTTCTCTATCATAGCATGATTGGTGGAAAAATTCAACACATCAAGAGAACTCTCACATTATGTGAGTTTAGCATCATGGGCATTACCTTTGCTCTCATGTTTAGCAGGGGTAATAGTTGATGGTTCTAAATTTTCACATGAGGCTGTGAGCTTCTCATTTTCTGTCACGTCATCCTTGCTCTTTTCTACATTGTCCTGTAAAAGATTAGGCATAGCAGGAGGAATAATAACTGAATCTTCCTCTAAATGGTGTACCTCATCATATGAAGTCAAAACAGGAGGTGGATTAACAAAGGTTTCTCGCATAAGAAGTTTCATATCATTCCAAGTTTGAGGCTTATCAGAAGGATCTAAAGACTCCCACCAAGATAAAGCAGAATGCCGTAAAACACTAACTGCATTTTTTACCTTCCTCCTTGGACACATAAAGCAAGTAGCAAATATGTTGTCGATGGCAATTTCCCACTCCATGTACTCATCAACACCTATACCATCATAAGTCGGTGGATACGAACAACCTGTCATTGTTAGAAGACAGCAAAAGACAATACAAAAATATTATCCCTATCAAATGACTACGTGGTTGCAGTGGTATCACTTTTGACAGCAAGTGGAAGCGTCTTACCAAGCTCTTACAAAGTTCTTACCAATGCAAGCAGTGGGTGGTACAACCGGCGGCTGGTTCGTGATACCTATGAGGTAGTGGTACCGAGATTGCAAGGACCTTTTTTCTATACTGATCTGAAGTATGTATGTGGAGCTTGGGAGACACGAAAAAAACAAATATATATGTGGCACACAAGTCAGTGACAGACAGCAATATTGAATAAATGTCCAGAGCACTTGTCCTAGTTGCTGACCTATACGTGTTCCTATCACCAGTTGTGATAAACAAGAGAGGAAACAAGAATGAAAGGAAACAAGTATTAAAGGTAGCAATGGATATGAACAAGGCAAAAGGTACCACAAACAATAGAGCTATTGAGTGTTCCTTATGTGCTCCTTTTCGATATCTTCTATTCTCTTTTACTATTTTTTCTTTTATTTTTTTTATCCAATCTTTTTTTTTCTTGATTTTGATCTTTTGATATTTTTTCTCAGCAAGGAGCACACAAGAATAAACCACAAAAAAATTGAGCTCAATTGAATAAAAGATGTGACCTATAGAAAATTAGGATTGTGCTCTAAAAAGCATACCAAAATTTGTGGGCCCAGAAACTCAATTTTCCTAATCGAATTTCACAAATCTAATTTTTTGAACCTAGTCATACTGGGATGAAATAGATCTAAAATTTTCTAGCGTTCTCCATAGATATAAAACTTTCCCCGTTTCGAGTTCGGATGCAAAAATTATGACTATTTTAAGGAAGTTGCTTGAATAAGGGTTTTAGTGGGCACAGATGCAAACCGATGGTGATACAGAATAGCGGCGGGTGGAGGGATCAACACAAACTAGAAAAGAACACAATCTAAACCAGCAACAAGACTTTGACCTAGGACATAAACTCAACAAAGCGAACTCTAAAACTGAAATATGCAAAGGCAATGGCGCGGAAGGTTCTAGGACAGAAAAAATAAGTATGGCACTGGACTATGGGACGAATGCGAAACACTCAAATGAGGGAATAAATGTGAACCTGACGGTATACCTTAGCTCTGATACCACTTAATGGAGATGGGGTCCCGATCTTCCGTCAGGTTCAAGATAAACAACGATTTGTTCGGAGAGCGACACACCGATCCGGCTTCAGATCATAAAGACCCAAACCCTGCAACCTTAGCACCACGTCTCCTCTGGTTATCAACCGTGTCACAATCTAGTTGACCTCGCCAAGAAGGCTAATCCCTGCTGCGAATCGAAGAACACAACCAAGAACAAGATAAAACGCAACTCAATTAAAGTGACAATTGCAGATGAATGATTAAGCACTCGAAGTTGGGGTCTTGCAAACCGATAACAACGACTGTTCAATGACAGATTGATCTAAAACAAAACCCAAACCCTAAAGTAGGTGGTGGCTACTGATTATATAGACTAAGGGACGTCCAAGGATCCCTCTTCACGTCCTAAAGGTGTCCCAACACGTTACAAGGCCCAACGGCCCAAAAGAAGGTGTCACAGCACCCTGATAGATTCTGGACGCTGACTTGTTTCGACGATTCCCATTGATTCCGAAGAGCTTTTGATGTGAAACCACTTGGATTGGCTTTCTTATCAAATTATCTTTCCATCCATATGTGGATCATCGAAAACAGAGTTCGGATGCGTCCTGGGCGTCCATTTTATTGCAGACTGGTTCTGATGGCCAAGACAGACTCGAACTCGGATTGGACTGGGCCTCTGGCTTGGCTTGGACGTCCTTGCTGGCCTCCTAAGGTGGTGGCCAAGGAGGAGGATGTCCAAGGCCATCTCTTAGGTGTTCTCTATCTTCTTGGGGTGTGCTCCAACTTGGGCCTGGGTCCCAAGGATGTCTAACAAGCCCATGACGACAGTGTAGCTCTCGCCAAAAATGGCGACAGAATATATTGGTGATTTGGAGGCCTTGCCAATGTGATATTGAGATAGGACTAGATCTATTTGAAAGCTTATCAAACAAGCTTTCCATCAATTGCTAATTGACCTCGATCGCACTCCGGATGGATGAGTTATGGCCTTCCCAATGAGGCACTGTCGGATGAACTTCCATTATGAAACACATTTGAACCTACAATCAAATAGTGACATGTACATATGGAACCAAGTGAATTATAACCAAAGCCACTATGCAAATGTAGGAACGAGCGCACCTTATAATCATTGTTCGTATCCGAAGGTGCCATGTCCTCATCATCTGGGGCCTCGTTTATATAGCCCAGAGCATGGAACCGTGGCCTTGGATCAAACCGACCTTCACATAGGGTTAGGATGCATCCTTGGAGGCGGTTGAAGTAGCTTGCAAAGGAAGGAGCCGAGGGGCGGTGGCCAGGGGCCGGTCGGCCTAGGGTTGAGGCTGGTCGGCCCCACCTGGCGGCGCCTTGTGGTGGCCCTCCTTGTGGAGTCCTCTGGTGTCCTCTAGAAGCCTCATGCGTACTCATGATGTGGAGATTAGGCCGATTGATGTGGGTTCCTTCTCGTGGAAGATATCAATTCCTAAATTATTCTGATAACCCCCTGCAAAATATAGATTCACCAAAACTCATAGAATTTCGTTAGTTGACACCCTAAACCTATGTTGGTGATCATTTATTAGCCCTTTATATATTTATTTTAACCCTTTATTATGGTAGATAACCATCGTCAACAAGTATAGGAGGTATTTGGCAGTACGCACATAGGAATCAAGCCTGCGTTCCTCGGAACAGTTGACCTCAAGTTCTCGTGACTCATGAGACCTGTCCTTGTCGAAGTTCTCAACCCTTGGTGATCGAAAACCGATATCAGTAGGGAGCACCACTTCTGCACCGTAGACCATGAAGTAGGGAGAGGCACCCGTATTGCGACTAGGCTGAGTTCGGAGACCCCAAACCACAGCTAGTAGTTCCTTGAGCCATCTACCGGGCGCTTTCTTGTTTTCTTTGTACAGTCGTTTCTTCAACGCATCGAGGATCATACCATTTGCCCTTTCAACCTATCCATTAGCTCTAGGATGCGCCACTGACACATACTTTACAACAATGCTCCTTTCGTCACAGAAGTCCTAGAATGTACTGCTAGTGAACTTAGTCCCGAGGTCTGTGATGATGCTGTTGGGGAGGCCAAAACGGTGTATGATCTAGGTCAAGGAATTAGACCGCTTTTTCTGAGGACACCTTGATCAAAGCCATGTACTCTATCCATTTGGAGAACTTGTCGATCATCACGAACACACACTTGAAATTTCCAGGGGCCGGCTTAAAGGGCCCAATCATATCCAGTCCCCAACATGCAAAAGGCCAGGAGGCTGGTATGGTATGGATCTCATGTGCTGGTACATGTATACGCTTCGTGAAAAACTGACACCCGTCGCAGTGGTGTACCAGCTTATCTACATCGGCCACGACAGACGGCCAGTAGAATACTACTCGACAAGCTTTGCCGACCAGTGTTCGAGAGGCGGCGTGATTGCCGCAGGTGCCACTGTGAATTTCTTCAAGTAGTTTAATGCCTGCCTCTTGAGTGATACACTTCATCAAGACTTCTTCCTTCGCATTCTTGCGCATGAGGATGCCATCGACCAGTATATATTATTTGCTATGGCGTATAAGGCGCTCATTCTCTGTTCGGTCAATATAACTGGTTCCATCTTGTAGATACTTGATAAAGGGTACCCTCCAGTCACTATTATCAGTGGTTGAAGGCGAAGTATGAGTGGTCGGAGAGGGTTCTGTAGTGATCGGAGAAGGAACCGTAGCCACCAGTTGCTGGTCTGGGGGCTTTTCAACCACGTGATCTTCTTCCTCCTTGATTGACGGGTTGACAAGATCTTGGACAAACACGCCATGTGGGACTTTGGCTCGGGATGACCCTAACTTAGACAACTCATCGGCTGCTTTGTTTTTATCCCAGACCACATGCGAGTATTCAATGTCGTAGAACTTGCCTTCCAACTTCCTGATTTCCTTGCAGTAAGCATCCATCTTTTCTCTAGTCATGTCCCAGTCTTTATTAAGCTGGTTTATGACTAGAGCCGAGTCGCCATAGACATATAGGCGCTTGACACCAAGCTCGACCGCAATCCATATGCCGTGGAGGCAGGCCTCGTATTCTGCAGTATTATTAGATGCAGGGAAATGAAGCCTGAGGACGTAGCGGAGTTTGTCTTTATTTGGTGAAATGAAAAGCACGCCTGCTCCTATGCCATTGATGTTGAGGGAACCATCAAAATACATCTTCCAGTATTCGAGTAGCCCCTGATCGGGAGGTGCGCTTAGGTCTGTCCATTCAACTATAAAATCGACTAGGGCCTAGAACTTAATAGTCATACGGCTCTGGAACTCCAGGGAGTAGGGGCATAATTCCATCGCCCATTTGACAATGCGTCCGTTAGCATCCTTGTTCCGGATGATGTCCCCAAGTGAAAAATTGGTCTTGACCACCACCTGATATCCGTCGAAGTAATGTTTCAACTTTCGGGATATAATCAGGATGGCATAGATCAACTTCTAAATTTGAGGATACCTGGATTTAGACTCATAGAGTACCTCACTGATGAAGTAAATAGGGCGCTGGACTTTGTAAACGTGGCCGGGTTCCTCACACTCGATCACGATGACTGTAGAGACCACGCGATCAGTGGCTGCAAGATAGAGGAAAAGGACATCGTCTTTCTGAAGAGCAGTAAGGACTGGTGGAGAGGTAAGGAACTTTTTTAGCTATGTGAAGGCAGCGTCTGCCTCCTCTGACCTGACAAACCTCTCTGATGCCTTAAGCAATTTGAAGAAAGGCAGGCCGTTCTCGCCGAGTCATGAGATGAAGCGGCTGAGGGCGGCCATACACCCAGTGAGCTTCTGGATATCCTTGACGTTTTTCGAGGGCTGCATATCCAGAACAACCTTAACCTTAGTTGGATTGGGGCATATGCCGTCACGACTGACGATGTTACCTAGCAATATACCAGACGGGACTCCAAAGATACATTTCTTAGGATTAAGTTTCCATTAGTACTCGTTAAGAGTTGTGAAAATCCACTAGAGATTGTCGACCAAGGTATGGGCCTTCCTGGTTTTTACAACCACATCATCAACGTAGGCTTTGACAAGGTCATCTTTTATCTCGTTTTGGAGACAGTTCTAGATGGCACGCTGGTATGTGGCCCCCGCATTCTTGAGCCCTAATGACATTGTCGTGTAGCAGTAGGTGCCAAAAGGCGTAATGAAGGACGTTTTGATCTGGTCGTCCTTGTTGAGAGCGATCTGGTGATAACTAGAGTAGCAATCTAGAAAAGACAGCAGCTCGCAGCCGGCTGTTGAGTCAACGACCTCATCTATGCGAGGTAAGCTGAAGGGGTCTTTAGGGCAGTGTTTGTTGAGATCAGTATAATTGACACACATTCTCCATTCATTATTCTTTTTGCGTACAAGTACCGGGTTGGCTAACCACTCCGGGTGATACACTTCTTTAATAAATCCGGCTAAGAAAAGTCGTGTAACTTTTGCCCTAATAGCCTCCTTTTTTCATGAGTGAACCATCGTAGCTTCGCTTTATAGGCTTGGCAGTCTTCGAGACATTCAAGGAGTGCTCGATCAGGTGCCGAGGTACACCGGGCATGTCTGCGGGTTTCCACGCGAACACACTTATGTTGTCCCTCAGAAACCTGATGAGCGCGTCTTCCTATTTGGGATCCAGATTGGCCCCGATAAGGGCTATCTTACTGGAATCACCGTCGACCAGCTAGATCTCCTTGTGGTCCTTGGACTTGATGCTCTTGTGTGGGGTTTGCAGCTCTGGGATCTCCAGGTGGTCGGCAGGAGTCTTGGTGGCATCGACCAAGGTCTGCTCCATGCGGATCGAGAGGTCGGTGGCTTTGGCCACTTTGAAGCTTTCCTCTTCACACGTATAGGCAGTGTAGACATTGCCTCTGAGAGTGAGGACGCCGTGCTCGGTAGGCATCTTGAGCACTAGATATGAGTAGTGTGGCACGACCATAAATTTGGTGAGCGCTAGTCAACCAAGGATGGAGCGGTAGGTGCCGTCGAAGTCTATGACCACGAAGTTGACATAGTCGGTGCGGAAGTGTTCTGCAGTCCCAAACTACATAGGGAGCGTGATATGCCCGAGAGGTATAGAGCTTTGTCCAAGGAGAACACCCCAGAACTATGCCTCATAGGGTTTGAGATCAACCTGCCTTAGTTTTAGAGCAGGCAAGCTATTGCGAAACAAGATGTCGATGGAACTACCACTGTCTATGAGGACCCTCTTGAACCAGACGCTATTGATACAGGGATCGAGGATGAGGGGAAATTGAATAGGTTCATTAATTACGGCCCACCGGTCTTCATGATTGAAGGAGATTTCTCGGTGAGACTAGGCTAGAAACCTAGGATCGGTAATGAGGTCGTCGGCATCGGTGATGCTCATGCAAGACTGTTTGAGCAGTTTGCACTCATGTTTGGACTCCAGAGACACCTTTCCGCCGAAGATGGAGTGGACGGTTTTGGTGGGAGCGATGTATTGATGATGAGGATCTCTATCCTGATCATCATCGTCGTTGTCACCATCTCATCGTTGTACGTCGTCCTCAGCTCTTGCAGCGTCGTTGGCAGCGAGCTGCTTGGCATAGATGTTCTTGAGGAAGCGGCAATTCTCCATGGTGTGATTGGATTTGGGATGAAGCTGGCAGGGACCCTTCAGGGCCTTGTTGTAGTCATCCTGGTAGTCACGGTGACCACTTGGCTTCTTAACTGCGTTGACTTCATGATCGTCCTCGCGGGGATGCTTGCCTCTATAGGTGTCGCGGTGGTCATGCCACCGATCACGGTTGTCTCGGTGGTCACGGTTGTCATTGCGCCGATGATCGTGGTTGTCATTCTGACCATGGTCGTCACGGTTGTCGTGGCACGGTGGGTGTTCGGGGCATGATGGCGCTCCCACGTCGTCCTTGATTATCTTCTCGGCGTCATCTACGTCCGCGTAGTTTTTGGCGGTGGCGAGCAACTCGGAGACCGTGGTCAGCCGTTTTCGAAGCAGCTTGCTTCTGAGGGTGTCGTGGTGACGGAGACCTTTGATGAAGGCCGAGACTGCCTCGTCATGAGAGATCTTGGGGATCTTGAGGCGCATATCTGAGAAACATCAGATGTAGTCGCGCAGCGGCTCGTCCTTGCGGTCATGTATGCGCTCGAGGTCATACTTATTGCCCGGTTGGTCACACATGGCAATGAAATTATCGATGAAGGCCTGCTTGAGTTATGCCCAGCTATCGAACTGGTTCTCCGACAGGCTCAGGAGTCATTGATGACCTGCTTGATCAAGAACAACTAGAAGATAATTAGCCATTACATGTTCATCGCCCGAAGCTGATCGGACGGTGACCTCATAAAGTGTGATCTAGTTCTCGGGGTTCTCCTTGCCGTCGTACTTCCTGAGCTTTTTGAGCTTGAAGTTATTCGGCCATACAACTTGTCAGAGATGAGAAGTGAACTGTTTTAGGCCGAGAGGACCGTGCTCAGTGTCGTATTCGATGCGATGGACATTCTCATAAGCTTGACGGTCATTGGCGTGGCTGAGGATGCGACTACGGGCGTCATGCGAAGGGAGTTGCTGGCGGGGATCGCGGTTGGGATCTTGATTTACTTCCTGATCTTAATTACCATGGCGATTGCGGTTGTTATCCCGATGACCACGACCACCTCCGTGGGCACCATCACCGTCGCTACCGTTATGACCACCATCGTCGCCACCACCGCCACCACCACCGTTATCGCCGCCGCCGCCTCAAGGGTTGACTGGGGGTGGACCATTGTGCAGATTAGATGGTTGTTGGTGACATGGGTGTTCTAAAACACGATGACTCTAGCTAGATGTGATTGACGTGCTCGATGTAATCTAAGCTCATTTGGCTAGCTCGACGGTTTGACCCATAGCAGCGATTAGATGTGCGCGAATGTCTTCGTGGACCTGCTGGATTTCTAGTTGGTTAGGTAAGCGGTCCAAGTTAGCCATGGCGACAGCCACGTTGTCACTTGGAGTCCTAAAAACTTGCTGCTCGCCAACCCTGTCAAAGGCATTGGCTAGATCTCTTGGTCGGGGTCCCCTTCGACACTCTTCTTCTTCGGCCTTCTGGTGACGGCGTTCGGCACGGCTGGCATTGCATAGTTCGCGAAGCTGCCATTGCTCTTCAGTTTCTCCCTAGACTACGGGCTCGTCATTGTTGACATTGAGCACCATGTCGCCACATCTCGGTAGGAACCTTGGGATCAGAGAGAAACCTAGAGGGTACGGTAATGGATCTAGATCGTATCCATCGTCTTCGAGGTGTTCAGCCTTGGTGTGGACAGAGCGTGTAGATCCAGTGCTGGAGTCGCCATCCTCGGGCAGTGTATGAATTGAGCCTTCATGATGCTCTCGGATAACGACCATATTGATGGTGTTGCTTGGTGATGGTCGAGGTATATCCAGGAAGTATAAATCTAAAACATGGTCATGCTCCATGGTACCCACGAACAGATTAGGTGTACGATACGCGTACTCAGAAGCAACGTTCCTCAGGACGTGTGGGAAGGCCTAGCAATCCTCCATCAGGGCTTGGTACTTAGAGAGCCTGAGGCCTGGTGTAGGAACTGGGTGAAGGCGTATCGTACGTCCTTTAGGAGTAGCGATGACCACTAGATCTGTATCTAGCCATGTTGGATGGGGAACCTGAACTGGTAGAGTAGATCTGTTGTGGTGGAGAAGTGCCTGCTTGTTAGATTGATTTTGGATCGAATATACCAAAGTTAGGGTTTGCGAGAGCTTGTGGCTGACTTGGTCGATAGCTTCGATCAGGTCGGTGTTGCCGATCACCCTTCCTTTGTAGCAGGGAAGTGGTTGATGAGTTGTCGGCATGGTCGGAGCTGCTGCTGGGGTGGTCGAAGTCATAAAAAGCGTGATCAGAACCGTAGCCGATGAAGATGTGGTAGACATAGATCGGATCTGCGCCTCCTCCGTGGCAGTGGCGGCGAAGCTGTTGACACCGGCGGTCCAGGTGATCTGGCCGACGGTGAACGAGAGACCGTCCACCACGGCCGTGGAGTCAGGGATGATGACCATCTTGCTCACCTAGGAAGTTGTACGCACACCCCCTACCTGGCGCGCCACTATCGACGAGATATGGTCGGCAGTCTACCGAGGGGTAAGCCTAAGGAAGTAGATTGTCGGCAGATAGATGCGCAAGCTATGAACTAGATGGTCACGCAAGACAAACATGAGGATTTATCCAGGTTCGGCCACCGTGAGGGCATAATACCTACGTCCCGTGTCAGATTGTATGTCGGACTAAAGGGGAGGGGTGAATAGTCCTTACTAAAATTAATCGCATCGGCTAACAGAAACAAATGCAGAATTAAAACTATCGGTCTAGCCAAGACTACACCCTCTCTATCTAAGTACACAAGCACCTATCAAAGATTCTAAAAGCAACTAAGGTGCTTTCCTTAGCAAGAGCTCTCCTAATTAATTCTAGAGCAAGGTCATACAAACATATGCACTAGTACTTTGCAACACCGGGGAGCTCCTACACAATTCTAGTAAGCAAAAGCACAAAGCCACCTAAGCTCACTAGCAAAGCTCAAGGTTAACGCTACACAAGCTAAACCAAGAACTCAACTTACTTAGCTACACAAACTAAGCAAGACAAGGAAACAACTTCTAGCTACACAAGCAAGAAGGTAACTAGCAAACTACACAAGACAACTAGTTACAAGAGCAACTACACAAGCACAAGTATATGAATGTAAATACAAGCTTATAAATTGAAAGCAAACCACTGAGAAGATGTACACAAGGTTGACACGGCAGTTTTTCACCGAGGTTCACTTGGTTGCCACCAAGCTAGTCCTCGTTGTGGCGATACACCCACTTGATGGATCATGAGCTAATTGACTATCAAGAGTCAAACCCTCAGCGGGTGCCGCACATCCACTCTCAAGATGGGGAACCTCTAAGCCACGAGCTTTACTAGAGTTGCTCTTCGCGATCCTTGTGGGGTGAGCACAATCCCCCTCACAAATCCTCCTCCGGAGCCACGCACAATCTCCACGCGTACTTCAATAGAGTCGCAAGCCACCAAGCCATCTAGGAGGTGGCAACCTCCAAGAGTAACAAGCACCACCAGCTTGCAACACGATCACCTAGTGCCACTCGATGCAATCCTCATGATGCAACGCACTAGAATCGCTCTCTCACTTGATCCGATGAACACTATCAAGCATGAGTGAGTTAGAGGGCTTCCAAGCACTACCACATAAGCCACCAAGGCTAAAGTGTGCTCAGTTAACAGCCAAGGCCGACCACCACTTCTATTTATAGCCCCACAACCAAATATAGCTGTTATGCCATCACTGCGCAGATTTCAGGGGCGACAGACGCGTCTGTCACCAAGCCGACAGACGCGACCATAGCGTCTGTCGCTCTCAAACGTTGCCACGTGTCCACTACTTGTTTGAAATCCAATGGTCGACTCCCAGCATCAGACGTGTCTGACGCGAGACCGCTCCAGTGTCTATCACACGACAAATGCGGTCCAGAACGCTCCCGTGCCGTGCTCAGCCGTGACAGACACGTCTATCGAACGACCAACAAACGCGGCCCAGCGTCCATCACTGCCGCGGCTCTCAGCCCAGCTGACGCCACACACGATAGACGCTGATGCCAGCGTCTGTCGCATGACCACCCCTACGTCTGTCGCATTCGCTGCAGTTGGACGAGCTAGGGTTGCCCGATAGACTCAGACTCAGCGTCCGTCGCTGCCCTAGCAGCGCGTCTGTCGCATGCAAACTCGTGCGGATAAGCAGTTAACTGGACAGACGCGGCCCTCAGTGTCTGTCGTTGTAGGAGCCAGCGTCCATCGCTCCTTTTTCCACGCCAAACGATTCCACGACTTCGCCATTTCTTCCAACCTTCGGCGCAAAGGAAAATAAACATTTCATCTCCTCAAAAATACCTGAATCCCGCCGAGCACTCCCGCTGAGTGCTTGGCGAGAGGGAGAGAGGACCCCAAACCCCTCTCAACTGCTCAAACTCCATCGCCTTCGCAAATGTGCCAACACCAACAAGTGTTCACCACCTTGTGCACGTGTGTTAGCATTTTCACAATCATTTTCTCTGAGGAGTTAGGCACTCAACTTGCCTCGCCACTCGATACTAACACATATGCAAAGTTAGATCACTCAAGTGGCACTAGATGACCGATATGCAAACAAGTTTGCCCCTCTTAATAGTATGACCATCTATCCTAAACCTGGTCATCAACTTATCTACACACCTATGACCGGTGAAATGGAAATGCCCTAGGTTATACATTTGCCTTGCGCATTCCACTCCATCTCCTCCGATGTTGATGCAACACATGCACCAACTATATCACAAATGATATGATCCACTTCATATCATCATGTGACCTTGGTCCATCGATCTTGACCTCACTTGCTCTTCACCGTTGCGTCGGTCCATCGGTGTCAGGTCTTGTTCAAGCTTCACCGCCTCATAGTCCATCGCTCCAAAGTCTCTGACTTGCCCTTCACACTTGCAACCGGTCTGTCGAGCCAAGCCTCATCTTGATCTTCGCCACCTTGGCCACATGACTCCATGTCATGTCTCATATGCAATGAGCTCCTCCATGATACCATCACCTATGGACTAATCTCCTGTGTATCTCACATTAAACACAATTAGTCCACCTAAGGTTGTCACTCAATTACCAAAACCAAACAAGGACCTTTCAACAGGATGTTGGGAAGAAAACAAGACCAAAATTTTTCTGAAGTTCATCCCAATCTCCATTTATGTCTCATACTGAATGAGCATACCACTGTTTCGCTTTTCCCAAAAGTGAGAAAGGAAACAATTTCCATTTGATGGTCTCCTATGTCATGCCAGCAATAGCAAGGCAAGAACACAAGTGCTCAAATTCCCTAAGGTGGGTGTATGGATTTTCATCTTTTAGCCCAGACAAGGGTTGGTCCCGAACCATGGCTATGAAAGCAGGGTGAAGCTTATAGCCATCTATAAGAATGGGTTGTGAAGATGGTGGAGGCTCCAACATGTCACCCTTTGGAGCAGAATATTTATAAATAGGAGTGGAATCCATGTGGTAAAGTGGTAAAAAGAAAATGTGGTAAAAAGAAAAATGAAACTCGGATGAACTTGGTTCGATTCTAGAACAGCTACCGTTACCCGACAATGGCGCCAGAAAGCTTGTTGGATATTTTAAACGCGAATAGAAAAAGATCTGCAAGCGCACGGATACCGATGTAGCTTTCACCCGGGAGTATTCCAGAGTATCGATTTCCACAAGAAACGTGAAGTGTACTAGAAGAATTAGGAACGCATAAGGAAAGGGTAATTATAGGGTAGAGAGGGATTTAAGGGTTTTCTAAGTGGTTCTATCTTGTCGAAGGCTTACTCTATTTTACCTACTTCGGAGCAACAGTACCTTTCCGACTCTCGAAAAAGATTGGGAAGAAAGTAGTCGGGGAAAGGCTACCAAAAAGCTCTATGAAACACCAACCCGAACGTGGTGGATTACAAAGACTAGACAGAGCTGTCACCTCTGTGGGCTACCACAACTACCCATGGGATTGGGTGCAAACTCAGGTAAACCCTAGTCTAGACACCACGTCTACACTAGCACTTACTACTCTAATTATCTAGAATAACTAGAGCACTCAATACGAGCGGAGATCCAGTAAACATAATAAAGCAAGAACTGAAACAAAATACTTAGAAATAACTAACGAAGAACCTAGAGATTGTTCAAGACGAACCAGATGTTGTAGAAGTACAATGTCGAGGAAGATTCGATAGATCCGGCTCCTCCTCAGCTCTCTCCTCTCCTCTCTCCCTGATCTCTAGTTTACAACTAGATGAACTAGAACTAGATGATCATCTAGAGGGATCTCTACTTCTACTTGGATGGAGGGGTGAAACCCTAGCTTTTGCTCTAGATGTAGCTAATGAAGATGGAGATGCCTAAGGGGGGAGGTCTGCCCCTGCTTATATAGCCCGGTGGGGTGAACCGCAGCCCTCGGACCAAACCGACTTGAAACAATGGTTGAGATGCATCGTAGAGGTCGGTTGGAGGCCGTCACGCGAAGCTGGTCTCACTTGGAGGTATGCCCAGGCTGGCCGGCCTGAGATGTGGGGCTGGCCGGCCCCACTTGTTAGCCTCCGGGCTTTCGCTTCGTTCCCGTGTCTTCTCGTGTCCTCTGGAACCTTCCCGTCAATTTTCGCGGAATTCCGACTTGATTTAGTTCGGTTTCTTGACTTCTACTCCTTCACGGCTTATTCTATTTTTATCCCTAAAAATTCACAATTCACCAAAGCTGTGGAAATTGTTATGTTAGTCCCTAGAACTCTTGCTTGGTGATGGTTCTAGGTTCTTCTAGAATCTTCCGGGTCGTATCCATCGGTGACTTTCTCTCTGAAACTCCAAATTGAGCAAATGATATGTCCATTTCAATTGTCTCGATGAGCTCTTTGCAATGATGTGCTCTAATTCATCACTTGAGATACTTTTATATAGTGAAATAGTAAATATCCTACAAAACAAGTGAGAACAACACAACTCGTGGAACTCGTTAGAATAAAACCCTACAACTATGCTTTGTGGTTCATTTCATGCTATTTCATGCAATAGTTGATGGTTAATAATGAGTATTAGTGACCATCAATAGCGGTCCTCGCTGGACGTGCACCGCCTTCGCTCTCGCTCCCCAAGCGAAGCAGACGGATAGCGGCACAGGCCACAACCCATATCCCGACAGCCAAGCGAGATGAGTACCTTATCATGAGGCGCCTGGGACTCTCGAGCAAGATGCCACCTCTGTCGATGTCAGCGATGGCGTATTAAATGGCGACCCTGCTCATATGCAGGCATTGATTGAGTTGTTCCCTCTGGTTGGTGACGTAGGCCCACGCAAGCGGTGTCATCGCCCGGCATCTAGGGCATAGGCCTCCTTGCCGGTGTTGTAAATTTGGGTTGATATGTGTGGTAGAACCACCTAAATCATATGGCCAACGTGTGCCTACCATTGTCTTTTAGACTTCTGATATAGCACATGCAAGACAGACAACTCTGGTAGTCTATCGGGTGTCCTCGGGGAACTCCGAATCATCCACGTTTTATAACTCATATAGGATCAACATTGGAGTGGTTACAACATTACAACATTTGATATAAAATACTTACATTAGAGTGCGGAATAGTATAACATTAGTTTATAAAACATGTAGAAGTTAAACTTTAACCTAAGCTCCAAAAGATTAGTAGTATTGCGGAAGCAACATAGGTAAAGCATCTAGGGTAGAAGAGGTAGCCAGACCATGTCGAGCCCACTGACATAACCTCACTAAGCTGCTCAAGTCAGAACCTGCAACAGGGGTTAACAAATCCTGAATACTTGAGGGTACTCAACAAGTCTTACCTGACTAAAAGAAAGACTTCAAGGAAATGCAAGCTTTAAGGTAAGGTAGAAGTAAGAAGTAACTTTTGCAGAAAAGCTTACTATAAGTGAATCCTTACTTTCAATATTTTAGCTGTGTATTAAGTCATTATCAGTATCCAATTAGCACCTGATCTAAATCAATCACTTCTTTAATCATCAAAGCTCTAGTTCAACTCATATTACCTCTTATCCATCAGCATCCATGTTTCATTGATTAACTATGATGCAGGTCAGTTGATCGAGTCTTCTTCTTTGAGAAGCAGCAGCGATTTGAATCGATTTGGTCCAGCTAGGGTTTCCTTACCACACAACATATGCAGGTCTCGGACCTACATATATCAACCTTCACTCGGATCCTCCAATATAAGAACGGGTCCTGTGCCACCCAAGAACACAATACTCCACCGTCGTACGTCATCCCTGATATTTCCATAGGGTGGGTACACACTACTCTCGCCATCTCTTTACTCCTAGTGCGCGGTTATCCTTTCTCATAATAGAATAGCCAGGGTGTTAGGCTTATCGGAGTATGTGGCCAGTACTACAAAGTCACGATCACAAGCGGGCCTACAACGATCGGTTCTCAATTGACACAGACGGAGGCACTACATTGAGACTCCATTCTCAATGCAAGTCAGTTGTGGTGTAACCACCCGTCCAGTCTCAATTTAACATTATCAACATAAAGGTATTCACAACCCATAACAGAGTTGAGAAGAACAAGGTGAAACTATTACTCTCGAACAATGAAACCATAGTTCGACTTCCATCACAGACTAAGCATTACTAAGCATGAGAGGAAACATTCTCTTTATACTAACAGGGTATAAATAAGGATAGCTGTAAAACAAGGTAATCATGTAGCAACAGTATAGATGAACTCCTAATTACTTAAAGCACATCTCACAAGACTTAAAGTGTAATAAAGATTTGTAAAAGCTATAGAAGGGTGTGATGCACCGGGGCTTGCCTGCGTTGTAGAGAAGGTTAGTTTCCTCAGAGAGATCCAATAGACACCAACACCTTTGGTGGACGAATCTACTCCAAGACTTGATCAACACGAGTCTTCTCACTCTCGTACATAGTACACGTAATAAATGATGCTTTGTTTACCATGATAGAATGCATGATATGATGCATGATATGAGAAGCATAACAAGTGCATTACTAGAAACTAAACAAACTTGAGAAAGTTGAGTACAACTTTCCTTCACGGTATAAATACAAGTAGTTATCATAAAGCACTTTTAGTTATTCTTTTAACAAGCCAACCATGAGCTAACTAGGAGTAAAACATATCCCACATAACATACAAGCCCAAGATTCACTTAACATATATATTTACCAACTAAAGCTACATCATGGAAAGACATGTATAAGCAAGATATATGGAAATATATAACTTCTACTTTTTACCCAAGAGGTTGCATCCAACAAGCAATCAAGATTATATACATGCATTTACTAAAGATAAATTAATTAACTATAAAGCATTTCTAGTTCTTATTACTTCAAGTTGACCATGACCATAACAAACAAACAATCAGGTTGCCAAGGAACAGTAGAGGTAAAAGTGTTCCAAGGTCCACAATGAACTCCAAAATTCACCCAACTCATATTAGGATCAACCTCTAATTACCTTAATTAATTAATTAAGCATATAAAAGGTGATTAAATTAAACATTGTCAAATTAATCCCAAACTTCTTGTGGAGATTGGTTATATCATAAAATAGTAGCAAAATAAATGTCATAATTTTTGGACATTTATTTTGACCTACAAAAATCATAGAAGATGCATTTCTTAATTAAAAAGAGGTAATTTTAACACATGCCAAAACTATCCATTTTCTAGGTTTCATATTTTTTCTAGGTAAACATCATCATCAAGAAGATACACAAGAATTTTTCACAATTTTAGGAGCTCTAATTATTTTACTATGAATTAAACAAGTTTCAGTATTCAAAAGCAATTTCTGAAAATAGAAAAATCATTTTCTCTCCGCTGACTCACTGACAGGGCGACCCCACTTGTCAGCCCGAGCTGACCACGGTGTCACCGGTCGTTGATGTAACACCCCAGGTGTTTGGCTTCCATATTTGCACTTGCATTTCATAAGCATGAGCATCATTCATCTCAATTGTGCATTTGAATTGCTTGCAACATGAGTGTGCAACATACTTTATCCAGTTGTTTCAAAATTGTTAGCTTATGAAATGAGAATGGTACAACTTGTAGGTGCAACATGGGGGTCTCATACTTTGAAACATGGCAATGTTGGTAGTATAACATGATAAGATTACTTGTTGCAACAAGAGCTTGAAACATATGCAACATGGTGTGGCAACATTTTAGTTGAAATATTTGTTTTGCTTGTTTCAACCTATATGACACTTGGAATTGTGTGTGACCTTTGAGCACAGTGGTTAATTATGTCCTATAATACCTTAATTACATTTAGGGTAATTAGTGGAACAATTTTCATGTTGATGGCTTGTTGTAATTATGCACCTAGGTGCTGTTTTTCATGCTAATTAGTGAAGTAATGCAAACTGAACCCTCAGAATCTCCAGCTTAGAAGAAAAATTAATTCAAGTCCATATTAACAAAGTTGTAGTAAATTTAGTAAGCTTCAACTTTGTCAATTGGCTCACTTCATGATGCAGCTTCTAAGCTAGTCAAATTCCCACTTTTCTGGGCTGCTGATTTTCTGTTGTCTCACAAAAACAGATTCTGTTCTTTGCTGTATAACTCCCAAACTATGCCGATTTAGGTTTATCCCATATTGATGAAGTTGTAGAGAATTTTATGAGCTACAATTTTGTTAATTGTCTCATCTCGTGATTCAGGCTGGTTTGAGAGCTACAGGGCTTGGAAGTTGCTGCTGTTCTGAAAATGCCCATGTTTCAATGTTGCAACGCTCTGTTGCACGTGTTGCAGTTCAAACTGAGGGAATGGGGGAATGGCCGACCGGCCTCAGACCGTGACCGCCGCGTGGGCACGCGGTGGCACCCGTACGCTAGCCGCGGGCCCACCGGTCAGGCCGCGAGGTCCTCAAGGTCGCCACGAAGCCGACGCTCGCCCCTCACTCCATCCCCTTTCCTTCTTCCTCCCTCGGTCCTCGCCAAAGCGGACGACCGAGCCGCTGCCATTGTCGCGAGCTCCGCCGCCATCGCGCACGCTCACCATCGCACCCCCATCCACTAGATCACATCCACGGGGCCGCCACCATTCCCTCTACCTCCTCCACCCCTTTTTCTAGCGAACCGAGCCAAGGTAAGGGCCTATTGGCCGATTCCGCCGCTGCCGCCATGGGAAGCACCTCGCCGGAGTTGGGGCGCTCCGTGGCTAGGGTGACTAGAGCCCTTCTCGACCTCCCTTTTCTACCTCGTTAGCTCTGCCTCGGTCTGGTGAAGCTTGTACCGAGCTCAGGCGTGGCAGTGCGGCCTCGCCGTTGCCGGCACCCCGTCACCGAGCGCCACCGTCCGCCTTAGTCGACGACGAGCATGTCTCCGTGAGGTAGAGTGGGGAAAAGTAGCATGCCTAGGTGCGCTCGGGGTTGGGGAGCATGTAGGGGCCATTGCATCGCCGGCGATGCCGTCGTCGGCGAGAGCGAGCTCGTCAGAGCCCGGCGGCATTCGCTCCCCTATCTCTGTCCCGCTGGCTAGCGGGCCCGGCCTGTCAGCAGGCGCGGGCGGGACAGCCGTCGTGGGCCGCGCGCGCTGGTGGGCCGCATCGGCCAGGTGAAGCCGCGTGCGGGATAAACAGGCCGTGCGTTGGGTAGCCGGCCCAATAGTCAGTTTAGGATTTTGATTTTTGTATTTTCCTTATTTATTTCACAGATTTGGTAGCCCTATTGTGAATTTCATATCTCAAGCAATATAGATCCAAATGAGGTGATTGCAATTGTGTTTAGTTCTAGATAAAGTGTAGTATTTAGGAAAAATATCAAATGTATATGTGCTATTTAGCTTCTGGAAGATGAAAATAGATATTTGAAATGCGTTCTAAAATTGATGCAAACTCGTTAATTTGATAACTTGAGTTCTATTACTCCAAAAATTATGAAACTTGGTGGGTGTGCTATTTCATATCTAATCTAGCTCTTGTAAAAATTTGGATGTTATTGACTGAGTAGTTTTTAAGTTATCTTGTTGTCATTTTATATTAGGAGATACTTGAATGAATTTTCATATTTTGTATGTATGTGCAATGCTTATGAAATTTTATGGAGAGTGTCCTGGTACCCTAAGGTTGCTAAGAAAAATATTATTTCGATTGTTTGACACTTTTATTTATGATTTGTTAATTATGCAAGAATCAGCCTTTCTAGCCTGTGAATTTTGTCTAGGGCGTCTCTGTGAATAACTTTGGCTCAAATTTTTACAGTAGTCTCCTGGTAGGGTATAGAGTCCCCTGTAATTTTTGTAGAATTTTCTAAGTAGTTTGCATATAAGTTTAATTTCTCACTTAATTAATTAATTAAATTAACAAAGGGATTAAAATAAATGACTTGGGTGAACATACCTTACTTTCTGGTGGTTTCATGTCATATGTGACCTAGTAGTGACATTATTTTGGTCAAAGGGGTAGTTTGACACATGAGTAAATATTTAATTTTTACATTTCTAGGTTCTCTGGACAGCTGGTAGCATTTTTGGGTTTGGACTTTGAAAAAGGTGTTTGCTAGGAATCTTGTGAATACCAAAGTGGTAGTCAACTTGTTAAACTAGCTTGTGTCAAAAATTGGGGGCATTTGGCCTTGTAGTTTAGGAGTTACAGTTGTTTGAAGTGACTGTCCAGAAATGGCTGCTCTCTGTTTGGAAGGGGCAAAGTTCTAGAACTTTAGGAATTCGACTAGGTAAACTTAGGAATCAAGTCTTGAGGTCTGAAAATGAATTATAGAGCATGTTATAAGCTTTCCATATTGTCTTGTATCATATCATTTGGATTTTTGGATCTCTAGTTATGGTTAAAATACTTATCTACTGTCCAGATTTCTGTTGTGTTGTATTATGTTTAGGTTTGTGATAAGCTTAAGTAATGTTGTTCTTGTTGATTGTTAGGTATTAGACCCTTAACTGAGGAAGAACAATTGTACGTTAAGTTGTGTAGATTAGGTAAGTACTTCTCTACCGGAGAAGAAATATGCACATGTTGTGAAGTGATTTGAATAGAGCACTAGTGTTGCTGTAGTTGTATTTCATTCCGAGCATGTTGCATTCCTTGTTATACATCCATGAGATTTATTGTGCATTCATGCAATAGGTGTACCGGAGGGAGTGACACTCCTGGAATTCAAGGGAGCTCTTCCGGAGGAGGATCAAGAGCAGCCGGGGGAGCCAGAAGAACCAGCCAGCGAAGGAAATGCCGTTGAAGAGTTACCTGAGTGCCCGGATCACCGTCCTTCTTCTTTCCTGAAAGACAAGCCCCGGTGCATGCTAACCCATCTTTTTGTATACACATATAATTGAGTACTTTTACTTGTTTACTGCATTAAGCTGTAGGAGTTGAGTGAAAACACTTGTTGCATTATATCTACCTTGTCCAGATATATAACTTGAATCCTAATTTAAGTTTAGACACGTGTTAATGCTTAGCCCTGCTTAGTGTGGTAGAAGTCGGATGATTTTTGGTCATCCGCGAGATTTAGGTGAAGTGGGTCACGAGTGGCTATGTTGGCTATCGTGGATGGAACCATGCTTAAAATGAATTTGAGACCGGACGGGAGTTCGATAGTACAGCCGCAAGACACTTCAAGTCTTGGGTGCGAAGCTATGCCCGTCTGAGTCATTTAAGGACCGATTCGCTGTACGTCCTTGAGTCATGTTGAACGCAGTCTAACACTTAGTTGGCCGGGTAAGCTGTTCCAACCGTGAAGCCGAGTAATACAGTTCAGGCCAGGATTCGAAGGGTAGGTCGCAGCTTGAAGGAAGTAAGGATGTGCTTGGGACATTGGCGTGAGACCATGATAGGGTTAGAGTCCCTATCATCTGGCAGAGTGTTGCCCTTGAGGATGCGGCATCAGTCGGACCCGTGACTCCTGAATTGTACCAAAGGTGACCTGAGCAGCCCTCGCCAGGCGTGTCTCGGTGAGTGTTAGAAGTACCCCTCCAGCTGGATAGGAATTCGATTCGATTCGAATCGTCGTCGCTCCTGGTCAGTGAGCACTTGACTTGAGCAGCGGCAACGTAGATCTCATTAATTGAACAGATTGTTAATTGAATGATGAAGTACATGTTGCCTCAAATTTATACCTGCTATGGTTATTATTATTTGCTTAATCATCACATGTTTGTTTAGTACATGTGCTAAGATAGCTGATAGGTTAATGCTAAAAATAACTGCTCGTACAGGTTAAAAGAGTTACCTATACTTATGCTTTTCCGCAAAACATGATGTCAGCCAGCTCCACTTTAAGAAAGCCTTGCATGATCCTTGGTGTCTTTTATTTTCTATTTCGACGGGTAAGTCTAGCTGAGTACATTCCCGTACTCAGGGTTTATTCCTTCCTGTTGCAGATGACATGCTTTATCAGGGCTTCTGCAAGAATTGCCTCCACCCGGCGGGTGATGAGGACTAGATCACTTGGACATGATCGTCTTTTAGTTTACTTCTCTTAATGCTTTTGTGGGATGTTGATCTGTAAGACTGGCAATGGTATTGGAACTAAGTGTGTGTGTGTTTATGCTTCCGCTACTTTATAAACTTAATTTGTAATAATTGCGACTCCGTGGTGTTGTAAGTTTATTTCTGAACTACTTGTAAAATGTAACGTGTGATGCGTTTACGTTGAATGATGCAATCTTGGTTATAAGCGAGTTGGTTTGAAATCCTTCGTGGTTTCGATTGACTACCGGGATTATATGGGCTCAAGTTTGAAAATTTGAGCGTTTCGGCGCTTTTTGTACTTGTGCTCTTATAATTTGGTCGGTTCTGTTACAGTTGACTGGCGATTTCTCTCCGGCGGCGAGGTTTCCGGCCAAGCAGTTGGCACCTACGTGATCTACTCAAGCTTGCGCATCGACTGGTGGAGCTGGTTGAACCAAACATGGACGGCGGCGAGCTCAGCAGTGGCCATGGCGGCTGGCGGCATAGCGGCGCTACGAAAATGGAGAACGACGAGTTCGCCGGCGATGGGGAGGTCACCAACATACCCAACTCACTCACTCAAACACAACTACGCAGTTAATCGAATCGATTACGACATGGAACAAGCTCGCCGCAGACATGGCGGCTCCGCGGAGCTGAGCACGCCGGCGTTGCATGTTGCGGCCACTACAACACAAACAAGCTTAAACGGACGGCACAATCGGCTTTAGGGTGCTCACCGAGACCTCAAGAGCTATATGGTTGAAGCTGCTACCTAGCGGAGACGGCTCGACCACGGCGGCAGCAACTGTGGCGGCGTGAACCGGCGGTGAGGAAGACAGTGGCATACGGGCACTCCGGTGCGGCGAGGCTGCGTGGGCAGGTTCAGGAGCTGTGTAACATCAAGGCGAACACGGTTGCGTGCTCAATCTGGCCAGAGATGGCTCGGTGGTGCGCGGCTGTGCCGGCGGGTGGGAACTCATCGACGTTGGCGAAAGGAAGAAGAAAGAAGACGGCGGCTGGCTCTGAACCTTATAAACGTGGGCGACGCATGCAGAGGTGACAGCAGCAGCTTGGCTACCGCCTCGACCAAGCAAGAGGTGGCGCGACGCTTCTGGACGCGACGGGAACGGCGGCGACGCTGCGAAACTAGAGGTGGCGATGCCAGAGTGGCTGGGTACTGTAGCAATGCCACATCATTTCTTTCTCTTCTAATTTCTTCCATTTTCTTCCAAACTTGCATAGCAACTTGAAAAATCTCCAAAAACGAAAGTGGTTCAACTTCTCGAGATCTCCAACTTTGCTTTTAGAACTACCTTCAAAAACTGCCCGGATTTTGAAATTAGAATTTAGGGAAGGAAAAGGGATATTTTGAATTTAGGTTTTTGGTAAACAATTTGTTTAACAACTTTGGACTACAACTTCTATTTTTAACAACTTTTTATTTCATTAAGTATATTCTCATAAATAAAAACATAAAGAACCCTAATGATACTTATAACAACATTCCAAGAAATATAAAGACCATGGTATAGAAAACATGTGAAACACTTATATGAAACTTACTATAAGCAACCCATGAAACATTACTTTGAAACACATGAAACATGGCAATGCAACATGAAACACTTTAAAACATTATATGAAACATCACATTGTAACATAGCAGAGCTACTAAAGAAACATCTCTATGAAACATTATTTAGGAACATAGCAATACTTTATATGAAACACCTCATAAGCAACATGGACATACTCTTATTTGAAACATTACTATGCAACATACAAACATGACATATGAAACATATGCATGCTATACTTGAAACATATGGTGCATTTATGCAACAATGCTTTGGTGTTTATGTATGATGATGCTCATGACCAAGGTTTAGTTGCTTTTAACGTCTGGGATGTTACAATATGTATCCAATGTAACAACTTAAGCTTGTAGTACACTAGAGAGGGTCGGAGCTTCTATGTAAATCCTGAGACACCTTGGGGTCCGAAGGCGTGTTATATCGAATTTTTTCTCTACCTTAATACAAAGACACGCAAACATTTTGTGTGATCGAGAAAAAAATAGTTTCCATTTAACTAAATTTCTAATGAATATTATTCATACTTACGATCTTAAAATAATTTATTATAAAATACATTTTGTAATTAATCTAATAATATTTATTTAATATCATAAATTTTAATACTTTTATATCTATAAGGGCTCCTTTGGATACCCCAAACCACGAGGGGATCCCGGCGTATTCCGTGGGGCTCCTACCACCCGTGCTTCTCGTCCCCCTCCAATTCCACGTGACCATTTGGGAATGACAAGTGCCAAAATAACCTCGGGGCATTCCACCACTATGCCCGTCAATCCATGGGGGTAGAAAAAACACCTCACGACTCGTGAATCTATCGCCCCGTCAGTCGTCTCTCTCGCCCGCGATCGCAACCCATCCCAAGTCCATCGATGGACACCGCTCTGCTTCCCCTCAAGATGCAAGTGGGCCTGTCTGCAGACTCCTGCTAGCCGTCGCAACTTGCCACAAAGAGAATTTGCAGGCTTTGCGGGCGTTTGCTGGCAGGTGACACTTCGGCCGCAAACTGCCGCTAGGCCTAGCGGCCAATCCTGCAAGGCCTAGCAGGGCCTGCAAGGATTTTTTATTTTTTATTTTTTTTACTACAGGTGGACAAATTTTGGAAGGCAAACTGTCAACACCACTCTAAACTGGCTACTAAGCATACCCAGCAATTGAATCAAAATTGCAGCTCCAAAACCCAAGCCACCAAATCATAAAAAAGCAAATTAGTAGTAATAAAATATAATTTAAAGACATTAATGGCAAATATTAGAAGAGAATGCATCTTCAGGGAACACATCTGTCTTTCTTAAACCAACATTTAGAAGTGCTCATGCATCAGCCGGAGCTAGTACAAAAGAGTGATCTACAAAAATCCTATCATTTCTGAAAGTGGGGGTTGAGCAGCCTAGAGATTTCAAGAAACCCAACACTGTCACGTCCTCCAAATATCTTCTTCAGTCGTTACATATTATTATCTTCTTGTCATTTGGATCCTGGTTGCAGAAACAAAGAGAATAATCAATTGTTTGGCCACAAAATCCCACAATGCTACACTGAGTGCTACAACAAAGATGCACCCAAGAATGACTGAAACACGAGGGTCATATCTCATAAGAAACGTGTGCACAAGAGAGAACTAGACAGTCAATTATCAGTGATTGTAGGGGTGAACGACTGAAGGAATATAATGGGAAATTCAATATATGCCAAATCCAGAATTCACCACTTCAATGTTATCTCTTGCAAACAATACAAGACAAAAAGTAAGCACAACCAAATATTTTAGCATGCAGCTATCTGCATCACAAGGCATAGGAACATGCAAGGAACCATTGAACCAATAGCTTCCAGGCTAGTCAAGAACCAAAGATAGTAGTAATTGATGCAAGGTTAAGCTTCTTAGCATCACACCTGCTACTATATAGACTCAATAGGCAGGATGACTCAATTTGGCATGATAACATACTGTCTCTTTTTTTAATCAAACTCATTCAATGGCATGCTAAACATAAATATGGGAAGCTACTGTAGAACGATGGCTGATTGAACTGCTGACAAGACCAATAGAAAAGCTCAAGAGATGATTGACATCACTACAGAACCAAGAGCCAAAATATAGAATTGTTTCAGATCAGTTAGAGTAAATTCATACAACTAATGAGAAAAAAAACTCCCTCATCAATAGAAAATACAGAGATTGTTCCATGCATTAGTAGGCTACTTGATACTACTCAGTAGAGACCATAGCATGACAAACTTAACAGTAAAACTGAACAAAAGTTTCATCACGTTGGTATGTAGGAAACTAGAGTCCCTTAGATGAACAAAAATTATCAACTGTGGACACTAATAAGCTCGGACTGTATCCGGATTTGGTAGGCGTGTATATATATATATATATATATATATATATATATATATATATATATATATATATATATATATATATATATATATATATATATAT
The DNA here is from genome assembly GCA_038087645.1 of Saccharum hybrid cultivar R570. NCBI lineage: Eukaryota > Viridiplantae > Streptophyta > Magnoliopsida > Poales > Poaceae > Saccharum > Saccharum hybrid cultivar. The sequence goes on from JAQSUU010000100.1 coordinate 3,414,396, forward strand.
ATATATATATATATATATATAATGAAATGGCCACTGCAGATTTATTTGGATCATTTCTGTGACATCGGCTTCCTGTTATGGAAAGGCGCCAGATTTAAGCAAAGGCCGTGTTGACCTTGATAAGCAAATGTAAGCATGGTTCAGTCAAATCACAAATGAAGAGTGTGGCAACAAGTAGAAGAAAGGCACACACATTTAGATGACTCACCTGAATATGAGTCTTGATGATGGCCTTCCCAATCAAAGTTGCAAAAAAGAACTCCCAGAAAGGTACACTAGTTGCCAGCATTACTCTCTGCCAAGTAAAAAAAAGATCAGTTTGTCAGTGCACTAAACTGGGTGAATTTCCCATGGTACAACCATCCAACTTGCTCACTGGGCACCACCAAGTTCAATTCGGAACCACACCAGAGGGGAAAAAAGAGAAACAGACTGTATTACAGATTGGAGAGGTCTGAACCACACCAGAGGTCTGAACATTCAGGGTTCAGACATTTCAGGGTTCAGGCAAAGCCAAGAAGATATGCCACATTCGATTAACCAGAAAAGTATTCTCACAACAGTGCACGCTAACATATATAGGAGAGGTCTGAACATGCGAGGACAACAATGCATCAATAGAAGAATAAAACTGTAAGAAACTGACATTGATATATCACTAATATGGCACAAGAGAATGTTACTGTATGAAGGTTGAACCTGCTAGTCACAATTAAAGAAAAGAAATAAACAAGACCTTACCAGACATGTGCTACTGACATAAGTCATTGGAGATGCTATCCATGTTGTCAATTGATATAATATCTAAATATGAAGAACCTGCAATTATAAAGTAATATGCACCATCAATTGATATTTACATGTATTAGAGAGACAATCGAAGGAAACTACAAGCATATTGCATACCAGCTGCTCGTAGCCAATCCTGAAAACACAATAAAGCTTCAACGGTGCTGCCTGCAAGTCTGGTCCTATGATCATTGATAATACGACCACTGGTGCTGAAAGCGGACTCAGATGGTACCGTGGAAGCAGTAACAGCCAATATATCACGTGCCATGGCAGCCAATGTTGGATACTTAGATGTGTGCATTTTCCACCAATCTAGAATGTCAAAACTCTCATCATCGCAAGGGAACAAATCATGACGCAGATACCTATCATACTCGCTGTTTTCTTTGTTTCTTTTGGCACTAGTGTGTTCACTCCAATCAGACCAAGAGTGACCTTTACCTGCAGGTGTCATATCATCTCCATGGGTCTCCACTTGAGAAGAACCTCCCATCTGAGTAGAGTAGGCATTGAACAATCTTCTAATAGCTTGATCTACTTTATCAAGGTGATGGACACTTCCATACTCTCCAAATGCTTGCTTCAAGCGAAACTCAATGAACTCAAATTTGAACCACGGATCAAGTATAACTGGCACACAATTTGTCAAGTATGAAATCATCCAATACTTATCAAATTTTACTTGCATTTCAGAAACCATGGTTACAATGGTTTCATTTGGACTAAATGCTTCCTCTTCTAAAACTTGTTTGATACTCCAGATTTCATGAAAATAGAGGTTCGACGTTGGGTAGCTTGTACCGGAGACCACTTCCATTGCTTTCTTGAATACCTTTAACAACTTGCATACTGCATTAGCCCTTTCCCAGTCCTGAGATGAGGGGCAATAAGAATAGTTGTTATCTTTCACTTTTAACTCAAGAAATGCCTCTTTGAACGGCATTGCAGACTCTATCATATCACACGTGGAGTTCCAACGATTTTCTACATCAATTTTGGGCACACTCTGACAACGAATGCCTAGTTCCACAATTATATCCTCGAATTTCTCTTTTCTTGATTGAGAAGCTCGAACATTCTTTACACTCTCTCTGATGTTATTGATAACACCATCAATTGCTTGAAGACCGTCTTTAACAATGAGGTTAATCACATGGGCAGCACATCTAATATGAAATAGATCACCATCACAATGCAACATATCCACCTTTAACAAATTTGCTTTCAAGATATCCATCATTGTATTGTTTGGAGCTGCATTGTCCAATGTAATGCTAAATAACTTGTCTTCAATATTGTAAAACTTAATAGTCCTCAACATTGAAGTATAGAGATTAAAACCATCATGTGGTGTTTTTACCACACAAAATCTGATTATCCTTTTCTGAACTTTCCAATCATCATCTATATAGTGGCAAGTGACGCACATGTAGCCTATGTTCTGATTGGAAGTCCACAAATCAGCTGTCAATGAGAATCTGAAATTACAGTTCTCAAACATTTCTCTCAGCGTTGTTCGGTGGTTCTTATAGGCTTCTAAGCAGCTTTCCTTAATTGTTGTCCTAGATACGATTTCTGCAAGTGGATTTAAGCTAGCTGAATAGCTACGAAATCCGTCATACTCCACAAAAGAGAACGGGAGCTCATGCAGTACAATCAGACGAACAAGCTCACATCGAGTCAATTTAGGATCGAACCTCCAATTAGTGAGAATAGCTGACTCAGTTGTGACTGATGACTGTAACTTATCAACAAAATCGTGCATCTTAAGTCTTGGCTCACAAATTTCCAAATGTCTACGCATATGACTAGTCCCTGAAGTACGGGCAGCAGCAAATACCTCATAGCAGTGCTTACATCGGCCTTGTATGACTTTACCATCTTGATAAATGGGATCCATGTCCTTCCAAATAGCAGATCTCAGTTTTCTCGGTTTACCTGTCATTATATAAAAGCAAATGTCACTACACAGTATTGCTACCACAAACATCAAACATAAAATCTAAACTATTGCTACCACCACACAAAGGTCACTACACACTATTGCTACCACAACATCAACCCAAATAATCCAAGAATGGCAACAATATCAACTTGATATTTCTTTTTGATACTTATTAGCAACAGCAATGTAGCATGATGAACCTGACTGAGTTACATTATATCCAGTAAGTTGAGCTAGTGTCATAGCATACAATTTCGCACAAAAAAGTGTGAATGAAGCATGAACTCAAATCTACTTTGTACAATGAAGATCAATGTTTCAGGTTCATTACAGTCTCAAATAGAAACCATCCAGGCAAAAAGTTGAGGTCCATAATTACCGTGTCATGAGAGCTTGAATGAGCAGCTCCACTCCGCGGGCTGCATGCCGGTGACATTTGTGGGCTGCGTGCCAGTGACGTCCGGGGGCTGCGTGACGGTGACCTCCGTGGGCTGCGTGATGGTGACCTCCGCGGGCTAAGTGACGGTGACCTTGGCCGCACAACCAATGGAGACACTATTAGTCTCATCATTGGCGACCTCGTCACCACAGGAGAGAGCTTCTTTGCCATTGGAGGCTTGAAGCGCTTGGTTGATGAAGGATGCCTTTTACGCTTTGTTCCAGAAGAGGCGATCAAAGGAGAGGTCGCCGATGAGCCTTCGTGTAGTCGAGACTGTTAAAAGAAATTCAGAGAAACATGTTGAGTAACTGACCCAGCTGCTTCTTATTCATAGAAACATGGAGTCAAACATTTTTCCTGGGACATGTAAACTTGTGCACATAGGAGAACTGTAGTACCAGAATGATTCAATTCAAATGTTCTCCTAGGACACTCTAATCAGAGAACATGCATTCCTTTCGTCAAAAAAAGCAGGGACATAGAGCAGCTAACTGTTGGTGGCGTTGCATTGCTAACATAAATTACTTCCAGAACATGTCACTTCAGTTGTCAAGGAAGACACTATAATCTTTAGATTTCAGTTTGTGTACACTAGTGTATCCAGTTGTCAAGGAAGACACCATTACACAGAAGAAACATGACGACAACATAAATCTATACAAGACATGGCTCTGACAATCTTTTCTAAAAAAAGTGGGTTTTCTTAGAGCAAGGACGATTGATGCATTCACTACGGAAAACAATTTTTTAGCATTTTTCAGTTTCATCTGCAGTCACAAAAGAAACTTGTCACTACTATCCCTTTCCCGTAATAAAATTTAAGCTGAAGCTCACAATCATTTTTCAATCAGGAACATAAATGTATTTCCGGTTCCAAGCTGACATGTCAAGAAAAATAGTTTTTTTTCGAACAACACATTAGACATAAATCCTTAACATGACATTAGAAGCAACCGTAGCACTGTCACTTTAATGGACAGATCAGTAGATCACTGAACGTTCATTGCGCTGACAGTCTGCTACTAGCAAAATCTGAAAAGCTAGTGCAGAAAACTTACAACCATGCTACATTTCAGGTTTACACTACATAATTGAACATTCAACTATTCATAGGCCACTAGCTCAATTCGTTGACATCTATGTTGAGTAACTGCAATATCAGCAATACCTGCTGCAGCATCTGGCCGTCGGTGTCCGCGTCCTGGAGCAGGGGCAGAGTGGACCTCGAGACCGGCAAGCCGTACCGCAACGTCGCGAAGGCTGCAGACGACGCGGAGGGGAGGGTCTGCACGGTGGCAACGGCGACGCGGGATCTGGGGGGCTTGGTTGTGGACGTGCGCGCATCGCTGGTCTTCGGCTTCTTGGCAACGGGGACCTCGGCGGCCGGAGTAGGGTTCGGCGGGCCCTTCCCCTTCCTCTTGGCGACGAGAGCCTCGGTGGTCGGAACAGGGTCCGGCGGGCCTTTCCCCTTCCTCTTCTTGGAATTGGAGGAAGATGGCGGCTTCTTGTTGGCTAGCGTGGTGGCGGGGGCGTCGACGGGCTTCTCCAGGATCGGCATCGGCGAAGACGATGGCTTGTTCTTGGCTGACGCGGTGGTGGGGGCATTTGCGGGCTTCTCCGGCACTGGCGTCGGCGCCACGGCGGGCACATCGGCCATGGAGCCGGGTGGAGCGGAGCGCTATTGCGCACGGCGTTGAGCAGTCGGGGGGAGCGCTGTTGCGTGCGGCATTGGCAGCCGCGTGACCTAGCGGAGGTGGCGGCGACGGAGTCTTTTTTTTACCACTTCGGCGACGGAGTTGAGTCGCACGGCAAGCGAAGTCAGTCGCGTGACCTACGGCAGGAGTTTGCGGGTTTTGCAGGTTTCTGCGAACTGCCTGTATTCGCTAGCAGGCCGGACCGCTTCAGCCTGCAACAGAAAAGCATGCAGGTTGCAGTGGCCTAGTGGGTTTGTTTTGCGGGGCGGGCTAAGCGGGCTTACGGACAGGCCCGCGCCGCTTGCATGGTTAGCTTCCCCTCCGCCCCTCCTCTACTCCCGAGCGCAGATCCTCTGTGGTGTCCTCGCCATGAATCGACGCTTCTAGCCATCGTCATGATGCGTGAGCTCTCAAGGTCCTCCCAGCAGCTGGGGTTTCTCCCGGCGGAGTGCCGGTGCAAGGCGCTGCAGGTGATGATGCAGGAGGCGCGCTAGTTGTCTCCAGCGCGTTGGAGGAGAGGTGCTGGGATGCAGGGTGACTTCGCTGCCGCCATCGTGACGGAGGCCGAGGGCGGCGTGCGTACCGTCCACGGCAGACCCTTCTGCTACGCGCTCGGCGTCGAGGATGACCGGCCGTCGGCCTTGGAGATTGAAAAACTCCGATTCCATGGGCAAGGCCGGCTGCTGCTTAGCTGCATCTCTGTTTTTTTAGGACTGAATCTGCAATGCATTTTGGGCGGAACTTGCTCCCTTCGCCTCCCAAACGTCAACCGGATATATCAACGTGATTTGACGGGGTTTTCATTTGCAGGCAATTGATTCCCGTAGTGATTTAGTTACACGTGGTTTTGGGGGCCTGCATCCAAAGGAACCCTAATTGATTGAACTTAGGATACTACACTACGACTCCGTGCTAGAATTACATTCCTTCTGGACGGATTGAGTACCAGTACTATCTTCGAACCAAAAGCTGCCTGGTGTGTTTTGGGACGGAGGGATCTAAACCGTAGCACAATCACAATCACTGGGCAAATCCAAACGCAACACGTATCCTGGTAGTTCCAGACCGCGCCATCTGTCCAGGCGCACCCCGCAGACGTGTCCCGGCAACCTCTCGCGAAAGCGCAGGACGCTGAGGCTATCTGCAGTGGCTTCCGGGACGCTCCCGGTAAACAGCCACGCTAGCAAATAGCGTATAAATCCAGCTGCAGCGGTCTACGCGATGATTACGCTAACGCCCTGACTCCCGCTATTCCTGGCGTCGTCCCGGAGCTGCGCTATTCTGCTGCTGCTGCTGCTACGCGCCAGCGGCCCCACCGCGATGGCAGCAGCACGAGCGCGCGTCTGGCGGGAAAGCGAGCGTGACGGAGAGAGGAGAGAGGGAGGTGTGGGCCCCACTAGTTTAATCCTCTAAAAATGTTTTAACTCATACTCCCTCCGTCCATAAAAACATGCAATTCTCGCTTTTCGAGAAGTCAAACAGTTTGAACTTTGACTAAATTTATATAAAAAAATACTAATATTTATAATACAAAATAAGTATCATTAGATTAGTTATAGAATATATTTTTTTAATAAATTTATTTGGAGACATAAATTTTAATACTATTTACTATAAACTTGGTCAAACTTGAGTCAGTTTGACTGGCACGCTTCCCATAATTGCTTGTTTTGTTGGACGGAGGGAGTAAACCACAAATCCAAATGAAATTCCGATTGCACCATTAAATTCGTTGCAATAAATCCTTCAAACTAGATCACACATGGATATATTTAGATAAAGTGACAAGTGGGCCCCACAGTGGATAGAGGATGATATAGAGGATGGATGGATGCGGGAAAACTGTATATTTTGTGATGACTAGGACGGAATATTCCTTTTAGAGGATGGATATAGAGGATGATGAGTGCGGATAGCCTGAGAGAGCAGCGGACCGAAAGACTCACAGAGAACTGTCCGTCGCACATAAGGATGCCAATGGGTAAATCTCCATCGGCTATGGATTCCCAGACCCATCCTCGTGATAACAATATAACACCGTGGGTATTTCCATATCTGGTTGTGGATGGGGGAATTTCCCTAGACCCATACCCGTCAGGTTAAATTATACTCGGCGGGTCACCCATACCCACCAAAAATCCTTTTATTGCCACATAGAAAATCAACGATTCACAAATCACAAGCAAGCATCACTCATAGAACCAAAAAAAAATAGATAAAATAGTAGCATAATAATTTCTATTGCAACCACAAGTCACGTAGCACTATAATAATTCTTTAATTTTGGGCTTCTTTAATTTTGGGCTGGGTATTTTTTACCCACGGGTAAACGGGTATGGGGCCTGCTACACCGTTCCCGTACCCACGTACCCGATGAGTGAAGATTTTGCTCCGTTTACATACCTATGAGTACGAATTTTACTCCATATTCATATCTTAATAGAGTAAATACCGTATCGGGTCGCGGGTCCCATTGCCATCTTGAGTCGCACATCGAAAGAGTCGGGGAGCGCAGAGATCGCTGGGGAGATGGCGAGAGAAGCAGCGAGCAAAGCCACCGCAAGCCGCGGCAGCGGGGCGGAGGCGGAGGCGGCAGCAGGGGAGTACTGGAGCGAAGCGCTCAAGTCGTTCCTGGACCACATCCCCGTCTTCTCCGTCCCGGGCGCGCTCCAACCCACCGCCTCCCCAGGTATCACGCAGTTGCTTCCTCTCCCTTCCTGTATCGGCAGGCGTCGGGACGGACGATCCATTCCATTTCCTATACCCGACCACTAAGCGGCGCTCTCGTTCGTGTTTGTTCTACACGCACGCGCGCAGCGGTGGAGGTCAAGCTCGACGGCTCCGTCCTGGGCGCCCTCGACGCCATGTACAGCAGCAACGCCGCGGGCGCGGTGATCGTCGACGTGGTGCAGAGCAGTTTCGGCAAGTACGTCGATCGCGACATTGGCTTCGTTGAGTTCTCGAGCCTAGTCCTGTGGGCGCTTGAGGTAACGTACCTTAGGAGTATATGTTTTTCAAGTTGCTAAATTGTTCAGTTTGCCGGCGGAGAACACAACGGTGCTCTGGAATTCGTCTTATAGATAGACAGATCATGTAGCCTGTTTGTGAAGAATGGACGATTATTACTTTTGGTTGGCGTCTGATCTTGACAAATTCATCTGTTGCGTTGTTCGTTCATTCATAGGAACTTGGCAAAGTGGAAAGTGAACCAACAGACAGTACTTCTGATTTCCTCTCTAGCCTGAAACAGCATCATCAGATTGCAGAAACGAAGGTACTACATATCAAATGCCGCCCTGAACTTATGTTTGTACACTGGAATGGATGGAACATATATTTTCTGAATATCCTTCTCTTAGCGAAATAAGACGAGTGCTATTAGCGATGAAAATTGTGATTGTTTAGATTTTTAACGTTTTAGCTGTTACTCTGATGAACTAAACAGATCGCCTGGTTAGCGAAGCTGTCCCTATGGGAGCCCTTCTTCCCTGTTCGAACCCACGACACGCTCTTCCACGCGATGCTTCTCTTTTCGAAACACCACAGGCTTAACGTGGCACCTGTTGTTGAGTCGATGAACTCAAGTGTTATTGGATTTGTCACGCAGGTAATTGCTGCCTTCCTTGATGCTCTGTCACTGTCAGTGCTCTTTTTATGCTCAGTGATTCTGGATACAGAACTCAATCGTGATGCTAATGACCGACGCATTGCACTAGAATGCAGTGATGGAGCTGCTTCTCCAGTCAAGTGGCCTTGAGTGGCTTGATAAAATTGCAGACAAGCAGCTTTCTGAATTTAGGTAAGCCCTGAGCCTGAATAAATAGTAGTTTAGTGCAGTTAGGTGAAAATAGTTACCATGATTCAGTTGTATGCCTAACTACTACTGTACTATTTAGAAATATGCTTTGTAGTGTGAACAGGTCAAAATGTCAAATGCTCCATAGGTTTCATTAATTTTTTTTCCTGGAGTATGCTATAATAGAAATACCTTGTGTGGAAATATCCTGAAAAACAGTCAGCTAAATCCGAACTAGTCAAGTGCATGAGCGAGCTCATACCTGCATGGTTCTCAGCATGTATGATACCAGTGCAAACATAAATTCTGTAAATCTAAAATGACGCATTTGACTTGTCGGCAGGTTTGCATATGTGAGGAAGCCTGTTTTGGTGTACTCAGATCAAACTCTTGCTGATGGGCTGCATATTCTTTCAAAGGAAAAAATGGGGGTTGCAGTCATTGACAGGAAAACCAGCTGTCTAATTGGATCAATACAGTGCAGTGATCTCTACCTGTTTCTGGATGATAGCTCCCTTTTCAGCAAGAGAACGTAAGTACTGTCATCTCCTTTCGCCATCTTAGTTTTTCGAAATAATTAATCACGATTCCCCTCAACACATTTCCTGATGCATAGGACAACTACTTTGGAAGAACTCATCAACCTGAATAACAAGGCCGACAGCAAATTCAGCGCTGCTGAAAATTCATCTGCACCTGCTCAAAACATCCTCGCCCTCAGAAACAGGCAGCCAAGTGTGGCAGGCCTACCAGCCACCAACCTGAAATCCGATACCCTGAAGCAAGCGATGGAGAAGCTGACGGCTTCAAGGAGCAGCTGCAGCTTCATCATCGACGAGCAAGGGCACGTCGAAGGGGTGGTGACGACAAGGGACATCATCTCCGTGTTCTCCCCGCCGTCCATGGACTCGAGGATTGACGGGGGCACGTTCTTCTCGGCTGCGCTTGAGCAGGCTGGCTGCCGCGTTGAGAATGGGCAGATGATTCAGAACTCCTAGTTTTAAACAATCCGAATGTTGGGAGGCTTTAATTTGTTGCAGTGAGGAAGATAGGGGAAACAGAAATGCCGAGACTTCAAGTGACTTGAGTGGCTCAGAGTCTGCCAGCAGGCGAATTTGTGGCCGCTCGATCTGATTTGGCTGGGATCTTCTGGCGTGGGATCTGTTTCTGGCCCTTCTTTTTATTCTTCCTGTGGCAAACGGGTCCCACCCTTTTAGTCCAGTGTGATTTGATGTGGTTATTAAATTCGTTGGATGCTCCTGTGGACGGCCCAGGTTTATCTGCTGCGGTTACGATCAATCCCTACTAGGCAACCTAATTTAAGCCTTCGCCAACACAATTTAAGCCTTTGTTTGCAGCATGATCTGTAGTTCTGCACGAATGAAAGAAGGAACGAAATGTACGTGTCGTTGTGCCCAGGGTTGCCGCGACCCCTTGCGCACTCAGGATGACACGCCGGGCTCGGTTGGAGCTGCGCCGAATGTGGCTGGGAGCGGCGGTGGAGGGCATCGACGTCGGAGACGCTAGAGATGTCGGCGACGGCCGAGGGGGGACGGCATCGCTGTGGCAACGGCCTACACTCCGACAGTGCTGCCTAGGAAGGTCATGACGAGCCGACAAGCGAGAAGCGCCATATATGGGGCCTCTTCGAGCTCGATCCGTTGCTCTCACCGTACCTGGACACCACGCATGCCACACGTGAAGTCTCGGCGGACCCAATGCTGGAGGAGGTTGCAGCCTCGTTCGCAGTCACTGGTGCGTGCATCTGCGCCACTTCGACGATGGTCTCTTACCCCACTCAGTTGGCAGCGGACTTGGTTTCACCGTCACTCGAGCACGGTCAGTCTCAAGTCAAGCCGCCTCAGGCCGCGCAGACCACCTCAGGAGCTGATGCACCTATGCAGGACGAAGTAGGCAATCCGCCTGGCTGAGCCCGAGGCGGTTGCAGACATGTTCAGTACGCCGCCTTGGGAGGACCGCACGGTCGACGTCAGGGACAACTCCACCGTACGCCGCTTCAAGAGCTTCACCAGGCGTGTGCTGAAGAAGGTCGACTCTTCACTTTTTCGTGAGCCTCCTAAGCAGCCTCCTGCTAAGCCGGTGTTGCCGTTGCGGAGCAAGCGGTTGGCGGCTCAGAGCCTCTCTCGAGTACGTGCTTCCAAACGAGGTGAGGTGTTGATCATGCAGCGTATGGGCTACACCAAAGGTCCATAGCGACATCTGTGTCGGATCTGGAAGCCTTTGATAAGATCTTCGACGGCAACCTGACTGCGTACAACGTCGAAGCGCTGAACGCGCTCTTCCCGGACGGTGAAAAGGGCTCGTACAGGTTGCCGTGAAGACGTAAGGCCACCACCTAGGTCACACCGTTGCGTCGGTTTTGGTTTTTTTTCCCATTTATGTAATATCAAAATTAGAGGTCTTCTGCTAGAATGATCCAGCTACGGCTGTTTTAGGTCGACCTTCTTCGGCGCTTGACAGAGACACGTTGTCTGTATGTTTAAATTCTTCTTTTTAATACAATAATACGCAAATCTTTTGTGTATTCGAGAGAAAAAAAACTTTATTGTCGATGGTCCAAAAATGGAAGCAATAGCCTCGCCTATCGTCGAGCCCGTGAGGAGTCTAGGCCCAATAAGCCCGGTACACGCTACGCTAGGAAAGAATGGATACACAGGTAAAAAAATATGTAACTTTAAAGAGAGAATAATAGAAGCAAGAGAGGGTATCATGGTAAGAATCAAATTATGTTATCTATATCTCTTATAAAGAAAAACCCCGCTACCAGTTTTATCTAGCACCAGAGTGTTCCACGTCATCACCTAGCTGAACCGTTGCACATCCACTTATCTCCTTTTGCCGTGTACAGGTTCTGAAACAGTGCACTTCATTTCACATCCACTTAGGCTATCCGCACCGAGTCCTGTAAAAGTTTACTCTAGTAGCATTTTATCGGACCGGAGGCTGCAGCGGCATACTCTAAAGGCTACGCTAAAATAGCGGACGGTGTCTCGAACGCTAAATGTGGCGTGCTAGCGTGCATCCGGTAAAATGCTGCTCAGGGGCCGCGCTCGTCCTTGCGCATGTCTGCTTGCGCGAATGGGGAGAGAGAGCAAGTGGGGAGGGAGGGAGGAAAAGCGTCCAGGGCCCGTGCTCGTCCTTGCGTCTGTCTGCTCACGTGAATGGGGAGAGAGAGCAAGTGGGGAGGGAGGGAAAAAAGAGAAAAAAAATCTGATGCGTGGGTCCCACAGTGCATAGAGGATGATATAAAGTATGGATGAGTGCGGGAGAAAGCAGTATAGAGGAGAGAATCTTGATGACCAGGCTGAAATATTCCTTTTAAAGGATGAATATAGAGGATAACGAGTGCAGACAGTTTTATCTCCTTTTTGCCGTGTACAGGTTCTGAAACAGTGCACTTCGTTTCATATTTAAGAATCAAAAGGTCACTAAGTATTAATGCCATGGTAGTGGCTCTTGAAACAGTGCACTTCGTCTTATATTCAAGAATAAAAAAAAAAGTCACCAAGTGTTAATGCCATGGTAGTGGGAGAGGATCCGAGGAGATAGCTAGCGGCAAATTGATAAAAGGGCGCTGCACTCATCAGATTGGCGACATGGCGTCCATGGCCACATTTGCTGCCATGGCGTGCTCTCTCTCTCATCTCTGTGGGCTTCATTCAAACATGTTCGTTTAGCTGAAAAGTCATGGCTAAAAATACTGTTCGCTGATTTATTACGAGAGAAAAATATTATTCGTTGATCGAAAAAATACAGTTTATAAGACAAGCGAACATGACTTTTATCTCATATTATTTGCTGCAGTTTAGACGATTAAAGTCTGAGGCGGAGCTCCCCGTGCGGCAGGGTGGGGCAGCTGCCCCACCTACCGCCAGCGGGAGCTAGCCCTCACTTCACCCTCAGGACATCGTCACATGCTGCATCTGGCCGGCAGCGCGACTGGAATGTGATTTTGGGAGAGGGCTGAGGACGCGCAAGCAAAGGCCAATGGCCCAATAGAAGAGAGCCCATCAGGCATGCCTAGAAGAACTCTCGATCTCCAATTCCCCCAAAGCCCGACTCCACGAGGCTCGAGCAGTCGAGTTACGATGACTGACTGACGACAACCCCGTCACCATGCCGCTCCGCCGCCGCCGTCCTAGCTGCAGCCGCCGGTCGCCGGTGCTCCTCGCTGCCACGGTGCTGCCCGCTGGAGCCCCATGCCTTGGCTGCCGGCGCCCCTTGCTGGCTTGCTGCCGGGCTGCCGGCTACTGCTCAGTGCAGGCGCAGGGGCAGGGGCAAGGTAGCAGCCAGCAGGATATGCTAATGGATTCTATTGAGGTGCTATTGACTGCTATCTTGTAAGGAGAGGTACTATCTTCAATCAATTTCTAAATTGTCATAATTAAACATTCATATGGGTCCTTACGATGCTATAAAAAAATTATGTCTCTGGTCCGCCTGGGGCAAATTTTCGTCCGAGCTTCGTCACGACTCACAGTATTCATACGTACGAGTACAGTACATCCAAAATCCTCATGTTCTCTTCTTCAATGTTCCATGAGTTCTGCCAGGGTGAAGATATCACATATTCACATTACCAAGCAACTGCCATCGTTGTATTCTACTGTGGTGCAACTCCAGGCGCTGTTTTGGTGAACTCTTATCATGAGGCTGCTACATGAAAATATTCTGATAAAAAGAATAAATTAGCTTACTCACTCTATGGCTCCATTCATTATATTTTCAACAAAATTTCTTTCTATATATATAACCATATTTGTATGTTCTACTATGGTGCAACTCGCATGTGTCCTTTAGGCTGCCTCAAAATTTCATTAACAAAACTCTAGCTTTATTCTATAACATGTCTTTCGTTCATTCATCACTTGCACTCATCTAATATTGTCTCTAAATTCCGGCAGCAACGCGCGGAGAATTCTTCTAGTTCTCCTAAAAGTAGACCTCCGAAAATATCATGCCTCTTTCTTGTGCTCTACTCCTTTCCAATTCTCCTGTCCAACTACTCCGCTGATATAAAGTGGTATTGGATACGATCGATTCCTGTGGCCTTCCGATTGTGCCAACCTCTTACACCAATCCATCAACACATCGGGTTGGTCTAACTCGTTCTAAACTATGAGCTGCAGTTTGGAGTCATATTCGGTAATTCTCCTCTCCCGATTAGATTGATTTGTGGTTGTTGCCATTCTGGATCACGCCACCGTCGCAGATCACAACCACTGTACCCATCTTCATCGGCGTCGCAGTGCCATGAACCCTGTCACAAAGCTCATCCTTGACGAGCTCAACAAACGCTTCACCTAGCACAAGCAGAAGTGGAATTTGCGCTTCGCCGAGTTGGAACACGAATCCAATGACTCCACCGATGCCACCTCCTCACGTATCCAGGCTCTAGAGCACACCACCCAAGGTGTTTGACACTTGGCGTGTTGAGTATGATCGAAATTCTAGCGTGAGTCTTGCGGGGACGCTTGGAGGGCCCACAGTTCGAGTTATCTTAATTAGCGGATTTGTTTCCATATTGGACTGCAGTCCATCCGCCCTATAAGTACATTTTGTAAGTCGCACGGCAAAAGCAGGGAGACGACTAATTGTATTCCCTGTGTTTTGTAAACTCTCCTCATATAGTGAAAATAGCTGGTTTGTCCCGTGGTTTTTTCTCCGTAAGGGTTTTTCACGTAAAAATCGTAGCTCGTGTTTGATTTTTATTTGCGTTATTTGCTAACAAGTGTATCTAGAGCTATACGTATAAGAACGTGTTTGGCAGACTCCTCCTAAATCTTGTATTGTAGTAGCACTGTTTATAGGAGCCGTTTTTTCCTCTCCAATCAAAATGAACTAGAGCCGAGAGAAGTCACGATTTGTAGCTCCTTTGGTACTGTAGCGAGGAGCCGGAGCCAGAAGGAGCCTAGCCAAACACGTCCTACGACTAGTAAAAACTAAAAAATTATTTGGGTTTTATTTTCTGTTCATCCCGCCGCCGTCACGTCGCTACTGCCAAAGTGGCTTTCGAGATCGTTTGGTGGCTTGTCCAAGTCCAAGAAGTTGTCGTCGTCCGTCTACAGATCGATTTTCCAGTCTAAAAAAGCTGCTATCCGCTGCTGTCCGTCCAGGTCCAGGTGGAGATTTTCCGTCTACTGCTGCTCTCGTTACGGAGGCCGACAAGTGCGGCTTGCTCTCGTCCCGAGACAAGGCAGCGATTGTGTACTGCTGCGCACTTCACAATCGAGTTGTGCAGTGATCTGTTGCTGTGCAGCCTGTGGTTTCACGTCGCTAGGTCCTGTGGTTTCACGTCGCTAGTGAAGCAATGCATTGTGAAGAAAAGGTGAAATTTGCTACAGTACGTGCACGCGTGAAGACTATCAGAAACTTTCTTCAGTTCAATTACTGCTGAACGTACTACACATATCGATTATACAGAGTAACGTACCTAGATTTCTGCATATTATATTTCAATTATATTTTTTTTCTGGTCATTGCTATTATTTCTTCGTCATATCGATGAAGTACGATCTTTCACCACTGGATCGCGACACAAGGTTTGTCTATGGCAAGTCAAGATGAGGACTATTCTTACACAGGCTGAAGTAGATGCTGCTCTTAATAAATTCGATAACAAAGGTGGTTCCAAGTCTTGGACCGATAAGGAGAAGAGAAAAGATCGTAAAGCCTTGACTCAAATTCAACTTCCTATCAAACAATATTTTGATATCACTCCCAATCGGGTGGTAAGATGGAAAGGATCAATCAGTGCCTGGAGAGTTACTCGCGGTGCTATGTTCACGCTTATCCATCTAAATGGACAGTGGGTGCCTTCGGCGGAATTCTAGTATAACACATGTTTCCATTCAGTCATTGGTCATTCCCTGTTTGAAGCCCTGTATAGCTATGCTCCTCGTCTCCTGGCACTAGATTATGCATCTGCTTCTATTCCGGAGGTCGCGGGCTGGGCTACTGATCGCCACTGGATGGATCAATTACTGCAACACCACCTCCATCGGGCTAAGCATCACATGAAGACACAGGCGGATCAACATCACTCTGAATACACATTCTAGGTGGGCGATCTGGTGTTCCTTAAGTTGTAGCCCTATGTGCAATCTTCACTTGCGCCTCGTGCTCATCAAAAGTTGGCATATTGCTTCTTTGAACCGTTTCACGTGCTTGCCTACGTCAGTTCCATTGCATACAAATTGGAGCTACCAGATCATTCGTCCCACCCGGTGTTTCATGTATCCCAGCTGAAGAGTGCTATTGGTGTCGGGAATCAGGTAACACCTGTATTGCCATATGATTTCACTATGAAGCTGGCTCCTGAGTAGGTTCTCTAGATGCGGACCATGGCGCGCGGTCCTCATCATGTGCAGCAAACCTTGATCAACTAGAACAACCTACTCGCTCCCTCGCTACTTGGAAGATTTTGAAGCGCTGCGTCAGGAGTTTCCCCGTGCCACTACTTGGGAGCGAGCGGTGTTTCAGAGGGGGGGGGGGGGGAGGGTGTTAGCAACTCCACTGTGGACGGTCCGACAATGAAAGCAACAACCTCGCATGTTGCCGAGCCCGTGAGGAGTTCCAAGGCCAAGAAGCGCTACGCTGACAAGTGGATACACGGGTAGGCGCTTGCACGCGCATGATTGGGGCAGAGCCTCAGCATCCGAGGCGCCGCGCAAGGCAGCGCACTTGATTGCCGATTGCATAACACTTTCCTCGTTGTAATTTTCACTATTTCTTGATCTTAATATAAAGATACGCAAACCTTTTGCGTATTTGAGAAAAAAAAACCTTTGAAGAGAGAACAGAGAGGCGAGAGAGGGTATGTAAGAATTAAATTCTGTTATATTTTTCTAAAAGCACAACTCTGAAACTATCCTGCCTTTTTCTTGTGCTCTACTACCGATTTCCCTCCGCAACTACTCGGCTGCTATCAGTACGTTCCAAACTTCCAGCTTCCCACGTACCGGTGTGTCAAAACGCGCACAGATATGCAGGTAGGCGTGCAGCGTGGGAGTGTGGTGTTGAACGGAGGATGCGCTCGATGGCGCGGGTCGGTGCACGTGCCGCACCGCCACCTAACAGTCTAACACACTCGCGCTGTTACGTCGTTATATATAGTCTAGTCATCAAAACATGGGGCTACTGGAGGAGCACGTAGCAGCTCAAGAAGCAAATCAGCTCAGGCCTCTGCAAGCTCAGAGAAAAACGAAGGACATGGGGGAGGTGGTGGCACCGCGGCAGGCGACGGAGGGAGGCGCGAGCGTGAAAGGGCCGGTGGTGGTCACGGGGGCGTCGGGCTTCCTCGGCTCCTGGCTCGTCATGAAGCTTCTCCAGGCCGGCTACACTGTCCGGGCGACCGTGCGCGATCCCGGTGAGTTGTCTCGTTCGTTCGGCGTCGCAACTCGCAGGTGCGTGCAGCCTGCAGTGCGTCCGGTTCCATATAGCAAGCTACATTTTGATTTGCTCCGTGTCATGTCCTCCAGCGAACGTTGTGAAGACGAAGCCATTGCTTGACCTTCCCGGAGCAACGGAGCGCCTGTCGTTATGGAAGGCCGACCTGGCGGAGGAAGGCAGCTTCGACGACGCCATCAGGGGCTGCACCGGCGTCTTCCACGTCGCCACGCCCATGGACTTCGAATCCAAAGACCCTGAGGTAAACTAAATATTCGTGTGCATTCGTGTCCGGTCAATTTCTGCACGAGTCAACGTCACTGCATTTGCACGTACTACATGGTTGCCGTTGCAGAACGAGGTGATCAAGCCGACGGTGGAAGGGATGATGAGCATCATGCGAGCCTGCAAGGAGGCCGGCACCGTGCGCCGCATCGTCTTCACTTCCTCCGCCGGGACGGTCAACATCGAGGAGCGGCAGAGGCCCGTCTACGACCAGGACAACTGGAGCGACGTCGATTTCTGCCAACGCGTCAAGATGACCGGATGGGTACGTAGTAGCGACTTCCTCTGCTATACGCTGCGGCGCAATTCAACTGGATTTCGTTTTCGTCGGCCATGGCGACCGCGCTGACAGCAACGTTTTATGCATGTCCGGCTGGACCCGGCAGATGTACTTCGTGTCCAAATCCCTGGCGGAGAAGGCGGCCATGGCGTACGCGGCGGAGCACGGCCTGGACTTCATCAGCATCATCCCGACGCTCGTGGTCGGCCCGTTCCTGAGCGCGGGCATGCCGCCCAGCCTCATCACCGCACCGGCGCTCGTCACGGGGAACGAGCCCCACTACTCGATCCTGAAGCAGGTGCAGTTCGTCCACCTCGACGACCTCTGCGACGCCCATCTCTTCCTCTTCGAGCACCCGGCCGCCGCCGGACGCTACGTCTGCTCCTCGCACGACGCCACCATTCACGGCCTCGCCGCCATGCTCAGGGATAGGTACCCCGAGTACGACATCCCGGAGAGGTTCCCCGGGATCGAGGACGACCACCAGCCCGTGCACTTCTCGTCCAAGAAGCTCCTAGACCATGGGTTCACTTTCAAGTACACGGTGGAGGACATGTTCGACGCCGCCATCCGGACGTGCCGGGAGAAGGGCCTCATCCCCCTCGCCACGGCCGGAGCGGAGGGCTCTGCCTCAGTGCGCGTCCCCGGCGAGACGGATGTGACGATTGGCGCGCTGGTTTCTTGAGAAAAAAATTGCAGGTCCACGTCGATGCTATCAGCATCTATCCCTCCATGCGCCGCTGGCAATGCGGGAAATTCTACGTTCCGAACAAACATGGCCTCAACGTACGAAGTAAATCCGGTGGAGGCCAATTTGATGTTTAAATTCCTGTTTTTTTTTCTGGATTACGTGTTGTTTTATACCGAAACAAATGTTACTCAGCATTTTACTACAGCTTGCGGCTTGCCCTACAGTAGAGATCCTACAAATAAGCTATCCTGTAGAGGCTCTGATATAATATTATTTTTACAACTCAAAACACATCTGTTCGTAAATCCAACAGAAGTACTTATATGAAAACCATCTATGTCTAGGGAACATTATTTTTTATGCACGTTTCCTCCATCTCAGTCGCCTGAGATTGAGGAGTGTGTTCAGACGACGACTTCTTCTTCTTTCAGGTTTAGAAGGGAGGGCTTGGGGAGGTAGGTAGACACGGTGGTGGTGGCGGGTTGGCTGGCGGCGAGCTCGGTGGAGGGGGCGCCGCCGAGTGGGCGGGGCCGGACAACCAGATGGCAAGAGTTAGGGCAGGGGCGACGGCGGTGAACTTCGACGTTTCCCTTATATTTAGTGCGGCGGGGGACAACGGTCGGTAGCCCTGGTGGCGGGGACACCGCATGGGCTGGTGGAGGCGGGCAGGAGGCAAGGGCGTTTGAGAACGGGCTGGAGGAGGCAGGAGGGTGTCGACGCGAAAATCTGACCACGCAGGACACACGACAAGCCTGAGAGATTTGCTTTGGCTCGAGCAGGACAAGCCGGTTTTGAGTTCGTTGGCGTGTGCCAGTCAATTTGACCCTGCGATTGACAAGGAAAAAAAGATTATCAGGTTTAAGGTGGAGCATGTCGGTGTTGTCCCAGATAGTTCTAATGTATGCATGGCTAAAGAGCCGATGAGAAAGACTATTGACTAGAGAGTCGATATCCGACATGTTCTGGATATAAAATATCTAAGGCAAGTGCTATCGGCTATTATCAAGTGGTAATTATGTACATCTGGTAGCCGATGACCGTAAAACATGAAAGAATGCAATAAAAGGAATCATATGATTAAACACAGTTGCATTGACTGGTTGGCAGGAGTGAAATTTAGCAACATCGGCTTATTAACCAAGACAAAAACTTGACCATCATCAAAGAACCGATGTACTTGTAAAAAGAGTTAAGTCATGAAAACGTAGGCCATCGGCAATACAACCGATACAGAGAGAACTAACGTATAGCATGCAAACGGTCAACTGTTTAATACAAATAAACCTATAAACAGATTAGATCTCATATTATCACTACCAAATAGTTCAGTATTGATGCCGCGTTGGTACAGATAACAAACTAAAGCTTAATGAGTCGATAGATCTATTTATATTTCAATAAAATCATGAAAACATGCTATAAGTGAAGGCACAGGCCATCGGCTATATAGTCGGATGGGAAGCACAGCAAACGAACAAGGTCATATCTAACCATAAACGGATCCATTAACTAATGAATTCTAAGCTAACGTATAATAGATTAGAATTTACTAGCCAATAATCCTGCATATAGCCAAATAAGCCTTGAACGTGTACTATGTTTGACCAAGATTGAGATAAAACAGTCGATCTAGCAGAATCTATTGTCAAATTAAGATTTGATTGTGATATAGCACAAAAGACGACAGATTGATATGATAAGATGCCGATCTATCTCAATCTTGATCAGGTAAATTGGTGATATGCTAAAATTAGTAAAGATACTAAAGACAACAAGATCGATAATGGGTGAATCTACTTAAAACAGTAATGGATCCTTACTAATCCTTAATAGATTCAATAACTAGTGATTTGATATCTAAACTAGGCAAGAGGTCAGTATGGATGCAACCTTACTCAATCTAGATACAAATCGATAACCAACCAGAGCTTAAACCACGCTAGAGATCGGTATCAATGCAGCCTAACGAGATAAAAACACCAGTCGTGACGGTACTTTTAGCAAACTGGATATCGGTATCGATGCAACCCTGCTTACCAAAGAACTCGCCGAGATTCTACTCTACTCCAGTACTCCTACTCCTAAGGTTTTTGGCGTGAAGCCGGTTTGTATTGAGTGTGATTGATGTCATTAATACAAGGGGGTTTATATTTATACTCTAGGCTAATGACTCATGGTCAAACTACGACAATGATTCGTACAAACTTACCTAACAATAAATATCTAAAAAAGAAACATTAAGATACAAGGACTCTAATTTCCTTCACGTAGAGTCCTTGCTTATCGGAGTTGATTAAAAGTGCCTGGACTTCGCTGCAACGAGAGAATTCGGAGCATTGCTGGCTTCTCCGCATGTCAACACGCGTCGCTGGACATTTTACAAAAAAAAGTCCTCTACGTTTTAGAAAATCAATCTGTCGTCCAATATATCACTTCTACACAGTAATCGCGTTTTGCAGAAACCCCCAAACCTTTTCGGAGAGCCAACCGCAACAGCGTCCCTAGCCGTGGCGCCGCGCCCTGTGCCCCCTTCTCACTCTCCCTCTCTCTTTCTCTCTCTTCCTGCCGCCGCCGCACCACGTGCTCCCTGGCGCTCGCCATGCGCGCCTCCCTGCTCGCCTCCGTAGCACAGAGCACGTGGATGCGCCCAATTACTCGGCTACATTCGGCACACAAGCAGGGGGCGGGGGGAGGTATTCACGGACATAGCAGCTTGGGGAGCAATGCGAATTAGCGGTGCCGACATAGAGCGGAGCTCGCCTGTCTCCACGGCGCACACGCTTGTCGCCACCACCCCCATAGGCAGGCAGCCGAACTCCCCGTTCTCAATGAGAAGCAGCATCTCACCTTCCTCCAGATCCCATCGGCACCTCCTCTAGATTTGACGTGATGGTGATGACAGCTGCTTCCACCACTACCCGATTTATGTCGTGTCCATCTTGAACTTGTCGGTTTGGTAAGTGTCATCCCTCCTGCACGCAATGTGCCATCGATCCATCCATCCCTGTTCAATCCATCCATCCTCTCTTCACCTCAATTCTGATCTAGGTGCTTCGAATATGGCATGGATCTGAAGGCATGGCGTTCATCTCCGGCGAGCTGCCCCAGATGCGTCAGCGGTAGAGGAGATCATAATGTGTTCGTGAGATTATGTGGATCTTGGGACATTAATACTATATAATTTCCTCTTTGTTAGTCCTCCTCCAGCTCCCCTTCTCCATTTCCTCCGCATCTTCCCTCTCCCTTAATCTTATCCTCCTGACCTAGGTTCATCACAAGCATCGAGGTGTCCACGGGCCTCACCTGCGGAGGAGGGCTCCCATGTCCGGAGGCCCCAGGAGCGCACCCTGCGAGTGGATCCGATAGGATCCAGATGCGACGGCTACGGATCCGGCTGGCCTCCACCACTTGCGCCCAATGGCAGCGAAGAAGGTTAACGGAGGGTTCTATCCAGATTAATATGCGGTCTCCTACTCAGGTATTAAATCTATAGCTTATGGTTGGACTGCTCGCACCAGTGCTGCTACTTCCCCTTTCAGTATGAGCTATCAGCAAGCACAAATTCTGTCCTCACAATTTAATTTTGCAAATTCTTTAACTTGCATAAAAATGTATTTCCTTCTTCAGATTGGGGACGCTGCATTATCTTGAAGGACCGAAAACGGCGACCAAAGGGGGGTGAATGGGAGCCTCAAATTTCTTTCGAAACTTTCGACTACTGTCCCAAAATCAACCCCTAAAAGACACACAAACAAAAGCTACAAAAACACGAGCCACCAAGAGTTAAGAGACCCTAGAGACGTTCCTTAGATCGCTAGAAACCCAACGCTAAAGACGGAACTCGAATCGGAGACCGAACGGGCGAGAAACGGATCGGAACAGCACAGACTGCTATCTGTGTACAGCCACTACAGTACCCTACAGTACCATGGACAGTACCCTACAGTACCATGAACAGTCCACTGCAGTACCACGGACAGTCTGCTACAGTACCGTGGACAGTCCGCAGGTCAAAAATCTGAAAACAAACTCCGCGGAAACAGTTCTATTCTCGACTGAAAAACCATTGCTACAGTACCATGGGCAGTCCGGGCTTAGGGGCCAGACAGTCCGTAAGTACGGACACCGTGCAACAAAGAAAGCACAGAAAAAAAAATCTCGATTCCCGGACTGTTCGCTACAGTACTCCGGACTGTCCGCGAATCACGAATCAGCAAGAACAGAGAGCTCCGAAAAATCGCCTTCTCTCTTCGATCTTTCGATTTACGGCCAAATCTTCACCAACTGCGACGAAACTTGGTGAGCATGATCACAAGGCAGTAGGGGAGCTACCTCTAAGAGGTCATCGTCCAATTTGAAGCCAATCAATGGAAAATCGAAGGAACATGAAAATCCCCAAAAACAAACCCTGGCTCTTGATTCACCCCGATCTATGATCTCGTGAGAAATTGATGTAAATCCTTCGGTGTAAAGTCTCAACCCACGTCATTGATCAAAGCCATGCAACAAAAACGAATCAAAACGAGCTAGAAACGATGAATTGAAGGAAGAACTAGAGGGGGCAGAGAGGAGCTCGTGTAGAACAAATCAAGAACACACAAATTCCTTCAGCCACCGAACACCGAAGGACACCGGAGGATTCGGGACCTCCTTCCCTCAAAGATTCATGGTTCTTACACTAATCGGTGGATTAGTTGACCTCTCTCTCACACAAATACCTAGAGGAAGAAACCCTAAAGGAGAAAATAAAAATAGAGGAGGTGAGGGAGATGGGGGCTCCCTCATCCTATTTAACAGGGCTATTACACAATCCCAGTTTTGTCCCTGGATACAATTGAGTCAAACCACTTAGCCCAAGGGCGTTATGGTCCAACCCGGTGTCATCTTCATCCCATGGCCACCGCGCCTCCTCACTGGTAGCTTCGCCTCGACGCGAACTCCCTGATGCCGTCACATGCCATCTGTTCCTCCTCGGAACCTCTGCCCGGGTTTTGAGGCCTAAACCCATAAACCCGCCACCGATGGTTTTGAGGCCCAAACCACCAAACCGCTCGCGAGTAGCGTACTCCATACGCGTCCTCCGCCGATGGTTTTGAGGACGAAACCACCAAAACCCCAATGTCGACGCGTGTCCAACCTCCCACCAAGCATGACACCTTCGCCTTCCTCCTTGACTCAGCCCACCGACCTCCGTCAAGTGCCATGACATCATCGTCTCCATCTTGACTTGGTCGACGCCGTCTTCATCACCATGTACACTTACACTTGTCGATGTCCCAAGTGTCAGCCACCGCGGCTAGTCACTCGGCCTCTTGGTCCCTCGGTCCAAGCCTCACGTCCACCCTTCACCACTCTCGGTCCGTCGGCACGACATGTCCTCCTTGACCTTCACCTCACCGTCGACTACCGCCTCCGTGCTCCACACCTGCACACAACGAGCCAAGAGACATGCACATATAGCATTCGCCATGGTAGGGTTAGTCACCACTCAACCTACTTCGTGGATCATATTAACAATCACTCATCACAAAACGAACACACAAGGGTACTTGTCAACCTTGTGTTCGCATATCTATACCACTGTATGGCATCTGCACGCTCTGATCTTGCTGATGCAGGTGAAATAGTAATTCCAACTCCTAGGGTGAAATGTATATTGTTAAGTCCAAGATGTTGTGAAAAAAAGTCCAAGATGCCTTCCTCATGCGTGGCCCAGGTTATCTCTAACTTCAAGTGTTTGCTTTCTTTTACCATCATAAGT
Source organism: Saccharum hybrid cultivar R570 (assembly GCA_038087645.1). Taxonomy (NCBI): domain Eukaryota; kingdom Viridiplantae; phylum Streptophyta; class Magnoliopsida; order Poales; family Poaceae; genus Saccharum; species Saccharum hybrid cultivar. The sequence goes on from JAQSUU010000100.1 coordinate 3,438,488, forward strand.
GGATACTGCAGACTACCACATAAAAGTGACAGTATCTTAGTTTACAAGTATCAGATTAATGTGATTATAGAGTAATAGAATGCAGCCTGAAAGCTCTACTGACGTAAGTATCATTTCCTTGAAATATCGCTAAAGTCTAATTCTATATATTAACCTATTATTATAGTCATCAGAAATATAACATAGTTGTCAGTTGTGGTATAAGATACGCTATTATTCATACCATTAAAATTCACGCTCTAATTTCTTGTAGTTTTTAACTCTTCAATGATCTTTTTTTCAACTTTTTAGATTATTTCTTTTCTTTCCTTTGAATAATTTCATTTACCAACAAATGGTGGCACATAACAGTTTGAAATTGTATAGGGTATGCTTACTGGGGAACCAAGCATTGTTGAAGCAGCTGCCTCATTGCTTAAGGCTATTGTTACAAGGAATCCTAAAGCTATGTTTCAATTATATAGTACTGGTGCCTTTATTTTGCATTAGCGTATCCTGGTTCAAATCTCCTATCAATTGCATAGTTGTTTTTGGCCATACATAATTACATAATCGTCAAGCTTTTCATGGTGAGAGGCAGACAATGGTAGCAAAGAACAGAAGTGGGTAAAACCACATTATATTAGTTGATTGTTGTTGTGGTTCATTTCCCCTCTATGAGTGTGAAAGCCCAAGTTTGGTTTTGGTAATTAATGACACCAAGTTGCTAATGCCATGTGTTAAGTATTTTGAGTTAGGCATAAGCAACACATGTGATGAAGGTGTATGTGGCAAGGAGTGGTGGCCACAAGATCACAAAGAGATGGTGCATGGACATGAAATAACGATCATGGTGGAGATGCACATGAATTGATGATCATGGTGATCAAGCATGAGGAGATGGACATGGAACAAAGTGATCAAGGCAAAGGTATAATCATAGGGTTTACTTTTGCCGATCTAAGATGAGTAGAGAAGTGATTGACCGAGTTTAGGATTGATAGTCGACTATTAAGAGGGGCAATCACGATTAGCTCGTGAATCAAATGCTACTAGGTCATCATCTTGAGCATATGCATTAGGATCTAGTAGAGAGCTAACGTAACGCCTTAAAAATGATTGTGAAAATGCTAACACACATGCACATGGTGATATACACTTGGTGGTGTTAGCACATTTGCGAAGGCGGTAGAGTTTGAGCGGTAGAGAGGGGTTTGGGTTCCTCTCTCCCTCATGTCGGGCTTGCGAGGCGGGATTCGGCGCTTTGTGTGGAAGTGAAACGCCTATTTTCCATTGCACCAGAGGCGAGAAAAGGTGGCAAAAGTCCGGAGTGTTTATCTATGAAAAACTCTAACCGGACGCTGGACTGGACGCGATCCAGGGTGGACCTGCGCGTTCAGTCAGCTCAAGTCGAGGGCAGAGGCACATCGTGCCTAGGGTTTGTGACCGGACGCTGGTTTGGCCTGACCAGCGCATCCAGTTAGTTCACCTGGGTGCAGAGGAGAAGCGCACGCAGAGCACGTGACTAGCGTGTCCGAGGGTCCCCGGGACCAGAGCATCCGATTAGCATCGACTTGTGCGGCTTGGTGGCGTGACGCGAAGCGGATGTGGTGGCGCGTTCGGTCACGTGCGACCGAACGCGTTCGATAGCGCGAGGAGCTATCTAGACTCCGATCGGACGCCGGGTGCAGCGCGTCCGGTCAAATGGTGAAGCGCATCCGGTTACGACAATGGATCTCTCTGACGCCCATTGATGTTGTTTGTCCTGTAGTGACCGGACGCGTCCGGTCACCCTGACCGGTGCGTTCGGTCATCACGTTTTTCACTGCGTTGTCTTGTAACGGCTAGTTGCTTACCCTTTCGCTATAAATAGATGGTGGCCGGGTTTGGGGGTGTTCTCTTGACTCTTTGAACACTTGAGACACACTTTGAGCTAGAGAACACTCCCTCCACTCATCTTCTTGCTTGATTGCTAATCCTTGTGAGATTGAGTGGGATTCAAATGTATTGCATTGAGAGTTGCATCTAGTAGCACTTGATTCATCGAGTTGGCTACGATTTCTTGTTACTCTTGGGTGTTTCCCGACACCCTAGATGGCTTGGAGCTGCGGTGGTGTTGAGCTCGTGATTGGAGATTGTTTCGAGCCTCACCAAGTGATTGTGAGGGGTTCTTGAGTCTTCCCCGCGGGAGTTCACGAATTGGCTACTCTAGTGGAGCTCGTGGCTTGGAGGATCCCCATCTTGTGAGTAGATGTGTGGCACCTGCTGAGAGTTTGACTCTTGATAGTCAATTAGCTCGTGATCTATCAAGTGGGTGCATCGTCACAACGAGGAGTAGCTTACCGGTAAGCAAGTGAACCTCGGTAAAAAATCTCATGTCATCTCTTGCCGATGATTCTCTTGTGATTGTATGTGATTGATTCTTTGGATATATTTCTTCTCTACACCATCAATATAAGAATCAATTCACTTCCTCTTTACATTCTTGCACTTTACCCTATGTAGCTTGTTTAGTATACTTTGTATCACATAGGAGTAGTTAGCTTAGTGACTTAGCTTTATTGGTGTGAATTAGATATCATAGCCTTGTTCACTAGTCTTGTATAGGTGGCTTACTTAGTATAGTTGAGCTAGTGCTAGATTTAGCTACGCCATCTTTTATATTAACATTGTTGTTTAGTGAAGCTTGTAGAAAATTTAAATAGACTATTCACTCCCCTCTAGCCATTTGGACCTTATAGAGTGTTACTTTTTATATTATTGCACTAGATAGAAAAATATGACAATTCATGTATTATGCAGCATATGGGTAGTTATTTGGATATTTGGATTGGATGCTTGCCCTCTAAATACTATGGGTCTTTCTTCAAATGTATTTCGCTTTAACCAGTTACTCAAGCTATACTTCAGACTCAAATTCCTTGGTGTTGCCTTTTTATGCAGGTTGAATTGAATTAGCCACTGCACCTGGTGAAAAATATCCTAATTTTTTAAAGATCTTGATCTAAGGTTAATGTTACAAGAAGGATCCTAAACCCAACGAACGATAGAAAGTGATGATTGTAATAGTGCATATTTTAACCTTTCAAAGATCTTGATCTACATTGACAGAAATATGATGGCTGCGGTGACCATACAAGTGTACTATATATGTAGATGCTTCAAAATGTGTGTTATGTATATTTGTTGTTGTGATAGATTGATATCCTTAATTTTACGTGCTGATGCTAATGGTTACAATGACTACATGCAGTACCTTAGCCATATTTATCAGTTAGATTGATATTTATCCCTTAAATCATTGTCGTGGATAGGTTGCTTTGAATGTGTCTACTACTGGCTAGGTTGTGCTTCTATATTTGTTTTGGTCCTGTTGTTCCCAAAATGTATTTTTACTTTAGTTTTATGGCATGTGTACGAAAGATTTGTCATCTTATATGGTTATATTATATGTTTATTAGTTGCAGTTTTGCCTTACTGTCCGAGTTTTATAGAAATTAAATGTCTTGCATCTAGATTTCTAATTTATGTGTGTTGGAGATATGTGTCAGCTAGATTTTACCTCGCTGCTCAGCTGTGGTGGCTAATATTCTACTTTGACTTACAGGAAAGGAAGATATCTTTGGTGTGAACTGCTGGGCGAAGCTTGACATTGGGTGACTTCTGTTGTTTTTTGTTTGCAGCATCCTGCAACTATAGGTTCAGTTCCTTGTCTGTTGTAGCCCCCTGCAGTACGATGGTTGTGTGCTTCAGATGTAGTGACATTCTTTGTTTGATCTATTGCATTAGCATGTTGATGAGAAAGCCCTACGTGTTATATAGTATTATGAACAAAGCTTTGGTTTCAGGTTTCACTTTACTGAAACTTTCAGTTGCATGTAGGGTGTAGCTAATTTTTTATTCGGATTAAATTTTATGTGCGATCAGTTTGCTGCATTAACTATATAAACATACTCTTATAGAGAAACTTGTATTTGATTATGGAATACTAATTGATATAATTAATTTAGGAATATTAATATCAAGATTTCTCTTTTGGAGAATGAATATTATGATTGTGGTAGCTTCATTCATTCACATTTCTTTGTACTGTTGCACATTTGCACATCCTCTGATGTTTCTATAGATGCCATTGACGCCACAGTTCCTACTTTCTATAGATGCCATTGACGCCACAGTTCCTACTTTAGACTGGTTCCTAACAATTTATCTGTAAGGTCTTCTTGATCCACCCCAATGCTCTGCCCCCAGTTTAAGGAACTACATGATGTCATTGTGTACGCAACATGCATGGGCAAAACTCAACTACTATAACACATAATGTTAAGTTTTTAGGACTAACACATTTCATCTCTGCCAAAGCATATGTCACAAAAAAATTCCCTAAGACATTTATGTGATTTCTGGTGACCAGGTGATGAAGATGGTGAGAGAGGCGGAGCTCGATCTAGCTGTTTGAATTGATGTTGCTTTCCAGCTTTGCTTTGATTTTAATAAAGAATAATCAACATTGTCAATTATTCTTTAGCTGGGAAAATCTTTAGTTCCTGGTTTTGACATAATTAATCTAAGGTAATCAGCAAGCTACTACTTTCCATGCTTTTGGGGCTACATATGGGTCCATGCTTGGCTATTGAGTTCACACTTAGCAAGAGCCATACTAAGCCTATGAACTGTTTGTATCCCTTATTATGGCCCTGGGCCCTGTTGTGGGCCCTGGTGCAACAAGTTTTGTTAGACATAGTTGTGCTTGTGTGTATCTGTTACTGTTTCCTATTTCTGCACCTTGGAGTGACGTTTTCTCTACCCCTACCATTATAGCAAAACTAAGCTAATGGAGCAACGCGTGGACTAGGAAGCATGATTTTTTTTAACGATGGTGATGGTAGTAAAACTAGAATTCTCTTTTTGCCATGCAGTCAGTGTTGCACTGGATAACTTGGGAGCAAAACTTCATCATAACGCAGCAGGTATGTGCACTAAGTGAAATTTGATGAATTGACTATCTTGAATACTAATAAGGTGTGCAGTTTTGTTGTTTGGACTTGGTTGTGAGAGATCAGTGAACTTGTTGCTGCATGCCAGATGTTTACAAGGTCATAGTGTTACATTGATGACAGTAGAACCTGCAACTTGCCTAGCATGTACTTTATTTAGCTCAGATGTTCAGAGAATTAGTTTAGCTTTGTTTGTATAAGATTATGTAATTACCCACATCGATTATATAATGAACAAACATTGGTGAATGAGATTTTGTTGTCAATGAATAATATTTACCATTTAAACTTATTTAGAAAATGAACCATTATGATTTATCTCGCTATCAATGCATGAAGCAATTATTTGATCAACCTGTTGAAATTGAGGCGATGGAAGAGAAGTCACGCAAGGGCAGATGTGCTGAAATTAAGGCTGTGAAGAGAAGTCACGGCAGTCGGCAGGGCGCCCGCCAGATGTTCTAGTGAATTGGATACGTGCATGTCCTTGCTTGTTAAGCAAACGGAATATAATATTCCTAATTCACTTCGTCACGCCAATTGAGTCTACGAATACAACTCCCTTTTTGCTTCGTCACGTGCATGCTTGTCTTTCTTTTCTATTCACGTGATGAGCTCCTAGACATTAATGCTTCTCCTAAGTATATTAAACAGCATTTCCAGGCCGGTGAAGAGCTCCTGGACGTCAAACATCTCCAAATGGACGTCAAACATCTCCAAATATATTAAAGAATATTTTCCGGCTGGCTCGCAAATATCTTTTTAATCAGGAGATTTTCTTGCTTTTGACACCACCAGTTGATTCCTTCTTTTCCAGAGTAAACTTGTTAAATTTTGGTGTAAACAGAGGGAGGCAGGAGGCGAGCTGGAAGAATGGCGACATGAGGAAGAAAATGAATAGGCGTGGGTCAGCTCTGGCATTGGATCAAGATCCAACGGCTGAGATCGATCGGCTGAAAAAAATTAAAAAATCAGACACCTAAAGGATAGCATATCCTTTTTATGCTAATATACATGATATTTTTAGAATACAAAGGGTACAAATTTTGCGTTCGCATATCATAGCCACTAGTTCGAATAGATGCCCTCCCAACTGCAAGCCACAGCAAAAAAAAAAAAAAAATCCCGCAGCAACGATAAGTGCTCCTGTGGGCGGCCTGCTACTGCTGTAATCCAAATTATTGACCGTGGACAGAGTCATCAAGCGAGGAGGACAAGCAAATCCAATACGCAAATTGTGCCACTGCAGACAAGAATCACATCTGCATATGGTTGCTAAGTGCAGCTATGCCAAAGGTCTATGGAGTAGGTGGAGGGATGGAGTAGCGAACAAGGGGCTGGTAATCAGACGGGAAACATCAGGGATTGGTGGGCACACCGCAGGATCAAAGCAACAACGAGGAACGGGCAATCCTGATAGCCTATACTGTTTGGAATTTATGGGAGGAAAATAAGTGTAGACGTGTCATCGATAATAAAGCACGTTTGCGGATGGGCATATGGTCTACGAGTAGTGGTGAAAGCTCCAAGCAGGAGCCGGCCGGCGGGGGTTCGATCCCCGTCCTGCACCTGCCTCTTGTGAAGGCTGCATCAAATGGTGCTTTGAAAAATAATAATAATAATAAAGCACGCTCACAACAAGAACTTCTAGAAAACGACCCAAAATGACCTACATCTATAAAGCTAGCACATGAGGAACTGTAATCTTTGTTGTTGAACTTTTCTGTTCATTCCTCTCTGGTACTTCTCTTCTTTTGGTTCTTCTTTTCACTACTGGGACATCCATGTAATAAATAGCTACCTTTGTTTACTGCTGAATGATAACTGAAAAGGCAGAGCACCTGCCAAGTTACGCTGATCTAAGAAAAAGGGTTTCATCGATCTGCTGCAGTGGAGATCAGTCCCTACCTAGTTGGCAGACACGATTTAAGCCTTTGCTAGCATGTTGGCAGCATGATCTGCACGAGGAAGGAACGAAATGTACGGCCCAGATCTGCAGGTAGGTGCAGCGTGTGGTGTTGAGCGGAGGAACGAACCGCTGTGTGAAAACGCGCGCAGATATTGAGGTAGGTGCAGCCTGCGGTTTTGGACGGAGGATGCGCTGTTCTGCCCCCTCAAAAAAAGAAAAAAAGAAAACCGGAGGACACAACACAAAACGTAGGTGTTGTCAGTGCGGCCACCATTTAAACGCACCGCCACCTATATAACAACCTTAACACTCGCGTTGTTCCGACATTACAAATCGTCATCATTCATCAAACAGGGCTACTGGAGGAGCAGCTCAAGAAGCAAGTCAGCTCCCAGTCCTGCAAGAGCTCAGAGCAAAAAACCGAAATGGCGGAGGTGGTAGCAACGCGGGAGGCGACGATGAACGGAGGCGCGAGCGCGAAAGGGCCGGTGGTGGTCACGGGGGCGTCGGGCTTCGTCGGCTCCTGGCTCGTCATGAAGCTCCTCCAGGCCGGCTACACCGTCCGGGCGACGGCGCGCGATCCCGGTGAGTTGCATTGTCTCGTCCTGCGTCGACGTCGCAGTGCGTCCAATTCCATCCGTAGCAGCAGCCAAACTTTGATTCGCTCCGTGTCGTGTCGTGTCGTGTCGTGTCGTGTCCTCCAGCGAACGTTGACAAGACGAAGCCATTGCTGGACCTTCCCGGAGCAACGGAGCGCCTGTCCTTATGGAAAGCCGACCTGGCGGTGGAAGGCAGCTTCGACGACGCCATCAGGGGCTGCACCGGCGTCTTCCACGTCGCCACGCCCATGGACTTCGAGTCCAAAGACCCTGAGGTACGGTCAGTTTTCTGGCTCTAGCTGCACAGGTCAACGTACGCCATTGCATGCACCTGCACATATATACATAGGCCTTGTTCACTTCCCCTTCCCAACCCAAAATATTTCCTCTTCCATCCATCACATCAAATCTTTCGACGCATGCATGGAGCATTAAATGTAGATAAAAAAGATAACTAATTGCATAGTTTGTCTGTAAATGTCGGGACGAATCTTTTGAGCCTAGTTAGTCCATAATTGGATAAATTTTGCTAAATAACAACGAAAGATGCTACAGTAACTTTTCAGCTACTTTTCGCGAAGTGAACACACCCATACATACATATATGGTTTCCAATTGCAGAACGAGGTAATCAAGCCGACGGTGGAAGGGATGATAAGCATCCTGCGAGCCTGCAAGGAGGCCGGCACCGTGCGCCGCATCGTCTTCACTTCCTCCGCCGGGACGGTCAACGTCGAGGAGCGGCGGAAGCCCGTCTACGACGAGGACAGCTGGACCGACGTCGATTTCTGCCGTCGCGTCAAGATGACCGGATGGGTACGTAACGTAGCCACTTATCTGCCCTGCGGCCGTGCGAACTTCGTCGCTCGTCGGCCATGCATGCATGGCCCATATATGGCGACCGCGCTGACAACACGTTTTGTCTTGTGTCCACCCGGCAGATGTACTTCGTGTCTAAAACCCTGGCGGAGAAGGCGGCCCTGGCGTACGCGGCGGAGCACGGCCTGCACCTCATCACCATCATCCCGACGCTCGTGGTCGGCCCTTTCTTCAGCGCGGGCATGCCGCCGAGCATGATCACCGCGCTGGCGCTCGTCACGCGGAACGAGCCCCACTACTGGATCCTGAGGCAGATCCAGTTCGTCCACCTCGACGACCTCTGCGACGCCCATATCTTCCTCTTGGAGCACCCGGCCGCCTCCGGACGCTACGTCTGCTCCTCGCACGACGCCACCATACACGGCCTCGCCGCCATGCTCAGGGAAAGGTACCCCGAGTACGACATCCCGCAGAGCTTCCCTGGGATCGAGGACGACCTCCAGTCAGTGGGCATGTCGTCCAAGAAGCTCCTAGACCTTGGGTTCACTTTCAAGTACGCGACGATGGAGGACATGTACGACGGCGCCATCCAGACGTGCCGGGAGAAGGGCCTCATCCCCCTCGCCACTGCCGGAGGGGACGGATCTGCCCCAATCCGCGCACCCGGCAAGACGGATGTGACGATTGGCGCTTAGGCAACAATCGCTACGGCTCCCCGTCGATGATGCTATCAGCAGCTGTCTATCCCTTCGAGCGCCGCTGGCAATGCCCTCGACGTACGAAGTAAATTCGGTGTAGACCAATTTGATGTTTCAATTCCTTTTTTTCCCCTGCATTATTACGTGTTGTTTTATACGTGTGCTAGCCCCTACAGTAGAGATCCTACAAATAAGCTATCTGTAGAGGCTCTGGTGTAATATTGTTTTGCATTATTTGGATTTTGTACCATTTTCAGGAATAATGGGTTTGGTCCAATAGAAATTTAGAAATTAATACGAAGAAATCTCGAAGGCACGTCCATATGAGCAAGAGAGGGGGATGTGAACCTTTAGTCCCACATTGCTTAGGGAAGTGGGGGTAGACAACCTATGCTTGAAGTATATAGTGATTCAAACTGGATATGTGATATTGATGAACACCACAAGTCGGTATATTTTTACTCTTTGAGGTGGCACAGTGTCAACCATGGAGGCAAAACTTACTGCTTTGGATACAGCTTCTGCAGAGGCAAAATGGCTGCGTGAGTTCTTGTTGGACTTGCCGGTGGTTGAAAAACAAATATCGGCTATCATTATGAACTGTAATAACCAAATGGTGATTACTAAGGTGTACAATGCTAAGGATAATGCAAAGTCAACAAGACACGTAAAAGCCGCTCGAAGTCTGTCAGAAAATTGAGAAACTCCGGAGTAATAGCTATGACTTGTGTTTAAACAGATAAAAAAACCTGATAGATCCCTTTACAAAAGGGCTATCATGAAATATGATAGAAAACGCATCCAAGGAGATGGGTATGAGACCCATGTAAGTTTACAGTAGTAGTAACCTAACCTTTTTTGATCGAAGCTCCCGTGACTAAGGATCTGGGAAGAATAAGCTATTAGTAAACTGAGCTATAACCCTCTCGAAGTGAAGATGTAATACTCTCAGAGTTATGAGGCGCTATAAGGCAACTTGGTGAATGCCTTAATGTGTTCTATTCTCTTTAACAAGCGAAGGTGCTGTCCTATAGAGAATTCTTGAAAAGCATATTTGTTGAGGCTGACTGTATAACGTCGCAGTCTATGAGACTTGGGTGATCTCTAGTAAGTTCTTGAACAGACCAGGGAATACGACGTATATGCTCCACATACGGAGAAGTATACTAGCAGCTAGATACTAGTTTGACTTTAAGTGAAACTCGTTCACATAAAACATGCGAATTCAAACCGTAGTCCATTGTTCAAGTTGTGGATGAGCGTAGTTTTAAGTTCTAGGTGGAAGTTCAACTAACAGTCTCTGCTAAAACACTAGTATATCAAACAGTAGCGATAACATGAAATTTTTAAATGGGCATTTGAGATCTAGTGGGGGATTGTTATAATAAATAGTTTAGAAATTCAAAATTTCTCATGAAGAAATCTCAAAGACTCAATCATGTGAGCAAGAGAGAAGTGGGAACATTTAGTCCCACCATGCTTGGGGAAGTGGATTTAGCCATGCTTAAATATGGAAGTCATCTCCACGTCCTCAAGTCTAGTGTGAAGAGGAGAAAAGGAAGCCCACATGCGCCGCTCGTCTCACCTGATGGGGTGGGGCGAAGGGCGCGGACGCGCGGCTCCTGTGTGAATGGTCTACCTAAATTCAGTTGGCCTTTTTTACAGTTTTGGTTTTAGGTTACTTGGCCTTTAAGTTTGCAGATATGAGTCCTAAACGGTTTATATCATGATCGCGACACGAGATTGGATTGGACAGACCTATATAAACAGCTTATCGGCCACGCCAAAATGTATCCAATCGGAGCTAGGGATTTTGCCTCTTTTCACTGCTGCCGTATAATGTTGGTTCTCAAATTATTGTTCCCGTGAATTCATTCCATCTCCCTAAAGTAGCTACTAGTATTTTTGAAGATGATCAAATCTTGCATTCTTCTGATTCCGAATCTGCATGCAAGATTCCGGAACAAGCTTCTAAGAAATTTGGATCTCTATTTATTTCTGATAATGGCAAGTTGGTTGGTCTAGAAGGTAGGTAGTTGCAACCAATATTGACTTGTCTGATGTTTCAATTAATAATGGTTCACCCAAGGAAATATTGGAGGAAGAGACTGTCTTGTATCATGACGATTCTCATATTGCTGACGTAAGGGCAATGGACAAAACATGCTTGTTGCTACCCAATGTAAGTCTGAAGATAATGATGCTTATGATGATCAGATGAAGGAAGATGCTAGAATTGTGTCAAAGCCCATGGCTCCACAAGATTCAACTATTATTTTTAAGAACAATTCCATTGTGTCAAACATTTCTACTTCAATTGATTTATCAAAAAGGAAAATATGAGAGATCAGCCTTTTATGAAGCTCGGCGATTTTTATATTGATTTGAATCACGTCAAGGAGGTGGAGGATCTTCAATAATCGAAGAGTGGTCGTAGGTGAGCCCACCCCAGGCAAATCCACTTATTGTTATCTTGCTCCTGGTCAAAGCTCCCGTACCTGCTCCTTTCCGTGGGCTTTTTTTCTGCTTTGACTTGTTCCTTATCTTACTTTCAGGAAGTCGTCCTTGACGAGGGAGGCAGCCCCTTGATAGCTGGCCCTTGTTTAGATTGAAGAAAATTTCAACCCGATGAATAGTATCACTTTCGTCTTATTTGGCAAATATTGTCCAATCATGGACCAACTAGGCTCAAAAGATTCATCTCGTGATTTCCAACTAAACTGTGTAATTAGTTATTTTTTTACCTACATTTAATACTCCATGCAAGCGGTTAAAAATTGATGTGATGGAGAGAGAGTGAAAAAACTTGGAACTTTGAGGCAAACTAAACAAGGCGCTGGTCTTCGTTGCCAATGAGAAAGAAAGGCTCCTGCTGTGTGCTTAGTCTAGCCTTGCAAGCAACCTTTTCCTACCAGAGGACTACCATATACCGATCCTTGCTGTTACCGCAAATCGATCAATTCGTTACTTTTCATCGGAAGAAGTAGCACGCAACTTGGAAAGAACTCTGATGCTCCTTTTTTTCTTAATGATGCAACTAATGTGTGAAGTAGATAGATAAGTAGAGTTGCTTTTCGCTTTGTTAACTTACGTAAGGTTGTGTAAGATATAGCATCCTGCCAAGTAAGCTAATTTTTGAAGGAATTAATTTTCGGAAGAAACATGATAAGATCAAGGAGGCGTCAAATATATCCGTGCAGATTGTCTCTATGCGTGAGGGACCAACTTGATTTGCATTGTGGCTGGATATTTTAATATACTAGCAAATATGCACGTGCGTGTCGCACGTGTCTGTCTATGAAAAAAAATCATATATCATATGTTCACTAAAAGGATAAAAATGTTAGCTTAGGCCTTATAATAAGCATAGAAACTAATAGTAATGATCAAATCATATTAATTTATTAACATTGTAATATATCAAATCCTGGTATAATGAATGGTTAAAATTCACATAAAAATTGCAAGCTGTGTATTACCCTTGATTATAATCGTTTTTTTTCTTTCTGAATGCAAACTATTGAGTCAACAAAACATATCTCTTATACATAACCTTGCACGTTCAACACAGTTCAAATTATCATTACTTTGAACCGCTGTCGTATCTACGATATTCTCTCTGTAGCTTGATGAACAACAACTCACACAACATCACCTTGATGACCGAACACATTACATCAATGTCGTCGTTGGACATATATACGAGGGGTTTTGTTATGGTACACTAAAAAAATTGTGGACCGTCGATCTAAGTGTGGATATAATAAACATATTACCTCAATAAGAGAAATATATTTTTTATTTTGAGAAATAGAAAATTAAGCAAAATTTTAGGTAAAATGTTTATCAATTAGATTTAACATGCATGCAAGCAAACACGTGACCGCATGACTTTGTATGGATGATTCCTGACATGACTTGTAACATTTTTTAATCAAAATTAGTCTATTAGGAGTCGTAACTTGCCTCAACGTTAATTGTATCAAGACATTTAGTTGTATTTTTTCTACAACGTGACAAATGTAGATGTGTATTTTAATTATTTATATATATTGGAACTTGAACACGTTGACAATGGAAACATAACATGTTGGTATTTAAAATTTTTGTATTTATTTTCAGTATCCCAATATGATTGTACCTGTACGTGCCAGGTCTGGCATGGTTCTAGGCACGACACCGCTTGCCTTGCGCGCCGTGCATTAAGGACACCTATGGCATTCGTGACGGACGAGGACTCGTGAGCCAATCTGAATCTTTTCTTTACGTATCGCGCTAGGAGTCTTACATCTTACACATGTAAGATCTCAGATGACGGATGACTCAAATAACACGACGTCTAGATCCAACGGTTACTATAGAGGGAAAGCGTCCCTAAAAAACTCGCTCTTTTATAGTAGGATATGTAGGTATTTGCCGGCATTAGTATTAATTAGCTTTATTTTAATTCATATGGGTTGGGCTGAGTCACGCACGTGTTAGACTCTGGTTGCGTCGTGGTCGAGTCAAAGTCTGTGTGCCTGCGTGCACATATATGGCCTATGGTTCACCTTGTAACGTTTTAGATTGGATTTTATTCATGGAGTTGTTTCTCATCGAGCCGCTGCTCGTGAAACTCTAGTTGTTTCTTATCAAGCCGCTGCTTGTCCTCATCTGTTGGTATCGGCTTCTGGGTTGCTCACGGTGCATATGGAATTTTTTTTCATTGGCTGATTATAGTCTTGCCAATAAAGATATTAAACATGTGCAACAACTTTATGGACGTTCATCTCCGGTTGAGTACTATGATTGGGAAGATGACATGGAGAAATTTTTATGGGGTCATGGACTTAATTCATCTATGCAGCTGTTCTATGCAAGACAGACATTTTCTGGAGGTGTTTTGTCATGGTGGCGTGAGTTACCAAAAGGACACATGATGAGAGGTGAAGAACCTTGCAGGTAATGGGACGGTATGAAAGATGTATTACAACGCCGCTTTGGGTAATGGTATAAAATTTCTGGATACCAAGCCAATTGTGCCTTCATCATGGAGTGATGTGTCATTGGAGATGCGTACCTTCCTATTCTAATTCTTATGAGAAGAAGTTGGGTTCTGGTGCTCGATATAGCAAGCTTATGTATACTGAAACTTCTTCATCTCCTAAGACCTATCAGAAGAACAATGCTGATCCACATAAATATAAATTTGAGATGAAAAGTGTTTGCTATAAAGGCGACAAAGGAGCCTGTTCAGAAGGTTGATAGTTCCAAGAGAACGACTGATTCCCAGTTGTTTGTGAAGACTGAAGTGTCCGGGGCATACATCTATAGATGGGAGTGTAGATTTTTCTTTAACATCTGGGTTGCATACTGGTGCTTCCTCTTGTGATACTAAGTCTGAAATTAAAATTGATGGTACGAATGATGCATCAGATGGCTTATCTATGATTGCACGAGATGTACATAGTGATGGTACTGCTGTTATGGTGAAGGGGCAGCGGTCTAATATATTTCAATCCGAATACAAAATTCAAGACAAGGTATGCAAATTGATTATTGATGGTGGGAGTTTTGCTAATGTTATTGGTTCAGACTTGGTTCATGCTTTATCTTTGTCTATGCGGAGGCTTACAACACCGCGTTATATGCAATGGATAAATCAAAGTGGTACACTGAAAATTACTCATAAGGCTAGAATTGAATTTTCAGTTGGCAATTATGTGGATACTGTGGATTGTGATATTGCACCATTGAGTGCATGTCATTTATTATTGGTCGTCCATGACAGTTTGATCTTGATGCTACTCATGGTGGTCGTTCTAATACTTATTCGTTTATGCACAATGGAGTTCATCATGTGCTCAAACCGATGCTGGATAGTGCTATTAAGGCTGAGGTTTTTGCTCCTGTGAAAGTGAAGAAAAAGGCTACTGAAAATATTCCAAAGCCGAGGACGGCTTTGCTTCAAGTGAGTCTATCTGATGTGAATGTTGGTTCTCAAATTATTGTTCCTGCGAATTCATGCCATCTCCCTAAAGTAGCTACTAGTATTTTTCAAGATGATCAAATCTTGCATTCTTCTGATTCCGAATCTGCATGCAAGATTCCAGAACAAGTGTAACAACCCAGAATTTCCAGGAACCAAAAATCACAACTGCAAATTTTTTTTTCTAAAAATAAACCTATGTTTAGTGAGGTGTCATATAGGAAACCTAACCTAGTTGCACAAGTAGCACCTAAAATAGCTAACTACATCTTTGCATTTAACCAAACATGCTTGAGTTGGATTTTATGTTCTTTAAATTGAATTAAAAGCAACAACATCTCTTGAATTAATTGCTTAAGTAAATAAATGTAGAAATATAAACCTATCAAATAGTTGGGAACCAAAAATAT
Source organism: Saccharum hybrid cultivar R570 (assembly GCA_038087645.1). Classification (NCBI taxonomy): domain Eukaryota; kingdom Viridiplantae; phylum Streptophyta; class Magnoliopsida; order Poales; family Poaceae; genus Saccharum; species Saccharum hybrid cultivar. The sequence continues at coordinate 3,453,867 of JAQSUU010000100.1, forward strand.
ATTTAGGAGGACCACTATGTTATACAAATGTGGGCAATATGCATTCTCACATACAAATGCATGGCATATTTAAAATGGAGAAAATACATAATAGAAAAGCTTTTTGAATAAATCAGAAAAAGGGAAATGAACCTCCTTCGGCCTACCCCGCCATCTGGCCCAGCCCAACTCGCGTGCCCGATCCCGTTCACGCGCACGTCCGCGCGTGGGCCGGCCCAGCAAAGTCGCTGCGGCCTCGGCCGCATTGCCGATGCTACGCAGGAGAAGCCGCACCCCTGCGTCACCGACAGCTGGACCCCGCTGCTCTCACTCACTGATGGGCGGGACCCGCCTTCATCCCCTTCCTCCCGCCCGACCGAATCCCCTGCTTCGAACGGAAACAGAGGCAGCGAGGGGACAGGGTCACGCCCCGCGCGAGGGAGAGATTCCCTCGGTTCCCTTTGCCCCCTCTACCAGCCGTGCGCGCCAAGCCACAATCTCGGTCCCGCACGCCAGTCGCTTGCGTTCGCCAAACACGCACCGCGCGCGTGAAGCCGAAGCCGCCATGGCCACGAAATCGGCTGCCACCGCCTGACACAGTCTGACACCGCCAACCGTCTGTGGTATTCGATTTTTGGCATCTCCAATTAGAATCACGCCTCTTCTAATCGCCCTAGCACCAGCCAAGGTAGCATATCGACCCTCTGTGCCTTCCGATTGCCATCGCACCGTCCGCCTTGCCATGGGCGAGCGCGGAGTATAAAGCTCCACCTCGTGCCGTGCCCAAGCCCCTTCCAATCCTTTCGCCACCACCCTGGTGGTACCACCGCACACACTACATCTCAAGGAGGGAAGGGAAGGAAGGGAGAAGTCGCAAGGAAGAACCGGGACCGCGGAGGGGCACCGTCTGAGCTCGTCAGAGACGAAGGCGGCGCTGCTTGTTTCCTCCTTCACCACGGGACTGCACGGCATGGCCACCGTTCGACACCGCACCAACTCGCCCTGCACCGATATCCTTTCGCCATCTCCACCTACGGTGAGCTCACCATCTCACCTCGCTCACCGCCGGTTGTGCTTGGCATAGAACCGTCTCGCCAGCTAGTACCGTGGATCATCTAGGAAAGATCCGTGACCCTCACGCTTTGATCGCTCGCTCACGCACACATGGTGCGCACACTCGTTGGCCTGGCCGAGCCACAGGGTTTGGAATTGCCGTGACACGCCACTGCACCGCGCACAGTCACCATGGCCACACCCTGCCATGGCGAGGTCTCGCTCTTGGTATGCTGGGCAATAGAGGAAGGGAGAAGAGACGCACAAGGTCATGTACACGCCCGCACTTACATACCAGAACCAAGCACCGCGGTACCGAGCGCCAGGAGCGCGGGCACACGCCACCGCGAGCACGTCCAGAGCGCGCTCGCCATGGCCAGCGCGCGGCCATGGCGAGGTCGTTTCCTCCGAATCAAGCCGGTAGAGAAGAAAGGGAGGAGCTAGATCGTTTTGCCTTGGGAAGGAGCGCGCTGTGCTCGGCAACGAGGGAAAGGAGAGCCACCGAGGGAGTAGCTCGCAACCGCCATGCCGACGGCGGCGTGCTTGGGAGCGCGGTTGAGAAGCATGGGAGGGAGAGGAGCTGCTGTCCGCTAGTCCATGCACCTGGTGCACCTGGACCGAGAGAAAGAGAAGGCAGGTGAACTCGGTCCACCACGGATCGAGTCTACGGTTCATAGTCCCGCTCTCACACGTCCACCGTGAGCCACACCCCGTAGACGTGAGCCCGATCCAAAACCTAGTAAGCAACGTGGCAGAACCAGCGCTTGCCACGTGGTGGGCCCGGCCCGGCCCAAATCCGGCCCAGCCCAGGCCCAACCAAGCCCGATCGCGGCCCGGTTACCGTTGACCGTTGACCAGTCAACGGGACCCACATGTCAGTGACTCTCTCTGTTTCGGCCAATCAGAGTTTGACACGTGTCACTGTCGGTTTTTCTTTTTCTTTTTCTTTTCCAGAAAATCATTTAACCTTTAGAAATTCATAACTAATTCATTTTAACTCAGAAAAATACCAAACCAGTTTCTAATTTTTTCTAAAAATGAGCTCTACATCTTAGGCTTGTGTTTGAGTGCATTTAGATCTTTTGAATTTCTGTTGCTTCTTTGTGCACCTCTTTTGGAGTCGTTAAATGCGACTCTACGTTACGTTTAACAGAGCCGGAGGACTGCCGACTGAGGAGTACGACCCCGACTACAGCGAGGACTTAGGTGATGACCTGCCAGGTGCCACGCCCCACCCATCTCCGTAGAACCTATTACGCATGCAAATATAGAATTGCTAGCGCTTTACTTTTTGTGAAATAATATGATGACAGGCTGCATGGTAGATGCTTTACTTTGAGCCCTTTTACCTTGTCGTAACCTTACTCCTGCTCACCCTGCTATTAGGCTATATGCTCGCATGTTACATATTACTGCTTTTACTCTTACTCGCATTATATCTGTGATGTGATGCCGGTGAGTGAGAGGCATATATGTATAAGGCACGTAGTGCCGAAAACTTGATAAACCTGATTAAGAACTGGGGAGATCTTGGCGTGCGTCTTGGGTGAGTGGTGAGGGTTGAGTCGATTGGACAGGATCCTACGACGAGTCTTTGGGGCAAGTCTTGCTGGAGGGGTGCGACCTGGGCATCCCTCATGAGAGATACCTGTGGCGGGTATATTGGGAGGTGAACTGGGGTGTTGGTTATCCCTGGTAGAGGTGCTGTCGTGGCACGAGAAATACGGTGTTTCCTCTTGAGAAGATATCTTGTCTGGTCCCCCTAAGGATTGGTATGTCTTGAGAACCGGAACCATGGGACCTTCGTGCACACCACTCGCTCCCGATGGGCGGGAGACGATTACCCGACTGACTAGGGTGGTACCACTACTACTAGGTTGGAAGGTGATAGTGTAGGGAGGTACGGGCATGGGGACCCACACCCTCCTAAGACAGCGTAGTGACCTTGGGGGCCCGGTACTACGTCTCACAGTCTCAGCGTTTCGGTGGACACCGGGGTGGCCCAGGGCTGAGTGGTAGGGTGGTACTGTACCGGTTGGAAGGCAGTTGGAATTAGCCTAGACGAGCCGGATCGTCGAGGATGGCGATCTTGTGGATTACCAGGTGTACACGCTCTGCAGAGTTGATCGATCTATACGTATAGCTGCGTCCGCGGATATGGACATTCCCATGACCTACGCTTCACTTGATTAGAGAGAGGAGTCCTTTCTACCTTTTCCCGGGTTCTGTGTTGGATTTCTGGCTTTGGCCGTTGAGACGAGATCTGAGCGGGAGTCAATCTCGTCGCCTAGAGAGGGAGTGAGATGAGATGTGTTGTGTGTGATGGGTTTGGGAAAAATGTGTGACTAAGATGGGTTAAAAATTGATGAATATCTTATTATTAAAATATTAACTACTTGCATAGGAAAACCACAGCCTAAATAGGTCTCTTTCTACTTCCCTCAATGCATTCCACTTTCCACAAAGCATTGCAAGCATAGGGTGGGTGATGCGTGGCCAGTACCAAGTGTACTGATAGATTTTTGACAGGTTCCGAGCCCGAGTACGACTACGAGGGCGATGATTGGGAGAATTAGAGGGTCTGTTCTACGCTCAAGCTGGTTCCAGAAGATCGTTTTCCGCTGCTATCTACATCGGATGCTGTTCCGGATGCTTGTGTGAGTGTGTTCCGCCCTGCGTGGCGAAGAGAATAAATTATGTAAAACTCTCTATTGTACTCTGATATTCGTGCATGACTTATGTATCACTGAGATTTGGGTAAATTGACGGAATGTTTCGTCATTTTACACTTCGTTTCTGTGGATTTTCCTTCGTGGAAATCAAGGACGTTTCAACAAGCTTCTAACAAATTTGGTTCTCTCTCTATTTCTGATAATGGCAAGTTGGTTGGTCTAGAAGGTATGCTAGTTGCAACCAAGATTGACTTGTCTGATGTTTCAAATAATAGTGGTTGACCCAAGGAAATATTGGAGGAAGAGACTGTCTTTTATCATGACAATTCTCATATTGCTGACGTGAAGGGCAATGGACAAAACATGCTTGTTGCTACCCAATGTAAGTCTGAAGATAATGATGCTTACGATGATCAGATAAAGGAAGATGCTAGAATTGTGTCAAAGCCGAAGGCGGCTTTGTTTAAAGGAGAGGATGATGAGCCCATGGCTCCTCAAGATTCAACTATTATTTTTAAGAAGAATTCCATTGTGTCAAACATTTCTACTTCAATTGATCTATCAAAAAGGGAAATATGAAAGATCAGCCTTTTATGAAGCTCGGTGATTTTTATATTGGTCCGAATCACGTCAAGGAGGTGGAGGATAGCATCCTGCCAAGTAAGCTAATTTTTGAGGATAGCATCCTGACAAGTAAGCTAATTTTTTAAGGAATTAATTTTCGGAAGAAACATGGTAAGATCAAGGAGGCGTCAAATATATGTGTGCAGATTGTCTCCATGCGTGGGGACCAACTTGATTTGCATTGTGGCTGAATATTTTAATATATAGTTAGGTATTTGCCGGCATTAGTACTAATTAGCTTTATTTTAATTCATATGGGTCGGGCTGAGTCACGCACGTGTTAGACTCTGGTTGCGTCTTGGTCAAGTCCAAGTTCCTGTGCCTGCGTGCACATATGTGGCATATGGTTAGCCTTCTAACGTTTTAGATTGGATTTTATTCGTGGAGTTATTCCTCATCGAGCCGCTGCTCGAGAAACTCTAGTGGGTGTCTCCGGATCCTCGTGGATTTGTGGGATCGTGGTTCGTCATGTCTACGGGTGGAAGGATTTTCTAGGGTTTGGATCACATCTAATTGTAAGCCGTTCCCTCTGTCTATCATTGCTATCGTTTCAGTTTCTTTAATCAGAAGAAAATATTTGGTGCTGCCGAGACATCTGGATATCAAATTTGTGGTTTGTGCTGTTGCATCTATTGCTTTGTGTCGCTGCTCCTATCTTATTCTTAATGCTGTGATTGATTACACGGAGATTATTTACTGTGTCGTTGAGGAGCACTACTGCTATTTATTCAACCGAATCATTGCTTTGAGTTTGAATCTGAGATTTGGTGCTTGTGCTTGAACGTGATTGATACAGACGTTGCCAGCAAGTACCTTCGGCACAAGCTAGTTATTTCTGTGTTTCATTGATCGAACAAGAGCACACATTATTTTACTCCGGAGTATTTTAATTAGAGATAAAATATTTAGAAGACTTGAACTACTGCCGGAAAACAACTATTAGTACAGTGAAAGATTGGGCAATTTTATTGGACATAGTAGGCGCGTCCTCATCACTCTCCATCCCGAGCGTCTACGTGCACCGGTGATCGGGAGAGCAGGTCTCCAAAATCCTCGTCCTTGCGATCCTGCACCGGGAGAGGACGAATAAAGTTTTTGGGAAGCGCTCTTCGCGTGACTGCTCGTAGCTTCCATGATGGGTCGTCGTCATCCAAGTCAAGCGGTGCTACGTCGTCAATTGCTCCGAACTCTTCCTCCAATACTCATTGACGACTTGGTACTACAATCAACAACAGTGTCTCCACCACCAGCTCTACAGACGAAGGTACACAGTGATCCAATATCATTGTTCATGCTGTTTAATCTAAGTAGTATGCGAGCAATGCTTATACTAGTACATCTATTCATGTTGTTTAATTTAACTAGTATGTGAGCAATGCTCATACAAGTATTTGTTTTCATGCTGTTTAATTTAACTAGTATGTAAGCAGTGCTTATACTAGTATACGAGATTGTCATTGATTTATTTCTGGTTTAATTTGGAAATTGCCTACTTTCTCAACACCATTACAATTCAACTTTTAGAAATTATCGTTACTATTTAGCTATTCTAAAGCCTACCATTACAATTATTTATTCCTTTGAAATATGCCATGGTATCGTTCGGAAAGGCCTTAGGCCCGGCTGTAGTACTCGATGACGATGTCATGGCATGTCCATATAGACAAAACTACCCCTCTACATTTCTCTCCCTTTAGCTCACTGACATGTGGACCCTATTAGCAATGTTTTCCTAAACGCTAAATGGTAAACAGTCGATCACCCTTCATTTAGCGTTTAGACCGTTTAAACGGAGTTAAACGGCCTAAACGGTTTTGTACCATAGCAATAAAATATACATATTTATGTAGGTAAAAATAAAATTTGCTAGAATCCATACATATTTACATATGTAAAAATCAAATATTCTACCAAATAATCTTGTTGGAAGAAATCTAAATCCCACAACACTTCATATAATTACAATGTTAATTAGTTTCATGTTGATTGTGATAGACGTAGTCCTTTAATTCACTTAATTATGGATTAAATAGTTGTTTAGCTCATTTAATCACGTTTAATCTGATTTTGTTTAGACCGTTTAGACGGGACTGAACGGTTTAAACAGTTTTAAACGGCCTAACTGTTTAATTCACCGTTTAGGGCCTAAACAATACGACTGACTTCTGTTTACTATTTAAACGGTGTTTAAACGGACTAAACGACCGTTTAGGCGAACAGTGCCTATTAGTCATCTTCTTCCTCATTCTTTCCCATCTCTTCTCCATGACAGCAATGTCCTGCTCCTACTGATGCCACTATTGGTCGCCGACCCTACTGGCCTGCTCCCCTACACACATCGCCATTGGTCGCCGACCCGCACGTGTGCTGCCGACCCAACCCCCACACCTACGCCATTAGACCTGTCAGTGTTCTGTGGACCGACCAGTAAATTTAGCGCCGCGCTGCTCAAGAGAGTCGATGGTGGCACCTGAGACAAAGAATTATACTGATTTGGGACGAAGCCCTACGTCTACTGTGGAGATGTGCGAGTTTGTGTTCCTCTGTTCAAGTGCTCCAAAGGCTTACAACTGGAGGTTCGTAAGCTAGGGTTCTACAGGGAGAAAGGTTTCAAGGTAGGAGGATTTGATTGTTCTGAAGGAAGGCTTGGCTCCCTTTATATAGTCGTGGGGGCCGAGCAATAACTCGAGAGTAGAAGGGTTCTCCCGACCTGAGTGGTCGAGAGCCCAAGGGGAGGGAGAAGCTGGTGAGCTCGGTCGGTGGGCCCTCCATGTCTTGTCCTTGCTCTTGTGGACACGTCCGAGAATGGTCGCCGGGTTCTTGCTCCTCTCATCAAGGCATGACGCGTCGTGGCGGCACTGCGCCGGTCCTAGGATGTTGTGGTGGCACTGTTTGAGTGGTAGTTGTTCACCAACTACCACTACTGCAGGATTTCTTTTAGGTGGCGTTGCCCTTTTTTAATGGAGGCGGGCATCCATTTTGCCCACCTCCGTTATTCCTAGCCAGGCTCACCCGCCGAGCGACCGCCTCAATTAATATTTAACGAAGGCAGTCGCCTTAAGGTGACCGTCTCAGTTAATCACCTATTAACCGAGGCGGTTGTCTTACATCAACCGCCTCTGTTAACTAATTAATCGAGGTGGGCCACGAAATGCAACCGCCTCGGATAATAGGCAATAACCAAGGCGGTCAACTTAAGTCGACCGCCTCCATTAAGCCATTAACCGAGGTGGGCGGCATATTTCAACCGACCCTGTTAATATATTATTAACGGAGGCATTAATAGTTATTAATAGAGGCGGTCATACTTAATTTGCCCACCTCCATTATTCCTGTGGCTATAAATAGCGCCTAGCCGCACCCCCCCTTCTTCTTCCTTGCGGCTCCTCTTCCAATTTTTTGGGTTTTGAGCTCCAAAACCCTAAAAATTGAGCAAATTTTAAGGAGAGAAGTTTTGCCCTAGGATTTGTTGAATGAGGACACTACAAGAGGTAGATACATGCTCTCCCATCCTCATTCCTCTCTTCTTCATCATTTGGGGCTCTAGATCTAGATCCACCTTTTCATGGAGGAGAGAGAAAACTACTATTTCTTTAGGTCTAGATCCATTCTTCTTTGCTGCTATTTCTTTCTAATACTGCTTTTTCGCTGCTTGTACGTGTAAGGTTCGCAGGTATGGATAGGTCCGAGTGGATGTACCGGTGGTCGAGACTAGAACCGCAGTACCTGGTTCATGTGAGGAGGTTTGTTGCCGCTATGAAAACTCATCATGAGAGTCTAAATCAGATGACAACCATATGTCCGTGTTCTCACTATATGAACATGAGAGCTCACGAAGATAGCGTGGTGCAATCTCACTTAATTAGGTTTGGTTTCATCAAGGATTACACGGTATAGACTTTTCACGGTGAAAAGTAGATGCGAGTGGCACTGGTGCATTTGGAGGAAACTCCTCGTCGTCGATAATGGTCAATGTAGACCATGTAGGACAACCTGGCTCATCAGCAGCAGCAACAGCAGTAGTCGATGATAATGTTGATTGTGATTACATCACGGTGGAGGACTTACTCCAAGACATGGCCGAGGATGATGGTGGGGGTGGCGATGGGGATGGTGAGGAGGCTACTATGGGGGACCCTGGGGATGTAGAGCTTTTTGAGCAAATAGCTAACCGCCTCGACCATGATGACATTCTGTTTGGGAGCCCGAGGTGGCTAGAGAATTTAAGAGAGATGAAGGAGGCGGCAATTGATCCGCTCTATAAGGACTGTTCGAAGAAGTGGATGGCACTACGTTTTAACCTCTAGATGTTGATGTTGAAGGCTTGGCATGGCTGGTCCGACAGTAGCTTCAATGAGCTCTTAAATATCCTTGCTTCCACATACCCAAAGGATAACAAGGTGCCCGCCAATACCTATCGGGCGAAGAAGCTGATCCGACTAGTGGCACTGAAACTTAAAAAGTTTGATGCCTGCCCTAACCAATGTATCCTGTATCGGGGCCAGTATCAAAGCTTGGAGAGTTGTCTAAACTACAGTGCGAGTTGATACAAGAGGAATGCTGGTTGTCACGTGGATGCGAACGACGAGGGAGCCTAGCTTGGGTGGGCCAAAGAAGAAGGGGGCCAAGAAGAAAAGTGCAAAGCAGATCTCGTCTCAACAGGATGAGGAAGAAGAGGGTTACACGCAGAGAAAAAGTCATGCCCTGTCGATGTGGTACCTGCCTGTCATTGATCGCTTGTGGGCTATATTCGGGAACCCTGAGGATGCCCAACTAATGTCAAGGCATGCATCTGGTGTGATCACACAAAGGACGATGGCAAGCTGTGTCACCCTTTTGATGGCCAGTAGTGGAAGTGTTTCAATATCACGTTCTCAGAGTTTGGCAAAGAGGCGAAGAACATTAGGTTCGCGCTGAGTACCGACGGGATAAACCTGTTCGGTGACCTTAGCAGCTCGCACAGCACTTGGCCAGTCATCCTCACCATCTACAACCTGCCTCCCTAGATGTGTTAGAAGCACAGGTACCTTTTGCTGACCATGCTTATTTCTGGACCGAGGCAGCTCGACAATGATATAGACGTGTTCCTAGAGCCGCTCATGGTGGACATGAAGATACTGTGGGAGAAAGGGGTTGAGATGATGGATGCGTCCCTAAGGAAGAAGTTCACTTTAAAAGCCATCATCTTTTTTACTATCACCGATTACCCTGGTCTTTTTTTCACTGTGGAGCAGATCAAAGGGAAGACCGGTTGTGTAGTTTGCATCGACGATACCTGCTACACTTACCTTAAGGGATCCAACAAGATGGTATACATGAGGCACTCGCCTTGGGCATTCGGTTAACCGAAACCGATCGGTTCGGTTTCTTGGTTATTTGCGAAATTCGGTTAGTAGCAAACTGGGAATCGATCGGTTAGTTAAAAAATCAAGAACTGAGGAATTTCGGTCTCGGTTAGTTTGGTTCGATTTTGGTTCTAACCGAGCCAGAGATTTCAGCAATGAAACACATGGAAAAAAATCCAAAAATCATGCCCACCTTCAGCAGAAAAAGAATGCAAAAAAATCACTCCAGATCCGGTCCTCCTCGGTGTGCGGAGAGCAGTCAACCCTCGGCCCTAGATCCAGGTAGGCAGCAACAGTTGTGAAGAGGACTCTAGGCCGGCGATGTCGGTGTCGGACTCTAGGTAAGCGGCGGCGGTGGCGGAGAAGCCTCTAAGCAGGCACAAGAAGCGCCGGTGCTGGACTCCAGGCACAAGCAGTGGTGGTGACAGACTCCACGCGGGCGGAGGCGGAGGGGTGGCTCGCCGGCTTGTCCTCTAGAGTCTAGGCAGAGGGGCGCTCGGGGGTGGTGTCACGGCGAGGGTGAAGCCGTGAAGGGCCATCGAGCACGGGGTTGTGGGAGTAGGAGCAGTGACTGCTTGAGAGCGAGTGTGCGGATGTGGGGGGATTGGGGAATGGAAAGAGACATTTGCTTCTATATACATATATACGTGGGGTTTGTTTTCTTGGGCTTGGGCTTGATGTTTGTTGATGGGCCTCTTTCAACATCTCAGTTATTTCGGTTAACCAAGGTAGAGAACCAAATTGACCTGACTAATTTTGGTTCCCAGGAAATAGGAACCGAACTAATAACCGAATTCTTCGGTTCCGGTTCTTTTGGTTTCAGTTCTAGTTATTTCAATTTAGTTTTCTATTCTCGGTTAAATTTTCCTAGAGTTACGAGGCACAGACGATTCCTCGTCAGAAAGCACAGGTACCAAACAGGTACGATGAATAAATACTTTGACAACTAGGATGAGCCACAACTTGACGAACCGGCACAGACTAGGTACGGGGAAAAGGTGTTTGGCATGGTGAAGGACATAGAGGTCGAGTTCAGAAAGAAGAAGAAAGAGAAAGAGGGGACCACGACAAGGAAGAGAAAGTGGGATAAGATGGAGGAACCATTTGTTGCCGTTCCTTTCAAGAAGTCGATTTTCTTCAAGTACCTGTCGTACTGGAAAGCACTAGATACACCCCATGCCATCGACTGCATGCACCTAGAGAAGAATGTCTTCGAAAGCACGATTGGCGTCCTGCTAGACATCAAGGGAAAGATGAAGGATGGTCTAAAGTCACGGATGGATCCTGTTAACCAGGGCATCAGGTAGGACCTTCACCCGAAACCACCGCAGAATGGGAAAGTCGACCACCCGGGTGTGGGCTACAACTTGACGAAATACAAGAAGAGGGATGTGTGCTAGAGGTGCTAACTGATTTCTCTTCCAACATCAAGAGCCTGGTCTCGATGAAAGACCTCACAATGACCAACTATAACTCACATGACTGCCACGTCACGCTAACGGTGTTCCTTCCAATTGTGATCAGGGCTATTGGTCCAGAGTACATGAAGATGGTGATCACACGGATGTCTGACTTCTTTAACCGCATCACCCAGAAGGTCATCGATGAAGCTGAGCTGCCTGCCCTAAAATAGTTCATCACGGAGTCTCTTTGCCTACTCGAGATGTGCTTCCCACCCTCTTTCTTCGATATTATGCCACACCTGATGATACACATGGTTGATCAGATACAACAACTTGGCCTCGTGTACCCACACTAGATGTGGACTTAAGAGCGGTTCATGTCGACCCTTGTTGATGGTCACTAACAACCACCTTGACCATCAACATTTCACCTAAAAGCTAAGTAAATTGAGGTAGATCATCATCACATGTGTTGAATTTGCTTTATAGCTCACCTAGTTCCACTTGTACTTGGAGATTTATTTCTATGCAAGAATTTTGGCAAAAATGGTACAAAACATGTGCATAGGAGGCAAGTGGATGTGGCAGGGGGCTTGGGCCCATAAGGCCACGTCACCCGATGCCACCCTGGCCCCTGCCACGTCACAGATCTATGGGATGGACTCCAGAAGGTCTCACAAGTGTTGATCTATATCAGTTTGATTCAAGGGCCAAGATGAAGCTGCCTTGGATCCATGGGCCCACTGTCATCCACCTGGAGGGCCAAACCAACCAACAAACTACCTTTTGGACCAGGACAACTACCTTACCTACCATGCAACTGACTTTGGGGAGCAATCAAGGCCCTATGATCATAAGTCGGTGGAAATGGACGTCGACAACACCCCTAGGCATCGCCCGAAGCCCAAGGCACCCCCACCACCTCACTTGGCTGCCTACAGGTACCCCCCTCACCTTCTACAAGTTATAAAAGGAGGTGTGGAGCTCGGTAGAGAAGTGCCCCCATACAATTCAAAGCATTCTAAGCTTCTTCAAGCTTAGTTTAGAGCTAGAGCGGAGCTTCTTCGGAGTAGCCTAGGAGTGGAAGTAGAGCTAGAGCGGAGCTTCTTCGGAGTCCGGAAGAGTCTTCTAGGTCTGGTATAGCTCCTTTATAATTCTTTATTTCAGTATTACTTTATTCTAGTACTTTATTTCAGTATTACTGCTTTGCTTTGCTCAAGTTCTAGTTCATTAGTGTTCATCATTAGTGAGCTTAGGTGCTTCCTCTTAGCTTTAGTATCATAGGTTATCTTTTGTTTAGTACTCATTCGTTAGTATCGATTCCACCATCTGGTCAGGGTGCTTTGATCTTATTTCATCGGAGCTCGGATTGAAGTAGTAAGTTTATAGATTAGCGTGGTGCTTAGGCTATAGATTACCTGTGGATGCGGCTAGGCCTCCGGATCTTGGATCGAAGTACTAAAGAACTCCTTCTAGTCATTTGTTTACCTTTGTTAATTAAGATAGTTGCTCGCTCTCCCACCTAGCTTTCCTACCTCTAGTTAGCTTGCTTGCTTGTTAACCATTCACTACACCCATCCATTCCACCCATCTAGTTACACAACCCACCATTCCATTTACCCACCTAGGCTAAGGACCCCACTTTCCTTTAACATTTCTAACAAACAACAAACTCACAGCCTTCCGCCTTCCTTTGGGAAAATACAAACTCAACACCTGGCTCTCACTAGGTGAAGTGCTACATGATAGTTCTGTGTACTTGCAGAATTTCTCCTATAGACATACGAACCGTCAACAACCCTCAACAGATACGTCCTTAACCATGCTCACTCGGAGGGCTCTATGATTGAGACATCACAACCAAGGAGTCTATGAACTGCTGCACAAAATACATCCAAAATGGGAGGGTGTGCCCATCCAGCAACATGAAGGCAGAACCTCGGGGATGGGGTGCACGGGGCGGAAAGTACACGCCAATGTAGAAAATGAAATGGTGCAACAAGCTCATTACAACGTCCTTCACCAGTTAGTGGTCATGGAAACCTATGTTGAGAAGCACCTAGAGGATATCTACGCCGCTCATGACAGGCAACGCACGGAAGCATGGGTCCAGAAACAGCACAAGAGCAATTTCATGGTGTGGCTCAAAGAGCAGGACATCCCCCATGGAGAATCCGATGAACCAGAGACCGTAGCGAGGCTTGTGTCTGGCTCGTCCACCCAAATCACCATGTGGCAAGGGTATGACATCAATGGATACAAGTTCCACACAAAAGAGGAGGACACAGAACAGCAGAGTTCGATATGAGGGCATCGACGAGTCCATGGGGCAGAGGACGCCATACTATGGGTAGGTTGAAGAGATATGGGAACTTGACTATGGCGGTGACCTGCAGATACCCATCTTTCGGTGCCAATGGGTGAAGCCAAATAGGGTTGTCGTGGATGAGGATGGGCTAACCACCATGGAGCTCCAAAGTGTTGGCTACAAAGATGATCAGTGGGTACTAGCAACCGAGGTCATGCAAGTAGCCTATTATGTGATGCTAGAGGACAAAAGGAGGCACGTGGTTGTATCAGGAAAGCAGAGGATCATGGGAGCTGATGGGGTCCAGAGTCCTGAAGAATACAACAACAGCGCAGAGCTCAGGCTTTTTACCAATCATGCAAAGAAGATCAAGGCCATCGAGGACCGCTTCAACAAGACCAAGATGATGCCCTGGGCCCGCCCCGATGGTGAGAAGATGACCGCGAAAGCTCCTGCAGCAAAATGATGTATATGCGACACATATATGTAATAATGTAGTGACTCAATTCAAGACAAGTTTTGTAACTTATTATTATAATGGAACCATATATATCTAACCATGAGAGATCCGAACTATTTATATATGCATTGTTTAAAATTATATGATTTATGCTAAAAACAAATGAAACAAGTATTTAATTAACAAGTCCTACTCTACTACTTCCTACTACTGCTACTCTACTACTACTAGTCTACTACTACTTCCTACTACTGCTAGTCTACTACTACTCAACTACTGCTCCTACAAATCTACTACTCATACTATACTCCTCCTACTACTAATATTATACTATTTATTTTAGATTATATAATAGATATCAATTTTAGATAAATTAAAACAAGTAAAATTACCATTTTAGATAATAAATATCAATGTTAATTTCAAAATATTAATGGAGGCGGGCAAATTACAACGCCCGTCTCGGTTAATATTAATAAAGGCTGGCGCTGTAATCTGCCCGCCTCAGTTATTCAGTGCCTATATAAGTCACAGCTCCCCTCCAGAATTCGTTAGCTCCTTCAGCACGTTCGTTTCGACCCCAAAGGGCTACCAAAATTTTGAATCCGCCGCTGCCATCACCGGTGTCGTGCTCTCCCCTCGCCCCTGACCCCGCCCCGACTCCGAGCTCTTCCCCCACCGTTCCTCTTCGTTCTCCGCACCAAGGAGCTCCGCTAGGCGCCCTAGCGAACCCTAGCACCGCCACCGAGATCCACGGTGAACCCTAGCCGCCGCCATCACCGCGCCATGCTGAGGAGATCCACCACCGCGCCCCCGTTCCTCATCCCTGGCGTCGACCTCGTCCGCGGCCCCATGCTTCCGGCCTCCTTCCCCGCGCTAAGGTGCCCTCTTGGTCCACTGCCGAGGTGCCTCTGGGGTGGACCCTCTTCTTCTTCGTCCGCGCCGAGGAGCTTCGACGCGCTGCGCCGTCCGTCGGGCCCTCCTCTTCCCTGGCTTGACCTTCTTCCCCGTCTGTCCGCCACCGTCCGTGCTGTGAGCACCTTCCCCGTTCCTGTTGGTGATTATGACGAACCCTAGCTACCTGTTATGCCAATTTTTCTATTTCCATTGCTGCCTGTGGTGCCAATTTTCAATGCCGAGCATATGCCACTTGCCTGTGATGCCAATTTTATGATGATGTTGAGCAAATGCCAAATTATGAACTCTATGATGCTAGATTATGCTGAGCAAATTGCCTGTGATGCCAATTGTTTGAACTTTATGAAATTGTTTGAACTGTCACATTTTTTTGCTTATAATGCTGAGTAGTAGAGAGTAGCAGTACTGCTGAATGTACCTTTTTTTTAATCATGTGTTGTTGAAACCCCTAAAAAACCTGCCTAAGTTCTATCTAAACTTTTCTGCCTAAGTTCACCTCTTTGGAGCTCTCTATCTTAACTACTAGCCAACTGCTATCTGCTATCTACTTATCTATCTCAACTTGCTTACTTGTCTCAACTTGGTTGTTGCTTATCTCGGCTGCTGGCTTAACTTGGCTTAACTTGCCTCAACTAGTTACTTGGCTGCTCGCTCAACTAGTTACTTGCTTACTTGCTTAATATTATGGCTGAACTTGCTTACTTGGCTCTCTGCTACTATCCATGACTGCTACCATGACTGCTGTTGGTCCTATACTTGTACTACTATAGTACTGCTGCTAGTCCTATACTACTTTCTACTACTACTACTATGGTCCTACTACTATGCTACACTTACTCTCTACTATGGGGCTGCCAGCTACACTTACTCTCTATTGTACTCACTAGACTCTCTTTACTACTACTTGTCTACTCTCTTCTCTCTTCTATGGCTGGTGGCTACTGCTCTTCTCTCTTTGTAGTTCCTGGCTGCTGGCTGCTGTGCACTCCTCTCATATCTCCTCTCCTCTCCTCTCCTCTCCTATTGTGAGTTGAGCATATGCCTTCTCAAATTTTTGTGGCTGCTTAACTAAGTTTATGGCTGGCTGGCTGCTGCTCTCTACTACTAATGGTGCTGGCTGGCCGCTGCTCTCTACTCTCTACCACTCTGTCATTGTCTACTCTACTCTTCTCTCTTTAGCTGGTGGCTACTGCTCTTCTCTCTTTGTAGTTGCTGGCTGCTGGCTGCTGTGCACTTCTCTACTCTACCCTACTATCTCTACTCCTCTAATACTACTACTCCTCCTCCTCCTCCTCTACTCTACTCTACTCTACTCTACTATCTCTACTCCTCTACCACTACTCTATCTAATACTACTCTACTAATGCGGCTGTCTGCTTCGGTTAACCATTTTTGCCCGCCTCCATTAAGTTTTTTGTAGTACTAACTCTTACTCTATGCATGATGTGGACTGGTGTGATCACGGTTCGGGCTGAGAAATCAACTTGTTTCCAAATGCAATTCATTTCCCAGCCGAACTGTTATCGCATCATATTTACTCTGCTTTGATAATGTTTGAGCTTCTCTGTGGCATATGCAATGATGAACTTTTTAAACTTTTAAAAATGTGCTGAGGCAGTGGCATATGCAATAATGTGAACCTTTTTATGCTGAGGCAGCGGCTATGATGATCGAATGCACCCCTACTTGTAAGTTGCTAAACAAGGATGGCTTGTATACCATATACAAGCAACCAGTTTAGAAGCGATGTGATGACAATGGGGCAAATCTGAGCCCACTATGTAAATGATTCTTTTTGTATTCAATAGTTTTGTACTGTTCTTCTATAATTTTGTACTATCCTTCTATTTATGTATCCCAATTCCAAATGTTAATAAAAAAGGAATTATGTACTAAGTTTTGAGATGAATATAATCACTCCATTGTGTCTGCACAAGTGAAATGTCCATATAACTCTCTTCTTCATAGCTTCCAATGGCGAACAAACCGGAGACCACCTTGCCTCAGCACGAATGGCGCGAGCCTACCCCTAATACGAGTGACGAATGCTCATCAGGCTCAGATGGGAGCACCGAGTACGAGAGCGAGGAGCTGACACTGAGGCTAGAAGTGACCTCATGGAGAGGAAGAAGATCCGGACTTCAACCCGTTGGCAAAGTTCCAAAAAGTGTTCTTAAGCACCCGCTTCCGTGCGCATAAGCGGTAAGGGGGGCATCGCTTTGCTTTGGGGCATAAGCGCTCCTAAGCGGTGCCAGCACTTGGGCGGGCGTGGATGCTC
The DNA here is from genome assembly GCA_038087645.1 of Saccharum hybrid cultivar R570. Taxonomy (NCBI): domain Eukaryota; kingdom Viridiplantae; phylum Streptophyta; class Magnoliopsida; order Poales; family Poaceae; genus Saccharum; species Saccharum hybrid cultivar. The sequence goes on from JAQSUU010000100.1 coordinate 3,470,907, forward strand.
GTGTAAGTGGCAATAGCTACGCCGCGGGCAAGCACCAGGCGCTGCCAGTGCCCGGTGGGAAGTCGCAGGCGGGCGCCGCCGTGGTGGAGCAGCGGCTGTCGACTCGCGCTGCTCAGGTGGAGGAGCGGCGCACAGGTGGGGGAGCAGAGGAGTGGCCGCGCACAGGCGGAGGAGAGCAGAGGAGTGGCTGCGCACATGCGGAGGAGCAGAGTGGGGGCGTGCAGGTGGAGGAGAGCAGAGTAGCGACAACACGCAGGTGGAAGAGCAGAGGAGCGGCGGCGCGGCCTCGTGAGAGCGAGGACTGCCAACGTGGGTGGCTGCCTATTAGGGCATCATTGGGTGTTATAATGTTTAGATGGGCTAGTGGGCTTCCTCTCTTGATGGGCCGAGTGGGCTGTTATGGTACTGCTCTTCCTTTTCTATTAACTCTCACATTTATGCAACTAAATCTCCTGATTTGTAGTTAGTGTGTAAACTCTTAAGCGGCGCTTACAACGCTTAAGCCCACTTAAGCGCTAAGCGGCGGGTCACCGCTCGTTTAGCGCTTTTTTTTAACTTTGCCCGTTGGACGAAACACGGGTTCTCGTGCGTACCCACGAGTTAATCCTCAGGATGAGGATACTAAACACCAAGGCTTGAGGTACTTGCATCAGTGCACGCGTTAATTAACACAATGTTTGAGGGGCTCCTGCAAGTATATAATTAATGCGAGTTTTTGCCCTCGACAGTTACCGTTGGTGCCTCAGAGTTTGGAGTTCAATGTGGAGGAAGAAGAAAGGGAGCCAGAACCACCCGCTCCCTCCACGCCGATGTCTTCAGCCGCAATGGCTGGTGGCAAGCAGGGGAAACACCCTTCACCCGTTATAATTATGTCTTGCTTGAAGTTTGGGAAGTGTTCGTCAGACAAAAACAAACCCCAGAAGTAAAGGCCAAGAGTGAGCAGTTCTCTGAGCTTGCAAAGAGGAACCGGCACCACCACCACCTAGGCATGATAGGGTATGCCACTAAGAAGCCATAGTGGCAGGTGGAAGAAAGGGCTTTAGCTAAGGCCGGGCTGCTGGATCCGTACGCAGACTGTGATGAGAGGGCACGGGACTTCCTTAAAGGCCGCAAGCCGAAAAAGCTAAAGGAGTGCAAGACCAAGTTCAATGAGCCACAGATCGAGGAGGCGGAGAAGAGGATTATGGCAGTTGCTGCAGCTGAGAAGAGCGGCTCGTTCGAATCTCGCAGAGAGAGGGACTAGCTAGCCGAGGCACTGGGAAACTCCGAGCACCGCAGCTGCGTTCGTGGCGTATCCTCGAGGAAGAGCTAGAAGACCATGGATTCCTGGCAATCTGACGCGAGCATGTACCACACGAGGCAAGCGTACAAGGAAGGGCTCATCCAGAAAGGCCACGACGAGTTCACAAGCACCGACCCCAAGATGGTGGAGCTAAGGTCGCAAATGTTTCACTAGGCTAGCATGCTACTGCCACAGGGTGAAGTCGCCGAACAAGGGCAGATGGTGTCATCGACCGAAGGACTCCCCAGGTACCCAGTCAACGACATCGTGAAACGAACGTCTTGCACGCTCGTGGTGCCCTTCAGCAGGACGTCGAGGAAGAAGGAAGTGACCAGGAGAGCGTCACTACCGCCCGAAAGCGGTGCCATGTATGACAACAGACCAATCCTGCCCGACTATGCCAGGGTGGACGTGACGTGGACAAACTAGGAATTTGACGATGATGAAATCGACATTCCCACTCCAAATGGGATAAGGTACATGCGAGTTATTATGGGAGAAGAAGTGATCTGGAATAAGAGCGACATTATCTTGGATGAGACGACACCGCTGTCACAGCCCTCACAGGCCTCGCCATCTCCCGCGGGTGGCGATGATGACTACGGCAGCGATGATGACAACGAGAATGCTGGCCTAGGCAACAGTCCTCAAGCCAGTCTGCCTCCCGCCGTGAGCAATCCATAGGGAGGTAGAGGGGCAGCACCGGGCAATGATACACCGCTGGCAAGTGGTCTGAAGGAGGGCAAAGGGCAATGTCCTCCTGCACCGAGGAAGCCTACAGAAGAAGAGGAGGCCATAACCTAGAACCACACTAAGACGAGCTGGGTGGCTTATCAAATAGCCAACGAGCACCCATTCTCAACTACGTTTGAAAGGTATGCTACTGGCAAGCATAGTCAAACTATAATTTATGCGGAGATGCTAGCTGCTTTTCACTCCCGAACATCTCAAGCCCCAGCGTTTGAGGCTGAAAACACCATTGTTGATTTGGCCCCTGTCGGACGATTGCCTCGACAACTACGAGCATGGGAAGTTCATGTTGACCTTGGGCCAACTCGTCAATGACGAGCTGTGGGAGGTAAGGAGGTTCCATCTCTGGTACATGGAAGAGGCGAAAGTGGGCCTGGAAACATTCATCGTCAAGGTTCTGGCGGAGTACTTCCACTTGTCCGACGATGCTCAAGTCATCGTAGAATTCCACGACATGCATAGACTACTGCGGCGAAAGGACCTCGACGTCGCCCAAGTCACCTTGTTTGCCCTATAAGTTAATTATGACTTTCACACCATTGCATCGCTATAGGTACTTTAGGAAGAAACTAATAATGTCGTGATGACTTGTCCTTGCAGGATGCAGTCCTATGTAAGCAAGGAATTGGGCAAGAATATTATCTCTCTGATGCATATTACAGAGAGAGTCATCGCGGGTTACGATATACCAAACACTCATGAAAAGCTAGTGAACTTGAACCCACAAGAGAGAGAAATTCCGGAAAGATCTGTGCTACGAATTAAAGTATCGAGCGGGAATGTACATCTATGGAGCCATGAAAAAGCTCCGGGGAAATGGGTGTGTCATGGCCGCCCACCAGTTCGGGTAAGTCGAAAAGATACTTGGAACATATATATAGCTACTAGGATCATCACTTCTCATATTTGAATATTTCAAATATGTATTGTTTGAATGGTGCAGCGGGGCATCATGGGACACTGGATTGCATTTCTAATCTATCCTTAGGATGAAAGGCCGTCGTATTGGACTCTTTGCGGGATTCAAACAAAGAAGAGTACAAGGAATTTAAAAACGTATTGAGATAGTAAGTGACGGTACTTATTCATTTACAGTTAACATACGTGTTGAAATTATCGTTGACACTAGTGGTTTTCGTACGGCGCTTATAAAAATACGTGCAAGATCCACAGTGCTATGATCGAAGATATGAGAAGAAGAACAAGAATGGCACAACCCTAAAACTCAGGCGCGACTTCTCGGTACGTATCAAAAATTGTTTGTGCTATTATAACGAGCATGCTCTCTATATATGTTCTAATGATTATGTATTATATATATCTTACAGTGCGCCAAACAACCTCCTGCAACAGTATTATGTGGATTCTACGTTTGCGAGTACCTGAGAACGTGTGACAAATTCAGCCACAACTAGCGGTAGCTTAAGAAAGCACAAGAATGGTGGCGAAAGGAAAAGATCGACCATAACAACTTCACTCGAATAGTAGCGGACATATGTAAGTTTATCACATACTCTTGCGTGCATGTTGAGCGACCGTTCTTCAACCAGGACAGCGAGTTAGCGCGGGAAGAGAAGTTTGAGAAGATCAGAAACTGGAGCACCCAGCTAAATGTCCCGGATTACGCGTTGCCAGACCTCTTTGGATTAGGGAAATTAAAGTAGCGGACATCTTAATTAGTTTTATCAAATGTAAATATATGACATGCATGTAATAACTTCAATGATGTTGGTTCGTGGTATGATAAGGACGAGACGGCACCAATGAATGTGTTATATGTTTGTGCTCGGTATATGCATATTTGTCTGCTTCTATATTTATATATATGTGTTTAATTTGTGAAAACAGAATTTGATTCAAATTCAAAATAAATTGCCGAGGCGATTTTTTTTTTAAAAAATGGGAAAATATTAACGGAGACGGGCAAGTAACAATGGCCCGCCTCCAGTAATCCTTTAGGTGAGGCGGGAGTCTTAGCTCGACCGCCTCGGTTAAACGAATAACGGAGGCGGGCAAGTTACGCCCACCTCCGTTAATGGACATTACCCGAGGTTGTTGCCTTAAGGCGCCCGCCTCCGTTAAAAGATTAACCGATGCAGGCAAGGCAACCGTCTCGTAAAGTCAAGATTAACCGTGACCTTTAATTGAAGGTGGTTGCAATGCCCGCCTCCATTAAGTTTTCTGTAGTAGTGGTACCCTGTGTAGTATGGGTGCTTAGCTGACTTCATGATCTTCGTCCTAGCGCCCATTATCCTGGGAGGCATCATGGTGCCTCTGTACGGAGAGGGTGGCTACTCTCTGAGAACCGCCCGCTCCCTTGGTCACGGTAGTGTTGCCCCGACCTCCCGTGGTCGGGTCGAGGGCCTTGGATTCGGCTAGTTTGGTGAGAGCTGGCTCCCGGTCGTGAGTCTCATACCCATAGTGGGTATGGCCGTATGCCTGTCTACCGAGTTGGGCAGGATTTGGATGGTGCCGACCCGCGCGTTGTGACATAGCCGAGTCCTGGAGTAGTAGTCTTTTTCGTCAGGGGGTGCGGCCCGAGGGATGACACTCTGCCCCAGGACCCAGTGGTTTGAGGGTCGTCCTTCTCTGTACCCAGTGGAGTGTATGCGGGCGTGCGCGTCCTGTTAGGGCAGGCGCGTCCAATGCCTCCACCTACCTCCTATCCTTCTCCTATGGCTGAGACCAGAGGTGGTCGAGACGGTTGCGAGGTGCATGGTCAGGAGACGAGGATGGTTGAGGCAGGTCTAGTACGACTCGAGGGGAGGGAAGAGTGGTCGAGGTGGGTCGTGGTTTGTTGGGCCGCAGCTAGCTAAGCCGCCCCCAAGTGATTTCTAAGTGTGCCCTAAGGCACCCCAATTATGTGCCCTCGACAAGACCCTTCGCCAGAGCTCGACATCCCTAGCACGGCGAGCCCAACGGTCGAGGATCTGGCGCCACCGCCGCTAGGCATGGGCTCGCTGGTGGCGGATGAGGAGAGCCCGCAATGGAGAAGGTGTGGGCGTCGGGGCTGCCATGGTGAGCCCTGACCTCCTTAGAGAGCCCTAACCTCCTTCATTGGCTGCCATGGCAAGCCGAGCTCACCGCCCTCCCCCGACGCGGCGATGGGAGCGAGGCCACTTGGCACTGTGAAGGTCTCGATGTCGACGATGACATCATCATCCTTGGAGACGCGGTCGCCCTCGCCAGCGGACCAGGAGACGATCTTGCCCTCTGTCATGGTGGAGTTTAGCATCGGCATGAAGATCTCCTGGATCTTGGCGGGAACCATCCTCCCATGTCGCGGCTGCCTCCGGTGTGTGCTCATTGGCACCGCTGCTGTACGAAGCTGTGCAGGTAGGGTGGAGGTGGAGAGAGAGCGATACAAGGGTCATCGCCATTGGAGTGGAGGGATTGAAGGAGCTAGCTAGAGATTGCAGGAGCTGACCTGTAGGGTCCATGCTGAGTGGAAGGAGACAGAGGTTGCGGGGGTATTTTCGTCTATACAAAAATACAATGCACTGCATGTGAGCCTAATATTTTTGCTAGCCTAGAAAATGGCACAGCTCCGATTTACTCCGAATTGTAATGGCATGGTTCCAAACTTGAAGAACTGTAATGGTATGAATCCAAATAACCCTATTGTTTTTGCAACAACTCAAAACACGTCTGCTCGTAAATCAAACAAAACTTCTTATACGACAACTATTTGTCTAAGGAACATTTTATGTTAAGGGCATGTTTGATTCAAGAGCTAATTGATAACTAGCAAAAAAAAGTTTAGCTAAAATTAGCTCTAGCGCATCAAAACAGGAGAGCTAATGGATAGGCTAATTTTTTAGCGTCTTCAACTAGTTGTTACCCAACTAGCTGACCAACCACAGCCAATTTGAGCTGATTTTTAGCCCCAACCAGTAACAAGCCATGTGTATCAAACAGGTCCTAATACATGATATTTTTGGAATACAGAAGGTACAGATTTTCCATGAGCATATTACAGCTACTAGTTCGAATAGAAGCCCTCCCAAATGCGAGCCACAGCAAAAATATAAATTCCACTAGTTTTGTATGAGCAAAATGATCACCAAACGTAGGCAAACTTTGCTAGGAATGATCAAAATAATATACAAAAGGTACAGGACTAAAGTATAGCAAAGGCAACATATGCCATGGCGACATATACTCTACTATTGCATTGAGAGATGCTAGATAAGAGGCAACATATGCTCTACTATTGCATTGAGAGATGCTAGATAAGAGGCAACATATGACAGGAAATTGATTAGGAGATGCTAGATAAGAGGCAACATATGCTCTACTATTGCATTGATATGGATAAAAAATGACCAGAAGATGTCCTCTACAGCTGCATATTTACACCAATGTAAAAAAATAATCAGCATGGAAATGGCTACAGAGATACCTAATCAATTTTCTGTCCCCCGTAAAGAGATAATAAGCAACCACCTATTCCCACTAGCGCTCTTCGGAATTGTACTTATTCCAAGCTTCCTGCACAATCACAGGAAAAAAAAAGTTAGCCTCCGTCTATCACAACAAGTAACTCGATATATTCAGAAAGACAGTTTATTGCAACAAGTAACTTGATATATTCAGAAAGACAGTTATCAATTTACCAACACAAGACTTACTTTCGCTAGTCATCAGTAACAGGCATAACTTCCAAAGTTTTTTATCCGTGGTGTGGCCAGAGACATACTCGCGATTTAGAATGAGCAAGCATTTAAAAACTATATTACCAGATCTATTACTTGTCTGTCACGGATGCCAGTTCCGTACGGATTATTACTTCAGTATTAATTGGGTATTATTTTTGCATTTTCTTTAACGCAGCCAGTTCTGGGACATGATACACTTTGCCTGAGTAGGCTTTCTGTCAATCATAAACTGGATGTCCTCGAAATCCTGCTGGAAACTAAGCCTTTGTTTGATCTGTCTTATTATTCACACTAATTTGACTGTGATAGTTGAATTGTTATATCCAAATGAACACATATATTACACATTCAGAAATGAACATGAAGGGAATGAAACAGCAATAGATCAGCGATGAGACAGTAATGCATATAGCCCATATATAGGTCCATCTAACAGATATCCATGTCTGGAACAGAGAAGACGGATAGCGGGTATGAATGCAGAATAATATTCTCCATCTGAAAGCAAAAATCTAATGCGTGTGTTACAGTAAGGATATGTGAAGCACTACAGCAACGCAGAAACATCAACAGAGTCCCAGAGGTGACTGAGGCTAACAGAACTTGGGAGTAAAGCAGCAGCCATACCAACAAAAATATCGAAACTTAAGCAACTGTAGATAAGCAACTAGTTTACAATGCAAGATGAGCAAACACACCTTAAGAAGATCAAACACCTTCTCACAAATGTATTTCTGTCTGATTGTAGCACCTCTTTGCTGCACTTTATCTGGATGGACCCAAAGGGTTGCCTTCCTGTATGCCTTCTTGACACCAGCAGCTGTAATAAGATCTGTGAGGGGAACTGACTGCCAGCCACTGTCTGAACCAAGTATCTGCCCAGAAGACAAAAAATTTGCATGATTGGACTGGTGTCTGATTCCAGTAGTTGAAGTTCAAATCCAGCATGCCAGCTGATGAAATGCAGAATTGAGCTAAGTGAACTCAAGAAAGAGCTCACGGAATTATTTCATCCAAAACTGTACCAAGAGTGAATCTCCAACGAACTGGATTATGCATGCATACTGAAATAAAAAGATTATGCATGCTAAGAAAATTCTCAAAACAGATAAGATGGTATAAACATAAGTAATATATTAGTGGGAGGGCATAACCTGATGCATGGTGCTTGATTTTTTTTCCTTACAAACTATTTATGTTTATGCCTGACACTCTTTAAACAATATTAACATGAACAAAAACTATATATTCTACACAACTGAGTTAAACCTGGTGTATATTAGTGTTTTTTTAACAAAGAACACGGTGTATATTAGTTAACCATTTTTTACACTGCCTGAAATGAATTTACATAGAATCCATTTTTTTTACCGAAGAATCCATGTATTAGGAGTATTATTTATTGGCAATCTAATGATGGCACGAGAAAAGTTTCTGACAAGAACCGGTGGAAGTCCTACAGTAACCAAGATGTAAATGGTTCAAACAAAAGTCCTATAAGCCAAAACACATACATATTGCAATGTGGACAGCAATGCTCGCAGATTTCCTTCTTTTCCATTTGACCATCTCTTGACTTCAGGATCAAGAAATTCAGCCAATCTCTGTATCCAAAAGTAAACATTTCATGGATAACAAATGTTATTTAGAAACAGAGGAATATGTTTTTCTTTCCTGATGACCAACTATCTTACATGTTTCTCAGCCTGCTCCCTCTGCACCAGCATGTCCCGCATGTTCTTTTCAGCAAGGGCTTTTGCCTGAAAATTGGTAATGATGAGGACTGCCACAGGCTAGGCAAAACAAACAAGTAAAGAAGGCAACATAGCAATAGCATTGGAGTATACCGCTCGCTCAGCTGTGCGTTGGTGCCTTTCCAATTTTGCTTTATGTCGTAGAGCTGACTCAACCTCAACTACTATAAATAGCAAACATGACAAAGCAAGCCAAGTCTCATGTGTCAAATAAGATAACACTATAGAAATATTACAGAAAATTGGCCACAAATACTTGAACTATCTTGCAGTAGGATATACTTCTAGCAATACCTTCAACACAAGAATCCATGCTTTTTCCATGATTATTATAAGCTGTCTTCTGAAATGATGCCTCATGTTGATTATCCTGTGTCAAGAATGCGGATTAGAACAGTATTTAGTTTGTGTATGCAACAAAAAAAAATGCATACATAATGACATCAGCTACCTGATTAGGTGCCTTAAAACTATCCTTGAAAGAGGACCTGAACTTTCCCATTCGCTCCTTTGCATCTACAGCAGCTTTTGCCTTTTCAATTGCCCTCTCCCGAGCTTCAGCAGTTGCTCTCTCAACTGCTGCACGTTCTGCTTTCATTCTAGCTTCTCTCGAAGCCTGCTCCAGAGCTGCTTGAGCAGTTGCCTTCTCTTCTTTCTCGCGAGCTTCTGCAGATGCTCTTTGACGTGCTGAGGTGATCCTTTCTAACGCTATTCTTTCAGCCTTAGCACGAACCTCTGCAAATGCCCTCTCATGTGCTTCTCTTGTAGCTCTCTGAACAGCAAGCCTATCTTTTGCTCGCTCCAAATCCCGTTCCTTCTCTTCTTCCAACTCTCTTCTCCGTCTCTCTTTATCTTGTTCCATCTCTTTTCCCATTTTGCATTCTTTTTCTTTCTCTTCATCAAGTCTTACCTCCTTCTCGACTTCTCCTTCAGCCTCTTTTATGTCATTCCTCATTTTAGTTCTCTGAACATTAAGATTCTCTTCTCTTGATTTTAGAATAGTTTCTGATGCAGTGTCTTCTGCAGCCTTAGGTCTAATGTCACTGTCCAAGTAAAAAGGTTGCTGGTCCATGAACCTTGCATTTGATATATTGTCTTCTCTCTCTCTTTCTTCTATTCCGCTTCCAATATTTTGCCCTTCTTCTGACGCTGTACAATTTTTTGTTGGAATTTCTCTACCTGCTTCTCTGCAATCCACTTCAAGATTTTCAAGAATAGAAGTGCTTTCATCAGCCTTCTCAGCAGAAACAGACTCAGGTTTTTGAGAAAGGTGCTGCATGCTACTGCATGCTTCTGGAAACGAAGCCTGCAGATTATTTGACATTGTGCTCATCTTCATGGCATAATCACTGCCATCATCAGTAATAAGTTCATCAGCAGAATCAAATAGATTACCATCTTTGTCACTACTTACATTAAATTCTGCACATACATCTTTGGGCTTTAGGTAGACAACGGTTTCCATGGATTTCTGCCCTTCCCTACTGTCATGGTTTAGTACGTCTGCCACTGTCTTTTCAACATTGTCCAGCAAGCATTCTTTAGTCTCTCTTTCGTTTCCATGGGCTATTGTATCACTGACTCTGTCCATTCTGTTATCCAAATCTTGGGGTCCCCATGACCCTTGTGATTCTTGGCACTGATATGGATCTTTGTCAAAAATACCACATGTTCTCACATTTGATTCCATGTCTCCTACAAATATATCAGCTTCTGCTTCTTCATATTCACTTTCATTAGCAATACCACTTCCTGAAGTAACATAACCTTCCTCTTCAGCAGATCCAGCAACCTGATCCATATCTCCCTCTTGAAAATCTTCATGTGCATCAGCTTTCTCCTCAATCCTGAATTTTGTCATTTTTTCATGGATGAGTGATTCTGAATTTACTTCATTTGCTCTTCCATTTTTGTTCTGTAGGCCTGATTCATCAACAAAACTGAGTAGCTTTTCTTCCTCAAAATTCAAATAAGATTTGGAAGACTCTTCTAATTTTGATATTTTCACTTCAATTTCCTTGATCTCATCAGCATTAAAAACATTAGAATGTCCCTGTAAAATCTTACTCCTTGCTGAAGTACAAGGCAACTCATCAATGCATGGAAGCTGAAGTTCCTCTTTACTGTTGACATCTTGGTTAGAGTTTCCTACCAATGGAGTTTCCTGAGCTGTGCTTTCAGAATGATTTTCATTACCATTGGCATGACATCCAGATAAACAAGGTTCCGAAAATGTACTGGAGATTTCTGGGTCGGCATGGACCTCTGCGGGTAAATTATTCATGCATGAAATCTCAAATTGCGCATCATTTTCGTGGCCTAGAGAATTCCCCACCCCTGGACATTGTTTTAAATGGGATTCGGTTGCCTCTTGGAATGCCACCCTTTCATCACAAGGAGGAACTTCTGGAAACCTAGGTGCCTTTTCTTCAGCCTCCACGAAAGCTATACCATCTTTTCCCAGATTTACATGCTCTGTTCTCAGAACTGTTGTACTGTTACTGCCCCACAACTTTCTAAACCTTTTCGACTCACCTGCAAAACCCCCTTCCTTTACTTTCTCGGACTGGTCGAGCTTGGTGGAAGAATTTGTCATCAGACCATTATTTCCTTTGGTGGGCTCTTGATACGTCACCCTATCATCACAAGGAGTAACGTCTGGCGACCTAGGAGTCTTTTGTTCAGCCTCCACAGAATCTACACCATCTTTTCCCTGATTTACATGTTCGGTTCGCAGACATGTTCTGTTGTTAGTATCCCACAACTTCCTAAACCTTTTTGATTCACCTGCAAAGCCTCCTGACTTTTCATTCTCAGACCGGTCAAGCTTGGGTAAGGAATTTGTCATCAGACCATTGTCTCCTTTGCATGCAGCTTCATTAGTTCTGCATTTCTGATCATTGCTAACCAATTCATAAAAATCAGCATCTGATGTCCACTCTCCTAATTGTTTTAGTTCACTGCCATATTGCGTCATCTCCTGATGCTTCCCTGGTGATACCCCTTTTTTGTCATGATCACTGTGAACAGGCTTAAGTGCACCACTGCCCATGATTTTATCCAGCGAAGCTATATCATTGCTTTGATTTTCCTCTCTTGCCAATCTTCTCATATTCAGCTTTTCTTCAAATACATGCACTTCTTCAGGTGCATTGTAATTGCATTCCTTAATTTCAGTTGATTTTGTGCTTCTGTGATGAGCTGGCCGCTTACGTAGTTTAAAACTGCCGCCTTTTCTCTCCATCAATTCTTTTGCAGCTTTTAATCTGGCTTCAGCAAATTCCATTGCTTCCTTCATAGCAGCAGCAGCAGCAACTGAGTTAGGATTGACATCAGAATCTCCATTTTCGTTGCTTCCCTTTTTATTAAGCAATTTAGATGGGGGCATCGGTGGTGGTTGTACTTTGATGGGTGCTGCTGGAAGGTTGATGTTGGATACCCTTAAGAATGGATAGTCAGGGGAAGGTGCTTCCTCGCTTGACACTGAATGGGTGCTAGACCTCTTGTCGTCATTTTCATCCTGGCAAATATTTTCAGAGATGGGAGGGCATGTTGGGATATGTTGTTGCTGATCAACTACATAAGCACTATCAGCACTCTCCAGTCTTGAATCTGCAACGTTTGGTGGGCTCATCTTCCCTTTCACGCCATTAGCATGTTTACCACTGTCCATTACTGGGACATAATCCATTTCTGAATCATTTGACAAATTGCAAGAGTCAACCACATAGCTTATTGAAGGTTCTACTATGCAAGCGGTCATTTCAACAAGATCATCTGGCCTTCCCCTGGTGATCTTGTTATATGACATAGTGAACGTTTGCTCGCCATCTGGAGGAAAGGAGACTGGATGAAATTGCTCGTCATCAAAGTGCCTGCCTGAACCAGCGTCTGAAACTTGTTGATAGAGTATCGATGGCTCAGCATCCAATTGGGCAGATTCTTTTCTAGTTGATGATCTGTAGATATGGAAGTAATGAGCACAAGTCAGAAACAATAAAACATGGCATGTGCATTCACTCTCGTCAATGATATCATAAGGTTAGACCACTTTACACAGGTAAGAATTGCCCAAAAAGACACAAAGAATTATAAAACAATGAATTAAAAAAAGATGAAGGTATTTAATTATGTTGTTGAACTTAAGAGGGAAGCAGGGTTTGAACCAGTGCCCCATTGCACTATAGGAGTACACTTTTAGGTAAAAATGTTCCACAACATGGTTTGGGAAACTAGGATCAGAATTCGTAACTGACTGTCATCATCATGACACATATCTAGTTCTCCTTTTAATGAAACGCATGCAAACAATGCACGTTCGCGGAAAAAAAATGACACGTATCTAGTCAGCACAGAAATAACCAGTAACGGAAACACGCAATTAAATTTAATAATAAGTGAAAATTCAAGATAACTGTTGATGCCTCTCCTCTATTTACATGGTTGTGGTCCTCTAGTAACCTGGGCAAGCATAAATTCTTTTTTTGGCTGCTCTTGAGGGATAGACTCAATACAAGAAATATGTTAAGGAGAAAGAACATGCAGTTAGATGACTACAACTGTGTTTTATGTAATACTGGATGCGAAGAAACACCTCTTGCATCTTTTCTTCTCATGTCCATTCAGTCAAGACTGCTGGAACTTACTACACATTCATTGGAACTTGAATCTGGACCCATTAGATATGGTCATTGAAGCAAGAAGTAACTTTGGCGGTTTGGCCATTGCATCTTCAGAGAAATCATGATCACAGCTTGTTGGGCTATTTGGAAAACCAGGAATGGCATCATTTTTCACAATGGGACAGGCAATCTGGAGGACAGGAAAAGATTTTTCAAGGAAGAGCTTGGCTTGGTTTGTACCAAAGCCAAACCAGCCACGAAGCCCCCCCCCCCCCCCCCCCCCCCCCCCCCCCCCCCCCCCCCCCCCCCTTTCTGCTTGGAGAGATAGCTTTACTTAATGATTTTTTTCTTTCTTTTCCTTTGGGCCTCGATGCCTTGTATGTACATTTGTTTTTGTCCCTGTATGTTTTTTCCTTCTCGCTTGTAACTTGTACATTTCCATTAATGAAAAAAGAAAAAAAAAATAGGTAGGGGACTCCCCTGCTGACCCTTTCAATAAAGTAAAAATTCAAGATTGCACATGCATCTCTCTAAATCTTCCAGCTCACAACAACTCAAGTGGAGAAGAAAAAAGACAGCACTTCAACACAAAGGAATTACTACTTTTGTGCGAAAGGACTTCCTAAAACAACTCCACATATATACAGTATGTAGCCTCTTGAATCGTGAGCATTGAGCCCGTGACGAAATATAGCACTTCACCTAACACAATCACCTTTATGGATCAGAAAATTTGCAGCACACGTAGCTTGGAAACGACATTCCACCATCCTACTCACACAAAATTAGCCGAAATAGTAAAGGAGAGGGGAACCAAACCAAGGCGTAAATTGGCAACGCAAAGGCAGCATTTCACCACCAAAAATGGTGTGCGGTAAAGACGAGCAATCCCTCTACAGTGCAGAACCTAGCCTCATTAAACCCATGATTATTATTATTATCTCTAAGGGCCTGTTTGGTTTAGGGTGATAATTAACAAACATGGTAACACTTTTGTCTTATTTGACAAAAAGTTTCCAATCTTGAACTAATTAAGCTTAATAGATTCGTCTCGTAAATTAATCCTCATACGTGCCGACATGCATGCAATTAGTACATTTAGTACTCCATGCATTTGCTGCAACATTGATGTGATAGGAGTTAAACTTTAACATGCTCAAACCAAACAGGGTCTAGCGCCAGCAAAAGAAGAGCCCTCCCAAAACTAAAAGCGGAGAAGAGTTCTTGGTGCCCCAACAATGAGCCTGACGCAACAGTGCCACAATGGACGGGAAGGAAAAAAAACGAAATCCTAAAATGTGGGCAGAGCTCGTCGTACCTTGAGCTCCCGCTTGGCGACGCGATCTCCTCCACCAAAGACTCTGCGCCAGGAAGCATGTCCTCGTACGGCACCGCGAAGTCCCCGAAGTCGAACCGGCCGAAGATCTCGCCGTAGCCGCCCGCGCCGGCGCCGTCTCCGCTGGCAACGGCAGGGGTCAGGTCGAGGTAGGGGATGGAGCAGGAGGCGGCGACTCCGCCGAACACCTCGGCGTAGTCCGCCGGCGCGGTCGTCCCCACCCCAGCCCCCGCGAGAGCGAACGACGGAGGCGGCGGCGCGAACCGCGGGGGCCCGCCGAACACGTCGCCGTAGGAGGACGCCGCCTGCGCCGCCAGTGCAGCCGCAGCGGCGTCCGACGCCTTCCGCCGGTGCCGCCGCTCCCGGTGGTGCCGCCGCGGCGGCGGCGGCGGCGCCGTGGCAAGTGGGTCCTCCATGGCCGGCGGCGGCGCCGTCTTCGGTCGGAGGAGATAGTAGGGGACGGCGAGGCAAGCGAAGCAGCTGCAGTGGAGGACGAGGAGCGGAGCGGAGACTGTGAGGTGAGACCCACCGCCACCGGCTCTGGCGATTCAAATAGGTTTGGTTCGATGGAGCCGGGGGTTTGGGGAATGAGAAGGACTGGTGATGGATGAATGAATCGAGTGGTATGGTAGAGTAGGTGGAGCCGGGTGCAGGTGGCGTTTTTTATTTGGATCGACGTGGTGGGACCGGGTGCCCCGTCCAGTCGCCACTGTCCTTTCCTCGCCGTCCGCGCGGGGTCAGAGTTGGTTGTCCGCCGGCGACTTGCGGTCACCGAGGTAACAGTAACGCTACTGTAAATTTGTTTGTTTGTATTTTTTTTTGAGAAACTGTTTTTTTTCTGAATACATAAAAAAATTACGTATCATTATATTAATAAAAAGAATTTAAACAAGCAAACAACGCGCTTCTGGTGAGTGCCGAACCTTAAGATTCACTATTACACAAAGGAAACAACCAAGATCGACGCAGCTCTGAGCCTAGGAGGTGCCCTTGGAAATTTTAACGGGCCTGATATACAATACTAAACGGCCTAAACCCAAATTATTAGCGACCCAGTAGTAAACAGCAACCAACCTCGGCAGCGGCCTGCAGCCAGGGCCAGACTGTTTGTTGAAGAAGATATGCCATGCTAACAATGTTCGGTAAGAAAACAGGTCCATGTCAAGTAATAGACTGTACATGCGAGTGAACGAACCATTATGATACTCTGGCGCTTGAACAGTGAAGTGAACATGAGACTGGCCTTCCTTAACTTGTCGAAGAAGAAAGGGTAAGCCAACACGATATTGGCAGAATAATGCCGTGCCGGAAACGTGGAAAGAGATGGACGACGAACTCAACGGACCGCCGGGGGGTTGTGAATTTTCGGCCGTGTTTAGTTCCACCGAGTGGGTGGCGGCTGAATTCTGTTCAGCACGGTAGCGCACTGTAGCATTTTGTTTTTATTTGGTAAAAATTATCCAAACATTGACTAATTAGGTTCAAAATGTTCGTCTCGCAAAGTACAATAAAACTGTGCAATTAGTTTTTGATTTCATCTATATTTAGTACTCCATGTATGTGCCGACATTTTGATGTGATGGAGAATCTTCTTTTTGCATAGTGGAATTTGGGGAAATATTTGAGATCTAAACAGGCCCTTGGACATGCTGTACAGAGACAAATAATGCAACGAGTGTTGTCGGTAAGCAGAGCGCCCGTGCGATGCGATTCGGATGGTTTTGCCCTTGTTTAGTTCTCAATTCCATCCCCAAATTTTACTATGCAAAAAGAAGATTCCCCATCACATCAAAATATCGGCAAATACATGGAGTACTAAATGTAGATGAAATAAAAAAAACTAATTGCACAGTTTTGTTGTACTTTGCGAGACGAACATTTTGAGTCTAATTAATCAATTTTTGGACAATTTTTTATACTAAAAAACAAAAGGTGCTACAGTGCCCCGACACGGGCACTGCAGCTACAGTGCCCGAATCGGGGCACCCAAGTCCGGATCTAAACACGGGCTTTGTTTAGTTCCCAAACTCTCCCTTAAATTTCACTATGCAAAAAGAAGATTCTCCATCACATCAAAATGCCGGCAAATGCATGGAGTACTAAATGTAGATGAAATCATAAACTAATTGCACAGTTTTGTTATACTTTGCGAGACGAACATTTTGAGTCTAATTAATCAATTTTTAAATAATTTTTTACACTAAAAAACAAAAGCTGCTACAGTATTCCGACAGGAACACTGTAGCAGCAGGTGCCGAATCCGGCCACCCGATTTTGCATCTAAACACGGCCTGGGTTAAATAATGGTGGAACTCCTCGCTGTCAGAATTGACGTGGTTGGTGCTGCTGGTACAAATGCATGCAACCCACAGGCCACAGTTGTTTTATGCATGTCAGCATGTGGCCCTTCAATCAGTCACAATCATCACCAAATAATACTACCAAAAACTCGATGCAGGTGCTCCTAACACTATCCGCACCGGGACCTGTAAACGATCCTCCAGGACGCAAATAGCGGATGGAGAGCTGCAGCGGATACGCTATCTCATGCTCTAATCAAGAGGACGAGCGCGGCGTCCGCCAAATTTGGCGTGGTAGCGGGCGTGCGCTATCCGCGCGTGGGGCCCGCCGCCCACCACCGCGAGGCGCCTCCCTCTGTCGGTCCCCGCCAAGCTCGCCCGGAGCCGCCGCCCGCCTCTCCCATGCCCACGCCGGCGTCCATGGCCCCCTCTGCTCGCGCCTGGAGAGGGAAAAGGGGAGGAGCAAAGGAGGAGGTCGAGCCACCGCCGGAGCTCCATGGCCTGAGCTCGAGCCACCGCTGCCGCCGGATCCGCGAGCTCGAGGCCCTCCATGCCGGATCCGTAAGCTCGAGGCCCTCCATGCCGGATCCGCGAGCTGGAGCCACCGCCGGGACCTCCGCAACTCCGGTGGCCGTGCGTGGAGGGGGCACGGTGCAGGGAGGGGCGGTGCGGTTGGCCGCCGGTGGAGGGAGCCGGGAGGAGAGAGGGAGAAGGAGAAGGGGGCACC
Organism: Saccharum hybrid cultivar R570; assembly: GCA_038087645.1. Lineage (NCBI taxonomy): Eukaryota > Viridiplantae > Streptophyta > Magnoliopsida > Poales > Poaceae > Saccharum > Saccharum hybrid cultivar. Next base: position 3,488,336 of record JAQSUU010000100.1, read on the forward strand.
GCCACGCGGGCCTCCGCCTCCGTCGCAGATGCGCCCGAGAGAGAGAGAGAGAGAGAGAGAGAGAATGGGGAGGGAGGGCGGTGCGGTCGAATGGATAAGGAGGAGAGGGGAAAAAAGAAATGGAAAGAAAAAAAGGGGGAAAAAGAAAAAAGGAAAAAAACCCGACAAGTAGGTCCCATAGTGGATAGAGGATGATATATAGTATGGATGAGTACGGGAGAAATTGATATAGAGGGTGGAATCTCGATGACCAGGACAGAATATTTCTTTAAGAGGATGAATTTAGAGGATGAAGAGTGCAGTCAGTCTAAACACCAAACCCACATTGTTGGTGGACGACGCTGGCACCTCATGGTGTTGGAGTAAACATCTTTAGCACAGGAGAGAGTTGGGCAAACCGCTCGCTGTTTCTATTTAGGGCAGGTAGTCGGGTGCAACGCTCGTCGTGTTGCCGTCTATGTACCCCTGCACTCAACAAATTTGTGCCGACGTTTGCAGTTTCGATGATGTCGCATACCTAACCATGACAGCATGCCCAGAGTACAGGGAAACTCGTGTGCTGGTGGCCTCGTGCGCGGAAAGTGCACGCTGCAACCATACTGAATTACGAGGAAACGATTATTCACCCCCGCCACCACCTCTAACCGGTAGTCCGATACTCGGCTCATGAATAGACGAGGGCAGATATACAGTTTACTTTATCACCGTCTTGGGTCCGTTCTCCACTTCTCCTGTGGGAAATTCTAGCGCACGGACATCCGATGGGGATGAATTCCATCGGATGCCCACCTGTCACTACTCCAGAATTTTTTTAGAGGCGTTTTGAAACAGGAGTCGGAGGCGGTTGGGCCGGCGGCCTGGCTCCGTTAATCGAGGCCGAGCTGCCGGCCCAGCAACCGCCTCGGTTAATGGGTTAACCCAGACAGACCGCCTAACGCAACCGCCTCTGTTAATCGTCTATTAATGGAGGCGGTTGCCTTAAACCAACCGCCTCCATTAATGGATTAACCGAGGCGGTCGACGTTACTTTAATATATGTTAACCGAGGCGGTTGCTTTATGCAGGCCGCCTCGGTTAAGTTTTAACCGTGGCAGTTGCTGTAACGGCAATTGCCTCCGTTAATGCACGATTAATCGAGGCGGTTGCATTATGTGGCTCGCCTCGGTTAAATCCGTACCTATATAACCAGCAGCTACCCACCTTCTTCCCCGTGGCTCCTTCTCCATTTTTTAGGGTTTTGAGCTCAAAACCCTAAAATTGACTATTTTAGAGGGGGGAGATTTTGCCCTTGGATTTGGTGAAGGGGGCACCGTAAGAAGTAGATTTCTTACTCTCTAACTCTCATCTTCTCTCTTTTACATGATTTAGGTGGTTTTCTCTAGATCTAGATCTAGATGAAGGAGAGAGAAAACTAGATCTAGAGCTACTCAGATGTTTTTTTCTTCTACGTACTACTCTGTTCACATGACTTTATTATTCTTGTTGTGTGTGTGTGCAAGGTCATCGCGGTCATGATGGACAGGGAAGAGTGGATGTACAAGATACTGAGGGTCGGCGCAGATCTGTCTTTCCTAGGTCATGTGAGAAAGTTTGTTGCCGCTGCGAAAAAGCATCGTCTGCGTCTGGGTCGGGAGCGCACCATTTGTCCGTGCAATAGCTATAAGAACAAGCTTCTCCAGGAAGATGACGTGGTGCAATCTCACTTTGATCTGGCATGGCTTCGTCAAGGATTACACCGTCTGGAAGTATCACGGCGAAGAAGCAGATCCGAGTTACACCGGTGCATCCGGAGAAAACTCGTAGACGGTGAATGACGGAGGACAACAACCCTCATCATCAACAGCAACAGCGGGTGACAATAGTGTGAATCGTGATTACATCAATATTCATGATCTTCTCGAAAACATGGACAACGATGGTGGTGGGGATGTGAAAGGTCCTTGTTTGGTTTTGGTAATTGAGTGACAACCTTAGGTGGACTAATTGTGTTTAATGTGAGATACATAAGAGATTAGTCCGCAGGTGATGGTATCATGGAGGAGCTCATTGCATATGAGATATGACATGGAGTCATGTGGCCAAGGTGGCAAAGATCAAGATGAGGCTTGGCTCGACGGACCGGTTGCGAGTGTGAAGGGCAAGTCAGAGGCTTTGGAGCGATAGACCGTGAGACGGTGAAGCTTGAGCAAGACTTGACGCCGATGGACCAACGCAACGGTGAAGAGCAAGTGAGGTCAAGATCAATGGACCAAGGTCACATGATGATATGAAGTGGATCATATCATTTGTGATATGGTTGGTGCATGTGTTGCATCAACGTCGGAGGAGATGGAGTGGAATGCGCAAGGCAAAGGTATAATCCTAGGGCATTTCATTTCACCGGTCATAAGGCGTGTAGAGAAGTTGATGGCCGGGTTTAGGATATATAGACGTACTATCAAGAGGGGCAAACTTATTTACATATCGGTCATCTAGTGCCACTTGAGCGATCTAACTTTGCATACATGTTAGGATCGAGTGGCGAGGCAAGTTGAGTGCCTAACTCCTTCGAGAAAATGATTGTAAAAATGCTAACACACATGCATAAGGTGGTGAATACTTGTTGGTGTTGGCACATTTGCGAAGGCGATGGAGTTTGAGTGGTTCAGAGAGGTTTGGGGTCCTCTCTCCCTCCCGTTGAGCTTGCGAGGCGGGATTTATACATTTTTGAGGAATAGAAATGACTAATTTCCTTTGCTCTGAAGGTTGGAAGAAATGGCGAAGTCACGGAATCATTTGGCGTGAAAAAGGAGCGACGGACGCTGGCTCCTGCAGCGACAGACGCTAAGGGCTGCGTCTGTCCAGTTCACTGCGTAGCCGCATGAGTTTGCACGCGACAAACGCACTGCTGGGGCAGCAACGGACGCTGAGTCCAAGTCTGTCGGGCAACCCTTGCTCGACCAGTTGCAGCGAACGTGACAGACGCGGGGGTAGTCGCGCGACGGACGCTGGCGTCAGCGTCTGTCGTGTGTGGCATCAGCCGGGCTATGAGCCGCGGTAGCAACAGACACTGGGCCGCGTCTATCACTCATCCAACAGATGCATCTATAGTGGTTGAGCACGGCGTGGAGCGTTCTGGACCGCGTCTGTTGGTGCGACAGACGCGCCCCCGTGAAGCGTCGGACGCGTCTGACGCTGGAGAACTCGATCGTTGCATTTCGACTCAGCAGGACACGTGGCATCGCATGGAGCGACGAACGCTGGGGTAGCATCTGTCGGGCTAGCGACAGACGCGTTTGTCGCCCCTGAAATCTGCCCAGTGAAGGGGTAACGGCTATATTCGTTTGTGGGGCTATAAATAGAAGTGGTGGCCAGACTTAGCTGGTGCTTGGTACCCTTGGAACTTAGTGTCCGTGCTTTGGCAATGCTAGGAGAGCCTCTAACTCACTTGTGCTTGCAAGAGTGCAAATCGATTACGAGTGAGTGAGCGATTCTAGTGCGTTGCATTGAGAGGATTGCACCGAGTGGCACTAGGTGTTCGAGTTGCAAGCCGGTGGTTCTTGTTACTCTTGGAGGTTGCCACCTCCTAGACGACTTGGTGGCTTGAGGCTTCGTTGAAGCTCGCAAGAAGATTGTGCGAGGCTCCGGAGAAACTTTTGTGAGGGGGATTATGCTCACCCCACGGGGATCGCGAAGAGCAACTCTAGTAAAGCTCGTGGCTTAGAGGATCCCTATCTTGAGAGTGGATGTACGACACCCGCTGAGGGTTTGACTCTTGATAGTCAATTAGCTCATGATCCATCAAGTGGGTGTATCGCCACAACGGGAACTAGCTTGGTGGCAACCAAGTGAACCTCAGTGAAAAACCACCGTGTCAACTTTGTGTACATCTTCTCGGTGATTTGCTTTCGATTTACAAGGTTGTATTTACATTCATATACTTGTGCTTGTGTAGTTGCTCTTGTAACTAGTTGGCTTATGTAGTTTGCTAGTTACCTTCTTGCTTGTATAGCATAGAAGTAGCACCCGTTGCATAGCTAATTTGGTTTGTGTAACCTTGTTAGTCACATTGCTTAGTTTGTGTAGCTAAGTAATTTGCGCTCTCTAGTTTGGCATTAGTTGTCTTGCTATTGAGCTTTGCTAGTGAGCATAGGTGGCTTTGTACTTTTGCTTACTAGAATTGTGTAGGAGTTCTCTGGTGTTGCAAAGTACTAGTGTATAGGTTTGTGTGACCCTGCTCTAGAATTGGATAGGTGAGCTCTTGCTAAGAAAAACACCTTAGTTGCTAATAAGGATCTTTGATAGGTGCTTGTGAACTTAGATAGAGGGGGTGTAGTCTTGGCTAGACTAATAGTTTTAATTCCGCATTTATTTTGGTTAGCCATCGCGATTAATTTTAGAACGGACTATTCACCCCCCTCTAGTCTGCCATCTCAACCCTTTAGGATGCAGATGAGCAGGGTGATGTAGTGTTGGGGCCTGAAGATGCGAAGATTTTTAAAAATGTTGCTAACCGTATGGACCAAGATGATGTTCTGTTTAGGAATCCAAAGTGGCTGGAGAATTTCAAAGAGATGAAGCAGGCGGTAATTGATCCCCTATATAAGGGTTGTCCGAAGCATTGAACGACATTGTGTTTTAACCTTCGGATGCTGATGCTAAAGGCTCGCCATGGGTGGTCCGACACTAGCTTCAATGAGCTGTTAGAGAAGCTTGCAGACACATACCCAGAGGGTAACAAGGTGCCCGCTAATACCTCCGAGCAAAGAAGATGATCCGGCCAGTGGCGTTGAAGCTTAAAAAGTTCCATACATGCTCTAACCACTATATCCTATATCGGGGCAAATATGATAACTTGCAGAGCTGTCCGCACCACGGCGCGAGTCAGTACAAGAGGAATGCCGGTTATCGTGTGGACATAGATGACGAGGGACCCAAGAGAGGGCAGAAGAAGGCAAAGATCCAGACGGCCAAGAAGCAGATCCCGTCTCCTGAGGATGAGGAAGAAGAGGGTTACATGCAAAGGAAAAGTCCTGCACTGTGAGTGTGGTACCTACCCGTGTGTGCTATTCGGGAACCCAGAGGATGCCTAGCTAAAGTCCTGGCATGCATTGGTAGAACACAAGAAGGACGATGGCAAGCTCGGACACCCCTCCGATGGAAAGTAGTGGAAGCGGCTCGACGCTGTGTTCCTGAAGGAGTTTGGTGATGAGGCGAGGAATGTCAGGTTCGCGCTGAGTACCGATGGGATGAATCTGTTCGGTGACCTCAGCAGCTCACACAACACTTGGCCGGTCATCCTCACCATCTACAACCTACCCCCTATCTATGTCAAAAGTGCAGTTATATTTTACTAACCATGATTATTTCTGGACCGAGACAGTCAGGCAATGATATAGATGTGTTTCTAGAGCCGCTCATGGAGGACATGAAGATACTATAGGAAAAAGGGGTGAAGATGATGGATGCATCCCTAAAGAAGGAGTTCACTTTAAAAGCCATTATCTTTGTCACCATCACCGATTACCCTGGCCTTTTTTCACTGTCGAGGCAGATCAACGGTAAGTCAGGTTGTGTAGTATGCATTGACAGTACTTGCTACACTTATCTTAGTGCATCCAAGAAGTTGGTGTACATGAGGCATAGGCGATTCCTCGGCAAAAAGCACAGGTACCGGGATCTTTCGATGGATCAGTTCTTCGACAACCAAGCCGAGCCTCAAACCAACGAGCTGAAAAAGACGAGTTATGGGCAGAAGGTGTTTGACATGGTGAAGGGCATAAACGTCGAGTTCGGGAAGAAGAAGAAAGCTGAGGAAGATGGGACCAAAACAAGGAAGAAGAGGAAGCGGGGTAAGACAGAGGAAGAGGAAGCAAAGCCTGTCACCCCTGTCATACCTTTCAAGAAGCAGTCATGTTTCTTCAAGTACCTGTCATACTGGAAGCAGCTAGATACGCCCCATGTCGTTGACTGCATGCACTTAGAGAAGCGGTTACCTTTAAAGTGCTCGCCTCGATTAATATTAACTGAGGTGGTTATCTTAAGGAGCCCGCCTCGGTTAATCGGCCTATATATATACTGCCTCAGTCGCCCGTATTTTTCTAATTCCTTCGCCGTCGCCACTGTGCTCCTGAAGGGCTACTGGATTTTTCTGCCGCTACCGCCGGTGTCCTACGCTCCCCAGACTGTGCCTCCGCCCCCACCCCCACCTCCATCATCGCCCTCGTCCTCCGTATCTAGCAGCTCTATCGGGGGCCAAGGAAACCCTAGCGCCACGGACTTGAACCGCGGCGAACCCTAAGCCGTCGTTGTTGTCTTCCCGGCTCCGTCTCCAGCATGCTGAGGTGTTCATGGCTAGCCTCTCTATCCCTAGTGCCGAGGAGATCCTCCCTGCATGCGCCCTGCTCTGAGGTGATCCTCCTCGTGTGCGCCCCGCCTCTTCCTTCCCCTACGCCGACGAGCTCCACCACCACCGTCCGCCGGGTTCGTCCCCACACTGAGGAGCTCCTGTAACACCCCTGGGTGTTAAGCATGCATTAATATCCCAAAGCATGAGCATTAGCATCACATACATGTTCATCATCACATGTAATATAAGTTCATTTGAATTGAAATGTGAAAAACATCTGTTTGAACCCTAATTGTTGCATTTGCATGCTAGAGTTGTAGAACTTGTTTAGCTACAATTTTAGATAATCTAGAATTAATTAACATGATTTTTGGAGCAACTTTTGTATTCAAAATCTCCCCAAATTTTTGCTTTTAAAAATATTCTAGAAAAGTGAGTTTTATTTAAAAATTGGACTTTAAATCATTAATTCAAAATCTGTTTAGAATTTTGAAAAGTGCCCTAAATGAAAGTTGTAGAGAATTAAATTTTGAACAACTTTTATTTTGGGGACAACTTGTGAAAATGTCATTTTCATCTTCAAAATTTGAATTTGAATCAATTTAGAAAATCTGGAAAATTTATTAAAAGGGCTCCTTACCTTAACGGGCCGCGGCCACCCTTTCGGCCCGCGAGCCGAAGCCAGCCCAGCCCCGCTCGCCCGTGCTCCCCGCTCGCGCGCACTCGCCCGCGCTAGCGCGACCGGACACGTCAGAGCCCGCCCACCGCGTGGTCGCCGCTCGCCGGCGACGGCGTCCGGGTGGCGTCCTGCGGGCCCCGTGGTCGCTCGGTCGGCTTCAAGACGTCGTCCGCCAACGCCTGCTCCACTCCACTGCCTTCACTCGCGCTCCATCCACCTCCTATCCTCCTTCTGAGCCGCAGCGGGAGCTCCACCGTCGCCCCCACCGCCTGCCACTGCTCGTCGGCATCTCTAGCCACCGGTGGGTCGCCTTCGCCTGCGCTTCACGCCTCCTGAACCCCACTAAGGCGATTGCCTCACCTCCCGTCCCTCGCAGTGACCGGATTTCCTCCACCACCGCACGCCGTCCGCCCGAGCTCGCCGGCGACCACTGCTGCCACTGTCAGGGTGCTTTTCCCGCCTCCACTTCTTCCACCCTCGCCTCCGCATTGCCGTAGGAGATCACCGGGAGCCGCTCGCCTCACCGGGAACCTCGCCACCGGCAAGAACGCCGGCGGCGGAGCTTCTCCCCTGCCTCGGTCTCACTAGGTAGTGGGGCCAAGGGGCCTAGCCGCAGTGACCAGGGGAAAACCCGAGTACACGGCGCTGGGTACGCGTAGCGTTTAGAGCCGGATGGATTTTCGGTTTTTAAAGAAAAGGATTTTCCAGAAATTGTAAAAAATCTTCAAAAATTATTATCTCAAGATTTATAGCTCCAAAAATTGTGAAACAAATTTTGTAGTGTTTCTCATAAGTAGATATATGAGTTAAAAATGTTGCATGTTAGTTTTGTGATACTTTTTTGTGTAGATTTATTTAATCTTTATAATTGCTGATATCTTAGAAAATATATAGTAAATATAATATTGATCAGAAAAATATGGTTCTTGTTTCATTAGTCTTCTTTAGTGATGTACTTTCTAGAAAAAATGTTTATGAGGCATGTTCTGTGAAAAATTATTGAAGTGTAGTTCAAATGCCTTTAATGGATGATTTTTATTACTTTTGGTAGAGAGCAAAAATGGTATAACACATGCATGTGATAATTTTTGTGATGTGCTTGATTACTGTAGATAACATAGAAAATTACGAAATCTGTTGTTTGACACTTTTTCTAGTACAAAGTATTTTCATGCTCATTATTATGCTATAGCTTGTTTATTTTGTACAGATAGTTTTACTTATTCAAATTCCATGACATTTTTGTAGTACACTATTTGGAGTAGGAGTGTGCTACTATAATTTTTGTAGATTTTTACCTGCAACAGAAATAGGTGTTAATGTGTAACCCTAGTTTAAATAGGAAATAAAAGGTTATTCTTTATGAATAATTAAAAGTAATAAAAAGTGTTTGGTGTATCTTTAAAGCACCAAACTACATTGCTGGTATTACTTGATAGGTTAAGGTATTAGGGTTTGGCAAAGTGTAGCAACACTTGTGTGAGAATTTTATGGTAACTAGTATAAGAGTAGATGACGGGTTTTGTGGTACATGTTCTTGGATGATGTGGACTACCTTGTAGAAGATGTCTGTAATCCATACTATCAGTTCAATGTGCTCATCTGCATATCATGTCATCATAGCATTCCACCGCATCTGATGCACCGTCTACATGGTTACTTATGCAATTGCATCATATAGGATCGTAGGAGGAGTCGCAGGTAGCAGTGCCAGAAGAGCAGACTTGGACCGATCAGCAAGAGCCCCAGGCACAGGAGGTGCCCGAGGAAGAGGAATAAGGAGAGAAGATGCCCGAGTGCGTAGATCACCAGCCTAGTTCGTTTGAAAGAGACAAGCCCTGGAGCATTCTAAGTCTCCTACTTTATAAAAAGCAATTCTTTATATATGAGTTTTATATATTGTTGCATTAAGTTATAGGAGTTGAGTGAAACCGTTGTTGCATTTATTATTATCCTTGTCCACCTGGTTACCTTTTTACCATGTTAGGTCAGGATCGAATAATTGCTTAGCCATGCTTAGACCGGTAGAAGTCGGGTGATTTCCTGTCACCTGCGAGTTATAGGTGGATACCTGGTTATGGTTAGCTATAATTGTTATCATGGAAAGTAACCAAGTGTTGATAGATAAAGGGAGACCGGGCAGAGTCTTATAGGGTTTTGGACTATAGTGATTCCGTCTATGTCGATTAAGGACCGATCGTTGCTCGTCCCTCGTGTCATGTTGAACGCATGCCTCACATTTAGCTGGCCAAATAAAGTACCTTTCGACCGCGAAACTAGTGACACTATTTCAAGCCGGGATAAACTCGAATTGGCAGACTGGTGCTGAAGGGGGTACGACGGGGACGCGAAGAGTGAGCCTAAGGTGCGTCCTAGCAGTCGGGCGGTCCCTGGGTAGTGCGGTCCATGACTGTTATCCCGCGGCTACTTGGAAAGTGTCATTGGTGATCTAAGCGACCCTGACGGGTGAAGCATAGTTTGTGTGAGGAATAAATCACCAGCTGGATAGGAATCGATTCGAATCGCCATCGCTCCTAGATAGTGAGCACTTGACTCGAGCTACAGCATCGTAGTAACAATGATGGAACCCGGATGGTTATGTGAATGATGTTGGAAATGCTAAACCTGATATGGTAACTTTTGATGTAAATGGTTAATCAAGTGATTGCTCTAGCATAGGTGCTCACTTAGACTAATCAGGTATAATTAAGTTGATGCTTACAGTTTAAATGGTTCATAACTAATAACTTATGTTTTTCACAAATGAGTCAAGCCAGTTCACTTTATAAAGGCCTTGCATACTCCTTGGTGTCTTTTATTTCTGGTTTATGACGGATAAGTCTAGCTGAGTACCTTCTCGTACTCAGGACGTTGTTTCTATTGTTGTTGCAGATGGTCAGATGTACTATGGTTATTACGTCAACTGTCTGTATCTGGCGATGGGCGACAACTAGGACCAAGAGCAATGGTCACTCCGTTCGTCTTATCTCGTGCTTTTATGGGCTATGACTACCTGCTTGCACTGTATCTGAACTAAGTGTGTGTGGTTTAAAACTACTTGCTTCCGCTATGTTAATTTGAACTCGTGTTGTGATAACTTTTTATTCTGAACTCCGATGTATTCAACTCTCGTTGCGAACTTTATGTAGCATGTGACTGTGGCTGCTAAATCAGTACGATCTTGGTTGAATGTTGGTTGGTTTAAAATCCTTCGTGATTTCACGGAATCTCGGGTTGTACGGGCTTACGTTTGGTAAATTATCTGCCTCGGTGGAAGATTTTCTTACTTAATCTCGTATAATCATGTTGATCCGTTACAGCTCCACCCCCGCGTCTTCATCCCTTGCACCGAGGAGATCCACCCCCCCCCCCCCCCCCGCTGGTGAACCCTAGCTGCCACCCTGTTCCCTGCCTATGTTGCTTGTGATGGAATTTTTTCAATTTGCCATTGAGATAATTAAATTGCTGCCTGTGATGCTTTTTTTACACTGTGCAAATGCCATTGCCTATGATGCCTCGTTAACTGAGCAAATGCCACTGCTCATTTGAGATGAATTGCTGCCTGCGATGATTTCTTCTTGTCAAGCTTATCTGCTGGTGTTCCGTTATCGGCTATTATGATTATGCATGCCAAATCTTAACATACTGTGAGCTTCTAACTGTAGATTGGCTTGCTGCCAAATATGCAGTTACTCCTGCTACTCCTATGCAGTTAAATAAGGAAGCTTCTAACTGTAAATTTTTACACTACTTACTCACATGCTTTGGAAAAGGCCCAATACATACATTAGACTTGGTACTTTCTTTCTCATAACTGTGAAATTCGGAAATGCTATATGTTTGAGATGGCAATTACCTCCAGTACTGCTAGTTTTATATTTCACTTGCATGCCTGGTGGATGTAGGGGCCTTTGAACACATGTTTGATGCAAATACACGCTTGTCAGGCATTTGCAAGCGCACAAATTTAAACATATGCACATATCTCACATGTTTAATGTTTGCTGCTGCTTTAGGGATAGCACTGCAACCAGAGAGCATAAAATTTAAATCTAATAACCCTGTTCCATTCAAAACTAAACTAATTAGACAAGGCCAAGCAAACTGGTAGTTCTATGTGAATTATCATGGACAACAGCACTTGTTTAGTTGGATAATTTGCACTCTAGCTGTTGAATGCATTGAAATAGGCACCCAGAAAAGCAAGGACTACTATATTAAGGGCTCAGATCTAGTACATTATGTCTGAACTTTTTTTCTACATAGATGTACACACACATAATGCTATATGATATTAAGGGCTTAGATCTTGGGGATAGTTCTTTAGTGTTCCCCAGATATGTATTTTGCAGTTTTATCTCTAAGCACAATTAGAGATCCTATACCATATCACGTGGGATCCGAATGCTGAATTAGCACACGGTGTGTGTACTCGCAATGTTGAGATATTATGGGCTAGCTTGTTCTGCAATAGAATCATCCATGTTCAACTCTCATCATTCTTGGTAATGATCTCATTAGGACTTCTCTCATACTGAGCACTCTTCTACTACTCTACCTACTTACTACTCATCTATTCTTATAACTGTATACTACTGCTACTGGTATATACTACTACTACTACTAATGGTGCTACTCCCTACTAATACTGTTGTCCTACTACTAATGGTGCTGTTTGCCTGCTGCTCTCTACTATTGCTACTCCTACTACTACATGTTACTCCTACTACTACTCTTAACTGATTTTTACTACTACTCCATACTACTTACTGCTTACTACTCTTCTACTACTCTACCTACTTACTACTTACTACTACTCTACCTACTATTGTGGTGGCTGGCTGCTGCTTACTACTCTACCTACTTATTACTTACTACTACTACTCTACCAACTATTGTGGTGGCTGGCTGCTGCTTACTACTCTACCTACTCCTACTACCACTCTACCTACTATTGTGGTGGCTGGCTGCTGCTTACTACTCTGCCTACTTACTACTTACTCCTACTACTACTCTACCTACTATTGTGGTGGCTGGCTTGTTCTCAAACTTTGTGGCATTTGCAATGATGAATTTTTTTTAAAACTTCTAATCAAATGTGTTGAGGCAGTGGCATATGCAATGATGTGAAACTTTTTATGCTGAGGCAGTGGCTATGATGATGAAATGTCTCCATACTTGTGAGCCGCTAAACTAGGATGGCTTGTATACCATATACAAGCAACCAGTTTAGAAGTGATGTGATGACAATGGGGCAAATCTGAGCCAAATATGTAAATGATTTTATTGATTCCTGTCACATCCCAAAATTCCCGTTTTGGGATGTGACTTAAAAAACACTAAATAACATTGATGATTTTATCATTTTTCTAAAATTTACCTGATTTTAGTTAAGTTATTGAAATTTTAGATATAGGAAAAATGCGAGTTTTTGAAATTTTTGCAATTTAGTTTAATGGTTTGTTGCATTGCATGCCTTTGCATTGAGTTTGTGTATGAAAAATGAATTTAAATGTTTACAAATATGCCTAGGGTTTGATCCCAACTTTCATCTCTCAAAGCATCAAACCAATCTCTAAAACTCTAATAAAATCTTTTGCCAATATCCTACAAAACCTTAGCCTAACCCATTCTCTCTTTCTCTCCAAGTTTTCTTTCTCAAGCTCTCAATCAATTTGGTGTCCATGAATTCTTTGGGCCAACCTTTTCACCTCTTTCATCCATTCATACAAACGGAACTCAAATTGGGTTGAAGCCGCGCTTTCATCTAACCCATCATGACAACTAGAACTTCTCTCTTTTCGCTAATGGATCAATGCTCGGCCCACACATCCAAATTTTCTCCGCATCATGGGCCGAGCCTAATCCAGCCCCTCCTCCCCTCATTCACGTGGAAATGCTGTAGCTCTCCTCTCCATAGTCGCCCTCCCCTTCCTCACATGCAGAAACAACAACATTAGCACTCCCCTTAATCATGTGGTCCCATCTCTCCCTCAATTTCCTCTTTACTCCATCGGTTTCCACTCCTAGCCCTAGGCATAATTAACCGAAGACCGAACCGAACTAACCGAGACCGAGACCGAGACCGAAGTGACCGAGACCGAAAATTTTGGTCACAAGTTCGGTCTTCAGTTTGAAGTAACCGAACTAACCGGACTTAGTTCGGTCATTACCCTCGGGTAACCGAACTAACCGAATTAACCGAACATTTGAATTTTGTTGACATAATATGTAATTTAGACTATTATTAGTGATATAATATTTATTCTAGTGGGTTTATATCAACCATCACTCTTATCACTATGTTTAATCTATATTTTGTATTGTATTTTTGCCTTGAAATAGAAAAAATATTGGTAAAATTTGCTACAAATTACAATATTTAGTAGTTGTTTTGTGAAGTTCGATTAGTTCGGTCATGAACGAGACCGAACCGAACTAACCGAGACCGAACTTGCTTGGTCCTGAGTTTTGAAACTAACCTATCGGCCTCCGTTTTTAGATGACCGAACTTTCGAAATGACCGAAGACCGAGACCGATCGGTTCGGTCAGACCGAACGCTCAGCGCTATCCACTCCTCTCAAATGCATGAGTAAAGGACAGACATGCATGTCCTCCTACTGCTGCCCCACGCCAATCTCTTCTCCTTATGCAAAAATATATTCACCTCTTCATTCCTCTCTTAAATCCCTAGACACACCTCTCTTATTAATAGTGCTCGTTTACTCCATCAATTTATCTCTTTATCTTCAATTCCATGCATGCAGCAGCAATTTCTCCTCACCCTTTGTTTCACGTGGGGAAGACTTCCATCTTCTCTCTATGGCGCCTCCTCCAATTTCTCTCATGCAAAAGTATCAACAGCATATAATTCTTTCTCCCACTAATTCCCCTTCTCTAACTCTCTCTTGATGAACAGAATAAAGAATGGAACATTCCCATGGCCGGCCACATCACCTGATACTCTTGTGCTCCTCCTTTTTCCCCCTCATGCAAATAATAGTAGCTCTTAATTCCTTAGCTCCTTAATTGCCCTCTCTTTATCACGTGGAGAAGTCTCCCCTCCCCTCTGTATGGCGCTTACTCTCTTCCCTCTCATGCAAAAACAGCAGCCATCATTTCCTCCTTAATCCCTTGTCCTTAATCTCTTGGTCACCTCTTTTAATCACACCCTCCTTAATACATTTGGTTTCCTCTCCATTAGTTCATGTGAAAGCAGAACAGCATGCCGTCTCTCCTTTTTCCTGTTGCCGCCCAATCCTCCCTGCTTCATGCAAAAATAACAACAACATCTAATTCCTCCTCCATGAATTTCCTTGATTACACCTCTCTATAATCCTCTCTTAACAACACCCTTTACTCCATCAGTTTTTGCTTTCTCTTCAATTGCTTGCATGCAGCCATATTTTCTCCTTCCTCCCTCACGCACAAGCAGGACACCATTTCCCCTTCACCTCTCTCCTTTCTCTCCTATAAATGGAACCCCCCTTGCTCCCTACAATCCCTTTTGCATTCCTGCAGTTCTCCTCTCCCTAAAGAACTTTTGGGCGCCCCTCCCTCTTGCAGGTGAAGAAGAGGACAGCAACCACATCCATGGCCGCCCCTTCCTCTTCCCTTCCTCCCACTTGCTCCTTTACATCAAAACAGAGAGCCCTTGCTGCTGCACATTTGGTTTTGCCACTGCATCCCTCATCCGAAAGCCTGAATACGTCGAGGGAGAAAAACTGTTGTTGCCATCCTTCTCTGTACATACAGAGCACGTGGGCAACAACCATGGTAAGGATACCCTCCATCTCCCCTCTCTGATTCTTCAGTCCATGCCCCTCTCATCCACCACCTGATCTCCTTCACACATCGCAGATCATCCCCGAGGAGAATCGCTGCTGCCTCATCGACCCCTTGCCCTCGTGCCGATGTCATCACCACGGCTACCGCCGCCCTCACAAAATAGCAAGGTCATCCCTCCCCCTTCCCTCTCTGATCTTGCTATCCATGCTCCTCTCTAATCCATCTCTTGATCTCTTGTGTGGGTAGATCATCTCTGAAGTGGAGTTGGCGATGCTTCGTTGATCGCTGGCACTGTTGCCATCCGTCATCGCTACTGGCTGCCGTCAAATTGCCTCTGGCCACCCCCAATATCCAAAGTAAGAACCCCTGTAACCTCCCCATGTTGTTTTCACATTCCTTGTAGTAAACCATGTACCCATATTCAGTTTAGAATTGATTCCGATGAAGTTTTCCCGCAATCATGTCGCTGTCCTTTGCGGACTGCAGCGCTGCTGCCGGTTGGCATTCATATGTTCCCATCGATCTAGAACTTCAGTCATCGAACCCTTTGATCAAAATATAGTTCTTGAAGTTGCACAAGCTCCTGCAAGTTGGTTTGGTCATAGGAGCTGAGATGAAAGAAAGTCATCTTTTCTGTGCTCACTATCTTGCTATTTCAACAGCGATGCACCTCTGAATTTCAGTGAAGTTTCCCACCAACCATTTGTCAAATAATCAAACCCTTCATACAGCATGTTCATATTATCCTTGCACATGTCTTTGAAAGACGGTTCATCCATATTGGCCATGATGGTTGAGTTATTGTGACTGCAGTGGTCACTGCCCCTGCTGTCCAAACAGTCATGCAACCTTGTTTTCCAAAGGTGATCCCTAGCAAACTGTGAGCTCACTCATCAAATCCTTTACCACAGTGTAGAAATGATCCTTGCACACACCTCTGTAAAATTCCTTGGCCATAGGAGTTCAAATTCCAGGGATATCATCGTCTCCGCATTCCCTGCTCTGCTGCCCTGGCTGCTTCATCCCTCTGCATGGTATTGGCGTTCCCCGCTAATTCACTGTCCAAACCACCTAACCCTTCATCCAACATATCCATCGTATGCTTGCACATGTCTCTGCAAGTTGGCTTGTCCATAGGTGCTACAATGGCCGAGATGTTGAGGCCGTAGTATCCACTACTCCTGCTGTCCAGAAATCAGGCATGCCACTCGCTTTGTGTTCGCGTTCCCGGGCTCACAGATGGTCAAACCACCATGCTATTTTGCTAAAACATACTACATGTAGTCCAGAACAACTCCACAAAATGTATTTCCAATGGGTGCAGCTATGACCATAATCCTTGTGATCATAACCCCTGCTGTCCGCCGAACTGCACGTCCTGGATGCAACGGCATTTCGCCGCGTTCGCTTCTGAATCTTTGTCTGGTTCGCGGAGCCCTCTGGTGTGACTATGTGTTTATTAGTTGCACATGATCCCAACAAGTTCCAAGTCCAAAAGTTGAGTGTGGCCCTGCCTTTTGTTCTCCACAGCTACTGCTACCCGGCGTCGGTCGTGTGTTAGCCGGTGCACCGATTATCGTAACTGCATTCCTTGTTGATCTAGCATCTACCTCAATGCACTAGATGGCCACAATGTGTTTCCAAATAATCACCAAACATATCCAAAAGCACTCTCTCGCCAAGGTTAGAACAATCCATCCCACTTATGCAATGTAACGCTTGGACCATCTTCTATTCGTAATGTTCTATCCATCTTATTAAACACAAATCCATAGTCATCTACAATTCATCTATAGACCCATGTGCTTTGTTAATCTTTCAAGTTAGTCGGCACAGATCATGTTTTCTCCATTCATACCATTTCCCAAAACCTCATAGCATCAACCTTTGGTCTTCATATCATTTAAATCGTCCAGTTTTAGCTGTTTTTGCACTCAACGACTGTAGTTACAAGCCCTACATATTTAAAACCTTTATGTCTTGTTTTTTGTAATGATTAGTATACTATTTCTAGGTTTGTTTAAGATGCTTGTATTGATTGCTGTTGACGTTAGAAGTGGAGCTACATGAGGAGCAGATCTTTGCGAAGTGGAACCATCAGCAAGTGTTTTTGGAAGGCAAGTGTAACAAAGGCTTCCTTGTACCTATGAACAATGTTTAATTCATACATATACATGTGTCTAATTTGAAATGCCTATAAGGACTTTACCTAGATGATTCTTGTACCACATATCCTTGATTCTTATGGGTTGGTATGCATGTTGGATAGTTGCTGCCGCGTAGAACCAAAGCTAATAATTTAACTTGATTAATGATATATGCAATGTGATAAAATGGTGCTTTTAGCAACATGGACCAAGGGGCTAGAGCATGGGGTTTTGAGTGCTCTAGATTCCTCTCCCTAAGGACTTAATCCTGAAGCGGCCACCCAGGAGGTACCCGTACAACCCTGAGTATCACATGGCTCTGATCTTAATCAAGTAACTAGTACGTCTCTAGCTTGTTAGTGGTTACCGAAAGGAGCAAGAGGGGGCACTAGTCGATATGGCTCTTTTCCTACCAGGGTGTGTGTTATGCCGCGACCATGAGTGCCACTCCTAAAGGAGGGCTCCATACGCCTAGACGGCTAAACCTTAGCGGCTACTAACTTGTTAGGGTGTCTAGTGAAAGGTTACATAGTGAAACCCTGCCGCACTTCCTTGGAGGAGGTGATATGGGGTCGACGGGCTCCTAGCATATGGGAATCACGGCTCGGTAGGTAAAGTTGTATAAATTCTGTAGAATTCTTTGAACTGATATATCAGCCATGCTCATGGACACGAGCGGCCTGGATCCTTCTTGATTAGTGGTTACTTAGATGGTTTGGGAATGATCAAATATTGACTAATATTACTTTCACTTGGGATGGTTGATCACTAAAGTAGTGACTCAGGTTTAATAAAATATGACCAACTAATATTGCTAACCGCAGTAAACAGTGTCAAGCCTTTGAGCCTTCATGAACCCCTTTGTTATACTTGTTGAGTATGGTGCGCTCACACTTGCTTTACAATCAACAAAAATACCGGATGGGTACTAGATGGTGGTTCAAGTGAAGAGTTCTTGCGGGGTTCCATGAGTACTTGGCGAGTGCTCCCCCAGTCAACCGTCCCTGTGGAGTATGGAGACCCAAAAGGAAGATTAAGAATAGTTTCCGCAATGCTTTGTAATAGATGTAAGTCTTGTTGTAACTATGTTTTGATATATAATAAAGCATTGTTCTTGATATTCTCCATATTTGTCACTATATGTGTCGTGTAGACATCCTGGGCACACATATAGTTAGTGCTTGGTATTCTTTTGAAAACCGGGTGTGACAATTCCACAATTTTATACTTTTCTCAGACTCTTTTGTACTTTTCTTTCACTCTTTTGTACCATACTACCCATGTATCATGAAAAAAGGATGTAATCTTCTTTTTCAGATGAATATAATTCATGATTCCTTTATATATGCTTTGAGATGAATGTACATATCATTGTTTTCATGTAATTGTTAAATGTCCATATATACAACTATCTCTTATTCATAGCTTCCATTAGCGGACGAGCATGCTAAAGAATGGCGCGAGCCAAGCCTGGCACCAAGTGAAAAGGGATCCTCATCATCATCAGACGAGGGCACCTCCTTTGAGGAGGAGGTGCTAACACTGAGGTCGAAGAAGAAAGGTCATACGGAGAAAGAAGATGATCTGACCTATACACCAAAAAAGACGGGGCCTTCAACACGGAATTCTCACACCCCACGACGGGATGATGACTGCTGCACAAGTAAATCAATAACACAACATCAGCAGATGATGATGAGCTTCTCGCTTAAGTATGAAACTAATGCGAGTTCTTGTCCTCGACAGCTGCCAGTGACGCCTATGTGCTTGGAGTACCCCCACGAGCAGGAGGAAGAAGAGGAGGGGCATGCATCTGGTCCCACCCTGAGCACTTCAACCAAAACGATGAGTGGCAAGAAGTCAGACCGGAAGAGGGGCCAACACGGGAGGCACAAGGTGACCAAGAAGGTCCATGCCATACACAAGATAGGGCCACATGGAGAGCCCTTGGAGCCAATAAGTGTGATCAGCATCTTCAGCAACCAGTGCTCCTGTCTAGTTAGGGAGCACGTGCTGATCACTCATATGAATTGGAGGAAAGTCCCAGAAGGCCTCAAGGAAAAAGTGTGGAGAGACTTGAAGAAGCAGTTCGAGTATCCACCGAACCAATTCAATGAAGATGTGTGCAGGGGGCATGCTATGGTTATTGCTAGCAAAGCACTTCACAACTTGAGGTCAAGACTCAATAAGTTGTACTTGAAGAAAGGGAAGACTCCCTTCGAAGACTACAACTTCATCAAGCGTCATGAGTGGGAGGAGTTCATTGAAAAAATGAGTACCGACAAAGCAAAGGCCAAGGGCTAGAATTACTCTGAGCTCGCAAAGAGGAACACGCTCCACCACCACATGGGCATGACAGGGTATGCCGCTAAGAGGCCGAAGTGGCGGTAGGAGGAAAGGGAGGCAGCTGAGGCCGGGCAGGAGAATCTGTTGGAAGGCATCAACGAGAGGGGACGTGACTTCTTCTATGCCCATCGGCTGAAGAAGCTAAAGGAGGGAAGGACCAAGTACAATGAGCCGCAGACCGAGGAGACAAAGAAGGCTTTGCTCGTGGTCAAGGCGGCCATGGAACACGGGGAGTTCCTACCTCATAGGGATCATGACGAGCTGACCAAGGCGCTGGGAAACACCGAGCACCACGACCGTGTTCGGGGCGTATCCTCGAGGCAGAGCTGGAAGAATGTGGAGTCATGGCAATCCGATGCCGCCTCCTACCACACGAGGCAGAGATACAAGGAAGGGATATTCCAGGACGGCAAAGAAGAGGTAGTGAAGGAAATGATCATGGGGAAGATACAAGATGCTTTCATGAGCACCGACCCCCAGATGGTAGAGCTGAGGATGCAGATGTTTCACTAGGCTAGCGTGCTAACACAACAGGGTCAAGCCGCCATACAAGGGCAGACGGTGCTAGGTACCTCACAACCCCAGAGGTACCCGGTAGATGATATCATGGAGCCAACATTTTGCATGCTCTAGGTGCCCTGAGGCAGGTCAGGGAGGAAGAAGAAGGTGGCAGAGGGAGAGGTACAGCCACCCAACCCTAAAGCCAAGTACCTGGGCAGGCCCATCCCGCGCGAGTATGCCGTGGTGCTAGTGGCGTGGATGCACGATCACCACGAGGAGGATGAACTTGACTTTCCCACTGAAGAGGGAGCCACGACCCTCAGCTATGCTATTGGCTTTCAAGTGCTATGGAACAAGGCAGATATTGAATTACAAATGTTGAAGCCGGCGTCACAGCCCTCGCAGCCGTCATCATCTCCCCCGGGTGGCCCAAGTGACAACGACGATGATGACAATGGCGGAGATGGCAACGACAATGATGGCGGCCCCGATAGCACTCCACGTAGCCCGCGTCCCGACACGAGCAACCCACAAGGAGGTACAAGGGGTGAACTAGGCCACCAAACACCGCCTCCAAGCCAGGGCAAAGGGCAATGTCCACATGCGCCAAAGAAGCCTATAGAAGAAGAGGGGGGGCAAACTCGCCCACCTGACCACGGTGGAATGGGCGGTGTTCAACATAGCAGAAGAGTACCAGTACACCATGGCATTTGAAAGGTATATATGCTAATGGCAACCAAATATAGTCAACAGATTATGTGTGCGTAGATTAATGATGCTAACAGACTTTTCCACTCCTTGTCTCAATTATAGGGAGCGAACCCCGCTGTCAATTTGGCCCCTTACTCCAAATTGCCCGGAGAACTTTGAGAATGGCAAGTTCATGTTGTCGTTGGGCCAGCTCGTCCAGGAGGAGCTGTGGGAGGTTCGGAGGTTCCATCTCTGGCATATGCATGTGTCGAAGTTAGGCATGCAAAATTTCATTATGAGGGTACCCAAGGAGTACTTCCACTTTGAAGGTGACGCTTATTGCTCTGTTGTCTTCCACGACATGCATAGAATGTTGCGGCGCAAGGACCTTGACATCGCCCAAGTCACCCTTTTTGCCATGTAAGTTATTACAACTCTGCAACGCTGTAGGTACGCCCATTACGATCAAACTACAATGCCATGACGATGACTTGTGCTTGCAGGATGCAATCGTACGTGTGCAAGCAACTAGGGAAAGATATTATCTACCTATCTCCTATGCATATTTGCTAGAGGGCCACCATTGGCTACGATATACCAAACACGCATCCTAGGCTAGCCAACTTGTAGGGGATGGAGCGAGTGAACGCCTGGATTTTGATGCAAGGCGAGATCAAGTACACAAAGGGACAGTACGTCTTACAAGCCATGAAGAAGATCCGGGAAAATGGGTGTATCCTTGCAACCCACCGGTTCGGGTAAGTCCAAACGATACTTGTAGTAGGTACTGGGTTTACCGCTTTTCATATCTCAAGATTTGATATCCATATTGTTTTAATGGTGCAGCTTGGGCGTCGTGGACCACTGGATTGTATTTATGATCTATCCACAGGATGGAAAGGCTGTCATATTTGACTCCTTGCATGAAACGAACAAAGAAGGGTACAAGCATTTCGAAAGCATTCTGCGATAGTAAGTGATGACACACATCTTCTTTTATGCACTCAAAATATGTATCAAATCTGTTGTTAACACTAGTGGTTGGCATACAGCGCTTACAGGAAGTACGTGGAAGACCCCAACTACTATGATAGGAGGTCTGAGAGGTAGAAGAAGAAGTATGGCACAAAACTGACCGTGAGACGAGAATTCCTAGTACTTACTCCTACTACTAATACCCTACTAGATCTACTACAACTCCTCCTACTACTACTACTAATACTACAACAACAACAACTACTACTACTACCCTCCTCCTACTCCTACTACTACCATACTACCCTACTACTCCTCCTCCTCCTCCTACTACTACTACTACAACTACTACTACAACTCCTACTACTACTACTACCCTACTACTACTACCACCCTACTCCTACTACTACCCTACTACTACCCCTACTACTACTACTACCCTACTACTACTAGTAATACTAATACCCTACTACTACTACTACTACATTACTACTTCTGCACTGTACTAGTCCTAATGATCATGTGTTACATATATCTACATGCAGTGCGCCAAGCAACCTGAAGGGTCACTCTTGTGTGGATACTATACTTGTGAGTACCTCAGGGCTTGCAGGAGATTCAGCCAGAGCTGGTGGTAGATTAAGAAATCCCAAAGTTGGTGGTGGAATGAAAGGATTGACCATAACACCATCACTAACACAATAGCTGACATTTGTAAGTTTATCACAGACAAATGTGCTCATGTTGGGGGAACTTTCTTCTATGACGAGAGCGACCTAGGGATGGACGAGAAGTACGTGAAGCTACGCAATTGGAGAAACGGCGATCTAGACATGAACAACTACAAGTTGCCGGACATCTTCGAGTAGGGGCCCTTAGCTTGTCATGTGATGTGATTTTTGTGAACATTAATGTAATATGAAGAGTGTGTGATCATGCATGGTGGAACGATAAGGACGATGTGTGTGTGTGTGTGTGTGTGTCCTTCATATGTGTGCTTTCTGCTTTGTACATGTTTTAACATGACAAAATTTGGTTCCAAATTCAAATTGAAATTATAAAATGAAATGAAATAACCATTTTTTTAATCTGAAAATACTTAACGGAGGTGGGCACGTAACAAAACCCGCCTCGGTTAAACTCATAATGGAGGCGATTTCCTTAATCTAACCGCCTTGGTTAAACTCATAACAGAGGCGGTCGTGTTATGGAAACCGTCTCCGCCTAGGCCGGTCGATTCCGGCCGATGGGTGGGAGCCGACGGCAATCGGCTGCGTGCGAGCACCACCTAGCACCAGCACCAGCGGCACGCGTGAGCACCACCAGCGCCATCGGTACCGGGCTTGGATCGGCAGCGATAGTGGGGGATGGGGAGCACGGAGCACCATGGCCGCCGGGGTAGGGGAAGCTTGGTCATCAGGGCGAGAGAGGGCGTTGCGCCGAGGTCAGGGAGAGCCGCCCACTCCCCTGCAACACCGCCGCGCCGCAAGGGCTGGTCCTGAATTTTTAGGAGCCCAGGGCAAAACAAAAAATTAGGGCCCTTATGTACACATGAACCCTGGAACTCTTTTGAGTATTTGAGAAAAAACACGTGAACGACGCCGTAGCCACCATGATGCACGACTTCAACAAGGAGATGTTGCGATGGAAGCGCATATTGTAAGCGTATGTTTTAAGTGTATCAAACGTTTCAGAGGTATATTGCAATTGTTATATATGGATGTTGCAAAAGTAGATCAGGAATGTTGCACATATTGCGAGTGTTTCAGAGGCATGTTGCAAGTGTTTCAGAGGTGTTGTTCAAAATGCTTCATTTGTTTCAGATGTACGTTGCAAGCGTTCTGATCTGGATGTTGTATATGTTTTACATATATGTTGCAAGAATATGTTCGAAATGTTTAGCTGTTTCAGTATTACGCTGCAGTGCATGTTTTCATGGTGGCAAGTTGCAAGTATTTTATCTGATGTTGCACATGTTTCACACATATGTTGCAAGTGTATGTTCTAAATGTTTTATCCGATTTATACGGATATTGCATTCAAATGTTTCATATTATACGTGTTTCATACTGTTTAGAGAGTCAACAGGTGTACGGAGTGATGGTGGCATGGCACGGGCGCCGGAGAATGGGCCGGCGGTCGGGGCGCGACGGGGGCGGGGTGCGTGTGCGGGATGAGGCGGGTGGCTTCGAATCCAGGCAGACATGGCGTGCTGCGGGGCCGAGGCGAGTCATCTGGACACGGGAACGTTGCGACAGGGCGGGTGCGCATGTGCGGCGGAAATAAAAATCAGCATCAGCGCACAGGGGTAAGCTGTGCGGGCGTCCTGTCCGGACGTCCGAGCTCTAGCATAGCCCATTGGGGTGGTTTGGGGGACTTCGGATATTAGTGCATACCTAGTTCATACGAAGCTACATACGCCTCGTTGGAGTCTCGCTCCGAGTTGGTCGCCTACTGCGGCGCCGTCGTTGAGTTTGGTGATCGCATCGCAGTTGCTGCGTTGTGGTTGGGATTTGTGATTTGGTTCCGAGATGACAGGTCGCAGTCGCAGAATCGACAAATAAATCACGAACGCCAATCTGCTAGGCTGTCGTGGGCCTTAACGAAACAACCAAGTCATATACTAATACAACTACGTATTGAGTGTATACCTGGGGTAGGCCCCCTTGGGATTGGGGGCCCAAGGCGGTCACCCCGCTTGCCTGCCCTCAGGGCTGGCCATGCGCGCCACCTCTATGGATCTCGCCGGAGTAGGGGAGAGGGCCGAATATGCAGGCATTGGGGGCTCCCGGTGACGACGCCGGGGTAGGAGAGGACGTCGGGCGTTGGTGCGCTGTGGTAGGGTATGATGAGCGCGGAAGGGGTAAGGATGGTGAGGAGAAAGTGAAGGAATAATTTTTTTAATATACATGCGGGCAGGAGGAAACGGTTGGAGTGAAAAAGTCGTCCCACGTCTGTGCGGTCGGACGCACGACACGTAGCATTTCCATTCTCCTGTAGGCCAAATCGAAGCTGCTGCTCCCGTTGTAGATGCTGCTGCTGCGAGATGTTGCTGGCATCACCGATCCAAATATCCAATGCTTCCTCGTGTTCCTTCGTTTGTTTGCTCCGTTGGTTTGGTCTGGATGCACAGCACTTGTGCGTTGGATACTTGGATCCACCGAAAGGGTGAGCCCAGATCCCAACAGGCTCCCCACTACTCCTTGTCATGTTGCACCACCAGTAGCTAGTGCTCTCCAAATGACTCGGGGGCCTACTGATGAGGGATCAGGACAAAGATGCGGCCCTGGCTTCACGGATTCTTCTGTCGATGGGTCGACGCATGTACAGGAGCGCCTATTTTCGTTTGGTGAAGGTAACAGCACACTTTATCTAGCTCAAACTTTAACACTCACATCCGACTTTACATTCAATCGTAAAGATTTGAACCCTACAAAGCACCACATCTTCTCTTTTGTTATCACCTAATTGACTTTTGTCACGACTGCTAATCTCTATCTGCGAATCAAAAACACAAGCAAAAATAAGAAAGACCCATATAAAATTCTTTACTGGAATTGGATTAACCATTCGAGTTAGGGTGTCACAAACGATCACCGACGAATGTACACAAATGACGAATTAGCCTAAGCAAAATCTGACTCCTAATTTAGGCAACTACTACTTAAATAAATATAGTTAGTGGCAGCCAAGAGGACCCCTGGACACATTCTAATGGACTTCGATATGACACAGTCCAATGGTAAAAAAGACGGTGATATAACACCTGGACAGTTTCTATGCGCTCATGACACCCTAATAGGTTCTATGTGCCTACCTCGGAAAGCTCATCTTCTTAGCTCTCCGTGCATATATAATAGGCCCTTGTTTAGTTCCCAAAATATTTTACAAAATATTTTAGATTCCTGTCACATCGAATCTTTGATACATGCATGAAGCATTAAATATAGATAAAAAATAAAACTAATTACATAGTTTAGTTGTAAATCACGAGACAGATCTTTTAAGCCTAATTAGTCCATAATCGGACAATAATTGTCAAATAATAACGAAAGTGCTACAGTGGCGCTACAGTTACATTTTGCAAAATATTTTGGGAACTAAACATGAGCTAGAATATCAAAAACTCAGGTTGGTATGCGACCTAAGCGACAATTTTGGTGCGGACTACCACTAGAATCTTAGATGGGCTCGAATTTGATATATGGACTGATTTTAAACTACATGTAGAACCTAATAATCCGTCCAAGTTTAGCCTTCCTGATCTGAATATAAATATCATGTATGTGTTGTATGATAGATGGTAGAGACATTGCATGCAGCAAGCAAAGGGTAACCATCATGGGAAAGCAGCAGCGAGCGACTCGAACCAGAGTCAGAAACAGGGTAGGGTTTGCAACTTGCAAGGCAGGGAAGGAGAGCAAATGGGGGCAGATTAAAGGCAAAGTGCTTGCGAGGACAGTGCTGGCTTTGAAGGTCACGTGGACGCAGGAGCAGCCGACCTCGATGCCGGCGCCTAGCGGCATGAGACTACCCGCACCCATCCATCCTCTATATCATCCTCTATACGTCCTAGTCAGCAAGATTCTCTCCTCTATACTCAATTCTCCCGCACTCATCCATCCTCTATATCATCCTCTATCCACTCTATTCACTGTGGGACCGACTTATCACTTTATCTAAATATATCCATGTGTGATCTAGTTTTGAAGGATTTATTGAGACGAATTTAATGGTGCAATCGAAATTTAATTTGGATTTTTGGTTTGTGAGTTATAGCATTTTTTTTCTTTTGTTTAGCTAGCGGGGTCCGCCACTACAGAGTATAGAGTAAGCACAATACTACTCTAAATATAGAGTGAGAGAAGGGATAGAGTATCGTTTTAGAGTATCCAGTGCAGCAGTTTTTACTCTATATTCATACTCTAAAGCTTTAGAGTATCGTTTTAGAGTATCCACTGCGGGTAGTCTGATGACCATCTGGACGCCATCTCTAGTTCTTTCCCTCTTGCTGATTTTTAGGTGAACCAACCGTGCCCAGCTCAGAGACGGAAGGAAGGGGGGAGTAAGTTTCCTTTAATACTTATATGAATTTACAGCTAAAAAACATCAATTTTCACCTATTTTTTATTCAAATATTATGATTTTGGTTATAAATAGTGTAAAATATTTAAATAGTTGTTGAATCATATAATTACATATATTTTAGCATACTAAAAAAATATGATCATATTTGTTTGGCCCCTAGTCAGAATCGCTAGTTCCGTCTCTGGCCCAACTTCAGATTATTCTATCTCTCGCTGTGGGCACCAGGCGTGCTTGCACGTTGCACACCCACAGCACACGAATTTTATATGGATTTGTGAGATTGCATCTTAACCTTTGCTACAAATATATACGGATGCATTATTTTAAATTTTTTAAAACCATTATTAAATACTTTTTTTCTTCGAGAACTTGTGCTTTTGTCGAAGAGGTGATAATTTGCCCTGAATAACTCCATTTTCTACTTCCCCGGTGAATGGTGACCTTTTGTTGACAGGCAATTCATAACCGGATTTGACACATCAGGTGTTCAATTAAAAAACGTATATCCCGGGCCACTTTCCAGTGTGAAGTGTGAACTTTGTGCGACAAAAGGAAAGCAAAACTGCAAAAGGTTCTCTGGTGGAGTAAGTGCAGGCCACGATACAAACAACCGTGATGTCAACATTATGTAAATATAAATACCATCCTCACAAAAGAATGCAATTTTTAAATATATTTTTGATTAACGTGTCTAAAATTTAAGTGAATATATAAATAAAAACACTAATATATATAACATCAAATCAGTCTAAAATATGTATAGTATAAAAAATATCTCATGACAAATCTAATTATAGTTATTGATAATGTAAATATTGATATTTTTACTTATATATTAGTTAAACTTAGCCTACGGTTGCTAGACCAGTTGGTCAAGCCTCAGGACGACATCTCCCGTGACCAGAGTTCGAATTCTTGGTCAGATGAATTTCCGATCGGCGGTGTAAAAAAAAACCCCTCGCCTGTCCCGCTTTCCCAAAGCACATGTAAATGGACACTATCGGTACCAGACTACCAGAGTACAAGACGTGCTATGGCCTTGTTTAGTTCCTTCCCTTAAAGTTTAGTTCCTGTCTCATCGGATTTTTGAACACATGCATAGAGTATTAAATATAGACTAAAAATAACTAATTACACAGATTGTGACTAATTTGCGAGATGAATTTTTTAAGCTTAATTAGTCCATGATTTGATAATGTGATGCTACAACAAAGCTACAGTAAACATATGCTAATGACGGATTAATTAGGCTTAATAAATTCGTCTCGCGAAGTACTAAGGACTTCTGTAGTTTTACTGTCCAAACACTTTTATGTAACACCCGAGCTTTAGCCCTGGATTTAAACGAGACCTGTATATCCATGTCCCTGCCATGTTGAGACATGGGAATGGAAATCTAGGCGTCGCTTTCTCATTGCATATGTACGGAGTTGTATAAATCCCTGTCAGCCTGTCACGTTTATCTCGAGCCTTTGCTTCGATCATATCAGGGACCCGCCGTGGTTTTTTTTTCTTTTTCCTTCTAAAATTTCATCATATATGTGCTCTCTCTGTTTTTTTTTTGAATGCATATGTACTCTCTATAGCATAATTCTATGTACCAAAAGGTAAGTGCACCTATTTCTAACTTGTTCTAGTGTCGCCTCTGATCTCCATCAATTATTATCGGTCTCACGTGTCACAAACTTTACGAGTGGAAATAATAAAACAAGCATCACGAAGCATGGGCATAATATATACGTGATCGCTTTGTTCCAGAAGAAAAATCATAGCAGTTCTAGCTTCATTCTAAATTTACAGAAAAATATAAAAATATCATTTATTATGAATCTAATGATACTTCTTTTGGTATCATATACTCCCTCCGTCCCTAATTAAGTGTCGTTTCCGATTTTTGTGCCCACAAGTTTGACTCGATTTGTATAAAATACGTGCAACATTTGTATCTTCAAATAAATTTATTAAAAAACTAGATTCAAAGATCTTTCCAATGATACTAATTATATACCATAAATATTAATATTTTTTAATATATATTTAATTAAAGTTGTTTCTCGGGAAGCGTAAAGCGACAAATATTTAGGGACGAAGGGAGTATATTGATAAGTTTATATATAAATTTCATCAATCTCATGATTATTTACTTAAGTATATGTTGAAATGAATTGAGCATTAGGTTTCTTGTGGTCAAACCTATCTACCAAGGTTTTAGTGCTTGTATTTTCTAAAACGATGTAATGCAACGGTGATATATTTTTTTTCAGTGGTAGCCTGGTAGGGGTGAGTGTGTGTGCTTGAGCATCTTCATCTACGCTGAGTTTCGAACGAAAAGGACAAAGGGGATCGACCATCGATCTTACTCATCATATTCGTGTTATCGGCAAAGTCGATATAGTGGTAGTAGGTTCCTGTCATGCGTTGCGTTGTTGGTTTGTTCCTGCTAGTGGGTTAGTTAAGTTGATCTTGCAAATTCTTTCGAATATACCCCCCCCCCCCCCCCCCCCCCCCCCCCCCCCCCCCCCCCGTGCGGTGCGTCGCGTGTTCGACTTCGATCTGGTACTAATTCACTACGACTTACTGCGTACCCCCAAGTGTATAGCTTCTGGTAGTGTAAGATTTATTATACATCATTAATCGACTTCAGTGCGAGTAAGCCATGCATCCTGACTCCTGGATGCGTGCATATCTGTACCGATCATACCAGACCGATACTAATTCCTCTTTATTTGCAGCAGCTGATTGAATCCGATCCAAGGACAGCACTACACTATATACTGATATAGTATAGTGATATACTCCATGGAAGATCATCAGACAGCAACGATTGCGCACACGTGGTTGGCGGCGATGGCGATCGCCGTTCTCCCTATCGTCTCCGTCTTGATTCTGACTGCCACCAAGATGGGAAGAACCGTCGTCGCCCCTCCCAACAAGCGCAAAAGGCCGCCGGTGGCGGAGGGCGCTCCTCTCCTCGGAGTGCTGCCCACCATCCTCAGTTTGCAGGACGTGATCTCCGACCAGTACTCGAAGCTCGGCAGCGTGTTCACGCTGAGCTCCCTGGGAGTGAAGGTGACGTTCCTGGTGGGGCCCGAGGTCTCCGCCCATTTCTTCCATGCCGCCGAGTCGGAGATCAGCATCGGCGACGTCTACAAGGTCACCGTCCCGATCTTCGGCAAAGGGGTCGGCTATGACGTCGACCACGACACGCGGAACGAGCAGCACAGGTTCTTCGCCGACACTCTGAGGCCCGCCAAGCTCAGGAGCCATGCCCGTCTCATGGTGGGCGAGGTGGAGGAGTACTTCGCCAAGTGGGGGCAGTCCGGCACGGTCGACCTGAAGCAAGAGTTCGAGAACGTGCTCCTGCTGATCGCGAGCCGCTGCCTGCTGGGGAAGGAGGTCCGGGATCACATGCACGACGAGGTGTCCTCGCTCCTCCGCGAGCTCATCGGCGGCTTGCACCTGGTCAGCCTCTTTTTCCCGTACCTCCCGACCCCGGCTCACCGCCGCCGCGACCGAGCGCGCGCCAGGCTCGAGGAGATATTCTCCGGGATCGCCAGGCTTCGCAGGAGCTCAATCTCGTCCGGCCGCGGCGCCGGGGACGACGACGGCGACCGCGACCACGACATGCTGCAGGGCCTGCTGGACTCCAGGTATAGAGACGGCCGCGGCACGACAGAGGCGGAGGTCACCGGCCTGCTCGTGGCGCTGCTCTTCGCCGGCCATCACACCAGCGCCACGGTCACCACCTGGACGGCGGCGCGCCTGCTCCGCCACGCAGAGTGGCTGCACGCGGCCACAGAGGAGCAGAGGCGGCTGCTGCCGCCGAGGAGCGATCAGAACGACGACGCTGCAGCAGTCATCGACTACGACGTCCTGCTCCGGATGGACGTCCTCCACCGCAGCGTCAAGGAGGCGCTGCGGCTCCACCCGGTGACCCCAATGATCCTCCGCCGCGCGCGCAGGGCGTTCACCGTGCGCACTGAGGACGGCACCGAGTACGAGGTCCCCGAGGGGCGCATGCTGGCAAGCCCGCTGGTGGTGAATATGTTAGGTTTTGATCTTCCACCATTAGGCCCAACGGCCTTTTGGGTCTGGTTCTCGCGTCCTGATCGGGGGCGCCCAACCCTACATGGTTGGTGGGCCCCCGTCACACTGCGCTATATATATAGAGGTGGGGGCCGGCTGGCTCAAGTCACGAGGTTCACCTGAGCCGCCACTTCCCACCGATATTCCTGATCCCGATCTGAGAAGGGGCGCAGCCAGTGACGGGAAGCCGCCACCGTCTTCACTACGCCACCATCTTCACTGCGTCGACTCTCATCTCCACCGAACGTCGCTGCCTAGCGCAGATGGCTCCAGCGAGCGAGACGGCCGCCGGCGCTTCAACCATCACCACTGCTCCTACCACTACGGCCCTTGACGGTCTGTGATCCTATTCTTCACCTCTCCCCTTTTTTCCCTCTCTGACTCTCAGTAGAAAAGGTACTAGGATCTATTGTTTCATATACTTTTGATGATTGTGTACCCGATCTAATGAACCCTAAGAACTATGAAACCTAACAATGGTACCGGAGCCACGGTTCATTGAGAAGAAACCCAGATCGGGGCGAACTGTTTTCGGATCGGCAAAGAACAATCACTAGAACACTAACCCTAGATGGGAGTGAGTAAAAGAAACGAAGAACAACACGAACACCGATTTGGTTTCCAGATCGGGAAAGAAACATAACATGAAACCCTAACCCTAATAATCAAGAATAAATAGGAACGAAACCCTAACCTGAAACCCTAACCCTACTGGGGTATGAGAAGAAGAGGATGGAATGGGGACCTACCAGGCCCCGCCGTCACCACCACCGGACACCGTGCGGGAAGGATGAACGGAGCCGCTGCTCGCCCGTGTTTTGCCACGGCGCGCGCGCGCTCAAGGCGCCACTGTCCAAACCACTCGACGGCGGCGAGCTCAGCCGAGGGCGAGCACGCGCGCCGACGAGGGGTCCGGCAGCGGCGCCATGTCTCCGTCAGTCACCGTCGGACGGTCATTGCCATGGCCGATGCTGTGCGCGGCGCTGATGAGAGGGAAAGGCAGAGAAGAAGAAAATGAATTAGGGTTCGGGTGAATGGCGGCCGAGATGGGGTTTTATTTCTCCGATTTTCACTCTCAGCCGTCGGATCAGGATACACGGCCAAGATCGGCCGGTGACGAGCTGGGCTAGTTCAGGCCCAGGCGGGGCGAGTGCAGAGGCCGCATTGCCGGCCCAGGCCCAGGTTGCGGCCTGGGCGCGGCGTCCCCTCTGACCGAGTAAGCGAGTCGGGCCACTGCGCGAGCTGATGGGCTCAAATGCCTGGAGAAAATGAAGTTTTCTTTTTCCATTTTCCAGAAGCAGTTTTGTATATTTTGAGTTGAATTTGAATTGAATTTTCACATGAATTTCTGTACAATTATGTCTAACGACTTTTGTTCAGCGAATGAAAATTATGAGTTTCTGGAAAATAGAACTATGAAATGTGTTATTGTTTCCGCTGTGCATGATAATTATTGCTCTCTTTTAATTAAATTTGAACCAACGAGATAATTTAATTTCAAGAGAAGTTATGATTTTCTGATAATTTTAATGAGATTATAATGCTGTTATTTTCTGACCAACGTTGTTAATAACAATATTATAATTTTGATCCATGAGAAATTGTGCATAAATTTTACTTCTGCCCAACGGTGATGTAAAATATTTTGCATGAATGAATTATATGTTTTAATTTGACCAACGTTGAGTTAAAGCATGTGATTTTATGTATAAACGTTTCTCACTAACTCTGGTGTGGTTTCAGGAGGCAAATGTATTGTGAACATCGCGAACATCCCGACACTCAACGGGAGCAATTACCGTGTGTGGCGGGAGAAATATGAACTGGAACTTACGTTGGGAGAGGTCGATTTTGCCATCATCTCACCGTGTCCCATTGAACCAGAGGACCCGGTGAGAGACGAAAATAAATCTGACGCTGATTTCACTACTAGAAAGCGTGATCATGCTGAGATAAGAATGAAATATGATCTTGAACATAGGCAATGGACTCTCTCCAACCGCAAGTGCCTGTTGGTAGCCAAGGCCACCATAGAAGAACAGATAAGGGGCTCAATCCCTGAATGTGCTACTGCCACAGAATATCTTGATAAAATCAAAAGTCAGTTTACTGGGTCTACCAAGGCCACAGCAAGTTCACTGATAAAGAAGCTTGTGAATGAGAAATACACAGGTGGTAGCATAAGAGAGCACATTTTGAAGATGAACACTACGGCATCTAAGCTAAAGGAAATGAATTTAAAGGAAGATGATTTCTTGATTCATTTAATTTTTGCTTCTTTGCCAAAAGAATATGACACTTTTATTGTGAACTATAATATGCAGCCTGAAAGATGGGGCATAGAAAGACTTATTTCAATGTGTGCTCAAGAAGAGGAGAGGATTAAGTCCTCACAGGGTGAATCCGCTCACTTTGTGAAGGATAACAAAAGAAAGAACTTTAATGGCAAGAATTTTAAACCACAAGGGAAACCCAAGTGGGATAAGGCCTCTTCCTCAAATTCACAGGAAAAGAAACCCCAGGAATCTAAAAATCAGCAGAACAACTCCTATGGTGGAGCTGAGAAAGATCAATGCAAGCACTGCTTCAAGAAGGGACACTACAAGAGAGACTGTCCAGACTTCCTGAAATCTCTACTAAAGAGAGGTGATAAATTTATTATATTTGTAGATGAATCCCTGTATTTATGTTATGCTAAATCCACTTGGTGGGTTGATTCAGGAGCAACTACTCATGTTGCAAATTCTTTACAAGGGGTTAAGTGGGACGAGAACCTTGCAAAGAGGAGAAAGAACGATTAAAGTTACAAATGGAGTGCAAGCCAATATTGAAGCTATTGAAGATTTATCTTTAGAATTGAATAATGGCTTTGTACTTAGACTTAAAGAAGTACTTTATGTTCCCTCTTTGCGTAGAAATTTAATAAGTGTTTCGAAACTTGATGATGATGGAATTGATTGCCATTTTGGTAATGGCAAATATAAGATACTTGTTGATAATGAATGTGTTGGTCTTGCCTTCCGACAAGGCAAGCTTTATTTATTATCTCTTAATGAGAATGCGAATAATTTATGCGATGAGAATATGAATGATTTCCCATCTGCGAATGTAACTAAGAAGCGGAAGCGAATTGATGATGCCTCTTTGAAATTATGGCACTGTCGCTTGAGCCATATTTCGAGGGGGAGAATAGAACGACTGATTAAAGAATCAATTCTTCCGCACTTAGAATTTTCAGATTTAGAACAATGCGTTGATTGCATCAAAGGAAAGTATGTCAAGAAAATTAAGAAAAATGCCAAACGAAGCACAGGAACTTTAGAAATAATCCACACTGATATATGTGGTCCATTTCCTATAAAAAGTGTGGATGGTTATGATTCGTTTATAACATTCACAGATGACTACTCTCGTTATGGCTATATTTATCCAATTAAAGAAAGATCGGAAGCATTGGATAAATTCATAATATTTAAAGCTGAAGTTGAAAATCAGCGCAATAAGAAAATAAAGATAGTACGATCAGACCGAGGTAGAGAGTACTATGGGCGACATACCCCATATGGCCAAATTCCTGGACCGTTTGCAAAGTTTCTACAGGAAAATGGCATAGTCGCTCAGTACTCCACACCGGGGGAGCCTCAGCAGAATGGAGTGGCTGAAAGACGTAACCGTACCTTAATGGATATGGTAAGAAGCATGATATGTTACTCCACATTACTGATTAGTTTATGGATGGAGGCACTGAAAACCGCCATTCACATACTTAATCGAGTACCTAGCAAATCGGTGCCTAAAACACCGTATGAATTACGGACAGGAAGGGAACCCTCACTTAACCATTTGCGTGTGTGGGGCTGTCCGGCTGAGGCAAAAGTGTTTAACACAATCATAGGAAAGTTAGACTCCAAGACAGTCAGCTGCCATTTTATTGGCTATCCAGAAAGATCGAAAGGATATCGCTTCTATTGTCCTGACAGACATACGAAGATTGTAGAAACAAGACACGCTGTGTTCTTGGAGGATAACATGATCAGGGGGAGCATGGTAGCACGAGAAATATGCCTACAGGAGAAGCGGGTACATGTACCCACTCCGATGGTTGAAGAACCATTCTTTACGCTACCTGTTGCTGTTGCACCAACAGTGCAAGACACTGTAGTGCCAACACCTGTTGCAAGTTCTCCCGTGACGACAATGAATGAACATAAGGAACCTGTCCTTGAGGAGCCTGTCCTTGAGGAACCTATAGAACCAAATGTCGCACATGAGGAAGAACAACTACAGCCCAACGAGGAACAAGTGCCAGAGGCCCCTAGAAGGTCTCAAAGAACAAGAAGGTCAGCTATTTCTAATGACTATGAAGTTTATGAAACAGAAGAATTTCAGATGGGGGATGATCCCACCTCGTTTGAAGAAGCCATGAGAAGCGACCACTCATCAAAGTGGCTTAAGGCCATGGAAGATGAAATGAAATCAATGAGTACCAACAAAGTTTGGGACTTGGAAATTATTCCTAAAGGAGCCAAAACAGTAGGTTGTAAATGGATCTACAAAACAAAATATGACTCTCAAGGAAATATAGAAAGATTTAAAGCGCGACTTGTGACGAAAGGCTTTACGCAAAGAGAAGAGATTGATTACAATGAGACGTTTTCTCCAGTCTCATGTAAAGATTCCTTCAGAATTATAATGTCACTTATAGCCCACTATGATTTGGAATTACATCAAATGGATGTAAGAACGGCGTTCCTTAATGGGGATTTGGAGGAAAATGTTTATATGGCACAACCGAAAGGTTTTGTTGTAAAAGGAAAAAAAATATGGGACGCCGTCTAAAGAAATCAATCTACGGATTGAAACAAGCCTCAAGACAGTGGTATTTGAAATTTGATAGAACAGTAAAAGGTTTTGGGTTTAAGGAAAATGTTGAGGACAATTGCGTTTACGCAAAATTCAAGAATGGAAAGTACATATTCCTGATTTTGTATGTGGATGATATTCTGCTTGCTAGCAGTGATGTCAATCTACTAATGGAAATGAAGAAATTCTTGTCCTCAAACTTCGATATGAAAGATCTCGGTGAGGCCTCGTTCGTTTTGGGAATAGAGATTCACCGAGATAGAAGAAAGGGGTTCTAGGATTATCGCAAAAGGCATACATAGAAAAGGTTCTGAAGAAATTTAGTATGCATGCGTGTAGTCCTTCACCTGCTCCTATTGTCAAGGGCGATAGATTTGGGGAACATCAATGTCCCAAGAACGAATATGAGATTAATCGAATGAAAGCGGTACTGTATGCTTCAGCAGTTGGAAGTTTACAATATGCTCAAGTGTGTACACGCCCTGACTTAGCTTTTGTTACTGGGTTACTTGGCAGATATCAAAAGAATCCAGGAATAGAACATTGGAAATTAGTGAAGAAAGTCCTGCGTTATTTGCAGGGTACGAAAGGCCTCATGCTAACGTATAGAAGATCTGATTCCCTGCAGATAGAGGGGTATTCAGATTCTGATTATGCGGGAGAAGAAAGAAAATCCACGTCAGGATATATATTTACTCTCGCAGGAGGGGCTATATCGTGGAAAAGCTCCAAGCAAACCGTAACTACATCCTCGACAATGTATGTCGAGTTTGTAGCATGCTATGAGGCAACGGGGCAGGTGAATTGGCTAAAGAAATTCATACCCGGATTGAAAGTGATTGATAATATCAATGAACCACTGAGGTTGTATTGTGATAACAACCCAGCGGTACAGTATGCTCACAACAATAGGTCAAGTGGTGCTGCCAAACACATTGACATAAAGTACTATATTGTGAAAGATAAAGTTTGGGATCATATAATAAATCTTGAGCATATAAGTACAGAGAAAATGCTCGTGGATCCACTCACAAAGGGCTTACCACCTAACGTGTTCAGAGAACACGTAGCCGGCATGGGTTTAAGGAAAAGCCTATGATTCCTGAACATATGAAGGGCCCAGAAGAAAATTTCATTCCAAAACGGAGAAATATGTTGTGGCTATTAGTCTAACGGCACTAATTGCTGTGACGATGAGATAGTTCAATGCAATAATCTGTAATGGAATAGGATAGAAGCAAGAATGATATGAATCGAAAGTTTTGAGTATGAAATTAAAGAACGAAGAAAATGATGAGAGATCAAGGGGGAGAATGTTAGGTTTTGATCTTCCACCATTAGGCCCAACGGCCTTTTGGGCCTTGTTCTCGCGCTCTGATCGGGGGCGCCCAACCCTACATGGTTGGTGGGCTCCTGTCACACTGCGCTATATATAGAGGTGGGGGCCGGCTGGCTCAAGTCACGAGGTTCACCTGAGTCGCCACTTCCCACCGATATTCTCGATCCCGATCTGAGAAGGGGCGTAACCAGTGACGGGAAGCCGCCACCGTCTTCACTGCGCCACCATCTTCACTGCGTCGACTCTCATCTCCACCGAACGTCGCTGCCTAGCGCAGATGGCTCCAGCGAGCGAGACGGCCGCCGGCGCTTCAACCATCACCACTGCTCCTACCACTACGGCCCTTGACGGTCTGTGATCCTATTCTTCACCTCTCCCCTTTTTCCCCTCTCTGACTCTCAGTAGAAAAGGTACTAGGATCTATTGTTTCATATACTTTTGATGATTGTGTACCCGATCTAATGAACCCTAAGAACTATGAAACCTAACAGAATAATCTGCTCCAGGGCATCTACAGGGACCCTGACGCGTTCGACCCGGATCGCTTCGCCACCGGGAGGGAGGAGGACAGGGTCGGCGGCGACCTCGCCTACACCTCCTTTGGCTCCGGGAAGCATGCCTGCATGGGCTAGGGCTACGCCTACCTGCAGATCAAAGTGATACTGAGCCATCTCCTCAGGAACTTCGAACTCCAGCTGGTTTCTCCCTTCCCGGAGACGGAGAACATGATCTCCATGAGGCCCAAAGGGGAAGTCATGGTAAGCTACAGGAGACGCCCTCTGCTGCAGTAGTGCACTAGCTTGAAGAGTCA
This sequence comes from Saccharum hybrid cultivar R570, assembly GCA_038087645.1. NCBI lineage: Eukaryota > Viridiplantae > Streptophyta > Magnoliopsida > Poales > Poaceae > Saccharum > Saccharum hybrid cultivar. Next base: position 3,525,978 of record JAQSUU010000100.1, read on the forward strand.
ATAAGCAACGCAGATGCAGTGAACGGACTTTTATTTGTTGAGCCACAAATTAATCAGGGAATTGCTCTGATTTGCAATTGTTTGGTAAAGCAACTCCCAATCTCAACTTTTTAGTAGAAAAATCTCTCTCCAACAACTCCTGTTCTGCTCTCGATCTATCCACGCACTTGGAAAGAAGCGATCACTTTGTCCACAAACATACACGGACGCCGAGCGCTCGCTAGCGCTGTTTTCATCCGTCTCATGTAGTCATGTTTTTTCTCTCGCGCTCCAGTGGTGTCGTCAGGGAGGCGCTCGAGCAAGGCACGAGCTGAGTCGGTGAGGTACAGTCAGACTGCACGGCGAAGAGGGAGTCTGTCATGCCTGCTGCTCTTATAGATACTTCATCATTTCAAATTACAAGTCATTCTAACTTTCTTAGAGTGTCAAAACATCTCAAGTTTGGTCAAACTCCTCCATTCCTTCGCTGCGTGGACTGAGTTAGGACGTCAAGTTGCACTAAGCGATAGAGAAGCCATATTAATTTTGATCAAACCTAAGATGTTTTAACTCTGCAAAAAATTATAATTAATTTGGAACGGAAGGAATATTGTTTGTTTAATCATGGGTCTAGATGTACTCCACAGACACGTACGGGCCTTAGTGCATATTTCTATTCCTAATATTAAAGAGGCAAAATTTCTTATGCAAAATCTTTCGTCCAACTTACCGTTGCTGATTTTTTTTGCATTTCCATGTTCGACTCACCTTTCTTTCCATCCGTTGCTATGTTTTCACGTTCATTTTTTTTGTTCGTAATTACGGTACGAACGTTAGGAGCCGTTTCTTTCACATACCTATTTTAGAATTTTTTTTCCTTTTTTATTTCCCAAAATATCTCTTTTCTAAGTTCATACATCTATATATACCTAGCATTAGAGGGCAAATTTTTTTCCCGCATCTACCAATTTACGGAGGGTCGATAGTATTAGGTCGCGCCCTCTAAATGTCTTATATAATCCGGACTCGTGACTCACGCTCATACAAGTTAAAACAACACGCGTTGCGATGATGCGGAGTGTATATATACACACGTATGTCCACTTTTGCTAGCCTAATACTAAAGAGGCAAAATTTCTCTCTATCCACTTTTTGTTCGGCCCTCTCCTAACTACCTAGGTGGTGGAGAGTTTCTTCCGTGGTGTATGACTCGAACTTATACTGCAATGATAAATATAGAGTTTAATTTCAATAGTATTGAGATGCACCCTACATATCTCATATATAACTCAGACTTATGTCCCGCTGAGGCGCTAACAATTGCTATATGGATTATGTACCGTTAAAGCGCACCGACACTATTGACGTCGAAACGGATCCGAGCCAACACATCGGTGGGCTTTGGACGCCCTAGAGGCCGCACACATGACCTGCAACGCGGCAAGAACGCAATGTAATCGACCAAACCGATCTAGAGACCGATAAGGCCGATGTGGAGCTCGTTCTTGGCCGGAAAAAACTCCCGAACTACTCCCGGAAGGATCCGTCGGGGAGGAGCACATGGAGGATTTCCTAGGACCGGCAAGGCCGCCTAGAATGCCGATGAATCTCGTGGAGAGACGTCACCGAACAGCAGGGTAGAAGGTTGAAGAAAGAAAATTAGGGCAAAGAGGTGATATGTTGTGTTTTTTGACGATTGGATAGATGTGAACTGTAACACCTCGGGTGTTATGGTTGCTAATTAACCTGCCATGTCATCATATTGTATCGCAAAGCATCCATGATTAGGTCAACCTTGTTATGCATTAACTAAAATGAGTTTACCTTTCTAGGTTGGATGAGCTTCTCAGTGGTGTGATCTGAACCGAAAACCCTAATTTCGAATGCCACCGCAAATACTTAGTCCATGCCCTGCGTAAATTGAGGTGTGTGACTGTGTTACACACTAGTGTCAAGTGTAGGGTATGAACTCAAGTACGACACGTAAAATGAAGCTCCAAGTTTGAGTTTGAATTGGAATCCAAAAACTTGTCGCGAGTTTTTCGATTCGAATTTAAATTCAAATTTGGGGAAATATTAAAAGATTTTCAAAAGTTAAATTGACCAACCAAGAGTGGCATTTGGGAAACCATGTTATGCTTGTCTAAATGATGCCCTTGGTTGATGGTTTGATCATTAAAAAATCACCAATTAAGGTAGCAACAAATTTCAATTGAAAATTCCTCCGAAAACCCTAAAATCCAAAACCCTGTTTTACCTCTTTTGAAATAATTCAAAATCTAAGCAAAATTTAGAAAAAAAGTTTAAAACCAAGTTTGTAGAATTTTTCAAGGGCTACAACTTTGGTGTTTTGAGTTTTCAAAGTTTTAGTGTAAAATGTGGAGCAATTTTAAAAAAGAAGCAAATTTCAAATTTGACCACATTTATCCTCAAACTCAAATTTCAAAATGGAGGTAGTTTTTGAAAATGGTTTGAGTAGCAAAGTTGTAGATCTTGGCTAGATGTACAACTTTGGTGTTTGGAGTTTTTGAAGTTTCAATATAAAATCCAATGTAATTTCTAAATTACCAAATTTCCAAAAAGTGTCCCCTTTTGAATTTAAACTCAAATTTCAAAATCCAGTTCGAATTTGAAAAATTGTTCAATACAAAACTTGTAGAGCTTAAAATTCTGAAGATTTCATATCTTGGGATTTTTTCAAGTTGCTACATGATTTTGGGAGTAATTTAAGAAAATAGTTTGAAATTGCAAAGTTGGGGGGAGCTACAGTAGCCGACCAATGACTGCCGGGCTGCGTCCAGGACCTTCTCGCGCGCGCCAGGACCGCCAGCGCGACATCTCGCGCCTTCCAGTGACCGTCACCGTGGTCATGCCTATAAATATGCCGAGTTCACCGTGAGCCGTTTTTCTTCTCTGTTTTTGCCTCCGCCGCCGCTTAGCTCCGCCGATCGCTGCTGCCGCCGTTGAGCCGCCACCGGCCACATAAATCGCACCAGCAAGCTCGCCTCGCCCTCGCGCGTCTGTTGGTCCGCCTGAGCTAGCCCAATTTTGCCCAAATTGTCGCGCCACCCTTTTCTTCCCTGCGTCCGGTCGGAGCCCCGCCACCACCGCCCCCACGTGGCCAGGCCACTCCAGCTCGTCGCCGTCGTCACCAAGAGCACCACCGTGACCACTGTGAGCCCCTAAACGTTTTCCTCGCGTTATTTTAGTTGCTACTCCTTTGGGGATGCGTTTTCGCAGCTCACCGTCGACCGTGGTCCGCCATCGTCGTCGGTGAGGGGTCGCTGGAGCTTGAGTTTAGCTGTAGAAGGGCGTAGTGGATTCGCAGAGTAGTGTAGATTATTTTAGTCGAGTTAATTGGTCGACCGACGCCGTGATCTCCGACCGGCCACCGCGCGGGCATGGCCGAGAGCGTGGGAGAGAGCGAGAGAGCTGATGAAGGCTATGACAAGTGGGGACCGCGTGTCAGCGAGAGAGGAAACTCTCGTACTTAGGGTTTGTTAAACCCCTTGTTGCAGGTGCGGTTCATAAACAAGTCTGTTTTGAGTCTTGTTGCATGACCGTTGTGGCTGAAGAAAGTAACGACGAGTAGATTGTGTGGCCTCTGGGCAAGGCACTTCGTTTGTGTGATTGTAATAAGTTACTACTGATACTTCTCTACTACCGGTTTGTAATAATGTTACATAAGGTTTGAAGTTTGGAAACTGTGGTTTGTAAACTTAAGTTATGGTAAGACTTCCGCTACTTTACTCTCATGGTATTTTGAATAAACGGTTGTAATATTGAAAGCTTCGTATTTGAAAGCTTCGTAGTGAAGTATCATGTTATATTGCCCTAAGTTATAAATGTTATTGCATGTGTTACTTAAACTTTTCTGTTAGTTCATAAGTGTGATGCATGCATCATGTTTAATTAACCTGCTTAAGTTACCTTCCCTTTTAAAGTGGTTTGGGTTAAGTAAGGTTCAATCCTGTTCATGCTAACCTTTAGATCTCTCCCATCTGTCCTCATCTTTCTAATTCTATCTTGCTTCAGGATGGCACGTGTGAAGACGACTCCTCGCAAGAAAACTAGTACGCAAGGAGTGCCACGTCATCAGTTGGCAACCAGAGGTGATGGAGCGAGCAGTAGTCGCAATCCGAACCTAGATTCCCAATCAGAGGTCGCAAGGCTCACGTCAGAGATAGAGCGACTGAAGTGGAACATGCATTTTTAGAAACAGTGCCAGAACGAGTCTCTGGAAAAGGAGATAAAAGCCAGGGCTCGTGTTCGAGAGTTGAAGCTTTATGTGACACACCTGGAGCAGTACAATACAATCCTGCATGAGGAAGTCCATAGGTTACATGACCTAATGAATCCCAATCATCAGCCCCAGGCGATAGAAGATGATGTCGGTGCCGTGGTCATTCCTGGTGGAGAGGATAATGAGGAAGAGGATCCGGAAGAAAATGAACCCATGATGGAAAGTGGGGATGAGGCAAGTCATGTCACTGGTGCAAGTGTTCAGGAGAATGAGGATGAAGTGATAGTGATCAGTGATGATGATGAGGAGTGAAGTGTCGAAATGGATGGTTATGTAATATAGTAGTCTTTCCTATTTTCTAAGAACTTTAGCGGGGTTGGTTTGCTTGCTTACGAGCAAGTTTGTAAAAAAAATATAAATAATGTAAAATAAGGTTGATGTGTGTACTAGTACTATACTAATTGCTTTCTAATTCAATAAAGCAATATAAATAAGCATGGTTTGTGTACAACAGATGGATGATACTGGAACTTCTCAGGCTGGGGACAATGCTCCAAATCCCCCACCATTTCCACCTACTCTGACAGAAGCTATTGCAGTGCTAGTCAATGCCACTACTCTGTTGGCCCAGAATCAGAATGGAAATCAGGGTCATCGGGGCCGAAACAATGGAGGAGAAACCACTTATGTGGATTTCACCGATACCCGTCCACTGGTGTTTTCAAAGGCCGATGAGCCGCTAGAGGCGGATGACTGGCTCCGAACAATGGAGCAAAAGTTTGAACTTATCCAGTGCACGGAATACCAGAAACCCGTGTTTACAGCACAACAGCTCAGGGGTGCTGCAGGGGCGTGGTGGGCGAATCTGGTCGCCGCACAGCCCGCTGGCCATTGTATCACTTGGCAAGAGTTTCATGATGCTTTCAGAGCACACTACATTCCAGATGGTGTCATGGCCATGAAGTTAGAAGAGTTTCTCTCTCTAAAACAGGGAAACCAGACAGTTCTTCAGTGTGTTGGTAAATTCAATCATCTGTCACAGTACGCAGCCGAGTATGTGAACACTGATGCAAAGAAGAAGAGTTGTTTCATAAGGGGTTTGAATACCAAGATTCAGGCAGCATTGGTCACATGCTATAATGCCACATATCATGAAGTAGTCAATGTCGCTATCGCTTCAGAAGAGAAGTCCCGTATTCACAAAGAGTCAAAGAAAAAGAAGCAAGTGTTGTCTAGCTCGTCAGGCGGCATTAAGAAGCGCCAAAAGTTTATCTACCACCCTCAGAATCACTTCTGCCCTCCTTATCGTCCATCGCAATACCAAGCTCGATCGTAGATGTTTATCCATCCTGCCATAACCCAGTAATATCCACAACAGCCAAATGCCCCCTGGTATTTGAAATCAGAGCCCAATACCCCATAACTTGCCCTGCTATAACTGTGGAAAGCCAGGCCACTTCTCAAGGGACTGCCCATATCCAAGGCAGTACAACCCCAATTATCCAAGAGCTCCCGTACCACAACAACAATAGCCTCAGAGTAAGAATAATAATCTGAATATCCAGAAGGGTAAAGGTGAAAAGAAGAAGACGAGACATGTATTCTACACCCAAGCAAGTGCAATTTCAGAGGGAGAACCTGTTATGATGGGTATGTTTCATGTTGCTAATCATCCAGCAGTACTGTTATTTGATTATGGTGCATCGCATACATTCATAAATCGCACCTTTATTACAAAGCATGACATTCCAATTATAGAAACACAAGAGGAATTCTTTATCCAGTCGCCCGGAGGACGACTATGTACTAAGGAGATGGTACGCGAAGTACCTATAGAGTTGGGTGGGCATATATTTCCTACCTCAATGATAATATTACAGAAACATGATATAGATGTAATCCTGGGTATGAATTGGATGTACCAACGAGGATCTATTATAGATGCACTGCACAGAACTATAAGGTTGAACTTGCCAGATAATAAATCTTATCTTCTTATCCAACTTCCTATTCCAAAGAGAACCGTTGAGAGGATATGTGCAACTTCAGTGAAAGAAATTTGTGATATACCGGTAGTCTGTGAATTTTCAGATGTGTTTCCAGATGATCCACCTGGTCTACCACCAGATAGAGTAGTAGAATTTGTAATTGAGTTAAAACCTGGTACTGCCCCAATATCCAGGAGAGCTTATAGAATGCCACCAAATGAATTGGCCAAACTCAAGGTTCAATTGCAAGAGTTGCTTGAAAAAGGTTTCATCAAACCTAGTTAATCACCGTGGGGATGTCCAGCTCTTTTTGTCAAGAAGAAAGATCAGACTTTAAGGATGTGTGTTGACTATCGTCCGTTGAATGAAGTAACCATTAAGAACAAATACTCGTTGCATCGCATTGATATACTTTTTGATCAACTTGCAGGGGCAAAGGTATTTTCAAAGATCGATCTTCGATCGAGGTACCATCAAATCAAGATTCGACCAGAAGATATTCCAAAGACTGCATTCACTACTAGATATGGATTGTATGAGTATCTAGTCATGTCTTTTGGCCTCACTAATGCACTGACATATTTCATGTATTTGATGAACTCAGTTTTTATGCCAGAGCTTGACAAGTTTGTGGTTGTCTTTATTGATGATATTCTGGTATACTTCAAAAGTGAAGAAGAACATGCTGAGCACCTTAGAGTTGTTCTGACTCATCTAAGAGATCATCAACTGTATGCCAAGTTTAGTAAATGTGAGTTTTGGTTAAAAGAAGTACAATTCTTAGGACATGTGTTGTCAGCCGAGGGAGTAGCAGTTGATCCTGGTAAGGTGAAAGATATCTTGAATTGGAAACCACCAATCTCAGTTCATGAAGTCCGAAGTTTTCTGGGAATGACGGGTTATTACCGTCGATTCATACCTGACTTTTTAAAGGTAACCAAGCCAATCACGGAGTTGTTGAAAATTCAAACCAAATTCATCTGGTCTCTAGAATGTGAGAAGGCTTTTAGAATTCTAAAGAAGTCACTGACAACTGCTCCAGTTTTAGCACAGCCAGATATAGAAAAGCCATTTGATGTATACTGTGATACCTCTGGTATTGGCCTTGCTTGTGTATTCATGCAAGAAGGCAGAGTCATTGCTTATGCCTCGAGACAGTTAAAGTGTCACGAAGAGCATTATCCAACTCATGATCTTGAATTAGCAGCTGTGGTCCATGCATTAAAAATATGGCGTCATTACTTGTTAGGTAATACTTGCCACATTTATACATATCATAAAAGCTTGAAGTATATCTTTACTCAGTCAGAACTAAATATGAGGCAAAGAAGGTGGCTTGAGTTAATAAAAGATTATGATTTAGAAGTACACTATCATCCTGGAAAAGCAAATGTTGTTGCTGATGCACTTAGTAGAAAGAGTCATTGCAATTGTATGACTGTGAAGCCAATGGATTATAGTTTGTGTTACGAATTGGAAAAGTTGAATATTGGAATAGTCTAGCAAGATCAGTTAACCAATGTCACTGTGGAATCAACAATCAAAGATAAGATTGTATCTGCTCAGAGAAAGAATTTCGGTATAGCTTACATCAAAGAAAAAGTTAGAACAGATCAATAGACAGATTTCAGTATTAATGATACTGATATGTTGTGGTTCAAGAACAGGTTAGTGGTACCAAAAGTTCCAGAGTTATGACAGCTCATTATTGATGAAGCACATAATACAAGGTTTTCTATTCATTCAGGGAGTAATAAGATGTATCAGGATTTGAAACAGAGATTCTGGTGGACTAAAATGAAAATTGAGATTGCTAAGTATGTTGCCAGATGTGACACTTGTCGTAGAGTGAAGGTTGAACATTTGAAGTCGGCAGGAATGTTACAACCCTTGCCCATTCCATCTTAGAAGTGGGAAGATATCAGTATGGATTTAATTACTGGTTTACCCAAGACCTCAAGAGGCTTTGATTTAATTTGGGTTATTGTAGATTGTTTGACTAAATTAGCTCACTTTGTACCTGTGAATACTAACTATAGAGCATCTAAATATGCAGAAATATATGTTGCCCGAATTATGAGTTTGCATGGAATACCCAAAACAATTGTTACTGATAGAGGTACTCAGTTTGTTTCGCAATTTTGGAAACAATTTCAAAGGTCATTAAGTACTAAACGTCTTTACAGCACAGCTTATCACCCACAAATTGGGGGACAGACTAAAAGAGTAAATCAAATTCTAGAAGATATGTTAAGATCTTGTGCTCTCACTTATCAAGATCAATGGGATGAATGTTTACCGTTAGCAGAATTCTCCTATAATAATAGTTATCAAGAGAGTATCAAAATGGCACCGTTTGAAGCATTGTATGGCCATAGGTGCAGAACTCCGTTGAACTGGTCAGAACCGGGAGAAAGATGGTTTTATGGAGTTGATCTGGTAAAGAAAGCAGAAGAAAAAGTCAAGCAGATTCAAAAGAGTTTAAAAGTTGCTCAGTCTCGATAGAAGAGTTATGCTGACAAAAGGCGTAGACCCTTGATGTTTAAAGTGAGAGATTATGTTTATCTGAAAGTGTCACCCAGGAAAAGAGTTACTCGATTTAGAGTCAAGGGCAAACTCGCACCATGTTATATTGGACCATTCCAAATCATTGAAAAATATGGAAATGTGGCATATAGATTAAAGTTGCCTGAACAACTATCAGCCGTGCACAATGTATTTCATGTATCGCAATTGAAAAAGTGTCTTCAAGTGCCTGATCAAGTTGTTGATGTTGATGGAGTTGAACTTGAGCTAGATTTGACTTATTCTGAATATCCTGTCTGAGTTTTGGATCGAAAAGATCATGTTACCCAAAGTAGAAAAATCAAATGGTACAAGATACAATGGGATCAACATTCAGAAGAAGAAGCCACGTGGGAATCAGAAGATTTTCTGTTGGAGAATTTCCCCGAGTTCTTTTCTTCTATCTAGGTTGCAATTTCTTCTTTAAATTGTAACCTGTCCTTTTCAAATTTTTGTAATGCAGAAAACCCCCTACCTGTTTTGTAGACAAGTTCTGAACGTGTTTGTTTGACATGTTTCCTTTTCCATTACTTAACTCAAGGCTTTAAATCTCGGGACGAGATTTCTTTAAGGGGGAAGGCCTGTAACATCTTGGGTGTTATGGTTGCTAATTAACCTGTCATGTCATCATATTGCATCGCAAAGCATCCATGATTAGGTCAACCCTGTTATGCATTAACTAAAATGAGTTTACCTTTCTAGGTTGGATGAGCTTCTCAGTGGTGTGATCCGAACCGAAAACCCTAATTTCGAATGCCACCGCAAATACTTAGTCCATGCCCTGCCTAAATTGAGGTGTGTGACTGTGTTACACACTAGTGTCAAGTGTAGGGTATGAACTCAAGTACGACACGTAAAATGAAGCTCCAAGTTTGAGTTTGAGTTTGAATTGGAATCCAAAAACTTATCGCGAGTTTTCCGATTCGAATTTAAATTCAAATTTGGGGAAATATTAAAAGATTTTCAAAAGTTAAATTGACCAACCAAGAGTGGCATTTGGGCAACCATATTATGCATGTCTAAATGATGCCCTTGGTTGATGGTTTGATCATTAAAAAATCACCAATTAAGGTAGCAACAAATTTCAATTGAAAATTCCTCCGAAAACCCTAAAATCCAAAACCCTATTTTACCCCTTTTGAAATAATTCAAAATCTAAGAAAAATTTGGGAAAAAGTTTAAAACCAAGTATGTAGAACTTTTCAAGGGCTACAACTTTGGTGTTTTGAGTTTTCAAAGTTTTAGTGTAAAATGTGGAGCAATTTTGAAAAGAAGTAAATTTCAAATTTGACCCCTTTTTATCCCCAAACTCAAATTTCAAAATGGAGGCAAATTTTGAAAATGGTTTGAGTAGCAAAGTTGTAGGTCTTGGCTAGATGTACAACTTTGGTGTTTGGAGTTTTTGAAGTTTCAATATAAAATTCAAAGTAATTTCTAAATTACCAAATTTCCAAAAAGTGTCTCCTTTTGAATTTAAACTCAAATTTCAAAATCAAGTTCAAATTTGAAAAAATGTTCAATAGAAAACTTGTAGATCTTGAAATTCTGAAGATTTCATATCTTGGGAATTTTTCAAGTTGCTACATGATTTTGGGAGTAATTTGAGAAAACAGTTTTAAATTGCAAAGTTGGGGGGAGCTACAGTAGCCGACCAATGACCGCCGTGCACCGCGCGGCATGGGCGCCGGCGAGCCGCCGGGCTGCGTCCAGGACCTTCTCGTGCGCGCCAGGACCGCCAGCGCGACATCTCGCGCCTTCCAGTGACCGTCACCATGGCCGTGCCTATAAATATGTCGAGTTCACCGTGAGCCGTTTTTCTTCTCTGTTTTTGCCTCCGCCGCCGCTTAGCTCTGCCGCTCGCTGCTACCGCCGTTGAGCCACCACCAGCCACACAAATCGCACCAGTAAGCTCGCCTCGCCCTCGCGCGTCTGTTGGTCCGCCTGAGCTAGCCCAATTTCGCCCAAATCGCCGCGCCACCCTTTTCTTCCCCGCGTCCGGTCGGAGCCCTGCCACCACCGCCCCCACGTGGCCAGGCCACTCTAGCTCGTCGTCGTCGTCACCAAGAGCACCACCGTGACCGCTGTGAACCCCTGAATGTTTTCCTCACGTTATTTTAGCCGCTACTCCTTTGGGGACGCGTTTTCACAGCTCACCGTCGACCGTGGTTCGCCATCATCATTAGTGAGGGGTTGCCGGAGCTCGAGTTTAGCTGTAGAAGGGCGTAGTGGATTCGCATGGTAGTGTAGACCGTGGTTCGCCATCCTTGATTATTGTAATATCATCCTTGATACCTATTTTACTGAAAATGCGTAGTATGCTTCGCTATGCTTATGAGTTAAGCTTTTAAATGAATATTTACATGGTCATGATGCCATACTTGATAAATATTGAAATATGAGAATAAACTTGTAAGATCGGGCGGGTGGTTTGGCCACTGCTAACTTGCATTGGGAAATGAGTCTCAATGTAATATTTTCGCCTTATCAGTTAAGGACCGTACGTTGTTGGCCCTCGCGTCATGGAGTTTTTATTAGTACTAGCCATGTACCCATGTCGGGTAAGCCTTACTTCGACTATTCCATTACAAGAACGTCTAACCTCGCACTGGGAGTGGAGAGATGGCGAGAGTAGTGTGTACCCTCGTGGCCAAAGCCTGGATTGGAGGAGTACTGTGCTCTCGGGTGGCGATGGACACGTTCTGGTTTTGGGTTACTCGGGTAAGAGTTGATATATGCAAGATTCGGTTCTACATATGTCATGTGGTTAGGAATCCCCAGCTGGGTAAATGAAGCGGTTCGAATCGTCGTTGCTCCACGAGAAAGGAGTCGTGGCCTTGCACCAACATCGTAGTTAAGAACTAGAATTAAAAGGAAAGAATGAGAAATGTCTTGATAATATTTACTTTGATCTAGATTAGAATCACTTAGAATTGGTTAATTAACCATCAATAGTAAAAGTAAAATAATGAAGGTAAGGACTTACTTTAGTAAGCTTTTCTGCAAAAGAAATTTTAATTCTTTAATACCCGTACCTTGATTTCCTAAAGCTAGCATGCCCTTGGAGTCTTTTTCCTAGTCGGGTAAGTCTTGTTGAGTACTCTCGTACTCAGGGTTTGTTAAACCCCTTGTTGCAGGTGCGGTTCATGAACAAGTCTGCTTTGAGCCTTGTTGCATGACCGTTGTGGCTGAAGAAAGTGACGACGAGTAGACTGTGTGGCCTCTGGGCAAGGCACTTCGTTTGTGTGATTGTAATAAGTTACTACTGATACTTCCCTACTACCGGTTTGTAATAATGTTACATAAGGTTTAAAGTTTGGAAACTGTGGTTTGTAAACTTAAGTTATGGTAAGACTTCCGCTACTTTACTCTGATGGTATTTTGAATAAACTGTTGTAATATTGCAATACTCCTGTGATTAGATCCTGTTCGGAGGAAAGCAGACCTTTTAAGTTATGAGAAACATAAGTACGGTTGTCAGAGGTCATTATGACGATGACAGGTACATGTGAGCCATTATAATTAGGAGGTTCTGTGACATGAACTCAATCGGTCATGATCCTCTTATTTATAGAGAGGGGGTGGTCTTATCCCAGTAGGAAAATCTCTCCAAGGCTTATTTTTTAAGTTTCCCACGTCTAAAAACCAATCTAGAAACAAATCGGTTCGAGATCTGAAAATTAGATTCGGAATAAACACCTACCGGAAGTTCCGATCTCGGACCGGAAGTACCGGTCCCCACCGGTAGTACCGGTCAAGGACCGGTAGTACCGGTAGTGCATTTTCCCGCCAAACTGCACCTTCATTCGCCAGCCACCGGAAGTACCGGTAGCCCAGACAGATATTTTTTTCGGAGGCATAACTCTCTCATCTGGACCCCAAATTGGATGTTCCATATATGTTTTTTTTACCATCTCGATGAGAAGAACGCAATGATGAAGTCTGTTACACATTTTGATAATTTCACAAAATGAACATTTTTAGTTGTCAACAGACACATTTACTATTTTTTCAATTTTATTTTTTATGTTATTGTGCAACTGGCCTCACCATGGTGCTGACTATTGAGAGTCCTATCGGCACAAATCACAGAGGAAGAAACACATTTCTCTTCCAGTTTAATCCACAAGATCAACGATACAAACTTTCCACAGCCACCATCACCGTCCCATCAAAACTAGCACGCACAGCGCCCTCCCCCTTCCGCACGCAATTTTCTTTTCATAAGACAGCCCTTGATTAATTAGGTTTTAGCTTGATTATTATTCCGTCCGCCGCAGAGCCTGTGTCATCCCTTTTTTTCCTGTCTGTTTTTCATTTTTCCCCTTGCTCACCGAGTCGGTGTGTTTCATCCACACGACTTTTCCATTATTTTCTTTCTTTGTGATGGAACCTACTCACCCAGGTTCAAGTCCACGACTTGGCACGTGTGCTCATATTTTCCTGGGTTTTTTCACGATTTAACGGCGCTATGCTTTTAAGTCCTTGACTTGACACGTGTACTCGTATTTTTCTGGGTTTTTTCTAGAATTTAACGGCGCTATGCTTTCAGTGGTATTGTGGGAATCTACGTTAAAGTATCTTTCATTTTTTCTTATATCTAATATAAAGAAGATAAAAATATAAAAAATGTATAATATTATGGATCTTGGAAGCCTGAACCCTTTTCAATCCATAATCCCTAATAAACAAATATTTCTACCACTAAATTGTTGATGTAGTTTTGATCATGATAGAACTTGGTCCAACTAATAAAATTTCGATGTGAAATATGAGTAGTTTGTTATAATTAGACATTGTCATATAATTAGCAATATTAATATTAGGGATGCCATGGTCATTATAAAATAACTTATACTCCCCCTATTCTAAATTATAAAATATTTTAGCTTTCTTATTATATATCGTCTTATATTTTGGAATAGAAAGAGTAGCTTTAAAAGTAAACAGAAATTGTAGCTTTCTTTCTCTCCTATCTTATTAACGTAGTTTTTTTTCTCTCGTTGTAACGCAAGGGCATGTTCGCCGGTGAGTCTCAACAAGGACAGAACGCTGGGCTCGCAGTCGCAGATATTTTAGTATGGCTGGAAGCCTGTAATACTTAACACAGATCCACTGCAAACTTCTTGCAGAGGGGTTCGTTACAAAGCAGGAGGAAAGAAATCGCGGGCATTTGCAAGGGAATTGTGCGGTCGCCGCTTCAGCACTTGGGCAAATCCTTGGGCGGCGGCAACACCGACTGATCAGGGCCATTGCCGTCCTCCACCAGGAAGGCCATCTTGAGGCCCCAGCTCGTTTGCACCTCCAGATGGCAGTGCAGGAACCAAACACCTGGATTGTCTGCCCTGAACCGGATGGCGGTCCAGCCGCCGGCGGGCACACCGACGGTGTTCCTCTCGGGCGGGTCCACGAGGTTGTACTTGGCGGGGTCCTTTGCCGGGTCGAAGTTGCCGAGGCCCCTCCCGACGACGAAGAAGTTGTAACCGTGGAGGTGGAACGGGTGCGATTCCACGGACAGCAGGTTGGTGTCCTGCAGCACCAGTTCCACGGAGGAGTTGTACGCGACCTTGCTCAGCCTCGTGCCCAGCGACGTGCCGGGCCCCGCCGTGAGCGGCACGCCCGTGTAGTTGAACCGCGCCGGCGGGCGGTCGGGGAAGTCGGCGGCAAAGACGCCTCTCAGTCCGCCGTAGTGCGCCTGCAGCAGCGCCACCCGGGGCATCACGAACGTGATGTTGTTGAGCGACGCCGCGAGGCGGGAGCCGTTCAGGCACGACGCGCACGGGTCGATGTTGAGCCCGATGGTGTATAGCAGGTGCCGGTCCACGGCGCGCGGCACGGCGGCCGGGTACCGCGCCGAGTTGAGGCTGCGGAGCCTGTCGTGGAACGCGGCCACGGAGGCCGTGCTGTTGGTGTCGAGCATCAGCCGGGGCACGGCGGGGAGGACGGAGGTCGGGACGCCGGCGTACTGGAGGATGGCGGTGGCCGTCTTGTTGTCCGCGGGGACGGGCACGTCGTTGAAGGGCTTGGCGGCCATGAAGTACCGGCCGGGCCTCTGGTCCGCCCGGACGAGCACGTTGGTGGTCTGCCCCGGGGAGAGCTGGATGGTGGACGCCGCCAAGGGCTTGGTGTAGGTGGCGTCGATCTCCACCACCGTCATGGTGTGCCCGGCGATCGAGAAGAAGAGCTCGTCGTTCACTGCAGCGTTGATGACCCGGAGGAGGTACGTCTTCCCCCACTGCACCTGCAGTGCGTACGTATCTGATCGAAGCAAGACATAACATATGCACGGGGAGCACGGTTAGTAACACCAATACCTTGCCTTGTATCATTAGCAATGCAAAAGTACCAACAAGAACCCATCAGTCCAAGAGACCATCATAAGCAACATTCCCAACGCACGTTTCTCGGAGCACGGGAAGAGCGGCCCGGGTTTGCCGTTGATGGTGTGCGCGTCGGACATGTTGGGCGCCATGCCAAGCATGCGTCCCTGCTTCTCCACGGCCTCCACGTCGGCGTGCCACCACTCGCCTGCGACACCAACAACCAACCAGTACGATCGAGCGTCGTTCGTCAGAGCGTAACGCAAGCTAGACAGTGGGTGCACCGTCCGATCGATCGATCGGTCACTACGTACTCACGTACCCAGGATGATCTCGGCCTCGGCGTCGGGCTTGGGGAACGGGTAGGGGACGCCGCGCTCGGGGAGGACGACGATGGCGCCGTGGACGGTGGCGCGCAGCCAGGCGACGTGCGCGTGCCACCACAGCGTCCCGCGCTGCCCCGTGACGTTGAAGTCGTAGGTGTAGCTCCCGCCGCCGCCCTGGATCGGGCACTGCGTGACGTACGCCGTCCCATCCGCCCACCCGTTCCGGCGCTGCTTCAGCCCGTGCCAGTGGATCGTCACGTTGTGCCAGACGCGGTTGGTGACGCGGACGACGACGCGGTCCCCTTCGCGGGCGTAGATGGTCGGCCCAGGGTAGCTGCCGTTCACCGTCACCATGGATTTCGCATGGCACAGCCGGCTCACGTTGCTCATCACGATCTGCGTGCGGCGTACAATCAAATTAAGCGGCGAATTGTATCCACGACCACAAAACCGCGAGCAACAAGAACAATGACAATAATCAACAGCATATATGTGTATATACTCACGTCGAATCAGTGGCGGAGGCAGGATAGAGAACAAGGGGGGCTAAAATAATGGAGATATTGATTTGCACGAAAATTTAATGGTGAAATCAAGTTTTTGCTACAGTGATTAGTGATGAAATCAAGCTATTAGGGGGGCTGCAGCCCACCCAGCCCCCCTGGTGGATCCACCACTGCGTCGAATTGGTATCTCTTGACGTCAGCCTGCGCAGAGAGAGCGAGGACTGCAAGGAGGAGAGCCGAGAGCACCAGGGGAAGTCCGTGCCAAGAGGAGGCCATCGCCATTGCAGCTGCAGAGGCGATGAGAGCATGACTGTGCTCCGTGCCCGTGCGCGTTGCGCCTCCTTATATCTTGACAGACGTCGAGGCTCTGGCGAAGTGGAAATCACTTGGCTTGGTTGAATAACAAGGTGGTTGGTGGGTGGTGAGATGGCCGGCTGGAACGGTCGGGAGAGTAACGCAGGGTCGAGGCGATGCGTGAAGGAAACTGTGACGGCGACATGAGTAGTCAGTAGTGCGAGCGCGAGGAGTGCCATGGCAGCTGCTGGACGACATCAGTCGGCGGCGTCGAAGCGAACTGTATCGTTTACCTCATGTATTCCTTTTTATCGTCAAAGCAGGGTTTGTTCTTGGGCCTCACTGATCGATCCTAGGTTGAACACCTGTGTGCCCTTTGCCTTAAAGGAATCACTGACGTACGTGGACACACCGTTTACATAGTTGTTGCTCATCAGAAACAAAAGTTCTCATTGCTTGCTCGCCTTTATCGGGGCAAGCGTATTCTTGGCACCAACCAGCCATAACGGGCCGAGAGGGATGGCTGCTGGTATCTGAAAATCTTAACCTACAGTACATTCTACTCGTGGCAAAATCTTTATCTGAAAGGAACAAAGGAACTTTTGTTTAGTTGTGACTTGAGATCGCCGTTCTGCTGCGTCGATTGCACTCGTTTGGCTAAAAGCAAGTGCAATTTCCCCCGGAAAACAACCGGATAACGGCTAAATACATCCTTTTCCTGTTTTGGGGCGTGCGGCTACAGCGAGTGCTTCCTCGATCCTGAAATATACTGTATGTTCAATTGTCCCAAGTCAAACTAGCATACCTTTGATTAAGTTTTTCGATGCATTTATAATGTCATCATGTGAGTATTGTTAGACACCTTACGAAATGCACTTTTATAGTTTATCTATTTAAGGTCATAAATGTTAATTACTTTGTTAGGTCAATCTCAATGGGGATTTCATAGAGTTTCATGGGCATTATGCTGACATGGCACTGTATTGATGAAGAGAGAGATGATAAGAGTTTCATGGGAGTAGAGATAGTTTCATGGGGATGAAACTCTTCTTCACTGTTTTCAAAATCTGAGTGTGTTGGAACTGGGACATAAAACTCCAATTAAGACTGGTCTTATATAAATTTAGTCAAACTTAGAGAGTAGTACCGTGCTCCGTGTGAACAACGGTATCACACAAAGTGACAACATGCCGTGGTCTTGTCTTCGAGTTGAAGAGACGATTATAAGTGGCATTCATCCTTGAGTCACTTAGAAGAGGAGACGGTTCGTCGGAAACTTTTGGTTTCTTCGGAAGAGCAGGCTACCGATCAGAATGTAAAGGTTGTTTCACAGTTGGTGGGGCATCACCGCGCCGAGGCAAAAATGCTTTGACAGCTAGTGAAAGTGTAGCATACACCTAAGGTCTCACCGTTGCCAATGGATTGGCTTCAAAGTGAGCCAGAGTCCTATATGAAATGAAACAAGTTTGTTCGCCGGCGCCCACGGAGTCACCGACTGACCATGGTTCCCATACTGGAACAGATAGATGGAATGGAGAGAGAGAGAGAGAGAGAGAGAGAGAGAGAGAGAGAGAGAGAGAGAGAGAGAGAGAGAGAGAGAGAGAGAGAACATGGTTTCCATCATATAGTTCCTAGAAATGATGGATACATCCTGAAAGAACTGAATCACACGCACGTACAGTTAGCCAGCCACACAGCAAACGTTTGGTGATATACGTAGTGTTTTCTACCGAAGCCACTCCTGGCCACCAACCCAAACTTTGGTGATGAACGGTGCAGCTTCAGCCTGCGTCAGTTGGTGAGACCACGCAACTCTTCCGTCAGTTTTGGAGCCTTCCCCGTAGCACTGGTACTGCCCGTAGAACGCGGTCCTGCACGGCCACATTATTATATTGAACGAGAACACGTCAGGATCGGAGAACGCATGCATGCGAGAGTTTCAGCACGCAGGCACGCAGCTGTAATGTGCACCTCTGTCTCTGTTTGTCGGCGTCGCTCCAGTCGTCCCAGCCCTGGGGCCTCACCGTGCTGGACATGTAGCTGAGCGCGAAGACGACGCGGGAGTAGGGACCCCATGGCCGGCCCAGGATGGACGTGCCGACCCCGAGGCCCGTCAGCTTGCACCCGACGAAACTGAACCCAGTGTCCTCCGACTCCGACGACCGTTTATGCGCCGTGAACGCGCCGCCGGCCGGCGAGACGGAGTGCAGGTGGCACTTCTGCGCACGGCATTAATTTGATCGGGCAACAGAAACGTCTGAGGATGAAATAAAGGGCAATATGGATTTGATGATCGAGCGATGGATCCACAAAGTACAGGACGTACATCGAACAGAGCCTTGCCATTGCCGAAGATGAAGTCGGTGCCCCCTTGGACGTAGCAGCCACGGTAGTAGTGGCGGCCCGTGTCGTCCAGGAGCGTGTCCTGGAACGACATGAACCTGCATCCGTAGAACGCCGCCCTGTCTCCGGCGACCCTCATGGCGACCGCCGGCCCGCTACTCCCGAATGTGTTCTGCATTGCAAATGAATAATGGAACCAATCAGACCTTGCTATATTATGTATGCTAAAGCACAGGAACCAATTAATCAAGACTGCATATATATGCACACCTGGAACGATATGCGCTTGGCGATGAAGTCGGAGGCTAGCACGGACACTGTCGGCCTGTCAGAGGCCACCCAGGACTCGTTCCAGGTGATGACGGTCGAGCTGGCGCTCGTGCCCACAAGAGTTATGCAAGGCTTGTCCACCACAACTTTCTCTCTGCAAAGGACAGTGCAGACACATGTAGCACTAGAGATTAGCTTGATCCTTTCAAACAAAAAAAAATAAAACGGAGAAAGATTAGCTTGATCAACATGCATGTGGATCCAGAAATGAACATGAACATGCATGCGTAATAGGCCACATCCATCGAGAGAGCATGGTTCACTCTATATATGTACTTGCCTGTACACTCCGGGCCTGATCCGGATGACGACGCTGCCGCCGGCGGAGCCGTCGCTGTTGCTCGCGGCCGGTGCGGCATCGATCGCGTCCTGGATCCTCCTATGGTCGCCTTTGCCGGACTGGTCAACCAGGAGGACGAGCTGCCGCGACCGCGAGCCGATCATACCGCCGCCCACGACGCCGCCGTCTTCAGTGCCTGCGCAGAAGCTGCAGGCGGCGAGAGCCAGCAGCGCTGCTGTTGCCGCGGCCCTGCTGCCCCGCGGCGCCTTGGCGCGATTTAACAACATGCTCCCGAGTCCCGAGTCCCGGACGACGATGATGATGATTCGACCCTAAGGCATGGAGTTCGCTTTCGCGCGAATCGGTGCAACAACCAGGCCGGTTTATGTTTATAAGTACTATGTATATATAACTATATACATATATGTTGTTCGCAAAAAAAAAGTATATACATATATGTGAAGCCAGGTCAACCGGTAGCTACATACTCCTACGTACGTGCAAACGAGTTCTCATGCTTGCGCCGATGCGCGTGAACTGTTCCGTTACGCGAGTTGGTGCCAAACTGGATACGCATAGGCACTGCTGAAGTTGCATTGGTGCCTGCAGACTAGCTGAGCTAGTACGTCGGAAAATCCACGCACATGACGTTTGGACGAAGATATTCATTTCACGGGAGCGCAACTACTGGTATTGTTTCTGGTTTTGGCTGCACCACAGATATGCAGACGATCTAATAACCAGGCGTGCAATGACGGAATGCGCGCGAAAAGTGTTCGGGGTAGCTTCACTTGGAGCAAAGGAATTGAATTTGCTGATGCATGATTGGTTAATAATACTTGGCTTGTGGCGTCAGTCCAATCCACATGCATGCATGTAAAAAGCTGCATAGATATGTACACTTGCGGTCACCGTGGCTAGAAGCACGTACTCCCTCCCTTCCTAAATAAACGTCGCAGTTGTCATGGGTGCTATAAGTTTAGCTCGATTTATAGAAATACATGCAACGTTTGTATCTCTAAATATATATATTAAAAAACTAAATTCAAAGCATTTTCAATGATACTAATTATTTACCATAAATATTAATATTTTTAATATATATTTAATCAAAGTTGTTTATCAGGAAGCGAAAACAACAGATATTTAGGTGCGGAGGAAGTACATCTCGGCTGTTCTGGAATTTTTCCATTTGCTTTTTGTCTGCGACGACTGCGCCGGTCGAAATGTTTTGCGGTGTTCAGTGTGTTGCTTAAAGTTTGTGCTACACTGCTATTGCTCTTTACCATAACACATGGGTGTTTTGCTTAAAAATAGTTTTTTAATTAGTGTTTGTTTGAATCCCCTTCAAAACTTGCATCTAGATCCATCCCACCGCAAGAACGGGATTCACTCAAAAGCGAGGAAAACTCACCAAAAATTAACCAAATTTTCGACAATATGAACAACCAAATCCAAACCACTTACATTGCGAGCTAGGCACTTGTAAATATATGAGGCCTTGATTCCCATTTCCATTTTCATCAGTTTTGGTCTCCAACTCTAGAACTGTGTGAAGCCCGCACTTATTGCACGTGATTAGGTCAAGGTCTGGTCTCTTCCTTCGGTGAAAACGAGACACTGAGGAGCTCGAATGTTGAGGGAAGAGGTAGCCATGGCAGAGGATCTAGTGGATGCGGGCGAAGGAAGCTACGGCGAGGGGTGATTCAAGTGATGACATCTGGCGGTGGAGGCGACGGACACTGCAGCGGCTAGGTAAGTGCTCCACAAGAATGGAGACATAGGGTTAAACACACTGCAGTGGGGATTCGCGAAAGTTGTACGTGTGTCGGTGCTTGGTTGGGTTAGAGTGAAACCTAAATAGTGTTTAGGTAAACGTCCGTTTTACGAGTTTAGAACTGGGATGACATAATGGCGCAAGTTTAAGGACCACCAGCGGACTTTACTCACTAATAAATTCATAGTTAAACAGCACGCAAATATATCAATCAATCTCACTTACATAGAGTCCCCTAGGACAATATATAGTAGGTCACAAGCCACAATACATCATAAATTCATAATTCGGTCATTCATGTTCATACAAATAACACAATACAGTTTACACAAGAACTAAAGTAACAAGTTAATAGTTCACACAATCATTTTATTCAGCCATCCATAAAAAAATATCATCTTGTAGTTTGTCATGCTATGCATAAGCTACAAATTACATGTTAAATGAGAATGAGCTGGTCGCGCGCGCGCGTGTGTATATATATATATATATATATATATATATATATATATATATATATATATATATATATATATATATATATATATATATACACACACACACACACACACACACACACACACCTGTGGGTACCCGCCTACCCATAAATTGGAGAATATGTGACACAGTAAAAATTGTTATCCACAGCCTACTACATCTTCGTGGGTACCCTACCTTTATGTACGTACAGGTAATTTTTTTTATGCTCGTGCCTATACCCATCGAATACGAAACCCGTAAATATCCGCACCCACGTACGGGCATACAGTACCCTGCGTTGCATTTATTTTTATAAGCCAAATTGCTTTAAAAACAAATACAAAAAAGAAATAATAATCACCAATAAAAAACTTTCGATGCTCGCAATCAAACGGGAGTAATAAAAAAGAAAACCTTCAGGACTCAGGAGTCCTGCTATTTAAGGAAAAAAAGTGTGTGTGTGGGGGGTGGGGGGGCGCGGGGTGATAACGTTCTCTCTTTATAGGTCCTTTGTCAATCTCATTCCTGACAAGTGACAAGTAGATCTTTCCGAGGTAATGCTACTATTAAGATGTTCGGAAGGCCAAACGCCTCGCTTCACTCACTGCCGCATGTGCCGCTGGCTAAAAGAAAAATCAAATCCCCATGGAAGCTTGTCTCCTCCACTCCGCCCTCGTGCGTCGCGGCTTCACGGCGCCGTGCGGCTGTCCGACCGTCCCAATCCGTCACGCTTCCGCCTCCATCTCGCGTCGCCGCCGCCATCCCTGCGGCGCCTCCGTCTCCCGCGAAGAGGAGGAACCCTCTGCATGAGGTACACTGCTAGCCGCCCCACCAACTGCAGCTGCTGCCTGACCCAATCGCCGGTGCCTCGTTCTCAGCCCCAAGCTCCATGCGTGTGCTCAGCGAGTGCAGCGGCGCCCCCCGCTGCGCTCCGTCCTTCGCCACGCCCAAACCAGGCAACCAGGAGTGGGAGGCCTCGTTGGCCAGGCTCAGGCCAGGCGCAAGCACAACTGGCCGCTGCCAGGCCGCGCCACCATTCTCGGCTGCCGGCTGGCCGGAACCGGCCATCCCCCGCTCTGCACTGCGTCGCACGAAAGAAGGGTGAAAAACGCACGTTGCAAGCACCTGTTTCAAGTGTTTCAAATGTTTCAGAGGTATCTTGCAAGTGTTTCATACGGATGTTACAAACGTAGATCGGAATGTAGCTCATGTTGAATGGTTGTACACGTATGTTGCAAGCTCCTATTCTCAATGTTTTTTGCCGACGTATGTTACATGTTTGTGTTATGTGGATGTTGAATATGTTTTCAGGTATTTTTGCAAATGTTTTATCCGGATGTTGCACACGTTTACAATGGTTCGAGTGTTTTAATGTTTTTTTTTTGCAAGTGTTTCAAACGCATATTTCAAATGTTTTCATTTGTTTTCAGTCGTATGTTGCAATTGTTGTGTCTGGATGTTTCAAAACTAGATCGAGTGTTGTATCTCCCTCCTCGCCTTTCTGCTATCTCGCCTCGGTGTCAGGCGCGGAGAGACGGAGGCGGTCCCCACTGGTGTGGGCGGGCCCCACGTGCTCGTGGGTGGGCGCAGTAGACGAGACGTTGGCGGGTAGGCATGGGACGCGGGACGGGGCAGCAGCATGGGCGTCCGGACGGGGGCTAACGTCCGGACATCCGAACGCTAGCCACGCCCATCTTTCTGTCACCATTTTATATTTCTGTTTATTCTCTCTAACCAGTTGTCTGAAGTACTGCAACCTGCACCTGTCCAGTGTTGCTTTATTTTTTTATTTAAAAACTTCTTTCCATCTTTTTTTCCTCGGCCGTTTATTAGCACGTTCAAGTCTCCTATTTTGAGGCTCGTTTGGAACAGAGAAATTTTTTTCTATTCCTGTAAATTTTTTTATGAAATTAAACCGATTTATATAAAATTCTTGTACCATTTCTTTGAAATTTCTGCGTTCCGGACAAATCCTCAGGTGTTTCTTCCGAAAGACAACCAGGCTGCAGTCGATAAAAAAAAAGAACGAGAAAAACAAAGCTGACGAAATGGAGTCAACTGTCAAGGAAAACCTTTCTGCCCTTTTTTTCTGTTTGAGGTACGAAATCTTCCTAACTTCCTCTTCGTGTGCACGGAAGTGACCAGAGGAAGCAACCTCTGGAAGGCAAGAAACAACATTCGAGCGGCCTGAACATGTAAACTATCACCCGAGATTCCTTGCTTCCCTCGGAATGGCAAAGGCAGGTACCAATTCTTGTTTGCCATCTAGGAGAGAAAACTTGCATCATAAGAGGCGACCCATCTTAAGCTTCAGCAGCTGATCGGAGAACTCGCCACCACCAGCCCAATCGATCTAGGATCGCAGAGACACGAGAGAGCAGGACTGAAGCATTTGCTGATTTGTTCCATCAAGGTACGTGGAGTTTGACTCATTTAATTTCCCCTTGCCAATGTACTTAGCGAAAATTCAATACAAAACCCAAGAAATGAAGACTAACTCTGCTACTCTACTTGCTTTATTTAACAAACAAGACACACTTTGCCTATTTTCCAACAAAAAAAAACACCTCGGCAAAAATGGCATATTGAAGTCAGCAGTAGATTTTACAATGTTAGGCCCATAAACCAAACAAAGCTGATAATCACCTATCATGTCATTCCATCAAGCAGATCAAACATGCAAGGGATCACGAAGGCGCTGCGCCTCCATGGAAGGCAGCTAAGGCACGCAGTTCTGCAACATATGAACAAGGGGATCTTCTCCTGGGCCACCCTTATTTCGCGCATACAAAGCGAATCGCCAACAGTGATTATACCACACATGGGGCTCGAGAACATTACCGTCAGTGAAATTCTCAAGGCAAAGGGGGAGGCTCAAACTGGAGCAGTCTACTGGTGCAGCACCAGCCATTTGGTACATGAAGCAGTACAGCACGTAAGCATTAATGTTTTTGGAGAACAACAGCGGATTTACCTTTCCCCCTTATAATTACGTTCAAAATAAATCCCCCCCTATAATAGTAATATTACAGCAGACTAGCAGAGTGACCAAACTCTGTGGTTAAAACTGTAGATGACAGCACACAATGTTGGAGCTCTGGTGGTTCTCAAGTCAGGGGACATGAACCAGCTTGCAGGAATTGTAACCGAGAGAGGTATGCTAATATAAGCATTGATTATTACTGTATTTCTGAATTAGGTTGTTGATATAACCAACTGGAACCTAAATGATCTGATCATGTATCCTATTATAATTAATTAGGTTGCTAATATAAGCATTGATTATTACTGTATTTCTGAATTAGGTTGTTGATATAACCAACTGGAATCTAAATGATCTGATCATGTATCCTATTATAATTAATTAGGTTCTTTATATAAGCATTAATTATTATTTCTGAATTATCTTTTGATAGGAGCTGAACATCAAACTGGTCTGTCCTTGAAAGTAAATAAAAATAATAATAACTGAAATGTGGTATCAGAAGAAAGAAATATTGACGGCCACAATAAGCTACCTTAATTGAAACATACTGCTTAAATAAGGCGTGTCTGGTATAATAGGAAAACATTGAATTTTCATATACATCTGCATCCTAAAATTTAAGTTTTCCCAAAGTAATGTTTTTTAAAGTTTGACCAATATTATAAAGAAAAGTATTGACATCTACCACATCAAAAAGGTAAATATTATGATATATTTCATAACGGGCACATTGATGTTTATTTGATAATGTAAATATTATTATTGTGCTTTTTCTCTAAATTTTTTTCAAAATTATAAATGTTTGACTTAGAATATAAACTTAGAATTCCTTATATTTCAGGATGGAGGGAGTAAATAGTAAGAAAAACTCCTTAACTAACCAACATCATCTAATAACCATATAAACATCAGAAAGGATTTAGAACAGTTAAAAGCAAATAATGCATTTGAATTTTACAGTTGCTCTAACGAATGCTCAAGTGAAATACTCCTTCAACAGATTTTGCCAGGAAGATCCTCTTGCCAGGGCGACCATCAGAAGAAACCAGAGTTGAAGACATCATGACAGAGGAGGTGAATAGATTTATTGAACAAACTCTTATCTAATTGAACAATGTCATAACATATCTCATAGTCCTCATCATTTTCCTTATTATTGCAGGACAAGTTAATTACAGTGTCCAGTCATACCAATATTCTACGTGCGATGGAGGTTATGACAGGTAATGGATCATTCTGCAGCTTGTAAATTTAAGTACTTGTGTCATATCTGAAGGTTGCAGGAAACCTCTGAGCTACACATCTTTCATTTTTCTATTAACAGACAAGCATATCAGACATGTTCCTGTTTTTGACGAGAAGGTAGTTGGTATGATATCCATTGGTGATGTTGTTAGAGCGATTGTGGACCAACAGCACCAGGAAGTAAAACAGCTGAAGAAGTATATCAGAGGAGATTATTATTAGAATAATGTGCAGTCCTTACATTTGGTGTATCATCATAAATTCTGTGTAATCATTTATTGATATTTAACTAAGATACATATTTTCCTCGAGGACATAATCAGTGACATGCTGCGGGTCTGTTTGGTACCTCTTATAAACTGGTCATATCCAAATATAAGCTAAAACTAAAACTAACAGCTAGGGATGAAAATACAACAAGCAGTTTTAGTTCAATAATTAAACTAGATACCATGTCCAATTTGATTAAGGAAGCCTATTTAACCTAAACACCATGCTTCCTGATGATGTAGGAATAATGTGTTATGGTTGGCTCCATGCATACTTAATGAATATGATTTCTCTTGAAAATAGATATTTTTTTGCAACAATCGGATTACATAATAAATATTGTAAGCAGCACTACTAATTTTATTATAAATACAAAGATCAAGGTGCCAGATTTGCTTTCAGTTTGTAACATTGCTAATGTAGCCTATAATTCTTATTGTGTTCTTGTCTGTTTATTTAGTTCAGAATTTAGTTGTGCTAAATATTTTGTTCTTAGAAATTTATGGATAGCATACTTGTGTATGTGGGGTGAATAGTAACACATATTCTGCATTTATGCTTTGAGTTAGTCTTTCTATACTAAAAATGACAAAAGTGGGTGATTAGAAAAATCTTTCAATAGTGACAAATGTAAGTGCAAATTTAAATATTTACTTTAGGTTATTTTAAATATGACGGAGTTTGGTAATTTAGATGCAAATTTAATTGTTACTTTAGATATTGCTTTTTATAATGACATGTGTAATTTAGATTAAAGACTAGGAGTTACTCCAAGTTGTATTTCATAATGACAAAGGTTAGTAATTTAGATATAAATCATATAATTTTAGGAGGTTGCTTTACAGCATCATGATAATGGCATATATGCAGATTTAGGAGTTCACTTTAGATTATTTTTATAATGCGGGTTACAAAATATAAATGAACCTAGTGGCTATGATAATCTATTTATAGTTATATTAGATTCTAATAGGACCGCTGGTTGGATTTTCTGATTTCTGATAGAATTTTTAACATTTTTCTTCTTGTGTGTCTCATGGGGATTAGCATTATTAATGAGTCTCGTAAGATTGATAGGCAGTGAAACGAATACTTAGCAAATAGTGATGCCACTGAAAATATTTAAATTTTGCATATTTATTTTCAACTTTTGTTTAAAAAAATCGGTTCCAAACTTAATTGTCACATATTTGTTTCTTGTAGGCTATCCTCAGTTACTACTCGTTCCAGCCTAATACCATTCTCCCCTGTGGTGACGAGTAATTCCTAGACAAATGCAAATGCTTAAAGTGAATTTCTAGTGGCGGAGAATGGCATTACTTGGAAGAATCTAGGGAAAGAAAAGCAGTAATACTTTCTGGGACAGCAAAACTGCTACTGCTGGAGCATAGTAACGTCCAGTTTTTAATTTGCTGCAGATTCTTGCATTCGCTTGCAAGTTGAGGCTGCGATAATCTGCTTTTGATTGATTTAGTAATATAGAATGCTATTATTCGGGGCAGAATTTTCTAAAGAATCTGAGCATGCAAAAAAGCACGGGCATTGGGGAATCCATACATTAACCACAATTTTCATTTCTGATTGAATAAAGGAGAAGAAATGACCCTGGCCGTTGTCCACATTTAAAACGAATAATTTTTTTTTTCGATATTGAACAATGTTTTGGCCTCTGCACTTGGCATAATACACACAGTCATTGCATAGGGATAATGAAAAAAAATAAATAATGGTGTGCACAAAGCATGACTGCATTATTTCAAACCTAGACCTTAAACTGAAAGAGCCAACCTACACTAAAAAATTAAGAATCTTGTTTGGGGTTATCCTTCACCGCCTTGCATGTCATATGGATATATAGACATCCCGGCCTAGATAATCTGGCCAAATTAGAGACTAAACTACTTGTTTTCTGTCTCGCTGCTCATTGCGCCAGTTTTCAACTCTACCCCTCTGCTTTCTGGATAGATCGTAGACTGGCATTTGTTCTTTGATGACGTGTTGTACAGAACACTTCTGCGATTCCCTTTTTTTTAATTGTTTGTGCTTCAGTAAATGTAGATGTTATTTTGCCATCTGCAAACTAGTGATCACCACGGGCGACGAGGGCGCTCTCACCGCCGTGCCGTCCAGCTCACCTCCTGCCGCTGGCCCTCCACTCCCTCTCTTCTTCTCATTTCTCCACGTCACGTGCTTGTGATGAGTGTGAAACTGGAATGACGGATTGCAGGCGTCTGTTGGTTTGTTGTAAAGCTACCTCATGCAACCAGCGATTGTACCAGAGCGTCGTCGTTGCAGTGTTTTCAGCTGGCACGGGCACGGCCAGGCCAGTGCGTGTCCTCTCCGAGGAATATTCAAAAGCAGAGGCCATTGGTACTCATGGCCAGTGACTGAAGCCAGAAAAATATTAGAGGGGACTAAACACGCATCTCAGACGTCTAGCCCTCCTTCTCAAGACAACAATGACGAAAACTTGTAAACAGGGCTCAGGGGGCTCCATGGACTCACTAGCGGTAGAGGGCTCTAGCCCTAGTTGCCCTACCGCTGGCTCTGTCCCTGCTCATGGCCGACACTGACATGTGACGTGAAGGGAAAAAAACAATCATCGAGCAGCATGATTAACTGCGTTAAGGCCAATTTGTGTAGTGTTGTTTATAGAAAAAGATGGCCTCTCCATTTAGAGATTGACAATACTTGTTGTGCAACTTGACTATCACATTTTTAGCTAATTATTCTTTCAAGTTTCAATGGTAGATGTTGTTGGTTGTTAGTGTTCTTAGAGGGTGTACTCAAAATTGAGTGTGCATGGGGCACTTGAGCATCTGTGCCTTTTTTTTCTCTATCTACATCTAAAATGACTGCAACGTCATTGTCTATCTAGTGAAAGTGATACCAAGTCAAGATCCATGGTCATGCGTCTGTATCCTATCCAATTTTGATACAAAGACCGGATCCACATGTCCACGCCAGATACGAAGTCCTTAGAGCTCACGCGTCCACGTCCGCTTACTGAGGTTCGGTCCAAGATGATGGGCAGTCCGTCTCCCCCACGCACAGCAGGTTCTCATGCTGTCTCCTTCAACAGTTAATTTGGTAAGGTCTCGTCCTTGTGAAACTATATCACTTTTTAAAAATTGATGATTAAAGTTAGAAATATTTGACTTTAGTAGCTAAAGTGAAAAAAGGCCTCAATGGATTTGGAAATAGTTTAGGGTTTCCAATTTAAAATTATTTATTATTATTTTTAATTTTCTGTAAATCCTTCATCATAGGCGTCGACAAAAATTTGTGGCTAAGTACAACACACAGTTATATATCTAGTTATTTAAAAATGAGAGGAAAATTTCTGGATTCCAGAGCGTAATTTTCTATGAAACTTGCAGTAAAAAAAACTCCGTTACATCAATTTGTGTCCTCCACACTCTCCCAGGATTGGATGGGCTCAAAGGAGAATCTAACAAATTCTGTTGCATCAAGTTGTGTGTTTTCTGGTGAAAGGCAAGTATGCTAAAGTTTTGTCGTGTTAGCTAATCACACCATTAGGTTTACCATGACTCTATGAGGGTAACACCAACGCAAGCGTACAGCAGTATATAGCATCAGAAAAAAGTAATCTTCCACATAGATCAAAGCAGCGGATTCCCTAACGTAAGCTACAGTAGTTTGGTCTTTTCAATGTCTCATCACGTACATACCACACTTTTGCACGGTGGAAATTCACGGTGTGTTTAGCTCGCGATTTTTTTTTTGCTTTCGTTTGTATTTATCAATTAGTGTTCAATCATGGACTAATTAGACTTAAAAGATTCGTCTCGTGATTTTCTACCAAACTGTGTAATTGGTTTTTTTTTCATATACATTTAATGCTCCATGTATGTGTCCAAACATTCGATGTGACGGGAAATATTAAAAAATTTTGGAAACTAAACATGGCCTCAGCAATCTCTAGCCACAACGTATCTCCGGTTGGTGCTTCGCTCTTTTGTCAGACGGAGCTGTTGCCGTTTCTGTAGACAACTCTGACAGCTTGCGAAGCCACCGTTCGATGTGATATGGAAATTCGGAGCGAACGTGGACACTGAGGTGAGGCAGTACGCCGCTCCGGAGCATCGGAGAAGCCCCGAGGAATTTCTGGTGGACCCCCTGGCTGAGGGCAGGCAGGAACCTTTGCTTTCCCCGCGACGTCAGTCAGGTGCCCTCTGACGTAACCAGCTCCCGGAATCCCGAATATCCGATACCTCGCGCACGAACACACGCTTTCCGCCTTTCCCTGATGCAGTGCAAGGATTCGCTGCAGATGAGATTCTCGATCGCGGGCGCCGGGCGCCTTTCTCCCCTGTCCCCGGAAGACACAGGTTCGGGTGGGCCGCAAGAACCTTTCCACCACCAAGTTGGCCCAGGCCGGCGTCCAGGCCTTTTGAGGGGATTCCGATTTACCATATATACCTGGGTATCCTCCACTTGTGTCTCCTAATAATGGATGAAAATGTAATGGCATCTTGTGAACGCAACAAGTTTACTGTAGAAATACTATACTTAATTCTCGCACGAATACGGAAAAGGAGAGGTGAATGGATACCATCCAACAACAAAAGAGAAGTGAGCACTCTTCCTAGCAACAGTGGGCAAGCTAACAAGTGAAAGCATTCATGGTTAGGCCACACATAATAGAATCGAAGAGCTAATCCAAACTATTGAAAGGAATTGTCTAGAAAGATTTCTATAGAATTCATTCGAATCATGAAAATATGCCAAAAAGGTAAAAAGTTCCAAAAAAAAAGTTGGTGTAACTAAGCTCAGAATTAAACTAATAACCTCTATTAATGTTGCCATTAGGGAAAAAAAACATTTTGTACTAATCGAGGGAACATGTTTTAAATACCAATAAAAATCTATAAAATCATGACAGTGTATACAATCCTAGCGTGCTAGAATATAAAAAGGCCTATTTAAATCCATTACATTTCTTTCTATGACTCTATAGAATGCTAGAATATATAATAAGTTTTTTTTGCAACTCACAAGGTCTATGTGATGAAATATCTATATATCTAGCTATTGTATAGTAAGAATACTGTTCAATTTAAGTCATTTTTAATGTGCATTACATACTCTTTGTATTTTGTAGTGCTTTTTAAGAGGACAGGAGGGGTTGAGGTCCCTATTGAAATGGAATAAACTAGAAGAGAAACAATACAATAGAAAGAACAACAGAAGGGTTAAGACCTTCAAGAAACAAAAAGATGAACTTAGTTGATTCTCACTTTAGATATTTCTATAATTTTATAGTGAAGATTTCATGAGCTAATGAGCAGAGCATGTAATGATTTTGCATAAACTATATTGTTGTCCACACAGTTAAATTAATTTTCCTAGTTGTTGTGCACATAGTTTATTTTTCAAGATCCAAGACATTCGTGACCCTAGTCTGTAAAATTATGAAATGAAATTTTCCATTGAGAGAGGTCATTTCATTCATCAGCATAAACCTCTAAAACTAATGCAGCACTAGAAACCGTGTAAAGAAACTCTCCACTATCGTCTCATAATTACCAAATAGACAAGTTCATTTATTAGCATTATTGAACCATTTTTTCATAATTTGCATTGTACATACAGTGGATGATTAGGTTCAAATAGATTGAAGCTTCGAGAAAATAAGCACACATTATTGTTTAAGAAGGCTCTAACTCAGTACCATATAGTCCACTACTCTGTATATATGTTTGCATTAAGGTTAATCCCCACTTTTAATATCATATGCAACAAATGACCGCCACATAGGAATATTACACAGCAATCAATTAATGAGGGTAGAGAGACAAATGTTATATCATTGTTGTGATACAATTTGGGTATGAAATCAACCATTGGAAAACCACATAGTAGCATTTGGGTTGAGTTGTTGCATTTGATACTAGATTTTGGTCCATTGTCGTAGGCACAACACATACAACAATTAGCTATCATGGTATCCTAAGAAACAATATTAAGACAGTATGCATTGAAAGAATGGTATCATTTGTGTACTCATATATATGACATGGCAGCTTTAGAGAAAATAACATGATACAAAAAATTGTAATTATAGCTTAAGAAATGTAAAGGTACGGGACGCCCTCACGGATCGTCGATGGGTACATGATATCACTGGATCCCGCACCGCCCCGATACTCTGTGAGTATGTGCGTCTTTGGACGATGCTTCGGGACGTTCAGTTACGGCCCATGGAGCCCGATTGGTTCATTTGGCGTTGGACCGCGGACAGCCAGTACTCCGTGCGCTCTGCCTACCGAGCATACTTTGTCGGATGGACTTCCATGGCTGGGGTAGTGGAGCTCTGGCGTGCGGCGGCACCACCGAAGGTCAAATATTTCTTCTGGATCGCCCTGCATGGACGCCTCTGGACTGCCGAGCGGAGGAAGTGACACTGCCTTCAACCAGATGCTACCTACGCCTTGTGTGATCAGCTGGACGAGGCGACTGACCACCTCCTTTGCTCCTACGTCTTTGCGAGGGAGGTTTGGACACGGCTCCTGCTTGCGCTGCACTCATCCACCGTGCCACCACAGTAGGATTCCTTGCTACTCTCCTGGTGGCTGTCAAGCAGGGTTGCGCTCCCGGAGGCCTTGCGGTGGAGCTTTGACTCACTGGTCCTGCTCGTCTCCTGGATTCTCTGGAAGGAAAGGAACCGCCGCACATTCGACTGCAAGTCCTGATCGACGACCGAGCTGCTGCAGGCTATCTTCGAGGAGGCGGACGCCTGGATCGCCGCGGGGTTCCGTGACCTCGCGCCGCTCACGGCCCTAGTCGACTAGCCTGACGGCGTTCCTTCTGTCGCAAAATTAGTGCTTAGTTGGTATGTCCTTGTTCTCCACCGCTTGCGGTGATATTTGTAGTGTGCTACTCCGTGATTAGGGTCGGCGCCTCGTCGTGCCCTCTTTCGGAGCATGTAAACATTTCCTTTTTCACTTAGTGCAACACGTGCAAATGCGTGTTTTCGAAAAAAAGACAGTTTACATTAGCTACACCCGAAAAAATGTCAGCTAAAAGATACAAACATCTATGTTGATGTGGTGGCATATGACTTTGTACGACGAATATCCCATGAGTATACAGTTGTACTGGTTCCACCCATAGTTGTTAAAATCTTGATTCTATGGAGCGATTTTATGACTTTGTGGTCCTAGCCTATCAGGTTGATTTGACAATTTCTAAGTAGAATCTATAAATTTACAATTCTAGTAGAATCTAGCTAGCCAGTTTAGGGTCTATTTAGAATGAAGGAATTTCACAGGAAAAATTCAGGAACAGAAAAAAAATTCCTATGTTCCAAACATACTTTACTTCCTCCATACTTGATATATTGCTTTAGGATTGCGAAGAGGCTTTCTCAAATTTTATTGCATCTATGTGTGCTCTTATATTACCTAAACTACCTTTGACTTTAGGCTGTTAAACCTCCAGTCAAAAGGACATTTATTACACTCTATATACGGTTATGACGTTACAAAGATATAAATGACAACCAAAGTGATATATTTGAGGACATGTTTTTTTGGTCAATAGAGTATAGATGTATCACGTACCATTGAAAGGACAATACCTTTAAATTATGAGACTTGATACGGTGCTTGGGTTGGAACCGGTGGTTCCTCCGTAAACAAATAAAACAATTATTAATTGTAATTAAGGGTGATTTAGTACTTTTAGTGCGCCACGGATCTTTCGGACTCTCTGCGTCGCCACCACACCCGCCCGCCGCCGTGCCGCACCGCCGGCCATCCGCCTGCCGCTCTGACGCCCACGCTCGCTGCGCAGCCTCCAGCGAGATTCAACCGGAGCTCGGGGATCTCGCCATCCTCGACGCGCTCTTCTTGCAGTTGAACATACGAGCTCGCCGGCGATAGGAGAAAGACCTCGAGGATCTGTGTGCCTAGGTGCTGCTGTCTCACCGGCGATAGGAGCAAGACCGGGAGGGGCAAAAGCAAGCAGTCAATGGCCTGGGTGCTGCTGTCTCACCGGCGATTGGAGCAAGGCCGGAAGGGGCAAAAGCAAGCAATCAATGGTGCGGCTTCGGCTTGCTGCTGTTCGACTTGGAGTCCGCCATGGACCTGCCGGCCGCCGCGAGGAGGATCTAAGGGCTCGCATGGATTGGTGGCCGATCGGCCGATGTCACGAGGATCACCGTGGGCGGCGTCATGCATAGCGCAGACCGGCCGGGCTCTCATGGACAAGAGCTCGCCTGGGAAATATAAGGGACAGCTACGCAAATATACTATTCTACCCTTTAAATTTACTTCAGAAACAATTCTTTGCTCATATATTTTTTTGGTTCTGGGCCCATATATTTTAGGTTCTGGCCCACTACTTAAGTTCCTTCCTCTACGTTGGTTCTTCGTATTTTATAGCGATTTGATCTATCTAAATGGATGGCTCTAATTTTTCCAAGCATCGTAAAATTTCACTTAAATTATACAATAAGTTCAAAAAAATGGAGCACAACAAGTCAATAACTTATACCTGACCAATTGGATGATCTATACTCAATTCACAATTATTAGTATATTTTATTGAAAAACAAAATTCTGAATCTATTTATGCGCTCAACATGCATATATTTTCGACTAACTTGTGGTTAAAGTTTATAATGTTTAATATTTTTAATTTGCTTTATTATATGGTATTTTAAAATAGAGGGGGTACTTTTACGCTGGATACAACAAGTCGACAACTAACCATTAAATCTGGTCAAAACAACAATTATGGCTTACAGTTAAGACAGTACTACAAAAATACAAAGACGCAGTTTCAAAAAAAAAAACGCGCGACGGGTCAAAGTGACATATTTCTACGTACGTCAAGGGGTCAGGCCACCCTGACCATCCTTTTGGTTCCTTTGCCAGTTGGAGACTGAAGGCAGGCCACCTGGCCCTCTTAAACCCAGCTCCACGGAGGCACGGCCGCACGGGTTAAGGTCCTATAAATTGAACCCTCGAGGCTCGGTAGTGCTCCCACTGCAAACCATTTCAAACCTTCCTTTGCTTGCATTGCGCCGGTTACATCATCACTTGACGCCGCACAAACCTCCGAGGAAGACCAGGACGTAGTCCTACCCTGACCGTCCGATCCGTCCGTTCCAAACGCAAACAGCGCCAGCCATGTCGTCCAACTCGTCGCCGCCGTCGTCTGAGTGGACGAAGCCGCAGCAAAAGCTGTTCGAGCGCGCCCTGGCGGTGTACGACACGGACACCCCGGACCGGTGGCACAACGTGGCGCGCTACATGGGCGGCGGCACGTCTGTGGAGGAGGTGCGCCGCGCCTACCAGCGGCTCGTCGTGGACGTCGCGCGGATCGAGTCCGGCGGAGTGCCCTTCCACTGGTACGCCGCCGCCCCGCCGCCATCGACGCTGCATCGAGGTATGCATGTAGTAACTGAAAACTCTTAAACACGTACTGCCTGTCGTCCTCCCGTTAATTTCTTGCCCTTATTATTCGGCTATTAATTACTCTCTTATTAGTTTTGGAGCATGCAACATGGCATAATGAAATTAATCATTCATGGCGTCAAGTTGATGGACGCAGAGCATGCAGTAGCTGCTATGCCACTACCCACATGAGATCTGATCCTTGGACAGGACAGATAGTTCGTGTGTGCATGCTTGAAACGGCAAAGTACCATGAGATTAGTCATAATTAATTGGCGTTATGCCTGCTTAAAAGACTGCATTGTGTCATGATGCATGCCACTGGCGTTGCTGCGATATAATGTTTAAATACTGTTTAGATAACCGTCCATGCTGTTAATTCCGATGGTATAGATTGGTACGACATGTCAAGTTGGCAACTTTGGTTTTGGCTGCTGCTAATTGATTGACTAGCTAGTGCTCCTACATGTACGATTACGCGTAAGCGTAAGTAGATCTGCCTCGACAGACACATTTATTCGTGGTTTATTTAGTACTTTATCACAGAATATACAATGTTATCATCACCAGTCATCATGCTGGAAAATATGCGTACTAGATTCAGTCGCGTTCAGTACTAGATTCGGTACGTTGTTCAATACAGAGACGAAACAAAATATGCATAAAGTTCCCTCGAAAAAATATGAATATAATTCATGTGTTCATGAAAAGTAAAAATTTATGCATTCATGAAGGTCTGCTTTCTATGTACTGATGAAGACATAATGAGATTATGTATATGCAAGGTTCAATAATTAATCGAAACAATTCTCATGTGCCTTATAACTTGGTTGTAGGTTGAAATATCTGAATGAAGCTTCAATGAAGGGAAGGGTTAAACAGTGGCTAGCTGTGCTCTTTGAATAAGATCTATAAATATGTAAACGTGCATGTGTATGCTGATTGGAAAATGACAGAGTTATACACCAAGAATCCAAGCTAGATTAATATTGCAGCCTGCTGGTCTTTCATCTTGTGTACCAAATAGTTAGCTTTCGATCTATGGAGTGATATGAATGCTTTATTATTATATATAAGTTCTGGTCATGTATTCCTATCGAAATACTGTGGATCAACTAAGGAATTATTCCCATGAATCTCAGCATTTGCACACTCCAAGAATGCCATGTATACACAGTTTCGAACATTCCCCATTCTGATACAGTTTCGAATATGCATAGTGACTCTGGCAGTATGGCGTAGCGTGCCAACGATGTGGGGCCGAAAGCGCCATTGCCAATACACAACCTCGCCTGTTGCGGGACCGAACCGTAGCTCGGTTGGTGTGCTTTCCCGGTGTGGAGGCTACTGGTCACGGTTTCGATGCTGCTTGATCGTGTGATTTACCCACTGAGAACAGTAGTTTCTATATAAATTTCGTTACCTCACACGTGGATGCGACAATGGTTAGGATGATGTGTCCGTCATGTGTGAAGCCTGGAACACTTCGGATACCTCTCAGCCACGTGCAAGCCTCTTCGTCAGGTGTAGATCTAGCTTACGTAATAGGATGTGTGTGAGTTTGTGTGTGTGTGGTGGTGTGAGTAGTGCGTGTACTTAAAGAGTTGAGGCATAAAAAAAACCTCGTCTGTTGCAGCAACCAGATGAAAGAATTGTCTACTTTTTTATTCTAGAAAGGAACCTAAACTAGAACAGACATTGCTAAAAAAACACCCTAAAACTACAAAAATGCTCAGAACGCAGGTGTCTGGACAGACGGATGCCCCATCCCGAGATGCGCGTGCTCCACACCATTATGTGCTGCCGCCGCTACATCCACCTGCGCTCAGCGTCGTCGCTGCCGCCCCGGCCCGCCCCACCCTCGGCGCCACCGCTGCCATCCTCCCCCGCCCTCCACGTCGTCGTTGTTGCCACCACGCCCACACCCACTCTCTGCGCCATCACTGCTGCGCCCACCCGCCCACTGCATCATCACCGCCACCCGTGCCACCCCCACCCCACCCTCTGTGCGCCGCTGCCCATTTCTGCGTTGTTGGCGAGCTCTACACCGGTGACCTCCACGAGCCGATGAGCCTCCATTTGCCGAAGCGGCATGGAGATGTTGTGCTGAAAGCACATATTGCAAACATATGTTTTAAATATTTTAGAGGTATATTACAAGTGTTTTATATTGATGTTGCAAAAGTAGATCGGGATGTTGCATATGTTGCAATGGCTATACACGTATGTTTTAAGTGTATGTTCTAAATGTTTCATTTGTTTTCATATGCACATTGCAAGTGTTTCATCTGGAGTTGCAAAAGTAGATCTGGATGTTGCATATGTGTGCAAGGGTCATACACGTATGTTGCAAGTGTATGTTCCAATGTTTTGTCTGTTTTAGGCGTATGTTTGTAAGTGTTTTATCTGGATGTTGCATATGTTTCAAGCAGGGTAGATGACCCACGGGGTTTCCCGCGTGTGCATGTGAAACGAAGCAGGTGCGGCGCGCAAGGCAGGGTAGGCGACCACGGGGTTTCCCGCATGCGCGTGTGAAACGAAGCAACGGTGGGGTCCACGGGCAAAAAAATGGGTGACACATGTGTGACGCGGTTATTCGCACGAGCAGCGCCCCGGATGGTTGCCCGCGTCTAGACGTCTGAGCATCAGCAAGTCCCAAAAAACTGTGTTCCCAAGCATGTTCCTATCTTTGCACATGAAGTTCAAATTCCGGGCTGCCCGTGTATACAGCAGAGGTCGCCGATCAAATGCCACATTTGTGGAAATGCACTTCTTCCATATAGGCAATTCCTTAATATATCCACATGTGGTAACTCATTGAAAAGAATGACGACCCTAGTAAAGATCTGAGTATGATCAAGCTAGGAGAGAGGGAGTGAATTCAGTTATTGATAATTTTTTGGACTAGTAAGATGTGCATCGAGAGTTTATAACACACAACCCGAAGCATAAGTGTGAACACATGGTGGATATGTGCCCATATATGTGAGTGATGAGTGAATGTCAAGGTGGTGATTAAAGTTTTGGTTTAGTGTGCATGAGACTAACTATGGTGTGAGTGAGTTGTGTGTGCAACATGTCTCTTGGTTTTGTGATACGCAGGAGCGTGAGACGGTCGACGACAATAGAGAATGTCAAGCCATGAGTGCACGATGGACCAGGAGCGGTGAAGGGTGGATGCAAAGGCCTGGATCGAGGGACCAAGGGCCCAAGGATGGGCTATGGATGACTAGCACTTAGGCACGTAGACAAGAAAGTGTGCATGCGGGGATGGTGATGGAGATGGTGTTGACCGATGTCAAGATGACAATCGGACCAGGTCAAGGTGAGCGCACTTGGTGATTGAACGGTCAAGGATGAGCAGGACATGCGTTGACATCGTAGAGAAGGCATAGCAGTTAAGTGAATCCAAGTGCATTTGGCAGTTTAGGTCTCAAAATCACTGGTGGCAAGTTTGTCAGATTTTGGTCTCAAAATCCCAGGGTGGATCTTAGAACGGCACGTGTGTCATCGAAGAGCTTGCGTTGAGGTGAAGCGACTTCATGAAGAGCATGTGGGCGTTCGATGCTTGGAAACTGTTGGTATGATTAATGCACACTCTAGTTATCCGCAAGCGCACAGATAATCTACCAATGTAACACTTCACCGGAATGACCCAGTTTTAATATCAAACCCAAAGGAACGGAATGATGTACTTTAGTCTTAAACCTAATCCTCGAGTAGCAAACAAGGACAGAGAAAATAGAAGATAAAGACGATCACTATGGTTGTCTAGTTCTATTATTGCAGTAAGTTATGTTAATTACGATTCAACTAGGGATTACTATAGAAGAGCACAATCAGAGTGTAGTCTCCTAAGTAACTAATCCTGCTTGGCCTATAAACGGGAGATGGACTATAGAAGATTCAACAAGGCTATAAAAGTCACCCCTGCGAGCTACCACCGATCCGGAATATAGGGTACATCATACGAGCAATCTAGTCTAAGCACCACGCTTACACTACGATGACTACTCTACCCCTAGAGCTACTAGGAATAAAGTACTCAAAAAGAGTCGCATACTAGAAGAAGAATAATAACATTAAGACTTACTAACAAATAGAAGTTGATCACCGAAGAAATCTCAGACGCAAGCCCTTGAAGAACTTGAATCCGTAGGTACAAGGCGTAGAAGCAGCACCGATAGGCCAGTACTCCCTCCAAATCTCTTCCCTCTCTCTCTCTTCTAATTCTAATTCTAATTCTAATTCAAGACTAGATTCTAAACCTAAACAAGAGAAGAACTAGTCTTCTTCTTGAAAGCTGGCTCTAAAGAGGTTTTCCTTTTGAGGGACACCTCTCTCTCTGATCCTATATGAAGATAATGAATTAGAGTTTCAGGATGCTCTGCCTCGGGGGGTCTGGGGTCTGGTTATATAGTCCAGTGAGATGAACCACGGCCCGTGGACATTTACTACTGCTGTTACTAAACTAACAACACCAATAAATGCATGGTAATGATTAACATGTCTTTAGCACACTAGTCACATATCACATACTTACACTCCTAAGCTTGAACTAAGTTGTCATCCCTAGTTTTATAGCTAGAAATATAAATTGGTACTATATAAAGGAATCTATCATTTTATGTGACTAGGCAGAAATAATAAGAATGAATATATGAATAAAACTGGTTCTGCAAGCGGACATATAATTATACAATTGTAGCATTTTACCTATAGTATTACCAGATTATCAATTTATATTTATACCACTGGGAAGGTCTAGCTAAACAGGAAATCTATAGTATTGATAACTTTATATATATGATGAATGAGAGATAAAACCAATATCATACACTCTACTCATAACAGGGATAAGTCACATGATAAAGATATATATGATAAGTAATGATCAATCATCATAATAATAAAATAATAGATTTACTCAGGGCACTCTAGCTACTACAATAATGTCATAAGACCCAAATATTAGAGAGATAATTCCTAATGTAGTTCTTTAATCACAAGTCAATGAATACTCTAATTAGTGCAACTGCATCTAACAATCATTGTTAACATTACTACTATGTCATTATCCACACATAAGGAGCATCAACTAGAGAGGCTTTTAAGACGCAACCGTCACCTCCGACACGACCGCGCTCTACATAACCTATGCGTAGGGGATGGACTACAGAGGACTCAACGAAGCTATAATAGTCACCTTCGTGATCTACCACACGTCCTGGAACATCAGGGAGCACTCGCAGATATGCAATATATCTAAGAACCACGCCTACATAATGCAAATCATCTACCCTAGGTACCTTAGGATAAACACTATACAAGCATATGCATGAACTCAATAATAATAAAGTAAATATGCTAGACATATAATCAAAGTAAACAATGAACATTGCAATTAAGAACATAAACAAGATGAAGATTAATGTTGCCATAACACTATAATAAACACACAATGATGAATAATACAATGAGAGAGGATAGCACAAGAATAGTACCAATCTCCACGCTCTTGACAACGTTGGGAATCCAAGCTAGGTTGACCAACTTGACTCCCTCTAGACCTAGTCTAACTAGGCTATCGCTATAAACTAGAGGAACTCTGAGGAACTAGGTTTTCTGGCTCTGGATGGCTTGATCTCAAAATGACTTGATGACTCCAGTGGGGTCAGGCTTCGTATATATAGTCCGGTGGGATGCACGTGAACCCTTGGATCAAACCGATTTGATGTAGGGCTAAGATTGATCCTCAAGGTCGGTGGAGGAGGCTCGCAGAAGATGACAGGTGGGGCCCACAACCAGGGTCGATTGGCCTGGGGGCCTAGTGCCACCCGGCCTCCTCCAGAAGGTTCTAGAGTCCCGCTTTCACCTACTACCTTCTCATGCCTTCTAGAGTCTTCTAGCGTATTTTTCACGGTGGAATTCCGATAATTCATTTGATAATTAGGTCCCTCTTGTCGGCTTTTCTGGAATAATCCCTAGAAAATAACAATTCACCAAAACTCATGGAATTTGTCAAATAAAACCCTAGACTTCTCTATTTCCATGTTTATTGATAATTTCTCATGTTTATTGCGCTATAAAATGTTGACGCTATCCACCATCAACAGGCCCTCGGATCAAACCGACTTAAAACGACACTCAAGATGTGACGTAGAGATGTGTTGTAATGTGTTACGTGAAGGAGAAGGCGGTTGGCCTCTGGGCCAGGCCGGCCGGCCTGAGGGAGGGGCCGGGTGGTGTCCTCTGGAGTCCTCTCGGTCCCGTGCCTTCTCATGTCTTCTGGAGTCTTCTAGTGTCGGGGTCCGATCCGTTTGATGCGATTTGATCTGGTTCCTTGGGCCCAACTCTTCTCTAGAATTCTTATTTTTCCTATTTAATCATTGAAAAATCATTATTCACCAAAACTCATGGAATTCTATTAGTTGAGTCCCTATTCTATGGTGGTGATCTGGGCAGTTGA
Source organism: Saccharum hybrid cultivar R570 (assembly GCA_038087645.1). Lineage (NCBI taxonomy): Eukaryota > Viridiplantae > Streptophyta > Magnoliopsida > Poales > Poaceae > Saccharum > Saccharum hybrid cultivar. The sequence goes on from JAQSUU010000100.1 coordinate 3,567,801, forward strand.
TATATATGTTCATGTTTTATGCAATTAATAATATATGCTTAATTGAGCTCAATAAATGTAATCTAGGCCATCTATGATACTTTTAGGTGCTTTAGAATATATGTGACCTGTTAGTTAATGATAATTAACTTTCTCTAAGTGATGACTTGTTGGTCTTGTGTGGCTATAATGCGTATTTGTGTGTTTTAGTTAACTAGAGAGGAGATTTGCACCTACATGGTAAAATAAAAGTAAAAGTGTTCATTCATATGCAAGCACTCATGTTCACCATATGTCATTTCCATACCATGTGCATTCCTCATATTCACATATGCATATGTATTATACAGGATCGCAGGAGGAAACACCCGTGGTGGAACTTGAGGATCCAGAAGTGGGAATCACACAGGAGGTGCTTGGGGACGAGGAGCAGGACATGAAGTTGCCAGAGTGCTCAGATCACCAGCCTAGCTCGTTCGAGAAAGACAAGCCCCAGAGCATTTCACTCCCTACGGTTTGCAAATAATTAAATTGCGTCCTTTATGTTTGATGCATTAGGTTATAGGAGTTGTTTGGAACCGTTGCTGCATATCTATATACTCCTTGTCTTCTTTGGTATATATATATATATCCTTTTCATATATATATATATATATATATATATATATATATATATATATATATATATATATATATATATATATATATATATATATATATATATATATATATATATATATCCTTTTCACCCTGTTAGGTCTAGAATCAAGTTAAATGCTTAGCCCTGCTTAGACCGGTAGAAGTCGGGTGATTCCTGTCACCTGTGAGATATAGGTGGTTACCTTGTCACTTTTGGCTATGTGTTGTTATCATGGAAATAACCAAGTGATGATGGATAAATGGAGACCGGGTGAAATTTTATGGGATTTTGGACTATAGTAATTTTGTCTATGTCAATTAAGGACCGTACCATTGTACGTCCCTCAGGTCATGTTAAACGTATGCCCCTCATTTAGCTGGCCAAATAACTCGTTTCGACCGTGAAGCTAGTGACTTTGTTTGGGCCGGGAATCGACCTGCTGAGCACACCGTATTGGATCTGGATGGGGGACAACAGGGGTGCGAAAAGTGAGCCCAAGGACGGGATGGGCCTGATTCCTGGCAGTCGGACGGCCCCTGGGTACGGTGGTTCTTGTTGATCCCGCGACTTTACCGGAATAGTGCCAATAGTGACCTGTAGCTCACTTTAGCGAGTGAGTGTGGTTTAAGTGGGGAATATTTCACCAGCTGGTTAGAAATCGATTCGAATCACCATCGCTTCTGGATAGTGAGTACTTGACTTGAGCTACATCATCGTAGTAATGTTTATGGAAAACAAGGATGGTTATGTGAATGACGTTGGAAATGCTAAACTTGATATGGTTACTATTGATGTTAATAATTAATCAAGTGTTTGCTTTAGTATAGATGCTCACCTAGTATACTCAGGTTATAATAATAAGCTATTGTTAAAATACTTAAAGTGGTTCATAGATGATAACTTACGCTTTTTCGTAAAAATGAGTCAAGCTAGCCCACTGAGACAAAGCCTTTCATACTTCTTGGTGTCAATTTATTTTTAGTTCATGGCGGGTAAGTCTAGCTGAGTATATTTTCGTACTCAAGGCTTTGTTCCCATTTATTGTTGCAGATGGTCAGATGTACTATGACTATTGCAACAACTGTCTCTACCCTGCTATGGGAGACAACTAGACCATGGGCGTGGTTTCTCCATATGCCTTACCCACTTGCTTTTGTTAGACTTGATCATGAACTAGCACTGTATTTGAACTCAATGTGCATGGGTGTGGATTTAAACTAATTGCTTCCGCTACTTATTTGTGAACTTGGTACTATAATAACTCTATGTTTAAACTCTGATGTATTCAGACTATATGTGAACTTATGTAACTTGTGAACTGTGGATGCTAAACTATGTACGATCTTGGCTGAATTGTTGAAATGTTGAAATCCTCGTGATTTCACGGACTACCGGGATTATGGGAGCATAAGTACAGGAATTCGATCACTCTGGTGATTGTTTTTGTACTTGTGTTCTTATAATTTGGTCGGTTCCATTACAGAAAGTAACTCTAGAGGCTCATCAAGGGATTCCCTAGAATCCTTGCTAAGCCCCATGTAAAAATGTTGAAGAAGTACCGGGTCTTGAATGGCAAGGTTCGGGCCAGTGATGATGAGTTCATTAAAATGATCCCATGATGTACCAAGAGATTCTTCTTCTAATTATCTGAAATTTAGAACCTCTTTTTGAAGGGTGACTACCTTAGAGATAGGAAAGAAACGTAAACAAAATTTAAAGCATAATGTTTCTCAATCTCCTTACATACTTCCTACGATTAGACTATACCATTATTTAGCTCTTCCCGTCAAAGAGAACGGGAATAACTTCCATCTTAAGGTTTTGTCAGACATGCCAGTGATATACAAGCATGCACAGGTCTGTTCAAACTCCCATAGGTGTGAGTATGGGTTTTCATCGCCTTCTCCTGAGAAAGATTGATCTCGAATCTTTTTTTATAAAACATAGGTGCAGCTCATAACCAGGTGTTATGATAGGGTCTAAGGATTCTGGTGGCCTTAGGCTTGCGCTCGTGGGTTTAGCAGATTGATAGATAGGAGTGGAATTTATGATTAAAAAAATTAAAACAAAAGAATAAAAGATAAAAGGTTAAGCTAGGCTTGTAGTTAATTCAGCAACCGTTTCCCCGGCAACGGCGCTAGAATGCTTGTTGGTATAAATTAACGCACACAGATAAATCGGTAAGCGCACGGATACCGCTGTAGCTTTCACCCAGAGGTATTTCAAGTATCGTATCCACAGGAAAACGTGTGAGACTAATTACGGTCTAACTTAACAAGGGGTGGTAACTGTGTCAAGGTTTAACTTAACTAGGAGTAGAAATAAGGTTAGGATAAATAGGAGCGTATAGAGGATAACTGAGGTTCTCTAATTCTAACCTTGGGTAAGTTATGTCTTCTACTATTCAACTAGGGACATTGCATAGGGAAAGACACCAGCAGAGGATGCTTTCCTTCGCAAACGGATCCTACGTGCGCCTGCAGACGGGAGGTGGACTACAAAGGATCAACGAAGCTATATAATACAGGCTATATAGAACTTATGTCACTCACATGATCTACCACCTTCCGGAATATAGGGGGCATCCACGATAACCTTAGTCTAAGCACCACGCTTACACTTACGATTAATACTTTAATCTATAGCATCTATAGATTAAAGCACTCAAAAGAGAGTTGTGATCCTGATGAACAATATAAACAATTACTTACTTGAATCAGAAGTTAATTACTAGAGAAATCTCAGAGGCAAGCTCAGATAGAACTTGGATCCGCCAAGGTACAAGCAGTAGAGAGCACCGATAGGCCGGCACCTCCTCCAAACTCTTCCCTCACTCTCTATCTCACTATTATTTACAAGACTAGATCATAAGGAGGACTAATCTTCTCTTAATAGCTAGCTAATCCTGACGAGGAGAATATGAATTAGGGTTTTGGGATAGCTCCAGGGAGGGAGGGCAGGGGCAGGTATATATAGGGGAGATGGAGTAACGGGCAAGGAATTGCCACATCATCGATCTGCGTCACCTCCCTCGACCATCGTTGAATAAATCAACCTAAAACCACCTTAAAATCAACGGTGTAGATCGTAGGAAGGAGTACGAGGCGGTGGAGGGCGAGTGGGCCCCCCACTAGGCTGGCCGGCCTCCCTAATGGGCTGGTAGGCCCACTATGGTGGAGCTTCGGCCCAAGCTTCGTCGTGGTGTCTTTTAAAACCTTCTAGAGTTGTCTTTCGTAGTTTCTGTGGGTTGAATCACATGTTGTCGCCGGTTTGCTTGTTTGGAGTGTATGACAGTGGTCCTAGGGCTGTTTTCTGGACAAATCCTCCTACATACAAATATTCATCAAAGCTCATGGAATTCATTAGTTTAAACCCTTATACCTATGTTTGATGATGGAATTAAATATATATATGCAAGTTATGTTGACGGTTTATAATTGACGTTAGTGACCATCAACATTGGCTCCCAATGGCGGTTGTAGAAGTGGCACATGGTGAAACTTGGCCGGTAAGTCGGTTGCTGAAGCTCTAAGTCTATGACAATGGGCCCATGGATCCATGGCCTTTTCATCGTGACCATTGATTGAACCGACTTAGATCAACGCATACCATTAGTTCTGGAGGGCTCCCACGAATCAGTGACGTGGCAAAGTGCCAAGGTGGCACCAGGTGGGGCCGGGCGACGCCTAGGTGGCACCGGGCGGCGCTGCCCAGTGGGCCCATATGGCTCTGCCATGTCCACTTGCTTCCTTGGTCTATGTTTGTCACCATTTTGGCCAGAATTTACCATATTTCCTACATACAAATAATTCTACAAGCACATGTGGAACTAGGTGAAATTTAAACATAATTCTTCACATGTGATGATGATTTACCTCACTTTACCATGCTTCTGGGTGGAATGTTGATGGTCAAAACAGGTGTTAGTGACCGTCAACATTGATGATGAATCTTTTTTCTCGTAAAGTGGTGTCTGAAGTAGGGGGTGGAGAACAACTTATGTGGATACTACGTCTACGAGTTTCTCAAGGAGTACTCAAGGAGAACAAGTGAAGAGATCCTCGAAGTACGTAAAAAATATACACAATTTATTTCTTACCATTGTGTTGATATATATATATATATATATATATATATATATATATATATATATATATATATATATATATATATATATATATATATATATATATATATATATATATATATATATTCATACTTTTCCTTTCATTCGAATTGAAGGTTGAATGGAGGAAGCAAAAGGTTCTGCGATGTGACCAGATCAAAGCAATTCAAGAGGCATTATCAGGATTTCTTATGGATGAGGTCATAAATCCCAAAGGCGCGTACTACTATGACCCTAAAGAATTATTACCTAGTAGCCATACAACTGAAGATTCGAGTTGAATGAAATCCCAAGGACATAAGTACAATGTTTTTATGACTTTATTATGTACATATTCCATGCATGTACAACCTCTTGAAATATTTATATATATATAGTTTTATACATTTTAGTGTGTTATTTATGTATAATGCTCGAGCGTAACCTTATACGTACGTATATATGGACGTATATTAGCAGTGTAGAATTCGTATACGAAAAGCAAATCGAAACCAAAAAGAATTGAATTGAAAAGAAACCATAAAATAAAAAGGAAAGAAATAGAAAAAAGAAACCTTTAGTACCGGTTGGAAACACCAACCGGGACTAAACGTGCGAGCCCCGGTGCAACGTCTAGGGGCCCATTTAGTCCCGGTTGGTAATAGAAACTGAGACTAAAGGTTCACTTTCGGTCTCAGTTCCCAAAACCAGGACTAAAGGGGGGGCCTTTAGTCCTGGATTCGCAACCCCGGTTGGGAAACCGGGACTAAAGGGGGTTTCCCAACCGGGACTGATGCTCAGTCCTGCACTAGTGTCCCACACCTTACTCTCCCATGACGGCCTTCGACAGGGACGATGTGGAGAATTTGGTGGCCCTGTCATGGTGGGGTTCATGTTGATCCTCTTCCTATTCGTCGAGGTAAGCATAGGATCTTTTCCTGCTCGTTCATGGCGGGGTCCATTGCGCCATGTGCTATATTGGCTTAGTGGCTTCATGGTAGGGTTCATGGTGCAAGTCATGGTGGGATTCAGGAGGAGAGCACAATGCCCTTATAGGGGTCTTCATGTGGAGGAGAGCACCGGCATTGAAGGAGATGACCATAGTGGAGGACACAGTGTGGTGCATGACTGACAGCAAGCTCGGTGGTGTGCTCGGTAGTAAGCTTGGTAGCACCTATCTTTTAGTTTGAATCATTTTTTAGAGGCGGGCATGCAGCACCGCCTCCATTATCTTGATTAAAACAAACCATTACATAGATGTGGATGAGCAACCAACCTCTCTGGAAATTGTTTTTGGCCGCCGTTTCTGTCAAGGATTTTCATAGTAGCGTCTACTAGCATGTAATGGGTAGAAATTAAAATGTTGATGTGTATAATGAATTGTTTGCATTATCTGTCATTTGTAGCTTTTGTGTTAAATTAGTCAATGCATATGGCTAAATATGGTATCGGAGACGGAGGTTTCTTGAATTCAAATCCAGATATAGACAACTATGAGTTCTGTTTGTACAAGGTCTAAATGAGTCTCCTTGTGAGAGGGAGTGTTGATGTTTATCAAGCCCACATGAGTTCGATTTCCTTCGCTTACTTTTGAATAGTCTAAAAGGGTCAAATGGACACTAGATTAGATTCAGCGTAGCAGCATAGAGTCTAGAATACCGAGCTGAAAGTTTGGAAAAGGAGCAAAGAAAAATTTTAAAACACCCGAATCCTGGATGGGCCCTTCAATGTGATATTATTCTATTTGGAGATCAAAAGGCAAGATATAGATTCTAATACAAGAGCCCTCTTTCTGGTCATGGAGAATATACTGTTCTGCAACTTGCTGTTTGGAGATTATTCCAACTCAGTGCATGGTGGAGGAAATAATTAAAAATGTAGTTAAGTTAGTATAGCTAGTACGTGTTATCACGCGCCATAGCCCATAAGTGTGTGCTTGCGCACTTTAAACCTTGTACGTATGCTCTACTATGAAAAGGCTGTTTTTTTCATTGTTGCCATTGGTATCTACAGATTGTTGGCTCCCATCAAAAAGTCACTTTGACTAACTTGTATGGTACGTAGTCTCGCTATCAATCTATCGTCAATACAGTCTACTTAAGAGAAGTACACACACGGCCAGATGGCCATATATCTCAAGATTCTCATGTTCAAAATTTGAGAGTCCATCGCAACTAGTGGAAATTCACTCCAAATGGAACATTTAGAAAACTAATTCCAATGAGTAGTGTCAATATGGGTACGGTGATGCACCTCTAAAATAGAATTGAAATCCTAAGGCCTTGTTCGGTTAGTTGGGATTGTGCCTAGGAATCATTCTTGTTTAACAATGGTTATACAAATTACACAATGAACGTGGTAATTCCAGTCCTCTGTTCCGTAGGAACCGAACAGGGCCTAAATATCTTGCGGTGGTTTGGTTGGAGTCGGGGCCAACCTGCTGCCTGGGAATAGTTGATAAAATCTGTCTCGTAATACAACTTAGAAACATTTTGCGACGGAAAACAGAGAAAAATAGAAGCTTGGCATATACTATTTGTGATCAGCTGACTCGCCGCTAGCCAGTCTGCAGAGGACCTCATGTCTAGCAGCTACTACGAGTGCCCTAAGCAGAGAGACCAGTCACAAGTTGCCATAGATTCAGTACAATTGGGCATGGTTGGGTCACGACACGACCTCACTGTCCACTGTCCAGTAGCCTGTAGCCATCCATCCATGCACCTAGCCGGGAAGATCGAGATGAGGAGATAAAAAGGAAGCCGAGATATATCCCCCATTTCCCAGGGACACAGATCTTTGTTCCTTGGCGACACTCGTTCTGGCTGGGTCTCCGCGCTCCGGCTCACCGATGCCTTATTCTCCCTGCTTTCCCTTGGCCCCACAAGGGAACCTGGCACAGGCGGCAGGCGCCATGCCATGCTTCACCGGCAGGGCAGGGACAGGGACCCTATAAGTAGCACTGCATCTCACGGTCCTCTTCTCAGAATGCAAACCACAAACAAAGCCAGAGCCAGCTGAACAATCAAGAGTGAGGCTTCCTTGTCCAGCTCTCGCTCGGCTCGCTAACTTGTGCTGAAATATAAACAGATACTACAGATGGCATCTATGTCGCTGAGCTCGTCGAGGGCGCAGTGGACGGCGAAGCAGAACAAGCAGTTCGAGCAGGCGCTGGCGGTGTACGACAGGGACACGCCGGACCGGTGGCACAACATCGCGCGCGCCGTCGGGGGCAAGTCGGCGGACGAGGTCAGGCGCTACTACGAGCTGCTGGTGAAGGACGTGGAGCACATCGAGGCCGGCAAGGTGCCCTTCCCCGCGTACAGGTGCCCCGCCGGCTACGACGCCGACAGGTACCCATTATTCCATTGGTTTTCGCGTTACTACAACATCATTTCCAGTTTTTAAACTACTAGAATCTCCTGCGTAAGAGTTCTCAATCTGCATGCAGCTAACCCGGACTCTGCTTTCTCCGCAGGCTGAGGCACCTGAAGATCTAGGCGGCAAGCATCATGAGAACGACTGAACGATGAGTCCTACACCGCGCGCCATGCATGTGAGTGTAGCACGTGTGGCTACAAAAGGACGGAAGGAAGCCAAGCAAGTGGGTCGGAGCATCCGTTCAAGCACGCATGTGAATAACTACTACTCCTCCCTAGCCCTAGCTATAGGATGTAGATCAATCGATCTCCCCGTATTGTACTGTGTTCACCATATGTAAAATCTCAGTGTCTGTAGCATATATATTTGCGAGAAGTGAAATAAAAAACATTCACAAGTTTGAGGTGTGGACCGTTATTTTTCCTATTAATTAAAGCTAGTTCAAATCTTAAAAGATTTTATTTAGAGTTGTGTGTAGGACTAGGGGCGCCAACGATATGGATATTTTCTGACCGACCCTCTGACCAAGATTATTTAGATACTTTTATATATATATATATATAATGGATATCAAATACAAATATGGATATTTATTGCGAATACCAAATATAGTTTCAATTTAACCATTATCTGCCCATATCTGATATCTGACAATGTAGTTGGATATATATCCGGCCAATATATCAAAAAAAAAATCCGACTAACATCTCAATGAAATATATACACTATACAAGGACTAGCACACAAATAGTTGTAATTAATAACCTATAGGTTTTTGTTTCATCGGCCTATAAGGTATGTAGAGAGGAGAAATGTCAGGTTTAGAATAGATAGTCGTACTATAAAAAGGAAAATTATTTGGCTAATATGATTGTCTAAGTGCCACTAGGTGAGTACTCATTAGATCAAGTGATGCGGTGAGGAAACAAGTGCAAACTTTTGAAAATATTTTAAAAATGCTAATTTAGTGTTGAAGGCGTTGTTGTCCGGTGAGAGACTCTTTGGAGATAGCCTATTTAAAAAAGGCTTGTCAGAGGGGCCCGATGAAGCTTTTTGTGCTCACCGGATAATTCCAGTGGCCAATAGAGTTGGCACCGGAGTTAGTCTGCCCATGTTCTGTCACTCCAATCATCTTTGGTTCACTATTGACAGTTATCGAAAAAGTCTGGTGGTCTCTTATATAGCATTTTTTTTCCCATATTAGGAGTATGATAAATAATTTGTTAGGGATGCTCCAAGGAAGCCCAACAGTCCAACACAATCACATTAGAGATGAATCCTACGACGTGTTCTATTCCTCCAATCCGTCTAGCTAGTCCATCCACCGTCACCTTTCACATCTCTGTCTACCTTTTTTTTATGACAATATATGTCTACTTTGACACATAGTGTGACAAATTTAGACATTATTCGAAACAAAAACAATAAGATATTCATCACAAATATGTACATGTGTATTTTTGTTTGTCAAATGACTAATGCTACTTTCATGCTAACGAACTTAATTATCATATAAAAAAGCAAAACAACTAGTACACCTACAGAAGAGACCCGTGCTGAAGGCACTGGTAGCACTGTTCCCACCGGTCAATATTGTAGGATGTTCGGTGTAGCCATACCCCGCTTGACACGGTGCAGAAAAAGATGCCGTATAGACATTCCCCCAAAAGTGTCTTCCTCTTCTAGCATGTACCGGAAAATCCATCGAATCTCTAGAAATGAAAACCACGAGAAGTCGTGCTGAGCTCTCTCCAAAACCTAATCACACACTTACCTATGCAGCTGTCATAGTGGATGGTGGTTCTGGAGGCCCGTTCTTCCAAACACTTCAGTGCACATGGGAGCTTGGAATGGGAACGCAGAAAGCAGAGATGACAACAGAGAGTATTACTTAGTTTCGTGGAGGTGATGGAGCCCAGTCTCACCATAAGAACCAAAAGGTGTAAGGATGGCAGCGAGGTGGGTTCGGGTGGATATCCGCGGATTTCGGGTCTAGTGGTTTTGGTTTCGAGAACAGAAACAGTTTTTCGGGTTTGGATACCGAACGGTAGCGGATTTAGAGCGGATCTCAGTTTTCCCCCATTGATCACCATCAAATCCCCGAAATCATTAAGCCCACTAACAGCCCATCTAATATCCTCAGAAACTCAACCCTCAGACCCTCTCGCCCACACCATCCGGCCATCGATCGCCAGCACCAATAGACCACAGGGGCCGGCGCCACCCACCTGATCCGATCTCCTCGGCGCACGTCTGGCGCAGCTCACTAGATCTGCACTATAGTTCCACCACAGAGGAGCAGCTGGGCATGAGGGCCGAGGCCGGCGCACTCAGCAGAGTCCTGCGCCGGGGTTGTGGCTTCGCGCGCGCCCAACAGCAGCAGGCGCCAGCCGCCGGGGGCCGAGCCAGGCTGGCGGCGCGTCGCCCCAAGACCTGTTCGCTTGATATTATCAGTCAAATCAATCGGCCAGCCAGCAATATTTTTCTCAAAAAAAAAACAACCAGCAGCAGTCCTACGTTCCCACCAGTATGGATGAAAACGGATCGGATACGGACGGATATCACTGATATTGTATTTGTTTTTATATTTATGTCCGGATTCGGATTCGAATACGGATAATATAAAAAATGCCGGATAGGATACGATTGGATATCGACATCATATATATGTGATTTAAATATTCGGATACGAATACGGTATCGGATATTAAATATCCGGACTCGGATACGGACGGATTAAAACCCCTCTAAACGGATTCGGTCTCGAATACGGTCGGAAAATTTCCGTACCGTTTTCATCCCTGCCCACCAGGCCCGCGGCGGCCACTGCCAGCCAGAAGCCCAACCGCAACCGCGCTTCACACACAAAGCGTCCATCCCACGCGACCTGAATCCTTTTGGCCCGCGGGCTGGCGCAGCCGCGCGGGGCGTCCATCTCACGCGACTCCGCCCGCTCCTGACCGCTGTTTATAAACCAAAGCCCTCCCCCAAAACCTCCGAAATCCCCGCCTCCCCTCTCCCTCCCTCGGTCCCTCCTCCCGCCTCTCCGCTCCCAAATTCGTCGAACGCCACCCCACCCGCCTACCGCAATGGCGAGCTTCGGTACCGCCGGCGCCAGCGCCGCCAACCAGAACCCTAACAAATCCGTCGAGGTGCGTGTGCGCGCTCCTGCGGCCGCCTTGCCGGGTGAAAAAAGAAAACAATCCCCAGGGTTCGATTTAACCGGGTGGTGTTTCCGTTGTCTGTTACAGGTGACTCCCGCTCCCGGGGACTCGGTGTCCAGCCTCAGCTTCAGCCCCAAGGCGAACCACCTCGTTTCCACCTCATGGGACAACCAGGTGAGGTCCCCGCCGTTGTCAGAAGCCTGCCTGTATATGCGGAAATATACTTATTATTTTTGTTCTAAAATGCGGTTGGCCTCCTTGGTGTTGGGACTTGGTCGCAGGTTCTATGCTGGGAGGTCATGGCTGGTGGGGCGTGCCAAGCGAAGGCCTCCATTTCGCACGATCAACCGGTATTGTGATTGTCTTAGCACTTTTTCCCCCCAGAAGTGATTCGTCTTAGCATTTGCTCGTATTAGCTGATTATGAATCTAGAGGTCTTAGTTCTGTGCCCTCTGTATGTGACCTACAGGCTGGTTTTGTTTCGTGCAGGTGTTGTGCTCGGCGTGGAAGGATGATGGGATGACTGTTTTCACAGGAGGCTGTGATAAGCAGGTTAAAATGTGGCCTGTGCTCTCAGGTGGCCAGCCCACGTCTTTCTCAGGGCATGAGGCGCCTATTAAAGAACTCGCTTGGGTGCCACAGATGAATCTTCTTGTCAGTGGGAGCTGGGACAAGACTTTGAGGTGCGGAAATTCAACAAAACACACTAGATTCATCCACATTTTCTTTCTTGAAATTTGATATTCCTCTACAATTAACTTGTGCATTGACATCTAGTCCTGTCCAATGTTTTATTGCTGGTGAATCAAAATAATGGAGGAGCGGTAATGTGACTTTTTCATAGATAATTTGCAGAGAACCTTAACATTTGGCTTATCACCAAGAACCACATAGCGTCGTAGGACTCGACTTGTAGTTGTAGGTCAGCAGTTTGTTGTCCTAATTGCTTACATAATTACAAATGAAAAGAACCTAATTGTCAGTCTGTCATTATCATAATGGTTCTCATTTTGTCAACCATTTTTCCATTTGCTAAGGTACTGGGACATTAGGCAACCCCAACCAGTGCATGTTCAGCAACTTCCTGAGCGCTGCTATGCTCTATCACTTTCTTATCCTCTCATGGTGGTTGGCACTGCTGATCGCAACATAATAGTCTTCAATCTGCAGAATCCACAGGTAATGTTGCTCTCTTCTCCTCTGTGTCCCTTTAGATGTTTTGGCTTTTATTCTGGTTATGCAATAATTGTAAGGGTTTAGAACTTCTAACCTGATCAAATATGTGACCAGGCCTTGTTTCATGAGTACTGATTTATTATCTGTTAGGGTTCCTAATATATGAGAGCATAATTATAACTCAGGACTCGTTCTTGAGAATTTTGACTTTAAACTATCTAAAATTCTGAATATATCGTATTACATTGAGACCAATTCATTAGTATAGTTTTACCTTGGTCAGAAGATATCAATTATAACCCTTGGCCTTGCATTCAGCGCTTCAATCCATTTTATTTTTCCGTCAATTCAATTGTACTCCCTCCGTTCCAAGTTATAAGTCATTTTGGTTTTTTTAGGAATAAGCTTTTGCTATGCACCTAGATATACATTATGTCCAGATACATAGCAAAAACTATGTACCTAGAAAAGCCAAAATGAATTATAATTTGGAACAGAGGGAGTATATGAAACTGTGGAAGAAGTTAGTCTGCCACTCGTTTGCTGAAAATTTTGTTAGTGCAAAACAGAAAAGTAATATATTCAATCTTAGTTAGATTTTTCAATCACAAATGTGTTATGTTTTTCTTTTTTTTTTAAAAGCACGAGGATACAAAATGATCCCTTTTCATTTTCTGTTGGCAAAGATAAGCAAGTAATAAACTGATGTTGCCTTGTTTCATGTAACTGAAATATGCAGGTTTATCCACTAAAATATTTTACTTATGTACATCTCGATCATATTTGCACTTTTGACATTCCCTAACCTTGTAAAAGGCTGAATTCAAGAGGATTACATCACCTTTGAAGCTCCAGACAAGGTGTCTTGCTGCATTTCCTGATCAACAAGGTTTTCTGGTAATTCCATACATTTGCTTTTCTTCGTACATCTCTGCAATATGGTTTGACAAAATGAGAGCACAAGATAAACGAAAAAAGCTAGTGGACTTTGATCTCATAATATCATATAGTGTTTTGTTTTGGAAACATGATAGAACAGTGTTATAAAGAATTACTATAATCTTATGAGGAGGAATATTGAACAGTGTATTGTGGTTGTTCCGTAAAACAAGATACAAGTTATCATTGTAAGCATCACACCTACTTTTTTACGGTGACTCCTGTGTTGATTTTTTTCATCATGCAATCCCAGAGTGGAAGATCACTATTGCCATATCATTGCTTTCTTTTTAAAAAGTGGTGCAAAGAGATATCTATGTCCACCCTTTAGAATTGTTTAACACAAGGGCCATTAGAAATTCATTTAATTTCTCATCAGTATGGTCTTTCAAATCCTTGTTGAAACAATTTCTCCCAAAGTGTCCCCCATGAATATAGCTTATTAACTCTGATTATCCTTGTTCTTGTTTGTCTGTGCCTGTTGACTGTTGTTATTGTCCTTTCTTTACTGTTTAAGTCTGGTATTGTTCTCTGAAGTGATTGGATCAGTGATTTGTGGCAGAAGGAAAAATGGTCAACTACTTTTAAAAATATTTTGGCATTTTGGACATCTGATTGACCCTTTACTTGTTTTGATTTGAAGGTTGGGTCTATAGAAGGACGAGTCGGTGTTCATCACGTGGATGAGTCTCAGCAAGGAAAAAACTTCACATTCAAGTGTCACCGCGATGGCAATGATATATACTCTGTTAACTCATTGAACTTCCATCCTGTAAGACCTCTTCCTTCTATAATATGTTATTTAAATGTCTTGTTTTAATCTCTTTATCATATTGAATAAAGTTTTGTGGGTAGAAACTTCACAATTCCTTGGATGTTCATTTAAACTATAACTACTGAATACTTGCTAACGAACTGAAGATTAGTTAACAACTACTTCATTGTCCATTCAAAGCAATTCTAATTGTCATGGTATGCATTCTACCCAGGTGCATGGTACATTTGCTACTACAGGCTCTGATGGAGGTTTCAACTTTTGGGACAAGGACAGTAAGCAAAGGCTGAAGGTCGTGTTTCTCTTAATATTCTTAAAAATACATTTGAACATTTATATTGATCTGAGTACTTTTATTGTCATGCTTTTAACGTATAATTTTTTTAATGTAAACTCATTTTATGAAATTGAATACAACAACAACAACATAGCCTTTTGTCCCAAGCAAGTTGGGGTAGGCTAGAGATGAAACCCAAAAGAGACGAGAAACAGGGAGACACATAAAGGGACATAAATGGCACAAGACAAAAAGATGTCACGGTTCAGGCACGTTGATTGCCAATCTCCAAGCGCTCCTGTCCATAGCTAAATCCTTGGAGATATTCCACTCCTTAAGATCTCTCTTAACGGACTCGTCCCAAGTTAGTTTAGGTCGACCTCTACCGCTCTTTACATTATCGGCCTGCTTTAGAACTCCACTACGCACCGGCGCCTCAGGAGGCCTCCGTTGGACATGTCCAAACCATCTCAACCGATGTTGAATCAATTTCTCCTCAATTGGTGCCACCCCAACCCTATCCCGAATATCGTCGTTCCGGACTCTATCCCTCCTTGTGTGCCCACAACACCAACGCAACATACGCATCTCTGCTACACTCAATTGCTGGACATGTCGCCTTTTTGTAGGCCAACACTCAGCACCGTATAACATTGCCGGACGAATCGCCGTCCTATAGAACTTACCTTTCAGCTTCTGAGGCACCCTTTTGTCACAGAGAACGCCAGAAGCTTGACGCCATTTCAGCCAGCCGGCTGAAATTCTATGCCTAACATCTTCATCAATGTCTCCATCCTTTTGTAGCATCGACCCTAAATACCGAAAAGTATCCTTCTTGGCCACCACTTGCCCATCGAGGCTAACGTCTCCCTCCTCGTGCCTAGTCGCGCTGAAATCGCATCTCATGTACTCGGTATTAGTCCTACTAAGTCTGAACCCTTTCGACTCTAACGTGTGCCTCCATAGTTCTAACTTCCTATTAACCCCCGCCCTACTGTCGTCAACTAGCACCACATCATCAGCAAAGAGCATACACCAAGGGATATCACCTTGTATGTCCCTTGTGACCTCATCCATCACCAAAGCAAATAAATAAGGGCTCAAAGCTGACCCCTGATGCAGTCCTATTTGAATTGGAAAGTCACTGGTGTCGCCATCACATGTTCGGACAAACGTCACAACATCCCTGTACATATCCTTGATGAGGGTAACGTACTTAGTTGGGACTTTGTGCTTTTCCAAGGCCCACCACATGACATTTCTCGGTACTTTGTCATATGCCTTCTCGAGGTCAATAAAGACCATGTGCAAGTCCTTCTTCTGCTCCCTATATCTCTCCATCAATTGTCGTAATAAGAAAATCGCCTCCATGGTCGACCTACCAGGCATGAACCCAAACTGATTTTGGGTCACATGTGTCACTCTCCTTAGGCGATGCTCGATAACTCTCTCCCAGAGCTTCATCGTATGACTCATCAACTTAATCCCACGGTAGTTAGTACAACTTTGAACATCTCCTTTGTTCGTGAAGATAGGTACTAATATACTTCTCCTCCATTCTTCAGGCATCTTGTTAGACCGAAAAATAAGGTTAATAATAATAATATAGTGACAATCACACAATGTGGCGGCTGTTCTTTTTGAGCTACTCAATCCAGTCAATTAACTTTTATCCTAGAATGCATGCAGTTAAACATTTTGTCTTTGACCAACATACTTTATGCATTTCTGGGAAGTGTTTTGAAAGAAACATTTCTGGGAAGTGTTGCATTGGAAACCCAAAATGGTACTCCCTCCGTTCCAATTTATAGGCCGTTTTGCTTTTTCTAGATACACAACTTTTATTATATATCTAGACAAATCGTATACTAGGTGCATACCAAAAGCTATGTACCTAGAAAAGCCAAAACGACCTATGATTTGGGACAGAGGGTGGTATATATTTGTGAAGTAAAATCAGTTTCTTGAAGCAATATCCATTTTTGGAATGTTGGGATTTGTTGAAAAGTCAGATTTACCTGAACAGAAAACATTTTGAAGTTTTCCAGACCGAAGTTCTTTGTTCATCACAGTCAGCTGTAAAACTGCTCATGCCTGTCAAGGGTACTTTATTTTCTAACGAGTAGCAAAAAAACCACTAACACTTCATGAAATTCCTATTCTACTATGCTATGTCTTCCTTTGTGCTTATTATTATGTTTTATATTTCATTGCCTGGTGTTAAATATTACTGGCAAATGATGCACACCATTAAAAGATTGTTTTTAGTACTGTGTATCATAGTGATTAGTCATTTAGAGGGAAAAAAGTGTGCTTATAATTGATATTGCCAAACAATTTGGAACCTTATTAAGGAAATTTCTGTGCATTTGTTTAAAGATGTACCTCTGACGTGCCATTTTCTTTTACAGGCTTTTAATAAGTGTCCAGCACCCATAACATGCAGTACATTCAATCAGGATGGCTCTATATTTGCTTATGCGGTAGGTCATTTGTTGTTGTCAGCATCTGTAGACTGAGCGAAAATAACTTGCAAGATACGCCTAGTTGCTTTTGGTATTTTTGTTATATAGGTAGAATTATAGTCAGGAGTAGCTAAGATGAAGGTACATATAACAGTATAACACTAGAGTTTCCTCATGTTCCTATAGGAAATGACCTCTTCAGCATTCCCAGTCTTATGGTACTGCCATACTGCTGAATGGTTTTGTGCCCTGATTGTTTAATCCTACCAAATAGGTTGACTTCTTGGAAATATAATATACTTATATTTTTTTTTAAAAAAATGAACCGGCAAGAGAGCTGCCCGCTATATTAAAAAGAAGAGGACCGGATGGTTACTGTAAATATAATAGTTTTATGTTAAACCACTATACTATTGGGGTGCAAGGTGCAGAGGTTCCTACATGCACATGCTTCATAGTAGTTGTCAACCATACATGGCTTGAATCTCCTCAAGTTATTAGTATGAAAATTTAATGATTTTTCATGCTTTAGTTTGTTTCCTCTTGCTGAGACAGGTGGACTAGAAATCCAAATTTGCTGATGCTCTCATTTGTTTAGGTATGCTATGATTGGAGCAAGGGTGCTGAGAAGCATAATCCTTCTACTGCAAAGACAAATATCTTTCTACATAGTGTACAGGTTTGATTTTTTACTAAATGCTTTGTATAATTTTATACGCTTATTTTCATTTGATTTTGTTTAGATAATGCTGTTGAATGATTAGAAGTTTTCGTTGGTTAATCTCTTGTGGGTTTAGGTGTTTATAGCTAGATGTAAGAAAGGATAGCTGTAGAATGTGTAAATTTAAAATATTACATATCCAGGTAGCCTTTATTCTTGGATGACGTTTGCTATCCTTTGTTCTGTTCCTTGTCTGACAGTTTCTCCTTATATTGTCATTGTCTTGGTTCATAGGAATCTGATGTGAAAGGAAAGCCCCGTGGAAAGAAGTAGGTGTAGCAATGATAAGTTGGTGACTGGTGATCGTAGACAGATAGCAAATCAGCTCGCTGCTGCTAATTACTTGCATGAGTGGTTCTCCTGATAGTTAGGGTATTTCTTGATACACTAGACTAAAAGCATATCCTTTATCACAACAACTACATTTGCGTTGTTTGGCTGTAAGTAATTTCGGTGGCAGTGCACTCGGGTTATTTCTAAAATGGTTTTTTTAGTAGGTTTGTGAAAGTTATGCGTAACAATGTTGTTCCCGTCTGGTCCAAATCTTTTTGGTCCTTAGGTAAACCACCAGAGCTAAACCTAAGTGCACTAATGCCTCCTCTCAGGCTTAGTGGGCAACTTCTGCACTAGGTGCCTGTTTGCTTCTAAGTTCTAACCCTGGTAAAAGTGTCTGGGCCAGGCAGCTCCCGGCTGGATCAACCTTCCTGGGTGAGCGCCACCAGGACCATTGCTGGGCTTTGGAGCCGAGTCGTCTGCTTGGTCTACTGGTCGTTTTTGAAGCTTGGTTAGTCAATTTCTCTTCGTGCTCTCTAGTTGCTTGACTATCCGTTGAAACCTCCTTTGATTGTGGTGCAAGGTCATGTCCCTCCATGTATTGGTGTCTCCTTGCACTTCGAGGCCCTCATCGAGGCTGCGTCGTGTTGTACTTTTGCTCCTTGCAACAGTCATTTGTCTTTCGTCTTAATAAAATATATATGCTCGGGCATGTTCTCGAAAAATGTTTCTGGGTGTACATGAACAAATTCCACTCATGCTGAGTCCGGTAGCACAGTGAGCTAATGATCTCTTTCGTTTTAGATTGTATTAGCCATTGATCAAAGTAAAATAGTGCGGGTGAATCCTCGGTTGCACTGGGTTCTTGATTAATTTACTGTTGCAGATAATTTCTTAGTTGGGTACACAAATAGAAGCCCATGCCTTCTCCCTTTGTACAATTGCACCCTTGTGGTCCCAAATTTCTCTTGTTCAGCAACTTCAACAGTAGCCCTTACTTTTTATTTAAGGACTCTCCCACTTCTGAGGTCCTTTTTTTCTGGGATACACTCTCGCAGTGACCCTTAAAATAGAGGCCTCATATCCATTTCAATTTTCAACAAAGAATGATACCTAGGATTTGGTTATCATTGACTTTCTTGGCCAAAACTTATGCCTTGACGGGAGAGGCCAAAACACCGGGAATCAGAGGAGGAAGAGCACCGGCTCATGCGCCTCGTCGGGAGAGGGAAGGGACACTGGAATCAAGAGAGGAGAGGGAAGGAACTGGCAACCGGAGGCCGCACAAGGAAGGAAGTTGCGCGTGGGAGATGCAGCGAGGTGCGGGCTGCATGTGCGGGATTGGGAAACCTGGCGGCGCTCGTGGGAGGGGAAGAAGGCGGGCAGGAGAGACCAGCGGGACCAAGTGCACGCACGAAAATGACTGTAATGGTGATTTGAGGGCTAAATGGGGATTTGAGGGCTCTAATAGAGGTCCAACGAGACCTCTGCTTTTAACTCAAGTCCTCAAATTTGGTTTTGAAGGTTTAAGTAGGGGTTCTATTAGAGTAGCTCTTAGATGTACTATGGCGATCCGTTGCCTTCTGCACCTTATTGTGCTTCTGTTCCGTGCACTGAGCGTTTACGTGCGTGCAGAACTACATTGCACGTTCCTTCAAGCGGGCAAGTCAAACTTGCCGGAAACTAGGGAAGGATCCACGCAGTGGCGGAGCCACCGCCCGGCCACCCCAGGCAGCCGGCTGGGCTCGTCGCCGACATTCAAAAGGAAATTTATTTATATCAAAGTAGATTTTTATAATTTTCTAGCTAAATATTTTTGCGTAATAAGAATTGCCTGGACTCCTGAAAGCTTTTGGCTCTGCTAATGGATCCACGCTAAGCAGGTGCATGGGCACTTGAGGGCTCTAGCGGGCTTGAGGCCTAACTATGGAGTGAGGAGCCAATGCCTCTGTCGTTGGAACAGCAATGTCCTCCAGATCCCCCCACACTCGACTCTATGTGTGGAACAAGAAGACACTGACATCCCACTATAGCTTGCCAGTTTCATCCTTGTTACGAGATCACATGGGTAGCCGTGATCATATCGCAGCAGTGCAACATAGACCATTTTTCTAAAGACACAACCCCTTGTTGATATTCGGTGGTCGATCCTTATGCGCCTATTGCTTCATCTAAAAGGCTGGTAGTATTCTTGCCAAGTTGGTAGTACTCCACACATGTTTTTTGTTTCCCTTACGGTACTACATTCTTTTTGTTCTCTTAACTTGGTCCAAGTCAGGGACTCAAATTTTGTAGTATGCTATGCTAGGTTATCTAATACAGTACACTTAGTTGCTTTGCTTTTTACACGATAATTTGCCTGGCATTTTCTAGGTGGTGCGTTTGGGGTGATTCAAGAGGGTGGACGTTTTTTTCAAGAAAACAATATCAAGAAGAAAGCAATATCAAGATGAAGCCATGGAATTAGAAATGTCATATTTATCATGAGAATCAGACTCAGCTGTTCTGGTTTACATGGCAGTGTTAATTAAGCAGTAAAATATACAAAATGTTATTGTATTGTCCAGTCAAGGGGAATTACCATATTGCCTCCACACTATTGACTGGTACGTGGTAAAACAACACACGGAGACAAAAATTACAGGAATAAATTCCTTGGGACCGATGCATCATTCTTACGGTGGCCATCATCATCTATAATTCCTTGCTCGATGCACCATAGCCAAAATCGGACCCACCCCCTGATGATTTGCTCCCTCCAGCTGCAACGGCATTACCACTTCCTCCCGCATTTCCTCCAATGCCACCTCCAATTTTTGTGCCTCCAGAGACACCAGCACCCACGGTAGTACCAATATCAGCATTGGCGCCACCAGATCCTCCACCGGAAACGCCTGCATCGGCATTAGTTCCAGTGTAGGCCTTGCCACTCCCTCCTGCATTTCCTTTGATGCCACCACCAATTTTGGCACCTCCAGAGACACCAGCACCCATGGTAGCACCAATACCAGCATCGGCACCACCAGATCCTCCACCGGAAACACCTACATCGGCACTAGTTCCAGTACTCCCTCCTGCATTTCCTTTGACTCGACCACCAATTTTGGCACCTCCGGAGACACCAGCACCCACGGTAGCACCAATACCAGCATCGGCGCCACCAGATCCTCCACCGGAAACACCTGCATTGGCACTAGTTCCAGTACTCCCTCCTGCATTTCCTTTGACGCCACCACCAATTTTGGCACCTCCAGAGACACCAGCACCCATGGTAGCACCAATATCAGCATTGGCGCCACTAGATCCTCCACCCGAAACACCTGCACCGGCATCAGCTCCGGTATATGCATTTCCACTCCCTCCTGCCTTTCCTCCAATGCCACCACCAACTTTGGCACCACCAGAGACACCAGCACCCACAGTAGCACCAATACCAGCATTGGCACCAGCTTCAGCTTTGCCACTCCCACCAACATTTCCCCCAGTTTCTCCACCTACTTCAGCACTCTTTGAGATACTGCCACCGGCGCCAGCTTTAGCTTTGCTGCTTCCACCAATTTTTCCTTTAAGGCCGCCACCAATTCTAGCACCTGCAGAGAAGTGGATGCCACCACCAATTCTAGCACCCCCAGAAACACCAGCCTTAGCACGTGCACCTGCTTTACCCTTAGCAACAGTTTTGGCTTTGGCATTAGCACCAGCTCCAGCACTAGCGTCAGCACCCCCACCAATATTTCCTCCTATATCAGCGCCAATTTTTGCACCTGCAGCTACACCACCTCCTATCTTTGCGCCTCCAGAAACGCTTGCATCACCACCAACTCCAGCACCGGCATCGACCCCTGCCTTCCCGCCACCAGAAGCAGTTGCATCAGCATCAGTTTTGCCGCCTGCATATCCTCCAGCATCGCCAGCTGCGCTGACACTGATGCTCTTACTTGCTTTAGCTTCTCCTCCAGCCGCAGCAACGGTTTCATCTTCAGCTTTATCCAGAGCTTGAGCATCAGCAACGGCTTCAGCTTCAACTTTAGCCAGAGCTTTAGCCTCAATATCAGCACGAACATTGATATCGACACCAACTACTACCCGACCAGACACTCCTACAATGTAAGCAAAAACATTATGTTACATTTCATCATATTTTAAAAATCTACAAACATTAGTGGTGGTGTAGTTGTAGCCATGCTGCTCGCTTAATTGTGCCTGTTTGCATCCTCTATTTTTTTTTCTGATGTAGATATGGCTAGGAGTACTATGTTATTTAATCAAGGCATGATTTATTGATATAGTTTACCTTTTCTCAGTTAATGTATTTTCTGTTACTAACTAGGATGGAGGATATATCTAAACCTTGAGGTGACTATTGACAAAAGGCTGTATTAATTAAGCATTATTATTTACCTGCTGCAACCTCAGCTAGCGATGACATGCTGATGGCTATGTCTCCTGCAACCGTGCAGAGGTCGTGCGCCACGCCCTTCAACATCTCAATCTTGGCCTTCTGTGCCATTGCAGCATCGGTGGAGATAACCTTGCAACGTTCCGTGGTCTTTTTAAGAATCTCCTGCTGAAGCCTGAGCGCTGCAATGATGTCGGCGGCGGCAACACTAGCGTGTTGCTTGCCAACTATGGTCATCTGCTCCGCGACCTCTCCGGCCATGGCCCTCATGAACTCCGCCGACTTGATCAGCAGCATCAGTTTCAGGTGGAACGCGAATCTCACGTTTGCGACGATGCCCTCTATGTGCTTCACCATGCGCTTCGACATTTCTTGCTTGGCCCTGAGCAAAAGTGTAGCCTCACCAGCCGCCTTGGTAAATTCCGGATCTGGCGTTGGCGTGCTTGCCGCCTTCTCATTCTTCACCCTGAATAAACCCCGAGAAAGAAAAAGAAAAGATTAGTTACTGCATATCTGAAGCAGAGACCAAGAGCAGCTCAGTAAGTACATGAGCAATCTACTTGCATGGCAATGGGGGTTGATGAGAACATTTCACGGTATGTACATACCGGCGTCCGGAGCTGGGTCCGTAGTCTAGCTCCGGCTCCGCTGGCTTGGTCGGCTTGGCATGGGACATCACCGGCGTCGTTCTCCATGCTGCGATGAGCAGCATTAGGAGAACCACGGCACTATTAGAAAACTTCGCCATTGCTGATCTTTCTAGCTCCCCTCGGCGCTCTACTCACTTATTGAGGATGTTGTGATCCCTGTTAAATCTGATCGATCGAGTGCTTGCATTTATATAAGAGGGACTTCCCTCCTATTTTCGGTTCTCTTTGACAAAATATGAACGCATGGGAATGGTTGTGGACGAGAACATTGCCCGGAGCAAGCGGAGAGTGGTCTTGCGCATAACGTGGAGAAGCCATGCCATGCATCCATTCATCTGCCTTCTTTATGGATGGACAATAAAAATCGAAGCTGTAGCACACAAGATATATAGCTATGCGTCTGTATATTACTTTATTATTTACGTAGTTCAGTATATTGGTCGTAGATAGAGTTTTTTTCTAAGCCGCACAATTCACATTGGACTGCAGTCTCGTCAGTTGCACAAGCAACTAAGCAAGCTAGTAGGTTTCAGAGAGATGATTGCAAACGCAGGCGGTGACTTGCATCCCCTCTGGCCATGATGACCATGCCTGCGGTGTCCCCTCCGGCGTCTCCCAGTACCCAGCTAGTGCTCGTTCCACGCACCTCCGTCTCCTTGTCGCCACCTCGTACCCGCGTGGCGCGGCCCTTGGCATTTTCGTCATAGTCGTAGAGCACCTCGAAAACCTTGGGGATCATCAGCTTGCCGGCGAGCATATCCCTCGCGGAGCCTCGTCGCAGCTTCCCTGACGTAGTCTTGGGCACGCCACCACTCTCGGCCAGCACGACGCACCCCACCTTCACACCTGCTTCTTTCCACACGGCTCGTCTTATGCCGTCGCAGATGCTACGAAGAAGCACGTTGCTGCCGCCTCTCCCCTTTTGTAGCTCTGCCACGACGACCACCACGGACGACGACGAAGACGGCGTCGTCGTCGCGGCAAAGGCGGCGATGCAGCCACCTCTCAGCGAATCCGGTGAGCTGCCGAAAGCCGCCGTCTCAATGTAGTGCGCGTGCACGCACCACCGTTGCCCGTCGATGGCAATGGCATCCGCGCTCCGGCCGAGTACGTAGAGGTACCGCTCCGTTCCGCGCACCACGCCGCAGTCGCCCGTGCGCACGAAACTCGGGCCGGCGGCTCTCCCTGGCAGCCTCCCGCAGAACACGTCGCGGGTCGCCGACGGGTGTCCGAGGTAGCCCGACGCGTTGCTCGGCGAGGAAACCCATATCTCCCCCTCAATGCCGTCCTCCACGGGCTCTCCGGTGTGTCCATCAACAATGACGATATCGATCTCCGTCTCCTCGCCGGAAGAAGAAGAAGAAAGCCTGGCGGATGGCAGTAGCTTCTTGTACGACGGGAGGCTCAACCGTCCACCGCAAAGTTTCGCTTCCGTTCCGCGCCATGCGGTGGACACGAATGTGCAGTTCTCGGCCAGTCCGTAGGACGGCGAGATGGACGACGCGTCCAGGCCGGCGCCGCCAAACTCTTCCACGAACTCGTCAACCGATGACTTGTAGATCGGCTCGTTTACGAGGATAAGGTTCCGTAGGCTCCCGAGCTCGAGCGGGCGCGTGCCGTGCTCGGAGCCAACCCCGCGCTTGAGCACCAGCGGCAGCGCGAAGGACGGGACAGGCGTGCACGTGGCCTCAAACTCGGCGACGAGCTCGAGCCAGAGGCGCGGGCGCCTGAGGAAGGCCGCGGGCGAGGCGAGCACGCACGTGGCGCCGGCGACGACGGTGAGGAGGAGGAACATGAGGCCGCAGTCGTGGTACTGCGGCAGCCACGACGCGATGACGCTGGCCGGGTGGAGGTCGTACGCCTTCCTGGCCGCGCGCACGTTGTGCGCCGCGGCGCCCGCGGTGACCACCACGGGCCTCGGCGCGCCGGTCGCGCCCGACGTGTACTGGATCAGGTACGTCTCGCCCGGCGCGCAGCCCCTATATGCCGTCGTCCGTGTCCGTCGTCCCGGTGGCTCATCATCATCGGCGGCCACATCACCCGAACCACGGCTCTCCCTCTCCAAGTGGGCGACCGACACCCACCGCAGACGCTTCAGCGCGGCGACCGGCGACTCCATGACCATGGCAATGTACCCGGCGTCGGCGACTGCAGCGGCCGGCCTCGTCTGCGACATGGCGCGCAGAAGATGGCCGTGAGCCGCGCCCTGCAGAGCGGACGACGTGCCGAGCTTGGACGGGTCGGGCGGTACGATGGGCACGGCGACGAGGCCGGCGCGCTGGCACGCGAAGATGAGCTTCACGAGGCGGAGGCCCGGCGACACGAGCAGGAGGACGGTGTCGCCCCTGCGTACAGTCTCGAGGAGGCCCAGAGCCATGCGTTCCACGGCGGCGTTCAGCTCGGAGTATGTCAGTGCGGTGTACGACGGCGAGCCACCGCCGGCCGCATGCCGGTCATCGTCGGCCCAGACGAAGGCGGGCTTGGGGCCGAACGCCGGCTGCCTGGCCCATACCGGGAGGTACTGGTCGACCACCGGCTGGTCGGGGTAGTAGGGGTCGTAGTTCTCCGTGGACATGGCCTCACACTCTTTTTGCGAGGACTGCTGCGTTGTGCTTGTCGTTCGGGAGCATGTGTGTGTGATGGTTGTGGAGGCGCCAATGCATCTGTCCCGTATTTATAGAGTTCATGGCGGTGGCTGCTGACCGAATGTACTTGGCATGTACGTCTAATTCTGGTACATGATTGGTGTGTTTGCATTTGCAGTCATGTCATGTGCGAATTCACCCGACGCATCTCCCAACATGATCAAGAGTTCAGCTGCATCGAAACTGCCGGCATTTGAGCGCTACCTATCAACTGTCATGCTGCCATTCAGTGGTACTAGAAGTGAACCAAAATACAGAACCGAATTTTCTTTAAAAAGGGGGGAAAATTGAACCGGACGTTTCTTTGGTTAAAAGTAGAGTGTCTTGCTTCACATGACGTACAATACACCGTGGAAGCTGGCCAGGTTATTGGGTGTACTGCACCGAAAACGTCACTCCTGATTGCACTTTAGGGGCGGATACGTTCAGCACAGCGAAAGGTCGCGTGGCAGCTTCGCAACGGCAAAATCTGTGAAGCCATAAAAAATGACACTCTGCTTGCTCTTTTTTACTGAGGTGGAGAAAAGCGAGGGGGGGGGGGGGGGGGGGGGGGGGGAGAAATTGACCTGCGCGGGACGAGGCAAAAAGTCCTCGTGTCGAACGAAGCTAACGGTAGACATTGAGGCGCATATCCGCAAGATGCCGTGTCATCAGTTATTCCATCCAGGCTCGCTATGATAATGACTCAGGTAGCACGACACAAGTTGCCATTGGCGCAGAAATGTCTAGTTTTGGTGACATCAGACTCTGAGTCTGAGCAGCGTGAACGAACTTGCCATTCCACAGAAGAATGATTTGTTAATTGGGCGTGCTCTGGACTGGTGATATTAGTGATGTGCTCTGCTGGTGGGTAGCGTTTGAAAGATACGTCGCCGTTGATGCCGAGGGAAAAGAACGCTGGAAAACATTATTGTTGGAGGGCATCTAATATGGAGTGCTTGTGCTGTGTATGTAAAGACAAATCAGAGTGGCTGCTATAACCTCAACCTCGTATGTGCTAAGTATATTCGATAATCCAACCCGACATTCCTCGTCCTCGAGGGTAGAACACATGCACTAGGTGTACGGCTCTAGGTTATTTCTTGACTAGCGTACATGACTGCGTGTACGTGGCTTTATAATATCCATGATTAGCTAGGTATCTTGTTGAATTTAATTGGGCTTGTCCAACCTTAACTACATACTGCTCCCTCCGTCTTGGTCATGGGAGGTTATGTTGAAGCCTGTAGCTTTGTTGTTCCACCCCATGTATATTGTTTGTGGTTGTTTTTTCTGTGCTGTGTTGCTATTGTTGTTCTGTGTTTGCACCTGTTATGTACCTTAGGAGTTTGCTCCGTTTTGTAACCTATTATTCCCGGTCTTGCTGGTATCTGCGGAAATATACTCAGGTGGGGACTATTGTCCCCTCGGTGACTTGTCAAAAAAATCCACTCCCTCCATCCTCAAATATAAGGGATCCAAGGTTCAAAAATTGTAGCAAAATATAAGGTATTCTAGATCCTCTCTCATTCTTTTTTTATTCTTTTTAATAGTTGTGAATAAGGCAGGGTTGTTCAATCAATTCCTCTCTCATTCTTTTTTTGTTCTTTTTTATTGTTAACTTTAATATTTAAAGTTGCTTCATTATCTTGTATAACACTATTAATAAATGCTAGTGCTATAAAGGATTACTCCCATATGGAAATCGACCGAAGATTGACCCATAATAGCCTTCGCTTCCGATTTTAGATTTTAGATCTCAATACCTCAAATAATCAAATCTATTATGAATGCCGGAATAGAGATAACTGAACTCCTAAACGGTGATGGATCAGCTTTCAGATTTTAGATTTTAGATCTCAATACCTCAAATATATCATGGCATATTTGGTAGAGCTCCTGAAGCAGCTTTCAGGCTGAATTTATAATACAGCACTCGGGCACTTATAATTCTGCCGACAGTAGTATGTTGATCCTGAGCGACAAGATAAGTAACAAGGGAGAAGCGTTGATTCTTGCACTTAAGCTCGTGACAGAAAATTCTTTCTCCAACAACAACAATAATACAATAGACATATTGGGGTGGTGGCTATCCGTTCTCTAGTTATTTCGACAGAGCAGACTTGTGTTGGAATTAATCAGAATTCATGGCAAACGTAGGCGGCCAACTTAGTCGAACTCGGTTCCAATTCCTTCCTAATCCCCTGTCACTCCTTGGGGGTTTCAGTAGCCGTGACGGACGCCAGGAACTCCTTGAGGAGGTGGTTGTAGACGCAGGGCCTCTCTAGGTGCACCAGGTGGCCTGCCTTGCTTATGCTCTGCAGCATCGTCTTCTCGCCCAGCTGCCTGAAAATATACAGATCCGGAGATGTTTCAGCCATCTTGGCTCATATGAAAGCAAAGATAATGCTTCATGCACGCGCGGTTTTATGGTGGAATGCTTCTGGTTTCAGACTTACTCTTTCATCGTCTTGGCGAGCTCAATGTTGAAAATGTTGTCGTTCTCTCCCCACAGCAGAAGTATTTTCTGCAGAGCAAGCGGGGATCTCATCTTGTGAGTTTGTGAGGGAGAAGTGGACCAAATGAAAAGGAAATTCCGATGTACTAATTGCAATAGTATCGGTATCGTCTACTCCCTCGGTGGAAGAAATAATAATGCAATTCTAGCACAGTGCCATATTTCAGTATCTTAAGTTTGCCCAATTATAAAGAGAAAAAAGCACCAAAATTTATGATCCTAAATAAATATCATTAGATTAATTACAAAATGTATTTTTATAACAAATTGATTTGAAGCCATAAAGTGAACTCGATCTGGTGAAACATGGGTCACTTTAACTGACAGCAACTCATAATTGCATTTTTTAGAAGGAGAGAGTGTTATATATAGATCATTAATTTCTACTCCTTGGGCATGCCACTGCCACGGAGTGATTGGTGTGCCTATAAAGCTAGAAACCGGCTCGGGCCTCGTTTAGTTCACGGAATTGGGAAGAAAAACACGGTATCAGAATTCCTGTAGCATTTCGTTTGTATTTGGTAAAAATTATCCAAATTTTGACTAACTAGGCTTAAAATGTTCGTCTCGCAAAGTACAACAAAACTGTGCAATTAGTTTTTGATTTCATCAACATTTAGTACTCCATGCATTTGCCGACATTTTGATGTGACGGGGAATCTTCTTTTTGCATAGTGGAATTTGGGGGAGAATTGGGGTAACTAAACAAGGGCTCGTTTCCAGTCCACTCCTGTTGTGAATCTGATTGATTGTCAAGTGCAGTGCGGCCTCGTTTAGGTCGGTGAATTGGGGAGAAAAACACTGTATCAGAATTCATGTAGTATTTTGTTTGTATTTGGTAAAAATTATCCAAATTTTGACTAACTAGGCTTAAAATGTTCATCTCGCAAAGTACAACAAAACTGTGCAATTAGTTTTTGATTTCATCAACATTTAGTACTACATGCATTTGCCGACATTTTGATGTGACAGAAAATCTTATTTTTGTATAGTGAAATTTAAGGAGAATTGGGAAACTAAACGAGGGCGCAGCCGGGGCCGGCGCAGTAGCCATTTCCAGGTCTGTAGCAGTCACTTCACTTCATCACTTCGTCAAACAAGGAATGCACGCGGAAGCCTATACAGTATATTACATTAACGCTGCGTACAACACCATGCACTTGCTGAGGAAAGCTCCACTGTTCCGCGTACAGGCGTTCGTTGGAGACAATCAATGCTTACTTGATGAGGCTAGCCTACTCCTGGCCACTTACTTCCTCCGTCCCAACGAAAATGACATGAGATTAGTCCCAGTAGAGATTTCATGTCTCTCGCATCTAGATTTTAAAAACAGTGCAGAAGAGTTTTATCTCCATTAAACTCTCTCTACTCCTACGAAACTCTTATCATCTCTCTTCATTAATATGGTGTCACATCAGCATAATTAATACTCATAAAACTCTTATGAAACCTCGTTAAGACTGACCTTATGGGACGCAAACTTTTTTAACTTTAACTAGCTTTGTAGAAAATACGTGCAACATTTATATCTATAAATAAGTTTATTATGAAAGTATATTCAACGATCTATCTAATGATAATAATTATGTATTATAAATATTAATTTTTTTTTTACATATAGGTGGTCAAAGTTAAAAAAAGTTGACTTCTCGAGAAGCGAGAACGAATTTTATTTTGAGACTAATCAAATGTTTTTCACTGTTTAGGCTAAGATTGAAAATGGAAACCCATGACCATGAGTCCATGACCATGCCAGGGAAGCCATGTTCCATTAACTTCGTGGAAAATACTATAATATAACGACCATCCCGGCGAAATGGCCGCCACAGCCCACAGAGAGGTTAGTAGTAGTAGAGCGGGAGCGGTGGCCAAACCTGAGGCAGGACGGGCACTGTGGCGTCTTTGTTGCTGACCACCAAACCTTCCAGCAGCTCGGCTCTCTCCTTGCGGTTGGTGAACATCACCTGCGATGCCGATGCCGATGCGTACGTGCACAAACCACCACAGATCATCGATCAGAGGCACAGCTTTACTACATCACTCGCTGATCCGGCTGATTACATTACTAATAAGCAGGCTAGCTCCGACGACACGACGATAGTATAGTACATACATACCTCGAGGAAGTCCCTGTGGAGGCGGTCGGGGAACCAGAGCTTCCGGTAGGCAGCAACGGAGAGCAGCGCCTTGAGCCCCTTGACGGACTCCGGCAGCAGCAGTTCGGCCGACGACTTGACGCCGATGGCCTCCAGCGTCGCCTCGCTGAGGGAGTCGGTCATGGCCAGCACGGAGCCCGACACCACGAGCGACCGGACCAGGTCCGGGTGCGCCTCCGCCATCTTGAACGCCACCATCCCGCCGTAGCTGAACCCGACCACCGTGCACGGGCCCACGCCCAGCTTCCGGAGCGCCGTCGCCAGGCACTCCGCCTGGAACCCCGGGGACCGGTCCGTCGTCGGCGACGTCGAGCCCCCGAAGAAGAGCAGGTCTGGCACGTACACGTCGTAGTGCTTCGCCAGCACGCCCACCTGCGCATCGCATGCATGTATATTAATTTGTACAGCACGAGAATGAACCCAGCCAACGTACAATCTGTGCAGTAGCGAACCTGGAACTGCCAGGTGACGATGCCCTCGGCGGCGAAGCCATGCACGAGCACGACGGCGGGCCTGCTGGCCTCATTGGCCGCCGCCGGAGCCGGTACCTTGCTGGCGGCGGCCTCGGTCCTGATGTCCTGCACGGTGCCCTTCTCCTTGGGAACCTTGTCCTTGGGCACCCAGAAGGTGATCACCGTGCCGGCGCCATCGACGTCGACGGTGTGCTGCCGCAGCCCGGCCATCCTGACCAGGAAGTGCAGCAGCGGTTTCTGCGCCGCCACCAGGTTCACCATCGTCCTTGGCCTTGCAAGCTCTAACAATCGCAAGATCGAGAAGGGACGCTACCGGGACACAATCTTTGTGCGTGAAAACACAGAAAAATCTCTTGGATCTTGGCAAAATGCTGCGCTGTGGTGTAGTATGTGCCGGTGGCGATGATGTTTATATAGGCTAGCTGCTGGAGTGCTGGGTGTCTTGCGTCGGTCGACATAATGAGGGAATGCTGCCGCCTGCCCGCCCGCGTACTAGGATCGAGGGAGTATTCAATTGTTCCCGGATGGTGGTAGTTGTGAGTTGTTCAGCTCAGCCTACCGTTCCGTTTCAGCGTGAGGAGGATATACATTTTCTGCGCGCGGAACGTGAGCCACTGAGCACTGGCAGCCTAGTCCGACTTTGAGTCTTTGACTGCTTCCAATAGTACCTCAAAAGCTAGCTTATACTCAATAAAAGAGAAAGATAAGGTAGCTCTTTATAAGTAGCTAAACTCACATATTTACTCTTTTTTTTAGGATTCATGTGTCTATATTTACACACGCGCCACCCTAGGAGAGGAGGCACGGGAGGCGTTGAGCACGCGCGGCCAGCAGAGGTGGGAGACGCAGGTGAGCACATGGCAGAGACAGCCACCTCCAGAGCGGCGCTTCTCCCCCAGTCCCCCTCTCCCTACCCACGTGGTTAGATCCACTGGCCGGCAAAGAAGTCGATCGATCGGTCCGTGTACAGAGGAAGGAGGAAGAAGAAAGAGCGGGTCCCGTCTGTCATTATTTGCCTAAACAGTTTTGGAGCACAAATTTTAGTGCTGCTGTTGGAGGAGAAACAAAAATTTGAGCAAAAAAATAGGAAGATCACCCAAATCAAAAGGAGCAGCCTTGATTTGGGTGTCCGTGCTGGAGTTGCTCTAACTCAACACAAACGCTCGTAGGTGATGTGCTCATACTATTGATATGCCTATGAATAGTATGCCTTTGACGACTTCTCAATTTAAGATCCATTAGCTCGGTATCTCGAATATATTTATATAAGGAGAGTGCATGTGTATTCATGCTATATACTTCTTCTGTCCCTTTTTAAATGTCACTATAATATTCGTGGTGTTCAAACTTTCTTAAATTTGACTAGGTTTGTAGAAAATATTCGCCCTGTTCGTCTGAACTACTTTTCAGCCAACGAACAGTGTTTTCCTCTCACAACAAATCAACATAAGCATCAGCAT
Source organism: Saccharum hybrid cultivar R570 (assembly GCA_038087645.1). Taxonomy (NCBI): domain Eukaryota; kingdom Viridiplantae; phylum Streptophyta; class Magnoliopsida; order Poales; family Poaceae; genus Saccharum; species Saccharum hybrid cultivar. The sequence continues at coordinate 3,599,973 of JAQSUU010000100.1, forward strand.
AAGCCAAATTTTAGCATAAGCGAACAGGGTGATTAGTAACATTGGTATCTTTAAATAAGTTTATTTAAAAAAAATAGATGCAACAATCTATCCACTGATACTAAATATATACCATAGATATTAATATTTTTTATATATATTTGGTTAAAGTTGAGTATGTTTGACTTCTTAGAAAGTGAGAACATCAGTTAACAATGAATGGAGGGAGTATGTCCTATGTTTCAAAAATGAAGAAAAGGAGGAAAAACTTAAATGACATGATAGGAGGCTCATTTATACAACATTACACAGTACAACATAGGAGGCTCATCCACCTCTTTCCTTCTTCCTATTTTCCTTCGTTCTTCAACCTCCCTCTTCTCCTCTTCTTCTTCTTCTGCTTCACCTTTGTCTAGGGTTGAAAGTGATACGGATAATCCTCCGCTCCGATCCGCACCGAATCCGAATTTTAAGGATACGGAGAAGTGTTTTTAATATCCGTGCGGATGCGGATAATCCGAATCCGATTTATATGCGGATGCAGTGTAGAATATGGGATTAGCGAAATCCGGCGGATATGGATTATCCGATAATTGAACATGGATTATCCGACGCTTATAATAGGATAATCCGAATATTTTAAAGAGCCCAAGCAGCAAGAATATAAGTCATCCCAGCCCGTGACACAAGCATTATTATATGTAGCCCACAAACAAAGCTAGTCAACTATATATACTAATTTAAGTATGTTTACACATGCCATGGAATGGTAATTCTAGTGATTGCCTATTTGCCACTTTATGACTTCGGTTAATGAATTGTTTGTCATCATAAAAAACAACATGTAAGCACATATTATCTGACTTTAAAAAGTCCGCTTCCGCTCTGACACCGGTCCGAATCTGTATCATTTCTGATATCTAAAAAATCCGTATTCGCATTCGAATCCGTATAATATCTGATCCGCTTCGAATCCAATCAAAAAAAGCGGATTAGGATATGGAAAAGCCATTATCCGCTCCGATCCGATCCGTTTTCACCCCTACCTTTGTCTTAGTGGGGCTCCATTGTATTTTATGCAGGTAGAGGGACTGGAGCCCACCATGCATCCTCTAATAAATCTGCCCACTGCCCCTGAACCTGGATGCCTATGTCACTGCATGCATCCTTAATAACAAAAAAAAGGCCACCTTTGGCATCATGGTAAGATCCATGACCTCATCACAGCTAGCGTTGGAAGATTTCGACAGATGGATCGGTAAACTAACCACGCTCATCCATGAGCTCACATTCGCAACGAGTACACATGGGAATTCTGTGGGGGCTGCCGGAAAGGAACGCGAGCAGGTTGTCCAGCTCAAAAATCCCCCACTGGTATATTTATAATTAATCCATGGACAATAATTAACGAGATTGGAGTAGTGTCATTGGACATGGAGTTTGGACTCGACTGCTGATGACTCAATGCAAGTTGTACTGTCAAAAAGCTCAAAAGAATTTGTTTGGTAGCGCTAACTAGCTACTGCTATCTGGCCGGTCAATCGGGAGAGGTTCCACGTAGCATCAATCACGTCGTTGTGTCGTGTTATATTAGTATAGTAGTAAGTAGTACTATAATTCAACTGTTGTGTGTGGAGTTAGATGAGCAGCTCCTGCCTACCCAAAAACTACCAGCATTGGAACCGAATGCTCACACGCCATCTGGGTAGCCTTTGCGTGCACTACTGAGCAAGTCTTTTTCTCCCTCGCCTCGCGCTCGTGCCAGCGAGGCAGCGAGCCTAGAGGTGCCGCCACGGCCGCGCGACATGCATGGGTTTGAGGACCTCCGGACCGGAGCTGACTCTCGCCGAGTGCGAGTAGTTGAGACGGTGCGGCGGTGCCGCAGCTGCCGCTTCATGTTTGCCAATTACCATGTCGCAGTGTTGACCAGGCCATAAAAACCCTTCGTCAAGGCGTTCGAGCAGTTGCAGGTTTCTGGTCAACGTTTCGGATGGAACATTTAGAGGCGCTCGCACCGCGTCACACGCCAAGTCCGAAGAAGAAGAATAAACACGTCCGATCAGGGCGGCTGTGAGCCGGTTGCACAAGGGTGTCAATGATGGACAGCAAGAATACGGAGTATACGTACTACAGTGCTACTGTTGTACCGACAAAAGAATAGGTAGGGATAACACTGTTTTCATTTCGTTTCTTATATATACTGACCAAGAGAAATGACATTTGTTTTTTCATATGTAGTACTAATTCCTATAACAAGAAAAACAATAGAAACCTGTGGACTGTAGCTTAGCGGATTAGGCTTTTTATGGTGCAGCCTGTCCACATCTTTCATAAAAGAAATCATTGACTTGACACGAGTGATCACATCTTTCTGAATTTATTTTAAGATTAACGATGTTATTATTTTAGTGGTAGGCGACATGTCTATCGACAGCGAGATATCTATGATGACTTAGTCAATCTCAAATGTCTACAGTGACTTAGTCAATCTCAAAATAAATATGTTGGTTTAGTCTTAGTCTTCTAAAGATGCTTATAGAAAGAGGGTGCATACGTCCGTTTATAGGGGGTGAGTTTACGTATGTGTATGAGTGCGTGTGTTTGTACTATGATTGGTAAAAAGACAAATAAAAACGTAAGCCAATTATTATATCATTTACCCAAAAAAACAGACCTCATGAATGTTGCTTTTTTTGCAGAAATCATGTATGTTACTTCTTCATTTTTTTTAGACAGATTTGTGGAAAACATCCCCTGCAAAAATATACAAAAAAAAAGGCATCTGTATTTTCTAGCCAAATTCAGCCATGTTGGAGAGGGGATGCGGCTGCTCTCTCCGGTCCGTTGTTTTGTACTGTGCTTTAGTTTGGGTTGGACCGAAATCCCAGCCCGCCTAATTTTAACGGCCTGCAAATCCGATGGGCTGCATGCTAACTACTCGGAGTTGGATTGGAATTTGGGGAGACGACCGGGAGACCTTTGCAAGGACTTGGATGTAATTTTCTTTATCAGTGTTGTCTTTGTAAGGGTGTTTGTGTAATCCATGTTATGAATAAATGAAATGCAACCCGGTTTTCTAAAAAAAAGAGAGAGGACAAACTTAAAATGCTTGTCCAGTTGTCCTCCACGAGTTCTCTTTTCCCCAACATGGACCTATTCCCTCCAGGCTCCAGCTAGTACTAACACACGTCGTTGTTACATGGACCGAATTCATTCTGGACCTGAGAAACGCACATTGCTGGACATGGGCCCTGATGTCCTTCGTGGCCCATCTTCGGCGTGCACATCCTCGGGCCTCGGCTTTCCTTTCTGATGCCTCCCGTGTCCACCGTTTGCGCCTGGTTGTATCTCACATGTGTATATACTAGTGGCAACCGCGCGCCCCTGCGCGCGACCGGCGAGGGTTTGATGAAGTTTGTTTGGAAATAATGTAGATGTAGTACATTTCAATATGCACTTACATGGTTATGCACATAATGAATATGGAATTCAAATGGGTATAGAATATTACGTAGAGGGCAGCCGTGCACATGGATGAACATATGCGATACAGATATATAACAGGTTTAGTACATAGTAGTGCTGGTTCAATATTCAAAAGGATCATACGGCGGTAGGATGTCATATTACACAAACCATGAGATAGTGGGGGCCTAATCTCTATCAAATGCAGTGTATAAAGATATCTGACAAAGAATGACATAACTATTAGACAAAGTACGAAGCTGTAGTTTGAAGGTCTTGGTGGGCTGTAGTTTACAGACTGATAAAATTCATCTGAAAAAACTGAAAGGAAAGGCAGAAAAAAGTAGAGGCTAAGCTAACCTAGTACATCATGACAACATAGATCTCATGGTATATTTTTACGAAAAGATAAAGAAGCAAATATATCTATACAGTACACTTGGAAGGACCTCGCTACAGAAGAATTAACTTTTGCATAGGCATGGAATGATAAATAATGAACATGACTAATAACATAAATGTACAACCATGACATGCTTGTCATCTAGCATCTGGTAACCTGATGAAATGTAGGAAAATCTCTAGCAGGACATCATCAAAGTAGGTGATGGTCACTATATTACCTGAAGAATAATCCCATTAAGTGTAGCACATGATCATCCAACGATATAGTGATTAAGTTTAAGTATCACATGCGACTGAATTTTCTGAACTTAGCGATTTGTACACTATGCACTGAAAAAAAATTTGTGTCACAAATCAGGCATGAAGTTACGAACCTATAAATCAAGCACCTTGTGATTCTTACTCCTCACTTAGTTTTCTCCATGCAGAGGCAGAAATAGAAACCATGTAGAGAAAATAGTGTGAAGGTTAACCATTTTTCATGCTGCTACAGTGCAGCAAGCAGCCTCCAATATCTTGGCTGTCATCTTGATGCTGTGACCTAGGAAGGCAAAGCTGAAGAGTTGACACCAATTCATATGCTGAATGTTATATTTCCTAACATGGCATGCTATGGAATCTGTGGGCATCAGATATTAGAACGAGAGAGTGGAGCATGATTTTTCCTAGGCTGACATGTAGGTTCAGCTGTGATTCCGTCTATGTTGTTTCTGAATAAAATCGAGTGAAACTAAATTGGTGATATGAGAGGAAGAACCTATGTTTAAAAAAACTGCAGGTGGACAGTACCTATTATGTTGTAGGATCTGCACAAATGTTTAGTACTAAAACTATAAGTAACGGGGTTCATACATGGTTGAAGTTAATTAAAAGAGGCAGTAAGATGTAGACATGTGGTCGTCGGCTAACTGGAACAGTGTAGAGCTAGTGTTGTGGTGGCAATAATAAAATGTCTAGCAAAAATCATCGGCATTCAAACAATTAAAACTTGATTTAAAATACATAACTAATAAGCGGCCTAATGTTTTTTAGTCCAGTGATCCGAACAAAGATAGGTGGCACAAATGTTTGTTAACCTTTCTGATTCTAAGTATCTTCCTGCCATCTGAACAGATAAATGCCTTATTTGAACACAGGAAACAAAGGAAAGCACACATATATGGGTGCATCGGTATCTAACATTCAGATCGATGTATTGTGAAATAATCTAATGTAACATCTAAGAAGGGCACAGGGAGAGGATAACTCACCAAAACGATGAACTGAACTCGAGAAGGCTCTTTCTCATATTTGGTTGGACAAGATGCACATGTTTTGGGTATGGATATGTGAACTGATAGGACCAGATAACAGTGGATTTGACGGTGTAGCAGCTTCAAGATTTTGCAATGGCTTATGCCTCCAAGGTAGCATATGGTCACTAAATTGCATAAATAATAATTTCATCAGGCCTTGCATATCATGTAACAATATAGTCACTAAGTTTAAGAATGGCGTGAGACTGAATTTTCTGAACCTAGGCATTTGTACACTATGCACTGTAAAAAAATTCCTTACTATAAACGAGGCATAAAGGAAGTTACTAACCTGTAAATCAAGTACCTTGTGCTTCTTACTCTTCACCTAATACATAGGAACAAAGGCATGGCGACGATATTCGGCATCACACAGGCTAACGTAAATGCTTCTCTTTGTCAGACCCCTAGAGATGACCGAATCTGGTTAGGCTTTGGTCCAAAAAAAAAGGTAGCAGTTGATCCTGTAGGAAAATAAAAAAGAACACCAATCAATTAGCCCTGGTGAGTTATAGGAAGACTATATGCATGGAACCGCCTAAAAAAAATAAGGCGCTTAGTAATCCTGTACAGATCTTGTAGAGAAAACTAAGCAGGCAATCACATGGCCATTGAATCGAGGTAAAAACAATGCAATAAGAAAATGCAGGTACGTTCCAAAAAAAACCACGGTGAGCAACAAATCACTATGTTTCATTGGCACTCACATGTGGTTTTAAAAAATTGGAAAGTGGCAATGGCATTGAAATATGATGAGGCTTAACACATGTCAATAGTATATTTCAGAGGAAAAGAATTTTTTTTGCAGCCTCATTGGTATTGATATATGGTCAACCAAAAAATACAAAATAGCAATGGCATGAAAATACGGTGAGGTGTAAGGGAAGCACCTCACAGGATAAGTAGATCATCAGCCATGGCATATGCTCAGACTAAAATAAACAAGGCAGCACCATAGGCACACAGTTATATGTACCGAAAAGATTACAACAGCAGCACAGTGCATGGAGGCATGGTTAAATTTTTCTGCCAGAACGGAAACCTTGAACCTCATAAGGAAAATTAATCCATAAATACAGGAAACAAAATTAAGAGATCATCATCAGAGATAAAGGGGATTTTTTAGGTTACCATAGGAAGACCAAACAAGTTCAGGGAGGAAGAAATATAGTAGAGCATGGATCTACAGAGACGCTATCCATTCATAGATGTACCAAACTACCGATATGTACTTTTCTTGTTGAATCTATCAACCTGTAGCACAGATCAGAAGAGGGGATGGAGATTAAGAGAAAGCACTTACCTTTTCTTGCTGAATCTATCAACGTCTAGCACAGATCAGAAGAGGCAAATAGAGGACACCGCAATGGGAGCAATAGAGGTGAGTGATGGTCTTGCCTCACCTGGGAGATAAGGAGCGAACGGAGAAGAGGGGACTACAGCGGAGGTACCGGAGGCCACAACCGTCGGCCGCGCCGGCGCAGCACCTGCCGAGGGCTCACTGGCGGCCCACCCGAAGCCAGAGTGGGGAGGCAGCCATGGCGTGGGGAGGGGGGTTACCGCGGCCGCTAGGCCGAGGAGCGGCCACCGCGAATGCGCCACCGCGACCGCGAAGGTGCGCCACCGAGACGGGGGCGTGACCCCGCCCGCGACGGTAGCCGGCCTGTGTGCGGCACCGCGTGGGGGGAGAGAGAGAGGGAGGGGGAGAGAGGAAGAGTGGGGGGAGGGAGCGTGGCAGGGGCTAGGGCGCGCGGAGCGGCGGCGGCGACGCCGGCAAGGGCGGCGCGGGGAGGGGAGGGAGTGCACCGGATGGAAAGTTTGCGGGGTGGATGCGGAAGTGAGGAGAAGATTCTGGACCGGTGATTTTTTGTGTCGAGAGCAACCACCGCTGGCTGTTGGCGCACGAAGGCACTCAGACTTCAGGACGGTGTAAACAGGAGGCAGGGAAACATCTGGACGTCAAACCTGAGATCAAACGGTTGAAACGAATTTTGCTATCGTGGACAGCATGCGCTTTCGGCGACCGGCTCAAAAAATTGTCCTGATAGATTGAACCACACATACCTCTTGATCCATGTGCAGTCTAATCAGATAACTGAAGCAAGGTAAGAGTGGCTAATTGAAAATTCATTTATCACCAGGGAAAAGTGTCATACTACACGTTTGTGCCTATCACCAGGGGTAAATGAAAATTCCTTCACGTTTGTGGCTAAATTCATCAACTCGCGACACAGTCACTATTATTATGGTTCAGAGTGAATCATAATGTACAACAACCACCCCAAAAAAATCCTGTCGGTTTTATAATTACCTTAAAAAATCGGCTCTGGCTCATCCCTGTCGTCGAGCAGAGCGAGGGCATGGGGGCGGCGCAGTTAAGATTACCGGAGCTGCTGGACGTGCCTCCATCCTTAGGAGCCGCGGGGAAGAGATGAGGACAGGCATCTAGGGTTTCATGGAGCACTCGAGGAGACGCGGACAGGAGGGAGGAAGCCACGTGGGGAGGCACCCGCACCAGCCGCCACCGGCGGTGGCTGCTGGAGCCGCGGTGTGGCCGGGTACGGCCGCCGCCGGGGGCCACACGCACCGCCATGCACCAAACCGGCGGCGCCGTTGTGTAGGCAGCACGACACGCAGCGAGACGGTGCCGCAGGGGCCGCCAGGCATGTGGTGACGCCAATAGAGAGGGAGAGGGAGAGGGAGAAAGAGAGGGAGAGGGAGAGAGGAAGCAGCGACGGGGGCGGGGGCGGGGGTGCGAGCGGGAGCAGCGGGGGGGCGTTGTGGGGCGGGAGCAGTGTCGGGGTCGGGAAACATCGGGCAGGGGAAGAAGGTGGAAGGAGAAGCGGGAGCTGTTGTATATATTTGTTTCACCGGGTTCGGATGCGAAGCTGGAGAAGCATAGTAGAAGGCGGAGAAGCGCACGAGAAGCGTTAGAAGCAGTTCCTGGCAGAATCGGCTCCAAGAGATCTGGGCCATCGATTCGAAGATCCGACGGACAAAAAAATTTGAAACAACGTGGACGGTGGTTCTTCGGCAGAACTCGTTCGCATTTGTAGGAGTTAATCCCATAGAGTAACTTGTTGAATATAAATTGTTATATGAGATTGTGATGGAAATGGAATGTGAATTAACTAAATTGAGCTCCTATTTTGCATGAATGAAGACTCGATAACTATTCTAGGTTGATGGAGCTACCAAACGGTTAGATCTGTAAACACTATACCTGAAAAGTATAGTTCAAACATGTTGTTTTCATCTGTTATATATGGAGTGTATTAGTGCAGTGCAGCAATACTATGACATGCAATGTCAGGGTGTGTAATTGTGTAAAGTGAGATTAAAGAGCTATCAAACTCGTAGGCTAAATTGCCTGTTTATTCTCAAATGGTAAGAATACAAATTATGAATCATTTTATATAGGACGGGCACTATCAGTAAGTGTGGTAGCTCTAAGTACCTTCATGTTTGGTCTGTTCTGGTAGCAGATTATGTGCACTCTCATCTTAAGTGTATTATATAATTTGACAGAGCAGAATCACTACATATTTGCTTAAGGAAGCATGCAGATAAAGGAAAAAAAAACCCAACTCACCTAAAGGTAGGGAGGCTTCGAAACAAGGAATTCACATGTCGTGCCAATAGTCCTGCAGAAACAAAAAGCAATGTAAAGCACCATAAAAAATTGCAAACCTCCAAGCGAGCGGTTGGTATTAATACTCCTTGACAATATCAGGAAGGGAAAAAGAAAATATAAGGAGACAACAAAATGCAAGACCTGGAAAACTTGAATATTAATAAACTCTGAAAGAGAGCAATATTAGGCATATGTAAGACAAACAGATTTGTCGAATATGACCATTTCATATAGATACCCTTTCGCACTCTCAGAAAACTGGAATAACTTACAAAAAAATGTCATGGACACTGGAGTAAACATATTTTAGTAGGCTTTCAAAAGCTTAACAAACCAACAAATAATGTGCCCAATACCTATAAGGAATGCTGCTAAAGGTATACCCACCTATTCATAGCCAAACAACACATGTTTGTACAAAAAACATCTAGATAAATTATAAATCATATGCTGCTGAGTCAAGCTAATATGCATCTGAGAAGTACCATGTGGAGAGTATCTTACTGATAGTGCAATATGAACAACTTGATAGCGTTGATCTGGAGAAAGGCCCTCCGAATTTCCTAACGAGCTTCTTGCTGTCCCAAGCTGAAGGAGCACTGAAAATGGACTATAAATTAGAACACTAAGCAGGCATCAATGCGTAAGGAAGTCATGGAACCAAATCCCTAAACCCTAAACCCTAAGTCATGAAACCGAATCCCTAGAAAAATGACTTCCTAGAAAAAATGGGATTCAGTTTCATGACTTCCTAGAAAAAATGACTCGCACGGCCAGTAATTCAGCCAGCACATGACGACACCTACTTTATCATAGAAAAGTGAACGGCAAGTATAATGCAAAAAACAATCAGCAAGCAGACTGCAAGACAAGCAATCACATGCACTGGTTCACATAACTGCTTCCATCCATCCAACCGCGCTAATACCAGCAGCCATCCCATGTGTTATGAGAGGAATGAAAACATAATCAGAGAAGACCAGAAAGTCTAGAAAAGAGCAGGGGCTAAACAACCTGTGCAGGAGGCACGAGGAAGCAGAGGAATCGGCAAGGCTAGGACGCGTCTTCTAAGGTGACGACCGCGCCGCGTTCGCACCTTGCCTCTTCGACTTGGCAAAGCACCTGGTGTTCCCCATATGTCGTCGTGCACTGCAAATCAAATAAACCAAAACGCGAATGAATAGCATAGGAAATGTGAAGTAGGAGTAGAAGAGTAAGAAACCGAGAAAGAGCACCAGCTAGTAGCAGAAAAGAAACGATGAGGGGACGGACGGCTCTAGCTGCGGAGGCACCGGATCCAGACGCGCCGATGGTGGGATGGACAAATCCGGTCATGGAGGTCGTAGAGTTGCCGGAGTACACATCTGAGCACACGCACGCCAGACCACAGAGAAGAGGAACGTCAGATAGAGAGAAGAGGAGAGGAGAGGGAAGGATGAGATAGAAGAAGGCTGGACGCCGGACGCTGCGAGAGGACTCCACCAGGCCAGATCCGGTGGGGAACAAACGGATCCAGCCATGGAGGCCCTGGAGCTGATTTTGGAGGCCCCAAATCGATCCAGCAAAGAACGACGACAAGAACAGACCGATGCTCCATTCCGGCGTCGGCGAGATCCACCAAGCTAGATCCGGTGGGGGAACAAACGGATCCAGGCATGGAGGCCCCAAATCGAGCCAGCAAAGAACGGCGATAAGAACAGACCGACGCTCGATTCCGGCGCCGGCGAGCTAAGGAGAGAAGGAGCAAGGAAGAGACTGCACCATCAGGCCGGGGCGCGCTCGCCCCTGTAGCGCCGCCGCGCTGCTCCACACCACCTCGCTTGGGGAGGGGGTCTGCGTCGCTGCCAGCGGGCGCGGTCGCCCCAGCGCCGCCGCGTCGGGGGGAGGGGCGCTCGTCCCATGCCACAGCGGTCCGCAGGGGGCGTCGCGGCGTCGCCGTGGCCGCCATGGCCTCGGGAGGGAGGGGGAGAGAGGGAGAGGGAGAGGAAGGGGAGGGAGGGGGGAGGAGGAGGAAGAGGAGGAGGAGGAGGAGGAGGAGGAGCACGGGCGGCGCCGCCGCCGCGGCGGTCGGGCCCAGCTCCGTCGGCCGTAGCGTCGGGAGGAGGAGGGACAGAGAGCGACGAGAGAGAGGAGGGGAAAGAAGCCGGAATGAGAAGCGGGAGGCGCGGTATATATTTGGTTTTGCAGATTCTGAAGAGAAGCGGGCAAAGCAGAGGAGAAGCTGGAGAAGTCAAAGAGAAGCGCGAGAAGCTGCCTTAGACAGAATCCGCTCGAAGCGATCTGTGCCGCACGATTCACGATCCGACGGGTGGAAATAATTCGGGTGACGTGGATAGGCCGGCTGCTGTGGAGCGCGTTCATCTTTGTAAGGTTTAGATGTGCCCTCACGGCCTCACCCACAACTAGGACACTGCAATAAACGTGACGATCAACCCACAACTAGGACATTGTACAGTAACTTTGGCATGTCACATGTGTATATATATGTGCCCTCACGGCCTCACCCAGTCCGAATCAACAGAGATACAAATGATTATGCTGAGAACCCATAAAAGTGCTTGCATTCCAGATCGATTCACTGCCCATCATCACATGGAAAAAAAGCCATCCCCCGAACCACCGTCCCCAGTCGTTGACGAGTACGGACCTGAGAATCCTCCTTGATCTGTACTCCCCACCCGTACGAAAAAGCAGGATAAATAATGTTTTAAAGTAATAAAGCTAATCGAGATCACGAATAGTCATCGATCAGTGGGCTAGGCTCTGCAAGACAAAGGGGTCAGTGCTAGTGACATCACACCGCTAACTAGCACAGGCGTAGCGCCATATATACCGCCGGCTGGCCGAAACCAATGTGCCGACGAGGGCCAGGACGACGTACACGTACGTGGGAATGAAGAGGACATCAAGCAAACGGGAGGGAGGATCGAGTTCACGAGCGTCCCTCTGCCGGTTCACGAGCGCGCGCAAGCGGACAGCGCTAGCATAGCTATGTGGAGGAGGCTTCACCGCAGCAGCCCCACGGGATACTGTAGGGTTTTGGCCTTTTCTTAGTTTGGGGGTTGGGAGGAGGGGATGCCGGGATGGGGTTTGGCTTGCCCGTGGCCGGCTATGCTATGCGTGCCATATGAAATCCTTGTGATGCGTGCATCAACTAGCTAGTGCGGACGACGTCTAGCTTTCCCGGGTGTGTTCTATACTACTCTTGTGTGTTGAGCGATTGGGGTACCATAACGTTTCGGCTAGGGTGTCCATCCCGTATCAGTCCATCCGGACACGCGGCTAGCTAGGCCTGTAGACCGGCCCACAGCCTAATCCCGCATACAGAGTTCCTTAGAAAAACAAAATAAATAGAGCGACACTACATTCCCCATTTCGCATCGGCCGCTGCGGGCGCCTCCACCACACTGCCGTCCTTCGCTCGCCTTCTCCGTAGCTGCGGCCGCGACCCTTCCCCCACTCCATGACAGTCGTTTCTCCCACTTCATGACAGCTTGAGCAAGTCGTTGGTGCGTGGGTAGCTGGCTCAACAAGCTGACCCTCCCCTACCTCGGCCGGCGGTGCCCTCCCCAGATCCGGCAGCGTCTCCTCTCCTTCGGTCAACAGGGGGCACGGCGGGGATGTGCGAGCGCGCACCATCCGGCTAGACTACGTCACCGCAGTTGCCCACTAGGTAGGTCATGGCCGCGCGACGATGCTGTATTTGTGGATGCTTTTCGAACATGTTGCAAGTCTATGTCTCAAGTGCTTCGGTTGTTTTAGATGTATGTTTCAATTGTTTCATGTGGATGTTGCAAAAGTAGATCGGGATGTTGCATATGTTGCAGTGGTTGTACATGTATGTTGCAAGCGTCTATCTCCAATGTTTCATCTGTTTTTCCGTACACTTTTATGTTGCAAGTGTTTCAGACGCATGTCTCAAGTGTTTTATTTATCTTCTTTTGTATGTTGCAAGTGTTTGCATCTAGATGTTTTAAAAGTAGATCGGGATATTGCATATGTTGCAATGGTGTTTCAACTGTATATTCTAAATGTTTCATCTGTTTTAGACGTATATTGCAAATGTTTCATCTAGATGTTGTAAAAGTAGACACGGCGCGGGTAGTGGCTGTCGCTGCTCAACCCACGTGGGTTTCCCGTGCACAGCGCGGGTGGGGCGCGGTCCCTTTGACGAACGCAGGCGCAGGTGCTGGTGCAGGACGCGGGGCATGGGACGCGATGCGGACGCTAGAGTGGTGCAGGTGTCGGAGCCAGATCCGGACGCGACTTCCCATCCGGTGCAGGCGCTAGGCGTTCCGATTGGGGTATGCTAACCAGTGACTGTGAGCGGCGGTGGTTGACTTGACACTACATATGTATGGTACTCCGTGCGTAGCAATAGCAAGAGTAGGTGCCAGCTATCAAACTTTATTTACATGAACCTATATACATATATGTCCTCTAGACACCTGTCTAGCGCCCAACAAGAATTGCATGCTGTAGCGGTGTCGAAGAACCAGAACACGACGACACACGCGTGTCCAAATGGACAAAGTGGTGCGGCAGTGTCGTCTTATGATCTCTGAATTAATTCACAAACTAAGAGTCACATGCTAAAGTTAGCTGGTTACCATACGCCAAGGGCCTTAACCACCACATATGTTTACGACCTAGATTTGGGGCCCCAAGCGATCTACCCGGCCGGCCGGACAGACGTACTGACTGACCCAAACGACGGGTGGAGCCGCATCTGCATGCATGTTTTTGTTTCGCCTAGTTGTATCTCACGACTACTGTCAGATTGATCCAGTTGGAGGCATCCACGCGCTCGTGAGCCTCGACAGCTACCGAAACAACTACAGAGCGTAGAAGCGTACGTACGTGTACCTAGTACTACTGTACTAGCGACTCTCGCAGGTCGCTAGCCGGATCGTAGCATTATTATGGAGTACGTTCCAGTTGCGTTTTGTAAGTTTACTGCCTGTAGAAGCAAAATGTTCCTATCTGCTGCCATGACTTCAATTAATCTTCGGACATGTCGGTGTCCTTGTTGACTTTGATTTCACCGAGCAGATGCTGCTGCTACATGCCAATCTGTTTTGTGATATGGTCAAATAATAAAGCTTGCATGGATCTCACAGCAAGTATCTCGTGAGTGAAGCAGCATTACTGTCGGACACAGTGCATATGTCTTTGAGTACTAGTATATACTAATGCCGAATGACAGTATTGTGTACTACTTGCAATATATATCCGGTTACTGCATATTCATGCACTTTTAAGAATCTGTGACGGCACCTGAGTATAAAATATGCGATTTGCCAGATGGAAGCATGTACTCCCTCCGTCCCACAAATAAGTGCGCGTTTTTGACTTCTACACTTCTTGTTTGACCGTTCGTCTTATTTAAAATTTTTTAATAAATATTATTTGTTTTGTTACGACTTATTCAATCATTAGAGATATTTTCATAATGATTTATTTATTTTATTATTTATAAAAAAAATTTAAATAAGACAAATGGTCAAACATAGAGTGTAGAAGTCAAAAACGTTCACTTATTTATGGGACGGAGGGAGTAGATATAAATTATAATGGACCAGCAAGTTATATTGCTGACTTATCAGGCTAACTTATCAGGCATAGAACAATATTTTTCTTTCACAACAAATCAGCTTCGATCGTCTTATTAGCCACAGAAACCATAAGTCGAACCGCTCTTCAATATGCACTTTCAAAGGTCTAAATTGTACTCGAGCATGAGCATGCATGCATAGTTGAACGGCGGAGCATGCTGTCCTACCGCCGGACGGGAGGAATAAGAAGCAAAGCGTGGCTCAGCACGTACGTGTCAGCCTCTGCGACTGCGAGGTCTGCAGCGCCTTGTGCTGCGCTGGTGTGTTCGAGCTCTGACCTCGACATGTGGAACGAACAGAACAGCGAGCTGGGTTCAGAGCCTCTTGATTTGGTCCCTGTCTCCTACCGTCACAAGACATACAACAATTCCTCGAACCTCGGTTCTGTTCCAGCATCCAAACGCCAATCATCGTTGTAAAAAAAAATCGCTTAGGCCTCGTTTAAATTGCAAAAAAAAATTGAACCTGATGAATAGTACCACTTTCGTCTTATTTGACAAATATTATCCAATCGTGGACCAACTAGGCTCAAAAGATTCATCTCATGATTTCCAACTAAACTGTGTAATTAGTTATTTTTTTACCTATATTTACTACTTCATACATAGGTCCAAAGATTGATGTGATGGAGAGAGTGAAAAAATTCTAACTTTTAGCGTGCTTCTAAAGCGTTAGATCCGATCCTGGGAGTCTGACGAGCTCGCGGTAGAGTCTGAAGCCGGCGCCCTCGATCCCCGGCGCAGCAGCCGCGTCTTGCGAACCGTGACCGATGGAGCCAGAACGGAGCGCTCTGATCCGGAAGAGGGCGGTGACGACGGCGCGTGCAGGGCATGGGCGCATGGGCATGGCCAGCCGCAGCCGGACCGTCGGGCCGGGCGCCTCCCGTGTCTCGTGGGGAGATTGTGGGGATCGACATCGACTGCACTGCAAGCGGATGGATGGGTGATTGGATGAGGACTGGACTGGAGGAGGCAGACTTGCCTTTATGCAAAAAGAAGATTCTCTGTCACATTAAAATATCAGTAAATGCACGGAGTACTAAATGTTAATAAAATCAAAAACTAATTGCACAGTTTTGTTGTACTTTGCGAGATGAACATTTTAAGCCTAGTTAGTTAAAATTTGAATAATTTTTACCAAATACAAACGAAATGCTACAGGAATTCTGATACAGTGTTTTTCTCCCCAATTCACCGAACTAAAACGAGGCCTTGCACAGAGCGGGGTGCTGCGTGGGGCCCCGGCGGGGTAGTCCGGTTGCGGCAGTTGGGTCCTCCGGCCGAGGTGCGGACAAGCACGACGCTTCCGCCCGTGACCGTTGCCATGTGACCCGGGAGAGCACACATGTGTACATGCTTGATGCGCTCCTCCAGCACCAGCATCGACGGCCGGCCGGGCCCCGCGTGTGGACGATTGGCTGGCTTTGGGTCTGGTTTAGATTCCAGAATTTACTCTTAAATTTTACTATAAAAAAAGATTTTCATCACATCAAAATGTCGGTACATATATAAAGTACTAAATGTAGATAAAATAAAAAAACTAATTACACAGTTTTGTTGTATTTTGCAAGACGAATGTTTTGAGCCTAACTAGTCAATGTTTGGATAATTTTTACCAAATACAAACGAAATGTTACAGTACTCTACAACATTGCACAGTAATTTTGGCGGCCCCAACTTTGGGCAACTAACATGGCCTTGCGCCTTGTTTAGATGCCCGAGTCGGGGTGGCCAACTTTGCACAGTGCCACCCCCGAACACTGTAGCATTTTGTTTTTTAGTGTAAAAAATTGTCCAAAAATTAATTAATTAGACTCAAAATGTTCGTCTCGTAAAGTACAACAAAACTGTGCAATTAGTTTATAATTTCATCTACATTTAGTACTCCATACATTTGCCGGCATTTTAATGTGATGGGGAATCTCCTTTTTGCATAGTGAAATTTAGGGTGAATTTGGACAACTAAACGAGGCCTTGGCAAAATGACTGCCTGCCAGAGGTGCCAGGACTGAGTGACTGACGGGAACGCATGCATGCGCCATGCCGCTGTGGTCATTCCTGGCCACGTATGAGTGTGGCTGGCTTGCCGCGGGTATTCCACGCTCCCTCACTTTCTAGCCACACATACTCCTGCTGCTGCATTTTCAGTGACAGCGCCTAAAAGCTCAAAATAAGCTGAGTTTTGCCTCGGTTATGCCATGGCAGGCTCATGGAGTCATGAGCAGTGAATAATCCCTGCCTTCATTTGGTTTCCTGCAACCAATTGTGAGCTGGCCACTGTACATTAGCTAGCGTAGCCATGGCACGATGCCAGGAGCGGTGGGTACTCTAAAACGATACTCTAAAACTTTAGAGTATGAATATAGAGTAAAAACCGCTTGATACTCTAAAACGATACTCTATCATTTCTCTCATTCTATATTTAGAGTAGTACTGTGCTTACTCTATACTCTATAGTGGCGGGCCCTACTAGCTAAACAAAGGAAAAAATGCTATAACTCACAAACCAAAAATCCAAATTAAATTTCGATTGCACCATTAAATTCGTCTCAATAAATCCTTCAAAACTAGATCACACATGGATATATTTAGATAAAGTGACAAGTGGGTCCCTTAGTGGATAGAGTGGATAGAGGATGATATAGAGGATAGATGGGTGCGAGAGAATTGAGTATAGAGGAAAGAATCTTGCTGACTAGGACGTATAGAGGATGAATATAGAGGTCCATGAGTGCGGGTAGTCTTAGAACTGAAAAGAAAAGGCAGTGCTGGACGACCTATCTTGGGACCAGAATGTACGTAGGATCGTGCATAGTATTTATAACTATTGGAACATGGCACATCTGCACATGCCAATGGATGCTGAGTCGAGTCGAGGCAAACGTTACCCATGAGCCAGGCACCACATGGATACCAGTAATTGTAGTCTTTAAAAAAAAAAAAGATACCGGTAGTTGTAATTTGATTCGGTTTACCTCCTGTTTTGTTGGTGAACTCCACGAACTCATCGTTCGGGAGTTGTAATCGCCTGGCTCTCAATGAAATTTCTACAGATGCGGATGCCTCAATCTCCAGAAATTCAGACTTCAGGCATACTCCTCCCGTACACCGCTTATTGCACGCCATGCAAGCACTGCAGTGGATAAGTGTGTACAATTATTTTTGTTCTGGCAAAAATCACAACCAGAAAGATTCTCGATTATTCATAGATCAATCCATATTGCCTAACCTTTAACTACTATTAAAAAAAGATCAATGCTATACTAACAAGAATGAACTTAAAAACATGCCAGGCTTAGGCCCCGTTCGGCTGTGCTGATAAGCCGGCTGAAAAACACTGTTGACTGATTTGTTGTGCGAGAAAAACACTGTTTCAGCTAAAAAAACAAGCTGAAAAAGACGGAGTATAAGCTCATAGTCCCTCACCTACAGAAAAACGCCACCGTCAGATTCTCGTGTGATAGCACAACAAAAGTAAATAAAGCAACGTTACAAATGACTATGGTTGTGAAGAAAAGGGGGACACTACAACTTCACTGTGCAGATGTAAGACTGATACACATGCCTCCCTTGCGTGCACATGAGTTCGGGCCACATATCCCAATCATTTTCCATTTCACTTTCACCTAAAATCCTGACAAACGGGAGCATGACCGGCTCTGGGGTTTGCTATTTAAACCCCTTTCTCTCTTTCCCTCCTCACAATCACAGGTCTCCAGCTCTGTGTTCTCTATCTACTGCCCAGCACACAATACACACTCTAATCTCCACACAGCCAATAGATACGGACAGGAGGATGAAGCTGAGAGCAAAAGGCCTCGGCCTCCTGCTTCTCCTTGTCCTGCTTGCTCTTTGCTCCACCATTGAAGTCAGCGAGGCGAGAAGAGGCAAGCATTGGAGGTCGTCAAGGAGCTCACCAGGCTCCTCTCAGCTGAAGAAAGGCAAAGGAAAGAAGAGTAGCTCCCGCCGGCAACACGGCAGCAACCGCCCAAGTCCGAAGCCACCGGTCAGCTCCACACCAAGCTCTGGTGCTGGCAAAGGAAATCAGAGTCCGTACCAACCAAGCCCGAATGCCCCTGACATCCCGAGGCCAAGCCCCGACAATGGCAGTAGGCATTCCACTCCCAAGCCGCCGACTCCAAGCTGTGGGAAGGGTCATGAACAGCCCTCACAGCCGCCACCAGCAACCTCGCAGGGAGCAGTATTCAATGTGGTTGATTTTGGAGCCAAGGGTGACGGAGTTACAGATGATACTAAGGTCAATAGCTTTGCCCTGCAAATGTTCTGTTTCAAACAAAATTCCATTATAAAATTGTCAAGCATCATGCACTCTCTGAGCCACTCAAGTTGCAATTCCTTTCGTGAGTTTGCACTTTAGATGCTCAGTTTCAAATTGATCTTTGCATGACTTGCACGAGGACTCAATGATGCCGATCACCTCCATCCAAGGGACCTGTCGTCCCAATGACATCTTGACATTCGAATTTGCCATGCATATTTTTCTCTCAGGAATGCTTAGAAATTGGAATTTAGCATGGATGCTAGCCTGAATTCAATTGCCATAACCACCACAGCTTATGATGGTGAGCTTTTCAATGTGCCTATGATCATACCAGTTTTACTCTCACTGTCTCACATGATTTACAGTACAGAGCCTGAAAAGTTGTCACCAGCACCATATTTTTCTGGAGTCTTATTTGCATGTTTGCACGTGTTTCGATCTGCCCTGCTTTGGCTTGTTCTTTCCTTCTCACATGATTGTTGCATATAGCGGCATAAACAGATCCATTGGCAAATCTAGCTGGCCAAGTTTATTTTTTATTTTTTAAGTCAGGGAAGAGAACAAAGACACCAAGCAAGTCAGGATACACAAATGCAGAACCTTTTCCACAGCTCTTACAAGACGTTTCTGTGTACAGAGAAAACAAACAAAACCAATTGTAATCTTGAGATTCTCAGGCTTTACAGATAAGAGAATAGCGAACTTTCTCTCTATGGCATTAACAAAGCACAATTTTCTTTCTTTTCCAAGAAAACACTGCATGAACCAATAGCGCCATTTTTTGTTTTTATTACAAAGCACAAAAAAATAAAGCTCATGGAATTTTTGTACCGGGTTAACAAGAAAATAAGCCATACTTAACAATGTTTTCCAATATGCATTGTCTCGAAGCTCTATCAATCCTATATAATTTTTTATATTTGGAGTAAAATAACTTCATTTTTTCAGTTTTTTTTGTGGTCATAAACTGGTTCTTGTTTTGGCACAGCGCACAAAAAGAAACAAGACATAGTGCGACAGCTGACTACCCCTGCTTAGGGATCTGGACTAGTGTGTTTTTACCCCCTTCTCAGCTAATTTTGTGATGCTAGATTCCAGAGGACTGTCTTCTCAGAAATCTAGAGCTAATAATTGTACGTGCATTTGCATACACAGGCTTTTGAAGGAGCGTGGGCTGCTGCCTGCAACCAGGGGGCATCTACAGTTCTCGTACCACCAGAACTAGAGTTCCTTGTTGGGCCAATCTCGTTCTCTGGACCTTACTGCAAACCGAATATTGTCTTTCAGGTAATCATGCTCTTAATCCCAAATGATGTCCCAAATGATAAGATACTCAAAAGGGCTTTCTCAACATAGCTTGAATTGACCAACAGAAAGTAGGACAGGACTGTTCTCATCTAATTTGAGATGCACACCAATGGAAGAATAAGTCCATTGAGAAATGTTGTTTAATGTTGTACTCACTTTGCAGCTGGAAGGAACAATCCTAGCTCCAACCAGTGCTAAATCCTGGGGTTCTGGCTTGCTCCAGTGGCTCGAGTTCACCAAATTAAGTGGAATAGTTATTCAAGGGAGCGGCATTATAAATGGCAGAGGGCAACAATGGTGGACCTACTCAGACCCAGAGGATGAGGATGATGATGACACGGTGAGAGCTGGCCACCAAGTGTATAATTTTCTATTAAGTACTCAAAAGAAAAGTTGGACATGTTAAGTGCTTACTTTGGATGCTTTCCTGCAGTACGATGTGGAGTTTGAAAGAATGCCGCAGATTAAACCTACAGTAAGAATCACTATCTTTATGCACACTATTACCATACCATACTGAAATGAAGTAATGACAACTCTGATTTCATACCTGATGCAGGCATTGAGGTTTTATGGTAGTTTCAACGTTGTAGTAGCTGGTATCACTATTGTCAACAGCTCACAGTGCCATCTTAAGTTTGACAACTGTCAAGGAGTGATGGTCCATGACGTGACTATATCCTCCCCTGAGAACAGCCTCAACACTGACGGAATACACCTGCAGAACTCCAAAGATGTCAGCATTCATCATACAAACCTGGCTTGTGGTAATTCCTTAATAATTACTGTATATCTCAATTCAAGAGGCATCTAGGCTATATTCATGAAACTCAAAAGTTTTGTTTTGCAAAGCTTTACAACAAAGACACATTTCCATCAAGAACAGTAAATAAATAAGACATTATCTACAAAAAAAACAAAGAATTACCTAGGGTCAACCGAAAGCCTGCACCACAGCTCTGTTACGCCTGTATACCGAAGGACATGTTTCAGAGTTAAAAGTACACTGAAAAACTTCTGTAAAGTAGCATAACATCCTTTTGTCCTATTTGATGCAGGTGACGATTGCATCTCCATCCAGACAGGATGCAGCAACATAAATATACACAACGTGAATTGTGGACCAGGCCATGGAATCAGCATAGGTGGACTAGGCCGAGACAACACAAAAGCATGTGTATCAAATGTTACAGTAAGAGATGTCAACATGTTCAGAACCATGAATGGTGTCAGAATCAAGACCTGGCAGGTAAGCTTGAGAACATAAGTACAAACAAAATTATAATTCAACATCAGACAATAGTACATAATAACATCACAAAGGAAAAAACTGCAAAAGGAAAGAATATGTATATGTCATCATTTGATATCTATACGAGCAATAACCTTGGAAAGTTCCAAGAAGAAAAATGATGATGCCAGCCAAAACAACAATTCCTACTGAACTAAACAAAGTGAACTCATTTCTCGCAGGGTGGTGTAGGATTGGTTCAAGACATAAGGTTCTCAAATATACAAGTCTCAGAGGTTCAAACACCCATTATCATAGATCAGTTTTATTGTGACAGAAGCACTTGCAGAAATCAAACATCAACAGTGGCAGTATCAGGAGTTCAATATGAGAATATCAGAGGAACATTTACAATCAAGCCTGTCCATTTTGCATGCAGTGACAGCTTACCTTGTTCAGGAATCTCTCTTACCGGTGTGCAACTCAGACCAGTGCAAGTACCCCACTACCACCTGAATAACCCATTCTGCTGGCAAGCTTTTGGGGAGCTCTACACTCCAACCGTCCCTCCCATAGCTTGCTTGCAGATTGGAAAACCTGCTGGCAACAACTTACAGTCATATGACGACATATGCTGAAAGTGCCTTTGTCTGTTGATTGGTGCTTATACATGAGTGGTCGTTGTGATACATGCGACCCCATTTGCACCATTGCTTGTTGATGTGCACATATACAGTTATTTTGAGGTCATCTTATTACAACATTTTAACCTTTTCATCAAAGCACAAATATATTCATCTGAAATGGTCATACAGCAAGAGTATGTACTTGAGTTCTCCAAAAATGAGTAAACACAATGACAAAGATTGTTTAAATAAGTGTAAACAGGGCTACGGCAAAGGGCCCAAAGATAATTGATAAACAACAGTAACCCGCGCCGTTCATCTACAATATTGATACCTAATCCTAAAGAATGACATTATTAAATAGAAGTCGATGCCTAAGGATATATAAAAAGAAATAGTTTACCAACCAGAAAAATCTCTTGGATCAAATACGAAAAGAAAATGATTGCTCAAAAAAAAAACTAGATAATGGTTAGGAAAATGAGTAAGCGTAATATAGCCAGTTTCTAGTTAACAAATATGATATACCATAGAGATAACACTTAGCAAAGGGGGTATTGATGGGTTAGCTGAAATAATTATGAAAAATGGCGATAAAAATGTTCTATAAATATGCAGAAAGAGGAAATAACTAATCAAAAGAACATGGTATTTAGAAATTAATTCCGATGTAGACAACATGCATATGCATACATATTCTTTGCTTTGTTTTCTAGAGCCTCAGCTAAATAATAAAACAAATCAGTGTAAAAACAATAAATATGTAAGGTCCTGCAATGGGTTACTAACTTCACCATTTGATGACACATAATGAGGAAAAATGAAACTCAAAGCAGGATTTAGAATTGTGAAAGATATTACACCAGTTAAACAAAAGATAAAACATAGCATATCTCTTTGCTTTCTTAATTTTTTCAACTAAACATGGTATATCCTATGTGTCACCAGCTGTCTATTATCAGGAAAAAGTATGAATTGGTGGAGAATTTTCCTTCTACCATACATATTATTGTCTCCACTCGCACTGGTTGCCAAAATTCTTGAAGCTCTAATCCATCAATCAATATTTATAACTTAGATAATTGTAGGTCTAGTGCCATGGAAGTGTTCCTATTGATTAATCTAAGGTCACAATTGTTAGGTGGAAGTTATGTATACCTTAAACACTGATGGCCATAATTCAAAAGTTTTGGGAAGCTGGCTGTAACAGAACCGACCAAATTATAAGAGCACAAGTACAAAAACAAGCACCGAAGCGCTCAAATTTTCGAACTTGAGCCCATATAATCCCGGTAGTCAATCGAAACCACGAAGGATTTCAAACCAACTCGCTTACAACCAGGATCGCATCATTCAACATACAACATCATACGTTACATTTCACAAGTAGTTCCGAAATAAGTTTACACCACGGAGTAGCAAATATTACAAACCAAGTTTGAAAGTAGCGGAAGCATAACACACACACTAGTTAATTAAATACTGCCAGTCCGGATGATCGACAACCCGCAAAAGCATGAGGAAAGTACATAAAGACGACCACGCCCTTGTGATCTAGTCATCATCACCCGCAGGGTGGAGACACGTCTTGCAGAATCCCTGATAAAGCATGTCATCTGCAACAGGAGGGAATAAACCCTGAGTACTGGAATGTACTCAGCTAGACTTACCCGTCGAAAACCAGAAATAAGATAACACCAAGGATTATGCAAGGCTTACACAAGAGGCTAGCTGACATAACATTTTGCATAAAGACATAAGTAATTGAAACTCTTATAACCTGTACTAGCAGTTATTTTTTAGCATTTACCTGTCATCTATCTTAGCACCTGTACTACACATACACTTGATTATAATCAAACAACATGATTATTATATCCATAGCAGGTATATCATTATGGCAACATTGTATCATTCCCTTAACCACCAGTTCATTTAATGAGTTCTACGTTGCCGCTGCTCAAGTCAAGTGCTCACTAACCGGGAGCGACGGCGATTCGAATCGAATTCCTATCCAGCTGGAGGGGTATTTCTAACACTCACCGAGTCACGCCTGGCGAAGGCTGCTCAGGTCATCTTTTGTACAGTTCAGGAATCGCGGGCCCGAATAATGTCGCGTCCCCAAGGGCGACACTCTGCCAGGTGATAGGGACTCTAACCCCCCCTTGGTCTCACGCCAATGTCCCCAAGCACATCCTTTCTCTCCTCCAAGATGCAACCTACCATTCGATTCCCGGCCTGAACCATACTACTCGACTTCGCGGTCGGAACGACTTATCCGGCCAACTAAGTGTTAGACTGCGTTCAACATGACTCAAGGACGTACAGCGAATCGGTCCTTAAACGACTCAGACGGGCATAGCTCCACACCCAAGACGTGAAGTGTCTTGCGGCTGTACTATCGAACTCCCGCCCGGTCTCAATTTCATTTTAAGGCATGGTTCCATCCACGATAGCCATAAAGCCACTCGTGACTCCTTCCTACATCTCGCGGATGACCGGAAATCACCCGACTTCTACCGAACTAAGCAGGGCTAAGCATTGACACGTGCCTAAACCTAATATAGGATTAAGTACGATATCTGGACAAGGACAGGTATAATGCAACAAGTGTTTTCATATAACTCCTACAACTTAATGCAGTAAACAATTAAAAGTACTCAAGATTAATTTATAAAACAGTAGGTTCAGCATGCACCGGGGCTTGCCTTTCAGAAAAGTTGAAGGCCGGTGGTCAGGGCACTCCGGCAAATCTTCAGCGGCGTCTCCTTCGCCTGCTGGATCCTCGGGCTCCTGCTGCTCCTGGTTCTCCTCCGGAATTACCGGCTCGAATTCGAGGAGAGTTACTCCCTCCGGTACACCTATTGCATGAATGCACAATAAATACCATGGATGCATAAATGGGCGCAATATGCTCGGAATGAAATGCATTTCAGAAATAAAATACTCTACTCAAGTTATTTTATTAGTACGTGCAAATCTCTTCTCCGGTGGAGAAGTACTTACCTAATCTACCCAACCTAAGATATAGTTGTTCCTCTTCGGTTAAGGCCCTAACACCTAACAATTACAAAAGTAGCATGTCTTAGGATATCACACCAAATCAATCAGCAAAACACCACAGTAAACATTCTGGACAGCAGCTACTTGTTTTTATCACAACTGGAGATTTACAATTCCAAAAGGTATGATCTAAGACAATCTGGAAAGCCTAAGAAATGCACTACAATTCATTTTCAGACCTCAACTCCAAACTCCTAAGTTTTCCATGTCAAACTTCACAAGTTCCAGAATCTGTCCTCTCAAAACAGAGAGTAGCAGATTTTGAACTGCCACTTTAAACAATAGTAACTCTCAAACTACTAAGCCAAATGCTTCCAAATTTTGACACAAGCTAGTTCATCAAGTTTACTCCTACTTTGGTATTTACAAGTTTTCCATCAACCAATTTTATCAAAGCCAAATTTAGAATTACTACTAGCTGTCCAGAAAACCTAAAATTATAAAGGTTAAATATTTATTGATGTGACAAACATTCTCTAAGACCAAACTAATACTACTACAAGTTCACAAATGTCACAAAAACACCAGAAAGTAAGGTGTGCCCACCTAGAATATTTATTTAAACTCATTTCTTAATTTACTTAAGTAATTAAGTGGAATTTCAAACATATATGTAAACTGCTCCTAAAATTCCACAAAAATTACAGGGGACTCTCTGACCCAAAAAGAGACTACTGTAAAATTTTGAACTCAATTTATTCACAGAAACTCTCTGAACAAAATTCCCAAGTCCAAAAGGCTTATTTTTGGATAAATAACAAAGCAGAGTAAAAAGTGTCAAACAACAGATTTCTTAATTTTTCTGGACACTCTAGGGTACCAAGACATTCTCCAAAAAGTTATATGAACATTGCACATGTAGAAAACTTACAACAATTCATTTAAGTATTTCCTAGAATAACAAGATAGCATTATAACTTGGAAATTACTTAAGCACTGATGCCCAAATTTTTACCAGAGCTAGGGCTAGCATAGAGTAACCTACCCACCAAATTTCATGATTTATGGAACACTACAGCTCAAGTTATAAATTTAACAAATTTGCAAGCATTCCAAAACACATTTAAAGGATCTATTAAATTTTCCTAGAAATTAAGCATCACATTTCAGATTTATATTTTTCTAAAATACTACACATCATGTAGACCCTAACAAAATTTATCTCATAATTTTTGGGCAAGTAAAACCCTAGATCTTCATTTTTCCAAATCTTACTTAAAACTGTGACAAAATAAAGAAATGAAATAAATCCCATTTGAAACTGGGCCGGCCCGGCTTGCTAGCGCGGCCCAGCCAACGCGCGGCCTGCCTCGGCGCCCGCCCGCGCGCGCGGCGCTGACAGTGCAGGCCCGCAGGCCAGAGAGAGAGAGCGAAAGGGGGAAGACGGCCGCGACTCCGGCGAGCTCAAGCTCGCCGACGACGGCGCCTCCGGCGACGAAAGGAGCACCAACGGCTTCCCCGTGACTTCCCGCATCGACCAAACCTAGATTTGCTGAACCTATCCCACCCTAGCTACGACGGCCATGGCGACCGCGGCTCGGAGGCGGCACCCGGTGGTGGTCCGGCGAGCTCCGGGGGTTAGGGACCTAAGTGAGGTGTGCTACGGCTTCCTGAAGACATGGCGGACCTCTCCGTGCCACGGAAAAAGGACGGAGGTGGAGCGAGTGCCGCTGGCCGCGTGAGCACCGCACCGGCGGCCATGGCGCGGCGGCGCACGACGGTGTTCCGACGTGTACCGGCCATCCCATCTGGTAACGTCATCACCTAGGCTTCTCTACCCGACCCGGAACCCAAAACATGTACTAGTGAGAATGGAGGATGACCGTAGGGAGCTGGCCACGGTGAGCCGCCGCGCGGACAGTGCGCCGGCGAGGACTCACGGTGGCGGAAACCGAAATTCGCCCTCACCTCTACACAATCCGGTCAAGCAACGGTTGGAGGAGGTGGAGGGGATGCTGGTGGAGCGGTGGACGGGATTTGGAGGACGGTGGTGCGACGGTGAGCTTGCACAAGCACGGGGCGGGCTGCGGCGGCAATGGCGCCTCCGTTTTCCGCCTCGGTGAACCCGGCCAGAGCGAGAGTGAAGGAGAGAAGAGTGAGCGCGAGTGTGGGGGTGGAGGTGTCGGCCCCGACTTCACGACCGCGCGTGTGCTTGCGACGTGGAGGCGATGGCAGGGCGCGAGCGCCACGCGGCCACCGGGCTCTGCCCGAGCGCCACGGCGTGGTCAGCTGTCCGACTGAATGGCGATGTCGACTGACCGATGAGGCCGAACGGTGACTGTCAGTGCAAGTTTGACGCTGATTATCTTCCAACACAGCTCGATTTGGTCCAAGATGACAACATCAAATTTGTAGAGCTATGTGAGGGCAACAAGTTTGTCAATTGGAGTTTGGGCTGGTTCAGCCTGGATTTGAAACTACAGAGCTCCAAAGTGGTGCACTTAGAAACTGAAACCTAGTTTCAGTCACTAAGCCGACTGAAACCCTATTTTCACGACACAAAATCTCCTAAACTATTGAGAACCAGGTGATGGTGATATTGACAATGTTGTAGAGCTATGTGTGGACAACAACTTTGTCAATTGGCTCCAGGACTGGTTTGGCCTAGTTTGTGAGTTACAAGTTGCTAAAGTGAGGTACAGTGAAACTGAAAAGTCCAATTTCCAGACTTAGAATTTTTCTAAGTGTTGATCACCACTCAAGCTGACTTGTGGGCCATTTTTGAGCATGCTCTGGTCATTTTCATGAGATGGCCATATTAGAACTTTTGTTCCTCATGAAATTCTCTACAACTTTACTTAAGGGTGCTCTTCCATGCAAGGTCTCTAAATTAGACTTTTTAATTGGTCAAACTAGAGCCTTCTAGGGTCAAATGGTGGTCAAACTTCTCTTGGAGGGCAAATTTGTAATTTTGGTCAACATGAACCTTGTTGCAAATGTTACCCTAAGTATAACTAAGGTGTTGTAGGTCATGATTGGCTACCTTACCTTTTTGTTACACCAACTATCAAATACTTCATGAAATAAATCAAACAACCCTAGAATAATCACATGTGTTGCATCACATAAAATAACAAACATGAATGATGCATGCTTATGCTTATGTCATACAAATGCAATGCAATTAAGGACTAAACACTTGAAGTGTTACAGCCCTCCCCCCTTATAAAAATCTCGTCCCGAGATTTGGAAAGCGTACCATTTTTCATAGAATTCTTTATAACCATCCCGCAAATAATCCTCCCGTTCCCACGTAGCATCACTCTCACTTCCCTGATTGCTCCACATCACTTTGTACCACTTAACCACTTTACTTATAGTTACTCGTTCCTGAGTATCGATCACTCGAACTGGCTTTTCTTCATAGGTTAGGTCGGATTCCAGCCTGATATCACCTAAAGGAACTTGTTCCTCAGGAACTCGAAGACACTTTTTAAGCTGAGATACATGGAAAACGTTGAATATGGCTCTCATCTCAGGAGGCAACTGGATTTTGTACGCAACAGCTCCACTCTTGCCTATGATCTGGAAAGGACCCACGTATCTTGGTGCAAGTTTCCGCTTAACACCAAAACGTTGGACACTCTTCATTGGAGAAACTTTCAAATAAACGAAGTCTCCAACTTCAAATTCGAGTGGTTTTCTACGACGATCCGCATAGCTTTTCTGTCTCGCTTGTGCTGCAGCCATGTGTTTCTGGATGGTACGGACTTGTTCCTCGGCTTCCTGGACAAAATCAATGCCATAATACCTTCTTTCACCAGCTTCTACCCAGTTTAGTGGAGTTCTACACTTACGACCGTACAAAGCTTCGAATGGAGCCATCTTAATACTCTCTTGATAACTATTATTGTACGAGAATTCGGCTAAAGGTAACCATTTTCCCAAGAACCCTTGGATGAAATGACGCATGCTCGCAACAGATCTTCCAAGATTTGGTTAACTCGTTCTGTCTGACCCGATGTCTGGGGGTGATAAGCAGAGCTTCTCACTAACTTGGTTCCCAGAAGGTGATGCAAATGCTCCCAAAAGCGAGCAGTGAACTGGGGACCACGGTCAGAAACGATAGTACGAGGTATCCCATGAAGCCGGACTATCTGATTGAAGTACAACTCAGCATAGTCAGTGGGACGATAGTCCACTCTCACTAGAATGAAGTGAGCTGATTTGGTCAAACGATCAACAATT
The DNA here is from genome assembly GCA_038087645.1 of Saccharum hybrid cultivar R570. NCBI lineage: Eukaryota > Viridiplantae > Streptophyta > Magnoliopsida > Poales > Poaceae > Saccharum > Saccharum hybrid cultivar. The sequence goes on from JAQSUU010000100.1 coordinate 3,629,063, forward strand.
ACCCAAATAGAGTTATGATTTTTGACAGTAGGAGGAAGTCCGACAATGAAATCCATACTTATCTCTTCCCATTTCCAGCCTGGAATGGAAAGTGGCTGAAGTAGCCCAGCTTTCATGTGCACAGCTTTAACTCTGCAACAGGTGTCACATCTAGCAACATATGCATCTATCTCTTTCCGCATCTTGGTCCACCAATAAAGTGCCTTCAAATCATAATACATCTTATTACTACCAGGATGGATGGACAACTTAGACGAATGTGCTTCGGACAGGATCTGATCTCTAATCTCTCGGTCCTTAGGTACCACTAACCTATCCTTAAACCACAGCACACCTTCGTCATCTAACCTGAAGTGCTTAGTCTCTCCTTCATTCATCTTCCGTTTTATGTGAAAGATACCCGGATCAGTCTTTTGGAGCTCAATGATTCTATTTCTGAGAGTACCACTGACAGTGATGTTGTACAAGACTACCGGATGTAACAGGCGAGATCGGTAAAAATCAGTTTCAATTAAGGAATGGCAATGAGACTTACGGCTTAAAGCGTCCGCAACCACATTTGCCTTGCCTGGGTGATAGTGTACTTGAAGATTATAATCTTTAATCAACTCGAGCCATCTTCTCTGACGCATATTTAGCTCGGGTTGGGTGAAGATGTATTTGAGGCTTTTGTGGTCTGTATAGATATTGCAGACATTGCCCAGCAGATAATGCCGCCATACTTTCAAAGCATGAACAACTGCAGCCAGTTCTAAGTCATGCGTTGGATAATTCACCTCATGCTTCCGAAGTTGCCGCGAGGTATATGCAATTACTCGGCCTTCCTGCATCAAAACGCCTCCCAAACCTATGCCTGAGGCATCACAATAAACATCAAATGGTTTCTCGATATTCGGTTGTGCCAAAACCGGAGCCGAGGTTAGGAGGGTTCGCAGTTGGTGAAAAGTCGCATCACACTCAGGAGTCCAGACAAACCTGGTGTCTTTTTGCAACAACCGAGTCATGGGTTTGGCTATTTTTGAGAAATTCGGGATGAAGCGACGATAATAGCCAGCCAACCCAAGGAAACTCCGGACCTCGTGAACCGAGATAGGAGCCTTCCAGTTCAGTACTTCCTGTACCTTGGCGGGGTCCACCATAATTCCTCCATCGGACAACACATGCCCAAGGAAAGGTACTTCTCGAAGCCAGAATTCGCACTTACTGAACTTTGCATATAGTTGATGTTCACGCAGTCTTGTGAGGACTATACGCAGATGTTCAGCGTGATCCTCCTCATTCACAGAATATACCAGGATGTCATCAATAAATACCACCACAAACTTGTCCAATTCAGGCATAAACACCGAATTCATCAAGTACATGAAGTGTGCGGGGGCATTTGTCAAGCCGAAGGACATAACAAGATACTCATAAAGACCGTATCTGGTAGAAAAGGCTGTCTTTGGAACATCTTCAGGGCGGATTTTAATTTGATGGTAGCCTGATCTTAGATCGATCTTAGAGAAAACTTTAGCTTTAGACAACTAATCGAACAAGATGTCGATTCGAGGTAGAGGGTACTTATTTTTGACAGTGACTGCATTGAGAGGTCTATAATCTATGCACATCCGCAACGACTGATCCTTCTTCTTTACAAAGATAGCAGGACATCCCCACGGCGATGAACTAGGGCGAATCAACCCCTTCTTCAAAAGTTCATTCAATTGCACCTTAAGTTCAGCTAACTCATTTGGAGGCATCCTATAGGGTCTCCTAGAGATGGGTGCGGTGTCAGGCAACAACTCGATTTTAAACTCCACATCCCGATCCGGAGGGAGTCCCGGCAATTCATCGGGAAAAACGTCCAGAAATTCATTTACTACGAAAATTTCAGCCAACGCCTTTGCTTGCACAACATGAATTTCCCCCGACAATTCAACCTTTCTGGGAAGTTGTACTAGAAAACCCTTTTGATCTGTAGGATCTCTGAGCATAACTACCCGAGCGGATGTGTCAATGAGTACCCCATTCTGACTCATCCAATTCATGCCCAAGATAACATCTATGTCTAAACCAGGTAAAACCAATAGGGCAAGCGAATAACTTCGCCCTTCTATCTCAAACTTAAGGTTCCCCACTACTTTGTTTGTGGAAATATTCCCACTTGCAGCACTAATACAATAACCCACACCTTCAACAGTATGCAACTTGTGTGCAAATTTAGATGCAAACTTAGGACTGATAAAGGAATGCGAAGCACCTGAATCAAAAAGTACCACTACGGGGTGTTGGTCAACTAGAAACTTACCAGCGGTGACCACCTCACCAGATGGAATTTCCTCAATGCTGTTATAATGGGTGTGTCCCTGACGACTACCTTGATTGACATTTTTCTTAGGGTACGGACAGTTCCGGGCCCAATGACCTGGCTTGTTGCAATTCCAGCAAGGCATATTGCTAGGAGGAACACTAGAGCTGCTCTGTCCAGAAGTCCCCTTTGGCAGAGCGACGGTATAAGCCTTACGGAACCCCGTTTTTGCAGCAGGCTTCTTCTGCGGCGGACGGAACTTTGTATTCTGAGCAGGTGGGCGAGGGGAAGACCTCGGTGCCGCTGAGGCCCTTGACTGAGAAGCACTTGCCTCAAGGGCCCTTTTACGGCTCTTAGAGACAGAATAAATAGTATTGTTGTTCTCCTGGGTCAAAGCATCGCTGATGAAATCATTGAAAGTAGTACATTTGCTAGTGCCCATAGTTTTCATCAGTTTTGGGCCGAGGCCTCTTTTGAAGCTAGCAATCTTTTTGGCATCGGTATCCACAAACTCTATGGCATACCTTGCCAGGTTGTTGAAGGACTGCAAGTATTCAGTCAGACTTTTGTTTCCTTACGACAGCCTCATAAACTCTGTGTGCTTGATTGCCATAAGACCGGGAGGGATATAATTTCCCCGGAATGCTGCCTTAAACTGATCCCAAGCAATCGGGACATTGGCAGGCAGTGTGGAACGATAGTGGCTCCACCAAATGCCCGCCGGACCATGCAACTGATGGGAAGCATACTCAGTTTTCAGCTCATCAGTTAGGCGTAGCAGACGAAACTTTTGTTCAATGGTATTCAACCACTCGTCAGCCTGCAGTGGTTCTTCCGCTTCCTTGAAGAGCGGGGGCTTTGTATCCAGAAAGTCCTTGAAATCGCTGTACTGATTTGGCTCTGGGCCCTGGCGGCCATGATGAGCCTCTCGATTAGCCAGTTGGCGCATGGCGTCAGCCAACATACGCTGCCCCTCAACCACTGATTGCATCAACTCGGCCGGAGTAGGTGGTGGCGGAGGGGGCGGCTGTTCCTCCTCCTCATTTCCACGACCCCGGCGTAGATTGTACGACATCTGCAAAATGCATAGCCAATGAGCACTGACGATGTGGGAAATTTGTAGATGAATTATTGTGAAATGTCAATCTGACTGTATGAATAGATTTCTCATAATAATTAAGGCACAATAATTCATCACAACCGCACAATCCATTCTAGCGCATCATTTGACGAGATCATACTTGGTAATCCAACAAGATGCTCTTTGTTAAAGGCTCACTCACAGGGAGCACAACGGTTACCGGACCGTTTACGTTGCTATCTACGTGATTTTTGACCTTTTTCACGGTACTTGGATTCGATCTCAAGATTTTTAGTTGACTGTGAAAGGCTACTTCAAACTGACCACAAAGAGACTCCTCAATGAAGAGTTCCATGGTGGATCATGACTAGCCACCTCGATACCTGCGCGTGCCAAGCAGCACAGCCTTATGTCGCGCGCCATAGGAGGCCCTCGGTTTCGTCGCGGCACCGAAGGGTGCTAATCGTGACACCATCATCGAACGCAACATAATAAGACATCAAGTTGTGATTGAAATTAACAGGTTCAAACTACATTCAGGAAACATACGGTTCAACCTTACATCCCAAAGTCAAGTTATTACAAGGCCTCACTCCTTCACAGGGAGGGCACAAAAGACGATCCTAACATTATAGGCACGTGATGACTACTCTAAGCATCATCCTCCGAGTCAGTGTCAAGGATCTCCCCGCCGTCCTCATCACTGACAGGCTCTAACTCCTCGTCTTCTTCTTCTTCTTCTTCTGGCTCTTCCTCTGGTGCTTCTGCAGGTGGGGCATCCTGTGGTCCATCAACCTCCACTTCATCATCATCCTCAGCCATGAAGATTCCCGAACCCATGTCCTCATCTACATTGTTGTTTCTATGCAGCACGGGATTAAGCTTGTTGTTCAGGCGGTGCACTTCTTCATGAAGATTATCATTGTATTCTTCAGCGTTCTCCAACTGTTGCTCGAGCTCAAACTGACGAGCTCTCAGAACGTTCTCCTCGTGCTAGGCTTCATCTCTTTGTTCCATCACACGGACCAACATGCGTTGACAGTTGCGATTTGCCACTGTCAACCTCTGGACTGCAAGCGTTTCTTGATCACGATCATGAATCACTTGTTCCAGTTGTTGTCGTGCTGCATTCCTGGCAGCAGTCACTTCAGCCAACTCTGCCCTCAGCCTTTCCACCTTAGTAGGCTCAGGGCGGGGCTCACGTGGAGCGAGCTGGTGACGCGGTGTCCTACCCCTAGTGGACTTACGAGCGGTCCTCTTGGTACGTGCCATCTATAGCAACAAGATAAGATACGACTTAAAGTGAGGATCATTTAGGGGATACGAAATTTACTTTAGTCGGGAGTACTGAAAATTTTTAAGGAGGGAGTAAATGATATGTATGATATAATTAAACATGATGCATGCACGTTTCGTACGCCCTCTCACCTTAGTAGAAACCTAAAGTTCTAACGCTAGGCGGTGGCATACATACGTTCTCTCATATAAGCGAAACTATCGGTCTACTCGTTACGCTGTTAGTGTACCTGCAGAAAACCTCATTTCAGCCCAACAGTTTCCCAATATAAGCACACAAGAAAGCAGTAATTTAAATACTTTCCATATACACATCCCCCGATGTATATACTTCAGTATCAAAGCTACCCGATATAAAGGTTCCCACAATTAAGTGCTTACGTAATTACATGGTTTAAACATGTAAGTATGCAAGTCACCAAAACTACTCTCCCCTAGATCGCCGGTTGGACGATCATGCTCTCACAACTCACACTTACCAGAGCGTCGAGGCAATTGATCCATACATTACCACCCAAGTGGATGGCATCCATACAATATCACGCCGTATGGACGACGAAACAAAAACAAACAAGGCCCCCAAGTTAGTCTTTATAATAAGCCACCTAAGAGTCCTTATTTGGGCTAAGGGATGTGATCACTGGCATACCTAAAAAAATAATTTTTTAGTGTTTTAACCCTTTTTCATAATCAAATATTTTTGTTTTTAAATACTCGTATGATGTTTTTAATGTTGAATTATGCTCCGGTACCAGCTGTAACAGAACCGACCAAATTATAAGAGCACAAGTACAAAAACAAGCACCGAAGCGCTCAAATTTTCGAACTTGAGCCCATATAATCCCGGTAGTCAATCGAAACCACGAAGGATTTCAAACCAACTCGCTTACAACCAGGATCGCATCATTCAACATACAACATCATACGTTACATTTCACAAGTAGTTCCGAAATAAGTTTACACCACGGAGTAGCAAATATTACAAACCAAGTATGAAAGTAGCGGAAGCATAACACACACACTAGTTAATTAAATACTGCCAGTCCGGATGATCGACAACCCGCAAAAGCATGAGGAAAGTACATAAAGACGACCACGCCCTTGTGATCTAGTCATCATCACCCGCAGGGTGGAGACACGTCTTGCAGAATCCCTGATAAAGCATGTCATCTGCAACAGGAGGGAATAAACCCTGAGTACTGGAATGTACTCAGCTAGACTTACCCGTCGAAAACCAGAAATAAGATAACACCAAGGATTATGCAAGGCTTACACAAGAGGCTAGCTGACATAACATTTTGCATAAAGGCATAAGTAATTGAAACTCTTATAACCTGTACTAGCAGTTATTTTTTAGCATTTACCTGTCATCTATCTTAGCACCTGTACTACACATACACTTGATTATAATCAAACAACATGATTATTATATCCATAGCAGGTATATCATTATGGCAACATTGTATCATTCCCTTAACCACCAGTTCATTTAATGAGTTCTACGTTGCCGCTGCTCAAGTCAAGTGCTCACTAACCGGGAGCGACGGCGATTCGAATCGAATTCCTATCCAGCTGGAGGGGTATTTCTAACACTCACCGAGTCACGCCTGGCGAAGGCTGCTCAGGTCATCTTTTGTACAGTTCAGGAATCGCGGGCCCGAATAATGTCGCGTCCCCAAGGGCGACACTCTGCCAGGTGATAGGGACTCTAACCCCCCCTTGGTCTCACGCCAATGTCCCCAAGCACATCCTTTCTCTCCTCCAAGATGCAACCTACCATTCGATTCCCGGCCTGAACCATACTACTCGACTTCGCGGTCGGAACGACTTATCCGGCCAACTAAGTGTTAGACTGCGTTCAACATGACTCAAGGACGTACAGCGAATCGGTCCTTAAACGACTCAGACGGGCATAGCTCCACACCCAAGACGTGAAGTGTCTTGCGGCTGTACTATCGAACTCCCGCCCGGTCTCAATTTCATTTTAAGGCATGGTTCCATCCACGATAGCCATAAAGCCACTCGTGACTCCTTCCTACATCTCGCGGATGACCGGAAATCACCCGACTTCTACCGAACTAAGCAGGGCTAAGCATTGACACGTGCCTAAACCTAATATAGGATTAAGTACGATATCTGGACAAGGACAGGTATAATGCAACAAGTGTTTTCATATAACTCCTACAACTTAATGCAGTAAACAATTAAAAGTACTCAAGATTAATTTATAAAACAGTAGGTTCAGCATGCACCGGGGCTTGCCTTTCAGAAAAGTTGAAGGCCGGTGGTCAGGGCACTCCGGCAAATCTTCAGCGGCGTCTCCTTCGCCTGCTGGATCCTCGGGCTCCTGCTGCTCCTGGTTCTCCTCCGGAATTACCGGCTCGAATTCGAGGAGAGTTACTCCCTCCGGTACACCTATTGCATGAATGCACAATAAATACCATGGATGCATAAATGGGCGCAATATGCTCGGAATGAAATGCATTTCAGAAATAAAATACTCTACTCAAGTTATTTTATTAGTACGTGCAAATCTCTTCTCCGGTGGAGAAGTACTTACCTAATCTACCCAACCTAAGATATAGTTGTTCCTCTTTGGTTAAGGCCCTAACACCTAACAATTACAAAAGTAGCATGTCTTAGGATATCACACCAAATCAATCAGCAAAACACCACAGTAAACATTCTGGACAGCAGCTACTTGTTTTTATCACAACTGGAGATTTACAATTCCAAAAGGTATGATCTAAGACAATCTGGAAAGCCTAAGAAATGCACTACAATTCATTTTCAGACCTCAACTCCAAACTCCTAAGTTTTCCATGTCAAACTTCACAAGTTCCAGAATCTGTCCTCTCAAAACAGAGAGTAGCAGATTTTGAACTGCCACTTTAAACAATAGTAACTCTCAAACTACTAAGCCAAATGCTTCCAAATTTTGACACAAGCTAGTTCATCAAGTTTACTCCTACTTTGGTATTTACAAGTTTTCCATCAACCAATTTTATCAAAGCCAAATTTAGAATTACTACTAGCTGTCCAGAAAACCTAAAATTATAAAGGTTAAATATTTATTGATGTGACAAACATTCTCTAAGACCAAACTAATACTACTACAAGTTCACAAATGTCACAAAAACACCAGAAAGTAAGGTGTGCCCACCTAGAATATTTATTTAAACTCATTTCTTAATTTACTTAAGTAATTAAGTGGAATTTCAAACATATATGTAAACTGCTCCTAAAATTCCACAAAAATTACAGGGGACTCTCTGACCCAAAAAGAGACTACTGTAAAATTTTGAACTCAATTTATTCACAGAAACTCTCTGAACAAAATTCCCAAGTCCAAAAGGCTTATTTTTGGATAAATAACAAAGCAGAGTAAAAAGTGTCAAACAACAGATTTCTTAATTTTTCTGGACACTCTAGGGTACCAAGACATTCTCCAAAAAGTTATATGAACATTGCACATGTAGAAAACTTACAACAATTCATTTAAGTATTTCCTAGAATAACAAGATAGCATTATAACTTGGAAATTACTTAAGCACTGATGCCCAAATTTTTACCAGAGCTAGGGCTAGCATAGAGTAACCTACCCACCAAATTTCATGATTTATGGAACACTACAGCTCAAGTTATAAATTTAACAAATTTGCAAGCATTCCAAAACACATTTAAAGGATCTATTAAATTTTCCTAGAAATTAAGCATCACATTTCAGATTTATATTTTTCTAAAATACTACACATCATGTAGACCCTAACAAAATTTATCTCATAATTTTTGGGCAAGTAAAACCCTAGATCTTCATTTTTCCAAATCTTACTTAAAACTGTGACAAAATAAAGAAATGAAATAAATCCCATTTGAAACTGGGCCGGCCCGGCTTGCTAGCGCGGCCCAGCCAACGCGCGGCCTGCCTCGGCGCCCGCCCGCGCGCGCGGCGCTGACAGTGCAGGCCCGCAGGCCAGAGAGAGAGAGCGAAAGGGGGAAGACGGCCGCGACTCCGGCGAGCTCAAGCTCGCCGACGACGGCGCCTCCGGCGACGAAAGGAGCACCAACGGCTTCCCCGTGACTTCCCGCATCGACCAAACCTAGATTTGCTGAACCTATCCCACCCTAGCTACGACGGCCATGGCGACCGCGGCTCGGAGGCGGCACCCGGTGGTGGTCCGGCGAGCTCCGGGGGTTAGGGACCTAAGTGAGGTGTGCTACGGCTTCCTGAAGACATGGCGGACCTCTCCGTGCCACGGAAAAAGGACGGAGGTGGAGCGAGTGCCGCTGGCCGCGTGAGCACCGCACCGGCGGCCATGGCGCGGCGGCGCACGACGGTGTTCCGACGTGTACCGGCCATCCCATCTGGTAACGTCATCACCTAGGCTTCTCTACCCGACCCGGAACCCAAAACATGTACTAGTGAGAATGGAGGATGACCGTAGGGAGCTGGCCACGGTGAGCCGCCGCGCGGACAGTGCGCCGGCGAGGACTCACGGTGGCGGAAACCGAAATTCGCCCTCACCTCTACACAATCCGGTCAAGCAACGGTTGGAGGAGGTGGAGGGGATGCTGGTGGAGCGGTGGACGGGATTTGGAGGACGGTGGTGCGACGGTGAGCTTGCACAAGCACGGGGCGGGCTGCGGCGGCAATGGCGCCTCCGTTTTCCGCCTCGGTGAACCCGGCCAGAGCGAGAGTGAAGGAGAGAAGAGTGAGCGCGAGTGTGGGGGTGGAGGTGTCGGCCCCGACTTCACGACCGCGCGTGTGCTTGCGACGTGGAGGCGATGGCAGGGCGCGAGCGCCACGCGGCCACCGGGCTCTGCCCGAGCGCCACGGCGTGGTCAGCTGTCCGACTGAATGGCGATGTCGACTGACCGATGAGGCCGAACGGTGACTGTCAGTGCAAGTTTGACGCTGATTATCTTCCAACACAGCTCGATTTGGTCCAAGATGACAACATCAAATTTGTAGAGCTATGTGAGGGCAACAAGTTTGTCAATTGGAGTTTGGGCTGGTTCAGCCTGGATTTAAAACTACAGAGCTCCAAAGTGGTGCACTTAGAAACTGAAACCTAGTTTCAGTCACTAAGCCGACTGAAACCCTATTTTCACGACACAAAATCTCCTAAACTATTGAGAACCAGGTGATGGTGATATTGACAATGTTGTAGAGCTATGTGTGGACAACAACTTTGTCAATTGGCTCCAGGACTGGTTTGGCCTAGTTTGTGAGTTACAAGTTGCTAAAGTGAGGTACAGTGAAACTGAAAAGTCCAATTTCCAGACTTAGAATTTTTCTAAGTGTTGATCACCACTCAAGCTGACTTGTGGGCCATTTTTGAGCATGCTCTGGTCATTTTCATGAGATGGTCATATTAGAACTTTTGTTCCTCATGAAATTCTCTACAACTTTACTTAAGGGTGCTCTTCCATGCAAGGTCTCTAAATTAGACTTTTTAATTGGTCAAACTAGAGCCTTCTAGGGTCAAATGGTGGTCAAACTTCTCTTGGAGGGCAAATTTGTAATTTTGGTCAACATGAACCTTGTTGCAAATGTTACCCTAAGTATAACTAAGGTGTTGTAGGTCATGATTGGCTACCTTACCTTTTTGTTACACCAACTATCAAATACTTCATGAAATAAATCAAACAACCCTAGAATAATCACATGTGTTGCATCACATAAAATAACAAACATGAATGATGCATGCTTATGCTTATGCCATGCAAATGCAATGCAATTAAGGACTAAACACTTGAAGTGTTACACTGGTGACGAGTGATGACCATTTGTTAATGGACTACGTCATCTGCAGTCCATACTGCCCTTGCATGCTTGTCCAACAGTCAACCAGCCAACAAAATAGACGTGGCGTGAAGATTATATCATACATACAAAAGTGTAACTGATCGGGTACAAAAATGCAAGCTCTCACCATGAACTGTAACATGAAAATAAACCACATCCATTAATCATGATTCTGGGATACTAGCAATGCCAGTTTCACAAAGAACATCACCCGCTGTTTGCATCCCATTAATCAAACAGATGATAAATCTTCATATGTTGATCCCAGGGAGGGGAAGGGGTGATTTACCCTAGGTACACCGCCAGTAAAAGATGCAGCCTAACTAATCCAGTCACTGATACATGATGCATCGGCATGTTGTAAGGGCCAGCTACAGATTTATCTCATTGTTAGAAATTTTGCATGTCTCTGTGATATGTTTATTAAGAAATTTGGGCAACAAAGAACTCATAATATTTTCAAAAATGGATAAAACAGGCAGTACAATATCTCCTTATCCTAAGAGTCACAAATATGAGGAGAAAATATATTATAGACATAAGCATCAAACATAAAACCTCATTTGTAACTAATAAATTTGCTGTCTCTAGTTCCAGTGATATTGCAAGAAATTAGACATAGCAAGACTGCCAACACCGCAACTGAAGTATTGTGTGTTGTACTGGTATAACCAGCTGTCCCAGAAACTCTTCAGTCTAACGCTCAGCTAGACGATGTGTTCCAGCTGCAAAATTTCCGAGTCTGTCCATAAAACAGAAAACATTTTTTTCTTAGAATCACCAAATAGAGCATGAGAAGTCAACAAAGTAGAAAGGTATTGAGATGAAACAAACCTGCTACAGCCGTCATCTTGAAAAACTAAAGACATCTTTTGCACCCTCGTAGTTCTCAACAGTTTCAGGACTCGCTAGTCCTGTTCTTTCCTCGTATTTCTTCTCTAGGTTCTTTTTTTTGGGGTAAAAAAAGGGAAGTAATAAGGAAAGAGCTATAAGTTAATGTACCACAATTTGTAAAATAAATATTAATTTATGGTTATACGAAAGGCAACTTAAGCTTGTGTCATTAAAATGGATGAGGTATACATGCAGACTAGGAATCTTCTGAGTATTAATGTTGAAGGTTCAAAATCATGCATTTTACAGCCAAGGGGAATGATATATGCTAAAAATGTAAATTAGAACCCACAATGATAACAGCTAATACAGAATTAAAAAAAATCAACTTAAATGCACTCAAAACCACTGCTAACCTTCAGTTCCTCACGTACGGTTTCAAGAACATCCATTGTCATTCTATCAAAGAAAAGAATCCCCTGCAAATCCCAAACAATTATTAAGAATCATGGTGATGAGCCACGGGTCAAATATGCATAGCTTGATGACATATTCCCTTCAGTTTGTTAATCTGCAACTACAGTATTGGCCCTTGCATGCAAGTTACAACTTAAACCACTAACTTCTATCATATTAGATGTTAAAAAGCAACAGAAAAAATAAATTGCAGTAATATCAATTTTGCATGCCCAATCTAGACTTCTTTTATGTAATGATGGTTAAATCTGAAAGTACCTGACAGGAAATAACTCTAGGATGACTTAAACTTGCATCCAGAGGAAGTATGTGACAGCAAAGGAAAATTAGGATATACGAATATTACATGGATGTATTTCTTAAAAAAATGAGTAGATTGATTATGATATTAAGTGTACTTCCATAGTTCCATTTGGCGTCAACTAAAAGTTCATTGAGTTCTCATTTAAACAGAACGAACATATCCCTCCATTATGGCAATAAACAAATCATGAATCATCAGTTTGCTGTGGACCATTGCATATGCTAGAGACAAAAGGATACCCTAACTCAAAGAGTTGCTGGAAAACCAATGTGCAAGGACCTGACAATTTGCTCAGATAATGGTTAAACACATACCAGCAAATGATCAAACTCATGCTGGAAAACTCTTGCAGGTAGACCAGATAATTTTACTTTGATCTTTGCCCCTGTAACATCTTGAGCTTCAATTTTCACACTTTCTGGTCTCTGCAAGAGCACAATGGCCACAAAGTTAGCTTTGTTTATCAATTGTGCACCCTTCGGTTGGCATATGTACGGAGGCTGACAATTGGAATACAAACTTCCAAAATCACATACTAAGTTGGCATGTTAAAACCATTAACATGTGACATAATAAATCATAAATGTGACACGAATTACGCAAAATATTATTATAGTAAGCATCACACTAAGGTCAGATAAAGGACAGCTAAGGTCTTCTACAATGTATAAAGGAATTGGTATGGCAAACTATTCTTACCAACACATTGCCATATATTCCAGGAAACGATAAGCACCCTTCTTCAAACACAAGCAATCGTTTGGCGGACTTGTATACCACTGGGTTGACAAGAACAATCTCCTCTCCTTCCCCCTTCACTCCAGCAGGATTGAATACCATAAGCTGCACATTGACTCCAACTTGTGGTGCTGAGAGACCAATGCCATCGGTCCTGTACAAAAACCAACTATTTAACTGAACCAGTACAGCTTCTAATAAGTCCGGCATAGTCACATCTCAAATCACCACAGGCAGCCCTATTATTAGATGTTTTGCCCATATATGAAATATGCCCTATGCAATCGGCTTTTCATTAAATCAAGTTCTCATCTACGTAGCAACTACCCAGACGATTTTGCATTTCCTTACCCTCAATTCTATAGTCATATGGGAATTCAGTGAAAATAAGCACTAGCTGAGTAAATTATAGCATGCATCCAATGAAAGCATAGGCACTCATATTTCTTTGGAACAGCAGAAAATCGAATTGGTGCAACACATTTTGAACGTGAAAACAGAAGTAATGCAAGGCTCAGAATCCGCACACTCACTTGTACATAACGTCGAACATCTCATCTGCCAGGGCGCGGAGGTTGGCATCGAATGTGTTGATTGGCTTGTTGCGCGCGCGCAGGACGGGGTCGGGGTATTTGACTACCTCGAGTGGCGTTTCGAACCGGAGGTCAGAAGCTACACACCGTGAACAGAACATCAACGAAGTAGTAATATAATAACTAATAAGCCGAGAGAGAGCGAACGCGAAGTTGTCTAGTAGCCGGAGGGCTTGAGGTGAGGGGGAGAAGGCGGCGGCGGCTAACCCGTGGCGAAGTCTTCGGCGAGCGGGGCGGCGGCGGTGGAGGATCCTAAGCCGCGGCGTGCGCGGGCGGCGAGGGACATGGCCGGGCCGGGGCGGCGCAGGGGTAGGGGCAGCGCTTCGGAGCGCGCGGCCAGGAGAGGGCGAGAGGAGGCCACGAAGGCGCGGAGGCGCGGGCAGAGGCCAGCGGCCATGGGACTATGGGAGCGGCGCCTTCTCCCTTCGGCTTCAATTTTTTTGGGCGTCCGGCAAGAGGCGGTGAGGAGTGGCCCCGGTGAGGAGTGGCCGGAGCCGGAGGCTGGGCTGAGCGAGGACGCCGTGAGAGTAGTGATGAAAACGGATCTATATCACTGATATCGTATTTGTTTTTATATTTATGTCCGGATTCGGATTCGAATACGGATAGTATAAAAAATACCGGATAAGATATGATTGGATATCAACATCATAAATATGTGATTTAAATATTCGGATACGAATACGGTATCAGATGTTATACGGACGGATTAAAACTCCTCTAAACGGATTCGGTCTCGAATACGGTCGGGTTTCGATCCCTGCGTGGCTGCGTGAGAGGTAGGACGCGCGCTCGTGGGTCGCGGTCGTGGCTCGCGCCTGACACCTCTGATTGACGAACGATCGTCATCGGACGGCCACCGACTCGCCCCAGTGGGGCCCGGTCCCAGATTCCCAGTCGCTCGTCCTCGTCAGGCCGAAGTCCATTTTCGTTTCGTTGGGCTCTACAGATTTACAAAGGCTAATAAGATGTGGAACATGGCCAGGCCCAATATACTCCCGGAGGTGAATTTTCGTTTGTTGGGCTCTACAAATTTACAGCCCAATTAGGACACATCTCCAATTCTCCATGTTCAGTTCAACCGAACAGCTCCTCGCAGTCGCAGGTGATAGACAATACGAAAATGCTCTCGTCAGACGGTTGCGTTCACGGGTCGTCGCACCGTCCCAACGGGTCAATAGTCGTATCTTCTTATCCACTTCTCTAACCTTATCCAGCTGTCGGTATTCTCCAGAAGGCTCTCTACCGCAGCATCACAATCGTGCTCCACCACGACTGCGCTCCGGACGCGAAGCTCCATCGTCAGGCTCGAGGAAACGGAGGGCGGATCTGCTCCAGCCGCTGCCCCATCGCGCCCCCCTGGCCGGTCCGCAGCTACCCCCTGCCCGATCTGCTCTAAGGTCGTGGTGTCCCTTGGCTGGTCCACCGACGACGTGAAGCTCTACTGCCAGGCTCAAAGAAACGGAGGGCGGCTCCGCTTCGACCGCCGCGCTCTCCGACTATCACGCCGCCCTGGCCAGTCGCTTCACGCCACCGACGAGCTCTACACTGGTGAACTCTACACGTCGACGAGCCGCTATTCCCAAGCAGTAAGGAGATGTTGCGCTAAAAGCGCATGTTGCAAACATATGTTCCTGGTGTTTCAGAGGTATGTTCCATGTGTTTCGTACTGGTGTTGCAAATGTCGATCGAGATGTTGCACATGTTGCAATGGCTATGCACGTATGTTTCAAGTGTATGTTTCATCTGTATCAGACATATGTTGCAATTGTTTTCATCTGAATGTTGCATATATATGCATGTTGCAAACGTATGTTTTAAGTCTTTCAAGTGTTTCATACGTCTGTTGTGAGTGTTTTTATCTGGATGTTGCATATATTTTGCAATGGCTTCAGGCGCTTTTCTCACGTGTTTCAGACGCTTGTTTCAAGTGTTTCATCTATCTTATTTGAATGTTGCAACTGTTGGATCTGGATGTTTTAAAAGTAGATCGGGTGTTGCACATGGGATGCGTGTGGAAAGAGGCTGACGGCGCAGGTGACATCCAGGGCGTCATGGGCGATGTCCGGGGCGACGCGGTGAAGGACCGAAAATGGCGACCAGAGGAGGGGTGAATGTGAGCCTCAAATTTCTTTCGAAATATTTGGCTGTTGTCTCAATATCACCATCAAGCACAAACGAGTTCCTAAACTAAACATCCAAGTCAACTAGTGACAAGAGTAGTTTGAAACATTTCTCAAAATAGTAGGAAGCTAATGCAAAAAGCGAAACAAGATTCGGAGCTCAAACCACTAAACTGCGCGCAAAACAGAAAATCATGACCAGAGAAATAGACTGAAAATATGGCCAGAAAATCCAAGTCACAGTGAATGAGGAGCAGCCATCTTTGCAAACCGTGAATACTAGTCAAAGCAAAAGAAATAAATTACTACTCCAATGATTAGCAAATGATTGCTTGAGGTAATTCACGAATTCAAGAATGCTTCTGACCAAACAAAAATCAAAGGCTCAAGATGAGCAAGCAGCACCAGAAAGAACGAGCAATGCTAGACCAAGCGGCTGGGACAGCGAACTAGCTCCTCCTGTAGTCCAAAATGCTCACGAACAGGAACACAGGGCCTACATCCAACGGAGGAGATGCTCATGCGGTGGTGCTGCACGCCGCTGAGCAAAAATCATGGATACCAAATGAAATAGGAATAACAGCAGCGGCACCTGAGCAGGCATTCATGAACATGGCTCAAGCCCCATCGGTCCTAGTGACCTGCACAGCTTGATGGACGAACTGAAGCCTGACCACTACAGAGAAGAAAAAAAACAGAGGACGAGCTGGGAACCAGACCTGGGAGACGCGGCGGCAGGGAATCACAGCAACGGGAGCACGGCACCTGCTGACCTGCATTGATGTGTCGAACCAAAAGTCAAGCTGCAGCCAGCGAACCCGACGAACTGGAGACTACTAACGAAGAACAGAGCAGGACCCAGCGCTACAAGCAGCAGCTCGCCTGGAGCGAAAATTAAGTGGAACTCCACCAAATCAAAACAACTCGGCCTCAAATCTCGCACAGGTGATCTCCGTGATATTGGTGAGCTATCCCAAAAGAATCATGGCTCGAACCCATCTCAACACTCGTGAATTTCAGATCATAGCCAAGAACGAAAAGAGGCAAAAAGATGAATGAAAATCACAGATAAAATATATGAATCCCGGAGGACAACTAGAGGATTCAGGCCTCCATTCCCACACTAAAACACAGAAAAATACAACCACGAATTTTCCGATTTTTTAGACCTCCCTCATGAACTAGATGCTAACCCTAAAAGAGAGAAGAGAAAATGAGAATGGGGAGAGAGGTGGGGATGGCTTGGGGCTGCCATCCCCTATATATCAGGGCTATTACACATTTCCCTAATTGCCCCTGGATACATAAGAGCTAAACCATCAATCCCAAGGGCGTAGAGGTCCAACTCGGTCTCCATGTTGATCCGACGGCCACCGTGCCTCCTCACTGGTAGCTTCGCCTCGACGCGAACTCCCCGATGCCGCCACGTGCCGTCCGTTCCATCTTGGTACATCCGCCCGGGTTTTGAGGCCCAAACCCGTAAACCCGCCTCCGATGGTTTTGAGGCCCAAACCATCAAACCGCTCCGCGAGTAGCGTACTCCATACGCGTCCCCCGCCATCCGACGCGTGTCACCTCCACGGTCAACACGGTCACTCCCATGTCTTCTCGCGCTTGTCGATGTCCCAAGTGTCAGCCAGCGCGGCTAGCCACCCGGCCTCTAGGTCCCTCGGTCCAAGCCTCACGTCCGTCCTTCACCCCTCAGGTCCATCGGCACGGCACGTCCTCCTTGACCTTCACCTCGCCGTCGGCTACCGTCTCCGTGCTCCACACCTGCACAACACAAGCCAAGAGACATGTCGCACACAAGGCTTTCGCCAAGGTAGGATTAGTCACCACTCAACCTACTTCGTGGATCACATTGACAATCACTCATCACAAAACGAACACACAAGGGTACTTGTCAACCTTGTGTTCGCAATCTCCCCCTTGATGAGTGCATTGTCAACACCAATACACGAACAGCTTGAGCAAAAGAAAAAGAAGAAGAAGAGAAAATAAAGAGCTCAACCAAATGATCGAAAGCCAAAGAAAAACTAAAACGGGTCTTTTGAAATGAGCAAAACTTGGTCCCCAAAGACATGGGCAACGGCTCGACGCAACCAAGTAAAACAAAACTAGCCCTCAAGAAGAGGCAACGAGCTCAACACCACTTAGCAAAGCTCGAAAAGCTCGAAAAGCCAAAAAATTGCTATACCCTCCAGAAGAGGCAAAGGCTCAACACATCTAGCAAAAGCAACTCAAATACAACTCCCCCTAAACAAATGCAATCTCTCTCAAATGAATGCACGAAATGGAGGCTTCTCCCCCTTGTTGACAACTTATCCCCCTTGTTGACATGGTGAGTGTGACATATCTCTCCCCCTTGTTGACACATGCACTTATCAAGCTAGAGCCCAAGGATTACAACTCCCCCTCAAAACATGCTATGAATGCAGAAATGCACAAATGCAGAAGCTTCAAGATTATAGCAAGTAGATTGAAAAGATGCTCTAGCTGATGCTGTCATGTATATATAGCAACAAATACAAGTGCTAGTAAATGCTCAAAATGACCAAATGAGATGAAATATGGCATTGTAGCAAGTTTGATCAAGTCTGAGCAATTTAAAAGAGGGTTCACCACCAAATGAGCACATAACAAATATAGACATGAGATCAACCTTGTGCTACACACGTATGCAAAGTGAACTACCCCAAACAAAGTTCACACATCATGTCATGAGACAAACTTGTGATTTGATCAAAGTTTCAATCAATTGAATTTTATCGGAGTTATGCAGCTTATCACCAATGTTTGTCAAACAAATGTGTGCGGGAGGTTATCGATGCCATCAAAACCTGACTTATCGATCATGTCAAGCCTATGCCAAAAGCAAACATAAGCTTAAGACAGTGATCTCGGTATCCATTACAGAGCTCAAGTTCACCCTTAAGTGCAATAGGGAGCTGTCTCGATACTCTGACATGGGACAGCAAAGACCCATCCCGATCTTTTCATACCTTGTTTTTTTTAAGTTTTGGCACAAATTTAAGTTGCTCAAGCAAGTGTGTAACTCAAGGTATGAGCCATAGCAACTAAGCATATATATGAAGCAAAAAGGGTTCTCGACACACCTACACCTGCTAGTTGCCACAAATAGTGGTGAACATGTTTCAAGTTTCATCAAGTGTTATTCAAGTTCACAATTGAAAAAGGCATTTTTAGCTCATATCAAGAGATCAAAGTGAGCCTAAGCAAAGCACATCATATATATCCATAACATCCCCAACAAGAGCATAGTATCAATCTAACTACTATAAGGATGAAGCTCAAGATGCAATATGATACATGATGATATGATATGCAAAAATGATACAAAAGCGAAAACAAAAACTAAACTAAAAACAAAACCAAAAACTAATGTACAAGAACCACAAACTTCCCTCTTCTAAAAAGGATAACAAACCCCAAGCTCTCCTCGCAAGCGAGCAAACTGGGTTTGGTCAAGGGGTTTAGTGAAGATATCTGCGAGCTGGTTGTGGGTGTCAACATGAATAAGGTCAATGTCCCCTTTCTCATAGTAGTCTCGCAAGAAGTGAAAATGAACCTCTATGTGCTTGGTTTTAGAGTGAAGAACAGGGTTTTTGGCTACACAAATGGCACTGGTGCTATCACAGAATAAAGGCACTCGCCTAAACTCTAAGCCATAGTCTCGCAAAGTAGCAACCATCCAAAGCAACTGGGAACAGCAAGCAGCAGTAGCAACATACTCAGCTTCTGTGGTGGATTGGGCTACAGAGGACTGCTTGCGAGAAGACCAAGACACAAGAGAAGACCCAAGAAACTAACAAGTCCCAGAAGTGGACTTCTTCTCAGTACGACAGCCAGCATAATCCGCATCAGAGTAACCGTAAAGAGAAAGAGAGGAGGAAGCCGAAAACCAAAGACCAAATTCGGGTGTGAAACGAAGGTACCTCATGATCCGCTTGACGGCTTGACGATGCGATGTGCGCGGTGAAGACTGAAAGCGCGCGCACAAGCAAACCGCGAACTGGATGTCTGGTCTCGTTGCTGTCAGGTACAGCAACGATCCGATCATGCTTTGGTACTCCTTCTGGTCTACAGCTTCTCCTTCCTTATCCTCATCCAGGGCCGTCGTAGTCGACATGGGCGTCGAAAGAGGCTTGGCCTCGCCCATATCAAACTTCCTCAGAAGATCCTTGGTGTACTTGCCTTGGTGCACAAATGTTCCTTCACGAGTTTGCTTGATTTGTAACCCAAGGAAGAAAGTCAAGTCGCCCATCATGCTCATCTCGAATTCCCTGCTCATAGTCTCAGAAAACTTTGCAACAAGGGCGTGAGAGGAACCACAAAAAATGATATCATCCACGTAAATCTGAACCAAAAGTGTGTCAGTGCCTTGCTTGAGGAGAAACAAAGTTTTATCTACGGATCCCATCTTAAAGCCCTTAGCAAGCAAGAAGGCTTTTAAACGCTCATACCAGGCTCTCGGGGCTTGTTTCAACCCATACAAGGCTTTGTGGAGTTTGTAGACATGGTTAGAATACTTGGGATTTTCAAAGCTAGGGGGTTGTCTCACATACACCTCTTCCTCTATGTACCCGTTCAAAAAGGCGCTCTTTACATCCATTTGATACAGCTTGAACCCTTTCGAAGCTACATAAGCTAAGAGCATCCTTATAGCCTCGATACGGGCCACAGGAGCAAAGGTTTCTTCAAAGTCTACTCCATCTTTTTGACAAAACCTATGAGCCACTAGCCTAGCCTTATTCCTCACCACCACTCCATCCTCACTTTGCTTGTTCTTGAAAACCCATTTTGTACCTATAGGGTGACACTCAGGTGGAGGTGGAACTAAGACCCAGACTTCATTTCTCTCAAAGTTCTGTAACTCCTCGTGCATAGCATTGACCCAATCGGGATCAGAAAGTGCGTGTCCAACATTTTGTGGCTCGAAATTAGCGACAAAAGCAGAATGAGCGAAATGTGAGATTTCATATGACCTTGAGCGTGTAACACGCTGACTGATGTCGCCGATCATGGTTTGAGGCGGGTGACGACGCTGGATGTGCCGAGGGGCTTCCCTCAAAGATGTCGCCTCCCCCTCAATAGCTACTAGGGCCTCCTCAGGTGCAGCCGACGTAGGCTGAGGAGGTGGCTCGTGCGGACCCCATGTAGTGGAAGAAGATGGATCTGGTCTGTGAGCCGAAGTAGTTGTTGTAGACTCGACTGGAACAACCGAAGAGGTCGGCTCTGCATCTCCCCAATTAGCATCTTCCTCATTCTCCTCAATGAAGATGCTCTCACCAATCTCCTGATTACCTGCACTTTCAAAGACAGGAACAGAACAAGACATGGTCTCGTCGAAAGTGACTTCACAAGTCTCTATGACTCGGTTAGTTTCAAGGTTAAGTACTCGATATGCATGAGAATGTGAAGCATAACCAAGAAAGACATCATCCGAGGATCGAGACTCAAATTTGTCTAAATTACCTTGTTTCAGAATGAAGCACCTGCATCCAAACACTCGAAAGTGGCTCACCTTGGGTAGTCGACCGAATCGCAGCTCATAAGAAGTTTTCTTCATGAAGGCTCGAAGAAAGATGCGATTGGAAACATGACACGCGGTGTTGATCGCTTCGGCCCAATATCTCCTAGGAGTCCTATGCTCATCGAGCATCGTCCTAGCCATCTCAATAAGGGTCCGATTCTTGCGCTCAACAACACCGTTTTGCTGAGGGACATAGTGAGAGGAAAACTGATGCTCAAGGCCTAAAGAAGCACAAAAGGTTTCAAAGTGAGTATTCTTGAATTCTGTGCCATTGTCACTACGAATCGCTCTCATGGCATTCTTAGGGAACTCATTTTGCAACCGAAGAATCAAATCTCGAGCAAGTGAAAAAGCCTCATCCTTACCCTCCATGAAAAACACCCAAGAGTAGCGAGAAAAATCGTCCACGATCACTAGAACGTACCACTTCCCACCCTCTGACCGAACCCGAGCTGGACCAACTGTGTCCATGTGAAGTAGCTCGCCGGGTTTCTTGGTCATGACTTGATTCACAGGTGGGTGAGAAGCGGCAACCATCTTCCCGTGACGACAAGGGTGACACACCAAATCCTTCTCAAATTTCAACTTGGGCAATCCTCGGATTAGATCAAGTGAGCTCAACCTAGCTAGTAAGTCAAAGCTCAAGTGACCAAGTCTCCTATGCCACTTCCAAAGCTCAGAGGAGGATCCGGCCACCAGACATCGAGAAGAGCCAAAAGAGTGAGAAAAATCAGCTCGAAAGACACGGCCAAACGGAACAATCTGACAAACAAGATTTCCCTGAGAGTCGAGAACTCGAGACAAGCCGGTCTTAAAGCGCACTTCAAAGCCATCTTGAAGGAGTTGCGAAACAGAAAGCAAGTTGAAATGCAAGTTTGAAACCAAAGCAACATCCCTCAAGACAAAACTCTCATTGACCTGAATGGTCCCACGAGAAAGCACTTTACCTTTGCTATTATCCCCGAATGTGATGTACTCCTTACATTGCACGGGGTTGAGACTGGAGAACCATTTGGAACTTCCGGTCATGTGGCGCGAGCATCCGGAATCAATGAGCCATATGTTCTCCAGACCTCCATCCTGCATCAATAGAAAGACATAGGATGAGCAAATGACACAACACTGGGGTTAGTAAACTGTGAAGGATACCAGTGTTGGCTCATTTGCCCTGGAAAAGTGTTAGGAAAAACACCAAACAAGCCATGTCCCATTTGAGGAAAGCGGGCACCACGTGGGAGAAAACGTGGTCCGCTAGAGCTGTAGGTCTGAAAGCCACTGTCACGAGGTCCAAAATCATATTGATCATGATCAGAACCATGTCGGGCACGACCACCATGACCACCGCGTGGTCTAGCAACCTAAGGCCTAGCACCTTGAGGCATTGCACCTCTTGGCCTAGCATTGCGCCTCTGAACAGGAGGCACATGTACGCCATGGGGCGGACGGTACATGTTCCGGTTGTTCAACTCATACTCCCGTCGCTCATCTCTCTTCCTCCTGAAGCAAAACTCAACAAAGTGACCATCCCTATGGCAATAGTCACAGTGATACCTCACCTCTCTCTTAGGTGGTTGTTGGCTCACTCTCTTGTGGGTAGGTTCACTCTTAGTAGCTTTTTGGCTTTAGGAAGGGGATCCTCAGAGATGTTTAGTAGAGTGTCAAGTGGGTTTCTGAGATGGTTCGGTTTTGGAACCCAAACTTGTTTCTGGGGTGAAGCTCTTGGAGGTTCTTCAAACACTCCATCTTTCACAGTGGGTTCGGTAGGCTTAGGTGGATTGATCTTGATTAATTTGGGAGTAGTGGAAGGTTTCTCACTTGGGCTCAAACCACTGAACTCACCAACTTTGCCATAGACATTTTCACCCTTCCCACCTAGAGCAAAGCCTACTCCCGATGTCTCAGTTCCCCGTCTAAACTGGCTCATCATCATGCCCAACTGCGGTTCACTACAAGACACCCAATTCAAGATCGACCGAAGGTATGTGTTGTCTTCCTCGGATCTCATCTTGTCATGCCTACAAGACTCAAGCTCCAACACCAAGCTCTCACAACGTGCACACTCAACAACCGTGCTATCTGAACTGGCCTTATCAAGAGCAAGGATCTTGGCATTCTTCTCTGCCAGCTCAGATTGCAAGCCTGAACAAGACTTGCACGCACCCAACAAGCTAGACCTAGCCTTCAGCTCATCGTTCTCATCTAACAAGGCAACATACTTAGATTGCAACTCAGAAAAGTTAGTCATATGAACAGCACATTCATCGCACTCAACCTCGTTAGACACATGAACAACAAGCTTCTTAGCTTCCTCAAGCTCTTTCTCCACAACTTCTAGCTTGTCCTTAAACTCTCTCCTCTCACGAGCAGCACGTTTCAGCAACTTATCTTGACTCATCGAAGTATCGGTCATGATATCAAGCTCGGCAATAAGAGCATCGACGGAGGGTTTTACCTCGGTAGAGTCATCATCGCCGGGAAGCACGTCCTTGTTGGGCTTCACACCTTCATCCACGGCCATGGTGCAGTAGCCTCCGTGGATGGACTTGGCGACGAAGCAAAGCCCGGTCAACTTGTCCTCACGTCTCTTCTCGGACTCATCATCGCTCGAGGGAGAAGAAGACCGGTCGTCGTCGGTGTCGTTGTCGAGGTCACTGAGAGAGGCGAGGAAGGCATGCTCTTGAGCCTTGGCCTTCTTGAAGTACTTCTTCTTCAGCGCCTCCTTGTTGAATCCTCCCTTCGACTTGTGCTTGGAGGTGTACTCGCGCTTGTCCTTGCGCTTGCTGGAGTCGTACTTGTCGAAGGAGTGCTTGTTCTTCTTGGGGCAGTGGGCGATGAAATGGTCGGGATCTCCACAGCCGTAGCATCCTTCCTTCGGACCACCACCACGCCGGCGATTCAAGCGGTTGTTGTGAAACCGCGAGAACCGGCTAATGATCAACGCCAGCTCGTCGTCCCCAAGACTCTTCATCTGCTCCTCTGTGACAGACACCAAAGAAGACAAGGCAAAAGACATCTGTGAAGGGTTAGCCAAAGAACTTGAGCCATTACCTGAGACCAAGGCCATAGTAGGTGCAGAGGGATTCTTCAGCTTGGCTTGGGTCTGGTAGTCGATCTCGGTGGACTTGAGCTTGCTGAAAAGCTCATCCACAGTGAGGGTCTCATACCCTGAAGACTCAATGATGGCGGTCACCTTCACATCCCATACCTTTCGATCTAGGGCATACAGAAGCTTGAGTGCCCTCTCATGATCATCATAAGGTAATTGTGCCTTGTTTGCTCGCATCTTGTTGACGATGGTCTGAAAGCGAGAAAACATGGCATCGATGGACTCGCCATCAAGCTGGGTGAAGTTCTCGTACTCCCTCTTGTACGCCTCGTAGAGTCTGGTTTTGACCTGTGCGGTCCCCTCGTGATAGCTCTGAAGCCTCACCCAGATCTCCCGAGCAGTAGTACAATCAGAGACTCTTTCGAACTCCTGAAGAGAAAGACTCGAGAAACGAACTGCGCGAGCTCTGCTATTAGCATTGTGTCGATCTCTTTGATCTTGCGTGACACGAGCACGGGGTTCAAGCACAACGTAAGTAGCATCCTCGCAAATCTCCCAAACAAGCCAATCAATCCCCTGGAGATGCGCGGACATGCGGATCTTCCAATAGGGATAATTTGTTCCATCGAAGAACGGTGGTTTGCCGGAACCACGCTCCATGTCGCCTTCGTGGATCACGGACCGATTAAGGTGGAACGATCCTTAACCGGATCCGATACCAATTGAAGGACCGAAAACGGCGACCAGAGGGGGGGTGAATGGGAGCCTCAAATTTCTTTCGAAATATTTGGCTGCTGTCTCAATATCACCATCAAGCACAAACGAGTTCCTAAACTAAACATCCAAGTCAACTAGTGACAAGAGTACTTTGAAACATTTCTCAAAATAGTAGGAAGCTAATGCAAAAAGCGAAACAAGATTCGGAGCTCAAACCACTAAACTGCGCGCAAAACAGAAAATCATGACCAGAGAAATAGACTGAAAATATGGCCAGAAAATCCAAGTCACAGTGAATGAGGAGCAGCCATCTTTGCAAACTGTGAATACTAGTCAAAGCAAAAGAAATAAATTACTACTCCAATGATTAGCAAATGATTGCTTGAGGTAATTCACGGATTCAAGAATGCTTCTGACCAAACAAAAATCAAAGGCTCAAGATGAGCAAGCAGCACCAGAAAGAACGAGCAATGCTAGACCAAGCGGCTGGGACAGCGGACTAGCTCCTCCTGTAGTCCAAAATGCTCACGAACAGGAACACAGGGCCTACATCCAACGGAGGAGATGCTCATGCGGTGGTGCTGCACGCCGCTAAGCAAAAATCATGGATACCAAATGAAATAGGAATAACAGCAGCGGCACCTGAGCAGGCATTCACGAACGTGGCTCAAGCCCCATCGGTCCTAGCGACCTGCACAGCTGGATGGACGAACTGAAGCCTGACCACTACAGAGAAGAAAAAAAACAGAGGACGAGCTGGGAACCAGACCTGGGAGACGCGACGGCAGGGAATCACAGCAACGGGAGCACGACACCTGCTGACCTGCACTGATGTGTCGAACCAAAACTCAAGCTGCAGCCAGCGAACCCGACGAACTGGAGACTACTAACGAAGAACAGAGCAGGACCCAGCGCTACAAGCAGCAGCTCGCCTGGAGCGAAAATTAAGTGGAACTCCACCAAATCAAAACAACTCGGCCTCAAATCTCGCACAGGTGATCTCCATGATATTGGTGAGCTATCCCAAAAGAATCATGGCTCGAACCCATCTCAACACTCGTGAATTTCAGATCATAGCCAAGAACAAAAAGAGGCAAAACGATGAACGAAAATCACAGATAAAATATATGAATCCCGGAGGACAACTAGAGGATTCAGGCCTCCATTCCCACACTAAAACACAGAAAAATACAACCACGAATTTTCCGATTTTTTAGACCTCCCTCATGAACTAGAAGCTAACCCTAAAAGAGAGAAGAGAAAATGAGAATGGGGAGAGAGGTGGGGATGGCTTGGGGCTGCCATCCCCTATATATCAGGGCTATTACACATTCCCCTAATTGCCCCTGGATACATAAGAGCTAAACCATCAATCCCAAGGGCGTAGAGGTCCAACTCGGTCTCCATGTTGATCCGACGGCCACCGTGCCTCCTCACTGGTAGCTTCGCCTTGACGCGAACTCCCCGATGCCGCCACGTGCCGTCCGTTCCACCTTGGAACCTCCGCCCGGGTTTTGAGGCCCAAACCCGTAAACCCGCCTCCGATGGTTTTGAGGCCCAAACCATCAAACCGCTCCGCGAGTAGCGTACTCCATACGCGTCCCCCGCCATCCGACGCGTGTCACCTCCACGGTCAACACGGTCACTCCCATGTCTTCTCGCGCTTGTCGATGTCCCAAGTGTCAGCAAGCGTGGCTAGCCACCCGGCCTCTAGGTCCCTCAGTCCAAGCCTCACGTCCGTCCTTCACCCCTCAGGTCCATCGGCACGGCACGTCCTCCTTGACCTTCACCTCGCCGTCGGCTACCGTCTCCGTGCTCCACACCTGCACAACACAAGCCAAGAGACATGTCGCACACAAGGCTTTCACCAAGGTAGGGTTAGTCACCACTCAACCTACTTCGTGGATCACATTGACAATCACTCATCACAAAACGAACACACAAGGGTACTTGTCAACCTTGTGTTCGCACGCGGGCCCGCTGTTGGGGTGCTCGCTCATGAGCCCGACGCGCTAGGACGCATACTCACTCGCTGTGTAGGCACCATTCGAACGCTAGTGCCTCGACAGAGCACTACCAAGTCCGTAGATAGTAATAGTACTCCTGCGTCCCTAAAAATGCAATTTTAAGTTTCGAATGAATCAATTTTTTAAATTTAACTAAATTTATAAAAACAAAATCAATATTTATGTTTTTTAATAAATTTAATATGAAAATACATCTCATAACTAATTTAATCTACACCTAATATTAGAGAGCAAAAGAAAATATTTTTTAACCACCTCTCCCCTAGCTAATTTTGTGAATGTGGTAATTAGAGATGTCAACGGGGAATTCCCCGTCCGGGGTTAGGTCCCCATCCCTGTCCCCGACCCAAGAATGTCATCGGGGATAAATTCTTTCCCATCCCGTCCCCGCCAAAGAATTAATCCCCACTTAAACATTAATTCTCACAAATGCAATAATAGATAAAAAAAACATGCACATTAGAAAATCCCCGGTCCCTATTGCAGACAGAAGGAATGACACTAGCTCCGCTCTGCCTAGCCATGTGTCGACAGATGCAAGTTCTTATGATCGTGGACAACAGTTACAAGCGAACTGGTGTACATGTGCATGATGTATGAGCGTGATCAAAACAAACTTGACATCAAAGTTAATTAAATTTATGGCACGTTCATCTGACTACAGTCCATTTATAACACTTGACCATGTTTCAAACTTTCCGTCGTTCAAAAGTTAATCAATCTATGTTTATATATATATATATATATATATATATATATATATATATATATATATATATATATATATATATATATATATATATATATATATATATATTATCTATAAAGCATAGAACATTTTATTGGTGTGTCATTCACTAACATGCTTATATAAATTAGAGCAACGTATTTAGCTAGCCACGATGCAGTGCAGATCCCAAGATGAATATGGTCATTAGATAAACCTCTAATCCTCTCATGCTCATACGAGTTAGAGTGGCTAGCGTACGTCGAGGCACAGTAGGGAGTCCGGTTCCAAGATGAATTAGAACGCATGACATGATTATTAATAAATCTAGGTGACTGCCTACATAATATATACATCTCGTTGCAACACACGGACTCGCTTGTTAGTAATATTTATTTGGTAATATAAATGTTAAGTAATTTTCATATAAATTTGGTTAAATTTAAAATAGTTTGGCTTCTCGATAAATAAGAACTCTATTTTTTTAGGATGGAGGGAGTATTTCATATAAATTTAGTTAAATTTGAAATAATTTGACTTCTCGGTAAGAAAAAACTCCACTTTTTTACGATGGAGGGAGTAGCGTTCATCCTTTTTTTTCTGGAAAATGCTAATCGGCTTTCTTCCACGAAGAAAACGTGCACTACGTACGCCGGTATAGCACAGGGCCCAGCCAGGCAGCCACGTTCTTCTTCAAGTCACAATCAGCACCCTCTCGGCGATCGATCATTCATTCTTTCTGGAACTGGAAACCCCTCAACGGATCGGGCTGGCTGCCAGTCGCCTAACCAACCAGTTCTATGAGCAGAGTAGGCGAGGTGGAATCACTTCCATTTTCAGGAAGCTATGGCACGAGGCAAGAGTAGGATGCTGCGACGTGATCAAGCGATGCGAGGGTAACACTAGCTGGGAGAGCTACGCGTGTATGGGCTTGGGCACGTGATGGAAACCGACTCGTGTCGGCGCGCCGCGCCGCGCCGATCCGTCGCGCGGGCACCGAAAGCGAGAGCCTACGGCGCACCACACTCGGATGTGATGCAGTGATCACTGTCACGGATGTGCTTACGCGATCGATGAGATTGTTCCAGCTAGTGTTGATGAGCGTTCTTCTTTCGCTGGTAAGCTGCTAGGAGAAGGGAAATACGTATTCACCTTGATCGCTATAAGTTCCTTCCTTCCGAGTTTTCCGAGCTGGTAGGCTTGTACCAGTTGTACGCGTGTGCTTCCGGAAATGGCAGCGCCTCAAACCAGAAAGCAGCCTTTCTCTTTGCCTAAACCAGGCAATGCAACAAGGTTCCGAGCTACATCTAGCGTTCACCCTCTCTTTCTCATCGTGTGGCCCTTAGGTTGCGGGTCCCCACCACGGGCATGGAGGTGAGCCTGTCCTCTCCTCTCTCGATCCCCTTCACCCTCTCTTTCTCAGATCTGGTAGCGGCAACGATGGGTGGTGGCACAAGGAGGCGATGGGCCGAGCAAGGAGACGACGATGGTTTGGAGTGAGGAGACAGCGATGCAGATTCAGCGGGCATCGGCGTGGACGACATGGTGGTTGTGGACTAGAAGCGGTCTTAGCCCACTTAAAGGATTATTTCTTTTTTTTTCTGATTATCATAGTCGGTTCATCAACAGTGAAATCGGCCATAATGAAGCTTATTATTACTGTTCATTTCACCGTCAAAGGGTAAAACTGACTGCGAAAGTGATTTTTTACACTCGATCGGTGATGATGAACTTTGTGAAACAGTGATTCCATCGTGACCATCCAATTTAACTGGACTTGTATAGAACCCATAAAACGTGCACGTCTCAGTCGACATATATTCATCCATGCTGATCCGCCCGGAGCTGATGATGAGCTGTGGAACTCCTCATCCGCCTCCGGAATCCGGATCGGGCAGGTGGCCTAACCAGCTCCAAGGGTTGGCTAGGCTAGGCGGCATCACTCTTCCGTTTCAGGCATATGCAATTGCACGAGGCTCCCTCCCCGCTAGTAACATGCCCACAGTGGCCATCATTCCAGGCACCAAGATGTGATCGAATCGAGCGATGCGAGGCTGTGAGAGCTACGCCTACGCATTTGTATGGGGGTAGGCCGCTATGCACGTGGCGATCATGGCGGGAGCAGATGAGCCGTCGCCGCGCGCGCCGATCCGTCGCACACCGCAAGCGAGAGCCTACGCGTGCTACTGTATACTCTCTCCATTCCAAATTATAAGTTATTTTAAAAATCTTATAGATTTAAAATATCTCAAATTTAGCCAAAATTATAAAATAAATTATAAAAATTTATAACATCAAATATATATAATATAAAAATATAATTAATGAAGAACCTAATGATACTTAGTTGGTATCATAAATGTTATTATCTTATCATATAAATTTAGGCAAACTTGAGATGTTTTGGCTCTCCAACATTCTTGAAATGACTTATAATTTGGGACGGGGAGTACTACTCGGATGCTACGATCACTAATGTGCTGCGCTTGCATCGAGCTAAGATTACAGGCTTACAGCTGTGCTCTTCATTCCACTTGGCATGCTGCAAGAAGAAGTGTTGATCTCATCCGATGCTATCCAGTACTGTAGTTCTGAGTTCACACAAAAAAGAAAAAAAAATGACTACACAAGATATATATGACAAACAAAGTCTTGTTTCGTCCTAATATAAATAACTTGAATTGGCTAACTCTTTTTTGGGAGGATTGGCTTGGATAATTCACAGCTGATAGTGATAGCTAACTACCACAGTTGTAGTTCAAGCTTTTCTGCGGTTGATTTGTTATAGTATTACCTACCTTAGCCCTCAAATACAGTGCATCATGACTTCTAAAAGTTAAACTAAAATATAACATATTCTATATATGATGTCCATTTTTAGATTGGCAAAGTTTATTAAAAGGAAACTATTATAAGGAGAAACATTTTCATTGGGTTTAATCTATGAGTATTTGTGTTATCTAATTATTCTTAAGTTGTATTAAGTTTTTTGGAATGCAGTATATTGCAGGACAGAAGTAGTAAAAAGAAACTAGGGTTAGAATCTCGTACTTCTTCCCTATGTGACATGTGGTTTTGAGTCAGCTTAGGCTACGTTTCGTTTAGCTTGTAGCTGGGAAATATTTCTGCTGCTAAAAAGCAAAACGACAACCAAACAGGTAGAACCTGAGCTACTTTTTCTAAAAACAACTGCTTGTATGTAATATATTTTTTTGCAACATCTTAGACCTTCCACAGTAATGTGCTGCGAAGTGATGCTAGAATAGAGAGAGAAGACTAGAGCATCTCACTCTCCACGCTGCAAATACAAGCTAGGAAAGGGAGAGCGGCAGTTGAGGATTCGGTTCCAATTTAGTACTACCTCCGTCCTCAAAAGAATACAATTCTAGTATCATGTTTTAGCACTTAAGTTTGACCAATTATATATATAAAAGTATCCATATTTATGATACCAAATAAATACTATCAGATTAATTACGGAATGTATTTTCATAATAAATTAATTTAAAGACATAACTGTAAATATTATTCACTAAAAACTTGGTTAAATGTGAACCATTTTTTTGTGGCGCAGCCCATAATTGCATTCTTTTCAGGATAGAGGTAGTAAATAATATATAATGAAAGGAGAGCGGGGCAAATGGCATGCACAATAGAACTGTGGAGAGAAACAACAGCGTGTGGTGGGCCCCAAAGTGATGCTTCCCACTGTGGCATTAAGAGAGAGGTTCTTATTTTTATAGGCGGGGTCTATTTTAGCTTTTAGCTTTTCCAAATAGGTGAAAATATACTCCCTTCATTCTGTAATATAGTGCATTCTAGTATTCAAAAATTGTCCTCAAATATAATGTATTTTAGAGGATAAAAACCAGTTTTGCATTAAATACTTTTCATTTATCAACCAATCACCATTAATCATGTTGATGATTTTGTCTGATTAGGAAATAAAATGAGGATACATGTGTCTTTTATGTTCTCTCTTAATTCATTTTAAAATTCCTAAAATGCACTATATTACAGGACAGAGGGAGTACATTAAAAAAATGTAAGACAACTTAAGGGAATCCTCAATGACGCATGTACCTATAGATTAATACCGATTAAGGTGTTTCTCCTTAAACTAATACCACTCTTGGTTCCTCGTGAGGCCACGTCATCGTTTAATACTGTCCGTCCAATCTCTGATTCATCGGCTGAGATCGCTTGGAGCGGTTTTCATCAGGAGCAGCTTCTGTCACTTTTGGTTCCTCGCGAGGCCACGTCATCGTTTAATACCGTCCGTCCGACTTTTACGCGTGCTTCCGCAAATGGAAGCGCCTAAAAACGAAAGCAGCCTTTCTCCTTTCCCAATCCAGACAAAGGCTTCGCCGTACAGGCCGCAAGGCAGCCGCAAAAGATCGAGTGGCTCGAACAAGAGCATGTGCGTGACAACACGTACACGCGTACCGGTCCGCCGCACCGGCCGGCGCGCCTATATAACCACCGGCGCCGAACGATCTACTACAGCGCACCAACGAGCCACCAATCGCGGGGTTGTTCAATTCGATCGACATCACAAAATCCACGCACAAAAGAAGGAGCTACTAGATGACTAGCTCGACTACGAGGGTGGCCAGCAGGTCGTGCGGCCGCGGCAGCGACGACGAGCCGGCGGTGCGCAAGGGGCCGTGGACGCTGGAGGAGGACCTCATCCTCGTCAGCTACGTCTCTCAGCACGGGGAGGGCTCCTGGGACAACCTCGCGCGCGCAGCTGGTAAAAGCTAGCCTCGATCGTGACCCATGCATCCATCCACCAATTTCATTCCTCTGCATGCATGCTCGATCTCATGAGCTAGCATAATGATTTGAAGCTTTTTATTTGCAAATGGGCGCAACTGAATGGTTTGTGACTTCGACAGGTCTGAACCGGAACGGCAAGAGCTGCAGGCTGCGGTGGCTCAACTACCTTCGGCCGGGGGTGCGGCGCGGCAGCATCACGGCGGGGGAGGACACGGTGATCCGGGAGCTCCACGCGAGGTGGGGGAACAAGTGGTCCAAGATCTCCAAGCACCTCCCCGGCCGAACCGACAACGAGATCAAGAACTACTGGAGGACCAGGATCCAGAAGAAGAAGCAGCCAGCCAAGACGATGTCGTCGACGCAGCAGCAGCAGGAGCCGTCGACGACCGCCAGCTCCGGCGGCGCCGCTGGGGACTACTACTGGTACACCAAGCCCGACTCCGATCTTCAGCAACAGCAAGCGTACTACTACTGCCAGGAAGCCGCCATGGCGGCAGCTGCGACGACGACGAACGCGGTCATCGTCAGCAGCGAGGGCGCGTCGTCGCCGGCGGCGCTGACGAGCCAGGACAGCTCCACGGCAGCCGGAGACTGGTACACGCACCAGCAGACGAGCTACCCCTACTACTGCTCCGAGCTGAGCTTGGTCGCTGGCGGCGGCCACGGTGAAACGGCCGGTCTGGACGCTCTGACGATGCAGTTCTTGTCGTCGCACTTCACAGCCAGCTTTTGGACCAACGGTGTGGACGATTTCTGGGAGACAAAACCGATTACTGATGCGTTCTGAAGTAGTACTACTTATACAGTTATACATCCTACTTACCTCTGATACTAGAACTATAGAATTAGCGTCATGAGGTTAAGCTCCTTGTACTATAGATAGTACTTTGTGTGTGATGCTTGATATGACGTTCTCACTTTATTTTTCATTATTGTGGTTCTTGCACTGGATGAGGTTAAGCTCCTCCGCATTCTGCACTTCACTTCTGAGTTGTGACTTTTTGATCGAGTAGCAAGTTTAGTATATATACAAGTGTTTCATGTGTGTCCGTAGCACCTGCATATATATATATACACGGCAGCGCTATTCTACACCTTAGGTGTAGAATATTATTCTACACTACAAGCCAAAACTGACCTAAAAAAATACTGAGTACTACTGAACCGTGTTCAGTATTAGTCAGTACTACGCATACTACCACGAAAATACTGAATAATACTGAAACGCGACTACTGAACAGTACTAAATTTTATTCAGTATAACAGCTCGGTGTAGAATAGTATTCTACACCTTGGGTATATATATATATATATATATATATATATATATATATATATATATATATATATCCATGGTCATCAATTCATGGAACCACGATAAAAAAAATGATGCTCTGGTAGTCTGGTTGGCTTGTTGCGCACTTGCTGAGTGAAAAAACTGAACATGGTTTCTAATAATCAACACATGCACGTACGTGGACACCTTCTAATTTCTGACCACTCTGAAATCGGCAACAATAGGGATCGAGAGATGGACCTCTCGCCTCGCCCTCGTGCCCGCTGTCGTCTCATATCGTGCTGGCTGAAGATAGAGCTGCCAGCTGCCCCAACCCCCAAAAGGCCAAGAGAATCTATGGCCGCTGCTTCAATTCGATTGTTAGGCGAGCAGCGAGCTGATGCTTCCCAAGTTTCCCAGTTGGTGATGGAATGCACATATAGCCAGATGTAGAAGTGGGCATCCGGCATTTCGGGAGCGATGCTTGAAACAGGAAACTCGGCATGAGGGTAAACTAGAGAGTGAGTGAGTGGGTGGCTGAGGACCTCTGTGATGATTGTATAGGTGCTCGATCGAGCTGTCCGTCTCCAAGAGCAAACAAGTGCACGCACATGCGTCTGCCCTAGCTAGACCGGCCGCGTGCAGGAAAAGCAGACTAGGTTGCAATTGCAACAACAAGTGGAGGTGAGCGTTCGCGTCATCAGTTTTCTTTCTCACCATCTGGGCTTCAGTTCATCAGAGACCGTTACTGATATTACACATTCAGACTCAGGGCCGCAAAAGAAGAGGTGGAAGCATAAGGCAACAGCCCGGTCAAGACTCTACGAGTAGTTCTCATGATATAGAAGCAACACAGTAGACTAGACGACCAGTGGAGATGTTGTGTTAGCTATCGGATACAGAGGAATTGGAATTGAGGCTAGGAAGCAGAGCAGGGGACGGGAAACAGACGACGTCTGCTTTAGCAAGTACCGAGTCTGTACATAGTCGTTGTCTGATACCCCGCTCCCAAGAAGGTGTTAGTAATATTTATACATCACATTTTTTTGTTTTTGAGCAGATTTATACATCACATAGCTCTCATGCTTGCCGGCTGGCCCACGCTTAATCGTAAACACAGGCAAGCTATAGCCCAAGAAGGTGTTAACTATCTAGAGGCTTAGTCGTAAACACAGGCAAGCTATAGCCTGAGCACCACGCTTAATCTATAGACTCACTACTCCGATTTGGATACTGATGAAACAAGATCACAATACTCTGACCAAGTGGTGAAACCCGTAAACAATAGTAATATAATAACTCTTAATAAATGCAGCAGAGTTAGTTACCGTAGAAGATCCCGAACTTCACTTCTGATCGCATTCGCCAAGGTACAAGTGGAAGAGGTCGCCAACAAGCCTGGCTCCTCTCCGAGCTTCTCCTCACTCTCTTCCTATCTTGTAATTCTAGAGATATGGCTTTGCCTAAGCTCAACTATACTACTTGCTTGTCTCTTCTTGGAGTTGATGATTCTTATGGAGCCAACACCCCTTTTATAGTGTAAGAGGGGGGTCGCCCCTTGTCCCTCTCGTTTGCTACCGTCGTCACCGCCGCCACCGCGGATGCGTGGGACGATGACGCTCCGGCGCTCGCTTCTTTTTCTCCTCCTTCTGTGGTTGTGACAATGGGGGCTTCACTGGCGGTGCCAACGAGGAGTATACATGGCCTCACCCCAACCGGCCATAGAAACCTAGCTAGGGCCTACCCCCAGCCCGACTCGCTCTATGCGCCTCGATAGCGCATCCTTCTCATGAAAGGCGCAACAACACACTTCTTCCACAACAGTCTTCCAATGAGTGCACCTCCAAGTTCTTTAAGTCTGGGATCTCCGAGTAGTCCGGTGACCTCAAGGAGTGCCACGCCGCCGACCACCCCCAAGGGCGACCTCTGCCGCCTCGTAGACCAGGTGCTCTACGACTTCCACTTCATCACGCCATAGGGCCTCTAGGAGTTCTTCACCGAGGCAGGATCTGTGTGGCCGGTGGGTAGTGCTCACTGTCCGGAGCCAGGGGAACGGTGGAGAAAGGGCAGTGGTTGGTGCTCCCTGACATAAGAACTCTATGCTACAAGTGCGTCGGCATGGCGTGGCAGGGCAGCTTCCACATCGTTGGGGGCTTCGCGTCAAGGATGGGAAGGAACACGCTGCCACGGGTCTCGGTGAAGAGAGTGAGGCGGCGAAGGAGCTAGATGAGGTACAGCTTGTCGCCACCGCGGTTGAGGATGTCTCTGAGCTAGACGATGAGGGTGGCCCGCGGCCTCTGAGGCGGATAAGGTGGAGGGGGAGTCGGGGCTACCAGACAGGGGCATGAGGCCGGCGAGGAAGAGTGCGGAAAGGAACTTAGGGAGGTCCCTGTGGAGGTCTACAATGGCGACAAGACAAGATGAGGACCGGAGGAACTGTGGTGGGGGTAGTTGGGAAGGAGGGAAGGGAAAAATTTGGGTTTAGTGGGTGTAACGGATCAACACGATTATACAAGATTAAGTAAGAAAATCTTTGGCCGAAGCAGATAATTTACCAAACTTAAGCCCGTATAACCCGGTAGTCCATGAAATCACGAAGGATTTCAAACCAACCAACATACAAACTAAGATTGTACAAGTTTAGCCGTCACCGTCACATGTTACATAAAGTTCGTAACGACAGTTGAATACATCGGAGTTTAGAACATAAAGTTATTACAACCCAAGTTTAAATTGACATAATGGAAGCAAATAGTTTAAAAACCACACACACATTTAGTTTAGATACAATGCTAGTAAGTAACCATCTCCAACAGAAGCATCAGAGGAGAGATACAGAGTGACCATTGCCCTGGTCCTAGTTGTCGCTCATTGCTGGATATAGGCAGTTAATGTAATAGCCGTAGTACATTTGACCATCTGCAACAACAATGGGAACAACGCCCTGAGTACGAGAAGGTACTCAGCTAGACTTACCCGTTTTAAACCAGAAATAAGTGACACCAAGGAGCATGCAAGGCTTTCTTTAGTGGGTTAGCTGACTCATTTGCGAAAAGCATAAGCTACTATGAAGAAACTATTTTAAGTACTTTGCATCATCTTTATTATGACCTATCTAACTAGGTAAGCACCTATACTATAGCAATCACTTGATTAACCAATAACATCCGGTTACCAATTTAGATTTAGCATTTGCACTACTATCCAATAACCATCAATGTTCCATCATAAATACTATGATGCCATAACTCGAGTCAAGTGCTCACTATCCAGGAACGATGGCGATTTGAATCGATTCCTAACCAGCTGGTGATTTATTCCTCATAAAAACCACATTCACCGATCAAGTGAGATATAGATCACCAATGACACTTTCCAAGTAGCCGCGGGATAACAGTCATGGACCGCACTACCCAGGGACCGACCGACTGCCAGGACGCACCTTGGGCTTACTCTTCGCGTCCCTGTCTAACCCCCTTCGGCATCAGTCTGCCAATCTGAGTTTATCCCGGCTCGAAAAGTGTCACTAGCTTCGCAGTCGAAAGATACTTTCTTCGGCCAGCTAAATGTGAGGCATGCATTCAACATGACAAGAGGGACGAGCAATGATCGGTCCTTAATCGACACAGATGGAAAACTAACTGCACCCTAGAACTCTGTCTAGTTGCATCCAACTTTTTCGTTCGGTCTCCAATTATCTATCAACACATGGTTAATTCCAAGATATCATGTTTTCCATAGCTAAATTCTTTTAGTAACCACCTATTAATATAGGTGACCAAAAATCACTGATCGCTACCGGTCTAAGCAAGGCTAAGCAGTTATTCGATCCTGACCTAACAGGGTAAACATGTAACCAGGTGGGCAAGGATAGTAATAAATGCAACAACGGTTTCACTCAACTCCTATAACTTAATGCAACAATATATAACTCATATATAAAGGATTGCTTTTATAAAGTAGGATAATTAAAATGCTCCGGGGTTTGCCTCGCTCAAACAAACTAGGCTGGTAATCCACGCACTCGGGCAAGTCCTCTCATTGCTCCTCTTCCTCAGACGCCTCCTGTTCCTAGAGTTCTTGCGGATCTATCCCGGTCTGCTCTTCCGGCACTGCTACTGGCGACTCCTCCTGCGATCCTGTATGATGCAATTACATAAATAAACATGCCAACAGTGCATCGGATGCAGTGGAATGCCATGATCATATTGACATGATATGCAGATGAGCACAATGAAACTTATAGTATAGACTCGAGACAAAACTTTTCTACAAGGTAGTCAACATCATCCAAGATTAATTATTACTAATGTATGCCATCTACTTTTACACTAGCTAGCATATAACCCTAACATACGTGCTACTACACTTTATTAACACAACCACATTAACTTATCAAGTAACACTAGCAAGGCATTTGGGTGCTTCAAAGATACACCAAACTCTCACTATCACACTAATTACTCATAAAGGACAATACTTTATATTCTATGCAAACTAGGGTTACAACAGAAATATCTATTTTTGGTGTCTAAAAAAATCTACAAAAATTACAATAGCATAGTCCTACTACATGTAGCACACCATAAAAAATTCATGGAATTTGGATAAGTGAAACAACCTATACAAAATTAACAAGCTATAGCATAAAAATGAACATGAAAATACTTTGTACTATGAAAA
This sequence comes from Saccharum hybrid cultivar R570, assembly GCA_038087645.1. Taxonomy (NCBI): domain Eukaryota; kingdom Viridiplantae; phylum Streptophyta; class Magnoliopsida; order Poales; family Poaceae; genus Saccharum; species Saccharum hybrid cultivar. The sequence continues at coordinate 3,667,417 of JAQSUU010000100.1, forward strand.
GTATCAAATAATAGATTTATTATTTTTCCTATGCTCTATACAGTAAAAAATCATAGCACAAAATTTATCATGGGCATGTCTTATACAAAATTTTCTCTCTATCAAAAATAACAAAAATCATCAATTAAAGACACTTGAACTACACATCAAAATTTTTCTACAGAACTTGCATGACATACATTTTTTTTCTAGAAAGTACATTACACAAGAAGAGTAACAAACTTTGAATCATATTTTTCTGAGCTTTCTATAATTTATTACACATTTTCTAAGATAACAGCAAATACAAGAATTAAATAAATCTCCACAGAAAAATATCATAAAACTGACATGCAATATTTTTAAGCCATAGATCTACTCTTGAGGATCACTACAAAATTTAGTTCACAATTTTTGGAGCCAAAATGGGTACACATCATTTTTCCAAAGCATTTTTCTTTCCAAATAATAAAAGAAAAAAACCGAAACTCTTTTTTTCTTTTTGGCTAACGGGCCAGCCCACGGAAACCACCGGCCCATGGCCGTTTTCGGCCATAGCAGACCGGCGGGGAGGGTGAGCTGGCCTGGCTCGGGGCTTCGGCCCATGGCCGTCTGGCCCAGATAAACAGAGGAGGGGACGGTCACGGCCACGACACGCCGGCGTACTCGGCGTCGCGGCAGTGCGGCGGCCGTTAGCGGCCAATGGCCATCCCCAGCCATGAACGGACTAGATGGAGCGCGCACGGGTTCCACAAGGAGATGGTGAACATGGGACTGCGACGCAAGGGGAGAGAGGAGTAGCGAGGGTGCCGGCGGCGGAGCGCGAGTTCGACGACTCCGGCCATGGTGGCGCGCGCGGGAACGCTCAATCGAGCCTTACCGTAGCGAGCAAAATGGCGCGACGGCTTGTTCGGAGGAGAGGGGGAGGTGGCGGAGCATGGCGTGTGGGCAATCAAGTGGAGGCGGCTCATCGGCGTCGGAACGCGGCGACGGAGATGGTGGCGAGCGGTGGCGAGTGTGGGCGAGCGCTCTTCCCGTTCGGGTTCTCCAAAGGGAGCAAGAGAGAGAGAGCGAATGGAAGTGGAGTGGAGGCAGAGGCGCGGGCGTTGTGCTATGAAGCCGAGCACGCGGGGCCACCGACGGCCACGCGGTGTTGGCCGCCTGCGCGCGGTCGGAGCGTGCGTCGCGCGCGTGAGTGAAGGAGGAGGCGTGCGGCGTGGGCTGCGGGAGAGCAGGTCAGGCCGAGGTGAGGCGCGGGCGCAGACGCACGCGCGAGGAGCTAGGCCGCTTCGGCCAACGGGCTGAAAGTGAGGCGACGGCCTGTTAAACAAGAAAACATTTTTCCAATGCATTTTCAAAGAATTTTCAAATATCAGATTTCAAATACCATTTTGAGCAATAAAATGACCTTTTCTGCAAATGACCCAAAAATGAAAGTTTCTTAGAATTTAATTATCTACAACTTTTATTAAGGGACCAACTCAAAATTTTGCATAGATTTTGAATTGGGAAGTAAATGCTAAATAGAAGGGTATTTTGACCATTTCTAAAAACAAATTGTAAAGCAAAAATTTGACAAAACTTTGAATACCAAAGTTGCGCCGAAAATGATGCCAAATATTGCTAGACTATTTACACTACCAACAAACATGTTTGTGAACTTAATTAAGCATAAACATGGCATAGGTTTATTCAAACAAGCAATTGCAACATGGATGTTTCGAAGTCATGTTACGAATGTTTCAAAGCAAAGTTACACTTATATTTCATGTGATGATGAATGCAATATGATGCTCATACTTATGATTTGAAATGCTAATGCATGCTTAACACCTAGGGTGTTACAACCCTCCCCCCTTATAAGAATCTCGTCCCAAGATTTTGAGTTATGAACCATTTGTTGTAAAAATCTTTATAAGCGGTTTGCAGATAACTTCCTGTTTCCCACGTCGCATCACCCTCATCATGATGACTCCACTGTATCTTATAAGTTCTCACCACTTTATTCCGAGTAACTCGGTCCTTAGTATCCAAAATTCGAACCGGTTGCTCTCGGTATTCCAAGTCTGCTTTGATCCGAATGCCCTGAGGTTCTATTCTCTCTTCCGGAACACGCAAACACTTCTTCAACTGTGATACATGGAAAACGGGAAAGATCGAACTTATCTCTTCTGGTAATTGTAACTTATAAGCCATGGGACCCTTCTTCTCTATGATCCTGTATGGTCCTACAAATCTAGCAGTCAGTTTCTTCTTGATTCCAAACCATTTCTTCTTCATTGGGGTAACTTTTAAGTAGACATAGTCACCAACTTGAAATTCTAGCTGTCTTCTTCTCTTATCTGCATAACTCTTCTGGCGTGACTGTGCCGCCTTCATATTTTGTTGGATAACACGAACCTTCTTCTTAGCCTCATCGACAAAATCGATTTCGTAAAACCTTCTTTCTCCAGGCTCAACCTAATTTAACGGTGTCCTACATTTTCTGCCATACAATGCTTCAAATAGAGCCATCTTGATACTCTCTTGGTAACTATTGTTGTAAGCGAACTCTGCCAACGGTAAACATGATTCCCATGAACTCCTAGACAATAACACATAAGCTCTAAGTATATCTTCAAGAACAACATTAACTCGCTCTGTCTACCCATCTGTTTGCGGGTGGTAAGCTATACTACGAATCAAACTAGTACCCAAACCTTTATGAAGATGCTCCCAAAAATGAGCGGTGAACTGTGAACCACGGTCAGACATGATAGTCTTGGGTATACCATGTAATCAGACAATCTCTGCAATATACTTCTCCGCGTATTGAGGTGGTCGAAAAGTGTTCTTGACTGGCAAAAAGTGAGCCGATTTGGTAAGGCGATCTACAATCACCCAAATCGAATCATTTCCCTTTGGTGTGTGGGAAGACCGGTGATAAAATCCATACTTATATCGTCCCATTTCTAATCTGGTATGGACAAAGGTTGCAACAGTCCTGCTGGTCTCATGTGAAGAGCTTTCACCCTGCAACACATGTCGCAACGAGCAACATACACTGCAATCTCCTTCATCTTGGTCCACCAATAACGAGGTCTCAATTCTTGGTACATTTTACTACTTCCAGGATGGATAGACAGCTTAGAGTGATGAGCTTCATCCATCAATTTGTTCTTGAGCTCTCGATCCTTAGGTACTACCAGGCGGTGCTTAAACCATAACATTCCTTGTTTATCCACTCCAAAGTGTTTGGTCGGTTCCCTCTTCATTTTATCCTTGGTATGAAATATTCCCTTATCTATTTTCTGACCTTCAATGATCTTGCTCTCCAAAGTACAACTAATCTGGATATTATGCAACATGACAGGATGCAACAAATTGAATCCATCTTCAAACAACGGTTGCATAGCAAGAGAATGTGACTTCCTACTTAAGGCATCTGCTACCACATTTGCCTTTCTCGGATGATAGTGCACATTCAGGTTATAATCCTTTATCAGCTCTAACCATCTTCTCTGTCGCATGTTTAATTCAGACTGCGTAAAGACGTACTTGAGACTCTTATGATCTATAAAGATATTACACATATTTCCTAGCAAGTAGTGTCTCCAAATCTTTAGAGCATGCACAACGGTCGCAAGCTCTAAATCATGCGTAGGATAGTTAACCTCATGCTTCCTCAATTGACGTGAGGCATAAGCAATGACCCTTCCATCTTGCATAAGAACACATCCTAAACTATTCTTAGATGCATCGCAAAACACATCAAATGGCTTTTCCACATCTGGTTGTGCCAGAACAGGAGCAGTGGTTAGCAATTTCCGTAAGGTGCAGAAAGCTGCCTCACACTCCTCCGTCCAGACGAACTTATGATCCTTTTGTAGCAAACTTGTCATCAGCTTGGCAATCTTCGAGAAATCTGATATGAAGCGACGATAGTAACCGACTAATCCAAGAAAACTCCAAACCTCATGAACTGTGGTTGGTGCCTTCCAATCCATAACCTCTTGTACCTTACCAGATAACACGTAACCAAGAAGAGGAACTATCTTCAGCCAGAACTCACACTTACTAAACTTAGCATACAGCTGATGATCTCTGAGTCTAGTCAAGACAATCCTAAGATGCCAGAGTTGGATAAGTTCGTGATTGTGTTCATTGATGACATTCTGGTATACTCTATCCAGATGAACTTATGATCCTTTTGTAGCAAACTTGTCATCGGCTTGGCAATCTTCGAGAAATCTGATATGAAGCGACGATAGTAACCGGCTAATCCAAGAAAACTCTGAACCTCATGAACTGTGGTTGGTGCCTTCCAATCCATAACCTCTTGTATCTTACCAGATAACACGCAACCAAGAAAAGAAACTGTCTTCAGCCAGAACTCACACTTACTAAACTTAGCATACAGCTGATGATCTCTGAGTCTAGTCAAGACAATCCTAAGATGCTCTGCATGATCCTATTTATTCTCTGAGTATACCAGAATGTCATCAATGAACACAATCATGAACTTATCCAACTCCGGCATAAACACTGAATTCATCAGATACATAAAGTAAGCAGGAGCATTTGTTAAACCAAAGGACATGACAAGATACTCGTACAAACCATATCTGGTGGAGAATGCGGTCTTGGGTATATCTTGTAGTCTAATCTTGATCTGGTGGTATCCTGATTTTAAATCTATCTTGAAAAATACCTTGGCTTTTGACAATTGATCAAACAAGATATCAATCCGAGGTAGAGGATACTTGTTTTTAATTGTCACTGCATTCAGTGGCCGGTAGTCCACGCACATTCGTAAGGAGTTATCCTTCTTCTTCTTCACGAATAGTGCGGGACATCCCCATTCAGATGAATTTGGACGAATCAAACCCTTATTCAACAGATCTTAGAGTTGTTTCTTCAACTCGGCTAATTCATTTGGAGGCATCCGATAAGGCCTTCTTGAGATCAGTGGTGTTCCAGGGATTAACTCAATAGCAAACTCAACATCTCTGTCTGGTGGAAGACTAGGTAACTCATCTGGAAACACGTTCGGAAACTCACACACTACTAGAATCTTGGCTAGAAGAGTAGTTTGAACTGCACAGGTGGTACTGGCCAGATCTATTCTCTGAGGTAATATTACTTGAAATGTACCTTCTCCAATAGGTTCCTTGAGAGAAATGTTTCTTACTCTAACATCAATTACTACTCCCATCTTATTCATCTAGTTCATTCCCATAATTACATCCAGAACTAGCCCTGCCATGACTATCAAATTAAGCTTATACTGCCTGCCTGCTATATTCAGGGTTACCCCCTGGATTGTCTGATTAGTTAACAAATCAGCCCTAGCTGAACTTATCTGATAAGAACGTTCTAATTCAACTATCTTTTGCTCATACCTCTTTGCAAATGCTTGACTTATGAATGAATGAGATGATCCAGAATCAAACAAAATGACTGCATGATGATTGTTGATAGAAAACATACCGACTGTCACGAGCTCTCCTTCTGGGATGTCATCAACGGTGGTGTGGTGCACACGAGCTTGATACTGGTTCTGCTGCTTCTTGGGATAGGGGCAAAACTTCGCAAAGTGCCCGGGTTGGTTGCAGTTGAAACACAGTCCCCTTACTTGAGTAACAGCTCCAGATGAATTGCCTTGTCCTGTCTTAGCTTGTGGCAACGCCATCTTGAATGGCTTCTGGTTCCTCTAAGGTTGCTGGGCATTCTGGTTCTTCCGCTGTGGTGGCCTAAACCTTGCACCAAGGGCAGGTGAACGATACGCAGAATGATTTGCCATCGGGGCCCTAGGCTGGGACGGACCTGACTCAAAAGCCCTCTTGCGAGTCTTGGACACAGCATATATATTGTTGTTCTTTTCTTGCTTCAAGCAGTCACTAACAAAGTCATTGAAAACAGTCCTAGTGTTGGTACCCTCGTGCTTCATCATCTTGGGATTCAGACCTCTCTTGAAACTAGCGATCTTTTTGGCATCAGTATTCACCATGTCAGTGGCGTAGCAGCTTAGATTGTTGAATGCATGTAGATACTATGTCACAGTCTTGGTGCCTTGATTCAGTGCTAGAAATTCTCCAAGCTTTATTTTTGTCAGATCAAGTGGAATGTAAACTCCACGAAAAGCTTTAGTGAATTCCCTCCAAGTAATGTGGGCATTGGGGGAAAAGTGGTGCGGTGGTGCTTCCACCACATTCCTGCAGGGCCTTGTAGCTGATGAGCTGCATACTCGGTCTTCAACACTTGTCATCCGCAGAACACAAAACTTATCTTTCATTGTATTTATCCACTCTTCTGCATCCAATGGCTCTGCGGCTTCCTTGAAGATCGGTGGCCTGGTGTCCATAAAATCCTTAAAATTGCTATACTGATTTGCTTCATGTCCACCCTGGTTTAACCCACGACGGGTGTTGTCTGCAATATAGCATAAGGCAGCCTCCATATTCTGCTACATGTTCTCCATGTTGCGTTGACTTCCGAGGAACTGTGCGAAGAACTGCTCCACGGTGTACGGTGGAGGAGGCGGGGGTGGATCACAGTTCTCATTTCTAGTGGCACTGCCACCTGCCTTAGTGGCGTCATACACGGTACGACGAGTGTTCGACATCTATATATTTCAGCAACAGTAATTATTAGGCGATGTTGTAGAAATTGCGAGTGAATGAAAAATTAGGTCGTACTAAATTCACTGGAGAGAATGAAAATGAAAGTAGGGCCATGCCACACTGACAACTAACAAAGCATCAGCAAACTGTCCATTGTGCCCAGGCTGACTGCAAATCTGCTGGGGCATGTGCATTCAACGCTCTTCACATTTGCCTCAAACAACACATTTCTCTAAACCAAAGAATATGACACCACTGATCCCAGGAAGCACCAGGTGAAAATATAAAGAAAAATCTATACAACAACCAACAGAGATTCTCATACAAAAACCTAAAAAAGGCACAGAAGTATACTTATTCTCTGGAGGCTGCTTGGGAACACTGGGATACATGACACCATAATCTTTGAAGTTCATATCACACTTAACAAACTTGTCCCACCGAAACATAAACTCTCGAATCCGCATCAAAGAGACTAGTTAAATAAAGATACAATAAATAATAAAAAAAGAGATATAAAAGAACAGTACCATCTTCTCCGTAACATACTGCTGGTAAGCTTGAACTTCAGAAAAGAAAGAGTCAAGAAACACAAACTTCTTATCCTTGATGTCGACAACAAATACAAACCAATGATCTTCATAGAAAGTTGGGAAATACAATTGCACAAACAAGAACATGTTCAATAGTAAAAAAAATACATACAAAATGAAAGTCCAATGATTTTAAATTTTGATTAAGATCATTAATAAACAAACAATGTCAGATTGAAAAAGAGGCCTGGCCTTTGCAGAACGTTCAAAAGCTCTCATCATGACATCACTAGGAACTTCATCATGATTTTTCAGAAGATACTCCTTTAAAATAAAAATATACAATAACAACAGTTAAAATGTGAGAAAATTGTAATAGACGGATGATACACTAACAGATGGTAAACATGTAATATAAAGATGGCTAATTGAGGGGTGCATAGTATGGCACCCTGCGCCACCAAGGTCTTGAATACATTCCAAAAGCAAAATAGTAATATTATTAGTAGTGTGTTAAGGGCTACGGACCAAAACATCTACCCGTATAAAAAGGAAGAATAACAAAGATAGATGCATACAATAAAGAGCAGAAGACTGAAAAAGATAGAACAAGCTGACATCCCTAGACAAGCAAGCAAGAGACAGACAAGCAGACACACACTAGGACAGGCATGCAACTAGTCACACAGAACACTGGTGGGAATGTTGACAGATGGTGGACATATGCAAACTGTTTCAATAATGAAAAATAAATAATAATAAGACATAAACACATTAAGAAAGAAACAACCACTTATGGAGATATTCGAGAAGAAGTAATGGCGCTTAGAAACATCTGGATGTCCATCAGGTCGACAGAACAGATGATAGCAAAAGGCAGCAACAACAAAGTTGTTAACTTTACCACCTGGCTTCATAGATTCACCAAGAGACCAATATGTGTAACAGACACCTCCAAAATACAAAGCATCCAAACTGAATATAAAAGCAACAAGAATCAGACAGGAAATAAGCATGCTGCTAAATTTTTCCTAAGAAAACAAAAAAAAACATGAAGTAATTAAAAATAAGCAATACCAAACATAAAAAAGATTTAGAACATTACTTGCTAGAACGCGATTTAGCCAAACAACAAATAGCCTCGTAGTTTGCAATTTCAGACTTCGAAACTTTGAACTTATCTCCAGTCACAATGAAATCATCAGTAAGAACTCGACTTGGGAAAACCATCCTCCTAGCACCATGAAGAGGAAGTTTACCACCAGTTGAGGAATTCCTGACCTCGGAATCAGACCGATTCGCAAAACTTTCAGGATCAATCGAAGAATCAGCAGGAAATCCATGAGTTTTTGCAAGGGACAAAATAGGAGTCCGAGAACTCATCCTCGATTTTCCAAACTGAGAATTGTACATATCATCTATTTTCGTAGTCTGAACTTTAACACTTTCAGAAAAAATTCTGGAACCCGTACAAACAAGTGGAGAAGTATCCTAAAAAGAAGAAGAAACATATCATAAATCATATATATATATATATATATATATATATATATATATATATATATATATATATATATATATATATATATATATATGTTTACCCCAAGATATATAAAAATATAAATATTAAGTGCAGAATAAATAGCTCTGAAGAACATACTTGGCATACTTCACACGGGCAAATAAATTTATTAGTTGACTTAATACATAATTTTTATATATCTTGGGGTAAAAGACAAGACGATCTAGAATTAAAATTTGAAAGTCTGCAAAAAGAGCATAAGCAGTTAATAGAGCTATATTCAGCTACCAATAATAAGTTAGAATTAGCTCTACAAGCTTTGGAAGAAAGTAAAGGTTCTCTAGGAAGAATTAGTCAAAATTGTGATTATATTAAAAAGAATATATCTTATTTGTATAAGAAACTTGAGCATATTAATATTATTGAGAATAGTAAAGAAATTGTGTTATCATCTACAGGAGTAGTTGAAGTTAATAGATCACTAAATTCAGAAAAATGGCAGTATCTGAAAGTCTCTCTAGAAGAGACAAGTCACTCCAACTAGTGAATAGAGATGTAAGACCTTTAGGCCTTATAGACAGAATAAAAGGAGGTTGTGATGATATTGAAACCTTGGAAGAAATGATAGATGTAGAAAGAGATCTTGAAAGATATCAGAAAGATACCTTAAGAAAAATAAGACCTCAACAAATATATCAAATGAGTTGGTTTGAAAATAAAAATGGATTATACAGAATATCTAGAGAAGTAGAATTAAGTGTATTAACTGAACCTGTTCAGTTAAGAATAGTTAATAAACAAATTGAAAATGAATTGAAATATTCTGGATATAAATATATACATCAAGGAATGTATATTATAGGAATTAAAGGTATGACAAGGAAGAAATTAGGAACAAAGGTTCTAACAACTTTGTTAGATAAAAGATGGGATTCAATAAATAAAGCAGCATTTGGATTTTTAGAAGGTGATATGAATGAAAACATGCTAATAACATATATAGCTCCAGACTTATTAATGCCAGTAAGAGAATTCATAGACAAGATGCCTTTTGCATTTCAAACCAAAGGCTATGAAGATTTTAAAGGAACTAATTTATTAATAAGCATAGAATTTCTAGGTAGATTAACTAATAGAAGTGGAACCAAATATAAGATAAATGTGAATAATGTGATAGAAAGCATGCAGTCTAAAGGGATAAAATTTATGAGTCCTCTAAAGATTAGTTCTGAAGAAAGGGCAGGTGAAGAATGGAATATAAGTGCTTTAATAAAACCAAAGGTCTTAAAGCAACCTAAAGATTATATAAGTTATGAAAATAAAAAAGGATCAACTAGTATTAGGTTTGTAGGGTATGAAGAAAGAAGTTTAGATGATTTAGAAACATCTAGTTCAGAAGTAAAGTTAGAAGAAAATAGAAGAAATAGTATATGTGAATTTGTGGATATAGATAATGAAATAAAACATTATGAAATTAAGTTAAGTAAAATCCATGATGAATATAAAAACTCTATGATATGTGAATGGAATGCTATAAGAGAAAAGGAAATCTATTTTAGAAGACAAATATATAGACTTAATAATATTAAGCAAGAAAGAGAGTTAAATAGCAAAAAATTTAGTGTTCCAATAAAGAAAAATAATGTTGAGTCAAAAAGAATAGAAGATAAAGATAACAAGGCTCAAAAGGAAGTAGAGAATAGTGAAATTAAAATAGTAGACAATATAGATGATGATATAAGTGAAGAAGAGCAATGAGAAATTAATAATAAGATCCTACAAGAAAGCTATGAGGAAGAAGATGAGGATATAATTGAAATAGGTAATAATAATTTGGTAAATTATATGAAATCCTCAGAGTATGTAGAGACACATAGAAAATATAATGCTATAGAAGCAATGGAAATAGATCCAAGTACATCAAAAAGAAAACGAGGTCCAGAAATAAAGGTTGAAGAAGGAATAGAAAGGCCAACTAGAAATCCAGGAACATGGCCACCAGTGAAAGAAGATTCTTCATATAGTTATATACCTGGACAATATACACATATGGGTTCAAAAAGAAGAGAATTTGAAAAGAAGGTTCAATTTCAGAATTATAAAAGTGACGGTGCTATATTAAATTTAGCAGCACATGATCCTATAGATTGGTCAAATATAATCAGCATATGGAAAGGGTTGATAGTGCAAAAAATATATACAAAATCAACATAATATTGGAAACAAAGTAGAAGATATGATTACATATTTAGAGACATTTTTAGGAGAATCAGTTAAAGTTTTATGGGAACAATGGGTAGAATCTTTTCCTACTTATTATGCGCAATTAAAAAGAGCTGGCAATAACCCATATAATTTTGCAAATATCATATCAAGTATTATAATAGGTGAAGATCCTGAAATAGGATATACTGTCTTACAAAATGAAAGATTAAAAGAATTAGAAAAATTATCATTAACAAATTGGAAAAGAATAAAAGAATTTTCTCAGCATTATTTGTACAATGCCACAACTGCTAAACAAGGTTATAATAAAGGAATTGTTGAAAAATATTTTAACAAATTGCCAGACCCATTAGGCTCAATGATATTCGAAGAATATATAAAGGAAACAGAGGGTACTAAAGAATATAATATAACTCAGGCTATAACATTTGTTTTTAAACAGTTAAGAAAGATATGCACAAATATACAAGCCCAAAGATCAATGAAGCAGTCTGGTTATAATTTCTGTAATAAAATAGTTCAAATATCATTGACATATGGAGAAGAAAGATCTAGAAATAAGAAATATTATAAGTATCCTAAGAATTATGAAAAAGGAAAGGTAAGAACTAAGAAACGATATTTCTTACGAAGATCAGATAATAGAGCTCCTTTCTTACATAAGAGAAATGTAAGAAGATATAATCCTAGAAAGAATTATGATAATACTTGCAGATGTTTTATCTGTAATTCACCAGATCATTTAAGTAAAACTTGTCCTAATAAAGACAAGAAGAGATATTCCAATAAGCAAGAAGAACAAGAAAAGGTTCTAATTATAGATAGTGTAAATGAAAATATTTTAGTATGTGATGATGATATAATGGATGATGAGTCAATATATTCAATTATAGAGACAGATGAAATAGAATATGATGTAGAAAATGAATCAAGTGATGAAGAATTAGATTTAATTGATGAGTTAGCTGGATTAAAGATAGAAATGATGGATCAAGTAGAGGAACCTAAAAAGAGTGATCTTAACATAAGGTGTGTGTTTTGCATATATTATCAAGATCCAGAAGACAGAGCAACATGTAGTCTATGTTTAAGACAAGCATGTATACTATGCTTAAATCCACAGAAAGATAGGAAAAATGAAGTAGTAAATACAAAATATGAGAAAAATAAAGAAGAAGAAGTAAGCTTAGAGAAGGTAGGAAGCAAACATATAAATAATATTGCACAAGAATTCCTTATTCCTAGATTAAGCTTTAAAACTGACCAAACTTTGTCATATTTTACTCAAGATATTATAGATTTAATATAGAAGAAATATGCTGAAAGGCATTACAACACCTTTCAAAATATTCAAAATTATTTCATGCAGATATATCAAGGAAAAGAAAGGCATTTAGGAATAACTGTAAATGCAAATATTTTCCCCTTACTTCATCTTGATGATAAATTTATTGTCAAGCCTCATCAACAATTTATAATACTCAGGGCTGACATAAATTTAAAATATTTTAGAAATATACAAATAAGCAATGAAGATTATATCTCTTTACAAACCATTATAGATCATGGGTTAATCCATGATATTTACGGTACACTTGAAGAAATTCTTCAATCTAACCTTGGAAAGGCTATTAAAGAAGCATGCAAGAAATTAGCCTGTATTCAAGGAAAATATAAAATTAAATTCTGTTCTAATCCTCCAAAATTTATGCGACCAATAAGACCAGCATGCCATGATATATATATTACTAAAGGTCAATACAAATTTCCTAATTCATGGAGAATCATAGAGGATTATGAAGAATTATTTGCCAAGAATACGAATCATGATAACTGGAGAATTTTTAGTGAAGCAAAAGAATTAGAAGGGAATACCAAATTTACTCCTGAATATCATATGATGTACCAAAATAAAATAATAAGAGTATTCTTACGAGAGTACTATAACAAATATAGTATATTGCAAAGAGAAGTTAGAAGATTGATCAAGCCCAACTATGGTGCAGAATGCCAACTAAGAAAAGAATATAGAGATTTGTTGTCTTGGTATGAAATATGGCAACCAGATGAACCAGACAACGAAGAAGATATTGATTAATAAGAAAATCAATATAGCTTCAATTTAATATCTATATACAAGAAATATATTCCTTATGTTGATAAGGTGTTATCAACAATTTGGCCGTGGGAAGATAATATACGCATGCCTTGATTTGTGATTTGATGTTTGCACATCAATCATTCGGGCGTGGAAGACTAATAAAAAATATCGCCTGAAGATAACGCCTGTCAGAGGACAGCGCAAAAGTAATATACAGTTACACTACTGTAGCCAGGACAATTATTGGAGACAGCTCACCATCCAGCTGTCCAGGCAACAGTTGAAGACGATAATTAAAGCGTTCGCCTCGAAGGCAAGAAGATAAGCGTGAAGGACGCCAGAAGATAAGCGCGAGGACTCCCCAGAAGGCTCCTCTCGCTCTTTAAAAGCAGAAGCCCGACGCCTGCATTTATCATCGGAAGAAGCATCAAAGATCGCAGCATCGACAACACCACCCACTCCACTATACACCATGAAGACATGATCTTAGAGACCCTCTGAGCTCATCCACCACTCCTGTAAATTAGCCACATAATTAGTACTACTCCACCAGTGTTGTAAATTAGAGAATAAAGGAAGTCCCCGTGATCTTCCTGCGCTTGTAAGGTAATCTCTAAGGTTTGTGGTAAGTGCTTGGGGTTTTCCGAAAGGGAAAGTCGTATGTAAGCTTGCTCTGTGGAAATGAATTAAGCTTTCCTGTTTTAATCCATGTTTTCCTTTAAGCTCGTTCATATGGGACGATGTCTCTATGCTAGGGACCCTAGAGGAGAAATCTCTGCGTGTGTCGTTCTCGTGTTAGCCCTGGTAGTGGCGTTTGTAGAGAACCTTGTTGGCGCAGAGAAGTGTTCCCTTCGGGTGGAACTGCCTGGGGAGACGATAGGGCCTGAGTCCTGTGTGTTCGTGGATGGGGATAACGAGGGAGAAGAGCTGGTTAGCCCGGTTCTGAAGCGAGCTAGTGATGCATATAGTGAGTACCGAGTAGGACTGACACAAGCAAAAGTCTCACGACCGGCTGAATCCTTGGTCTCGCCAGCCTGCAAAGATCCTGTGAATCACGCGCACTAATAATCCGCATACTCACTAATCACGTAGATAATAATCACGCACGTCGCTCTCATCGAATAGTCAGTTTAATATATTTTAATACGTTCTGCATCCGCCGGCTGTGGAGAATAATAAAATATTAAGGCGCATAGTGCTCGAATAGTGCTCGAAGCATAAAATATTATAAAAGTAAATAGTGATTGAATAGTAAAGTAGTTGGATGTCTGCCTGAGTCACTCTTGGGTGCACTGTTCATATTCCCGAATTTAAATAGTACCCAGTATTTTGAATAGTGACACGAATTTGAATAGTAGCAGCTGAATTTGAATAGTGACTCGTGAGTTTTAAATTTGAGTTTCAGTTTTTCAGTTTTGGTATACCCAGCTGTCTCCAATAATTGTCCTGGCTACAGTAGTGTAACTGTATATTACTTTTGCGCTGTCCTCTGATAGGCGTTATCTTCAGGCGATATTTTTTATTAGTCTTCCACTGTCACACCCGGTTTTAAGGACAAAACCAGACATACACTATATGTGAAATAAAGAAGACAAATCTCACATATAGCCATAGATAAGTGTAATATCAAGAGACAAATGCTTAATATACATAACTCAATAGTATAAAGTATACCTTAAAGAGCAACACAGCGGAAAGACAACTCTGAACACCGGGTGCAACCTTCACTCCAGGATCAAACTAACTGGTTGATCACAAGCCTAACAATTCCAGAATCTAACAGTCTGGTACCCTTCCTGAGATGTGGGGAAATAGCAAGAGTGAGTCCATGTCGAACTCAACAAATATAACATGGGGTTCATGAAGCTCAAAAGGTTTGACACGGGTTTACTGCAATAGATTTTAGTGAGTCATCTTTTTAGCAGTTGAGTAGCAACAAGTTTACCACAATCCCAAATAACCTCATGATCATGTAAACAAGAATAATGTATAGCAAGAAACAATAATCATTAGTGAGCTTTAATATCATCAGTATTATCATTACCATCAGTGTTCATCATTTATTCTGTAAGGGTCCAAGGCCACTCGTGACCGTGAGCACGGCTGATATACCAGTTTTACACTCTGCAGAGGTTGTACACTTTCACTGTGAGTCATGATTTACCCTTTCGCCCGAGGTAGCTAATCTCTTGACCCACTTCCAAGGAAGGTCGGCAGGGTTCACTATGAAGCCTTTCAAAGGTTCGTCTAACAAGTTAGGGCCATTAGATTCACTCGGCAAACAGATGTAGAGCCCCCCTTCCTGATGGCACAATAACACGCAGCCTATACACATGAGGATAGAGGCCGCACTATACCCGATTCGTCAAGCCGTTCTTACGCCATGAAGGAATACCTCTAACAAGCTAGAAAAGGTCCTCATACTTGACTAAAGCCAGAGCCATATAGCCCTCACAGTTGTACTGTAAGTCCCGGATGTTCGCTTACAGATAAGTCCTTATGGAGAGAAACTAGAGCACCATAAAAACAACAAAATATGCTCTAGCCCTCTTGAGCCATATTGCTTTAAAGCATCTTTTAAATGTTTATTGCATATATCATTAGTCAAGTTACAGATCATGATTATTCAAAAAGAGCACTAGCATCACTACCCAATGCAATGTCCCATAGGTGTCAAGGTACAAGATACAAAAACTAGGATATCCTTAATGGTAACAAGGTAGACACATGCACATGAATTAAGTATATTAAAGGTGAATAGGAAACAAGGATAATCCCATGCTATACTTGCCTTAAACACCGATCCTTCGGTAAGCTTTAATCTTCAACGTTCTTCTTCTTCTTCTTGATAACCACGTATATCTCACCGACTGGACGAAATCATAAATCACCACACAAGCATCCATACAATCATACACGAAGCAAACAATAGATCTAAATTAGAATAGTACACCAAACATAAAATTAAGATGAAAAGTTTGTAGAACGAATCTACGTCTCTCTACGAATACACAGACGCGAAAAGCACACTAATCAGAGCTACGGTTGAAAAGATACATCTACCGAAAGATTTGCTCATAGAAGAAAATATAAAACTATTAGTTTCATGAGTTTTAATTATATAATAACATATATAAAATATTTTATAAATACTATATACGGAATTAAGTCAAATTTAGATTCAAATTATAAAACTAAAGTAAAACAAATCATATTTTATTTACAAAACACAGTTGCATAATTATTAATCAAGATATGATTTAAACCATAAAATTTCAGAATTAATAATATGGTAAATACTGTCACTAACGCGTAGATCTCGTTGCTATGAATCTAACGCAACTCGAATGAGCTAAAACGGATCTAAAACGTAGAAGATATGATTTAAACAAGATCTACTTTATTAAAGTAATAGATTAAATCTCACATCGGAACTTAAAAATAGAAAACCTAACCAACAGTAACACTAACAGTATAACAAGTTTGTAAAACTCTTCTACACGTTACTACGATCACATAGACATAAAGATCACGAAATTTGGATTTAAAACGTACAAATTATGAATTTTCTAAGATTTCCTATAGATAAATAATTACTTTAATATAAACTCGAAAATAAATTATCTCAAACCTACTGTACAGTTCTATCATCATGTAGAGCTCGCAAATACGAATCTAACGCAATTTAAACGGGTCAAATCGGAGTTAAAACGGATAATTTATGACTAAAACAAACTCAGTGGCAAAACTGTAAATATCAGAAAACGTATTTTTCAATAACCGAGACGAAATACGCTTTCAACAGATCAAAACGAACGCGAGATAATACGTTTTGGACTGCGGGTTAATCAATTGAAAAACACAGGGTCTCTTTAGCACAAACGCCGGCCGAATCGGTATCTTCTAATTTAGACCGTCGGATTCAAAATCAACGATCCAGATGGGATCGGGGAGGGAGCCGGCGGCGCTCCGGCCGGACTCCGGCCGTCGGTGAGCTTCCCGCGGCGGCGCCATCGTCGGAACACGCGAAAACACGACTCCGGGCACCATTCAACGAAGGGGAAACACCGGGAGGTAGCTTGGAGCACGGCGAACTCACCTCGGACAAGAACGAGGGCACGGGATGGACGAAGACGACGGCGTGCTTGCGGTGGCGGACGGTGGAGGCGGTGGTGCTCACGGTGGCGGCGCTAGGCAGTTTTGGCTGCTCCAAAAGGATGGGATGGGGGCGGAATCGTGCGGAGGCTCCGTTTTTATAGCCCGAAGGCACGCGGAAGCAAGGAAAGGGAAGGATTCGAAGATGGATTCGATCGATCGAATCCGATGAAAGGGGAAGGCGGCGGTTTCCATTTTTGGAAAGTGCCGGAGGAAGGAGAAGGAAAGGGGAAGGAGACGCTGACAGGCGGGACCGGCTCGTCAGCGGCTCGGTGCGAAAGAAGGCCGCGCGCGCGAAGTGGGCCGGCTGGCCGCGGCTTGGGCTCGGCCCAGAGAATCCAGAAGCGGGCGCTGGCGCGGGAAAGGTGGGCCGTCGCTGCAGGCCGAGCATTGGGCTGCGGTAAGAAGCGGCCCGAGAAGAAAAGAAATTCATTTCCTTTTCTTTTTCTAATTTTTCAAAGCAAATTTTCAAATGATTTTCAAATCCAAATTTAAATTTGATCAAACCACTCATCTCAAAAATTTAAATGCAACAGCATGAGTGCACAAACATGTTTCTACTCTTATATTTGATTTTAAATTTATAAAAATTATCCTTATCCTAAATTTGCATGCTCACAAAATTATATAAAAAATCATATTTTTCCTATTTTTCATTTCTTCAAAATTTCAGGGTGTTACAATTCTACCCCCCTTAAGATGAATCTCGTCCCGAGATTCGGAAGATGATGACAAAAGAGATAGGGATAGTTCGTCTCTAGATTGTTCTTTACTTCATCGTATAGTTCCATCGTCTTGATAAGAATTCCGTCTTACTTTGCATACATGTAACTAATTCCAAGATTTTTGACAAATGCTCCAAACAATACTCTGGTATCTCCAATCACTAGGCACCTTTCCTATAATACGAATTTTCTTCCTTAAAATACTTATCTTCCAACAGAGCCTGACGAATCTCTTAGTCAGAAGGAATTTCTACTACCAACCTTCAAAACATTAATGATTCTGGTCAAGTTGCTCAAATTTAGAATATGATTCTTAATCCTTGGTGTCACCCGAACCTTCTTAGCATTATTCTCCATTGCTAAGGGCATCGGCTGCGACTTTTACTTCTCCAAGTAATAGCACTTTTCCAAGTCCTAATCCATTTCATTCCAACGAGGATAACACAAATTCAAGACCAACTTAGCGAAGATGTCCTGTAGATTCTTGTGACCCTCCTATATGTCACTTTTCTTCCAAAAGACAGTACTCCATAGTGGAAAACTCCAGATAACACGTTAGGTAATTCAACCCACACTTCCTTAGTTGACTTAATGAACAAGGTACTATATTTTTCTTCTTGCATAAGGACACATCCCACACCTTGACAAGGTGCATCATTGTAGATATGAAGCTCTTGTCTGGATCTGACAAAGCTAATACTTGGGTTTTACTTCAACCTTTTCTTAGACTCCTTCAAACATTTGCCTGAGGTCTCTTGATCTAAACGAACTTAAAAGCTTCTCCAAAGTTATTTGTTCCTCTGCTATGACTCCAGTAAACTCATGGTCCACTTTACTATCCTTGGTGTACCTATCTTCTAATTTGTCATTCTCATCTCCCTCAGGTAAAAGTCGACCACCTTGATGCTCAATTCTTTTCCTTGACGGTGTTGTTAAGAGCATTGTGCACCGAGTACCATGAATCACTCCTTTGTATGCACAGAGCCATCCATTACCAAGAACCACGTGAATTTTAAGTGACTCCAACACAATGAGTGTTGCGGTAAAGTTTTCCTTGTTTATAACAAGACTGACATTCGGGCATATCTGATTTGTCTGCATTTCTCCCACTGGAGTTTGAACTAGCAAAGGCCTCCTCATTGGACACTTCACCATCTTGCACGTCTCTACCAAGTTGTCGAAAATGAAAGAATGCGAAGCACTAGGGTCAAATAAAGCAAAAACTTATACTGAGCTTACTTGAATATAACCTACTACTATTTTGGTAACTCCATGAATTTTATTCATATCCACATTGCTCAGTCTTCCATTGACATAGTTTTGCTGCGCTTTGCTTCCTTGAGCAGGCTTCTTATGGGCTTTTTTTTTCGCTTTCGTTGTTGTGGATTCTGACTTAGTTCACTCCCAACTTGCTCTTCAACATTGTTGTTTTGATAGTGCTCGGCTTCATCATACCCATAACATCCTTCAATGGCAGAAATATCAACCTTTTCCCACATACCAATGCGAGACGTCATATAGGGCTCCTGAGTCATGAGACACTACACTTCCTGTCATCAAGTGACCAACATCAGCAACACGAGCAAGTATAGATGATCATAATCATGAACTATCCAAAGAGACAACTCTCGTCTCCATGGATCAAAATTATCAACCTTGTTCACAGGACATTTTTGCTCAAGAGTGGCAACTCAATCATGGAGACTAACCAATACTTCCAACTAAAGAGTTCAATCTTAATAATCCTTCTTTACATTGGCTACCCCCCTTAAAATAAGGGACACCAAATAGGGTAGCTTGAACCCTTCTTCTAGATGAGCTACTTAGCATAAAGTGTTCTGACATCCCAATAATACTCTTGTGTATGGGTAAGAACAAGAAATCTGAAATTTCTCACGAGCAGAAAATCAGCAGTGCAGTAAAACAGCTGTAACTCTCATTCTGTTAATCCAATGAAGCTGTAGTTTACACCGATGAAAAGCTTATAAAATTCTCTGCAACTTACTTATAGAACACACTTCCAGATTCTGTAGTTAACTTGGTCGAAAACAGCACATAACAGATTCTGTTCCAGGTTTCAGACAGCACAGTTGCATCGTCTTGTGATTTTTGTATCTCCCAATCCAAAATAGCTATGAGGGTGGTTCTTGCATTTAGAGAGAGATGTTGAAGTCCACTCTTGTCCAGAATTTTCTCATGATTTTTGGTCTTTCAAGAATAGAGATATAAGTTGATAAAGACAGGCTGCTCCGAAAGACAAGATATAGGAAACAGGAGATAACCAAAACCCAACTATTTATTTCATTAATCCTTATACCTTATACATATAAACTAAATGAAATCATGGTCAAAGCCCACGAGATCATTCCACTCATTACAAAATTCCAACTCAAACATAAACATAAGCACAAAGCAACTAAACACTTAAATGTTCATTAGCCACACATTAAGACGACTCAACTTGGCTACTAACGGTTTTATTACACGGGACATAACTCCTATTCCTTAAATATGGTGTGATTGTAGCAGTATCCAAAGTAGATAACATCTCTTACATTCCTTATTGCTTTATATGAACATCTGAATCTCTGCATCTTCCATTCTTATAACTCATACCTTAAGATGGGTCAACCTGGTATCCCTCAGGTGTAGATTTAATACCCTTATACTCAATCCTTTCTCCTGAAAGTGTAGTTAGAAACACTGAACATTGGGCATACTCCATCACTCCTTTACAAGTAGATAACCAGTCTATTCCAAGGATAACATCAATGCCCATTAATTCCAAAACAATGAGGTTTACCTTAAAATTTACCCCCTTTATGTCCAGACTAACTTTTGGGCATACGCGGTCTGCCTTTATTTCACCTCTTGGAGTTTTAATCATCACTGTTTTCCCTCTTGGAAGCATAAGTATGTTATGATCTTTTACATATTGTCTAGATATGAACGAATGTGAGGCACTGGGGTCAAACAAAACCTTGGCATTTCCTGAACTTACTGGAATTGATCCAAACACAACCTCCTTAGCTCCGGGAATGGTGGAAGTATCCACATGTTTCAACCTTCCATGGATGTAATTTCTTTTTAATTTATTTCCCTGCACATGCTCCTTTTGGACATCCTGTCCTGGGTCTCGCTGTTGTTGATTCTTCTGTGGGCAAGATTTGATATAATGTCCTTCCTGCTGGCAATGATAACACTTTCTCTTAGCTGGATCTTTTGTGATGTCATACTCTACGGAACTGTTGTTTGGTATGCTTCTATCTTGCTGGCCATAAAAGTTCACCTTCGTCCCTTTGGCTTGTTTCCTAGCTTGTTTGGCCTTTCGGGGTTGATACTCCTTATAGGTAATTGTCCACCCATCTATGACTACTTCATGGGGAGTAGTTTTAGCGGGAGGGGCTTCTAACTCTTCAGGGTTTGGATTTGTTTGACAGGGGATCAGGGCTGCATGTGATAATGTAGTATAACTCGCTTGCTGATTGCTTTCCACAAGTGGTTCTAATGAGATTGCCTTTCTCTTCTTGTCCATGTTGATCTCAAAATTTGGATCCACCTTGACTTTCCCCTTATTAGACTCGTTTCGAAGACAGGGAAAACCATAATGCTTACAGCAGTAACATTGTTCCTGCTCTCCCAATGCCTTATTATCAACATCTTTATTGGATTTCATATTCTTCCAAACTTCTGCTACTTGTATCTTCTCTGACCCCTTGGATATGTTGGCTTGACCTTGAGATAAGCATCGTTGAGAATTCCCATGTTGAGCCATTTCTTCTAGTAATTGGTTTTGCATCGCTAATGGTTTCTTGTCAAAAGTGAGCAAAAGCGACACAATTCAGTCCTCTTAACCTCTGAAATCCACAGTCTTCTCGTCACGAGCCGTCTAATAGACAAGGAGAAAAGGTTCAAAATAGAGACAAGGTTTTTATAACAGAACGGGGATAGAATTAAGCATAACTTTGAGAAAATAACAAAGTTAAAGAGAAGCAAGAAATAGGCAACAATGAGAACATGCTAAACGTCCAGTTCTAACTAGGCTTGCGTCCTACAGTCAGCATTGCTCTGATACCAATCTGTCACACCCGGTTTTAAGGACAAAACTAGACATACACTATATGTGAAATAAAGAAGACAAATCTCACATATAGCCATAGATAAGTGTAATATCAAGAGACAAATGCTTAATATACATAACTCAATAGTATAAAGTATACCTTAAAGAGCAACACAACGGAAAGACAACTCTGAACACCGGGTGCAACCTTCACTCCAGGATCAAACTAACTGGTTGATCACAAGCCTAACAATTCCAGAATCTAACAGTCTGGTACCCTTCCTGAGATGTGGGGAAATAGCAAGAGTGAGTCCATGTCGAACTCAACAAATATAACATGGGGTTTATGAAGCTCAAAAGGTTTGACACGGGTTTACTGCAATAGATTTTAGTGAGTCATCTTTTTAGCAGTTGAGTAGCAACAAGTTTACCACAATCCCAAATAACCTCATGATCATGTAAACAAGAATAATGTATAGCAAGAAACAATAATCATTAGTGAGCTTTAATATCATCAGTATTATCATTACCATCAGTGTTCATCATTTATTCTGTAAGGGTCCAAGGCCACTCGTGACCGTGAGCACGGCTGATATACCAGTTTTACACTCTGCAGAGGTTGTACACTTTCACTGTGAGTCATGATTTACCCTTTCGCCCGAGGTAGCTAATCTCTTGACCCACTTCCAAGGAAGGTCGGCAGGGTTCACTATGAAGCCTTTCAAAGGTTCGTCTAACAAGTTAGGGCCATTAGATTCACTCGGCAAACAGATGTAGAGCCCCCCTTCCTGATGGCACAATAACACGCAGCCTATACACATGAGGATAGAGGCCGCACTATACCCGATTCGTCAAGCCGTTCTTACGCCATGAAGGAATACCTCTAACAAGCTAGAAAAGGTCCTCATACTTGACTAAAGCCAGAGCCATATAGCCCTCACAGTTGTACTGTAAGTCCCGGATGTTCGCTTACAGATAAGTCCTTATGGAGAGAAACTAGAGCACCATAAAAACAACAAAATATGCTCTAGCCCTCTTGAGCCATATTGCTTTAAAGCATCTTTTAAATGTTTATTGCATATATCATTAGTCAAGTTACAGATCATGATTATTCAAAAAGAGCACTAGCATCACTACCCAATGCAATGTCCCATAGGTGTCAAGGTACAAGATACAAAAACTAGGATATCCTTAATGGTAACAAGGTAGACACATGCACATGAATTAAGTATATTAAAGGTGAATAGGAAACAAGGATAATCCCATGCTATACTTGCCTTAAACACCGATCCTTCGGTAAGCTTTAATCTTCAACGTTCTTCTTCTTCTTCTTGATAACCACGTATATCTCACCGACTGGACGAAATCATAAATCACCACACAAGCATCCATACAATCATACACGAAGCAAACAATAGATCTAAATTAGAATAGTACACCAAACATAAAATTAAGATGAAAAGTTTGTAGAACGAATCTACGTCTCTCTACGAATACACAGACGCGAAAAGCACACTAATCAGAGCTACGGTTGAAAAGATACATCTACCGAAAGATTTGCTCATAGAAGAAAATATAAAACTATTAGTTTCATGAGTTTTAATTATATAATAACATATATAAAATATTTTATAAATACTATATACGGAATTAAGTCAAATTTAGATTCAAATTATAAAACTAAAGTAAAACAAATCATATTTTATTTACAAAACACAGTTGCATAATTATTAATCAAGATATGATTTAAACCATAAAATTTCAGAATTAATAATATGGTAAATACTGTCACTAACGCGTAGATCTCGTTGCTATGAATCTAACGCAACTCGAATGAGCTAAAACGGATCTAAAACGTAGAAGATATGATTTAAACAAGATCTACTTTATTAAAGTAATAGATTAAATCTCACATCGGAACTTAAAAATAGAAAACCTAACCAACAGTAACACTAACAGTATAACAAGTTTGTAAAACTCTTCTACACGTTACTACGATCACATAGACATAAAGATCACGAAATTTGGATTTAAAACGTACAAATTATGAATTTTCTAAGATTTCCTATAGATAAATAATTACTTTAATATAAACTCGAAAATAAATTATCTCAAACCTACTGTACAGTTCTATCATCATGTAGAGCTCGCAAATACGAATCTAACGTAATTTAAACGGGTCAAATCGGAGTTAAAACGGATAATTTATGACTAAAACAAACTCAGTGGCAAAACTGTAAATATCAGAAAACGTATTTTTCAATAACCGAGACGAAATACGCTTTCAACAGATCAAAACGAACGCGAGATAATACGTTTTGGACTGCGGGTTAATCAATTGAAAAACACAGGGTCTCTTTAGCACAAACGCCGGCCGAATCGGTATCTTCTAATTTAGACCGTCGGATTCAAAATCAACGATCCAGATGGGATCGGGGAGGGAGCCGGCGGCGCTCCGGCCGGACTCCGGCCGTCGGTGAGCTTCCCGCGGCGGCGCCATCGTCGGAACACGCGAAAACACGACTCCGGGCACCATTCAACGAAGGGGAAACACCGGGAGGTAGCTTGGAGCACGGCGAACTCACCTCGGACAAGAACGAGGGCACGGGATGGACGAAGACGGCGGCGTGCTTGCGGTGGCGGACGGTGGAGGCGGTGGTGCTCACGGTGGCGGCGCTAGGCAGTTTTGGCTGCTCCAAAAGGATGGGATGGGGGCGGAATCGTGCGGAGGCTCCGTTTTTATAGCCCGAAGGCACGCGGAAGCAAGGAAAGGGAAGGATTCGAAGATGGATTCGATCGATCGAATCCGATGAAAGGGGAAGGCGGCGGTTTCCATTTTTGGAAAGTGCCGGAGGAAGGAGAAGGAAAGGGGAAGGAGACGCTGACAGGCGGGACCGGCTCGTCAGCGGCTCGGTGCGAAAGAAGGCCGCGCGCGCGAAGTGGGCCGGCTGGCCGCGGCTTGGGCTCGGCCCAGAGAATCCAGAAGCGGGCGCTGGCGCGGGAAAGGTGGGCCGTCGCTGCAGGCCGAGCATTGGGCTGCGGTAAGAAGCGGCCCGAGAAGAAAAGAAATTCATTTCCTTTTCTTTTTCTAATTTTTCAAAGCAAATTTTCAAATGATTTTCAAATCCAAATTTAAATTTGATCAAACCACTCATCTCAAAAATTTAAATGCAACAGCATGAGTGCACAAACATGTTTCTACTCTTATATTTGATTTTAAATTTATAAAAATTATCCTTATCCTAAATTTGCATGCTCACAAAATTATATAAAAAATCATATTTTTCCTATTTTTCATTTCTTCAAAATTTCAGGGTGTTACATCCACGCCCGAATGATTGATGTGCAAACATCAAATCACAAATCAAGGCATGCGTATATTATCTTCCCACGGCCAAATTATTGATAACACCTTATCAACATAAGGAATATATTTCTTGTATATAGATATTAAATTGAAGCTATATTGATTTTCTTATTAATCAATATCTTCTTCGTTGTCTGGTTCATCTGGTTGCCATATTTCATACCAAGACAACAAATCTCTATATTCTTTTCTTAGTTGACATTCTGCACCATAGTTGGGCTTGATCAATCTTCCAACTTCTCTTTGCAATATACTATATTTGTTATAGTGCTCTCGTAAGAATACTCTTATTATTTTATTTTGGTACATCATATGATATTCAGGAGTAAATTTGGTATTCCCTTCTAATTCTTTTGCTTCACTAAAAATTCTCCAGTTATCATGATTCGTATTCTTGGTAAATAATTCTTCATAATCCTCTATGATTCTCCATGAATTAGGAAATTTGTATTGACCTTTAGTAATATATATATCATGGCATGCTGGTCTTATTGGTCGCATAAATTTTGGAGGATTAGAACAGAATTTAATTTTATATTTTCCTTGAATACAGGCTAATTTCTTGCATGCTTCTTTAATAGCCTTTTCAAGGTCAGATTGAAGAATTTCTTCAAGTGTACCGTAAATATCATGGATTAACCCATGATCTATAATGGTTTGTAAAGAGATATAATCTTCATTGCTTATTTGTATATTTCTAAAATATTTTAAATTTATGTCAGCCCTATGTATTATAAATTGTTGATGAGGCTTGACAATAAATTTATCATCAAGATGAAGTAAGGGGAAAATATTTGCATTTACAGTTATTCCTAAATGTCTTTCTTTTCCTTGATATATCTGCATGAAATAATTTTGAATATTTTGAAAGGTGTTGTAATGCCTTTCAGCATATTTCTTCCATATTAAATCTATAATATCTTGAGTAAAATATGACAAAGTTTAGTCAGTTTTAAAGCTTAATCTAGGAATAAGGAATTCTTGTGCAATATTATTTATATGTTTGCTTCCTACCTTCTCTAAGCTTACTTCTTCTTCTTTATTTTTCTCATATTTTGTATTTACTACTTCATTTTTCCTATCTTTCTGTGGATTTAAGCATAGTATACATGCTTGTCTTAAACATAGACTACATGTTGCTCTGTCTTCTGGATCTTGATAATATATGCAAAACACACACCTTATGTTAAGATCACTCTTTTTAGGTTCCTCTACTTGATCCATCATTTCTATCTTTAATCCAGCTAACTCATCAATTAAATCTAATTCTTCATCACTTGATTCATTTTCTACATCATATTCTATTTCATCTATCTCTATAATTGAATATATTGACTCATCATCCGTTATATCATCATCACATACTAAAATATTTTTATTTACACTATCTATAATTAGAACCTTTTCTTGTTCTTCTTGCTTATTGGAATATCTCTTCTTGTCTTTATTAGGACAAGTTTTACTTAAATGATCTGGTGAATTACAGATAAAACATCTGCAAGTATTATCATAATTCTTTCTAGGATTATATCTTCTTACATTTCTCTTATGTAAGAAAGGAGCTCTATTATCTGATCTTCGTAAGAAATATCGTTTCTTAGTTCTTACCTTTCCTTTTTCATAATTCTTAGAGTACTTATAATATTTCTTATTTCTAGATCTTTCTTCTCCATATGTCAATGGTATTTGAACTATTTTATTACAGAAATTATAACCAGACTGCTTCATTGATCTTTGGGCTTGTATATTTGTGCATATCTTTCTTAACTGTTTAAAAACAAATGTTATAGCCTGAGTTATATTATATTCTTTAGTACCCTCTGTTTCCTTTATATATTCTTCGAATATCATTGAGCCTAATGGGTCTGGCAATTTGTTAAAATATTTTTCAACAATTCCTTTATTATAACCTTGTTTAGCAGTTGTGGCATTGTACAAATAATGCTGAGAAAATTCTTTTATTCTTTTCCAATTTGTTAATGATAATTTTTCTAATTCTTTTAATCTTTCATTTTGTAAGACATTATATCCTATTTCAGGATCTTCACCTATTATAATACTTGATATGATATTTACAAAATTATATGGGTTATTGCCAGCTCTTTTTAATTGCGCATAATAAGTAGGAAAAGATTCTACCCATTGTTCCCATAAAACTTTAACTGATTCACCTAAAAATGTCTCTAAATATGTAATCATATCTTCTACTTTGTTTCCAATATTATGTTGATTTTGTATATATTTTTGCACTATCAACCCTTTCCATATGCTGATTATATTTGACCAATCTATAGGATCATGTGCTGCTAAATTTAATATAGCACCATCACTTTTATAATTCTGAAATTGAACCTTCTTTTCAAATTCTCTTCTTTTTGAACCCATATGTGTATATTGTCCAGGTATATAACTATATGAAGAATCTTCTTTCACTGGTGGCCATGTTCCTGGATTTCTAGTTGGCCTTTCTATTCCTTCTTCAACCTTTATTTCTGGACCTCGTTTTCTTTTTGATGTACTTGGATCTATTTCCATTGCTTCTATAGCATTATCTTTTCTATGTGTCTCTACATACTCTGAGGATTTCATATAATTTACCAAATTATTATTACCTATTTCAATTATATCCTCATCTTCTTCCTCATAGCTTTCTTGTAGGATCTTATTATTAATTTCCCATTGCTCTTCTTCACTTATATCATCATCTATATTGTCTACTATTTTAATTTTACTATTCTCTACTTCCTTTTGAGCCTTGTTATCTTTATCTTCTATTCTTTTTGACTCAACATTATTTTTCTTTATTGGAACACTAAATTTTTTCCTATTTAACTCTCTTTCTTGCTTAATATTATTAAGTCTATATATTTGTCTTCTAAAATAGATTTCCTTTTCTCTTATAGCATTCCATTCATATATCATAGAGTTTTTATATTCATCATGGATTTTACTTAACTTAATTTCATAATGTTTTATTTCATTGTCTATATCCACAAATTCACATATACTATTTCTTCTATTTTCTTCTAACTTTACTTCTGAACTAGATGTTTCTAAATCATCTAAACTTCTTTCTTCATACCCTACAAACCTAATACTAGTTGATCCTTTTTTATTTTCATAACTTATATAATCTTTAGGTTGCTTTAAGACCTTTGGTTCTATTAAAGCACTTATATTCTATTCTTCACCTGCCCTTTCTTCAGAACTAATCTTTAGAGGACTCATAATTTTATCCCTTTAGACTGCATGCTTTCTATCATATTATTCACATTTATCTTATATTTGGTTCCACTTCTATTAGTTAATCTACCTAGAAATTCTATGCTTATTAATAAATTAGTTCCTCTAAAATCTTCATAGCCTTTGGTTTGAAATGCAAAAGTCATCTTGTCTATGAATTCTCTTACTGGCATTAATAAGTCTGGAGCTATATATGTTATTAGCATGTTTTCATTCATATCACCTTCTAAAAATTCTAATGCTGCTTTATTTATTGAATCCCATCTTTTATCTAACAAAGTTGTTAGAACCTTTGTTCCTAATTTCTTCCTTGTCATACCTTTAATTCCTATAATATACATTCCTTGATGTATATATTTATACCCAGAATATTTCAATTCATTTTCAATTTGTTTATTAACTATTCTTAACTGAACAGGTTCAGTTAATACACTTAATTCTACTTCTCTAGATATTCTGTATAATCCATTTTTATTTTCAAACCAACTCATTTGATATATTTGTTGAGGTCTTATTTTTCTTAAGGTATCTTTCTGATATCTTTCAAGATCTCTTTCTACATCTATCATTTCTTCCAAGGTTTCAATATCATCACAACCTCCTTTTATTCTGTCTATAAGGCCTAAAGGTCTTACATCTCTATTCACTAGTTGGAGTGACTTGTCTCTTCTAGAGAGACTTTCAGATACTGCCATTTTTTTGAATTTAGTGATCTATTAACTTCAACTACTCCTGTAGATGATAACACAATTTCTTTACTATTCTCAATAATATTAATATGCTCAAGTTTCTTATACAAATAAGATATATCCTTTTTAATATAATCACAATTTTGACTAATTCTTCCTAGAGAACCTTTACTTTCTTCCAAAGCTTGTAGAGTTAATTCTAACTTATTATTGGTAGCTGAATATAGCTCTATTAACTGCTTATGCTCTTTTTGCAGACTTTCAAATTTTAATTCTAGATCGTCTTGTCTTTTACCCCAAGATATATAAAAATTATGTATTAAGTCAACTAATAAATTTATTTGCCCGTGTGAAGTATGCCAAGTATGTTCTTCAGAGCTATTTATTCTGCACTTAATATTTATATTTTCTTTGGTTTTGACAGTCTTTCTTGTATTGACTTCTAAATTTAAATAATGTAACTTTTCAATCTTCACTAATATTAGTATATCCCTTAAATTCTAATTTTATTAACCAGGCTCTGATACCACTTATACAGGGGTATACCAAAACTGGAAAACTGAAACTCAAATTTAAAACTCATGAGTCACTATTCAAATTCAGCTGCTACTATTCAAATTCATGTCACTATTCAAAATGCTGGGTACTATTTAAATTCGAGAATATGAACAGTGCACCCAAGAGTGACTCAGGCAGACACCCAACTACTTTACTATTCTATATATATATATATATATATATATATATATATATATATATATATATATATATATATATATATATATATATATATATATATATATATATATATATATATATATATATATATTAACACCAGAACCATGGGGCCTCTTCTCGGAATGTTTACTCAAATTTAAAACACAAGACTTCCTGGGAATCTTGGGAGTAATATCAGGAGATTCATCATCAGTAAAAGGAATAGTTTGCATAAATACAGGAACCTACAAAGATTCAATCAACAGAGAAACAAATATCATTAAGAACAAAGAAGAATTATTTAAACTACGACACTAACACAAGAAACATATTCAAGAATATAAGATAAGACATAGGCAACAATGTCGCTTGAGCCCTCACAAATAGAAGAAACCCAGATAACTCATCCTATTGCCAAACAAAGGAAATAAAACACATGGCAAAAAAACTAAATCAACCAATAAATTAAAATTCTTAAAAAACCTAGAATCCAAAACTTACCTCATCTCTAGTGTTCAGGGAAGCTTTCTTAGGATCTTGGGACACCTAGAAAATAAATATCAGCATCAAAAAAAAGAGAAGAAAAGAAAAGCAAAAATAAGAACAAGTAAAGAACTACCTTTGAAGCAACAAATCTAGATCGATGCCGAAAAGGGGATGGAGAAACAGAATTAGGAATAACAATATTCTCTTTATCAATTACAATGACATCTCTGTCCAAAACTGAAGATTTGCTACGAGACCCAGAATGAGACCCAACATTGGTGATGTCATTCAAAGGATTTTGAACAGAAGCATTGACAGCACCAGACATTGACTTGAATCTCTGAGTTAAAATAGCAGGGTGACCTATAAAAATTTGAAAAAGGCAAAATCACTAAAACTAGACAAATTTACAAGAAATCTACTAGCAATTATATATACATACAAAATGGGCTATAAAACAAATTTATAATAAGATGTCATATCAACCCTACTACACCATACATAGCTAAACAGTTGCACTAACAATGGAAACCTGGATTCATAATACAAAATGAAAAACAAACATGCAAACAGGAGAAAAAGAAAAACTGAAAAATATAGAAAAAACAATCTTACTCTTCATCATATTAGCCTTAGTTTCCTCCAACTCAACATCAATAACCTGGAAAATAGTATTTAAAATAAGAAACAAAAAAAGGAAAATATTAATTTTCACAAAAAACCCAAAAAAGAGTTTCTTACATCATTAGAAGTGGCAGGAACAACATTCTGTCGCACAAATTTCGATGTAGATGGAACACAAGCTTTCACAGAAACCTGAGAAAAACTTTTTTTAAAACTGTACAATACAAAATGAGAAAGAAATGTAGAATAGGCAAAAAAACACATACCTTAGCAGCAACAACATTAACTTCATCTAGAGCAAGATCAGATAGAACAGGACCTACATTGGTTGCCGCTACATCAACATCTGAATCATCACCATCATGATCATTAGGATCAGTCTGAGCAATAGCTTGCATAATATCCAAAACCAAAGCCTTTGTTGTAACATCAATTTTACACACATGGCGCAGCAACTTTGCAAACATATCTTGAAACTCTTTCGAAACATTACGAAGAGAAGTCACATCCATATTCAGAGACAAACCATAATTAAAGGAATGCTCATCAATCAACTTTGAAATTCTCAACTTTAGACTCAAAGGAAGTTTACATCCAGATACAGTTTCCATCTTCTAAAAAAACTCAGCATCAACATCATTAGCACATGAAATATTTTTTAGACGAACAGACTGCACAAAACTAAAAGATATATGAATATCAACTAACAACTATACATGATTCAAAAGTAAAAAAAGGAAAAAATATACCTTGAAGTAGCAAGTTTTCTCAAACTCAAGTAAGGGTCTATAACCATAAGCACCAGGAGATCTAAGATCAAGACTAGAATAAAACTGCATCATTTCTTATTTCCACACAGAAATTCTGGGAATGTCATCTGAAACTTGACGCTAACAAAAATCAATGTGATCCAAGTAAACTACCTTACAAGAAAAGCAAACAAAACAAATAAGTTACACAACGGAGCTAATAAACATGGAAAAGAAAGAAAACATCAATATAAAACTAAACAGCTAAAAAGCAAACATCAGTAACTTACAGCAAGATAGTACAAGCATCCCCCAAGACCTTGGCATCGTCTCAATTTATCATTCTTTCCTCTGTTGAAAGCCTTAATATGATCTACCAATCATTCCAACACAAATCCACACCAATTGAAATCCTTTATGTGTTCAATATCTTCAAAAACACCAAAATATTTGGGACTTGGAACAGTGTTGGTATTGGGGCATAAAAAACTGCTCAATGCAACTACCATAAAGCAAATGAACATATCTTCATCTGACATATCTTCCTTCTAGATCAACTTATAAACAAAGAAACAAACTGGAGGAATCCTATCCTTTCCAAATTTGGATAACACAATATCCTTACCAGCACTAGGATCAGATGGAAATGATATACTACCCAGAGGAAGGTCAAGCACCAAATTAACTGACTCAGCAGTAAGAGAGATAACCTTTCCATCACAAATTATATCACCAGACTTTGAATCAACTAAACGAGCAACCCAAGTGGCAAACTTATTTGGAACAAAACACTTATTAAACAGTAATAAGGAACCAAAACCATAGCTCTCAATTACAGCCTTCTTCTTAGGAGAAAGAGCAGATATCACATTCATGAATGCTGTCGGTGAAAATCTTGTGAAGCCATCGTTCGTCTTCTTCACAACTTTCTTCTTCTTAGACTGAAATAAGAAGAAGAAAAATATTTTCAAAAAAAATATATAACAAAAAACTGCAATCCATCATGAAAACCATGTCGTCTACAACAATATTAAGAAAAACTCTAAAACTAAACTACCATCCAACAAAAAGCAACAGGAGCATGTACTAGAAGCAGAAACTAAACTTTAACTCAAAATGAACTGTTAACCTGATATCTATTCGACAAAATGAAAACCACAACCTGGTTGCTAATATTGGTCACTAAGAATACTTAAATAAGATAGCTAAACCTGAACATCATTGCAAAACAGAACCTGAACCTTAACTAAATATACTAGACTAACACTACTGTCACACAAACATAGGAGACCTGCCTCACCATTACATATAACAAACACACACAAAACAGAGGAAGAGAGAGACAGAGAGAAAATAACACCACTAAGCAATGTCACACTCACATTAGACCAAACAACTTCTAAAAATAAAAACCTAACAGTAGCAGTACTAAATAACTGAAGAACTGAATATGTTTCAGATAAGGGCAATATATCAGTCACTTCACACATCACAACCATATGACTGAGATTTCAAGCACATCACAACCACCATACAAGCAGCACACACGCAGATATTAATCCAAATAAGGAAATAGAACCTACGTACAGCTATAACAAACAAAAACAATTAACTTTATGCTTCATTGACAACTCAAGCCTCCTTTTCAAACTCCTAATTTTCTTCAACTGAAATAACAAAAAAAAACAATATCAGATGACAAAGACAATAAGAAAAAAAAGAATAATGAAATTAAAAAATTAAACATACATCTTTTACATATTTCTAATACAAAACACGACCAACACTTGAATGGTCACTGGACGAATCATCCTGCAACAACAGAATTATATACATTTACAAAAATTACATAAAAAATGAATAATTAATTAAATAAAAATATAAACAGAACTTACATGTCCAACAAACTCAGTTTCAGAAAGAGATTCATATCCATCATAATCCATATAAGGGAGCTGAGAACATTGGACATCTTCTGAATCACTAGATTCTAAATCACCAGAACAAGGTAGATCAACTACACCACCATGCCTCTTCCGACGCATCTTGACTTCAATAAGATAAATAACATAACCAAAAACAAAGAAAACATTAACTCAAAAATAAAATATATATGTTATATACAGGACATATACTTATATACAATAAAAAACTAAATCAAATACTCCCCATACTATACCACACCAGAATGTCTACAGAAAACTAAACTAAATGAAAACAACAATAACACACCAGTATTTAGACTTGCATCTATGACCCATAAAATAGCCATGATAGTTTTCAAACAACCATTAAAACTTCAGAAATTCAGACAGTAGATTATATTCACTTGCAGAGACTCAAATTCGCTTCACACGGCATTCTCTATATAGTTGGACACAAATAAAAGATGTCAACCAAAAAATGCTACTATTCTAAATTCAGCTACAAATTATCTGTGCATAGAACACTGAACTAAAACCCAAATTGATTGGTTACAGAGCAGAATCATGGCAATGCCATACTGAGCAAGGTCACATACTCATCACAGTGTCAGGATTCCCTATATACACTACCAAGAGCACAATCTTAATTGCAATATAAGGCAGAAACCTAAGCAGCTTAACCATATAACTAAAGCAGTAAAAACCAAAATAATCCTATTTAATTGAGATCGTACCATGGATCAAGCTGCATCTGAAATGGTCAGGACAACTTATAACATGTTACTTACCCAACTGAGGTATCAGTCTATCTGGTAAGTAGTAAGCACATCCAAACCACGACAATACAATTAATACAACGATACAAACATAAGTATTTCCATTATGTCTTAAAATGACACATGCTTGAGCTTTAACAGAAGTGAATAAACTCAAGGAGAATAACTGACTACATTTCAATCAACTCAAATAAACTGAAACACAGCAACCTATGCCACTAAACAACCATTGACACCTTTAGCAAACAACCTGATGAATACTGGCCCGATCTTCCGAGAGGTAACCGGTAAGTTCGACTTGTGGAGATCTCGACGTTGGCGATCCGGCTTCAAATTAGACACGATTCGAACCCTGCAACCGTTACACCACTGCTCCGTTGGTTATCAACCAAGCACAACTTGATTGACCTCGCCAAGAAGGCTTTTTCTGCAAGCGAAACGAAGAACACAAGCAAGAAGGTAAAAACACGCAATCTAAAATTGCAAATATGAATGTTGCGAATATCAATAGAGGTTCAAAAACTCGGTTCCAAAGGACTAATCGACACAGTGGAGGAGATCAAGAACGGGGGCCCTGGATCACTGTAAAAAGATTTATCATCACAGTTACAATGAACGATTCAGTTTCTCGATGGAAAACTAAACTCTAAACAAAACCCAATTGTCTAATAGCAGCGGCGGCTATATTTATAGTCTAAGACTCGACCTAGGGTTGGAAACGGCCAGGGGTTGGGCGCCCACAACTTGGGCTTAAGGCCCGACACGATACATGGCCAAGTTGGCCCAAATAGGTGACGCAACACCTTGATGTGGTCACACAGAATGATCCACGGACCTTCTGGAGCTAGGACCAGATCCAAAACGATGGCGTCGTCGTCCCCTTTCCAACGCATCCAAGAATGTCCCGTTTTGATGTCGTATGAGAGAGTTATGACCAAAACAGTGACGACGTGTCTGCTGAATCCGAGAGTGACGTGGCAGCTGAGTTGGGAACGAATTGCAACTTGGGGAAGACCATAACGTCGGTGTGTCCAGCGTGGCGATGTCCTCATCATCCTCCCCTTCTTGAATTGGAGTCGTCCTCGACTTTATCTTGGCGATGTCCTCATCATCCCCTCCTTCTAGAATTGGAGTCGTCCTCGACTTCATCCCATCATCAGCGAACTCCTGCAAAAGGTTAGTGACAGCAGGAAATGCACCAGACAGAATAGGTTGACAAAACATAGTATAACATGGCGCATCAGGATTATCACATAACTCAGCAGTAGCAGAAGTTGTATCAAGAAAAGTACCTCCTTTTAACTTAATCCCATTATTTTTAGCAATGTGAGTTGGATGTTTATTTTTAATCTCATTAGCATGTTTAATAATATCCGTAGGAGACAAAGGTAGCAATGTAATTTTCTTGTCCTTATGTATGATAGTGTATGTATTAGTTCTACCATGGTGTAAAGCATCATTATCAAATTCCCATGGGCGACCTAATAAAATGGAACAAGCTTGCATAGGAACAACATCAAAATCAGCAGTATCATGATAAGAGCCTGTAAAAAAGCTAATGCGTGCTGATTTAGTTACCTTAGTCTTACCACTATTATTGAACCATTGAAGTTTATATGGATACGAATGTTATCGTGTGGTCAAACCAAGCTTGTCAACTAAATCTGAACTCACCAAGTTATTGCAACTCCCGCTATCAATGATAGTGAGAACACGACAACCCTGCACAATGAAATACATGTGGAACAAATTGTGGCGTTGCATTGTCATCTCTTCTTCATGTCCCACATGTGTACTCAACACACGCTGCACAAGAAGGCTAGGGTAGTCTGTGGCGGCAGCCACGGAGTCAATGATGATGGCCTCCTTGTCTTGATCGCCCTCAGTGGAATCTGCATCAATGTTAGCAACAAGGGCTAAATCATCTTCAACATCACTAGCACTTACATAACCATCCTCGGTAGCAATGAAAGCACGACGACTGGGGCAATCCTTCATGACATGTCCCATGCCTTTGCATCGGTGGCAAATGATTTTAGAGCTGGATGAGGAGGAGCTAGGAGAAACACCTGGAGTGGCACTTTTCATCTGCACATTAGACAATTTACTTACCCCGGAAGGTGTAGACGGTTGTGATGCAACAGGAATCTTGGGCATCTCCGGCTCTGAACGCTGATGAAAATTCTTCCTATTGTTAGACCTGAAAGGCTGGTGTTGTTTGTGGCCCTGTACTTCACGTTCTACCTTAATAGCAAGATGATACAATTGGGAAAATTACGCCATTCTTTGTAATCTAGTATGTTTTGTATATCATGGTTTAAACCACCAAAAAATCTAGCACTAGAATCGTTATCATCTTCATTTATACCACAACGGGCTA
Source organism: Saccharum hybrid cultivar R570 (assembly GCA_038087645.1). Taxonomy (NCBI): domain Eukaryota; kingdom Viridiplantae; phylum Streptophyta; class Magnoliopsida; order Poales; family Poaceae; genus Saccharum; species Saccharum hybrid cultivar. The sequence goes on from JAQSUU010000100.1 coordinate 3,704,276, forward strand.
AACCAATAAGCAATTCCTGATAGTATGCTTCTACTGCTTTATCACCTTATTTTAAAGTTTGTAGTTTCAAACGTAAATCACGTTGGTAATAAGGAGGAACAAAACGAGATTTCATACGTTGCTTTAAAGCATTTCAAGTTTGAGGCACAGCAGCAGCAGTATTATTAGCATTGCAAAGATCACTCCACCAGAACAAAGCAAAATTAGTAAACTCACTAGTAGCAAGTCTAACTCTATGCTCAGCAGGAACATTATGAGAATCAATTTTTTGTTGAACAGCAAGCTTCCAATCTAAATAAGCCTCGTGATCAACATTACCAGCAAAAGGAGGAAGGCTAAATTTAATTTTAGCAAAAGGATCATTATTACCTTGAATATTACCTCCCATACCGCGATGGTTGAAGTTGAGGCGGTGACGGGCATAACCGTCAGCATCCGCATCTTCATCACCAAAATCATCCGCATCTACATCATCAGCACGATGAGGTGGAGGGCGGTGCTCGAGTTGTTCAATGCGGGTGACCAAATTGTTCACATTGCGTGTCAGCTCGGTCATAAGATTGCGTTGTTCAGTCATAAACGTTGTAAGCTCGCCCTTAGACACGCACTCATTGAAGTCCGTCAGAGATCCTGCTATGGTTAGAAGATAGAAAAAGACAACAATAATGTATTATCCCTATCAACTAAAAGGAAACAAGTGGTGGTGGTGAAAGTGGAATGCAAAATCAGAAGCAGTTTATCACCGTCTTGCCTGTAGTCTTACCAACGCCAAACAGGAGCTAAACCAAAGTGGCAAAGTAATCTGTTGTTGAGCGTGGGTAATAGTTGCAAGATGAACCTGTGCTGACAGAAGAATATGTGGAGCTATGGGTAGGTACACAATATGACAGCAAGGATTAGCAATTAACGAATGCAGATTAGCAATTGTTCAATCCGGATCCGAAGTACAAATCACAGCTGCTGGCTAAGACGTGTCGAGACGTAGCGCAATAAGGTGAAAGCAACGGACAATGGAAAGAACGCACAGAACAAGCAAATAACCCGAATTTTTCCTTTTTCTGAATTTTTCCTAGAATTTCCCAAAAAGCACTAGTAGGAATCAATTTTTTTTTAATTTTTTGCTATTTTTTTTATATTTTTCTCTAAACAAGGATAAAAAAAAATGTAACCACAAAAATTGGCACCTACAACTGAGGTGGGATGTGGTCTACAGAAATACAGCAAGTTCTCTGAAAAGCGTGCAAAAATGTTGACAATTTTTTTTCTTTATTTTCCTAAATTTTTTTGGCAATTTTGATGAAACCAAACAGGGCAAAGCCGAGTTTGGGTCGGCCTCAAATGGTGTTAAGAAGCTGCTGAAAAAATTTCATATTTTTCTGATAAACGAGCGAAAAGTTATGCCTGTTTTACCGAAGGTATCTCAAGTTATGTTTTCCGGAAGGCACAATACGGCAGTTAAGGCAAAACGTCCCTAAACTCCAACACCGATCACAAGATTGTTCCTGTGACTAACAGCAGTAGGTATTCGCACTGAGCACAAGATGGTTCCTGTGACTAACAGCAGTAGGTATTCGCCTGATGATGTAAGGAGGGCTACGATGCAGGCAAAATAAGAGCGGCTGACAACCTATCTAGGGTTTGCGCGGTGGCAAGAAGTTACACAAGGCGGCTAGCGGGGCAAGTCGAGTAATGTGGTGGCTTCGACTTGTTGTTTGGAAACGGTGGATGGGATAGCGGTGGAAAACAAAAATCACAGCAACGGGCAATTGAACTACGACTACGAACACAATCCTAAACCAGCAACAAGACTCGACCACGGACACAAACTCAACAACGCGAATCTGAAACGAAATTGCAAAGGCACAAAGGTGATAGGACAGCGGAAATTAAAATAGTATTGGGCTTTTTGTGGACTCTAGGTAATGAACAAATATGAATCTAAGGCAAACGAGATTATACCTCGTGGTAAACCTGAAATATCTGATACCAATTGATGAATACTGGCCCGATCTTCCGAGAGGTAACCGGTAAGTTCGACTTGTGAAGATCTCGACGTTGGCGATCCGGCTTCAAATCAGACACGATTCGAACCCTGCAACCATTACACCATGGCTCCGTTGGTTATCAACCAAGCACAACTTGATTGACCTCTCCAAGAAGGATTTTCCTGCAAGCGAATCGAAGAACACAAGCAAGAAGGTAAAAACACGCAATCTGAAATTGCAAATATGAATGATGCGAATATCAATAGAGGTTCAAGAACTCGGTTCCAAAGGACTAATTAACATAGTGAAGGAGATCAAGAACGGGGGCCCTGGATCACTGTAAAAGGATTTGTCACCACAGTTACAATGAACGATTCAGTTTCTCGATGGAAAACTAAACTCTAAACAAAACCCAATTGTCTAATAGCGGCGGCGGCTATATTCATAGTCTAAGACTCGACCTAGGGTTGGAAACGGCCAGGGGTTGGGCGCCCACAACTTGGGCTTAAGGCCCGACACGATACATGGCCAAGTTGGCCCAAATAAGTGACGCAACATCTTGACGTGGTCACACAGAATGATCCACAGACCTTCTGGAGCTAGGACCAGATCCAAAACGATGGCGTCGTCGTCCCCTTTCCAACGCATCCAAGAACGCCCCGTTTTGATGTCGTATGAGAGAGTTATGACCAAAACAGTGACGACGTGTCTGCTGAATCCGAGGGTGACGTGGCAGCTGAGTTGGGAACGAATTGCAACTTGGGGAAGACCATAACGTCGATGTGTCCAGCGTGGCGATGTCCTCATCACAACCAGAGCCAACCAAACCCACCCCAAAGGCAACAACAGACCCCATCCACTGCCAACTTTTAGGAATGCTACTTCGACATCCTAACTGAACCGAAAATACAGAGACTAAATGAACTAAAAACAAATTAAATAACAACAAACAGGTAAAAAAAACTGGCACATGAATAATTTCTTAGCAACACACTCATGACACCTCCATACCAAATCTAGTCGACACAAGCAGCCTAACCAGGGTAACGCACAATGGCCTAATACTTCATCAACAGAGCAACTAAACAAAACTATGAACTACAGGACCTTACCGCTCAAATAAACCACACATATCACCCCACCCCGCCATGACACCTGACCACACAAATCACCAAACCCCCTTCCTAATCTACGGAGAAAGCCACAACCACACAGCTCAAAAATCAACAAAATTAGAGACATCTCCAGGTAACACCCAGCCAAAAATCCAAAATTCGCCTGCTAACGAAACCAACAACGAGAAACAACGCATCCATCAAATAACCTACAAGCTGAATCCACAGCTACAAAGGCGACGAAAAATCCCCAATACCACCTACATGAATCCGCCAACGACAAAATATGAGCAAAACATCAAATCTACCGCCGCTCAGAGGAGATTCAAACCTAGAACACACTGCTCAAACGATTAATCAAGCTACTCGACGGACGAACCTGGCAAAACCCTAGCAAAATCGCCCTTCGCCGCCAACGAGAGAGCCCAAACAAGAGGAGAGAGACGAGTCGAAATGAAATGGAAGGAGAAAAAGGGGGAAGACAGTCGGCGCGCGTCCCAAAAAAACAAACCGTGCGCCGACAACATGGGCCCACAAGTCATACAAAGACAACAAAACAAAATGACGGCCACATAGGAACAGCAAGATCACAACACACGCGTCACATCCAACGGTCAAGGATTCAGTTGAGCCAAACAAACATTTCAACCGGTTGACATATAGCCTTTCTGAAAAACAAACATAGAGACGGACCGAGAGGACGCGTTGTACGGGCCCTTATACTTTCTGCATCCATGACTCGTGTAATCATGTCATCCGTTGCCGCGAACTGCAAGACTCGGCGGGAACATTCGAGGTGACATGTTACGTAAGCAATGACGAAACGGACCGGTACTTTTCGAGAGTTGCTTCAAGGCCTGGTTTAGTGGCAATTTTTTTTGCAAAATGGAACAGTAGCAAATTTCGTTGTTATTTAGTAATTAGTGTCAAATTTCGTTGTTATTTAGCAATTAGTGTCCAATCATGGTCTAATTAGGCTTAAAAGATTCGTCTCGTCCATTTCATCTAAACTGTGTAATTAGTTTTATTTTTTTATTTATATTTAATGCTTCATTCATGCGTTCAAAGATTCAATATGACGGGAAATGTTAAAAAATTTTGCAAATTTTTTTTGTAACTAAACTGGGCCCAAGTTCAAGGTGCTTGAACATTTCTTCAATTTCAAGGTGCGGGGTCATACACTCCTACAAGTATACGTACATGGCTATAAGTCTGTCCAATCATACAAGTCTACTTTAGGGGCTGTTTAGTTCCTTCAAAATTCTAAAAATTTTATAAGATTCTCCGTCACATCAAATCTTTGGACGCATGCATGGAGCATTAAATGTAGGTAAAAAAATAACTAATTGCACAGTTTATCTGTAAATGTCGAGACGAATCTTTTGAGCCTAGTTAGTCCATGATTAGATAAATTTTACCAAATAACAACGAAAAATGCTACAGAAACTTTACACCCACTTTACACTCATCTAAACACACCCTTAGCGTTCTTCCACGATGAATCGTCAGGTAGTACGATAGAAAACTGTAAGCCCTTATTTAGTTCCCCCAATTCTCCCTAAATTTTACTATGCAAAAAGAAGATTCCCTGTCACATCAAAATGTCGGCAAATGCATGGAGTACTAAATGTTGATGAAATCAAAAACTAATTGCACAGTTTTGTTGTACTTTGCGAGATGAACATTTTAAGCTTAGTTAGTCAAAATTTGAATAATTTTTACCAAATACAAATGAAATGCTATAGGAATTCTGATACAGTGTTTTTCTCCCCAATTCATGTCACACCCATTTTTAAGGACAAAAATAGAATGCATAAAAGACTCATGTGCGTCCCAGGAAACAGTCGCACACATAAGTTGACAAATTACAAAGTATCATCACAGTGCTTATTACATAACGAATAAGTATTTAAGACATAGTCTTGAACGATAGGTAATAATAACTAATAGTAATTCTTCAGCGGAAACTCCACACAGGGACACGGTTGACTGGTTGACACCAAGACTAGTACTCATTCCGATAATCTTCCTCTATATCTTCATCTGTTATGGTGGAAATAGCAAGAGTGAGTCCATGTCGAACTCAACAAATATAACACAGGGTTCATGAGGCTCAAAAAGGCTAGACATTGTTTAACTGCGTTTAGCTTTTAATCATATATTAGCAATTGAGTAGCATCAAGATAAACCACTTCCCATTAAAGAACCAATGATCAATTGTAATAAGGATAATGAATAGCATTAACATGAGCAAATAATAATCAACAATAATTAAGCATGATATAACAGTTATGATCAACTATTCCATAAGAATCCCCAAGGCCGCTCGTATCCGTGAGCACGGCTAGTGTCACACCCGGTTTTAAGGACAAAACCAGACATACACTATATGTGAAATAAAGACGACAAATCTCACATATAGCCACAGATAAATGTAATATCAAAAGACAAATGCTTAATATACATAACTCAATAGTATAAAGTATACCTTAGAGAATAACACAGCGGAAAGACAACTACGAACACCGGGTGCAACCTTCACTCCAGGATCAAACTAACTGGTTGATCACAAGCCTAACAATTCCAGAATCTAACAGTCTGGTACCCTTCCTGAGATGTGGGAAATAGCAAGAGTGAGTCCATGTCGAACTCAACAAATATAACATGGAGTTCATGAGGCTCAAAAGGTTTGACACAGGTTTACTGCGATAGCTTTTATTAAGTCATCTTTTAACAATTGAGTAGCAACAAGTTTACCATAAGCCCAAATAACCTCATGATCATGTATACGAGAATAATGTATAGCAAGAAACAATAATCATTAGTGAGCATCAATATCATCAGTATTATCATTATTCATCAGTGTTCATCATTTATTCTGTAAGGGTCCAAGGCCACTCGTGACCGTGAGCACGGCTGTTATAACAGTTTTACACTCTGCAGAGGTTGTACACTTTCACTGTGAGTCGTGATTTACCCTTTCGCCCGAGGTAGCTAATCTCTTGACCCACTTCCAAGGAAGGTCGGCAGGGTTCACTATGAAGCCTTTCAAAGGTTCGTCTAACAAGTTAGGGCCATTAGATTCACTCGGCAAACAGATGTAGAGCCCCCCTTCCAAATGGCACAATAACGCGCAGCCTATACACATAAGGACAGAGGCCGCACTATACCCGATTCGTCAAGCCGTTCTTACGCCATGAAGGTTACCACTAACAAGCTAGAAAAGGTCCTCATACTTGACTAAAGCCAGAGCCATATAGCCCTCACAGTTGTACTGTAAGTCCCGGATGTTCGCTTACAGATAAGTCCTTATGGAGATAAACTAGAGCACCAAAAATACCACATGCTCTAGCCCCCTTGAGCCATGTTGCTATAAAGCATCTTTTAAACGTTTATTGCATATACCATTAGTCAAGTTACAGATCATGGTTATTTATCTTGAGCACTAGCATAAATACTACCCAATGCAATGTCCCATCGGTGTCAAGGTACAAGATACAAAAGCTAGGATATCCTTAGTGGTAACAAGGTAGACACATGCACATGAATTAAGTATATTAAAGGTGAATAGGAAACAAGGATGATCCCATGCTATACTTGCCTTAAACACCGATCCTTCGGTAAGCTTTAATCTTCAACGTTCTTCTTCTTCTTCTTGATAACCTCGTATATCTCACCGACTGGACTTGATCAATAAATCACCACACACACATCGAGCAATCATACACGAAGCAAACAATAGATCTAAATTAGAACAGTACACCAAACATAAAATTAAGATGAAAAGTTTGTAGAACGAATCTACGTCTCACTACGAATACACAGACGCGAAAAGCACACTAATCAGAGCTACGGTTGAAAAGATACATCTACCGAAAGATTTGCTCATAGGAGAAATTATAAAACTATTAGCTTCATGAGTTTTAATTATATAATAACATATATAAAATATTTTATAAATACTATATACGGAATTAAGTCAAATTTAGATTCAAATTATAAAACTAAAGTAAAACAAATCATATTTTATTTACAAAACCCAGTTGCATAATTATTAATCAAGATATGATTTAAACCATAAAATTTCAGAATTAGTAATATGGTAAACACTGTCACTAACGCGTAGATCTCGTTGCTAAGAATCTAACGCAACTCGAATGAGCTAAAACGGATCTAAAACGTAGAAGATATGATTTAAACAAGATCTACTTTATTAAAGTAATAGATTAAATCTCACATCGGAACTTAAAAATAGAAAACCTAACCAACAGTAGCACTAACAGTATAACAAGTTTGTAAAACTCTTCTACACGTTACTACGATCACATAGACATAAAGATCACGAAATTTGGATTTAAAACGTAAAAGTTATGAGTTTTCTAAGATTTCCTATAGATAAATAATTACTTTAATATAAACTCGAAAATAAATTATCACAAACCTACTATACAGTTCTATCATCATGTAGAGCTCGCAAATACGAATCTAACGCAATTTGAACGGATCAAATCGGAGTTAAAACGGATAATTTATGACTAAAACAAACTCAGTGGCAAAACTGTAAATATCAGAAAACGTATTTTTCAATTACCGAAACGAATTACGTTTTCAATTAATCAAAACGTATTTTCGGAAGTTACGCGATCAAAATACGCTTTACGGAAAAGAAAACGTAAACCGGGAATACGCTTTGGACTGCGGGTTAAGAACTTAAAAACTTCAGGGGCTCTTTAGCAAATTTGTCGGCCGAACCGGTATCTTTAAATAACGGCCGTCCGATTTAAAATGAACGGTCCAGATCGGATCGGGGGAGGAGGCCGGCGGCGCTCCGGCCGGGTTCTTCTCGACGGCGACCTCCCGCGGCGGCGCCATGGCCGGAATAGCCTATCTCGCTCTACGGAGCACGAGCTTACGAACGGAAAACACAGGGAGAGAGAGAATGACATGGCGAGCTCACCTAGGGTGAAATCTAGGGCACGGGATGGACGAAGACGGCGGCGTGCTTGCGGTGGCGGACAGTGGAGGCGGTGGTGCTCACGGTGGCGGCGCTAGGCGGTTTTGGCTGCTCCAAAAGGGTGAGATGAGGGCGGTACGATGCAGGGGTCTCGTTTTTATAGCCCGAAGGCGTCGGTAAATAAGGAAGGGAGGGAGATTTGGCGGTGGATTCGGTCGGTGGAGGAAGGAAGGAGAATCCCGCCGTCGTTGGGAGGAGGAAGAAAGGAAAGGTGGAAGGAGACACTGACAAGCGGGCCCCTCGTGTCAGCGACTCAGAGCGAAAAACGGGGCGGCGGCTGGGTGCGGGACGCGGCCGCGCGCGATGACGGGCCGGCTGGCCGCGGCTGGGCTCGGCCCAAGCGGGAAGCGAAGCGGAAGAGGAAAAGGTGGGCCGCCGAGGCAGGCCGGGGAGTTGGGCTGCGGTAAGAAGCGGGCCAAAATCCGAATGAAACGGATTTCTCTTTTCTTTTTCTTTTTCTAATTTTTCAAAGCCAATTTTCAAAAGATTTTCAAATCCAAATTTGAATTTGATCAAACCACTCATCTCAAAAATTTAAATGCAACAGCATGAGTGCACAAACATGTTTCTACTCTTATATTTGATTTTAAATTTATAAAAATTATTCTTATTCTAAATTTGCATGCTCACAAAAAAATATACAAAAAATCATATTTCTCCTATTTTTCTTCTTTTCAAATTTTTAGGGTGTTACAATTCTACCCCCCTTAAAATGAATCTCGTCCCGAGATTCGGAAGATGATGACAAAAGAGATAGGGATAGTTCGTCTCTAGATTGTTCTTTACTTCATCGTGTAGTTCCATCGTCTTGATAAGAATTCCATCTTACTTTGCATATATGTAACTAATTCCAAGATTTTTGACGAATGCTCCAGACAATACTCTGGTATCTCCAATCACTAGGCACCTTTCCTATAATATGAATTTTCTTCCTTAAAATACTTATCTTCCAACAGAGCCTGACGAATCTCTTAGTTAGAAGGAATTTCTACTACCAACCTTCAAAACATTAATGATTCTGGTCAAGTTGCTCAAATTTGGAATACGATTCTTAATCCTTGGTGTCACCCGAACCTTCTTAGCATTATTCTCCATTGCTAAGGGCATCGGCTGCGACTTTTACTTCTCCAAGTAATAGCACTTTTCCAAGTCCTAATCCATTTCATTCCAACGAGGATATCACAAATTCAAGACCAACTTAGCGAAGATGTCCTGTAGATTCTTGTGACCCTCCTATATGTCACTTTTCTTCCAAAAGACAGTACTCCATAGTGGAAAACTCCAGATAACACGTTAGGTAATTCAACCCACACTTCCTTAGTTGACTTAATGAACAAGGTACTATATTTTTCTTCTTGCATAAGGACACATCCCACACCTTGATAAAGTGCATCCTAGTGGACATAAAGCTCTTGTCTGGATCTGACAAAGCTAATAATTGGGTTTTACTTCAACCTTTTCTTAGACTCCTTCAAACATTTGCCTGAGGTCTCTTGATCTAAACGAACTTAAAAGCTTCTCCAAAGTTATTTGTTCCTCTGCTATGACTTCAGTAAACTCATGGTCCACTTTGCTATCCTTGGTGTACCTATCTTCTAATTGATCATTCTCATCTCCCTCAGGTAAAAGTCGACCACCTTGATACTCAATTCTTTTCCTTGACAGTGTTGTTAAGAGCATTGTGCACCGAGTACCATGAATCACTCCTTTGTGTGCACAGAGCCATCCATTACCAAGAACCACGCGAATTTTAAGTGATCCAACACAATGAGTGTTGCGGTGAAGTTTTCTTTGTTTATGACAAGACTGACATTCGGGCATATCTGATCTGCCTGCATTTCTCCCACTGGGGTTTGAACTAGCAAAGGCCTCCTCATTGGACACTTCACCATCTTGCGCGTCTCTTCCATGTCGGCGGAAATGAAAGAATGCGAAGCACTAGGGTCAAATAAAGCAAAAACTTGTACTGAGCTTACTTGAATATAACCTCCCACTACTTTGGTAACTCCATGAATTTTATCCATATCCACATTGCTCAGTCTTCCATTGACATAGTTTTGCTGCGTTTTGCTTCCTTGAACAGGCTTCTTAAGGGATTTCCTTTTTCGCTTTCGTTGTTGTGGATTCTGACTTAGTTCACTCCCAACTTGCTCTTCAACATTGTTATTTTAATAGTGCTTGGCTTCATCATACCCATAACATCCTTCAATGGCAGAAACATCAATCTTTTCCCACATATTAGTGCGAGACGTCATATAGGGCTCCTGAGTCATGAGACACTACACTTCCTGTCATCAAGTGACCAACATCAGCAACACGAGCAAGTATAGATGATCATAATCATAAACTATCCAAAAGGACAACTCTTGTCTCCATGGATCCAAAATTATCAACCTTGTTCACAGAACATTTTTGCTCAAGAGTGGCAACTCAATCATGGAGACTAACCAATACTTCCAACTAAAGAGTTCAATCCTAATAATCCTTCTTTACATTGGCTACCCCCCTTAAAATAAGGGACACCAAATAGGGTAGCTTGAACCCTTTTTTTAGATGAGCTAAAAAGTGTTCTGACATCCCAATGATACTCTGTGTATGGGTAAGAACAAGAAATCTGAAATTTCTCACGAGCAGAAAATCAGCAGTGCAGTAAAACAGCTGTAACTCTCATTCTGTTAATCCAATGAAACTGTAGTTTATACCGATGGAAAACTTATAAAATTCTCTGCAACTTTCTTATAGAACACACTTCCAGATTCTGTAGTTAACTTGGTCGAAAACCGTACTTATCAGAACTGTTCATGGTTTATGATAGCACATATACATTGCCTTATGCTTTTTGTATCTCCCAAACCAAAACAACTATGAGGGTGGTTCTTGCATTTAGAGAGAGATGTTGAAGTCCACTCTTGTCCAGAATTTTCTCATGATTTTTGGTCTTTCAAGAACAGAGATATAAGTTGATAAAGACAGGCTGCTCCGAAAGACAAGATATAGAAAGCAGGAGATAACCAAAACCCAGCTATTTATTTCATTAATCCTTATACCTTATACATATAAACTAAATGAAATCATGGTCAAAACCCACGAGATCATTCCACTCATTACAAAATTCCAACTCAAGCGTAAACATAAGCACAAAGCAACTAAACACTTAAATATTCATTAGCCACACATTAAGACGACTCAACTTGGCTACTAACGGTTTTATTACACGGGACATAACTCCTATTCCTTAAATATGGTGTGATTGTAGCAGTATCCAGAGTAGATAACGTCTCTTACATTCCTTATTGCTTTATATGGACATCTGAATCTCTGCATCTACCATTCTTATAACTCATACCTTAAGATGGGTCAACCTGGTATCCCTCAGGTGTAGATTTAATACCCTCATACTCAATCCTTTCTCCTGAAAGTGTAGTTAGAAACACTGAACATTGGGCATACTCAATCACTCCTTTACAAGTAGATAACCAGTCTATTCCAAGGATAACATCAATGCCCATTAATTCCAAAACAATGAGGTTTACCTTAAAATTTACCCCCTTTATGTCCAGACTAACTTTTGGGCATACGCGGTCTGCCTTTATTCCACCTCTTGGAGTTTTAATCATCACTGTTTTCCCCCTTGGAAGCATAAGTATGTTATGATCTTTTACATATTGTCTAGATATGAACGAATGTGAGGCACTGGGGTCAAACAAAACCTTGGCATTTCCTGAACTTACTGGAATTGATCCAAACACGACCTCCTTAGCTCCAGGAATGGTGGAAATATCCACATGTTTCAACCTTCCATGGATGTAATTTCTTTTTAATTTATTTCCCTGCACATGCTCCTTTTGGACATCCTGTCCTGGGTCTCGCTGTTGTTGATTCTTCTGTGGGCAAGATTTGATATAATGTCCTTCCTGCTGGCAATGATAACACTTTCTCTTAGCTGGATCTTTTGTGATGTCATACTCTACGGAACTGTTGTTTGGTATGCTGCTATCTTGCTGGCCATAGAAGTTCACCTTCGCCCCTTTGGCTTGTTTCCTAGCTTGTTTGGCCTTTCGGGGTTGATACTCCTTATAGGTAATTATCCACCCATCTATGACTACTTCATGGGGAGTAGTTTTAGCAGGAGGGGCTTCTAACTCTTCAGGGTCTGGATTTGTTTGACAGGGGATCAGGGCTGCATGTGACAATGTAGTAGAACTCGCTAACAATGAGAACATGCTAAACGTCCAGTTCTAACTAGGCTTGCGTCCTACAGTCAGCATTGCTTTGATACCAATCTATCACACCTGGTTTTAAGGACAAAACCAGACATACACTATATGTGAAATAAAGACGACAAATCTCACATATAGCCACAGATAAATGTAATATCAAAAGACAAATGCTTAATATACATAACTCAATAGTATAAAGTATACCTTAGAGAATAACACAGCGGAAAGACAACTACGAACACCGGGTGCAACCTTCACTCCAGGATCAAACTAACTGGTTGATCACAAGCCTAACAATTCCAGAATCTAACAGTCTGGTACCCTTCCTGAGATGTGGGAAATAGCAAGAGTGAGTCCATGTCGAACTCAACAAATATAACATGGGGTTCATGAGGCTCAAAAGGTTTGACACAGGTTTACTGCGATAGCTTTTATTAAGTCATCTTTTAACAATTGAGTAGCAACAAGTTTACTATAAGCCCAAATAACCTCATGATCATGTATACGAGAATAATGTATAGCAAGAAACAATAATCATTAGTGAGCATCAATATCATCAGTATTATCATTATTCATCAGTGTTCATCATTTATTCTGTAAGGGTCCAAGGCCACTCGTGACCGTGAGCACGGCTGTTATAACAGTTTTACACTCTGCAGAGGTTGTACACTTTCACTGTGAGTCGTGATTTACCCTTTCGCCCGAGGTACTTGACCCACTTCCAAGGAAGGTCGGCAGGGTTCACTATGAAGCCTTTCAAAGGTTCGTCTAACAAGTTAGGGCCATTAGATTCACTCGGCAAACAGATGTAGAGCCCCCCTTCCAAATGGCACAATAACGCGCAGCCTATACACATAAGGACAGAGGCCGCACTATACCCGATTCGTCAAGCCGTTCTTACGCCATGAAGGTTACCACTAACAAGCTAGAAAAGGTCCTCATACTTGACTAAAGCCAGAGCCATATAGCCCTCACAGTTGTACTGTAAGTCCCGGATGTTCGCTTACAGATAAGTCCTTATGGAGAGAAACTAGAGCACCAAAAATACCACATGCTCTAGCCCCCTTGAGCCATGTTGCTATAAAGCATCTTTTAAACATTTATTGCATATACCATTAGTCAAGTTACAGATCATGGTTATTTATCTTGAGCACTAGCATAAATACTACCCAATGCAATGTCCCATCGGTGTCAAGGTACAAGATACAAAAGCTAGGATATCCTTAGTGGTAACAAGGTAGACACATGCACATGAATTAAGTATATTAAAGGTGAATAGGAAACAAGGATGATCCCATGCTATACTTGCCTTAAACACCTATCCTTCGGTAAGCTTTAATCTTCAACGTTCTTCTTCTTCTTCTTGATAACCTCGTATATCTCACCGACTGGACTTGATCAATAAATCACCACACACACATCGAGCAATCATACACGAAGCAAACAATAGATCTAAATTAGAACAGTACACCAAACATAAAATTAAGATGAAAAGTTTGTAGAACGAATCTACGTCTCACTACGAATACACAGACGCGAAAAGCACACTAATCAGAGCTACGGTTGAAAAGATACATCTACCGAAAGATTTGCTCATAGGAGAAATTATAAAACTATTAGCTTCATGAGTTTTAATTATATAATAACATATATAAAATATTTTATAAATACTATATACGGAATTAAGTCAAATTTAGATTCAAATTATAAAACTAAAGTAAAACAAATCATATTTTATTTACAAAACCCAGTTGCATAATTATTAATCAAGATATGATTTAAACCATAAAATTTCAGAATTAGTAATATGGTAAACACTGTCACTAACGCGTAGATCTCGTTGCTAAGAATCTAACGCAACTCGAATGAGCTAAAACGGATCTAAAACGTAGAAGATATGATTTAAACAAGATCTACTTTATTAAAGTAATAGATTAAATCTCACATCGGAACTTAAAAATAGAAAACCTAACCAACAGTAGCACTAACAGTATAACAAGTTTGTAAAACTCTTCTACACGTTACTACGATCACATAGACATAAAGATCACGAAATTTGGATTTAAAACGTAAAAGTTATGAGTTTTCTAAGATTTCCTATAGATAAATAATTACTTTAATATAAACTCGAAAATAAATTATCACAAACCTACTATACAGTTCTATCATCATGTAGAGCTCGCAAATACGAATCTAACGCAATTTGAACGGATCAAATCGGAGTTAAAACGGATAATTTATGACTAAAACAAACTCAGTGGCAAAACTGTAAATATCAGAAAACGTATTTTTCAATTACCGAAACGAATTACGTTTTCAATTAATCAAAACGTATTTTCGGAAGTTACGCGATCAAAATACGCTTTACGGAAAAGAAAACGTAAACCGGGAATACGCTTTGGACTGCGGGTTAAGAACTTAAAAACTTCAGGGGCTCTTTAGCAAATTTGTCGGCCGAACCGGTATCTTTAAATAACGGCCGTCCGATTTAAAATGAACGGTCCAGATCGGATCGGGGGAGGAGGCCGGCGGCGCTCCGGCCGGGTTCTTCTCGACGGCGACCTCCCACGGCGGCGCCATGGCCGGAATAGCCTATCTCGCTCTACGGAGCACGAGCTTACGAACGGAAAACACAGGGAGAGAGAGAATGACATGGCGAGCTCACCTAGGGTGAAATCTAGGGCACGGGATGGATGAAGACGGCGGCGTGCTTGTGGTGGCGGACAGTGGAGGCGGTGGTGCTCACGGTGGCGGCGCTAGGCGGTTTTGGCTGCTCCAAAAGGGTGAGATGAGGGCGGTACGATGCAGGGGTCTCGTTTTTATAGCCCGAAGGCGTCGGTAAATAAGGAAGGGAGGGAGATTTGGCGGCGGATTCGGTCGGTGGAGGAAGGAAGGAGAATCCCGCCGTCGTTGGGAGGAGGAAGAAAGGAAAGGTGGAAGGAGACACTGACAAGCGGGCCCCTCGTGTCAGCGACTCAGAGCGAAAAACGGGGCGGCGGCTGGGTGCGGGACGCGGCCGCGCGCGATGACGGGCCGGCTGGCCGCGGCTGGGCTCGGCCCAAGCGGGAAGCGAAGCGGAAGAGGAAAAGGTGGGCCGCCGAGGCAGGCCGGGGAGTTGGGCTGCGGTAAGAAGCGGGCCAAAATCCGAATGAAACGGATTTCTCTTTTCTTTTTCTTTTTCTAATTTTTCAAAGCCAATTTTCAAAAGATTTTCAAATCCAAATTTGAATTTGATCAAACCACTCATCTCAAAAATTTAAATGCAACAGCATGAGTGCACAAACATGTTTCTACTCTTATATTTGATTTTAAATTTATAAAAATTATTCTTATTCTAAATTTGCATGCTCACAAAAAAATATACAAAAAATCATATTTCTCCTATTTTTCTTCTTTTCAAATTTTTAGGGTGTTACAGCTAGTATACCAGTTTTTAACTCTGCGCAGAGGTGTACACTTTCACTGTGAGTCATGATTTCCAAATGAGTGGGGAGATCAAGCCCAAACACCCGAGAACCATATAAAGCCACTCAAAAGTTCGTCTAACAAGTTAGAGCCATTAGATTCACTCGGCAGGCAGATGTAGAACCCCCTTCCCTGTGGCACAACAACCGCAGCCTATACACACTAGGCCAGGGGCTCGCACTACACCCAACGTGGCAAGCCATTCTTACGCCATTTAAGGTAACCTCTAACAAGCTAGAAAAGGTCTCTTGAACAACTAAAGCCAGAGTCATATAGCCCTCACAGCTGTACTGTATATCCCGGTTATCACTTACAGATAAGTCCTTATGGAGAGAAACCAGAGCATCAAAATAATACACATGCTCTAGCCCCCTTTTAACAGTAATAAAATCATCTTAATAGTTGATTGCTTAATCCATTAATCAAATTACAAGATCATTGTTCTTAGTTTAAGCACTAGCAGTAGCTACCCATATGCATTCCCAAGGTTGACAAGGAATCAAGATAACAATCACTAAGTTATAATCTCTAAGGTTGTCAAGGTAAGCACATGCATATGTATGACAATTCAATGTATAGGTAACAAGGATAGTCCTGTGTTATACTTGCCTTGATCAAAGCTTTCCAAGTGATACTGCTGACTTGGCTCAAAGTAATACTCCGAATCGTCCAGATACTGCTCACCTTCTATACTCGATCATCAATCAACAACACACATGCATCCAATCAAACAAACACGAAGCAACCAAAGAGATACAATTAGAACAGTACACCAACAATAACAAAACAGTAATAAAAGTTTATAAAACTCTTCTACACGTTACTACGATCACACAGACGCAAAGATCACCAAATTCGGAGTTAAAACGTATAAGTTATGAATTTTTCTAAGATTTCCTATAGATAAATAATTACTTTAATATAAATTCGAAAATAAATTGTCACAAACCTACTGTACAATACTACCAACATGTAGAGCTCGCAAATACGAACCTAACGCAATTTGAACGGGTCAAATCGGAGTTAAAATAAAGATTTTATGACCAAAACAATTCTAGTGGCAAAACTGTAAATGTCTGAAAACGTACTTTTGACTTAACCGGGAGAGAATACGCTTTCCAAACACGAAAACGTACTTTTAGTTTTACGCTACGGACCGCGGGTTGATAACTAACAAGCTGAGGGTCTCTTTAACAAATTTACCCGTGAAGGGGTAAGTTCTAATCTGGGTCGTTGATCTCGATTTGGACGGCTCGCAATCATCTGCAACCCTACAGTGCTATTCCGGTCACCCCCCTCATGTCCGGCCGGCGGCTCCCCCATGGCCAGTGGGCTCCATCTCGCCGGAGATGGCGGCTCTCCCCATCTAGACCATGGTTCACCACGCATCCGACCCCAATCGGAAGAGGAGATCACCGCGAACCCATCTAGGCGATCTAGGGAAGCTACGACAGCTTGAGAACGAGACGCGGCTCGGGAAGAACGGCGGTGCCATTGCCGGCTCGCGGAAAGCTTCAATCTCGCAGTTCAAAGCACCAAAATTCAAAAGAAAAGCATAGGGAGGGAGAGGAGAAGATGACAAACTCACCCAAGCGAAGAAAGAAGGCGCAAAACCACCCGTAAGTGACGGCGGTGTGCGACCGAACTCGCCTAGGGTTCCAAGCTTCGAGGCTCGATTTCACGGGACCAAACTCGGGTTTTTAGATGGAAAAATGGGTGAGAGGGTCACGGCTTCTCTCTTATAGCACCAAAACACCGAATTCGGGTAGGAAATCCCAAAGAATCCGTTGCAGGTACGGCGGTGGTCGCACTCGTGACCGACCCGGCTACGATGCGAGGTAGAAGAGGACGCTGACAAGCTGGCCCCATCCGTTAGTGAGACGATGAAAGGAGAGGCGGGCGCGGCTTTGCCTGGGCCGGCCCACGCGCGCGGGAGAGGCGCGCCTTGGCCCATTAGCAGAAGAACGGCCATAGGCCGGCCGAACGGGCCTCCAGGCCGAATTGGCACACCAGGTAAGTCTATTTCTCTTTTTTTTATCTATTTGTTTTCAAAACCTTTTAAATAGATTTTCAAATCCAAATCAAATAAAATAAAGTCCACACCACAAAATAAAATAAATGTAACAGCATGAATGCATCACCAAATATTCTTTTCTAAATTTTAATTTGCCCTTAATTGTTATCTAACTTATTTGAAATTCATTATTCCTAAAGTTTATAATTTTTGGGTGTTACAAATTCTACCCCCCTTAAAAGAATCTCATCCTCGAGATTGAACTGCTTACTCAAACAACTGCGGATATGATTTCCTCAATTCATCATCTCTTTCCCAAGTTGCCTCTGCCTCTGAATATCGATTCCACTGTACTTTACACATCTTAATAATCCGACTTCGAGTAACTCTCTCAGCAGTCTCTAAAATCTTAATCAGAAACTCTTCATATGTAAGATCCTCCTTAACAGTCAACTCTTCTAAAGGTATCTGCTCCTCAGGCACCCGTAAACACTTCTTAAGTTGTGAAACATGGAACACATCATGCACTCCAGATAAATTTTCAGGCAACTCTAATTGATAAGCAACTTCCCCACGTCTAGTAATAACTTTAAATGGTCCAATATACCTTGGTGCTAGTTTACCTTTCATATTAAACCTCTTCACACTTCTCATAGGTGACACCTTCAAATAGACATAATCACCTACCTCAAAAACTAAATCTCTTCTTCTATTGTCAGCATAACTCTTCTGACGAGACTGTGCTACTCTCAAATTCTCACGAATCACTCGCACTTGATCTTCTGCGTTTCTAAGAACATCTGTACCAAACACTTGAGATTCACCTGTCTGATCCCAAAACAATGGAGTTCTACACTTACGTCCATACAAAGCTTCAAACGGTGCCATCTTAAGACTTTGTTGATAACTGTTATTGTAAGAGAATTCTGCATAAGGCAAACTCTTATCCCAACTAGTTTCATATTGCAATGCACAAGCTCTCAACATATCCTCTAATACCTGGTTGGTCCTTTCAGTCTGTCCATCTATCTGTGGATGATATGCTGTACTAAAATTCAATTTTGTTCCCAATGATTCATGCACAGCTTTCCAAAAATGCGACGTAAACTGCGATCCTCGATCAGATACAATCTTCTTTGGTACTCCATGCAAACAGACTATTCTCTCCATATACAACTCTGCCAATTTTGGTCCATAGTAAGTAGTCTTAACTGGTATAAAATGAGCAACTTTAGTTAACCGATCTACTATCACCCAAATAGAGTCATAACCTTTCTGAGTACGCGGTAACCCTACTATAAAATCCATACCAACTTCCTCCCACTTCCATTCAGGAATCTTCATTGGTTGCAACAATCCAGCAGGTCTCTGATGCTCTGCTTTCACCATCTGACAAGTGTCACACAATGCCACATACTCAGCCACATCTCGCTTTAATCCAACCCACCAATATTTCTGTTTAAGATCCAAATACATCTTAGTACTACCAGAATGAATAGAATAAGCTGACTCATGAGCTTCGCGAAGAATTGCCTGTCTAACAGTTTGATCCTCAGGTACACACAGCCTCTTTCCAAACCACAAAATTCCATTATCATCCATCCGAAAGCCTGGTGACTTACCAATCACTATATCTTCCGCTATCTTCTTTAGTTTCTCATCCTTCAACTGACCCTTGTAGATTTCTTGCTCTAAGGTAGGCTCTATCACTAATTCCATTGTATTAGTAACAATGCCCAAATTTAAATATTCAAATTCAGCACATAACTCCCTAGTCATAGACAACGTCCGTATCTTATTAGCATAACTTTTCCTACTAAGAGCAATAGCTACTACATTAGCCTTATCAGGATGATAGTGTATCTCAATATCATAATCCTTAATCAACTCTAACCATCTGCGTTGCCTCAAATTCAGATCTGACTGAGTGAAAATATACTTCAAACTCTTATGATCAGTGTATATATCACTCTTATGTCCAATCAAATAATGTCTCCAAATCTTTAAAGCATGAACTACAGCTGCTAACTCCAAATCATGTGTAGGATAATTCAACTCATGCTTTCTCAACTGCCTAGATGCATAAGCCACAACTCTGCCTTCTTGCATAAGAACACATCCCAAACCTTGACGAGAAGCATCACAATAAATAGAAAACTTCTTACTCAAATCTGGCAAAACCAAAACAGGCGCTGTAGTCAACCTCTTCTTCAATTCCTCAAAACTAGCTTGACATTTATCTGACCACACAAACTTGGCATTCTTCTCTAACAGAGATGTCATAGGTTTAGCAAGTTTAGAAAACCCTTCAATGAACCGTCTGTAATATCCAGCTAATCCCAAGAAACTACGAATCTCGCTAACATCAATAGGTGGTTTCCAATCTAATACATCCTTTACTTTACCTGGATCCACTGATATCCCTCCATTAGAAACAATATGACCAAGGAAAGAAACTTCCTTCAACCAAAACTCACATTTACTTCACTTCGCATACAGTTTATGCTCTCTAAGTTTCTGCAATACCAACCTCAAATGTTCAGCATGCTCTACCTCTGTCTTGGAAAATACCAGTATATCATCAATAAACACTACCACAAACTTATCCAAATATTCCATGAACACCTTATTCATCATGTACATAAAGTATGCAGGTGCATTGGTCAATCCAAATGACATAACAGTATACTCATACAATCCATACCTTGTAGTAAAAGCTGTCTTTGGAATATCAGAAACACGAATCTTCAACTGATGATAACCAGAACGTAAATCAATCTTAGAGAACACACAAGCACCTCTCAACTGATCAAACAAGTCATCAATCCTAGGCAAAGGGTACTTATTCTTGATAGTTACCTCATTTAGTGATCGGTAATCAACACACATCCTCTGACCGCCATCTTTCTTATCAACAAAAATAACTGGTGCTCCCCAAGGTGATGAACTAGGTCTAATAAAACCTTTATCTTGTAATTCTTTAATTTGTTTCTTAAGTTCTTCTAATTCATCTACTCCCATCCTATATGGTCGTTTGGCTATAGGTGCAGTTCCAGGAAGTAATTCAATAAGAAATTCAATGTCTCTGTCAGGTGGCATACCTGGCAATTCATCAGGGAAGACATCCGGAAATTTCTCAATCACTGAATTCTCCTTAATAGTATCTTCAAGCTGATTCACCACAGCGGTTAGTTGCTTCTGCACTGCTACATCCACATTGATTTTATCTCCATTAGGTGCAGTCACAACTACCACTTTTTGCTGACACTGAATCTCTGCCTGATTTTGCTTCATCCAGTCCATACCCAATATCACATCAATACCAGATGTCCTCAACACTATAGGAGTTATCTTAAACTCTACCCCCCTTAATACCATACTAATTGGAAGACAACGATTACTGGTTTGCATGGTACCTCCAGGTGAATTTACTAAGAGAGGTTCTTTCATCGCTAGCATGGGTATACTATGCATTTTAACAAAAATATTGGATATGAATGTATGAGATGCTCCAGAGTCAAAAAGAACAGTTGCAGGAGTGGAATGTACATTGAACGTACCAATCATAACTTCTGGTGCATCATGAGCTGTATCAGAAGACACGTGATTCACCCTTCTAGTACCAGATTGCCTCTGGTTGCTCTTCTGGCTCTGAGGAGTCTGCTGGTTCTGCTTCTCAGGACAATGGTAAGACATATGCCCCTCTTTACCACAGACAAAACATCTAGTAGGCGTGCTGGGAGCACTATTTTTCATGGGGGTAACATTGGAATTTCCAGTGCGAGGAGTCTGTTGCCCAGTCTGCTGATACTGTTGACGCTGTGGATATGATGAACGCTGTTGTGACTGATTACTTTGCCAATTCTGGGACCACCTCTGATTCGGATTACGATTCCACTGGCTAACCGGTCCCTGAAACTTCTGATGGAAACCATGCTGAGAATTAGTGCGCTGACGGTTGTTGCTTCCTGAGCTTTGTACCTTCATCTTCCTCTTCCTGTCCATCTCTCTGCGCTCATTATCAAGCACAATAGCTTTATTTACCAGCTCCTGAAAACTAGCATAGTTGTTCCCCTTCAACTACAAGCGAAGATCATAATAAATTCCCTTCAAGAAAAGACGCTGCCTGTCTGCATCTTCCCTCACTTCATTAGGAGCATAGCGAGCCAACTGGGTGAACCTGTCATGATATTCACTAACGCTCATCTGTCCCATCCTAAGGTTTCTGAATTCTTCCTGCTTCAGCTCAATTATACCTTCAGGAATATGACGAGCTCGAAAATCTCTAACAAACTCATTCCAAGTGATAGGAGGAACATTGTCAGGGCATGCAGCTTGATACGACTCCCACCAAGTCTGAGCTGTCCCCTGTAACTGACCAGATGCATATAACACCTTCTCCATATCATTGCATTGGGCTATATTCAGCTATTTCTCCACTGCCCTCACCCAATCATCTGCCTCTAAAGGATCAGCAGCATGAGAAAACACTGGAGGGCGTCCCTTCAAAAATTCTCCACGCTTATCCCTCACTTGCACAGGCGGTGGTCCTCCTGCAGGGGGATTGTTCTGCATGTGCTGCATAAACATCTGCATCATCTGGTTCTGAGTTTGCATGAGTTCCTCCATAGTAATGGGTGGGTTAACACCTCCACGACCTCTGCCACGTCCTCTGCCTGACATCTGTTTCCAAAAACACAGAAATGAAATTCAGTACGATCCGAGATGATGTATTCAATAGATAAGCAAAATCTGATTTTTCTGGGCGAACTCCAATTTCAGCAACTCAGTAAAACTGTCATATCTCGAGCTACAGACGTCCAATTCAGATGACCTTTACATGGTTGGAAAGCTTACAAAATTATCTACAACTTTTATTCACAACACTTTTTCTGATTCTATCAATAAATTGGCCAAAAACTGATCTTAACCGAAACTGTTTCAGAATTCTAGACTGTGCAGTAACTCCAACTTGGAACAGGTATATCTCTTAGCTCTTAATAGATATTAAAATAATTCTTGCGGGGTTGGAAAGATATAGAAGTCTGATTATTCCCAGTAAAATTTCTTAAATTTCTCATGAACGGATTTTAAGTTATTTCTAAAACATCACAGACTGATCCAAAAATCAGCAAAGGACAGAACTAAGTTAACCTCATATTCAACTAATATATTTTGATCAAACTTAATATTCTCAACCATGGAACTTGTAGGCATGTCTACAAAACTCCAGCACACATTACAAAGATCCAAATCACACATTATCATAATAACAATCCATCAATCACACAATTGTTCACACCACAAACTGACTCTTAAAACAAATCAAACTTAAAATTAACTCGCAACTACTATCGTTCCTATTACATAGGGATTTTTCCTATTACCTAATTAAGCTTCTCATAAATCTTGGGATGACCTAACTCCACCCTTAATTGGTCAATCTCCTTATAAGCTTGCTCCTTAAGTTCTTTTTCCTTCAGCAACTCATCCTTCAAATCCACCTCATGGAGAGCCAATTCACGAGCTAATCCCACCGTAGCTTGTAAAGTCAAGGAGGAATCATCTGCAAGCGGCACGGTCCAAATACCCTTGTCATGTAAGAAACAAGGAAAATGCCGGAGTGCACCCTTTAACGTCTTGTCCGAGCGTAGACCATGGTAGTAAACAAATGCATTGAAAGCGACATCCTCCATGCTTATCTCCACGGTTGCCCGGCTCACTCTGGTATTGAACTTTGACTCCACCTTAGACTCCTTAGTGGTAGGATCCCTTTTCTTAACCCATAACTCCGTTTCCCAATAGGAATCCATCCATGGATGACTATACTCTGCACTGCGATACTCCAACGTAGCTTCCCAGTCGTAGTAGTAGTTGTCCAAGGTTCTTGTCAACATGTCATGGAAGAAAGCATCAGCTTTAGGAACCATGATATGAAGCTTCGTAGTCCACCCCATAACTACATTCTCCATTGGTATATCACCAACTCTTGATTCAGCATCAGATAGCTCTTGATCACCATCTTTATATGGCTCCTGAGGTTTGAAACGGGCAACGTACTGTGCAGCTGACAGACGAGGATAAGGAGGCATCTATAAGATTTAGACATAGATTAGATAGAATCAATGTATTTTCGCAATAGAATAAAATAGAGGAAGTATAAAACTTTAGTAATTAACAAGGTGAAAAGAGGAAGCATGAATTAAGTGAAGTATGGATACTATTAACGACCATTCTAACTAGGCTCGCGTCCTACAGTCAACACGGCTCCGATACCAATCTGTCACACCCATTTTTAAGGACAAAAATAGGATACATAAAAGACTCATGTGCGCCCCAGGAAACAGTCGCACACATAAGTTGACAAATTACAAAGTATCATCACAGTGCTTATTACATAACGAATAAGTATTTAAGACATAGTCTTGAACGATAGGTAATAATAACTAATAGTAATTCTTCAGCGGAAACTCCACACAGGGACACGGTTGACTGGTTGACACCAAGACTAGTACTCATTCCGATAATCTTCCTCTATATCTTCATCTGTTATGGTGGAAATAGCAAGAGTGAGTCCATGTCGAACTCAACAAATATAACACAGGGTTTATGAGGCTCAAAAAGGCTAGACATTGTTTAACTGCGTTTAGCTTTTAATCATATATTAGCAATTGAGTAGCATCAAGATAAACCACTTCCCATTAAAGAACCAATGATCAATTGTTATAAGGATAATGAATAGCATTAACATGAGCAAATAATAATCAATAATAATTAAGCATGATATAACAGTTATGATCAACTATTCCATAAGAATCCCCAAGGCCGCTCGTATCCGTGAGCACGGCTAGTATACCAGTTTTTAACTCTGTGCAGAGGTGTACACTTTCACTGTGAGTCATGATTTCTAAATGAGTGGGGAGATCAAGCCCAAACACCCGAGAACCATATAAAGCCACTCAAAAGTTCGTCTAACAAGTTAGGGCCATTAGATTCACTCGGCAGGCAGATGTAGAACCCCCTTCCCTGTGGCACAACAACCGCAGCCTATACACACTAGGCCAGGGGCTCGCACTACACCCAACGTGGCAAGCCATTCTTACGCCATTTAAGGTAACCTCTAACAAGCTAGAAAAGGTCTCTTGAACAACTAAAGCCAGAGCCATATAGCCCTCACAGCTGTACTGTATATCCCGGTTATCACTTACAGATAAGTCCTTATGGAGAGAAACCAGAGCATCAAAATAATACACATGCTCTAGCCCCCTTTTAACAGTAATAAAATCATCTTAATAGTTGATTGCTTAATCCATTAATCAAATTACAAGATCATTGTTCTTAGTTTAAGCACTAGCAGTAGCTATCCATATGCATTCCCAAGGTTGACAAGGAATCAAGATAACAATCACTAAGTTATAATCTCTAAGGTTGTCAAGGTAAGCACATGCATATGTATGACAATTCAATGTATAGGTAACAAGGATAGTCCTGTGTTATACTTGCCTTGATCAAAGCTTTCCAAGTGATACTGCTGACTTGGCTCAAAGTAATACTCTGAATCGTCCAGATACTGCTCACCTTCTATACTCGATCATCAATCAACAACACACATGCATCCAATCAAACAAACACGAAGCAACCAAAGAGATACAATTAGAACAGTACACCAACAATAACAAAATAGTAATAAAAGTTTATAAAACTCTTCTACACGTTACTACGATCACACAGACGCAAAGATCACCAAATTCGGAGTTAAAACGTATAAGTTATGAATTTTTCTAAGATTTCCTATAGATAAATAATTACTTTAATATAAATTCGAAAATAAATTGTCACAAACCTACTGTACAATACTACCAACATGTAGAGCTCGCAAATACGAACCTAACGCAATTTGAACGGGTCAAATCGGAGTTAAAATAAAGATTTTATGACCAAAACAATTCTAGTGGCAAAACTGTAAATGTCTGAAAACGTACTTTTGACTTAACCGGGAGAGAATACGCTTTCCAAACACGAAAACGTACTTTTAGTTTTACGCTACGGACCGCGGGTTGATAACTAACAAGCTGAGGGTCTCTTTAACAAATTTACCCGCGAAGGGGTAAGTTCTAATCTGGGCCGTTGATCTCGATTTGGACGGCTCGCAATCATCTGCAACCCTACAGTGCTATTCCGGTCACCCCCCTCATGTCCGGCCGGCGGCTCCCCCATGGCCGGCGGGCTCCATCTCGCCGGAGATGGCGGCTCTCCCCATCTAGACCATGGTTCACCACGCATCCGACCCCAATCGGAAGAGGAGATCACCGCGAACCCATCTAGGCGATCTAGGGAAGCTACGACGGCTTGAGAACGAGACGCGGCTCGGGAAGAACGGCGGCGCCATTGCCGGCTCGCGGAAAGCTTCAATCTCGCAGTTCAAAGCACCAAAATTCAAAAGAAAAGCATAGGGAGGGAGAGGAGAAGATGACAAACTCACCCAAGCGAAGAAAGAAGGCGCAAAACCACCCGTAAGTGACGGCGGTGTGCGACCGAACTCGCCTAGGGTTCCAAGCTTCGAGGCTCGATTTCACGGGACCAAACTCGGGTTTTTAGATGGAAAAAGGGGTGAGAGGGTCACGGCTTCTCTCTTATAGCACCAAAACACAGAATTCGGGTAGGAAATCCCGAAGAATCCGTTGCAGGTACGGCGGTGGTCGCACTCGTGACCGACCCGGCTACGATGCGAGGTAGAAGAGGGCGCTGACAAGCTGGCCCCATCCGTCAGTGAGACGATGAAAGGAGAGGCGGGCGCGGCTTTGCCTGGGCCGGCCCACGCGCGCGGGAGAGACGCGCCTTGGCCCATTAGCAGAAGAACGGCCATAGGCCGGCCGAACGGGCCTCCAGGCCGAATTGGCACACCAGGTAAGTCTATTTCTCTTTTTTTTTATCTATTTGTTTTCAAAACCTTTTAAATAGATTTTCAAATCCAAATCAAATAAAATAAAGTCCACACCATAAAATAAAATAAATGTAACAGCATGAATACATCACCAAATATTCTTTTCTAAATTTTAATTTGCCCTTAATTGTTATCTAACTTATTTGAAATTCATTATTCCTAAAGTTTATAATTTTTGGGTGTTACAATTCACCGAACTAAACGAGGCCTAAATATAAGTCTGTCCAATCATGTACATGCATACACGGCAATCTTCCGCCAAAAGTTTCCAGATTTCTTCCTACTCCGCTCTCTAGCTACGCCCTTCCTTGTATTGTAAAATAAAATACGCGCTCTTGCTTCTTCCACCTGATATACTTTCCGAAGAGCGCAGCTGCGCCGGCGCCGGCAAGCAGCCAGCCATGGCCATCAAAGATGAGCGGCAGCCGCTGCACATCCTCTTCTTACCGTTCCTCGCGCCGGGGCACCTCATCCCGATCGCCGACATGGCCGCGCTCTTCGCCGCCCGAGAAGTCAAGTGCACCATCCTCACCACCCCGGTGAACGCCCAAGTCATCCGCTCGGCGGTGGACCGCGCCAACGACGCCTCCCGCGGCACCGAGGGCGCTCTGGCCATCGACATCGCCGTCGTGCCTTTCCCCGACGTCGGGCTGCCCCCTGGCGTCGAGTGCGGCCCGGCCCTCAATTCCATGGAGGACCACGAAAAGTTCTTCCACGCGGTCCAGTTACTCCGCGAGCCGTTCGACCGGTTCTTAGAGGAGAATCACCCCGACGCCGTGGTGACCGACAGCTTCTTCGACTGGTCCGCCGACGCCGCCGCGGAGTATGGCGTCCCGCGAATAGCATTCCTCGGCAGCAGCTTGTTCTCGCGGGCCTGCAGCGACACTACGGTGCGTAACAACCCCGTGGAGGGCGCCCCCGACGACCCCGACGCGCTCGTGCTGCTTCCAGGGCTGCCGCACTGCGTCGAGCTGAGGCGCAGCCAAATGTTTGAGCCCAAGAAGCGGCCGGAGCACTGGGCCTTCATGCAGCGCGGAAACGCTGCGGACCAGAGGAGCTACGGCGAGGTGTTCAACAGCTTCCACGAGCTAGAGCCGGACTACTTGGAGCACTACACCACGACGCTCGGGCGCCGCGCATGGCTCGTCGGGCCGGTCGCACTCGCCAGCAAGGACACGGAGACGAGGGGCGCCAGCAACGGTCTCTCGCCGGACGCGGATGGCTGCCAGCAGTGGCTCGACACCAAGCCGGAAGGCTCGGTGGTGTACGTGTCCTTCGGCACGCTGGCCCATTTCTCGCCGCCTGAGCTGCGCGAACTCGCACGCGGCCTCGACCTGTCCGGCAAGAACTTCATCTGGGTCATCAGTGGCGACGCAGACACCGAGGAGTCGGAATGGATGCCCGATGGGTTCGCGGAGCTGATGGCGCGCGGCGACCGCGGTTTCATCATCCGGGGCTGGGCGCCGCAGATGCTGATCCTGACCCATCCGGCAGTGGGGGGGTTCGTGACGCACTGTGGCTGGAACTCGACCCTGGAGGCCATGGGCGCCGGCGTGCCTATGGTGACGTGGCCGCGCTTCGCCGACCAGTTCTACAATGAGAAGCTGGTGGTGGAGCTACTCAAGGTTGGTGTCGGCGTGGGGTCTACTGACTACGGGTCGAAGCTTGAGACACGGTGCGTGATCGGCGGAGAGGTGATCGCGGAGGCCATCGGGAGAGTGATGGGCGACGGCGAGAACGCGGAGGCAATACGGGAGAAGGCCAAGGAGCTCGGGGAGAAGGCCAGGCACGCCGTGGCCAAGGGTGGGTCATCTTACAATGATGTTGGACGGTTAGTGGACGAGCTGATGGCTCGCAGGAGCTCCGTCAATGTCTGATTGGGTCACCGGTGGAAGGACGTTTGGAGTGTCCAATTAATTGGGATATTTTGGTAGAAAGGGTTGCCTTTCTTAGGGTGTCCCGGCCTGTGCGTCGGCAACTTTAGACCATGATTACCTGTCATCTTAATATAAGCTCTCTCCTTTCAAAAAAAATGTGGAATAGTACTATTGCTAATCCAGAAATTTAGTCACCACCGGTAGTACTCCCTCTGTCCCTGACAGTCTTTAAGGTTGCTCCCTCTGTTCCAAAATAAAATACACGTCTCGTTTCTTGAAAAGTTAAATGTTTTCAAGTTTAACTAAAATATAAAAAAATATAAATATTTGTATCTCTAAATAAGTTTATTATAAAAATATATTACATGCTCAATCTAAATATACTTATTATATATTATAAATGCTAGTGTATTTTTGTATAAATTTAGTCAAACTTTCCTCGAGCAGGATGCACGCTTATTTTGAGACGGAAGAAGTATATTATAAGTTATAAAAGGTACTTTTTATTTGATCGAATTAGAACACCCACAATGCAAAAACTACACTAGTTTCTATAGTTTTAAATTACAGCGACGTAATCAATTTGTTGACGTGGCAAACAAATTTATTGAAGAGTAGAAAAAAATGAGAAAACCATTTCTTGAGAAGAAACCATGTCTATGAGTATATCGAGGTCGGAACGCTGAGAGTTGGCGAAGGCCAGCATCGTTTCCTGGATCCCGTGTTCGCGCTCGCCCGTCCCCTCCAGCGCGCTACGCGTCGGTTGTCCCTGTGATGCCGACGCCGCCAAAAATCGTGCTTGCTTCGGCCGAACGAGGAACGCAGGTGACCTTAAGGTAGGGCGCAACGCCAACGAAGGAGATGGCTTGGCAAAAAAGAAACGAAGGAGACGGCGTGCCAGGCGGCCGCGCGGCCGGCTTCACGTTCACGAGGCAGAGGCACGCCGCGTGAGGCATACCTTCGCGTGCTCGCCCTCGTCATAGTAGGCCATCTTCTCCGTGCACCCGCGCTCGGCGTAGCGGCACTCGACGAGGATGGATCGGGCGGCGCACTCCATGCGCCAAGGCTACGCGCGAGGGCACAACCGGAGCACGGCACTTGTTCTTGTCTGGAAGCTTGTAGCGGCAGGACCCAATGAACACTCAAGGAGAAGCTCGCGTTCGCGTGGGAGAAATACAAATGGCTAGATAGTAGTAGCAATATGTGATGGATCTGTTAGAAATTTAGACATTTTAGATATAATCTAAAAAAGTAGTAAATTGGTGACAGCAAACATGTGTATGTGTGAACTACTTGTGGCAACTATGATGGGCATACTAATCATGTTTAATAGCACAAAAACCTTACTAAATATAGAAATAATAAGATTAGAAATATAGCTAGCGGCCCTGCTAATGGGACAAAATCCGCCCCAATCCATAGCTGTTAAACCTGTTGTAGCAACCCAACCCAACCCAAAAAATCAATGAAAGGACCCACCCCAACCCGCCCCGCTGCAGGTGGGTTAACCCAAATCGACGAATTGCCGGCGGCCGGAGTGGATGCTGCTGAGCTTGTGCGTGCTGTCCTGCATGCCATGGCGGAGAAGCAATTCGAAGCCAATTGGGTTTGCGCTAGCAGCGCAGCTAGACATGGCCGTTGCGACACGGATTCATCTGTTGAGGCCCTTTTCTGGATGCGACTTGGACACTGCCTGGGCGCCTAGCTGCTGGCGTGCTGACGCTACTAAGGCCGAGGCACAGCAGCCGCACATCGGGGCTCGCCATGGACACGCTACTGCACCAGCAGACAGCCTGATTCGCAGGCTCGGGCACGGCGACGGGATGCGCGGCCTTCCCCTCCCATGACAAGTGCGGCAGGCACGAAGATCTCGACTCTAGCTCCGCCTCCGCCGGGTAGTCCCAGACGCAGCCACTGCACGCGCCGGCGCTGCTCGTCCACTTAGCCACTGCGCGGCGATGCTCGCGGTCCGCTCATCTGGCTGCAGGTGCGACATCGACGGCTCAGCAGATGAGAGGTCAACGGCTCAGGCAAAGGATGCGACTACGACTCAAGCATGTGTGTGAATTAGGTCGCGCGAATTTGCAACTCATTCAAACCCGCCCCAACCCATCCCAACCCGCATTTGCTGTTAACCCGACCCACCCCACCCCGCTAGATAATGCAACCCGTTCTAACCCATCCTAACAAACCCCACGCCAGCACCCAACCCATAAAACCCGTTTCCACCCGACCCATTAGCAGGGCTAGCGGAGAGACCCATGCTCAAGGTACGGGTGGCTCCATGCGCACTACTCGACATAGTGTCTTGCTTGATGTCACGGACCATAGTTGATGTAGGATGATGTTCGCAGTGCAGTGTCTTGAATGTCCACTAGGAAGAAGACGAAGTCGTTGATCGAATCAGCAATGAGCAATCGCGTTAGACGTTCCCTAAAAACCTAATCGCCCGGGACACCCGAGCAGTTGACATAGACGCAGGCGTGGTTCCGGAGGCCTACTCTTCCAATCCGTCATGCGCGCACAGGATCGGAACGGGGAAGCTGTGGAGCAACTCAACAATGAGAAGAGGTGTTGTGTCATGTGTCTCGTACGCGTGGCTGGAGGCAAGCGCTCCTTCTTATAAATGCTGAAGGTGGAAAATAAAGTGTAGAGGATGAACTTTGATGTCATGAAACGTCCATCAATCATCAGTAACATCTACCATGAACATTTGGCGTTACCAGTAACTACAACCATAACCATGGGAGATACTAGTAACTGCAACCATAGCTACGGCGGTTACAGGTTTGGACATCAACTATATTCAGTTCGTCATTTTATTGCACCTAGCATCTAATTCAGCCCTAGAATTTATTTAATTTAATTAAATATATTCCGTTCATCATTTTATTACACCCAACATCTAATTTAGCCCTAGAATTTATTTAATTTAATTAAATAAAATATGGGTCAGGCCCATAATAAATCCAACAGCATCGACCGATAAGAGGCCTGATGTGCTTCGTTAAAATAATATATGTTTGTGAGACCTTTGTTTATATGAACCGTCTTGGTTTGCCTAGACCATTGGACGGTCATTAAAACGATTAGATTTACATGGTAATTGATGGCTCTTTACATATACATTTTGCTTTGAAATCTATACATAGATAGACCAAAGGAAAAGCACAGCAGTGCATTGCTCACTCGTGGAAGAATACATGGAATTCAGCTGGTAAACTCTAGGGTTACGAAAGCACTGTAATACAATTCTTACAACTCACCACTTGCTGAGACTATTCAAACTTTGCGAATGAAGCTTACACATGGAGGGCACCACAAGTAATTGGATCCTCGGAGGCTTGCTGGGATGGAGATCACCAAGTCATACGAGTCGTAGCGTTCTTCATCGATGATTACGTCACGTAGTAAAATACGTGCTAAGCACGTTCATGGAATCTAAAGATTCCGTCAACTCTCAAGTAGTAGTATGGCACATGCATCAGTACACGGCTGATATTACGCCAAAAGATCCCAGATTTATTGCCACTCCGCTTCCTAGCTACGCCCTTCCATGTAAAATACGTGCCGCCCTTGCTTCCACTCCACCTGATCTAGATCCACTCCCAAGAGCGCTGCGCCGTCGCGGCACGCAACCAGCCATGGCCATCAAAGATGAGCAGAAGCCGCTGCACATCCTCTTCTTCCCGCTCCTCGCGCCGGGGCACCTCATCCCGATCGCCGACATGGCCGCGCTCTTCGCCGCCCGAGGCGTCAAGTGCACCATCCTCACCACCCCGGTGAACGCCCAAGCCATCCGCTCGGCGGTAGACCGCGCCAACGACGCCTCCCGCGGCACCGACGGTGCCCTGGCCATCGACATCGCCGTCGTGCCATTCCCCGACGTCGGGCTGCCCCCCGGCGTCGAGAGCGGCCCAGCCCTTAATTCCGTAGCCGACCGCGAAAAGTTCTTCCACGCGGTCCAGTTACTCCGCGAGCCGTTCGACCGGTTCTTGGCGGAGAATCGCCCCGACGCCGTCGTGACCGACAATTTCTTCGACTGGGCCGCCGACACCGCCGCGGAGCACGGCGTCCCGCGGATGGCGTTCCCCGGGAGCAGCTTGTTCTCGTGGAGCTGCATTGATAGTATGCTGCGCTACAGCCCCGTGGAGGCCGCCCCCGACGACCCTGACGCGCTCGTGCTGCTACCGGGGCTGCCGCACCGCGTCGAGCTGAGGCGCAGCCAGATGTTGGTGCCCAAGAAGCGGCCGGAGTACTGGGCCTTGTTGCAGCGCATGAGCGCCGCGGACCAGAGGAGCTACGGCGAGGTGTTCAACAGCTTCCACGACCTGGAGTGGGACTACTTGGAGCACTACACCACGACACTCGGGCGCCGCGCATGGCTCGTCGGGCCGGTCGCGCTCGCCAGCAAGGACGCGGCGACGAGAGGCACCAGCAAGGGGCCCTCGCCGGACGCGGACGGCTGCCAGCAGTGGCTCGACACCAAGCCGGAGGGCTCGGTGGTGTACGTGTCCTTCGGCACGCTGGCCCATTTCTCGCCGCCCGAACTGCGCGAGCTCGCACGCGGCCTCGACCTGTCCGGCATGAACTTCGTCTGGGTCATCGGCGGCGGCGCAGACACCGAGGAATCGGAATGGATGCCCGACGGGTTTGCGGAACTAATGGCGCGCGCCGACCGTGGCTTCATCATCCGGGGCTGGGCGCCGCAGATGTTGATCCTGACCCACCCGGCAGTGGGCGGGTTCGTGACGCACTGCGGGTGGAACTCGACGCTGGAGGCCGTGAGCGCCGGCGTGCCAATGGTGACGTGGCCGCGCTGCGCCGACCAGTTCTACAACGAGAAGCTGGTGGTGGAGCTACTCAAGGTTGGTGTCGGCGTGGGGTCTACTGACTACGGGTCTTCCCTGTAGCGGCGTCCCACCCCGTCTCCCGTCTCCAAGCAGCTGCGACGCATCCTCGCGCTCGCGCCCAGTTTCCTGCTCGCGCCGTCGCCCTCCTGCCTCCGCCGAGCCGGTGCTGCCCACGGTGCTGGACCTCCTCGTCCACGGCTGCCTCATCCTGATCATGCTCGCGCTCCAGCCTATGCTACCCGGCGGCAACGTGGCCACGGCCGCGAGCAGGGGCGTATGCTTCGCGTCGCGGGCGGTCCTCGTGCGCCTCCTGTCCGGCCGAAGCGACGGCGACGACGGCGGCGCCGTGGCTGTGGCGCCTCCTCCTCCTCCGCGTAGGAGGCGGGTCAACCGGCAATGCGAGCGGTGCCCCACGTCGTCGTGGCCGGACGTCGTGGCGGCCATGACGGCGAGCCTGCGCCTGGACGACGACGACGACGACATGGAGTGCTCGAACTCCTCCGGCGATGACAACAAGGAGGAGGACATTGCGGCGGGTGCACGGCAAAGGCGGCAGTGGAGGATCTCCTGGAGCGCAAGGAGGCGACGGAGCACGGCTGCGCGAGGCCTTCTACATGTTCGACCGCGGCGATGATGGCTTTGTGGGCACCGGGGAGCTCTGGAACGTGCTGCGCCGCCTCAGGAAGCAGCTGTCCGACAGCACCGCGGCGCGGGAGGACTGCTGCGCTAGGATGACCGCGGCGCACGACGCCGACGGCGATGGCTGGATCAGCTTCCGCGAGTTCAGGGCTATGATGGAGCACGCGGCGTGAGTTCCATGCGTGGGCGTGGGTGAGTGCGTATAGCACGCGTTTTGGAATTTGGGATGATTTTCGTTGCTGTACTCCCTCGGCATCGTCGGATTTATAAGTCGTTTAGGACAGCGACACGGTCTCAAAAACACAACTTTGACCTCTTGTTTTTACAAAAAAAATATTTTATGGAAAAGTGATATATGTATATTTTTATGAAAGTATTTTTCAAGACAAATCTATTCGTATAATTTTTACATTTGCAAACTCAACAACTTAAAAGTTATTGATGATTTATATTCCCAATGTTTGACTCAAACCTTATCCAAAACGACTTCTAAATCCGATACGGAGGGAGTATGTAAGTTGCGCAGTAAGTGCATCACCGCACAAGTGCCATGCGCTAGCTGTCTAGTTAGTAAGCAGGAGGGCGACGGCGCGAGCAGGGAACTCGGCGCGAGCGCGAGGATGCATTGCGGCTGCGTGGGGACGGGAGACGGGTGGGACGCCGCTGCAAGGAAGACCTCACCAGCAATGGAAGACCTCGCCGGAGAAGACAAGGCGGCAGTGTGTTATGGCAAAAATTAGTGCACAACCAGAGGTTGAAGACGAGGTCAACAAAGTCATTTCTCTTGTCTTCTCTCTCCAAAACTAAGAAATGAATAAAATATTTAGCGTGGTGTCCACTGGCAAATAACTATGAATTTATAATGGTACTGGGCAAAGACTCACCGTTGCAGTGTGTGCCAGCCAATTACACTTTTTTACGGTGTCCTCCAGCAAAATTTGTCTAAAAAATTATCCCTATCTGACTATAGAAATAGTCGTAAATTATTAATTTATCTTTGTACCAACACAGGTTAGATTTTGTCAGGTTATGGTTAGGAATGAAAGTGGTATGGACAATCCTCCGCTCTGAATCCAAATTCAAAGAATATGGAGAAGTGTTTTTTAATATTCGTGCGGATGCGGATAATTTGAATCCGATCATATGCTGGTGTGGTCTAGGATATGGGATTGGTGAAATCCGACGGATATGGATTATCCGATAATTCAACGTGGATTATCGGTCGTTTATAATAGGATAATCCGAATATTTTATGAAGCCCAAGCGGCAAGAATACAAGTCAACTCAGCCCATAACACAAGCATTATTATATTATAGCCCACAAATAAAGCTAGTCAACTATATATACTAATTTAAGTATGTTTACACATGACATGGAATGGTAATTTTAGTGATTGCATGCTTGCCGCTTTATGACTTTGGTTAATAAATTGTTTCTCATCATAAAAAACAGCACATAAGCACATATTATCCTACTTTAAAAAGTCTTCCGCTCCGACATCGATCCAAATCCGTACCATTTTCGACATCTAAAAAATCAGTATTCGCATCTGAATCCGTATATATAATATCCGGTCCGCTCCGAATCCGATCAAAAAATAGATTAGGATATGGGGAAGCATTATTCGCTCTTATCACCCTAGTTGTGGTTTTGTCTAACAATTTTTTTTTATTCGTAGAACCAAAAAATACTGATTATGCCTGTATAAATTGCAAGGAACTGCTACAACTTTAGTATAAAATATATATAATAACTGTTGTTTAAAAGAAAGCTAAAATTTATACTGAATTTTAGCAAGTCTTTCATCTTAACATACGTAAGCTCTCTCCTTTCGGAAACATGTGGAATAGTACTACTGCTGATCCAGAAATTTAGTCCACCTGACAGTTTTTAGAGTTATCTTATATGTTTTGAAAAGTACTTTAAATTTGATTGAATTAATTATAAAAGGAGTATATTAAATCAGTATAATTATATACATCATAGAATATATTTAAAAATATACTTATTTGATGTCATAAATACTAATGTTTTTTCTGCCAAAAAAATTAGCCAAAGTTTTGGGTTTAACTTAAAACAAGAAGTTGATTTATTTAGATATGGAGAAAGTAATCCAGTTGCGTATACCAGTCTATGATCTTGAACAGTTATTATCATATTGGCCACTAGCCCAATAGCCTAGTGTACGTGTGGAAGTGAAAATATTCCATCGGAGTTGTTGGAAATGTCTAACCGAGTTGCGAGTCTTTTTTTTCTCCCTGGGCCATGTTTTTTAAATAATGTTTCTAGCAAATTTGTTTCATAATACAACTTTCAAATCATAAAAAAATGTCAATCAAAAAGAAAAACAAAAAAGAAATCCCGCGCCGCTAGAGCAAAACCCCCGCGCGTTCCCTCCGCCCGGCGGTTCGCATGCGTGCGTGCCGACATGTGGAGCCGGGGATTGCCGAGTACTCCCAGTTCGCGGTTGGAGACGGCAGAAAGAGCGGGCGGAGGCGCAGATGGCCCGTGCGCCGCCACCGCCGCCTCCCTACTCTCCGTCTCTCCCTCTCTCACACATCTGCTGCCGCCCTCCCTCTCCCCGCGCCTGCTGCCATCCTCCGCTTCGTCTCCCACGAGGCCACGACACCGGCGCCCAACCCTTCCTCTTCCCGTGCCAGCCTCCATTAACGGTGACGCCGACCTCGGTGTGTGCCCGTGCGCTGCAGAGATGCGAGGGGACGTTGCGGGTTGGCGATGAGTTGGAGGCGCCGGATCCAGATGAGGCTGCCGCGTCCGTGAGGAGCATCGCCGCGGCGCTGTGCCGGGCGCATCGGCCGCTCGCGGGAGTGCGGGAAAGCGCGGCGACGGTTGGAGGTGATCCTTTTTCTCGACTCGAGGTCCACTTGCGTTGTTACTTTCTAGGCGAGCTCTATTGCAGCGCCGCACTGGCAAGAGAAGATGGGCTCGCTCGCTGGGCCTGCAGAACTTAGTACGAGCTTGATTGAGGCTTTGTTGTTTATATAGGACCGCCAGTTGCATTCTTACACGGCCCGGCCCGGCCCGTCTATGCTGTCGCAACAGTATTGTCTACTCTCTCTCTCTCAAAAGAAATTTGTTGTTCAGTTCCTCAAACCGGGGGAGAAAAAAGAGAAAGAAGGGGGAGAGTTGTTCAATTGGAAACAGTCCACTCTCTCTATAAACATGGGGAACTGTTAGCGAGAGGGCCGTTCCTAAGATCATTCAAAAAACTCTTGTTTTCTCTCCAGTTTCCACTCGGTCTTCTCCACGGAGCCCCCACTATTCGACATTTCTATTGCTTGCATCTCATTTGGCCAATCTTGCTGAGCCGACTGTCCGGCGGCGTCGTCACACGGTGCTTCCTTCCCTGATTTCTGGATCGGCATCGTCCTCTACGCCGTCCGCCGTGCGCTCGGCGTGATCCTGACAGTCGCGTCCGGCGAAGCGAGGAGGTTTTTAATCCACGGCTTTCTTGCCCCGGGTACGTACGCGCGCTGTTCTTCTCTATGCATCGTTGGCCATGCGTGTTCTGTTATTGATGTTATATATCATTCATGGCGTTGAGTTTTCGTGGAAGATTGCATGCTACAAACTGTAGAAAGGTTGTACATTCACCCGCGCCGCCTCGAATGTTGGTATATAGTAAGCAAAAATAAGAAAACCAATAAAAACGAATGCTCGTCATTCCTTTCAAAAAGAAAAAAAAAGTTTTTTGAGATGTTTATAGACTGGAACCGATCCAACCGTCGTAGTCTCGTAGCAGGTGAGGGGGTTGCCATCACAAAATGCAACACCGTGTCTGACGTTTTAAATTTAATTTACTGGATCAAAGTTTGGTAATGAGATTCGAAGACCGTTTCCATTGCACTTATCCGGTTGCCGTGCCGTTACATATGGGAAGAGAAGGTGGAGTAGTGGACTATATTGAACGCTAACTAATTCTTTTTCCAGAACTGAACCGCTTCCATATATTTCGTACGGAAGAAAACAGTCAGACATCCGTTTGCTCCTCGTCCTCAGGTGACGATTGGGTTCGCACGCAGCCGTCTGATCACCGTGTGCATCGTGGTTGGGCTGCCATAAATCCTATCTGTCCTGATCCTGACGTGCGCACCTTAACTGTCACTAGAGCTGATACATCAGCAGACAGCAGCCAAGCTTTTGCGTGCGTGCCTTAACTTTTCTGTTTACTCAAACTTATCCTCTGGTATTAGTATATCCACAAGACCATTTGGTCGCTAATGATGACTGAATTCCTGGATTCTTGATGATTATGAACAGACAGCAGAGGTTTGGCGGCAGCAGCGTACGCCCGGAGTCGTCGTTGCGCTAGTGCATTTGTGGGGGCGGACGGGCCGTGCGTGGGCAATGGCGGCGCCGGCGCGCCCGTACCGGTTCCCCGCGCTGCCGGAGAAGGAGGAAGATGAGCAGGTGGCGACGCGGTGTACCAGGCAGACGTGCGGGACGTGCAGCGCGTCGGCAGTGGCGAGCTGCGTGGCGCTATGCTGCTGCCCGTGCGCCGTGGTGAGCTGCCTCACGCTGGCGCTCGTCAAGGCGCCCTACGTGGCGGGCCGGCGGTGTGTGGCCAGGATCGCCAGGAGGCGGCTGCGGAAGGCGAGGACGAGGCGCGTCCGCGACCTGGACGACGACGACGAGCAGGGGCAGGGCCCGCGGCGAAGCAATGAGCTGTGGGGCGACCTGCCTCGCGCGGCCGTGGACGACGGCGCCGGCGACGGCGGCAGCAGGGCGAAGGTGAGCTCCAGGATGGACGTGTCCGAGAAGGTGTGGGTGGACATGTACCAGGTCGGGCTCTGGGGTTTCGGCAGGCTGTCCTTCTCGGCGGCGGTCGGGGGCGGAGGCGACTCCGAGAAGGACGGCGACACTGCTCCTGAGTCCTGAGTAAGACGGCCATTGGCTCACTCTAGAGCCGGCTCTAATGTCGTCTTGTACAAACTTGTTTCTTTGGCAATTGCCTGCACAGGCTTTTTGTGATGGCGTCGATCGACCTTTATTGTTGCATCAGAACTCTGTACAAAATTGCACCCGGTACATCATTGCACACACACTTGGTTCTCCCTGCTCCTTCTCGTCAACAAGATGGGCCACCGATTGTGATGCGGAGCGCTGCTATTGCTTCGCTTCCGGTGCCCACTTGTCAATGGGCCGCCGGTTGCAGTTGCAGACTGGTGTAGTCAACCCTTGCTGCGATGATGGCTCGTCACTTCGTCAGTGCCAGCGGTTTCCCCTTCATGGCAATGCATCTGGGGCTAGCCTAGCCCTGCAGAGCCTTCGCCGCCTGAGCTAGCTAGTCAAACGCGACGGAGTAGTAGGTGTCGTACGTGCACCTCCTCCTGGAGGACATGAGCCTGGACAGCTTCCGCTTGCAGAGCTCGAACCTGACCGGCCGGTCGTCGTCGGAGCCCTGCGCGGCCGCGGCCCCGCCCGGCAGCCCCAGCTGCCGCTCCAGCTCGGCGAACTCCTCCGGCCGCTTGACCACGTGGTCGTAGCAGATGTACCTCCCTCCGGCAGTGTTGTCGCCCATCGCCTCGTACGCGTGGACGTGCGCCTCGGCCACCGTCTCCACGTTCGCCGTGGCGAGCAGGCCGTCGGCGAGCATGGCTCGAGCCCCTGCGGACGAATATGCAAAAGGAGCCGGTCAGACTCAGAGCGATGAACAACGCGTGTTGGCGCATCCGGGCGGCACGGCACGGACCTTTGAGATACGCGATGGACGCGGTGGAGTTGCGGCGGCGGAATCCCGGGCCGGTGACGAGCGCCGGGCAGATGGTGACCAGCTTCAGGTCTCGTCCCCG
Source organism: Saccharum hybrid cultivar R570 (assembly GCA_038087645.1). Classification (NCBI taxonomy): domain Eukaryota; kingdom Viridiplantae; phylum Streptophyta; class Magnoliopsida; order Poales; family Poaceae; genus Saccharum; species Saccharum hybrid cultivar. The sequence goes on from JAQSUU010000100.1 coordinate 3,744,216, forward strand.
CGCTGCCCTCCAGGCAGCCTTCTCTGCTGCCGTTTTGCCAAGTGCAAACCAGAGCTGAAAAACGTTGCATCACATTACTCGTATTAGATTTAGAGATCCCATAATAGTAGACCGGATGGAAATGGGCCGGAGTCGACCCATTGGGAACAGGCCAGTAGGGCACACAGGCTATGCAGTTTTTCAACAAGAAAAGAGAAGCAGTTTTCCAGCATTGTGACTTTGGAGCGCTCTTCAGCAGTTCAGTACCACTGAACCAAGAGCTGAACCCACATACTTGTTAGTGCAAACTTTAGATGGATTTTCTCGAAGATGGTTATGTGGCTTCTCCCTGATCGCACTAGTTTGTGTGATCAATTAAAGGAAACATAAATACAAATGCATTTATGTTTTCTCCCAATCACTCACCTTATTGTCGCGGCAAAAGCTCTCGTCGCTCCAGCAGCTCTCATCGATGATGGTAGGGCACCGCCGGTCATGAGGATAGTTCTGCCTCCACACACATGCCAGCAAGGAAGAGGTGAAGACACATTTCCTGACGGACTCCGTCCTCACGCAGGCTTCAATCACCCGCTCCGCTGCTTGGGCTTCTAACGTTGCCATGTGTTTCTGTTGAAATCAGATATTGCCATATGTTAGCCACAAATTTCTTCAGCTTGTATTGATGTTTTTTGTGAGGTATACCCCAAATTTGTTCAAATATCTACTAAAGTTTTATTCAAAATATGTTGCTAACATGCGAAACATTATTATATACTGTTAAAAAACAAGAAAAGACGCTTTGTTACAATAGATAAATAGCAAATTAACCATGGATCTTGGCAAGCTGAAACTGCAGCAGCAGTGAGCTCAAGATTGGCTTAGCCACCTAATCAAAGATTTTACAGAATTTAATACGAGCATGTTAAGAGCAATTCCAAGAGCCTTTCCAAACTTCAATCTCTAAGTTTCTATTTGGAGAGCCATTCCATAAATATTTTCTTTGTATTTCTCTCGTGCCTCCAATGGACTCTCTAGTTTTGTTCTCTGTGCTCCAATGTCTTATCATCATTTAACTTGTGTGAAAAAAAAATCATGAAAGGACTACTCCTACCATATATTGAATTTAGAGAGTGACATAGCCTCTCCATTAACAAAAAGCAAGAATGATGGTTCTGGAGAGCGAAAAAGATATATATAGTGATTTAGAGAATCTATTGGAGTCTGATTTTTTTTCTTCTAAATTTTGTGATAAAGATCCATACAGAGAGACTCTTGAGTCTTGAATATAAAAGGTTATCCAGGGCACTGTTGAAGTGTTGGTTAACACAGCATGTGACAACGATATTTTTGGCTGACTGGGCATTCGACAAAATAGTGAGCAGGTGAGAACTGAATCAGCATCGACTTCCGGAAGTGTTGCCACCAATCAACATAGCATCCTCGTTTTCAGCCTGGAATTTGTATACTTCGAAGGATAAGAGCTGCACCTGCTGGTGCTAACGACATCACGCAATATTCAGTGGAGGAGGCACGTATGACCTTCTGTTTTCTAATCACTTTGGGTGTTATAAACCCATCGTGAGTGGTTGCACGATATGTTGACGCCATGACGGTTCCAGTGTGCGCAAGGGAACCTGGTCGTGAACCTTGTGGTGGTTGCATTGTCGACCTCTAGTTGCTATATGTGAAATCAAAATCAGACGAAACAGACAAAGTGCAAAGGAGGTGAGACCTCTGGCACTAGTACACTAGATTAGGTGAGTTTAGTTGAAAGGTCTGCTCTTCTTTTTATGGATCTTATATGTGCAAGTGTGCAACTCAGATTCAAATGAACAAAACTTGTAAATCTTGATATCGCTCATTAGTCAGCCGTGTTGACTTCGGATCAGTTGGAATGCCAAAAATGTCAAAGGTTCAGGAAGCTGTACAGGTGCAGTACAGTTCGAGAAGGTCCGAATTAAGAAATTCTTTCTTCAGAAGCTACCCTTTGCTTTTGCATCCTCGTAACCTCGTTCCTCAACAGAAGTTGTACTTCCAAAAAGTCAAGGGTTGTTGAGTGGCGTACTGAAGGGACTGCCTTTCTGTTTCCTGGTCAGCAGCTCAGCTGTCTGCCTAGGCTAAGGGTAATGCTAATATATGTCAAAATTAGCTAGGATTGATCCAAACTTGTAATAGCTAGTATGCTACATCAATCACACACCTCAACAAACCAACGGTTGCGCAGCAGATTTCCTGGATCATGTCTCCTTATCAGACTATCCTGCAACCCAGGTTCTCTCTTCTCTGGCTCTCTGCGATACACACATGTTACCATGTCCCCAATAGCAGGACCACGGAGGACGTTTCCGTGGCACGCGTGCCTCCACGTCTAGTCACAGTGTCCAGTACAACAGTGTCCTTAAACGTCATCAATGCAGAGTGATGGTGACCTATCTTTGTTGTTGCCTTAAATTTTTTTCAGAAAGGTTGTTCCTGTCAAAATCACTAAACTCCATTCCAATCCACTTCAACCCATGTGAATTGAAGTGAATACACATACATCCATACAAGCCTTTACTGTAGTTGGTACTGACCATGGTACTTGACTTGCTTGCTCTGGTTTGTTGGGGATCCTAACCATGCGCTCAATAAAGCTGTCCTAGTTGTTCATCGTGTTAGCCGGGATCACACTTTGTAACCCCTATCCCTATGGCCTTCTGCCCTGCTTTGTGTTTTTGTATTCCTTTACCTTATTATTACTACTTTATTTAAAATTTGCAGACTTATACTATTCTGCTGCCTTTTGTTTTCAACAAAATTTTTCATCAAGTCAATGAAGAAGCAAAAAAAAGGACGACTCGTAACGTAATCATCGTGAAGTTTCACGCGTGCTCTTCTCTCTGACATACCGCTATCGGCCGTGATGTGAGCAACGAGGCTATGAATTCAGAGGTAGTGGTCGCAGGCAGTAAAGTTTGGTGTCCTCACTCACCGTGTAGCCGGACATGCCCCCGGGGTCCACGAAGGCGGAGGTGTGGAACACGCCGGCGCATCCGTCGAAGGCGCGGTGCAGGCTCTCGGGGTCCATCACGTTGGCCATCACCGTCCACACCCCGTCCCTGCCGTCCTCGCCGAACATCTCCATCTCCCGCAGCTTGTCCATGTCCTCTGCCAACAACAGCACGCACGGGACACCCGGTCCATGTCAGACCTCATGGTCAGAAAACCAAATAATTGAAACACTTGACAACACAGCAAAACAAAAAGTTAGTAGTATCAATCAGCCTGCATCTCATTCGGATTCTTGTGCACGACGATCGGCTCGCAGATCGCACAATGGGACCTCGTGAGATACCAAACTGCTAGAGGACACACGCGTCGCGCGTCAGAGATAGGCTGTGGATTGATCGATCGAGTTCTCCGGATGGCCCCCATTCAGCAAAGGTGTAGGTTGAGGTGAAGCTTTCAGAAACCTAAACCCTCGCCCCTGGTTCACCACGGTACCACTTGGAGTACTCTGTTCATCCTAATGGCTGCTGCCAGCTTTTTTGCAACTTTTCGTTCATGGTTTAGTCTAGTTGACACCAACAATCGCCAAGTTGGGTGGTAGTGCTGTGCTAACAAGAGCACCAATAAAAAAAAACTAATCGTCTTGACTAATGCGGTTGACCCCCCAAGTTAAAGGTTTTCTACGGTCAGCCGTGGAAAATACGGTCTGATCAGACAGTGTTTGATTTGTGGACTACTAACAATTAGTCAGCCACAAGCATCAACCGTACCGGACGAATCACGTGGAGATTCAGTAGTCCTCATTTCATCGGTTTCAGGATCTAATTCCAAAGCATATGGTTGACCAAAAGGTGACACTCATGAGTCATGAGTGCATGTCATTGCGGTTTGCGGGTAGACGCTGGCTGTTGTCTAAAACCTATGAAGAACTTTACATATGTTTGGCACTGCTACATTATATACTGCCGATCAGTTTTACCAAGTCAAAGCGCAACTGCCAGCGGACGCGTATGGTTCCGTCTTAGCCTGCAGATCGATCATAAATTCATCTCGCCCTTCGTCGTGTTTCTTTCAGTCGTTTCAGCAGATGAGTTGATCGGGTCATTAGGTAAGCAGTGGGAAGACTAATACCTATAGTAAACAAACAAAATAGAATACTGCCGCGAAAACTGTGTGCTGCCGAGCCCTATGCATACTAGGAAGTGGCTGTCATAATTCATAACTACCATTCGATGTTTTAACAAACAAATGATAAAGGAAAGAGAGAAAAGACAGGCTCTGTTTTATTAGCCTTTACAAACGGAGCAAGAGACCATTGTCAGCTAGCACGTATTCGTCTCAATCCACGAACGTCGAAGTGAAATTAAACTAAATTTCATTCCATTTCACTCTAACCCACGTGAATTGAGGTGGCTAAACATACATCAAACAAGGCCATGAAAGAAAACACCAGCTAGATGAAAACCCGGCCAGCTGTCTTCTTCAAACGGGCCGGGGGAATAATATGAACAAACAAACGGGCTAATAAAAAAAAACAAGCGGATAATAGTTCTTATTGTGGGCATGCCTAATAAACACGTGATAAGTTGCGGCGTCAGCCCAAGTGTATTTGGGACAACGCATGTGTTTACCTATTTGATTTGAATTTGATAACCGCCCTCGTGGATTCACATCCAATCCAATCAAACGAGAGCGCTCGCTTTGTGGGCTGAGATGCCGCCGGGGACTGGCTGCCGGCCGTGGTGCGCGAGAGGCGAGCGGCGTGACGACTGACGAGAGCAAATTAACGAGCAGAACCGACTCCACGCGAGGACAATTGGTGCGGAAAACGTCAGTACGCAAACCCAACGGGGCCCACGTGGCAGCGGCTCCAAGGCCAGAAGAAGGCACAACCGCACAAACGGCAGCGCGCGAGAGAAGAAGCCGGGTAGGTTCCGAGGTATAGCGGGGGACGACGGGCGGCTGATGCTGACCTTGCGTCTCCAGCGCGAGGCGGACGGTGTAGCCGTGCCGGAGGAGGCGGTCGACGACGGCGAAGCCGACGAAGGAGATGCCGCCCGTGACGCACACGGCGCGCGCCGCGGCGTCGCCCCGGGGCGCGCGCTTGGCGTCCGCGTGGCCCGCCGAGCGGCGCCACCAGCCGCGCGCGGCCTCGCCGTGCCCGCCGCCGCCGGCGGCCAGGAGCGCGGCGCGCAGCTCGTCCACCTCCGCCTGAAGGCTCTGCGTGCTCCGGAGGACGCCCATGCCGCCTGCCGATCCCCTCCGGGCTCTGGCACTCTGCCGCGCTCTCCTCTCGGTGGCCTGGTGTTGGTGGAGCGGTTCGCGAGTGTTTTCACGACGAGTGGGGTGGGTGCGCGCAGGCGGGGACGTGGATAAATAGCCACATACGTACTAATCCTACTAGGTGAGCACCGAGCAGAGGAGGGGAGTCGCCTCAGCTCGCGCTGTCTCCGTCGCGCGAGGGGTTGGGTAGGTAGGCTTGTGTGCTGGGAGGGCGCGGCCCACGTGGTCGATCAGCACTGTGCTGTGGACTCGCTGCTGCCAGCCTCGGTTCTCCCGGGACATGGGGGTAGTTGCGCTGGACGGCAGGGATCGCACGGCCGCTCCTGTCCGACGGTCTAGCCTTGGGTTCGGCCTGACCGCGTGTTGGATCACTTCTTGTTCTTCTGATCCTGTGGAGTGTTGGGTGGTTGAACTCTTCTCTTCTCCGCTACCCCCGACTTCTTCTTGGTGTTAAATTATTGCGCTGGAGGCGCTTTTGAAACAGCAAACCGAGTCTCCACAAGATGGTAGCGGAAGTAGCCACGCTATGCATCGCGAGCCATTGATTTCGACGGAAACAGGTTTGATTATGAAGCTGAACAGTATACTACCTAACGAGTGTTTTGGAGTGCTGCAAGCATAGTGCAGATACTGGAATTAGTAATTTTTGTCCCAAGCTCTTATCTTCATTCAGTGGATTGTATATCTATATTAGGCTGGAGTGCCGTTTTGCACCTTTTCTATGTCACCATAATCATCGGTTGTGTTATTTTCCGCTTCATTTGCTAGTCAGTCATGATCTGCGGGAGCAGCTTGCTCCCTTTCCTCACGCATCACTCATGCTCTTCATCAGCCTTTTTGATCTTTTAGTCCTTGGTTCAGTGACATGTTTATATTTTCAAAATGTTCGGAACTCAGCCTCCTCATAGTCGTTGTCATCTCGCAGCCACCTCCGTCATTGCCCCAATTGGTCGGTAAACAGAAAGCATCAGTTTATGCAGCGCTGATCCCTACAAACATCAATTTAACTTGCAGGTACATTAAACTGAAACATGGGCTACTACGCGTCTACACAGCATCACAAATCTTCAGGCCCCCTTTGGAGCACATGATTCTCAAAACACAGGAACAGGAAAAACATAAGATTAGAATTGTATGAAACTTGCAATCCTACATAAATCTATAATGCAGGAAAATTTCTAATGTAGCCTTTGGACAAAACATAGGAAAAATAAAGGAACCAGAGGAGAGAGATAGATACAAAGAAAAGTTTCCATGAGGTCCAACCTTATGTTAGTTTTCTTCCAAAATTCCTATGTTTTTCATGCATCCCATGATAAATCCTACACTCCCCGTTTGGATGTCGGTATTGAGCTTGGAATTGGGGAATCGGTATTGCATGTCTTCAATACCGCGTGTTTGGATGCTTTGGCATTCGACCTTGGAATTTGACCCCCGATTCCAAATGGTATTCTCACAACACAAAATAACACATTGCCAATACATACTGGTTGAGCTCGGTATTTGCTAGAATTCGGTACCTGCATGTGTAGAGGGTAGAGCCGGGCCATGGAGGGTCGGAGCTCGCGCCGTGCATGGAGAGGTGGAGCACCGGTGAAGGTCGCCGGTGGATCTGGGCATGGAGAGGGCAGAGCACCGGTGCCCGGCGGAGCACCAGCGCCCTGCGGAGCTCGCGCCATGCAGGGAGAGGGCGGAGCACCAGCGCCCGAAAATGGAGAGGGCAAGGCTCTGGTGGAGCTCGCGCTGTGCGTGGAGGAGGCAGAGCGCGCTGGTGAGGAGCTCGCCGCACGTGTAAACATTGGGTTGCGGCGTGTGCTCTGGCAAAGCTCGTTAGCGCGTGAGTAGGAAGACAGAGGCACGGTTGATATTTCGATTTCCTGGGACCAATATAAGACACCAAAACGCATGGATTTGGAATCACAGTCGAATACCATTTCAGCATGGTATTGATTTGGAAATCCAATTCGTTGACCCAATTTCAATGCCAACATCCAATTTCGTTCAATCCTAATCCTTTTGTTCTAAAAGAGATGTATATGAAATTTTACTATAGAGTTAAAATTCTCTAAAATTCCTATGTTTTCCTTTGTTCCAAAGGAGGTACGATTGATACTTCAATTTTCTAGGACCAATATAAGACACCCAAACGCGTGGATTTGGAATCACAGTCCAATACCATTTCAGCGTGGTATTGATTTGGAAACCCAATTCGTTGACCCAATTTCAATGCCCAACATCCAGACGGACCTAATCATTTTGTTCCAAAAGAGATGTATATGAAATTTTACTATAGAGTTAAAATCCTCTAAAATTCCTGTGTTTTTCCTTTGTTCCAAAGGATCCCCACCTGATACCTTTCATATATGAAAAACTTCTGTCGGGTACCAATATTAAGGTACCCATAAGACAGGAGTTAAAAGACATCAACTTCAGCCCGTCTAAAACGATTATGAGCGTAGTTGCGGCCCGATCCGGCCCAACCAAGAAGGTTTCTGGCTCGCCCTATCCCTCGGGCGCAGGCTCCGCCTCGCCCGACCTCTCGGGAGAGGGCTCCGCCTCGCCCGACCCCTCGGGCACAGGTCCCGCCTCGCCCGACCTCTTGGGTGAGGGCTCCACCTCGTCCGACCCCTCGGGTAAGGGCTCCGTCTCGCCCAATCCCTGCAATTACGCCGACCTCGGGCGAGGGCGCGGGCTCCCATGCCGGGCCCGCACCGTACTTTAACCACTCCGGGTGTGGCCGCGCACGATCTTGACGTCAGAAGGGAAGTGTAGCAACACCTCGACATGACCAGCAGCCACGACATCCCATCCTTGGGTTCGCACGGCTCCAACAGTGCTAAGTGGACAGGGGCTGTGGTGCCTAACCCTCGTACTGCGAACCTATTGACCACGCCTTACGCCATGACCGGGCGGCGACGCTCGCGCGTGGCTACAGCGACGAACAGGGCCGCGACGTGTGGGCGTCCCTGTCATCGTCTACAGGGCCACCGGGGCCCACCTGCAGGGGAGGGAGGGCGGCGCAGCTTCAGGACTCCTTTCTCTCTCTTTTGTTTTTCTCTTTCTTCTTTTTCTTTCTCATGTATTCCAGACCCTTCCCTTACCTATAAAAAGGAAGGCCTAGTACCTTTCGAGGAGGGGAGGTTTTTCAAGCTCTCAAATAGACACACACTCACAAGTTTTCAAGCCCCCTCTGCCTTCAAGCGAGCAGAGCGGTCTTGGGCGCACGCTTCACGCACACCAGAGACTTAGGACATCCGTCCCTCTCTCGATCGTTTGTAACCCCTACTGCAAACCAAACACAGAGCTGGCAGCGCAAGCCGCCACGAACTGGATTAGAGACATTCTGCCCGAACCAGTATACATCTTTGCGTCCTTCAAGCTCACTATCCGAATCTAACTAATCGGCGGTTCAGAACACCGACAATTTTGGCACCACCAAAAGTTCACCTATTCTTCTGGTTGGTAATGCACCGGAAAATGTTGGACTGCGGAGTGGCGGTTCCGCCATGGTCTTCAGAATTCGAGTACCTGTGTTATCTGTGATCAACTTCCGGAGACCATGGACCACATGTTCTTGGCCGTTTCTACAGCAGGGAGGTCTGGAGTCTGCTGCTCACCAGGCTACACCTTCAGGACGTCGTGATAGTGCAGGAGGAAGATGTGATGGTCTGGTGGCTGCGTACCAGAAAACTCATCGCCAAGCAGGTGCGCAAAGGCTTTGACTCGCTCGTCTTCCTTGTGGGCTGGAGGCTTTGGAAGGAGCGGGCATTCACCGGGGTTTCGACGTGTGCAGGGGGGCTAGTGTCTGCCATCCTGAGCGAGGCGGAGGAGTGGTGTCTGGCAGGGTTCAAGCACCTACTCTCCTTGGTTACCCTGCTGTAGCTCTCGTGGTCGCTTTGTAGCTTCTATTTTAGCGTGCAAATCACAATCGCGTGTTGCCTTTGGGCGGTTTTGCCTCGGTAATCAGTGGATTACCATTGCATTTGCTGTAATGTCTTTTGAACTATCTATTTCTGCTTAATGAATCCCGTGCAGAGAGCACGTTCGAGAAAAAATACCTTTCGTATTGGCCCAAAATGGCCCGTGAGATACATTGATGATTACAGTTACAGATGCCTTCTCGTTTGATTCAGAACTCAGGAAAATACACAGCATCACAAATATTCAGATGCCTTCTTGTTTGATTCAGAACTCAGGACAAGAGAAAAAGATATATGAAACATGAGCTACTACGTACTATCACAACTAATGAGACGCCTGCTCCATAAGTTGACATGACAAAATGATTTACCTCTAACGAATGGAGCATGCTAAGGTTCAGGGATAATGCGATCGAAGAAGAGTGGGCCTGGGCTGTTGCTGGTCATGCAATAGAGGTAAGACTCCCGCGGTGGGTACTCTAAAACGATACTCTAAAATGTTAGAGTACGAATATAGAGTAAAAACTGCTGCACTGGATACTCTAAAACGATACTCTATCCTTTTTCTCACTCTATATTTAGAGTGGTACAGTGCTTACTCTATACTCTATAGTGACGGACCCCACTAGCTAAACAAAGGAAAAAATATTATAACTCACAAACCAAAAATTCAAATTAAATTTCGATTGCACCATTAAATTCGTCTCAATAAATCTTTCAAAACTAGATCACACATGGATATATTTAGATAAAGTGACAAGTAGTTCCCAGAGTGAATAGAGTGAATAGAGATGATATAGATGATGGATGAGTGTGGGAGAATTGAGTATAGAAGAGAGAATCTTGCTGACTAGGACGTATAGAGGATGAATATAGAGGTCCATGAGTGCGGGTAGTCTAAGCAATGCAGAATCGCCTTAAGACTGCCTGCAGTGGGATACTCTAAAGGATACTCTAAAACTTTAGAGTATGAATATAGAGTAAAAACTGATGCACTGGGTACTCTAAAACGATACTCTATCATTTCTCTCACTCTATATTTAGAGTAGTACAGTGCTTACTCTATAGTGGGCAGTGACGGGTCCCACTAGCTAAACAAAGGAAAAAAAATATTATAACTCACAAACCAAAAATCCAAATTAAATTTCGATTGCATCATTAAATTCGTCTCAATAAATCCTTCAAAACTAGATCACACATGGATATATTTAGATAAAGTGACAAGTGAGTCCCACAGTGGATAGAGGATGATATAGAGAATGGATGTGTGCGGGAGAATTGAGTATAGAGGAGAGAATCTTGCTGACTAGGACGTATAGAGGATGAATATAGAGGTCCATGAGTGCGGATAGCCTAATACGCATCAGTTCACAGATATGATGGATATGATAACTCAATGAAACAGAGGCTGATCTGTTACCAGACCTACAAAAGTGGCCAGAAACACTGCAAAACCGATGACACGATGCATCGGTATAAGATTAAACTGTTGTTCTAGAATTTTTTTGATATTTTACAGAACTGATATGAGTCTGGGCTGGGCTGTTTGTCATCGTTGAAAATTATTTTTTGCAGTAACCACAAACAAGATCAGACAAGAACGAATAACGAGGGACTGACGGTTGTCTATGGCGACACTTGATGATGACATACCCTCGACGAATATGGCCTCGTTCGGCTGGCCGGTGGCTGGTGACTGGTGCTGATTGTTGTGAGAGAAAAATACTGCTGGCTAGCTGGTGCTGAAATGATATGAGAGAAAAACACTGCTGGCTGGTAGAAATTATGCAGCCCCAGCTGCCTGCCGCTGCCCCATTGCCAAGCTCGCCGCGGAGTACTACCTTCACCAGAACACTGCACATGCAGTCATGCACACACAGCCATGGCCCGGTCAGGCGGTGACGGTCACCATGGACTGCTCAAGTTCTCATGGGACTGCTCAATCTTATGTATGCGCTGCCCTGAACATAGAAAATTTAACGGGTGCAGAGAAAGAAGCATTTTATAGTGGCATAGAAGTATTTTTAAGTTTTAACCAGACCTAGGATCAATAGCTGCTCCTAATTCTTGAACAATGGTGTGGCCAAATTTCTGTAAATCTCTGGCCAAGCCTTTGGCATCACAGCAGACATAGATGTAAGCGCCTTGGCTCTTGGGAGATCATGTCCCAGATTTCGATGCCTGGAAATGGGCAAAGGCTAGAACTTTGAGCCACCAAGTTAGCGATTGGAGGGTAAAAAAAGAAGTTTATCAGAAAATTGGCAGCTGAATTACTTTCTATGCCATTTTGTGTTGCATGTATTCCAAAGTACAGCCCTTACGTGAGAAAGTTATACATGGAATTGGCACGGCGATATACATGGAATGATATTGGCTGACCATATTCCACAAGAAAAAGAGAAGCAAAATTAAGTAGACAGGTGAATCTATATTAAGGTAAAGACTTGTGTGCATAGCACTCCTTTTATTTGTCTCATCAGCAGTAGCAGTGAGAAGCATTGATTCTTTTATGGGCTTATGCTTTCTGAGCAGTGACACATAAACTATGTCGAATTACAATTATGCTTGTCATATTGGTGTTTAATGTCTTTTTCCTACACAAAAATTAATTTTGGTGTAATTTTTTTTAATTTTGCTCAATGCAGAGACCATATAGGAAAAGTGCACGCTCTAGTTACCACCGTCAGTCAAGGCCTCCTTGTAGAGATAATTTAAGTAACCGCGCATGGGAACGAAGGCAAACTCGATCTATGTGTGACAAGCTAGAATCAATTGAATAATATTGTTTCTGCTTCAAGCAACAGACCAAGATATATGCCCCCCTATATACTGGATTGGAGTACCAACTTGTGCACATTTTAGAATCAATCTAATGCCAACAGAATCAAGCTAGGTGTGCACAAAAATTCATCTGATTTTGGACCTGATAACTATAAGACCCTTTTAGAAAGAAGAACATACATCACATATATACACCTACTAGCCATGTCTTCTCTCTAATGTATATGCAAAAACTAAATTAACAACCATAGTTGCACAACTTGTAGTATGAAGTAATCAGAGATGAACCACCATTCTAACTCTACACCTATTTAAAGATGTTTTTTTACAACAAACAATTGATAGAATTTGCTACAAGAAATATCTTCTGTACATAGAATCCATACGGAACTCTAAACTCATCCAAGATTCAGAGCTTCGTTCTTCTGGACAGCCATGTCCCTAATATACATTCACGGTACAAGAACACTTGCATGTTTGGATCCTCCCTCCCTGAATCCATTGGTCAATTCAGTTCTGGCTAATGTATGTTGCACTATTGGTCCAATTCTTACTCTAATGAAATGGTTCAAGCAAATAGGCATTTTACTCCCAGGCCAAACCAACAAGGCATGAGTGAAACTAAAGGGAGTTCAGAGATATCAAGCAGGAAGTTAATGAAAGAGTTTCAGAACATCATAACATAGAGTTAGATCTAATAAGAAACACAAACATCTATCTGTGAATCTAAAAAGAATTTAGGTCTCACTAAAACTGCATGAGACCAAACTCTGGGATTACATTTGTTTATTATGGTGACTACTCTACGTTGTCCATAATAAAGGAGACACATGAGCGATATGCTCTTCTTCGGAAATGAAAAGGTTTTATCAACACATCAGTTTTCAAACTTTCGAAAGAAGGGATCATTATTTGTTTTGATGTTTTTGTTCAGATGCAAGGCAAGGGAGAAAAAACAACAGATTTTGTGCATCCCTTGAAAAAGGAAATTCAAATCAAAACACTGAACATGGGGGAATAAATACTTCTACGCTTATGAGGTCAAGGTCAGATTAGGCACAGAGCAAAGAAAAACTGAAACATAAAAAAGGGAAGGAAAGGAAAAGAAACCTGATACATAAGTGATAAAGAAGCTATGTACAAATTCCCTAGAAACGGAAAGATAATTGAAGCTCATAATAAACATGCAGATATTTGTGTTATTATTAAAAAGCTAATCAGCTACTGAAAATGTAGCCAGAGCATCCCAATTCAGTCGTCTGTGTCCATACCAATCAACAAATCAAACATTCAGAACTACTCTAGATATCAGCAAACTGTCTTACTGCCTGTATCATGCAATTCATTGATGCTATCTGTCAACAAAATGTCAATCGATAGGTTAGAGATCAGACTCTCGGAGGAGGCTTACCCAGTCAAGGAGACACAGTGAGGAGGCGAGATTGTAGACCGACAACAGATGTAGTTTCATGATCGATGGCGGGTGCATGATCGATCGACGGTGGTGACTATAGTTGACGGGCACGGGTCTCTACGCCTGTTTGATTCTTCGTGCGGGGGGCAGCGCTGACCGATCGACGGCGGTGTCTGTCGTTCCTCGGCCTCCGCGCCTGGTTGATTCTCCGTGCAGGGGCCTGCGGGAGTTTCCGGCAGTCAGGGGAGATGGGTGGTGGCGGTACGGTGGTGACTGCCGGCCGGGGAGGGGCGGCGAGGCGGCGGGGGTAGGGCGGGGCGGACGGGGCGTGTGGGGCTGGGGCCGAGTCGGGTTTTTTTTTTGTTTGGGTTAATTAACTGGATCATACCCACGCATTGCTGCATCTCCGCCCGCGGCACCGCGCCGCTGCTCTCCCGCGCCTCTCTGACCACCTCCGCCCGCGGCACCGCCCTGCGCCGGCGCCTCTCCGGCCACCTCCGCCCGCGGACCCCGCGCCGCTGCTCTCCCGCCTACTCACGCCGGCCGCCCACACCCGCAGCACCGCGCCGGTGCTCTCCTGTCCGCCCGCCCCTGATCGGGGCCCCACGCCGGAGCTCTCCGCCTGCCCGCGCCGGTGCTCGAGCGTGCGTGCGAGAGAGAGAGAGAGACGGCGCTCGCCGCTCACTCGTTCTGGGGGAATATTGGAGAAAGGGAAGCGGGTCCATCCCTCCCTCAACCAAACGGAACCGCTCCGTCCCGTTTCCCCTCGCCCTCGGTCCCTTCGACCAAAGTAACCAAACGCATCGTAAACCAGCTCCTCGACTCGGGCTCGAGCTCAACTCGGCGGAGATCTCCGGCGAGGCGCGGGACGCCGGCGATGGCACCGGGGGCCGACGAAGCACTGTACGAGATCCACCGGCACGCGTCGGGATCCCACGTGATCCCTCATGTGAGTGCCCGGCCCCTCCCTCTCCCCCTCCTCATCCTCCCATGCTTCCTCCCGCCTCGTAATCCAATCGCGGGCGCGTTGTTCGTGGGAGAGATGCGAGGCGGGTCATCGTAGATTCGCGCTCTTCAACACTATTTTGTTGATGTCCTTTTTCCGAATTCTGTTTTCGGGTGAGGGTGTCGCCAGAGTTCATAGCAATAGCTCACAAGGATTTTTCGTTTTAGCCTGTCTATCATTCTATGTGTGTGTGTGTTTTTTTTTTAATTTCGTGCAACGTTGCTGCGAGGGTGTTCAATTTACTAAGTTTTTAGTAGTATTTTGGAAGCTAAATAGCTGTGAAATCCTGATGGTTATCTTCATTGTTATGTAATTCTTGCAAACACAGCAAAAAGAATACCAAGGTGCTGCGACAAGTAGTGGTAGCTCAGATGCTGGAGGAGGAGGCGTCCTCTCCTATCTCTCCTTGCAAGGTACAATTCCATTCGCTTCGAACTCTTCACAAATCCATCCATACAGGATGCAGCGCTGACCAGTTGCTTCTTCATGCTACCACCAACCACCCTTGAAGGTGTGAGCAAACTTAAGGAAAGGTGGGCTAGGTACAGTGTGCTGGGGAAGAGTAGGCAGAGGAAGAGGGGGGATGGCGTGGCACTGTTTGTCTCACCAAATGCGGAATATGTGTCTGTTACCATTGGGAATCGCATCATCATCTTGAGGAAAGGCGATGGCTATGCATCACCTTGCGGTGTTTACACAAGTGAGTGAGTGTCCTGCTTGTTCCTGCATCGCTTTGGTTCTTATAGTGTTATTCACTGGTGTTGACTATTATGTGTATTATTAAGCCTGAAAGAAATTGCCTCTCAATTCTTATGCGTAGAGAGTATTAAGTTATATTTATTGGAATGAGTGAACCACAGATTATTTGAACTTTGAAGTCCTTTCAGAAAAGTGGCATCTGAGATCATCATAATTTGCATTTAAGTAAACAAAAAAAAATGTTGTTTGTGGAAGATATCTTTATTTGGCCATGACAATAGCATTTTCTGGCGTGTAATTTTAATATGCACTGCTGACACAGAAGTAAGGTTGTTGTGACTCTAGTTTCCTAGCTTGCTGCTCCCTTTGTCTGGGAAAGAATACAATTCTAGCATAGTACCGAGTCAAACCATTTTGAGTTTGACCAAGTTTATTATTATGACAAAATATCAATATTTATAATACCGAATAAGTGTCATTTCATTTTTAATGAAATATATTGTTACTGTGCATATTTTGTGTTGTAAAGATTGATACTTTTTCTATAATCTTGGTCAAACTTTAGAAAGTTTGACTAAGGATAGAGCTAGAGTTGCATGTTTTCCCGGACGTAGGTAGTACTTCACATATAAATTGTCTATGTTAAGTCTCCAAATTTATTTATCCAAAAGATGGAGGATTTGGGTGCAGGCTACCATTTCCATGCTTCGAAGAAAAGTTGAACTGATTATTGAAAGGATTCCAGTCCATGCATCATTTGTTACCATTTACATCAAGCATACATTTTCCACTGCTCATTATGTTTTCGTTCCTCAGGGAGACCAATTAAAAATTTTGGGAGATTAGGTGCCAGTTTTTGTTTATGTTGGCAGAAATATTGCACTATGCATTTTGCAACAATCCCTAGACTGTAGCAATCTGCATCTTTCCATTTTCTTTTTAGTTGCTTAAAAAATGGTTTTATAATGTGGAACATAGTTTCATGTGCAGTTTCTGCAGTAGATGTCCTTGGGCATCATTTTTTTCTGATTATACATTGTATTCTAATTATTTATGGTCAGGTAATGACAGAATAGCATTTTTCACAAATGGGGCTTGGCTGGAGGCTCAAGGCATTTTTGGTGTGGTGGATGACCTAAGCACACTTTACTTGATCAAAGAAAATGGGGAGTTATTAGCAAGGAGGACATGCGATCAGTTGAAGCTATCTTCTTCCATTATTGATCTGGTTTTGCAGGATGGTTCAAGCTTGCTTAGGTGATTCTCAGTTGTTTTCAGTTGGGAGCTTTCCCCTTAAATTATGTATGACTTCATTTCGTGGGATAATTTGGCAGTAACTAATAAATTCCATATTTCCATTACTATTTGTAGGCCAGGTTTCTACATTTTTACAAGTGACTGCTTGGTTCATAGATTTGATTACACTGAAGAACCTGAGGCCAGTTTATGCGAAGTTCCCATATCAACTAAAGATGTGATGTCAGCTAAGACTATCCAGTTACCTCGAAGTTTATCGTGCATTGATTACCATCAACGTCATTCACTATTTGTCCTAGTTGGAGATTCCAATGTTTCATTTAGCTCCAATAGTTATTCTGGTATGCTCATTCACTAGCCTGTTCTCAACTGCTATACTTGTCCATCCTGCACTATATAGCTTGTTCATGAAATTCAAATGGCGTTGTTTCTAATCTTCTTTATTATCATATTTTAGGAACCTATTTTATGTATCTATTACACGTCAACAAAAATTTGGAACTTAGTCTTTCATTTCAAAGCCTGCAGTTGGAAGGGGTATTTTCTCCCCTAAAGGATCAAAGAACCTTTGTTTCATCCCCGAAAATCAGGATATCGCCTCAGGGAAAGTATATTGCTACGTTGGATTTGACTGGAATTGTAAACTTCTTTTCACTTGATGGTGACATGCGCATTGTTTCACTTCATACTCTTGGAAATGGTAGACACCTAATTGATGTTAAGGACATCAGTTGGTGGACAGATAATGTTCTCATGTTCGTAAGAAAAGATGGTAGCATTAGCATGTACAGCGTCACTGAAGACAAGATAGTTTCCAAAGATGACCCAGTTTTATCTTCACCAGTATTGGAGAAGGCAAAGGCTACTGAAGGACATGCTTTTGTTTTGCAATCTAAGAGATATGGAAACACTCCAGTTAATAACCAGATGGATAGTGACTCGGAACCTAGCCTGCTGAGTGGTTCTGGGGAGCACCAACAAACAGAAATGGCTGAAACGTCCTGGAGTCTGATATCATTCTCCAAAGTTACAGTAGCAGAAATGTACTCTGTTCTGATAAGAGAGAAACGATACGAGGAGGCTTTAGATTTTGCTTCGAGATATAATCTAGATAAGGATGAAGTTCTTAAAGCATGCTGGTTGCACTCTGATGGCGGTACTCATGAGATAGACTTGTACTTAGCAAAAATTAAAGACCAAGTATTTGTATTATCAGAATGTGTAAACAAAGTTGGGCCTACAGAAGCAGCTTTAAGGGCTTTACTTTCTTTTGGACTTTGTATAACTGACCGTTACAAATTTTCTGAGTTGGGTAACAGCAGCAGTCGCATCATTAGGCTTCGTTTATTGCGGCACAGAGACATGTTAGAGACATTCTTGGGAATTAATATGGGAAGGTATGTCCTTGCTATTCTTTCTCTAGATAAGAACGCACAACCAGGAAATTGTTAATTTCTTGGAAGCATTTACAACTATGTTACAGTTGTTGAGTCACATTAATCCTGCACACATCTAATTAACATAATTCGTTACGGGTCTGATTGGTTGCCTGCACATCTCCTTATCCAGGGCACCGTAGTGCAAAGGCTACTTGTTTGGTTGTCTGCATATCTCTTTATGCAGCATAGTACTCTCCTCAAAGCATCTCTTGCCTGCAAAACCGTGTGCGCTCACAATTAGTCGTATCCACCTATGCAGCCTTGCATTGTGCGGTGCTTGCACCCACTCTGCACTTGTGTGCTCGCGCTCTTCCTCCTCCTTGCCTTTGCTCTCCACCATGCGCATGGAAGTCGCCGAAACCCAGCACCAGGTCTCCTTCGTCCTTTAGCCCCAGCGCCAGGCTGTCGTCGCCATCGACGCGAAGAACTCATGCATCTCCCCGCCGGAGATGTGGCCGTGCGGGTGGCCTTGCCGCTGGTGGGCGGGTGAGGTGTAGGCCAGGCAGGTGGCCTTGCCGCTGGCAGGCGGGTGGTCATGTTGTTGGCGGGCGTGCTGCGTGGAGGCTCGGTGTGGAGTTGGGTTCCGACGACGTGCCGCCGTTCATGGTGGCGCCCATGGGTGAGTGGTACGTGGGCAGATGAGGAATAGCAGGCACACTGGGAGGACAAGCAGGCCGTGAGTGCGCCGCGCAGGACGAGCTGTCGTAGTCGTACTTGTGCCAGCGCCAGCCATTGCCGTTGCCTGCTCTCTCTCTCTCTCTCTCTCTCTCTCTCTCTCTCTCTCTCTCTCTCTCTCTCGGTGTAAGAAACGGCGGTCCTAGCACCAACGAGTAATAAATATCTGCGCGTCGGGGGTCCGGATGGTGTGCAAGAAGAACACAGGCGATTTATACTGGTTCAGGCCAAGAAATGTCCTACGTTCAGTGAGGGAGGAGAGTTCTGTATTATCTTGCACCAAAGTGCTTGTAGTAGGGGTTACAAGCGAATGTGAGAGAGGGAGGGGCTCCCAAGTCTCAAGGTGTGAGTGGAGTGCGTGTGTGATCCTATCGGAGCCCTCGCAAGGTCCAGGAGAGTCGTGCGCTCGTGTCTTGTCTTGTGCTTGTGTGAGGTTTCCTCTTTCTTTTTTCGCGTGTCCTAGAATGGTCCCTGCATGCTCCTTTTATAGTCTTAAGGAGGTGCAGGGTTACAAGATGTTGGTACGTGGGAGATCCTTGCTGGAGAAGCAGCCCGGGTCCTCGGGGGGGCCTTATCCGGTGGCGACGTGGTCTGTACTGTGGAGGCATGGCGTCGGTACTTCTGGCACTGCTGCTACATGGCCAGGCATGCGTGCCACTGCTGAGGGAGTGGTTTCTGTCTTTCGGTATTGTAGCGATGTGCCTCGTCATACCTGGTCCTATAGCCGGCGTGGCGTATTTGTCCTTGTAGTTTGACTTGGCGTAGAGGGCCGAGGCCTCGGGGGCGGGAATTGCGGTGCAACCTTATCCTGATCGTGGGAATGGTGGTCCAGGGCAGTTGTTCCGTACCCTGTGCATGCACGAATCATGCGTATAGTGCCAGTATGGGTGGCATAGTGGTCAACAGCTCTTCCCCATGCCTGTTGCAGACGATGGCGTGGTGATTTGACCCCGGTCATTCCCGGCCTGTCCGGTCGGGCAGACGCGAGAACGTAGGTGACGTCACAGGGGGTCTCGAGCGCGCCAATGGGAGAGCGGCGTCAGAGGCCGGTCTCGGGCGAGACGGAGACGGTCAATGCCGACTCCGGGGCTCGGGCGAGGCGGTGATGTTGCCGGGGGTCGGCCTGTGTCCGAGACCTCAGGGCTGAGGCCTCGGGCGAATCGGAGGTGTTCCGAGATCCCTCTGAGTGAGGCCTCGGATGAAGTGGGGATATGTGCTGGTTTGCTCACGCGGCTTGCTGGAGGCCCAGCAAGGGGAGATTTGGCCCATGGGTCTTCTTTTGTTGATTTTCCCCTTAAATGGGAGGTCGGGTGCTTGATTCGTGGTGGACTTTCACCCTAATTTGGGTACCCCTAATTGTGGTACCCGACTCTCTCTCTCTCTCTCTCTCTCTCTCTCTCTCTCGGTGATTGTAGTAGACTGAGAAGTAGGGAAGATTTTATTGTTTGACTGATTGCACCGATGAGCGGTGGGTGGGGTTGTGAGCGTGAATGACTAAAGATTGATTTTACTAATGGATGAGCAGCGAGTCGGTAAGTGACAGTCACGGGGGACTCACCGGGGTGACCTGGGTTCCTGCAGCGAAGACATTCGATGAATTGCTGATGTCTATTTTAGATGTGCAGTGCAACCAAACACAAATTATTAGACACAGCCTACCGTTGTACATTCAACCAAACAGAGGCACAAACAATGCAACAGAGTAATTCAGTCTAACCAAACAAGAGCAAATTGCATTCGCTTGTGCAGGTGTAACCTATACTGCATAACCCCTAATGCAATGCAAGTGTTGTGCGAGCAACCAATCAGACCCTACATGCATAGAGCATATCTGAGTCACAGTTCATTACTCAAGGTACTATAGAGGTTGCTGCACTGATATACTCCCCTTAGTAATTTGGCGTAGTGTTCCACTTATAACCGAAATGAGCTTAACCCAATGGCAACCTGGCTGTAGTTTTTTACATGAAGGAAAAAGAAAAATGGATGCAAACACTTATCTTCTTAGTCAAAGGAATGTTTCTTGACTTGTTTCCATTTTATCGTTTACTTAACATTTCCAAGATTACATGTTGGCTTGTTTTTCATTTGTCTAACCTGTTTGCTCATTCCAGTTCTTAAAACCACTTTCCTCTTTTTCTGCACTGTATGATGATGTTAGCTTTCTTAGAAAAATATTTTGCAAAGTTGATTGCATGCGCATGCGGTGCGTGTGCAACTTGCTGCTTTATATTGGACTTTGCTTGCTTGCTGCTTATTTCTTTATGCTAAATGCAATGGTCTTGTTATGCAGGTACGCTGCAGGAGAATATAGCAAATTCCGTTCAATGCCATTGGTGGAAACAGCCATAGCATTAGCCGAAAGTGGCAAAATTGGGGCTTTAAATCTTATATTCAAGCGTCATCCATATACTATCTCTTTAGATATTTTACGTGTTTTGTCTGCTATCCCAGAAACTCTTGCTGTTCAGACTTATAGTCAGTTGTTACCAGGGAAATCCCCTCCCAGTGTTATCATATTGAGAGATGGTGATTGGGTTGAATGTGAACAGATGGCTTCATATATAAACAATTGCCCTGCTGAGTTGGACAAGATTGGAGAGGTCAAAACGGAAATACTTGTAAAGCACTCAAAAGGCTTTTCATGGCCTTCAGTTGCTGAACTTTGTGAGTGGTACAGGAACAGAGCAAGGGACATTGACTGCTTAAGTGGACAGCTGGAAAACTGTCTGGCCATGATAGAGCTTGCATGTCAGAAGGGCATCGTGGAGTTGCAGCCATTCTTTGATGATATTAAATGCCTCTACCAGGTTGTATATTCTAACGAGTTGAATGAGTTTACAATGAATCTTTTGACATGGGAAGATCTGCCTGATTATGAAAAGTTCAAAATCATCCTCAGAGGAGTCAAAGAAGATACAGTTGTTCAACGGCTAGAAGAAAATGCTATCCCTTTTATGAAGAAGGGATTATACTTAACCTCCTCAAATAACGAACGCAAACAAGAATCCTACCTGGTTAGATGGGTGAAAGAGGTAGCTGCTGAAAATGAGCTTTTGATTTGCTTAGCTGTCATTGAAAATGGTTGTGGGGAGTCACCAATATATGGGCTCTTCAAGGATCTTGCTGAGATGATAGAAACAGCTGTTCACTGCATTTATATGTGCAGTGCAACTAACCAGTGGAATACCATGTCATCAATATTATCAAAGTTACTCTATAAAACAAAGAGAGAGAAATCTTTAGTGGCTAGTGAAGAAGACTGCAATCTGAAAGATGCTAAGCATGCTCTTGGTTCTTCTGTGGTTTCTTATGAGGAGATGCAATGCGTCTGTGCTGATATCTTATCTGGTCTGGGCAATGCTCCAGAAGATTTTCATCACTATGATTCAGTACCTTACGAACGTAATAATTCCAAATATCTTGATATATTGGAGAAGAGACTAAAAGTTGCTGAAGGCCATGTAGAAGTAGGACGGCTCTTTGCTTATTATCAGGTATTGATGCCTCAAATTACTGCTTCTATGTTTTTGTTTTGGTTTCTTTGGTGTTTTTGACATGTTGAATTGCAGTAAATCTACTTGGACTTCTTTAGCAGTGCTGCTCTGTATAGGGATATCTTATACCTGTGAGCATATGTTATGTGAGGGAAAAAATGAAAAATTTATCACATGCTTTTCCATTTGTGCTGCAAAACATTGTCTATCTGCAAGATCAAACCCAACCAAAGTTAGGGCTTCCACCTCTTGATTCACAGAACCACTGCTTGACAGAATAATTGTCACTCTCAGAACCCCTTTGTTGTGTTTTAATTCTATGCCAATGAACCTTTCATGCTGCCAAACAGAATTTATAGATCTTTCATTTTATCAGTGAATAGTTCTATTTATTTAATCAGTTTATAAGAAGCTTGAAGTATTAGCAACCTTGAATTTTTTATCGGAAGGAACCTGACCTTCAGGAATGATTTCAAGATGTTCACAAGATTGAAGGAGAGTTCTTTGTAGCCATAGTTCTTTTCTTTCCTTTGGTGGGCTTGGCAGCACTGGTAAGTGGCGATAAGAGTGCACTGTGGGAGATGTGGGTGGATTGATTGGAATCGGTGAACATGTGAGGCAGATGCTGTTTGTGAATAAGTTGTAGAATTGTTCATGCATTTTCATTCCTTTGCATATTCATTTGCACTGATATACTCCCCTTAGTAATTTGGCGTAGCATTCCACTTATAACCGAATGAGCTTGCTAGCAGTCATACCTTTCATTTTTCGTGGATTGTTTACTTGCTTGCCAATGTTTTGCACTGTCAGTGCAACTCATAGCTGAATGTGGTTACAGGTCCCAAAACCAATGCATTTCTTCCTTAGTGCTCACTTAGACGAGAAGAATGTAAAGCAAATTATACGGCTGCTTCTATCGAAATTTGGCAGACGTCAACCTGTTCGATCAGACAATGAGTGGGCTAACATGTGGCGTGATTTGAAACTCTTCCAAGAGAAGGCATTTCCTTTTCTCGATTCAGAATATATGCTGGCAGAATTTATTAGAGGGCTTTTGAAAGCTGGTAAATTTTCACTAGCCAGGAATTATCTTGGAGGAACCAGTGCTGTTTCTTTATCCACAGAGAAGGCTGAAAATCTTGTGATACAAGCTGCAAGGGAGTATTTCTTCTCGGCTTCAACTTTGTCTGGGAATGAAGTGAGTTAGTGTTACCAAATTTTTTGCCATCCAATTATTGATCTGCCATTTCATTTCTGATTAATGCTAACTTGGATTATACAATCCTTTACAGATTTGGAAGGCCAGGGAATGCCTAAATCTGTTACCTAATAGCAAAAATGTTCAAGCAGAAACTGATATAATTGATGCTCTTACTGTTAGACTTCCTTATCTAGGGGTGACTATCCTTCCTGTTCAGTTCAGGCAGGTAAAAGATCCTATGGAGATCATCCGCATGGTGATAACAAGTCAAACAGGTGCATACCTTCATTTTGAAGAGATTATTGATGTCGCTAAACTTCTGGGATTAAGAAGTGAAGAGGAAGTAGCGGATGTGGAGGAGGCTATTGCCAGAGAAGCTGTGGTAAATGGTGATATTCAACTTGCTCTTGATATCTGTTTAAATTTAACAAAAAAGAGTCATGGTGCAGTGTGGGATTTATGTGCTGCAATTGCTAGAGGCCCTCCACTTGACAATTTGGATACTGGTACCCGTGAAAAGCTATTGGGTTTCGCTCTCATCCATTGTGACGAAGATTCTGTTGGGGAATTGTTGAATGCTTGGAAGGAGCTTCATGGTCATGGTAAATTTGAGAAATTAATGATTACAACGGCAACAAATCCTCCCAATTTCTTGATTGATGGATCTTCAATCACACCACTTCCTGTACAAAGTGTGCAAGACATACTTGACCTGAGAGATGACAGTGGCCATGATAGACATAGAGATCATGCGGAAATTGTTAAAGACATGCTGTCAAAAGTTTGCTTGGACTTTTCAAATGGAGACACACATAATTGGGAGTCTATGTTGGAAGAAAACCGGAAACTATTGTCCTTCGGAGCACTGGAATTACCATGGCTTTTGAAATTATTCAATAATGAAGCGTGTGATGGTGAAATAACGGATCATCCCACTAGGAGACGTCGATTTTCAACAAAAGTAGAAGCAGCAATCAGCATCATATATTGGTTAGCTGTAA
This sequence comes from Saccharum hybrid cultivar R570, assembly GCA_038087645.1. Lineage (NCBI taxonomy): Eukaryota > Viridiplantae > Streptophyta > Magnoliopsida > Poales > Poaceae > Saccharum > Saccharum hybrid cultivar. The sequence goes on from JAQSUU010000100.1 coordinate 3,768,356, forward strand.
ATGGTTTGGCCCCCAACGATAATATAATCATGATTCTTGCAAAGTCTATAATGGAGCCTCCCGTTGATGAAGAGTTTGATGTACTTGGCTGCTCGGTTCTTTTGAATCTCATGGACCCTTTCAATGGAGTGAAAATAATAGAGGAAGAGCTAAAAAGACGAGAATGCTATCAAGAAATTAGCAGCATAATGAGTATAGGAATGTTATATAGTTCCCTCAATAATTCTAAGAAAGAGTGCTCCACTCCTGAGCAGAGGAGAAATCTGTTGCTTCACAAATTTCATGAGAAGTTCACCTCAGCCGATACCAGTAAGTGTACTAAAATCAACAAGTTATCAATATGGTCACTATTTTACCTTTGAAAATTCTGCTGAGCTCAATACTTCTGGGCTTTATATGAATTGTTTTGTGCTAATATATACCATATTCATTTTGTTTCTACCAACTTTGACAGATGATTTAGACCAGATTGATATGGCAAATACAACCTTCTGGAGAGAATGGAAATCAAAGTTAGAAGAGGAGAAACAACTGGCTGATCAAGCGCGGATGCTCAAGCAGATATTACCTGATATAGACACATCTCGATTCTTGTCTGGTGATGTTGATTATATCAAAAGAGTAGTTTACTCCTTTGTTGGTTCTGTAAAGCTGGAGAAAAAACACATACTCAAGGAAGCAGTGAGGATAGCTGAGACATATGGCTTGCAACGAACTGAGGTCTCTCTCACACATCTGAGCTTATAGTTTTGTTTTCTTTAGATGTAAATTTCTCATCTGCAGTTTTGTCTCCTGATGTTTTACAATCTCATATTGTTGCTTGGATTTTTAGGTGCTTTTACGATTTCTCGCCTGCAGTCTTGTGTCTGAATACTGGGATAACAATGATATTCTGAATGAAATTTCTGAATTCCGGGAGGACATTGTCAGATCAGCTAAGGGTGTGATCGATATGATATATTCAGATGTCTATCCGGAGATAGATGGGTATAATAAACAACGCCTTTCTTACATTTATGGCATTCTTTCAGCGTGCCATTCATATCTGAAGAGGACCAATGAGATAGAATTGAGATACCCAGAGCATGTGCATACCCATAAGCTTGAACCATTTCAGTATTATAAGGTACTTGAGGAAGAGTGCAAGAAAGTCTGCTTCATTGATGGCTTGAACTATAAAAACATTGCTGGACTGGATAATCTGAACTTTGAGCATTTCAATGAAGAAGTATGCAAGAATATCCATGCCTCTACCGTCACTGCTCTAGCCAATATGGTACAATCTCTTGTGAGTATGTATGTTGATGTACTGGCCAAGGGACTCATATCACAACAAGGTGTTTACAAGCACTATGTTCTGGGGTTGCTGGCATCATTAGAAGGCTGCAGTGAAGCACAATCGAACTGCACAGATTATGAAAAGTTTCAGGCTGCCCTATGCGAAGTTGAGTTGAACTATGATAGTTGCAGGGAGTACATCCAAGCTCTTCCAGCCACAGATATTTCATATATTGTAGGAAGGTATTGCACCCTCTGCTTTCCATCCAACTTAGCACGAAACCATCCACAGGAACCTTCGTGGAGGAAACCTCTTGCAACACTACTAGCATTTTGGTCTAAACTTGTTGATGACATACTGGGGGATTCAATTGATGCTTGCTCATATGAAAGAACAGACTACTTAAATTCAAATAGGTTATCGCTGTGCATAGGAGTTTTCAGGCAGCTATTGATAAATGATGAGATAGCACTGCACCAAGGTTGGGATGCCATCTCCATGTATGTAAAAGATTGCCTTAGATGTGGAATGATGATGGGAACATCATGTTTTTGTAGAGCTATGATTCTATCAGGCTGCAGATTTGAATCTGTAGTTGAAGTATACTTTGGAGGACAAGGACAATTAGGGAGTGAGAATGCAGATTCTAGCAATTATTTGGATATCTTAGAACTTTATAATGCTGCTACAGAAGAGTGTTTGTCGGATTTGAGCGAGGAATCTTGCGAATATCGATTATTGCTTCATCATTTGCTGTCATCTTTGAGCCGGTCAACAGGAAAACATGCTGGTACTCTAGAAATGGTCAGATCTGGTGTTTGGGGGAAGTTAATCCGCTTTTCGGAAGACATGCAGCTAGAGAGCCAATTACGAGTCTATGCGCTACAGCTGATGCAATGTATCACAGGAAGAAACCTTAAAACTCTTCCAAATGAGATGGTGTGCCAGGTTGAGCCGTGGGAATCATGGTATGAGCATGGAGCAGGTGTTGCCATGGCTGATGAGAGTATCAACTCCTCTAGCGGCATCACAGGGACTCTTGTGGCACTTAGATCTACTCAGATGGTCACTGCAGTTCTTCCTGATGCTAATATCACTCCAGAAAACCTAGCAACTCTTGACTCTGCAGTATCTTGTTTTTTAAATTTGTCAGAACATGCTTCTGCTGCGAACGTTGCTGTTTTGGAAGCAGTGTTAGAAGAGTGGGAGCAATTGTTCTCCCCCAAAGAAGAGCATGTTGCGCCTCATGAATCACCAAAAGAAACAAGTGACTGGAGTGATGGATGGGATGATGGCTGGGAGGCCCTACCGGAAGAGCTGGAGAGTCCAAAGAATAAACAAGAGAGTATGTTGTTATCTGTCCATCCCCTCCACAGTTGTTGGATGGAGGTTATCAGAAAACGTGTTGAGCTTGGTGAGCTGCACAAGGCCCTTGAACTTCTGGACCGAGCATCTGTGAAACATAGCGTGTTCCTAGAGGAAGAAGAAGCACACAGCTTGGTTGAGCTTGTATCTGCTCTGGACTGCTTCATGGCTCTTAAAACTGTGCTGCTACTCCCATATGAAGCTCTGAGACTGCAGTGCCTGCAGATGGTGGAGATGAAAATGAGGGAAGGAATCGTGTCCACCTCATCAAATGCTGATGATCATGAGCTCCTTGCCTTGGTTCTTTCCTCTGAAACTATGCAGAAGATCACCACAGAAGAGGCATACTCCAAATTTTTCTCTTACATATGCCATCTTGTCGGGCACCTTGCAAGGTCATTCCAGACTGATCTCCTCATACGATGGAACGATGAAGGAACATCTAAGATCAACAGATCTTTACTGTTCGGTAGAGTTTTGTTTCCATGTTTTGTATCTGAACTGGTCCTCAGAGGGCAGTATCTTCTGGCTGGGTTCGTCATCTCGAGATGGATGCACACACATCCATCCCTGGGCCTGATGGATATCACTGAGACTAGTGTGCGACGCTTCCTTCAAGGCCAGGTTGCCCAAGCTGAGCTGGTGGGAAGGAGCGATGCTGCTTTCACTGATGGTGAAGTTTGTGTAAGGCACACAATCTCCACCCTACAGTCAAAACTTGTTTCTCTTCTGCAGTCCGCATTGGCAGCCCTCCCGAACCAGGAGTTGTAGGCAGCATTAAGTTTTGCGTACATTTTTTAACTTTACACTGTTGCTGTACTGCCAGTGTACCTGTAACATAAAATGTTTACTTGGTAAAAGTGAATAGTTGAAGATTTCAGAATGTTTTCACAAACCTACAAAGTTCTCTAGGTTCAGAAACACAACCACCTAAAACAACCACATCCCCCGATCCAAGTCTTCTGATCACCAAGCCTGGCTTCAACCAAACAACGCAAAGCCCACAGAGGCCGCAGAGCATGTTCACAAAGAAGTTAAAGCGACTTAAACTTTCATTACAGGCTATGGTCCGGCAAACTGCACACAGGCTGAAGAAGACCACTACACAGCACGGTCAATCAGAACCATGAGTTGCTGATCATCCGTATTTCCTTCCTTGGTGACTTGATTGTGGAAGAACAGCACCGTCGTCTTCAAGCTTTTTGATCCCTGCACCATCTGCTTCTGCAGCTTAGACTTCTGCAAACCTGCCGAATAGACGAGGAAAGAACATATCATACAGATGATCTCAATCAAGGATTTGACGCGTTTGTCTTCGCAGCAGGCAGTTTCTTGTACGCGAGATTGTCTAGCAAATAGCAGCAAGACCCACTGCGTACACAGGTTTACCATTGGGTAAGCTTATTGTAACTTGATTCACGTTACAAGGTCTGCAGACTGCAGTTGATTCCAAAAGCAAAGGCAACATACTCGCTCTCCCTCATTTCCAAAATAAGTGTTCATCTTGTATCCTAGAACTTAATCAAACTCAAGTTTGACTAAATATATATAGAAATATACTAATATTTATAATATCAAATAAACATCACTAGATTAATCACGTTATATATTTTAATTGAAAAATTATTTTGAAATACAAATGTGAAATATCAATACTATTTTCTACAAATCTGCCATGTTCGCTTTGCTGAAAAGTCATTGAAAGTATTGTTCGTTGATTTGTTGTGAAAGAAAAAACACTGTTTGTTCGCTGAAACAACACGGCTCATGAGACATGCGAACATGACCTTAGTTAAATTAAAATTAATTGACTACTCAGGATGCAAGACGTGCACTTATTTTGAGACGGAGAGAGTATTTGGTTTTTTACACCTAATGAAAAAAAGGGAATGCTGGGAAGAGTGCCTAGAGCAGTTGGCAAAGTCTCCAAGGGTGGAGCTGTCGGTCCGAGGTTCGAATCTTAGCTCCCCACTAGCCTTCAGGAAGGCCGCACCCAAAGTGGTGCCTTAAAAAACCCGGGAATGCTACGCTTGGGGCGTCCGACGTCCAACCAGAATTGGACAGCTTACTACGAATAAAAAAAATCTCACACCATGCTTATCTGCACGCCACTTCCTTCCTGCAGATCCAGTATAGTCTTATCCTCTCGCTTGCTCTCATTTCGCAAACACAACATTATCCTCTCTCATGCTGCTTCTCCTTCCATCGATGTCAGCGTCTGAACCAACAACATTGGTGGCATGCGTTGCCTCCGGCGCAGAGGCGAAAGGACTCGCCTCGCGACTCGCGCCGTCCTCAAGATGTGTAACCGTCGGAGAGCGTGGCAAAGGATGCGGCGGGCGGCAGATGGTTCGATGGCGGTGGGACCTATGCGACATCTTCTTTTGTCCTAGTATGGCCTGAATCCGCGCAGCAGCTCGTCGGTGGCCGCATAGCCACTCGCCAGGGCCGCACAACCGCCCGCTGGCCTCCCCCCGCAGCACTCTACGGCATCGAGCTCCGCGTTGATGAGCCTCCGTTCGTTCAAGCAACAAGTAGATGCTACGCTGAAAACACATGTTGCAAACATATGTTTTAAGTGTTTTAGATGTTTAATATGCATGTTGCAAATGTTTCATATGACTGTTGTAAAAGTAGATCCAGTTGTTGCATATGTTACAATGGTTGTACATGTATGTAAGCTTTTCTGTTCCCAATGTTTCATCTATTTTCCAGATGTATGTCGCAAGTGTGTTTATTTGATGTTGCATATGTTTCATACATATATTGCAAGTGTTCATCTAGATGTTGTGTATGTTTTTAATGGTTTTAAGTGTTTTTCTGGTGTTTTTGCAAGTGTTTCAGATGCATGTTTCAAGTGTTTCATCTGTCTTCAGATGTATATTGCAAGTGTTGCATCTAAATGTTTTAAAATTAGATCAGGTGTTGCATTTTCCTCCTCGTCTTCTGCCACCTCACCTCGGTGTCCCCTCATCCTCCGGCGTCGGCTAGGCATCCACCGCCTCCATCCTATCTTCTCAATGCCGGTGACGTTCGGGACGGTGTGGACCTCGTGTGGACGCGCGAAACATGAAAAGTATACCGGCACGGACATCGGGACCTTCGGGCGCGATGTTTCAAACTTGGTTTTTGTTAGAAAAGAACGACATTTAATGTGCTTGAAAATCCGAGCTCCCACTACGCAAAAAAGAAAACCCGAGCTCCCATCATCCCAAAACAAAACCCTATACAGTATAATAAACTTCTAAAATAATAAACTTCTAAAATCTCAAAGCTCTGCATCTCAAAGCGAGGCTCCTGCTCCTCTGCTCCGGAGAAATTTCGTACCATGCTTGGCTCACCAAAGACAAAAAAAAGGGAACACGTACCCGCCGCTCAGCTAACTAGACACGAATAAACCATTGCGTCGTCGTCGTTCCAGCAGCAGCCCAGAGTTGGAACCCCCCACGCACGCAGCACCGTCGTCGAACTCTTCCCGTTACGGCGGCGGCGGAGATGGCGGCGAATCTAGAGGACGTGCCTTCTCTGGATCTGATGCACGAACTGCTCCGCCGCATGAAGTGCAGCTCCAAGCCCGATAAGCACCTCATCCTCATCGGTACGGGAAGCCCTCCCCTTCTTCCTCCTCCTCGCCGGCGGCGGCGGCGGCTCCGCGCTGTTCCTGGTGCCGCCTGGAGGGCAAGGCTGCGGCTTGCCGCGGTTCGCTCTCTGGATCCGCCGTACTTTCCGTGAAATCTTGGTTATTTCCTATTTCACTTCTTGCATTTGTGGCGAAGAAACATGGCTTCGTTTTGCATACTGGATTGCCTGCGATTTCTTAACATACCGAAAAATTCACAATTGACCATGCGCTTGTAGATTAGTTCTGGACATTCAGGTCCCTGATGCCTTCCGCTGTTTGTTTTTGGTTATTTTGTCGTAATCTAGAATTCTTCAAGGATTGAAGGATAATTGTAGTCTGCTTGGCCTGGTGTGGAAGCCTTTTCTTCATGACGATAAGATATGGGTGCAACTTTGTGCATGTGCGTAGAGATGTAGATCTCGACAAATGCTAGTCTGACCTGCCCCCTTTCTAACATTGGGTCCACTCAAATATTTATTGTCATCCAAACCTTATGCAACTATACTTTTAGTTTTTGTTGCTAATGATTATGCATTTGCATCGCAAAAAAAATTTACCTGCATTAGAGCATCTCCAAAGCTCCTTAAAAAAATACTTGGTAAACCAATGATTATGTTAAGTGAATAAAATATATAGGGATCTCTATTTTTGCCTTTCGTCCAATAGTTACCTTTGTAAAACTCGGAAACCGGGCAGGACAGGAGGAAAACTGCAGCGGATGGAGAGTGCCTCCAGATACATAGCAAGTGCTGAACCCACACGTATATTTGTGAGTTGAGGGGGTAGATATACCAGGTGCTTATCTTTATAGAAGTTCAGATACAAAACTGTTGGACGGCTCATTAGGGAGTTTTAAGGAGCTCTTGGATATGCTTTTAACAAAATGATACTAAACTGTGACACCGGACACAAGTAAATTGCAATATATGGTGTGTCTTTTTTTCCATGGTAGCCTTGTTCCTTGTCATGCTGTTTGACTTGATATATTATTCTGGTATAGGGTAGTATTGCATAGGAAGATGTAATGTCATAGTGCCTTTTTGTTTCCTCATTCACAACATTTTGAGTCTTGATTTTTATTCTATAGTGCTCGTGATTTGGTGAATTTGGCACCCCTTTTACTAATCTTGTAGGCCCACCTGGCTCTGGAAAGGGTACTCAGTCTCCCCTTATTAAGGATGAATATTGCCTGTGCCATTTAGCCACTGGTGATATGCTGAGGGCTGCTGTGGCAGCCAAGACACCTCTAGGTATCAAAGCTAAAGAAGCTATGGATAAGGTAATGTTAGCAGACCAAAACATATAAGAGAAATGCTAACCAGCAGAAGTGTTTCTTTGTGACTCCATTGTCCTTCCTCTTTTAGGGGGGGCTTGTTTCAGATGGCTTGGTTGTGGGGCTTATTGATGAAGCTATGAAGAAACCCTCATGCCAGAAAGGTTTCATTCTTGATGGCTTCCCTAGAACTGTCACTCAAGCACAGAAGGTCAGATGCTCGATCAGTGCATCAGCGAAGAAACATTCCTATATCATATTCTTGTAGATTCTATATTTGATTTAGTATAATTTCCCCCCTTGCTGTTTTTTTAAACATCCTGTACAGCTCGATCAGTGCATCAGCAAAGCAAGGTGCTAATGTTGACAAGGTCCTGAACTTTGCAATTGATGATGCTATATTGGAAGAACGGATTACTGGTCGTTGGATCCACCCAGCCAGTGGTAGGACTTACCATACCAAATTTGCACCTCCAAAGTCTCCGGGAGTTGATGACGTAAGTCAAGTAGCATTTAGTTTAGCTGCTTATTTTGTGTTTGCATGATCTTATTTGTATTGCTTCTACTTTCTTCTAGTCTTAGTGTGGATCAATTCTGTATTTTACCGTGTATGTTGTTCAAGTTTTCCACTCAGCTTCATGTGGCATAACTTTTCCAATCTGTTAGATAATAAATTAGAGTAATCGCACCTTGTGGTTGGGTTTTTTTTTCTCGAACACGCAGGAGAGCTGCATGTCATTGTATTATTAAGAAGAAATGGCTTAGTGAATATTGGCATACTGTTATGGTCTGAGTCTGCTTGTGGATGCTATTATTTCTGCTTGCGGATGCTATTATTTCTGCTTGCATGATGTACTGGTTAGTTTAAGCAGTGGTGCAGCCTCTTTCTGCACCCTGTTTCTCACTCAAGGAAAACCATGCTCATGAAAAATGCACATAGATAAATTCTACAGTTATTGCTATCTTTTTTGCAGCAAGGAAAAAAACTGCATTATTGAAAGCACTTCTGCCTTCTCTTGTATTCAGCTATTAATCGCGAAAGTTTATGTGACTTTGTCCAGAATATATTTATCATCTGTTGTGTTGTGTATTTGCTCTTCTTTTTCACAAAGGTAACTGGAGAGCCATTGATTCAAAGGAGAGATGACACAGCCGAGGTTTTGAAGTCAAGGCTTGAAGCCTTCCACAGACAAACCGAGCCTGTATGTTATTCTTTAAAAGAATTATTTTTCTGAAAAAATATCTTGTACCACTATATATGTATATATATTAAAGTTATTTTATTGTCTTGCCTTCTAAAAATTGGTTATATTGTTTAAGAATTAATTTTCTTCATTGATGATTTCCTTCCATTTAAATATTTATATCATCAATTATGTCATAGTAGTGCTGCATAAAGTTCAACGATTTGGTGGGCCCTGTTTGATGTGCATTTTTTATGTCCTTTATTATAGTTTTCACTCATATATGTTTTTTTGTGATCACACAAGTCTTTTGGGCTCTCCGCATTTTATTCATAGTTCTGATTTACTTCATGAAGGGCAGGCCTGGTGCAGTTGGTGAGTGCTAGCTCGCCGAGTCACCAGGTTCTGGGTTCGAAGCCGTCTCTCTGCAGAATTTCTGCGGGGGTAAGACTTTGCTTTGGTTATTCCCTTCCCCAGACCCCACTCGTGTGGGAGCCTCTGGCACTGGGTCTGCCCTTTTTTTCTGATTTACTTCATGAGAATCAATTTGTGTATCTCTGTACTTAATGATGTAATTTTTTTAGATCAATATTATTCCTAATTTGAAAACAATTGGTTTGTCCCAGGTGATTGACTATTACTCTAAGAAGGGCTTGGTGGCGAATCTGCCCGCAGAGAAACCACCAAAGGAAGTGACTGCTGAGGTGCTGAAAGCCCTCTCATGATGAAATGTCCACTCTTCAGGTTAAGCATGACATGTACCAAAATCCCTTTGTCTGGGTTTCTTCAAAATTTTACTTACGCCAACATCATGGAGTGTCCTTTTTGTGCAAATGCACCATTTTGTCACCGCTTTGACAAGCTCGGGAACTGTTTGAATAATCTCTGTTTCAAATGAGGGAAGCTGTTTTTCAGTACAATGCTGAGATGATTACAGCAATTCATCTTTGGCAATTTTTCCTTGCTAACCTTGTTCCCGTTCTTTCATCAATGCTATGTGACTGGCTATGATAATCGGGAAAATACCTAGCTGTCCTGTTCGCCCAGCACGATGTTAAGTTGTATGATTCTGAACTTATAGTGATATTTATTCGCATTGGGATAGCTAGTGCGGTTCTACTCATGCTTATTATTTTGAGTAGATGTACAACTTGAGAAATTCCTTAATAAGGAAATGTTGCACAATTGATAATGTCATGACTTGAATAAGATTGCTGAAGAGTGAATATGTGGCACCGCCCAAACCCAATGCCTGATTGCCTGGATAGTCACGTAGATGGGCTGGGAAGTGGGGATGGCAAACGAGGCAATCAACAACGAAGACCAATATAGTTCCCGCTCCTTCGTGGCATATGGCGCCCCCAGAACCTTCTCCGCATGGTGGAGGGACAAAATCGAATTCGCATCACTACTGTAGTCTATATAGGAGATAAAAGAAGGTTGCAATAAAAATGCATTGGCTTATTACACGAAACAAATACAACAGCATGACCCGATCACGATGACTATACCATACAACCTCAACACGACAAAAGAACATTTCCTGAAATTTCCGAACTCCAGCAACACACCACATCCGCAGCTCTTGGTTAACTGTTGAGCAGCCAGCAATGATAGAGAGTCGCCATCGAAGGGTCCAAATCTCCCAAGATCACAACACTATTGAACCCTTTTCGCTCCCAAGATCACAACACTATTTAACCCTTTTCTTTAAGGCCTTCCAATTCTAGCTTTTGTCCACCAGTTGGCGAATCACTCATGGCATCTAGGTGAAGTGCGTCGGAGGCCAATAGGGGCCAGCAAATTATGCCAAAATTGCCTAGAAAAAACACAGCTGGTAAGAAAATGTTGCACCAGTCTCCTCTTGGTCACAAAGAACTGACTCTTTGTGAGGCTGCATGTTGGAGCCATTTTATAGACTAGTGCATTTTCATGATAGGAAACCGTTCACCAAAAGAATTTCAAACATGTGGGTATTTTGGGTTAGATAATAAATAGATAAAATTTAGAACGTGGCATAGCAAAGCACACACAGCTAACACATTCTCCCAAATTTGTTCTCCACTTGTTTATCAAATTTGTATAGAAGTACAGCTTGTAACAAAGGTTAACCTATTGTGCTCAATGCCTTAGTAATCCACCTTGACCTTGCTATCCAATTCAGTAAATTCTTCATAATATGCCTTGAAATGCTCATATGCGTGCCTAATATCGTCAACGGCACACATTTCTCTGATGCTGTGCATTGATAATTGGGGTGCTCCAATATCAACAGTGCGAATACCAACACCACTAGCAAGTATTGGGCCAATTGTTGAACCACAGGCCATGTCATTGCGAACAACAAAATCCTGCATATTTGGAAAATGAATAAGATTCTGTCAATGCATCAAGTAAAATTGATTTATTGACTAAAAAACAACAAATATACACAAATAATAAAAACTTGAAACTTAGAGCATTGTCTGAATCCACACTAATAAAGACAATAATGTGAAACAAAATGTTTAGATGGAGCATAAAGTAGAAAAACATCCCGTGGTCAATGTTCCTACAAGATACAAGTCTCTCATGAGAGAGAAGCATATATATAGACACATAAAACAAAACCTAAGAACCAATCTTCTAAACCTAGTTCATTAGATCAGCTTAAGCTTAACAGCAAGGTCTCCCAACAAAAAAGAAGAAAAAAGCTTAACAACGAAAGATAAACACTAGGAACACACATCATAATCATTAACTCTAGATGTGGATGGTATTGGATGCATTGAGAGCTCAATTACATCTCTGACTGCAAAATTAGCTCATGAGGCATATCAAATATGTTCATCCTTATAACAATTGTATTATAAAAACAAATTAACATAAATCAGAACTATAAGGAAAAATGTCAAGTACAAATCATAAGTTGGAGTAACCATTAGTAATTCACAACTATGATATGGGGTCTTTTCTGTATCAACTAACCTGTATAGGTAGTTGGTGTCTCTCAGCAATTTCTCGGAAAACAAATGCTGTCACGGCATTTGTAGCATATCGTTGATTGGCATTATGCTTGATTACAAGTCCTCCATGCAATTTTGGTTGGTGGTTCTCCTCATGCTTGTCCTAGAAAAGTAGATCACAAAACGAATCAGAATTGTATTTATATCTTGATGCATATATGTAAAATGTTAGACAATTCTTACCATATAATTGGGGTGTAAAGCATGTGCCATGTCAGCAGACACCAGAAAGCTCCTCTGAATAGCTTTTTCTAACAACTGAAGTAAAAAACAGTTTAACATTTTCTATTACAACTTGGAAACTGACCGATATGAAAAACTGCAAATAATGTGATAGGATAAAATAAAGGATAACAATTCTGAAAGCTTGAACACACATTGCTAAGTACCTTGGAATTTGAAGAGTTAAAAAACCCAGTGATTCTTGATAAAGCATCCAACATGGCAGGGGAACCAGCTCCCTGAGCAGAATCAGACCCAACTTCTTCATGGTCAAATAGAGCTACCATTCGCACACCAGATTCATGGTCAAGAGAGTGTTCAACAGAACTGGAGTCGATTAGGGCCTGAAATAGTATTAGAGAAATAATTGTTATTATGATTTTATTGCAAAAAAATAGCACTAATTAGGATTTTGTTACTAAAAAGAAAATGCTCTTGGCGTGTAAGAGCCCGGCAGGGTGGGGGGCTCTGGGTGGCGGCGGCTAGGGCTAGGGGAGGTGTGGGCGTCAGGCACAGGGAGGTGACGGCGGCGCTAGGGCAGAGGGAGAGGGGGAGTTGGCGCAGGGAAGGGAGAGGGAGGAAGGATAAGCCTGAGGCTGTTCTTTCTTGATTGCAATGATTACATAGCCCCTCTACTTATAGTCCTGGGTAGACTTGTATTCTAAGTAATCTAATGAGGGAGGGTCCTTATAGATATGGACTCCTCTCAATCTATCTAATCTCAACCGATCCTATTCCTATTCTCTTTCCTCTATTGGAGATCCTCCCGATATGGATAGTGGAGCAGCAGGAGATCGCCATTGCTAGGCGCGCCCTCCCCCTCCGCGCGCGGCCCTCCCAAGTGGCGCGGCTGGCCTGGGCCCCACCTGTGCCCTCCATCTGACGTATGACATGGTGATACGGATTTGAAAGTCCATGTGATGTTAGAACACTAAGAATCATACAGGTATCATGGAACAGTTAATTTTATAGAGAGATTTGTTATCCAAAAAGAGAGGATATTACTAATAAGTATATAAAAGTATTAAACTATGGCTAGCACATTTGATAACACTCACAGTTAGTATTCTTTAAACAGAATGGTAGCTATAGGCATAAACCAAATATCTTCTTCCCTACATGTAAGATTATACAATTTTTCCCCTAGAAAATTTGATCAAAACATTCCATTTGTGCAACTGCAAGTAGCTAGCTCTAATTTGACACTTTATATAGAAAACAATGACACAAATAAATCACAAGATGTGGTAGCTATAGGTAAATAAAATAGTAAAGACAAACCTTCAATGAACAAAATGACATGCAAAGATTGTCAAGCCTTCCTGAAAAGATGAACTCTTTCATGGCACCTGCTACAGCACTTGGTTGAGTATCACATAGTTGCAGTTCGAAGTCACATATCTCATCAGGCTCACAGTTAGCCTCTTTCGCAATCAACTGCAACAAAAAAAATAACATCAGTGGAAGTGGAAGTGTGGAATATACTTCCGAACCCAAGGACTCTTGATATTTAGTTTATATATATATATATATATATATATATATATATATATATATATATATATATATATATATATATATATATATATATATATGTGAGAACCTCTGGTGGAGTTGAAGTTGAACTACAATGCCAAAAAAAAAAGTACCTGCAATAGTAATGGATGATGCTTTGTGTTCTCATTCTTGGATGCCTGCTTTGGGCCATTTTCTGCTGCAAGTTTCTGCATTTCATTCTGTAAAATGATAGTATGAGTTTTACTTCAGCATCAAAAGATGTACGCTCAATTAATTTGTTGCAAATCAAATATTCAGGAAAAGTTGCTCATGCTATACAAAATTGTCTTTTCAACCAACAAACAAATCAATGCATTCAAATCACCTTGATACATGTAGCCAGCACTGGAACAAGATGACTCTGATTGTTAACCTTGAGACCTTCTGAGGAGATAGTCCTGTACATAATGTATGAAATTATTCAGTGTCACTGTAACAGGCCACACATTCAAGAGAGCCGACAACTTATAGGATTGATTGTACTATCGCAGGTGGCTGCAATAACAATACTAATAAATAAATACTCCCTCCATTCCAAATTATAAAACGTTTTGGTTTTTCTAGATACATTGCTTTTACTATGTATCTAGACATAGTGCACATCTAAAAGCTACTCCCTCTGTTCCAATTTATAGGTCATCTTGGCTTTTCTAGATACACAACTTTTATTATTTATCTAGACATATTGTATATTATATATATTCAACATCGGTTGAGATGGTTTGGACATGTCCAACGGAGGCCTCCTGAGGCGCCGGTGCGTAGTGGAGTTCTAAAGCGGGCCGATAATGTAAAGAGCGGTAGAGGTCGACCTAAACTAACTTGGGACGAGTCCGTTAAGAGAGATCTTAAGGAGTGGAATATCCCCAAGGATTTAGCTATGGACAGGAGCGCTTGGAGATTAGCAATCAACGTGCCTGAACCGTGACATCTTTTGTCTTGTGCCCTTTATGTCCTGTCATGGGCAGCCAACAGGCTGCCACTGGCCCAATAGGCCCAAGACGTCAGATGCAGAAGGGCGTCGTAGGGCGCGAGTGTCCTAGTTGGGCCTTAAGCCCATTAGTGTTAATTAGTGTCTCTCTTAGTTATTTATCTATAGGAATAGTACCATATTATCTAGGCACAAGAGGTGTTAGTCCTATGTACCCTTTATAATCAGCCCATGAGGCACAATGAAAATCAAGCAATGAATTATGAAGAAACAATTCTAGTCTCCCTCAATCTCTCAAGCTCTTGGCAAAGCATAAGGCCTAGTTACCCTAAAATATCCATCCTCATTACATGTCCCTTTATGTGTCTCCCTGTTTCTCGTCTCTTTTGGGTTTCATCTCTAGCCTACCCCAACTTGCTTGGGACAAAAGGCTATGTTGTTGTTGTTGTTGTTGTATTGTATATTATATATCTAGACATTGTATATCTAGGTGCATAGCAAAAATTATGTACCTAGAAAAGCCAAAACGACCTATAATTTGGGACAGAGGGTGGTATGTATGTAGGAAAAGCCAAATCGTCTTATAATTTGGAATGGAGGGAGTAATAAATAGTAACACAATGAGACATAGCAAATAGAAATTTACTGTGTCCCAACCTGTCCAGGTGAATAGCCAAAGTAGGTATCCGCATAATTGGTTCTTGTACCCGTACAAGCTTGTGTGCATAAGAGACCTCGCCATCCTTCTTCTCCCGTATAATCACCCTACCAGCAATAGTAAGATCACGGTCGAACCATGTGTACCATAATCCACCACCATACGTTTGAACCCCAACCTCAAGGTAACCTCCTTTGGTTACCTATACAAAACAAGCAAGATACTATCAGTACAACAACAACAATATGACCTTTTGTCCCAAGCAAGTTGGGGTAGGCTAGAGATGAAACCCAAAAGAGACGAGAAACAGGGAGACACATAAAGGGACATAAAGGGCACAAGACAAAAAAGGTCACGGTTCAGGCACGTTGATTGCTAATCTCCAAGCGCTCCTGTCCATAGCTAAATCCTTGGGGATATTCCACTCCTTAAGATCTCTCTTAACGGACTCGTCCCAAGTTAGTTTAGGTCGACCTCTACCGCTCTTTACATTATCGGCCCGCTTTAGAACTCCACTACGCACCGGCGCCTCAGGAGGCCTCCGTTGGACATGTCCAAACCATCTCAACCGATGTTGAATCAATTTCTCCTCAATTGGTGCCACCCCAACCCTATCCCGAATATCGTCGTTCCGTACTCTATCCCTCCTTGTGTGCCCACAACACCAACGCAACATACGCATCTCCGCTACACTCAATTGCTGGACATGTCGCCTTTTTGTAGGCCAACACTCAGCACCATATAACATCGCCGGACGAATCGCCGTCCTATAGAACTTACCTTTCAGCTTCTGAGGCACCCTTTTGTCACAGAGAACGCCAGAAGCTTGACGCCATTTCAACCAGCCGGCTGAAATTCTATGCCTAACATCTTCATCAATGTCTCCATCCTTTTGTAGCATCGACCCTAAATACCGAAAAGTATCCTTCTTGGCCACCACTTGCCCATCGAGGCTAACGTCTCCCTCCTCGTGCCTAGTCGCGCTGAAATCGCACCTCATATACTCGGTCTTAGTCCTACTAAGTCTGAACCCTTTCGACTCTAACGTGTGCCTCCATAGTTCTAACTTCCTATTAACCCCCGCCCTACTGTCGTCAACTAGCACCACATCATCAGCAAAGAGCATACACCAAGGGATATCACCTTGTATGTCCCTTGTGACCTCGTCCATCACCAAAGCAAATAAATAAGGGCTCAAAGCTGACCCCTGATGCAGTCCTATTTTAATTGGAAAGTCACTGGTGTCGCCATCACATGTTCGGACAAACGTCACCACATCCCTGTACATATCC
Organism: Saccharum hybrid cultivar R570; assembly: GCA_038087645.1. NCBI lineage: Eukaryota > Viridiplantae > Streptophyta > Magnoliopsida > Poales > Poaceae > Saccharum > Saccharum hybrid cultivar. Next base: position 3,784,744 of record JAQSUU010000100.1, read on the forward strand.
TTGATGAGGGTAACGTACTTAGTTGGGACTTTGTGCTTTTCCAAGGCCCACCACATGACATTTCTCGGTACTTTGTCATATGCATTCTCGAGGTCAATAAAGACCATGTGCAAGTCCTTCTTCTGCTCCCTATATCTCTCCATCAATTGTCGTAATAAGAAAATCGCCTCCATGGTCGACCTACCAGGCATGAACCCAAACTGATTTTGGGTCACATGTGTCACTCTCCTTAGGCGATGCTCGATAACCCTCTCCCAGAGCTTCATCGTATGACTCATCAACTTAATCCCCACGGTAGTTAGTACAACTTTGAACATCTCCCTTGTTCTTGAAGATAGGTACTAATATATTTCTCCTCCATTCTACAGACATCTTGTTTGACCGAAAAATAAGGTTAAAAAGCTTAGTTAACCATACTATCGCTCTGGCGCCTAGGTATCTCCACACCTCAATGGGGATACCATCAGGGCCCATCGCTTTACCTCCCTTCATCCTCTTCAAAGTCTCTCCGATCTCTGCCTCCTGAATTCTCCTCACAAAGCGTCTGTTGGTATCGTCAAATGAGTCATCCAACTCAAGGGCAGGACCCTCATTCTCCCCATTAAACAGCTTGTCGAAGTACTCTCTCCATCTGTCCTTGATCTCCTCATCCTTCACCAGAAGTCGATCTGTCCCATCCTTGATGCATTTTATTTGGTTGATGTCCCTTGTCTTCCTCTCGCGGATTCTAGCCATCCTATAAATGTCCTTCTTCCCTTCCTTCGTGCCTAGCGGCTGATAAAGGCCATCATACGCCTGACCTTTTGCTACACTCACAGCTCGCTTTGCAACCCTCTTCGCTATTTTATAGCCCTCGATGTTGGCTATACTCTTGTCATGGTGGAGACGCTTGAAACACTCCTTCTTCTCCCTAATAGCCCTTTGCACCTCGTCATTCCACCACCATGTGTCTTTCGCTTCCCGTTTGTCTCCCCTACTCACGCCAAACACTTCCGAAGCCACCTTCCGGACACATGTTGCTATTTTTAGCCACATGTCGTCGGCATCTTCTCCTTCTTCCCAAGGTCCCTCATCTAACATCCTCTCCTTAAACGTTTGCGCTGCTTCCCCTCTAAGCTTCCACCACTTCGTTCTCGCAATCTTGGCCCGTTTGTCCCGGTGGACACGTACCTAAAAGCGAAAGTCTGCCACCACAAGCTTATGTTGAGGGACAACACACTCCCCAGGTAACACTTTACAATCAAAGCAAGCACGTCTATCCTCCCTCCTTGCAAGGATAAAGTCGATCTGGCTCGAGTGTTGTCCACTACGAAAGGTTACTAGATGAGATTCCCTCTTCCTAAAGAGGGTGTTCGCTATCAACAAATCATAGGCCAGCGCGAAGTTCAAAACATCCTCCCCCTCTTGATTCCTACTACCATACCCGAACCCCCCGTGCACCCGCTTGAAACCTACATTAGTCGCACCAACATGGCCGTTGAGGTCTCCTCCTATAAAAGAGTTTCTCGCTGATAGGCACGGTACTAACCATGCTATCAAGATCTTCCCAAAACTGCCTCTTGGTGCCCTCGCTAAGACCTACCTGAGGGGCATAGGCACTGATCACATTCAGAGCCGAATCTCCAACTAGCAGCTTGACCAAGATAATCCGGTCGCCTTGCCTCCTAACATCAACGACTCCATCCTTAAGGCTCCTATCGATCAAGATGCCTACATCATTCCTACCCGATGTTGTCCCCGTGTACCAAAGTTTGAAGCCAGTATCCTCCACCTCCTTCGCCTTCTGACCCTTCCATTTAGTCTCCTGAACGCATAGAATATTTACACGCCTTCTAATTGCTGCATCGACTAGCTCTCTTAGCTTACCCGTTAGGGACCCTACAATCAAGCTACCTAGACGAATCCTAGTTGGCTCGGCTAGCTTCCTTACCCTTCGCACCCGTCGAGGGAAGTGCGAAGACCCTTGCTCATTTTTCACTACACCCGGGCGTAGATGTAGCGCGCCACTAAGGTTGCGACGGCCCGACCCTTACTCATTTTTCATCGTACCCGGGTCACGATACGACGCGCCACTAAGGGGATGACGACCCGGCCCTTGCCCATTTAACACCACACCCGGGTTCCGATGTAGCGCGTCGCTAAGAGGGTTACGCCCCAACGAATCTCTTGTGGGTTTCAAATCCATGAGAGTGGCTGTTTTTTTTTTACTGTTGGTTCGCCAGACCTTAACACACCCTCCTCCTTTACCCGGGCTTGGGACCGGCTATGTTGAGACGACTTAAGAAAGTCTTCCAGTCAACATAGGCGGAGTTTAGCAAGATACTATCAGTAACTTATCAAAATGTGTATCATCAACTACCACCTAAAACTCAATAACAACTTCTGTTCCTGGTTAAGACATGAATCACTGGTTACACAGACACCAGCTATCATATAAAATTGAAATACAGGACACAAGGTACTCTGAAATCAGTGAGCAAGAGTTGAGACTTGATACCTTGGAGACGGGCTTGAGCTTGAGGCAAGGGCTGTCGGTGTGTGCACCAATGATGTGAAACCCATTGCCAGCAACATATCTGTGAAACATCAACACATAAGCTAGCCAATTAATCCACATAACAAACAAGTCAACGCAATATGTACAGAATATTTTGTAAACTGCTGTAGAAAGTATGGATTTAAGGCTCTCAAGAACCTAAGGCTGGTGAGAACAAGGAGGACGGGGAGCGGATCTAGCTCACTCACTTTGCGCCGATGGCGAATGCGATGATGGTGGAGTGGTTGCGTGTGAAGAAGTACTTGCGCCCGGGCTCGAGCCCCGCCCACTCCTCCCGCTCCGAGAGCTGCACGAACCCCGCCGCCTTCAGCCGCCGCTTCGCCTCGTCTTCTTCCGATGGAAGCAATAGCGCAAAAGGAGTCAGCTCAGATCAATTCCGCGAGGGGAAAAAAAAGGAAAGCGGAACAGATGATGCGTACCAACTGCGTGAAAGGCGGTGGGCGACGCGTTGAGGAAGTCGACGAGGTCGGAGACGACGGGGGCGACGGCTGCCATGGGCGGTGGTGGCGATGATGCCGATGCGGCTGGGGAGCAGCGAACAGTTACGGACGGAAGTGCGGTCGTGTTGAGAAATCTGCAAACTATAAAGTCTCATCATCTCACTCTAGAAGGCAAGGAGAGAAAGGTTACACAGAAACACGTGTTCACCTTCCGACCTTCTTCACGATCTCGCTAGGGGGATTGCGACACCGTGTTCCGAGTACCGCGGCAACGCCTGCACTCGGCGTCTTTCCTCGTCGGTATCGCGTTTCGGGCGCCGCTGCAGCGGAGTAGCTGGAGCGCAGTAGGCGCGGATTGGGCCAAGCGGTAGCCCTGTTAACGGGCTCAAATCCAGCCTGAACCCACACTAAATTGTTTTTAGTGAGAATACGAATCCTACAAATCCAATTCAGCCGCTGATCCGCTCCAATATCCTTAGGAAAATCCCGGACATATTCAGCGATCAGCGTACATCTCCCTTTGCTCCTACGAGCCTAAGTTATGTTATTTTTTTTCGAGTGAAGAGGGATCTTTATTAGCTAAAGCGGGACGATTACAATCGGCATTGAGGAGGTCCAGAGCACATGCAGGTGCTTGACCCAACCAAGCCGCAGAATATTTCCAACGTTAGCAAATAAAGCTAAAGCATACACTATTACCCTCTCTCTTCACTTGGGAGATGATGCACCCATTCAATGAACACATCCAGCTTCTCGCCTCTTCGATGACAGGACCGACCTCCAATATGTCCGGAGCATTGCTCATCATAGCCGACGTAATTCTAGCACAGTCCGATTCAAGGATAATCTGTGTGAATCCCCAACTGTGTGCCCAGCATAGGCCCTCGGTGCAGGCCAAAGCTCTGGCGCGCTAGCACATTTGTCGAAGACTTTCCAGGCTGTGAAAACTTCATCGTTACCGTCCCGGGCAATGACCCCAACCCCAGATTTTCCCATATGTTCCATGTACGAATACGAACCTTCGACACTGATCTTTGTCCATCCTGTTTGCGGAGGTTCCCAACGGCTCGCCAATTGGACAGGGGCTTTCCTGCTCAGGCCACTGCCTCTACCTTCGCTGTGTACTTCTTCTTTCCCTTTGCTATCTGACGGAGGGATTGGGTATGGTGATTCCAAGCTCTCCCGGTAGCTGATCAGGAACCAACTGACGATGACACTGAAGTGACGCCCGAGCAATGGGTGATATTGTTATGAACTTGCCAGGCACGCCACCTAAGTTATGTTAATGACTGAAATGCATTACTTTAATAGCTTCGGTTTGATTATTTGGTTCACTTTTTAGACTCCACTTCTTTCCTAGTAAAAGAGAGAAATATCTATTTTAAAAACATTTCTAGTGGATTTCTTGGTTCGGGCCGACAAAGTAGTCGATTATTATCGACCCAATAAGACTATGTTCGTTTGTTTTATAAGCCGTACTTTTTTAGCCAACGAACATTGTTTTTCTCTCATAATAAATCAGCGAACCGTACTTTTAGCCATAGCTCTTCAGCCAAACGAACAGGGCCAAGTCTACCACACCTACTTATTCAAACTAGGTGGTATCACTCCCTTATTTCGAATATACCATGAGGTATCGACTAGAAATAGTGCCAAGCTAGCGTACCTGCCCACAATGAAAAACCTCGATCCTTTCATATGCTAACTTTGCCACCACCCTTCCTATAAACTAGATGTAATAATCTACTCCCTCCGTTCTAAATTATAAGCCGCTTTGACCTTTTTGATTCATCTATTTGACTATGTATCTAGACATATTATTCATCTAGATGCATAGCAAAATAGATGTACCAGAAAAGTCAAAGCGACTTATAATTTGAAACGGAGAGAGCATTAAATAACATTTTAAATAGATAATCCAATCCCTTCTTCTAACATTGAATTATTGATTATGTTTGTTTGCCCGTCCATTAAAAACAAACCAAATCAACCCACCCACAATTTCAATCCAAATCAATCCAAACCACCACGCCCCCCCACCCCCACCCCCAAACTAGTTAGAAATATCCTCAAACCAGTTAGAATTGTTTGAAAACCATTTAGAATATATTTCTAGCATACGTAATATACAGTGGCTAAGGGACTAATCATCAGGCTAACTAGCCGAGGCACGAAGACACACCAACGAATTGGCACCCATGCTCATAGGTGAACACAAGGCATGACAAAAAGGATCTCACATGGTGAACATAAGAACCAAGCTCATAGAGCTGAAGAGCACCAACCCGACCTTTTACTAGGAGTAAAATACAATGACGGCCCTCGAACTTGGCAGCGCGTGTCATTTAGGTCATTGAACCCCTAAAATGCACATCTAGGTCCACAAAGTTGGCACATGCTGTGTCATAGGTCCAAATGGGCCTTGGCCAAACCTAATTGCCGACGTGGCAACCCACGTCGTTCATGCGCTCTGTGCTTGCCGCGTGGTGTGCCCCCGACCCCGTCCGCCGCCGCACCAATAGCGCCTCGTCTGTGCGGACCGCGCCGCTCGCCAACGTCGTGCCCTGCCTCGTCGTGTCGTCCGTGCGTCAAACGTGCCCGGCTAGTCTAGCCCCGCCCTAGCCCGTCGCTGCGCCAAGAGGCCGCTGGCCAAGCCACACTGCTGGGCCACCGCTCCTACCGCTGCATCGTGCTCTACGGCTACCGCGACATGCACCAAGACGTGGACTCTTTCGTGAGGGAGCTCGTCGAGAGCCTCGCCACGTTCATCAAGCTGCACGCATTGTTCCGCTGCAGCGACGCCAACGGCGGCGAGCAACGGGACAGCAGCTACTACGAGCGCAAGAACGCGCTGATGGTCATTGGGAGCAACCTGTTGCGGCGCCACCTGGGCCTGGGCTACGACGACTCCCACTCTCACGACGGCGCATCGTCTGGCTCTGACCGTTGGACGACATAGAGCTCGCTGCGGCGGCGCCGGCGCGGTGGTCGTCAAGAAGCAGATGAGGTTCGCAGTGGCGGCGCCCAGGAGCCCCGGGCGGCGTGGACGAGAGCGTGTTGTAGGAGCTGCACGAGCTGTGCGATGCGCGGGAGGCTGCCACGACATTCATCCTGGGGCACTCGCACGTGCAGACCAAGCTCGGGTCATCGCTGTTCAAGAGGCTGTCCGTCGGCGTCGGCAAAACAACTTCCTGTGCCAAAACTTCCGGCGTCGTTGCTCATGGTGGGCATGGTGAACGTGCTGTGACAATGTGACGTGGCGCCGCGAACACCACCGGCTCGACTACAACACGGTGGGCGACGACGAGGTCGGGAGGAGGGCCGGGGACGGCACGGTGTCGGCAGTGTCGAGTGCAAGGAAGCCCGTGGGCGCGGGCGGGAAGAAGAGGCCCGAGGACCTGCGCGGGACAGCGGCGTGCACGATGGTGAAGAGCGGTGCTCGTCGAAGGCTAAGAGGCCTAGAGTTGGTCAGCGGGAGGCGGCCGAGCAGTCCTGTGCCTCGCGACGATGAGGCGAGCTTCGGGCGAGTGCAGCCACCCGCACACATCATGGACTGGTCATGGCGGCTCTACAGCGAGGAGAAGGCGCAGAACGCCGCCGACGCGGCGCTAGGCGACGAGTTTGACCCGGCGGAGGTAGACCGCACGGTGAGATTGGCCCTAGCGTGCAACGTGCGGCCACCCAAACCCGAGGGAGAGGCCGTCCATGCGGACATAGGTGCAGGCGCTGGTCGGTTGGCGCGGTGGCAGACGAGGGGCACGCCGCGTGGCGAGCACGGAGCGCATGGACAAGGCGGGTGCCAGCATGGACTGCCACGTTTGCAATTAGGTCTGGCCAAGGCCATTTGGACCTACTCCCTCCATCCCCTTTTAAGTGTCGTCCAGGAAGCGTGTTTGTGAGAAAACATGGTTTTCTAGAGACACATATTAAGGGACAGAGGAATTATGATGCATCATGGACCAAGTTTGTAGATCTAGATATGCAATTTAGGAGTTCAGAGATCTAGATGACACATCTTACCAAGTAGGAGTTCATGGACCAAGTTTATGGATCTAGATGTGTAATTTAGGAGTTCAGAGATCTAGATAACACATCTTGCCAAGTTTCAGGATCGCCAGTACATTTTTCTCTTTTACTGGCTCGGGAAGACACCAAATGACATAGCACGCATGGACACATCGCGTGGGAGGAAAGCACGGTGTATTGTCGTTATAGGCCTTGGCATCACCGGAAAGTCTAAGTGGCAGAGCCACTGCCCAGTGACCCTGGACGGCTGTCCTGGCTCATCAATGAAGTGTAAAGGATTTTTTTTTTGTTGTATAAAAAAGAAACACACTATGTTTTTTAGATAAATAGTTCTATATAATGGCAATTGCCCGAATTTCTAAAAACTTTTGGGTGATAATGGACTGACGTGCTTGACAGTGGGAGTCGAGGAGGTTAGCTATGAGGCAATCGTAAGGCGAGTGTGCAATGGCAAAATATATATTTCATAAAATCATGTTATTTTTAGAAAACAACAAACATAATACTTTACTTATAAACAGAGCCCAAACCTATAAAGATTACGTGGCATTTAAAAAAAAAGGGAAAAATGTCCATATTACTCACTCCAAGTTTGGCATTTGTCCAAATAACCTCAAACTAACATTTGCTTTAATTTAGTCCCTCTAACTATTTAGGTTGGTCCAACTAACACCTTAAAGAGTTTTTTCTTTTTTGTTTCTCTATGTACAAATTATATTTTAGTTTCAAACTTTGCGAGGTCATAGAGGACATTGTATTTTGTGTTAGAAAAATGCATAATGAATTTTTCATCATTATGTGTTATACGATATTGTATCTCTAGTGTTAATTTATTATTAAATTTCCTAAGCAATCAAAATAGTGGCAAAAAGTTAAGATATATTTTTCTAACATAACTTATGATGTCCTCTGTCATGTCACAAAAGTTGATATTAAGACTCGACTAATACGTTGAAAAACAAAAATAACAAATTATGTTAAGGGGTAAAGTAGACCAACTGAAATAGTCAGAGGAGTAAATTGAACCAAATATAATTTTAAGGGGTAATATAGACATATGCTGAACTTGAAGGAGTAATTTGGGCTTTTTCTAGAAAAAAAAACATGTATCAGTATCGCTGAGAATGGCCTGAGGTAAAAAGTGTAACGAAGAGCGCACAATAATCATTCAGCGCAAATCAAATAAAAAAATCCAAATAAAAACATTTTGAGACGAAAATGATGGGAAACCTACGGCACAAATATCTGTCCACCTGGCCCAATTATCGCACTTCTCTCATCCACACCACCAAATCTCCGCCGCTCTTCGCCGTCAGCCCGCCACTCCCCTCCCGGTCCCAACCGCCGCCTCGCGACTCCCCGCCCGATTACCCGGATCCCTAACGCCCATGGCCTCCGTCTCCCCCGCGGCGGCCGCCGCCGCGGTCTCGGGCTCTCACCATGGCCGCTTCCTCCTCCCATCCTCCCCGCGCCGCCTCCCCCGGCCCCGCCCGCGCCCTCGTCCGCGCCTCCGCCTCGCCGCCTGCCACGCCGACATCCTCTTCCCCTCCTCATCATCGGAGGCCCGCGCGCCGCCGGCCCCCGCGGTGGAGCCTTCCTCCGAATCTGCCACCGACTGCTTCGTCGACTGGCTGCGCGCGCGCGGCCTTCCCCCGGGCAAAGTGGACATCCGGGAGCGGCCAGTGCCCTGCTTGCGCGACGGCAAGGACCTGCCGCTGCGCTACGTCGCCGCCGGCGTCGACCTCCAGGTTGATGTGACAGCAAGTGATTTTTGTTTCCTGCAGTAATGACCGGATCATTACCTGGGTTTTGTGGCGCAGGCGGGGGATGTGGCGTTCGAGGTGCCAATGCCCCTAGTCGTCACTCTGGAGCGGGTGCTCGGGGACGAATCAATCGGTGAGATAGCCTCTGGCTCTAGTAATCTATATATGTGGTTGTATTGATTACTCAGTTCTATCACTCATAGGAATTGCCGAATTGGGGAGTTTGGGCTATAATAAATTGATTTAGTATCTGAATAAGTCAGTAATTGAGCTGTTCGACATTTTTCTGCTAAAATGGCGAGCATAGTTTGCTCTGAGATTATGTGGCCTGCTCATTCCTGTCTTGACTCTTGAGTAGATGTCCTGACCACGGGTCTGTTGCATTTTTCAACATTTAGAGGCATGTTTGCAATAATCAAGATATAAGAGGGACTGCTTTAGGCATTTAGGGCTTTCCCCAAAATATCGGCTTTTGTCCCATTTTCATGTTTTGCATTACTATGTCCAAGCTTTTGGGCATGCCTTTGTGTTATTTAGCATTCTAGTTTGCAGCCACTGGCATCATGCTTGCACACTTTTAGGTCAGATTCCAGTGCTTGCACAAAGTAAGAAAGAGGAGGGCAGGAGGCATTAGGTCCTATCTGTAACTTGATATTCATGGAAACATCTATCATGTTTCAAAATGTGTACCTTGACTTGGAACTTGGAAGCTGACTAGAAATGCAAAACGCCTCCCCCCTTTTTTTTCCTGTTTCGGTTTCATAGCTTTTTTCATGACATTGCATTTGTTGTCTGCGTTTTTCGCTAGGTTGTTATGTTATTAGTCAAGATCGCAGGTAGTCAAAGCATGAATGCATTAAAATTGATGTGATATTTCTGTTCCATCCTTGTAAATGCATTTGTGCTCGTTGTATATTTTGCTTGTGTGATGTGTGCAGTCCACTGCTAATTCTGGTTCAGTAGTTCTTCTCTGTGCTTTATGTTAACGATATTTCTCTTTATAACTTTTTATCCCTAAAGGGAATAACTACTTCAATGGTAACAGTTACCCACCTGTGACACAACAATTTTGTGCTATTTGCACAAAGATAAAAGTAACTGATTTATATGTCGCAGATATGTTTCTCAGTTTGTTGATATTTTTGAACCATGCAGCTGAGTTGTTAACAAACAACAAGTTATCTGAGCTGGCATGCTTGGCATTGTATCTCATGTATGAGAAAAAGCAAGGAAAGGATTCATTTTGGTACCCCTACATTAAGGAACTTGACCGACATCGAGGAAGGGGGCAACTAGCTGTTGAATCACCACTTCTATGGACTGAAAGTGAACTGGATTACCTTACTGGAAGCCCCTTGAAGGTTAGTGGTTTTACTCTGTTGTATCTCAATTCTCAATATAACATTATTGCTTCTTGATGTTGAAGGATTACTCAATATTCTGTAAGAACATTAATATCCTAACGTAGATGATATGTTTGCAGGATGAAATTGTTGCTAGAGATGAGGCAATAAGGAGAGAGTATAATGAGCTTGACACATTGTGGTTTATGGCAGGTTCACTATTTCAGGTATTCCTTGATCCTCCAAGCATATTTTCTTTCTAGGGTTGGCTATATCGTCAACTGATCCTCTTTCTCACAGTGATTATTGTTTTGCAGCAATATCCTTTTGACATACCTACTGAGGCTTTTCCGTTTGAAATATTCAAGCAGGCTTTTGTTGCAGTACAGTCTTGTGTGGTTCATTTGCAGGTAATGTGTTGTGATGGATTTGTGTTTAAACAAGTATGGTTCTGAAATCTGTTGCTTGTACATTCATTGTATTTCTTCCTTCTTTGTGAAACTCGATGCTTATAATTTGTTCTGCAGTTAGCATGAAGTGTAGAAAAATTTAGTGCTGAAGTGTTTAACATCGCCATATTCATCACTTGTAAAAACCTGGCAATGTTTTTTTTTTTGCCACCAAACGTGCTTCTCTGAATTCTGTAGATTTTGTTCTTTTGCACATATTATATTTAGACTTCCAGATTCTAAAGAATGTGAATATAGGTCATTTAGTTTTGCCCCCAGAAATTATGGGCCAGTGCACAATGACCTGGTGCAGCGGTGCCCATTTGTTTTCAAAATTTATCTGCTTTACTTTTACATATGTCAATATGTGTTGGAAGAATGGAGCCTCGGAAGATGCCTCATCTGTTGTCATTGTATTCAATCATGTAACTAGTGTCTGATAGGAAGAAGTAAGCTGATGCACTGCAAAGGGTAGAACATCCTACATGTGTAGAAAAATTTATAGGACTTTAGACAGCCTTTAACAGAAGAGAGTATTACTATGTTGTCATCTTTTGTGTGAGACCAACAGTGCTTAGTCTGCTGAGTGTTTGGTTGTTGGAGAAGTACTGAAATGCTCCCAATTGACTCAGTTATACTTCTTATTCAAGAGCAGAAAGTTAGTTTAGCTCGAAGGTTCGCGCTAGTTCCCTTGGGGCCGCCACTATTGACTTACAAGAGTAACTGCAAAGCGATGTTGACAGCTGATGGTGATTCTGTTCGATTGGTGGTGGATCGGCCATATAAAGCCGGAGAACCAATAATCATCTGGTACTATGTTTTTCTTTAGTTGCATTATCATTCTTGTCCTTCCTCATCATATTTTGCAATCTGAGATGCTGATCACTTAGTGCAGTTTTTGTGCATTATTTTGGTACATACGTTCAAGAACCTCAAATTATGTAGATTATACAGGTGTGGACCGCAAACAAACTCCAGGCTTGTTCTGAATTATGGTTTTGTTGATGAAGACAATCCCTTTGATCGCATAGCAATTGAGGTAGATAATCTTTATTATGCAGCAATCTTCTTTACTGTGTGGTTGGTGTAACTCTGTTTGAATCACTGTTACAGGCATCTTTAAATACAGAAGATCCTCAATACCAAGACAAGAGAATGGTTGCTCAGAGGAATGGAAAGCTTGCTATCCAAAATTTTAATGTGAGAGCTTTTCCCCCTTCCTTTTGTAGTGAAAATTGTAAATGTTATACGTTCATATGCCTCGTTGAATCAGGTCTATGTAGGTAAAGAGAAACAAACTGTTGCAGAAATGCTGCCTTATTTGAGATTAGGATACATATCAGATCCAGATGAAATGCAGTCTATACTCTCTTCTGAAGGAGATACATGTCCAGTAAGTCTGCCTACTCTTCCTTGATGCTGCTACCTATTTCTTCATTGATTTGGTTGGGTGCTTCTAAAATATGATGGATACATGCACGAAAGCACTTGCCCTGATAATTATTTAACATATTTTCCCTTTTTAGAATTGCGATTAGTACCTGTTTGACTTTTTTTTTTGGGCTTCTGTATGGTCCAATTTCGTGGTTTTTGGGCATAAACCTAGCCATTCAATTTAGATTCAATTGTTGTGGTGGTTCTATATGACTGCAGAACTTTTTATCATCAGCTTATTGATTGAACCTAAAACTAAAAACATGCCACCTATTTGTCTCCTATCATCGCATGTAAATCCATAGGTTGAAGCTAGCTAGATGAACAAGGCCTATATCTTGACAATTCTCTAGTTACACTGAAATGTTAATTTTTGCATGGACTTGTAACAGAAGGCAGAACATGTACCCTTGTTGCATGCAATTTTGAGAATTTGGTTGCATTAGAGATTTTCTTATGGCATTCCATTCCTAGTAAGATATCCCTTGGTGTATGCTCTTTGCTGATGATGTGGTGCTAGTTGACGACAGTAGGGCAGGGGTTAATAGGAAGTTAGAACTATGGAGACACACGTTAGAGTTGAAAGGGTTCAGACTTAGTAGGACTAAGACCGAGTACATGAGGTGCGATTTCAGCGCGACTAGGCATGAGGAGGGAGACGTTAGCCTCGATGGGCAAGTGGTGGCCAAGAAGGATACTTTTCGGTATTTAGGGTCGATGCTACAAAAGGATGGAGACATTGATGAAGATGTTAGGCATAGAATTTCAGCCGGTTGGTTGAAATGACGTCACGCTTTTGGCGTCCTCTGTGACAAAAGGGTGCCTCAGAAGCTGAAAGGTAAGTTCTATAGGACGGCGATTCGTCCGGCAATGTTATACGGTGCTGAGTGTTGGCCTACAAAAAGGCGATATGTCCAGCAATTGAGTGTAGCAGAGATGCATATGTTGCGATGATGTTGTGGGCACACAAGGAGGGATAGAGTCCGGAACGACGATATTCGGGATAGGGTTGGGGTGGCACCAATTGAGGAGAAATCGATTCAACATCGGTTGAGATGGTTTGGACATGTCCAACGGAGGCCTCCTGAGACGCCGGTGCGTAGTGGAGTTCTAAAGAGGGCCGATAATGTAAAGAGCGGTAGAGGTCGACCTAAACTAACTTGGGACGAGTCCGTTAAGAGAGATCTTAAAGAGTGGAATATCTCCAAAGATTTAGCTATGGACAGGAGCGCTTGGAGATTGGCAATCAACGTGCCTGAACCGTGATCTCTTTTTGTCTTATGCCCTTTATGTCCCTTTATGTGTCTCCCTGTTTCTCGTCTCTTTTGGGTTTCATCTCTAGCCTACCCCAACTTGCTTGGGACAAAAGGCTATGTTGTTGTTGTTGTATTCCATTCCTAGTTTCCTATGTTTGGGATCATAGCCAAGTATATTTTCAGTTGTGATCCAACTGAAATTGCTTGTATTTGAGTACCTGCATGCCATTACTTGCTGTAGACATTAGCTTGGGTATAAAACTGCTGATAACCTAGGGTTTGATTTTTTCTTAAAACTACAGAAAGATGTGAAATGTAAATTTCAGCATAGTATTCTAACAGCATGATGTTTTAATCTATGATTTAACATTTTGTTTACATTTGCTGTACTTCTCTAGCTTAGTCCATGTACAGAGCGAGCTGTACTTGATCAACTTATTGGTTACCTGGAATCTCGGTTGGCTGGTTATCCAACAACTTTGGATGAAGATGAAGCTATGGTAATGAGCTTTGTGTTTTTTATGAGTTGTTTCTTGATCACTCTATGAACTTGCTGAATGGTATACCATTGCTTTGGTCATTGCCAGTTGGCAGATGGCAGTTTGGAACCAAAGAAGGAAGTTGCTACTAGGCTTGTAAGGTTAGAGAAGAAGATGCTCCATGCCTGTCTACAGGCCACAAATGAGTTTATAAACGACTTGCCAGACCACACAGTATCACCTTGCCCTGCTCCATATGCCCCTGAACTGAAATGAGGTACCACCGGCGATGATCTACATTTTATCAGTTTGTCAATTATAATGCTGTAGCATGTAATTTGTTCATTTTTCTTGCAGATCGCATGTTGTTTTCTTTTCCCAGATGGTCATACCATTAAGAATGTCCAAATTTGATCAATGTGCATCTCTATATGAAGACCATATATGCTGCAAGGTGGATATAGCATTTGAAAGAATATGCTGCTTGTTTCCTTTAGAGATTACAGATATGTTAATTGCATGCTAGAAGGTAAATGAGGCAGACCGAAGTTGTATTAAATTGTCTCATGCCAAAAAGCAGGCTACATAATACAATTTTACTGTTTATTTATACGAACGCTGCTTATGGTTACAACTTGCGTGTTCCAGGAAATAGCATCTCTGGCTGTTCAAGTTAATAAGGCTATCGTTGGTCTTCAGCGGGATATAGTAATTGTCTCCAACGGGATGTGGTCACCAGTTGTAGTTGGTTGCAATGGACGGAATTGTGCATGTATCTCTTTTGTTAACCTAGTTGGTGTTGTATTTGCCACCTCCATTTGCTGGTAATCATGGGCTGGGAATGCCAATCAACAATCATGATTCATGTACATAATGCTGACTGAGCACCCTTTTTTTTTCCCCAGACATGACTGGTCAAGTGGTCATGGCTGTAGTTATCTTTAGGATTACTTACAAAAGTGAATTCGGTGCAGAACTGGATTCAGTTGGCCATGCTGCCATGCGGCTGGCATTTCGAAAAATCTTTGCCTGAACCCAAGTCAAAAATTCCATTTATATTAGGCTCTGTTTGACTCATGACCCTAAGCTTGCCGTAACGGAACAGCGGCCATGCAGATCAGGCGGACAAAACGTTAGGGCAGGGCTACAGGCAATATTGTCCGGAGTGACTCTGGCGAGATAAACGTTAGTCGTAGTGGGGATCGAGAGAAAGAACTTGGGGACAAGACAACAACAACTTGGGAGAAAGGATTGTGATAAAGTTCAGAGTTGATACAATAGTGTTCATATCCCTACACCCTCATCCTCTCTGCCCCCTATTTATCAGCACATCCTCCGCCTATTGCCAACTCTTTTTTAGAGTGTTTGCTTTGGAGAATCAATCCATTTTTGGACTTGCTAGCGGACGTCCGATCCGATGCGCTAGCGTTGGACGGTGCTCCCACGCTCGCGCTTGACACATCCAGCTCTCTCGTGCCCGCACCCATCCTGCTCCAGAGGCAGTGTGGACCCACACATGCACGGGGACCACCCCGAGCCCACTCCGTTTCACACGCCCGCATGCACGTAGCAGCAGTAGCACCAGCAGGCGTGCGCAGTGACCCATGGCGGCAGGTGACCCACGGTGGCGCACTAGCATCAGCAGCATGTGCTTCCCCGAGATCTACTTTTAAAACATCCAAATGAAACACTTGCAGCAACGTCCGAAGTAGATGAAACACTTGAAACATGCGTGTATAGCCATAGCCACATGTGCAACACCATATCTACTTTTGAAACATCCAAATGAAACATTTGCAACATACGTCTAAAATAGATGAAACACTTGAAACATTCGCTTGAAACATGCATGTATAGCCATTGCAACATGTGCAACACCAAGATCTACATTTGAAACATCCAGATAAAACATTTACAATATACATCTGAAACATTTGAAACATTCCCTTGCAATATGCATATATAGCTATTGTAACATAAGTAACTTCTAGATGAAACACTTGAAAATGTACGTCTGAAACACTTGAAACACGACATCGCTGATGATCACGATCTACCTAGTGGGGAACTGCAGTAGCCTCCTCCTTAGACTCGGCGGCGACAGACTTGGAGGCGGCGCACTCGACATTGGGCTTTGGGACGACGCTGTAGTGCTGGGGAGGACTCTGGTAGGCCTAGGCGTTCGAGTTACCTGATTTTTTTGGGTCGTGTAATTCGAGTAATGAAAACTGCTACCCGATATTAGTCCTAAAAAACACTACCCGTAATTTCGGGTACCCGATAATTCGGGTTCGGGTTCAGGTATTCCCGATATACCCGAATTTACAAAAATGCAGCAAACTACACAAATATTCAGTAGCAATTTATATATATTTTCAGCAGTAATTTATATAGAATTTCAATAGCATTTTGTAGAGAATAATGTATTACCGTCGCTTGTTCAAACAGAGAGAATTATATTCTAATAAAGTGATAAGTTCAAGTGTTCAACTAACAACACATGATAAATACAAAGACAGAGACAAATGTTTGGGTAGTTCGGGTAGTTTGGGTACGGGGGTATTACCTGAAGTACCCAAACTAATTTCGGGTAATCAAAATCGCTATCCAAATTTGGTATCAGGTACCTCGGTTTGGGCAATTCAGGTCCGGGTTCGAGTAATTCGGGTATGGGTAATGGGTATCGGATATTTTGCCTAGGCTTAGACGTTGAGCGCCGCGAGTGTCTGCACAAGGCGATGCGTTGCACATGTGCTGCAACGGCAACCAGATGCTGAGCGGCGGGAGCGGCGCCTCCGCAGCCTTGGCGCTCGCGGTAGCCACCGGGGCGGCGTCAGCAGATCCCTCGGGGGGTCACGGGCCGGCTGCCCTCGGTGGCTGCATTGGGGGAGTCCTTCGCCATGGCTGCGACCTGCGGGAGAGAGTTCGAAGTGGACTCGACAGCGAGTAGAGGTCGCGTGAGTCGAGTGAAGCCAGGCTCTGAACGTTCAGGAGTGGATATTGTTTTTACAAACTTATGGAGTGGAATGTTGAGGGCAAGACGCAGTGGGTCGTTCATGCTGTCGTGGCCCACGACGACGGGAGCGTTCGGATGCTCGGACATCCTAAGCAGAGCATTTAGATGAGGGGATGCATCATGACACCATTCCTTAAATTTTGTTGATGACTTCATTTCTCGTACTACTGCTCTACTAATGATTAGCTTATGAGAAATGAGATGGTGATACATCAATTCATTTCATTCCATAAATCAAACAAAAAAAAATTAAGTAGGATAATTGTCAGTGTTTTGTCACCCGACGAGTGAATTTATATGAATGTCGCGCTGCTCTAGGAAGACGATGGTAACATCTAAAGACACAAAAAATTATACTGGTTCAGGCCGGAGCCCTACGTCCAGTCTTAGAGATAGATCAAGTGTGTGTTCCTCTGTTGAATGCTCTGAAGTTCTTACAATAGGGTATGCAAAAAGAGTGAAAGAGGTACGAAAGTGGAGATGGACTGCCCGAATGAAGTCTCGAGAGTTCGTCCCGTTGGAAGGGCACCCTGACTGCCCTTATATAGAGTCTAGGGCCAGGTCGCATACAAAGAGATAGGTTCTCCCGACCAAGTGATCAGGAGCCTGAGGGAGGGGAAACTAGCTATCTTGGCGTGCAAGGAAGGCCTTCTTGTCTTGGTGTCAGCGTACGTCCAAGCGTGGTTGTCGTCATGGTCTTGTACCCACATCGCGGCATAGGGTGGCTTGGTGCTACAGTGCTAGTCGCGACGACACTGTTGGCACGGTGGTGGTTCGCTAGCTGTCCTATGCAACGTGGTCTCGTTGTGGCCTTCGTCATCGCCTCCTAATCCCTTGGGGGCATCGTACGGGAGTAGGTAGCCGTCCCCGGGTCATTGGCTGTCTTGCTGGTCGTGGTGCGATGACCATGATCCCGAGCTTCAGGGTCGTGGCCTTTGTTGGTTTGGTTTGCCTTGAAAGTCAAGGACGTCGCCGAGATCCCTATCCCATAGTGGATGGGGTCGTACGCCCATCCTATCAGACCGTATTTGGACGGTGGTTCGCCATATTTGTCGTCACCACTCGGCGGTCCTATCTTGCCTGCGGCGTGGCGCAGGGATGGTGCCTGTTCCGAGACTATTGTCTCCTCGGTCCTGGTGGACTGAGCAAGCACGCCTGTGTTTGTTAGAGCACGCGTACTTGGGGTGGAGCTCGACCCCTCCCCATTGCTCCCAGGGGTCGGGACGGAGGAGAGGTCATGTGGTGCGCGCGGCGCGCGGCGACGGGAGAAGGAGGAGGTCATGGCCGACTTCCCTGTGTTTAGCGCTTGGCCCAAGTTCGTGCAGCTTTGATGGGCCGCGGTCGTTGGGCTTGAGCTGGTTTGGCTGTCGTGGGCTGCCCGAGCAACTGACTAATTGATGTTTTGAGATACCCGGGGTATCAGAACCCTGACAATGATGATAGACTTTATCCTACAAACTAAACACCTAACACCTCTATTAGGCCATTTTGCACGCGCCCCCATCTTGGCCCATTGGTCACTTATGCCGATGGTGTAGTAGTAGCTGGAGGAACGGTATTGACGCCCCCCCTTAAACAACTTGCATGTTCTAGAGTAGGCGCCTAGGGAAACAATTATTTTAGACCCTGTTTAGTTCCATTTGCCACGGCAAAAGATTAGCCCCTAAACTTTTGCTGCTGATCCCTGGCAAAAGTTTAGGCTAAAAGTGCAAAATGAGGTGTCCTTCACACCTCTCAATGCTTTTAGCCCAGTTTTGCACCTCTTAAGGTGCAAATGGCAAAACTTTAGCCCCTCCCTTTTGCTCCACCTATTTAAATCCATTTGCTCAAAACATAGGCTAAAAGTGCTGGACAAAAGTTTTGCCAAAGGAAATAGCATGGCCTAGTTGATCTAACTTCTCCCTGGTAGCGAGGGATGCTAGACCACTAGACCAACACCTTGGTGATGGGTGTAGAACCGCTTGAAAGGCAAGTCTACAATAGACGCTTCGGGATCTTAAAAGCAATAACTTTAGAGGGAATGGATGAAGTCACCAGTTGAGTATCGAGGATGACCTTTTTGTTCTGCAACACATGTAAAATAAGATGTGTGGAAGCTGTAGAAGGCAGCTACAACTTATAAGTGACAACATCAATCTTTTTTATATCGATGATAGTTGTAACACCTCTAGGTGTTAAGCATGCATTCACATCCTAAATCATGAGCATTTGCATTTCATACATGATCATCATCACATGCAAATTAAGTTAGAATTTATTTAAACTATGATAATCATGTTTGAGCTCTGAATTGGTAAAAGTCCCAGGTAAAAGTGGTAAAAATTTGTGGAGCTATAACTTTAAATAACTTAGAAATAATTAGCATGATTTTTGGAGCAAGTTTGTATTCAAAATCTTCCCAAATTTTGCTTCTAAAAATATTTCAGAAAATTGAGTTTTCATTTAAAAATTTGACTTTAAATCATCAATTCAAAATCTATTTAGAATTTTGAAAAGTGTCCTAAATGAAAGTTGTAGGGAATTAAATTTTGGCAATTTGTGAAAATGTCTTTTTCATCTTCAAAATTTGAATTTGAACCAAATAATAAAATCTGGAATTTTATTTAGAAAAGAAAATCAATTTCTCAGTTTTACCGGGCCGTCGCCTCCCTTCTGGCCCAACAGCCGAAGCCGGCCTGGCCTGCTCCGCGCCCGCGCCCGCGCTCTCGCGCGCGCGACCCGCCTCCACCTCAGCCCAGCCCAGCCACGCGCCTCCTTCTCCTGCTCGCTCGCCCGCAGCGCTGGCGACCGCGGCAGAGCGCGCCCGCCGCGTGTCGGCCGCATGCCGGCGATGCCCCGTGCGTGGCAGCTGTGGCCCCGCGCTCGCGCACTATCTCCGCCTACTTCTCCTCTGCCCCCTGCTTCCCTCCGCGCTCACGCGCTCACTCTCCACCGCAGCAGCAAGCCGAGCCGGAGCTCCGCCACCGCACACCGCCGCTCGGTCCGCCGACGTTCAGCTCCGCCACCGCAGCGTCATTCGTCGATTGCGTCTGTCTCCCGCTCCGCCTGGACCTCCTCCATCCCGTGCGCACGTTTTCGCCCTCTGCCGCACCACGGTAAGGCCAGGACCGGTTTTTCCTTGGCACGACGGCGCCATGGCCGCCGAGCTTGTGCTTCCGTAGAGGGAGCCGTATTCTCTCCTTTCCCTCCAATTTCTCGCGCTTTCGCATTCGCCTCGGCTCCGCGGACCTCGCGCGCTCCGAACCCACCCTCGCCATGGCCGGGATCGGCGTGTCGTCGGCGAGCCGTGCCACCGTTCCGCCATGTGCGCCGTCGGGGTCACCCGAGAGCTTCTCTGGTGCTCTAAGCTAGCGCAGTGAGTTCGCCTCTCCGCGGGGAAGCCGCTGGTGGTGACCTCACCGCCGGCGAGCTCACCGGCGGCGCGAACAGCGCAGTCAGCGCCTCCCTTTTCTCTGTGTGGCTGACATGTGGGGTCACGGGCCCACCTATCTGCCTCCTTTCGCGCTCGCGTGTGCACTGCACCGGGTGCACCCAGCATTTTCAGCGACTGATGTTAAATGGATTTTTGAAAATGTTTCTATAAATTGTGAAAAAGCTTTCAAAAATCATAACTTGAGTTTTATAACTCCAAAAATGGTAAAACAAATTTTGTAGTGTTTCTCATGAGTAGATCTACAGTTTAAAAATATTGCATGTCAAGATTTAAATACTTTGCTGTAGAGTTTTTATTTAATCACTAAAACTGTTGTTTTCTTGTTAAATATGTAGTAAATCACAGAGAGCTCAGAAAAATATGTTTCCACTTGCTATAATTTTCTTTTGTGATGTACTTTCTAGGAAAAATATATGCCATGCATGTTCTGTGGAAAAATCTTGAGTTGTAGTACAAGTGTTTAATATTGTTAATAATTGTTATTTTTGCTAGAGAGAAAAATATGAATAAAACATGCATGCAATAATTTTTCTATAGTGATTGTTTATTGTGTAGAATGAAGGAAAAATGTTAAATCTGTTGTTTGATACTTTTCATAGTATAAAGTATTTTTATGTTCATTTTTAGGTCCTAGCTTGTTATTTTTGTGTAGGCAATTCTAGTAATCCAAATGCAATGAAATTTTTGTGGTATGCTAGATTAGATGATAGAAAGATACTGTAAGTTTCTTAGATTTTTCTATGCTACTAAAATAGGTATTGCTGTTCAAACTTAGTTGTAATTAGGGTTTTATTTAACCTTGTTAATGCATGACTAGGGAATCGGATTTTGCTTTGGTGTATCTTTGAAGCATTTAATAAAATGTGCTGACTTAGCATGGTAGTAGTAGAAGAGAATGCAGTAGATGACATGTGCTTGTAGTCTGTATTCTTGGATGATGTTGACTACCTTGTAGAAGAAATGTATTCCTACTTTATGAAATAAAGTGAACCTATTTATCTACATTTCATTCATCATGACCATTGCATGTCATTTCCGCAATGCATCTAGACATAAGCACTTATACGATTGCATCATACAGGATCACAGGAAGTAACGCCGGTAGCAGTTCCCGAGGAGCCGGAAGAGCAGCCCGAGGAGCAGGAAGTGCCCGAAGCCGACGAGGAGGTCGGTGAGGATCTTCCCGAGTGCCCAGACCACCGTCCGAGCTCTTTCGAGAGAGGCAAGCCCCGAAGCATTTCTCTCCCCCGGTTTACAAATATTTTATGAATGCTTTACTTTAACTGTTGTATTATGTTTAGGAGTTGTTTGCAACCGTTGCTGCATTTTACCTTGTTTACTCCGTTCTACCCTATCCTTGTCACCCTGTTATCCGCAGTCAAGTAATTGCTTAGCTTGCTTAGACCGGTAGAAGTCGGGTGATTTTCTGTCACCTGCGAGCTATAGGTGTTTACCCGGATCTGCTTGAGAAAAGATGTCGTCAGAAAATAACTAAGTGTTAATGTGAAATTAAGACCTGACGGAAACTTGCAGGGTTTCGTACTGTAGTGTTTTCCGTCTGTGTCGATTAAGGATCGACCGTTGTTGGACCTCGGGTCATGTTGAACGCATGCCTCACATTTAGCTGGCCAGATAAAGTACCTTCCGACCGCGAAGCTGGGAGATTATTCGGGCTGAGTGGATTGCCTGCAACGCACTGTACCGGAGTAGTAGTGGCAGGATACGGGGGCGCGATGATAAGGCCAAAGAGCAGTCGGGCGGCCCCCGGGTACATGTGGTTCCTGGCAAGCTTGCGACTTTACCTGAAAGGTTGACTCGGTGACTAACACCTCACTTTAGCAGATGAATGAGGTTTATGTGAGAAATAAATTACTAGCTGGTTAATAATCGATTTGAATCGTCATCGTTCACTGAATAGTGAGCACTTGACTTGAGCTACTTCATCGTAGTAATATTGATGGAACACTTGGACAGTTATATGAAATATGACATAATAGAAGTTGTTAGTGATCATTGGGTATCATTACCTGTTTAATTACATGTTACTCTAGTACAGGTGCAAATGTAGTTGACAGGTTAATAAAAATTTAACTTGATGCAAAGCTTTTGTAAAGATTCTCTAAATACTAAAAATGCCTTTTTGCAAATGAGTCAGCTACCCCAACAGAAAGTCTGTCATGATTCCTTGGTGTCTTTTATTTTTGGTTCTGTCGGGTAAGTCTAGCTGAGTACCTTCTCGTACTCAGGGCTTTGTTCCCACTTGTTACAGATGGGCAGATGTATTACAGCTATTGTATCAACTGCCTTTATCCTGCAAGGGGAGAAGCTTAGGACCATGGGCAATGGTCATTCACTACATCTCGTCTGATGCTTTTGATGGAAGATGATCCTGAACTGGCACTGTATTTTGAACTCTGTGTGCGTGTGTGATTTGAACTAAATGCTTCCGCTACTTTCTTTCGAAACTGGTTTGTAATAACTATGTTTAAACTCCGATGTATTTGTGTCACGAACTTTTATGTAACTTGTGATGGTGACCGCTGAACTTATTACGATCTTGGCTGGTATGTAAGTTGGTTTGAAATCCGTCGTGATGATTTGTTCCCACTTGTTGCAGATGAGCAGATGTATTACGGCTACTGTATCAACTGCCTTTATCCTGCAAGGGGAGAAGCTTAGGACTACGGGCAATGGTCATTCACTATATCTCGTCTGATGCTTTTGATGGAAGATGATCCTGAACTGGCACTGTATTTTGAACTCTATGTGCGTGTGTGATTTGAACTAAATGCTTCCGCTACTTTCTTTCGAAACTGGCTTGTAATAACTATGTTTAAACTCCAATGTATTTGTACCGCGAACTTTTATGTAACTTGTGATGGTGACTGCTGAACTTATTACGATCTTGGCTGGTATGTAAGTTGGTTTGAAATCCGTCATGACTACCGGGTTATACGGGCTTAAGTTTGCTAAATCGTCTGCTCGGTGGATGATTTTCTTACTTAATTTCGTATAATTGGTCGGTTCTGTTACAGCTGGTATCAGAGTATGGTTTAGCGTGTTTACTATTCACAAGTGTATTTAAAACAAAAATGTGTTAGAAAAACGTGATTTACAAACTAAGAGTGTGCCAATGGTCATATCCTTTATGCCCAGTAAGGACTCTAGGTGGCTTAATTAAGTACTGACTTGGGGATTCTTGCACCATATTTCTCTTTCGTTGCTCATACGGCGTGCTATTGTATGAGTGCCACTTAATTGAGTGGTAATGTATAGATCAGTTGCCTCTACGCCTCGGTAAGTGTGAGATATAAGAGCATGATCGGATACACCACCGATCTAGGGAGAGTGCTTATATGATACTGGAGTACTTACATGTTTTACGCATGTTTTTACAACAGTGTCGTATGTGTGGTTGTTCCGTCCGTTGAGGCGATACCGTCAATAGGACGATGTTTTGGGTGGTTACTATAGTTGTACGCGTATCTGGGGATTCGTGTAGAGCGTGTAGATAGATTTACTGCTTTCATACATGCATAGGGTTTTGGGCTGAAATGAATTTTCTGCAGATTTCACGGACTACCGGGTTATACGGGCTTAAGTTTGCTAAATCGTCTGCTCGGTGGATGATTTTCTTACTTAATCTCGTATAATTGGTCGGTTCTGTTACAATAGTATAAGGACCTGTAAGGTCCAAATGGCTAGAGGGGGGTGAATAGCCTATTTAAAAATCTACAAGCTTCACTAAACAATCACGTTAGTATAAAAGATGGCTAAGCTAATTCTAGCACTACCTCAACTACACTATGCAAGCCACCTATATAATTCTAGAGAAGCAAGGCTATGATCTCTAATACACACCAACAAGACTAAGTCACTAAGCTACTTACTCCTATATGATAAAAGCTACACTAAGATTAGTACAAGAAAGTAAAGAGCAAGTGAATTGATTCTTATACCAACGATGTAGAGAAGTAATACACTCGAAGAATCAATCACAATGATTAACCACAAGAGAAATCCTCGGCAAAGAGATAACACAAGATTTTTACCGAGGTTCACTTGCTTCCCGGCAAGCTACTCCTCATTGTGACGATACACCCACTTGTCGGTTCGCGAGCTAATCGACTATCAAGAGTCGAGCCCTCGGCGGGCGCTGCATAACCGCACACAAGATGGGGATCCTCTAAGCCACGAGCTCCACTAGAGTATCCAATTTGTGAACTCCCGCGGGGAAGGATCAAGAACCCCTTACAACACTTGGTGAGGGCTTCAACAATCTCCAATTATGAGCTCAATCACCTCCGCTGCTCCAAGCCGTCTACCGTGTCGGGAAACACGAAAGAGTAACAAGAAATCCATAGCAACTCAAAGATCAAGTGCCTCTAGAATGCAACTCTCAAGTAATGCACTTGAATCTCACTCAAGATGTGCAACTAAGCAAAGAGATGAATGGAGGGGTTGTTCTCTAGCTCAAACGATGTCTCTAGGTCTCAAAATGTGCAAGAGTTGCCCTCAAACCCTGGACATCTTCTATTAATAGCGAAGGGGTACGTAGCTAGCCGTTACCAGACGACGCAGTTAAAAACGAGCTAACCGGACGCTCCGGTCAGGGTGACCAGACGCGTCCGGTCACTACAGGACAATCATGAACAGTGCACGTCAGAAGTTACCGTTGCCGAGACCGGACGCGTTCTAGCGTTTGACCGGACGCGCTGCACCTGGCGTTCGGTCGGAGTCCAGTAAGCTCCCGCCACGACCGGACGCGTCCGATCGCACGTGACCAGACGCGCCGCGCGTCCGGTCGGCTCTATGACCGGCTCTACTCCTCTGGGTGCCTGACTAGACGCTTCGGTTCCGTGAGGGACCAGACGCACCGGTTGCAAACCCTAGCACCTGCGCGCCTGACTGCTACGAAGAACTGATCGGACGCGTCCGGTCAAACCGTGACCGCGTCCGGCGCAGCGTCCGGTCGCCCTGGTGGCCTCTGTTCGCCTCCGTTTCTTTTCTGACTTCTGGCGCAGTAGAAAATAGGCGTTTCACTTCCCCAAAAAGCACCGAATCCCGCCTCGCAAGCTCGGCGGGAGGGAGAGAGGAACCAAAACACCTCTCTACCACTTAAACTTCACCGCCTTCGTAAATGTGCTAACACCACCAAGTGTAAATCACCATGTGCATGTGTGTTAGCATTTTCACAGTCATTTTCAAGGCGTTATCTTAGCTCTCAACTAGATCCTAATGCATATGCTCAAGATATTGATCTAGTGGCACTTGATTCCAGAGCTAACCGTGATTGCCCCTCTTGATAGTCGGCTATGTATCCTAAATCCGGTCAATCACTTCTCTACTCATCTTAGACCGGTAAAAGGAAAACCCTATGGTTATACCTTTACCTTGCGCTCTTAGATCTTTTTCCTCCACTTGATCATCAAGCCCATCATTTTATGTGCATCTTCACCATGATCATCATTTCATGTCCATGCACCATCTCTTTGTGATCTTGTGGCCACCACTCCTTGCCACATACACCTTAATCACATGTGTTACTTATGCCTAACTCAAAACACTTAACGCATGGCATTAGAAACTTGGTGTCATTCATTACCAAAACCAAACTTGGGCTTTCAGGACCCAAGAACTTGAAGGCAAGCTTTTGATGGGCACGAAATGATGCTTGAACGTAGGGCTACAACTTCAAGTAAACAGAGTCACAACTCACAAATAATTAAATAACGTTCCAAGCGATATTTGTCAACTTGAGTTTTCATACGTATGCTAGCCCTATGCCAAATGTTGTTGAATGAGCTGAGTAATGAGATCCTTTTGTTGGAGCCACTTGGACATTTCAACAACCGTGACTGCATTGGTCGCTTCCAACCTAAAATAGTTGTAGCCATACAATGCCTCAAAAGGTGTGGTGTCCAATTTAGAATGGAAACTAGTATTACACCAATACTCAAGCAAGGATAACTGATGAGTATTAAATATAGGGGTAGATTAAATCCCCGGATTAGTCTCATGATAGTCCGATTAACCCCCTGACAAATTCTCCTAATCAGTTAGGAGCTCAACGGCTACACCCTTCATGTGCATTTGGCCATTTGCGCGTATACTCCAATCCAATAGTGAATGTATTGATGGGCCTCAGAAGACTCACCACAGGACAAAGACCTTAGCGCTTGGGAATGAGCCAAGATGTCAAGTCCTCGCTTGAGCGACCCTTGCCTGGGGGCTCGGCTAGGCTAGAGTGGCTCCTGACCTTGTGAGATGGTGGCCGACCAAGGGCCACAGCGTGCGCCTTGGCCTTGGCTAGGTTATGCTTCCCATCTAGACCGACTCTGAGAGTATACCTATAGCATTTGTCATGCATTCAAAGCTTGACACACGGGCAGAGTTGTAGGGCGCCAGGCTCTTCCTTGGTTCTGTTCTCTCACTTCCACGAGGTCGTGTCGGCCACTCCTAGCACACGGTCACACCCGAGGTGTGATGCAATGCGATAAGGATCACCGTGCACCCGTTGCATGAACGAGCCTAGGCCCACATAGCAGCCTCACCTTGCATGTGACCTGGGCCCACATGGTAGCCTCACCCTGCATGCGGTCGGTTGCAACAAGCTAGGATATCAAGAGCCATCGGTCTTAGTATGCTGATAGATAGCACAACTAGAGATGAAAGCATGCACTATATATTGTCTTCATAGCTTTCCAAGCAAAAAACTAAATTTAGACCTCGATAAGTAACAGAAATACTTGAGTGACTCACCACTGGAGAAAGCGTGCAAAGCTAGAAGGATTTGCTGCTGAAAGTATATAGCACAATAGACCACTTCGAAATGTGAAAGGAGGCGGGGAGAAGAGGGCCGGGATTAGAAGAAGCCCACAGTCGCCCAGCCCACCACCGTCCTGATCCTTGCCAAGCAGCCCGAGCATCAATCACCGCCACACAGCGCCTCCAGCAGCCCCCATTACGAACTTCCACCATCACCACGCCGGATCCAGCAGGGGAGCGCTGGCCCCGACCAAGAAGACCAAGGCCGACCGCCACCGCCACATCCGTTCCCGGCCCTAACAGGCCCGAAGGGCATTGCAGACCGAGCCACCGCCCCCGACACGGGTGGAGGTCGGAGAGCACCACCACTGATCTGTGGACAGATCCGAGCGGGGGCCTCTGGTGCTGATCCCGATGCCCAGGGCTAGAGCTGCCTCCAACACCATGGGCCCGACCAGAGCCAGCCCAGACGTGGACTGAGAGGGCCGACCACCACGGGCTCTGCCAGATCGAGCTGCAGAGCCGCCGGATCCGGCAAAGGAGCACGCCCACATGGCCGCCGAGCTTGCAGCCACCGTCGCCACCGCCGTGTGCGTCACCCAGCATCCTCCCACGCGCGCCCTGCCACCGCACCCACAGATTCGGCCCTAGGGCCACTGGATCCATGCGAGGGAGCCCCCCGGGCCGCAGCAGCCGCCGCAGTGACCTTGCCGCGCTCCATGTGGCCGAACGCGAGCACAACACGAAGATCTAGCCCGCCCACACCGGCGCTGACAGCGCCACCCGCTGGCTTCCCTGAGACGGTGCTGAAACCACTGAATAACTCCATGGGAGGGAGGAAGGGAGGAGGGCCAGCCGCCGCCTTCCTTGCCGTCCACCGGACCTCCGGCGTCAGGCTCCGGCGGTAGCCAGGTCGAGGAGGTGCTCGGGAAGGACCCTGTAGCGGCGGCGGTGAGGGTGCCGCCCGAGTCGCCCTCAGGAGGGCGACGCGGGGGCCTTTGCCCAAAAAGTGCTTCGCCTCGGCCTTCCCCTTGCTCAGGCTGGTTCATAGGGTCAGGCTACCTCTGTGGGACTTCGGCGGCGACTGGTATGGAGGAGGCATGAGGTCGGGGCGAAAGCTTAGACGACGGCGTCTGCGGATGTCTTGCCCTCCTTGGAGGCGTCTTTTACTACCTCTCCTATCATGATGGATTTCGCGGGTGAAAACCTTCCCTCGTCGGGCTAGCTTGTCGACGCAATTGGCGTTGTTTCCTTCTTGAAGGCTTTGCTAGGCGATCCAACTTCCGCTGTGGACTCTTACCTCCTGTTATGGCACTTCCCCTACGGGGATGGTGCTCGTTGCTCCCAGGGGTGATGTTGCTCGGTCCTCCAAGTTGTCTTCTCTAGTTGAGGTGTCTTAGTTGGTTTTTTCCTTCTTCAGCTAAGTTGTTTTAGTTGGGTAGATTTCAACCATGCTGCAAGTGGTGGCGTGAGTTCTGATAGTTATTCCAAAGTTGTACAGGATGAGTAGGGTACTCTCCTCAGTTGTATGATTTTTCTGGCTCAGTTTTCATTCAAAAAACTGGGTTGACACTTGCCTTTTTTCTTTCTTCGTCTAATAGAAATCGCGGCAAAACTTTTGCCGTCCTTTCTAAAAAAATGTGAAAGGAGAAACTATTGTAGCATCAATCATCAACTTATCAATTATGTCATGAGCATGAGGATCCTGTAAATAGCCCCACTCGATTAAGCCACTCATGAGCACAAGTGGACATTGCATTACATTGAACATAAGAATGAGGTTACCTAGACAAGGCATTGGCCACACTATTATCCACACCATTCATGTAAATGATTTTATACTGCAATCCTAGCAACAACTTGGTGAAAATAAGTTGCTGCTAGTGTCCATTCTTAATTATACATATTTGAAGTCATGTTTTATCAGTTGTTCTCCATAGTTTGTATTATCTTGAAGGCTCTAATCCCTGCATGCACAAATTCAACTCTATTTTTCCGAAAGATTGCACAAATTCAATCTAGTTTGATGTGTTTTATGGCCACCGTTAATCATCATTTACAAAGGTTGTCGAGCTGTTCGTTTCTGGAAATTGATCAACGAAGACAGACATCTTAAGGTGCCATTCTCTGATAATCGATTTTTTGAAGCGGTCACTTAAGATTGCCGGCATCTACATATGATTTTCAGATGCGGGCATTTTCCTAGAGGCTGTCTGACCATTTAAGGCATTGTTTGGATACCCATGTATCCATATCAATCTATGTGTATTGGAGTGGTTGATATGGAATTTAGTTTAAATTCCACACTAAAACATTTCAACACACATGGATTGAGGTCAATACATAAAGGCGGTCTCTAGATGTACCCACCTCTGTTAATCAGAGAGGTTGTCTTGTAAATTTGTGTTTTTTTATATTAGTAGTGTCGTCCATCTAGTCTTGGCCATTACGAATGTTAGTGCATGTTCCTGCCTAGACGGGTATTGATGTTTAGCATGAAAGTCGAAATTCGCTATAAAAAATGAGTCAAAGTTCACTGCTGGCCAGTCTGGTCTAAGGTAACGTCAACGTCAAATAGGTTTGAGTGATCGCTGGACCTGACCAACGGCGTGAAAAGACCGGCCGGCATTATTAACAGACAGCCATTATACGTACGTCCGGCCGGCTCCCACCTGAACACCTGATCGTGCATTTCACATGTCACCGCCTTCAGGTCCTGCTCATGTGCAGGCTAACAGCGCCCAACCAGACGGACGTGTTGTACCGTATGCCAAGCGGTTTTCTTTTCTTATAAGCGACAAGAATGCACGGCTGTACACACAAAAACGACAGCAGGGAATAGCAACGTACACAGACACCGTGCTAGCTAGTTCAACGAAGCTGCCGCCTGCATGCCTCAAGTCAGCATCTCCTCTGCGATCCTCCGCTACTACGTCCCCCGTGCAGCCGCCAGTGCGCGGGCACGGTTTGGTCCTTGCCATTCGATCGAGCTGCCCCCCGACGTACACGCAGCACATCACATGGTTCACGCACGCACGCATGTAGGTGTGTGACGTGTCGTTTGAATTACTTGTGCCGCCTGGAGCTCGAACCGGCTTTGCTGCTGTGTTGGTGGTCGTCCTCGTCCAAGACGCCCAACTCGGCGGTGGAGAGGTCGTTGGCGAACGCCATTCGCCGGAACAGCTCGATGTCCGCCGAGTACCGGCCCGAGTCGTACGCCATGCTCTGCCCGAGCTTCACGCCGTTGGTCAGGTCCGACGAGCACTCGTCCACGTCCAGCGATCGCCACACCTTCCGATCGATTAGAGGAGACAGCAGAGCTAGTTAGTTCCTTCCATCATCCTCGGTCTCTTGCATTGGTGGCAGTACGTGTTTTGCTCGTTATTACCTGCACCATCCTGGGTCTCTTGGCGGCGGAGTGGCGCACGCACGCGGCGGCCGCCTCCACCATCCTCCGCATCTCGGTCTTGGAGAACCTGCACTCCAGCGCAGGGTCGGCGACCTCTCGGAAGTCGTCCGTCTCCAAGGCGTCCACGAGGAGAAGCCGAGCCTGCATGGGTCCGGCCAGTCAGCGATCGACCCTGTAGGTTGTTGTAGTTAGTAGCGCGATGATACAAAGGAGGAGGATTCGCGTACCCATTCAACCAGGCTCTCTTCTCCCAGCGGTTGAGATGCGTCCACGGGCTTCCGCCCGGTGATGAGCTCCAGGAGCACCACCCCGAAGGAGAACACGTCGGATCTGTCGGTCAGCTTCCCGCTCTGTGCGTACTCGGGCGCCATGTACCTGTGGATCGAGCAATGCGACTGGTATTCGGAGACGCAGACGACCCCCTCCAAAACTTGCTGAATTTTGACAGATATATAGGCTGTGGCCTTGTTTAGGTCCTTGTTTAGTTCCCAATTCCATCCCCAAATTTTACTATGCAAAAAGGAGATTCCTCATCACATCAAAATGTCGGCAAATACATGAAGTACTAAATGTAGATGAAATAAAAAATTAATTGCACAGTTTTGTTATACTTTGCGAGACGAACATTTTGAGTCTAATTAATCAATTTTTAGACAATTTTTTTGCACTAAAAAATAAAAGGTGCTACAGTGCCCCCGACACGGGCACTGTGCCCGAATCGGGGCACCCAAGTCCGGATCTAAACACGGGCTAGATACCAAATTTACCTCCTAAATTTCACTATGCAAAAAGAAGATTCCCATCACATTAAAATGTCGGCACATGCATGAAGTATAAAATGGAGATGAAATCAAAAACTAATTGCACAATTTTGTTGTACTTTGCGAGACGAACGTTTTAAGCCTAATTAGTCAATTTTTAGACAATTATTACCAAATAAAAACAAAATGCTACAGTGTTGCACAGTGCTCCACAGTGTTTCGGCAAACGCCGAATCGGCGGAACTAAACACGGCCTGTACTCTGAACACTGCTTACCCGAACGTGCCCATCACGCGCGTCGAGATATGAGTCAGCGAGTCGTTTGTCAGTTTAGCAAGGCCGAAATCTGCAACCTGTTCCCCAGATAAATCGTCAGTAGTTCAGTACAGAATCAAGCGTTTGGATGTGCATTAGTATATCCTGTGCTGCAAATTGACCTTGGCCTCGAAGGCGTCGTCCAGGAGAATGTTGGCCGACTTGATGTCCCTGTGTATGATCCTAGGATGGCCTGCGTGTGCAAGTAGAGGCAGCTCTTAGCCGGACTGACAAGCAAGTGCAAGCTAGCTACCCAGGACGGACAGGAACTGGAGCTGGAGCATCGCACGATGAGCGCTGTACGTCCTCACTTACAGTCTTCGTGGAGGTACGTCAACCCACGCGCGGCTCCGATCGCAATCTTCATCCGCCTCGACCAATCCATAACGGGTAGCCCTTTTCCTGCAGCTTAATGCATACATATTCACACATTCATGCTCAATGCAAGAGGAAGCTGAATGCATGCATGTGAATGATGTGCTCACTCACCGTGCAGGTGATGCTCGAGCGTGTTGTTGGCCACGAACTCGTAGACGAGGAGGCGCTGGTTCTCGGTGACGCAGTAGCCGACGAGCGTGACGAGGTGGCGGTGGTGGATGCGGCTGATGATGTCCACCTCCGCGCGGAACTCCTTCTCCCCCTGGCCGCTGCCCACCTTGAGCTGCTTCACCGCCACGCGCCGCCCGTCGCCCAGCGCGCCCATGTACACCTTCCCGAACCCGCCCTCGCCGATCACGTTCGCCGCCGAGAACCCGCCCGTGATGCCCACCAGCTCGTCGTACGTGAACCACGACTTGCTCCCCGACAGGTCGTACGAGTTCGTCCCGCTCGGCGACGGCGCGGGGGGGCCGCCGTTCGACGGCTGGTACACGTCCGGCGAAACCGCGGCTGCACATCCATGACAAAAGCGCAGTGTTACATACTGCATGCGTGGTGGCAGCAAGAGCAAAGCAAACAGGACGTTCCGAGGCGGGGCGGGCACTGACGTTCGTGCCTGCGCGAGGGCGACGGTTGCGCGTGCCGCTTCCTCTTCCCGCGGTTGCTGTTGACGCACACCATTATCAACAGCGAGGTCAGTGCCAGGAGGAGCCCGGCGACGGAGATCCCGATGATGATCGCCTCGTTCTTCATGTTGCTGCTGCCCGAGCCGCCACCCGCGGGGGGACTCAGTGGCGGGGCGGTAGCGGGGGGGCCAGGCGGGCCCCTCCACCTGCCGCCTGCAGGTGGGGCGGAGGCACCCGGCATGATCACCGTCACCGCCATCGGAGGAGGCAGCATCTGCGTGGGCGAGGACGGTGTCCCCGGCGCCGGAGGTGGCTGACGACCGGTGGTGTCCGGGGGCGTCGATGGTGTCTCGAGCGGTGGCGGCTGTGCTTTTGATCCGGAGCCTGAGCCTGACGTCGCATTTGGGGGAGGTGAGGCTGCTCCGGGCGACTTCTCTGACGACGAGGGTGGCGGCGACTTGGCCGATTCCTGTTCCGGAGGCGACTGCTGCGACGTCGACGATGGTGGCGTGGATGACGCGGGCGGCGGCGGCGAAGAACGCGGAGGTGGCGACGGGGGCGGCGTCGACGGGGAAGGAGGAGGAGGGGACTTGCTTGCTGGCGGCGGCGAGGCCGGCGGAGGAGGGGACGCCGTCGGCGACTTCTCCGGAGGAGGCGGGGTCGCTGGTGCCGGAGGAGGCGGGGACTGCTTCGACGGTGGTGGCGGCGGCGGTGTCGGCGGCGGAGGAGACGACGAGGAAGCCTTCGGCGGGGGTGGCGGGGGAGACGACGAGGAAGCCTTCGGCGGTGGTGCCCGTGCCTTCGGCCCTGGCGGCCCTCCCGCGGGGGATGAGGCCAGATGCTCGGTTGACGCCATGAGGGCGCGCGGCATCACAGGGCCGCCGCGCGCTCGGCGGTGTCGTCGTCGTTCCGGGAGAGTGTCTAGGAGCCGCTGAGCCGGAATAATGGCATCTCAAGCGCGCACCGATCGGCAGGTGGGGAGGGCCGGAGGGGGCAGCGGCCGGGTTCCGCCTCTCACATAGGCATGGGGTAAACGTCCGTCCGTCCGGCACTCCGGCGGCAGGGCAGGCCCCCGAGCTAGCAGGCAGCGTGGGTGGAGGCACGGAATGCGCCTCGCCTTGGCGACAAGACGGCCGCGGCGTAATGTGCTCGTGCCCTTTTCGGATTCCCTCCGTAATTTTTCTTTTCTTTTTCTCGCTGTTTTTCCTTGCCTTGCTTTTCTTGGATGGGTGGAGGTGGTGGCGGAACAGAGCAGCTGCGGGGAGCATCGAGAAATCTGGGCGGCCGCAGGAGGAAACCGGCGCTAACTTGAATGTGTTTGAGCTCCTGATGATGACGAAGCAACGCGTTGGCAGTGATTGACAGATCACTTGGCTGTTCACCTGTCTGCAAGATTGATACACATGCTAAATTTAGCTTCGTGCAGGTGCCGGCGCTGCATATGATCTGAGGATTGAGATTTATCATATTGCAATGGGTTATATACATGTCAATACAGGTATTAGCGAAAACTACTGAGGATCCAGCAGCGTTGCCCGCAGGTCAAGACCATAAGTTGATCGGAAATGCTTAGGCTCGGGCGTCCTCGTCCAGACGCCTCTGTTGGTGGGCCGCGACGTCAACCTGAACCAACATGTTCCACTACGTTTGGTTAACCAATCCACTCTAGAAACAAGGCCAAACCATACTTTCCACTCATCGAGTTCTCCTCGCCGCCGCGGCATGGTCCACGACAACCCGTCCGGCGCGACATTCTTCACTGTGCCCGGCCACCCACCCGCCTTCATCCTTCCTCCCCACCACACTTGAGCACCGCACGCTTTGTCCCTCTCTGGTTGCAGCTCGTGCTAGGAGCGGCGACCAATCGGCCTTCCCCTCTCTTTCTCCATGGCATCCGGTCCGCTGCCTCCCTTGGCGACGGTCTCCAGCAGAGATGCGTACGAGATCGGGTAGGGACGACTCCCCCAGCAGCGGCTACGATGATGGTGGCCAGGACGCAGATTTCCGGAATCGGTCATTCCCCCGCTCTGTGTTGCGTCATACGAAAGAAGAAGAGTGAAAACAACTGTTGCAAGAGTATGTTTCAAGTGTTTGGTATGTTGCAAGTGTTGTATATCGATGTTGCAAAAGTAGATCGGGATGTTGCACATGTTGTAATGGCCATTCACGTATGCTTCAAGTGTACGTTTCAAATGTTTCATCGGTTCCAGACATATATTGCAAGTGTTTTTATCTGGATGTTGCAAAACAAGATCTGAATGTTGCATATACATGCATGTTGCAAGCATATGTTTCAAGTGTTTTTAGGTTTTCATACATATGTTTGCAAGTGTTTCATCTGGATGCTGCATATGTTTGCAATGTTTTTTCAAATGTTTTAAGGCGTTTTTGCAAGTGTTTCATACGCTTGTTTTAAGTATTTCATCTCTATTCTTTTGTATGTTGCAATTGTTGCAGCTGGATGTTTCAAAAATAGGCGGATGTTGCACATGGGATTCGCTTGGGAAGCTGCTGGCGGCACAAGCGACGTCCAGAGCGACACGAGCCCACTACTGGTGCACTCGCTCGCGAGCTCGACGCACTAGGTGCTTGCTCGCTCCCTGTGCGGGCACCGTCCGGACGCTAACGGTCGGATCGGATGTCCGGGCACTGGCAAGTCCATAAATTGATCCTATCTTTGGTGACAATAAACGTAAGCTATGATTACCCAATCAAGAACTGACATTTGACAAGATTAATTCCCTCTCTACTTGAAATAGTAGTACCAGCACAAATCCTGCTGAGATGTCTTGTGGCCCGGCCTAATGAAGCGCAACAAGTGAGGTTGTCAATTGAAAAAAAAATCACCTGGACCAGTATTATCTATGTTTTTCTTTAGAACCGGGCCAGTATCAAAGTGAACATGCTAAGTTGTGCTGCTGTAGTCATGACGGCCCATGATATTTTCAGGAGTTGCTTAATCCTTCTTCAAATCGAGCTCATGCTCTTTTTTAAAAAAGAAATGGACGAGAACTTCCTGCCTCTGCGTGTCCGCACACAGCGATTACAACATTACATAGTTGCGAAGATATTGTTGATGAACCAAGGGAACAAGAGATGCAGAAATCTTGTATGATAAGTCTATTATTAAATTTCCATCCGTGGAATCTCTAATGTCCTGCTCGCTAACTGGAAAGATTCCTTTGTTTCATCATCACGCTGCAGCAGTGTCCAAAACCGCAGCGAGTATGTTTCCCTGAAAATAGCCTGCATAAAATATGTATATTTGCAATTTTCAAAGATTAGATCATTACGACATCTCTAAATTGCCCAGCATAATGTGGCTACCCCAACCATAATATATTTATTCTCTTTTAAATCAAAATTTGATAACCAACTCCCTAACATGTGGGATACAGAGCTGGGAGGGGTTAAACCAGAAGCTATGTGGACAGTCTTGCAGATTGTCTTGCAATGATGACGACCAAAGAAAAGATGTTTAATAGTTTCGTTACCGTTACAGAAACAGCACTTTTGGTTGCCTTTCAAATTCTTTAGTTAGGTTATCCTTTGTTAAAATTATCCCCTGCTTGATACACTAAAGAAAAATCTTGATTTTTAGAGGAATTTTTAACTTCCAAATCAATTTATGAGTGAAAGACATATTCTGATTCATCATGTGAAGATACACATAGCGGGCTGTAAAAATGGCCACTTTTTGAAATATCCAAATAAATAGATCTCTCTCATCAGTTAAATTGATATGAGTGATCTTAGCTACTAAGTCTTCCTATTCATCTAGTTTATTCCCCGCCAGATCTCTTTGGAATGAAATATTCAGGGGCGGTGTTGATCTCATAACATTGGCTACTGTATCATGCGGACAATTTGCAATATTGGCCCTGTTCATCTGGCTTATAATCCGTCTTATTCAGCTTGTTTTTTCAGCCGGAACAGTATTTTTATCTCACAAAAAAATCAGCCAACAGTGTTTTTCAGCCGGCTTATAATTCCAGCCGAACGGGGCCATTATAGTGTGGGATAAAGGTGTTTGAATTGAATGGGCGGTTGCCCCATGTATCTTCCCAAAATCTCATTTGTCGTCTATTATTAATTTTGAAGAAACCACAAGCCAAAACATCATCTTTTTATTTTCTTTAGACCATTCCAGAAATGAGAGTTATGGGTTTTTGGCTTGGATTACCCAATCGTGAACTGACGTTTGACAAGAGTAATTCCCTCTCTACTTGAAATAGTTGCACAAATCCTGCTGGAGATGGCTTGTGGCCCAACCGAATGAAGCACAAGAAGTCTAGGAGTTTTTTTAAGTCAATTAAAAAAATCACCTGGGCCAGTATCTATGTTCTTCTTTAGAATCATGCCAGTCAAAGTGAACATGCTAAGATGGGCTGCTTTAGTCATGACGGCCCATGACATTTTCAGGAGTTGATCCTTCTTCAAACCGAGATCATGCGATTATATTATATAACTTTTTAAAGCCCCGCGCAAAAAGGAAAGGGAAATAGTAGCTAGGAATAATGCTGAGTTTAGGTACTCGCAAGTGGAACATTTGATCTACTATAAATTTTGAGAAATCATGCAAGGTACTGTATAAATCATAGTAATCTGTAGATACTCGTGCGACCTTTCTCTTTTCCTTGGGACCATCATCGATTCCTCATGCAGGTTTGAAATATTTCCAAAATTCCATGGAAGAAATATGCCAATTGTGCGAAGTTCCAGTATATTAATTAAAATCCATGTCGTGGTCGTACCTGGGATGCCTATGATAAATCTATTTTGCCATCATCTTACATACTCACGTGTTCTCAGCAACATTCATGTGGTTTGCCTTTTGTTTCAACGGTGCTAATCAATCTAGAATGTCACCCCTCCTTTTTCATGTTAAAAAAATAGAAGTCTCTAATTCCAAACGTCAATAGAAAAACACGAAGACACCATGTCACCGGTAGCAGATCAACGTCACCCTGTATAATCCATTGGGATTATATATATTGAGAAAGAGTAAAACCACTGCGGGCCCTGAACTTGGAAGGTCTAGGACATGGGGGCGTTCGGCTGGAATTATAAGCCGGCTGAAAAACACTGTTGATTGTTTTTTTGGTGAGAGAAAAATACTGTTCCGGCTAATAAAACAAGCCGAAAAAGACGGATTATAAGCCAGATGAACAGGGTCATGGCGACTGGACACTGGACTTTCGAACTTTTTAGAGCAAAGTCACGGTGGGTCTTGGCCCAAATATGATTTTTAAATTTCAAAAAAGAGAATCAATAACAAAATATTGTAATTTTCATCATCGGATTTTATGAAAGCTCCTCTTAGATTCGAAACCCTTTTTTCATTTGGCAAAAGCATTTGACATTTGTTTTAGAAAAATAATGTCATGGCATTTGCTTGCACCTCTCCACTACTGCTCAAGCTTAGCTGGCGCCCACCAACAGAAGCCGCAAAGCTGAAGGACCTCGAGACCGGCAACGGCAAGTCGGCAACCCTCCCACGGCAGAAGCTTCGTCGTGCTGCTGCTTGTGCTTGGTCTCCAAGCCGGTCCGGTCTCCCGTTGTCTTCATCTAGAAGGAACACAGTGCGTTGCTTGGAGTTGGAGTGCTTGAGGATCAAGAGCAGTCATGGAGGAACGAGGGAGGCACATGCGGGACCCGTCAGTTAGTCAATGCCCGCCTGCTTATCCACTCTGTTGACCCGCTTGATGAGGATTTTGTCTGATCTGTCCAAGCTTTCCTTCCTCCTGCCCTGAAGCTGCAGGTCAACCCACAGGCTTGCCATGGTTGATAGGAAAAGAGGTTGTCTAGCCTGTTTGGACGGATCGGTAGGTAGAGATGCAACTGAAACTCTCTAGTTTTTTTCCTTTCTCAGAGCATCTCCAAGATTATTCTATTTTTTTCCTAATAACATGTAGTTTCGCAACTCTTAAAAAGGTATCGGTAAGAAAAAAAAGGAGGTCATCTCCGAGAGTTTCTAATAATCCACTCCTAAAACACAAAAGACAATTTTACATCAGGATACATCAGGAATCCTATACTATTTCTAAATTATCATAACTAATTTTATATATTCTTTCTCTTTCGTACATTTGCATCAGGAACCCTTTCCTACTTCTTATTCTTTCCCACACCCTTCCACCTTTAGATTGACCGTTATGCGTAACAGGGGAGGATTTCTCAAGTGAGTAAATTTTAAGAGCATGAATTAGAAGTTATTGGAGATGTGTTTTTTCTCATCTTACTGAAAACCAATGATTA
Organism: Saccharum hybrid cultivar R570; assembly: GCA_038087645.1. Classification (NCBI taxonomy): domain Eukaryota; kingdom Viridiplantae; phylum Streptophyta; class Magnoliopsida; order Poales; family Poaceae; genus Saccharum; species Saccharum hybrid cultivar. The sequence goes on from JAQSUU010000100.1 coordinate 3,823,455, forward strand.
GTAAGGGAAATAGGGTACTTTTGGGATGCTCTTACAACTGTGCGATTGTTACGAGTAACGACCGTGTAGAACAAACTGGCCCTGTCCATTCGACCACTTTTCACTTTTAGTAATCCGGAATACAGAGAGTCCACGTGACAAAAAAAAAGTTTCTGTTCTAGAAAGCGCGACCATAGCACTGAACCGCCAATGCCTTTTCCTCTCGTCTGCTTTCATCCGTGCACGAGGGTTTTCCAACCACGAGGAATGCGCACAATTTTCATAGCAATATTCGCCTTCCGAGACCGAGAGTAGTCGTCAGCCCGCAGCAGGTGCGGTGCACTGCATTGTTGGGTTGGCTGGGTTTAGTTCATCTGAAAAGTGCACTATGAAAAAAAAAGATTTTCCATCACATTAAACTTACGATACATGTAGTGACGAATCTAGGAATTCATAGAAGAGGGGGCTCAACTCATCTTCAGCCTCTAAAGCCCCTCCTCCATCTCTTTCATGCCTATAAAAATTAGGAGGGGCTCCATTGTCGCGCCAGCGGTAGGGGGACTTGAGCCTCGCCCGCCCCACCGCTGGATCCGCCCCTGCATGCATGGAGTACTAAATGTAGATAAAATTAAAAACTAATTGTATAGATTGGTTGTACTTTGCGAGACAAACATTTTAAACCTAATTAGTCAACGATTGGACATTATTTGCCAAATAAAGCTAAAACATGCTACAATATACTTTTTAACATTTCCAGGGGAACTAAACACAACCTTTGTGGAGTTGGGATGGACCTGCAAGTCTGGAACAGAACATTCCATGTGTGCTAGAAAAAGCGTTCTCGGTGTTCTCTTCCATGACGGGCGGAACGGAAGGCCTAAGACTAGCCGCAGTGGATACTCTAAAACGATACTCCAAAGCTTTAGAATATGAATATAGAGTAAAAACTGCTGCACTGGGTACTCTAAAATGATACTCTATCCTTTCTCTCACTCTATATTTAGAGTAGTACTGTGCTTACTCTATACTCTATCGTGGCGGACCCCACTAGCTAAACAAAGGAAAAAAAATGCTATAACTCACAAACCAAAAATCCAAATTAAATTTCGATTGCACCATTAAATTCGTCTCAATAAATCCTTCAAAACTAGATCACACATGGATATATTTAGATAAAGTGACAAGTGGGTCCCATAGTGGATAGAGTGGATAGAGAATGATATAGAGGATGGATGGGTGCGGGAGAATTGAGTATAGAGGAGAGAATCTTGCTGACTAGGACGTATAGAGGATGAATATAGAGGTCAATGAGTACGGGTAGTCTAAAAGCGGTCGATCTTTGTACTATCTTGATAAGGCGACTGCTGGACAAGTGGAGCCGCCCGTGCGTCGCTGCAGTCATGGTCAAAGTAAAAACCGATGGAGCGAGCCAACCGGAGATGGGGCCACTCGATTACCCGAGAGGCCGAGATGAAGCGTCATCAGGCCTATGGCTAGCCTAGCCTAGCCCACCCATGACCCACCACCGCGACGGAGAAACGCCGGTGTCTTGGTGCTGGCGGCGGCGCTAGCTGGCGTACGGTGGCCTCTTTTATCCGGCACGACGTACCCGTACCCATGCGATGAGATAGAGTTTGGACAGGCACAACACAAGCGAGCGTCCATATCTTGATTAGCAGACAAGACGATGTTTAATTGTTCTCTTTGGATTTGGATTGTGTATTCGTTGCCTTGCAAGTTTCCTACTCTGTCACAAAGTCGGATCTCATTAATCGCCGATCATGTTCGGAATTACCGGCCTAGTTTTGTCGATTAGCGCACGGTTGAGAAGTGATCAAGTAACGTACGTACACTCCTGTGTGGTGACTGTGGTTGCGTAAACAACCACAACTGACTGACGCCTGCTGTGTAGCACTATTTCAGCGGTATTTTTTAGCGAACGAACAGAGCCATATACGTGTTGGGCGCATATGTCATGCGCGCAGGGCGTTTCCTGCTTACAGCGTGTCTACCACGACATAAGTTCACGCCTATATATAATACTCTTAGAACAGATGAGTTTAGACGGACAAACGAATGTTACAAGATATGTGTCGGCCATTGATTTACGCTGAAACAAGTTGCAGCAAAGAATTCAGCTAAGGCCTGATTTAGTTCCTAATTCCTCTCCTAAATTCTACTATGCAAAAAGAAGATTCTCCATCACATCAAAATATCGGCAAATACATGGAGTACTAAATGTAGATGAAATCAAAAACTAATTGCACAGTTTTGTTGTACTTTGCGAGACGAACATTTTGAGTCTAATTAATCAATTTTTAGATAATTTTTTGCACTACAAAACAAAATGCGCTACAGTGTTCCGACAAAAACACTGTAGCGCACGGTGCCGAGTCGGTGACCCTGACTCGGGATCTAAACACGGCCTAAACAATGCATATTGCTGACTTTGATATACCAGGACAACCTCCGAGACCTTCAGTATATGGTAGTCGGTACCATAGGTCCCCGACCTATGCCATTGCATACAGTAGCTTTTATTGTCAGGATAAAAAAACAAAAACAAAAACAAAATCAAAGTATAGTTTTTGTTGGAAGGAGAAAAACAAAAGGCCATGCGAAAGGCCAAGCACGTGCTGCTCATAATCGCAAAAGGCGAAGCACGTGCAGCACGGTAGCTCTTTTTTTTTTTTATCATGCAGCACGATAGCTCTTGCACATGAAACGCAGCACGATATGCTCGCTGTTTCTATGTGGTATGTGGGCTCCGTGGATGATGCGTAACAAGCGAAGACGTGGTGAGAAATCTATGAGCATTCATCAAGCTGTGGTATGGGCTAGGGACACGGCTCTCGATCTCTGGAAAATCAGTCAAGCTACCAGGCGGGAGAAGCCACATATTGAACTGAAGTGGAGGCCGCCTGAACCAGGTTGGGTTAAAGTCAATGCTGATGCCTCCTTTCAATCGGACAGCAAGGTGGACACTGCGGCGAGCGTTGTACGCGATCACCAGGGTGCTTTCAGGGTGGCGCAAGCGCGCTGGTATGAGCAGGGACTGGGTGCTTGCACAATGGAGGCGTCGGCATGCAGAGATGCCTTGGCTTTAGCAAAACAGCATGGTGTGCAAAGAGTGTTGCTGGAGACCGATTGCCTGGATCTAGTGAACCTGTGGAAGAAAGAAATGCAGCGGTCTGTCGTCGATCCAATATTGAAGGAGATAGAGGATCTCAGTCTTGCCTTTCATGAGTTTGTTGAAACTGTGGATCAACTAGGGCAGATCTAGCGGGTAGTTCTCTTTACTGTTGTATAAACATGAGGTAACAGAGAGGACTTAGAGATAGAGAAAGAGAGAGCGGTAGAGACGCAAACCGTTGGGCTTGGCGGAGGAGCTCGACGTTCCCATGGCGTTGGTGACGAAGGGGAGGCAGTGGCGTCGATGTGCAGTGGTGGCGCTTCCCGTCGCTGACAGCGCCTCCCGGATCGGACTAGGGTTAGGACGGTGGAGTGGCGTGAAAACCTCTCACTTTAGCCAGTGGCTCCCACCTCCTATTTATGGCACTGGGCGACGGGGGCCCACCAGCCGTGCTTGGGCTGGACGCCCCCGATCAGGGCGCGAGTCAAGGCCCAAGTGGCCGTTGGGCCATCTTGGTGGGAGATCAATTCCAACATTCTCCCCCTTGATCTCATCTTATACTTTAACTTTAAATTTTGACTTTAATCTCTTTCACTTTTATTTGTTTCATCACAAATCAGTGCATAGAGCATGCCTCATCGTCACGGTCAGTCGCCGATAGATTTAACAGCTACAATACACATCTCTGATATGAAACAGATTCTTTAACTTTTGGGCCCTTTATTGTCCGAAATTATAGGCTATACCATAAAACCCATGTCGACTGTGTGTTCTCCGAATACACTGGGCGGTAAGCCTTGGTAAGCAGATCCGCAGGCACTTTCTTGTCACTTACATGTTTAATACCCTTTGGTATGATTCCGGACTTTTTCCTTAACAACGTATAATTTTAATGTCAATGTGTTTGGCAGCACACTTGACTTGTTGTTATAGGAGTAAACTACTTAAATGGTCATTGCTATTGACAACCATTATCAATTCCGGGTACAAGTTACTTAACCATTTCGCCTGTCCCTCAGCCTCATATCATGCTATATTATAACTTTACATCACTGATGATACTAGAACTGTTTCTTTTGGAGCTTTTCCACAATAAAACTCCAACTGCGAGTGTTAGCTACTATGTGGGTTTCACTAAACATCTCGCCAAAATATAACATTTGTACCCACAACTACTTGAGAGTACATGTTCTTTCCTTTTTAGCATGAGGCCGACATTTTTAACTCCATTCCAGTGATCTATATTTGGACTGGACTTTTGCCAAACAACCCGGATACGTAAACTGTGTCAGGGCAAGGTCTTATCTTTGTGCTCATTAAGCTTCCAACAGCTGAAGCATATAGGACGTCCATCTATAACAATCTTACATTGCTTTTGGAACATTAAAGTTCTCAAAACTATTACCCTGACCATGAGAACAGGCGTAGGTTTACCCGCATAGGTACTTTATTTCTTTAGAAACTTTTCTTAGCATGCGTATGCGATAGTCACAATACCCCTTTTCTTCTATCTCGGTGAATTTCAATTCTTTTAACGAGATACATTTCACCGAGAATTTTCTTATCGAACCTTGAGGATAAGAACTTCTTCTCATGCAGTAGATTGACATCACTACTAACAATTAGGGTGTCATCCACACAGGATTAGGAAATGAATTTCTCCTTCTATAACTTTGTACAAACGCAATTGTCCTCTCATTCTCTTTAACCCAAAATTTCTAATTGACTCTTCAACTTTAAATGCCACTGTCTATAGATTTGCTCTATTTCATAAGAGATTTCTACAGGTGACATCCCTTACATTCTTTCTTTTCATGACAAAACCTCTGGATTGTGCCACGTAATTATTTCATACAAATTCCATTAGAAAATGTTGTCTTTACTTTCATCTGATGTAAATCAGATCATGATGTGCCACTAGCACTCATTGTAATCTATTCACTCGCTTCGCGCAAAAACCTTTGATTCAAGTCGCGCTCCATATCTTTACATATTCCCTTTGGAGTCACATTTTGTCTTGTAGACCCATCACAGCCTACTGTCTTGGCTCCTTAGGAATTTATTCTAGATCCTAAAATATTATTGGTATTATCGATTCCATTTCATCTTCCTTTGCTTCTTGCCACTTGGATGAGTGAACACCTCTCATGGCTTCTTCAAATTAGGTGGGATTACCCTCTATTTGAATTTCACTAATATAGACTTTATAATCGTCAGAAATATCTGATTTTCTTATTCTTTTAGACTTTCTGGGGCCTTAGCTACTAGCATTTCTTGACCTTTATTGCCAAAAGACAATTAATTCTACAAGGTCCTGTGTAACAAGATCCTTGTTTACATTATTCATCCTCCTTGCGGAGTCAGGTTTCTTTGTACCATGCTCCCCCAGATTGTCCCATCTTTAATTTTTTTTATTTTGGGTTCAATCTGCTAAAACTCATATGGTGCATTTAGCACCGCCTTTAAAACTCTGAACACGTCCAGTATAAATACTGGCTGACTATGCTATCTTTCTGTTAGAACTGTCAAAGGTCCATGAATTTAGCTATATCTTTACTTTAGGGGTATCGATATTATGACCGTCTTACTCCCCCGACGATCACATTCATCTTTTATAGATCACTTTAGTATGCATCGCATTGTCTGAATTATGGGGAAGTATCTTTCTTAATTGTCTTTCTTAATTGATCTCACCTTTCTCCCCTTCGAAATGTGGTACGAAATTTTCTACCATAATTTCGAAAACTATTCAGAACTCTTGTGAATGAGGAAACTTTGATTACTTTCTTCATCCACATGATTACATCATGCAAATGAAATTATTTCTTAATTTGTTGAGAGTACTTTTCCCTCATTTCACTTCAAGAACTCAATAGAGTCTTTTATCATTGATACTTTCGCAAGTCATGCTTGCATGTCATTCTTATCTTGAGGTTCGTCTGTAACTTTCTGTTCTTCTTAAACTTATATTAGGATAACATAAGAGCTACCCTTAACTTTTCTCCCTGTGCGGAATACACTCAAAGCACATGAGTCAGCACAACTTTCTCCCGCCATGCAGGATAAATACTATGTCAAATTTCTCCCGCCATGCAGGATTGATTAACATAAGTTTTATGCCAACTTTACCCCGCCATGCGGGTATTTTCTCAAACTTTTTCCCGTCATGCGGGTACTATCACAAACTTTTCCCGCCATGCGAGATAATTTTCTTGAAGGGACATAAATGTCAATATTGACTCATATTCAATCAAATTTAGAAATAAATCCAAATACTCTTTAACACACATGCTTAATCCGACGTTGGTCAAATTAAACATGCATGTAACTTATTACATTTCAAATCATGATGATTAAGTCTAAAATTATATTACTTATTGCATATTTTATCATGATGATAAGAATTGAAAACTAAAATCTTTTCATAAAGAGTACATAAAAGGCATCTCTTAAACTAAACTCTTATTTTTCTATTCCTTGGATCAATATCCTAGAATTCTTTTTCTTTTGAAGCCATTCTTTAAAGAGACCGCAGTCCCTTACACAATGGTCTTCTTTCTGCAAAAATTGCACTTTTCATCTTCTGAGTCACAAGTACCCAGCTCATTTTCTTTTCACCCTTCAAGAATAAAGGCATGAAGTTCTTTGTCTGAAAACATCATCAATAATGAGCATGAAAATAACCCTACATTGGTCTGGTTAAAGACATGCACATTAAACTTTTAAAAACTTTATGTTCTATTCTATATCACCGTTGGACAGAAATAGAATAAAACAACCTTCTTCTACATTAATTCCACATCACCGTTGGGCAGAAATGGGATTAACATATGAAAAACTCAATTATTTTATAAACCTCTTCAAAATTAAATTCTCCCGTTGGTTCGAATTTAATTATGAAGATCGTCATCATCATTGCAGTGGAAACATGAAAATACATTACATTCTGCTCGCTCTTTGAGCATCTTTTGTTTCTTATCTATTCTCTGAAATTGGTCACTTTGATGCAAAATTCATCAGAGATTTAATCTTTAAACGTAAGACTCAGAATTATAATATTGTTATCATCAACGTTGGTCAGAAAATAACAACATCATAATTTTCTGTAAACTTAAACTCTTAAATAAACTTATAATATTGTTATCATCAACGTTGATCAGAAAATAACAATATTATAATTTATCTTAACTGATTATTTCTCCAATTTAAAATTCCCGTTGGTTCCAACTTTAATTGGAGGATCAACTTTTCATTATCATTTACTGAATAACTATAACTGTTCTTCAAATTAAATCCTCCCGTTGGTTCGGATTTAATGAGAAGACACTATTCTTTTTCTTTGCAGCGGAAACATGAATAGTTCTATAAATTAATATTTTCAGAAGCATTTCTCTGTAAACATTTACTCTCTAAAAAAAATTCAAACACGTTGGTGCAATGAATTTCCAGAGATTTAAACTCATAATATAACATTATTCATCAAATTCGCTTCTGAAAATAACATAATACTTAAAAAACATCGGTTACTGTTTATTTGGGCCAACTCCCTGCTCGGCCCGAAGGCCTGCTCGCGCGCCCTCAGGTGCTTTCGCGGCCCAGCTTGGCGGCCCAGCAAGCCAGCCTCGTAGGCGCGCGCGGCACTCCCCCGCGCCCAGGCCACAACCTGGGCCTGGGCCGGGAATTCGCTGCCCCGCCTGGGCTGAATCCGGTCCGACAGCTCTCAACCGTTCATCAAGATCTGACGGTCGTCCTTCATTCTCGGACAAACAAAAAACCCCGGCTTCTGCCTCTCCCACCGAAAACCCTAAGCCATTCTCTTCTTTCCCCTCTCTCTGAGCACCGCACGCCCGAGAGGAAGAGAGGCAGCGGCGGCGGCCGCGGTGCTCGCCGGCGTCAGTGAGGAAGAGAAGCGCCAGAGCGAGTCCAGCCCTCTTTCCTCCTTTCCTTTCTCTCTCCTGCACCACAGAAGGAAAACGCCAGAGCTCGCGGCGGTGGTGGCCGCCGAGGCCGCCGGCGGCGGCGGGCGTATGGAGCCGCCGGAGTCCCGCCGGCTCCCTGTCTTTCTTAACTTTTCCCCTTCCCATCCTCTCTCTCAGCAAAGAGCTGCAGCCACCCAAGGTGCCCGAGATGTCCGGAGGAAGGAGATGGCGCCGTCGCGAGGGCTCTCGCCGGCGCGCATGCTCGCCGAGGCTGAGCATGCCGTCGTCGAGCGTCTGCGTGTCGGTGCCCTTTGAGCCCGTAGGCACTTCTTCTCGCACGGCGTCTATTGACGACAGCCAGCGGTGAGGAACCGGTAGGTCCCTTCCACTTTGATCTAGGGTTAGGGTTTGTACTTTCCGCACGGTGTCTAGGTGACGTCCGGCGGTGTTAAGGGGGCCGAGCGGAGCCCAAGTAGGACCCCTTTCCTTTTCCAGTTAGGGTTAGGGTTTGCTCTTCTGTCCGGATCGAGATCCGTTGTACTTTTCTTTCTTCTTTTCTATGATTGTTGATTGTTCTTTCTCGATCCGATTCAAAACGGATCAACATGCTTTATTTTCTTTTCTTTCTACCCGATCTATGATCTACTCGCTAGAAACAACCTTGCTCCGGTACCATTGTTGAAACTGTGGATCAACTAGGGCAGATCTAGCGGGTAGTTCTCTTTACTGTTGTATAAACATGGGGTAACAGAGAGGACTTAGAGATAGAGAAAGAGAGAGCGGTAGAGACGCAAACCGTTGGGCTTGGCGGAGGAGCTCGACGTTCCCATGGCGTTGGTGACGAAGGGGAGGCAGTGGCGTCGATGTGCAGTGGTGGCGCTTCCCGTCGCTGACAGCGCCTCCCGGATCGGACTAGGGTTAGGACGGTGGAGTGGCGTGAAAACCTCTCACTTTAGCCAGTGGCTCCCACCTCCTATTTATGGCACTGGGCGACGGGGGCCCACCAGCCGTGCTTGGGCTGGACGCCCCCGATCAGGGCGCGAGTCAAGGCCCAAGTGGCCGTTGGGCCATCTTGGTGGGAGATCAATTCCAACAGAGTTTTCTTTTTCTTATGTTAATCGAGTTTGTAATAAATTTGCTCATGTCTTAGCTAAATAAGTCTCGAGCACACAACGCTTGGAGGTGTGGCATGTAACTCCAGCGTGTGTCTCTGACCTGGTGATGTTTGAGGCCTCGGCCGGTTGATTCTAATGGAAGGCAAGCTATTCACAAAAAAAAAATGCTCGCTGTTAGGTACGAGTAACTCTTTATAAGTGTAGGTTATTTGGATCCACTAGTATATGGTTAGAGAGTTAGTTAATTACATATGTATATGAACTACTTCCTCCATAAAAATTTCTCCAAATTATAAGGCATTTTAGGTGATATGGCCTCAGCTCAGTTTAAAAAAGCAGCATTTACATGTATATCTACTAATAGTGTCTATCACCATTCACCAATCCAAATATGGTAATCAAAATATCTCTCCTGTGATTAAAGAAGGATTAAACGTGTTATGTGATTTACCTTATAATATGTCATAAAATCCTAGGATACCTTGTACTTTATGATGGAAGGAGAGTATTAGCACCCGTCCAAAGCTCTACCAACTAAGAGCATATCCAAGAGTTTTCAAAACTCACTCGCAATCTAGATTTTTTTGGGCAATATTAAAAAAAACTACTCTGCAACAACTCCCTATCTCAACTCTCAATCTTTTAGAACTTGGGAAAAATGATCGAGTCGCGCGGAAATATCCGCACGCATATCGATGTGCCAATCTGAAGGTGGAATGACATGAGAAGAATAAGAAGTAGGACAGGGTTTTCAATGCAAATGTATAAGAGAGAAAGAAAATATAAAAATGGTTGAGGTGATTTATAAATAGTATGAAATTCGTGATGCAAAATTGTCTTTTATATTTTAGGAGCGATATTTTGAAAACTGTTGGGGGAACCAATCAAAGGTCTTAGCATAATTTTCACGCGAACATTGTCTCTAGACTTGTATAAAGAAAAGTATATTATGGGAAATTTATAGATAACTTGTACATATAAGTTTTGTTGTTACTACCTCCGTCCGCAAAAGAATGCAATTATGAGAATCGTGCCAGACAAAGTAGCTCAAGTTTGACTAAGTATATAGTAAAGAGAAATTTTACAATGGTTGGAAAAAATATGAGACATCTATTGGGTGAGATCGGACGGTGCAAAAATAGGAGGTACCCAACCAAAAATACCTAAAGGAACCAAATAGGTGGTGATAATACCAAAATAGGTGGAGTCAGTACTAAAATAAGTGGAACCAAATCTTAATTTTTGTTAATCAATTAAATTATGGTAAAGGTAGAACTGTCACTTTTCTTCCATCGCCGTGTATATGCAGCGCTTAGCAGCTCTGCTGAGGCCCGACAGGCGAGAGTAGCCCGGATGCGAGCAAGAGCGTGCTCCAGCAGCTGCCGCGCCATCGAGACGAACAATATTTTTTTCTCATAACAAATCCACAAACAGTATTTTTCAGCTTATCTTTTCAGCGAAGCGAATAGGACCGCCAGGTGTGCCGCCACCGCCACTCGCGCGTCCGCGCACAGCTCCGCCTCCGCTAGCAATACTACGGCCAATTCTGTCACCCGCCTTTCGGCTGACGAGGGCACCGGCGCTGCGTCGCCCCATCGCCATCTATTCACTCTTTAGGGCACATACGACGCCCGTCTTTATACCGTCTCTGTTGGTCTTTTTTCAGATAACACCCTTGTTTAGCACGGAGACGATGGCTCCGTCGCCTCGGCCTCGCGAGGCGACGAGGATGGCCCGTGCTCCGAGGTCCTACAGTCGGCTAGAGCAGCGTTGTATGAGCTCGTCTCCTCAACTCGACGGCGCGCTCGGATCCCGCGCGCGGGCTTTTGCGGATTCTGGTATGGGCGCGCTCGCGTCTCGGCGTTGGGGGCGGATGCGGCGGGCTCTCGCCGCGCACGGCCTTCTTCCTGCTCGGCTGCTCCGCTCTGCTCTCTACACGTGGCCTTTCCTGCTCTGCCCCGCTCCCCGCGCGCGGCCTCCTTCCTGCTCCGCTCCCACACAAGACCACGCACGCCCCTTCCTTTGTGTCCAATCCGCTGCGGCGCTGCGCTGCCGCGTTGGACCATGCGAGCCACTCTGATTCAGCGAGGTCCGTCAGGCCTCCATGTGAATAGTCTGCCTATTGCCTAAGCACCCGTCCAGCAAGATCCGGCACTGGTGAGTGGTGAAGCCACTAGTTCGGTGATGCACATGCTGACTGCTGTTAAGTTGATGTTTCTATTGGATGGATAAGACATACGAAATGTCTCCTGAGGAGAAGCTAGATTCAACCATGAAGAGGCTTCAAGAAAACTATCAGGAAGCGCAAAATGGTAATGTTTCAATAACATGCTCTGTATAGTTAATTGCTTACCATTGATTTAGAGACTTCGAAAGTTATATAGTATCTCACTACTTCCTCTTGAACTTGTCAAAATGATGTGCTAAATAAACTGTCAGGTTAACACAATGACAGTGAGAACCAAAAGATATCAGTGCCCATGTTCCTAACATCTTTTTCACTCTTTGTTTCTCAACTTTTCAGCAAAAAAGGTAGAGGACAATGAGCACAAGGAAACACTCAGATGCTGATTTTTTCAGTGAAGAATGGATCTAAAATACAGTTTTTTTTTCTGACCACAGTCACAGACATGATGAAACCAACCAAACTTTATTTTTTGTTAATTCCTCAGCTCTCACCACATATTTGTTCAACAAGTTGTTAGTCACAGGGCAATCTCCTTGTAAGTTCAGGCTATCTGAATCAGAACCTAAAACTGATGGACGGAGCCAAGATGGATATGATCTGTGCAAAGTATAGGGTCGGCTAAACTTTTTGTTCCAATTCAAGTGTTATCTTTGGTCTATCTGTTAGTTATCTATCTACTTGATGTTATTTCTGAATTTTTCTAATGAATGAATTTGACAAAGGCTACCAATATGTTTCTATCTGTAATGCTATTTGTTCTCATAAAACTGAGAGATCACCGTCTAGAATGTGTGAACTCACTCCCTCTTTAATCATCTTGGGAAAATTTGCCGAAGGAGTGATTTAATGTTTTGGTAGAGAATATTTATGCTCTTCAAAAGCGATGAAGTGGAAATTTCGCTATTAGAGCTCGGCCAACACATAGGAAACTCAAGAAGGATCTAATCGAGCACATATGACAACGCTATGGAAACCAAAAAAAAAGACAAAAGGCGTTGCAACTATACATAACATAATTATTATATTGATGACTTCTAAAAATATATTGTAATCATGTTGCTCTTATTTGTCCTTATACATTTTCTATCAAATAGCCATACAATGATATGTAAAAATTTATTTATAGTTGATTCTTGCTACATACAAAACATTGAACAGCCTAGAGATAGAGTTTTGTCTGTGGGTTGTGTGCCTTGTCTTTATACTTGTCTGTACATAGATTCGAGATGCTTAGAGATGGATTTCTGACTGTGGGTTGTACATGCGCTTGGCATCCTGCCGAAATGCCGACAATAGTAGTCGGCTCACCACACCGACAGTTTGCTCTCCGGTCCTCAAAATCCGTTGCGGGCCGTCTCCTGCAGTACGTCCCTCGAGGGATGCCACCCAGCTGCCAGTGCGGGCATAGCGCAAGGGTCGGCGGCCTCAGACAGGCGCAGCATCTCCTGCTCCACGAAGGCGATGCCCACTGTATGCCGCCACCGCCGCACATCCAGCCGCGCACGCGCACTGCCAACAGCTCCACCAGGAACGCCATGGCTAGCTCCGTGCCTCTATCACCCGCCAGCCCGCAGATTTATGAATCATGATGCTGTTACACGTTGCAGTACGCACGAACTGTCCAAAAGCTCAGCTTCCCTGCTCAGTTCAAAGACAATGCTTTTGTTACTTTGGCCTTCATTAGATCCAAAAACTTTTCACCCAAAACTATCACATCGAATCTTATGGCACATGTATAGAGTATTAAATATAGATGAAATAAAAAATTAATTGCATAGTTTGCGTGTAAATTGCGAGACGAACATTTTGAGCCTAATTGGTCTGTGATTTGACACTAAAGTGCTACAGTACAAATGTGCTAATGACGGATTAATTAGGCTTAATAAATTTGTTTCACGGTTTTCAGGCAAGCTATGTAATTAGTTTTTTATTAGTATCTGAAAACTCCTTCCGACGTCGCACAGAACATCCGATGTAACATTTTCATCAAAAAAAAAAAATTTTCGCATCTCAACAAGGCCTTTGATTCGTTCAGAAAGGAAAATGATTCCTGGCCTCTCACTTTGATTGATTGAATGGGTTCTGATGACATCCTTAAGTTGGTGACGGCGGGTTCAGAAATCTAAAAACTGACGTGCCCCGTGCTGAGGAATCCGTGTGGTGCCTAGTGTGAGAGACTAAGACATAGTTACCAATATAGCCATGAATAATCGCCCTGTTCGTTTGGACTTATCAGCAGAATCAGCAGCCATCCAGCAGTATTTTTCTCTCACAACAAACCAGCGAACAGTGCTTTCAGCACAATAAACCAGCGAAACGAACAGACTGAATCTTTTTCACTTAAAAAGCTAGCAAATAGAAAAATAAAAGTACCTAAAGTACCACTGGTACTTTTACTACATTGTAAAAGAGCTTTACAGTAAATAGTACTAGCATTTATGTCTCTAAATAAATTTATTATAAAAATATATTCTATAACTAATCTAATGATACTTATTTTGTCTCTTGAGAGTTAGTATTTTTTCATATAGTTTTAGTTAAAGTTTAGACTGTTTGACTCCTCTAAATATGAGAATTGCATTCATTTGTCGACGGAGGGAGTAACTTATTTGAGGAAACTTTAGGCCCCGTTTGGCAGGGCTTATCCAGCGGCTTCAGGAGCCGTTTAGAGCTGTTTTGTGCCAAACGGGGTAAAATGAAACGGCTCCACCGATGAAGCCCCTAAAAACGTGCTCTCACATAGCTTTGGCGTGGGAAGGAGTCAAAAATAGTGGCTTCTTCCGGCCTCACCTCATCATACGTGGCGTTCTGTGAGAGCATGTTTGAAGAAACTCTATATGTGGAGCTGTTTTGTCAAACGACTTACCAAAATGGCTCCAGTTCCACCGATAGAGTTGTTTATAGAGCTGAAGCAAAAAAAAAATAGCTTCGCTGGTGAAATGGAGCCACGCCAAACAGGGCCTTATATTCTTAAAAACCCCTAAATCAATGCCATCGCACAGGCACAGTAGCGTTTTGTTGGGAGGAGGGGAAAGACAAAATGTACGTGCACGCGGGACGCGGTACCTTCGTTCAGAAGCTTAACTGACATCTCAAATTCTTAATTAACTGAGTTTTCAAGAGATCGATTGAACATGACTTGCTCGTTTAATAGACTTCCGAAGAAATGAAAACCATGCAAAAGAGCATAAACCGAGTTGCTGCTCATAATGATGAAAGACCAAGCACGCGCAGCACGAAAGCTCTTCCTAAAAAAAACGCGGAGATGGAACTTTTATGCATTTATATGCTTGATGATAATAGGTTAATGGAACCCGTCATCGGAATCTTTATTTTTACGCGAACCAAATTCAGAGAAAATACTCTGGTCCTTGATTATCCTCTCAAGGAAAGAGGGGAGAAATACTCACTGCTCGTAGAACACTAGCTTGACGCGGCAAGAGCTCTATGTACAGTCAAGCAGCCTGTACGGGATAGAGACGCTGGTCCGAGATGATAAGACAGCAAGCTCAAACTTACAGCCATTTGGACATGGCCACACAATCTCGAAAGTCTCCATTTTTAGGAATTTTTGTTTCCAAAATGTTCTACTTTAAAGATTACTACCCCCTCTGGTCCAGTTTATAAAACATTTCGTTTAAGACTACAAGCTTGATACTATAGATTTGTTATTAGATATACTATCTACTGGTCAAAGTAATAAGTTTATAATGATAAACAATATGTAAGTAATATACTTTGACTAATATAAGTTTATAGCCATAAACAATATACTATCTTCCGGAGTAGATAGTATATTAGAAACAATATAAGTTCATAATCATAAAAACAATATAATAATATATTTGATATTTGATTACTTATATAGTATCTTGTGGAGTAGATACTATATATTAGTTTTACAAGTATATTATATTTGATTATAAACAATATAAGTCTATATTATATTTGACTTGTAAACTATATATTACTTCCTCCGTTCTAAATTATAAGCCGCTTTGACTTTTTGGTTCATTCATTCTGCTATGTATCTAGATATATTATTATATCTAGATGCATAGCAAAATAGATATACCAAAAAAGTCAAAATGCCTTAGAACAGTGGGAGTATTTATGACTATCTACTTATATAGTATATTATATTTGATTTACAAGTCAAAGTAAATATACTATCTAGCTACTGGTCAAACAATATACGTTTATAATCATAAACAATATAAGTTTATAGTATCTTTAGCTACTTTGACTTGTAATCAAATATACTATTATATTGTTTATGATTATAATCTTATATTGTTTATGTTTATAATATACTATAGACCAGTAATATTTATAAGTTTATGATCATAAATGTAACAGAATCGACCAAATTATAAGAGCACAAGTACAAAAACAAGCACCGAAGCGCTCAAATTTTCGAACTTGAGCCCATATAATCCCGGTAGTCAATCAAAACCACGAAGGATTTCAAACCAACTTGCTTACAACCAAGATCGCATCATTCAACATACAACATCATACGTTACATTTCACAAGTAGTTCCGAAATAAGTTTACACACACGGAGTCGCAATTATTACAAACCAAGTTTATAAAGTAGCGGAAGCATACACACACCAGTTGTTTAACTACTGCCAGTCTTGTTGATCAACAACCCGCAAAAGCATCAGGAAAGTACATAAAAGATGATCATGCCCTAGTGATCTAGTCTTCGTCACCTGCAGGGTGAAGACAAGTTTTGCAGAAGCCTTGATAGAGCATATCATCTGCAACAGGAGGGAATAAACCCTGAGTACTGGAATGTACTCAGCTAAACTTACCCGTCAAAAACCAGAAATAAGATGACACCCAGGATTATGCAAGGCTTACACAAGAGGCTAGTTGACATCACATTTTGCATAAAGGCATAAGTAATTGAAACTCTTATAACCTTTACTAGCAGTTATTTTCAGCATTTACCTATCATCTATCTTAGCACCTGTACTAAGCATGTACTTGATTAAAATCAAACAATTATCAATATTATATCCAGAGCAGGTATAAATTGTGGCAACATTGTATCATTCACTTAACCATCTGTTCATTTAATGAGATCTATGTTGCCGCTGCTCAAGTCAAGTGCTCACTAACCGGGAGCGACGGCGATTCGAATCGAATTCCTATCCAGCTGGAGGGGTATTTCTAACACTCACCGTGCAGACCCCTGCCAGGGTCGCACAGGCCACCTTTTCATATGATTCAGGAATCGCGGGTCCGAATGATGTCGCGACCCTAAGGGCGACAGTGATAGGGACTCTAACCCCCCCTTGGTCTCACGCTAATGTCCCCAAGCACATCCTTTCTCTCCTCCAAGAAGCAACCTACCATTCGATTTTTGGCCTAAATCACATTACTCGGCTTCGCGGTCGGAACGACTTATCCGACCAACTAAGTGTTAGACTGCGTTCAACATGACTCAAGGACATACAGCGAATCGGTCCTTAAACGACTCAGACGAGCATAGCTCCACCCCCGTCTGAGTGAGTGGTCACGAGAGGTCCGCTAGGGTTCCAGGAAGGTGGTGCACCCTTCGGTCGGTCGTGCGACGGCCAGGACTTGCCGGCGTACCGCCAGGCGCCACGCCCGTCCGCCATCGCCGTCGGCATAGGTGCTACGGTGCAGCAGCTTTGGGGAAAATGGTTGGCCTCGGTGCGGTTAGGTCTGGGCAAGCCACCGGAGTACTCGGTTTGGGCGGAGGAGCCGCCGGCGGCGAGAAATCGCTTGCCGGAGCTCACGGCCGCCGCTCCCCTGCCCTCTGTCCCTGACCGTGGGGGACCACCTGTCAGTGCCGCGCGCGGGCGGGAGCCCGAGCGGGCCGCGCGCGTGCGTCGTGGGCCACGTTTGTTCCCGGGCCGGCCCAGTCTTAGATAAAATCAATTTCATTTATTTATTTTGTCACAGATTTAGTTGATGTTTGGAAAATATAGATCTAGGGTTTTACTTGCTCAAAAATTAGGAGATAAATTTTGTTAGGATCTACATGATGTGTAGTATTTTAGAAAAATATAAATCTGGTATGTGATGTTTAGTTTCTGGGAGAATTAAATAGATCTTTCAAATGTGTTTTGAAATAAAGGTAAATTTGTTAAATGTATAACTTGAGCTGTAATATTCCAAAAATTATGAAATTTGGTGGGTAGGCTAATTTATACTTGCTCTATCTTTGGTAAAAATTTGGACAGTAGTGCTTAAGTACTTTTCAAGTTATAATGCTATCTTGTTATTTTAGGAAATACTTAAATGAATTTTAGTAATTTTTCTACATGTGAAATGTTCTTATAACTTTTTGGAGAATGTCTTGGTACCCTAAAGTGTCCAAGAAAATTATGAAATCTGTTGTTTGATACTTTTTAATATGATTTATTAATTATACAAAAATCAGCCTTTTGGGCTTGTGAATTTTGTTTAGGGAGTTTCTGTAAATAATTTTAGTTCAAATTTTTACAGTGGTCTCTTTTTCGTTTATAGAGTCTCCTGTAATTTTTGTAGAATTTTAGGAGCAGTTTACATATATGTTTAAAATCCCACTTAATTAATTAAGTAAATTAAGAAATGAGTACAAATAAATATTCTAGGTGGGCACACCTTACTTTCTGGTGTTTTTGTGACCTATGTGAACTTGTGGTAACATTAGTTTGGTCTTAAGGGATGTTTGCCACATAAATAAATATTTAATCTTTACAATTCTAGGTTTTCTGGACAGCTGGTAGTATTTCTAGGTTTGACCTTTGATAAAGGTGGTTGCTGGAAAACTTGTACATACCAAAGTTGTAGTAAGCTTGATAAACTAGCATGTGTCAAAATTTGGGAGCATTTGGCTTAGTAGTTTGGGAGTTATTGCTGTTTAAAGTGGCAGTCCAGAATTTGCTACTCTCTGTTTAGAGAGGACAGATTCTGGAACTTATGAAATTCGACATGGAAAACTTAGGAATTTAGGGTTGAGATCTGAAAATTAATTGTAGTGCATTTCTTAAGCTTTCCAGATTGTCTTAGATCATATCTTTTGGAGTTAGGAATCTTCAGTTATGTTAGAATCTTTGAGCTGCTGTCCAGAATGTCTTACTGTGGTATTTTGATGTTGGATGTGGTAACCTAAGTAATGCTACTCTTGTAATTGTTAGGTGTTAGGGCCTTAACCGAAGAAGAACAGCTATATCTTAGGTTGAGTAGATTAGGTGAGTACTTCTCTACCGGAGAGGAAATTTGCACCTAATATTTGAAGTGATTTGAATAGAGCTTTAAGAATATTGTAATGCATTTCATTCCGAGCATACTGCATCTTTCACTATGCATACATGAGATTTATTATGTACTCATGCAATAGGTGTTCCGGAGAGGGTAACACTCCTCGAATTCGAGCAAGTGATTCCGGAGGAAGTCTAGGACCAGCCGGAGCAGCCAAAGGAACCAACCGGCGACGAAGCTCCTGCCGAAGATCTACTCGAGTGTCCTGACCACCGGCCCTCGACCTTTCTAAAAGGCAAGCCCCGGTGCATGTTGAACCCATCATTTTATAAATCTATCTTGAGTACTTTTAATTGTTTAATGCATTAAGTTGTAGGAGTTGTATGAAAACAATTGTTGCATTATACATGTCCTTGCTCAGATATCGTACTTAAATCCTAATTTAGGTTTAGGCACGTATCAATGCTTAGCCCTGCTTAGTACGGTAGAAGTCGGGTGATTTCCGGTTATCCGCGAGATGTAGGAAGGAGTCACGAGTGACTTTATGGCTATCGTGGATGGAACCATGCTTTAAAATGAAATTGAGACCGGGCGGGAGTTCGATAGTACAGCCGCAAGACACTTCACGTCTTGGGTGTGGAGCTATGCCCGTCTGAGTCATTTAAGGACCGATTCACTGTACGTCCTTGAGTCATGTTGAACGCTGTAACACTTCAAGTGTTTAGTCCTTAATTGCATTTGCATTTGCATAAGCATAAGCATACATCATTCATGTTTGTTATTTTATGTGATGCAACACATGTGATTGTTCTAGGGTTTGTTTGATTTATTTCATGAAGTATTTGATAGTTGGTGTAACAAAAAGGTAAGGTAGCCAATCATGACCTACAACACCTTAGTTATACTTAGGGTAACATTTGGAACAAGGTTCATGTTGACCAAAATTACAAATTTGCCCTCCAAGAGAAGTTTGACCACCATTTGACCCTAGAAGGCTCTAGTTTGACCAATTAAAAAGTCTAATTTAGAGACCTTGCATGGAAGAGCACCCTTAAGCAAAGTTGTAAATAAATTCATGGGGAACAAAAGTCTCAATATGACCATCTCATGAAATTGACCCTAACATGCTCAAAAGTGGCCCACAAGTCAGTTAGAGAGGTAGCTCCAAGACTTAGAATTTTTCTAAGTCTGGAATCTGACCCTACAGTTTTACTGATGCCTACTTTAGGAGCTTGTAGTTTGCAAACCAGGCCAAACCAGCTTTCACTCATATTGACAAACTTGTAGATCACATGTAACCCTACAACTTTGTCAACATCACCCAAGCCTGGTTCTCAATGGTTCAAGAGATATCGTGTCATGAACTTAGGCTGTCAGTCGGCATCGTTAACTGAACCCCGGTTTCAGTTTCATCGAGCACTACTTTGGAGCCTTGTAGTTTCAAATCTAGGCTGAACCAGCCCAAACTCCAATTGACAAACTTGTAGTCCTCATGTAGCTCTACAACTTTGCCAACATCACCCACGTCTGGTTCTCACTGGTTTGGGAGTTAATCATCGTGGAAGTCGCTCTATCAGTCGGTCGTCGATGTCACCATTCAGCGCGATTCAGTTTCGTCAGCAGGGGGAGTGGCCGACCAGCCACAGGGTCTCGCCGACGCGTGGAGGCACGGTGGTGCCCGTACGCCGGCCCTGGCCCCACCAGTCAGGCCGCGACGCCCTCAAGACGCCACGACGCGCGAGCCGGCCTCCATTCCTCCGCCCCCTCTCTTCCAGTTGCCAAAAACACCGAAACCGAGCCGCCATTGCCGTTCTTCTCCGGCGAGATCAAGCGCGAGCTACACCGCATCACCGGCCGCTAGACCTCGCCACTTCCTCCGCCTCACCACCCTCCATCCCCTTGACCCACCGAAGCCCGCGATTTGACTCAAGGTGAGCCGCATTGCTTTCTTCCCCGTCTCCGAGAGGTCGCCGGAGCCCGCCATGGGACCTCACCGTGGTCGGGGTGCTTCGGGTCTCTCTCCATCCTCCCTTCCTATCAAAATGGATCCGCCTAGCTTCGGTGAAGCTCGTACCGAGCCTAGACCGCACCGTACATCCTCACCGGCGACGGTGCGCCGCCACCGGACATCACCGGCCGCCGCTCGCGGTGACAAGCCCCTTCCACCCCATCCCCATCCATTCCACGAGCACCAATCGACGCACCGGGTGACGGAGAACACGAGGCGGTGTTCGATTGGCCGAGCGAGCTCTTCTCCGGCGAGCTCGAGCTCGTCAGAGCTCGCGGGTCTCCGCCTCCCCTGCCTCCGGTCACTGACCGCGGGGGCCCGCCCGTCAGTGTCGCGCGCGGGCGGGGGCGCTGAGCGGGCCGCGCGCGCGCGAGTGTGTGGGCCGAGTTTTCCGGGCCGGCCCAGTTCATCCGAAATGGAATTCATTTTATTATTTTGTCACTGATTTTTGTACAAGTTGGAAAAATATAGATCTAGGGTTTTAATGATCTAAAAATCATGAGATAAATTTTGTTAGGGTCTACATGATGTGTAGTATTTTAGAAAAATATAAATCTGGAATGTGATGTTTAATTTCTAGGAGAATTTAATAGATCCTTTAAATGTGTTTTGGAATGCATGCAAATTTGTTAAATTTATAACTTGAGCTGTAGTGTTCCATAAATCATTAAATTTGGTGGGTAGGTTACTCTATGCTAGCCCTAGCTCTGGTAAAAATTTGGGCATCAGTGCTTAAGTAATTTCCAAGTTATAATGCTATCTTGTTATTCTAGGAAATACTTAAATGAATTTTTGTAATTTTTCTACATGTGCAATGTTCATATAAATTTTTGGAGAATGTCTTGGTACCCTAGAGTGTCCAAGAAAATTAATAAATCTATTGTTTGACACTTTTTACTATGCTTTGTTATTTATACAAAAATCAGCCTTTTGGGCTTGTGAATTTTGTTCAGAGAGTTTCTGTGAATAAATTGAGTTCAAATTTTTACAGTAGTCTCTTTTTGGGTCATAGAGTCCCCTGTAATTTTTGTAGAATTTTAGGAGCCGTTTACATATATGTTTCAAATTCCACTTAATTACTTAAGTAAATTAAGAAATGAGTTTAAATAAATATTCTAGGTGGGCACACCTTACTTTCTGGTGTTTTTGTGACATTTCTGAACTTGTAGTAGTATTAGTTTGGTCTTAGAGAATGTTTGCCACATCAATAAATATTTAATCTTTGCAATTTTAGGTTTCTGGACAGCTGATAGTATTTCTAGGCTTGACCTTGGATAAAGGTGGTTGCTGGAAAACTTGTAAATACCAAAGTTGTGGTAAAATTTGTAAATGAGCTTGTGTCAAAATTTGGAAGCATTTGGCTAGTAGTTTGAGAGTTAGTGCTGTTTAAAGTGCCAGTCCAGAATTGACTGCTCTCTGTTTAGAGAGAACAGATTCTGGAACTTTGGAATTTCGATTAGTTAAACTTTGGAATTAAGTGCTGTGGTCTGAAAACATTTTGTGGTGCATTTCATAAGCTTTCCAGATTGTCTTAAATCATATCTTTTGGAGTTAGGAATCCCCAGTTATGTTAGAATCTTTGAGCTGTTGTCCAGAATAACTTACTGTGGTAACCTAAATAATGTTACTCTTGTGTTTATTAGGTGTTAGGGCCTTAACCGAAGAGGAACAACTATATCTTAGGTTGGGTAGATTAGGTAAGTACTTCTCCACCGGAGAAGAGATTTGCACGTACTAATAAAATAACTTGAATAGAGTATTTTATTTCTGAAATGCATTTCATTCCGAGCATGTTGCACCCATTTATGCATCCATGGTATTTATTGTGCATTCATACAATAGGTGTACCGGAGGGAGTAACTCTCCTCGAATTCGAGCCTGTAATTCCGGAGGAGAACCAGGAGCAGCAGGAGCCCGAGGATCCAGCAGGCGAAGGAGACGCCGCTGAAGACTTGCCGGAGTGCCCTGACCACCGGTCTTCAACTTTTCTAAAAGGCAAGCCCCGGTGCATGCTGAACCTACTGTTTTATAAATTAATCTTGAGTACTTATAATTGTTTACTGCATTAAGTTGTAGGAGTTATATGAAAATACTTGTTGCATTATACCTGTCCTTGTCCAGATATCGTACTTAATCCTATATTAGGTTAGGCACGTGTCAATGCTTAGCCCTGCTTAGTTCGGTAGAAGTCGGGTGATTTCCGGTCATCCGCGAGATGTAGGAAGGAGTCACGAGTGGCTTTATGGCTATCGTGAATGGAACCATGCCTTAAAATGAAATTGAGACCGGGCGGGAGTTCGATAGTACAGCCGCAAGACACTTCACATCTTGGGTGTGGAGCTATGCCCGTCTGAGTCGTTTAAGGACCGATTCGCTGTACGTCCTTGAGTCATGTTGAACGCAGTCTAACACTTAGTTGGCCGGATAAGTCGTTCCGACCGCGAAGTCGAGTAGTATGGTTCAGGCCAGGAATCGAATGGTAGGTTGCATCTTGGAGGAGAGAAAGGATGTGCTTGGGGACATTGGCGTGAGACCAAGGGGGGGTTAGAGTCCCTATCACCTGGCAGAGTGTCGCCCTTGGGGACGCGACATTATTCGGGCCCGCGATTCCTGAACTGTACAAAAGATGACCTGAGCAGTCTTCGCCAGGCGTGACTCGGTGAGTGTTAGAAATACCCCTCCAGCTGGATAGGAATTCGATTCGAATCACTGTCGCTCCCGGTTAGTGAGCACTTGACTTGAGCAGCGGCAACGTAGAACTCATTAAATGAACTGGTGGTTAAGGAAATGATACAATGTTGCCATAATGATATACCTGCTATGGATATAATAATAATGTTGTTTGATTATAATCAAGTGCATGTTTAGTACAGGTGCTAAGATAGATGACAGGTAAATGCTAAAAATAACTGCTAGTACAGGTTATAAGAGTTTCAATTACTTATGCCTTTATGCAAAATGTTATGTCAGCTAGCCTCTTGTGTAAGCCTTGCATAATCCTTGGGGTCATCTTATTTCTGGTTTTCGACAGGTAAGTCTAGCTGAGTACATTCCAGTACTCAGGGTTTAATCCCTCCTGTTGCAGATGACATGCTTTATCAGGGATTCTGCAAGACGTGTCTCCACCCTGCGGGTGAAGAAGACTAGATCACTTGGGCGTGATCATCTTTTATGTACTTTCCTCATGCTTTTGCGGGTTGTTGATCATCCAGACTGGCAGTATTTAATTAACTAGTGTGTGTGTTATGCTTCCGCTACTTTCAAACTTGGTTTGTAATATTTGCTACTCCGTGGTGTAAACTTATTTCGGAACTACTTGTGAAATGTAACGTACGATGTGTATGTTGAATGATGCGATCCTGGTTGTAAGCAGTTTGGTTTGAAATCCTTCGTGATTTCGATTGACTACCGGGATTATATGGGCTCAAGTTTGAAAATTTGAGCGCTTCGGTGCTTGTTTTCGTACTTGTGCTCTTATAATTTGGTCGGTTCTGTTACAGCTGGTACCGGAGCATAATTCAACATTAAAAACATCATACGAGTATTTAAAAACAAAAATATTTGATTATGAAAAAGGGTTAAAACACTAAAAATTATTTTTAGGTATGCCAGTGATCACATCCCTTAGCTCAAATAAGGACTCTTAGGTGGCTTATTATAAAGACTAACTTGGGGGCCTTGTTTGTTTTTGTTTCGTCGTCCATACGGCGTGATATTGTATGGATGCCATCCACTTGGGTGGTAATGTATGGATCAATTGCCTCGACGCTCTGGTAAGTGTGAGTTGTGAGAGCATGATCGTCCAACCGGCGATCTAGGGGAGAGTAGTTTTGGTGACTTGCATACTTACATGTTTAAACCATGTAATTACGTAAGCACTTAATTGTGGGAACCTTTATTATCGGGTAGCTTTGATACTAAAGTATATACATCTGGGGATGTGTATATGGAAAGTATTTAATTTACTGCTTTCTTGTGTGCATATATTGGGAAACGGTTGGGCTGAAATGAGTTTTTCTGCAGGTACACTAACAGCGTAACGAGTAGACCGATAGTTTCGCTTATATGAGAGAACGTATGTATGCCACCGCCTAGCGTTAGAACTTTAGGTTTCTACTAAGGTGAGAGGGCGTACAAAACGTGCATGCATCATGTTTAATTATATCATACATATCATTTACTCCCTCCTTAAAAATTTTCAGTACTCCCGACTAAAGTAAATTTCGTATCCCCTAAATGATCCTCACTTTAAGTCGTATCTTATCTGTTACTACAGATGGCACGTACCAAGAGGACCGCTCGTAAATCCACTGGAGGCAGGGCACCGCGACACCAGCTCGCTCCACGTGAGCCCCGCCCGGAGCCTACTGAGGTGGAAAGGCTGAGGGCAGAGTTGGCTGAAGTGACGGCTGCCAGGAATGCAGCGCGTCAGCAACTGGAACAAGTGATTCATGATCGTGATCAAGAGACGCTTGCAGTCCAGAGGTTGACAGTGGCAAATCGCAACTGTCAACGCATGTTGGTCCATGTGATGGAACAGAGGGATGAAGCCTGGCACGAGGAGAACGTTCTGAGAGCTCGTCAGTTTGAGCTCGAGCAACAGTTGGAGAACGTTGAAGAATACAATGATAATCTTCATGAAGAAGTGCACCGCCTGAACAACGAGCTTAATCCCCTGCTGCCTAGAAACAACAATGTAGATGAAGATATGGGATCAGGAATCTTCATGGCTGAGGATGATGATGAAGTGGAGGTTGATGGGCCACAGGATGCCCCACCTGCAGAAGCACCAGAGGAAGAGCCAGAAGAAGAAGAAGACGAGGAGTTAGAGCCTGTCAGTGATGAGGACGGCGGGGAGATCCTTGACACTGACTCGGAGGATGATGCTTAGAGTAGTCATCACGTGCCTATAATGTTAGGATCGTCTTTTGTGCCCTCCTTGTGAAGGAGTGAGGCCTTGTAATAACTTGACTTTGGGATGTAAGGTTGAACCGTATGTTTCCTGAATGTAGTTTGAACCTGTTAATTTCGATCACAACTTGATGTCTTATTATGTTGCGTTCGATGATGGTGTCACGATTAGCACCCTTCGGTGCCGCGACAAAACCGAGGGCCTCCTATGGCGCGCGACATAAGGCTGTGCTGCTTGGCACGCGCAGGTATCGAGGTGGCTAGTCATGATCCACCATGGAACTCTTCATTGAGAAGTCTCTTTGTGGTCAGTTTGAAGTAGCCTTTCATAGTCAACTAAAAATCTTGAGATCGAATCCAAGTACCGTGCAAAAGGTCAAAAATCACGTAGATAGCAACTGTAACACCCCGGGTGTTATAGTGTTAATTAATCTGCCATGTCATCATAATGCATTGCAAAGCATCCCTGTTAGGTTAAACTTGTTATGCATCAACTAAAACGAGTTTACTTATCTAGGTTGAATGTGTTTCTCAGTGGTGTGCTCCGAACCCGAAAACCCTAATTTCGAATGCCACCGCAAATACTTAGTCCATGCCCTGCGTAATTTGAGGTGTGCGACTGTGTTGCACACTAGTGTCAAGTGTAGGGTATGAGCTCAAGTGCAACATCTAAAATGAAGCTCCAAAATTTGAGTTTGAATTGGAGTCCCAAAACTTGTCACGAGTTTTCTGATTCAAATTTAAATTCAAATCTAGGAAGAAATGTAAAAGAATTTCAAAAGCTAATTGGTCAACCAAGAGTGGCATTTGGTCAACCATGTCATGTTGGTCCAAATTATGCCCTTGGGTGAGGTTTTGATCACTAAGTAATCACCAATTAAAGTAGCAACAAATTTCAATTTAAAATTCCTCCGAAAACCCTAAATTTCAAAACCCTGTTTTACCCCTTTTGAAATAATTCAAAATCTAAGCAAAATTTGGGAAAAAGTTCAAAACCAAGTTTGTAGAACTTTTCAAGGGCTACAACTTTGGTGTTTTGAGTTTTCAAAGTTTTAGTGTAAAATGTGGAGCAATTTTGAAAATAAACAAATTTCAGATTTAATTCTTTTTTGTCCCCAAACTAAGATTTCAAAATGGAGGCAGAATTTGAAAAAGTTTTGAACAGCAAAGTTGTAGGTCTGGTCAAGATATACAACTTTGATGTTTGGAGATTTTGAAGTTTCAATACAAAATCAAAAGTAATTTCTAAATTACCAAATCTGAAAAATGTGTCCCCTTTTGAGTTTAAATTCAAATTTCAAAATCCAGTTATAATTTGAAAAAGTGTTCTATACAAAACTTGTAGAGCTTGAAATTCTGAAGATTTCATAGATTGGAAGTTTTTCAAGTTGTTACATGAATTTGAGAGTAATTTGAGAAAACAATTTGAAAATTCAAAGTTTGGGGGGGTGAAGCTACAGTGACCGGCCAATCACCACCGACCACCGCACGGTATGGGCGCCGGCGAGACGCCGGGCGGCTTCGGCCGGCTTCCAGGCGAGTCCTCGATCGCCAGCGCGACGTCGCGCGTCTTCCAGCACAGTCACCACCATCGTTCCCTATATATACGTCGAGCTCACAGGGGCGATTTTCATTTTCCCTGTTTTCGCCACCGCCGCCACCGCAGCTCCGCCGCTCGTCGCTGCCGCCGTCGAGCCAACTCCAGCCACGCCAACCGCACCATTAGATCCGCCTCATCCTCGCGCACCTCGTGAACCACCCGAGCGAGATTAACTCCGCCTAGATCACCACAGCCGCCCGCTCCCGTGCCCAACTCCGGTCGGAGCACCGCCATCGTCGCCTTCCCGTGGCCAGGCCACTCCGGCTTCTCTCTGTCCTCCCCGAGACCGCCATCGTCACCGCTGTGAGCTCCTGATCGTTTTCCTCGCACTAATTTAACCGCTACCGTGTTGTACCACCGAGTCGTCGGTCACCGTGGTTGTCGAGCCGCCACCGTCGTCGGTGAGCTGTCGCCGGAGCTCGAGACGAGCTGCAAGTTAGCAAAACGGGTTCGCTAGGTCGCGTAGAGGCTGTCGGATCGCTCGGTTGGTCGACCGAGGCTTCGGTCATCGGCCAGTCACCGCGGGAGCGAGCGGGCGAGCGGGAGGAGGAAGATGACAGGTGGGGACGCGGTGTCAGCGAGAGAGAGAGAGCCAGCGCGCGGGCGCGAGGCAGGCCGCGCTGCTGGGCCGCGTCGCTGGGCCGAGCGCGAGCGTGAGCGCGGGCGCGCGCGAGCGGGCCGCTCGGCTGGGCCGGACCGGAGGGAAGAGGAGATCGGCCCGGTTCGGATTTTCGTTTTTGTTTTCTTTTTCAAATAAATGAATAGTGTTGCTATTTGTTTATTTTATTAAAAATTGTGTAGAGTTCCAAAATTTATGAAAATTTTTGTGTAAGCTTCTCAATGTATAAACTATCTAGGAAAAATGTTAAATCACGAATTTGAATACTTTGTGCAGTAGAATTAATTAGTTTCATTAAAGATTATATGCAACTTTCTGGAATTTTAATAATTAATTTATTAATCCAAAAATTATGAAATTTATTATAGCACTGTTATAAGTCATTCTTAACCCATAGAAAAAGTTTGAGCTTGATTAGGTAAAATTTGATCAACTCCTAATTATGCCCTAATTAGTTAAATAGAAAATAAATGTTAATTTGAGAACTTTAAGTGTTGTGTGCCTTTTAATTGAGTGATGTCCTTAGATCACTACCCTTTTGTGATCTTTGGCACCTTAATTTCATGATTGAGCTCGTTAGTAACTTGTTAGGTTAAAAGCTGGTATCGCTGGAATCGCCGCTTCTAGTTAGTAGGTTTTCTGTTTGCGACTGTACCGTAGAAGTAAGTTGTACTCCAGTCGTAACTCGTAGCATGTTATCATCAAGCATCATGTTTATCATCGAACATCATGTTAAAGCATGTTATGTATTCGTGTAGTCTCCGCTTTCGAGGAAGCCGAAGTCGTCGATCAAGCTTCCGGAGAAGAGCGATCGTCGGTGGGTTTCGGACCAGACAGTGGAGTCCTCGAGTCTGAGTCAGTCGTCGTGTGCGAACAAGGCAAGCCCCGGTGCATTTAAACCCTACCTTGAGTTTTACAAATGTTTTATTATTTATATTATGGTTTACTGCATTAAGTAATTAGGAGTTGAGTGATAACCTAATTGCTGCATTATCATCCTTGATTATTGGAATATCAACCTTGATACCTGTTTTTACTGAAAATGCGTAGTATGCTTCGCTATGCTTAGAAGTTAAGCTTTTAAAAGAAATGTTTACATAGCCATGACGGCATATCGAATGAATATTGAAATATGAGAATGAACTTGAAAGATCGGGCGGGTGGTTTGGCCACTGCTAACATGCATTGGGAAAGGAGTCTCAATGTATTGTTTCCGCCTTGTCAGTTAAGGTCCGTTCGTTGTAAGCCTGTTGTGTTCGAGACTTTGCAACTAGCATCATGCCTTGGGTAAGCCCAAAATGTTGGTGATTCCATTACGAGAACGTCTAACCTCGCACTGGGAGTGGAGAGATGGCGAGAGTAGCGTGTACCCTCGGGGCTAGAATTTGGTCGGGTTCGAGGAGTACTGTACTCTCGGGTGGCGATGGACACGTTCTGGTTTTGGGAGATCTAAATGAGGGTTGATATATGCAGATTCGGTTCTACATATGTCGTGATGTTAGGGATCCCCAGCTGGGTATAATCAGTTCGAATCGTCGTTGCTCCTCGGTTATGGAGACTCGATCGCCTGACTTGCATCGTAGTTAAGAACTGGAATTGAAAGAAAGAATGAGAAAGGTTTTGATGATAATTACTTTGATCTAGATTAGGATCACCTAGAATTGGTTAATGAACCATCAATGGTAAAAGTAAAATATTGAAGATAAGGACTTACCTTAGTAAGCTTTTCTGCAAAAGAAAATTTGATTCTTGATTACCCGTACCTTGATTCCCTAAAGCTAGCATGCCCTTGGAGTCTTTGTCTTAGTCGGGTAAGTCTTGTTGAGTACTCTTGTACTCAGGGTTTGTTAACCCCTTGTTGCAGGTGCGGTTCATGAACAAGTCTGCTTCGAGCCTTGTTGCATGACCGTCGTGGTTGAAGACAGTGACGACGAGTAGATTGTGTGGCCTTTGGGCAAGGCATCTCGCTTGTGTGATGTAATAAAGTTACTACCGATACTTCTCTACGAATGGTTTGTAATAATGTTACATAAGGTTTGAAGTTTGAAAAACTGGTTTGTAATCTATGTTATTGTAAGACTTCCGCTACTTTACTCTGTTGAATATTTTGAATAAACTGTGGTAATATTGCAATACTCCTGTGATTAGATCCTGTTCGGAGGAAAGCAAGCCTTTTAAGTTATGGTGAACATAAGTACGACTGTCAGAGGTCATTATGACAATGAAGTGTACTTGTGGGCCATCGTAATTAGGAGGTTCTGTGACAGCTGGTACCAGAGCATAATCACTCGGGTTATTGTAGTAGTACCTTGTAAAACTTCAAAATGATTTGGGTCAACAAACTTAATATTGATATTTTGGTCCAAATTGCTTTTGCTTATCTTAATCAATTCTATAGTTTCCTTAGCTCATATTTGAAAGCTTTGTAGGGAAGTATCATGTATAGTGCCCTATGTTATAAAGATTGCTTGTGTTACTTAAATCTTTCTGTTAGATCGTAAGTACGATGCATGCATCATGTTTAATTAACCTGCTTAAGTTACCTTCCCTTTTAAAGTGGTTTGGGTTAAGTAAGGTTCAATCCTATTCATGCTAACCTTCAGATCCCCTATCTGTTCTCATCGTCCTAATTCTGTCTTGCTTTAGGATGGCACGTGTGAAGATGACTCCTCGCAAGAAAACGGGTCCGCAAGGAGTGCCGCGTCATCAGTTGGCAGCCAGAGTTGATGGAGCAAGCAGTAGCCGTAATCCGAACCCGGATTCGGAATCAGAGGTTGCAAGGCTTACATCAGAAGTGGAGCGACTGAAGCGCAACATGCGTTTTTGGAAGCAGTTCCAGAAGGAGTCTTTGGAAAAGGAGACAGAAGCCAGGGCTCGTGTTCGTGAGTTGGAGCTTTACGTGACACACCTGGAGCAGTACAACACAGTTCTGCATGAGGAAGTACATAGGCTAAATGATCTGATGAATCCCAATCATCAGCCCCAGGCAGTGGAAGATGATGTTGGTGCCGTGGTTGTTCCTGATGGAGAGGACAATGAAGAAGATCCAGAAGAAGATGAAACCGTGATGGAAAGTGGGGATGATGCAAGTCATGTCACTGGTGCAAGTGCTCCAGAGAATGAGGAGTGAAGGGTCGACATGGATGGTTGTGTAATATAGTAGTCTTTCCTGCTTTCTAAAAACCTTAGTGGGTGGTTTCTTGCTTGTGAGCAAGTTTGTAATGAAATAATGTAAGATAAGTTTGTGTTTGTATACAAGTTCTGTCCTAACTGCTTTTTAATTCAATAAAGCAATGTAAATAAACATGGTTTGTGTACAACAGATGGACGGTACTGGAACTTCCCAGGAAGGGGACCATAATCCGAATCCCCCACCGTTTCCACCTACCTTGGCAGAAGCTATTGCCGCACTAGTTAATGCTACTACCCTGTTGGCTCAGAATCAGAATCAGAATGGGAATCAGGGTCGTCGAGGCCGTAACAATGGAGGGGAAACCACTTATGTGGATTTCACCGATACCCGTCCACCAGTGTTTTCAAAGGCAGATGAGCCGCTAGAGGCGGATGACTGGCTCCGTACCATGGAGCAGAAGTTTGAACTTTTACAGTGCACAGAGCACCAGAAGCCTGTGTTTGCAGCACAACAACTCAGAGGTGCCGCAGGGGCGTGGTGGGCGAATCTAGTCGCCGCACAGCCTGCTGGCCACCGTGTCACTTGGCAGGAGTTTTGTGAAGCCTTTAGAGCACATTATATCCCAGATGGTGTCATGGCCATGAAGCTAGAGGAGTTTCTCTCACTGAAGCAAGGAAACCAGACAGTTCTACAATATGTGGGCAAATTTAATCATCTGTCCCAGTATGCAGCTGAATATGTGAATACCGATGCAAAGAAGAAGAGTTGTTTCATGAGAGGTTTGAGTACCAGAATCCAGGAAGTATTAGTCACCTGCTATAATGCTACTTACCATGAGATAGTCAATGTGGCTATTGCGTCAGAAGAGAAGTCCCGACTGCACAAGGAGTCGAAGAAAAAGAAGCCAGTGTTTTCAAGTCCGTCTGGCGGCATTAAGAAACGCCAGAAGTTTGTTTATCACCCTCAGAACCATTTCCGTCCAACTTATCGTCCACCGCAGTACCAAGCTCAGCCGCAGACGTTTTTCCGTCCTGCCGCAATTCCGCAATATCCACAGCAGCCGAATGCCCCTGGTATTCGGAACCAGACTCCAGTAACCCATAACTTTCCCTGCTACAACTGTGGAAAGCCAGGCCACTTTTCCAAGGATTGCCCGTATCCAAGGCAGTACAATCCTAATTATCCCAGAGCTCTCGTACCACAACAGCAACAACCTCAGAGTAAGAACAATAATCTGAATGTTCAGAAGGGTAAGGGTGAGAAGAAGAAGACCGGACGTGTATTCTACACTCAAGCAAGTGCAATCCCAGAGGGAGAACCTGTTATGATGGGTATGTTCCCTGTTGCTAATCATCTAGCAGTACTGTTATTTGATTCAGGTGCGTCGCATACATTCATAAATCGCACCTTTGTTGTTAAGTATGACATTCCAATTATGGGAACACAAGAGGATTTCTTTATCCAGTCGCCCGGGGGACGACTGTGTACTAAGGAGATGGTACGTGACGTACCTATAGAGTTAGGTGGGCATATATTCCCTACCTCAATGATAATATTACAGAAACAGGATATAGATGTAATCCTGGGTATGAATTGGATGTACCAAAGAGGAGCCCTTATAGATGCACTGCACAGAACTATAAGGTTGAACCTGCCAGATAATAAATCTCATCTTCTTATCCAACTTCCTATCCCGAAGAGAACAGTTGAAAGTATATGTGCAACTTCAGTACATGAGATTTGTGATATACCGGTAGTCTGTGAATTTCCGGATGTGTTTCCAGATGACCTACCAGGTCTGCCACCGGACAGAGATGTAGAGTTTGTGATTGAGTTAAAACCGGGTACTGCCCCAATATCCCGGAGAGCTTACAGAATGCCACCCAATGAATTGGCAGAACTTAAGGATCAATTGCAAGAGTTACGTGACAAAGGTTTTATCAGACCCAGTTCCTCACCATGGGGATGTCCAGCTCTTTTTATCAAGAAGAAGGATCAGACTTTAAGGATGTGTGTTGACTATCGACCGCTGAATGAAGTAACCATTAAGAATAAATATCCGTTGCCTCGCATCGATCTACTCTTTGATCAGCTTGCGGGGGCAAAGGTATTTTCCAAGATTGATCTTCGATCAGGGTACCATCAAATCAAGATTCGACCTGAAGATATTCCAAAGACTGCATTCACCACCAGATATGGACTGTATGAGTACCTAGTTATGTCTTTTGGTCTCACTAATGCACCGGCACATTTCATGTATCTGATGAATTCAGTTTTCATGCCGGAACTTGACAAGTTTGTGGTTGTTTTTATTGATGATATTCTGGTATACTCCAAAAGTGAAGAAGAGCATGTTGAGCATCTTAGAGTTGTTCTGACTCGTTTGAGAGATCACCAACTGTATGCCAAGTTCAGTAAATGTGAGTTTTGGTTAAGAGAAGTGCAATTCTTAGGACATGTGTTGTCAGCCGAAGGAGTAGCAGTAGATCCTGGCAAAGTAGAAGATATTCTGAATTGGAAACCACCAATCTCAGTTCATGATGTCCGAAGTTTTCTGGGAATGGCGGGTTATTACCGTCGATTCATACCTGACTTTTCAAAGGTAGCCAAGCCAATCACAGAGTTGTTGAAGAATCAAACTAAGTTCATATGGTCTCCAGAATGTGAAAAAGCTTTTAGAATTTTAAAAAAATCATTGACAACTGCTCCAGTTTTGGCACAACCAGATATAGAAAAGCCATTTGATGTTTACTGTGATGCCTCAGGTATTGGCCTTGGTTGCGTATTGATGCAAGAAGGCAGAGTCATTGCTTATGCCTCGAGACAGTTGAAGCGCCATGAAGAACATTATCCGACACATGATCTTGAACTAGCAGCTGTGGTTCATGCATTAAAAATCTGGCGTCATTACTTGTTAGGTAATACTTGCCACATGTATACAGATCACAAGAGCTTAAAGTATATCTTTACTCAGTCAGAATTGAATATGAGGCAAAGAAGGTGGCTTGAGTTAATAAAGGACTATGATTTAGAAGTACACTATCACCCTGGAAAAGCGAATGTAGTTGCTGATGCACTCAGTAGAAAGAATCGTTGCCATTGTACGACTGTGCAGCCAATGGATTACAGTTTGTGTTATGAGTTGGAAAGGTTGAATATTGAAATAGTTCCACAAGGTCAGTTGACTAATGTCACAGTGGAATCAACAATCAAAGATCAGATTGTGTCTGCTCAGAGAAAGAATTCCGGAATAACTCACATCAAAGAAAAAGTTAGAACTGGTCAACCGACAGATTTCAGTATTGATGATGCAGATGTATTGTGGTTTAAGAACCGGCTAGTGGTCCCAAAGGTTCCAGAGTTACGTCGACTCATTCTTGATGAAGCACATAGGACAAGGTTTTCTATTCATCCAGGGAGTAATAAGATGTATCAAGATTTGAAACAACAATTCTGGTGGACCAAAATGAAAATTGAGATCGCCAAATATGTTGCCAGATGTGACACTTGTTGTAAAGTGAAGGCAGTACACCTGAAGTCGGCAGGAATGTTACAACCCTTGCCCATTCCATCCTGGAAATGGGAAGATATCAGTATGGATTTCATTACTGGGTTACCTAAGACCTCAAGAGGCTTTGATTCAATTTGGGTCATTGTGGACCGACTGACAAAGTCATCTCATTTTATTCCAGTTAAGGTGGACTATTCTGCTATAACTTATGCAAGAATTTATATTGCACGAATCCTGAGCCTTCATGGGGTACCAAAGACCATTGTATCAGATAGAGGTACGCAGTTTGTTAACAAATTTTGGAGACACCTACATGAGTCCCTAGGTACAGAACTTTTGCACAGTACCGCTTATCATCCACAGACAAGTGGTCAGACTGAAAGGGTCAATCAAATTCTAGAAGATATGTTAAGGTCATGTGCACTTAATTATTCAGACACCTGGGATGAGTGGTTACCGTTAGCAGAATTCTCTTACAATAATAGTTATCAAGAGAGTATCAAAATGGCACCGTTTGAGGCATTGTATGGCCGCAGGTGCAGAACTCCATTGAATTGGTCAGAACCGGGAGAAAGATGGTTTTTCGGTGTTGATCTTGTGAAACAAACAGAAGAAAAAGTTCGACAGATCCGGAATAATTTAAAAGTTGCTCAGTCCAGACAAAAGAGTTATGCTGATAAAAGGCGTAGACCTTTGGTATTCCGAGTAGGGGATTATGTTTATCTAAAAGTATCACCCATGAAAGGAGTTAGCAGATTTGGAGTCAGAGGCAAACTCGCACCACGTTATATTGGTCCTTTTCAAATCATTCAACAATGTGGAAAGGTGGCATATAAGTTAAAGTTGCCTGAACAACTGTCAGCAGTGCACAATGTATTTCATGTATCACAAATGAAGAAGTGTCTACAAGTACATGATCAAGTGGTTGATGTTGAGGGAGTTGAACTTGAACCGGATTTGACATATTCTGAATATCCTGTCCGAGTTTTGGATCAAAAAGATCGTGTTACCCGTAGTAGAACAACAAAATGGTACAGAATACAGTGGAATCAACATTCAGAAGAGGAAGCCACCTGGGAATCGGAGGATTACCTGTTGGAGAATTTCCCGGAGTTCTTTGCTTCTATCTAGGTTGCAATTTCCTCTTTAAACTGTAACCTATCCTTTTAAAATCGTTGTAATGCAGAAAACCCCTACCTGTTTTGTAGACAAGTCTTGGACGTGTTTGCTTGACACGTTTCCTTTTCTATTACTTAACTCAAGGCTTTAAATCTCGGGACGAGATTTCTTTAAGGGGGAAGGGCTGTAACACCCCGGGTGTTATAGTGTTAATTAATCTGCCATGTCATCATAATGCATTGCAAAGCATCCCTGTTAGGTTAAACTTGTTATGCATCAACTAAAACGAGTTTACTTATCTAGGTTGAATGTGTTTCTCAGTGGTGTGCTCCGAACCCGAAAACCCTAATTTCGAATGCCACCGCAAATACTTAGTCCATGCCCTGCGTAATTTGAGGTGTGCGACTGTGTTGCACACTAGTGTCAAGTGTAGGGTATGAGCTCAAGTGCAACATCTAAAATGAAGCTCCAAAATTTGAGTTTGAATTGGAGTCCCAAAACTTGTCACGAGTTTTCTGATTCAAATTTAAATTCAAATCTAGGAAGAAATGTAAAAGAATTTCAAAAGCTAATTGGTCAACCAAGAGTGGCATTTGGTCAACCATGTCATGTTGGTCCAAATTATGCCCTTGGGTGAGGTTTTGATCACTAAGTAATCACCAATTAAAGTAGCAACAAATTTCAATTTAAAATTCCTCCGAAAACCCTAAATTTCAAAACCCTGTTTTACCCCTTTTGAAATAATTCAAAATCTAAGCAAAATTTGGGAAAAAGTTCAAAACCAAGTTTGTAGAACTTTTCAAGGGCTACAACTTTGGTGTTTTGAGTTTTCAAAGTTTTAGTGTAAAATGTGGAGCAATTTTGAAAATAAACAAATTTCAGATTTAATTCTTTTTTGTCCCCAAACTAAGATTTCAAAATGGAGGCAGAATTTGAAAAAGTTTTGAACAGCAAAGTTGTAGGTCTGGTCAAGATATACAACTTTGATGTTTGGAGATTTTGAAGTTTCAATACAAAATCAAAAGTAATTTCTAAATTACCAAATCTGAAAAATGTGTCCCCTTTTGAGTTTAAATTCAAATTTCAAAATCCAGTTATAATTTGAAAAAGTGTTCTATACAAAACTTGTAGAGCTTGAAATTCTGAAGATTTCATAGATTGGAAGTTTTTCAAGTTGTTACATGAATTTGAGAGTAATTTGAGAAAACAATTTGAAAATTCAAAGTTTGGGGGGGTGAAGCTACAGTGACCGGCCAATCACCGCCGACCACCGCACGGTATGGGCGCCGGCGAGACGCCGGGCGGCTTCGGCCGGCTTCCAGGCGAGTCCTCGATCGCCAGCGCGACGTCGCGCGTCTTCCAGCACAGTCACCACCATCGTTCCCTATATATACGTCGAGCTCACAGGGGCGATTTTCATTTTCCCTGTTTTCGCCACCGCCGCCACCGCAGCTCCGCCGCTCGTCGCTGCCGCCGTCGAGCCAACTCCAGCCACGCCAACCGCACCATTAGATCCGCCTCATCCTCGCGCACCTCGTGAACCACCCGAGCGAGATTAACTCCGCCTAGATCACCACAGCCGCCCGCTCCCGTGCCCAACTCCGGTCGGAGCACCGCCATCGTCGCCTTCCCGTGGCCAGGCCACTCCGGCTTCTCTCTGTCCTCCCCGAGACCGTCATCGTCACCGCTGTGAGCTCCTGATCGTTTTCCTCGCACTAATTTAACCGCTACCGTGTTGTACCACCGAGTCGTCGGTCACCGTGGTTGTCGAGCCGCCACCGTCGTCGGTGAGCTGTCGCCGGAGCTCGAGACGAGCTGCAAGTTAGCAAAACGGGTTCGCTAGGTCGCGTAGAGGCTGTCGGATCGCTCGGTTGGTCGACCGAGGCTTCGGTCATCGGCCAGTCACCGCGGGAGCGAGCGGGCGAGCGGGAGGAGGAAGATGACAGGTGGGGACGCGGTGTTAGCGAGAGAGAGAGAGCCAGCGCGCGGGCGCGAGGCAGGCCGCGCTGCTGGGCCGCGTCGCTGGGCCGAGCGCGAGCGCGAGCGCGGGCGCGCGCGAGCGGGCCGCTCGGCTGGGCCGGACCGGAGGGAAGAGGAGATCGGCCCGGTTCGGATTTTCGTTTTTGTTTTCTTTTTCAAATAAATGAATAGTGTTGCTATTTGTTTATTTTATTAAAAATTGTGTAGAGTTCCAAAATTTATGAAAATTTTTGTGTAAGCTTCTCAATGTATAAACTATCTAGAAAAAATGTTAAATCACGAATTTGAATACTTTGTGCAGTAGAATTAATTAGTTTCATTAAAGATTAAATGCAACTTTCTGGAATTTTAATAATTAATTTATTAATCCAAAAATTATGAAATTTATTATAGCACTGTTATAAGTCATTCTTAACCCATAGAAAAAGTTTGAGCTTGATTAGGTAAAATTTGATCAACTCCTAATTATGCCCTAATTAGTTAAATAGAAAATAAATGTTAATTTGAGAACTTTAAGTGTTGTGTGCCTTTTAATTGAGTGATGTCCTTAGATCACTACCCTTTTGTGATCTTTGGCACCTTAATTTCATGATTGAGCTCGTTAGTAACTTGTTAGGTTAAAAGCTGGTATCGCTGGAATCGCCGCTTCTAGTTAGTAGGTTTTCTGTTTGCGACTGTACCGTAGAAGTAAGTTGTACTCCAGTCGTAACTCGTAGCATGTTATCATCAAGCATCATGTTTATCATCGAACATCATGTTAAAGCATGTTATGTATTCGTGTAGTCTCCGCTTTCGAGGAAGCCGAAGTCGTCGATCAAGCTTCCGGAGAAGAGCGATCGTCGGTGGGTTTCGGACCAGACAGTGGAGTCCTCGAGTCTGAGTCAGTCGTCGTGTGCGAACAAGGCAAGCCCCGGTGCATTTAAACCCTACCTTGAGTTTTACAAATGTTTTATTATTTATATTATGGTTTACTGCATTAAGTAATTAGGAGTTGAGTGATAACCTAATTGCTGCATTATCATCCTTGATTATTGGAATATCAACCTTGATACCTGTTTTTACTGAAAATGCGTAGTATGCTTCGCTATGCTTAGAAGTTAAGCTTTTAAAAGAAATGTTTACATAGCCATGACGGCATATCGAATGAATATTGAAATATGAGAATGAACTTGAAAGATCGGGCGGGTGGTTTGGCCACTGCTAACATGCATTGGGAAAGGAGTCTCAATGTATTGTTTCCGCCTTGTCAGTTAAGGTCCGTTCGTTGTAAGCCTGTTGTGTTCGAGACTTTGCAACTAGCATCATGCCTTGGGTAAGCCCAAAATGTTGGTGATTCCATTACGAGAACGTCTAACCTCGCACTGGGAGTGGAGAGATGGCGAGAGTAGCGTGTACCCTCGGGGCTAGAATTTGGTCGGGTTCGAGGAGTACTGTACTCTCGGGTGGCGATGGACACGTTCTGGTTTTGGGAGATCTAAATGAGGGTTGATATATGCAGATTCGGTTCTACATATGTCGTGATGTTAGGGATCCCCAGCTGGGTATAATCGGTTCGAATCGTCGTTGCTCCTCGGTTATGGAGACTCGATCGCCTGACTTGCATCGTAGTTAAGAACTGGAATTGAAAGAAAGAATGAGAAAGGTTTTGATGATAATTACTTTGATCTAGATTAGGATCACCTAGAATTGGTTAATGAACCATCAATGGTAAAAGTAAAATATTAAAGATAAGGACTTACCTTAGTAAGCTTTTCTGCAAAAGAAAATTTGATTCTTGATTACCCGTACCTTGATTCCCTAAAGCTAGCATGCCCTTGGAGTCTTTGTCTTAGTCGGGTAAGTCTTGTTGAGTACTCTTGTACTCAGGGTTTGTTAACCCCTTGTTGCAGGTGCGGTTCATGAACAAGTCTGCTTCGAGCCTTGTTGCATGACCGTCGTGGTTGAAGACAGTGACGACGAGTAGATTGTGTGGCCTTTGGGCAAGGCATCTCGCTTGTGTGATGTAATAAAGTTACTACCGATACTTCTCTACGAATGGTTTGTAATAATGTTACATAAGGTTTGAAGTTTGAAAAACTGGTTTGTAATCTATGTTATTGTAAGACTTCCGCTACTTTACTCTGTTGAATATTTTGAATAAACTATGGTAATATTGCAATACTCCTGTGATTAGATCCTGTTCGGAGGAAAGCAGGCCTTTTAAGTTATGGTGAACATAAGTACGACTGTCAGAGGTCATTATGACAATGAAGTGTACTTGTGGGCCATCGTAATTAGGAGGTTCTATGACAGCAACGTAAACGGTCCGGTAACCGTTGTGCTCCCTGTGAGTGAGCCTTTATCAAAGAGCATCTTGTTGGATTACCAAGTATGATCTCGTCAAATGATGCGCTAGAATGGATTGTGCGGTTGTGATGAATTATTGTGCCTTAATTATTATGAGAAATCTATTCATACAGTCAGATTGACATTTCGCAATAATTCATCTACAAATTTCCCACATCGTCAGTGCTCATTGGCTATGCATTTTGCAGATGTCGTACAATCTACGCCGGGGTCGTGGAAATGAGGAGGAGGAACAGCCGCCCCCTCCGCCACCACCTACTCCGGCCGAGTTGATGCAATCAGTGGTTGAGGGGCAGCGTATGTTGGCTGACGCCATGCGCCAACTGGCTAATCGAGAGGCTCGTCATGGCCGCCAGGGCCCAGAGCCAAATCAGTACAGCGATTTCAAGGACTTTCTGGATACAAAGCCCCCGCTCTTCAAGGAAGCGGAAGAACCACTACAGGCTGACGAGTGGTTGAATACCATTGAACAAAAGTTTCGTCTGCTACGCCTAACTGATGAGCTGAAAACTGAGTATGCTTCCCATCAGTTGCATGGTCCGGCGGGCATTTGGTGGAGCCACTATCGTTCCACACTACCTGCCAATGTCCCGATTGCTTGGGATCAGTTTAAGGCGGCATTCCGGGGAAATTATATCCCTCCCGGTCTTATGGCAATCAAGCACACAGAGTTTATGAGGCTGTCGCAAGGAAACAAAAGCCTGACTGAATACTTGCAGTCCTTCAACAACCTGGCAAGGTATGCCACAGAGTTTGTGGATACCGATGCCAAAAAGATTGCTAGCTTCAAAAGGGGCCTCGGCCCAAAACTGATGAAAACTATGGGCACTAGCAAATGTACTACTTTCAATGATTTCATCAGCGATGCTTTGACCCAGGAGAACAACAATACTATTTATTCTGCCTCTAAGAGCCGTAAAAGGGCCCTTGAGGCAAGTGCTTCTCAGTCAAGGGCCTCAGCGGCACCGAGGTCTTCCCCTCGCCCACCTGCTCAGAATACAAAGTTCCGTCCGCCGCAGAAGAAGCCTACTGCAAAAACGGGGTTTCGTAAGGCTTATACCGTCGCTCTGCCAAAGGGGACTTCTGGACAGAGCAGCTCTAGTGTTCCTCCTAGCAATATGCCTTGCTGGAATTGCAACAAGCCAGGTCATTGGGCCCGGAACTGTCCGTACCCTAAGAAAAATGTCAACCAAGGTAGTCGTCAGGGACACGCCCATTATAACAGCATTGAGGAAATTCCATCTGGTGAGGTGGTCACCGCTGGTAAGTTTCTAGTTGACCAACACCCCGCAGTGGTACTTTTTTATTCAGGTGCTTCGCATTCCTTTATCAGTCCTAAGTTTGCATCTAAATTTGCACACAAGTTGCATACTGTTGAAGGTGTAGGTTATTGTATTAGTGCTGCAAGTGGGAATATTTCCACAAACAAAGTAGTGGGGAACCTTAAGTTTGAGATAGAAGGGCAAAGTTATTCGCTTGCCCTATTGGTTTTACCTGGTTTAGACATAGATGTTATCTTGGGCATGAATTGGATGAGTCAGAATGAGGTACTCATTGACACATCCGCTCGGGTAGTTATGCTCAGAGATCCTACAGATCAAAAGGGTTTTCTAGTACAACTTCCCAGAAAGGTTGAGTTGTCGGGGGAAATTCATGCTGTGCAAGCAAAGGCATTGACTGAAATTTCCGTAGTAAATGAATTTCCGGACGTTTTTCCCGATGAATTGCCGGGGCTCCCTCCGGATCGGGATGTGGAGTTTAAAATCGAGTTGTTGCCTGGCACCGCACCCATCTCTAGGAGACCCTATAGGATGCCTCCAAATGAGTTAGCTGAACTTAAGGTGCAATTGAATAAACTTTTGAAGAAGGGGTTGATTCGTCCTAGTTCATCGCCGTGGGGATGTCCTGCTATCTTTGTAAAGAAGAAGGATCAGTCGTTGCGGATGTGCGTAGATTATAGACCTCTCAATGCAGTCACTGTCAAAAATAAGTACCCTCTACCGCGAATCGACATCTTGTTCGATCAGTTGTCTAAAGCTAAAGTTTTCTCCAAGATCGATCTAAGATCGGGCTACCATCAAATTAAAATTCGCTCGGAAGATGTTCCAAAGACAGCCTTTTCTACCAGATACGGTCTTTATGAGTATCTTGTTATGTCCTTCGGCTTGACAAATGCCCCCGCACACTTCATGTACTTGATGAATTCGGTGTTTATGCCTGAATTGGACAAGTTTGTGGTGGTATTTATTGATGACATCTTGGTATATTCTGTGAATGAGGAGGATCACGCTGAACATCTGCGTATAGTCCTCACAAGACTGCGTGAACATCAACTTTATGCGAAGTTCAGTAAGTGCGAATTCTGGCTTCGTGAAGTACCTTTCCTTGGGCATGTGTTGTCCGATGGAGGAATTATGGTGGACCCCGCCAAGGTACAGGAAGTACTAAACTGGAAGGCTCCTATCTCGGTTCACGAGGTCCAAAGTTTTCTTGGTTTGGCTGGCTATTATCGTCGCTTCATCCCGGATTTCTCCAAAATAGCCAAACCCATGACTCGGTTGCTGCAAAAGGACACCAGGTTTGTCTGGACTCCTGAGTGTGATGCGGCTTTTCACCAACTACGAACCCTCCTAACCTCGGCTCTGGTTTTGGCACAACCGGATATCGAGAAACCTTTTGATGTTTACTGTGATGCCTCAGGCATAGGTTTGGGAGGTGTTTTGATGCAGGAAGGCCGAGTAATTGCATATACTTCCCGACAACTTCGGAAGCATGAGGTGAATTATCCAACGCATGACTTAGAACTGGCCGCAGTTGTTCATGCTTTGAAGGTATGGCGGCATTATCTGCTGGGCAATGTCTGCAATATCTATACAGACCACAAAAGCCTCAAATACATCTTCACCCAACCCGAGCTAAATATGCGTCAGAGAAGATGGCTCGAGTTGATTAAAGATTATAATCTTCAAGTACACTATCACCCAGGCAAGGCAAATGTTGTTGCGGACGCTTTAAGCCGTAAGTCTCATTGCCATTCCTTAATTGAAACTGATTTTCACCGATCCCGCCTGTTACATCCGGCAGTCTTGTACAACATCACTGTCAGTTGTACTCTCAAAAGCAGAATTATTGAGCTCCAAAAGACTGATCCGGGTACCTTTCACATAAAACGGAAGATGAATGAAGGAGAGACTAAGCATTTCAGGTTAGATGACGAAGGTGTGCTGTGGTTCAAGGATAGATTAGTGGTACCTAAGGACCGAGAGCTTACAGAACAGATCCTATCCGAAGCACATTCGTCCAAGTTGTCCATCCATCCGGGTAGTAATAAGATGTATTATGATTTGAAACCCCTTTATTGGTGGACCAAGATGCGGAAAGAGATAGCAGCATATGTTGCTAGATGTGACACCTGTTGTAGAGTTAAAGCGGTACACCTGAAAGCTGGGTTACTGCAACCACTTTCTATTCCAGGTTGGAAATGGGAAGAGATAAGTATGGATTTTATTGTCGGACTTCCTCCTACTGTAAAAAATCATAACTCTATTTGGGTAATTGTTGATCGTTTGACCAAATCAGCTCACTTCATCCCGGTGAGAGTGGACTATCGTCCCACTGACTATGCTGAGTTGTACTTCAATCAGATAGTCCGGCTTCATGGGATACCTCGTACTATCATTTCTGACCGTGGTCCCCAGTTCACTGCGCGCTTTTGGAAGCACTTGCATCATCTTCTGGGAACCAAGTTAGTGAGAAGCTCTGCTTATCACCCCCAGACATCGGGTCAGACAGAACGAGTTAACCAAATCTTGGAAGATCTGTTGCGAGCATGCGTCATTTCATCCAAGGGTTCTTGGGAAAAATGGTTACCTTTAGCCGAATTCTCGTACAATAACAGTTATCAAGAGAGTATTAAGATGGCCCCATTCGAAGCTTTGTACGGTCGAAAGTGTCGAACTCCACTAAACTGGGTAGAAGCTGGGGAAAGAAGGTATTATGGCATTGATTTTGTCCAGGAAGCCGAGGAAAAAGTCCGTACCATCCAGAAAAACATGGCTGCAGCACAAGCGAGACAGAAAAGCTATGCGGATCGTCGTAGAAAACCACTCGAATTTGAAGTTGGAGACTTCGTTTATTTGAAAGTTTCTCCAATGAAGAGTGTCCAACGTTTTGGTGTTAAGCGGAAACTTGCACCAAGATACGTGGGTCCTTTCCAGATCATAGGCAAGAGTGGAGCTGTTGCGTACAAAATCCAGTTGCCTCCTGAGATGAGAGCCATATTCAACGTTTTCCATGTATCTCAGCTTAAAAAGTGTCTTCGAGTTCCTGAGGAACAAGTTCCTTTAGGTGATATCAGGCTAGAATCCGACCTAACCTATGAAGAAAAGCCAGTCCGAGTGATCGATACTCAGGAACGAGTAACTATAAGTAAAGTGGTTAAGTGGTACAAAGTGATGTGGAGTAATCAGGGAAGTGAGATTGATGCTACGTGGGAACGGGAGGATTATTTGCGGGATGGTTATAAAGAATTCTATGAAAAATGGTACGCTTTCCAAATCTCGGGACGAGATTTTTATAAGGGGGGAGGGCTGTAACACTTCAAGTGTTTAGTCCTTAATTGCATTTGCATTTGCATAAGCATAAGCATGCATCATTCATGTTTGTTATTTTATGTGATGC
Organism: Saccharum hybrid cultivar R570; assembly: GCA_038087645.1. NCBI lineage: Eukaryota > Viridiplantae > Streptophyta > Magnoliopsida > Poales > Poaceae > Saccharum > Saccharum hybrid cultivar. The sequence goes on from JAQSUU010000100.1 coordinate 3,867,919, forward strand.
AACACATGTGATTGTTCTAGGGTTTGTTTGATTTATTTCATGAAGTATTTGATAGTTGGTGTAACAAAAAGGTAAGGTAGCCAATCATGACCTACAACACCTTAGTTATACTTAGGGTAACATTTGGAACAAGGTTCATGTTGACCAAAATTACAAATTTGCCCTCCAAGAGAAGTTTGACCACCATTTGACCCTAGAAGGCTCTAGTTTGACCAATTAAAAAGTCTAATTTAGAGACCTTGCATGGAAGAGCACCCTTAAGCAAAGTTGTAAATAAATTCATGGGGAACAAAAGTCTCAATATGACCATCTCATGAAATTGACCCTAACATGCTCAAAAGTGGCCCACAAGTCAGTTAGAGAGGTAGCTCCAAGACTTAGAATTTTTCTAAGTCTGGAATCTGACCCTACAGTTTTACTGATGCCTACTTTAGGAGCTTGTAGTTTGCAAATCAGGCCAAACCAGCTTTCACTCATATTGACAAACTTGTAGATCACATGTAACCCTACAACTTTGTCAACATCACCCAAGCCTGGTTCTCAATGGTTCAAGAGATATCGTGTCATGAACTTAGGCTGTCAGTCGGCATCGTTAACTGAACCCCGGTTTCAGTTTCATCGAGCACTACTTTGGAGCCTTGTAGTTTCAAATCTAGGCCGAACCAGCCCAAACTCCAATTGACAAACTTGTAGTCCTCATGTAGCTCTACAACTTTGCCAACATCACCCACGAGCCGGCCTCCATTCCTCCGCCCCCTCTCTTCCAGTTGCCAAAAACACCGAAACCGAGCCGCCATTGTCGTTCTTCTCCGGCGAGATCAAGCGCGAGCTACACCGCATCACCGGCCGCCAGACCTCGCCACTTCCTCTGCCTCACCACCCTCCATCCCCTTGACCCACCGAAGCCCGCGATTTGACTCAAGGTGAGCCGCATTGCTTTCTTCCCCGTCTCCGAGAGGTCGCCGGAGCCCGCCATGGGACCTCACCGTGGTCGGGGTGCTTCGGGTCTCTCTCCATCCCCCCTTCCTATCAAAATGGATCCGCCTAGCTTCGGTGAAGCTCGTACCGAGCCTAGACCGCACCGTACATCCTCACCGGCGACGGTGCGCCGCCACCGGACATCACCGGCCGCCGCTCACGGTGACAAGCCCCTTCCACCCCATCCCCATCCATTCCACGAGCACCAATCGACGCACCGGGTGACGGAGAACACGAGGCGGTGTTCGATTGGCCGAGCGAGCTCTTCTTCGGCGAGCTCGAGCTCGTCGGAGCTCGCGGGTCTCCGCCTCCCCTGCCTCCGGTCACTGACCGCGGGGGCCCGCCCGTCAGTGTCGCGCGCGGGTGGGGGCGCTGAGCGGGCCGCGCGCGCGCGAGTGTGTGGGCCGAGTTTTCCGGGCCGGCCCAGTTCATCCAAAATGGAATTCATTTTATTATTTTGTCACTGATTTTTATACAAGTTGGAAAAATATAGATCTAGGGTTTTAATGATCCAAAAAATCATGAGATAAATTTTGTTAGGGTCTACATGATGTGTAGTATTTTAGAAAAATATAAATCTGGAATGTGATGTTTAATTTCTAGGAGAATTTAATAGATCCTTTAAATGTGTTTTGGAATGCATGCAAATTTGTTAAATTTATAACTTGAGCTGTAGTGTTCCATAAATCATGAAATTTGGTGGGTAGGTTACTCTATGCTAGCCCTAGCTCTGGTAAAAATTTGGGCATTAGTGCTTAAGTAATTGCCAAGTTATAATGCTATCTTGTTATTCTAGGAAATAATTAAATGAATTTTTGTAATTTTTATACATGTGCAATATTCATATAAATTTTTGGAGAATGTCTTGGTACCCTAGAGTGTCCAAGAAAATTAAGAAATCTGTTATTTGACACTTTTTACTATGCTTTGTTATTTATACAAAAATCAGCCTTTTGGGCTTGTGAATTTTGTTCAGAGAGTTTCTTTTAATAAATTGAGTTCAAATTTTTACAGTAGTCTCTTTTTGGGTCAGAGAGTCCCCTGTAATTTTTGTAGAATTTTAGGAGCAGTTTACATATATGTTTGAAATTCCACTTAATTACTTAAGTAAATTAAGAAATGAGTTTAAATAAATATTCTAGGTGGGCACACCTTACTTTATGGTGTTTTTGTGACATTTGTGAACTTGTAGTAGTATTAGTTTGGTCTTAGAGAATGTTTGTCACATCAATAAATATTTAATCTTTGCAATTTTAGGTTTCTGGACAGCTGATAGTATTTCTAGGCTTGACCTTGGATAAAGGTGGTTGCTGGAAAACTTGTAAATACCAAAGTTGTGGTAAAATTTGTAAATGAGCTTGTGTCAAAATTTGGGAGCATTTGGCTAGTAGTTTGAGAGTTAGTGCTGTTTAAAGTGCCAGTCCAGAATTGACTGCTCTCTGTTTAGAGAGAACAGATTCTGGAACTTTGGAATTTTGATTAGTTAAACTTTGGAATTAAGTGTTGTGGTCTGAAAACATTTTGTGGTGCATTTCATAAGCTTTCCAGATTGTCTTAAATCATATCTTTTGGAGTTAGGAATCCCCAGTTATGTTAGAATCTTTGAGCTGCTGTCCAGAATAACTTACTGTGGTAACCTAAATAATGTTACTCTTGTGTTTATTAGGTGTTAGGACCTTAACCGAAGAGGAACAACTATATCTTAGGTTGGGTAGATTAGATAAGTACTTCTCCACCGGAGAAGAGATTTGCACGTACTAATAAAATAACTTGAATAGAGTATTTTATTTCTGAAATGCATTTCATTCCGAGCATGTTGCACCCATTTATGCATCCATGATATTTATTGTGCATTCATGCAATAGGTGTACCGGAGGGAGTAACTCTCCTCGAATTCGAGCCTGTAATTCCGGAGGAGAACCAGGAGCAGCAGGAGCCCGAGGATCCAGCAGGCGAAGGAGACGCCGCTGAAAACTTGCCGGAGTGCCCTGACCACCGGCCTTCAACTTTTCTGAAAGGCAAGCCCCGGTGCATGCTGAACCTACTGTTTTATAAATTAATCTTGAGTACTTATAATTGTTTACTGCATTAAGTTGTAGGAGTTATATGAAAACACTTGTTGCATTATACCTGTCCTTGTCCAGATATCGTACTTAATCCTATATTAGGTTAGGCACGTGTCAATGCTTAGCCCTGCTTAGTTCGGTAGAAGTCGGGTGATTTCCGGTCATCCGCGAGATGTAGGAAGGAGTCACGAGTGGCTTTATGGCTATCGTGAATGGAACCATGCCTTAAAATGAAATTGAGACCGGGCGGGAGTTCGATAGTACAGTCGCAAGACACTTCACGTCTTGGGTGTGGAGCTATGCCCGTCTGAGTCGTTTAAGGACCGATTCGCTGTACGTCCTTGAGTCATGTTGAACGCAGTCTAACACTTAGTTGGCCGGATAAGTCGTTCCGACCGCAAAGTCGAGTAGTATGGTTCAGACCGGGAATCGAATGGTAGGTTGCATCTTGGAGGAGAGAAAGGATGTGCTTGGGGACATTGGCGTGAGACCAAGGGGGGGGGGGTTAGAGTCCCTATCACCTGGCAGAGTGTCGCCCTTGGGGACGCGACATTATTCAGGCCCGCGATTCCTGAACTGTACAAAAGATGACCTGAGCAGCCTTCGCCAGGCGTGACTCGGTGAGTGTTAGAAATACCCCTCCAGCTGGATAGGAATTCGATTCGAATCGCCGTCGCTCCCGGTTAGTGAGCACTTGACTTGAGCAGCGGCAACGTAGAACTCATTAAATGAACTGGTGGTTAAGGGAATGATACAATGTTGCCATAATGATATACCTGCTATGGATATAATAATAATATTGTTTGATTATAATCAATTGCATGTTTAGTACAGGTGCTAAGATAGATGACAGGTAAATGCTAAAAATAACTGCTAGTACAGGTTATAAGAGTTTCAATTACTTATGCCTTTATGCAAAATATTATGTCAGCTAGCCTCTTGTGTAAGCCTTGCATAATCCTTGGGGTCATCTTATTTCTGGTTTTTGACGGGTAAGTCTAGCTGAGTACATTCCAGTACTCAGGGTTTATTCCCTCCTGTTGCAGATGACATGCTTTATCAGGGATTCTGCAAGACGTGTCTCCACCCTGCGGGTGAAGAAGACTAGATCACTTGGGCGTGATCATCTTTTATGTACTTTCCTCATGCTTTTGCGGGTTGTTGATCATCCAGACTGGCAGTATTTAATTAACTAGTGTGTGTGTTATGCTTCCGCTACTTTCAAACTTGGTTTGTAATATTTGCTACTCCGTGGTGTAAACTTATTTCGGAACTACTTGTGAAATGTAACGTACGATGTGTATGTTGAATGATGCGATCCTGGTTGTAAGCAGTTTGGTTTGAAATCATTCGTGATTTCGATTGACTACCGGGATTATATGGGCTCAAATTTGAAAATTTGAGCGATTCGGTGCTTGTTTTCGTACTTGTGCTCTTATAATTTGGTCGGTTCTGTTACAAACGCAGTCTAACACTTAGTTGGCCGGATAAGTCGTTCCGACCGCGAAGCCGAGTAATGTGATTCAGGACGGGAATCGAATGGTAGGTTGCTTCTTGGAGGAGAGAAAGGATGTGCTTAGGGACATTGGCGTGAGACCAAGGGGGGTTAGAGTCCATATCACCTGGCAGAGTGTCGCCCTTGGGGTCGCGACATCATTCGGACCCGCGATTCCTGAATCATATGAAAAGGTGGCCTGTGCGACCCTGGCAGGGGTCTACACGGTGAGTGTTAGAAATACCCCTCCAGCTGGATAGGAATTCGATTCGAATCGCCGTCGCTCCCGGTTAGTGAGCACTTGACTTGAGCAGCGGCAACGTAGATCTCATTAAATGAACAGATGGTTAAGTGAATGATACAATATTGCCACAATTTATACCTGCTCTGGATATAATGTTGATAATTGTTTGATTTTAATCAAATGCATGCTTAGTACAGGTGCTAAGATAGATGATAGGTAAATGCTGAAAATAACTGCTAGTACAGGTTATAAGAGTTTCAATTACTTATGCCTTTATGCAAAATGTGATGTCAGCTAGCCTCTTGTGTAAGCCTTGCATAATTCTGGGTGTCATTTTATTTCTGGTTTTTGATTGGTAAGTCTAGCTGAGTACATTCCAGTACTCAGGGTTTATTCCCTCCTGTTGCAGATGATATGCTCTATCAAGGCTTCTGCAAAACTTGTCTCCACCCTGCGGGTGACGAAGACTAGATCACTAGGGCGTGATCATCTTTTATGTACTTTCCTGATGCTTTTGCGGGTTGTTGATCAACAAGACTGGCAGTAGTTAAACAACTGGTGTGTGTATGCTTCCGCTACTTTATAAACTTGGTTTGTAATAATTGCGACTCCGTGTGTGTAAACTTATTTCGGAACTACTTGTGAAATGTAATGTATGATGTTGTATGTTGAATGATGCGATCTTGGTTGTAAGCAAGTTGGTTTGAAATCCTTCGTGGTTTCGATTGACTACCGGGATTATATGGGCTCAAGTTCAAAAATTTGAGCGCTTCGGTGCTTGTTTTTGTACTTGTGCTCTTATAATTTGGTCGGTTCTGTTACAATAAACAATATAATATAAAATAAATGACTATTCAAAGTGTAATTTAGCAGACCATGCCTTATAAACAGGATCAGAAGGTGTACATACTTATATGTATAATTAAGTTGTATTGCATCTTTTGGTCAAAGCTCCCATCATAACTTTTAAAAAGCATTGCCACTTGACCCATTTAAAGAAATTTTATGAGAAATTTTATAGATAACTTGTATACATAGTTTTGTTGTTATGTTATTTGAGACAACTTTTATTTTTGAAATATGAAAAATTATACACAATTTTTCATTGCTAGCATCTTCTTAAAATAACTTGTTTGAAGTAAGTTTTCAAAACAACTCTTTCGACTATGTGTTTTTTTAAAACAAAATTATACTCGACCAAATTTTCTAGAAAAAATTGTCAAAGCACAACTTAGACTACAAAAGGTTTATGATGCCTTTGTCGAATATGTTTTGTATTTATCTTATACTGTCAAAATGAGTAGTAGTGCAAAAAGATTTATACCAAAAATTAGCAGAAAAGAAAAAAACACTACAAATAAATAATAGGAAAAGAAGACTGGAAAGGGATCGGAGTGCGTTGTCTGATTGAGCGTTGGCTTCAGAACTAAGGGTCTGTTTGGATAGAGTAGGACTAGTTGTTAGCCATGGCTAAAAAATAGCAACTGGTTGTTAGTCCATACCAAATGTTGATGGACTTACGGTGCATTTATCTCTAAAATAAAACTCACGAGACCCATAAGATGATTGTGGCCACTGGCGGAGCCAAGGGGGGGCCAGCAGGGGCCATGGCCCCCCTGACAATACAAACTTCTTTATAATATACAAAGAGTTTAATAGTCTATGTTTATATTAAAAGACTATAATAAATAAAATCATGTTATATATGTCTACTAATATCCTCTAGACAACAAAATTGAATAGAATACAATTACAATAAAATATTTTGATTTATCTAAGTTTGTTTGTCTATCATAATAGGGCATATATATCTATTGAAATTGTTGGTTCTACTATAATACTTATGTTTCATTATACTTTATATTTTACTGAACGCATACTTGACTAACAACAACAATTCAGTGATCATCTCTTTTTATTGTGAATCACATTATAGATGTAGACGCTCATATACATACACGCACATCACTTCTACGAACAAACACACATCTCCTACTCTACTATGAGCACTTTCGAAATACTAAGATGATATATTTTAAGATTTATGAGTCATCACATGCACCACATTGTCGACAAAACACTCACTTACCATGCGTATGAGCACTTCCGAAATACTAAGCTGGCAGATTTTAATATTCATAAGTCATCATATGCACCCCAATGTCAACAGACATGGTCGTCTACCACAGAAAAAATAGCGAGCATGTTAAATCATCAAATACTGAAATAAAAATAGAAAAATAAAGTTTAACCCCGGAAAAAAATCTAAACAATTAAGCTACAGCCAATTCTCATATGTCGAAACTCTTTGACCGGTCCCTTATGCATAATTCCTGGCTCCGCCACTAATTGTGGCATCAAATTGCCAGCAGCTTAATATTATTCCTGGGAACCTTTAAAAGTGTGGAGCCCGCCGCGTAGCTACACATACACGCGTGAATAAACTACTACTGGCACGGCGAGTGGCCTCGTGGGGCTATGGCGTACACCGCAGTCCGCAGGGTTAGCACTTAGCAGTCGCCGTTGCGCCCGAGCGTTGGCACTTTTGTCCCGGGCTGGGTGCGTCTATCACTCTATTGGTTTGGTGGCACATGCGTAAACTCACATCATTGTCTAAATTGATCGTTGCAAAGTTTAAGTGCATGGCACGCACCTCTCCATGATACCATGGGTGGACAAATAGGATATATACCAATGGCGCAATTTCCATGTGGTTGCTCTCTTGGGTTCGCTACGATGTACGTGTTTGATGATTATAGAAGGAACCGTGCGTGCTGCCATGCGCTCCCATGCGTCAGTAATGCGAAATGGCGGGGCAGGCAGGCAGCCAGCCAGCCATCGTCATAGGAAAAAAGTGTAGTAATACCATGCAGGGCGAATTGTGTACTAGTAATGAAATTTCCCATCGTCACGTCTGACGTCCTACTACTTCTGTTCACACTGTCCGGTATCAGATCGCAGCCTTCCCCAGTCCCCAGTTCCCTTCACCGGCTAACAAAAAATGGGACTCCGCGGCCAATCTACCGCCGACCGGATTAACAATAACAGCTGCTTGTCTCTCAAGCAAGCGCGATCTCGGCAAATCCGACGGACCCAGTCCCCTTCGAGAAATTTCCCAAAAATCGTGTGTAAACCCAGGAAAAAGTAGTAAACAACTCTCGGCACACGCACACGGAACGCAACCAGCAGCACCTCCACCCCAAGCAAGAGGCAAGAAAAACGAACCCCGCGTCCGCCGTCCGCGTGCATCACGACTGACGTGGAGGGGACGCACCCGAGGACGTGGGCAACTCCCAACTCCCAGCCCAAGCAAAAAAACAGAGCAGACGGGCGCCCGCGAGGCAGAGACCAGAGAGCCCTTCCAGAAGGTCGCGGCCTCCCGCTACCCGGTTTGCCCTATATAAACGCCGCTGCCAACTCGCTAACGGACTAGCAGTTGCTTCCCTTTCCTTCCCCACGCCGAACACACACACCCGATCGCGAACAAACCGAGCAGCAAAAAAAAAAAAAAAAAAAAACATGCGAGACATGGAGGACAGATCGGTTGTCCGCCGCCAGGAACCTACCGCGGTCGTCAGGACGGAGGACGACGACGTGGCTTCCGGCGACGAGGACTCGGACGCCGAGTTCGAGTTCCCCTTCGTGAGCCGCGAGTCGGCGGCGGGCGCAGGCGCCGACGAGCTCTTCGCGGGCGGCCGCATCCGGGCGTTCTACCCGGTGTTCGGCCGAGTCCTGCAGGACGAGGCCCCAGCGCCAGCGCCGGTGTCGCCGAGGGCGCCGCTCGGCCGGCTGTTCCAGCTGGAGCAGGCGCGGACCTCGTCCGTCGCGTCCACGTCTTCCTCCTCCTCCTCCTCGACGGCGGACGCGGGCGCGGGCGCGGGCCTCGACGGCGCGTCCCCGGACAGCTACTGCCTCTGGACGCCCGGGTCGTCGGCGTCGGCAGCGTCCTCGCCCTCGCGGCCGCCGCGGAAGAGCGGGTCCACGGGCTCGATCGCGCGGTGGCGCCGCATCGGGGAGCTCGTCGTCGGCCGCAGCCACAGCGACGGCAGGGAGAAGTTCCTCTTCCTCTCCGCGCCGCCGTCCCCGGCCAGGGACAGGGAGCACTCCTCCCCCGCCTCCAAGGCGAAGGCGAAGCAGCCGCCCAAAGGAAGCAAAGCCGCCGCCGCCACCGAGCTCGACACGGTCGCCGCGGGGCGCCGGGTGTCCTACGGCGGCGGCGCCAAGGCCTCCACGACCGGCGGCCGGCGCACGTTCCTGCCATACCGGCAGGACCTCGTGGGGCTGTTCGCCAACGTGCGCGGGCTAAGCCGGAGCCACCACCCGTTCTGAAGCCGGTGGTGAGCCAAGACGCGCCATGGAGGACCCGTTCCAAACAGTGCGACTTCAAGTTTGAAATCGGGATTTGAAATTTCAGACATTTTGACTTGGAGATCCCCCTGCAAACCTGCTTTGTGAAGAATAGTATTAGCAATTTAGCATACGCGTGGGATTAAAGCAAGTCAAAAAGACGAGGTGTTTGGAAGTCAGAGAAAGCAGGGGAAATGTGAGCCCTCCCTTTCAGGATTCGGCTCGGAATCGTGGTCTCGAGTCGGTGGCTAACCACCTGCCCGGCGATTTTGTGAAGGTGGTGTAGGCGGGTACACATATACGGACAAGAAGTTTACATGTGGTTGTTTGTATATGTTGGTATACAGTGACGGATCCAGGATTGACACCCCAGGGGGGCTAATTAAGGAAGACGTTGATTTACAATTAAGATTTAATGGTGATTTGATGCTATGCTACAGTAATTGCTACAGTGTTTTAGTGGAGATATCACCCTCCGGGGGGCTGCAGCCCCCCAGCCCCCCTGGATCCGCCAATGTTGGTATATATGTAGCTTTGTATATACATTGTATAATGTATAGAGTAGTTAGAAGTTGGTGGGTTTGTTTTGCGAGGAATTCAGATTTCCTTGTTTGCAATCTGCAGTTTTCGTTTTTCTGTGTGTTGTTGCATATCTAATCTAATTGATTATTTCTCTTACTGTACTAATTAGCAAGTTCTGTTGTGCGGTCTCCAATCTTGTAAATATGACGTTTTAATTAGGATATGCAGCCAATTTTTCATGGTCTTTTTTATAATGTAGCGTAAAGTTTTCTTGGCTGGAGTCAGTAACATGGAGAACCTCATGCTCTAATCTAGCCATCTCTAGCCACTGGCCACAAACTGTTGATTACAAATCTAAACGTGATATGATAAAAAAACAACTCAACGTGATCCAACTGTAAGCTAGAATGTTTAAGTTTTGCCAGTGTTTGATGCATGAATACTATAAGAGCATCAGTCATGCATCAAACACTTTCAGTTCTCAAATGTAGAGGAGCTGACGCGGTAAGGGTTTCTTACTTTGTTTAGCCAGACTTTTGGCACGCTTGATAATCCGGCATTTGAACTTGTTTTGGCCTGCAAAGCTTGAGGGTCGACTCATTTGCGTATAGGAAGATGCTACCTCCATTCCAAAAAGGAAGATACAACTTTAGATTTAAATTGAATTAAATTTCATGAAGTTTGACTAAGTTATAGCAAATATTATTAATAGTTGTAACTTCAAAAAGATATATTATGGATTTCTATTTTATAATTAATTTAATTATACATATGCAGCATCATAAATGTTTTTTTCATAAAAAAAGTATCATAAATGTTAATATTTTTTTTTATAAATTTTTAATTTAATTTAAAACTGATTGACTTCTGGTAAACGAAAACGAGAGCTTTTTTTTAAGAACGGAGGGAGTATAACACGCTGACACAGCATCCCAGCACCCAGATAAGCTTCCTAGTTCCTACTACTTCATACGTATTGTTCTGTTCGGTTAACTGGAAAAACGGCCGATGCTGATGTTAATTCATTATGAGAGAAAAATATTGTCATTATGCTAAAACAGTACGCCTGATAAGTTCAGGCCGCCAGGGAGGACACAGCAAGCATTTCGCCGGCAAGCAAATCGAAGCCGCCTCGCATCCGGTTGGCTGGCTGCGAATTCCAAGCAAACCGAAGCTTCCTATGCTACTTATCCTGTCGTACACACCAGTGGCGGACCTAGTGGGTGGTCAGGGTGGTCCACCGACCACCCTGTGGGCCACCCGTCAACCATACATAATATAAATAATTTTTTTTAAAAAAAAACAAGCCGTCCGGCGTTCGGTGCCCTTCGTATTCGCAACTAACGCGGTCACAAGGAGCGGATTTCCTCCCGTGCGCGTGCAGCTGGGCCGGCCCAGCTCCAAATCGATCGAAGGCAGGTTGGATAGCGCGTCGCCTGGACTGCCGCCGATCCCGTCGAGTCTGCACTGCCGCCATCGGCGAATCAGCATCGCCCGTCGCTTCGCCTGGCCTGGAGCCCTGGACTGCCGCCATTGCCTGCAGGACTGATCGCCAGTCCTTTCTTAGTTCCTCAGGTGATACTCCCCGTCCATCCCCGTCCTTCCTTAGTTATAGGTTTCTTCCGATCGTTAGTTTTGCTAATTGGCGAGTGTTTTTTCCAGAACTCTTGAGTCTTGAATTATAAAAAGAAACAGAGACATTCGATCCCTTTTTCAGAAAGCAGCAAAGAAGGCGACTGCTATTGACCCACCTCCGGATGAAAATATTGTGGAAGAGCAGAATCAAGAAGAAGATAGAGTACAAGTTGAAGAAATTGCAGATCATTTGCCCTCGCCCCCGCTAGCATCACCGCCACCGCCCGCATCAAAGCCGTCGGCGTATGACATCAATCGCCTACCATATGATCCAGGTGAAAGGCTGCCCATTGAAGATTATCCTGTTAATGATCAAGACGCAATCCGTAGAGCATATATTACTAAAGGTGCTCGCAAACCTTATATACATGATTTTCCATACCGAAACATTGGAGGCATACATTGGTGTCATTGATCAAATTAGTCAAGAGCTTGATAATCGGTTTGATGAGATCAATATGGAGCTACTCTCTTGTATGTCGGCCTTAAGTCCTTCCAACTCCTTTGCTTCTTTTGATACATGGAAGGTACATAGATTGGCTGAATTTTATCCTAAGGACTTCTCCAACAATGATTTGTTAAAACTTGAATTGCAATTTGATAATTATATTGATGACATGCGACAAGATGCTAGCTTCTAAGGTCTAGACAACATTGTTGATCTCTCAGTTAAGTTTGTTGAAACAAAGAGACACAAAGTGTATGATATGGTGTACTTGCTTCTCAAATTGATATTGCTTTTACCAGTGGCAACTGCGAGTGTTGAAAGGGTATTTTCTGCATTGGTTATAGTGAAAACAAAGTCAAAGAATAAGATAGGTGATACTGTTTTGGATGATTGTCTAGTCACATTTATTGAGCAGGATATTTTCTTCCAAGTTAATGAAGATGATATAATGGAGACATTCATGTCATTGAGAAAGCGGCGGATATAAATAAGTAATATTGTAAGTCTCCTATTGTTATATTTCGAAGTATTTGTATTTCATTTGAACAATTTATATTAAGATTTGACGTCATTTTACCAAATTATAATATGGTTTTACCGATTTTTTTTTTTTGCAGCGCATACCCTATGCAAAAATCCTGGGTCCGCCACTGGTACACACGGACAGAGACCTTGCACACGGATCGGGCTCGTCCCAGAAAAGACGACCTCTCCTGCGCCTTGTTTAGTTACCTAACTCGGGGTGGCCGATTCGGCACAGTGCCACCCTTAGCACTGTAGCACTTTTGTTTTTTGTGGTAATAATTGTCCAAATCTTGATTAATTAGGCTCTAAATGTTCGTCTCGGAAAGTACAACAAAACTGTGCAATTAGTTTTTTTATTTTATCTACATTTAGTAATCCATATATGTGCTGGCATTTTGATGTGACGAAGAATCTTTTTTTGCATAGTAAAATTTGAAGGTGAATTCTGGAATCTAAACAAGGCCCTGGTTGCAAGCTTCCGCGGAAGTCGAGAGATGTTACAGCTACATAAGATCTCTCTACTCTTCCCACGATCCAGACGCCGGCATGATTATGTGTAATACAACGTCAAAGAAAAAACAATAGGATCAGAGCCATCTCCCTGGTGACGGCACACTCTGCTGGTATCTGTTAATTTGCACCAGGAGGTGAACTTTCTGTTCGCCTTCGCCGTACAGCTTTGGCTGTGGCTGCACATTCTCAAGCAACTGGAGGCAATGAACCCTATGAAGATGAAGATGAAAACATGAATCAATTTCGTGATTGGATAGCCAATGTTTTGTTTAGAAGGTTATAGATATGCCATGGTTTGTAATAATGAATACTTTTGTAAACTATTTGAATATTATTTGTGAGTGAGAATGAATATTGCTGCTAGCAGCTAGCAGAGCAGCCAAGCAGAGCAGGGGCGCGCGCGGGAGCCAGGGGTGCGGCCAGCGTGCGCACCAAATGCTAGGGGCAGCAACTTAGCATTAATTAGGGGTGTTTTGGTCATTCTAAACATGCAGATGTCAAGTTTAGTCCAATTTAGTCTATCAAACCAAACAAAGGTTGACTAAAATTTAGGAGGTGGTTTAGCTGACTAATTTTTGGAGCTGTGAACCAAACAGGGCTAATGGCTCTAAGAGCAACTCCAACAGTTTGCCATCCCTCCTCCCTATCCTTCAATTTTTGGCAAATTGACAAAAAAACACTCTCCAATAGTTTCCCATCCCTCCTCCCCATTTTTGGCAACTTGGGAAAAATCCACGCGCGCTGCCGGCCCTTTCCCGCGCGCGAAGGGCTTCTTCTTCCCTCGCGCGCGAAGGCCTTCATCACACAACGGCGATCCACATCTCCTGAACACGAAGCCGAGTAGCGATCCTCATCATCGACGGCGATCCACATCCAAGGGAGACCACGCCAGCGGCGATCCATATCATCCACGACGGCGGCTGTAGGGTTGAGGTATGGACGACTCATCCAATTCTTGATTCCGCTGGTAGGGTTCATATAGGGTTTAGGGTTGCGGCATGGTGGTTTGTCTGCTAGCCACGCTGATGGCCGAGTAGACCGTAGCAGATAGGGTTTAGGGTTGTGGCATGGTGGATTGTAGACGTGCTGATGCAACGAACCTACGTAGGCTCTTAAGTGTAGTACTTTTGCCAATGCGAATATACTCATCTGTAGCATTAGCAGGAACCCCATATGTGAGCATACGAAATGCAGTAATGACTTTTTGGAAGCAACTTAATCCAAGTACGTTTGCCGCATTTCTTTTTTGCACAAAGTAATCGTCGTGTGACTCAACAGTATTTATTATGTGTAGGAAAAGCTCCCTACTCATCCTGTACCTGAAGAAAATAAACAAAAGTTTAACAACACATAATACTTAAGTGAATAGTACAGGGCAATCAAAGGTGAATGACCACCAACCTCCGACGGAATAAATGTGGACCGTACATCGGATTATCTGCCAAATAATCTTGAAACATCCTTTGATGGCCCCCTTCTCTACCACGATAAATGACAACATGGCCAGGGACAGAACCACCAGGTCTTTGTTTATGACCCGAAAACGTTTGCACAATTCAAGTAGTTGTGATGATGAAATAATCATCGTCATTTGATGATGAATCGTCATCCAACTCTCTTTGGAGAAGTGATTTGAAACCACTCATGACGTCGACTAACCCGCCAACAAATGACAATTGGACAAGATCAGACAACTGATCCCGACCACCCGCAAGTTATTGATCAACACAGCACAAACCTGGGAGATGTGCCTGCTGCGAGCTCATGGAGGCCGCCTGGGAGTTGCTGGTGGCCAAATCCGACGTGCTGGTGACAGGTGCTGGTGGCTCCGACGTGCAAGGCAACAGGGACGGTGATGGCCGGCGGGAGGAGGAGAAGCCCGGCTGCGATGTCCAGACGCCATGAACGAACCGCGCGACGGATGGAAGTCTGCGGCGGCGGCGTCTTGGCGCGATGACACTAAAGATTTCGCACGGCAAAGCGTCTTCCCACGGCAAAAAAAACAAGATAGTGGGCCTAACTTTTCATTTTGGCAAGTCAATTATGGGAAACTATTGGAGATTGACCTTTTTTCCCTTTGTCATAACATTTGGGGAGTTGCCAAACTCAAGATTTGGGAAACAAAGAATCCCAACGCAGCAGCAGACGCAAAATTAGAAAACACGATCTGGCCATGGCCGATTAATTAACGCGCCCCACGACCCACGCCCGTGATTCTCGGCTCATCGATCGCAAGCATCCCCCATCCTTGACTCGTTGACCACCCGCCCGGCCGTAGACCGCCAAGTTGCTCTGAGCTGAGGGAAGACCGACCAGAAGTGTCAATGCGCTGTCGGTGCCGCGCCACTTGCAATTTGCAAACAAAGTACAGTACGTATTGTTGATTTCATGGTTCTTAGGTTCATTAGATCCGGTTCATCATAGCGGATACAAGTGAACGATTCATAGTATAAATGTATATATCGGTCCTATTTCATGATCTATCGGAAAACAATAGAGAAAGAGAGAGAGAGAAAACATAGACCATCCGTAGGAGCGGGATTCGGTGCGGGAGTAGTCGATCCGCTGGAGGCGCCGGTGTTAGGGTCGTTTGCCGGCGCCATCAACGCGCTGGAGATGGAGATGGCCGATGCAGGGACGTCGGGTGGCGTAGTTGGCGACGGTGGCAGCTTCCCGTCACTGGCTGCGCCCCTCTCAGATCGGGATCGGGAATATCGGTGGGGAGTGGCGGCTGAGGTGAACCTCGTTACTAGAGCCGGCCGGCCCCCACCAACCATGTAGGGTTGTGCGCCCCCGATCAGGGCGCGAGAACAGGACCCAGTTAGGCCGAACTGGTGGGAGATCAATCCTAACATTCTCCCCCTTGATCTCTCGTCTATTCTTCATTCTTTAATTCCATACTCAAAACTTTCGATTCATATCTTTCTTGCTTCTATCATATTCCATTACAGGTTAGTGCATTGAACTATCTCATTGTCACAGCAATTAGTACCATTAGACTAACAGCCACAACATATTTCTCCGTTTTGGAATGAAACTTTCTTCTTCGGGCCCTTCGTATGTTCGGGAATCATAGGCTTTCCCTTAAACCCATGCCGGCTACGTGTTCTCTGAACACGTTGGGTGGTAAGCCCTTTGTGAGCGGATCCGCGAGCATTTTCTCTGTACTTATATGCTCAAGATTTATTATATGATCCCAAACTTTATCTTTCACAACATAGTACTTTATGTCAATGTGTTTGGCAGCACCACTTGACCTATTGTTGTGAGCATACTGTACCGTTGGGTTGTTATCACAATACAACCTCAGTGGTTCATTGATATTATCAATAACTTTCAATCCGGGTACGAATTTCTTTAGCCAATTCACCTGCCCCGTTGCCTCATAGCATGCTACAAACTCGGCATACATTGTTGAGGATGTAGTTACGGTTTGCTTGGAGCTTTTCCACGATATAGCCCCTCCTGCGAGAGTAAATATATATCCTAACATGGATTTTCTTTCTTCTCCTGCATAATCAGAATCTGAATACCCCTCTATCTGCAGGGAATCAGATCTTCTATACGTTAGCATGAGGCCTTTCGTACCCTGCAAATAACGCAGGACTTTCTTCACCAATTTCCAATGTTCTATTCCTGGATTCTTTTGATATCTGCCAAGTAACCCGGTAACAAAGGCTAAGTCAGGGCGTGTACACACTTGAGCATATTGTAAACTTCCAACTGCTGAAGCATACTGTACCGCTTTCATTCGATCAATCTCATATTCGTTCTTGGGACATTGATGTTCCCCAAATCTATCGCCCTTGACAATAGGAGCAGGTGAAGGACTGCACGCATGCATACTAAATTTCTTCAGAACCTTTTCTATGTATGCCTTTTGCGATAATCCTAGAACCCCCTTTCTTCTGTCTCGGTGAATCTCTATTCCCAAAACGAACGAGGCCTCACCGAGATCTTTTATATCGAAGTTTGAGGACAAGAATTTCTTCGTTTCCATTAGTAGACTGACATCACTGCTAGCAAGCAGAATATCATCCACATACAAAATCAGAAATATGTACTTTCCATTCTTGAATTTTGCGTAAACGCAATTGTCCTCAACATTTTCCTTAAACCCAAAACCTTTTATTGTTCTATCAAATTTCAAATACTACTGTCTTGAGGCTTGTTTCAATCCGTAGATTGATTTCTTTAGGCAGCATCCCATATTTTCTTTTCTTTTACAACAAAACCTTTCGGTTGTGCCATATAAACATTTTCTTCCAAATCCCCATTAAGGAACGCCGTCCTTACATCTATTTGATGTAATTCCAAATCATAGTGGGCTACAAGTGCCATTATAATTCTGAAGGAATCTTTACATAAGACTGGAGAAAACGTCTCATTGTAATCAATCCCTTCTCTTTGCGTAAAGCCTTTCGCCACAAGTCGCGCTTTAAATCTTTCTACATTCCCTTGGGAGTCATATTTTGTTTTGTAGATCCATTTACAACCTACTGTTTTGGCTCCTTTAGGAATAATTTCCAAGTCCCAAACTTTGTTGGTACTCATTGATTTCAATTCATCTTCCATGGCCTTAAGCCACTTTGATGAGTGGTCGCTTCTCATGGCTTCTTCAAATGAGGTGGGATCATCCCCCATCTAAAATTCTTCTGTTTCATAAACTTCATAGTCATTAGAAATAGCTGACCTTCTTGTTCTTTGAGACCTTCTAGGGGCCTCTGGCACTTGTTCCTCATTGGGCTGTAGCTGTTCTTCCTCATGTGCGACATTTGGTTCTATAGGTTCCTCAAGGACAGGCTCCTCAAGAATAGGTTCCTCATGTTCATTCATTTGTCGCCACGGGAGAACATGCAACAGGTGTTGGCACTATAGTGTCTTGCACTGTCGGCGCTGTAAGGTCCAAATAGGCTAGAGGGGGGTGAATAGCCTAATTAAAATTTCTACAATAAATACTTAACCACAAGTTAGTACGAAAGGTGGTGAAGCAAAAGCACTAGCTCTAACTAATTAAGCAAACCACCGACACAAGTCTAGACAAGGCTATCCACTAAACACAACAACAACTACAAGCTAGAAACAAGAAGTAATACAAGACAAGAGCTTTGAGTGATTATACCGCCATGTAGAGATGAGAAGTACCAATCAATCAATCACACAAGAGAAGTCCTCGAGAAGAGAGTGACACAAGAATTTATCCCGAGGTTCACTTGCTTTCCGGCAAGCTACTCCCCGTTGTGGCGATACACCCACTTGTCGGTTCGTGAGCTAATCGACTATCAAGAGTCGAGCCCTCGGCGGGTGCCGCACAACCGCACATAAGATGGGGATCCTCCAAGCCACGAGCTCCACTAGAGTATCCAATTCATGAACTCCCGCGGGGAAGGATCAAGAACCCCTTACAACACTTGGTGAAGGCTCCAACAATCTCCAATTGTGAGCTCAATCACCTGCGCTGCTCCAAGTCATCTACCGTATCGGGAAACACAGAAGAGTAACAAGAAATCCGCAGCAACTTAAAGATCAAGTGCCTCTAGAATGCAACTCTCAAGCAATCCACTTGAATCTCACTCAATCTCACTCAAGATGTGCAACTATGCAAAGAGATGAGTGGAGGGGTTGTTCTCTAGCTCAAAGTATGTCTCTAGTTCTTAAAATGTGCAAGAGATACCCTCAAACTCCGGCCAACGTCTATTTATAATGAAAGGGTACGCAACTAGTCGTTACCGGACAACACAGTTCAAATCGGGATGACCGGACGCTCCGGTCAGGGTGACCGGACGCGCCCGGTCACTACAGGACAACCGTGAACAGTGCGCGTCAGAAGTTACCGTTGCTATGACCGGACGCGCCCTAGCGTTTGACCGGACGCGCCCTTGTGTACGACCGGACGCGCTGGTCAACTGACCGGACGCGCCGATCGCTCAGCACCGCGAGCCCACGAAGCAATGACCGGACGCGCCCTAGCGAATGACCGGACGCGATAGTGCCAGCGTCCGGTTTGAGTCCAGTAAGCTCCCTTAACGATCGGACGCGTTCGATCATACGTGACCGGACGCGCCTCACGTCCGATCACCACTTCGTTGCTCTCTGCCCCTCTGGACGCCTGACCGGACGCGCTGGTCCCGTGAAGGACCAGACGCGCTGGTCGCGCGCTCTGCTTCTACGCACAGGTGAACTGACCGGACACGCTGGTCAAGCCAGACCAGCGTCCGGTCACTCACCCTAGGCACGCTGACCGAATAAACTGACCAGACGCGCTGGTCAAGCCGTGACCGCGTCCGGTGCAGCGTTTGGTCACCACAGTGACCTCCGCTCGCCTCCATTTCTTTTTCGACTTCCGACGCAGTAGAAAATAGGCGTTTCACTTCCCCAAAAAACGCCGAATCCCGCCTCGCAAGCTCGGCGGGAGGGAGAGAGGAACCCAAACCCCTCTCTACCGCTCAAACTCCACCACCTTCGCAAAATGTGCTAACACCACCAAGTGTACACCACCATGTGCATGTGTGTTAGCATTTCACAATCATTTCTCAAGGCGTTATGTTAGCTCTTTTACTAGATCCTAATGCATATGCTCAAGACAATGATCTAGTGGCACTTGATTCCCGAGCTAACCGTGATTGCCCCTCTTGATAGTCAGCTATGTATCCTAAACCCGGTTAATCACTTCTCTACTCATCTTAGACCGGCAAAAGGAAAACCCTATGGTTATACCTTTGCCTTGCGTTCTTAGTTCCTTCTCTTCCACTTGATCATCATGTACACCATATTATATGCATCTCCACCACTTGTGATCTTGTGGCCATCACTCCATGCCACATGCTCCTTCATCACGTGTGTTGCTTATGCCTAACTCAAAACACTTAACACATGGCATTAGCAACTTGGTGTCATTAATTACCAAAACCAAACTTGGGCTTTCAATCTCCCCCTTTTTGGTAATTGATGACAACCATCACAAAGATATGAAATGAAATCAATTTTCAATTTTGATAGTATTAGCTCCCCCTACATATGTGCTTCCATGAGTTTGGTTCAATTGTGCACGTATGTATGGATTTGAATTTTGGGAGAGTTATTACTATCAAATTGATGCTAAGGTATATAGAATGGACCTTTGAAGCGTGATACCAATCGGAGTTGCCTTTATATACCACCCTTAGCATCGATGTAGCTAGACACCACTTATAATACATCACTTGTAAAGATCACAAACACTAAAATACCCCGTGAGATCAACATTATAAGCAAAAGGTGTCTGGATACCACTTGTAAAGCTACTCTCAATAAATCATCATTCAAGTTCTATTTCTAGCAATCACCATTCAATCATTAATATGAATTTAAGCTTTGCAATGCGACAATACATCATGTTAATGCACATACAAATATAACCAATAATTCATGAGCTTGCTCCCCCTACTTATGTGCTCAACTTTAATTTTTCCTCTTTGTGACTTTTCTATCTTTGTGCTTTCTCTCCTCCTTTGACTATTCTCTCCCTCTTAGTAACTTAACCTTTTATCTTTGTGACTTTTCTCTCCCCCTTTGTCAACAATCACCAAAAAGGTGCCAATTTTAGTGAGAGTTAAGTCAATCAATATGAGGGAGTCCAAATTATGGTTCAATCTAGATCACTTGCCTAAAATATGTAATTCGGTTTGATCCAAGGACAAGCTTTTCACACCTCATAAAGTATAAGGGTTATCTTGACCATGTTGAATTACACATCATGAGCTCATTTTCTAGATTCAACACTAGGTTTGCAAGCCCACAAACACGTCATATGCTACCACTAGATCAATCAAACATAGAAACAATAGTGGTACCATATATACATCAAAATCATTTAATTTTCATGAATGAGCCTATTTGTCATGTAAATATGTTTATATGTTCTAACCATGTCCTTAGCAAAGTATGAATGATATGCCAAACAACTTTACCTTGCTGTGTTGGAGGAGAGGCATGTCATATAAGAATGTGGGGGTGCACTCATTTTAAGTTGGAGAAGTCAAGTATGTTCAATTCATTCTTCAACTTGTAAAATCTCTTTTCATCAAGTGGCTTTGTAAAGATGTCGGCTAGTTGATCTTCGGTGCCAATGCTCTCAATGCTAATATCACCCTTTTGTTGATGGTCTCTTATGAAGTGGTGCCTTATATCAATGTGCTTTGTTCTTGAATGTTGAACCGGATTTTGTGTCATCTTGATAGCACTTTCATTGTCACAAAACAATGGTACATTCTTAAACTTGATTCCAAAATCATTCAAGGTAGCCTTCATCCAAAGCAATTGTGCACAACAACTACCGGCACTAATGTATTCGGCCTCGGCGGTAGATAGTGCAAAACTATTTTGTTTCTTTGATGACCATGAAACAAGAGACCTTCCAAGCAATTGACAAGTGCCACTTGTGCTCATTCTATCAATCTTGCATCCACCATAGTCGGAGTCCGAATATCCAATCAACTCAAAATTAGATCCCTTTGGAAACCATAGTCCAACATCATGAGTGCCCTTAAGATATCTCAATATCCTCTTGGTTGCTTTCAAGTGACTTTCTCTAGGTGAAGCTTGATATCTTGCACACTTGCACACACTAAACATCACATCCGGCCTAGAAGCGGTGACATAGAGCAAACTTCTAATCATAGACCGGTATAGCTTTTGATCTACCATGTTTCCACTAGCATCAATACTCAATTGATCATTAGTGCCCATTGGAGTACTCATTGGCTTAGCATCTTGCAATCCAAACTTCTTGATCATGTCCTTGATGCACTTGTCTTGAATTACAAAAGTGCCATTCTTCATTTGCTTGATTTGAAGTCCAAGGAAGTAACTAAGCTCTCCAATCATAGACATCTCAAACTCATTAGCCATCATATTTCCAAACTCTTCACAAAAGTCTTGGTTAGTTGATCCAAAGATAATGTCATCCATATAGATTTGCAACACAAACAAGTCATTTCCAAGCTTCTTGGTGAAGAGAGTGGTGTCAACCTTTCCCATCTTGAAACCTTTAGAGAGGAGAAAGTCCCTCAACCTCTCATACCATGCTCTAGGTGCTTGCTTCAAACCATACAATGCCTTCTTTAGCTTGTAAACATGGTCGGGCTTCTTGTCATCTTCAAAACCGGGAGGTTGCTCAACATAAACTTCTTCATTGATGTAGCCATTGAGAAATGCACTTTTGACATCCATTTGATAGAGCTTGATGTTGTGTGCACAAACATTTGCTAATAAGATTCTAATTGCTTCCAATCTTGTAACCGGTGCATATGTCTCTCCAAAGTCAAGACCCTCAACTTGAGTGTATCCTTGTGCTACTAATCTTGCTTTGTTCCTTACAACCATGCCATCTTGATCTTGCTTGTTTCTAAAGACCCACATAGTACCAATCACATTGTAGTTGTTTGGCCTCTCAACAAGTTTCCAAACTTGATTTCTAGCAAAGTTGTTTAGTTATTCATGCATGGCATTTACCCAATCGGAATCCTTCAATGCATCTTCTATCTTCTTTGGTTCTTCTAATGAGACAAATGAGTAATGCTCACAAAAGGATGCTAGCCTTGATCGAGTTTGAACACCACTTTGAATTCCACCAATGATTTGATCCAACGAATGATCTCTTGCAATACTAGTAGGTTGGAGTATTGGGAGTTGATTGCTTTCACTTGTTTGACTTTGAACTTGAGCTTCATCATGAGAACCACTAGAGCTTGCTTGATTTGTATCAATTTGCACACTTTGGTGGTCACATGAATATCATCATCATCAACTTGCATCGGCCTTATATCACCAATGTCCATATTTTTCATTGCATTTGACAATTGATCTCCTCTCACATCATCAAGGTTTTGAGCTTCATTTTGAGATCCTTGGGTTTCATCAAACTCAACATCATGAACTTTTTCCAAGGTGCCATTTGTGAGATTCCAAACTCTATATGCTTTGCTTGTGGTAGAATAACCAAGTAAGAACCCTTTATCACATTTCTTTTCAAACTTGCTCAATCTAGTGCCTTTCTTAAGAAGATAGCATTTGCAACCAAACACTCTAAAGTATGCAATGTTGGGCTTTCTTCCATTCAATAGCTCATATGGTGTCTTTCCAAGCTTCCTATGGCAATAGAGACGGTTGCTACAATAGCAAGCCGTGTTGATGGCTTCACTCCAAAATGAATGACTAACATTGTATTCACTAAGCATTGATCTAGCCATATCAATCAAGGTTCTATTTTTCCTTTCAACTACACCATTTGATTGAGGAGTATATGTTGGTGAGAATTGATGTCCAATACCAAGATCATCACACAAATCTTCAATTCTTGTGTTCTTGAACTCACTACCATTGTCACTTCTAATCTTCTTGATGGTGATTTCAAACTCATTTTGCACCCTCTTGACAAAAGACTTGAATAGATCATAAACATCACTCTTGTCATAGAGAAAGAACACCCAAGTATATCTAGTGTAGTCATCAACAATCACAAAACCATACTTGTTGCCACCAATACTAGTGTATGTTGTTGGCCCAAACAAGTCCATGTGCAATAGCTCAAATGCCTTTGATGTGCTCATTTCACTCTTACTAGGATGTGTATTTCCAACTTGTTTGCTGGCTTGACAAGCACTATATGGTTTATCCTTTTCAAAAGTCACATCTTTCAAGCCTCTAACTAAGTCATGCCTCAAAAGTTTGTTCAATTGTTTCATTCCAACATGACCAAGCATTCTATGCCACAACCATCCCATACTAGATTTACTAAGCAAGCATGATGTTAATTGTGCCTCACTATCATTGAAGTTAACCAAGTATAAGCTACCATGTCTAAATCCTTTGAATATCAAATTTGATCCATCAACACTTATGACTTCAACATCATCACTACCAAATATGCACTTGAAGCCAAGATCACAAAGTTGTGCCACCGATAAAAGATTGAAATCCAAGCTCTCAACTTGCAACACATTAGAAATGCTCATGTCATTTGAGATAGCAATTTTACCAAGCCCCTTGACTTTGCCTTTTTTGCTGTTGCCGAAAGTGATAGCATCAAAACCACCATTTTGACTTGTATCAATTGAATTGAACATACAAGAGTCTCCGGTCATATGTTGAGTGCACCCACTATCAAGCACCCAATGCCTTCCTCCGGCTTTATAATTGACCTACAAGACAAGATCAATTCTTTTTAGGTACCCAAACTTGTTTGGGTCCTCCAAGGTTAGAGACTAAGCTCTTTGGTACCCAAATGACTTTCTTCTTTGAGCCCATCCACGGTGCACCAATGAACTTAGCATGAACATCATTTATACCCTTGGTAAGCATATAGAAAGAATCAAACTTAATTGAGGATACATTAGCATTTGATTTCTTGTTCATGCAATGTTGCTCTATGTGACCAACTTGCTTGCAACTTTTGCAATAGCTACCATTGTTCTTCATAAAATGTGTCTTGTGAGAAGCAAAAGCGGCCTTGTCTTTCTTGGGGTTATAGCCCAATCCCTCTTTGTAGAGAGAAGCTCTTTGGCTACCCAAGCACATAAGCAAGCGGTCCTCACCACCATAAGCCTTAGCTAATGTGTGATTGAGCTTTTTTACCTCCTTCTTGATATTTTCATTCTCAACTATAAGTGTGGAGTCACAAGTGAAACCATCACTACTAGATGAGGATGATGTAGATGCGCTACATGAAGGGTTAGTGGAAGCAACAACAATAGGCTTATGAACGGATTCAATTATATCACATGATATGCCTATGTTGCAAGTTTTAGCTTTCTCAACATTAGTTGGCATATTTTCATATTTTTCAACTAGAGAGGAATGAGCTTCTTCAAGCTTGGTGTGAGACTTTTGAAGCTTCTTATGGTCTACCTTTAGACTCTCATAAGACGTTCTAAGCTCATCAAGTTCTTGCATAAGGTTTTTCTTTTCCTTAAGCAAGCCCTTGCACTCCTTCCTAGATTCTTTATAATGTTGAGTGCAATCTTCTAGCATAGTGATTAGTTCATCTTTAGTGAATTCTTCTTCATCACTATCACTATCGCTAGCATTATCAAGAGGGAGACCTTTTCTTGGATGCCAATGCTAGCATGTCCCTTCTTCTTGCTCTTGTTGTCATCCTCATCATCATTTGAGGAATCATCACTATCCCATGTAGCAACATGAGAATCATTCTTCTTCTTATAAGAGCTTTTCTTCTTCTCTAGCTTCTTCTTTTGCTTTTTCCTCTCCTTCTTGATAGCATCTTTATCATCACTATCATAAGGACACTTTGCAATAAGATGATCCTTGCTATAGCATCTAAAATATCTCATGGTATGCTCATTCTTCTTAGATGAGTTCTTCCTTCTTCTTGCACGAAAGCCTTTCTTCTTCATGAATTTGCCAAATTGCTTGATAAAGAGAGCTATCTTCTCATCAATGTCATCACTATCACAAGAGCTTGAGTCTTCATCACTTGATGATTCAATCTTGGATTTGCCCTTGGATGTGGTGGCTTTGAATACCACACTTTTCTTCTTTTCATCATCTTTCTTCTCATTTTCCTTCTTCTTCTTGACCAACTCATCTTTCTTATCATCTTCTCTATATGAATCATCGGTCACCACTTCTTGGAATATTTGTTGAGGAGTTGAATTCTTCAATGTAGTCCTCACTAGCACGGTGATCAATGTATCAAATCTCTTGGGTAGACTTCTCAAGAACTTCATAGAGAATTGATTATCCTTGACCTCCTCACCAAGTGTGTAACACCTCAGGTGTTTAGCTCCTTAATTGCATTGCATTTGCATAAGCATAAGCAAGCATCATTCATTTCATGCATAAGCTTATAATATGTAAAACATGCTTTGGAAACATTGCCACATATGTTTATATTTCATGTGAAGTGAGAAGTGAGTAGTGTGCAAAACATAAGTACCTTATGTGCAATTTCCTTTGTGAGACATGTCAACCACTTTAGTGTAACATAATTAGCAAGTGTTATGCAACACACTCATGCAACATGTGCAACATGAGCTTGCAACATTTGGGTGAAAGTATTGAATTACTTGTTCCAAAGTATGTGACACTAGGAATCTTGTGCAACCAATGTGTAGAGTGGCTAATTAGGTCTTATAACACCTTAATTACATTTAGGGTAAGTAGTGGAGCAATGTTCATGTTGACCAAAATTACCAAATTGCCCTTCCAAATGTTATTGACTAAGTTGGACCCCTAGAGTGATCTGGTTTGACCAATTAAAAAGTCCAGTTTAGAGATCTTGCATGGAGGAGCAACCTTAAGCAAAATTGTAGAGAATTTCATAAGGAACAAAAGTTCTAGTATGGCCATCTCATGAAAATGATCAGAACATGCTCAAAAATGGCCCACAAGTCAGTATTAGAGGCTGTTTTGGGACTTAGCAATTTTGGCTATGTGTGAAGCTGAAAACCGTTTTACTGTACCTCACTTTGGCAACTTGTAACTCACAAACTAGGCCAAACCAGTCCTTGAGCCAATTGACAAAGTTGTTATCCACACATAGCTCTACAACATTGTCAACATGACCATCACCTAGTTCTAAATGGTTTAGGAGATATGTTGTCTTGAAAATTGGGTTTCAGTCGGCCTAGTGACTGAAACTAGGTTTCAGTTTCCAAGTACACTACTTTGGAGCCCTGTAGTTTCAAATCCAAACCGAACCAGCTCATGGTGCCTTTTACAAACTTGTAGTTCTCACATAGGTCTACAACTTTGCTAATTGGAGGTTTCACTAACACGAGCTGGTTTGAGAGTAAATCGTCGACGAAACTGCCCTGTCAGTCGGTCTTTGGAGGCTCGGTTTCAGTCAACGAGCTTTAACACCAGCATGTCATGGCGCTCGGGCAGAAGAGCGTCGCCGCGTGTCGACTGAGCGCTGCCATCGCCTCCACGTCACGAGCCCAGACGCGGGATTGAACACCGAGCGGCCACCTCCACCCCCTCACTCGCGCTCATTTTCTTCTCCCTCCCTCTCGCTCTGGCCGGGCTCGCCGAGGCGGAAACCGGAGACACCATTGCCGCCGCAGCTGTCTCCGAGCTCGCGCACTCACCACCGCTCGCCGGACCACGTCCATCCCTCTGCCTCCCCGTCCTACACCTCCTCGACCCGTCGGTAGGTTGGATCGAGCCCAAGGTGAGCAGCATTGCCGTTTTCGCCCGCTCACCGAAGCTCACTGGAGCTCCGCCATGTGCGGGTCACCGTGGCCAGCACCACACAGTAGTTCTCCGTCTGCCTTCACCCACGTTTCCTCCTCCCTGTCACGTGTTGATGCTAGGATGAAGATGTTACCGCCAATATCGGGACATCCATGACGGAACGAGACCGAGCACGGCCGCGCCATGGCTGCCGGCCAAGTGCTCACGCGATCAAGCGGCTCCGTTCCATCCCCGTCTGTGTGAGTGATCTCGAGAGGTCCACTAGGAGTCCAGGAAGGTGATGCACCCTTCGGTAGGCCGTGCGACGGCCGGGACTCGCCGGCGTATCGCCAGGCACCACGGCCGTCCGCCATCGCCGTCGGCCTAGGTGTTGCGGTGCATCAGCTTTGGGGGAAAGGGGTAGCCTCGGTGCGGTTGGGTCTGGGCAAGACGTTGGTGAACTTGGATTGGTCGGAGGAGCCACCGGCGGCGAGGAATCGCTCGCCGGAGCTCACTGCCGCCCGCTCCCCTGTCCTCTTTCGCTGACACGCGGGGGCCACCTGTCTGTTGCCGCACGTGGGCGGGAGCCCGAGCGGACCGCGCGCGCGCGTCTTGGGCCGCGTCTGTCCCGGGCCGGCCCAGTTCCAGATAAAATCAGTTTCATTTATTTTATTTTGTCACAGTTTTTATTGGGGTTTAGAAAAGGTAGATCTAGGGTTTCACCTGCTCAAAAATCATGAGATAAATTTTGTTATGATCTACATGATGTGTAGTATTTTAGAAAAATATGAGTTGGTTATGTGATGTGTAGTTTCTAGGATATTTAAATAGGTCTTTGAAATGTGTTTTAAATCACATGCAAACTTGTTTAAATTATATCTTGAGTTTCAGTGTTCCAAAAATTATGAAATTTGGGGGGTAGTCTAATTTATACTTGCTCTTGCTCTGGTAAAAATTTGGACGGTAGTGCTTAAATACTTTTCAAGTTATAATACTATCTTGTTATTCTAGGAAATACTTAAATGAATTTTAGTAATTTTTCTACATGTGCAATGTTCATATAAATTTTTGGAGAATGTCTTGGTACCCCAGAGTGTCCAAGAAAATTAAGAAATCTGTTGTTTGACACTTTTTACTATACTCTGTTATTTATACAAAAATCAGCCTTTTGGGCTTGTGAATTTTGTTCAGAGAGTTCCTGTGAATAAATTGAGTTCAAATTTTTATAGTAGTATCTTTTTGGGTCAGAGAGTCCCCTGTAATTTTTGTAGAATTTTAGAAGCAATTTACATATATGTTTAAAATTCCACTTAATTACTTAAGTAAATTAAGAAAGGGGTGTAAATAAATATTTTAGGTGGGCACACCTTACTTTCTGGTGTTCTTGTGACCTTTGTGAACTTGTGGTAACAGTAGTTTAGTCTTATAGGATATTTGCCACATAAATAAATATTTAATCTTTGCAATTCTAGGTTTTCTGGACAGCTGGTAGTATCTTTGGGTTTGACCCTTAATAAAAGTGTTTGCTGGGAAACTTGTGAATACCAAAATTGTAGTAAACTTGATAAACTAGCTTGTGTCACAATTTGGGAGCATTTGGCTTAGTAGTTTGGGAGTCATTGCTGTTTTAAGTGACAGTCCAGAATTGGCTGCTCTCTGTTTAGAGAGAGCAGATTCTGGAACTTTGGAATTTCGACTAGGTAAACTTTGGAATTAAGTGCTGTGGTCTGAAAACATTTTGTGGTGCATTTCATAAGCTTTCCAGATTGTCTTAGATCATATCTTTTGGAGTTGGGATTCTCCAGTTATGTTAGAATCTTTGAGCTGCTGTCCAAAATGTCTTACTGTGGTAACCTAAGTAATATTACTCTTGTATTGTTAGGTGTTAGGGCCTTAACTGAAGAAGAACAGCTGTATCTTAGGTTAAGTAGCTTAGGTAAGTACTTCTCCACCGGAGAAGAGATTTGCACGTACTAATAAAGTAACTTGAATAGAGTATTTTATTTCTAAAATGCATTTCATTCCGAGCATGTTGCACCCATTTATGCATTCATGATATTTATTGTGCATTCATGCAATAGGTGTACCGGTGGGGTAACTCTCCTCGAATTCGAGCCTGTTATTCCGGAGGAAATCCAGCACCAGCCAGAGGAGCCAGTGGAACCAGTCGGCGACGGAGACGCCGCTGAAGACTTGCCCGAGTGCCCTGACCACCGGCCCTCAACCTTTCTGAAAGGCAAGCCCCGATGCATGCTGAACCTACTGTTTTATAAATTAATCTTGAGTACTTTTATTTGTTTACTGCATTAAGTTGTAGGAGTTGTATGAAAACAATTGTTGCATTATACCTGTCCTTGTCCAGATATCGTACTTAATCCTATATTAGGTTTAGGCACGTGTCAATGCTTAGCCCTGCTTAGTTCGGTAGAAGTCGGGTGATTTCCGGTCATCCGCGAGAT
Organism: Saccharum hybrid cultivar R570; assembly: GCA_038087645.1. Taxonomy (NCBI): domain Eukaryota; kingdom Viridiplantae; phylum Streptophyta; class Magnoliopsida; order Poales; family Poaceae; genus Saccharum; species Saccharum hybrid cultivar. The sequence continues at coordinate 3,897,323 of JAQSUU010000100.1, forward strand.
GTAGGAAGGAGTCACGAGTGGCTTTATGGCTATCGTGCATGGAACCATGCCTTAAAATGAAATTGAGACCGGGCGGGAGTTCGATAGTACAGCCGCAAGACACTTCACGTCTTGGGTGTGGAGCTATGCCTGTCTGAGTCGTTTAAGGACCGCTTCGCTGTATGTCCTTGAGTCATGTTGAACGCAGTCTAACACTTAGTTGGCCGGATAAGTCGTTCCGACCGCGAAGTCGATTAGTATGGTTCAGGCCGGAAATTGAATGGTAGGTTGCATCTTGGAGGAGAGAAAGGATGTGCTTGGGGACATTGGCGTGAGACCAAGGGGGGGTTAGAGTACCTATCACCTGGCAGAGTGTCGCCCTTGGGGACGTGACATTATTCGGACCCGCAATTCCTGAACTATACAAAAGATGACCTAAGCAGCCCTCGCCAGGCGTGACTCGGTGAGTGTTAGAAATACCCCTCCAGCTGGATAGGAATTCGATTCGAATCGTCGTCGCTCCCGGTTAGTGAGCACTTGACTTGAGCAGCGGCAACGTAGATCTCATTAAATGAACTGGTGGTTAAGGGAATGATACAATGTTGCCACAATTCATACCTGCTCTGGATATAATAATGATAATTGTTTGATTATAATCAAGTGCATGCTTAGTACAGGTGCTAAGATAGATGATAGGTAAATGATAAAAATAAATGCTAGTACAGGTTATAAGAGTCTCAATTACTTATGCCTTTATGCAAAAATGTGATGTCAGCTAGCCTCTTGTGTAAGCCTTGCATAATTCTTGGTGTCATCTTATTTCTGGTTTTCGACGGGTAAGTCTAGCTGAGTACATTCAAGTACTTAGGGTTTATTCCCTCCTGTTGCAGATGATATGCTCTACCAAGGCTTCTGCAAAAATTGTCTCCACCCTGCGGGTGACGAAGACTAGATCACTTGGGCGTGATAATCTTTTATGTACTTTCCTGATGCTTTTGTGGGATGTTGATCAACAAGACTGGCAGTAGTTAAAGAACTAGTGTGTGTTTGCTTCCGCTACTTTTATAAACTTGGTTTGTAATAATTCTGACTCCGTGTGTGTAAACTTATTTCAGAACTACTTGTGAAATGTAACGTATGATGTTGTATGTTGAATGATGCGATCCTGGTTGTAAGCAAGTTGGTTTGAAATCCTTCGTGGTTTCGATTGACTACCGGGATTATATGGGCTCAAGTTCGAAAATTTGAGCACTTCGGTGCTTGTTTTTGTACTTGTGCTCTTATAATTTGGTCGGTTCTGTTACAGCTGATATCAGAGCATAATTCAACATTAAAAACATCGTACGAGTATTTAAAAACAAAAGTATTTGATTATGAAAAGGGTTAAAATACTAAAAATTATTTTTAGGTATGCCAGTGATCACATCCCTTAGCCCAAATAAGGACTCTTAGGTGGCTTATTATAAAGACTAACTTGGGGGCCTTGTTTGTTTTTGTTTCGTCGTCCATACAGCGTGATATTGTATGGATGCCATTCATTTGGGTGGTAATGTATGGATCAATTGCCTCGACGCTCTGGTATGTGTGAGTTGTGAGAGCATGATCGTCCAACCGGCGATCTAGGGAAGAGTAGTTTTGGTGACTTGCATACTTACATGTTTAAACCGTGTAATTATGTAAGCACTTAATTGTGGGAACCTTTATATCGGGTAGCTTTGATACTGAAGTATATACATCAGGGGATGTGTATATGGAAAGTATTTAAATTACTGCTTTCTTGTGTGCTTATATTGGGAAACTGTTGGGCTGAAATGAGATTTTTCTGCAGGTACACTAACAGCGTAACGAGTAGACCGATAGTTTGCTTATATGAGAGAACGTATGTATGCCACCGCCCAGCGTTAGAACTTTAGGTTTCTACTAAGGTGAGAGGGCATACGGAACGTGCATGCATCATGTTTAATTATATCATACATATCATTTACTCCCTCCTTAAAAATTTTAGTACTCCCGACTAAATTAAATTTCGTATCCCCTAAATGATCCTCACTTTAAGTCATGTCTTGTTGCTACAGATGGCACGTACCAAGAGGACCGCTCGCAAGTCCACTGGGGGCAGGGCACCTCGTCACCAGCTCGCTCCACGTGAGCCCTGCCCTGCGCCTACTAAGGTGGAACGGCTGAGGGCAGAGTTGGCTGAAGTGACTGCTGCCAGGAATGCAGCGCGTCAGCAACTGGAGCAAGTGATCCGTGATCATGACCAGGAAACCCTTGTAGTCCAGAGATTGACAGTAGCAAACCGCAACTGTCAACGCATGCTGGTCCGTGTCATGAACCAGAGGGATGAAGCCTGACACGAGGAGAACGTTCTGAGAGCTCGTCAGTTTGAGCTCGAACAGCAGTTGGAGAATGTTAAAGAATACAATGACAATCTTCATGAAGAAGTGCACCGCCTGAACAACCAGCTAAATCCTCTGCTACCTAGAAATATCAACGCAGATGAGGACATGGGTTCGGGAATCTTTATGGCCGAAAATGATGATGAAGTGGAGGTCAATGGGCCCCAAGATGCCGCACCAGAGGAAGCACCAGGAGAAGAGCCTGAAGAAGAAGAAGACGAGGAGTTAGAGCCTGTTAGCGACGAGGATGGCGGGGAGATCCTTGACACCGACTCTGAGGGCGATGCTTAGTGTAGTCATCGCGTAGCTATAATGTTAGGATCGTCTTTTGTGCCCTCCCTGTGTTCGAGAGAGGCTTTGTATTAACTTAACTTTTGGGATGTAAGGTCGAACCCTATGTTTCCTGGATGCTTAGTTGAACCTGTTAATTTCGATCACAATTGGATGTCTTATTGCGTGCGTTCGATGATGGTGTCACGATTAGCACCCTTCGGTGCCGCGACGAAACCGAGGGCCTCCTATGGCGCGCGACATAAGGTTGTGCTGCTTGGCACGCGCTGGTATCGAGGTGGCTAGTCATGATCCACCATGGAACTCTACCGTTGAGAAGTCTCTTTGTGGTCAGTTTAAAGTTGCCTTTCTCAGTCAACTAAAAACTTGAAATCGAATCCAAGTACCGGGCAAAAGGTTAAAATTCACATAGATATTGACGTAAACGGTTCCGTAACTGCTATGCTCCTTATGAGTGAGCCTTTATCAAAGTACATCTTGTGGATTCCCTCGCATGATTGCGCCAATTGATCCGCTTGAATGGATTGTGCGGTTGTGATGAATTATTATGCCATGATTATTTTGATAAGTCTATTTCATGAAGTCAGTTTGACATATTTACAATAATTCATCTACAAACTTCCCACATCATCAGTGCTCATTGACTATGCATTTTGCAGATATCGTACAATCTTTGTCGGGGTCGTGGCAATGAGGATGAGGAACGGCCACCCCCTCCGCCACCACCTACCCCGGCTGAGTTAATGCAGACCGTGGTCGAAGGGCAGCGCATGCTGGCAGATGCTATGCGCCAGCTTGCCAACCGAGAGGCTCGTCATGGCCGCCAGGGCCCGGAACCGAATCAGTACAGTGACTTCAAGGACTTTCTTGATACTAAGCCCCCGCTCTTTAAGGAGGTGGAGGAACCACTGCAAGCTGATGAGTGGTTGAATACTATTGAACAAAAGTTTCGTCTGCTTCGCTTGACCGATGAGCTGAAAACTGAATATGCTTCTCACCAACTACATGGTCCAGCGGGTATTTGGTGGAGCCACTATCGTTCCACATTGCCTGCAAATGTCTCGATTGCTTGGGATCAGTTCAAGGCCGCATTTCGTGGGAACTATATTTCTCCAGGTCTTATGGCTATCAAGCACACAAAATTTATGAGGCTGTCGCAGGGTAATAAAAGCTTGACTGAATACCTGCAATCTTTCAACAACCTGGCAAGGTATGTCACCGAGTTTGTGGATACCGATACCAAGAAAATTGCTAGCTTTAAAAGAGGTCTCGGTCCAAAGCTGATGAAGACTATGGGCACTAGCAAGTGCACTACCTTCAATGAATTTATCAGTGATGCTCTGACTCAAGAGAACAATAACTCTATCTATGCTGCTTCGAAGAGCCGCAAGAGGGCACTTGAGGTAGGTGCTTCACAGTCTCGAGCTCCAGCTGCCCCGAGGGCTCCTCCTCGCCCTCCTGCCACAAGTGCTAAGTTCCATCCTCCGCAAAAGAAGGCGCCAGTGAAGACTGGGTTTTGCAAGGCATATACAGTGGCTCTGCCAAAGAGTAATTCGGGCCAAGGCAGCTCCAGTGTCCCTCCTAGCAACATGCCTTGCTAGAACTGCAACAAGCCAGGCCATTGGTCCAGGAACTGTCCTTACCCTAAGAAGAATGTTAACCAAGGTGGCCGTCAAGGGCACGCTCATTATAATAGTATTGAGGAAATCCTATCTGGTGAGGTTGTCACTGCTGGTAAGTTCCTAGTTGACCAAAACCCTGCAGTGGTACTTTTTGATTCAGGTGCTTCGCATTCCTTTATCAGTCCTAAGTTTGCATCAGAGTTTGCGCACAAATTGCATACTGTTGAAGGTGGGGGTTATTGTATTAGTGCAGCAAGTGAGAATATTTCCACAAATAAAGTAGTGGGGTATCTTGAGCTTGAGATAGAAGGGCGAAAGTACTCGCTTGACTTAGTGGTTTTGCCGGGATTAGGCATAGATGTTATTCTAGGCATGAATTGGATGAGTCAGAATGGGGTACTCATTGATACATCCACTCGGGTAGTTATGCTCAGAGATCCTACAGATTAAAAGGGTTTTCTGGTACAACTTCCCAGAAAAGTTGATTTGTCTGGGGAAGTTTATGCTGTGCAAGCAAAGGCGTTGGCCGAAATTCCAGTAGTAAATGAGTTTCCGGACGTTTTTCCCGATGATTTGCCGGGACTCCCTCCGGATCGGGATGTGGAATTTAAAATTGAGTTGTTACCTGGCACAGCTCCCATCTCTAGGAGACCCTATAGGATGCCTCCGAATGAACTAGCTGAACTTAAGGTGTAATTGAATGAACTTTTGAAGAAGGGCTTGATTCGTCCTAGTTCGTCGCCGTGGGGATGTCCTGCTATCTTTGTAAAGAAGAAGGATAAGTCGTTGCAGATGTGCGTAGATTATAGACCTCTCAATGCAGTCACTGTCAAAAATAAGTACCCTCTACCGCGCATCAACATCTTGTTCGATCAGTTGTCTAAAGCTAAAGTTTTCTCCAAGATTGATCTAAGATCTGGCTATCATCAAATTAAAATCCGTCCTGAAGATGTTCCAAAAACCGCTTTCTCTACCAGATACGGTCTTTATGAGTATCTTGTTATGTCCTTCGGCTTGACAAATGCCCCCGCGCACTTTATGTACTTGATGAATTCAGTGTTTATGCCTGAATTGGACAAGTTCGTGGTGATATTTATTGATGACATCCTGATATATTCTGTAAATGAGGAAGATCACGCTGAACATCTGCGTATAGTCCTCACAAGACTGCGTGAACATCAACTATATGCAAAGTTCAGTAAGTGCGAATTCTGGCTTCGAGAAGTACCTTTCCTTGGGCATGTGTTGTCCGATGGAGGAATTATGGTGGACCCCGCCAAGGTACAAGAAGTACTGAACTGGAAGGCTCCTATCTCGGTTCACGAGGTCCGGAGTTTTCTTGGTTTGGCTGGCTATTATCGTCGCTTCATCCCGGATTTCTCTAAAATAGCCAAGCCAATGACTCGGTTGCTGCAGAACGACACCAGGTTTGTCTGGACTCCTGAGTGTGATGCGGCTTTTCACCAATTGCGAACCCTCCTAACCTCAGCTCCGGTTTTGGCCCAACCGGATATCGAGAAACCATTTGATGTTTATTGTGATGCCTCAGGCATAGGTTTGGGAGGTGTTCTGATGCAGGAAGGCCGAGTAATTGCATATACCTCTCGACAACTTCGGAAACATGAGGTGAATTATCCAACACATGACTTAGAACTCGCCGCGGTTGTGCATGCTTTGAAAGCCTGGCGACACTATCTGTTGGGCAATGTTTGCAATATCTACACAGACCACAAAAGCCTCAAATATATCTTCACCCAACCCAAGTTAAATATGCGTCAACGAAGATGGCTCGAGTTGATTAAGGATTATAACCTTCAAGTGCACTATCATCCTGGCAAGGCAAATGTGGTTGCGGATGCTTTAAGCCATAAGTCTCATTGCCATTCCTTAGTTGAAACTGATTTTCATCGATCTCGCCTTCTACATCCAGCAGTCTTGTACAACATCACTGTCAGTTGTACTCTCAAAAGCAGAATTATTGAGCTCCAAAAGACTGACACTGGTATATTCCACATCAAGCATAAGATGAAAGAGCAAGAAACTACACAGTTCAGGGTAGATGAAGAGGGTGTACTATGGTTCAAGGATAGGTTAGTTGTGCCTAAGGACCGGGAGCTTCGAAATGATATTATGTCTGAAGCACACTCCTCTAAGTTGTCCATCCATCCTGGTAGCAATAAGATGTATTATGATTTGAAGCCATACTATTGGTGGACCAAGATGCGGAAAGAAATAGCTGCATATGTGGCTAGGTGTGACACCTGCTGTAGAGTTAAAGCTGTGCATATGAAAGCTGGGTTGCTTCAACCACTTTCTATCCCAGGTTGGAAATGAGAAGATATAAGTATGGATTTCATTGTCGGTCTTCCTCCTACTGTCAAAAATCATAACTCCATCTGGGTAATTGTGGATCGTTTGACCAAATCAGCTCACTTCATTCCAGTTAGAGTGGACTATCGTCCCACTGACTATGCTGAGTTATACTTCAGTCAGATAGTTTGGCTCCATGGGATACCTCGTACTATCATATCTGACCGTGGTCCCCAGTTCACTGCTCGCTTTTGGGAGCACTTGCATCACCTTCTGGGAACCAAGTTAGTGAGAAGCTCTGCTTATCACCCCCAGACGTCAGGACAGACGGAACGGGTTAACCAAATCTTGGAAGATCTGTTGCGGGCATGTGTAATATCATCCAAGGGTTCTTGGGAAAAATGGTTACCTCTAGCCGAATTTTCATACAATAATAGTTACCAAGAGAGTATTAAGATGGCCCCATTCGAAGCTTTGTACGGTCGTAAGTGTAGAACTCCATTAAATTGGGTAGAAGCTGGTGAAAGGAGGTATTATGGTATTGATTTTGTTCATGAAGCTGAGGAACAAGTCCGTACCATCCAAAAACATATGGCTGCAGCCCAAGCTAGACAGAAAAGTTATGCTGACCGTCGTAGAAAACCGCTCGAGTTTGAAGTTGGAGACTTCGTTTATCTGAAAGTTTCTCCAATGAAGAGTGTCCAACGTTTTGGTGTTAAGCGGAAACTTGCGCCAAGATACGTGGGTCCTTCCCAAATCATAGGCAAGAGTGGAGCTGTTGCATATAAAATCCAGTTACCTCTAGAAATGAGTGTCATATTCAACGTCTTCCATGTATCTCAGCTCAAAAAGTGTCTTCGAGTTCCTAAGGAAAGAGTCCCTTTAGGAGATATCAGGCTGGAATCCGATCTAACTTACGAAGAAAAGCCAGTCTGAGTGATCGATACTCAGGAACGAGTGACTAGAAGCAAAGTGGTTAAGTGGTATAAAGTAATGTGGAGTAATCAGGGTAGTGAAAGTGACGCTACATGGGAATGGGAGGACTATTTGCGGGATGGTTATAAGGAATTCTATGAAAAATGGTACGCTTTCCAAATCTCGGGACGAGATTTTTATAAGGGGGGAGGGCTGTATGTAACACCCAAAAATTCTAAACTTTAGGAATAATGAATTTCAAATAAGTTAGATAACAATTAAGGGCAAATTAAAATTTTAAAACTAATTTGGTGTTGCATTCATGCTGCTGCATTTATTTTCTTTTGTGTAGTGGATTTATTTTATTTTGATTTGGTTTGGAAAATTTTATTTGGAATAGTTTGAAAACAAGTAAATAAAGAAAAAAAAGAATACTTATCTGGCAGCCGACGGGCCGACGGCCTGCTTTTCTGCACGGGCGCCTGGACCGCGGCATGGGCCGAGTTCTTCTCCGCGCTCGCGTCTGTGTGGGCCGGCCCAGCTCGCAGTGGCTAGCTCGGCAGAGCCCAGCAGCAGCCGCCTCCCTCCTTTTCCTTTCGCTGACGGGTGGGGTCCGCATGTCATAAGTGTCTTTCTCCTCCCGTGTTCGAGCTGGACTCCGAACCGGAGTACCACCGCCGCCCTTCTCGCGATTTCCGGGAAATCCTACCCGAACACGGCCAATAGAAGCTATAAATAGGTCGCATAGGTCTTCTAGTTTCCGTTTTTCATCTAAACCGTGAGTTCCACCGTGAGAAATCGAGGTTTAGGGTTTGAGGTAGTTGGAGGTTTCGGTTGAGCGCGGGTGAAGCCTGCAGGCGCTTTTGAAGCCGATTTCATTGCATTGGTGAGACCGTAATCTTCTCCTCTTTCGTTTTGGGCTATTTCTTTGGGTGGAGGTGGTCCTAGATGTGGTTTTGAAGCTCGCCGATGGTGCGGCCATGGCGCTGCCGCCCGTTGTTGCGGTGCATCGGGTGTGGTTCATGAGGTAGGTTTTCTTTAGCGCAATTGAGTTCGCGTGAAGCTTCTCGTTCGGTAGGATCGAACGCGGACTAGAACGGTGTTCTAGGTGAGGAGAGCCGCCATCTCCGGCGAGATAGAGCCGCTGGTCATGGGGGGCCGCCGGCCGAACCTGGGGAAGAAGGATCGGTTGATCACTGTAGCGTTGCTGATGAACCCGAGCCGCCCGATCTCAGATCAACGGCTGAGATTAGAAGATACCCCTTCATGGGGTAATCTTTCTAAAGAGTCCCTAGACTTTTTCATAATAGAACCCACCATCCTTAACGTATTATCCGAAATGTGTTTTCGTGTTTTGAAAGCGTATTTTCTTCCGGTTTATTCAAAAATACGTTTTCAGGAAATTACAGTTTTGCCACTAGAATTGTTTTGGTCATAAAAACTTCGTTTTAACTCCGATTTGATCCGTTCAAGTTGCGTTAGGTTCGTATTTGCAAGCTCTACATGTTAGTGTAGTTGTACAATTGGTTTTGATAATTTATTTTTCGAGTTTATAATTGAGTATTTATTTATATATAGGAAATCTTAGAAAATTCATAACTTTCACGTTTTAACTCTGAATTTGGTGATCTTTGCGTCTGTGTGATCGTAGAAACGTGTAGAAGAGTTTTATAAACTTTTATTACTGTTTTGTTATTGTTGGTGTACTGGTCTAATTGTATCTCTTTGTTTGCTTCGTGTATGTTTGATTGGATGCATGTGTGTTGTTGATTGATGATCGAGTATAGACGGTGAGCAATTTCTTGACGATCAGGAGTATTATTTTGAGCCAGACCAGCAGTATCATCAGGAAAGCTTTGATTAAGGCAAGTATAACATGGGACCATCCTTGTTACCTATTCACTGAAATTATTATACATATGCATGTGTCTTCCTTGACAACCATAGAGATTATAACTTAGCTATTGATATCTTGTTTCCTTGTCACCTATGGGTTATGCATTTTGGTAGCTATTGCTAGTGCTTAATTATGAACAATGATCTTGTAATTTGACTGATGGATTAAGCAACCAACCATTAAGATGATTTTATTACTGTTGAAAAGGGGGCTAGAGCAAGGGGTTATATTGTTGCTCTGGTTTCTCTCCGTAAGGACTTACCTGTAAGTGATAACCGGGACATACAGTATAGCTATGAGGGCTATATGGCTCTGGCTCTAGTTGTTCAAGAGACCTTTTCTAGCTTGTTAGAGGTTACCTTAAATGGCGTAAGAATGGATTGCCACGTTGGGTGTAGTGCGAGCCCCTGGCCTAGTGTGTATAGGCTGCGGTTGTTGTGCCACAGGGAAGGGGGGTTCTACATCTACCTGCCGAGTGAATCTAATGGCCCTAACTTGTTAGACGAACTTTTGAATGGCTTTATATGGTCTCTGATGTTTTGGGCCTTGCAAACCCATGCATTTGGAAATCATGACTCACAGTGAAAGTGTACACCTCTGCGCAGAGTTAAAAACTGGTATACTAGCCGTGCTCACGGATACGAGCGGCCTTGGGGATTCTTACAGAATAGTTGATCACCATTGTTATATCATGCTTAATTATTGTTGATTATTATTATGCTCATGTTAATGCTATTCATTATCCTTATTACAATTGATCATTGATTCATTAATGGGATTTGGATTACCTTGATGCTACTCAATTGCTAATTATATGATGATTAAAAGCTAAACGCAGTCAAACAGTGTCTAGCCTTTTTGAGCCTCATGAACCCTATGTTATACTTGTTGAGTTCGACATGGACTCACTCTTGCTATTTCCCCAACACTCCAGTGTGTAATAAGATGCTACTCGGAAAAAGGACAAAGGTGTAGTGGAGTTTCCAGAAGACTAGTAGAAGTGCTAGGCATATGTTACCCCCAGTCAGCCGTCCCTGAGAAGAATTGAGCTCGAAGTTTAGTCACCGTTCCGCGATACTCTGATGTAAGTGTTAATATAGCTATGTATACGTTATATAATAACATTGTTTCTGATACTTTTTCATTCTGGCATATGTGTGGACTTCCTGGGCACACATATGATTAGCCTGGTTTTGTTCTTTAGAAAATCGGGTGTGACAGAGTGGTATCAGAGCGGTGTTGAGTGTAGGACGTATGCCAAGTAGCACTGGACGTATTCTAAAACTTATTTTACGATAAAACTATTTTGTCATTCCTTGACTCCTTGATTTTGACTATTCCTCTTCCTTGTCCTGTTGTATCCTCTCCTTGATAGCTTTCTTTTGAGCTAATATTTCTTACTCCCTTGGATTTTATTTTATGTTGTTTTTACTAAAAGTTTTCTGATCTTACCTTGTTCAAAAGTTCGATGGCCTTTCATCATCTCCAATGTGCCAATAGGATGACCACCATTGTTGAAGAAGCACGTGTAGTACCGATGATGTGATGTGTGCTTGTTTTGCTTGATGTGTTGCTTGTGTGTTATTCTTGTTCTCGTGTTTCAAAGGTAGTCCCGGAAGGTATAAGTCTTGAGAAGTAGCTCGATCTATGTTAAGTGGGGTAGTGACATCATGTATCTTACTTATCTTTCAATCGATCCTAATTGATGCCATTTTCTCTTACACCGTTCCTGTCTACCCTTGGTTGTCATGCTACCTTATTAATCTCATCTTAATGGATGATCAACACATGAAGGACTTATCATTAGCAGCAAGCTTTAGAGAAAGTGTTGCCTTCAATGACATCGTCAGGTAAAACAAGATCTTTGTTAAGTGGGGTAGCATCTGCTATCAACAACAGCAAGTCCTGAATATCTCAAGCGACGAGGCATGAGGAGGCATGAAGAACTCAAGATCAAACCTTATCTTTCTTGTCATCTTTTGGCTATCCTCGATCCATGTCTTATATCTCATCAACACAAAGCAAAGAAGCATGAAGACTTGAAGATTAGTGTTATCTATCTCTCTAGTGTCTTTGAATCTCGTTTCTACCTTATCTTGTTTTTTTTATAGCAGTCTGTCTACCTTAGCTTATATCTCTATTTTTGGATGCCCAAAAATCATGGATAAATTCTGGACAATAGTAGACTTTAATATCTTTCTCTGACCGTAAGAACCACCCTGATAGCTATTATGGTTTGGGAATTATGAAAATCACAAGGCGGTGCATCTGTGCTGTCAGCAACCTAGAATAGTTTCTATTGTGCACAGTTTTCGACTACTTTAACTGCAGAATTTGGAGAAGTGTTCTATAAGGAAGTTGTAGATAATTTCGTAAGCTTTCCAACCATGTAAAGATCATCTGAATTGGACGTCTGTAGCTCGAGATATAACAGTTTTACTGAGTTACTGAAATTGGAATTTGCACAGAGAAATCAGATTTTGCTTATCTATTGAATTGGAAACCACCTATTGACGTTAGCGAGATTCGTAGTTTCTTGGGATTAGCTGGATATTACAGACAGTTCATTGAAGGGTTTTCTAAACTTGCTAAACATATGACATCTCTATTAGAGAAGAATGCCAAGTTTGTGTGGTCGGATAAATGTCAAGCTAGTTTTGAGGAATTGAAGAAGAGGTTGACTACAGCGCCTGTTTTGGTTTTACCAGATTTGAGTAAGAAGTTTTCTATTTATTGTGATGCTTCTTGTCAAGGTTTGGGATGTGTTCTTATGCAAGAAGGCAGAGTTGTGGCTTATGCATCTAGGCAGTTGAGAAAGCATGAGTTGAATTATCCTACACATGATTTGGAGTTAGCAGCTGTGGTTCATGCTTTAAAGATTTAGAGACATTATTTGATTGGACATAAGAGTGATATATACACTGATCATAAGAGTTTGAAGTATATTTTCACTCAGTCAGATCTGAATTTGAGGCAACGCAGATGGTTAGAGTTGATTAAGGATTATGATATTGAGATACACTATCATCCTGGTAAGGCTAATAAAGTAGCTGATGCTCTTAGTAGGAAAAGTTATGCCAATGAGATACGGACGCTGTCTATGACTAGTGAGTTATGTGCTGAATTTGAATATTTGAATTTAGGAATTGTTACTAATACAATGGAATTAGTGATAGAGCCTACTTTAGAGTAAGAAATTTACAAGGGTCAGTTGAAGGATGAGAAACTGAAGAAGATAGCAGAAGATATAGTGATTGGTAAGTCACCAGGGTTTTCGAATGGATGATAATGGGATTTTATGGTTTGGAAAGAGGATGTGTGTATCTGAGGATCAAGCTGTTCGACAGGCAATTCTTAGCGAAGCTCATGAGTCAGCTTATTCCATTCATCCTGGTAGTACTAAGATGTATTTGGATCTGAAACAGAAATATTGGTGGGTTGGATTAAAGCGAGATGTGGCTGAGTAGGTGGCATTGTGTGACACTTGTCAGAGGGTGAAAGCAGAGCATCAAAGACCTGCTGGATTGTGCAACCAAGGAAGATTCCTGAATGGAAGTGGGAGGAAGTTGGTATGGACTTTATAGTAGGGTTACCGCGTACTCAGAGAGGTTATGATTCTATTTGGGTGATAGTGGATAGATTGACTAAAGTTGCTCATTTTATACCAGCCAAGACTAAATTACACGGGAGTACAATTAGCTACCTTGTATATAGAAAGAATAGTATGTTTGCATGGAGTTCCAAAGAAGATTGTATCTGATCGAGGATCGCAGTTTACGTCGCACTTTTGAAAAGTTGTACATGAATCATTGGGAACAAAATTGAATTTTAGTACAGCATATCATCCACAGACAGATGGACAGACTGAAAGGACCAACCAGGTATTAGAGGATATGTTGAGAGCTTGTGCATTGCAATATGGAACTAGTTGGGATAAGAGTTTGCCTTATGCGGAATTTTCTTACAATAATAGTTATCAACAGAGTCTTAAGATGGCACCGTTTGAAGCTTTGTTTGGACGTAAGTGTAGAACTCCATTGTTTTTGGATCAGACAGGTGAATCTCAGGTGTTTGGTACAGATGTTCTTAGAAACGCAGAAGATCAAGTGCGAGTGATTCGTGAGAATTTGAGAGTAGTGCAGTCTCGTCAGAAGAGTTATGCTGATAATAGGATAAGAAATCTAGTTTTTTAGGTAGGTGATTATGTCTATTTGAAGGTGTCACCTATGAGAAGTGTGAAGAGGTTTAACATGAAAGGTAAACTAGCACCAAGGTATGTTGGACCATTTAAAGTTATTACTAGACGTGGGGAAGTTGCTTATCAATTAGAGTTGCCTGAAAATTTATCTGGAGTGCATAATGTGTTCCATGTTTCACAACTTAAGAAGTGTTTATGGGTGCCTGAGGAGCAGATACCTTTAGAAGAGTTGACTGTTAAGGAGGATCTTACATATGAAGAGTTTCCGATCAAGATTTTAGAGACTGCTGAGAGAGTTACTCGAAGTCGGATTATTAAGATGTGTAAAGTACAGTGGAATCGATATTCAGAGGCAGAGGCAACTTAGGAAAGAGAGGATGAATTGAGGAAATCATATCCGCAGTTGTTTGAGTAAGCAGTCCAATCTCGAGGACGAGATTCTTTTAAGGGGGGTAGAATTTGTAACACCCAAAAATTCTAAACTTTAGGAATAATGAATTTCAAATAAGTTAGATAACAATTAAGGGCAAATTAAAATTTTAAAACTAATTTGGTGTTGCATTCATGCTGCTGCATTTATTTTCTTTTGTGTAGTGGATTTATTTTATTTTGATTTGGTTTGGAAAATTTTATTTGGAATAGTTTGAAAACAAGTAAATAAAGAAAAAAAAAGAATACTTATCTGGCAGCCGACGGGCCGACGGCCTGCTTTTCTGCGCGGGCGCCTGGACCGCGGCATGGGCCGAGTTCTTCTCCACGCTCGCGTCTGTGTGGGCCGGCCCAGCTCGTAGTGGCCAGCTCGGCAGAGCCCAGCAGCAGCCGCCTCCCTCCTTTTCCTTTCGCTGACGGGTGGGGTCCGCATGTCATAAGTGTCTTTCTCCTCCCGTGTTCGAGCTGGACTCCGAACCGGAGTACCACCGCCGCCCTTCTCGCGATTTCCGGGAAATCCTACCCGAACACGGCCAATAGAAGCTATAAATAGGTCGCATAGGTCTTCTAGTTTCCGTTTTTCATCTAAACCGTGAGTTCCACCGTGAGAAATCGAGGTTTAGGGTTTGAGGTAGTTGGAGGTTTCGGTTGAGCGCGGGTGAAGCCTGCAGGCGCTTTTGAAGCCGATTTCATTGCATTGGTGAGACCGTAATCTTCTCCTCTTTCGTTTTGGGCTATTTCTTTGGGTGGAGGCGGTCCTAGATGTGGTTTTGAAGCTCGCCGATGGTGCGGCCATGGCGCCACCGCCCGTTGTTGCGGTGCATCGGGTGTGGTTCATGAGGTAGGTTTTCTTTAGCGCAATTGAGTTCGCGTGAAGCTTCTCGTTCGGTAGGATCAAACGCGGACTAGAACGGTGTTCTAGGTGAGGAGAGCCGCCATCTCCGGTGAGATGGAGCCGCCGGTCATGGGGGGCCGCCGGCCGAACCTGGGGAAGAAGGATCGGTTGATCACTGTAGCGTTGCTGATGAACCCGAGCCGCCCGATCTCAGATCAACGGCTGAGATTAGAAGATACCCCTTCGCGGGGTAATCTTTCTAAAGAGTCCCTAGACTTTTTCATAATAGAACCCACCGTCCTTAACGTATTATCCGAAATGTGTTTTCGTGTTTTGAAAGCGTATTTTCTTCCGGTTTATTCAAAAATACGTTTTCAGGAAATTACAGTTTTACCACTAGAATTGTTTTGGTCATAAAAACTTCGTTTTAACTCCGATTTGATCCGTTCAAGTTGCGTTAGGTTCGTATTTGCGAGCTCCACATGTTAGTGTAGTTGTACAGTTGGTTTTGATAATTTATTTTTCGAGTTTATAATTGAGTATTTATTTATATATAGGAAATCTTAGAAAATTCATAACTTTCACGTTTTAACTCCGAATTTGGTGATCTTTGCGTCTGTGTGATCGTAGAAACGTGTAGAAGAGTTTTATAAACTTTTATTACTGTTTTGTTATTGTTGGTGTACTGTTCTAATTGTACCTCTTTGTTTGCTTCGTGTATGTTTGATTGGATGCATGTGTGTTGTTGATTGATGATCGAGTATAGACGGTGAGCAATTTCTTGACGATCAGGAGTATTATTTTGAGCCAGACCAGCAGTATCATCAGGAAAGCTTTGATTAAGGCAAGTATAACATGGGACCATCCTTGTTACCTATTCACTGAAATTATTATACATATGCATGTGTCTTCCTTGACAACCATAGAGATTATAACTTAGCTATTGATATCTTGTTTCCTTGTCACCTATGGGTTATGCATTTGGGTAGCTATTGCTAGTGCTTAATTATGAACAATGATCTTGTAATTTGACTGATGGATTAAGCAACCAACCATTAAGATGATTTTATTACTATTGAAAAGGGGGCTAGAGCAAGGGTTATATTGTTGCTCTGGTTTCTCTCCGTAAGGACTTACCTGTAAGTGATAACCGGGACATACAGTACAGCTGTGAGGGCTATATGGCTCTGGCTCTAGTTATTCAAGAGACCTTTTCTAGCTTGTTAGAGGTTACCTTAAATGGCGTAAGAATGGCTTGCCACGTTGGGTGTAGTGCGAGCCCCTGGCCTAGTGTGTATAGGCTGTGGTTGTTGTGCCACAGGGAAGGGGGGTTCTACATCTGCCTGCCGAGTGAATCTAATGGCCCTAACTTGTTAGACGAACTTTTGAATGGCTTTATATGGTCTCTGATGTTTTGGGCCTTGCAAACCCATGCATTTGGAAATCATGACTCACAGTGAAAGTGTACACCTCTGCGCAGAGTTAAAAACTGGTATACTAGCCGTGCTCACGGATACGAGCGGCCTTGGGGATTCTTACAGAATAGTTGATCACCATTGTTATATCATGCTTAATTATTATTGATTATTATTATGCTCATGTTAATGCTATTCATTATCCTTATTACAATTGATCATTGATTCATTAATGGGATTTGGATTACCTTGATGCTACTTAATTGCTAATTATATGATGATTAAAAGCTAAACACAGTCAAACAGTGTCTAGCCTTTTTGAGCCTCATGAACCCTATGTTATACTTGTTGAGTTCGACATGGACTCGCTCTTGCTATTTCCCCAACACTCCAGTGTGTAATAAGATGCTACTCGGAAAAAGGACAAAGGTGTAGTGGAGTTTCCAGAAGACTAGTAGAAGTGCTAGGCATATGTTACCCCCAGTCAGCCGTCCCTGAGAAGAATGGAGCCCGAAGTTTAGTCACCGTTCCGCGATACTCTGATGTAAGTGTTAATATAGCTATGTATACGTTATATAATAACATTGTTTCTGATACTTTTTCATTCTGGCATATGTGTGGACTTCCTGGGCACACATATGATTAGCCTGGTTTTGTTCTTTAGAAAACCGAGTGTGACACTGTAACACCTCAGGTGTTTAGCTCCTTAATTGCATTGCATTTGCATAAGCATAAGCAAGCATCATTCATTTCATGCATAAGCTTATAATATGTAAAACATGCTTTGGAAACATTGCCACATATGTTTATATTTCATGTGAAGTGAGAAGTGAGTAGTGTGCAAAACATAAGTACCTTATGTGCAATTTCCTTTGTGAGACATGTCAACCACTTTAGTGTAACATAATTAGCAAGTGTTATGCAACACACTCATGCAACATGTGCAACATGAGCTTGCAACATTTGGGTGAAAGTATTGAATTACTTGTTCCAAAGTATGTGACACTAGGAATCTTGTGCAACCAATGTGTAGAGTGGCTAATTAGGTCTTATAACACCTTAATTACATTTAGGGTAAGTAGTGGAGCAATGTTCATGTTGACCAAAATTACCAAATTGCCCTTCCAAATGTTATTGACTAAGTTGGACCCCTAGAGTGATCTGGTTTGACCAATTAAAAAGTCCAGTTTAGAGATCTTGCATGGAGGAGCAACCTTAAGAAAAATTGTAGAGAATTTCATAAGGAACAAAAGTTCTAATATGGCCATCTCATGAAAATGATCATAACATGCTCAAAAATGTCCCACAAGTCAGTATTAGAGGCTGTTTTGGGACTTAGCAATTTTGGCTATGTGTGAAGCTGAAAACCGTTTTACTGTACCTCACTTTGGCAACTTGTAACTCACAAACTAGGCCAAACCAGTCCTTGAGCCAATTGACAAAGTTGTTATCCACACATAGCTCTACAACATTGTCAACATGACCATCACCTAGTTCTAAATGGTTTAGGAGATATGTTGCCTTGAAAATTGGGTTTCAGTCGGCCTAGTGACTGAAACTAGGTTTCAGTTTCCAAGTACACTACTTTGGAGCCCTGTAGTTTCAAATCCAAACCGAACCAGCTCATGGTGCCTTTTACAAACTTGTAGTTCTCACATAGGTCTACAACTTTGCTAATTGGAGGTTTCACTAACACGAGCTGGTTTGAGAGTAAATCATCGACGAAACTGCCCTGTCAGTCGGTCTTTGGAGGCTCAGTTTCAGTCAACGAGCTCGAACACCAGCATGTCGTGGCGCTCGGGCAGAAGAGCGTCGCCGCGTGTCGACCGAGCGCTGCCATCGCCTCCACGTCGTGAGCCCAGACGCGGGATTGAACACCGAGCGGCCACCTCCACCCCTCACTCGCGCTCATTTTCTTCTCCCTCCCTCTCGCTCTGGCCGGGCTCGCCGAGGCGAAAACCGGAGACACCATTGCCGCCGCAGCTGTCTCCGAGCTCACGCACTCACCACCGCTCGCCGGACCACGTCCATCCCTCCGCCTCCCCGTCCTACACCTCCTCGACCCGTCGGTAGGTTGGATCGAGCCCAAGGTGAGCCGCATTGCCGTTTTCGCCCGCTCACCGAAGCTCACCGGAGCTCTGCCATGTGCGGGTCACCGTGGCCAGCACCACACAGTAGTTCTCCGTCTGCCTTCACCCACGTTTCCCCCTCCCTGTCATGTGTAGATGCTAGGATGAAGATGTTACCGCTAGTATCGGGACAGCCATGACGGAACGAGACCGTGCACGGCCGCGCCATGGCTGCCGGCCAAGTGCTCACACGGTCAAGCGGCTCCGTTCCATCCCCGTCTGTGTGAGTGGTCTCGAGAGGTCCACTAGGAGTCCAGGAAGGTGATGCACCCTTCGGTAGGCCGTGCGACGGCCGGGACTCGCCGGCATACCGCCAGGCACCACGACCGTCCGCCATCGCCGTCGGCCTAGGTGCTGCGGTGAAGGGTCGAGATGGCGGACTAGAGGGGGGATGAATAGTCCTTTCTAAAATTAATCGCGTCGGCAAACTGAAACAAATGCGGAATTAAAACTATCGGTCTAGCCAAGACTACACCCCTCTATCTAAGTTCACAAGCACCTCACAAAGATCCTAAATATGTAACTAAGGTGCTTTCCTTAGCAAGAGCTCTCCTAAATAATTCTAGAGCAAGGTCACACAAACCTATGCACTAGTACTTTAGCAAAGCCGGGGAGCTCCTACACAATTCTAGTAAGCAAAAGCACGAAGCCACCTATGCTCACTAGCAATGCTCAATAGCAAGTCAACTAATGCCAAACTAGAGAGCGCAAATTACTTAGCTACACAAACTAAGCAATATGACTAACAAGGTTAGACAAACCAAATTAGCCACGCAACGGGAGCTACTTCTATGCTACACAAGCAAGAAGGTAACTAGCTAACTACACAAGCAAACTAGTTACAAGAGCAACTACACAAGCACAAGTATATGAATATAAATACAAGCTTGTGAATCGAAAGCAAACCACCGAGAAGATGTACACAATGTTGACACGACGGTTTTTCACCGAGGTTCACTTGGTTGCCACCAAGCTAGTCCCCGTTGTGGCGATACACCCACTTGATGGATCATGAGCTAATTGACTATCAAGAGTCAAACCCTCAGTGGGTGCCGCACATCCACTCTCAAGATGGGGATCCTCCAAGCCACGAGCTTTACTAGAGTTGCTCTTCGCGATCCCCGCGGGGTGAGCACAATCCCCCTCACAAATCCTCCTCCGGAGCCACGCACAATCTCCACGCGTGCTTCAACGGAGTCGCAAGCCACCAAGCCGTCTAGGAGGTGGAAACCTCCAAGAGTAATAAGTACCACCGGCTTGCAACACGATCACCTAGTGCCACTCGATGCAATCCTCTCGATGCAACGCACTAGAATCGCTCTCTCACTCGATCCGATGAACACTATCAAGCATGAGTGAGTTAGAGGGCTCCCAAGCACTACCACACAAGCCACCAAGGCTAAAGTGTGCTCCCCCTTTCGGCCACAACCGGCCAAGGCATCTATTTATAACCCCACGGTCAAATAGAGCCGTTACCCCTTCACTGGGTCCTTTTCGGGACGACCGGACGCGCCGGTCGTAACTGACCGGACGCGCTCAACCGCGTCCGGTCGCCCTGCGACGTCCACGTGTCCCTCAAAATTCAAATGCGACCGTTAGATCCTCCAACGGTCACTGCGCCAACGGTCAAATCCCATGACCGGACGCGCCTCTCAAAACGACCGGACGCGCCGGTCCCGATGACCGGACGCGCCTGTCGAACGACCGAACGCGCTGATCGCACTGACCCACGTGCCCGCGACGTAACGACCGGACGCGCTCCTTGCGATGACCGGACGCGACAGTGCCTGCGTCCGGTTAGAGTCCAGTAAGCTCCTTCAACGATCGGACGCGTCCGATCATGTGTGACCGGACGCGCCTCGCGTCCGATCGTACTCAGTTTCCTCTGGACACCTGACCAGACGCGCCGGTCCCGCGAGTGACCGGACGCACCGGTTACAAACCCTAGCACCCGCGCCTGCGCTGTACTGACCGGACGCGTCCGGTCATACCATGACCGCGTCCGGTGCAGCGTCCGGTCACCTCTGTGACCTCCGTTCGCCTCCGTTTCTTTTCCGACTTTCGGCGTAGTGGAAAATAGGCATTTCAACTTCTCAAAAACGCCTGAATCCCACGCTCGCAAAGCTCGGCGGGAGGGAGAGAGGAACCCAAATCCTCTCTACCGCTTAAACTTCATCGCCTTCGTAAATGTGCCAACACCAACAAGTGACCACCACCTTGTGCACGTGTGTTAGCATTTTCATAATCATTTTACCGAAGGAGTTAACCACTCAACTTGCCACGCCACTCGATCCTAGCAACGATGCATAGTTAGATCGCTCAAGTGGCACTAGATGACCGATATGCAAACAAGTTTGCCCCTCTTGATAGTACGGCCATCTATCCTAAACCCGGTCATAAACTTCTCTACACACCTATGACCGGTGAAATGGAAATGCCCTAGGTTATACCTTTGCCTTGCGCATTCCACTCCATCTCCTCCGACGTTGATGCAACACATGAACCAACCAATCACCAAATGATATGATCCACTTCATATCATCACATGACCGTATTGGTTCATCGATCTTGACCTCACTTGCTCTTCACCGTTGCGTCGGTCCATCGGCGCCAAGTCTTGCTCAAGCTTCACCGCCTCGCGGTCCATCGCTCCAAAGCCTCCGACTTGCCCTTCACACTTGCAACCGGTCCATCAAGCCAAGCCTCATCTTGATCTTTGCCACCTTGATCACATGACTCCATGTCATGTCTCATATGCAATGAGCTCCTTCATGACACCATCACCTGTGGACTAATCTCCTGTGTATTTCTCATTAAACACAATTAGTCCACCTAAGGTTGTCACTCAATTACCAAAACCAAACAAGGACATTTCAATCTCCCCCTTTTTGGTAATTGATGACAACTCTACAAAGATATAGAAATTAAATTCTTTTAGACTTTATGCCACTTATCCAACATTTAAGCTCTAAGTTAGGATTTGGATAAGCACCATAAAATCCGACTTGGTAGTGATAACTCTCCCTACATATGTGCTCAAATGGTTTGATTTCAAGCTTGCACATATGCATTAATATGAAATTTGTAGGAGGGTTAGCACTACTAAGTGATGCTAAGGTGTATAGAATAAACCTTTGTAGTTCGATACCATTTGATAGCTCGATATCATTTGAAAATCACAAGTTTGCCATCATCCTTAGCATCATGAGTAGCTAGACATCAAAAATACTAGAAACCCCGTGAGATCAACATTATAAGCAAGGTTCTAGTTTTTCATGATAAACACAAGTCTAGCTACCACCCTATGCATGCTAGTTATCATATCATCATTCAAGTTCTATAACTAGCATACACCACACAAGCATGCATATTGAATTTAAAAACTTTATGCAATGCAAGCAAGCACATGAATATGCACATGTCAAATGCAACCAAACAATGTTCATGAGCTTGCTCCCCCTACTTGTGTGCTTCTTTTGTCCAAGAATTTTGATCCTTCTCATTTATTCAATGTTGCTCCCTCTTTGTCCATCTCCATGTCCAAACTCATTCCCAAACCTCTCTCTCTTGGTGTATTGACATATCTTTGTTCTAACTTCTCCCCCTTTGTCATCAATTTCCATAAAGGGTGTACTTCTCATTGATGCAAAGGCTTGCATTGGAGTAGATGGTTGAGACTTGAATATTGCGTTGTTGATGGACATCACCGCATATGTTGGAATGACATTACTAGTATGTTGCTCTTGAGATACCACTTAGGATCTTTGACCTTGATACCATTAGGTGGGGATCCTCCCCCTATGTCATAGCATGGGTCATTCACTTGATAGTCTTGAGCTCTTGTGTGTGAGGGAACTTTCTTCATTTGATGATCATTTAAAGTTGAGGATCACTTGTGGAACCACCGTCTTGTATAAATGATATCATGTGTAGAAATACCACGAATAAGTGTGTGATACCAATTTGAAGAATCCTCTATCATGGAACCACTTGTAGGATTTGTCAGTATGATCTTTTCTTGAACATTTGCTATCTTTATGAGCACCACTTGTAGGATATCACTTGTAGATCATGATCTAGACACCACTTGTAAATACCAATTGAAGAAATACTTTGAGTCTAGATACCATTTGAAACATCCTAGATATCCATTTGCATTGTTGTCTTGTGCTTGTACCCATATTATTATCATGAGCTTCTAGTATGACTTGAACTAAGTTGATTTGCCTAAGATTCTAAGTCTGGTTTGATCCAATGACAAGCTTCTTCACTCTTCATACTAAGGATTATCTTACCAATGTTGTACTTGTCACTTGTTAGCAATCCAAACTAGATCAAGTACTTGGGTTCACTAGCTCATGAACAAATTCATACACATACCACTAGATCATTTAAACAATTCAAGCAATAGTGGTAGGCTATAAATTTAAACATTTCATTTGTTATGCATGATCCTAATAAGCATGTACTATATGCACTAATCGCATACTAGTAAGGGATGAAATGATCATGCACATTACAATGATACCTTTGTTATATTGGAGTAGAGGATAGTCACATAGATTCCAATTCATTACTCCAATAGCAATGTGAAGTCCAATTTATAAGCTTGGTGAAGACCAATCATTATAGAGAAATCCATTCTTCACCCATATGAAATTAGAACCACTGATAATCAAGTGCATTATCTCTTGTTGTGGTTGGCTTGCTTTTTCTCTTTGATCAATGCTTGCATCAGAGAAGTACTTATGATACCAATTTTATAACTATGACTAGCTCTCTTTTGGGTGTTGCTTGCTTTTCTTGATCAACCCTATTGATTGCTTCAATTAAGCATCTTAAATGTCCCTTGAATTCATCACTTCCATGTTAGCCTTCCAAGCCGGTGCTCGGTTTACCCACCCATGGGCGGCAAGCCCCCTCAGCAGGGAGAAGTGACCTCTCTCCAAAGAACCATCCTTGACACTTACTTGAATTGCCTTTGATTGATTGATCTATGGACTTAACATTATGAGTAACCTTGAATTATTCTTTAAGTCCTTTTCTTTCTACCAAATGATCTCCAATTATTACTAGAACTTGAACCTCATCTTCATCTTGAGTTTGATCTTCATTTTCAAATTTGAGTACCAAATTTGTACACTAAGTACATTCCACAATCAATGCCCTTGTACTCATTTCTTGTCATGCTTCTAGATCAATTCAAAACCAAACTTAGGTGCCTCAGACACTTATAAATATGTTTCCAACTTGAGGACCTTTCACTTAAAGTGACTCTAGATCAATCCAATAATTATCACTTTTCTGACAGATTCTGTACCCTTCAAAGAATAATTCATATCTCCCAATGTACAGATCCAAATGCCATAAAATTTGGTGGATATGTGATTCACTAAGTCATATAGCAACTGTAAAAATTTGAGATTCATTTGACATCTAGATTGCTACCAGATTTCAAATCTTTCACCACTGCTACATGCTGAAAACTGCTGCACTATAGCTGACAAGATGCACTCCAAAACTGAAGCATCTCTTATCAAATTCTCATGAAATTTCTACAGCATCTTCTTTCATAAGTGTAGAGCATGTATACTAAATTTCACGCCAATCCAAATAGATTTGATCACTCAAACATGGCTAAGATCACTGCTAGCTCAGATTTTTAATGTAGGACAGATTTCAATACATGAGCTATTCTTCATTAAAAGTGAATCAAACTTGAAACTAACTTGTTTGAAAACTTTCACAAGACATATATCCATCCAATCCACTTACTAAATGTCATCTCATGAATTTATCCAACACAAATCAATTCAAACTTGATTGCTAAGTATTTAATCCATTCAATCATCTCATAGCAAGCAACATTGCATATTTATCCAATTCAATCAACTCATATGCATCCAAATGAAATGATCAATTAGAGATATACCTTGATTAGCTCATGATCATCCAATAGCAAGCTTTCAACTTGAATATTTGCAAGCCATCAAATATATCCAATAAATCACCACAATCTTGAATGTTGCACTTGTATGTTTTAGTATTTGGACTCCACTTATTTTGACTTGGCATTGGGATAGAATATGCACTAAGCTTTAAAACCTGATTCAACATATGATGACCAATATGAATCCAAATGAATCAAGCCTCCAATGCTGATGGTACCTACAAACAATCATCCACTTTTTGATGGTACCCAAACAAGTTTGGGTCCTCTCAAGTTAGGAGCAACATACTTAGGCAAAGCCTTAGTATGGGTAGCGGGATATTTTGCAATAGCAACAATAGAGGTACCATTTACATCCTTTCTAAGCACATTAGTATCATCAATTGAAATATGCTTAGAAGTGTTACCTAGGGGACATGAATGTGCCATGTGTCCCCTTTCCCGGCATGAATAGCATCTTCTCTTTGATTGAGCCTTTTCTTTATTGCTCATGTGATGCTTTTCATTGCCTTGCCTCTCATGAGTTGCTTGAGCCTTCTTCTCAAGCTTGGTAGGACACCCCGAGGCAAAGTGTCCCATATCTTCACACTTAAAGCACTTGATGTGAGCCAAATCTCTCTTCTTATCTTGAATCTTGCTCATCATCTTGGCATCTTGGATTTGCATTGGATGCCTTCCTCTTCCACCCCTTCTTGTTTTCTTCTTCTTCATCATCAAGTCACCATCATCATCCTTGTGGTTGATCTTGACTTGAGATTGGGGTGTGATTTCTTGCTCAACTTGTGGCTTTGGTTGAGGCTCTTTTTGTTGCTTTACTAGTTTCTTGGTTGGGCACGTTGAGGTGAGATGACCCCAAGTGCGACACTTGAAGCACTTGACATGCTTGAGCCTCTCTTCTTCTTTCTTCAACTTGAGCTTTTCTTCATTAGGGCAACCAATTGCAAGATGTCCCATTTCATGGCATTTAAAGCACATAAAATGAGAGAGCTTCTCTTGTTCTTGCTTCTTTATCTCTCTTTCATATCTTCTCTTCCCCCATCTTTTGCCTTTGATATTGCTCTTGTTGAAGCCAATGCCGCTCATGTCACCGTAGCTTCTTTTGTTGTTCAACATGTGCTCAAAGGTGACTTTTGAGTTGTAGCACCTCTCTAACTTGTTGCTCAAATTCTTCACTTCATTTTTGAGCTCATTGTTCTCCTTCAAAAGGTTAGTCTCACAAGACATAGAAGTAGAACAAGCATATATATGTGAAGAACATGGCATATCTAATAAGTCATTACAAGAGGTGGATACATGCTTTCTCCCTACATCACAAGGGTTAGTAACATT
This sequence comes from Saccharum hybrid cultivar R570, assembly GCA_038087645.1. Taxonomy (NCBI): domain Eukaryota; kingdom Viridiplantae; phylum Streptophyta; class Magnoliopsida; order Poales; family Poaceae; genus Saccharum; species Saccharum hybrid cultivar. The sequence continues at coordinate 3,923,021 of JAQSUU010000100.1, forward strand.
TTGCAATTGATCATTTGATCCATGTGATGAGCTCTCATTAATTTTAATTTTCTTTAATAACATCTTAAAGAGAGAAGCATGTTCTTGTACCAAATTATCATGAGCAACACTAAGTTCCTCATGAGTCAATTTTAGCTCCTCATGTGAACAAGTAGTAACATAAAGTAGATGCTTTTGTTGTTCACATGTGGTTTTTAGAAATGAGTTTTCATTTTCCAATTTCAAGGTTTTAGCTTTCTCATTTTCTAAAGACATGTTCATGCTAGCAAGTCTACTAACAAGCTCATCATATGAATCAACATGATCAATCACATTATCATTTGATACCTTTATGTCACCTAGTGACATGAAGCAATGTGATGTAGTGGATGGGCTTGTAGTAGCATCATCAAGGCCCGAGCATGAACCAACATTGTCACCATGAAGTGTGCTTGGGGTAGAAACATCACTTGCAACACTTGATGCATCATCACCATTCTTGTCAAGTGAACTTGTGGTAGATCGATCATCATCATCACTTGACCATGAGGTGGAGCAATCCTCCACAACCATCGTGTTGTGGTCATGCTCAACATCATCATGTGCAACCTCCTTGGACTTGACATCATCGTCATCATTGGTGATAGCTCCATACTTTTCATTGAGATAGGCCCATATCTCATGAGCGGATTTGAGGTCCATGATCTTACCAAAGATGCTATCATCCAAAGATCTATACATGATGTTAGTAGCTTGGATGTCAAGATCTAGGCATTTCTCTTGTGCTTGAGTTAGATTATCTTCATCCAACACATGAGAAAAGCCTACATCTACCATCCACCACATTTGAGGGCAAATAAACTTAAAATTGCATATCATCCAATTTTTCCACCGTGCAAAGTGTGTGCCATCAAACATGTGAGGACAATCAACATCTAGTCCATATTCCGCCATCCTCTCGGGTCGGTGAAGACCACAATTGAGAGACCGGGCTCCGATACCAATTGAAGGGTCGAGATGGCGGACTAGAGGGGGGTGAATAGTCCTTTCTAAAATTAATCGCGTCGGCAAACCGAAACAAATGCGGAATTAAAACTATCGGTCTAGCCAAGACTACACCCCTCTATCTAAGTTCACAAGCACCTCACAAAGATCCTAAATATGTAACTAAGGTGCTTTCCTTAGCAAGAGCTCTCCTAAATAATTCTAGAGCAAGGTCACACAAACCTATGCACTAGTACTTTAGCAAAGCCGGGGAGCTCCTACACAATTCTAGTAAGCAAAAGCACGAAGCCACCTATGCTCACTAGCAATGCTCAATAGCAAGGCAACTAATGCCAAACTAGAGAGCGCAAATTACTTAGCTACACAAACTAAGCAATATGACTAACAAGGTTAGACAAACCAAATTAGCCACACAACGGGAGCTACTTCTATGCTACACAAGCAAGAAGGTAACTAGCTAACTACACAAGCAAACTAGTTATAAGAGCAACTACACAAGCACAAGTATATGAATGTAAATACAAGCTTCTGAATCGAAAGCAAACCACCGAGAAGATGTACACAATGTTGACACGACGGTTTTTCACCGAGGTTCACTTGGTTGCCACCAAGCTAGTCCCCGTTGTGGCGATACACCCACTTGATGGATCACGAGCTAATTGACTATCAAGAGTCAAACCCTCAGCGGGTGCCGCACATCCACTCTCAAGATGGGGATCCTCCAAGCCACGAGCTTTACTAGAGTTGCTCTTCGCGATCCCCGCGGGGTGAGCACAATCCCCCTCACAAATCCTCCTCCGGAGCCACGCACAATCTCCACGCGTGCTTCAACGGAGTCGCAAGCCACCAAGCCGTCTAGGAGGTGGAAACCTCCAAGAGTAACAAGCACCACCGGCTTGCAACACGATCACCTAGTGCCACTCGATGCAATCCTCTCGATGCAACGCACTAGAATCGCTCTCTTACTCGATCCGATGAACACTATCAAGCATGAGTGAGTTAGAGGGCTCCCAAGCACTACCACACAAGCCACCAAGGCTAAAGTGTGCTCCCCCTTTCGGCCACAACCGGCCAAGGCATCTATTTATAACCCCACGGTCAAATAGAGCCGTTACCCCTTCACTGGGTCCTTTTCGGGACGACCGGACGCGCCAGTCGTAACTGACCGGACGCGCTCAACCGCGTCCGGTCGCCCTGCGACGTCCACGTGTCCCTCAAAATTCAAATGCGACCGTTAGATCCTCCAACGGTCACTGCGCCAATGGTCAAATCCCATGACCGGACGCGCCTCTCAAAACGACCGGACGCGCCGGTCCCGATGACCGGACGCGCCTGTCGAACGACCGAACGCGCTGATCGCACTGACCCACGCGCCCGTGACGTAACGACCGGACGCGCTCCTTGCGATGACCGGACGCGACAGTGCCTGCGTCCGGTTAGAGTCCAGTAAGCTCCTTCAACGATCGGACGCGTCCGATCATGTGTGACCGGACGCGCCTCGCGTCCGATCGTACTCAGTTTCCTCTGGACACCTGACCGGACGCGCCGGTCCCGCGAGTGACCGGATGCGCCGGTTGCAAACCCTAGCACCCGCGCCTGCGCTGTACTGACCGGACGCGTCCGGTCATACCATGACCGCGTCCGGTGCAGCGTCCGGTCACCTCTGTGACCTCCGTTCGCCTCCGTTTCTTTTCCGACTTCCGGCGTAGTGGAAAATAGGCATTTCAACTTCTCAAAAACGCCTGAATCCCACGCTCGCAAAGCTCGGCGGGAGGGAGAGAGGAACCCAAATCCTCTCTACCGCTTAAACTTCATCGCCTTCGTAAATGTGCCAACACCAACAAGTGACCACCACCTTGTGCACGTGTGTTAGCATTTTCATAATCATTTTACCGAAGGAGTTAACCACTCAACTTGCCACGCCACTCGATCCTAGCAACGATGCATAGTTAGATCGCTCAAGTGGCACTAGATGACCGATATGCAAACAAGTTTGCCCCTCTTGATAGTACGGCCATCTATCCTAAACCCGGTCATAAACTTCTCTACATACCTATGACCGGTGAAATGGAAATGCCCTAGGTTATACCTTTGCCTTGCGCATTCCACTCCATCTCCTCCAACGTTGATGCAACACATGCACCAACCAATCACCAAATGATATGATCCACTTCATATCATCACATGACCGTATTGGTTCATCGATCTTGACCTCACTTGCTCTTCACCGTTGCGTCGGTCCATCGGCGCCAAGTCTTGCTCAAGCTTCACCGCCTCGCGGTCCATCGCTCCAAAGCCTCCGACTTGCCCTTCACACTTGCAACCGGTCCATCAAGCCAAGCCTCATCTTGATCTTTGCCACCTTGGTCATATGACTCCATGTCATGTCTCATATGCAATGAGCTCCTTCATGACACCATCACCTGTGGACTAATCTCCTGTGTATTTCTCATTAAACACAATTAGTCCACCTAAGGTTGTCACTCCATTACCAAAACCAAACAAGGACATTTCATGCGGTGCATCAGCTTTGGGGAAAAGGGGTAGCCTCGGTGCGGTTGGGTCTGGGCAAGACGTCGGTGAACTTGGATTGGTCAGAGGAGCCACCGGCGGCGAGGAATCGCTCGCCGGAGCTCACTGTCGCCCGCTCCCCTGTCCTCTTTCGCTGACACGCGGGGGCCACCTGTCTGTTGCCGCACGTGGGCGGGAGCCCGAGCGGGCCGCGCGCGCGCGTCTTGGGCCGCGTCTGTCCCGGGCCGGCCCAGTTCCAGATAAAATCAGTTTCATTTATTTTATTTTGTCATAGTTTTTATTGGGGTTTAGAAAAGGTAGATCTAGGGTTTCACCTGCTCAAAAATCATGAGATAAATTTTGTTATAATCTACATGATGTGTAGTATTTTAGAAAAATATGAGTTGGTTATGTGATGTGTAGTTTCTGGGATATTTAAATAGGTCTTTGAAATGTGTTTTAAATCACATGCAAACTTGTTTAAATTATATCTTGAGTTTCAGTGTTCCAAAAATTATGAAATTTGGGGGGTAGGCTAATTTATACTTGCTCTAGCTCTGGTAAAAATTTGGACAGTAGTGCTTAAACACTTTTCAAGTTATAATGCTATCTTTTTATTCTAGGAAATAATTAAATGGATTTTAGTAATTTTTCTACATGTGCAATGTTCATATAAATTTTTGGAGAATGTCTTGGTACCATAGAGTGTCCAAGAAAATTAAGAAATCTGTTGTTTGACACTTTTTACTATGCTTTGTTATTTATACAAAAATCAGTTTTTTAGGCTTGTGAATTTTGTTCAGAGAGTTCCTGTGAATAAATTGAGTTCAAATTTTTACAGTAGTCTCTTTTTGGGTCAGAGAGTCCCCTGTAATTGTTGTAGAATTTTAGGAGTAGTTTACATATATGTTTAAAATTCCACTTAATTACTTAAGTAAATTAAGAAAGGGGTGTAAATAAATATTCTAGGTGGGCACACCTTACTTTCTGGTGTTCTTATGACCTTTGTGAACTTGTGGTAACAGTAGTTTGGTCTTATGGGATATTTGCCACATAAATAAATATTTAATCTTTGCAATTCTAGGTTTTCTGGATAGCTGGTAGTATCTTTGGGTTTGATCCTTAATAAAAGTGTTTGCTGGAAAACTTGTGAATACCAAAATTGTAGTAAACTTGATAAACTAGCTTGTGTCATAATTTGGGAGCATTTGGCTTAGTAGTTTGGGAGTCATTGCTGTTTTAAGTGACAGTCCAGAATTGGCTGCTCTCTGTTTAGAGAGAGCAGATTCTGGAACTTTGGAATTTCGACTAGGTAAACTTTGGAATTAAGTGCTGTGGTCTGAAAACATTTTGTGGTGCATTTCATAAGCTTTCCAGATTGTCTTAGATCATATCTTTTAGAGTTGAGATTCTCCAGTTATGTTAGAATCTTTGAGCTGCTGTCCAGAATGTCTTACTGTGGTAACCTAAGTAATATTACTCTTGTATTGTTATGTGTTAGGGCCTTAACCGAAGAAGAACAGTTGTATCTTAGGTTGAGTAGCTTAGGTAAGTACTTCTCCACCGGAGAAGAGATTTGCACGTACTAATAAAGTAACTTGAATAGAGTATTTTATTTCTGAAATGCATTTCATTCCGAGCATGTTGCACCCATTTATGCATTCATGATATTTATTGTGCATTCATGCAATAGGTGTACCAGAGGGGGTAACTCTCCTCGAATTCGAGCCTGTTATTCCGGAGGAAATCCAGGACCAGCCAGAGGAGCTAGCGGAACCAGTCGGCGACGAAGACGCCGCTGAAGACTTGCCCGAGTGCCCTGACTACCAGCCCTCGACCTTTCTGAAAGGCAAGCCCCGGTGCATGCTGAACCTACTGTTTTATAAATTAATCTTGAGTACTTTTATTTGTTTACTGCATTAAGTTGTAGGAGTTGTATGAAAACAATTGTTGCATTATACCTATCCTTGTCCAGATATCGTACTTAATCCTATATTAGGTTTAGGCACGTGTCAATGCTTAGCCCTGTTTAGTTCGGTAGAAGTCGGGTGATTTCCGATCATCCGCGAGATGTAGGAAGGAGTCACGAGTGGCTTTATGGCTATCGTGGATGGAACCATGCCATAAAATGAAATTGAGACCGGGCGGGAGTTCGATAGTACAGCCGCAAGACACTTCACGTCTTGGGTGTGGAGCTACGCCCGTCTGAGTCGTTTAAGGACCGCTTCGCTGTACGTCCTTAAGTCATGTTGAACGCAGTCTAACACTTAGTTGGCCGGATAAGTCGTTCCGACCGCGAAGTCGAGTAGTATGGTTCAGACCGGGAATTGAATGGTAGGTTGCATCTTGGAGGAGAGAAATGATGTGCTTGGGGACATTGGCGTGAGACCAAGGGGGGTTAGAGTCCCTATCACCTGGCAGAGTGTCGCCCTTGGGGACGCGATATTATTCGGACCCGTGATTCCCGAACTGTACAAAAGATGACCTGAGCAGCCCTCGCCAGGCGTGACTCGGTGAGTGTTAGCAATACCCCTCCAGCTAGATAGGAATTCGATTCGAATCGCCGTCGCTCCCGGTTAGTGAGCACTTGACTTGAGCAGCGGCAACGTAGATCTCATTAAATGAACTGGTGGTTAAGGGAATGATACAATGTTGCCACAATTCATACCTGCTCTGGATATAATAATGATAATTGTTTGATTATAATCAAGTGCATGCTTAGTACAGGTGCTAAGATAGATGACAGGTAAATGATAAAAATAACTGCTAGTACAGGTTATAAGAGTCTCAATTACTTATGCCTTTTATGCAAAAATGTGATGTCAGCTAGCCTCTTGTGTCAGCCTTGCATAATTCTTGGTGTCATCTTATTTCTGGTTTTCGACGGGTAAGTCTAGCTGAGTACATTCCAGTACTCAGGGTTTATTCCCTCCTGTTGCAGATGATATGCTCTACCAAGGCTTCTGCAAAAAATATCTCCACCCTGCGGGTGACGAAGACTAGATCACTTGGGCGTGATCATCTTTTATGTACTTTCCTGATGCTTTTGTGGGATGTTGATCAATAAGACTGGCAGTAGTTAAACAACTGGTGTGTGTTTGCTTCCGCTACTTTTATAAACTTGGTTTGTAATAATTGCGACTCCGTGTGTGTAAACTTATTTCAGAACTACTTGTGAAATGTAACGTATGATGTTGTATGTTGAATGATGCGATCCTGGTTGTAAGCAAGTTGGTTTGAAATCCTTCGTGGTTTCGATTGACTACCGGGATTATATGGGCTCAAGTTCGAAAATTTGAGCACTTCGGTGCTTGTTTTTGTACTTGTGCTCTTATAATTTGGTCGGTTCTGTTACAAAGTGCATTGAGCTCATTGACAATGACTTGCAACCTATGAAACATCTCCGGTACACTCTCATCATGTTGCATCTTGAAGCTTGAAAATTTTTCTTGCAAGATATATGCTTTAGTGGTCTTTGTGCCTTCGGTGCCCTCAAATGTTTCTTCTAGCTTGGCCCAAGCATCATGAGCAATCTCAATATTCTTTACTTGCTCAAAGGTCTTGTCATCTAATGCCTCATGAAGAGCACTAATGGCAATGTCATTGCATTGGAGCTTCTTCTCTTCCACCGGTGTAGGTGCTTCTGGATTAGCAACCTCAAATTTTGTTTCGGTGACCTTCCACACTTCTCTATTGATTGACTTTAGGTGTGCGGTCATCTTAACCTTCCAATATGCATAATTTATGCCATCAAAGTGAAGTGCCTTCTTGGTGTTGTTGATGTGCAAGCTTAATTGAGCCATTTCTTTTTCACCGTAGGTTGTTAAACCTCAAATAAACGGTGCCTCGGCTCCGATACCACTTGTAAGGTCCAAATAGGCTAGAGGGGGGGTGAATAGCCTAATTAAAATTTCTACAATAAATACTTAACCATAAGTTAGTACAAAAGGTGGCGAAGCAAAAGCACTAGCTCTAACTAATTAAGCAAGCCACCGACACAAGTCTAGACAAGACTATCCACTAAACACAACAACAACTACAAGCTAGAAACAAGAAGTAATACAAGACAAGAGCTTTGAGTGATTATACCGCTATGTAGAGATGAGAAGTACCAATCAATCAATCACACAAGAGAAGTCCTCGGGAAGAGAGTGACACAAGAATTTATCCCGAGGTTCACTTGCTTCCTGACAAGCTACTCCCCGTTGTGGCGATACACCCACTTGTCGGTTCGCGAGCTAATTGACTATCAAGAGTCGAGCCCTCGGCGGGCGCCGCACAACCGCACACAAGATGGGGATCCTCCAAGCCACGAGCTCTACTAGAGTATCCAATTCATGAACTCCTGCGGGGAAGGATCAAGAACCCCTTACAACACTTGGTGAAGGCTCCAACAATCTCCAATTGTGAGCTCAATCACCTTCGCTACTCCAAGCCGTCTACCGTGTCGGGAAACACGGAAGAGTAACAAGAAATCCGCAGCAACTTGAAGATCAAGTGCCTCTAGAATGCAACTCTCAAGCAATGCACTTGAATCTCACTCAATCTCACTCAAGATGTGCAACTATGCAAAGAGATGAGTGGAGGGGTTGTTCTCTAGCTCAAAGTATGTCTCTAGTTCTCAAAATGTGCAAGAGATACCCTCAAACCCCGGCCAACGTCTATTTATAACAAAGGGGTACGCAGCTAGCCATTACCGGATGACACAGTTCAAATCGGGATGACCGGACGCTCCGGTCAGGGTGACCGGACGCGTCCGGTCACTACAGGACAAGCGTGAATAGTGCACGTCAGAAGTTACCGTTGCTATGACCGGACGCGCCCTAGCGTATGACCGGACGCGCCCTTGTGTATGACCGGACGTGCTGGTCAACTGACTGGACGCGCCGATCGCTCAGCACCGTGAGCCCGCGAAGCAACGACCTGACGCGCCCTAGCGAATGACCGGACGCGACAGTGCCAGCGTCCGGTTTGAGTCTAGTAAGCTCCCTTAACGACCGGACGCGTCCGATCGTACGTGATCGGGCGCGCCTCGCGTCCGATCATCACTTCGTTGCTCTCTGCCCCTCTGGACGCCTGACCGGACGCGCTGGTCCCGTGAAGGACCGGACGCGTCGGTCGCGCGCTCTGCTTCTGCGCACAGGTGAACTGATCGGACGCGCTGGTCAAGCTAGACCAGCGTCCGGTCACTCACCCTAGGTACGCTGACCGAATAAACTGACCGGACGCGCTGGTCAAGTCATGACCACGTCCGGTGCAGCGTCCGGTCACCACAGTGACCTCCGCTCGCCTCCATTTCTTTTCTGACTTCCGGCCCAGTAGAAAATAGGCGTTTCACTTCCCCAAAAACGCCGAATCAAACTCCACCGCCTTCGCAAATGTGCTAACACCACCAAGTGTACACCACCATGTGTATGTGTGTTAGCATTTCACAATCATTTCTCAAGGCGTTATGTTAGCTCTTTTACTAGATCCTAATGCATATGCTCAAGACAATGATCTAGTGGCACTTGATTCCCGAGCTAACCGTGATTGCCCCTCTTGATAGTCGGCTATGTATCCTAAACCCGGTCAATCACTTCTCTACTCATCTTAGACCGACAAAAGGAAAACCCTATGGTTTTACCTTTGCCTTGTGCTCTTAGTTCCTTCTCTTCCACTTGATCATCATGTACACCATATTATGTGCATCTCCACCACTTGTGATCTTGTGGCCATCACTCCATGCCACATGCTCCTTCATCACGTGTGTTGCTTATGCCTAACTCAAAACACTTAACACATGGCATTAGCAACTTGGTGTCATTAATTACCAAAACCAAACTTGGGCTTTCAGGCGCAACAGCAACAGGTAGCGTAAAGAATGGTTCTTCAATCATCGGAGTGGGTACATGTACCCGCTTCTCCTGTAGGCTAATTTCTCGTGCTACCATGCTCCCCCTGATCATGTTATCCTCTAAGAACACAACGTGTCTTGTCTCTACAATCTTCATATGTCTGTCAGGACAATAGAAGCGATATCCTTTCGATCTTTCTGGATAGCCAATAAAATGGCAGCTGACTGTCTTGGAGTCTAACTTTCCTATGTTTGGATTAAACACTTTTGCCTCAGCCAGACATCCCCACACATGCAAATGGTTAAGTGAGGGTTCCCTTCCTGTCCACAATTCATACGGTGTTTTGGGCACCGATTTGCTTGGTACTCGATTAAGTATGTGAATGGCGGTTTTCAGTGCCTCCATCCATAAACTAATCGGTAATGTGGAGTAACTTATCATGCTTCTTACCATATCCATTAAGGTACGGTTATGTCTTTTAGCCACTCCATTCTGCTGAGGCTCCTCGGTGTGGAGTACTGAGCGACTATGTCATTTTCCTGTAGAAACTTTGCAAACGGTCCAGGAATTTGGCCATATGGGGTATGTCGCCCATAGTACTCTCCACCTCGGTCTGATCGTACTATCTTTATTTTCTTATTGCGTTGATTTTCAACTTCAGCTTTAAATATTTTGAATTTATCCAATGCTTCTGATCTTTATTTAATTGGATAAATATAGCCATAACGAGAGTAGTCGTCTGTGAATGTTATAAACGAATCATAACCATCCACACTTTTCACAGGAAATGGACCACATATATCAGTGTGGATTATTTCTAAAGTTCCTGCGCTTCATTTGGCATTTTTCTTAATTTTCTTGACATACTTTCCTTTGATGCAATCAACGCATTGTTCTAAATCTGAAAATTCTAAGTGCGGAAGAATTGATTCTTTAATCAGCCGTTCTATTCTCCCCCTCGAAATATGGCCCAAGCGACAGTGCCATAATTTCGAAGAGGCATCATCAATTCACTTCCGCTTCTTAGTTACATTCGCAGATTGGGAATCATTCATATTCTCATCGCATACATTATTCGCATTCTCATCAAGAGATAATAAATAAAGCTTGTCTTGTCGGAAGGCAAGACCAACACATTCATTATCAACTAGTATCTTACATTTGTCATTACCAAAATAGCAATCAATTCCATCATCATCAAGTTTCGAAACACTTATCAAATTTCTACGCAAAGAGGGAACATAAAGCACTTCTTTAAGTCTAAGTACAAAGCCATTATTCAATTCAAAAGATAAATCTCCAATAGCTTCAACATTGGCTTGCACTCCATTTGCAACTTTAATCGTTCTTTCTCCTCTTTGCAAGGTTCTCTCCCACTTAACCCCTGTAAAGAATTTGCAACATGAGTAGTTGCTCCTAAATCAACCCACCAAGTGGATTTAGCATAACATAAATACAGGGATTCATCTATAAATGTAATAAATTCATCACCTCTCTTTAGTAGAGATTTCAGGAAGTCTAGACAGTCTCTCTTGTAGTGTCCCTTCTTAAAGCAGTGCTTGCATTGATCTTTCTTAGCTCCACCATAGGAGTTGTTCTGCTGATTTTCAGAGTCCTGGGGTTTCTTTCCCTATGAATTTGAGAAAGAGGTCTTATCCCACTTGGGTTTTCCTTGTAGTTTAAAATTCTTGCCATTAAAGTTTTTTCTTTTGTTATCCTTCACAAAGTGAACAGATTCACCTTGTGAGGACTTTATCCTCTCCTCTTCTTGAGCACACATTGAAATAAGTCTTTCTATGCCCCATCTTTCAGGCTGCATATTATAGTTCACAATAAAAGTGTCATATTCTTTTGGCAAAGAAGCAAAAATTAAATGAATCAGGAAATCATCTTCCTTCAAATTCATTTCCTTTAGCTTTGATGTCGTAGTGTTCATCTTCAAAATGTGCTCTCTTATGCTATCACCTGTGTATTTCTCATTCACAAGCTTCTTTATCAGTGAACTTGTTGTGGCCTTGGTAGACCCAGTAAACTGACTCTTGATTTTATCAAGATATTCTTTGGCAGTAGCACATTCAGGGATTGAGCCCCTTATTTATTCTTCTATGGTGACCTTGGCTACCAACAGGCACTTGCGGTTGGAGAGAGTCCATTGCCCATGTTCAAGATCATATTTTATTCTTATCTCAGCATGATCACGCTTTCTAGTAGCAAAATCAGCATCAGATTCATTTTCGTCTCTCATCGGATCCTCTAGTTCAATGGGACACGGTGAGATGATGGCAAAATCGATCTCTCCCAATGCAAGTTTCAGTTCATATTTCTCTCGCCACACACGGTAATTGCTCCCGTTGAGTGTCGGGATGTTCGCGATGTTCACAATACATTTGCCTCCTGAAACCACACCAGAGTAAGTGAGAAACATTTATACATAAAATCGCATGTTTTAACTTAACGTTGGTCAAATTAAAACATATAATTCATTCATGCAAACATTTTATATCACCGTTGGGCAGAAGTAAAATTAATGCACGATTTCTCATGGATCAAAATTATAACATTGTTATTAACAACGTTGGTCAGAAAATAACAACATCATAATCTCATCAAAATATCAGAAATTCATCATTTCTCTTAGAGTTAAATTATCCCATTGGTTCAAATTTAATCAAAGAGAACAATAATTATCATGCACAGCGGAAACATTAACGATCTTTCATATTATTATTTTCCAGAAGCACTAAAAAAATTCACTATTTTCAGAGCAAAATGTCGTTGGACAAAATTGCACGAAAAATTCATATAAAAAATTCTATTCAAATTCATCAAATATTCATCAAATACATATCAGAAATTGCTTCTGGAAAATAAAATAAAAAAATGAAATTTTCATCTTCTTTACAATCTCGGCCCGTAGGCCCATCTCGCTTTGTGGCCCACGCGCGCGCACGCTGCGCTAGCGCCGCCTTCTCTCTCCGGTCCAGCCCATGGCACGCGCAGCCGGACGGCCCATTGAAGCACACTGCCGTGCCCAGGCCACAACCTGGGCCTGGGCCGGCATTCTCTCAACCCGCCTGGGCTGATTTCAGCCCGATCTGCCATCCGCCGTTCATCGCGATCCGACGGTCAGGGGCGAATCTCGGGGCATCAAAACCACAGGGCGACCGGCTTCCCCAACAACCCTAGGTCATTCTCATTTTCGCTCTCTCCCTCTCCATTCTCAGCGCCGCTCCAAGCAACAGCCGAGTCCGCCCATGGCGGACGGAGGAGATGCAGACGGTGGCGCCATTGCTGACCCCCTCGCCGGCGCGCGAGCTCGCCCTAGGCAGAGCTCGCCGCCGTCGAGCGGACTAGCAGATGGCGCCCTTCGCTCACGCGCGCGCCGTGACAAGGCACCGGCGAGCAGTGGCTCTGTTCTTCACGGCGAGGCGAAGACGACGGCGCCTAGGTAAGCTCACGCCGCATCTTGCCTTGTTCTTTATTCTTTGACCCTTCTAGGGTTTGGATTTGGGTTAGGGTTCATGATTTCTTTCCCGATCCGCAGCGGATCGGATGAGTTCTTGGTTCTTCCTTTAGATTTTCCTTTCACATCTCTTTCCCAAACACTAGATCCACGGGTCCGGGTAAAAAGTATCCTTCGGTTGCTTTTCCTTGTTATCCGGTTAGGGTTAGGGTTTCATGTTCTATATCTTCCCGATCTAGGTTTCTACTTAGTAAACCCGGCTCGGATGCCATTGTTGATTTCATGGTTCTTAGGTTCATTAGATCGGGTTCATCATAGCGGATACAAGTGAACGATTCACAGTATAAATGTATATATCGGTCCTATTTCATGATCTATCGGAAAACAATAGAGAAAGAGAGAGAGAGAGAGAGAGAGAGAGAGAAAATACAGACCATCCGTAGGAGCGGGATTCGGTGCGGGAGTAGTCGATCCACTGGAGGCGCCGGTGTTGGGGTCGTTCGCCGGCGCCATCAACGCGCTGGAGATGGAGATGGCCGATGCAGTGACGTCGAGTGGCGTAGCTGGCGACGGTGGCAGCTTCCCGTCACTGGCTGCGCCCCTCTCAGATCGGGATCGGGAATATCGGTGGGGAGTGGCGGCTGAGGTGAACCTCGTTACTAGAGTCGGCCGGCCCCCACCTCTATATATAGCGCAGTGTGACGGGGGCCCACCAACCATGTAGGGTTGTGCGCCCCCGATCAGGGCGCGAGAACAGGACCCAGTTAGACCGTTGGGCCTAACTGGTGGGAGATCAATCCTAACACGTACTACCATTAGTATTTAATCACCCCACTTGCGTGCATGATAGCTTAAAGATTTGCGCACGTACCGCTTGGACGTTGGACCGGTCAGCAGCTTACGCTAGCACTCTTCTTCCCTATCCATCTGCAGACCAGACCCTGTCCCGGGTTTGTACATGTTTGGTAGTGTCACACACAGGTTAGGTTTGTGCTAAGTTTACGTCGTCGCTGCTTAGCTGCTTGCTGGTAGTAGGAACTCCAAAATGACAGAAAGGGCGCGCGCTAGCTGCACGAGCACGAGGTGTTTACAAGTCAAATCAACTACGTAGTAGAAAAAGAGGTGCACCAGGTTTACCGGAACTTGTCAACAGAGTGAACCGAGGGATTTACGAGATCGGGGATGACAGAAGCACACCGGCGGGTGGGACGCCTTTTCTCGCGCGCGTCAGGCTCATGTCGCGGATCCATTCAACGGCGGAGGCCTGTGCTCCGACCTCCGATCCACGCGTTCGCACAGTGCCGAGCCGAGGACAGGAACACGTCGTCGTCTTCTCCTGCTTTTACACCGGAGCGGGCCGGGCAGGCAGCATCAGTGCATGCATCACGTCAGAGTTGATCGATGGATCTCTCCTCAGCTCGTGCCAGCTCCCTTCTGGTGCGGTAACTTGCTCATCAAGCAGCACACACGCACGTACTCCTAACAAACAGCAGCCCTTTGTCTACTGTGATTTCTTTCTGGCGATGTAGACGCCAGGGATTAGTTTTTGCGAGTTGTAGCATCTGAGCGACATAAGTGAACCCTTAACCTCTGAATCGGAGACAGCTACTGGGGACGAGCAACACAGTCGTTGGGAGCGACTAAACAAATGCGGGGGGGAGTGAGCATTCGATTCTCCACATCTTGACCCGTTTGATGATCTGTGGAAGAGGAATGGAATTATCCATAGTATCCTGTGTTGGAGAAAGAGCAGCTTCACTTCCACGGTTTCACCTACTTCCTAGTGCAATTTGTGTTTTTTTTTTTTGAGGAATGGAACAGCACACACCATCCTTCAACTTGTTACTCGTCCTCAACTGCGTAACCAACTAACCTACTGCGTATCAGACGTAAATCCTGAACTTCAGTTGTGGGTGAAGGAAGTCTGGAACGGGTAGTGGGAAACTACCGGACAAGAAGTGACCGTGCTGAATTTTAAACTTCTCGGTGTTACGTCTTCAGGATCATTTATGCTTTTTTCTAAGGGTTGTTTATGCATTTAACGTTTCCCATGAACATTTGCAGCATATCCATCTCACATCGACACGAGTTGAGCTCCTTATTTTATATAAAGAAAAAGTAGCTGAAAGGAAAGAAAAGGCAGAGATGAAGGAAAAGGAAGACCCAGCCCTTACGGATGCAGAGTAGCAGTAAAATAACACCAGCAGGGATGATGTTACAGCAAGACAAACAACACAAGACCAGGAAACAGAGGCAAAGTTACCTGTATTCAGTTTTCCTGGGCCTCCACTGGGCTACCAGCAAATGCGGGGGAATTGAACAGATTAGTGTACTATTTAGGACCTTTTTGAGGTATAAATAAATGAACTAACGAAGTACAACAGTCATTTGTTGTTGTCAGATACATCACAGAATTAATAACGGAAATGCTCTCCTTGTCCGTCTGTCTACACGCGCCCTTTCTGAGCTTGCAGAGCCTTGCTCCCCTCACAGCTTGTCCATTAAAAAAAATGGATGTCGATTTCCCCATTCCTCCTCGCCCGTCGTGGCCTTCTTTACCGTGCGCATGCGACCGCCGTGGCCGACTCCACCACGCCGCCCACCCGCCGCTCACCTTCTCCAGCGTGGGGGACGCTTGCCGTGGGCAACGCAGCCACCCGGCGTTGTTGCCTCCATCGTGGGGGACTGCACCCGCTAGCTGTCGTTGGGGGGCCGCGCAGCCGGCCGCCCACTAGCATCCCCTGTGCCACTCCGCGTCATCGTGATCCACGCCGGTATCAAGCTCCGCGTCGACAAGTCTCTATTCGTCCAAGTAGCAAGTAGACGTTGCGCTTTCAGAGGTATGTTGCAAGTGTTCATGTCGATTTCATCTTTTTCTGGATGTTGTACATGCTTTACATATATGTTGCAAGTGTTTTATCCGGATGTTGCATATATTTTGCAATGGCTTTTGAAATGTTTTTAGGTGTTTTTACAAGTGTATCAGACATATATTGCAAGTGTTTTACTGTTCTAACGTATGTTACAAGTGTTTCTTCTAGATGTTACAAAAGTAGATCCGGTGTTGCATATATTGCAATGGCTATACATGTATGTTGCCAGTGTGTGTTTCAAATGTTTCATCTGTTTCGGACGTATGTTGCAAGTGTTTATCTAGATGTTGCATATGTTGTAGTGTCTATACACATATGTTGTAAGCGTATATTCCAAATGTTCCACATGTTTCAGGTGTATGTTGCAGCAAGTGCTTCATGTTAAAAAAACTGGACCGGTGGGGGAAGAGCCGTCCCCACGGCTTTCTCTAAGAAAGAGGGATACAACTATCTCGGCCCAGAAAACCCCCCGAACCCTGACACATGCCCAGAAGGACCGAGTGAACCGGGACAGATTATCAGGCCGGCGTTGCCAGAGGCGCACAGTTGCCGACGCAGTCACCAGGCTCGCGTGCACAGCGAGGGGGATTTTTTTTGGATGAGAGACCAGAAATTCGTCCCCACAGGGGATCGAACTCCAACCGGTCGGCTCCTCACTAGCTAGCCCTGCCACCCGAGCTATGCTCGGTTCTCGCAAGTGCTTCATGTTACAAGTCTTTTCACTAGCAGGCGCGGGAAGTGAGTGTAGGCGGAGGCGGTCCCTTCGTGCGCGTAGGAAGCAAAGCGTGCACGGGACGGTCCCCCACGTGCATGTGCAGTAGCAGCAGGCGAGCAGGGGCGTGCAGGTGTAACAGCAGCAAGCGGGCATGCGTTGCAACAACACGCATAGAAGAAGCAGGCAGGCGCGCAGCACTAGCAGGCGCGGGTGGGCAGGTGTAGTAGGCGGGCCAGGCGCAGCCGCAGGCGCAGGCGTCGGGATAGAGGCTAGCGTCTGGACCTCCGAACAATAGCAGCCTAGCACTGACGAATTAATAATAATGCCACTTGCTCTCAAAATAAATTCAACGGGCACCCATTCTAAATCTAGGACTTCGAACCTAAGTAGGTAAGATGAACCTAAATAATAGAGCTACAGTTAGTTCACATAAAACAATCAGACTTAATTAAGGGCGAAGCCAGGGAAGCAAACGATGAACTAGTGGCATATTGTTTTCTTGTGCAGTCGGTGCAGACTTCAGACTAGTACGTAGATCATAAAACGAACAACCTTCAATCTGTCAAGTGAAAGTCACACTAGCGACCATCGACTGCTACTATCACGCCGGAACAGCAAGAATCTAGCGAGTGAGTATTAAGGGACGCCAAACCTACAATTTGCATGAGAAATGAACCGACAATTTCAACCTCCAAGCATTTCGATGTTCAGAGGAAAACTGAATAAACACAGTTCGTTCGTTAGGTTCGTTACGGTGGAATCTGCCCATCCGATTTTAAGTTCTCGACTTGGCACAAGTGTTCGTATTTTTCTGAATTTATTTTAGGATTTAACGGCGCTGTGCTTTCAGTGGTAGACGACGTTCCCGTCGACAGCGAGACGTCTGTGGTGACTTCGTCAATCTTGAAATGTGCCGGCACAGTCTTTCATTGATGCTCACAGGGATAGGGTTTGCGTGCGTGTTGAGCATCTGCGTCTCTATTTGTGTAATTCGCAAAAAAAAAACACCGGTAACACTGCTACTATTAGTGTTCAGCGCTCTAAGCACCATTCAACATTTTATCCTTCTTATCACCAATGTTATTGTAGAGGGCACAATGTTGTTCCTTAACAGCTCGGCGGCTAGAGCTACAGGCGTATGCATGACAAAGCGAAGACACACATGACAACATCAGTTTGTAGCACTTGCTGTTCCCTTGGCTTGCGTTGTCGTAGTCATGCTCATCATGCGCTGTCTAGACCTGGACACAAAAATCTCATGTGTTTATGCTGTCGCCAAAATGAGCACATCCTGGCAGTATGTCAAGGCTCACGCGTCAACCTTTTCGCGTACATGTACGTCGTCGTTCCGTCCACCGGGCATTATAATCTAATAAGGCCCGTACGCAAATTACTCTCAAGCAAGATGGAGCTGCAGCGCCGTGCAAGCCTACAATGCAAGGTCACCGCCCACCGGCATCGGCATATAGTTCGTGGCTAGCTGCGTTCGTCGTAATTCGATCGGCAGTGCGGGCATTATTGGAGCAGCCACACGCATCAGCAACTTGGCCTCGGACCGGAGTCCCCTGCAAGAAACTAACGGGGGGGATGAATAAGAATACGGCGGGCATGAAGAAGGGTAAGTTATTTACGCATCGCTCCATGTGTTCATTCACTTGTCTCACACATATCAGCTCTGGGGTGCTGGGTCTGGATCCACAAGCTTCATGTATGATCATGTTTTATGTAGTCTAAATTGGTTAATATTGCTCTATATTAGCCCCAGTAGTTTCAGCTCATTTCGGTTTACATTAGACCGGCCCCAGCTAATCTCCATTCTTGAGTCCGTCATCGAGAAATTCGAGATACTTGCTTCAACACTTGAGCACCTTTTTAGAGTTTGGTTGTTTGAAGATTTTCGAACGACATTTCAAACTCAATCATGACTTATGATGGCGCAACCAAATGGAGCACAATTTGTCTAGTTGCCGTGCCTAAACACCTTGTTTGCTTGAACTACTTTTCAGCCAACGAACAGCGTTTTTCTCTCACAACAAATTAGCATAAGTATCAGCATAAGCTAAATTTCAACATAAACGAACAGGGTCCACATAAGCTAAGGGCCTGGCCCATATCAGGTACGGGCCAGCTCCGAGGCTTTGGTTGCCCAACCAGCTCATGGGCTGAACTGTAACATGTTCGGACACATTAACCTCTTCATTCGAAAGCATATCAATTCTGAACCAGTGACTAGCACCTAGCATTTCGCCGACATGTCTCAGCTCTCAACCTCCAGTCCAGCACGTACGTGCTGCCTAGGCTTGCCACTGGGCACTGGCCCACTGCAACCAAGACCATGCGTTAAATCTGACAGCGCCAAATAACCACCGAACCATCGGTCCCGGACTCCCGGTGATCAATAAACGTCAGCCACATATTGCACCGACCGTGATGACTGGTGGCCAGATCGAATATAGATAGATATTTCTTCGGGGCCAAGAAGACTCCAATTACTCACAGAGATGTCAATTTCTTCGGGAACGAGAATGAGATCATTACGTAGATCAATTTTATCCTCACGAAGGACTTAACGGGGGGTGGGGGTGGGGGGGTGGGGGGGATAAAGATAACCCCACCAGGTATGACGAGGATGGGAATGGGGAACCATTTCCCGTCCCCGTTTCCCCGCGGGGATCAAAGTCCCAAAAATCACTACAGCTTATCGAAGTTCCCAGCCCATTATCACAACTGGTCACTGTGAAAAGAGCGTTGTAGAAGAGCTTTTGACAACGAAACGCAAACAACAGCACAGGTAGCAAGCATAATTCAATATAAGACATTCTACTATAAAGAGCGACATCACGTAGATAACTAATCAGTATGTAAAGCCAAAGTGCGGGCCGCAATTCTCCTTTTTCCTTTTTTCCCCTGATTTTCTGGGAACTTTTGAACGCCGTGTAAATTTTGTTGTAGTCTTTTCACCTTTAAAAAAAAACTGTAGCCTTTCACATGCAAAGGCAGTAGGCAGTGCACCTGCTGTTTTCCTACTAAAGAAAGAAAAAGGAAGAACCGATCACTAGCAGGCCTACAGTCACTAGCCCACGGCCCACTAACTGTAACGCTTGGCGTCCCTGCCAAGTGCCAAACCTTAGCCCGCCGCCGCACACCGCGCACAGGGAGACCGGAGATGAGGGGTAACGGTGATGACGCAGAGGATTCAGATTCACGCGCCGCTGGCGACGGCGGGATCACGAGCGCGGCGGACGGATGGATTCGATCGATCCTACATTGCTACTACTCCTTGCTTCTTCATTTTCTTACCACCGATCGAACATCACAGATCCACCACACGCACTAGAGTAAGCAACAAGCCCGTCTCTCTCATAGCCAAGAACAACAGTCCCTAGCTTGATTTCGCCGCTCTTGTCTCGGCATTTCGGCAAGCAACCAATGACAGCAAGCTCCCTCGTTCTTTTCTGTCTGCGTTCTTCTTCCATGTCTCCATCTCTCGTGCCACCGCACACAACGGGCCAACGCTCCCTTGCCGCAGCAGCATCGCGTCCACACAAACTGCACATCCACCAGATACGCTGGTGATCCAGCGAGACTACTGCCAGAGCGCGACCCACACAGGCAGGCAAGGCCGCAGCGTCGTCGTTTCTCGACGCCGCGCGTTTCAATCCCGCCGGCCCGCTTCCCCTGCATCCGGGCGCGCGCGCGTGGGGTCCAGGACGCGGATGTGCATCCGGCGCGCGCCCGTCGGCCACACGGTGCCGCCTCGCGTTATCCCGAGCCTGTCCCATCCCGGCCGGTGGCCGCGGCGAGGGAAGCCCATCATCAATCCTCGCGAGGGGAGCGAGTGGCGGCTGGTGGATGAGGCGCCGAGTGGCCCGGATCCACCGGCGAAGGCGAGCCGCACGACGCCGCCGCACTCGCAGACTGCTGCCACCGCCACACATGCACACCCGGGGCTGTAAGAGTATCTCCAAGACACTCTCCACTAAATGCTAGGAATAGAGATTTTGGTGAAAAACTACCCTCTAACAGCTCTTTTAAATGGTCATCTAAATATAGCAATCTTCTATTCCGGATTTTTCAGTAGCCAAAAATAGAAGACGAGAATGACTCTCTAGAGTGCACATGAGATGTAGAAAAACTGTTGGAGAGTGAAAAGATATAGAAAATGATTTTTATGTAAATGGCTCTCCAAACGATGATTTAGAGAGTGAGATTTAGAAAGGGCAGGAGATGCTCTAACGGCCTCGTCGGCACGCGCGCGTCCGTGTGTATAAGGACTGGGGGCAACACAGGGCAAGCGGCAGTACTCGCACAACAATTAATGTCCAGCTTCGCCGTCCGCGCCTCCACGTCCATCGCCAGCCTCGGCAGCACCCCCGCGCCGTCCTCCGTCCGCCGGCGCCCCAGCCTCATCAGGAACGCCCCCGTCTTCGCCGTCCCCGCCACCCTCGTGGTACGTACGTACGGAGTACACCAATAATGCAGGGCTCACTGCACACTGAGCACATGCATTGTACAACATGCATGCATGCATGTCGTCGCTTCTATCCACAGTCCAGTTTCGTTTCATCTAGCTCTAACGTCTCCACGAAATGCACTCCATGCAACCAAAAGTCCTCGCTCCCATTACCTAGGAGGATGGGACAGATCATGCAGGATATATATTCTGGAAATCCCAAACAAAATCCGAGTGCCACGCAAGGATTTCAACCCAAAGTAATAATTCACCTCGCCACCTATAGTTTTGCTGCTTCATTGCCCTCCTCGGTCAATATAAAAAAAATGTGCGTGCCATACTGCCATATGTGTCCTCCGTAAGAGCATGGAGGCACCGCCACCCTTCCGGTCTACCAAAGAGCTACTAGCGCCTGCAAATGCGGCATACCATGCATGTATATCAGGGGCGGATCTGCCAGGAGCCCCCCCTACCGTGGCTGAGCCTGTGAAGCCCCCCTTAGCCCCTCTATAATTTTTTCTGCCATTGGAGGAAGGAAAGGAGGAGCTTGGGCATTGAGCTGAGGTTGAAGACGATGCTGGAGTGTTAACTGAGCTTTCATGTTTGTGTCCCCGTGTGAACTTAAGCCCCTCCTAGATTTTCATGCTAGATCCGCCACTATGTATATACTATAATCTCATGTTCTCCACTTATTTTGGGCCAATCATGGAATAGTATAATACTCCGCCCATCTTGAAAAGAAGTCATTCTTAGCTTTGCCTTGAAGTCAAGTATCTTAAATTTAACTATCATTTATAACATCAAAATAGATATGCTATTAAAATATACTTATTTCATGGTGAATCTGATTATGTAGTATAAACTTTGGTATTTTTTTATCCAATTTGTCAAATTTAAATCACTTTCCCATCATCTAGTAGCTAGCAACATATATGTATGTCAACCATCTCCAATAGAATATTCCGGAAGGGAGGTGTTTCCAAAGAGATGGCCAATGGTAGTGCTAGTTTGAAGGCAGTTACTAGATGCTGGCTTTCAATATAACAGAATTCCACAAAAAGTCTCGATTGTGGAAAGAAGAAAAGTTCCAGGTACACTTGTTTAGTGATGTCGAGCGTAAATAAAATATAATATATGGATGGCTTTTCCCTAAAGCGATAAGACCAGTGTATGGATGTAGTGGGGTCATGGACGTGTATGTGTACTACATGATAGCTACAGTTAGAAGGGGTCGAAGTCCCCAAGAGCTAATTTTGCCTTTTGAGTTCCGTTTGGTCCATGACATATCCAGGTAGTTCAATATATAACCGACCATCAATAAAGCGCTACGAGTGCCCCATCAACGTCAGTTTACCTTTTTATAACGCCCATAATTTCCTGCTTTGCTTTAGTTTATTCACTGTTGGGTCTTTTAGAGCAACGAACTAGCTAGCTAAGGGCAGGGCCAACGGAGGCGAACGTTCAGTAGTTGTTTCACGTAAAAGAGAAGCCACATCGATGAAGCAGCACGGTGAGGCAGTTAATCGTCCAACGCAAACAGTAAAATAGCAGCTCAAACTTCAATTATATACTAATTTATTTTGTTGCATTGGGACCACATACTATCAGCTTTAGCATGTGCTGCCACCTCCATACGTCATCAAGCAGTCACTCTCACGCTTCAACGCTTGCTTGGGTGTTGTCCTCGGCCTTTTGTCAGAGGAGGCGAACGCTGCTTCTGCAGGAGCCTCTGCTCCTCTGCGAGACCACAAGAACAGATGACATGGATGCAGATGGCCGAGCTGGGGTTTGAGGCAGCACGCCACATCATCGCGTTGGGCAAGCCCTAACAGGAGATTTGAGGGAAAAAAAACTTCTTTTGCATTCTTTTGGAGGAACAAAAATTTTCCTGCATATATTGAATCAGGGACACGAGTTAAATTAACGGTTTTCTGTGGTAAACTTTGGTAGTAGTAATAATGCACAAGCTTGTCAGGCTAGTAGTAGGCAGTACGAGGAGCGAGGCCAGATTTTCGTTGCCGACACGACACCTCACACTGATGTGCTAGCACATCAATAATCTAATTAAACAAAAAACAATACTCCAAAAGGTCGTTCCGGCATCCATCGATGGTTCAAGTAGCAACCATGCATCCATCGATGGAGTATTATTTTAGAAGAGTGCATTATTAGCAGCGGTTCCTCGTTAGCACACCAACATGATGGGTAAGCTAGCAACAAAGCACGGCAGCGAATGCCGGATTAGGAGCGCACATCAGGGGGCAGCAGGCTTTCTTCTTCTTGGCTGGCGGGTGATGATTTGCTGAGCCGCTCCAATAATTTAGGAAGAGAACTGGCACGGTCCCGACGGTTGGTACGGGTGAAGGGAGTCATTTAAGCGCGCCGATAAGGAAGATTCCCAGGGCCGTGTGCCATCGCCTATTGGCGTCCCGGAGCGGGGACTAGCAGATGATTCAGAAGGCGGACCGCACGTAGCCTATAGGCAGATCTGAATCAGCGTGCCATCGTCCTTGGATCTGGGAACGGAAACCCCTGCGGGGGACCTATAGTTGCAGAATTCGCTAATCTTGTCTAGGGGGGGCGTGCGCACGTGGCCAGGCACTCGCCTCTATAGTCTATACGAAGATCTGAATCCGTGTGCCAGCGTCGTCCTTGGACCTGGGAACGACAACCTCTTAACGTTTCTTGCGGTGTGGGGGGAGCCAGGGAGCAAAAGGAAGGATCACGCTCGCACAGATGGCCGGGCCGGGCCACTTGTGTTGTGCTTGGTGTCCGGTAGTACGGTACCCACTGCACTGCACAGATCGTCAGAAAATTGCTCCTCCCAGCATGGTCAGCTTGTCCCTCCAATCTCGGCCTCAGCGATTAAGAGTGCATACATAGTACCCCCGTTTAATTTATGGCCCAACATTGTAGTCTACTCCCTCCGTCCCTGAATATACGTCGTTTACATTTTCCGAGAAATAACTTTAACAAAATATATATTAAAAATTATTAATATTTATGGTATATAATTGATATCATTGGAAAGATCTTTGAATTTAGTTTTTTAATAAATTTATCTGTAGATAAAAATGTTGTACGTATTTTCTACAAATTGAGTCAAACTTGCGGCACGAAAACCGAAAACGACAGATAAATGGGGACAGAGGGAGTAGATTACACCTCGGGTTGAATCACTTTTGGTATGCCGATGAACGTCAGTACTCCTGATTGCATTTAATCCGCTAGCTAAATCAACTTAAAGGAAAAGTTTAGCACGCGCGTTCATCCCACTCAAAAAAGAAAGAAAAACTAGGATGGCGACTTGACATCTTATATGTGTCCACAAAAGCTGCTCTCATCCGTTACTGATTTTTACTGAACGCACACGCTGCGTGGTGCATCTTTCTCTTCACTGACACAATTGCACGCGTTATGTTGCTAGTAAACGGGACGACGGGCAGCTCAAAAGTCGAACGAGAGAGAAAGGGAGGGAGGGCGACATCGCATCCATCCGTCCGGCGATAAGGGAGGAGAGGAAGAAAAGAGGAGGAGATGAGCAGCTGCCTTTGCCTCCCCAAAAAGAAGGAGGGGGAAGCGAAGCCGTCCATAGATTCAACCACCACATCAGTCGTTCAGAACCCGAAGCCCACCCAACCTCCACCTCCTCCCTCCAAGGTCCGTTCCCTCCTCCTCCCGCACCCTCAGCACCATCCTCCAAACAGTTATCTCCTCCTATCCCTCTGTTTTCTTTTCCTCTAGAGTGTTGCCATCAGTAGCCACTGCATGCAGCTTCCACTTTCTCCCTGTGTAGTATTGTGGTGGTGCAAAGATCCCTGTTTCCCTTTTCGATCACCTTTGTGCATGCTTTTCTTGTGGTATGTGGGCAAGGAGGCCAAACATTGCATCATGCCCCCTTCTCTCTCTCTTTCTACCCCCTCATGCTGCATCACGATCACGAGCATGCAAGTTGGTCTTTCTGTGGTTGGCGAACTGACTGATCGACGATGTTTCTCTGTTGATATTGCAGGGCATGGACGCCGTCGAGCGCTTGAAGGTCGGGTTCCAGAAGTTTAAGACCGAGGTCTATGAGTAAGTCATCTGAGCTATTTTCTGCAGCATCCACGTTTGGTCTAGTCGTTTCGATTTCAGCCCCATGGTGCTTGATTTCTTCTGTGAATTCTGTGAGCTCCAACTGATCCCGTGTCCCTTCTTTTTTTTTTCGTAGCAAGAAGCCGGAGCTGTTCGAGCCTCTCAAGGGCGGCCAGGCCCCCAAGGTATGTGCTAATACCATACTGCCTTCTCTTCTCGGCTCCCTTGTACGCCGCTAAGGTTTTTCTTGTCTCTAGCTAGCTAGCCACTCCGGCCAACTGGCCCAAAGATTTGGTAGTACTACTTGCTGGTTGCCCAGCTGTCCAGGTTGAGGCAAGCTCAGAGAACCGAGTTGTTACTGGTTCCTAGCTAGTAATAGGGCCTTGTTCAGTTTGCGAAATTTTTTAGAAAACAGTATTACAGCACTTTCGTTATTATTTAACAATTAGTGTCTAATCATAGTCTAATTAGGCTTAAAATATTCGTCTTGTGAATTTCGTCTAAATTGTGTAATTAGTTTTATTTTTTATCTATATTTAATGTTTTATGTATGCGTCCAAAGATTCGATGTGATGAGAAATCTTAAAAAAATTTGCAAAATTTTGAAAACTAGACAGCCCCTGGCTCTGTAGCTCATCACCGTCCCTGCATTATTGCTGCGCATTCCCATCTGCCAGAGGCAAGAGGCCGGCAGCCCTGCCGCACCACCCTGGGCGCAGTGCGCACGCAGCATTATTTACGCTGCAGTAGTCAAAAGGAGAAACGGATTGTCCTAATTGCACGGTTTAACGCTGATGGTGACAGCTTGTCGCCATTAGCGGCCAATTGGCAAGCAGTAGTCTGTTGGATATACTCCATCCGTTCCAAATTATAAGTCATTCCAAGAATCTTGGAGAGTCAAATCATTTCAAGTTTGACCAAATTTATACGATAAGATAATAACATTTATGATTCAAACTAAGTATCATTAAATTCTTCATTAATTACATTTTTATAATATACCTATTTGATGCTATAAATTTTTGTAATTTTCACTATAATTTTAGTTAAACTTAAGATGTTTTGACTCTCCAAGATTTTTAAAATGACTTATAATTTGAAATAAAGGGAGTACTATATAACTAGTGCTTCAACTTTGGCACTAGTAGGCCATGGCGCAAAGAAATGGTGTAGTGGGATACATGCATGCATAATCCTTCGCACCTCCCACCCGCCCGCCGGCCACCACTGTGGTGATCACTAACACGCGCGCTGCCGGTGCATCCCCATGTGCAAGGCCATACGCTGCATGCTAGCTGGTGATTTGCATTTGGTTTGTAAATTATTGAGATGCCGCCGTCCCTATATAGGCTCACTTTGCAGATGACGGATATAGTATGTTAGTATATCGATTTTTTCTTGTGTTCCCTAGCATTATAACCTGGTGCCAGAATCTTGCAAAAGTACAGAGTTTATTGTTTCATTCTAACATCTTTCGTTGTTATTTGACAAAATTTGTCCAATCATGGATTAACTAGGCTCAAAAGATTCGTCCCGACATTTACAGACAAACTATGCAATTAGTTATCTTTTTCACCTACATTTAATGCTCCATGCATGTGTTGAAAGATTTGATGTGATGGGTGAAATAGAAAATATTTTGGGTTGGGATGGGCAAGTGAACAAGGCCTTACCCATAAAGTTACTAGTGCCCAAATATTCTTTGTAGTAAAGGACAAGATAAAAAGCAGTCTAGTTTGGCGTACGCGATCTGTGGAAAACAAAGAACTAGCTACTCTGTACATTTGAACTGCTCCTAGTGTATATACTCTGGTCAATTCATCTTGGAAAAAGTCTACTTAACCCCCTCAACTATTTGTGGTTGCCTACTTCACCCCCTCACCTATAAAATCAGGTATCTACCCCTCAAACTATGAAAAACCATCTAAATAACCCCCTCAGACAGTTTTGAAGGTGGTTTTCCTGAAGTAGCATACAAAAAGTTCTACATAACCCCTTAACATATCAAGGGTTGACTACATGACTCCCTCAACTATTAAACATGATATTATAACCCGTAAAACATCCGGATGGTCTTTAGGGTCGTTTTGACACCATATCCCACCACATTGACTGTGCCTAAAAACACATGCTTGCAAGCAAGCCATTTGTTGTCACCACCTCCCTACTCTTTCTAGACTGGTCCACCGCCCAATGAGCAGCATGTGACATCTTGTCTCCTGCTCCACCTCCCATCACTCATCGATGGCATTGAGCTCAAGCACGCCACACCTACATCTTCGTCGTTCAACCCCTCCCACATCCTCCATCTGGTAGTCTTTCAATTTTTTAGGTAGCCATAGGAGGAGAAAGTGACAGGGGAGGATGTGGCAGGAGCCGGGTGACCAGGGCGCAAGCGTAGTGCATGTGTTCAATGTCATTGAGGAGTGCATGAGGTGGAGTAGGAAACAAGGAGATGCTCATCAGGCAGTAGCACAAGCCTAGAAAGAATTCAGAGATGGGGTAGCTGATGGGCTTGTGTGCAAGCATGTGTGCTTAGGCCAATGTGGATACACGGTGTCCAAACGACCCTACATGACCATCGTTTGAACATTATTAGATGCCTTAAGGGCTATAATATTATATTTTATAGTTGAGAGGTGATGCAGTCAATCTTAATATGTTAAGGGGTTTTATAGACTTTTTAATATGCCACACTAGCAAAACCACCTTCAAAACCGTCTCAGTGGGTTATTTAGACAATTTTTAATAGTTTGAAGGGTACAATATCTGGTTTTATAGTTGAGGGGGTGATGTAGGCAACCAACAATAGTTGAGGGGGTTAAGTAGACTTTTTCCATTCACCTTCTAGTCATGTTGACTTCTTTTTTGAACTATAATGGTGACTTCCATCATTATCTACATTTGAACGCCAGACCAACAGAATAACAGATGGTGGTGACCAGGCATTTCAGATGTCTCATCATTTTGCTTTTTGTTTCACACTCACATACCATACACAACACAACACAGAGAGACGTGAACCCCAAGTCTCCTTACCTTATGATAGAACAGAAATAATGCAAGGGGAGCCATGTAGATAATACGAGGTGTGTATTAGCGTTCATCGTTCCATGGCTAATGTGTGGTCCACCCATGATTGAGCAGAAGACCCCCACCATTGAGGTATCGACCGACCGGTCCTGTCCTGTGGTTGTGAAGCACTGGTCCGTCGCTCACCTCACGGGATTCTTTCTTCATCGTGAGTAGTTGGTTCATTTGGACGTGTCCTCTCCTCTCTCTTGTCCTCTCACACCCCTTGCAAAAGTTGTTATTAGGCGCATAAATGTTGGGCAGGGCCTGTTGCTTAGGCCTTGAGAACACTGTGTGTATTCGCATCCATATCTCACTGGCCATGCATGCCGTGCCGATCCTCGAGGAAATATGCTCTACTATACTATACACTACAGATGTCTCAAAGTTGGCTCTACAAATGTCTCGAGGAAATATGCCGATGTCTCGAGGAAATATACCCGTCACGTGAAATTCGTTCTCGGTTCATATATGCAGGCTCACTTTGGCGTGCCAACTTGGCCGGAAATATTCTTGCTTGGCCGCGGGGAACGGGGATAGATCAGCGTGTTGTTTCTTGGCCACTGATCGCCCCAAGAGCCACACGGAAACCAGCGTAGAATATCCTTGTGGCAACTACAAGTACCGGTAGCACGGACGGACGGAACGAACCATCCTGCAGCCTGCAGTTGCTTGGCCGCCGGGGCCGCTGATCTGCCCCCGTGAGAACACACGAAAACCAGCGTGTAGAATATCCTCGTTGCAACTAGTACTGGTAGCACGGAAGGAACCTTCCTGCAGCCTGGATTTTGTCCATCCTGGAACAAAGACAGGCGGGTCAAAACTCAAAAGTTGCCGCCTTTTGGTTTTGGGTGTAGTACTCCCCACTGATCAGGCCGATCTGCCTACCTGCTTATCGATAAGAGCCGTGGGAACTGGACTGATTTTGCGGGCTCCCTCTTTTCGCCGGCCTCTGATGGTGATTCTCCTCTGCTGCATGCAGTACATGGTGTTCGCCTGCGCTGACTCCCGTGTGTGCCCGTCGGTGACCCTGGGCCTGCAGCCCGGTGAGGCCTTCACCGTCCGCAACATCGCCGCCATGGTCCCACCCTACGACAAGGTACGCGTACAGACGTCTTTTTTTTCTTTTTCTGGCCCGGGCGCCGCGGGGCGTGCATTGACAAACGCCGCACACGGTCTCCTTTCGTTTTCTTCAACTGCAGACCAAATACTCCGGCACCGGCTCCGCCATCGAGTACGCCGTGTGCGCCCTCAAGGTGGAGGTCCTCGTGGTCATCGGCCACAGCTGCTGCGGTGGCATCAGGGCGCTCCTCTCCCTCAAGGACAGCGCACCTGACAACTTGTAAGTTGTCATCGTAAAAATATACAAGTTTCATTCAGGCCCAGTTTACTTCCCAAAATATTTCCTCTGTCACCCGTCACATCGAATCTTTAGACGCATGTATGGAGCATTAAATGTAGGCAAAAAATAATTAATTGTACAGTTTGTCTATAAATGTTGAGATGAATCTTTTGAGCCTAATTAATTCATGGTTAGGTAAATTTTACCAAACAACAACGAAAGTGCTACAGAAATTTCCCCCCAAATATTTCGGATCTGAACACAGCCTCAGATAAAAAAAAGAAGTGTCGTGTGCCTCGTGTCATGATTTTGATCCTAACACATGTTGTCTGTTGGTTTGGTGGTGTGCCCAGCCACTTCGTTGAGGACTGGGTCAGGATCGGCTCGCCTGCCAAGACGAAGGTGCAGAAAGAGCACGCCTCGGTGCCGTTCGATGACCAGTGCTCAATCCTGGAGAAGGTACGTACACGGTACACGCACGAGCAGGTAGTCTGTTGCATGAATGGATTGATTTTGCTCACCAAAGGACCATGTGTTTCTGAATGTCTCTGCAGGAGGCCGTGAACGTGTCCCTTGCGAACCTCAAGACCTACCCCTTCGTCAAGGAACGGCTGGCCAAAGGGACCCTCAAGCTGGTCGGCGGCCACTACGACTTCGTGTCCGGGAAGTTCGTCACATGGGAGCCTGTAGGGTCCACAACCTTCTTTACACTTTCAATCCTACATGTTGTATCTGAGACCACATCATTTTCCTCCTGGCACACTCCAGATCCAAGCTTCCGATCCCCTTTCTCTCCAGCGTTGCCATCGCAATTTCTTTCTAAGGACAACAAAATCACCACCAATTCCAGCCCACGACACTTGAAATCGGCCCCCGTCATCTTAAATCAACCTACTTCTAGTCTTCAATCTTCTCCGATAAAGGATCGAACTCTATCTCCACCCCAAATCCATCTGTCGTGTTCGCTCACTACCAACTTCTAGTCCAGTTGTCGTCAGGTCCTCTGTCTGCTGCACCTAGCTTCGATTGGCCTTGCCCTCGTCTCGAATTTCTAACCTCGTCAGTGCACCAGGCTTGTCTGTGATGCTGGATGTGAGGCCATGGCCATCGAGGTCCATCTACCACAAAGACGCCACTGCCTCTCCATGGCCACCATGGTTTGCCGAATCAGTGGTCCATCGAGGAAGCAAACGTCATGTTGGAGTCGTTCTTCTCCACAACGTGCGCTCAAGTAGCCATCGACATTCCGCTTAATTAGGCGATACATCTTGTCCACAAAAGCCGCTCTCAGCCGTTACTGATTTTTTTTCATGAAGCGCGCCGTGCAGTGTCTCTTTCTCTCACTTTTTATATATATATATATATATATATATATATATATATATATATATATATATATATATATATATATATATATATATATATATATAAAGAAGGAGGGGGGCATCGAAGCCGTCCATAGATTCCCACACCTCGTCAGTCCTTGAGAACCAGAAGCTCACCCACCCAGTCCAAGGTCTGTCCGCTCCTCCTCCTCCTCCCTCACGCTTGGCATCATCCTCCACACAGCACACACAGTAATCTCTGTCCATCCCTCCATTTTCTTTTCCTCTGTTGCCATCACTGGCCTCCAGCTTCTACTTTCTCCTTGTGTTGTACTCCCTCCATTCCAAATTATAAGACATTCCAAGAATCTTAAAGTTCCAAGAATCTTAGAGAGTCAAAGCATCTTAAGTTTGACCAAAATTATAGAGAAAATTACAAAAATTCATAACATCAAAATAGATATACTATGAAAATATAATTAATGAAGAATCTAATGATACTTAATTGGTGTCATAAATATTATTATCCTATCATATAAATTTGATCAAACTTGAGATCATTTGACTCTCCAAAATTCTTGGAATGTCTTATAATTTGGGATGGAGGGAGTACCGTGCTAATGCAAAGAAGATCCCTGTTCCCTCTTTTAGATCACCTTTGTGCATGCTTTTCTTGTGGTCCGTGTCCAAGGAGGCCAAACATTGCATCATGCCCCTTCTCTCTCTCTCTACCCCTCATGCTGCATCACGGCCATGAGCATGCAAGTTGGTCTTTCTAGTGATGGCGAACTGACCGACGATTTTCTGGTCGTTGGTCCTGTAGGTGACGGACGCCGTCGAGCGCTTGAAGAGCGGGTTCGAGCAGTTCAAGATCGAGGTCTATGAGTAAGTCATCTCTCTACTCATAGCTGTTGTTTTCTGCAGCACCTGCGTTTGGTTTAATCTTTTCAGTTTCAACTGCCTGATTTATTTTGGGAATTCCGAGAGCTTCGACTGATCATATGCCTCGTTTTTTTTTTGCAGCAAGAAGCCAGACCTTTTCGAGCCTCTCAAGTCCGGCCAGG
Source organism: Saccharum hybrid cultivar R570 (assembly GCA_038087645.1). Lineage (NCBI taxonomy): Eukaryota > Viridiplantae > Streptophyta > Magnoliopsida > Poales > Poaceae > Saccharum > Saccharum hybrid cultivar. Next base: position 3,954,734 of record JAQSUU010000100.1, read on the forward strand.
CCCCCAGGGTATGTGTAGGGATGAAAATGGATTAGATTCACATGGAATCAAATTTAGATATCACTTTTTACCATATTTTAATTCAAATTCAAATATGGATACATACATTTTCGAATACGAATATAAAACAGATGTCTCGGATTTGAATTTCTATTAGGAGATTTACTCAATTCAACTCAAAGTGTATAGTGTTAAATTCAACATGCACGTATAAAATTTTTACTACTAAATTCATCGATAACCAAAGTAGACTATATGAAAGTACACTTGTAATAATCTTCAATATCAGATCGCAAAGAAAGATCTCCAAGATCGAAGTAAACTGAATCATAGTGGACAATATTTAATAAAATAACAGGTCAAGTGGAGAAGTTTAAATAAAAATTGTAAGCAACCATTTTGCTTTATCAATTTTTTAGGTATACAAATTATTAGATTAAAGTGTTTGTATATAACTTAAAACTAATGGTGACAGGTTGTCGCCATTAGCGGCCAATTGGCAAGTACTAGTAGTAGTCTGTTGGATATACTCCCTCCATCCTAAAATAAATACATATATTGTTTATTGAGGAGTAACCTTTTTTCAGTTTGACTAAAAGTAAAAAAATACCAATATTTTTATCTTTAAATAAATTTATCATGAAAGTATACTTAATGCTCAATCAAATGATATTTATTATACATCATAAATATTAATATATTTTTATATAAATCTAGTTAAAATTTAAAAGTTTGACTTCTTGCAAAGCGAGGAAAAGTATATAACTAGTCCTATAATTATTTTGTACAAGCCTGCCCTATGAGGCATAGGCTTCAACTTTGGCACTAATATTCATAGCGCAAAGAAATGGTGGTGGGATACACGCAGTCATGCAATCCTTCACAACTCCCACTGCCCACCGGTCACCACTGTTACGGGCACTAACATGCGCGCCGCGAGTGCTAACCCATGTGCTGCATGCTCCCTCTTTTCCCGACCTGATGGTGATCTCCCTCTGCTGCATGCAGTACATGGTGTTCGCCTGCGCTGACTCCCGTGTGTGCCCGTCGGTGACCCTGGGCCTGCTGCCCGGTGAGGCCTTCACCGTCCGCAACATCGCCGCCATGGTCCCAGGCTACGACAAGGTACGTGCACAATGACCGTGACCGACACAATGGACGTCTATTTCTTCTCGGCCCGGCCGCCGCGGGGCATTGACAGAAGATCGAGACTCACATGGCCGCCTTTCGTATTCGTCGACTGCAGACCAAGTACACCGGCATCGGGTCCGCCATCGAGTACGCCGTGTGCGCCCTCAAGGTGCAGGTCCTCGTGGTCATTGGCCACAGCTGCTGCGGTGGCATCAGGGCGCTCCTCTCCCTCCAGGACGGCGCACCTGACAACTTGTAAGTCACCGCCGTAAACTATGCAAGTTTCATTCAGATTTTAAAAAAAAACTCGTGCGTCTCGTGTCACGATTTTGATCCTAGATTGTTGTATGTTGGTTTGATGGTGTACCCAGCCACTTTGTTGAGGACTGGGTCAAAATCGGCTTCCCTGCCAAGATGAAGGTGAAGAAAGAGCACGCCTCGGTGCCGTTTGATGACCAGTGCTATATTCTGGAGAAGGTACGTATACGGCCATACACGGACGAGTAGTTAGTTGTTGCATGAATGGATTGTTTGCTCACCAAAAGACCTTGTATCTCTTAATGTTTCTGTAGGAGGCCGTGAACGTTTCCCTGGAGAACCTCAAGACCTACCCCTTCGTCAAGGAAGGGCTGGCCAAGGGGACCCTCAAGTTGGTCGGCGGCCACTACGACTTCGTGAGAGGGGAGTTCCTCACATGGAAAGTCTAGAGCTAAGCCACCTGGTCGGCCCAACTCCTACATCATCGTAAATATATACTACATACCTAACGATATGCACCCGATCGATGTGAATGCGTGGAGTACTACCTGTTTTCAGCAGCTACATACATACCGGATCGCCCAATGTGAATGTAATAAGCAATAGCATTTTCAACCGCTTTCATTTCTAATGCTGAGATTTTATGTACTATATATTATATGATGCATAATTTGACCACCTTGTGGTCAAAAGACATCAGCTATATATAATCCTTTTTTCACAATTTGTTATGAAGAGTACCTTTTTTTACCATTAGCTAATCCAGAAACTCACCAGGGGCAAAACAATAGGACCTACTTTTGAAGCAAGGGGAGCAAAACCTACGGATGGAAAGCCCCTTATGAACAATTAAGATGATAACTAAAATGATATCCCTATGGATTACCTATCAGGGGAAAAGTCTAGGATTCCGAAGAGATCGGAGTTTCCAAATTAGGCCTAAAAGGCTAGAAATCATACTTGTCATACACTAATAGATCTAACAAACAAAACTCAATTCAAAGTGCTTAATTAAACAATACATCATTAATGATAGAAAGGTACCTAATAAATAGCTTCTGATAACTAAATGATCAAATATGTCTTCACAATTTTCACACCACTTGGACTGCCATCCTCCATTCTACATACAAAAATAAGAATGTCATAGTTCTTCGAAAAGAAAGATAATATTATGGATTGAAATGAACTAATACAACACACACCTCGAGCCCTCGTGTGGTAAATTTATCTTATAGATTCTTAAGCCTTGTAAGCGCTTTAAAATTTTAGTTAAATGAGCTTTATATGCCTCATGTTCTGCTACACTTGTCACTGTCCACACATGTTCTACACTTTGCCTTTGACTTTTGAAATCAATTGCTCCTTTTCTTACATTACTATGAAAGCCATCAATTGCTTGAGCATGCTCCATGAAAGAATCCTTTCCCTTATTCCAATTCTTGAACCCTACTTTGGCGAGTGCATCATTACCAAAATTGCTAGTCTTTTGTGGCTTAAAGAGGTAGCAATAAAGGCAAAAGGCTGCATTCTTGGCCACGCTATACTCTAACCCATCAAATTGATCAAACCATGATTGAACAAAACTTCTTAATTGACTTGTAGTTTTTTTTGTGTGGACCAACTGGTTGATATGGACCCATATGTAGATATGCTCTCCTAGCATCATCCCTAATATCATGATGGAAGCCATCAATTAGCGAGGTAGCAGGCGGGGTCATGAGAACGACCAAACATGGCACGGTTGGCGGTCGCAGTCGCGAGTACCTCGAGTCGCGAGTCCAGGGCAGCAGGCAGGGGGCGCTGGTGCTACGCGCTAGGTAGGGGGATGGATCTAGGTATGGATGAGGACTATTGGGCTGGGATGAAGATGTGTTCCCTAGGAATTAGGACCACAACAAGGGTTGCAGCCAACCGTGCATCTACCCCTGTGTTTTCATCTTGTCTATCTTTGTATGAAATGTTGATGACACTATTGTTGGGGGAATACCCTCGCAACGACACCCAAGATTTATACGTGATTCATGAAGACTACTTTCGGACTCTAAGCGGAGCTCGACTCACTCTAACTCCCACTAGCACTACCACTAACACTAATGCTAGTACTATCTCGAGAGAGTGGGGAGATTCTTCTTCTTTAGGTGTGTGTACAACTGATGCCAATTACCCCTATTTATAGTGTACATTAGCAGGGGGTATTTGTAGTGCAGTTGAAGGTAGTGGAGCTATAACAGAACCGACCAATTATACGAAATTAAGTAAGAAAATCACCTGCCGAAGCAGATAATTTAGCAAACTTAAGCCCGTACAACCCGGTAGTCCGTGAAACCACGAAGGATTTCAAACCAATCAACATAAAAATCAAGATCGTACAAGTTTAGCAGCCACAGTCACATATTACATAAAGTTCGCACCAACATTGAAACACATCGGAGTTAAAAACATAGAGTTATTACAAATCAAGTTCATAATAAAGTAGCGGAAACAAATAGTTTAAAACCACACACACGTTTAGTTCAGATACAGTGTTAGGAGATAGTCACGTCCAACAAAAGCATCAGGTATGACATACGGAGCGACCATGCCTTTGGTTCTAGTTGTCGCCCATCACAGGGTACAGGCAGTTGATGCAATAACCGTAGTACATCTGACCATCTGCAACAACAATGGGAACAACGTCCTAAGTACGAGAAAGTACTCAGCTAGACTTACCCGTCTTAAACTAAAATAAAGTGACACCAAGGAGTATGCAAAACTTTCTTTTGATGGACTAGCTGACTTATTTGCGAAAAGCAATAAATTAACATAATAAACCATTTAAGTACTTTGCATCATCTTTATTACAACCTATCAATCTAGGTAAGCACCTATGCTATAACAATCACTTGAATAACCAATAGCATCCAGTTACCAACTTAGATTTAGCATTTCCAACATCATCCTATAACCATCTGTGTTTCATCATCATTACTACGATGTCGTAACTCAAGTCAAGTGCTCACTATCCAGGATCGATGGCGATTCAAATCGATTCCTAATCAGCTGGTGATTTATTACTCACATAAACCACACTCACCGATCAAGTGAGCTATAGATCACCAATGACACCATTTCGGTAAACGTCGCGGGATAACAATCATGTACCGCACTACCCAAGGACCGCACTACAGCCAGGACGCACCTTGGGCTCACTCTTCGCGTCCCCGTCATACCCCCTTCAGCACCAGTCTGCCAATCCGAGTTTATCCTGGCCTGAATAGTGTCACTAGCTTCGCGGTCAAAAGGTACGTTATTCGGCCAGCTAAATGTGATGCATGCGTTTAACATGACAAGAGGGACGAGTAACGATCGGTCCTTAACCGACATAGACGGAAAACTACGAGTACCCCAGAACCTTGTCTGGTTTCCTCCGAATATTCTGCCCGGTCTCCAATTAACTATCAACACTTGGTTATTTGTAGGATATCATCCATTGCATAGCTAAAGTATTCCAGTAGCCACCTATATTTGCAGGTGACAGAAAATCACCGATCGCTACCGGTCTAATCAGGGCTAAGCAGTTATTCAATCCTAAACCTAACAAGGTAAGAATATAATGAGGTAGGGTTAATCCCTTATCTCTTCTCTCCCTCCCTCTCTCTCTGCAAGCCACTGCTCCCTCCTTTCCCATGCCGCGCCTCCACCCTAGCGGCCCGCAACAGCCCTGCCGACACTTAGCTGCCGTCTGCAGCCGCCCTAGGCCAGTTGCGGCCGGCGTCCCAGCTACCCAAAGCTTTCTAGCCCTTCTCCCATCAGCCCTTCGCTTAGCGAGATCAGATGCGTGACAGGAACACTTTGCTCCTTTGCAAGATTATCCATCCCCATACATAATCTCATTATAAGTGAGCAGCTATCCTCGGTAAAATCTTTTCCTACGCAATGGCTACTTCTTTGCGTATGAGATAAGGATCTTGAGCTATCGTTGGTACATTTGGCCACTCTATGTCAGCACTGGCTTATCAAATCCTGTGAATGTTGAAACAATTGTAGAATGAAAGTGACATGAATATTTGGCACTGAAATCTCCTATAGTACACTAAATGCCTAAATGTTGTAGGAGTCACGGGCCAGCTCTTGCGGGTGTCGGCAGCGACCACGATGAGCATGGCAAGGCAGAGCCCCGCGACCACACTCCTGGCCAGCAGCATGGCATGCTGCATCGCTGCTGCCCAACGATTGCGTGACAGGATAGTAGGCACCGCATGGTCGCCCAATCTGGCCTGCGCATAAGCCGAGGCTGGAGGAGACAAAGCGAGAGAGGGAAACAGAGTTAGATCCGGTGTCGTGACGGGCGTGGGCGGTGGGGCCACCGCAGCTGTGGCAATAGATCAGGGCGAGCGCAACGCGGCGGTGCGGCCACTGCTCCATGAGTACCAACCCTCGATTGCTCTACCGCCGTCGTAAAATCTAACCATAAAAATAGATATATTATAAAAGTATAATTAATGAACAATCTAATCATAGTTATTTGGCATTATAAATGTTGTTATTTTATTTTATTTTATTTTATTAATTTAGTTAATTTTGAGATTTTTTGACTGCCGAGAAAATTAAAATAACTTACAATTTAATACCGATGGAGTAGATAGAAGTTGATATTGATAGATGCCTTGTTTAGTTTGTGGGTAAAAAGTTTGTGGGTAAAAAGTTTTTAGATGTCACATCGAATATTTTATGAGATGTTGGAAGGGATGTTCGCAGCCTACTATAAAAGAGCAAGTTTTTTTTTGAGGGGGTCTCCCTGCGTAATAACCGTTCGATCTGGGCTTCGTGCTATATGAGTCATCCGTCATACGTGATCTTACATCTCACATGTTTGAGGGGGCTATCCTTCTATAATAACCGTGTGATCTAGACGTCTCTGTCGTCTGTGATCTTAAGTGTAAAAAGTAAGACTCCTCCTAAACCTGACTTCCCCGTAATGTCGATTCCTTGCCAGCCACGGGACAACACGTCGGCCGCCGAACAAGCCGTGTCCACGCTGGACACTGTACCAAACTTCACACCACGCATGTCCCGATCGACGCCTCTCTCTGTTTCCATCGTAACCCCTCGATCACGCAGTACAGAGCTCCTCCTCCACCCCTCCCCCTCCCCTCGCCCACGGACGGAGGTTACCTTCTGGAGGGCGCGCTTCTTGGCCGCCTGGCAAAGGATTTCTGCCTCCAGGTCATCGCCGTATGCGTGTGCGACCTGTTTCCTCGGAACTGCGGCGGCGGCGCTCGAAGCCGTACGTCGAGGATGCCCTCGGCCACGACTCTCCTCTTCGACTACTCACGAAGTTCTTGGTTCGTAGATAGAAGACGGAACGCCAGAACAGACGCAAGCCGACTAGAAACTGACGAAGTCGAATCGGTAGGGGTGGCCGAGCAACTGCTACGATGTGCAATAGAGGCAACGCACGGGCGATCGGGCCGGCAGTTGGTGCCGTCGCGTGTGCGATCCGGCCAACAGTGGCACACTGGCACTGCGGCTGCCTACTGGCTGCTAGCTGCGTCGTCGCTCTCGGCAGCCATCTGCATGCAGCGTGCACGTTGAAGACTAAACTTGCACTCGTGGTCTCTTAGGTAATCAGATATGTGGACATGTAGGAGTCAATTCATTTTGCTGTTTTGCACTTGCACTAAACCTGATTAGTATTTAATATTTTGTAATTAGCTTACCTAAAGGGTTAAATCATCTATTGTAATACTGCAATACTGGCTGACCGGCCTGCCTATTATTCTTGGCTTCTTGCCTCTTGGACTTGAATTCGTATCACGGTTAGATAATGTAACACCCCAGGTGTTTGTCACTCACTAAGCAGTGGATTTGAACTCAAACATGACAGATTAAGTGGAGATGAAAATGTCAAGGTCAATCTATGGAGATGAGCCTAACCTAAAGTGGGATGTCACCATTGCTTTACATATAGGCCCATTTTCAAGATGTATGCTTGGGTGGTGTTATTGTAATATCTTCATATGTCTCACCTTAGTACCTATCTATATTGATCCCTGAAAAAGTTTCATGAAGTTTGGAATCAAAAAGTCACATGAAATGATAAATTCTATTCCTATTGGAAGGGCATGATTAAGTGAATGGAATTATAGATCATCGACCAAACCTTGCAAACTTATCCAAAGGACTCTAGATGAAATCTACAACAAAAGTCATGAAGGGTTCATGTTGAGTAAATGTCAAGAAAATGCCCTGATTTGCCTAAAACCCTATTTGGGCTTTATCGAGTTGCTACTTTGACCAAAGTGAAGGTTTGACTTTTGTACCAGTTATGAGGTTTGACCTTAAACAAAATTTGTAGCTCATCTTGTGTAGAACAAACTTTGTTTAATGGTTAAGAGCTAGTTTGGTCTCTAACCTAGTCAAACCGAGGTTCAAAGATTGAACTCAGTGCGGTTTTGAAGCTCCAAAAATCGGCTAAGTGTTGGAACTACAGTTTTGGTTTTCAGTTTTCATGAAGCCATCTTTGGTGAATTTTAGTTTGCAAACCATGCCGAATTTGGCCAGACTTTCTTAAGAAAAGTTGTCATCCTCATATAGCTCTACAATACTGCGATTTGGTTTAACTTTTTATTGATCTGTTTGGGAATTAGAGGTGGGAAAAGATAGCAGTTTCAGTCCGCTTCAAACTGAAACTTTTGATACAGTTTCAAAGTACGTAAATTTGGAGCCTTGTAGCATGAAAACCATGGTGATCCAGACCAAACTTGTATAAGGAAAATTGGAGGCTACATGTAGCTCTACAACTTTTATTAGTGAAGGTTTTGCTAACACCAAGCGGATTAAGAGTTAGAAGGAGGAGAAGAATGCACTTTCAGTCGTCCTTCAATGGGACTGCAGATTTCAATTTGAGGTGCCCTCCTTTGAAGTTCCATATCTCCCAATCTATGCTGAGTTAGCTCTGGACCCTTAAATCAATGTTGTTCACCTCACCAAGAGCTACAACTTTGCCTCTTGCGTCAGGATCACAGGTCAGCCGGATCAGAACATAAGGAAGGAAGAACATACGGTTTTAGTTGTATTTTCATGGAGGTATTGGACTTTTGAATCAGCAGAGAAGCAGCAGTGCCCGACCGCGCACAGGTGTGCAGCGCCGCGCGCCCTCCGTGTCGCGCATGCTCGCCACCTCGCCTAAGCCGAGCGCCGCGTGGAGAAGGGGAAGACCGAGTCAGAGCGCCATCCCTCCTCTCGCTCTCCCATTCTCTCCCTCGGTCTCTTCTCTTTCTTTCTCGCACTGCCTTCCTGTCGCCATGGCCGAGTGCCTCCATGCTTCTCGCGCCTCGCTGTGCTTCCTAGCTGCCACCGAGCCGAGCGCTGCTACAGCCGTTGCTCCCTTCTCTGTCCTCCTCCACCTTGGCACGCCGCCCTCTGCTCAACGCTAGGCGCGGCCGCATCCACCATGGCCGCGAGGTCTGCCGGCTTCCCGCTGTTGCGCTCGCTCTCTGTCCCAATCGAGTGCGTCATCACCATCTCCAGCTCGTGCCGCCCCCGAAGCGTCGCTTTCCGGGCCACCGCGGTCGCCGGAGAGCCCCGCCGCCAGAGATGCTGCGGGCTTGGCCGCCGGCGCACATGGCCGGGCCACCTCGGGCCATCTCGGGCCAAGCCACGGGCACCGGTGGGTGCGCCCGGTGATGGAGATGCTTCCACGCCACTCCAACGCCGCCGGTGTGGCCTCCCTCCGACGAACCGCGAGCTCCGACGAACCTCCTCTGATTAGTTCGCGTGAAGGACCTCGCGCGACAATTCGACTAAATCCAGGGGTCTTCCTGTAGAATTAGTGACTCAAGTGAATAGTGCCAAAAGGACCTATTTGTGGTAGTTTTTTCTGATTTTTGAAAAGACATAGTAAATCATATAAAATTTGTAAAATAGCAAATGAGGACTTTTTAGAATCCTTGTGAAATTGTCTATGCAATAGATCTATAATATGTCATATGTTAGTTTAAAGTTTTAGTTCTAAAAATAGATCTTTGCATCTAGGTTTTCATTGCTAGTTGTATTTGTTATTTTCATAACTGCAAATTTAGAGCTCTAAATGAAGTGAAATTTTTGTGGCATGCTACTCCTGTGATATTTGATGTGTGGTAAAAATTTCATAAATTTTAGTTGCTATATGAGTGAGTTATTAATGTATCTTGCTCTCACATGATTTATTGCAATATCCAATTGTCTTTTTCATAGGGGTTGATATACATGTCCAAATGGCTTGAAATTTGGACAGTAGACTATTGGGAGCATTTGTAGGCCACTGTAATTTTAGTAGAATTTATTGTGCAACTTGGGTAGGTGTTCATAATTCCACCTAATTATCTAAGGCAAATTAATAAATATATTAAATAATTTATTTAGCAATGAACATTATGTTTTTTGGTGTTCACTAGTCATGTGTGAAAAGTTGGTAAAGTTGGTTTTGCATAATTATATGTTTGCAACGTATGTTAATAATTATTTCTTGCAATTATTAGTTTCTGGACAGTTCTGGGGGCAATGTAGATTACCCCTTGATAATGATATTTTATGAGCACCTTGTCTATAGCAAAGTTGTATATAATTCATGTATCTAGCTTATGTTAAAATTTAGTGGCATTTGGTCAAGTAGTTTTTGAGTTATAGATGTTTAAAGTCAGGTCCCAGATTTGGTTGCTCTCTGTTTGGAGCAGACCAGATTCTATAGTTTCATCTTTTCGACCTATTGAGCTTGAGAATTAGGCTTAGGTGATTATAAATGAATTGTAGAAAATTTCATAAGCTCTCCAGATTATCCTCTTTCATGTCATTTGGAATTGTGTAGCTCCTGGAATGATGTTATTTCTGGACTATTCATGTTGATTCCAAATCTGAACCTTTCTGTCAAGCATAGTTTGAGTTACATAAGTAGGTTGGTGCTGCTACTTGGCACTTGGGTTTGTACCCTGTAATCTTATGATACTTGTGCCTTGATTGATGTGCTTTTCCTCTTCTATGTTATGCCTTAGTGAGAATTAAGTTAATTAGCTCTAGGTGTTTATATGAACTTTGGTATGCTTGCTTGATTACTTTGTTTATTGCACTTCTATGCATTCATACATATGCATTATTGCACCTCATTTAGGTACGCTAGCTGAAGCACGTGAAGGACCGGATGTGGAGCCAAACCCGAAGATGGAGTTGGTGGATCCATCCCAAAGATAGAAGGACCGGACAAGTGATAGATTAGAGGATGCTCGCCAAGCGAATTCATCTGACATACTGTAACTTTAGTCGGATCCCAGGCAAGCCCCGGAGCATTATAAGCCTACCTTTAAAGCAATTTTTTTTATATATGTTATAAGTATTGTTGCATTAAGTGGTAGGAGTTGGTTGAAAATCTTGCTCAATCAATATCACTCCTTGTCCAAATATATGAATCATGAATCCTACATAGACCAGAGTCGAGTAAATGCTTAGTCCTGCTTTAAGCGGTAGAAGTCAGGTGATTTTCTGTCACCTGCGAGATGTAGGGATATTCATATATGGCACGGTTGACTATATTTGCTATCGTGGAAAAGAACCATGTGTTAATAAAATGAAATGAGACCGGACGGGATGACGATAGTGAAGCAACAAGGCATGGAGGCCTTGGGTGTGGATCTATCCTCGTCTGAGTCATTTAAGGACCGATTCGTTGTACGTCCTTGAGTCATGTTGAACGCAGTCTAACACTTAGTTGGCCGGATAAATCGTTCCGACCGTGAATCCGAGTAATACAGTTCAGGCCGGGAATCGAATAGTAGGTCGCATCTTGGAGGTAGTAAAGATGTACTTGGGGACATTGGCATAAGACCAAGGGGGGTTTGAGTCCCTATTATCCCGGCAGAGTGTTGCCCTTGGGATACAACATCAGTCGAACCCGCGCTTTCCTGAACGGTACCAAAGGTGACCTGAGCAGCCCTCGCCAGGCGTGTCTCGGTGAGTGTTAGAAATACCCCTCCAGCTGGATAGGAACTCGATTCGAATTATCGTCGCTCCCGGTTAGTGAGCACTTGACTTGAGCAGCAGCAACGTAGATTCAATTAAATTGAACGGATGGTTAATTGGCTGATGATGTAAATGTTGCCTCAATTTATACCTGCTATGGTTAATATTGTTTGCTCCTAATAAAGTGAGTGCTCTAGTATATGTTCTAATATAGATGATAGGTTAATGATAATTAACTTGATGCTTAAGCATTAATGATTACTTATCCATATTAAGCTTTTATGCAAAATGTTGTCAAGCTAGCCCACTTCATATCAGCCTTGCATGATCCTTGATGTCACCTTATTTCTGGTTTCTGACGGGTAAGTCTAGTCGAGTACCTTCTTGTATTCAGGGTTTTATCCTCACTTGTTGTAGGTTATGATGTATCATAACGACTGTAAGAGTTGGTTGGCTCCTACCGTAGTGGCGGAGTGTGATCACGGGCATGATCCATCTAAGTTATTTTCTCTCTAATGCTTTTGTTGGAAGTCGACCTTGGTACTGGCATGTATTTGAAATAAGAGTGTTGTTAGTTTCAAATTACTTTGCTTCTGCTACTTTTGAACTTAATGTAACAGAACCGCCCAATTATACGAGATTAAGTAAGAAAATCGTCCAACGGCAGGACAATTTAACAAACTTAAGCCCGTATAACCCGGTAGTCCATGAAATCTCGACGGATTTCAAACCATTCCCATAACAGCCAAGATCGTACTGAGTTTAGAGGTCACCGTCATAAGTTACATAGAAGTTCGTGGCACAAAATACATCGGAGTTTAAACATAGTTATTACAAACCAGTTTCAAATAAAAGTAGCGGAAGCATTAGTTTAAAACACGCACACACACATTGTTTTGAGATAAAGTGCCAGCTCGCGATCATCTCCAGCAAAAGCATCAGGCGAGAAGTAGTGAATGACCATTGCCCATGGTCCTATGCTTCGCCCATTGCAGGATAGAGACAGTTGATACAATAGCCATAGTACATCTGTCCATCTGCAACAAGTGGGAACAAAGCCCTGAGTACGAGAAGGTACTCAGCTAGACTTACCCGTCATAAACCAGAAATAAAAGACACCAAGGAATCATGATAGGCTTTTTGGTGGGGTAGCTGACTCATTTGCAAAAGGCATTTTTAGCATTTAGGAAAAACCTTTACAAAAGCTTTGCATCAAGTTAAAGCTTTATTAACCTGTCAACTACAATTGCACCTGTACTAAAGTAATATGTAATTAAACAGGCAATGATAACCAATGATCATTAACAACTTCCATTAAGTCATAATTCATATAACTGTCCAAGTGTTCCATCAATATCACTACGATGAAGTAGCTCAAGTCAAGTGTTCACTATCCAGTGAACGATGGCGATTCGAATCGATTATGAACCAGCTGGTAAGTTATTCCTCACACAAACCTCACTCACCCGCTAAAGTGAGGTGTTGGTCGCCGAGTCAACCATTCAGGTAAAGTCGCGAGCTTGCTAGGAACCACTTGTACCCGGAGGCCGCCCGACTGCTCTTTGGCCTTATCATCGCGCCCCCGTATCCTGCCACTACTGCTCCGGTACAGTGCGTTGCGGGCAATCCACTCGGCCCGAATAATCTCCTAGTTTCGCGGTCGGAAGGTACTTTATCCGGCCAGCTAAATGTGAGGCATGCGTTCAACATGACCCGAGGGACAACAACGGACGGTCCTTAACCGACACAGACGGAAAACACTACAGTCTGAAACCCTGCAAGTTTCCGCCCGGTCTTAATTTCATTTTACACTTAGTTATACCATGACTTCATAGTCAACCAAACAGATCCAGGTAACCACCTATAGCTCGCAGGTGACAGGAAATCACCCGACTTCTACCGGTCTAAGCCAGCTAAGCATTAACTTGACTGCGGATACCAGGGTAACAAGGATAGGGTATAACGAATGTAAGCAAGGTATAATGCAGCAACGTTTGCAAACAACTCCTAAACGTAATGCATCAAATTAAGTAAAGTTAATAATAAATTATTTGCAAACCGGGAGAGAAATGCTCCGGGACTTGCCTCTCTCGAAGGAGCTTGTACGGTGATCGGGGCACTCCGGGAGATCTTCACCGACCTCTTCTTCGGCTTCTGTCACCTCTTGCTGCTGCACCTCGATCTGCTCCTCTGGCTCCTCGGGCAAGATGACTGGGTTCTCGGTTTGCGATCCTGTATGATGCAATGCGCGTAAGTGATTATGCAAGTGTGCATCGAAGGAGATGAATGCAATGAATATGTTGAAATGCAAGGTAGTCAACATCATCCAGAAACTATATACTACAAGCACATGTCATCTACTGCATTCTCTTCTACTACTATTATGTTAAGTTAACCTACCTTATGAAATGCTTCAAAGATACACCAAAGCTTTACTAATTTCTTAATCACACTTAAAGCAATACTTGCTTAAACCCTAAGTAATAATAGTAGGTTTGAATAGCAACATATATTTTTGATGCTCCTAAAAATCTAAGAAAATTACAGTAGCATAATACTACACTAAATAGACTATCATAAAAATTTCATGGCATTTGGATAAGTAAACTATCCTACACAAAAATGACAAGCTATGGCATAAAAATGACATGAAATTACTTTGTACTATAAAAAGTGTCAAACAACAGAATTAATATTTTTCCTAGATTCTTCATAGCATACTATGACTGTATAAAAATTATCACATGAATGTTTTATACAAAGTTTGCTCTCTAGCAAAAATAACAAAAATCAGCCATTAAAGGCACTTGAACTACACTTCAACATTTTTCTATTGAACAGGCATGAGAAAAAAATTTCCCTAGCAAGTACATGGCATAAAAAGATTAATAAACTTGGAATCATATTTTTCTGATTTTTCTAGGATTTATTAAGCAATTAACAAGAAAACAGCCATTTCAATAGTTAATTAAAAACTCTACAGAAAAGTATTTCAAATTTGACATGCAATAATTTCATATCATAGATCTGGTTCCATTGCATCTAGAGAAATTTATTTCACAATTTTTGGAGCTGAAATGACTGCTAAAAATATTATCCAAAGCATTTTTATCAAGAATAATAAAAAGAAAATGGAAATGAAATTCTTTATACGACGCTGGGCCGGCCCGGCAAAACAAGCGGCCCACGGCTGTTCACGGCCTGCTCACGCGCGCGGGGAGAGAAGGGCGAGCCGGCCCGGCTCGGGCTTCGGCCCAAGGCCGGCCTGGCCCCGCGCGGTCGGGCGCGACCGTGGCCACGCCACGCCGGCGACCTTGGCCGCGGCAGCGCGGCGACTGCCAACGGCCAACGGCCATTTCCGGTCGCGAGCGGGCGGAGCGTGGCGCGCACGAGAACCGCGACGAGAAGGCGAACCCGTTTTCGGTGCTAGGGAAACGAGAGGGGTAGCGGGGAGTCGTTTCCGCGGGAGGCCGCGCGCGGTGGCGCCATGGCCGTCGGCGGCGAAAACACGGGGTCCGCACCTGCTGGGCTCGGAAGGCGGCAACAAGGTGCGCACGGGATGCCGGAGAAGGGGGCGAAGCTGGGTGCGCGAAGAGGAGAGCAATGGCGGTTCACCGTCGGCCAATTTGGCCGGCGGGTGCGGCGGTGGCGGTGCTCGCGCGGTGCGGCGTTCGTGCGGCAGAGAGCGAAGGAGGGCCGGGGTGAGGAAATTCGGAATGGGGGAGTGGGTGCGGAGCGCAGGCGGCTTAGAAGAGCGGGGCGCGCGCTGGCGGGGGCCACCGGCGGCCAGATGGCGACGGCGAGCGGCGCATGCCGGCCACGGGGCGCGCGGCGTCTGCGCGGGCGCGTGCGTGTCGCGGCGCGCGCTGGCGAGCGGCCACGACTCGCGGGCGAGCGGGCGAGCGCGCGGTCGGCTGGACCGGGCCGGCTTCGGTCGCTGGGCCGGAAGTGGGGCGGCGGCCCGATAAGGCTGAAAAAGTGATTTTCTTTTCTAAATAAAATTCCAGATTTTATTATTTGATTCAAATTCAAATTTTGAAGATGAAAAAGACATTTTCACAAATTGCCCCCAAAACAAAATTTGTTCAAAATTTAATTCTCTACAACTTGGGTTAAGGAGCCAAATAAAAATTCCCAATAGATTTTGAATGGCAGAATAAAAGCAAAAATAGGGGATATTTTTGAATATTTTTACTCAATATTTTTGAACAGGTTTTCGACAAAATTTGAGTCATCTAGCTGCTCCAAAAATTGAACTAAGGTTCCAAGTGATGTAAAATTTATAGTTGCAAGATTTTTGGTGTAATGTGATTATCATATTAATATAGTTCATTACATATATTATTTTTAAGCTTTTATTTGATTCAAATTATAGCATTATCACACATGATTATGATGACATGAAATGCCATGCAGTATGATTGCCATGCAAATGCTTGCGTAACACCGGAGTGTTACACTTAAGTTGTAATAACTATGTTGAACTTCGATGTATATTGAACTATTTGTGAAATAAGAGTGTTGTTAGTTTCAAATTACTTTGCTTCCGCTACTTTTGAACTTAAGTTGTAATAACTATGTTGAACTTCGATGTATATTGAACTATTTGTGAAATGGATATAACATGCGACTTGTTATGTTGAATCACTACGATCTTGGCTTGTATGTTGGTTGGTTTGAAATCCCTCGTGATTTCATTGGACTACCGGAGTTATATGGGCTCAAGTGCAAGAATTTGATCACTTCGGTGATTGTTTTTGTACTTGTGCTCTTATAATTTGGACGGTTCCGTTACAGATAACAAGCAAATTTTCTCTCTTTACTGGTTACTATAAACTTCATCTTTAATTCTTTATTATCGCTCAGCATATATGTTGTGTTTGGTTTTATTGTGTTTGCGATTCATGAACTATTTGCTTCTAATGTCTTCTAGAGTTAGAAATTATGATTCTTGTCATGAAAGGTACAAGAAGAAACAATAACCTGAACGGTTTACTCAAACTCGGAAAACAATGCTTCAAAAAAATAAAATATAAAGATATAATTGAAGATTTTATTTCAAAGAGTATAAGAAGAATAATGCTTTTTACTAGAAGTTAAGAAGCTATGGGTAAGATTCACCTATTACTCCTTTAGCATGAATACCTACTATAAATCTTAACTCCTTTTAAAAAATGTTTATGTCTGTTATAATGGGAAATCCAAATGCACATTAATTATTTGTATTTTCCTAAAATATCTAGGCCTCATTTTGTAGTTTGCACTACGGTCTAAAATTCTTGGATATCGGTTCTTCGCCTCAGCGCACCTAGGCCCCAGCTGATGATGCTTTGCTGGATCAACACGATGAAGACGCCCGAGATGATCATGTCGAAGTCGAGAGGCGGTGGTGCGGAAGATGCAGCAGCATGGGAGGAAGGCACAGGACGAGATAGACTAGTGGGATGACCTAAACACTCACCTCCTTCCCTACTTCTCCGATGCTGGTGCTTTATTGGATCATCCTCTCGTGTAGTCCCATGTCCCAACTTGTCACAGCCAGTTTGGCAACCCAAGGTTTCACAATCATGATGCACTTTGAGACTGTTCTTTCATAATTGTTGTGCAGCACTTTTTTGAGATTGCAACAATAAATTTTGAGGCTTCCTAGAATCCTTGGTTATTCTATTAGCTAATGGTCTGCAGTTTTGCTATTCGCAAAAGACGAATTATAAGTTTTTCAGTCTAGCTATTGTCACAACTCCAAAAAGAAAATCAATTTGTTTATGTAACAACTAGGCCTACCATAATAGCTGCATACAGGAGTGATTGGTGGTCACTGCTATACAAATTAATTTGCTAGGTTATGTGTATGGATCATTAACTTTTGTATACAATATAGGAATAATCTTTCTCAGATTGATAGTTATTCATCTATTAAGGAGAAAAAAACTAAAAATACGTACGCGTCACAAGTGCATGTCAACCATATATAATGTTTGGCATGTAGTGTCATGAGAGCAATTTTCATCACATTTTTAGATGAGTACGTCTTACCATAGACACGTGTCCTGCACGTCCCTGGCTACTTAGTACTAATAAAAAACTAGTTACATAACTCGTCTGGAACCGCGAGACAAATTTATTAAGTCTAATTAATTTATCATTAGCACATATGTGTTACTGTAGCAACTATGACTAATTATGGACTAATTAGGTTTAAAGGATTCATCTCGCAAAATCCATATAAACTGTGTAATTAGTTATATTTTTTATCTATATTTATTGCTTCATATATATATATGTTTAAATATTCGATGAGACATGACAAAAAGTTTTTGGAATCTAAACGGGCCAGACATAAAGATCCATCCACGTGCAGTGAGCACTGAGCACATCGCACCCGGCCACTCGCCCACCCTGCCCGACGCCCACTTCCGCCCGTCTCGGACTCTCGGGCCGTGTTGGTACTCTGCTCCTGCCCAGCTGTCTCGACTGCTCCGGGGGCAGCGGTGGCCGGTAACACCAAGGGAGTTGCAGTCCAGGAGTGAGTGCAGCCGGGCCGCTGGCCTCCGTAACAAACACCCCTTCCATAACAAGTCGGCAGCGCCCGCCTCCCGACGCCCCAAGCTCCCAACCGCTCCTCCTCCGTTTCCCACCCATCCAGAAGACGCAGGCGCAGAGCAGGGTTCGCCGCCAGCAGATGCAGGAGCAGGGTTCGCCGCCAGCAGATGCAGGAGCTCTGCGGATCCACATCGTTGGCCAGCCGATCCTCTACAGGAGGTGCTCCGCTGCTCCTCCCGTAGTCCTGCTCCCCCATATTTGATTTCTTTGGCTGCGAATCGACTCATGGAGGGGAAACTTTCTCGGGGACGGCGACCCCGGCGGGTAAGGAATCCCCGTGCGGGGACGGGGATGTGGAGAAAACCTAGATGGGGAGAAAACCTGTCCCGTGGTCAAACCTTCCCCGACGGGTAATTCACCATGGCCATCGAGTTCCATCTACCACAACGACGCCACTGGCTTTCCATGGCGACCGTGGTTCGCTGAATCAGTGGTCCTCCGAGGAAGCAAAACGTCATTTTCGAGTCGTTATTCTCCGCAACCACAACGCGCGCTCAAGTCGCTTAATCTTGTCCACAGAAGCCGCGCTCAGCCGTTACTCGCGGTGTCTCTTTCTCTCAATGGCACCATTGCACGCGTCATGTTGCTAGTAAACTGGACGGCGGGCAGCTCAAGAGGCAGCCAAACGAGAGAGAGAAAGGGAGGGAGGGCCGCCGCGCATCCATCCGTCCGGAGATAAGAGAGGAGTGGAAGAAAAGAGGAGAAGATGAGCAGCTGACTTTGCCTCCCCTGTTATAAAAAGGAGGAGGAGGGGGCAGGGAAGCCGTCCATAGATTCCTCCGCCTCGTCAGTCGTCACTCCTTGAGAACCAGAAGGCCACACCCACCCTCCAAGAGTCCAAGGTCCGTCCCCTCCTCCTCCTCCCTCACCCTCAGCACCATCCTCCATTCCTCCACACAGCACACACAGTAATCTCTCCGTCAGTCCCTCCGTTTTCTTTTTCTCTGTTGTTGCCATCAGTAGCCTGTACTACTGTGCTGGTGCAAAGAAGATCCCTGTTCCCCCTTTTAGATCACCTTTGTGCATGCTTTTCTTGTGGTCCGTGGGCGAGGCCAAAAATTGCATCAATGCCCTCTTCTCTCTCTCTCTCTGCCCGCCTCATGCTGCATCACGATCAAGAGCAAGCAAGTTGGCCTTTCTAGGGATGGCGAACTGACCGACGATTTTATGGTTATTCGTCCTGCAGGACATGGCGGACGCCGTCCAGCGCTTGAAGAGCGGGTTCAACAAGTTCAAGACCGAGGTCTATGAGTAAGTCATCTATCTACTCGATCAGATCCCATGGTGCTCATGGTGCTCGCCTTCTTTTGGGAATTCTGGGAGCTCCGACTGATCCTGTGCCCCGTTGATTTTTTTTCTTTTTCGCAGCAAGAAGCCGGAGCTGTTCGAGCCTCTCAAGGCCGGCCAGTCCCCCAAGGTATGTGCTACTAGCCTACTACCATACTGCCTTCTCTTCTCAGCTCCCTTGTACGCCGCTAAGTTTTTCGTCTCTAGCGACTCCGGCCGGCCGGTTGGCCGGGAGGTTATTCTGTCGTACTCGTAGGTGCTGGTGCTCCCGTGATCCTTAGCACAGATCCTAGATGGTTAATTAGGCAAAACCGCGTTCTGTAATTTCGGATTTTCCGTGGGGCTTTGGGCAACGAGTGAGAGTGCCCCACAGATTTGGTACTACTCCTAACTAGTTGCTGGTTGCCCAGCTGTCCAGGTTGAGGCAAGCTCTGCTCAGAGAACCGTGTCGCTGCTAGTACTAGGCTCTGTAGCTCATCAGGATCCCTGCATTGCATTCTCATCTACGCCTTGTTTAGGGCACCCCAAAAGTTTGAATTTTTTCCGCGCTCTCTCTATCACATCAATCTTTGGACTTATGCATGAAGTAGTAAATGTAGGTAAAAAATAACTAATTATATAGTTTAGTTGGAAATCACGAGATGAATCTTTTGAGCCCAGTTGGTCCACAATTAGACAATATTTGTTAAATAAGACGAAGATGGTACTATTCAGGCCGCGTTCACTTCCCCCTCCCAACCCAAAATATTTCCTCTTACACACATCACATCAAATCTTTTGACGCATGCATGGAGCATTAAACGTAGGTAAAAAAGATAACTAATTGCATAGTTTGTCTGTAAATGTCGGGACGAATCTTTTGAGCCTAGTTAGTCCATAATTGGATAAATTTTGCCAAATAACAACGAAAGATGCTACAGTAACTTTTCAGCTACTTTTCGCGAAGTGAACACACCCTCATAGGTTCATTTTTTTTTTCCAATCTAAACGATGCCCTGATCTGCAATAACCCTGCTGCACTATTCATCGTCGACCCTGTGTCCCCTGGGTGCGCACGCAGCCTTTGCGCCGGTAAAGAAGTCAAAGTTGCAGTAGACAAAAGGAGAAACGGATTGTCCTAATTGCACGGCTTAAAACTGATGTTGACAGCTGTCGCCATTATATTAGCGGCCAATGGGCAAGTAGTCTGGTGGATATACTACATAACTAGTCCTATCCATAGGGCACAAGCTTCAACTTTGGCACTACTAGTAGTCATGTCATAGCGCAAAGAAATGGTGTACTAGTAGTGGGATACACCACTGTGGCGGGCACTAACATGCGCGCCACGGGTGCTAACCCATGTGCTGCTGGTGGTGATTTGCATTTGGGCCTTGTTTAGATGCACCCTAAAAGTTAGAATTTTTTTACTCTTTCTCCATCACATCAATCTTTGGATCCATGCATGAAGTAGTAAATGTAGGTAAAAAAATAACTAATTACACAGTTTAGTTGGAAATCATAGGATGAATCTTTTGAGCCTAGTTAGTCCACGATTGGATAATATTTGCCAAATAAGACGAAAGTGGTACTATTCATTAGGTTGAAAAGATTTGCAATCTAAACCTGGCCTTGGTTGGTAAATTATTGAGATGCTGCCGTCCCTATATAGGCTCACTTTGCAGATGACGGATATAGTATGTTATGTCAGTATATTGATTTTCCTTCAGTTGACTAGTATAACCTAGTGCCAGAATCTTCTAAGTACAGAGTTTATTGTTTTAATTTATGGGAGTCTTGTGCTGGCATCAATCCCATGCGCCCAATTAGTAATTACTTCATGCATGCAATGCAAGCATAGTGTAGCTAGCTGGTTCTACTAGTTTTCCTACACGTAAAAATTACTAGTAGTCAAATATTCTTTGTAGTAAAGGAGAAGATAAAAGCAGTCTAATTTGGCGTACTAGGTCTGTGGAAAACAAAGAACTACTCTGTACATTTGAATTATATATAATGGTCACTTCCACCTGCTAGCCGTGTTGAATTCTTTTTTGAACTATAATGGTGACTTCCATCATTACTACATTTGAACGCCAGCAACAGATGGTGGTGACCAGCCATTTCAGATGTCTCATCATTTTGATTTTTGTTTGACACTCACATACCATACACAACACAAAGAGACGTGAACCCCAAGCCTCCTTGCCTTATGATAGAACAGAGATAATGCAAGGGGAGCCATGTACTAGATAAGAACAGGTGTGTATTAGCATTCATCATTCCATGGCTAATGTGTGGTCCAGCCATGATTGAGCACAGGCCCCACCATTCACCTCACGGGATTCTTTCTTCATCGTCAGTATAGGAGAGGAGTAGTTGGTTTGGACGTGTCCTCTCTCCTCTCCTCTCACACCGGCCCCTTGCAAAAGTTAGGCGCATAATTGTTGGGCAGGGCTATTGGCTGTTGCTTTAGCATTGAGAACACTGTGTATTCGCATCCCTACCACACTGGCCATGCCGATCCTCGAGAAAATATGCTCTACCACACTACAGATGTCTCAAAGTATACAAAAAAATAGTGGAAGATGATTGCATTACGCCATGCGTCCTCATCGCCTTTGTATCCCCGGGCCCCTTTCCATATCATGGCCTCCCAAGTGTGAGCTAATCCAAGCCAGAACAAATATTCCAGCGTCCTGCCTCCTGAAGTCTTGATGGCTGATGCTGCTCTTGCCGTCAAAGCTTCATTTGCAGTGTTGATTTGGACACCCACATCCCAGGGCCACATAAACCCGTTACATGAAATTTGTTATCAGTTCATTCACTTATGCATATATGCAGCCTCACTTTTCCGTGGCAACTTGCTCGAAAATATTCTTGCTTGGCCGCCGGGAATAGGATGGTTCAGCGTGCCGCTGATCTGCCCCCGTGAGAACACACGAAAACCAGCGTAGAATATCCTCGTTGCAACTAGTACTAGTAGCACGGAAGGAAACTTCCTGCAGCCTGGATTTTCTCCATCCTGCCCCTGTAAAAAGAGCATGGGAACAAAGACAGGCGGGTCAAAACTCAGAGGCTGTTTAGTTGGCAAATTTTTCGGCGAAACGCTACTGTAGCAGTTTCGTTGTTATTTGGCAAATATTGTCCAATCATAGTCTAATTAGGCTTAAAAGATTTATCTCGTCCATTTCGTCTAAACTGTGTAATTAGTTTTATTTTTTATCTATATTTAATGCTTCATGCATGTGTTCAAAGATTCGATGTGACGGGGAATCTGAAAATTTTGGCAAAAATTTTTTTTTTGCATCTAAACGGTGCCTCAAAAGTTGCCGCCTTTTGGTTTTGGGTGCCAGCTTGCAAATCCACCACAGCCAGAATCGTGTAGTACTCCACTGATCAATGATCAGACCGATCTGCCTACCGGCTTATCGATAAGAGCCGTGGGAACTGGACTGATTTTGCGGGCTCCCTCTTTTCGCCTACCTGATGGTGATTTTCCTCTGCTGCATGCAGTACATGGTGTTCGCTTGCGCTGACTCCCGTGTGTGCCCGTCGGTGACCCTGGGCCTACAGCCTGGTGAGGCCTTCACCGTCCGCAACATCGCCGCCATGGTCCCAGCCTACGACAAGGTACGCGTACACACTGACCGTCGCAATGGACGTCTATTTTTTCCTGGCTCGGGCGGGCCATTGGCGGACGACTAACATGGTCGCCTTTCGTTTTCGCCAACTGCAGACCAAGTACACCGGCATTGGGTCTGCCATCGAGTACGCCGTGTGCGCTCTCAAGGTGGAGGTCCTCGTGGTCATTGGCCACAGCTGCTGTGGTGGCATCAGGGCGCTCCTCTCCCTCCAGGACGGCGCACCTGACAACTTGTAAGTCGTCACCGTAAAATATATACAGGTTTCATTCATATAAAAAAAATACTTGTGTACCTCGTGTCATGAGTTTGATCCCAGCATGTTGTCTGTTGGTTTGGTGGTGTATCCAGCCACTTCGTTGAGGACTGGGTCAGGATCGGCTTCCCTGCCAAGGTGAAGGTGAAGAAAGAGCATGCCTCGGTGCCGTTCGATGACCAATGCTCCATCCTGGAGAAGGTATGTACACCGTACACGCACGAGCAGTTAGTTGTTGTGTGAATAGATTGATTTTGCTCACCAAAGGACCTTGTATTTCTGAATGTTTTCTGCAGGAGGCCGTGAACGTGTCCCTCGAGAACCTCAAGACCTACCCCTTTGTCAAGGAAGGGCTGGCCAACGGGACCCTCAGGCTGGTCGGCGGCCACTACAACTTCGTGTCAGGGGAGTTCCACACATGGGAAATTAAGAGCTAAGCCACCCGGCCGCCCGCTTAACTACTTCTACACCATCATAAATATATATATACTACATACCTACTGATATGCACCCAATCGATGTGAATGCGTGGAGTACTACCTGCATGTTTTCAGCATGCATCTACATACATATATACCGGATCACCCAATGTGAATGTAATAAGCAATAGCATTTTCTACCGCTTTTATTTCTAACGCCGAGCTTTCATTGTACTATATAATGTATTATATGATGAGTAATTTGTCCGCCCTGCAGTGGTCAAAAGACATCAGCTATAGTCCTTTTTCCAATGGCTTCGTTTAGATACCCAAATTCACCCTAAATTTCGCTATGCAAAAAGAAGATTTCCCGTCACATCAAAATGTCGGCTCATATATGGAGTACTAAATGTAGATGAAATCAAAAACTAATTGCACATTTTTGTTCTACTTTGCGAGACAAATATTTTAAGCCTAATTAATCAATGTTTGGACAATTATTACCAAATAAAAATAAAATTGCTACAGTGTGACGTGATGTTTACTATGCAAAATTTGTCTCCAAAGTTTGGTATCTAAACATGACCATTATTATGAAGCCTTTACCTTTTTCTATTGCCTTATGCTGTCCATCTTGTCTGTCTGTCTATGAAATGCTGATACCCCGTTCATGTCCTATTATATCTGATGGACACCATTCTCCACTAACGATTGCAATTTATTACACGCGCCTTTATCTATTATGAGCGACGCCTTATCTCCACATCACTTTCATTTGCCACCTATCCAAATAGTTTTAATTTGCTTCTCAGTGCCGCACTACTATTTAGCTTCATGCAAATGGAGTAACCTAATGTCCTCTCTGTTCCTACTATTAGCTTCTCAATGACGTGTTATTTGTTTCCTCTTATACATATTCACATTCAAAGTGCCTCTTCAGCTCTCAACCCTAGCTATTTAACGGGCCGAGCAAGATAGGACACATTCGCTGCAACCAAACTGCAAAAGGAGACGTATCCTTCTCAACGCACACTATGACAGGTCGCTTTGTATTGTTTCGTGACTAAGACTAGTCTATTTAATAAGCTGCCACGTAACCACTTTTAATGATGTGGTAACGCTTTTAAGAAGAGAGAAGAAATGAGTTTTATGGGATGAAAATATCTTGACACGATTACGAACTCGCTATGAGTCATGAAATTAATTGTATATAAAACCATAGAATGAAACTTTTCATTAAGAGTGCATGTTTCATCCATGTTTCATTTTATTTTATGTAATATGACAGTCTTGAGAAAACAACGTCATGAAACTCTCCATTGAGATTAGCCTAATACATCATGGTTCTCCTCATCACAAACTGTAAAAAAGATTTCTAGGAACGGCAAAAAAAAATCTAAAACCGACACTATGTTATTGATTATAAAGACATGACCTTTACAGTGTGGTCTTTCAGCTTTGTTCCTAGAAAATTTATTTCTAGGTGCGGTTTTGTAAAGAAATCCATATGCATTTTCCCTCTGCACAATGTATGGCACATCGTCACCGTATTTGTAGGGGCGGCTTAAGATTTGTAGGCTGCCCCTACAAATCATTTTCCAGAAATCACGATTCCCAACCTATAAAATAGAAAAAAAAATTAATCTGAAGAGTATGTATATAGAACCGCCCCTACAAATAGACTCATTTGGATTTATAGGGACAGCTTGTTTGAAAAGCATTTGGGGGCGGCTCAATATAGTGCAACCCCTAAAAAAAGGAGGCATTACTATAAATCTTTTCTGTAGTAATGTCTATATCTATATCTCTATCTATATTTATATCTATATCTATATCTACTCTTCTATCTATTATTCAAGGGCAAAGTGATTTTTCTGTCCATTTTTATATTTTCATAATGCCCTCATGCTCCTCCCCATGACCTGGTCACCTGGACTCACGATCCATGCTCATATGAGTTAAAACAACACCCGTACATCAAGTGACGGTACAGTATGGAGTTTGATTCCAAATAAGTTATATTACGATAACTGAAAACAAGTTGTCCAAATAACCATGTAGCAAGCTATGTGTTTGCCATAATCTTTCCTATGTATGTATAAGATGAACTTCATAAAAAAAATGTATAAGATGAAACGCTCTGGAGATAAGATAAGACTGGCAGGGGCGCAGGGCTCGTATCTCTGCCTCCAGCTAGGGCCTCGTTCATTTCCTCCTCCCAACCCAAAATATTTCCTCTTACACACATCACATCAAATCTTTCGACGTATGCATGGAGCATTAAACGTAGGTAAAAAAGATAACTAATTGCATAGTTCGTTTGTAAATGTCGGGACGAATCTTTTGAGCCTAGTTAGTCCATAATTGGACAAATTTTGCCAAATAACAACGAAAGATGCTACAGTAACTTTTCAGCTACTTTTCGCGAAGTGAACACACCTAGATGCAAATATTAACGTTGACAGACCGGCCTCTATTATTATTTATCTTTTAAGTTTGTACTGCTACTGGCTTATAGACGACAGAGAAGGACGGCACGTACTGTTCGGGCGAGAAATGAAATGCCAAAAGCTTGTATTATTCGACCGGCCGGCCTGGTTTCCCTTGCTGGATGCTGGCAGTGTGACCAGGCGCCACAGTCCTAAAATTCCTGGGGCTCAGCCAGGGTCTATTGAACTCGAGGCCAGTTAATAATAAATAATAATAATTTATAAACACCTTAATAATGATACTCAATATATGTGTATATGAAATGTTATCAAAATTCTCAAAATGCATCCAAAAGCAATATTCACGTTGACAACTAAATTTGGCACTTTGGTAGCCAGGCATGATTTCACATCGATAATTGCCTGGATAATAAATTTTGAGATCATTTGGCTATTAAGCCGTCATGGTTGTTGTTGATGTCTTGGTAATCACATGACAATGCCTTCGCCCTCGGTTCCACGGCGTAGATGGTTTTTGGAACGGAGGTGAGGGGGCTATCAAGCGAAGCTGGCAGGCTCTCATTGTGTTTGTGTAGCACCATCCTTGTTCGAGGCATTGTCGGGAGGCCCCCTTTCATTTGGTCTGTTGAAAAACCTTGGTTCTCCTGTTGACATTTGATGACATCAGTTCATGTTGTTCCCTTTTTTATAGGCATCGCTGTGGAAAGCCTCCTCTCCCTTCCTAATATAGTCCTAATGTAGCACAATATATACTCCCTCTGTCCTCATGTATAGTGTATTTTTATTTGTCCTAAGTTAACCTATATTAAATTTGATTAAATTTATAGAAAATAACAATAATATCTTCACCAGACTGAGGCCTCTCCTTAACCTTCAGGAGAGTTCAGCGAGTTAGCAGTGTATCTATATCTCTAAATATAGTTATATCTATATCTAACTGCCTAATCTATCTGTCTACTTTTCTGTCCATTTTTTTTATATTTTCCATAATGCCCTCACGCCCCTCCCTATTTTGTCCATTTTTTTATATTTTTCATAATGCCCTCACGCCCCTCCCTATCCGTATGTGACCTAGTCACCTAGACTCACGATCCATGCTTTATGCGAGTTAAAATAACACACATCCATCAAGCGATGGTATGGAGTTCGATTCCAAGTAAAATGTATGACGATCACTAAATAAATATCTAAACAACAAATTGTACAAATGACCATGTAACAAGCTATGTGTTTACTAGTATCTTTCCTATATATAGTCCTGATATAGCACAATACATAGTCCCTCTGCCGTGTATATTTTCATTTGTCCTAAGTGAATTCATCTTAAATTTGACTAAATTTATAGGAAAGAACAATAAATATCTTTGACATCATACCTTTTTATGGAATATTATGACTTACCTTTTTGATGTGGTAGGAGTTAATATGACTTACCTTTGGTAGAAGTTAATATGTTTTCTATAATTTAATTAAATATATGAAATGAATTGACTTAGGACAAATATAAATACGCTACTATATTTGGAGGAGGGACCGAGGGAGTATACACGAGAGACGTCTCAGTCTGGACAGCTTCGCCGTTTACCGCGTCCATCCACCATCCATCCTGTTCCTGTCACACACGGCCGGAGTGGGGAGGAGGAAAAGAAGCTGGGCCGCTCCTTCTCCTGCCTCTCCCCTTTATAAATACACGGCCCCATCGCGAGGTAGCTCTACAGGCTACAGCGAAGCAGCAGTCCGCAGTCTCCTCCGATCCCTCCTCTTCGTCAATCCTCCAGAACCAGCTCTCTTCCTCTCCGACCGTGCGTGTAAGGTCCGTCGTCGTCGTCCTCCTCCCACCCACCGTTCCCGTTCTTCCATGCATGCATCCATGATCCATCCATCTTCCAGCTTATCTAGCATGCCCTTTCGCTTTCTTTTTTGTTGCAAAAGGCAGATCCTGTATCCACTTTACATCACCTTCCCGCATGCTTTTTCTTGTGGCATCATGTGGGGATCGGACAAGAAAAGCCAAAAATTCGAACGATCCCTCACAAGAAATCCGCTGATGCATCGAAGATTCGAGAATATACACACACACGCACGCTCTTGTTGTGGGTGTGGAAAAGAGGTTGTTGACGATTAATAATTAATTATTAATTTGCGGTTCCGTTGTTCTTGCAGGCAGGGCATGGCGGACGCCGTCGAGCGCTTGAAGACCGGGTTCGAGCAGTTCAAGGCCGATGTCTACGAGTAAGCAATTCTAACCCTGTGTGTACTCGATCGATTCGTAAATGGAGTCGATGTTATTCGAATCGGCGAACGAGTTTACGTGAACTGATCGATGTTGTGATCTGCCTCCCGTTTTGGCAGCAAGAAGCCGGAGCTGTTCGAGACACTCAAGGAGCACCAGTCACCCAAGGTATGTGTCCTGGCGGATCGTCCGATCTTCCTCGCTCTTGGAGCAGCGAAATGCTATTTAATTTCCTGTTATTCTCCGAGTTTTGCGTCGAAATTTTCCAAGCCGTACGGCGTATTCAGTGATTTTGAATTCAGTGGGGATTTGTCGACACTCCACCACACCTTGGTCCACGACAGTTCACATCCGGCCGGGCCGGGATCACGGGTCCCCCGTTGGGATGTTGCCAATAATGTGCTTTATGAGAAAAATTAATGACTGCAGATACTCCCTCGTTTCGAAAACAACTCAACTTCCCAAAGTCAAACTATTTTAAATTTGATTTGATTGATAGAAAAGTGCATCAATATTTATGCCTGAATATATATTTTTTAAAAAAAGAATGATGGTTTTTTAATGAATAAAAGAATGATGGTCAAAGCTAGGAAGATAGAATAATTTAAATGGACAAATATATATACTTGCGATGATAGGTAGCAGCAGCTTCTCTCTCTCTCTCAATTTCTTTCTTCCTCATGAAGTATAAATATTGATATTGATATCGACGTCTTTAAAGTTAGCTGACGTTTGCCGTTGAAAATGTCGAGCGCGAGCTATAATACATAGTTACATACGTGCCGCTGGCAGGAACACAAGATTCCATACGTTTTCCAAGCCATATGCTGGTTCCTACCCCTAGCTGTACGTCACTCACCCTAGCTTTTATTTACCTTTTAGTTCCTACCCCCAAGCTTTTTTTTTTCTCGTTTAAGGAAGAGGCTGAGAGCCTGTGAACAAAAGGGTCAAAGGCCAGTTGTTTTTTCCTCCAAAGTGCAGTAGCAGCAGCTTTTTTTTTAGTATCGGAATCGGAAGAGTACATTCTCCACCGGCCGGCTGTTGACTGTTCTCTTTCTCTTGCCGTCCATGAATTGGCTGCATGCACTTGCAGTACATGGTGTTCGCCTGCTCCGACTCCCGCGTGTGCCCGTCGGTGACCCTGGGCCTGCACCCCGGCGAGGCCTTCGCCGTCCGCAACATCGCCAGCATGGTGCCACCCTACGACAAGGTAATAAAGCATGCACACGCACGCCTCCTGCATGGGCTGGTGCCATCGATGCGACTCACACGTACGCACGCCTCCTGCAGACCAAGTACGCCGGCGTCGGATCCGCCATCGAGTACGCCGTGTGCGCCCTCAAGGTGGAGGTCATCGTGGTTATCGGCCACAGCCGCTGCGGCGGGATCAAGGCGCTCCTCTCCCTCGAGGACGGCGCGCCCGACAAGTTGTAAGCACCAGTACTCTACCAGATGAACGAACGATTCAGACACTGATCACAGACAGCACTGGCGTTAAAGCTAGCTGTTTCTTCTTTTGCATCACCTTTTTGTTGCTGCCGTTGTTGACGAGAGCCTGCGTGTGTTGGCTGTTGTTTGTTTGATTGCCTTGTCCTGCAGCCACTTCGTGGAGGAATGGGTCAGGATCGGCGGCCCGGCCAAGACTAAGGTGCAGGCCGACCACGCCTCGGTGCCTTTCGAAGACCAATGCTCCATCCTGGAGAAGGTACGGTACACCGTACACACTACACACGATTTCTCTTTGACCACATTGTACACGCTTATTGGCGTATGCTGTGTTGGATCTCTGAATACCACATGCATTTCGATCTCTGAATATACACTTTAATCTTGTTGCAGGAGGCCGTCAACGTGTCCCTTGAGAACCTCAAGACCTACCCGTTCGTCAAGGAAGGGCTGGAGAAAGGGACCCTCAAGCTGGTCGGCGGCCACTACGACTTCGTCAATGGAAAGTTCGAGACATGGGACCCCTAAGCGCCCAAACAGCCGCAGCTTCATATAACTCCAACAAGGCTACACCATACATACAAACGCTCCCGAACTTATTTGCCGCGTGGAGTACTTGTTTACCGCTATACCTATACACATACTATACCGGAATTGACCGATGAGAGAACTATACTGTAATAAGCAGTACCTGCGTGCTTTGACTTCTAACGCGGAGTTTTTTTTTTAATGATATGATGCATAATTTGATCAACTTGTGGTCAGAAGACATCAGTTATATTTTACCATCTCTTGCTGTTCTTTGTCTTTGTCTCTCTCTCTCTCTCAAATGCTGACTCGTACCCTCAAAGAAAAGAATGGCTATGGCGTGCTATGTTTTTCCCCTTGTTTTGGCGGATAGCGTGCTATGTTTTTTATTTAAATTTTTAAGGAAAAGTCATCTCCATCGGTAAAAAGTGGGCACTTGGCATGAACTCCCAGAGTTTATCTTGTTGGCATGATTTGATCTTGGACTGCAGGCCCTATGATGCAGGCCTGCTAACGTCTCTTACCGTTAGATATTTGTTTAGAGATCACTGAAAATGACTTCTTTTTTATAATGGAAGACATTATTAAAACCTCCGAGGACAATACATCGCGTTTATGAAGAGTAGAGTTCTTTGGCTTCTGCCTAGCAAGAAGCATACAACAAATAAAACAAATAAAAACACACACTTTAATAGGCCCTTGTTTAGACTACCCGCAGTGGATACTCTAAAATGATACTCTAAAGCTTTAGAGTATGAATATAGAGTAAAACTGCTGCACTGGATACTCTAAAACGATACTCTATCCTTTCTCTCACTCTATATTTAGAGTAGTATTGTGCTTACTCTATACTCTGTAGTGGCGGACTCCGCTAGCTAAACAAAGAAAAAAATGTTATAACTCACAAACCAAAAATCCAAATTAAATTTCGATTGCACCATTAAATTCGTCTCAATAAATACTTCAAAACTAGATCACACATGAATATATTTAGATAAAGTGACAAGTCGGTCCCACAGTGAATAGAGTGGATAGAGGATGATATAGAGGATGAATGGGTGCGGGAGAATTGAGTATAGAGGAGAGAAACTTGCTGACTAGGACGTATAGAGGATGATATAGAGGATGGATGAGTGCGGGTAGTCTTAGTTCCCCCAATTCCCCTCAAATTCTACTATGCAAAAAGAAGATTCTCCGTCACATCAAAATGTCGGCAAATGCATGGAGTACTAAATGTTGATGAAATTAAAAACTAATTGCACAGTTTTGTTGTACTTTGCGAGACGAACATTTTAAGCCTAGTTAGTCAAAATTTGGATAATTTTTACCAAATACAAACGAAATGCTACAGGAATTCTGATACAGTGTTTTTCTTCTCAATTCCGTGAACTATACGAGGCCTAGCTATTAATTCGTAGACTAGGTCACCACTCCTGTGCCTAGGAAAAGAAGTTTGTGGTGACACCTGCACCAATTGTCAGGGACCATGACCAAAACGGAAAACTGCAAAGGTAACCGTAAAGAAATAGTTTTTTCCTTGGATTAAGTCCATTTTTAGCCCCTCAACTTTTGTCTTTCACTAACTGTAACCCCCCACTGCAAAATCGTCTAACTTTGGCACCTCAAATATCAAAACCATTTAATTTTGACCCCGGAGCCATGTCAAAACCACTCAAAACTGCCACAGGGATCAAAATTGAACGATTTTGATAGTTGA
This sequence comes from Saccharum hybrid cultivar R570, assembly GCA_038087645.1. Classification (NCBI taxonomy): domain Eukaryota; kingdom Viridiplantae; phylum Streptophyta; class Magnoliopsida; order Poales; family Poaceae; genus Saccharum; species Saccharum hybrid cultivar. The sequence goes on from JAQSUU010000100.1 coordinate 3,986,657, forward strand.
TGTGCTAAACATAGACAGAGGCAATAGTTGAGGGGCCAAAAAATAGACTTAATCTAATACTTTGATTTTTTAGATATTTATAAAAATCTATTATGAAATTTATTTATTGATAAATTTAGTTATTGATGATGACCACCTCATTTCTCAAAACAAATACACCTTTAGTCCCTGCTCGTTCACTAGGGATCTAGACCTTCTCTCAAAATGGGCCTTCTATGGCCCACTAAACCATTTGTCCATGGGCCACAAGGTGCGCGAGGGCATCAGATTGGTGTAGCCTCTCAGCTCCTCGTTGATTGGTAAAGTCAGTCAAGTGATTAATCGGACCATCGTGACACTAATCCTAACGGAAATGCTCTGCCTGTGCAGCGGACCAACCTTAAAAAAAAGAAAAATTCTTCACTCGGGCAGTGGTGTCCTCCTCAACTACTCCAAGCCCCTCACCGCACCGGCACACGCACCTCCAGCCAACCCCACTACCACAAGGTTGAAAGGTCCTTGTTTGGTTTTGGTAATTGAGTGACAACCTTAGGTGAACTAATTGTGTTTAATGTGAGATATACAGGGATTACTGGATTAGTCCACAGGTAATGGTGTCATGAAGGAGCTCATTGCATATGAGACATGACATGGAGTCATGTGACCAAGGTGGCAAAGATCAAGATGAGGCTTGGCTCGACAGACCGGTTGCAAGTGTGAATGGCAAGTCGAAGGCTTTGGAGCGATGGACCGTGAGGCGGTGAAGCTTGAGCAAGACTTGGCGCCGATGGACCGACGCAACGGTGAAGAGCAAGTGAGGTCAAGATCGATGGACCAAGATCACATGATGATATGAAGTGGATCATATCATTTTGCGATATGGTTGGTGCATGTGTTGCATCAACATCGGAGGAGATGGAGTGGAGTGCGCAAGGCAAAGGTATAACCTAGGGCATTTCCATTTCATCGGTCATAGGTGTGTAGAGAAGTTGATGACCGGGTTTAGGATAGATGACCGTACTATTAAGAGGGGCAAACTTGTTTGCATATTGGTCATCTAGTGCCACTTGAGCGATCTAACTTTGCATACGTGCTAGGATCGAGTGGCGAGACAAGTTGAGTGCCTAACCCCTTAGGAGAAAATATTTATGAAATGCTAACACACGTGCACATGGTGTTTTACACATGATGGTGTTGGCACATTTGTGAAGGCGGCGGTGTTTGGCACATTCAGGCATTTTCGGGGAAATGAAATGCCTATTTTTCATTGCACCGGAGGTTGAAAAAGTGGTGAAAGCACGTAAGTGTTTCATGAGCTAAAACATGTGCTTTAGTGATACACATATGAAGAGTAGCTCATAAGAAATAAGGGCGATCAAGCGGAACGAGTTTTCGACGAAGCATCACAAATAAATGAGCGATAGACGCTCGGCTTGCTGGCGACAGACGCGGGGTGCAGCGTCTAACGCCAAACCCTAGCTCGGCCTATGCGCGCGGGTGCGACAGACGCGGGGACGTGACCGCGACAGACACCGTGCATGGCACTGTTGCCGCGTCTGTCGCGTGGGCGCGTCGCGGTTCTACGCGACAGACACGTCCATCGGCCAGGCACCGAACGCGTCTGTCACTCTGGCGTGTTTACTTGGCTACTGGACCGCGTCTGATGGTGGCGAGGCGGCGTCTGTCGGTCACGACAGATGCGTCTGACGCGTAGAGCGCGAGCGCGGTGAACTCTAATGGTCGGGACACGTGGCTGCTCGGTGGTGCGACAGATGCGCCTGTAGCGTCTGTCGGCTTGGCGATAGACGCTACTATGCAGCGTCTATCGCCCCCGAAAACACCTAGTGAATTTCCAACGGTTCTATTTCATTGTGGAGCTATAAATAGATGTTGTGGCCGGCCATGGCCGGTAGCTAAGTACCCTTAGGCCTTGGTGGCTTGTGTTGGTGTGCTTGGGAGCCCTCTAACTCACTTGAGCTTGATAGTGATCATCCGATTGAGTGAGAGAGCGATTCTAGTGCGTTGCATCGTGCAGATTGCATCGAGTGGCACTAGGTGATCGAGTTGCAAGCCGGTGGTGCTTGTTACTCTTGGAGGTTGCCACCTCCTAGACGGCTTGGTGGCTTGCGACTCCGTTGAAGCACGCGTGGAGATTGTGCGTGGCTCTGGAGGAGGATTTATGAGGGGGTTGTGCTCACCCCGCGGGGATTGTGAAGAGCAACTCTAGTAAAGCTCGTGGCTTGGAGGATCCCCATCTTGAGAGTGGATATGCGGCATACGCTGAGGGTTTGACTCTTGATAGTCAATTAGCTCGTGATCCATCAAGTGGGTGTATCGCCACAACGGGGACTAGCTTAGTGGCAACCAAGTGAACCTCGGTGAAAACCCACCGTGTCAACATTGTGTACATCTTCTCGATGGTTTACTTTTGATTCACAAGCTTGTATTTATATTCATATACTTGTGCTTGTGTAGTTTCTCTTGTAACTAGTTTGCTTGTATAGTTTGCTAGTTACCTTCTTGCTTGTGTAGCATAGAAGTAGCTCTCGTTGCGTGGCTAATTTAGTTTGTGTAACCCTATTAGTCATATTGCTTAGTTTATGTAGTTAAGTAATTTTGCACTCTCTAGTTTGACATTAGTTGTCTTGCTATTGAGTATTGCTAGTGAGCATAGGTGGCTTTGTGCTTTTGCTTACTAGAATTATGTAGGAGCTCCCCGACATTACTAAAGTACTAGTGTATAGGTTTGTGTGACCTTGCTCTAGAATTGTTTAGGAGAGCTCTTGCTAAGGAAAACACCTTAGTTACATAATTAGGATCTTTGTGAGGTGCTTGTGAACTTAGATAGAGGGGTGTAGTCTTGGCTAGACCGATAGTTTTAATTCCGCATTTGTTTCGGTTTGCCGACGCGATTAATTTTAGAAAGGACTATTCACCCCCCTCTAGTCCGCCATCTCGACCCTTCAAAAGTCCCGCAGCAGGGCGCTCTCTCTTCCACGCTCCCTCCCTAGCATGAAACGCATGCTCCGACGTCTCTCCCGTGTAGTCGGCCCTTCCCACGATGCTCCTTCCCGTGAGGCACCCGACCCCTTCCCTCGCTCCTCCGCACGCCCGTGCCGCACCACCATCTAGCCCTACGCCTCCATCCACCTCGCCTGTCATGGAAGGGGAGGCCTATGCATGCGTTGTGCCCCCATCCACCTCACGTCGTCGGTAGAAAGGGGAGGCCTGCGCCACCGTAGTTCCCTACCGGGTAGGCCATGGGCGCCGATAATGCTGTGTTTTTCAAGTGTTTTCAGGTGTTTTCAGACATATTGCAAGCTTATGTTTCAAGTGTTTTAGTTGTTTCAGATGTATGTTTTAAGTGTTTTATACGGATGTTGTAAAAGTATATCAGAATGATGCACATGTTGTAATTGTTATATACGTATGTTTCAAGTGTATGTTTCAAATGTTTTATCTGTTCTAGACGAATGTTGCAAGTGTTCTATTTGTATGTTGCAAAAATAGATGTGTATATTGCATATACATGTATGTTGCAAGCATATGTTTCAAGTGTTTTAAGGTGTTTCATACGTATCTCTGCAAGTATTTTATCTGAATATTGCATATGTTTGTAATAATTTTCAAATATTTTTTCAGACACTTGTTTCAGTTGTTTCATCTATCTTCTTTTGTATGTTGTAACTGTTGCATCTGGATGTTTCAAAAGTAAATCAAGTGTTGCACATGGGATGCGCGTGAGAAACGGTCGGTGATGCGGACTACGTTCGGGGAGGCGTGGGCGACATTCCACGCTGAAAGGATCTAATAGGCCTAGAGGGGGGGGTGAATAGGCGGATCTAAAAACCTGAAACTCAAAACTCAACGCGGAAGTTAAAACACTGACCGGTACTACCGGTTGATTTGGACCGGTACTACCGGTGAGGGATCACCGGTACTACCGACGCTGACCACCGGTACTACCGGTACCCTACTGAAACTAAGAAATCAGAGATTTGCGAGTTGTGATTTTAGATCTGAGTTTTACCCCACTACCGAAGATGATGTTGATGAAGTTTATGAACTCTCCTTTCTTGTTCCTTCACCAAGAGTAGATCGAGCACCCACAACCTATGAAAGAGATATGAAAGAGGGAGAACACAAAGAACAACAACAACAAGCACGTAGGACACACGATTTAACCTGAGGTTCGGCAACCCCACAAAGGAGTTCCTACGTCCTCGTTGTTGAGGTGACCACTAAGGTCGGAGTCTATTCCACCTCCTTGCCTCCCTCAAGCAACCACAAAGGTTAGCCCAAGATTTCCACTAAGAATACAAGGGTAATACAAACTCTTCGGGGTGCCCTCACAAGTACAACAACACGGGCAACCACGAAGAACACCTAGCCGGCTAGGGTTCCAAGAACCCAAGAGTAACAAATACAAATCAAGCCAACTAGGAGGGGAACCAAGTGCTCAAGATGTGAATCGAAGCTTTCCACTCTTAAATCTCTCCTCTCTACTCAGATCTTGCAAGGGATTGGATTTGAGAGCAAAGAGGAAGAGAGAGGGTGAGTCAATGCTTGAGAGCTGTTTGTCTGAAGGTTGGTAGGAGTAAATGGCGTGAGTAACAGTTAGAAATGAAGGGGAGAGCTATTTATACTCTTATCTTCGAAGCGGTACCGGTACTACCGGTGAACCCACCGGTACTACCGATCCTAAGGGTTTCAACCGTTACAACCAACCTACTGGAGACTATTACGAGAAAATAGCCTACCGGTACTACCGGTCTTTCACCGGTACCACCGGTAGTACAGATTTTGGCGAAGACAAGTTTTGCGGGAAAAAGACTTACCGGTACTACCGGGCTTTCACCGGTACTACCGGTCAAAGGCCGGTACTACCGGTCAACCACCGATACTACCGCTAGAACAAAAACTCGCAGAACTAAGGCGCTGACACCGGCAGGATTTATGCCTACCGGTACTACCGGTGGTTCACCGGTACTACCGGTACTCCCAGGCATAAAACACTTCTCTAAGTGTCCGTGAGTGCAAAGGTGTCTCTTAAACGCTTAAACCAATACAAATTGAGCACAAGTTTTCCCTCTAGATAACCTAATTTGTATCCCTCTTGATAGTGCGGCGTTTCCTATAACTCAAGTCAAAAGATAAAATCTAATCTATCCACTTGAGACGGAACGCTTTTCAAACAATGGAATTGAGGGTGCTAACATCACCAAATGTGACCATACAAATTCTTTCATTGAACTGACACCTGCATATTCACTTAGATAGACATGTTAGTCCCTAATTTGATTGTCATTAATTATCCAAAACCCACAACAGGGGCGAATGCACTTACAAACTCCCCCTTTTTGGTAATTGATGACAACCAACTTAGGCTTACATAAGATGTAGAGAATTGAAGATTTTTGAATTTCAAACTTTACGAGAGGCTCCCCCTCAGTGTATGCATTGAACTTGAATCTCAACATTGATCATAATCAATATGTATACATAAGGGAAGCTCCCCCTAAATTTTGCAATTCGTGGGGTGCCTAAAAGTGTGTGACAAGAATTATATCGTGATGCATGAGACATGACTTATCACACAAAAACAAGAAAGGCTAAGGTAGAAAGAAAAGGACTAAAAAAACATCACAGCCAAACTAAGCCAACAAACAACATCAGAAAAAAAAACATCTAGGCAAACATAACAAATAAGCATAAGTGATTTGCCTACAATCATCCATCATCACACCAATAGTTCTTAGTCCACCATACATAGTTCACCACAGGGTTTGGAATTAAAACACGACCATTAACTACCTATTACATAGATGATAAGCCTAACACTCCCCCTTTGGCATCAAATGTCAAAAAGGGTAGGCACAGAAACAACCAAGGTAGCAAAATCTAATAAGGCTCCGAGAAGTCGCGGTCATCGTCGCTGTCGTCGCCGTCGTCGTCGTCGTCGTCGGTCGAGTAGTCAACCAACCCTGGCGATGGAGGGACCGTCTTCTTACCACGAGGATCATCGGACGGGCCAGCCTCCTCACTAGGACCAGAGACGGGAGCACCATACGACTCATTGTACTCGACAAAGGGATCCCGAAACTCACGGAGAGGACTCTCAGGAGGATCAATCTGTAGGTGCTGCTCAATACGCCTTAGGCGACGATCATCCTTCTCAGCCTTGTAACAGAAGGCCTCCCAAAGCTTCCCCAAAGCATACTTGATGACACCGCCACCACGCCGACGACGCTCCGAGGAGGAGCGAGTAGGAGCAGTAGCAGTACCACCACGGTAAGCACCGCGGGAGGAAGTACGAGTGGCCGGACCACGAGTGGGAGAAGGAGCGGAACCACCACCAACACCTCTGGGGCCCAAATGACGCACGAAGTAGGACTTGTGCACAGTATTGTGATGGAATGAACGACCCACCACTTGCTCAATGATATACATGAGATATGGAGCATATGGCATAGACTTGTGGGGATCATTTGCAGCCTGCTCAATCTTGCGCCACATAAAGTCAGTGATGGAAAAACGATCACCACCAGTTCCAAAACGGCAAAGGACCTTAGGAGCATCAAGCATGAGATGAATAGAATCTCCAATCTTAGGGTCCAAGGTAAGGCGAATGAGATTGTTGAGGACATAAAAGTACGGCTTCAAATGAGTGGTAGTGAAATCAACAGTCGCACCAGGCTTGTATACCTCAGCAGCCTCTAAGTCATCGTGAGAGACAGAGTCTGGAAAAATATCAAAAAGACTAGAAGCACCCCTGTCCACAGCAGTAAACCCAAGAAGGCGTGAAAAAGTCCGATAATCACATCTGTAATGGATGCCTTGGGTAAGCCAATGTAGTACAAGGTTCTAAGAATCAATCCACAGAGTTGCATAAAACTGACAGATAATCTCATCATTCCAATTATGCTGGAACGTCATAAGAGGAAGCAGACGACAAGCATCAAGATCAGCAACCAAACGGTGAATGTCAGGATTGTTCAAGTTATCAAGAGAGGCGCGCTGCACCCACTTGTGCTGGAAGATTGGCGGAGAAGAGCCACGCTGCCCACTCTTGAAAAGAACCTTGTAATAATAATCCGAATGCATGCGGCTCCAAAAACGAACATCCACACTAGGATTGCGGATAAACTGATAGGGATTCTCACTGCGCTGCACCTGTAAATCACCCGCTCTCTTAGAATAATCAACAGGAAGAGAGGGTTGATAACCACCTTGATTCTGAGGACCGGACATACGAGGATTTGCATTTTGATGAAATAAAAGCATCCGGTTGGCAGTGGCAAGACCAATTTGTATAGGGGATTGAGCCACAATGTTAGGGTCAATAGAGCGACCCTCAATTTGCATAGCGGCAAGCTGTGGATTCTCACCTGCCGGACGCTGCCCCTGTACTTGCTCGCTATGACGACGCGGAGGATTGGGGCGTCCCATACTCGAGAGAGGAGCAGGCACACCCTGGGACTCAACATCATCTTCATCTCCAATGCCGCCACCACCTCCACGGCCGCTAGAACGAGCGGCAGTCCTTCCACGGACAGGCCGGGAAGCACTACCACCATCACCTCCACTGGGACGAGCGGCCCTCTTGGGGTTCTTCCTTTGCATGCTTGAAGATGAAAGAAGATCGAATCACAGCAAAGGAAGAAGTTTGGGCAACTCCAAAGCACCTCCACGTGATCCCCACGACAAGGGGAAACTTCTCCTCAAAGATCGGCAAGAGTGGTGGAGGGAGGAGGGAGATCGAGTGGGGGTTGGAAGGGGCGGCGCCGTCGGTGATGGTAGGATGCGGGCACGGGGAAGACGAATGAGGGAAGAAAGATCACAACCCCTATTTATACCCAGCCGCAACTTACACTACCAGTACTACCGGTGGAGAAGCACCGGTACTACCGGTCAGGTCGACAACGGCGGACAGGCGACGCGAGAAAAAGAACTACCGGTGGTACCGATGTCTAGTCGGTACTACCGGTCATAGACCGGTACTACCGGTCACCCGGCGGTACCACCGGTGGTTCCAGTGCAGGAAGAAGTGAGTGAGAGATGGTGAACATATATGATGAACTAGAACTAACTCAAGTATGTCCAGATTTCATAGAAACAGCACAAAACTATGAACATGCTTAAGAAGTGAAAATAGATTTTGAAATCTCATCCAAATTTTTTAAAGAGTTTTCGCCTAGCTAGAATCAAACAAAATAAGTCCAAAAAATCAAGCCACGTTACGAGAATCAATGATATTTAGTTCACTCCTCAAAGCACAAAAACTTGACTCATCTAGGGGCTTTGTGAAGATATCGGCTAGTTGCTTTTCGGTGCTCACATGATGTAAAGCGATATCTCCTTTGGCTTCATGGTCTCTCAAGAAATGATGCCGGATGTCTATGTGCTTTGTACGAGAATGGTTTACGGGATTGTTAGCCAATTTAATGGCACTCTCATTGTCACACAAGAGGGGAATCTTGGTTAGCTCACAACCAAAGTCTTTCAGGGTCTGCTTCATCCAAAGTAGCTGGGCACAGCAAGCACCGGCCGCCACATACTCGGCTTCGGCAGTAGACAAGGCAACACTATTTTGCTTTTTAGAGCTCCACGACACCAAAGACCTACCAAGAAATTGGCAAGTCCCGGTAGTGCTCTTTCGATTTACCCTGCAACCGGCATAATCCGAATCAGAGTAGCCAAGTAAATCAAAAGTGGAGCCCTTAGGATACCACAAGCCAAGATTAGGAGTGAGCACTAAATATCTCAAAATTCTCTTAACAGCCACTAAGTGACATTCTTTCGGATTAGCTTGAAATCTTGCACACATGCACACACTAAGCATAATATCGGGCCTAGATGCACAAAGGTAAAGTAAGGATCCAATCATGGAACGATATACCTTTTGATCGACGGCCTTTCCATCCTTGTCGAGATCAAGATGCCCATTGGTTGGCATCGGTGTCTTGATGGGTTTTGCTTTCTCCATGTCAAACTTCTTCAACATGTCAAGAGTATACTTCGTTTGACAAATAAAGGTTCCTTCCTTGAGTTGCTTGATTTGAAAACCAAGAAAGAACTTCAACTCTCCCATCATAGACATCTCGAATCTATTCGTCATAATCCTACTAAACTCCTCACAAAAAGCCATATTAGTACTACCAAATATTATGTCATCGACATATATTTGGCAAATAAAGATATCATTATTGACTTTGCGAGTAAATAAAGTTGGATCGGCCTTGCCTATCTCAAACCCTTGTTTGAGTAGGAAGTCCTTAAGACAATCATACCAAGCTCTAGGGGCTTGCTTAAGCCCATAGAGTGCTTTGTTGAGCTTATAGACATGATCAGGATTCTTGGGATCTTCAAAACCCGGTGGTTGCTCTACATATACTACTTCGGAGAGGGGGCCGTTGAGGAATGCACTCTTCACATCCATTTGATATAGCTTGAAGTTGTGATGGACGGCATAGGCAAGTAAGATCCGTATTGACTCAAGCCTTGCCACCAGTGCATAAGTTTCCCCAAAATCCAAACCTTCAATTTGAGTGAATCCTTGAGCTACCAACCTCGCCTTGTTTCTTGTGACCACACCATGCTCATCTTGCTTGTTGCGGAAAACCCATTTGGTTCCAATCACATTTTGTTTAGGTCTTTCCACCAATGTCCAAACTTCATTACGAGTGAAGTTATTCAACTCTTCTTGCATTGTAATCATCCAATCCTCATCATCAATGGCTTCTTCAACCTTTTTAGGCTCTTTTGGAGACACAAATGAGAAGTGTTCACAAAAGCTTGCAAGCCTTGACCTTGTGACGACTCCTCTTTGAATGCTTCCCAAGATGTTATCAACGGGATGATCTCGTTGAATGGTATGATGTACTCTTGGGTGAGGCACTTGAGTTCTCCTTTGGATTGGACCTTCATCTTCATCATCCTTGTCTTGGTTGATTGAAAGGTCAAGATTAAGATCTTGTGTGAAGTTGTCTTTATTTCTATTTCGATCATCAACTTGGTTGCTATCTTCGACTTGTGGTGAATTTTGAATGACTTGAACACTTGAATCATGTCCATTTCTTGATGTAGAACCATCATCATGGACATTTATTGACTCATGATGCATATGCGGATCATGAATGGTTTGCTCTTGTTCATATTCATCATCTTCTTCAATGGGCTTTACTTCACCGGTAGCAAGCTTCTTGATCACTTGAGAGGATGGTTCTTCTTTACCTATAATGTCAACATTGACTTGCTCCTTTTGAGAGCCGTCGGTTTCATCAAATGTCACGTCAATCGCTATTTCAACTTGACCGGTTGTCTTGTTGAAAACACGATAGCCATGTTCGTTAGTACCATAACCAAGCAAGAAACCTTCATCAACCTTTGGTGCAAACTTTGAGCTTTTGGATTTCTTGTTAAGTATGAAACACTTGCATCCAAAAACTCGAAAGTAATGCACCTTAGGTTTGTTACCGGTAAGAAGCTCGTAGGCGGTCTTTTTCATGATTTTATGAAGATACAAGCGGTTGATTGCATGACATGCCGTGTTGACCGCTTCCGCCCAATACTTGTCCGGAGTCTTGTATTCATCCAACATTGCTCTTGCCGCTTCTATGAGTGTTCGGTTCTTTCTCTCCACAACACCATTTTGTTGAGGAGTATAGGGAACCGAAAACTCATGCTTGATTCCCTCTTCATTAAGGAACTCTTCAATATTGGTGTTCCTAAACTCCGTCCCGTTGTCACTTCTCACTTTCTTGATCTTCACTTCAAATTCATTTTGAGCTCTTCTTGCAAACTTCTTGAAGATTACTTGAGTATCACTTTTATCTTGCAAAAAGAATACCCAAGTGAAGCGGGAATAATCATCAACAATAACGAAACCATATTTGTTACCTCCAATGCTTATGTAAGCATTGGGACCAAATAAGTCCATGTGAAGTAGCTCAAGTGGTCTCATTGTTGATACAACATTTTTGACGGGATGCTTGGCTCCAACTTGTTTGCCCGCTTGACATGCGCCAAACCAAGGACGTCTCCTTTACCATTATCACCAAACACAATGCGTTCACTTGTACTTTGATTTGGTTGAAAGGAGGTGAACATATTCTTTTCTCCGGTCATATGATTAGTGCATCCACTATCTAGCACCCAACTTGTTCCACCGGAGGAGTATTCCTACAAAAACAAATTAAGCCTTGGTTTTAGGTACCCAAATTGAATTGGGTCCTAAGGGGTTAGTCACATAGGTCTTGGGCACCCAAACACTCCTTATGATTTGCTTCTTCTTGAGTGCACCAACATACTTCACAACAATCTTACCATCCTTGCCCCAACAACACATATAATCACTAGCATAGCTTCGTGAAATGGGTACTTGTTGCTTGGAGGTAAGCACTTGCTTCTTTTTGTTGTTGACCTTGGTCTTAACAAATGTGCTTGAAGGAGTGGCAACGTTGTTGACCTTGTTGATAAGATCGTCTAGTGCCACACCCTTGTTGAATCTCACACAAGGCACTCCATTGATCATGTTCCTTCCATTTGCTTTACCATCATACCTATTGTAGCCAAGTCCATCCTTGATGAGGGGGTGTCTTGATGACTTGTACATGGTTGTTGATTGCTTCTCCTTGCAACCATTCTTGATAACCATGTTCAATCTTTGAATCTCCTTATCTTTCTTTTCTAGCTCAACAAGGTTAGTACCACAAGCACTTATATCATGATTATAACATCTTTTACATCCTTCACTAGTTGAAGCATTAGAATCACCGGATTCCTTAGGATGGATGGAAGTGCTATTCCAAAGAGTTTCATAGCTAAGTTCAAGAGTATAATATTTATCTTTGAAGCTTGTGAGGCTTTCTTGAACCAAGCTATGTTCACTCTTTAAACTAGATAAAGAGTCATTAACCAAAGAATGTTCCTTAGTCAAACGTTCATATGAATCTTTGGCTAAGGATAATTCTTTGTTTAATTTCTCAACTTCCTCCTTTTCCTTAGAAAGGCATGCTTCAAGTTCAAGGTTCTTCTCCCTTTCCACTAGGAGCAATTCCCCTTGCGACTCGATGCATGCTTCCCGCTTTTCTAGCTTTTGGATTAGTTTTATTATTTGAGAGCCGGCCGATTTTCCGAATTTCTTTATCATGTTGTTTGCAAGTTCATCATCATTTTCATCACAACTACTACATTCATTACTAGAGTGAGTCGGAGAGTTGTGTGGTACCTTCTCTCCCTTTCCCATAAGGCAAGTAGGAGTGTAGTAGTCGTTGTCGATGAGATTCTCGAAGAGCCTAGGTGATAAAGATAAGTCGGTGAACAATGATGGTGACGAAGAATGGTTGATGATGCGCTTGGGTTGAGAGGAAGAAGTCTCTTGAATAGCAATCGTTGCTACACCCTTCTTCTTCTCCTTATCTTTGTCATTTGAATCATCACTTTCATCATTTGATTCCCATTCTTCACCAAGATGTGCTTCACCTCTCTTCTTGCCTTTATGCTTCTTGTCATCATCTTTGTTGTGCTTGTGCTTTATCTTCTCTTTTGGACAATCGGCAATGAAATGACCAATATCTCCACAACCATAACAAAATCTTTTCTTGTATGGCTTGGCTCCACTCCTCTTCCTCTCCTTCTTCTTTTTCAAGTATTTTCTATAGTTTGCAACTAATAGAGCTTCTTCCGCATCGGAATCTTCATCTTGTTCTTCATCACTTGACGGATCATGAATATCTTTCTTCTTGCCTCTACCATGAGATGCCTTGAGAGCAATATTCTTCTTTTGACTTGATGCTTCTTTTGCTTCATCTTCTAAGCACTCATGGTGTTTCAACTTGGCAAGCATTTCTTGAGGTGTCATTGTGTCATAGTTAGGTCTTTCCATGATGACCGAAGCAAGAATGTTGTTCTTTTGTCTATATACTCTACACAACTTTCTAGCCGCCGAGTTGTCATCCCAATACGTGTCACCAAGAGCTCTTATTCTATTGATCAAGGTCATGAATCTATCAAACATAGCTTGGGTAGTTTCACCTTCAATCATCCCAAAGTTCTCAATCTTGCTTTGAAGTAGTTCAATGTTTCCCTTTCTCACACTTTTATCACCTTCAAATGAAACCTTCAAGGTATCCCAAATTTGCTTTGCACTTTCCATGCCGTTTACCTTGTTGTAATCTTCTTGATTTAGGCATGATAGAATCAAGGAAGCAGCTGTAGCATTTTGTTGTATATCAAGGTAATCTTCGGTTGTCAACTCACCATCTTCTTCCAAAGCTTTAACACCCACTTTCACAATCTCCCAACATCTTGCGGCAATAAGATGCATCTTCATTCTATGAGCCCAATCGGTATATCTAACTCCATCAAATTGAGGTGGTTTACCGGGGTTGATGGTTGGCAAGTGTGTATTGGATTTGCTAAAAGAAGAGTACTCATATGGAACAGGAGTAAACCCTTTAGGTGTCTTGATTGCTTCATTCTCACCATCTCCATCACCACCACTTGCCACATCTTCAATCTTCTTACTTACGGCTTCCTTTAACTTATTCATCTCATCTTGTATCTTGTTCATTTGCTCTTTTTGTTGCTCTAGAAGCCTGTCACTGAGTTTCCCGGCAAGCAGCTCAACTAGCTTGTTCAAGGTGTCATCATCAAGGGTAGCCATGCTTTTTCCTCACGTGGTGAAGCGCTAAACACGAGGAAACCTCGCTTTGATACCAATTGAAAGGATCTAATAGGCCTAGAGGGGGGGGGTGAATAGACGGATCTAAAAACCTGAAACTCAAAACTCAACGCGGAAGTTAAAACACTGACCGGTACTACCGGTTGATTTGGACCGGTACTACCGGTGAGGGATCACCGGTACTACCGACGCTGACCACCGGTACTACCGGTACCCTACTGAAACTAAGAAATCAGAGATTTGCGAGTTGTGATTTCAGATCTGAGTTTTACCCCACTACCGAAGATGATGTTGATGAAGTTTATGAACTCTCCTTTCTTGTTCCTTCACCAAGAGTAGATCGAGCACCCACAACCTATGAAAGAGATATAAAAGAGGGAGAACACAAAGAACAACAACAACAAGCACGCAGGACACACGATTTAACCCGAGGTTCGGCAACCCCACAAAGGAGTTCCTACGTCCTCGTTGTTGAGGTGACCACTAAGGTCGGAGTCTATTTCACCTCCTTGCCTCCCTCAAGCAACCACAAAGGTTAGCCCAAGATTTCCACTAAGAATACAAGGGTAATACAAACTCTTCGGGGTGCCCTCACAAGTACAACAACACGGGCAACCACGAAGAACACCTAGCCGGCTAGGGTTCCAAGAACCCAAGAGTAACAAATACAAACCAAGCCAACTAGGAGGGGAACCAAGTGCTCAAGATGTGAATCGAAGCTTTCCACTCTTAAATCTCTCCTCTCTACTCAGATCTTGCAAGGGATTGGATTTGAGAGCAAAGAGGAAGAGAGAGGGTGAGTCAATGCTTGAGAGCTGTTTGTCTGAAGGTTGGTAGGAGTAAATGGCGTGAGTAACAGTTAGAAATGAAGGGGAGAGCTATTTATACTCTTATCTTCGAAGCGGTACCGGTACTACCGGTGAACCCACCGGTACTACCGATCCTAAGGGTTTCAACCGTTACAACCAACCTACTGGAGACTATTACGAGAAAATAGCCTACCGGTACTACCGGTCTTTCACCGGTACCACCGGTCAACGACCGGTACCACCGGTAGTACAGATTTTGGCGAAGACAAGTTTTGCGGGAAAAAGACTTACCGGTACTACCGGGCTTTCACCGGTATTACCGGTCAAAGGCCGGTACTACCGGTCAACCACCGATACTACCGCTAGAACAAAAACTCGCAGAACTAAGGCTCTGACACCGGCGGGATTTATGCCTACCGGTACTACCGGTGGTTCACCGGTACTACCGGTACTCCCAGGCATAAAACACTTCTCTAAGTGTCCGTGAGTGCAAAGGTGTCTCTTAAACGCTTAAACCAATACAAATTGAGCATAAGTTTTCCCTCTAGATAACCTAATTTGTATCCCTCTTGATAGTGCGGCGTTTCCTATAACTCAAGTCAAAAGATAAAATCTAATCTATCCACTTGAGACGGAACGCTTTTCAAACAATGGAATTGAGGGTGCTAACATCACCAAATGTGACCATACAAATTCTTTCATTGAACTGACACCTGCATATTCACTTAGATAGACATGTTAGTCCCTAATTTGATTGTCATTAATTATCCAAAACCCACAACGGGGGCGAATGCACTTACACACGCGGGCCCACTGCTGGTGTGCTCGCTCATGAGCCTGACGAGTGAGGCACTCGCTCGCTCCTTGTGCGGGTAGCGTCCGGATGCTAGCACCCGGATCGGATGTTCGAGCCCTAGCAAGTCCCTAATCCAAAGGTTTCTACCCCTTTATTTGAGACTCGACAATACTCGTTTGATGAAGGTGAAGCTATTTTATTTTAACCCGTTTAACACATACAGTGAGTCGAAGCCAATGGAGAAATTATGCCAAACGGCGGTAGGAGACGAGACCTGAACAGAACTCTAACGCTTTCAGCTTCAGTGCCTTCCCATTCAAATCGGAGGAAGCCTAAGGCTACCCGCACTCATAGATCTCTATATTCATCCTCTATACGTCCTAGTCAGCAAGATTCTCTCATCTATACTCAATTCTTCCGCACCCATCCATCCTCTATATCATCCTCTATCACTTTATCTAAATATATCCATGTGTGATCTAGTTTTGAAGGATTTATTGAGACGAATTTAATGGTGCAATCGAAATTTAATTTGGATTTTTGATTTGTGAGTTATAATATTTTTTTCCTTTGTTTAGCTAGTGAGGCCCGCCACTATAGAGTATAGAGTAAGTACTATACCATTCTAAATATAGAGTGAGAGAAAGGATAGAGTATCGTTTTAGAGTATCCAGTGCATCAGTTTTTACCCTATATTCATACTCTAAATTTTTAGAGTATCGTTTTAGAGTACACCGCGGGTAGCGTAATGTCCTGATCAATCCCCTACTGCTAACGAATAGTATCCGAGTTCAATTTCATCCCGACCAAAATCTGCAAAACCCTCTTCTCCTTCACCTTCCCTTCGGTTCGCGGACAGTCCAACAAGACAGGCAACGAGCCACGAACGCACTCCCCTCCATCGATCTCTCCCTCCTCGAGCGGCTCGCGACTGGGATCGGCGATGGGGGGCTGCTGCTGCTGCTTCATCGATCGAAAGCCTCAGCGGGAAAACCCGATGGCGATGCATCGGGAACAGTTGATCCGGCGCGGATCGAGCGCTGCCGACTACCCCTACCCAGCACCGATGGTCACGCACAGTCTCCGGTTCCTGCAATTTTTCTTGTCACCTGCCCGCATTGTGTTGTTTCAACTTTCACCCTCGTGGCTAATGGCTGCTGCCGATGTTTGCAGGGGCTGGGCGCTGCAGAGAGATTGAAGACTGGGTTCCGGACGTTTAAAAAGAACGTCTACGAGTGAGTTTGCTCTTTTGGTCAAGGAATTTTGCACCTGAATTTGAGTTTGTTCCTGATTCAGTTCGTTCTTCTGATTTGGCCTTTGTTGCAGTCAGAACCCAATGTTGTTCGGCCAGCTCAAGTCTGCCCAGTCGCCGAAGGTATTTTCCATCCATTGATGCCTGGGGGAAAAAAAACCCTCTGTTCGTTCAACTGTATTCAGGATGTGTTCATTCATCGATGTGTGCAACTGTTAAGCATAACTACACACCGATAGTTCAGCCAAATAGAACATTCTCAAATAAAATAAAAACTGAACAAAATGTCTGGTTATTCTGTTGCTGCTTCTACTTTCTCTTGTCCTAGAAAGTTATATACGAGAAGTCTGATTATTTGCAACTTATTTATAAGTTTGAATAACAAATTTACTAATCGAAATTCTGGTCTCATAGTTTTGGAAACCTTAGGATACTAAATGAAATCCCACAAACAAGAATTAACCTGCAGTTCTTCAGTTCAGAAGTACGAAGTAGGTCTTTAAAACAAAAGGTACTTGTAGCTTCAGTTTTGCAGCAGTTTGTGTTGGACCATAGACAGAATTAGCTTCTTCTCCTCATGATACTAAATGAGTAGACTTGTTGGCCGCACAGGGTCAAATGTTAAACATGGCAATCTGTGTGTTGCTAACATACAAGAATAAGCTGATGATAACTTCAAAATGCAATTACACTTACACCCATCCAAAACTGGTTATATATATAACATAAAAACTGAATTATGCCCACCTTGCCGCTTCACCCTGCATACAAATTCTTGATGGGGCAACAAACCTTGCTGTCTGGAGGGTCGCTTTTGTGGTTGGAGCATTTTTCCAAAGGTGGAACTCCAACAATAATAAATACACAAGAGAATTGTGCATGTGGTGGTGTCTGATACTCTGATTGCCTGTTAAACAGATGAGGCAAATGAGTCTTTTCACCCCGTCATGCATATTTACATATTGTCTGTTTGGCAATTGGTCTTGTCCTCTGGGTTGTAGTTTAATTTACACTTCATATGATTTCATACATTCTGAGAGTTTCTGTAACTTAGTATCTGGAGATGATCAGTTTGGTCAACTGGAGATAAGCAAGTAACCTACCTGCTGCGTCAGGTGGGACTTGGAACCTGGAGCTCCACCAAAATAATTAATGCCTCCTACCGAGTTGTAGTGTTTATGGTCTGATTGGTCTCTGTAATATGTTCATTCACATCATCATTCATTTAATGGGAAGGACTGAAGGAGACACATAAAGGATACATGAACACACTCATCTTCTGGATATTAGGCAGGAGTGGATGTGAATCATTCAATGTCTATTAACTTCCTTGCTGTGTTGCGAAGGTCCCCAATAAATCTATAGTCAAAACCATTCCATTTGGAAATCTTTGATCTCTATAAGGTCCGTGTTCTAAGGAGTCACCCTTTTTTTCTCCTCTCTGATTTGATGGTTATTCTGTTATTTCTTGCAGTACATGGTGTTTGCATGCTCTGACTCGCGTGTTTGTCCATCAGTGACCCTTGACCTAAAGCCAGGAGAAGCCTTTACTGTCCGTAATATTGCTAGCCTGGTCCCAGCCTACAAGCAGGTTCATGCTTATGGAGATTATTTTTCATATTTTATTTTCAAGAGAAGTAATAATTCTGGCTAGTGCTTTTGGAGGTACAATTAACTAACCTGGACATTCATGTATGACCACAGAATGTGCACTGCAATATCGGTTCAGCCATCGAGTATGCTGTGACCATCCTCAAGGTGAGCTTCTCCCTGTTGTTTTTAGAATGCCTAACCCTAAAACATCCATCTTGCATTCATGTGTTTTGGTTCATTTGTCAATGAATGTGACATAGTCTTGTAAGAAAAAAAAGACTAAAAACACAGTGCCACCAGACTACTTGTGCTACAGGATGCTGTTGCACTCCTCCCTAATTGTTAGCATGATTTGGGAAGTTTTTTTTTTTGTCATGTGTCATTTATCTAATACTTTATGAATAAGCCTAAATTTATAGTTTGCTGTTTAGAATCACTGTGGTAACTATACCTCCATTAGCGATATCAAAACCACTGAAATTTGTGCAGAGGAATAAAATATTCCTACAATGGAATGATACTGGCAGTTATACTGTATATCTATACTTTTATTAATAAAGAGGCAAAATTTCAGGCTCTTTTTTTTCGTCCAGCCCATTCTAATCTGGCATAATTGTACGACCACTCGCTCACTTTCGGCCCAGTTGCGGCCCATTGGCTCGCATGGAGTACTCACGATCGTCTGCTCCCCACGACCCCGTCGCTCCCGTCCCGTCGTTCCTCTCCGCTCCCCGTCGCTCCCGTCCAAAAAAAAGAGATCGTTCGTCTCGTGACCCACCAACGCCGTCGCGGAGCGCCGCCCTCTTCTTCCGTTCCTTTCCTCAACCGATCGAGATCGCCTAGCTCAGCTCCTGTTCGGGTGGCGCCGGGAGAGGTGCGGAGCGGCGGCGGGCGTGGGGCAAGTGGGTGTCGGAGATCTTGGTGCCCGGCATGCGAGGCGCCTGTGGCTGGGTCTGTCACGCACGACTCTGCCGCCTGCCTCCTCCGCGGCCGTGCGACGCGTCGCGTCCGACGCCGGCAGGGACGCCAACGCGCAGCGCCGCTGCCCGCCCAGTCCGCCTCCTTATCTGCCATTGGCGGCGCCACGCAAAGCAGCGGAGGCGCAAAGAGCACAAGACGTGGTTTTATTTGAGCGAGTCTGATAGGAACCGAGGTTCCTCCTCTGACCGAGCGCAGGTTGTAGCGGTGGGTGATCGGGGGTCGAGGCTTAAACCGCGATGGACCACGGCCGGGCGCCGTGATCTCGCGGAGGGAGAGTGTGGCGGCACTACAGTGCCGTGGTACTGTTCACGGAAGAGAGAAGGCGGCTAGGGTTTCTCCCGGCTCCCTGAGGAAGCCGGAAACAATAATTGTTTCTGCTTAATTCCCTCAATAGAGTTTACAGATATTTATATGTCTCTGAATAATAATAGAAAATAACTCTAATATTATGTAAAATATGATAAATATGGGCCTTAAGCCCCCTAACCCGCCGCATCCTCTAGCCACTGTTGGGCCTTCGCCTGGAGTACTGGATGCCGGTCATAACATCTCTCCCCGCCTTCTCAAACAGCTCGTCCTCGAGCTGGAAGTCGGGGTAGAAGGTGCGGAACTCGTCAACGGACTCCCATGTCGCATCCTCTTCTGGAAAACCATGCCACTGGATCAGCACCTGCCAGGTGTCACGGCGTCGCTGGACACGTAACGCCTTGGCCGGGGCAGGAGTGTAACGGCCGTCAAAGGTCGGCGCCAGGCTGGCCGGCGTTGCTGGAGCGTCACCGTGGTGGCGCTTGAGCAATCCCACGTGGAAGACATCATGAAGACGGGCACCTTCGGGCAGCTGTAGACGATACGCCACTGCTCCAAGACGCTCCAAGACGCGGAACGGCCCAGCATAGCGAGGACCGAGTTTGCCCTTGGCCCCTCGAGAGAGTGCATGGGCTGTGCGGTTGAGCAGCCGCAGCCACACCCAGTCGCCCACCTGGAACTCGACGTCGCGGTGGCCGGCATCATAATATTTTTTGGACAGCTGCTGAGCCTGCAAAAGACGTTGGCGCACCTCGGCGAGGATCTCATCACGGGACTGAAGAAGCGCATCTGCAGCCTCGGTCCGAGCTGTACCCGACGAATAAGGCAGCAGCGGCGGAGGAGGGCGACCGTAGACGACCTCAAACGGTGTGGCGCGAAGAGCCGTGTGGAAGGAGGTGTTGTAGCAGTACTCCGCCCACGACAACCAATCCACCCACGCGCGGGGGCGATCCCCCGTCACACAACGGAGGTACATGGCGATGACCTTGTTCACCACTTCGGACTGGCCATCCGTTTGCGGATGGAAAGCTGTGCTCATGCGCAACTGGACGCCCGCCATCTTGAAGATGTCTCGCCAAACGTGCCCGGTGAACACGGGGTCCCGGTCGCTGACAATGGACAGCGGAAACCCGTGAAGGCGAACGATGCCGTCGAAGAAGGCACGAGCGACGGACGTAGCAGTGTAGGGGTGGCCGAGCGCGATGAAGTGGGCGTACTTGGAGAAGCGATCCACCACCGTGAGGATGACCGACTTGCCCGCAACCTTGGGCAAGCCCTCGATGAAGTCCAGCGAAATATCCGCCCACACTTGGGTGGGGACGTCTAGGGGCTGCAGCAAGCCCGCGAGCTGAACCGTCTCCGTCTTATTGCGTTGGCATGTGGTTCAAGAACGCACCAGGTCCTGCACCAACACACGATCACGAGGGATGTAGAAATCTGCACGGAGTCGATGTAGCGTCTTCTGGGTGCCCTCATGGCCAACTGAGTGAGCCAAGAGGAGCACTTGCTGGCGCAAGTCCCCTTGGTCCGGCACGTAGACGCGGGAGCCACGGATCAGAAGGCCGTCAGCCAGGCGCCATGGGGCCGCCAGCTCCCCCGCCTGGAGCTGCGCCAGCAGGTGCTGGGCGTCAGGCGCGGCTGCTGTTGCCCGCCGGATGGCGTCCAGAAGCTCGAAGGATGGTCCCGACACAGGGAGGGCTGCTGCAACCGCGGCCACCAAGACGGCTGCCCCCCCATCTGCCAAGTCT
The DNA here is from genome assembly GCA_038087645.1 of Saccharum hybrid cultivar R570. Classification (NCBI taxonomy): domain Eukaryota; kingdom Viridiplantae; phylum Streptophyta; class Magnoliopsida; order Poales; family Poaceae; genus Saccharum; species Saccharum hybrid cultivar. Next base: position 4,007,805 of record JAQSUU010000100.1, read on the forward strand.
CGGCGAGAGAGAGCGTCTGCCATGATGTTCAAGCGGCCCGGCCGGTACTCGACCGAGAAGTCGAAACCAAATAGTTTGCTGATCCATTGATGCTGCGGAACTGTAGACAATCGTTGGTCAAGCAAAAATTTCAAGTTGTAATGATCAGTGCGAACCAAAAAGTGGCGCCCCCACAAATATGGGCGCCAATGACGAACGGCCTGAACCAAGCCGATCAACTCCCGCTCGTAGGCCGCCAGGTTGATGTGACGGGCCGCGAAGGGACGGCTGAAGTAGGCGAGGGGCCCGACGCCCTGGTGGAGGACGGCGCCGAACCCTGCGCCCGACGCGCCACGAAGGGCTTAGTAAAGTCTGGCATCTGGAGAACAGGTCCTGTGGTCAAAGCGCGCTTGAGCGCCTCGAATGCCCCCGAAGCATCGTCGTCCCACACAAACGCGTCTCGCCGCAAGTGGCGCGTGAGTGGGGCTGCGATGATGCCGAAGTCCTGAATGAATTTCTGGTAGTAGCCCGCGAGGCCGAGGAAACCACGCAGGCCACGGGCAGAGCGCGGCAGGGGCCACGCAGCCACGGCGGCGACCTTGTCAGCGTCCATGGCGACGCTGCCCTCGGAGATCACGTGGCCCAGGTAGGCCACCGACGATGCGCCAAACGAGCACTTGGATCGTTTCAAGTGAAGGTGGTGTACCCGAAGCGCGTGGAGGACGATGTTGACATGCTGCAAGTGCTCGGCCCATGATGGACTATAAATTAATATATCATCAAAAAATACCAGCACAAACCGCCGCAGGTAAGGCCGAAGGACGTCATTCATCAGCGCCTGGAAGGTTGTCGGGGCATTGGAGAGCCCAAATGGCATCACCAGAAACTCGAAGTGGCCCTGATGGGTGCGGAAAGCCGTCTTGTCGATGTCCTCCGGGTGCATGCGCACCTGATGATAGCCGGAACGAAGGTCAAGCTTGGTGAAGAAACGACCCCCATGGAGCTCATCCAGCAACTCGTCAACCACCGGAATTGGGAATTTGTCCTTGGAGGTCTTGGCGTTGAGGGAGCGGTAGTCGATGCAGAAGCGCCATGACTTGTCCGCCTTGCGCACCAGCAGGACGGGCGCGGAGAACGGCGAAGTGCTCGGCCGAATGATCCCTTGGGCAAGCATCGCTGCACATTGGCGCTCGAGCTCGTCCTTCTGCAGCTGCGGGTATCGGTACGGCCGCACCGCCACTGGGGCCGTCCCGGGCAGCAGGTGGATGCGGTGGTCGTAGGGGCGCGCCGGAGGGAGCCCAGTAGGCTCGTCGAAGATGTCACCGTGCTGCGCCAACAGGCGATCCAGGAGAGGTAGCCGCGGGTCAGTCGTGACCGCGGTCACTGGCTGCTGTGGGGAGGGCGTCTGAGGGCCGGGCACGCCCTGCCAGGTGACGCGGCGGCCCTCCCTCCAGAATGCCATGGTAAGGGCGTCGCAGTCCCACAACACGGGGCCCAATGTGCGAATGAAGTCAAAGCCGATGATGAAGTCGAAGGCGCCCAGGCTGAGGCCAACACACATGATGGTGAAGTCCTCGTCGCCGATGCGGACGGGCACGTTCCGAGCAATGCCCTCACACGCCACGTGCTCCCCATTGGCGACCGTGACACGGAGGTGGTCACCCCCAGCTGGAGACAAGCCCAAACGGCGCAACATAGCCCCTTGGACAAAGTTATGAGTGGAGCCGGTGTCGAGGAGGGCGAGGAAACTCATCTTTGACGGTGACGGGGAGCAGCATGGCATTGGGCGGTCAGATTCCTGCAACAGCATGGAGAGAAACGACAAGGGCGTTAGCAGCGTTTGCTGCATCACCGGCCACACCTTGGCCGGCCGGCTCATCTGGAAAGGCGGCTGCATCGGCTTCTGCAGCAGGCACCTCCCCGGCTGCCTCGTCGACGAAGTCCGTAGACTCGAGGTAAAACAGCCGGGGGGCACACATGGCCCCGGACATAGGGCTCGTTGCAGTTGAAGCACAGCCCTTGACGGCGGCGTGAGGCGACGGAACTGACGCACGGGAGGGGCGCCCTGCCCGCCCGCGGGGCCAGCGCCCGGCTGAGCTGGAGCCCCCGCTGCTGGTGGCGGGGCAGGCCGGGACGAGGTGGAGGCCGAGCACCCCGCGGGGGTGGCGCCGTGGGCATGGCTGTCGCGCGATGCTCGAAAGCCCGTGCCAAGTACATGGCCGTCTGGATGTCCTGGGGATCGCGCATCTCCACATCCACCCGAATGTACTCGGGAAGGCCCCCGACGAAGAGATCGGCCTTCTGTTTGGCCGAGACGCCACGTGCATGGCAGGACACCGCCTGAAAGCGGTCGGCGAACTCCTGGACCGTAGATTGGAACGGCAAGCGCCCCAACTCCGCCAGCCGAGTACCGCGAACTGGCGGTCCGAAGCGTTGGCGGTACAGCTCGACGAAGCGCTCCCAAGAAGGCATGCCCTCATCCTGCTCGAGGGCGTAGTACCAGGTTTGCGCCAGGCCCCGGAGGTGGTACGACGCAATCCACGTTCTGTCGGAGGCCGGCCATCGTTGGCCCCGGAAGAATTGCTCGCAGTGGTTGAGCCAATTGAGGGGGTCTTACGAGCCGTCGTACGTTGCGAACTCGAGGCGATGCGTCTTGGGCGGCAAGCGGTCGAGACCGCCCCCCATGGCCTGCTGAGGGCGCTCGTAGGGACCCTCCTGGTCAGCCCCAGGTGGCACGGCCGTGTAGGCCGCCATAGAGTCGCTTGTGTCGTGGAACAGCGGCCCGTCCACGCCGCCGTACAGGGTCCCTGCTGCATAGGGTCCCCCATGGGCGACCGTCGATGGAACCTGAGGGATGGTGGACCGAGGCGGTGCCGAGGAGTATAGCGGCGCGGTCATGGAGTGGTGCGCCGCCGAGGATCCAAGGGCCCAAGCCGGAATCGGCGACGGCGAGTGCGGAAATTGCAGCATATGGATCGGGACCTGGGACACCGACAGCTGAACGGAAGTCGACGGCGACGGCATGGAGTCCGTAGGCATCCCGTAGGGGTAAGTGATTTGCGGCACCGAGACGGATGAGGGCAACGGCAGTGGCGGATGAGGAGGATGTGACGGCTGTGGTGGTGGAACCACGTACTGGCCGCTCAGAAACGCCTTCATCATGTCCTGCAGTTCCTTCACGCCATGGCTGAGATTGACGATGGAGGTCGTCACCTCCTCGGGCGTTAACACCCACCGCGGCGCGACGGTGGTCGGCAAGGATTGGGAGGGCGGCACCACCAGAACGCCTGCCGTAGCAGGGGGCGCGGTGGAGGCGGTCGGCACCGGCGGCATCGCCGGCGATGGCGCGGCGGAGGAGACAGCGGGGGTGTCCATGATCGACAAGGTCTCTGGTACCAAGCTGATAGGAACCGAGGTTCCTCCTCTGACCGAGCGCAGGTTGTAGCGGTGGGTGATCGGGGGTCGAGGCTTAAACCGCGATGGACCACGGCGGGGCGCCGTGATCTCGCGGAGGGAGAGTGTGGCGGCACTACAGTACCGGCGCTACAGTGCCGTGGTACTGTTCACAGAAGAGAGAAGGCGGCTAGGGTTTCTCCCGGCTCCCTGAGGAAGCCAGAAACAATAATTGTTTCTGCTTAATTCCCTCAATAGAGTTTACAGATATTTATATGTCTCTGAATAATAATAGAAAATAACTCTAATATTATGTAAAATATGATAAATATGGGCCTTAAGCCCCCTAACCCGCCGCATCCTCTAGCCACTGTTGGGCCTTCGCCTGGAGTACTGGATGCCGGTCATAACAGAGTCAGAATCGGAATTTGATTGTAATCGAATCGAACGAAGACTCCAGATGAACAAGAACCAAATCGTCTGGTCTTGCCATACACATGATCAAGAAGGTTAGTTTCCTTACTGATTATTCTTATGATGAGTATTATTAGTGGGATTTTTGAAGATTAGTTTTTCATATGTGCCTTTTTTAGATGATTCATATGCGTGCCTTTTTTTAGAGCCAATATGCGATTCGGGATCTGATTCATTGTAATATATGTGAAAAAAAAAATTTTTTGGTCTGCTTATCAATGCAAACATATTATTAGATATTTATTTACAGCAACAAAAGCAATGTCCCATGGTGAACTCAGTTATCAGACCTATGATTTTTGTGTTAGTGTTACTTTGATCATAATCGGGCTACCACCTCTGCGCAGGCCTTTTCTACGAGTGCAATCAATTTCAACTTATGCTGTATCATTTTCGACAAAAAAAATTCTACGATCCTTTTATTGCATTGAATTTTTGATGTTGATCATGTTACATTGTTGATTGCACTGATGGATGTTGTTCATCAGCCTCAAACCTACAACTGAATCAGGCTTTCCTTTTCAACGCAAGTTGCTTGTTAATTACCGGTGATCATGTCATCTTTAGTTGGGTTTTTGGTTGGAAATTTGGTACTTTATTGCTCATGTTGTCTGGTCATTTTCTTTATCGGTAACTTAGCGTACCTTGTTCTGTTACCAATCTCAGCTGGTGTATATACATATAGTATCTAATCTAACTGAGTCCATTTCATCTGCAGTGTTCTATTGTTGTTGTAGGGACCTTCGTTCTTTACACATAACTGATGCATAAAGGCAGGGCTCATGAGCGCAGCAAGAAGTAGCCTTCAAGCAGCCCTCTCGAGGTCACAAATGAATCAAACGACACTTCAGAATTAAATAAATAGTCTCTAAATACATTCATTTAGGCCAACCATTATGTACTAATGTTCCATTAGTAATTGAAAACAATGTAATACTATCCAGGCAAATCTAGAAAGGCATATTTAGTGGCCCCGAATTGATTCAGGTAATTAAACTATTGGTACAAGTGACAATCCTAGGACAAACACCTGCCAAAGAATTCGAGCTTAGCTACCACCTATCTTTGAGACCTATACATGATTTGGGCTAAGTTGCAAGATTTTTCCAATGAGGGGGGTGACCTGGTAATTCCGATGTTTGAGGGAGCTTCAGAGGTTCGAAAGCTGAAAGATAAAAAATGACTGCTCAGTTCCAGTGATCTGATTGAATTTAATAGATCCAGTGAATTTAGCCAGTTCCAATTCCAGTGAAAATTACGATCTAATAGTTCCAGTTCCAGTGAATTTGCCAAGCAATTATGGTGCAATTATGATCTGTACATTCTTGGCTCAGTACCTTACTATCTGCATTTTAGGAGCAGATTTGGTGGTTTGTACCTTTTCCTTGTGCCCCATTGTGAAAATTGGGTTTCAGTGAAGAGGGTTTATTATTTTTATTTTGGAAGACATTAACGATCAATTGTGCTGCTCTGAGCTTAGCAGCTGTTGCATCGTGTGCCTACAAGTTGTACAGACACTACTTATGTACAAAAGTTACAGGATATATAGACTAAAAATAAGGGGAAATGTATGTATATAGCGAATCTCTTATTGAACTAATTGTTGTCATTTGAGCAATATGACCACCTTGCAAATACTGACAGTCTGACACTAAGAACAGCTCTGGTTAGTTGTTAGCTTGGAACCAAGCATTTGTTAGTAGGAACTTGGAAGGCTCATGTCTTCCCATACGAAATGAAATTTATTAATTTGCTGGTAGCATTTGTTATGCAGGTTTCTGGTTGCAAAGCCAATGTTTGGGTGCTGAGGAGACAGAGAACGGGAAGAGTGACTATTTATGTTTGAATAGCTCTGGCCATGAGGTGGGAGATGGTTCTGGTGTTGTTCAAGACAAAGACTTCATGGAGCCCTTTGGGGTTCCTTGTATGGTAGAGATATTGCAATTCTTGTGCTCCCTCTTGAACATAGCAGAAGACTTCGATGAGGATGTGCCGCCTTTTGCTCTGGGGTTGATAAATTCGGCTATTGAGTTGTTGGCTTCGTCTATACACAGACATCAAAAACTTTGAGCATTTGTACAGGATGGATTGTTCCGCAATCTCCCTGATCCTGTCAACAGTGTGCAACATTGTTTTTACTCTCTTTTACCACCTGTGCCATGAACATAAGCTGCAAATAGAGGCTTTCTTCTCATATGTTATCCAAGATTAGCACAGAGTAGATATGGAGCAAGTTATCAGCAGCAAGAAGTTGCCGTTGAGGCTATAATTGATTTTTGCTGGCAGAAAGAGTTTATGGCTGAGATGTATGCAATTATGAAATGTGATTTAGATTGCTCAAATATTTTTGAAGAGTTAGCTAACCTTTTGTCTATTAGTGCATTTCCTGTGAACAGTCCTTTGTCAGCTTTAAATGTGCTTGCTTTGGATGGTTTGGTTGCTGTCATTCAGGCAATGGAACAGCAGACTGATAATGCACCTCAACATCATGAGTAAACAGTATCAGAAATATGTGAATATTTTCCTTTTTGGCAGTAGAAGTGTGAGAGCAGTAATGATCCTAAACAGTTGTGGACTGATGCATTCTTCGAATAGTCATGTGTTATGATAAAGCATCAGTTTAAGTTAGTGCTAGCCTCTAAAAATCTATTTCATGGATTTATTGCCCTTCCGTTGCCACACGGTTAATAGGAAATTATTATGTGTTCTATGTTTGTCCTCAAGTCCAATGTCTAATTGACTTTGGTTTCTGAGTTGAAGTAATGTAAAGTCTGCCTAAATCGATAAAATGGCATGTTACCCAGCACATCAAGTCTAATTAACTAATGGTTTTTAAAATGTCTAATTAACTAATCCCTTTATTAAAAAAGGTAAAATATAAATGGATATGGTATCATTCCTATCATTGTTTTCATAAATGTTTGATAGTGTTTTCTCCTATTGCAATGCATTTGATAGTTTTTTTTCTCCCGTAGCAACGCACGTGCATATTTGCTATTCTTTCTAATAATAAAGAGGCAAAATTTCAGACTCTTTTTCTTCGTCCATCCATTTGTTTGATCCACCTCCCCCTAACTACCGGTAGTTAAGAGAGTTTCTTCCATCTAGACTTATATAACCTTAGATAATTATGACAAATAGATCTCTCCGAGCCTCAATAAACTGAATAGGAATAGAAATCCTAATTCAAATAGAAAATAAATTAGACAATCTTATTTTACTTTCCTAATTCACCTCAACAGGAGTCCTAATCCAAATTTTTTTTATTTTTCCCTTTCTTTTATGTGACGTGTTTTAGTTGGTCATAGAGTCCTGCTTTCGATTTTTCAATTTTTGGTCTGTCTGTTTGCATTTGATTTTTCTGATTCCCGTTCGGGTTCAGGACTTCCCTTTCCTGTCCAATTTTCTAGATTTTGTTTTGTCTGATTTTTGGTTCATATGATATTATATATTACTGTTTTTCTATTCCACCAGCTTGCATTCGGTCTTTTCCTTTTATCTACTTATACTCCTAAAAAATTACTAAGCTTATCGTCTGCTGCCCCGCTAATCTTCAGAGCTTAAACGTACTCCCCTCGGCATTGTTCGGATCAAATTAGGCTTCATGTGTTGGGTCAGCACAAACGTGGGAATCATAGGCCTTGTTTTGCACACGATAACTTGCTGGGCCTTGAGGTCCGGCTCAGGTTGAAGAAGGGAAATCGTAAATCAATATATAGTTAATCAACCCCAACCACGACTACTACTTCCTGCCCAACTTTGCCAATAACGTCCGTTGGAGCTTGAATCCATCAGCTTCTCTGGACCAGAAAAAAAAAGAGACAATTCCCTGTGAGCCATTATAAAAGATGCAAATTCCCTATAAACCATTGGAAAAATTCATCTTCCTTCTCAACCATCGCTTTAATTTTTCCTACCCTTGCATGCCACTACCCTTAGTTTGGGATGGAACGACAACTAACAGAAGTGTAAAATGTCCCTTTTGCCCCTCTTACAGGTAGGCCCCACGCGTCAGCCTTCTTCCGCACTCCATGGCCGTGGAAGGCAGCTGCTGCTCGTGCGCGTGCCATGAAAGCCAGCTGGTCCCGCACGGAGGGGAAGGGAGCCCGGCCTGGCCAGCGGCTGGGCGGTGCCGGCACACGACGCGGCACGGGCCCACGCGACGGTGGCCCACGGCTGCCTGCATGGCTCCTCGAGGTGGGCACAATGAGCAGGCGGAGGTGGTCTCCGACGAGCACGGGAGAAGTTGCTGCAGGAGTGGATCGGTGCCAAGGGATGTCTGGGCGGGTTTGCGGTGTCCATGCGATGCCGGCGAGGGAGGAACGAGGGCTCGAGGTGGATCAGACAGGGAGATCGGGGCGGCGGCAGAGCTCTTGTCAATGGCGGCGTCGGTGTCGATTTGAGGCGTTGGAAGAGGAGGGCGGGCACGGGTAGGGGCGATGCGGCAGCAGGGTGCGCGCACGGTTCTTGGAGGTGGTTTTATAGAGGGAGAAGGACATCGAGGGGAGCTCGTCCACGCGGCCATGGATGGAGGGTCGCCGGAGAAGTTGCTGCCTGCACACTGCTCACGCCGCCGTAGAAATTACGGCAGCACGACTGCTCGCGCCGTGCCATGTGACGCCGCCGGCCTGACCGAGCTCCCTTCCCCTCCGTGCGCGAGCAGCAGCTGGCTTCCATGTCCATGGAGTGAGGAGGAAGAATGCGCTGGCTTCCATGGCCACAGAGTGAGGAGGAAGAAGGCAGACGTGTGGGGCCCACCTGTAAGAGGGGCAAAAGGGACATTTTACACTTCTGTTAGCTGTCGTTTCACCCCAAGATGACGGCAGTGGCTTGCAAGGGTAGGAAAAGTTGCAGCGATGGTTGAGAAGGAAGATGATTTTTTTCAATGGCTTATAGGGAATTTGCATTTTTTACGATGGCTGACAGGGAATTGTCTCAAAAAAACAAGAAGCTTCCACATCTCAACTTGGTGATGCTGCGACAACACGACATACGTAAGTAAACAATTGATTGACATGGTCTGATTTGCATGACTTGTTGTGCATAGATACAAATATGCAAAGTGATTCACGTTAAAAGATTTTTCGTAGTTTTCTTAATTAATTTCAAGACTAATCTACTCCCTTCGTGTTAATGTAAATAATTGACGATGCCTCCTAATAAAGAAGCTAATTATGGGTCAAAAGTGTGTTTACCATTCTTATGTCTCTTATATGTCTCCCTGATAAAAAAAAAATGATCTCCAATGAGGTGAAATAAATGGAAAATAATGATTCTGATGCATCATTGGAAGACAAGATTAACACTACCAATGCAGGTAAAAAAACATTCTTTTATTATATTCCATTGGTATATATGCAACGTGACTTTTTCCTTATGATTTTTGTCTCGTCCGTTTTTTTCAAACCCATTCTAATTTCTTTGTTTTTCGCCAAATCTATACATATAATCTATTTACCTATCTATAACTACCTAATAGTAAAGATCCAAGATTTCTACTATGAAATATTTCGTACAGCTTCAGACATCCACTATTTTTTCCATGTAATTTTTCTTTTTTTTTTCCAGACTATAGTTCTGTGTCTTACCCTGTGCCGCTCGGTTTTCATGTTTGTTTTTCCCCTCTGATCGTCCAACCTTGGCTTCTTTTTTCCATGTCTGTTTTTCCGTCGTTCTTTCCCATGCTCGTTCCGAACTTTTTTTGTTTTATTCTTTTTTTTCAAATATCTCCTTTTTATATATCTATATCTATACCGCTATATTTAATATTGAAATGCTATTTTTTTGGCTGGTAAATTTCTTTTGGCCTCTCGCATTAGGCTTTTCGGATCACTGAGCTCATTTTTGTTTTCGGTCCGGATTCAGCTCGACTGCTTCTTTTTTCTTGTCCGGACTCCGCTCACGTGTGCCACAAGAGTCCTTACATGATATCCTGGTGGTGTTTATGAAAAAAGAGATCAATCATTAACACGTTGGTAACTAACTTTTTGTTGACTTTAATCGGATACTACAGTCATAGTTACCATAAAGGTTTGATTGTTTTTTTTCCTCCTGTTGCAACGCACGGGCTTGTTTGCTAGTAGTCACATAAATTGCCCTATTACGAACTATAAGAGATATATTCTTCTGTCCATGGAAAACAAGTTGATGGACACCGTATTATCAGGTTGAGTGTATTGTGGTTATTGGTCACAGCTGCTGTGGTGGAATCAGGGCACTCCTCTTTGAAGGAAGATAGACCACACACCTAGTAAGTAGTCATCTTAATCTTGCTCCAAATTGTCTGTCTCCACTATGTTTGGTGATAAAGAAAACCATGCATAATTGCATGTTACAAAGAGGCGTAGAAAAACATGCATAATTGTATATATATATATATATATATTTCCCATAAATAAGTGAGCTAAAAGTTGGTTTGAGTAATAGGTACTGTACTAATATATATTATCTAAGCATCTTTGATACTCTCTTTATTCTAAGTTGTATTCTGTTCATTTGATCTCTTAGCTTCATTGAAAACTGGGTCAAGATCGGTCTGGATATCAAGAAGAAGGTGGAGAGAATACATGCCTTTCTGCCTTTTGATGAACAATGCACCAAGTTGGAAATTGTGAGTCTACTAAAATTTGTTTTCAGTGCTTCAGTTTGCTGATCTATTTCTCAATTGGTAACCAAGTTAGTGAAACCCCAGTGCTAACTACTAGTTGTTTCTCAATCGGATTACATGCTGATCTAGCTTTTTTTGAATGGTACGCAGGAGGCCGTCAATTTGTCCCTTAGAAACCTGAAGACCTACCCATTTGTCATGGATAGATTGGTCAAGGGAACACTCAAACTCATCGGTGCTCGCTACGACTTTGTTTGTGGCACCTTCCAGACTTGGAACGCCTGACAGCTGTAGTTCTGAAAATTGTGGTAAGATGTGTCTGTATATACAATGCCCAGTACGCATACAATGGTGTGTAAGTTAGACAGAAACAAATACAATGGTGGCGCTTGTACTCAGTACTCTGCAGTGTGCATTCGGTACTTGCGGGTGCACCAATTCCCTGAGACAAGTCATGCGAATTATTTTAGCTGCTGTAGAAGTGTAGATATTACAATTCGTGCTGGAGATGAAACTTGCATATGGCAGATTATGAAAAATTAAAGGATCAAAGGACGAAAGGTTCCGCGTGGAGTTTAGGAATTCGGGACGGGTGTGATTTTTAGGCTGATCTATTTCTGAGAGATTGAAATAACTTTTGTGCCTGTCCATTTTGAAGCAAAATGGTTGTATATGAGCTAATACCACCGTAGCAACTAGCAAAAGAAACTTGTGATCAATTTGCATAGACTCAATGTTGTGTTTAGCGTACCGATGGGGTGCGTGTCCAAATCCTAGTTGCTGAACTGATTGCGATTGGTGCCGATATCAGTTGGCATTTTGGTAACCAAATGTTGTTTAAATAGATTTTGCAGCTCATAATCCTGGACCTGGAGCTGCTCTCGTTGTCTCGTGGTACTTTCGTTAACTCTGCTTCTACGGGCGCAGGCTTGCTCTGGTCGCAACTCGCAATGCGAAGGTCTATGTCTAATCGGATGTTTGACACGAATAATGAGTATTAGACATAGACTAATTATAAAATTAATTGCATGGATGTAGGTTAATCTGTGAGACGAATCTATTAAGCCTAATTAGTCCATGACTTGACAATGCGATGCTACAGTAACATGTGATAATCATAGATTAATTAGGTTTAATAGATTTGTCTCGCTAATTCTCCTATGCAATTAGTTTTATAATTCTGCGTTTTTTTCGCAAAAAAAAGTTTTATAATTCTGCGTTTTTAGCGCCCAGACGTCCTGCGTGCGAGTGCGTCCGGACGCCGGCCCCCTTCGTAAATCCGCCCGTCCCCGCGTGTGGAATAGAACGGAATCCCGCCCACCCCCACGTAACGGAACCCGCCCTGTCCTCCGCTCCCCACCGCGCACTTGTCCCCAGTTCCTCCAACGCACCCTGTTCCCCACCGCGCCCCTATCCCAAAAGAGCATGAAACACTTCAAGTGCAACATTGCAAACATATGAAAAAACCATGTAGTACAACATCACAAAAATATGTAGTGCAACACTGAAAAATATGTACTGCACACATAAAAAATGTAATGCAACAACAGAAAATATATACTGCAACATCGAAAAATATATATACTGCAACATCGAAAAACATGTACTGCAACATCAAAAAAAATATGTACTGCAACATCAAAAATTATGTGATGCAACATCAAAAGTTATGTACTGTAACATCTCAAGCAGTAGTACTGCAGCATCGCAAAAACATCTGTTGCAATGACACAAAAATCTCATTGCAACATTCGAAAATCATCATTCGAAAATCATCTGTTGCAATGACCCAAAAATCTCATTACAACATTCGAAAATCATTTGTTGCAACATCCCAAAAACTCATTGCAACACGAGAGAAACATAAAAAAAAGCGTACAGAACAACCCCTGGCCCATCACCTTAAAGCTCGCCGGAGGGAGGAGAGAATAGGACCCCAGAGCTCTAGCCACCGCCGCGTCCCTTAGATCTAGAGGAGGAGGAGGAGGGCTCAGATCCAGAGGAGGAGGAGAAGCTCTCAGATTCAAAGGAGGAGGAGGGCTTAGATTCAAAGAATAACCGATCTACCTTGTCGGAGCCGCCATCGCCGTCCTCATCTCCGGTGGGGGGAGCGGGAGCTGGGTCACTGGAAGCGCGGGGTCGCATGGAGGTCACGGAAGGGCGAGGAACGGAGGGAGAGAGCACAGGCAGGCGGGTCACGCAGCGAGCTCGTGTACACGAGCGCGGCGTCCCTGTCCCGGGGACAGCCCGGAGAGTGGGGGGAGAGCGAGTGTGGGGAAAAGTGAGTGCGGGGGAGCGGGCGGAGCGGAGGGAGAGCGAGTGCGGGGGAGCGGGGTGTGGAACGGTGCGTCCGGCCGCCCAGACACCCGGTCTATATCATTATCGTTTTTAATTAGCTTATATTTAGTCCTCCTAATTAGCATCCAAACGACACGGACCAGAACACCCCTGGGCAGAACGCGTGCCACAAACCCGGCGGCATGCAGCCGAACTGTACCATATCTTATTGCCGTGTCGTGATCGTGCTGGCGTCTTCCCGAAAAAAAAAAACAAACGCTTCCAAAGTTCCAATTCCAGGATGAGAGAGCGTAGCTGACAGTGCCAAAAAAAAAAAATCGATCGGATGTGGGAGCGCCATGCCGGACCGGGCCAGAATCCCCGAGCCTCCCCAGTCCGCGGTCCGCCAGAGCGCGGCGGCCCTTGGCTCGCCTGGCGTCGGCATCGCGGCTCCCAAAGTTCCTATGCGGCAAGCGCACGGCCCAAATGGAAACTACACCAACCAGACAACACCGCCGCATATCCCGGCGTTTCCTTTCTTCGGATGGCGCGTCGGCGTCGCAGCGTTTTTTTTTCCCCAGCAGAAATCAGAATCAGAAAATATATAAACACCAGAAGACATGCGCCCGCGCGCTCTTCTCTCCTTGCCGCCCACGTCCTCCTCTCCACACCAATGCGGCCACCACCGCACCTCGCCACCTCCCCCTCGGCCGCCTTCCACGCCGGGTCGTCCCGGCGCCGGCCTCGCCACCGCGGCGGGAGCGGGATGACGATGTCCGCCTCATGCTGCCGCGTCGCGGCGCTCGTGTCGCTCCTCGCGGCGGGCGCGGCCACGGCGCTGCTCACATTCTCCCTGCCCGCTTCCCCCGGCGCATCCACCACGAGGAGAACCGACTTCGCTGGAACATTGTCAGCCGCGAACGAGACGCCGCCACCGCCACCACCACAGCCATCGCCGGACTTGTCAGTGCCTCCGGCACCCGCCACGCCGCCCCCTTCTCCGCTTTCCCCGCCGGCCGTGAGGCCGCGAAAACGAGAGGTGAGACAGGGCCCTGTTCCGTCCCGTGGTTTCCTCGCTCCCGTAGTGGCCTGAATCCGTCTGCCCGTGTCTGTCTGTGATCAGCCGTCGTACTGGAGGATGGCGCCGGAGGAGGCGCTGCGCTACGCCAAGAAAGAGATACGGAACGCCGAGCCGGTGCTCGACGACCCCGACCTGTACGCACCTCTGTTCAAGAACGTCTCCCAGTTCAAGAGGTAACCGACGGTTCCTGTGCAAGTAATGGTGGATGCATGCGTCGCTTCTTTCCTTCCTCCCATGATGGATGGAGGAGTTTCCAAGTTCTCCGTGTGCGTTTTGGCATGTTTCCCTGCATAATCTTGACGTATGCTCATTTTACTACCGAAAATGATCCCGTGCATTGACTAAACTCATCATAATTGTAGCAAATGTGATCATCATCCAGGAGCTATGAGCTGATGGAACGGATACTCAAAGTTTACATTTACCAGGACGGACGGAGGCCCATCTTCCACACGCCTCCCCTCAGCGGCATCTACGCCTCCGAGGGCTGGTTCATGAAGCTCCTCAAGGAGAGCCGCCGGCACGTCGTCGCCGACGCCACCAAGGCGCACCTCTTCTACCTGCCCTACAGCTCCCAGCAGCTGAGGCTCACGCTCTACCAGGCCGACTCCCACAACCTCAGGCCGCTGGCCACGTACCTGAGGAACTTCGTCAGAGGCCTCGCCAACAAGTACCCGTTCTGGAACCGCACCAGAGGAGCTGACCATTTCCTGGTCGCCTGCCATGATTGGGTAAGCTAGCTCGATCTTTGAGTATCGAACTATCGATCCATATAGATGCAGAAATCAATCGAGCTCAAGATCGAATGGATCGTCATGGTCCTTGCATGGTTCTTGCAGGGACCTTACACGACGACCGCGCACCGCGACCTCCGCAAGAACGCCATCAAGGCGCTGTGCAACGCCGACAGCTCGGAGGGTATCTTTATCCCCGGGAAGGACGTCTCCCTGCCCGAAACGACCATCCGGACCCCCAGGCGGCCGCTCCGGTACGTCGGCGGCCTGCCGGTCTCTCGCCGGAGCATCCTGGCCTTCTTCGCCGGCAACGTGCACGGCAGGGTACGCCCGGTGCTCCTCAAGCACTGGGGCGACGGGCAGGACGACGACATGCGGGTGTACAGCCTGCTGCCGGACCGGGTGTCACGCCGGATGAACTACATCCAGCACATGAAGAACAGCCGCTTCTGCCTCTGCCCCATGGGGTACGAGGTGAACAGCCCCCGCATCGTGGAGGCCTTCTACTACGAGTGCGTGCCCGTGATCATCGCCGACTACTTCGTGCTGCCCTTCAGCGAGGTGCTGGACTGGACCGCCTTCTCGGTGGTGGTCGCCGAGAAGGACATACCGGACCTCAAGAAGATCCTGCAGGGGATCTCGCTGCGGAGGTACGTGGCCATGCACGACTGCGTCAAGCGCCTGCAGCGGCACTTCCTGTGGCACGCCAGGCCGATCAAGTACGACCTCTTCCACATGATCCTGCACTCCATTTGGTTGAGCAGAGTGAACCAGGTTGAGCTCGAGGGCTGAAATGTAGTGTCAAGCTTGATCTTGTCTTACGGCAGCTTGCCTACTATGTTGTATAATAGAAATCAGTGAGGTTCTTCAGATGTTCGAGAATTGAGATGGTTTTGTGTCAAGATATATATCTTTAGGAATCGTAGAACTGTTCTTGGTTCAGTACATACAAGCCTCTGTAACTGCAATTACTCCCTGCATCGAAATATAGTGCCACAATTCACATGCATCCCATGTCTGCGATCACGTACGTACTACTGCGCAATGACCTCTGTAAGGACGACGCAAGACATGTTGTCCACGAGGACCAGAGAAGCTTTCAGTTATCAATTTATGAATTCGGTATAGAACCCATGTGCATGGGGGCGCTTGGTTACAATTCTAAATACGCTATTTGAGGTGGAAAATACCAGTGTCCGGACGTCCGGACATAAACAATTGATCCAGATGCTTCCGCTCCATCCGTCTCCTTTTTTAGACAAGAAGGTTTCTCCCGCTTTATTACGCATAAAGCGATCAAAATCTCTACCCGTCTCCTTCCCTTTCGGATCCAGAGACTTTCGCTCTACCCGTCCACCCTAACGCTCATCCTCTTCCGCTCCCTCCTTTATCCTGTGATGCAATAGTAAACCATAGCAATACTGGTTGCGGTTCCTATATCGCTTGCAGACACTAAGGATGGCAGCGGATCGGGTTCGGGGCAGATATCCGCGGGTTTCGGGTTTTGCGGGTTCGGGTTTGGGGATGATTTCTCACCCACGGTTTTCGGGTTTGATATCGAGTTCGGTTTCGGGTTTAGTTTTCCACCCGTGGATATCCAATGGATATCCAAAATAAATCATTTAGAATTAAAACTCATGTTTTATAATATGCTAATAATAACTTGTTTACTTAGATTATTAAATCTATTCAAAATTGACTCATAAAAATATTTATTATTTGTTGTCTCTTATTTATACATGTGAATATGTGTATATTTATCCGCGGGTTTCGGGTATCCATTCGGGGTTCGGGTATCCGCGGGTTTGTTTTAGTGATGGATTTCCACCCGAATCGGTGTTCGGTTCGGGTTCGCGTTTCGACTTCGGGTTTCGGTTTTGGGTGCACGGAGACTCCACCCGATCCGAACCCGACCCGTTGTCATCCTTAGCAGACACCACATGATTCTGCACTTCATTAAGATGTTAATCATTACTTGCAACATTCAATAACAAAGGTTTGCAACATACTGAAACCTCATGTAACATCAAAAAAACATGTTGCAACATCTCAAATCGACAGTTGCAACATGCAAAAAAATGTTGCAGCATCTTAAGTCGACTATTGTAACATGACAACATCCGAAAAAACATGTTGTAACATCTTAAATCGACAGTTGCAACATCCAAAAAAATGTTGCAACATCTTAAATCAACTACTGCAACATCCAGATAAACATGTTGCAACATCTCAAATCGACTGTTGCAACACCACGAAATCCAATTTTATGTTGAGTGCCATAAAACATGTAGCATCCAAGATTGACTGTTGCAACATATCACATACTACAACATAACCCACCATAGAGCGGAGATCCGGTTGCACTTGCCTATGAAGGAGCCTGACCACCATGGAGGAGCTTGTCGCCAGCGAGGCCACACCTCGAGCGTGTAGTTCATCGTCGAGAGACGCTCGACCATAGAGGATTTCATAGCCGAGAAACACCTCACCATAGAGGTGTCCACTTAGATCCACTTTGCCGCTATGGAGACAAGGAAGGATGGTGAGCGGGTGTAGCGGCGAGAGAAGAACAAGGACAGGCGTGAGCGAGTGGGGTGAAAGGTCCTTGTTGGTTTTGGTAATTGAGTGACAACCTAGGTGGACTAATTGTGTTTGATGTGAGATGCACAGGTGATTAGTCCACAAATACATGTGTGCGAGCAACGTAAGCCATGACGGTGAAGATGGCTCGAACTTGGTGCAAGGCTCACACATGTGATTGAAAGCATCTAGGCCCCGAGGTTTGGTTTCGGCAATTGATGACAACGCTTTATTACCATGACTAACGTGTGTTTTGCAGAAACTTTGGTAAGTTAGGTCATGAAGGTTTTAACTGCTTTGGGCACCATGGTATTCATGCCCCTTGATGGAAATCGTTTCGGTTTTCAAAAGAGTGACGTCAAGATTAAGGACGGTTAGTTCCGGATGTCGAGGTGTTGAGAGACATTTGGAATAGTCGTTAGGATCTTCGTTTTTCTCTTTTGGCCGTACTATAAAGGGGGGCATGAGCGGGTAGCTTGACCTAGGCGAGTCCTATGTTTAGGTGTGGTGCACACTTGTTAAACTTGGCGCTAGGCAGCTCTAGAATAGCTCAAAGTTCAGTTGGGAGCAACTTGGTTGAAGTTGTAACGCTTTTCGGAGAGTTTCGGGTCTTTTTCCAGTGACCGGACGCGGTCCTCGGCATGACCGGACGCGTCCGGTCAGTTCAGTTCCGCGGCTGGGGTTTCAGCTCTGAGCATCGGACGCGGTCCTCGCGAGGACCGGACGCGGTGGTCAGAAGTCAACACGTGTCACTTAAGGGAAACACCCGATCGGACGCGACCTGGGTGTGATCGGCGCGTCCGGTCATAGTCCAGTAAGGTCCTGAGACGACCGGACGCGTCCGGTCATCACCCATCGGACGCGGTCGCGCGTCCGGTGCGAGTACAGTAAGCTCCACGCACGATCGGACGCGTCCGGTCACCCCTGACCGGTGCGTCCGGTCATTTAGGTGTTTTTCAGTTTTTGACCGTTACGAGCGACCGGCGCGTCCGGTCAGTACGACCGGCGCGTCCGGTCAGCTCGAGTTTTGCTGAGTCAGCAGGTAACGGTTCGTTTCGTCTGTGGGGTGTATAAATACATCCCCACCACCTCTTTTAGAGGTCTCTTGCTCATTTGATCAGCTGATAAACACCTTTGAAGTGCAAGGTAGTGCAAGAGCACTAGTGAGGATAGAGATTTGAGAATCAAAGCTTGTGAGTTCCTCACTAGAGATTAGAGAGTAACAAGTGTGCATCCACTTTCTCATTTAGGCTCGTAGAGGTCAAGTGAGAGTTCTAGCTTGTTACTCTTGGTGATCGCCATCACCTAGACGGCTTGGTGGTGATTGGGAGTTTGGTGTTCATCCGGCGGAGCTTGTGGATGACCCAACTCATCTTGTGAGCGGTTGTGGGTGATTCACCGCGACGGAGTGTCGAAGAATCAACCCGTAGAGAGCACTTGATCCTTGCGCGGATCAAGGAGGAGCGACACCCTTGCGCGGGTGCTCCAACGAGGACTAGTGGGGAGTGGCGACTCTCCGATACCTCGGAAAAACATCGCCGTGTTCCTTGCCCCTTTACATTCAAGCATTTACTTTCTCGTATTTACTTACATTGCTTGTTTACATTCCTAGACTTGCCATGCTAGACTAGGATTGGAAACTAGGGTGCAAAACTTTGTATCGGTAGACTCACTAGGAACACAAGTAGACACTAGGGGTGAATTCCAGCTTGTAGGATTTATTCCTTGCTTTTATTTTTAGAAAAGCCCAATTCACCCCCCCTCTTGGGCATCTTGATCCTTTCAATTGGTATCAGAGCCGTGTTGCTCTACTTTTAGGCTTTACCGCCTAGAGCAAGATGTCTAATGGGGAAGGACCACCTCCCACTTTTGAGGGAGACGATTTTCCATATTGGAAAATTCGTATGGAGGCGTACCTCGAAGCCATAGATGTTGGGTGTCTTAGAGCCGCAACCGAAGGGCTTCCCCCCATAAGGGATCCCGCTAACCCAAGTGGTGACGAGGAGAAGTACGACCGGTGGAATGCAAAGGCCAAAAATGCACTCTACCGGGGCTTAGGCAAAGATATCTTCAATCGCGTGCGTAATGCAAAGAACGCTCATGAATTGTGGGAAAATCTTTGTGCTCTCCATGAGGGAACTAAGAGTGAGCGTGAGGAACGCTATCACATAGCCTTAAAGAAAATTAATTCTTTTGAGATGCTTCCCAAAGAAAGTGCTAATGACATGTACACTCGCTTGAATGTTCTTGTAGAGGACCTCAATGCTCTTGGGCTCACCAAAATGAGTCAATCGGATGTTGCAAGGAAGATCTTGAGTGTGCTTCCCGTTGAGAAGTATGGACATATTGTCACCGTGCTTCACCAAAGTGATCTTTCCACCGCAACACCAACGCAAGTTTTGGGGAAAATCAATGCTCATGAGATGTACATGCATATCACTCCGGAAGAGGGCTCATCATCTTCCAAGAAGAAAGACTTGGCCTTCAAAGCTAGTCATGACAAGAAGAAGATGAAAGGCCAAGCCATGATGGTGCAAGAAAGCTCAAGTGATAGTGATGTTGACGATGAATCACTTGCACTCATGGTGAGAAAGACCACCAAGATGTTAAAGAAGCTTAACAAGAGTGGCATCAAGTTCGATGGCAAGAAGAAGAAATTCTTCACAAGTAGCAAGAGAAAGCCAATCTCGGAGATGGATTGCTACAATTGTGGTGAACTTGGTCATCTAGCTCATCAATGCCCTAGACCACCAAAAGACAAGTACAAGAACAAAAACAAGGGCAAGAAAAATGATTCAAGTGATGAAGAAGAAGAGAAGAAGAGGAACAAGCCATACAAGAAGAAGGATGGCAAAAAGAAGGAGTTCCACAAGAAAAAGAAGGGAGGAAAGGCTTACATTGTTGGTGATTGGCTCACCGACATTGAATCATCATGTGAGTCCTCCGAAGATGAAAGCAATGATGAGAAAGAGAAGGTTGCCGCATTTGTGATGGGGCCATCATCTTCACCAACATCTTCATCACCACCTTCACCACCTCCTTCACCATCATCGTCCACTACTCACCTATGCCTTATGGCCAAGGGTGAACGAAAGGTACAAAACCATGATAGTGATGATGATGACGATAGTGATAGTGATGATGAATATGACTCACCTTCTTATGATGAACTTGTAAAATTGTTAAACAAATACACTAAAATCATAAGAAGAACTAGAAGTGAAAATGATGATCTTCAAAATGAAAATGAATCACTCTCATCAAAGCTTGAAAATATTCAAAAGACTAGTGGTGAGTTTAGAGTTCAAAATGAAGTGATATCTTCCACTCTCAAGGAACTCAAAACCTCCTATAAAGAGCTTAAAGATCAACATGATAAACTTGAGAAGAAGCATGATGAGCTCATCACTAGACACAATTCTCTAAAGGACAAATATACCACATTAAAAATTGATTATGATAGTCTTGTGGTTGCTAATGAACTTGCTCTTGAGACACATGATGCTACTAACCATGTTGTTAAGTGTGATATAGCTACATCATGTGATGACTTGATCATTGAAAGCATTGAGCGAGGTTCTAGTAGCAAAGGCAAGAGTGTGGTTGAGTCAAGCAACCATGATGATTATGCCAAGATTAAGAGTGAAAATGAGAAGCTTGCAAGTGAGAACAAGAAGCTAAAAGGTTTGATGGCTCTTGAGAAGCAACCAACAAATGAGTCACTCATTGAAGAAAACAAAAAGCTCAAGCAAGAAAAAGAGCATCTCAAGACCGGCCTAAGCAAGTTCACAAGAGGCCAACATTTGCAAAGTGAGCTCCTCATGAACACCGTAATGAAGATGGATAGAAGTGGTATTGGGTACTTGGCAAATCAAGAGAAGAAAGCAAAAGCTCAACAACAACAAAGCAAGTCAAAGCCCAAGCCAAAGAGATGTGTTGAGTGTGGTCAAGAAGGTCACTTTGCTCATGAATGCAAAACTCCACCACCACAACCCTTGCCCAAGCATGCTAGACCTTTCGCTTTCAATGCTCATTATATGCTAAGAAAAGATTCAAATGGAAAGATGAAAGTCATGTTTTTGGGTCCCCCAAACAAGAATAGGCCAAAGAAAATATGGGTTGCCAAGTCACTAGTGGATAAAGTCAAGGGCCCCTCTCAAGTTTGGGTCCCTAAACAAAAAGCTTGATCTCTTGTGTGTAGGTGAACTACAAGACCGGTGGAACTCATTGGGTTATTGATAGTGGTTGCACTCAACATATGACCGGTGATCCTCGTATGTTCACCACCATTGAAGAGAATGGTATATGTCAAGAGAAGATCACATTTGGGGATAATTCAAAGAGCAAAGTCAAGGGTATAGGCAAGATTGCAATATCACATGATCACTCACTCTCAAATGTGCTCTATGTTGCTTCATTGAGTTTCAACTTGTTGTCCGTTGGGCAACTTTGTGACCTTGGCTTCCAATGCTTGTTCACACCAAATGAAGTGGAAGTTTCAAAGATAGATGACAAGCAAGTGATATTCAAAGGCTTTAGATACAATAATCTTTATCTTGTTGACTTCACCTCCGAAGATGCAAATTTGATGACATGTTTGTTCACCAAGACCTCACTTGGTTGGCTTTGGCATAGGAGGCTTGCTCATGTTGGAATGAACACTCTCAACAAGCTTTTGAAGAAAGAACTAGTGAGAGGATTGAAGGATGTGAAGTTTGAAAAGGACAAACCTTGTAGTGCATGTCAAGCGGGCAAACAAGTTGCAAACACTCATCCAACCAAAGCTTTCATGTCAACTTCAAGGGTGTTAGAACTTCTACACATGGATTTGTTTGGGCCTACAACATACAAGAGCTTGGGTGGTAATCTCTATTGTCTTGTGATAGTGGATGACTACTCAAGGTATACATGGACTTTCTTCCTTCATGACAAATCCGAAGTGGCAAATTGCTTCAAGAAGTTTGCAAAGAGAGCTCAAAATGAATTTGAAGTCAAGATAAAGAAGATTAGAAGTGACAATGGGAAAGAATTTGACAACACCAACATTGAAGCTTATTGTGATGAAATTGGAATCAAGCATGAGGTGTCTTCAACCTACACTCCTCAACAAAATGGTGTAGTTGAGAGAAAGAACCGAACTTTGATCACCCTTGCAAGAACAATGCTAGATGAGTACAACACTCCGGAGAAGTTGTGGGCCGAGGCAATCAACACCGCATGCTATGCTTCAAATCGCCTCTTCCTACAAAAGTTTCTTGGCAAGACCCCCTATGAGTTGCTTAATGGCAAGAAGCCGGACGTTTCTTTCTTCCGGGTGTTTGGTTGCAAATGTTACATCTACAAGAAGCATCAACACCTAGGGAAGTTTCAAAGACGTTGTGATATTGGTTTTCTTGTTGGTTACTCATCAAAGTCCAAAGCATATAGAGTATTTAACCATGCCACCGGTTTGGTTGAAGAAACATATGATGTGGAATTTGATGAATCTAATGGCTCCCAAGGAGCAATTGAAAATTGTGATGATGTAGGTGATGAACCCTTGAGGGAGGCCATGAAGAACATGCCGGTGGGAGACATCAAGCCAAAAGATGATGATGACGATGTACAAATTGTTGATCCACCATCTTCATCACGTGTGCCTCAAGATGATAACAAGAATGAGAGAGTTGAAAATGAAGACACTCATGTCTCTCATGAACAATCCGAGGCACAAGCTCAAGATGTTGATGCTCCCCATCCACCTCCTCAAGTGATTGATAAAAGAAATTCACCACTACTTCAAGCACATCCACAAGATCTCATCATAGGGAGTCCTACAAAGGGAGTAATGACTCGATCCCAAAAGCTAGCTTCTTTTGTTGAACATCACTCTTTTGTCTCTTGTGTTGAACCTAAGAATGTAGAAGAAGCTCTTCAAGATCCGGATTGGGTGATTGCAATGCATGAAGAGTTGAACAACTTCACCCGAAATCAAGTATGGACACTTGAAGAGCATCCCAAAGGTGCAAGAGTCATTGGAACCAAGTGGGTGTTCCGAAACAAGCAAGATGACCAAGGCATAGTGGTGAGGAACAAGGCAAGACTAGTTGCAAAGGGGTTCTCTCAAGTTGAAGGTCTTGATTTTGGAGAAACCTTTGCACCCGTTGCAAGACTTGAAGCCATTCGTATCCTCCTTGCTTATGCATCACATCATGATATGAAACTATATCAAATGGATGTGAAAAGTGCATTTTTAAATGGCTTTATAAATGAACTAGTCTATGTTAATCAACCTCCCGGGTTTGAAGACCCTAGATATCCTAATCATGTTTATAGGTTGTCCAAGGCGTTATATGGGCTCAAGCAAGCCCCTAGAGCGTGGTATGAACGCCTTCGGGACTTCCTCATTGAGAAGGGCTTCACCATTGGGAAGGTCGACACCACACTATTCACCAAGAAGTTTAATGGGGAGATCTTCATTTGTCAAGTATATGTTGATGATATCATCTTCGGATCAACAAATGAAGATTATTGCAAAGAATTTGGTGAATTGATGTCAAAGGAATTCGAGATGTCAATGATTGGTGAGCTCACATTCTTCCTTGGCTTTCAAGTAAAGCAAATGAGAGAAGGGATTTTCATCTCTCAAGAAAAGTATACCAAGGATCTTCTCAAAAGATTCAAGATGGAAGAATGCAAACCAATCAAGACCCCAATGCCATCAAATGGACATCTCGACCTAGATGAGGGAGGTAAACCGGTTGATCAAACTCTCTACCGTTCTATGATTGGTAGCTTATTATACCTTACCGCATCTAGGCCCGACATCATGTTTAGTGTGTGCATGTGTGCTCGTTTTCAAGCATGCCCTAAAGAACCTCACCTAAGTGCCGTAAAAAGAATCCTAAGATATCTTAAGCTCACCCCAAGCATTGGTCTTTGGTATCCCAAAGGAGCTAGATTTCAACTAGTTGGCTATTCCGATTCGGACTATGCCGGTTGCAAGATTGATAGAAAAAGCACATCCGGAGGGTGCCATTTGCTTGGAAGATCTTTAGTATCTTGGTCATCTAAAAAGCAAAATAGTGTGGCTTTGTCCACCGCCGAGGCGGAATACATTGCCGCGGGGGCTTGTTGTGCACAAATCCTATATATGAAACAAACCCTCCTAGACTATGGAATTGTTCTTGAAAAGGTGCCACTTTTATGTGACAACGAAAGTGCCGTTAAAATTGCTAACAATCCGGTACAACACTCTCGCACCAAGCACATTGATATCCGCCATCACTTTCTAAGAGATCACGTTGCTAAAAATGACATATCACTAGAAGGTGTAAGAAGTGAAAATCAATTAGCGGATATCTTCACTAAACCTTTGGATGAGGCAACCTTTTGTAGGTTAAGAAGTGAGCTCAATGTGCTTGATTCTAGTAATTTTAAAAAATGAGCGTGTGTTGTCCCTTGCATTGCATTGTATAATATGCCATGTTTATTTTTATCGCATTGTTTTTAGGGCTTGGCAAACACGGTTACGATAACCCTTCCTTGGAGGAGTGAAAAAGCCTAACCGTGGATCAAACTTGACAAGCATTCTAGTTTTACCTTCTTGTATTGCATTGCATATGCATGGTTGTTGTTCTTGTCGTTTCTTTTCGGTTAAGCTTTGAGCAACCTCTGTGTTCGTCCATGGATAGAGAGAGCATTTTGACGCTCCTAAAGGTTCAAAAACTCTATTGCATGGCCATACGTTGCTCCTTGGGTGTTTATTGCCTATTTTCTTAAAAATAATACTAGCCTAAGGCAATCTATTTTAAAATTTTTGAGGGTTTGAGTGAGGTCTCTCATTTCATGTTCCAATTGGTGTTTATTTGTGTCTCTTTGATTTGGAACCTGATTGGGAGAAGTCGCGTCGAAGTTCGGAACAAAGAAGGGCGAAGAACAGTCACCGGACGCTGCACCGGACGCTGCACCGGACGCTGCACCGGACGCAGTAGTGCTTCACCACCGCGTCCGGTCTCGGCGTCCAGCAGCGCGTCCGGTCATCCAGAAGACCAACTCCAGATCTAATGATCGGACGCTGCACCGGACGCGCCTCTGTTTGACCACCGCGTCCGGTCCCGGTTACCACCACCGTGTCCGGTCATTCGCGATGTTTTCCCGAACTTCCATCGACCGGACTCAGACCGCGTCCGGTCAGTCCGCACCGGACGCGTCAGGTCACTCCAGGAGCTTACTGGAGTATGACCGGACGCTGCACCACCGCGTCCGGTCATATCGACCACCGCGTCCGGTCATCACGTGTCGCGCGGATCTAACTCCTTATAAAACCGATTCGTCCCCGACCAATCTTTTTCACCCGCACGCGCTCCCGCCGCCGCCTTGCCCTTTTCGCCGACTCGCCATCACCGCCGGCTCCTCAACTTCTTCCCGGCCGCCGGCGACCTTCTGTCGAGCACGTGCCGCCCCTTCCTCGCCTGCACGTCGCTCGCGCACTGCTCGCTGCCGCTTCCGCGCCGCCCGCTCCCGCGCCGCCCGCAGCTGCGCCGCCACCGACCGCGCCACCGCCGCGCCGCCGTCGCCCGACCGAGTCACCACCGCCGGTGAACCGCGCTCCTGCGAGCCAGCTTCGTCTCCGACATTGGTACGACTCGTGTTTGCCTCCGATCGTTTTTCTCGATCTGCCCTAACCCTAACCCTAACCCTAGGGTTCGTCGGTCGTTCGTTCGTCAACGAGTTTCGTCGCGAGTCGTCTTCTTCGCGAAGAGCTCGTCCGGTTGATTCGGGAAATCTCGCGATCTAGGTCACCTCATCTTGTCACCGTCGTCTCGTCGATCCAAGGTAGCTTCACGTCTCAATTCTCATCGTATCACATATGCTTGCTTTCTCTAGGGTTTCGTACCTTTTAGTCGTATATGTGCTTATAGTAGATCTCTCTATTCCGTCGTTGCAGCGAGTCTGTCCGTGGTTCGGGTGAGATCAGTTTGCTAAATCCGAGGCCAAGCCTGCGGATACGGATTGAGGCCAAGCCTCTTGAGTGACAGTTCATCATCTTACAGAGGTTCTCAGTCACTGTGTCAGTATGGTGCGTTGCAAGAACGCCGGTGGTGCTCCTGGTGACGGGAACGACAGTCCCCCTCGTCGGTCTGAGATTGCACGTGGGAAACGTGTCAAGGTCTTAGCCAGAAAGAAGAAGAAGACACTCTCAGAGGCAGAGATTGCTCAGGCCGTAGCAGATGCAGCAGAGCAGGCAGAGAGAGGTGGCAGGAGCAGTGGCATACGCATAGGCGAGCGTCGCTTTCATCTTGAAGGTCGACAGCTCGGCACAGAGGCCACTGAGGGCACTGAGGATACTAGAGCTGCAGAGGATATGTCAGTTGATCCACCCACAGAGACCACAGAGGCTCCAGAGGCTACAGCAGATACAGAGGAGCAGCCAGCTCAGTCTCCAGTACGTCGCCGCTCTACACGCGCCCGTACTCAGGTGTCTCCTCGGCCAGAGGGTCAGCGACGTGGAGCACGGCCTCCTCCCAGAGCTAGAGGTTCACCCCCGGTCGAGCACTTTGACTTGAGGGGTGCTACAGCACGTCAGGTGCAAGGGTTGAGGTTCGTGGAGGTCAGTCGGTGGTTTCCACCTGTGAGGGATCCCAGAGCTTCAGAAGGATTCTATACCCCTCTTCAGGAGGATTTCTACAGAGCTCTAGTTGACAGTGGTATTGCTTTCCGACCACAGAGGGTCTGTCGACTTGAGTCACTAGTCGAGGTTGTGGGAGAGCAGCTACGTCCGCACCTGTCCTTTCTGCCAGGCTTGTCAGATCTTCTTGGACGGACAGGTGCATACTGCGGCACATGGGTCAGAGAGTTTTATGCTTCACTATGGATTGATCCTGCCCATGATTTCATTCACTTTGCATTCCGAGGCCGCGATCACCGCCTATACAGCAGCAGAGTGCGGGAGATTCTTAGACTCCCAGCTTTTGACACAAAGATACATAAGCTGTGTTATGGTCAGACTCCTCCTCCGAGACGCCCTCACGGCGGGACAGTGCCACCTACCGACTTGGTTCGACCCTGCTTCCGTGAGCCTTTTGGCGAAGGGTCTCGACGCACGCCCGCCAGTTTGACTCCACTGGCCAGAGTTTTGGATGCTATTGTCAGACGCACACTTCTTCCCAGACTTGGCTACAGAGAGGGACTGACTCGGATGCAGTTATGGGTTGTTCACCACCTCCTCTCACAGACACGGTTTGATATATGGGATCTCATACTTAGTGAGATGGAGGACACCATAGCTGAGGGCTTCAAGGGTAATCGTCAGCTGCCCTACGCACACTGGATCTGCTTCCTTATCAGATCATCTATTCAGATGCCAGCAGAGATCCGAGCTGAGATATCAGATACTACCACTGCTTTTCCTGAGTATGGTATCCGTCACCTTTGGACGTCAGTTACCAGAGATCAGGCCCCAGTGCCAGGACAGCGTGTGCGACCTGAGGTACCTGAGACAGCAGCTGAGCAGGACGCCACAGTTGATGAGCTTGCAGAGGCAGAGCTTGCAGATCTTGATGCTCAGCCTGCTGACCTTCCTGAGGATGGGACATCTGACAGCACTGATGAGGACTACCAGCCCATCCTCAGGTACCGGTCTCCTCGGTCCCACGACCACGAGGCCGGTGGCTCTGGTTCAGCCTCCCGCACAGACCCAGCCATGGTGGCAATTCTTGAGAGGTTGACCCAGGCACAGGAGCAACAACAACAGCAAATACAGCGACAGGCTCAGGACACAGCTGCAGCATTTGCACAGATTCAGGCTCGTCAGGACGAGTTTCAGCGTCAGCAGCTTGAAATCCAAAGGCAGCAAGTCGAGATGCAGCGACAGCAATATGAGATTCAGCGACAGACTGCAGCTAGTCAGCAGCAATACTTGGACCTCCTGCGCCACCTAGTCACGGTTGGGGTTCCTCCGCCTACTTCTGTCCTGACTTCCACTTTACCAGCTTCTGATCCATCGAGTCAGGGACAGCCGAGTCACCAGTTCACATCTCCACAGCGGCAGGTTCCCCAGTCTTTCCAGTCCCCGAGCTTCACTCCTATTCACACGGGGTTTACACCATCAGACCAGCCTCGCCCTCACCTCCTGACAGGCACACCTTTCGGTGATTTCAGTGCTACATACAGCGAGTTGACTGGTCAGCCGACGCCCTCGCATACTACAGTTGCTACTTCTTCAGGGTTGTCAGCTTCAGAGGCAGCTATTCCTCCAGTAACAGGAACTGGTACTACAGAGACTCTACCTTCGTCAGTTGCCTCCACAGATCCTCCTGCTACTGGCTCGCTACAGGCTCAGGTCACTCAGACGGATCCTATCATTACTACTTCGACAGTACCTGTTCCTGCAGTTCAGACCCAGACAGTTACACAGCCACATGCTTCATCAGAGGGTCAGCCAGATAGCTCAGATTCCGAGGGCGATTCTCTACACTTCATAATTACTCCGCGCACCTCGGCACCCGACACGACTCCGTCTGTCCCCCCATCAGATCCTTAGATTAGTTTTTTCTTTTGGCGCTTGATGCCAAAGGGGGAGAGAGAGTAGTTTCAGGGGGAGTTTTGAGAGTTGTTTTTTTCGTTTTTTCCTGTGTGCTACATTCATGCATCATGTTTACTTTTCAGTCATTGCATTCGTGTGACATGTCATTGTGAGATAAACCTTAAGTCTTAATGTTTCATCCTGTTAGTGTTATCTCTTGTCACCGTTTTTAATTATAGCTCTAAGGTTGTGCTTCCGTGCCTTACTCCGTTAAATTATGAGCTATATCCTTTTGTGTACTAACGCTTTTTGTCTTATCTTATGAGTACACTCTTTTGGCTTGGGACACATAAGCATTTCCTTTCCCGTCTCTACTTAATTGCTTGTTGCTTATGTGTACCATGCATGTTCAAAAACCTCAACTCAAATCTTTAATATCTGAGTATTGTCATCAATCACCAAAAAGGGGGAGATTGAAAGCATCTAGGCCCCGAGGTTTGGTTTCGGCAATTGATGACAACGCTTTATTACCATGACTAACGTGTGTTTTGCAGAAACTTTGGTAAGTTAGGTCATGAAGGTTTTAACTGCTTTGGGCACCATGGTATTCATGCCCCTTGATGGAAATTGTTTCGGTTTTCAAAAGAGTGACGTCAAGATTAAGAACGGTTAGTTCCGGATGTCGAGGTGTTGAGAGACATTTGGAATAGTCGTTAGGATCTTCGTTTTTCTCTTTTGGCCGTACTATAAAGGGGGGCATGAGCGGGTAGCTTGACCTAGGCGAGTCCTATGTTTAGGTGTGGTGCACACTTGTTAAACTTGGCGCTAGGCAGCTCTAGAATAGCTCAAAGTTCAGTTGGGAGCAACTTGGTTGAAGTTGTAACGCTTTTCGGAGAGTTTCGGGTCTTTTTCCAGTGACCGGACGCGGTCCTCGGCATGACCGGACGCGTCCGGTCAGTTCAGTTCCGCGGCTGGGGTTTCAGCTCTGAGCACCGGACGCGGTCCTCGCGAGGACCGGACGCGGTGGTCAGAAGTCAACACGTGTCACTTAAGGGAAACACTCGATCGGACGCGACCTGGGTGTGATCGGCGCGTCCGGTCATAGTCCAGTAAGGTCCTGAGACGACCGGACGCGTCCGGTCATCACCCATCGGACGCGGTCGCGCGTCCGGTGCGAGTACAGTAAGCTCCATGCACGATCGGACGCGTCCGGTCACCCCTGACCGGTGCGTCCGGTCATTTAGGTGTTTTTCAGTTTTTGACCGTTACGAGCGACCGACGCGTCCGGTCAGTACGACCGGCGCGTCCGGTCAGCTCGAGTTTTGCTGAGTCAGCAGGTAACGGTTCGTTTCGTCTGTGGGGTGTATAAATACATCCCCACCACCTCTTTTAGAGGTCTCTTGCTCATTTGATCAGCTGATAAACACCTTTGAAGTGCAAGGTAGTGCAAGAGCACTAGTGAGGATAGAGATTTGAGAATCAAAGCTTGTGAGTTCCTCACTAGAGATTAGAGAGTAACAAGTGTGCATCCACTTTCTCATTTAGGCTCGTAGAGGTCAAGTGAGAGTTCTAGCTTGTTACTCTTGGTGATCGCCATCACCTAGACGGCTTGGTGGTGATTGGGAGTTTGGTGTTCATCCGGCGGAGCTTGTGGATGACCCAACTCATCTTGTGAGCGGTTGTGGGTGATTCACCGCGACGGAGTGTCGAAGAATCAACCCGTAGAGAGCACTTGATCCTTGTGCGGATCAAGGGGGAGCGACACCCTTGCGCGGGTGCTCCAACGAGGACTAGTGGGGAGTGGCGACTCTCCGATACCTCGGAAAAACATCGCCGTGTTCCTTGCCCCTTTACATTCAAGCATTTACTTTCTCGTATTTACTTACATTGCTTGTTTACATTCCTAGACTTGCCATGCTAGACTAGGATTGGAAACTAGGGTGCAAAACTTTGTATCGGTAGACTCACTAGGAACACAAGTAGACACTAGGGGTGAATTCCAGCTTGTAGGATTTATTCCTTGCTTTTATTTTTAGAAAAGCCTAATTCACCCCCCCTCTTGGGCATCTTGATCCTTTCAGTGATGATAAAGGAGCTCATTGCATATGAGACATGACATGGAGTCATGTGACCAAGGTGGAGAAGATTAAGATGAGGCTTGGCGCGATGGACCGGTTGCAAGAGTGAAGGGCAAGTCATAGACTTGGCGCCGATGGACCGAGACAACGGTGAAGAGCAAGTGAGGTCAAGATCGATGAACCAATATGGTCACGTGATAATACGAAGTGGATCATATCATTTGGTGATTAGTTGGTGCATGTGTTGCATCAACACCGAAGGAGATGGAGTGGAATACGTAAGGCAAAGGTATAACCTATAGGACATTTCATTTCACCGGTCATAGGTGTGTAGAGAAGTTTATGACCAGGTTTAGGATAGATGGCCGTACTATCAAGAGGGCAAACTTGTTTGCATATCGGTCATCTAGTGCCACTCGAGTGATCTAACTTTACATCGTTGCTAGGATCGAGTGGCGTGGCAAATTGAGTGGCTAACTCTTTTGGGAAAATGTTTATAAAAATGTTAACACACTTGCACGTGATAGTGAAACACTTGTGATGTTGGCACATTTGCAAAGAAGTCGAACCGTGAAGAAAGGAGGCAAAATCGGGTCTGGGGTGCTACCCTGGGCCCACCCCACCCCCTGTCCGGTGGCACCGTCACCCCTAGGGCGGTGCCCACTGAAACGACCTCGATTTTCCTCAAAGGGAAAATCCATAGATACGATTTATAATGTAGTAGATCACGAGAGCAATCCATCACATTATCAATTATCAGCTGATATCATAGTCATACATTGTAGAATTACAAGTTACAAGACTTTACAACACTGGTTAACACATCTATTACATTGTATTCTAGCGGAAACACACGCGTCTTCATCAGAGTCGTTGTAGCGCATCAGCAGGTGAAGGCTCCTCCTTCACGGGCAATCATCAGAGTTGGCGTAGAATTTTAGCGGCGTGGACTTCATCTTCCGAACCAAATTCGAGCGTAGGAACGAGACCACCTAATCCAAGTCCTCGTGGTCGTCATAGATTTCGTCCAACCTGTCCAAAATCTATCAGTACGATTTGTACTGGCCACTGTCTCCCACCCTATGCTTTTGTGTATGCTTTGTGGTAAGTGGAATGCAAGGGTAGAAGAAAAGACCTATATATGGCTGTAGGTTTCCTATGCAAGTTCATCAATATTTTATAATAATAGATCATCAAGTTTTACTCCATCTCAACCACACGTTCTCCCATCCCATCACACACATCTCACCACACTCTCACACTCTCTAGGCGGCAAGGTCGACTCCCGCTTGTACCTTGCCTCAACGGCCAAAGCCAGATCCAACACCAAAACATAGGGGAAAGGTAGAAAGGAGTCCTCTCTCTAATCAAGTAAAGCGTAGGTCATAGGAATGTCCATATCCGCGGACGCGGCTATACGTATAGATCGATCAACTCTGCAGAGCGTGTACACCTGGAAAACCACAAGATCACCATCATCGGCGGTGCCCCGCCTAGGCTGATGTCGACTGCCTCCCAACCGGTACGGTACCACCCTACCACTCAGCCCTGGGCCACCTCGGCGTCCACCGAAACGCTGAGACTGTGAGACGTAGTACCGAGCCCCCAAGGTCACTACGTTGTCTTAGGAGGGTGTGGGCCCCTATGCCCGTACCTCCCTACACTATCACCTTTCAACCTAGTAGTAGTGGCACCGCCCTAGTCAGTCGGGTAATCGTCTCCCGCCCATCGGGAGCGAGTGGTGTGCACGAAGGGTCCTATGATTCCGGTTCTCAAGACATACCAGTCCTTAAGGGGACCGGACAGGATATCTTCTCAAGGGGATAACCAACACCCCATGCCTCGACGACACCTTCACCGGGGATAACCAACACCCCGTCTGCTCACCATGCACCCGCCATAGGTACCTCTCTTGAGGGATGCCCAGGTCGCACCCCTCCGGCATGACTTGCCCCAAAGACTTGTCGTAGGATCCTGTCCGATCGACTCAACCCTCACCACACACCCAAGACGCACGCCAAGCTCTCCCCAAGTTTATTATCTAGTTTTACTAAGTTATCGGCACCACGTGCCTTATCCACTCACTTATTCCTTCACCAAGCATCAGTAAGTAGAATGTGAGCGTCTAGCCTATCAGCGGGTGTGCAGGGAAATAGGTTGTGACAAGGTAATGGCTTACAAGCAGTCTACCATGCAACCTATCACAGTTCAATTGCAAGAAAGTAAAGCACTAGCATCTATATGTAGCATGTCTAATAGGTTCTACGAAGTTGGGTGGGACGTGGAACACCTGTTAAATGTCATATACGAGATCTTCGGTGCACTTGCTGTCGTACTCCTCCATAGTCCTTCATCCGCATGTCCTTTCTCCAATGGGTTCTGATCCGTTCAACGCTAACCTCGACGCAATTACCTCGATACAGCGACAAGCAAAAGAGCAATCAGACCACTAAACCTAGAAGGACTATGGAAAGAGAGGAAACAAGGCTCAGAAAGAACAACTACACCGAAAGAATGCAAAAGGAAGAACGACTTAGCCCTCTCGGCGGATGTCCGATCCCTAGGCCAAAGAAATGCAAGTGGTGATTTGCTAAGCACAAACTTAGGTCTTAGCCTAGCCAGTACTTCCCGGGTCGACCGTGTCGACCTGTACGGCTTAATTAAAATGGTATAGACTCTGGCTCATCCTAAGCAAACACCATGGCTCGCGGCTTTCGATCCGAGCATCATGGAGACTGACGGAAATCGGAAAGACTACGAGCGAGAGAAGTTTCGTTCTCTCCCAATTCGTACGCTATTGTAACTTGACGAGAACCAAGAGAGGATGGAACGGGGGAGAAGAGAAGAGAGGTGGTCCACCTCTTCCAATACACACGCCATGGCAAGAGACGGGGCATCGAAGGAAGTGACACACACAATAGAACAAAAGTGCCCAAACAACTTGTAGGGTACCACGACCTAGGTGCACTAAATGCACTAAGACATCCCCTGGGTTCTTAGCGGTGCGGTTGTCACTGCAAGAACCAAGGAGACTCTACGATCTACAAGGTACAAGCATACAAGGGTTCAGCATGACAACCAAAAGACGGGTAAAGACACAGGATTCACCTTTCTCTAATCCACTCGCCATAGCAACGACGGGAATCAAAGAATGGATTCAAGAAAGCAACAAATGCCGAACAAGCGAAGAGCTCAACCCACATTTCACTGGATCGATGGGGTTGAGAACAAAAGAGGAGAGAAGAAACAATGGAATCTGCACCCTTCCATCCAACTCGTCATGGGACGGGCGAAGGTTGGAAAAAGAGAGGCACGATTCCCCAATCCAAACCCACTAGTAGGGCATCAAGTGTAACAGAACCGACCAATTATACGAGATTAAGTAAGAAAATCATCCACCGAGCAGACGATTTAGCAAACTTAAGCCCGTATAACCTGGTAGTCCGTGAAATCATGACGGATTTCAAACCAACTTACATACCAGCCAAGATCATAATAAGTTCAGCGGTCACCATCATAAGTTACATAAAAGTTCACGTCACAAATACATCGGAGTTTAAACATAGTTATTACAAACCAGTTTTGAAAGAAAGTAGCGGAAGCATTTAGTTCAAATCACACACGCACACAGAGTTCAAAATATAGTGCCAGTTCAGGATCATCTTCCATCAAAAGCATCAGACGAGATGTAGTGAATGACCATTGTCCATGGTCCTAAGCTTCTCCCATTGCAGGATAAAAGGCAGTTGATACAGTAGCCGTAATACATCTGCCCATCTGCAACAAGTGGGAACAAAGCCCTGAGTACGAGAAGGTACTCAGCTAGACTTACCCGACAGAACCAAAAATAAAAGACACCAAAGAAATCATGACAGGCTTTCTGGTGGGGTAGCTGACTCATTTGCAAAAAGGCATTTTTAGGATTTAGAGAATCTTTACAAAAGCTTTGCATCAAGTTAAATCTTTATTAACCTGTCAACTACATTTGCACCTGTACTAAAGTAACATGTAATTAAACAGATAATGATAACCAATGATCATTAATAACTTTCCTCATGTCATATTTCGTATAACTGTCCAAGTGTTCCATCAACATTACTACGATGAAGTAGCTCAAGTCAAGTGCTCACTATCCAGTGAACGATGGCGATTCGAATCGATTATTAACCAGCTGGTAATTTATTCCTCACACAAACCTCACTCACCCGCTAAAGTGAGGTGTTGGTCACCGAGTCAACCATTCAGGTAAAGTCGCGAGCGTGCCAGGAACCACATGTACCCGGGGGCCGCCCGACTACTCTTTGGCCTTATCATCGCGCCCCCGTATCCTGCCACTACTGCTCCGGTACAGTGCGTTGCGGGCAATCCACTCGGCCCGAATAATCTCCCAGCTTCGCGGTCGAAAGGTATATTATTCGGCCAGCTAAATGTAAGGCATGCGTTCAACATGACTCGAGGCTCAACAACGATTGGTCCTTAATCGACACAGACGGAAAACACTACAGTCCGTAACCCTGGAAGTTTCTGTCCGGTCTCAACTTCACATTAACACTTAGTTATTTTTCCGATGACATCTTTCCTCAAAAGATCCAGGTAACCACCTATAGCTCGCAGGTGACAGAAAATCACCCGACTTCTACCGGTCTAAGCAAGCTAAGCAATTACTTGACTGCGAATGACAAGGTGACAAGGATAGGGTAGAACAGAGTAAACAAGGTATAATGCAGTAACGGTTGCAAACAACTCCTAAACATAATGCAGCAGTTAAAGTAAAGCATTAATAAAATATTTGCAAACTGGGGAAGAGAAATGCTCCGGGGCTTGCCTCTCTCAAAAGAGCTCGGACGGTGGTCTGGACACTCTGGAAGATCCTCACCAACCTCCTCGTCGGCTTCGGGCACTTCCTGCTCCTCGGGCTGCTCTTCCGGCTCCTCGGGAACTGCTACCGACGTTACTTCCTACGATCCTGTATGGTGCAACCGTATAAGTGCTTATGCCTAGGTGCATTGCGGAAATGACATGTAATGGTCATGATGAATGAAATGCAGATAATTAGGTTCACTTTATTTCATAAAGTAGGAATACATTTCTTCTACAAGGTAGTCAACATCATCTGAGAATACAGACTACAAACACATGTCATCTACTGCATTCTCTTCCACTACTATTGTGCTAAGTCAACATATCTTATTAAATGCTTCAAAGATACACCAAAGCAAATCTTATTAACTAGTCATGCATTAACAAGGTTAAATAAAACCTTAATTGCAACTAGGTTTGAACAGCAACACCTATTTTAGTAGCACAGAAAAATCTGAG
The DNA here is from genome assembly GCA_038087645.1 of Saccharum hybrid cultivar R570. NCBI lineage: Eukaryota > Viridiplantae > Streptophyta > Magnoliopsida > Poales > Poaceae > Saccharum > Saccharum hybrid cultivar. The sequence continues at coordinate 4,043,833 of JAQSUU010000100.1, forward strand.
AAAATTACAGTAGCTTTCTATCATCTAATCTAGAATACCACAAAAATTTCATTGCATTTGAATTACTAGAACTGTCTACCCAAAAATAACAAGCTAGGGCATAAAAATGAGCATAAAAATACTTTATACTATGAAAAGTATCAAACAACAAATTTAACATTTTTCCTACATTCTTCATAATAAATAATCACCATATAAAAATTATTACATGCATGTTTTATTCATAAATTTTCTCTCTAGCAAAAATAACAATTATTAGCAATATTCAACACTTGTACTACACCTCAAGATTTTTCTACAGAACATGCAAGGCATATATTTTTCCTAAAAAGTACATCACCAAAGAAAATTATTGCAAGTGGAACCATATTTTTCTGAGCTTTCTGTGATTTATTACATATTTAACAAGAAAACATCAATTTCATTGATTAAATAAAAACTCTACAGAAATGTATTTCAAACTTGACATGCAATATTTTTAAACTATAGATCTAGTCAAGAGAAACACTACAAAATTTGTTTCACAATTTTTGGAGCTAAAATGAGCAAGTTATGGATTTTAGAAACCCTTTTAACAATTTCTGAAAAATCATTTTCAAAAATCCATTTATCATCAGTCGCTGAAAATGCTGAGTGCACCCAGTGCAGTGTACATGCGAGCGCGAGAGGAGGCAGACAGGTGGGCCCGTGACCCCACATGCCAGCCACACAGAGGAGAGGGAGACGCTGGCTGCGCGATTCTCGCCGCCGGTGAGCTCGCCAGCGGTGAGGTCACCACCAACAGCTTTCCTGCAGAGAGGCGAAACCAATGGTGCCTAGCATGTGGCTAGACGAGCTCGGCATTGAGCTCACCGGCGCGCATGGCGGGGCGGCGGTGCGGTCGCACGGTGGCCGGCCGGTGCAGGCCACGGTGGTGGCCGATGAGGCGCGCACGAGATCCGTGAGGTGGAGGCGGTTGTGACAAGGGAAAAATGGAGAAAGAAGAACGACGGAGGAGCTCCGACCACGAGCGCCGGCCAACGGCGGCCATGGCGGCAGCGGAGGAGGAGCACGGCCAAATTGGCCCTCACCTGAGCACGAGCCGCGAAGACGGTTCGCGTCTGGGAAAGCCGAAGGCGAGGCGGAGCCGGGGGTGCGGCGAATCGAAGAGAGGTGGAGCAGCGAGAGCGGAACGGCGCGGCGATGGCACGGCGGCTGCCGCGGCGAGCTGAGCTGCGGGAGGCGAACGCGAGCAGTGGGGAGCAAAAATGGCGAGGATGGCGAGAGCAGCGCTCGGGCCGGCCGTTTTGGAGGCGTGGCGCAGCCGTGGGGGCCACTGCGGCCACGCGTCGGGCGGAGCCGTACGTCGGCGGCCACAGGGCGGGCGGCTCCTGACCGCGTCCGGTGCACTGGCGCGGCGAGCGCGCGCGGGCGAGCGCGCGGACGCGGACGCGGGCCGGCTTCGACCGCTGAGCCGGAAGTGGGGCGGCGGCCCGTTAAGGTAAGAAATCGTTTTTCTTTTTCTAAATAAAATTCCAGATTTTATTATTTGATTTAAATTCAAATTTTAAAGATGAAAAAGACATTTTCACAAATTGCCCCCAAAACAAAAGTTGTTCAAAATTTTATTCTCTATAACTTTTATTTAGGGCACTTTTCAAAATTCTAAACAGATTTTGAATTAGGGATTTAAAGTCAAATTTTTAAATGAAAATTAAATTTTCTGAAATATTTTTCGAAGCACAATTTAGGAAGATTTTGAATATAAAACTTGCTCCAAAAATCATGCTAATTATTTCTAAGTTATTTAAAGTTATAGCTCCACAAATTTTTACCACTTTACCTAGGATTTTTACCAAACTCGGAGCCCAACCATGATTATCACAGTTTAAATAAATTCTAACTTAATTTGCATGTGATGATGATCATGTATGAAATGCAAATGCTCATGATTTAGGATGTGAATACATGCTTAACACCAAGAGGTGTTACATCAAGACCGTGCAACTAACGGCACAAGGCTATTCTTACGGCTCATAGCAATGCGGTTGTCACAGCTAGATCCGGAGAAATGCCAGGGTAGAAGTAGTGCAAACACACGAGGTGATTAGGACAAAGAACGAGAGAAAGAGAGGTAGAGCCCGATGGTCATGGCGAGGTGAACTCGCGGCCACAAGATGTACCTACATGAGTTGGCATCCGTCGACATACAAAGGTTGTCCCCTAATTCCTATCCCAATAGAGTTGGTCACGGAGGGCTCAAAACATGCGGGTAAGAACCGCGTCGATATTGACATCGAGTCTACGGTGACCGCATCCTAGGGACATAGATAGGAGCTCAAGTTTGTAATCCGACGAAGACAACTAAAGCAAGAGAGAAAACACATGCTTGGTGTTACGGCCATGGTGAGGCGAACTCGCGATCGCAATGGACAAGCACCGGCTCTCTTGACCAGCTCAAAGGCACGATCTTCAGACAACCAACAATACGGAACCATGAACCAAACCAACACACAACAACACACCAAAACATGAGAATCCAACAACACAACGACGCGACGTGGAGTTGCACATATCCATAGCGAGATAAATGAAGATAAGTAGACCGGCGGCAAAGGCACGGCACAGGCATAGAATAAATAGAGATAACATGTAGATGGACAAGAATATATGATCAACAAAGATAGGTCATGTAGTAAGTATGAATGATGATATATAGATATATATGATCAAGTATGGAATGTCAAGTATGAACTGAAAAACAAGGGCTTGCCGACGTCGAGATTGGCATCAACTAGGTTCAAAGGTCGACCTTGACGATGAAGGGCCGCTGCGGCTGGACACGACTGAGAAAGTTGACAAGGGCTGGCGGCGTTGCAACTGCCCTGCAAGGCGAAAATTCACGGCACGAAGGCCGGACACAAGGATGGACATGGCAAGGTGGTGCTGTCGTTCGTTTTGCCGAGGGTGGAGGGGGCGATGGCCATAACTCCGACATCGGTTTCTCTGCTATGATGAAGATCATGGCACAAGGCCGGGCTCAGTGGATCAGTGACAAAATGAAGGCAAAGAAGGGCCTCTGCTCCTGGTGGCTCACCGTCGGCAACAGACCTGGCAAGGTGCAGAAGGGCTCTGGCGGTGCCGAAGGTGGCCGAGGCGTGGTTGAGTCCATGGTCACCATGACGTGGTCTTGGACTGCTTGTGACCATGCTCGAGGAAGGCCCAGTCTTGGTCGGTGCTGTGGTCGCGATGAGCGTGGTTGCGGCCATGGCAAGGAGGCTCGGGGTCGGGGACGGTCGACGGCGTGCTTGCACGGGGGCAACCCTGCATGTCCATGTTTGCGTGGACGCCGGCGTGGTGGAGGCATAGCTCGGGCGTTCACGGGTCGACGGAGAGGAGGCCTCAGCACAGCTTGTTGGTGTCAACGTTGCTCGGTCCGATGGTGGTGCTCCAGCTTGTCGTGGCCATGGACACGGAGGACGACGTCGTGGTGGCACGGGCATGACGGAACAGAGTGGGAACGTCGTGCCCCGGGGAAGGGCGCGGCTGCTCGGGCATGGTTCGACGGCGTGGCGGAGTGGAGCTCGCGGTCGGAGCCAACGCGGACGGGGTCGAGGGGGCTCCAGTGGCATGGTGGAGACGGTAGACGTGGAGGCGCTGCTGTGGTGGCTCGGGTCACGGTGGCGCTGCACGGCGAGGCGAGCTGCAGTGGTGCGGCTGCCGCACAGAGACAGGGCGTGGAGGTGGTGCCGGTGGCTGCTGGAGGTGGAGGAAGAAGGAAGCGGTGTGTAGGGGCGGAATGGCGGCGGTGGCTGGGGAAAGATGGGGAAAAGGAGCGACGTCTCGGCTTTTATAGTGGCAGAAGCTAGGGTTGAGGGGTGGCATCGATCCTCGATGTCCGTGCAAAGGAGGGCCACGCGGCACGCATCAGCAGGCGGAGAGCGGACACAGGACGCGCGAGCATGGAAAGTGTGAGCGGCGGCGGCGGCGTAGCCGGGAGCGAGCGCTCCCTAGGGTTTTCCAACCCCGGGCACGGCTCTGAGCCAGCTAGGCCGGAGGCTCGAGCGGCCTACTGGGCTTCGACGCTGACGGGCCAAGGTGGGAACGAGCCGCGGGGGCCAGAGCTGCGCTGGCAGGCCTGCAGGGGCCGAGCTGCGGGCCGCGGGGCCAGGCGGGAGGAGCTGGGCTGCGTGCTTCTGTAGCCAGGCTACGCACTGGGGAGGGCGAGCTAGGCCTAGGGGATGGTGCTGGGCCGGCTGGAATGGGGAGGAGGGAAGAGGAGAAAGGGGGTCGGCCCAAGAGAAAGAAAATGGTTTTCCAATTTATACATGTAGAATCTTGAGAGGAATTTTGAAAAGGGATTTTCACAAGAGTTTAAGGGAGATTCAAATGAAATTTAAAATGAGTTGAGATAATTCAAAGGGAGTTCACGAAGAGCTCGAGGGGGAATTGGAGATGAACTCAGAGGAGAGTACTGGAGACGAATTTGGAAAAGGATTCGAGAGGAGAATTTTGTGAAGAGACTAGATGGAGAGTTAGGATGAACTCAATGGGAATTAAGAGGAATTTCCACAAAGGACTGAGGGAAGAGCTACGGACTTGTGCTCTCCAAACATAAACACGGCCCAAACACAAAACTACGCAAGAGCACACACACACTCCCTTCAAGCAATTCTACATGTATGCAACATCTTATTAGGGGGTTAGACTCGGGTTAGACCTAGAAACTACATGCTTTACACAATTGCAGGGAAAATTTTTAAAAAGTTCATATTTTTGGTTGGTCAAAAACCCGGGATGTTACACCCACCTAGGCTCGGTTCTACGCAGTGAAGAAGGGCATGGCACCATCACTAATGGTGTGCACCGCCACTGCCTGGGCGGTGCACCGTCAAGTGTTGTCCGGTGCCACCGCTGCTTTTTACCCAAGGCTAGCGAACCTGTGTTGGAGCGAAGGTGGTCACCGCCATAGGCACCGCCGCACCATGTCCGGTGCACCGCCCCTTTTATCTAGAGAGTGGGTTTTTAGGGGTGTTGGCCGGGTGGTCACCGCCACCCCTAGGGTGGTGCCACCGCCACCCCTGCCCGGTGACTATTCTAGCCGTTGGGAAGTGACCGTTGGGGGCACCGCAACCCTATCAGGTGTCAGGCACCACCGTGTCCGACGCCCTCGCAGAAACCAGCAACTTTACTCCAACAACTCTATTTGGCTTGGGGGCTATAAATAGAGGTGGAGCTCAGGCTTGGGCTGGCTGCTGAGCACACTAGAGTCTTGGTGGCTTATGTGGTAGTGCTTATGAGCCCTCTAACTCACTTGAGCTTGATAATGTTCATCCGATCAAGTGAGTGAGCAATTTTAGTGCGATTGCATCGTAAGGTTGCATCAAGTGGCACTAGATGGTCGTCTTGCAAGCCGGTGGGCTTGTTACTCTTGGAGGTTGCCACCTCCTAGACGGCTTGGTGGTGGTCTCCGTTGAAGCCCGCAAGGAGATTGTGTGGTGCTCCGGAGAAGAGATTTGTGAGGGGCATTGTGCTCACCCCGCGGGAGCCGTGAAGAGCAACTCTAGTAAAGCAAGACACGAAGGGCGATAAGTGGTCCGACCGGGTCAAGTGCTAGAGCTTGTGGTAAGCACTCCACGTGGGAGAGTGTGACTTGCGGATCACCACTAGCGAGAGGACTGGCGGCAACATTGGAGCTTGTCTCAACGGGGACTAGCGTGTTGGCAAACACGTGAACCTCGGGATAAAAAACACCGTGTCAGCATTGTCCTCATCATCTTCTCGGTGGTTTGCATTCCGTGCAACACAAGCTTGTATTTACTTTTCATACATTGTGCTTGTGTAGTTGCTCTTGTAATTAGTTAGCTTGTGTAGCTTGCTAGTTACCTTCTTGCGTGTGTAGCATAGAAGTAGCTCTCTTGCATGGCTAATTTGGTTTTAGTAACCTTGTTAGTCACATTGCTTAGTTTGTGTAGCTAAGTATTTTGCGCTCTCTAATTTGGCTTGTGTAGCCTTGTTATTGAGCATTGCTAGTGGGCTTAGGAGCTTTATGCTTTTGCTTACTAGTTGAGTAGGAGCTCCCTCGGTTGTTTGAGTAGTAGTTGTATAGGTTTGTGTGACCTTGATAACTAGAATTGTTTAGGTGAGCTCTAGCTAGCCCGACACCTTTGTCACTTAGTATCTTTTTAAGGTGCTTGAGAACTTAAATAGAGGGGTGTAGTCTTGGCTAGACCGATAGTTTTAATTCAGTATTTGTTTCGGTTAGCCAACGTGATTAATTTTAGAAAGGACTATTCACCCCCTTCTAGTCCGCCATCTCGACCCTACAGTCGGGTTGTGAGGGAGAAAAACAGGTAGTGATGGAGTAAAGCGATCAGTGGCGTCGGGAGACGAGCAGCTGCGTCATCGCCGAGGAGATGAGAAACCACGTGAGGGAGACGAGCAGCGGCATGGGAGAGGAAGGTGAAGATTGTTGGGCCATTGGCAGATTATATAGACTCTGGTCTAGTTAAAAAAGCGTTCGACACGAAGGAAATAGGCCGGACGCATGTGTAGGAGCATTTCCGATTTCACATGTGCGCTAAATTGTTGTGTTTTATATGGAAACATCTTTCTCTAGCCTTGGGCAATGAGTTTTGACGTATTGGGTGTATCCATTTTTATCAAACCTTTAACTTCTGTGCTTATTCTAGTTGTTGGTTAGTTTATGCATGATGAAAGGGAACCTTGGAATGATCTTAACTGAATATTCGAATAAAATAAGAAGAAAAAGATTTCATTGAGACAATTATAAGTTTGATTGAGTTTTAGTTTGTTATTGGTTTGTAACCACAACTAGTGATTGAGTTTGATTAGTTTGTAATCATCGAGACAATTATTAGTTTGGTGGTTAACACTCAAAGAACGAGAGAGTTTATCCTAGTTTGGGCGTTGAGCCCTACGTCCAGGAGAACGTTTCGTGTTAGAATGGTCAAGAGTGTTTATGATTGGGGTAGAAGAGCGAATGGTTCGATTGATTTAGGGTTTGATGGGTCAATCTCTTCTCCTTCTATGGATCCCTTGCCCGTCCTTATATCTCCGGAGGGCAAGTAGAGCACAAGGATTAGGTTTCGTAGCTTCCGTGAATGTCAAGGAAGCACTAGGGTTTTTGTTGACCTAATCTTTGTGCCATTGGAGGCGTCGTCGCTTCATGTGTGGTTGACAATGTAGAAATCGCTAGTGGCCACTGTTGCAGATAACACAGGCAGGGTTTGTCAGGTTGGGATCACGGCGTCGTTCCACCCGTCCCTATTTCACCCACACGCTAGCATCCCTTGCACGCCAAGGGAGACAAAGCCTTAAGGATGCTGACATGTCGGTCCAACGCGCCCCTTGTCGTGTCCCATCATGTCTCGGGTGTGACTCCTCATCGAGATAGGCGAGCATCCCCTCGCTGGGATGGGGGAACAACGTCCTAATAGAGTTGCTCAGGTGTCAGACCTTTGCCACGTGGCAGAAACCTGTCGGGAGGTCTAAGGAATTCCCCGAAACCTTCTACCGAGACTCTTCGGTCAGACAAGACCGCCGGGCGACGAGGATTTAAACAGGCTCGGTTCTAGCCCCGTTCCTAAGCTAGCTTTTCTCAGCCGAAGCTCCCGAGCGATGGAGGCTTGAGGCTCCGAGACTGTGGGCTTTGGTCAGAATCCAGCGGGGGTGCGTGAGCGCACCCGCTGGGTGTAGCCTCCGGCTGATTAGTAGGATCGGTTAGGAAGTTAATTACTCGTGATAATCAGGGAGTTACATGATGGTACTAAGGGATTTATGTAACCCTGATGTTAGGTATTCGTCATCGTTACTCGACCAAACGATCTTTTGAATTGTTCAAGACTCAAGTTTATGGCTCCTTTATGTGTTCACGAACCATCCGTCTTACATCCTAACGACTGGTCAAGAAAAAGATAGACATTCGAGATTTTTAGTACTCCCATATATATAAACCAAAGAAAAAAACAATCAATTAGCCCTTTGATATTTTCTGTTATGGCGGGCGCGCCGATACGCAAAGTGCGGTAAACGCTCTATTACGCTTTATGTTCAGTAAAGCAGGGAAACCTCTTTTCTAAAAAAAATAGCCCTTTGATAATATAAAATCATAAAAGATTCGAGATTCTTAGTACTCCTATATATATAAACCAAAGAAAAAACAATCAATTAGCCCTTTGATAATATAAAATCATAAAAGTGTGGTCCTGATGTACCAGTACCAAAAAAACAGCGTGTGCTCCGACTAATTCGCGTCTACGGTTACTCCAAAATTTACAACTAGTACTGGATTCCAACAATGTCAGGACAAGCGTGTCAGACTCAGAGCATGCTGAAGAGATTAGCCGTGGAGATGAGCGCGTTGAGAGCGAGCATCAGGAACGCAATGAAGGAGAGCCACAGGGCGCTGGTGATCTTCCTGTTGAAGGCGTCCGTGCCGAACCTGGACACCCACAGGTCGTTGCGCGACGCGGCCGCCGACGACGCCGACATGAGGAGATACGCCAGAGCCTGCACAGCACGGCACCACGTCGTCGGTCGAAGCACCAACGGTTCAGTTCTTGCACATGACACACGAGCAGTTTCAGTTCAGGAATATTTAAATATGCGATCGATGTACTTGCCTGGTCCAGGAACAGGCTGCAGTAGTAGCTTGACATGCTCCGGAATATAAACCTTGGTGAGATCAGGCGGCGGATTTCGCCGAATGATTGCGCGATCGAGTAGGCGCAGACGATCACGTTCACCGCGACGGCGTACCTGCCATACATTCGCCAAATAGATGGATTTTTCGTTATTTATTTTGAAATTTCGTTTCAAAAAATATTTGTTTTAAAATGTTCTTGTAACAACTCCCGTAGCCGTCAGGAACCGGACACGCCCGAAGGAAATGTGCCAAAAGGAGCCGAGACGAAACGCGTGTTCAAGGGCGATCACTGACCTGTACTGCAGGTGGTGGGCGTAGTAGTCGCCGGCCCATCCGGACGTGCGGGCGCTGGCGATCACCGAGAAGGCCGCGAGGCTGAGCACCGCCGTGGCCAGGCGCAGCGTCACCGACAGCTCCCTCCGCTCGCCGACCGCGACCGCGGCGGCCACATCGGGGGGCACGGATCCCCCGTTCTCCGCCACCACCGCCGCGTGCTGCTCCTGCTGCTGCTGCTGCTGCGTCTGGCCGCCGAGGTGCAGCGGCGACGTGACGGCCTCCTCGACCGGGTCGAAGTGCTGCGCCGCGATCGCAGCCGTGGCGGCGGCCGGCGACGACAGCGGCAGCGACAGCTGCAGCTTCGTCTCTGCCGCGCGCCTGGGCGTGCTCTGGCCGTTCCTGTTGTTGTTGCCGCTGCTGCTGTTGACCACGGGCGCGGCCGCGGGAGTCAGCGGCGACGGCGGCGTGGGCGACGGCGACGGAGAAGGGGAGGAGTTGGTGGTGGCGAGCGATCTCTGCGACGACGGCGACCGGGCGAGGTCCTTCGTCGCCAGGCGGAGCGGCTCGCTTGCCGGCGCCGCCATTCCCGTTCCCGCCGCGGCGGCGGCCTTAGCGCCCCCTTCTTGTTCTTCCTGCCCGTTTTGCCCGGCGCGGGGGCTGGGGCTGGGCGGCGGCAGGAGGCGCGGCGCGGCGAGGCGCATGGGCGAGAGCTGCGGGCTCTTGGGCGGCGCTGGCGCTCCTTCCCTCCCGTCGCTGGGGAAGCTGCTGGCCTCCTCCCGCGGCGACCCGTCGGCCAGAGACGGCGCCGGCGTGTGGTACTCGTCCCCCGGCTGTGACGATGAGGGCGACGGCGGCGGGGGCATCTCCACAGGCGGAGGGGGAATGGGCACGGGCGGTGGCGCCCTCTCCGGCGCCGGCGTCGGCGTCCGTGGCGTGGACGCCATGGGGTGTGTCTGCCGATGCCGCGCGTGGCGGAAGGATGGAAGGAAAGGATCGGGGAGGAGGGGAGTTGCCGGGTTATGTAGTATGGGAGGTTACGTGTTGCTTTCCCTGTTTTATGCGCTTCTTTCGTTTTGTTTCGTTAGTTCCCTCGTCGCATTTTGCTCTGTGGAACTCTCTGCTGCCTCTACTGTCGCAGAGCACAGTGGCTACTCCAGTCCAAGCACAGCGGCTGTTACAGATTTGTCATCAGAGGGCTAAACTCGTTGCGAATTCACGATGATTCCGCCTTCATTGATTTGGTTTGGCGGTAAAAATGGCGTTCGTTTCGCATGGACTGTTCGAAATTCGAAAACGAGGAGAGTGCCACGCCAGACCGAAGAAGACGCTCTGGCCTCTGGCGGTTTCCGTTTCCTGATCCTGGGCTCGTCCTGCAAGGTGACACGCATAGATCCAGACACGTAAAGCGTGCGATGCACGTCAATCACAAACGTTGGCCGCGCGACATCTATCATGCCTGGGCTGGCATGGCACCTGCAAATCATCTCGTGATGCAATCCTAAAATAATTGCTGGCGTCCACGTCGCCAGTAGGCGACTGGGAACCGTCTCCTTCGCTTGGCGGGCAGAAATGGGGCAGTCAACATTTCATATTCTTCAATTTGATCCGCTTGTTTTGTTTGCACAACTTGGAAAGGAGTAGGAGTAGGAGCAGAGGTCCGAAGACTCGTCTAGAAATGCAGGCGCCAGACCACACCATGCGTGATGATTATTCGATGATCATGTCATGTGGGCTTAATCCAACCACGTAATCAACAATGATGCTTGTCGATCGATGTCCTTTGCTGGCTTGACATCTACGTTCTGGATTCCGATAACAATCTTTCCCTCTTACTATTACAGAATCCACTGGAAGAACATATTATCTGCAGAAACAGCATATACGAAGGAATAGGAAGAACATATTATCTGCAGAAACAGCGGCGTGTATATATGTATACGTTCCAGACTTGACCTAGACTTATCCCTCACCAAACACGATTACACACGATGAAGACCGAAAGCATCGATCACCCACAGGCTGCAGAATGGCCATCCGCTCATGCAATCAGGCAGTGCTGCTGTGGAACGTGGAATATCCGGGCCGGGCCTCCTCCCTAAAGCAAGGCGCAACCGTGTAGCGTGTCTACGTGTTCTGCGGCAGATCAGTGCTAAAGACGCCCATAATGTGCAGCGTGATGGACTTGCTTTTGGAAAAAGATAAGAGAAACTTTGATCCGGTGGGGTCTCGTGCTAGATTTTTCGCTTTTTCTTTCCACCATTTGGGGTGGGGTGATCAGGTGTGTAGGTGGCTAGGTGCCATGCACCCCTTAATGGTTAAGGTATCTCGCTCAGGCAAGCCAGCCTTGTAGTCCTTCAGATTCTTTTCTCTCATTCCTGATCACCGATGGGTTCATTCCAAACTTTTCGAATCATCACCTAGTAACAACAGAACTCAGCTTTGGCGACTCAGACCGTAGCGACGAGCCATGCGAAAACGCCACTGTCACGCGGTTGCACGATGCAGAGCTTTAAGCCCACTTCAGTCTGGACGACGCTAAAGTTTGGCACGATGTCGAAGTGCCAAGTGAAAGCATGTTATTCTGTTAATGTCTTATACAGCAACGATTTGCAAGATAATACCCATTTCATATATTCTTATCGATTTAGTTGGATACACCACGCATTAGCAGAAGCAACACCGTGTCATAATGTGCTGCCACATACCCAGGTTCAGATTTGCACAATATTGCAGAATTCCAGGCAATCGTCAGGAGGCGGTAGAACTTACTAAGATTTGCACGATCGAACCGTCGTTCCAAGCCAATTACTCCGTGTGTTCGTCAAGCTGCTCAGGACCAGTTTACTGTATGCACTATTTAGCATCACAAGGCGACCTGAAATTTCTCGGGTACACGGAGCAGAGGCAGCTGGTAGTCTCCAGGCTCTCCTAGCTGCCCGCAGGCAGCCATCTGATCATCCCCTCTGCTGAGCCGAACAAAAACAGTGAGGCCACCTTGAATTAAAGCGTTGCGGAACTCAATTATCCTATCGTCTGGCGTGGGCTTGAACTGGGAACCGCCGTGGGGATTGAAAGAGATAAGGTTTATCTTGCATGGGATCCCTTGGACTAGCTCTATAAGCCTCTTGGCATCATCCATACTGCAGGCACAGTAAATCAAACAAAAATATAAGGTTTAGGGTGAAAGCAGGTGCTAGTTAACTGTGATAGCTTCGGGAAAGGTTAATACTGAAAAGGATTCAGGATTCAGTTTGCCTACGGATTAGAAAGGAAAAGAATATTCAATGTTCTAATTTGGCTACTGGGCTAATGATTATAATAACAATATCAACTATGGACTGTTGCTAGTAGGCCTACATGTATGCCTGGACCAAATAGGAAAAGAAAAGTTTTATGAATAATTGAATATAGGGGAGAAAGTTATCTTTTGCAAGGAGATTTATAAGCAACCTATGCTAAGAGATTCATAATATACAAAAACAGTCAGCAAAGACACCAAAGCAGATATCTGACCTGTCGTTCACTCCAGAAAGCATGACATATTCAAATAGCACTATTTGTTTTTTTCTGAGGTTAAGTTGCTCTCTTAAAGTGCCAAGAAGCAAGTTAAGATTGTACTTTCTGTTTATGGGCATTATCCAGTTTCTAACCTGCAAAACAAGTTAGTTTACAAAACAGTGAAATAAAGCAAAAAAAAAAGTCACATGAAAAGAATAACTACTACCTCATCTGTCGTTGCATTAAGACTGACGGCCAGCGAGCAATTGGATTCCTGGAGGAAGCGTTTTAACTGAGGGACAAGACCACTTGTGGAGACAGTAACCTTGCGAGGGCTAAAATGAAGGCCTTGCTCATCAACCATTATTGCTGAGGCTTTTATTACATTGTCAATATTGTGAAATGGTTCACCCATGCCCTGGACAAATTAGACCATCCATCAACCATCAACATAGCCTTTTGTCCTAAGCAAGTTGGAGTAGACTAGAGATGAAACCCAAAAGAGACGAGAAATAGGGAGACACGTAAAGGGACATAAAGTGTATAAGACAGAAAGAAGTCACGGTTCAGGCACGTTGATTGCCAATCTCCAAGCGCTCTTGTCCATAGCTAAATCCTTGAAGATATTCTACTTCTTAAAGTCTCTCTTAACGGACTCGTCCCAAGTCAGTTTAGGTCGACCTCTACTGCTCTTTACATTATCGGCCCGCTTTAGAACTCCACTACGCACCGGCGCCTCAGAAGGCCTCCGTTGGACATGTTCAAACCATCTCAACCGATGCTGAATCAATTTCTCCTCAATTGGTGCCACCCCAACCCTATCATGAATATCGTCGTTCCAGACTCTATCCCTCCTTTGTGCCCATTACACCAACGCAACATACGCATTTCTGCTACACTCAATTGCTAGACATGTCGCCTTTTTGTAGGCCAACACTCAGTACCGTATAACATCGCCTGGTGAATCGCCGTCCTATAGAACTTACCTTTCAGCTTCTGAGGCACCCTTTTGTCACAGCGGATGCCAGAGGCTTGACGTCATTTCAACCAGCCGGCTGAAATTCTATGCCTATCATCTTCATCAATGTCGCCATCCTTTTGTAGCATCGATCCTAAATACCGAAAAGTATCCTTCTTGGCCACCACTTGCACATCAAGGCTAACGTCTCCCTCCTCATGCCTAATCACGCTGAAATCGCATCTCATGTACCCGATCTTGGTCCTACTAAGTCTGAATCCTTTCGACTCTAACGTGTGCCTCCATAGTTCTAACTTCCTATTAACCCCTGCCCTACTATCGTCAACTAGCAGCACATCATCAGCAAAGAGCATACACCAGGGGATATCACCTTGTATGTCCCTTGTGACACATCCATCACCAAAGCAAATAAATAAGGGCTCAAAGTTGACCCCTGATGCAGTCCTATTTTAATTGGAAAGTCGCTGGTGTCGCCATCACATGTTCGAACAAACGTCACCACATCCCTGTACATATCCTTGATGAGGGTAACGTACTTAGTGGAGACTTTGTGCTTTTCCAAGGCCCACCACATGACATTTCTCGGTACTTTGTCATATGCTTTCTCGAGGTCAATAAAGACCATATGCAAGTCCTTCTTCTGCTCCCTATATCTCTCCATCAATTGTTGTAATAAGAAAATCGCCTGCATAATTGACCTACCAGGCATGAACCCAAACTGATTTTGGGTCACACTTGTCACTCTCCTTAGGCGATGCTCGATAACCCTCTCCCAGAGCTTCATCGTATGGCTCATCAACTTAATCCCACGGTAGTTAGTACAACTTTGAACATCTCCCTTGTTCTTGAATATATGTACTAATATACTTCTTCTCCATTCTTCAGGCATCTTGTTAGACCGAAAAATAAGGTTAAAAAGCTTAGTTAACTATACTATCGCTCTGACGCCTAGGCATCTCCACACCTCAATAGGGATACCATCAGGGCCCATCGCTTTACCTCCCTTCATCCTCTTCAAAGCCTCCCCGATCTCTGCCTCTTGAATTCTCCTCACAAACAAATTAGACATTGATGAAAAAGTGTACCATCTAATCAACAAAAACATAAATTTTTAAATCTTGTAGGCTACACGATGAGATGTTATTAAGAGCTAACTGCAGCAAGTAAACATAAAAAGATGCCTAAACAACGTATACATGTTGTTGCTATAACTATACTTTCATTTTTGTTACCACAGTACTCCAAAACCAACATCAGGAAGCCTAACAACTGAACAACAGAATTCAGAAATACTGCTGATAAGGACAAGGGCAACTGATAAGAGATGTAACCATATATATAGGTCAACGCATTCTAAAATGGCACCAAATAACTGAATATGGCATCATGCAAGGACAACATCACAAATTCTATGTACTGTTAGAAAAAAATGTGCTATTTGAATCCACAGCAATATGAATTGACTTGAAAGTGGAATTTTAAGATAGACTGTAGACACTAGACAGTTATACAAATCCGTCGATGTCACTTTAGGAAGAAAAGCATATATGGGAACAAAATCAGGATTAAAAAAATGTAAAATAGAAATCGTATGCTGTTGGTTAAACAAGATGCCCAGTTAACCATCGCAACACAGTCAAATCCCTATGTTACTTAAAGCAAACGCTTACCATAAATACAACATTATTAATTGATCCAAATTCATCTGAGAATAGTCTACGAGCAAACACAGCCTGCTCAACAATTTCAGCTGTCGAGAGATGTTTTCTCAAACCCATCCTATATATAAAAAAGGCCAAGCAAGCATAGAATCAGTATTGGCCAAGAGAAGAAAATGCCTTGTAACATAAGTAAACAAACCTTCCAGTGAAGCAAAACTGACAGTTCATCGCACAACCAACTTGACTTGAAACACAGACAGTTGTCCTGCCCCTAGCGCAAGGAATGATAACTGTTTCAATCACTGAACCATCTTCAAGAGAGAACAGTATCTGTAACATCCTGTGTTCAAAAATCAATCATATCCAGTAAATCACTTCACAACATAACAGCAACACTGAAAACTACCTTACGGGTACCATCCGATGCAGTATGAATGTCCTTCACAGTTAATGCCTTGAGATCAGCATGCTCGGTTATCATCTTCCTGAAATCCTTGTTTAAACCTGAAGGATTTTAGAGGTAAATAGGTGGCAACCATTTAACTAACATCAGGACAACACATCAAATGACATACATTGAGAAGAATCATAAGCGCATTTGTAGGTTCTCCAACTGAAAAGCAATAGACCCCATTGGACAATAGAAAATGTTGTAAACTTAGTGAGAGAAACATGCCAAGCAACTAATTCTTACAAGGGTAGAGGTACTTGTAAGGTTATTCAGTTTTCTTACCAGTAAACAAATATACTTGATAGTACAACAACGATATTGTAGATAAGACATGACTTTCTCCTTTCTATGAATGCCAATGAAAATTGACCAATTGGAAAACATGGCATCCTGCTTCTGCAACTGTTAACTAATACCCAAACATGGTTGGGCAGGTGATGTATAACTTGACCTTGTGTATGTATTTCTAAAATATGGTCCTTGTTACTCCCACTGTTCCATAATATAGTTCACTCTAACTTTGTCCTAACTCAAGCTTCTCTAACTTTGATCAGTTAGTAGAAAAAATGTATCAACATCTACAGTATGAAATTAGTTTCAATAATTTTTTCATTAAATATGTCTTGATAGTGACTTTATTTGAACTGGTAGATGTTAATAGTTTTCAGCTAGAGACGTTTGGGTTAGGATAAAGCTAAATTGAACTGTAATTTGAAACAGAGGGATTAGTTAATAGCATATACTAATACTAAATAGATGATTCCACTTGACACGGTCAAAATTTACCAGCCAGCTCGTCGTAACAATGAGCCCAAACGTTGTTCCCGTACAGGCATTTCCACAGCATCATGGCCTGGCCTGGCCGAAACCCCTGCACCTGCACCCAATTCTGAAAGAAACACGCACTAAATCATCTCACGCGTGCACGTACCACAAGTCCACAACCAACGAACTACTTAAAACCCACATATGTCTTGAGTCAAAGCCCTTACCTCGAGTTCCGAGTAGTCCATCCCCTTGAGTATGGCCTTAGAGCCGGCCTCGCAGCGGGCAGCGGCAGCGGGGCGGCGAAGGGCGGAGAAGAGGCGGCGCGGCGAGGCGCAGAGGAAGGAGGCGCTCCGGCTCCACCGGAGGAGAGGCAGGACCTGCGCCTGCGCCGGCGCCGCCATGGCGTTCTGGTTGGTACGGTCTCGGGAGTTTACGGTCTCTCGCTGGCTGGGGACTTTGCGAATTTTCTGGCGACCAACAAGCCTGCCGAGTGCCGATGGATAGACAAGGGCTGGGCTACTTTTCGTTCTGGGCCACGGAAAGGGGGCCCGAATGCACATATAAGCGGACGCCGGACAAAGTCGATCTCAAGTTCCATTTCCCTCACCAGTCATATGAAATATAAGCTTTGAACTTTAAAATCGTTTATTTTACACCAAACCATTTTTAAAAATAATTTTAATCTATCTACGTGGTGCCCCCATTAGACTTCATATATAAAAATAAGATTTAAAATTTTAAAAATCATTTATTTTTTTCACCCTAAACAATTTATACAAAAGATTTTACCTATGTGGTGTCCCATTAGCCGCCCCATATGGCGCGACGTCTGTGATAAAAATAGTAAACTAGATTGTGTTGACAGTTCAAGAAGTCAAATAGATTATTAAAATAAGTTATACATATTTTTAAGAAATTTCTAGTTTTTTAATTAAAAATATGCAATTAGAATCCTAAATTTTAGTTTAATCTTATATAAAACCATAACAAATTCGTTTTAATTTGAAAAATATGAAACTAGTTTTAATACTTACTAAACCACTTTATACCATATATACTTTCCCTCTAATATTTTATACATAACTTACAATTGTAGTCCAGTGTGCACTATAAGTGTAATTGGTTGCCCCCATTAGCTTAGGGAGGTAAATAGCCTAAATTAAAATCTATATATACTGTAAAGACAGACCCCACTAAGCTAATTATCTTGAACCTCCTTGCGCCACGTCATTCACTTATCCTTTGCAATTAACACAAACCCCACTAAGCTATTATCTTGAACCTCCTTGCACCACGCCATCCACTTATCTCTTTCAATTAACACCGTCTGATCATGTGTATGCATGCGTAGTAGTAGTTCATCTTCCAAATTCATACACGCAATAAAGTAGTAGATATATTTAGTTGTCCACATTAGAATGCTAAAATATAGATTTCTCCTTTATACCCGTGGCAACGCGCGGGAAATCCTCCTAGTTCTACAAACTCATAAACACCAGGCAAAAGGTTAGATAGAAAGGAGGCCTTAATAAATTTAATCTACTAGTGCTTTGCAAACTAGGGTGATCAACAGCCTACATAATTCTAGTCACAAAGATATGAACTAAGCTATGTCACTAGTTTTTTTAATAAAAAAACACTCAAAAAGAGTGTTCCATATATGGTATATCTCAAGAAAAACAAAGGCTAATACGAAGCGATGAACAAAAAACACAAAACGACCTGTAAAAAAGTAAAAGTACATCAAAGACCAAATCAGTCATCTTCTTCTTTCGAATGTCCACTGTCTGCTAGAGCTTGAAGAAAAGGGCCACCTACAAACACCCTCGCCAACACATGGGATTCGAAGACCGCAAAATCCACTCGCCGTTGACAACGAGATCTAAAATTGAATAGACTAACTTGGTTTTCTTTCTAGGATAACAAGTCCTTATATCTCTACTCTAGGAATTTGAACAAGGTAAAACGCAAGAGCAGAGTGGTCAAGTGAGATACTACACACAAGGGATGACACAAAGATATATTATCATGGTTCGATGACTTGTTAGTCATCTATGTCCATATTTGAAAGGTCTTAATTGGCTAGAGGGGGGTGAATAGCCTAATTTAAAATTTACAAAATACTAGACAAACTTGTTAGACAACTAATTGGCTATAAAGCTTTTTGCACTAGCTCTAATAAGTGTTGTAAGCCACCTATCCAAACAATTCTAATTGTTATAATCTTTAAGTCAATCAATGGCTAAGTCACTATGAGTTCTCAAAAGCTAGCTACACTAAAGAGCTCAACTAAGTGAGAAACTACACTAGCAAAGGTAAGATAAGCTCTCAAAACTAATTACACTAAATAACTTGTTACAACTAGTTTGCGGGAATATAAATAAGAGAGATGCGATCTTTATACCGCCGCGTCGAGGAATAAACCAATCACAATAGGTGAAGACCAATCACCGGGAGAAATTCAAAGAATCAATCACAATGGAGACACATAATTTTTCCTCCCGAGGTTCATGTGCTTTCCGGCACGTTAGTCCCCGTTGTGTCGACCAACACTTGGTGGTTCGGTGGCTAAGAGGTGTTGCACGAACCTCGTCCACACGTTGGACACCGCAAGAACCTAACCACAAGTGAGGTAACTCAATTACATGAGTAATTCATTAAAGTTACCTTTCGGCTCTCCGTCGGGGAAGGTACAAGACCCCTTACAATCACCGGAGCCTGCCATGAACAATCACCAACATGTGTCAATGCTTCTCCGCTGCTCCAAGCCGTCTAGGTGGTTACAACCACCAAGAGTAACAATAACTCCGCAGCCACAACGATCCCCAAGTGCCACTAGATGCAATCACTCAAGCAAATGCACTTGAAATCACTCCTAATCTCACATTGATGATGAATCAATGGTGGAGATAAGTGGGAGGTGTTTGCTTAGGCTCACAAGGATGCCAGGTATGTCAAAGTGCCAAGAGAGATAGCTTGGAGTCGGCCACTACGTATTTATAGAGCCTCTAAATAAATAGAGTCATTAGGGTCACGAAGGGGTTCAGCACGACCTAACCGGACGTGCCGATCAGGCTGGTCGGACGCAGCCCTAGCGTCCGGTCCCTACCGTCCAAACGCACTGATGCCTGCCGTGTCCGCATTCAAATTTGGTACGTTGATCTTCAACGGTCATGAAATAGTTAGCGTCGCTGTCAAACATCGACCGAACGCACTCCTCCGATTGACCTGACGCTGAACCGCGTGGAGTCAGATTGTTTCCAAAGACAATTTATAGCATGAAAACACGTCCACTCAGGGTTGACCTGACACGCCCGGCATCCGGTCAGCTCACTCTCTCTCTGCTCTCACGCCACATCATCAGCACCGGTCGATGAACAGCGAACGCGCCGCATCCGGTCCACAGCGACCGCTAGCCCTCAAAAAGTGACCGGACGAGCCAAAGCCAGCGTCCAGTCATGCCTTGCTGCTCTCGGCCAGCTGAAGGGTCGAGATGGCGGACTAGAGAGGGGGTGAATAGTCCTTTCTAAAATTAATCGTGTCGGCAAACCAAAACAAATGCGAAATTAAAACTATCGGTCTAGCCAAGACTACACCCCTCTATCTAAGTTCACAAGCACCTCACAAAGATCCTAATTATGTAACTAAGGTGCTTTCCTTAGCAAGAGCTCTCCTAAACAATTCAAGAGCAAGGTCACACAAACCTATGCACTAGTACTTTAGCAGAGCTCCTACACAATTCTAGTAAGCAAAAGCACGAAGCCACCTATGCTCACTAGCAATACTCAATAGCAAGGCAACTAATGCCAAACCAGAGAGCACAAATTACTTAGCTACACAAACTAAGCAATATGACTAACAAGGTTACACAAACCAAATTAGCCACGCAACGGGAGCTACTTCTATGCTACACAAGCAAGAAGGTAACTAGCTAACTACACAAGCAAACTAGTTACAAGAGCAACTACACAAGCATAAGTATATAAATGTAAATACAAGCTTATGAATCGAAAGCAAACCACTGAGAAGATGTACACAATGTTGACACAGCGATTTTTTACCGAGGTTCACTTGGTTGCCACCAAGCTAGTCCCCGTTGTGACGATACACCCACTTGATGGATCACGAGCTAATTGACTATCAAGAGTCAAACCCTCAGCGCATGCCTCACATCCACTTTCAAGATGGGGATCCTCCAAGCCACGAGCTTTACTAGAGTTGCTCTTCGCGATCTCCGCGGGGTGAGCACAACCCCCCTCACAAATTCTCCTCCGGAGCCACGCACAATCTCCACGCGTGCTTCAACGGAGTCGCAAGCCACCAAGCCGTCTAGCAGGTGGCAACCTCCAAGAGTAACAAGCACTATCAGCTTGCAACACGATCACCTAGTGCCACTCGATGCAATCCTCTCGATGCAATGCACTAGAATCGCTCTCTCACTCGATCTGATGAACACTATCAAGCATGAGTGAGTTAGAGGGCTTTCAAGCACTACCACATAAGCCACCAAGGCCAAAGTGTGCTCAGCTACTGGCCAAGGCATCTATTTATAACCTCACGATCAAATAGAGTTGTTACCCCTTCACTGGGCAGAATTCGGGACGACCGGACGCGCTGCATCGTGTCCGATCCTCCAACGGTCACTGCACCAACGGTCAAACCAATTGACCGGACGCGTTCCAGGAAACGACCGGACGCGCCGCTGCCACGACTAGACGCGCTCCAGGAAATGACCGGACGCACCGATCGCACAGCACCGCGTGCGCAACGACATGACCGGACGCGCTCCACGCAACGACCGGACGCGACAGTGCCAGCGTCCGATTAGAGTCCAGTAAGCTCCTTCAACGACCGGACGCGTCCGATCGCGTGTGACCGGACGCGCCGCGCGTCCGATCATCCTTGCGTTCTGCAGTTCCCTCTGGGCACCTGACTGGACGTGCCGGTCTCGCGAGTGACCGAACGCGCCGGTTGCAAACCCTAACACCCGCGGCTGCGTTGAACTGACCGGACGCGTCCGGTCATACCGTGACCACGTCCGGTGCAGCGTCCGGTCACCTCTGTGACCTCCGTTCGCCTCTGTTTCTTTTCCGACTTCCAGCGTAGTGGAAAATAGGCATTTCAATTCCTCAAAAATGCCTGAATCCCGCGCTCGCAAGCTCGGCAGGAGGGAGAGAGGAACCCAAACCCCTCTCTACCGCTTAAACTCTACCGCCTTCGCAAATGTGCCAACACCAACAAGTGTTCACCACTTTGTGCATGTGTGTTAGCATTTTCACAAACATTTTACCGAAGGAGTTAACCACTCAACTTGCCACGCCACTTGATTCTAGCAACAATGCATAGTTAGATCACTCGAGTGGCACTAGATGACCAATATGCAAACAAGTTTGCCCCTCTTAATAGTACGACCATCTATCCTAAACCCGGTCATAAACTTCTCTACACACCTATGACCGGTGAAATGGAAATCCCCTAGGTTATACCTTTGCCTTGCGCATTCCACTTCATCTCCTCCGACATTGATGCAACACATGCACCAACCAATCACCAATGATATGATCCACTTCATATCATCATGTGACCATATTGGTTCATCGATCTTGACTTCACTTGCTCTTCACCGTTGCCTCGGTCCATCGGTGCCAAGTCTTGCTCAAGCTTCACCGCCTCGCGGTCTATCGCTCCAAAGCCTCTGACTTGCCCTTCACACTTGCAACTGGTCCATCAAGCCAAGC
The DNA here is from genome assembly GCA_038087645.1 of Saccharum hybrid cultivar R570. Taxonomy (NCBI): domain Eukaryota; kingdom Viridiplantae; phylum Streptophyta; class Magnoliopsida; order Poales; family Poaceae; genus Saccharum; species Saccharum hybrid cultivar. The sequence continues at coordinate 4,065,851 of JAQSUU010000100.1, forward strand.
CTCATCTTGATCTTCGCCACCTTGGTCACATGACTCCATGTCATATCTCATATGCAATGAGCTCCTTCATGACACAATCATCTGTGGACTAATTCCCTGTGTATCTCACATAAATATAATTAGTCCACCTAAGGTTGTCACTCAATTACCAAAACCAAACAAGGACCTTTCACCAGCCGCGCTGCCTCGACTAAAATTGACCGGACACGCCGGGGTGAGTCCGGTCACCCCGCGGCTAGCATCCGGTCGCGCATCTTCTCCTCCTTTTCTTTTTCTAAGTATGCGGCTGCTTTACCCTTGCTTCTAAGTTTCTAACCACAAAGTGTAGAACTTGCGTACACGTGTGTTAGCATTTTTCAAAACATTTTATAGGGGTCACAAGTTCGCACACTAGGTTCCTAAATGCAATGCATGAAACATGTCACCTAGTGGCACTCGATAAACCGTTTAGCCAAAGATTTCCCCTCTTTATAGTACGGCTATCGATCATAAGTCACTCACATCCTCTATGGTGTCTTGAGTGCAAAAGAAAAATAGCCCTATTAAGTATACATTTGCCTTAAGCCTATTTTTATTTTTCTCTTTCTTCTTTTCTAAGCTGAGCACTTGATCATCTCTTGGTCATCACCATGTACTATGATCATCTTCTTAGCTCCATCACTTGGATTATACCAACCTAACTCATGATCACACTAAATGATATATGTTAGTACTAAGGTTTCATCAATTAGCCAAAACCAAACTAGGGCTTTCAACATTGAGTTAAGCCCAAGGATCGTTGCTCCTCTATCAAGTCAACAAACCCACAAAGTTTGGCTCTGACATGAGGACTTGATCTTAAGCCACCTCGATCACAAAGTGTTATCTAAGCGTGACCCCTTTTCACTAGAGTGGTTATTTGCTTCCTCTAGCGGGGATGAACCCAATAGCCCCTCAAAAATCACCTCCGGAGTACCTCACAATCTTTAATTAAGTGTTTCAATGTAATCGTACTGCACCAAGCCATAGAGGTGGAGGCAACCACCAAGAGTAACAAATAAACCACGCAACCAACACGATCTCTAATTGCCACTCCAATTAACAACTAGTGTTCATCTAGTCCAGATGTTCCATACCTTCACATACATAACAACTAGTTCGTGGGTATGAAGTTCCAGGAACGATGAACATGTTCTATTTTGAAAGCGTATCTTGAGGCAACATTTGTTGAATTGTAGATTGATATATTTTTCATATAGTGCCTATACGATATTTACACAAATAAACATAGCGTAGAATCTAAGTGCATGATGAGAACCTGCCTTCACTTCATACCTTTGGTCTGAATTGTGAGCTGTGTTTGGAACGATCGTTTCTCATTTGGAAACGAAGTTCTCCAAACGTGAAACATGACCGTATTCCACATTATAAGAATCAGAGTCACTTCTCACTTGCCTAGTTAGACTCCTAATAACTTGGTTGCTTGGGATTAGACTTAGAATTTATTTAGATACATATGGCTAGTTACTAATTGGAGCTAAAAACTAGTCCAAATTAATTGTGGTTGACTAGTTAATTGGCTAGTTAAAAATTTAGCTAAAAAATAGTCTATCTATTAGTCTTTCCCTTTAGGGGGTGTTTGGTTTGAGGAGTTAAATTTTAACGAACATTGTAGCACTTTTGTCTTATTTGATAAAAACTTTCCAATTTGGGACTAATTAGGCTTAATAGATTCGTCTCGTAAATTACTCCTAATCTGTACCGACATGCATGCAATTAGTCTACATTTAGTACTCCATGCATTTAAGGAAACATTGATGTGATGGGAGTTAAACTTTAATAACTTGAAACCAAACATACCCTTAGATATGCTAAAGTTATTTTGATCAGTGGCGGACCTAGCACTAGGGCCGCTGGGGTTATGGCCCTAGTCTTAGCCCTTAATTACAGTCTAAAAGGATCAAGATGCCCAAGAGGGGGGTGAATTGGGCTTTTCTAAAAATTAAATGCAAGAATTAAATCCTACAAGCCGGAATTCACCCCTAGTGTCTACTTGTGTTCCTAGAGAGTCTACCGATACAAAGTTTTGCATCCTAGTTTCCAATCCTAGTCTAGCATGGCAAGTCTAGGAATGTAAAACAAGCAATGAAAGTAAATACGAGAATGTAAATGCTTGAATGTAAAGGGGCAAGGAACACGGCGATGTTTTTCCGAGGTATCGGAGAGTCGCCACTCCCCACTAGTCCTCGTTGGAGCACCCGCGCAAGGGTGTAGCTCCCCCTTGATCCGCGCAAGGATCAAGTGCTCTCTACGGGTTGATTCTTCGACACTCCGTCGCGGTGAATCACCCAAAACCGCTCACAAGATGAGTTGGGTCATCCACAAGCTCCGCCGGATGATCACCGAACTCCCAATCACCACCACGCCGTCTAGGTGATGGCGATCACCAAGAGTAACAAGCTAGAACTCTCACTTGACCACTGCGAGCCCAAATGAGAAGGTGGATGCACACTTGCTACTCTCTAATCGCTAGTGAGGAACTCTCAAGCTTTGATTCTCAAATCTCTATCCTCACTAGTGCTCTTGCACTCCCTTGTACTCCAAAGGTGTTTCTCAGTTGATCAAATGAGCAAGAGACCTCTAAAAGAGGTGGTGGGGATGTATTTATACACCCCACAGACAAAACTAACTGTTACCCGCTGACACAGCAAAACACGGGCTGACCGGACGCGCCGGTTGAACTGACCGGACGCGCCGGTCCCTCGTAACGGTCGAAATCCGAAAAACAACTGAGTGACCGGACGCACCGGTCACGGGTGACCGGACGCGTCCGATCGTGCAGGAAGCATACTGTACTCGCACCGGACGCGCGACCGCGTCCGATCGATGATGACCGGACGCGTCCGGTCGTCTCTGGACCTTACTGGACTATGACCGGACGCGCCGATCACACCCAGGTCGCGTCCGATCGTGTGTTTTCCTCAAGTGACACGTGTCGACTCCTGACCACCGCGTCTGGTCCTCGCGAGGACCGCGTCCGGTCGTCAGAGCTGAAACCCTAGCCGCGGAACTGTACTGACCGGACGCGTCCGGTCATGCCGAGGACCGCGTCCGGTCATGGGAAAACGACCCGAAACTCTCCGAAACGCGTCACAACTTGAACCATGTTGCTTCCAACTGAACTTTGAGCTATTCTAGAGCTGCCTAGCGCCAAGTTTAACAAGTGTGCACCACACCTAAACGTAGGACTCGCCTAGGTCAAGCTACCCGCTCATGCCCCCCTTTATAGTACGGCCAAAAGAGAAAAACGAAGATCCTAACGACTATTCCAAATGTATCTCAACACCTCGACATCCAGAACTAACCGTCCTTAATCTTGACGTCACTCTTTTGAAAACCGAAACGATTTCCATCAAGGGGCATGAATACCATGGTGCCCAAAGCAGTTAAAACCTTCATGACCTAACTTACCAAAGTTTCTGCAAAACACACGTTAGTCATGGTAATAAAGCGTTGTCATCAATTGCCGAAACCAAACCTCGGGGCCTAGATGCTTTCAATCTCCCCCTTTTTGGTGATTGATGACAACACTAAGATATAAAAGATTTGAGTTAAGGTTTTCGAGCATGCATGGTTCACATAAGCAAAAAGCAATAAGCACAAGGGGTTAGGGATTGCTTATGTGCCCCAAGCCAAAAGAGTGTACTCATAAGATAAGACAAAGAACGTTAGTACACATACAGATATAGCTCATAAGAAATCGGAGTAAGGCACGGAAGCACAACCTTAGAGCTATAATTAAAAACGGTGACATGTGTTAACACTGCGACTGGATAAAACATTAAGACTCAAGGTTTATCACACGACGACATGCCACATGAATGCAATGACTGAAAAGTAAACATGATGCATGAATGTAGCACACAAGAAAAAACAAAAAAAAACCCTCTCTCAAAACTCCCCCTGAAACTACTCTCTCTCCCCCTTTGGCATCAAGCGCCAAAAACTAATCTAAGGATCTGACGGGGGGACAGACGGAGTCGTGTCGGGTGCCGAGGTGCGCGGAGTAATCATGAAGTGTAGAGAATCTCCCTCAGAATCTGAGCTATCTGGCTGACCCTCTGAAGAAACACGTGGATGTGAAGCGGTCTGGGTCTGAGCGGCAGGAACAGGTACTGACGTAGTAGCAATAAGAGGATCTGTCTGAGTGACCTGAGCCTGTAGCGAGCCAGTAGCAGGAGGATCTGTCGAGGCAACTAACGAAGGAAGAGTCTTTGTAGTACCGGTCCCTGTCACTGGAGGAATAGCTGCCTCTGAAGCTGACAACCCTAAAGAAGTAGCAAAGGTAGTGTGCGAGGGCGTCGGCTGACCAGTCAACTCGCTGTAGGTAGCACTGTAATCACCGAAGGGTGTGCCTGTCAGGAGGTGAGGGCAAGGCTGGTCTGAAGGTGTAAACCCCGTGTGAATAGGCGTGAAGCTCGGGGACTGGAATGACTGGTGAACCTGCTGCTGTGGAGATGTGAACTGGAAGCTCGGCTGTCCCTGACTTGATGGATCACTGGATTGTAAAGCAGAAGTCAGGACAGAAGTAGGCGGAGGAACCCCAACAGTGACTAGGTGGTGCAGGAGATCCAAGTACTACTGCTGACTAGCTGCACTCTGTCGCTGAATCTCGTACTGCTGTCGCTGCATTTCAACCTGCTGCCTCTGGATCTCAAGCTGCTGACGCTGAAACTCGTCCTGACGAGCCTGAATCTGTGCAAGTGTTGTAGCTGTGTCCTAAGCCTGTCGCTGTATCTGCTGTTGCTGCTGCTCCTATGCTTGGGTCAACCTCTCAAGTATAGCCACCATGGCTAGGTCTGTGCGGGAGGCTGAACCAGAGCCACCGGCCTCGTGGTCGTGAGACCGAGGAGACCGGTACCTGGGGATGGGCTGGTAGTCCTCATCAGTGATGTCAGATGTCACATCCTCAGGAAGATCAGCAGGCTAAGCGTCAAGATCGGCAAGCTCTGCCTCTGCAAGCTCATCAACTGTGGCGTCCTGCTCAGCCGCTGTCTCAGGAACCTCAGGTCGCACACGCTGTCCTGGCACTGGGGCCTGATCTCTAGTGACTGAAGCCCAAAGCTGACGGATATCATACTCAGGGAAAGCAGTAGTAGTATCTGATATCTCAGCTCGGATCTCTGCTGGTAGCTGAATGGATGATCTAATGATGAAGCAGATCTAGTGTGCATAGGGCAGCTGACGATTACCCTTGAAGCCCTCAGCTATGGTGTCCTCCATCTCACTAAGTATGAGATCCCAAATGTCAAACTGTGTCTGTGAGAGGAGGTGGTGAACAACCCATAGCTGCATCCGAGTCAGTCCCTCTCTGTAGCCAAGTCGGGGAAGTAGAGTGCGTCTGACTATAGCATCCAGAACTCTGGCAAGAGGTGTCAAACTGGCAGGCGTGCGACGAGACCCTTCACCAAAAGGCTCACGGAAGCAGGGTCGAACCAAGTCGGTAGGTGGCACTGCCCCGCCGTGAGGGCGTCTCGGTGGAGGAGTCTGACCAAAACACAGCTGATGTATCTTCGTGTTGGAAGCTGGGAGTCTGAGAATCTCCCGCACTCTGGTGCTGTATAGACGGTGATCGCGGCCTCGGAATGCAAAGTGAATGAAATCATGGGCAGGATCAATCCATAGTGAAGCATAAAACTCTCTGACCCATGTGCCGCAGTATGCACCTGTCCGTCCAAGAAGATCTGACAAGCCTGGCAGAAAGGACAGGTGTGGACGTAGCTGTTCTCCCACAACCTCAACCAGTGACTCAAGTCGATAGACCCTCTGTGGTTAGAAAGCAATACCGCTGTCAACTAGAGCCCTGTAGAAATCCTCCTGAAGTGGGGTATAGAAGCCTTCTGAAGCTCTGGGATCCCTCACAGGTGGAAACCACCGACTGACCTCCACGAACCTCAACACCTGCACCTGACGTGCTGTAGCACCCCTCAAGTCAAAGTGCTCGACCGGGGGTGAACCTCTAGCTCTGGGAGGAGGACGTGCTCCATGACGCTGGCCCTCTGGCCTAGGAGTCACCTGAGTACGTGCGCGTGTGGAGCGGCGACGTGGTGGAGACTAAGCTAGCTGCTCCTCTGTGTCCTCTGTAGCTTCTGGAGCCTCTGTGGCCTCTGGAGGTGGATCAACTGACATACCCTCTGTAGCTCCAGTATCCTCAGTACCCTCAGTGGCCTCTGTGCCGAGCTGTCGACCTTCTAGATGAAAGCGACGCTCGCCTATGCGTATGCCACTGCTCCTGCCACCTCTCTCTGCCTGCTCTGCTGCATCTGCCACGGCCTGAGCAATCTCTGCCTCTGTAAATGTCTTCTTCTTCTTTCTGGCCAAGATCTTGACACGCTTCCCACGTGCAATCTCAGACCGACGAGGAGGACTGTCGTCCCCGTCACCAGGAGCACCACCGGCATTCTTGCAACGCACCATGCTGACAAACTGACCGAGAACCTCTGTAAGATGGTGAACTGTCACTCGAGAGGCTTGGCCTCAATCCGTATCCGCAGGCTTGGCCTCGGATTCAGCAAACTGATCTCACCCTGACACACGGACAGACTCGCTGCAACGACGGAATAGAGAGATCTACTATAAGCACATATATAACTAAAAGGTACGAAACCCTAGAGATAGCAAGCATATGAGATACGATGTGAATTGAAACGCGAAGCTACCTCGGATCGACGAGACGACGGTGACAAGATGAGGTGACCTAGATCGCGAGATTCCCCGAAACGTCGAACGAGATCTCGAGCTAGGGTTAGGGCAAACCCTAGAGGACAGGGCTCGGCCGAAGGATGGATTCGAGGAGGATGCTTGGCATGGGGGAGCACGAGGTGGCAGCGGTGGAGGAACCTGCGAGGCAAGTGGGGCCAGCAGACACGGCAGCGGTGGCGGCGCTAGCAGCAGCTGCGGTGGCGGCTCGGGCAGCGGCTGTGGCGGAGGCGCGAGCAGTGGCTGCGGCGGAGGCGCGGGCAGCGGCTGTGGCGGAGGCGCGAGCAGCGGCTGCGGCGGAGGCGCGGGCAGCGGCTGTGGCGGAGGCGCGAGCAGCGGCTGCGGCGGAGGCGCGGCGGCGGCTGCGACGGAGGAGATGGCGCGGCGGCGGCGGACTCACGAGCGAGAGCGATGGCGAGATTGTAAAGAGTATGAGATCCAAACATACGGTTAAAAGGGGCGAGATCCGCTCGACGCGTGATGACCGGATGCGGTGGTCGTTATGACCGGACGCGGTGGTGCAGCGTTCGGTCACACTCCAGTAAGCTCCTGGAGTGACCGGACGCGTCCGGTGAGGACTGACCGGACGCGGTCAGAGTCCGGTCGAGGGGAGCTCGGGAATTCATCGCGAATGACCGGACGCGGTGGTGGTAACCGGGACCGGACGCGGTGGTCAATAGCGGCGCGTCCGGTGCAGCGTCCGGTCACTAGATCTGGAGTAGGTCTTCTGGATGACCGGACGCGCTGGTGGACGCCGGGACCGGACGCGGTGGTGAAGCATCACTGCGTCCGGTGCAGCGTCCGGTCCAGCGTCCGGTCACTGTTCTTCGCCCTTCTTTGTTCCGAACTACGACGTGACTTCTCCCAATCAGGTTCCAATTCAAAAAGACACAAATAAACACCAATTGGAACATGATATGAGTGACCTCACTCAAACCCTCAAATTTTTCAAAATAGATTGCCTTAGGCTAGTATTATTTTTAAGAAAATAGGCAATAAACACCCAAGGAGCAACGTATGGCCATGCAATAGAGTTTTTGAACCTTTAGGAGCGTCAAAATGCTCTCTCTATCCATGAACGAACACAGGGGTTGCTCAAAGCGAAACTGAAAAGAAACGCCAAACAAACAACCATGCAAATGCAATGCAATACAAGAAGGTAAAGCTAGGGTGCTTGTCAAGTTTGATCCACGGTTAGGCTTCTTCACTCCTCCAAAGAAGGGTTATCGTAACCGTGTTAGCCAAGCCCTAAAAGCATTGCGATAAAATAAACATGGCATATTATACAATGCAATGCAAGGGACAACACACGCTCATTTTTTAAAGTTGCTAGAATTAAGCACATTGAGTTCACTTCTTAACCTACAAAAGGTTGCTTCATCCAAAGGTTTAGTGAAGATATCCGCTAATTGATTTTCACTTCTTACACCTTCTAGTGATATGTCATTTTTAGCAATGTGATCTCTTAGAAAGTGATGGCGGATATCAATGTGCTTGGTGCGAGAGTGTTGTACCAGATTGTTAGCAATTTTAACGGCACTTTCATTATCACATAAAAGTGGCACCTTTTCAAGAACAATTCCATAGTCTAGGAGGGTTTGTTTCATATATAAGATTTGTGCACAACAAGCCCCCATGGCAATGTATTCCGCCTCGGCGGTGGACAAAGCCACACTATTTTTCTTTTTAGATGACCAAGATACTAAAGATCTTCCAAGCAAATGGCACCCTCCGGATGTGCTTTTTCTATCAATTTTGCAACCGGCATAGTCCGAATCGGAATAGCCAACTAGTTGGAAACTAGCTCCTTTGGGATACCAAAGACCAATGCTTGGGGTGAGCTTAAGATATCTTAGGATTCTTTTTACGACACTTAAATGAGGTTCTTTAGGGCATGCTTGAAAGCGGGCACACATGCACACACTAAACATGATATCGGGCCTAGATGCGGTAAGGTACAACAAGCTACCAATCATAGAACGGTAGAGAGTTTGATCAACCGGTTTACCTCCCTCATCTAGGTCGAGATGTCCATTTGATGGCATTGGGGTCTTGATTGGTTTGCATTCTTCCATCTTAAATCTTTTGAGAAGATCCTTGGTATACTTTTCTTGAGAGGTGAAAATCCCTTCTCTCATTTGCTTTACTTGAAATCCAAGGAAGAATGTGAGCTCACCAATCATTGACATCTCGAACTCCTTCGACATCAATTCACCAAATTCCTTGCAATAATCTTCATTTGTTGATCCGAAGATGATATCATCAACATATACTTGACAAATAAAGATCTCCCCATTAAACTTCTTGGTGAATAGTGTGGTGTCGACCTTCCCAATGGTGAAGCCCTTCTCAATGAGGAAGTCCCGGAGGCGCTCATACCACGCTCTAGGAGCTTGCTTGAGCCCATATAACGCCTTGGACAACTTATAAACATGATTAGGATATCTAGGGTCTTCAAACCCGGGAGGTTGATTAACATAGACTAGTTCATTTATAAAGCCATTTAAGAATGCACTTTTCACATCCATTTGATATAGTTTCATATCATGATGTGATGCATATGCAAGGAGGATACGAATGGCTTCAAGTCTTGCAACGGGTGCAAAGGTTTCTCCAAAATCAAGACCTTCAACTTGAGAGAACCCCTTTGCAACTAGTCTTGCCTTGTTCCTCACCACTATGCCTTGGTCATCTTGCTTGTTTCGGAACACCCATTTGGTTCCAATGACTCTTACACCTTTAGGATGCTCTTCAAGTGTCCATACTTGATTGCGGGTGAAGTTGTTCAATTCTTCATGCATTGCATTCACCCAATCCGGATCTTGAAGAGCTTCTTCTACATTCTTAGGTTCAACGCAAGAGACAAAAGAGTGATGTTCAACAAAAGAAGCTAGCTTTTGAGATCGAGTCATTACTCCCTTTATAGGACTCCCTATGATGAGATCTTGTGGATGTGCTTGAAGTAGTGGTGAATTTCTTCTATCAACCACTTGAGGAGGTGGATGGGGAGCATCAACATCTTGAGCTTGTCCCTCGGCTTGTTCATGAGAGACATAAATGTCTTCATTTTCAACTCTCTCATTCTTGTCATCATCTTGAGGCACACGTGATGAAGATGGTGGAACAACAATTTGTACATTGTCATCATCATCTTTTGGCTTGATGTCTCCCACTGGCATGTTCTTCATGGCCTCCCTCAAGGGTTCGTCACCTACATCATCACAATTCTCAATTGCTCCTTGGGAGCCGTTAGATTCATCAAATTCCACATCATATGTTTCTTCAACCAAACCGGTGGCATGGTTAAATACTCTATATGCTTTGGACTTTGATGAGTAACCAACAAGGAAACCAATATCACAACGTCTTTGAAACTTCCCTAGGTGTTGACGCTTCTTGTAGATGTAACATTTGCAACCAAACACCCGGAAGAAGGAGACGTCCGACTTCTTCCCATTAAGAAACTCATAGGGGGTCTTGCCAAGAAACTTTTGTAGGAAGAGGCGATTTGAAGCATAGCATGCGGTGTTGATTGCCTCGGCCCACAACTTCTCTGGAGTGTTGTACTCATCTAGCATTGTTCTTGCAAGGGTGATCAAAGTCCGGTTCTTTCTCTCAACTACACCATTTTGTTGAGGAGTGTAGGTTGAAGAGACCTCATGCTTGATTCCAATTTCATCATAATAAGCTTCAATGTTGGTGTTGTCAAACTCTTTGCCATTGTCACTTCTAATCTTCTTTATCTTGACTTCAAATTCATTTTGAGCTCTCTTTGCAAACTTCTTGAAGCAATTTGCCACTTCGGATTTGTCATGAAGAAAGAAAGTCCATGTATACCTTGAGTAGTCATCCACTATCACAAGACAATAGAGATTACCACCCAAGCTCTTGTATGTTGTAGGCCCAAATAAATCCATGTGTAGAAGTTCTAGCACTCTTGAAGTTGACATGAAAGCTTTGGTTGGATGAGTGTTTGCAACTTGTTTGCCCGCTTGACATGCACTACAAGGTTTGTCCTTCTCAAACTTCACATCCTTCAATCCTCTCACTAGTTCTTTCTTCAATAGCTTGTTGAGAGTGTTCATTCCAACATGAGCAAGCCTCCTATGCCAAAGCCAACCAAGTGAGGTCTTGGTGAACAAACATGTCATCAAATTTGCATCTTCGGAGGTGAAGTCAACAAGATAAAGATTGTTGTATCTAAAGCCTTTGAATATCACTTGCTTGTCATCTATCTTTGAAACTTCCACTTCATTTGGTGTGAACAAGCATTGGAAGCCAAGGTCACAAAGTTGCCCAACGGATAACAAGTTGAAACTCAATGAAGCAACATAGAGCACATTTGAGAGTGAGTGATCATGTGATATTGCAATCTTGCCTATACCCTTGACTTTGCTCTTTGAATTATCCCCAAATGTGATCTTCTCTTGACATATTCTATTTTCTTCAATGGTGGTGAACATACGAGGATCACCGGTCATATGTTGAGTGCAACCACTATCAATAACCCAATGAGATCCACCGGTCTTGTAGTTCACCTACACACAAGAGATCAAGCTTTTTGTTTAGGGACCCAAACTTGAGAGGCGCCCTTGACTTTCTCCACTAGTGACTTGGCAACCCATATTTTCTTCGGCCTATTCTTGTTTGGGGGACCCAAAAACATGACTTTCATCTTTCCATTTGAATCTTTTCTTAGCATATAATGAGCATTGAAAGCAAAAGGTCTAGCATGCTTGGGCATGGGTTGTGGTGGTGGAGTTTTGCATTCATGAGCAAAGCGACCTTCTTGACCACACTCAACACATCTCTTTGGTTTGGGCTTTGACTTGCTTTGTTGTTGTTGAGCTTTTGCTTTCTTCTCTTGATTTGCCAAGTACCCAATACCACTTCTATCCATCTTTATTACGGTGTTCATGAGGAGCTCACTTTGCAAATGTTGGCCTCTTGTGAACTTGCTTAGGCCGGTCTTGAGATGCTCTTTTTCTTGCTTGAGCTTTTTGTTTTCTTCAATGAGTGACTCATTTGTTGGTTGCTTCTCAAGAGCCATCAAACCTTTTAGCTTCTTGTTCTCATTTGCAAGCTTCTCATTCTCACACTTGATCTTGGCATAATCATCATAGTTGCTTGACTCAACCACACTCTTGCCTTTGCTACTAGAACCTTGCTCAATGCTTTCAATGATCAGATCATCACATGATGTAGCTATATCACACTTAACAACATAGTTAGTAGCATCATGTGTCTCAAGAGCAAGTTCATTAGCAACCACAAGACTATCATAGTCAATTTTTAATGTGGTGTATTTGTCCTTTAGAGAATTATGTCTAGTGATGAGCTCATCATGCTTCTTCTCAAGTTTATCATGTTGATCTTTAAGCTCTTTATAAGAGGTTTTGAGCTCCTTGAGAGTGGAAGACATCACTTCATTTTGAACTTTAAGCTCACCACTAGTCTTTTGAATATTTTCAAGCTTGGATGAGAGTGATTCATTTTCATTTTGAAGATCATCATTTTCATTTCTAGTCCTTCTTATGATTTTAGTGTATTTGTTTAGCAATTTTACAAGTTCATCATAAGAAGGTGCATCATATTCATCATCACTATCACTATCATCATTATCATCACTATCATGGTTTTGTACCTTTCGTTCACCCTTGGCCATAAGGCATAGGTGAGTAGTGGACGATGATGGTGAAGGAGGCGGTGAAGGTGGTGATGAAGATATCGGTGAAGATGATGGCCCCATCACAAATGCGGCAACCTTCTCTTTCTCATCATCGCTCTCATCTTCGGAGGACTCACAAGATGATTCAATGTCGGTGAGCCAATCACCAACAATGTATGCCTTTCCTCCCTTCTTCTTCTTGTGAAACTCCTTCTTTTTGCCATCCTTCTTCTTGTATGCCTTGTTCTTCTTCTTCTCTTCTTCTTCATCACTTGAATCATTTTTCTTGCCCTTGTTCTTGTTCTTGTACTTGTCTTTTGGTGGTCTAGGGCATTGATGAGCTAGGTGGCCAAGTTCACCACAATTGTAGCAATCCATCTCCGAGATTGGCTTTCTCTTGCTACTTGTGAAGAATTTCTTCTTCTTTCCATCGAACTTGATGCCACTCTTGTTGAGCTTCTTTAGCATCTTGGTGGTCTTTCTCACCATGAGTGCAAGTGATTCATCATCAACATCACTTTTACTTGATCTTTCTTGCACCATCATGGCTTGGCCCTTCTTCTTCTTCTTGTCATGACTAGCTTTGAAGGCCAAGTCTCTCTTCTTGGAAGATGATGAGCCCTTATCCGGAGTGATATGCATGTACATCTCATGAGCATTGATTTTCCCTAATACTTGAGTCGGTGTTGCGGTGGAAAGATCACTTTGGTGAAGCACGATGATAATGTGACCATACTTCTCAACGGGAAGCACGCTCAAGATCTTCCTTGCAACATCCGATTGGCTTATTTTAGTGAGCCCAAGAGCATTGAGGTCCTCTACAAGAACATTCAAGCGAGTGTACATGTCATTAGCACTTTCTTTGGGAAGCATCTCAAAAGAATTAATTTTATTTAAAGCTATGTGATAGCGTTCCTCACGCTCACTCTTAGTTCCCTCATGGAGAGCACAAAGATTTTTCCACAATTCATGAGCGTTCTTTGCATTACGCACACGATTGAAGATATCTTTGCCTAAGCCCCGGTAGAGTGCATTTTTGGCCTTTGCATTCCACCGGTCATACTTCTCCTCGTCACCAATGGGGTTTGCGGGATCCTTGATAGCGGAAAGCCCTTCGGTTGCGGCTCTAAGACATCCAACATCTATGGCTTCGAGATACGCCTCCATGCGGATTTTCCAATATGGAAAATCATCCCCCTCAAAGGTGGGAGGTGGTCCTTCCCCGTTAGACATCTTGCTCTAGGCGGTAAAGCCTAAAAGAAGGAGCAACACGGCTCCGATACCAATTGAAAGGATCAAGATGCCCAAGAGGGGGGGGTGAATTGGGCTTTTCTAAAAATTAAATGCAAGAATTAAATCCTACAAGCCGGAATTCACCCCTAGTGTCTACTTGTGTTTCTAGAGAGTCTACCGATACAAAGTTTTGCACCCTAGTTTCCAATCCTAGTCTAGCATGGCAAGTCTAGGAATGTAAAACAAGCAATGAAAGTAAATATGAGAATGTAAATGCTTGAATGTAAAGGGGCAAGGAACACGGCAATGTTTTTTCGAGGTATCGGAGAGTCGCCACTCCCCACTAGTCCTCGTTGGAGCACCCGCGCAAGGGTGTAGCTCCCCCTTGATCCGCGCAAGGATCAAGTGCTCTCTACGGGTTGATTCTTCGACACTCCGTCGCGGTGAATCACCCAAAACCGCTCACAAGATGAGTTGGGTCATCCACAAGCTCCGCCGGATGATCACCGAACTCCCAATCACCACCACGCCGTCTAGGTGATGGCGATCACCAAGAGTAACAAACTAGAACTCTCACTTGACCACTACGAGCCCAAATGAGAAGGTGGATGCACACTTGCTACTCTCTAATCGCTAGTGAGGAACTCTCAAGCTTTGATTCTCAAATCTCTATCCTCACTAGTGCTCTTGCACTACCTTGCACTCCAAAGGTGTTTTTCAGTTGATCAAATGAGCAAGAGACCTCTAAAAGAGGTGGTGGGGATGTATTTATACACCCCACAGACAAAACTAACCGTTACCCGCTGACTCAGCAAAACACGGGCTGACCGGACGCGCCGGTCGCTCGTAACGGTCGAAATCCGAAAATCAACTGAGTGACCGGACGCACCGGTCAGGGGCGACCGGACGCGTCCGATCGTGCAGGGAGCATACTGTACTCGCACCGGACGCGCGACCGCGTCCGGTCGGTGATGACCGGACGCGTCCGGTCGTCTCTGGACCTTACTGGACTGTGACCGGACGCGCCGATCACACCCAGGTCGCGTCCGATCGGGTGTTTCCCTCAAGTGACACGTGTCGACTTCTGATCACCGCGTCCGATCCTCGCGAGGACCGCGTCCGGTCGTCAGAGCTGAAACCCTAGCCGCGGAACTGTACTGACCGGACGCGTCCGGTCATGCCGAGGACCGCGTCCGGTCATGGGAAAACGACCTGAAACTCTCCGAAACGCGTCACAACTTGAACCAAGTTGCTTCCAACTGAACTTTGAGCTATTCTAGAGCTGCCTAGCGCCAAGTTTAACAAGTGTGCACCACACCTAAATGTAGGACTCGCCTAGGTCAAGCTACCCGCTCATGCCCCCTTTATAGTACGGCCAAAAGAGAAAAACAAAGATCCTAACGACTATTCTAAATGTATCTCAACACCTCGACATCCGGAACTAACCGTCCTTAATCTTGACGTCACTCTTTTGAAAACCGAAACGATTTCCATCAAGGGCATGAATACCATAGTGCCCAAAGCAGTTAAAACCTTCATGACCTAACTTACCAAAGTTTCTGCAAAACACACGTTAGTCATGGTAATAAAGCGTTGTCATCAATTGCCGAAACCAAACCTCGGGGCCTAGATGCTTTCACAGTGGACAAAATACTATTTTTTCTATAGCCAAGCACAAATAGCAATGATCTCTAATGTAATGGCCCTAGTCTTCCGTGAATCCTGGGTCCGCTCCTGATTTTGATCAGGTAGCAATCAACCTTTATATCTAAACATGCCTTTAATCGGTATAGCGAGCATTCTCAGGTCTTATTCGTATATAGTTAGATTCGTATCAGTCCACGCGTAAGCTCTCGGTCTTATTTTAAACATGTGAGGTTGAGGGCCTGTTTAGTTCCCGAAAAATTTTGGAAAATAATACTGTAGCAATTTCGTTGTTATTTGATAAATATTATCCAATCATGGACTAACTAGGCTTAAAAGATTTATCTCGTGA
The DNA here is from genome assembly GCA_038087645.1 of Saccharum hybrid cultivar R570. Lineage (NCBI taxonomy): Eukaryota > Viridiplantae > Streptophyta > Magnoliopsida > Poales > Poaceae > Saccharum > Saccharum hybrid cultivar. The sequence goes on from JAQSUU010000100.1 coordinate 4,081,486, forward strand.
ATTTCGTCTAAACTGTGTAATTAATTTTATTTTTTATCTATATTTAATGCTTCATACATGTGTTTAAAGATTCGATGTGACGGGGAATCTGAAAAATTTTGCAAAATTTTTGGGTAACTGAGTTGTATGCCCGGTGTACACAGAAACCTCCTGAGGGCCCCTGGCGGAGCCCGCAACCGCAACACGAGTCCTGGGCTCCTGGCCTCCTGGCCTCCTGCCGTCACTTGCCTTCCCGTACCCCGTGCCTACTTCGGCAACCCGCTGTCCCATGCGCTCACATGGAGACTCCCGCACGAACTCGAACCACCTCCGCCTCGCCACCTCTTCCTCTTCCCCAGTAGCCGCCGCCGCCACCCACTGCGGCAGCCAAACCACGTGAGGCCTTCCACGCCGCTCAACCCCCACAGCATCCGCTGCCACCGCCGCTCACCTCCCCGGCGCTCCCGGCTCCAACTACTGCAAGCATGAGGCAGCCCACCAGCGCCGGCGGCGACGCTGGGTTCGTGCGCGCCGACCAGATCGATCTCAAGAGCCTGGACGAGCAGCTCGAGCGCCACCTCGGACGCCCGGAGGAGCGGGGAGTCGGCCCAGCCCCCGGGACGGGGAGCCGCCGCGGCGAGTCCGCGAGGCTGGGCCCGGAGGAGCTGACCCCGCTGCGGCGGTGCCGTGAGGACTGGGAGGTCGACCCCGCCAAGCTCGTCATCAAGGGCGTCATCGCGCGCGGCACCTTTGGCACCGTCCACCGCGGCGTCTACGACGGCCAGGACGTCGCCGGTATTGTCCGAGCATCCACACTACTTACTTTTTGCACAGCTAACGCTGACGCGTGCGATAGCCATGATGAGCCAATTTTCATTGTCCATGAACTGTTCGACGAAATAGCCACGCTAGTTATCTTTGGCTTCTTCTTCCGTGCGCTATAATTTGGTTCCAAATCTGATCGATTCCGCCTACGCAAGTCCTTACGAAACTTTGATGCATGCTTCATTTTCTGTTCCCTGCTTAGAGTAGTGAGCAGAATTGATCGTTAGATAGCAATGCCATTTGCTATAGGTGGTTGTTCTAGATGGTTTGGCGAGTTGTTTTCGCCTGTCATGTCATCTGTGCTTTTCCTTGTCAGCAAATTGCTAAAGTTGATACCTCTGCTTTTCTTGGTTCCTTGGTGTATTCCGTGACTTCTGTTAGATAGGTCCCCTTATAGCTTTTTGGTGTGTAACCCCCTCATGTGATCCGAGCCAACCAACAGTTAAAGTTTTCCGTAGGCATGATCCATGTGTTCATCTTATGATGAGCCCCTAGAAGTCAGGAGGCTAAAGAATAAAGCTGCCGATTTTTCAGGCAAAAAGTCGCAACATGCCATTGGTGTTGCACTTTTCAGGGGACTAGGGAAATTGGAAAGCATCTGAACCAGGTCAATGTTTCAAAAAAGATAATAAATACACTGAAGTTTGCAGCCAGAAATTTAAATTAACATTTTGGCATTGTCCCGCTAAAGCAAATCACATGACTCATGAAAAGCAGATGCAATTTGTATGTCCAGAACTTTATCGCCCTTTGCATGCTGCCCTCTCAATATGTTTGTTCACCATCTAGTCGATTCATTTATATTCTTAAAGTGTGATTAGAATGTTATATCAAATGTGTCTTAGGCATTCATAAGCTCACTGAAGTTGTTGATTGGCTTGCTTTGCAAGTATTCGCTACTTTGGCTGTGTGATGATACCAGTTCCCTCACTGTCCTCCATAAAGTACCTCTCAGCTGTCACACTTTACTTCCCTGTGTGTTTCATGATCATGCTAGACCCTTAATAAGTGTCTCGCTGTTCCATTTTAGACACCATGCTTAATAGGATTATAAGTTTGAACCTTTACAGATTGTTGTTTGACATGCACAACAAAGTGCATCCTATTCGTCAAGAATGTGCTACTTTTGATCCCCATCACACTAACGTACACTTTTGAGATTTAGAATGTGCTTTGTCCAATCTTTGGCAGTCATGCTGTAATTCATAAATTATTACAGATATGGAGTAAAATGCACGTTCAGCATGAGAAACTTTATGTTTACCATCATAACTTCCATTTTTCGACACTGATTGTCAAATGTTACCATTTTCTAGTAAAATTGCTTGACTGGGGCGAGGATGGTCATAGATCAGAACAAGAAATTGCTGCACTAAGAGCAGCATTTGCACAGGAGGTCGCTGTGTGGCATAAGCTTGACCATCCAAACGTTACTAAGGTAATCATTGCCTGAAGAAGCCCTTTTCCTCCCCCTTCTAATTTCTTAGGTTAAGTACTTTGCTGATATAAGACACTTCTTCAGTTATTGTTTATCTTTGTTTCATAGGACAAAGTCTAGAATTGTTGTCTGATATTATTAGTCTCAACCCTATGGTTAAACTTGGTTACTAGCACGTGATGTATCTATTTCAACGTACCGGAATATGTGTCCAATCATCCATATGCTGTTGGTCTTCACATTGTTCCCCATGTATGGGTATCTGACAGCATAGTGAGGGGCATATGCAGCACTAGTGCACTACCATCTCTCTTGATGCTTCAGTGTGTCCTAATTTGTTCCAAAGCATGCAATATATCCCAAAGTTAGTCTTGTAAGTTGTAACCACTGGTAATGGACACTAAAACCTTTCTTTTACCATTTGATACATGAAAAAAAATTAAGAACAATAGAAATTTGGAGGTTTTCTGCCATTGATTTAGTTGCTTATGCTATGTTAATTGATTTCAACGTGATAGCAAATTTACCTAGAAATATGTAGGAGTTTTATTTTTTTTACATCTTTAAATTTCAATATAGATTATCAACTACTATTATTACCTGTTCTTGTTTCTTGTTGCTGAATATTGATGTCTTTCCAAGCGCAACTAGCTATCCTAACAACAACTTGAACTTTTACCTGACAGTTTATTGGGGCTATAATGGGTGCAAGAGATTTAAATATACAAACGGAACATGGACATCTTGGCATGCCAAGTAATATTTGCTGCGTTGTTGTTGAGTACCTTCCCGGAGGTGCACTGAAAAATTTTCTGATAAAGAACAGGAGAAGGAAGCTTGCCTTTAAAGTTGTGGTCCAAATAGCTCTTGACCTTGCCAGGGGGTAAGAAATTGATTGCTTTTCTTTCTTGATCTTTGCCTGAAACTTAGTTGTTATTTGTCTTCACTCTTTAGTCTTGGAAGATATAATTATGATATGTGTTGTTTCAATAGATTATGCTATCTCCACTCAAAGAAGATAGTGCATCGTGATGTCAAGACTGAAAATATGCTTCTGGACAAAACGAGAACTGTGAAAATTGCTGATTTTGGTGTTGCTCGAGTTGAGGCTTCAAATCCTAGCGATATGACAGGTGAAACAGGGACACTTGGTTACATGGCTCCTGAGGTATTTGATTTTAACTGTCTGTTCCTAACTCTAAAAATATCAATAGGTATTTGCACGGAAACTACCTAACTATAAGCAGAAACATGCCTGCATCGTACATCAAAAGTATCTTAAAGACCACGCAGATTGTGTGGCCTCTAATCTCTTCAGTAGTTTGGTCAACGATAAGCAGGAAACATGCCTGCATCATACAGCAAAAGTATCTTAAAGACCACATCAGATTGCATGGCTTCTAATCTCTTCAGTAGTTTGGTCAACGATTTCGTTATTTTCTTCCCGAAGCTACTTTATCCATTGTTTCCACCTATGTATCATCTGCAAGGCAGCAGGATTTTCCCATTGATTTGAAATTTGGGTTCCTTTCTCTGCACTTGCATTTTTATTTCCTGTTTCTTGAAAGAGTGTACTTGTGGCTTACAAAATTATATTGGCATATGCACGCAGGTTCTCAATGGCCATGCTTACAACAGGAAATGTGACGTGTACAGCTTTGGGATCTGCCTGTGGGAGATATACTGCTGTGACATGCCGTACCCCGATCTTAGCTTTTCTGAAGTCACCTCTGCCGTCGTTCGCCAGGTGAAAATAAGACATGCCTCTGTCCCGTTCCTTGCTGCCATGTTGTCACTGAAAGCCTGAGCTGAAATGAAACTTTTCCACAGAACCTGAGGCCTGAGATACCGCGGTGCTGCCCGAGCTCGCTAGCGAACGTGATGAAGCGATGCTGGGACGCGAACCCGGACAAGCGCCCCGAGATGGCGGAGGTGGTGTCCATGCTGGAGGCGATCGACACGTCCAAGGGTGGCGGCATGATCCCCAAGGACCAGACGCAGGGCTGCCTCTCGTGCTTCCGCCGGTACCGAGGCCCCTAACGCAGGGCTGCTTATATATACAGTTATACCCGGTGAATGGTCTCTACAACTGGGTTTAATCTAATCGCAGAACTGGGTATAATGGAGAGGCTTCTCATTGCTTGTCATGGGTGTAAATGGATGGGGTGGTTGACGGTTGTTGTCCTTGTATGCTCGCTTCGAGTTCTAACGCTTTGTTGTAAGGTTAAGGTCAGGTGTAGAGAGCGTTGCTGTGGCCGTTTGTTGCTCACACCGTTAATTTCATGGCCGTGACGTGACGCAGGGTTACGTACTGTTGGATTAACCATCTCTTTTACATAATGTTAATTATTAAATAATACATGAATCATCATGAGGATATCCGATTTTGGAGCGAAGGTAAATTTTTGCTGTTATATTGTCTGTGAAATGGGAATATGAATCTTACAGTAGTCTGTATCAGTCGTACGGACGGTCGGATGATCGCAAGAGGTACTGCTTGCAAGGACGGGCGTCCTATCCGATCCCACCTCGCCTCTCGCGCTCCTGGCTGCCTACCCGCGTGTCCGCCTGTTCCCCAGAAGCAAGGAGAGGCGCAGAGTAAAACAGGGAGGCCGAAGCCGCCGCCGCACCCGCACACCGCCGTTGATCTTTGACCTTTCCGATCCAGAGCCTAGCCCTCCGCCGTCTACCGGAGCTCTCCCCGATGGCGGTGAGCTCGCGGTTTCCCTTCCAACCCGCGGCGCGCGGCCTCCTGCGCCGCACCCCGCCGCGCATCCTCCCCGTCGAACGCACGCCGCGCCGCCTCGCCCTGGTCGTCCCCGCCGTCTGCGGGGGGCCTGGACCGGGCGGATCGCCCGTTCCCAGGCGGCCGCCGGCGGACGCCGCGACCGTGGCGCCGACCTCGGCCGCCTCGGCCATCGATTTCCTCACCCTCTGTCATCGCCTCAAGGTACAAGATACTAATCGGGGCTCGTCCTCATCAGTCGCCCCCCGCCCCCCCCCCCCCCCCCCCCCCCCCCCCCATATGTCGCTGCTTTTATATCAATATATTGGTGTTCTATAACTCGTAGGATCAGACCGGAGATGCTCACAATATTTGTAAGAAATTGTAAAATGCACAGAGGAAGTAAAAGTAGCTGCACTGCCCTATGCATGTGCAATGATTTGGATCAATTCGTTCATGCCCCTCCTTTTTTTTTGATGCTTAGGTCCATCATGTCACATGATTCTGGTGCTTATTCCTTTTGTTTATTCTGCAGACCACCAAAAGGAAAGGATGGATAAACCATAGCATCAAGGGCCCCGAGTCTATTGCTGATCACATGTACCGAATGGCCTTGATGGCTCTGATTGCTGGTGATCTGCCTGCTGTCGATCGAGAAAGGTCTCGATCCATCTCTTCAAATTATTGTTTTGTCTTTCTTGTTTCGTTATGCTCTAGCCTTTGTCATATCTCAGTTTTCTACGTGGTGTTGACGATCATGTTTTAAACAGGTGTATCAAAATTGCTATTGTGCATGACATTGCTGAAGGTAGGTCATGTGCGCCATGCAATACACAAACTGTTGGTGTGTTGTATGTTCAATGCACTTATCTGATCACGAAAACTACACTTCACCTGCCAATGCTTTATTAGCCTAAATGCCTAATTCATCCACAAAGCCCACTTTCTGTAAATTACTCGATCAAATATTCAAAATTCTTTGTTTAACAGCTATTGTTGGTGACATTACCCCATCGGATGGTACCTAAGGCTGAAAAAAGCCGGCGTGAACAAGCAGCTCTAGATGAAATGTGTGAAGTTCTTGGTGGTGGACTAATTGGTGGGTGCACATTTTTTTATGTTAAATGTCAGATCATGTAGAAACTTCCAACACGAAAAGACTAACTATTTATCTATAATATTTTTGTTTTGCAGCTGATGAGATTAAAGAGCTGTGGGAAGAATATGAAAACAATTCTTCTATTGAAGCCAATCTTGTAAAAGATTTTGATAAAGTAAGAAGGCAGTTGTTTTTCTAATTGTCCTTTCATTATTGTCATCTGACTCTCTCCACTGTGTGATATTAATTTTCATCATGATTCATGACTGCTAGCTGTAGCAATGTTACCAGATCCGTCAGATTTACCAACCTTGTTAGATTATGAACTTTTAGAGCAAGTTCATCACAAGTACTTGCTCTTAGTTTGTTTTGGTGATTGATGAGTTGCTTGCATGTTTGTATGACGTGACATAATAGACTTCTTATTCTTCATGGCCTTATTTACCAAGTTGCAACTTGTGTAATTTGTTAGTCTTAATTCCAAAGAATGCTAGTAAAGCTACTTTGAGGTTTCTTCCTCATATGCCATAATTTTTATTCTTCAAAGCATGCAAATTAGTTTTTTGTTACATGATGGATATTTTGTGTATATTTTTTTATGTTTAGCAATACAATTACTTTCATGCATTTTCATTTTTTTTCTTCCTTATTATCATCTGTTTGGTGTGTTGTGTTTTACATTTCGCCTTTTTTCAGGTGGAAATGATTCTTCAAGCATTGGAATATGAGAAAGGTAATAACTTCTTTGTAATGGCAAATTTGTGTACATTCAAAACATAAGCCACCTTTCATTGTCCTTAACTATAGTTGGCGTTGCCATATATTCAGTTAAAGTATTCCTGTTGAATGTTGTGAACACTCCAAGGGAGTAAACTGCCTTGTTGATATGAAATGATTTGCTCCTAATATGAAGTATGGATAATAGATTATCTTGTTTTTTTTTGTGATGTTATTCTTGATAAATCATTATGATTTATGAGGTTATGCAAAACACATGTAAGGACCTGGCTTGTTGAACTAGCGTCACAGCTTAGAATTGTGAGTATTGATTGCATTATAAGGTGTAATATAACCAAACTAATTGCACTTTGTTACCAAACTTTTCACTTCAAAATTGAAAGACTTCACAATAAATGACCCTTGTCATGTGTTGCTGTTTTGCTCATCTTGTAAGACTAGCTTAATGCATTTATCCTTCTAACTTGATGCATCTCGAAATTTACAGAACATGGCAAAGTGCTAGATGAGTTCTTTCTCTCCACTGCTGGTAATTTGATCCATCTCTGTTTCCTAACTCACTATGTCCAAAGTAGCGTTCGTTTCCAGCTGTCCCCTCTTCACCAAACATTTGCTTAACATGTGTTTCAGGCAAGTTCCAGACAGAGATCGGTAAGAACTGGGCTGCTGAAGTAAATGCGAGGAGAAAGGAGGGATGCGGAAAGCAGAAGTAGGAGCCTTCATCAAACTTCCACAGAAACATGTTGTGATGTGAGGGCCGGTGTGGCCAACTAGGGACTGACAAAGCGGGCCTGGAGTCGCAATCTCCATAAGCCAACTTCAACAGTGGCAGTTCACCGATTGCCACGGCTGTTCAGCCTTCCTAAGGAATAACGGGAGGGTCATGGAGTGAACACTAGATTTTAGTTTGGTTAGCTGAAAGGTTCGAAGTTGCTCGAAGACCCAGGGGTAGGTAAAGCTGTAGTGTTTCCTTGTAGCCTGGGATCCAGCGAGGGATAAGATACTTTTTCTTTTTTTGTTCAACCCCGTGAATAATGAAAGGGCGATGGTGTTTGCCCTTCTCATCTTCCCTGCCCATTTTTATTTGGGTTTTTTTATCTGTGCCATCGGAATTTTGCGACTTTGGAGTTATGCCATTACAATTCGTGTAATCCGAGAAATGCCATTACAATTCTTCAGCTCGTCGGTTCGTGCCATTCTCTACGTATACCGCCATCGGAAGCCCACTGTCAGGCCTGTGGATGCATACGCACATTGTGTATGGACATCGGTGCCCCTCCGTCCACATTAGAAGCCACCCCGTCCGTTCTCCGTCCGTCTGTCTCACAGACACAACTTCGTCCTCCGCCTCTGGTCATCACGCCGTCGCCCGCCCGCCCGAGCTCGCCGCTCCGGCCGCCGCCCCATCGCCTCAGCGACGCGAGCCCTCACGCAAACCCTCGCGTAGCCCTTGTGCAAGGCCTCACTGCTCGCGAACCCTCGCGCAAGCCGCGCCCGCGCCGGTGGACTCCGTGGCCCGTGGACTGCACCCCGCCGCCGGGTTTGTTCGACGAAGTCGGCACGTCTCCTGCGACTGAACAAGAACAACAACTTCTACTACAAGTGCCCCCAATGTCGTGAATGGTGGTTTGAGGATGCATATGAGCTTTACTTGCGCAATAACCATGTCAATCTGTTGGCGAGTTCTATTGGTTCTGGGCACAATGTAGATGGGGCTGTTGAAGTCGTCCAACAACCTGCTGGTCTTGTTGTTCAAGGGTTCCAGCAAGCGTGTGGAGAATTGAAGATGGTCCAGCTTGATTTGAAGCTCCTAGTTGGTGAGATCAAACTGGAGATTGGCAACCTAAAGACTGAAGTGAAAGAATTGAAAGAGATGAAGAAGGGAAAGAGTGCAATTGGTGCTGCTGTTGTTTTCATGGCTATCTTTGTTGCTGTCCTGGTTGCATTTGTGTGGAAGAAATGACTTCCCCTTCATGTAATGAGTCTTTTGTGACAAGCTATGTATGTGAAATGCATGACAATAGTGTGTGTCTAGCTGTATGTTTCCAGTGAATTGTAATGCAATGAGTGTGTTTCCAGAAACTTGGAATGAATCAATGTATGTGCCTGTATGTTTCTAGTGAAATTGGAATGAAGTTGTGTGTTTCCAGAAAAAATTGGAATGTGTGTTCCCAGAAAAAATTGGAATGTGTGTTTCCAGAAAAAAATGGAAGTGTTCCCAGAACACATGTACACAAATATATGACATGGCCATCTTCATTCACACAGCCTAGTTCAGCTATATATATGGCAAATATCCTTCACAGATCACATGAATAGGCTATATCCTTCACATGAATACACCAAACTTACCAATTCATTGACAGAACACATGAATAGGCCATATCCTTCACAGATCAGGTCTGAAGGCCATAGGCAAGTACATATCAGGTTTCTAAGACATAGGTGCCATTACATAACCAGTTTGAAGGCCATATATGCCATTACAATACAAGTTCATAAGTACTTGAAAAGCAACAGGTTCATAAATTATACTTCAAAAGCAACTAGTTCACCAAAAGCGACTAGTTCACTGCCCACTGTTCAGCATGTCCAGAAGGCTTCTAACAACTTGAACCGGTGGAGCTGCTGCATTTTTTAGTTCTTTCTTCTTCTTTGGTGTCTTCTTCTTCTTCGGTGACTTCTTCTTCTTTGCAGGCTTCTTCTTTACTGGTTTCTTCCTCACTTGAGATGATCCTACTTCTTGTTCCTCAGCTGTCCTCTTCCTGCAACACCAGTTCAAACACAACCAAATTTGTTAGTACTACTCACTTAACACAAAAAAAATTTAAAATTGTAAAATTTTCACCTTTTATTAGTAGCAGCACCACCACCATCATGTCCCAGCTCAGGTTCTTTGCAAGTTTTGGCAAAATGTCCAAAACCTCCACACCTGGAGCATCTAACTTTCTTCTTTCCTGCATTTGTCTCCAGGAAACCTCTAATCCTCACCACTTTAGGCCTTCCTGGTCTTCTTCCCAGCACTGGTGGATACACCTTATACCCAAGATTAACATGAGGCCACTGTGACCTATCTGGTATAGGTTCTACTCTATTGTCATATGCAGCTCTAAATCTTGCAACAGAGTAGTACTCATGCACATAGTCAGATATTTGGAGTCCTCTATTGGATAAAATCCATGCCAGTGCATGCTTGCATGGCTTACCAGTTACTTGCCACTTTCTGCATCCACAAGTGTGGTTTTGAAGATCCACTGTGGACCGTCTCGGGTTATTCCAATTATCTAGTAATGTAACCTCTGCCATTAGATCATCACAGGGAACAATCTTCACAACTTTTAGATCTCTACTTAGGATATTTAGTTCATTCATTATTCCTGGGATGATGCCATCCTCCCACTGCCTTGCTATCTGCTTCCTAATGTACCTCTTCTCCATTATGAGTTCCCTCAGCCTGTCAACCAACTCATGCAAGAGCAGACCCTTAAAATCCCTAATCTGTGCGTTGAAACTCTCAGAAACATTGTTTGTAACATAATCACACTTGCTAAGCTCTGAGAAGTCAGCCCTATACCAAAGCCTTGGATGATAATCTTGAAGGTACTTAATTGCATCAGGAGCAATCTCAAATATTTTGTTCAGATGCCACTTGAACATCTCAAATGTGTAGGTCTTTGCAGCAGGATACAGATGTTCAGTGAAGACATCACCTGAGTAGTATTTCATGAAGTTTTGGTACAAGTGCCTCATGCACTCTCTGTTCTCAGCCTATGGGAAGACCTCTCCTATAGCTTTTTCTAGGCCTTTACAAGCATCAGAACTTATTACCAAACCAGGAGGGTCCCCTACAGCTCTGTGCAAACGCTGCATGAACCACTTCCAGTTATCTTTGGTCTCTGTGTCAAAAATACCATAAGCAATATGATACAGCCAGTTGTGACCATCAACCCCAGTAGCTGAAACCAACTGGCCAAGGTATTTCCCATGCAGACTAGAAGCATCTACACCAATAAATGGTCTGCAGCCAGCTAAGAAACCATCAATGCATGGCTTCAAAGCAACAAACATCCTTCGAAATCTATTTTGTTTATCTACTTTCTCCAATTCTATTTCCACAATGCTGCCGGGAGAACTTATTTCAATCTGTCTACCCCAATTGAATAACAACTGAAAACTGTCCTCATATGTGCCATGAATCTTGTTGAGAGCAACCTGCATACCTGACCAAGCTTTGGAGTACTTCAACCTGATGCCAAAGTCATCCTGGAGTTTCTCCCTGGCCTCTTTTGGACGCTTATTTGGATTCTTCTTCAACCAATCTGACAGCCTATCTGCACACCACCCTTGACTTGTTGTCTTTCCTTCTTTAAGCTTGGTGGTTGCACACTTGTGCTCAGCCTCCAACACTTTTATCTGCACAACAAAAGAAAAGAAAGTCAATTCACATTTCTTCCCTTTCTTAAAATAATATAGCACACAAGTCAAACATATTACCTGTACAGTCTTTTTATCAAAGAGAGTGGAGGCATGTATGCGCCAAGGACAACCAGGAAAAGCACAATGAGCTCTAAACCTCTTTTTGTCTGTTTTCAGCCCAGCAAACTCAAAACCAATCTTCACAACATGATGCCTAATTGCTTTCCTGAAGGCAATGATATCAGGAAACAATGCACCCTCCACTATGTTTGGATTCTCAGGATCGTGAAGTACACGAACTTCAAGAGGGTCTGCATCATCTACTTGTGCCTCAGTTGCTTCATCTACTTGTGCCTCAAGAGGGTCAACATGAAAAGGTGGATCATTAGCATCAACAAAAGGGTCAACAACACCAGAATCATTAACATCGTTGGTTGTCTGTTCTATGTTGGTTGGCTACGCAATAGGATCTGGAATTTCTATGTAAATGCGTTCATCATTAAACCCAACATACTCTTCAGGGTTATCAAAGATATCAGGCACCCTTTCAGGCTCTACATTGTTAGTTGCATCAGTACCAGGTTCTCCTTCAGCCCCAATTGCAATAGCTGCCTCTGGATTTACAGGAGCAACACTACTTGGTTCATTTGGAATCGCACATAAAGGCAATAGGCCATCACATTCAGCATCAACACAAAGAGACTTATCAAACAGCCCCACTACAAGCTGACAACCCATCTCTTCCTTGTACATTTCAAAGACATCAAGCATCTGGATTTCACTAACTAATTTAACATTCTCATGCATCCTTTTGTCAAAGAACCACACTGTGGGTAACTGGTTAGGGGGCACCTTCAGTTCATTTGCAATACTTGAAGTCAATAGTTCAAGAGTGCATGACCCAAACTCCACATCACATTGAAACACAGAGCCTTTCCTGTATGAATTCCTACCATCCGTGTCTTTAAATGCAAAACCTTCAACTTTAACATCAATCACGAACCCATCCCTACCAACAATGAAATCGAACCCCAAATCGAAGTGTAAATCCATAGGCACAAATCAATTACATTACATGCTAACACAGAACAGGGATTCGCAGATAATACCTGCTATCCTCCATCTCTGCCGCAGCACTACAGCAAAGATGCTCCAAGGCCCCCACGTCGTCTTCAGGGGTCCTGCATCTTCTCTGGTCGATGTGCCGCTGCTCTGTAGTGTAGGCTCCGGTGGGGGATGGAGGCTCCACGGCGCGCTCGTGTTCCAGGCTCCAGGGACGGCGGGGGATGGAGGTTCTAGGGATGGCAGCAGGGACGGTGGGGGATGGCGGCTCCAGGGACGGCAGGGGATGGATTCTAGGGTTAGGGTTCTTGGTCTTGGAGGAGATGGAGAACGGAGACAGAGAGGAGGGAAGCAGCGTCTGGTGAGGACGAACAGACGGGGAGGAGCCACGGCGTCCTTCTACTGCGGACGGGGGACATCCTTGTCCATACGAAACTTGTGTATGCCTCCCTTGACCTGACAGTGGGCCTAATCAGGCGTGATACGTAGAGAATGGCAGCAACCGACAAGCTGAAGAATTGTAATGGCATTTCTCGGATTACACGAATTGTAATGGCATAACTCCAAAGTCGCAAAATTCTGATGGCACAGATCAAAAAAACCCTTTTTATTTTGGGAGAAATCTCTGCCCATAGTTAACTTATTCGAACTTCGTGTTGAAACCTGTGTTTCTCTATTAACCCTAGAGGGGTAGCAATATATGGCATACATGAGTCTCATGGGCCTAGCCACATGGGCCTAATACTCATACTCCAACAGCCCCCTGCAGTCTGAACTACTCATCGCAGCGGAGTTACAGACTGGACATGAATGAAAAGAGAAAAGAAGCCACACACACAGCCCTTCCCATAGACTCAACTAGCCACCGGTGATGTTGAGGCTGGAACAAAACTTGGTGAAGGTCGAGGACGGGAGGCCCTTGGTGAAGATGTCGGCAAACTGGGAGGTGGTCGGGACGTGGAGGACCCGAACATCGCCAATGGCGACTCGATCACGGACAAAGTGTAATCTTCATATGCTTGGTCCGCTGGTGCTGAACAGGGTTGGTGGAGAGGTAGATCGCACTGACGTTGTCGCAGTAGACGAGTGTGCTCCGGGAGAGAGGGATATGGAGCTCGGCGAGGAGCTGCCTGAGCCAGGAAGCCTCCGCCACGCCGTTAGCGATAGTGCGGTACTCCACCTCGGCACTGGAGCGGGAGACCACCAGCTGGCGCTTAGACAACCAGGACACTAGGTTGTAGCCCAGAAAGACCGCGTAGCCGGAAGTAGAGCGCCGAGTGTCCGGACACCCGACCCAGTCCGCGTCAGTGTAGACGACGAGCTCGGTGGAGAAGGACCGGTGAAGGAGCGAGCCGTAGTCGATAGTGCCGCGGAGGTAGTGGAGGAGGCGCTTGAGAGCGGTGAGATGGGGCTCCCGGGGATCATGCATGTGGAGGCATATCTGCTGGACTGCATAGGTGATGTCAGGCCTGGTGAAAGTAAGGTACTGAAGTGCACCTGCAAGACTCCGGTAAGCCGTGGGGTCTGCCACTGGGTTGCCCTCGGCCTCAGATAGCTTGCCCTGTGTGTCAACCAGAGTAGAGCAGGGCTTACAGTCAGTCATCCTAGTTCGCTCCAGGATATCAAGAGTGTACTACCGCTGGTGAAGAAGCCCGGTGGGTCAAGACTCAGCAGTGACCCCGAGGAAGTGGAGTACCCCGAGATCCTTCACAGGAAACTCCTGCTAGAGAGAGCTAATGATCCGGCGGAGGAGTGACGGGCTGGAGGCTGTGAGGACAATGTCATCAACATAGAGCAGTAGGTAGGCAGTCTCAGCTCCATGGTGATAGATAAACAGTGATGTATCTGACTTGGCCTCCACAAACCCAGTGTCAACAGGAAAGTAGCAAACTGAGAGTGCCATGCCCGAGGGGCCTGCCTAAGTAAAAGTCCCTAGTTTGGTTTTGGCTAATTGATGAAACCTAGGACTAACCTTTGTATCTAAGTGGATGATTTAGATAAAGGTGGTCATTGCATATGAGACATGACATTGACTCATGTGACCAAGATGATGAAGACCAAGATGAGGTTTGGCTCGATGGATCGGTTGTGAAGGTGAAGGGCAAGTCGAGGCTTCGAAGCGAAGGACCATGCGATGGTGAAGCTTGAGCAAGACTTGGCGCCGACGGACCAATACAACGGTGAAGAGCAAGTGAAGTCAAGGTCGATGGATCGAGATGGTCATGTGATGATATGAAGTGGATCATATCATTTGGAGAAACAAAATGGGCTCAAGGCAAAGGTATAATCATAGGGCCATTTTGTTTTACACTCAAGACACCATAGAGGGTGTGAGTGGTTTAGGATCGATAGCCGAACTATTAAGAGGGGAAGTCTTATCGGTTATTCGATGCACGGGTGCCACTAGGTGAATTCATGAAGTGCATTGCATGTAGGGCCTAGTGAGCTAATTGGAAAACCTTTGAAAATGATTGAGAAAAAGCTAACACACAAGCACATGGAGATGTACACTTGATGGTGTTGGCACATTTACAAAGGTGGCGTTGGTTGCGCTGTGGTTTGCGGGTAGAGAGGGGTTTGGGTTCCTCTCTCCCTCCCGCCGAGCGTGCGAGCGCGGGATTCAGGCGATTTCGGGGAAATGAAATGCCTATTTTCCACTACGCCGGAAGTTGGAAAAGAAACGGAAGCGAACGGAGGTCACAGAGGTGACCGGACGCTGCACCGGACGCGATCTCGGTATGATCGGACGCGTCCGGTCAGTACAGCGCGGTTTCGGGCGCGCGGGCTAGGGTTTGCAACCGGCGCGTCCGGTCACTCACGGGACCGGCGCGTCCGGTCAAGTGCCCAGAAGGAACTGCGGTTCGCAAGGACGATCGGACGCGGGGCGCGTCCGGTCACACGCGATCGGACGCGTCCGGTCGTCGAGGGAGCTTACTGGACTCCGACCGGACACTGGCACTGTCGCGTCCGGTCGTTGCGAGGAGCGCGTCCGGTCGTTGCGTCGTGGGCGCGTGGGTCAGTGCGATCGGCGCGTCCGGTCGTTCGACAGGCGCGTCCGGTCATCGGGACCGGCGCGTCCGGTCTGTTGAGAGGCGCGTCCGGTCATGGGTTTTGACCATTGGCACAGTGACCGTTGGAGGACCGGACGCGGTTAAGCGCGTCCGGTCAGTTTCGACCGGCGCGTCCGGTCGTCCCGAAAAAAAACGGTCAGTGGAGTTGCAACGGCTCTATTTGTTTGGGGTGCTTATAAATACTCGTTGGCCGGCCCTTAGGGAGGTAGCTTGGCATTTCTAACACTCTTGTGCATCCTTTGAGCTTGAGCTACTCCTCCCACTCATCTCTCTTGCTTGATTGCAAATCAAAAGTGAGATTGAGTGATCCCAAAGTGCATTGCATAGCTTGAGGGCATCTAGTGGCACTTGTGGGTGGTTTAGCCGGTGGATTTCTTGTTACTCTTGGAGAGTACCGCTCCTAGCCGGCTTGGAGATTGTTGGAGGCGTTGGCAAGAGAAGGTGATTATTCTTGGCCACCTCCGGTTGTTTGTAAGAGGTTCTTGTGCTTTCCTCGGCGGGACGCCAAAAGCAACTCTATTGGATTGCGCGTGTCATTGAGTTACCTCACTTGAGAGTGGAGTCTTGCGGTGCCTTGCGGGGCGTGCCTTGAGGGGCAAGTGACTTGAGGGTCACACCGAGGAAGCATCTAAGTGTTGGTCGACACAACCGGTGACGTAGCTTGTCGGTGCACAAGTGAACACCGGGTGAACAAAAATATTGTGTCTCTTGTCTCCCGGTGATTGGTCTACATATTGTGTTGTTGTCAATATTAATTGATTGTATATCATCTTGGTGATTGGCAACATCTTCACTCCATCGTCGGTATAAGATTCACAATCCTATCTCTTGCACTTATCTTTACTAGATTATCTTGTGTTGCTCTAGTAGTAGCTTGGCTAGTAGTGTTGTTAGCTTGTTCTCTAGTGTAAAATTAGTGACATAGCTCTTGTGTGAACTAGAGATCATAATCTACTAGACTTGTGGATAGGAGGCTTGCATCACAACCTTTGGCTAAGCAAAACTCGCTTTACGCCGTTTGTTATTCTAACAAGTTTGCTTAGTGGTGCTTATAGAATTTTTATAGGCTATTCACCCCCCCTCTAGCCATCTAGGACCTTACACTAAGGCCGTAGAGAGACTTGTTGAGCCGGTAGACCATGTCTAGATGAGAAGAGTCAACAAACCTCGCCGGCTGACTGCAGTAGACTGTCTCAGTAAGAGTCCCGTGTAGAAAGACATTCTTGATGTCCAGCTGATGCACAGGCTAGGAGCGAGCGAGAGCCAGTGAGAGCACCGTGCGGACGGTGGCCGGCTTGACCACTGGGCTGAAAGTCTCATCGTAGTCAACTCCAGGATGCTGAGTGAAACCCCAGAGCACCCAGCGAGCCTTGTACCGCTCAAGGGTACCATCAGCCCGTCGCTTGTGTGTCCAGATCCACTTGCCGGTGACGACGTTGGAGCCGGGCGGATGAGGCACCAGATCCCATGTCTGGTTGGCGAGAAGAGTCGTGTACTCCTCTTCCATCGCGCGGCGCCAGTGGGGGTTCGACAAGGCGTCGCGGAGGTAGAGGCCGAAAAATGAAGGGTCTAAAGGGGGCCCGTGCTGTCGCAACGGAGAAGAGGACGTCGGGAAGCCAAATCCTTTACAGTAAGACCACAAGAGTCAAACTCAACGGAACATGAGTTGTTAGTGGTAAACCGGCGAATAGAAAGGAGGTTGTGAACCATAGAAGGTGCAACAAGAACATCGGGAAGACGAAAGGAGCCATGAGTGTCGGCGGCACCCACAGACGTGATAGGAAGACAGGAGCCATTGGCGATCATAATGGACGAAGGATGAGAAGAAGGAGGGTGAACGGAGGAGAGTATCCTAGGGTCGGGAGTGGTGTGGTACGTGGCTCCTGAGTCGGTGATCTAGTCTGGCCCAACAAGGGGTGTCGGTGCTAGGGTGCTGAAAGAGCTGGCCAAGGCCGCCGGGTCCCAACCGACAGGCCCGGGCGAAGGAGCACCTGCGAGCATGGCCGCCGGCGGGTGAGTCGCACCACCGGGAGGTGGACTGTACCCGCGGCCACGGCCCCCCAACCCCCGCTCGGCTCGGAGGGAGGAGAACCAAGAGGAGACGACGGCGGTGGCGGAGTAGTAGGAAGGGCAGACGAGCAAGACAAGTACCCCGGCCCGACGTCGAGTGAGGTAGGGAGGACGAGGAGCTGCTCCGCCGTGGCGAACTAGAGAGCCAGTGTGTCAGCCGTATGGCGCTCACGCTCCCAAGCGAGCGTGGCCGCACGAACACGATCTTGGCCTACCGCGGCAGCAGTTCGGGCGGTGGCGAGGGCGGCGGCGAGTGCGGAGTCAGGACCCGCACGAAACCGGCCCTGGCCGGCCGCGGCAGCGAGTACGGCGGCGGCGGCGCTGAGGGAACCCGCAGCGTGGAGGAGGGAAGGGTCCAACACGGGAAGCGGGGCGTGGAGGATGAAAGGGGCTGGCAGCGCGCCCACGCCACCTAGGGCCGCTGCGCCGAGGGCCGCGCCGGGACAACCCGTGCCATGGGCACCCGCACCTGCGCCTGGGGCCACGGCAGGAGCTGCAGCCGTGCCTAGTGCCGCATAGAGGGGTGCGCCCGCAGGAGCTGCACCCGCGCCAGGGGCGGCTGCGCCAGCACCTGGGCCTGTGCCAGGGCCGGTCATGCCAGGGGCGGCTGCGCTAGGAGCTGCGCCTGCGTCGGGAGGCGCTCCAGGGGCCGCTGCGCTGGGGAGGGGCCCCGTGCCCACCACCATGGGGAGAGGAGCAGCGGCGGCGGCGGCGCTGAGGGAGCCCGCAGCGGCGGCTGGAGGAGGAGAACCGACCACCGGCGCCCACGGCGCCCAGGAGGAGGTGGGGAGGGTGAAGAAGACGAGATCACCGGATGTGAGGCCGAGGGACGGGAGCGTGGCAGCAGGGTCCGGCGAGACGAGCTCCTCGCTGTGATTTAGGGAGAGGCGGACGGACTCGGCAGGGACGGGATGCGCCGCGGAGAGCTTCGACGCGAGGATGGCCTTCACGTCGGCCAGCGTGGCCGTGGGCGGAAGGTCCACGCGGTGGGTCTCAACGGTGGCGGTGTAACACCCCAGTGTTACACATGCATTCAACACCTGCAAATCATGAGCATAAGCATTGTCATACATTCATTCACATTGCATGAAATAATGATTGAAACATGACCTTGAAGCATGTTAATGAAAACATGCTTGTTGCATTGTTTGTTTTAAATAGAACTATGCCATGATTGTGCTTGCAATGGTGTTAAACATGCTTGTTTGCTTGAGTAATTAGTTTAGAAATGTTTAGCAAAAATTTTGGAGCAAAGTTGTATTCAAACTTTTGACAAAATTTGCTTTTGAAAATATTATTGAAAAAAAGTCAAAAATCCTCCCTATTTAGCTTTTACTTTCCAATTCAAAATCTGTTGGGAATTTTGAGTTGGTCCTTTAAGCAAAGTTGTAGAGGATTAAATTCTAAACAACTTTCATTTTTGGGTCATTTCTAGAAAATATCATTTTGTTGCTCAAAAATTGATTTAAAGCAGCTGCATTTTGAAAAATTGGAAAAAAAGAATTGAAAAAAATAAAGAAAAGCTTTTCTCCGCCTAAGTGGGCCAGCGCCTCACTTTCAGCCCACAGCCGCAAGCCGGCCAGGCCCAGCACGCGCGCCCACGCGCGCCGCGGTCCAGTGGACCGGGCGTACGCCGCACTGAAAGTCCCTAGTTTGGTTTTGGCTAATTGATGAAACCTAGGACTAACCTTTGTATCTAAGTGGATGATTTAGATAAAGGTGGTCATTGCATATGAGACATGACATTGACTCATGTGACCAAGATGATGAAGACCAAGATGAGGCTTGGCTCGATGGATCGGTTGTGAAGGTGAAGGGCAAGTCGAGGCTTCGAAGCGAGGGACCATGCGATGGTGAAGCTTGAGCAAGACTTAGCGCCGACGGACCGATGCAACGGTGAAGAGCAAGTGAAGTCAAGGTCGATGGATCGAGACGGTCATGTGATGATATGAAGTGGATCATATCATTTGGAGAAACAAAATGGGCTCAAGGCAAAGGTATAACCATAGGGCCATTTTGTTTTACACTCAAGACACCATAGAGGGTGTGAGTGGTTTAGGATCGATAGCCGAACTATTAAGAGGGGAAGTCTTATCGGTTATTCGATGCATGGGTGCCACTAGGTGAATTCATGAAGTGCATTGCATGTAGGGCCTAGTGAGCTAATTGGAAAACCTTTGAAAATGATTGAGAAAATGCTAACACACAAGCACATGGAGATGTACACTTGATGGTGTTGGCACATTTGCAAAGGTGGCGTTGGTCGCGCTGTGGTTTGCGGGTAGAGAGGGGTTTGGTTCCTCTCTCCCTCCCGCCGAGCGTGCGAGCGCGGGATTCAGGCGATTTCGGGGAAATGAAATGTCTATTTTCCACTACGCCAAAAGTCGGAAAAGAAACGGAGGCGAACGGGTCACTGAGGTGACCGGACGCTGCACCGGACGCGGTCACGGTGTGACCGGACGCGTCCGGTCAGTACAGCGCGGTTTCAGGCGCGCGGGTGCTAGGGTTTGCTACCGGCGCGTCCGGTCACTCGCGGGACCGGCGCGTCCGGTCAGGTGCCCAGAAGGAACTGCGGTTCGCAAGGACGATCGGACGCGGGGCGCGTCCGGTCACACACGATCGGACGCGTCCGATCGTTGAAGGAGCTTACTAGACTCACACCGGACGCAGGCACTGTCGCGTCCGGTCATTGCGAAGAGCGCGTCCGGTCGTTGTTTCGCGGGCGCATGCTATGTGACCGGCGCGTCCGGTCGTTCGAAGCAGCGCGTCCGGTCGATGGTTTGACCGTTGAGGGTCAGTGACCGTTGGAGGATCGGACGCGGTGGAGCGCGTCCGGTCGTTTTGAGAGGCGCGTCCGGTCATAGGGTTTGACCGTTGGCGCAGTGACCGTTGGGGCATCGGACGCGGTGAGCGCGTCCGGTCAGTTATGACCGGAGCGTCCGGTCATCCCGACAGAACCCAGTGAAGGGGTATAACGGCTCTATTTGGATGGGATGCTTATAAATACTCGTTGGTCGGCCCTTGGGGAGGTAACCAGTGATTTCTAACATTCTTGTACATCCTTTGAGCTAGAGCATCTCCTCCCACTCATCTCCCTTGCTTGATTGCAAATCAAAAGTGAGATTGAGTGATCCCAAAGTGCATTGCATAGCTTGAGGGCATCTAGTGGCACTTGTGGGTGGTTTAGCCGGTGGATTTCTTGTTACTCTTGGAGAGTACCGCTCCTAGCCGGCTTGGAGATTGTTGGAGGCGTTGGCAAGAGAAGGTGATTGTTCTTGGCCACCTCCGGTTATTTGTAAGAGGTTCTTGTGCTTTCCTCGGCGGGACGCCAAAAGCAACTCTATTGGATTGCGTGTGTCATTGAGTTACCTCACTTGAGAGTGGAGTCTTGCGGTGCCTTGCGGGGCGTGCCTTGAGGGGTAAGTGACTTGAGGGTCACACCGAGGAACCATCTAAGTGTTGGTCGACACAACCGGTGACATAGCTTGTCGGTCCACAAGTGAACACCGGGTGAACAAAAATATTGTGTCTCTTGTCTCCCGGTGATTGGTCTACATATTGTGTTGTTGTCAATATTAATTGATTATATATCATCTTGGTGATTGGCAACATCTTCACTCCACCGTCGGTATAAGATTCACAATCCTATCTCTTGCACTTATCTTTACTAGATTATCTTGTGTTGCTCTAGTAGTAGCTTGGCTAGTAGTGTTGTTAGCTTGTTCTCTAGTGTAAAATTAGTGACATAGCTCTTGTGTGAACTAGAGATCATAATCTACTAGACTTGTGGATAGGAGGCTTGCATCACAACCTTTGGCTAAGCAAAACTCGCTTTACGCCGTTTGTTATTCTAACAAGTTTGCTTAGTGGTGCTTGTAGAATTTTTATAGGCTATTCACCCCCCCTCTAGCCATCTAGGACCTTACACGCACGCAGCGCCCCGCTCCCGTGAGCTCGCCAACCCGCGTGCGCCTCGCCGTGTGGCCGCGCCGCACCGACGGCCATGGGCGGTTGCTGATCGGCTGGCCAGAGCCCCCGCACCTGGATGGGAACGCGTCCACAGAAGCTTTCAATGAAAGTAGCAATACTTGAGAAAGTTCTTGGTGAGCTTAAGACCACTCACGAGAGTCTAGTGGAAGACCATGAGGATCTTGGTAAGGCTCATTCCAAGCTTGAAAAGGCTCACTCATTGCTACTTGAGCAACAAGAAAAGAAGGAGGTTGTTGTATCATGTGATATAGGTGTTACATGTGATATAATTGATGAATCCTTTAATGAACCTATCATCATGTCAAATACTAACCCTTCTTGTAGCTCTTCATCCACCACCACCAACTCTACCTCTACTACTAGTGATGGTTTCACTTGTGATGCCTCACTAATGGTTGAGAATAAGACTCTCAAGAGAGAGGTGGATGAGCTCACTCACGCCCTAGGCAAGGCCTATGGTGGTGAGGCCCGCTTGCTTAAGTGCTTGGGTAGCCAAAGGTTCTCTCTTAACAAAGAGGGATTGGGCTACAACCCCAAGAAAGGCAAGTCGGCCTTTGCAACTCCAAAGCCTAGCTTTGTGAAGGGCAATGGTCGGTTTTGCAATAGATGCAAGCAAGTTGGGCACCTAGAGCATAATTACAATAAAAAGAACCAAAGCAAGAACCTTGTTAATGCTATACCTTTTGATTCTTGCTATGTGCTTACCAAGGGTGTGAAGGGTGTGCAAGCTAAGTTTGTTGGTACACCAATTGTGGGCCCAAAGAAGAAGGCTATTTGGGTACCAAAGAGCCTAGTTACTAACCTACAAGGACCCAAGCAAAAATGGGTACCTAAGCTTCATTGATTTGCTTGTAGGTCAATTACAAAGCCGGAGGAAGGCATTGGATTATTGATAGTGGGTGCACTCAACACATGACCGGTACATCAAGAATGTTTGATTCATTCAATGACAATAATAGTAGTATTGATTCTATCACATTTGGCAATAACAAGAATGGCAAGGTTATTGGCTTGGGCAAGATTGCAATATCAAATGACATGAGTATCTCAAATGTGTTGCTAGTTGAAAGTTTGGATTTCAATCTTCTATCCGTGGCACAAATATGCGATCTAGGCTACAAATGCATCTTTGGGGTTGATGATGTGGAAGTTATTAGTGTGGATGGTTCAAATATGGCATTCAAGGGCTTTAGATATGAGAATCTCTACCTAGTTGACTTCAATGCTAGAGAAACTTCTTTGACAACTTGCTTAGTCTCCAAATCAAGCATGGGTTGGCTTTGGCATAGAAGGCTTGGTCATGTTGGCATGAAACAATTGAAGAAGCTTACAACTCACAATCTTGTCAATGGTTTGAAAGATGTTGAATTTGAGAAGAATAAGCTTTGTAGTGCATGTCAAGCCGGGAAGCAAGTTGGAAGCTCACATCCAAAGAAGAGTACAATGAGCACATGCAAAGCATTTGAGTTGATGCACATGGATCTATTTGGACCAACAACATATACAAGCATAGGCGGCAACAAGTATGGCTTTGTCATAGTGGATGACTTCACAAGATTCACATGGGTATTCTTTCTTAGTGACAAAAGTGAAGTGTTTGACACCTTCAAGACATTTCTCACTAGAGTTCACAATGAGTTTGAGATTAGAATCAAGAAAGTGAGAAGTGACAATGGAAGTGAGTTCAAGAATACAAGAATTGAAGAACTTTGTGATCATTATGGTATTGGACATCAATTCTCGGCCAAGTACACTCCACAATCAAATGGCCTAGTTGAGAGGAAGAATAGAACATTGCTTGATATGGCTAGATCAATGCTTCATGAGTACAATGTGAGTCAATCATTTTGGGATGAAGCAATCAATACCGCTTGCTACTACATCAATAGACTATATTGTCATCCATTGCTAGAGAAGACCCCATATGAGTTACTTCATGGAAGAAAGCCCAATATTTCTTACTTTAGGGTGTTTGGTTGCAAATGCTATATCTTGAAGAAGGGCACTAGATTGGGGAAGTTTGACAAGAGATGTGATGAGGGGTTCCTACTTGGATATTCAACTACAAGCAAAGCTTATAGAGTTTGGAACAACTCAAGTGGCATTCTAGAAGAAGTCCATGATGTGCAATTTGATGAAACCAATGGGTCACAAGATGAAGAAGAGAATCTAGATGATGTTAGTGGAACTCTATTGGTGGAAGCAATGAAGAACATGGACATTGGGGACATTAGAGCAAAGCAAGTGATTGATATTCAAAATGATGATAAAGATCAAGTGCTCAATTCTCCATTCAAGCTAGCTAGTGACTCTCAAGTGCAAGTACAAGGTGCTAGTTCATCTCATCAAGATACATCAAGTGATCAACCAAGCTCAAGCAATCAAGTGCAAGTACTCCAACCACAACATATTGCAAGAGATCACCCCATTGATAGTGTTATTGGTGATATTAGAAGTGGTGTGCAAACAAGATCAAGATTGACTATGTTTTGTGAGCATGCATCATTTGTGTCAACCATAGAACCAAAGAAGATAGAAGAAGCTTTGAGGGATGCCGATTGGATCATGGCTATGCAAGAAGAGTTAAACAATTTCACAAGAAATGATGTTTGGGAATTGGTAGAAAGGCCAAACGACTACAATGTGATTGGAACCAAATGGGTGTTCAAAAACAAGCAAGATCAAGATGGCATTGTAGTGAGAAACAAAGCAAGACTAGTTGCTCAAGGTTACACTCAAGTTGAAGGTCTTGACTATGATGAGACATATGCTCCCGTGGCAAGATTAGAGGCAATAAGGATACTATTGGCTTATGCTTGTGCACACAACATCAAACTATATCAAATGGATGTCAAAAGTGCATTTCTCAATGGGATCATCAATGAGTTAATATTTGTTGAGCAACCGCCCGGATTTGAAGATGACAAGAAACCCAATCATGTCTACAAGTTGAAGAAGGCTTTATATGGCTTAAAGCAAGCACCTAGAGCATGGTATGAGAGGCTAAGGGATTTCCTTCTCTCTAAGGGATTCAAAATGGGCAAGGTTGATACTACTCTATTCACCAAGAAGATTGGAAATGATCTATTCATAGTGCAAATATATGTTGATGACATCATCTTTGGATCAACCGATCAAGCTTATTGTGAAGAATTTGGTGCTATGATGGCCAAAGAGTTTGAAATGTCCATGATTGGTGAACTTAGCTACTTCCTTGGTCTCCAAGTCAAGCAATTGAAGAATGGAACATTTGTGAGTCAAGGGAAATACATAAGGGACATGTTGAAGAAGTTTGGAATGCAAGATGCAAAGCCAATTTCAACTCCAATGGGCACAAATGGCAATTTGGATAGTGATCTTGATGGCAAAATGGTGAATCAAAAGGAATATCGGTCTTTGATTGGAAGTCTACTCTATGTCACCGCATCAAGGCCGGATGTCATGTTTAGTGTTTGCATGTGTGCTAGATATCAAGCCTCACCTAGAGAAAGTCATCTCACGGCCGCAAAAAGAATATTGAGGTACTTGAAGCAAACAAGAAATGTTGGACTATGGTATCCTAAGGGGTCAAAGTTTGAATTGATTGGATATTCGGACTCCGACTATGGGGGTTGCAAGATCAATAGAAAGAGCACAAGTGGCACATGTCAATTACTCGGAAGATCACTTGTGTCATGGTCCTCAAAGAAACAAAATAGTGTGGCAATCTCTACCGCCGAAGCCGAATATGTGAGTGCGGGGAGTTGTTGTGCACAATTGCTATGGATGACATCAACTTTGAAGGATTATGGTCTCAACTTCAAGAATGTGCCGTTGCTATGTGATAATGAGAGTGCAATCAAGATGATACAAAACCCGGTTCAACATGGAAGAACAAAGCATATTGACATAAGACACCATTTCATTAGAGATCATCAACAAAAGGGGGATATTGCCATTGAAAGTGTTGGCACCGATGATCAACTTGCCGATATTCTCACTAAGCCACTTGATGAAAAGAGGTTTTGCAAGCTAAGGAATGAATTGAACATTCTTGATTTCTCAAACATGAGTTGAATGCACCCCACCCACTTATTGACATGCCTCTCCTTCGACATTGCAAGGTAAAATTGATTGACATGTTTTTCATCCTATGCTAAGGACTTGATAGAGCATGTAGACATAATAAGTGGTACGCATAAGCATTCATGATAAATCAAATGAATTTGATGGATATATGTTACCACTATTGCTTCTATGCTTATTTTGATCTAGTGGTGGCATATGACATGTTTGTGAGCTTGTAAACCTAGTGTTGAATCTAGAAGATTTGCTATAAGTGTTTAATTCAACATAGGCAAGATAACCCTTATTTTGAGGAGTGAAGAAGCTTGTCTTTGGTTCAAATCGAATTAAATATCTTTGGCAAGTATTCTAGGTTAAACCAAATTTGATAAATTTTTTTTAAACCTTACATATGGTATCAAATTAATTTCAAGCTACTCCATCAAACACTTTTCCTTCTCTCCACAATTTGATCTCCTTTTTGGGTAAGTTGTTGACAAAGGGGGAGAGAAAAAGATGATTCAACTTGATAAAGGGGTAAATAAAATTTATGATGAGAAAAAGATGATTCGACTTGATAAAGGGGTAAATAAAATTTGTTGATGCACACAAGTAGGGGGAGCAAGCTCATAAACAAAGTTGTTGCATTTGTTTGTGCATTCTCATATGACTTGCTCATTGCACATGTATTTAAATTCAATATACATGCTTGTGTGGTGCAATGCTAGTATAGAAATTGGATGATGAAATGATCTACTAGCATGCATAGGAATAGTTTACATGTGGTATCTAGACTTGCCTAAAGCTTTACAAGTGGTTAGCTTTACAAGTGGTCCAAGAACCTTTACATATAATGTTGATCTTACGGGGTTCTTGAGTTTTGATGGATGTCTAGTTACTTCATGATGCTAAGGATGGTGTAAAAGGCAACTCCGATTGGTATCACGCTTCAAAGGTCCATTTCTTACACCATAGCATCATTTTGGTAGAATTACTCTCCCAACACTTCTATCCATGCATATGTGCAAAGCTTTCAATCCAAACTCTATGCACATATGTAGGGGGAGCTAATGCTACCAAAACCGAGCTTGTGATAATTGTCCAAACTTTACTTATGAGCAAAATGATTGGACAAGTATGACAAGTTCAAAACTTTTATTATCAAAATCATCTTTGTGAGGGTTGTCATCAATTACCAAAAAGGGGGAGATTGAAAGTCCCTAGTTTGGTTTTGGCTAATTGATGAAACCTAGGACTAACCTTTGTATCTAAGTGGATGATTTAGATAAAGGTGGTCATTGCATATGAGACATGACATTGACTCATGTGACCAAGATGATGAAGACCAAGATGAGGCTTGGCTCGATGGATCGGTTGTGAAGGTGAAGGGCAAGTCGAGGCTTCGAAGCGAGGGACCATGCGATGGTGAAGCTTGAGCAAGACTTAGCGCCGACGGACCGATGCAACGGTGAAGAGCAAGTGAAGTCAAGGTCGATGGATCGAGACGGTCATGTGATGATATGAAGTGGATCATATCATTTGGAGAAACAAAATGGGCTCAAGGCAAAGGTATAACCATAGGGCCATTTTGTTTTACACTCAAGACACCATAGAGGGTGTGAGTGGTTTAGGATCGATAGCCGAACTATTAAGAGGGGAAGTCTTATCGGTTATTCGATGCATGGGTGCCACTAGGTGAATTCATGAAGTGCATTGCATGTAGGGCCTAGTGAGCTAATTGGAAAACCTTTGAAAATGATTGAGAAAATGCTAACACACAAGCACATGGAGATGTACACTTGATGGTGTTGGCACATTTGCAAAGGTGGCGTTGGTCGCGCTGTGGTTTGCGGGTAGAGAGGGGTTTGGTTCCTCTCTCCCTCCCGCCGAGCGTGCGAGCGCGGGATTCAGGCGATTTCGGGGAAATGAAATGTCTATTTTCCACTACGCCAAAAGTCGGAAAAGAAACGGAGGCGAACGGGTCACTGAGGTGACCGGACGCTGCACCGGACGCGGTCACGGTGTGACCGGACGCGTCCGGTCAGTACAGCGCGGTTTCAGGCGCGCGGGTGCTAGGGTTTGCTACCGGCGCGTCCGGTCACTCGCGGGACCGGCGCGTCCGGTCAGGTGCCTAGAAGGAACTGCGGTTCGCAAGGACGATCGGACGCGGGGCGCGTCCGGTCACACACGATCGGACGCGTCCGATCGTTGAAGGAGCTTACTAGACTCACACCGGACGCAGGCACTGTCGCGTCCGGTCATTGCGAAGAGCGCGTCCGGTCGTTGTTTCGCGGGCGCATGCTATGTGACCGGCGCGTCCGGTCGTTCGAAGCAGCGCGTCCGGTCGATGGTTTGACCGTTGAGGGTCAGTGACCGTTGGAGGATCGGACGCGGTGGAGCGCGTCCGGTCGTTTTGAGAGGCGCGTCCGGTCATAGGGTTTGACCGTTGGCGCAGTGACCGTTGGGGCATCGGACGCGGTGAGCGCGTCCGGTCAGTTATGACCGGAGCGTCCGGTCATCCCGACAGAACCCAGTGAAGGGGTATAACGGCTCTATTTGGATGGGATGCTTATAAATACTCGTTGGTCGGCCCTTGGGGAGGTAACCAGTGATTTCTAACATTCTTGTACATCCTTTGAGCTAGAGCATCTCCTCCCACTCATCTCCCTTGCTTGATTGCAAATCAAAAGTGAGATTGAGTGATCCCAAAGTGCATTGCATAGCTTGAGGGCATCTAGTGACACTTGTGGGTGGTTTAGCCGGTGGATTTCTTGTTACTCTTGGAGAGTACCGCTCCTAGCCGGCTTGGAGATTGTTGGAGGCGTTGGCAAGAGAAGGTGATTGTTCTTGGCCACCTCCGGTTATTTGTAAGAGGTTCTTGTGCTTTCCTCGGCGGGACGCCAAAAGCAACTCTATTGGATTGCGCGTGTCATTGAGTTACCTCACTTGAGAGTGGAGTCTTGCGGTGCCTTGCGGGGCGTGCCTTGAGGGGTAAGTGACTTGAGGGTCACACCGAGGAACCATCTAAGTGTTGGTCGACACAACCGGTGACATAGCTTGTCGGTCCACAAGTGAACACCGGGTGAACAAAAATATTGTGTCTCTTGTCTCCCGGTGATTGGTCTACATATTGTGTTGTTGTCAATATTAATTGATTATATATCATCTTGGTGATTGGCAACATCTTCACTCCACCGTCGGTATAAGATTCACAATCCTATCTCTTGCACTTATCTTTACTAGATTATCTTGTGTTGCTCTAGTAGTAGCTTGGCTAGTAGTGTTGTTAGCTTGTTCTCTAGTGTAAAATTAGTGACATAGCTCTTGTGTGAACTAGAGATCATAATCTACTAGACTTGTGGATAGGAGGCTTGCATCACAACCTTTGGCTAAGCAAAACTCGCTTTACGCCGTTTGTTATTCTAACAAGTTTGCTTAGTGGTGCTTGTAGAATTTTTATAGGCTATTCACCCCCCCTCTAGCCATCTAGGACCTTACACGCACGCAGCGCCCCGCTCCCGTGAGCTCGCCAACCCGCGTGCGCCTCGCCGTGTGGCCGCGCCGCACCGACGGCCATGGGC
The DNA here is from genome assembly GCA_038087645.1 of Saccharum hybrid cultivar R570. Classification (NCBI taxonomy): domain Eukaryota; kingdom Viridiplantae; phylum Streptophyta; class Magnoliopsida; order Poales; family Poaceae; genus Saccharum; species Saccharum hybrid cultivar. The sequence goes on from JAQSUU010000100.1 coordinate 4,110,524, forward strand.
GGTTGCTGATCGGCTGGCCGGAGCCCCCGCACCTGGATGGGAACGCGTCCAGGGTCGCTCCCAACCGCGCCCGCTCCCTTCCTCCTCTCGCGCTCTTCATTCCCGAACGCAGCCCCGGTCATCGCCACCGTGCTGCCGCCTGCCATTATTGCCGCCGCCGAGCTCGCCTGCGCCGCCTTGTCTTCGCCCGAAGCTCCGCGAGCTTCTGCGTGAGCCTTGCCTCGACGTAGCCCGCCTCTGGCACCGCGTTTTCGCCAAGGTGAGGGCCGGAAGGGCCGTAACCGCCACAGTGGTGCCGACATTGCTCACTGGAGCCCGCGGCCGTGCCGACCTCCATGCTCCGCTCCTCCTCTCTTCCTTGTAAAAGCACCATCGTTTTCGCCTTATCGTTGCGGTCCTCATGCGCGCCGCGCCTCGTCCATTCGCGACCGGAGCCGACAGTTAGCCATTGGCGGCCGCCGTGCTGCCGCGGCCACCGGCGCCAGCGTGGCGTAGCCACAGCCGTTCCAGGGCACTGCTGGACCAGCCTCGCCCGTGGGCCGAAGCCCCGAGCTGGCCCAGCTCACCTTTTCCCTGCGCGTGCTGCTCAGGCCGAAAGCGGCCATGGGCCGGACATTCTCGCGGGCCGGCCCAGTAACCATAAGAGATTTGTTTTCCATTTTCTTTTGATTATTTGAGAAAATAAATAATTGGAAAAATGTTTGTGTACATATTTTGGCTCCAAAAATGGTGAAACAAATTTTGTAGTGATTCTCATGAGTAGATCTATGATGTAAAAATATTGAGTGTTGATTTTGAGATACTTTTCTGTAGAGTTTTATTTAATTCTTATAATTGCTATTTACCTAAGAAAATAAATAGTAAATCCAGTGTTGCTCAGAAAAATATGCTTCCAATTTTTTTAATCTTTTTGTGCAATGTACTTTCTAGAAAAAAATATGTGTTATGCATGTTCTATGGAAAGATTATGATGTGCAGTTCAAGTGCTTTTGTTTGATGGTTTTTATTATTTTTGTTAGAGAGAAAAATATGAATAAAACATGCAAGTGATAATTTTATACAGTGATTATTTACTGTGTAGAATCTAGGAAAAATGATAAATTCATTGTTTGATACTTTTCATAACACAAAGTATTTTAATGATCATATTTATGCCATATCTTGTCATTTTTGTGTAGGTAGTTCTAGTGATCCAAATGCAACAAAAATTTTATGGCATGCTAGATTAGATGATAGTAAGTCACTGTATTTTTCCTAGATTTTTTGTGCTACCAAAATATGTGTTGTTGTTCAAACTTAGTTTCAACTAGGGTTTAATTAACCTTTTTAATGCATGTTTAGTAATAATGATTGCTTTGGTGTATCTTTGAAGCATCTTGGCTTGTTGTGGTGACTCAGTAAGTAGTATAGTGGTTGTAGTAGTAGTTTAGTAGTACATGTTCTTGGATGATGTTGACTACCTTGTAGAAGAATTTGATTTCTACACTATCCAATAAAGTAAACACGTTCATCTACATCAATATCCTATTCATCATGATCATTACATGTCATCTCTCCAATGCACCATGCATGAGCACTTATACATCTGCATCATACAGGATCGTAGGTAGGGATTCTGGTAGCAATTCCCGAGGAGCCGGAAGAGCAGCCCAAGGTGTAAGAGCAGGTGAAAGGTCCTTGTTTGGTTTTGGTAATTGAGTGACAACTTAGGTGGACTAATATGTGGTTATGTGAGATACACAGGAGATTAGTCCACATGTGATGGTGTTATGAAGGAGCTCATTGCATATGAGACATGACATGGAGTCATGTGACCAAGATGGAGAAGATCAAGATGAGGCTTGGCTCGAAGGACCGGTTGTGAAGGTGAAGGGCAAGTTGAGGCTTCGAAGCGAAGGACCATGCGATGGTAAAGCTTGGGCAAGACTTGGCGCTGACGGACCAATGCAACGGGGAAGAGCAAGTGAGGTCAAGATCGATGAACCAATACGGTCACGTGATGATATGAAGTGAATCATATCATTTGGTGATTGGTTGGTGCATGTGTTGCATCAATGTCAGAGGAGATGGAGTGGAATGCGCAAGGCTAAGGTATAACCTAGGGCATTTCCATTTCACCGGTCATAGGTGTGTAGAGAAGTTTATGACCGGGTTTAGGATAGATGGCCGTACTATCAAGAGGGGCAAACTTGTTTGCATATCGGTCATCTAGTGCCACTTGAGCGATCTAACTGTGCATACGTGTTAGGATCGAGTGGCGAGGCAAGTTGAGTGCCTAATTCCTTCGAAAATGATTATGAAAATGCTAACACACGTGCACAAGGTGGTGATCACTTGTTGGTGTTGGCACATTTGCGAAGGCGTTGAAGTTTGAGCGGTAGAGAGGGTTTGGGTCTCTCTCTCCCTCCCGCCGAGCTTGCAAGCGTGGGATTTAGGCGTTTTCGAGGAAGTTGAAAAGCCTATTTTCCACTACGCCGGAAGTCGGAAAAGAAACGGAGGCGAATGGAGGTCACAGAGGTGACCGGACGCTGCACCGGACGCTGTCATGGTATGACCGGACGCGTCCGGTCAGTACAGCGCAGGCGCGGGTGCTAGGGTTTGCAACCGGCGCGTCCGGTCACTCGCGAGACCGGCGCGTCCGGTCATGCGCCCAGAAGGAACAGAGGTTCACAGAGGACGATCGGACGCGGGGCGCGTCCGGTCACACATGATCGGACGCGTCCGATCGTTGAAGGAGCTTACTGGACTCTAACCGGACGCGGGCACTGTCGCGTCCGGTCATCGCAAGGAGCGTGTCCGGTCGTTACGTCGCGGGTGCGTGGGTCAGTGCGATCGGCGCGTCCAGTCGTTCGACAGGCGCGTCCGGTCATCGGGACCGGCGCGTCCGGTCGTTATGAGAAGCGCGTCCGGTCGGTTGAGCAGCGCGTCCGGTCATAGCGTTTGACCGTTGGCGCGCAGTGACCGTTGGAGGATCTAACGGTCGCATTTGAAATTTGAGGGACACGTGGACGTCGCAGGGCGACCGGATACGGTTGAGCGCGTCCGGTCAGTTATGACCGGCGCGTCCGGTCATCCCGAAAAGAACCCAGTGAAGGGGTAACGACTCTATTTGACCGTGGAGTTATAAATAGATGCCTTGGCCGGTCGTGGCCGGGAGCTGAGCACACTTTAGCCTTGGTGGCTTGTGTGGTAGTGCTTGGGAGCCCTCTAACTCACTCATGCTTGATAGTGTTCATCGGATCGAGTGAGAGAGCGATTCTAGTGCGATTGCATCGTGAGGTTGCATCGAGTGGCACTAGGTGTTCGTGTTGCAAGCCGGTAGTGCTTGTTACTCTTGTAGGTTGCCACCTCCTAGATGGCTTGGTGGCTTGTGGCTCCGACGAAGCTCGCAAGAAGATTGTGCGAGGCTCCGGAGAAGCTTTGTGAGGGGGATTGTGCTCACCCCGCGGGGATCATGAAGAGCAACTCTAGTTGAGCGTGTCATTGAGTTACCTCACTTGAGAGTGGTGTCTTGCGGTGCCTTGCGGGGCGTGCCTTGAGGGGCAAGTGACTTGAGGGTCACACCGAGGAACCATCTAAGTGTTGGTCGACACAACGGGGACGTAGCTTGGTGGCAACCAAGTGAACCTCGGGAGAAAATCACCGTGTCAACTTTGTCTACTCTTCTCGATGGTTTGCATTCATGCAACACAAGCTTGTATTTACTTTCATATATACTTGTGCTTGTGTAGTTGCTCTCGTAACTAGTTTGCTTGTGTAGCTTGCTAGTTATCTTCTTGCTTGTGTAGCTAGAAGCTCCCGCTTGCGTGACTAATTTGGTTTATGTAACCTTGTTAGTCACATTGCTTAGTTTTTGTAGCTAAGTGATTTGCGCTCTCTAATTTGGCATTAGTTGCCTTGTTATTGAGCATTGCTAGTGAGCTTAGGCTTTATGCGCTTTGCTTACTAGAATTGTGTAGGAGCTCCCTCTTGCTTGCAAAGTACTAGTGCATAGGTTTGTGTGACCTTGCTCTAGAATTAAATAGGAGAGCTCTTGCTAAGGAAAGCACCTTAGTTGCTTAATTAGGATCTTTGTGAGGTGCTTGTGAACTTAGTTAGAGGGGTGTAGTCTTGGCTAGACCGATAAGTTTAATTCCGCATTTGTTTTGGTTAGCCAACATGTTTAAGTTTTAGAAAGGACTATTCACCCCCCTCTAGTCCGCCATCTCGACCCTACAGCAGGAGGTGCCCGAAGCTGATGAGGAGGTCGGTGAGGATCTTCTAGAGTGCCCCGATCATCGCCCCCAAGCTCTTTCGAAAGAGGCAAGCCCCGGAGCATTTCTCTTCCGGTTTGCAAATATTTTATTAATGCTTTAACTTAATTGATGCATTACGTTTAGAAGTTGTTTGCAACTGTTGCTGCATTATACCTTGTTTACCTTTGTTCTACCATATCCTTGTTACCCTAGTATTCGCAGTCGAGTCAATGCTTAGCTGACTTAGACCGGTAGAAGTCGGGTGATTTCCTGTCACCTGCGAGCTATAGGTGATTACCTAGATCTACTTGAATAAGTATGTCATCTTAGCATAACTGAGTGTTAATTTGAAGTTGAGACCAGACGGAGACTTACAGGGTTTCAGACTGTAGTGTTTTTCGTCTATGTCGGTTAAGGACCGACCATTGTTGGGCCTCGAGTCATGTTGAACGCATGCCTTACATTTAGCTGGCCGAATAATGCACCTTTCGACCGCGAAGCTGGGAGATTATTCGAGCCGAGTGGATTGCCCGCAGCGCACTGTATCGGACCAGGTGTGGTAGGACACGGGGGCGCGATGATAAGGCCAAAGAGCAGTCGGGCGGCCTCCGGGTTCATGTGGTTCCTAGGAAACTCGAGACTTTACCTGGATAGTTAACTCGGTAACCAATATCTCGCTTTAACGGGTGAGTGAGGTATGTGTGAGGAATAAATTATCAGCTGGTTAATAATCTATTTGAATCGCCATCGTTTACTGGATAGTGAACACTTGACTTGAGTTACTTCATCGTAGTAATGTTGATGGAACACTTGGACAGTTATATGAAATATGACATTATGGAAGTTGTTAATGATCATTGGTTATCCTTACTTGTTTAATCACTTGTTTACTCTAGTACGGGTGTAAATGTAGTTGAGAGGTTAATAAAGATTAACTTGGTATAAAAGCTTCTGAAAAAGGTTCTTTAAATGTTAAAAATACCTTTTTGCAAATGAGTCAGCTACCCCACTATAAAGCCTTTCATCATCCTTGGTGTCATTTTATTTTTGTTTATGTCAGGTAAGTCTAGCTGAGTACCTTCTCGTACTCAGGGCTTTGTTCTCACTTGTTGCAGATGGGCAGATGTATTACGACTACTGTATCAACTGCCTCTATCCTGCGATGGGTGATGCTTAGGACCATGGGCAGTGGTCGTTCCCTATGTCTCACCTAATGCTTTTGTTGGAGATGATCATCAGCTGGCACTGTACTTAAACTCTGTGTGAGTGTGTGTGGATTTGAACTAAATGCTTCCGCTACTTTTATTTGAACTTGGTTTGTAATAACTATGTTTAAACTCTGATGTATCCGTGATGTAAACTTTTTATGTAATTTATGATGGTGACCGCTAAACTTATTATGATCTTGGCTGGTATGTAAATTGGTTTGAAATCCGTCATGATTTCACGGACTACCGGGTTATACGGGCTTAAGTTTGCTAAATCGTCTGCTCGGTGGATGATTTTCTTACTTAATTTCGTATAATTGGTCGGTTCTGTTACAGCTGGTATCGGAGCATGGTTTAGCGTGTTACTGTTCATAAGTATATTTAAAACAAAAAGGTGTTTGAAAAATGTGATTTCCAAACTAAAAAGTGTGTCAGTGGTCATATCCTTTATGCCCAGTTAAGGACTCTATATGACTTATTTAAGTACTGACTTGGAGGTTCTTGCATCATATTTCTCTTTCGTTACTCATACGGCGTGCTATTGTATGAGTGCCACTTGTTTAAGTGGTAATGTATGGATCAATTGCCTCTACGCCGATCAAGGGAGAGTGCTTATATGATGCTGGAGTAATTACATGTTCTACGTATGTTTTACAAAAGTGTCGCATGTGTGGTTGTTCTGTCCATTGAGGCGATGTCGTCAATAGGGCAATGTTTTGGGTAGTCACTACCATTGTATGCGTGTCTGGGGATTCGTATAGAGCGTGTAGATAAATTTACTGCTTTCATGCATCAATTGGGATTTGGGCTAAAATGAATCTTCGCAGGTACATAACAATGTTATCGTGTAGAACGTATTAGTTACGTATTTGAGAGATCGTTGTATGCCACCGTCTCTACCGCTAGAATCCAATTATTTTCTAAGTTTGTGAGAACGTAAGAAACGCACATACATCATGTTACTTATGTATTTCATTCCTGTCATGCATTCCTCCCCTTATAAATTGATTATCTCCTTTTGATAAAATTTGTACCAACTTAAAATATGTTCTCACGGGGTAACCAAAACCTTTGCTACAGATGGCCCGCATGAAGCAGACTGCCCGTAAGTCCACTGGAGGAAGAGCACCTCGACACCAGTTGGCCCCGAGGGAGCGTCGCAGCACAGACACCTTTTTGAGCGAGTTTGGCATGCCAACCTTACTTTGGAGAGTGCTCCATGATGTGGGGTATCCAGAGGGTCAGGAGCCGGTGTACTCTTGGAGTGAGAACCAGCTGGATGAGGATGGGATCGTAGTAGTGGAGATCACAGTCACTGCTCTTGGTAATGCTCCAGAGTGGGATGACTGACACTTGGAGTTTGAAGGTCGCACTCCTGTTGAGGGTGCAGAGGGAGCAGCTTTTCGTGTCATTAGAGACATTATGAGCAGATTCCCCAATGAGTTGGCAGTCGCGTTAGCAGGTACTTTTCCTCGAGATGATCCTCGCGATGTTATCTGGGTTTAGCCTCAGGAAAGTGCTTTGGTCAGAGGTCCAGATGAGGGACGGGCTAGCGACAACCATGCCATGAGCGCTATGTTCACAGCTATCAGAGCTTATGAGGGTCTCGAGTGCACTTATTGGACTTTGATTGGTTTGCGTGGGGATGATAAGCTCTAGGCAAGGAAGCAGAAGAAGAAGCAGGCCCATGTGATAGCGAGCTTGCAGGATCAGTTGGCTAACATGACCTTGCAGCGAGACCAAGCTATGGTGAGAGACGAGGATGCTACGCAGCGAGTGCAGACGTTGACTCATGCCAACGATAATGCAGATCGCATGATTGAGCAGCTAGTTCAGGAGAGGAATGAAGCCTGGAACGAGAGGGACCTTCTGAAGCAGAGGGTCGACGAGCTAGAGGAGTACATCCTCCAGACACCACCGGCATGGACGTCGACGATGACGAGGACGAGCCTGCAGTTGCACCTATTGATGACGACGCCGTTACTGATGGTAGCGATGGTGACGTCTTCGACCCCGATGATGGCCTTGAGGAGTAGGCTAGTTGCTTTGCGTTAGTGATTAGGTCCTGCCGCGATGACCTTTCTTTTGGCTTCATGTATCTTGATGTATCTCGTTTCAAACCTTTGAGTCTTGGTAGGATGTTGGAACTTGGTTGGTCATGCGATATCTGAATGCATAAAAGTCCAGTGTATGTATGTTGGCAATTTGGTTGTATGGACACGATGTTTGCATTGGAAGTAATTTAATTAGTGGTGCTGTTTTAATTGGAATGTGATTATTGTGCCTCTGTTTTATTGTATGACTTTGTCCTCTCCAATAAATTCAGTACAGCATAATTTTTCATTCACTCACAATTACTACAGCTTCCCTTAATCATTACTTGTTGCTAAAATATGCAGATGACAAACACTCATCGCGCCACGTATGAGGCAGCTGAAACCAGTGGTAATGGTGTCGGGGCAGGTGGGAGCGGTGGAAACAACGTCAACCACAATGAGCCACACCCAGAACCACATTTGCCGCCTCCCCCACCGCTCACTGCAGAGGTGTTCTTTGCACAGCTTCTTGGAAGTCAGCGCAATACCGAGCAATCTCAGAAAAACATGGAAGATTTTTTGCGTACCATTGCCAATAATGTTCAGCACGGTAACAACCAGGGTGGTGGCAATGGGGTGAACCAGTACAGCAGCTTCAAGGATTTTATGGACACCAGACCACCAATATTCAAGGAAGCGATAGAGCCACTTGATGCTGAAGAATGGATCAACACCATGGAAGACAAGTTCCGTGTGTTAAGGCTGACTGAGGTACTAAAGACAGAATATGCTGCACATCAGCTACAAGGACCAGCAGGAATGTGGTGGAAGCACCATCGCACTACCTTCCCTCCAAATGCCCAGATCTCATGGAGAGAGTTCACTGAAGCCTTCCGTGAGGTTTATATTCCACCAGGGCTGGTTGAGATGAAGTTGGGAGAGTTCTTGGCTTTAAATCAGGGCACCAAAACCGTGACGCAGTATTTGTATGCCTTCAACAACTTGTGTCGTTATGCTCCCGATATGGTTGACACATATGCTAAGAGAATTGCTAGTTTCAAGAGAGGATTGAATCCAAAAATTATGAAACATGTGGGTACCAATAACCGCTCTAGATTCAATGACTTTATTAGTGATTGCCTAAAGCAAGAAAAGAACAATAACGACTATACCGCCACTAAGACTCGCAAGAGAGCACTAGAGGGTGGTCCTTCCCAAGCAAGAGGACCTGCGGGAGGTCATCCTCCCGATCGTACATCAGCACCTGGCGCTAGGTTCAGGCCACCACAGCAGAGAGGTCAGAATTTCAAGGGACCACAGAAGCCTTACAAGATGGCAGTATAGTCCAACAAGGCAACCACCAGCGCGGGACAAGATAGCTCCAAGGGGGGCTGTGGGATCTGTTGGTACAGTGAAGGGACCATGCTACAATTGTGATCAACCAGGTCACTTCTTAAGGTTCTGTCTGTATCCGCCAGGAAGAAGCAACAGACATATACCGCTCGTGTGCACCACACCACTGTGGAAGAGATTCCTGAAGGAGAGCCCGTAACGGCTGGTAAGTTTCCTGTCAACCGACACCCCGCAGTTGTTCTATTTGATTCTAGATCATCGCATTCTTTTATGAGTCAAGCATTTGCATGGAAACATGAATAACTATGCACAGATTTGAGTTATGGTTACCGTATAAGTTCAGCGGGGGCTGATGTTTTGACAAACTAGATGGTTCGAGGGGCAACCCTTGAATTAGGTAACAGAAAGTTTAGAGTGAACTTGATAGTTATGCCTGGGTTAATTTTGGATGTTATTATAGGGATGAACTGGATGAAAGATTTGGGAGCAGTCATAGATACAGGGAGTCGAGTGCTTACCCTTAAGGATCCCTAGGGTGAGGGTACTTTCTAGGTACCATTGCCCTGAAAGAACAGACCTCATAAGTGTGACATGTGCTATAGAAGTCATTCCTATTTATAAGATTCCGGTAGTGTGTGAGTTTTCGGATGTATTTCCAGATGAGTTACCTGGTCTTCCGCCAGATAGGGATGTTGAGTTTGGAATTGAGTTAGTTCCAGGGATAGCTCCAATTTCAAGGAGACCCTATCGGATGCCTCCGAATGAGTTAGCTGAGCTAAAGAAGCAACTAGAGGAGTTATTAAAAAAGGGGTTTATCCGACCAAGTAAGTCTGAATGGGGATGTCCTGCATTATTTGTGAAGAAGAAGAAGGAGGGCACTTTGAGAATGTGCGTGGATTATAGGCCACTTAATGCTGTAACTATCAAGAATAAGTATCCCTTACCTCATATTGATGTTCTGTTTGATCGGTTAGCCAAAGGCAGAGTATTCTCCAAGATAGATTTGAGATCCAGTTACCATCAAATCAAGATTAGGCCACAAGATATACCGAAAACCGCCTTTTCCACCAGATACGGGTTGTACGAGTATCTTGTTATGTCTTTTGGCTTAACAAATGCTCCTGCATACTTTATGTATCAGATGAATACGATTTTCATGCCAGAATTGGATAAGTTTGTGGTAGTGTTTATTGATGATATTCTGGTGTACTCCGAGAATGAGAAGGATCATGAAGAGCATCTAAGAGTTGTCTTGACCAGACTTAGGGATCATAAGTTGTATGCTAAGTTTAGCAAATGTGAATTTTGGTTGAAGAAAGTTCCTTTCCTTGGTCACATTCTGTTAGAAAATGGATTTTCAGTAGATCCAAGCAAGGTGCAAGAAGTTATGGATTCGAAGGTGCCAACCATAGTTTCGGAAGTTAGAAGTTTCTTAGGATTAGCTGGTTACTATCGCCATTTTATACCAGATTTCTCGAAGATTGCTAAACCAATGACAAGTCTACTACAGAAAGATCACAAGTTCGTTTGGACAGAGGAGTGTGAAGCAGCTTTCCACACTTTGCGGAAATTATTGACCACAACTCTTGTTTTAGCACAACTAGACATAGAGAAACCTTTTGATGTGTTTTGCAACACATCAAAAACTGGATTAGGATGTGTTCTTATGCAATGAGGAAGAGTTATTGCTTATGCCTCACGACAGTTGAGAAAGCACGAGGTCAATTATTCGACACATGGTCTTGAACTTGCTGCAGTTGTGTATGCCCTAAAAATTTGGAGACATTATCTACTTGGTAATGTGTGTAATATTTTCACAGATCACAAGAGTCTTAAGTATATCTTCACCCAACCAGAGCTAAACATGAGACAGTGAAGATGGTTAGAATTGATCAAGGATTACAACTTGAACGTGCAGTATCACCCAGGAAAGGCCAATGTAGTGGCAGATGCTTTGAGTAGAAAGTCACATTGCCTGAATGCGCAACCTCTGCTCGAAGATGGTTTCGATCTAATGCGCCCTGCCGTGTTACATAGTATTCAGATTAGTTGCTCTTTGGAGAGTAAGATAATAGAAGGCTAGAAAACCGACAAGGGGATATTCCACATCAAAGAGAAAATTAAAGATGAACCATCTAAGCACTTTAGAGTGGATGAACAGGGCGTGTTATGGTTTGACGACCGTCTTGTTGTTCCCAAGGATCAAGAGCTTAAGAATAAACTTGTGGATGAAGCTCACCTTTCTAAGCTATCCATTCATCCTGGCAGTAGTAATATGTACCAAGAACTGAGACCTCATTATTGGTGGATAAAAATGAAGAAAGAGATTGCAGCCTATGTTGTCAGATGTGACACATGTTGTAGAGTGAAAGCTATTCATCTGAAACCTGCCGGTTTGTTGCAACCCTTATTCGTACCTAGTTGGAAGTGGGATGATATAAGTATGGATTTCATCTCAGGTTTGCCCACTACTCAGAAAGGACATGATTCAATTTGGGTAATCGTGGATCATCTTACCAAGACAGCTCACATTTTACCGGTCAAGACAAATTATCGACCACCTCAATATGCCAAGAAATATATTGCAGAAATTATGAGATTGCATGGCATACCGAAGACTATAGTGTCTGACAGAGGATCACAGTTCACCGCTCACTTTTGGGAACATTTGCACAAAGGTCTAGGTACAAGTTTGATCCGTAGTACTGCTTATCACCCCCAGACAGATGGTCAGACCGAGCGAGTTAATGCTGTTCTGGAAGATATGTTAAGAGCATGTGTGTTGTCTTCCAGGGGTTCATGAGAGTCATGGTTACCCTTAGCGGAGTTTGCTTACAATAACAGTTATCAAGAAAGTATCAAAATGGCTTCATTCGAAGCTTTGTATAGCAGAAAGTATAGAACACCACTAAATTGGATCGAGCCAGGAGAAAGGAGGTATTATAGTATTGACTTTGTAGAAGAAGTCGAGAAGAAAGTTCATATCATTCAGCAAAATATGAAAGCAGCTCAATCACGTCAGAAAAGCTATGCGGATAAAAGGAGGAGACCGCTTGTGTTTGAAGTTGGTGACTATGTTTATCTAAAAGTCACCCCAATGAAGAAGAAACGTTTTGGAGTCCGAAGAAAGCTTGCCGCCAGATTTATGGGACCATACAAGATCTTGGAAAGGAAAGGTAAAGTAGCCTACAAGTTGGAGTTACCTGAAACAATGAGTGCCATTTTTCCCATGTTCCATGTATCTCAATTGAAGAAATGTTTGCTTATCCCGGAAGAAAGAATAGAACCTCGAGGCATAAAGCTCAAGTCAGATTTGGTATATCGTGAGAAACATGTTCGAGTTTTGGACACCAAAGAGCGTGCTACTCGAAATAGTGTGGTAAAAACATACAAGATACAGTGGAATCATCACGATGAAGGGGATGCAACTTGGGAAACGGGTGAATATCTATAAAAAGCTTATGAAGATTTTTATAACAAATGGTTCGTAACCCAAATCTCGGGATGAGATTTTTATAAGGGAGGAGGGATGTAACACCCCAGTGTTACGGATGCATTCAGCACCTGCAAATCATGAGCATAAGCATTGTCATACATTCATTCACATTGCATGAAATAATGATTGAAACATGACCTTAAAACATGTTAATGAAAACATGCTTGTTGCATTGTTTGTTTCAAATAGAACTATGTCATGATTGTACTTGCAATGGTGTTAAACATGCTTGTCTGCTTGAGTAATTAGTTTAGAAATGTTTAGCAAAAATTTTGGAGCAAAGTTGTATTCAAATTTTTGACAAAATTTGCTTTTGAAAATATTATTGAAAAAAGTCAAAAATCCTCCCTATTTAGCTTTTACTTTCCAATTCAAAATCTGTTAGGAATTTTGAGTTGGTCCTTTAAGCAAAGTTGTAGAGGATTAAATTCTAAGCAACTTTCATTTTTGGGTCATTTCCAGAAAATGTCATTTTGTTGCTCAAAAATTGATTTAAAGCAGCTATATTTTGAAAATTTAGAAAAATTTGAAAAAAAAATAAAGAAAAGCTTTTCTCCGCCTAAGTGGGCCGGCGCCTCACTTTCAGCCTGCAGCCGCAAGCCGGCCTAGCCTAGCTCGCGCTCGCGCACGCGCGCCCGCGCGCGCCGCGGTCCAGTGGACCAGGCGTATGCCGCACGCCGCGCCCCGCTCCCGTGCGCTCGCCAACCCGTGCGCGCCTCGCCGCGTGGCCGCGCCGCACCGGCGGCTATGGGCGGTGGCTGGCCGGCTGGTCGAAGCCCCCGCACCTGGACGGGAACGCGTCTAGGGTCGCTCCCGACAGCACCTTAACCCTCGCGCCCACTCCCTTCCTCCTCTCGCGCTCATCATTCCCGAACGCAGCCCCGCTCATCGCCACCGCGCGGCTGCCCGCCATTGTTGCCGCCGCCGAGCTTGCCTATGCCGCCTTGTCTTCGCCCGAAGCTCTGCGAGCTTCCGCGTGAGCCTCGCCTTGACGTAGCCCACCTCCGGCACCGCATTTTCGCCAAGGTGAGGGCCGGAAGGGCCGTAACCGCCACGGTGGCGCCGGCATTGCTCGCCGGAGCCCGCGGCCGTGCCGACCTCCATGCTCCGCTCCTCCTCTCTTCCTTATAAAAGCACCATCGTTTTCGCCTTATCGTCGCGGTCCTCATGCGCGCCGCGCCTCGTCCATTCACGACCGGAGCCGGGACTTAGCCATTGGCGGCCGCCGCGCTGCCGCGGCCACCGGCGCCAGCGTGGCGTAGCCACAGCCACTCCAGGGCACTGCTGGACCGGCCTCGCCCGTGGGCCGAAGCCCCGAGCTGGCCTGGCTCGCCTTTTCCCCTCGCACGCTGCTTAGGCCGAAAGCGGCCATGGGCCGGACATTCTCGCGGGCCGGCCCAGTAACCATAAGAGATTTGTTTTCTATTTTCTTTTGATTATTTGAGAAAATAAATAATTGGAAAAATGTTTGTGTATGCATTTTGGCTCCAAAAATGGTGAAACAAATTTTGTAGTGATCCACATGAGTAGATCTATGATGTAAAAATATTGAGTGTTGATTTTGAGATACTTTTCTGTAGAGTTTATTTAATTCTTGTAATTGCTATTTATCTAAGAAAATGAATAGTAAATCCAGTGTTGCTCAGAAAAATATGGTTCCAATTTTGTTAATCTTTTGTGCAATGTACTTTCTAGGAAAAATATGTGCCACGCATGTTATGTGGAAAGATTATGATGTGCAGTTCAAAGTGCTTTTATTTGATGGTTTTTATTATTTTTGTTAGAGAGAAAAATATGAATAAAACATGCAAGTGATAATTTTTATACAGTGATTATTTGCTGTGTAGAATCTAGGAAAAATGATAAATCTGTTGTTTGATACTTTTCATAACACAGAGTATTTTAATGATCATATTTATGCCATATCTTGTCATTTTTTTGTAGGCAGTTCTAGTGATCCAAATGCAATGAAAATTTTGTGGTATGCTAGATTAGATGATAGTAAATCACTATAATGTTTCTAGATTTTTATGTGCTAGCAAAATAGGTGTTGTTGTTCAAACTTAGTTTCAACTAGGGTTTAATTAACATTTTTAATGCATGTTTAGTAATAATGATTGCTTTGGTGTATCTTTGAAGCATCTTGGCTTGTTGTGGTGAGTCAGTAAGTAGTATAGTGGTTGTAGTAGTAGTTTATCAGTACATGTTCTTGGATGATGTTGACTACCTTATAGAAGCATTTGATTTCTACACTATCCAATAAAGTAAACACGTTCATCTACATCAATATCCCATTCATCATGATCATTACATGTCATCTCTCCAATGCACCATACATAAGCACTCATACATCTGCATCATACAGGATCGCAGGAAGGGATTCTGGTAGCAGTTCCCGAGGAGCCGGAAGAACAGCTCGAGGTGCAAGAGCAGGAGGTGCCCGAAGCTGACGAGGAGGTCGGTGAGGATCTTCCGGAGTGCCCCGATCATCGCCCCCAAGCTCTTTCGAAAGAGGCAAGCCCAAAGCATTTCTCTCCCGGTTTGCAAATATTTTATTAATGTTTTACCTTAATTGGTGCATTACATTTAGGAGTTGTTTGCAACCGTTGCTGCATTATACCTTGTTTACCTTTATTCTACCATATCCTTGTTACCCTGGTATTCACAGTCGAGTCAATGCTTAGCTGGCTTAGACCGGTAGAAGTCGGGTGATTTCCTATCACCTGCGAGCTATAGGTGGTTACCTGGATCTGCTTGAATAAGTATGTCATCTTAGGATAACTGAGTGTTAATTTGAAGTTGAGACCGGACGGAGACTTACAGGGTTTCGGACTGTAGTGTTTTCCATCTGTGTCGGTTAAGGACCGACCGTTGTTGGGCCTCGAGTCATGTTGAACGCATGCCTCACATTTAGTTGGCCAAATAATGCACCTTTCGACCGCGAAGCTGGGAGATTATTCGGGCCGAGTGGATTGCTCGCAGCGCATTGTACCGGAGCAGGTGTGGTAGGACACGGGGGTGCGATGATAAGGCCAAAGAGCAGTCAGGCGGCCCCCGGGTACATGTGGTTCCTGGCAAACTCGAGACTTTACCTGGATAGTTGACTCGATGACCAATATCTCACTTTAACAGGTGAGTGAGGTTTTTGTGAGGAATAAATTACCAGCTGGTTAATAATCGATTCGAATCGCCATCGTTCACTGGATAGTGAACACTTGACTTGAGTTACTTCATCGTAGTAATGTTGATGGAACACTTGGACAGTTTTATGAAATATGACATTATAGAAGTTGTTAATGATCATTGGTTATCCTTACTTGTTTAATCATATGTTTACTCTAGTACAGGTGTAAATGTAGTTGATAGGTTAATAAAGATTAACTTGGTATAAAAGCTTCTCGAAAAGGTTCTTTAAATGTTAAAAATGTCTTTTTGCAAATGAGTCAGCTACCCCACTATAAAGCATTTCATCCTCCTTGGTGTCATTTTATTTTCGGTTATGTCGGGTAAGTCTAGCTGAGTACCTTCTCGTACTCAGGGCTTTGTTTCCACTTGTTGCAGATGGGCAGATGTATTACGGCTACTGTATCAACTGTCTCTATCCTACGATGGGTGATGCTTAGGACCATGGGTAGTGGTCGTTCCCTACGTCTCACCTAATGCTTTTGTTGGAGATGATCATCAGCTGACACTGTACTTGAACTCTGTGTGAGTGTGTGTGGATTTGAACTAAATGCTTCCGCTACTTTTATTTGAACTTAGTTTGTAATAACTATGTTTAAACTCCGATGTATCCGTGATGTAAACTTTTATGTAATTTATGATGGTGACCGCTAAACTTATTACGATCTTGGCTGGTATGTAAGTTGGTTTGAAATCCGTCGTGATTTCACGGACTACCGGATTATACGGGCTTAAGTTTGCTAAATCGTCTGCTCGATGGATGATTTTCTTACTTAATTTCGTATAATTGGTCGGTTCTGTTACAGCGGCACCGCCGCGCGCCTCCATCGGGGCCGTGAGGGGGGATAGGGTGAAGGGGGTAGGAGGGGGAGAACGGCCTGCCATGGCCGGCAGCGGGGGCGGCGGCGGCGGCTGGCCGGCCTACGGCGGCGGCTGTGGCAGCTGGGAGGGAGAGAAGAAGGATCCTAGTCCGATACCATGTTGAAACATGTGTTTCTCTATTAATTGGGCTAACCCTAGAGGGGTAGCAATATATGTCATACATGGGCCTAGCCACATGGGTCTAATACTCATACTCTAACACTTCGCAATTAGTCTATTTTTGTATAGGCCTGCGCTGCGGTATTCTCAATTTCTGATGGGAGGTTTTCAGCTGCCATGCCCTAGGGATTTTGATCTTAAATTTTGGCTTTCTTTTATAAGCTAAAAGTTTAATGATAAAATGGGCATAACTAAAATTCTAATAACCAGCTCTTTTGGTCATGACAATAAATTTTGCGGGACTGACCAAGGGGCTCCAGGGAGCTTGGCATTTTGTCCAAAATTTTAAGTTGTTTTGTTTTTTTTAGATACATATATTTTACATGTACCTAGAACATTATATAGACAACTTTGTATATAGATACATATATTTTACATGTACCTAGAACATAGTATCTAGAAAAATCAGAACGATTTATAATTTGAGGGAGTGCAATTTTGAGTAATTTCAGTCTGTTTGGAGCGACAAAAAAGGCTACTTGAATATTTGAGTTATACACGTGTCATTATTGACGTTTTAGATGAAAAATCTAAAATAAAAAAGTATTCTCCCCTAGGTTCCCTTTGCGTGCCAGCATCCTAGTCCACGCTTAGCTTGCTATGTTAGAATGTGGAGCCGTTCGGCTGGAATTATAAGCCGGCTGAAAAACACTGTTGGCTGATTTTTTTGTGAGAGAAATATACTGTTCCGGCTGAAAAAACAAGCTGAATAAGACGGATTATAAGCCAGATGAACAGGGCCTGTGCTAGAATGCTGGCACATCCTATTTCTGCTATGTTAGAATGAGCTAGATTAGCAAAAATAGCTCCAATGTTTGATAAGTTTCTAAACTTCAAAAGAGGGTCCATCGAGAATAAAGTATTATCTCTCTAACTTTCGCAACCATCCTCTCTCTAAAGGAAATTGTTTTTAATGTTGGTTCCAATGATGTTTGAGCGAGTCTGTGAAAATTTCTTAGATGTTACTCTCCAACGGCTAAGACTTGAGAGGAGTCAAGCGAGGTCTTCGGTGTGTTGTTGAGAAGGAAGCCGATGAGGTCTTACGGCCTTCGGGGTCCAGAATTGATCTTGCCTAATGCCTAGTCGAAGGTAATGGGATCTGTAGCATACTAAGATCATGTTTGGAGGGGCTCCTCCGGGCTCTAACTCTAACACTATAGCAATATTGTAGCGGAACTGAGTATAATCCTAAATATGCAGCTCCTCTTGTTCCTCCATTTGATCATTTTGGGCGGACTAAATAGGACTCCGCGGTGTTTTGGGAGAGCCGAAGCCCCTAAAAGCTGTGTGCATTTGGCCAGTAACCATACTTCCAGTTCCAGTATCCGAGTATGTAGTTTTGAGTCCGATTGGTGATTCCTTTCAGTAAAACAGGAGAATGTTGCTTTATGTACACACCGACACTTCGACTAAAACTGTGCAGTAGGTGAAAACCATATAGCGCTGGCAGAATAGTAGCATCCTTCTGATAACACTGATATGTGGCTCGAAATAGTCAGAAAACCAAAACAGAATTCGGTCACAATAATAACCTACCCATCAAACTTCAGTTCATGCCAAACAGGCCAAAATCTCGACTAGCTCTAGTTACAAGAGTTACAGAGTTGCTGATCATACTAACCACTAAGAACTATCATCAGCTCAAAGCCACACAAGGGACTAATAACATCACTCCCAAGCAGCAATTTTCTCAAAGATACTCTTTGGATCAAATGTGAAATAATACCATAAACATACTTGCATCTCTTTACATGACTAACGGTGCTCATTCAAACTACCTAAACCACCATCTCATGCCAGCATTTATCGGGTCATGAAGAAAAGGGGTGTAATGGTGGATATATGGGTTAATTGTCCGCCCAATTTTAAGCCAGATAGCTCTATGATAAGCGGCAGTGAAGGGAGAATGGTACATGAGCTTCAGCAACTGCAGCACCAGGAAAAGAGAATGACATTAGAATTTACTGAACCATCATATTATGCAAATATTATAAAAGCTATTGGTACAGTCCTGACGTTCTAATGTGGTGGATGTAACAGAGTTCAGCCATGCAGAAGCAAAAACTGTTGCCTAGATTCCCTTCTAATTGCTATTGGGCATGGTTATATTAGACAATTTGGCATGGTTATATTCGACCCTTCAAATATTTGCAAGTCCACATGCATTACAAAATTTCTCTCTGATAATTGATTATTCTAATATTTGCCCACCAGCAAGCATTAGCTATGGGGAGGAGATTTGCAGCAAGTGAAATATCATTATGTTAGAGGTCAAAGTTATGCCAGCAAGGGCCAGCCATGTAGAGCATACACACCTAATGTATGATGACAAATTAACATATCAGTATATCCAAGACAGAGTAGTGATAATCTTTGGGTTAGGTTTCTTGCGATGTTTATAAAGCAGGTGGATCTCCATTAACTAACCTGCCAATACATGAATGTTTGCATAACATTTCGCTGTCGCCTGCACAGGTAGTAATAGGAATTGGAAGTTAAGTAACTAATAGAAGAGAGGGAGAGGGTGGAAAATAAAGGAAAAGACTAGGATCAACTCACGAGAACAGGGATAGGATCATAAGAAAGCCCAACAAAATCTCTGAATTTGAACGTAGAAAGTGGACTGCAGTTGTGTTTGTCTCAACCCATGTACAAGGCTGCTCCAAGTATGTCCTGCAAATTAACACACTCATATGTGATAACAATTTACCAACAGATCAAAAGGACAAATATTATTTTCATTCAATAAAAGGGAACAGGTATTTTTTACAAGCCATAAAAAGTTAAAAACTAATGTTTGTGTCTTATTAGCTCATTATGTCGTGGGCATTTTTTAGATGGCCCTGAAGTAATGCCTGATGGACGCACCACAAGACAGGGATAAAGGAGTCTCACATAGGAACCTTGATCTATTTCTTGCTTAACCAAAGAGATATATAGATGGGGTGGCTTGACTCTTATGAAACCAATCACTAGAATTAAGGAACTAATTCAATCTCATATTATATCTAAATATCAAATTTAATCCTAGAGCTGGTGTGAACAATAAAATGAGGTTATTGTTTGTGTGAAGTGTGCCACCCCAAACATGGCCTGGGGCTGCTCCATCTCATGACCCCTAATGGGCTGCATATGACACATTAACATCCAAGTCCCAACATATAAAGCATTTATGTTTTGCGTTTTACAAGGGACAAGGTGTTCAACTATTGCAACTGCCAAGAGAATCAAGTGCATCACCAGTGTACAGAAACAGCTATGTTATGGCTTTGTAGGAAGTAGAAGCTCAGAAAATATGAAAATTGATGGATAAGTCTCATGTGTGGTTGGTCTTTGTGGGGTTGTGCTGCTCACATGGTCCTTGTGGCTGTTTTTCTGTTTTTAGGACAGCATCTTAGACTAGAGGACAGCATCTTAGAGGACAGCATCTTAGACTAGAGGACAGCATCTTAGCTAGGACAGCACTTTAGCATCTTAGACTAGCATCTTAGACTAGCATATTGGCATATGCTTGGCTGGCTAGCAGCCTATAAATATGTAACCCCAACCCCTCAGGTTGGCATGGCATTGTTTGAGTTTGTGTGAGAAATAAATCAGAAAATTGCCCCAACTCCTAGTGTCATCCTCTCTCGATGAGAGTAAGGATTCAGCTACTACCAAGAGTGCGAATCCAGCGACTAACAAGTGGTATCCGAGCCGTACTATCCTGTAGCCTGAGCATCTCCTGCTCTTCTCCTTCCCCGGCCTCGCAGCAGCCCCAACCGCAGCCGGTAGCAGCAGCAGCTCCGGCTGCCCCTGCTCTCCACACAGCAGCCCCCTCGATAGCGCGCCATGTCCGCAGGCCAGTCTCAGGGCTCGGTCGCCTCGAGCGCGCGGCGTCGGCAGGAGGCCGACCTCGCCGCGGCAGAGAAGCGCGAGCGAGCGGCAGCAGACGCCGCTGCAGCAGCGGCAAGGGCATCGAGGCTGGCAGCAGCGGAGCTAGCAGCAGCTAGAGCGGAGGTGGAAGCAGCGGCGGCGGCGGATGCAGCGCGTGCAGCAGCAGCAGAGGTCGAGGTTCTACGCGGCAGCAACAGCAGCTCCATCGCTGTTGATGATAGCGCCGACGCGGACCTCGAGCTGCTGGAGAGGGAGGCATCGCGAGGGCGAGCGGCGCAGTGGGCAGCCGTGCACGCCCACGAGCGCGGCGGCAGCCCAGATAGGCGCAGACACGCCGGCGGCGCTCCTGAAGGAGGCGCGCACGGCGGTGGCGCTCCTGGAGGAGGCGCGCATGGCGGCGGCGGACGGGTCGACGGAGAGCGCGGCCTTCACAGGCAGCGCGGCTCTCTCTCCCCAGTTCGGTACCGTGGTCACCACGAGTACCAGGCTGTCGGCGGACGGGTCGACGGAGAGTGCGGCCTTCACAGGCAGCGCGGCTCTCTCTCCCCGGTTCGGTACCGTGGTCACCACGAGTACCAGGCTGTCGTCAGGGACGTCGGCCCCGGCGGCGGGTGGCCTACCCTCACCAAGACCAACTACGTTGAGTGGGTTGCGGTGATGAGGGTGAAGCTCCAGGTGCGGCATATGTGGGATGCAGTCCGATACGGCGACGTCGACTACGACCAAGATCGACGGGCGCTGGATGCTCTCATTGCTGCAGTCCCGTCCGAGATGCAGTTTTCGCTTACCAGCAAGCGGACTGCCAAGGAGGCTTGGGACGCCATCGCTGCAGCACGCATCGGCAGCGACCGCGCCCGCAAGTCCACACTGCAAGCACTTCGCAAGGAGTGGGAGAACCTGGCCTTCAAGCCAGGTGAGGACGTTGATGACTTTGCTCTCCGTCTCAACACTCTGTTGCAGAAGTTGGTGCAGTTCGGCGACGACACCTACGGCGAGGAGAGAGCTGTTGAGAAGCTCTTCCGCTGCGTCCCCGAGAAGTACAAGCAGATGGCTCGCTCAATCGAGTCTCTGCTGGACCTCTCCACGATGACGATCGAGGAGGCGTTGGGCCGCCTCAAGGTCGTTGACGGCGATGAGCCACAGCGCCTCTCGGGACCCGTCACCATTGGCGGAAAGCTCTTCCTCACTCGGGAGCAGTGGGCTGCCGGCCAAGGTGACAGGAAGAAGGGGGAGCCTTCTTCCACGACAGGCGGCCGCAAGCGTGGCAAGCGTGGCAAGCCGCGCAAAGACGCCCAGGCAGGGGCGCGAGGACGTGCCGAGGGTGATGATCGTGGAGGCGCCCAGGGCGACGCCGCTGGCAAGCAAAAGCCAGCACGAGGCGACCCTTGCTACAACTGCGGCAAGCTTGGTCATTGGGCCAAGGATTGTCGACAGCCACGACGCGGCCAGGCCCACGTCGCGCAGGCGGAGGAGGAGGAGCAGCCGGCTCTGTTCATTGCTCATGCGAGCATCGAACTAACTCCAGCGGCACCGGCCGCAACGGCTCTCCTCCACCTTGACGAGCCAAAAGCACACGCCCTCCTCGACGACAGCTCCGGCAACGACAAGGCCGACGGGTGGTGCCTTGACACCAGCGCCACCCACCACATGACCGGGCGGCGGGAGTTCTTCACCGAGCTTGACCCAAGCGTTCGAGGCACCGTCAAGTTCGGCGACGCCTCCGCTGTGGAGATCAAGGGCGTCGGCTCTGTCGTCTTCGTCGCCAAGACTGGCGAGCACAGGCTGCTCACCGGTGTCTACTACATCCCCGCGTTGAGGAACTCCATCATCAGCTTGGGACAGCTGGATGAGAGCGGATCGCGCGTGGAGATCGAGCACGGGGTGCTGCGCATCTGGGATCATCGACACCGGCTCCTGGTCAAGGTCAACAGGAGCAACCGCCTCTACGTCCTTCACGCACAGGTGGCGCAACCTCTTTGTCTTGCAGCCCGCCGCGACGACGACGCTTGGAGGTGGCACGAGCGCTTTGGGCACCTCAACTTTGAGGCCCTAAGGCAGCTCGGCAGCAAGGACATGGTGTGGGGCATGCCGCACGTCGACCACGTGGAGCAGTTCTGCGACACCTGCGTCCTCACCAAGCTGCGGCGGCTCCCTTTCCCTCGCCAGGCAAGCTTCCGCGCCAAGGAGAAGCTGGAGCTCGTACACGGTGACCTCTGTGGCCCCGTGACACCGGCTACACCTGGAGGCCGGCGCTACTTCCTCCTCCTCGTCGACGACATGTCCCGCTACATGTGGGCTGTCCTGCTCGACGCCAAGGCAGCCGCGGCGGACGCCATCAAGCGTCTTCAAGCTGCTGCGGAGGCGGAGTGCGGCCGCAAGCTTCGGGTCCTACGCACGGACAACGGCGGCGAGTTCACGGCGGCCGAGTTCGCGGCGTACTGCGCCGATGAGGGGATCCACCGCCACTTCTCCGCGCCGTACACTCCGCAGCAGAACGGCATCGTCGAGCGCCGCAACCAGACGGTGGTGGCCACCGCCCGTGCCCTCCTCAAGCAGAGAGGGATGCCGGCGATCTACTGGGGTGAGGCGGTGATGACTGCCGTTCACTTGCTCAACCGCTCCCCCACCAAGGCCCTCGACGGCAAGACGCCATACGAGGCCTGGCACGGGCGCAAGCCCGCGGTGAGCCACCTTCGCGTCTTCGGCTGCCTGGCCTTCGTCAAGGAGCTCAACCACATCGGCAAGCTCGACGACCGGAGCACGCCAGGGGTCTTCATCGGCTACGCGGAGGGCTCCAAGGCCTACCGCGTCCTCGACCCTGCGACACGACGCGTGCGCATCACGCGTGACGTCGTGTTCGACGAGGGGCGAAGCTGGACGTGGGGCAAGATGGTGGATGATGGCTCGACTCCGACGACCAGCGATTTCGTCGTCGACTACGTCCACTTCAAGGAGGCGGGGGGAGCTAGCAGCTCGTCCTCACCGAGCTCGCCTACCCCACCACCTCGTTCGCCACCACCTCCGGCGAGTCCTTCACCACCGCCACCACCAGCTCCGGCAAGTCCACAGGCTCCGGCGAGTCCACCACCAGCACCGCCGGCCACGCCTCGTTCTCCTACACCGGACCCTACCTCTTCAGGTTCGGCACCGGCAGCTTCGGCCCACGACGAGCAGCGCACAGTGGAGTTCGCAACTCCGCTGTCCAACGACGAGGATCGCATCGACGCCTACCACGGCGGCGAGCCTCTGCGCTACCGTACCGTGGACAACCTCCTCGGCGAGCAGCCGGTCCCTGGACTGGCACAACACGACTTTGAGGCGGAGCTGCACCTCGCACAGGACGATGGCGAGCCTCGTTCCTTCGCCGAGGCGGAGAGGGACGCGGCATGGCGTGCCGCGATGCAGATGGAGATGGACGCCGTCGAGCGGAACAAGACGTGGGAGCTGGCCGATCTTCCAGCCGGCCACCACGCCATCTCTCTCAAGTGGGTCTTCAAGCTCAAGAAGGACGAGACCGGAGAGGTGATCAAGCACAAGGCGCGTCTGGTGGCGCGCGGCTTCGTCCAGCAAGAAGGAATCGACTTCGACGACGCCTTCGCGCCCGTTGCACGGATGGAGTCCGTGCGACTCCTTGCGCTAGCTGCCCAGGAGGGCTGGCGTGTCCATCACATGGATGTCAAGTCGGCGTTCCTTAACGGCGACTTGAAGGAGGAGGTCTACGTGCATCAGCCGCCGGGATTTGCGATTCCCGGCAAGGAGGGCAAGGTGCTCCGCCTGCGCAAGGCCCTCTATGGCTTGCGGCAGGCACCAAGGGCGTGGAATGCCAAGCTGGATTCCACGCTGAAGGGGATGGGCTTCGAGCAAAGCCCACACGAGGCGGCCATCTACCGACGGGGCATCGGAGGAAAGGCCCTGCTGGTAGGCGTCTACGTCGACGACTTGGTGATCACCGGCACCAAGGATGCGGAGGTGGCGGCATTCAAGGAAGAGATGAAGGCCACCTTCCAGATGAGTGATCTGGGGTCTCTCTCCTTCTACCTGGGGATCGAGGTGCACCAGGATGACTCCGGGATCATGCTTCGACAGACCGCCTACGCCAAGCGCATCGTTGAGCTAGCGGGGCTCACCGACTGCAACCTAGCCCTCACTCCGATGGAGGAGAGGCTGAAGCTGAGCCGCGACAGCACGACGGAGGAGGTAGACGCTACGCAGTACCGGCGTCTTGTGGGGAGCCTTCGCTACCTCGCCCACACACGGCCGGACTTGGCATTCTCCGTCGGCTACGTTAGTCGGTTCATGCAGCGACCGACGACGGAGCACCAGCAGGCTGTGAAGAGGATCATCCGCTACGTTGCGGGGACTCTCGACCACGGCCTCTACTACCCGAGGTGCCCTGGGGCGGCACACTTCGTCAGGTACAGCGACAGCGACCACGCCGGCGACATCGACACCAGCAAGAGCACGAGCGGGATCCTCTTCTTCCTCGGCAAGTGCCTCGTTAGCTGGCAGTCGGTCAAGCAGCAGGTGGTGGCCCTGTCTAGCTGCGAGGCCGAGTACATAGCGGCCTCCACCGCTTCGACTCAGGCGCTCTGGCTCGCTCGACTGCTTGGTGATCTCCTTGGCAGAGACACTAGAGCGGTGGAGCTCAGAGTGGACAGCAAGTCCGCCCTGGCCCTAGCAAAGAACCCCGTGTTCCACGAACGCAGCAAGCACATCCGGGTGAGGTACCACTTCATCCGAGGCTGTTTGGAGGAAGGAAGCATCAAGGCGAGCTACATCAACACCAAGGACCAGCTTGCGGACCTGCTCACCAAGCCCCTTGGGAGGATCAAGTTCCTTGAGCTCTGCTCCAGGACCGGGATGGTTCAACTCTCCCACAAAACGACGCACAAGACTTAGGGGGAGAATGATGGATAAGTCTCATGTGTGGTTGGTCTTTGTGGGGTTGTGCTGCTCACATGGTCCTTGTGGCTGTTTTTCTGTTTTTAGGACAGCATCTTAGACTAGAGGACAGCATCTTAGAGGACAGCATCTTAGACTAGAGGACAGCATCTTAGCTAGGACAGCACTTTAGCATCTTAGACTAGCATCTTAGACTAGCATATTGGCATATGCTTGGCTGGCTAGCAGCCTATAAATATGTAACCCCAACCCCTCAGGTTGGCATGGCATTGTTTGAGTTTGTGTGAGAAATAAATCAGAAAATTGCCCCAACTCCTAGTGTCATCCTCTCTCGATGAGAGTAAGGATTCAGCTACTACCAAGAGTGCGAATCCAGCGACTAACAAAAATAACATGGTAACCAAGACAACAATACAAACCATGACTAGATACAGCATGCCTAATCTATTGTTTTTTAATCCTAAAAGTCAACGACTAGGATGAACTACATAACTCCAGAAATCCATCAAGTAATTTACCTGTACAAAGATGAGTTAGTAAAATGGCGCCGTAGAAATCGAGCGACATGTTCAAGTGCCCAACAAATTACAGGTACCAAAACAACTGCCAGAAAAGAGTATCTCATTATGCACAAGGAAACTCAGATGGTTAGGTAATAATGTGACAGAGCTTCATGTCAAGTAAACAGCTTATGCTTACGCTTCAAGTGCAGTTTAGATGTAGCAAACATAAGGCAGTACATGAATGGTATAAAATCCTTTGATGAAGTTACATGGTTGCACCACGCCTGAACAGCCTGCAGGTTCCCTGTGCGGGGTATCTGATAGGAAGGAAATGGTTTATCAGTAGAAAACATTTATAAATAGTAAAGGCATCTAAGTTGAGGAGGATCAAATATTAATTTAAAAAAATCAATTCCGTGTCACTTACCCTGTACAAAGCATAGCCTGTAGTACATGTTGTGCCAAGAAGTGACAACCTATATCCCTTGTACTGGAGGGAATGTGGTGCCAATGGAAAGATGCCAATCAAGGCAACAATAAGAACCTATTAGAAAAAGAAGAAAATTAATGATATATGATCCAGATAAGATGACTATTTAATAACTACATATTCTAGACAGATCGACACAAAAGGTTGTTATTGCTCTTCACTCATATATGGAAGCGATTAGCCGAGAAGCATTCATAAATCAAGCTACCGCATGTTGGAGCACTGATACTGATAAAGTGTAGATACTGAAGGTACAGAATTGATAACATCGATATACAATAAATCTCAGAGAAGCATGTACGATAGCTTGCTAAGAGTAGACAAGAAAAATTGTTATTGCTCTTCACTCATATATGGAAGCGATTAGCCGAGAAGCATTCATAAATCAAGCTACCGCATGTTGGAGCACTGATACTGATAAAGTGTAGATACTGAGGGTACAGAATTGATAACATCGATATACGATAAATCCCAGAGAAGCATGTATGATAGCTTGCTAAGAGTAGACAAGAAAAATTACTAGGCAGAGGTGATGTATATTCAGAGTCCATGGTCAAGTAAGAACAGGCACTGAGGACTTGTTCCTTTGTCCATTAAAGATCCCAATGTCTGTTGTCAAAAAAAAAAAAAAGATCCCAATGTCTTCTAGTACTTCAGCTATAGCACATAAATAAAGTAGCTGCTGCACACTGAATTTTTTATTCATCTAGTATGATATAAGTTTATTACTCTAATAACATGATTAATGAATCCTGACCATCCATTCACTTATGAGAATTCTAAATACGGATTACTATCAGTGAAGAGGACTTCAGCCTTCAGATGAAGATATTTTCCCATAAGAAGACTGGTTGGCTGAACTGGCTAAAATAAAACATGCTTGAGTTGGTCTAGATAAGATCTTAATTCCACAATCCAACTGTTGTTTACAAACCTTTCAACTAAGCCTCAATTTCTTTTAGTAATATCCTTTACCTAACTGAGAATGGTCCAGTACTCCCAAAAGGCATACCAATCGACAAACCAACTAGACTTCAGAGATGAATTGCTTAAAACATATAGAAAATTTCTATGAAACAACAGCTGTTGCCGAAAACAACTTTTTTTGCAAGAATTATTACCCAAGCACTAACGGAAAAATGTAATGACCGCTGGTCCAACTGTAGAGACAGTATGCTTCGTGCTGGTCCAGAAGAATTAGTGCCTACAAAACCCATTCTCAGATGAGGACTTAAGATAATAACTCATAAGGTGAAGCGGTATGCTCCTTATCACCTGAATCAGGAGGCCTTGCATTCTCATCAGCTGAAGTAGATGCACCACCTGAAGATGCTGAGGGCTGGGTAGATGTGGTTGAGGACATTCCTTCAACAGAGAAATCAGGATCCTGCATTCGAATGCAGCAGATAAACCATCATAGAACCATGTTATGCGTATGAAAGAGTGTCAATTAAACATTAAATGCCAATCAGCCGGTCACCATCGTTCAGCAAATTATCAGACAATATGGCAAGTTAATCATTGCTAAACAGCCATCTTAGCATTTAAACAACATTTAAACGGGCTAAACAGATGTTTAGGCCTACAATGATATCAAATACAGATATATCACCAAAACGAGGTACACAAAATATATTAAGTAATTCATGACAACTGTTAATCCCATGCTACAAAGTTTTGTTGAAGGGAAAAATGTTGATACACACTCCTAAACAAATGAGCAGAAGTCACCAAATCAAACTGTTGCTGACTCAGCCTGTGAATCAACCAATGAGGCTCAATATAGAGCTTGAGAGAGAGCAGCATCAGGTACTCTGCTCTGTTGCTGAAATCTTTCCTAAATCAACAGCTGACTGAATTATCAAGACGACATTAAGTCATATTTCATCAGATAAGTACAAGATGAACAGATGATTTCAACAGTCCATAGCAAGATTGTACAGTCCCAGAGTAACATGCGGAGCTAACCGAATGTCTGGACAAGAGAACAGGTACCAAACTAAAATAGAACCGGAAAAAAAATACATTTCATGAATGTCTGCAGTGGTGTCACCTGCTACAGTTGAGCAGAGAGCATATGTCCCAGAACAAATTTGACCAGAGAGGATGACTCTGAAAGATGCCCATAACGAGGCAAGAATACGCGAATTTCTTAAATAAATGAGACGAACGGGAGCTTTATTTCTTCCGTCCTTCCTATGAAGTGAAAGATGAATGGACTCCTAGGCCACAAGCTTGGAACCGGCCAAGGAGGACGGGGCATCGCCACAACCACAAACTTGACAAGAGAGCATGACGCCTCGGCGACCAATTTTCTCTGAAACTATAAGCCTGCCTCAGCCTTGCAGGCTTGTAGCACTCGATCTTACACTCTCGCTCGAGATCCCCCTCACGCATCACTATCCCCATCTTTGTTGCAGAAAAAGTATGGCCAAAGAAACTCAGGCTTATGCGGCGGCAGTGGGAGCAGCGGCGGCATTTGTGCGCAATGCGGGGAGCCGGGGAGCCAAATCAGATTTGGGGATTTGCACCAGCCAAATACAAATAAGCCATACAGAAGCTCGGAAGGGAGATAGATAAGCAGCAAACCTAACCTTGCGTAAAATAATTTCCGGTCTGCCACTGTAGGGGCAGAGAGCGCCAATCGCAGCTTCCGATGCAGGCCAGGCCAGGCCCGGCAAGGAGAGAGAGAGAGAGAGAGAGGGAGCCCTCTCCTCGAATCTAGACTTGGCAAGACTCCGAAGCAAAGGCGCAGCACGGGGACAGAGGAAGACGACTGACCCCTCCCTGTCTCCCTTCCCTCCCCCTCCCTCCTCGCCTACTATCTCAATTCCGCCACCGAAATTTCCGTGGCCGTTTATTATTCGTTGTGATGGCCAAGTAGTCCCACAGCGTATCATCATCATCCATCCGAAAGCAACAGCAGCAGCACCGGGGCAGCCCGTGATTACGGACAGTTCAGGGGGTGGGATCGCAAAATGGATGGTTTCAACCATTGCTCCAAGATTCCTCTTTATTTTTGCTCTTTTTTTTGTGGTGGAAAAGAAACGAAGGGAATTCGAGCGGCCGAGCGGGACGGAGCGACGAAAGCAACCGCGCCAGATGCCCAGATCTCGAAAATCCCCGGGCCGCCGGGCGAGTGCAGCAGCAGTGCAGGCGCTCGGCAGTGCGACGCTGACGGAACTGCCGGCACACAAGCACGCCCTATCCGAAATGCAGATCGCAAGCTACTGGGGGAGCACAGAGACGAGAGAACTGCGGCGTGGTGGAGTGGAGTGGAGTAGTACGTACGACGAAGCGGCGGTAGAACTTTTGCTGGAGGTGCGCGCGGACGTAGGGGTGGGAGAAGAGGTGCGGCGGCACGGCGGAGCTCGCACGGTACTCCGCCCACCGCGGATCGCGCTCGTAGTCGTACGCCGCCGCGGCGCCCGTGGATGGCCAGGACGACGAAGACGCGTCGCCCATCCGCTCCCAAGCCCCAAGTCGGTCCTGGGCAGCCCGCTAGGAGGATGATGCGGCCTGCGGCAAATTTTTGTGTGCGCCGCCCGTGAGCCGCGCCCCTCGAGGTGCCCATATTCTCTGCAGGCTGAGGATAATAATCTTCCCCACGTTTCTGCCTGCTGACAATAATCTCTTTCTGTCCCATTTTAATTCTATATAAAGGCTGTGTTTAGATAAGGATGTAAAATTTTTAGAAGTACAGTAACTCTTTCGTTTTTATTTGGCAATTAGTGTCTAATCATAGGCTAATTAGGTTCGAAAGATTCGTCTTGTGATTTACAACCAAACTGTGTAATTAATTATTTTTTACCTATATTTAATGCTCTATGCATGTGTCCAAAGATTCGATGTGACGGGGAATCTTGTAAAATTTTTGGAACTTTAAAGCATCTAAACATGGCCAAAAAAATGCTTTTCAAATAGTCCAGCATTTATTAGCGCCTGTTTATTTATTTATTATTTACTGGGAGTTTAATTAATTTCAATAATCCATCCAGCTCTCTTTTCTCCTGCCATCTTCACGTTCACCTACCCATCAAGGCCTTTTCTCTTTGATGGGCTCTAAGACACTGCATGGCCCAATGGATTAAAAGACGGTGTCGCGATACCCTAGCAGATTAGATGCTGATTTAGGCTATCCGCACTCATGGACCTCTATATTTATCCTCTATACGTCCTAGTCAGCAAGATTCTCTCCTCTATACTCAATTCTCCCGCACACATCCATCCTCTATATCATCCTCTATCTACTCTATCTACTATGGGACCCACTTGTCACTTTATCTAAATATATCAATGTGTGGTCTAGTTTTGAAGGATTTATTGAGACGAATTTAATGGTGCAATTAAAATTTAATTTGGATTTTTGGTTTGTGAGTTATAGCATTTTTTTTCTTTGTTTAGCTAGTGGGCCCCGCCACTGTCCACTATAGAGTAAACACTGTACTACTCTAAATATAGAGTGAGAGAAAGGATAGAGTATCGTTTTAGAGTACCCAGTGTAGCAGTTTTTACTCTATATTCATACTCTAAAACTTTATAGTATCGTTTAGAGTATGCCACTGCGGGCAGTCTTATTTCGACGATTCCTATTGATTGTTGATGAATTTTGACGTCAAACCAAAGCTATTGGCTAGATTATGAAATTATCTTTCATGCATACGTGGGTTCGAAAACGGAGTCCATATGCATCCATTGTGTCGATTTTACCCGGGTCTCCTTCTGGAATCTGAGATAGACTCCAACTTAAGTTGGACTCTGCCTCCACCATGAATTGGATGACTTGGACGCCTATGCTAGTTGTCTTCGTCTCCATGGCTTGTATCTAAATGAGTGATGTCTTCATCACCCCTAATAGGCTCAAACATGATACATAGCCCAACGGACCAAAAGACTATAGCAACACACTGACGAATTCTAGACGTAGATTTGTTTCGACCATCTTTGTTAACTCCGATAGAATTTTGAGGTGGGACTAGTGTCATTAGAAAGCTTATGAAATTTTCTTTCCAAGCATAGGTAGAACGTCGAAAATGAAGTCTATATCCATCCCGGATGTCGTTTTTAGCCAGGACTGCTCATGGAATTCAAGGTGCACTCTAACTCTGGGCCTCTTTGTCTCCAAGGCATCCGAAGGAGTGATTATCTCATCAGGCTAAGGCATGGCGATATTATTGCCGCTGGGCCATTATGCAAGTTCAATCGAATGAAAAACTAGGTGGAAAGAGGAGTCGTGTGGGAGAGGACAAAGGGGCTCACGTGAGAGCAGTGTGAGCAGGAGATGGAGGCGTGCAATATGAGATGCACATGGGAAAAGAGAGGCGCGCAAGTGGGATTTACATGCGTGGCACGAATAGCGAGCGTCTGCTGCCGAAGAAAGATGACTTTCAAAATTAATGGAAGGGAGGAGAGGGGGAAAAAAGAAAATGTGATAGCCACGGTGTTAGAGCAACTCCAAAAGACTCTTTATAACATTAGATTTAGGCTAAAAAAACCTTCAACAACCTCTTTAATTGGATCTCTAAATATAGACATCATCCATTCCGGATTTCTCGCTAGTTAAAAGTAGAGAGCGAGAATAACTCTCTAGAGTGCACACAAGATAGAGAGAAGTTGTTGAAGAGTACAAAGATTTAAAGAAACGAATTTTACTCAAATAAATTGATAATAATTTTTAGTTTATTTTTTAAAAAAAAACTCTTAGAGATGCTCTTTGGCGTATTTTTTTTACAACAATCGGCAAAATAGAGACGTACACAGAGTCTCTTAAATTAAAGATGCTCTTAACTTTTTTTCTCAGGCTATAAAATGCACCCGCTATAGTGGTCTTTACCTGGTTCGGGTGACTGATTGAAGGAGAAAATGGTGATTGTGTCGTTATGAAAATTGGGCTTCGCAATTTTGCTATCCCGAAAATGGGATTCGCTCGTTTGCCATTCTCAAACGATACGCACCCGCAAATATGCCCTGGGAAGAATTTGTCTTCAAATTTAATTATTTTTTTTTGCCATGGCATATTTGCCTTTCAGTTTTGCCTCTGGCCTGATTCCATCTTTTCTCTTCGTTCACCGTCGTTCCGTTCACGGAGACAGACGACATAGACGAGAGAGAACGGAGCGACGCCACTAGGTCAGGCGAGGGAGAGAGGGAAGGGAGATCTGGAGGGAAGGACTCCCCGCCGCCGCCGCCTCCGCCGCCACCGCCGACGGTCCGCGCGTCCAGGCCGTTGTCGTGTCCGCGCCACGCCCCCGACGCGTCCACACGCCCCGACCATCTGCTCTAGCCTGCCGCCGCGTCACCGCGCGTCCAGGCCGCCGCCCCACCGCGTCCTTGCCAGGCCGCCATCACGAGAGCACGCCAGGCCGCGGCCGCCGCTCCTACGCATCCACGACAGGTCGGGAACTCGACTGCAAGCTCGATGACTGCAAGGAGAAGTGGCAATAGTGAGTGCCCCTTTTGCCATGTTCCATTGCCCCTCTTGTTCAAGTTTTCTGGTAGTGATGCATAATTATTGGAAACTGAGTATGTTTTGAGATGATGTGAAATTTATGTTTAGACAACAAGATCCCCATGTGACCATATGTTCTTTTTGCGCTGTCTAACTGGGTCTGTGTTGAAACACGAGGAATCAATTGTTTATGGTGTACTAACTATTTGGGTCACAAGTTCAAAATTGTTGCTTGGTAGGCAACATAATAGAATGATTGATTGGCCTTGATGTCTGTAGCCTCCTGCACCCAATTTTAGTGCTCTGTTTTGAATATACACAATTAGTATTTCATTTTAGAATGTGACAGTTGATATACATAGAGCTTTACTCCTTTGTCTAACTGACCTCATTATGTCCTAAACCAACTTGTGGAATTGAATAGACTGTGCATTTTGCAGGTCCTCCACTCATTTGATTGGCATGACATAGTGTTCTTCTCTTTTAGAATGGGTGTGCCCTGTAATATAGCATCTAATGTTTCTCATGCATTTAGGAGTACCTATAGTCCACAGATGATTTTAGATCAGATGAATGCTTAAATGATACTCCTTTTTTTTTGCTCGAGTGTAGGTTCATCTACGTTCAGCAAAAAAGCTACTTAAACTATGTGCAGCTAATGGAGGGTTTTATGTAAAAGTTGGTCAATATGTTTCATCACTAGACAAGTGCCAAAGGAGTACTCATTAACTCTCTCCCGCCTGCAATATCAGGTTCAGTATTAGTGCTACCACCGCCGCCTCCAACGCCGCCGCCGACGGTCAACTGCAGGCCACCTCCTTGGCCGTTTCCCCGAAGCCAGCCAGGCGTCCCGTCTCTGCCGGTCGACGTCGGCACTGCTCCAATTGCTGGATGGAGGATGTAACACCTCGGGTGTTATGGTTGCTAATTAACCTGCCATGTCATCATACTGCATCGCAAAGCATCCATAATTAGGTCAACCCTGTTATGCATTAACTAAAATGAGTTTACCTTCTAGGTTGGATGTGCTTCTCAGTGGTGTGATCCGAACCGAAAATCTTAATTTTGAATGACAACGCAAATACTTAGTCCATGCCCTGCGTAATTTGAGGTGTGTGACTATGTTACACATTAGTGTCAAGTGTAGGGTATGAACTCAAGTACAACATATAAAATGAAGCTCCAAGCTTGAGTTTGAATTGGAATCCAAAATCTTGTCGTGAGTTGTCCGATTCAAATTTAAATTTAAATTCAAATTTGGGGAAATATTAAAATATTTTCAAAGGCTAAAATTGGTCAACCAAGAGTGGCTTTTGGTCAACCATGTCATGTTTGCCCAAATGATGCCCTTGGATGATGGTTTGATCATTAAGTAATCACCAATTAAGGTAGCAACAATTTTCAATTGAAAATTCCTTCGAAAACCCTAAAATCCAAAACCCGATTTTACCTATTTTGAAATAATTCAAAATCTAAGCAAAATTTGCAACTGTACCGCTATTAGTAGGTTTTACTGTTTTGCGACTGTACCGCGAAGGAAAGTTGTACTCAAGTTGTAAACCGTGGTATTTTATCATCAAGCATCATGTTTATCACCGCATCATGTTATATACTCGGGTAGTTCCCGCTTTCGAGGAAGTCAAAGTTGGCGAGCAAGTCTTTGGAGAAGAGTTGTTGTCGGTGGGTTCCGGACCGGAAGTCAGAGTCTTCGAGTCCGAGTCAGTCGTCGCGTCAGAGCAAGGCAAGCCCTGGCGCATTTAAACTCTTCCTTGAGTTTTACAAATCTTTATCACTGGTACTATAGTTTATTGCATTAAGTAATTAGGAGTTGAGTGATAATCCAATTACTGCATTGTCATCCTTGATTATTGCGATATCACCCTTGATACCTGTTTTACTGAAAATGCGTAGTATGCTTCGCCATGCTTAATGAGTTAAGCTTTTTAAATGAATGTTTATATGGCCATGACGGCATACTTAATGAATATTAAAATATAAGAATGAACTTGAAAGATCGGGCGGATGGTTTGGCCACTGCTAACATGCATTGGGAAAGGAGTCTCAATGTAGTGTTTCCGCCTTATCAGTTAAGGACCGTACGTTGCAGTCCTGTTTGTGTTTCAAGACTTTGCAACTAGCCTCATGCCTTTGGTAAGCCCAAAATGTTAGTGAGTCTATTTCGAGAACGTCTAACCTCGCACTGGGAGTGGAGAGATGGCGAGAGTAGCGTGTACTCTCGGAGCTAGAATCGAGCCGGGTTCGAGGAGTACTGTACTCTCGGATGGCGATGGACACATTCTGGTCTTGGGAGATCTAAATGAGGGTTGGCATATGCAAGATTAGGTTCTACATATGTCGTGAGGTTAGAGATCCCAGCTGGGTATAATCGGTTTGAACCATCGATGCTCCTCGGTTATGGAGACTCGATCACATGTCCTGCATCGTAGTTAAGAACTGGAATTAAAAGAAAGAATGAGAAAGGTCTTGATGAGAATTACTTTGATCTAGATTAGGATCACTTAGAATTGGTTAATGAACCATCAATGGTAAAAGTAAAATATTGAAGTTAAGGATTTACTTTAGTAAGCTTTTCTGCAAAAGAAATTTTAATTCGTGAATACCCGTACCTTGATTCCCTAAAGCTAGCATGCCCTTGGAGTCTTTTATTAGCCGGGTAAGTCTTGCTGAGTACTCTCGTACTCAGGGTTTGTTAAACCCCTTGTTGCAGATGCGGTTCATGAACATGTCTGCTTTGAGCCTTGTTGCATGACCGTTGTGGCTGAAGAAAGTGACGACGAGTAGACTGTGTGGCCTCTAGGCAAGGCATCTCGTTTGTGTGATTGTAATAAAGTTACTACTGATACTTCTCTACTACCGGTTTGTAATAATGTTACATAAGGTTTGGAGTTTGGAAACTAAGGTTGTAAACTTAAGTTATTGTAAGACTTCCGCTACTTTACTCTGATGGTATTTTGAATAAACTGTTGTAATATTGCAATACTCCCGTGATTAGATCCTGTTCAGAGGAAAGCAGGCCTTTTAAGTTATGAGGAACATAAGTACGGCTGTCAGAGGTCATTATGACGATGACAGATACATGTGG
The DNA here is from genome assembly GCA_038087645.1 of Saccharum hybrid cultivar R570. NCBI lineage: Eukaryota > Viridiplantae > Streptophyta > Magnoliopsida > Poales > Poaceae > Saccharum > Saccharum hybrid cultivar. The sequence continues at coordinate 4,146,398 of JAQSUU010000100.1, forward strand.
GCCATCATAATTCGGAGGTTCTGTGACAGCTGGTACCAGAGCATAATTACTGGAGTTATTATAGTATTACTTTACAAAACTTCAAAATGATTTGGATCGAACAAACTTAATATTGATATTTTGGTCCAAATTGATTTTGACTTATCCCAATCTACTCTCTGTAGTTTCCTTAGCTCATATTTGAAAGCTTCGTAGTGAAGTATCATGTTATATTGCCCTAAGTTACAAACGTTATTGCATGTGTTACTTAAACTTTTCTGTTAGATCATAAGTACGATGCATGCATCATGTTTAATTAACATGCTTAAGTTACCTTCCCTTTTAAAGTGGTTTGGGTTAAGTAAGGTTCAATCCTATTCATGCTAACCTTCAGATCCCTCCCATCTGTCCTCATCTTTCTAATTCTGTCTTGCTTTAGGATGGCACGTGTGAAGACGACTCCTCGCAAGAAAACTGGTCCGCAAGGAGTGCCACATCATCAGTTGGCAACCAGAGGTGATGGAGCGAGCAGTAGTCACAATCCAAACTCGGATTTACAAGCAGAGGTCGCAAGGCTTACGTCAGAGATAGAGCGACTGAAGCGCAACATGCATTTTTAGAAACAGTGCCAGAATGAGTCTCTAGAAAAGGAGACAGAAGCCAGGGCTCGTGTTTGAGAGTTGGAACTTTATGTGACACACCTAGAGCAGTACAACACAATTCTGCATGAGGAAGTCCATAGGCTACATGATCAGATGAATCCCAATTATCAGCCCTAGGCGGTAGAAGATGATGTCGGTGCCATGGTCGTTCCTGGTGGAGAGGATAATGAGGAAGAAGATCCGAAAGAAAATGAACCCATGATGGAAAGTGGGGATGAGGTAAGTCATGTCACTGGTGCAAGTGTTCAGGAGAATGAGGATGGAGTAATAGTGATCAGTGACGATGATGAGGAATGAAGCATCGAAATGGATGGTTATGTAATATAGTAGTCTTTCCTGTTTTCTAAGAACCTTAGCGGGTAGTTGCTTGCTTGCGAGCAAGTTTGTAATAAAAAAAATAAAATAAGTTTGATGTGTGTACTAGTACTGTACTAACTGCTTTTTAATTCAATAAAGCAATGTAAATAAACATGGTTTGTGTACAACAGATGGATGATACTAGAACTTCTCAGGCTGGGGATAATGCTCCAAATCCCCCACCATTTCCACCTACTCTGGCAGAGGCTATTGCAGCACTGGTCAATGCCACTACTCTGTTGGCTCAGAATCAGAACGGAAATCAGGGTCGTCGAGGCCGAAACAATGGAGGAGAAACCACTTATGTGGATTTCACCGATACCCGTCCACCGGTGTTTTCAAAGGCTGATGAGCCGCTAGAGGCGGATGACTGGCTCTGAACAATGGAGCAAAAGTTTGAGCTTATCCAGTGCACGGAATACCAAAAACTCGTGTTTGCAGCACATCAGCTCAGGGGTGCCGCAGGGGCGTGGTGAGCGAATATGGTCGCCGCACAGCCTGCTGGCCATCGTATCACTTGGCAAGAGTTTCATGATGCTTTCAGAGCACACTACATTCCAGATGGTGTCATGGCCATGAAGTTAGAAGAGTTTCTCTCTCTGAAACAGGGAAACCAGATAGTTCTTCAGTATGTTGGCAAATTCAATCATCTGTCATAGTATGCAGCTGAGTATGTGAACACTGATGTAAAGAAGAAGAGTTGTTTTATGAGGGGTTTGAATACCAAGATCTAGGTAGCATTGGTCACATGCTATAATGTTGCATATCATGAAGTAGTCAATGTCGCTATCGCTTTAGAAGAGAAGTCCCGCATTCACAAAGAGTCAAAGAAAAGGAAGCAAGTGTTGTCTAGCTTGTCAGGCGGCATTAAGAAGCGCCAAAAGTTTATCTACCACCCTCAGAATCATTTTCACCCTCCTTATCATCCACCGCAATACCAAGCTCAGTCGCAGACGTTTATCCGTCCTACCGCAACCCAGCAATATCCACAACAGCCGAATGCCCCTAGTATTCGAAATCAGAGCCCAATAACCCATAATTTTCCCTGCCACAACTGTGGAAGGCCAGGCCACTTCTCAAAGGACTGCCCGTATCCAAGGCAGTACAACCCCAATTATCCAAGAGCTCCCGTACCACAACAACAACAGCCTCAGAGTAAGAATAATAATCTGAATGTCCAGAAGGGTAAGGGTGAAAAGAAGAAGACGGGACGTGTATTCTACACCCAAGCAAGTGCAATTCCAGAGGGAGAACCTGTTATGATGGGTATGTTCCCTGTTGCTAATCATCCAGCAGTACTGTTATTTGATTCTGGTGCATCGCATACATTCATAAATCGCACCTTTGTTACAAAGCATGACATTCCAATTATAGGAACACAAGAGGATTTCTTTATTCAGTCGCCTAGAGGACGACTGTGTACTAAGAAGATGGTACGTGATGTACCTATAGAGTTGGGTGGGCATATATTTCCTACCTCAATGATAATATTACAGAAACAGGATATAGATGTAATCCTAGGTATGAATTGGATGTACCAACGAGGAGCTATTATAGATGCACTGCACAGAACTATAAGGTTGAACTTGCCAGATAATAAATCTTATCTTCTTATCCAACTTCCTATTCCAAAGAGAACAGTTGAGAAGATATGTGCAACCTCAGTGAAAGAGATTTGTGATATACCGGTAGTCTGTGAATTTCTAGATGTGTTTCCAGATGATCTACCTGGTTTGCCACCGGACAGAGAAGTAAAATTTGTAATTGAGTTAAAACCTGGTACTGCCCCGATATCCAGGAGAGCTTATAGAATGCCACCAAATGAATTGGCCGAACTCAAGGTTCAATTGCAAGAGTTACTTGAAAAAGGTTTCATCAAACCCAGTTCATCACTGTGGGGATGTCCGGCTCTTTTTGTCAAGAATAAGGATCAGACTTTATGGATGTGTGTTGACTATCGTCCGTTGAATGAAGTAATCATTAAGAACAAGTACCCATTGCCTCGCATTGATATACTTTTTGATCAACTTGCGGGGGCAAAGGTATTTTCAAAGATCGATCTTCGATTGAGGTACCATCAAATCAAGATCCGATCAGAAGATATTCCAAAGACTGCATTCACTACCAGATATGGATTGTATGAGTATCTAGTTATGTCTTTTGGTCTCACTAATGCACCGGCATATTTCATGTATTTGATGAACTCGGTTTTTATGCCGGAGCTTGACAAGTTTGCGGTTGTCTTTATTGATGATATTCTGGTATACTCCAAAAGTGAAGAAGAGCATGCTGAGCACCTTAGAGTTATTCTGACTCGTCTGAGAGATCATCAACTATATCCAAGTTTAGTAAATGTGAGTTTTGGTTAAAGGAAGTACAATTCTTAGGACATGTGTTGTCAGCCGAGGGAGTAGCAGTTGATCCTGGTAAGGTAAAAGATATCTTAAATTGGAAACCACCAATCTCAGTTCATGAAGTCCGAAGTTTTCTGGGAATGGCGGGTTATTACCGTCGATTCATACCTGAATTTTCAAAGGTAGCCAAGCCAATCACGGAGTTGTTGAAAATTCAAACCAAATTCATCTAGTCTCCAGAATGTGAGAAGGCTTTTAGAATTCTAAAGAAGTCATTTGATGTGTACTGTGATGCCTCTAGTATTGGCCTTGGTTGTGTATTAATGCAAGAAGGTAGAGTCATTGCTTATGCCTCGAGACAGTTGAAGCGTCACGAAGAGCATTATCCAACTCATGATCTTGAATTAGTAGTTGTGGTTCATGCATTGAAAATCTGGCGTTATTACTTGTTAGGTAATACTTGCCACATTTATACAGATCATAAAAGCTTAAAGTATATCTTTACTCAGTCAGAACTGAATATGAGGCAAAGAAGGTGGCTTGAGTTAATAAAGGATTATGATCTAGAAGTGCACTATCATCCTGGAAAAGCAAATGTTGTTGCTGATGCACTTAGTAGAAAGAATCATTGCAATTGTATGACTATGAAGCCAATGGATTATAGTTTGTGTTACGAATTGAAAAAGTTGAATATTGAAATAGTCCAGCAAGGTCAGTTAACTAATGTCACTGTGGAATCAACAATCAAAGATTAGATTATATCTGCTCAGAGAAAGAATTCCGGTATAACCCACATCAAAGAAAAAGTTAGATCAGATCAACAGACAGATTTTAGTATTGATGATACAGATGTGTTGTGGTTCAAGAACCAGTTAGTGGTACCAAAAGTTCTAGAGTTACGACAGCTCATTCTTGATGAAGCACATAATACAAGGTTTTCTATTCATCCAGGGAGTAATAAGATGTATCAGGATTTGAAACAGAGATTCTGGTGGACTAAAATAAAAATTGAGATTGCTAAGTATGTTACCAGATGTGATACTTGTCGTAGAGTGAAGGTTGTACGTCTGAAGTTGGCAGGGATGTTGCAACCATTGCCTATCCCATCTTGGAAGTGGGATGATATTGGCATGGATTTTATTACCGGATTACCCATAACATCAAGGGGGTTTGATTCAATTTGGGTCATTATAGATCGACTTACCAAGTAGCACATTTCCTTCCAGTAAAAATAAAATATTCTACAGTGAAGCTTGCAAAGATATATCTTGAAAGAATACTGAGTCTACATGGGGTACCAAAAACTATTATTTCTAATAGAGGTCCACAGTTTGTCTCCAAATTCTGGATGGAGTTACACAAGTCATTGGGTACCAAAGTTATACATAGCTCAGCTTATCATCCTCAGACTTCAGGACAGACTGAAAGAGTGAATCAAATTCTTGAAGATATGTTAAGATCTTATGCTCTCACTTATCAAGACCAATGGGATGAATGTTTACCATTAGTAGAATTCTCCTATAATAATAGTTATCAAGAGAGTATCAAAATGGCACCGTTTGAGGCATTGTATGGCCGTAGATGCAGAACTCCGTTGAACTGGTCAGAACCGGGAGAAAGATGGTTTTATGGAGTTGATCTGGTAAAGAAAGCAGAAGAAAAAGTCAAGCAGATTCAAAAGAGTTTAAAAGTGGCTCAGTCCTGACAAAAGAGTTATGCTGACAAAAGGCGTAGACCCTTGATATTTAAAGTGGGAGATTATGTTTATCTGAAAGTGTTACCCATGAAAGGAGTTACTCGATTTGGAGTCAAGGGTAAACTCGCACCACGTTATATTGGCCCATTCCAAATCATTCAAAAATATGGAAAGGTAGCATATAAATTAAAGTTGCCCGAACAACTGTCAGTCGTGCACAATATATTTCATGTATCGCAATTGTAAAAGTGCACTCAAGTGCCTGATCAAGTTGTTAAGGTTGAAGGAGTTGAACTTGAGCCTGATTTGACATACTCTAAATATCCTGTCCGAGTTTTGGATCAAAAGGATCATGTTACCCAAAGTAGAACAATCAAATGGTACAAGATACAATGGGATAAACATTCAGAAGAAGAAGCCACGTGGGAATCAGAAGATTATCTGTTGAAGAATTTCCCTGAGTTCTTTGCTTCTATCTAGGTTGCAATTTCTTCTTTAAATTGTAACCTGTCCTTTTCAAATTTTTGTAATGTAGAAAACCCCCCTACCTGTTTTGTAGACAAGTTCTGAACGTGTTTGTTTGACACGTTTCCTTTTCCATTACTTAACTCAAGGCTTTAAATCTCGGGACGAGATTTCTTTAAGGGGGAAGGGTTGTAACACCTCAGGTGTCATGGTTGCTAATTAACCTACCATGTCATCATACTGTATCGCAAAGCATCCATAATAAGGTCAACCCTGTTATGCATTAACTAAAATGAGTTTACCTTCTAGGTTGGATGTGCTTCTCAGTGGTGTGATCCGAACCGAAAACCTTAATTTTGAATGACACTGCAAATACTTAGTCCATGTCCTGCTTAATTTGAGGTGTGTGACTGTGTTACACATTAGTGTCAAGTGTAGGGTATGAACTCAAGTACAACATATAAAATGAAGCTCCAAGCTTGAGTTTGAATTGGAATCCAAAAACTTGTCGCGAGTTGTCCGATTCGAATTTAAATTCAAATTTGGGGAAATATTAAAAGATTTTCAAAGGCTAAAATTGGTCAACCAAGAGTGGCTTTTGGTCAACCATGTCATGTTTGTCCAAATGATGCCCTTGGATGATGGTTTGATCATTAAGTAATCACCATTTAAGGTAGCAACAATTTTCAATTGAAAATTCCTCCGAAAACCCTAAAATCCAAAACCCTATTTTACCCCTTTTGAAATAATTCAAAATCTAAGTAAAATTTGGGAAAAAGTTTAAAACCAAGTTTGTAGAACTTTTCAAGGGCTACAACTTTGGTGTTTTGAGTTTTCAAAGTTTTAGTGAAAAATGTGGAACAATTTTGAAAATAAGCAAATTTCAGATTTGACCCCTTTTCATCCCCAAACTCAAATTTCAAAATAGAGGCAGAATTTCAAAATGTTTTGTTTAGAAAAGTTGTAGGTCTTTGCTAGATGTACAACTTTGGTGTTTGGAGTTTCTGGATTTTCAATACTAAATCCAAAGTAATTTCTAAATTACCAAATTTCCAAAAAGTGTCCCCTTTTGAATTTAAACTCAAATTTCAAAATCCAGTTCGAATTTGAAAAAGTGTTCAATACAAAACTTGTAGAGCTTGAAATTCTGAAGATTTCGTATCTTGGGAATTTTTCGAGTTGTTACATGAATTTAAGAGTAATTTGAGAAAATAGTTTGAATTTACAAAGTTGGAGGGGGGAGCTACAGTAGCCGACCAATGATCGCCGGGCACCGCACGGCATGGGCGCCGGTGAGCCGCCGGGCGGTGTCCAGGACCTTCTCGCGCGTGCCCAGAAACACTAGCGTGAGGACGCGCACCTTCTAGTGACCGTCACCGTGGCCGTGCTTATATATATGACCGAGGTCACCGTGGTTTTTCTTTGTTCTCTGTTTTGCCTCCGCCGCCGCCACCGCTAGCTTCGCCGCTCGCCGTTGCCGCCGTTGAGCCACCACCAACCACGCAAATCACACCAGCAAGTTCGCCTCGTCCTCGCGCACCTCATGGTCCAACTGGTTTAGCCATTTTCTCGCTCGAACCGCCGCACCACCATTTCCCGTGCCAACTCCGGCGACCGAGCCGCCTCACGTGGCCAGCATCCACCACCGCCTCCTAGCGCCTACTTGTGGCTTCACTATGACCGCTGTAAGCTCCTGTTGCTCCCTGTGCTTTTGCTTTAGATGTTACCGTGGTAGACCGCCGGGACACCGGTCACCGTGACCGCCGGTCCGCCATGGCCATCGGGAGGGTCCTCCCGAGGTCGTAGCGTAGTCGTTAGGTGTTAAAATGGAGTCACCGTGAAGTGTTGATGTCGTTGAACAGCTCGGTTGGGGCGACCGACGTTGTGATCACCGGCTGGCCACCGTGCGGACATGGCCGAGCACGCGGGAGAGAGCGAGAGAGCGGAGGAAGGGGATGACAAGTGGGGACTGCGTGTTAGCGAGAGAGAGAGAGGGAGAACGCGCGCGCGCGAGCAGGCCGCGCGGATGGGCCGCGTTGCTGGGCCGCACAAGCGCGAGCGAGCGCGGCCATGGGCGCGTTGCTACTGGGCCATTCGGCTGGGTCGAGCCGGAGGAAGGAAGGGGAGTCGGCCCGAGTTGAGTTTTTTTTTCTTTTTCAGAAATGTGAATAGTAATAGTATTTGTTTATTTTATTTAAAATTCTGTAGAGCTCCAAAAATAATGAGAAATTTTGTGTAAGCTTTTCAAGGTGTAAACTACTTAGGAAAAATATTAAATGCTAAATTTGATTACTTTTTGCAAGTTATTTAATTAGCTCAATTAAATATTAAATGCAACTTCCATGAGTTTTAGTAATTAAATTATTAATCCAAAATTCATGAAATTTATTTTAACACTGTTTTAGGCCATGGTTAACCCATAGAAAAAGTTTAAGCTCATTTAGATGAAGTTTGATTTAATAATAATTATGCCTTAATTAATTAAATGTTAAATAAATGCTGAATTGATCACTTTAAGTGTTGTGTGCTCTTTTGATTGAGTGATGTCCTTAGGTCACTATTTCTTGGTGATCCTTGGCACCTTAATTACTTGTTTGAGCTCGTTAGTAACAAGTTCAGTAAGAAACGTTAGCGTTGCTTAAGTAATCGCTATTAGTTAGTAGGTTTTACTGTTTTTGCGACTGTACCGCGAAGGAAAGTTGTACTCAAGTCGTAAACCGTGGCATTTTATCATCAAGCATCATGTTTATCACCGCATCATGTTATATACTCGTGTAGTTCCCGCTTTTGAGGAAGTCGAAGTTGGCGAGCAAGTCTTCGGAGAAGAGTTGTTGTCGGTGGGTTCCAGACCGGAAGTCAGAGTCTTCGAGTCCGAGTCAGTCGCCGCGTCAGAGCAAGGCAAGCCCTGGTGCATTTAAACTCTTCCTTGAGTTTTATAAATCTTTATCACTGGTACTATAGTTTATTGCATTAAGTAATTAGGAGTTGAGTGATAACTCAATTACTGCATTGTCATCCTTGATTATTGCGATATCACCTTTGATACCTGTTTTACTGAAAATGCGTAGTATGCTTCGCCATGCTTAATGAGTTAAGCTTTTTAAATGAATGTTTATATGGCCATGACGGCATACTTAATGAATATTGAAATATAAGAATGAACTTGAAAGATCGGGCGGGTGGTTTGGCCACTGCTACCATGCATTGGGAAAGGATTCTCAATGTAGTGTTTCCGCCTTGTCAGTTAAGGACCGTACGTTGCAGTCCTATTTGTGTTTCAAGACTTTGCAACTAGCCTCATGCCTTTGGTAAGCCCAAAATGTTAGTGATTCCATTTCGAGAACGTCTAACCTCACACTGGGAGTGGAGTGTAACACTCCGGTGTTACGCAAGCATTTGCATTGCAATCATGAGCACAATATGTCATGACATTCATAATTATATGTGCTTAGGGTGTACCTTTAATAAAATAAAAGTGTGAAAACTAGTATTGCATAACATGTTGTGATAATGTGCTAATGACATTCATCAAATTTATGCAACTATAAATTTCATATCACTTAGAATTATAGGTAAAATTTTTGGAGCCACTAAATCACTCAAAGTTTTGTCAAAGATTTATTTTAAAAATGTTATTTAAAAATATTCAAAAATCCTCCATAAATTAGCTTTTATTCTAAAAATCAAAATCTATAAGAATTTTGAGGTTGACCCCTTAATCAAAGTTGTAGAGAATTAAATTCTAAGCAACTTTTATTTTTGGGTCATTTCCAGAAAAGATCTTTTTCTTGTTCAAAATAGGGTTTGAAAACTATATTTAAAATTGGTTTGAATTTAGAAATTTGAAAAAAAATTAAATCCTAACCTAGCAGGCCGCCGCCTCGTTTTCGGCCTGCTGCTGGAAGCGGCCCAGCTCCGCTCCCGCACGCGCGCGCCGCAGCCGCCGCCTCGGCCCAGCCCACGCCGCGCGGCTTCCTCCTCGCCCCCGCTCGCGCGCGCTCGCTGGCGCCCGCGGCAGACTGCGCTCACCGCGTGGCGGCCGCATGCCGGCGACGCCCTCCGCGTGGCCGCCCGTGGCCCCGCGCACTCCGCCTCAAATCACCGCATGCGCTCGGCCTCCTTTCCACTCGCTCACTCGCTCGCTTCGTTTCTCCTTCCTCCGAAAAAACCCGAGCGGGCAAACTGCTCGCCGCAGCGAGCTCCGCCTCCGCCGCCGTGTTCCGGCGACGCCAGTCCACCGCAGCTCGATTGCTCGTGCACGGAGCTCTGCCACCCTCTTCCCTCCTCCGAACGAGCGCCACCATTCCCTTGCTCACTCCGGTAGGACACCAATTTGGCTTCCTCGCCGCGCCACCGCGAACGGAGCCGCCGCGCTCGCGCTCCGGCCACCGTCGCCTCCGCTCCTCTCCATCTCTCTCGAACTACACGTTGATGTTCACCGTGTCCCCGCGATGGTGTTGCGCGCCTCGCCTTGTTCGCTCGAGCCCGGAGACAGCCGCTGGCCGTCGGCGGCCGTCACACCGCCGCGGTGGCGAGCACCCGCGCGGTCGCGCGCTGCCCCGCTCGCCTGCAAGTGCGACAAGTGGCTGGGCCGGCCGGTCTCAATGGGACACGGCCCGTTTTCGTTACCCTCCGCGCGCGCCTCTGGGCTGAGCAGGCCGGGCCGTCTGCCCCTTCTGATGTCGGCCCGTTTCAAAATAAAGATTCAGTTTTTATTTTCTCAATTGGAAATAAAGTGCTTAGCAATTATTTGGGTAATTAAATGTGCTCCAAAAATTGTGAAATAAATTTCTATGGACTCATTGGAACCAGATCTACAATATAAAAATATTGCATATCATTTTTGGGATACTTTTCTGTAGAGCTTTAATTAATTTTTGATATTGCTGATATCTTGTAAAATGGTTAGTAAATCCTATATGTATCAGAAAAATATGATTTCAAGTTTGTTAATCTTCTTATATCATGTACTTCTTAGGAAAAATATGTTCCATGCATGTGCTGTGGAAAACTTTGTAGAAGTAGTTCAAGTACCTTTAATGGCTGATTTTTGTTATTTTTGCTAGAGAGCAAACTTTGTATAAAACATGCATGTGATAATTTTTGTACAGTCATTATATTCCATGAAAAACCTAGGAAAATATTAATTCTGTTGTTTGACACTTTTCATAGTACCAAGTAATTTCATACTCATTTTTATGCTAGAGCTTGTCATTTTTGTACAGAATAGTTTACTTATCCAAATATCATGAAATTTTTATGGTAGTCTGTTTAGGATAGTATTATGCTACTGTAATTTTCTTAGATTTTTAGGAGCATCAGAAATATATGTTTCTATTCAAACCTATTATTATTTAGGGTTTAAGCAAGTGTTGCTTTAAGTGTGATTAAGAAATTAGTAAAGCTTTGGTGTATCTTTGAAGCATTTCGTAAGATATGTTAACTTAACATAATAGTAGTAGAAGAGAATGCAGTAGATGACATGTGCTTGTAGTGTATAGTTTCTTGGATGATGTTGACTACCTTGCATTTCAACATATTCATTGCATTCATCTCCTTCGATGCACGTTTGCATAATCACTTACGCGCATTGCATCATACAGGATCACAAACCGAGAACCCAGTCGTCTTACCCGAGGAGCCAGAGGAGCAGCTCGAGGTGCAGCAGCAGGAGGTGACAGAAGCCGAAGAGGAGGTCGGTGAAGAGCTCCCCGAGTGCCCCGACCACCGTCCGAGCTCTTTTGAGAGAGGCAAGCCCCGGAGCATTTCTATCCTGGTTTGCAAATAATTTATTATTAACTTTACTTAATTTGATGCATTACGTTTAGGAGTTGTTTACAAACGTTGCTGCATTATACCTTACTTACCTTTGTTATACTATATCCTTGTTATCCTGGTATCCGCAGTCGAGTCAATGCTTAGCTGGCTTAGACCGGTAGAAGTCGGGTGATTTCCTGTCACCTGCGAGCTATAGGTGGTTACCTGGATCTACTTGAATGACTATAAAGTCATGGTATAACTAAGTGTGAAATGAATTTGAGACCGGGCGGAAACTTGCAGGGTTTCGGACTGTAGTGTTTTTCGTCTGTGTCGATTAAGGACCGTCCATTGTTGTCCCTCGGGTCATGTTGAACGCATGCCTCACATTTAGCTGGCCGGATAAAGTACCTTCTGACCGCGAAACTGGGAGATTATTCGGGCCGAGTGGATTGCCCGCAACGCACTGTACCGGAGCAGTAGTGGCAGGATACGGGGGCGCGATGATAAGGCCAAAGAGCAGTCGGGCGGCCCCCGGGTACAAGTGGTTCCTGGCAAGCTCGTGACTTTACCTGAATGGTTGACTTGGTGACCAACACCTCAATTTAGCGGGTGAGTGAGGTTTGTGTGAGGAATAACTTACCAGGTGGTTAATAATCGATTCGAATCGCCATCGTTCACTGGATAGTGAACACTTGACTTGAGCTACTTCATCGTAATAATATTGATGGAACACTTGGATAGTTATATGAATTATGACATAATGGAAGTTGTTAATGATCATTACCTATTTAATTACATGTTACTTTAGTATAGGTGCAAATGTAGTTGACAGGTTAATAAAGATTTAACTTGATACAAAGCTTTCGTAAAGGTTTTCCTAAATGCTAAAAACGCCTTTTTGCAAATGAGTCAGCTATCCCACCAGAAAGCCTATCATGATTCCTTGGTATCTTTTATTTCTGGTTTACGACGGGTAAGTCTAGCTGAGTACCTTCTCGTACTCAGGGCTTTGTTCCCACTTGTTGCAGATGGACAGATATACTACGGCTATTGTATCAACTGTCTCTATCCTGCAATGGGCGAAGCCTAGGACCATGGGCAATGGTCATTCACTACTTCTAGTCTGATGCTTTTGCTGGAGATGATCACAAGCTGGCACTTTATTTTAAAATGTTGTGTGTGTGCGTGATTTGAACTACCGCTTCCGCTACTTTTATTCAAACCTGGTTTGTAATAACTATGTTTAAACTCCGATGTATTTTATACCGTGAACATTTATGTAACTTATGATGGTAACCGTTAAACTTAGTACGATCTTGGTTGTTATGTGAAATGGTTTGAAATCCGTCGAGATTTCACGGACTACCGGGTTATACGGGCTTAAGTTTGTTAAATTGTCCTTCCGTTGGATGATTTCCTACTTAATCTCGTATAATTGGGCGGTTCTGTTACATGGAGAGATGGCGAGAGTAGCGTGTACCCTGGGGGCTAGAATCGGGCCGGGTTCGAGGAGTACTGTACTCTCGGGTGGCGATGGACACGTTCTGGTCTTGGGAGATCTAAATGAGGGTTAGCATATGTAAGATTAGGTTCTACATATGTCGTGAGGTTAGAGATCCCCGGCTAGGTATAATCGGTTTGAATCGTTGTTGCTCCTCGGTTATGGAGACTCGATCACCTGTCCTGCATCGTAGTTAAGATCTAGAATTAAAAGAAAGAATGAGAAAGGTCTTGATGAGAATTACTTTGATCTAGATTAGGATCACTTAGAATTGGTTAATGAACCATCAATGGTAAAAGTAAAATATTGAAGTTAAGGATTTACTTTAGTAAGCTTTTCTACAAAAGAAATTTTGATTCTTGAATACCCGTACCTTGATTCCCTAAAGCTAGCATGCCCTTGGAGTCTTTTCTTAGCCGGGTAAGTCTTGCTGAGTACTCTCGTACTCAGGGTTTGTTAAACCCCTTGTTACAGGTGCGGTTCATGAACAAGTCTGTTTTGAGCCTTGTTGCATGACCGTTGTGACTGAAGAAAGTGACGACGAGTAGACTGTGTGGCCTCTAGGCAAGACATCTCGTTTGTGTGATTGTAATAAAGTTACTACTGATACTTCTATACTACCGGTTTGTAATAATGTTACATAAGGTTTGGAGTTTGGAAACTAAGGTTGTAAACTTAAGTTATTGTAAGACTTCCGATACTTTACTCTGATGGTATTTTGAATAAACTGTTGTAATATTGCAATACTCCCGTGATTAGATCATGTTCGGAGGAAAGCAGGCCTTTTAAGTTATGAGGAACATAAGTACGGCTGTCAGAGGTCATTATGACGATGACAGGTACATGTGGGCCATCATAATTAGGAGGTTCTGTGACAGAGGAGAACTTGCCAGATCTCATCCAAGGGTACGTATTCTTGTTGTGATGGTAATCTAATTGTGCCCAAGCATGTAGATGAGACTCGACCATTGTAGATGTGGTGTAGATGTGGTGGCAATCTAACTGTGCCACCTTTTTTTTCTTTACTAGATGTAAGGTCCAAATGGCTAGAGGGGGGTGAATGGCCTATTTAAATTTTCTACGAGCTTCACTAAACACAAATGTTAGTATAAAAGATAGCGTAGCTAAATCTAGCACTAGCTCAACTATACTCAGCAAGCCACCTATACAAGTCTAGTGAACAAGGCTATGATCTCTAATTCATACCAATAAAGCTAAGTCGCTAAGCTAACTACTCCTAGGTGATGCGAAGTACACTAAACAAGCTACACAAGGTAAAGTGCATGAATGTAAAGAGGAAGTGAATTGAATCTTATACCGATGGTGTAGAGAAGAAATATATCCAAAGAAACAATCACACATAATCACAAGAGAATCCTCGGCAAGAGATGACACAAGATTTTTTACCGAGGTTCACTTGCTTCCCGGCAAACTACTCCTCGTTGTGGCGATGCACCCACTTGATGGATCGCGAGCTAATTGACTATCAAGAGATAAACCCTCAGAGGATGCCGCACATCTACTCACAAGATGGGGATCCTCCAAGCCACGAGCTCTACTAGAGTAGCCAATTCACGAACTCCCGCGGGGAAGGCTCAAGAACTCCTCACAATCACTTGGTAAAGGCTAGAACATGTCTCCAATCGCGAGCTCAATCACCACCGCTGCTCCAAGCTGTCTAGGGTGTCAAGAAACACCCAAGAGTAACAAGCAATCCGCAGCAAACTCGAAGATCAAGTGCCACTAGATGCAACTCTCAATGCAACGCACTTGAATCTCACTCAATCTCTCTAGAGTATGCAACCAAGCAAGGAGATGAGTGGAGGGGAAGTTCTCTAGCTCAAAGTGTGCCTCAATATCTCAAAAGTGCAAGAGTAAACCCCCCAAACCCGACCACCATCTATTTATAGCGAAGGGGTGAGCAACTAGCCGTTACAAGACAGCGCAGTGAAAATATGATGACCGGACTACAGGACAAACAATAACAGTGCGAGTCAGTGAGAGTTGTTGCCGTGACCGGACTCGCTTCACCGTTTGACTGGACGCGCTGCACCCGGCGTTCGATCAGAGTCCAGAGAGCTCCTCGCGCGATCGGACGCGCCGCGCGTCCGATCAGCTCCTCACCACGCTCTGGTCCTCTGGGTGCTCGACCGGATGCTCCGATTCCATGAGGGACCGGACGCGCCGGTTGCAAACCCTAGTGCCTGCGCCGCGTTGAACTGACCGGACGCGTCTAGTCAAACTGTGACCGCGTCCGGTTCAGCGTCTGGTTGGAGTTTTTCAGAGAGAAACACTCCAGACTTTCACCACCTTTTCTCGCCTCCGGCGCAATGGAAAATAGACATTTTATTTCCTCAAAAACGTCTACCCTCTCCACCGCTCAAACTCCACCACCTTCGCAAATGTGCTAACACCACCATATGTATATCACCGTGTGCATGTGTGTTAGCATTTTTACAATTATTTTTAAGGCATTATGTTAGCTCTCTTACTAGATCCTAATGCATATGCTCAAGAAGATGACCTAGTAGCACTTGATTCACGAGCTAACTGTGATTGCCTCTCTTAATAGTCGGCTATCAATCCTAAACCTGGTCAATCACTTCTCTACTCATCTTAGACCGGCAAAAACAAATCCTATGATTATACCTTTGCCATGATCACTTTGTTCCATGTCTATCTCCTCATGCTTGATCACCATGATTATCATTTCATGTCCATGCACCATCTCTTTGTGATCTTGTGGCCACCACTCCTTGCCACATACACCTTCATCACATGTGTTGCTTATGCCTAACTCACAACACTTAACACATGGCATTAGTAACTTTGTGTCATTAATTACTAAAACCAAGGCTTTCACTAGGCTCGATTGGGAGCCTGAGCTTAGCTTAGCACTGGTAGAACCTCCTGCACAGCAGATGCAGACACCTCTTGTTGATTAGGATACGCTACGCATCGAGGAAAGTCGAGATGAAGAGGGAAGAATTGAGATTGTTGAGTATGAACTGTTGGGGTTTAAGACTGAGGATGACGAGGCTGACAAGGCAAGGAAGGCATCTAGTAAAGGTTGCAGTCAATAGAACGCCGATACTTGTGAGAGGACTGAGGAAGTTGATACAACTAGGGCAGCCATTGAAGTTGATGACTATTTACTAGGGGAGAGGACTGTTGTGCATGATCTAAATCGGCCCAGTATGGATCTTGGCACAGTTTATCCTAATATGAAGGAGTTTAGACTAGTTGTGAGACAATTTGCTATAAATAAAGAGTTTGAACTACGCGTTGTCAAAACAGATCCAACTAGATACATTGGAGGTTGCAAGGGGACAGAAGACTGTCCTTAGCATCTAGTTGGGCGTAGACAGCCTGATGGGTGCACCATTATGGTACTAACTTACATTTTGTGTTCCGTTAATTTTTTCCCTTCAATAACTTTAGGCTGTCAACATTTTTTGTCCTTCTATATTGGTTGCCTTGACTAATTATTTTTTTTTTTCTGTTGCAGGTGATAGTGGTTATTGATGAGCATACATGTGAATCAAGTGCTAGGAGGCAGACTAACACACCAACCAGTGCTTGGGTTGCTTCAAAGGCAATACATCTCCTTAGGCAGAAAACATTTATGGGCCCTAAGGAACTGCAAGACATTTTATAGGGTGAGCACAAGTGTATAATTCATTATGACGCTATCTGCAGAGGTAGGCAAATTGCTTTGAGAGAATTGTATGGCAAATGGGAAGAGAGCTTTCAGCTGCTATTCAATTGGAGGGCAGAGGTCCTGAAGAGATGCCCAGGTAGTGTTATTGAGATTGGAATTAAGGAGGTAGATGGCAAGTTCTATTTCCATATATTTTTCTGTGCATTAAAACCTTGCATTGTAGGTTTTTTAGAAGGATACATGCCATACGTTAGCATAGACTCTACTGCACTTAATGGTAGATGGAATGGTCATTTAGCTGTAGCTCGTGGTATAGATGGTACAACTGGATGTACTCAGTTGCTTTTGGCTTCATTGATGGTGAGACAACAGATAACTGGACTTGGTTTATGACTCAGTTGCATAAGGCCATAGGAGATCTTCCTATTTTAGCTATTTCTTCTGATGCATGCAAAGGTCTAGAAAATGCAGTTAAGAATGTGTTTTCGCAAGCTGAACATAGGAAATGCTTTAGACATCTAATGAATAATTTTATTAAAAGGTTTGGTGATGATGTATTTTCTAAGATGTATCCTGCAGCTAGAGCATATAGAGAATCAATTTTTAATTATTTTTACAAGTCAGTCACTGATGCTAGTCCTCAAGTATTGGTTTGGATGGAGGCTCACCATTATAAGCTTTGGATGAGATTAGGCTTCAATCCTGAGATTAAATGTGACTATATCACTAATAACCTTGCTGAAGTGTTTAACAATTGGATGAGGGACTGAAAAGACATTCCTGTTGTTGAGCTTGCAGACAAACTCAGAGAGATGATTATGGTGTTGTGGGCAAAAAGAAGGAAAATTTCAGAAAGGCTTACTGGGAAGATCCTCCCAGCAGTCATACAGCAGTTAAAAGCAAGAACTAGAGGACTTGGGCACTTGACTGTTGTAGATGGTGGCAGTGCTGCAGCTGAAATTTGGGACACCACAAACACTCACAGTAGACATGTTGTTAAGTCTTCTCTGCATGAATGCACCTGTCTTGAGTGGCAGCATACTGGTAAGCCTTGCCAGCGTGCTTTGGCTTTGATTACAAGTGGACAGTCCACTAATGTACATATGGAGGATTTTGTGCACGAGTATTACTCTGTTGTGTGGTTCAAGGCAGCTTATAAGAGACTTATAGAGCCATTGCCTGATAGGTCATAGTGGCCAGATGTTGATTTGCCTTTTGGGGTTATGGCACCACTTGACAAGAAGACTGCTGGTAGGTACAAAAAAAACTCAGGATAAAAGGCTTCCTAGAAGGTGGTGTCAGCAAAGGAAAGAAGACAGTCAAGGAAGCAGCAAATGAGGCAGATGAACAAGCTGCAAATGAGGCAGAAAAGGGCAAGAAAAAAATGATTAGAGGCAAAAGGAAGTGCAAGGGATGTGGAGAATTAGGCCATGGTGAAATAAGCTACAAATGCCATCTTAATGGGACTAAGAAAAGGTAAGACCCAACTATATGTACTTGATGTCATGACTTGTTTTGCTAACTAAATTAAATACTTCGTTGTCCAAACTTGCAGGAAAAGAAAGCCAAGGAAAAATACAACAAAGTATGGTTAGAATGCAAAAATCCCAACAAAGAGAGCAAAGAAGAGAGGGAAATCTCAGGATACTGCTATTGAACCAGCAACCCCAAATGCTTTCCATGACCAAGAAATGGCACCACCAGCCCGAGATGATTTGCATGCTTTAGAATTCAAGCAGATTTGCTGTTAGTTGCAGATTTGCTGCTCAGTTCCTTTAAATGTTTCTCATAGATGGAATGGCTGGAATGGCTGGAGCCATACGACTGTACTTCATTCAGTGTTGATTTTTCAAATAGTTCAATCAAGTGGTTTCACATACAACCTAAAGGAAGCAAGAAAGAAATTATTTCAGGTTGAGCAATTTTCATCCTACAAAGTACTAATATTTTCTGGAGATGATATATTTCTGACATTTGCTACTACTAAAACTTTTAGGTACCATTTTTTTTAAAGAAGACACACCTTCAACTCTTTTATTATATTTTTCCTCTTGCTGCAGGTAGTTATTCTTCAAGTGAATGGAATTGCTCAGGCTGCAGATTCTGTATATGTGCTTTCTATTAGGAGCTTGGTTCTGCATCATTCATTGTAGCCGCTGTTCCCATGTCATTGGCTATGATAAGAAAATTTTGATCAATACCTAATACCACCCATTCCAGTTGTTTTTGTTGATATTCAGCTTTGCTGCTATGTTACAATAGATTTCCAAACTTGAAGAATGTTGTTTTTGTTGACCGTGGGTTCTTGGACAAGGAGCCTTTCCCTCTTACCAACAACGATCTAATTGAGAAGGTATGCTTTGGCACCATATATATATTATATATTTAAGCAAATTATTATGTATTGTGGGCTACCGGTCAGCAAGGAACTTGAGTCACCAGTTTTGAGTTCTAGTAGTTTTTAGGTTATGAAGATTGGATTATAGCAAATTGAAGTAATCAAGTAACTACTGGGGGTTAATCATCAATAAGGAATTAAAGCCCCCAGTCACCGGTTCTGACTTCTGAGTACTAGTCTTTGTTAGGCTGAGAAGACCTAATCAAAACAAATTGAAATAACCACTGCTGCAGGCTATGCGTGACATAAGGAACTAGCATGCCCTCAGTCACCAATTATGGGTACTATTATTAGTTAGGCTAAGAAGGTCTGGTTATAGCTAATAACAACACTTCAATTTGGATGATCAGTTCATTTTCAGCTCATTTGTCGCCAACATATTTTTTGTGAATCCAGTGATCACTGATGGAGAATAGTCAGATTTAACATGTTATTTAACAAACACTCACTGCAAGGAAAACATCATGTTCATTATAGAGGACTAAGCTGAGATTTACAACACAGGCTTCCCTTGCTAATAAGCAAGACCTAACTCACACACACAATGGCTGACTACCACACACATTAGTTCACTTCCACATACAGGCAACCACAACACTAATCAGGACACCGACGAAGCCCACAAAAACAGAATAATCAATGATAATTTGCTTCGGCACGGGCTTTGGCTCATGAATCGGCTCTGCAGGCTTCACCTCCGGTCTACAAAGTTCACTGACAAACACTGTCAAGTGTTTGCTTCAACTCTTCAAATTCTAATTTCAATTCAGAGCAATAGTCACATGATGCCTCCTTGGTAGCCTTCAATTGTTGTTCTTGTGCTTCAAACTTCACAACCGGAATCTCAGGGCGAATGTAACCACATGTAGTTGGATCACCCTGCATTCAAAACATATCAGTCAGAGCACCAGCAAAATTCACAGTGAGGTCTACCAATGTCAAAAAGCCTTACCCATATGTTGTACGGGCACTTGAGAAACCACTGCCCCTTACTACCTCGCTGCTTGCTCTGAATCCGGACCAGTGGAACATGGCAAAAGGGGCACTGAATGCTGCCACTTCAACTTGCGCTCGAGCCAGGAGAGTCAGCCGAGGTTTGCTTCATCGAGCTTCCAATCGAGTTCCGCTTGCGCTCGGACACTGGTGGATGCATCAGGGCGGTGGTAGGCCTGGCCGCGCGGCCTCTCGTCGGGGAGGTGGCGGCGTCTGCCCGCGAGCTGTCGCGGACGAGGTGGACCGCCGGCCCTAGACTGGCGCGGACGCAGATGGACGCTCGGGCCTGCCGGCGATGCAGAGGGACGCTCGGGGCGGGAGATCTCCTCGGGCGGCGGCGGTCGCGCCTGCCACTCGCGTGCGCAGACGCGGCGGCAGGCCTGGACGCGCCGACACGGCGGCTGCCCTGCCCGCGTGGCCTCTCAGCGGGTAAGTGGCGGCGTCCGCCCGCGGTCGGCCTCGGCTGCTGCCCTGCCCGCGCGGGCTCTCGTGTCGGCAGCCTGGACGCGCGGTGACGCGACGGCAGGCTAGAGCAGATGGTCGGGGCGTGTGGACGCGTCGGGGGCGTGGCGTGGACGCGACAACGGCCTGGACGCGTGGACCGTCGGCGGCGGCGTCGGAGGCGGCGGTGGCGGCGGCGGCGGGGAGCCCTTCCCTCCATATCTCCCTTCCCTCTCTCCCTCGCCTGACCTAGCGGCATCGCTCCGTTCTCTCTCGTCCGTGTCGTCTGTCTCCGTGAACGGAACGACGGTGAACGAAGAGGAAAGATGAAATCAGGCCAGGGGTAAAACTGAAAGGCAAATATGCCATGACAAAAAAATAATTAAATTTGAAGACAAATTCTTCCCCGGCCATATTTGCGGGTGCGTATCGTTTGAGAATGGCAAACGAGCGGATCCCATTTTTGAGATGACAAAATTGCGAAGCCCAGTTTTCTTAATGGCACGATCACCATTTTCTCCTGATTGAAGTGCTTTACACGGCTGTTTCGTGGAAAACATAATCAACTCCACTAATAATTGCGATAGCGAGTGATCGAGCACCAACTCTTAAACCGACTCTGCACACGTTGACGAATTGGGGTCTCCCTTTCGCCATTAGTGCAAGTGCATTCAATCCTCAGACTCCACGCAAAAAGCTTTAATCGGAGAGCCACGGAGATCATCAGCTCCGCAGAGGTGCTGCTACGCGCAAATGGCATCGCCAACGAACGGAGCGCTTGAACGGTACAAGAGCGCCATCACGACCGCCACGTCCGTCGTGGGCGCGGCCATGCTGCTGCGCCGGCTCGTCGCTGACGTCCTCCCAGCCGGCACGCCGCCGCTGGTGGGCGCGCTGCTCCTCCTGCCGCCGCCCTCGGCCCGGCGGCACGCCGTGGTCATCGAGGAGTTCGACGGCGCCTTCTACAACCGCGTCTTCCTCGCGGCCAGGGCGTACGTCTCCACGCTGCTCGCCGCGGCGCCGACCGGCGGGCCGCCCGTGGTCAAGGCGAGCCTGCCGCGCGGCGCCGGCGCGGAGCAGATCACGCTCGCCATGCGCCCCGGCACGGCCGTCGTCGACGTGTTCCGCGGCGCTGAGGTCACGTGGCGCCTGAGCAGCCACGGCAGCGGGCGCCGCCGGGCGGACGGCGGCGGCGCGGGGGGCGAGGCGTTCAGGCTCAGCTTCGACGGGCAGCACAAGGACCTGGTGCTCGGCGCGTACCTGCCGTTCGTCATGGCCCGTGTCGAGGCCATGGCGCGGGACCGGAGGCAGGCCAAGCTGTACAGCAACGAGTGGGGAAAGTGGCGGCCCGTCAGGCTCCGCAACGCGTCCACGTTCGCGACGCTGGCCATGGACGCGGCGCTGCGGCAGGACGTGCTGGACGACGTGGACAGGTTCCTGGGCCACCAGGAGTACTACGAGCGCACGGGGAGGGCGTGGAAGAGAGGCTACCTCATCCACGGGCCGCCCGGGACCGGCAAGTCCAGTCTCGTCGCCGCGATCTCCAACCACCTCCACTTCGACGTGTACGACCTCGACCTCGGCGCCGTCCGGTCCAACACCGAGCTGAGGAAACTGCTGATCCGGATGAAGAACAGGTCCATACTGCTGATCGAAGACGTCGACTGCACGTCGATAGCAGCACAGAGGAGAGAAGCCGAGGGAGGCTCCGATGCGAGCAGCCAGCAGGTTCCCAAGCATAACAAGGTGAGTCAATCTGAATTTTAAGCACGCCAGAAAGGATAGTTTTCGCGATTTGCAATCAACGAAACAAAGGTTTGCTCCAGTCTTTCACAGTTAGCACGACAACATATTGTTTCTTGAGAAAAAAAATCTAAGTAGAAAAGGATGCAGATAGGAGGCAAGAGCTTATTTTAAGACAGAACTTTGTTTGAAAGATAGAATTTAATAAGATAAAGCTAAACTTTAATAAAAAGCTGTGGCCGTGGTGCTCGCATGTGTCGCTTGCCTTTATGAAAGAAATAAGCAGGACAATTTGCACTAGGCATGCGCCGTCTGTGCTTTTACTCCTGTTCCGTACTGTACAATCTACTAATATACCGTAACTTTGTATTGAATGTCCACTACTACTCCACGCTCCAAAAAAATACAAATTTCATTTTACAAGAAGTCAAATAATTTTAAATTTAGCCAAAACTATAGAGAAAAATACTAACATTCAATGATATCAAATATACATTTTTAGATTAGCCATGATACATGTTTTTTATGATAAGACTATTTAGTGATATAAATATTGATGTTCCTTTTTATAAAACTTGAAAAATTGAAGTTAATTCAAATTTAGAGTTGTATCAATTTTAGGACAAAGCAACTCTAATAGTTTGGCTAAAATTACTAGCCAAATTTCATAGTTTAGCCATTTTATAAAATTTTAAACTCTTCAAAAAAAGAAGATGTCTACAACAATCTTGTTATTTTTCATCTTTAGATAGCTAGCATCACCCATGGTTGGCTTATATGGTCATCGAAATCGAGGGATGGTCAGCTTTCTATTTTATAAAACCAGATATCACATCTGTCGGAGACTACTTTTTACTATACAAATTCTAAAATAGCCTCTAAAACAATAATAGTCAAACTGTTGGAGTTGCTCTAGATAGAAGTAGAAGTATAGAACATGAGGGACTGCACTAGGGTCTAGGACACGTTTGGATTGTGACTGAAGAATGGCGTGCCAAATCCCAGCATCTTAGCCAAAACTCGGGAGCAGAATTTAGGCCGGGGCCGGCCAAATATCGTCGGCCTCAAATCAAACATTTGCTCCAAAAAATCTGGCTTGGTTACTATCGGTCTTCAACCAAACACGCCCCTGAAACAATTGTGGTGGAGTCGCTTACCAACCGTTCGTTGTCTTGCCAACAATGACGTGTGCCACATGATACAGGTCACCCTGTCCGGGCTGCTCAACATGGTGGACGGGCTCTGGTCGAGCAGCGGGCACGAGCGCATTCTCATCTTCACCACCAACCACATGGACCGCCTCGACCCGGCGCTGATCCGGCCGGGCCGGATGGACAAGCACATCCACATGGGCTACTGCGGCTTCGGCGCGTTCAAGGAGCTCGCGGCCATCTACCACGGCGTCGTCGACGGCGGTCACCCCCTGTTCCCGGAGATCGAAGCGCTGCTGCGGGAGGTGGACGTGGCGCCCGCGGAGCTTGCGGAAAAGCTGCTGGCGACGGACGACGCCGACGCCGCGCTCGAGACGGCCGCGAAGCTGCTCAGAGATAGGAAGGCGGGGGTCGAGGAGGAGGATGGCGGCGGGTACGTCAAACAGAAGCTGCACGTTGAGGCGATCCGCCCCCGCCGCAGACCAGTGCCGGCGCCGGCGCCTGGGCGGGGCGTAAGTGCTGCGAGACGGGTGGTGTTTGGCCGAAGTGGAATGCGCGGACGGGGAAGGGGACGGCGATAGAAGGAACAACTCACACGAATAAACATAAGAATTTTAATTTAGCGTTAGAGCTTCGACTTTGGGTTGGGGTGTCAGAGCAGTCTCTTCTTAGCTTGTTGCGTGCCGTATGGGCCATGGGCCACAATTGACGTGCTTTGTTGCTACTGTTAAGATAGACATTGCGGAGCTGCCGCCGCGCCGTGCATGGCAGGTATGCTTGTCGTGGCTACTGTGTTGCTGAGACTGAGGTGCTCTTCATTTATGGCCGTCGTAGGGCTGTCTGCATGCTCAGCGCTCTGGGCTTGTCAAGGTGGGGAGAGCCGTCGCTGGGGGCCTGCATAACGCGGCCGCGATAGACACGTACGCTCGCCGCTCCGGTCATCGGCGGCCGGACGAGAGGAAGCAGTGGCGTAGCTAGGATCTGAAGCAAGGGTGGTCCACTATAGATGTAAAACCAAATTATAGAGTGGTCCATGTGTAATTTTCATGATTTTAAAGAGCTCATCTACTGTAGTTTAACCTTGAGCTAAATCTTAGGGTGGTCCATGGACCACATGTCCACCTAGCTAGCTCCGCCTATGAGAGGAAGGCAGGAAGCTGGCCAGCGGCGGCACGGCCAATCGTTGCAGCTGTAGCATGTGTCGCTGGACCTCGGATTGAACCTTGTCTGCGGCAAGGCATCAAACAGGGTTGTTCAACAATATAATACTCCCTCCATCCCAAATTATAAGTCATTCCAAAATTCTTGGAGAGTCAAAACATCTTAAGTTTGACCAATGTTATAGAAAAAATTACAAAGATTTATGACATTAAATAGATATACTATGAAAATATAATTAATAAATAACCTGATGATACATAGTTATATTATCATATAAATTTGATCAAACTTAAGATGCTTTGACTCTCTAAGATTTTTGGAATGCCTTATAATTTGGGATGGAGGGAGTAGGCGCTATCAATCAAAAAGATAACGCACCATGCATAACAAAATAATCACGTTTGAAAAAATCACATACCCCATCACTCTCGGGAGAGCGCACGAGCACCACGAACTTTCTTCTCCGCCGTCCCACCGCTCCTGCTCGGACTACCACCACCGCCCCACACCTCCCATTGTGTTGCCGAGTGACAGCGCACATCTGCCTCCTCCGCTCTGCCTCTCCCGGCCTGCCTCCCGCGCTGTCTCGCCTCTCATCGCCGCCCCGCCTCCCTCCGTCGTTCCTGGCCGCCGGGCTTCTTCTCCGTTGCCGGCTACGCGCGTGAGGAGCCGTAGCGCGTGGATCGAGGGGCAGCGGCGTCCATCCCGCGTGGGAAGGGAGAAGGAGCCGGTGAGATCTACTTTTTTCAGCTACTCCATCTCTCTCAGGGGCAGTCCTAGGCTCGGCGATGGCGTCGGCGGCTCCCCATCCCGTCCCTTGCCAATCACCTCTCGCTCCCTTGCCAAGGCAGGAGCTAGCAGCCGCTGCTCCAGCAAGACGGTCGCGCCGCTTTGGGAGCGACCGCCTTGGTGGAGTGCTTATGCCCCAAAGCAAAGCGTTGCCTGTCCACTTAGCGCTTCCGCGCGCTGAAGCGTGCGCTTAAAGCATCTGCAGCAGTTCTCCTTTTCTCACCCTCAATGAGAAAAAACTGTTATTTTGAAGAACTCACAGCTCCAGCAGTTCCCCAAACCCAACTTTAATGAGAAAAAAAATTCAGACCCTCAAATCATAGCCTTCAGCCCCTCAAATAAAGGGGAGACCTCTCCTCACCCAATCCACTATTTTTTCTATTGGGGATTAGATTTTCTCGTTCTGCTAGAGAGAAGACATTTAAAATCTCGAAACACATTTTGTATTTCCCACAATAACTAGTTTTTGGGGTTAGAGTTTTGGAGTTTTCTCCTAACGCTAGAGATGGTCTTAGTGCCGCTTTTTGGAACCTTGTTATTATTCTCTCTTTTATTAGCAAAGAAATGGAGTTTAAAATGTGAACGAAATAGTCAAATAAAAACTACTAAAGAAACACATTTCAATAACATAACTTAGGCTCGTAGAATAAATAATCTATTTGAGCAAAGGGATATCTCTGAAAGACAAAATCCCCTGGGATTCCCGGGCGGTGGAGCGGGCCACGTGGCCCGCTAACCGGCAAACCATCAGATCAAGCCAACTACATAAATGAACCGTCCGATTGCAAATCGGTTCGGGTCTCGCCCATTAATCCCCATGCACAGGTGGTTGCGATCCGTCGAGATTCGAGAACCCACTCGTCCCTCCCGCATTCCGCTGCTCCGCCGAGGCGCCGAGCTCCGCCTTCTGCTGCGCTGCGCATCTTCCTCCTCCTGCTCATCCCTCACTCCTCCCTTTGCCTAACCTAACCCTAGAGGCGGCGCGAGCAGGAGCCCGAGACGACAATGTCAGCAGCAGCACGCGCATGCCGGCAGGCCGCGGTGGTGACGGGATCTCGCGTGGCGGCGGCGCGAGTGCAAGGCAGCGATGTGAGGCACGACGGCGGGCGGCAGCACAAGGAGCAGCGCGGGCGACGGCGGCAGCACATGCGGTTGGCAGAGGTAGCCCGTAGATGAGCTCGGTAGAGGCGAAGGCGAGAAGGTGCTCGAGCTTTTGCTACTGTGGCTACAGAGATGAGCCTCTGTTCGTCTCCAGGAAATTTCTGCCTTGGTGCTGCTACTGCCTGGGTCTGGCCGCAGCTGCGAAGGCGGTGGTGTCCAGCGCACCTGGAACGGCGGCAGTGGCGATCGGGGCATCCGATTTTGGGTTGCGCCGCTGTTGCTACTGTAGCTGTCGGCGAGTCCATGCGGACACACTGGGTACTCCATCCTCACCTCGAGACCACGACGCGACGCCGGAGAGCAAGATATGGCTCCAGCCACATCCTACAAGGCTACAGCCTCTGTGCCGTCCATCAATGGCTGAAATGCCCTTAGCTGGCGTTGCCTCCAATGCCTTCAAGTGTTCAGCAAAATGCCCCACTCGTTCTAATTTTCTGTTAAACGGTTTACATGCTAAATATTGATGCACTTGATAGACTTTGCAAAGTTCTCTACGCAAGTTACATGATTCTTTGGAGCGAAATCTGCAAGTTTCATAAGTTGGATTTCTCAGAAATTGGTTATTGTGTGAATCGATTTTGATTAGCAGTAGTTTCAATTCCCAAAGACATGCTACTTTTCAACATATTGATATGGGCCACCAAAGTCACCAAGACAATTAGTGTTGGATCACACATATTCAGTGCCCCTTTGTAGCCATCAAATATACCATGATGTTTTCCGTAAGCATTGTAAAATGTACAGATCAGTGGAGACATGCTCATATACTTCAGATATGCCGTGATGTTTTTTTGGTAAGCACTGTATGCATCCAGATGTTGTAGCTAATATGAAATGTTCACATCTTAGTATTGACTGTATGCAAATTTGCAGATCAGAGGATACATTCTCATATGCTTGATCTGAGGACCTGGTGGAGCTTATGAAGCATATTTATCATTGTTACTTGAACAGGAGTCTATACCATTAGATGTAGGAGTAGTGCTATCAGTTCCCCAAAATAGTAAAAACCCAAGATGGAGGAACATGCCATATTGCGTACACGCAACTGTTGAGATATATGCTCTGTAATGGATCTGTCAAAGTCCCATTTTACAGATAAAATGGAGTACTGTATGATATTACTTTTGTGGCACAAACAGTACCACTTTATTCCTTACCTGGAACTTATCTACATTGCAGCAATCTAATTTCATGGCACCGCAATTTTACATTTTTGAGATATTGATGCCTCACATCATATAATTTAAAGAACACGATGGAATTTCAAGGTAGTAGAGACCTGCTCAGTTTGAGTCAAATGACATCTGAAAACAATTGCATTTCTTTTTTCCTCTACTCCCATTTACATAATGTCAGAGCTTAATGTACGCTACGAAGCTAAAAGACTTTGCAATCTCAACCGAAAGCATATTTTTTTAAAGAATAGAAGAATAAATAATCAAACATATTTACCCTTACACTATTGCTACGAAGGTGCTTTCATTTCCTTGCCCTCGTTGATACAAAGTAATCAGACATCAAACAAAAAAAAGTTCTAAACGTTGTAAATTCCACGTAGAATCTCCACTGGCTAGCTGCGCCCCAGTTTTTCTAGTGTACACAGAATATGACTGGGATTTTCGGATATTGGAAGCTAAGGTTGAATTGGATTCGTATTCTCACTGAAAACGATTTGGTGTGGGTTCAGGCTGGATTTGAGCCCGCTGGCAGGGCTATCCGCTTGGCCCAATCCGCCTACAGATCCTCCCGCTACTCCGCTGCAGCGCCGCCCGACACCGCCGAAGAAAGACGCCGAGTCCAGGACGTCGCCGCCGCCGCGGGACTCGGAGAACACGGTGTCGCCATCGCGCCTGGCGGGATCGCGAGGAAGGTCGGAAGGTGAGCACGTGTTCCTGTTTAACCTTTCTCTCCTTGCCTTCTAGGTGAGATGAGATAATCCCTTAGTTTGGAAATTTTTCAACACGACCGCACTTCTGTCTGTACTAGTTCGCTGTTCGCCCGTCGCATCGGCATCATCGCCGCCACTGCCCATGGCAGCCGTCGCCCCCGTCGCCTCCGACCTCGTCGACTTCCTCAACGCGTCGCCCACCGCCTTTCACGCAGTTGGTACGCATCATCTGTTCCCCTTTCCTTTTTTTTATCCTCGCGGAATTGATCTGAGCTGACTCCGTTGCGCTGTTGCTTCCATCGGGAGAAGACGAGGCGAAGCGGCGGCTGAAGGCGGCGGAGTTCGTGCAGCTCTCGGAGCGGGAGGAGTGGGCGGGTCTCGAGCCCGGGCGCAAGTACTTCTTCACACGCAACCACTCCACCATCGTCGCTTTCGCCATCGGCGCAAAGTGAGTGAGCTAGACCCGCTCCCCGTCCTCCTTGTTCTCACCAGCCTTAACTCCATACTTTCTACAGTAGTTAACAAAGTATTCTGGCACATATTGTGTTGACTTGTTTGTTATGTGGATTAATTGGCTAGCTTATGTGTTGATGTTTCACAGATACGTTGCTGGCAATGGGTTTCACATCATCGGCGCGCACACCGACAGCCCTTGCCTCAAGCTCAAGCCTGTCTCCAAGGTATCAAGCCTCAACTCTTGCTCACTGATTTCAGAGTACCTTGTGTCCTGTATTTCAATTTTTATATGATAGCAGGTGTCTGTGTAACCAGTGATTCATGTCTTAACCAGGAACAGAAGTTGATATTGAGTTTTAGGTGGTAGCTGATGATACACATTTTGATAAGTTACTGATATTATCTTGCTTGTTTTGCAGGTAACCAAAGGAGGTTACCTTGAGGTTGGGGTTCAAACATATGGTGGTGGATTGTGGTACACATGGTTCGACCGTGATCTTACTGTTGCTGGTAGGGTGATTATAAGGGAGAAGAAGGATGGCGAGGTCTCTTATGCACACAAGCTTATACGGGTACAAGAACCAATTATGAGGATACCTACTTTGGCTATTCACCTAGACAGGTTGGGACCCAGTAAATTTCTATTTGTTATGTCTCATTGTGTTACTATTTATTATTATTATTGTTGTTGTTATTGTTATTATATTATATTATTATTGCAGCCATTTGTGATAGTACAATCAATCCTATAGGTTGTAGGCTCCCTTGAAAGTGTGGCCTGTTACAGTGACACTAAATAATTTAATACGTTATGTACAGGACTCTCAACTCAGAAGGTCTCAAGGTTAACAATCAGAGTCATCTTGTTCCAGTGCTGGCTACATGTATCAAGGTGATTTGAATGCATTGATTTGTTTGTTGGTTGAAAAGACAATTTTGTATAGCATGGGCAACTTTTCCTGAATAATTGATTTGCAACAGATCTATTGAGCGTACATCTTTTGATGCTGAAGGTAAACTCATACTTTCATTTTACAGAACGAAATGCAGAAATTTGTAGCAGAAAATGGCCCAAAGCAAGTATCCGAGAATGTGAACACAAAGCATCATCCATTACTATTGCAGGTACTTTTTTGGCATTGTAGTTCAACTCCACCAGAGGTTCTCACATATAGTATAAAAACTAAATATCAAGAGTCCTTGGGTTCTGAAGTATGTTCCACATTTCCACTTCCACTTCCACTGATGTTATCTTTTTGTCGCAGTTGATTGCTAAAGAGGCTAACTGTGAGCCTGATGAGATATGTGACTTTGAACTGCAACTATGTGATACTCAACCAAGTGCTGTAGCAGGTGCCATGAAAGAGTTCATCTTTTCAGGAAGGCTTGACAATCTTTGCATGTCATTTTGTTCATTGAAGGTTTGTCTTTACTATTTTATTTACCTATAGCTACCACATATTGTGATTTCTTGGTGTCATTGTTCTATATAAAGTGTCAATTTAGAGGTAGCTACTTGAAGTTGCACCAATGGTATGTTTTGAGCAAATTTTCTAGGGGAAAAATATATATTCTTACATGTAGGGAAGAAGATATTTGGTTTATGCCTATAGCTACCATTCTGTTTAAAAAAAATACTAACTGTGAGGGTTATCAAATGTGCTAGCCATAGTTTAATACTTTTATGTACTTAGTAACATCCTCTCTTTTGGATAACAGATCTCTCTATAAGATTAACCGTTCCATGATACTTGTATGATTCTGAGTGTTCTAACATCGCATGGACTTTCAAGTCCGTATCGCCAAGAGCATTTTCTTTTTAGTAACAAAATCCTAATTAATGTCATTTTTTTGCAATAAAATCATAATAACAATTATTTCTCTAATACTATTTCAGGCCCTAATCGACTCCAGTTCTGTTGAACACTCTCTTGACCATGAATCTGGTGTGCGAATGGTAGCTCTATTTGACCATGAAGAAGTTGGGTCTGATTCTGCTCAGGGAGCTGGTTCCCCTGCCATGTTGGATGCTTTATCAAGAATCACTGGGTCTTTTAACTCATCAAATTCCAAGGTACTTAGTAATGTGTGTTCAACCTTTCAGAATTGTTATCCTTTGTTGTATCCTACCACATTATTTGCAGTTTTTGATGAGTTAGTTTCCAAGTTGTAATGGAAAATGACAAACTGTTTTTTACTTTTCAGTTGCTAGAAAAAGCTATTCAGAGGAGCTTTCTGGTGTCTGCTGACATGGCACATGCTTTACACCCCAATTATATGGTAAGAATTATCTAACATTTTACATATGTGCATCAAGTATAAATACAATTCTGAATCATTTTGTGATCTACTTTTCCAGGACAAGCATGAGGAGAACCACCAACCAAAATTGCATGGAGGACTTGTGATCAAGCATAATGCCAATCAACGATATGCTACAAATGCTGTGACAGCGTTTATTTTCCGAGAAATTGCTGAGAGACACCAACTACCTATACAGGTTAGTTGATACAGAAAGGACCCCATATAATAATTGTGAATTACTAATGGTTACTCCAACTTATGGTTTGTACTCTGACATTTTTCCTTATAGTTCTGATCTATATTAATTTGTTTTTGTAATATGCAATCCATTTATTGATCTACAATTGTTATAAGGATGAACATAAGCCTTATGAGCTAATTTTGCAGTCGGAGATGTAACTGAGTTCCCAATGCATCCAATACCATCCACATCTATAGTTAATGATTATGATGTGTGTTCCTAGTGTTTATCTTTTGTTGTTAAGCTTTTTCATCTTTTTTTTTTTGGGTGACCTTTGCTGTTGAGCTTAGGCTGATCTAATGAACTAAGTTTAGAAGATTGGTTCTTAGGTTTTGTTTTATTTGTCTATATATGCTTCTCTCTCATGAGGGACTGGTATCTTGTAGGAACATTGACCACGGGATGTTTTTCTACTTTAAGCTCCATCTAAATATTTTGTTTCACATCATTGTCTTTATTAATGTGGATTCAGACAATGCTCTGAGTTTCAAGTTTTTATTATTTGTGTATATTTATTGCTTTTTTGTCAATAAATCAATTTTGCTTGATGCATTGGCAGAATCTTATTCATTTTCCAATATGCAGGATTTTGTTGTTCGCAATGACATGGCTTGTGGTTCAACAATTGGCCCAATACTCGCTAGTGGTGTTGGTATTCGCACTGTTGATATTGGAGCACCCCAATTATCAATGCACAGCATCAGAGAAATGTGTGCCGTTGACGACATTAGCCACTCATATGAGCATTTCAAGGCATATTTTGAAGAATTTACTGAATTGGATAGCAAGGTCAAGGTGGATTACTAGGGCATTTAGCACAATAGGTTAGCTTTGTTATAAGCTGTACTTCTATACAAATTTGATAAACAAGTGGAGAACAAATTTGGGAGAATGTGTTAGCTGTGTGTGCTTTGCCATACCATGTTCAAAATTTTATCTATTTATCTAACCCAAATGCCGACATGTTTGAAATTCTGTTGGTGAACGGCTTCCTATCAAGAAAATGCACTAGACTATAAAATGGCTCCAACATGCAGCCTCACAAAGAGTCAGTTCTTTGTGACCAAGAGGAGACTGGTGCAACATTTTCTTACCAGCTGTGTTTTTTCTAGGCCAATTGTGGCATAATTTGCTGGCCCCTATTGGCCTCCAACGCACTTCACTTAGATGCCATGAGTGATTTGCCGACTGGTGGACAAAAGCTAGAATTGGAAGGCCTTAAAGAAAAGGGTCCAATAGTGTTGTGATCTTGGGAGCTTGGACCCTATGAAATCTCAGGAATGCCTTTGATGGCAACTCTCTATCATCGCTGGCTGCCCAACAGTTAACGAAGAGCTACGGATGTGGTGTGTTGCTGGAGTTCGTGTTGAGGTTGTAGGGTATATTGTCATCATGATCGGGTCATGCTGTTGTATTTGTTTCAGGTAATAAGCCATGCATTTTCTACAGACTACAGTAGTGACGCGAATTCGATTTTGTCCTTCACAGTCACACGCGGAGAAGGTTCTGGGGGCGCCATATGCCAAGATAGAGCGGGAACTATATTGGTCTTCAATGTTGATTGCCTCATTTACCATCTTTGTTGATTGCCTCGTTTGCCATCCCCACTCCGAGCCCGTCTACATGACTACATCCAGGCAATCAGGCATCTACATGACTACATCCACGCAATCAGGCATTGGCATATTCAAGTCGTGACATTATCAATTGTGCAACGTTTTTTTTAAATTAAGGAATTTCTCAAGTTGTACATCTACTCAAAATAATAAGCATGAGTACAGCTCAACCGCACTAGCTCCCAATATGGATAAACATCACTACAAGTTCAGAATCATACAACTTAGAAACGTTTATTTGACATCGTAGCACATCGATACCTCCACTCAACAGAGCAAGGTGCTGGGCGAACAGAATAGCTAGGTATTTTCCCGATTATCATAGCCAGTCACATCACATAGCATGGATGAAAGAACTGGAACAAGGTTAGCAAGGAAAAATTTGCCAGAGAAGAATTGCTGTAATCATCTCAGCATTGTACTGAAAAACAGCTTCCCTCATTCGAAACAGAGATTATTCAGACAGTTCCCGAGCTTGTCAAAGCGGTGCCAAAATGGTGCAATCGCACAAAAAGGACACTGCATGATGTTGGCGTAAATAAAATTTGGTACATGTCATGTGCTTAACCTGAAGAGCGGACACTTAATCATGAGAGGGCCTTCAGCACCTCAGCAGTCATTTCCTTTGGTGGTTTCTCTGCAGGCAGGTTTGCCACCAAGCCCTTCTTAGAATAATAGTCAATCACCTGGCCATTTCAAATCTCTACAACTAAGGCACCGTTTAGATGCCAAAAATTTTGCCAAAATTTTCAGATTCTCCGTCAAATCGAATCTTTGAACGCATGCATAAAGCATTAAATATAGATAAAAAATAAAACTAATTACACAGTTTAGACAAAATGGACGAGACAAATCTTTTAAGCCTAATTAGACTATGATTGGACAATATTTGACAAATAACAACGAAACTGCTACAGTAGCGTTTCGCCAAAAATTTTGCCCCTAAAAAAAAACTCTAAGTGTTATCGTCTGATGGGACCGCTGATCCCACTCCGCAAAAACGCCTCCCTCTCCGCAAAACCGCCCCCGCGCACGCGCCCACGACCTAGCTCCGCAGCTCCGACGCCGCCGCCAGCCCCGTTTTGCCTCCCTCGCTCCGACGACGCCGCCAACCACGAGAAGGAGAAGACCCGCGTCGTCCACCTCGACTTTTGCACCCACGCCGTCGTCCTCGCCCAGATCTGCGTCCCTCCGACCACCCCGTGCGCAGGCCGGCCGGAGTCGCCGTTCTGCAAAACCGCCCCCGCGCACACGCCCACGACCCCAGCTCCGCAGCTCCGACACCGCCACCGGCCCCGGTCTGCCTCCCTCGCTCCGACGACGCCGCCAACCCCGAGAAGAAGACCCGCGTCATCCACCTCGCCTTGCTCCCTCTGTCAACCGCAGCTCTGTGAATCGGCGGCCACAGCGGCGAGAGCGTGGCACGACGAACCCTAGCCCCCGCCTTGCTCCCTCTGTCAACCGCAGCTCGGTGAATCGGCGGCCACAGCGGCGAGAGCGTGGCAGGTACAACCGGAGCGCTTGGGGAAGGAGGAGAATCGATCGTCGCTAAGTCCGTCCTGCTTGGCGGGACCTCCAGGTGCGGCCGGCGACCAAAGCACGTCGCAACAGCAGCGCTCCATCGCCAATCAGCCGGACGACGGTGAAGGTACGAACCCTACGTCCCTGCTTTGCTTCCTGTCGAACACGAGCTCGAACTCGCCAGAAAAGCTCGCCGCATGGACAGGCGTCGCTGCGGACAAGGGCGCGCTGCCTCCGCCACGACCGCCACGATCTGCCCGAGCCGGTCCGGGGTCCCCACGAACAACGGCAGCGGCGCCTGGAGCAAGGAGATTCCGCTCCGCAACGCTCGCGCTCTGCACCAAGCTCTGCCACGAAGACGAAGCAACTGCATTCTTACTCTTGAGTTCAGTTCACTTGTGATTTTGTCCTCATTTTTCTCCAAGATTATGATTTTGCCTCCACCGTTTCATACTGAAGCTACTGTTTGCTACTGGTTTGGTTCAATTAGCTGCAGTCAGATGAGATAAATTTAAGAGAAAAAAAACAATTGGCAAATTGAAAATGACCGGTTCAAGACGACAAGCAGCATGGACCTTATTAAGTAGATAGTCCTCTTATTTGTTAAATGCTCGTAGTCCTATTTCATTGTAGTTGTGCATTGAGTTTGGTTGATACTTGTATGCTCTTGGCAACATTGAAATCATGTGCCATCTCTTCTGAATTTTTGGCCTTTTGTGGTGGTCTTCTCAGTATTTCTTCAATTATTTTGCAGGAACCCCAGCCAATTGATTGGGAGTACTACAAAAAAGGAATTGGATCAAAAGTTGTCGATATGTACAAAGAGGCCTACGAAAGTAAGTCGTAATTTCCCTCTCCATCTTACTCATGTTTCTGCAAACTGTTGCGCTATTAAATTGCAAGCAATCTGGTTATATTATTTTTGGGATTTGCAACTTGCTATCTTTGTTTAACTTGGAATATTGATTAGAACACCAGATGCAACTGCCTTTTTCTTTGTATGGAGAGAAAGATCTATAGTAGAATTGTGTAAATAAAGGGTGCATCATGTGTGCATTTGAATATCACATATTTTTTTATTTTTTTAGATACCATATTATTGGAGATATTTTTGGTAGAAAATTACAGCTGAAACTGGGCAGTTCTTACTGCTCTTTGTAAATGTGCTAATAATAATAGGCTGCTGACGACCCAGTTGAAAGCTGCATATAGAGAAATATCCAGTTGTTTATAGGAGTAGTACTATGTATAGCAATTAAGTACTGTTATTCTTTTTCTGGAAAAAAATGTTAGCTCTTAGCATATGGAAGTGTCAAAATACGTGTAACAGCATGCGCCCAGGAGCTCTGTTGATCCCAACAGCAAAAAAGAATACTAAATTCAAATATGCTTGAGTCCAAGAATTGATACAACAATTGCTGATTTTTTCACCATTCAAGGGAGGCCTATTGATCCAAAGGGTCATCCTAGAAAACCAGAGTAGCCGAGGCTTGATGAAGACATGCAACTTAACCTTGATAAAGGATTGATGTGCAGTTGTCTATATAAACATGGATTAGAGCTATTCACCTTTTAACTTACCATTACATAATAGAATGACACCTGTGAAGACTATCATAGGCTCTGTCATACTCTGTATCCATGTTTTTCAGCTTAGTTTTCCAATCCCACCTGTGAAGTCCATCGCCACTTATTAGGACAAAAGTGCTCATGATAAAGGCCTTGAATAACATGAGCGGGGAGCACATCCATTATCAGCTAAGGTGATTTCACAAGTGAAAAGTACACAAAGAGTTCACTTCTAGCTAATGGAACGATTTATGATAGGATTTTCCCTTTATTTTTAATAGAATCACAAAACTTTATGAACCACAATTTTTCAGAAATATGAAAATTTTCTAAACCTGCCCAATACCCAGAAAATTGAAGTCACCAGTGCTTTGACAGTTACCAAACGAGTGAATCAGATGCATATAAAACTTTAAGTCAAACATCAATTAGTTGCTCTGTATGTTTTTTTAAGGAAGGAGGGGTTTCAGCCCCTACTGCAATTTATTAAGATAAAAAAAACTGAGTTGGTACATCAAAAAGCAGAGCCATTGCTCTGTATGTTCCCGATGAAGAAACTAAAGGTTTAGTTTCATCCTTGATATTGATCAGGTAATATACCCTAGCTGGTCTGTGAATATCAACATCAATTGCTCTTTTTATATGCATCCCTGCTGACGTGGTCAGTATCATGTGGAGGAATCATTCAGTAATGCAAAACTAAGATGGCTAGATATATTCTGAAATTTCTATTTTCTTGACAGGTGCTCACTACTGCTTGCAAGTATTTTGGAGGTTTGTACTAGGAATGATATGCATATGGTACTTGGGTCATTTGACCATCTTTGCAGCCGTTTCAAAAGAGCATCACAAAGAGCTAATTTATTTTTTCTCTGCACCAGCGAACACATTATATTCCTATAATTCTTGTAATTTTGGTGTATTTGCCTTATAAGTTTGATCCTTCATAGTCAAAAGAATGCTAGGGTAAAGCAACCAAGGATAGCTGGATCCATGGAGAAGGAGGTTGGGACCCATCAGCTGCTGCGAAGGAGAAGGGCGAGTCCTGATCCGGTGGCGACGGGGTGCTGAGTTGCTGCAGAGCTCATTGTGATCTCCGGTAACACTAGCACCGTGGCCTGCTGCTTCCTCGACAATCTACCACCTGAAGCGGAGTCCAGGCTCATCTTCACAGTCATGCGTCCTCCGATCCTGCTCGATATTACTTCCTCTAAATGGCTAACGACACCTTAGGACATAACTTCCCTCCTCCGAATTCCTCTCATTTCTTTCCTCCCA
The DNA here is from genome assembly GCA_038087645.1 of Saccharum hybrid cultivar R570. NCBI lineage: Eukaryota > Viridiplantae > Streptophyta > Magnoliopsida > Poales > Poaceae > Saccharum > Saccharum hybrid cultivar. The sequence continues at coordinate 4,183,546 of JAQSUU010000100.1, forward strand.
TATTGAGACTGAAACCTGATTGTTTTTTCACTGATAGTCTGTTGTGGTGTCGACATTTTCCCCTTGTAATACTTATGAAACATCTTGTGTAATGAGATTTCACCTTTTTGTCACGAGTGATTGCTATTTGTTGCTGCTGCTGGTGGAGAGTTAGTCATGCCTGTCATGTGCTTTCAGAGGGATGGTTATTGTGCGATGGAATACATGACTAGAGCACCCAAATTTTTGTGTGTGGGTTGCAACAATCTAATCATTCTTGAATACATGTGCCTATTATCTGCTCCATTCCTGTGTGGTTGCAACGATATGATCATTCTTGAACAACTTAAGGATGGGTCAACTTACAGTCAAAGTATGATAAGAAAGAACACACATATGTCACCATGGATATTCTGCTCTATCTGTATTAATTTTAGGTTAACTATAATTCTTTTATATTCTGCAACTTATACACGTGGCTTTCATAGGACCCCAAGGTACTCAAACAAGATGCTTAAAGATTAGCCAAACAAGCTAGACAATTTGCTTCTCAATCTTGTACTTTGTCAAAAAAAATAGTTATTATCGTATTTGTATAATGTATTATGCTTCGAGCGCTCCAAAATACACATTAGAAAAATTTTAAACCCGTAGCAACGCACGGGCACTAACCTAGTTAGGAATAATATTGACCTAAAAAAATTACGTCATTAAGTATAGAGATACACAAATTGACTCTCATGATCATCGTCAACAACAATAACAATAACAAAACCTTTTAGTCTCAAACGAGTTGGGATGGGCTACAATTGAAACCTAACTTGAGCCCGTACTCATGGTTCAGTACTATTGTCTATAAATCTAGAGGACATGCCGTCTCTGGATCTGATGCACGAACTGCTCCGCCGCATGAAGTGCAGCTCCAAGCTCGACAAGCACCTCATCCTCATCGGTACAGGAGGCCCTCCCCTTCTTCCTCCTTGCCGCCAGCGGCCGCGGCTCCGCGCTGTTCCTGGTGCCGCCGGGAGGGCAAGGCTGCGGCTTGCTGCGGTTCACTCTCTGGATACGCCGTACTTCCCGCGAAATCTTGGTTATTTTTTTTTTCGAAAACCTAAATCTTGGTTATTTTCCTATTTCACTTCTTGCGTTTATGGAGAAGAAACGATAGCTTCGTTTTGCATACTGGATTGTCTGCGATTTCTTAACATACCGAAAAATTCGCAATTTCTTTTTACGGCAAAATACTATGGGGGAGATCTCCACAGTGAGATTTTAATATTAATTCTAGGGAAAGAACGTACTTACGTACAAGGGATTAACTAAAGCATCTAACTATACACGGAAAGATAACCTCAAGTCATCCTTAAAACGAACAGACTGCAGTAAACATTGATTTTTAAAATTAGCTAGCTAGGCACTTGGACTCGGTTGTCGTCTCTGAAAGACCTTGTCATTTCGCATCTTCCACAATTCCCATGCCGCAAAACGTAGCTTCTGTGAAGAAGGGTAGGTTGTGAGCCAAACTTCCCTGCACGAATCTATCCAAGAGCTGCAATGATCCATCCCAAGCGAAGTTGAGAGTAGCCCAGCATTCCTGTGCAAAAGGACAGTCAAAAAATAAATGTAGATTAGTTAGTTATGCACATTCAGGTCGCTGATGCCTCCTGCTGTTTGGTTTTGGTGATTTTGTCGTAATCTAGAACTCTTCGAGGACTGAAGGATAATTGTAGTCTGCTTGGCCTGGTGTAGAACTGGAAGCCTTTTCTTCATGACGATAAGATTTGGGTGCAACTTTGTGCATGCTCGTAGAGACGTAGATCTCGACAAATGCTAGTCTGACCTGTCCCCTTTCTAACATTGGGTCCACTCAATAGTTATTGTCAGTTCAGGGTTCTTTGTTATATCATTCTCGGGGTTGTAATCTGGCGTGGGTTGTTAAACTCCAGCCTTTTGCAATTTCCTAAGCATCTATCTGCTCCGTCTGCTACTCTGAACAGGCCTTTAAACTCTGCTGTATTTCGGTTCATTGCAATGGAAATGGGGAAATATCCGTAATTCGAAAAAAAACCTCATGCAAGTAGACGGTTATGCATACAACCAATCAAGTGCATGGTACTGTACAGCTCCATATCTTGTTGAACCAAACAACACCAAACTGCATTGGCTAATGTAGGATAACATTACGCTGCATATGATATATATGTTATGCAAGTTAATGCGAGTAACCAATCAGACCCTATATAATCAGTTGGCCCCCGTGACGAACAAACATCCTATGTGGCAGATGATCATGACGGTTAATTTTGTCACACACTATTGGGCCTAGCCTGGGCTAAGTGGACTTTCAGGGATTTCATGACGAACACAAATGCCAATTTATGACGGCTCAATTCGGTCCAATAAATGTATGACATGAGATACATGACGTTTTTTCCGATCATCATGGTAAGTTAACCGTGACACGTTTTGAGTGTCTGTGACCAAAGTAATCCGTCATGTAAAACCATATTTCTTGTAGTGCTTCTTCCCATGTACACATAGTTTTTTGTCTAAGGAACTATTTTACCATTGCTCTTATTTAATTTTAATACCACATTATTATTTTGCTTAGTTGGCACCTTAATAATTAATAAATACAAAAACTATCCTAATTTCTAAGTTAATTAGGAGTGTCCTTAAGGGGGTGGAGAGCGTCTCCTTGAACTCATGGCTGCGTAGAATCTGCTGTAGCTCAACAATGATACTCATGACATCATGCTCCATCAAATTAGATTATAGTTCATGTTATTCTTTTGTCTAAGTTAAACTTTTCTAGTTTTGATAAGATGTTACTAAAAATTATCAAAACTATAGATTAAAAGCATGCCAATGCGCTATCATGACATATATTCCATAAAGATAAAAACTAATTCGATGCTATAAATGTTGACGTTTCTTTTATAAAGTTAGTCAAATACAGAGAGATTTAACTTAAGACAAAGCTAGAGTGAGTTATAATTTGAAATGGAGTGAGTGCGAAAGATGAATAAAGTCCCTCTGTTATAATTTGGGCACGTACTTTCCGTAAGAAACACATGTACACGTACTAAACAATGTATTTGATAAATTAATCAAGAAGATGCGTGTCGTTAATTACTAGCACCGACAATATGATATGCGATGGGAGTTGATTGTTTGTTAGATAATCTAACTTAGATAAGAATAGGCATCTTTGAATAATATATGCTGCACAAATTGCAAAGTACCATGTGTTTGTGGATATAGCTTTTGATCGAAAGCAAGCAAGGTTAACGCGCGACCGGACGCGATATTGAGCAAGCGCGCGACCCCAGACGGCCCCCCGCAGCCTGCTTGTGTGTGCGTGTTCTCCCACGCCAATTCCGGACAGTGTTGCATGCGCCCCGACAGCATGCTTGCTTGTGTGACCACGCTCTCCCACGCGGTGACGAAAAACAGAAAAAAAGGAAAATATTTTTATTTAAATTACTATAACTTTTGAATGATTTATCCGTTTTCAATTTGGTTTGTATCGGAATGTTCTACGTGACGAGGCGAACAAAACTAGACCCCACTTGCCTATATTTTAAAGAATTTTATTTAAGTGGCAATTTATGTGTAAAAATGTGTTAGGAGATTTATGAAGAAGTTGCTACCATGTAATACTAAACTTGCTACTCATAAAATGTACTAAAGTTTTTACATGGTAGGACATCGATTGTTACCATGGGAATATAATACTAAACTTGCTACTCCAATTAGGGGTGCAAGTTATTATAAAACATATTACAAAAGTCAGAAAAACTTGCTGCCAACTGGGGGCATTTATTAAAAAATGAGGGTAGTGGCAAAAAAATGCAACTGCAACCTATGGGCAAATTATTAGAACAAGCATGGCATAAGCTACCAACTAGAGATGCAAATTATTGTATAACCCACTATATGAGTGAAGAACATGACTATTCTGATAATTTTAGGACATTTATTACAAAAGACAAGAGTAGCACAAAAAATGACAAGTTGCACCTACGAGGGGCAAATTATTAGAAAAAGCGTTGCATAAGCTGCAACTTAGGAGGGAAAGTTATTATACAACTAATATGTAGAATTTAGGAAGACATTCAAACCTAAAAGGGAAAGTGAAATAATGAAACTCATAACTCATTAAACTAAAACTAAAATAAAATTTGAAACATAAAAATAAATATAAAATGCAGAAAATATAGAAGAATAGTTAATATGCAAGATTTAGGAAGACATTCGAACCTGAAAGGGAAACCAAAAAACTGAAATAGCTACCACAAACTTAAACTGAAATTGACAAAAAAGGCTGAAGACTAAAATAGACACAATGAAAAACAAATAACTGAAACATAAAACTAACAACTAAAGTAGGCATTCGAACTTGAAAGGGAAACTAAACCACTGAAATAACTACCAGAAAATGAAACTAAAAATGACATGAAGAAAATTTATCTGAAATTGAAAAATAGAAACTAAAAAGTAAAGTAGACAGAATGATAAAAACATGTGACTGAAATTGAAAATGACAAGCACAAAATTAAACTAAAAACTAAAGAAGACAAAATGAAAAACAAAAAAAATGAATTGAAAAATACAAAATGAAAAAATAAAGTGAACTCAATGAAAAACAAAAAATGAAACTGAAATTACAAGATACTAAAACTAAAATTGACAACAAAAAATAGACACAATAAAAAAAACAAAAAAACGAAACTAAAATTCAGAAAATGAAAATGAAAACTGAAAAAATGAAAACCAAAAGAAAAAGAAGAAGGATAAAAAGTATAAAAAGAAAAGAACTGGAATTGACAAATATATAATAAAAAACTAAAAGAAAACAATGAAATAAAAACGTTAAAACGGACACACATCACACATGAACGGTGGTTGGTTCTTGTCGTTTTGTGCACCAAGAGACATCCGTGGTACGACGCGTGTATGGCTGTGCTCCTGTCGACCGGAGATCCATCGTACTCCCTCCGTCCCACAAATAAGTGTACATTTTTTACTTCTACACTTCTTGTTTGACCGTTTGTCTTATTTAAATTTTTTTAATAAATATTATTTGTTTTGTTACGACTTATTCAATCATTAGAGATATTTTCATAATGATTTATTTATTTTATTATTTATAAAAAAAATTTTAAATAAGACAAATGGTCAAACATAGAGTGTAGAAGTAAAAAACGTTCACTTATTTGTGGGACGGAGGGAGTACTGGACAGGGGGACTTGCTAGCAGCTAGCTTTGACATGGGCCAGGCCACGTGCGGCAGGGTCGCTCGCTCCCACCCGAGCGCGACCCCGCGCGCGTTAGCTTTTGCGCATTGAAAACAGATGCACTCGTAGTATTTTTAAAGGAAAAAAACGGGCTGTCCCACCAGCTGCCAATCCAGCCTAGCTCCGCCCGGTAACACACCCGGCCAGGCCAGCCCACCCAACCCAACCTGGCACGGGCTGTAGTTCCCGTTCAGCACATTGTTCGGCTCTGCAAGTCTGCAACGTTTTTCAAAGACTCGTTCGTGGCCCGTCACCACACGACCCAGCCACATGATTTTCGGTCCGTCGAAATCACTCTGGACTCTGGACCCGACGTGTGGCGCGGCCGCACGTATCCGCTCCGGGGCTGGGGATGGGTCATGGGACTATGGCCCCACCGACAGAGTTGGATGCGGACGGCAATCGAATCCACCGCCGCAGCCTAGGGCCAGCTAATTTCTCGCAGGCCGCGAACATGATGTGAGCAGCCAGCTCTAGAACCTGCAAGATTCTCGTCCTGTCGATGCCGCAGCTACACCGGCGGATTTTGGCAGCACGCCGGCCTACCCCTTCCACCAACCATTCTCGCCCATACAGAACAGAGCGGCAGAATATCATGGCAAACATCCTTTCCATTCGAGTTTGGTGCATCAATCCACTTTTCTTTTTTCCAAGAAGAAAGAATTTACGAGAAAACAGAGAATCGAAACGCAATTTCGTGTGCTGGTGGTGCACAGGGCCGGCCATTCACGGCCTCCTCCTGCCTGGCTGCCATACCATATGTTTACTGCCGCTTTTGCAAGCTGCGAGCGAGCATACGTGTGCTGCTACCATTTGCCTCCCAGGGCAATTTCAACCAGACAAGTTTCTGTTTTCAAGATGCGGCAGGGCTTTTTTGAACGACGAAACCCAAGCGCCGAAAGCCCCGCCCGCCCCAATATGGCCACCGTGCAGGGACAGGAAGGATGCGGATGCCGGAAGCAACACAAAACTTTGGATCGCCATCTGTTGTGTGCTCGTGCCTCGCCGCGCTCCCAAGTGCCCCCCACGCGTGACGCGTCCCTCTCCCACGTCGTGCACGCACTCGCGCTCCCCAGTGCTCACACGTCACCACCTCCCTCCTATTTAGGCCCCACCGCCGCCTCACGAGTCACGAGCACGCCCCCGTCGACTCGCCGTCTCCCGCTTGCCCGCTCCATATCGCTCCCTTCCACGCGTCCGCGCCCGGCCAAAAGCCAATTCGAATCTCCACGCTGCGCGGCCGCGGCGGGTCCTCTGCTTCGCGTCCGCAATGCGGGCCTCCGTCGAGGAGGCGGGCGCGCTCCTGGCGCGGAGCGACTCGGCCGGCCGCCGCCGCCGCTCCTCGTCGCCGGTGCAGACCGCGCCCCCGAGGCCCGGTAGCCTGAGGCGCCAGTCGTCGTCGTTCCGTGAGGACGTGGGGCACGCCGCCTCCGAGACTTACCTCGTCTCGCGCCTCACCTACACCCTCCTCCGCTACCTCGGGTAATCCGAACTTCCTCACTAGCTCGTCCAGTCGTCGTCCTCGCCTCGATGAATTCCAAGCGCTTAGTCCGTCTCGTCTAACCTTGACGAAGCAGTTGATTAACTAGTCAAACGGCTTGCACGATGCTATCACGCGCTGCAGCGACGGATTCGATGCTAGAGCGACGGCCGAATGAAATTGCTATTATAGGGAAGTCGCTTACGGTTGGTGGTTCTACTTCTACACTTCTACTACAGTACTCATACCGTCATACGCGGTTGCATCGAGAAGGCAGCTTTCACGGAGATGCAAAATGGGGCTTAATTGATAAAAACGGCAGCTGATTGCGTATGGAACTAAGCTGGGACCCCACGGGTGCAGACTGCAGAGTGCTCGACGATTCTGGGTTTCATTTGCGTGCAGACTTTTTATGCTGTTGAGTACGGAGTAGCACACCTCGTCCCTGTTTCCGTTCTGTTCTGAAAACTTTGAAAAGGATGCACATGCTGATGCAGTCATGCTAGTGTACAGTTGATTCATCATGTGCAGCCCACTCGCTTTTGACTTAACAGCTAACCAACCAATCATTATTGATTTTATATTTGATTAATGAGGGCAATGAGGTAGGCATGTTCGTGATTACCTTAATCTGGCTGCTGAATTTCGTGATGTAATAATACCAATTTCTTTGTTTGGAGACTGAGCTCTACATCTCGTTTAGAAACTTACAACTGTTGACTATGTCAATTAAACACATGATAGAGGGTCTCAGAACTCACAAGCACACTTTCATAGAAATATGTGCAAGGTCTTAAGGTACTAATAAGAGCGTACAGAACCATTGTAGAAGTACACAAACTTCATCATTGAAAGTGACAACACTAATACAGGCCTTGTGTTTTCTAGCCTTTTCGATGTCATGTGCACTGTAGTAGTGTCATTCTCTGTGTATTGGAAAACTTCGTATTTATCTAGTCTAGATATGATACATCAACAGTGTTATCCCATTTTGTCTGAATGCTTTGATAAATAGCATTGCTGTTTGTGTTTTTGATATTCTTTCTGATTTTTACTATTATTCAGGTTAGGTTACCGATGGATGTCACAACTCCTTTCACTCACAATCTATGCAATTTTACTTATGCCAGGATTCCTACAAGGTATATTGAAGCCTACCTGTTAACAGAGTATGATCTGTTGTTTTAATATATACGTTTGAGTTTGTCTTGAAGGGACCTTATGGTTATGACTCCTTTCACAGGAATATGATATCTTTTCTAATTTCTGAAACATCTTTTCTTGGTTTACAGTTGGATATTACTATTTCTTTTCGAGCCAGGTTCGTAGAAGTGTAGTCTATGGAGACCAACCCAGAAACAGGTAACATCAGTTGGGAAGGCCACATAGCTGGAAACACAGCTAGTATTTCCTATACATGGTTGAATAATGTGATGAGTATTACACTATACAGGTTGGATCTATACATACCAGAAGATAATAGTAGGCCCTGCCCAGTGATGGCCTTTGTAACTGGTGGAGCATGGATTATTGGGTTAGTATTGATGATTCTGGAAAAGAAAGAATACTGCAGTAATACTTGGTGACTATCTTTATTGATGAATTTGTTTACTTATAGTTACAAGGCATGGGGTGCTCTTCTAGGACGACGATTGGCAGAGCGAGGAATAATTGTTGCTTGTATTGATTACAGGTGCTGATTGTTTGAGTTTTACTGCTATATTTTTTTATTACTTATGAGGGATTATGGAATCCTTTTATCTCGTTTGCTTGACACAACAATCAAATATATTCCTTTCAGAAATTTCCCACAAGGTACAATAGGTGACATGGTTCATGATGCTTCTCAGGGAATTTCTTTTGTGTGCAACAACATCGCCAGCTACGGAGGAGATCCTAATCAGTAAGCAAGCAACTTTTTAATTTCTCTAGTTAACTTGACAGGGAAATTTGCATAATTTCATGTTAAGAGCTATCATGTTAGTGTATGTTTTCTCAACAATGCAGGAATCTGCATGTCATTTCATTAAGACGAATAAAACTACAAGGAGAGGCCAGTGGGCCAGCTCCCATCATGTTAGTGTTTGTGACTTGTGGTTTACACTTTATAGCTGCTAAAGGCTATCAATTTAAATCATAGATGCTAAAAGAGTCGATGAGTCAGTCACCGGGGAGGAAAGTTGACCTAGTCTGTTGTTTGCTTCATTGCCATTGGATGTTCTCATAGAACCTTACCCATTCTATTTTCTCCAGCTTTAAGTACCAGAAATATTTGCTTGTCCTTGTGCATTCTGTTAATGATGAATCTTTATATCCTTCGGTTTTCAGTACTGGTTAACTTTGGTTATATGTGAATGCAAAATCTGGTTCCATTTTAACACTTAATAACTTGAGTAGAATTTATGAATCTGTAGGATCTACTTGATGGGTCAGTCAGCAGGTGCACATATTGCAGCGTGTGCCCTCATGGAGCAAGCAGTAAAAGAATCTGGTGGGCATCCTGTTTCTTGGAGTGTTACCCAAATCAAAGCATACTTCGGTTTATCTGGAGGGTGAGATCTTAGGTTCCGTCATTCAATAGCCTTCTATTGCATGATTATTTTGAGTCCTGCAGATTGATGAGCTAATACAACACGCACGGCTTCAGGCAGCTGAGCTCCTTTTAAGCTATCCTGAATTTTTAGGATCATGCCTTTTGAATTTAAAATCTGTAGCCAAAAGATAAGATATCATATTGTCCTCAACATATGAGTATCTTCTGCAGGTGTTGTTTGCACCAAGTGACGCTGGGGAAACATGCAATTGCCTATTTTGAGTCTTCAAATGCCAATGCACTGAAAATCTTCTGTCCTTTTACTTGTCATATGATATAATTGTACCTATCTAATAACGAACTTTCCTAAAATATGAAAACGAAGCTAATGATCTTCATCACTGCATTGCATCTGGATGACTTCGGTTTATCAGTAAAAGTGTTTTCTTGCAGATACAACATACATAATTTGGTGGACCATTTCCACAAGCGAGGTCTTTATCGCTCAATATTCCTCAGGTACTAAATTGAATATCTAATGAAATGGCATCTAGTAACGATTAGATATAACAGTAAGGATTAAGGAAAAATTTGAACTACAATTTCAGCATAATGGAAGGAGAGGAATCATTGTCACGTTATTCTCCTGAAATTGTTGCCAAGACGTCAAGTGCTGAAACCATAGCTCTTCTGCCTCTTATTGTTCTTATGCATGGAACTGAAGATTATTCAATACCATCATCTGCCAGGTTTGTTCATATTCCTTTCATAGATGTTTGTCTAGGTGAAGGGCAAAAATCAAGTAAACCTAGAGTTTTGGTTGACATGATTTCTCTATGTTCTATAGATGTTTGTTTAGGTGAATGGCAAAAATCAAGTGAACCTAGAGTTTTGGTTGACATGATTTCTCTATGCTTGTCATGCTGTCGTGTTGAAAGGTTTCCCCATGACGGTCCAAATCCATTAGCCCTTGAATTTGACAAAAGCAACTTTCCTACATCTGCTTAACTCATTGGATGCTGATCTGAATTAAAGTATCATTGGCTATTGACATGATACAAACCAGTTCAATAGAATTTACTAGATGGACTCATGAAGCCATGCACCAAGCTGAGGCAGGATTAAAGTACGGTTTTAAGGTGTCTAAAGATTCCTGCTACTGTGGTGCTCCTTCAACCCTCTGCCTTTTACAAATTTACCATTTCTTTTCCTGTATTAAAGTATTCCTTGAACACCAACACTGTGTGTAAACTGTATATACAGGCTGGAAGGTTGATAGACATAATTTACAGCTTTTCTGGTTAAAAATCAAAACAAAAATTTCCCACAACACTTCGAGGTGAAATCCCTTTGTCCTTCTAGACTCTAGAAGAAATACTGGTAAACTGAAGCATTGCTCGATAGAATGTCAATTGCTAAGTTTTATGAGAATATTGTCTTCTCCTCAGATGTAAAATCAGTGGTCAAATTTTTTGAGAAAAACCATTACAATGAGATTGCTTGCTATACTTGCTAATCTTCTGTGATCAACTGGGACTTCCCTTTGTGTATATTTCTCTGCTTCTACTGTGGATTGATATTTTTTACCCATCATGATCTGTTGATTGACCCATCATGTAACAAATACAGCCTTCTCAATTTCATGTTACCAGCTATCTTTCATGCGCAGTCAAACTTTTGTTGACGTCCTCCAACAAGCTGGTGCTCAAGCAAGGTTACTATTGTACGAAGGGAAAACACATACAGATATCTTTTTACAGGTTTCATGTCTTGAACTTTTATAGAGAATTAATTTTCCACATGTTTCTAACTTTTCATGCTCTGTTAATACTTGATAGTATGTAGATGTACAGCAAATTTATAACACTGTTACTTGTAGATACATATTTTTTTGCAAATTGGATTGGTTCCTTTTATTTTTACTAAGCTTGGTGGACATCTACATCTGAGGGTTGTTTATGGATTTGGGGTTTACAAGCATTTCTCTAGTTCACGCTTCTTGATTGGGGAAAAATAAATATTACCCCTGATTTCGTAGAAGGTCTGGATTCTTCTATCTGGGAAGAAAGTAGCCATCGCTGTCTAATTTATTAATAATTGGCTTGCCATCACTTATGAAAAAAACTTTGCTTGTGATGCTATTGGATTAAAACAAAAAGTTTCGTACTTACTGATGCTGTTCATAATGTATCATTCTAGAAACATTTTTTTTTCTAATCTTAGCCTAATTAACCAACTCATGACTAATTTTTGGCTAAATCACATAGGCCATAGTCGCTTGTTTCATGAAAAAATGTGCTTGTAAAGTTAAAGGGAAACTTGATATGCCATAGAATGCCACTGTTTTTTTTTCAGTTTCTAACCAAGTTATTCTTGGGTGTTACTGAGAAACCTGGTAGTGACTGCAATTTGGGACTTATGTTTGATGGATGCCAGAACTTGCTCCAGAAGATATGCATGTATCAATCTTATTGCCATGCTTTATACTGTTTGATATTAAGATGAAGATTTTATGGTGTGTTTCCTTGAACACTTCCTTTAATTAGTGTGGTCAGAACTAACACAACTACCTGAACATCACTGCAGAATGTATTCTGTTATGGTTTGCTAGAGTATCTTACTCAAACTTTGCATTGTTATAACTGTATCTTATTTCTTTATTTTTTCCCATAGGACCCTCTTAGGGGTGGAAGAGATCCATTGGTTGAAGACGTGTTGTCTATTATTCATGCTGATGATGCAATTGCACGTCAAAAGATTGCTTTAGCACCAACTCCAAAGAGATTAGTTTTTGAGTGGCAATTAAAGTTGGCTCGCCAAATTAGTCCATTCTAGCAGGTAGTTGCTGTCCACACCTTAGTCTTTTTTTCCGTATGCTCTGTCTCCATTACAAACATTTTTGATACTTTGGTTTGTCCAAAACAGTTTTGCAAATTAGGTTAGTTTAGTAAAGCACTTGGAGTGTTTGGTTTCTCATCAGTAGATGAAGTCCAGATTAATATTTTATCCTTCTCCCATTATTTCTGTCTCAATATATGCCTGACATGCTCTTGTTGATGGCTTTTCAAAAAAAAAGAAAAAGAAAGCAACAGTCTAAAATTCTAAATGCTTTGAACCCACATACATATGTAGAGCATGAAGATGAGGATTTAGATCAATTTCCTCATTGAGTACTATGTATACCCAGAGAAAGATTTACGTTGCATATTAGTGAGACCTTTTTTTTGTCAAAATGTTCTAGGTAGGGATCATTTTAAAGTCGTCTGTGTGCAAAATATCTAACATGAAGCATGGAGAAGCTTGTATCTGTGGATTTTGCACCTTCATGAGGAAAGGGTGCTCGTGGAGCCGTTGTGCTGGATTGGATCAGGCAAGCAAAGAATTCTCGCTTCTTCTTTACTTGCACAGTGTTGGTCTATGTGAAACTGGTGGCTGGTACATTACAAGAGGAAGAAACTACATACACGACAGGAAATGGAAACCACATATTCTTTTTTGCAAAGCTGTATATAATGTTGTATATTGTATTGCACAAAGGCTTGTAATACGTTTCTCCGTTCCAAAATGTAAGTCAATTTTAGCCTAAATCAAACTCTAAGGGCCTGTTTGGTTAGAGGTGTTAAAGTTTAACAAACACTGTAGTACTTTCGTCTTATTTGACAAAAAGTTTCCAATTTTAGACTAATTAGACTTAATAGATTCGTCTCGTAAATTACTCCTAATCTGTGCCGACATGCATGTAATTAGTCTACATTTAGTATTGCATGCATTTGCCGCAACATTGATGTGATTGGAGTTAAACTTTAGCATGTGGAAACCAAACAGGGCCTAAGTTTATAGAAGAATTTTTTGACTTTCCATATATAGAAAGAGATAGACTATAAATGACATCTCTTATGTCAATAAGACCAAACGGATGGATATTAAACGATAGGAAGTGATAGGAAGTGAAATAGAACGAAATAGAGCCACTTTGGGCTTCCTATGAAATGAGGCATGGAATGGAGCCACTACGAAGAAATTCCAGGAGTTACGAAAGAAGCATCTGACTCTTTCATGCATACTCCACCTGGATGATATAGATCATACTATTAGGTAGTCTCTGTAACAGAACCGTCCAAATTATAAGAGCACAAGTACAAAAACAATCACCGAAGTGATCAAATTCTCGCACTTGAGCCCATATAACTCCGGTAGTCCATGGAAATCACGAGGGATTTCAAACCAACCAACATACAAGCCAAGATCGTAGTGATTCAACATAACAAGTCACATGTTACAACCATTTTACAAGTAATTCAAATATACATCAGAGTTCAACATAGTTATTACAACTTAAGTTCAAAAGTAGCGGAAGCAAAATAATTTGAAACTAACATTATTCTTATTTCAAATACATGCCAGTACCACGGCCGTCTTCCAACAAAAACATTAGAGATAAGATAAACAAGAAGGATCATGCCCATGATCACACTCTGCCACAAGGCAGGAGCCAACCAACTCTTGCAGTCGCCAAGATACATCACAACCTGCAACAAGTGAGGATAAAACCCTGAGTACAAGAAGGTACTCAGCTAGACTTACCCGTCAGAAACCAGAAATAAGGTGACACCAAGGATCATGCAAGGCTAATATAAAGTGGGGCTAGCTTGATAACATTTTGCATAAAAGCTTAATATAGATGATCAATTATTAATGCTTAAACATCAAGTTAATTATCATTAACCTATCATATATATTAGAACCTATACTAGAGCACTCACTTTATTAGGAGCAAACAATATTAACCATAACAGGTATAAATTAAGACAACATTTCCATCGTGATCCAATTAACCATCAGTTCAATTTAATTGAATCTACGTTGCCGCTGCTCAAGTCAAGTGCTCACTAACCGGGAGCGACGGCGATTTGAATCGAATTCCTATCCAGCTGGAGGGGTATTTATAACACTCACCGCGCAGGCCCCTGCCAGGGTCGCACAAGCCACCTTTCGTACAATTCAGGAGTCGCGGGTTCGAATGATGCCGCATCCCCAAGGGCAACACTCTGCCAGGTGATAGGGACTCTAACCCCCCTTGGTCTCATGCCAATGTCCCCAAGCACATCCTTACTCTCCTTCAAGATACGACCTACCATTCGACTCCCGGTCTGAACCGAATTACTCGGCTTCGCGGTCGGAACGGCTTATCCGGCCAACTAAGTGTTAGACTGCGTTCAACATGACTCAAGGACGTACAGCGAATCGGTTCTTAAACGACTCAGACGGGGATAGATTCACACCCAAGACCTTCATGCCTTGTCGCTTCACTATCATCATCCCGCCCGGTCTCATTTCATTTTATTAACACATGGTTCCTTTCCACGATAGCAAATATAGTCAATCGTGCCATATATGAATATCCCTACATCTCGCAGGTGACAGGAAATTACCTGACTTCTACCGCTTAAAGCAGGACTAAGCATCTACTCGATCCTAGTCTATGTAGGATTCAAGGATTCATATATCTGGACAAGGAATGATATAATGCAGCAAGGGTTTCCAACCAACTCCTACCACTTAATGCAACAATACTTATAACATATATATAATTAATTGCTTTGAAGGTAGGAGGCTTATAATGCTCCGGGGCTTGCCTGGGATCCGACTCAAGTTAGAGTATGTCAGATGAAACCCGTTTGGCGAGCATCCTCCAATCTTTCACTTGTCCGGTCCTTCTATCTTCGGGATGGATCCACCAACTCCATCTTCGGGTTTGGCTCCACATCAGGTTCTTCACGTGGTGCATCTAGCGTACCTAAATGATATGCAAGATGCAAGTGTATGAATATATATAGGAATGCAATAGGTGATGCATCACACACTAAACAAGGCAAGTACAAGGTTACGCTAAATACACATATGCACTTCACATCGCTCAAATAAACATCACATCACCTATTAAGCTAAGATAGCAAGGGAAGCAATACCAAACATAACTCAATATTTACAAAGCCTCAGGTGTACTAACTTAATCACCAAAGACATGAATCACACTTAGCAATACGCAAGCAAAGTAACCAAGCAATCATGTATTTTCAACAATTCTGGACATACATGCAGTAGCTAAGTAAATCAATCATATCTGAAGTTCTACAAATCCAAATGACTTGTAAGAAGACATCCTAGAAAGCTTATGAAATTTTCCACATTTCATTTATAAACATCTAAACCTGATTCTAAAATTTACCAGGTCGAAATACAGAAGGTACAGAATCTGTCCTGAAAGGACAGAGAGCAACATAAATCTGAACTCAACTTAGAACAGCTGTAGTTTCTAAACCATATGGCCAAATGCCATCAAAAATTAACAGCAGCTAGATCATGAAATTCACAACAACTTTGTTATAGCACACAAGACATGAAAACATCATTTGCATAGGGTAATTAACAATATTCTCAAATCTGTTCAGAAACCTCATTTGCAAGAAATAATTATTGACTTATGTTGCAAACATATAATTGGATAAAACAAACTTTACCATAAAACATAGTATCCATTACTAAATAAATTCTTTTAATACATTTTCTTAATTTATTTAGATAATTAGGTGGAATTATGAACACCTATCAAAAGTGCACAATAAATTCTACCAAAATTATAGTGTCCTACAAATGCTACCAAAAGTCTACTGTCCAAATTTTAAGCCATTTGGACAAACACATCAACCTCTATGAAAAAGACAAATGGCTATTGCAAGAATTCATGTGAGAGCAAGACAAATCAATAACTCACTCATACTATAACTAAAATTCATGAAATTTTTGCCACACATCAAACATCACATGGAGCCCTAAATTTGTAGTTATGAAAATGACAAATACAACTAACAAAGAAAACCTAGATGCAAAGATCTATTTTTAGAACTAAAACTTTAAACTAAAACATGACATATTATAGATCTAATACATAGAGAATTTCACAAGGATTCCAAAAAGTCCTCATTTACTATTTTTGGAGCTTCCTAGTATGAGATACTAATTTCTAAAGTTTTAGCCAAAAATCTGCATAAAAGAAAAAGGAAAAAGGAAAAAGGAAAACACTTTCGCCTCGAGACCCCTGGATTTTCGCTGAATCAACCCGAGCTCTGCATGGACTGTTCATATGAGTCACAGGCTTCGCAGTGAGGCCCCTGCAAGAACTTTATTTAAACCGATCAAATAGATCCTAACCGCACTATTCATTTGAGTCTAGGATTTCACAGAAAACCCCCTACAGTTTTCTCAATTCATGGCGCGAGGACCCTCCTCTTCCTTCCCCTGGACATCAAACCAGAGCAAGGCAGAGGATCGCCGGTGACGTCGGGATCCGGCCGGAGACAGCCCCGCGGCGGAATTGAAGGGCAGAGCGAGCACCCAGGTGCTCGCCCACACCTATGGGATTCTGAGGACGGCCGGAAGGTGGTTCGTGGCATCCTGGCCACGAGCTCAGACGCTGCAGTAGAAGCGGCTCCGGTGGCCACTCCGACGGAGAGCGGCAGCGTCGAATGGAGAGGAGCTGCAGCTTCGCAGGACCCGCATGCTCCCGTGGAAGGCCGTGGCTTGGTCGGAGACGGTCGGAGGAGGCAGGGCCATGAGCGTCGGTGGTCAGCAGCAGCGCCACCACGGCTGGCCGTGCCCCAGCGGCGACCTTGGCCAGGGGAGGAGTGTGGTGGCTCGCCTGGAGGAGGGCGCACGCGCAGAGGAGCGCAGCTCGGATAATGGTGGACTGAGGCGGCATAGCCACATCGAGCTCGAGCACGAGCGGCAATGGTGGCCATGACCGGCCACCGTGACGGTTTCCCTTACCTTGGCGGCCTACTATGGCGCAGGTAGGTTAGCAAGATTGAGGAGGCCATGGTGTAGCTATGGTTGCGGCGAAGGAAGATGGAGGCGCTGCCGCGGCAATGGATTTGGCGGCGGCGAGCTCGGAACTCTGCTCCGGTGCCCATGGCGGACGCGGCCACGCGCGCTTAGGGCGGAGCCGAGCGAGGGAGAGGCAGAGAGCGAGCTTGGGAAGTGGAGGAGCGGCTGGGGTGGCTCGGTGTCTACCTCGGGAAGGTAGGGCGCGGCAGGGACGCGTGCCGGGAAGGTGGGGGCGCGAAGCTGGCATGGCGGCCACGTCCACGGACACCCGTCGGCCTTTGAGCCATTTTCTCGAACAACTGTCACACGTCGCGGTGCCCGACTTGGCGACCATTTTTGGGCCGGCTCGGGTTCAAACTGGGCTATGGGCCTAAAAACAAAGTTGTAGCCCATACCACGCTCTACACTTTTCATTTAGGGTGCAAGATCATTAGGGCCTTAGATCATTAGTTAATTACATCTCAAATTGATAGTGTCAGCGCAAATACAGTGGCGAAGGAAACTGACTTCTGAGGGTCCAAACTTGGTAAAATGAAATGTAACTTTTTGCATGCTCTTCTTCAAAACATATACTCCAACTTTTATTTTTGGGCCAATTTAAGTTGCTTAGCAAAAACTCGAGAACGCGGGATGCCAATGTCGAAGACACTGAAATCGGGGTTTTAAAATTGCTAAGTGTTGGAAACAGTCCAAATTCTGACTTGTGGGCCCTTTTTGATCATGTTCCACACATTTTCATGACTTGACTCTTAAACAAAGTTTGTTCCTTATAAAATTCTCTCCAACTTTGTAAAAGGGTGCACAGTCATGCAAAGCTTCTAGGTCCCACTTTTGAAATGGTCAAACAAAAGGGTTCTAGGGTTCATACATGGTCAACCATCACTTAGAAGCACATTTAGGCAAAATGATCAACATGAACATTGTTCCATTAAGTGTCCTAAGTGTAGTTGAGGTGTTGTAGAGGCCAAACATACACACCATGCATAGGTTGCACAAAAGTGTAGGTCTCACATGCATTGGAACATAGAAGTTACTATAATTGTAGTGCTTGTTTCAAGGCCATGTTACAATTGTTTCCTGTGTTTGCTTTAAGGTACATGCTACACATGCTTCCCTAGGTTGTTCTACATGTTGCAAAGGTTTGTTGCACATGTTGCACTTGTAGGTTGCATAAGCACTAGTTCCCATGGGAGGTAAGGCATATTTCAGTTATAATCCAAACAAGCATATAACTTATCATTTTATGTGACTTTTTGATTCCAAACTTCATGAAACTTTTCCAGGGATCAATATAGATAGGTACTAAGGTGAGACACATGAGGATATTGCCATGACACTACCCAAGCATATAATTTGAAAGGGACCTATATGTAAAGCAATGGTGCAACATCCAACTTTAGGTCAGGCTCATCTCCATAGGTTGACCTTGACATTGTCATCTCCACTTAATCTGTCATGTTTGAGCTCAAACCCACTGCTTAATGAGTGACAAACACCTAGGGTGTTACAGTCTCCGAATCAGTGATCTGTCTTTGATGACATCTATCTGATACCACGCATGAAGCTTGCTTCGTTCTGGTTTTTTCTAGTGTGTGAAACATTATAGGATGGGGCGAGCCCTAGAAAGAAATCCTGGGCATTGGTTTACTTGATTTTCTAAGAACTAAGACTGGCGAAGGGAAAGGATGGTAAAGATATTGAAGTACTCACCAAAAACTAGGATGAACCGATAGCTTTGAAAAAAAGAAGATTAACTTCCCCTACTACTTACTACTCAGCGATTCGACCATTCATGGTTGGTGTGGCTCCTATTCCTCGATATGCCAGACCTTCTTCTACACTACCACAAGTTCGTAGCTTGCAAACTCCCGATTTGTCCATTATTTAATTAAACGCGCGGCCTTTGCTTTGAAAAAAGGTGCTTTCACCACAGACATGCCAGTAACTGATGAATTGGATGCTCTAGCAGTAGTTCCAGTTCCGAAGGGAAACAAAAAGGGGAAGTCTCGCTTGTCAACCATGCCTGAGCCCAAAGGAAAAGCAGTACCAATCCGCTTCAAAGCTTCAGTCCTAGCTTGCCTATCTTCGACGTCAGAACCAATTTCTTCAAAAGCTTTCTTCAGCTCGCCCTTGTGCTTACGCCAGCCTTTGTTCACTTGTCTCGGGCTTACTTCTAGACTTGGATGGACTTAGCGAAATGCACTATCATGAATCCAAAATATAATTCATTATAAAATGTAAGTCATTTTATTACCCTAACTTTGATCAAGTTTATAAAAGATTTTATTAACATATAATACCAAAATGCACTATCAAGAATCATTTCATAGAAGATTCATATTTAATGAAACTTGTTTTTCGAATTATAATACAGACGCAAACAATCATACATACACGCAAATTCACTCCGATGAATGCATGCAGACACATTTTAATCTTATGAGCACTTATGGAAGACTAAGATAGTTTATCATTAGGAGAACAATACTACTAAATTCTGAAAATAAATCTAGAAAAAATACGAGCATCCATGTCAAGCCGAAGATTTGAACCCGGTGGACAGGTTCTACGACAAAAAACCTAACAAGCTGAGAACACTTTAGTTCTTTAATGCAATTAATTTGACGGTATAAACATTGATACATTTTCCCATAAATTTTAAAAGTTAGAGAACATTGACTTTAAAGACAAGCTAAAATAATGTATATTTTGCAACGAAAGAAGACAAGGTATTAGAATATTCCTTCAGTCGATTGGACTAGTTTGGACTAAGGTTCTAAATGCGCGTTATAGCGTTGCTATAGCGTTTTTGTACGGTCTATAGCTATGATATTGCCAATTGCTTTGTTATTGCCGCTAATAAGGTTATAGATCCTAAATGCTGCTATTTGGCTTATCTACAAAATATGTGTATCACCGCTAATATTGACCAAGGTAAATATTCATTCCTAGCTCTTGACCACTATAATCTATGCATCATCATTATGATCTTTAATTGATATAAATGATGTAAGAACTACATCTGTTCTAAATTGTAAGACGTTTAACCTTTTCTACATACATAAGTTTTACTATTGTCACGCCTAGTTTTCCAAAGAAAACCAAGCTTGCCATATGTGTGCCCAGGAAATCCACACATACAACAACAGAATAGAAATTATCAGAAACAATGTTATTAATAATGAATATATATAAATATTAACACTTACGTCTAATCGGAGTATAGCGGAACGAATATTAATCTTCTCTTCAGACTCCATTCTTCACAGGGATGGCTGACTAGGGTAACATATGTCTAGCACTTTTGTCAGTCTTTTGGGAACTCCTCTATGTCTTCTTATATCTTCTGAGCAGCTTCTACTAGAGACTGGGGTGTGGAGGAAATAGGAAGGGTGAGCACATGTCGTACTCAATAAATATAACATGGGGTTCATGAGGCTACACTGGTTTACTGTGATTAGCTTTTAGTGAGTCACAATTTTAAGTGATTGAGTAGCAACAAGTTTATCATAAACCCATAAAACACATGATCAGGTAAATATGAATAATGAATAGCATAAACAAGTAATCGTTAGTGATAATCTATTCCATAAGGGTCCAAGGCCGCTCGTGACCGTGAGCACGAATGATATACCAGTTTTACACTCTATAAAGGTTGTACACTTTCACCATGAGCCGTGATTTACCTTTCGCCCGAGGTGATCAACCTCTTAACCCACTACCAAGGAAGGTCACAGGGTTCACTATGAAGTCTTTTAAAGGTTCGTCTAACAAGTTAGGGCCGCTAGCCTAGGATTCCTCGGCAGGCGGATGTAGGAAACCCCCCTTTCGAATGACACAATTCCTTCGCGGCTATACACATAAGAACAGAGGCTGTCCTATACCCAACGTGGCAAGCCCCTTTTGCGCCATAAAGGTAACCACTAACAAGCTAGAAAAGGTCCTCATACTTGACTAATGCCAGAGCCATGTAGCACTCATGGTTGTACTATAAGCCCCGGATGATCGCTTACAGATAAGTCCTTAAGGAGATAAATCTAAAGCATCACAAAAACTATGCTCTAGCCCCCTTGTTCTTTGTTGCTAAAAGGCATATTTTAGTGTTTATTGCATATTCGATTAGTCAAGTTACAAGATTATGGTCTTTAATTGAGCGCTAGCATCATACTCCCTCCGTCCCAGAATAGATGACGTTATGAGATGCGTGTATGTCAAACTTTCTCAACTTTGACTAGGTTTATAGAAAATGCATGCAACATTTATATCTTCAAATAAGTTTATTATGAAAGTATATTCAACGATCTATCTAATGATACTAATTATGTATTATAAATATTAATATTCTTTTATATATAATTGGTCAAAGTTTTAAAAAGCTGACTTCTCGGGAAGCGAGAATGACTTCTATTTTGGGACAGAGGAAGTACTACCCAATGCATAAACCCGTAGGTGACAAAGTAAACAAGATATAGAAGCTAGGATATCCTTAGTGGCAATCAAGGTAGACACATGCAGTATGAATTAAATGAAGTTAATGATGAATAGGTAACAAGGATGATCCCATGCTATACTTGCTTTTCACTTGTGAAAGCTCTACTTTGGTTTTGGTGAATTGATGAAACCCTAGCTACTAACCTATGTGCTCTAATGTATGTGAGATAGGTTGGTAGATATTCCAAGTGGTGGAGCAAATGGATGAAGATCATGGTGGTGACGGGCATGGTGATCAAGTGCTCGGCTTGGAAAAGAAGAAAGAGAAAAACAAAAAGCTTAAGGCAAAGGTATAAGTGGTAGGAACTTTTTTGTTTGGTGATTGAGACACTTAGCGAGTGTGATCAGATTTATGATTGATAACCGTACTATTAAGAGGGGTAAAACTCGTATCGAAATACAGTTATCAAAGTACCACTAGATGCTCTAACTCATTACATATGCATTTAGGATCTAGTGGAGTGCTAACACCCTTGAAAATATTTATGAAAATATGCTAACACACATGCATAAGGTGATACAATTGGTGATTGGCACATTTGAGCACGAGTGGAGAAGTTGGTGAAGTAAAGGAGGTGATTGTCACTGGAGAACTATGACCGGACGCTGCTCTCGGTGACCGAACTCGGGGTCCCTACGTCCGGTCATTATGGCAGAGAAGGGGTAGCTCGGTCATCGCGACTGGACGCTACACAGTAAAATGACCGAACGTGCAAAGCCTGCATCCAGTCATGGGATGACGTATGCTGACGTTTACTTCTTCGCGAGCTTGAGGTGATCGGACTGACCGGCGTGTTCGGTCATGCGTGACCTGACGCGTCCGGTCGAGAAAAATCGGCTCTAGAACCTCTCTGGAACTGATTTGACGCTGGGAAACCGAGTGGAGCAGCGCGTCCGGTCAAGGCTCGGCCTTGACGCGCGTGAGGGAGGACTGACGCGATCGGCGCGTCTGGTCCTTGTGACCACACGTCCGGTCACAACTTAACGCGCAAGGGTTTGATTTTGACTGTTGGAATCGAACGCACGAGGTTGAACGGGGATAACACATGGACGACGATCAGTGACTGGACGCTGGGCCGGTGCGTCCGGTCGCCCCGAGTTGGGCTGCTCGGTGAGCTCAATGGCTCTTTTTATGGGGGCTTCTATTTAAGGCCCATGGACGGCTCTAGCTCACTTTCTTGGCCATTTGCATTGACATAGCAACCTTGTGAGCTTAGCCAAAGCCCTCCCACTCATCTCCATCATTGATTCATCATCTTTGTGAGATTGGAAGAGAATCTAAGCGCATTGCTTGAGTGTTTGCATCTAGAGGCACTTGGTGATTGTGTTTCGCTGTGGGATTCGCTTGTTACTCTTGGTAGTTGCCGCTACCTAGATGACTTGAAGCAGCGAGGATCGTCGAGCGGAGGTTGGTGATTGTCTCCGGCTCCGATTATGGTGATTGTAAGGGGTTCTTGACCTTTCCTCGGCGGAGAGCTAAAAGATACTCTAGTGGATTGCTCGTGGCTTGTGTAATCCTCATCTTGTGTTGATTGTGTGGCACCCTATTGAGGGTTTGGCGTGTGGTGCCAATTAGCGCGTGAACCTCCAAGTGAGTGAATCACCACAACGAGGACTAGCTTACCGGCAAGCAAGTGAACCTCGGTAAAAAAAACATTGTGTCACTCATTTGATTCTGAGGTGATTGGTCTTCATTGGTATTCATTCTTGTGATTGATTGACTTCATTGGTGATTGACTCACTCTACACAAAGGTATAACACTCCGTTCTTCTCATGCGTTTACTTTGTTAGTGTAGCTTGGCCCTTTAGTGTAGCTAGTTTTGAGGGCAAGCAGGAGTCATGTCTAGTGGTAGTGAGGCTCTTTAGTTAGTCTTTGAAGCTTACTAACTTAGTGTAGTGGCATAGCAATTGTCTGCATAGTGATCATAGTCACTAGAATTGTGGTAGGTGGCTTGCTCTTTCAGTATTCTAGCACAACACTCACTTCGCCATTTAATTGTCTAACATATTTGCTAAGTGTTGTTGTAGAAATTTTCAATAGACTATTCAGCCCCCTCTAGCCACTGGGACCTTTCAACTTGCTTTACAACTAATGGTCAACTCCTCATATAACCTTTGATCTTCTGTTCTTTCGGTCTCTAGCACTTACGGACAACTCTTCTACTCGCAGATCGCAGCATACCAACAAACATACAAGCAACAAATACGGACAACTAAAAACAGTACATCACACAAGTTAAAACAATGTACTAAAAAGGAAGCTAATTGCTACAGTAGTGGGAGCGCATAACGACTGAAACGAGCTACAGTTGACAAGGACGCGACTATCGTGATTTACATTATTATTAAGGGAGCAAAAGACTACGGGGTGCGTTTATTTTAATGAGCAAAACCATGTGAAAGTTATTAGATTAGTCACTATGCATTTTAATCGAAAGACTAAGCTAAATCTAGTCATGTTTCAATTACAAATATTTCAATATCCTTTATATACTGATTATACTTTAACTTGCAGAAACAAAGTAACATGTGAGAGCATCTAATGGAACTGCATCTGACGTGTTGTTAAACTAAGCAAGTTATAAATTAAAAATATATTTGCATTGCTATTAATCAAGTTATCGGTGGTGCATAAAAGGACGAATGCTAATCTCTATGTTGTTTTTAATTTGGAAAACAATTGTGTGATAGCCGGCATCTGTATTATTATGCATGAATGACATACACATGACATCAGCATAAGGTTTAATCAATAGAATAATCTGACAAAGGGGCTAATCTGGCCGCTGACCTTCAGTTAACCATGGTGCACGTTTGCATGCTGCACGAGATAGCTTGCTGGAGTAGCAAGGACAGGTCGATCGACATGCAGTTGCAGCTGCTGAGATGACTTTGTGCTTGCAAACATGGTAGCAGCGAGAAACAACAGCATGTCCAACTTCATGGTTGGACGTGCAGCAACTGCAGATGGTGGCCGGTGATGGGGACGTGGTGACGCTCAACACGTGCAGATAGCCGGCATCTGTAGAGTCTGGACCACCGGCGGCGCTTCGACTTGCTCATCTCACGGTGAAGCATGAAACAGGATATCGTGAGAAAGCAGAGATAACATATAGGGAGAGAAGACAACATGCCAAGCTTGGAATTCCCACCACGGTTAAGAAGCAAGAGAGCCAATGGAAACGGCAATGGCTGGATGTGGAGAAGATCACAGCGGCAGGAGCGTTCATGGAGCGCCGAGACCCAGCTGCGAGCAGACGACGACGACGAGACATGGAGCAATTCAGAGTGTTGAATATGTTCCAAATTCAGTTGCACATTATATTGGCTGACTTCCGACGGAGCGATGGTTTGCTCTCGCCCAGATTTATCATATGCTATGAGTTTGGTTAGTAGATACATGTCTAATCCTGGTAAAGAACACTGGAGGGCAGTTTAGTGGATTTTCAGGTACCTCAGAGGCACAACAGATTCTTGTTTGAAGTTTGGCAGAACTGACAAGGGACTTATTGGTTATGTGGATTCAGATTATGCTGCTGATCTGGACAGGCGAAGGTCGCTCACTGGTTATGTGTTCACTGTTGGTAGTTGTGCTGTGAGTTGGAGGGCTATATTGCAGTCCGTTGTTGCTTTGTCAACTACTGAAGCAGAATACATGGCTGTTTCTAAAGCGTGCAAGGAATTAATTTGGCTGAAAGGATTGTACGCTGAGCTGTGTGGAGTTGATTTTTGCATTAATTTATACCGTGACAGTCAAAGTGCTATTTACCTTACTAAAGATCAGATGTTTCATGAGAGGACAAAACATATTGACATCAAGTACCATTTTGTTCGTGATGTGATCGAAGAAGGTAAGCTGAAGGTATGCAAGATTAGTACTCATGACAATCCTGCTGATATGATGACAAAGCCGGTTCCTATTGCTAAGTTTGAGCTTTGCTCAAGCTTAGTTGGTTTAATGAATTAGCCCAAGAGGCTATTTGGCGCCAGAAATATTTTTCATTGTTGTGTTCAGGATGGAGGTGTTAAGGAATTTGTCGCAAAGTGGAGTTTGTTGAATATGTTCCAAATTCAGTTGCACATTATATTGGTCGACTTCTGACGGAGCGAAGTGGAGGCCCGTTGAGTGGTATTGTTTTATTTTTATAGCTTCTGGAGAGAAGGTTGTTATAAAACATACGGACTCTATCCTAGAAGGAAAGGAGAAGGAGGTATCCTAATCCTAGTCCGTTTGTACGTGGGCTCTTACCAAACTCTTAAGTCTTGGCAGCACTATATATACATAGGAGCTCTATGTTGTAATCACTGATATTCAGAGGAATAATAAAGAATAGAACTTTGTTTCAAATGACCTTGTACAGTATAGAAAGCTTGTGACATGTAAGATTCTGCAAAAATACTTCACTTGACTAATAAAAATTCACACTTGACCATCATGTGAATACCAGAATGTTGCGCATACTTTGACGCTTCGGTATTTGAGCCAGAGCTCCTTCTTCCAAACGTCGTTTCTATGGCCATACTGTCCATGTAAATTTTCTGAAGTAATATAGAGAATTTTGCAAAAATACTTGGTCCAACGAATTAAAATGACCATATAATCATGTGAAAATTCGAATGGTGCGCACACTTTGATGTTTTGGTATTTTCCCATATCTTTGTCCACCAGACTTTAGTCTTAGTGGTCTTTTACTTGTTCGAAAGCATGTGAAAATATTTACAACTTTGACCTAACATCATACAGTTTTTATTACCCTAAATCCAAATTCATAAGACAAGTCCTATTTATTCTTGTTTTTATCATGGCTTTAATATCTTTGTGTGATATAAGAAAAGTCATGAAACGCATCTTAGCATACATGTTAGTCTGAGTGATTTGGTTACCATTTCAATCACCAAAACCATTAAGAGTTGTGGCTAGGTCCATGTATCTATAGTCATTGACAGGGATGGTGACTTAATATGGCTGCCCTATATATAGTAACATTTACATAGGTCAGGTGGGCATTGTCTTTATGCTCTGCTTATGATGATTTTCACAAGCGGTGACTTGGCCGGTCTTCCACTGTAATTAAAAATGGTCTATGTCCATTAATCCTTTTTACAGTAGCATGGTATTATCCGATATTAAATTAGTTACAATCGGAGAAGTATATAAACGTTAGAAAACAATGAGGAACTTGCAACATGAATAAAACAAAACATAATTTGTTGGCCTTGACTAGCCCTTAGCCAAGATAAAACTATAGTCAAATTATACTAAAACAAACATAATTCATAATTCCGAAAGATGACATCCTTATACGGAATATTCTAGGTGCTCTTTTTTGTTGGTTCAATTTTTTTTGTTTGGATTGTTTAGAATCCTAGTCGCTTCTCAGAACACACCCCTTGACAATGCAACATAGTGACGGCCATATGAGAAGACCGGTTCATGAAGTTAAATTATGTATTAATTGGTTTGTAATAATAGTTTCATGTCATGGTTTGGTCCATTGAGCAATTTGCGTTGAAAATGATCACGTGTAAATTCAACTTTCATTGCATTTCTGACCTTCTACACAAGGTAAACATGCTTTATTGATTCTCACATACATATATGTATTAGAAGTTTAGAAAACCAAAGTACATAGCCATCTAGATGAAGGTCCACAAATACTATTTTACCATACAAAATAAACAATACTGTAAAGTGTGTGCATATATAGCTCCACAACAACATGTGGGAGGAGAACATTGTATACTTTATTTCGTGGTAGCCTACCACAATATAAGCATAGAAAATGAATTTTTGGCATGCTGGTTCTGTACTCTCGGTCTCTCTGAAAAGTTTATTTTAGAGGTCAATATAATCTCTATGTGTCAGAAGAGCACATGTGTCCATTACTCAGACTTGTTCGCCGGTGTTGTAAACTGCGCCGGCCTTAAAGTCGGCAGGGATGACGTCATCGACAACACGGTAGCCACCAGCCTTCGCAGCGAAGCGGAAGGAGATAGGTCCCTTGATCGGCTCCTTGCTGTCGTGGGTAAAGGTGTTGGCTGGCGACTCCTTGAGGTCGTCCGAAAAATCCGTGGCGCCCTTCGGCTTGACCGACACCTCAGAGATGGCGACGTTGGTCATGAGGGATAGTTTGGTGGAGCTGGAGTCCTTACCAATCGTGAGGGTGAGCTCGGTGCCACACGAGCCGATGGCAAACAGTGCCGCCAACGCCACCGCTGCAAGGAGGAAGGAGGACGACGAGGAGGCCATTGGTGAGCTAGCAAGTAAGTTGGCAGCACCTTGTTTATTTCTTGATCGATGGAGAGGGATGGATGGATGGATGTGTGTGGCGATTGATGTCGTAGCTCGCCTCCGCGTATTTATGGCCGGCGAAGGCAAGCAAACTAGGCATGGACGTACGGTGGGCCCATAGATCGCTAGCTAGCTTGTTTATCAGCGGACACTTTCAATTGCCAGAAATAGCTCTGGGCTAGGTATTCCCGGTTGTCTTGCTGTCGGTCAAAAGAAGTGCAGGACAACGTTTTTATAGTACTGTTTTTGAGTAAAATACGGTACAAGTCACTATACCCCATGACACACTTAAACAAATTTAGTACTCCTTATATCCCAAAATATACAACGCACACCCATTTTAAAATTCAAATATGTTAACTTAATTTTTTGACCAACACTAATGTAGATATCTACTCTATCTATCTATCTATCTATCTATTATTATTATTATTATTATTATTATTATTATTATTATTATTATTATTATTATTATTATTATTATTATTATTATTATTATTATTATTATTATTATTATTATTATTATTATTATTATAAAAGAGCGAAAGAATAACACACACCCAACTAGGTCCCACCCACCTGAGTTGCAACGGGAGAAAAGAAAATAAATATTTATTAGAACCATCCCATCCTTCCTTGACTCGGAGTTGGAGTGTTCGCGTCGTCCTATCTGATTTCGATAGGAAGACCAAATCCATGTGTCCGCGTCCCATACGAATTCCTCGTAGATCACGCGTCTCATTGCAGCAAAAAGAATCATGGTTCCAATGCAACGCACGGGCATATATCTACCAAGAACAGGGTTGTAAACAAACACTACTGCAGGAACTTTAACCGTAGTGGGCACAATCCGTTTACCACAGTGGGCAAACGGCTCCGCCACGGTGCAGAGGTCACGGTAAATCATGACCTCACCGTGGCGGGCCTTGGCGCTCGCTACGGTAAATCGATTAACCGCAGCGGGCGCCCTAACCTGCCTGCCGTGGTTAATTTTTTTTAAAATAATATGCATCAGCAACATTCATTTGAATTTGAATTCAAATCAGTTTCAGATTTCATATATCAATCAAATTCCAGATTTCATATATATATATCAGGCATCAAAGACAACACATGACATAATCATACATCATACATTAACTTAGTTGTTCTTGTTGTCATCCATAAATATAACCGACAAATTCGTTAATCTCACAAACACATGTCTTGCTGAAGGTAACTAATGAAGACGACGACCGCTAGCTAGTTTCCCATTAGAAAGGACATGTCATAGGCGTAATCTTCGAGACGTAACATCCTCGGCCAATTCCTAAGTTTCTCGTACTTCAATTGGGCTCCTCCCCTAACGGGCTATTTGAGTCGAAGAAGGGTTCGCCTTGAAGCGCGCATTTGTCTAAGACAAACTTACAAATGTCCGCCCTTGTTTGCTTGAAGTTGTGTTGGTTGGTTTGTTCTTTAAGCCACCATTCTAGTCCTTTCTTGAGCTGCCGCCAGCTGCTGCTGTATGTCTTGCAAGCCCTTAGGTACTCGCAGGTGTAGAAGCCACATGTTTGTGAACCTAAAGGTTGTTTGGTGCACTGTACGGTACACAAGCATTAGAATACATATATGGTGTATGAAAAGCACAATTGAACCTTTAAAATACGTACCGGGAACTCGCGCCTGATTTTGATTCTATTCTTATTCTTTTGCTTACACTTGTCTGTCCTTCGATCATAGCATTGGGGATCCTTTAGGTACTCCTTATAAGTGCTACACGAAATGCACTGGTGTTAGCAACAATTTCAATATATACGTACGATAACCGTAAATGAGTGAATAGTTTGGGACACTTACACTTTCAAGCAAGCTTCAAAGGCCTTGTACCCTTCTTTGTTTGGTGTCCTCGATGAGTCAAATATGCAGGCCCTTCCATCCTGAGGATAGATGATAAATGCAACCTAGTGGCCCGTGAGGCCTGTGCTGCACAAACAAAATATAGATTACGATAAGAAGGGATGATCCTAGCCACTTATCTTTACATACATGCTTGTATTCGACTTACCCAAAGTGGTAGGCAGCTAGGATACAACTATTTGTTCCTTCCTTGATCTGCTTCATTGCGTGTAATATGTACATTGCCACGCCCATCTTTGATTCGCCGAGCTTTTTCCGGTACGCTTCTCTCTGTCACCGGGTCAAGTCCACCACCTCTAGATGGTTGTCCTCTAACTCATACCCCACAATGAGTCTCTGAGATATATGCATTGGTGAGAGATAGATAATACCCAGGTTGCATTCCTTACTTACATAGGCCATCAACCTTCAAGGACAGGTCATTAGTGTGGCATATCAGTAGTCATGACGAATGAAGTTCCTATACGAATGCAGAGGATGTACACGTGGAAGTGACAATTCACTTACAGAGAAAACAAGGTGACTTGGGCGATGTCAAGGTCGTCTTCCCGCAATAGTCTATACATGGCATGGAAGTCCACTAGGAGGACAACATCTGCGGTCAAGTGGAAGTACTCTGCCAAAACCTCGACAGTGAAACCATGGAGCCCGGCTTTTGACGCTTCCATGTACCACAGATGGAACCTCCTCACCTCCCAACTTTCCTCATGGACGAGCTAGGCCATAGATAGCATGAACTTCCCATTCACAAAGTAGCCGGGTGAAAGGTCTTGATGGCTAGAGGGAGGGTGAATAGCCTTTTAAAAATTTCTACAAAGACAAGCTAAACAAGTTTATCAATATAACAAATAGCGCGATGCGAGTTTTGCTTAGCCTACGGGGTGTTTGCAAGCCACCTATCCAATTCACAATTCTAGTAATTGCACTCAACCGCACAAGTCAAACCGAGAAGGAAACTACAACTACAACTAGCAAGCTACACAAGAGAGCTACTCTAGCAAAGCTAACTAGCTAGCAAAGATAACTAAGAAGATAATGCGGAGTTGAGTTAGGAGAGTTTCACCGAGGGGCGAAGTATTGAGCCAACTAATATGATCAACAATGAATACCAAGACAACCGAACACCGGGATCAATCAATCACAATATGAAAGTGATAACACGAAGATTTATCCCGAGGTTCACGTGCTTGCCGGCACGCTAGTCCCTGTTGTGTCCCTCTTCACCACGTGGTTCGGTGGCTAATCGGTCACACATCGAGCCTCTCAAAAGGCACCACAAGAACCTACCAAATGGCAAAAGGTTGCAAATGACACGAGTAATTTACTAACGTTGCCTTTAGCGCTTCGCCGAGGTAGGCACAAACCCCTCACAATCACCGGAGGTGGCTAAGAACAATCACCAACTCTTGCCAATGCCTCCAAGCTGCTCCAAGCCATCTAGGTGGCGGCAACCACCAAGAGAAACAAGAATCCCGTAGCAAATCAACCACCAAGTGCCAACTAGATGCAATCTCACAATGCAAATGCACTTGGATCACTCAATCTCACTTCGAATATACAAAGAAGCAAGAGAGATGAGTGGGAGGGGAGTTGCTTAGCTCAAAGTGCTCACAAGTATGTCAAATGTTCGAGAGAGAGAGAGAGAGCTTTGAGCCAGCCAATGAGTATTTATAGACGTACCCCTTCGAATATAGCCGTTAGAAACTTGAAACAGCCGAAGTTGCGCTGACCGGACGCGCTGGTCACACTGACCGGACGCGCCGGTCGCACAACGGCTAAGTTGCGAAGCACCGTCCGAACGCGCTAGGATCGACCGGACGCGCTGGTCCCGTAACTGACCGGACGCGCTGGTCAAGCCTGAGTGGTGCTTCAACGAAACAGCGACCGAACGCGCTGTAGAACTGACCAGACGCCACAGTGCTAGCGTCTGGTTGGAGTCCAGTAAACTCCCTCGACGACCGGACATGTCCGGTCGACAGTGACCGGACACGATGCGCGTCCGATCATCAAACTAAAACACGCGCAGACGCTGAACGCTGACCGGACGTGTCCGGTCAAACAAAGACCGCGTCCGGTCCAGCGTCCGGTCACCTCTGTGACCTCCGTTGGCCTCCGTTTCTTTTCTGACTTCCGGCGTAATGGAAAATAGTCGTTTCAACTCCTCAAAAATGCCTGAATGTGTTAACACCACTAAGTGATCTCGTCATGTGTGAGTGTGTTAGCATTTTCACAATCGTTTTTCAAGGTGATATTAGTTCTATCCAAATGCATATGATTATGAAATGCACACCTAGAGGCACTTAGGAATTCAATCGCCGCGTCATTCCCCTCTTTATAGTATGGCTATCTATCCTATAATGTAACCACACCCACTAGGTATCTTGGTTACTAAAACACAACCCTTAAGCATATACCTTTGCCTTGATCACGTAGGGTTGCGTCTAAATCCAAGTGTGGCCATCATGATCACCATGTCTATCTTGCCACAAACCTTGGAATGTACTAATCCTCATATGCTACATACAACTTAGGCATAGGATTAGTACTTAGGCATTGTCACTAATTACCAACACCAAACATAGGACTTTCAATCTCCCCCTTGTTGGTAATTGGTGACAAACCTTTCACAAAGATATTATGATAAAATTTTGATTGAACCCATGTCACATTGTCCAAGTATATTACCATGTGTAAGAATTATGGACATGTGATCATAAATTCAAATTGATAGCAATGGCTCCCCCTACATGTATGCTATATGTTTGGATTTTGGAAGCATACATGTTAGATAGGAAAGATTAGGAGCATTGACTACCAATAGGTGCTAAGTGTTAAGATTATAGACCTTTGAAGCGTGATACCATCGGAGTAGCGATAAACACCATCTTAGCACCTTGTGTAGTTAGATACCACTTGGAAAAGCACAAACATAACTAGAAACCTCGTGAGATCAACATTATAAGCAAGGCTCTAGTACCACTTTGAAAAACATGAAGCAAGAAAAATCTAACTACTTCCTGTTCATGCTAGTACCTCAATATACCATTCAAACTATACTAGCAAGTCACCACACAAGCAATGTATTGGAGAAAAAGAAATGCATAACTATGCATCATACATATGAAATGCACATAGAAATGCGACAATCATGCTTAAGAGCTTGCTCCCCCTACTTGTGTGCTCAAAATTTTAGTCGATCCCCTTCTTTTATCAATTCTCCCCTTTAGGTTTTCTCACCCTTTAGAATCTATCTTTGTGAACAACATTTTTCTCCCCCTTTGTGCTTCTCCTCCTTTGAGTTCTATCTTTGTGAACAACATTTTCTCCCCCTTTGGCACCAATGACCACAAGGGACCAATTTTAGATAGAATATCACGTCATGTTATGGGGTGAGGATCAAGTTTGTGATTCAACCTAGATTGCTTGCATAAATAAAGTGCTTCGGTTTGATCCAAGGGCAAGCTTCTTCACACCTCACTAGAAGGGTTATCATGCACCATGTTGAAGCAAATATTTAGACAAGTTTTCTAGATTAAACACTTAGGATCACAAAGCTACTTAAACAAGTTATATGCTACCACTAGATCATACAAGTCATGGAAACAATAGTGGCACCATATAAACTTCAAATTCATTTGATTTTCATGAATGAGCCTAGAACATGTAAATTATGACTAGATGCACTAAACAAGTCCTTAGCATAGAATGTATGACATGTCAACCAATTGTACCTTGGGGCTCAAAGGAGAGGCATGTCATATATGGGGTGCATCAACTCATGTTGGAGAAGTCAAGTATGTTCAACTCATTCTTTAGTTTGTGAAATCTCTTCTCATCAAGTGGTTTAGTGAATAGATCAGCTAATTGATCTTCGGTGCCCACACTCTCAATAGCAATGTCACCCTTTTATTGATGATCTCTAATGAAGTGATGACGGACATCAATATGCTTTGTTCTCTGATATTGAATCGGATTGTTGGTTAGCTTTACAGCACTTTCATTGTCACATAGCAATGGTACATTCTTGAAATTTATTCCAAAATCCTTCAATATTGCCTTTATCCATAAGATTTGTGCACAACAACTACCCACAACGATGTATTCGGCTTCGGCGGTAGATAGTGCAATACTATTTTGCTTCTTGGATGACCATGAGACAAGTGATCTTCCCAACAATTGACAAGTCCCGGAAGTGCTCTTTCTCTCCACTTTGTCACCGGCATAGTCGAAATCCGAATATCCAACTAGCTCAAAGCTTGCACCTTTGGGATACCATAATCCAACATCTTGTGTATGCTTTAAGTACCTCAATATTCTCTTTGTTGCTTTCAAATGACTTTCTCTTAGTGAGGCTTGAAATCTTGCACACATGCATACACTAAACATCACATCGGGCCTTGATGCCGTCACATAGAGTAGGCTACCAATCATTGATCTATATAGATTTTGATCCACCATGTTGCCATTCTTGTTATTGTCCAAGCTTCCACTAGTGCTCATTGGAGTAGTGATTCCTTTTGCATCTTCCATACCAAACTTTTTTAGCATATCCTTTATGTATTTGGTTTGGCTTACAAATGTTCCTTCCTTTATTTGTTTAATTTGAAGTCCAAGAAAGAAACTAAGTTCACCAATCATTGACATTTCAAATTCCTTTGCCATAATTTTCCCAAACTCATCACAATAATCTTGATTGGTTGAACCAAATATGATATCATCAATATATATTTGCAACACAAACAAGTCGTTCCCAATCTTCTTGGTAAAGAGAGTAGTATCCACTTTGCCCATGACAAATCCTTTGGATAGCAAGAAATCTCTTAATCTTTCATACCATGCTCTAGGTGCTTGCTTTAATCCATACAAAGCCTTCCTTAACTTGTATACATGGTTGGGTTTCTTGTCATCTTCAAAACCGGGAGATTGCTCCACATACACCTCCTCTTGGATGTACCCATTGAGAAATGCACTCTTCACATCCATTTGATATAGCTTGATATTATAAGCACAAGCATAGGAAAGTAAGATCCTAATTGCTTCCAATCTTGCAACCGGGGGATAAGTTTCACCAAAGTCAAGACTCTCTATTTGTGTGTAACCTTGAGCCACTAGTCTTGCTTTGTTCCTTACTACTATCCCATCTTGATCTTGCTTGTTGCGAAAGACCCATCTTGTTCCAATGACATTGTGATCCTTAGACCTCACAACTAGTTCTCATACTTCATTTCTCTTGAAGTTGTTGAGCTCTTCATGCATTGCATTTACCCAATATGGATCTCTCAATGGTTTATCAATGTCCTTGGGTTCTTCTATTGACACAAAAGAAGAGTGAGCACAAAAAGATGCCAATCTTGATCTAGTTTGAACTCCCCTTTGTATGTCACCAATGATGGAATCCAATGGATGGTCTCTTGCAATGTTAGTTGGTTGAAGCACTTAGACTTGATTGCTTGGATGTTGATGTTGATCATGAGTTAGAGATGATGAACTAGCCACTTGTTAATCTTGTTGCACTTGAGATGATGTACTAGCTTGATTTTGCATTTGAGAACCACTAGCTTGTGTAATTGGACTTTGGAGCACTTGATCTTTGTTGTCATCCACATCAATCACTTGCTTTGGCCTAATATCACCAATGTCTATTTCTTTCATAGCATTGGTCAATTGAGTTCCTCTCACATCATCCAAGTTATCTTCCTCATCTTGAGAACCATTTGTTTCATCAAACTCAACATCATGCACTTCTTCAAGTAAACCACTAGCCAAATTCCAAACTCTATAAGCTTTGCTAGTAGTTGAGTAACCAAGTAGAAAGCCTTCATCACATTTCTTCTCAAACTTGCTCAATCTAGTGCCCTTCTTCAAGATGTAGCATTTGCAACCAAATACCCGAAAGTATGCAATGTTGGGCTTTCTTCCATTCAAGATCTCATATGGTGTCTTCTCTAAAAACTTGTGGCAATAGAGGCGGTTGCTATAGAAGCATGCCGTGTTAATTGCTTTGGCCCAAAATGAATGACTCACATTATACTCATTCAACATTGATCTTGCCATATCAATTAAGGTTCTATTCTTCCTCTCAACTAAGCCATTTGATTGAGGTGTATACTTGGCCGAAAATTGATGTTTGATTCTAAGCTCATCACAAAGCTTGTCAACTCTTGTGTTTCTAAACTCACTTCCATTATCACTTCTCACTTTCTTGATTGTGGTCTCAAACTCATTTTGCACTCTCTTGATGAACTTCTTGAATATGTCAAATACATCACTCTTGTCCACAAGAAAGAATACCCATGTGTATCTAGTGAAATCATCCACAATCACAAAGCCATACTTGTTGCCACCAATGCTTGTATATGTAGTTGGCCTAAATGGATCCATGTGCAACAACTCAAATGCCTTGGAAGTACTCATAATTATCTTTAATGGATGAGTGTTGCCCACTTGCTTTCCGGCTTGACATGCACTACATAGCTTATCCTTCTCAAATGTGACATCCTTCAAGCCTCTAACTAAGTCATGCTTCACTAACTTGTTCAATTGCTTCATGCCAACATGACCAAGTCTTCTATGCCACAACCAACCCATACTTGATTTGGTGAGCAAGCATGTTGAAAGTTGAGTCTCACTAGCATTGAAATCAACCAAGTAAAGATTCTCATATCTAAAACCTTTGAAGATCAAGTTAGAGCCATCAACACTAACTATCTCCACATCATCAACACCAAATATGCACTTGAAACCAAGATCACACAATTGAGCAACCGAGAGAAGATTGAAGTTCAACTTTTCAACTAAGAGCACATTGGAAATGCTATGATCATTTAAGATTGCAATCCTTCCAAGAGCCTTTACATCACCCTTGCTATTGTCACCAAATGTGATACTATCAATGCCACTATCATTTGATTTGAGAGAGTTAAACATTCTTGAATCACCGGTCATATGTTGAGAGCACCCACTATCAAGCACCCAATGCCTTCCTCTGGTTTTGTAATTGACCTACAAAACAAATTAATTTTTCTTAGATACCCATACATGCTTGGGTCCTTAGAGGTTAGTCACTAAGCTCTTTGGTACCCAAATGGCCTTCTTCTTTGGACCCACAATTGGTGTACCAACAAACTTAGCATGCACACCTTTCTCACCCTTGGTAAGCGCATAATAAGAATCAAAAGGAATGTAAGGTACATTAGCATTTTTCTTGTTCTTGTTCATTTTATTGCAATTAATCTCTAGATGCCCAACTTGCTTGCATGTATTGCAATAACGACCATTGCTCTTCACAAAGCGAGGCTTTGGAGTAGCAAAGGCCGCCTTGCCCTTCTTGGGAGTATAGCCTAAACCTTCTTTGTTAAGAGAGAATCTTTGGCTACCCAAGCATTTTAGCAAGCGGGCATCCCCACCATAGGCATTGCCTAATGCGCGGGTGAGATCATCCACCTCTCTCTTGAGAGTCTCATTCTCAACCACAAGTGATGAATCACTAGTAGTAGAGATAGAGTTGGTTGTGGTGGATGATGATGAGCTACATGAAGCATTATTAGGACCAACAAATAAAAAATCATCAATAATATCACATGTTAGTCCAATATCACAAGTGACAATCACTTGCTCCTCCTTAGCTTCCTTCATGAACTTCTCCAACTTGAGGTCCTTTTCCTTGATGAGCTCAAGTAGAGTGGAGTGGGCTTCCTTAAGCCTAGTGTGAGCAACTTCAAGGTCCTCGTGGTCTTCCTTTAGACACTCACGAGAGGCCTCTAGCTCATCAAAGGATTTCCTAAGAACTTTGAGCTCTTGTTCAATTCCTTTGCACTCCTTACTCTTTTTTAGAGCTACAAGCTCCTCCATCAAGGCATAATTTTCATTACTCTTGGTAATGAGCTCTTGCTCCAAGATCTTGCACTTCTTGGTTGTCCTCTTGTAGCCCTTGCTCATTTGATCTATTATGCCTAATAGATCATCCTTAGAGTAGTCCTCATCCTCCTCATCATCACTTCTACAACCATCACTAGCACAAGAATCATCATCACTATCATCATATTTTACCTTGGTAGGCTTGGCCATAAGGCATGTCAATGTAGTGTCGAAGATGGATGGCTTGTTGGAGAGGGCGATGCTTGCAATGGCTCGCCGAGTGGTCCTCTCATCATCACTAGAGCTATCATCATCACTTTCGGAGTTATCACTATCCCAAGTAACCACATAGCCACCACCCTTCTTCTTGTTGATAGTGAAGCTCTTATTCACTTTCTTCTCCTTCTTGTCCTTCTTATTCTTCTTCAACTTCAACTCCCCATCATGATATCTTTTGTCTTCATAGGGGCACTTTGCCACTACATGATCGGGGCTATTGCAATTGAAGCAAAGCACCTCATTTGCCTTCATGAAGTCCATTCTCTTTCTTGCACCATATCCTTTCTTCTTCATGAACCTCCCCATCTTATGCACTAGGAGGGCCATGGTCTCATCATCGAATGGATCATCATCATCACTCTCCACCTTGCTCTTGCCCTTAGAAGATGAAGCCTTGAATGCAATGGGCTTCTCTTGCTTGACCTTGGTCTCCTTCTTCTCTTCTACCTCATCTTCATCATCATTGTATTAGGCATCGGTCATGATATCTCCAAGCACATCGGTTGGTTTGACTTTGTCCAATCCCTCTCTAAAGATCATTCTTCTCAAGGTAGCAAACTTCTTGGGTAAACACATCAAGAACTTGTGTGAGAAGTCCTTGTCCTCAACCTTCTCCCCAAGCCCCTTGAGATCATTGACAATGACTTGGAGCCTATAGAACATCTCCAGGATGGATTCATCATCCTTCATCTTGAAAGTGGAGAACTTGTCCTTGAGCATATATAGTTTGGCACTTTTTACCGTTGAAGTGCCTTCATATGTTTCTTCAAGCCTTATCCAAAGCTCATTTGTCTTTTCAAGATCTTTGATTTGCTCAAATACTTTGTCATCAATGGCACGGTAGATTGTGTCAAGTGCTGCCGTGTTGCATTGTTTGTTGATGCGGTCATTTGGAGTGAGATTTTCCTCATCAAGAATGATGTATCCTTCTTTGGTCACATCCCAAACCTTCTCATGTATATTGCCTAGATATTGCTTCATCTTCCGTTTCCAATGATCAAAGGAAGAGACACCATCAAAGAATGGAGGCTTGCCATTAACATGATTGAACATAACTTGAGCCATCTTACACCGAGGTTGTTAAGCCTTACAAATGGTGACCACGGCTCCGATACCACTTGAAAGGTCTTGATGGCTAGAGGGGGGGTGAATAACCTTTTAAAAATTTCTACAAAGACAAGCTAAACAAGTTTATCAATATAACAAATAGCGCGATGCAAGTTTTGCTTAGCCTACAGGGTGTTTGCAAGCCACCTATCCAATTCACAATTCTAGTAATTGCACTCAACCACACAAGTCAAACCGAGAAGGAAACTACAACTACAACTAGCAAGCTACACAAGAGAGCTATCTAGCAAAGCTAACTAGCTAGCAAAGATAACTAAGAAGATAATGCGGAGTTGAGTTAGGAGAGTTTCACCGAGGGGCAAAGTATTGAGCCAACCAATATGATCAACAATGAATTCCAAGACAACCGAACACTGGGATCAATCAATCACAATATGAAAGTGATAACACGAAGATTTATCCCGAGGTTCACGTGCTTGCTGGCACGCTAGTCCCCGTTGTGTCCCTCTTCACCATGTGGTTCGGTGGCTAATCGGTCACACACCGAGCCTCTCAAAAGGCACCACAAGAACCTACCAAATGGCAAAAGGTTGCAAATGACACGAGCAATTTACTAACGTTGCCTTTGGCGCTTCGCCGAGGTAGGCACAAACCCCTCACAATCACCGAAGGTGGCCAAGAACAATCACCAACTCTTGCCAACGCCTCCAAGCTGCTCCAAGCCGTCTAGGTGGCGGCAACCACCAAGAGAAACAAGAATCCCGCAACAAATCAACCACCAAGTGCCAACTAGATGCAATCTCACAATGCAAATGCACTTGGATCACTCAATCTCACTTCGAATATGCAAAGAAGCAAGAGAGATGAGTGGGAGGGGAGTTGCTTAGCTCAAAGTGCTCACAAGTATGTCAAATGTTCGAGAGAGAGAGAGCTTTGAGCCGGCCAACGAGTATTTATAGACGTACCCCTTCGAATATAGCCATTAGAAACTTGAAACAGCTGAAGTCGCGCTGACCGGACGCGCTGGTCACACTGACCGGACGCGCCGGTCGCACAACGGCTAAGTTGCGAAGCACCGACCGGACGCGCTGGGATCGACCAGACGCGCTGGTCCCGTAACTGACCAAACGCGCTGGTCAAGCCTGAGTAGCGCTTCAATGAAACAGTGATCGGACGCGCTATAGAACTGACCGGATGCCACAGTGCTAGCGTCCGATTGGAGTCCAGTAAGCTCCCTCGACGACCGGATGCGTCCGGTCGACAGTGACCAGACGCGCTGTGCGTCCGATCATCAAACTGAAACACGCACAGACGCTGAACGCTGACCGGACGCATCCGGTCAAACAGAGACCGCGTCCGGTCCAGCGTCTGGTCACCTCTGTGACCTCCGTTCGTCTCTGTTTCTTTTCTGACTTCTAGCGTAATGGAAAATAGTCGTTTCAACTCCTAAAAAACACCTGAATCCTGCCTCGCAAGCTCGGCGAGAGGGAGAGAGGACCTCAAACCCTCTCTACCGCTCAAACTCCACCACCTTCGTAAACGTGCTAACACCACCAAGTGATCTCGTCATGTGTGAGTGTGTTAGCATTTTCACAATCATTTTTCGAGGCGATATTAGTTCTATCCAAATGCATATGATTATGAAATGCACACCTAGAGGCACTTAGGAATTCAATCGCCACATCATTCCCCTCTTTATAGTACGACTATCTATCCTATAATGTAACCACACCCACTAGGTGTCTTGGTTACTAAAACACAACCCTTAAGCATATACCTTTGCCTTGATCACGTAGGGTTGCGTCCAAATCCAAGTGTGGCCATCATGATCACCATGTCCATCTTGCCACCAACCTTGGAATGTACTAATCCTCATATGCTACATACAACTTAGGCATAGGATTAGTACTTAGGCATTGTCACTAATTACCAATACCAAACATAGGACTTTCACCGGGGCATTCATCCGAGACGGGCCATGTACTAACTGGTGTTTTCGGCCTAGAAAAACATGGATAGAAATGTTGGTGTGTTGAAACAAGCAACTAATAACATATTATATAGTTGAGTGTACGAGGTGTGAAAACAAGTACCATACCTTTCGAATGCAATCGAGTATGGGAGCTCGGGTACGACCTCGGCTCTGTCACCTGAAGGCTTCTTCGGTGGGGGAGGACAGTGGCTTGTGCTCGTGCCTGGTTGGCTTGTTGCAACAGGCGGTGTCTTCATCCCTGGTGCCGCCTTCGTGCCCCTCGGTCCTTCGCTCGTGCTCGTAGGTGGACTCCTAGGAGGTGGACCACTTGGGCTCAGCTGGCTTGCAGCCGTCGTGTTGTCCCCTGGTGATGGAGGTGGACAAGTTGTGGTCGGCTGGCTTGCAGCCGTCGTGTTGTCCCCGGGTGCTGCCTCTGAACTTCCCAATGCATTGGTTGGGCCTTGAGGCGGACTTTTTGGAGAAGGAGGGTGAGGGCTTATGCATCGAGGTGAGTTCCTGTCCTTGTCAACCCCGCCATCGCCTTCACCATTGTTGCCACTATCATCCGGGGGACAAGATCCGATAGCTGAGGGCTGTGATGCCGACGTCGCTGTCGGCGTCGATGTCGGCATCGACGTTGGTGGAATAATCTCAATGTCATCCTTATTCCACAGGACTTCATGACTTATCGCATGTCCAAGAAACCTGACATGTTGTAAAGTGGGATGGTCCATTTCATATTCTTCATGTTCGGGCACATTCCAGATAACGGTCACGACGACATAGTTCTCAGGGATCTGCTCGAGGCTGAAATCTTGGACTTCGTGGGGCAGATGTAAAATTGCCTCACCCACAATCAACTTCTTGAACCTGCTGAATGGGACCAAGAGGTGGACGTGCAAGCCTTCCTTGATGTCATCGATCGAGTGCCTTGGGCGATCCTCGATCATCGGCACCA
Source organism: Saccharum hybrid cultivar R570 (assembly GCA_038087645.1). Classification (NCBI taxonomy): domain Eukaryota; kingdom Viridiplantae; phylum Streptophyta; class Magnoliopsida; order Poales; family Poaceae; genus Saccharum; species Saccharum hybrid cultivar. Next base: position 4,225,536 of record JAQSUU010000100.1, read on the forward strand.
TTTGCTTATGTTGCACTTGAGGCACGGGCAAGCCAACCTGGCAAAACATCTCTGACCTCATCGCCACCATCTTGGGGTCGTTGCTCGTGAATGCCTCCTTTATCGAGCTCTTGATCATTTCTGAGATGCCTTGGTCGTAGCCTTTTTGCCAGATGCCCTCCTTGTACCTCTGTCTCGACTTATACGTGGCAACGTCAGATTGCCACGACTCCACCGACTTCTAGCTCATCTTCGAGCACATGCCACAGACGTGGCCACAATGCTCGGGGTTTCCCAGCACCTCGGTCAGCAAGTCATGGCCCCTGCGAACCTCAAAGCTCCCGCTGTCCTTGGAAGCAGTGGCCTCGATGAGAGCCTTCTCTACCGCCTCAAAATTGGGCTCGTTGAACTTGGTCGCGCCATCCTTGAGCTTCTTCGGCTTGCAGGCATAAATGTAGTCCTGTCCCCTCACATCAAGGCTGGCGTATGGATCGGGAAGCCCGGCCGCTTCTCTAGCCCTTTCTTCCGCCCACCACTAGGGCCTCTTACCAGCAAACCCAGTCATGCCCAAGTGGTGGGGGTGCTGGTTCTTCTTCGTGAGGGCATTGAACTTGGCGCTCTTTGCCTTCACTTCGGGGGTCGATCTCATTTGCTTGAAAGCTTCCCAGTGATGTTCCTTTACCATATTGTATTTGACATAGGGTGACTTCCCTTTGTTCAGGTAGTTCCTGGTCAGCATGGACTTGAAGTTGCGAAGTGCTGTGGAGGCCACGTGCATGACCCATTCCCTGCACTTCACCATATTGGCATCCTTAGGATAATGGAAGCGCCTCATCATCTCACCCCAGATATGTTTCTTGTAGTCCTTCAGGACAGAGTGTCAGTCCTCCCAAGTGATCTCCACCTTGTCCTTGACTATATAGGCGCACTCGTTGCTGAACTTGGCAAGGACCTCGGGTGGCGTCAATGGGTTTCCCTCTAGCCCCACAGAGAGGATCACGTGCACGTCTTTCGTCGTCTCCACCTTGTGCCTCCCATGTTCCCCCCTTCTCAGCTTTGTCTTTTGACCCCTAGACTTGTTTGAAGGGGTTGACATGGAGGGAGAGGGGGCTTCTTCGTCCCTCTCTTGTTCTTCTTTGAATTCCAAGGTCTGAGGCACCACCGGTAGGGTTGTAGTCCTCGCACTATGTGCTTCCTCCCTCGGTTCATAGTTTGGATCATCTTCCTCCTTAGTACGAGGTTTCTTTTTTGGCTGTAGGGTCACAGACACCTCGCTCTCGAGGCTGGTGGACGAGCTACTAGGGGTAGGGTCGCGCCATTGTTTTAACAGTTCCTCCGCCATTGGAAAGCTACGAACAATAGACATTTCAGTTGTATAGACACAATTATAGAAGATGGGTAATAAGCTACCAAATACAAAGAAAAATCCATGTACATAGTTCTCATCACGCACTTCTAAACTGGTTGCTTCTAAAGTTTTTAGTGAATTATCCAAGTGCCAACTCAAAACTAGAGATATATGATGACTGGTACTGGTTGTGTAGCAGATAACATTCTACCACCCCAAGCATCCACCAGAACAAACAAGCACAGAACAACATAGAGCACACACAGCAGAAAGGATTTTAACACCTCTAGTATCCATCAAAACAAACAATCACTTAACAATGAACACGACCTTACAAGTAGATTCACTGATTCTGATGCACCTAGTTGACCCCTGTGAGCCATTTCGTCCAAATATAATGGTCTTAGACAATTCTAAGTTCGATTGATCACATCAAACGCCACATACAAGTATGTTTAGTCAAAATCAAAAGTGGAGATATTTGTAACTAACACAGGCAGCAATGGATATCAAAAATTGGCATCACAGAGTTCAAAATCCAGCATATCCTCAAGCAACATCATAAAATTGGCATCAACAGGCAAGAACAAGACATGGTGGGTGTTGATATTTGTTAACGCACATAGAAAAGGATCCGCAAGTGCACGGATATCGGTGAGCATTTCACTCGGGAGATATTTTTAGAGTATCGTATTTGTTTATTCGCAAGGAGAAAGTGTGTGATGACTAACTTAAATATATACTTAACCCCTGGGCCGCACTACAAGGTAGCGAAGATATAAGCGATTAGAGAAGATTACGACGATAGTCTGGTTCCAACCTATGGTAAGCTATGAAACTATTGGTCTATGGGGACATACCGATGGAAAAAATACACCACAGAGGATGCTTGAACAGGGCACTTAATCCTACCAATCCTTCTGATGGGATGTGGGGTACAAAGGAAGCAACGGGATTGTCATGTCCCGCGCTACTACCACGGATCCGGCCAGACAGGGGATATCTATGAGTATCTCTAGCCTAAGCACCACGCTTGTGCTACAGACGATTACCCTACCCTCTACCATGGAAGAGAATAAAGTAAACTCATAAACCATAGAACAATATTAACAACATACTTACTTAGTATTAGAAGTTGAATTACCGAAGAATCCTAGAACCAAGCCTCGGGTTAGGAGACTTGATCCCGTAGGTACAAGCCGGAGAGGAGACACCGACATGTCGAGCTTCCTCCAACTATCCCTCCACTCTAACTCTCTCAATCTAGAAGAAGAACTCTAATCTTACATGGAGACTACAAAGCTAATCTCTCTTATATGTGCCCTAAGAGAGAGATCCATTCAAGGGACCCCTCCCTGCTGATCCTCATAGGAAATAATGAATTAGGGTTTCAAGGGATTGCTCCTCCAGGGGCCAGGGGCCTTGCTTATATAGCCCTCTAGGAAGCACCATAGCCCTCGGATCAAACCGACCTTGATCAACGATTATTATTCATCCTCAAAGGCAGTGGAGGTAGGATCCGTGAGGTGGAGCCTGATTGGCCACTTGGGTGGGGTGCCCGCCCCCACCCTTGGGGCGCCCGCCCATCCTTCAGGCCTGTTTTGCCTCTGGTTTGTTTCTAGAGTCTTCTCGTATCTTCCAGATTACAAAAAAGTTATGCGTGGCCCTGTTGTCTCTATATAAACCTGACATGTGGGCCATCTTTGATTATTTTCAGTTGGCACCCTGCAGAAATAGACATTCACCAAAACTCATAGAATTATGTCAGTAAACCCCCTATATCTAAGTGGTAATTATTGTTTAGTCCTTTTTCATGCTATGTTGACGGTTAAAAATGATACTTATCTACTATCAATAGTGGGCAAAACCTGGTGACCAGAGGAGGTGCGTAGGGTTGTTCGGCGCGGAGGAGGAGAAGATGGCCAGCGCGGAGGAGGAGAAGATGACCGGTGCAGAGTGAACCGATGCGGGTGGCACACTGGCCGGAGCTAGGGTTCCGGCCCTAGCACGGCTCCCTCTGGAGCATTGTGACACATGTGTCGCATGAATGGAGACGGGGACGGGGAAGGCAGAGGAGGATGGGAGCAGGGATAGCGGTGCACGGCGGTGGCGATGGCGGCCACTGCTAGGGTTTTGGCCCCAGCAACGGCTCCCCCTAGAGCGATGAGGTGACGCAGGCAGAGAAGGCAAGGAGCAGGGATAGATACGGGGATGGCAGAGGAGGCAGGGAACGGGGACGGTGGTGCACGGCGACGGCGGCGGCGACATTCAAATTTGGCAACCCTTCAGGGTCAAAATGAACCACGCGAAGAACTTGGTCAGAGGGTGGGGGCTCTCGTGTTATATACACGCCGTTTACCGCAGCGGGCACATTACGTTGCCTGCTTCGGTGCCGTTTACCGCAGCGGGCAACCTAACGCACCCGCTGCAGTAAATGATTTACCGTAGCAGTGGGCACGTTAGGTTGCCCGCTGCGGTAAACATCTCCCTGTTTTAAGTCATTTGCCACACTGCAGGAGTGGAATTCAATAAGAAAAAGAGCAACCAATTGCAGTACAGAGTAGTTGTAGTAGAGTAGAGTAGTTGTAGTATAGTGAGTAGTACTAGTAGAGAGTAGTGCAAAGCGGTGAGAGCAGTACATCATATAGTTCCATGATACAAAATGAACAACACTAATAATAAGTTACAAAATAGAAAATGTCGCATGCATACATATGGTTCCATGATAAGTTACAACACTTGTCTTTAGTGGAGTCTGCTACATGTCATTTTGGTGCAGGCGCTTTCACGGACTGCTTCTCACCGTTGGGGCAGGCCCAGGGCTTCGTACCGGTCTTGTTGAATCGGTCCTCGACTGCTTTGATCTTCTTTGGATGATCGGTAAAAAGTTGGAGCCCTTCGTAGTTGTTGTATTGTTCAGGACTCTGGACCCCATCAGCTCTTGTGATCCGCTACTTTCTTGACATAACCACGTGCCTCTTTGTGTCTTCTCCATGGATATAGTAGGCCACTTGCGTGACATTGGTTGCTAGTACCCATGGATCATCTTTGTAGCCTATACTTTTGAGGTCCACGGTGGTTAGCCCATAACTGTCCACTGCAACCGCTTTCGGCTTGACCCACTGGCACCGGAAGACCGTTATGCGTATGTTTTGGGCATAGTCAAGTTCCCATATTTCTTTGACCTACCCATAGTATTGTGTCCTCTTGTTCATGGACTCATCGATGCCCTCGTATCGAACACCACCGTTCTATGCCGCGCTCTTCTTGTCCTTCGCTTTCGTGTGGAACCTGTACCCCGCTACGTCATACCCTTGTCACATGGTGATTTGGCTGGACGGGCCTAACGCAAGCTTCTTAACGGTCTCCGTATCTTCATCAGGACATCCTTCAAGGGGTATGTGTTCTCTTTGAGCCAATCTATGAAACTGCTCTTGCAATGGTTCTGGACCCATGCCTCTGTGCTTGTCCCATCATGAGCGGCGCGGATCTCTTCTAGGTGCTTTTCAATGTATTTCTCCATGCTAACCAACTGATGAAGGATGCTGTAATGAGCTTGTTCCACCTCTTTGTTTGGTATATCGGTGCATACTTTTTGGCCCGTGCACCCCTTCCTGGCGGTTCTGCCTTCGTGCTGATGGACAGGCAGCCCAATCGCCCTCCCATCTCTTATGTACCTCATACACCAGTTGACGGCCTCCTCGATCGTGTATGCCTCGATCATAGAGCCCTCCGGGTAAGCATGATTCTGGACGTATCTGCTGAGGGTGGACATGAACCGCTTGTACGTCCACATCTGGTGCAGGTACACGGGGCCTAGTTGCTCGATCTGATCAACCATGTGCATCATCAGGTGTGGCATAATATCAAAGTAAGAAGGTGAAAAGCACATCTCGAGCTGGCAAAGGGTCTCCGCAATGAACTCCTTCAAGGCAGGTAGGTTAGCCTTATTGATGACCTTCTAGGTGATGCAGTTAAAGAAGTATGACATCCTTGTGATCACCATCTTCACGTACACTAGACGAATAGCCCTGATCACAATTGGAAGGAACACCGTTAGCATGACATGGCAGTCGTGTGAATTGTAGCCGGTCATTGTGAGGTCTTTCATGGAGACCAGGCTCTTGATGTTGGAAGAGAAACTGGTCGGCACCTTGATACCCCTCATCAACTTGCAAATAGCCGTCCTCTCGTCATGGGTTAGGTTGTAGGCCGCACCCGGGATATCGACTTTACCGTTCTGAGGCGGTGTCAGATGAAGGTTCTGCCTGATGCCTTGGTTGACAAGATCCGTCCGTGACTTGAGACCATCCTTCGTCTTGCCCTTGATGTCCAGCAGGACACCGATCGTGCTTTCGAAGACATTCTTCTTGAGGTGCATGCAGTCGATGGTATGGGGTGTATTCAGTGTTTTCCAGTAAGATAGGTACTTGAAGAAAATCGACTTCTTGAAAGGAACGACGGGGACAACAGGCGGTGCATCCTCCATCTTGTCCCGCTTTCGCTTCCTTGTCTGCTGTGTCCCCTCTTCTGGTGGCTTCTTCTTCTTTTCGAACTCGACCTGATCCATGTCCTTGACCATCTCATATACCTTTGGCCCCCAACTAGTCGGCTTCGGTTGTTCACACTGCGGCTCCTCCTGATTGTCGAAGTATTCATTCATAACACTTCTTCTATACATGTGCTTTTTGACAAGGAACCATCTGTGCCTCGTGTACACCATCTTGTTGGATCCCTTAAGGTAAGTGTAGCAGGTCCCGTCAATGCACATTACACAACCGGTCTTCCCTTTGATCTGGCCCGACAGTGAGAAGAGACCTAGGTAATCGGTGATGGTGACAAAGATGATGGCTTTTAGGGTGAACTTCTCCTTGCAGGACGCATCCACCATTTGGACCCCAACATCAAATAGCATCTGCATTTCCTCCATGAATGGCTCTAGGAACACATCTATATCATTGCCGGGCTGCCTTGGTCCTGAGATAAGCATGGTCAGCATAAGGTACTTGCGCTTCTGACATAGATATGGCAGTAGGTTGTAGACGGTGAGGACGACCGGCCAGGTGCTGTGCGAGCTGCTAAGCTCACCAAAAGGGTTCATCCCATCGGTACTTAGCACGAACCTAACGTTTCTGGGCTCATTGCCAAACTCCAGGTAGGCATTATCGAAATCCTTCCACTATTGGCCATCGGATGGGTGCCACAGCATGCCATCACCCTTCTTGCGGTCAACCGATGCATGCTAGGACATGAGCTTGGCATCCTCTGAGTTCCTGAATAGTGCACGCAGGCGGTCGATCACAGGCAGGTACCACACTGACAGTGCCAGACTTTTCCTACGCGTGTAACCATCTTCTTCCTCGTCCTGCCGAGCCAAGATCTGCTTGGCCACACTGGTCTTGGCCACACTGGTCTTCTTGGCCCCCTTCTTCTTCTTTAGACCACCCCACAAGGCCTCATCTTCGTCTGCATCCACACGACAGCCAGCATTCCTCTTGTACCGATTAAAGCCACAGTGCGGACAACTCGTCAAATTCTCATACTCCTTGCCCTGATACAAGATGCAGTGGTTAGGGCAGGCATCGAACTTTCTAAGTTTCATCGCCACTGGCCAGATCAGCTTCTTTGCCCGATAGGTATTGGCGGGCACATTGTTAGGTGTTGGGTACGTGGTACCAAGGATACTCAACAGCTCGTTGAAGCTAGTGTCTGACCAACCTGCCGGGCCTTCAACATCAATAGCTAGAGGTTAAAACGGAGCACCATGCACTCCTTCGGACAACTGCCGCCATCCTTATAGAGAGGATCAACTACCACTTGCTTCATCTCTCTGAAATTCTCCAACCACTCTGGGCTGCCAAACACAACGTTGTCTTCGTCGATGTGGTTGACTAAATCCTCAACTAGCTGCACATCCTCGGGTTCCTTCACAGTAAACTCCTGACCATCCCCACCGCCATCGGCACCGTCTGACATGTTGTAAGGTCCTAGATGGCTAGAGGGGGGGTGAATAGCCTATAAAAAATTCTACAAGAACCACTAAGCAAACTTGTTAGAATAACAAACGGCGCAAAGCAAGTTTTGCTTAGCCTACGGTTGTGATGCAAGCCTCCTATCCACAAGTCTAGTAGATTATGATCTCTAGTTCACACAAGGGCTATGTCACTAATTTTACACTAGTGAGCAAGCTAACAACTACTAGCAAAGGCTACCACTAGAGCTACACAAGATAATCTAGTAAATGTAAAAGCAAGAGATAGGATTGTGAATCTTATACCGACGGTGGAGTGAAGATGTTGCCAATCACCAAGATGATATACAACCAATCAATATTGACAACAACACAATATGAAGACCAATCACCGGGAGACAAGAGACACAATATTTTTGTTCACCCGGTGTTCACTTGTGCACCGACAAGCTACGTCACCGGTTGTGTCAACCAACACTTAGATGGTTCCTCGGTGTGACCCTCAAGTCACTTGCCCCTCAAGGCACGCCCCGCAAGGCACCGCAAGACACCACTCTCAAGGGAGGTAACTCAATGACACATGCAATGTAATAGAGTTGCTTTTGGCGTCCCGCCGAGGAAAGCACAAGAACCTCTTACAATCAACCGGAGGTGGCCAAGAACAATCACCTTCTCTTGCCAACGCCTCCAACAATCTCCAAGCCAGCTAGGAGCGATACTCTCCAAGAGTAACAAGAAATCCACCGGCTAAACCACCCACAAGTGCCACTAGATGCCCTCAAGCTATGCAATGCACTTTGGGAACACTCAATCTCACTTTTGATTTGCAATCAAGAAAGAGAGATGAGTAGGAGGAGATGCTCTAGCTCAAAGGATGCACAAGTATGTTAGAAATCACGAGAGGCCTCCCCAAGGGCTGGCCAACAAGTATTTATAAGCATCCCATCCAAATAGAGCCGTTATACCCCTTCACTGGGTCTTTTTAGGATGACCGGACGCGCCAGTCATAACTGACCGGACGCGCTCAACCGCGTCCGATCCTCCAACGGTCACTGCGCCAACGGTCAAACCCTATGACCGGACACGCTTCTCAGAACGACCGGACACGCCGGTCCCGAGTGACCGGACATGCTCCAGTCAATGACCGGACGCGCCGATCGCACAACATCGCGCGCCCGTGAAGTAACGACCGGACGCGCCCCTCGCAACGACCGGACGCGACAGTGCCCGCGTCCGGTTAGAGTCCAGTAAGCTCCCTCAATGATCGGACGCGTCCGATCGTGTGTGACCGGACGCGCCGCACGTCCGATCATCCTTGCGAACTACAGATTCCTCTGGGTGACTGATCGGACGCTATGGTCCCGCGAGTGACCGGATGCGCCGGTTACAAACCCTAACACCCGCGTCTGCGCTGTACTGACCGGACACGTCCGGTCATACCATGACCGCGTCCGGTACAGCGTCCGGTCACCTCTGTGACCTCCGTTCGCCTCCGTTTCTTTTCCGACTGCCGACGTAGTGGAAAATAGGCATTTCAAGTTCCCAAAAACGTCTGAATCCCGCGCTCGCAAGCTCGGCGGGAGGGAGAGAGAGACTCAAACCTTCTCTACCGCTCAAACTTCATCGCCTTCGCAAATGTGCCAACACCAACAAGTGATCACCACCTTGTGCACGTGTGTTAGCATTTTCATAATCATTTTCGAAGGTTTTCCAGTTAGCTCACTAGGCCCTACATGCAATGCACTTCATGAATTCACCTAGTGGCACCCGTGCATCGAATAACCGATAAGACTTCCCCTCTTAATAGTTCGGCTATCGATCCTAAACCACTCACACCCTCTATGGTGTCTTGAGTGCAAAACAAAATGGCCCTATGGTTATACCTTTGCCTTGAGCCCATTTTGTTTCTCCAAAAGATATGATCCACTTCATATCATCACATGACCGCCACGATCCATCGACCTTGACTTCACTTGCTCTTCACCATTGTATCGTTCCGTCGGCGCCAAGTCTTGCTCAAGCTTCACCATCGCATGGTCCTTCGCTTCGAAGCCTTGACTTGCCCTTCACCCTCACAACCGGTCCATCGAGCTAAGCATCACCTTGGTCTTCATCATCTTGGTCACATGAGTCAATATCATGTCTCATATTCAATGACCACCTTTATCTAAATCATCCACTTAGATACAAAGGTTAGTCCTAGGTTTCATCAATTAGCCAAAACCAAACTAAGGACTTTTAATCTCCCCCTTTTTGGTAATTGATGACAACCCTCACAAAGATGATTTTGATAATAAAAGTTTTGAACTTGTCATACTTGTCCAATCATTTTGCTCATAAGTAAAGTTTGGACAATTATCATAAGCTCGGTTTTGGTAGCATTAGCTCTTCCTACATATGTGCATAGAGTTTGGATTGAAAGCTTTGCACATATGCATTGATAGAAGTGTTGAGAGAGTAATTCTACCAAAATGATGCTAAGGTGTAAGAAATGGACCTTTAAAGCGTGATACCAATCGGAGTTGCCTTTTACACCATCCTTAGCATCATGAAGTAACTAGACATCCATCACAACTCAAGAACCCCGTGAGATCAACATTATAGTAAAGGTTCTTGGACCACTTGTAAAGTTTAAGGCATGTCTAGATACCACAAGTAAACTATTCCTATGCATGCTAGTAGATCATTTCATCATTCAAGTTCTATACTAGCATTGCACCACACAAGCATGTATATTGAATTTAAATACATGTGCAATGAGCAAGTCATATGAGAATGCACAAACAAATGCAACAACTTTGTTTATGAGCTTGCTTCCCCTACTTGTGTGCATCAAAATTTTATTTACCCCTTTATCATGTTGAATCATCTTTTTCTCTCCCCCTTTGTCAACAACTTACCCAAAAATGGGATCAAATTGTGCAGAGAAAACAATGTTTGATGGAGTAGATTAGAATTTATCAAATTTGGTTCAACCTAGAACACTTGCCAAAGACATTTAATTCAATTTGAACCAAAGACAAGCTTCTTCATACCTCATAATAAGGGTTATCTTGCCAATGTTGAATTAAACACTTATAGCAAATCTTCTAGATTCAACACTAGGTTTACAAGCTCACAAACATGTCATATGCCACCACTAGATCAAAACAAGCATAGAGGCAATAGTGGTAACATATATCCATCAAATTCATTTGATTTATCATGAATGCTCATGTGTACCACTTATTATGTCTACATGCTCTAGCAAGTCCTTAGCATAGGATGAATGACATGTCAATCAACTTTACCTTGCAATGTCGAAGGAGAGGCGTGTCAATAAGTGGGTGGGGTGCATTCAACTCATGTTTGAGAAATCAAGAATGTTCAATTCATTCCTTAGCTTGCAAAACCTCTTTTCATCAAGTGGCTTGGTGAGAATATCGGCAAGTTGATCATCGGTGCCAACACTTTCAATGGCAATATCTCCCTTTTGTTGATGATCTCTAATGAAATGATGCCTTATGTCAATACGCTTTGTTCTTCCATGTTGAACTGGGTTTTGTATCATCTTGATTGTACTTTCATTATCACATAGCAATGGCACATTCTTGAAGTTGAGGCCATAATCCTTCAAAGTTGATTTCATCCATAGCAATTGTGCACAACAACTCCCTGCACTCACATATTCGGCTTTGGCGGTAGAGATTGCCACACTATTTTGTTTCTTTGAGGACCATGACACAAGTGATCTTCCAAGTAATTGACATGTGCCACTTGTGCTCTTTCTATTGATCTTGCAACCCCCATAGTCGGAGTCCGAATATCCAATCAATTCAAACTTTGACCTCTTGGGATACCATAGTCCAACATCTCTTGTTTGCTTCAAGTACCTCAATATTCTCTTTGCGGCCGTGAGATGACTCTCTCTAGGTGAGGCTTGATATCTAGCACACATACAAACACTAAACATGACATCCGGCCTTGATGCGGTGACATAGAGTAGACTTCCAATCAAAGACCGATATTCCTTTTGATTCACCATTTTGCCATCAAAATCGCTATCCAAATTTCCATTTGTACTCATTAGAGTTGAAATTGGCTTTGCATCTTGCATTCCAAATTTCTTCAACATATCCCTTATGTATTTCCCTTGACTCACAAATGTCCCATTCTTCAATTGCTTGACTTGGAGACCAAGGAAGTAGCTAAGTTCACCAATCATAGACATTTCAAACTCTTTGGCCATCATAGCACCAAATTCTTCACAATAAGCTTGATCGGTTGATCCAAAGATGATATCATCAACATATATTTGCACTATGAATAGATCATTCCCAATCTTCTTGGTGAATAGAGTTGTATCAACCTTGCCCATCTTGAATCCCTTAGAGAGAAGGAAATCCCTTAGCCTCTCATACCATGCTCTAGGTGCTTGCTTTAAGCCATATAAAGCCTTCTTCAACTTGTACACATGGTTGGGTTTCTTGTCATCTTCAAATCTAGGAGGTTGCTCAACAAAGACTAACTCATTGATGATCCCATTGAGAAATGCACTTTTGACATCCATTTGATATAATTTAATGTTGTGTGCACAAGCATAAGCCAATAGAATCCTTATTGCTTCCAATCTTGCCACGGGAGCATATGTCTCATCATAGTCAAGACCTTCTACTTGAGTATAGTCTTGAGCAACTAGTCTTGCTTTGTTTCTCACCACAATGCCATCTTGATCTTGCTTGTTTTTGAACACCCACTTGGTTCCAATCACTTATAGTCATTTGGCCTTTCTACCAATTCCCAAACATCATTTCTTGTGAAATTGTTTAGTTCTTCTTACATAGCCATGATCCAATCGGGATCCTTCAAAGCTTCTTCTATTTTCTTTGGTTCTAAGGTTGACACAAATGATGCATGCTCACAAAACATAGCCAATCTTGATCTTGTTTGCACACCACTTCTAATATCACCAATAACACTATCAATGGGGTGATCTCTTGCAACATGTTGTGGTTGGAGTACTTGCACTTAATTGCTTGAGCTTGGTTGATCACTTAATGTATCTTGATGAGATGAACTAGCACTATGATCTTGCACTTGAGAGTCACTAGCTAGCTTGAATGGAGAATTAAGCACTTGATCTTTATCATCATCTTGAATATCAATTACTTGCTTTGCTCTAATGTCCCCAATGTCCATGTTCTTCATTGCTTCCACCAATTGAGTTCCACCAACATCATCTAGATTCTCTTCTTCATCTTGTGACCCATTGGTTTCATCAAATTGCACATCATGGACTTCTTCTAGAATGCCACTTGAATTGTTCCAAACTCTATAAGCTTTGCTTGTAGTTGAATAACCAAGTAGGAACCCCTCATCACATCTCTTGTTAAACTTTCCCAATCTAGTGCCCTTCTTCAAGATATAACATTTGCAACCAAACACTCTAAAGTAAGAAATATTGGGCTTTCTTCCATGAAGTAGCTCATATGGGGTCTTTTTTAGCAATGGATGACAATATAGTCTATTGATATAGTAGCAAGCGGTATTGATTGCTTCATCCCAAAATGATTGACTCACATTGTACTCATGAAGCATTGATCTAGCCATATCAAGCAATGTTCTATTCTTTCTCTCAACTATGCCATTTGATTGTAGAGTATACTTGGCCGAGAATTGATGTCCAATGCCATAGTGATCACAAAGTTCTTCAATTCTTGTATTTTTGAACTCACTTCCATTGTCACTTCTCACTTTCTTGATTCTAATCTCAAACTCATTGTAAACTCTAGTGAGAAAGGTCTTGAAGGTGTCAAACACTTCACTTTTGTCACTAAGAAAGAATACCCATGTGAATCTTGTGAAGTCATCTACTATGACAAAGCCATACTTGTTGTCGCCTATGCTTGTGTATGTTGTTGGGCCAAATAGATCCATATGCATCAAATCAAATACTTTGCATGTGCTCATTGTACTCTTCTTTGGATGTGAGCTTCCAACTTGCTTCCTGGCTTGACATGCACTACAAAGCTTATTCTTCTCAAATTCAACATCTTTCAAACCATTGACAAGATTGTGAGTTGTAAGCTTCTTCAATTGTTTCATGCCAACATGACCAAACCTTCTATGCCAAAGCCAACCCATGCTTGATTTGGAGATTAAGCAAGTTGTCAAAGAAGTTTCTCTAGCATTGAAGTCAACTAGGTAGAGATTCTCATATCTAAAGCCCTTGAATACCACATTTGAACCATCCATACTAATGACTTCCACATCATCAACCCCAAAGATATATTTGTAACCAAGATCACATATTTGTGCCATAGATAGAAGATTGAAATCCAAGCTTTCAACTAGCAACACATTGGAGATACTCAAGTCATTTGATATTGCAATCTTGCCCAAGCCAATAACCTTGCCTTTCTTGTTATTGCCAAATGTGATAGAATCAACACCACTATTATTGTCATTGATTGAGTCAAACATTCTTGATGTACCGGTCATGTGTTGAGTGCACCCACTATCAATAATCCAATGCCTTCCTCCGGCTTTGTAATTGACCTACAAGCAAATCAATGAAGCTTAGGTACCTATTTTTGCTTGGGTCCTTGTAGGTTAGTAACTAAGCTCTTTGGTACCCAAATAGCCTTCTTCTTTGGGCCAACAATGGGTGTACCAATAAACTTAGCTTGCACACCCTTCACACCTTTGGTAAGCACATAGCAAGAATCAAAAGGTATAGCATTAACAAATTTCTTGCTTTGGTTCTTTTTATTACAATTATGCTCTAAGTGCGCAACTTGCTTGCATCTATTGCAAAATCGACCATTGCTCTTCACAAAGCTAGGCTTTGGAGTTGCAAAGGCCGACTTGCCTTTCTTGGGGGTGTAGCCTAATCCCTCTTTATTAAGAGAGAACCTTTGGCTACCCAAGCACTTAAGCAAGTGGGCCTCACCATCATAGGCCTTGCCTAGGGCGTGAGTGAGCTCATCCACCTCTCTCTTGAGAGTCTCATTCTCAACCATTAGTGAGGTATCACAAGTGAAACCATCACTAGTAGTGGAGGTAGAGTTGGTGGTGGTGGATGAAGAGCTACAAGAAGGGTTAGCATTTGTCATGATGATAGGTTTATAAAAAGATTCATCAATTATATCACATGTAACACCTATATCACATGATATAACAACCTCCTTCTTTGCTTGTTGCTCAAGTAGCAATGAGTGAGCTTTTTCAAGCTTGGAATGAGCTTTACCAAGATCCTCATGGTCTTCCACTAGACTCTCATGAGTGGTCTTAAGCTCACCTAGAACTTTCTTAAGTATTGCTACTTTCATTGAAAGCTTCTTACACTCCTTGTTCTTGGCAATAGCTATGTCTCTAGTTTGTTGCGTCAAGTCATATAGTTGTTGTTTAGTTGGTTCATCATCATCATTTTCTTTATCATTATTATTATCATTATCACTATCATGAACATATTCCATTTCACTTTCATCATCGCTCTCATCATATAATACCTTAGCTTCTTTGGCCATGAAGCACGAAGAGGATGAATCAAATAGTGAAGGCTTCTTATTGATAGCAATGGAAGCAAAAGCCTTGTTGGATGATTATTCTTCTTCATCATCATCATCATCACTTTCCCAAGTGACCACATAGGCTCCGTTCTTGCCCTTCTTGAAAGTCATCTTGGCTTCACTCTTTTTCTTCTCAAACTTGCCCCTCTTGTTGTTCTTCTTCTTGTCATAGGGATATTCGGCTTGAAGATGTTCGGTGCTATCACAATTGAAGCACTTCCTTTGTTGCTCGTTGCTCTTGAAGTTGTCATTTCTCTTTTTGAAGCCTCTTCTCTTAATGAACATGTGACCCATTTTCTTGACTACAAAAGCAAATGCCTCATCATCAATTTCATAATCTTCATCTTCACTATTGTCTTCTTCTTCAATGATGGTAGCTTTGCCCTTGGAGGAGATGGCCTTGAACGCCACGGTCTTCTTCTTCTTTTCTTCCTCCTTCTCCTTCTCATCAACATCTTGATCATACTTATCATATGTTAATACCTCTCCAAGCAAATCATTAGGCTTCATTGTTTCAAGCCCATCTCTTTGTAGCATCATGATCAACATGTTGAATTTTCTTGGTAAGCTCAACAAGAACTTGTGGCAAAAATCTTGGTCTTGTGTCTTGTGCCCTAAGCTCTTGAGATCATTCACAATTACTTGCAATCTATGAAACATCTCTAAGATTGTTTCTTCTTTCATCTTGAAGTTCTCAAACTCACTCTTGAGCCCATATAGCTTGGCACTCTTCACAACCTTAGTGCCCTCATATGTTTCACTCAACCTTGTCCATACTTCATATGCTAATTCTAAGTCCTTGATGCCCTCAAATACTTTTGTGTCAATACCATGGTAAAGTGTATTGAGAGCCATTCTATTGCATGTTCTATTTGCTCTATCTTCATCGGTGAGATGATCGGGATCAATGATAGCAAAGTCATTCTCGGTGACTTGCAAAACTCTCTCATGAATAGAACCAAGGTACATTGTCATCTTTCTCTTCCAATGAGCAAAAGAACTAACACCATCAAAGAACGATGGCTTGCCCCCAACATGATTGAACACAATTTGAGCCATTTTTCACACCGAAGGATGTTAAGCCTTGATTAAAATGGTGACCACGGCTCCGATACCACTTGTAAGGTCCTAGATGGCTAGAGGGGGGTGAATAGCCTATAAAAAATTCTACAAGAACCACTAAGCAAACTTGTTAGAATAACAAACGGCGCAAAGCAAGTTTTGCTTAGCCTACGGTTGTGATGCAAGCCTCCTATCCACAAGTCTAGTAGATTATGATCTCTAGTTCACACAAGGGCTATGTCACTAATTTTACACTAGTGAGCAAGCTAACAACTACTAGCAAAGGCTACCACTAGAGCTACACAAGATAATCTAGTAAATGTAAAAGCAAGAGATAGGATTGTGAATCTTATACCGACGGTGGAGTGAAGATGTTGCCAATCACCAAGATGATATACAACCAATCAATATTGACAACAACACAATATGAAGACCAATCACCGGGAGACAAGAGACACAATATTTTTATAAACCCGGTGTTCACTTATGCACCGACAAGCTACGTCACCAGTTGTGTCGACCAACACTTAGATGGTTCCTCGGTGTGACCCTCAAGTCACTTGCCCCTCAAGGCACGCCCTGCAAGGCACCGCAAGACACCACTCTCAAGTGAGGTAACTCAATGACACGCGCAATGTAATAGAGTTGCTTTTGGCGTCCCGCCGAGGAAAGCACAAGAACCTCTTACAATCAACCGGAGGTGGCCAAGAACAATCACCTTCTCTTGCCAACGCCTCCAACAATCTCCAAGCCAGCTAGGAGCGGTACTCTCCAAGAGTAACAAGAAATCCACCGGCTAAACCACCCACAAGTGCCACTAGATGCCCTCAAGCTATGCAATGCACTTTGGGAACACTCAATCTCACTTTTGATTTGCAATCAAGCAAGAGAGATGAGTGGGAGGAGATGCTCTAGCTCAAAGGATGCACAAGTATGTTAGAAATCACGAGAGGCCTCCCCAAGGGCCGGCCAACAAGTATTTATAAGCATCCCATCCAAATAGAGCCGTTATACCCCTTCACTGGGTCTTTTCGGGATGACCGGACGCGCCGGTCATAACTGACCGGACGCGCTCAACCGCGTCCGATCCTCCAACGGTCACTGCGCCAACGGTCAAACCCTATGACCGGACGCACTTCTCAGAACGACCGGACGTGCTGGTCTCGAGTGACCGGACGCGCTCCAGTCAACGACTGGACGCGCCGATCGCACAGCATCACGCGCCCGCAAAGTAACGACTGGGCACGTCCCTCGCAACGATCGGACGCGACAGTGCCCACGTCCGGTTAGAGTCCAGTAAGCTCCCTCAACGATCGGACGTGTCCGATCGTGTGTGACCGGACACGCCGCGCGTCCGATCGTCCTTGCGAACTGCAGATTCCTCTGGGTGACTGACCGGACACACTGGTCCCACGAGTGACCGGACATGCCGGTTACAAACCCTAACACCCGCGTCTGCGCTGTACTGACCGGATGCGTCCGGTCATACCATGACCGCGTCCGGTGCAGCGTTCGGTCACCTCTGTGACCTCCGTTTGCCTCCGTTTCTTTTCCGACTTCCGTCGTAGTGGAAAATAGGCATTTCAATTTTCCAAAAACGCCTGAATCCCGCGCTCGCAAGCTCGGCAGGAGGGAGAGAGAGACCCAAGCCCTCTCTACCGCTCAAACTTCATCGCCTTCGCAAATGTGCCAACACCAACAAGTGATCACCACCTTGTGCACGTGTGTTAGCATTTTCATAATCATTTTCGAAGGTTTTCTAGTTAGCTCACTAGGCCCTACATGCAATGCACTTCATGAATTCACCTAGTGGCACCCGTGCATCGAATAACCGATAAGACTTCCCCTCTTAATAGTTCGGCTATCGATGCTAAACCACTCACACCCTCTATGGTGTCTTGAGTGCAAAACAAAATGGCCCTATGGTTATACCTTTGCCTTGAGCCCATTTTGTTTCTCTAAAAGATATGATCCACTTCATATCATCACATGACCGTCACGATCCATCGACCTTGACTTCACTTGCTCTTCATTGTATCGGTCCGTCGGCGCCAAGTCTTGCTCAAGCTTCACCATCGCATGGTCCTTCGCTTCGAAGCCTCGACTTGCCCTTCACCCTCACAACCGGTCCATCGAGCCAAGCATCACCTTGGTCTTCATCATCTTGGTCACATGAGTCAATATCATGTCTCATATTCAATGACCACATTTATCTAAATCATCCACTTAGATACAAAGGTTAGTCCTAGGTTTCATCAATTAGCCAAAACCAAACTAGGGACTTTCACATGTCCTGGAGTATATCCTCCTCCGTGATGTAGTCATGAGCACTATTGTCATTTTTGGCTAGTGCAATTGCTGCTGAAGTTGGGACGGGTGCTCCCATAGGATCTTGGCTCACAGGTAACACTGCCGTCATGGACGACGAGCTCACTCCAGACGATGCACCACCACTGACATCAACTCTTGCACCGTGAAGAGTCCAGACCGTGTAATCCTTCACAAAATCAAACCTAATCAAATGAGATTGCACCGTGCCGTCTTCGTAGGCTTTCATGTTCTTGCAGTGAGAACACGGGCATATGGTCGTCGTCCACTTCAGTCTCTCACGGTGAGTTTTCACTGCGGCAATGAACTTCCTTACTTTAGCGAGGTACCACGGATCACTCACTCTATTGATCTGGTACATCCATTCAGACCTGTCCATGAGGCCTGCGTGAATAAAGAAGAGAATCACAAAAAAATGATGATTTATATCCAAAATCGTGGAAAAGAGAGAGCAATGACGATGGGAGAGAGCTTTCATGCATCCATTATGAATCTACATTAAAAAATACAAGTCTTCTCTCTCCTCCATGAACATGGAGATCTAGATCTAGATCTAGAGCCACTAAAAAGTGAAGAAAGAGAGAGGAAGGATGATGTGAGAGCCTTTACATACCTCCTATGGTGTCCTCCCCCAAATCAAAGCTCTAAACCTCTATTCAATGGGTTGGTCAAATTTTAGGGCAAAGCCTCTCCCCCATGGTTTGGAAGAGGAAGACTCGTGGGGAATGAAGAAGAGGGGGTGTTGTATATAGGCAGGCCATTTACGCGGCGGGCAACATTAACTGACCGATGCGGTAAATGGAGATTTACCGCAGCGGGCGTCCTTACGCGCCCACCACGGTAAATACATTAACCGCAGCAGGCGCGTAAGGACACCCGCTGCGGTAAATGTCCATTTACCGTGGCGGGCGCGTAAGGTCACCCGCCGCGATAAATGTTTTACCGCGGCGGGCGCCGCGGTGGCTGGCCGGCCGTGGCTGGCCATGGAATAACCGTGGCGGGCAAACACAGTGCCCGCTACG
Organism: Saccharum hybrid cultivar R570; assembly: GCA_038087645.1. Taxonomy (NCBI): domain Eukaryota; kingdom Viridiplantae; phylum Streptophyta; class Magnoliopsida; order Poales; family Poaceae; genus Saccharum; species Saccharum hybrid cultivar. The sequence goes on from JAQSUU010000100.1 coordinate 4,244,796, forward strand.
GAGGCCAAAATGCTGTCGCTGCGCAAATTCAATCGTGTAGTAGTGAAAAGAGGGATCATGATTCATGAGTTCGCAGAATGAAAAAAAGGGTTTGGCACTGTTTATAATATTTAGTCATATCCTTGGACGTACCTATCAACCTGCTTTATTATTGTTTCTCCAGCAAAGTTCCTCCACACATACATAACAAGAGAATTGATCTTGGTTGTTTTTTCTCATCAAGATGCATGTATCCTAACTACATCGACCCAACGAATACAATGCTGACAATTATACAAACCTAACCACTACCGATAGAAGATTAGTAAGAATTGATATCTAGTCAATCTGCATCTCACGCTCCACCACCATGAGCAGCGACAGGCCCAACACGAGGAACATCGTCCCCACCAGCCACACCGCCTTCCTCATGCTCTATGCTAGCTTGTCGCCATGATACACGTTGGCCGCCTCAGCTTTCGTTGCTCGCCGAATAATAATACTTGTAACTAATTGATTTTGGGAGTCTACAAAGCCACGTTACGTACCTATATGCATAGGTTGCACCTAGCACGAGCTTCTTGTCTTATATTTCCTCCCATTCTTGTTTCGGTAATGATATAGTGCGTACGTCCGGACGGGACGGACGGACTCGACGCGCGTGACTGACTTCACCCGACCAAGCCCACTCCCTCCCCATCCTTATCCGCTCGCTCGGCCTCACTATCCTTCTCCTCGTTCACTCCGCCCCTCTCACAGTTGCGCGCCCGCTCTTCTGCTCGGCTCCATGGGACGCTGGCGGGGAGGAGCACTCGCCAGCAAGCCACGCCTGCTCCCTCTCCCTCCTCCCTCCACTCCCATCCCCTTTCCTTCCTCCGCGCGTGGTGGATCCATGGGAGCTCCGCCCTCCCCGTGGTGGATCCATGGGAGGAGGCGCAAATCCAGCGGCGTGGTAGTCTCCTCCACCCTAGAGTGTCCTCCTCCACCTTGATGGCAGCACGGGGGCCTCCCACCGTGGCAGATCCATGGAGCATCGGGGCTCCCCGTGGTGGATCCATGTGCTCCGACGAGGTAGGTGGGGAAGGATCCCCACGCGCTCCTTCCTCTGGATCTGAGGCGCCCCTCCTCTTCCTCTCTCCCCTCCTCCTCCTCCTCGCCCCTCTCTAGATCTAAGGTTTTGATGGTGGCTATGATTTTTGTGGTGAAGCAGATCTAAGCTGCATGCAACAGATGATGTGAAAACATGATTTTGTGATGTTGCAGTAGCTTCTTCTCGGTTTTGTGGTGAGGCAGATGCAAGCTATATTCAACAGATGATGTGAAGCAACCATTTCTCTGATGTTGCAGTAGCTTCTTCTCCTTTGTTGCAGCAGCTTCTCTCTCGTTGTTGCAGTAGCTTTTTCCCCTTGTTGCAGTAGCTTCTTCTCCTTTTGGCGAGTCAGATCTAAGCTACATGGCAACAGATGATGTGAAGCACGTTTCTCTGATGTTGCAGTAGCTTCATCTTCTTTGTTGCATTAGTTTTTTCTTCTTGTTGCAGCAACTTTTTCTCCTTGTTGCAGTAGCTTCTTCTCTTTTGTTGCATTAGCTTTCTTCTTGTTGTTGCAGCAGCTTCTTTCTCCTTGTTGCAGTAGCTTCTTCTCCTTTTGTTTCAGTAGCTTCTTCTCTTTTGTTGCAGTAGCTTCTTATCCTTTGGTGCAGCAGCTAAGGATGGCAACGGGTCGGGTTCGGATCGGGTGGAGTCTCCGTGCACCCAAAACCGAAACCCGAAATCGAAATCCGAACCCGAACCGAAAACCGATTCGGGTGGAAATCCATCACCAAAACCAAACCGCGGATACCCAAAACCCGAACGGATACCCGAAACCCGAATGGATACCCGAAACCCGCGGATAAATATACAAATATTCACATGTATAAATAAGAGGCAATAAATAATAAATATTTTCATGAGTCAATTTTGAATAGATTTAATAATCTAAGTAAACAAGTTATTATTAGCATATTATAAAACATGAGTTTTAATTCCAAATGATTTATTTCGGATATTCATTGGATATCCACGGGTGAAAAACCAAACCCGAAACCGAACCCGATACCAAACCCGAAACCGAAACCGAAAACCGTGGGTGAAAAACCATCACCAAACCCGAACCCACAGGACCCGAAACCCGCGGGTATCCGACCTGAACCCGATCCGCTGTCATCTCTAGCAGCAGCAGCTTCTCTTTGTTGCAACTTTTTTTTTGTTCGTTTCACCGGTTTTTGTTTGTGTTTCATTAGTTGTTTTTTTGATGTTTCAATAGCTTTTTGTGTATGTTTTCAACAGCCTTTTTCGTTTGTTTCATTAAGGTCCCTTCGTTGTTGCAATAGCTTTCCCCCTTGTTTGTAGTTGTGGGGAGTTGGGGGGATTTATGGTGGTGAGCTGATGGGGGCGGAGGTGCTAGGGTCGGCGAGGTTGGGGGCGAGCTAGATCCGTGCGCGCGAGGGAGAGGGGGGTTTGGTGGTAAGCTGGCGGTGGGGCTCCGCGCAGGGGGGCGAGGGGATTCGCCGGTGCGGTAGCGGGGCGGGGTTCGCCTTTTCCTTTTTTTGTGACGCGGGGGCGTACGGGGCGGGACGGGGCGGGGGCGCTCGCGTGGTTTTTGCAGCGTCCAGACGCGACCCTCAAGCCGGGCGTCCGGGCGCTAGCAACACCCTTCTTGTTTTCTTTTGCGGATCGATACCGAGTCCGTTAAGGGGACGATCCGTACGTGGGTCGTACCGGAAAAAAGAACACAAAAAAAGGAATTTAAAAAAACACCAATGGGAGTTTTACTGGAAAAAGAGAACACAACAAAAACGAAATAAAAAAAACGTCCGTGCTTGAGTTGCGGAAAAAAAGAACGTAATTTTGACTACCGGATCCGTGCAGGAGGTGTACCAAAAAAAGAACAAAAAAAGAAATTCGGATGATCGTGAGCTTTTTTGGAAAAAAAAATAATGAACTGGATTTTACCTCACGGATCCGTACGTACTGGGGATAAAAAAAGAAATTAAAACGTTTGTGCTCTTATCTTGGTTTAGGGATCTTGAGATTTTTTTTTGCGAGCAAGGGAATCTTGAGATTACATGAGAGATTACGAGGATTACGCGGTGTCGAGGAATCTTGGTTTATGTCCGTGCTTGAGTTGCGGAAAAAAAAAACGTAATTCTGTCTACCGGATCCGTGCAGGAGTGTACAAAAAAAAAACAAAAAAAAGTAATTTCGGATGATCGTGAGCTTTATTGGAAAAAAATAATGAACTGGATTTTGCCTCACGGATCCATATGTACGGGGGATAAAAAAGAAATAAAAACGTTTGTGGTTCTTATCTTGGTTTAGGAATCTTGAGATTTTTTTTTGCAAGCAAGGGAATCTTGAGATTACATGAGAGATTATGGGGATTACGCGGTCTCGAGGAATCTTGGTTTAGGAGGAGTCTTACATCTTACATGTAAGATCACGGATGACGGAGGACTCATATAACACAACGTATAGATCGAACCGTTATCACAGAAGAAGAGCCCCCTCAAAAAAAAACAACTCGCTCTTTTATAGTGTGATTTGTTCTCTACTTTTATCTACTGTGTTGATCATGAGAGACGGAGAGGGAAAGGTCCTAACCGCTGGCAACATGTTTTATAACACGTTATTAGCACGACAAGCTCTACGTCGACATCGTCGTTGAAGCTACCACCAAACGTCGCCACCCGCGCTTGTGCCGACATCTCGCCGCAACTACTTCGACGACGTCAATATCCCCGACGTTGTTAGCGGAATGGATGTGCTACCTCTACCTGCTGCCGATCTGCACTACATCGACATGCGTCGTTGCTGTCAAGCAGGCAATTCTACAACAATGTTAAATGCTCTACGCGGTATGTATCTACTAACCATTATCCTACGCGGTATTTGAAGTAATCAAATTGACGTCTTCTACGAGGTAGAAAAAATCGCATCTCGCCTATCGCATTGCTCCGACCATCAAGTCAGGCTATTTTTTTATTAATTTTTTTCTACGCGTAGTAGAAAGTCATGTACATGCACGGCATATACCCGCCACGTACTGAAATATGCTTGGGATTTTTTGTTTTAATCTCACAAACATGATGGGGCTTTACAAGTTAGGCATGAAGCCAACACACGCATCCTTGCAGGATACAAACAAGGTGTTGCAAACGGTATTGACTTGTCAAATTGAACGAAGCACTCAATAAAACCGACGTGATCTCAGTACCAGTGACAGGACCTAGGTTTTTACCTCTGGGTATGCGCAGCAAAAAATCTTCTTATGCAATTCGGTAAACCATATATAATTTGGTAAAACCATATTCTAAAACCATATAAATTGTTCAAATAAAATACAAAATACTTTAAAATATAACCATATAAGAGACTTACAATATTACTTGTTGATCCGTCGCTTTCTTAATGACATGAATGTCTCAATTATATCATCTTCTCGATTCTGCTCTTCCACAACAGTTTCAACCGGAGGTGGGGTAGGGTTCAAAGTAGCTGCAGCCGGCTTCTTCGCTGCTTTGCAAAAAAAAAGGATCGAATGTCGCCGTTTCTCTTCATCATTCAACAATTCTTCTGAAAAATAGTTTATAATTACCAAACGTGTGAAACTCAAATAGTATAGTCACATGCGATTGATGCTAAATTGCTAATCAGTGATCTGTTGAACAAACTCACGAACACGAATTGAAATAATAAGAAATCACCCATAAATAAATAAATAAATAAAAATATGACTATACAAGTACAGTACAAAGTTTTTTTTACAAATAAAGATCAATACCTGCAGTCCTGCAAGTCTGCAACTAAGTGCCGTCGGATTCGGAGTGCCGAACTGCCGATCAGTCGAGCAGTCGGCGGACGCGGATGATCCTGCCGTCCTGGGCCTCCTGGCCCGTGCGGCCGTGCCGCGCCGAAGGCCAAACTGTCGAAGCTCCGCCGAAGTGCCGATCGATGCCCGACGCGGCGACGCGATCCGCCCGAGTGCCCGACGCACCGTCGCCGAACTGCCAATTGCCAAAGATCCACCGTGGCCGGCCGCTGGGCGCTGGCGCAGAGACGAAGACGACGACAGACGACTCGACTTCTCCGCGTGCAGTTACTCCCAGGCCCAGGCCGGTGCAAATTCCGCGTCCGCGGTATGCGCGCGTGCGGAAGCGCAGAAGCCGAACCGATTCGCTGCGTACTTGCGTGTGATTCGCTGCATACTTGCGTGATTCGCTGCGTACTTGCATTGCTTCCTCTCTCTCTTTCTACGTATAAATTTTCTATTATGTATATATGACTGTTGGACCCCAGGGTATGCAGTGGCCCACCCAGCATACCCTGTGGGTCCGTCACTGCTCAGTACCACGTTTAGTCGCTTATGTATGAACATATCACGGCCAGGAGCCCTGGACACGACAAGCCAGCATGCACAGCCGATCGCGCTCCGCCGCTCGGACATCCGTGTCACTGAAGTTGTCAGTGGCTTGCAAGCTACCGATTGGCAAATTAAGCGCTAGCGGCTCGCATCTCTGCACAGACAATCAGGCACTTCGTCTCGTAGGAATCCTCGGCCTGCATGCCGTAACGCCTGTGCATGTTCGTTTCCTACATATGCCACCACTACAGCCATCTGCAGTGGCACTCCGATCCGGCCAGGGCCCTCGAACTCGCATCTTCAAGCAGGGTCTGCATACCCTCTCTAAGATCGATGCTCACGGCTGCTGGTCATAACTCACATGCTGTCGTCGGCGTTGCACGGCCGCCTCAGCACTGTTCGGCTGGAGTCCACCGTGCCAAATGACGGCTGCCGCGATGGTTTTTGTCGGGCTAGTGAGAGAGAAACAGGGCGGAGAATTGGACCACGCCATGTTATTCCGAAAAATCCTAAACAATCCCAGAAGGAAGAAAAAGGTCTATAAATCTGAAATTTTATAATTAGGCCTCAATTTCTTGCAGAAAAACGTATAGGTCTTATAGTACTTATGGTTTCGGATATCTCTTACCTATATACTGTAAACCCTTTAGATTCTTGAAGAACAATGTGTGGACAGATTAACAATAAAATCCTTCTGTTTTATACATTTGTTAGAGTTTTTTCCCATGTATCTATGATGTGTCGATACCTTTATATATGCTCTTTTGAATGCATTTATTTATTGCACATTATGAACTATATACCATGTACTTGCAAGAGTTTTTGAATGATTACACTAAAAAACATGGTATAAGGTATATGAGTTCTCTAAATCCTACAGATCTTAGACTTATCATCTTTGAGAGGATCATTGTCATACCCGGTTTTAAGGACAAAACCAGACATACACTATATGTGAAATAAAGTAGTCAAATCTCACATATAGCCACAGATAAGTGTAATATCCAGAGATAAATGCTTAATATACATAACACAATATAATAAGATATAACCTTAGAGAATAACACAGCGGAAAGACAACTCCGAACACCGGGTGTAACCTTCACTCCAGGATCAAACTGACTGGTTGATCACAAGCCTAACAATTCCAGAATCTAGCAATCTGGTACCCTTCCTGATATGTGGGGGAAATAGCAAGGGTGAGTCCATGTCGAACTCAACAAATATAACACGGGGTTAATGAGGCTCAAAAGTTGACACTGGTTTACTGCGATTAGCTTTTAGTGAGTCATCTTTTAGCAATTGAGTAGCAACAAGTTTACCAAAAGCCCAAATAACCTCATGATCATGTAAACGAAAATAATGTATAGCAAGAAACAATAATCATTAGTGAGCATCAATATCATCAGTATTATCATTATCATCAGTGTTCATCATTTATTTTGTAAGGGTCCAAGGCCACTCGTGACCGTGAGCACGGCTGTTATAACAGTTTTACACTCTGTAGAGGTTGTACACTTTCACTGTGAGTCATGATTTACCCTTTCGCCCGAGGTAGCTAATCTCTTGACCCACTTCCAAGGAAGGTCGGCAGGGTTCACTATAAAGTCTTTCAAAGGTTCGTCTAACAGGTTAGGGCCGCTAGGTTTCATCAGTCAGTCTGTGTGATACAACCACGCAGGGATCCACAGTCTGCTTTTTCCCATTTGCGCCACAAGGGTAACCTCTAACAAGCTAGAAAAGGTCTTCTATATGACTAAAGCCAGAGCTATGTATCCCTCACAGTTGTACTATAAGTCCCGGATGTTCGCTTACAGATGAGTCCTTATTGAGAGAAACTAGAGCACCATAAGATAACCCAATGCTCTAGCCCTCTTGAGCCATGTTACTTTAAAACATCTTTTAAACGTTTATTGCATATACCATTAGTCAAGTTAATGATCATGGTTATTTATCTTTAGCACTAGCATAAATACTACCCAATGCAATGTCCCATGGGTGTCAAGGTACAAGATACAAAAGCTAGGATATCCTTAGTGGTAACAAGGTAGACACATGCACATGAATTAAGTGTATTAAAGGTGAATAGGAAACAAGGATGATCCCATGCTATACTTGCCTTAACTTAGATCCTTATTCAAATCCAAACCTTCAATGAACCGCTTCTTGATCACCACGTAAATCTCACCGACTGGATATGATTATAAAGCACCACACAAGCATCCATGCAACCATACACGAAGCAACCAATAGAACTAAATTAGAACAGTACACCAAACATATGAAACAACAAGTAAAAAGATTTTAAAGAGATTCTACGTGTTGCTACGAACACACAGACGCGAAAAGCACGCTAATCGAAGTTATAGTTGAAAAGATACATCTACTGAAAGATTTTGTTGTATAAAACAGAAAATTATAGGTGTCATTTGTTTTAACTATATAAAATCATATATATAGGATAAAATACTTTTTATAGATATTCAAAAGTGACTTAGGCTAAATTACATTTAAATTTAGAAAACTAAAGGAGAAATCAATAATATTTTATTTATAAATCTAGTTGCACAGTTATTAATCAAGTTAGATCTAAACTTTAAAATTCTAGAGATTTTGATAAAGAAAACATTAATACTAATATGTAGTTCATGTTGTTATAAATCCATTGCAATTTGAACGGGTCAAAACGAAGTTAAAACGTAGAAGATATGGCCTAAACAAGATATTGGCAAGTGACTAATCTGGCCGCTGGATTTGTAAATATGCATGCACTTATAGAGGTGGCACTAGTCTGCTAATTATATACATGCAAGATGAGACAAGGTCGCGTGTGTACGTGGTGAATAATATTATCAAAGGAAACATTCTAGTAGTCCAGGAAGATCGTATGTATTTTGGTATTTCAATAGTATTTCTAGATTTATTTTTGTAAAGGAAAATGGCCACAAAATAGGTCTTGATGTCAGCAAGCTAGATGTGATGTCAGCAAGAGCTAGCAAGACATGCATGGCACACGGTGGAGGTCATTACCAGCTGCGAACTTCTCGCCGGTGGTCTCGGGTACAGACTTACAAACCATGGTTGAGCAAAGCGAGAGCACCGGAAGAAAAAGGAGGAGACAGCTATCTCACCTCGGTGCTATGTGCGGACTGAGAAGTGTAACACCCTAAATTTTGCTTTGTTTTAAAATAGCTAAATATGATTTAATTAGGTATGTATGTGTGCATTTAAATATAGAGAATAATAAATTTTGTGAAATTAAAATTAATCATAAGGTTAACCATTTGTTTTTGCACTCATGCTGTTGCACTATATTTTGTGATGATTGGTTTGAGTCAAAGTTTAAAAGACATTCAAAAACATTTGAAAATGTGATTTGAAAATCAAATTTGAAAAAGGAAAATAAATTCTTTCCCGTTTTCTTTCTTTCCTCGGTTTCGGCCTGTTAGCCGATTCCCGGCCGGCCCAACCAATCCTCCCCGCGCTTTCCCTCTTGGGCCGCGGCCCAGCCCAACCAGGCCAGATGGCCGTTGCCGCGCCCCCTCTCCTCTCCCGCGGTCACTGACCGTCCGGGCCCACCTGTCGGCGCCCTCATCTCCAACCTCCCGCCGCTCGCCCCTCGGTCGCAGCAACCGCCATGACCGCCGCGCCCACTACCGCAGACGTGGGAGCGCCCTTCTCCACCCCCCGCGCCCGGCCTTAAAAGGGAGCCGCAACCCCCTTCGCCTCTCTCCCGGCTGCATCCCCGCTCCAATCCCCCATTCGTTTGAGCTCGCGAAGTCCCGCAGCAGCGCGTCACCGGAGCACGCTCGGCCACCGCGTCGGTTGTCTCCCCCGAGCCGTCCCCGTCCCGTTTGAAGCCGTGGTGAGACTCCCCGTGCTCCCCTCCCTCTCCCTGCACCTCCAATTCGACGTTTTGTGGCCTCTAGGGCCGGTTTATGTGAGCTCCGACGAGCCTTGCTATGCCCGGCCATGGCGGGTGCCCCTCGGGCCTTCCCCCGGCCGCGCTTGTGGAGAAAATGGAACCCCTATCCCCTCCGCATTCTTCCTATGGGTTTTGTTTGGAGAATGGGGCCTGTAGTGCCCGGCCGAGCAGCGCCGACGAGCTCCATGGCGGCGCCACCGTCTCCTTCCCTAAGTCCGGCGGCCGGCCCCCTCTCTCTCCCCCCTTTTCTTTCCTAGCCCTTCATCGCGTGATCAACGGCTGTGGGCAGCCGATACCCCTTCGCGGGTCTTCTTGCTAAAGAGCCCTCGGATTTCTTCCTATTTTACCCGCAGTCCTCGGCCAGATAGGAATTTCCCGAATTTGTTTTATTTTAATTCCGAAATGTTTTCAATTTATTTACAGAATTGCCACTGCAGTAAAACGTGTATAAAATCGTCGTTTTAGCTCCGATTCGACCCGTTCAACTTGCGTTAGATTCGTAATTTCATAATCTACGCAATAGTGCTACTGTTAGACCTGTTAATAGCTTTTGAATTTCTCAAATAAATCTAGTTAATAGCTAGCTTCTGGAATAGTAAATGTCTCGTAACTTTTGCGTTGTAGCTCCGATTTTCGTGCAATTCGCGTCAATGTGATCGTAGCGAGACGTAGATGATTTTGGCAAACATTTTATTCAGATTTATTTATTGTTGGTGTACTGTCCTAATAGTAGCCATGTTTTGCTTGTATGTCTGCTCCGAATTGCGTGTTGTACTTCGTGTCGTTCGAGTTCAGACGGTGAGGAGTACGTCGGAAATCCGGACGCGTGCGAGGAGCAGCAGGACCAGCATCAGTTCGTGAACCAAGGCAAGTATAGCATGGGCCTTCCTTGATTCCTATTCATTATATAATCTACTCATTATGCATGTGTCTAATATTGCTCGACTATAAGGACATCCTAGCCATTTATGACTTATATCTTGATACCTATGGGTTTTATTGCATATGGGTAGAATGCTAGTGCTCTATTCAAACATGATCAATACTATGATTAATGGAACAAACGGATAAACATGATGGTAATGATTGAAATATAGGGTGATGGTGCAAATGATGTCGATCATGTTGCCCTAAACTCTCCGTAAGGACTTGTCTGTAGGGCAAAAGCTGGGACATACAGTGCAACCGTGAGAGTCATATGGCTCTGACTTTAGCTCAGTAATAGGATCTTTTCTAGCTTGTTAGAGGTTACCCGAAAGGGCGCAAGAGGGGCTTGCCACTTTGGGTATAGAACTGCCTCTGTTCTGATGTGTATAGCCTGCGGGAATTGTGCCATCGAAAGGGGGGTTCTCTATATCTGCCTGCCGAGGAAACCTCGCGGCCCTAACTTGTTAGAAGAGGCCTATGGAAGGCTTCATAGTGTACCCTGCCTGCTCACCTTGGAAGTGTTAGGGGGTCGACGGGCCCCGGGCATACGGGTAACACGACTCACGGGTAAAGATGCACAACCTCTGCAGAGTGTTAAAACTGTTATAACAGCCGTGCTCACGGACACGAGCGGCCCGGAAAACTCACAGAATAAATGGTTACTAGATATGTGGATGAACTATGAAGATGATGATGAGATCACACTGTTGTTTTCTCTTCTTAATTCTAGTAGTGGATCATGTGGGTTAAATGGGAGTTTGAGCATAACTTAATAATGATTAATAATGAAATGTTGATCTACTAAAAGTGCTAACTGCAGCCAACCGTGTCTATCCTTTTTGAGCCTCATGAATCCTCATACTATACTTGCGGAGTACAAATGTACTCACACTTGTTGCTATATTGTTTTTGGATAAAAATCCCGGATGGGTAACAGATGACAGTTTCTACGAGGACTTCCCGGAAGATTTCTAGGTTTGAGTCAACCAGTCGTCCTTCCCTGTGGATCAGACACTACGCCTGAGAGTTGCTATTTACTTTTCCGCTTGTTATGTAAGAACTACGTGATGTAATAACGATATGTATGTACATGGTGATGATACTTTTGTTAATTTGTCAGCTTATGTGTGCGACTATTCCTGGGGCGCACATAAGATGTATACACTCTATATTGTCCTTTAATTGGAGTGTGACAAATTGGTATCAGAGCTGTGTCGACTGTAGGACGCAAACCTAGGTAGAAATGGTCGTTTCTAGGAGTTTGACTTTATTTATTTAATTGCTACTACCTCACTCTTGATATTTTATTAAAATTTTTATGCTCTATTCTTTATTCTATTGCATAAAATATTGACTCTGATAATATTTTATATCCAAACTATAGATGCCTCGCCTCAGTGCCGCTGCCTACGTCGCCCAGTTCGTTCCAGCAGCACCTGCTCCACCAGCACCACCAGCAGTACCACCAGTGGAGCCAGAGGTCGCCCACATCACTGACGAGGAAGAGGAGGAACCCATGGAGGAGGAGGTATTTTTAGTGGCTGCATCGGATGGACCTGCTTCGACCCCCGTGGCTGCACCCATCCCACATGTGGATGCTCCAGTCCCCGCTGCTACACCTCCACCAGCATCCCAGGCCGCTTCTGCACCAACACCAGTGCCCTCCCCAGCTGCATCAGAGGAGCCAGAAGAGATAGGCTGGACCACCAGGAACAAGTTTAAGGAAGCTCCCGAAGATGCCCATTACCACAACCTTCTCACCACCATGCTAGCTGAGTACTATCCAGAGTTTGCTGCCTCTGTGAAGTACTACTGTGCGAAGCACACACATCCAGTGGAGGCGACGTACTGGAAGACCAATGTGATCATCACCGCCTGGAACAACACCGACCAATCTCAGGATGTTGTGACCACCCATAGCCACCGAGCCAGGCGTGCCAGTGTCTATGACAGCATGGAAGATGCTGCGCAGGCGGCGTACCTGCACTACCATGGTCGACGTTTTGAGGACATGCAGAATGATCGCTACCGGTATCTTCCACGCTACGACTCAAGGGAGAAGACATGGGCGGTGTTGGCTCCTCCAGCTTCTGATCCCACCTTGGACACCACAGTGAGGCACCTCAGCGCTATGCAGGAGGTTAACGAAGCACTCAGGGAAGAGCTTCGTGCAGCGCAAAAATCTGAAAAGCGCCTTCAGAACCAGATAGATGAGATGGCCGTTCAGCTAGGACAGCCTACCATTTACAAGAAGAAGGCCAGGGTGTTCACCATGGTGGATCGCGCTCCTTAGATGTTTGCAGCCCCGCCTTGCTGAATGCGTTTTAGAATCGAGGGTCGTGTCAAGTTTATGTGTGGGTTGTGAACTTTTAATTGTCTTGTTGCTGGTGATGATGAACTTGAATGATTTGGAGTTTGTGTGATTGCAGGAACAGTGTGGGCTTGTCCACATGTTCTTTTTATCAAAACCTTAAGTTAGTGTTTGTTTAACTTAGTTGGGGTTTAAAATTCTGCTTTACTGCTGTGCTGTTTCTCAGAGCAGTCTGCAATGTTTGTCTCATATCTCTAAATCTCTACGTCCAAAAATTATGAAATTTTTGTGGAAAGAACTAGACTTGTGTACCTTTCATTTCCCACTGGAATCACCTCATTATCAATTCTGGTTTGAGAGATATGCCTGCTACAACCTGGCAAGTTTGTGCAGTCTGTAACCTAGAACAGAAATTGTTTAGCTCGGTTTTTGATGATGTTGCCGTCCGTATCAGTGAAAAAGTTCTATACAAAAGTTGTAGCAGACTCTTTAAGCTTTCCAACGATGTATGCCACGCATATTTTGGATTTCTGGAACTTGAGTACACTCCAGTTTTCGGTCTGCCGTTGTAGACACTCATCCAGAAATTTTCAGTTATGTTATTTACCTTTTGTAAATAATTTATAAATTTTTGGAAGATCTCTAAAAGTTTGCACATTTGATTGGAGACAGATGGCCGCCAGAGGAGGACGTGGCAGAGGCCGTGGCCGTGGTCGTGGACACGGAGCTTTGGTGGATCCACCTCCGCCACCGCCGGTGACCATTGAGCAGCTGATGGCCATGCAAGCGCAGCTCATGCAGACAGTGATGGACCGTCTCGGTGAGCAACCCGCAGGAGCACCCCCACCTGTGCAGGTCCGTGACAAGCGTGGTGAGTTTCTGAAAGGACGCCCACCTGTGTTCACACATGCCTCTGAACCTATGGAGGCGGATGACTGGCTGAGAGCTGTGGAAAAGCAGCTAAACATTGCACAGTGCAACGACTTGGAGAAAGTCTTGTACGCCTCAGGCCAACTCCAAGGAGCTGCTCAGGATTGGTGGGAGTCATTCCAGTATGGACGTCCAGAGAATGCTCCAGAGGTCACATGGAAAGAGTTCACAGAGAACTTCAGGTCCTATCATATTCCGGAGGGACTTATTGAGCTGAAGCAAGAGGAGTTCCGGGCTCTCAAGCAAGGGTCCATGTCTGTGGCGGAATACCGCGACAAGTTTGCACAATTGTCGCGATATGCCCCGGCTGAAGTGGCTCGGGATTCTGACAAACAGCGCCGTTTTCTGAAGGGCCTGTATGATGGACTCCAGCTGCAACTGATGTCCAACAAATATGCCAGTTTCCAAGAGTTAGTGGACCGCGCCATAGTAATTGATAACAAGCGTAAGGAAATGGACCTCAAGAAGAGGAAGCTCCAGGGACAGGCATCGGGTAGCAACACTCGCCCGCGAGCCTTTCCGCAGCAAGGTTTTCCGCAGAGGAACCAAGGGCCACCCAACCAATGGAACAAGGGCCAGTACCCCCAGCGGAACCAGTACCAGCAGCGTCCCCAGTACCCACCGCAGTTGGGTAATCAGAGTCAGCAGCGCCCCCAGCAACAGCAAGCTAGCAACCAAGCTCCACGTCAGGGAGTGCCCAACAATGCCCCAATCAAGAGTGGCACCCCAGGCAACCCCAATGCCTGTTACAACTGTGGAGAGGTGGGACACTATTCGTACCAGTGCCCGAAGAAGCAGAACCGGCAGGCCCCGCAGAACCAGCAGAACAACCAGAGACCCAACGCTCGACCTCCGTTCACTGGCAAGGTGAATCATGTGTCGTCGGAATCAGCTCAGGAGGCGCCTGAGGTTATGCTGGGTACGTTTAGCGTCAACTCCATCTCCGCTACCGTACTTTTTGATTCCGGTGCCTCGCATTCTTTCATATCCCAAGCTTTTGTTAGAATGCATAGCATACCCCTGTGTGCCATGAAGGATCCCATGCTAGTAAATTCACCGGGGGGTAGCATGCCCGCAAATTATTGGAGCCCTTCTACTAGTATATTCTTAAGGGGGGTAGCTTTCAAGGTAAATCCAATTGTTCTGAGAACCGCTGGAATTGACCTCATCCTGGGAATGGATTGGATGAAGCAACATAGGGCAGTGATACAATGTCAGGAGAAATCTGTGGTTGTGACATCTCCAAGTGGTGATAGAATTTGTGTCGAAGTAGAAGTGCAAGCTCAACCTACTGCCACCGTCAATCAGCTGAGCGATGTTGTTAACCAGGAGAACCAGGTGGTGGATGAATTCCCGGACGTGTTCCCCGATGAATTGCCAGGTATGCCACTCGATCGCGACATCGAATTCCTTATCGAGCTTTTACCTGGGACTGCACCCATAGCTAAGAGACCATATAGAATGGGGGTAAATGAATTAGAAGAACTAAAGAAACAAATTAAAGAATTGCAAGAGAAAGGTTTTATTCGTCCTAGTTCTTCACCTTGGGGAGCACCTGTTATATTTGTGGATAAGAAAGATGGCACACGAAGGATGTGTGTCGATTATAGGTCCCTAAATGAAGTCACCATCAAGAACAAATACCCACTCCCTAGAATTGATGATTTATTTGATCAGCTGAAAGGTGCTTGTGTGTTCTCAAAAATTGACCTCCGTTCTGGATATCACCAACTAAAAATTCGTGCGTCTGACATACCCAAGACAGCATTTACTACCAGATATGGCCTTTATGAGTACACAGTGATGTCTTTTGGACTGACAAATGCACCTGCATACTTTATGTACCTAATGAACAAAGTATTCATGGAGTACTTGGATAAGTTTGTAGTGGTATTCATAGATGATATCCTAGTATTCTCCAAAAATGAAGGGGAACATGCCGAACACTTAAGGTTAGTCTTACAAAAACTCAGGGAACATAAATTGTATGCAAAGAGGAGCAAATGTGAGTTCTGGCTGAAAGAAGTATCTTTTCTGGGACATGTGGTCTCTAACGGTGGAATAGCCGTAGATCCCAGTAAAGTGCAAGATGTGTTGAATTGGAAAGCCCCAGTCAATGCTAGTGAAATCCGTAGCTTTTTGGGTTTGGCTGGATACTATAGAAGGTTTATTGAAGGGTTCTCTAAGCTTGCCAAGCCTATGACAGCCCTATTAGAGAAGAATGCCAAATTTGTTTGGTCAGACAAATGTCAAGCTAACTTTGAGGAGTTAAAGAAAAGGTTGACAACAGCCCCGGTGTTGACCCTACCTGATTTAAGTAAGAGTTTCTCTATTTATTGTGATGCATCTCGCCTAGGCCTTGGATGTGTGCTTATGCAAGAAGGAAAGGTTGTGGCCTATGCATCCAGGCAATTGAGAAAGCATGAACTGAATTACCCAACCCATGACTTGGAATTAGCCGCAGTTGTCCATGCTCTAAAAATCTGGAGGCATTATTTGATCGGACATAAGTGTGACATCTACACTGACCACAAGAGTTTAAAATATATTTTTACTCAGTCCGAGTTGAACTTAAGGCAACGTCGTTGGCTGGAGTTAATTAAAGACTATGATCTGGAAGTGCATTATCATCCTGGAAAGGCAAATGTTGTTGCCGATGCACTTAGCCGGAAAAGCTATGCCAACGGACTTCAGTTGACATTTATACCAGCAGAGTTGCGAGCTGAAATAGAACGTCTCAACTTGGGTTTTGTCAATAATGTAGTAGAATTGACTATAGAACCTACATTGGAGCAAGAGATATGTAAAGGTCAGTTGGAGGATGAGAAATTGAAAGAGATTGCCGAGCAGGTTGTGGTTGGAAGGGCACCAGGTTTCCGGTTGGATGAGAATGGTACTCTATGGTTTGGAAAAAGGATATGTGTACCTGAAGTGAAAGCCATCCGCGATATGATTCTGCGAGAGGCACATGATTCTGCTTATTCTATACACCCTGGAAGCACCAAGATGTACTTGGACCTCAAAGAGAAGTATTGGTGGTATGGTTTGAAAAGGGATGTGGCTGAGTATGTGGCCATATGTGATACTTGTCAAAGGGTGAAGGCTGAGCACCAAAGGCCTGCAGGATTGTTGCAACCAATGAAAATACCAGAGTGGAAATGGGAAGAAGTTGGTATGGACTTCATTACTGGATTGCCCCGCACTCAACAAGGATATGATTCGATCTGGGTAATAGTGGATCGACTTACTAAGGTAGCCCACTTCTTGCCAGTCAAAACCACTTATAGTGGTGCAAAGCTAGCGGAATTGTATATGGAGAGAATAGTATGTCTACATGGGGTTCCAAAGAAGATCGTATCTGACCGAGGAACTCAGTTTACATCGCATTTTTGGCGTAAGGTACACAGTGCTTTGGGAACCAAGTTAAATTTCAGTTCGGCATATCACCCCCAAACTGATGGGCAGACCGAAAGGACCAATCAAATCTTGGAAGACATGTTGAGAGCTTGTGCCTTACAGTATGGTACTAGTTGGGATAAGAGTTTGTCATATGCTGAGTTTTCATACAACAATAGTCACCAGAAAAGTCTCAAGATGGCGCCATTCGAAGCTTTATACGGACGAAAGTGTAGAACACCTCTATTCTGGAATCAGACAGGTGAAACCCAAGTGTTTGGACCTGATGTCCTACGCAATGCAGAGGAACAAGTGAGGATGATCAGGGATAATTTGAGAGTAGCACAGTCTAGACAGAAGAGCTATGCTGATACCCGAAGGAGAGAGTTGAGTTTTCAAGTAGGTGACTATGTGTATTTGAAGGTGTCACCAATGAGAAATGTGAGAAGATTCAATATGAAGGGCAAGTTAGCACCGAGATATGTAGGACCTTTCAAGATTCTGGAGAGACGTGGAGAAGTGGCTTATCAATTGGAATTGCCAGAAAGTTTAGCAGGTGTGCATGATGTGTTCCATGTTTCACAGCTGAAAAAGTGTTTGCGGGTACCAGAAGAGCAGATTCCCTTGGAGGAGCTTACTGTTAAAGAAGATCTCACGTATGAGGAGTATCCGGTAAAGATACTTGAAACTGCAGAAAGAGTTACCAGGAGCCGCACTATAAAGATGTGCAGAGTGCAATGGAATCGTTATTCAGAAGATGAATCTACGTGGGAAAGAGAAGAAGATCTGAGAAAGTCTTATCCACAGCTTTTTGAGTAAGCATCATCCAATCTCGAGGACGAGATTCTTTTAAGGGGGGTAGAATTGTAACACCCTAAATTTTGCTTTGTTTTAAAATAGCTAAATATGATTTAATTAGGTATGTATGTGTGCATTTAAATATAGAGAATAATAAATTTTGTGAAATTAAAATTAATCATAAGGTTAACCATTTGTTTTTGCACTCATGCTGTTGCACTATATTTTGTGATGATTGGTTTGAGTCAAAGTTTAAAAGACATTCAAAAACATTTGAAAATGTGATTTGAAAATCAAATTTGAAAAAGGAAAATAAATTCTTTCCCGTTTTCTTTCTTTCCTCGGTTTCGGCCTGTTAGCCGATTCCCGGCCGGCCCAACCAATCCTCCCCGCGCTTTCCCTCTTGGGCCGCGGCCCAGCCCAACCAGGCCAGATGGCCGTTGCCGCGCCCCCTCTCCTCTCCCGCGGTCACTGACCGTCCGGGCCCACCTGTCGGCGCCCTCATCTCCAACCTCCCGCCGCTCGCCCCTCGGTCGCAGCAACCGCCATGACCGCCGCGCCCACTACCGCAGACGTGGGAGCGCCCTTCTCCACCCCCCGCGCCCGGCCTTAAAAGGGAGCCGCAACCCCCTTCGCCTCTCTCCCGGCTGCATCCCCGCTCCAATCCCCCATTCGTTTGAGCTCGCGAAGTCCCGCAGCAGCGCGTCACCGGAGCACGCTCGGCCACCGCGTCGGTTGTCTCCCCCGAGCCGTCCCCGTCCCGTTTGAAGCCGTGGTGAGACTCCCCGTGCTCCCCTCCCTCTCCCTGCACCTCCAATTCGACGTTTTGTGGCCTCTAGGGCCGGTTTATGTGAGCTCCGACGAGCCTTGCTATGCCCGGCCATGGCGGGTGCCCCTCGGGCCTTCCCCCGGCCGCGCTTGTGGAGAAAATGGAACCCCTATCCCCTCCGCATTCTTCCTATGGGTTTTGTTTGGAGAATGGGGCCTGTAGTGCCCGGCCGAGCAGCGCCGACGAGCTCCATGGCGGCGCCACCGTCTCCTTCCCTAAGTCCGGCGGCCGGCCCCCTCTCTCTCCCCCCTTTTCTTTCCTAGCCCTTCATCGCGTGATCAACGGCTGTGGGCAGCCGATACCCCTTCGCGGGTCTTCTTGCTAAAGAGCCCTCGGATTTCTTCCTATTTTACCCGCAGTCCTCGGCCAGATAGGAATTTCCCGAATTTGTTTTATTTTAATTCCGAAATGTTTTCAATTTATTTACAGAATTGCCACTGCAGTAAAACGTGTATAAAATCGTCGTTTTAGCTCCGATTCGACCCGTTCAACTTGCGTTAGATTCGTAATTTCATAATCTACGCAATAGTGCTACTGTTAGACCTGTTAATAGCTTTTGAATTTCTCAAATAAATCTAGTTAATAGCTAGCTTCTGGAATAGTAAATGTCTCGTAACTTTTGCGTTGTAGCTCCGATTTTCGTGCAATTCGCGTCAATGTGATCGTAGCGAGACGTAGATGATTTTGGCAAACATTTTATTCAGATTTATTTATTGTTGGTGTACTGTCCTAATAGTAGCCATGTTTTGCTTGTATGTCTGCTCCGAATTGCGTGTTGTACTTCGTGTCGTTCGAGTTCAGACGGTGAGGAGTACGTCGGAAATCCGGACGCGTGCGAGGAGCAGCAGGACCAGCATCAGTTCGTGAACCAAGGCAAGTATAGCATGGGCCTTCCTTGATTCCTATTCATTATATAATCTACTCATTATGCATGTGTCTAATATTGCTCGACTATAAGGACATCCTAGCCATTTATGACTTATATCTTGATACCTATGGGTTTTATTGCATATGGGTAGAATGCTAGTGCTCTATTCAAACATGATCAATACTATGATTAATGGAACAAACGGATAAACATGATGGTAATGATTGAAATATAGGGTGATGGTGCAAATGATGTCGATCATGTTGCCCTAAACTCTCCGTAAGGACTTGTCTGTAGGGCAAAAGCTGGGACATACAGTGCAACCGTGAGAGTCATATGGCTCTGACTTTAGCTCAGTAATAGGATCTTTTCTAGCTTGTTAGAGGTTACCCGAAAGGGCGCAAGAGGGGCTTGCCACTTTGGGTATAGAACTGCCTCTGTTCTGATGTGTATAGCCTGCGGGAATTGTGCCATCGAAAGGGGGGTTCTCTATATCTGCCTGCCGAGGAAACCTCGCGGCCCTAACTTGTTAGAAGAGGCCTATGGAAGGCTTCATAGTGTACCCTGCCTGCTCACCTTGGAAGTGTTAGGGGGTCGACGGGCCCCGGGCATACGGGTAACACGACTCACGGGTAAAGATGCACAACCTCTGCAGAGTGTTAAAACTGTTATAACAGCCGTGCTCACGGACACGAGCGGCCCGGAAAACTCACAGAATAAATGGTTACTAGATATGTGGATGAACTATGAAGATGATGATGAGATCACACTGTTGTTTTCTCTTCTTAATTCTAGTAGTGGATCATGTGGGTTAAATGGGAGTTTGAGCATAACTTAATAATGATTAATAATGAAATGTTGATCTACTAAAAGTGCTAACTGCAGCCAACCGTGTCTATCCTTTTTGAGCCTCATGAATCCTCATACTATACTTGCGGAGTACAAATGTACTCACACTTGTTGCTATATTGTTTTTGGATAAAAATCCCGGATGGGTAACAGATGACAGTTTCTACGAGGACTTCCCGGAAGATTTCTAGGTTTGAGTCAACCAGTCGTCCTTCCCTGTGGATCAGACACTACGCCTGAGAGTTGCTATTTACTTTTCCGCTTGTTATGTAAGAACTACGTGATGTAATAACGATATGTATGTACATGGTGATGATACTTTTGTTAATTTGTCAGCTTATGTGTGCGACTATTCCTGGGGCGCACATAAGATGTATACACTCTATATTGTCCTTTAATTGGAGTGTGACAAGAAGGCTTAGCGGCAGCGTGCACAACTGTAACGGAATGACGACGACCTTCCGTGTGTAGACAACCAGTGTCCTGCTCGGATAGACGGATGAGCATCCGACGACCGCGGCGACTTCGGCGGATGAGCTCGGCACCTCGGCGAGATTTCAAGTCGTGTATGGTGGCTCCGAGTCTTCTTGCAAATCCTGGGTGTGAGGCTCAGCAACGACGGAGAGGCTCTCTACGATGGCCACAGCGGCAGCAAGCAGCTCTCCGACCTCGGCGAGATCCAAGCGGTGGCTTGGATGATGTTTGATTGGCTCAGTTTTGGGGTTTAAGAAAAGAAACGATGGCCAGGCTTTCTATTTATATGCTAGCAGATCATCGGCCAGGATATGCTTTAGGATTGAAATCAAGTTGGACTTGGCTTCCTTTTCTTCATGCACATGCACCACGAGACAAATTACGTGATGCACTTAGAGTTTAGGCTATGATCACGTGATGCAGCTGGACTCTCTCTTTCCTTTTTCTTTTCCGTTTTCTTTTAAGTCATTTTCAAACGCAGTTTTAGATCAGTTTGAATTTGAATCAAGGGCACGTGATGACTAGTATGTGATAAAACAGGGGCTAGAGAGAGCAATTCAGGTCAGGTACGTAGGACATGTACCTTCATGGGATGCTCGGGACTTGCGGATTCACAACAATGAAGATCGAGCATTGGCAAAGGGTGCACAGAAAACCTGCGCTGGTAGCTTGCTCTGTGACTAGGATGCAGGCAAGGCTAGATTGCTCGACACTGGAGGATCAGCAAATACACAAAACACTGAGCTTCGAAAGCAAAGTGAACAACTGCAAAAGCTAGGTGACTTACATGATGGCGAGTTCATCCTGGTAGAGTGATGGTTGTCTCTCGCGATCGAGGCCAAGCGAGACAATGAGCTGGCCGGCGTCAAGGCAGCATAGAGACACGGCAGCAGGGCTCTCGGCTGGGCATACTGCGACGGAAAAAGGCAGCGCTCGACATGGATTGCGATAGAAATAATGAGAAGCAAATAAAGGAGAACATAAAGGAATTAAGAGAGAACAAGATGCACCAGAGCGTTGTCCAACCTTCATAATGTTGCTCGGGAATTTGGACAGCCAAGCGACAGCAAACGAGGAGACCAGGACGATGACGGATTGGCAATGCTGACGCACAAGGGTACCGACGAGATGTTGGAGACGACGTAGTAGATAAAGGAGAAATTCAATTAACTACCTAGGTATTTTCAAACTAGAGACTCTTCTTACGGTAGTTTTGGTGTGCTTTAACCAAGGGGTGGGTTCATACTTATTGGGAGAAAACTTCTCGCCTTCACATCAACTAGCAGTATGGTACTAATTGATGTTGCACCCTCCGTCTTTACTAATAGGCCTAATTAATTATTAAAGCCCATTAGTAAACAAATGTATGGGCCTTTGAGATTTATTAAGATTATTGCACATGGGCTTCGAGCGTCGGAAAAAATGAGAAATTTATTATTTTCGGAATTAATTATTTTCGTGGATAAAATAATTCTAGAAAAGTCTAGAATTATTATTTAAGCCGCGAAAAATACTCCGAAAGCTCTGAAAATTCGGGGAAATTTTGTAGAGACATTATGGAACATGAGGAACCCAAATAAAGTATTTGGAGCTCATGATAAGATATTTTAGAGCATCTAAAAATTAGATTATGCTCACAGACAAGTGGAAACAAGCAACAGAAAAAGTCAGAAGAATTCTCGAGAAGTTTGTAGAGGTTGATTGACGGATGAGAAACAAGAAATTTGATTGTAGAAAAATGATATATGTATATCGGGAAAGGAAAATCAACCTAAACACATTTTGAAAGAACAACTTGAATTCATTTTGATCTTTGGTCAAAACCAAGCAATACAAAAACACAAATGCATCAGTATGAATGCATCAACAAGTTGCTAAACCTTATGATAAATTTTAATTTAGTGAAAAAAATTATTTCCCTATGTTTTCATGAGCACAAAAATTCAAAATTAACTCATTTTAGCTCTATTTCCAAAAAAGCAAATTTTAGGGTGTTACACTCATATTTATTTTTCCTAGCATAATGAATGAGTGCTTATATTAATTCTGAAATTTACATATACTATAATCTAAAAAATGCTAGGATGCTTCTAAGAATATTTTTGCATAACCATCCACTATTTTTTTGCACCTTGCTACTTGTTTAAACACAATAAACCTATTTGCACATGATTTAGTTATAATGATATATGCATACCTTCATGAAGGAATATTATGAACTTGCCCTGATGGTATAATTATAGAGCATGGTCATTGTTAAATCCTAATAGGATATTCTGCTGCCACTGGAGTGATGTAGATCTTAAGCATTGTAATTCCTAATATATTACTCTCAAAGAATGAGTATGTGATCAATCTAAATCCTAAAGGTCTTGACTCACTGCATGAGAAATTATAGAAAATATCCTATATTATGATGAATGTATAATGTTAGAAATATTGGAAATTGAATTTTCAAGCTTATATGACCATATGGGATATAAATGCTACTCGATAAACAAATACAATTAGCTTGAAGCTTTGTGTTAAAACATAGAAAATGAGATGATAAAGACAAATTTGTCTAATTCCAGAAGAAATGATTATTGAAATAGAATATCAAGAGCGTTGAAGTACTAGAAGTATCCAATATTATCTAGAATTACTCAATATCAAGTAAAAATTGAGTCAGAATTTCTAGATAGGTCTATGAATCAGGATATGTGACTTGCATGTATTATACTCCTAGAAGGATCGAACAAGCATGAAGCTGCTAAATGTCAAGCATTGAAGCTAGAACAAGTAAGAATGGATAGAAATTAGAATACTTGAAGTTTCTCTTAAAGAAGAACTAAAATCATGTGCTTATAGTTTGTTGCTTTTGAAATTCATATCCTAAAGTATTGATAGTAGTAGTGGTGGTGTTTTAAGTTTTAATTCATGTTGAATTAAGTGGATTATATAAACTCGTAGAAGAGTCAATGGTTACTTTATTAGACTGAAGACTAATTTAAAGCATTAATATTTTTAGTTGCAATGCAATTTTTACTTGCAGTAATATGCGTTAATCTTGCATAAAATGAATTATAGATTTATATGTTTCACATATAAACAATTTCCTAGTTTGCCTATCTAACTAATTTTTGCAATGATTTTATCCACTAAGAAGCCTTAATTAACCAAGGAGGTTATAGTTCTTTGTGTACTACTACCTTGTAGATAGAAGGGAAATTGAATTTCTTAGGAACACATGAATAATTAGATTATAATGTCATATTAATTGATCTTAGAAGGACCAATTTAGTCAAGAAATAGTATAATCCAAAGACTAAGTATTTAATACTTCAACCCAGAAACTAGAAGTTTAAGTCCTACCTTGAATATGTTGTTGTACACTGAATAGTGCACTTGATATGTGAATTTCATGCCAGAACCAATGAATACCCGAAGTATGATTGGATTCTATGGAACATTAAAAATGATTATTCATAGATGATGCATGTACATATTACTACTTGAAGTAACTATGGCATAAAAAGGGGGAGAAATTTTGGGTAAAGGCATAAAAAATATGGGTAATATATATTTAATAGGCATAGCCTTTCTAAATCTATCTTTAAGTGTATATATCAGGACTTGAAGTCCTAGCCGCGTCCCTTCCAGCCAAGTTAACTTTCTCTACATTGCACTAATTGTAAGCAAGTTTGTAGCTTTGTATTTTGTTATTATCTATTACGTTGGATTTAATACGAACATTCCACATTACACATGAATGTGTATCACTATGTTGTGCAATCGTCGAGCTGCAACTATCTCCACTCCTGCATGAATATTAGTATAGCAGATACATTTGTAGCTAGTAGCTACCTTTGCACTTCCCTCATTATTACATTGGCTAGCTAGTATGTTATGTCTATATAGTTCTCGTTGAACTAAGGAATATTTTGCTTTCATTGCATCGTATGCATAAGCAATAGATTGGTCTAGGGCCAAGTAGCCAAAGATCAATGGAGTTGGTTAATCTAAAAGGGCCAATCTAAAAGTGGCTAAATGGAGAAGTGACCCACTTGAATGGGCTGAATTATAGTGAAAATTGAGTTAATAGATAAAACACTTAATGATGATTTGGGATTTATGAAGAAAAGACATTTTGTTACAAAAATATAGATATAGAAAAAATTCCATGTAATTTTGAATGTTGCATATTTATACATTTGATTTGAAGTATATGATCTTTTTTTTAATTATGTATGAGTAATTGGATCAATTTTTATGGCTAAACAATGAAGAAGCTAGATAATGAAATAATTTTTTAAAACTATGATATGTGCAAATCAGGGGAAGAACATCCCTGAGTTTGTAGAAATGCTAAACATTCTTAAGTGCACTTTATGTATTCTAGCTCGCTGCATCTAATGAATACTAACCCCCGTATTTAAATATGTGCATGAATATTTTCTATAAAATTTCATCATAACATACATGGATGGGCCTCCGCTTGTAGTTAGAGATGCTATTAAAGATTTAATATTGGCAATAGGGGAGAGAAAGCCTATTTTAAATGTCAAATATTATTTCCACAGAAGGAAAATGATCTAAAGAAAATATTCCTCAAAGCTTGAAGCACGAACAATATCACGTACTAAATCAAACAACAGTTTGACTAATACTCTTGTGAATCATGAAGCGGATCATATACCAGATATTTCTGAAAAATGAGAGGAGTAACTTGAAGTTATAAATCAGAAGTTGTGTTTACTAGTAGTAAACTAAATATTATATATTATCAAGCTAAAATATATGGGAACGCCTGTGAATTCTAGTTTAATGTATATTTGTCAAATGAAATAAGAACAAACTCCTCCATTTTCATAAAGAGAAAACCTCATGAAGAAGGTTAAGCACCTCATGAAGAGGATCATCACGAAGATAAAATCCAACACACTAATCACGCACATTATTAGTGTTTGGTATGGAGAACAGCAAATCATCTCTTGTTTGGAAAATGATAAAGAGATAGAATAATCTCACATTATGAGAATATTGGGAGAAAATAATAGTTGTTGACAACGCTACCTCTATAATTGTAAATGTTTCTTTTATGAGA
The DNA here is from genome assembly GCA_038087645.1 of Saccharum hybrid cultivar R570. Lineage (NCBI taxonomy): Eukaryota > Viridiplantae > Streptophyta > Magnoliopsida > Poales > Poaceae > Saccharum > Saccharum hybrid cultivar. The sequence continues at coordinate 4,270,570 of JAQSUU010000100.1, forward strand.
ACTCGGATCCAGAAACAAAGTCCATGGCAAAGTCGCTTGTAGCGATTATATCAGGTCAATGAAGAAAGCAATTGAGGTTAAATCTCCTACTAGGAAGAAATATGTGTTTTACTATATCTCTGGCAAATGAAATGAATGAATATGAAATATGCAGTTAGTAAGTGAATTATGAAAATCCATATAGTTCCTGAAGAATAGAAATCACAACATATGAAAATTGAATCACATACTAAGTATTAAAAGAATATATTCCTGAATGAATATTGAAGTCTCAAGAAGAGTATGTCCTAGAAGGTATAGAGTCATTGAATGACTTTATAGTTAATAACACTATCGTTGTGTATATCTCATAATAATCTCTTATGTAGTAGAGAACCAGAAAAGAAATATAATTCACCCAAGATGAGAACATCCTAAAAGAAATTAATTTATGAAGGATTTACCTGTTGATTCTTAAATAAACACTATTAATCCTTGAAGTGAATATAGACCCGAGTGAAAGAAAATGAGAAATCCTAAACACCATGAAGGTGTCATATGAATACTCAGAAAGTGCATACTGAAAGCTAGCAATGAATTGGTGATATCCTCTAAATATCGTAGAAGGAATAAGAAAAATGGTGATTTTGGCAATTATCCCCTAAATGCCAAATGCAAGATTGGATTTATTATTTAGTGGTACAATCAGAATCTTGAAGATTTGTAGAACGTATAATTTAAAAATCTAGTGAGGAATAATTATAAGTATTTAAACTCTAGTATAAGTTTGATGCACTGTCTAGAAGATATTGAATATCGTAAACTATTTACCTCCATAATCCTCTGAAAGGATTTATTATCCTAAAGGATAAATTTTATTTGTTTTACACAACTAATAAGTGGTCATTTATACGTGAAACATGTTGCTCTTTTTACTCATATTATAATTCATAAAAGAATTGCGAGCCAATATTTTGAAAGATATAGTATTATGGTACTGTATTCCATTATCAAACACACATTTATGAAAAGTGTGGTTTGAACAATCATGTTCAAAGGATGGCTTTATCAGGGGGAGCAATTTAATTGAATCTACCTTGAAGGTAATTAAAACTACTAGAATTACATAGATCAAGTAAATCATTTTGCTAAAACATTGAAGTTTATACATTTATCATGAAGATAAAAATCTATTCATGAAGAATATAGTATCCCGAAGTATACATGACCAAGAAGGTTAAATGTTGTACTTTTTTCTTTATGAGTTTATTTGAAGGTTTCTGATACAAAGTTTTTAATGAGACAACATGTGCAATGAAATTAACGAAAGTGATGTACTCTTTTCTCCGAGAACTGTTTTTTCTCACTGGATTTTCGGATAGAGTTTTTAACGAGGCATATGCATATCGTGGTAATCGTCCAAGAGGGAGTGTTATAAAACATACGGACTCTATCCTAGAAGGAAAGGAGAAGAAAGAATCCTAATCCTAGTCTGTTTGTATGTGGGCTCTTACCAAACTCTTAAGGCTTGGTAGGACTATATATACGTGGGAGCTCTATATTGTATTTACCAATATTTAGAGGAAATAAATAATAGTCTCTCTATTTTGTGTCTATTTATTCTCTGCTTTCATCTACTGTGTCGATCATGAGAGACAGAGAGAGAAATGTCCTAACCGTTGGCAACATGTTTTATAACAAAGGCTACCGCTAGATGCCATAGTCCATGATTTAAAACTTTGGTCAGGACAAGGCTTTCCTCCTCTTTCGAGGCATATTTCCATGTAGGAGCTCTGTGTGAAACACTAAAACTTGTAGATGACATGGAATGATTTAGGGAATGCAAGAGGGAAAGCTACCTAATTTTAAGAATACCAAGAAGGCCCTGTTTGGGACTGCGGTGTGTGGCCACGCAATACGGTAGCTGAACTTTGGCTCCGTGGCCATGGTATGGTACCGGAACTCGACCGTGCAATTCATTCTCACGATCCTACTCTCTTACGCAGTCATGAAAATTGCCGCTGCCGCAGAGCGTTTGACGTGATTCTCGTGGTCAGTGGCCGAGAATCCGCTTATAATTGGTTCTAAACAGAACCGAAGTTACCTGTCTGAAAACCGCTTTAATTTCTTTTCTAGTCATCTTTGTTTATTTTCCGTTGCTGTATGCCATTCTGTTTACATATAAGTATAACTCAACAAGGCGTAGGCACGTGATATTCTGAATCGTGTAAAACAATATGCTAGAGCAAGTAGTTATGCTGAAAATAATGACTATCATTACTTTAACATGAAGCGGCAAAAAAGGATGAAGGCGATGACCACACAATTACAACGTCTTATTTGTAGTATTAATTCATCCGTCATCACATGAGGGACGCACACACCGTCACATGGAAAATACAAGAAAGGAAGGACTGGATTCATAGCATAGCATGGAGACACTCATGCAATGAGCTCCACTACATCTCACACTGTCACTTTTTGGCTGCCGCCGGTTTGCTGCTCTTCACCTGCAGGTTTCATCATGTGAAGCGCTTAAACCATCACGAACAAATCACAAGGTAACGGCAATCACAAGGATACATCGATATGAGTATGACGCAGCTGCAGTGTTATACCTTCTTTTTGGTTTCCCGGGGCTTCTGCTCAGCCTTCTTGACGCCGCCGCTCTTGGCGGCCGACGGCTTCGTCGCCGTCTCGCTGAGCTTGGGTGCCGGCTCCTTGCCCTGTGCCGCAACTCCGGCGGGCTTCGAGGCCTTCAGGGAAGCCATTGTTGTTGTGCTGCTACTTACTCTGTCGCAACTAACACTGCTTGAGGCTTAATCTCACTTTGGACCTGATGGACTGGGGAGGCACGGGACGAGGTATTTATAGGCCGTTCGTTCGAGTGTGGCCGACCTCGCAGAATTCGGATCCTAGCTAGAATTATTGCGAGAATAAAGGCAAAGACGCGCTGAATTATTGCAGCATGTTTAGTACTCCTGCGTCGAAGCGAGTGATGGCACGGGGCAGCTGGGTGCCTCCTTTCTTCTGCAGAATTGGATGCCTGGGAGCTGGTATTGGGAGGACGCGAGTTGTTACCGGACTTGAAGCTTGTCCTATAGAAAATGTTTCAGACATATTATTCGGTGAGTCGATTACGCACAGTGGTGCCTGGAATGTTCAGAAGAGAATAAGGTTAATGAGGGTTCATTCATCGTGTGCTTATCTCGTAAGTGCGTTTTACCCGCTGCTAATCTCAGTAGCTGATGAAAGTCTGGGTCTATAGTCTCGAGTGTTATTATTTCTACGTGTCGACAGCCAGCGAATACCAATCCTCAAGGAGGTTAGGAAGCCCATCTTTGTTCCACGCGGGCTGGACCGCAGCGGATGACAGCCCAAGGTCCAGTAGAGGCAAAATAGGCGCAGTTTGCTTAAGGTTGCACCGATGCTTTTTACATCTCTTAAAATTCTGTTCTTGTTCATTGCGTAACACATTTTCTTTAGATACGTTAGGTTATTGCATTATCTATAAGATAAAAATGGCACTACTGGGCCACTAGGGGAACTACAAGAATTTGTAAATTTGTATTTTTTTTAGTAAAACTAGAGACGTTACCGTTATACTTTTTTTGTTAAATTTTTTACTGCTATACATTTTCTTGGAGAAACATTTACTGTTACACGTTTAAATCCATACTAACATCATGTGGTGATTTCATGGAACTCGAGATCCATCGGTCCATTCTTTCAGAAGTGCTCATAGGGGTAGATATATATATATATATATATATATATATATATATATATATATATATATATATATATATATATATATATATATATATATATATATATATATATATATATATATCTGTGTGTGTGTTTATAGGGGTGAGTATCGAGTGTCTGCATCCATGCTGTGGTTAAAAAACATCCCATTACAAAGGCTTGGGGAAAAATTGCAGAAAAATAGAAAAACACTTACAAAGTTCTTTTGTTTTTTAGAACGCACCTAAAAACCTAGTCCTAACTCAAGAACTTCTTGAACTCCATTTATTCTTTCCTTGATTCCGTGGTCCACCAAAAACAAACAAGTTGATTTTCAGTTCGACCTGGTTCGGGCCTTCGGGGTGCTTTGAGCTTGAAGATTGAGGTCACACGTTACCAAAAATTCTGTAGATGCAACTAGGTTGGGAACTTGGAATATATCGAGACTTAAAGATGTTTGGGAATTTGATTCCATTCACGCGTTAACCATCTTTGCAGTCCACCAATTCCTATCAGATTAGATGAGCAAACATATCCACGCTACCTTCTGTATAAAATCCTCTTTTCCATGGATGATACACCAAATGAAATTTTTTTGTATTTATTTGGTAAAAGCTATTTTTAATCACAATATAAATGTAGATGCTCATAAATACATATGCACCATCACTCATATGAACACTAGCACATATATCCTCTACCCATGAGCACCTCCAAAATACTAACCCGACAAATTGCAAAATTAATGAAGTCACCATAGACATCTCAATGTTGACAGATATGTTGCCTACCACTCAAAGAATTTACACCCCCTATGAATACATGTATGGACATTCTATCCTATCAGCACCTTCAATAGACGGAGCTGATAGATCTCAATATGTATCCTATGTCCAGCGTAAATGAGAATCTTTATTGCTTGTGCACTGTGCACTGCAGGTCCGTTGCAAGTAAGGGATTGTAGCTATGCATCTATGGGTTGAGGTTCTATTTGGGTCTTCGATCGGGGACTCCCTACCCCCTCCTTATATAGTCTGAGGGTAAGGTTACGGATAGAGTCCTGATAAGTTTATGAGGAAGTTTTCTGATCAGTTACGACAAATGAAGCCGACATTCATATATATCTTCCTATGCCTTCACTGCTACAAACTTTATAATCACCGCCGCCATTTTTTTACCACCGGTTCGTGTTTACAAATCGTTGGTGAAAATGGGGGCGATCGGTTATCACCGCCAATTGGTAACACGAACCGGCGGTGATAACAAATCATTACCGTCGGTTTGTGTTACCAACTTTCAGTGATGAGCGAGCCATTTTCACCGTCATTTTGTGTTATGAAAATGGGGGCGATCGGTTATCACCGCCAATTGGTAACACGAACCGGCGGTGATAACAAATCATTACCGTCGGTTTGTGTTACCAACTTTCAGTGATGAGCGAGCCATTTTCACCGTCATTTTGTGTTATGAACCGGCGGTGAAATGATTTTCACCACCGGTTTGACTAAGGTTGCAACACGATAAAATTAATAACTTTTTCAAACAAAGTCGGATGAAAACACACTTTATATCAAAGTGTAGATCTCGATGAGATATACTACTTTGTAGTCGATGACTTTCGTTTCAAATCATTTATTGTTTTGAAATTCTGTTTTAAGTTCTCAAATTTTGAAATTCGATTTTTCAAATTTTACAAACGACCTCATATGGTAAAACAACCAAAAGCTTTGTCGTTGGCAACTTTTTCATTAGAAATCATTTATAGTCTCAAAAAAATTGTATATGAAGTTCTAAGATTTTAAAATTCAAAATTTTCAAACGATCTCAGATGAAAAATTGACCAAAAAAAGTTATAGATCTCGATGAAAACTACAACTTTGTAGTTGATAAGTTTTTTATTTAAAATCATTTGAGGTCCTAAAAGTATGACAGAATTTTTGACGATTTGAAATTCCAATTTGTCAAACGATCTCGGGTTTAAAATAAACTTTTTAGCTATTTTTTGGACCTAAAGAAATCCTAATCACCGCCAGCTGGTTTGCATGAACCGGTGATAATAATGAACTAGTGATGACCATTCTTATCGCCAATGATTTGCACCGCCGAGGGGCCAAAACCGACGGTAATAAGGCCATAAGGGGTTTGGAACCAGCGACGATAAAGCGATGATAAAGATCCTGTGGTGGTGCTTGTCCATCAAGTAGATATCCGATTGGGCCTATCGAGCAGTCGGATCAGACCACTCCCTTCTGGTTGGGCGATTTTTTTTCTTAAAATAAAGGTACCATGGAACGCACTAAAAAATGTCTTGCTCGTGGCTAACGACTTCAAAAGTAAAGCAAAATTGACTCCGTTGTCGATTGTTGGGAATAATGAAGCTATTCCAAGCACAGTATGATTTTTTTTTTCTTGAAGATCGATGAAGTTGGACCTATTTGTACTAATTAGAATTGTTAGCTGGCTAATAGTTATTATTTGAGTAAAATTCGTTGGAGAATCTTCGATACGTGGTCTAATAGATAGTAGATTCATGGTAAACTCTTTTTTCCCCATTATTACACGCGCATGAGGCGTGGAAGAATAAGTGGGGTGAGGCATTATAATCTTCTCTCAATTCATTAGCTCATTTCAACTAGCTATTGGATTAATATATAACTAGTTGGATGATTGCTTAATAATTAAGATAATGATAAGATGAGGACGCCCCGTCCGGAAGCGCTCTTAAAAAAACTCCCCACATGTGGTCATCCTCTAGTCCCACTCCGCCTCTCGTCGCACGTCCCATTGTGCGCGCGTCGTGCCCCACTCCGGCGCATTGTTGTCGCCACCCCCCACGGCGCCCCATCCCCCATGGTGCCTTCGTCCCTCACTGCGCTATGTCATGCCCTGTCCTCCACCGCGCCCAGGCCCGCGGCTAGGAAAGGGGGCCGTTGCTGGTCGGGCCTAGGCTAGGCGCAGACGCAGCTAGCCTCTGCTAGGCCGCGCCACCCACTACTACTGGAAACTTAATCTAGGCGGGCAAGCCAACCGCCTCGGTCCAAAGGTCATGGTTAATCGTTTAACCGGGGCGGCTAAGTTAGGTAGCCCACCTTCGTAAATAATTTTACAAATTTAAAAAAAGCCCACCGAGCCCGGTCCCGTGCGCCGCCGCCGCTATGGCTTGATCCACGCCTTTGCAATTGCCAGTGGCCGGATCTACTTGGTGGTGGACAGATCTACACCCCTGCCACCTCCGGTGGCCGGCTCCGTGCCGGGAGCTCGGAGAGGAAGGCCGTACCGTGCTCGGAGGAGACGGAGGGGGCACGCACATCTTTCTCGGACGAGAGGGAGGCAACGTCGTGCTCGAAGGACCGAGAGGCCGCACACCTCCGCCCTACACGCGTCGCCCACCGGAGCTACCGTGCGCTCAACGGCCACTGCCACCGCGTTGGATCTACTCGCACAAAGGCCCTAGATCCACCCTTAGGGCACGGCGGCCTGCCTTCACCAGCGTGGATCTAAGCACGGGAAGCCATGCAGGAAGTGAGGGGGATGGAGGACGAGAGAGAGGGAGGATAGCCGCCGGATCTGAGCGTCGAAGAGGGAGCCGAACCTGGTCGTGCCTGCGAGGCTACGCAGCCGCGCCAGGCCCTCCACCGCCACCGTGGTTGCCACCGCGTGCCACCGAGAAGGGGCTGCGCCGCTAGGAGGGGCCCACGATGTGGTCGTCGGGTGCACTAAGGAAGAGAGAGAGAGAGAGTGTGAGAGAGATGGAGTCACTGTGGGAGAGGGAGTGAAGAGAGATGGTGGTTGAGCGAGAGTGGGGAGGGGCGGTGGGATGCTGCGAGTGTGGGGAGGGGTGGGACGGCGGGAAGTTGCGGCTAGGAGTAGGGAGGGGCGACGGTATGTTGCGGCTAGGAGTGGGGAGGGGCGGCGGGTTGTTGCGGGTGCAAGTGGGGAGGGGAGGGGCTGCGAGTGGGGAGCTAGGAACCCTAACTCCTGCTTATATATGAGCCCGGTAGGAGGACAAATGTGGGCCTTTTCTGGGCTGTGGGTTGGGCAACTATTTTTGGAGGCGGGCCTTATAGGGTGTCTGCCTCCGAAAATGCACTTATGGAGGTGGGCTCCTTAAAATGCCCACCTCGGTTAAGTTTAATTAACCAAGGCGGTTGTTTTAGGCCAACTATTAACCGAGGCAATTACGTTACAGTGCTCGCCTCGGTTAAGTATTAACCGATGCGATCGTTGGCCCGGCTACCCTGCCTCGAGTAACCGAGGTGGGCAACCAGGCCGCCCCACCTCGGTGGCCATTTTGGAAACGCTGCGCAAAAGATTTTGTGTAGTAGTGACCATCATCGGTCGCCGGCTGGCTGGAACCGGCCATTCCCCCACTTTGGTTGCATCCTATGGAAGAAGAAGGGTGAAAAACACATGTTGCAAGCCTATGTTTCAAATGTTTTACAGGTATATTTCAATTATTTTATATGGATATTGCAAAAGTAGATTGGGATATTACATATGTTGCGATGATTGTACACGTATGCTGCAAGCTTTTGTTCCTAATGTGTCGCACCCGGTTTTCCGAAGAATACCAAGCGCTAACTACATGTGTGCCCAGGATGTCCACACAACATATATAGTGACAAATATTGAGAATATCAAGAGCAATGCTTTATTATATATCGACCATAGTTACAACAGGACTTACAACTATTATAAAAGCATAGCAGAAACTATTCTTGATCTTCTCTTCGGGGCTTCATACTCCACAGGGACGGTTGACTGGGGAAGCACTCGCCTAGTACTCATGGACTCCGCAAGAAACTCTTCACTTGATTCATCATCTGGTACCCATCCGAGATTTTTATTGGTGACAATGACAAGCGTCAGCTCACCATGCTCAGCAAGTATACCATGAGGTTATGCAAGGCTCAAGAAGGCTTGACTCGGTTGTACTACGGTAAGCATTTTTAGTTGGTCATATTTTATTTATTATGCCTATGTTTCTAAGTTATGCTTATGGCTCCCATATGAATATAATTAGTTATCACCATCAACATTAATCATATCCCAAACCATCCATAGAAACATCTATCTCGAAAAGGATCTAGGCCGCTCGTGACCGTGAGCACGGCTGATATATCAGTTTGATCAAACTCTGCAGAGTGTGTACACTTTCACCTTGAATCGTGAATACCCCTATGCCCGAGGTGGCTAACCTCTTGACTCACTTCCAAGGTAAGTCGGCAGGGTTCACTATAAAGCCTTTCACTAATTACCCTAACAAGTTAGTAGCCGCGAGGTTTCAGCGTCTAGGCGAATGGAGCCCCCCTTCAAGAGTGGCACACCATGACCGCAACCTAGTACTCACCTTGACAGGCAAGAAGCCATTCTGCAACCTAGTCCCCCCTCTTGCGCCGAAAACTTTCGGTAACTACTAACAAGCTAGGGAAAACTAGTTATACGACTAAGATCATGCCCATTTTGATTCTCAAGGCTGTACGGAAGTCCTGGGTTGCCGCTTTAAGATTCAGTCCTTACGGAGGGCAGACTAGAGCACCCAACAAGGCCCAATGCTCTAACTCCCTTTCTGTCCATGTTGCCGAAAAGCACCATTTTATCCAATGATTTCATAAGTCATTAATCAGGATTAACATTATAATATTTGGTGACTGCAAGCTAAGCAAAACTACCCATATGCATGAACCCAAGGTAACAAGGAAGAGGGTACAAAAGTACTAGGTAAAGTCCTTAGCATCATATTAGACACATGCATATGAAGCGATTATAAGGTTATCAGGTAACAAGGGAACTCATGTTACACTTGCCTCAAATAGTGCTCAAACTTGTCCAACTTTCCTTCTGGATCATCTTTGTATAGCTTCTTCTAACAATAGCAACAACCATCACAAGCATCATAGACAAACCTAGAAGTATTACATCAATCATTATATATAAACAAGATATAAAGTTTATTAACACGTAGGGCTTGTTCTAAGACTGCGACAGTGCAAAAACTAACCAAAATAGGAGTCAGGATTAAAAGATGTGATAGTTGAAAGGTATAAATGGGAAGGATTGAATTCATATGAGAAGGTGGAGTTTAGACTTGAAGATACATATTCGGAACAAAAAGGGTTGGACATATGTATAGGTTACTTGGGAACATATCATGATAAACCAGTGCACTAAGGTGGATGATAGATCACAGGAAAACACAATTATGGCGATTTGTGCATCGGTTGAGCATACCCGGTGGCGGACAGTGGCGGGTAGCAGAGGCTGTGGCCATGAGAAGGTAGAGACGCATCGAACTTATTGGCATAGAACTTGGTAGGATCATGTGCAACTAGGAAACACACGGTCATGGTAGAGGGCTCAGCGAATCATGTAGTGGTTTAGCGGGGAACGTGGCGAATTGTTGAGGTATCCAAGACATACACGTCGGCGGACAGCGGTGGTTATGATGACCGATTGCATGGTTATAACAAAGACAAATGGTGACTCATTGGATGGGGTTGCAAGGCACTGCATGGAACATATTGTGACAAAAGGACATGGTGTTTTGACCGTCGGTTAGGCGGGGAACAAGATTGCAAGGTGGCACTACGTGGCTGTTGACATGGCAGGAGCAGCGACATGGTGATGCTTATATCCTCAGTGTTGTGGTTCATATGACCAAGAAAACTTGCGGATATGTGTGCAAGTATATGATGCACATTGTGGTCAAAGGGCTTGACCACCAGAGTGGCGAAACATCGGGAACACGCATGCCAACCGGCATCAGCACGGCTGCGGGGAAGCAGGGACAGCGAGCATAAGATAGGAACATATATCTTTCATCTTTGGTCATATCGCCATGAAACTTTGCAGAGGCATGTGAAACTATATAGATGATGGTATAGCCAAAGAATGCATCCTGGGGTTCAATGGATCAACGGGAACGTCATTGCCAAACACAGGGTGTCTGCTGTTTGGACAGCAGGCGTAGTAGGCACTTCGATCTCCATATCTCGGCCATCGGGGATTGCATAGCTGTACCAAATTGTGGGATCATGTGCAGGGATGTCATGAACATGTATGTTCAAGGGCTCGATGATTTGGATAGTGGATTAGCGGGGAACACCAGAACCACTCAGACCTGCAATCTGACCAAACAGCAGGAACAGCGAGCGCGGTGATGACGATATCTCTAGTTCCTAAACTCCTATGGCAAAACCATCTTACAGAGGTGTGTTCAAGGATGTTAGCTACAATTTCACCAAAGTGTTTGATGATAGGAGTCACAAAACAGCGAGGAACGCCAATTCCGTCAGCAGCAGCAAAACTGGCCGCGAGGACAGCAACACATACATCGGGTAAACTTCGCCGGGGATTAACCATACATCATCTAAGGTACTTGATATGCAGAGGTGACCATGAAAACATGATGGGAGAGACGATGGAGTGTTCTCACCAAGGGGAAGGGTGTGGTGGAGTGAGGAGATGCATCGACAACGGCTGGTGACGACGATGTAGTACAACGGGGCATCCTTCTCGCGTTGCGGTTGATCGAGGCAGCCATGGGGAAGGAGGAGGAGTTGTAGGGGCGTCCCTCCCCAGTTCTTCACGTGGGAAATGAAGAGGGAGGCGTGATGGGGAGATGGGATGTAGCAGAACCTCCTAAATTATATGGCCCACATGCACCTGTCATTGTCCCTAAGACCTCTGACAGCGATACATGTACACCAAATAACCTAAGAAGATCTGTCGGGTGCCCTCACAGGACCCCGATTAAACTACATTTAACAACTCATACCAGGATCAACAAAGGAGTAACTACAACATTACAACATTTGTACAAAACGTTACATCAGAGTGCGGAAGAATAATAACAATAAATTTACAAATCATGATTAAGTTAACTTTTTACAAACTTAACTTGTATTGCGGAAGTCGAGTAGAACTACAGAAGACAACTTAGGCAGAGCACCTAAGTTAGGAGAGGTCGACCAGATCATATCGAACCCACCGACATGACCCCGGTTAACAGCACCAGTCAGTATCTGCAACAGGGGTTAACAAACCCTGAGTACGAGAGTACTCAACAAGACTTACCCGACTAAGACAAAGACTCCAAGGGCATGCTAGCTTTAGGGAATCAAGGTACGGGTAATCCAGAATCAAGATTTTCTTTTGCAGAAAAGCTTACTAGAGTAGATCCTTATTTTCAATATTTTACTTTTACCATTGATGGTTCATTAACCAATTCTAGGTGATCCTAATCTAGATCAAAGTAATTATCATCAAAACCTTTCTCATTCTTTCTTTCAATTCCAGTTCTTAACTACGATGCAAGTCAGGTGATCAAGTCTCCATAACCGAGGAGCAACGATGATTCGAACCGATTATACCCAGCTGGGGATCTCTAACTTCACGACATATGTAGAACCGAATCTTGCATATATCAACCCTCATTTAGATCTCCCAAAACCAGAACGTGTCCATCGCCACCCGAGAGTACAGTACTCCTCGAACCCGACCAAATTCTAGCCCCGAGGGTACACGCTACTCTCGCCATCTCTCCACTCCCAGTGCGAGGTTAGACGTTCTCGTAATGGAATCACCAACATTTTGGGCTTACCCAAGGCATGAGGCTAGTTGCAAAGTCTTGAACACAACAGGCTTACAACGAACGGACCTTAACTGACAAGGCGGAAACACTACATTGAGACTCCTTTCCCAATGCATGTTAGCAGTGGCCAAACCACCCGCCTGATCTTTCAAGTTCATTCTCATATTTCAATATTCATTCAATATGCCGTCATGGCTATATAAACATTGCATTTAAAAGCTTAACTTCTAAGCATAGCGAAGCATACTACGCATTTTCTGTAAAACAGGTATCAAGGTTCATATCACAATAATCAAGGATGATAATGCAGCAATTAGGTTATCACTCAACTCCTAATTACTTAATGCAGTAAACCATATTATAAATAATAAAACATTTGTAAAATTCAAGGTAGGGTTTAAATGCACCGGGGCTTGCCTTGCTCGGACACGACGACTGACTCAGACCTGAGAACTCCAACGTCAGGTCCGAAACCCACCGACGATCGCTCTTCTCCGGAAACTGGCTCGACGGCTTCGACGTCTTCGAAAGCGGAGACTACACGAACACATAACATGCTTTAACATGATGCTCGATGATAAACATGATGCTTGATGATAACATGCTACGAGTTACGACTGGAGTACAACTTCCCTTCACGGTACAGTCGCAAACAGAACACCTACTAACTAGTAGCGACGATTCCAGCGATACCAGTTTTTAACCTAACAAGTTACTAACGAGCTCAATCATGGAATTAAGGTGCCAAAGATCACAAAAGGGTAGTGACCTAAGGACATCACTCAATCAAAAAGGCACACAACTCTTAAAGTTCTCAAATTAACATTTATTTATTATTTAAATAATTAGGACATAATTAGAAGTTAATCAAATTTTACCTAATCAATCTCAAACTTTTTCTATGGATTAAGAATGATTTATAACAGTGTCATAATAAATTTCATCATTTTTGGATTAATAAATTAATTATTAAAATTCATGGAAGTTGCATTTAATCTTTATTAAAACTAATTAATTCAACTGCACAAAGTACTCAATTTTAGCATTTAACATTTTTCCTAGATAGTTTATACATTGAGAAGCCTACACAAAAATTTTCATGAATTTTGGAACTCTACACAATTTTTAATGAAATAAACAAATAGTATCACTATTCAAAATTTTGAAAAAGAAAAACAAAAACCGAACTCGGGCCGATTTTCTTTTTCTCCCGCGGTCCGGCCAGCTGCTCGGCCCGCTCGCCCGCGCCTTCGCCCGCACGCGTGCTCGGCAACGCGGCCCAGCCAGCGGCCCAGCCCGCTCGCTCACCCGCGCGCGCTCTTTCTCCCTCTGCGCTCGCTGACAAGCCGGCCCCGCATGTCATCGCCTACCTCCCGTGTCTCGCTCACTCCCGCGTGCTCACTCACCTCCGCGCGGTGGCCGGCCGGTGACCAGGGCTTCGGTCGACCAACTGACCCGACCAACACCAACTACACCTTCCCACGACTCCGTTTTACTAATTTGCCCCACGGTTCGAGCTCCGGTGACACTTCACCGATGACGGTGGCGGCTCGGCAACTACGGTGACCGACGACTCGACGACACAAAGGTGCAAAGCTTAAACTAACTAGCCAGGGAGCATTAGGGGCGTACCACGATCACAGAGACGTGATCGGTTGAAGCAGAGAGGCACTGGAGGCTGGCCACGGTGGCGGGGCTCAACCGGGACGGCGGCGACCCGAGGTGGAAGACGACAGTTCCCCGGCGATCCTGAGCGGTAGCATCTACACCAAGAGGCGCAACAGGTTCGCAAGGTGATGGCGGAGTGATTGGCGAGATGGAGATGGATGCGGTGGAGCAGGAAGGGCGAATTTGGCCAGAGAAATGAGGACGGTGGCGGCGGCGATGGTGAAACCGGAAAATGTCACTGTGACCTCGACGTATTTATAGACGACGGTCGTGGCTACAGAGCTGCACTGCTCGAGTCATCGCGCTGGCGTTCTCGACCGCGCGCGAAGGCCGTGGAAGCTGGCCGAAGCCGTCCGGCGTCTCGCCGGCGCCCATGCCGGCCGGTGGCCGTCGGTGATTGGCGCGGCACTGTAGCACCCCCAAATTTTAAATTTTCAAACTGATTTTTCAAATTACTTTCAAATTCATGTAACAACTTGAAAAACTTCCAATCTATGAAATCTTCAGAATCTCAAGCTCTACAAGTTTTGTATTGAACACTTTTTCAAATTCTCACTGGATTTTGAAATTTGAGTTTAAATTCAAAAGGGGACACATTTTTCAGATTTGGTAATTTAGAAATTACTTTTGATTTTATATTGAAACTTCAAAATATCCAAACATCAAAGTTGTATATCTTGACCAGACCTACAACTTTGCTGTTCAAAACTTTTTCAAATTCTGCCTCCATTTTGAAATCTTAGTTTGGGGACAAAAATGAGTCAAAACTGAAATTTGTTTATTTTCAAAATTGCTCCACATTTTACACTAAAACTTTGAAAACTCAAAACACCAAAGTTGTAGCCCTTGAAAAGTTCTACAAACTTGGTTTTAAACTTTTTCCCAAATTTTGCTTAGATTTTGAATTATTTCAAAAGGGGTAAAACAGGGTTTTGAAATTGAGGGTTTTGAATTCAATTGATTATTCTTTTTAACTAAACATGATTAATTATTTAACACTAATAAAACATTATTTCATGTGATAAGAAACATGGCATTATTAACGTATTAAGCATACTAATAAAAATAACATATCACATCACTATTGAAACATGTAAAACATGTATATAAAACATGAAACATTCTATTGCAACATATGAAACACTACCAAACAACACATGAAACATCACTATGCAACAGAGACCTGATATATGAAACATTGCTTATGCAACATGAAATGCATCTTATGCCTTGATGTATGCATGATCCGTACTTAATCAAGTTTTAACTGCTTTTTAACATCTGGGATGTTACACTATCCCCCTTAAAGAAATCTCGTCCCGAGATTTTAGGAATGACATAACCCGTGGGGTTAAGTAATGGAAAAGGAAATGTGTCAAACACATTGACCATGAGAAAGTTCACAAAGTAACAAGGATTAGTTCGAGAATTACAACCGATTTCATAATGATGGTTGTAATTAACAAGGTATTTAGAGAAATCTCGAAGACATGGATTATTTCAAAAAGAAAGTCCAAGAGAGTCGTAAGTATGTCAATTGCGGACTATAATGAATCATGGTCATAGACCTTGCTATAGCAAATACCCCGTATTCCCATACAGTGATCAGCCATAGGGATTTCCACGATACTTGCTATACCATTGTTACTGATCATGGTACCACTATAGTGCACAATTGGAGCAACTTTCAAGAAAGTAGGGTCTTCTGTTGAAACAAAAATATTCACAGAAGAAATCAAGATTACAACCGCGATTTGATAATGGTTCCAACATCAAGGAGTAAAATAATTCAAAAGAAGTAGGGGCATGAATTCCCAAGACATATTGCAAATAGTGAGGCCATATTAGTCATGAGACTATATTGGATCACGACCATAGACCTCGATACCTGCGCGCACCCAGTAGAAACCCGTGTGACCCAGGCACACAAGAGACTCTAGGTTCCGACGCGGCACCGTGGTCACGGAACGTGGCACCACTATAGGACACAACAGCGATAACAATCGTCTCACAATATTGAGAATATAACCGAGATCAGAAGTCGATCATAATCACAAGGCGTCTAGGGACTCAAAAAGACAACTTTGAATCCCTAAGGAGCGTCTAGAGAATGAAAACACCCTAATTGTGGACTATAAGGAATCATGATCATAGACCCTGATAACAGCAAGTGTCCGGTATTTCCTTATGGTAGCAAGTCACAAGAAACTCCAGGATACAACGCTGTTCCATTGTCACTGATCATGGTACCAGCATAGGGCACAACTGCAGTAACTCATTTGATAATGTCAGTATTATAACCAAGATCAGAGATTGGTTATAATAACAAAGGATCTGGAGAGGTTAGAATTCTCCGATGAATGTCCAACGAGTGAAAGCACATTAATTGTGAGCTACAATGGTTCAGGAGCACCGACTACGGTACTAGTGTGTATTCTGGTGGAACTCGTGTGGTCATGAATCACAGAGTATCCAGGTTTAACACAGCACCATAGTCACGGGTCGAGGCACCACTATAAAGCACAACTAAAGTAACTCTCGTCAAACACATGTAAGTGATCAATATCAAAGTAATAGCATGTGTCAGGATGGAAGAAATCAAGACGTGACACATGCATACATTGAGAAGTCAATGCAAGGAGTAGTCCCAGGTTTTACATGGAGTCGACATGGTAAATAAAGTGTATCCAGAAGTTCCCCAAAGATTAGGAACTTGTGGAGCAGGGATCATCAAAGGACTAATAGAACCGGGTACAGGACGAGATTCATCAATAGAACAGTTATAACGAATAATAACTGCTCCTCGAACATAAGGAGGGAAATTTTAATCATTATTTTATTCTCATTTTATGCATGATATGAGATATGCTCGTCCTATACGTCTTCTCAACGTCAGGAGTACTTCATCTTCATCATGTTAGTAGATTGTAGGACTTTACTTATACACTACCTTAATTGCACAAAATGGATTTTCAACAGGTACTTCAGTAGAGCTTTATCGATGAAGTTGACTCTTCTCTTGACCTTCCAAAGACGAGTTGACGAACTTCTTGAAGCCTTTGTACTTGAGTCATCAGAAAATCTTCATAAAGTCTTCCAGCAAGCAAGAAGATAGATAGAAGTCCATTTTAACTTGTTATCCTCAAAAACTTTTATATTGTAAATTCATTTTGAAGTTTTCAAATGTAATGTTATAGCTGATCCATTGTATGAGCTCTGATACCACCTGTAGCAGAACCTCCTAAATTATATGGCCCACATGCACCTGTCATTGTCCCTAAGACCTCTGACAGCGATACATGTACACCAAATAACCTAAGAAGATCTGTCGGGTGCCCTCACAGGACCCCGATTAAACTACATTTAACAACTCATACCAGGATCAACAAAGGAGTAACTACAACATTACAACATTTGTACAAAACGTTACATTAGAGTGCGGAAGAATAATAACAATAAATTTACAAATCATGATTAAGTTAACTTTTTACAAACTTAACTTGTATTGCGGAAGTCGAGTAGAACTACAGAAGACAACTTAGGCAGAGCACCTAAGTTAGGAGAGGTCGACCAGATCATATCGAACCCACCGACATGACCCCGGTTAACAGCACCAGTCAGTATCTGCAACAGGGGTTAACAAACCCTGAGTACGAGAGTACTCAACAAGACTTACCCGACTAAGACAAAGACTCCAAGGGCATGCTAGCTTTAGGGAATCAAGGTACGGGTAATCCAGAATCAAGATTTTCTTTTGCAGAAAAGCTTACTAGAGTAGATCCTTATTTTCAATATTTTACTTTTACCATTGATGGTTCATTAACCAATTCTAGGTGATCCTAATCTAGATCAAAGTAATTATCATCAAAACCTTTCTCATTCTTTCTTTCAATTCCAGTTCTTAACTACGATGCAAGTCAGGTGATCAAGTCTCCATAACCGAGGAGCAACGACGATTCGAACCGATTATACCCAGCTGGGGATCTCTAACTTCATGACATATGTAGAACCGAATCTTGCATATATCAACCCTCATTTAGATCTCCCAAAACCAGAACGTGTCCATCGCCACCCGAGAGTACAGTACTCCTCGAACCCGACCAAATTCTAGCCCCGAGGGTACACGCTACTCTCGCCATCTCTCCACTCCCAGTGCGAGGTTAGACGTTCTCGTAATGGAATCACCAACATTTTGGGCTTACCCAAGGCATGAGGCTAGTTGCAAAGTCTTGAACACAACAGGCTTACAACGAACGGACCTTAACTGACAAGGCGGAAACACTACATTGAGACTCCTTTCCCAATGCATGTTAGCAGTGGCCAAACCACCCGCCCGATCTTTCAAGTTCATTCTCATATTTCAATATTTATTCAATATGCCGTCATGGCTATATAAACATTGTATTTAAAAGCTTAACTTCTAAGCATAGCGAAGCATACTACGCATTTTCCATAAAACAGGTATCAAGGTTGATATCACAATAATCAAGGATGATAATGCAGCAATTGGGTTATCACTCAACTCCTAATTACTTAATGCAGTAAACCATATTATAAATAATAAAACATTTGTAAAATTCAAGGTAGGGTTTAAATGCACCGGGGCTTGCCTTGCTCGGACACGACGACTGACTCAGACCTGAGAACTCCAACGTCAGGTCCGAAACCCACCGACGATCGCTCTTCTCCGGAAACTGGCTCGACGGCTTCGACGTCTTCGAAAGCAGAGACTACACGAACACATAACATGCTTTAACATGATGCTCGATGATAAACATGATGCTTGATGATAACATGCTACGAGTTACGACTGGAGTACAACTTCCCTTCACGGTACAGTCGCAAACAGAACACCTACTAACTAGTAGCGACGATTCCAGCGATACCAGCTTTTAACCTAACAAGTTACTAACGAGCTCAATCATGGAATTAAGGTGCCAAAGATCACAAAAGGGTAGTGACCTAAGGACATCACTCAATCAAAAAGGCACACAACTCTTAAAGTTCTCAAATTAACATTTATTTATTATTTAAATAATTAGGACATAATTAGAAGTTAATCAAATTTTACCTAATCAAGCTCAAACTTTTTCTATGGATTAAGAATGATTTATAACAGTGTCATAATAAATTTCATCATTTTTGGATTAATAAATTAATTATTAAAATTCATGGAAGTTGCATTTAATCTTTATTAAAACTAATTAATTCAACTGCACAAAGTACTCAATTTTAGCATTTAACATTTTTCCTAGATAGTTTATACATTGAGAAGCCTACACAAAAATTTTCATGAATTTTGGAACTCTACACAATTTTTAATGAAATAAACAAATAGTATCACTATTCAAAATTTTGAAAAAGAAAAACAAAAACCGAACTCGGGCCGATTTTCTTTTTCTCCCGCGGTCCGGCCAGCTGGTCGGCCCGCTCGCCCGCGCCTTCGCCCGCACGCGCGCTCGGCAACACAGCCCAGCAAGCGGCCCAGCCCGCTCGCTCACCCGCGCGCGCTCTTTCTCCCTCTGCGCTCGCTGACAAGCCGGCCCCGCATGTCATCGCCTACCTCCCGTGTCTCGCTCACTCCCGCGTGCTCACTCACCTCCGCGCGGTGGCCAGCCGGTGACCAGGGCTTTGGTCGACCAACTGACCCGACCAACACCAACTACACCTTCCCACGACTCCGTTTTACTAATTTGCCCCACGGTTCGAGCTCCGGTGACACTTCACCGATGACGGTGGCGGCTCGGCAACTACGGTGACCGACGACTCGACGACACAAAGGTGCAAAGCTTAAACTAACAAGCCAGGGAGCATCAGGGGCGTACCACGATCATAGAGGCGTGATCGGTTGAAGCGGAGAGGCACTGGAGGCGGCTGGCCACGGTGGCGGGGCTCAACCGGGACGGCGGCGACCCGAGGTGGAAGACGACGGTTCCCCGGCGATCCTGAGCGGTAGCATCTACACCAAGAGGCGCAACAGGTTCGCAAGGTGATGGCGGAGTGATTGGCGAGATGGAGATGGATGCGGTGGAGCAGGAAGGGCGAATTTGGCCGGAGAAATGAGGACGGTGGCGGCGGCGATGGTGAAACCGGAAAACGTCACTGTGACCTCGACGTATTTATAGACGACGGTCGCGGCTACAGAGCTGCACTGCTCGAGTCATCGCGCTGGCGTTCTCGACCGCGCGCGAAGGCCGTGGAAGCTGGCCGAAGCCGTTCGGCGTCTCGCCGGCGCCCATGCCGGCCGGTGGCCGTCGGTGATTGGCGCGACACTGTAGCACCCCCCAAATTTTAAATTTTCAAACTGATTTTTCAAATTACTTTCAAATTCATGTAACAACTTGAAAAACTTCCAATCTATGAAATCTTCAGAATCTCAAGCTCTACAAGTTTTGTATTGAACACTTTTTCAAATTCTCACTGGATTTTGAAATTTGAGTTTAAATTCAAAAGGGGACACATTTTTCAGATTTGGTAATTTAAAAATTACTTTTGATTTTATATTGAAACTTCAAAATCTCCAAACATCAAAGTTGTATATCTTGACCAGACCTACAACTTTTCTGTTCAAAACTTTTTCAAATTCTGCCTCCATTTTGAAATCTTAGTTTGGGGACAAAAATGAGTCAAAACTGAAATTTGTTTATTTTCAAAATTGCTCCACATTTTACACTAAAACTTTGAAAACTCAAAACACCAAAGTTGTAGCCCTTGAAAAGTTCTACAAACTTGGTTTTAAACTTTTTCCCAAATTTTGCTTAGATTTTGAATTATTTCAAAAGGGGTAAAACAGGGTTTTGAAATTGAGGGTTTTGAATTCAATTGATTATTCTTTTTAACTAAACATGATTAATTATTTAACACTAATAAAACATTATTTCATGTGATAAGAAACATGGCATTATTAACGTATTAAGCATACTAATAAAAATAACATATCACATCACTATTGAAACATGTAAAACACGTATATAAAACATGAAACATTCTATTACAACATATGAAACACTACCAAGCAACACATGAAACATCACTATGCAACAGAAACCTGATATATGAAACATTGCTTATGCAACATGAAATGCATCTTATGCCTTGATGTATGCATGATCCGTACTTAATCAAGTTTTAACTGCTTTTTAACATCTGGGATGTTACATGGGGGAGGTATATATGAAGGGGAAGTGATGGGAGGTGAAGGGGTAGAAAGGCAAAGGGTCATGGCTTGATATTCTTCGCCTTGGTTGATATTTTTGCAAGATTGGAGAGGGCTTCTAGGGAGGTGACATGGGAGAGGGGAGAGGAAGAGATAGAGGGCTGGTTGGGCTTGATGTTGGACCCCAAAGGAGAGGAGGATGGTTGGGCTTTGACCCATGGCGAGAGCTAAGGCAAAGTTTGGACCGGGTTTGGCCCGAAGCGATGATAGTATTACGGGGCTGGTTGCTTGTGGTCTTTCTTGGATTGTGGGCTTTGATAAAGAGGGTAAAAGGTAGAGACAAAAGAGTCCATGATGATGTTGCCCAAGGTGAGTAAAGGAGAGAAAAGAATAAGCCCATTAGAAAGGGAGAATATTGTTAGGGTTGTCATTGGGTTGATAAGAGGAAGAAATGAGATTAACTTGGGTATGTGACATGTGAGTGATTTTACTCGAACGTGATGGTAGAATTGTGTGAGAGTGATGACATACAATGATTGGCCATCAAGCATAGATTTAGTGCTTTGGAGGAAACTCAGTCGGAAATAATTAGAAGCTCTAAAATGAGGAGAAAAGAGAGAAAGAGAGACCGGGCTAGTTAGGGTTTTGACAAGACGAAACTTGAAGACCCGCCAAGGTTTTTGGAACAAGGATCAAGATGAATGGTTTCTAAGGATTTGATCATGGTTCTGAGGTTATGGAAACTTGATCAAAGATCTTGAGAGATTTGATTTGAATCAAACCCTAAGCGCGTTTAAAAACATTTAAACTCATTTTTCATACAAAGACACTATGCAAAGACATGAAATGCAACAAATCATTTATTTAAATTCCAAAAAAATTTAAAAACTCACATTTTCCAACATCTAAATTGTGGACAACTTAAGTAAAGTTGGATATTTTAGAAAATAGTAAAAATCTTATGTTATGTTTTCAGTGTTTTCTAGTCACATCCCAAAACTAAAATTTTTGGGGTGTGACATAATGTTTCATATTTTTTCAGATGTATGTTGCTAGTGTATTTATCTAGATATTGCATATGAATGGTTTTTAGGTGTTTTTGCTAGTGTTTCAGATGAATATTTCAAGTGTTTCATCTGCCTTCCGACATATGTTGCAAATATTGCATCTGGATGTTTCAAAAGTAGATCGGGGTGCATCTTCTATACAGAAGAAAGGTGGCAATCTTGTTGCCTGGCCTACTATAATGTTGCCTAAAGAGAAGGGTGGTCTAGCAATCATTAATCTTCATCTATAGATTGATGTCTTGCTAATGAAGCATTTCAGTAAGTTTTACAATAGAGCAGATGTGCCATGGGTTCATTTGGTTTGGGGCAAATATTATAGTGATTGGGTGCCGCATGCAACACGAGAGATGGGATCGTTTTGGTGGAAGGACGTGCTTCGCCTCAACATTCTCTTCAGAGAAATTGCCAGATGTGAGTTAGGAGATGGATCCACTGTTTGCTTCTGGGATGATTTCTGGACAGATGGAATCCTAGCCAACGGGTACCCAAGACTTGCCTCCTTCGCCAGAATTGATGGTATCTCTATCCTCGAGGTCATGCAAGCTGAGGACTTAGATACTCTCTTCATGCTACCTTTATCAAAGCAAGCTATGGATGAGCTTGAGATGCTTTAGGAGCATTTACAGGGTCTGTCGTATGATCAAAATGTCACTGACCGATGGGTGCCGATATGGGGCAACTTATACACTTCCCGGCGCTATTATTCTCATGTTTTCAAAGATATGGAGGGTCACCCAATCTTCAAGATAGTCTGGAAGTCAAGATGTATCCCGTGCATTAAATTCTTTGCCTGGCTCATACTCCCTCCGTCCCAATATATCTGTCATTAGGGCGACAGTAGTGTGTCCTAGAAAATGTGTCGTTGCCTATTACCTGCTAGGTCGTACCTATAGGCCTGCACCGCACCCAGCGAAGTTGACCGTGGCAATCTTATCCCTTCTCCTCCCATCATAGCCTCACACACCACACAAAATTCTAGCCTTAAAAAAATAAAAAACCCCCACCCTTATCTCCAACATCGGCGGCCTCATCCTCCGATCCACAATCTCGTCACGGCCGCCCTCTGACGATTCCTCTCCGTCGTCATCCTCTTCCACCACCCATCAGCTCCATTGACCACGCCCCCCATCTTCCACTGCATCTCCCTCTTCCCTTCTCCATCCATGAAGGGACCTTCTCCATCGACGAAGGGATAGGCCTCGCTCATGAAGGTTGGTTTGCGACGTCGCCCTTTCTGCACCCGTGCAAGCTGGGTCCAGGTGGTTAGGCGCTCCAATGTAGGGGCAAAGCTGGCCAGCGGCAGCGATGGGAGCCCCGAGTGCCCAGTTAAGGTGTTGGTTATCGATGACAAAGCAGGTTGCGGCGTGTGCGTCGGTGGTGACGCATTCCCTAAATCCGTGGAGAAGATTGGGGAAGGCGTTGGGAGCTCTGTTTCTGTCCCCATGCCATGCGACGGGATTAGGGAAGGCAGTGCGACCTCGGTGCCTTCCCCAAGATTGGGAAAGGCATCGGGAGCTCTGTTTCTATCCCCATGTCGTGCGACGGGATTGGGGAAGGCGGTGCGACCTCGGTGCCTATCCCCAAGATGTGCGCTGGTGGTGGAAGACTGAAGGAAGCCATGAAAGTAGGGGTCAGCGGCGGTGACGGGAGCCTAGAGCACGTCCTCAACATTGGCTGCAGTCGCCTACGCGTTGATCGCCTTGGCCAGTTGTATGTCCTTGACTCGAAAGATGAAGGCATTGGCATGGAGGTAGGGCTTTAAGCCCCTGATTTGGAGGAACATGGAGGCGGTCATGGCTGTAGGCGTCGACAGCTCCGTCAACGTGCTCGACTGACTACAGCTGATGTTGGGGGGCTACAAGCGTGGATGTGAGGTGGTGGCATCAATGGACAGGAAGATGGCCGAGAAGATGACCATTGTCCCGAATCGAGCAGCGGAGGTGGGCACGGTTGCGGATCCAGCTCCAGAGGTTGCAACGACTATGGATGTCCCTGTGGGGGTTACCATCGCCCCCGATGAACTACACCCAGAGGTGAAGGTACAGCTTGCCAGGATGGAACCCATCTTCCATGACACCTTCCTCAGCATCCTTAAAATTTATTTGCCTGCATGCTTCCAACCATAGTGATATGTGCATATTTCTGATGATAAGGTGCTGCTTTTGGGTTGATCTGTTAGTCCTATGCATATCTATGATGATGAAGTAAGTGTTGCTTTGTCATACAGTAGGTCATATGTGATGATGAAATGTTTGTAGGTATGCTGATGTGTATGGTTTGGTTGGAACTTGCTGGAAGAATGTTGGCTTTTGGGTAGGAATTATGCTAATGATCTTAACGTTGGCTTTAGTATGTGGTGACCAACTTTGTCGATTGAGTTGTAATTATGATGGGGTTGTTTGATGCGAACTATGCTACTAAATTACTCCTAACTACCTTAATCTTGGCTTTAGTGTGTGTTCAGCAGCCTTGTTGAATTAGCTATATTTGTGATGAGTTGTTTTCTTCCTAATTTTGCTACGACATTAACTACCTTGACGTTGTCTTATGTCTAGCGCACATTTCAATTTAACATGTCAGTCAAAACCTTTGTTGTGAAGCAGAAGTCAGTCGACTATGGAAATTGTTGTTTTTGATGTGCAGCTTTCTCTTGGATGTGTAGCTTTGTCTGTGAAGATGTTGTTAAAGCACTTGTGAACATGTGTGCTCCCTTTTGAAATTAGTCTAAAGGTGTTATGGTGTAGGGTTTTTTTTGGTGTTTGGTCACAAGTTCTAATTAAAAACATAGGAGTACTATATATATACATGTTGAAACAGAAGTTCAACAGTACACTAAAATACACTTACAATTGTAGGGCTCCCTGATATTTATACAAAAGTAGGTCTCCCTGATATTTTTAAATAGGAACACATATATACAACCTTGTTTATATATACAACAGCTGCACTTGCTAAACAACGCAAAAGCATCATAAGCAAACATAACCGTTAATTATTCAACAACTCAAAAGTCCTTTGAACTAGCTGTCTATCACAACTTAGAGCTTCAGGGAGCAGGCCTAGTGCCTCTAGCCTTTCTTTATTCATGTGAGGGATCTTTGTACCTATTGTCTCCACTATCTTTTATAACTTCAATCATGCATCCTTGTAGTGTGAGAAATACCCTATTTAGAATGATGAGGTTGTAGTTTTGATATTCCGTGCACACATTCTAGATAACCTCAACCATGTTTCTAGATGTCATTCTATCCGTTATCGACTAAAGAGAAGCAAAAAAGGCAAGGTCAAGGCAGTTCATATCAGGCGAATTTGTAGGTTGGTTAGTTAGGCGTATATCTAGGCCTGTTTAGGCTACTGCAAGAGAAAAATCTACATCATCTGCTCATACATGAGAAGGAGCAATGTCCTATTGTATCCATATTGTTGAAAGCCCAAGTTTGGTTTTGGTAATTAATGACATCAAGTTGCTAATGCTATTATATCAAGTGAAATGAGTTAGGCATAAGCAACACATGTGATGAAGGAGTATGTGGCATAAAGTGATGGTCACAAGGTCACAAGAGATGGAGATGCACATAAAATGATGATCATGGTGATCAAGCATGAAGAGATGGACATGGAACGAAGGATCTAAGAGCGCAAGGCAAAGGTATAACCATAGGATTTTTCTTTTGCCGGTCTAAGATGAGTAAAGAAGTGATTGACCGGGTTTAGGATAGATAGCCGACTATCAAGAGGGGCAATCACGGTTAGCTCGGGAATCAAGTGCCACTAGATCAATGTCTTGAGCATATGCATTAGGATCTAGTTGAGAGCTAACATAACCCTTTGAAAATGTTTGTGAAATGCTAACACACATGCGCACATGGTGATATACACTTGGTGGTGTTAGCACATTTGCGAAGGCGATGGAGTTTGAGCGATAGAGAGGGGGTTTTGGTTCCTCTCTCACTCCCACCGAGCTTGCGAGGCAGGATTTGGCGCTTTTTGGAAAAGTGAAACGCCTATTTTCTACTGCGTCAGAGGCAGAGAAACGGAGGCATAAGTCTGGTATGTTTCTCACTAAAAAACAGTGACTAGACGCTAGACTAGACGTGGTCCAGGGTGGACCTGCGCGTCCGGTCAGCTCAAGTCGAGGACTAAGACGCAGCGCGCCTAGGGTTTGTGACCGGACGATGGTCTAGCCTGACCAGCGCGTCTGGTCAGTTCACCTAGGCGTAGAGGAAAGGCGTGAAACCGGCGCGTCCGATCCCTCACGGAACCAGAGCGTCCGGTCGGGCACCCAAAGGGGCAGAGGAGGCGAAGAGCTGATCGGACGCGCGGCGTGTCCGGTCACATGCGATCGAACGCGTCCAGTCACAGTGGGAGCTCTCTAGACTCCGACCGGACGCCGGGTGTAGCACGTCCGGTCAAACGGTGAAGCGCGTCCGGTCACGGCAATGGCTCTCTCTGACGCGTGTTGTTATTGTTTGTCCTGTAGTGACCGGACGCGTCCGGTCATCACGTTTTTTACTGCGACATCTAGTAACGGCTAGTTGCTTACCCCTTCGCTATAAATAGATGGTGGCCGGGGTTTGGGGGCAACTAGAGCACATTTGAGACCTTGAGACATCCTTTGAGCTAGAGAACAACCCCTCCACTCATCTTTTTGCTTGGTTGCACATCTTGAGTGAGATTGAGTGAGATTCATGTGCATTACTTGAGAGTTGCATTCTAGAGGCACTTGATCGTCGAGTTGCTGCGGATTTCTTGTTACTCTTCCGTGTTTCCCGACGCGGTAGACGGCTTGGAGCAGCGGAGGTGATTGAGCTCGCAATTGGAGATTGTTGGAGCCCTCACCAAGTGTTGTAAGGGGTTCTTGATCCTTCCCCGCAGAAGTTCGCGAATTATATACTCTAGTAGAGCTCGTGGCTTGGAGGATCCCTATCTTGTGTGCGGTTGTGCGGCGCCCGCCGAGGTCTCGACTCTTGATAGTCGATTAGCTCGTGAACTGACAAGTGGATGTATCGCCACAACGGGGAGTAGCTTGCCGGGAAGCAAGTGAACCTCGGGATAAATTCTTGTGTCATTCTCTTCCCGAGGATTTCTCTTGTGTGATTGATTGATTGGTTCCTCTCATCTCTACACGGCGGTATAATCACTCGAAGCTCTTCTCTCGCATTACTTCTTGTATCTAGCTTATAGTTGTTGTGTTTAGTGGATAGCCTTGTACTAGACTTGTGTAGGTGGCTTGCTTAATTAGTTAGAGCTAGTGCATTTTGCTTCGTCACCTTTTGTACTAACTTGTTGTTAAGTAATTCTTGTAGAAGTTTTAATTAGGCTATTCACCCCCCCTCTAGCCTATTTGGACCTTACAATTGTCTCATGCCTTGCTTCTCTAGGTCAACAATCTTGTATAGGTGGTATTAGTTTTGTGATCATATAAGATCTTATTGTTTGTCTATCAACCTTCATGGTCTTTATGATAACTGTGCCCCTCGATCTGTTGCCACTTCTTATTTTTGCGGGTTTCTGTAATTATAAAGATTGTTCAGCCAAATAGCTTAAAATGGATTGCAAGTACTATATACAGAATGACTACTACCTCACGCACAAAAGGCCATATGCCTATCTTCCCATCAAAATAGCATTTCCCTTCATCATCAAACCTAGGCCTTCCCACAACAGAATAAAATATGGCTTTGTGAATGGAATTCTTGTTTTGCACTGTCCTATGTGGGTCTTCTTCATCTAGATGCATGTACATGGTCCTATTCTTCTGTGTCCCATTAAACTACTTCTCATCGAAGTGAATAATATTTTTCGTATCACGGAATTTTGGATTGTCTGACAGAGTACTTTGATCTAGCATAGAGAGAACCCATTGCAACTTTGCCTGTTTGTTTTCTTCCTTCAAATAAGGCCTCAATGCATTGGAGTGTCGTCGTAGCAAGCCTTCTTTAAACAACCTATGTAGAGTGCTTTTACTCATTTCAAGAGCATATGCTAGTGACCTTATGGTTCCCCTTCAGTTTAAGGGAATATCAACAATCCTCGTGAAGTCTATTTGTATTTTCTTACGGCCACAATTCTTAGCTCTTAAAGAGTTGACATCTACTGGTATGCCTTGCGCCAAACAATTTTTTGCTCTCTTCCATATCCATTGTACTGTACGCACATGAACATTGTACTTTGCAGCAATAAGTGTTGTGCTATTTCGTTGTAATGTGCCATTAGTGCTTATCTGAAGCAAATCTTCATATATGTCTTGTTTTTGTCTTTGTGTCAAATTCTTGACCACATTTGTTGGTTCTTCTTGCAGGGGTTGCTGATAGTCTTCGTCATCCGAGTCAGACAACTCCTCTTCGTCAAATATGATGTGAACATCATCTGTATACACGCCGAAGTCATGTATGACATCATCCAAGGTATCTTGTTGTTCTTGCAAGCCAATGTGGTCATCTCCTACAATAAAAAATTGTAGATAGTGTGCTGATTGTGAGTAAATTGATTATGAAACCTTTTGACATGGACAATTATTGTCGCAAACATTACTTGAACATGAGGGAAATAATCACCTGCATGTAGGTTTTGTTGGTCTTCTAGTGGATCATTTAGATCAAATGGATGGCCAGCGTTGTCACCTGGTACAGAAGCAAGGTGATGATTATGAGAATGCATTTATATGTTCTGGACAACTTCTTCCATTTTTTAAAACCTGTTTCGCTGTGAAATTACATCAAATTTCTAGCGAACTACTGTTGTTGTAATTTCATATTCCTACTCCACATTGTATTCCTCACTAGGTGAATTTGATACTAACAGCTATTTATGTTGTATGGTCTTTACAGGATGTCATTTCCACTACTATTTCTTTACAACAGATTTGTCATGATTACGAGCTGCTGCTGAAACACACAATAAACTAAAGGTTGTGCTACCTTTTGCAATATATACTTATGGAAACACATGACGTAGTTGAATTATTGTTCATATTTTTTTCCATTTTACATGTGTAGCCTCCAAAAAAATGTTTTTCTGTAACTCAAGTTGTTTGTTTTCGTACTCAATACCTTTCGCTGATTGTCAGCTGCTCCATGTCAATGCTTGCGCTGCTTCTATACATGTGGGTGAATTTGAGTACCTATGCATTCATAGATTCTTTGGACTGCGTATTGTTGCTTGCCTGATCACTGTTTTTCCAAAAAAAATACATATATATAACCCACTTTACTCTATTTCCTGATTCATGCCATCTAGATTAACTTT
Source organism: Saccharum hybrid cultivar R570 (assembly GCA_038087645.1). Taxonomy (NCBI): domain Eukaryota; kingdom Viridiplantae; phylum Streptophyta; class Magnoliopsida; order Poales; family Poaceae; genus Saccharum; species Saccharum hybrid cultivar. The sequence continues at coordinate 4,300,031 of JAQSUU010000100.1, forward strand.
AATGTCGTTATTATACTTTACAAAAGCCAGTTGCACTCTATGCAGTCAAGTTCAGATGTAACCCCAATATGGTTAACCAAAGTAAGGTCGATATGGTCAGCCAAAATTCTGTGTGCCAAGGCAAATCTGCACATATGCTACATGGTGTTGCTTTTTCTAAATTCATACCCTTCTTAGTTTCCATGTTACTTACTGAAATTAATGAATGCTAATTCTTCCTGATTGTAGCTTGCTGCTTTGCTATGCTATTACCTATTGGCCATCTTTATTCTCACCCCTTTCAGTGCTTGGTTTGGTGCTGCCTCTGCATTTCCCATTCATTTCTTTGTGATGTACTTCAGTTGCCTTACATAACTTCAGTTTGCTTTGATGCATTCTTTTAAGAGTGCCCGAGATTGCAGAATTCTAGATGGGCATACCATGGTGGATTGTAGTTTCAAAAGATGGACCGGAGACCTACTATCCATATCTATATAAGGTTAGTATTTTTCAATCTTATGTGCCCAGCCTAGGAAAAAAAATGTTTTCCCTCTAACTCAGGTAGTTTGTTTTTGCAGGCAATAGCTCAAACAGATTGCCAGCTGTGTGTGTGAATATTTTCCCTACTTCTACAGTTGCTACTGAATCTCAAACTATAAACCTAGCTAAGTTTCCTTCTATACATGATTTGAATGGAAGAATGGAGTTTCCAGAAATAGGTTCATAAATATGCACATTGCACAAAATATTAAAAACTTCGGTACTAGTACATTCATAGGCCTTTGACCTACGTACTGTGTGTTCTGCATTATTTGCAAAATTTACAATAATTTTCTACGCTACCATTGCCTTCTCATGCTACATTTTTATGCTTGCTAGCCCGCGCATCTGCGCGGGGTTTCTTGCTAGTTGATACTAATTTTAGGACACATAGGAGCCCTGCTATAAAAGAGTTTTAGATGAGATAAACACCAGAATTATGACTTGAGCACGAGGAAAATAATCGCCTGTATGTAGGTTTTCTTGTTCTTCCTGTGGATCATTTAAATGAAATGAATGTCTAGCATTGTGACCTGGTACAGAAGGAAGCTGATGATAATGAGAATGCATTGTCATCCCACACATGTGAGTTATTCTCCTGTCTCACTCCAATTTAATTTAGAACTTGAAGCAAAAAATACTAGCAGTAACTAAATTCCCTGTTGTTGCTTGTGATTTTAGGAGGGTTAAATAAACTAGCTTTCCAATTTTAGGAGAGAGAGAACCGGAGAGGGAGGGAGAGGGAGAGGGAGGGAGGGAGAGAGAGAGATACCAAAGTGTTTACCTTGATGAATTTGTTCTTGTTCATCATTCTAAACAGGATGGAGACCAAAGTGATCAGCTTCCCCAACTTCAACTGCAGCCACTACATCTTCCAAGGGATTGTGATCCTCTTCTTGTTCAGTAGGACTCTTGTTGAGATCAGGCACCTTCTCTCCTTCCTCCTCTGGTAGTGTGTTTAGGTCTATTGCCATGGGAGATGGATGTGAGGTGAATGGTTCAAATGAAGGCAACGAGAGGGTTGCTAGGCTTTCATTGCCACATGTTTAGAGAAATGGCGCTGGGGGCAATAGTTTGAAATTTTAGCTTGCTTTTGCTGTGTAAAAATGGAGTGCAGGATTTGTTTTGGCGCCAGATGGTGTTTGCCGCCGAGTGAAATGCACTTTTTGGTGTCCTCTTTGATTTGTTTAAGGCCACAATCATGTTTACCTGTGAAAACTGGATGTCAACTCTGATTTGTTTAATGGAACAAAAAGATTCCGTGGGTGGCTATGCGTGCTTCTTCACGTAGCATTAATAGTGTGTCTGTCCAAATGTGAACAGATGAAATCATTTGTACATAGGGGCTTCAGGGTTATTTGCCACTTGCCTTGGTTACTCAATCAAGGGCTCCAACGACAGATATATTGGGACGGAGAGAGTACTTGTAGATCAGTTGAACACAAAGACGATGCTCCAGCGGAGGCACCTGAACATTGAGGACAGCCCAACCTGTGTTATGTGCAGTATGGGAGAACCTGAAACTATAGAGCATCTGTTTTTTGATTGCCTTTTTGCACAGCATTGCTGGTCAAAGATACAAATACCTGAGATGTTTCGTTGCTATTGATGGACTATATGCAAGCTCGATCAACGCATGCCATTCCTTTCTTCACAGAAGCAGTTCTGATAGTGGCTTGGGAGCTCTGGAAACTTCGAAATGACAAAGTCTTTCAAAGAAGGGATCCTACTCTTGTTTGGCTTTCACGCTTTAAGAGTCAATGCTTCTTACAGTCTGTTAGGTTCAAAGATGATCTGTGATTATGTTTTTGTGTTTGGCTTGATGCTTTCATTTAATCTCTGTACGTATGAACCCCTGCTTTTATTTTAAATGATGTAACTCCCTAAAATTTGGTATGATTTAAAAATAGGTGAATATGATTTATTATGCAATTTTGTGAGCATACAAACTTAGAAGAATAATAATTTTTATTAATTTAAAATCAAATATAAGGGTAGGAACATGTTTGTGCATTCATGCTGTTGCATTTAAAATTTTGTATTGAGTGGTTTGAATTAAATTCAAAAGGGAATTCAAAATATATTTGAAAAATGCTTTGGAAAATTAGAAAAGAAAAAGAAAATAATTTTTCTCTCCTTGTGGCTTTCGGCCCAGTGTTGCCCAGCTTGCAGCCGGCAGCGTGCCCACGTCTGTTTCTTCCGGCGCGCGGCCCATCTCTTCCTCTTTCCCCCGCTTCCCACCTAGGTCGAGCCCAGCGAGCCGCCGCTGGCCCAGCTTGCGCGCGGTCGCGCCGACGTCCGTCTGTCAGTCGCTGACGCCGTGGACCCACACGTCAGGGTCGCCTCCTTCCTCAAGACATCGCCGGCGTCGCTTTCCTTCTTTGCCGACGCCAAATCCCGCGCCCAATCTTCCCCTTTCCTTACTCGGATCGCCTTCGAGCTATATAAGCAAGGGTGCCGCGCATAGCCGTCCTCATCCATCCCCTTCGCAGCGTCAGCCGCGCTCCCGAGACGCCACCGCGAGCTAGAATCCCTACCTCGCCACCACCGTCCGCCTCTCCAAGCCGCACGCCTCCCTTGGTTCCTCTTCGGCTCCGATTTTGCCCTAGATGAGCTCGCCATGTCTTCCACTCCCTCCCTGTACTTTCCGTTCGTTGAATGGTGCTCGGAATCGAGTTCTCGTGTTTTCCGGCCATGGCGCCGCCGCGGAACGCCGTCGGGCCACTATTCCGGCCGGAACGCCGCCGCCCGTTTTCCCCGATCCAATCTGAGCCGTTCATTTTAAATCCAACGGCCGAGAATCAAGGATACCGGTTCGGCCGACGTTTTTGTTAAAGAGCCCCTGGGAATTTTAAATATAGAACCTGCAGTCCATGGCGTATTCCCAAGTTACGTTTTCTTTTTCGTAAAGCGTATTTTGATCGCGGTAACTTCATAAATACATTTTCACTTGTTTATAGTTTTGCCATTATGTTATTTCATGCGTAGAATCTCCGTTTTAACTCCGATTTGACCCGTTCAAATTGCGTTAGGTTCGTATTTGCGAGATCTACATGTTAGTACTACTGTACAGTAGGTATGTAACATTTTATTTTCGAGTTTGAATTAAAGTAATTATTTTTCTATAGGAAATCTTCGTAAATTCATAACTTCGTCGTTTTAGCTCCGTTTTTCGTGATCTTCGCGTCTGTGTGATCCTAGCGAGTTATAGATTCATTTTAAAGACTTTTTATCTTATTTTATTACTGTTGGTGTACTGTTCTAATTTATTTCTATTGTTTGCTTCATGTATGATTGAATAGATGTTTGTGTGGTGCTTTATAATCCTGTCTAGTCGGTGAGATTTATGTGGTGATCAAGAAGAGGTTCTTTGGAGGTTACGAATCTACAGAAGAAGGATCTCAGTTTAAGGCAAGTATAGCATGGGATCATCCTTGTTTCCTATTCACCTTTAATACACTTAATTCATGTGCATGTGTCTTTCTTGTTACCACTAAGGATATCCTAGATTTTGTACATTGTACCTTGACACCCATGGGACATTATTTTGGGTAGTATTTATGCTAGTGCTCAAGATAAATAGCTATGATCTATAACTTGACTAATAGTATATGCAATAAACATTTAAAAGATGCTTTAAAGCAACATGGCTCAAGAGGGCTATAGCATATTTGGGTTGTTTTTATGGTGCTCTAGTTTCTCTCCATAAGGACTCATCTGTAAGCGAACATCCGGGACTTACAGTATAACTGTGAGGGCTATATGGCTCTGGCTTTAGTCAAGTATGAGAACCTTTTCTAGCTTGTTAGTGGTAACTTTTATGGCGTAAGAATGGCTTGACGAATCAGGTATAGTGCGGCCTCTGTCCTTATGTCTATAGGTTGTGCGTCATTGTGCCATTTGGAAGGGGGGCCCTACATCTATTTGCCAAGTGAATCTAATGGCCCTAACTTGTTAGACGAACCTTTGAAAGGCTTCATAGTGAACCCTGCCGACCTTCCTTGGAAGTGGATCAACAGATTAGCTACCTCGGGCGAAAGGGTAAATCACGACTCACAGTGAAAGTGTACAACCTCTGCGAGTGTAAAATTGTTATAACAGTCGTGCTCACAGTCACGAGTGGCCTTGGACCCTTACAGAATAAATGATGAACACTGATGATAATATTAATACTGATGACATTGATGCTCACTAATGATTATTGTTTCTTGCTATACATTATTCTCGTTTACATGATCATGAAAGTTATTTGGGCTTTTGGTAAACTTGTTGCTACTCAATTGCTAAAAGATGACTCACTAAAAGCTAATTGCAGTAAATCAGTGTCAACTTTTGAGCCTTATGAACCCCATGATATATTTGCTGAGTTTGACATGGACTCACTCTTACTATTTTCAACACCTCAGGAGAAGTTTAGACTTATGATCAACCAGTCAGTTTGTTCCTAGAGTGAAGTTTACACCTGATGTTCGGAGTTGTTTTTCCGCTGTGTTGCTCTCGAAGGTTATATCTTATACTATTGCGTTATGTTTATTAATCATTTGTCTCTTGATATTACACTTATCTGCGGCTATATGTGAGATTTGACTTCTTTATTTCACATATAGTGTATGTCTGATTTTGTCCTTAAAACCGGGTATGACAAATGAAAAGTTCTCTCATCGTAGGGATCTCCCCACAGTTTTTGCGGTCAAAATAAAAAGTAGATCGGTGTTGCATCCTCCTCCTCCTCGCCTTTTGCTTGCTTCGCCTTAATGTCTCCTCCTTCCGGCGCCGGTTGGGCATCCGAACCTGTGGCGCAGATGGGCGCCGCCCCCTTCCCCTCTTCTCGATGTTGGTGACGTTCGAGATAGCACGGCCCCCACATAGGGTACGCGAAACGGAGTGCAGGCGCGGACGTCCAAAAGCTACCACTTCTGTAATAATTAACAAATCTATTAATCTGTTTAGATCGTCTAGGTCTAATTTGCAGCTATCCATCGGTCTCGACATTAAACCGGACCTAAAGGGACCGGAACTTTTACACGCAATGAAACGATGGACATCGTGGACTCGTGTGCCTGTAATTTGTCACTTGTCAGGGTAACCTCACAGTTGCGTCGTGCCTGCCTGGTACCGTTAACGTACTGTAAAGAAAATAAAAAAAACTCGTGATGGACTGGACACTGAGCGATGTTACGGATGGCCCTTTATCGAGGACCGTGCCCATGGGCTGAAAGATGAGCAGCGGCATCAGGCACCAATCAGGACGTGTTGCACCTAAAAATTTTACACTTCATTCCATCAAATATTTAAAGACATATATAGAATATTAAATATAAATGAAAAATAATTAGTTACACAGTTTATAAGTATTTTACGAAATAAATCTTTAAAATCTAATTAGTCTATAAATAAATATTAATTACTATAGTTACACGTACGCTACCGTGCCCAAAACCTTTACCGCCCCTCCGCTAAACACGTCCTCAATGTCGCTCACACGACACAAGTGATAGTGACAATAATACAATAATGATATGTCCATTCTGACAGAAGTACTGTACTCTTACTAACACCAGGTAGCCAGCATTAAAGACTAGGGGCTGTTCGGCTGGTAGGGCTTCGTTTAGTTCGGGGAATTAGGGAGAAAAACACTGTATCAGAATTCCTGTAGTATTTCGTTTGTATTTTGGTAAAAATTATCTGAATTTTGACTAACTAGACTTAAAATGTTCATCTCGCAAAGTACAACAAAACTGTGCAATTAGTTTTTTATTTCATCAACATTTAGTACTCCATACATTTGCCGACATTTTGATGTGATAGGAAATCTTCTTTTTGCATAGTAAAATTTGGGGAGAATTAGGGAACTAAACAAGATCGTGGCCTGAAATCGGCTGAGCTGCTGCACGTCTGCTCCTGGCTGAAAGTTTGCACTGTTCAACTTCAGAAATTCAGCCGTGGCCAACAGAACTCCAGTCTCCGGTCTTCTCGGTCAGGCAGCCTGCCTGCAGGCTGCAGCTGTGGCTTCCCCAGCGCTGTCGTGAATCGTCAATCGACTGCCGGCTGCCGCTTGGTGCAGCGGTGGAGCCACGCACGTCTCTGGTGCTCCTTGGGCGTGTCACCAGGGCGCTCAGCGCTCTGCACTGCAGTGTCTGCACCCTGCTCGGCGGTCATATATCGGTTGACTTGGGCCGTGTTTAGATCTCCAATTCAGGTGCCCGACACGGGTCTGTAGGTACAGTGTCCGTGTCGGAACACTGTAGCAACTTTTATTTTTTAGTGTAAAAAATTGTTCAAAAATTAATTAATTAATTAGACTTAGAATGTTCGTCTCGTAAAGTACAATAAAACTGTGCAATTAGTTTTTAATTTCATCTACATTTAATACTTCATGCATTTACCGGCATTTTGATGTGATGGGGAATCTTCTTTTTGCATAGTGAAATTTGGGGGAGAATTTAGGATCTAAACAGGCCCTTGGTACTTGGAGCTGGGGAGGCTGGCTGCACCTGCACAGGCGCACAGCAACGTCTTATTTAGGCCTTGTTCAGTTGCCAAAATTTTTGGCAAAATGTAACTGTAGCATTTTTTGTTGTTATTTGGTAATTAGTGTCCAATCGTGGTTTAATTAGGCTTAAAAGATTCGTCTCGTCCATTTCGTCTAAACTGTGTAATTAATTTTATTTTTTTATCTATATTTAATGCTTCATGCATGCGTCCAAAGATTCGATGTGACGGGAAATCTACTGTTCTTTTGCAAAATTTTCTGGATGTAAACCGGGCCATAGTTCTCGAAATATTTTACGAAATGCTACTGTAGTGCTTTTCATTGTTATTTGGTAATTAGTGTTCAATCATAATTTAATCAGGCTTAAAAGATTCGTCTTGTCCATTTCGTCTAAACTGTGTAATTAGTTTTATTTTTTATCTATATTTAATGCTCCATACATATGTCCAAATATTCGATGTGACGAAAAATCTACTGATTTTTCGTGAAATATTTTGGAACCAGCTCAAGTAGGAGTGGTAAAAAGCGAAGCGACGGCACCAGCAGCACCACGCCTCGTTCTCATTCTGAACCAGGGTGCCGGCATTTTAGCTCCAGGGCCTTCGTTAGGATTAGGAGTGGTAAAAGGAGATTTAGAGGCAGCTGGGCACATGGTTGCCCCTGCTCCCAGTCCCAGACTGTCCGAATCCAGACATTCAGCTCATGCGAGCCATGTGTTTAGCAGGTCCTAGTAGGAGTACTAGCAGTACCAGCGTGCCGCTCTCGGCATGATTACGGCCGCCGTTTTGCGCCAACGAAACCCCATGCTTTTTGCATAGGAAAACGGTGACCACCCGCGTGCTATCTATCTGCCGATCTATCCGTAAACACTAGTCGCCCGCTTTCATTCCCACTAGCCCTGGGGTGAGTGAGATGCTGTCGAGCCGGGCGGGGCATCGCGTCATGGGCAAATGCCGCATGATGTCCTGCGTGGTGGCCACGTCGAATGATAGCACGAGCTTCTCACGGCTCAGGTCATCATCACTCATCGCTGGCGTGTTTAGTTAACTCGGATCTAAATTGATCAGCGTCGAATGTCTTGCCTTGCGTAGCCAACGGACAAGAGGGCTTTGGCACCAATCCATGGCAGCCAGCAGGTCAGCAGCATCAACCGCGCGTCATGGCAAAAGTGAGACACCTGAGAACAACCGTCGAGAGCCCGGTACTACTACTGCCTGCAGCATTTTTTTTCCAAGTTGTGTTAACTGTAGCACACATTAGAAAGCCTGTTTGGTTGCGCTCCAGGCAGCTTTGCTTGGCGCCAGTGATATGAGAGCGATTAGAGGATTATATTTTTTTCTACTTCAACGAAAATTATAGAGACATCTTGCTGGCATATATTTTCTTCTTTAATGAAAATTTTGATAGAAGAGAAGTATTTAGAACATATTTAGATCTCCTAAAGATTATATGAATCAATATATCTTGTATAGTAATTGTAGAATTTAGGGCTCTGTTTGGCTGGCTGTATTTTTGGCTAATGCTGATGCTGATTTGTTGTGAGAGAAAAACAATGTTCCATGACTGGCTGATTTTGGTTGATAAGCTCAAGCAAACAGAGCCTAGATTATAGATTAAAAAAATCTCTAGTGAACAGACCGTGATGCTTAGGGGATGGATTAGGCAATTTTAAAACTAATGGTTAACTAAGCACTACGGTTTTGCTGAGTATTATTACCTCTAAAGCAAAAGAGTTTTCCACCCTAGGTTTCAATCATATCAGCTAACTTAGCAAGCTAGACTAAGAAAGGTAAGCACACAACCAAAGAATGCAAGTAAGTGTGGAAATGTAAATGAGTTAGAGAACGAAAACTAACATGTCAACTTTTCCTTGAGGTATGAGAAGCTTGTGCTTCCCCTAGTCCCCGTCGGACCCCTTGCAAGGATAACTCCCAGACGAGTAACTCCATGGATAGCTCATAGGCCTTTCCCCACGCTCAAAGTGGGTCTCTGTGTGGCCTCTCCTAGACCACTCACAGTTGTCTTCACTATTGAGCTTCCGGTCAAAACGCCGCAGACCTAATTCCCATAGTACAACTTAAGCGGCAACTCCACACGTAGTAGGGTCTCACAAGAATCCAAGCCACTAGTATACAAATCTTGGTGCATGTAGGCACGGTAGCTTGGAGGTGTGCTGTAACACCTCAGGTGTTTAGCTCCATAATTGCATTGCATTGCATGAGCATAAGCATGCATCATTTCATGTTAATTCATGTGGTTGCAACAAATGTGATTTGTTTTGAAGTTTTGTTTGACTCACATCATGTGACACTAGGAAGTTGGTGTAACTAAAGGGTAGAGTAGCCAATTATATCCCACAACACCTTAGTTATACTTAGGGTCACTAATGGAGCAAGGTTCATGTTGACCAAAATCACCAAAATGCCCTCCAAGGTGTAGTTGACCACCACTTAGCCCTAGGATGCTCTAGTTTGACCAATTAAAAAGTCCAGCTTAGAGACCTTGCATGGAGGAGCACCTTAAGCAAAGTTGTAGGGAATTTTATGGGGAACAAAAGTCTCAATATGACCATTTCATGAAACTGGCCAGAACATGCTCAAAAATGGCCCACCAGTCAGCTAGAGGGGCTGCCTCAACACTTAGAATTTTTCTAAGTCTTCAATTGACCCTCCAGTTTTACTGAGGCCTACTTTAGAAGCTTGTAGTTTACAAACCAGGCCCAACCAATTTCCACTCATATTGACAAACTTGTAGTCCTCATGTAGCTCTACAACATTGTCAACATCACCCAAGCCTGGTTCCCAATGGTTTATGAGTTAGAGTGCTTCGAAAATCGGGTTTCAGTCGGGGGAAATAACTGAAAGTCGGTTCAGCTTTCATGTGCCTCACTTTGGGGGCGTTATATCTCACCAACTAAACCGAACCAGCTCATGATGCCTTTTACAAACTTGTAGTGCTCACGTAGGTCTACAACTTTGCTAATTGGAGGTTTCACTAACACGAGCTGGTTTGAGAGTAAATCGTCGACGAAGTTGCCCTGTCAGTCGATCACCAACGGCACCGTTCGACTCGTTTCAGTTTCATCAGAGAAGGGGGAGTGGCCGACCGGCCACAGGGCCTCGCCGACGCGTGGACACGCGGTGGCGACCGTACGCCGGCCCTGGCCCCACCGGCCAGTCCACGGCGCCTTCAAGACCGCCACGACGCGTCGAGGCTGCCTCCATTCCCTCTCCCTCCCTCGTTTGGCTTCAAAGCGGAGGAACCGAGCCGCCATTGTCGCCCCCACTCCGGCGAGCTCACGCGCGCTCCCCACCGCACCACCGCTCACCAGATCACGCCCGTCCCTCCGCCTTACCGCCCAACACCTCTGCGACCAACCGGTGGCTTTGATTGAGCCCGGGGTGAGCCACATTGCCGTCTCCGCCCGTTCTCGAGAGGTCACCGGAGCTCCGCCATGCAGGTTCACCGTGGCCGGGGTAGTTCAGGCCTCTCTCCGTCTTCCCTTCCTACCTCAACCGCTCCGCCTAGCTGTAGTAAAGCTCGTACCGAGTTTAGTTGTGACCGTGCGGCCTCACCGGCGGCGGCGCACCGTCACCGACCCTCACCGGCCGCCGTTCCCGGTGGCGAGCCCCTCCCACTCCAACCCAAGCCTTCCTGCTTGCACGAATCGAAGCACCGTATGACGGGGAACGCGTGGGTGTGTTTGTTTTCCCAAGCGAGCTCCCCTCTAACGAGCTTGAGCTCGCCGGAGCTCGCGGTTCGCCGCTCCCCTGCCCTCCGTCACTGACCGCGAGGACCCACCTGTCGGTTGCCGCGCACGGGCGGGAGCCAGATCGGGCCGCGCGCTGGCTGGGCCGCGCTGGTGAACTGAGCCGGCCCGACACTGTAGCTGTTAGGGTTCAGTTTTGTTTTCTTTTTTCTTTTTGTCACAGATTTTAGTGGTTGTTTGGAAATTGTAGATCTAGGGTTTTACTTGCCCAAAAATTATGAGATAAATTTTGTTGGGATCTACAGGGTGTGTAGTATCTTAGAAAAATATGAATTAGTTATGTGATATTTAGTTCCCGGGATATTTAAATAGGTCTTTGAAATATGTTTTAAATCACATGCAAACTTGTTTAAATCATATCTTGAGTTTAATGTTCCAAAAATTATGAAATTTGGTGGGTAGACTAATTTATACTTGCTCTAGCTCTGGTAAAAATTTGGGCAGTAATGCTTAAGTACTTTTCAAGTTATAATGCTATCTTGTTATTTTAGGAAATACTTAAATGAATTTTTGTAATTTTTCTACCTGTGCAATATTCATATAAATTTTTGGAGAATGTCTTGGTACCCTAGAGTGTCTAATAAAATTAGGAAATCTGTTGTTTGACACTGTTTACTATGCTTTGTTATTTATACAAAAATCAGCCTTTTTGGTTTGTGAATTTTGTGTAGGAAGTTCCTGTGAATACATTTAGTTCAAATTTTTGCAGTAGCCTCTTTTTTGGTCAGAGAGTCTCCTGTAATTTTTGTAGAATTTTTGGAGCAGTTTACTTATATGTTTAAAATCCCACTTAATTAATTGAGTAAATTAAGAAATGCATTTAAATAAATATTCTAGGTGGGCACACCTTACTTTCTGGTGTTTTTGTGACCTTTGTGAACTTGTAGTAACATTAGTTTGGTCTTAGAGAATGTTTGCCACATAAATAAATATTTAATCTTTGCAATTCTAGGTTTTCTGGACAGTTGGTAGTATCTTTAGGTTTGACCCTTAATAAAAGTGTTTGCTGGGAAACTTGTGAATACCAAAATTGTAGTAAACTTGATAAACTAGCTTGTGTCAAAATTTGGGAGCATTTGACTTATTAGTTTAGGAGTTATTGCTGTTTTAAGTGACAGTCCAGAATTGGCTGCTCTCCGTTTGGGGAGGACAGATTCTGGAACTTTGGAATTTCGACTAGGTAAACTTTGGAATTAAGTGTTGAGGTCTGAAAATATTTTGTAGTTCATTTCTTAAGCTTTCCAGATTGTCTTAGATCATATCTTTTGGAGTTAGGAATCTTCAGTTATGTCAGAATCTTTGAGCTGTTGTACAGAATAACTTACTGTGGTAACCTAAGTAATATTACTCTTGTGTTGTTAGGTGTTAGGGCCTTAACCGAAGATGAACAACTATATCTTAGGTTGAGTAGCTTAGGTAAGTACTTCTCCACCGGAGAAGAGATTTGCACGTACTGATAAAGTGACTGGAGTAGAGTACTTTTATTGCTGAAATACATTTCATTCCGAGCATGTTGCATCATTATGCACCCATGATATTTATTGTGCACTCATGCAATAGGTGTTCCGGAGGGGATAACACTCCTCGAGTTCGAGCCAGTGATTCCGGAGGAAATCCAGGACCAGCCAGAGGAGCCAGCGGAACCAGTCGGTGGAGGAGACGCCGCTGAAGACTTGCCTGAGTGTCCTGACCACCGACCTTCAACCTTTCTGAAAGGCAAGCCCCGGTGCATGCTGAACCTACTGATTTATAAATTAATCTTGAGTACTTTTAATTGTTACTGCATTAAGTTGTAGGAGTTATATGAAAACACTTGTTGCATTATACCTGTCCTTGTCCAGATATCGTACTTACTCCTATATTAGGTTTAGGCACGTGTCAATGCTTAGCCCTGCTTAGTACGGTAGAAGTCGGGTGATTTCCGGTCATCCGCGAGATGTAGAAAGGAGTCACGAGTGGCTTTATGGCTATCGTGGATGGAACCATGCTTTAAAAATGGAATTGAGACCGGGCGGGAGTTTGATAGTACAGCCGCAAGACACTACACGTCTTGGGTGTGGAGCTATGCCCGTCTGAGTCGTTTAAGGACCGATTCGCTGTACGTCCTTGAGTCATGTTGAACGCAGTCTAACACTTAGTTGGCCGGATAAGCCGTTCCGACCGCGAAGTCGAGTAGTATGGTTCAGGCCGGGAATCGAATGGTAGGTTGCATCCTGGAGGAGAGAAAGGATGTGCTTGGGGACATTGGCGTGAGACCAAAGGGGGGTTAGAGTCCCTAGCACCTGGCAGAGTGTCGCCCTTAGGGACACGACATTATTCGGGCCCGCGATTCCTGAACTGTACAAAAGATGACCTGAGCAACCCTCGCCAGGCGTGACTCGGTGAGTGTTAGAAATACCCCTCCAGCTGGATAGGAATTCGATTTGAATCGCCATCGCTCCCGGTTAGTGAGCACTTGACTTGAGCAGCGGCAACGTAGATCTCATTAAATGAACCGGTGGTTAAGGGAATGATACAATGTTGCCACCATTCATACCTGCTCTGGATATAATAATGATAATTGTTTGATTATAATCAAGTGCATGCTTAGTACAGGTGCTAAGATAGATGACAGGTAAATGATAAAAATAACTGCTAGTACAGGTTATAAGAGTCTCAATTACTTATGCCTTTATGCAAAAATGTGATGTCAGCTAGCCTCTTGTGAAAGCCTTGCATAATCTTTGGTGTCATCTTATTTCTGGTTTTCGACGGGTAAGTCTAGCTGAGTACATTCCAGTACTCAGGGTTTATTCCCTCCTGTTGCAGATGATATGCTCTACCAAGGCTTCTGCAAAAATTGTCTCCACCCTGCGGGTGACGAAGACTAGATCACTAGGGCGTGATCATCCTTTATGTACTTTTCTGATGCTTTTGCGGGTTGTTGATCAACAAGACTGGCAGTAGTTAAACAAATGGTGTGTGTTTGCTTCCGCTACTTTATAAACTTGGTTTGTAATATTTGCAACTCCGTATGTGTAAACTTATTTCAGAACTACTTGTGAAATGTAACGTATGATGTTGTATGTTGAATGATGCGATCTTGGTTGTAAGCAAGTTAGTTTGAAATCCTTCGTGGTTTTGATTGACTACCGGGATTATATGGGCTCAAGTTCGAAAATTTGAGCGCTTCGGTGCTTGTTTTTGTACTTGTGCTCTTATAATTTGGTCGGTTCTGTTACAGCTGGTACCGGAGCATAATTCAACATTAAACACATTGTATGAGTATTTAAAAACAAAAGTATTTGATTAGGAAAAAGGGTTAAAACACTAAAAATTATTTTTAGGTATGCCAGTGATCACATCCCTTAGCCCAAATAAGGACTCTTAGGTGTCTTATTATAAAGACTAACTTGGGGGCCTTGTTTGTTTTTGTTTCGTCGTCCATACGGCGTGATATTGTATGGATGCCATCCACTTGGGTGGTAATGTATGGATCAATTGCCTCGACACTCTGGTAAGTGTGAGTTGTGAGAGCATGATCGTCCAACCGGCGATCTAGGGGAGAGTAGTTTTGGTGATTTGCATACTTACATGTTTAAACCGTGTAATTATATAAGCACTTAATTATGGGAACCTTTATATCGGGTAGCTTTGATACTAAAGTATATACATCAGGGGATGTGTATATGGAAAGTATTTAAATTACTGCTTTCTTGTGTGCATATATTGGGAAACTGTTGGGCTGAAATGAGGTTTTCTGCAGGTACACTAACAGCGTAACGAGTAGACCGATAGTTTCGCTTATATGAGAGAACGTATGTATGCCACCGCCTAGCGTTAGAACTTTAGGTTTCTACTAAGGTGAAAGGGCGTACGGAACGTGCATGCATCATGTTTAATTATATCATACATATCATTTACTCCCTCCTTAAAAATTTCAGTACTCCCGACTAAAGTAAATTTCGCATCCCCTCAATGATCCTCACTTTAAGTCGTATCTGGTTGCTACAGATGGCACGTACCAAGAGGACCGCTCGCAAGTCCACTGGGGGCAGGGCACCTCGTCACCAGCTCGCTCCACGTGAGCCCCGCCCTGAGCCTACTGAGGTGGAAAGGCTGAGGGCAGAATTGGCTAAAGTGACTGCTGCCAGGAATGCAGCGCGTCAGCAACTGGAGCAAGTGATCCGTGATCGTGACCAGGAAACCCTTGCAGTCCAGAGATTGACAGTAGCAAACCGCAACTGTCAACGCATGCTGGTCCGTGTCATGAACCAGAGGGATGAAGCCTGGCACAAGGAGAACGTTCTGAGAGCTCGTCAGTTTGAGCTCGAGCAACAGTTAGAGAATGCTGAAGAATACAATGACAATCTTCATGAAGAAGTGCATCGCCTGAACAACCAGCTTAATCCTCTACTGCCTCAAAACAACAACGCAGATGAGGACATTGGTTCGGGAATCTTCATGGCTGAAGATGATGATGAAGAGGAGGTCAATGGGCCCTAAGATGCCGCACCAGAAGAAGCACCAGAAGAAGGAGAAGAAGATGAGGAGTTAGAGCCTGTTAGTGATGAGGACGGCGGGGAGATCCTTGACACCGACTCTGAGGACGATGCTTAGAGTAGTTATCACGTAGCTATGATGTTAGGATTGTCTTTTGTGCCCTCCCTGTGTTAGAGTGAGGCTTTGTAATAACTTGACTTTTAGGATGTAAGGTCGAACCCTATGTTTCCTAGATGTTTATTGGAACCTGTTAATTTCGATCGCAATTGGATGTCTTATTGTATTGCGTTCGATGATGGTGTCACGATTAGCACCCTTCGGTGCCGCGACGAAACCGAGGGCTCCTATGGCGCGCGACATAAGGCTGTGCTGCTTGGCACGCGCTGGTATCGAGGTGGCTAGTTATGATCTACCATGGAACTCCACCGTTGAGAAGTCTCCTTGTGGTCAGTTTGAAGTAGCTTTCTCAGTCAACTAAAAACTTTGAAATCGAATCCAAGTACCGGGCGAAAGATCAAAAATCACGTAGATTTTGGTGTGAACGGTTCAGTAACTGCTGTGCTCCTTGTGTGTGAGCCTTTATCAAAGTACATCTTGTTGGATTCTCTCGCATGATTGCGCCAAATTGATCCGCTTGAATGGATTGTGCGGTTGTGATGAATTATTGTGCCATGATTATTTTGAGAAGTCTATTTCATGAAGTCAGTTTGACATATTTACAATAATTCATCTACAAACTTCCCACATCGTCAGTGCTCATTGACTATGCATTTTGCAGATGTCATACAATCTTCGTCGGGGTCGTGGCAATGAGGATGAGGAACAGCCACCCCCTCCGCCACCACCTACCCCGGCTGAGTTGATGCAGACCGTGGTCGAAGGGCAGCGCATGCTGACAGATGCTATGCGCCAGCTTGCCAACCGGGAGGCTCGTCATGGCCGCCAGGGCCCAGAACCCAATCAGTACAGTGATTTCAAGGACTTTCTTGATATTAAGCCCCCGCTCTTTAAGGAGGCGGAGGAACCACTACAAGCTGATGAGTGGTTGAACACTATTGAACAAAAGTTTCGTCTGCTTTGCTTGACTGATGAGCTAAAGACTGAATATGCTTCTCACCAATTACATGGTCCAGCGGGTATTTAGTGGAGCCACTATCGTTCCACACTGCCTGCAAATGTCCCGATTGCTTGGGATCAGTTCAAGGCCGCATTCCGTGGGAACTATATTCCTCTAGGTCTTATGGCTATCAAACACATAGAATTTATGAGGCTGTCACAGGGCAATAAAAGCTTGACTGAATATCTGCAATCTTTCAACAACCTGGCAAGGTATGCCACAGAGTTTGTGGATACCGATTCCAAGAAAATTGCTAGCTTTAAAAGAGGCCTCGGCCCAAAGCTGATGAAGACTATGGGCACTAGCAAGTGCACTACTTTCAATGAATTTATCAGTGATGCTCTGACTCAAGAGAACAATAATTCTATCTATGCTGCTTCTAAGAGCCGCAAGAGGGCACTTGAGGCAGGTGCTTCACAGTCTCGAGCTCCAGCTGCCCCGAGGGCTCCTCCTCGCCCTCCTGCCACAAGTGCTAAGTTTCGTCCCCCGTAAAAGAAGGCGCCAGTGAAGACTGGGTTTCGCAAGGCATATACAGTGGCTCTGCCAAAGGGTAATTCGAGCCAAGGCAGCTCCAGTGTCCCTCCTAGCAACATGCCTTGCTGGAACTGCAACAAGCCAGGCCATTGGTCCAGAAACTGTCCTTACCCTAAGAAGAATGTCAACCAAGGTGGCCGTCAAGGGCACGCTCATTATAACAGTATTGAGGAAATCCCATCTGGTGAGGTTGTCACTGCTGGTAAGTTCCTAGTTGACCAACATCCTGCAGTGGTACTTTTTGATTCGGGTGCTTCGCATTCCTTTATCAGTCCTAAGTTTGCATCAGAGTTTGCACACAAATTGCATACTGTTGAAGGTGGGGGTTATTGTATTAGCGCAGCAAGTGGGAATATTTCCACAAATAAAGTAGTGGGGAATCTTGAGCTTGAGATAGAAGGGCGAAAGTACTCGCTTGCCTTAGTGGTTTTGTCGGGTTTAGGCATAGATGTTATTCTGGGCATGAATTGGATGAGTCAGAATGGGGTACTCATTGATACATCCACTCGGGTAGTTATGCTCAGAGATCCTACAGATAAAAAGGGTTTTCTGGTACAACTTCCTAGAAAAGTTGATTTGTCTGGGGAAGTTCATGCTGTGCAAGCAAAGGCATTGGCCGAAATTCCAGTAGTAAATGAGTTTCCGGATGTTTTTCCCGATGATTTGCCGGGGCTCCCTCCGGATCGGGATGTGGAATTTAAAATCGAGTTGTTGCCTGGCACGGCTCCCATCTCTAGGAGACCTTATAGGATGCCTCCGAATGAGTTAGCTGAACTTAAGGTGCAATTGAATGAACTATTGAAGAAGGGGTTGATTCGTCCTAGTTCGTCTCCGTGGGGATGTCCTGCTATCTTTGTAAAGAAGAAGGATCAGTCATTGCGAATGTGCGTAGATTATAGACCTCTCAATGCAGTCACTGTCAAAAATAAGTACCCTCTACCGCGCATCGACATCTTGTTCGATCAGTTGTCTAAAGCTAAAGTTTTTTCCAAGATCGATCTAAGATCTGGCTATCATCAAATTAAAATCCGTTCTGAAGATGTTCCAAAAACCGCCTTCTCTACCAGATACGGTCTTTATGAGTATCTTGTTATGTCTTTCGGCTTGACAAATGCCCCTGCACACTTCATGTACTTGATGAATTCGGTGTTTATGCCTGAATTGGACAAGTTTGTGGTGGTATTTATTGATGACATCCTGATATATTCTGTAAATGAGGAAGATCACGCTGAACATCTGCGTATAGTCCTCACAAGACTGCGTGAACATCAACTATATGCAAAGTTCAGTAAGTGTGAATTCTGGCTTCGAGAAGTACCTTTCCTTGGGCATGTGTTGTCCGATGGAGGAATTATGGTGGACCCCGCCAAGGTACAAGAAGTACTAAACTGGAAGGCTCCTATCTCGGTTCATGAGGTTCGGAGTTTTCTTGGTTTGGCTGGCTATTATCGTCGCTTCATCCAGGATTTCTCCAAAATAGCCAAGCCAATGACTCGGTTGCTGCAAAAAGACACCAGGTTTGTCTGGACTCCTGAGTGTGATGCAGCTTTTCACCAACTGCGAACCCTCCTAACCTCAACTCCGGTTTTGGCACAACCGGATATCGAGAAACCATTTGATGTTTATTGTGATGCCTCAGGCATAGGTTTGGGAGGTGTTCTGATGCAGGAAGGCCAAGTAATTGCATATACCTCTCGACAACTTCAGAAACATGAGGTGAATTATCCAACGCATGACTTAGAACTCGTCGCAGTTGTTCATGCTTTGAAAGCCTGGCGGCACTATCTGCTGGGCAATGTTTGCAATATCTACACGGACCACAAAAGCCTCAAATACATCTTCACCCAACCCGAGTTAAATATGCGTCAAAGAAGATGGCTCGAGTTGATTAAGGATTATAACCTTCAAGTGCACTATCATCTTGGCAAGGCAAATGTGGTTGCGGATGCTTTAAGCCGTAAGTCTCATTGCCATTCCCTAGTTGAAACTGATTTTCATCGATCTCGCCTTCTACATCCAGCGGTCTTGTACAACATCACTGTCAGTTGTACTCTCAAAAGCAGAATTATTGAGCTCCAAAAGACTAACACTGGTATATTCCACATCAAGCGTAAGATGAAAGAGCAAGAAAATACACAGTTCAGGGTAGATGAAGAGGGTGTACTATGGTTCAAGGATAGGTTAGTTGTGCCTAAGGACCGAGAGCTTAGAAATGATATTATGTCTGAAGCACACTCCTCTAAGTTGTCCATCCATCCTGGTAGCAATAAGATGTATTATGATTTGAAGCCATATTATTGGTGGACCAAGATGCGGAAAGAGATAGCTGCATATGTGGCTAGGTGTGACACCTGTTGTAGAGTTAAAGATGTGCATATGAAAGCTGGGTTACTTCAACCACTTTCTATCCCAGGTTGGAAATGGGAAGAGATAAGTATGGATTTCATTGTCGGACTTCCTCCTACTGTCAAAAATCATAACTCCATCTGGGTAATTGTAGATCGCCTAACCAAGTCAGCTCACTTTATTCCTGTTCGAGTAGACTATCGTCCTACTGACTATGCTGAGTTGTATTTCAATCAGATAGTCCGGCTCCATAGGATACCTCGTACTATCATATCTGACCGTGGTCCCCAGTTCACAGCTCGCTTTTGGGAGCACTTGCATCACCTTCTGGGAACCAAGTTAGTGAGAAGCTCTGCTTATCACCCCCAGTCGTCACGACAGACGGAACAGGTTAACCAAATCTTGGAAGATCTGTTGCGAGCATGTGTAATATCATCCAAGGGTTCTTGGGAAAAATAGTTACCTCTAGCCGAATTCTCGTACAATAATAGTTACCAAGAGAGTATTAAGATGGCCCCATTCGAAGCTTTGTACGGTCGTAAGTGTAGAACCCCGCTAAATTGGATAGAAGCTGGTGAGAGGAGATATTATGGTATTGATTTTGTTCAGGAAGCTGAGGAACAAGTTCGTACCATCCAAAAACATATGGCTGCAGCCCAAGCTAGACAGAAAAGTTATGCTAATCGTCGTAGAAAACCGCTCGAGTTTGAAGTTGGAGACTTCGTTTACCTGAAAGTTTCTCCAATGAAGAGTGTCCAACGTTTTGGTGTTAAGCGGAAACTTGCGCCAAGATACGTGGGTCCTTTCCAAATCATTGGCAAGAGTGGAGCTGTTGCGTACAAAATCCAGTTACCTCCTGAAATGAGTGCCATATTCAACGTCTTCCATGTATCTCAGCTCAAAAAGTGTCTTCGAGTTCCTGAAGAAAGAGTTCCTTTAGGAGATATCAGGCTGGAATTCGACCTAACTTACGAAGAAAAGCCAGTCCGAGTGATCGATACTCAGGA
This sequence comes from Saccharum hybrid cultivar R570, assembly GCA_038087645.1. Taxonomy (NCBI): domain Eukaryota; kingdom Viridiplantae; phylum Streptophyta; class Magnoliopsida; order Poales; family Poaceae; genus Saccharum; species Saccharum hybrid cultivar. The sequence continues at coordinate 4,320,298 of JAQSUU010000100.1, forward strand.
ACGAGTGACTAGAAGCAAAGTGGTTAAGTGGTATAAAGTAATATGGAGTAATCAGGGTAGTGAAAGTGACGCTACATGGGAATGGGAGGACTATTTGCGGGATGGCTATAAGGAATTCTATGAAAAATGGTACGCTTTCCAAATCTCGGGATGAGATTTTTATAAGGGGGGAGGGCTATAACACCTCAGGTGTTTAGCTCCATAATTGCATTGCATTGCATGAGCATAAGCATGCATCATTTCATGTTAATTCATGTGGTTGCAACAAATGTGATTTGTTTTGAAGTTTTGTTTGACTCACATCATGTGACACTAGGGAGTTGGTGTAACTAAAGGGTAGAGTAGCCAATTATATCCCACAACACCTTAGTTATACTTAGGGTCACTAATGGAGCAAGGTTCATGTTGACCAAAATCACCAAAATGCCCTCCAAGGTGTAGTTGACCACCACTTAGCCCTAGGATGCTCTAGTTTGACCAATTAAAAAGTCCAGCTTAGAGACCTTGCATGGAGGAGCACCCTTAAGCAAAGTTGTAGGGAATTTTATGGGGAACAAAAGTCTCAATATGACCATTTCATGAAACTGGCCAGAACATGCTCAAAAATGGCCCACCAGTCAGCTAGAGGGGCTGCCTCAACACTTAGAATTTTTCTAAGTCTTCAATTGACCCTCCAGTTTTACTGAGGCCTACTTTAGAAGCTTGTAGTTTACAAACCAGGCCCAACCAGTTTCCACTCATATTGACAAACTTGTAGTCCTCATGTAGCTCTACAACAATGTCAACATCACCCAAGCCAGGTTCCCAATGGTTTATGAGTTAGAGTGCTTCGAAAATCGAGTTTCAGTCGGGGGAAATAACTGAAAGTCGGTTCAGCTTTCATGTGCCTCACTTTGGAGGCGTTATATCTCACCAACTAAACCGAACCAGCTCATGATGCCTTTTACAAACTTGTAGTGCTCACGTAGGTCTACAACTTTGCTAATTGGAGGTTTCACTAACACGAGCTGGTTTGAGAGTAAATCGTCGACGAAGTTGCCCTGTCAATCGATCACCAACGGCACCGTTCGACTCGTTTCAGTTTCATCAGAGAAGGGGGAGTGGCCGACCGGCCACAGGGCCTCGCCGACGCGTGGACACGCGGTGGCGACCGTACGCTGGCCCTGGCCCCACCGGCCAGTCCACGGCGCCTTCAAGACCGCCACGACGCGTCGAGGCTGCCTCCATTCCCTCTCCCTCCCTCGTTTGGCTTCAAAGCGGAGGAACCGAGCCGCCATTGTCGCCCCCACTCCGGCGAGCTCGCGCGCGCTCCCCACCGCACCATCGCTCACTAGATCACGCCCGTCCCTCCGCCTTACCGCCCTACACCTCTGCGACCAACCGGTGGCTTTGATTGAGCCCGGGGTGAGCCACATTGCCGTCTCCGCCCGTTCCCGAGAGGTCACCGGAGCTCCGCCATGCAGGTTCACCATGGCCGGGGTAGTTCAGGCCTCTCTCCGTCTTCCCTTCCTACCTCAACCGCTCCGCCTAGCTGTAGTAAAGCTCGTACCGAGTTTAGTTGTGACCGTGCGGCCTCACCGGCGGCGGCGCACCATCACCGACCCTCACCGGCCGCCGTTCCCGGTGGCGAGCCCCTCCCACTCCAACCCAAGCCTTCCTGCTTGCACGAATCAAAGCACCGTATGACGGGGAACGCGTGGGTGTGTTTGTTTTCCCAAGCGAGCTCCCCTCCGACGAGCTTGAGCTCGTCGGAGCTCGCGGTTCGCCGCTCCCCTGCCCTCCGTCACTGACCGCGGGGACCCACCTGTCGGTTGCCGCGCGCGGGCGGGAGCCAGATTGGGCCGCGCGCTGGCTGGGCCGCGCTGGTGAACTGAGCCGGCCCGGCACTGTAGCTGTTAGGGTTCAGTTTTGTTTTCTTTTTTCTTTTTATCACAGATTTTAGTGGTTGTTTGGAAATTGTAGATCTAGGGTTTTACTTGCCCAAAAATTATGAGATAAATTTTGTTGGGATCTACAGGGTGTGTAGTATCTTAGAAAAATATGAATTGGTTATGTGATATTTAGTTCCCGGGATATTTAAATAGGTCTTTGAAATGTGTTTTAAATCACATGCAAACTTGTTTAAATCATATCTTGAGTTTTATTGTTCCAAAAATTATGAAATTTGGTGGGTAGACTAATTTATACTTGCTCTAGCTCTGGTAAAAATTTGGGCAGTAATGCTTAAGTACTTTTCAAGTTATAATGCTATCTTGTTATTTTAGGAAATACTTAAATGAATTTTTGTAATTTTTCTACCTGTGCAATGTTCATATAAAAATCAGCCTTTTTGGCTTGTGAATTTTGTGTAGGAAGTTCCTGTGAATAAATTTAGTTCAAATTTTTACAGTAGCCTCTTTTTGGGTCAGAGAGTCTCCTGTAATTTTTGTAGAATTTTTGGAGCAGTTTACTTATATGTTTAAAATCCCACTTAATTAATTGAGTAAATTAAGAAATGAATTTAAATAAATATTCTAGGTGGGCACACCTTACTTTCTGGTGTTTTTGTGACCTTTGTTAACTTGTAGTAACATTAGTTTGATCTTAGAGAATGTTTGCCACATAAATAAATATTTAATCTTTGCAATTTTAGGTTTTCTGGACAGTTGGTAGTATCTTTAGGTTTGACCCTTAATAAAAGTGTTTGCTGGAAAACTTGTGAATACCAAAATTGTAGTAAACTTGATAAACTAGCTTGTGTCAAAATTTGGGAGCATTTGGCTTAGTAGTTTAGGAGTTATTGCTGTTTTAAGTGACAGTCCAGAATTTGCTGCTCTCCGTTTGGGGAGGACAGATTCTGGAACTTTGGAATTTCGACTAGGTAAACTTTGGAATTAAGTGTTGAGGTCTGAAAATATTTTGTAGTGCATTTCTTAAGCTTTCCAGATTGTCTTAGATCATATCTTTTGGAGTTAGGAATCTTCAGTTATGTCAGAATCTTTGAGCTGCTGTCCAGAATAACTTACTGTGGTAACCTAAGTAATATTACTCTTGTGTTGTTAGGTGTTAGGGCCTTAACCGAAGATGAACAACTATATCTTAGGTTGAGTAGCTTAGGTAAGTACTTCTCCACCGGAGAAGAGATTTGCACGTACTGATAAAGTGACTGGAGTAGAGTACTTTTATTGCTGAAATACATTTCATTCCGAGCATGTTGCATCATTATGCACCCATGATATTTATTGTGCACTCATGCAATAGGTGTTCCGGAGGGGATAACACTCCTCGAGTTCGAGCCAGTGATTCCGGAGGAAATCCAGGACCAGCCAGAGGAGCCAGCGGAACCAGTCGGTGGAGGAGACGCCGCTGAAGACTTGCCTGAGTGTCCTGACCACCGACCTTCAACCTTTCTGAAAGGCAAGCCCCGGTGCATGCTGAACCTACTGATTTATAAATTAATCTTGAGTACTTTTAATTGTTACTGCATTAAGTTGTAGGAGTTATATGAAAACACTTGTTGCATTATACCTGTCCTTGTCCAAATATCGTACTTACTCCTATATTAGGTTTAGGCATGTGTCAATGCTTAGCCCTGCTTAGTACGGTAGAAGTCGGGTGATTTCCGGTCATCCGCGAGATGTAGGAAGGAGTCACGAGTGGCTTTATGGCTATCGTGGATGGAACCATGCTTTAAAAATGGAATTGAGACCGGGCGAGAGTTCGATAGTACAGCCGCAAGACACTACACGTCTTGGGTGTGGAGCTATGCCCGTCTGAGTCATTTAAGGACCGATTCGCTGTACGTCCTTGAGTCATGTTGAACGTAGTCTAACACTTAGTTGGCCGGATAAGCCGTTCCGACCGCGAAGTCGAGTAGTATGGTTCAGGCCGGGAATCGAATGGTAGGTTGCATCTTGGAGGAGAGAAATGATGTGCTTGGGGACATTGGCGTGAGACCAAGGGGGGGTTAGAGTTCCTAGCACCTGGCAGAGTGTCGCCCTTGGGGACGCGACATTATTCGGGCCCGCGATTCCTGAACTGTACAAAAGATGACCTGAGCAGCCCTCGCCAGACGTGACTCGGTGAGTGTTAGAAATACCCCTCCAGCTGGATAGGAATTCGATTCGAATCGTCATCGCTCCCGGTTAGTGAGCACTTGACTTGAGCAGCGGCAACGTAGATCTCATTAAATAAACCGGTGGTTAAGGGAATGATACAATGTTGCCACCATTCATACCTGCTCTGGATATAATAATGATAATTGTTTGATTATAATCAAGTGCATGCTTAGTACAGGTGCTAAGATAGATGACAGGTAAATGATAAAAATAACTGCTAGTACAGGTTATAAGAGTCTCAATTACTTATGCCTTTATGTAAAAATGTGATGTCAGCTAGCCTCTTGTGAAAGCCTTGCATAATCCTTGGTGTCATCTTATTTCTGGTTTTCGACGGGTAAGTCTAGCTGAGTACATTCCAGTACTCAGGGTTTATTCCCTCCTGTTGCAGATGATATGCTCTACCAAGGCTTCTGCAAAAATTGTCTCCACCCTGCGGGTGACGAAGACTAGATCACTAGGGCGTGATCATCCTTTATGTACTTTCCTGATGCTTTTGCGGGTTGTTGATCAACAAGACTGGCAGTAGTTAAACAAATGGTGTGTGTTTGCTTCCGCTACTTTATAAACTTGGTTTGTAATATTTGCAACTCCGTATGTGTAAACTTATTTCAGAACTACTTGTGAAATGTAACGTATGATGTTGTATGTTGAATGATGCGATCTTGGTTGTAAGCAAGTTGGTTTGAAATCCTTCGTGGTTTCGATTGACTACCGGGATTATATGGGCTCAAGTTCGAAAATTTGAGCGCTTCGGTGCTTATTTTTGTACTTGTGCTCTTATAATTTGGTCGGTTCTGTTACATGTGCAGTCTCACTAAACACTAGGTCTAAACCTAGAGTAAGCGCTAATTGTGGTCTACCTAAGCCCTTCGCAAAGCATTACGCTAATCACCAGTCTTTTCTTAAGCACTTTTGGTGGTTAGAACAATAGTCGGCGAGCTTCAACTCACTAGCAACTTGCCTCACCTCCAACACACATGCATGAAATGGACGAGCAGAGGAGTATATATAGCCCCAAACTTTAAAACTAGCCAACAGGCTGAACTGCACACTAGCAGTGAGCACCAGATAGGTCTGAAGAACTCACCATAGAGATCTTGTGACTGTCACATAGACCAGTCATTAGCCTGCCATTGGAGAGTCTAAATTATGTTGGTAAGCTCTCGTGCACCACTGGAGAGTTCCGATGAGTGTATCACTTCCACCATGTCTCTAGCACCCTCTCTGTAGTTATCCTCCCGTGCACCTCTCCAGTGACCCACCGGAAGGTAAGGTGGGGTTCTCCCTTTAGCCCTTTGCCAACCTAGTCTTCTAAGGCCCGATGCTCCCGCACCTGAGAGCTCCGGTGGTGCACTATGAGCTTTATTTTTTCGCATCTTTTTGATCAATCGGACTTCTTCCACTCGATGTCTTGGCCATTTTGCTTGTCTTCTATTGTCTTCAAATCATCTTCTTGTTCGTTGCTTGAGGTGTTGATGACATGGTCACTATCGCCTCGTCCAAGTCCATCCATGCATCCATTGGACTAAAACTTTGTATACTAGCAAATACATTAGTTCCAAAAGATCATGTTATCACTTAATCACCAAAATCATTAATGGCACTAGCTAGGTGCCATTTTCCTTACATCTAGCTTATAACCATAGATTATAGATGGTTGAAAGTGTTTCGCGACCATTGGCCCTGTTCGCTTGTCTTATGAGCCGTACTGTTTCAGCGAAGGAACAATGTTTTTCTCTCATAATAAATCATCGAACAGTACTTTCAGCCATGGCTTTTCAGCGAAGCGAACATGTGTTAGGGTGGAAGTGAATAGTTGGACTTTAATGGTTAGGTTATGAGAATCTTCCCCTACAATACACATGTATATATGCCAGATTTTATATTTTGATTATATATATTCTATGTGGATATAGAGGCCAAATTTTATATCCTTTATATAAAAAGAATACACATGTACTAGTACTAGTTATAAATCAAATTCAGAATGAGTCTTAAGATTATTAAAGAAGCCGTGAGAAAAAAACGAGCAACCATAATATGTCCAAAAGTAGTCCATACGGATTATAAATCATTCCATATGAACTGCCTGGAATATTGTGGAACTAAGGTCAGTCTCGGTGGAGATTTTATGTCACTGTTTTCAACACATCCAGATTTTAGAAACAGTGTAGAAGAGTTTCATCCCATGAAACTCTCTCTACTTTCATGAAACTCTTATAATCTCTCTCTTCATTAATATGGTGCTACATCAGTATAATAAATGTCCATGAAACTCTAATGAAACTTCATTGCGACTGGCCTAACTAGTCTATAACAAAAGCTATCTTTAAGCTTAGCTGCAACAGAAAGTAGTAGTAGTATTACTAGTGCTCCAACGGTGAGGATTTGATTTGATTGGCTCTTAATATTGCTCAATAGTACAAATGCAGATAGAAACCACGCCCCCGTTACGGAGGAACTATAGAAACACTGAAACAGGAGGCAGGAGCTGGGAGTCGACCCGTAACAATGACAAAGGAATCCGTCAGAGAAGTCGCCTGTGAACCGTTGTTGATGCAGGGCTCAAGTTTAGTTGGTGTCACATCGAATATTATATAAGATGTTGTATGGGGTGTTTGGATACTAATAAAAAATAAATTACAGATTCGGTCACTAAACCGTAATATAAATTTATTAAGACTAATTAATCTATCATTAGCACATGTTTGCTGTAGCACTGTATTATCAAATCATGGACTAATTCGGCTTAAAAAAATTCATCTAGTAAATTAGTCTCAATTTATATATATATATATATATATATATATATATATATATATATATATATATATATATATATATATATATATATATAATGTGATATGAACTAAACCGGTGAACCAAACACCCATCTGACATCAATCGCTTGAGAGAGACGACCGACGCCCTATACGAAGGTCACATCAGCAGCAGGTTCAAAGAGGGCTGTCCTTGCATGCGCCATGAGCCATGATGTAGCTCATCAAGTTTGAGACTTGAGACTTGAGAGAGAAAGCTTTTGACTATTTCGAAACGACAACCCCAGTCACCTCACTCACCGAGCTGAGCTGGGTGTTTCATGTACCACGCTGTACTCGTGCCATGGCCGAGTACTCCAATGGCACTACTGCATGTCGGCATCCCACAACAGTTGATTGACTTCGCTAGGAGAAGGTAGACACACCGAGTGCATGGACCGCATCAATCCGTGCTTCGGCACGCTAGAAGCTGCTTGTGTTTAATACCTACGGTTAACAAAATTAGTTGTCTATATGCTCTCCACTTGTTTACAGTATTTTCTAACATAATCTGCATATAGTAAGTACTCTTCAGTCCTAAAATAAATACACTTCTAGGATATGGGGGAAAGACCAAGGCTACTATGAAATTCTATATATTGCCCCTATCAAAACTTCAAAAGTAGTATAAACATGTAATGATTGTACTTTGAAAATAAAGAAAATAGTAAAAATTACTAGCATAGTGTTCTTATTATGGGACAAATTTTGAATCCTATAAGTACAATTATTTTGGGATGCAAGGAGTATGCAATTACTAATTATCTATTTTTTCTATCAAAAATATAATTCTGAATATAAATATGGATAACTCATCATGTTCGCTTAGCTAAAAAGTCATGGCCGATAGTACTGTTCACCGATTTATTGTGAGAGAAAAATATTGTTCATTGGCTGAAAAAGTACGGCTCATAAGACAAGTAAACAGAGCGATACTCTATATGTTTCCCCATCGATATCCATGGTTTTCCTCCCTATCCATATGTTCTCCATGTCTTACTATTACCAATTGGATGTCCTCAACAAAGTCTCCACATTGATCCTCATGAGCATGCTAAAAATAATAAATCTTAGAACTTCTCTAAAAAGTAACAAAATTGCATCTATTCTAATTTCTAAAAAAAACTACCTTTGCCATTATGAAACAACGTAAATAACCCTCTAAATCTACATTAAATTTACCCACCTTATGCTATTGTGAAATGCTTCCTCTGTTCCTATTTATATGTCGTTCTCCCTTTCTAAGAAGTCAAACGTACTTAACTTTGACTAAGCATATAAAATAAAATATTAATATTTATAGTACATAATTAGTTTTGTTAGATAGATCAGTGAATCTATTTTTACAATAAATTTATTCAGAGATACAAATATTGCTAATATTTTCTATAAACTTATTTGACCGGCACGATTCCTACGATGACACTTAAACATGGAAGGAGGGAGTATATTCTAAACTAACGTCCTAAATTTGCATCCAAATTACCCACTCAACCATTGTATGAGATGATCTAATTAGCCCATTGAATTTCCATGAATTACCCCAATTTTGTCATTATTTACAAACTAAATGTTCACTAAAACAAGTACAGCATGCTTTGCACTGCAGCAGACTTGTACGGGCAGGAGATAGGATGGACCTCACTAGCAATGAAGGGCGGGCATTCACGAAAATTTGAGGTCAGGTAATTGAAAATTTGGGTATTAAAAATTACTACCTGATGTTGGCCCTGAAAAAACATAACTTAGAATTTTGGGTAACTGATAATTTGGGTTCGATTTAACTCGATATACCTAAAATTGACAAACCCAGTAGCATTTTCAAGAAATTAACAATAGTCATTCATATCACTTCGTTTCTTCATATCATTTAATAAGAAATCAGTTATCAAACTAGAATAGATCTACGTTGAGCCGTACCAAATAATAGATTTACATTGCATTGAATTATTTCATGTCTTCATATTATGAATAGAAGAGCAAAGATTTGAGATATTTCGGGTAGTTCAGGTACCGAGAACATTACTTGAACTAAATTTGGGTTTTTACAGTTATATCCGAAATTATGATTGGGAATTTTGGGTTCAGGTACTTCGGGTCCGGGTCTAGATAATTCAGGTTTGGGGATTGTGTATCAAGTATTTTTCCCACCCCTACTGGCAACTATTGTGGTGTTGTTCTGCCAACCATGTCATGAGTTCGGGCGGATGTAGTTGTTGTTTCCCACGTCTTCCACCATGACCCCAGGTGGGATGACAACAGTGGCATAGGATGGGACTAGGCAACGTCAGTCGAGGTCCCATCAAGACCGACCAACATGTGGGACCTCGCTGCTTTTTGTAACCCTACCTCCTCAACTATATAAGGTGAGGTAGGGGCTCCCTTTTCTTTCTCTTTAACACTTTATTCTTCAAACATTCTTGGTTCCTTAGCTCTTTAGCTTTCACTCTCACCTATTTGTAACCCCTATCGTGCCTTCAGTGCTCAGGAACACGAACGAACACCCCTGACTAGACGTAGTGCATAGTTGCCTGAATCGGTATAACTCCTGATTTGCTAAGTGCTAAGTCGTTCTAACCAACATGTGACTACAAAATTCACTAGTTTATAGTACGAAATGCGGAGTACTCAAGGATGGAGTAGGCACTGTATAATACACACATTCACATTCTAGAGCAAACAAATGATGGAGCAAGCACATTCTGGAGCGATCACAAAATATAAAATACACACGATCACATTCTGGAGCAAGCACTCTTAGAGCACTAGTTAACAAATGATTCTAGCACTAATTAACAGGATAAAAACCTTTGACTGCCATATAAGATAGAAAGATAGAAAGTGCACGTTCTGGCAACACAAACATCATGCTCGTATTACTAGTATCTAAGGACAAAACAAGTATAACTAGGTCTCAGAGATGTGACAATATGCTAGAGAAGTCACTGATCTAAAATTGCAAATGTAGTAACATAGAACTCCTCGGCTGAAATAAGCTCTATTTAGTCCACTATATAGATGAGATGACATGGATAAGGTATAACTTAAACCTTGAAACCTCTTCTTATCCTCCTTGTCGGATGCGTTTTTAGCCGTACCACGAATAGAGATGAACCCAAACTTAAGTAGCACTAACTGATTGTGAGTTTTAACACCAAAACTGAAATCTAGCTAGTACTAAGTAGATATAAGTAAATATGCAAACCAAGGATCAAAACAACAAATATATAGAAGAGAGAAACAAAACAAGTAGACTAAGATTTTACGTGCTAGATCATCTCATTTCTGAGCCAAATCAAAGTTGATTCTACATCTGCTTCACAGCCACATATGAAAGCCTCTCTATTTTATTTGCTCTTGATGAAGACTGCATATGCTTTTGCCTTTTCTTGCTTGGTCACTTCCATTGTGCTCAGAACTAATATACACCTTTTGATAGAGAAACCATTACCTTCAGCAGCCTCCTTTTCTCTGGCTAGATGTGCAGATTCATTTTCTGCTTGCTTGGTCCTCATTTCCATGTGTCTCCCCATCATATGTTCTATCTTTGCACTCTTTCTAGGCCTCTTTCCCTGTTTGTTTCTTGATGCAATAGTAGTTCTTCGATGTCCACTTCTTTCAACAGCTGCAACCTCACTTTCTTTGTCTTGCGACAGAGTATCTTGTTTGCACTTCTTTCAACAGTCGCCACCTCACTTGCTTGCCTCTCAATGGTTGAATCGTTATCTTCATCTGGTACCTCATGAACCACAATGTTATCCAAGTCTTGTGCCTCATCGTCTACATCATGAATTTGTCGAAGGGGTTCTTCCTCTTGTGGTGACTCAAGAGAAGTGAAATTATAAGTCCCTTCAGCCAAATGACCTACATGATAACAAGGAAATAATAGTTGAAGAAAGAGTAGTTCCTTTGTAAACATCTGGCCTGCTAGTCAAAGCAGCTAGTGTCATTGTAAAAATGGTACAACCAATGGTTGCCTATTAGAGACAATGGCAATAGGTACTGTGTAATAACTTTTCTTTATATTTGTTTTATAGGTAACATAAAGCACAACAGAAGAAAAACCCATACTATTGCATCTCTTGGCAAAAATACAAGATGAGAAATTAAGAACTTTTTTTCCTGCTTCTTTGTTTTGTGTTTCTATTTCTTGTTCTTACTTTTCTAATCCATTTTCCTTGCTGGATGAAAATTTTAGACAGTGTTTAGGCAACTTACACTGGAATCCATTTTCCTTGCTGGATGAAATTTCTAGACAGTGTTTAGGCACTACTTACACAGGAAGCTTGAATACAAAGGAGAATCTGTGATCTATTGATGATGATGCCATGGACATGGCTATACTGCCAGGGGCAGGCCCAGGCCTAGGGCCAATAGGGCCATTGCCCTAGTCGCGGCCCAGATTTTCTAGGAGCAGGTCTTAAGTTTTGGCCCAACAACACCCAACAAGGGGAAGAGTAGGGCAGACCGCGGAGTCGCTCGGTGCCTCGGTCGCTCACGTCGTCACGGTTCGCGACTCTTCCGCCTCCCACTCGGACGCTTGTATCAAGCGCCACTGCTCCTGCCGGCTGCCGCCTCTCGCTCCACCCCGCAGCGGCGCGGCCCCTGCCTACTGGCGGCCGTTGTCCCCCTCGTAGGCAAGGCCAAGCCTCGCGCCCTCACCCCTCGGCTGCCGGAGCCCCCCTTGTGTGAAGCCGTGAAGGTATTTCTTCAGTTCTTCTCCTTATGTTACATCCAGCCATTTAAGATACAAATGCATAGTAATCAATAAGATTATTTTTTTTGGCTGTCCCTGTTCTTATTAACTCTATATCTTGTCCAAACTAGGAGTTGTTATTGACGACATGGAAGTGGAAGATGCCAATGAACTAAATCATCACTAGCACTAGGTATTTAGTTATTTTCTAATGTTCCATGTTTTTTCAGAGAATCATGTACTATACTGTACCGTACTTTATTGCAAACTTTCCTTAAGAATATCTATTATGTATATAGTCATATACACTATGGTGTACTATCGGCGTTTCGCCACTGAAAATCGGCGCTAGTCTTTGGTAAATCCTGGGTCCACCACTGTATACTGCTATTCTAGATATCTATCATTTTGATAGTAGTGGTAAAGTTTGCTTGGCATTTTAAGTGTTGGATGTTGTTTCAGAGAAACATAGCTAAAGTATCCTAACAAAATGGGATGTACCCTGAGAAATTGCTTGCTGACGTAGTTTCAAAATTTCAAAAATTGTTGGGATGTCCCCTGAGAAATTGGGACAGAGAAATTGTTGGAATTTCAAAATTGTCTGGGAAAAAGTAGCAATTTTTTATTCAGAGACCCAACTATTTTGTACATGCAACACTTAAAGATTCAAATTTCACTGTACAACTCCATTTTGTACATAGCAATTTTAGAGACAGCTTCTAAAAATAGGAGTTGTACATGCGCGCGCCGTCACAAGTCACACGTTTTTTCGTGTGAAAACACGCGCTTCGTGCCTGCAGGAGATCTAGCCTACTCTCTCTCTGAAACGATCTCGTTTTTCCTCGAAGGGAAAATCCACAGATATGAATTATAATGTGATAGTCTACGAGGGGAAACCATCACATTATCAATTATCAGATGATATCACAATCATACATCGTAGAGTTACAAGTTACAAAGTTTTACAACACTAGTACGGAGAGAGGAAGGAGAAAACGGCGACGCGATTCGATGGAGTGGCGACAGAATGGAAACGGAGAGGGCCAACTCTGCAGCTGGCTCCTGGGCCCGGTAGACGGTACTTGCGTCTCCGCGACGCGCAAGGGCGCAGCTTCCTCAATCACGCGCTGAGAACTAGAGGCAAGGGAGAGGGAAGAGTTTAGCGCCAGTTGGACTTGGTGGCGAGTTGGGCTCGAAGTAGTGCCTGGGCCAGACGAGGAGTGCAGGCCAGGGAGGTCGGCGTGCTGTAGCTGCTTGCGGTTGGCATAGTAGGTATATACGTGTATATATATACATATATACACACACTTACAAAGGCTTTGGCTTAGAGAACTCAGGTGCTCACGTAATTAAAGAGCAAGGCACAGTAGCATGCACGGTTGGGCAGGTAGCTGGATCCGGAGCATCGCCATTTCGTGATAGGATAGGGTGCGTACGTACTACTGGCTGGCCGTGCGACAAGGAGATAAACCATGAGCTGGGCCCAGAGGGAGATGCAGGAGGAAGCTTTGGCCCTAGAAATTAATTAAGAAATGACTCTCTTTTTTCTACACATGGAATTTAGAAAAAGAGATTGAGCAACATGGAAAAGGACTTTTCCTTTCGTGACTCTTATGACCATGTGTCACGGAGCTTTGGGGGAGATGTAAAGGGAGTTTTCGAGATATTCCAAGGCAATTAAGAGGATTCACTACGGACTTGTGCATTCCGACATAAAACCCAAACCCCGCTAAAGAGCTCTGGCACTCTCCTACAAACAATTATAGATGTATGCAACAATTTGTTAGCAGGTCGAACTCGGGTTAGTCATATAAACTACATGCTTCACACAATTGCAGAATTTTTTTAAAAAAGTTCATATTTTTGGTTGCACGAAAAACCGGGATGTTACACTCTCTCTCGCTTTGACTGTCATTCTGGCAGTGCAACAAATTGTCCACATTCACAATTTCTTCAATGCACCCGGACACACATAATGTCACATTCAAACAATCTTTGCAGCACCAGACTGAAAGCTAAAATGTCGGTCAAAGCGGGACATAGGGAGTATGGCCTTAGGCTTCACGCGTATCTTGCCTAACCAATCGATCCATAAGTCACTTGTTCATTTGAGATATTATTTCTCCTCATTTTATCTTTATCGATTTTGAAATGAATATTTAGGATCCTAAACACATTCAAATGAAAAACTTGTCCACTACAAAGTTTTATAAATTTTTAAGATTTACAATTTTGGTTTTGATTGTTTCTCCACCTGAGGTCATTTAAAAAATTTGAATATCAAATGTGAGAAATTCAAACGTAATTTTTCTTAGATAGATGATTTCATATGAAAAGATTGACAACTACAAAGCTGTATAACTCTTTACGATATACAACTTCGGTATTGGTCGTTTATCCATCCGAGCTCATTTGAAAAAGTCAAATTTCAAAAGTATACAACTTCGGTATTGGTCGTTTCTCCATCCGAGCTCGATTGAAAAAGTCGAATTTCAAATGACTTTTTCAAACGAGTTCGGATGGAGAAACGACTAATACAAAAGTTGTATATTGTAAAGAGTTATACAGCTTTGTAGCTGTCAACCTTTTCATATGAAATCATCTATCTAAGAAAAATTCAAATTTCATTGTACAACTCCTATTTTGGTCATTTCACTGTACCAAAACCAAAGTTATAACTCTTCAAGGTCTATAACTTTAGTTTTGGTCGTTTCTCCGTCCAAACTCATTTAAAAATTCAAATTTCACTGTACAACTCCTATTTTTAGAAGCCGTCTCTAAAATGATTTTTTAGATATAGCTGAAAATAGAGTCATCTCTAAAAGTATGAGCATTTCTAAAGGCAGCTCGATTCGGTCCGGTTTGTTCGTCTTTTTTGTTTTTAGCCCTTTTTCGAAAGATTCTCTCAAATATGTCCTTGGCCGAAAGATTTCAAAAAATGGACCCTGCTCTTGGTGCCATAGTCTCCGATGCCAAGATATAATGTCATGACGCTAGCCTCATTGACGTCAAGCCCCTAACGTTGTGGCGCTGACGTGGCAGGGGTCTTGGCGCCAAGCCTTAGCGCCATAGATCTTGGTGCCAAGACCCCACTCTTCAACCAGCACCACTCTTCCTCCCTGAGTCATTCTCATTTTCTTTCTCCTCCTCTTTGGGTTTTTCCTTTGTCCACTTCGGCCAACCTCTTCAATCGACATATTGGACCGTGGAAAGTTGGATTTTATCTGTCGATCTTCGAAAGCCAGGTATCATCTCACCCTTCCTTCTTTACTTCGAATCGATTTGGTAAAATCAAGTCATATTCTTAACCTATAAAACTTCACATGTTATTGGTTCATGCACTTTTTAAAATTTGTATGTATTGTATAACCGTAGGATGTCTAGGTGTGGAAAAGTTAGAAAACAAAGGTATGCATCGATCTTTTTCATCATATGTTAAACCCTAGGTTTTAGGGTTTATTGTTATTTGTTTTGTTATATTAGAACGGAATTTGTTGACTTGTTGTTATGGACGGATGACCGAAAGTCCCTACGTCCCAAAGCCGCTCCCTAGCGGTGTGCCAATATCCATGTGCTTCTGTGACGATCCTTGCAAGGTAGACATTTCCGAAGATGAGGCAACGTATAATCAGAGGTATTGGATGTGTTCCAATTTTGCATGGGAGCCTACAGAGCGTCAGCGCCGTAGTACATTTATTGTGAAAAATTGCTATTGTTTATTAATTAATTTGCGTCATATGAAGTCTTGCATATTAATTGGATTTGTAACAATTGCCTTTGCTACAGACCCCTCCACCGCTCTATGATTTTGAGCAGTGGATTGACACTGAGATCAAGGAGGCTAGCATGCGGTTTCTACAAGGCCTAAAGGAGTGGGATGCGGAGTGTCTGAAGATATTAGAGAAGAGATGCAGAGAGGAGACAACATAAAAGGAGCACAAGGAAGAGAAGGAAAGAAGGTGTGTTGCTGCGTATAGGGAGGAGAGGGAGAAGAAGCTTGAGCACGTGCGCCGAGCGAAAGCAGCGATGGAGGAGAATCCCAATGCCCAGAAAAAGGGAAAGTGACCTCGTTGCACTCAGTAGTTGGCTAGTTGTATGGTTTAATCATAGAAAATGTGGTCGATGTAGTATGCAATGTGTTTAATGTAATGCACTTTAGGTAAATCAGGTACCTAGGGCATGTTCTGTGTTATTTAGTTCGTCGTCATGTACTTCATATGCACTTTAAGTGTTTGGACCTTTCATAGTGTTGTCATATATTTAGGTTTAATCTTGTTGAGGTACTGAAACTAGTTCTCAAGGAGCACATAAAACATAAGGAAGTAGTGGATTTCATAATTCAACACGCATAACATAAAGCATGGCATGTCAGAACATGTACCAAACTAGGGCACATATGTCCTGGACTAAACCTAACATACCTTAGATAATTGGAGCGAACAACAAGCACATTACATGGCATGTGTACACGATAGATTTATTCTATCTAGTAGTGCAGCCACATAGCAAATTGTGTTGCCCCTTCTCCACAGTACCCTCTCATTATTGGTGGTGGAGGTGGCGGGGGTGGTGGCGGTGGCCCGTTGTTCTTGTAATTAGCGCAGGTGCAATATGGATCATGGCATAGTCCCTCCTGTAAAACGGCACCACTATTGCTATCGTCGGCTTCGTCGTCCTTGTAACCACTACTAACTTCCCTTTTTAGTTCTAAGATACGGTCTTGCAAGTAGTAGATATACTGTGCGTGTGGATAGATTGGTCTAGGATCGACCCACCTAGTAAAGCTACATTTTTCTTTGGACTCTGAACACTGCATTTTAAAGATTTTAGTGAACAATGCAGTTAGTCTAGCCTATAAGATGCAAAGCAATGGAGAGAAAAATTTGAGTAAAGAATTTTAAAACCAATTACCTCTGCTCGCGGACATTTGAAGAAACGACGACTTCCATCCAAACCCTCTACGAACATCTGCACTAAGCAGTCCTCACCATGCCTACATTTTGATTAATCTTCTTTCCAGATATCGTATCCTCAGAGAGGGCACTCTTTGGTGAAATCTCTCTTGGTCTCGACCGGAAAATGATACACTAGTTCATCAAAGTCTTTTGGACCCAGAGATCCCTCCCACATAATGGGAGTTCCCTTCATCCCCCTCTTTTCCTTCCCTCTAGATGACCCTCCAAACATTACTACTCGCAGGTAACCAACTACTGGTTTCAAGTGACTTGCATCGTATGAAGGAAGGTGTATATATAGGCAGCAGTGGAGTGGAAAGTCGTTGTAGTGTGGCTTCAATGCTCCTAAAAACCCTACTACGTATCAATGAAAAGTCTATTTCGTAGGACACTGTAACGGCCTAGATGCCATCCCTGAAAAGCCTATTTGAAAAACTAAAAAGCCTATTTGAAAACTCATCTGAAAAGGCTAGATTCCTTTGATCAATAAATTCATCTGTAAAAGACAATGTACGATAGGATAGTGACATGATAAATCACTGAAAAGGCTACATGCTATCGGTGTACTGCACGACTTGACATGTGGTAGAAAATTTTGGCAGAGTTTTCCCTGTTTTTTTATTCAATCCAAACACAAATATCACATTAACATATGTCATCAACAAATATATATAACATTCATATCAAACAATATATATGAGCAGCCTAAAAATGCATAAAGTCCTTAATATGCCATAAACTCCATAGTAGCTCATACAATACATAATAATAGGCTATAACAGTCCATAATAATAGTCCATACAGTCCATAATAATATGTAATAAAAGTCCACAAGTACATCACAATCCATGAAAATATCTAACTTAAAATCTACCAAAGCCCTCACTGTCTCCTAGACCTACCCTTGCCCTTCTGTCCAAGAGCGTGGGTGCCTAGAGTGTAAGGGTCAGGTGGTTGACGTCGCCTGGTACCGACCTGCTGCATAGGCTGAGTCGAGGGAGCATCCTCTAGCTAAGATGGTCCAAGCTTCTCGTGCCCCTGGTTCACGTCCTCGTGGTCATCGCCCTCGTCATCGTCCTCGGTGCAGATGCCTTGCGACCCTATAGGTGCGTGGCTAGACAAACCTACACCACCTCTGGCTGCAGAAGGCACGTGCACGTCCTGCGCCGTGACTGTCCTGCAAACACAGCGCGCAGTGGCATGGCGTAGCCGACGTTCCAGTCTCTGGTGCATAAAATTATGTCAACTGAATGTATTGAACGGGTTAGTAATCTACTATTTGCATATTTATAGAATCTTATATCAAGGAAGCTACGTGTGTCGTCGTCCGTCACCCTCGGACGAAAGCATTCTATTTCTTCGAACGACACCCTGAGGGTGTTGCCCTACAACAAAGTTCAAAGTTATAATTCATTGTTACGCAAATCGATATAGAAAAGTAGAGTAAATGACATACCACTCTATCCAAGATCGGTCCAGCTCCCACCTGGCGACCTACACGAGTAGAGTGGTCGTACGCTATGTCCTCATCCTCGGACAACTCAATGTTTAGTGTAGTCATCGTGTGTCCACTGTAGCCTAAGCCTCGGACGAGTCGCTTGGTGGTACCAAGCTTGGTACTGCCTGTACTCTCTGTTCGTGTGCGGCTCGTCGTTGTCGTCCACGTTTTCATTGAACATCTCCCACTCGTCGATGTAGTCTCGGTGGTGCCGGGCCCAATCAAAGATCTTCCTGTTTTTCTTACGATCGAGCCTACAAAACACGTACACCAAAGTTAGTGAACATTGTGTGACTATAACATGCATGTATGGCAAAGTTAAAAATTTTGGCAAAGTTTCCTTTGTTTGTTGAAGCAAACCACACATATATGCATTCTATAGACATACAAACATACCAATAATTATTTCATTCATCTTATTCGACATTCATCATGTGATAATAATAGAAGTGCAACTCCAGGAAAATGGTCCAATTAAAAGAAGAGAACACTTACTTGTGCAAGTCAACACCGGTCGACACTGGAGACGGTGGCCAAAGCTGCCTTGCTCCAAACTGGCATGCAACTCTATGTGGAAGGTGGTACTCGACAGCGTAGAAGCAGATAAGAGGGCACCTCACCCTGTAGAGCTCGCTGTCGCTATCACACACGTTGCTCATCAGAAAAGGAAGTGCGCCCTCGCCCACGTACGGCTCCCAAGTCACCTGCAACGTGTCCAAATAAGAAGTTAGATATCATAATAAATAATTTATTGAATCCACCATGTATAATAATTTATACTTACACTAGAGGCCATGAGTCTGTCTAGATCATCTGTGTACTCTTTGTATGCCCGCTCCATCCTCGCGTGAGGAACTGTCACCTCGTCCCACTGGTACACCCACGTCAGCTGTAGACGTGCGTGCTGACCTGGGAACCAGTCACGAGGAGCCAGCACCACAAGATGAGCAATTGGAAGCTGCGACCACATCCATAGCTGGAGTAGGTACACACACCCACCAAGTGAGGCTGACTGTGAAGACCGCCGACATGCCTCGCAAAGCTGGCGGTAAAGGAAAGCCAACACTACAGAGTCCTAGCTGTAGTGACCCACCTAGTCCCAGTCAGTGAGGCAGTGGATCCACATCCATGACGTAGTGTCCCCCATTCCGTTAGGGAAGAGAACACAGGCAAACAACTACAAATCACACCTCACTAATTTGCCAATGGCAAGTGAGTGAATTGTGGTCAAGTCTACCACATTGCCACACTCGTACTACTCGGGGTCAGTAAGAAATGGGGTCGCTCTCCCATGTCGCGTTCTACTAGGTATCTGATTCATAACCATCCCGTGCCCCGTCCTCTTTCTAGAGCCCTGCTTGTCCCAACGGTAAGCTAGATCCGTAACGTACTTTGGACCGTCATATGGAGGCCACTCTCTAGGGTCCCGGAAAGGCACGAAGCGGGGCCTCCATGTTTGGACAAGTGTGTCCACACTAAACTCGTGAGGTATCCTGGCCTCGATATCATAGTTGTGATGTCTAGCAGCTATCACAAGGTGAGAACATATAAAGTGATATTGCCTTGGTTTACCATAAGTGCATGAGAAATCTTGGAGGACTACCACATTAATCCTCCACTCTCAGACCTCGCCGTTAGATGTAGTACCGCCGGTATGCTTCACCTCATATGTCCCTATGGCATGGTCAAAACATGTGACCTCATGTGTGCCAGCCCTCTCCTTCACCTTCTCTAGATGTGCCTGTGGTGTTGGAGCCCAAATCTTACCATCACTCTACAACTGCAATGCATGGGCGTGTCTATCGTTGAACCAGGCAACAAGCTTATAGAATGTGAATTGCACGATAGCGTTCACAGGCATACCATGAATCCCCAGCAGCAACTTATTAAAAGACTCGGCCATGTTGCTGCACTGAAACTCGTACCTCCAACCACCAGCGTCATGAGCTCTTGTCCATTTCTCCACATCTCTTATCAAACTTGTCAGCCATTGTCTACCTTCTCCATTAGATGTGGTTCTGACCTCCTCTAACTTCCTCTGAAAGTACCTATCCACAAGCTATCGAGCTACCTTCTGGAAAAGATCAAAATTATCCTTGACACCATCCTTCTAGAGTAGATTCTTAGCAAGGTGCCGAGTACACCAACGATGGTGCAAAGGTGCATACCCCTCTATCTCCTCTCGCACAGCATTAAGTATGCCCTGGTGCCTATCAGATATGACACCTACCTCCCTATCAGGCCTAACTACATGTATCCGAACTAGCCTCAAGAATCATCCCCAACTGTCATTGTTCTCCCTCTCAACCAAAGCAAATGCCAAAGGAACAAGCTTGTTGTTTGCGTCACATGATATGGCTATGAGAAGCGTGCCACGGTACTTGCTAATCAAGAACGTACCATCAATGGAGAAGACTGGACGGCAGTGCCTAAAGGCCTCGACACACTAAGGGAAGTACCAGAAAGCACGGAAGAATATCTGTCTTCCATTCTTCCATGCATCTAGTCTAAGGATGTACTCATAATGCATGCCTAGATTCACTGCTTTGATTGCATTGAGAAGTACTAGAAGTTGCTCGTAGCCATCCTCCCAGTCCCCATATATCATCTTCCATGCCCACTGCTTAGCCCTCCAGGCTTTGCCATAAATTATGTCATATCCTCCATAGACCTCATTAACTATTTTGATAATTGTCCTAACCTTCATGTTCGGCTCTCCCTGCAATACTTTCATCAACCGCTTGGCAATGAGGGTAGATGTCAACTACCGATGCTTCGTGTTGAGGTCATGTGAAGCACAAGTATGTGGCCCGACAACTCTTGTGATCTTCCACTTTTCGAAGACCTTTTGCTTTCTTGCACAAACCCTCCATGGGCAGCGTTCCTTGTCACACACAACCGTGTAACGCCACTCCGCATAGGAATACTAGACCTTGTAAGGTCTCTTGCGTATCACTACAAACACCTGCAACCACCTCTTCAATGCAGGGAGGTCATTGAAAACCCTCCCCTTCTCTATCTCCATGCTAGGACCAGCCTCTGGAGCTTCCTACAGCTCATCATCACGTTCTTCTACAAATGCCTGATCTGAATGAGTAAGATCACTAAACTCATGAACCACAGGATCACGATAGCCGGGGAAGATATGCCTCAGCATCTCAACATCACTCTCCGTGAGCTCTCCAACGGGACGATCATCGCCAGAGTCAACAGCCCTTGCGATCTCATATGGCTCTAAATCATTCATAATTTCAACACTGTTGGAGGCACGAATTGAGGAGAAATTGATTCAACATCGGTTGAGATGGTTTGGACATGTCCAACGGAGGCCTCCTGAGGCGCCGGTGCGTAGTGAGTTCTAAAGCGGGCCGATAATGTAAAGAGCGGTAGAGGTCGACCTAAACTAACTTGGGATGAGTCCGTTAAGAGAGATCTTAAGGAGTGGAATATCTCTAAGGATTTAGCTATGGATAGGAGCGCTTGGAGATTGGCAATCAACGTGCCTAAACCGTGACATCTTTGTAACACCCCTGGTGTTACGAGCTTGCTTAGCATCCCGATTAGATCAAAAAGAAATTAAGTAAACAAGTTCTCGAGGTTTACAATTTTTCCCTCACAAGAAATAGTAAACAAATAATGTCGGTGATTTGGATTACTTGAAAACATGCTCATGAAACCTTAACTAGCAATAGAACGATAGGTTGTTTAATTAATTGGCTTGAAAAACAATTTTTATAACAAAAATAAATCATAACTTGAGCCTTGCGCTTAAGTAAAGTTTTATGCGTGAGTTGTGTAGATGGGAGTGCAACTTTCTTGTTGGGAATAAATATCATCTATTAGTGTTTTGCAAGCTCGGTAATCGAATTTGAAATCTAACCCCACCCAATTCGGGATCTCGCCCGGGGCGAGCAGAGAGGATGACAAGGTTAATTTGACAGCTAAATTATATCAAAATTGCCTAGAGCTAGCAATATGTTTCGAGTAGTTGGTTGCTCCTCACCGGGCTCTTGAGCTATGTGTAGGTCGTGGTGGTGTTGGAGATTGACTTGCTCTCGCATAAATTACTCTAACTTCGCTTGAACGCGCTGTGAGCCGAGTGTTACATTCTTTCGCGCGAACTAGAACTCTAGTGACGAACCCATCTCGGCATGTCTTTACTGTCCTCTCTAGCTATCCTTTGGTGTGTGTGTGTGTGTGCTCTTCTTGATAGCTGGTAGGTTGGGCCTTGGGACAGGCGAGTTGGTTTGGCCCCAACCGAGTCGATATAAATTGGTGCGCACTTTAAAATTCGTGTTCGTCAACGCTTGCTCGCGCTCGGCCCTTGTCCGCGGTCATCGCGCGTGGCCACTCTGCGCTGCGCGTCGAACGTGGTCGGCACGCCGTGCTGCCGGCTAGTCGCTGTCCTCTGCGCCCTGCTCGCCTTGGCGGTTTCCGCGTGGGACCCAGCTGCCTCCTTGTCACATCGTGCCGCTTGGGCACGCCTTGTGTCCAATGTCGTGGGCGGTTCCGCCGTCCTCATGTCCTCGCTATCGACGTGCCTCGCTGCCCCCTCTCCTTTTCCCCTCCTACCACTGGGTTGGCCCAGCTCGCTCGCTCGCAATTGCCACTCCCTCTGCTGCTCCCGCCTTGGCCACGCCAAGCTCCGGCTCGAGCTCAGCCACCATCGTTTCCACGACCTTGCCGCTCTCCGCGCTCGGCCATTAGCTCCATCGTCTGTCTCGCTCCCTGCCCGCGCGCGCTTGCTGTAGCCGCACTGCTAGGAGCTGCCACAGAGCCGCCACCCCTTCGCCCCCCAGTTGCCAAGTTCGAGCCCCGCAGTGAAAATCCTCGAGTTGGTGGTTAGCCTGGAGAGTTAGCTTGGCACCTTATTCTTGCCAAGCTCGGCTGTGTACCACCAGTCGCCAATTTGATGTTTCCGCGGCCGTCGGCTTTCTCGCCGTCGTGGAGAGCACGCTTGGGGGGTAAGGCCCATAGGACGGGTATAGGTTCAATTGTTTGCATCCCTAGACCTACCTTGACCTCCTTTATTAGGTGCTCATCTTGGTTGTGCCGCAATCCTCACTGGTGACCAGCTGACGCGGTCATGCCATGTTTGGTGCGCCGCCACTCCTCCACCACGCGCGTGGCCGGGCTCACCCGAGCTGTCTCCAGCTCAACCGCCCCCTCGGCCGTATTCTGGGTAAGCTTCTTTTGCACTACCATCCTTCTAGGTAGTCGATGGGGGTTCTAGCTCGTCGGAACGGGAGTGCCGCCTTGGCGGGTGGACCGCCAGCGTGGGCAGGGTACTAGGGAGCACCGTAGGCCGTTCTACCGCTGCCTAGGGTTTTGTTTGCGTCCCGTGGTGCTTGTCGGCTCGTCAGTGGGTCAGGGGCTCGCTCCGTCGACCGGTGGGCGTGCGGGATGCCGGTCGGAGCCGCGTCGGTGGGATCAGGGGCATCAGGGACCTCCCTGTGGTGAAGGAAGGTTAGTTGGAGTTTGTATTGCAAAACGCGCCTCTTGTGCAATAGTAAACAAGGGTTCTGCTTGATAACAGAGTAAGCCGCGGACTCTTTTGTAAAAAGGCTCAGGTGAGCGTGCGGGCTCGCTGCTTGGGCCGTTGCTGGGCTGGCCCGCCGGCACGCTAGCTCGCTCCGCGCAGGCCGCGTTGCTCTGCTGGGCCAAATAGTTACCGCCAGCCTATTTCAATTTCTAAATGCTTTTCTAAATCAGTTTTTGAGCTAAACTTGTATAATTAAGATAGAATTTTGTAGGTGCTCAAAAATTGCGAAACCAATTTTGTTGCACTCCTTAAATCATGACCTATCTGATGGTCTAGGTTGTTCATATAGTTGTACAGCTTTTTCAGGGGAGTCTCCAACTAAATTGAGATGGGTAATATTACTGAAATATAATTTTGTAGGGATCTTTGTGGAAACACGGTGATAGCGCTAGCTTTTAAAATTTCACAGTAGCTTCTTAATATTGTTATCTTCTCGATGTAAATTTTGGAGCTCCCTAAATAATTAGTTGCTAGCATAGTTACTGAGCCTTAGTTAGATATCTATTAAATTGATAAATTGAATAAAGCAACACTTTGGGTTCGCGTAGCCAAAATACTTGTTGGGTAACTAATGTCTTATTCAACATTAGGGGTGCGTGGCCTAGTACGTTAGCCGGTAGAGCTAGCCGTTAGCTTAGAAAATGAAATCGTACTTTAAGCGTTGCGATTTCCGTTGATTATTCACGTCTCTACGTTGCATCTGCATATATCATTATAGGGACGACGATAGATCGTGGAGTCGACTGGAGTAGCAGAAAGGTGGTGTCTTGATGAACGTATCATCGTGATGGAATGCTAACTTGGCTAAATTCTACCCAGGCAAGCCCCGGTGCATAACCCCTATTATTCTGCACTTTAAATTATGCTTGTGCATTAAGTTTAAAGGAGTTGAATGAAACCCACTTGCATATATATCCTGATCCCATGAGTCTTACTAGTATGACAGGATCATGTAGAGTGCTATGCTACAGGACTCCGATAGAAGTCGAGTGATTGCCTGTCGCTCGTGAGAGATAGGAATATCTTATTGTTACTATTATCATGCCACTATCACATAGAATATAAATGTACATGGATAATTGGAGACCAGGCGGAACGGATTGGATGGACTTGGACCTGGTTAGGCAACAGAGCGGGGCTCTGGTTGCATTTATTCCGCCTGTGTCAATTAAGGTCCGTTCATTGCATGGACCCTGGTCAAGTCACAGATCTTCTTATCCCGAGCATATATTAGCGGATGGGGGCTAGGAAGACTGGTTACTCTCTTGTCATGGGCTCCGGCTCATTCCGGACCGACTGATTGGAGGCGGGGATAGGTGGAGGTCTTAGCACCGTATTGAGGCCGGGCCTCAAGTACGGGAGCTAGGAGTCCAAGTTTGGACGGGGACCTGGAAACTCGTGACAGGAGGGGAACGGGTTAGTCTTGCTTATGCTTGGGGTACAAGGCATGTGTTTTTCAGGGTGCCCAGCTGGGCATATTGATTCGTGAATCGCCGTTCCTGCGTGACGGTATGGCTTGACTACGCTCTGGCATCGTAGTAAGAACTGGCAGTTGAAAGTTGAAGAAATGGTTCCTTTTGCTCAACCCTTGCTTGATTATAGCCTAGGTGCTTACATAGAAGGTTGGATGAGAAATGAAATGCGGCTATTAAAAGTAAGAAATTAAGGACACACACTTAGCGCTGCTTCTCGCAAATAAGAACCCACAAGCCAGAAAGCCTTGCATAATCCTTGGAGTCTTTTTACTTCCTCCTAACGGGTAAGTCTTGTGGAGTACAATTGAGTACTCAGGGTTTGTTCTACCCTGTTGCAAGTGACAGGTACCGATGAGCTGACACTTGTGTGTGGAAACCTCCTAGTGGGCTCAGCGAGGATTTTCTATACGATGCGGAGTAGAGTTTATTTATTAAAGCTCTCACTAAAAGTTTTACAAGGAAAATACCATTAATCTATTATCATTCACGCATTTAAACGTTCTTCATGTTAATGTTTAACTGTCATTAAATGGTTTCATTTCCGCTGAAGTCTGATAATATTTGATATTCCGCTGTTATAACTACATAATGAATTACTCTGATGTTGTACTTAAAGTGATGTAAGAAATGGTAAGGATGTTGTAAGCTTTACTCTCTCATTTGTGATCCTGATATAAAAATTGTAGATCTTCGAGTTCTCCCTTGCGGTGTGCTCGACGGAATCACTTAGTTTAGTGTTCTCCCTTGGGTACTTAGGGTCTAATGGAAGACGAGTACTCTTGGGAGGGCATTAGATTAGGCGATTCTGCCACAATCTTTTTGTCTTGTGCCCTTTATGTCCCTTTATGTGTCTCCCTGTTTCTCGTCTCTTTTGGGTTTCATCTCTAGCCTACCCCCAACTTGCTTGGGACAAAAGGTTATGTTGTTGTTGTTGATTGGAGGCATGAATTCCATCTCCAATATGGACTTGAGCATCAGCAGGAGCAACGCCCTCATTGTCGAGAACGTCTCCTGCAACATAGCCATAAATAGGAGGAGATGATAAGAAAAGTTGATGAAAATAAGAGACTAAGCTACAAAGAAAAAACGATGCCTAATTAACACTTACTCGGATGATTATGTGTCAAAGGGATCTCCTGAGGAGGATGTGCCACATCATTGGGGGCAGATTAGATATCAGGAATGGTAGGCGGAACCTCCACATCCACATCATGTTCCGGGATGGGAGGGTCGAAGTATGCCTGCTCACCCATTGGCGGGGAAAACCCAAGAGGGATGGGATCAACTAGCACCCGATGCATGACCACGTCCAAACTTTGGAATTGACTCTTCATAGCCGATCTCACATAGTTCTCCCATTGATCTGCACACCCTATTAGGATCATCTTCTTTAGCATGTTGGGAGGGGAACCTAGGTGAAGTACACCCTCAACTATGATGCCATCATCTCCATGGCAATGTACCTCCTCGCGAGCCCTTGCAGCCAACTCACTAAATGATGGCTTCTCATTGAATAGCACAAACACACTTTGCATGTCAACAAACTCAACATATCCATAGCGATCTCGTTCCACAGTGCCTCCATGATATATGCTCGCTAGGTTGTCCATCTAGTATTCCATACACAAATACAAACACACCGAGTTTAGTCCAAAGTAGGTTTCATATAGTACCTATCTAATACATACTAACTAACTAGAACCTAAGTAAATAAGTTAACAACTAAGTATATGGATATAATCTAATAACTAATTAGCTAAATCTTACCAAAATAACAACATATCTAACTACATCTAAGTACATATGTATCTATGTATGTACCTATTTACATATCTATATCACTAAATCAATAAACTACCAATGTCGTCACATTTACTCTCAATTCACTACCAAATACTACTAAGCACTACTAACTATGTTAAGTAACTATCAAACTAACTATGTCAAATAACTATCAAACTAACTATGTCAAGCACTACTAAATATATAACTATTTAACTAATTATTAGCAAATACTAACAAAGTTATACAACTAGTTCTACCTTGCGCGGGGCGGACGGCGCGGGCCGAATGGCGCGGACGCCGTGGGCGCGCACTGCACGGCGAGAGGCGGGTGCGCACGGGGCGCGGGCGGTCGGGCGGCCGGGCGCGGGCGGCCGAGCTCGGGCGCTGGCTGTAGGGTGGTCGGGCAAGGACGTGAGCGGCCGGGCGTGGGGCGCGGATGCCGAGAATGACGCCGCGGCGGGGCGCGGACGCCGAGGATGGCGCCGGCGGCCGAGCGACCGGGCGCGGAAGGCGCGGGGCGAGCTCGACGGCGGCAGCGGGCGCGAGAGAGGAAGAAAGGAGAGAGGAAGAAAGAAAAGAAAACAGGCGTTTTTATCATCCCAGGGCTTGGCGCCAAGATCTATGGCGCCAAGGCTTGGCACCAATGAGGCTGGCGCCAAGACCTCTGCCACGTCGGCGCCTTGGCGCCAATGAGGCTGACGCCATGACGTTATATCTTGGCGCCAGAGACTATGGCGTCAAGAGCAGGGTCTATTTTTTAAAATCTTTCGACCAGGGGCATATTTGAGAGAATCTTTCGAAAAAAGGGCTAAAAATAAAAAAAAAAAAGACGAACGGTTTGTAGACTGTTGCAAGTTCTTTTAGGAGTTTGTTTCATTATTTCGATTACTCCCTCCGTCCCTTATTATCTGTCGTCATTGATGTGTGTGTCACAAGTTTGACTCGATTTATAGAAAATACGTGCAATATTTGTATCTCTAAATAAATTTATTAAAAAATTAGATTCAAAAACATTTTCAATGATACTAATTATGTACAACAAATATTAATATTTTTTAATATATATTTAGTCAAAGTTATTTTTTAAAAAGCGTAAACGACGTATATTTAGGGAGAGAGGATTGGTCAGTTCCACCGAAGTAACAAACGCTGATTAGCGAAACCGATTTAGTGGAAGACATACTCGTCTCTTTACTGCATTAATCTTACAACACCGTCACCTCTACTCTTAGACTTTACTGTATGTGTAAGGTCACATTTAGTTTCTACAAAATTTTAAGGTTTCTTATTACATCGAAGAATTGGACACATGCATAGAGTATTAAATATAGACGAAAATAAAACTAATTATACAGTTTGGTAAAAAACCACGAGACGAATCTTTTAATCCTAATTAGTTTAGGATTGGACACTAATTGACAAATACAAACAAAAGTGTTACTAATTGATCAATACAAACGAAAGTACTACGGTAACCCAAGCCAACAATTTTCGCGAACTGAACGCATCCTAACCTTACTGCAGAGAAGAGACGATCGAGTGATCGACCAACATCCCAAATTCACAACATATGGGAAATCCAGCCACACCTCCCAGAGACACCCAGAAAAGAAAGTTCTTCATTCTGCGGCGGTCTAAAGTCTAAACAGACACGCATTTTTCACGACCACAACACCAATAACAATAAGCACGACGAACACACACGTACTAGAAGACAGCAGCTTAGAGCATGCAAGATCGCGGTGGCTGTGGGCTGTGGCAGGCGCCGCGAAGGTAAATGCGCGATCAAACTCTAAGGAGGTAGATGCTGAGCTCCGGGCCGCCATTGCCGCCGGTGCTGCTGTCCGGGTTCATCATGTAGAATGCCTCCGAGTCGCGGGAGCCCACGACGCGCTCGAAGCGAGCGCGCATGTACATGACGTCACCCTCGCCACCGCCGCACGCCGCCGGTATGACGCCCGCGCCCATGGACACGGGCTCCAGCGCGCGCAGCACGCGCCAGTCCGCGGCGCCGCACTCGCGCCGCACCGCGTACCCACAGCCCTTGCCGTTGCAGTACGCGCGCCACGCCTTCTCCTCAACCAGTTTCCTGCAGCCGCCGCCGCCGCCATTGGTCGCGGCCGCGGCGCAGGAGGCGCCCTTGGCGCGGTCACACTCGAGCGCGATGCGGACAAGGCCCGAGGCCATCTCGCGCACCAGCGACGCCGTGGGTGCGGCGAGCTCGAGCAGCAGCGCGGGGCACGCGCGCGGGTCCACCTGGAACGCGAGGTGCACGTGGCCGCGGCGGTGGCCGTAGAGCGTGCCCGTGAGCCGCGCTCCGAGCCCGACCTGCCGGTGCCGGCCGACGATGGCGGCGGCGAGCGCCGTGCGCAGCCGGGAGACCGCCGTGCGGCACTTCTTGCTGCCCTGCTTCGGTGGAGGTGGCGCCTTGGGCGGCGGGGACACGAAGTCCTCCGAGTGGAACGACGGGCAGGTGGAGGAGAACGCCATGGCCGACTCGTCCTCGTCGTCGGCCTCCGAGCCCTTGCCGGAGCCGTCCTCCCCGCCGCCGGCCGCGGCGCCATGGCTGCTGCTCTTGACAAGAACAGGCCACTTGAAGTTCCTCCGGGAGAAGGAGAAGGAGGACTCGTGGGGGCTCCTCGCCATGATGGTCCTCATGGTTGCTAGCTGTGGGCGAGTGTGGTATTCCCTCCTAGTCCGTGGTCTCCGAGTGCAGTAGGACGGAGGCTTTGTATACTGGGAGCGAGACTGGTGAGCAGAACCCACCAAACTGAGAACAGCAGCAGAGGCAGGGGAGAAGAGCGAAGAGAAGCGCGAGAGCTTCTCGGTTTTGTCTTGTTCCCGGCGGCCTGGCTCTGCTTCTGCTCTGATGTGTTGTGTTTTCATGTGGAAAAATGGAAAGACAAGCTGCAGATTCTGGCAGGCTGTGAGCAGTACTAATCCATTTGACAAACGATTTTATGTTGGAGCTAGGGCCGGTTTAGCACGCCTTCGTTTGACAGGTGAATAGTTTACTGGTAGAGTACTGGTATACAACTGTACTCTCTCTGTCCCCGATTAAGTGTCGTTTCTAGTTTTTTGTGCTCACAAGTTTGACTCGATTTGTATAAAATATGTGCAACATTTGTATCTCCAAATAAATTTATTAAAAACTAGATTCAAAGATCTTTCCAATGATACTAATTATATACCATAAATATTAATATATTTAAATATATATTTAATTAAAGTTGTTTCTCGGAAAACGTAAAGTGATAGATATTTAAAGACGGAGGGAGTAGTGTTCAGGAGCCAAGATGTTCTGATGTTGCGGTGGACCAGTGGTAAATGTACAAAGCTTGTTCCCGTTCACGGGATGGATCCAGATGTCTGCCTGTTTGGTTGTTGCTAAAGTTTGTCATGCCTAATCTTGAGTAAACTGTGGCTACCATAGAAAATGTGACGAATAAAATCAAAACCATATTTATAATAAAATTTGGCACGAAAATGAGTTTGACATGTGCAACATGGTGCTAAGAAAGTGTGGCACACTCTAGTTGTGGCAGTGAACTAAACAACTGCCGGAAAAACTACGTCATGACTAAGCTTTGGCATGGCAAGTTTGGTCAGGAACCAAATAGACTGATATTCATATTTGATTTATATATATATATATATATATATATATATATATATATATATATATATATATATATATATATATATATATATATATATATAATTTAAATATGGATGCTAAATGGATATACTCTAATTATTTTTTTTGTAATTATTCTCTATCTATATTTAAAAAGTACGTAATATCTGACATTATTTGTATCCATGAAGAATAAAATACTGAGTAAAATCATCTAAAACTTATATCTATGACTAATGAAATGTAGATGATAATAATTTAATATAACAGATGGTAGGGATCATTTAAACTATTTTAATATTCATAAAGGTTAAGTTTAATTTATGATAATTTTGTAACTCATATTCATTGTAATATAAAACTATCAAAAAAATATTTATGATAATTTTAATATTATTGATGATATAAAGGTTAATTTCAATTATCTTTAATGTGGATAATCATATTAATATGATTTTTTATTATACTTAAATTTATTTATTGATAAATATTTATATGTATTGAAATATTTATGTAAATTTTAATTGATTTTCATATATTTGATTATTGAAATATGTATATATATATATATGTTGTTTCTAGGAGTGTCTTTTTTTATCTATAGGCGTTATATAGTCATATTTTAAATCCTTACATGCATACTGATACGGCAAGAAAAGAGAACAATGCGACGATGCAATACGAGTAGTACCGATCCTAGCAGGGAATGTAGGTGAATTTCCGGCTACCATTGAGTGACGAAATTCAATCAGTTTGGTGGCCCAGTGCTGACTAGCATTTGAGCGTTTGAACAAACTGTATCTTTACTGGGGGACAAACTCCTTAATCCAGGTACGGGCGTAATTATGCAAGCATGTGTGTCGCTCTGAAAGCCAATTCGGCACATGGTGCCTTGGAGTGTACCGACTCTTTGTCAGTTCTGATCAGGAGGTTGACAAGCTAACTAAGTACGGTTTAGGAGCCGGTCCTCAGCAGTAACAGAGATTCCCTCGGCAATTCAAACTCCAAAGGCACCCGTACTCCCTCAATCTCTAAATATCTGTCGCCGCGGGTGTGCGTGCCACAAGTTTGACTCGATTGATAGAAAATACGTGCAACATTTGTATCTTTAAATAAATTTATTTAAAAATTAGATTCAAAAATCTTTCCAATTATGCTAATTATATACCATAAATATTAATATTTTTTAATATATATTTAGTCAAAGTTTTTCTCGAAAAGCAGAAACAATAGATTTTAAGGACGGAGAGAGTAGGTTAAATTTGGCCTACCCGTGTCTGGATGTCGTCCAAATGCGTCCAAGCTGCCTCCTGACTCCTGAAAAAAAAAAGAATAGGCAAGGGGCAGCAAAGTACGACGACTGCTAGGTCACCCTCAGTGCTCTCGCATGATTGCTCCCAAGTGTGCTAGCATTTAGGGCCTGTTTAGATCCTACCCAAAAACCAAAAATTTTCAAGATTCCTCGTCACATCAAATCTTGCGGCACATGCATAGAGCATTAAATGTAGATAAAAAGAATAACTAATTGCACAGTTTGCCTGTAATTGGCGAGACGAATCTTTTAAGCCTAAATAGTCCATAATTGGACAACTTTTGCCAAATACAAACGAAAGTGCTACAGTAGCTAAAAGCCAAAAATTTTCGGTACTAAACGCGCCCTTATACAAGAGCTACCCTTCCACTCTGGACCAAAGACATGCATTGGGCTGGCGGACTCTCTTGGGCCGAGACGACGGAGATGGGTCGGAGTCTTGTGTTGTCTGATCGGAAACATCAGAGCACTCCTCAGCATCCTAGAAACACCAAGACATTTCCTTGTGCACAAGAAACCCAGGCCCTCTTCGTTTCGCTAAAATTTGACTTATACTGATGCTTTATGAGAGAGAGAAACACTGTTTATACACTGAAAAATACTGCTGAAGCTCTTCTCTATCTATCTACATCTACATCTAAAATGAGTCAAAGCAATTTTTTTTGTCAGAGTCAAAGGATTTCGTCCACCCAGGGATTGGTGACAAACACCCAAGAATATTTCTAGAATAGCTAAAAGACCTCGAAAGGTAGAATCGCTAAAAGACCTTGCAAAAGGAAGACTAAAATGGCAAAAAAAAACAATTACATAGCCAAAGGTCCCCTCGTATAAATACCCCCCTCCCCATGTACTTTTGGCGGTCAATGATAATGAAATAAATCCGGCATGATGCCTCTTTGAGCCATATGTGCCATTCCACTCCACTTGTGTCGAGTCTCCCTGACACAACACCACTGAAATGCATAAATTTTATGGGATGGAAATTGGAATAACTCTTCGTCCCTAGAGAAAACGAAACATTTCTATGAAAAAAAAAACAAAAAGGATAGAAAGGTAGAAACAACTCTATAGAGCATGTCTAGTGTTAAATTAGGTTGCTGCTCAACGATTACAAGGCATCTACAATGGTGTTAAGAGCCTCAGAAAGCAGGAATCTGATAAAATTCAACACAGCTAAAGACCCAAACCACAACCAGGATTTGTTGGTCAACTCAGATATCAATAATATACAACAAGTAACACCGCTGTGATAATACCTCCATCCCAGTTGACTGTGCCAACCAGTATGCTCAGTTAAACATAAATCAATATCAGAAGTAGCCGACGCCCTTGACTTCACCTAACTTTGGAGCATTGGTGTCATTACCCAGAAACAAGAGACGACCTGTTACATGACAATGTCATAATCTGGTAAGCACAAACACCAGTACAAAATTTCAACATAATCTGTCTACATGAGACCTAACATTACTTTGCATGAGGAAACAAAAAAGATATGAAAAGAGAGCCAAATAACTTATGAAAAGAGAATCAAATAACCTAGGTTCTGAACGCTGTGAAACCACCTACACAAGGGTTTACCACCATGAATATTTGAAAAATGAAGGATGATGCTTAACTCAGATATGAAACATTTGTATGGTCTCATTGTATTAGTTCACATCAACTTGGAAGTGGTTCTACTATGCTTTTCGAGTTTAAGTGGATTAGATTAAGAGCTATTCCACATGAAACATTATTAATTGTGTTATCACATGAAAGAATTAATGAAAATATCAGGCCTCAAATTCCAAGATATATGTGTTTCGGTAATCTTCAGGAGTGCCTTACTGTTCCAAATTATAAGTCGCTTTGACTTTTTTGGTACATCAATTTTGTTACGTATCTAGATATAATGTATGTCTAGATACATAGCAAAATCTATGTACCAAAAAAAGTCAAAGCGACTTATAATTTGGAACGGAGGGAGTACTAATAAAGTGAAAGAGAACATCTCCAAGATTCTTGGTCTACTATCTTTATACCAGCACATTTGAGACAGAGATGGAGGCATGTCACATCAACAATTAAACTCACAATTCCAAACAGTATAATATTCACCAACTCTTCATTGTTTAAACATTGGTAGGACAGGAGGAGATATACCCAAAAGCTAAAATTTCTATATTATTGCTGGAATGTGATTGACCATCTATGCAAATGCTTATATTGTATTTGCCGCTGGCATGAATATAGGTGCAGATGAATTTCTAAAAGTAGTAAGTTGTGGGTGTAATAGCTCCTCATTTTACTATATTCCTTGATGATATACATTCATTGAAGATTCTAAACTGTTCCCCTTCTATTCAATAAGGAAATGGTAGTAAGGACAAGAGAGGGAACTAGTTAAAACAGAGCCATGAGGAATAGATAAGTAGAAAATTCAATCATGGCCTACAAAAGGCAATATATGCTATAAATGTAAATTGATAGTGCAAGAAGCATACCACTTGAACGCACAGCTATTTCTCTTATGCGTCTAACCAGCCCAGTAATTGGATCACAGAACACTTTGGTCTCAAGATTTCCTTCCAAATAGAGAACAGTTCTGAAATGTTGCAATCGATGCATATTTGAATGTATCAGCATTTCTTAAGGTTAGAAAATCAATCAACCTAATTAATCAAACTGATAAAGGAACTGTGAATCTTATAAAACTATAATAAAACTGAACAATGCTGCACTTCACCAAACGAAAATGAAATCCACCCAAAACATGAAAGTAGTCACTAAATCATGTCAATAGAAAGTGAACTAAAAATGGTTACATATGCAATTATCTACAAAAAGAACCCTACACTCATTTTTCCCCAATCAAATAACGTCAGTTATAGGGTGTGTTTAGTTCCCCATTTCACCCAAAAAATTTTGAGTTTTGGCCCATCATTTTGCAAAATGGAACTAAACACCATGCAAAATTTTTGACAAAAAGGTATCCATTCTCCATTTTGGATTTTGGCCTCAAGAGGCAAAAAAAAAGCCAAAAAGCCCTCACCCACCCCATGAAAAATTTGGC
Source organism: Saccharum hybrid cultivar R570 (assembly GCA_038087645.1). Taxonomy (NCBI): domain Eukaryota; kingdom Viridiplantae; phylum Streptophyta; class Magnoliopsida; order Poales; family Poaceae; genus Saccharum; species Saccharum hybrid cultivar. Next base: position 4,355,172 of record JAQSUU010000100.1, read on the forward strand.
ATTTTGGATGGAACTAAACACACCCATGAAAATTTTGGCATTTTGCATTTCATCATTCCAAAGTAGTTGGCATTTTGCATTCCATGGGGAACTAAACACAGCCATAGTTCGAAATGGAGGCTAAAGGACTAATGTTATCCTCCCTTTTTGCATCAAGTTTCAAAGCATGACCACATTAACCATGGAGGCAAATCCATACTCGATATATGGCAACCAAATGGGAGTAACCAAAGCTGCCCTCTTGCTAACTCCCAGCCATTCGGCTGAAAATTACATTTCTCTTGAAGGTAAATTCCAACAGCATTACTACAAGGAGGCAAGGGGCTCACCCAGTCTTGACGTTCTTAAGCGCGACGGTGCCGAGGCGCTCTGGGTAGACGCAGACGCGGTGCCACTGCACGGAGCACCTGTCGGCGTACTGGTGCGGCTCCTCGCGATCCAGCGGGCGGCGGTTGTTGCGGATGCCGCCGGTGCCGAGCGAGAAGAGCACGACGGTCCTCCCATTCCGCAGCCGCTTCTGAATCGGCTCCTGCCCGACCTTCCCCACCAGTATCGCCTTCACAACCCCGCCAAAAGCACGAAACCACCGCGTGAGCTCAGATCAGCTGGCACCAAATAAAACCCAAAATGGGAGGAGGGGAGAATCAAGAGCTCCAATCCAACCTTGTAGATGCCGGGATCGAGGCCGTTCTCGAGAGGGCGGGTGGTGTCGGGCGGGCGCGGGCGGTTTGACGTCTGCTGACTGTCCTGCTCCGCGGGGGGCTGGTCGTGCTCGTGGTGCTCAGGGTCGGACTCCGCATCGGATCCGTTGAACGAAGGGGAAGAGGTTGAGGAATTGGGTGTCGTGGTGGTGGAGAAGGAGCTGAGTGGGGACGACAGGAAGCGGCGGGACAGGATGAGGCGGCGGGCGAGGAGGGAGGCGGAGGAGGCCGCCATGGATGCACGCCGTGAGGAGAGGAGAAGCAGAGCGGAGGGGAGGGAAGAGGCAGGCAGGAATCGTCGACTCGTCGACGGCGGTAAACCCTCTGCAAAACCTAGCTGTCACGGGTCAGGTGGACGGGGCCGTTGTATGGGCCGAACTGTATCGCCACGGTGGGCTGGGCTGTATCACCTTGGTGCGCTACTTTGGAAGCGGATTTACATTTTAGGGATAATTGGCACCTGGACACCGTTAAAATGTGGTCTTTGCTGTGAACCACTAAAAAACATGTCACTGCTGGGAGACACTAATAAACCGTGTACATTTGCCCCAGGACACAAAACACATGTCTATCTGATTTAATAGGAGAGCTACAGGAAAATGGCTAATTTGTCCATGTTGCTTTATCCTCCCCCGTCCCCCGCAAGGCCAATTCCTTTCTCCAGAAACTATCGCACGGGCTTTCCAGGCGGCGGCGCCGATTCCTCCAGGCGCGCGGCCCCTCCCGGCGACGGCCGCGCCCGGCAAGGGCCCTTCCCTACGTGCATCCCTGCACGGCGTCAGCCCCCGTGAAGCCCGTTCTTCCCTCTCGTCGCGAAGGGGAAGCCTGTGCCGGCGAGGAGCTTCGGCGGCGCGCCCCCTCCCGGTGGCTTCGGCTGCAAGATGGGGACTCCACGATATCTCTGCGAGATTTTCCTGCAGGAAGATGGGTTCCCGACGGGCACGTCTTCTCCCATTTTTCCAGGGTTAGTACTAACTTTGGGCAATTAGGCTCGGTATTGTGCAATTCGGATCGTTATTGCAAAGTAAATCGTACCATATGTTTGATTCTACTCCGATTCGTTCTTGTCTGTGTAGGATGGATTCCAATTCATCCTACAGGCTTACTGGGGTTCGTGTAGGTGCTAGACATGCTTTTGTGACTACAATATAATCTGTTTAAAGGGCAGTGGCATTCTTGTCCAGATTCATGTGTTTTGTGACCTGATTGAGGTGGAAATGATATTATATGAGCCATGATGTCTTCCAGCAAATACTCATAGAATTGTAATGGTTTCTGGCAAAGACACAGTTTTTTATTGGCCTGTGGCAAAGACCAGCTTTTAACGGTGTCCAGGAGCAAATTTTAAAGGCTTCTCCTATCCTGCCCCATCAGTTCGCAGATAAAACGCGACGAGCCGACGACAGTCCCGTCATGCATGTTTCTCCTTCCTTCGGGTGTGTTCACTTCGCGAAAAGTAGCTGAAAAGTTACTGTATCATCTTTCGTTGTTATTTGGCAAAATTTGTCCAATTATGGACTAACTAGACTCAAAAGATTCGTCCCGACATTTACAGATAAACTATGCAATTAGTTATCTTTTTTACCTACGTTTAATGCTCCATGCATGCGTCGAAAGATTTGATGTGATGTATGTAAGAGGAAATATTTTGGGTTGGGAGGGGAAGTGAACGCGGCCTTCCTCCTCCGAATTTTCCCCCGTTCCCAAGGCTAACACCTAACAGGATCGTTGTACACTCGATCGCACGGTAATTTGTGAATAACTAGCACGGTAGTCGCAGGACGCTTTGGGCTGTTGTATTGTTGTTTTTTAGCGGGCTGTTGTATTGTTTATTAGGAGTACATGACATTTTGGGACTAACACACGACAGAATTATTGTTGTACCCGTATGAAACTACGTACACCATATAATAATTAGTCTTGACAGAAAGCGTAGCACTCATTGAGACGGTGACACATGATCCATGACCGTCCAAACACAAACATTATCGGTAATGCTCTGAATCGGGCGTCCGTCCACCCGAACGCTCTGTCGTTCTTCATCATATCGCTCTTATCCGCTCGCCTGCCGTCTCAGAGCGCTCGGCCGTTGGCCTTGCCAGGCACAGCGCGCGGCCACCTCTGAGTCGCGGTGGTCGGCCGTCGGCCCTGCCAGGCGTAGCGCGCTACTGCCCTCTCCAAGTCGCGCGGGCGTGGCCTCCCCGGCGCTCGTGCGGCCGATGCTCCCTTCTGCAACGTGCACCCACTACCGCCGTCATGCCGCCTACAAAGTGCCGCTAGGCCGCTGCCTCCGGTGAACACCACACACCGACGAGCCTCCATTCTATCGAGCAGTAAGGAAATGTTGTGTTGAAAGCGCAAGTTGCGAGAGTATGTTTCAATCGCTTCAGATGTTTCAGAGGTATGTTGCAATTGTTTCATATTGATGTTGCAAAAATAGATCATGATATTGCACATGTTGCAATGGTTGTACACGTATGTTGCAAGCATCTATTCCAAATATTTCATCTATTTTTTCAAACGTATGTTGCAAGTGTGCTTATTTGGATGTTACATATATTTCACACATATGTTGCAAGAGTATGTTCGAAATGTTTTCAGCTATTTCAGTCTTCTGTTGCAATAAGTGTTTTCATGTTGCAAGTTACAAATGTTTTATCTAGATGTTGCATATGTTCCACACACCTGTTGTAAAGTGTATGTTCCAAATATTTTATCTGCTTCAGACGTACGTTGCATTTAAGTGTTTCATATTTGCAAGTGTTTTGTATTTTAGAGATATGTTCAGAGAGTTATGGGGCACGGCCCCGGCGCCGGGGGAAGGGGCGCGACGAGCCGAGGGCCGTCGGATGGGGCACGCGACGTGCCTGGGGTCCTGCGGACCGGGCGTGCTCATCCTCATTCTGGCTCCCAGGTCCCACCCGCACGAAGAGAGAGGGGGTCACGGGAAAGGAGCGACGAGCGCAGGGCGGGGTGGGGTACGCGTGCGTGGCGGGACGAGACAAACGGCAAAGGACTGCAACTGTATGGTTAGAGTACGGCGTGTTTCTACTGAGTCGTTTGGTACCGTACAATAAAATCCTATCCATTGGTCGTAAGACTACCCGCACTTATGGACCTCTATATTCATCCTCTATACGTCATAGTCAACAAGATTCTCTCCTCTATACTTAAGTCTCCCACACTCATCCATCATCTATATCATCATCTATCCACTCTATTCACTACGGGACCCACTTGTCACTTTATCTAAATATATCCATATGTGAAATAGTTTTGAAGGATTTATTGAGACGAATTTAATGGTGAAATCAAAATTTAATTTGGATTTTTGGTTTGTGAGTTATATCATTTTTTCCTTTGTTTAGCTAGTGGGGTCCGCCACTATAGAGTATAGAGTAAGCACAGTACTACTCTAAATATAGAGTGAGAGAAATGATAGGTTTTAGAGTACCCAGTGCAGCAGTTTTTACTCTATATTCATACTCTAAAGCTTTAGAGTATCGTTTTAGAGTACCCACTGCGGGTGCGGGTAGTCTAGGGACGCCGACAATTCCATCTGGTTCCGTACGAATTGTACATGTGGTTGCATACCCTGAACATCGGTACTAAGGCCTCGTTCACTTCCCCTCCCAACCCAAAATATTTCCTCTTACACACATTACATCAAATCTTTCGACGCATGCATGGAGCATTAAACGTAGGTAAAAAAGATAACTAATTGCATAGTTGTCTGTAAATGTCGGGACGAATCTTTTGAGCCTAGTTAGTCCATAATTGGACAAATTTTACCAAATAACAACGAAAGATGCTACAGTAACTTTTCAGCTACTTTTCGCGAAATGAACACACCCTAACACATGTGCACCTTGACCCTCTCGTATCTACTATTCTCGTAACGTTACACTACACATCCAATGATCTATTGATCTGGACTCTGGAGAGACTCACAGCTCAGACAGTCTCGCTGGCGCGCGACCGATTGAGGGTGTGTTCACTTCGTGAAAAATAGGCGAAAAGTTACTGTAACATGTTTCGTTGTTATTTGGCAAAATTGTCCAATCATGGACTAACTAGGCTCAAAAGATTCGTCCCGACATTTACAGACAAACTATGCAATTAGTCATCTTTTTTACCTACATTTAATACTCTATGCATGCGTCGAAAGATTTGATGTGATGGGTGAAAGAGGAAATATTTTGGGTTTGCATGGCAACTAAACAGGGCCTGATGCTAGATCAGTAGCACGCACAGTGACACTGCACGCAGATGTGCGTGTCCTCCGGAAACATCTCGTCAGCTGCCTCTCGTGCCATTGTCCCACGCACGTCGAGCACCTCCACGCCGTCAGCCCGGCGGGCCGTCGCCTCAGACACGCACACGCGGCACACGCCAGATCGATCGTTGGACCACTACACCAGAGAAGGACATCACTGGCGGTTCAAAACCCCCCTTCACTGACGGATTTTGAACCGCCATAACCAACTCGGTAGTGATAAGCTGATCACATCACTGCCGGTTATGCCAAACCGGCAGTGATAGCTCGTGTATCACTGCCGGTTCGTGTTACAAACCGGCAGTGATACTTGAGCAATCACTGCCGGTTTGTGTTACAAACCGGCAGTGATACTTGAGTCATCACTGCCGGTTGTTTTAACCAACCGGTTGTGTAGATTATATTATCACTGCCGGTTTTCTTTGAACCGATAGTGATATACTTTTCACAATTTGCATTTTAATAATTGTTTTATTTTTATTTCGAGGGGAGGTGGTGGGGTGGGAGGTCGGGGAGGTGGAGGTGGTTGCTATCGATCAATTTGATATCGATGTGGAGGTGGTTGTGGATCAGCGACAATACAAACCCATCAACATTTATATTACAAAAGTTCCAAAAAAACTTTAAGTATCGAATTAAGAGTCGCATTACAATAGCCTATCGATGTGGTCTCTTCCGTACTGGGCCTTGTACTTCTTAGTCCTCGCAATGAAGAATAATCCTTTCTTGGTCAATATCTCGTCCATCACAAACCTTGCTATCTCCTCTTGAATTCCTCTCATCTCAAAATCTAGCAACTGGTTGTGATTGTTTGCTTTGCGCTGTAATTGAAGCAAGATGATATTGAGATGCACAAACGTAAGACAAAACAATAGAAATGGGATGCCTACGTACCATATCATCTCCATTATCTATTTTTGCGCCAAAGTATTTTAGCATTGCCCACATCACATAGAACCCGCATTCGTTGTTTCCCATCGGTTGATCTAGGGTCTTGAGATCCTCCATATACTTTACACTGAATGGGGCACTCCATTGCTTTTGCATCTTGCTATCGAGATTTTTCCAATCAGGTAATGCCTACATTGTATATGACATTGTAAATGAAGTGTGAAGGCCGAGGACATTACAATATCCTATGTGATTAGAAAGTGTTGTGATATTAGGTTCACTTACTTATTCAGCACTTTGACTAGGGAGTCAATAAGAGAAAGTGGCTATTTCTTTGAGTCCCACACCTCGATATGTGAATCTTGAAGATAGATATCTATGAGGATGAAATGGTTGCTGTAATCACAAAGTCCATGTTATTGAATGACATATCAAGAAAAGAAACACTAAAATAAGGGTCGACAACACATACTCGCGTTGAGCGGCGGCGGCGTGCACTGGCGGACAGCGTCGAGCGCGCAAGTGTCGTGCACTGGCGTTGGAGCGCGCTAGCGCCTTATATAACCCACGCATCCAGAACAATATCTACAACATATATAGTTCTAAGCATCTCTTTATTTCTAGCACACAAGTTTCAGTACTCAATAATATCTCTATCCTTAGCATTGCTGGATAATGAGTTTGGTAAGAGCTCATCATTTGGAACTAGAAAAATAATTTCATCATAATAAACTAGTTGATTGGTGCATTATCGCTTAATAAGATTTGTCAGTATAGGTATGAAACACAAAAAAATCTACTGAACTGACCTGTTTAGAGACAAGAATGCGTGACCCCACTTGAATTTCTCAAGCAGTAAATGTGTTGTATCTTCCTCCCCACTGCAAATATGTATATAACATAAGCTGATGTCTGACAATAACTAATTATAAATCAAGCTACACGATTATATGACCTACATATTCCAAACAATATTGTTAGGCAAGGCTTAAAAAAATTACCATATTATGAGGGCTGCTGATAAAGCTTCCACACAAGATAGTTCACATGGCCGACAATAGTTCATAGGATTTGCCGCTACTAACCATGGTACATCAGCTTGTTTTGGAGGCAGAAACGGTATGTAGTAGTCAGCTAAGTTCTTGCTTTCAGACTAATTAGTAACTTGATGCAAGTTCCGTTGGTGCTCATAAAGCAAATGGTAACGGAGACAAAATAAAACTCACGAGGATTGGATCCAGGGGAACAGGTGTTTACCTGTGTTGAATAGAGTGAGCTTCTCCTTCCCAACGATGAGCTCGGACATCTGCCCCGGGCGTGGCGTTGACCCTGGCATAAGAAATCCCAAATTTTAATCCAAATCCCCACCCTTAAGATCAGCTAAGACCCTTATTGCTTACATAAGACGTCACTGGGCTCGGTTTTGGCCTAAGGGCCCTGCTTGGCCTCGGCGACGGCCACAGAAAGGAGCTGCTGCACCGCCGCCCTTCTCCTGTGTGCGCGCGCAAGGCCGCCCAGGCGCCGCCGGGGAGGGCAGCGCTTGCTACCATGGCACGTGGCCCCCCACCTCTGGGTGCGCGTGCGAGGCCACCCCGCCGCCATGGCCGTCGAGGAAGGGTGAAAGTCCTATGTTTGGTGTTGGTAATTAGTGACAATACCTAAGTACTAATCCTATGCCTAAGTTGTATGTAGCATATGAGGATTAGTATATTCCAAAGTTGGTGGCAAGATGGACATGGTGATCATGATGGCCACACTTGGATTTGGACGCAACCCTACGTGATCAAGGCAAAGGTATATGCTTAAGGGTTGTGTTTTAGTAACCAAGACACCTAGTGGGTGTGGTTACATTATAGGATAGATAGCCGTACTATAAAGAGGGGAATGACGCGGCTATTGAACTCCTAAGTGCCTCTAGATGTGCATTTCATGATCATATGCATTTGGATAGAACTAATATCGCCTCAAAAATTGTTTGTGAAAATGCTAACACACTCACACATGACGTGATCACTTGGTGGTGTTAGCACATTTGCGATGGCGTTGGAGTTTAAGCGGTAGAGAGGGTTTGGGGTCTTCTCTCCCTCCCGCCGAGCGTGCGAGCGCGGGATTCAGGCGATTTCGGGGATATGAAATGCCTATTTTCCACTACGCCGGAAGTCCGAAAAGAAACGGAGGCGAACGGAGGTCACAGAGGTGACCGGACGCTGCACCGGACGCGGTCCTTGCAGGACCGGACGCGTCCGGTCAGTGTTCAGTGTCTGCGCGTTTTTCAGTTCGATGATCGGACGCGAGGCGCGTCCGGTCACTGATGATCGGACGCGTCCGGTCGTCCAGGGAGCTTACTGGACTCTAACCGGACGCTGGCACTGTCGCGTCCGGTCATCTTCTTAAGCGCGTCCGGTCGCTGGTTTGTTGAGCGCTGCTCAGACGACCAGCGCGTCCGGTCCTTCACGGGACCAGCGCGTCCGGTCGTTCCCGGCGCGTCCGGTCAGTTGGACCAGCGCGTCTGGTCGTTGCTTCGCAGTCAGCCGTTGGGCGACCAGCGCGTCCGGTCGTTTGGACCAGCGCGTCCGGTCAGTGTTTCACGTGTCAGCCGTTGGGCGACCGGCGCGTCCGGTCAGTTGGACCAGCGCGTCCGGTCACCCCGATTTCGGCTGTTTAAGTTTCTAACGGCTATATTCGAAGGGGTACGTCTATAAATACTCGTTGGCCGGCTCAAGGCTCACCCTCTCGATCTCTCTCGAACATTTGACATACTTGTGAGCACTTTGAGCTAAGCAACTCCCCTCCCACTCATCTCTCTTGCTTCTTTGCATATTCGAAGTGAGATTGAGTGATCCAAGTGCATTTTGCATTGTGAGATTGCATCTAGTTGGCACTTGGTGGTTGATTTGCTGCGGGATTCTTGTTTCTCTTGGTGGTTGCCGCCACCTAGACGGCTTGGAGCAGCTTGGAGGCGTTGGCAAGAGTTGGTGATTGTTCTTGGCCACCTCCGGTGATTGTGAGGGGTTTTGTGCCTACCTCGGCGAAGCGCCAAAGGCAACGTTAGTATATTGCTCGTGTCATTGCAACCTTTTGCCATTTGGTAGGTTCTTGTGGTGCCTTTTGAGAGGCTCGGTGTGAGACCGATTAGCCACCGAACCACGTGGTGAAGAGGGACACAACGGGGACTAGCGTGCCGGCAAGCACGCGAACCTCGGGATAAATCTTCGTGTCATCACTTTCATATTGTGATTGATTGATCCCGGTGTTTGGTTATCTTGGTATTCATTGTTGATCATATTGGTTGGCTCAATACTTCGCCCCTCGGTGATACCCTCCTATCTCTCTTGTATTAATTTCTTAGTTATCTTTGCTAGCTAGTTAGCTTAGCTAGAGTAGTTCTCTTGTGTAGCTTGCTAGTTGTAGTTGTACTTAACTTCTCGGTTTGACTTGTGCGGTTGAGTGCAAATACTAGAATTGTGAATTGGATAGGTGGCTTGCAAACACCCATAGGCTAAGCAAAACTCGCATCTCGCTATTTGTTATATTGATAAACTTGTTTAGCTTGTCATTGTAGAAAATTTTAATAGGCTATTCACCCCCCTCTAGCCATCAAGACCTTTCAAGTGGTATCGGAGCCGTGGTTACCGTTTGTAAGGCTTAACAACCTCGGTGTAAGATGGCTCAAGTTATGTTTAATCATGTTAATGGCAAGCCTCCATTCTTTGATGGCGTCTCTTCCTTTGATCATTGGAAAAGGAAGATGAAGCAATATCTAGGCAATATACATGAGAAGGTTTGGGATGTGACCAAAGAAGGATACGTCATTCTTGATGAGGAAAACCTCACTCCCAATGACCGCATTAACAAACAATGCAATACGGCGGCACTTGACACAATCTATCGTGCCATTGATGATAAAGTATTTGAGCAAATCAAAGATCTTGAAAAGGCAAATGAGCTTTGGATAAGGCTTGAAGAAACATATGAAGGCACTTCAACGGTAAAAAGTGCCAAACTATATATGCTCAAGGACAAGTTCTCCACATTCAAGATGAAGGATGATGAATCCATCCCGGAGATGTTCTATAGGCTCCAAGTCATTGTCAATGATCTCAAGGGGCTTGGGGAGAAGGTTGAGGACAAGGACTTCTCACATAAGTTCTTGATGTGCTTACCCAAGAAGTTTGCCACCTTGAGAAGAATGATCTTTAGAGAGGGATTGGACAAGGTCAAACCAACCAATGTGCTTGGAGATATAATGACTGATACCCAATACAATGATGATGAAGATGAGGTAGAAGAGAAGAAGGAAACCAAGGTCAAGCAAGAGAAGCCCATTGCATTCAAGGCTTCATCCTCTAAGGGCAAGAGCAAGGTTGATGATGATGATGATGATCCATTTGATGATGAGATCATGGCCCTTCTAGTGCAAAAGATGGGTCGGTTCATGAAGAAAAAAGGCTATGGTGCAAGAAAGAGAAGGGACTTCATGAAGGCAAAGGAGGTGCTTTGCTACAATTGCAATAGCCCCGATCATGTAGTGGCAAAGTGCCCCTATGAAGACAAAAGATATAATGATGGGGAGTTAAAGTTGAAGAAGAACAAGAAGGAGAAGAAAGCAAAGAAGAGCTTCACTTTCAACAAAAAGAAGAAGGGTGGTGGTTATGTAGTCACTTGGGATAGTGACAACTCCGATAGTGATGATGATGAAAGCTCTAGTGATGATGAGAGGATCACTCGACGAGCCACTGCAAACATCGCCCTCTCCAACAAGCCATCCATCTTCGACACTACATCAACATGCCTTATGGCCAAGCCTACCAAGGTAAAACATGATGACAGTGATGATGATTCTTGTGCTAGTGATGATTGTAGGAGTGATGATGAGGAGGATGAGGACTACTCCAAGGATGATCTATTAGGCATAATAGATCAAATGAGCAAGGGCTACAAGAGGACAACCAAGAAATACAAAATCTTGGAACAAGAGCTCATTGCCAAGAGCAATGAAAATGATGCCTTGATGGAGGAGCTTGTTGCTCTCAAAAAGAGTAAGGAGTGCAAAGGAATTGAACAAGAGCTCAAAGCTCTTAGGAAATCCTTTGATGAGCTAGAGGCTTCTCGTGAGTGTCTAAAGGAAGACCACGAGGATCTTGAAATTGCTCACACTAGGCTTAAGGAAGCCCACTCCACTCTACTTGAGCTCATCAAGGAAAAGGACCTTAAGTTGGAGAAGTTCATGAAGGAAGCTAAGGAGGAGCAAGTGATTATCACTTGTGATATTGGACTAACATGTGATATTATTGATGATTCCTTATTTGTTAGTCCTACTAATGCTTCATGTAGCTCATCATCATCCACCACAACCAACTCTACCTCTACTACTAGTGATTCATCACTTGTGGTTGAGACTCTCAAGAGAGAGGTGGATGATCTCACCCGCGCATTAGGCAACGCCTATGGTGGGGATGCCCGCTTGCTAAAATGCTTGGGTAGCCAAAGGTTCTCCCTTAACAAAGAGGGATTGGGCTATACTCCCAAGAAGGGCAAGGCGGCCTTTGCTACTCCAAAGCCTCGCTTTGTGAAGGGCAATGGTCGTTATTGCAATAGATGCAAGCAAATTGGGCATCTAGAGATTAAATGCAATAAAATGAACAAGAACAAGAAAAATGCTAATGTACCTTACATTCCTTTTGATTCTTGTTATGTACTTACCAAGGGTGAGAAAGGTGTGCATGCTAGGTTTGTTGGTACACCAATTGTGGGCCCAAAGAAGAAGGCCATTTGGGTACCAAAGAGCTTAGTGACTAACCTCCAAGGACCCAAGCAAGTATGGGTACCTAAGAAACATTAAACTGTTTTGTAGGTTAATTACAAGGCCGGAGGAAGGCATTGGGTACTTGATAGTGGGTGCTCTCAACATATGACCGGTGATTCAAGAATGTTCAACTCTCTCAAATCAAATGATAGTGGCATTGATAGTATCACATTTGGTGACAATAGCAAGGGTGATGTAAAGGCTCTTGGAAGGATTGCAATCTCAAATGATCATAGCATCTCCAATGTGCTACTAGTTGAAAAGCTCAATTTCAACTTGTTGTCGGTTGCTCAATTATGTGATCTCGGTTTCAAGTGCATATTTGGTGTTGATGATGTGGAGATAGTTAGTGTTGATGGCTCTAACTTGATCTTCAAAGGCTTTAGATATGAGAATCTATACTTGGTTGATTTCAATGCTAGTGACACTCAACTTTCAACATGTTTGCTCACCAAATCAAGTATGGGTTGGTTATGGCATAGAAGACTTGGTCATGTTGGCATGAAGCAATTGAACAAGTTAGTAAAGCATGACTTAGTTAGAGGCTTGAAGGATGTCACATTTGAGAAGGATAAGCTATGTAGTGCATGTCAAGCCGGAAAGCAAGTAGGCAACACTCATCCATTGAAGAGCATTATGAGTACTTCCAAGGCATTTGAGTTGTTGCACATGGATCTATTTGGGCCAACTACATACACAAGCATTGGTGGCAACAAGTATGGTTTTGTGATTGTGGATGATTTCACTAGATACACTTGGGTATTCTTTCTTGTGGACAAGAGTGATGTATTTGACATATTCAAGAAGTTCATCAAGAGAGTGCAAAATGAGTTTGAGACCACAATCAAGAAAGTAAGAAGTGACAATGGAAGTGAGTTTAGAAACACAAGAGTTGATGAGCTATGTGAGGAGCTTGGAATCAAGCATCAATTCTCGGCCAAGTATACACCTCAATCAAATGGCCTAGTTGAAAGGAAGAATAGAACCTTAATTGATATGGCAAGATCAATGTTGAATGAGTATAATGTGAGTCATTCATTTTGGGCCGAAGCAATCAACACGGCTTGCTTCTATAGCAACCGCCTCTATTGCCACAAGTTTCTAGAGAAGACACCATATGAGATCTTAAATGGAAGAAAGCCCAACATTGCATACTTTCGGGTATTTGGTTGCAAATGCTACATCTTGAAGAAGGGCACTAGATTAAGCAAGTTTGAGAAGAAATGTGATGAAGGATTTCTACTTGGTTACTCAACTACTAGCAAAGCTTATAGAGTTTGGAATTTGGCTAGTGGTTTACTTGAAGAAGTGCATGATGTTGAGTTTGATGAAACAAATGGCTCTCAAGATGAAGAAGATAACTTGGATGATGTGAGAGGAACTCAATTGAGTAATGCTATGAAAGAAATGGATATTGGTGATATTAGACCAAAGCAAGTTATTAATGTAGATGACAACAAAGATCAAGTGCTCCAAAGTCCAATCACTCAAGCTAGTGGTTCTCTATTGCAAAATCAAGCTAGTACATCATCTCAAGTGCAACAAGATCAACAAGTGGCTAGTTCATCATCTCCAACTCATGATCAACATCAACATCCAAGCAATCAAGTCCAAGTACTTCAACCAACTAACATTGCAAGAGACCATCCATTGGATTCCATCATTGGTGACATACAAAGAGGAGTTCAAACTAGATCAAGATTGACATCATTTTGTGGTCACTCTTCTTTTGTGTCAATGGAAGAACCTAAGGACATTGATAAAGCATTGAGAGATCCGGATTGGGTAAATGCAATGCATGAAGAGCTCAACAACTTCAAGAGAAATGAAGTATGGGAACTAGTTGAAAGGCCTAAGGATCACAATGTCATTGGAACAAGATGGGTCTTTCGCAACAAGCAAGATCAAGATGGAATAGTAGTAAGAAACAAAGCAAGACTAGTGGCTCAAGGTTACACACAAATAGAGGGTCTTGACTTTGGTGAAACTTATGCCCCGGTTGCAAGATTGGAAGCAATTAGGATCTTACTTGCCTATGCTTGTGCTCACAATATCAAGCTATATCAAATGGATGTAAAGAGTGCATTTCTCAATGGGTACATTCAAGAGGAGGTGTATGTGGAGCAACCTCCTGGTTTTGAAGATGACAAGAAACCCAATCATGTATACAAGTTAAGGAAGGCTTTATATGGATTGAAGCAAGCACCTAGAGCATGGTATGAAAGATTGAGGGACTTCTTGCTATCCAAAGGATTTGTCATGGGCAAAGTTGATACAACACTATTCACCAAGAAGATTGGGAAAGACTTATTTGTATTGCAAATATATGTTGATGATATCATATTCGGTTCAACCAATCAAGATTATTGTGATGAGTTTGGGAAAATGATGGCAAAGGAATTTGAAATGTCAATGATTGGTGAACTTAGTTTCTTTCTTGGACTTCAAATCAAACAAATGAAAGAAGGTACATTTGTGAGCCAAACTAAGTACATCAAAGATATGCTCAAGAAGTTTGGCATGGAAGATGCAAAGAGTATTACAACCCCAATGGGCACTAGTGGAAGTTTGGATAGTGACAAGAATGGCAACATGGTGGATCAAAAGCTATATAGATCAATGATTGGTAGCCTACTCTATGTGACGGCATCAAGGCCCGATGTGATGTTTAGTGTATGTATGTGTGCAAGATTTCAAGCCTCACCAAGAGAAAGTCATTTGAAGGCAACAAAGAGAATATTGAGGTACTTAAAGCATACACAAGATGTTGGATTGTGGTATCCCAAAGGTGCAAGCTTTGAGCTAGTTGGATATTCGGATTCCGACTATGCCGGTGATAAAGTGGAGAGAAAGAGCACTTCCGGGACATGTCAATTGTTGGGAAGATCACTTGTCTCATGGTCATCCAAGAAGCAAAATAGTATTGCACTATCTACCGCCGAAGCCGAATACATCGCCGCGGGTAGTTGTTGTGCACAAATTTTGTGGATGAAGGCAACATTGAAGGATTTTGGAATCAATTTCAAGAATGTGCCATTGCTATGTGACAATGAAAGTGCCGTGAAGCTAACCAACAATCCGGTTCAACATCAAAGAACAAAACATATTGATGTTCGCCATCACTTTATTAGAGATCATCAACAAAAGGGTGACATTGCTATTGAGAGTGTGGGCACCGAAGATCAATTAGCCGATCTATTCACCAAGCCACTTGATGAGAAGAGATTTCACAAGCTAAAGAATGAGTTGAACATACTTGACTTCTCCAACATGAGTTGATGCACCCCATATATGACATGCCTCTCCTTCGAGCCCCAAGGTATAATTGGTTGACATGTCATACATTCTATGCTAAGGACTTGTTTAGTGCATCTAGTCATGATTTCTTATGTTCTAGGATCATTCATAAAAATTAAATAAATTTGAAGTTTATATGATGCCACTATTGTTTCCATGACTTGTATGATCTAGTGGTAGCATATAACTTGTTTAAGTAGCTTGTGATCCTAAGTATTTAATCTAGAAAACTTGTCTAAATATTTGCTTCAACATGGTGCATGATAACCCTTCTAGTGAGGTGTGAAGAAGCTTGCCCTTGGATCAAACCGAAGTATTTTATTTATGCAAGCAATCTAGGTTGAATCATAAACTTGATCCTCACCCCATATTTCAACATGATAATCTATCTATAGTTTGCCCCTTGTGGTCAATTGGTGCCAAAGGGGGAGAAAATATTGTTCACAAAGATAGAACTCAAAGGGGAAGACAATGTTGTGGGGGAGAAAAATGTTGTTCACAAGATAGATTCTAAAAGGGGAGAATTGATAAAAGAAGGGGATCAACTAAAATTTTGAGCACACAAGTAGGGGGAGCAAGCTCTTTAAACATGAATGTTGCATTTCTATGTGCACTTCATATGTATGATGCATAGTTATGCATTTCGTTTTCTCCGATACATTGCTTGTGTGGTGACTTGCTAGTATAATTTGAATGATGCATTGTGGTACTAGCATGAATAGGAAGTAGTTAGATTTTCGTTGCTTCATGTTTTTCAAAGTGGTACTAGAGCCTTGCTTATAATGTTGATCTCACGAGGTTTCTAGTTATGTTTGTGCTTTTCCAAGTGGAATCTAACTACACAAGGTGCTAAGATGGTGTTTATCGCTACTCCGATGGTATCACGCTTCAAAGGTCTATAATCTAAAACACTTAGCACCTATTGGTAGACAATGCTTCTAATCTTTCCTATCTAACATGTAAGCTTCCAAAATCCAAACATATAGCATACATGTAGGGGGAGCCATTGCTATCAATTTGAATTCATAATCACATGTCCATAATTCTTACACATGGTAATATACTTGGACAATGTGACATGGGTTCAATCAAAATTTTATCATAATATCTTTGTGAAAGGTTTGTCACCAATTACCAACAAGGGGGAGATTGAAAGTCCTATGTTTGGTGTTGGTAATTAGTGACAATACCTAAGTACTAATCCTATGCCTAAGTTGTATGTAGCATATGAGGATTAGTATATTCCAAAGTTGGTGGCAAGATGGACATGGTGATCATGATGGCCACACTTGGATTTGGACGCAACCCTACGTGATCAAGGCAAAGGTATATGCTTAAGGGTTGTGTTTTAGTAACCAAGACACCTAGTGGGTGTGGTTACATTATAGGATAGATAGCCGTACTATAAAGAGGGGAATGACGCGGCTATTGAACTCCTAAGTGCCTCTAGATGTGCATTTCATGATCATATGCATTTGGATAGAACTAATATCGCCTCAAAAATTGTTTGTGAAAATGCTAACACACTCACACATGACGTGATCACTTGGTGGTGTTAGCACATTTGCGATGGCGTTGGAGTTTAAGCGGTAGAGAGGGTTTGGGGTCTTCTCTCCCTCCCGCCGAGCGTGCGAGCGCGGGATTCAGGCGATTTCGGGGATATGAAATGCCTATTTTCCACTACGCCGGAAGTCCGAAAAGAAACGGAGGCGAACGGAGGTCACAGAGGTGACCGGACGCTGCACCGGACGCGGTCCTTGCAGGACCGGACGCGTCCGGTCAGTGTTCAGTGTCTGCGCGTTTTTCAGTTCGATGATCGGACGCGAGGCGCGTCCGGTCACTGATGATCGGACGCGTCCGGTCGTCCAGGGAGCTTACTGGACTCTAACCGGACGCTGGCACTGTCGCGTCCGGTCATCTTCTTAAGCGCGTCCGGTCGCTGGTTTGTTGAGCGCTGCTCAGACGACCAGCGCGTCCGGTCCTTCACGGGACCAGCGCGTCCGGTCGTTCCCGGCGCGTCCGGTCAGTTGGACCAGCGCGTCTGGTCGTTGCTTCGCAGTCAGCCGTTGGGCGACCAGCGCGTCCGGTCGTTTGGACCAGCGCGTCCGGTCAGTGTTTCACGTGTCAGCCGTTGGGCGACCGGCGCGTCCGGTCAGTTGGACCAGCGCGTCCGGTCACCCCGATTTCGGCTGTTTAAGTTTCTAACGGCTATATTCGAAGGGGTACGTCTATAAATACTCGTTGGCCGGCTCAAGGCTCACCCTCTCGATCTCTCTCGAACATTTGACATACTTGTGAGCACTTTGAGCTAAGCAACTCCCCTCCCACTCATCTCTCTTGCTTCTTTGCATATTCGAAGTGAGATTGAGTGATCCAAGTGCATTTTGCATTGTGAGATTGCATCTAGTTGGCACTTGGTGGTTGATTTGCTGCGGGATTCTTGTTTCTCTTGGTGGTTGCCGCCACCTAGACGGCTTGGAGCAGCTTGGAGGCGTTGGCAAGAGTTGGTGATTGTTCTTGGCCACCTCCGGTGATTGTGAGGGGTTTTGTGCCTACCTCGGCGAAGCGCCAAAGGCAACGTTAGTATATTGCTCGTGTCATTGCAACCTTTTGCCATTTGGTAGGTTCTTGTGGTGCCTTTTGAGAGGCTCGGTGTGAGACCGATTAGCCACCGAACCACGTGGTGAAGAGGGACACAACGGGGACTAGCGTGCCGGCAAGCACGCGAACCTCGGGATAAATCTTCGTGTCATCACTTTCATATTGTGATTGATTGATCCCGGTGTTTGGTTATCTTGGTATTCATTGTTGATCATATTGGTTGGCTCAATACTTCGCCCCTCGGTGATACCCTCCTATCTCTCTTGTATTAATTTCTTAGTTATCTTTGCTAGCTAGTTAGCTTAGCTAGAGTAGTTCTCTTGTGTAGCTTGCTAGTTGTAGTTGTACTTAACTTCTCGGTTTGACTTGTGCGGTTGAGTGCAAATACTAGAATTGTGAATTGGATAGGTGGCTTGCAAACACCCATAGGCTAAGCAAAACTCGCATCTCGCTATTTGTTATATTGATAAACTTGTTTAGCTTGTCATTGTAGAAAATTTTAATAGGCTATTCACCCCCCTCTAGCCATCAAGACCTTTCAAAGGGAGAGGAGAGGAAGCTCAGGGAGTGCGGCTGCTGATGGGAAGAGAGAGTGCTGCTGCAGTGGGGCGGAGATGAGAGATCCCGTGAGGGAGGGGGAGCCGGGAGTTAGGGTTCACGAGCAGTGTTCTATTCCGTTCGGACAGATGAGGGAGGGAGGTCGAGCTATATGTACTGTGGACATATCACAGACGGTTTAAACCACGAACCGGCAGTGAATCTAATTATCACTGCCGGTTCGTGGTTGGAATCGGCAGTGAAGCTCGTAATCACTGGTGGTTCATGAACCGGCAGTGAAGCTCATTGTCACTGTCGGTTCCAGCCATGAACCGGCAGTGAAGCTCATTATCACTGCCGATTCTAGCCACGAACCGGCAGTGAAGATTCACTGCCGATTCCAGCCACGAACCGGCAGTGATAATGAGCTTCACTGCCGGTTTGACCTCTACCCCAATCATTTGAATGTCTGTCAGAGTTTGAACCGGTAGTAAAGATTTATCACTGCCGGTCCAATACAATCCGACAGTGATAGGCCGACAGTGATGTTTGAATCTGTAGCAGTGGACACTTCCCAGAGCATAGCGCGGCGGCGCGGCTGATGCAGCAACTGCCGTACTTACGAGTGTGTGTGGGCACGGTCTGGTCTCTGGTGGGGTACGGAACTACGGATGCCATACTACAAGCACATATACATGCATGCATTGCTCGGATTTGGCATGCAACGACGGATCACACGCCCGACTCCCGCACGCACGTCCGGTTGTTTTACGTCATCATTTGCCTGCTCCGCTGGACTGGTATAGAAAGCTGCAGGAGCGACGCCGACGTACGGTGCAATGCATGTATCCCGGCGACAACAGTATGATGATGAGGCATGCATGGTCCAGGGATTAGGGATACACATGAAGCTTCTGTTGAGCACATTTCAATTAGTCCGCAGGCTACATCAGAAGCTAGAAGCCGGAGATGCCAGATGCCAGATGCCATGCAATGCATGATGCATGGTCCTCCTTGCAAGACGAGATCTGATCCGCAAACGAGCGAGGGAGACCACACAAGGGATGTGTTCACTTCACGAAAAGTAGTTGAAAAGTTACTGTAGCATCTTTCGTGGTTATTTGGCAAAAATTATCCAATTATGGACTAACTAGGCTCAAAAGATTCGTCCCGACATTTACAAATAAACTATGCAATTAGTTATCTTTTTTACCTACATTTAATGCTCCATGCATGCATCAAAAGATTTGATGTGATGGGTGAAAGAGAAATATTTTGGGTTAGGAGGGAGAAGTGAACAAGGCCAAGAACGTGACGATCGACGCCACGGCCCACGGCGGCCAGCGCCAGAGATCTCGGGTTGGGTGGGCCTGCGTGAGACTAGGCAATCAGAGACGACGGAGGGCACGGTACAGCACCGGTGCACAGCACAGCACAGAGTGGCGGAGCCACAGGTACGCCGGATTGCCGGGTATGCCCCCAGCATACCCTGTCTGTCCGGCAAGCAACCAATATAATATACGTATTATACATGTATTCATAATATAAAAAAAAGAAAAAAAAAAGTCACCTGGATCACCGATCTTACCATCCATCACGGAAGCGGAAGCCACAAGGCCCAGGACGCGGCCCACGCGGCAAGGCTGTCCTCGTATCTCAGTAGGTACATACGTTCCATTTTGGCTTCTCCTATTCTAATCCGTCGAGCGGAGCTGAGATCGAAACACGCCGCCGCCGTCCGCCGCGACAGGGACGCCCTGGTCCTGGTGGCCTGACGCCGACGCCCTGGTCCTGGTGGCCGTACGCCGCCGCCCTGACGCCGACGCCCGACGCGACAGGGACGCCCTGGTCCTGGTGGCCGGTGCCGAGTGCCTCTGCCCCGCTGCCCTCCAATCAACAACTCATCTACAGTTTAATCTTCTGCTCTTCGTCTTTGTATACAAAATTATTGTCTACTTTTGTAGCCACTTCATCCTAAATTATAAGACGTTTTTGCTATTTTTAGATTCATAGCTTATACCATGTATCTGGACATAATATATATCTAGGTGCGCAGCAAAAGTTATGAATCTAGAAAAGCAACATCTTATAGTTTGAAATGGAGGAAATATTTGCTAACATCACAAATAACAAATTGTTTAATTATTTAACATTGTGTTTTTCAATATCTTTTGGATGATTGTCTAGTTATTTTTATTGAGCGGGAAATTTTCTTTGAAGTTAATGAAGATAATATAATCAAGACATTTATGTCTCTTTGAAAGCTTCAAATAAAATAGTCCAGAAAAATAGCATTGTAAATCTCTGGTACTCTTTTATACCTAGATTTCAATTATCGGTATGGCTTTTAAACTATTTGTATTGTATTATATTATATTTAGTAGATGGTTTCAACTTAATCCATGAATTTAAGCGTTATCATGTTACTTAGTGCATATATATCGAATCACGCCGTTAATTTTACAAATATTACTGAATTGCTAAAATAAATTTACTGAATTAGATATGAATTTTTTTTTGGACGACGTACCCTAAGTTAAAATCGTAGATTCGTCACTGAGCACAGCACGCCATGTGACTAGAGATAGCTAAGCTAGCCTCCGGTGACAAATCACCCGCACCTTTCTCTGTGTTTCCGTGAGACCCTGACTACACCTTTCTCTGTGTTTCTGTGAGACCCTGACTACGCCCGCCTGTTGCCGGCCCCACGCCATGCATGCACGCACGGGCACGGCCTAGGCTTATGGCATGTGGTGGGCTTGGTCCCCGCGCGCCGGCCAGCCAGTTCGACGGCCCGGGCCTCTGCCATGTGCCCATGCCTCACTAGTCACTACTCACTACCGATCACACTTCTTCATTTCACTCGCTCCTAGCCTGCGATGCTATCCACCCCGCCGCTAGCTACTCCTCCGGTTATAACCTGTGCTCGAGAGATAGCTCTCCATACACTGATAAGGGATGTACGGATTCTCAAGAAGAGAGGAGCCCCCTGAAGGATTGAGATGGCAGATTAGGGGGTGAATAGTTCTTTCTAAAAATTAAACACGTCGGCCAACCGAAACAAATACGTAATTAAACTTATCGGTCTAGCCAAGACTTCATCCCTCTAACTAAGTTCTCAAGCACCTTAGAAAAGATCCTAATTAGGCAACAAAGTTGCCAGGCTAGCTAGTGCTCTCCTAAACAATTCTAGCTTGTAAGGTCACACAAACCTATGCAGCTAGTACTTTCAATCAAACCGTGGAGCTCCTACACAAACTAGTGAAGCAAAGCGCACAAAGCCTAAGCCCACTAGCAAACCTCAATAACAAGGCAACCAATGCCAAATTAGAGAGCACAAAATACTTAGCTACACAAACTAAGCAATGTGACTAACAAGGTTACACAAACCAAATTAGCCACGCAAGGGGATACTACTAGCTACACAAGCAAGAAGATAACTAGCAAGCTACACAAACACTAGTATATGAATGTAAAAATAAGCTTGTGTATCGGAGAGCAAACCACTGAAAAGATGACCACAAAGTTGACATGGTGATTTTTCACCGAGGTTCACTTGGTTGCCACTAAGCTAGTCCCCGTTGTGTCGACCAACACTTCATAGTTCGGCGGCTAATCGGTCACACACCGAGCCTCTCAAAAGGCGCCACCTCGGGTGTTATGGTTGCTAATTAACCTGTCATGTCATCATATTGCATCGCAAAGCATCCATGATTAGGTCAACCCTGTTATGCATTAACTAAAATGAGTTTACCTTTCTAGGTTGGATGTGCTTCTTAGTGGTGTGATCCGAACCGAAAACCCTAATTTCGAATGCCACTGCAAATATTTAGTCCATGCCCTGCGTAATTTGAGGTGTGTGACTATGTTACACACTAGTGTCAAGTGTAGGGTATGAACTCAAGTACGACACGTAAAATGAAGCTCCAAGTTTGAGTTTGAATTGGAATCCCAAAACTTGTCGTGAGTTTTCCAATTCGAATTTGAATTCAAATTTGGGGAAATATTAAAAAGATTTTCAAAAGCTAAATTGATCAACCAAGAGTGGCATTTGGGCAACCATGTTATGCTTGTCTAAATGATGCCCTTGGATGATGGTTTGATCAGTAAATAATCACCAATTAAGGTAGCAACAAATTTCAATTGAAAATTCCTCTGAAAACCCTAAAATCCAAAACCCTATTTTACCCCTTTTGAAATAATTCAAAATCTAAGCAAAATTTGGGAAAAAATTTAAAACCAAGTTTGTAGAACTTTTCAAGGGCTACAACTTTAGTGTTTTGAGTTTTCAAAGTTTTAGTGTAAAATGTGGAGCAATTTTGAAAAGAAGCAAATTTCAAATTTGACCCATTTTTATCCCCAAACTCAAATTTTAAAATGGATGCAGAATTTGAAAATAGTTTGAGTAGCAAAGTTGTAGGTCTTGGCTAGATGTACAACTTTGGTGTTTGGAGTTTTTGAAGTTTCAATATAAAATCCAAAGTAATTTCTAAATTTCCAAATTTCCAAAAAGTGTCCCCTTTTGAATTTAAACTCAAATTTCAAAATTTAGTTCGAATTTGAAAAAGTGTTCAATACAAAACTTGTAGAGCTTGAAATTCTGAAGATTTCATATCTTGGGAATTTTTCAAGTTGTTACATGAATTTGGGAGTAATTTGATAAAACAATTTGAATTTGAAAAGTTTGGGGGGAGCTATAGTGCTCGGCGAATCAGAGCAGGGCACCGCGCGGCATGGGCACCAGCGAGCCGTCGTTGACTGTGGTCCCCCATCGTCGTCGGTAAGGGGTCGCCAGTGCTCGAGCTACGTTGTTAGGGGGTGTAATGAGTTCGTGGGATGGTGTAGATCATTTTGGTCATGATGGTTGAGTCACTGGCGGTGTGATCGTCGGTCGGCCGCCGTGCGGGCATGGCCGAGCGCATGGGAGAGAGCGAGAGAGTGAGAGGAGGGAGATGACAGGTGGGGCAGAGCTGTCAGCGAGCGAACGCGCGGGCGTGGGCGCGGGTGCGGATGGGCCGCGTTGTTGGGCCCCGTAGGAGCGGGCGTGAGCGCGCGGGCAGGCCATGCGGCTGGGCCGAGCCGGTGGAAGGAAGGGGAGGCGGTCCGAAAAGAAAGTTTTTGTTTTTCTTTTTCAAAAATATGAATAGTAATAGTATTTGTTTATTTCATTAAAAATTCTGTAGAGCTCCAAAAATAGTGAAAATTTTTGTGTAAGCTTTTCAAGATGTAAACTACTTAGGAAAAATATTAAATGCTAAATTTGATTACTTTTTGCAAGTTATTTAATTAGTTCAATTAAATATTAAATGCAACTTCCATGAATTTTAGTAATTAAATTATTAATCAAAAAATCATGAAATTTATTCTAACACTGTTTTAGGCCACGATTAATCCTTAGAAAAAGTTTAAGCTCAATTAGATGAAGTTTGATTTATTATTAATTATGCCCTAATTAATTAAATGTTTAAATAATTGTTAAATTGTTAACTTTAAGTGTTGTGTGCCTTTTTGATTGAGTGATGACCTTGGGTCACTAATTTTTGGTGATCCTTGGCACCTTAATTTCATGATTGAGCTCGTTAGTAACATGTTTGGTAAGAAACGTTAGTATCGCTTAAGTTATCGCTATTAGTTAGTAGGTTTTACTGTTTTGCGACTGTACCGCGAAGGAAAGTTGTACTCAAGTCGTAAACCATGGCATATCATCATCAAGCATCATGTTTATCACCGCATCATGTTGAGACATGTTATATGCTCGTGTAGTTCCCGCTTTCGAAGAAGTCGAAGTTGGCGAGCAAGTCTCCGGAGAAGAGTTGTCGTCGGTGGGTTCCGGACCGAAAGTCGGAGTCTTCGAGTCCGAGTCAGTCGTCACGTCAGAGCAAGGCAAGCCCCGGTGCATTTAAACCCTACCTTGAGTTTTACAAATCTTTATTATTTATACTAGGGTTTACTGCATTAAGTAATTAGGAGTTGAGTGACAACCCAATTACTGCATTGTCATCCTTGATTATTGTGATATCACCCTTGATACCTGCTTTTACTGAAAATGCATAGTATGCTTCGCTATGCTTATGAGTTAAGCTTTTTAAATGAATGTTTACATGGCCATGATGACATACTTGATAAATATTGAAATATGAGAATAAACTTGTAAGATCGGGCGGGTGGTTTGGCCACTGCTAACTTGCATTGGGAAAGGAGTCTCAATGTAGTATTTCTGCCTTATCAGTTAAGGACCGTACGTTGTTGGCTCTCGCGTCATGGAGTTTTTATTAGTACTAGTCATGTACCCATGTCGGGTAAGCCTTACTTCGACTATTCTATTACGAGAACGTCTAACCTCGCACTGAGAGTGGAGAGATGGCGAGAGTAGCGTGTACCCTCAGGGCAAGAATTGGGCCAGGTTCGAGGAGTACTGTGCTCTTGGGTGGCGATGGACACGTTCTGGTTTTGGGTTACTCGGGTAAGAGTTGATATATGCAAGATTCAGTTCTACATATGTTGTGTGGTTAGGAATCCCCAGCTGAGTAAATGAAGCGGTTCGAATCGTCGTTGCTCCACGAGAAGGGAGTCTTGGCCTTGCACCAACATCGTAGTTAAGAACTGGAATTGAAAGAAAGAATGAAAAAGGTCTTGATAAGAATTACTTTGATCTAGATTAGATCAATTAGAATTGGTTAATGAACCATCAATGGTAAAAGTAAAATAATAAAGGTAAGGACTTATTTTAGTAAGCTTTTCTGCAAAAGAAATTTTGATTCTTGAATATCCGTACCTTGATTCCCTAAAGCTAGCATGCCCTTAGAGTCTTTTCTTAGTTGGGTAAGTCTTGTTGAGTACTCTCGTACTCAGGGTTTGTTAAACCCCTTGTTACAGGTGCGGTTCATGAACAAGTCTGCTTTGAGCCTTGTTGCATGACCGTTGTGGCTAAAGAAAGTGATGACGAGTATACTGTGTGGCCTCTGGGCAAGGCACTTCGTTTGTGTGATTGTAATAAAGTTACTACTGATACTTCTCTACTACCGGTTTGTAATAATATTACATAAGTTTTGAAGTTTGGAAATTATGGTTTGTAAACTTAAGTTATTGTAAGACTTCCGCTACTTTACTCTGATGGTATTTTAAATAAACTGTTGTAATAAATCAATACTCTTGTGATTAGATCCTGATCGGAGGAAAGCAGGTCTTTTAAGTTATGAGGAACATAAGTACGGTTGTCAGATGTCATTATGACGATGGCAGGTACATGTGGGCCATCACAATTAGGAGGTTCTATGATAAGAACCCACCATCAAGTGTGGTAGCTCAGTGACACGCTCAACTAGAGTTGCTCTTCGCGATCCCCGTGGGGTGAGCACAATCCCCCTCACAAAACTTCTCCGGAGCCTCGCATAATCTTCTTGCGAGCTTTGACGGAGCCACAAGCCACTAAACCGTCTAGAAGGTGGCAACCTCCAAGAGTAACAAGTACCACTGGCTTGCAACACGATCACCTAGTGTCACTCAATGCAATCTCTCAAATCAACGCACTAGAATCAACTCACTCGCAATCGATTCGCACTCTTGCAAGCACAAGTGAGTTAGAGGCTCTCCAAGCACTCCCAAAGCATGGACACTAAGTCCCAAGGGTGCTCAACACCTGCCAAGGCTGGCCACCACTTCTATTTATAAGCCCACAAATGAATATAGTCGTTAGTTCCCTTACTGAGCAAAAATCACGAGCGATAGACGCGGGGATGCCCACCGACAGACGCGGCGTTAGTCCCCTTACTACACCCCAGCGTCTGACGCACACAGAGCTGCCACGTGTCCCTGCGCGCCACTTCTCCAACGGTCGAATTCTCAGCGTCAGACGCGTCCGTCGCGGCCGAGTCCAGCGTCTGTCACAGCGACAGACGTGGCACAGAGGACACCGGCTGCGCTCAGCCGACAGACGCGTCCGTTACGTCGTCAACAGACGCGACGCAGCGTTTGACACTCGCGCGCTCACTTCACGTACTGCTGACGCCACCGTGGACAGACGCTGACGCCAGCGTCTGTCGCGTGAACGTCCGCGCGTCCGACGCTCCTCTCCAGCATGCGCCACCTAGGGTTAACCGACAGACGCACGGCCCAGCGTCTGTCGTCCTGTGAGCCAGCGTCTGTCGAGTGCCCACGACTTCGCCACTTCTTCCATCCTTGCTCAAATGTGCCAACCACCATGTGTACCACCTCATGCACGTGTGTTAGCAAATTTTCATAAACATTTTCAAGGGTGTTAGCCACTCTACTTTCCACGCCACTCGATCCTAACGCGTATGCAAAGTTAGATCGCTCAAGTGGCACTAGATGACCGATATACAAATAAGTTTGCCCCTCTTAATAGTACGACCATCTATTCTAAACCCGGTCATCAACTTCTCTACACACCTATGACCAGTGAAATAGAAATGCCCTATAGTTATACCTTTGCCTTGCACATTCTATTCCAACTCCTCCAACGTTGATGCAATACATGCACCAACCAATCACCAAATGATATGATCCACTTCATATCATCACATGACTGTATTGGTTCATCGATCTTGACCTCACTTGCTCTTCACTGTTGCCTCAGTCCATCGGCGTCAAGTCTTGCCCAAGCTTCACCGTCACATGCGGTCCCTCGCCTCAAAGCCTCCGACTTGCCCTTCACACTTGCAACCGGTCCATCGAGCCAAGCCTCATCTCGATCTTCTCCACCTTGGTCACATGACTCCATGTCATGTCTCATATGCAATAAGCTTCTTCATAACACAATCGTCTGTGGACTAATCTCCTATGTATCTCACATTAAACACAATTAGTTCACCTAAAGTTGTCACTCAATTACCAAAACCAAACAAGGACTTTTCACCCCCCTCCGGGATCCCATGAATTGGGGGGAGAAGTTTTATGTCATGTATGGTAATGGCCGCACCTATAGTATCCAAATTCTATCTCGAACTTCCTATTTTGAAAATAAAAATAGAAAAATAGGAGAAAAATATAGGACAGAAAAAAATTGGAGAGAAAAATCCAAGAGAAGCAAAAGTAACTTTCGAAGGTTTAGTTATTGCAGCCCTGCACATTGATCTGCATCTGCTCCACAGTCCATAATCTGATACCCAACTAAAACCATTATCCATCAACCCATGTTTTTTATACGAGTTAGAAAAATCTTATGACATAATCATGAAAAGTTTGTGTTTAATACATTCGGCTAACAAAAATGTACTTAGCTTTAATTTGCACAAACATTTTCTCTTTGTTCGTTTTCTAACACAGAACATAAATATCCATCCATCCTAAAAAGAATACAATTCTATATCCAAACAAGCTATAGTTTTTTAAGTTCAACTAAATTTGTAGAAAAGATATATCAATATTTGTGTGATGTGTCTCCAAATAGGTTTACTACGAAAATATATTTTATGATTAATTTAATGATACTTATTTGGATAATAAATGTTCGTATATTTTTGCATAAATTTGATCAAATTTAAAATTATTTGACTGTTCATAAAGGAATAACTGCACTCTTTTTGGATGAATATATTATAATGGTATAGCTCCACTAAACATTGCTATTTGGCTTATATAGCAGCAAAATATGTTTAGCACCGCTATAATATTGACCAACGCTATTTATTCCTTGCCCTTGCTCTTCATGACTAATCTATGCACCTTTGTTGTGATCTTTAATTAATAAATGATATAATGAACTACTCCCTCCATTCTAAATTATAAAACGTCTCGACTTTTTTAGATGCATTGGTTTTACTATGTACTTATTAGATATACACTATATCTAGATACATAGCAGAAGCTATGTATATAGATAAGCCCATGGGCGGATACATGTTCATGGTAGGGGGTGCGGCCGCACCTACGAAAGATGAGAAAAACAGTGATTATGTTTAATTTTTCACCATATACACACTCATACGGTAAAAATCTATGGAAGGCTAGCGCACCCCCTTGAATTTGCTTAGCTCTGCCCCTGGATAAGCCAACATGTCTATAAATTGGAATAGATGGAGTATTCAATAAATTTTGAATTGTTTGATTTTGAGCATTTAAGGAATATGAATGTTGATTGTAGCCGTGAGTATTGTTCTGAGGAATATTAAGTGATGTATCTAGAAATATGTTCCCTAGAGGCCAGATCCTTATACATGTATTTGAGTATTTATGTTCACAAAATTTCCTTAATGACATAGTTTTTCTACATAATTTATTAAGAATTTTCATGTTTTCAACAAAACTGATAAATGAATTAGCTTTTGTTATACTTGCTATAGGTCTTGTAGCTTCTAGAGGAGGCTACCACTAAATATGATAGCCTGTCATTTAAAACCTTGTATTTATAGTTTATAAACAAATGTTCTCCTAACAAACAATTATATTAAAACTATGTGACAATAACTTTGCAAGTTTTTACTTTAAATAACTTTATACATTTTATCAAGTCACTATAACATATCAATACTCGTAATTTAATTCTAAGCACTCTAACTTTTGATACAATAATACTAGCAAACATATAGTTCTTTGAATGAGGAAATTCAACGTCAACATCTTGAGTGCTACAACGCAGAATAAAACAATTGTTTATGCTATTATAGTGACTAAGGATGGATTTTGGGACTAGAAACCATTTTTTAATAAAATATAAAGGAATTTTTGAATAAGTTCAAGAGATTGAAGGATTAAAAAATTGCAATAATTTATTAGATTAAAAGTTGGAAACCAAAATACATATTCATAATGTCACCAAAAGGGTGCAACAAGAGTTGATAGAACTTAAGCTAAGGTTCAAATTAATAAATACATATTTAAACCCCACATGGATACAATGTAAAGGATGAAAACATGTAGAGAGTAATCTGTTCTATGTACTAAATTTATTCACAAAACTTAAACTTTAATACTCATGTGCAGTAAGATTCTGGGCCATGCTGAGACATGGGTTTATGGGCTATCCATGGCTACGGAATTGGTGACAAGTTCTTTTTTCTGATTTTTGAAAGATTTTTTTATGATTTTTTTATCACGCCTTGTAAAATCAATGTGAAAGTTTAATTGGGACCTCCAATTTAGTAACAGTAAGATAAAATGTCCTATGGCCTCTACGAATCCTGTTTCTGTGTGAGGGATATAAAATTCTTTTAGGCCTCGTTCGGTTGTGCAGAAACCATCTCCTGAAAAGATTCCCAACTCGAATGGTTAGCTAATTTGTATAGGCTTGATCAAGCTGAATGATTCCTAGACCTATTCAAAGATAACCGAACGAGGCCTTAGGTCCCTCGGTCGTCGGTCGACCATGCTCCATGCATTAGGACTTTGCCTGAGATTGAGAGAACTTTGCATGCCTGTTCTTTCGAAAGAAACTTTGCATACCAGTTCTGAACTTTTGAGCAGCTGGTGACTGATCTGATGAGACGCGTAACACAGATGCAGCAGCGAATTAGTGAGCGAAAAGATTGCAGTAAAAATGTCATGCCACTGCCTGAGTGCTTCAAAGTCATATGACATGCCGGACTGGGTTGACAGAGTGTCAATCTGAATGGGCTAGGGGGCCGGTTTAGATCTAAAAATTTTTGCA
The DNA here is from genome assembly GCA_038087645.1 of Saccharum hybrid cultivar R570. Classification (NCBI taxonomy): domain Eukaryota; kingdom Viridiplantae; phylum Streptophyta; class Magnoliopsida; order Poales; family Poaceae; genus Saccharum; species Saccharum hybrid cultivar. Next base: position 4,384,886 of record JAQSUU010000100.1, read on the forward strand.
AAATGGTAATATAGTAAGTTTCGTTGTTATTTGATAATTAGTGTCCAATCATGGTCTAATTAGGCTTAAAAGATTCGTCTTGTCCATTTCGTCTAAACTGTGTAATTAGTTTTATTTTTTATCTATATTTAATGTTTCATGCATGTGTCAAAAATTCGATGTGACCGGAAATCTGAAAAATTTTGCAAAATTTTTAGGAAACTAAACAGGGCCTAGGATTTGGACGTGACTGCACGAGAATTGGTCGTTGCTTCGTTGGCATGCAGGAAGGAGAGCCAGCTTACTCAGCGTCCAGTAAAGTAATCTCGCCCTGTTCATCGGTTCAGCAAACCCGGTGACCAACCCGTACCCAAACCATGCATGACCGGTCAAGCGTCGTATACACGGGCTGGGTTGGGTTCCCATCAAAACCCGCTCAATGGCAAGTAGTTCTAACGGGTCACGGGTTAAACCCAAGTAACCCGTGGAACCCGTCCTCTTCCTCGTCCCCTTCAATCCTTCGTGCTCCTCTCGAGTCTCCACGGAGACGGCGCCGGTGCATCAACGGAGAAGCAGGAGGGTGGCGACGGTGGAGCTGGTGGAGATGAAGTTGGTGCCGCGGTGCCGCCGACAAGAGCCACCACGAGGTCGTGTCGCATCGTGAGGAGACGAGGAATGAGGTTGCATCTGTGCAGAAGCAGACTTCTTCTTGCCTTCGCCTCGGCGCCGCCGCCGCGTCCTCCTCCTCCCCGTCCGCTTGGCCCCACCTTCTCCGCCTAGCATCCGGCTCGGCGCAGATGCTCGCACCCACCACCTCCTTCACCTAGTCATCTGCCTCGGCGCCGGTGTCATCTGCCTCAGCGGCATGGCGAAACCGCGGCACTCGTTGACCAACCTAACCCAGCGATTCCTTGAACCTGCCTTCGAAACCGCTTGTAACCAGCCCAGGCCGGCCCATATACTACTTCTGCGGTTTGGGTTACAGATTAATCAAAAACCGGAAAACCCGGACCATGAACAGGCTTAAAGTAATCCATTGCGAGACGCCAGTGTCATAGTCAGACACTGGTCTGGTGCAGTACGCATCATGGTTAATGCAGTTGTAGCATAGAGTGGGTGGACACTCTGATGTCTCTGCGTGCTGGTGTTGTCTGTTGTTTGGTTCGGTAACCACAAATTACCGTTCCAGTTTTAAATTTGTACGACTCTCTTTTTCTTAATGAATACCATGCCAATGGCACCTTCGAGGAAAAAAAGTATCTGCGTGCTACAGTACTTCGACGGGATTATCTGAACTCACAAGGCGATGGTGAAACCTGAATGTGACACCGATACTGGTCTCCCACATTGGACCATGATCAGCTAAATGTTTAGCAGCAGTACATAGGAAATGTTTACCAAGAGTTGGGGACAGCGCACGCCGAATATATAGGAGTATTATTTCTTCATCTGCCATTTTTAGTCCACTGCAACTGCAAGGTCATAGGAAAAAACCTTGCGACATCATCATCATCCAAACTGTTTGTGCAAAAAATATAGGACAACCCATGAAAAATACATAAATATCAATCCCTCGCGATCGGTCACCAATAAACGATGTTGTACCTTTCTCAGCCATTTGGTCCTTCCCATGCAAATAAAAGAAACCATAATGTGATTCACAACAAATCAAAGTGTGGAAGTGAAAGCCAGCAAAAAGTATAGCAATGGGTGATGTAGTCCGTCTACAGGATCAGAAACTCATGTACAGTACAGATGCCCTATTGATCAGATGCGAATCCTTCTTGATCTTGGAGATTTTTTTTGGAGAAACTCATAGATGGGAGATTAATAGGAATCAACATTTGCACCCATTAATGATGCAAATTGTGTTCATCATTAAGGAGGTATTTGGTTTCACTGACGGGATGGGACAAGTCCTAACCTTTGGTTGAGAGACAAGAACATTCCAAAATTTTGAGGGGTTTCTTCGTCGTCCCACCTAGAACACGACCATGTGCGCGGATAGACATAGGTGATGCGGCCATACGAGAGGAGAGAAGATGACAGGGGGTGAAGGTGGAGATCGATGGTGCGCTGACCGCTAAGGCGCTGGTTGCAAAGGTGCCAACATGGGGCATTGGCGGACCTAGCAAACCATAGGGGGTGGGAGAGACAGGAGCATGAGCTCGTGATGCCGCCGGGCAGGGTAGATAGAGGCCAGACACACAGCGGAGGCCGATGGGGCGAAACATAGTATGTTGGAGTTTGGCACTGACGCATTTTGCACCACTGCAGTACATATTTTTGCAGACGGTCAGAATAGATTTCTAGAGGCGTGCATTCAGTCCGCCTAGAACTCTTCGCTTCTGTTAATCTACGACAACAGAAGCGGCCTCCCTGCCCGCTTGCAAAAATAGCAACTACGGAAGCAGGCTCCTTACAATGTCCGCCTTTGTTATTAATTGATAAAAAACAAAAACATCCATGAGCCTACTGGCGAGCCCACTCCCAGCCCCCAAGCCAGATCTGCCACTGTTGTGTCGCCACGAACCGTGGTGCCGCTGCCATGAGCTGGATCTGCCGCTCAGGGCCGCACCGCCGATGTGAGGCCACGCCACCACTCGGGAGTCGTGCGTCGCCACCGCCGCTCCAAGGTTGCGTCGTTGCTCGGGGCCGCACCACCGGATCCGCCGCCGCTCCAAGGTCGTGCAATTGCTGGGGCCACACCATCGGATCCGCCGCTTCTCTAACGCCACACTGCCACTCACCGATATGTGAGCAGCCGTTGTCGCTCGGGGCCGCACCACCGCTCGAGGCCTCACCCCTGCTACGAGGTCGCACCGCCACTCGAGGGTGGGTTAGGGGCGCCATTGTCGCTTGCCATTAGTTTTACGTAGCTGCCGCCGCTCACCAAAACGCGTCCGCCAGGAGTCGTGAGAGGAGAGCGATTTGGGAGAGGATGAGAGAACGGTGAGGAGAGCTGAAAACCCTAAGGCAATATATACATAGGCCCGATAGAGAGCAATTGGCCCCGTATTTAACAAGCCTTGCTAGGCCTCGGCCATATTAACAGAGGCAGGCCTCTTTCGGAGATAGATTTTGAGAGACGGATAACTTTTTGGTGTCACCGTAAATAAAATGGCCACCTCTGTAAATTGATTTCGACATACGGATATTTTTTTGGCAGCTTCCATAAATAAAACGATTGCCTCTGAAAATCCTCATGTGTTTTAGCAGACAACTATATTTTGTGACTGCCTCTGTTAATAAAATAGCATGTATCCTAAAATTAATTTTATAGTAGCGTTAGATGAGCTCCACCTTGTCCTCGCCGCCAGCTTACGGGCTCCATGCCTAGCCCTACTGTGGGCATCAGGCCGCTGGCCTAGAGGCATAGGAGGAAGGGCGGTGCGGGCGGTTGTGCCATAGGTTCTGGTGGATGCATACGCACGAAAGGAAGGAAGATGGGAAATTAGAAGAAAGAAAAAAAAGAGAAGAGTTGGATGGATGGCCCCACATTTCATGTGGATGATCCCACTTTTAATGTTCCATAACCAAACCAAAAAAACTAGATAGCCCCGTCCCTCCTTAATCAAACAGGATACGGGGCCGACCTGTCCCTAAAAACTGGAACGGGACCATCTCATCTCACGATGTGTATAAACCAAATACAAACTAAGAGGCTTTGCGTGCTTAAATCTTTTTTCCTTTAAAATGGAAATGGCATTCATTCAGTCTTGGCTCCGCATGCAAATAGTGAAATCACTCTAGCTCTACAGCCACAGCGAGCAATATCAAGCGCACCTAATGCCTTTCATTCAGCATTGATGGTTGTAGGCGAGACTTTTATCACGCATTTCCTAATTGCTAAGAGCAAGTATAATAACAGACTATAAGCAGGCCGAATGCTGAGGTGGAGAAAAGAAAAGAGGAGAGTGTGGAGAAGCGAGTTGTAAGGTTAGAGCATCTCCAAGAGTATCAATAATCCTTCCCAATCCATGATTTTTGGAAAGAAAGAAAAAATCCATCTCCAACAACTTCCAAACTCATCTCCCAATCTTTTGGCACTTGGGAAAACACCCCACTTGTGCGTAAAGATCCGTGAACTCAGGTCGCGTATCTTCTTTTTCTGGTGTGTATGTGTCGGTCAATCTAAAAGTGGAAGGGCGTGGGAAAGAATAAAGAGCAGGAAATGGTTTCTGATGCAAATGAAGAAGAGAGAATATATAAAAGTGGTTAAGATAATTTAAAAATAGTATATAGGATTCCTGATGTAAAATTGTCTTCTTTATTTTAGAAGTGGATTATTGGAAACTCTTAGAGATGACCTTCTTTATTCTTCCCAACACTTTTTTGGGAGTTGCAAAACTCTATGTTTTTTGGAAGAAAATATTGGGTACTCTTAGATATGCTCCGGCTTAGACACGGGCATCAAGAAACTTTATGAGAGAGACAAGTGAGACATGTATTAATAGTGAAGAGTTAACTACTGTATGGGCGGGCTGAGAGATAGGCTGCAAAAATCTTTATAGCCAGCAATCGACTGTATTATTAGTCTTGCTCTAAGGTTGGCAGTGAATGAAGTTTATTGGCCATGTAAGAAAACTAATCAAGAGGACAAACTAATCAAAGATAGTAGGGACATTCATGTAAAGAAATAGAGAGATTAACAAGCTGTCATGCAACTTAATAAAAAAACTTCTAGCTTTGTCCAAAGCAAATCTACTGTCTCTAAATAAATAACTTCTAGATTTGTACTAAGTAATTTTTGTAAGTTTGACTAATTATGTAGGAAAGAATGTCCACCATGAATAGTTAGGGGGTTATGTAGACTTTTTTCAATTGTAAGATGTTTTGTTATTTCTAGATTCATAGTTTTTGCTATGTACTTAGATATACACTATGTCTAGATGCATAGTAAAAAATAGGGAAAATAGTATATTTAGAAAAGCTAAAACTTCTTATAATTTGACGGATGGGGTATATATGAAGCTAGAATTATTATGTTGTTCTCTTCCTAACTCTAATCAAAATCAATATCAGAAATTTTATATGCGAGCAGGTTGATGCTATTTCACATGTACCTGGCAAGTTATCTAAAAGTTACCTTGGTCTCCAAGGTCGGAAATGACAACATGGGGTGATCATGCAAATCAAATATTTCTGGCGTCTCTAAATAAATAACTTCTAGATTTGTCCTAAGCAACTTTTGTAAGTTTGACTAATTTTGTAGGAAAGAATATTAACATCTACGACACTAAATGAGTACACTAATATACTAATTTTGTGCCACAAGTATTGTTTTTTTTCGATAAATTCAATTAAACCTATAAAAGTTTAAACTTGGGATATAACTCTAGATGTTGATTTATTTAGAGAAACACAAACGTAGATATAAAAAATCGAAGAAAAATAAAGGGCCATATTGGTTGCTGCCCTGGCAGCCAAATGCCTATCTCAGGCAGTAGATCTTGGTGACCAAGCAGTCAAAATCAAATATCTGACTTGGTGCCTGGCCAAAGAAGCTTGCCTGGGCAAGCAACCAAACAAGTCCTCACTGGCCGATTCAAATTTAACTTTGAACCTGGAACAAAAATCAATCTTGATTTTCATGCCATAAATGAACCTTGATTCAAACCCCGGATCCGGCGTTTTTTCCGTGCACACGGCATTCCACCGGATCGCTCGATCTGGACGGTGTTTGTTTGTCGCAGTCGCAACCGATTCGCACTGCTCCCATATAAATAGAATGGCGCCGGCGTAGACTACTTCACAAGATCGGACGAGCCCACTCGTGCATGTAACTCGGATACTCCACCCGAGAGTCCGCGACACCTCACCTTAGCTTCTTCCACTTCATCAGAAGAAGAAGCAAGTAGAATCCCGAGAGCCCTTCTCCCTCCTCCCTCCTTCGTTGGGCGTTGGCCGCCGGGGGTGGGCCAAGATGATATCGTGGAACGATGTATACACGGTGCTGACCGCGATGGTGCCTCTGTACGTGGCCATGTTCCTGGCGTACGGGTCGGTGCGGTGGTGGCGCATCTTCACGCCGGACCAGTGCTCCGGCATCAACCGCTTCGTCGCCATCTTCGCCGTGCCGCTGCTGTCCTTCCACTTCATCTCCACCAACAACCCCTACGCCATGAACCTCCGCTTCCTTGCCGCCGACACGCTGCAGAAGCTGCTCGTCCTGGCGGGGCTGGCCGTGTGGTCGCGCCTGCTGCCCTCCAGGCTCGCGGCCGCGGCGCCGCGGCTGGACTGGTCCATCACGCTCTTCTCGGTGTCCACGCTGCCCAACACGCTGGTGATGGGGATCCCGCTGCTGATCGCCATGTACGGGCCCTACGCCGGGTCCCTCATGGTGCAGGTCATCGTGCTCCAGTGCATCATCTGGTACACGCTGCTGCTGTTCCTCTTCGAGTTCCGCGCCGCGCGGATGCTCATCGCGGACCAGTTCCCGGACACCGCGGCGGCCATCGCGTCGCTGCACGTGGACCCGGACGTGGTGTCGCTGGAGGGCGGGCGCGCCGAGACGGAGGCCGAGGTGGCGGAGGACGGCCGGCTGCACGTCACGGTGCGCCGCTCGTCGGCGTCGCGGCGGTCGCTGCTGCTGACGACGATGGTGACGCCGCGGCCGTCGAACCTGACGGGCGCGGAGATTTACTCGATGAGCTCGTCGCGGCAGCACAGCCCGCGGGGCTCCAACTTCAACCACGCCGACTTCTTTGCCATGGTCGACGGCTCCGGCGCGCCGCCACCGCCGACGACTTCCGCTGGCGCGCGCGCCTCGAGCTTCGGCGCCGCCGAGCTGTACTCGATGCACTCGTCGCGGGGGCCGACGCCGCGGCAGTCCAACTTCGACGAGCGCTCGGCCTCGGCACGGTCGTCGTCGAGACCCGCGGGCGCCGTGCCCAGCTGCCACGACGCCAAGGAGCTCCACATGTTTGTGTGGAGCTCGAGCGCCTCCCCCGTCTCGGAAGTCAGCGGCCTGCCTGACTTCACCGGTGGCGCGGGCGGCGGCGTCAACGTCGGGGCCAAGGAAATTCGCATGGTTATCCCCGCCGAGCTGCCGCCGCAGAACGGATCGGCCGGCAAAGGTACGTCCGCGCCGCGCGCGCGCGTCAACACTAACGCTAGCAGACACATCTGCTTCATGCTTTTGCGTACAGTATGCGAATCCTTTTTTTTTAATCGTTTTCAGAGAACGAGAGCAACGGTGCATCAGTAGCGGCGGCGGCGGCGGAAGCCGAGGCTTTCGGGTTCGGCGGTGGCAAGACGACGGCGGAGGACGCGGAGGCGGGAGAAGCAGGCGGGCTGACGAAGCTGGGGTCCAGCTCCACGATGGCCGAGCTGCGCGTGAAGGACGTGGACGGCGTGGCGAACGGCGGCGGCGGCGGGTACGACCCGGACGACGCGGGGGGCGGCGCGCGGGCGCAGCAGCAGATGCCGCCGGCGAGCGTGATGACCCGCCTGATACTCATCATGGTGTGGCGCAAGCTGATCCGCAACCCCAACACTTACTCCAGCCTCATCGGCCTCGCCTGGTCCCTCATCGCGTTCCGGTATGCTACAAAGTCTACAACTTTTCACGTGACCTGCTGCCTCACTCACTCATTGTCTATGGCTCTATGCTAGTCTACCGAGTAATACTCTATGTTAGGGGTGTAGTAAATGGTTTACATAACAGATTGCGACCAATTAGGCAAGGATCGTTGGGCACTGCGAATGGGGTATCGCTTCAAGTTTACTGTAGCGATTAGCACTAGGCGTCTAGGCCAGTACTATATCCGTTCATGCTAGGGTGTGAGTGGCTGCTGCACTCTACAGACCAGTTCAGCAAGGATCAATGGCTGCTGGTAGCTCTCTGATCGTGCTGGGGACTGAATGACTTTACATTACATAAACAGAGAGGCGACAAAGTTCGGCATGGATAGACGGTAGCGCATCGCAGACAGTACCTTTTCCTGATTATAGTTAAGTTTGGTGCTGGCGAATTGGCGATAAGCGAGAGATGAATCGATTTGTCCGTGGTCATCTTTGGGGCGATGCCTAGCAAAGCTGCTGGCAGTGGGCGACGTAGCTTCCAGCCTAAATGCAGGGAAGGGAAGGGGACTCGTAACCGGAAAGCTGCCTTTACGGGCGCACGGACGGTGGCGGTGGCCGGTGGGAGGAGTCGAGTGTTTCCCCGGCCGCGGGGCAGGGCGGGCCCGCCCGGCAAGCTCCAATCGCGAACTGTTGGAGCCGGAAAGTCGAAGGGAGCTCGATCGCACGGCGCACGAGCACTGGATGGACGCCAATCATTGGTGGATTCATCTCATCATCGCAGCCTCTTTTGGAGTTTGTTATCAACCTCTGCAGCACAACTGTTTACTTGGGCTAATCATCGCCCAATTCGTTAATGAATATACTGCTGTTGTGCACTGTTCGAGCTAAGCTCTGACTGACGCGCTAACGGGTGGCGTGCGGTGGTTGCAGATGGCACATCTCCATGCCGGCGGTCGTGGCCAAGTCCATCTCCATCCTCTCGGACGCCGGGCTCGGGATGGCCATGTTTAGCCTGGGTAGGTAGACCCCTTGTGCTCCTGTCGTCCCGTAGCCCTGCACCGCCAATTAGTCCCGCGCCCACTCGCCGAGGCGGCCCCTGGCCCGGTCGAGCTAACTAACGCTGCGGATGTCTCGTGGCCAGGATTGTTTATGGCGCTGCAGCCGAATATCATCGCGTGCGGATGGCGCGCCACCGGCATCTCCATGGGCGTCCGCTTTTTCGCCGGCCCCGCCGTCATGACCGCCGCGTCCCTAGCCATCGGCCTCCGAGGGTCACTATTGCGGGTCGCCATTGTGCAGGTAACCATATGCATTGTATTATAGTACTAGCCTGCAGCATTGTACTACTAGCCCTACTAGATTGAAGCGACACTATACTCTACATTCTCTGTGAGTTAAATAATAATGTAATAATTTTCCGCATGTTATATTCCACAGGCAGCTCTACCGCAAGGGATCGTGCCCTTTGTGTTCGCGAAAGAATACAACGTCCACCCGGCCATCCTGAGCACTATGTAAGTGATTATCAGCCACGCATGCATACAGACTTGTGTATCGCTGGGCCATGTTTTGCCGGAGCTGAAGATTGAATTTAATTATATGGTCATTATAAATCTTGCAGGGTAATTTTTGGTATGCTGATAGCCCTGCCGATCACCTTGATCTACTACATCCTTCTTGGATTGAAACCAGTGTAGCTGCTCGCCCTCGCCCTGCCCCACATAATGAGGCATGAGGCAGACCCTGTACAACGCTGAGCTGGTGGTTGCACTCAAGCGTGGCCCACATGCATGGTTGGAGCCTTGTAATTTTGAATCAGCTCCAGTGTTCCCTTTTGGGGGTGATTAGGCATGCATGTGGTTTCTGTGTTGCTTATTACTAATCCATCTTGTCGTTTGAGGATTGCATGTAGTGTTCTTGCTCATATATGCCCTAGTTTAAGCTTTAAGGGCCCTAGAGCTCCCGATTTGTTTGTAGCGACAAATTAAATGAACCATACATGCGTGATATTTGCTCGCTGCATTGGGAGAGAGATATACTGCGAAGACGAAATGTATACTGTGCACGTCAGTTCGCGCAAACAAGAGTTCAAAGCAAAGTACAGTCGATATATATTCCCTGCTCTTTGCACTCACAGTCGATCTATTTCGTGTTGTATCCTTCGTGTATATTTTTGCTTGAGTTTGATGGAGCACACTTCAAAAAAATATTCAGTACATGTGTAAACACTCTACTCGGCGGAATCATGAAACCATTTAGATTAGAAAAACATGATTAGAAGTTTTCAGAAAAATTGAAATTATGCACATTCTTATTGCATCTATTGTCGTGACATTTGAGATTCAACCTCGTTTTATAAAAAAACATATGAAAATAACAAACTTCAAGTGCTTAAATTTTCACCTGAAGTTTGTTATTTTTGTATGATTTTTTCTAGATTGAGTTTGAATCTCAAGTTTTTGCTACAATATACATCTATGGATGCATTATGGATGTGTATAGTTTTGATCTTTTTAGAATGCGTAAGTATATTTTTCTAAACGGTTTTCATGATTGCACCCAGTAAAGGGTTTGCACTGGATATTTTTCTGCACACATCTCCCTCATTTGTCGTATGTAGCATTACAATTTGAATATAAATAAAACCCTTGCAGTTTCTTACCATTACATTATTAGTAAGGCTTCCCTTAAATCCTTATAGACTTGCTAGCTAGAAAAAGAGATAAATCCTACCAATTACCTCACAAGATAGAAATTTTCAGCAAAAAAATCAGTAGACACTAATCACCATTGGCAATAATAATCCTTAGATGCATTCTGTTTCCTATAAAATCATCTACATTTTCTATTTAAAATTAGTCTAAAGTAACCTGTACCATGTGAGCAGGAAATAATGAGAACATGGATTTCCAAGCCAAATAAATAGCTCAAACTAAGGTTTCAGTTACACATATGGCAGCACACATCACATGGAGGTGTGATGCAAATAGAGAAAAACTATGAATGGATGGAAAAAGAATATTGAGTAATTAGTAACCAAAGACTATCACAAGTGGAGAATCTTACAAAGTATATATATGGGTTGTATTAGAACATGGACAAATGAGATAGAACAAAAATACAATTTTTGGTTACCTGTGAACCCAAAATTATCAATAAACCTCTAACAATCATGTCTCTCAAAATTAATACAGGCGGTGCGGTAAGACACGTCGATGGACTAATGAGTCAAATTTATACAGTAGTGGTTCTATAAGGCTGAAGCAATTTCATTGTAGGGGATTGCCATTTTTGGCACCATTGTCCAAGGATAGAGTCAAATCAAGATTTAGCTTCACACCATAAAAAAAATATCAGTTTGCCAACATTCCTAACTATCTCAACTTCTTTGTGAGGCTACGGGCTTTTCTTTTCTCTTGTGCAGTATATGAATCATGTTGCATCGGTCAATATGAACCCCATTCAGTAGTGTTCTGAACCTAGGTTCCCCTCAATAGAGGTTCCACAATCTGCCACCAAGTCAAGATGCATATATGTCACTTATCACATGTGTACATGTCTCTCTAGCGTGATCACCCTATGTTTTCCATGACCCTTGTGTGATCATGTCACTTGAATATAATGTACTAACACCCCCTTCCAAAAAAAAACGTTTACCCTTGAGTTTTGAGAGGGATACTTTTTAAAATTAAAAAAGAGCAACCTAAATATCGCATTCAAAAAAAGAACTCATTACCTTGGTGATCAAGAGGAATTTTCACGATGCAAGTGATCAATGATGAACATTTAGTAATTAGGTGGAGTTCAGTCAAACTTATAGGTGTTATTAACTTATAAATTATAATATAGCAGTAAGAAGCAATAACTTCGTCTTTTTAATCCGGCAAGAAGCAAGAAATCAGTAAAACAGGGCTATTTGGATGAGATCGGAGATCCTATGCCATGCAGCTCGGGTCAATTAGCCAGGCAACACATCTGTGCGAGACAGTCATTCCCAGCTCCCAACCAAGTTGATCTCTATAGGAAGCCGGATGTGTATAGACTTGTCCTCAAAGGTATGTATAAACTTTTAAATTGGCACATATCCATAGAAGAGTATATAACGCCATGTGTCCAGACAGTCAGACACACGGGCCCGCTTCTGTATTGGAAGGAAGGTCCGTCCGGTTTTCAGGAGTACCCGGAACTATAGCACTTGTAGCCACACGCTTGCCATGGATGAGCGAGGTTGGTGCGTGAAGTCACCTTCAACTCCTAGGCACGTGCACTGATAACCTCATGCATGATGCATGGACTTTTCCTCTTTTTTCCCCCTCACAAACGCATGCATGTATCTTTTTTTTTCCCTCACAAACCCTTCGATATGTTGAATCCATCCAATCAAACCAAGAGCTAACTTGTTGATATCTTGCTCTCTCTCGACGCAAGGACTAACTAAATGACAACACTTTGACTGTTTAATTGGCCGTCTTAAATAGACCCATGTTACTCACACAGGGCAGAGAGTTACAACCGACACCCGGCCCCGGCCACTGCGAGCGGGCTTGTACAATGCTGCGCGGTGGGAGAGGGCGTCGGCAGTGCAGGTCAATCTGAGACCTCAGAGCATTTTTAAGAGTACCAAATATTTTCTAAAATATAGAAAAATAAATTTTATATCAGGAATCTTATATTATTTCTAAATTATTATAACCACTTTTATATATTCTTTCTCTCTTGTACATTTGCATCAGGAATCTCTTTCCTACTCTTTATTCTTTATATGCCCTTACACCTTTAGATTGGCCGACAAGCACGCGCGGAGAGAGAAGATACACACGACTCGGAAGCGCTTATGTGGAATAGGGTAACTTTTTTCAAGTTCTAAGATTAGGAGGATGGATTGGGAGTTGTTGGAGAGAGGTTTTTTCTCATCTTGCTAAAAACCAAGGATTAGGAAGGAAGTTAGGGAACTCTTAGAGATGCTCTTAGTAGCCAGATTTCTGGAATGTTGTGATTGAGGAACGGGAGCATGAAACATATGGGATAACATTTTTAAAAATTGGAGTACCTATTTATTTGCATGTTCATGGAACACATACCTAGCTAGTATATAATCAGAACAAGAAATATGTTCTATTTTAGCAATGCATCTTGAGGTAACTAGTATGAACTCGTTTCATTGTAGAGTGTTATATTATCATCTAGTATCTATACGACATTTATACAAACATACCATGTCATAGAATCTAAGTGTGTGATGAGAAAAAGAAGCATCCTAGATTTCTGGTTTGGTTTGTCCACTTCGTACCTTTGATCTAGGTTGTGCAGTGTTTCTACTATGTATTTGAAATGGTGTTCCACAATATATCCTTGTTTCTTGTTTGGCAAATGAAGTTTCCAGAATATGGAACGAGGCTATGTTCCATGTTCCATGTTCCATGGTGCCATGTTCCATGTTCCATGGTGCTAAGGTCCAGACCCTCTCCACGCCACTAGCCTCTTTGTGCCTCTCCACTGGCTCTCTCCGTGTTGCCGCTGGCTTTTGGCCCCGTTCGGCTGTGCTGATAAGCCGGCTGAAAAACATTGTTGGTTGATTTGTTGTGAGAGAAAAACACTATTCCGGCTGAAAAAACAAGTTTAAAAATCCGGATTATAAGCCGGATAAACAGGGCCAATGCCCCAAGCCCTCGGCCCGCTTGTCAACCCGACCGTCGAGGATGGAGATGAAAACGGGAGGAGAGGCGGGGATGACGCAACATAGGACAAGGATGACGACGACTCGACGAGAATGAGGGGATGAATATGAGGCGTGGACAGGATGGAAGGTAAGATGCATCTGAAATTGCATTCTTTTTTGGAACAATGGGTTAGGGAGTATCTTATTAGCACAACTAGGGGCACAGACGGTGAAATACCTATGGATACAGATACAGATAGCTACAATGTTTTTCTAGATCCGAATTCAAATACAAATAGTGTCGGATGTGTCAGAAGATACGGATGGATATCGACATCGTATCTATTTAACTTGAATATTCAGATACAGATACGATATAATACATTGAATATCCGAACTTAGATATAGACAGATCTTAACTTCTATAAACAGATTCGAGTTGAATAGGATTAGAGAATAACAGTACCATTTGCATTCCTACAAGTTTGTAACCTTGCTCTCTCAACGCAAGGACTAACTAAATGGCAACAGTTTGACTGCTTAATTGGCCATCTTAAATGGGCCCATGTTACTCACACAGGGCAGAGAGTTAGAGCCGACACTGACCTAGCTAGCTCGCAATCTTCACGGAAATGTTACGTCAATCTCGGGCAACCTAAGACCGCAGTGTTGCCCCGTGTCCATCTGTCGCCCGGAGAGTGCGAAAAAGTCCATAGGCGGCAACTGGTGGAGCGGTGACCAGACTGCCATGTTTTGGGGGCTCGAATTCAGGTGCTTTGCCTGTCGGAAATCACGTCAAGTTCGCTAGCTAGCTTGTGGTCAGCCGATCAATTCCATAATAAATTATTTAGCCGTAAGAAACACAGGATACAGTTCACGTCGCTAGGTAGCTAGCGCCTAGCTTCAACGGTCGAGGCGATCGAAGAGACCCGCTGCAACGCTAACACAAAGCATTGCCCTCATCCTCATCGATCTAGTCCCATCAGAAAAGCAGCGAAGACGTACGAGAGCTAGCTGCCTTTTTCCACGGTCGAGTCACAATGCAAGGGCAAGGGCTGGCTCCCGCTTTTGTTAGTTGCGTTGCGGAGATGCTGCTACTACCGGCGACAAGTCCTGTCCATGGACTAGCCAAAGCCAAGGATCGACCGGCCGATGGAGAGCAGTCGAGCGCGCCGCATCCGATTCCACCGAGAGATTGTATTGCATTGGCTACTGGCTAGCTTAATTTGCATCAGAATCTACGAACAGTCAGCCAGCACCCCATCGCCTTCGACCACCGATCCATCGACCTACGGGCTACACGCGCGTGTGCTAGCTAGCTCAACTCCAACAGACCTACACGGCTACACGCGCGCAAGTTGGCGACAATGCCCTTGTTCAGTTCCAAAATCGGGCACCCCCGATTTGGAACAGTTCGCTACAGTGCGCATTAAATATGCACTGTAGCGATTCGTTTGTATTTGGTAAAAATTGTTTAAATTTTGACTAATTAGGCTCAAAATGTTCGTCTCGCAAAGTACAATAAAACTGTGCAATTAGTTTTAAATTTCATCTACATTTAGTACTCCATGCATGTGCCGGTATTTTAATGTGATGGAAATCTTCTTTTTGCATAGTGAAATTTAGGGTTGAATTTGGAAACTAAACAAGGGCAATCTGCTTTGCGTTTGGCCGACCTGAGCCGGCCGTCGTGCCGACAGCGGCCAAGGTTCAGCCAGTGTCCGGCTGTCCGCTAGCTCCCGCTGCCTGCCGCCGTACCAAAGCTGCCGCGCTCGCTCCGGGGTTCTAGCTCGTACGTGCCGCGCGCCTCTCTGACCGCTCCGGCGCTCCCGGCCGGCGCCGATCGATGCGATGTGAAAAGGCCAAAGGGGGACGTGAGCTGTCGAGCGGCCAGGGGTGGCCAGGGGAACGCCCCCCGGCCCGGTCCGACTCCCTCCGATCGTACGTACGCGGGCATCTCGGAACAGCGGCGCCGGCTCGGCCGGCCGGCCGGTGAAATTCGGATGCCACGCCATTACCCGTGACCGCGACGCCACTCGCCACCAGCTGTGGGGCATCGGGATCGGTCTGGTTTGCTTGTTCCTGCATGGCCAGTGGCGAGAAGTGGAAAATCGTGTCTGCTTTATTTGCCTCCGCGCGCGGTGAGGATTCGATGCCTCACGTACTTACGTGCGCGCGTGTGTTAGGTTGCAACTTTGGAAAATAAGCAAAAGACGACGCGCATCTCGGCGACCATCGGCTTTAGCATGCCAAGCATGGAGTTTTGACCCTGCGGGGGTTGAATTAATCGCTTTCTTTGAACGCATTGTATTTTCAGTCACAAAGCATTTAACTTGTTCTCCTGACCGACTTTATAGTCTCAGTCTTCTCGTGTAAACGGAATGTGTGGATCGTCACCGCTAAAAAACGCATATATCACACTATATATTGACACTAACGGAGTTAAGGTTACACAAGAAATTTGGCATTTGAAATTACCTCTCAAAACTAAAATATTTATATGGTACTTTAAAAGAAGGGTCATTCTTACGCAGGATAATTTAACTAGAAGGAATTGGAATGGTAGTAATCTGTGCAGCTTTTGTCACAAGTCAGAAACTATCCCTTTTTTGTGTGTGTCATTATGCCAAAGCCTTCTGGGTGCACTGTTCATTTTGTATTAGGCATCAAACCTCATCAGAATATTAATCATCTTTTTAACTCTTGGTCAAAACCTTAGATCTTTGTTATTGACAGATGGGCAATATGGCTGAGGAGGAACGATTTTGTGTTCAATAATGGCTAAACAAAATCTTTCTTCTAGGTACCTTTCAAGGGTACACACTGGCTCCGTTTCTGGGTTCTATTGCAGCGCATTGATGACCATAAAGATCGGTTAATTTCAGTGTGCCATTGTTTAGAAATCAGAGGAATGGAGCTTTTTGCTTCCCATGGATGGCCTTTAAGATTTTGTATTGGTCAATAATGTTGGACATTTTATTGTTTCCTAGTTGATTTGTATTGAATTGGATCGATGCCTATTCTTTGAAGAGGTTTGAAGCCGGAACTTTTTCCATTATCTAAAAAGATATATTGACACTATCATTACTACATGTTCGTGGCTAATAAGTATTTCACTGCCGGTTACTACCACCAATCCCAGTGATATAACATTGTTGGTCATGACTACGGCCGGTAGTGAAATATATTAATTCACACAAGAAAATCATATTACACACACACACACACACACACACACACACACACACACACACACATATATATATATATATACTCCATCCGTCCAGAAAAACATGCAATTCTAGCACAGTGTCACGTTTTAGTATCTTAACTTTGACCAATTATAGATAAAAAAGTATCAATGTTTATGATATCAAATAAATATCATTAGATTAATTATGAAATATATTTTCATAATAAATTGATTTGGAGCCATAAATATAAATACTATTCACTGTAAACCTGGTCAAACATGAACTACTTTTTCCGGCTCGCAACCCATAGTTGCGTGTTTTTACGGACGGAGAAAGTATATATATATATATATATATATATATATATATATATATATATATATATATATATAGAGAGAGAGAGAGAGAGAGAGAGAGAGAGAAAGTTTATACTAAAATTGTAGAGTTCAATGCAATCTAAAACTTTGTCGATGAGGCGCCACTCCTAATTGAGGTTGGACTCAGTGAACCATTGCTCCAGTTTTGAGTGTTGCTCAACAAAGAGCTTCTAAATGTCCTCGAGTAGAAACTTGGAGTTGGGATTCATCACGCCGAGCTTCTTTTGTAGTTGTGCGATGCGTGATCGCTAGGAGGATGAGGCGGCAGAGGAGGCTCTAGATCGACGATTGCAGGAAGAGGTTCTAGCTTCTGTTGTAATCACCTGTTTTGATTACCCCACAAATGAACCAGCGGAACAAGGGATTGCAAGAGATCAGAAAGTGCCAGGTGCTCGTTGGACAAATTCAAACTAAAAAATTCGGAGTCAAATGTCAATAGATCAATGGCAGAGAATCGACGAGTAGAGATCCTCAATCTGATACCAGGTTGACAGAGAAGGAATGATTAAGGTCCTATTTGAATTCTATGGTCTAAAGCTTAGTTGGCTAAAATTAAGGATTAAAACGTTAGACCACTTTAGCTTACTTATGGGATCTAACATTCTCTGATATTAAACTCCTCCAGTTCCATAAAAAATAATCTCTAATATTGGCTAAATTTTAGACAACACTTTAAACCTCTTATTTTTTAAACCTTAAGAGCTGAAGTGATTTAAAATTTATGCACTAAACTGTAGAGTTTAGACTATGTGATCTAGACAGATCCTAACTTCGAGTAGTAATTGTTTACAAGTTCTAAAAGTTACCCTGTCCTCTCAAGAATCCTTGCCGGCCACGCACGTTTCCTCTCTTCGTTCGCGGGTTCCAGTTACCCACGCAATCTCGGACCACTCTGGGCCGAGAATGTCCACACACTGGGCTTCCGAGTCCGGTTGCCCCTACTTGGGCCTGCACGTGCAGCAGACTTGTCATCGTACCTGTAGTCGGTTGGATGGCTCCGTTCACCCGTACTCGTGACAAACAGCAACAGAAAAGATGACCAGTAGATTTTGCAGAGTATGCACGGGACAGCACCATGTGCGCCAGTGCTTGCATGGATCACACTAGCTAGTTGCACTGCATGGCTGGTGGACGTAGTACGCGAGGCGCTGACCTCCTTGCATGTTTCGTGCCTCGTCGTCGTCGCGCCATTAGCTGCCAGTCTCTGCCACCATTCCGAGTCGTCGTCGCGCCATTAGCTGCCAGTCTCTGCCGCCATTAGCTGCCAGTCTACGACACGGACACGTATGATGTGTACGACTGTACGTCCCGCATGGGCCTGCAGCAAGCGGCCCTTGACGATCGATGGTTTCCGTCACAGCACCACGCTTTTCAAATCTGAACGTCTCGCTCGTAGGTGTACACGAGGACCTTCAACAACTAGACCATGCAATGATGCAAATGCAATGCAAAGCCAGCCGGCTCATGCATGGTAATATCTGCAGAATTACATCGAGTTGTCATATGGACCATCACCATTATAGCGAGCTACCCCCAGCCTATGTATCTTTCTCCTCGCTGCTTCCAAAGATACTCCAGTGTATTATCGTCAGGTACGGTGATGCATGCAAGGTTCTTTTGCAGCCCTAGATGCAGCCTGAGGCGCCTGGTGAAAATGATGTGTGCGTGCAAGGGAATGCGGCGAACGTACTCCACATAAAGTTGTGTATGCGTAATGAGTAAAGATACATTGATCGTGCCCACCATTGTGCTGTGTTTTGCAACAATGCAAGCTGAAAGTGGATGGTTCTTCAGCACTACTTCAACAGCAGCATAAGCAAAATTTCAGCGAAGCGATTATTGAAACAAATGGATGTGACTGAGTTATCTATATCATCTCCAATAACTCCTTAATCCAATTCCCAACTATGTTGGAAAAACATAGGTCTTCGGCAAAATTTCATCTGAGCTCTCTACACATGCACGCGCTGGTAAATCTCCATGTGACTCCTCATATAACTGTGTCATTCCTCGCTCCCTCCCCGCTGGTTTCTCCATATAGTTTTTTCTCCATGGCGTGTGATTTCTCTGGTTTTGATTTTTTTAACATCTAATTATTGGTAACTACTGGAGAAAGGCAAAAAATTTGGTCCCTACTCATTTTTGACAACTTGGAATAATCAATTCTCTAGCAAGGATCTTTTTAGGAGATCTTGGAGATGCTCTATTCTTACTATGGATTTCGTTCTCGTTACATGAGATGCCACGTATGAAAAGAGAGGGAGGAGAGGAGGGTCTACTCCCTCCGTCCTATAAAGAATGTCATTCTCAATTCTGAATAGTTAAACATTTTTAACGTGATTATATATATAATATTAACGATTAAGATCCATAATTAATATCATTAGATGAATCACACAAAGTATTTTTATAATAAACTTATTGAGAGATGCAAATATTGCTAATATTTTATATGAACCTAGTCAAACTTAAAAAGTTTGACCGGAACAAATCTCATCGCAACACTCTTTTTTAAGGACCGAGGGAGTACACTCTTTGTAAAACTTAGAAACTACTCTAATCTAGCATAGAGGGAACAAAAGTACCATTTCATCCACAATCGTCCAATCATCACACTTTAAATGCTACGATGAACCAATGAAACAATTTTTTTTGAGAAAACTGGGTTTATATTTCACATAAAGTTTTTGGCGATTACAGCCCAAGTCTTACAAGAACACCCTTGAAAGGAAAGAAATTACAGCTCGGTCCTTGTAAACTTCTCCCGGTCTGCCTCGCTGACGGCGGCCAGAGCATACCGCTTGAAGCCGACCTCCTCTCCGGCGAAGAAACACAGTTTTTTTGTTGCCGTCTTGTGCAGCACGTCAACCCCGACCTGCTTTGTAACCGTTGAACGACCCGGCTAGAAAAGATGGCCGTCGGCCATCACATCGTCGGACACCAAGGAATCTGACGGCACAAAGACCAGAGTCCCCGGCACACCGGACGACGACAAACCTCCAATGGGAACTGAACCGCCAACCAAAACCCAACCCGGTTTCTCCTCGAGTTGGTAGCCATACCTTTTGAATCTTCCGCCAACGACAACGAAGACGAGAAAGGGGCAGAACCTGATGCTGTCACCGCTCGCGAAGTCGGGGAAGCCGCCGGAGATGTTGGAGAGGCCCACGCCTAAAGACGACATGGCGTCCTCGTCACATCCCCGCCGTCGCTCGCTAGAGCCGCAGCAGCATAGGAAGACAAGACCATACCTCAGCACCGGCACGATCGAATACCTGATACCGTCGCCTTCCGTGCAGGCAGGGAAACCGGCGTAGACGTCGTAGGAGCTGGCCCCGAACAGGCCCGAACCAACCACGATGCATCCACGCCGTCGCTCGCCGAAGACGTAGCAGCACCAGTAGAAGGATCCACACCACACCTCCGACATGGATAAACCTAACCCTAACCACCAAGAAGACCTAACCTCCTAACAAGCTAAACTATATAGCAGGGAAAACACTGATCCGCTGCCAATTCGTCCAGTTCCCCTCCTCCAATGCCGGCGAGGGCGCCAGAGGCGAGGAGCGGTCGAATCGGCGGAGGAGACGAGAAATCGCCCTTGTGTCGCCGCTGGGAACTGTAGCAAGGGGAAAGAAAACTCGAGAAGCCGCTCGCTGATTGAGCTTTCTTCTACCAATGAAACAATAATATGACAATATCAAAATGATATTGGCCTTACGTGGAGTAGAAGCCCAAAGGGAATACCTCTTCTTGGGCCTGGTCGAAACAAAATGGAACCAGGGGATGTATCACAGCTCCGTCGCAAAGGCCCAAAAAGGTGGGCCAGCAAGCGTGGAAACAACAAGGAAAAAGTCTACTTTTCCTCCCCCAACTTTCACGAAAGTCCGCTTTTCCTCCCTCAACTCCAAAATCGGGCAAATCACCTCCCTCAACTTTTCAAACCGTGCATTTTACCTCCCTGGAGCGGTTTCGAAGGCGGTTTTGCTACAGTAAACGGTGGTTTTGCTACAGTGAGGCGGTTTTGTCTTTTGTCTTTTTTTTATTTATTTCGGCTGAATCTTTGAAAAATCATATTAAATCACAGAAAAATCATAAAATGAAAAATCCAATTTTGTTGCACTCCACATGAGTAGATCTACACAGTGAATATATAATATGGTATCCTTTAGTACAAAGTTTTTGCTATGAAGGTTTTGTCTTTTTCTTTTTTATTTATTTCGGCTAAATCTTTGAAAAATCATAGTAAATTACAGAAAAATCATAAAATGGAAAATCTAATTTTGTTGGACTCCACATGAGCATATCTACACAGTGAACATATAATATGGTATGCTTTAGTACAAAATTTTTATTGTAGCTTTAGATCTATGCTTTTCTGTAATTAATCGAAATAATTCATAGCTGCAGCTTCTATAATTATTTTTTTGGACTAAAGCATACCGTATTATATGTTCACTGTGTAGATATACTCATGTGGAGTCCAAAAAAAATAGACTTTCTATTTTATGATTTTTCTATGATTTACTATGATTTTTCAAAGATTCAGCCAAATAAATAAAAAAGAAAAAGACAAAACCTTGGTAGCAAAAAATTTGTACTAAAGCATACCATATTATATGTTCACTGTGTAGATATGCTCATGTGGAGTCCAACAAAATTAGATTTTCCATTTTATGATTTTTCTGTAATTTACTATGATTTTTCAAAGATTTAGCCGAAATAAATAAAAAAGAAAAAGGCAAAACCTTCATAGCAAAAACTTTGTACTAAAGGATACCATATTATATGTTCACTGTGTAGATCTACTCATGTGGAGTGCAACAAAATTAGATTTTTCATTTTATGATTTTTTGTGATTTAATATAATTTTTCAAAGATTCAGCCGAAATAAATAAAAAAAGAAAAAGACAAAGCCGTCTCACTGTAGCAAAACCACCGTTTACTGTAGCAAAACCGCCTTCGAAACCGCTCTAGGGAGGTAAAATGCACGGTTTAAAAAGTTAAGGGAGGTGATTTGCCCGGTTTTGGAGTTGAGGGAGGAAAAACGGACTTTCGTGAAAGTTGGAGGAGGAAAAGTAGACTTTTTCCAAACAACAATATGCGGCATCGACATTCGAGAGCCATATAGAAACAGAAACGGCCCATCATCAGATATCTGGATCGAAGGGCGAAGGCAATACATGAGTGAGTGACGACGATAGGAAGCTAGTACAAACTTTTGAGCGACTCCAAAGTCCGAACCTACACCTAGCAGCTACTCCGGCCCACGCTGGCTTTCTCCATCCACCATCAAATTTACACAACACACAAACACTTTGCCCCTAACCAAACTTTCCTCTCCTTCCTTACTAGAGTAGCAGTAGCAGAGGCTAAAACGCCGCGGACGGGCGGCGCGGGTTGAAGGGGTTAGCCGCGGCTGCCGGGCGGGGGGTCCGCGCGGCGGGCGCGCCCGTTGCCGCGGTGATGCGCTCGCAGCGCGGGCACATGGTGAGCGCGGATGCCGGGAGCGGCTGCCGGGTGTGCGGGGAGAGCACGGTGGGCGGGGCCACCCGCATCGCGCGCAGCTCCTCCACCTCCCGCTGCAGCCGCCGGTTCTCCTCGGTCAGCGAGCCGAAGCACCGCTTCAGGTACTCGCACTCCAGCTCCGTCTGCTTCAGCTTCGTCCTGCAGCACGTCAGGCATCAGTTTAGGCTATACTTAGCTTGTTACGCGAATCGTGAAATTAGCAACGGAAAAAAAGTTAGTAACAAGATGAGTAAATCTCGTACGCAATCGAGACCACCAAAACTATTGAAGTTCATTCACTATGACATATCTAATCTTGAGTCCATGACAAGATCATATTGTTAGGAGTAACTAAAATCTCTGCTTCGTGCTGACATGACATGCATGACAGACGTCTCTACGGAGTACTGACAGATCAATGGAGGCTGTGTTTAGTTCAAAAAAAAAAAAACACTGTGCAGAAAAAAAGATTTCCCGTCACATCAAACTTGCGATATATGCATGGAGTACTAAATGTAGATGAAATAAAAAACTAATTGTACAACTTGGTTCTACTTTGCGAGACGAACGTTTTGAACCTAATTAGTCAACGTTTGGACACTATTTGCCAAATAAAGCCAAAACGTGCTACAGTACTTTTTTTACACCTTTTTACACATTTTTACACATCTAAACACACCCGGAGGTTAAAATAGCGTCAAATCAAGTACTATGAGAAACTTAATTTGACTTTAGGCCCCCATTCCGAGATAATTATCACCCCTGACAATTGACAAAAGAGTGGAGGCCAATGACTTTGCAGGGATAAGGTGGATTGCAGGATTAGCATTTCAATCACTTCTCACGAGGCTTGCTGAACAATCCATATATCCCAGCTAGGGTCAGCAAGCTACAGGTAGCTAATACTCCTATCACGTGCCGATTAGTCCACGTGCCCGTACTTTTGGGGCAATGCTGTACTAGAGACAATCTCATTGCACGAGCATCATGGAGTAATCTATTCCATCAAGCTCAATGGAGTACTACACAAGGGTGAAGCTCTCTGCCTATTATTTGGCTAGAGAATCTAGCTAACTGTTGCTGTCCCACTTCTTGGATGCAGTCCAAGGGGCTGTTTAGTTCCAAGAAATTTTACAAAAATTTTCAGATTCCCTGTCACATCGAATCTTTAGACACATGCATGAAGCATTAAATATAGATAAAAAATAAAACTAATTACACAGTTTAGACGAAATGGACGAGACGAATCTTTTAAGCCTAATTAGACCATGATTGGACAATATTTGTCAAATAACAACGAAAACGCTACAGTAGCGTTTTGCCAAAAATTTTGGCATCCAAACGGTGCCCAAGTTTCAAGATGGATACCTAATGATCCTTGTCACCTTAACTGAGGGAAGAACCCATGATTTTGTTGGAAAGAAACCAATGCAAGGAAGTGGGTTCGTTCTAATGTTATACTCCTAATAGCTAGGTAGTATAAAATCTGGGTTGCATCAACACGTAGTAACAGTAACATTGTATATTAGATACGGGTAGATACTAATGATATTAGACACGAGTAGATCCTAATGCGAACTCTGTATAGAACACAGTAGATGTTCCATGTAGCATAGTAGGCAGAAAGGCTGTGAGCACGTGAACCGTTTGGAAACATAGGCCTTGTTTAGTTAGGGTGAAAAATAGGAAAGATTTCTCATCACATCCAATCTTTACACATACGTACTCATCTTGTTACTAACTTTTTTCCGTTGCTAATTTCCATGTCATGCCTTAGGTTTTGTTACCAGTACTAGCAATAGCTAATCTGATTAAAAAAAACAGTACCAAACAGTTAGGGCCTGTTCGTGTGGCTCATAAGTCATGACTGAAAATACTATTGATTAATTTATCGTGAAAGAAAAATATTATACTATCGCTGAAAAAGTACAACTCATAACATAAACCAACAGGGCCTGACTGCTATGAACTGTACACTTGGCAGTGGGACTTACCTGCAAAGCAAAAACATACTACTGGTACGTAGCTAGGCACGTATGAACTGTACACTGAGCAGTGGAACTGTACACTGAGGGTGTTTAGTTGGTCCTATAAATTTTTTTGGAAGCACAATAACTCTTTCGTTTGTATTTGGCAATTAGTGTCCAATCATGGACTAATTAGGTTCTAAAGATTCGTCTCGTGATTTACAACCAAATTATGTAATTAGTTATTTTTTTACCTATATTTAATGTTCCATGCATGACGACTAAAGATTCGATGTGACAGGAAATCTTATAAAAATTTTGGAATTTCGAAGGAACTAAGGCCTCGTTTAGTTCAGTGAATTGGAGAGAAAAACACTGTATCAGAATTCCTGTAGCATTTCGTTTGTATTTGGTAAAAATTATCCAAATTTTGACTAACTAGGCTTAAAATATTCATCTCACAAAGTACAACAAAACTGTGCAATTAGTTTTTGATTTCATCAACATTTAGTACTCCATGCATTTGCCGACATTTTGATGTGACAGGAAATATTCTTTTTGCATAGTAAAATTTGAGGGAGAATTAGGGGAACTAAACAAGGGCTAAACACAGCCTGAGTATGGAAGCATCAGGAACCTAAGACTAAGAGCATACTGTACGTACCTAGCCCTGCGGTTCTGGAACCAGACCTCCACTTGCCTGGGCCGCAGCGCGAGCTTGCCAGCCAAGGCCTCCTTTTGCTTCTGCAGGAAAAAAATCGCATTTTCCAACAACATTAAATTTCTTTTCATTGCACAGCTAGCTCAGGCGTCAGCACTCCTCCATGTTGCAATGTCAGGAAGGAAGTTAATTGGAGTAACGAGACTCCTGGTAGTCAAACCTACAGTAGCAAGTATTAACTGCTTTTATTACTGGTAGTACTTGGCATATCATACTGTAGTAGCAAAGCGTAAGGGCGTGTTTAGTGTAGGGCCTAAAGTTTTCAGTAATGAGCACATGTGTAACTATAATAATAATTAATGTTTAATCATGAACTAATTAGGTTTAAAAGATTCGTCTCGTAAAATACCTACAAACTATGTAATTAGTTATTTTTTATCTATATTTAATGTTCTATATATGTCTTCAAATATTCGATGAAATAAGATGTAAAGTTTTTAGTCGAAACTAAACACCGCCAAGGTGAGACAAACGTTATTATACTACTACATCTACAGCTACGGGTACTGTACAAAAGTAGCCGTATTAGATTTCTACTGTGTCATACACATGTACTGTACTGCATCACACTATCAGGGTCAGGGATAGCGATCCTCCTAGTAGTACCTACTCATGCCACACCACCAGCAAGTACGTACTGCGTATCTTGATTTTCCTTATGCATGTGCCATACTGCAGACTTCATCACACCTCGAAGAATAAGAACACTACACACACTACCGTTAAATGATGGACGGTCACCAGGATCCGATTCTCCGGAATCCACTTCAATGCCCTGAAGTGGAATCCACTTGATCTGAACAACCCAAACCCGTATACGAACGGCGAATCAATCAGTTGCCGCATGCAGTTCGCTGGTACTTGCTAATACTATCCGGCGCGAGATTCTGATGGAGGTACGTACTCGCTTGGAATCTTTTCGGCATACATACGTGCAGCGGTACTCGTTCAGTTGCAATTTTTTTTTTTTTGCAAAATGAGCTGGTAGCACGTTTCGTTGTTATTTGACAATTAGTATCCAATCATGGTCTAATTAGACTAAAAAAATTCGTCTCGTCCATTTCGTCTAAACTGTATAATTAGTTTTATTTTTTTATCTATATTTAATGCTTCATGCATGTGTCTAAAGATTCGAGATGACGAAAATCTGAAAAATTTTGTAAAAATTTCTCGGAACTAAACCGGCCCTACGTCGTGGCAATCGTTTTGGCCGTAGCCACGACGACGGTCTTGATGCATCATTCAAGGGGCAGGACAGGGACTCCAACTCAGTGGAGTTGGGAGAGCTAAGCTAGACGGAGCTAGCACTAGCAGTGATGTGGCTGACGACTGACCGGTGTGAGGGTGTGGTTGAGGCGGAAGCTCTCGTCCAGGAGGCGGGACTGCTCCTTGGAGAGCCGGAGCTTCTTGGAGCGGTGCGGCCCGCCCGCGCCGCCGCGCTCGTCCTCCACCTCCTCCACGCTTCCCATTGGAAACTCCTCCTCGCCGCCGCTCGCCGGCTGGTTCATGTCCAGGTCCCTCACGTTGTTTCCGTTCCCGTTGTTGTTGCATCCAAACCCCTCTGCCGCCAAACATTGGTTCCAAGGGAAGTTAGCTTTCAGAATAACAAAGATTCTAGGAGAAGAGTGTATGCTGTTCTTGAGCTCTGAGCAGAGCTGCACTCCTTTTAGAACTAGACAATATGGAAGTGCTTTCAGAATAAAGTAAACACAATTAATTTGAACTACTTTTCAACCAACGAATAATGTTTTTCTCTCACAACAAACCAGCATAAACATCAGTATAAATCAAATTTCAGCATAAGCAAACGGGGTGAAAGACTTAAATTAGTAGACCCAGTCAAGTTTTGCACGCTAAGAAGACGAGTATCTATATGTTTATTTTGAATAGATGGCAAGGTGGGATGAACCTTAGCACCGATGAACTCACTCTTGCATACGTAGGAGTATGTATTTGTATGACTGAAATAACATCAGCTCTGCTAGCAGGTGGTCTCCTGAGCTTACCTGAGCCAGAGGAGGAGCTGAGGCCGGGGACAGCCATGGTGAGCTCCAGCCCTGAAGGAGAAGTGGACCCCATCGCCAGCCAATGCAGACACAGAACAAGAAAAGGGAGATGAGGGGGAGAAGGGGGGGCAAGCAAAGACAAACACAGATTGGAAAAGGAAAAAGAAGCATGGGGAGGCGTTATATAAGCGCCGGGTGCCCGGGTAGCGAAGGATGACGGATGCTGGAAACACTGTAGTGTGGTAGGAGTACTGCCAGCAGGTGTACTGTATTTTGTCTGCCGGGAAATTATTAGGGTCACACTGTTGGAGACATGATGGGGTTTTCTTGTTCTTTGACTGAGATTACAGCACATTGGGAACGGTTTTGATTCTTGATTGCATTGATGATTTAGCTTTAGGCCCGGTTTAGATACAATTTTTTTTTGCAAAATGGGCACTGTAGCATTTTCGTTGTTATTTGGTAAATATTGTCCAATCATAGTCTAATTAGCCTTAAAAGATTCGTCTCGTCCATTTCGTCTAAACTGTGTAATTAGTTTTATTTTTTATCTATATTTAATGCTTCATGCATGTGTCTAAAGATTCGATGTGACGGGGAATCTGAAAAATTTTGCAAAATTTTTTGATAACTAAACAGGGCCTTAGCAGTAACGATTAGTATGCAAAAAAAAAGATCTGGACAGAGGATGCACAACAGTTAGACAACAACCATCTATTAGTTAGTTTTTGCCATGTCACATAAACATCGTAATGACAATAATATAAACAACGTATATAGATAACGTATATACTTCTACATGTTACATGTTACGGTGTTTTTCTCTAACAACAAAACAGCATCAGCCGACTTATCAGCCACAAAAATCACCAGCCGAATAGCCTGTATAGTTGAAGTGTTATCTATAAAACATTGTAAGTTGTGCTAGCCGCCACACTGTATCTTATCTCTCTACAAAGAAAGGGCTTTTATTTTCAAATATTACGGCAGTGTTTAGTTTCTTCCAAATTCCAAAAATTTTACAAGATTCCCTGTCACATCAAATCTTTGGACACATGCATGGAGCATTAAATATAGATAAAAAAATAACTAATTGCACAGTTTGTCTGTAAAATGTCGAGACGAATCTTTTGAGCCTAGTTAGTCCATGATTGGATAAATTTTACCAAATAACAACGAAAAGTGCTACAGGAACTTTACACACACTTTACACCCATCTAAACACACCCTACATGCTAAAAGTGCTTATACTACATTTTATTTTATTGACACCACATTCATTGCCTTTTGTATGTGTGCTCTGGTGGGTTTTTCCTTTCTCCCACTAGTGTTGTCCATATATTTTAATTCCATCTCACATACTACATCAACATAAGACTAGAATAGGCCATGGTGGATTGGGAATTAGGATTACAATAATATAGATTATGGATTGCAATGATCTGGTTTGTTTGGAACCTTAGATTATTATAGGTGCGAGATTATTTTTGGTAGGCTTTGTTGTGGTACACCCAAATGACTGTGAGCCATTTATTCGTTTCGATCGGACGGTTACGATCATCTATTACCTCCTTGGAGGTAATATATTTATTGAATTTTTCATTTTATAAAAAAGCTAAATAAGGAATATTTTAGATATAAAAACTCTTGTCTAGGTTTGATTGATGCATGTGTGATTTGATAGATATCCCGGTCATGCAAGATCATGCACAATCTTGCATGCAAAATCATGCACAATCTTGTACTAGTTGGTAATGAACGTGAATATTGTGCAAGATTGTGAACGTGTCCAATGAGGTGAACGTGTGAGTACCTGAACCCAACAAATTTATGTGCACAAGTGCCCAACGTACATGTCCAAAGTATACGTGCACGTGACAGGTATATATAGTTTATTAAAAACCTACTCCATTATGTAATATAGTTTTAATCGAGTTTCTATTTTGTAACATATTTTTTACATCACTAAAGTTCACGGATAAATTAATTAATATATATGTTGGTTATTGATTTCTTTCATACATGTATCTTATTTTGTAACTGAATAATCTATTTTTCATGCAAAAGGGCAAAGGGAACAATGCCTACAGAAAAGGAAGGACTGTATACCGTTGCTTGTCTCCCGTGATGAGGTGATTTAACAATGTTTCCTTTTTATTTTCTTAGATTAATTAATATATTAATTCAAAAAATCTAGAAAATCAATGGCTGAGATTCCTTTGAGGTATTACCTCCTAGGAGGTAAAATGTGTACCGTAGCATTGCCCATTTTTGGTTAAACTATGATAACTCTTATTAGGTTGGAGATGGATTATATGATTATTATAATCCTCTGGTTGGATTGTTATAATATATTTTATAATCTAGAATGTTTGGATAACCTAGAGATTATTTTCATTGTACCATTATAATCTAAGGTGATCCAAATGAAGCCTAACGCGTCTACGGTAGATGTTACTACCAATTATGTGTATAAGTGGTTTCAAGTGGTGTTTTGGCTAGAAGCTTCTTGTTTTTTTTTTCTCTTTGTTGTCACTTGTCTCAAAATCTAGGTTGACTTATAATTAACGAATGATTGTGTACATGTCTAATAATAAGACCATTGTTCACCTAAATAGCCCACTTGAACACTGTTTAAATGCTACACGATTGTATACCGTTTTTGTTTAATTGGCCATTTATCCGTTGAAATAGCTGTTTTATCCATTCAAGTGGCCGTTTAGGCTGAATAATGGTTAAACGGCAAGTGACTAACTATTTGTCCTTTTATGTTTAGAGTAACACCGAATAAAACTATCCATTCTCTTAAAAAATGTACTCATATATTACCCTAATCAGTTGTTTGATCATTTGATTATCCGAAGGAATTATGTATGTACCCATAAATTACCCTAGTCAGTTGTTCATTTGATTATCCGAAGTAATTATGTACAGCAGCGCGTACCTTTGCATTCCTCTTGCAGTCTTTGACTTTCTAGTTCAGAAAACAAAATGAGAGAAGTAGGCCTTGTTTAGGCCCTGTTTAGATGCTTCGAAATTCTAAAAATTTTACAAGATTCTCCGTCACATCAAATCTTTAGACGTATGCATGAAACATTAAATATAGATAAAAAAACAACTAATTACACAGTTTGGTTGTAAACCACGAGACGAATCTTTCGAACCTAATTAACCCATGATTGGACACTAATTGCTAAATAAAAGCGTAAGAGTTACTGTGCTTCCAAAAATTTTACACCCCCATCTAAACACACACTTAGTTCTAAAGTTGGGAGGTGTCAGAAATACTGTAGCATTTCGTTTTAATTTGTCAATTATTGTCCAAAAATTGACTAATTAGGTTCAAAAGATTTGTCTCGCAAAGTACAAGCAAACTGTGTAATTAGATATTTTTTTACCTATATTTAATACTCCATGTATGTGTTCAAAAATTTGATGTGATGGTGATGTGATAGGAAATCTTTGCACTTTTTGTATTTTGGAGAGAAACTCAACCAGGGAGTAGTGAAATATACGATACGAGTAGTTGCGGAGAAGTGTAAAGCCGCTCTGTTCCTTCGTCAGCTGGTGCCCTTAGCATTTCGCACTGTAGTGGCAAGCGGTCCAGATATGGACGAGCTGCGAGAGATGCTGTGGCAGCCATCACTCATCACCGGAGAGGACGCAAGAACAGGAAGAGCGCCCAGAGTCCAGAGTCCAGACGCCAGAGCGAGGTTGCGGGTTCAATGTTGCATGGGATAACGGGAGCCCGCGGGCGCTCGCGTGAGTGGGCCCCGCGGACTTTGACCCGACTCGTCATGTCAAACCGACTGGGCTGGCTGGGCCCTGGGCTACTCGCCCGCACCCAGCTCGGTGGCGTAGCGGGGGTGGCCCACTATGCAGGCGAAGCACGAGGGGAGGGGCCCGGCGGGCCGGGGTGGAGAGCGCCGCCTGGGGCGTGGCGGGGCGGGTGCAGGGGAACCGCCGGCAGGTCCCCCAGTTCGGGGTAGGCGAGTCGGCCTGTCGGGCCGCAGCTCGGCCGCCGTAATCATTGCACCGCCATCTCCGTCTGGTGGCCGCTAGTCTCACCGCCGTAGCGCCGTGGCCGTGGTAGCATGGGCTGATGGGCTTAACCGCCGCCCAAGTCCAATCCATCGGCGTGGTAATCTCGCGGCTCGGGTGACCACGAGGTTTCTTCCAAGACCAAGAGTGACGTGACCTGTTTTTGCAGCGCCACCGCCACTGGTGAAGTCGAGGCTCTGAATTCGTGGTTGAGCCGTTGAGGTGGATTCATCATGTTCACGTGATTTGCCCTTTTGACTATAGGAGTCGCCGAGCAGTAAGTGCTTGTAGGGTGGGTTTGGTTCCCACTAAATTTTAGTGGGTGCCACATCGGATATTTATACTAATTAGAAGGACTAAACATGAGCTAATCATTAAACTAATTACAGAACCCATGACTAATTCACGAGACGAATCTATTAAGTCTAATTAATCTATCATTAGCACATATTTACTGTAGCATCATATTGTCAAATCGTGGACTAATTAGGCTCAATAGATTCGTCTCGCAAATTAGTCCGAATCTATATAAGGGTTTTATAATTAATCTATATTTAATACTTTAAATTAGAGTCAAACATTCGATGTGACCTCCATTAAAATTTAGTGGGGAAACCAAACACTGCCAATTTTCGAATGGAACCAAGCCAATGCACCATACTTCAGGCCTGGAGGAGTGCATGTTGATGATGATAAGGGTCCTGTTCCGAAGGCCATCGCTCTACTTTCTTCCGACGAGATCACAATTCACAATGCATTTTACGAGGCTCGCTACTTTGCCAGTAGCGTCTACTAGTAGGTACGGAGTATAGGTATGTAGGCGTCTGTATAGGCGTATAGCCAACCCCGAAGGTCGTCGAGGCGTCCTAGTCCGAATAAGGCTGTGTTCAGTTAAAAAAAAGTACTATGCGAAAAAAAGATTCCCCGTCACATCAAACTTGCGATACATGCATGAAGTACTAAATGTAGATGAAATTAAAAACTAATTATACAGCTTGGTTGTACTTTGCGAGACGAACGTTTTGAACCTAATTAGTCAACGGTTGGACACTATTTACTAAATAAAGCCAAAACGTGCTACAATACTTTTTTTTATCTTTTCAGGGATCTAAACACAGCCTAAAGCGGTGCACCAAGAACGGCGTGCCCAATCGGCAGGCGTGCCATCGATGTGAAATGGAGTCGTTGGGAGTCATGTCCCGTTTTACTGGATGCTTGCATTCCACGAAACTTGTCCAGCTTTGATTCAGAGACGGATAGATCGATGTGACATGCACGCACTGGCACTGCAGACAGATTGACCGTTTACTACTCCATTGGCTTCTTTGTGTTTACTTCGGGGAACCACCTCGATGATGAGGGCGACCCTAGTGACAACAGCGCATCACACAGCGGATAAAGCGGTGCATGGGTATCTTTCAAGATCAAGGACGAAGACTGGCTATGTGTGTCTCAGTGTATGTGAGCGAGAGCCTGTATCACGTAGATTTTCCTGTTCCCAAAACTTGCGCATCGTATACCCAAATTCACCCCCAAATTCCACTATGCAAAAAAAGATTCTCCATCACATCAAAATGTCAGCACATATATGGAGTACTAAATGTAGATAAAATAAAAAACTAATTACACAGTTTTATTGTATTTTGCGAGACGAACATTTTGAGCCTAATTACTCAAAGTTTGGACAATTATTACTAAATAAAAACAAAAATAAACAGTAAATCTGCACAGTGTTTTTTTTGTGCCGACTTCGGCAATCTAAACAAGGCCCATGTGTGTGTCAGTGTCTGCACTTTTTTCCCGAATGCATGCATGGACGATATATATTATACTCAACAACTGTGTAATATATGCAGTGATGAAACTAGAACCAATCAGGGTAAGTGCAAATGTTTTGTGGATGCATAGGCTGACCATAGATAATAAATATATAGTCAAATTTAGACTTCATCACTAATTTCATATTTTGCCTGGTGTATCTAAAACATTTTACAGCATGCACACAAGTTCTCTAAAAGGTGTATGCTAAAGACTATCAAATCGTGATACCAATGCTAAAAGGATGGTGATAGGGCACAAGTTTTATTTGTAAATTATCCGTGCATATTCCAAGATTTCAAACCTTTTTGTCTTTGAGGAAATATTAGGTCAAACTATGTTATTAGTAAAACAACACATGCTTAGGCCTTGTTTGTTTGAACTTTTGGCCACTTTTAACTACTAGCTTTTGAACTTTCCAAAAGCCAGACAACTCCCATGAGCCAGAAGCTCAGAAGGTCACTATGTTTTTGGCTTCCCGAAGCTTTTTGGCTTTTGAAAGGTCCAAAAGTTCCTAGGTAGCCCAAACAAAACAAATATAGCCTTAGTATGCGTTTGGTATGGACTCTCTAAATTATTTTCTCCATAAACATGTTTCTAGAGATAAATAAGATAATTCCTTCTTCGTAGACACATATATGAGTGATCCTTGTATGAAAGAGTGTTAGACAACATTAGTGGTTGTAGTTATTCTTAGCTAATAGGGCGCTTGAGATTGTTGTGACTTTTTGGTGAAGATGTGGAGGCCTTCCAGTGTGGAGACGTGTTGTATCGGTGTGCAGGGATGAGGACACCTCCTCCCTCGTATGGAGAGAAGCTTCGTAGTGTACACGACGCTGTGGTGATTGGAAGAGAGCCAGCTGACGGTGGTGAGATTTCAGCGCTCATGCACTCGTCTTTGGATTGAAATCCAACACCGCGATCGTATCGGGTGCCGGTGGTGTAAATTGTGGTACTCGATGACTCACGACATTGTCTTTGGTCGGTCATAGTCCAACACCGTGATCTAAAGAGTTAGTTGGCTTGTGTGATACATTGTGGCTCACCTTGCCTTCGATTCAGGCAAATGTCGTGACTAGAAGAGACTTGGTGTTTGGGAGCGTACCTCGATGGAGCTCCAACATGGACTAAGGCTTGTGATTAGCAACTGATGCCACATGGATAAATCCGGTTGTCTCTTTGCCTCTGTTTATGTCTTACATTACTTACTTATTCTAGCTTAGTGGTTAGTTCTAGTTTGTGTGCAAGAAGTGTGACAACTAGGATTGCATGCTAGAATGTGCTTAGCTATAGGGCTTAATTCCGCAACTAAGGATAATATCTTAGTGTGTCGTTTGCTAAGGACATGTTTAGTGCGATGGCCCTAAGGACTTGATGTTAGTGTGAATCTTTAAGTCCTTGGGCAAGAATCGCAAATGGGACATGATAGAACCGTATAGGCTAAGGTTTGTCTCAAGTTTGATTTTTTAGAGCCTCAATTCACCTCTCTTCTTGGGGCCATTTGGTCCTACACTGGATTATCTCAAAGTGGTTGAAGAAGTTATGAGGGAGCGGATAAGGGAGTACATATATATAGTCAGTCTAATAATCTAATTTTATTATGCAGGTGCATGCATTATCGGACCTCTGATCAAGGATCTGATGTCCATCTTAGAGACAAATTGTACACATAACTAACTTATTACCGGACCTTTGATCAAGATCATATATCCAATACTCTAGAAAGAAGCTCTTAGTTATACCTCTAGCCCAAAACAAAACTCACACAGTCACACCTGATCTTCGATCCTGATGTTTGGTCCTTGCTTGACAATTTTAACAATTTAGAAGGCTGAGGACTCGTGTCTCTCATGTTTGTTGAAAAGCATCTAGGCCCATAATTTGATTTTAGTAACTAATGACGACATAATTGTGACTAACGTGTGTTTTGCAGTGACATTAGTTAGTGATGTCACAATGATGATGATCAATTGAGCAATTATTGTTTCCATTCCCTTATTGGTGGATTTCAATCAATTTTCAAAAGATATGTGTGAAGATTATGAACGGACTAGTTCTAAGTGTCGTTTGGCATTAAGAGATACTTAGAGTAGTTTAGGTTCTTTTTTATTCCGTTGGTCGTACTGTATATGGTGGAGTATGGGTGTGTAGCTTTACCTGGTGAGTCTAGTGAGTGGATGTGGTTTATACTTGTCAAACCTAGCACTAGGTAGCTCATATGAAGCTCTAGGATCAGTTAGAAGTCAAACCATTTTCAAAGGTGTTTGAATTGGACAAAAAATTAGAGTAAACAGGGATCAGAACCCTTTGGTGGGGTCACTAGTGATGTCACCAGAGCTGAGGCTCTGTGTTGGTTGACAAGTTAGCTACTATATAGAAGCAAATTACTTTCTGGTGGTCTCTAGAGATAAACCCACCAGAGATATAAACAGTGAAGGCCAACAATACTCAGTGGCTCCTAGACTCACTGGATTCCTTCGGTGGGTCACCGGAGAGCCACTTTGGAGCTTTGTAACAGCCCAAAAACTTTTAACATTAGGGTTTTTTTTGCCCACTGTAACCTTTCAGCGAGGTCACCAGGGGACCACCAGAGAAATGGCAGAACAATAATTGTTAGTTGGATTATAGCCGTTGTCTGAAATTCTCCGCCGCTACTTTAGAAGGACCGCCAGAGCTTTTCTAGTGAGTGTATTTTCGGCTAAGTGGATTCGTAACAGGTAATTTTTGGGAGTGTGGCCTATATATACCCATCCACTTGTGCTATTTGGTTCTCTTGGACATTTGATGTGCTAGCTACATACATTGGCATCTTAGAGAGTGCTTTGGCCTATTGTAGGGATTAGTATTTCATAATTTAAGATTAATGACTCCATTAGTGTTTAGGGAGTAGAAAGTGTGCATCCACTCTTCTCATTAGGCTTGGTTACTTGGTATCCCATAGACAACCTGGTGGAGTGTAGGAGCTTGGTGATCTCTCGGTGGATCTTGTAAGAGGCCCAAATCATGTTGTAAATGGCACCAGTGATCCGTCGTTTTGAAGTTGGAGAAGCATAAAACACTAGAGAGCACTTGGTGCTCTAACGAGGAATAGTGGAGAGTGACTCTCCACGAGGTCAAGGAACGTCACTATGTTCCTTGTATATTTATTTTACACATTTACATTCATGCAATTACTTTCTTAGATTACCATGCTAGTGTGGCGTCGGAAGTTAGGGAGGAAACTTTTGTGCAATAGAGAGAAGAAACACTTGTTAGGCTAAGTGAAGTGGGATAAGTGATAGGAATAATTTCCACGATAATTTTAAATTAGCCCAATTCACCACCCCTCTTAAGCATCTTGATCCTTTTAGTTATGTCAAATCATGTAAGTATGGACATACTTGCAAGAAAATGAACTTAATCCCTATACGCCATTTCCTGTAACTCAAATGCAAAATAAAAATAAATTTAAAGCCTTCTATTTTTTCTTTATGGCCTATCTGATCTCACATAAGAATTTGGGGGTCCCCAGCCATCAATAAACTTATCTCATAGATGTGTAACATGTTAGTTCTTTGATTGTGTGTTATTAATTAACTAAATTCTACAACAAGGCCTGATGCACTTTCACATATACGAATTTAGAGGGATAATTTAAATTATATTTAATAATAGTTAACGTGGGGAAATTAGATACAAATTTAAGAGGTTAGTTTAAATTGTACATTATTGATTTATAGTGGAAAAGTTGGGTAATTTTGATACAAATTTTAGGGTTAATATATATATATATATATATATATATATATATATATATATATATATATATATTATAATGGCATATGTGAGTATTTTTTTATAAACCAAAATAGATTTGATATCTATTATTGCTGATGATGATTCAAGTCTATCAAATTTATGGTTGTTTTTAAATACGGCATGACTAGCATCCAGACGTCCGGACAGACACCCGCGTCTGGATACCCACGGCTGCTCTGCTTCCTACGCGTAGCGAGCGGATGGCACGGACCTGGGGTCACCACGCGGTCATCGCGCAGCCGTCAGCCCACCCGGGCCACCACCTCCACGGGCGTTCACGCGCTCATCGCCTCGTCGGGTAGCGTTCCCCACCAAGCCATGGCGAGATGGAGGGGAGGAAAGGGAAGGGAGGAGAGGGGAGGGGAGAAGAGAAGAGGAGAGCAAAGGGCGAGGCACGCCGTGCGAGGAAGGCGTGAGGTAGGAGCCGAAGCCTTGCGGCAGGCTGCTGCGCGCTAGCCATCGGTGTCATTGCAACACCCCGATCTACTTTTAAAATATCTAGATAAAACATTTGCAACATACGTCTGAAGGCAAATAAAACACTTGAAACATGCTTCTGCAATATTTGCAAAAACATATGAAAAAACACTTGAAAAGTCATTGCAAAACATATGCAACATCCAGATAGCAACACCCAAAATAAACACATTTGCAACATACTTCTGAAAAATAGACGAAACATTTGAAACACACGCTTGCAACATGCGTAGATAACCGTTGCAACAAATGCAATACATATACAACATTCCAATCTAATTTTGCAACATCGATGTGAAACACCTTTGAAATATCTGAAACACTTGAAACGTATGGTTGCAACAGCGCTTTTAGCGCAATGTCACCTGGCTGCTTGGACAAATGGAGGCCTCGTCGTTGCAGAGCTCGTGGTAGCGGTGCATGGAGCTCGCCGGTGCCCCGACGGAGGCACTGTGAAACCCTGGGTGAGCACCTTGGGCGGGCGAGCAGCACGTGCGTGAGGCCACGACTGGCAAGCTCGGCGGCCTGCTCGACGAGCACCCTAGCGAGTACCCCTTCAGAGCGAGCACCGTGTTGGGTAGAGAAATATCTACATCCTAATCGGGGAAAGAATCCCTCACCTCCGAAGGCCTCACGCATGTCTCGACCAATCTTAAGTCTCCACGTGGTTAAGACTAGATGGCCACGTCTAGATCCGTCCTGCGTTTTCACCTCCTCGCCCCCGTGTGCTGGCATGGTTTCCGTGGACGCCGTGTGAACCACGTTATCCCCGCTTCAGGTCGCGTCCATCTCACGCGGACTCCATAGTCATACTCCAATACCACATTATTGATTATCCTGCTCTCCTTCCGCGCCGCCGGTCGGCTCAACCCTGTGGCCCCATCTCGCGGTAGCCCGGCCGCGTCAATGCCTCAGCGTCAGGCTTAGAGCTCAGCAGCGGTGATGGCACCACCAGCTGTTCGGCGCCTTCCTCATCCTGAACTGCAGCTGCAGAAACGGATGGACCGCCCCACCTCATCTTCCTCCATCTCTGCCTTCGTTGCAGCACAGAGCATGGCCAAGATGCGGTCCACGAGGTCTCGGCTCTCGGGCTCTGTCCCGATGGAGCCTTCACAGCATCAGAAGCGACGACCTTCACAGCATCAGCAGCCCTGTTGCCACTGTTGCCCCCATGTCCCGATGGAGCGCAACACCGTCGGCTGCCGGTCATGGACTCTGTCGTAGGAACGGTCAAGCGCCTCGCCCCCATCTCCACCACTAACAGTAACAGGTACCTTATCTTCCCTTTCTCTATGCTATGTTCTCTATACTATGTCCTATGCAGATTTTCAATTATCTTCACAGATCTACACTATCAGCCTAGGCAGTAGCTCTGCCTCACTCGATCTAGAGATTAGAGGGACATCAAGATAGAATATCTGGTTCGATGTAATGAACACAAATCCGAATATGATTTCAGTTAAAAAAATTTGCATATGCCTAATTGAGGTCATATGAACAGAATTCCCTATAACACCTTATAACTGAAAATTAGGAAGATGTAACTTATTACCATCTAGAAGGAAAACTATTTCCCCTTTTACCTTTCCTTTTGTGCTGTTTGACCAAGGAGTGTTTGGTTTGTACAGTGGCCATGGATGATTGGAAACAGCTGCACAATTATCATAGCGTTAGCCGTACTTCCATCATCATGTGTAACACTGAGCAAAGTTTATGGTGTCTTTGGTTCAAAGTTTTGCAGAAAACAGATATCCTTTTAGTACAACTGATAATCTCATGGGTGAATGGATTTCTTTGATGAGAAACGATGGCGCTGGCTCTCCACAAAAAGTCATGTTCCTTCTCTGCCTGTCTCCGCCCTTGCCACCTCCACCACCTCGCCCTAGACCTCCTCAGACCTGTCTTTTGTTGCCAAAATCTAATTCCTAATCCGCGATGACTCAGTCCTTTCTTTCTGCAGTCACATATTTGCACTACGTACTCACTGCAGGTATTTGTTTCTTTTTTATCTACAGGCTTACGTAGCATTGGAGAACAACGTGATATATTCCTTACTAAGAGTACTGCTTTTGCTGGTTTGGAACTGGGAACGATAGGTGATTGACTTCAGTCTTTTCCTTTGGGTTAGTTTGAACAAAGTAAGAGTCAGTAATATGTTTTTCATTCCTATATTATCAACTCATTTTCTTCATGCACGTGCAACTCAGCAACATATTCCATCTTGCCATCTTGGTGCCTATGTTGCTTCCCTCACACTGCTGCCTCAGTTGGCCATGCTCGATGGAGCTTCATATTTAGTTGTGATGGGGATGAAGTCTGATGTCTGAATATCAGTACGTGAGTAGTTGTAAATATTTAAGAGGGTTACTTTAATTTATCAGTTCAGCCTTAGTCCTTCTATATCTTGGACTTAGTTTCAACGTAGGAAAAATAATGGAGTACTTCTGACTTGTGAAGGGCATTTTTGTTGGTTAAGTATATTATTCAAATAGTGTTTTGGTTATCTTTATTTCTTCTCTCCGTTTTTTGGCCCATCCACTGATATATATCTTTCTTAGTCCCATCCACTGATATATATCTTTCTTAGCGCCAAATTTGGCATGATTTTGTCTGACAAAATAAATTATAAAATTCAAAGATAATTTGGCACTCCCTAACTAGAGTTCATATGATGCTTAGTTGCAGATTCCTTTACATCATCTACTGTTACAAAACGCTTGCTTCATCCAAAGAGGTTTATTGGAACATGATGAAGGCTGAGGTTAGAATTTGTAGTGCTTGCACTTTTCTTTTCCAGATTTAAGTACTATGAAAATAATCTTACGATCTTAATTGAGTTACATGAGCTCCTAATGGGATGGAAACTGAAAGCAAATTTCACTGGAATACCATTCTTGCCTATGTAGTTTTAGTTTTTATAAGATATTATTTGTTTCAGCAAATATGAACTCCCATCTGAAGTGTACCCAAAAGCAACAATAGTACATCTCCTCCTTTGAATGAGAAATTGATTTATTCTTATTTCCTGAAAACTGCCATGTGACAGTTCTAACATGACTCATGAGTTCAATGCATCACTCTTCATCAGGGAGAGAGAATTAGTTGCTGCCAAAGTTCTAATATCATTTTTTTTGCCAATATGAACTCCCATGTGAAATGTAAACAATGAGTAGATGATTCATCTCTATTAGGTGATACATTGATTTATTCTTCTTTACTAAAAAGAGCTTAATGTAACAGTACAATCAACCCAAATGATGTTGCGATTATTTCATATATCTGCTGTCATCATCAACCCCAACGGTGCTGAAATTGCTAGAGTTTTAGCGACTCATAACAGACTTCGATTGACCATGAATGTTTGATTGTTTTCAAATCCTTTTCTCAGGTCAAGTGTATGTAAATATGCAATTGGACGAAGAACCTTGCAGAAGACCACTCTGAGCACAGGTTGTGATTCAATTCCTACGGCACTAATTTAGAGATGAGGTGCCACCATTGAGCAGGTGTTTTTATTCAGTCCATAGCATGCCAAGTACCTGTACTTTTTATGTACATGTTTGTAAATTTCAATCACAGTGAAATGGTCATACTTAGCATTGACATGGAACTTCTTTTGGTATATGATGTTTACGAACTGATTTCTCTTCTGTAAAAGGACGTACATTGTGCCTTGTGCGGCAATCTCAGTAGACGTCTGACGGCTCAGCTAATGTACATCTGAGTTGCCGTAGAGCATGTGTAATGTATACCATCCTACTTCTATGAATACTTGCCATAGAGTACTGCTTCACACTATTGAATGGTTCACTGTACATTTAAACCACTTAATATCACAGACAGGCGCGAAGAGCCGCTGCACGCGCGGCAACGCGCGCGTATCGTCCTAGTTTTTTTAAAGGGGCACGGACGGGAGCGAGCGGACGACGCCGTAGCGAGTGGGAAGCCGCATCCGTCTAAGCGGACGTCCTCGATAGAGCATTACCGTTCTAAATATTAGGCAAATTCTATGATTTATTTTTTCTTAATGCATCTAGTGAAAATCAACCTGGAGACTTTGTTGAAGGCTCTATTTTTTAGTAATCATGCGGGTGCGATCGAATACCCTACAGGTAATGTCACGTATACGTCAAATACGTGGAAGCAATAAAGCAAACATGGCCACGCGGGTGGGCGCGCGTACATGCATACTGTACTGTAAGTACGTACAAGAAATGATAGCGGTTGGACTGCGACACAGGGTACCGCACTGGAGTATGCTAGACACTACCGCCCCATCTGGATTCCCGGCGCCGTGAGATCTTCTTCCGCTAGCTGCTGCGCCGCGCCATCCCATTAGCATCACATCACAATCACACTGTGGGCCGTGGTCAGGTTCGTCGTCCGTGTATCCGTCGTCGCATCCTATTTCCCCGGGGGACACCCGCGGTTTCTGTTCTGCTGCCGTGTGCTATGGCATGGCGAATGGCGCCGTGCTCTCGTCGTGCCCTGTTCGCTTAAGCTATTTTTCAGCAATGAAACGATGTTTCTTTCTCACGATATTTCAGCATAAGCATTAATCTGAATTAAATTTCAGTATAAGCGAACATGACATAGGGTTCCTGAAAGAAGGAAGAGGAGGAGTATGCCATGTGGAGACTGAAGAGAGGCCGGGGAGTAGGGACCTGGACGACAAGTACACATACGTACGTGCCCCCGGGCGGGGGAGCGCGGGTGGGTGGGAGGTGGAGTTCACGCTCACGCGCGCGGGGAGGGCGGCAGGGGCCAGGGGCAGCCCGCAGGCCGCAGCCGGCAGCGGCGGACGGAGGGGACAGATGAGAGGCGCGCTTTGTCGCGGCTGGCGTACGCAGCGAATCATGTCGTTTGTCTTCTTTTGCTGCTGCCGTGGCTCTGGCTGGTCCCTGGTAGCCATGCACGGCCGCACCGACGCCCTTTGTCCCTTTTCCTTTGTTCCCCCGGGCAATGCAAGCCGGCCGGGAGCGGGCGGTGTGTGCCTGGCTCAGAATCCACATCGTGTCGTGTCCAGCCGTCTGATCCCTAGAAAGAAGCAAGGCTTTTGCATGCGCAGTCTAAGATTCTGTTTCTGTTTAGGCCTTGTTTAGTTCCTCTAATTCTCCCCAAATTTCACTATGCAAAAAGAAGATTCTCTGTCACATCAAAATGTCGATAAATGCATGAAGTACTAAATATTGATAAAATCAAAAACTAATTGCACAGTTTTGTTGTACTTTGCGAGATGAACATTTTAAGCCTAGTTAGTCAAAATTTGGATAATTTTTACCAAATACAAACGAAATGCTACAGGAATTCTGATACAGTGTTTTTCTCCCCAATTCACCGAACTAAACGAGGCCTTAGTAGCTTCTTTAAGCATCTTTAAACAGTGTTTGCTAGTACGTGAAGTAGCTTGACAAGCAGCTAGAGAACGATGGAGTAATATATGAACACGCATGGCAATGATTTATTATTACTGTACGTACTCCCTCCCTCGCTAAATATTTGTCGTTTACGCTTCCTGAGAAACAACTTTGATAAAATATATATTTAAAAATATTAATATTTATGATACATAATTAGTATTATTGGAAAGATATTTGAATCTATTTTTTTAATAAATTTATTTAGAGATATAAATGTTACACATATTTTCTACAAATCGAATCAAACTTGTGGCACACACACCAATGACGACAGATATTCTGGGACGGAGGGAGTATGTACTACTAGTACAGTCAATGGCTGGCGCGCTATTATACATTCTCAACCTGCCATTTCCAAATATATACTTCTGTATAGCGGCATTGTTGCTGTGTAGGAGTAGGAGTATCTTAAACGAGTACAGGCGTGCAACCTAGTCCTACAAAATTTTGACGTACTATGAGACAAAACAGCATCAACCGACTTATCAGCCGCTCATGGTTTTTGCGGCTGATCGATAAGCTGGTTAATGCTGTTTTGTTATGAGAGAAAAACATTATACCATGACTGATAGGCCAGCCTGATAAGTTCAAACGAACAGGGCAAATGTCATCTTTCATAGAGCCGTTTGTATCTCCTCAAAGACCATTCTCTCCATGCCAGGACCATCACCATTGTGTTGAGAAATTCTTTAAAGATGAACTCTCGTAGACTCCTGCCCTCAAAAAGGAAGGACATGGTACCCCCGTAAATAGTACTAGTAGGCATTGTATAGCCGGCAGCGAGCAGCAGTGCATGCAGCACTCATCAGTGCATGGCCACTACTACTATCAGATGACCCCCCGCCGGGTGGGATTGGAGCGGAAAGGCGGGCCTAGCTATACCAGCCGGCGTAGCTACCAATGACGCTAGCACAAGTAGTGCTGGGTCGGTCAGTGGCTCTGGCCGTGGTCGGCTCTCCACGACTCCACCGATCGCCCAGGCGCTGTCGCGCTCCGCCTGCAGCAATGCTAGCTGCTGGCGCCTGGCACACGCAGACGC
This sequence comes from Saccharum hybrid cultivar R570, assembly GCA_038087645.1. NCBI lineage: Eukaryota > Viridiplantae > Streptophyta > Magnoliopsida > Poales > Poaceae > Saccharum > Saccharum hybrid cultivar. The sequence goes on from JAQSUU010000100.1 coordinate 4,428,417, forward strand.
AGGTGCAGATGCAGCAACGCCCGTCCATGCATGTGTTCTCGCGCTAGCCGCGGTTTCTGTACGTACCCACGACTCCCGTACCATCATCTCGATCGGCTTGTGCTTTGCCTTGCCTTTGCTTGCAGCTCGCTGCTCTGTCTGCAATTACCATCCTGCATGCGCCTGCGTGCTTCTCCTGCCTGCATGTGTAGTAGGCCAAGGCCTCGTTTAGTTCACGGAATTAGGAAGAAAAACACTGTATCAGAATTCATGTAGCATTTCGTTTGTATTTGGTAAAAATTATCCAAATTTTGACTAACTAGGCTTAAAATGTTCGTCTCGCAAAGTACAACAAAACTGTGCAATTAGTTTTTGATTTCATCAACATTTAGTACTCCATGCATTTACCGACATTTTGATGTGACGAGGAATCTTCTTTTTACATAGTGGAATTTGGAGGAGAATCGGGAGAACTAAACAGGTGCCAAGCCACTCGCCAGGCGTTGCTTTCGTCTGTCTGCGTGAAGTGCTATCTCACTGCTCACTGCTGCTTCTGCTTGCACAATAATGCATGCCTGCCAGCTGCTGGCTGGCCCTGAGGCATGCCGCGAGGGTACACCACCACCACCACCGCGCGCGTCTGCATGCATGCATGCGCTTGCCCCCACTCGAGTGAATGCCCCGCCGGCCGGGCGGCTGGCCGGACGCCGGACGACTCTCTCTCGCATCATCATCATCCTCCGATGGATGGATGTAACCGGTCACGTACGGGCCGTCTCTCCTCTCCCGTCCTGTCGACGATTAAGGGCAGGTTTGGTTTGAAGTTGTTAAAGTTTAACTTCCATCACATCAATGTTCTCTCAAATGCATGGAGTACTAAATGTAGACTAATTGCATGCATGTCGGCACAGATTAGGAGTAATTTACGAGACGAATCTATTAAGACTAATTAGTCCTAAATTGAAAACTTTTTATCAAATAAGACAAAAGTGCTATAGTGTTTGTTAAACTTTAACTCTTCAACTCAAACACCCCTAAGGAGTTCGGTCTGGCCGCCTCTCGTTGTCCACAGTGGAGATGACGGCCGGTCTTGCTTGCATGTTTTTTTCTTTTTTTTTTTTTGAGAAAGAGCATGCTCTTTCTGTAGGACGGGTAGGGGGGACGCTGGTGAAGCATGGTATTATATGCAGGTATATGTATGGGCAGCCTTTTTGCATGAAAAAGGGAAGAAATGAACCTTGCCGGATGTCTCTTTCAGGACCTTTTAACGTTCTCTATAGTACTCTACTAGTACCATACTAGACCATACTAGTATAGAAGAGGAAATGTTGGCAAAAGGAGGTGCATACTTATATCTTTTGCATTTGCAGCACTCGTAAATACTGTGCAATGTGTGCGGTACCTAATCTGATTCTGATTCCTGGGTCCTTCTGACTACCTGGAGCTACCCAACCCACAACCCAACCTTTTTGCCACTGCTTCCAGTCAAAGAGAGAACATGGCAAGCAAGATCGTACCAACGTGCATGCAGCATGCCGATCGATGGCATGCAGCAGCTGGGTGGGGTGGCCCCTGGCCCCCTGCTTCATGTGTTTTTCAACACGCTACTGAATTTGAGGACGTGCACGCCTTCAAGTTATATGATAGGCACAACGGAGTGGCTAGGTGCCTAGATGTACCCTCAGAAATCATTGCCCGTCAGCGAAGGGCACTCAGGACTATTCACCCTCAAATTCTACTATGCAAAAAGAAAATTCCTCGTCACATCAAAATACCGGCACATATATAGAGTACTAAATGTAGATGAAATTAAAAACTAATTGCACAGTTTTGTTGTACTTTGCAAGATGAATATTTTAAGCCTAATTAATCAATGTTTAGACAATTATTATCAAATAAAAATAAAATTGCTACAGTGTTCCACAGTTAATCGGGACACAACGGTTCGGTGATCTAAACACGGCCGTAGCAATGCAAAACTCAAAGGAGCACATGTTCATCATTGTATCAGGTCTAGCTAGCGTAGTAGCATGTGCCCGAGCCACCCGCGGGTCCCAGTAAATCGCTGAAATGGTTGCTGAACGTGTGCAACCTTGTCTCTGGATTACATGGCACCAAGCCAATGCACTTATTATCTCTTTAGGCCCATGTGTCAATCTAGAGTTAAATAATCATTATCGTCTTTGAGTAAGGTACGGATTTTTCAATGATATTACAAAACGCAACATGGCTAAAGCTAAGATAATTTTTGCATTTAAAATTTGTAGATTAAAAGAGACACAAATAAAAGATGTTTCATATCTAATATATGCTAAGAAAGAAAAAAAACACTTTGACAAAGAACGACCGATAACAAAAGAGAGGAAAAAAACAAAGAGGCCCTTTGAGATCGTCTCTTCTTCCTCCAAAAACATACTGCTTGCGGCTCGCCAGATATTGAAAAAGGGAATGTGGAAGCAATATTTTTCCAAGCACAATGGAGTATGCATAACCTAAATATATTTGTATATTTGAATGAAGATGAATCTACATATTGTATAAAAACTAAATAAATATGTGCGAATTAAATTTTAACTCCCTTCAAATGAAATTCATTTTTAATACTCATGTATGAAATTGATTTTTTTTGAAGTTTTAAACAGCAATGTACTAAGTTTTTCAACTAGGACATGGTTAAAATTTGGTTAAATTGGGTTTAATTATTTAAAAAAAATCAGCTGCATGTAGGATTATCTAGATGCTAATAAATCAATTCGGTAGGTGTTTAGTTTCATCAACGTATTGAAATAATCTAGTTTAATTTTAAATGGCTACTATACTTTATTCAACTTATAAAAAGTTATTAGATACTTTTAAAAAAACGAATACCATTTAGTCATTCACCATGTTATCATAACAAGATGTAAAAAGTGAATGGTTTTGATAGTTGAGGGTTAAAAAGTAAATGGTTTTATAATATAATAGAGGGCTCAAAACTAACAGAACCATAGCTGAGAGTTGCAAGATTTACATTTTTCTATTTATTACTACTTTTATTCGAAATTATAGTCCAATTTGTCTTTCTTCTAAAATTTTAACATAGATTATAGAAAAATGTGTGAACATCTACGATATCGAGTTAGTTTCATTAAATCATAAATGATACATTTTGATAGTGCATTCATTTGAACTTGTAATGCTAATATATTTTCTAAAAACTTAATCAAAACTATAGATTTTTTACTTATAGCAAAGTTAAATCGAACTATGATTTGAATTTAAGGGAGTACTGTACAATATAAGCTTCTTCCCGGAATGCAGAATCCCCAATATGCTCAAGCTGCTGGCCAGTCTTCTACAGCTAGTCACGCTCCTCATTGGTCAAAAAGGCCACAGGTGTTGCATGAATGCAGGCTTTCATAGCCTAGCATGTAACATGCATGCATATCGAGGGCATGTGTTCCCACTGGTCATGATGATGACACTTCTTTGCCGGCAACCGGCATTGCAAACATGTGTGCTCCACACTCCCACTGTGCGTCGTTGATCAGCAAAGTCACCATATTACGTTTCCAAGACACAAAAATAGGTATACAATGTAGATGATTTTGTATGTTCTCATAATTCTATGCCGATAATGGCAGGGGTCCACAAGTGTGTCCAAGCTTTCTTCTCTATTGCAGTGGTTTCAGAGATTGGTAATGGGGCTGCAACTTTGTTTTGGACTGACCGGTGGATTTACGGCCAGATTATAGCTGATCTTGCCCCTCAAGTCTTGGCATTAGTTTCCAAAAGGAAAAGGAACAAGAGAACAGTTCTGGAAGCTTTAACTAACCTTTATTACCTGGGTTAGGGATATTCAGGGCGCCTTCTCTGCTGCATTTTTTCACTCAATATTTTGCCCTTTGGGATATCATCTTAAAAGTACTACTACAGCCAGAGCTGGAAGACGCTCATGTTTGGAGGTTCTTTGGTGATGGACATTATTCAGCAAAATCCGCCTATGAGAGGATTTGGAAAACCTGGGCGCCTGGGAAATGCCGTTTTCATGTGGCTAGTGATCCGCGAAAGGTGTTGGACGGTTGATCGTTGGCATGAAGGAGGCTCCCTCACCCTTCCCGTTGCCCCCTTTGTGACCAAGAGGAAAATATTAACCACTTGCTGTCGACATGCGTCTTTGCATGAGAATTATGTTTTTTTCCCATCTGCGCCAAGTTGGACCACAGAGTCTCACTCCCTATCTGATGATATCTCCTTTGATGATTGATGGGATAAAAGCTCAAGAAGGGTGCCTGATCATTTAAGAAAGGGTTTCAATTCCATCATCATCTTAGGGGCTTGGACATTATGGAATTTTCGCAATCACTGTGTTTTTGACGGTGAACCTCCTAACCTAGCTAGAGCACTATTGCTTGCTCGTGAGGAGCTTCTTTTTTTGGGGTTTTGCTAGGGCGAGAGGCATAAATTATCTCCTTGCCCAGGGGCTGTTTGTGTATTGAGTGTGATAGCTGGTCGTCTCCAACTCTTGTTAAGGGTGCGACTGTTTGTTTAGGATCCTAGTGGTTTTTGTTTTGCGTGTGTAAGGTTTCTTGTATGGGTTCTTGCCCCATTTTCTTCTGCTTAATATAATGATACACAGCTCTCCTTCGTGTTCGAGAAAAAAAAATAATGACAGGGGTAGGGAACAGAAATCAGGATAGCCTCATAAATTCATGACAATATGTCAATATTTGTTAGAAAAGTGTGTTGGAACACATTGTATATGCTACGATTAATTACTGGCTAACCTAAACTTAACTAGCTAATCAGATCATGGGTGAATAGGAATTCCATCTGACAAAAATCTGGAGCTGGAGTCAAATATATCTAGCACCAAGATAGAAAGATGAAGGGGTCATACAACACAATGCACTACAATTATCAAAAAACGATTGTGGCTACTGAATCTCAAAGATCGTAGAAATCAGCCTTCCCAAGTCCCCCCCCTATGGCCAGGTCGATGTGCACAGATCGGTCTTGCTGGTATGTACCTTAAGGCTGTCAGGTTTTGAGTTGAGCAATCCTCTGTGGCACACCATCAACTGGATCATTCACATACTCAGATATAGATTCCTCCTGCAAAGTACGTATTTAATACACCATTTAGCATGTCAATAATAATTCGTTCAGTCAAGATATCAACTTATAATGTATGTAACTTCAGTGCATTCGATGAGTAACAAGAAGATTCTGGAACAAGCATCATGGTTCTGAGACCTAGGAGCCGGTGGACCCCTTGTGGAGTCGTAGCTCGTAGATCATGTGGAGTAGGTTGTTCGGCCAGAAGTCCAGAACAATGTCATGCGAAAAATGAAAGCACAGGAAAGGCAACCAGTAGTAACATAACAGCAGATCTGTACACAAAATCTGCTATATAATAGAAGGGGACCCTTTAAATGGTGGAGTCAGTATCAACTTCTCCTGCCTGCGTCTCTCTTTTGTTATTGTTGGAACCAATCAGCATTGCTGATTTTGATAATAACTCGCTGGTTATGCTTGGCAATAGGAGTAAAAATCCACACCCCAGTATTTTCATATAATAAGGTAATTAGGGAAGTAAAGTGTACTCTATCTAACAATCAACATTAGCTTTTTGAGTTCCACTCTATTATACTTGACTGACACCTTTTAGTTTCTCTTTCACATTTGTATTGGTTGAAAATTAGTAATTACCAGGTGACAGCAGGGTCATCTTGATAGACCAACTTGAATCAATTGGTATATTATAGGATATGGTTATTGCACTTACATCTTTATCTCGCTTTTGTTTGATGACCACACACTGGGAAGCACTGATGCTTTCGCTCTTCAGAAAGTTACGAGCACTTGAGAGTGGCTCACATACATGCAATCTTATGCAGTAATCTGCACTTGGCTTCTCAAGGTCGTCGCCACTGTCATTTACTCTTTCCCTGTGACAGGATGCAAGAACTATTAGTACTAGAGAAATTCACGGCCAGTAATTCTGCGTCGGTATCAATACAAGATAAACAACTTGCACCCCTTGAACTTTTGATTTACATCCCAACAAAAGAGAAACAACTTTGTCCTCCTACCCACCCCATAGGATATGGACACTTAACTCACGATCATACAGTAAATCTAAAGACCACTGAATCATCTTTTCAAGTCCTTTCGAATATTGGCAGAAGTATTGCCTTGGTAAGGAAGCATGCTGCCGCAGCTGTGGGCTAGTCTTCTCACCCTTAGCAGCACTTTCTTCGAGATGAGCGAACTGTCTCTTGAAACGATCCACCCCACTGTCAATAGTGCATCCATTACCATTAGTACAATTACAACAGCCCCTCAACTAATTAGCTTTGCAATAGAATACTCCTTATCATGCTCAGCAAAGTCCAATGCTTGGATTCAATATACAGTGCACCAAAGATACAAGTTCATTCCGTTTGAATAGAAAAGAAACTTGGATAAAAACAAAATTGTTTAGCATTTAAAAGTTTTGATATGCTGTTCTCTAATGTAAGTAATTTAACAGGTGATTTGCGCTATGGGAGCACTTCACCATGTTAGGTTTTATTCTGCAATTATAAGAGCAATGATCTGCACTAGCCTTCTATTTTTTCATGTAATATGGCGAAGTTCTCCCAAACAGTGCAATTTTATATTACCATTGCAACATGTTAAAGTTCAGAGTAGAGATGTCAAGTAACACCAACTAAAAATAAACATTTTTACCAAATTTTACCCAGTGAGAAAAAAATTAAGATAGCACACATCTTTCAGAAAAAGGAACTCGATTATGTCTTTCGTTGTTGTGGTTCTCAATACTATCAAACAAATGAAGTATACTACAGACTTTTCAAAGACAGTATAATCCGCATTTAAGAAGAGCAACAGAACAACACGCACACACCTCGGGTACACAAAGTTCGCCTTATCCCCACCACCAAGAAACTCCTGCAACATCTGAGGATGGTATTCCAATGTCTAAACAGATACATCATGAATTAGTAAACATAATACCATAATAACCACAGTAGAATTAACTAAAAGTACCTCTCTGTAAATTAATTCCCGAACATCATCTCTGGCCAGCTTCCTTCTTTCAAACTCAAACTCAAATTTTGAGATTGGTTGTGTTATCGGTTCACGTTCAGAATTTGCTAATCCAGTAAAGTATGGATCTGTTAAGGCCTTGAATTCCACTATTGTAATATCAGTATTGAGCATAACTAATAATACAACATTTTGAAACTACCGCTTCTTGCTGATATTGCTACTACCTCTGCAGCAGTTGGTCGATCCTTCGGATCAAAAGCAAGTAGACGTTCAAGCAAATGAAGAGCCATTGGATCTATACCAGGAAACTTCTGCGTAAAAGGAACTGGATGCTTTTTTCTCATGTTACCCAAGTATCGGCGAGCCTTTTCATTTCGAATCTACAAATGATAAAAGGGTGAAAATAGCTTAGTGTAGCAAAAACGGTTGCACTATGATTGTTGGACCAAAAGGAACACATTAATCCCTCCATCCAAGAATGGTAAGCATATTTTGATCAAAGAAAAGTCATGCAAAGTATACTTTGAACCTTAATTTCTCTTACAATAGGTTGTCAATAGCTAAAGAATCAACACCATCTCAAAGGCACTTTGAATACGAATGTATTGAAGCAAGTTTTATGACCTAAACTTGCACATAATTTTGACTAATTGTTGGTCAAAATTTGTAAAATGTGAATTTTCCCAATCAAAATACGTTTATCACTCCTAGATGGAGGGGGTATATTGCTAACAAATTAAAACATACTATGTATCAACTGAAACACACTTATATAACATATATTATCATCAAAATAGGAGCCAAGAAACAAGGAAGCAAGCCCAACTCAACTGGTTGGGTGGGAGATATGGTGATGCACCCAACCATCCAGGTTTAAGTCCTCTTCAACTAGAGTTTGGGTGCCTATTTCCTTTTTATTGAAAAACCACCAAGTTCCTCCTACGGTGGTCTCGTATTTTTTGTATATTTTTTTTTTTGGGGGGGGGGGGGGTGTTGGTGGGGGGGTGGGGGGTGGGGGGCAAGAAACACACTATGTATTATTAAATTCAAATTGAGTTCAGTTCAACTTATACATGAGACAAGCAAAAATAGAAAACAACCATTACAACTACAATTGCTTAAATAACACTACAGTGGTAGCTGAAAGGCCAGAAATTTAGCCAAGACTGGAGGAAAGTATTCAATACCCATACCAAATGGATTGTATCATATAACATGCATACCAGAGAGCCTATGCTGGCTTAGTATTTCAAGTGTGGCCTTTGCAGTTGAAGATGGAAACCTCCAGAAAGTCTATGCTGGTTTAGTAAATCAGGTTTGGTCTTATATTTGAAGATGGATACATCTCTAGCATTTTCTTCTTCTAGAGTGTAAACATTTTTTCCCAAACTCAACATACAAGGGTGTTTATTTTCAGTTAATCAAGATATGGCCAATGCTATGGTTGAAATCAAATATATAAGATTTGGACTTCACATCGTGAACTACAGATTTTTCAACAAAACTATTATTAACATTGCATATTAAAACTTGATTTTCACATGATTTAGACAGAAAAATAATAGAAAAAACCCTGGTCCTTCACATGAAATGGGAATTTAGATGGCCTTGCATGTCAATTATCAGTTTAAAAGGAAAGTGACTATGTTCATGTAATACCTATTCTGCTAATTTTCACAGCTTTACTATTATATTGTATGGAAATCATTAACTAATTAATTAAGCTTCTGCATTGTCAAAAAGCCTCATAATCAATGCAATACAACTTGGAGAAACTGAACAAACAATATATACTTTCACAGTGGTTCCAACATAAATGCTTGTATGCAGCCAGTTATGACCTAAGTAAGCGCTTAACATTTACAGTTGACGAAAATAGCAAACTGGTCGAGGTGCAGATAATTCAAAATGTTATAATTACGCTATGAGCCAATTGTGTTAGATTATATTGGGGTATCTCCAAATATGGTAGACTATGATCATGTAATCCCAATTTGCCTTATCTCAAAGGGGAGGCTTTTTGCCCCCTAATCAATGTACTCATATATAATCTGCCCACAAGACTTAGCAATGCAATTGACTAATCCAACAATTCTATTCCTCCTACGTGGTATCACGAGTTTAGGTTTAGATCCTAGACCACAAACCCTAAAACTTCCGTTTACACGTGCCCCAGGGAGATCGCCCATGAGGATCTCCGCCAGGGGCAGCACCGCCTGAACCTAGGGCTCGCGTTGCCAATCAAGTTGATTGGCCACCCTGGGAGTCTTTTCCTGATCCTTTGATTGGGGTTTTCTCTCTCGCTGGTCGTTGATCAACATTTCCTTTCGAATGTGGGCTTCTTCTCTAGTCTCACCATCTATGCCGCTCCCGTTATGACTGTGAGGGGGGATGTTATATTAGGATATTTCTAAATGTGGTAGATTAGGATCGTGTAATCCCAGCTTGCCTTATCTCTAAGGGAGGCTTCTTGCCCCTTAAGCAATGTACTCTTATGTAATCTGCCCACGAGGCTCAGCAATATAATTGACTATTCAACCAATTCTATTCCTCATACAAATTGTACCTCTAAATTATCCAGTTCTCTAACCATACCTCAGCAGCATTGAGCTATAGCTCTGAATCTACACACGCAACCTTAGTATACCTTAGTTTGCAACATAATGCCAGGGGTAAAACAATAACTTTCTTAGCATTAAGATGAGGCAATCTTATTTTTTCTGTTATGAGAGATTCTGAATAAAAGATAAGGCTCCAACTCTCCAAGCTTGTAACTGATTTTCTTATACTAGAAGCAGGGAAAGTGAACCGACCCTGGAAAGTGACTCTGATGAAGGAGTGCCAAGTAGATCTGTCATGAGATCCAATTGATGTACCACATTCTTGCCAGGAAAGAGAGGCTTCCCTGTAAGCATTTCAGCAAATATACATCCTATGCTCCAGATATCAATCGCAGGAGTATACTGCAAAATTAAGTGTTAAGTTGTAAATTCAGCAAAATTAAGTGTTATACTCCTACACGAGAACCTTCCATTTATGAACTTGACATTCATATAAAGGTTCTCCTGAACAAATCATATTTCAATAAAGGGCTAGTATAAGTTTTGTCAGGATGAAAACTATCCGACCTTTGAAAAGAAGGAGCCGCATAATTCTGGAGCACGATACCATCTTGTTGCCACATAATCCTGTGATTAAATTACACATGAAGAACAACAACTTAAACTGTGTGGCTGCTTAGCGTATCTCACAATATATGTGTTCTGGTTTGTGATTTGGCTACCGTCCAGAATATTGCTGAAGGTGTATCGTTGAAAGACACCCGAGCAAGGCCAAAGTCACAAATCTTGAGCTTGCAGTCGCCGTTGGCGAGAATGTTCTTGGGCTTGAGGTCCCGGTGGAAGACATTGGCGGCGTGGATGTACTTCATGCCGCGGAGCAGCTGGTACAGGAAAAACTGGTGGTGCTCGGGCGTGAGGTCGTCGTTGGCCTTGATTACCTGGTGGAGGTCGGACTCCATGAGCTCGAAGACGACGTAAATGTCGCGGAACTCGCGGCGCGATGGCGGGAGCATGATATGCTTGATCCGGACGATGTCCGGGTGGCGCAGGAGGCGGAGCAGCTTGATCTCGCGGAGGATGCGGGTGGCGTCGGAGATGTGCTCGAAGACGTCGTTGATCTTCTTGATGGCGACGTGCTCGCCGGTGAGGGTGTCGAGGGCGGCGGCGACCACGCCGTAGCTGCCCTTGCCGACCACCTCGGTGACCTCGTACCGGCTGGCCTCGCCGTAGTCCGTGAAGAACGGCGCCTCCCCGGAGCCCTGGTCATGCCACGGCGACGGGGACCGAACCCATCAAATCCACACTCCGAATCCGGATACGCGTTAACCGAAGAACATATCGCGATTAAGAGGGGATTTCCTCATTTTAAAAGAGGGGATTTCGGTGCCAGCCCGCACCTTCTTCTCGTCCATGGCGTCGCGTGCGTCGCCCCCGTGCCGATCCGGCGGGACGCACCCCTCACCCTCGGCGGCGTCGCCCTCGCGCGCGGGGTGAACCGTCCTGCTACCGGTAGTGACGATTGGGGCCGCGGTGACGGTGAGGGAGGAGGAAGAAGGGGAGGCGCCGGGGTGATGTGGATAGGTCCATTTTACGTACGGCGGGGGAGCAGCGGGGAAGCGCGCAAGTGGGCAGCGGACGCCCGACCACGGCGGGCGCGCGGTGCGCGGGCAGCGCGGGAGCACTGCGGATGAGCCATGGCACGACGTGACGGAGCACGGTGATCGGTGACGGCACCGGCATTCCACCGATTTCCCAGCTTGGGCTTTTAGTAATTTCTGTATACTACGATACTGGTGCGTCTAAATGGGCTACATTCAGACCCATATAGTTTCGCCAATCGATCCAAGGCAACGTTTCACCAAAATCATCAAACGGTCCAGAAGGCCGAAAGCCGTCCATTCGCTAAGAGCATCAGTCCTCCCTGCCCTTGTAAAATTGTCATATCGAGGACAGCTATATTTTTTTTTTTGTTCTCTAGCAGTTCTCTAATATCTCTCCTTTTTTTCGGTGGCCACCAATATTTTTCTCATTTCCCCTCAAAGAAGGGGGATACAACTCCCCAAATACCATAGTGACCATCTCAACTACCACTTTTCAGCCATATTTTCTCTTACACTTCTGTAGGACCCACTTTTTATATTGGTATTGGGGAGATATATTAGGGTACTGCTGCATCATCTCTCCCAATAAAGTGATATTGGGTTACCCCAATACCATCTTTTTTTAGGGAGTTGTATTAGGGCACTGCTGGAGATGCTCTAAGAGGCCACCACTTTTGAAGGGTCCATCCATTATACGCAAGTTCCATCACACTCCTACCAATCTTTTTATTAATTAATAAAGAAAGGCACTTAAGAGTGTCTTATATATTATACGTATACATGATTTTTATAAATAAAAGCAATTGATAGTAGAAACATGGACATAAAATGACCTCTTAAAAATATTAAAAACTAATCTAGTCATCTTCTTCCTTCGATCATTGATGGTTTGCTAGTCATCAGGAGATATGGCTGAGTAAATTGTGGATCTAAATTTATTTCTAAGTTATTAGTGTAATAGGTGCTCATGGTAGTAAAAGTGCTTTTTTGTTGATCTAGTTTTAGTTTCACTGCAAATCATGTTTTATTTCTTGAGCTTTCAAGTATTTGTATGTCCTTGGTGTGTCCGATGTTATGTGAACCTGGTTGTAAGAGCCACTATACTTGACCATCAAACAATATTATTGTTTGTCTGCTTCAACTTGTCAAGACCTTATTTGATTTGTTTTGTCAATTGATTGTGGCCTGAATGTCGCAAGTACATAAATACATAGGTTGAATTTAGTGTTTATCACCAAGTTCAAATGCACTTCAGGGAATTAAACACCAAAGTACAATTTTAGAGCCAAACTAATAGATAATTTGTTGTACTATTGCTTATCTCTTGCAGTGTCTCAAGATCACGTAAATTTGGCTAATAGATATGCTTATTAAAGTTGCTCTTAGTGATCGAGTGGCACCTCTAAGGATGCGAGCGACGCAGGCCTGCCCACAAGCCCACTTAATCGGCTCCAAAAAAAGACCCGCTAGACAACAGCAAGCTGCCTATTTTTCTGTTGTGTACTGAGGCAGGCCCGCCTGTAGCGCAAGTAGACAACCTGCAAAACCCACAAAAGCCCGCGAAGGTCTGCAACCACCGCTAGGTCTCCGCCACCCACGGTCATGCCTAGGGTGTCCGCCGTGACGCCGGCGCCGAAGACCAACCCCACCAATGCCCCGCCCATCGCACCAGGCAAGAATTCATTGGTGCATCCGCCCCTGCTCCGGCCGCCAAGGCCTTGTCACCAAGAAGGCTAGGATCACCAATGTGCGCACATCCACAGCCAAGCCCTTTGGATCTAGTGTCACCGTGGCCACTGCTGTCACCGCAATACGCTTGCTCGCCAAATCTAGAGGGGTGGGCACCCTTTATGCCTGCGAGACCTACAAGTTGTAGGCTGACTTCCCTAAGCATTATCCAATGGAGGCACTTCAAGTCTGGTTTTCTCATAAAGATCACATATTTACTGAATTGTTCTTTTACTAAATTTGTTGTTGATGCGCTGCACTGTGCTAATGCGATAAGGCAATTGGTTCGAATAACACAGGCAACACTAGACATGTAAAATTCACTAGGTGTATCCGTTCTGTGCTCCAATTTTAACTCTCTTGTATGTTGTAGTTTAAGTTAATTGTGTTCTATGCATCTGTTCTGTGCACTAGACAGTTCTGTAGCTAGTTGTGTTGCGTCCTTCCTATCGTGCTGTGTCAAACAATTACACATGAAAAATGCGCATACAATACATTTGTTGGTAGCCAACTTCGTGTGTAAGTGTAAGTTATAGTTGTCCAAAATGTTGTGTAAAAGAAGAGTTTTCTGCAAACATGATTGGATACATTTTCTTTTATCTTGTTTCATGTCGAATTAAAATATAACATTGTTATCTTGCCATGTCTCAAAATCAGAATAGATGTCCAATGTTAGTAATTCAGTCAGCTGACTGTTAGATTCAAAGTGTCTCTCTCTGTGTGTTTGTGTGTCTCAAGAGAACATTTATCAAAGGCCAAGTTCCTTGAATACACTGTAGCTAGACTTCAGTGTCCTGTTCAAATATCATTGTGTATTGTTGCACACATTTTCTTTACCTTGATAATTGCATGATCTTCTCATTTAGACATCATACCAATTGATAGTTTGGATATCAACTATGATGATTTACATTTCTAATACATGTCTGGTAAGGTCGGTCATTTCTTTCTTTCTATTGATTCAGCTAGTGCTTCGTTAATAAATATGTTTTTGGCATGACTGTGTTTCATTAATAAATAATTCTTAGGAGACAGACATGTCAGTTTGCTTGGGTTGAGTAGGTTTGTGCTGCAATGTGTATACTGTGGGCATTGAATTTGGGATTTACATCTAGCTGTTTGTAATGGTCATGGCAGCCTTGAAGCCCTTGCTAGAACTGTGAATTTAAAGAAGTACTAGTGAATGCTGATTGTGAATTTATCTTAACTTTATTTTATACAATTCAGAGATCATAGATCAATATGCTACATGCTAAGTCTGCTCTACTAGTATATTCTCTGAACTACAGAATGTATGTTTCAAACAATTCAGAGTGATACTGCTTATTTCTATTTCCTCTGTTATGCTCCTATTTTAGTTTGGTCAAAAGTGTTGTTTTCTATTATGTTGTTGAGAATTTGGAGAGCGTAGACACACCTATCTTTGTAGATGCAAGTGGAGTAATAGTTTTTTGTGTGATTCTGAACCTATTTTTTGTAGGAGTTAGTGAATCACTAGGTTTCTATCATTTGATCAAACTTGAAATGAGAATAACTTGTTCATGGATTTATAGGCATCCAAATTTTGCTTGGCCAGTTATTGAGGTGAAGAAACCAGAAAGGCTAGTGTCAGTTTGTTTCTTTTTTGTATTTAATTAGGCCTTGGAGCACATTGTACTGCTACTTTGCCCATATGTTCATCTACTGCTACATGGAATTGGAATAGCAGAATCACAAGTCTCTATTTCTTTGGTTATAGAATTGAAGCTATAATATTATGTTAATAGACGCCCGCAATCTGACCTATGGTTATTTTTTTGCATGCTTAAGCTCTAACAACATTTGTTTTGTATCCTTGCAAGCGGTGTGTGCTCAGGTGATTGGTGATTACCTTGCCTACGTCTTTGCACCAAAGATAAGCGGTCCCTGCTAGGCTTCGTAGGCTCCACCGCCAAGCCTGTAGAAGCATGTGGGCTTACATGTTTTTGCAAGTGGATGCCCGCTAAGCCTGTTCGGCCAAGTTGTCGTCAGAGCAACAGCCTGTGGCATGGTGGAATGTGAGTGTATGCCCGCTAAGCCTGCTAAGCCAAGTTGCGGTTAGGCTGAAGAAGATATTTAAGAATGAGAAACTTCTAGATCCATGCTAAGCCAAGTTGTGGTTAGGCCAAAGAAGATATTTATAAGAATGAGAAAGGAGAAATTTTCAGACCCATGCGCAGACCACAGGCTATATATTAGATTGTCTGGCAGTGTTTTTGCATTGCTTGTGTCATGTTAGTAGCAACAATAACAAACTTCAGTAGCTTGTGTCAGGTTGGGTAGTAACAATGGTAATCATTGTAACTTTGTTAAACATACTTAATAAATACACCCTCCACCCTAAAAAAAGTTGACTAAAAATATAGAAAATGATATCAACATTTGTATCTCCAAATAAGTTTATCATAAAAGTGTACTTTTATGCTCAATCTAATGATACTTATTATACATCATAAATAATAGAAAATAATATCAACATTTGTATCTCTAAATAAGCTACAAGCTTGTGCTGTTGTTTTGAAGAATTTGCATAATATTACAAATGGTCTGAATATGTGTGTCAAAACCGAGGAGAATTCTTGTAGCAGCAAATTCATTTGGATTGCAATTTCTTAGCAAGTGCAAACAATACTGAGTCTAACGTATAATAGAAATCTCGTAGTTCATCAATCATTAGGTAGCTGAAATCTGGTGCTCTAAGATCATAATGAATACCTAGCATGCTGGCATAGTTATCCTTTAGGATATGGTTAGCTAAACATGTAACTTTTTTCTTAGAATTGGATACACTACGAATATGGGAATTAAGAGAATTGTTGGATAATGTAGGGCATGTTGCATAGCGCGATGTCACAGGTAATATTTGTGAGTGGATTGATGGCAATATCGGTATCATTCGTGTTGTCATCTGTAAGCAGGAAAAAATGAAATGAAAACAAGATGATGTATCACCGGATAAAAATTTTATTGTTTGTGCAATTGACCATTGGCTGTGAAAAATATTATTGTTTGTCTGCTTCAACTTGTCGAGACCTATTTGATTTGTTTGTGCAATTGATCGTTGGCCTGAATGTCGCAAGCACATAAATACTTTCGGTGACTTTTGTTCCTTGCAACCTGCAACACAAGTAGCTACATAGGTTGAACTTAGTGTTTATCGCCAAGTTCAAATGCACTTCAAGGATTTAAACACCTAAGTACTTTTTTAGAGCCAAATTAACAGATAAGTTGTTGTACTACTGCTTACCTCTTGTAGTGTCTCAAGATCACGTTAACTTGGCTAATAGATATGGTTATTAAAGTTGCTCTTAGTGATCAAGTGGCACCTTTAAGGATGTAAGCGGCAAGGCCTACCCGAAAGCCCACTTAAATGCTCCAAAAAAAAGGCCTGCTAGACAACAGCAGGCTACCTATTTTTCTATTGTGTATTGAGGCAGGCCAGCCTCTAGTGCAAGGGGACAACCTACAAAACCCGCAAAAGCCCGCAGAGGTCTGCAACCCCATCTCCATCGCGTGCCACTCGCGAACTCCTGTCTCCATAGCCGCTAGGTCTCTGCCACCAACGGTCATGCCCAAGCAGGGGCGGATACGGGCCTTGGGCCACTAGGGCCACGGCCCTAGGTGTGGCCCAGAAAATTTCTTAGAGTACCAGTAGTTTTTCGCCCTGGCCCTAGGCGTTGGGCCGAATTTGTTGGACTTTTGGCCCAGCAGAGAGGGGAAGGAGCCAAGAGGCAGCGCCAGTGGCCAGCCTCCCGAGCGCTGCGCCGCGCCGCGCCGTGCCCTCGCGACTCCCTCTTCTCGCTGCCGCGGTCGTGGCCAACCCTAGGCACTCCGCGGTCCGTGCCTCCGCCGGCTGCCGCTCCGCTCCTCCGCCGCCTACCGTCCAGCGCCCAGCGGCCACCCGTGCCCTGCGTCGAGGCACCCTTTGCTGTGCCCGTCGGCTGGCGACCCGCGGCGCCCCGCACCCTGCATGCAGCGGCGGGCGGCAGCGCTCCGCCGCTCCTTCTGCCGCCCAGCAGCCCTAGCTCTGCAGCTCCAGTCCTCCAGAGCTCCTGGTAAGTGGCAATACTAATTCCCCATTCCCCATTTGTCCATTCTGATTTCTAACTTCTAAGGGTCCGATTTCTAAATTAAAGATGAACTCTTTCAATTTTTGTAGTACTTAAGTAAGTTGCACAATAAAGAGGAGCAGGACAACAAAATCCATTTTTACTCCGGCTCCTATGCCAATTATACAACCAGTGCATTGCTAATGTTCTTAAACACCACATCCATGTGTAGGTTCAGGTCCATATGAAACTCTTGATGAAGGTACGAGAGGCGAGGGTGAACTAGACCATAATTAGTTAGGTATTTTTTTCAACCACCATGTTCCATAAGTTATATCATGGATTTAAATATGAAATTGTGATATCATTTAAACTTGTGCATCTAGCATCTATGAGCTTTGTTTTGTTATTTATCGATATTAGTCCAGGTGCGGGTGATATTTTAACCCGGTGCGATGGTACATATATATACATATATAAGTGATGGAGCTCGTCATTTGACAGCGGCCCTAGGCGTCAAAATTGACGAGCTCCGCCACTGTGCCCAAGCTGAAGTGTCTGCCGTGGCGCGCGCTGGCCACGGCGCCGAAGGCCAAACCCACCAATGCCCCGCCCATCGCACCGGGCAAGAAGTCATCGTCTACTCTGGCCACCGAGAGCCTCATTGCCAACAAGAAGAGGAAGAAGGGTGCATCCGCCCCTGCTCTAGGCGCCGAGGCCCTGTCGCCAAGAAGGTTAAGTTCACCGATGCGCGCACGTCCACAGCCAAGCCCTTTGGATCTAGTGTCATCACGACCACTGGTTCTCACAATACGCTTGCTCACCAGGTCTGGAGTAACGGGCACCCTTTATGCTAGCGAGACCTACGAGTTGCGGGCTGACTTCTCTAAGCGTTATCCAATGGAGGCACCTCAGGTCAAGTTTTCTCGACAAAGATCACACATTTACTGAATTGTTCTTGTACTAGATTTGTTGCTGTTGCATTGCACTGTGCAAATGCAATAAGGCAATTGGTTCGAATAACATAGGCAGCACTAGCCAGGTCAAATTCACTAGATGTATCCGTTCTGTGCTCCAATTTTAACTCTCTTGTATGTTCTAGTTTAAGTTAGCTATGTTCTGTGCATCTGTTCTATGCACTAGACAGTTGTGGCCAGGTATATTGCGTCCTTCCTCGTACTGTGTCAAACAATTACACACGATAGATGCACATACAATACATTTATTGGTAGCCGGCTTCGTGTGTAAGTGTAAGTTATAGTTGTCCAAAATGTTGGCTAAAATAAGAATTTTGTGCAAATGTGATTGGATACATTTTCTTTTGTCTTGTTTCATATCAAATTAAAAGATAACATTGTTATCTTGTCTTGTCTCAAAATCAGAATACATGTTAGATGTTACTACTTTAGTCAGTTGACTATCAGATTCAAAGTCTCTCTCTCTTTATATTTGTGTGTGTATGTCAAGAGAAGGAGACGAAACATTTACAAAAGGCTAAGTACCTTGAATACATTATAGCTAGACTTCACTGTCCTGTTCAAACATAGTTGTGTATTGTCACACACATTTCCTATACCTCGATAAATGCAGGATCTTCTTATTTAGACATCATATCAATTGACTGTTTGGGCAGCAACTGTGATGATTTATATCTCTAATAAATGTCTAGTAAGGTCCGTTGTTTCTTTCTTTCTATCAGCTATTGCTTCATTAATAAATATGTTTTTGCCATAATTGTGGTTCATTAGAGCTACAACTGTGATGATTTATT
This sequence comes from Saccharum hybrid cultivar R570, assembly GCA_038087645.1. NCBI lineage: Eukaryota > Viridiplantae > Streptophyta > Magnoliopsida > Poales > Poaceae > Saccharum > Saccharum hybrid cultivar. The sequence continues at coordinate 4,447,162 of JAQSUU010000100.1, forward strand.
TTGAATGTTGTCGCATTTGAGGTTGTAATTATTTGAATCATTCATTCAAATAATGCCAAATTTCAGCCAAAGTATCTTCATTTGACACCATACAAAATAGATATTATTTGTCTAATGCGACAAGCACTAGTACACGGTTATTATGCTCCTGTAACTTTATATTATTTATTTGAGAATCTTAACGTTCTTAAATGAAAATACTCAAAATTATAAAGTTGTAGATCTCATCGAGAGCTATAATTTTCATATAAATTTTATCTTCAGCTGATGTCGTATCAAATAGTTATGATTTTTCAAAGGTTCGGTCTTGTCACGCAACTCCCGGTGGCGCGACAGAATAGTACTATCATACTTGCGGGAGTGGCGTGACAACATTTTTCACATCGAAAACGTCATCTAACGTGACTGATGTTGCCGCGCCAATGCATTTAGCGCGACAATGTTATTTTGGTCGCGCTAGTGGCACTAGCGCGACCAAAGGGTCTGATTTGTAAATTTTTTTAGGATCAATTATTATTGAAATATTAAATAAAAAAGGATTAAAAATAAAAAATCTCTCTTTGAAAGTGAAGTTTCCAAGCCACCTGTCCTCCAAAACTTGGTCTGACTACCATTGTGAACGTAAAAAAACCAGAGAGATCAAGGAAGCGGTCTTTTACCATCATAAGGCCTGACCAAAAGTGTGAATCTCCCGATTTCCAATAAACTTCACCAATGATTTTTATTTTTCAAATAATTCTTTCTAAGAAGATCCTGTCAGACGCCATCTTCATTAACTAGTTTATACAACCATTTGCTAAGTAAACAAACATTTTCAATTTCAAGATTCGTAATATCACGACCTCCTTGATCCTTAATATGTATTTTTTCTTATGGTTGTCACCTTGCCAGAAAATAGCTGACCTATTGAAATCTAATTTCTTAAGAACACCTTTGGATACTTCAAAAAAAGACATCATAAACAAGACCACGCTATTTAACACCAAGTTTATCAAAACTAATCAACCATCACAAGATAAAATTTTGCCCTTCCAACTACTCAATTATTTTTTAAAGTGATCTTCAACCATCTTTCAATCTTTATTATTGAGTTTTTTGTTCCCACTCCGCATCCAACAATTTGTGAATACTGTTCCATGTGCTCCTTTGCCTCCCTGTAGCAAAAAAGTTCACTCTTATAGAAGTTAATTTTCAAACCAGACAGTTGCTCAAAGATACATAAAATAATTTTCATATTCTTTGCTTATTCAAAATCATGCTCCTTGAAAGTATAGTATTATCGGTGTATTGCAAAATCGAGAGGCCACCATCCACTAAATGGGGAATAAGGCCTTGAATTTGACCATCCTCTTTGGCTCTAGTGATGAATATGGCTAACATACCTGCAACTAGATTAAAGAGAATAGGTGAAGTGGATCATCTTGCCATAGGCCTTTTTTGGTTTGGAAATAACGCCTGACATTATTGTTTACTTTCACAGCAACACTGTCACCAGAGATGAATTGTTGGACCCATTGGCACCACAAAGGCACGAATCCTTAGTATTTGCTGGAGGAAAGTCCATTTCACTTTGTCATATACTTTCTCAAAATCAACTTTAAAAATTACCCCATCTAGTTTTCTCCTTGCAATTCATGGATTTTTCATGTAAAATCATCACCCCCTCTAAAATATATCGACCCGGAAGAAAAGCTGTTTGTGAGGGTTGTATTAATTTATGAGCCATATTATTTATTCTATTTGTTGCTACCCTTGTGAAAATCTCGAAGCTCACATTTAAAAGGCAAATAGGTCTATACCTTTGAATCCTAATTGCCTCTTGGCATTTTGGTAGAAGTGTTATGATTCTAAAGTTGAGAGAAAAAAATGGTATGATTGTCAAAGTCAACTTGCTACAAGTGTAGATTATTTGTTATTTTAATTTGTTTGTGCATACATTTTAACATTAATGACACATCTGATTCATATGCATTTCTGCTACAGAGTGTCCAACCATAGTCATACATGGTATTGTTGCATGCTACAGGTGCAAGCTGGTGTGGATACCCGAGGGGACTTCGTCCGGACCTTGGCCACCGAGGTCTGGGATGCGACCATCGCCAGCATCGAAGACGTGGTCGCGTTTGTGACCTGGCTGGACGAAGACCTCTCCTTCCTGGTGGGTACCAATTCGGTGTATTACACCATTGGCCAGATTTATGTTGGAACATGCGTCACACTGATAGAATCATCTTCAGGTTGATGAGCAAGCGGTCCTCAAGCAATTCGACTGGCCGAAGAGAAGAGCGAATGCACTATGAGACGCGGTTGCCAAGTACCATGGGCTCCCGCAGCTGGAAAAGCAGATTGTGTCATTCATCGATGACCCTGCGCTTCACCGGGCGGCGCTTGCCAAGATGTTCTCCCTCTTTGAAAAGTGCATTTCTTCCTCGTGTCCGTGGCTGCTTCGCGAGCTAGATTCTACCATTCATGGTTCATATTGCATCGCGAGTACTTGAGCGGATGTTATACCACTGCTTTCTACACTGATCCAGCTAGGTTCCACTGAATCTTTTGTAGATCAAAGAAGAGCGAGTTCATACAAGAGCGTGAGGCTGCTGATGCCAAGAGCAGTCTCATGTTGTGGTACAAGGAGCAAGACATACCAGTAGGATGGATGTCGGACATGGGTATGATTGTCAAGGTGCGTCGCTAGATTTAAACATGCTCTGTCTGACTGAACAACTCCATTTAGCACTCCATGGTCATCAGTTATTGACTGTAAGAACTACCCAGCCTGCATTTTAATCTGAATTATCATTTTGTGCGGTGCGATGACATGCAATCAAGTTGGTATGCGTCAACCTGGCGAAACAATACATCAAGAGAGTTGTGTCCGAGATCGATGGTCTGAGTGGCAACAGCGCGGAGCAGAACAGGGAGATGACACTTTTCAAATGTCTGAAAGGGCAGAATAGGGAAGTGTTGCTCCATCAGGGTGTAAAGGTTCGCCTTCCGTGTTCATCATTGTTTTGTCCCGTTGTTAGTTTGCAGGCGCATTCTCTTCTGAGAGCTTAGATGCTTTTGCCGAGCTAAGAAGGCGACACACTGATGGAAGAAACTAACCTGTAGAGAGTCCGTTTCTGGGCAATGCTAGCACTGGATGCCTATGTCCGGACCGGATGTCTACACGCACACTATTTCCACGCCCTTACTCCGCGTACTGCCTGACCCCACGTAGCGTTTCGCTCCGCATGACATCTTGTGCCCCCTCCAACAACTACAACGGGCAGGTCACATTGCAACATGTCAGGGTTATGACCCTGAGATATTTCAAGGCACTGATTAGATAGCAGACCACGTGGTCTACAACGTAGCTAGAAAAGGCCCAAACGACCAAGGACCAGCCAAAGTCGAGTATGACAGGCCAGGTGCTGAGGTCGGGGTCGACCATGATCCCTCCCTCCAATTATGGTCGCACGATGTTCACGAGACGCTCGACCTCTCCCCCGTCACAGGGAAAGGTCAAGCTTAGCCAAGCATGCTTGCTCTAACAAGAGTAAAGCACGCTGCACTGACCCCACAATGATCGAGGGGATAATAGCCACCTCGGTCCGGTTAGACTACAACCCTTAGCCATGCCACACCGACAAGACAACACCGCACAATGATAGTAACGGGTACGACACCCACCGTCCAAATATGGACCAACAAGATGTATGTATGATCACACCCACTACGGGATGGGATCCATGACTAGGATCTGAACATGGCGGCCAACCAGACTGGCTAAAAGCCCTGACCCTGACAATCAAGGTCGTGGCCCTCAGCCCCACAAAGCAGTTAGGCGATCGATGACCCAGGACGGCTACCTACTCTGGGTACGACGCCCCAGGAAACCAGGAAGACGATGAGAAAGGCCATGGCGCACACCATGTTGCACATGGCTCGCATTCTCAAGATCCTCTACCATTCCATTCATTTGCCATAGTAGTAGGGCTCCTGAAGCTTCCCTTCTAGCAGCCCCTCGCATAGCATAGGTTCCACCACTCCTTTCACCATTCTTGCACCCCCACTGTAAGAATTTTAGAGCATTCAGTTGATAAATATGCACTCGATCATCTCTATAGGGCTCTAGCCTGAACTAGTATAAATCCTTGTGTCTTTTAGATGCTACCATCGTCTTTCTAGAGCAGCGTGACAATCGTATAAATTTACTAGTTCGGTTTACAAAACACCAATAGTTAGTGTGCCAGGTAGAGGATAGTCATGCACTCTCGATTATTGAGAAGGAAGCGATGGCTCCTCGCAACGCCGGTGAACTCATTGGTGGAATGGGCCACGGCGGCCACATCCGCCGGTGTCAAAGGGCCAACGCCCGTGCCCGCCTTCAGCCACAATCTAGGCCTCCACCTTAGAAATCTGGGTCTTGTGGCCTACAGCGGACACACTCTCAGAACTGCCCACGGGGGCTGCATCCCAGAGTTCACCAACATAGGGGCCCATTGCCCTCTCATATCACTGGACGTGGCTAGGATTTCCACCCAGGAAGCCAAATGGCCATGGCTCATGGCAACCTCACCCGAGGAATACCCCGCGGTGGCCACATCCTCTTAGGAAACCACGAGATCGCCCAAACCAATAGGGTAATGCCCATCATTAGCTCTTACCCAGTCTAGACTCGTTGCGTGGCAAAATTGGACCCTACAGTGGAATCACACCTCGACAGCGTCTCCGCCAGCGGAACATAATGACCTAGGGCACGCACAAGCAACAGGGCTACCCGTAACCACGTGGCGTCATCGCCAGCAATCCAGCGGCTAGCTAGCATCGTGCCACATGGAGTCAAGTCTGAAACCAGGACCCAATCATACATAACGGGCAAGCTACGCGTCACACCTCACCAAATTGTCAGCCATCGCCCGGAGGCGCGTGCATCTGAGAAAGCAGTTCTACTTGCACCGCGTGCCATGATGAGTGGATCGAACCACGTCGTGCTCAAGGCCGGCTTCCACAGCGATAGGTCACGATAGCTCCTCGTTAGAAGTAGGAACTACACCAAGAAGCAGAGACACGGCGAAAGCGATGTCATCGTGCCTAGAGGACTCAAGTGCACAAGCTCTCCCGACCATAAGCCACCACAAGCCGGGAGTAAAGAAGCCATCCTCGAGGGCTCACAAGCGCCCTCAAGGACATCAAGCTAGCAAGGACTAGCCCAAGGCTACCCAAGAGGCCAATCCACACCAACCATGATCGCTCAAAGAGATGGAGAAGAATCCCCACTAGTTCACGACCCAGGAGCTATGACAGCTCCACCGCGAGCAAGAGCTCGGGGGCTCGGCCCGCCCTGAGCTAAGGCAACTAGTACATCAATGGCCTCTGATGCATCGGTCAGTAACATTATCTATGACTATAGCCACTCTACCTAAGCACATTCACGTACACATATAAGCCCTTCAATAGCCACATAAACCTCAAGTCAACCCCTAGAGCAAACAAGATAGCATGATATACATGTAGTGTGTCTTAGTAGCGCTCAACCCCTAAGTAACTTGATTCAATTTGCCCTCGTGGTCAGACACGATCCACTCGCAGGGGCTACATCGTAGACATAAACACACGCGACCCATGGCACAACACCATCTGTCGTCATCCCAGCGACCGACTCATTTCGAGCCCTTTTCGACAGTGTCCCACACCGTGATGAACCGGTGACCCGAACCTTGATTTCTCGCTCGCACGAGCCTGAAGGGAAATGGGGAACTTGCATTGCTCAAGGCAAGGGGAACGAAAGGAAAGAAATCTCGAACCATCTACTCATTTCCTTCTCGCATCGAGCTAGATCTGCAACCTACCCTTGACATCATGTTGTTCCAACAGGTTACATACCTTTTTAGGCCCCACGGGCCGACCCCCAGGCTAATAATGTGCACCTATGAGCACGTGATCAAAGTTACAGAGCACATTCTAATTCGAACAAGAAGAAAAATGAAGAGGCAATCAGATGAAAAGGGAATACGCTAATCATGTATCATTCACACAAAGAACCTGAGCATGTCCACTGTAGAAAGAACGCCCGTGTAACTCAGAACCCTCCCATGGAGATTGTCACCCATGTGTAGCCTGAGAATGATGGCGAATAAGGACGGCGGGCTTATGGCACACAAGAGCTTTTGCTCCACGAGCGCCAGCATCACCCGAAGCTTTGTCATACGCTGCGAGATCACATGCAATAGTGAACCACACGAAACTGAATCCACACAACCCATCCTGTGCAAGGCTATGCACCCACGTGAAAGCTAGAAGAGGGAGACGCCCGCACGATTCGAAGAAAAATGAAGAAAGGGGTGATGCTGCTAGAACTATCCTACGAACATTCAAGTCATGAAAAACGGAGCCGCGCTGTGCCAAATTCCATGGGTCGATCCCTGGGCAGCTCCACGCGGCTACGACATTCGAATGACTAGACCGACAACGGTCATAGCAGAATGACAGGGCACAAAGAAAGTAGAAGCATGGAACACGAACCAAAAGAGGACCAATTTATTTAAAATCTCCTAAAGACGCCTGGTACACCATAAGATCCTCAGCCACTGCCACGAAGGATCCCCTCCACATCCACGACAGCCACGACGATGACCGCGGCGGTGGCGGTGAAGCCACCGACTAGTTCCACCTGCTCCACCTGCCTAGCACGATCTAGGAACCCGGGCTCCACCCCACGAAAGTCCTAGCCTGTGCGAAGTTGTGCAGAGGCGAGGGCCACGCCAGCCCCCTAGCAAATTCCGGCCACCACCGCGCGCTCACGATCCTCTAAAAGAAGGGCCTCCAGGGGGCGGGCCTCCTCCACCTAATGGTGGAAAGCCGCCAGCTACTCCTCTAGTGTTGGCAACAAAATAAGGAAAAGGTTAATGACCGCGCAAACCAACGAGGAACCACTAAGCGGAAGAGCCACACTCACCTATGGTCCGGGCCTAGGCATCGATGACCATCGCCTGTGAGGTAGTGGTCTCCCTCCCTAAGGCCTCGAGGGCCACCTCAACGGCGCCAAGGCAACCCTCTAGTTGGCTGACCTCATGAGCAGAGTCAAGGTAGCGCTCGTGGACCTCCTCAACCGCATGATGGAGCTTAAGGAACTCACGCCGGTAGAACAAGGAGGATGATGATGACGAAGACAGCGAGTTCAACCCCACCTCCGATGGGGTTGCAGCATTCGCTCCTCTCGACGCGGCAGGGGATGCAGCCTTGAAAGCAACACGATCAGCCCCGGTAAAGTCCTAACCTTAAAACATTATTTGAAGAACTCACCCCTGCTCCCACAGAAAGGCTCAAAGACATGGTGACGGTCTGCTGGCCTTCGCCGACTCTCCCCGAAAACGCTTACCATGACCCATACCGATGACCCTAGAAGCTAGAATCACGGGCACACGAAGGAAGGATGAGCAAATGACAGAGCAGGTGACCTAAGGCAAACATCTCTCCAGCCATACCACCTAGCAAATTTATAGCCACTATGGGATCGTGAAGCACCCACAAGACCGATGACATTTACTAACCGCTTAGAGAATTTAGTAGCAGGTGAAGCGACGGGAAGGGACGCGGAACATTGAAAGCCCACACAACGATAAGAATCAAGTAGCCTTAAAAGCCCTTTTCACATACCATCTCAATTCACGCGCTTGCATTCCAAAGCACACAACTTCCCGCAAATGGGCGTTGTTATGCCATGACATAATAGGGGAGGTCGATTGCCTCCTGAGCCTGTACGGAAAAAGACCCATCGCAACCACGATCCCATGTCATGCTTAGGAAAATCCCTCTCCGACCGTCCCTTAGAAGGGCTCGAGGCCATAAAAGGGATAGGGGCAGGGAGGATATGGGCCCCCATGCCTCTAATAAGTGGTGTAGAGCCACATGACCATCTCTCCCTGTGTTTGATTCGTCCGCTTAGAAGTCTCTTGGGTTGACCCCCTCTAGGGGAGGCATCCTACCCTCTAGCCGCTTCGGAGGCGGTTGGGGACCAATGGGATTGCTGACCAACGATTTATGGGACGTCTCACGTGAGGCATAGCTGAACTCCACATCAATTGGGGAGGATATCAGATCCCGCTCGAATTACCCATAGACCCTAACGAGCTACACCGCTCCGATCGCGTGGTTACAGTGGACATGCCTCTCCCTGCGTGGGGCAAAACCAAACCTACCCGCAAAAAGGTAACACGACCTCTCAAGGTCAGCAAATACGCTAGGGAAAAATGAAGTCAGGTCCTGACGGCCCCAAAAGAGGTTAGGTTTAGGTCTCGACCAACTCCTCCCTAGGTCCAAGGTCCAAGACCTAAGGCAAGCTTTGGAAGCTCATAAACCGTCAGGGGTGTGTGACCTCTCTGAGAGAAATTGATGAAGCAAATGGCTGGGGCAACGTGCAATGCGAAGCCTAAGGCAAGATTATGACTCGATCACGTGGAAGAGATAAAAGGTCCAAGACCCACAAGCCAACTCACGGTCACAAAAACCTCATGACTGCACAAAAAGTGGTCGGGGAAACAAACCCCCGCGTCACTAAGGCATGAAGCACCGCTAGGTGACCCCTAAGCAAAGGCATGACCTTGACCCAATGGTTTAGGGGCTTGTCTTGGGTTCCAAAAACACACAAAAAGAACATTATTTTCACCCAACTCCAGGCAGTACAAGAGCGGAGGAGCCACTTGAAACATACTAAACCACGACACCACTGCTTAGGTAGCCCGTTGGGAACCCTAGAGGCGCCTGCTACAACTACAGGAGGAGAGAGGCAAGAAATCACCTCCCGCTCCTCCCTGTAGCACCCTAGCCTCGTGAGCAGGGACGCGAAGGGAAGCGAGAATGGGGCAAGGTTGAACCCACAAGCCACAATCATCATGCCTCAAAAGGCATAAAGGGAAAACCAAGGGATGACAACGCCTCCCCTGAACCTGAGGTGGCTTTCCGAAGCCGTCTGCAGGTATAGGGAGAAACTAGAAGTTGTCCTTGGTGCTCGTGCTTCAGCGACCCAAAACCTACGGGTTCAGGGAAGCGCTAGAATCACGAGATCCTGTGGTCGGCCTAAGCGCCGCCCCAATGCTTCCCTGCTCGCAAAATCCCTTCTAGCACCAGATGTTGGAGGGAGCAACACAAACCTTGGGTCACCATAAATGACTCTCAGTGAGTCACATACTCATAACTGCACGGTTCCCTTCGACAGCGACCCTCTTTCTCTTTCTTTCAAACTCAAGCCTCTCAAAGGGGCTAGGAAAGTAGCTCAATAACCTAATGTGGATATAAATGGTCTAAACAAAGGGAAGGCCTCCATTTATAGACCTAGGGGCGAGCTGAGCATCCCATTCCCCCCTCGTCGCATGGTGAACCATGAGAGGTCACGTCCAACGTCAGGCGCTCGCGCAAGGCCATGAATATCGAGATCTTCCCAAAGGTGGGAACGATACAACGTCGACGAGAACGCTTGACCCTGCGTGGATGACAAACATCAATACACAGTCCACTGGCGTAACGAGGCTCTACAGTCATGTATCGCGTCATTAGGACATCCTAACAAAATGCAATGGCCACCTACCGTGTCAAATGGGTTAACCCACAAGGGGTCGAACAACGGAGCTTGAGTAAAGCCTTGATCATGAGCCCAATGGACACACATATCAGAGCTTTCATGATCACTTTGTGATTGCAAAAATGCTTGGGGGCTACTGTCGTGGTTATGACCCTGGGGTATCTCTAGGCACCGATTAGATAGCAGGCCACACGGTCTGCAACATAGCTAGCAAAGGCCAAAATGACCGAGGCCCAGCCAAAGCCGAGTATGACAGGCCTGGTGCTAAGGTCAGGGTTGACCATGATCCCTGCCTCCAGATATGGCCGCATGATGTTTGCGAGATGCTCGACCTTTGCCCCATCACAGGGAAGGTCAAGCTCAGCGAAGCATGCCTACTCTGACAAGAGTAAGCATGCCACACTGACCCACAAGGACCAAGAGGACAACAATCATCTTGGTCCGGTCAAACATCAACCCTAAGCCACGCCACACTGACAAAGACAACACCGCACAGTGGTAGTAATGGGTACGACACCCACTGTCCAAATACAGACCAACAAGACATAAGTATGACCCCACCCACTATGGGATGGGATCCATGACGAGGATCTCAACACGGTGGCCATCCAGACTGGCTGAAAGCCCTAACCTCGATGATCGGGGCCGTGGCCCTTAGCCCCACAAAGCAACCAGGTGATCAACGACCTAGGATGGCTACCTACTTTGGGTATGACGCCCTTGGAAACTAGGAAGACGATGACGATGGCCACGATGAACAACATGTTGCACAAGATGGCTAGTGGACCACCATCGTGTCTATAGTGCCACCACGGCCAACACAGTAGCACTATGTCACACCCTGTCGCAACGTGGCCACAAGACCATGCCACATTCGAACGTGCACTAGAAGATGGCGTAGCTTGCAAGCCAAGTTAGCTAGACCCTCCCTCAGGCTCATGACCCTTCGGTCTGGAGAACCTCCTCTCTGTACAAGTTTTGGTCCCGAACTCTATATAAGGGCAGCCAAGGCTCCCATTCTCAAGATCCTCTACCATTCCATTCATTCGCCATAGTAGTAGGGCTCCTAAAGCTTTTCTTCAGACAGCCCATTGCTTAGTATAGGTTCCACCACTCCTTTCACCATTCTTACACCCCCATGGTAAGAACTTTAAAGCATTTAAGCGAGAAACACACACTCAATCATCTCTGAGACTAAATGTAGGGTTCCGACCTGAACTAGTATAAATCCTCATGGCTTTTGGATGCTACCATCGTCTTCCTAGAGCAGCGTGACAATCGTATAAATTTACTAGTCCGGTTTATAAAACATTGGCATAACATGTGCACCAACAAATCTATTTTTGAAATATTTAGATGCAATACTTGCAACATACGTCCGAAGACAGATAAAACACTTAAAACATGCGTATGAAACACTCGCAAAAACACCTTAAAACACTTGAAAACCATTGCAAACATACATAACACCAAAATAAAACACTTGCAACATGTGTATGAAACAAGCAACATCCAGATAAACACACTTCTAACATACGTCTGAAAAAGCAAATAAAACATTAGGAATAGACGTTTGCAACATCATTGCAACATTTTGATCTACTTTGCAACATCCATACAACACATTTGCTACGTACCTCTGGAACAGCTAAAACACTTGAAACATACGCTTGCAACATACACTTTCAACGCAACATCTACTTGCTATCTTGGGCGAATGAAGACTCGTCGATGCAGAGCTCGATGCCGCGGAGCAGCAGTGTGGCAAGCAGCTTTGATGGAGAAGGCCGCTACGGTAGAGAAGACAGCCGGTGTGGTGCAGAATGCCGGGGTGAGCAGATGGCCCGAGAGAGGAAGGGTGGTAGCAGTGACGCTGGAGCGTGGCGGAGAGAGAGGATGACAGTCGGTCGGGCATGGTGGAGAGCACCGCGACGATGTGGTCACACTGGAGCATGCTGCGGCGGTACAGACGCGAATGTGTGGTGAATGGAGAGGACCGGATGACGGGCTCACGAGCGGATATGGTTGGATACAAGTGGACAAGCACATGCACAAGTAAAGAGTGTTGAGCTGGTGCCTTGGCCCACCAATGAGAACGTATGAACGGATAGACATGTTTAGCACAACATTACTGTTTTTTTTTGTTTTTTGAGCTCAATCAAATTACCAGAGTGTGATTTGGACTTTAGTGATAGAAAACAAAACTGTAAATGTCCCACCCAGGACATGGGACTCTAAAATCGTGTGTAGTACTCCTACAGTACAAAAGAAGAAAACGGTAGTAGCTCGCTCTGCTGACTGCTTTTACGTGTACTATTCGTTTACCTCTTTCCATTTCGTGATTGCAAGTGCTCTCTGTTGGTTGCCAGTTCCTCTCCTTCCGTCGCAAGAACGAGGTCGTTCTGTCACAGCTGTACTGTGCCGTTCGGCGCCACATGTCGCCGCGCCTGCCACGCGCCCACGCAGCGCAGCGGGCGCCGCCACACGTCGCTCCAACTCAGAGACCTGGCACTTAACCCCCTTGCATCCCTGCCCGCCATCGGCCCATCGCCCAGCGGCCAACGAATTCTCTCCCCTTCCACCCGCCCTCTCGCCTCGCCATGGCAGACCGGCCGCCGCCCGGGCCACGCGCAGCCCTGCCCAGCCCCGCCGCCCGGCGCGGCCACGCGTCGTCGTCGACGGAGCGCGAGCAGCACTCGCTGCTCGGACGCGCCGTCCAGACGTTCCACCACGTCCACGGCTCCACCAAGCTCCTGGGCTTCCTCGCGCTGGCCGTCACCCTGACCGCGCTCCTCGTCCTGGCCGGCGTCACGCTCACGGCCGCGCTCGCCGCGCTGGTCCTCCTCAGCCCGCTCGTGCTCCTCACCGTCCCGCTCTGGGCGCCCGTGGCGGTCGTGGCGCTGCTGACGGGGGCCGCCTCGCTGCTCGCCTGCTGCGCCGGCGTGGCCGCGGTCGCCGCGGGCACGTGGGCGCACCGCTACTTCACGGGGCGCCACCCCGTGGGCGCGCACCGGGTGGAGTCCGCCGCTGACCACGACCACTACGCCCGCGGCGGCACGGTCGCGGACGTGGCCAGCCGAGTCAGGGGGTACTACGACGCCTACGCGCGAGAGTACGGCGGGTACCCGCCGCGCCCGCACGCTCGGGTCAAGGACGCCGCGCCCGGGGCGTAGCTTGTGTGCCGGCGCCCGGCGCGGCATGGTTGAGGAATCATGGGGCCTCGGGACTTGAGGTCGGATCACACGTGTTGAGCTGTTTTTTTTTCTAGTGCTGTTCATATGTTTTGTCGTTGTAGCAGTCGTGTTTCGCTAGAAGCGGTATGGATTTAAAGGGTCTTGGAACTATTTCTTGTTTTGATTTTTGAACGAACTTGCATTTACAGTTTCTATCTCCAGATATAAAAAAATATTGATACTATGGTAAAAGAACAGATAGCCCAGGAGGTAAAAGAAAAGAAAAGAAAAGAAAAGAAAGAAAACAAACACCAATGTACAGCTAGAACTCTGCGGACTAGTGGACGTCGACAGCTATAAGGGAGCAGACGATAACGATGCGGGAGAGTAGACACGCACGGTAAAACTGCACCACAAAACAAATCAACATCACTCAACAATGATATCGCCACGCACGGTAAAACTTCACAAACTCAACAAATAAACATCACTCGACAACGATACGCACAGTAAATTAAAACTTCACAAACTCAACATCACTCGACAACGATATCGACACACACGGTAAAACTTCACAAACTCAACAAATCAACATCACTCGACAACGGTACGCACAGTAAAACTTCACAAACATCACTCGACGATATGGTCAAAGATACGCACCGTAAAACTTCACAAACTCAACATCAATTTCACAAAACTCATCATCACTCAACTATATGGAGGAGTTGAAGACATTCGCTTTTGGCACGGCTCTGCCATCAACTTCTAAAGCTATTTGGAGCCGTATCGTGCAAAACGGGGTAAAATAAAATAGCATCAACCACCAAGCCCTTTAAAACATGCTCTCACAGGGGATGAATGAGAGATGTAGCTGAAAATAATAGCTCCACCCGGCTCCAACTCGCAATGGTGGGCCCCTAGGTGAGATTTTATGAGAGCATATTTTAAGGAGCTTCACATGGTGGAGTGTTTTGCCAAACAGTTCACTAACATAGCTCCAGTTCCATTAATAGAGTTGCTCATGGAGCTGAAGAAAAAAAGTTACTAATGAACTGGAGTTACATGACAAACAAGGCCTACAACTTAAACTAAAGATCACAAATTGGTGGCTAGACAGGACCAACTTAAACTGAACATCACAACTCGATGGCTAAATTAAGGTTATGTTTAGATCTAATAAGATGGTCCTATTTAGATGTAATAAGATTATGTTTAGATCCACGTCCACTTATCTTTAATGAGTTGACACTACAGCAGAGAAGGACATCACTGGTGGTTCAAAACCTCCCTTCACTGGCGGATTTTGAACCGCCATAACCAACTCGGCAGTGATGAGCTGATCACATCACTGCTGGTTATGCCAAACCGGCAGTGATAGCTCATGTATCACTGTCGGTTCGTGTTACAAACCGGCAGTGATACTTGAGCCATCACTGCTGGTTGTTTTAACCAACCGGTTGTGTAGATTATATTATCACTGCCGGTTTTCATTGAACCGGTAGTGATATACTTTTCACAATTTGCATTTTAATAATTGTTTTATTTTCATTTCGAGGGGAGGTGGTGGGGTGGGAGGTCGGGGAGGTGGAGGTGGTTGCTATCGATCAATTTGTTATCGATGTGAAGGTGGTTGTTGATCAGCGACAATACAAACCCATCAACATTTATATTACAAAAGTTTCAAAAAAAACTTTAAGTATCGAATTAAGAGTCGCATTACAATAGCCTATCAATGTGGTCTCTTCCATACTGCGCCTTATACTTCTTAGTCCTCGCAATGGAGAATGATCCTTTCTTGGTCAATATCTCGTCCATCACAAACCTTGCTATCTCCTCTTGAATTCCTCTCATCTCAAAATCTAGCAACAGGTTGTGATTGTTTGCTTTGCGCTGTAATTGAAGCAAGATGATATTGAGATGCACAAACGTAAGACAAAACAATAGAAATAGGATGCCTATGTACCATGTCATCTCCCTTATTTATTTTTGCGCCAAAGTATTTTAGCATTGCCCACATCACATAGAACCCGCATTCGTTGTTCCCCATCGGTTGATCTAGGGTCTTGAGATCCTCCATATACTTTACACTGAATGGGGCACTCCATTGCTTTTGCATCTTGCTATCGAGATTTTTCCAATTAGGTAATGCCTTCATTCATGTTACATTGTAAATGAAGTGTGAAGACCGAGGACATTACAATATCCTATGTGATTAGAAAGTGTTGTGATATTGGGTTCACTTACTTATTCAGCACTTTGACTAGGAGGTCGATAAGAGAAAGTGGCTTTTTCTTTGAGTCCCACACCTCGATATGTGAATCTTCAAGATAGATATCTACGAGGATGAAATGGTTGCTGCAATCACAAAGTCCATGTTATTGAATGACATATCAAGAAAAGAAACACTAAGCCTGCTGGCAATCTATTCAATTAAAAAAATAGAAACCTTATTTGCCTCTCAGAGCCGAGGGATACTACTGTCCTTCCATGTAGGCATATGGTAAGCCTGCTGGCAATCTATTCAAGGACTGCATTTTTTTGTTAGAAACTAGCAGTCTATTATTGAAGTAACATGGTATAAGTTTTCATTATTTGACGGTATTCCAGATTAAACACAGAGTTATCTTTTGATAATATGTGCCCCAAGTTATTGAACGCTTCCTATCCGACCCCTCAGAAGTAGAGACCCTCCAAATCCCTCCTCACTTATCTATTCCCACATGTGGCTACCTACTTTTCTATCAACTATTTTACCACCCACCATACCTCTCCATCTGCCGACACGCTGCCACCTCGTCTTGCTTTTCATGCCACCAGATACTGATTTTCAGATGGCTTTTAACAATCACCCAGAATATAATACATATATATTCTAATGCTATAGTAGTATAGTTGATTGGCAATTTTAGTGACAAACATGTTGTGCAAACAAAATTATAGGATTCACTACAAGTAGCAAACTAAATCACCAAAAGTCATAACATAACGTGTCCCTGTACTGCTTACAATTAGGCATGAGCAACATACTACCTCCGTCCCAAAAAGAATGCAATTCTTGATGCATTCTTTGGTTAAAGTGCCTAAAGTTTGACCAAATATATTGGTAAAAAAATTAATATATATGACACCAAATAAGTATACTACAAAAATATATCTTATGACAAATCTAACAATACTTATTTGATATCATAAATATTGAGTTCTATACAACATGTGATTCAGCACTAAAAGGGAAACTGCATTCTGCAAGAAGGTTGCCATATCCAAATTCGTTATACATGTTAGTAGGCCAGTCAGCACTTCAGCAGGTAAGAAGAATCCAAAGCACACAAGTTTTATTAGCAATCAAAGGCATCACGAACCTAACAAGCAATTCAACCACCCTCCCAAAAAGCAACATTGAGGTGGGCATTCTATCGAACACCTTATGGGCACTCACCGAGTAAGCAGGGGTGGCGCGCTCAATAGCGACGTGGAGGAGCTCCTCGCGGCGTCGGTGTAGCTGTAGGGGACGGCGGCGTTGAGGAGGCGGTATGGGACGGCGTCGTGAAGGGCAGCGTCGGGCTGCGGCGTCGTGCAGTGCGCGTCGGGCGGCGGCGGCGTGCACTGGCGAACAACGTCGAGCGCGTAAAATGTCGTGCACTGGCCTTGGAGCGCGCCAGCGCCTTATATAACCCACGCATCACTGCCGGGTGGTTATTAGAACCGGCAGTGATATTGATTGTTTTTAAACATTTTGGGTCCCCAATTGATCTCAAATGGAAAAGTTGTAAACAACAAAGTTGTGGAACTCATGAATGTCTACAACTTTTATTTTAGTCATTTCTCAATTTGAGAAAGTTTTATTAGGCATGTCTCATAAAGTGCTCTGTCTCACACAAAGTTATGTCACTTTGTTGGAAACATAACATCCGTTATATCAACAAAGTTCCAAAATAATAGTGGTAGAACTCATCAATCTCTACAACTCCATATGATCTCAAATTCGATGCAAATTACTAAAACAACATTTCATTAAGGATTACATAGTTTATGATATTCTAACTATGATGGCCTCATCGTGATCACTCCGGAGGTAAGCAGGTTCGTCACCCTCTTCAAGGATAGGTAGGGTAATGCCTGCCCCAAAAGGAGCCATTTCTTTATAACCTTTGTACTCTTCTTCGTCCGTCACTCCTTCAACACCGACAATCTTCCTTTTGCCTTGCATGACTACTTGTAGTCTTCCCTTTGTATTGTTATCCCTTGCATAGAAGATTTGCAAAACATCCTTTGCAAGGACGAAGGGGTCATCTTTGTATGCGGTCTTGGATAGATCAACGGTAGTGAACCCATCATTATCGGTGTTGATTTCATCTAGCCGGACCCACTGGCAACGGAAAAG
The DNA here is from genome assembly GCA_038087645.1 of Saccharum hybrid cultivar R570. Lineage (NCBI taxonomy): Eukaryota > Viridiplantae > Streptophyta > Magnoliopsida > Poales > Poaceae > Saccharum > Saccharum hybrid cultivar. The sequence goes on from JAQSUU010000100.1 coordinate 4,464,284, forward strand.
AGCGACCTTCGACTGTCGTCCATAGTCTAGCTCCCATATCTCATCTATGAAACCATAGTATGTTGCCTCCACTGTGCCGTATTCATCGTGGGCGTCGAAACGAACATCACTATTTTGGTTGGTGCTCTTTCCATCCTGTTTTTTGTGTAAAATGTAAAACCATTTATATCATAACCTTGGTACATCATCACCGTAGTTGAAGGTCCGGGAGCTAAGAGATCTAGCTGACATCCCGTCACCATTCCTAGCCTGCAGCGTCGAAACCAGTCACCGAATTCCTCCTTATGTTTTTTCTCAAGCCAAGCCTGTGACCTACCGATGTGCTTACTTTGCAGTAACTGCTTGTGCTCATTAATGTATGACATCACACCGTCGGCCTACTGGAGAACAGCGAAGTGTGCCTGTCTGAAGGAAACCACTTCGACTATTTTGACAGCTTTCTCACCTATCGTTCCTTTGCCCCCTAGTCTTCCATCGCGACGAGATACTGGAACTCCGACCCGATTGATGTCCATATAATATGTGCAGAACTCAATGGCCTCCTCCGTTGTCCATCCTTCTACCATGCTCCCTTCTGGTCTGAATCTATTCCTAACATACTACCTGAAAACTTTCATCAACCTCTCGAAAGGAAACATCTGGTGTAGGTACATTGGGCCAAGGGCTTTAATTTGGTCCACAAGATGAACAAGTAGATGCACTGATATGTCGAAGTAAGTCGGTGGGAAATGCATCTCAAGCCTGCATAGAATCTCAGTTATCTCCTGCTTCAGCTGGTCTAGCTTGGCCCCTTCAATGACCTTTTCAGAGATCGCGTTGAAGAACGAACACAACTTTATGATTGGAGCACGGACCTTGTCAGGGAGGATACCTCGCAGGGCAACTGGGAGCAGCTGAGTCATAATGACATGACAGTCATGGGCCTTCATACAACCATAGTTAAACTTAAGTTCTCTCATGTTAACTAGCCTCTTCGGGTTCGCACAGTAGCCAGTTGGCACTTTGAGATCATTGAAGAAAGAAATAAGCATGGCCTTTTCTTCCTTTTTCAGTGTCCATGATGCCACCGGAAGTTTCAAGTGGCCATCCTCAAGAGTTATTGGGTGCAACTCCTTCCTGAGGCCCAGGTGTTGCATGTCCAAGCGTGTCGCGAGAGAATCCTTTGTTGTTCCCCCGGTGTTCATCAACATGTTAAGTGTGTTAACGCACACATTTTTAGTTATGTGCATTGGATCAAGACAGTGACGTACACTCAAAAGTGGCCAATAAGGTAGTTCCCAAAAGATTGATTTTTTTCTTCCAGATACTACCGGCTGGCGCTGGTACTGCACCTTCCCCCTTCCCAAGGACAACATCTGTGAGTTTGCTTACTTGTTTAAGTATCTGTTTCTCGTCTCGATACTTTGGAGGTCCACGTTTCTCAGTAGTCCCATTAAAATCTTTTCTATTCCTACGGTAAGGGTGATCCCTTCGTAGGAACCTACGGTGTCCCATATAGACCATCTTCTTATTTTCTGGTAGATGTATAGCATCAGTCTCGTCCAAGCACTCGACACACCCAGTGTATCCTTTTGTCTTCTCTCCAGACAAGCAACCTCGCCCTGGCAGGTCAGTGATTGTAGCGATAAGTATAACCTTTATCGTGACATGTTCTTTTTTGTACTCATCCCAAACATCCTTCACACCCGTCTCCCATATTTGTAGTAGTTCATCGATCACTGGTTGTAGAAGCACATCGATATCATTACCAGGTTGTTTTGGCCCTTGGATTAGTAGTGGCATCTGGATGTGTGACCGTTTCATACAAAGCCAGGGTGGAAGGTTGTATATACATAGCGTCACTGGCCAAGTGCTATGATTGCTTCTAACGTGGTCAAATGGATTCATCCCATCTGTGCTCAAACCTATCCAAAGATGCCTTACCTCTCCATCGATGTTCTTATAGAACATAGTGTTGATAGTCTGTAAGGTCCAAAAAGGCTAGAGGGGGGGGGGTGAATAGCCTAATTAAAACTTCTACAAGAATTACTTAACCACACGTTAGTATGAAAGGTGGCGAAGCAAATGCACTAGCTCTAACTAATTAAGCAAGCCACCTACACAAGTTTATAACAAAGCTATTCACTAAACACAACAACAACTACAAGCTAGAAATGAGAAGTAATACAAGAGAAGAGCTTTGAGTGATTATACCGCCGTGTAGAGATGAGATGTACCAATCAATCAATCACACAAGAGAAATCCTCGGGAAGAGAATGACACAAGAATTTATCCCGAGGTTCACTTGCTTCCCGGCAAGCTACTCCCCGTTGTGGCGATACACCCACTTGTCGGTTCGCGAGCTAATCAACTATCAAGAGTTGAGCCCTCGGCGGGCGCCGCACAACCGCACACAAGATGGGGATCCTCCAAGCCACAAGCTCCACTAGAGTATCCAATTCACGAACTCCCGCGGGGAAGGATCAAGAACCCCTTACAACACTTGGTGAAGGCTCCAACAATCTCCAATTGCGAGCTCAATCACCTCCGCTGCTCCAAGCCGTCTACCGTGTCGGGAAACACGGAAGAGTAACAAGAAATCCGCAGCAACTCGAAGATCAAGTGCCTCTAGAATGCAACTCTCAAGCAATGCACTTGAATCTCACTCAATCTCACTCAAGATGTGCAACTATGCAAAGAGATGAGTGGAGGGGTTGTTCTCTAGCTCAAAGTATGTCTCTATATCTCAGAATGTGCAAGAGTTGCCCTCAAACCCCGTCCAACGTCTATTTATAACGAAGGGGTACGCAACTAGCCGTTACAGACGACGCAGCAAAAACGCGCTGACCGGACGCTCCGGTCAGGGTGACCGGACGCGTCCGGTCACTACACGACAAACGTGAAAAGTGCGCGTCAGAACTAGCCGTTGCCCTGACCGGACGCGCTCAACCGAGTGACCGGACGCGACAGTGCCAGCGTCCGGTCGCGTTCCAGTAAGCTCCAGCTGCGACCGGACGCGTCCGATCGCACGTGACCGGACGCGCCGCGCGTTCGATCGTCACTCCACTGCTCACTGCCCCTCTGGATGCATGACCGGACGCTCCGGTCCCGTGAAGGACCGGACGCGCCGGTCGCGCGCTTTTCTTTTACGCCCAGTTGAACTGACCGGACGCGCTGGTCAGGCCAGACCAGCGTCTGGTCACAAACCCTAACGCTCGCGCCGCGTTGAACTGACCGGACGCGTCCGGTCAAACCGTGACCGCGTCCGGTGCAGCGTCCGGTGCAGCGTCTGGTCAACGCAGTGACCTCTTTCGCCTCTGTTTCTTTTCTGACTTTCGGCGCAATAGAAAATAGGCATTTCACTTCTCCAAAAAAACGCCGAATCCCGCCTTGCAAGCTCGGCGGGAGGGAGAGAGGAACCCAAACCCCTCTCTACTGCTCAAACTCCACCGCCTTCTCAAACGTGCTAACACCACCAAGTGTACACCACCATGTGCATGTGTGTTAGCGTTTCACAATCATTTTCTAAGGCGTTATGTTAGCTCTTTACTAGATCCTAATGCATATGCTCAAGACATTGATCTAGTGGCACTTGATTCCCGAGCTAACCGTGATTACCCCTCTTGATAGTCGGCTATGTATCCTAAATCCGGTCAATCACTTCTCTACTCATCTTAGACCAGCAAAAGGAAAACCCTATAGTTCTACCTTTGCCTTGCGCTCTTAGATCCTTCTCTTTCACTTGATCATCATGTGCATCTCCACCATGATCATCATTTTATGTCCATGCACCATCTCTTTGTGATCTTGTGGCCACCACTCCTTGCCACATACACCTTCATCACATGTGTTGCTTATGCCTAACTTAAAACACTTAACACATGGCATTAGCAACTTGGTGTCATTAATTACCAAAACCAAACTTGGGCTTTCAATCTCCCCCTTTTTGGTAATTGATGACAACCATCACAAAGATATGAAATGAAATCAATTTTCAATTTCGATAGTATTAGCTCCCCCTACATATGTGCTTACATGAGTTTGGTTCAATTGTGCACATATGTATGGATTTGAATTTTGGGAGAGTTACTACTATCAAATTGATGCTAAGGTATATAGAATGGACCTTTGAAGCGTGATACCAATCGGAGTTGCCTTTATATACCATCCTTAGCATCGATGTAGCTAGACATCACTTGTAATACATCACTTATAAAGATCACAAACACTAAAGTACTTTGTGAGATCAACATAATAAGCAAAAGGTGTCTAGATACCACTTGAAAAGCTACTCTCAACAAATCATCATTCAAGTTCTATTTCTAGCATACACCATTCAATCATGAATATCGAAATTAAACTTTACAATGCAACATTTCATCATGTTAATGCACATACAAATGCAACAAATAATTCATGAGCTTGCTCCCCCTACTTGTATGCTCAAATTTAATTGATCCCTTGATTTCTCTCCCTTTGTAACGTTTCTCTCCCCTGTGACTTTTCTCTCCCCCTTATTATATCTTATTCCTCTTTGCAATATCTTTGTGACTTTTCTCTCCCCCTTTGTCAACAATCACCAAAAAGGTGCCAATTTTAGTGAGAGATAAGTCAATCAATTATGAGGGAGTCCAAATTATGGTTCAATCTAGATTACTTGCCTAGAATATGTAATTCGGTTTGATCCAAGGACAAGCTTTTTCACACCTCATAAAGTATAAGGGTTATCTTGACCATGTTGAATTACACATTATGAGCTTATTTTCTAGATTCAACACTAGGTTTGCAAGCCCACAAACATGTCATATGCTACCACTAGACCAATCAAACATAGAAGCTATAGTGGTACTATATATACATCAAAATCATTTGATTTTCATGAATGAGCCTATTTGTCATGCAAATATGTCTATATGTTCTAAACATGTCCTTAGCAAAGTATGAATGATATGCCAAACAACTTTACCTTGCTATGTTGGAGGAGAGGCATGTCATATAAGAATGTGGGGGTGCACTCATTTCAAGTTGGAGAAGTCAAGTATGTTCAATTCATTCTTCAACTTGTAAAATCTCTTTTCATCAAGTGGCTTTGTAAAGATGTCGGCTAGTTGATCTTCGGTGCTGATGCTCTCAATGCTAATATCACCCTTTTGTTGATGGTCTCTTATGAAGTGATGCCTTATGTCAATGTGCTTGGTTCTTGAATGTTGAACCGGATTTTGTGTCATCTTGATAGCACTTTCATTATCACAAAACAAAGGCACATTCTTGAATTTAATTCCAAAGTCATTCAAAGTGGCCTTCATCCAAAGCAATTGTGCACAACAACTACCGGCACTAATGTATTCGGCCTCGGCGGTAGATAGTGCAACACTATTTTGTTTCTTTGATGACCATGAAACAAGAGACCTTCCAAGCAATTGACAAGTGCCACTTGTGCTCATTCTATCAATCTTGCATCCACCATAGTCGGAGTCCGAATATCCAATCAACTCAAAGTTAGATCCCTTAGGATACCATAATCCAACATCATGAGTGCCCTTGAGATATCTCAATATTCTCTTGGTTGCTTTCAAGTGACTTTCTCTAGGTGAAGCTTGATATCTTGCACACTTGCATACACTAAACATCACATCCGGCCTAGAAGCGGTGACATAGAGCAAACTTCCAATCATGGACCGGTATTGCTTTTGATCTACCATATTTCCACTATTATCAATACCCAATTGATCATTAGAGCCCATTGGTGTGCTCATTTGCTTAGCATCTTGCAATCCAAACTTCTTGATCATGTCCTTAATGTACTTGCCTTGACTTACAAAAGTGCCATTCTTCATTTGCTTGATTTGAAGTCCAAGGAAGTAACTAAGCTCTTCAATCATAGACATCTCAAACTCATTAGCCATCATATTTCCAAACTCTTCACAAAAGTCTTGGTTAGTTGATCCAAAGATAATGTCATCCACATAGATTTGCAACACAAACAAGTCATTTCCAAGCTTCTTGGTGAAGAGAGTGGTGTCAACCTTTCCCATCTTGAACCCTTTAGAGAGAAGAAAGTCTCTCAATCTCTCATACCATGCTCTAGGTGCTTGCTTCAAACCATACAATGCCTTCTTTAGCTTGTAAACATGATCGGGCTTCTTGTCATTTTCAAAACCGGGAGGTTGCTCAACATAAACTTCTTCATTGATATAGCCATTTAGAAATGCACTCTTGACATCCATTTGATAGAGCTTGATGTTGTGTGCACAAGCATATGCTAATAAGATTCTAATTGCCTCCAATCTTGCAACCGGTGCATATGTCTCTCCAAAGTCAAGACCCTCAACTTGAGTGTATCCTTGTGCTACTAATCTTGCTTTGTTCCTTACAACCATGCCATCTTGATCTTGCTTGTTTCTAAAGACCCACTTAGTACCAATCACATTGTAGTTCTTTGGCCTCTCAACAAGTTTCCAAACTTGATTTCTAGCAAAGTTGTTTAGTTCTTCATGCATGGCATTCACCCAATCGGAATCCTTCAATGCATCTTCTATCTTCTTTGGTTCTTCTAATGAGACAAATGAGTAATGCTCACAAAAGGATGCTAATCTTGATCTAGTTTGAACACCACTTTGAATTCCACCAATGATTTGGTCCAACGGATGATCTCTTGCAATGCTAGTAGGTTGGAGTATTGGGAGTTGATTGCTTCCACTTGTTTGACCTTGAACTTGCACTTCATCATGAGAACCACTTGAGCTTGCTTGATTTGAATCAATTTGCACACTTTGGTTGATCATATGAATATCATCATCATCAACTTGCATCGGCCTTATATCACCAATGTCCATGTTCTTCATTGCATTTGATAATTGATCTCCTCTCACATCGTCAAGGTTTTGAGCTTCATTTTGAGACCCTTGGGTTTCATCAAACTCAACATCATGAACTTCTTCCAAGGTTCCATTTGTGAGATTCCAAACTCTATATGATTTGCTTGTGGTAGAATAACCAAGTAAGAACCCTTCATCACATTTCTTTTCAAACTTGCTCAATCTAGTGCCTTTCTTGAGAATATAGCATTTGCAACCAAACACTCTAAAGTATGCAATGTTGGGCTTTCTTCCATTCAATAGCTCATATGGTGTCTTTCCAAGCTTTCCATGGCAATAGAGACGGTTGCTACAATAGCAAGCCGTATTGATAGCTTCACTCCAAAATGAATAACTAACATTGTATTCACTAAGCATTGATCTAGCCATATCAATCAAGGTTCTATTTTTCCTTTCAACTACACCATTGGATTGAGGAGTGTATGTTGGTGAGAATTGATGCCCAATACCATAATCATCACACAAATCTTCAATTCTTGTATTCTTGAACTCACTACCATTGTCACTTCTAATCTTCTTGATGGTAGTCTCAAACTCATTTTGCACCCTCTTGACAAAAGACTTGAATAGATCATAAACATCACTCTTGTCATAGAGAAAGAGCACCCAAGTGTATCTAGTGTAGTCATCCACAATCACAAAACCATACTTGTTGCCACCAATGCTAGTGTATGTTGTTGGCCCAAACAAGTCCATGTGCAATAGCTCAAATGCTTTTGATGTGCTCATTTCACTTTTACTAGGATGTGAATTTCCAACTTGTTTGCCGGCTTGACAAGCACTACATAGTTTACCCTTTTCAAAAGTGACATCTTTCAATCCTCTAACTAAGTTATGCCTCAAAAGTTTGTTCAATTGTTTCATTCCAACATGACCAAGCCTTCTATGCCACAACCAACCCATACTAGATTTACTAAGCAAGCATGATGTCAATTGTGTCTCACTATCATTGAAGTCAACCAAGTATAAGCTACCATGTCTAAATCCTTTGAATATCAAGTTTGATCCATCAACACTTATGACTTCAACATCATCACTACCAAATATGCACTTGAAACCAAGATCACAAAGTTGTGCCACCGACAAAAGATTGAAATCTAAGCTCTCAACTAGCAACACATTTGATATGCTCATGTCATTTGAGATAGCAATTTTACCAAGCCCTTTGACCTTGCCTTTCTTGTTGTTGCCGAAAGTGATAGCATCAAAACCACTATTTTGACTTGTATCAATTGAATTGAACATACAAGAGTCTCCGGTCATATGTTGAGTGCACCCACTATCAAGCACCCAATGCCTTCCTCCGGCTTTGTAATTGACCTACAAGACAAGATCAATTCTTTTTAGGTACCCAAACTTGTTTGGGTCCTCCAAGGTTAGAGACTAAGCTCTTTGGTACCCAAATGGCTTTCTTCTTTGAGCCTATCCATGGTGCACCAATGAACTTAGCATGAACACCATTTGTACCCTTGGTAAGCATATAGAAAGAATTAAACTTGATTGAGGATACATTTGCATTGGATTTCTTGTTCATGCAATGTTGCTCTATGTGACCAACTTGCTTGCAACTTTTGCAATAGCTACCATTGTTCTTCACAAAACGAGTCTTGTGAGGAGCAAAAGCGGCCTTGCCTTTCTTGGGGTTATAGCCCAATCCCTCTTTGTAGAGAGAAGCTCTTTGGCTACCCAAGCACATAAGCAAGCGGTCCTCACCACCATAAGCCTTAGCTAATGTGTGATTGAGCTCTTTTACCTTCTTCTTGAGATTTTCATTCTCAACTATAAGTGTGGAGTCACAAGTGAAACCATCACTACTAGATGAGGATGATGTAGATGAGCTACATGAAAGGTTAGTGAGAGCAACAATGATAGGCTTATAACAAGATTCATCAATTATATCACAAGATATGCCTATGTTGCAAGTTTTAGCTTTCTCAACATTAGTTGGCATGTTTTCACATTTTTCAACTAGAGAGGAATGAGCTTCTTCAAGCTTAGTGTGAGACTTTTGAAGCTTCTTATGGTCTACCTTTAGACTCTCATAAGATGCCCTAAGCTCATCAAGTTCTTGCATAAGGTTTTTCTTTTCCTTAAGCAAGCCCTTGCACTCCTTTCTAGATTCTTTATAATGTTGAGTGCAATCTTCTAGCATAGTGATTAGTTCATCTTTAGTGAATTCTTCTTCATCACTATCACTATCACTAGCATTATCATGATCACTCTCATCATTGGATGATACCTTAGCGGCCTTAGCCATAAAGCATGATGGAGTGTCGAAGAGGGAGACCTTCTTTTGGATGGCAATGCTAGCATGTCCCTTCTTCTTGCTCTTGTAGTCATCCTCATCATCACTTGAGGAATCATCACTATCCCATGTAGCAACATGAGAATCATTCTTCTTCTTATAAGAGCTCTCCTTTTTCTCTTGCTTCTTCTTTTGCTTCTTCCTCTCCTTCTTGATAGCATCTTCATCATCACTATCATAAGGACACTTTGCAATGAGATGGTCTTTGCTATGGCATCTAAAGCATCTCATGGTATACTCATTCTTCTTGTAAGAGTTCTTCCTCCTTCTTGCACGAAAGCCCTTCTTCTTCATGAATTTGCCAAATTGCTTGACAAAGAGAGCCATCTTCTCATCAATGTCATCACTATCACAAGAGCTTGAGTCTTTATCACTTGATGATTCAATCTTGGACTTGCCCTTGGATGTGGTGGCTTTGAATGCCATACTCTTCTTCTTTTCATCATCTTTCTTTTCATTTTCCTTCTTCTTCTTCTTGACCAACTCATCCTTCTCATCATCTTCTCTATATGAATCATCGGTCATCACCTCTTGAAATATTTGTTGAGGAGTTGAATCCTTCAATGTAGTCCTCACTAGCACGGTGATCAATGTATCAAATCTCTTGGGCAAGCTTCTCAAGAACTTCATAGAGAATTGATTGTCCTTGACCTCCTCACCAAGTGCCTTGAGCTCATTGACAATGACTTGCAATCTATGAAACATCTCCGGAACACTCTCATCATCTTGCATCTTGAAGCTTGAAAATTTTTCTTGCAAGATATATGCTTTAGCGGTCTTTGTGCCTTCGGTGCCCTCAAATGTTTCTTCTAGCTTGGCCCAAGCATCATGTGCAACTTCTATGTTTTTCACTTGCTCAAATGTCTTGTCATCTAATGCCTCATGAAGAGCACTAATGGCAATGTCATTGCATTGGAGCTTCTTCTCTTCCACCGGTGTAGGTGCTTCCGGATTAGCAACCTCAAATTTTGTTTCGGTGACCTTCCACACTTCTCTATTGATTGACTTTAGGTGTGCGGTCATCTTAACCTTCCAATATGCATAATTTGTGCCATCAAAGTGAGGTGCCTTCTTGGTGTTGTTGATGTGCAAGCTTAATTGAGCCATTTCTTTTTCACCGTAGGTTGTTAAGCCTCAAATAAAATGGTGCCTCGGCTCCGATACCACTTGTAAGGTCCAAAAAAGCTAGAGGGGGGGGGTGAATAGCCTAATTAAAACTTCTACAAGAATTACTTAACCACACGTTAGTATGAAAGGTGGCGAAGCAAATGCACTAGCTCTAACTAATTAAGCAAGCCACCTACACAAGTTTATAACAAAGCTATTCACTAAACACAACAACAACTACAAGCTAGAAATGAGAAGTAATACAAGAGAAGAGCTTTGAGTGATTATACCGCCGTGTAGAGATGAGATGTACCAATCAATCAATCACACAAGAGAAATCCTCGGGAAGAGAATGACACAAGAATTTATCCCGAGGTTCACTTGCTTCCCGGCAAGCTACTCCCCGTTGTGGCGATACACCCACTTGTCGGTTCGCGAGCTAATCAACTATCAAGAGTTGAGCCCTCGGCGGGCGCCGCACAACCGCACACAAGATGGGGATCCTCCAAGCCACGAGCTCCACTAGAGTATCCAATTCAAGAACTCCCGCGGGGAAGGATCAAGAACCCCTTACAACACTTGGTGAAGGCTCCAACAATCTCCAATTGCGAGCTCAATCACCTCCGCTGCTCCAAGCCGTCTACCGTGTCGGGAAACACGGAAGAGTAACAAGAAATCCGCAGCAACTCGAAGATCAAGTGCCTCTAGAATGCAACTCTCAAGCAATGCACTTGAATCTCACTCAATCTCACTCAAGATGTGCAACTATGCAAAGAGATGAGTGGAGGGGTTGTTCTCTAGCTCAAAGTATGTCTCTATATCTCAGAATGTGCAAGAGTTGCCCTCAAACCCCGTCCAACGTCTATTTATAACGAAGGGGTACGCAACTAGCCGTTACAGACGACGCAGCAAAAACGCGCTGACCGGACGCTCCGGTCAGGGTGACCGGACGCGTCCGGTCACTACACGACAAACGTGAAAAGTGCGCGTCAGAACTAGCCGTTGCCTTGACCGGACGCGCTCAACCGAGTGACCGGACGCGACAGTGCCAACGTCCGGTCGCGTTCCAGTAAGCTCCAGCTGCGACCGGACGCGTCCGATCGCACGTGACCGGACGCGCCGCGCGTCCGATCGTCACTCCACTGCTCACTGCCCCTCTGGATGCATGACCGGACGCTCCGGTCCCGTGAAGGACCGGACGCGCCGGTCGCGCGCTTTTCTTTTACGCCCAGTTGAACTGACCGGACGCGCTGGTCAGGCCAGACCAGCGTCCGGTCACAAACCCTAACGCTCGCGCCGCGTTGAACTGACCGGACGCGTCCGGTCAAACCGTGACCGCGTCCGGTGCAGCGTCCGGTGCAGCGTCCGGTCAACGCAGTGACCTCTTTCGCCTCTGTTTCTTTTCCGACTTTCGGCGCAATAGAAAATAGGCATTTCACTTCTCCAAAAAAACGCCGAATCCCGCCTTCAAGCTCGGCGGGAGGGAGAGAGGAACCCAAACCCCTCTCTACTGCTCAAACTCCACCGCCTTCTCAAACGTGCTAACACCACCAAGTGTACACCACCATGTGCATGTGTGTTAGCGTTTCACAATCATTTTCTAAGGCGTTATGTTAGCTCTTTACTAGATCCTAATGCATATGCTCAAGACATTGATCTAGTGGCACTTGATTCCCGAGCTAACCGTGATTACCCCTCTTGATAGTCGGCTATGTATCCTAAATCCGGTCAATCACTTCTCTACTCATCTTAGACCAGCAAAAGGAAAACCCTATAGTTCTACCTTTGCCTTGCGCTCTTAGATCCTTCTCTTTCACTTGATCATCATGTGCATCTCCACCATGATCATCATTTTATGTCCATGCACCATCTCTTTGTGATCTTGTGGCCACCACTCCTTGCCACATACACCTTCATCACATGTGTTGCTTATGCCTAACTTAAAACACTTAACACATGGCATTAGCAACTTGGTGTCATTAATTACCAAAACCAAACTTGGGCTTTCATAGTCCTCCAGTCCGACCCGTCAGCGGGGTGCCTCAACATTGTATCTTTCTTACGCTCTTCACCGTGCCAACGCAACAGTTTGGCTGACTTTGCATTTGCAAACAACCTATGCACTCGTGGAGCTATAGGAAAATACCATATGACCTTTATGGGCCCTCCTCTAGTCTTGCTTCCCTGATTTGACGGCCCTTGCTTGTATCGGGAAGCTTTACACTTGGGACACGCATCCAAGTCTTTGTATTTTTTTCTCCACGGTACAATATGCAATCGTTGGAACACGCGTGTATTTTCTCAACCTCGAGGCCGATTAGGCAAATCATTTGCTTGGCCAGGTAAGTCTTTTCTGGTAACTCGCTATCCTTCGGGAGTAGTTTATGTAGTATACCTAACAAGCTATCAAAGCCTTTATCACTCAATCCATTCGTTGATTTGAACTCTAATAGCATGATGTTGGCTTCTAGTTTGCTTATTGGGCAGGTCAGATACAATGGTGTTTTTGCATCCTTTCTCATGATCTCTAGTTTTTTCAACTGTGTAGCACTAAGGAATCCGCCATGCACATCATGTAGAAACTGTGAAATGTCATCATTTTCCTCCGTGTCGTCAACTAATGTATTCCTAAACACATTATCGTTGGTAGGCACAGGTACTGTGTAGCATTGGTAATCATCAATAGGCAGAAATGTGTTTAGGGATACGCTAGGCATGGGCACATCATCATTGTTTTCTTGTGCAACATTTTGACCAACCTCCCCATGCAAAGTCCAAATTGTGTAGTCTCTTATGAACCCCCTGGTAATCAAGTGCAATCGTATATGCTCCACGTCACCCTATTTTCTCGTATTCTTGCAATCTTTGCATGGACAGAATACAGGCTGTGAGTCCCCAGCATTGGCTCTAGCGAGCTTGATGAAATCGTCGATGCCCGTCAAGTACCGTTGGTCTGTACATGACAGATCGTACATCCACCCTCGATCCATGTCTGCACAGGTAAAATGGGCCGGGCAGAGGAAACATAGGAAAGTTTTAATAAGAAACAATTATTGCACAATATTGAAGAACAATTATTCTACTCCATACAACATAAAAATAGAGACACTAATTTAAAAAAGACTAAATTTGGAGACATGATCATGAATAACAATGTAGCTCCAAACAATGCCCATATAAATTAAAAATCGCAGCCCCATAAAAAATAATTATTGCACAATATTGTAGAACAATTATTCTACTCCATGCCACATAAAAATAGAGACATTAATTTAAAAAAATACTAAAATTGGAGACATGATCATGAACAACAATGTAGCTCCAAACCAGTGGCGGATGCAGGATGATAATCAAGGGGGGCTAAAAACAATGGAGATGTTGATTTGCATGAAGATTTAATGGTGATTTGAGATTTTTGCTACAGTGTTTCTAGTAGTAAATCAAATCATTAGGGGGCTGAAGCCCACCCAGCCCCCTGTAGATCCGTCACTACTGCTCCAAACAATACATTGTTTGGTGACACATGGGTTACTTTGCTCATCAACATTGTAAAAGAATCTACTCTACTCCTAAGAACTAATTATAACATCACATACTAACAATGCATTATAGCCATGAATTAGAAAAGTGCTCTGTAGAAGAATGGAGAAATAAGAATGAGAATCAAGCATTATAGCCATCAAAACAAAGCTAATTAAGCAACAAAATCGAAGGAATGGAGGCTGGTTACTAACCTTAAAGCAAAAAGATCAAGCCATTCTTCCAAATCCAAGTGGTAGCTTCACGGATTTGGACGACCACAACATTAGAGGGAGTGGCCCAAACGCACGCCTCTGTTCTCGGGATAAAAGAGTGGAGGAAGAAGATGACGGCTACAACCTTTTTGTGCTGTCAGGCTCATCACTGTCGGTTCTATCCTAGAACCGACAGTGATAGAATCAAATCACTGTTGGTTCTTGGCTTGAACCGGCAGTGATAAGTGGAGTTGTCATCACTGCCGGCGGGAGGCACAAACCGGCAGTGATAGTTGTCATCACTGCCGGTTCTCGCACCCCCCAATTATTTTCTGGTTGTCAGAGCCTAGAATTCACTGCCGGTTGTCCTAATTTCGGCAGTGATGTGGCCGGCACTGATGACTGAATCTGTAGTAGTGTGACCCTGTTTGAATCCACTTATTTTTTATGAGCTTTTTTGATAAGATGGCTTTACACTGCTACCCACAAAAACTGACTTCTAAAAAAACTGAAGCAAGAATTTTGGCATACCAGCTGCCCACGGCTTTTCATCTCCCTCGCCATACACATCCTCATCGCCGCCGGCAGCACTATAGAGAGGAGAAGCTTGTGCCTTCATCTCCCAACCCACCGGGCCTATGCTCCTCTTTGATGGGCCCATGAGAGATGTCTAGTGCACGTGAGAGAGACAAGAGACTAAATGCTGTCTTGCTTTTATCTTGTAGCCAAGGAGCAGAGCGGGCACAACCATCCGCACGAGATCAAGAGTCATAAACGGAAGAGACGCTCACAGACTTGTATATGACTAAATCATATAGCGCACAATATTTAATAGGGATCTTAGAATTATTCGATTTAATTAGATAAAATATTGCGCTTGGCCACATTAAATCTAACTGGGCCTGATGGCGGTGCTAAGTCCAAGAGGAACGGGGAGGGAGGGACCACCCGTGTTGCCAACGAGGATGGCATGGGGGCTGGAGAAACTCCTGAACCCTCTTGATTTTGAGTATGTGGTGACATGATTTTATGGATCATAATAGCGGAGGTAGAGATGGCCACGGGTGTATACCTGTCGGATAATACCATCTATACACGCACTCGACAGATAAAATTATACCGGTTAAAATACCCAGACTCATCCACCGGTAAAAAGAATTTACCCATACCCATACCGCACGGGGTAAAAATACTCTACAAGTAACCCGCACCCGAATTCACATACCCGCTATAGAAAAACAAAAATCATGAATATATCATATGATTGAGTCATATGTTGACAAATATTTGTAAATAGAAATTGGCAATGATAACAGAGGAAGAAAACCAGTTAATAATCTAGTAGTCATAGATATGTATATTTCGTAGTTGGTGGACCGTTTGGCACCAGACATGATAAATTAACATACCTGCAGATGAAGAAATAATCCACCTCTTTACAGGGTACTCGGGTTTGTGGAGTATTGTTTGAATTAGGAGACGCAATGTAGCATGCTAGTGACTGCTTGCTAACAAATTCGATGTTCCAAACCGAAAGAGAGTCGCTCATGCAGCGAAAGCGGAAGTGAGTGTCTGACTGTCTGAGAGAGAGTGAGGGGTACTGCCAGCGTGCATACGTCCAAAACGTGAGCAACAAATAGTTGAACAACTTCTCATCTACCATATCTTTTTTGGAAAGGATTCGTCACTGTTCATCTACCAAGATCTTACACACGATACAAGTTACCAATCAACTTCTTAACCTACTTTTCACTGAAACAATATAATATACTCATTAATTACTCAGTTCCACAAGACAACAGATCGATCGAACACGTCACGAGACACAAGAGGAAGCAGTGAAGTCACCAAAGGAAAACCGTGTCTATCACTCTATCTTCATCCATCCATTAGCTAGCAAGCATAGTACGTGCAGGCTGCTGTGCAGTGCAGATCGTCTTATGCGCGATCCATGTAGCCGAGCTCGGAAGGATGGACGGGGATCAGCAGCGGCGGCGGCGGCGACGGCGGCGGTGTGCGGGGCTGCCAAAGCCGCCGGCCCTCGCAGTCGTAGTGTATGGCCCCCGTGAACTCCAGTGGCTGGCACCTACGCCCCAGGAGGATGGTCCGCCGCCACACGCACGCCTCGTCGCCGCCAAGGAGGTCGTCGTCGTCGCCTCCTCGCCCGCGCTTCCGCTCCCCCACCCTTCTGGGATTCACCTTCCTCCGCAGCGTCTTGCTGCGCTTGACGACGGCGAAGGTGCTGTCGCTGACGACGACGTCGCGGTGGCCCCCGCCGCACGGGAAGAACGGACGTCGTCTGGCGACGAAAGCGGAGGACGTGATGCTCTTCCTGCGGCGAAGGGGCACCAGCCGCCGGGCCAGGGAGGAGAGGAGGACGGACATGGCACTGAACATGGCGTGAACCGTGAAGGCTTGGTCGATCGGGTGCAAGAGCAATGGAGTGATGGCTCTTTTGAATTACTGTGGGTGTGGGACAAGAATCGGAATGCTATTAAAAGGGGGAGCTGACGCCCAGTTGGCAGTGGTTTGGTGGACCGTTTGGCACCAGACATGATAAATTATGAAATTACAAGGGGAAGGCACCAGGCAGCATTTCAATTGTGCATTAATGCTACAGGTTTAAATTTGTTAATTACGCTTGTGACAATTAAATTATAGGTACCGTTGGAAAACTAATACTATGCTATTGGTCACACTTCAAAACAAACTTTTAAGAATATTGGTAAGGAAAAAAAGACCAGACCAAAAAATGAGTATAATATGTAGGAGTTACAATAGTACGGAAGGGATGAGGTGTACAAAGCAGTGCCGAAATGCCAGTATCATTTGAAATCTTGAATTGCAGGAGTTACAATAGAGGCACTGTTTGAAAATAATATTCCCTCCATTTTTCAAGCTGCATTGCATTTGACAAAGGGTCTCAAAGTATACTTTGACCATTATTTTTTCATACAAAATGAATATATATTTTGACCAATTAATAGTATTGTTGTTCTAGGCCAAGGCTCTCGAACACCGGTTGCTGGTCAAGCAAAATCAAGCACGAGAGGTGGGTGAAACGGGACTTGATGGAACAAGACAATTGATTTCATTAAGCTTGTTCCTCTCCTTTTACACTCCCCCACAACGGGGCATTTATACATGCCCGTAGACTTCTTGCGGGACCAAAATGACCTTGCAACTGCTACATGTCCGGGGAATATTCCCCACCACCGTGGGGCTTGTTCGCCATCTGGAGCCCTCGCCTGCCTCAGGTAGCACCAGCCCGGGGAGACCCGACCAGCCCTGCCTTGTGATGCCTGCTCGGCCGTCCAGATGGTCCTCAAGCGGTCAGACGGTGTCGGCCATGTGAGGACAGCTGGCTCATTTCACGGCGGAACCTGCAGAAACAAGCAACCAAACTATTAATAGCTATTCGCCAGAGCAAATAACCGAGATCGTCAGCGAGCCTGTCGCTAGGGCGAAAGGAAAAGAACTAGGCTTGGCCTGTAATAGCTATTCGCTGGAGCGAATAACCGAGATCGTCAGCGAGCCTGTCGCTAGGGCAAAAGGAAAAGAACTAGGCTTGGCCTGTAACAGCTATTCGCCAGAGCGAATAACCGAGATCGTCAGCGAGCCTGTCGCTAGGACGAATGGAAAAGAACTAGGCTTGGCCTGGTCCCGGCCACAGAGTCCGCCCTTTCGCCATAGCGAAAAGGGGTGTCTAAGAACGGGACGGCGAGTGCCGCCCTTACTTCGCTGCGGTGAGAAGGGCTCGACACATCGTCCTTCTCTTCACACATGGCTAGCCCTTTCGCCTTTTATTATAGCGAAATGTTGAGTGCGCCGGAGCCCAAGATGGCGATTGAGCCACATAGGGTGCCCATAGGCGGGGCACGCCCCCAACATTAGCCCCTCGGAAATGCGCGAGGTGGTTCTCGATCCGAGCGTGTTTGCCACGAATTTATGGAACTGCCGCGCAGTGGGGCTTGTACGCCGTCCCAGGCGAAGGGTGGAGGTCTGAGCTGTTGCTATACGCGTATATATGTATGTATTTTATTTTGTTATTACTATTATTATTGTAATAATAATAATTTTTATTATATATATATATATATATATATATATATATATATATATATATATATATATATATATATATATATATATAATTTAGGAACAGTGTGTAACTGCTTTTCGGTTATCGCGCCGTGTAACTATTTCTCGAAATTCAAACCCTCGTATCGTTTCCTAGATTCGCTCGCCAGGCCCAGCAAGTGCCTACATAAACCCCCGAGCTAGTGGAGCCGTGCGCGCTCGTCTCACCGTCAACCCTCACTTGAGAACTACGCCTTCCCTCTTTGTCTCTTTGCTGGGGTTTTCGTTCTCGTGCTCGCCTCGGCCAGGACTCCAGCCTTCGTTGATCCTTTTGCAGGTTCGTATTCGCTTTGCTTTGTTTGTTTTTTACTTCACTCTCATGCGCTTGTACTTTTTTTTGTGTTTTGCTTTTTTCGCCTGCTTACTATTTTCTGTTTCTGGGTTTTCGTATGGAATTCACTTGGATAGATGTCAAGTGAATCGACGTCTTGCGCTAGTTTGTCCAGCGGGAGCTCATCTGACGTTTTTTGTTCTAAATCCCCACTAATTCGCAAAGCGCATCTGAAAGAATGGGAGCTCAATTGCCGAATACTCTGGATGATAACACGATGCCTGCACATGCCGCTGGGAGTGCCCGTGGTCCTTCGCGTGATATTGATGCTGAGGAGACTGACACGGATGTCAAAATTGTGGAAGAGGGTGAAGAGGGTGAGACCCCTAGGCCAGCTCCTGCCGCTGTTAAGGGGAAACCTGATCTGACTCCGGCAACTTACCGGTTGGGGCGTTCCTGTGTTACTGAAGCGGAGCTCAACAAGTACGTTACCCAAGGGCTTATCGAGCCTACGCTCCATGAACTGTGCTAGGCGCCAGGCCGAGAAGAAGTGCCACGCCCCGAGCCGTATGAGGCCGTCGTCTTTCGTGACTTCTTCGTAGCGGGACTGTGGTTTCCTTGCGAGAACCTCGTAGGCAAAGTCCTACAACGCTTCAACTTGCATATCCATCACCTGACTCCCAACGCCTTCGCACGGCTGAGCGTATTCGCCATGGCGTTGAAGATGTCTGGGTGTGCTTTAAGTGTGAACACTTTTGCCCGCTACTATGAGACCCATTTTCATAAGAAAACTATCAAGGACCGGCAGACGAAGGCCGAGATGGTGGCCCACTACGGGTCCTATAATTTCATTCCAAAAAAGACCAAGGGTACTGTTTAGATCATACCAGCTTACCGGAATAAGTGGCCGCGCTAGACCAACTATTGGTTCTACCACCGCGTGTGCTCTGACGAAGATGTTACTGCGGCGCTGGGAAATGACCTGCTGAAAGCGCACATACTCGTCTTAGAGATGACTCTGATGGAAGGTTATGGCCTGGCCGAGGTCCTGGCTGACAATCCCTGTGACACAGAGGCTGCATATGCCTTTGCTCTGACATCTCACTGGCAGATCAGCCGAGATTTGGTGGAGGAATGGATAGCCTATGAAAGCCCTCCACTGGGCAGCGAAACACGGGTTTCAGACATTGAGCAACGGGAAGGATATGTTTTCCTGCATCTCGACGTCGCACCGTCAAAGGCTTTCACTACCGACTTTAGTTTTGTGAAATCGGTACAGCACAAGGCCGAAGAAATCATCAGATTTTACTGCAACAAAGAACACAAGGGCCGTTGTCAATCCCTTGCTGGAAAAAGGCGACTGAATCACGTATTCGATGCAATGGGCATGTGCTATGCCGATCGATCGGGCCCTTTGACCAGCCTCCCGTCTGAAGACGCTGCCCCCCATGGCCCTAGTCGTGGGACCCGAGGGCGAAGGGGCAGAGCACGAATATAGCCACGATGGAGTCTCAGAAGCGAAAGCTTGATGGTCGAGGTCGTAGTTTTACAGAGCCTGCTGATGTGCGAATCGGAAGAGAGATCGCTGGCAAGGTGGGCAATAGAAAAAAGATCGCGATCGGACAAACCCACTGATTTGGGCAAGTCTGGACCAAAATGGTAGCGCTATAGTTTCCTATTTGTGTATTTTTCTGTTATTTTTTATTTGGTCTTTCGTATTTTGATTTATTTGCTGTTTGCCTATTCACTAATTCGATGGTGCTGATGTTTCAGTCTTCTTTGAGTTTTGGAGGAATGGATGGCACGTCTGGTAAAGCCAAGGTCACGGATGTGCATGACTCCTTCGGCCTTGCGGATACTATGTCTGTTGGTGACCTTTTCGTTAAGAAAGCCAAGAAGAATTCGCGAAAGGCCAGCGACTCCCGAAGGAGCCAGGCACAAAAAAGGCAAGAACAACTTCTGCCGAAGAGGCGGCTACTGCTCACCAGGCTCCTACTCCCGTGGCGTCTCCTGATATTTCAGGCTCTCAGGTGCAGGGTAAGTCTAGATTTTATACAGAGTATATTCGCCTAAGCGACAACCTGGCTCGCGGGCAACTTTTTGGTCATAGGGAACTGCGACTGAGTTCTTGTCCTGAGGATTACGGCGATATGCGGGTGTATTCGGGGTCTAGCTCTTCTGGCAAAATGAATTCTGCTAAGGAGGAGACTTATCGGCTTGCTCGTTCTTTAGGGGCTGCGTCAAACTCCTGGGTCATCGCCAACATGGACTACCGCACAGTTGGCTTGCTTCCGGACCAGGGCGCGGCTAACTTTGCTGATATGTGCACTGGTGCCTTTTCGGCTCCCCAAGTGGAGAGGGACCTTTTGAAGGTCCCTAATTCATCTCTCATAGAAGCGGTGAACTTCCATGCTGCTAGTGTAAGTGGGAGGGTCCTCGCCTGTGTTCGCTTTACCGTTTGTTTTTTGCATTGCGGCAGTTTCATGTGACACTTTCAGCTTTCACAGGCTATGCTCCTGGCTTGAGGGCTTCAACATCAAGGGCAGGCTTTTCGCCAGGGCCTTGAGAGAGATCTCGCAGCCAAGGATGAAAAGATCTGAGCCCTCAAGAAGGAGCTGGAGGCGGCCAAAAGGTTAGCCGAAGAGAATGATGCTGCCCACAAGTCTGTGGAGGAGCAAATAAAAAAGATGCGCCAAGACTTCGAGGGGTACCAGAAGAAGAAACTTGAAGAATGTAATAAGCTTGTCACCGGTGCTGAGAGCAGCGAACATATATAAGGACCTCATTGAGAGCGTAGGCGAGGAATCAGAAGCTCCCCGTGATGCTCCTGTTGTTGACTTTCATGGAATGGCTAGCAAATGAGCTGGCCACCGTGAACGACTACATGACCATCGGGCGGGAGTATGCCTCTTTCGTTTCCCTCTGCGCCTTCACTCAGGCTTTGGAGGAGTGCAGGTGTGATCATCTTGAAAAGTTTGAGATCAAGGACCCACAATCCTACTAGAATACTTCTAGCCGTGCTAATGAGGCGGGCAAAGGTTCTTCGAAGGGTTCTAGCGTCCTGGAGGCCGTGATCTCGCTCTCCTTCGTGTTGCCATGAGCCGTGGCATGGTGAGCTATTTTCTTTTTCGCTTTGCTAGTCATTTCGCAATTGATTGCGTAGGGATGGTCACGGTCTTTCGAAATCTATCCTACAGTCTATCGAAGAGTGTGCGGCTATCAAGGAAAAGGTGAAGAGGTACATCACCGAGCGAAATGCCCGTGAAGGTGCTACTGGCAGTGGTTCTACGGATACGGAAACTCTGCCTACACCTGCCACCGGGGTCCCGGTTGGAGAGAGCGCTAGCGCTAGCATCCAAGATGCGGCTTAGGATGGGGTAGATAACTAGGATTTTGATGTATGTGGTTTTTTGGAAAACTATGTTCGTTTGGAAGACTGCTGTAAGATTCGCTTTAAACACTTACAGTTTCGGTGCGCAGGTTCTAGACGCGGAGCCTGCACAACCTATGGATGTGTATCCGCTTATGATTGATTGCGATGGTTTTCATGTTAGAGGCGCTCCTGGTCTTGTCATCGCGAGAAGTTTCCCAGATCCAGTATGACCGGGTTCTTAAGGTCGTGATTTCGTTGATTTCTTAGGAAGGAAGAATTTCTTAATAGATTCTTCTATTCAGAATTTGATGGAACTATTCTGGAAGAGCGAAAGATTCATCATGAACAGTCCAAGGGTAATAACCGGGGTCCCTTGATGTCTGGCCTAAAGGACCCTAAGGAGGAACCGATCGAAGAGATGACGTTGGATCTAGAGAATCGTAGGTATAGCTTTTATCTTCACGCCCGCCATGGGCGAGATGTGGCTTAGTGCGAAAACCATGTACCATGTAAGCACTTTTGTTTGACCATTTGTCCTATAAAATTAAATATGCATATAGTATATTTGTTTCGGCTATGCGCTCGGTGTGTACAGTGGTAGCTTCTCTGTTAGCCCGTCGGCATATTGTACAAGCGAAGAGAGAAATGCCATCCCCCAGCCTTTTAGGGTGAGGGAACATGTGAAAACGAGAGCACTTGAGGTGGCTTCTCTGCTAGCCCCTCAGCATATTGTTTAGGCGAAGAGAAAAACGCCATCCCCCCAACCTTTTAGGGTGAGGGGATATGCGAAAATAAAAGCGCTCGAGGTGGCTTCTCTGCTAGCCCCTAGGCGTATTGTTTGGGCGAAGAGAAGAACGTTGTCCCCCCAATCTTTTTGGGTGAGGGGATATGCGAAAACGAAGGCGCTTGAGGTGGCTTCTCTGCTAGCCCCTTGGTGCATTGTTTGGGCAAAGAGAAGAACGCCGTCCCCCTCAACCTTTTAGGGCAGGGTCACTCTTTCAGTGATTGCCGAGACCCCTGACACTTTCTCAATCCCACTCATTGTGCCTGCTCGCGAGGACTCTTCACACACTATCATGGCCGATCTAAGCGGCGTGGGTGGGTATTCTAATGTTCTAGCCCTAGACTGAGACTTGATTTGGTGTCTGGGTGAACCTTGGGCATCTTATTTATAAGGTTTTAAGGTCTTGAGGTTGTTAATTTTGGTTGTTGCGGTTGGTGGCGGCACTTTACTGCTAGTTGTTTGGTGTCTTTCTTAAATTTTGTTGTCCTTTGTGGTACATGCGCGTATGCGTGCCTGCGTTTCCCAATAGTGCTTTTGTTCTTTACACCGAGGCGAATAAGCTTTTGCACCTTGTCTGTAATCTTTGTTCCCACTCTCTATTGGTGGTACTAAATTTTATGCCTCTTGATCCTTTTGTGTTCGTTGCCACTCCTTTTTGGTGGTGCAAACTATTTTTGAGTCTGTCTAACTCTTTCCTACGCCGACACTCCTTTTTGGTGTGGCGAAACATTCGCGACTTATTGGCCTTTCTCTTTCGCTCCCACTCCTTTTTGGTGATGCGAAAGGTTCATGCCTCCTTTAGGCTTGTTTCTTGGTTGCTAAGTTTTGATCGTGACATTTCGCACGAGCGCAAAATGGCGCAACCTATCTTGTGATATCTTCGTCGATATTCGGAACCTACCGAGGTCAGGTTTTGTTTCTATGTCTTACTTTTTAGACCTTGCATAAGTTCGAATTTTAATTAATGGGGTACAAAGGATCACCTCATTAAAAAACCTCGCACCTTCTTGCAAAGGCTTCCCCCTGTGAGGAAAAAGGGTGCGGATCCCTCATTTTCAAAGTTCACAAAAATAACCAAAAGAAAATTACAACCCATTTGAGGGCGAAGATGTTATGGGTAGAAACGGCGTAGGTTGTCTGCATTCCAAGTGTGGGTCATTTCGACCCCGTCTTCATTGAGCAACCTGTATACTCCTGGCTTGACCATTTTCGCCACCACGAACGGGCCATAACACTAGGACTGTAACTTGCCCTGCTTGTCGGGATGACAAATGAGCACCATGTCCCCTGGGTTGATGTTCTTTTGTAGGATTTTCTTGTTTCACCAAGTCTTCATTTCTTCATGATATTTGTCGAGGTTTGATGCAGCGTGTAACCTAGCATTTTCTACTGCTTTGAGCTCCACATATCATTGTATCGGTGTGGTTGTGGTGATTTCGATGCGGAAGGAGGCTAGCTTTAACTCCTCTGGGGTGATTGCTTCTTTGTTGTACAAGAGGCAAAAGGGGGTGAACCCGGTTGTCCGAGTGCGTGAGTTGTTATGCCCCCAAACCAAGGTGATCAATTCCTACGCCCATTTCCCTTTTGGCAGATCTAACAACGCTTTGGACACTGCGTTGAAAATCAAGCCGAACCCTTTCGACT
Organism: Saccharum hybrid cultivar R570; assembly: GCA_038087645.1. Classification (NCBI taxonomy): domain Eukaryota; kingdom Viridiplantae; phylum Streptophyta; class Magnoliopsida; order Poales; family Poaceae; genus Saccharum; species Saccharum hybrid cultivar. The sequence goes on from JAQSUU010000100.1 coordinate 4,488,499, forward strand.
GCCATGTTGCTTTCCGGGTGATTGACCGAGGTGAAGGCCAGTTTAATCCCCAATTCACTGCAAAAATTTCTAAATTCTATGCAATCAAATTGCTTTACGTTGTTGACTGTGATGCAGGATGGGACCCCGAACCGACAAATGATTCTTTGCCACACAAAACTGATTAAGGTACCTGTGGTGATTTTCGCTAGTGCTTTGGCCTCGATCCACTTTGTGAAATACTCTAAGGCTACTGCAGTGAAACACAGGTTGCCAGGTGCTGTCGGCAATGGGCCCATGGTGTCGACCCCCCATCTCTGCAAAGGCCATGTCGGAATGATTGACATGGTCGGATTAGTTGGGGCTCTCTGCTTTTTGGCGAACATCTGGCAGTTTTCGCAACTGCAGACCAGCTCTTTTGTGTCTTTCTACTGCTGTCGGCCAGTAGAATCCTTGCCTCATCACTCTGTGAGCAATTTCATGCAGCCCCCTGTGAACTCCGCACATTACAACGTGTATTTTGCTTAGCAACTCGATTCCTTGCTCTTTGCTTATGCACTTCAGCATTGGTGCCACTATTCCGCTCTTGTACAGCTCTCCCGCTATGATGGAGTATTGTTTCGTCCTAGAATTCATTCTATCTACCTCATGCTTGCTATGCAGCTCATAGGTTCCATTGAGGTAGGCGAATATGTGCGATCTCCAGTCCTTACTTGCGATAACATGCATAGTGTTGGGCCATTCCTCTTCTTCTCGTATGGCTTTGACCGATAGCTCTTGATAGAATACATCTGCTAGTAAGGGCGCTCTTTGTGTGGCTGCTTTCAGTAGCTCGTCTGCCTCAGCATTCTCGCTTCTTGGAACGTGGCAAAAGGTGAATCCGGCGAAATGTTTTTCCATCCTCCTTACTGCTATCAAGTACTTGATCAACTCAGGTTCCTTCGCGATGAATTCTTTCTCAACGTGCCCCACTACCACCTGAGAGTCTAATCTGACTATGCATCTATGAACTCCCAAGGCTCTGAGCTTTCACAACCCTAGGAGCATTGCCTCATATTCGGCTATGTTGTTTGTTATGAAGAACTCTAGCCTGGCCGCGTATCGCACCTCTAGACCTTTCGGTGGTATCAGTATCACTGCAATACCCGCTCCGGCCATACCCTAGGCGCCGTCGCAGGGCACTGTCCAAGTTGGTTCTTTGAATTGAGTTTCCTTCTTGTCTCTCTTGATGAAAATGTCATCGACGTATGCTACCAGGTTTTTACCCTTCTGTTTGTCGAATACACCGTCGGCCATTCTAGAAAAGGTGGGGCCTGCATTTCGTAGTCCCTCGGGCATTCGCTGGTAACAATAAGTTCCTCCTGGAGTGAAGAAACTAGTTTTCTATTCATCATCCGGGTTCAACTAGATTTGGTGATACCCTAAAAAGCAATCTAATAGACACATTACTTCGCACCCCGCGGCAATGTCGACCAACTTGTTAATTCTTGGGAGCGGATATGGATCTTTCGAGAAATACTTGTTTAGATCAGTGAAATCTACACACATTCGCCATTTTCTATTTTTCTTTCTGACCATTACAACATTGGCTAACCATTCTGGGTACTAGATCGGTCTGATGACACTGGCATCGAGTAGCCTTTGCACTTCGGCTTTTGCCGCTTCTGCTCATTCTGTGGACATTTTTCCTTAGATCTGCTTCCGTGGTTTTGCTCCCTTTACTATGTTCAAGTTATGCTACGCCAGATCACGACTGATGCCCTACAAGTCATTTGCGGACCAGGCGAATACGTCCTAGTTCTCATGAAGAAAAGCCACTAGACCATTCTTTTCATCTTCTGCGAGATCAGAACCTATGTGTACGCACTTTTCGGGTACTAGCGCAGACAAAGGTGCTTTTATGGTGTTTTTAGCTGCCTCTGCCCTTGACTCTGCTGTCTTTTTGCTATCTGCTTCTTTGCTAAGTGGCTTCTTCACAACTTCATTTATGAGGCTGTAACCAGGGATCGATTTGCCTTCTATTCGTCTTGATGCGGCTTGGTCTCCATGCACTGTGATTATCCCGAATGGTGATGGCATCTTCATGCATAAGTAGCTTTGCTTTATCACCATTTCGAACTTGTTTAGGACTCCCCTGCCGAAGATGGTGGTGTATGGGTAATCCATGTTGACTATGCCGAAGGTTATCGTCTCTGTGTGAACCTTCTCGCCTTCTGTGAAAGAGACTAGAATTGCCTTTTTACCTAAGGCTCTATCTTTTTCTTCCCAAAACCAAACAACGAGTTCCCAGCTGGTTCCAATGTTCGCTTGTCAAGGTTCATCTGCTCAAAAGGCTTGATGAATAAAATGTCGGCAGAGCTTCCGTTGTCTATGAGGATGTTGTGTATAGTGAACCCAGCTATATTCGTTTTTGCTACAAAAGCGTCTGTGTGTGGAAAATCTCGCACTTGAAAGTCATTTTCGTCAAAAGTAATGGGCACCATGGACCAAACCGGCCTGTTGAGCGGTACCCTTGGCGAGACGGTGTGCACTCTTCTTTCAAACTCTCTTCTGGCTCTCTTGTTTTCATGCTCTTGGTTTGATCCGCCAGTGATTGCGAATATATGGCCTTGTGATGGCAAGATATTGTTTACGGCTTGATGTTCTTGAGTATCTTCTTACTTTGTGGGCTGAGGCTGGCTTGAATGTTGCTGCTCTTGCTGAGCTGGCGAGGGTGCAATGGTCGATTGCCCTGTGTGTTGTGCGAATGCTAGTATATTGGAAATGGTGGCTGCTGCTAGATGTACGGATGTTGGCTATATCCGTGTGAAAGCTGGGGTGCTAGAAAGCGCTGTTGTTTGCCGATGAATAATGGTTGCCATAACCCTGGTTGTTTACTATTTCACAACCAATGTTATGGAACACATGGTTAGATGTTTCACTGCTTCTTGTGGCCTCATCTTCCTCCTTAAGTTCTCTGGCCATTTTGTTGTATTTGCAATCTTTTGTGAAATGTCCTGCGTTTTAGCCACAAACGGCGCAATAGGGTATTCTCGGGGCTCGTCCTCTTCCTTTGCCTTCGTGTCCGCTGTGGGGAGTCCATCCTCCTCACCAGCCATGCGGAGACTAATCAAAGCTTCTGTATTGCTGGTTAGGTTGTGGCCCTTGGAGACCTTGTTCCACTGAGTTGTGCTCTGTCTGCTCTTGTAGATTGTTGATTGCGCAGAATGGTCTCATATTTCGTTGGCTTAGGGTTGTTGGTGGTCTAGGGGCCTTGCCTGCTTGCCTCTATGAATTACTTGCCACCTTTTGCTTCTTTAAGTCGTAGTCTGATCTTGCATATTGTCTCATCACCTCAAATAGCTCCCTTACGGAGGTGGGATAATTCCTAGCGAAGTGAGCTACACACTGGCCTATGGCCAACCCTTCCACGGCTGTTGATATAACTGTCTCCTCTGGCGCGTTTGGCACGTGAGCTTTGGTCTGAATGAATCTTTCCAAAAACTCAGACATGGATTTGTCGTCTCGCTGAATGAAATTTAGAAAATCTCTCGTTGTTTACGTTCCCGGGTGATATCCTTGGAAGGTGGACACTAGGTCTGCTCTGACTTGGCCCCAGGACCTAATGGATCAAGGCTTTAGCGAGGTAAACCAATCAAGCGCGATGTCTTTGACCGCCATGATGAGTGACTTTGCGAGGATTTGGGCGTCTCCCCCGGCTGATGTTACCACGATTTCATAACTCGCAAGGAACTTCCTCGGGTTTGTCTTTCCGTCGAAAACCAAAATACGAGGCTTGTAGCCGGCCGGCCACGGATACAGCTGAAGTTCTTTTCATAAAGGTGAGGTGGGGTCATATGCACTTTCGCCTTCTTCTAGAAGGTTATCGCGTGGTATTACAACTTTTTCGCCAGCGCGAATGGTGCCTCCTGCCCCTGCTCACTGCATTCCTTGAATCTTTCTCACCAATCTATCTCTCTAGATTTTGGCTTCCCTGATTATCCTCTGCGTCTGTTCGGCAAAGTTACTGGGCAGCAGCTTGCCTGAGTAGCTGCTCCTTCTCATTCTAGAGTCTGAGGATGTCTTGCTCGTACTGATTTAGTGTCTTCAGGTTTCTTGCTTGCTCAGTGATTTCACCATCTTCATCTTCTTTGACTTCATCGAAGTTTTGGTCGATCTCGACTTCTTGGACGTCGCCTTCCGGCGTTTGCTCTCGCCCTCCTAGCGCTGCGGTATTATCCATCTACGGCTGCAGCGCAGGTGGTTCCGTAGCTGTTGCTGCGTCATTTCGCGCAGCTGCTTCCACTGCCGCAGTGACGGCCGCAACCATGGATGGTCCTGCTTTATCCATCGATATCTTTGACTTCTTTGGTAGCATGATAAGCTCGAGCAACAACCATGGTGGGTGCCAATGTTGTTCTAGGCCAAGGCCTTCGAACACCGATTGCCACTCAAGCGAAATCAAGCATGAGAGGTGGGTGAATGGGACTTGGCGAAACAAGACAATTGATTTCATTAAGCTTGTTCCTCCCCTTTTACACTCCCCACAAGGGGCTATTTATACATGCTCGTAGACTTCTTATGGGACCAAAATGCCCCTACAATTGCTACATGGCTGGTGAATATTCCCCGCCGCCATGGGGCTTGTTTGCCATCCAGAGCCCTCGCCTGCCTCAAGTAGCATCGGCCCGAGAAGACCCAACCAGACCTGCCTTGTGTCGCCTGAGCGGTCAGACGTTGTCGGCTAGGTGAGGACAGCTGGCTCATTCCACGGTGGAACCTGCAAAAACAAGCAACCAAACTATTAACAGCTATTCGCCAAAGCGAATAACTGAGATCGTCAGCGAGCCTATCACTAGGGCGAAAGGAAAAGAACTAGGCTTGGCCTGTAACAACTATTTGCCGGAGCAAATAACCGAGATCGTCAGCGAGCCTGTCGCTAGGGCGAAAGGAAAAGAACTAGGCTTGGCCTGTAACAGTTGTTCACCAGAGCGAATAACCGAGATCGTCAGCGAGCCTGTCGCTAGGGCAAAAGGAAAAGAACTAGGCTTGGCCTGGTCCCGGCCGCAGAGTCTGCCCTTTCGCCATAGCGAAAAGGGGTGCCTAAGAACGGGTAGGCGAGTGCCACCCTTACTTCGCTGCGGCGAGAAGGGGGCTCGACACATCCTTCTCTTCACACATGGCTAGCCCTTTCACCTTTTATTACAGCGAAATGCTGAGTGCGCCGGAGCCCAACTCCCGTTATTTCGCTTCGCGGGAAACTAGGACGGCGATTGAGCCACATAGGGTGCCCATAGGCGGGGCACGCCCCCAACAAGTATGGTCAAAGTTTACAATGTTTGACTTTTTAAATTCTAATGGGCCCTAAATTTTGAAATGGACCTATTAGAACACGAAAACATGTGTTCTTTTGTAATTATGAAATTCGAATAGTTTATTATAAAAAGATCACATGGTATTTATAATAGAATCATGAATTCAGAGGAAGCTTGAGGAATGAAAACGACAGTTAAAAAACTACAAATGCATTTTCAAGTTTTATTAGAGTATGCATAAGGTGATAAGGATAACCACTGCATGCACGATTTCTCCCACTTCCGATGTTGCTGCTGTCTACCACTCTCTACCTTTTGCTCTACTAACCACCTACGCCACCTACATGGCTACATCACATTCACTTATCACGGTTGCTCTTCCGCTCATTATACATTCTTTGACAAAATTTTCGACAATGGCATGCATCCTAGCCAGTAGCCACCTCCTGGGATGACGTTCATTTTGTTAACAAGCATAGACCAATTTTCTATTTTTTCAGGGAAGATGAAGGAAATTTCAACGTTATAAATAAACCTAGGGACGAATACGTAGTTTGTGGAAAGTTATCAAAACTAATCTATTTGTAGCTATTGGATAGTTACAACATGCTTGGGACAAGATTTTATGTTTTTAATAAAAAAAACTTAGGCTGTCAATAGTTTTAAATTATATAGTTTGGAAATGTGAAAATAGCATAGGTGATTTTTTTCTTGAAAATCCATTTATAATATAAAAATTATTGATTGTATAAATATGATCAATAGAAAGTAGCGGTCATAACTATAGTATATGTGGCTAGGGCGAGTAAGAGGTATCGCTACAAAATTACAGCAATTTATGCAAACGAACTGTCTGGTGTCATATAGATTTATTTTGTGAGGGAATATAGATTTTCTGATCTATCACATGACGAAATTCTAAATCTAAACTTGGTCCAAGTAATTGGTAGAGACGTTTAAGGAGAAGGAAAATAAAAACTACTAGCGGTCACCGGAGTTGTCCTTACATAGGTAAAATTCTGCTAGATGTTATGTGTCGGTTTTATATAATTTTGAGGGAGGTAGGTGGAAGTGAATGTGATGTAGGTTTTATAAATACATGACAAATTGGAGAACATATTATTATAGATTTTTATACCATAAAAGCAATGATCAAATTTTTAAAGTTGACTCAGCAAAACTACGTGTTACCTTCTACGCCTTACTATCGCCACAATATGGAGTCAAAGCTAGCTGAAGCTCCACTGAAGACGGTCCTTATTTTGCTCCATGTTTTACCTAAAATTTCAAGCCTAAGAAGCTTGGTTGGCTTCAAGACTGGATAGAACTTGGGATTTTTGCCAGCCTGGCCTGGCCTAGACTAGCCCAGTGTTCATAGTTATTTGGTCTATCTCAAAAGGGAGAAGTCTAGTTTTAACCTCTAAACTATCACCAAAGTTTGATTTTGTTCATTATACTCAAAACTCAGAAATCTTCGACCACACCTAACTATCAAAACCATTCACACATTTACCATCTAGGGGCTGTTCGGTTGCCAGGGGATGCAGCCCCGGAACCATTCCGACCAGGATTGTAGTGTTAATTTGAACTATGTTTCATCACCTGGAATGGTTCCTGGTGGAATCAAGGTGAAACGAACGAGCCCCTAATGGAGTCCAAGGTGGCTTTCGCTAGCATGTGCAATGCATGGCAGTGGTGCTCACATGTCATCTCTCTTCCTTTATGTAACACCCCAGGTGTTTGCCTTGCATTTTAGCATCATTTGAGCATGGTCATAGCATGTCATTACCATAAGCATCATCATTTCATGTGCATCCTTGCTTGAAACATGACCTTGCAACATTGCAACATATGTATGTTATGGGTGGTAGTGATAATATCTTGTATCTAGACCATGCTAGAACAGGTGTTAGTTTTGTTATGCTTGAAAACATGTGAAACATGCTCCTGAAACATATGCAACATTAGGTTCCAATAATTATGTTAGTGATGTTTCATTAGTCATAGCCAGGGATGAAAATGGTACGGATATTTTCCGACCGTATTCGAGACCGAATCCGTTTAGAGGGGTTTTAATCCGTCCGTATCCGAGTCCGGATATTTAACATCCGATACCGTATTTGTATCCGAATATTTAAATCACATATTTATGATGTCGATATCCAATCATATCCTATCTGGCATTTTTTATACTATCCATATTCGAATCCGAATCCGGACATAAATATGAAAACAAATACGATATCAGTGATATCCGTCCGTATCCGATCCGTTTTCATCCCTAGTCATAGCAACAGTGTTTCAATGCCTACTTGAGTAACTCTTATGCATAGGTGATGCTAATGTGTGTTTAAGGCCTTGGTAATATGTGTATCTTGTTAGTGGTGCAAAATGAGCTAGGGTCTATATTCATGTTTTGACCAAAATCCAATTTGACTAGGTTTGACCCCAGTTTGACCATAACATTGATCTACTTTGACCGATTTAAAAGTGGTATCTAGAGGTCTTGCATGGTTGTGCAACCTTTACCAAAGTTGTAGAAAATTTATCAAGGAACAAGAGTCTCAATATAACCATCTCATGAAAATGGCTAGAACATCCTCAAACAGGGCCCACAAGTCAGGTTTCCATGTTGTTTCAACACTTAGCAAATTTTCTAAGTCAAAATGTGACATTGCAGTTTCATGTGCCCCCTTTGGAGCATTGTAAATCTCAAACTGTGCTGAACCAGCTCTAACCCATATGACACTTTTGTAGCACTCACTTAGCTCTACAATATTGTCAATAACACCATCACCTAGTTCTCAATGGTTTAGGAGCTAGCGTGCTTTGAAAATCAGGTTTCAGTCGGGTGGGTTGACTGAATCTCAGTTTCAGTTTCAAGGTGCTTCCCTTTGGGACCTTTTATCTTCCATTCCAAACCGAACTAGCTCAAGTCCATATTGACAAAATTGGAGATCACATGTAGGTCTACAAGTTTTCGAATATAACCTATCGCTAAATCGAGCTGGTTTAGGAGTTGTTAGGGGGCAAAGTCGGGCTAACAGTCGGCTAGGGGAACACTGATAGCCATCTCGGCATGGGCCTGGTGGCCGACAGTGCCAGGTCGCGCCCGCCACCTGGCAGCCGTACACCGACGAGGAGGCCGCGCGTCCGGCCAGGGGGCCTCCAAAGCTGTCCCAGCTCATTGCCAGTGCCAGCATTCGCCCCTCCCTCCCTTCTGTCTCCACCGAAGCAGAGAGCTGCGCCACCATCGCCACCGCGAGCTCCGACGAGCTCGTGTGTGTGCACCACCGTGCCATTTCCAAATCGGCTCGGCCAAAACCTCCGCCACGACCTCCCCTACACGCTACATCCCTCAGCTGAGCCAGCAGATGTAACACTCCGGTGTTACGCAAGCATTTGCATTGCAAATCATGAGCATAACATGTCATGACATTCATAATTATATGTGCTTAGGGTGTACCTTTAGTAAAATAAAAGTGTGGAAACTAGTATTGCTGAACATGTTGTGATAATGTGATAATGACACTCATCAAATTTGTGCAACTATAAATTTCATATCACTTAGAATGATAAGGAAAATTTTTGGAGCCACTAAATCACTCAAAGTTTTGTCAAAGATTTGTTTTAAAAATATTATTTGAAAATATTCAAAAATCCTCTCTAAATTTGCTTTTATTCTAAAAATCAAAATCTATCCCGATTTGGACTTTGGTCTTAAAAGCAAAGTTGTAGAGAATTAAATTCTAAGCAACTTTCATTTTTAGGCCATTTTCAGAAAAAAGGTCGTTTGCTTGCCCAAAATTAAATTTGAAAACTGCAAATAGAATTTTATTTGAATTTTCTCTGGAAAAATAAAAAAAGGGAAAAACAATTTCAGCGCTAGCAGGCCGCCGCTTCCCTTCTCGGCCCGCCCGCGAAGCTTTAATTAATTCTTAATATTGCTGATATCTTGTAAAATGGTTAGTAAATCCTATATGTATCAGAAAAATATGATTTCAAGTTTGTTAATCTTCATATATCATGCATTTCCTAGGAAAAATATGTTTCATGCATGTGCTGTGGAAAAATGTTGAGGTGTAGTTCAAGTGCCTTTAATAGCTGATTTATGTTATTTTTGCTAGAGAACAAACTTTGTATAAAACATGCATGTGATAATTTTTGTACAGTCATTATATTCCATGAAGAACCTAGGAAAAAATATTAATTCTGTTGTTTGACACTTTTCATAGTACAAATTAATTTCATACTCATTTTTATGTTATAGCTTGTCATTTTTGTATAGGATAGTTTACTTATCCAAATGTCATGAAATTTTTATGGTAGTCTGTTTAGGGTAGTATTATGCTACTGTAATTTTCTTAGATTTTTAGGAGCATCAGAAATATATGTTGCTATTCAAACCTATTATTATTTATGGTTTAAGCAAGTGTTGCTTTAAGTGTGATTAAGAAATTAGTAAAGCTTTGGTGTATCTTTGAAGCATTTCGTAAGATATGTTAACTTGACATGTTAGTAGTAGAAGAGAATGCAGTAGATGACATGTGCTTGTAGTGTATAGTTCTTGGATGATGTTGACTACCTTGCATTTCAACATATTCATTGCATTCATCTCCTTCGATGCACGTTTGCATAATCACTTACGCGCATTGCATCATACAGGATCGCAAACCGAGAACCCAGTCGTCTTACCCGAGGAGCCAGAGGAGCAGCTCGAGGTGCAGCAGCAGGAGGTGACAGAAGCCGAAGAGGAGGTCGGTGAAGAGCTCCCCGAGTGCCCCGACCACCGTCCGAGCTCCTTCGAGAGAGGCAAGCCCCGGAGCATTTCTCTCCCGGTTTGCAAATAATTTATTATTAACTTTACTTAATTTGATGTATTACGTTTAGGAGTTATTTGCAAACGTTGCTGCATTATACCTTGCTTACCTTTGTTATACTATATCCTTGTTACCCTGGTATCCGCAGTCGAGTCAATGCTTAGCTGGCTTAGACCGGTAGAAGTCGGGTGATTTCCTGTCACCTGCGAGCTATAGGTGGTTACCTGGATCTGCTTGAATGACTATGAAGTCATGGTATAACTAAGTGTGAAATGAATTTGAGACCGGGCGGAAACTTGCAGGGTTTTGGACTGTAGTGTTTTCCATCTGTGTCGATTAAGGACCGTCCGTTGTTGTCCCTAGGGTCATGTTGAACGCATGCCTCACATTTAGCTGGCCGGATAAAGTACCTTCCGACCGCGAAACTGGGAGATTATTCGGGCCGAGTGGATTGCCCGTAACGCACTGTACCGGAGCAGTAGTGGCAGGATACGGGGGCACGATGATAAGGCCAAAGAGCAGTCGAGCGGCCCCCGGGTACAAGTGGTTCCTGGCAAGCTCGCGACTTTACCTGAATGGTTGACTCGGCGACCAACACCTCACTTTAGCGGGTGAGTGAGGTTTGTGTTAGGAATAACTTACCAGCTGGTTAATAATCGATTCGAATCGCCATCGTTCACTGGATAGTGAACACTTGACTTGAGCTACTTCATCGTAGTAATATTGATGGAACACTTGGACAGTTATATGAATTATGACATAATGGAAGTTGTTAATGATCATTGGTTATCATTACCTGTTTAATTACATGTTACTTTAGTACAGGTGCAAATGTAGTTGACAGGTTAATAAAGATTTAACTTGATGCAAAGCTTTTGTAAAGGTTTTCCTAAATGCTAAAAATATCTTTTTGCAAATGAGTCAGCTATCCCACCAGAAAGCCTATCATGATTCCTTGGTGTCTTTTATTTCTGGTTTATGACGGGTAAGTCTAGCTGAGTACCTTCTCGTACTCAGGGCTTTGTTCCCACTTGTTGCAGATGGACAGATGTACTACGGCTATTGTATCAACTGTCTCTATCCTGCAATGGGCAAAGCCTAGGACCATGGGCAATGATCATTCGCTACTTCTAGTCTGATGCTTTTGCTGGAGATGATCACAAGCTGGCACTTTATTTCAAAATATTGTGTGTGTGCGTGATTTGAACTACTGCTTCCGCTACTTTTATTCGAACCTGGTTTGTAATAACTATGTTTAAACTCCGATGTATTTTATGCCGCGAACATTTATGTAACTTATGATGGTAACCGTTAAACTTAGTACGATCTTGGCTGTTATGTGAAAGGGTTTGAAATCCGTCGAGATTTCACGGACTACCGGGTTATACGGGCTTAAGTTTGTTAAATTGTCCTTCCGTTGGATGATTTCCTACTTAATCTCGTATAATTGGACGGTTCTGTTACAGCTGGCATCGGAGCATGGTTTAACGTGATTACTGTTCATAAGTGTATTTAAAACAAAATTATGTTTAAAAAAAAGTGTGATTTTAAAACTAAAGGTGTGCCAGTGGTCATATCCTGTATGTCCAGTTAAGGACTCTAGGTGGCTATTTAAGTACTAACTTGGGGTTCTTGCACCATATTTCTCTTTCGTTGCTCATACGGCGTGCTATTGTATGAGTGACACTTAATTGAGTGGTAATGTATGGATCAGTTACCTCTACGCTTTGGTAAGTATGAGCTGTGAGAGCATGATCGGATACACCGCCGATCTAGGAGAGTGTTTATATGATACTAGAATAATTACATGTTTTACACATGTTTTTATGAAAGTATCGCATGTGTGGGTGTTCCGTCCGTTGAGGCGATGCCGTCAATAGGACGATGTGTTTGGGTAGTTACTACCGTTGTACACGCATCTGGGGATTCGTATAGAGCGCGTAGGTAGATTTACTGCTTTCATGCATTCATGAGGAATGGGCTGAAATGAATTTTCTGCAGGTTTATAACAGCGTTATCGTGTAGATCGAATTAGTTACGTATATGAGAAATCGTTGTATGCCACCGAATTCATCGTTAGATGTCTTTATTTTCTAAGTTTGTGAGAACGTAAGACTCGCGCATGCATCATATTGCCTGTGCATTTCATTCATAACATGCATTCCTCCCCTTATAAAAGGATTATCCCAGTTTGATAAAAGTGACATTAACTTAAAATATGTCTCACCGGGTAATTTAAAACTTGTGCTACAGATGGCCCGCACGAAGAAGACTGCCCGTAAGTCCACTGGTGGAAGAGCACCCAGTCACCAGATGGCCCCGCGGGAGCGCCGCAGCACGGACACTTTTCTAAGTGAGTTTGGCATGCCCACCTTGCTTTGGTGAGTGCTCCATGATGTGGGATACCTAGAGGGTCAAGAGCCGGTGTACTCCTGGAGTGAGAGCCAGTTAGCTGAGGATGGACTTGCGGTAGTGGAAATCACCGTCCCTGCTCTTGGTGATGCGCCAGAATGGGATGGTTGGCATTTGGAGTTTGAAGGACGCACTCCAGTTGAGGGTGCAGAGGGTGAATCCTTTCACGTCATCCGAGACATAATGAGCAGGTTTCCTAATGAGTTGGTAGCAGCTTTGGCCGGTACTTTCCCGAGAGATGATTCTCGTGATGCCATTTGGGTGCAACCGCAAGGTAGTGCCCTGGTTAGAGGTCCAAGTGAAGGACGGGCTAGCGACAACCACACAATGAGTGCCATGTATGCAGCCATCAAAGCATACCAGGGTCTTGAGAGTACCTATTGGACCTTGACTGGTCTGCGTGGCAATGACCGGCTTGAAGCAAGGAAGCAGAAGAAGAAGCAAGCACGTGCTATAGCTAGCTTGCAGGAGCAGTTGGCCGACATGAGCTTGCAGCGAGATCGGGCTCTCGAGAGAGGTGAGAGTGCTATGCAGCGGGTACAGACGTTGACTCAGGCCAACAGAAATGCAGACCGCATGATGGGACAGCTAGTGCAGGAAAGGAATGAAGCCTGGAACGAGAGGGACCTTCTGAGGCAGAGGGTCGAGGAGCTAGAAGGGTATAATGCCAACTTGCATGAAGAGTTTCATGCCCTCTACAACGGGATAGGCCCGTATGCTCCTCCGGACGCCGCCCAGGTGGACGCCGACGACGCCGCCGCTACTGATGGTAGCAATGGTGACGCCTCCGACCTCGACGACGGTCCCGAGGAGTAGGCTAGTTGCCTTGTGTTAGTGATAGGCTCTGTCACAATGACCTTATTTTGGTTTCCATGTATCGTGTTGTATCCTGTTCGATCTTGAGACTGGCGATCTTTTGAATCTTGGTTGTGTATGCGATGCTCGAACGTATAAAAGTCCAGTGTATGTACGCTGGCAACGTGGTTGTATAGAACGCGATGTTGCATTCGAAGTAATTTAATTAGTGGTGTTGTTTTAATTGGAATGTGATTATTGTGCCTCTGTTTTATTGCATGACTTGTTCTCTCCAATAAATTTAGTATGGCATGATTGTTCATTCGAATACAATTACTACCACTTCGCTCAATTATTACTTGTTGCTGAAATATGCAGATGGCAAACACTCGCCGTGCCACGTATGAGGCCGCTGAAACTGGTGGCAACGGTGCAGGGGCTGGTGGGGGTGGTGCAAACAACGTCAATCACCAGGAGCCACAGCCAGAGCCACAATTGCCCCCTCCTCCACCGCTCACTGCAGAAGTGTTCTTCGCACAGTTCCTGGGAAGCCAGCGCAGCGCCGAGCAGTCACAAAGGAATATGGAAGATTTTCTGCGTACCATCGCTGAAAATGTTCAGAGAGGAAATAATCAAGGTGGTGGCCATGGGGTGAACCAGTACAACAATTTCAAGGATTTCATGGACACCAGGCCGCCAGTTTTCAAGGAAGCAGCAGAGCCACTCGACGCTGAAGAATGGATCAACACTACAGAGGACAAGTTCCGTGTGTTGAGACTGACAGAAGTTCTGAAGACAGAATATGCTGCACATCAGTTACAAGGACCGGCAGGGATGTGGTGGAAGCATCACCGCACCACCTTTCCTCCCAATGCCCAGATTACTTGGAGAGAATTCACTGAAGTATTTATGGGAGTTTATATTCCCCCAGGGTTGGTTGAGATGAAGCTCGGAGAGTTCTTGGCCTTAAATCAAGGTACCAAGACTGTAACACAGTATCTGCATGCCTTTAATAGCTTGTGCCGCTATGCTCCAGACATGGTCGACACAGATGCAAAGAGAATTGCTAGTTTCAAGAGAGGGTTAAGTCTGAAGATGATGAAGCATGTGGGTACCAATACCCGCGCCAGGTTCAATGACTTTGTCAGTGATTGTTTGAAACAAGAAAAGAACAACAACGCATACACTGCATCCAAGAATCGCAAGAGGGTGTTTGAGTCAGGACCATCCCAGTCCAGAGTTGTCACTGCAAATCGTCTTTCTTATCGTCCGTCCGCACCTGGTGCAAGGTTTAGGCCGCCACAGCATAAAACCCAGAACTACAGGGGACCACAGAAGCCGTACAAGATGGCCGTTCCTCCAGCAAAGATCACCGCAGTTGCAGAACAAAGCAACTCCAAGGGAGCTATAGGATCTGCTGGTATAGTGAAGGGGCCCTGCTACAATTGTGGTCAGGCAGGCCACTTTTCAAAGTTCTGCCCTTATCCGCCTAAAAAGAAGCAACAGACTTATACTGCCCGTGTACACCATACCACCGTTGATGAGATTCCTGAGGGAGAGCCTGTAACTACCGGTAAGTTTCTTGTTAACCATCACCCTGTAGTTGTTCTATTTGATTCTGGATCCTCGTATTCTTTTATGAGTCAAGCATTTGCACGGAAGCATGAACAACTATGCACAGAATTGAGTTATGGTTATCGTATAAGTTCAGCCGGGGCTGATGTGTTAACCAATAAGATGGTTAGAGGGGCAACCCTTGAGTTAGGTAGTCGGAAGTTCCGAGTGAACCTGATAGTTATGCCTGGACTAGTTTTGGATGTAATAATAGGAATGAACTGGATGAAAAACTGGGGGACAGTCATAGATACAAGCAGTCGGTTGCTTACCCTTAAGGATCCCTAGGGAGAGGGTACTTTTCAGGTACCATTGCCCAAAAGAACAGACCTTGTGAGTGTGACCTGTGCCATGGAAGTTATTCCTATCCACTAGATCCCGGTAGTGTGTGAGTTCTCGGATGTGTTTCTAGACGAGTTACCTGGCCTTCCTCCAGATAGAGATGTTGAGTTTGGAATCGAGTTGATCCCCAGGACAGCTCCTATTTCGAGGAGACCTTATCGGATGCCTCCGGATGAGTTAGCTGAGCTGAAGAAGCAACTGGAAGAATTGCTAAAGAAGGGGTTTATCCGACCGAGTAAGTATGAGTGGGGATGTCCTGCCTTGTTCGTGAAGAAAAAGAAAGAGGGTACTCTAAGAATGTGTGTGGATTATCGACCGCTTAATGCTGTAACTATCAAGAATAAATATCCTTTGCCTCATATTGACATTTTGTTTGATCAGTTGGCTAAAGCTAGAGTGTTCTCCAAGATAGACCTAAGATCAGGGTATCATCAGATAAAGATCAGGCCACAAGATGTCCCGAAAACCGCCTTTTCTATCAGATACGGGTTGTACGAGTATCTTGTTATGTCTTTTGGCTTAACAAATTGTCGGTGTTCGGACCCACGGGGGTCCTAAACCAACGAGTAAATGCTGCGTGTCTCTTTCCTGGATGGTGATGCAAGGAGAACACACGGGGGTTTATCCTGGTTTGGGCAAAAGAAGGCCATACGTCCAGCGGGGGGAGATGTTTGTATTTCCTTGCACCAAGGTGCTCGTGTAGGGGTTACAAGCATGCGAGAGAGGGTGTCGAGCCCAAGTCTCAAAGAGAAAAGAGGAAAAAGGTGGTTGCTTGAGATGTCGATCTTCTGTTTTGTGTTTTTCGTTCCGTCCTCGTCCCCCTCTCTGTTGAACCCTGGCCTGCCCTTTTATAGGGTGAGGGGAGGCCAAGACGACGGGGAGCCTTGAGGTGATGCTTTGTCGATTCCTGTTGAGTTGACTGTAGCGACGTGCCTTGGGAATGGTCGGCCATCCCTGAACACCCTGACGTTGTGGGAGACAAGATGGCGAAATGACCCAGAGCGCCATGCCATACCGTCCTTTGAACTAAGTCGAGCGTCGGGGCTGGGTCGAGGCCGGGTCGAGGCCGGATGGATAAGGCCGAATCCCCGATATCGCGTAGAGCGGGCCTTGTCTTATCCTCCCTCGAGAGTGATTGATGGTGAATAGTGCGCGGTAAGGTGGGTATAGTGACGGGTTTCACCTCCCATCACGGGATGGGCGGTAAAACAGTGAGATCTGACACGGGTATTGTTCCCACGTCGATCCTAGCCGCAGCCATGCCGGTAGGTGGTAGTAGGTAACCGCATTGAATGCTATGGCTTTTGTCCTGGGGTAGGCAAAGAAAAGGTGTCGAGGTGCTCGGTCCGGGCTCACGCGAGTCAGAGTTCTCCCCAGCGGGCGGTCGAGCATCGCGCGGGTCGGAGTGCTGTCGAAGTACCTCGCGGCACGGGATGGGGCGCGGTCGAGGCGCCCCGTCGAGCGGGCCTCGTACGAGTCGGAGCCGGGGCGTGGTCGAGGCGCCCCGTCGAGCGGGCCTCGTACGAGTCGAAGCCGGGGCACGGTCGAGGCGCCCCGTCGAGCGGGCCTCGTACGAGTCGGAGCCGGGGCGCGGTCGAGGTGCCCCGTCGAGCGGGCCTCGTACGAGACTGACTGGGTACGCGGTCGCGGCAGGCTATCTTTTATTGCGGTTTTGGTCATGTTAGTTTTATGGCGATAGGTGCGGGTACCCCCGTACTGTTGGTACCGACAGTAGCCCCCGAGCCTTTGGGTGAGTGTGTGATCACTCTCCCAGAGGTTGGTCAGAATTGGAGTCGTAGCGCCGTGATTTTTTCCGGCGGGGGCGCGCGAGCGCACCCGCCGGGTGTAACCCCCGAGGCCTCGGTGGAGTATTGAGACTCCTCCGAGGTCTTGTACGCGTTTGATTGGGGAACGATTTGTTACGGTCAAGCCCCCGAGCCTCGCGCGTGCGAGGTCGATCAGGGTCCCGGCCGTCTTTTGCTACGCGACCCTCACGCTCCTTTTCCGAAAAAAGGAGGAGGGGTGGAGAACGCCGTACTACCCTCGTTTGGGCGCGAGTTCCGACGATCTCCAGTGAGCTGCTAGCGGGAGAATTCGAGTGAGAGCCCGTGCCCCGTTCATTAGAGGTCGGCTAGTGGCCCGGAGGCGCCCTCAAAGATGCCAAGAAGTGGTCGTGTGGATCTCGATTCCCTTCGACAGGATTCGAGGGCTCGATGCCTCCCCCAGAGGGATTCCTACGACGACCTTCTCCTTTGGCCTCGAATACGTCCTGGGGTGCCTCGAGAGCGTGGCTCGAGCCCTTGGCCATGTATGGGCGCACCCTGGGTCGTCCCTAACTCTGTTGCTCGAGGGCAGCTGTCGAACCCTGTTCGAGGGCCAGCTTTCGCTCCCTCGAGACTTATTTCGGGGCTCGGGGCCTGTTTCTGCGGTCGGGACCCCGAGCCTCGCGTGCACGAGGTCGATCAAAGTCCCGGTCGTCTTTTGCGACCCTCACGCTCCTTTTCTGAAAAAAGGAGGAGGGGTGGAGAACGCCGTACTACCGTCGTTTGGGCGTGAGTTCCGACGATCTCCGGTGAGCTGCTAGCGGGGGAATTCGAGTGAGAGCCCGTGCCCCGTTCGTTAGGGGTCGGCTAGTGGCCCGGAGGCGCCCTCAAAGATGCCAAGAAGTGGTCGTGTGGATCTCGATTCCCTTCGACAGGATTCGAGGGCTCGATGCCTCCCCCGGAGGTATTCCTACGACGACCTTCTCCTTCAGCCTCGAATACGTCCTGGGGTGCCTCGAGAGCGTGGCTCAAGCCCTTGGCCATGTACGGGCGCAACCTGGGTCGTCCCTAACTCTGTTGCTCGAGGGCAGCTGTCGAACCCTGTTCGAGGGCCAGCTTTCGCTCCCTCAAGACTTATTTCGGGGCTCGGGGCCCGTTTCTGCGGTCGGGACCTTGAGCCTCGCGCGCACGAGGTCGATCAAAGTCCCGGTCGTCTTTTGCGACCCTCACACTCCTTTTCTGAAAAAAGGAGGAGGGGTGGAGAACGCCGTACTACCCTCGTTTGGGCGCGAGTTCCGACGATCTCCGGTGAGCTGCTAGCGGGGGAATTCGAGTGAGAGCCCGTGCCCCGTTCGTTAGGGGTCGGCTAGTGGCCCGGAGGCGCCCTCAAAGATGCCAAGAAGTGGTCGTGTGGATCTCGATTCCCTTCGATAGGATTCGAGGGCTCGATGCCTCCCCCAGAGGGATTCCTACGACGACCTTCTCCTTCGGCCTCGAATACGTCCTGGGGTGCCTCGAGAGCGTGGCTTGAGCCCTTGGCCATGTACGGGCGCACCCTGGGTCGTCCCTAACTTTGTTGCTCGAGGGCAGCTATCGAACCCTGTTCGAGGGCCAGCTTTCGCTCCCTCGAGACTTATTGCGGGCTTCAAGCCCATTTTCCACATACCTGGGGATATTCGTCCGCGGATCCCTCCCTCGTTCGTTAGCCGGGCGCGTCTTTTGGGGAGGCGAGATCGGCGCGGTAGTGGGCGACGTGGCGTGTGGTCACGGCGTGGGGGACGGCCACGTGCCCGACTCCTGCGAGATGTAAGGAAACGGTTAGGTGAGCGCATTTAATGTGGGAAACTGTTCCTACCTTCTCGCGCGGCCGTTGGGCTTCCGCCTGGGCATATAAAGTTAAGGCCTAGGGGTCTGCGTTCCCCACCGGTCCCTTGCGTTCCTGCAATCCTCAGACAATCTTTGCCTTATCGCGTTCTCTGCCCGCATCGTCGCCGCCACCGCATCCTTTCCATCCATCCCCCCTCCGACAGCACCGATGGCAGGAAAGAGCCAGATCCTCCCCACTGACGACTGGGCCGCCTCCTCGGTGACGGAGAGGAGGTTGGAAGAGTTGGTCGAGGACGGGCTGCTGCGGCCAAGGATGAGCCGGTCGCAGCCGGAGTGGATGGCGCCGCCCCCTGCCCACCGGGAACCGGTGCCCCCTGAAGGGTATGTGGTGAGCTTCGTCTGCTTCCACGAGCGGGGGTTTGGCGTGCCGGCATCGGTCTTCATGCGCACGCTCCTCCACTACTACCGAGTGGAGCTTCACCATCTTTCCCCCAACGCCGTCGCGCAGGCTGCCATCTTCACGGCGGTCTGCGAGGGCTACCTTGGGGTGGAGCCGCAGTGGAACCTGTGGCTTCACCTTTTCAAGGCCGAGCTCTTTGCCAAGAGGGCAAGGGAGAAGGGCGTCCTGTGCGTGGCTCGAGTGGGGAGCTGCATGCTACAGGTGAGGTCGGGTCGGGCGGATCTGTACATCCTGGCCCGCCTCATCTCTTCGAACAGTGGGTGGCACGATGGTTGGTTCTACCTCCGCAATGATGAAAATCAATTGCCGAGGTACACCGGCCGCGTGTTGATCGCTCGAGAGGAGCGCTGGTCGTACAGAGTGCCGGAGGCCGAGAAGCCGCGCTTGG
Organism: Saccharum hybrid cultivar R570; assembly: GCA_038087645.1. Taxonomy (NCBI): domain Eukaryota; kingdom Viridiplantae; phylum Streptophyta; class Magnoliopsida; order Poales; family Poaceae; genus Saccharum; species Saccharum hybrid cultivar. Next base: position 4,508,193 of record JAQSUU010000100.1, read on the forward strand.
ACCCGCTGCTGGCGGCGCTGCAGCAGCTTCGCCTCCGAGGCTTGACGGCTACGGTGGTGGCAGCGACCTTCCATCGCCGCAGAGTGATGCCGCTGTGCCGGCGTCGTCTCCGTCTGGACCAGATGACTCCGAAGGCAAATCTGGAGGGGACCCGGATGTTCCATGAATCCCTCGCCCTCGAGGAGGTCCTCCGACGAGCGCGCCGGATGGTTGGGAACTTCAAGGCGGAGGAGGCCAACCGGGTTCCCATGAGGCCTACCGAAGGGTTCGAGTCCGTGGTACGTATCCCGGGGCTGAGGTGTTGCTATTTTCGTTTATCTGTGGATTTCGCTGATGTGGTCGAGACCGGCGTATAGGATCTGTCGGCGTTGCGGGAAACGCGTCCGCCAGTCCCGGAGGACCGGCCCGCCCGGGAGGCTCGACGCCTGCATGCTTCCAAGAAGAAGCAGACCAAGGAGACGGCCAAGAAGCGGGCGATCCACAAGGCCAAGGAGACGGAGGCGTTGAAGAAGCTTCGACGCCAGCAGACCATCGACGGGGTCCCCCTGGCGCCGTCGCCTTCCGAGACGGTCTCGGGGGAGGACGACGACAGCAGCGGCGAAGACGACGATGCCCTGTCGCGATATGAGATCGCGACTAGGCTTGGGGACCTTCCCGACATTTGCCCCCTGCTGGAGCCCATCGGGGGGGGCGTCCTCCTCGGTCATCGTAGTCGAGGAGCCCGAGGGGAAGAAGGCAGAGAAGGAGACGGGCCCCTCGACGGGAGGGGCCGTTTTACCCCGGACCCAGCGAGAGGGGTCGACGGGGACGTCCGCACTAGCCGGGGCCCCGCAAGCTCCGGCAGGGGCGGGGACGGCGGTACCGGCGTCGTCATTGGCGGCGGCGTCGGTGGGCGTAAGGACCCGAGGCCAGCTGGCCTCGGAAGCACAGAGGGCCCAGGGTGGTGCGTCGGCCGGGGCTCCCAGGAGTGCTCGGCCTGCTGGTGAGGCCGTCGCGAGGCCACCAGCGGCCGTCCTGGGAGGCTCGAGCCACGCGGGGTCGAGGTACTTGGTGCCGATTTCTGGGTAAGCCTCTCAGCTTGGTTGTCCTGCCTTTCTCTAAGTCCGTTGACTGACATTCCTTCTCACTTCGCAGGTTGAAGCGGAAGGCGGAGCCGATGGGGCCTACCCCTGTGAAGTCGCTGCGAGCCAGCGCCGTTGTCCTCAACCGGACGGCGGAGCAGGATGCGGCCTGGGTCCGGGAGGTCGAGGCCGCGAAGGGGCGCCCACGACAACGACAGGGGTCAGCCGACACCGCGGTGGTTGCCGGCCCGGAGCCTGCCGCCGAGGGGTCCGAACCGGCAAAGGCGGCGGCGCTTGATGTGGTCGAGGCGGGGACGGCCGAGGCTGTCGTTGCGGATGCGACGGGCGAGGCACCCATCCACGACGCGGAGCGGGCGGGTGCTGACGTGACCATGAAGGAGGTCGCGTCGGTGTCGGGGCAAGAGGCGGCCCTGGCGAGGGGGTCACGGCCGCAACAAGACCCGTTGGGCGAGCTAGCGGGCACGGTGGAGGGCGGGGCGGTCGAGCCCCTAACCGGAGCATTGGAAGAAGAGGCGTCGGCTCTGGAGGTGCTGACGGTCGAGGCGCGGATACCGGAGCCGTCGTTAGTCGAGGCGCCGGCTCCGGAGGCGCCGGCGGTCGAGGGTGCTCGCCCTCACGCTCCCCTCGACGATATCCCCCTGGACAAGGGGAAACAAGCGATGGGGGTCGAGGGGGGTGAGGTCGCGGACCAGGCCGGTGTCGCGACGGCCATTGGAGAGGTGGATACCGCGGGCGAGGCCGGTCCTTCCGCGGGACCGGGAGACGCCCCAGCCGGGTCATCCTTGTCGTGGCCCGACATCGCCGCGCTGGCAATAGCGTGGGCCGAGACGGAGCTGCCGAGGTGGGGGGGCCGTCCCTTCAGTTCAGGGACGCTACGAACCCCGACGCCGAGCCCATCTTTGTCCTGAGCGACAAAGATGAAGTGCACCGATGGGAATACCTCGAGGGCGTCCGCCAGCACCTTGACCGGTTGCTCCGAGTGGCGTCCGGTGCTGTGCGAAGTATGGGGGATGCCACCGAGTTATGATCGACCCGTCGGCTTTCTTGATGTGTTTTTTTTTCTCGGATTTGTGACCTTTTCGAATTGCGTTCAGGAGCTGAAGGAGTACTCCCGCCGCAAGTCGCTCTTCATCCGGGACGAGAGTGGCGTGTGGGGCGCGCTGTCCCAGCAATGGGTTCTGGTCGAGGAGGCCCAGAAATGGCTATCCGATCGGAACGCCGAGATGGCTGAGCTGCGCGTCGCGTACGCGGTGGTGAAAGAAGAAGCGACGCAGGCGCGGGCGGCCGAGGCCATGATGCGCACTGGCCTGGACAAGGCTCGGGAGGAGGCTGCCCAGGCCCGCAGGGATCTCGAGCCCCTGTCCATGCGGGTGAAGGAGCTCGAGGAGGATGTCTCCAAGGTTAGCCTTCAGCGCGACACCCTCAACGTCGAGGTCACGACGCTGAAGGGAGCCATCCAAGAGAAGGACGCAGCTCTCGAGTCTGCTCGGCAGGAGATCGAGGCGCTAAAGGCAGCCATCAGCGATAAGGACAGCGCCTTCCTGGGGCTCGAGCGAACGTGCGGGGGGCTTCGTGACGAGGTCGTGGGCCTGCAGACCCATATCGAGGGTAAGTGTGATTGTCACGGCCACGACGTTGAAGGCCCCGCATTGGGCATTAATTTGTTTGTCGTGTTTCAGAGCTGGAGAGAGAGAATCGAGAGGCCCAATCTTCTGCCAACTCCTTCCAGAGCCTCCTCGAAGCCGAGATCCGGAGGACCCAACTTCTCCAGGGCGCGATCACCACCGTATGCGATGGCCTGGGGGTCGAGCCCGACGCCGACACCGGGGAAGATGTTCCGGGGAACTCCGACGTCCGCCGGATGGTGGCGCTGGGCCGCCTTGCCCGGGAGAAGATACGGGACGGCCTCCATCACGGCGTGAAGAGGGCGCTGGCCGTTGTCCATTCAGGGTTTGTGTTTGACATGAATCTCATCGTCGAGGGCTTCGTCACAGACCCAGATCGGACAGACGAGGAGAATGTGGATGCTTGCGTAGAGCTGATCGAAGCCGCCGAAGAGCCTGGAAGCCGTCTGGCCTCGCTTTTTGAAGCTGAGGTGGTTCCGCCTGCCGACGACGAGGGCCTGTGAGCCAAATCTGGGCATGAAGGCCCATGTAATGAGTTAGTATTTCGAATTTTGGTTGTGGCGGCCGCGGAGGCCTTAAAAACTCGAAACATAAACCGGTTCGTGGTTGATTTAGTTTTACTCGAGCTTTTCTTCCCTTTATCGCTCGGACCGTGTTCTCGCGTGATTTACTTAGCACGCAGCTGCACCCTTTGGCGTAAGGGAGCGAGTGGAGGTACCATAGCCTCGGAGGCGTAAGTGATCTCGCGGCTCAACTTCCCTCGAGCTTCAGGGTGATGTTGCGGCCTTGTAAATCGTGTGAGAGCCTGATCTAAGCGACAGGGGGTATGTTCTTTAAATTTAGGAACCGTTGTTTAGATCTTCCTATCGTGAAGGCGTACCTCTAAAAGGTGTAAGGGGTGAGTGGAGGTACCGTAGCCTCGGAGGCGTAGGTGATGCTCCAAACTCGAGAGCCCTCTAGAACCTTAGGGTGCTCTTTCAGCGAAGTCGATCTAAGAAGCGGTTCTTAAATTTTTTTAAAAAAGAGCACAAGTTTTTTCGGGGACCGGGGGTTCCCCCCTTGCAGCCCCCGAGGGAGGGTCGACTCTGGGAGTGCAGGGTCGATCCTTCCTCATTACGAAACGAAAGTTTGAACATCGCTGTATTCTTTATTGACGAAAAAGAAAATGCAGAGCCTCGAGGCTTTTTAAGGAAAGAAGCGACGTAGCTGTTCAATGTTCCAAGCGTTGGTGAGGATTTCGCCCTTTTCGTTGGATAGCTTGTAGGTGCCCGGCTTTAGTACTTCTGCGATGATGTACGGCCCTTCCATTGGTGGTGTGAGCTTGTGCCGTCCCTTGGTGTTCTGGCTCCGCCGTAGCACCAAGTCACCGACGTTGAGGTCACACTTGCGGACGTGTCTGTCGTGGTAGCGTCGGAGACTCCACGCAAAGATGTCGACGTTTGCGCGGAGAAAGTCAACGAGCACTGCTTCCTATTTAGGATCGAGGGTGGCACTGATGCTCAGTGCCTTTCCCTTGGGACCAGCGGGGTCGAGGGGTACGAGTTTGACATCTTCGGCGGGCTCGAAGCAGCCGGCATGGCGTTTTGGGTCGGGAATCGTATTGGCGAGACCGTCGAGGTCTGCAGCCAAGATCGCTGACTCCAAAACAGCCTCGCCGTGCTCGACACACTCGACGTCGCACTCGTAGGCATGTTCATATGAGGGCCCTATAGTGATGACACCGTTTGGGCCTGGCATCTTGAGCTTGAGGTAGGTGTAGTTCGGAATTGCCATGAACCTGGCGTAGCATGGGCGCCCTAGGATAGCGCGGTACGTTCCGCGGAATCCGACCACTTCGAAAGTGAGAGTCTCCTTTCTGAAGTTGGCCGGTGTGCCAAAACAAACAGGCAGATCGACCCGCCCGAGGGGTTCCGCCCGTTTCCCTGGCATGACTCCGTGGAAACCCCCGACGCTAGGTTGGAGGCGCGCTCTCTCGACCCCCAGAAGGTCGAGGGTCTGGGAGTAGATGATGTTGAGGTTGCTTCCGCCGTCCATGAGCACCTTGGTGAGGCGTGTGTTGGCGATGACGGGGTCAACAACGAGCGGATAGACCCCCGGGTTGGGGATGTAGTCTGGGTGGTCGTCACGGTCGAAAGTGATGGCCACCGCGGACCAATCAAGGAAGCGGGGTACTGCCGATTGTACGGAGAAGACCTCGCGCCGTTCTCGCTTGCGCTGGCGCGCAGAGAGGCAGGTCGAGGGCCCTCCGTAGATCATGAAGCAGTCGTGGATCTCGGGAAATTCCCCGTCCTTGTCGTCACCCTTAGGGTCCTCCTTGTCGTCCTTCTTGGCGCCGGCACCCCTGAAGTACCTGCGCAGCATGTGACAATCCTCGAGGTTATGGTTAGTGAGTCCCTTGTGGTAGGAACACGGCTCTTTGAGCATTTTGTCGAAGACGCCCCCGCCGGGGGGGCCTCGAGGTTTCTTGTGCTCGATAGCAGCGACGAGCTCGTCGGCCGGGGCCTCGAGCTTGCCCTGCTGGCCTTTCTTCTTCTTGCGGTTGTTTCTCTTAGGGCCTCGGGTGGAACTCGCGGGATCGTCGACCTTCTGCTCCCCCCTTTCCGAGTCGCCGCCAAAGATTGCACCAACCGCCTCCTCGCCGGCGGCGAAGTTGGTGACGATGTCCATCAATCCGTTGGCAGTGAGTGGGGTGTTACGGCCCAACTCTCAGACCAACTCCTTACAGGTGGTGCCGGAGAGGAAGGCCATAATTACGTCGGAGTCGGTGATGTTGGGGAGCTCGGTACGCTGCCGGGAGAAGCGTCGGAGGTAGTCTCGCAGGGATTTATCTGGTTTCTGCTTGCAGCTCCGGAGGTCCCACGAGTTGCCGGGGCGCATGTAGGTCCCCTTAAAATTTCCCTCGAACACCCTCACGAGATCGTCCCAGTCGTGGATCTGCCGAGGTGGGAGATCCTCGAGCCAGGCTCGGGCGGTGTCGGAGAGGAACAGGGGGAGTTGTCGAATGATGACCCGGTCGTCAGTGGCCCCGCCCAACTGACACGCCAAGCGGAAATCGGCGAGCCAAAGTTCGGGTTTGGTTTTGCCGTTGTACTTGGTGAGATGTGACACCCTAAATTTTTGTATTATTTAAAAATAGATAAATTGATTTAAATATGAATTTGTTGTGCATTCAAATTTAGGGAATTATAAATTTTTGGGAAACTAAAATCAATCATAAGGTTAGAAAATGTTCATGCATGCATGCTGTTGCACAAGTATTTTTGTGATGAGTGGTTTTGATAAATTTTTGAAAGGATTTGAAAATCATTTGGAAATGTGATTTGAAAATTAAATTTGAAAAAGGAAAACAAATTCTTTTCCCGCCTTCACTTTTCCTCGGATTAGGCCTGCTAGCCCAATTCCCGGCCGGCCCATCCCTTCCTCCCCGCGCTCCTTCTCTGGGCCGCGGCCCAGCCCAGCCGGCGGCCGTTGCCGCGCTGCGCTCCTCTCCCGCGGTCACTGACCGTCCGGGCCCAGCTGTCGGCGCCTTTACCTCCAACCGTCCGCTCAAATCGCCGGTCAAGCCGCGCACCAAGCCGCCCGCGCCGACGTCTCCGCATCGTGGGAGCGTTCCTTCCCCCGCGCCCGGCCTTCAAAAGGGAGCCGCAACCCCTTCACCACCTCCCCCTGCTGTTTTTCCCGTTCCAACCCTACTCTCTTGAGCACTCGAAGAACCGCAGCGACGAATCGCCGGAACGCCGTCCGCCCCACCTCGCCGGTCATCGCCCCCGAGCTGCCTCGACTCCGTTTGTCCGCTCGGTGAGCACCCCCGCGTTCCCCTCTATCTCCCCATGCCTTTATCTTCTCCAATCGTGGCCTCTAGGGCCAGTTCCGCGAGCTCCGGCGAGCTCTCCCCACCGCCGGCCATGGCGAGCGCCGTGCGGGACTTTCCCCGGCCGCGCAAATGGCTCGGGCGAGGTCGCCATCATCTCCGCGTCACCCTAGTGCTCTCGGTTCGTTGAACCGTCGCCCGTAGGTCCTGTTTCCTGTGCTCCGGCGAGCATCTCGCCGTCGGACATGGCAGCGCCGCCGCGGTCGCTACTGTTCCCGGCCGGCTGCTCCTTCTCTCACTCTCCCATCCTTTCCCAGCCGTCGATTTTGAGATCTACGCTCAGGATTAGAACATACCCCTTCGCGGGTCCAAATTCTAAAAGAGCCCCTCAGTTTCTGGAAGGATTAACCCGCCGTCCTTGGCGTATTCCCCAAAAGACGCATTCTCTTTTTGAAGACGTAATTCCTTCGGTTTAAATGAAAAATACGCTTTCAGATTAATTACAGAATTGCCACTGTAGTAAAACGTTTATAAAATCGTCGTCTTAGCTCCGATTTGACCCGTTCAACTTGCGTTAGTTTCATAATTTCATAATCTATGCAATAGTGCTACTGTTAGACCTGTTAAGAGCTTTTGAATTTCTCAAATAAATCTAGTTAATAGCTAGCTTTTGGAACAGTAAATATCTCGTAACTTGTGCGTCGTAACTCCGTTTTTCGTGCTTTTCGCGTCATTGTGATCGTAGCGAGGTGTAGATGATTTTGATAAACATTTTATTCAGATTTATTTATTGTTGGTGTACTGTTCTAATAGTAGCCATGTTTTGCTTGTATGTCTGCTCCGAATTGCGTGTTGTACTTCGTGTCGTTCGAGTTCAGACGGTGAGGAGTACGTCGGAAATCCGGACGCGTGCGAGGAGCAGCAGGACCAGCAGCAGTTCGTGAACCAAGGCAAGTATAGCATGGGCCTTCCTTGATTCCTATTCATTATATAATCTACTCATTATGCATGTGTCTAATATTGCTCGACTATAAGGACATCCTAGCCATTTATGACTTATATCTCGATACCTATGGGTTTTATTGCATATGGGTAGAATGCTAGTGCTCTATTCAAACATGATCAATACTGTGATTAATGGAACAAACGGATAAACATGATGGTAATAATTGAAATATAGGGTGATGGTGCAAATGATGTCGATCATGTTGCCCTAAACTCTCCGTAAGGACTTGTCTGTAGGGCAAAAGCTGGGACATACAGTGCAACCGTGAGAGTCATATGGCTCTGACTTTAGCTCGGTAATAGGATCTTTTCTAGCTTGTTAGAGGTTACCCGAAAGGGCGCAAGAGGGGCTTGCCATTTTGGGTATAGAACTGCCTCTGTTCTGATGTGTATAGCCTGCGGGAATTGTGCCATCGAAAGGGGGGTTCTCTATATCTGCCTGCCGAGGAAACCTCGCGGCCCTAACATGTTAGAAGAGGCCTATGGAAGGCTTCATAGTGTACCCTGCCTGCTCACCTTGGAAGTGTTAGGGGGTCGACGGGCCCCGGGCATACGGGTAACACGACTCACGGGTAAAGATGCACAACCTCTGCAGAGTGTTAAAACTGTTATAACAGCCGTGCTCACGGACACGAGCGGCCCGGAAAACTCACAGAATAAATGGTTACTTGATATGTGGATGAACTATGATGATGATGAGATCACACTGTTGCTTTCTCTTCTTAATTCTAGTAGTGGATCATGTGGGTTAAATGGGAGCTTGAGCATAACTTAATAATGATTAATAATGAAATGTTGATCTACTAAAAGTGCTAACTGCAGTCAACCGTGTCTATCCTTTTTGAGCCTCATGAATCCTCATACTATACTTGCGGAGTACAAATGTACTCACACTTGTTGCTATATTGTTTTGGATAAAAATCCCGGATGGGTAACAGATGACAGTTTCTACGAGGACTTCCCGGAAGATTTCTAGGTTTGGGTCAACCAGTCGTCCTTCCCTGTGGATCAGACACTACGCCTGAGAGTTGCTATTTACTTTTCCGCTTGTTATGTAAGAACTACGTGATGTAATAACGTTATGTATGTACATGGTGATGATACTTTTGTTAATTTGTCAGCTTATGTGTGCGACTATTCCTGGGGCACACATAAGATGTATGCACTCTATATTGTCCTTTAATTGGAGTGTGACAAATTGGTATCAGAGCTATGTCGACTGTAGGACGCAAACCTAGATAGAAATGGTCGTTTCTAGGAGTTTGGCTTTATTTATTTATTTGCGGCTACCTCAATCTTGATATTTTATTAAAAATTTTATGCTCTATTCTTTATTCTATTGCATAAAATATTGACTCTGATAATATTTTATATCAAAACTATAGATGCCTCGCCTCAGTGCCGCTGCCTACGTCGCCCAGTTCGTTCCAGCAGCACCTGCTCCACCAGCACCACCAGCGGTACCACCAGTGGAGCCAGAGGTCGCCCACATCACTGACGAGGAAGAGGAGGAACCCATGGAGGAGGAGGCATTTTTAGTTGTTGCATCTGACGGACCTGTTTCGACCCCCGTGGCTGCACCCATCCCACCTGTGGATGCGCCAGCCCCCACTGCTACACCTCCACCAGCTTCCCAGGCCGCTTCTGCACCAACACCAGTGCCCTCCCCAGCTGCATCAGAGGAGCCAGAAGAGATAGGCTGGACCACCAGGAACAAGTTTAAGGAAGCTCCCGAAGATGCCCATTACCACAACCTCCTCACCACCATGCTAGCTGAGTACTATCCAGAGTTTGCTGCTTCTGTGAAGTACTAATGTGCGGAGCACACACATCCAGTGGAGGCGACGTACTGGAAGACCAATGTGATCATCACCGCCTGGAACAACACCGACCAATCTCAGGATGTTGTGACCACCCATAGCCCCCGAGCCAGGCGTGCCAGTGCCTATGACAGCATGGAAGATGCTGCGCAGGCGGCGTACCTGCACTACCATGGTCGACGTTTTGAGGACATGCAGAATGATCGCTACCGGTATCTTCCACGCTACGACTCAAGGGAGAAGACATGGGCGGTGTTGGCTCCTCCAGCTTCTGATCCCACCTTGGACACCACAGTGAGGCACCTCAGCGCCATGCAGGAGGTCAACGAAGCACTCAGGGAAGAGCTTCGTGCAGCGCAAAAATCTAAAAAGCGCCTTCAGAACCAGATAGATGAGATGGCCGTTCAGCTAGGACAGCCTACCATTTACAAGAAGAAGGCCAGGGTGTTCACCATGGTGGATCGCGCTCCTTAGATGTTTGCAGCCCCGCCTTGCTGAATGCGTTTTAGAATCGAGAGTCATGTCAAGTTTATGTGTGTGTTGTGAACTTTTAATTGTCTTGTTGGTTGTGATGATGAACTTGAATGATTTGGAGTTTGCGTGATTGCAGGATCAGTGTGGGCTTGTCCACATGTTCTTTTTATCAAAACCTTAAGTTAGTGTTTGTTTAACTTAGTTGGGGTTTACATTCTGCTTTACTGCTGTGCTGTTTCTCAGAGCAGTCTGCAATGTTTGTCTCATATCTTTAAATCTCTATGTCCGAAAATTATGAAATTTTTGTGGAAAGAACTAGACTTGTGTACCTTTCATTTCCCACTGGAATCACCTCATTATCAATTCTGGTTTGAGAGATATGCCTGCTACAACCTGGCAAGTCTGTGCAGTCTGTAACCTAGAACATAAATTGTTTAGCTCAGTTTTTGATGATGTTTCCGTCCGTATCAGTGAAAAAGTTCTATACAAAAGTTGTAGCAGACTCTTTAAGCTTTCCAACGATGTATGCCACACATATTTTGGATTTCTGGAACTTGAGTTACACTCCAGTTTTCGGTCTGTTGTTGTAGACACTCGTCCAGAAATTTTCAGTTATGTTATTTACCTTTTGTAAATAATTTATAAATTTTTGGAAGATCTCTAAAAGTTTGCACATTTGCTTGGAAACAGATGGCCGCCAGAGGAGGACGTGGCAGAGGCCGTGGCCGTGGTCGTGGACACGGAGCTTTGGTGGATCCACCTCCGCCACCGCCGGTGACCATTGAGCAGTTGATGGCCATGCAAGCGCAGCTCATGCAGACAGTGATGGACCGTCTCGGTGAGCAACCCGCAGGAGCGCCCCCACCTGTGCAGGTCCGTGACAAACGTGGTGAGTTTCTGAAAGGACGCCCACCTGTGTTCATACATGCCTCTGAACCTATGGAGGCGGATGACTGGCTGAGAGCTGTGGAAAAGCAGCTAAACATTGCACAGTGCAACGACTTGGAGAAAGTCTTGTACGCCTCAGGCCAACTCCAAGGAGCTGCTCAGGATTGGTGGGAGTCATTCCAGTATGGACGTCCAGAGAATGCTCCAGAGGTCACATGGAAAGAGTTCACGGAAAGCTTTAGGTCCTATCACATCCCTGAGGGACTTATTGAACTGAAGCAAGAGGAGTTCCGGGCTCTCAAGCAAGGGTCCATGTCTGTGGCGGAATACCGCGACAAGTTTGCACAATTGTCGCGATATGCCCCGGCTGAAGTGGCTAGGGATTCTGACAAACAGCGCCGTTTTCTGAAGGGGCTGTATGATGGACTCCAGCTGCAACTGATGTCCAACAAATATGCCAGTTTCCAAGAGTTGGTGGACCGTGCCATTGTAATTGATAACAAGCGTAAGGAAATGGACCTCAAGAAGAGGAAGCTCCAGGGACAGGCGTCGGGTAGCAACCCTCGCCCGCGAGCTTTCCCGCAGCAGGGTTTTCAGCAGAGGAACCAAGGGCCACCCAACCAATGGAACAAAGGCCAGTACCCCCAGAGGAACCAGTACCAGCAGCGCCCCCAGTACCCACCGCAGTTGGGTAATTAGAGTCAGCAGCGCCCCCCAGCAACAGCAAGCTAGCAACCAAGCACCACGTCAGGGAGTGCCCAACAATGCCCCAATCAAGAGTGGCACCCCAGGCAACCCCAATGCCTGTTACAACTGTGGAGAGGTGGGACACTATTCGTACCAGTGCCCAAAGAAGCAGAACCGGCAGGCCCCGCAGAACCAGCAGAACAACCAGAGACTCAACGCTCGACCTCCGTTCACTGGCAAGGTGAATCATGTGTCGTCGGAATCAGCTCAGGAGGCGCCTGAGGTTATGCTGGGTACGTTTAGCGTCAACTCCATCTCCGCTACCGTACTTTTTGATTCCGGTGCCTCGCATTCTTTCATATCCCAAGCTTTTGTTAGAATGCATAGCATACCCCTGTGTGCCATGAAGGATCCCATGCTAGTATATTCACCGGGGGGTAGCATGCCCGCAAATTATTGGAGCCCTTCTACTAGTATATTCCTAAGGGGGATAGCTTTCAAGGTAAATCCAATTGTTCTGAGAACCGCTGGAATTGACCTCATCTTGGGAATGGATTGGATGAAGCAACATAGGGCAGTGATACAATGTCAGGAGAAATCTGTGGTTGTGACATCTCCAAGTGGTGATAGAATTTGTGTCGAAGTGGAAGTGCAAGCTCAACCTACCGCCACCGTCAATCAGCTGAGCGATGTTGCTAACCAGGAGAACCAGGTGGTGGATGAATTCCCGGACGTGTTCCCCGATGAATTGCCAGGTATGCCACCCGATCGCGACATCGAATTCCTTATCGAGCTTTTACCTGGGACTGCACCCATAGCTAAGAGACCATATAGAATGGGGGTAAATGAATTAGAAGAACTAAAGAAACAAATTAAAGAATTGCAAGAGAAAGGTTTTATTCGTCCTAGTTCTTCACCTTGGGGAGCACCTGTTATATTTGTGGATAAGAAAGATGGCACACGAAGGATGTGTGTCGACTATAGGTCCCTTAATGAAGTCACAATCAAAAACAAGTACCCACTCCCTAGAATTGATGATTTATTTGATCAGCTGAAAGGTGCTAGTGTGTTCTCAAAAATTGACCTCCGTTCTGGATATCATCAACTAAAAATTCGTGCATCTGACATACCCAAGACAGCATTTACTACCAGATATGGCCTTTATGAGTACACAGTGATGTCTTTTGGACTGACAAATGCACCTGCATACTTTATGTATCTAATGAACAAAGTATTCATGGAGTACTTGGATAAGTTTGTAGTGGTATTCATAGATGATATCCTAATATTCTCCAAAAATGAAGAGGAACATGCTGACCACTTAAGGTTAGTCTTACAAAAACTCAGGGAACATAAATTGTATGCAAAAAGGAGCAAATGTGAGTTCTGGCTGAAAGAAGTATCTTTTCTGGGACATGTGGTCTCTAACGGTGGAATAGCCGTAGATCCCAGTAAAGTGCAAGATGTGTTGAATTGGAAAGCCCCAGTCAATGCTAGTGAAATCCGTAGCTTTTTGGGTTTGGCTGGATACTATAGAAGGTTTATTGAAGGGTTCTCTAAGCTAGCCAAGCCTATGACAGCCCTATTAGAGAAGAATGCCAAATTTGTTTGGTCAGACAAATGTCAGGCTAACTTTGAGGAGCTAAAGAAAAGGTTGACAACAGCCCCAGTGTTGACCCTACCTGATTTAAGTAAGAGCTTCTCTATTTATTGTGATGCATCTTGCCTAGGCCTTGGGTGTGTGCTTATGCAAGAAGGAAAGGTTGTGGCCTACGCATCCAGGCAGTTGAGAAAGCATGAACTGAATTACCCAACCCATGATTTGGAATTAGCCGCAGTTGTCCATGCTCTGAAAATCTGGAGGCATTATTTGATCGGACATAAGTGTGACATCTACACTGACCACAAGAGTTTAAAATACATTTTTACTCAGTCCGAGTTGAATTTAAGGCAACGTCGTTGGCTGGAATTGATTAAAGATTATGATCTGGAAGTGCATTATCATCCTGGAAAGGCAAATGTTGTTGCCGATGCACTTAGCCGGAAGAGCTATGCCAACGGACTTCAGTTGACATTTATACCAGCAGAGTTGCGAGCTGAAATAGAACATCTCAACTTGGGTTTTGTCAATAATGTAGTAGAATTGGCTATAGAACCTACATTGGAGCAAGAGATACGTACAGGTCAGTTGGAGGATGAGAAATTAAAGGAGATTGCTGAGCAGGTAGTGGTTGGAAAGGCACCAGGTTTTCAGTTGGATGAGAATGGTACTCTATGGTTTGGAAAAAGAATATGTGTACCTGAAGTGAAAGCTATCCGTGATATGATTCTGCGAGAGGCACATGATTCTGCTTATTCTATACACCCTGGAAGCACCAAGATGTACTTGGACCTCAAAGAGAAGTATTGGTGGTATGGTTTGAAACGGGATGTGGCTGAGTATGTGGCCATATGTGATACTTGTCAAAGGGTGAAGGCTGAGCACCAAAGGCCTGCAGGATTGTTGCAACCAATGAAAATACCAGAGTGGAAATGGGAAGAAGTTGGTATGGACTTCATTACTGGATTGCCCCGCACTCAACAAGGATATGATTCGATCTGGGTAATAGTGGATCGACTTACTAAGGTAGCCCACTTCTTGCCAGTCAAAACCACTTATAGTGGTGCAAAGCTAGCGGAGTTGTATATGGAGAAAATAATATGTCTACATGGGGTTCCAAAGAAGATCGTATCTGACCGAGGAACTCAGTTTACGTCACATTTTTGGCGTAAGGTACACAGTGCTTTGGGAACCAAGTTAAATTTCAGTTCGGCATATCATCCCCAAACTGATGGGCAGACCGAAAGGACCAACCAAATATTGGAAGACATGTTGAGAGCTTGTGCTTTACAGTACGGTACTAGTTGGGATAGGAGTTTGTCGTATGCTGAGTTTTCATACAACAACAGTCACCAGAAAAGTCTCAAGATGGCGCCATTCGAAGCTTTATATGGACGAAAGTGTAGAACACCTCTATTCTAGAATCAGACAGGTGAAACCCAAGTGTTTGGACCTGATGTCCTACGCAGTGCAGAGGAACAAGTGAGGATGATCAGGGATAATTTGAGAGTAGCACAGTCTAGACAGAAGAGCTATGCTGATATCCGAAGGAGAGAGTTGAGTTTCAAAGAAGGTGACTATGTGTACTTGAAAGTGTCACCAATGAGAAATGTGAGAAGATTCAATATGAAGGGCAAGTTAGCACCGAGATATGTGGGACCTTTCAAGATTCTAGAGAGACGTGGAGAAGTGGCTTATCAATTGGAATTACCAGAAAGTTTATCAGGTGTGCATGATGTGTTTCATGTTTCACAGTTGAAAAAGTGTTTGCGGGTACCAGAGGAGCAGATTCCCTTGGAGGAGCTTACTGTTAAAGAAGATCTCACGTATGAGGAGTATCCGGTAAAGATTCTTGAAACTGCAGAAAGAGTTACCAGGAGCCGCACTATAAAGATGTGCAGAGTGCAATGGAATCGTTATTCAGAAGATGAATCTACGTGGGAAAGAGAAGAAGATCTGAGAAAGTCTTATCCACAGCTTTTTGAGTAAGCATCATCCAATCTCGAGGACGAGATTCTCTTAAGGGGGGTAGAATTGTGACACCCTAAATTTTTGTATTATTTAAAAATAGATAAATTGATTTAAATATGAATTTGTTGTGCATTCAAATTTAGGGAATTATAAATTTTTGGGAAACTAAAATCAATCATAAGGTTAGAAAATGTTCATGCATGCATGCTGTTGCACAAGTATTTTTGTGATGAGTGGTTTTGATAAATTTTTGAAAGGATTTGAAAATCATTTGGAAATGTGATTTGAAAATTAAATTTGAAAAAGGAAAACAAATTCTTTTCCCGCCTTCACTTTTCCTCGGATTAGGCCTGCTAGCCCAATTCCCGGCCGGCCCATCCCTTCCTCCCCGCGCTCCTTCTCTGGGCCGCGGCCCAGCCCAGCCGGCGGCTGTTGCCGCGCTGCGCTCCTCTCCCGCGGTCGCTGACCGTCCGGGCCCAGCTGTCGGCGCCTTCCTCTACCTCCAACCGTCCGCTCAAATCGCCGGTCAAGCCGCGCACCAAGCCGCCCGCGCCCACGTCTCCGCATCGTGGGAGCGTTCCTTCCCCCGCGCCCGGCCTTCAAAAGGGAGCCGCAACCCCTTCACCACCTCCCCCTGCTGTTTTTCCCGTTCCAACCCTACTCTCTTGAGCACTCGAAGAACCGCAGCGACGAATCGCCGGAACGCCGTCCGCCCCACCTCGCCGATCATCGCCCCCGAGCTGCCTCGACTCCGTTTGTCCGCTCGGTGAGCACCCCCGCGTTCCCCTCTATCTCCCCATGCCTTTATCTTCTCCAATCGTGGCCTCTAGGGCCAGTTCCGCGAGCTCCGGCGAGCTCTCCCCACCGCCGGCCATGGCGAGCGCCGTGCGGGACTTTCCCCGGCCGCGCAAATGGCTCGGGCGAGGTCGCCATCATCTCCGCGTCACCCCAGTGCTCTCGGTTCGTTGAACCGTCGCCCGTAGGTCCTGTTTCCTGTGCTCCGGCGAGCATCTCGCCGTCGGACATGGCAGCGCCGCCGCGGTCGCTACTGTTCCCGGCCGGCTGCTCCTTCTCTCACTCTCCCATCCTTTCCCAGCCGTCGATTTTGAGATCTACGCTCAGGATTAGAACATACCCCTTCGCGGGTCCAAATTCTAAAAGAGCCCCTCAGTTTCTGGAAGGATTAACCCGCCGTCCTTGGCGTATTCCCCGAAAGACGCATTCTCTTTTTGAAGACGTAATTCCTTCGGTTTAAATGAAAAATACGCTTTCAGATTAATTACAGAATTGCCACTGTAGTAAAACGTTTATAAAATCGTCGTCTTAGCTCCGATTTGACCCGTTCAACTTGCGTTAGTTTCATAATTTCATAATCTATGCAATAGTGCTACTGTTAGACCTGTTAAGAGCTTTTGAATTTCTCAAATAAATCTAGTTAATAGCTAGCTTTTGGAACAGTAAATATCTCGTAACTTGTGCGTCGTAACTCCGTTTTTCGTGCTTTTCGCGTCATTGTGATCGTAGCGAGGTGTAGATGATTTTGATAAACATTTTATTCAGATTTATTTATTGTTGGTGTACTGTTCTAATAGTAGCCATGTTTTGCTTGTATGTCTGCTCCGAATTGCGTGTTGTACTTCGTGTCGTTCGAGTTCAGACGGTGAGGAGTACGTCGGAAATCCGGACGCGTGCGAGGAGCAGCAGGACCAGCAGCAGTTCGTGAACCAAGGCAAGTATAGCATGGGCCTTCCTTGATTCCTATTCATTATATAATCTACTCATTATGCATGTGTCTAATATTGCTCGACTATAAGGACATCCTAGCCATTTATGACTTATATCTCGATACCTATGGGTTTTATTGCATATGGGTAGAATGCTAGTGCTCTATTCAAACATGATCAATACTGTGATTAATGGAACAAACGGATAAACATGATGGTAATAATTGAAATATAGGGTGATGGTGCAAATGATGTCGATCATGTTGCCCTAAACTCTCCGTAAGGACTTGTCTGTAGGGCAAAAGCTGGGACATACAGTGCAACCGTGAGAGTCATATGGCTCTGACTTTAGCTCGGTAATAGGATCTTTTCTAGCTTGTTAGAGGTTACCCGAAAGGGCGCAAGAGGGGCTTGCCATTTTGGGTATAGAACTGCCTCTGTTCTGATGTGTATAGCCTGCGGGAATTGTGCCATCGAAAGGGGGGTTCTCTATATCTGCCTGCCGAGGAAACCTCGCGGCCCTAACATGTTAGAAGAGGCCTATGGAAGGCTTCATAGTGTACCCTGCCTGCTCACCTTGGAAGTGTTAGGGGGTCGACGGGCCCCGGGCATACGGGTAACACGACTCACGGGTAAAGATGCACAACCTCTGCAGAGTGTTAAAACTGTTATAACAGCCGTGCTCACGGACACGAGCGGCCTGGAAAACTCACAGAATAAATGGTTACTTGATATGTGGATGAACTATGATGATGATGAGATCACACTGTTGCTTTCTCTTCTTAATTCTAGTAGTGGATCATGTGGGTTAAATGGGAGCTTGAGCATAACTTAATAATGATTAATAATGAAATGTTGATCTACTAAAAGTGCTAACTGCAGTCAACCGTGTCTATCCTTTTTGAGCCTCATGAATCCTCATACTATACTTGCGGAGTACAAATGTACTCACACTTGTTGCTATATTGTTTTGGATAAAAATCCCAGATGGGTAACAGATGACAGTTTCTACGAGGACTTCCCGGAAGATTTCTAGGTTTGGGTCAACCAGTCGTCCTTCCCTGTGGATCAGACACTACGCCTGAGAGTTGCTATTTACTTTTCCGCTTGTTATGTAAGAACTACGTGATGTAATAACGTTATGTATGTACATGGTGATGATACTTTTGTTAATTTGTCAGCTTATGTGTGCGACTATTCCTGGGGCACACATAAGATGTATGCACTCTATATTGTCCTTTAATTGGAGTGTGACATGAGAGTCGTGGGGGGGCGGAACCGAGCCGGGGGCACCGTCTCACGGATTGCCTTACTGAAGACCCGAGGACCTAGGGGTTCGGGTGAAGGGCTACGATCTTCCGAGCTGTCGTAGCGTCCGCCCCTGTGGACGTGGTAGCCTCAAGCCACACCGTCACCGTGCTTGCGCGTGCGGTGCTCGACGATGTTGCCACGGGTGTCTCGAGGCTCGCGGTCGTTGTCGGTGGGCTCAGGGGCCGGTGCTACCCGGTTTCGCCGGGCAGGCTCGGGGTGAACCGAGGCTTCTCTCTCCTGTCGGGAAGGCTAGAGGATCCGCTCCGAGGCTGCCTCGCGTCGCCTCGAGGCAGAGCTCTCGGCCTGCTGCATGGCGGCGGTCTCGAGGAGTTCTCGGATTTCATCTCGAGCCCGACGGGCGTCGGGGTTTGATGGCTCGGGCATGTTGCGGATGAGCATGGCGGCGGCAACGACGTTCTGGCTAGCTCGGGCGAAAACCGGGGGGTCGACCACCCGGTCCTCGTCGATGAGACGGTTGACGTCGCGAGCTCTCTCGTGAGCTCTCCCGCCAAGTGCGTGTTCCGCACGCTCATGCTCGAGGGTTTGTTGGAGTAGATCCAGGTTTTCCCGTTCCTCGTCAAGCCTGTCCTGCAACTCGCGAATCTGTTCGAGCTGCACTCCTTGATCCGCAAGGAACTGAGGCTCGTCTCGCTCGGCAGGAGGCTCGACATGAGGTGGCGTGTGACTTCCTTCGACCGGCTCTTCGTCCTCTGATTCCGAAGTGCTTTCAACGTCGATGTTGAAGCACTCGCGGGTCGGATCATAGGTGTCATCAGCCGAGTTAGAGTCAGGAGCGCCAAAGTAGTAATATGACGGGGGAACATGTGGCCGTTGCCAATCGTCACTGAGGCGGCGACGTAAAGAAGCAGTCACACGGGGCTCTGTTTTCGGTGTCTCCGTAGAGTCCCGATAATCAGAAGCCGGTGTGGATGCAACGAGGTCCAGAGTGGAGCGTAGATGGTGCCCGGGGAGTTCCTCATAAGCACTCATGCGGGTGCTCATGGAGGATGCATATGCCCGGGCAGCCGAGTCTAGCCCAAACGGGAATGGTGATGGAGATGTCGCTGCCCGTGCTGAAATGGATGCTTCGGGCAGTGGTGTCTCACCGGACGGGGGAGCGGCGGGATTTTCCGTCGGCATGTCACCCTCAGCCAAGCTCGTCCTTCCCAAACCTTCCAAAAGGAGATCTAGGCTGGCGCCTGGCTGGGGGGTGCCGGACCGGGGAACCCCATCGCCCTCCGCGGGGTGAAGACAGTGGTTGTACCGGGCTCGTCGTCGTCGGGCGGCCCACGCCCGCCTGGAGCGACGGTGCCGGTGGATTGCTCCCCCGGGTTGGGAGAGCTCGTAGTCCTCGTCGGTTGGGTGCCTGGGCGGAAGTAGGACCATGTCGTAGCCAGAGCCAAGTGACATGAACTCCAAACTCCCAAACCAGATCACCGTGGCCAACGGAATCGGACGTTCGGGGTCAGCCATCCAGGAAAAAAGGCGAGAAAGCGACGTTTGCACGCAGCGATCCCCTACCTGGCGCGCCAACTGTCGGTGTTCGGACCCACGGGGGTCCTAAACCAACGAGTAAATGCTGCGTGTCTCTTTCCTGGATGGTGATGCAAGGAGAACACACGGGGGTTTATCCTGGTTCGGGCAAATGAAGGCCATACGTCCAGCGGGGGGAGATGTTTGTATTTTCTTGCACCGAGGTGCTCGTGTAGGGGTTACAAGCATGCGAGAGAGGGTGTCGAGCCCAAGTCTCAAAGAGAAAAGAGGAAAAAGGTGGTTGCTTGAGATGTCGATCTTCTGTTTTGTGTTTTTCGTTCCGTCCTCGTCCCCCTCTCCGTTGAACCCTGGACTGCCCTTTTATAGGGTGAGGGGAGGCCAAGACGACGGGGAGCCTTGAGGTGATGCTTTGCCGATTCCTGTTGAGTTGACTGTAGCGACGTGCCTTGGGAATGGCCGGCCATCCCTGGACACCCTGACGTTGTGGGAGACAAGATGGCAAAATGACCCAGAGTGCCATGCCATACCGTCCTTTGAACTAAATCGAGCGTCGGGGCTGGAGAGCGGGCCTTGTCTTATCCTCTCTCGAGGGTGATTGATGGTGAACAGTGCGCGGTAAGGTGGGTATAGTGACGGGTTTCACCTCCCATCACGGGATGGGCGGTAAAACAGTGAGATCTGACACGGGTATTGTTCCCACGTCGATCCTGGCCGCAGCCATGCCAGTAGGTGGTAGTAGGTAACCGCATTGAATGCTATGGCTTTTGTCCTGGGGTAGGCAAAGAAAAGGTGTCGAGGTGCTCGGTCCGGGCTCACGCGAGTCGGAGTTCTCCCCAGCGGGCGGTCGAGCCTCGCGCGGGTCGGAGTGCTGTCGAAGTACCTCGCGGCACGGGATGGGGCGTGGTCGAGGCGCCCCGTCGAGCGGGCCTCGTACGAGTCAGAGCCGGGGCGTGGTCGAGGCGCCCCATCGAGCGGGCCTCGTACGAGTCGGAGCCGGGGCGCGGTCGAGGCGCCCCGTCGACCGGGCCTCGTATGAGTCGGAGTCGGGGCGCGGTCGAGGTGCCCCGTCGAGCGGGCCTCGTACGAGACTAACTGGGTACGCGGTCGCGGCGGTCTATCTTTTATTACGGTTTCGGTCGTGTTAGTTTTATGGCGATAGGTGCGGGTACCCCCGTACTGTTGGTACCGACACAAATGCTCTTGCATACTTTATGTATCTGATGAATACGGTTTTCATGCCAGAGTTGGACAAGTTTGTAGTTGTCTTCATTGATGACATTCTAGTATACTCTGAGAATGAGAAAGACCATGAAGAGCATCTAAGAATTGTCTTGACCAGACTGAGAGATCATAAGTTGTATGCTAAGTTCAGCAAATGTGAATTTTGGTTAAAGAAAGTTCCTTTCCTTGGTCATATTCTATCTGAGAATGGAGTTTCGGTAGATCCGAGCAAAGTGCAAGAGGTTATGGATTGGAAAACTCCAACCACAGTGCCAGAAGTCAGGAGTTTCCTAGGGTTAGTTGGTTACTATCGCCGCTTTATCCCAGACTTCTCGAAGATTGCCAAGCCAATGACAAGTCTGTTACAGAAAGATCACAAGTTTGTGTGGACAAAGGAGTGTGAGACAGCTTTCCACACCTTGCGGAAACTGTTGACCACTACTCCAGTTCTTGCACAGCCAGACATCGAGAAACCTTTTGATGTGTTCTGTGACGCATCAAAAACAGGATTAGGCTGTGTTCTGATGCAAGAAGGAAGAGTCATTGCTTATGCCTCCTGTCAGTTAAGAAAACATGAAATCAATTATCCGACACATGATCTTGAGCTTGCCGCCGTAGTGCATGCCTTAAAGATTTGGAGACACTATTTACTTGGTAATGTGTGCAACATTTTCACCGATCATAAGAGTCTCAAGTACATTTTCACCCAACCAGAATTGAACATGAGACAGCGAAGATGGTTAGAACTAATTAAAGATTACAACTTGAATGTACAGTATCACCCTGGGAAAGCCAATGTGGTAGCCGATGCTTTGAGTAGAAAGTCACATTGTCTGAATATGCAACCCTTACTCGAAGATGGTTTTAATCTAATGCACCCTGTTGTGTTACATAGTATTCAGATCAGTTGCACCTTGGAGAGTAAGATAATAGAAGGTCAGAAAGCAGACAAAGGGATATTCCACATCAAAAAGAAAATTAAGGAAGAACCTTCAAAACACTTCAGAGTAGACGAGCAGGACGTGTTGTGGTTCGACAACTGTCTTGTTGTCCCAAAGGATAGAGAGCTTAAGAATAAAATTATGGATGAAGCTCATCACTCTAAGTTGTCCATTCATCCTGGCAGTAGTAAAATGTATCAAGAACTAAGGCCTCGCTATTGGTGGACAAAGATGAAGAAGGAAATTGCAGCTTATGTAGCCAGATGTGACACATGTTGTCGAGTGAAAGCTATTCACTTAAAACCTGCTGGATTGTTGCAACCTTTGTCAGTACCTAGTTGGAAGTGGGACGATATAAGTATGGATTTCATCACAGGTTTGCCCACTACTTAGAAAGGCCATGATTCGATTTGGGTAATCGTGGATCGTCTTACCAAGACAGCCCACTTTTTGCCTGTCAAGACAGTTTATAGACCACCTCAATATGCCGAGAAGTATATTGCGGAGATTGTGAGATTGCATGGCATACCAAAGACTATCGTGTCTGACAGAGGGTCACAGTTCACTGCTCACTTTTGGGAGCATTTGCACAAAGGTTTAGGAACTAGTCTGATTCGTAGCACTGCCTATCATCCTCAAACAGATGGTCAGACTGAAAGAGTTAATGCTATTTTGGAGGATATGTTAAGAGCTTGTGTGTTGTCTTCCAGAGGTTCATGGGAGTCGTGGTTACCTTTAGCAGAATTCGCTTATAATAATAGCTATCAAGAAAGTATCAAGATGGCACCTTTTGAGGCTCTGTATGGCCGAAAGTGTAGAACACCTTTAAACTGGATTGAGCCAGGGGAAAGAAGGTATTATGGTATTGACTTTGTGGAAGAAGCCGAAAAGAGAGTTCATATCATTCAGCAAAATATGAGAGCAGCTCAGTCACGTCAGAAAAGTTATGCGGATAAGAGAAGGAGACCACTTGTGTTCGAAGTTGGTGACTATGTTTATCTAAAAGTCACGCCAATGAAGAAGAAGCGGTTTGGAATACGCAGGAAGCTTGCCGCCAGATTTGTAGGACCCTACAAAATCTTAGAAAGGAAGGGTCCAGTGGCTTACAAATTGGAATTACTAGAATCAATGGGTGCTATATTCCCTGTTTTTTACGTATCACATCTCAAGAAATGTTTGCGCGTTCCAGAGGAAATAATTGAACCTCGAGGCATAAAACTTAAGTCAGATCTGGTGTATCGTGAGCAGCCAATTCGAGTTTTGGATTTCAAAGAAAGGGCTACTCGAAACAGTGTGGTGAAAATATATAAGATACAATGGAGTCATCATGATGAGCGAGATGCATCTTAGAAAACGGGTGAATACCTACCAAAAGCATACGAAGATTTTTATAATAAATGGTTCATAACCCAAATCTCGGGATGAGATTTTTATAAGGAGGGAGGGCTGTAACACTCCGGTGTTACGCAAGCATTTGCATTGCAAATCATGAGCATAACATGTCATGGCATTCATAATTATATGTGCTTAGGGTGTACCTTTAGTAAAATAAAAGTATGGAAACTAGTATTGCTGAACATGTTGTGATAATGTGATAATGACACTCATCAAATTTGTGCAACTATAAATTTCATATCACTTAGAATGATAAGGAAAATTTTTGGAGCCACTAAATCACTCAAAGTTTTGTCAAAGATTTGTTTTAAAAATGTTATTTGAAAATATTCAAAAATCCTCTCTAAATTTGCTTTTATTCTAAAAATCAAAATCTATCCCGATTTGGACTTTGGTCTTAAAAGCAAAGTTGTAGAGAATTAAATTCTAAGCAACTTTTATTTTTGGGCCGTTTTAAGAAAAGGTCGTTTGCTTGCCCAAAATTGAATTTGAAAACTACAAATAGAATTTTATTTGAATTTTCTCTGGAAAAATAAAAAAAGGAAAAACAATTTCAGCGCTAGCAGGCCGCCGCTTCCCTTCTCGGCCCGCCCGCGAAGCGGCCCAGCCCAGCTGACCGCGCGCTCGCCCGCCTGCCCGCGCGTCGTGCCCGCTCGCCCGCGCTCGCCGCGACACGCACGCGCTCGCGCAGACACCGCGCGCCCCGTGGCCGGCATGCGCCGCTCGCCGTCGACAGCTGGCCGTCGGTGGCCCCCGCCAGCGCGCGCCTCACGCTTCTAAATCGCCTACGCTCCGCATCCACCCTCCCTCTCCGAATTTCCCCGCCTCGGCCTTCCTCCGCTCTGTGCCGCGCGAGCACCTCACCGCGCGAGCGCCGCCACCGCCGCACCCGCCGGCCAAATTGGCCGACGGTGAGCCGCCATAGCTCGCCTTCTCGCGCACCCACATTCGCTTCCTTCTCCGACACCCTGTGCGCACCTCGTTGTCGTCACCCGAGCCAAGCAGGTGTGGATTTCGTGCATCCATCGCCGGCGGCCATGGCGCCACCGCGCGCGCGGCCTCCCGCGGGAGTGATTCCCCGCTACTCCTCTTGCTTCTCTATCACCGAAAACGGGTCCGCCTCCTCCCAGCGCACCTGTTGCTCGCTTTTCCACATCCGGGCGTGGTCGGCAATGGCCACCAGCCAGTCGTCCCGTGGCCGCGCCGTTGCGGTCACCGTCGCCTCCGGCATCTCCCGCCCCGGCCTCCTCGCGTGAACGGCCATGGGCCGAAGCCCGAGCGGGCCTGCTCGCTCGTTTTCCCCCGCGCGCGTGGACCAGGCCGAGAACGGCCATGGGCCGGTTTACTTCCCCGGGCCGGCCCAGTTTCAATAATAAAAATCGTTTTCTATTTTCTTTTATTATTCATAATAAAGGATGTTATGGAAAATGTTTTTGTATTCATTTGAGCTCCAAAAATTGTGAAATAAATTTCTATGGATTCATTGGAACCAGATCTATGATTTAAAAATATTGCATGTCATTTTTGGGATACTTTTCTGTAGAGCTTTAATTAATTCTTAATATTGCTGATATCTTGTAAAATGGTTAGTAAATCCTATATGTATCAGAAAAATATGATTTCAAGTTTGTTAATCTTCATATATCATGCACTTCCTAGGAAAAATATGTTTCATGCATGTGCTGTGGAAAAATGTTGAGGTGTAGTTCAAGTGCCTTTAATGGCTGATTTATGTTATTTTTGCTAGAGAACAAACTTTGTATAAAACATGCATGTGATAATTTTTGTACAGTCATTATATTCCATGAAGAACCTAGGAAAAATATTAATTCTATTGTTTGACACTTTTCATAGTACAAATTAATTTCATACTCATTTTTATGTTATAGCTTGTCATTTTTGTATAGGATAGTTTACTTATCCAAATGTCATGAAATTTTTATGGTAGTCTGTTTAGGGTAGTATTATGCTACTGTAATTTTCTTAGATTTTTAGGAGCATCAGAAATATATGTTGCTATTCAAACCTATTATTATTTATGGTTTAAGCAAGTGTTGCTTTAAGTGTGATTAAGAAATTAGTAAAACTTTGGTGTATCTTTGAAGCATTTCGTAAGATATGTTAACTTGACATGTTAGTAGTAGAAGAGAATGCAGTAGATGACATGTGCTTGTAGTGTATAGTTCTTGAATGATGTTGACTACCTTGCATTTCAACATATTCATTGCATTCATCTCCTTCGATGCACGTTTGCATAATCACTTACGCGCATTGCATCATACAGGATCGCAAACCGAGAACCCAGTCGTCTTACCCGAGGAGCCAGAGGAGCAGCTCGAGGTGCAGCAGCAGGAGGTGACAGAAGCCGAAGAGGAGGTCGGTGAAGAGCTCCCCGAGTGCCCCGACCACCGTCCGATCTCCTTCGAGAGAGGCAAGCCCCGGAGCATTTCTCTCCCGGTTTGCAAATAATTTATTATTAACTTTACTTAATTTGATGCATTACGTTTAGGAGTTGTTTGCAAACGTTGCTGCATTATACCTTGCTTACCTTTGTTATACTATATCCTTGTTACCCTGGTATCCGCAGTCGAGTCAATGCTTAGCTGGCTTAGACCGGTAGAAGTCGGGTGATTTCCTGTCACCTGCGAGCTATAGGTGGTTACCTGGATCTGCTTGAATGACTATGAAGTCATGGTATAACTAAGTGTGAAATGAATTTGAGACCGGGCGGAAACTTGCAGGGTTTCGGACTGTAGTGTTTTCCGTCTGTGTCGATTAAGGACCGTCCGTTGTTGTCCCTCGGGTCATGTTGAACGCATGCCTCACATTTAGCTGGCCGGATAAAGTACCTTCCGACCGCGAAACTGGGAGATTATTCGGGCCGAGTGGATTGCCCGCAACGCACTGTACCGGAGCAGTAGTGGCAGGATACGGGGGCGCGATGATAAGGCCAAAGAGCAGTCGGGCGGCCCCCGGGTACAAGTGGTTCCTGGCAAGCTCGCGACTTTACCTGAATGGTTGACTCGGTGACCAACACCTCACTTTAGCGGGTGAGTGAGATTTGTGTGAGGAATAACTTACCAGCTGGTTAATAATCGATTCGAATCGCCATCGTTCACTGGATAGTGAACACTTGACTTGAGCTACTTCATCGTAATAATATTGATGAAACACTTGGACAGTTATATGAATTATGACATAATGGAAGTTGTTAATGATCATTGGTTATCATTACCTGTTTAATTACATGTTACTTTAGTACAGGTGCAAATGTAGTTGACAGGTTAATAAAGATTTAACTTGATGCAAAGCTTTTGTAAAGGTTTTCCTAAATGCTAAAAATGCCTTTTTGCAAATGAGTCAGCTATCCCACCAGAAAGCCTACCATGATTCTTTGGTGTCTTTTATTTCTGGTTTATGACGGGTAAGTCTAGCTGAGTACCTTCTCGTACTCAGGGTTTTATTCCCACTTATTGCAGATGGACAGATATACTACGGCTATTGTATCAACTGTCTCTATCCTACAATGGGCGAAGCCTAGGACCATGGGCAATGGTTATTCGCTACTTCTAGTCTGATGCTTTTGCTGGAGATGATCACAAGCTGGCACTTTATTTCAAAATGTTGTGTGTGTGCGTGATTTGAACTACCGCTTCCGCTACTTTTATTCGAACCTGGTTTGTAATAACTATGTTTAAACTCCGATGTATTTTATGCCGCGAACATTTATATAACTTATGATGGTAACCGTTAAACTTAGTACGATCTTGGCTGTTATGTGAAATGGTTTGAAATCCGTCGAGATTTCACGGACTACCGGGTTATACAGGCTTAAGTTTGTTAAATTGTCCTTCCGTTGGATGATTTCCTACTTAATCTCATATAATTGGGCGGTTCTGTTACAACAGAGCTCCGGGTAGAACGGAAAAGGTCCCTTCTTCTCCACCGCCTTGCTCGGAGCCCCGCCGAGCTTCTCCACTATCGTGGATACGCCACTGTGGCCTTCCTCTTGCCTAGATGTCGGGTTCATCGAGTTAGTGGAGTGACGTAGAGTGGGTAGGTCCCGAGGTTTGCCTCAATCGGGGTCGTTTTCGTCATCGACGACGGGAGCCGAGCGCCGCCGTTCGCCTGGGCCATCGGTGAGCGTACTCCGGTGAAGTTTAGTGGGGGAAAATGGTGTGACGAGGTGCGGGGTGACACGGAGGGCGCGATGGAGCGCTCGTCTTCGTCGGAAGGGTCACCGGCGGCGAGCAATCGCCGGCCGGAGTCGCTCCCCTGTCCGGTGTCCCTGACGGGTGGGGCCCGCATGTCGACGCGCGGGATCCCCCCTGTGTTGCTTGCTTGGGCCACCGTGGGCCGAGCTAGCTTAATCGGGCCGGCCGGTTTAGTGAGTTTAGATTTTGTTCTATTTCATTATTTCAAATAATTGATTTGTACTCCAACTTTGAAAATGTGTATCTCCTGTCTAGAGGTCCAAATAAGGTGCTTTAAATTTTGGTGTGCTCTACATAATGTCTAGTTTATTATAAAAATATAATGTGTGCCATGTTTTGTGATGAATTAAATAGTTATTAATTATATCTTTTATTCATGAAGAAAAATGAGAAAATGATATCTCTCTCTGTGAAGCTCCAAATGACATGAAATTTTTATAGTAAACTGCTCATACCATGAATAGCGTATGGTTAAATTTTTATGCAATTTGGATGTGGTTTGGTGGAGTTATATAATTATCTTGTTTTGCTTGAATGGATCTTGTGTGAATATTCATAATTTTTCTATAGATCCAGTAAGGGTGAAACTTGGTGAGTGTTGTTCCTATGTTAGAATGATGTTAGGAAAAATATGAAATCTGTTGTTTGATACTTTTCAATAGGGTTTCCTATTTATGCTAGAAATAAACCTACCATCTGTTATTTTTGATATCTCCATATCTGCTTGTCAAAATAAAGTGAAATTTTTATGGTAGCCTATGTGAAGCATTAGGTGGCTACTGTATTTTTTTTGTAGATTTTTATATATAGTTTTACTGTATGTTTCTTTAATCACCTAATTAACTAAATAAATTATAAAAGAATATTAAATAATTTATTTAGAAGTTGTCACTACAATTTCTGATGTTCCTTTGATATGCACAACAGGTTGGTGAACTTAGTTTGGTCCAATTGTGCTTTTAAATCGTCACTAAATATTTAAATTAGTGATTCTGCCATTTCTGGACAGAATTGCTAGTTAAGAGAATTAACCTATGATAATGATGTTTTCATGCTTAGTGATCTATAGCAAAGTTGTTGAGGAGTTCATGATCTAGTTGCTGGTAAATTTTGGGAGCATTTGGACATATAGTTTAGAAATGACAGCTGTTCAAAGTTTGAGTCAGAATTGTTTTGCTCTTTGTCCTTTTAGAACAGATTCTGTACATGTGCTATTTCAACTTGGTAAATGATGAAATCATGCTTAGAGGTTTATAAATTAAATATAGATAATTTCATAAGCTTTCCAGAATGTCTTCTTGCAAGTCATTTGGATATGTAGAACTCCAGTTATGAATGTTCTTAGCTACTACTGATAACTTGTTGGAAATATCAAATTGCTGGGATCTTGTTATGTGTGTGTTTAGTCTTAACCTTGTGGCACTTAGTGGTTTCTTAGAGATGTTCAAACATGTTAATACCAGAGATGAAATTTGCACCTAACCTTGAAGTGATTTGAATAGAGCACCACATAACTTGGTTTTGTGCTTACGATGTTGCTATGTCATTACATCCATCTTCACATCATTAATGCATGTTCATAAATTATCATGTCATCCTTGGTGCATACATGAAATTCATTGGGTGCATATACATGCAATAGGTGTGCCGAGAATCGTGTTTCGAGCGAAGTCCCGCTGGGCGTGAAACCTGAAGTTGCAGTCTGTTCTGGAGCCGGAGGCCCAGTCCGACGAAGCCGGAGAAGGCGTGGGAATCGTTCTTGAAGCTGACCCTTGATCTATCTTCTTTCGATTAAGGCAAGCCCCGGAGCATTATAAGTCTCCTACTTTCAAAGCAATTATCTATGTATACAGGTTATATGTATTGTTGCATTACGTTATAGGAATTGATTGGAAACCCTTACTGCATTGATAACACTCCTTGTCCAGCAATTCGAACCTTGAATCCTATGTAGACAGGATCGTATCTATGCTTAGCCCTGCTAAATTAGACCGGTAGAAGTCGGGTGATTTCCTGTCACCTGCGAGATATAGGGACTTATCAGGTCACGGTTGGCTATATTTGCTATCGTGGAAATGAACCATGTGTTAATGAAATGAAATGAGACCGGGCGGGATGACGATAGAGAAGCAGCAAGGCATGGAGGTCTTGGGTGTGGATCTATCCCCGTCTGTGTCGATTAAGGACCGAGACCTGGAGCCTTCTATGTCATTTTGAACGCATGCCTGACATTTAGTTGGCCGGCCTGAGGTTGCCGACCGCGAAGCCTAGTAGCTCAACTCAGGCTGCGAAGTCGAAAAGTGAAAGTCGCCTCGGAAGGGAGCCAG
Source organism: Saccharum hybrid cultivar R570 (assembly GCA_038087645.1). Classification (NCBI taxonomy): domain Eukaryota; kingdom Viridiplantae; phylum Streptophyta; class Magnoliopsida; order Poales; family Poaceae; genus Saccharum; species Saccharum hybrid cultivar. The sequence continues at coordinate 4,537,783 of JAQSUU010000100.1, forward strand.
AGGGTCTAAGGGCAGGTGAGTTAAAAGTCCTGAGCATCCTGGCCACTGGTATCCCCGAGAATGCGGCACTGTTCGGGCCCACCCTGAGTTGTACCAAAGGTTATCTACGGCTGCCTTTAGCGGGGTTTGCCGGGTGAGTGTCAGGAATACCCCCTCAGCTGAGTTGGAATCGATTCGAGTCGCCGTCTCTCCTGGATAGTGAGAAACTTGACTGGTTATCTCCAGCGTAGATACACTAATTATTAATGATGGTTCGGAATTGATGATAATGATGATGATGGCCTTATTATACCTGTTATGGTTAATATTGTTTGCTCCTAATGAAGTGATTACTCTAGTACATGTGCTAATCTAGATGACAGGTTAATGATTATTAACTCGATGCTTAAGCATTGATGATTACTTATCTGTAATAAGCTTTTCTGCAAATGAGTCAAGCTAGCCCACCTTATAAAGCCTTGCATACTCCTTGGTGTCACCGTTGTTTCTGGTTTTTGTCGGGTAAGTCTAGTTGAGTACCTTCTCGTACTCAGGGTTTATTCCCACCTGTTGCAGGTAGCAGATTCGTACTTGTTGCTGCAAGTATTGTCTTCGCCATGTGGGTGTGAAGACTAGACCATATGGGCATGGTCTCTGTAGTATCTCTTCTGGTATGCTTTTGCAGGATGTGACTATGTACTGACAGTATTTGATTTTAAATGGTTTCAGAAATTATGTTGCTTCCGCTAATCTTTATTTTAGTTTTGTAATAAAATTATTTGTACTCCGATGTATGAGAGCTACTTACGAACTGTTGTAACAAGTGTTGTGTTATGTTGAATCACTACGATCTTGGTTGCTCTCGGTTTGGTTTGAAATCCCTCGTGATTTCGTGGACTACCGGAGTTATATGGGCTCAAGTTGAAGAATTTGATCGTTTCGGCGATTGTTTTGAACTTGTGCTCTTATAATTTGGACGGTTCCGTTACACTTTACCTCTTCCTCTCTTCTCTTTTTGTCCACTTCTCTTCCCTTCTCCTGCCACCCATGCGCCACCTCTTCCATAGCTTTGCTTCCCTACTTGCCGAGCTCACTGTTGTCGTGCCACCTAGATTTTCCCAAGCTATAGTGGCCTAGACAGCTAAACAAAGCTCCTAGCTGTTCCTGGATTGAGACATTCGCTCAAGTTTTGGGTGCCGACCTCATGAGATCCATTAGCATTGAATGTGGTTAGTGAGTGGTTCTTGCTTTAGCTGCAGCAGCAAGTGTGTGTAGTTGCGGCCTCGATGCCTCGTCTCTCCCCCTACTAACTGAGGGGAACAGGCTAGGCTGCAGCCTCCTCCTCCTCCTTCCACATTGCCAAGCTCGTGGTGGCGGTGTTCCATGCCGATGAGTGCAGCATCTAATGCATGCAAAGCATGGCCTACCACTGGGTCCCTTGTGGTGATCATCTGTGGGCAGGCCGGCCCGAAGCAACGTGGCACGCCATGGGGTTCTTGTGCTCATTGTCCTCGGGCACGGTCTGCCAATGCATAGCCCCCCAAATCCTTGCACTCGTCTCCTCTCTCTAGCGTGTCCTAGCAAAATTCACTAGGAGGAGGCGGTGGTGTGATGTGGATGAGGAAGAGAGAGAAGTTGGAAATGGGAGAAAGAGGAAGAGAGGAGACATGACATGTGGTGCCACTGCCACATTGCCCATGCCAGCCAAAAGGCCCAAAACTACTTTCAAATCCACCAAATCGACAAATATGAACTTGTCAAAGATTTTTGGTTTTTGAGTTTGATGGCCAAAATCAAACTTTGAAGAAAGTTCGATGGTCAAAAAATATACTTCTCCGTGATATTCTCGTGAAATTCTCTAAAATCAAACAAATGGAACAGGGTCATCCTACTATTCCCTCCGTCCTGAAATATAGTGCATTCTAGCATTTGAAATTTGTTCTAAAATATAGTGCATTCGAAAACTAGAAGTTAATGTTTACCTAAATAAAAATACGTGATTTTTTGTATAGGGAAAGTAGTTCATGTACTTGTCATATTTTATATAAGAGCATCTCCAGCAGTAAGAGAAAACTCCAACTCCAAAAACCAGTTATTGGTGGAGATACAAAACGTGTTTTGGGATTTTGAAGGTCTTCTCTCTAGCAGAATGAGAAAATCCAATCCCCAATGAGAAAAATAGTGGATTGGGGGAGGATAGGTCTCCCCTTTATTTGAGGGGTGGGATGCTATGATTTGAGGGACTGAGAAAAAAAATTTCTCATTGGGGTTGGGTTTGGAGAACTGCTGGAGCTATAAGATCTCTAAAATAACAGTTTTTCTTATTGGGGGTTAGGAAAGGGGGACTGCTGAAGATGCTCTAAGGAGACCAAGAGTTCACCGTTTGATCACGTGGAATAGAATTATATTTCAATAGATTAGGAAGTTAAGTAAGGGGTACATGAGTTTATTACATTCTCTCCTGTTTGAGAATGGCTAAAATGCACTACATTTCAGGATAGAGAGAGTAAATATTGCCCTGACATGGAAGGTGAGCTCATCCCCCAAAAACGAGCAAACTGATCCATCCTACTTCGATGCTATAAAGTGTCGTAAAAATAAGGTAACTTATGTGAAATCATCACTTATATAGGAATTTATGTGGAATCATCACTTATATATAGGAATAAGAGTGGGAGGAGGAAGAGCACTTCGCGAAGTGCTTGCTCTAACAACTCATTCCTACATCTTGTCCCACAGTCCCACTGCTTTTGTCCGCAACCGCAAGCGGAATATCCAGAAGGGCCAAGAAAGCGAGGAAGCAGCACCTTCTTCTACGGCACGGCCACCTTCTCCAGCTAACATATCCAGTTCCCCAATCCCCCTTCTAGTAGCAACGATGATGGCCGTGGCGTCTCTGCAGTTGCGCCCAATCCCTCGTCTCCTTCCGGCGAGAAATGGCTGCGCCGGCCCAAGTCCGCGGATGGCCGACTTGAGCTGCAGATACAACCAGGTACTGACTAATTTGGCTGATGTCTGACAATGTCTCTGCTATGATCTATTCCCACTCTCCAGAATAATCGTATGATGAAATTATTTCAGCTCTATGGCAGCCAAAAAGAAAGAAAACACAAAAAACCCTCCGAAATCGAATCCGATTACCACGGGCGACGAACCAGGGATAAGTTGATAGAATGGGGGATTGAGTTCATAAATCATTAAGTAGCTAGATCTGCTTTGTATATGCCTGGGCAGATCTAGCTACTACTAAGGCCTGATCTAGCTACACTCAGCCGATGACCTCCGAGTTCATAAATCCGATTACCAAGGCCTGATGTTTTTTTCAGCATCGGTTGATTACTCATTTACTCTGTACTCTGAATGAGGAAACGTGAAATCACTAGAAGTAAATTGGTAAGCTGTGAGCGGTGTAGCAGATTCAGGCAAGCAGCAGCTTCCGCTTGCGGATGCGGTTGTGCTGAATCAAGTCTTCATCACGGGAATCTGGGCAAGCAGGGGCTGGTTAATTGTTTTTGTTGTATGCTTCTGTTACTTCTTTGCCCGTCCGGCGTCCACTTGAACAAGAACAAGCTACTAGTAAATTCACCCCGTGAACTGACACTGACAGATCCAAGCTTGGATGTTAGGTACACTGACCTGTACCTCTGTGAGTTCTCATTCTTGAACATGTAGATTCAGAGTCTAATCCTAGAGTACACAAAACAGAATTTGCATTTGCATATGCATAGTTAACGCAAAATTGACATCAGTTGAAACATATTTCAGTATTGTTCTCTGCTGTATCAATGCAGTCCACCAATGTTCAAGGACGAACAAGGCTCAGAAGCCACATAACACGCAGAGATGCCCTGTCATTCATGTCATCCGCCGTGTTGGCAGCATTCGTGCTCATGGTGGCCAGTCCAGCAGAAGCTAGAACTTCGAGATTGGAGAACAAAAAGAAAGCCTTGGAGAAGCTCAGGGAGAAGGCGTTAGGCGCAAAGGAGAAGAATAGAGCCACCGGTAAGGAGATGCCGCCTCCGGCGAACTTGATAATCCCTCGTCCGGCCGTCCAGGCTTCCTTGTGAAAGGCACTCTGCCGATGCACCCTTTTATGTTGATGGCAATGCTAATCTGAGTTTGTACGTTGTTGGAGTCCTGTATGACTATGCAAACTGGAAACTGAGTTTTAAGTCTACTTTTTCTTAAGCATTGTTGTACTGTTTGTTCATCTGGTTATATGCTTGACAATCCAATTATTACAAGAAGTGCATTTTACATTATATAAGAAAAAAGAAGATCGAGTGAGCTACAAATAATCAAAACAGTGACCCTGCTAACGCACCTTTGGAACGCAAGAAAATTTTCAGTTTTATGTGTTTTGTCTATGAAAATAAGTCGATTACTATGAAATTGCTGTGTTCCAAAGGCCAACGGGGGCCTAAACATACATCGCCAGATGCTAAGCAGCAGCCACAAGACACAGAAAATGCTTAGCACTGATGCAAGATAGAACCCTAGCTAAACCTTTACTTGCTTTCAACATAATCAGAGGAAATCTCGGTAAAAAAAGGGAAACAGGTAGAACCCTCGATGCAAGATAGCAGCGGAATGCTAACTTCTGCTTCAGTGCCGAATTCATTCCCGGTTGTTGTATCCTATTCAAGCAAAGTTACTTTCATTTAAAGAACCTTTTAGATGAAATTTAGGCCCTGTTTGGTTTCTGAATCATTCAGTTTAACTCCCATCACATCAATGTTGCGGCAAATGCATTGAGTACTAAATATAGACTAATTGCATGCATGTCGGCACAGATTAGGAGTAATTTACGAGACGAATCTATTAAGCCTAATTAGTCCAAAATTAGAAACTTTTTGTCAAATAAGACGAAAGTGCTACAGTATTTGTTAAACTTTAACACCTCTAACCAAACAGGCCCTTAAATGCTTTCATATGCATAGAAGAGATGTTAAGAGAGAGATGATGCTAAATAACTGCTCACCTCACTCCAGGGTAACGGGTGTACATGCTCTAATAGAACATACATATCTATATCTCTTATGAAAACAAACTGCTCACCTCAGTCCAGGATAGTGGCGCAGAGCTTGTCACATATCTCGTCGTCCAAACGAAGTGAGCACCTTGTCTTGAAGCGCCTAGGACTAACCAGCGGGATGTCCTCTCCGTCCACATCGGCCATGAAGGCATGAAGGCGTACGATGAAATCTACAACGGCGATCCCAGTAACATGCAGGCGGTTCGTGAGTTGTTCTGCCGGACGGCGACGTGGGTGTGTGCAAGTGGTGGCGCCGCTGCTCAGTAGCGCGGCTATAGGCCTCCTAGCTGGCGCCGTATTTCGGGTTGATCAGTGTCCAATGTAATAGTTTAACTTTCAGTACACTAAGGAGAGTCTGAGTGTCCATGTAAAACTCTTCTAACCCCTTAGGGCGCCGCTAAGACATGTTGTATTAAACTTTTTTTTCTACCTTAATACAAAGACGCGTAAACCTTTTACATGATCGAGAAAAAAGAAAAAAAAAACAAACTCATTGACTTTTCAACTGCGCATGCAAGCTATTCATTATCAACTCATACTAAGAACATCTCCAGTAGCAACCGTTTCTAAAATCTCGTTTCTAAAAGATAAAAAACAATTTTGCATCAGGAATTTTTGACTATTTTCAAATCACGTAAACCACTTTTTATACTTATATCTTTCTCTTGTACATTTGCATTAGAAACACTTTAATTACTCCTATTCTTCACCCACGTCCTTCCACCTTCAGATTGGCCGATTGATACACATGCATATATTTTCATGTGATTGGATCGATTTTCAAGTGCAGAAAGATTGGGAGTTGAAATAAGGAGTTGTTGAAGAGTGTTTTTTTTCCCAATCCTGTCAAAAAAAAAAATAAGATTGGGAGTGGGTTTTAGAAACTCTTGGAGATGCTCTAAGTGCTATATATAATCTCCTACTAAGTGCCACATCGTTTTTCACTAAGTATAACTACTATTCTCAACCTATCAATATACAATATATTTCCACGTTATATTAGGCCGTTATATCCTTGTACAATTCGATCTAATATTCTGTTAGCTTGCTTGATTTTAATTTGATGGCCTATCTCATACATGAAACTATGCAACTTCATTTCTAAAAAAAGTACCGCAATAACAAGGGGTATTCTTCTAGTAACTTCGTTTAAATAATGATGCCAAAAATGCACAAGAGAGTGGCGGAGGCCAGAGGACCTCAATTAATTTGTAGTATCAGGATATTTCTCCATCCCCACGCCATATGCACTAACATTTTATTATATTGTTTTTTCTTAAAAATCCAAAGTCAGCTCTTCATCTCTAACTAAGTATACAAATATATATATTAATATTTACAATGTTAAAAAATAAATATGCTGTCAAGATATAATCTCTAGTGGTTGTAATTAAACTAATTTGATGTTGTGGATTTATTGCATTTTAGATACTTAATTTAAGTTGGAGAAATTGAATTTAGAACAAACTAAACTGCATTACAATTTAGAACGGGAGAGTACTACACAAACAGTTATATTGCAAAACTTGATTGTCACGGGTAACTTAAAACCTTGAAAGATGGATATTACTTCACAGTTATAAGCACCCACCTTGCGAAATAATTTATTTATGTTGTTTCCTTCTGTCAATCCATTGGCGTGTGTTGGTCGCGTAATCAGTTTACAGGGTGATTTGGTTATCGTCGTTTTACGTTTGGTTGAGCTAATTAAGCTGTAACCGGTCACAGTGGGATCAGATAATCATTACACCGTAACAAATTGCAGGAGCAATCACTGCATGGTGGAGTTCTCCTAGTGTTTTTAAATAGTAACGAAACACTGCCAACAGTCATAGCACATGAGAATCTTAAATAGGAGACATTTAGTAGAAAAAGTTTATACTAAATTTTAAATGCTAAAACACTAGGAGAACCATATATCACTAGGAGAAATTGCAGATTGGTTGTGAATCCATTCCATTCCATCGTCGTTAGACCAATCGCACTGGGTACGCTAAACGCGTACCGGAGGAGGAGATGGAGGACGAGACAGCTGCACTGGGAACGCTAAAAATCATCCGCTACCGCTCTCCAGCGTAGCAACGTCCATCCGCTATGCACTGCTGTTGCTGCATGCGCGGGCCTCCTCTGCTGCTGCTCTGGGGTGACCGCGTGAGGAGATGGGAGGAAGAGAGCACATGCGCGACCCCACTGCTGTTACTATTTCAACTAATAGCTAAAAATGTTATAACTTACAAATCAAAAAACCAAATTAAATTTCGATTGCACCATTAAATTTGTTTCAATAAATACTTCAAAACAAGATGTCACATGGATATATTTAGATAAAGTGATAAGTGGACCCACAGTGGATAGAGGATGATATAGAGGATGGACGGATGCGGGGAAACTGTATATTTTGTGATGACTAGGATGAAATATTTCTTTTAGAGGATGAATATAGAGGTCCATGAGTGCGGATGGTCTTATTGCTCTGGTGATCCATCCAAACAGCACCTAAATGCGTCTCACGTCAAACCAGTTTAAGCATGCACCACGGAAGGTCCACTCACGTCCTGATTGCATAGTACGTACCTGATGCTGGTGGTGGAGCGCGGACAGGAATATTGGAACATTCCCAGGCATATCGCAGCTAGACGCACAGGTCAACCCATCTTGGCGAGCAAGTTCGTTGCTTGCCCTGTCAAGCACGAAATAATAGAGCAAGATCATGGTTGCCGTGCAGTGCTTGCTAGCATATATAGTGACCTCACTCCAAGATTTGCTACCTTGGTCGCGAAGCATTCTCTGTAGCTGCGCACACGCGCGCGCTGGCCAAGACTGTATATATATAATAATTCAGCGGCCATAGCTGCTAGTTACACATTGTCAGCAGTCAGCACACGACTTTGACGAAAAACAAATCAAACCCAAGTCCGTCCACTCGGCGGTGCGTTGTGTTTAATTTGCTGATATCTAGGCCGTGTTTAGATGCCTAAAAAGAGGCAAAAAATTTTGCATAGTAACTATCACATCGAATCTTTAGACGTATGCATGGAGCATTAAATGTAGGTAAAAAAATAACTAATTGCATAGTTTGTCTGTAAATATCGAGACGAATTTTTTAAACCTAGTTAGTCCATAATTAGATAAATTTTGTCAAATAATAACGAAAATTGCTACAGGAATTTTTTTTAAAAAATTTTCACAACTAAATGGGGCCCTAGTTCATCGCTCGGGATCGGGAAAGCCAGAAGATGGAATCTGAAGCCGGAGCCGATTTCTGGTCGTCCGTGGCGTCGTGGTTATCGTGGTTTTGCTCCGCTACTACGGCGGCAGGCTCCGGTAGGCGCACCGGGAGCGGGAGCGATGGGGCGGCCGGAATTGCTGCGGCGGTTCAACATTTCTCCAGCGCCCATACTGTTAAGTTATGTTAAATAGGAGCAGTGGTAGCATGTCATGTAAGATGCCGGACTACTAAGTGTTAGAATCTTTAAATACATCTAGGGTAGTAGATCAGTGGGGTATACCATTCTATTTGGAATAAACACATGGATAGGAGTCCAACGGAGAGATCCGGAGAGGAAGAGAGGGAAAAGAGAGGAGACGGACACAAACCGTCGGGCTTGGCGGAGGTATTCGACGTTCCCATGGCGTTGCTGACGAAGGGGAGGTAGTGGCGTCGTTGTCCAGTGTGGAGCAGAGACGGCGGTGAACTTCCCGTCGCTGGCAGCGCCGCCCTCTAGATCGGCTAGGGTTAGGAGTGGGTGGCGGCTGGGCAGTGAACCTCGTGGTTTGAGCCCGTGGCCCCCACTCCCTCTTATATGGTACTGTGCGACGGGGGCCCACCAACCTCGTTGGATTGGATGCCCCCGATCAGGGCGTGGTCAAAAGGTCCGAATTGGCCGTTGGGCCAATTCGGTTGAGATCTATTCTAACATTCTCCCCTTTGATCTCAACTTATCATTTAACTTTAAACTTTGACTTTAATTGCTTTTACTTTTATTTGTTCCATCACAGATTAGTGTATAGAGCATGCTTCATCGTCACGGTCAATTGCCGATAGATTTAACAGCTACAATACATGTCTCTGTTCTGAAACAGATTCTTGAACTTTTGGGCCCTTTATTGTCCGGAAAGCATAGGCTATACCATAAACCCATGTCGACTGTGTGTTCTCTGAACACACTGGGTGGTAAGCCTTGGTAAGCGGATCCGCAAGCTTTTCTTGTTACTTATATGTTCAATACCTTTTAGTATAATTCCGGACTTTCTCCTTTACAACGTATAACTTTAATGTCAACGTGTTTGGCAGTACACTTGACCCGTTGTCTTAGGAGCAAACTATTCAAATGGTCATTGCTGTTAACAACCATTATCCATTCCGGGTAAAGTTCTTTAACTATTTTGTCTGTCCCGCAGCCTTATATCATGCTATACTATAACCTTGCATCACTGACGATGCTAAAACTATTTCTTTGGAGTTTTTCCACAATAAAACTCCAACTGCGAGTGTTAACTACTACGTGGGTTTCACTAAACATCTCGCCAAAATTTAACATTTGTACCCACAATTACTTGAGAGTACTTGTTCTTTCTTTCTTAGCATGAGGCCGATATTCTTAACTCCATTCCAGTGATCTATATCTGGACTGGACTTTTGCCAAAATAACCCGGATATATGAACTATGTCAGGGCAATATCTTATCTGTGTACTCATTAAGCTTTCAACAGCTAAAGCATATAGGACGTCCTTCTATAACAATCTCACATTGCTTCTTGGAACATAAAGTTCTCAAAATATTACCCTTGACCATAGGAACAGGCGTATGTTTGCCCGCATAGGTACTTTATTTCTTTAGAAACTTTTCTTAGCATGCCTATGCGATATTTCTAATACCCCTTTTCTTCTATCTCGGTGAGTTTCAATCCTTATAACGAGAGACATTTCACCGAGAATTTTCTTATTGAACCTTGAGGACAAGAGCTTCTTCTTCTCATGCAGTAGATTGACATCACTACTAACAAGTAAGATGTCATCCACATATACATGATTGGAAAATAAATTTCCCATTCTATAACTATGTACAAATGCAATTGTCCTCTAATTCTCTTTAACCCAAAATTTTCAATTGACTCTTCAACTTTAAATCCCATTGTCTAGAGATTTACTCTAGTCCATAAGAGATTCCTACAGGTGGCATCCCTTATGTTCTTTTTTTTCCATGACAAAACCTCTAGGTTGTGCCACGTAATCATTTCCATACAAATTCCGTTTGGGAAATACCGTCTTTACTTTCATCTGATGTAACTCAGATCATAATGTGCCACTAGCACTCATTGTAATCTATTCATTCGGTTTGCGTAAAACTTTTGATTCAAGTCGCGCTCTACATCTTTACATATTCCCTTTAGAGTCACATTTTGCCTTGTAGACCCATTATAGCCTACTGTTTTGGCTCCTTAGGAATTTATTCTGAATCCTAAAATATTATTGGTATCATCAATTCCATTTTATCTTTCTTTGCTTCTTGCCACTTGGACGAGTGAACGTCTCTCATGGCTTCTTCAAATGAGGTGGGATTACCCTCCATTTGAATTTCACTAACATAGACTTTATAGTCATCAGAAATATCTGATTTTATTATTCTTTGAGACTTTCTAGGGCCTTAGCTACTAGCATTTCTTGATCTTTATTGCCAAAAGACAATTGATTCTACAAGGTCCTGTGTAACAAGATCCTTGTTTATATTATTCATCCTCCTTGCGGAGTTAGGTCTCTTTGTACCATGCTCCCCCAGATTATCCCATCTTTAAACTTTCTTATTTTGGGTTTAATCTGCTAAAACTCATATGGCGCGTTTAGCACCGTCTTAATAACTCTGAATGCGTCCAGTATGAATACTGACCGACTATGCTATCTTTATATTGGAACTGTAAAAGGTCCATGAATTTAGCTATTTCTTTACTTTAGGGGTATCGATATTATGACCGTCTTACTCCCCCGACGATCACATTCATCTTTTATAGATCACTTTAGTATGCATCGCATTGTCTGAATTATGGGGAAGTATCTTTCTTAATTGTCTCATATTTCTCCCCTTCGAAATGTGGTACGAACTTTTCTACCACAATTTCGAAAACTATTCAGAACTCTTGTGAATGAGAAAACTTTGATTACTTACTTCACCCACATGATTACATCATGCAAATAAAATTATTTCTTAATTCGTATGGGAGTACTTTTTCCTCATTTCACTTCAAAAACTCAACAGGGTCTTTTATCATTAATACTTTCGCAAGTCACACTTGCATGTCATTCTTATCTCGAGGTTCGTCTGTAATTTTCTGTTCTCCTTAAACTCATTGAGTGCTTAATTGCTATGACATAATAGAAGAGCACTGTCAAGCACATGAGTCATCACAACTTTCTCCTGCCGTGCAGGATAAGTACTATGTCTAATTTCTCCCACCATGCAGGATTGATTAACATAAGTACTATGCCCACTTTACCCCGCCATACGGGTATTTTCTCAAACTTTTCCCATCATGCGGGTACTATCACAAACTTTTTCCCGCCATGCGAGATAATTTTCTTGAAGGGACATAAAAGTCAATATTGGCTCATATTCACTCAAATTTAGAAATAAAACCAAATACTCTTTAACACACATGCTTAATCTGACGTTGGTCAAATTAAACATGCATGTCACTTATTACATTTCATATCATGATGATTAAGAATATTATTTTTTTAAGAGTACATAAAAGGCATCTTTTAAATAAATTCTTAATGTTCTCTTTCTTGGATTAATATACTAGAATTCTTTTCTTTTGAAGCCATTCTTTAAAGAGACCGTAGTCCCTTACATAATGGTCTTCTTTCTGAAGAATTTAAACTTTTCATGAGTCACAAGTACCCAGCTTATTTCCTTTTCATCCTTCAAGAATAAAGACATGAAGTTCTTTGTTTGAAAAACATTAATCAATAATGATCAATAATAATGAGCATGAAATTAACCCTACATTGGTCTGGTTAAAAAACATGCGTATTAAGCTTTAAAATCTTTTATTTCTATTCTATATCACTGTTGGGCAGAAATAGAACAAAAATATTATTCTTCTACATTAATTTCACATCACCGTTGGGCAGAAATGGAATTAACATATGAAAACTCAATTATCTTATAACCCTCTTCAAAATTAAATTCTCCCAATTTAATTTTGAAGATCATCATCATCATTGCAGTGGAAACATGAAAAAACATTTCATCCTGCTCGCTCTGGAGCATCTCTTGTTTCTTATCTATTCTCTGAAAATTGGTCACTTTGATGCAAAATTCATCAGAGATTTAAACTTTAAACTTTAAACTTATAGAATTATAATATTGTTATCATCAACGTTGGTCAGAAAATAACAATATCATAATTTTCTTTAAACTTAAACTCATAAATAAACTTATAATATTGTTATCATCAACGTTGGTCAGAAGATAACAATATTATAATTTATCTTAACTATAAACCAATTATTCCTCCAATTTAAAATTCCCGTTGGTTCCTACTTTAATTGGAGGATAAACTTTTCACCATTTGCTGAATAACTATAATTGTTCTTCTCATTAAATTCTCCCGTTGGTTCGAATTTAATGAGAAGACAATGATCTTTAACTTTGCAGCGGAAACATTGAAAATAAAACTTTTAATTCCACTTTTCAGAAACTTTTGAATACTATACTGTTCTCTAAACAAAATTTATCGTTGGACAAAATTTATACTGAGATTTGCTTCAAATTCTATTCAAATTCATGAAAAATTCAACAAAATCTGCTTCTGGAAAAAAGAAAAAACAATTAAAGCAAGTCTCCATTCATTTTTGGCCCAAGGCCATCTCGCAGGCGCAGCGGTCTTTGAGCCATGGCCCAGCAGACGCTCGCCTTGGCCCAGCATGCGCCCCCACAGCCGCAACAGCAGCTCGGCGCCTTGGCCCGGCCCGCTCGCGTGCACTGCAGCTCCCCGCGCCCAGGCCGAAACCTGGCCCTGGGCCGGGAAAGCGGCCACCCGCCTGGGCCTAATTTGGCCCAAACGATCTCGCGCGTTAGATCTAATCCGACGGTTGGGAGCTAATCTCAGGACATCAAAACCCGCAGGGCGCCGCTCCCTGTAACCCTAACTACATTTTCTTTCTTTCCTCTTCTCCGCCTTTCTCGCTAGCGCAGTCGCGGCACTGGGAGCAGCAACGGCGGTCGCCGGTGGCGATGAGGTCGCACCCTCGCCGGAGCTCTAGCCAGCGGTTCCCTTTCCTTCTTTCTTTCTCTGTCACTTTCCCTTCCCTTCTCTCCCACCGTTCTCTTCCTGAGCGCCACTACGGTGAGAGCAGCAGAGCAGCCCGCCATGGTGGCTGGAGAAGAGAGGTGATGGCGCCACCACGGGAGAGGTGATGGCGCCGCCGCGGGCCCCCTCGTCGGCGTGCGCGCTCGCCCAAGGCTGAGCGCACCGCCGTCGAGCGGCCCCTTGGTGGTGCCCTTTGACCAGAGCGCATCGCACAGCGGCGAGCGGCTCGGCTCAGTTCCCGCGCGCCCATCCATGGAGACGGGCGGCGGCTATGACAGGACGGTCGGGCCCCAGGCAGGTTCCTCCCCCTCTCCATCCTTTCCCCTTCTAGGGTTAGGGTTACGCTAAATCTCTTTGACCCGATTCAAAATCGGATCCCTCTTTCTCTTTTCTTTTCCCGGTTAGGGTTATGGTTTCAATGAAACTTTCTTGATCCGATTCGGATCAAAAACTTTGGCGTCTCTTTCTTTCTACCCGAAAATCTAGATCTACACAGTAGTAAACAACCTAGGGTTAGGGTTTGGTTCTTTTTCTTCTTCCGATTCGAGATCGAAATCCGTTCTACTCTTCTTCTTTCTCATCTTTTCTGTTGCTTTTCTTACCCCAAAACAGATCTACACTCTAGTAAACCTGGCTCGGGTACCATTGTTAGAATCTTTAAATACATCTAGGGTAGTAGATCAGTGGGGTATACCATTCTATTTGGAATAAACACATGGATAGGAGTCCAACAGAGAGATCCGGAGAGGAAGAGAGGGAAAAGAGAGGAGACGGACACAAACCGTCGGGCTTGGCGGAGGTATTCGACGTTCCCATGGCGTTGCTGACGAAGGGGAGGTAGTGGCGTCGCTGTCCAGTGTGGAGCAGAGACGGCGGTGAACTTCCCGTCGCTGGCAGCGCCGCCCTCTAGATCGGCTAGGGTTAGGAGTGGGTGGCGGCTTGGCAGTGAACCTCGTGGTTTGAGCCCGTGGCCCCCACTCCCTCTTATATGGCACTGTGCGACGGGGGCCCACCAACCTCGTTGGATTGGATGCCCCCGATCAGGACGTGGTCAAAGGGTCCGAATTGGCCGTTGGACCAATTCGGTTGAGATCTATTCTAACACTAAGAACCAGATTCTGGTTGTATGTATCCTAATCCTAGTGGTATAATTGCAAGAAATTGCGGTGACCACTTTCTCGTCCACTAATATAATAATCGGTTGTCCGGTTTACTCTGCCTTGACAATCAGACGCAACTGCGTGCGTTGTCATTCTCAATGAAATTCCCCTCACTCGTTGGTACGGAATTCCACGCCAGTAGTATGGAGAATCATACTTAAACTAAGATAAGAATTACCTATTCGAAAAAAGGGAATTACCTAGAATTATTCACTTCACATATTTTTTTGAAACAAATTCACTTCACATATAGGTATTAACATGCCATGGATGTGCTTGTACTAATAAAAAAGGGTTAAGTCCAATTTACACCCTCCAACTTGCAGTAAAGTTCGGATTTCAACCTCGAACTTCAAAACCAGACAACTTTGGTCCTCCAACTCTCGAAAAAGTTCAACTTTCAGCCTTCTGGTCGTTTTCGCGTGTGAACAGTAACTTTTGATATTTTCGGGTGTGCCAAAATTTTATATTATTTTTTCGAGCATCTTAACGTCCTCAAATGAAAAAACTCAAAACTACAAAGTTGTAGATCTTATCGAGGTCTACAATTTACATATAAAAAATTATCTTTATCCGACATCGTATTGAAGTGTTTTCTATTTTTTGAAATTTGAGTCTCATCACGTGAGAAAATATGGTGCTAAAATTTTATATTATTTTTTCGAGCATCGTACTGTCCTCAAATGAAAAAACTCAAAACTACAAAGTTGTAAATCTCATCGAGGTCTACAATTTATATATAAAAATTATCTTCATCCGACATCGTATTGAAGGGTTTTCTATTTTTTCTTCAATTTGAGTCTCATCACGCGACAAAATTGTTTCACGCGTGATGAGACTCAAATTTAAAAAAATAGAAAACTCTTCAATACGATGTTGGATGAAGATAATTTTTATATGTAAATTATAGACCTCGATGAGATATACAACTTTGTAGTTTTGAGTTTTTTCATTTGAGGACGTTAAGATGCTCGAAAAAATAATATAAAATTTTGGCGCTCCTGAAAATATCAAAAGTTACTGTTTACACGCGAAACCGCCCAGGAGGTTGAAAGTTGAACTTTTCCGAGAGTTGGAGGGCCAAAGTTGTCCGGTTTTAAAGTTCGAGGTTGAAATCCGAACTTTGCTGCAAGTTCGAGGTTGAATAAAAAATGATCGTTGTGCCGTGCTTAGAGTCACTGTCCGAAAGGGCATGATTCACGAGAGGGTAGGACTCGGAATGTACCAGCACGGTACAAATAGCTGGCTCAATGCAAATCTCTCTCATCTCTTTACACGCGCTATGATACTTGTCACTATGCTTGTACTAAGAAAAATGATAGTTGAAGCTCTTTCTTATCATGTCAAACTTGTCACGCGCTGTTGGCTCCTCTTTTCCAAATCCGCATCCCCTTACAAGATGTGTTACGCTGGCCACATCCGATTAGTAGCCGTAGTAGTTGTCGTTTGACACCGAAAGAATGCTCAACAGCGGAACAATAGCTCATCTGCATCTCGTGTTGAGACTAGCTATTCGCACGTGTCCAATTTGGAGCGCAGTCAAACCACGCGTGTTGGCGATCGAGAGCCCCACCAAAAACCAAACTTGACTGGCAAGTTGTTGGTGCCCTGCCTTGCTTCTGTTGACCACACAACACAAGCGTCTTCCTTGTCTTTTTGTTGAGCCCGTGCCATATTACATTTATTTACTGCCTGTACATCTACTACATACATACCCGGCCTTTGAGTTTAATAAAAAGAAAAATTTGTTTTTCTACAGTCATCATGCGCAGATCATGACCGGTGACCAGGCTCTGCTTGTTCAAATTAATCTCACCAAATGACAAGTGACGACCTCCAGCAAGCACACAGCTCGGACTCTCACTCTCATCACTTGACGCGTGTATATACGCGCGTGTTTATTTTGTTACCGTCACCGCCAAGCAAGCCGCCACTGCGAGCACACTGACCTTAGCTATATAAATACTAGTACAAGTCCCTGGTGAGAGCTGCAACAGCGAGCAACACAACTAAGGGTGTGTTTAGATGAAAAAGTTGGGGTGAAAAGTTACTGTAGCACTTTTCGTTGTTATTTGGTAAAATTTGTCCAACCATGGATTAATTAGACTCAAAAGATTCGTCTCGAACTTTACAGACAAACTATGCAATTAGTTTTTTTTTTACCTACATTTAATGTTTCATGCATGCGTTTAAAGATTTAATGTGATGGGTGGAAGAGGAAATATTTTGGGTTACTGTAGGAAGTGAACGCGGTCTAACTCTCTTGATCACAGGAACACATATCGAACACACATAGACAAAACTGAAAGCTAGTCTCATTGATAGACTCGTCATCTGATTGCTCATGGGAAGAAACAAGATCAAATCCGGTTACGGTGTCTGGGCGGCCGTGGCATCGTGGTTCTCTTGCTTTGGCTCTGCTAAAGCGGCTGATGACTCTGGCCGTCCCGGTAGTGTTGGGTCGTATGACCCAGCGCCAGCGGCCGGAATGGTTGCAGCTGCTAAGCATTTCTCCAGTGCGCACCGTGTAAAGTTTGGTTGATAACTGTGTGTTAGTGAAATTTGTACATATGTATACTATGGTTATTGTTTTTTCTTTTATATAGTAGAGAGTAGGGTACATTTGTAATCAGAAGAAATGTACTGAGATTGTTTTATTATTATTTACAAGAACCAGCAAAAAAATTATATATATTCTTTATTGTCTTCCTCTCCATACACATATATATGTATTGGTCTTGTTATATCCAAAAGGTGTTGCCGAATATATATATTAGTTGATTTTTTTTCTGATTTTCTTTTAAGGCACCCCACGGAAGAAATAGGTTCTCAAAAGTTGGGTAAATTTCTTTATTTTGCTGTGCATCTTACGCGGAGCAATTAACCTCGGGACCACAGCTTCTTTAGAGTTTCTTTTTTCATTATCCTTGGGCATACCATGATTCACGAGTAGCCCTGCTGCTTGGCGTCAAATGGTTTTAACGATTTGCTTTTGTCTTTGGCTGTGTTTTGGTTGTTTTTAAATGGGCTGACCTGATGAATGGTTTGGTTTGGTATGGATCGTACGAGAAAACTGTTTGGTTTGGAGTGGGTTACGAAGGTCTGGTTCAGTGGCGGAGCTAGAGCAAATTTAGGAGGGGTCAATTTGCCTTACGAAGACCAATGTGTACACAAATGCTAGAACAATTAGTCACTAATCACAAAGTTGATGCTAATTAATATCGCAAAAACCCAAAAACAAATATAAAGTAGACTCTATTAAGTACAAATTGTCATTTAAATACCTATGATTACTACTTAGGTTGTGGCAAGGGGGGCCAAGGCCCAGGTTGGCCTAACCTGAGCTTCACCAGTGGTCCGGTTCCTATTGGCTTGAACCCACACCGTACCTCCAAACCAAAGCAAGTGAATGGTTCATAGGCACCTAACGCAGTAGTGACCCGTGACCTTGAGTCCTGTCAACGCCACCACGCACACCTCTGCTTTCTTTTGACAGCTACTACCATATGTTCCAACCTAACACCGATGTCGATGACCGAGGATACAACGGCGGCGGGGATGGGAAAGTCCTTGCCCAGGCATGTCGTGGGTCAAGATGGCAACGGGTACGTACTCGACGGGTAGTGCTCACCCGTATCCGTACCCGCACCCGCAAAATTTTACCCGTCGGGTTACCCGTACCCGCATGCGGGTAAAAAAAAAGTTTTATACCCGTACCCGCCGGGTAATTCTCACCCGACGGGTAACCCGTACCCAATAACATACCCGAAAATTACCTAAAAATATCAAATAGTCACATGCAAAAATAAATAATTCTAAGCTTCCAACAAGTTACAAACATGCTAACAAATATTATTAGCATCATTACAACAAAGACAATCTACTAGAAATATAGTGGATGTTTCAATGAGCCAAATTCATGACTTATATGCGCTAAAATAACTGAGGTTGGCTAGTTATTTTTGCGGGTATGTCTTACCCGCGGGTATGCGGGTTTGGGTAGTATACACCCGCACCCGTACCCGCATACCCGATGGGTATAGGATTTTGCCCAATAACATACCCACGGGTAGAAAATTCATTCCATACCCGCCTCTTTATCGGGTAATACCCGTCGGGTACTCGGATTTCGGGTACCCGTTGCCATCTCTAGTCGTGGGGGGTGGGGGCAAAAGAGATATGATGCTGAGGTTGACGTCGAAGGGCATCCATCCGCTTGCATGGCGTCGATAGCCACCGGGATTGCAGCGGCGCCTGAGTAAGCCTATATGAAGCCCTGCACGAGCTCTTGGTCATGCCACTGCAAGACCTCCCACGCATCGAAGGATATTACCATCTTTATGTCCTCCCATGCACAAGCACAACCCATGCACAACTTCTTGCCTGCTTCATCCCAAGAAGCGCTTTTGATGCAGGCATGGCTGTATGGGCGGGAATTGGCAACGCGGCGGTGGAATTATACCAACGCGAGCTGTGGTGGAGCCAGGAATTTTTACTAAGGGAAGGCCAGCCAAGTACAATTAATATATTGCTATAGCCTAATTGCCTGGGGAGATGAAGATCGGTTATACTATACCAAATGTATCACATATAAAGTCATGGTTTCATATTTTCGTTCATAAAAGTTGCTGCAAGCAAAAGTATTCATAGAAACTAACCTTTTTCATTTTAGTTTTACTCTGCGCCCGCGACCGACACTAGTACATCAGTGATTTCTCATGGCGGCGGTGCCCTTTTTCTTCACGGGCGGTTAGAAACGAGCAAGTGCCAGTAGAGCAAAATCCATGGGCCTAGGCAAAGAACTGCCTGTGTAAACCCATTTACACTGGCGGTTCCTATAAGAAAATTGCCATTGTTAATGGCCTATTTACACTACATTTACACTAGCAACTTTCTTACGCAAACAGTCAGTGTAAATAGACCGTTAACACTGGCGGTTCGCCTATGTGAACCGCCAGTGCATTTGTTTTCCAGTGGTGGTTTATTGAAAGAACCGTTGCTAGACTTATCTCTTGATGTCTAGGATATCAATATATCATCCATGGAAAAAAGAAAGAAAGAAAAAGAAAACACTCTAGCGTTTGTGTGAGAAATTGAAGGGTTTTTTTCTCAAAGTGAAGTATTATAGCACATTCTTTTAAAACTTAGCCACCAAATTTCACAACATATATTTTTTTTAATAAAAACGTTAGGAGCTTTGCCATTCAAATAAGTAGAAGACAAGTTTAATATAAGACGAAACATAGCCGTCTAAACATAGTCCTATGACAAATCCACACTTACTGGCAATCAACAATAGAATAATCATGTGTTATTGGTACGGATCTTATGGTAGAAGCGGCCAAGCAACTCTTACTTTCCTTCAGCCAAAGCCACCATATGTCTCCACCTCTTATATACAGCTAGCATCCATAGACCTAGATAGGGACCATAGAATCACCATCAATCTAAGTCATCGTGCCTCAACAACGAGCAGCTCTGACTTCACCTCGCAATCCCATTTCTACAATATGAGTGCTTCTAGAATATTGACGGTTCGCCAAAAATAATAAGAGACGCCAAGGAGTCATATGCCTCAAGACAAAACCGACCATACACTATTGTTTTTTTTATGAAAGACGATACACTATTGTTGCCGAGCTTTAACACCATAGTAGGCAAGCAGCTTCGACTTCCTATGGTAGACCTTGGTTAGTGCCATCAAGCATCCATTACATGTGCACAACTAGCATCAACACATCTTGAGAGACCATAATGTATCATTGTTGTTAGGCTTCGCTATGCCCAAGAATTAATGAAGCAGCTTCAACTTCACCACTACAAGCTTAGACCAGGAGTGATTGCATGCTGAAAACAAACAATAGCATGAGGTGGCAAAAACCTCATCCATACCTAGATAGGCCAGGTAATAAGAAGCACACATAGATGAACTCATTGGTCGATAGTTGCCCTCCAATAAAAACGCCTCTAAGAAGGGAGTGACGCTGAGGTGCCATTGTCGCTTGTCTAAGAAACCAGACAACATATTCACTCAAAAAGTGAAAGGTAGGGAGGGAAGCCACTCGATGATGCCCCAATGGGGAAATGGCGCCCTAGGCGTCGTTGTCGTCTTGACCGATAACACGTTGGATAAGGCTTTCCCCAAGTCGCACAAGCCTCGCAGCCACCCACGTAATGCACCAGGACTGCAAGCGGTAGTTATTATCGCCAAAGCTCGTGCTCACCCGACTCCCCTCTAAAAGGCATGGTGGTCCAACCATGCAGCAAAGACACCATCTATCACCCACACATGCCCTTTTTTTACTTGTCGCAGCCACCAGTCTGCAGTCCCTCCGCACAAATTAAACCTCACAAAAGAGGAGGCACCAACAAGGAAAGCACCCATATAGCAAAGATCTACCATTCCTGTCACCTGGTTTGGTTGAAAGACTTGAAAAGACAAAGGTGACTGGCCCCGACTGTGCTGCCACCAAGTGAAGGAGGCATCCTTGAGAAAAACAACCATCCCACTTCCATCCTTGTGACTATGCATGCAAGGGGCAGTGCACTTTGGTCAATAGCGAGGCATGGGAGAGGAGGGGGAAGGGAGGTTGGAGGTGGCAGCGTCGGCGTCACCATCTATAAATCATCTTCCAAGGTTGCATACATAAAACCTTCAAAGATTTAATGCTCTTATTGATGCATAAGTTTTCAACCGTAGTTAGCTCTCACTGTCCACACTTCACCGTCTTTAAGTCTAATAATCTCATCTCGCATTACTAAACCCTACACATGGGCCAGCACTCCACTTGTTAGCCCAATCCCCGATAGATGTCTTACTATCCCATGTCCACACGGAGCTCCACAAGACCGCAAGTGCCACCATTCGACCTCACCTCTTGCATAGTCAAGGCTTTTCCTTGGATGAGTATGATTCCATGACGGTGAGTGCGTGATGGACCGCTGATTGTTCATCTTGTCTCTTTTTGGTGGATACTTTGCCACAACGGCTTCATCTTTGTTGTCGGCAGCCTTTTGTGTTGATGTGTTCTTCCTTTCGTAGGCCCAGTCGGTTAGGACTTGAGGTGGAGGGTCCCTCTCTTACTGTCTTTCTTCTGTTGTGTGATTCCTCTAGGTTGCTAACCACTTTCTCTGTGGTTTTGTAATTTGCGCTACGGGGTCTCTCGTAGCCATGTCATGTTGTATTTTGCAACTCTTCCTCTTAATGAAACACGTGTTAACGGACGTGTTTTCGAAAAAAATTCCATGGCGGTGGCCATGGAAATAGGACGTACTAAGGCCCGAAATCCTCATTGGCAATCCTAGCTCTAAGATTCGCAAATCCCTAGCACAATCTCGCTGGAGAAGCATATTCTTGCAGAAAATGGAGGGGTGGGGAACTAAGGATTCTCCTTGGAATTGGAGACTAGCTAGTGCCGAGCCTGAAGATTGAGTGAAAGAAAAATTAGGACGTGGAGGAGAGAAAACCCAAATTATCATAATCTGTTTACAAAAGATAGTAAAAACAGTTACTACGAGGCATCAGCAACAGTCATTCTATAGCCCTATGAACATACTACTGGAATAATGAATTGATATAGAATCAGAAGAAATCAGAACTGCTTCATCACGAACAGCATGTGCCAGAGCAGATCAACCTCGTACGGGCAGAACTCGGGCTCCGGGTTCAGTTCCCATTCCCTGGCGTCGAGCTTGCTCACCTCCATGGTGTCCAGACAGAACAGCAAAGGGCTCATCGTCCCATCGCGCGGCCGCAAAAAGAGTGTGCCGCTCCCCTCGCAGAACCACGAGAGCTCTGCGCCGCGCAACCATCGGCTGCTAAAATCCATCGGCCGTGGAATGGTCTCCTCCTGGATACGATGCCACAATTTCCACTCCCTGGCGGATCCGGCGCCGCTTTTTTCACAGGCCCACACCACAATCTCGCCAGCTTCTATGACGATCAAGCCCAGCAATGCCTGTGACTGTGACTGTGACCCCGCACCCGCAGCGTCGGCCGGCGACGGCAGCACCACGAGGCACTGATGCTCCCGGCGCCCGAGACTGTACCCCGGCGGGGGATCGGCAATCCAAGCCTCGCGAGCTACACCTCCTCGCCACCGCCACATGAGGATGCGGTCCCCCAGTCTCGAGGTGCACAGCCAGTAGACGGTGTCACCCACGACGACGGGCCTGGGACGCCCTGTGTTCCCGTCGCTGCAGCCGAACCTGAACCGCGACTCGCGGAACCTGCTGAGGAGTGAGGATGGGGCAGGCCAACGCAGGTCCCCACCCGCCACCGCCCTCCTCGGAGTCGGAGGAGAAGATCTGCACGTAGAGCGTGCAAGGGTTCTTGTTCGACAGCTCCGCGACGAGCAGCTTGAACGATGACGGGGCGACGATCGGGTCCACGTCGAGCAGGGCCTGGGACATGTCTTGCACGTCGTGCGGCGGGAGCACGCGCCGCTCCCCCGTGGTCGGGTTGCACACGGACAGCTCGACGGGGTGCAGGCCATGGCGCTCGATCAGGTGCTCCTTCGCTGTGCTCTTGCACCGCCGCCTGAGGACCAGGAGCGAACGGCGAGATGCCACGGGAAGGTAGGGCCCGAAGTCGCACACGCTGTCGTCGTGGTTCGGTGGAGACGGGAGCGCGACCAGTGACGGGGGCAGCTTCGCGCCGTCGGAAGCTGGGACGAACGACGGCTGGATGTGCGGATCGCCGCTTTGGTGGTACAGGCCGAGGAGGAGCAACGGGATGAACGGGCGGCCGTCGTCGCCGTGTTCCCCGCCATTGTTGAGGAAGCCGCGGAGGTGGCGGAGGAAGGGCGCGTGGAGGATTCCCCGGCGTATGCACTTGGAGGTGGCGGCGCAGCGGATGGCGTCGCCAATGGTGCCGCACCTGGCGACGATCTCGAGCACCAGATCGTCGGGCAGCAGCTGATTTGGTGCAATCTCCGCCTCCGTATCCATGTTCATCGGATTCTTCTTTGGAGTAGGTTCCATCTCTCCGTCGTGATTATCGGAGGAGGAAGGCGTAGGCGTGGGCTATGTATATCGCGTAGAACGTGGCCGGAGGCCGCGAACCGTTCGGCACGTAGTACGCACGATTCCGGTACGGAGCGAGGAGCCAGGCGGAGCGTGTTGATTCGATTCGAGCGGGATACGTGCCACCGTCGAGACTCGAGAGCCGTTAAATGTCACACACGGCTGATATCCGGATTTTGTTTCTGATACGGATTTCAAAATGTAATTCACAATTATGGGAAAAAATGGAATTGATATGAATCGATACATTGTTATCTTCGTCGGCAGCCGTGAGGTGCTTAAAAAATGCGATTGGCATTTTGTTTCCGATACGGATTTCAAAATGCAATTGACAGTTGTAGAAATAATTGATTGATTGATAAGGGGCCTCATGGTTGCTTAGGCTTGCCAAAATCAAGGCTTCTAAAGTTAGGACAAAAACATAGGTATGCATTTGGTTGACTGCCATAATAATAATAGGAAGCATCTTTTCTCTCTTACGTAGTTTAAGAACATTGGTGTGCTAATTCTTTGGCAATAGATCAATTGATGACTAAACTTGATTGGATAAGAATTGAAAGCCAACTAATCAGGCCCAAGAATCCTCAGCAGCACACAAGAAAGTGAGATCTTTTGCAATCCATTCACATATGCCTTTATCACTTGTAGGTGGGCCTGAAGCGCATTAAACCCACCTGCCAGTGACAAATGTAATTGGCAGTTATAGAAACTGATTCCACCAATGAAGTGCTTCCAAAATGTAATTGGCAGTTATAGAAAACTGGATTGATAAGAATCAACATTTATTTTAAGCATCTTCGGCAGTCTTTCAAACTCACTCTCTAAATCATCGTTAGGATTCAGAGTCATTTTAAATAAATATCTTTTCATCCTCCAATAACTCCTTTATATCTTGTGAGCATCTTTAACTAGCAAGAAACCAAAAATAGAGAATGACAATATTTAGAGATTTAATCGACTAAGTTATTAGATGGTCTTTCCCCACCAAATTCTCTATTCCTATTGCTATGAAAAAGATACGAAGAGTCTCTTGGAGTTACTCTTAAGGGGCAGCCTATGAGAACATCTCGAAGAGTCTTTCTAAAGTTTAGTCTCTAAATCTCATTTGTATAGTTAATTGCATAAAACTGGTTTTCTATATCTTTCCACTATCCAACAGTTTTTCTATATCTTATTTAGAGCAACTCCAACAGCTCGACTATTCTTATTTTGTTATTTGTATAGTTATTTGCATAAAACTTGTTTTCTATATTTGTCCACTATCCAACAATTTTTCTATATCTTATTTAGAACAACTCCAACAGCTCGACTATTCTTATTTTTGGATGCCACTTTAGAATTTGTATAGCAAAAAGTAGACTCCAACAGCTTTGCAAAATAGGGAGCTGGCTATCCCCTGATTTTTGATGGCTATATAAAGCCAGCCGTGAACACTAGCTATCTGAAGATGAGAAATAGAAAGACTGTTGTAGACCTCTTCTGTTTTGATGAGTTTTCTATTTTACAAAATGGCTAAACCGTGGAATTTGGTTACTCATTTTAGCCAAGCTATTAGAGTTACTCTTACACTCTAAAGAGTCATTCTCGTTTTCTATTTTTGGCTAGTGAGAAATTCAAAATAGAAGAAGACTATATTTGGATAAACAAATAAAGAAGATGTTGGAGTGTACTTTCCACAAAAATCTCTATTCCTAACAATTAGAAAGGATATATATAAAGTCTCTTTGAGAGTCTTTTTTTTAACTCACTCTCCAAATTCTCATTTGGAGAGCCATTTGAGTAAAATTCACTCTCTTTATTTATCCACGTTCCAACAACTTTTTTTATATCTTATGTGCACTTTGGAGAGTCATTCCCACTTTTCACCTTTGGCTAATGACAAACCAGGAATAGATGACAATAATATTGGAGATTTAATTGAAGAAATTGTTGGAGGATTTTTTTTACTAAAATCTCTATTTCTATCCATACGAGTGATACAAAAGGTTCTTGGAGTTGCTCTGAGTGCATCATTATCGTTGGGTGCATGCAACTAATGAACTGCTCTACAACTCTTTATCTAAGAAAATATACATTACTGTTGGTTAGTTGGTTGCTAATATGTTGAGAACAGTGTTCGGCCTGTGTTTGCTGGTTGCTAATTTGTTGAGAACGATATTAGGGGCTGTTTCGATGTGAAAATAACTAGTTCTCTAAAGTTAGCCCAAATTAGTCTTTCAGAACTCGAACCTTACAATTTGTTTTATAAAACAATAATGATCCAACTCAAGCGTTTGTCCATGACTCTCGATCGGACGCGGCTCCCCAGAGCGGGCCCTAAACAAAAAAACAAAATCCCCCACTTCCTTGTGCTTATTCGCCCGCTCCACACCTCCCCCCACTCCTTTGTGCTTATCTGCCCGGCCCTGAAGCTGCGCTGCGTGGCCGCTCGTTGTCCGCGTCCCTTCCCTCACCGTGCTCGTCGGCTGCCGCGCTGTGCCCTACTGACCCGTGTCCCATCGCCGCCCGCGCCGCGCGCTTGTCCCAAACATCTGTGCCGCTCGGTTCCTCGCTATTCGCCCGTCCGTCCTTCTCCCATCGCCATCGCGCAAGCTGCTAACCTCGCCATGGCCACTGGGGCACATGTGTCGTGGCGCCTCAGGTCTTCCCCTGTTGAGTCAAGGGCACCCACGAGCGCGGGGGTGCTGGTGGTGCTCGTGCGCCACTGCTCGCTGCCGGTTGCGACCCCGACGGTTGGAATTGACTAGCGCAGGCTTTTCCTCCCCTATGTTGCAAATGTATGTTTCAGGTGTTTCAGTCGTTTCAAAGGTATGTTGCAGTTGTTTCTTATGGATGTTACAAAAGTAGATCGACGGATGTTGCACATGTTTCATATGTTGCAATCATTTTTTATCAAGATGTTGCATATGTTTTCACACATATGTTGCAACAGTATATTCCAAATGTTTTGACTGTTTCAATCTTATGTTGCAGTAAGTGTTTTTTCAGGTTGTAAGTGTTTTATCTGGATGTTGCATATGTTCTCATACACATGTTGCAAGCGTATGTCCCAAATGTTTTATCTGTTTCAAATGGATGTTGCATTCGAGTGTTTTATGTTGCAAGTGCAGACCGCCGGCGTTGGTGTCCATGAGGGCAGGCAGGGCCAAGTTGTGGCCACCGACACGCGGAGGAGGCATAGACCGCCGCCATTGGTGTGGGGAGGAGGCACAGGGCGCGCGGTGCTGTTGTAGAAAAGGCGGGGGCGAGTCTTCCAGGCAGCCTGGAAGAGACGGGGCGCCACGCCGATGTGGAAGAGGTGGGGGCGAGTCATCCGAGCAGCGTGGGTAGCGCATCTGAAGCGAGCAATTCGGATATGAGTACGGGAAACAGAGCTGGCGTCGGCGGTGCGCATGTCCCAGCGGATGCGGCGGAGCAGCCGTGGGCGTCCGACACTAGTGTTGCCGTTTAAGAAAACAAAAACAAGAGCAATTTTTACGAACTTCAAATACTATGGCCCCCTTTGGTGCAACTCCCAGCGGCTCCGGCTCCCTCTGATGTGTGTACTGTTCATGTCTTGTGTGGGCACTGTTCACCAGAGCCGGTTTTCTCTCTCTTCGTTTCCTCTCTCACAGCCGTTCGGATAGTGAGGAGCTACTTTTTTTCCCTCCTCCGGCTTTAGCTACAGTACCACTACAGTGCAGAAGCCGGAGCAGGCAGAAGCCCGGCCAAAGAGGCCCTGTATAAGATGCAAGGCTTTGTAGGAACAACCGCCAGAAATTTGGATTGGGCTTTGACACCTATTAATGTGGGCCTTGAGGGAGGGCTTCAGACATTCTATTTGAGGTGATAAAGTTTTTCCTCTAAAGATTAAAAAAATCCTCTTTTGCCTTCTATCGCTAGTCTAGATTTTCTATTCATTTTAAAATCGAACAAACTCAACGCTATAAGCCATTTAAATTACCATTTTTACTCTGCTTATAAGGCTTTTAAGGAGGTTTTATCATTTTTAATAAAATATTTTAGTAAACACTTTATAAAGTTCTTAAACCATATAAAAACAATCAGCCGAACCGGCTGCACTTCTCGCAGCCCTGCAGCTGTGACTGTTTATCAGAGCCCTGCAGCTGCAGCTGTTTACTGAGGTTACGAGAAGTGTAGCCGAGCAGATATCTAAGCATTCCAATATAATTGTTTGCCGGATGTTTTTAATCAAAAGATAAGGAGGAGAAAAGTGACTTGTTCCAAAATATAATTGAAATTGAGCGTGAACGCTGCATCGTGCGGACGTCAAGGGCGGTTTGCCATGCACGGGTTGGAGGAACAGCAATCTCTAATTTGGGTCAGGAATCCTCCGTTCCCATACGCCATTCCCGGCCATTCCCGGCGCTATAGAAAAGACTGAAGAAACGGCAGGAATGGTTCTGGCCTGCAATTGTGGTAACCGAACGATGCCTTAGAAAGTCTGCCGGCACGGAAGTTGATCCTTTTCTGTAACGGGATTCAGTTTCTTGCTATCTGAGCTTTAAAAAATCCTCAGACCAAAGGATCTGTCTGGGGGCAAACTAGAGCCTGTTTGGTTAGGGTCACTGCTAAACTTTAGTCACTTTTATTCACTAAAATAGTAAACACCCTGACTAAATGGGGTCATTAAAGTTTAGGGACTTTAGTCACCGAGGGATAGCTAAAAGTGAACTTTACTCTCTTTCTCTCTCCTGTCTTTTTCACTTTTAGTCTACTTTAGCACGTAGATCTAAACTAAAAGATCGCTAACAGGGATGACTAAACTTTAGAAGGGTGACTAAAGGATCAAGTCAAACATGCCCTAAGACACCACAGCATGCTCCATGAACATTATAATAATAAAAAGTTACTCTGATAGATTGAAGAGATACGGGGTATTACGTACATTGACGGCGATTCTTACAAGCGGAGTACAAATGTATACAAAATTGAAAACACACGCTTGCGACACTTATTGAGAAAGAAGGCGGATGTAAAATGATTCACAAATTAGGACTGACATCTCAGTACGGTGGCGACACAAACCCGGATAAAAAGGGACATGAAACAGGATGGATGGATCGGGATATACTGGCTGATCGATGGGGCGATTAGATTGGGATGGCCCTGGTGACGCGCGGGTACACGACGGTGGCCGGGTGCGCCATGATGCGGCGTCCCTTGCGGTGGCGGAACAGGTACACGGCGGCGCCCAGCGGCCACTCGATGACCCCGGCCACCACGAACGCCACGAACCCCAGCGTCGGCCCGACCACCTTGCACCGGCACGGGTTGCTCCGCGTCCCGCACTGCACGCACACAGGCACGAACGCCATCGCTGCTTCCTTTGTTGGCTTGCTGCTGCTGGCCGGGCACCGCAAGCGCCTTTGCTGTGGAAGTGTGAATTCAGATGGAATGGAATGCAAAGTGAAGGAAAACTACTCTGTCCTGCACGGGTGAGGTGAGGATTGTCACATGTGTCGGTGTCGCCCCTTCGCTCCTGCGTTTATAAAAGCTCGCATCGGAGACGCGTGGCGCGACCGGGAGGGGTACGTGGTGGACGACGAGTTCCTTAGGCTGGGTTTGGCCGAAAGGTCAGCGAGGATTCGTTTGCCAGTTGCCACGTACCGTAGGGGTGGATGTCACGAATCTAGAGCTGACACGTGCATGACCGTTAGGATTTCTTTTTTGCGAAGGAATTTTCTGGAACTTCTGCCAATAGAAATCATGGGTGTGTTTAGATGAAAAAGTTGGGGTGAAAAGTTACTGTAGCACTTTTCGTTGTTATTTGGTAAAATTTGTCCAACCATGGATTAATTAGACTCAAAAGATTCGTCTCGAACTTTACAGACAAACTATGCAATTAGTTTTTTTTTACCTACATTTAATGTTTCATGCATGCGTTTAAAGATTTGATGTGATGGGTGGAAGAGGAAATATTTTGGGTTACTGTAGGAAGTGAACGCGGCCCATGAAACTGTGCGTTGCTACCACCTGTCGCTGTTTGTACTGCAAAAAATAAAACTGCTCTCTTGGTCCTGCTCCGTTTCTGATTCTTGCAGATGTTGAGCTGTAGCTGCACAGCCCATCCGCTGGGCTGCAGTCCTGGTGGCTGCAGCAGCTACTCCCTCCGTCACACAAAGAGTTCCTCCCCAACCCAAAAAGCAAATCCAAAAAGTGCTACAGTACCTGTCACATCAAATCTTGCGGCACATGCATGGAGTACTAAATGTAGACGAAAGAAAAAACTAATTACACAGTTTAGTTGTAAATCACGAGACAAATCTTTTGAGCCTAATTAGTCCATGATTGGACACAAATTGCCAAATAAAAACGAAAAGTGCTACAGTAGCCGAACCCAAACTTTTTCACCAACTAAACAACCCCAAAGACTATAATTTTAGGATTGGACACAAAAACTAAGGAGTAGGAGAAATTACAAAAATACCTTTAAAAAGTAGCCACACGTGGCAATACATAAACACCCCATTATAGTACACAAGCAACACAACAATCTTGTGGCCATAAGTAGCTACACACGGCAATACAAAAATCACCCGCTTAAACGGGGATAGCAAAGAGAAGCTTCCAGGAGGATGTAGTTCCCACTATTCCAAAATTTGAATTACTGAGCGCCAAGTTCTTCCCGCCTCTTCTGCCTGTTGCCACCTCTCAGCTCCCTCGTATAAGTACAGCACCCACATGATTGAGCAACCACTCCATTAGCATCTCCATTATCCTGCAAGTTATTTTCATCACCATCCATGCCCATAGATCTAAACAAGCTACCACATACACATACGGAGTTCTTACCTGACTTGAATCAACAACCAGTGCCGCAGGTGCAAGAAGAGGAAGATCATCTCCAGGTCCATTTGAAGAACCAGCACATGGGCAAGATGAGGAAGGTCAAGTTTATGTCCAAGCACATCTCCAACAAGGTCAGCCCTTACCTGAACTTAATGGAGATCCTACACATGATCAAGAAGAAGTCAATCATCTCCAGGAAGGTCAGTCCCAACCTCTCATGCAAGATGGACAGCTTGGTGTGCATGGCATAGATCTCAATGTTGAAGCTTCAATGGGAGAACTACAACCTCATGAAGGTGACCTTTTTCTCCTAACTGCATATGTACAGCAACAAGAACATCCTCATTATGATTTATCCTAACTCGACTTAGCTATTATGCCTAAACTCGTTGCATCATTGCAGTCCTAAATTGTCAACCTGAGCATGAACAAGAGGAATGTCTCCACTTTCTTGGCCCAGACTGTCATCCCAACTTTGAGTCTTCTGTTCAGCAACAAGAGATGGAGCAATTTATCAGTAAGCTTCTGATCAGCACAGCTGTTTATTTAATGTTGTTGTACATTAGGGGTTAGCATACAGATAAATGACACTTACAATGGAAAAGATGTTCTTGAAATAGTTGCACTTGTGATAGCAGTTACATGGATATCTAATCGTAGGTGGTACCATCCATCTGAAAAGGAAAGCAGTAGGCAAAGTTTACTTCTGCATCATATAAGTACTACCAGACTAATTTTACATTTTAACAGAATACTGCTAAAAGCACATAAGTCCCTCAAAATAGACTCTTAACCTATTCTCAAACTGTTTATTTTCTGAAATTCTACAATTTATCAGATTACTTCTCTTCTTAGTTGAGTTAAATGAATCTGTACCAGTTCAGCTACACTAACTCAACATGCAAAAATTTTGTAGACATGATGGATGAAGACATGCATGCCTACGGTATGCACGCTGATGCTATGGAGGTGGACTTCGATGAATATGAGTTGGATAGCTCGGACCTTGAACAAGATGATTATGCAAATAATAGTGCCACACATCCGTATAGAAATCTAACAGATGATCAACGACAACAAATATACGCAGCATTGCTTGAGAGAAGTGATCGTGGAAGACTAAAAAAGCATACTACAATTAGAGTTGCAGAAATGTTCCGAGTAAGTAGGTATAAAGTGCAACGCATTTGGCAGAGGGCAAAGCAATGCCAAGCACAAGGAAGGCCAGTGGATGTTAGATCAAGGAAGCCTAAAAATTGTGGCCGAAAAAAAATACAAGTGGATCTATCTATGGTTCTAAACATTCTCTTGCGTCAGAGGACCACTATTCGATCTCTAGAAAAAGCCACCGGTATAAACAGGAGCACTCTACATAGGTTGTTCAAGCAAGGGCACTTACGACGCCATTCCAGCACACTAAAGCCTCTATTGACAGAAGAAAATAAGCAAGAGAGGTTACGATGGTGTGTTTCTATGTTAGATGAGCGGACATTGCCACATGCACCCAAGTTCAAAGAAATGTATAACATCATTCACATGGATGAGAAATGGTACAACAACACATCAAAATATAAGAAGTATAATATGGCTCCAGGTGAGGACGACCCACACAGGACTGTGCGAAATAAGAATCGTATTGGCAAAGTTATGTTCTTGTCAGTAGTATCCAGACCCATATTTGATGATGCGGGTAATTGTATGTTCGATGGGAAGCTAGGAGTGTGGCCATTCGTTATAAAGGTACAGCGTGCACTTTTTCACTTGGTCAAATCAATTTTTGTTACTCATTTGTGATCCTTATTTGGTATTTTCCAGGAAGGAGCAAAAAGAAGAAGTCATAACAGAGGGAGGGGCACCCAAGTGACCAAGCCTATCAAGGTTGATCGAGAGACTATGAAGTCTTATCTAATTGGTAAAGTTCTAAAAGCTATTATTGAACGTTGGCCATGTGAACTTGCTACTCAAACCATTTATATTTAGCAAGATAATGCTCCTTCACATGTGCTAGCAAATGATAAAGATTTTACTACTGTTGTAGCACAATCAGGGCTGGACATACGACTCATCAACCAACCTGCGAATTCCCTAGATTTGAATGTACTGGACCTAGGATTCTTTGCTTCACTTCAATCCAAAACCAATGAAACTGTCTCTACAACCTTGGATGATCTGATTGCAAATGTAGAAAGAGAATTTGCCAACTACGATCCATGTACTCTGAATCGGGTGTTTCTAACACTACAAGGGTGTTTCATTGAGGTGATGAAAGATGGTGGAGGAAATAGATACAAGATTCCTCACATGGACAAAGATTGGCTAGAGGCACTGGACATGCTTCCTAAAAGCCTCAGTTGTGACCGTCAACTCTATGAGAATGTGATGGCATCATTGGGCACATGAGTATTTTGCTACTGCTGTAATTATATACTTCCACCAGCCATGGACCGACAAGGAGGAGAATTGGAAGGGGGAAGAGGAACGGGAAAGGAGATTTGAGCAGGATCGAGCTAGATTAGGGATGGATCAAGATCGATCGGATCGATGGGGAATGAGGAAAAGCCTGTGCAGGGAGAAGACGATGCGGTAGAAGGGAATGAGTGGAGAAGGATTGAGATTTTTTTATCGAGCGGAACGAGTTGACGGGAGGGTGCGTTCCTTTTTCTTTAACCGAGCGGCCGAGCGGCATGTGGCTTCTGGAGTAGTCTCATGCGTGTGCGTCAGGATAGGAGATGGTTTTTTATTTACAAGTGGGTCCCATCTATCCTAACTTTAGCATTCTTTTTGAGAAAAAAAATTGAACCTTAGGATTGCAGTCTTTGTGTGACAGAGGGAGTACTTAGGAGCACAGCCCATCAACTTCACCCAAGGCTGCATCCAAGCCTAGTGATTTTGCATCGGGCTGCCAGAACTTGTACGTAGATCGGAATGTTAACTCATCGAGATAGCTGCACAGTAGGTCGTCGTTGATTTGGTACATCTTGGGTGCATAAAAATTGAAAGGAAAATTATGTGCTATCAGCCTATCACACTGACTGCAAAACTACTACATACTTCCACATGACCAGATACTTCCACATGACTACTACATATCTTAAATACAACGTCTGCTAAAAATTCTCGTGTAATTCAGCAATCTTTTCAACATATATATCATGAAAGACGCACTTCCACATATATGCATACAGAGCCAAGATCGCTGCCCATCAGTAGGGAACACTTGTAGAAAACACCTAAACGTGACCAGATACAGGCAGATAAGCTACAGCCTCATTTTTGTTAAAAAGAAAGCATTTTTATTGATTTCATTGCAGTTATTGCATTATGTTGAGCAAACTTCTTGAGATCACTTTGGACCCCTGCATTTAAAATGCACATGGCCCACAGAGTTTTGAATAAAATAGATACACTATCAAAGTGTGTAGACTAGACCACCACTCTTGTGGCCCGGAAAAAAAAAAGTCCTTGGCTACCTTCTCCAATTGCCGCCTTGCCACTGCTACCAAATCATATGTCCACTCAAATAACCTGAAACAAAGAAGATATTATTAGTTGTAACTGCCACTACTCCTACAAGGGGACGTTTAGCTCGACTTCTACAGGGGATTTCAGATTTGAAGCATTCTGGACCAATTGCCCTGGTTTCTCTGAAACGATACAAGAGGCATGGGAAAAAACGGTCAAGTTAATGCGTACAGCAAAGGCACTAAAAAAATGGAGGCGCACGCAGTTCAGTGGTTGGAAAATTAGCTGGTCCATTATTAATATCACTTTGTCAAATTTAGAAAAAGCACAGGAGTCCAAAATCCTGACGACAGATGAATTAGAGTTCAAAAAATATCTA
Source organism: Saccharum hybrid cultivar R570 (assembly GCA_038087645.1). Lineage (NCBI taxonomy): Eukaryota > Viridiplantae > Streptophyta > Magnoliopsida > Poales > Poaceae > Saccharum > Saccharum hybrid cultivar. The sequence goes on from JAQSUU010000100.1 coordinate 4,571,927, forward strand.
AAAGTAAACGACAGTGCTAGTGTCCGGTCGTCCGACCCCACGCGGGGACCGCTCGCGCCCCCTCCGCTTCCCATGTCTAGACGTCTGCGCTCACTCGGCGGCGCCCCAGCAGATGCATGGGTCCCATCAACAACAGCCGATCTACTTTTGAAACATCGAGACAAAACATTTGTAATATGCGTCTGAAGACAGATGAAACACTTGAAATATGCGTCTGAAACACTTACAAAAAAAATACATAAAAACACTTGAAAAAGTCATTGCAAAACATATGCAAGTGACAGGCAACAAACTTGCAACATATATGTGAAACATATGACATATCTAAATAAACACACTTGCAACATGTCTGAAAAAACAGATGAAATATTTGGAACAGACGCTTGCAACATAAGTGTATAACCATTACAATATGTGCAACACCCTGATCTATTTTTACAACATATATATGAAGCATTTGCAACATACCTCTAAAACATATGAAACACTTGAAATATACGCTTGCAACGCATATAGTGTCAACGACATTTCCTTGCTACTTGGGAGAATGGAGGCTCGTCGGCGTGTGAAGTCCATCAGTGTAGAGCTTGCTGGTGGCGCGGAGCTCGCCGCTCTGGTAGAGAAGGCCACAGCAGATCCGGTGGAGAAGGCCTTAGCGGGTCTCCACACTAAGCAGGTAGAGCGCGAGATGTGTGCGGGGTGAGGTCCACTGCGAGCTGTGCATGGGCAAGTTCCATCCCGGTCGTCATGACGTGTGCGTGGGTGAGTTCCATCCCGGCCATTGTGAGCTATGCGTGGGCGAGTTCCATCCCGGCCGTCACGAGCTGCGCACGGGTGAGTTCCGCCCTAGCCATGGCGAGCTGGGCAGGCGGAGTGAGAGATGTGCACGGACAGGCTCCGCCTGGGTTGCCGTGAGCTGCACATGGACGAGCTCCACCTAGTCTGCGGCGAGCTGGGCAGCCTCTGCTCCACTCGAGACGAGCGCGGGCGGCCGCGGTCGTGCACAGGATGAGTGAGGACGGCCTCCTCCCTGGCCGGCCGCCACAAGTTGTGTGGGTGGAGCGTGCGCTGTGTGTGGCCGAGCTCCGCTGCAGTACAGTGATTTTTTTAGAAACTATGGCCATGAGCAGATAAAAGAGAGAGTCATTTGGGCTGGCATCGGTCCACCAGCGGGAGCGTCCGGGTGGACGGATAACCTATTCCAAGAATTACTGAAAAGTAAAAGCGTTGGAATTTGCAGCAGTGCAAAAAGCTAGGGTGCGCCAGCACTCAAGACTAACTTGGATACGGAAAGGAGATGCAAATGCGAGAAGAAAAAGAACTTTCATAACCTCTCTAAGCAATCACACGGGGACATTGTTCTCACAAAATGAAAATTCAAAATTGGTGCATAGCCACTTCTCCCATATTTTGGGATCGCCTTCCTCAAGAACAAAGGCCATTAACTGGCAAGAGCTAGGATATGTACATCATGACCTAAGTGAGCTGGATGCTCCTTTTACAGAGGAGGAAATTGCGACGGTCGTAAAGGAAATGCCTAAGGAAAGAGCACCGGGACCGGATGGGTTTATCGGGATGTTCTACAAGAAATGCTGGACAGTGGTAAAGGATGATATAGTCCAGGCTATTCTGAGTTTCTACTGCCACCGAATAGCAAGACTAAATCTCATCAACGAGGCAAATATTGTATTAGTGGCCCAAGAAGCATCACAAGTATTGGACTTCAGGCCAATTAGCCAAATCAATAGCGTCATCAAGATTATCACAAAAATCCTAGGGAACCGACTTGCCCCTCACATGAACTCTTTAGTGTCCAATGCACAGAACACCTTCATTAAGAAAAGATGCATACATGACAATTTCATATACGCACAAAGAGTCATACAATTACTTCACAAAAAGAAGCCAGCACTATTCATCAAGTTAGATATGTCAAAAGGCCTTTGACTCTTCTGCTTGAGGTCATAGAGGTGTTGGGCTTTAGTTTAAAATGGAGAGATTGGATAGCATCTTTACTTGGAACTGCATCTAAATCCTAGTTAATGGATAGCCAACTCAGGGAATTAATCATGCTCGTGGCCTAAGACAAGGAGACCCCCTTTCTCCTTTGTTCTTCATATTGGCTATAGATCCGCTGCAACGTATCATTGAGGCCGCGGCTTAAAAAGGAATTCTAAAGCCAATCCTCCTAAAGGCAGCAACCCTGCGTTGCACCCTCTATGCTAACGACGTGGCCATCTTCGCAGACCCTTCAGCCTTGGAGCTACACCGACTACACAGAATATTAACCTTCTTTGGAGAATGTTCGGGGCTCAAAATAATCATTTCAAAGACAGAGATATTCCCTATCCGTTTGATGTCATCAAACATCTTCTTTGCAATTTCCCAGGGAAGATATGCAAATTCCCTAGCAAATACCTTGGTCTTCCCCTACACGTTCGTAAGCTGCGCAAAATTGAAGTTCAACCTTTGATTGACAAGATAGGGCTGAAGCTACCCGGTTGGAAAGGAAGGCTCCTCTCCACGGCGGGTAGGGAGAGTTTAGTAAAGACAGTTTTAACAGCTCAACCATCTACCATATGACAGCTTTCTCAGAACATAAATGGCTAATAAAAAAGATTGATCGCTTGCGGCGGGGATTTCTGTGGAGAGGGGAAACCCCGGACAAGGTGTACGGTGGAAACTCCGTAGTAAATTGCCCAACGACTTGCGGACCAAAAGAAAGAGGTGGACTGGGAATCCTGGACCCAGAATGTTTCGCGAGGGTGCTGAGATTGCAATGGTTTTGGTTTCAGTGGAAACACAAGGAATGTGCGTGGAACGGCCTGGACCTGCGGTGCCACCAAAGGGATCGTGACCCTGTTCACGGCGTCCATGGTAGTCGCTTTAGGAGATGGGAAAACCGCGCAATTCTGGACATCATCGTGGATTGACGGTGCTACGGCAAAGAACCTCACGCCATCTCTATTCCAGAAGGCAAAGAGGAAAATGATTTCTGTCCGAAAGGCTCTACAAGATAATAGATGGATCTTGCATATCATGCCCATTCAGACGGCATAAGAAATTCAAGAGTATGTGGTGCTATGGGAAAAAGTATGTGTAGTCAATTTACAGGAAAACTGTGATGATTCCATACCCTGGCGTTGGACAAACGATGGGGAGTACACTACTAAGAGTGCATGCCAAATCCAATTTGAAGGCGCCTTCAGCAAATTGAGAATAACGCCGATCTGGAGGGCAAGAGCAGAACCTAGGTGCCGATTTTTTTTGCTTGGACCCTACTACATAAGAAGATACTCACCGCCAACGTACAACTTAATGAAACAAAACTAAGCACATGACCCTATTTGCAAGCTATGTGGAGTTTATCCAGACGCCAACTCACCTTTGCAAAGATTGCCCCTTCTCGAAGCAGGTCTGGTCCTATCTCAAACAATGGCTACATCTAACGGTGCTCGACTCGGTGGAAATGAATGGATTGGATCGCTTCGCAGTTACTGGCGTAAATGACGATGCACAAAGTTCGACAGAAGACAAAGGTGAAGGATAGATGGAATCATGAACTATTTTTGGTGGAACGTTTGAAAGGAGCGAAATAGAAGAACCTTTCAACAAAAATCGTTACAACCAGGACAAGTCGCTTTCTATATATGCAAGGATGATATTCAACAGTTTCAATTGGCAACACCACCCATTGTCGATGGGGGAGTGATAGCTTTTTTGGTTTGTTTGTGGCAGCTTCGATGTTGTCGCTCTTTTTGGTTTTCTTGTATAAGTTGTTTATAGGGGCGGTTGAGTTGGGCTGTGCGCCGTAGTTGTTGGCTTTCAGGCCATAGTAGTTCGGAGATTTTTCTCCGTGTAATTTTCTGTAAATATCTCTTCTTTTGCCTTTTCTGTCTAATAAAAATTCGGCAAAGCTTTTGTCGTCTATCTAAAAAAAATCATATAGTTCCTGCATAACTTTATATAACGGGACTAACAAGGACTGGTTTGATGTGGAAATGGCATTCGGCGTACATAGGTAACTGAAACAACAAAAGATATTGAGCTTCAAGCATATTAGCTGAGTCATATCATGCACTTTGCAGAAGCAACTTCTAATCACTTATATTGGACCTGTATTGAAAACTGAAACTTTCCAAAAAAAGACTGTATTGTCGTCTCTTGTCGATATATGTCAAGTGGGATGGAAAACTTATAGGCATTGTGTTGCAACTGAATTATAAGATGTATGTTCGCGGATACACATATGCTATATAAAATGCTACGTAGTGTTCGACAAAGTCTTCAATTAATAAATGATCACAATCCAGAATACTAGCACAAAAATAAACCACATAACAGAACGATTCCTAGTTGATTTTGAGACAAAAGCAGTACCTCCATGTACTTCACACACAACTTGTCGAACCCTAGGAACAATCTTTGGGGATAAATTAACGAAGTGCTGATAGATCAATCTTCGCTCGCTTTAATCTCCATCAACAACCAATCCTTCCTCAGATTCTTTGGTAACCTTAAAAGAGATCTGAACCGGCGGCAGTTGTCATGGCTAAGAATTCTATACACTTTTAGCTCATCATGATCCAATCCATAGCTAGGTATCTCCTGAAATGCCTCAAAGATCTCTGATGCTTGCACAGAAGACTCAGTGAACGAAGCAACTAGTTTTGTTGAATTGCTGCCATCGTCATCTTCTGTTTTTAGCTGCTCGTCAACGATGACCGGAGGTGGCCTCTCAATGTCCTCCTGCCTTTGTCCTGTGAATGTAGCATCACTGCCATTACCTAGATAAGAATTGAAGAAATATGATACGTTGCTAGGGATTAAGCCATCTCCCCTGTGCCACAACCCATCTTCGTAGCGTGAGACAGAATGTATTGTTTTGCTTCTCGTGTTGACCATCAGCACTTGTACCGTCCTGTCTCTATAGCTCCAGTAGCCGTCCTCTGGGGGCTCGTGCAACCAGAAGTAGATGACCTCAGGTTCGTCCAAGCTCACGACGGGGTGGTCGAGTGGGAAGCACTGGAGGCCCTTGTAGGTGTCGAGCGCCCAGAGCTCAGAGGAGTCGACCATGCCATCCTTCACCCACTCCATATCGTCATTGCCCATCCTCATCGTCCAGGTTTGGATTGTGTAGGCGTGAGAAGAACGTTCGCAGCTGGAGGCACCGGCGCCTCCACAGCAGCAGCGGGGGAAGATGTTGACGAACTTGAGCGCGTCGCCGCCAGCAGTGGCACACACGTTCCGGTTTGATGGCGGCCCTCTCCCAGGGGAGCCGTAGATACTGCAGCCTGGGTGTCTCCTCGAACACGTCGCAGAGCACGACGCCGACATGCCATAGGTAGACCCAGCAGAGTAGCCCGCCGCCGACAGGGACGACGGCGTTCCACAACGAAGGAAACTCTCCTGGCACTTCACTGGCGTCGCGGAACCTGATCTGCACACGCTTGACGCTCCACTCACCAGAACGGAACAGGCAGAGATCGGCTTCCCTCATCAGCTCCGGCGTGTCCTGTCCCGCCGACACACTCGCGAGCTGCGCCACCACGACCAGGTCCTCGCCACGGCGCACGAGGCCGGTGGGACGACCGAGACGGAAAGGCGGGAGCAAAGACATCGACGGCAGCCGTGGGGGTTCAGCGGCGGCGGCGCCTGCGCTGTACACGAAGTGGTCTATCGTGTGGCCATGTGGAACCTCGATGAGCACGGAGTCGCCATGCGCCGCGACGACCATAGAATACTTCGCATCAAGGCCGTCAGGAATCTGAAGGCAGACACACGAAACCCCTGGGGGCTCTGTGAGGCGGAGGGAGACTTGGATCAGGTGGCCGGTGCTGGTGCGGGCGGCCGCCAGTGTCTTGCTCGCGCCGGACGTGGAGCAAGAGGAGCCCTCGGCCTCGACCTCCATGTCCTGCTGGAGCATCACCCACCGTGGGTAGGCGGCGGCGGACGACGGATCGGAGGGAGGTTGCGCCGTTTGTGCTTCCATGGGCGCTGCCGCCGTCGTTACCGCCGAACAGTTGTGTGCCCTAGCTATTCCGATCCGTATGATATGGGAGGATCGATGCTGAACGGTTGTGCGCCCTCCTCTGCCGTAGGGAGGATCGATGCGTCGAATCTTGCGGTGAGCTCCACTTCATAATAAGGAACGGTGGATACGTATTGCAAACGGAAGCTTTGTAACCGACATATCCTTGATCTCTTGTGGCGAAAACCAGATATTGGGTAGGCTTCTTGGATACACCTTGTTCTTTCATGCATTGGGTACCTGTGAAATCTGAATCATGAAAATTTGTAGAGTATTTTGATCCTGCAGATTATCCTTCCAGTAGCATAATCAGTTCACGCCTGGATCTGTTGTTTGCAGTGGGAAACCAACTGAGCACTATAATTACGCGCAGCTGCATCCTCTGAGAAGGGTGGAAGTGAAGCTGGAGCAAACAACATGTGAATATTGAACAAGCGTGCCTAGTTTATTTCCCCAAGTTAAGCATTCATTCTATTCTCAAGGTACACGACAATTTCTTGTTTCTAGTTTCCTTTGCTCTTTAACCAACCAGGATGACGACTGGTCCAAATCGTAGACAAGTTTCTTGTGTGTCACCATCTTATGCTTTTGGAAATGTTACTGTGGCAGAACCGCCCGATTTAGCACGCTTTCGGGAGTACTTGTCTTTCACTGGACACTAAGTACCCCGAAAGGGAACCAAATCGAGTAATTCCGTCGAGCACACCCAACGGGAGAACTCGAAACAATTCACGTTTACATCCAGGATCCGATAATGAGTACAAACTTATCTCTACTATAATGGAATACTTAAATTATACTTGGTCCACCCAGTAAAACGTCCTCCGTTGAGAGCCTCCGATCATTATGTACCCAGAAAACTACGTACAGAAATTCGTTTTCGTTAAAATCAAGGGCTGATAAAACACATATATAGATCTGATGGCTGCCGACGAAAGTTTGATGCAAGGCTTCAAACGCACCCGCATCCCACACACTCGCCCTCCACCCACGCACACACCGTGCGAGCAGGGTTCGATTCCCTGCCCCGCTCCCCACGCCCCTTTTTTTCTTTTGTTTTTCTTCCGAGAGAAGGGTCCGGAGATGGGAAGGCAGGGTCAGGAGAGGGTGGCGGCGGCTCCACGCACAGTACCGTCCGCGCCTAGGGTTTGGGCAAAGGGCACGGCGGCTCCACGCGTCGGATCTACCTCCGCGACGCGCAGGCCTAGGCACGGGGCAGCTGCCGGCCTCCGGGGAGGCGTCGTCGTCTTCGGCCGCGGCAGCACGGGAGGCTGTTGCTGCCGCCGCCGTCGCGTGCGCCCCGACGGCCGCACCTCCACCGGCCGCTGCTTCCTGGTCGCGGCGCCGCCCCATCGCACTCCACCGGTGCCATGAGTCTTTCTCGACGGTGCGCGCGTCCGGGGTCGCGCGGCTCCATCGAGGAGGTAACCATGGTGCCCACCTCCCTGGCTGGTGGCCGCCCTTCCAGCATGGCAGCACGGCTGTCACTTTCAGCGCCTCCCGGTGCTGCTCAGCCTGGTCGGCTGATGCCCGAACCCGGGACCGTCGCGCTCACCCGACGGCCGGGCAGCGGTGGCGGCGGCGGCCAGAAGGGTGGGGCGGACTGGATCTGACCCCCTGGCCACCGCGGCATCCGCGTCCGCGTCCGTGTTCTCTGGTCCACGAGTGGCGGCGGTTGCGGCCGTGGCGGCTTGGCTCGCTCCTCAAGGCCCTTTGGATCCGATCGTCGACCTAGGGTCCCTCCATCCCAATCTACTCCTCGCGAAGAAGGTCGCTCCTCGGGGCCCTCTGGATCCGGTCGTCCTAGGTTCGTGACGTGATTTCATTATTGTTGATGTTTACTGATTTCTTTTTTCTTACAAAGCGATGAGGATTGCGGCCCCGGACACTATGACATCCTTCTCCGAGACGTACGTGACTGTTTTTCTTGTCCATTCTAAGAAAGGTGTTTAATTTTCCGTGTTTTGATGATGTGGTTCTGTTGATCTCTGTACGCAGGGTAAAGTTTCTGAATATGTGCATATGTGCATTCCTGGATCAGTACCTGATGCTTTGGACCCAGCTAATCATCATGTTATTCACATTGTTTGTCCCTGCTGAAATCAAGAGGTCCATTCAAGCTCTTTCTGTTATCTGCCACTTTCAAATAAATATCCTTGTTAATTTTTAGTAATGTCGTCTTTTGGAACGTAGCTGTCTGGCAGTACATGCTGTAGAAAATCCCCAAAATTCTTTCAAACTTCATGCGCTGATGCAAACACAGCAAAATACAAATGTATTTTATAATCTCCGTTACTCACGGAACAACCATTCTCATTTCTGTGGCACTTGATGCCTCCCCTCATCACTGATGATGTCTAACCGTCTGATGCACAGGTCAAGTGGCTAACAATGTAGTTTAGGAAAAACATGCCATGTTTCTTGCCGTTTAGGTAGCCTGTGTGCTTCACTTTCTGCAATAGATTGTTAGAAGAATGTTGAAATGACCATTCTTATATTCTAGAAATGGCTAAAAGGTGTATAATAACCAAGCTATGTGAATTTTATTGAGAAGACTAAAGATGTATAACCTAGCTATGTGATTTCAGGGAGAGGCAAAGAAAGTTGTTGCAACTTGGGCCCTCTGGTTTGATATTTTGAAGGCATATCCTCTTTGGATTTGTATCAATTTTTAACTTGGTTCATATTTGTCCTCTGATGAAGTGGCCACTATTGACCGCTAAAAAGTTTAATATAGACGCTTCGATTGACCAATACTATAATGGGAAATTAAATTTTCTGTTATACACAATTTGGAAATTCAGATTTCTAAAATACTAGAATTCAAACTATGATCTTCGAACTTGGAGGGGTGTTGTCAAGGTTTCCTCTATAACTTACTTTGAGATAAAAAAGAGTTTTCCAAGTCAATAGTTTTTCATTTGTTTTCAAAGTATACATTGATTGAGCCTACTTTTCCAAGTCATTTTTGGGCTGTTTGTTTCTTGATTTCGCATTTGACTAAAAATGGTGTTTGTTTCTTGGACGGAATCCATATCTACTTTTCAGATAAACTCGATAAATATGAGTTGAACATGACCCTACCATTTATTTTCTGTGCAGTTCTCGACCACAATAGGGTGGATTTCTACTAATTTGAAAACTAGCTTAGATTATTGAGTCGTTACAGCTGCCATGAAAACCATGGAGGCTGAGAATGGTTAAGTTACTAAAAATTGTGGTTTAATGACCAGGGAGGCACGCATTATGTTCAAAATGTTAGTTCTGCCTACCAGGTTTATGTGATTTATTTCAACAGTTGTCTAGAACTTAAGGATTTTTGCTGCTATATTTCAGATGGATCCTCATGTCGCAAGCAGCTCACTGCGTGGTGGGATTAAAGATGGGGAGATTCTTCCTACTGGCACCACCTGATTTTTATAATAAAATGGGATACACATGTTATTGTACTTGCGCTGATGTACTGCTTTTTCTCTTAGATGATACTCAATGCTAGCCCTTTTTAGTTTTAGCACTGACAGGAACCGGAAGAATTATTGCCCCTGATGATTTGAGTTTTCTGTTCTATTGATTTTTCAAGTCCTAAGATGTTGCCAAGCAAATTAACATGTACAATATGATATATAACTCAGATCATCCTTTTGCAGTTCATGATGGATTTAAAGTGATTAAGCTTCCTTGTCAGCAAGGAAAGAAGGAACGGGAGTTCTCCATGTACATCTTCCTACCTGATGCTCATGACTGCTTGTTTGAATTGACTAAGAATTCTTCTGCGGAACCATCATTCTTACAACAACATTTGCCAACTGAGAAGCGACATGTGGATCTCAGGGTTCCCAAGTTCACAGTATCATTCCAGGTCGATATGAAGGAGTTTCTAAAATAAATGGGCCTTGAATTACCCGTCCTCCATGATGCAGATTTCACTGATATGGTCAACGAAGATGAATCCAGAAGTCCACTGTATCTATCTGTCATACTTCATAAAGCAAGTTTGGAGGTTAGTTGTTTTGTTTCAGCTTGCCTTTGTCTCTGATGAAGTACTTCCACCCGAACTGTTATACAATTATACTTTTGGTGAACAACATACACTCTATACCAACAGCTTTTTAAACTTTGGTCAAGTGAGTTATTTATATCCACTAACTCTTTGACTTTGTATAATCTTGTGCATCCTATAATGATTATTAACTGGCTGACAAATCCTTTAATTCTAAATAACTCTATGTTTGTTTGTGGGATAGGGAGGGTGATTTCTCAAATGATAAAACTCAACCTGACAAAGTGACAATAGTGACACCTTCCCATACCACTGAAAAAGTGGTCTTGCACAAATAAATTTTAAACAATCAAACAATACACTCCTAAAAATAATTTTCCTCTTGAACATTAGTTTGCTTCTGATGGTGTATTTCGTTTGTGCAACCACAAGAAGCTTTAACGAATGCTATCTTATTGATTGTGGATATTTATATATGCCGTACAAACGAAAAAAATCAACTTTTGGTTGTTTTCATGTGCATCCTCAAAGCAAAGTTGTGACGTTAGCACAGGCATTATACTAGTAATACTTAGTTCATCTCATACAACATAGAGTCTCAGAAAGCATTTATTACAATACCAGGGTTCAGAGTACGATAATTCAAACAACGAAAATAAAGTAAACATTTAGCAGAAAAAATGAGAATTCGTTTGTGCCCACCAGAAGAATCCTCCATATAAGGCCTAACTGTTCAAGGTGCACCTACGAGGGTAAAATAAACCCTGAGTACACAATGTACTCGCAAGACTTACTCGACTAGGGAATATATTTCTCGACTCACAAGGAAGATGATAGGTTTTATGGCTTGTGGGTTTCTTGTTTGCGAAAAGCAATATTAAGAGTGTCCTTGGATTATTAGCATCCAGGTTTTAATTTATTGCCCTACAATTCTAGGTAAGCACCTGTTCTATTTTCAAACAAAGGTTGAGCAATTAGAGCCATTTTTCCATCTTTCATATGTCAATTCTTACTACGGTGCCAAAGCGTAGTCAAACTATACCGTCACGTAGAAATGGCGATTCGCGAATCAATGTGCCCAGCTAGGTACCCAAAAACACACGCCTCACTTGCACCTCAGGCACAAGTGGGACCAACATGTTCCACTTCTGTCAAGAGTTCCAGGTCCTCGTCCAAACTTGACTCCAAACCCCCACACTTGAGGCCCGACCTCAATGTGGTGCTTAGACCTCCACCTATCCCCGCCTCCAAGCAGCCGATCCGGAAAGAGCCGAAGCCCATGACAAGAGAGTAACAAGTCTTTCCGCTCCCATAAGTAAGTATGTGCTCGGGATAATAAGTCTGTGACTTGACTAGGGTCCATGCAACGAACGGCCTTTAATCGACACCAACAGGGAAAACAATGCAACCAAGCTATGCCCCGTGGCCGCGGGACACAACTTGTTGCACCCACCAATACCCATACCACATCCCTATTTGGTCACCGTTTCCTTCCCACCATTTTATTTTGAGATGTATGATAATGGTATCACCTGTTGTGAGTAATGACAGGTTACCCACGCTAACGATAAACCTAAGCATAGCCACTACGCGATCCTGCACTAGTAAGACTCATGGGTAGGTATGTCTATGTATATGGGTATCATAAAATTCCTGCAACGTGTGTGTGTGTCTATATATATATATATATATATATATATATATATATATATATATACGGGTTATGCACCGAGGCTTTGTCTTGGTCAGGTGCAATATCAGAGGTGTCAGTCCCGGGTGGCTCCTGGAACTCCTCCGGCACGAAGATCTCCTCCTCGTACTCTTCGACGATCTCCTCATAGTCCTGCTCCTCCGCGGCCACGTACTCAACTACCTCGTGATCTACATGCATGAAATGATAATGCGACACTTAATAAGGTGACAACTGCGGCTGTTAAGATAGCAATAACTACTAAGCTATTCAGCTAATTCTTATGGCTAACATGCTAAGTTGCCCATTATTTCTCCTAAGCCAAAGTTAACTGATCTAGCCATTCTCTACCAACTAAAATACATATCATCTTTTGATTACCGATTTAACATGTAGCACTGCTAGGGAAACTTAGCTACCCTATCAAGCAAGCTATTCAAAGACTACAAAAATTACAGCAAGCACCTACTAATATCATGAGACTACTGTAAGATTTTTAGGGCTAAAGCTATCCTAGATTTGCCACAAAAATTTCTACAAGATTAGGTGCGTTAAAATTCATTGTCTTTTGCATTGGTTTAATAGGCCTAGCATCACCACAGCTGTGCACAAATGGAATCCACCAACTGGTAGAGCATGAATTTAGAAACTTAACTAAAGTGGTTTCATAATTTTTAGACATCTACAAGTCGTTATAATTCATCAAAGTTTAGCTCGGAAACTAAATTACAAGAGCAATACTTAAATTGTAAGAAAAGGGAAAACCTAATTCCCTGGCTCGGCCCGCACGAGGCGGCCTAGCCGCGCGCAGCGCGTGCCCGCACCCGCGATCCAACCGCGCGAGGCGGCCCATGACGTGCGGCCCACACGCGGACGCGGCCCAGGCGGGGGAGAACGTAGGCGTGCTGGCGAAAACACAAAAGAGCCCCTGAGCTAACTGCTATTGGCACGACCAAGAATTTCACTATTCCCGTAGACAGATGCTTTGCAAGAACACCATCGCCCTCTCCTATCTTCACATTGGGGAAGTCCCCGACGCTCCTCCGCACGCCGACGCGGTGTTGGCCGGCACTGGTCGGTTACGCCAGCCAGTGGAGAGCCTCTACCGCGCACCTAAGGGGGAGACGCTCACCTTTGTGCAGACGCGAAGCACGGGGCAGCGGTACGGGGGCCGGAGACGGCGTGATGCGGCTTCCTCACGATGGCAGCCAACCGGCAAGGATGGTGCCGGTGTTCCGGTGAACCGGGACTTTGCGAGAGGGGCAAAAGGGGGCGATGAGCTCCGGTGAATCCCCCCAGACCAGACTGCAGTGACGGGATGGCCGGAGAAAACCTGAGCTGAGCCGACCACGAGCGACCTGACGGTGTGGCGGCGCTCCGCAGTGGCGCGGACGTGTTAGTAGCGGCGAGAGGGCGGTGGGGGCCCCGCGGTGGTGCGCAGGGTGGGGCGGAGGTGGTGGCTAAGCTAGCGGTGCAACCAATTCGTGGTTCAAGGCGAACGAGTTGGGCTACCACGGTCCACTGCCGAGCTCGGCCTTAATGGCCGGATGGGACGGAAAAACTCCAATTGGAGCACGGTGGGGCCAAGCTCGAGGCACGGCGAGGTCGGTTGGCTGGCGAGCTAGAGGGCGAAGTCGTGCTCACGGGGAATTGGAAAACGGTGGCCGCTCGCGGACAAATTGCAGCTGCGGGTCCGCGTCATGGCGATAGTGCGAGGAAAGAGAGGGGAGACCTGCTGACGTTGACGGTGTCGCGCCTCGGGGTGGACAAGCTGCAGGCGCCCACGCACGCGAGGTGACGCAGCGCAGTCGCGCAGCAGGGACGGTAGCGCGATGTGGTTGGCGCGACCACGCGGCAGAGCGACTGCCGTGACAGGGTGACTGCGGCGCGCAGAGGAGCAAGCGGCCAAGGGGGTAGCGGCTGCGGCTGACTAGCAGGGGTCAAAGGCGCACTGTGGCCAGCTACGGCCAAACCGAAACGGGGCCCGGCCGGCCGCGTGACGCTGGCCAGACATGCGACGTGATGCCCAAGCGGTGATCGCGCATAGGGAGGCAGCAGGCGATGTCTGCACATGTGCACGAATTTTAAAGCGCGTAGATCGACCAACCTAGCTCGACTTCGGCTCACCCATCTGGACTATGGCTAGGAGGGCACCATGGGCTATCCCCAGGAGCCAAAACACGACCCAAGTTACTAACAGGTTTTTGCAGAGTAATTTCGTGAACATGATGTTGTCAAACTGTTCACAAGTTTAAGATCCTAAGCATATTTTAGGTTTTCAAATTCGATTCCCAAGCTAGTAGAAATACTAACTAGCCAAAATACTTTTCCATAGCAAGAGTTGCATTGCAATCTACAAAGTTTGTACTTCAAATTTTATTAAAGTGTTGCATATATGTTCTATAGCATTTTTGTTCAATAAAATTAGTTTTCAACTTTAAGTGATATAACACGGCTATTGCGTCAACTCCCATTTAACACTTTTATTAATTATTTTAAGTTACTCAAATGGTTCTACGCACTTCCACACACGCAAAAAAAATCACATAGAGATGATGCTCATGATATGCTTTAGTGCGTTATTTGCGCGGTAACACCGAGGGTGTTACAGTTACCTTTGTTCGGTTAGGAGTAACCTCAAACATGCTGTAGATAAGACACCAGTTCAGACATTTCTTTAGTTCATAGTCAGCCAATATTACAGAGTATATTTCAAAGGCCGTGCATGTTTGTAGCTGTATCTTTTCTACCAATCCTTATACTATAGAGATCCATCAAAGTTTAGTAAATCATTTCACTTGGTTGATTGATTTCGCAGTGGTTTGGTTCCCTTTGTAACCATAAGATTCACTGTTTATTCTTTTTGGAAGAATCACGCGGTCAGAAAACAGAATCGGAAAGGACTTTACAAACAGTTATGCTAGCCTTCCATAAAGGAAATGCCATCTGTAGGTGGATCACTGATAAACTTGGTCTGAGATAAGAAGTTACTCCAACTATTCAAGATTTTGACGCAGGCAAAATTGATGGCTATAATATAATGCTACTGACAATCCAAACTGGGCAGCGGACGAAAATTCTTAAATTCCTTCCACCATTTTTGTTGCATTAGCAATTTGTTCCCGCCATTTGTTGGGAATCTCCCATTTGTTGCTCAACATTCTTTTCCCCGCCAATTGAGTTGCCAGAACCCCAATGAGCTGATGGAGGGCTGGCTGCAGGCTGCAGCTATGGCTGGCTGCGTCTTAGTACTGCCACCTCCACTAACTGGTTAAGGGATGTGACCGCCTTGTTAAGATGATTAACAAAGGCGGTCGTCTTAAGAAGACCACCTGCATTAATAGGATTAACAGAGGCGGTCAAAGCGTCAACTTGCAAAAACCTGTACAGTAGCAGCGCTTCGTACGTGTTAGGTGAGATTAATATGCTAGAAAAACAAAAACAATCAAAAGAAATTATTAGGCTTTCATAGCCAAATCAAGAACTTCGTGGCCTTTCCTTGGAAAAATATTGGGCCCACTGTTTGGTAATATATAGGGTTTTTGAGGGCAAAGAGGAAACAGTTAAGAAGGTGGCAAAAACAATCAAAAGAAAATATTTTTCTCAGCTAAATCAAGAACTTTGTGGTATTTTCCTTGAAAATCATTGGACCCACTGTTTGGTAATATATAGGGTCTTTGAAGGCAAAGAGTAAACAATTAAGAAGGTGACAAAAACAATCAAAAGAAAATATTTTTCTCAGCTAAATCACGAACTTTGTGGTCTTTTCCTGGAAAATCATTGGACCCACTGTTTGGCAAATATATATACTCCCTTCGTCATGAAATATAAGGTGTCATGAAATATAAGGTATCCAGACAAAATAAAGAGCTTGGCAAAATATCACCTTGCCCCTTCACTAATTAGGATGAAGGGAGTAGTTACGTTGTTATTTTTCCTTAATTACTTGTTGCATGTTTCATATGACGCTGAGTTTAAAAAGAATATCAATATTTCTTGCCAAAGAAAAGAGAAGAGAGAGGAGGATGTCAGGCCCCGGATCAAGGACTTGACGGGGATAGGGTTCATGATGAACCGGATAGAATCGAAGAGAGGATTGAAGAGGAATACAGAGAAAGAGCAGAGTTAGACAGAGTTCAGGGACAGAGTTTTGTATTCATTCAATCCATGGTGGCGCCTTTTATAAACCAAGGCCCAACACATGACAGCCGGTTAACAGAACCACTAACGGCCCTATAACAGCCCAACAAACTGACTTAAAGCTAAGCAAATTCCGAGTTAGCCTGACGGCTATAATAACTATCCTTCTGACGGCACCCCGTGCCACTGTAAACCATCCGGCAATAGAGAGCTGCGCTCATTCTTCAGAGATTACCCTACCTTGCACGTCTTCTTCCTGAACCTGACAGAGGATGAGGATACAAAATACCTTGTATTTTGGTGTAAATTTTGAACTTTAGATCTTTTGTAGCCTCGAGGCCAAACAGGAAAAAATTAAGAAGGTGAGCTAATATATACCGTCAAATATTTTTCTGGGATAGTTGAGGCTGAGCAACCGTTCTGTTTAAGCAATTGTTCGCGGAGCCTAGCTAAGTTGATTATTGTAGCAAAGATGCTCAACCACGATAGTGACGGGCTGACGGCAGTAGGCAGCAGCCGCGCGTGGCTCCGATGAGCATAATTGATTGATTACGAAGACGCGTAGCAGTTGTACATGCTCAATTTGGCACATGAGCCATGTTTAGAAAAAGGAGAAAGATATAGAGAAAAGATCTGTGCACGGAGCAAAAGCAAAAGAATTTGAGAGTGGAAAGAATGTCGTGGTCTTTCACCTATATATGTGAATTAGTAATAGTGGCAAAAGAAAATTTAGTAACTATCTCTTTCTGTCCTTGACAAATATTACTAAAAACAAAGGGAGTTGAGTCCTAGGGTCGATTTTATTATTTTCAAAAAAGTTTTTACATAATCATGTCTAGTATATATACTTTTGCCAAAGTATTTCACGGTCGATTTTACCTTAAACTGCTTTTGTCAATACTAGTTTAAGGTAAGGTGGTTTTGCGGATTAGTCCTTGAAGCATCGAAGGTTCAGTCGTTTGCTCGCATGCGGATTGATTAGCTGGCTTTGCCTACCACACATGTCTAATCATTGGAACCTTTTGCCCTAAAAGCATGAATCATTGGATCATTAACAAGATCCAGTTGCGCCAACTCACATTCGTCCGCACTGTTATTCGTCTGCTTTTCTTGTCGTTAATGTGCCATAATTTGCCACGGTTGATGCATATGCGCGTGTAATTTATTACGTGGTGTTCGAACGAATCCAGCTTCAGGGACCATTTGATTTTAGGCCATAATTTGCCAAGGTTTACTGCACTAAGTTCGTCAGGTTTGATCAAGTTCTTTGACAGCGGTAAATCCTAGAGATTAACGAAGTCAGCACAAGCGCCTCGCTATCGACGAGAACGTCATCTAACACTGAAAGCATAACACTGTTAAACCATAGAAGGGAAAGACTACCGCCCGGACGTTAGCACGCGGCGTTTGTCCGGATGCCCGCACCTACTGTCCGGCCCATGCGCCTGACAAGCCCCCTCTGCATGCGGCAGGAAACGATGCAGGCGACACACTTCTCCCTGGATCCATGCAGTCAATGTAAGGGACCCGTGAACTGTGCCTCCGCCTCCCACTTTGCCTGGGTGGGCCCCACAGCGTATGCATGCAGCTCCTGCTCATCCGCCGGCACGCTGCTGCCACACCGCGCGCTGCTACTGTTGTTGCCGCGCCTGCCGGCCCGGCCCCACCCCACCTGCTGCTTCGGTACGCCGCGCCCGCTTCTCTTCCCGTGTGCAGACGGGGACCGCTACGCCCCGAGGGGACCACCTCCGTCTGCCCCCACTTCCCGTGTTTGGTCATGCAACACTTGCAACATAAATCATTTAATGCAACATACGTCCGAAACAGATGAAACATTTACAAAACATTTACTTGCAACATATGTGTATAGCCACTGCAACATCCAGATAAAACACTTGCAACATACGTTTGAAACAGCTGAAACATTTGAAACATACACTTGCAACATACACATATAGCCAATACAAAATCTAGATAAAACACTTGCAACATACGTTTGAAACAGCTGAAACATTTGAAACATACACTTGCAACATTCTTGTATAGCCATTGCAACATATGCAACATTCAAATAAACACATTTGCAACATATGTTTGAAACAGCCGAAACATTTGAACATATGCAAGAAACATCCAGATGAAACATATCCAACATACATCTGAAATGCATGAAACATACGGTTGCAACGTGCTCATCTACTTGCTGCCCTCCAATGGAGGCTCATTGACACGGAGCTCGACATCGGTGCAGAGCTTGAGGTAGCCCACGGTCGGCAGGCAGATGGACCACGGCTGGGGCGGGAGGCGGAGGCGCGGAGGAGCGCAGCACGAGGTGCAAGGCGCGGGCGGGAGCACGCAACAAAATTAGTTTATGGATAAAAATTTACTTACGTTTTGATTGCTTAATTCTTCGTAGTCATGCTCATTATTTATTTAAAGTAAACAAACTGTAATTACAGTACCAACACATAGATAACCTTTTTGTGATATAAAATAAATTAATCAAGGTTTTTTAGGGACTAAACCATACTTTATTATTTTTAGAAAATGTAAAAACACTTTTGAAAACAACGAGATAACTAATTTGTCTCGTTTCGAAAGTTGGAAGGGGTTCGATATCTGGTTCCGTAGTTTAGGGATAAAAATCTAACTAAAGTGCAATATATGGTTGAAAAATGGACTTTACTCCCAGATTTATTTTTTTCTTAGGTTTGCAAAGATACGAGTATATGGCAAACACGTTTTGACGTAACTTTAGAGAGGTGTAGCAAAAAATTCTATAGCAAATGTTAGCAACCTTACATTAGCCCACGAACCAAAAAGTCCCTGGCGTATTCATTTTATATTGGTGGTGGCAGTAGGACGGGTGAGAAACATGCTTTTTTTATTGATTGAAAATGTTTCAGATTTGTGCATCTATAGCAGCGTTATTTCGGAACAATCAAAGTGTGTACTTCCTTACCTGGATGCGTTGAATCTGCACGTCAAGTGTCAAGATGCAAAAATGCAGTGGGAAGTACGTATTGTGGCAGCAAGCAAGGGGAATAGTGGTGGATCGATGAAAGGGATCAGGTCAGTGGTCACCACGCTCACATGGCACACCGCAGGACAGCCCGGACCAGATAGAAGCTTCTCCTTGGCGGCTTTATTATACTTGGTATACGTACTCCGTAGGTGAAGCCACCTTTACGCGACCCCGCTCCTACTTCAACTTGAATGATGAGCCTCAACTCTCGCTGCTACGCTTGCCAAGCTCGCCAGGCTTGGCGCGCCGCGCGCTAGCTGTAGCTGATGCAGTCAGGCGCACATGCGCCGGCCGCGCCAGCGGCGTCGGTGCTCCCGCGTGGAACGCCCCGGGCCTTGCGTCCTTGCCTTGGAGAGTTGGAGCCTTGGAGGGGCTCGCGATCGCGCGGCGCATTACTCGTGCCTGCCCTTGAACGCGCCCGGCCGCACCGAACTCGCCCTCCATAATGCTGTGCGGGCGCCGGGCAGCGACAGCGTAGTCATGCATGTGGCCGGCCAATTTGACCCGCCGGGGGACCCCCACCGATTTACGGGCCGCCACATGCTCCGATCGCACATCCCTTTCGAGCAGCAACCACCGGCCTTCATGCCTCGGCCTCGCTCGCTTCGCTTGCTCGCTGCCCCAGGCCATTCCTCCCGCAACGACCACGATGAAGTGCACACACACCTTCTCTACAAACCACCAAAACCACGCACTAGAATTCTGCTGCTTATTCCTTCCTTTCCAGTTCCACTGCCACTGCCAGCCTAAGCCTACCTTCTTCTCCCGATCCAACTAATATTCCTGCAAACAAACTAAAAAAGGGAGTAGCTAGGCACACTCGAGGTCGCACTCCCATCATAAGAGAGGGCGGCTGCGAGGGCCAGCCGCACCGTAGCCATAGGCCTGCAGGCCTCCTCTCTTCCCTCGTAGCGTATAGTGCGTGTGTTAGCCTAGCTAGTAGTGCTAGGTAGCCAGCTCGCCAGCCGGCCGGCCGGTCATGGGAGGAAGATCAGTGGCTCCGGTGGTCCTCGCGGTGGCGATCATCGCCATCGCGGCGGCGACGACGCCAGCCGCTGCGGCGGTCGAGGGGGAGGTGAAGAAGTGCGGTGGGTGCTCGCCGTGCGGCGGCGCCGACTGCCCGGTGCTGTACCCGTCGCCGCCGCCGCCGCCCGCGCTGCCTCCCCCGCCGCCGTACTACTACTACAGCCCTCCGCCGCCCGCGACCTACCCCGGGGCCGGGTGCCCGCCGCCGCCGGGCGCGTACATCCAGATCGGGAGCACGCCGCCGGGCAAGGGCCCGCTGTACCCGCAGGACCCGGGGTTCATGCCCAACAGCGCGCCGGGCCTCGCCGCGCCGCTCACGGTCGTCGCAGCGCTTGCGGCGTTGGCGTGCGCATGGGCCTTCTTGTGATCTGCTCATCTGCATGACAACTTGACGGCGAGCTTCTTCGGTAAGTGGCGCGACGGATCACGTAGTCGAGATCGCGCCGGCGTTCCACGGGTTCCCCACTTCCCCAGTGTATTTATGCATGCTCCTTGTGATAATAATTTTCATTGGCCATCATATGGGCTGCAGTTGTTCTTGGAATGTATGAAGGTTTTCTTTGCTTTAGTTTTCTTTTTTAATCTGATGACGATTTTAGAACAATCACTTGTAAGAAATGCAACGCAGATTTAAGAAGAATGTGTAACCAGCATATGTCTTTCCAGATTTCGTACGTTTTCTGAGAGTCAACTTTATGGTATCTTCAATTGGTGTGATCTATTCGTTCTCTTATTTAGCGACCAACTTGCCGGAGTTGCCGCTGTTCATGGGGCCGGGGATCAGGGCGATCGAGCCGCTGACCATGCGTGTCATGGTCAGTTTTCAAATGTTTTTTTCATCAGGATTCGTCTGCATGGGTCAGGATTGTGCATAGTAAACAGATCAGTCATCCCAAGAATTGCGACCAATTCTCAACAATCATATATGGCCATCTGAGGCTCTGAGCTAGTGAGCTGCTACAGCTACCAGTAGCTTTGATTCTGTGAATGCAAGTGCGTATGCCATGCCATGCTCCGGTTAGGTACATCCTCTTCGTTTTTTTTCCCTCCAAATACGTTTTTTTTAAAAAAAGGACATCTCACGTACATGGAAGATGCATCTAATAAAGGAAAAAAAGTATAGATCACCCCAACTATGCGAGTGGTCTACTTAACCCCCAAAGTATGAAACGGTCTAATTTATCCCCATGAACTTTTCAAAACCGTCTACTTTACCCCTGAGGCGGTTTTGGACGTTGGTTTGGTACATCAACTATGGTTTGCTACAGTAACCGAATCTTTAAAAAATCATAGTAAATCACAGAAAAATCATAAAATGAAAAATTCAATTTTGTTGGACTCCACGTGAGTAGATCTACACAATGAACATATAATATGGTGTAATTTAGTACAAAGTTTTTTATGTAGCTTTAAATTTATTAGGATTTTCCAATAAATTTAAAGCTATAGCAAAAATTTTGTACTAAAGCATACCATATTATATGTTCATTGTGTAGATCTACTCATGTGGAGTCCAACAAAATTAGATTTTTCATTTTATGATTTTTTTGTGATGTATTATGATTTTTAAAGATTTGGTTACTGTAGCAAAACCATGGTTACTGTAGTACCGCCGGCCAAAACTGCCCCAAGGGGTAAAGTAGACGGTTTTGAAAAGTTCAGAGGATAAATTAGACCGTTTCATAGTTTGGGGTTAAGTAGACCACCCCCATAGTTGGGGGTGATCTAGACTTTTTCTATCTAATAAACATATAACTCATATCCTGTTCCTATGAGTTAAGATAGACAAGTCACCACACCGCAGGGTATCTCCGTGCCGATCGTCACATCGTCCGCCAGTGGAATAGTGATGTTTCTTCATGCATAATCTCTCATACTTAAAAAGCACCTAAGATTATTGTTCTCATTAAGGATTTCTTAAAAAAAATAAATAATATTTTATTATTAGCCCCGCTCGCCATCACATTACCTAGGTCACTTGGGCAACACAGCATTGCTGGTCATCTCCTCCTGCGACGGCCCCTATACCAACTTGCGGACACCACTCACGCACGGTTCCACCAAACAGTTGCCTTCAACTACCATGTAGAAGTCTTGCCCTCTAATTGTTGCGCCAACACTTTCTACTTGACAGCCTTCGACAACTATGAACACCCGCACTTCGACTCCTCAACATGGCCTCCACCCTCCTTGAATCAAATCGAGCTTCCATCCAGAGAGACCGCCATCATCTATCAGATGTGATATGAGCCCTTGGATTTGGTCCTCTCCTTGGCTCTAGCAATGAATATGGCCAATATATCCACCGCCAAATTAAGGAGAATTGGTGAAAGGAGATCACCTTGTCTTAGGCCTTTTGTAGTTCGAAAGTACCAACCCACATCATTGTTGACCTTCACTACAAAACTCTGCGGACATAAAAATTAGACTTTGGTAGTTTTTTAATTACATAGTACAACGCAGATGCTCATAACGCATGCACACTTACCCTTATGAACGTGCACACGCAAAACTCTACCTCTATGAGCACCTCGGAAGACTGGCCCGGCAAATCCTCAACATGAGATTGACGAAGGCACCATAGGAGCCTTGCTGACCGAAATGTTGCCTACTATTGAAAGCACAGAGTCGTTAAATTCTGATAAATTCGCTCCTAGAGGAGTCGAATCAAACTCAGAACCTACCGGGCTCATGTAATCACCAAATGAAATTGAAAGGTCCGATGACATATACTCCCTTCGGTCCATTTTATCTAGCGCACACATATATCAAGACTCAAACTTTAAAAACTTTGACCAATAATTAGGCTAATAATTTTTAACTATTATAATACAAACTTTATATGATTAGATTTGTAAGGAATTATACTATCCAATGATTATAAGTTTATAAGCATAAATAATATAATATAAAGTAAATGAATAGTCAAAGTGTAATCTAGGAGACCGTGTCATTCTAACTTGCGTCAGATAAAATGAACAGGAGGGAGTATAATCTTTTCAGGTACATATCATGGTAACGTGCGGGCCACGTCGGCCCATGACCACGGGTCCTTAAAACGTAACCGAGCTACGATGTCGCAAGCCTCCGAGCAAGTGTTGCATACCCACCTCCGATTCAAGCGAAAGCATATCAAATTGGGCCCAATGAGTTCACAGTAATCTAACCTACCGTGGCATGACATGACCAATGTTAAAAATCAGGTCATACGTACTCCCTCTGTCCCTTTTTAAATATCACTGTGATATTCAAGCTGCTTAAACTTATTAAAGTTTAACTAGGTTTATAAAATTATTAGCAATGTTCGTATCTCCAAATAAGATATACATTGAGCCAAAATTAAATACATTTGACTTTTTGATAGCGAGAACGATAGTTAAAAAGAGATGGAGGGAGTATCCAGGCCTAAGTCATGTTACTTTTTTTTGCCATATCCAAAACAAGTTAGAAATTGCAGCGCCATCACTCATCAGCAGAGTGGTGTTACTAGCTAGTTCTACAATTTGTTGATTTCAATACTCATCAGCTTGCCCACAAACAACTGGCATCACCACTGTGAACAATGTGACTACATGGCTGGAACAATCACTACTACACAACTGACCTTTCGTCGATCGCCCAAAATGCATTTAGTCTCAGCGATTTCGGCGCCCGGGACTATACCAACCGGGACTAAAGGTCCCTCGCCAACGGCTATGTTGTTAGGCGCTGTCGGGAGGGACCTTTAGTCCCGGTTGGTAACACCAACCGAGATTAAAACCCTGTCTTTACTCCCGGTTGGTGCCACCGACCGAGACTACATCTTTTGTCCCGGTCCGTGGCACCGACCGGGACTATAGGACTAGCTTTAGTCCCGGTTAAAACCTCCCCTATAAATTGAACCTCCATCTTCTTCCTCCCTGCCTGAGCCCGAGCTTCCTTGTTCATGTTCTTCCATTGTTCTTGCTTGTCTCATCTCCGGCGATCAATCCACTTCAAACGCTTCTACGCCGTCGTCGATTTGTTTGAAAGGTTGCTAGCTTCATCCTCCTATGTTTTAGCAGCACCATATATAAAACTATGTTGTATATGACTATTTTATTTCATATTGCTAGCTCCAATCACTTTTCATGTTTGAATTTTTATGAACGATGCTAATTATAGTACCTAGAAAGTAGTATACACATATAATGTTTAGTTCTATTATAGACTTTTTAGGATACTTTTTACTTTAATTTGTTCATGTTCTCATTTTAAAATATTAAATAATGTTGATTCTTTGTAATTTTGAAACAAATTAATTTTAACTTAAAAATTCTTCAAATTAATTTTATTTAGAGATAAAAATTACACTTTTTAATAGAAAAATACAAATTTTATGATTTTGCTATCTTTTTATTAACGTCCACAAATTAATTTTATAAAATGATGAACCACTTATAAAATTTTGAACTTAATTAGACAAGGTTGTGCTGCGCTCTTTTCTCATGCTGGGCTTTTAATTATGTGATGCCATATAATGCAGATAATGACACGCCATTGGATGTACAATGCCGATCGCCGCTCCAACGAGTTCATTGAGGGCGTGCGAGAATTCTGCAGAGTGGCAGAGGAAAACAAGCGGGATGGTTTTGTGTGCTGCCCATGTGCCGTGTGTATGAATTTGAAAGAATTTTGTAGCTCAAAAAGTATTCACTTGCACTTGTTCAAGTCGGGTTTTATGTCAAACTACATTTGTTGGACCAAGCACGAAGAGACCGGGGTTATGATGGAAGAAGGTGAAGAAGAACAAGCGGACCCTGACGATGTTTTTGCTCAATACTGTGACTTCGCGATGAAGGAAGGTGAAGAAGAGGCGGATGCAGAAAACAGTATCTATAACATCTCTGGTGTTACGAGCCGCTCAACACCTCGCTTAAAAGCTAAAGGAAGTTAAGTATGCTAGTTCGCGGATTTTTTTTAAAAAAAATTACCTCACATAAAGGATAAGCAGATAATGTCGGTTAAATTGGGTTGTGTGAAAACATGATAATTAGACTCTAATTAGAAAAATAGAACAATATGTTGTTTTAATTATTTGGCGTGAGGAACGATTTTAGAAACAAAAATAAAAATACCACCGTATGTAGTACTTAATAAAAATTGGAAGTGCAAGTCGAGCAGATAAAAATACAACTTTTAGTTTGAGAAATAAATATTGTTAAATAGTATTTTGCAAGCTAAAAAATTGAATTCGAAAGTTCATTCTACCCAACTCTAGATCGCGTCTTTGACCGATTGAATAAATGGCAATGCCATTTTGACAATTAATTTCCAACCAAAATGCCTAAGCACTTCCACCGCGGTATTGCACGATTGGGTGCTTCTAACGTAGCACTCGGACATGGTGTAGGCTGTAGTTGAGTTGGGTGTGGCGTTGACCTTTTAAAAATTGCGTAAACTCTGCTAGAACGCACTGCGAACCAGGTGTCGGCGTTCTGGGCGTGAACTGGCTTTCCCACAACGAACCAACGTTGGTATTGCTCTATTTCCCCTTCCAGTTGCCCTCTAGTGTTAGCGACTGCGGCGATAGGAAACTGGTGCCGCTGGCTTTAGGAGGAGGGAGTTGGTCGAACCCCAGCTGTGGCGTTTAACCATCTTCGGTTCGCTTTAAAAAGTGTGCGCGCTACCGATCCTGTTCGTTCGGCCTGTGGTCGCGATCACCGCGCGTGCACAGCGTTGTAGGCGCCGAGCTCGGGCCAGGGACGGTCTGTTGCTGCTGGCCGGCTCGCGCATTGGGTGGCCCGCGCAGCGCTTCTGCTTAGCGTTGGTTGACCTCGGCCGACCGCGAGCCGGTTCCCGCTGCCCCGTGCACGCCACGCCGGGAGGGCTGGCGTTGTGCGCACGCTCGAGTCGTCGGGTCGTTCACTGGTTTGAGTCTTAGGCTTTGGTCGGGATCATCTTGCCAACGTGGTGCCATCCCACCCTTCCGATCCGCTTACCGCGCCGGTCCCTAGACATACGCCACTGCCGCCGCGCTTGGCAGTTGACCCGGCCACAGGGGGATGGGACACCTCCCCTGCCTCGCCTGTCCCCGCCAGCGGACGCCGGTGAGCCCCGCTCGGCCCCGGTCACGCCAGCTCAAGCGTGTCGCGTTCGGTCTCGGTTATCGCGTCAACTATGCATATGCTTGCATTGCCGCTATCGAGCGTAGCCACCAGTTTTTAATCCAATCGCCTCGCTCGTGCGACCTCCTCTCATTCTTCCCGAGCGTAGAGTCACCGCCCTTCTTTCCCTTCCTTTTCGCCAAGCTCATCTCTACAGTGAAATCCCTCTTAGCGGGGGTGGCATAGGAAGCCAGCTAGTTGCTTTTCCTTTTCCCAAGCCCGCCCTGGCGCTCCTGACCGTTTATGGGGTGAATTGCTCGCCGCCGATAAAAAACGCCCAGTGCTCGAGAAGTTGGGGTAAGGCCCATAGCTCGGTTAACTTCCAATTGCTTATGCCCACGAACTCACCTCGACCTTCCCCTTCCGGTGCTCGTTTCCTTTTGGCCAGGGCGTGCGCCATCGATGTGCTGACGCAGCCAGGTCAACCTCGGAGCGCCACCAACCTCGCCGCGCGCGCGTGGCCATGCCACCTCGGCAACCCCCCCAACCGGTGCCATGGCGAGTACAGTGGTGAGCCCCTGTTGCTTCCCCACTGTCTCTCCCTCCCCGTCCGCACATAGGGTCATCAGAACAGATGCGCCACTGGGATGGTTAGCCCGCCAGCGTGAGCAGAGCAATAGGAGTCACCGAGTAGGTTGAAATTGCCACCTTGGGTTGTGTGTTTAGCGGTAGGTGGAGGTCGGCCTGTTGTCCTCGTCGTAGCAAGCTTTGTGGGCTCGGAGCGGTCGACCTTGCCGCTGGTCACCATGTCGTCGAACGCGGGGGGAGCAGGGGCCTCCCCGTGGTGAAGACGACATTTTTACAGGGTCCTTAGTGCATAGCTTGTCTTTGGTGTAACAGTGTTTGGTCCGGTCGCGTGATTACCTGCGTGGCGGTGAACCTTTCTGCATAAAGGTGCAGGTGCGCGCGCGGGCTCCCTGCTTGGGCCGGACCTCTGGGCTGCTGATGGGCTGGCCTGGTGGCGCGTTGCGTTCCCGCATGGGCCGCGTCGTGCTATTGGGCTAGCTCGGCTGTTGCTGGCCTGTTAATTTCTTAAGCTTTTCTAATTAGTTTCTGAAGTAAACTTGTAGATTAATATAAAATAATGTAGGAGTCCTAAAATGGTGAAACCAAGTTCATTGAGTTCCTAAAATCATGATCTATCTAAAGGTGTAATTGGTTCATGTAGTTTCATGATATTGTTGGGCTTGCTCTAATTATTCTGAGATGCTTAATCTTATTAAAGGTGAACTTGTAGAAATTTTTGGAGCTAGATGCTGATAGGGCTAGCTTTGAAAATTTTACCATAGCTTCATAGTATTATTTAGCTGCTCACTGTTATTTTGGTAGCCGCAAAATAATTAAATTGTTAAGGTAGCTAATGAGCCTTAGTTCAAATATAAATTAAATCAATGAAATGGATAAAGAAACACTTGGGTCGGTATCACTAAAAGACTTGCTGGGAAATGATGACGTTTTGGCCGCGTGGGCATGTAGCTTAGCTCGTTAGCTTGAGTGACACGATCGTATGTTAAGTATTGCGAGTCCCGTGGATTACTTATGTCTCTACGATTGCATTCGCGCATATCATAATAGGAACGATGATGGAGCACGAAGTCATCTGGAGTAGCTGAAAGATGGTGTCCGGAGGATCGTGCCGCCATGATGAAATGCTAACTTGGTTATAGTTTACCAGGCAAGCCCCGGTGCATAACCCCTATTATTCTGCACTTTATTTTATGCTTGTGCATTAAGTTTAAAGGAGTTGAATGAAACCCACTTGCATATATATATCATGATCCCATGAGTCTTACTAGTATGACAGGATCGTATAGATTGCTATGCTACAGGACTCCGGTAGAAGTCGAATGATTTTCTATCGCTCGCGAGAGATAGAAATATCTTATTGTTACTATTATCATGTCGCTATCTCATGGAATATAAATGTATATGGATAATTAGAGACCGGGCGGAACAGGTTGGATGGACTTGGACCTGGTTGGGCAACAGAGCGGGGCTCTGATTGTATTTGTTCCGCCTGTGTCAATTAAGGACCGTTCGTTGCATGGACCCTGGTCAAGTCATAGATTTATTGTCCCGTGAATATACTTGCTTATGGGAGCGGGAAGACTTGTTTCTCTCTTGTCATGGGTTCTGGCTCTTTCCAGACTGGCTTTTTAGGGTGGTTATATATATTGGGTTGAGGAGTCTAAGCACCATACTGAGGCCAGGCCTGCAGTGTTGGGGGCTTAGAGTCCGAGCTTGGACGGGGACCTGGACCCCTTGACAAGAGTGGAATGGGTTGGTCTTGCTTGTGCCCGGGGTACAAGCGAGGCGTGTGTTTTCAAGGCATCTAGCTGGGCATATTGATTCACGAATCGCCGTTTCTGCGTGACGGTACGGCTTGACTACGCTCTGGCATCGTAGTAAGAACTAGTAGTGGAAAGATGAAGAAATGATTTCTGTTTGCTCAACCCTACTTGATTATAGATTAGGTGCTTACATAGAAGGTTGAATAAGAAATAAAATACGACTATTAAAAGTAAGAAATTAAGGACACACTCTTAGTGCTGCTTCTCGCAAACAAGAAACCCACAAGCCAAAAAGCCTTGCATAATCCTTGGAGTCTTTTTACTTCCTCCTGATGGGTAAGTCTTGCGGAGTACAATTGAGCACTCAGGGTTTGTTCTACCCTGTTGCAGGTCGCAGGTGCTGATAAGATGACACTTGTGTGTGGAAACCTCCTGGTGGGCTCAGCAAGGATTTCTGTTGCGATGCGGAGTAGAGTTTAATTATCAAAACTCTCACAAAAGTTTTACAAGGAAAATACTATTAATCTGTTATCATTCATGCATTTAAACGTTCTTCATGTTAATGTTTAACTTGTCATTAAATGGTTTATATTCCGCTGTTATAACTACTAAATGAATTACTCTGATGTTGTACTAAAAGTAATGTGAGAAAGGGTAAGGATGTTGTAAGCTTTACTCTCTCATTTGTGATCCTGATGTAAAAATGTGGATCTTCGAGTTCTCCCTTGCGGTGTGCTCGATGAAATCGCGTATTTTGGTGTTCTCTCTTGGGTACTTAGTGTCTAATGGAAGACAAGTACTCTTGGGAGGGCATTAGATTAGGCGATTCTGCCACAGTATTGCTGAAGATGATGATGCTCTTGGTGATGTCATTCGCGACGCACAGAGAGATTGTGAAAGTGAAAAGGAGAAGGCTAAGTTTGACCAAATGCTAGAGGATCACAAGAAGTTACTCTACCCATCGACTGAAGATGGGCAGAAAAAGCTAGGCACGACACTGGAGTTGTTACAGTGGAAGGCAGAGAATGGTATATCTGACAAGGTATTTGGGAAATTACTGAAGATCTAAAAAAAGATGCTTCCGAAGCCTAATGAATTGCCCACCACTACATACGAAGCAAAAAAGATCGTCTGCCCTTTAGGATTACAAATCGAGAAGATACATGCATGTCCTAATGACTGCATCCTGTACCGTGGCGAGCATGAGAATTTAGATGAATGCCCTGTTTGCCATGCGTCACGGTACAAGATCTTGCGAGATGATCCTGGCGATGTTGAGGATGAAGAACGTCCAAAGAAGAGAATATCTACTAAGGTTATGTGGTATGCTCCAATAATTCCACGCCTAAAACGACTGTTCAGAAACAAGGAGCACGCAAAGTTGTTGCGATGGCATAAAAAAGACTGTAAGGTGGACAACATGTTGAGACACCCTGCAGATGGGTCCTAGTGGAGAGAAATAGATAGAAAATTCTTAGACTTTACAGACGACGCAAGAAACCTAAGGTTCGCATTGAGTACGGATGGATTTAATCCTTTTGGGGACCAGAGCTCTAGTCATAGCACTTGGCCCGTTACTCTATGTATCTACAACCTTCCTCCATGGTTATGCATGAAGCGGAAGTTCATTATGATGTCGGTGCTCATCCAAGGCCCGAAGCAACCTGGCAATGACATCGATGTCTACCTGAGGCCATTAGTTGAGGAACTCCAGCTGCTATGGAGCAAACCAGGTGTGCATGTGTGGGATGAGTACAAACAGGAAGAATTCGACCTATGAGCATTGTTGTTCGTGACAATCAATGATTGGCCAGCTCTAAGTAATCTTTCAGGACAAACAAATAAGGGATATAATGCATGCACCCATTGTTTTGGTGACCTTAAGGCTGTCTATTTAAAAAAAATGTTGAAAGGTCATGTATCTTGGCTATCATCGATTTCTTGCTAAGAACCACCAGTTGAGAAAGAATGGTAAACATTTTAAAGGTACGGCAGAACACCGGTCCAAGCCAGGCAACCGAGATGGGGCAAAGGTATTCAAGATGGTCAAGGATTTAAAAGTAGTGTTTGGAAAGGGACAAGGCAGTGAACCTGTTCCAAAAGACACTTCGGGGCGCGTCCCAATGTGGAAAAAGAAGTCAATATTTTGGAAGCTACCATATTGGAAAGACATTGAGGTCCGCCACTCGATCGACGTGATACACATGATAAAGAATCTTTGTGTCAATCTTCTAGGGTTCATGGGTGTGTTTGGAAAGCCTAAGGATACCCTTGAGGCACGAGAGGACTTGAAGTACATGAAAGAACGAGACAACCTGCATCTAGAGAAGACAGATGATGGACGTCATTACTTAAGACCTGCTAGCTACACTCTTAGCAATGAGGAGAAGGAAAGCATGTTTGAGTGCCTAAGCAGCATCAAAGTCCCATCTGGGTTCTCCTCTAATATAAAGCGTATAATAAATGTGCCAGAGAAGAAATTTGTCAACTTAAAATTGCACAACTGCCACGTGATTTGACGCAACTGCTTTCGGTTGCCTTAAGAGGAATTCTACCTCCACATGTACGTCTAGCCACCGTGAAGCTATGTGCATTCCTCAATGCAATTTCTCAGAAGGCAATCAATCCTTTTGATCTAGCTACTCTATAGAATGATGTGGTTCAATGTCTTGTCCGCTTTGAGTTGGTGTTCCCTCCATCCTTCTTTGATATCATGACACATCTCCTAGTTCATCTGGTCAAAGAGATTAATATCCTGAGTCTTGTGTTCCTACACAATATGTTTCCCTTAGAGAGATTTATGGGTGTACTAAAAAAATATGTTCACCGGCGGGGTTGGCCAGAAGGAAGCATTGCTAAGGGATACGGGACAGAGGAGGTCATTGAGTTCTGTGTGGACTTCATTCCTGACCTTGACCTGATTGGTCTTCCTGAATCATGGTATGAGGGGAGACTTGGTGGAAAGGGTACACTAGGAAAGAAAACATATATCAGCCATGGTGATGATTCTTTCAATAAAGCGCACTACACAGTTCTTCGAAACTCCACTGTGGTGGAACCGTATATTGAGAAACACATGAATTTTG
The DNA here is from genome assembly GCA_038087645.1 of Saccharum hybrid cultivar R570. NCBI lineage: Eukaryota > Viridiplantae > Streptophyta > Magnoliopsida > Poales > Poaceae > Saccharum > Saccharum hybrid cultivar. The sequence continues at coordinate 4,603,341 of JAQSUU010000100.1, forward strand.
TACGATCCGAGAATCCTGGGAAGAATGAGGCTTGGATTACGCATCATCACATGGAAACATTTGGTGATTGGTTGCAAAAAAAATGTTAGGGTGATAAAATTATTAGAGATGAACTGTATTTGTTGGCTAGGCAACCAGCGTGGCACGTCCTCACGTACAAAGGGTACGAGATAAATGGAAATACATTTTACACCGTATCCCAAGATAAAAAGAGTACCAACCAAAATAGTGGTGTCTACGTGGATGCTACGGAACCGAATGGGAACATACACACATATTATGGTCGCATAGAGGAGATTTGGGAACTAGACTATGCACATAATTTTAAAGTCCCTCTATTCCGATGCCAATGGGTGAAGATGAATAGAGGGGTATCAATCGATAAGGAGTATGGAATGACAATAGTGGACCTCAACAATATTGGGTATAGAACCGATCCATTCGACCTTACTGCTGATATAAATCAGGTGTTCTATGTGAAAGACATATCTACAAAACCCAAGAGAGGGAAACACGACGAGAAAAAAACCAACGAGCCAAAGCGCCACATAGTTCTTACAGGGGAACAAAACATCACGGGAATTGAAGACAAGTCAAACGTGTCAGAGGATTATGAAAAGGATGAACGAATCCTACCCTTCTGTGTGGCCAAAGACCCAAGCATCCTGCTCGCTGCTGAAGACACTCCATGGTTACGGAATGATCATAACCAAGGGCATTATATCAAGAAAAAGTTTACCACTGTGCCCAATTGATATAGGTAGTGAACTCAAATTAATAATGTGTATTTGACATCTTATGTAATATAATTATAACATTATGTGTTGAAAATTAAAATTTGAGTGGTTTAAACTTTGCTATATATGGGAATTGTGGATTTTCAACTATACTTTGCCAACACTTTGTCAAATGCAAAAATGGTCTATATATGAAATGTAGATCTTAATGAGTGGAACAATATTGGTATTCATGACTTTTCCAATCGAGACCATCTAGGGTTCCGAAAACTAGCGTTTGGCTATGAATTCTTTCAAAATTGAGTGGTTCAAACTTTTGAAAATGAAAAGTTGACCATTAGACCAAATGTAGGTCTTTATGAGTGGAACAAACTTTGTATTCATGAGTTTTCCATTCGAGACCATGCAGGGTTCGGTCAAAGTGTGTGTTTCTAAAAACCAATGTTTTGACTTCGGTCAAACTTGGTCAAATGACCCATTTCATGACTTCAAATGAAAAACTTTTGAATACCAAGTTGTTAGAGATCATCAAGATCTATATTTGATACATAGACCATATTTTCATCTGGATACATTTTAGCAAGTCTCAGACACATGTTTTCAAAATCGAAGACGGGTTTTGGTCAAATGACAGACTAAATGACTTGAAATGAAAAACTTTGGAATACCAAGTTGTTAGAGTTCATCAAGATCCAAACTTTTTATATAGACCATTTTTTCTATTTGAAAAATTTTAAATAAACAATACTCACCAAATCTTGAATCTCACACAAACTATATGAAACTATATATGGGAATTATGGATTTTCAACTACACTTTGCCAACACTTTGTCAAATACAAAAATGGTCTATATATGAAATGTAGATCTTAATGAGTGGAAATATTGGTATTCATGACTTTTCCAGTTGAGACCATCTAGGGTTCCAAAAACTGGCGTTTAGCTATGACTTCTTTCAAAATTCAAAATTGAGTGGTTCAAACTTTTGCAAATGAAAAGTTGACCATTATACCAAATATAGGTCTTGATGAGTGGAACAAACTTTGTATTCATGAGTTTTCCATTCGAGACCATCCAGGGTTCGGTCAAAGTGTGTGTTTCTAAAAACCAATGTTTTGACTTTGATCAAACTTGGTCAAATGACCCATTTGATGACTTCCAATGAAAAACTTTTGATTACCAAGTTGTTAGAGCTCATCAAGATCTACATTTGATACATGGACCATATTTTTATCTAGATAAATTTTAGCAAGTCCCAGGCACATGTTTTCAAAATCGAATACGAGTTTTGGTCAAACTTGGTCAAATGACAGACTAAATGACTTGAAATAAAAAACTTTGGATACCAAGTTGTCAGAGTTCATCAAGATCCAAACTTTTTATATATACCATTTTTTCTATTTGAAAAAGTTTAAATAAACAATACTCACCAAATCTTGAATCTCACACAAACTATATGAAACTATATATGGAAATTATGGATTTTCAACTACAATTTGCCAACACTTTATCAAATGCAAAAATGGTCTATACATGAAATGTAGATATTGATGAGTGGAACAATATTGGTATTCATGACTTTTCCAGTCGAGACCATCTAGGGTTCCGAAAACCGGCGTTTGTCTATGAATTCTTTCAAAATTCAAAATTGAGTGGTTCAAACTTTTACAAATAAAAAGTTGACCATTAGACAAAATGTAGGTTTTGATGAGTGGAACAAACTTTGTATTCATGAGTTTTCCATTCGAGACCATCTAGGGTTTGGTCAAAGTATGTGTTTCTAAAAACCAATGTTTTGACTTTGATCAAACTTGGTCAAATGACCTATTTGATGACTTCAAATGAAAAATTTTTGAATACCAAGTTGTTAGAGCTCATCAAGATCTACATTTTATAAATGGATCATATTTTTATCTGGATAAATTTTAGCAAGTCCCAGGCACATGTTTTCAAAATCGAAGATGAGTTTTGGTCAAACTTGGTCAAATGACAGACTAAATGACTTGAAATGAAAAACTTTGGAATACCCAGTTGTTAGAGTTCATCAAGATCCAAACTTTTTATATATACCATTTTTTATATTTGAAAAAGTTTAAATAAACAATACTCACCAAATCTTGAATCTCACACAAACTATATGAAACTATTTGTGAGAATTGTGGATTTTTAACTACACTTTGTCAACACTTTGTCAAATACAAAAATGGTCTATATATGAAATGTATATTTTTATGAGTGGTACAATAATGGAAAAGTTGACCATTAGACCAAATGTAGGTCTTGATGAGTGGAACAAACTTTTCATTCACGAGTTTTCCATTCGAGACAATTCAGGGTTTTAAAAACCGACGTGTATCTCTGAAAATTTTAAATTTTAAAATTTAGACAATTAATGTCGCGCATTTGGATAATTATTATTGAAGAAACAAAAGTTTAACGTCCAAATGACCCAAAAACAAAGTTTCTGTCGAAAGCCAACAATTTTATATATTTTAATTGCCCATTATATTTTTACATTAACACAATATTCATTATAAATAACATTTATTTTGGATAATATGAAATATTTGAAAAAAAATTGTGTTTAGAATTTTTGTAATGCACAATAGAGTCAAACTAAACTAATGTGTATTTTTTAAAAAAATTATGATAAATATTTAATTTACTATGCATTTAGAAAGATGAAAGGAAAAAAAAGGTGAAAAATAAAATTCACCAAATTCTGGCGCCTAAACAGGCGCCAGAATTTGGTGGAAGGACCTTTAGTCCCAGGTCTGGCCACCGCCCGGGACTAAAGGGCCTTTAGTCCCGGTTCCAGCCACGAACCGGAACTAAAGGGTGAGACCTTTAGTCTCGATTCCTGGCTGGAACCGAGTCTCGGGTGGTGGATAGGCCCGGGACTAAAGGTCCCCTGGCCTATAAAGGCAGGGGCTTCTTCCTCCTCCTCCCCCACCCGCACGCGGCCCGCCGAAACCTAACTGCTACCGCCGTCTTCGTCGTCGCGTCGTCCTCACCGTCGTCAAGCCCCGCGCACCGCCACGTCGAGCGCTGCCCTGAGGACCGCCTCGAGCACCACCGCCGCCCCGAGCACCGCCACCCCGTACTGCCATGCGTCTCCGCCGCCGTATGTCCTCGCCACCGTCAAGCGCTCCCTCTCCTCTTCTTCTCTGACGCTGCGAGCCCTCGTCCATGGAGCCGCGCCCTCGTCCGTGGGTAAAGATGGCAATGGGGACCCGTGACCCGATACCCGATGGGTATTTACTCCATTAGGGTACTAATATGGAGTAAAACTCGTACCCATAGGTACGTAAATGGAGCAAAACCTTCACCCATCAGGTACGGGGACGGTGTAGCAGGCCCCATACCCGTTTACCCGTGGGTAAAAAATACCGGCCCAAAATTAAAGAATTATTATGGTGCTATGTGATTGGTGGTTGCAATAGAAATTATTATGCTACTATTTTGTCTTTTTTTGTTCTAGGAGTGATGGTTGCTTGTGATTTGTGAATTGCTGATTTTCTATGAGGCAACAAAGGGACTTTTGGTGGGTATGGGTGACCCGCCGGGTATAATTTACCCTGACGGGTATGGGTCTGGGAAAATTCCCCCACCCGCAACCAGATATGGAGATATCCGCAGTGTCATATTGTTATCATGGGGATGGGTCTGGGGAGTCCATACCCGATGGGGATTTACCCATTGCCATCTTCATCCGCGGGTGGTCGGCCGGCACGCCGCGCGCCGGCGAGCCACCCCGCGCGCCGGCCCCAGCGCCTCCTTGCCGCCGAAGACAGAGAGAGGGGACGTAGGGAGAAGAGAGAGGAGGGAGAGGATGACGCATGAGACCCACACGAAAAACATAGAAAAATATACATTACTAAAATATGATGTAAAAAAAGAAATAATTTGAAAAATCCATTAGTATATAATAATTATATAAATAGTGATGTAATAATTAATATTTAGGGATAATTAGGGATGCACACACACTAACACACACACACTAAACACACACGCGCACACACACACATATATATTAATAATGTGATATATATAAATGTGATATAATATTTCATACGTATTAACACACACTCTTATAATACATTTGTTCCCTCTTTCTTCCTCCTTCCAGATCGACGTCTCTCTGCCGCCGTCACCGAAGTCCCTGTCGTCTCCACACCGACTGTCGTCTCTCCACCGTCTCACCGGCTTCAAAATACAGGTATTGTTTAAATTAGTGCTATAATTAGTCGTATAATTAGAGGCATAAATTAGTGGCCTATTTGTTAGCAAATGACGTTCATAATCAAATGACATACACTAAACCCTAAACCCTAAACCCTATACCGTAAACCCTAAACCCTTAACCCTTAACCCTAAACCCTAGGCTGTAAACCCTAAGCCCTAAGCCCTAAGCCGTAAACCCTAAGCCCTAATTGATGTCACGCGTACACACATATTTTTGCAGAAATGGCCGACCCGAGAGAAGACGAATAAATATTGTTGAACATGATCTGCGGTAGCGCTAAAGAAGGTCGTTATGACGATCGCGAAGGCAATGAGAACCATGAGGGCATCAATGATGGTTCTCAGTACTTGGTCGACCCGAATGACCAAGACAATGTTGACGAGGTCTGTAATATATGCAGCCTCCTATGTTTATATACATGAAATTCAAAAAAAATCCTTTATTAATTGTCTTGTTTCTACCTACATAGCCCTCTGTCTCAACGACAACCACGGGGACCAGCAGAAAAGTACAAGGCCCGGAGAAGCCAATGGAGGGCCGGTTGGTTATCACGGATTTTGACGAGGGAACAGGCCAGCCACGTGGACCCCATGCAAGGGCCTTTGTCAACCACTTAGGGTACCTTGCCCGGGATAGGATCCCGATCAATGTCCGTGAATGGAAGAAAAATAAGCAACACCCAGAAATCAGTTATGTCTCCGACCATGACAAGGAACTAGTTTGGGGTGACATGTTGCAACATTTCACGCTAGACACAAACGATGAACAGTTGAAGGAAAGAGTTCGAGATTGGAGGCCACACAATTCCAGTGCTTTAAGAAGAATCTATATAACGACTATATCAAGAAGAACAAGACTCCGGATTTCAACTGTAAGCACTTTGTCAAGTTGTGGGCGTTTTGGGATGAGTTTGTATAGTTCAAGACGTCGGAAGAGTGTCAGCAATGGGCGAGAAGGAACCAAGAGAATGCCCGACACAAGACCTACCACCATACGATGGGATCAGGTGGCTACCCTACTGAAATTCCTAAGTGGGAAAAAGTCGAGCAAGAGCTAATTGACAGGGGGTTGGTGCCAGAATCCCTCGACTGGCCTAAGCACGCCAAGCACTGGTTTTTCGCTCACAGAGGCCGCCTGGACCCAGAGACCGGAAAGGTCATGTATGGGGAACGCATCCAAGCTGTAGTAGAAAGATTTCATCAAGCCCGCTCTGTCGCTCAAAGTGGAGAGTGGCAGCCGAACAGAGATAAAGATGAGCTGACATACGCCCTGGGGAACCCTAAGCACGGTGGATGGATGAGAAGCTATGGCTCCGTGTCATGGGAGCATGCCTTCCCTCAGGACAGAGAAACTTATAGAAGCCGCCAGAGAAAGAAAGAAGATGACAGGGAATGGCTACGCAAGTTGGAGGAGGCTGTTATGAAGACTAGTGAAGTGGCTCGTAAGGCACTAGAGCGGGAGGAAGCGCTTAAGGCCACTATGAATGAGCAAATCAGAAAGGCCGTGGAGGAAGTTGTAAGTTCCCGTCTCCAGAGCTTGTCACAGCCAGCCGCCAACATCAGCCCCGGCTCAGCTTAGTTGAAAAGCAGTTGTGCTTCTACAGAGGTGTTTGTAAGGCAAGATGATGACGCAGGGATGCGCTTTCCGGTGGATGATGTCACCGCTCCGTTGACGTCCTGTGAGCTGCATATTCTAGAGGGGAATGCCACAATCAAGGTGGCTACCGGTGTTGTGTCTCCTATCGACCCCACCAAGACACCAAGGATCCACTCGGTCGTAATACCACCTGGATATGCTAGTGTCTCAGTGGATAGAGTGGTCAAAGGCCATGAAAATGTGGCTCTGGATATCGAAGGTGGTGATGGGGAGAAGACCCTAGGTGAAGCGGAGAAGCCATTCATATGTTGGAAGAAACGGTACATCATTATTCCTAGGGCGCCGCCACCACAACCGAACCCTAGGTGTGGATGATTGTGAACACAATTGCTTTTCAATAATTATGTACTGTATCTAATTACGGTTCACTCATGTATATACCTTGTTCATTTTTTTTCAAATCTAGGACCTCTCGAAGTCCGTCTATCCATTCACCACATGACCACAGTGCCATGGGACACGACGACGATGACGATTTCATACAAGACAAGGCTGCATCCCCACCACTGGCCGTATCTCCTCCACGACGTACTCCAACGCCGCCAGTGGCCCAATCTCCTCCACAACAGCAAGCTCCAACCGCGCCACCACCGCCTCCGCCAATGTCGACAACGACCGCCTCATCGGCACCAGCTGGTCCATCGAGGAACAAGAGGCCCGCTGGCCCACAGAGATCGGTCCTACCACCTCCGCCGAAGAAACAAGCTATGGTCACGAAGATCCCGAAGATGACCAAGCTTTCATACGAGAAGACTGATGAAGAACTTAATGCTTCAGTCAAGGCAGAAGTGAAAGCGTTCTTCGAAAAGACCAAAGCTGACGCACGAGCAAAGCAAGAGAAGCCATACCTAATGTATCATCGTGTAAAGCTACGTCAAGTGGTGTAGGCTATGCAAGATGAGAAGTGTGCCGCAACTAAAAAACCAGCACCGCCACTATCAGACTTTGAGCGTACTATCACAGAGAAAATCAAGGAGAACAAAAGGAAACAGAAGGCGGCCGGGAAAGATGTTGCACAGCTCGGCCAACAAGCGCAGCAATCAGTGTCGTCACTAGTGGTTGAGAATCAATATGGTTCCAACTTGAACTTGATGCAAATGTTGGTACCTGATGATGTGGACTTAGATAAACTCGCCAAGTGAATGAATGTGACTGGGCTTTCCTTAGAACAACTTCTCGGTCGAGAGGAACTGACAACTGGTAAAGAGTCTAAAGTTGTTGATGAATGGCGGAGGAAGTACGTATATGGTAGGAGTCTATGCGACCCTGCAAAGGTAAAAAATCTTGGTACACAAATATACAAGTTGCATGAGTACTACTTGAGATTATGTGCACAACATCAAATTGAACAATATCTGGGCGTCCAAGTCAGAGACCGTCACTACTTCCGTGGAGATGATGTCATCTAGGTAGAGTTTAGTGAAGTACACCAACTTCTCTATATGGATGCACTTGACAAATCTCTCATAAGCTGCTACTGTATGTAAGTGATTCTTCCTTTTAATCAATAATCCCACTCTAGCATATGTACGTATTCGTAATAACTATGCTCACGATGTGCAGACACTTGATGAGAGAACTCAGATTGAAACAAGACGATCAAATTGGTTTTATCGATCCGTATGTCGTGTACAAGGACACAAAGACTAAAGATCCATTCAATCTGAAGATCAAGGAAATTGAGAAAAAACCTCCAGAGGTTCTTTTATAACCAAAGGCATAAGGAGTTGATACTCTTCCCTTACAATATGGGGTACAGTGTTGTGTTATATCATGTCTTAGTCAATCCAACATTATATATATATATATATATAAGTTGACTCTATAAACAAATGCAGGGATCACTGGATACTCATTGAGATTAAGATCAAGGAACAAACTATAAATGTGTGGGACTCAATGAGAAAAGAGCTGACAATGTACCAAGACATGATAGACATGATCCAGAGGTAAGTTCTATCATTCTTTAAATATCGATGCTTGCTCCTTTACTTTATTATGCTATACCTAATCAACGACCGACTTATTGGGCAGGGCTTGGGCTTGGCTACAACAAAGATATCGTACGGATCTGAAAGTGCCACTTCCCCCTCCTATTCTACATAAGTGGGTGTCCAGACAACCGTACGGAACCAATTTATGTGGATACTACGTTTGCGAGTACATGCGGTGTAGCAAATTTACACCTGCTAAAGAGATGCTAAAAGTAAGTAACATGTGTATACAGTAAATTCATATTTTATTTATTTATTGAAACTAAATAAATCTTATGTATATTAATATCTTTTCCTTTAATTAATGTAAATAGAAGGGGTGAGAATTGAAAGAACAAGTGTTCAAGCACACAATACTCGTCGCAATCCAGGAGACGATCGCAGGTTTCATCGACGACCATGTCATCCCGGAAGACGGCGAGTTCCACCACAACCCTAGGTTGGATTTGAAGAGTCCAAACAAGAATGAACACTTGTATGAGGTTTGAGTGGCGGGCAAATATTTGTGTAACTCATTAACCGGCGGCCGAACACTTGATTACTTGTATATTATTGTAAATGTAATGTGTTTGATACTTTATTTGTGTGCAATAATAACGCTCTCGTATAGGTGCAACGTATACGGATAATAGCAGCGAAGAATAAATTAGAAAACAATATAACTGAAAACCAAAATCAATAATGAATTGGAAAGAAAAAGAAAAAAGAACCTTTAGTCCCGGTTGATATTACCAACCGGGACTAAAAGGTGCTGCGCCACGTCGATGCCTGGCAGCACCTTTAGTCCCGGGCCTGCGAACCGGGACTAAAGGTGGGACATTTAGTCCCGAAACCTTAGTCCCGGCTCGCAGCCCGGGACTAGAGGTCATTTTGGACCGGGACTAAAGTCCCGTTGTGCAGCAGTGAATTATACTTCATCTTCATTCTGAATTATAAGACGTTTTAATTTTTCTAGTTTATTTAATGACATTTTGACCTGATGTCATGCCATAACGTCATAGAATGACACAATTCTTGTAGTGAATGGAGGAGGTACCTACATAATAAGTTTGGATAATTAAAAATAATATATTAGTGGATTTTTCTTGAAGTATAGTTTTATGTTTGTATTAGTAAATTTACTTGTAGTTGTATAAAAGACATATAATTACCTATGGTTTTATAAATGTTTTGTAACAGAAAGTTTGGTCAATATTATTAGCAGTTATCAGAACTGCTTGCAGCTGCAACAGCACCTCTCAGTGGTCATTCTTCAAACTAGGCAGTCACAACTATGGGATACTAGAGACTGATTTGCCACTGTCATAAGAAATCTGTAACATCCGTATATCACACTAGGTCTACAACTCAACGCCCGCCCACCACAACCAGCGCCGCCACCACACTGTCAAAGCCTTATTAACGATGGATCAATTATCTCACTAGCTAGTACCTGATTTTCCAAGACGAAGCGACCCTTTCTTTTTTTTATGATGAAACCTGTTCATTTCTCTCGTGCTTAATTTTTCCTGCCGTGCCATGTTGCTTATATTACTATTATTACTGCTAATGTCAACGATGTGCCTGCTAGATAACGAACAAGGAACGAGTGAGCTTCTTCTAACAATAAACCTGAAAGTGATAACGACCGATTAACCGCATGTTGATTAGGGCCACAGGAATGGATTGTTCTGACTGAATCTCCAACACCTAGGAAGCCTAGTCATACAAAGAAAGTCCTCGCAAGCCACATTATCATGACTCATCACTTTAATTTGAACGAGTTAATTACTCCACGGTTCGTCACCGTGCATCTCACCTCGCCATGTAGCCGGCATCTCTACCATTATGGAGTACTACACAGACCTAAAATTTGCAAGAGCAAGACTCGTTCGCGACCGTAACTCGCAGCTGAACACGATCGTCCTTTCAAACTGACGTTGCATCTCGGTTGTCTGTAACTTGACACAAGCCTCTGCACCTACTGACCAACGCCACGCACGCGATCACGCAGCTTCTGCAAACCGTTAAATTAAAGCTTCCGACCATTTCTCCGTTTCGACCAGCAGCTCTCGATGATAAGCCTATAAAAAGGGAGCCGGCATGATTATTCATTCAGAACAGCAGTTCAATTCTCTCTTCTCAGTTCCCACCAGGCGGGCGCCACAACTCCGCCGGACGAAGGCGAAGACCTGGTCAGGTCAGCAAGCGGGGAGAGCAATGGAAGCCGAGGAGGCGTTCCCGATTCGGTTCACGAAGGGCATCAGGTCGTACTGGCGCCGGCGCGACTACCCGGGCGTGGACGGCAGCGGCGCCGGCGCGGCGGGCCGCGGCAGGCGCCGGCACGGCGGGCTGGTGCGCCTCGGGGACGATGGCCGCGGGCCCAGGCCGTGGGCCGTGAGGATCGGCGGCATGTTCCGGGCGCGCCGCGTTCGGGCGCCGGCCCCGTTGTCCCGGGCGGCGGCGACCGTGGCCAAGACGCCCATGCGCGTGCTCGGGCGGATACGGGACGCCTACGTCGACATGATGCTGGGCGCGGCCAAGACGCGGCCAGCCGTGGCGCGGGCGCTGCCCAGCGCGCCCGAGGCGCTGTGGCACAAACGGGTGCCCGTGCGCCGGTCCAGCACCAGCAGCCAGGCGCGGCAGAAGCCCGACGAGCTCGGCCAGAGGCTCGTCATGGAGATGTACAAGTCCGTGATCGCGTCCAGGAACCTCTCGGGCATGCTCCGCGCGTCGGTGGCGCGATAGCGCAACCAGATGTGCTGCTGCGTGGCATGTCACGAATGACCAGCAACACACATGTCTTTCAGTATTTCACATTTCTTTGCTTCTGGTTAACCCTCTGTACATTATACGCTTTACGTGCACAACCATATATAAAGCATGGTGTGGTGATGAACTTCTCCAATCCCAGCAATTTGTAGCTTCTCATAGATGTTCAGACTGTAAAGGAGAATTATATTGAAACTTGGCATAATATATCCCTAAATTTTCCTTTGAGAAAAAGGCCCCCTGCACAGCAGCGGTGACTTGGAGCCCTAGCTGAGTGGCGGCAGCGCCCTTTCAATTTGGTGATGGTGGCGGCGGCGGCAGACGTTGGGACCATCTAATTTTCACTTACATCAAATCTGTTCTCGCCTCCATCCCTGTTTACTACATGTCCATAGTTCTCTTCTGTAGGACTTTTGTGGAGAGGATCAACGCCATCATCAAAAAGTTTTGGTGCACTAGTGCTCAGGAAGACAACCCTACCTCTCCTACTGCTTTTAGATCTTGGGAGGACATATGCCAGCCAAAGGAAAATGGGGGCCTTGGCATCAGGGATTTATATACTGTTAACAAAAGTCTCATTACCCATGCTGTTTATGATATTGCTAATAACATAAATCCTTTTCTTACAGCTGTCCACAAGGCCAAATACTTTCACAATAATTCTTTCTGGACTACTAACACTATTGGACCTAGGCCATTTTTTGGTCTTCCATTTTGCAGGTTAAAAGGGACCTTTGTGACAACGTTGCATACCAAATTCATGCAGGTAACACATTCATTTGGTCAACTCCGAATTCCATCCACAACCATCCACTGCTTCCTGTAACCACTGCACCTTTGCCCTCCACGGTTTCTGATCTCTGGATTTCTAATATTGAATCTTGGAATATGCAACTCTTGTCTAACACTTTTGACAATCAGGCTATCCAAGCTATTACCAATATACAACCTGTTCCTAATGATCAGCAGGATGTTCTTAGATGGTTGCCTTCCAAGAATGGTATCTTCCAAGAATGGTATATGCACTACAAAAAAAAAATTACAGGCACTTGTCCCAGAGACTGATCCAACTCCCACAGCAAGGCTCTAGAAACATTCTACCCCAAACTAACCAAATTCTATAGCGAGCGTGGAAAAGCAACAAGATACCCCCTCTCATCAAGGCCTTCACATGGCGTCTTATAAGGCGAGCTCTTGCCACTGCAAACCGTGCAGCCAGGTATTCAATTCACATCGACAAACACTACTCCACCTGCGGTGTTGTGGAATATGACACCCATCTTTTCTTCCATTGTAATCTCCCTTGGGCAGTCTGGTTTTCTTTCAATCCCCCCATGAGAACTAATAACCTCCCACAAGAAAATGATGGAGTCCAATTAATTCTGCAAAGTTTTATTTCCAATTCCGTTCCTGACTCCTTACTACAAAAAATCCTTACCACAATGTGGTATATTTGGAAAGCTAGAAATGATAACCGCTTCCAAAGAAAGACTTGGACTCCTATGCAGGTACGTAATGTTGTTGCTACTCACATCAACACCCATCTACAAGCACAGCAAGCAGAAAACGAAGCTGCAACCACCTAGTCCACATAGCCACTACAGCTAACTGATCTTGCGGACCACAATCAGCAAGGTGCGCCCTCTACCTCTACAGGTCTGTCTACCGACTATGGAGTACAATTCACCTCGGAAGTGCCATCGATGAACCAGGCACGACAGCCACCTCAAATGCACACTGAATCATCAGGTATGAACACATCTCTACTGTAGTTGCCAATGACGAACAGGTACACAATCAACACACCGGCCCTATTACCAGGCAAAAGATGCTATGTCGACGCATCCACGCTCCCAGACCACCCGACGATGCCGCCCAGACAGGCCGGTCTAGGAATTCTCATTGTTAACGTGCAGGTCCAACCAACACAGACGATCTACATACAGGCAAAGCTTGCTGAATGTACTTCGGCCCTCATGGCTAAAGCTGTCAGCCTAGCCTTTGCAGCCACTGTCGCCGAGACCCTGAATCTCAGCAATGTAAACTTCTTATCCGATTGTTAGAAGATGGTTCATTTCCTCAATGCAGTTGACCAATCCAATCCTCCGGACTGGAGAATCAGACCGTTTACTCAAATGTTCTCAAACTATGCAAGAAGCAGGGGATCCAAGATTTTCAAGATCAAAAGGCATCTCAACACCACTGTGGATGCACTGGCTCGTCAGGCTCTATCAGTCTCAGCCTCTCAGTACTCAAGTTTAGAGTCTACTTGCTCTTATGAGCACCATGTACTCCAAGCTCTCTTTTACAAGCTCTACAAGCTATAGACTTGAACAATGTAACCATTATCTCAGCACGTTGCTGACGATAATAAAGTTGTTTGTTGTAAAAAAAAGAAATTATTAGACCATCACAGAGTTTTTTTGCTAGGAAAAGAATTATGAAGGAATAGTTATTTTACATGAAAAATCCATCTGCCACATACTAACAGCAAACTGAAGTAAAGTAACTTTTATGATAGATTTTTAAAAAGTTTATGACAAAGTAAAATGGAAAATTCTTACAACGAACATTAAAGAATGAAAGGCTTCCTCCCAAAATGTTGTAAATGGATTGAATTGTTTGTGCAGTGGTAATGTAGGAATTGAAGGAAATGACTAAATAGATTTCTACTTCCAGACAAAAACTGGTCTCGGAAAGGTGATCCACTTTCCCAATACAATTTAATGTACTCCCTCCATCCCAAAATAGTTGATGTTATAGCATTCAAACATTGTCTCAAAATACTTGATCTTTTCGCTTTCCAATGCACCTCTCTTTGCACAATACATTTGTCTCTTTAGGATATTTTGGTCTTTTAGCTACAAAACATTGATACTCGCGCGCAGTCCTAAAACGTCAACTAGAGTTAGGACAGGGAAGGCACAGCTGTATTCCGTGGGAATTCGGAGTTCTGGCGGTTACAGCACGTTTTCGTTCCGTGTGTCGTTCCCCTTCGCTCCCCTGTTGCTTATGACTGCACAACATTTATTATATTTTTTTTAGAAATCGGGATTATATTTCACACATAATTCTGATGGTTTACATTCCAACACTTACAAAGACTACCTTGACAAACATGAAAATTACAACCACGTCCTTGCAAGCTTCTCCCGGGGGTCCTCGTCGCCAACGGCCGAGACAGTCTCGTTGAAGCCGACCATCCTCCCGATAAAGAAACACAGTTTTTGAGCAGCACCCAGAGCGGCACACCAGCAACACCGACACACACTTTACTCGCTGAACGTGCAGGCCTATTGCATCGCTGGAGAACCAGATATCAGACGCCACAATCGTGGACTACCCCAGTTCGCCGGGCTCCGATACACCCCGGAGGGAAAGAAAACCACCAGAAGAGGTGGGATCTAGAGACCAATCCGGTTTCCCAGGTTGGTAAAACATACCTCCCGAGCTTCCTGCCGGAGAATCCACCATCACCGCAGCCGACGCCGACGAATACGAGGGAGGGACAGCAAAAGACCCGCCAAGCTCCGGAGAACTCACCAGGACTCCAGATCTGACGAAGTCACACCTTATTCTCCATGGACCGTCATCGAAAGAGGAAGAGAAAGCTTGAGCGACGCCGGATCTGTCTCCACCGCATCTTCCGACAGCGCTCCAGAGTAGCAAAAGAGCTGGCGGCCAAGTAACATGCTCCACCGAAAACCCTAACCCTACTATATAGCTACCTATATACAGGGGAAAACCAATCTGCCGCCAATTCAGCCAGTCTTCCTCCTCCTCTGACGCCGGCGAGAGCGCCTGAGGTGAGAAAGACGGCGAATCGACGGAGGAAACGACGAATCGCCTGTGAGTTGCCGCTCTCAACTGTTTCTCTCTAGAAAGGACGAGAGAAGCCGGTAGGGAGAGAAGGGGAAAAGGCGGTGTTCACAACGGTTATTACATGACATTCCATTCTCCCGTCCTGACACACACAGGCCAAGCCCACTACTACACTACTAGGTCCATGGTCATAGCATGCATCCACTATGTGTGCTGCCTGAGCTGGGCCTGTATCTCGCTCGCAGCCAGGCTGCTAAAAAAAAAACAATCATGCCCATATTGTATCATGCTTCATGCCCGTTTCAAAAAATAGATTATATGCCGTTTAAAAAAAGATTACATGAACAGAAGACACAATTTAAGCACCTGAGAACCCACAGTTGACTGACGATGAAGCTATCTTGTGTATGAATATTCACATTGCTGAAAACTAATTCTACCATCAGGTTTACTTTATGCTCTTTTATATATATATATATATATATATATATATATATATATATATATATATATATATATATATATATATATATATATATATATGTTATCGTATACTCGTATACATGTATCTTATTTATTTACGTTGTTGTTCGTATTTTTATACATTTTCGTGTGAATTACATACTTGAGTTGCTGCCTTTAGATGAAACAAAAACCAACGGTTCCTGGCCTTCGCCGCGCGCGTGTCGGCCTTTGCTAAGGGCGGGGCAGGTGGAGGCGTTCGGCGGGGGTGAGCGTGTGGCGGAAGTGGCAGCGGTGGCCGTAGGAGCAGACCTCGCCGGCGAGCACCATGCGGCAGACCTGGGTCTTGTAGCGCGGGTGGCGGATGACGGGGCGGAGCTCGGCGACGCCGTGAGCGAACTGGCACTGGTCGCCATAGGGGCACGCCCCGGTCTCCTCCCACTTGTTGCACAGCTCCGTCTTGAACGTGCCCTGGTTGTACACCTCCAGCTCCCCATCCAGTTCCATGCCGCCCGCCGCCGTGTGTGGCGGCTCCTTGGGTTCCTCGCCTTTCTTGTCGTCGCCATTGCCCTTGTACACGCGCTGCTGATCCGTGCATCGCATCAAGGTGCAGGCATGCAACAATGTCCAATTAACAAGCGGGGATGTGATGAGGTTGGCGAGGCGTGAACTGGGGCTCACCGAGCTTGGGTTGGTGGTCGGGTTCGACGCGCGATGCTTGCGGTTGTTTGCGGCCGGCGTGGCGGGGGCCTGCACCTTTTTGGGCTTGTTCATCTTGAGGAAGTCGCTGGAGCGGACGGAAATGCTCTTGGGCAGCACGGCGGGCTTCTCGGGAGCGCACTCCTTGGCGGCATGCTTGTGGTCCCCGAAGCCGAGCCGGCGGACCTCGTCGGCGATGGCGGCGGCGGCGGCCTGCTTGCCAATGCCGCTGAGGAGCGCGAGGCGGCGCGTGAGGTCGGCGTTGGCGACGCGGAGCTCGGCGTTCTCGCGGTGGAGCGCCGCGGCCTCGTCCGCGGCGTCGGCGAGGCGGCCGAGGCAGAGCTCGTAGCGGTCGGCCACCTCCTGGTACTGCAGCGCGAGGCGGGCGAGCTGGAGCCTGTGGCCCGTGGCGACGGCGTCGGCGTCCGCGGCGTCGTCGCAGTCGTCGACGAGGGAGGCGGAGGAGGACGGTGAGAGCGAGACAGAGACGGAGGAGGTGGCGAGCGGCGACGGCGAGGAGAAGCCGAAGCTGGGGCTGAACGGCGACGAGCAGCGGAACAGCGCGTCATCGCCCCCGCCGCCGACGGAGGCGAGGCTACTGAGGTAGCCCGGCGGTGAGGCGAGGCGCTGGTCCCCGAAGGCGAACGGCTTGAGCTCCAAGGCCGAGCGAAGGCGGCAGGCATTGCCCGGAGAGATGAGAGCTTCCTGCATGGTCGAGGCTTCTTCTTCCAAGGCAGACAAGTAGCCTCGATCTGCATATCGAAGAAACAGATTGAATTGAAATGGTGTTCTTGCCTGCCAAATGCACGATCCGAGTTTTGACTGGCTCCCCTCCAGTGACCTTGGATGAACTCGAAACAACCTTACAACAGAAAGAGTGCAATCGGGAGCGACAGAAAGAGTTGCGATCGGTGTTCCATTAGCTACCAAAATGCAACGAAGAAGCCATTAAATTGAGCTGCTGGACCACGAGCAATCAATCGTACCTCGTGGACGAAGAAGCGATGGAAGCAGAGGAGGGTATGTTGGAGAGGACGATCGAGGACTGTGGAGGGGAGGCGGGTGCTGGGAAGGAACGCGTGGCGTCGTGCCTATATAGCTGGGGAGCATGCCAGGAGCAGGGGAGACCGTGGGGCCCGCGCGTCGGCGAGACCGAGACGGCAGGGGGGATGAGGCGCCCGGCCCGATCGTACCGGAGCATGGTCGGGGGTCGGGACGTCCGGTTCGTTCCTTCTCCCTCCCTATTTTCGCAGTCGGCCTGCCAGTCGGTGGTTGGCAAGATGGCTCTGCTTCTGGTTGGGTTTGAAACTTCTGGACCTCTGTGAGCTTTGCTTGTTTTACCCCGTCTGTCAATGGAGCAGTTAGCAGTACCAGTTTGGTGCCGCTGCCGCACGACGACTGCTGCGATGCTTGCAAATCACGGTTCGAGTGTTGAGCACAATGTACAGACTGGACTGGAGCACGAATGTGCCAGTGCTGCGATTGTGCTAATCATGGTCTTGTCTCGTCTTGTGGAAATCGATCAATCGATGGCTGAGACTGTACAAACAACATGATATTTACCATTCCAACTTTCCGAGGCCCGATGTCTGAGGACTCTAAAGGGATCGTGTGTTCTTTTCACAGATGACCACCCATTCACCTTATCGATGGATCCGGTTGGGGAAATGGCAGTCGTGCCAGCACGGAAGGGCCGGTGCTAACGTTAATTTCTTCGACCACACTTCATCGAGCGAGCCGATGCGGACAAGTCGGGCCTGTGCCTTGGGCTTTATGTCAGGTCGGGGAGGTTGCATTTCCCAACTCCTACTCCTCCTACAGTAGTCCCCGAACTCCCGAAACGATCTCTCTCCAGCCTCAGCACAATCTAGGAAGTGACCATTTTCTGTATACATCCAAGAAACTCGTGCATAATCCAGAATCCAGAACGTGTAGTAGGAAAACTGTACTGCACTAGTGCGTAGCCAGTAGTACCAGCATTGTCCTGTGTTCTTGTACCGCCTGCTTTCGTTTCTACTAGTAGGTAGCTACTTCGGTTCATTGCCAACCTTCGACTGAGGAAGAGTGTTCAGAAGCTACAGATTTAGATGCTTTATAAAAAGGGGCAGTTAATTGAAAACTTGTTCCATGTTGGCATGCGCTACCATTTTGGCCACGCCGGAATCTAATATATGTGCGAAGTACTTAGAAGGAAACGAAACACAACGTAGCTAGTCCTGCAGCCAATAGGTCGCCCAACTTCTTCTTTTTTCTCCTTTTTCTGTGTAGCTTTGTATATATTATATGTGCTAACTGTCTTTTAGAAGAAGAAAAACATTTGGTGATAGGCTCGTGGCCATTCTGGCCAACCTAATTCGAGGTATGCTATATATATATATATATATATATATATATATATATATATATATATATATATATATATATATATATATATATATATATATATATATATATATATATATATATATATATATATATATATATGAGAAAAGAGAAAAAGCTTGTAGGTGGGCTTAGCTATGGAACTGTTTGGCTTCACGCATCGGAGCAGACCACTGTACCAAACATGCCCTAGGCCCGGCGAAGTCACGTTCACGTCACAAGATCTAAACAATAGGCGATTTAATTAAACTCTACATCAAGTCTCCTAGTAGATTGAATCATTAGGGTTAGTGTCTCTTTATGCCAAATTTCTTAGTATTGGAGTTTTATCTCCTCCTTCTCCTCCTCCCCGGCGACGGTGAAGGGAAATGGTGGAATTGTCTTCTTCATGGTGGCTACGTTGAAGATGAGGGCGACAACTTCGGCGTCAACATCTTCTTCGATATGACGACATGAAGACTTTTGTTTCCGGACGGCGGCATCAAGGCGGAGATGATGTCGCCGCCATGGAATAATTTTCTCCGGTCTCTTCTCTATTTTGTTGTTTTTAGATCTGGCCACGATGAAGGACCAGGGAGAATAATTTTCAGATCAATCTTCCTCACTCTTCGGTGGCAGAAAGAAGAAGGAAGACACCAGAAAGAAGAAATTCCTTAATTCCGCATGCAGAAATGTTGGCCGTTGTTCGTTGGGCATTTGTTCTCATGTCATTTGCCGAGTGTTTGCATGTGCGGTCATCCATACTGTAAAGCATCTAACAAGTTAGATTTTGAGCTGTGCTATTCATAGTGTGGGTACTATTTTGTAATCCAGAATGCTTATAACGTGTTGATGTACCCAGCTATCATATAATCTAATTCTTCTTTCATCGCAAAAAAAAGTCTTGTTGCTTAACAATAAATTAATCTTGGTTCTGGAGGGAGCACGGCTAACGAATCGCGGCGGGTCCGGTCCATATCCTACACGCACGACATAGGAGTATCTCTGTCGGGTACACACAAATTGCTCCTACGTGGCATCCTCGCGCGGTCAGTGACGTGAGTGAGTGAGTGACAGTGAAGGCTCATCTCTCCGTTGGCAACAACGCAAGGCAGCGGGCTTGCTCCGATGGATCGAGCTTGCTTTGCTTTCACGGGTGAGTCCCTCTCGGCGCTAACCACCTCGATCGCCTTAGGAAAATCAGAGTAACAAACTCGCGGCCAGCGCGCGCGCGGTCACACCACACCGCGCACTGACGCGCATCTCCCCTCCTCCCCCTGCTGCAATCATGTTGCTTCCTGCTTACAGCTTTAACTAACTACGAGTTCGCCTACCGCGGAGCCGGAGCGCGCGGCGGCACGTCCGAATCATCGTTTCCTTTCCTCGTCTGGGCCGGAGACGGAGGCAGCCGCGACTCCGCGAGCGAAAGACAGACCCAAAAAAACAAGGGAAAGCTCTCCTGTGTTGCATGGTGTGCGCGAGAGCCTTCCCCTGCCCGGAGCGACGGCCAAACGAATGGATGGACTTTTTCTTTCTAGGTGAGGGCGCGATTACGTACCCCTGGTCTGGATCTGCTGCGGTCGCCGGTTGCCATCCGGTTTGTTATGCACTGTGCGTGTCTGCTGATGCCGACGGGTCGTGCGAATGAAGGCATGCACGCTGATGGATCCACCGAGCTGCTGCTGGGCCTGGGGACGGACGGACTGATGTGCCACTTGGACCAGAAATGGATGTTTATATGTTAACTTTGGATGGTTGCCGTGGCTATCCTATTGTATTGTATGTCGGGCCAGCGGACATGGGATGAAGGATGAGAAACTGTTGAACATCTCATTGGGAACAGAAACTGTTGACATACTCATCGATCACACAACACCATGGGAAGACATTCGTTCATATTAACCGACGGTGAGAGATAAAACACAATTACATGAGTTGTGTGTAGATGAACTGCCTATTGGAGTTCATTTTTGGCAAAAACGAAAAAAAAAACACCCCTCTAACAACTTGCAAAAGCAATTCTTCGAAAATGAGAAATTGGTGACTCCAACTCGTAACTTTTCCATGCCGGATTTCTCTATTTTGGCGTGAGTCCGTTAACTCCCAATCAATGTAGCTCCTTCCCGACCTCTGTCATCGCCGCCCCTTGAAAGTACGAAGCTGTAGCCAACTCTAGCCACCACCACACCTGCCTTTGCTTGTCCGCAGCTTGGCGACCATGGTTGTGACCTGGTGAAGTAAGCAACATAGCCCTCCTTACGGCGCTTTGCCATTCCTAGAACTTGCAAGTGTTTTGTGGTCTACTTGAGAAGCTTTCTAGGATTGCACCCCCTGTATCATGGCATTCATGCTTTGGAGTTCATGTTTTGAATTGGTCCGAGTGACTTTAAGCTTGTCCTTAAATTGGTATCAGGTGCTTTTGTGTTTTTCCTTCAGTTGGTACTTTTTGAGTATGTTCTTCAATTGAAATATTTTTGACCTCTTCTTGATGATTGCATTGTCAACAAGGAATATGAAAAGGGGGCTACACAATAAGGGGGGTAATGCATTCATATGCCATAAGAGTCCACAATTTGAGGTGGAGCGTGCATCGGTACCGGTGCTTTGTGTGATTTTGTGTATTGTTCATGGCCATGTTGGGCCTTTACCTCTTCTTGAGGAGCCATGGATTATTTGTCTCCATTGTGTCGACATATTGCCCATGTCTTTCGGGACCGGAATTTTTGGAGAGAGGATTTTCTTCAATTGGCTTCGATAACCTTTTTGTCAATTGGTTTCAAGAGCTTTTATTTGCGAAGTGGGGTTTGTCTCGTGCCAATTGGGTTCGATAACCTTTTATTCTCTGGAAAAAAACTTATGGTTCCATTTGACACGAGAAAGATGCAGGAACTTTTTGAAGCTGATGGTCGTGGCCGAGACCATCGATGATGATTAGATTGGACGAAAAGTTATTTATGGCAGAAATTTTGGCCTTTTAATATTATATATAGATAAAAACAATAATGCTATGTCAATAATACTTCATGTTAGCCTTCTTGGCCTTGTTATCAAAATTGTGGACAGCTCCGAGGTTTCCCATAAGCCATAAACCATAGGACACAACCCCTCTCACATACTAAGCAACGGTTGCCATGTGCTTTATTTTGGTTTTGCTTAGATTAATTTTGTTATTAAACGGTTCTAAATTGTATGTTTTGTGTTTTTAAATTCACTTGTAGAAAATAAGTCATATTGTGTCACGTGCGGTTGATAACTACAAAGCAGTGATGTATTTATTGCAAGGGTTTAAACTTTTTAATTGGAACCTTATGATGACTAATGTTATATATGTTCTTCACCAATTTGATCGCCAAAAAATGTTCTTCATCAATTTGACTTATACTCTGTATCTTCTAGACCTACTGAAAAATACCCACATAACAGCGCCCCCCTCCCCCCCCCCCCCCCCCCAACCGAGCTCAAGCAAAAGGCAAAGCATTAAGCTAGCAAAAAAAGGCGGCTACAAATTCAGGCAAAGATGCTATCCAGGTGGCTCAGGATCGGTTAATCAAGAAACTGGGTGAACTTTCAATGCAGTCAGTCCCATTGACAATACCCAAAACTCTTCTGACTTTGATTTGTATGCATAGCACTTCGACAACTCCATCGACAAGTCTAAGATGGAGGCTATCCAGGCCCTTATTGAGCAGGGAGTTAAGATGTAGAAGAAGGGTAACTCCCGGAAGGGCGCGGCCGTGGCTTTTGGCCTGGTGGCTTAGGCGCCAGTCAACAGTGGATCAAATGACCAATGTTAGCCCCTTCAGTGAGAAGGGGATGGGCTGGTAGCCCATTGTATCTTAGTCAAGTTGCCAGTAGTTTAGCCCTGCATGGCTTTAGGGGCGCGATGACGCGCATGTGGAATTTCGAACTCCTAATCGTTTCTTGGATGCATGCCTGCTGGCCTTGTAGCCTTCGGCGAATGAATTGTAAGCACCTTTGTTGCACTTTGGGGGAATTTTGGCATGCTGGCTCTGTTGCCTTCGGTCACCCCTGGTTATCTGCTTGGACTTCGGCAGCTTATTTGTTGTATGCTATCTGGATCATTTCAACAAGTAGCTACTTCGTTGCTATCTAGGAAACAAAGTCTTCAATTATTTTCTTTTGGTCCGAAAGGACGATCTGTCATGCCTCCCTAACTCGGCTATCTTCCAGCATGTCCGATAAGGACTATCTTTAGGCTGGTTGGCCAGCGTCACATAACTGTGTTTGGGCATTCAGTAGTCATAACGTGTTATAAATGTCAGTGAAGGATTGTAATATCCTTTGCTGGAATGTCCATGGGCTAAATGATAGAGCTAAGAGGGCTAGTGTGAGAAATCAAATAATTTTGTCAGGGGCAACCATTGTTTGTCTGCAAGAAACAAAAATTGGAACTTGGACGTCTTCCCTACTAAATGAGACTGTTGGAGCAGACATGGCACAAAATGTAGCATTCCTACCCTCGACAGGCGCTTCAGGAGGAATCCTAATTGCAGCTTCAAACCGCTTCTTTATATTACAAAACACCTATGTAACGGCAAATACAGTTTTGGCAACAGTCACTATGCTGGCGGAAAATGTGCAATGGTCAATCACAAGGGTCTATGGACCATAGGCGGACAATGAAAAAAATTCTTTTCATGCAAGAGATCACGGACCTAAAACAACAAATGCTCCCGGCATGGCTGCTGCTGGGCGATTTCAACTTAATTTATCGTGCCCAAGATAAAAATAATGGACGCCTCAACATCCCCATGCTCAACAGATTTAAGACTACCATTGACAACCTATTAATGGCACCATTTGACCTTAGGGGAAAGAAATTCACCTGGTGCAATGACCAACAAACACCAATGTGACCAAAATCGACCACCTGTTCACCACAAACGACTAGTTGGACATGTTTCCGCGAACAGACCTTCAGGACCTGGCCTCCATGGGCTCTGATCACTGTCCGCTTCTCCTCTATGGAGACGTTGTTTTTGACTTCTACAGAGGATTGAGATTTGAATCTTTCTGGACAAATTGTCCAGGCTTCCACGATACAGTACAAGAAGCTTGGAGCAAACCAGTTAACACCCAAGATGCGATTCTACGGGTTCATGTCAAGCTATTGCGAACAGCAAAAGCTCTGAAAAACTGAAGGCGAAAACATTTTAGTGGCTGGAAAATTAGTTGGGCGATCATCAATATAGCCTTATCCAATTTGGAAAGGGCACAGGAGGTCGGACTGCTCACACCGGAAGAAATGGAGTTCAAGAAATATTTGAAGATCAAAGCATTTGGAATTGCAGCGATGCAAAAAGCTAGAGCTCGGCAGCATTCAAGATTAACTTGGATTCGGAAAGGTGACACAAACACACGTTTTTTTCCAACTGCATGCAAACGCGAGAAAAAAAGACTTTCATTAGCTTACTAAACACCCTATCCGGAATGGTGACCTCTCAAACTGAGAAATCAAAGCTGGTACACAGCCATTTCTCTGAAATCTTAGGGAACCGACCACAAGAACAAAGGCCATTAATTGGCAACAGTTGGGGTAAGTGCACCATGAATTGGAGGACCTGGATGCACCATTCACAGAAGATGAAATAGCATCAGTAATAAAGGAAATGGCAGCAGAAAAGGCACCGGGACCAGACGGATTTATAAGTCTATTCTACAAGACATCATCCAAGAAATTATGAGTTTTTTCAGTCACCGTACGGCAAGATTACAGTTTATAAATGAGGTGAACATCATTCTCTTGCCAAAGATCCAAACGGCATCACAAATAACGGACTACAGGCTGATTAGCCTTATAAACAGTGTGGTCAAAATTGTTACAAAAATATTAGCTAAACTTCTCGCACCGCACATGAATTCTTTAGTGTACAATGCTAAAAATGCATTCATCAAGAAAAGATGCATACATGACAATTTTATATATGTCCAAAGAGTTATACAACCCCTTCATAAAAAGAAGAGACTGGCCTTATTCATCAAGCTTGATATCTCAAAAGCCTTTGACTCCATTGGATGGACCTTTCTGCTAGAGGTCATGGAGGCTTTGGGATTCAGTACAAAGTGGAGAGATTGGATATCATCATTACTAGGAACTGCAAGATCAAAGGTGCTTGTGAATGGCCAACCGACCCAAGGGATTACACACGCCCGCGGATTGAGGCAGGGAGACCCTCTATCCCCATTGCTATTCATTTTGGCAATTGACCCGCTGCAGCGCATCATTGAGATTGCAGCTCAAAAAGGCATTCTCAGGCCAATCCTACCGAAGGCGGCAAACCTCCGGTGCTCCCTGTACGCTGATGACGCGGCCATCTTTGCAAATCCATCAGCTCTGGAACTGGATCATCTGTACACATTACTCAACTTCTTCGGAGATTGCTCAGGACTCAAAATCAACATCTCCAAAACAGAAGTTTTCCCCATCCAAGTGGACAGTAATTCCATAACACAACTTCTCCAAAATTTCCTCAGGAAAATTTGTAAGTTTCCTAGAAAATATCTTGGTCTCCCACTCCACATTCGGAAGCTTCGCAAGATCGAGGTACAGCCTTTGATAGATAAGATAGGTGCAAGATTGCCAGGATGGAAAGGGAAGCTACTGTCTACTTCCAGAAGGGAAACTCTAGTCAAGACGGTTCTCTCAACACAATCAATATATCACATGACCGCCTTCCCAGAAATGAAATGGTTAGTATAGAAGATCGATCGCATAAGGAGGAGTTTTCTATGGAGGGGTGAGACCCCGGACAAAGTGTATGGCGGTCACTCTCTAGTAAATTGGTCAAAGACGTGTCGACTGAAAGAAAAAGGGGGGCTGGGGGTGCCGGACCTAGAACGTTTTGCCCATGCGCTAAGATTACGATGGCTTTGGTTCAAGTGGAAACACAAAGAGCGTGCTTAGAATAGCCTGGACATGCCATGCGATTGGCGTGATCATGTCCTCTTTGCGGCCTCCACGGTGGTAACAATAGGAGATGGTAAAATTGTGAATTTTTGGACGTCATCCTGGGTTGAGGGGACCTCGCCAAAAAGCATTGCGCCAAATCTGCTCTAAAAATCTAAGAGAAAAAAGATTAGGGTGCAGAAGACACTTCAAGATAACCGGTGGGTGGCACACATCCTACTGTTGCAAACAGTTCAAGAGTTGCATGAGTACGCCGCACTATGGGAACGAGTACAAGAAACTACACTAGAGGAAAATAGTGAGGACACAATACGTTGGAGATGGATAGTAGATAGGGAATACACAACCAAAAGCGCATACAACATCCAATTTGTAGGATCTTTCAGCAAGCTAAAATTGATGCCAATTTGGAAAGCACAGGCTGAACCTAAATGCCGGTTCTTTGCATGGACACTTCTACACAAGAAAATTCTCACTGCCAACAACTTGATGAAGCGTATCTGGGCAAATGATCCTATCTGCAAACTATGCGGAATAGACCCAGAAACACCAACTCATCTTTGCAAAGATTGCACCTACTCAAAGCAAGTCTGGTCCTATTTAAAATAGTGGCTCAATCTATCTGCGCTAAACTCGGTTGGAATGAATGGATCCTTACATGGTTACTGGAGCAAATGCCGAGCAAATTTTGATAGAAGTGAACGTAAAAAAGATAGATGGCGTCATGATCTATTTCTGGTGGAACGTATGGAAGGAATGCAATAGAAAAACTTTCCAACAAAAACATCAGCAACCAATCCAAGTAGCGCAGCTGTGCAAGGATGAAATTCAACAATACCAAATGGCAACAAGACCTAGCACTGTCGTTGAGTAGGTTTTTATGCTGGTGCGGTGTAGTGGTTTGGAACCAGTTACTGTTTTCCTTTTGTTTCAGTTCCAGTAGTCCTTTGGTTGATGGCCTGTGTGCCAGAGTAGTTTTAAGTCGAGTCGCCATATAAGTTCCTGTAAATCTGTTTTTCTTTTTTTTCTCGTCTAATAAAAATACGGCAAAGCTCTTGTCGCCTTTCTAGAAAAAAAAGATTGTACTGATTCTATTATTTGGTACAGAAGCCATCCGATCAAATCGAACGGAAGCATAAACCTCCGGGCCGAATTATCAAGTCAAGGTCAACAACCCATGACCTCTCAGGCCCATGGATTGCTTTGCTGCGGAGCCGTATATCAATCATCCAGCCTAACCGGCACTATCGGCCTTCTATCACGCATGGGCCCTGGTCCAGTTTGATGCCATATCCGCTAATCCGCATATCCCGGTAGTTTTGGCGACGGCCGAAGCCTACTGGAAAGTCTCGTGAATTTTATAGGTCTGTCAATTTGGCAATCCCATCAAATTAGCTTCGTTTTGAGGGAACAGGAGGGGCTTACGCCCCTACTGGAATCAAACTAGCTTCGTTCCTGCGTTCATCGGACACGGCAGTGCCAAACTGCCAAGGAAAACACACATTATCTCAACAGATCAACGTGCATGGAAATACGGTAGCGTTGGTCCTTTAATTGTACTGTAGAGTACTCAGTACGTTATATGTATACCGATCAATGAGCAATATTGTTTTGCGTGTTCTTCTGAAACTTATCACGCTTTCAGTCTTCTTCTGTCCACGATGCAGGTATCTAATAAGGTGACGTGTGAGATGGCAAATCCTATCCTTGGACACTTTGTATCTGTGGATGTGAGTGTCGTAGGTACAAAATTTCAGTAACAGATGTGAGTGTATGAGTATGAATTTTTCTCGAGGTATAGATACAAATATGTTGCTTCACCCATTGGTGCTTAAATAGTATTTTATCTACTCTCTCTGTCCCATATTAAAGGACGTTCTGGCTTCTGAACAGGTTCATCACCCTTTCCGTGAACATGGACAGCAGGAGGGTCCAGATGCAGTAGCAGACGTATGAATGCAGACGTTCCAATCCTACTCTCCGACGTCATTCATTGTGGGACAAAGGGAGTATTCTAGATACTGTCTAACTTACGGGCATGGATACCTGCACGTATCATACCCGATGGATACTAGTACAGGTGCAAAATGTCATCTATAGGCATATGTGTAGGTATTAATATTGCCCTGTTCGCTTCGCCGAAAAGCCGAGTTGAAAAGTATTATTCGCTGATTCGTCGTGAAAGAAAAATGTTGTTCCTTCGCTGAAAATACGGCTGATAAGTCAAGCAAAAAGGGCATATCTGTTAGCCAATTCGTCACAGACGAGTATTTATTTTACCATGTCTTGAGTATTTCCAGCAATGCTACCTAACATATACTCTCTACTTATCTGTTTGGTTGGGGATTTTTAACTTTTTGTCATCCTTATGGATGACACTCCTTCGTTTGCCAGTTTTATACGTGCTCCTACATAATTGACATCGTAAACAGTGAATCACCTACGTTTTTGCCACTTTCGCTGACGTAGCACGACAGGTGGACATGCCAGTGTGGTAGCGAGCGTGGGAACCACTACCGGACATGCAAAATTACTTGTTTACCCTTGCTGCTTCTCTCTCCCTTCACTTGCTGACACATGGGCCCTCTTCCTCCTCTCGCTAACGTGTGGGCCCCACACGCAGCTTCTCCTTCTGCCTCCTGCCACCACCACGCACACGCAGGCTCATCCCTCGTATCCACGCCGCCGTGGGAGCGAGCCCGCCGAAGAAGGAGACGAGCAGGCTGAGGTTGGCCTGCACGCTGGCACTCTCGGCCACGGCGACGCCCGAGATGACGGGCTGGACGCTGTTGAGCACCATGGTGACAGCCAGCATGTAGGCGATGCTGGACACGGCCTTCTGCAGGTGCCTGTCGCAGGTGAAGATGGCCAGGAACTGCTCCCGCGTCGCCAGCACGAGCGCCATGGCCAGCAGCCCGAATGCCAGCGATTGCGCCAGCACCACCATCACCGCGTACATGCTCGCGCGGGGCCACCCGGACCCGAGCTCGTTGGACACGCTGCACCATGTACGGCAATGGCAGTCATCGTTACGTTCATCGATCTTCCCATGCATGTTCTGTTGAGTTTCTTTCTGACATGAGATTTGTGCTAATTACCTGATGGCCGCGCTCAGGCCGATGAACAGCATCCCCTCCCACCCGTTGATGTTCATGCTGCTCGATGGATCCATCCGTGGTGCAATCCAAATTTATTATCAATTGATGAGCGAGATGGAAATTAAAGATGGATCAGGTACGGTGCGACGACGAACCAGATGGCTATGGAGTCGACGGCGATCTCGGCATCGTCGAGGTGTCGGGTGTGAGCACGACGAGCAACATCATGTACCACATCTCGAGGCAGAGCATGACGGCTAATGCGAGCGAGGGCTGCACGGTTGGAGCTGTGTAGCGCAGGGCGGTGCGGGGAGGACTGCATGGTGGGCTGCACGCCGGGGCTCTGCGCGCCGGCACGCTCGGCCACGACTCGGGCCCCTCCGACGAAGGCGCTCCGGTCCGGATCTGGCGAGCAGCCCCTTCCCCGGCTCCGGTGAGCGCGGATGGCTCCGGCGGTGGGCGCAGCCTCGTCAGGGTCGCCATGGAGTACACGAGCTCCTCCCCTTCCTTCACTGCGTGGTGGTGGCGGGAGGTAGAAGGAGAAGCTGACGTGTGGGCCCAAGCGTCAGCGAGGGGAGGAAGATGGCCCATGCGTCAGCAAGTGGAGGGAGAGAGAAGCAGCGAGGGTAAACTGGTAATTTCGCATGTCCTGCAGTGGTTCCTAGGCTCGCTACCCCGCTGGCATGCCCACCTGGTGTGCCACGTCAGCGAAAGTGGCAAAAACGTAGGAGGTTCACTGTTTACGATGACAGTTGTGTATGGCAAACAGAGGATTACAGATGGCAAAAAGTTAAAGATCTCGTTTGGTAGCCATCTATTTTAATACTACTTTTTTTATGTTTTCTGCAGCAACACTACCTAAAATAGCCCCAGTTCCATCCTAGTAGAGAATAACATGTGGGACTCACATGTCATTCTCTTCCTTCACATCGCCACTAAAAAAACTCAGCCATCTCGAAGGCTCGCGGGGAAGGGCCGCCACTGCGGCGTCCACCACGGGGAAGGGTTGGTCCAGGCGACGGTGGCGAACGAGAACGTCAGCATTGGCCCCATCTCTCAAGGGACACGGGCGTCAGACAGAGCAACAGTGTCCATCATGTGAGGAGCGGCAGGGTCGGACGGGTGGAGGCGGTGCCAGTGGCGCCGGTGTGGTGAGGGAGGAAGGAGGGGCGACCGGCTTGGTGCCGCCGGATCCGGGCCGAACAAGGAGGAGGCGGCGCCAACGTGGACAAGGCAGGGAGGAGGAGGCGCGGATGCGAAGAGAAGCATAGTGGCCAGATCCGGCCTTGCTGGACCTGTGGACGACAACAGCGGCGGTGGAAGGGACCGGAGAGGTGCTTGCTTGGGGCAACGGACAGGCAACGGACCAACGTGGGCGAGCGCAGGGACAAACCACCAAAGGAAAATTTGGGTAGCCATCTGCTAGCCCAACAGAAGTGCGTAGAGGAAGGGGAAAAGAAGGGAGCTAACAAATTTGGGTGACTTAGTCCTGCAGCAGTAGGTTTTTTGGCCTCCACTAACAAAAATAAGAGCCAACAAATTTAGGTCAACACAATGCTGGAGGTGCAGCTCACCGCCTCGCTCATCGTGAGCCGGCCAGCAGGAGCATCAATACCTAGGTGCCCGCTAGCTCCGGCGGACGCCTCTCAGGAAGTGGAAGCATCACCGGTGGACACCCGTTCTCCGACTAAGGCTGCTAGTGGACAAAAGATTTGCCTCCGTTGTCACCTCTGCAGGAGCAGCCACAAGTCAAGCCACCACGGGAGGATAGCCCAGCGTCATGGATGCCGCGGCGCGCCCAGGATGCTCAAGCGCCATCCCTCCCCGGCCTATGAGCCCAGCGCTGACCAACATCAGGGCAACCACCCTGGGAGACACAACCATCGTGGCTGCGACGGACACTGTCGACCGCACTCCATCTCCTCAGACGACCTCGACCGATAGACGCCTCAAGCGCTTCACTGAGTGAATCACAAAGAGGAGGCAGCCGCCACTACTGGAGCTGCTCGGAGGTTATAAGGCCAACGACGGACGTGCACTACCCACGCTCCCCACGCGAAGCAAGCGGATATCGGCGCAGAGCATATCTCATGTCCCGGTGAAACGTCCTTGATTTCCATGAAGGGAAATCCACATAAATGAAGTGTAAAATAATGAAACATTCCTTCAATTTACCCAAATCTCAGTGATACATAAAGTCATGCACGAATATCAGAGTACAATAGAGTGTTTTACATAATTTATTCTTTTCGCCTCGTAGGGTGGAACACACTCACACAAGCATCCGGAACAGCATCCGACGTAGATAGCAGCGGAAAACGATCTCCTAGAACCAGCTTGAGCGTAGAACAGACCCTCTAGTCCTCCCAAGCATCGCTCTCGTAGTCGTACTCGGGCTCGGAACCTGTCAAAAATATATCAGTACACCTGGTACTAGCCACGCCTCGCCCACCCTATGCTTGCAATGCTTTGTGGAAAATGGAATGCATTAAGGGAAGTAGAAAGAGACCTATTTAGGCTGTGGATTTTCTATGCAAGTAGTTAATATTTTAATAATAAGGTATTCATCCGTTTTTAACCCATCTTAGTCACACATTTTTCCCAATCCCATCACACACAACACATCTCATCTCACTCTCTCTCTCTCTAGACGACGAGATTGACTCCCGCTCAGATCTCGTCTCAACGGCCAAGCCGGAATCCAACACGAAACCCGGGGAAAGGTAGAAAGGACTCCTCTCTCTAATCAAGTGAAGCGTAGGTCATGGGAATGTTTATATCCGCGGACACGGCTATACGTATAGATCGATTAACTCTGCAGAGCGTGTACACCTGGTAATCCACAAGATCTCCATCCTCGACGATCCAGCCCGTCTAGGCTGATTCTGACTGCCTCCCAACCGGTACAGTACCACCCTGCCACTCAGCCCTGGGTCACCCCGGAGTCCACCAAAACGCCGAGACTGTGAGACGTAGTACCGGGCCCCTAGGGTCACTACGCTGTCTTAGGAGGGTGTGGGTCCCCATGCCCGTACCTCCCTACACTGTCACCGTCCATCCAAGTAGTAGTGGTACTGCCCTAGTTAGTCGGGTAATCATCTCCCGCCCATCGGGAGCGAGTGGTGTGCACGAAGGTCCCATGGTTCCGGTTCTCAAGACATACCAGTTCTTAGAGGGACCAGATAGGATATCTTTTCAAGGGGAAACATCGTCTTCCCCGTGCCACGACAGCACCTCCATAGGTATCTCTTGTGAGGGATGCCCAGACCGCACCCCTCCAGCAAGACTTGCCCCAAAGACTCATCGTAGGATCTTGTCCGATCGACTCAACCCTCACCACCCACCCAAGACGCACGCCAAGATCTCTCTAGTTCTTTTTATCAGGTTTACCAAGTTCTTGGCACTACGTGCCTTATACATATACGTCTCTCACTCACCGGCATCACATCACATATATAATGCGAGTAAGAGTAAAAGCAGTAGTATGTAACATGCGAGCATCTAGCCTAACAGCAGGGTGAGCAGGGGTAAGGTTGCAACACGGTAAAGGGCTCAAAGTAAAGCATCTACCATGCAGCCTATCAACATATTATTGCACAAAAAGTAAAGCGCTAGCAATTCTATATTGCATGCGTAATAGGTTCTACGAAAGTGGGTGGCGCGTGGCACCTGACAGATCGTCACCCAAGTCCTCGCTATAGTCGGGGTCGTACTCCTCAGTCGGCAGGTCCTCCGGCTCTGTTAAACGTAACGTAGAGTCGCATTAACGACTCTTATAGAGGTGCACAAAGAAGCAACAGAAATTCAAAAGATCCAAATGCACTCAAACACAAGCCTAAGACATAGAGCTCATTTTTAGAAAAATTTAGAAACTGGTTTGGTATTTTTCTGAGTTAAAATGAATTAGTTATGAATTTCTAAAGATTAAAAGAATTTCTGAAAAAGGAAAAAGAACTGAAAAACCCAGGAGTGACATGTGTCAAGCTCTGATTGGCCGAAACAGAGCGAGTCACTGACATGTGGGTCTAGGTCAACGGTCAGCGTTGACCGGTCAACGGTCAACGTTGAACGGACCGCGACCGGGCTCAGTTGGGCCTGGGCTGGGCCGGATTTGGGCCGGACTGGGCTGGGCCCGCCACGTGTCAGGCGCTGGTGCTGCCACGTCACCTAAATGGATTCAAATATCAGGTTCGGGCTGGTGAGCTTGGCTCATGGTGGTCTCGCAAGGATGGTCCATGGATTTGAACGCGGTCCACGGTGGACCTGGTCCACCCTCTTCTCTTCCCCCTCGGCTCATGGTGCACCGAGTGCACCTAGTCGCTTCTCTGCTCCTCTTTCCTTGCTTCCTCTGCTTGGCCGTGCTCTCACCGGCGGCGAGCGGCCGAGCTCACGCTCTGGGGGCTCAAGGGCAAAACTCGTAGGCTCGAGAGCACCGCGTGGTCTCAAGGAACTCAATAGAGGGGTCAACGGTGCGGATTAGAGTGTCTAGGGGGCTTGTTCATGGCGGTGGTGGCTCGGCCGGTGCGGTGAGCGACGATAAGGCCTCCACGATGACTTGGCTCGGGTGGTAAGGTCTCCTACCGATTCGCGGCTGCAAAAGGAGTACGAAGGTGGGGTCAAAACGATGAAATTGGGCTCCAACAGAACCTCCCGCGGTGGCGGCGGCTCGACGGCTCTGACCGGGCGGAACACCGTCGGCCATGCCACCGGGGATCCCTCCTTCTCTTAAGGTGCGCATGGTGTGCCCTTCGCCAAGGCGAACCTGTTGGACCCCTTGCTCCTGCCTCTACCGTGCTCACACCGCGGTGTCTTGACCTCGCCACGGCGAGCGCTAGCCATGGCGGGCATGTCCCGCGTCGCACCGCTCTTAGCGTTCTCCGGCCCTAGGTGCGCGATGCCACTGCGGCTAAGCCTTCCTAAGCGTGCGTGGTGATGCTCGAGGCTTAGCCTTGACCACCTCCATTATGGACATGCCGCGACCATGTCGGTGTGCATACGGTGGTGAGCGGAGGAGGGTGGTGAGTGGAGCGGCTCACCTTGGGCTTGCGGCAGTAGGATTGTGGTGCGGTGGTGATTCGGAGCAGTGACGAGCCGTTGCTGTGGAGTGCAGAGAAGGCCCTTGGTGAAGGAGAAAACGAGCAGCGCCGCCTTCGTCTCCGACGAGCTCGGACGGTGCCCCCGCGGTCCCGGTTCTTCCTTGCGGCTTCTCCCTTCCTTCCCTTCCCTTCTTCTCGAGATGTAGTCTGTGCGGAGGTACCACCAGGGCGGCGGCGAAAAGATTAGAAGGGGCTTGGGCGCCAGCGCTCGGCTTTTATAGCCAAGCTCTAGGCATGGCGTTGGTGGACGGTGATGGGGGTAGCTGGGTCACGTGGCATCCATTGTGAGGGGTTGGCGTACGGTTTTGAGGTATCTAGAGGGTGGCGAGTGGATTGGCGTTACCAATTTGATTCCCAGGCGGTTACGCTGGACAGCGGTGGCAGGGCGCTCGGCGGGCCATGGCGACCTTGCGCGCGGTGCGTGGGGAAAAAGTGGGACGCGCGAGAGCGGTGGCATGGCGTGCTTGCGGAGCGGAGCACGGGGCTTGGCGCGCACGACAGCAACAGGGAGCAGGGGGAATCTTCCCTCGCGCGTTGCATGACCTTGTCCCCTCCTTCCCCTTTCTCTGCTTTCCGTCTCGGCGAGCAGAGGACACGGGAGACGGGACGAAGGCGATGACTCGCGGGACCCTCTCGTCAGCGAGCGAGAGAGAAGAGGACGCGAAGTCCTTTGGCGTCTCGTGAAGGCGACGCGGGCCGAGGCGGCTGTGGCTTTTCTGGGTTGGCCCACGTGCGGGCGAGCGCGTGCGCGCGCGAGGCCACAGGCGTGATGTAGGCCGGGCTCAGCTGGTTTGAAAGGCTGGGCCGAAAAGAAGTTTTTCCTTTTCTATTTTAAACCAAGGCTTTCTTATTCAAAAAGCTTTTCTATTTTGTATTTTCTTTATTTAATTATTCCAATAATTTACATGTGAGAAAACATGTTGCCTCCACTTGTATAACACAATGGGGCCTACTAAGTATATTTTTTATTTCCAATGATTTGATAAGATTATGTATACATATTTATTTAGTTTAGGCAATTAATTTAAGAAATGTTATTGCTTTTAATGTAGTTCAAAGAACATAAAACCCAACTCAAGCATGTTTGGTTAAAATGCAAGAATGTAAATAACTCGTTTAGGTGGTACTTGTGCAACTAGGGTAGGTTTTCTACATGACACCTCACCAAACATAGGTTATTTTTAGAAAAAAAAATTGTAGTTGTGATTTTTGTTTCTTGGAAACTTCTGGGTTGTTACACCCGGCATCAAAGGGAGGTGAGGACCTTGTCATGAAGCGTCTGGGACTATCCGGCAGGATGCCGTCTCCGTCGACATCAACCAATAAGGCGTACGAAGAAATTTTCAGCGGTGATCCCGCTTATATGCAGGCGCTGCGTGAGTTGTTCGCAGCGGATGACGAGGTGCACGCGCGCAAGCAGCGCCACTGCCGATCAGCAACCCGGGCATAGGCCTCCTAGCCGGCACCGCAGCATAGCTTACGTTACATTAGGAAGGGTCCGAACGTTTATGTATAATTTTATTGACCTTTTAGGACGTCGCCAAGGTGTGTTGTATTGAATATTTTTTTCACCTTAATATAAAGACGCATAAAATTTTTACGTGATCCAGGAAAAAGTATATGATTTGGCAGACACAGAGCCTCTCCTCTCCCGTAAGGAAGCTGCTCTCGTATCAATCCTAGAACTAGGCACGTCTAGAAGCCATGTCGTGTCTAGATCGATCGATTGATTCTCTGTCTGAAGGCTTTCAAGTTGGCCACTTGGGCAGACAAAAATCATGTTGTCATGTACATACACAATGCTACCTTTTGGAGACATCAATATAACCACTTGGATTCTGTACATTTACAGTTTTACACGAGGGTCAATCAGTCAAACAGCTTTGTTTCACTGAAGCACAATATTGTTACCGGGTCTGCTCATGTCCAGCCACTGAGAATGTATATCTCTGGCGATGTTGAGGGCGTCCGCCGAGGCGCCGAGCAGCCCCCTCTGCGAGAATCCGACGGTGTAGAGCCCGTTCTTCCCTTTCCAGCCGTTAGGGAAGGGGATTCTGGGCATCCCATCTCTCGTGAACACGCCACCTTCATCCTGCAAAGTATGATTTTGTTTAATAATATATAATACTCAGGAGGAACGCCGTAAACAGCATATATTATATTATATTATATTATATTATATTATATTATATTATATTATATTATATTATATTATATTATATTATATTATATTATATTATATTATATTATATTATACAATGGTAAGCGCAACAAGTTGTTGACTCTAGTTGCATACAAACTTGGAAGTGTTGAAATCGCACTTGATTTTGGGTGTAGGATCTTTTAGTTGCCTCACCCACGGTGCGCTACATAGGCTGTGTTTACTTTCTCAAAAAAAAAGTACTGTGCAAACAAAAGATTTCCCGTCACATCAAACTTGCGATACATGCATGGAGTACTAAATATAGATGAAATAAAAAACTAATTGTACAGCTTGGTTATACTTTGCGAGACAAACGTTTTGAACCTAATTAGTCAACGGTTAGACACTATTTGCCAAATAAAGCCAAAACGTGCTACAATACTTTTTTTACACCTTTTTACACAACTAAACACAGCCATAAGACTATGGAAAATCGATCGTTCACCTTGATCAAAGTGTATATCCGCTGGACCCAAAGTGAAGTGAAGTGTATATCCAAAGTCTCCAGTCCGTATACCCGTCGTCCTCACCCTCGTGAGCTAGGGACGCCGGCCGGCGCCAAGGCAGCCGACTGGGCCCTGCTCCTGTGCACGCGCCCATACCCCGTGTGAGTCCCTGACTCGATCACTTGGCGCGAGGGACACTTGGGGAGAAAGGAACGCGCGGGGCACGAGCTGCCTCTGCGCGCCCGGCATACACGACAAGGGCAACGGGGCAGGATGGCCGAACAGGGGTGACGGCATGCGCGCTGCAGGAAGGCAGGTGAATTAGAGATGGAGGGGATTTTACCTTGAGCCAGGACGGCACGTTGCTCCTGTATCCCGTGGCCTGTATGATTGCGTCGAACTGCTCCTCCTTGCCGTCCGCGAACCTGGCCCCGCGCTGGGTCACCTCCTTCACTGCTCCCACTACCTGGCCATCCACCCATCATGTGTTTCGCATCAGCGACTCTTCGTCGACGGAAATGCATTTCCAGGACGAAACATTTTTCAGAAATGTGTGTGTGCGTGAGTGAGCCTTAACTCCGGATCCCCCACGGCTGCCCCGGCCCGGGGGCTCAAATTCCCACGGTGTTTGACTGGTCATCATCATGCGTAATTTCTACAACTGCGTGCGCGCGCTGCTGCTTGCTCTCCTCTTTGGTGAAAGCAGGCAGGCTGGCTGGCACTACTAACCTTAATTTTGCCGGTTTTGATGTGGCCTAGCGTCCCGACGTCCAGCACAGGGGTTCTGCCGGTGAGGTTCTTCAGCTCGATGGGGCCCGTCTTGGGACGCCTCAGCCCGAGCTTGCCCGTGTCGCCCAGCGCCAGCCGCGCCGCCGCCAGGAGGATCCGGTCCACCACCTGGACGGGGAGCAGCTTCAGCAGCGCCATGGCGATGCCGAACGTCGAGAGACCCAGCATCTCCCTCGGTAGCACATGAACCTGCAAGAGCACAAGTTTCATTTCACGATCAGATCTTCTGTGATGCGAATGTGAATACAAGACAGGTAGTATTATGGGTGGGTGCTGAGAACGACAAGGGACGACAAGACAGAGACACCCCCAAACACCGTACATGTTAGTAGGTCGTCTAATTATGCTTAGCGTCGCCAAATATGAGCATGCACGATGAAGCTTGAAGCAGCTAGCATGCCCCCAAAACCAAGCGCGACGCGCACAATAAAACACAACAATCATGCAAGGGGAAAGTGCTCGAGCAGGATGGCACAAAACTCGCAGCACTTGTACTTTGGCTGCCAAAGCAAGACAACGGAGAGTAGAAAAGGATGTGCCCCTAGCAATGACTAGTAATAAGGAGTAAGCACGGCCAAAAGTGTAAGTGTGCGCGCGCGGCGGGGCGGATCGTTAGTAAGTTACTTACCGTGTTGCGCACCACCAGCGAGGGCGTGGCGCCATGCCGGCACAAATCCAGGCTGACCTCCATGCCGGAGTTGCCGCACCCCACCACGAGCACCTTCTTGCCCGCGAACTCCTCCCCGGACTTGTAGTCGCACGTGTGCAGGACGCGGCCCGCGAACCGCGGCGCGCCGGGCAGGTCCGGCACCCGCGGCACCGCGTTCTCCCCCGTGGCCACGACCAGCCACCGCGCCAGGAGCAGCTCGCCGCCCGCAAGGCGCACCGCCCACGCCCCCGCGCCCGCGTCGAACGCGGCCTCCTCGACGCGGCACCCGAACCGCGGGGCCACGCCCGCCGCCGCGGCGTAGGATTCCAGGTACGCCACGAACTGGTCCTTGGACGGGTACGCCGGGTAACCCCGCGGGAACGGGAGCAGCGGCAGCTCGCAGAAGCGCTTCGGGAGGTGGAGCGTGAGCCGGTCGTAGGTGCGGTGGCGCCACGTGGACGCCAGCGAGTCCGACATCTCCAGCACCGTGGACGGCACGCCGCGAGCCGCTAGGCACGCTGCCGCGGCCAGACCCGACGGGCCCGCGCCGACGATGACCGCGCCAGGGACCCACGCCGCGCGCGCGCGGCCTTGTTGTTCTTCTTGCGGCCGCGCACCCATGTCGTCGTCCATGTCCATCGCGCGCGCCGCCCTTGCTTGGAGGAGCTAGCGAGTATGCTGCTGGCCGGAAGCCGGACGGGTGCTTGTGTGTGTGTGGCTGCGTTTTTTTTTACCGTGCGACGACAAGTGCTCGGGGTTTTACTGTGGAAGGGGTTTTATAGGGGTTTGGGGTGTAGTAGAGCACGTAGTACGTGGTAGGAATACTGCGCTACGCCCTTGCGGACTTTGCAGCGCGCAGTGCTCTCCTGCTCCTCCCTCCCGACGTTGGTGTGCTAGCCGCTCGTAGTAGTGGTACTGAGGCCAGTCTCAACGAGGATTTCATGTCACTGTTTTCAACACATCTAAATTTTAGAAACAGTGCAGAAGAGTTTCATCCCCATGAAACTCTCTCTGCTCCCATAAAACTCTTATCATCTCTCTCTTCATAAATATGGTGCCACATCAGCATAATTAATGCCCATGAAACTCTGATGAAACCCCATTGAGACTGGCCTAAGGCCAGTCTCAGTGGGGGTTTCATGGCTCAGTTTCCAACAGTGGCGGATCCAAAGGGGGGGCTGGGGGGGCTCCAGCCCCCCCTAATTTCTTGATTTCAATGCTAATTACTGTAGCAAAAACTTGATTTCACCGTTAAATCTTCGTGCAAATCAACATCTCTGTTGTTTTAGCCCCCCCTTATCCCGCATCCCACATCCGCCACTGGTTTCCAACACAACAACTTTTTGGAAACAGTGCAGAAGAGTTTCATCCCCATGAAACTCTCTCTACTCCCATGAAACTTTCATCACCTCTCTCTTCATCAATACAGTGTCATGTCAGCGTATTTAATGCCCATGAAACTCTATAAAACCCCCATTGAGGTTGGCCTAATACTAGTGGGACGGAGTGTTTTTTTTTGAGAGGACGGAGTGTGTTTTTTTTTCGATACTAGTGGAAGTGGAATGGAGCGGTGTGACTCGAGTTCATGGGTTCTCCCTCCGTTTGGATTTAGAAAACGAAAGATGAGTGAGTGTATGTTCCAATGCTGGTGCCTCGTGGTGAGGCATGGTCCTCCACGCTAGGCTATAGCTAGTCACTCACTGTGTAGGGGGTGGGTGTTACTAGGTCCTTCGGCAGTGTTTAGATCCCTTCAAACTTTCAAAAATTTTACAAGATTCCTCGTCACATCGAATCTTTAGACGTATGCATAGAGTATTAAATGTAGGTAAAAAAATAACTAATTACACAGTTTGTCTGTAAATGTCGAGACAAATCTTTTAAGCCTAGTTAGTCCATGATTGGATAAATTTTACCAAATAACAACGAAAAGTGCTACAGGAATTTTACACCAACTTTTACACCATCTAAACACTACGTCCTCTGCGCGTTTGCAAATTTGGAATAGCACTCGTCACTCTCGCGTGCATGTGTCAAGATCATCGTTAAGTTTCCCATTCGGTTTTCGCTTGCGTACGTGATTCGACCGTAGGAGTGGTTGCGGTGTGGGAGAGTGGGAGCATCCTACACTCTAGCCGCCTGTATTTCAAGTGTTGGCTAGTGGCTAAATGGTCCAAAGATGGATGCTGTTCCTCTTGTTTAAACACAAGACAGGGAGTGATATTCCTTTTGAGAAAAGGAAGCACTAGTATAGATGACAGGAAACAGTATGTGATTCATGAGGCTAAGAGTGACGTACGTTTGAGGTTGCGCACATGAGTAAAAATATCCAAACTTCGGCTGTCAATTTACTTAGCCCCTGTTTGGATCCATAAAACGAACTACTGGTTAACTAATTTTAGTCCTTAGATATCTAAACATGCAGACTAATTGTTAGTCCACTAGTCATGGACTAGTACGTGCGTAGCAACATTGAATCTTTATAATGGTATGGGTACATTTATATCAAAATATATGACATTGGGATCTAACATGACCGGAGTTAGTACTCCATTCGTCCTAAAATAAGTCAACTTCTACAACGATTCTAGTCAAAGTATTTTAAATTTAATCAAACTCATTGAAAAGAGTACTAATATTTATGTCATCGAACTAGTATCACTAGACACACCGTGAAATGTATTTTTCATAATCTATTTATTCGGTGTCATGAATATTGTTATTCTTCATTATAAAATCAGTCAAACTAAAGAAAGTTTGACTTAGGGTGGTTCTAGAAGTTGGTTTATTATTTTGGAACGAAGGGAGTATCATGGAGTGAATTATTACCACACAATGCTAAGATTTAACTATCGGATCAAGATGAGTTTCATTAGAATATGCACATGAATGGATAATCTCGATGAAATCTCTTTATCAACCGCTAATACAAACGGGTATCCCAATATAAACAAAAGATTATGGAATCTAAAGGCCCCACTAAAAATTAAGTTTTTTTTTTCTATTAAGCCTGCACGGGGGTGTGGTTTTAACGAAAAAGATAGACTAGCTATGCACAAATGGCAAGGAAACAAAAATACATTGCTTTTGTCACAAAGATAAGACAACTAGGCTCTTGTCCTTCAAATGTTGTTTTGCCCATGCGGTTGGCTCACAACCCAAGTGGCGCTCGGTTTATCTAAACCTTGTAGTGTACCTCAAATGTTTGAGAGTTTTCTTATGGATATTCCTAAAGAAATAAATCCGCTAGTGTTGCTAGGAGTGGCCATTTCTTGTTGGTCACTATGGTTAAACAAAAATGATGTGGTATTTCAAAGAAAAATCTCCCTTGCAGGTTGTTTATACAATTATCCATTAGCTCCATACAAAGGTCACTCCTCCAGAAGTGGGTTTTATAGGATTCTAGTGTGGCAACTTCATGTAGTTAGTGCATACAGGCAATGACTTTTTCTGAGGCACATGGGTGGTGGTCTAGTCTTAGAATTGATAATCACTAGATTGTGCAGTTTCATGGACACATCGATGGTGGTCTAGTATTATGATTGATAGCCACTAATTAAAATATGTTGTATCTTTTTTAGTACCAAAGTTGTGTGCTCTTGTCTTGAGTAGAGGTCGGAAACTAGTTCCAAGAATTTGTCACCTCGATATATTTTTCTTGAAAATTTTAAATCTTCTATTATAAAAAAGATATGGCAGTGAATGCATTATAACTAGCAACGTGGCACCTATGATGCTATTCATCCCTAGCTAGTATAACTTAACTACTCTTCACATCTGTTCCACTCACATGTCGTTCTTTGATTCTATCAAATCTATCCCTTTTATCAGTGTTTGATTGAAGTAGGTGTTTCACTATTAGCGATTTGCAAGCTATACCTTGCCCTTATATTTGGGAGACACTATGATCTTGATATAAGGAGTTGTATCCTATATTCTTTTGTGCCATCCGATTTCATGTCAAGGTCAGTTTTTTATGGTGTCATTGGAATTTCTATCCGTTGCTAGATGCTATGGTTATGTGGATTACTTCCCTTTTTTGCCCAAATAATGCTATAGCTATGGGCTCAGGACTAGTGTGGAAATGAAACACTTGTTTCCTTTCATTATTTGATTCTAGTTCTGCCAATGTCGATCGTAATATGAGTAAATGTTTATGTCTTTGTTTTATTGAATTCATCTTGTTATATGCGAGAATGCACAATCTAATGTCGACTACCACTTGACATGACTACGCTTTATAGCATCCTATGTGTCAACGGTCAATACATTTTTACCTCACATTGAGGGATTATCGTCTTCCTCTATTGTTAGGGGGCAATAGCTTTAGGTGGTAGGTAAAGAAACAAACACGAATGCTTGTATTTTTCCGCAATATAGATAGATTGTTGTTGTTGTTGTTGTTCTGTTGCATTGGAGTTTATCTCATTTGATTTGTTTACCATTTTTTTTCCAAAATTGATATGTATTTTTCTATATTATATCATTTGAATTCCAACCTTAAATGTATATGCATTAAGTATGACATAAAGTACATGGTTGGCTTCTTTCAT
The DNA here is from genome assembly GCA_038087645.1 of Saccharum hybrid cultivar R570. NCBI lineage: Eukaryota > Viridiplantae > Streptophyta > Magnoliopsida > Poales > Poaceae > Saccharum > Saccharum hybrid cultivar. The sequence goes on from JAQSUU010000100.1 coordinate 4,645,831, forward strand.
TTTTTATCGGCCTCATATAGTTTTCTTAATAATGGTAGTGCAGGAGTATTTGGGCTAAGTTTTTTTTTGTAATGACAGTGGCCAGTAAATTTTTATCAAATGACTATGGCCACTTTGATTTTATTTTCTCCGATTAATGTAGTAAATCATGTTCCTTGAGTGGAGGCTCTTTTTATTGGTCAATTACTAAGCTCATAGTATATAAGAATTATTATAACGCAAATCTATATTCTAAAGACCATGACGATGTTCATAATGTCTACTTTAATTATGGGGGGAGAGAGTACAATCAAGATACACGTCAATATCATAGAATAAGTGACTTTTATTTAATCAATTTTTTATTTAATTCGACAAGCCAGATTTGCTCCATATATATCCCCATCCAATTAATATACACTAACCCTGTCTACTCCCACATCGTCCTGCATTCCTCCCCCTTGTGTTTGGCGCGGCTACATCCATTTCGTATTGCAATGCATCTCGGTGCCTCTGAATTTCCTTTTTATAAACAATGAACAGTACGTGATCCTAATTGGATTAATTGTGCTTATTACTATTTGTGGTCAGAAGAAGTGTTCTGCTATGTGAAACTCCGCTTCCAGCAGCACGGACGGTGAGCCTTGAGCTTACAGTACTCCTATCGATCTGTTGCGTCTTGCGAGGTTTCTAGGCGTACAGTACTCCCTCCGTCTAACAAAGAATGTAATTCTAGTACAGTGTCATAGTTATGTATCTTAAGTTCGATTAATTATAGATAAAAAAATATCAATATTTATGATATCAAATAAATATCATTAGATTAATTACGAAATGTATTTTTATAATAAATTATTTTGGAGCCGTAGATGTGAATAATATTTGCTAGAAATTTAGTCAAACGTGAACTACTTTTGCGGAGGTAGTATTCAGCAGGCCAGCAGCTCTGAGCCAGGAATCAATGGCTACCCTAGGTCGGTTGGTCGAGCAGTGAGTGCAATCAAGTCAACTCGGAGTAGTCTGATGCATGGAGATCAAAATGATGGGCCGGGCCGTGCGTGCCTCCGTCCGAGAGGCGCCGTTGAGCTCTCGTAGTCGTAGGGTGTGTTTGGTTGCGTCCGTAATTTTTTTTTGGAAGTACAGTAACTTTTTTTTTATTTAGTAATTAGTGTCCAATCATAAACTAATTAGGTTCTAAAGATTTATCTCGTGATTTACAACTAAACTGTTTAATTAATTATTTTTTTACCTATATTTAATGCTTTATGCATGCATCTAAAGATTCGATGTGACAGAAAATCTTGTAAAATTTTTAAAATTTTGAACGAACTGAACTGTAGCTGTGTTTAGATGGGTGTTGTCGGTGTTCGGACCCGAGGGGGTCCTAAACCAACGAGTAAATGCTGCGTGTCTCTTTCCTGGATGGTGATACAAGGAGAACACACGGGGGTTTATCCTGGTTCGGGCAAAAGAAGGCCCTACGTCCAGCGGGGGGAGATGTTTGTATTTCCTTGCACCGAGGTGCTCGTGTAGGGGTTACAAGCATGCGAGAGAGGGTGTCGAGCCCAAGTCTCAAAGAGAAAAGAGGAAAAAGGCGGTTGCTTGAGATGTCGATCTTCTGTTTTGTGTTTTTCGTTCCGTCTTCGTTCACCTCCGTTGAGCCCTGGCCTGCCCTTTTATAGGGTGAGGGGAGGCCAAGACGACGGGGAGCCTTGAGGTGATGTTTTGTCGATTCCTGTTGAGTTGACTGTAGCGACGTGCCTTGGGAATGGCCGGCCATCCCTGGACACCCTGACGTTGTGGGAGATAAGATGGCGAAATGACCCAGAGCGCCATGCCATACCGTCCTTTGAACTAAGTCGAGCGTCGAGGCTGGGTCGAGGCCGGGTCGAGGCCGGATGGATAAGGCCGAATCCCCGATATCGCGGAGAACGGGCCTTGTCTTATCCTCCCTCGAGGGTGATTGATGGTGAACAGTGCGCGGTAAGGTGGGTATAGTGACGGGTTTCACCTCCCATCACGGGATGGGCGGTAAAACAGTGAGATCTGACACGGGTATTGTTCCCACGTCGATCCTGGCCGCAGCCATGCCGGTAGGTGGTAGTGGGTAACCGCATTGAATGCTATGGCTTTTGTCCTGGGGTAGGCAAAGAAAAGGTGTCGAGGTGCTCGGTCCGGGCTCACGCGAGTCGGAGTTCTCCCCAGCGGGCGGTCGAGCCTCGCGCGGGTCGGAGCGCTGTCGAGGTACCTTGCGGCACGGGATGGGGCGCGGTCGAGGCGCCCCGTCGAACGGGCCTCGTACGAGTCGAAGCCGGGGCGTGGTCGAGGCGCCCCGTCGAGCGGGCCTTGTACGAGTCGGAGCCGGGGCGCGGTCGAGGCACCCCGTCGAGCGGGCCCCGTACGAGTCGGAGCCGGGGCGCGATCGAGGCGCCCCGTCGAGCGGGCCTCGTACGAGACTGACTGGGTACGCGGTCGAGGCGGGCTATCTTTTATTGTGGTTTCGGTCGTGTTAGTTTTTTGGCGATAGGTGCGGGTACCCCGTACTGTTGGTACCGACAGGTGTAAAGTGGGTGTAAAGTTCCTATAGCATTTTTCGTTGTTATTTGGTAAAATTTATCCAATCATGGACTAACTAGGCTTAAAAGATTCGTCTCGACATTTACAAACAAATTGTGCAATTAGTTATTTTTTTACCTACCTTTAATGCTCCATGCATGCGTCTAAAGATTTGATGTGACGGAAAATCTTGTAAAATGTTTGGAATTTTGAAGAATCTAAACACTGCCGCAGTACTCCGTGCATCCGTCCGAGAGGCCGGCCAGTCACGTACAAGAAGCTACAGTCGGGGCTTTGATGGGAGCATTTATTGCCAAGCCTGGTGACCATCATGCATGCATGGCTGAGAGCAGTACCGCATGCATATGCCATGCCTTCCACCTCGCAGGCGCAGCAGCGGCAGGCCATCCGATCACGATTTGAAGAATCTGATCACGCACTCGCACCGTGCCAACATCGAGATCGACGTGAGTAGATTAAGGGTGTGTTTAGTTGTCTCTATAAAATTTTTAAAACACAGTAACTATTTCGTTTATATTTGACAATTAGTGTCCAATCATGGACTAATTAGGTTCTAAAGATTCGTCTCGTGATTTACAACTAAACTGTGTAATTAATTATTTTTTTACATATATTTAATGCTCCATGCATGCGTCTGAAGATTTAATGTGATGAGAAATCTTATAAAATATTTGGAATTTTGAATGAACTGCCGGACCGGCCGGCCGGCCGGAGAAGAAAATGGCCCAAAAGCTAGCTAGTCTTTTACAGTACGTTCTCCTCCGGTCCGGCCAATCTAGGCCTTGTTTAGATCCTAAATTCTTCTCCAAATTCCACTATACAAAAAGGAGATTCTTCATCACATCAAAATACCGATAAATGCATGGAGTACTAAATGTAGATGAAATCAAAAACTAATTACACAGTTTTGTTGTACTTTGCGAGATGAATATTTTAAGTCTAATTAATAAATTTTTGAACAATTTTTTGCACTAAAAACAAAAGTTGCTATAGCGTTCCGATAGGAACACTGTAACAACTTTCCCCAAATCGGGGCGCTGCTTTCGGGATCTAAACACGTCCCTATACTACTAGTAGAGCGGTAGCGGCCGAGCTGAGCATGCCGAGGAATGCGGCATGCATGCATGGCAGCAGGACCAGAAGGAGACAAGCCACTCGCCCGAGCATGCAACGCGAATTTTAAGCTAGGGGCTTGTTTAGTTCCCAACCTCTCCTTAAATTCTATTACGTAAAAAGAAGATTTCCCGTCACATCGAAATGTCGGCACATGCATAGAGTACTAAATATAGATGCAATTAAAAATTAATTACACAGTTTGGTTGTACTTTGCGAGACGAACATTTTGAGCCTAATTAATCAAAGTTTGGACAATTTTTACCAAATACAAACGAAAATGCTACAGTACGCTAAAAGTGTGCTACAGTGCCAAAACACCCAACTTTGGCTTCCAGAATTGGGATGGCCTTTTTAGTTCCCAATTCCTTCTCAAAATTACACTATGCAAAAAGGAGATTCCCCATCACATCAAAATGCCGTCAAATGCATGTAGTACTAAATATAGATGAAATTAAAACTAATTGCACAATTTTATTGTACTTTACGAGACGAACATTTTATATCTAATTAATCAATATTTAAACAATTTTTTGCACAAAAAAACAGAAAGTGCTATAGTGCTCGGGAGTGACACTATACCGAATCGGCCACCCCCTAGTCCGTAACTAAACAGGCCTAGCGCTCAGCTTGATCATCGGCCATGCATCATGCATGGCCCCCGCGGCTAGAGCTTGAAGGCTAGCTCTAGAGAGGAAGGGTGGCTCCACTAGCTCGCGCCGCGTGGGCGACGCCTTTGGCGACAAGTTCCCCGGGTCTCGGGCATGCCGCATGCGGCCGGCGGCGGCGGTGGGGTGGCTGCAGTGCATGCGTTCGTGGGCGTGGCCCCGCGTCGTTTGTTCGCTCAATCATTGACGATGGATGATGATGATCCTCTGCTGCCGGTCCACTGCACCGTGGGCCCCGAGAGTCGTCCTAATCACCGCAGCAATGCAAGTGGACTTGGGCGGGCGTGGTCCTCCGGGATCCGTCACGCTCGCTTCGGCTCGGGCTACGTGCCTCCCTACGGTTACATTACTGCGTAGCCTAGTCCATTGATCCCCGTAACCCAGGGCCTACCGTGCATCTCGTGTAGTACAGTAGTAGGTGGTTTAATGCGTTCAAGATTACCCGTGTTGCCACGCACACGTCATTAGGTTTGTGTTGAGGTTGTTGTGTACAGGAGCAGTACGATACGAATTTGGGACAAATTTGAAGCTCGAGCGACCCTACTGTTGGCGGTCACAGATTATCTTGCATTTGCAATGGAGACACATAGTAACAATTAGGCCCTTTTTGGATCCCTCTAGTTTTTTTTTCTACTTTTGAAGAATCTGGCTTTTAGAAACTGGGTGAGAACCAAACAGGCCAGTCCTTGCTGCCAGAATTTGTCATTGTTGATACCCGTTTTTTGCTAGTTTTTGTGACCCATAGAGTAATAAATGATGTTAGACTCTTAAAAACTGGGGATCCAAACATCTCCACTAATTTTTGCTCAAAATCCAGATTTTAGAAACTAGAGGCAAATATTGGTTTTTAAGAATCTGAAATTGATCCAAATAGAACCTTAGCAAAGGGGTTCTATGCGATGGTGCACCACCAGATCGCCGCCTCGAAACAATATAGGCTCATTGGAAAACAGTATACATGAAGATGAAGTCATCCGTGCCGGCTTGTAATAGTAGCCACCGGCAATAAATTTCCAAACTGTTATCCACCGTATACGTCCAAGATTAATTATCCATGTCACTACTAAAAAAATATTTACTGTGACCTTTTGGAAAACCCCTCCGAGGCGGGCAGGAATGTCAACCGCCTCGGTTAATGCTTGCTATTAACCGAGGCGATTACAAGTGAAAGGATCAAGATGCCCAAGAGGGGGGTGAATTGGACTAATTGTAAAATTCTTGCAATAATTAAGCCCTACACTTAGCCAATTTCACCCCCTTGTGCCTAAGAGTGATTCTATTATTCTACCGCACAAAAGTTTTGCACCATAGATTCCAATCCTACAATAGCATGACAATTCTAAGAATGTAAAGACAAGTATTGAATTGTTCAAATGTAAATGCTCAAAATAAAGAGAGGGAGAGAAACACAACGATGTTTTTCCGAGGTATCAGAGAGTCGCCACTCCCCACTAGTCCTCGTTGGAGCACCCGCGCAAGGGTATAGCTCCCCCTTAATCCGCGCAAGGATCAAGTGCTCTCTACGGGTTGATTCTTCGACACTCCGTCGCGGTGAATCGCCCACAACCGCTCACAAAGACGACTTGGGTCATCCACAAGCTCCGCCCGATGATCACCAAGCTTCCAATCACCACCGAGTCGTCTAGGTGATGGCGATCACCAAGAGTAACAAGCACAAACTCTCACTTGACCATGACAAGCCTAATGAGAAAGGTGGATGCACACTTGCTACTCCCTATGCACTAATGATTATCAAATCTCAATCACCCCACTAGGCTCTTGCACTCCCTTATACTTCAAAGGTGTTTCTCAGCTGAACAAATGAGCAAGAGAGATTCTATGGACGAGTGGGATAAGTATTTATACCCTCTCATTCAAAACATAACGGTTGAAGGCCAACTCAGCAAGTATCGGGGTGACCGAACGCGCCGGTCCTTCTGACCAGACGCGCCGGCCAGTTCAACTCGTGCACGGTGAGCAAACCTGTCAGAACTAGCCATTTCTTCTGATCGGACTCTGACCAGCGTCCGGTCATCACCCACCGAACGCGTCCGGTCATCTTTTTGCCTCTCTAGATGCTCTCTGTAAACGACTTGACGCTGAGACCCCAGCGTCCGGTCAACTACAGTTCAGCGTCCGGTTGCTCCTGCGCTGCTTCTGCGCATTGTTGTGCACTGACCGGACTCAGACCCTGCGTTTGGTCAACGTTTTTTTTAGCGTCCGGTCAGTATAAAACCCTTCCATTCACTTCCAATTCAACATCTTTGTGAATGATTTTGATTCCGATCAATCTTAGGGCAAACCCTGAGCTACCTAGTACTAAGTTTGACAAGTGTGCACCACACCAAAACCATTAGTTCATACCCTATACTACTAGTTCATACCCCCCTTAATAGTACAGCCAAAGGAAAAAAACAACACCCTATACTACTCTAAGTGTCTCTCCAACGCCAAACAACACTTAGAACTAGTCCGTTCTTAACCTTGTCGTCCATCCTTTGAAAACTAAAACGATTTCCATCGACAGGGGAATGAATACCATAATTGTCCAATAAATTTCCATTGCCATGACCTAACTTAACTTGCCTCTGCAAAACACACGTTAGTCATAGTAATCTCGTATCGTCATTAATCACCGAAACCCAACAAGGGGCCTAGATGCTTTCAACAAGAATCCGCCTCGCAAAATCAATTAACAGAGGTGCTTATTATAAAAGAGCCCACCTCCAAAAAAACCCCAATTTTCTGAGCCGGGTCTCTTATAACACCCGCCTCGATTAATATTGCCGAGGCCCAGCAGGCCTAGGCACGGCCTGATAGCCGGGCTGAGTATAAAAGTGTGGCCTTATGGTTTCAGATTCACTCCTCCCTCCCTCTCCCACTCCGCTCTCTCTTGGCCCCCTCCCGACCCGAGCGGTCGAGCGCGACAGCGGCGTCCTCCCCCTCCTCTCACTCCACCACTTTCTCTCCCTCAACTCTCACTCCACTCTCTCTCCCACTCCTCTCTCTCCCATCTCCAACCTGGTGGCCGGCGGTGCCCCCTCCCCTCGTGGATCCAGCGGGCGTAGGCGATGGAGGCTGGATCAGGTGGCGTGGTGGCCAGATCCGGTGGCGTGGTGGCCGGATCTGGCCTCCCCGCGGCGAATCCGGCCAGATCGGGCGGTGTCGCGGGAGTGGTGCCTCCTCCGAGCTCCTCCACCAGCGCGGTGGGCCGGCGGCGCCCCTCCTCCCCCACGCCGTCCTCCTTTGTGACGGAGCCCCTCCTCCTCTGCCACAGTCGTGGCGGCGCTGGAAGAACCGGGCAGAGCTCTTGCGGGGGCGGGGGGGGGGGCAAGGAGCCGTCGGCGGATCGAGGAGATCACGGAGCGGATCCACCCCGTCGGAGGAGCAGCGGTCCTACCCTGGCTCGGCGGTGCCCCTCCCTCTGCTTGGCGCGGCTGCTGGGGCCAGATCTAGATGGCGGCTAGGACGGCGGCAGCAGATCCGGCGGCGCGGGCCTCCTCCGGCTGCGGATCTGCGACGGCGGCGGCGGATCCAGCCATCGGCGGTGCGGATGGGCTCGGCGGGCCCGTGGGTGGGCTCGCGGGGCTTATCCACTGTTTTTTCTTTTTTTTTGTTTTTTTATTTTATTAACCGAGGCGGGGATCAAACCGCCTCGGAAAAGGTCCCATTAACCGTGACCTTTGATCCGAGGCAGTTGCCCAAAACGCCTCGGTTAAGCTCTTTTGTCTGCCTCGGTTAATCTTTTGTGTAGTAGTGTGTTCTTACAAGCAGTCATATCTCAACCGGAAATAAGCATTATATATATTAGAATTATGGGGGTTTTCGGCAAAGTTTTATTATCTTTCAAGATTATTAAATCAAGTTGATATAATCATCTTGAGAGCAATCCTGGCCTCTACATATCACAATGCACATAGCCAACAAAGTTTAAAGAAAGTACATACACAATAGTACTCCCTCAATTCTAAACTATAAGACGTTTTGGATTTTCAAGATACATTGCTTTTACTATGTATCTAGACATAGTATAAGTCCAAGTGTGTAGCAAAAAATATATATATCTAAAAAAGTCAAAACATCTTATAATTTGGAACAAACCATTTGTTGAGTAGAGCAACATTCTTAATATTTGTTCCATCTCGCAAGGCTGGTACTTTCCATCGTTCTGTTAAACCGTGTATGTTGTTCCATTAAACTGTGTGTGCCATATCTAAATTTTTATCTACTGTTTGCTACTACTGATAAGATCAATCTCAATGAAGGTTTCATGAGAGCTTCATAGATGTTAAATATGTTGACATGACACTGTATTGATGAAGAGAAATAATAAAAGTTTCATGAGATAAATCTTTTTTATACTATTTTTTTAAAATATAGGTGTGTTGAAAACTGGGATATAAAATACCCACGGAGACAGGTCTAAATGGGTTGTAAGAGTACATGTAGACAATACAAAACTGTATTATTAACCTTTCTCTTATTTAGTCTTGCCTAACGGACAAGGTGAAGGCTCTTGAATTCGTAGGCTGACACGTAGAGCAGCAGTAGCGCTGGCCCAGACTCTCGAGGCGGTAGACCCGTAGCCCGGTCCTCGAATGCAAATAGAACCACGGAAGAAAGACCCAACCAACGGCACCACCTCAGCATTATCCAATGGCCTCACACGTCAGTCCGTCACCATGAAAGCAAAACGAAGCCGTGGACGAAGTAAGCATGCATATACACACACGACTTTTGAGGCTCGTGGCTCGTCCAGCCGTCCAGGCTAGAGGCTGGATGGACCATACCATGGGCCGGTTTAGATAATTTTTTTTTTACAAAATGGCACTACAGCAAGTTTCGTTGTTATTTGTCAATTAGTGTCTAATCATGGTCTAATTAGGCTTAAAAGATTCGTCTCGTCCATTTCGTCTAAACGGTGTAATTAGTTTTAATTTTTTATCTATATTTAATGCTTCATGCATGTGTCTAAAGATTCGATGTGACGGGGAATCTGAAAAATTTTGCAAAATTTTTAGAGAACTAAACAGAGCCCATGCATGCAGACATGCAGTAGTTTGGGAGATACTCCCTCCGTTTCAAAATGTTCATCGTTTTTGGTTTTTGTGCCACAAGTTTAACTCGATTTGTAGAAAATACGTGTAACATTTGTATCCCCAAATAAATTTGTTAAAAAACTAGACTTAAAGATCTTTCTAATGATATTAATTATGTACTATAAATACTAATATTTTTTAATATATATCTTTTCAAAATTGTTTCTCGGAAAGCGAAAGCGACGTACATTTTGGAACGGAGGGAGTATACGTGTGGTGCGGGTCTGCGGGACGGAGTAGTAGGGGAAGATAGGGGCAACAGAGTCTTTATCGCTTGTACTTGGTATGTGTGCCCGATCCTCAAACGACCTTATTTTTGGGACGGAGGGAGTATATGTGTGGATCACCATCACCCCCATATGAATTACTGCTAGCCACTACTAGCTAGGACCGCAGTAGAGGTTTCTGTTTCCCGGTGAAAGGAGCTGTGAACTAGTTGAACCATCGGTTTAGCGATATAGACGACGACACCAATCATGCATGTGAGGTGTGTGATCAGGGTACGGTGGAACTCAGGCTGCCCGACAGATTAATCACGTTGCACAGCACCGGTACCATCGACGTGCTAGTCGTACTATCTCAGTACCGCGTGCAAACATTATTATGTTCTATTCTAGGCATCCTGATTCCTGACACGTGGCAATTAACGTTGCTTTCGCGAACAAACGTCCGCCTGAAGTTAACTGGTCTGTGCTCTCGGCAAACTTGCGATGGAATAATCCTCTGTTTTGTGCTCTCTAGCCCGGCACCTAGGCATCCGTCGGTGGTCCAGCCGTTAGTGACAGGAATGCCCAAAATATGCAAATGCAATTTGGCCGTCACGAAGTGATTGACTTTGGGCCAGTTTAGTTCGCAAAAATTTTTGCAAAAAATCACTGTGGCAGATTGTAGCATTTTTGTTGTTATTTGGTAATTAGTGTCCAATCATGGATTAACTAGACTTAAAAGATTCGTCTCGTGATTTACAACTAAACTGTATAATTAGTTTTATTTTTTATCTACATTTAATGCTTCGTGCATGTGTCCAACCAAGAAAGGAGGGTGGCGATCTGATGATCACTCGAGAAACTGTATTCGCAGGACTTGCCAATTCTGCTTCTGCATCGCCGCTGCGCTGGCAATGGAAAGGACGACGATTAAAGAGGCAGAAAAAGATAAAGTACTCCTATACAACGATTCTTAATAGCCCAACCGGTAAGCTCTCCACGGCCCGAGACTGGAGGTCCAGGGATCGAACTCCATGGCCGCATTATATTTTTGACCTCTACGTGGATTTTGTATGGGGAATTTGCATGGCCCTGTGCACGTCGCTGCTTGCTCTCGCATGCACGCTGGTTGGCTGGCTCGCGTTTAGGCGTGTCTGTGCACCCTATGCTGCACAAAGTTTTGCCGATGGCGCGTGGCCGTGCGAATATCTCCTCGGACTCCGGCGCCACGATCTCCTCTGAGTCCGGCGCGACGTCGTCCGCGGCGACCTCCTCCGAGTCCGGCGCGATCTCTATCTTGGAGTCCGGCACCATCTCCATCTCCATCTTGGAGTCCGGCGAGGCATCCATGGTGCAGCAGCGAATGCCGAGCATGAGCAGCGAACGGCGTGAGCGAGCAGGAGCGGCGTGCGGCGAACTACGAGAGGAACGCGATTTAATAAAGGGAGCGGCGTGCGGCTGCAGTGGCCTATTAACGCACGGCTGGGGAAACGAGATCGACCGCGGGGCTATTAACGCACGGCGCGGGAGCCGAAGCGCGAGGGGCAGCGGCGTCCAATTCTTCACTCGGAACCCAGAACGACTTCCTTTGATTCAATTTCTGCGGACGCCAGAACGACGTCTAATACCAGTATGGAGGGAGTACCTCGTCATCATCATCTCAATCATTCACCGTCCGCTGGGACGGGACGGCCGGCCAGTGGACCCGCACGCAAAGCTCGCCAGCGCGACGGTCGGAGCCGCAGGTCTGCAGGCCGCAGGGGGTGGAAAGGGCGTGGCATCAGCTTGTCATCTCCACCGGCCAGGCCAGGCGCCCAGGCCTGTGCCCGCTGGCCCACGCGCGCAGGCGCATGCAAGGAGCAGCACTGCGGCCAGCGTGCGGCAAGCAGGGGCCACGCGGCTAGCGGCGTGGCCGTGTCATGTGTGAGGTGAGGTCACGCGCGCGGCAGGCCCGGCCGGTGCCGGTGCCGGTGCCGGTGCCGGTGCGTCGGCCGCGATCCAGCGGACGTGACACCCTGCGTGCGCGCGGGGGCACGTAGGAATAGGATCCATGCCATGCCGCCGGGATATTCGCTCGCTCCCCCTCCTTCAATTCCCAGCCGTCGTCGTCCCCAGTCCATAGTTTTAAATCTCCCGCTATAGCTGCCGCTATAGCCCGCTATAGCCTTTTGAGGCAGGGTGCCGCTATTTGTGTTCTTGTACAATTTAGCCGCTATATCCCGCTATATCCCGATATAACTCCGCTATTAGTTGTTTTAAAGATATACCGCTAAACACCTTAGCCCGCTATTTAAAACATTGCCCCAGTCCCCACACGGCGCCCACGAGCTTTTCCCGCCGAGGAATGCGTGACGGGAAGGCTTTGATGGGATCGGGCAGCCAGCCTGCGGGCGCCCAGTCCAGCCAGCGTCGCCCCACCCCGCCACCACTCCACGGCCATTCAATTGCACGCCCCGCGCATCATATACGGGCAAAACGGAAGGAGCAACGCGGCGCGTGAAGGCCCGTATCTCCTTGAATCTTGATGCCTTCTGCGTCTGTACTACGTTGTACGTAGAAGTGGGTTTTTAGGGTGGGACCGCTAGCTACGGGATTGCACTCCTCCCGCTCACCATTGGTAGATGAGCAAGCTTCAGTCATGCAACAAAAGTCGACGATGTAAGGGCAGCTTTAATGTTAGGTCTAGTCTAACAAGGTGCTTGAAGAAGAAAGAAGACGGTCGTATACCCTAGCTAAACATTGGAGTGAGAGTGATGGTGTCAAGCTAATATCCGTTGTGCCGGTGGCTAAAGTTAACACCGGCGCTAAGGCTATTTTTCTTTATTTCTTTGCACCTGCAAACCTGCCCGCCAACATAAGAGGTTGAGATGAAAAGCTAAGTATGGAACAAGGGTAGTGTACATTTTTCGACATCCAAGTTACACGTGAGTCCAAATTTCAAACGGCAACGAACAATTTTCAACTGTCAAAACTAGACAAATTTGATCTTTTGATTTCAAGGGTGCTAGACTATACTAAACACTAGAGCAAAATGTGATAAGTTAGCACTTAGCACACCTTGATGTGGCAGAATATATAGCTACCCCCTACTTAAATTATACACCCTCCGTCCCCAAAACAAATACAATTCTGGTTTAGAAGAAGTCAAACTTTGTTAAGTTTGATCAAATTTATAGAAAATAGTATCGACATTTATGTTTTCCAATAAGTTTACTATAAAAATATATTCTGTAGTTAGTCTAATAATATTTATTCGATGCCATAGATACTAGTATTTTTAATATAGATTTAGCTAAATTTAAGATTTTATCCTCTCAAAAAGTGAGAATGATTTTTTTTGATAGACGGAGTACTCCGTACGTTTAAAGTAGCCCTAAGTTTCCAGTGGACTGGACATGGCGATCTTCCATTCTTCTCGCCGTTCTACAATGCCAGCTGGTCCTTGGTAGGGTTCATAGAGTACGTGTCGATTTGACGTTACAGGAATAGTACAGGCTTGAGGGAGGCATGCAGTGCAGCTACTCCCTCCGTCCCGCGTTGACTGTCGTTTGGGGATGGAACTTGAACGTCTGTATTCAGTGCGTTTGTTTTGCACTTGGACGTCCCCGCTGTCCTGGTTCACAGAGTCTTCGATGAATCCAACTGCTAGCTACAACGACAGAGACAGTGGGACAGAGGGAGTAGCTGAGTAGCAGTACGGGCAGCAGCGAGAGCGAGGGCATGACTGCGTCCGAGCTTATGATGGCACCATGATAAGCTGGATCCGCCGATGGATCCTCCTACGTAGTACTACTCCAGTACTCTACCACCATCAGAATCATCAGAGTGACGGAAAGATGCCGTAGCCATGCTGCACCTGCACGCACGGAAGCCATCGAGCATTCGAGCCATAATGTCGCGTGAGCTGTGGTGTGGTCTTTGCGTCTCCAGTCTCCAGACGGCCGGGCTACTACCGATGGTCATTCCCCACCCCCGACCTCCTGCCGATCGAGCGGATTGACGGACGCCGATAGTATATGCCTAGGTACGAGCGGTACCGCGTACCCGGCGGGCAGCGGGCAGCGGGCTGCTGCGTGCTACTACAGTACTACTAGTACGAGTACCTACTCCTACCGTCCTACGTGATCCTGTCAGCGCTGCAATATATATTATGCACAGTACCCGCCGGTGCGGTGACCCTCAGGCATGCACGTTGTGCACAGTACAGTGCAGTTGCCTGGTGACCTCATGGGCTGGTGGTATATGCGTCACCACGCTGCAGCTCTATTCAATGCATGCGTGTGCTTGAGCAGTACTCCTACTATAGGAGTATGCGCTGAGGACCTCAGGAGGGCAGATGATGCAACGCAGCACGCAGGACCCGTGCTGACGCTGCAGAGGAAGCGTACCTGTTTTCAGTTTTACCTACCCGCGGTTTTCACGTTAACCAGTACTACCCCGTAACCCCTCAAAAAAAAAAGTCAGACTTTCGCAACTTCAATTAGATTTATAAAAAAGACGTGCAACATTTATATCTTTAAAAACATTTATTGAAACTATATTCAATGATCTACTAACGGTACTAATTATATACCAGAAAAATATTAATATTTTGTTAAATATATTTAGTCAAAGTTAAAATTTGTTAACTTTTATGAAGCAAGAATGACTCTTTTTTTTTGGACGGAGGGAGTAGTACCTACTAATATGCTAGTAGTAGTAGCAGTGATCATGTCCGCGCCAGCCAATACAAGTGATAATCACGTCCGTGCGTTGCCAGTTTAATTTGGCCTACTTAGAACGCAAGGCAACCTTAATCCATGAACTTCACACGATAGTTTGGATTATTACGAACTTGAAATGTTTTTTTTAATCCTCCCTTCATTCAAAAATAACTTATAAAGTTGTCCTAAAGTCAAAGTATATTAAATTAGACCTAATTTATAGAAAAATAGCATAAATATTTAAGATATCCAATTAGTATCATTAGATATATCGTTATTTTTGTAATATATTTATTTATTTACGAATGTTGCCTAGACCGGTTGGTCAAGGTGTACTAGACTACTAGTAGCACCCTCGTGTTAGAAGAGAAACGAACCCCACACGTCACCAGTCACGTTGGATTTTAAGCCATGCAGGCTGCAGCTTAGGCAATCCAAGCAGTGGCGGATGCAGGATGAGAATCAAGGGTGGCTAAAACAATGGAGATGTTGATTTGCATGAAGATTTAACGATGATTTGAGATTTTTGCTACAGTTTTTTTAGTGGTAAATTCAGTCATTAGAGAGACTGGAGCCCACCCAGCCCCCCTTAGATCCGCCGCTGAATCCAAGCATCGATCAACAAAGCACACCATAAGAAAAAAAAGGTATAGATAAGAAATCCTTCAAGGCGTAGTACGTTTGTGCTACAGCGGAGACATAAAAAACAAATTCTACCTCGTGGCATCGATGCAATCAGACCTCGATGCTAGCATATTTCTTCCGGTCATGGTATGTTGCAACGTGCAAAATCGAGGCTCCTTCTCTTCTTAAAAACAAAAGAGTTTTTTTTACAACGCTGTGACTGCACTAAAAAGTTACTCCCTCCGTCCCCCACTATAAGACATGCACGTATTTTAAAATTCAAACTTTGTTATATTTGACTAACAATTAGTTTAATTATATCAAAAGTTTAAATTATAAAAGTAGTTACATTATATTTGTATTTAAAAATACTTTCTAATGATTAAACTTTTGTTCCTATAAATTATATATTATAATAGAAATTATAGGTCAAAATATTTTCTTAAAGACCCCACCAAATCAAACCACGCCTTATATTGGGGAACAGAGGAAGTATTTATTTAGAACATGAGTAGTTTAAAATAAAAATCCATACAAACAATAATAAATATAATCAAAATTCTATAAATTTGGTTAAACTTTAAATAGTTTGACTTACGACAACGCTAAACAAACAGTTCAGTTTCTTTAAAATATTAATTACTCACCCTTGCATCGTAAATAGAGGACCACCAGAGGGTCACAAAACCTTTTTTTGACTGCTCTACCCGGAAGCAGCTTATTTAAAAAAAAATTAAGTTTAACTGAATTTATAGAAAAAGGGCACCAAGACTTGTGACACCAAATTAGTATCATTAGATACATCATACTATATTTTCATAATCTGTTTATTTGGTATCATAAATATTTGTACTTTTTTTTAAAATAAATTTGGTTGAACATAAAGTTTTTTTACTTAGAACAACTCTAGAAATTGATCTATTTGTGAATTGAGATATTGAAATACTATAGTACACACCAAACACAGGCAAAGCGGAACCCCTAATGACAATCAATTATAGAACAGGCCTTCCTATCTATTCCTAAAGTATTGGAACATGAATATCCTTCTGATGTAACTGCACTCTAATAGCTAGGAGCTCTTGTGTTGAGTTTCTTTACTCCTTGAAATCATCTTTGTCATTCGCTGGAAGCCCTTTGTTTCTCCAGTAAACTGCAAGAGCACTCCCTCCAAGCTGTCATGGAAAAAAATAAAATAGAAGACCTTTGATAAATATATTTTATTTACGCCGCCTAAACAAAAACTTAGTGGTAAATGCAAATGAATGAGTGCAGGGATTAGAGAGGGGAACTAGAAAACTTACAGCCATGCACACAACGCTGACAGCTGAAGGAACAGCAACGAGTGGATTTGTGAAATGCTTTTGAGCAAGTAAAAATCCAAGTGCAGAACTCTGCCAGAAAAAAAAGGGGAGTTGGTAAGCACTAAACGTATGAAAATGCACATTGCTCTAGGCAAGGGTAACTGAAGGGTAGTCATCCAAACTGCTAGTACAATCACCGATGTTCAGTGTCTAACAACCTCATTCAACAGAACAGAGTATGAATTGCAAGTCAATCTCATTTTATTTTATATCAATAGTGGAAAACTAAACAGATTCATCAAGAGGCCGTCTACACATCATCAACCAATTAACAGATAACATGTTTGAGCGATTAGGCAGCAAAATAATGTTATGAATATTGGTCTTTAAGCAACCTACATAATACATAACAAACCATACCAGCAGAGTAATTTATACAAATAATTGATCAAATTGATTCTTTACTTGTCCATAACTATCCAATAACATCCCAAACAACGAATAAGAACCATCTAGCTTTTAACGGTGCTACAAATTTCTATGCCTAGATGTGAACAGATTGAACCTGAGCCTATCAACATATCTTTACCTGCATCCCACATTCAATTGAGATGGTCCTAGAGGTTGATTCCCCAAAGGTAGATAATCTCGATAACCAGTACCCAAGAGCAAATGCAGCAACATGAAGCAGAGCGACAGGGATAATAAGCTGACCACCTTGAGTTTTCAACACTTCTGCGACTTGTCCAATCTTGCAAAAGTTCAGTTTTGAATCAAAACTAGAGAAAGAAATAGTATCCCATTCATACTATTCAAAATATCATTATGAGGAGCAACTATTTACTAATATACTCCATTCGCTCCAAATTGTAAGTCATGCTAGCTTTGTCCTAAGTAAAACTTCTTTAGCTTTGACCAAGTTTATAGAAAAATGCACAAACATCTGCAACATCAAACAAGATCATTATATACAACATTACATGTATTTTGATAGTACATTTATTGATATTGTAGATGTTAATATATTTTTTCTATCAACTTGGTCAAATCTAGACAAGTTTGACTTAGGACAAAACTAAAACGACTTACAATTTGAATGCAGGGAGTATAAGGGAATAGGATATACCTATACGCATTACTATTTAAGAAAAAATAAGGACACCTGACCATGCTTAGAATCATCACATGCCTGTTTAGGTTAGAATGGGTTATTGCGTTTTCTTTAACTCAACAAAAGTGGATTTTGGTTTTCATGAAATATACAAAAAATGATTTTGAATTACTAACAGTTATACAAAGGCTTGAATCTTACTCAGGAAAGTTCTTTATAAGACTTACAGGGCTCGCGCAAAGCAAAGTGGTGAGGAGGACACCAATCAGGGGCGTTACAATGATAATGCGCTCAGTCAACTTAGGAAAATATTCATGGGCCAATACTGCATAGTGAAAGAAATAGTCACACCAGCTGTCATAAAATATTTCTAAGACACTAAAAGTCACTAAATTAATCTCCCATTAAGCTTTTTAAGCACCTCCAACAACAGTCGGCACCAAAACAACCTGGAAAGTACTGATGGCCAATCCCTGCATAAAAAAAATATCCTTTTAACTCAGGCAGACATAATTAAGGAAACAAACTGGAACAGGATTGTAGTGTCCTTACTGCTGCATCAACAGGAACTAGTTGACCAGCAAGGAGTTTAGTCAGGAGGGGTGTCATCACTATAGCACCAATAGTTGAACAACTATAACATGCACGGGGGGAATGTTAGAATGCAATAGAGAAGTAGGCTAAGGAAGCATAAATAGCATCGAAAGAATATCTCTAAATCAAAAACTAAGTAGCATAACAGAACAATAAAGTGAAATCAGAAATACTACATGCAACAGTCAATGGCCTGCTAATCAAATTTTACAGAAAAAAGATTACACAAACATCTTCTGCTATGATACTACACAGAGGGTAAAACCTCGTAAGTGATTCATGACTAGAAGCTAGTTAAACTTGACATTGCCTATGTTAATTCCAAAAGTTTTTTTTTCACTCCAAAATTTCACCATGGAATCCTCTACTAAATCCAAATTTTGATTCAGACAACAGCAGAGCATTGTTGGCATTAATTCGCGGGATTAATGTTACAGAGAGATCTGGCATAAGATCAAATCGACAACATAAAGCTAGCGACAGAAACTGGCAACAGGAATACTGTCCAAATCAATATTGTGATTGTGATAGTATAACCTTTTGCAATTAAACGCTCCATCTGGAAACAGATAGCACAATAATAAAATGATAAGTGCAACAGAAAAGTGAAACGGTGTCAGGATAGATGTGTATAATCCCATAGCATGAGCAAATGTGTACGAGTAACTGTGTGCGTGATGTCAATATTGCAAATGTGTGCGAGTAACCCTGGTGGCTCAATTGTGAACTCTTAAAAGTTATTATTATTCTTAATGCAAAGATATGCAGTGTATATTCTTTAAAAAAGGATACATGCATACGGATGCTAAGTACCTACAGCTTTAGTAATGGATAAAGAAGCTCAGGAAAGATGCAGGTGTATGGATGTCAAAGAGATTAACATAAGTACCAAACAAATTCCTTTCTTTTGCAAGCAAAACATCAAGCTTACGTGGTCATAAGAACTGAAAGCGCAACATTTCCCTTGGATATATAAGTTGCAACATTTGACGCTTGTCCACCAGGGCAACATGAGACCAAGATAAGACCAGTTGCAAGAGGAGCTGATAGCTTCAAGGCCTGCAAAATAAAGCACCCAAATTATGTGCTTATAAATGCAGGCATTAAAATGAAATGTCTGGTAGAGAAGTGAAATGTACACGATGAAGAGCTAAACAGATGTTACTGTAAGTGGTGGAAGACATGGGCTAACTTTGTTACATTAGAATATGCCCCGATCAAATGAGACAGTATGACCACCTCACAAAGAAGAAAATATAGAAGATTAAAGGCAAAAAACGAAGAAGTAAAGAAACTGGGTTCTTCTTAATGCAATGATACACAGCTGTCCTGCATATTCGAGAGAGAAAAAAACAGGTGGCATTCATATCTGGCAAATCTGCTGGCAGGTAAGTTTCTTGCCATGTCTCTTCAATCTTTTCATTTAATCTTTGCTAAGTTTATGTAAAATTCTCAAATAAGCTTGTATAGCAGAGAAAGAAAGTCCCTCAGCATCTCAAAACAAAGGTACAAAAAATTGTGATTGGTTAAAATGGAAAAATAAGTATCGCCAGATACCTTTCTCCTAGATGTAAACATGATCATAGCATTGTACACTTATTGTTGACAGATGTAAACCTCAATCCAGCAACAAATGTGCTCGTCTAAGTATGAAGTGAATGGAAATAAAACACATTATAAGGAGTGATCAACTTCAGTTGGCCAACTGTACACTCAGTGATCAAACTTTATACCATAACCAACATTTAATAACTAACAATACAACACAATCATGATTCAAAAAACAATGCACAGAATATATTGTTTACCATAAAAAAAATTCAATAACCTACAATTCATTGAAGTGTCATACAGTTTACAACAAAGCATTCGAAATATAAACAACCATTATACATATTTTTGTGTCTATAGGAGAGTTACCAATGCAATAGAAAATCCAAGCAAAGGTTTGATCAAATACTGCGCAAGAAACCCCACACCAACCTGCGAAGAAGCAATTCAGCAGAACATACATAATAACTTATAGATTAACTGGATGTTGGATACAGAAAAGACAATATCACTATTTTCTTATTAATACAGGTGTCTAGGTGCAGAAACATACTGTCCATGGATTCCTCATGCATCTCCTAAAATCTTCAAATGTCAACGTTAGTCCCATCGACAGCATTAGGAATCCTAAGCCCATAGTGAAAAGGTCGGTCTCCAACCAGGTAACCTGCAGGTTGTCCAATAAAACCCCAACAAAATGGTAAGGTGTTAACTGTTGGTTCCACATATAGCAATGGCAATTGAAAGTGGTAGAACTGTTACCATAGATGGTTTGTAGATGCCAATGATAGTACCTAGTATAACCTACCATAGGTGATCTTGGGTATTAGTAGATTTACAAAAACTTTTGTCATATCCACCATGCATAAATGTACACTAGTAGGCAAAAGAAAAGAAAACCAGATGCTCTTGTACTACATACCCAGACAGGGAAAAGAGTGGTGAGCAGCTCAACAATTTTTTCATACTGGCTTACTCCAGTAGGCAAGCTATCCGGAAGATTACTAGATACATTAGCTTCAGCCATGCACAGAATTTGTCGGCTCCTGAGATAAGAAATTGTACAAATTCAACTTTAGGAATGCATAACAACAATTATCAATAACCTAGTTGAGGGTATCAAAAGAGCACTTTAGCTAGTTCACATGATGAAGAATTATTTCAGCAAGTTTACAGTCTTTGAGGTGTGCGGTGTCATCACCCACAAGCAAGAGACTGACAGAATTAAGAATTGCAAAAGGATATTTTTTAGCCAAAAGAAAGAAGGATGTATTTGGTGTTAACATGATATCAAAAACAAAAATAACTATAGTAGCTGACGAATGAAAAACTCAATAATGGAAATGTTACAGCACATAACAGATGGAAGGAAATCAAAGAATAACAAGAATATTATGGTACTGAAGAGGAAAACATGACTTTGACAAGCCAAAAGGGTAGAACATGATAGCTGTAACAGGTTTGCTACAAACTCGCTTATCATCTTGCACCTTGAGGTGCATAAATTTAGTTAAGGAATCCCAAAAGTTAATAAGCAACAAATATGTTGATCTGCCTTTCGCTAAGTGTTTGAGTTTTACAAAATTGAGCACAGGAGTGAAAGGCACAACTATGTTTAGAAGCATACAATTAAGTCCATCCGATCAGATGACTAGAGCAGACGAAAGGTACTCCATTGACGAGTTCTTTTGGATTAACTTATAGTGGCAGAGCAGTAACTTTTGACCAGCAGGGCAATATACAAGACAGATAATGTTCAGAGAAAATTCGAGAAAGTTTCAGCAAACCACTATATACAATGTACTTTATATCCAAAAACGCAGCAGAACCAGTTCAAATTAGGAAGCTGAAAACCGTGCAAAAGCTGATGGTAACCAAAAAGAACACCCTGATCGAAGCGTAGCAAAGCAACACGGTCTTATAAATAATGTTACTACAATACTATTATATGCTATAGATGTTCAACATACTGGTTTACAGGTGATGACACAGGAAATACACATAATGAGTACTTGGAGAATATCAATCCAGTAAATTATAAGAGGCAACGTCAAACAGAACATACTGGAGTTCAATTTAATAATAAAGAAGCCAATCCCTCCTGAATTGGACATCTTACGCATCTGGAGAGGCTGTGAGTGTATTTGATGAATTCTTGTGGCAGCAGTTTAATTAATACTTTAGTTCTTTACATAATCACTTTCAGTAGATGCAATTACTACCCAGTACATTTTAGACGAAAAAAGTAAATGTGTGCAATCCATCCTTCTTCTAGACCCCTTTTGCCTGCTCTGTCAAGCTTGGGGAAGCCTTTGCTCAGATCGTACCAAAAATATCTAAAAACTGAGGTAGATGGTACTGAATCTAATATATCTACACAGTCTGTACACTTTTTTCAGTTCAGCACCTAGACTTCATCAGAAAGTAGTATCATGTTAGAAGCTCGCCATGCAAAATCGCACCCATTTTTACTGAATCTCCAAAGCCAATAATACTACCAGATCAAAGCTGTAGTGTATGATTAAAAGCTAAACATGTGTCTGTTGTTTGCGAAAGATAAAATTGTGTGACAAGAATCCTGGTGCTCTGCATGTACTCGGATATTGTAAGATTTTAACACATCGAATTTGATTTATATTGCATGAAATTTTATTTCTGACAAGAAACTAGGCCAAAGTTTCAGAGCAATGATTACTCTGAGTCTTCCAAGTCAGCCTACACTGACTAAATTAACACTTTTCTCACTCCCAATTTCTCCCATAGAGATGAAATGGTTCTGAATATATTAGCTATCGACAACCATTCAGAGAATATCTTGTGCAGGCTTCAGACAGCAGTGGTCTAAAGACTTGAGAGTTCCCTGAGCTTACAATACTTCTGGTTCTTTGTTTTTTTTAATACTATCTTCCTCCTAGAGTAATTAGCGTGAATGTGGAATATCCATCAAGACTTTTAAGCTCTCAAAGAAATTCTACAATAAATTAATATCATTATTTGCATTTTTTTATTCATGCATGGAATCTATTTAAAGGTGACAATTGTTCCTTTACAATTATTGTAATTTTGACTTTGAAAGTAGAAAATATTTTGGCCATCTAAGATTGTGTTTGATGATTAGCTGATTTCTCCTTTTCATGTAGGCATCACCAAATTGTCAATCATGGATACTTTCAGTATCTAGAAGTCAGTTTTCCAAAAATATCTTAGGAAGAGATTGTTAATGGCATTTATTGAGGTTAATGTATACTACTCTCTATGTTCCTACTTCTCATCATGGCCTAGCAGTTCTGCTTATGAGAGCTTTTGTTTTTGCTGACAGTTCAGTGGAACTGTATGCAGGGGAAGGAAGCATGGTGCCTTCAGGCTATTTCTTGACAAGTTTATGAGAGAACAATTTAAAATAATATTTGTGATATGTTTTGTTTAACTTGGAAACAAAAGAACTTTTTGAGTAGTTAGCCTGGATCACTTGATGCGAAGAAGCATTTCATGATTGATCTCGGTTTAAGTATTGATTGATCTCGGTTTAAGTATCTTCTTGTTCAAGATAAATTTGTCTATATGTGAAGATACTAGGTTTCGCATAATCACATATTTTCATTTAATCAATGCATGTCTTGTTTTGACATATTACCTGCAGTTGCACAACCATTATTATTTTTTTTCCTTTTCACACCAGTTTATACTACGTCTTGGAACTGTTAAAGGTGTTCATTTTCCTTTGGAGCAACTACCAGGTTTAATTTCTCAATTTCTTGTGGCTTATGCATGTTGGCAGATACTAAAAAAAGTTACATTCGTAAATAAAGCAATGTCAGTTTTCCTGAACACGTATGTGCCGCACGTGCATATATACTAGTTCATCAAAGGAACCGAATAAATACCTTTCGCTTACTGTCAGTTTTCTAAAGCAAAAAGGTTTCACTGGAAAAATGCAGTGTGGTCCTGAGAACCTAGGGAGGCAGTGAAACCAAAGCTACATTCATCATCAGCACCTACTGCTACTGGTGCAGCTTCAGAACTTCTGAAGCTCACAGAATTCTCTCTAAACTACTAAGACACATGTGTCTAGGACTCTGCTTTTAAACTAGCACAAAACTGACTAGACAACACTCTAAAACCACATTGATAAAGTCAAACTCTGGTCCTCACATCACATTTGGCCAATCCATGCCCTGAACGGCTAAACAGGGATTTCGTTAAAATAGAGCAATTCCAGAGGTCTGGTTAAAACACGAGCGTACCTGAGAACCGGGGTGGTAGTAGCAGCTGGTGCAGACGCAACGGTCAATCCCAGCTCGTGTTTCTCGTTCCCCATTCCGAGACTTGGCATCGAGCAGGCAATCCCCAATCCGCACCCTGCATCCATAACCGCATCCAAATCAACGAAACCACCTCTAACGAACGAAAATTAGGAATAAATAACTGCGAGGGAGGCGCGTACCGAGACGGGCAGCCGAGCAGACGGCGGCGCGCGGCCGCGGGCGGAGGGCCCGGGAGACGGAGGCCATGGAGCAGGCCGCGGACGGCGCCATGCGGAGGAACCTAGGAGTAGGAGGCAATCACGAGATGCTGCTAGGGGTGGTGCTCCGAAGCTCGTGGAACTGACGGGAAGGGGGAGGGGAGGGTTTAAGAGTCGACGAGTGAAGGGAGACGTCGACCCAGCGGAGAAGATGTGTCGTCGTCGAGGGAACAGGGAAGGGGAATGGGGACGACGGAAATCGATGGGGCGCCGGGAGAGCCGCACGTCGGTCGGCTTGTCCCCGGTGCGTTGTGGATCAGGTTGCTGTTGCTCCCTCCCTCGTCTCAACTGCGTCGCCGCCGCGCAACCTTGCTGGCCTGCAAGGGATTTGGGCGGATCACCACATGACTATGCTCGGACACCTCCGCGGCTCTGCCACGGCGCCGCCCCAACATGGTGCTACTCAGGTCTCAGGGTCTACTACTATGCCCGTGACGAGAAGCTGTTGGTGTACCGGTACATGCCCAAACGACCTTTCTTTCTTCTTTCTCGGTGCAAATCGGCTTCTCACTCAATCCACGAAGGGACCTGCTACCGCGAGGGACCTAAACACGACACCGTAGACGATGGCCCTGGAGCTCCAAGATTGAGGCAGGTCGACCGTGATTAGAGCATGGTCTCCCACGTTCGCATCCACAGGACTTTGCGTGCTGGTGCTGCTGCGCGTCCGTCCAGTGGCGAGATCCGGTGCCGGCCGCTAGAGTCATCGCCTGCATGGTCGCCCCCTCACCAGGCATGTGTCGCCATCCGAGCTGGATGCTGCAAGAAACGCAACTGCGTGCCACTAGGATGGCAGTTGATCGGGTAAAAGCCTATCCAGCAGACTACTTATCCTATTTTTTTTTACAGAGACAAAGAAAAACTCAAAATCCTCTTTAGCTGACTACCTATTAAGGGTGTCTCCAACCGTCCTCAAATCGCTAGCTCTCCTGGAATTCTATTGGGCGCAGAAGAGAGGAAGCACCAAGCTAGCGTTGTCACAGTCGCTAGTCTCACACATGCTCCGAGAAACTTCTCTCAGCTCCGTTGCTTTGTCATATCTACGCCCTCTACTTCTCTCTCTCTCTTTTTGAGCATTTAAGTAGAATGGCAGGGTATAAGATAATATTTTTTATAACTATTGCGTGTCAAAGTGTCGTATTGAAGGCAAGGTACATGCTCCCGAGTATGATTTTAATCAAGCATCTTGGTCACCTCCATGATGGACAATGCACGCACCAAAAAAAAAAGTCAAGCATGAGATGCAAGATGCATCCGGATACTACCACGTGGAGGTCACCGCCTCATCGCGCTTCAACCTTCACTGCTCGCGTCGTTAACCAGTTAACCACTATCGAAGACGCCAATGTTGCTAATGAAACTGGCATGTTAACGCTTGGCACTGAAACGCCATTTGGTAAGCCCATTTTCTTGACACTACATGCTTGGAGAGTTCGGAGCCCATGGCCCATGGCAGAGGCAGTAGTGATGGCGTCTGTGTCCAACACCGAACTGCTCCCGGATGCATCTTCAACATCACATGGCGAGCCTCACATCACATGGAGACCTGCAGATTGAGATGACACTCGAGTACTTCGAGTGCCATGGCCCATGGCCCATGACCTCAGAGGAAAGTTTGACTTGGTATGGTGCAGTCGCCATAGCTTCCCTGTCACACGCACGGTTTGTGGCCTTTTGTAAAGAAAGAAGACGCAGTTTCAAAAAAAAATAAGATGTAGATATTTTCACAATATACTCCTAATACAGTATATTCTTTTCATCTAAGATAATATCATTTTTGTATGTATTGCCTGTGAAAGTGATTTTGATCAAGCATCTTCGTCGCCTCCAGCTTTGTTCCCGGTTTGCCGCCGGCCAGAGCCCCAACGGCCGATTAGTGCTCGGTAGTCCACGTCCCTGAGGCGCAGCAGCAGGTACAAAACAATCCCGGAGATGAACCCCAGCGCGGCGCTCGAGCCCGTGAGCGAGACGCCGGCGCAGATAAGCATGACGAAGGACTCCTCCTTGGTACCCATGTCGCGCGACGCCATGGCGAGCTCGATCCCGGAGAAGAGCAGCATGACGCCCAGTATCCCGATTGGGAACTGCCCGAGGATCGTCACGAACGAGTTCCCGAACACGAGCCCGAGCGCCAGCTTTCCGATGGCCAGGAACACCACGGACGCGCCGCTCCGGCCACCGAACCGGTACTGCCCCGCCAGCCCACCGGCGCCGTGGCAGCACGGCATGGCGCCGAACCAGCAGCCGACGAAGTTCATGAGGCCGACGCTCACCGACACCCGCGCCGGGGAGAGCTCGGCCCGCTCGGGGAACAGATCCGACGAGAGCTTGCACACCGCGATCACCGAGTTGAGCACGGACAGCGGGAGCTGCGGCACGGCACCTTCCCAGAACCCGACCTTGAAATCGTCCCAGGTGATGCCGACGAGCTGCAGAGGCGCCGGCCCGAAGCGAAGGCCTCGCAGAATCGACGGGTCACGCACGAAGCAGAGCACGAGCCCGAGCGCGAACACGATGAGCGCCACCGGGACGTGGCTGCAGGAGCGGCGGCGGCGACGGACCACCGTGCCGTCGCTGGCGACGACGTCCTCGTCGTCGTCGCCGGAGCCGGTGGCGAGGATGATGAAGAGCAGCGCGGCGAGCGCGAGGACCAGGCCGTCGAGGCCGAGGAGCGGGCGCGCCGCGGCGGTGGAGGCGGAGGAGGAGCGCGAGAAGTCCTGGACGTAGCGGACGTACTTGACGGCGGTGAAGGCGAAGGAGAGGCCCTGCGAGAGCTGGACGCCGCGCACGACGGGGAGCGGGAGGAGGCGGTAGATGCACGTCATGAGGCCCGTGGCGCCGAGGAACAGCAGGACGGCGGCGACC
The DNA here is from genome assembly GCA_038087645.1 of Saccharum hybrid cultivar R570. Taxonomy (NCBI): domain Eukaryota; kingdom Viridiplantae; phylum Streptophyta; class Magnoliopsida; order Poales; family Poaceae; genus Saccharum; species Saccharum hybrid cultivar. The sequence continues at coordinate 4,672,747 of JAQSUU010000100.1, forward strand.
GCGAGCCCCGCGGCCATGATCTGCGGGACGGTGAGGTGCGCGGAGGAGAGCGCGACGGCGGCGATTGACTTCATGGGCTGCACCGGCATGGGGATGCCGAAGAGCAGGCCCGTGGCGAAGTTGTAGAGCGCCGTGAAGATGAGCGTGGTGCCGAGGTCCAGGTGGGACGCCAGCGACAGCGCGAGCACGATCGGGATGTAGGTGCCCAGGTCGCCCACCGCGCCGCCCAGCTCGGACCAGACGGACGTCTTGAGGCGGATGCCTGAGGGCAGGAACCCGAGGCGGCGGCCGCTGCTGCCCTCGCCGGGGAGGAGCGGGTCTGCGCCGGCGGACGCCATGGGTCGTTGCAACGACTTCCTTTCCTTGGGGATATTTCCCCTGCTGCACGTCTCTGACCGGTGGTGGTGGATGGTTGCGCTTGCGCTACGGCTGAGCTCTACTCCTACTCCTGTAAAATACTGCGCCGCAGCTGTTTTCAAGAATTTAACACAAAGATGCGATCTTGATGCTCTTTCTTTAAAAAAAAATACGATGATGGTGATGGTTGATCAGCACGCATGATGAAATTGGTGGATTTTTTAGAGCTGAAATTTGTAAGAATGAGTGAAGTGATACATAACTCAACTATGATATTCGACGAGGAATAAATCTTAGGCCTCTCAGGTCATCAGGCACTGTTCAGCACTGTCACTTACGTCATCCGTGCGCTGTTTATCCTTTCAGCTGATATCATTCGTGCACTGTTCATACTCTAGCTAACTTTTTTCTCCGTTAATTTTGTTTCGCACAGATGGAAAGCCGGCGCAGCGGAGTGCGCCCTACGTACTATCGAACAGGTAGCGGTGGGCTGGTGGCGGTGCAGCCGTGAACTTTGAAGCGTCGTTTTAACTCTTCTTGCGATTCAGAAACAATTTGGAGAAAAAACGGTCATTTCCGGATTCTAAAAATGTGAGATCTTTGTGAATGACTTTTGGGATGGTGTAGGGTGGGGACAAACTTTCTTCTATTCCTTTCGGGCCCATGCTGTACCTACGATTTGATTTGATGTTGTGCGCCAATTGTACCTGTGACATCGAGACTGTTGCGTCCGTCGTGGCCGGTGGGGGAGGCGGACCAGACCATGGTTTGGATCCGAGGACACTAATGCACTCATGTACCTCTATATTCATTCTCTAAAAGAAATATTCTATCATAGTCACCACAAAATATACAGTTTTCCTGCATCCATCCATCCTCTATATCATCCTCTATCCACTGTGGGGTCCACTTGTCACTTTATCTAACTATATCCATGTGACATCTTGTTTTAAAGTATTTATTGAAACTAATTTAATGGTGTAGTCGGAATTTAATTTGACCTTTTGATTTGTGAGTTATAACATTTTTCTTCATCATTCATCAAGTGGGGCCTGCGCTGGTACTCCTCTCTCTCTCCTGCTCTCTCACGGGCGCTCTCCTGCTCTCTGTCCGCGCGCGGACAGCAGCAGCGGCGGGCCGCACATGCAGGTAGCGGTTCCTCTGGATTTGGCGGACGTAGTGTCTGTGGCGTATGTTTTACCGTTCTCGGTGCAGCTCCTTCCATCCGGTATATGCCGACATGGACGGTAGCAGATGCGTTTACAGGCACCGGTGCGGTTCGTCTAAGACTGACCGCACCGCGGGACTGGAACTGGACCGATACTCCAAATATAGCGCTCTCCACGCTTGCACCGCGGGACTGGATACCACACGCTACCGCTCAGTTCGCCACAGTGAAACGCCAAGTTCAGCGTTCCTCTCTCCTCTCGCTATCGCCCATCGGGCCCACCGCTCGACCGCCGCCGCCGCGCTCGCCCTGCAGAGCTTCTTACTTTTTTTTTGCTTTTGCGGGAGCTTTACAGTCTCGCGCGTAGCAGCACCTCGGCCTATAGCGCTGCTGTCAACTGGGACCCAGCCCCTTTGTCGTCTTCCTTTCCGTCCGCACGGTGCGAATAGCCTAAGGCCTTGGTTAGTTTTAAAGTTGGGAGGTGCCAGAAATACTGTAGCATTTCGTTTGTATTTGTCAGTTATTATTCAAACATTGACTAATTAGACTTAAAAGATTCGTCTTGCAAAGTACAAGCAAACTATGTAATTAGTTATTTTTTTACCTACATTTAATACTCTATGTATGTGTCCAAAGATTTGATGTGATGATAATGTGATAGGGAATCTTTGCACTATTTGTATTTTGGAGGAAAACTAAACAAGGGCTAAGGCCTTCTGCGATGTGTTACCAGAGTCGGCCCTTGTTTAGTTCCTAAATTTTGCACCCCCAAACTTTGGAGTTATTGTTTACCCAAATTTTGCGTACTCTGTCAGGAAGTGTGCAGTGTTCACATGCCTCAAACTGTACTGTTCTCAGTCCCACAAAGACTGATATACCCCTCATTAATGCATTCCAATGTGTACATGCAGTTATGCATGCCCCCAGTACGTTGTCATGCACAATCGCATGAACAACTCTAATCTCTACACACTTTATTGCATATTCAAAAAACTCAAGTAAAATGTAGTCAAATCCACCGAAAATTGTTACAGACATTCAGAAAGTACATAAGCAATTACATCTTCTCAATCTCAGATTATTCACGACCTATTAAACAAATGTTGAGCAAGCCTGTCTCGGAATGCATTCATGCTTTTCATGTCCGCACTGTCTGGAGCAGGCTCTGTCTCATGCTGATCCACATATGCTTCAATAGGCACATAGTTTATATTGTTGTCTACCATACCAAAGTGACCGTCAAAGTCACCATTGATCCTGATGAAGTTATGCAACGCCATGCATGCAACTATTATATGTGTCTGTGTCTCAGGTGGATACGGCGGGATGTTAAACAATATGCGCTGCTTCATCTTCAACACTCCAAACGCCCTTCTGATGACATTTCTAAGAGATAAATGTGCATAATTGAATATCTCCTTAATACCTTGTGGTTCGGGGGTGTTTTGAAAGTCTTGGATGTGATACTTGGTCTGCCGGTAAGAAGACAGAAACCCGGGGCGGTTTGCATACCCCGAGTCCACCAGGTAATACTCCCCTACAACAGTAAGTACCTGTAAGTTTAACAAGCTTCAATTAGAAAATAGTATTGAACTAGCAGCAACGTGTGTACCTCTAGGCGCCTTAGGGAAGAAATCTTTGTACTTTGTGAGTGCATCATCTAACACTCTCATATCATGCACCGAGCCAGGCCAGCCAGCAAGGACAAAAGTAAAGACCATGTCGAAGTCACAAACGACCATGACATTCTGGGTTGTCTTGCCCTTCCGACACATGTGCTGCATAAACTTATCACTTGGCACGACCATAGGAATGTGAGTGTCATCTATTGCCCCTATGTAACCCTTGAAATCAGGATAGAACCTAGCATTCTGGACCCTGGGATGCATTGTTGTAAAATCTGGGTCCCTAGGTTTAATGATGTCGGCAGATAGGTCTAACACACAGTTGAGGACTTTGTAAAAAAGGTTGTGCATAGTGCCTAGTGATCTCTCAAATCTGTCCTCTGCTTATCTAACTGATTGTGGAGCCCCAACTATCCAAAGGAACATTGCTAGAGCCTCAATAGAGGTAGACTTGGTTGAGGATGTGAGGCTATACTTTGAAGTCAACAAATCATGCAGACTATAAAACATTTGGGGACTCATTCTAAAATTGTTGTAGTAGGCTATTTCATTGGTAAGCTTGTTTTATACCCATTCCTCACCAGTATATGGTGGCTTCCTATACGCAACTCTATTGCAATACTTGTCCAGATGTATAGCATAGTCATACGTACCATAGATAAATGCTGCTTCATCATCGTCTTCTACCAGCATTTTCCAAAACTCCTCCCACCAGTCGTCGTCATCATCCACTTGAGCATTAACTTGAGCAACAACTTTCTGGCCATTGCAATAGAACACACAGACAGTCAATACAAAAACTGTTGCTACCCACTATACTCATGCAAGGCTACCTCAATTCAAACATACCATGACCTCACACAGGCAATCAATGTAACACCCCAGGTGTTTGGCTTCCTTAAGTGCATTGCATTTCATAAGCATTAACATTAATCATCTAATTCTAGAGTGTGAGCATCATTCATTTCATGCATGAGCTTATAATATGTGAAACATGCTTTTGAAACATTGCAACATGTGTTTATATTTCATGTGAATTATGAAGTGAGTAGTGCAACACCCAAGTGACACATGTGCAACTTCCTTTTGAGACATACCAACCACTTTAGTGCAACATAAGGAGAAAGTGCTATGCAACACACTCATGCAACATGTGCAACATGAGCTTGCAACATTTGGGTGAAATGTTGATTTGTTTGTTTCAAAGTATGTGACACTAGGAATTTTGTGCAACCAATGTGTAGAGTGGCTAATTAGGTCTGATAACACCTTAATTACATTTAGGGTAAGTAGTGGAGCAATGTTCATGTTGACCAAAATTATCAAATTACCCTTCCAAATGTTGTTGACTAAGTTTGGACCCCTAGAGTGATCTGGTTTGACTAATTAAAAAGTCCAGCTTAGAAATCTTGCATGGAGGAGCAACCTTAAGCAAAGTTGTAGAGAATTTCATAAGGAACAAAAGTTCTAATATGGCCTAAAAGGATCAAGATGTCCAAGAGGGGGGTGAATTGGACTTTTCTAAAAATTAATTGCAAGAATTAAATCCTACAGGCCAAACTTCACCCCTAGTGCCTACTAGTGTTCCTTGTGATTCTACCGATAAAAGTTTTGCACCCTAAGTTCCAATCCTAGACTAGCATGGCAATTCTAGGAAAGTAAACAAGTAATGAAAGTAATGCACGAAAGTAAATGCTTGAAAGTAAGGGTTAGGAACACGGCGATGTTTTGCCGAGGTATCGGAGAGTCGCCACTCCCCACTAGTCCTCGTTGGAGCACCCGCGCAAGGGTGTATCTCCCCCTTGATCCGCACAAGGATCAAGTGCTCTCTACGGGTTGATTCTTTGACACTCCGTCGCGGCGAATCACCCAAAACCGCTCACAACTTGAGTTGGGTCACCCACAATCTCATCGGATTATCACCAAACTCCCAATCACCACCAAACCGTCTAGGTGATGACGATCACCAAGAGTAACAAGCTAGAACTCTCACTTGACCACAACAAGCCTAATGAGAAGATGGATGCACACTTGCTACACTCTTGTCACTAGAGAGGATTCTCAAACTTTGATTCGCAAATCTCTATCCTCACTAGGGCTCTTGCACTCCCTTGCACTTCAAAGGTGTTTCTCAGCTGAACAAATGAGCAAGAGACCTCTAAAAGAGGTGGAGGGGATGTATTTATACACCCCTCAAACAAATCCAACCATTACCTTTCGAATCAGCAAAACGCGTACTGACCGGACACGCCTGTCGACATGACCGGACGCGCCAGTCAGGTGTAACGGTCGAAAACCGAAAACTGCGCTGAGTGACCGGACGCGCCGATCTGTGATGACCAGACGCGCCGGTCTGAGATGACCGGACGCACCGATCAGGGATGATCGGACGTGTCCGATCATGCAAGAGCTTACTAGAAAAATGATCTGACACACGACCACGTCCGATCATAGATGACTGAACGCGTCAGGTCACCACGGGACCTTACTGGAACATGACCGGACACGCCGATCATTTCACAGTCGCGTCCAATTACGTTATTTACCCTCTAGAACACATGTCAGACTGACCATCGCGTCCGGTCCTCTCAAGGACTGCGTTCGGTCGATCAGTTGAAACCGCAGTGAAGTGTTAGTACTGACCGGACGCGTCCGGTCATGACCAGGACCGCGTCCGGTCATAGGTAAACGGCTCAAACGTCTTCTAAACGCGATGCAACTTGAACCAAGTTGCTTCCAACTGAACTCTGAGCTTTTCTCGAGCTACCTAGTGCTAAGTTTGACAAGTGTGCACCACACCTAAACATAAGACTCACCTAGGTCAAGCTACTCGCTCATGCCCCCCCTTTATAGTACGGTCAAAGGAAGAAACAAAGATCCTAACAACTATTCCAGATGTAACTCAACACCTTGACATCTGGAACTAACCGTCCTTAATCTTAATCATTGATCCTTTGAAAACTGAAATGAATTTCATCAAGGGACATGAATACCATATTGCCCAAAGCAGTTATCATCTCCATGACCTAACTTACCAACGTTTCTGCAAAACACACGTTAGTCATGGTAATTATGCGTTGTCATCAATTGCCAAAACCAACACCGGGGCCTAGATGCTTTCAATCTCCCCCTTTTTGGTGATTGATGACAACACTTAGATTCAGAAGATATGAGTTGAGGTTTTCGATCATGCTTGGTTCACATAAGCATAAAGCTGTCAGCATAAAGGGTTAGTCAATGCTTATGTGTTCCAAGCCAACTGAGTGTACTTATAAGATAAAACATGAAGAGTCAGTACACATAAAAATATAGCTCATATGAAATTGGAGTAAGGCACGGAAGCACAACCTTATGAGCTAAACATCATTTAGTGACATAAAACAAAATATAGTCTCACAAACTCATAGTCACACAAGGCAGGGTGAGAAAAGTAAACATGATGCATGAAAGTAGCACACACGAAAAACAAAACCCTCTATCACCACTCCCCCTGAATCTATGCTTTCTCTCCCCCTTTGGCATCAACCGCCAAAAGCTAATCTAAGGATCTGACGGGGGAACAGACGGAGTCGAGTCGGGTGCCGAGGAGCGTGGAGTAATCACAAACTGAGAAGTGTCTCCCTCGGACTCGGAGCTATCAGGCTGACCCTCTGAAGAAGCACGCGACTGTGAAGCGGTCTGGGTCTGATCAACAGGAACAGGTACTAACGAAGTAGCAACAAGTGGAGTAGTCTCTGTGACCTGAGCCTGAAGTGAGCCAATAGCTGGGGGATCTGTCGAGGCAACGGACGAAGGAACTATCTCTGTAGTGCCCGTCCCTGTCATAGGAGGAACAGCTGCCTCTGAAGCTGACAACCCTGATGAAGTAGCAAAAGTAGTGTGCGAGGGTGTCGGCTGACCAGTCAACTCGCTATATGTGGCACTAAGATCAACGAAAGGTGTGCCAGTCAAAAGGTGAGGGCTAGGCTGGTCTGAAGGAGTAAATCCTATCTGAATAGGCGTATAGCTTGGGGACTAGAACGACTGAGGGACCTGCAGCTGTGGAGAGGTGAACTGAAAGCTCGGCTGTCCCTGACTCAAAGGTCCACTAGACTGTAAGGCTGAAGTCAGGACAGATGCAGGTGGAGGAACCCCAACTATGACTAGGTGACGCAGAAGATCCAAGTACTGCTGCTGGCTAGCTGCACTCTATCGCTGCATCTCATACTGCTGACGCTGCATCTCGACTTGTTGGCGCTGTATCTCAAGCTGCTATCTCTAGAACTCGTCCTATCGAGCCTGTATCTGTGCAAACACGGCAGCTATATCCTGAGCCTGTCTCTATAGCTGAAGCTCCTGTCGCTCCTGTACCTGGGTCAGCCTCTCAAGAATAGCCACCATGGCTGGGTCTGAGCGGGAGGTTGAACCAGAGCCACCGGCCTCGTGGTCGTGAGGCCGAGGAGACCGATACCTAGGGATGGGCTGATAATCCTCGTCAGTGCTGTCAGAGGCCTCATCCTCAGCTATATCAGCGAGCTGAGCATCTAAATCTGCAAGCTCTGCCTCAGCAAGACCCTGTACGGTCACGTCCTGCTCAGCCGCTGTCTCAGGCACCTGAGGTCTCTCTCTCTCTGTCCTGGCACAGAGGCCTGCTCTCTCGTAACTGAAGCCCATAGCTGACGAATATCATACTTAGGAAAAGCAGTGGTAGTATCAGATATCTCAGCTCTAATCTCTGAAGGCAGCTCAAGTGCAGATCTGATGATGAAGCAAATCCAATGAGCATAGGGCAGCTGACGGTGTCCTTTGAAGCCCTCTGCCAGGGTGTCCTCCATCTCACTAATCATAAGATCCCAAATGTTAAAAGGTGTCTGTGAGAGGAGGTGGTGAACAACCTATAGCTGCATCCTGGTCAATCCCTCTCTGTAACCAAGCCTGGGAAGAAGAGTACGCCTGACAATAGCATCCAGAACTCAGGCAAGCAGTGTCAAACTGGCAGGTGTGCGACGAGACCCTTCGCCAAAAGGCTCACGGAAGCAGGGTCGGATCAGATCTGTAGGTGGCATAGTACCGCCATGAGGGCGTCTAGGTGGAGCTGTCTGACCGAAACAGAGCTGGTGGATCTTCGTGTCTGAAGCTAGGAGTCTGAGAATCTCCCGCACTCTTGTGCTGTACAGTCTGCGGTCGCGGCCTCGGAATGCAAAGTGTATGAACTCATGGGCCGGATCAATCCATAGTGAAGCATAGAACTCCCTAACCCAAGTGCCGCAGTATGCACCTGTCCGTCCAAGAAAATCCGACAAGCCCGGTAGAAAGGACAGGTGCGGACGAAGCTGCTCACCCACTACCTCAACAAGTGACTCAATGTGATAGACCCTCTGTGGTCGAAAGGCAATGCCACTGTCAACATAAGCTCTGTAAAAATCCTCTTGTAGAGGAGTATAAAAGCCCTCTGAGGCTCTGGAGTCCCTCTGAGGTGGGAACCACCGGCTGACCTCAACAAATCTTAACCCTTGCACCTGACGTGCTGTAGCACCTCTCAAGTCAAAGTGCTCGACAGGGGGTGAACCTCTAACCCTGGGAGGTGGACGTCCTCCACGACGCTAGCCCTCTGGCCTAGGAGTCACCTGAGTTCGTGTGCGTGTGGAGCGGCGACGCGGTGGAGTCTGAGCTGACTGCTCCTCTGTCCCCTCTAGAGCCTCTGCAGGTGGATCAACTGACATAGCATCTGCATCCACTGTCACCTCTGTGCCCTCAGTGGTCTCAGTAGTCTCTGTACCAAGCTGTCGACCTTCAAGATGAAAGCGACGCTCGCCAATGCGTATACCACTGCTCCTGCCTCCCCTCTCTACTTGCTCAGCTGCATCGGCGACTGCCTGAGCGATCTCTGCATTAGTAAGAGTCTTCTTCTTCCTTCTGGCCATGATCTTGATGCGCTTTCCACGCGCAAGCTTAGACAGACGAGGAGGACTATCGTCCCCATCACTAGGAGCACCACCAGCATTCTTGCAATGAACCATGCTGTCACACTGTCGGGAAACCTCTGAAAGATGGTGTACTGACACTCGAGAGGCTTGGCCTCAAACCGTATCCGCAGGCTTGGCCTCGGATTCAACAACTGAACAGCAGTCACCCCGACACACCGACAAACTTGCTAAAAAGACGGAATAGATGGATCTACTATAAGCAACATATAAGATCTAAAAGGTACGAAACCCTAGAGATAGCAAGCATATAAGATAAGATGTGAATCGAAACGCGATGGCTACCTCGGATTGACGAGAAAACGGTGACGAGGTGAGATGACCTAGTTCGCGAGACTTCCCGAAGCACCGAACGAGCGCTGATTTGCCGAAACAAAAGTCAATAAGGATAACAATAACGAAATTTCAGCAAACCCTAACAAGAAGATCAAGGATATGTGTAACAACCTCGGAGTGAAGATGTCACGCGAAGAAATTTTGACGTCAAATGAAGGAGACGCCACAGTGTGAACCCTAGGGTTAGGGCAACGCACGATGGCCGAAAACGAAGATGGTCACGAGAGAAGGCAGGGGCTGGCCGGAGGTGGCGCAGGTGATGGAGGGCACGGCTCACCGGCGGCAGCAGCACACGGCGGCGGTGGTGCAGGCGTGGCAGAGATGGTGGCGGCGCGGCAGGGGCGGAGCTACGCGATGCGGGCGGAGCTACGGGCCGGGCGGCGCTGTGCGGGTCACCGGAGGAGAAGGAGAAGGTAGGGCGCTGCAGTGAGCAGCGATGGCGAGATTCCCGGCGAGTTAGGGCAGGGAGGCGGCGGAATCGTGAAAAACACGGCGGCGGATGAGGAAAAAGTGAGGGAACACGAAAGGTTATATGAGGGGTTAGATCCGCTCGTCACGCGATGACCGAACGCGGTGGTCAATATGACCGGACGCGGTGGTGCAGCGTCCGGTCATACTCTAGTAAGCACCTGGAGAGACCGGACGCGTCCGGTTAGGACTGATCGGACGCGGACAGAGTCCGGTCAAGGGTTACACGGGAAAGTCATCGCGAATGACCGAACGCGGTGGTGGTTACAGGGACCGGACGCGGTGGTCGACAGCAGCGCGTCCGGTTTAGCGTCCGGTCACTAGATCAGGAGTTGGTCTTCTGGATGACCAGACGTGCTGGTGGTCGCCGGGACCGGACGCGGTGGTGAAGCATCACTGCGTCCGGTGCAGCGTCTGGTCCATCGTCCGGTCACAGTTTTTCGCCCTTCTTCATTCCGAACTTCGACGCGACTTCTCCCAATCAGGTTCCAATTCAAAGAGACACAAATAAACATCAATTGAAACATGATATGAGTGACCTCACTCAAACCCTCAAGTTTCTCAAAATAGTTTGCCTTAGGCTAATATTATTTTTAGGAAAATAGGCAACAAACACCCGAGGAGCAACGTATGGCCATGCAATAGAGTTTTTGAACCCTTGGGAGCGTCAAAATGCTCTCTCTACCCATGGACGAACACAGAGGTTGCTCAAAGCCAAACCGAAAAGAAACGACAAAGCAACAACCATGCAAATGCAATGCAAAACAAGTAAGTAAAGCTAGGTTGCTTGTCAAGTTTGATCCACGGTTAGGCTTTTTCACTCCTCCAAAGGAGGGTTATCGTAACCGTGTTAGACAAATCCTAGATGCATTGTGGGAAATTAAACGTGACATATAATACAATGCAATGCAAGGGACAACACAAGCTCATTTTTTAAAGTTACTAGAGTCAAGCACATTGAGTTCACTTCTCAAGCTACAAAAGGTAGCTTCATCCAAAGGTTTAGTGAAGATATCCGCTAATTGATTTTCACTTCTTACACCTTCTAGTGATATGTCATTTTTAGCAACGTGATCTCTTAGAAAGTGGTGGTAGATATCAATGTGCTTGGTGCGAGAGTGTTGTACCGGATTATTAGCAATTTTAACGACACTTTCATTATCACATAAAAGTGGCACCTTTTCAAGAACAATTCCATAGTCTAGGAGAGTTTGTTTTATATATAGGATTTGTGCACAACAAGCCCTCGTGGCAATGTATTCCGCCTCGGCGGTGGACAAAGCCACACTATTTTGCTTTTTAGATGACCAAGATATTAAGGATCTCCCAAGCAAATGGCATCCTCCGGATGTGCTTTTTCTATCAATTTTACAACCGGCATAATCTGAATCGGAGTAGCCAACTAGTTGGAATCTAGCTCCTTTGGGATACCAAAGTCCAATGCTTGGGGTATACTTAAGGTATCTTAGGATTCTTTTTACGGCACTTAGGTGAGGTTCTTTAGGGCACGCTTGAAAGCGGGCACACATGCACACACTAAACATGATGTCGGGCCTAGATGCGGTAAGGTACAACAAGCTACCAATCATAGAACGGTAAAGAGTTTGATCGATTGGTTTACCTCCCTCATCTAGGCCGAGATGTCCATTAGTTGGCATTGGGGTCTTGATTGGCTTGCATTCTTCCATCTTGAATCTTTTGAGAAGATCCTTGGTATACTTTTTTTGAGAGATAAAGATCCCTTCACTCATTTGCTTGACTTGAAACCCAAGGAAGAATGTTAGCTCACCAATCATTGACATCTCGAACTCTTTTGACATCAATTCACCAAATTCTTTGCAATAGTCTTCATTTGTTGACCTGAAGATGATATCATCAACATAGACTTGACAAATGAAGATCTCTTCATTACACTTCTTGGTGAATAGTGTGGTGTCAACCTTCCCAATAGTGAAGCCCTTCTCAATGAGGAAGTTCCGAAGGCGCTCATACCACGCTCTAGGGGCTTGCTTGAGCCCATATAGCGCCTTGGACAACCTATAAACATGATTAGGATATCTATGGTCTTCAAACCCGGGAGGTTGTTCAACATAGACTAGTTCATTTATGAAGCCATTTAAGAATGCACTTTTCACATCCATTTGATATAGTTTCATATCATGATGTGATGCATATGCAAGAAGGATACGAATGGCTTCAAGTCTTACAACGGGTGCAAAAGTCTCTCCAAAATCAAGACCTTCAACTTGAGAGAACCCTTTTGCTACTAGTCTTGCCTTGTTTCTTACTACTACCCCTTGATCATCTTGCTTGTTGCGGAACACCCACTTGGTTCCAATGACTCTTGCACCTTTTGGATGCTTTTCAAGTGTCCAAACTTGATTGCGGGCGAAGTTGTTCAATTCTTCATGCATGGTATTTACCCAATCCAGATCTTGAAGAGCTTCTTCTACATTCTTAGGTTCAAGACAAGAGATAAAAGAGTGATGTTCAACAAAAGAATTAAACTTTTGAGATCGAGTCATTACACCCTTTGTAGGACTCCCTATGATGAGATCTTGTGGATGTGCTTGAAGTAGAGGTGAGTTTCTTCGATCAACCATTTGAGGAGTAGGATGGGGAGCATCAACATCTTTTGCTTGTGCCTCGGCTTGATGATGAGAAACATGGGTGTCTTCATTTTCAACTCTCTCATTCTTGTCATCATCTTGAGGCACATATGATGAAGATGGTGGATTTACAATTTGTACATTGTCTTCATCATCTTTAGGCTTGATGTCACCCACCGGCATGTTCTTCATGGCCTCCCTCAATGGTTCATCACCTACATCATCACAATTCTCAATTGCTCCTTGGGAGCCGTTAGATTCATCAAATTCCACATCATATGTTTCTTCAACCAAACCGGTGGCATGGTTAAATACTCTATATGCTTTGGACTTTGATGAGTAGCCAACAAGAAAACCAATATCACAACGTCTTTGGAACTTCCCTAGGTGTTGACGCTTCTTGTAGATATAGCATTTGCAACCAAACACCCGGAAGAAAGAGACGTCCGGCTTCTTCCCATTTAGCAACTCATAAGGGGTCTTGCAAAGGAACTTTTGTAGGAAGAGGCGATTTGAAGTATAGCATGCGGTGTTGATTGCCTCGGCCCACAATTTCTCCGGTGTGTTGTACTCATCTAACATTGTTCTTGCAAGAGTGATCAAGGTCCGGTTCTTTCTCTCAACTACACCATTTTGTTGAGGAGTATAGGTTGATGACACTTCATGCTTGATTCCAATTTCATCACAATAAGCTTCAATGTTGGTGTTGTCAAACTCTTTTTCATTGTCACTTCTAATCTTCTTTATCTTGACTTCAAATTCATTTTGAGCTCTCTTTGCAAACTTCTTGAAGCAACTTGCCACTTCGGATTTGTCATATAGGAAGAAAGTCCAAGTGTATCTTGAGAAGTCATCCACAATCACAAGACAATAAAGATTTCCACCCAAACTCTTGTAAGTTGTAAGACCAAATAAATCCATGTGTAGAAGTTCTAGTACTCTTGATGTTGACATGTAAGCTTTGGTTGGATGAGTGTTTGCAACTTGTTTGCCGGCTTGACATGCACTACAAGGTTTATCCTTCTCAAACTTTACATCCTTCAAACCTCTCACTAATTCTTTCTTCAATAGCTTGTTGAGAGTGTTCATTCCAACATGAGCAAGCCTCCTATGCTAAAGCCATCTAAGTATGGTTTTGGTGAATAAACAAGTCATCAAGTTTACATCTTCGGAGGTGAAGTCAACAAGATAAAGATTGTTGTATCTAAAGCCCTTGAAAATCACTTGTTTGTCATCTATCTTTGTAACTACCACTTCATTTGGAGTGAACAAGCATTGGTAGCCAAGATCACAAAGTTGCCTAACGGATAGTAAGTTGAAACTCAATGAAGCAACATAGAGCACATTTGAGAGAGAATGATCATTTGATATTGCAACCTTGCCTATACCCATGACTTTGCTTTTGGAATTGTCCCCAAATGTGATCTTGTCTTGACATACCCCATCCTCTTCAAGTGAGGTGAATATACGAGGATCACCGGTCATATGTTGTGTGCAACCACTATCAATCACCCAATGAGATCCACCGGTCTTGTAGTTCACCTACACACAAGAGATCAAGCCTTTTGTTTAGGGACCCAAACTTGAGAGGGGCCCTTAACTTTCTCAACTAGTGACTTGGCAACCTAAATTTTCTTTGGCCTATTCTTGTTAGGGGGACCCAAGAACATGACTTTCATCTTTCCACTTGAGTCCTTTCTAAGCATGTAATGAGCATTGAAGGCAAAAGGTCTAGCATGCTTGGGCAAGGGTTGTGGTGGTGGAGTTTTGCACTCATGAGAAAAGTGGCCTTCTTGTCCACACTCAACACATCTCTTTGGCTTGGGCTTTGTTTTGCTTTGTTGTTGTTTGGCCTTGACCTTCTTCTCTTGATTTGCCAAGTAGCCAATGCCACTCCTATCCATCTTCATGATGATGTTCATTAGTAGCTCACTTTGCAAATGTTGGCCTCTTGTGAACTTGCTTAGGCCGGTCTTGAGATGCTCTTTTTCTTGCTTGAGCTTCTTGTTTTCTTCAATAAGTGACTCATTTGAAGCTTGCTTTTCAAGAGCCATCAACTTCTTGTTCTCAACTTTAAGCATCTCATTCTCACTCTTGAGCTTGACATAGTCATCATAATTGTTGGCCTCAACCACACTCTTGCCTTTGCCGCTAGAGCCTTGCTCAAAGTTCTCAACAATCAAATCATCACATGATGTAGCTATATCAATCTTAACAATTTGGTTAGTAGCATCATGTGTCTCAAGAGCAAGCTCATTAGCAACAATAAGAGTATCATAATTGATTTTCAATGCAGTATATTCTTCTTTTAGCAAGTTTAGCCTAGTGAAGAGTTCACTATGCTTCTTCTCAATTTTATCATGTTTATCTCTAAGCTCCTTATTAGAAGTTTTGAGCTCTTTGAGAGAGGAAGACATAGTTTCATTTTGATCTTTGAGCTCATCACTAGTCTTATTTGCATTCTCAAGCTTGGATGTGAGTGATTCATTTTCATGTTGAAGCTCATCATTTTCATTTCTAGTTCTTCTTATGATTTTAGAGTATTTGTTCAACAATTTTACTAGTTCATCATAAGAAGGTGCATCATATTCATCATCACTATCACTATCATCATCATCACTATCACTATTTTGTACCTTTCGATCACCCTTAGCCATAAGGCATAGATGAGTAGCGGAAGATGATGGTGAAGGTGGCGGTGAAGGTGGTGATGAAGATGTCGGTGAAGATGATGATGGCCCAATCACAAATGTGGCAATCTTCTCTTTTTCATTATCACTTTCATCGCCGGAGGACTCACATGATGATTCAATGTCGGTGAGCCAATCACAAACAATATAAGCCTTGCCTCCCTTCTTTTTCTTGTAGAACTCTCTTTTCTTGCCATCTTTCTTTTTGTATGGCTTGTTCTTTCTCTTCTCATCTTCTTCATCACTTGAGTCATCTTTCTTGCCCTTGTACTTATTCTTGTACTTGTCTTTTGGAGGCTTCGGGCATTGGTGAGCTAGGTGGCCAAGTTCTCCACAATTGAAGCAATCCATTTCGGAGATTGGCTTCCTTTTGCTACTTATAAAGAATTTCTTATTCTTGCCATCGAACTTGATGCCACTCTTGTTGAGCTTCTTTAGCATCTTGGTGGTCTTTCTCACCATGAGTGCAAGTGATTCATCGTCAATGTCACTTTCACTTGAGCTTTCTTGCACTATCATGGCTTGGCCCTTCTTTTTTTTATGGCTAGCTTTAAAGGCCAAGTCTTTCTTCTTGGAAGATGATGAGCCCTCTTCTGGAGTGATATGCATGTACATCTCATGAGCATTGATCTTTCCCAATACTTGAGTCGGTGTTGCGGCGGAGAGATCACTTTGGTGAAGTACGGTGACAATGTGTCCATACTTCTCAACGAGAAGAACACTCAAGATCCTCCTTGCAACATCCGATTGACTCATTTGAGTGAGTCTAAGAGCATTGAGATCTTCTACAAGAACATTTAAACGAGTGTACATCTCATTAGCACTTTCTTTGGGAAGCATCTCAAAAGAATTAATTTTCTTTAAGGCAATATGATAGCGTTCCTCACGCTCACTCTTAGTTTCCTCATAGAGAGCACAAAGATTTTCCCACAATTCATGAGTGTTTTTGGCATTGCGCACACGATTGAAGATATCTTTGCCTAAGCCCCGGTAGAGTGCATTTTTTGCCTTTGCATTCCACCGGTCGTACTTCTCCTCGTCACCACTTGGGTTAGCGGGATCCCTTACAGGAGGAAGCCCTTCGGTTGTGGCTCTAAGACACCCAACATCTATGGCTTCGATGTACGCCTCCATACGAATTTTCCAATATGGAAAATCATCTCCCTCAAAAGTGGGAGGTGGTTCTTCCCCATTAGACGTCTTGCTCTAGGCGATGAAGCCTAAATTAAGAGCAACACGGCTCTGATACCAATTGAAAGGATCAAGATGTCCAAGAGGGGGGGTGAATTGGGCTTTTCTAAAAATTAATTGCAAGAATTAAATCCTACAAGCCAAACTTCACCCCTAGTGCCTACTAGTGTTCCTTACGATTCTACCGATAAAAGTTTTGCACCCTAAGTTCCAATCCTAGACTAGCATGGCAATTCTAGGAAAGTAAACAAGCCATGAAAGTAATGCACGAAAGTAAATGCTTGAAGTAAGGGTTAGGAACACGGCGATGTTTTGCCGAGGTATCGGAGAGTCGCCACTCCCCACTAGTCCTTGTTGGAGCACGCGCGCAAGGGTGTAGCTCCCCCTTGATCCGCGCAAGGATCAAGTGCTCTCTACGGGTTGATTCTTCGATACTCCGTCACGGCGAATCACCCAAAACCGCTCACAACTTGAGTTGGGTCACCCACAATCTCATCGGATGATCACCAAACTCCCAATCACCACCAAACCGTCTACGTGATGGCTATCACCAAGAGTAACAAGCTAGAACTCTCACTTGACCACAACAAGCCTAATGAGAAGATGGATGCACACTTGCTACACTCTTGTCACTAGAGAGGATTCTCAAACTTTGATTCGCAAATCTCTATCCTCACTAGGGCTCTTGCACTCCCTTGCACTTCAAAGGTGTTTCTCAGCTGAACAAATGTGTAAGTGCATCTAGCCCTTTAGTGGGTTTTGGTGAATTGAATGACAACACCATTAAAGATCTGACAAAGTTTGTAAAGTGTTGAACAGGAAAGTGAGTTTATTGCATAACTTGTGGATTGTGAAATGAGAAGTATATATAGGTTCAACAAGAAGGCAAACCATATGATATTTCACATATCAAGCTTGATTGATCTCAACATTCATATCAAGAAGATATTCAAGCAATAAGGATCACAATATTGAAGAAATGGTTTTTCAGTTGATGCTTAATATGATGTGACTTGAGTATGGCTTGATAGGGTGAAGATAGCAAGGAAAGAGCTTCGAGGGACTAAGCGAAGGTGAAGGGCAAGCAATGGCTTATAGACCGAGGTACCATGGCTAAGGTGAAGAAGAGAGTACTTGCATTGAGTCGAGGTACTAATTGAGCCATGAGGAGTCATATTGTATTGAGGATCAAATCATTAGTGGAAGTGACTTTAAGCCATGGATTGAACTCACATGTGTTGAAATGGTTCAAGTCACATGCTCAAGCTGTACTTGCTCAAAGAGAGAAGATGAAGTTGATTGCATCCCCTTATGAAGTGATATTGAGAAGAAGTGACATATGAAGACATTGAAGACTCAAGTGGTTAAAATGGTAATATTCATTTGGTCTTGAGTTTAGGTTATGCCGCACTATAAAGGGGGATGCAAATCTAGGTGGTCTGAGGAAGATAGAGTGCTCAAGTATTAAAACTAAATTATAAGAGAGACACTCTAGCACCTCACGAGCACATAGAATAGTTTTAGTGACTTTTGGTGTCGAAAGTCCCGACGTATGTCGGGAGTCCCGACGATCGGAAGTGCTGACTTGCGCCGGAAGTCCTGACGTCCAGTCACTTAGCCTGTGCGATGACTGAGGACGTCGGAAGTCCCGACGTATGTCAGAACTCCCGACGGTCAGGAGTCCCGACGCTAGGCCCATCGGCTCGCTCTGCTGACTGCTGCGTCGGAAGTCCCGACGTACGTCGGAAGTCCCGACGGTCAGTAGTCCCGACGTAAGTCGGAAGTCCCGACGTTGACCTTTGCATAGTGTTTTTAACCTTGCATGAACAGTGTTTTCTCTAAAGGCCAGCAGTCCCGAGATCTACGTCAGCAGTCCCGACGTAGATCTGAACGGTTAGATTTCTACAAAGAGTATAAATAGCTCTCCCCTCATTTCTAACCGTTGCCCACTCATTCCACTCGACCAAAACTTCAGAGAAGTGCCTCCTAGCACCCAAGAGCATCTCTCTTCTCTCCTCTTTGCTCCTAGCTTCAAATCTTGTAAGAGTTTGAGTTGAGAGAAGGGATTTGGTGAGAGAAACATCAAAGAAAGCTTGAGCACTTGATTTCTTCGTCAAGCCGGTTGGATTTGCATTTGTTACTCTTGGGTTCTTGGAACCCTAGCCAGCTAGGCGTCGCCCGTGGAGCTTCCAACTCATGTGGTAGCCCCGGGAGATTTGTAATCACCCAATCATCTAGTGAAATCACCCCTCATCTCAAGAGATTGCTCTCTTGACTTGAGAACGAGGATAGGGTTGAAAGAGACCCGAAAAGCCTGTGTGGCTTCCTCAACAACGTGGACATAGGCAAGCCTTAGTGGCGAGCTGAACCACGGGATAAATCGGTGTCTCACTTGTGTTCTTGTGTTTTGCATTGCTATACTTGGATTTGTGGTGATTCTAGGGTTTGGTCCCGATCTATGTTTGGAGGCATCTTGGCATCAAGGAAGTGAGCTAACATCTTCACCTTACCACTAGAAAGTGGGGTTGTAAGTTATTGGCTTCACAAAGTTCATTTGAGCACTTGTAGTTCATTCCCCGTAGGCGTCGAGACTGCTGACAGTTTGCGTCGAAACTGCTGACGACGTCGGGAGTTCCGACCTGAACTGTCGGGACTTCCGACAGTTGCTGACAAGTGATTTTGAGTTTTGTGTAGAAATTTTTAGACACGCCTATTCACCCCCCCTCTAGGCGACATCAAGGTCCTTACAAGTGGTATCGGAGCTAGGCTCTCAATTTTGGGCTTAACCGCCTTGAGAGACGATGTTAACAAGTGAGGAGGTATCTCTAGAACTTCTACTTTTAGATGGCTCAAATTATGCATCTTGGTCCGCTAATGTGCTTGATGTGTTTAGGGCCATGGGTCCTCATATTGAGCGGATTGTAGATGTGAGCATTTCACCTCCTTGTGACGATTTGGCCATCTTATCTAAAGAGGAAGTGAAATGCTTACAACACAATGCTCAAGCTACTAATGTCTTATTTAGTGCTTTGAGTGAAGATGTTCTTGATGCCGTCATATTTGGAGATGGTGAACCTCTTGATGATGCTCATATCATTTGGACCACGCTTAAAGAAAAATATGACAAGTCCAAATGTGATGAGAAGTTGCTCTCATTGGAGGAACCACTTGAGGAGTGCTCAACTTCACCGACAAGTGAAGAGCATCAAGTGATTCTCCCAAATGGTCAAAGTGATCATGCCACATCCACTCCCTCACCAACATATATGAATGGTAATGAAATGGTTGGTGAGAACAATGCTTTTACATGTGGTACTTCTACTTCCTCTTGTTCTTGCGAGACTAACATTTTGAAGGAAGGAGAAGCTTGTGATCGGTGGAGACCAAATGATGAATCCACCTCACCTAGAAGCTCAACTCTTCATGCGACTTCTCCCGTGTGCCTCATGGCAAAAGGTGGGAAGGTAACATCAAAAACAAAACCTCCTCCACCTCCTAGTGACATCTCTTGTAGTGATCTTAGTGATAGCTCTAGTGATGATGAATCTAGTGATGAAGAGATCGATAACACAATTAAAAATTTGGATCCTAAGACCAAACTCTTCATCTCTAAGCTAATGGAGGATTTAGAGAGCGTCCAAGCCAAACTAGCAACTAGAGATGATGATCTCATTGCACAAGAAAACATCTATATTGCTAGTAAGAAAGCTCTTGCGGTAGAGAGAAGTGAGGTGGCCTCTTTGCGCAAGGCTTTGGCTAAAGAGCAAGATGACCATGCTCTCACAAAGAAGGCAAATATTGCACTCAATCAAAAGTATTGTGACTTAGATGAAAAGTACAAAGAACTTGAGTTGCAATATAGTCTTCTTTGGGATAGCACCTCACATCCCTCTAAGGCAAAGGATGCCTCTACTCCCTCCACTAGCCAAGGTTGTGAAAAATGTTTTAATCTTGACTTGAATATTTATGCCACTAACCTTGCTAATATGGAGGCTATGAGAAAAGAGATTGCTAGGCTCAATGAAATGATAGCAGGAGGGTGCATGAATGACATGACTCAAAGTGGTTGCAAGAAAATTGAGAAATCAAAAGGGCCACAATACAAGAATGGGTGGCATCCCTCAGTTAAAGATGAGCTCAGGCACACAAAAGGAGCCAAGACAAATGGTAAGAAACTAGTGAATGGCTTTGGATGTGTGCAGTTTGAGATGAGGGAGCAGATTGGTACAGTTCAGCCTGCACAGACCGCGGCAGTGCCGCACCTCAAGGGCGGCAGTGCCGCACCCTGCAAAAATGGGAAGGCTACCAATCTGACTTTTGATCAAACTAAGCTCATAATGAAGATGCCTAGACCGAACAGCAAAGCCCCCAAGGCCACCAAGGTGCAACTCCAACCAAAGACGACTCTCATCACTTGCTTCAAGTGCAAGAAAGAGGGTCACCATGTAAGAGATTGCATCTTGAAGAAAGGAAGGAAGGGTGTGAGCAAGATTCAAGAGAGGAAGAAGATGGCTCATGTCAAGTGCTCCAACTTGGGACACAATGCCTCTATGTGTTCCAACAAAGTTGATGACCAAGCCACACTTCCAAAGAACAAGACAAGAAGAAGCAAGAGGAAGTGTTATGGATGCAATGAGAAGGGTCATGAAATTGCATCATGTCCCTCCATGAAGGATGAAAGCTTGGCATCATCAACAAAGGTTAGCGAGGTAGCAAACAAGAAGCAAGACAAGAAGATGTCCTACAAGATCAAGCGCCATATTTGCTACACTTGCCGAGGCAAGGGACATCTAAGTATGGATTGTCCTATGGGTAACACTCCTAAGCTCAACTCAACAATTGATTCAAATATGCTTAGGAGGCCCAAAAATGACACTTGAGCTAGAAAGGTGATTGGTTCACCACGTGCTAGCACAAAGGCTATTTGGGTGCCTAAGTCTCTTGTGACTAACCTTAATGGACCCAACATGGTTTGGGTACCAAGTTGTGCTTGATAAAGTATTGTAGGTACTTGAAGGTGATATGAAGGCTTTGGGGTGCTTGAGCAAGATGATTGAAAATATTTACTCAAGCTATCAATCAATTCATATTGTCTTTTCTAATATGGTTGACCCAAAGATAAATCAATGGATATATTTCTAACTTCATAATCACCTCGGTAACTAGTACCTAACCCTTGCTAGATAGCCACTTAACTTGTGTAGTCTCTAGTAGTTCACAAATATGTGTGTTTGTGAATTATTAGGAGTGGCTAGATGCTTGTGCTTCATCACTTGTTGTTACATATGATGCTTTTAATGGCTCTCTGGTAGAGCAATATCTTTAGATGTGTTGCAGGTACTCATATCATAAAATATAGCAAGAGAAAAGCACAAGACATGGATCAATATGAAGAAGAGCATAAGGAGCTCGGCTGAGCCTGTCTAAGTCGGCCAGGCCAGGTTACAAAGCCGGCCAGGCCGGGATGGCAGCTAGGCTGGGTACCTAGGCCGGCCAGGCTGGGTTTCACAACCTAGGAAGAAAAGTCTACTTGTGTGGAATTCTTCCCAGCAAATTATTTAATATGCCTATACATGATCCATGTAACAAAATGGTTGTGAGTATTGCTCTCTCTAGTTAAACTCTTGTTCAATACTCTCTTTATGTGAGTTAGTTATAAAGTGAGCATCCCCAGTTAAGAAATTGGCTATGTGCATTGCTAAGTAATTCCAATACTTGATGCACTCATTTAGGGGGAGCTCACTATATATCTAATCTCGTTGTTACTAATCTTTTCATTGAGCTTAAGTGTAGATTCAAATGAAAAGATTTCTGTTTCAAGTATGACCTCTACCATTGAACATTAAAATACTACTTGAGACCTATTCCAAGATGTGCACTCATGATGTCTTATAAATCAAAGGATCTTGTGAATAGCTTTGTGAGTATTTCTATGGCATAAGTTCAAATTTGATTATTGCATTGTTGCCATGACCTAGACATAGAGTGAAATCCCATGTTCTTAAAAGAATTAAGTGTTATATGAGTCATTCAAATACTTAGAGCACTTATCAAGGGGGAGCTTACTCTATGGCTAGTGTTGTGAGACTAACCGTTTCTCGAAGTGATTTATGTAGTCTCACTAAATGAGAATGTGTTTCCTCAAATGAAGTGTGCTTTGTGTGCTCTTGTATGCACAAATTAAGTGAGAGTTTAGACTATATCTTGTGGGACTAATGATTTCTTTTAAGTTCATTTTGAGTAGTCTCACACATTGGAGATAAGGAGGATGGATGGTTCCTTTGGACTCTCTAGGTGCTTCACAATTATTCTAGGAAGTCTTGGTCTTTATAAACCAAGTGCTCCCGGTTTAGTATCGGATGCCCCAATCCTTTAGTGGAACGAGATTTGAATGAGTTGGAGAAAATAATTGAAGAGTGGACTTTCATTGCTATTTCTCCTCTCTAGAACTCATCAAGTGCACATGGATCCGTCTCATTGGTCATCCAAGACCATGTCAACAAAGGAATGGTAACTCATAGTTATCAAATTTGCAAATTTCATGAATTTTACCTCTTGCTCTCTATGTGAGTTGCCTTAGGTAAAGAAAGAACTAGGAACCTAATATGGATCTTGGATGATCACAAGAGTTTTCAATTTCACCATATTTCAACAAGTGAGAATTATGGTCATCTAAATCATTGAAGTCTCACTTATGATTGTCATGACAATCAAAATTTATGTGGTGATCTATCTACCTTGGTGGTGGTATGTTTTCTTTGGCATAATTTCAATTATTACAAGATTGTTATGCCTTGACCAAGATATAGGATGAACTCCTCTAGATTCTTAAACCGATTCAAGTGCATTTCATAAGTAAGTCAAGTACTTGATGCACATATTAAGGGGGAGCCCATTCTATGCTTGTGTCTTTTGAGACTAACCTTTTCTTCTAGTAAATTTGTATAGTCTCTTGGTGAGAATGAGTTTATCATGGGTATGCTACATTAACTCAATCCAAATTGGTAAAGTTATCCTTCATATTTATTTTGAATGCAATATTTATCTCTTAAGTAGCTACTCTCCATAACATAGCTTAAATTCCTTTGTTTGGACTTAATTGACCAAAAAGTGCATATGTTCTTGCTTTCCACATATATATGTATGCACTATCAAAAAGGGGGAATTTAGTCTATGTTATGAGGTTTTGCAATTAGTGATCCACTTGCCATCCACATCCAAAATGATCACTAGTTGTGAAACTCTAGCTTGTGCAATTTAATGTTATCTCTTGTCTTTATGAGCATTTCCTAGGTGACATTATGAGATACAAGAATCTATTTCAATTGGCATCAACTTGTGAAGGCTCTTTCAATTGATGTCAAAATTGTAAAGATCATATTTCAATTGGTATTGATGGATAATCTCTAAATTTGGTGTATCAAGAAATATGTCTTCAATTGGTATCTCAAAATGACAACAAGAGCTAGCAATGGACTTTAAATTGAAATCAAGCACAAGTTTGTGATATCTCCTATGATCAAGAGAGATGGGCACAAATGAAATCTTTTGCATCGTGTCAAGCCCATCAAAGCACTAAATTGAAATCAAGCACAAGTTTGTGATATCTCCTAATCTAAAAGAGTGTCATTTGATGACTATTAAGAGAATTTTGAAATGTTGCACACCTTGTTTGATCAACTAGCATCTAGGCAAAAGACTTGAAAAAAAGTTCATAATGTGCTTCATGGTTATTGCTTGTTTTGGTTATCTTTTATTGACCATATTTTATGTCAAGTTTGTTGTATCCCTCTTCGTTCTTTTCTCTCTTTTTGGTGCTTGTTGCCAAAGGGGGAGAATGAGAAGGGAGAAGAGAAGGGGGTACAATTTTTTTTAGTCACCTTGGATGCTTGTCTGCACACTTGTCATATAAATCACGGTTATCATGTTGACACCTTGCACCCCACGGATCCTAAGATATAGAAGAGTTCCCACACTTCATCTTGAATATGTGCATTTGGCATTTGAGGCCAAAATCTGAATTTCTTTCAATGCACACATTTAGGGGGAGCTCACTATATCATAGGATTCAAAATATTATTATTTATCAATCTCTTGTAAGCTTTAATTGTGTTGTCATCAATCACCAAAAAGGGGGAGATTGTAAGTGCATCTAGCCCTTTAGTGGGTTTTGGTGACTTGAATGACAACACCATTAAAGATCTGACAAAGTTTGTAAAGTGTTGAACAGGAAAGTGAGTTTATTGCATAACTTGTGGATTGTGAAATGAGAAGTATATATAGGTTCAACAAGAAGGCAAACCATATGATATTTCACATATCAAGCTTGATTGATCTCAACATTCATATCAAGAAGATATTCAAGCAATAAGGATCACAATATTGAAGAAATGGTTTTTCAGTTGATGCTTAATATGATGTGACTTGAGTATGGCTCGATAGGGTGAAGATAGCAAGGAAAGAGCTTCGAGGGACTAAGCGAAGGTGAAGGGCAAGCAATGGCTTATAGACCGAGGTACCATGGCTAAGGTGAAGAAGAGAGTACTTGCATTGAGTCGAGGTACTAATTGAGCCATGAGGAGTCATATTGTATTGAGGATCAAATCATTAGTGGAAGTGACTTTAAGCCATGGATTGAACTCACATGTGTTGAAATGGTTCAAGTCACATGCTCAAGCTGTACTTGCTCAAAGAGAGAAGATGAAGTTGATTGCATCCCCTTATGAAGTGATATTGAGAAGAAGTGACATATGAAGACATTGAAGACTCAAGTGGTTAAAATGGTAATATTCATTTGGTCTTGAGTTTAGGTTATGCCGCACTATAAAGGGGGATGCAAATCTAGGTGGTCTGAGGAAGATAGAGTGCTCAAGTATTAAAACTAAATTATAAGAGAGACACTCTAGCACCTCACGAGCACATAGAATAGTTTTAGTGACTTTTGGTGTCGGAAGTCCCGACGTATGTCGGGAGTCCCGACGATCGGAAGTGCTGACTTGCGCCGGAAGTCCTGACGTCTAGTCACTTAGCCTGTGCGGTGACTGAGGACGTCGGAAGTCCCGACGTATGTCAGAACTCCCGACGGTCAGGAGTCCCGACGCTAGGCCCATCGGCTCGCTCTGCTGACTGCTGCGTCGGAAGTCCCGACGTACGTCGGAAGTCCCAACGGTCAGCAGTACCGACGTAAGTCGGAAGTCCCGACGTTGACCTTTGCACAGTGTTTTTAACCTTACATGAACAGTGTTTTCTCTAAAGGCCAGCAGTCCCGTGATCTACGTCAGCAGTCCCGACGTAGATCTGAACGGTTAGATTTCTACAAAGAGTATAAATAGCTCTCCCCTCATTTCTAACCGTTGCCCACTCATTCCACTCGACCAAAACTTCAGAGAAGTGCCTCCTAGCACCTAAGAGCCTCTCTCTTCTCTCCTCTTTGCTCCTAGCTTTAAATCTTGTAAGAGTTTGAGTTGAGAGAAGGGATTTGGTGAGAGAAATATCAAAGAAAGCTTGAGCACTTGATTTCTTCGTCAAGCCGGTTGGATTTGTATTTGTTACTCTTGGGTTCTTGGAACCCTAGCCGGCTAGGCGTCGCCCGTGGAGCTTCCAACTCGTGTGGTAGCCCTGGGAGGTTTGTAATCACCCAATCATCTAGTGAAATCACCCCTCATCTCAAGAGATTGCTCTCTTGACTTGAGAACGAGGATAGGGTTGAAAGAGACCCGAAAAGCCTGTGTGGCTTCCTCAACAACGTGGACATAGGCAAGCCTTAGTGGCGAGCTGAACCACGGGATAAATCGGTGTCTCACTTGTGTTCTTGTGTTTTGCATTGCTATACTTGGATTTGTGGTGATTCTAGGGTTTGGTCCCGATCTATGTTTGGAGGCATCTTGGCATCAAGGAAGTGAGCTAACATCTTCACCTTACCACTAGGAAGTGGGGTTGTAAGTTATTGGCTTCACAAAGTTCATTTGAGCACTTGTAGTTCATTCCCCGTAGGCGTCGGGACTGCTGACAGTTTGCGTCGGAACTGCTGACGACGTCAGGAGTTCCGACCTGAACTGTCGGGACTTCCGACAGTTGCTGACAAGTGACTTTGAGTTTTGTGTAGAAATTTTTAGACACGCCTATTCACCCCCCCTCTAGGCGACATCAAGGTCCTTACAAAATGAGCAAGAGACCTCTAAAAGAGGTGGAGGGGATGTATTTATACACCCCTCAAACAAATCCAACCGTTACCTTTCGAATCAGCAAAACGCATACTAACCGGACGTGTCTGTCGACATGACCGGACGCGTCGGTCAGGTGTAACGGTCGAAAACCGAAAACTGTTCTGAGTGACCGGACGCGCCGATCTGTGATGACCGGACGCGCCGGTCTGAGATGACCAGACGCGCCGATCAGGGATGATCGGACGCGTCCGATCATGCAAGAGCTTACTGGAAAAATAACCTGACGCACGACCGCGTCCGATCATAGATGACCGGACACGTCAGGTCACCACGGGACCTTACTGGAACATGACCGGACGCGCCGATCATTTCACAGTCGCGTCCGATTACGCTGTTTACCCTTTGGAACACGTGTCAGACTGACCACCGCGTCCGGTCCTCTCAAGGACCGCATCCGGTCGATCAGTTGAAACCGCAGTGAAGTGTTAGTACTGACCGGACGCGTCCGGTCATGACCAGGACCGCGTCCGGTCATAGATAAACGGCTCAAACGTCTTCTAAACGCGATGCAACTTGAACCAAGTTGCTTCCAACTGAACTCTGAGCTTTTCTCGAGCTACCTAATGCTAAGTTTGATAAGTGTGCACCACACCTAAACATAAGACTCACCTAGGTCAAGCTACTCGCTCATGCCCCCCTTTATAGTACGGTCAAAGGAAGAAACAAAGATCCTAACGACTATTCCAGATGTAACTCAACACCTTGACATCCGAAACTAACCGTCCTTAATCTTAATCGTTGATCCTTTAAAAACCGAAACGAATTTCAT
Source organism: Saccharum hybrid cultivar R570 (assembly GCA_038087645.1). Lineage (NCBI taxonomy): Eukaryota > Viridiplantae > Streptophyta > Magnoliopsida > Poales > Poaceae > Saccharum > Saccharum hybrid cultivar. The sequence continues at coordinate 4,700,149 of JAQSUU010000100.1, forward strand.
CAAGGGACATGAATACCATATTGCCCAAAGCAGTTATCATCTCCATGACCTAACTTACCAACGTTTCTACAAAACACACGTTAGTCATGGTAATTATGCGTTGTCATCAATTACCGAAACCAACACTGGGGCCTAGATGCTTTCATGGCCATCTCATGAAAATGACCAGAACATGGTCAAAAATGGCCCACAAGTCAATCTTAGAAGCTGTTTTGTGACTTAGCCATTTTGACTGAGTGTTGAGTTGTAAACCGTTTCACTGTACCTCACTTTGACAGCTTGTAACTTACAAACCAGGCCGAACCAGTCCAAGCTCCAATGGACAAAATTGTAGTCCTCATGTAGCTCTACCACGTCGCTCAGGCGTGCTGCGCGAGTCTTGGGCCGCGCTGGCGGGTCGGCCGGCCCAGTGGTTCCTTTTTTATTTGTTTCAAATTTCAGTTTCTTTATTATTTCACAGATTTGAATAATATTTGTGATTTTTATATCTAGGGTTTAGTAGATCCAAAAATGGTGATCCAAATTTCGTTGGGCTCCAATTAAAGTGTAGCTTCTAGGAAAAATATCAAATGCTTATGTGATGCTTATTTTCTGGAAGAATTAATTAGGGTTTTGAAATGTGTTTTAAATTACATGCAAATTTGTTTAAATCATATCTTGAGCTTATGTGTTCCAAAAATTATGAAATTTGGTGAGTAGGTTATTTCATATATATACTAGCTCTGATAAAAGTTTGGATCCTATTGCTTGAGTAGTTTTCAAGTTATGATGTTATCATTTTATATTAGGAGATACTTGAATGAATTTTCATAATTTTTCTATAGTTCCAGTAAAGGTAAAATTTTGGAAGTGTTGTTCTTAGTTTAGAATGGTACTAGGAAAAATATGAAATCTGTTGTTTGATATTTTTCAATAGGGTTTCCTATTGTTGCAAAAATCAGCCTTTTTGGCTTGTGAATTTTGTGTAGGGAGTTTCTGTGAATAACTTTAGTTCAAATTTTTACAGTAGCCTCCTAGTAGACTAGAGAGCCTCCTGTAATTTTTATAGAATTTTCTAAGCAGTTTAAATATAAGTTTAATTTCCCACTTAATTACTTAAGTAAATTAAGAAAGGGGTTAAAATAAAAGTTCTGGGTTGACACACTTTACTTTCTGGTGTTTTCATGACATGAGTGAACTAGTGGTATCATTGGTTTTGTCATAAGGGAAGTTTGACACATGAGTAAATATTTAAATTTCACATTTCTAGGTTCTCTGGACAGCTGGTAGCAATTTTGAATTTGAACTTTATTAAAATTGTTTACTAGGAAACTTGTGAATACCAAAGTGGTAGTAAACTGGTTAATCTAGCTTGCGTCAAAATTTGATGGAATTTGGCCTAGTAGTCTAGGAGTTATAGCTGTTTAAAGTGGTTATCCAGAAATGACTGCTCTCTGTTTGGAGAGGACAGATTTCTGGAACTTTGGAATTTCGACTAGGTAAACTTTGGAATTAAGTGTTGAGGTATAAAAATGAATTGTAGGGTGTTTTATAAGCTTTCCAGATTGTCTTGTATCATGCCTTTAGGATTTGGGAATCTCCATTTGTAATAAGAATACGTAGCTGCTGTCCAGATTATGTTGTTACGATATCTGATGATTTATTGTTGGTAACCTCGGTGATATTGTTCTTGTGATTTCTAGGTGTTAGGGCCTTAACTGAAGAGGAACATTTGTACATTAGGTTGTGTAGATTAGGTAAGTACTTCTCCACCGGAGAAGAGATTTACACGTAATATTGAAGTAACTTGAGTAGAATAATTAAATTGCTGCAATGCATTTCATTCCGAGCATATTGCATTCATTATGCATCCATGAGATTTATTGTACATTCATGCAATAGGTGTACCGGAGGGGGTGACACTCCTCGAGTTCGAGAGAACGGTTCCGGAGGAGGACCAGGAGCAGCCGGGAGAACCCGAAGAGGCAGCCATCGAAGGACACGCCGTTGACGAGCTACCTGAGTGCCCAGATCACCGCCCATCCTCTTTTCTGAAAGGCAAGCCCCGGTGCATGCTGACCTAATTGTTTTAAATATAAATCTTGAGTACTTTTACTTGTTTATTGCATTAAGTTGTAGGAGTTGTATGGAAACACTTGTTGCATTACACCTGTCCTTGTCCAGATATCATACTTAAACCCTAAATTAGGTTTAGGCCCGTGTTAATGCTTAGCCCTGCTTAGTCCGGTAGAAGTCGGGTGATTTCCGATCATCCGTGAGATATAGGAATGGATCACGAGTGGCTATGATGGCTATCGTGGATGGAACCATGTTTAAAAATGAATTTGAGACCGGGCAGGAGTTCGATAGTGCAGCCGCAAGACACTTCATGTCTTGGGTGCGGAGCTATGCCCGTCTGAGTCGTTTAAGGACCGATTCGCTGTACGTCCTTGAGTCATGTTGAACGCAGTCTAACACTTAGTTGGCCGGATAAGTCGTTCCGACCGCGAATCCGAGTAATACAGTTCAGGCCGGGAATCGACTAGTAGGTCGCATCTTAGAGGAGAGAAACGTTGTGCTTGGGGACATTGGCGTGAGTCCAAGGGGGGGTTAGAGTCCCTAGCACCTAGCAGAGTGTCGCCCTTGGGGATGCGACATCAGTCGGACCCGCGGCTCCTAAACTGTACCAAAGGTGACCTGAGCAGCCCTCGCCAGGCGTGACTCGGTGAGTGTTAGAAATACCCCTCCAACTGGATAGGAATTCGATTCGAATCGCCGTCGCTCCTGGTTAGTGAGCACTTGACTTGAGCAGCGGCAATGTAGATCTCATTAAATTGAACAGATTGTTAAGTGAATGATATAATGTTGCCACAAATTTTATACCCGCTATGGATATAATAATATGCTTATTTGATTATAATCAAGTGATTGCTTAGTACAGGTGCTAAGATAGCTGGTAGGTTAATGCTAAAATAACTGCTAGTACAGGTTAAAAGAGTTTAAATTACTTATGCTTTTCCGCAAAGGTAATGTCAGCCAGCTCCACTTATGAAAGCCTTGCATGATCCTTGGTGTCTCTTATTTTCCATTTCGACGGGTAAGTCTAGCTGAGTATATTCCCGTACTCAGGGTTTATTCCCTCCTATTGCAGATGACATGCTTTATCAGGGCTTCTGCAAGACCTGCCTCCACCCCACGGGTGATGAGGACTAGATCACTTGGGCGTGATCGTCTGTTAGTTCATTTCCTTAATGCTTTTATGGGATGGTGATCTGTAATACTGGAAGTAGTATGTGAACTAATGCGTGTGTTATGCTTCCGCTACTTTGTGAACTCGGTTTGTAATAATTTGCGACTCTGTGTGTTGTAAGCAAACCTCTGCTCTACTTGTGAAATATAACGTGTGATGTGTATGTTGAATGATGCGATCTTGGTTGTAAAAGAGTTGGTTTGAAATCCTTCGTGGTTTCGATTGACTACCGGGATTATATGGGCTCAAGTTCGAAAATTGGAGCGTTTCGGCGCTTGTTTTTGTACTTGTTCTCTTATAATTTGGTCGGTTCTGTTACAGCTGGTACCGGAGCAGAATTCAATATTGAACACATCATACGTGTATTTGAAAACAAAAGGGTTTGTTTGCAAAAAGTGTTAAAAATCTGAAAATTATTTCTATAAGTATGCCAGTGATCACATCCCTTAGCCCAAATAAGGACTCTTAGGTGGCTTATTAAAAAGACTAACTTGGGGGTCCTGTTTGTTTTTGTTTCATCGTCCATATGGCGTGATATTGTATGGATGCCATCCTCTTGGGTGGTAATGTATGGATCAAACACCTCGACGCTCTGGTAAGTGTGAGCTGTGAGAGCATGATCGTCCAACCGGCGGTCTAGGGGAGAGTAGTTGTGGTTACTTGCATACTTACATATTCAGACCATGTAATTATGAAAGTACTTAATTGGGGTATATCTGTCGGGTAGTTGTGATACTGAAGTATATACATCAGGGATGTGTATATGGAAAGTATTTAGTTTACTGTTTACTTGTGTGCTTATATTGGGAAACTATTGGGCTGAAATGAGATTTTCTGCAGGTACACTAACAGCGCAAACGAGTAGACCGATAGTTTCGCCTATATGAGAGAACGTATGTATGCCACCGCCTAGCGTTAGAAGTTTATGATTCTACTAGGGTGAGAGGGCGTACGGAACGTGCATGCATCATGTTTAATTCATGTCATACATTGCATTTTACTCCCTCCTTAAAAATTTCGATGGTCCCGACTAAATTAAATTTCGTATCCCTAAATTATCCTCACTTTAAGTCATGTCTTGTTGCTACAGATGGCTCGCACCAAGAGGACTGCTCGCAAGTCAACAGGAGGCAGGGCACCCCATCACCAGCTCGCTTCACGTGAGCCCCGCCCTGAGCCCACCGAGGCGGAAAGGTTGAGGGCCGAGTTGGCTGAGGTGACTGCTGCTAGAAATGCGGCTCAGCAACAGCTGGAGCAAGTGATACATGATAGAGATCAGGAGACACTTGCGGTCCAGAGGTTGACTGTGGCAAATCGCAACTGTCAGTGCATGCTGGTCCACGTGATGAACCAGCGGGATGAAGCTTGGCATGAAGAGAACGTCCTGAGAGCTCGTCAGGTGGAGCTTGAGCAACGGATTGAAGCTGCAGAAGAATACAATGACAATCTTCATGAGGAAGTGCACCGCCTCAACAACCAGCTCAATCCTCTGCTTCCTCATGACAATAACGAGGATGAGGAGATGGGCTCTAGAGTCTTCATGGCTGAAGACGATGACGGCGTGGAGGTCAATAGGCCACAGGATGTTCCACCAGAAGAAGAAGAAGAAGAAGATGAGAAGTTAGAGCCTGCTAGTGACGAGGATGGCGGGGAGATCTTCGACACTGACTCCGAGGATGATGCTTAGAGTAGTCATCGACTAGTATGATGCTAGAGTTATCTTTTGTGCCCTCCTTGTGTGGGAGTGAGGCTTTGTAATAACTTAGCTTTTGGGATGTAACATCGAACCCTATGTATCCTGGATGTTAATTTGAACCTGTTAAATTTCGGTCACAAATGGATATCTCACGTGTTGTGTTCGGTGATGGTGTCACGATTAGCACCCTTCGGTGCCGCGACGAAACCGAGGGCCTCCTGTGGCGCGCGACATAAGGCTATGCTGATTGGCACGCGCTGGTATCGAGGTGGCTAGTCATGATCCACCGTGGAACTCTACTAATGGGATGTCTTCTTGTGGTCATTCTTGGTTAGCCTGCCTATTTTGCTAGAAGTTTAGTGTGAATCCGGGCACCCGTTATGTAAGGTTGAAATTCCGTTGATATCAATGTAACCTATCCAGTCACGTTTGTGCTCCCTACATGTGAGCCTTTAATAAATTTCATCTTTTCATCTGGAGATATCTTGTTGATATACCCATTGCGTAATTGCGTCAATTGGTGCACTTGATGAGTTTGTGTGGTTGTGATGAATTACTGTGCCTCGATTTTTTTTGCGAATTCATTTCTAATGAAATCAGTTTGGCATATTTATACAATTCATCTACAAATTTCCCACAGCGTCAGTGCTCATTGGCTATGCATTTTGCAGATGGCGTACAACCTCCGTCGTGGTCGTGGCATTGAGGATGAGGAACAGCCACCCCCTCCTCCACCACCCACCCCGGCAGAGCTGATGCAGACGGTGGTTGAAGGTCAGCGTATATTAGCAGACGCTATGCGCTAGCTAGTCAACCGGGATGCTCGCCAGGGTCGTCAGGGACCGGCACCAAACCAGCATAGTGATTTCAAGGAGTTTCTGGATACCAAGCCCCCGCTCTTTAAGGAGGCGGAGGAACCTCTGTAGGCTGATGAGTGGTTGAATACCATTGAGCAGAAGTTCCGTCTTCTTCGTCCGACCGAGGAGCTGAAGACTGAATATGCTTCTCACCAACTGCATGGCCTGGCTGGTATCTAGTGGAGTCACTACCGCTCCACGTTGCCTCCGAATATCCTGATTACTTGGGACCAGTTTAAAATAGCTTTCCGTGGGAACTACATTCCTCTAGGTTTGATGGCTATAAAGCACACTGAGTTCATGAGGTTAACCCAGGGCAATAAGAGTTTGACGGACTACCTGCAAGCCTTTAACAATCTTGCAAGGTATGCGACTGAGTTTGTGGATACTGATGCTAAGAAGATTGCTAGCTTCAAGCGTGGCCTCGGTTCAAAGCTGATGAAAATCATGGGCACTAGCAAATGTGCTACTTTCAATGATTTTATTAGTGATGCTCTGACTCAAGAGAACAATAACTCTATATATGCTGCTTCTAAGGGCCGCAAGAGGGCACTTGAGGCAGGCGCTTCACAGTCCCGAGCTCCAGCTACCCCGAGGGCTCCTCCTCGCTCTCCTGCCACAAGTGCTAAGTTCCGTCCCCCACAAAAGAAGGCGCCAGTGAAGACTGGATTTCGCAAGGCATATACAGTGGCTCTGCCAAAGGGTAATTCTGGCCAAGGCAGCTCCAGTGCCCCTCCCAGCAACATGCCTTGCTGGAACTGCAACAAACCAGGTCATTGGTCTAGGAATTGTCCATATCCTAAGAAGAATACCAATCGAGGTGGGCGTCAGGGGAATGTTCATTATAATAGTATTGAAGAAATTCCATCTGGTGAGGTAGTCACTGCTGGTAAGTTCCTAGTTGACCAACATTCTGCAGTGGTGCTATTTGATTCAGGTGCTTCGCATTCCTTTATCAGTCCTATTTTTGCATTGAAGTTTGCACACAAATTGCATACTGTTGAAGATGGGGGTTATTGCATTAGAGCGGCGAGTGGGAATATTTCTACAAATCAAGTAGTAAGGGATCTAGAGTTTGAAATAGAAGGACGAAAGTACTCGCTTACCTTAGTGGTTTTGCCTGGATTAGGCATAGATGTTATTTTGGGCATGAATTGGATGAGTCAGAATGGGGTACTCATTGATACATCCACCCGGGTAGTTATGCTCAGAGATCCTATGGATCAGAAAGGTTTTCTAGTGCAACTTCCCAGGCAAATTGACATTTCTAGTGAAGTTCATGCGATGTAAGCGAAGACATTAGCTGATATTCCCGTAGTGAGTGAGTTTCCTAACGTTTTTCCCGATGATTTGCCGGGACTGCCTCCAGATCGGGATGTGGAGTTTAAAATCGAGTTGTTGCCTGGTACGGCACCTATCTCTAGGAGACCCTATAGGATGCCTCCGAATGAACTAGCTGAACTTAAGGTGCAGCTGAATGAACTTTTGAAGAAGGGGCTGATTCGTCCTAGTTCGTCTTCGTGGGGATGTCCTGCTATCTTTGTAAAGAAGAAGGATCAGTCGTTGCGGATGTGCGTAGATTATAGACCTCTGAATGCAGTCACTGTCAAAAATAAGTATCCTCTACCGCGCATCGACATCTTGTTCAATCAGTTGTCTAAAGCTAAAGTCTTCTCCAAGATCGATCTAAGATCGGGCTATCATCAAATTAAAATCCGTCCGAAAGATGTTCGAAAAATAGCCTTCTCTACCAGATACGGTCTTTATGAGTATCTTGTTATGTCTTTTGGCTTGACCAACGCCCCCGCACACTTCATGTAATTGATGAATTCAGTATTTATGCCCGAATTGGACAAGTTTGTGGTGGTATTTATTGATGACATCCTGGTATATTCTGAGAATGAGGAAGATCACGCTAAACATCTGCGTATAGTCCTCACAAGACTGCGTGAACATCAACTATATGCAAAGTTCAGCAAGTGTGAATTCTGGCTTCGAGAAGTACCTTTCCTTGGGCATGTGTTGTCCGATGGAGGAATTATGGTGGATCCCGCCAAGGTACAAGAAGTACTGAACTGGAAGGCTCCTATCTCGGTTCATGAGGTTCGGAGTTTTCTTGGTTTAGGTGGCTATTATCGTCGCTTCATCCCGGATTTCTCAAAAATAGCCAAGCCAATGACTCGGCTGCTGCAAAAAGACACCAGGTTTGTCTGGACTCCTGAGTGTGATGCGGCTTTTCACAAACTGTGAACTCTCCTAACCTCGGCTCTGGTTTTGGCGCAATCGGATATCGAGAAACCATTTGATGTGTATTGTGATGCCTCAGGCATAGGTTTGGGAGGTGTTCTGATGCAGGAAGGCCGAGTAATTGCATATACCTCTCGACAACTTCGAAAGCATGAGGTGAATTATCCAACGCATGACTTAGAACTCGCTGCAGTTGTTCATGCTTTGAAAGCCTGGCAACACTATCTGTTGGGCAATGTTTGCAATATCTATACTGACCATAAAAGCCTCAAATATATTTTCACCCAACCCAAGTTAAATATGCGTCAAAGAAGATGACTTGAGTTGATTAAAGATTATAATCTCCAAGTGCACTACCATCCTGGCAAGGCAAATGTGGTTGCTGATGCTTTAAGCTATAAGTCTCATTGCCACTCGTTAGTTGCAAGTGATTTTCATCTGTCTCGCCTTCTACACCCAGCAATTCTATACAACATCAATGTCAGTTGCACTCTCAAGAGTAGAATTATTGAGCTCCAAAAGACTGACACTGGTATATTCCACATCAAGTGTAAGATGAAAGAGCAAGAAACTACACAGTTCAGGGTAAATGAAGAGGGTGTACTATGGTTCCAGGATAGGTTAGTTGTGCCTAAGGACCGAGAGCTTAGAAATCAGATCTTGTCAGAAGCATACTCCTCTAAGTTGTCCATCTATCCTGGTAGCAATAAGATGTATTACGATTTGAAGCCATACTATTGGTGGACCAAAATGCGGAAAGAAATAGCTGCATATGTTGCCAGGTGTGACACCTGCTGTAGGGTTAAGGTTGTGCACATGAAAGCTGGATTGCTTCAACCACTTTCTATCCCAGGTTGGAAATGGGAAGAGATAAGCATGGATTTCATTGTTGGACTTTCTCCTACTGTCAAGAACCATAACTCTATTTGGGTAATTGTAGATCGTTTAACCAAGTCAGCTCACTTCATTCCTGTCCGAGTAGACTATCGTCCTACTGACTATGCTAAGTTGTACTTCAATCAAATAGTCCGGCTCCATAGGATACCTCGTACTATCGTTTCTGACCGTGGTCCACAGTTCACTGTTCGTTTTTAGGAGCACTTGCACCATCTTCTGGGAACCAAGTTAGTGAGAAGCTCTGCTTATCACCTCCAGACATCAGGTCAGACTGAATGAGTCAACCAAATCTTGGAAGACCTATTACGGGCTTGTGTTATTTCATCCAAGGGTTCATGGGAGAAATGGTTGCCTCTAGCTGAGTTTTCATATAATAATAGTTATCAAGAGAGCATTAAGATGGCCCCATTCGAAGTATTGTACGGTCGTAAGTGTAGAACCCCACTAAATTGGATAGAAGCTGGTGAGAGAAGGTATTATGGTATTGATTTTGTCAAGGAAGCTGAGGAACAAGTTCGTACCATCAAAATCCATATGGCTGCAGCTCAAGCTAGACATAAAAGTTACGCTGATCGCCGTAGAAAACCGATCGAGTTTGAAGTTGGAGACTTCGTATATCTGAAAGTTTCCCCTTTGAAGAGTGTACAACGTTTTGGTGTGAAGCGGAAGCTTGCACCAAGATACATGGGTCCTTTTCAGATCATCGGAAAATGTGGTGCTGTCGCATATAAGATCCAGTTACCCCCAGAAATGAGCACCATTTTCAAAGTTTTCCATGTATCCCAGTTAAAGAAGTGTCTTCGAGTTCCGGAAGAAAGAGTTCCATTAGGAGATATTAGGCTAGAATCCGATTTAACTTACGAAGAAAAGCCAGTCCGTGTGATTGACACCCAAGAGCGAGTAACTAGAAGTCGAGTGGTTAAGTGGTATAAAGTAATGTGGAGTAATCAGGGTAGTGAGAGTGATGCTACGTGCGAGCGAGAAGACTATTTACGTGATGGTTATAAGGAATTCTATCAACAATGGTACGCTTTCCAAATCTCGGGACGAGATTTTTATAAGGGGGAGGGTTGTAACACCCTAGGTATTTGGCTTCCTTAAGTGCATTGCATTTCATAAGCATTAACATTAATCATCTAATTCCAGAGTGTGAGCATCATTCATTTCATGCATGAGCTTATAATATGTGAAACATGCTTTTGAAACATTGCAACATGTGTTTATATTTCATGTGAATTATGAAGTGAGTAGTGCAACACCCAAGTGACACATGTGCAACTTCCTTTTGAGACATACCAACCACTTTAGTGTAACATAAGGAGCAAGTGCTATGCAACACACTCATGCAACATGTGCAACATGAGCTTGCAACATTTGGGTGAAATGTTGATTTGTTTGTTTCAAAGTATGTGACACTAGGAATTTTGTGCAACCAATGTGTAGAGTGGCTAATTAGGTCTGATAACACCTTAATTACATTTAGGGTAAGTAGTGGAGCAATGTTCATGTTGACCAAAATTACCAAATTGCCCTTCCAAATGTTGTTGACTAAGTTTGGACCCCTAGAGTGATCGGGTTTGACCAATTAAAAAGTCCAGCTTAGAAATCTTGCATGGAGGAGCAACCTTAAGAAAAGTTGTAGAGAATTTCATAAGGAACAAAAGTTCTAATATGGCCATCTCATGAAAATGACCAGAACATGGTCAAAAATGGCCCACAAGTCAATCTTAGAAGCTGTTTTGTGACTTAGCCATTTTGATTGAGTGTTGAGCTGTAAACCGTTTCACTGTACCTCACTTTGACAGCTTGTAACTTACAAACCAGGCCAAACCAGTCCAAGCTCCAATTGACAAAATTGTAGTCCTCATGTAGCTCTACCATTTTGGTACTATCAGCTTCGGCTAAATCGAGCTGGTTTAGGAGATAATCGGTGTTAAACTTGCTCTATCAGTCACCATTCCGGGCGCCGATTCAGTCAAACAGGCGATGTTCAGTGAACATCGTGGCCGATCGGCCACAGGGCCGTACTATCGCGTGGGCACGCGGTGGTGACCGTACGCCGGCCGGGGCCCCACCTGTCAGGCCGCGAGGGCTTCAAGGGCGCCACGACGCCGCACTCCACCTCACTCGCGCCTCTGTCTCCTCTCTCGCTCTCTCCACGCTCAAGCGGAGAGAACCAAGCCGCCATTGCCGCTCTTGCTCTGACGAGCTCGCGCGCGTGTTCCACCGCACCACCACGCCTCAAGTCCGGCCAACAGCTACACCTTGAGCCCCTCTACCCACTCGTCCCGTCCTTACCCTCAGACGCACCTCGGTAAGGATGAATTGCCAGTTCTGCCACCGCCTGACCTCGTCGGCGTTCTCCCGCGCGGCAGCTCACCGTGGCTAGGGTTTTCGGTGCTTCCACGGCGAGCGCTAGTAGGTGCATTAGGACCGGGGTAGTGTGGGAATGCTTACCGTGGGTCTAGAAAAGGGTCCCGAGGTCATCGCCGGCGAGGAGCACCACCACTGCTCCGTCGGTCCGCCATGCCCGCCACCATCCCCCATAGCCGCAGCAATTGCTCCAATTAGTGGCACCCCTAGGTGCGCAAGGAAGAGGCGAACGTGCCTGTGACCTTGGTCTCGCCGGAGCTGCCGCCGGTGGCGAGTTCGCCGTCGACCGTTCCCCTCCCCGCCGCCTTCGTCTCGCTGACTAGTGGGACCCGCTCGTCAGAGCGCGCACTGTCGGGTCGGCCGGCCCAGTGGTTCCTTTTTTATTTGTTTGAAATTTCAGTTTCTTTATTATTTCACAGATTTGAATAATATTTGTGATTTTCATATCTAGGGTTTAGTAGATCCAAAAATAGTGATCCAAATTTCGTTGGGCTCCAATTAAAGTGTAGCTTCTAGGAAAAATATCAAATGCTTATGTGATGTTTATTTTCTGGAAGAATTAATTAAGGTTTTGAAATATGTTTTAAATTACATGCAAATTTGTTTAAATCATATCTTGAGCTTATGTGTTCCAAAAATTATGAAATTTGGTGAGTAGGTTATTTCATATATATACTAGCTCTGGTAAAAGTTTGGATCATATTGCTTGAGTAATTTTCAAGTTATGATGTTATCATTTTATATTAGGAGATACTTGAATGAATTTTCATAATTTTTCTATAGTTCTAGTAAAGGTAAAATTTTGGGAGTGTTGTTCTTAAGTTAGAATGGTACTAGGAAAAATATAAAATCTGTTGTTTGACACTTTTCAATAGGGTTTCCTATTGTTGCAAAAATCAGCCTTTTTAGCTTGTGAATTTTGTGTAGGGAGTTTCTTTAAATAACTTTAGTTCAAATTTTTACAGTAGCCTCCTAGTAGACCAGAGAGCCTCCTGTAATTTTTATAGAATTTTATAAGCAGTTTGAATATAAGTTTAATTTCCCACTTAATTACTTAAGTAAATTAAGAAAGGGGTTAAAATAAATGTTCTGGGTTGACACACTTTACTTTCTGGTGTTTTCATGACATGAGTGAACTAGCGGTATCATTGGTTTGGTCATAAGGGAAGTTTGACGCTTGAGTAAATATTTAAATTTCACATTTCTAGGTTCTCTGGACAGCTGGTAGCAATGTTGGATTTGAACTTTAATAAAATTGTTTACTAGGAAACTTGTGAATACCAAAGTGGTAGTAAACTGGTTAATCTAGCTTGCGTCAACATTTTATGGCATTTGGCCTAGTAGTCTAGGAGTTATAGCTGTTTAAAGTGGTTATCCAGAAATGACTGCTCTCTGTTTGGAGAGGACAGATTTCTGGAACTTTAGAATTTCGACTAGGTAAACTTTAGAATTAAGTGTTGAGGTATGAAAATGAATTGTAGGGTATTTTATAAGCTTTCCAGATTGTCTTGTATCATTCCTTTAGGATTTGAGAATCTCCAGTTGTAATAAAAATACGTAGCTGTTGTCCAGATTATGTTGTTACGATATCTGATGATTTGTTGTTGGTAACCTCGGTGATATTGTTCTTGTGATTTCTAGGTGTTAGGGCCTTAACTGAAGAGAAACATTTGTACATTAGGTTGTGTAGATTAGGTAAGTACTTCTCCACCGGAGAAGAGATTTGCACGTAATATTGAAGTAACTTGAGTAGAATAATTAAATTGCTGCAATGCATTCCATTCCGAGCATATTGCATTCATTATGCATCCATGAGATTTATTGTGCATTCATGCAATAGGTGTACCGGAGGGGGTGACACTCCTCGAGTTCGAGGGAACGGTTCCAGAGGAGGACTAGGAGCAGCCGGGAGAACCCGAAGAGGCAGCCATCGAAGAACACGCCGTTGATGAGCTACCTGAGTGCCCAGATCACCGCCCGTCCTCTTTTCTGAAAGGCAAGCCCCGGTGCATGCTGACCTAATTGTTTTAAATATAAATCTTGAGTACTTTTACTTGTTTATTGCATTAAGTTGTAGGAGTTGTATGGAAACACTTGTTGCATTACACCTGTCCATGTCCAGATATCATACTTAAACCCTAAATTAGGTTTAGGCCCATGTTAATGCTTAGCCCTGCTTAGTCCGGTAGAAGTCGGGTGATTTCCGGTCATCCGCGAGATATAGGAATGGGTCACGAGTGGCTATGATGGCTATCGTGGATGGAATCATGTTTAAAAATGAATTTGAGACCGGGCGGGAGTTCGATAGTGCAGCCGCAAGACACTTCACGTCTTGGGTGCGGAGCTATGCCCGTCTGAGTCGTTTAAGGACCGATTCGTTGTACATCCTTGAGTCATGTTGAACGCAGTCTAACACTTAGTTGGCCGGATAAGTCGTTCCGACTGTGAATCCGAGTAATACAGTTCAGGCCGGGAATCGACTGGTAGGTCTCATCTTGGAGGAGAGAAACGTTGTGCTTGGGGACATTGGCGTGAGTCCAAGGGGGGGGGGGTTAGAGTCCCTAGCACCTGGCAGAGTGTCGCCCTTGGGGATGCGACATCAGTCGGACCCGTGGCTCCTGAACTGTACCAAAGGTGACCTGAGCAGCCCTCGCCAGGCGTGACTCGGTGAGTGTTAGAAATACCCCTCCAGCTGGATAGGAATTCGATTCGAATCGCCGTCGCTCCCGGTTAGTGAGCACTTGACTTGAGCAGCGGCAACGTAGATCTTATTAAATTGAACAGATGGTTAAGTGAACGATATAATGTTGCCGCAAATTTTATACCCGCTATGGATATAATAATATGCTTGTTTGATTATAATCAAGTGATTGCGTAGTACAGGTGCTAAGATAGTTGGTAGGTTAATGCTAAAATAACTGCTAGTATAGGTTAAAAGAGTTTAAATTACTTATGCTTTTCCGCAAAGGTAATGTCAGCCAGCTCCACTTATGAAAGCCTTGCATGATCCTTGGTGTCTCTTATTTTCCGTTTCGACGGGTAAGTCTAGCTGAGTACATTCCCGTACTCAGGGTTTATTCCCTCCTGTTGCAGATGACATGCTTTATCAGGGCTTCTACAAGACCTGCCTTCACCCCGCGGGTGACGAGGACTAGATCACTTGGGCATGATCATCTGTTAGTGCCTTTCCTTAATGCTTTTGTGGGATGGTGATCTGTAATACTGGAAGTAGTATGTGAACTAATGCGTGTGTTATGCTTCCGCTACTTTGTGAACTCGGTTTGTAATAATTTGAGACTTCGTGTGTTGTAAGCAAACCTCTGCTCTACTTGTGAAATGTAACGTGTGATGTGTATGTTGAATGATGCGATCTTGGTTGTAAAAGTGTTGGTTTGAAATCCTTCATGGTTTCGATTGACTACCGGGATTATATGGGCTCAAGTTCAAAAATTGGAGCGTTTCGGTGCTTGTTTTTGTACTTGTGCTCTTATAATTTGGTCGGTTCTGTTACAATCAATATAAAAAATGAGCATGAGAACTTAGTTCAACAACCATGCTGCAAATTAAGGGCTTAATGACATAGTTCATCACAAGTTCATCATCACAACCTCGCACATAAAAGACATAGTTCAAATAGGAGTCATCACAACCACACACAAAAGACATAGTTCATCATGCCAACTACAGTCACATCTAGGTAAAATGCATGGATAGATGGGTCTAGTTTCTGACCCTAGCATAGTGCTTAATGACTTCAAGCCTTGCTTCAACAGGTGTTTTGAGGAAGACAGTCCTGGCATCGTCATCTTTGCAAATATTGACCACACCAACCCACACCCCTTGTATCATGTGCACCCCAACCTCTCTTGCTCCAGCTGCAACCAGTTTCTGTTCTTGTTTCTTGATGTTCTTCTCCTCATCAATAGCCGCAACCTGTTGCTGCCTCTCCTTCCAGCAGTTTTGCATCATTGCGGTCCTCTTCTAATAACTGGAGTTGAACCTGCTCATCTTGGCATCCATGGACTGAACAGCTGTGCTCTTGGACTTCTTTGCTGGGACTGGATATAGTGCTGCGAGTGCTGCTGCTCCTCTTGCTTCCACAGCTGACTGGGGTCGAACAACTCAGAGGGATGACCTGGTCAGCATCTTCTTCTTCGCCGCTGCTAACGTAGTGAAGGCGGCGGCTCAACCCAGGAACAAATGAGGTTTCTCCGTTCACGACAACTCCGGCGAACATGCAGTCTAGTTCATCAATGTGTTCTGTCCATCCATCTTTGAGATCCATCCAGTCGTGCTTCCCCTGCAGTGCAAACAACAACCCACTTACTGTTAGAATCAACAATAGATGGGAACCACAGAGCAAGATAGATGAGTACAAAACTCATGAACCTTGCAATGGTCTTGCCACCACTTGTCAGA
Source organism: Saccharum hybrid cultivar R570 (assembly GCA_038087645.1). Lineage (NCBI taxonomy): Eukaryota > Viridiplantae > Streptophyta > Magnoliopsida > Poales > Poaceae > Saccharum > Saccharum hybrid cultivar. Next base: position 4,715,867 of record JAQSUU010000100.1, read on the forward strand.
AGCAACCACAGAGCCATCTTCTCTTTGTCCCAAGCCTGTGGCCTTGTGCCGAAGATCCTCCATGAAAAGCTAAAGCTGTTTCAACTATCTATACTTATGGTCGAACTGCTCACTGTCATGAAGCTTACCAGTCGCAGCTAGAAACTTGTCCTAGACATCTTTCCACCCCCATTTGGTCATGTTGCCATTCTTTCAGTTACCCAACTCAATTTGGGTGCAATAAATCTCACAAAATTTCTTAGTATCATCTTTGTTCCATTTTGCCCTGGTTATCTCATTCTGTGGACATTTTAATGAACAAGCAATGCATGAACAATACCTCGTATGAAACTAAGCATTACAAAACGAACCATGGAACACAGCAGGGAATAATGTAAACACAAAGGCAGAACTTTGATTCGAAACGTGCAAATGGGAAGCGAAATGTACCGAGACGGGAGGGTTGTTGTCACCGGCCACTGCTTGACCCGTGCCACGACGATGGGCACCGCGCGACCTAGATGCAGCTCGGCGCTGATGAGGCACGGGAGCCGTGGGCACCCCACCGCTGCTAGCAGGCACACAGACGGGAGGGGGGCCCCGGCTGCTGCCGATTCCGCCCGCTTGGTCGCTGGAGTGAAGGATGCCTTCTTAGGCGTCGATGTGCGGCCAACCTTCTTTTGCGTTGAGGTTGAGCCTAGACATACCCAGCTGGCCTAGGGTCGGGATGGTCGACGACAAGAACGGATGCGGCACGGAGGTGTACGAGTTGTAGGCACCGAATCTGGAGCCCGGCGGCGCCAGGGAGAAGAAGTTCCTTATGCGGCGGGCATCGTCGTAGTCAGAGACGTTGCCGAAGCCGTACCTCGAAGCGTTGTCGTATCCGCCGACGTTGAACTCGGAGCCGTTGCTGGATCCGTTGACGTTGAACTCCGAGTCGTTCCCTTCGCCGTTGAATCCGTCCATCGCCGACGACGGGGTCAAGCACGATCGATCTAGTACCGGACGCGGTGGATCTGACCGACAATGGGGTGGATCTGGCGGTGGAACGGTCGATTCGAGCGGAGGCGGCGAGAGGAGCGGCGGGGGAGAGGGAGAGCGGCGCTGCGGGAGAGGGAGCCGGCGCTACGGTTTGGGAGTGTGGCTGAGGAGTGTGGATAAGCGAGAGAGGATGGGGCCGGTCGTCGGCAGGGGTATATGTCGTCCACACAGCTCGGGCTGAATTTGGGTCGTCCAAAGTTTGCAGGCCTGTTTAGTTCCAAATGCAAAAAGAAGGCCAAAACACTGTTTAATTCTGCATTCCTGGGCCAAACTAAATAAGGCCTCAGGCTAAAAAGAGAGAAGGTTTGGGTACTGCTCTAAACACTGCAACTGGTAGTGCTAACTTTTAGCGAAGCCACGAAAACGAGGAGCGGTGAAAGTAGTTGATGCGGTGCTTGCACAATAAAAAAACTATTTTGTTGGTACGACTGTTAGGAATCTTGGTCGCTGGAGTGGACTTCGGCTCTGCAATTGGAAAAGAGAAGAGGATGCAGCGATTATTTTATTTAGAGGGCACAGTTAGCTGCGGTGGTTGTTTCATTCTCACACTGCAGCTGTGCAAGAGTGATGCCCCTTTTCCAACATGGCCACTGCTTTTTTTTCTGGGCAGCGCTCGTCCGCTGTGGCCGGCCTAATGGGCAATGGCTGAAACGTGGACGTGTCAAGCGGCTTTTCAAGCTGCCACATGGGCGCAAGTTAACGCTGCGTGGCCACTTGGGTGCTTATGTCACGTGTTGAGTGCGTGATAGCATGAGTTGCGTGGTCACCGCATAGTCGCATATTGCATACCATTTGAAAATCGACATCGACTTGGGGCTAGTTCGGCTGGTATAAAAGCCGGCTGGTTTCGGCTGATTCAATAGTGTTTTGTGAGAGAGAATAAGCTGAAACAAGCTGAAACAAGCCGAAACATGACCAGCAGAACAGGGCCTTGGTGGCACTAAAACCTCCGGAGCCGTAGCAGGTTGGTGTATCCTTCTTCTCTTGGTCTTGGTCTCTTCTCCGCGGTACCTTTCTATCGTGTCGATATCAGTGTCGCATATGCAGTGATCGTGATGGAATTTACTCGTCGGCTTTACCATTTGGATTCCTCCCCGACTGGATGTTCACACTTGTGGCAGTGTTTCCTCCGTCGATCATAAATACTTTATTCAAGTGTCTATAAGACTTCAAGACAGATTAAGCAGAGGATAAATATACAATCATCTTTAAGTATTATCCTAAAAATTTAAATGGTAAACAACCGGTCGCTTATTATTTAGCTATTACTTAGACAAAATAGATGTTTAAAACAGATAAAGACCAATTAAACGAAAGCAACCGTTTAGGTGAATAGGGCTCTTGTACATTACATAGACACAATAATGGTTGCCTATTTAGGTCAATTCCAATAGATAGCTTTTATAGCATTAATTAGAATGCTAAGTAGATAAATTGTTGATGTGACATTAGAATTAAGAAGAAGACAGAAGAAAATAATTTCATATACAAAAAAACTATGACCTAATTTGGGTTTGGATAAATTGCGGTCAACAAATTTTGGATTTTTCAAATTTCTCTTATTAAAATATTCCAAAATTAAGAATGGGTTTAGTTACTTAAATTCAAAAAGTGAATCAAAGAATTTTGGCATCTAGTTATTAGTAAAAAAATATTTATTAAAATACAAAAAAGGATTGAAGAAATTTACTTTCTAATCATTTTTGTATTTCTTTCTGTTAAAATAAAAGAGCTATGTTGTTTCGTAATTGATTGATTGAATTCCAAAGAAAACCTATATTTATAGGAAATTCTCAAATATTGCTTATTTCATATAAAAGGAAATCCTAATGCCAAGAATTCTCTAAGTTTTAGTCTTTTTTTTGTTTAAGAGACTAAGTATTTTTTTATTGGAAATCAATTATGGAATAGCTTTTTAAACTTATTAGCTATTTGAATTGAATTTTATCTTCCTTCTTTTTATCTCTCTCTCCCTAGTATCAATTATCATTTAATTAACATCTTTCATTTATGGCATCAATGATCTAAGGGCGGTTTTGATCATAAACTATAAGATAATTTTCGTACTTGTCATACTATACATGGAAAGTATATTTAAAATGGATACTTTTTTTGTCAAATTATTATTTGTTTTTAATAAAATCATCTATCTTCTTCCTATCACTACATATGACAACTATTTCTATCTTGGTCAATATGTAGATCAGATCTTCTTGTTAGAATATTTTGTTTGAGTGCTGCGTGAAAGTAAAAGATGCCTGCTGCTGCCACGCTGTTATCCATTCGGCAATACGGCAATGCTGAGAATTAAGAGAGCAGATTATCTATGCATAATATTATTTCTCTAAAATTCAGTAAAGAGTTATATTTACATATTAGTATCCTGAACGATAAAGAATAGTACCAGATATCGTTAGCGTGTCCCGTCACTTCTGTAAAGTTCAGCAAGGAGTTATATTTGCTGATTAGTGTCGTGAAGGACAAGAACAAATATTCAAACATTGTTAATTAGTATCTCAGGCCTCTTTCAACATGTTCGCTTGATCTTATCAGTCAGCCGTTCAGCAGTATTTTTCTCTCACAACAAATCAGCATCAGCCAGCTAAAAACCATTCAGCGAACAGGCCTGTTCGTTTGAGCTTATCAGCCAAATCAGCCAGCCATTCAGCAGTGTTTTTCTCTCACAACAAATCAGCGAACAATACTTTCAGCCATGACTTATCAACCAAGCGAACATGGTGTTTATAGTTACTCGTATCACCTAATTTATCTCGCATTAGCTCAAGTTAGATTAGACTCATTTGTTTGGTTTCTTGTATTTGAACATCCGGGCCGAGTAGATACATTGTTTGGTTATTCGTATAAGAATATGTTGTACTCCTATATGACATATAATACAAAAGTAGTTATTATATTTATTATATATAAGTATGGTTCAGTAGTCTTTTTTTCTTATTAAGCCTTAATTGGCTCTTAAATGCACTAATATCTCTTAATGTATATTAATCATATCGTTAGCTAGGAGCCAAACCTGTTTCTAGGAAATCGGCTGAGGGAGCTCCTTTGCATCTCCCTGTGACATAGGTTCATGCCTTTGTCTAGGCAACCAAATAGCTAAAAGTTACATCCTATGAATTTGGCCTAGCCTCATATAGGCAACCAAACAGGCCCATCAATCATTGACCGTTGGTCCGATGCCTAATTGGATCCAAATGTGCGGTTGTTTGCGTCGCACTCGCCCTATCTAAACTCTCAGCCTCAACCTTTCCTCATCTGTCTAGTAAGGCTCTTCGAAACCAATCATGTTTTCCAGACTAGCATGACAGGATTAAGGATGTCTTGTACCGTGTCGGCTGAACGACACAACATATAGTTAGGCCTCTCTTGGGCAGGATTTCAACTTCAAAAGTGATAAAATGGATCCGACTTCTTTGTTGTTTATTTGGCTTTAGCTTGATGAGTTGTTTTTAGATGTGCACGTTCAACTATGGCGATATGGTGTGCCGTCCATATGGGCAAACTTAGGACATGTTTGAATGCCATAAGCTAATTGCTAGTTAGTTATTTTTAGTTTAAATTAACTCTAGTGCATCTAAACCGAGGGCTAATAGGTAGAGCTAATTTTTCAGCTAATTCTTTAACTTATTGTTATCCAATTAGCTAGCTAATCAAATCTAATTTAATCTAACTTTTAGCGTCGACTAGTAATTGACTACATGTATTAAGGGCTTGTTTGGTCATTCTAAACTTTAGAACTCTAAAAATTTTAGAGCACTTTAGCTGAGTTTTAAGGTCTAATGTTCTAATATGAGGTGGGCTAAAGTTTAGATCTAACTTTAGACCATCTGTTTGAAGCTTTAGCTCTAACGGTAATGCTAGGAATCAGACGTCCATCCGTGGCTCCACACGGACGCCCTTGTTGGTGGAACCGATGTCCAGAAGGCTATCTATCCTATTCGCTACCTCCGCTCCCCTCCAGTCACCGTAGATTAAAAAAAACTCCCGAATGCCTTCCTCTCCACCGCGACTCCCACCGGCCTTCCTTTCCACCGCCGCCGTGCCCACACAACCGCTGTCACCTCGCCGCGCGAGGTCGCACCCACTTGACTGCTGTTATCGGCTCCACCACGAGCACCGTTTGCGCCCCTATCGCAGGGGGCAGCGCCGCCGCTCACCGGGGGTCGCGCAACCGCCTACCTGCTGTCATCCTCCTTCTTCTCTACCGTGACCGCACAACCAAATCCCGCTGTGTAGTGCTCCGCCCGCCCGGTTGCTAGGTTTTGCTGAAAGAGCATGTTGCAATTGTATGTTTCAAGTGTTTTAGATGTTTTCAGAGGAACGTTGCAAGTGTTTAGATGGATGCTGCAAAAGTAGATCGGGATGTTGCATATGTTGCAATGGTTGTACACGTATGTTGCAAAAGTCTGTCAATGTTTCATGTGTGTTTTCGGACGTATGTTGCAAGTGTGTTTATCTGGATGTTACATATGTTTCACACATATGTTGCATGTGTTTTATCTGGATGTTGCGTATGTTTGCAAATGTTTTCAAGTGTTTTCACATGTTTCTTCAAGTGTTTTAGAAGCATGTTGCAAGTGTGTTTCAAATGTTTTAGTGATTTTTCAGACATATGTTGCAAGTGTTTTATCTGAATATTGCATATGGTGGCTACACACATAAGTTGCAAGGATATGTTTCATCTGTTTTAGACGTATGTTGCAGCAAGTCTTTCATGTTGCAAGTGTTTCGTGAGGCGCAGCAAGGCGAGCAGACGCAGGGGCGCAGCATGGCGCGAGCGAGCAACAGGGCGCAGATGAGTAGCAGCAGGGTGCGGGCAAGCAACAACAGGGCGAGCAGCAGGGGCATGCTCCGATGCGCGTCCGTGAGTGGGGACAACCAAAAGGAGCGCGTGGGAGACCGCCACTCGACATGGGACCCGTCGCAGAGGTAGGGGCGCTGGAGCGTTGCCATTTTCTACCGATCTGTTTTGGCCGCTGGCAGGCCCAGTTGACAGCCGAGGGAGGTGCGCTCTGCTTGCTGTTTAGCCGCACGTCCGCTAGTGTGCAGGGGCAAGTGCGTCGCGTGGGCCACACAGGCGAGCACGAGGTGGGCTGAGCGGTAGGCGCGTTGCGGATGTGTGGACGCGCGCTTGTGTCCGAAAATCCGGGCCCCAGGAAGAGCATCTCCAAAAGTACCCAATATTTTCTTCTTAAAAATATGAAGTTTTACAACTCCTGAAAAAAATACTGGAAGGAATAAAGAAGACCATCTCCAAGAGTTTCTAATAATACACCCCTAAAATATCCTAACCACTTTTATATATTCCATTTTGAATATAAGATTCATTTTTCATATTGCTGGAAACGGTACCTAAGCTTTCAGGAGGGCGAAGGCTGAGATTAAAGGCAAAGCTAATCAAGTGGTATGGGTTAATGAACCTCACATCTTTCTGGCAAATATCTCTAAGGTTTAATAATTTGTAATGAAAGTAAAAAAGAACAGTAAATTTCACAAACCTACCAATATTTTGAGCTAACAGTGACAAACATATACTTTGTGCCCATTTCACAAACCCACCTCCTCACAAAACAACACCTTTATGATTATTCTTTTTCTAATGGCACTAGGCCACTAGGGCAGTGAGCCAGTGACATGTTCATGACCAGCTAGGCCCATGTGCCATAGTGCCACTGGCATGTGGGCCCGATTATTCATGAAAGAGAAATAGTCACAAAGTTGTTTTGTGAGAAGACAATCCAAAATAATAGCAGACTTGCGAAAGGGGCACAAAGTATGGTAGGTTTATCACTGTTAGCCCAAGATATTTGGAGTTATGTGGAATTTACTCTAAAAAGAATTTGGACTTAACTAAACATGCATGTTGAAGAAACAACATCCACAGGAGATTTATAAGCTCTGTTTTGATATTCGGAGAAACTCAGGAATATGAAAACCTATGCACACGACAGAAGACAACTTTAGCATTTGCCTCACTGTCAGTACCAAAAGTACGGGGGTACCCACACCCATCGCTAGTAAAAAACTAAAACGACTGAAACCGCAATAAAAGGCAGCCCGCCTCGACCGCGCATCCTGTCCGCCTCGTACGAGGCCCGCTTGACGGGGCGCCTCGACCGCGCTCCGGCTCCGACTCGTACGAGGCCCGCTCGACGGGGCGCCTCGACCGCGCCCCATCCCGTACAGCAAGCTACCTCGACGGCGCTCCGACCCGCGCGAAGCTCGTCCGCCCACTGGGAAAAACTCCGACTCGCGTGAGCCCGGGTCGAGCGCCTCGACTCCTTCTCTTTACCTACCCCAGGACAAAAGCCATAGCATTTAATGCGGTTACCTACTATCACCTACCGGCATGGCTACGACCAGGATCGACGTGGGAACAATGCCCGTGTCAGGTCTCACTGTTTTACCACCCATCCCATGATGGGAGGTGAAACCCGTCACTATACCCACCTTACCGCGCACTGTTTACCATCGATCACCCTCGAGGGAGGACAAGACAAGGCCCGTTCTCCGCAATCTCGGGGATTCGGCCTTATCCATCCGGTCTCGACCCGGCCTCGACCCAACCTCGACGCTCGGCACAGTTCAACAGCAAGGGAAGGACGGTATGGCACGGCGCTCCGGGTCATTTCGCCGTCTCGTCTCCCACGACGCCATGGTGTCCAGGGATGGCCGGCCATTCCTAGGGCACGTCGCTATAGTCAACTCAACAGGAATCGACCAAACATCACCTCAAGGCTCCCCGTCGTCCTGACCTCCTCTCGCCCTATAAAAGGGCAGGCCAGGGTTCTACGAGAGGGAGAGAAAGGAAGCACCCGACCGGACAACAACAGACAACGAAGAAAAACAAGAGATCGATACCTCAAGCAACCACCCTTGTCCTTTTTTCCTCTCTTTGAGACTTGGGCTCGACGCCCTCTCTCGCATGCTTGTAACCCCTACACGAGCACTTCGGTGCAAGGAAATACAAACTTCTTCCCCCCCCCGCTGGACGTAGGGCCTTCTTTTGCCCGAACCAGGATAAACCCCCGTGTGTTCTCCTTGCATCACCATCCAGGAAAGAGACACGCAGCATTTACTCGCTGGTTTAGGACCCCCTCGGGTCCGAACACCGACAGTTGGCGTGCCAGGTAGGGGATCACTACGTGCCAAACGTCGCTTTCTCGCCTTTTTTCCTGGATGGCTGACCCCGAACGCCCTATTCCATTGGCTACGGTGATCTGGTTCGGGAGTTTGGAGTTCATGTCGCTTGGCCATGGCTACGATATGGTCCTACTTCCCCCCAGGCACCCATCCGATGAGGACTACGAGCTCTCCTAGCCCAGGGGAGCAATCCGCCGGCACCGTCGCTCTAGGCGGGCGCGGGCCGCCCGACGACGACGAGCCCGGCACAACCACCGTCTTCACCTCGCGGAGGGCGACGGGGTCCCCCGGTCCGGCACCCCCAGCCAGGCGCCAGCCTAGACCTCCTTGTGGAAGGTTTGGGAAGGACAAGCTTGACTGAGGGTAACATGCCAACGGGGAATCCTGCCGCTCCCCCGTCCGGTGAGACACCACTGTCCGGAGCATCCATTTCGGCACGGACAGCAACATCTCCATCACCATTCCCGTTTGGGCTAGACTCGGCTGCCCGGGTGTACGCATCTTTCGTGAGCACTCGCATGAGTGCTTATGAGGAACTCCCCGGGCACCATCTACGCTCCACTCTGGACCTCGTTGCATCCACACCGGCCTCTGATTATCTGGACTCTATGGAGACACCAGACACAGAGCCCCATGTGACTGCTTCTCAACGTCGCAACCCTAGTGACAATTTGCAACGGCTACACATTCCCCCGTCACACTACTACTTTGGTGCTCCTGACTCCGACTCGGCTGACGACACCTATGATCCGACCCGCGAATGCTTCAACATCGACGTTGAAAGCACTTCGGAATCAGAGGACGAAGAGCCAGTCGAAGGAAGGTACACGCCACCCCATGTCGAGCTTCCTGCTGAGCGAGACGATCCTCAGTTCCTTATGGATCAAGGAGCGCAGCTCGAGCAGATTCGCGAGTTGCAGGATAGGCTTGACGAGAAACAGGAAAACCTAGGCCTACTCCAACAAACCCTCGAGCGTGAGCGTGCGGAACACGCACTTGGCGGGAGAGCTCGCGACGTCAACCGTCGCATCGACGAGGACCAGATGGTCGACCCCCCGGTTTTCGCTCGAGCCAGCCAGAACGTCGTCGCCACCGCCATGCTTCTCCGCAACATGCCCGAGCCATCAAACCCCGACGCCCGTCGGGCTCGGGATGAAATCCGAGAACTCTTCGAGATTGCTGCCATGCAGTAGGCCGAGAGCTCCGCCTCAAGGCGACGCGAGGCAGCCTCAGAGCGGATCATCGAGCCCTCCCGACAGGAGAGAGAGAGAGGCCTCGGTTCACCCCGAGCCTGCCCGGCGAAACCGGGTAGCTCCGGCCCCTGAGCTCACCACCAACGACCACGAGCCTCGAGACACCCGTGGCAACATCGTCGAGCGCCGCACACGCAAGCACGGTGACGGCGTGGCTCGAGGCTACCACATCCACAGGGGTGGACACTACGACAGTTCGGAAGATCGAAGCCCTTCACCCGAGCCTCCGGGTCCTCGGGTCTTCAGTAAGGCTATCCGTGAGACGGTGCTCCCAGCTCGGTTTCGCTCCCCCACGACTCTCACCAAGTATAACGGTGAAACCAAACCTGAACTTTGGCTCGCCGATTTCCGCTTGGCGTGTTAGCTGGGCAGGGCCACCGACGACCGGGTCATCATTCGACAACTCCCCCTGTTCCTCTCCGACACCGCCCGAGCCTGGCTCGAGGATCTCCCACCTCGACAGATCCACGACTAGGATGATCTCGTGAGGGTGTTTGAGGGAAATTTCAAGGGGACCTACATGCGCCCCGGCAACTCGTGGGACCTCCGGAGCTGCAAGCAGAAACCAGGTGAATCCCTCCGGGATTACATCCGGCGCTTCTCCCGGTAGCGTACCGAACTCCCCAACGTCACTGACTCCGACGTAATTATGGCCTTCCTCTCCGGCACCACCTGTAAAGAGTTGGTCCGAGAATTAGGCCGTAACACTCCGCTCACTGCCAACGGGTTAATGGACATTGTCACCAACTTCGCCGCCGGCGAGGAGGCGGTTGGTGCAATCTTTGGTGGCGACCCGGAGAGGGGGGAGCAGAAGGTCGACGATCCCGCGAGCTCCACCCAGGGCTCTAAGAGAAACAACCGTAAGAAGAAGAAAGGCCAGCAGGGCAAGCTCGAGGCCCCGGCCGACGAGCTCGTCGCTGCTACCGAGCACAAAAAGCCTTGAGGCCCCCCTGGCGGGGGCGTCTTCGACAAAATGCTCAAAGAACCATGTCCCTACCACAAGGGACTTACTAACCATAACCTCGAGGACTATCATATGCTTCGCAGGTACTTTGGGGGTGCCGGCGTCAAGAAGGACGACAAGGAGGACCCTAAAAGCGACGACAAGGACGGGGAATTCCTCGAGATCCAAAACTGCTTCATGATCTACGGAGGGCCCTCGACCCGCCTCTCGGTGTGCCAGCGCAAGCGAGAACGGCGCGAGGTTTTCTCCGTACAAACGGTAGTCCCCCGCTTCCTTGATTGGTCTGCGGTGGCCATCACTTTCGACCGTGACGACCACCCAAACCACATCCCCAACCCGAGAGTCTATCCGCTCGTTGACCCCGTCATCGCCAACACACGCCTCACCAAGGTGCTCATGGACGGTGGAAGCAGCCTCAACATCATCTACTCCCAGACCCTCGACCTTCTAGGGGTCAAGAGAGCGCGCCTCCAACCTAGCGTCGGGAGCTTCCACGGAGTCGTGCCAGGGAAACGGGCGGAACCCCTCGGACGGGTCGATCTGCCCGTTTGTTTTGGCACACCGGCCAACTTCCAAAAGGAGACTCTCACTTTTGAAGTGGTCGGATTCCGTGGAACGTACCACGCTATCCTAGGACGCCCATGCTACGCCAGGTTCATGGCGATCCCGAACTACACCTACCTCAAGCTCAAAATGTCGGGTCCAAACGGTGTCATCACTGTAGGGCCCTCGTATGAACATGCCTACGAGTGCGACGTCGAGTGCGTCGAGCACGGTGAGGCTGTTTTGGAGTCGGCGATCTTGGCTGCAGACCTCGACGGTCTCGCCAATGCGATTCCTGACCCAAAACGCCATGCCGGCAGCTTCGAGCCCGCCGAAGATGTCAAACTCGTACCCCTCGACCCCGTTGATCCCAAGGGAAAGGCACTGAGCATCAGTGCCACCCTCGATCCTAAATAGGAAGCAGTGCCCGTCGACTTTCTTCGCGCAAACGTCAACATCTTTGCGTGGAGTCCCTCGGATATGCCAGGCATACCCAGGGAAGTCGCCGAGCATGCCTTGGAGATCCGGGCCGGATCCAAACCGGTGAAGCAACGCCTGCGTCGCTTCGATGAGGAGAAGCGCAAGGTCATCAGCGAGGAGATACACAAACTGTTGGAGGCCGGATTCATCAAGGAGGTTCATCATCCCGAGTGGCTAGCTAATCCTGTATTAGTTAGGAAAAAGAGTGGGAAATGGAGGATGTGTGTAGACTACACCGGTTTAAATAAAGCATGTCCAAAAGTTCCCTTTCCTTTGCCACGCATTGACCAAATCGTTGATTCCACTGCGGGATGTGAAACTCTCTCATTCTTAGATGCATACTCCAGCTACCACCAAATCAAAATGAAGGAGTCCGACCAGCTTGCAACTTCATTCATCATCCCGTTCGGCATGTATTGCTACGTTACGATGCCCTTCGGTCTCCGGAACACGGGGGCTACGTACCAGCGATGCATGCAGCATGTTTTCGGAAAGCACATCGGGTCGACCGTCGAGGCTTATGTCGACGACATCGTTGTCAAAACCAAACAAGTCGACGACCTGGTCAGCGACCTCGACGTCGCATTCAAATGCCTTTGGGCAAAAAACATCAGACTCAACCTAGAGAAATGCGTCTTTGGCGTCCCACGAGGTATGCTTTTAGGGTTCATCGTATCCAAACGTGGCATCGAGGCCAACCCTGAAAAAATCTCTGCAATAACCGAGATGGGCCCCATCCGAGATCTGAAGGGCGTACAGAGGGTCACAGGTTGCTTGGCGGCACTCAGCCGTTTCATTTCGCGCCTCGGCAAAAAAGCACTCCCTCTGTACCGTCTCTTGAAGAAATCGGAGCACTTTTCTTGGACCCTTGAGGCTGAGGAGGCTCTCACAAAACTCAAGGCCACACTCTCTAACTCACCAATCCTCGTCCCTCCGACCCCGGGTGAACCACTCCTACTCTATGTCGCCGTGACATCACAAGTAGTCAGTGCTGCCCTAGTTGTCGAACGGGCCGAGGAGGCACATACCTTGCTCGTCTAGAGGCCGGTCTATTTCATTAGCGAAGTGCTCTCTGAAACCAAGAGTCGATACCCACAGATCCAGAAACTGCTATATGTCGTCATCCTGACACGGCGCAAGCTCCGACACTACTTCGAGGGTCACCCGATTACTGTGGTTTCTTCTTTCCCCTTGGGAGAGATAGCCCAGAACCGGGAAGCCTCGGGTAGGGTTGCCAAATGGGCAGTCAAACTCATGGGCGAGATCTTGTCCTATGCGCCGTGAAAAGCTATCAAGTCACAGGTGTTAGCAGATTTCCTGGCTGAGTGGACCGACACCCAACTCCCCCCTGCATAGCTTCAGGCGGAGCTGTGGACCATGTACTTCGATGGGTCACTGATGAAAACGGGAGCAGGCGTGGGCTTGCTCTTCGTCTCACCCCTCGGGGTTCACATGCGCTACGTCATCCGGCTTCATTTTCCTGCGTCTAACAACGTCGCCGAATACGAGGCGCTCGTCACGGGATTAAGAATCGCCGTCAAACTCGGGGTCCGACACCTTGACGTTCGAGGCGACTCCCAACTCATGATTGATCAGGTCATGAAGAGCTCGAGCCGCCATGACCCCAAGATGGAAGCCTACTGTCAAGAAGTACGGTGCCTCGAGGACAAGTTTCACGGCCTCGAGCTCAACCACATCACGCGCAGGTACAATGAGGCCGCCGATGAACTGGCAAAAATCGCGTCCAGTCGAGCTACGGTTCCACCAGACATTTTTGCAAAAGACCTTCAGCAGCCATCCGTTGATCTCAGGCCAGACGGAGGGGTTGACGGGACGTCACTCGACCCCTCCACCTGAGGTAGAAGCCCCCTCGACCGGGGCAGAAGCCATGCAGGTGGAAGACTCGACCCCGCCGTCTGACCTCGAGCCTGACTGGCGCGTCCCATACCTCGACTACCTTATCCGAGGGGACCTCCCCTCGGGTAAGACCGAGGCTCGATGGATCGCGCGCCGGGCCAAAACCTTTGTGATCATGGGCAACAGCGGAGAGCTCTACCGCCGTAGCCCTACTGGTATCCTCCAACGATGCATCTCAAATGAGCAAGGCAGGAACCTGCTCGGCGATCTCCACTCGGGGGCTTGCGGTCACCACGCAGCACCTCGAACCCTCGTCGGAAACGCCTTTCGACAAGGATTCTATTGGCCGACCGTGGTCTCCGACGCTGTCAAGCTAGTACGCTCCTGCAAGGGTTGTCAGTACTATGCGAGACGAACCCATCTTCCGGCACATGCCCTGCAAACTATCCCCATCACATGGCTGTTTGCCGTTTGGGGGCTCGACCTTGTCGGACCATTGAAAAGGGCAGCTGGCGGCTTCACCCACTTGCTTGTTGCAATCGACAAATTCTCCAAGTGGATCGAGGCCCGCCCTATCACCAGCATCAGGTCCGAGCAAGCTGTGCTCTTCTTCATCGGCATTATTCATCGCTTCGGGGTCCCTAACTGTATCATCACAGACAATGGCACCCAGTTCACTGGCAAAAAGTTTTTGGATTTCTGCGACAGCCACCACATTCGAGTGCTCTGGTCAGCCGTGGCCCATCCAAAAACAAACGGTCAGGTGGAATGTGCCAATGGTATGGTCCTACAAGGCCTGAAACCCAGAATCTTTGACAAACTAAATAAACATGGCAAAAGATGGGCTGCCGAGCTACCCTCGGTCCTGTGGAGCCTAAGAACAACGCCGAGTCGAGCCACGGGGTTCACTCCATTCTTCTTAGTGTACGGGTCTGAGGCTATGCTCCCAACTGATATAGAATACGGATCCCCAAGGTTGAAGGCCTACAACGAAAGAAATAACGACGCCACAAGACGGGACACCCTCGACCAGCTCGAGGAAGCCCGAGATGTGGCTCTGTTGCATTCTGCCAGGTACCAGCAGGATCTCCGACGCTACCACGACAGACACGTCCGCAAGCGTGAACTCAACGTCGGCGACTTGGTGCTACGGCGGAACCAGAACACCAAGGGACGACACAAGCTCACGCCACCATGGGAAGGGCCGTACATCATCGCAGAAGTACTAAAGTCGGGCACCTACAAGCTATCCAACGAGAAGGGCGAAATCCTCACCAACGCTTGGAACATTGAACAGTTACGTCGCTTCTTTCCTTAAAAAGCCTCGAGGCTCTGTATTTTCTTTTTCGTCAATAAGGAATACAGCGATGTTCAAACTTTCGTTTTACAGTGAGGAAGGATCGACTCTGCACTCCCAGAATCGACCCTCCCTCGGGGGCTACAAGGGGGGAGCCCCCCAGTCCCAGAAAAAACTTATGCTCTTTTTTAAATTTAAGAACCGCTTCTTAGATCGACTTCGCTGCAAGAGCACCCTAAGGTTCGAAAGGGCTCCCGAGTCAGGAGTATCACCTACGCCTCCGAGGCTACGGTACCTCCACTCACCCCTTACGCCTTTTAGAGGTGCAACTTCACGCTAAGGAGATCTAAATAACGGTTCCTAACTTTGAAAAAGAACATACCCCCTGTCGCTTAGATCAGGCTCTCACACGATTTACAAGGCCGCAACATCACCCTGAAGCTCGAGGGCGGTCGAGCCGTGAGATCACTTACGCCCCCGAGGCTACGATACCTCCACTCGCTCCCTTACGCCAAAGGATGCAGCTGCGTGCTAAGTAAATCACGCGAGAACACGATCCAAGCGATAAAGGGAAGAAAAGCTCGAATAAAACTAAATCAACCACGAACCGGTTTATGTTTCGAGTTTTTAGGCCTTCGAGGCCACCACGATCAAAATTCGAAATGCTAACTTATTACATGGGCCTTCATGCCCAGATTTGGCTCACAGGCCCTCATCGTCATTAGGCGGAACCACCTTGGCTTCAAAAAGCGAGGCCAGACGGCTTCCAGGCTCTTCGGCAGCTTCAATCAGCTCCACGCAGGCATCCTCGTTCTCCTCGTCTGTCCGGTCCAGGTCTGTGATAAAGCCCTCAGCGATGAGCTTCATGTCGAACACAAACCCAGAACGGACGACGGCCAGCGCCCTCTTCACGTCGTGATGGAGGCCGTCCCGTATCTTCTCCCGGGCAAGGCGGCCCAGCGCCACCATCCGACGGACGAAGGAGTTCCCCGGAACATCTTCCCCGGTGTCGGCGTCGGATTCGACCCCTAGGCCATCACACACGGTGGTGATCGTGCCCTGGAGCAGTTGGGTCCTCCGGATCTCGGCTTCGAGGAGGCTCTGGAAGGAGTTGTCAGAGGATTGGGCCTCTCGGTTCTCCCTCTCCAGCTCTGAAACACGACAAACAGATTAATACCCAATGCAAGGCCCTCCACATCGTAGCCGTAACAATCACACTTACCCTCGATATGGGTCTGCAAGCCCACGACCTCGTCGTGAAGCCCCCCGCACGTTCGCTCGAGCCCCAGGAGGGCGCTGTCCTTGTCACTGATGGTCGCCTTTAGCGCCTCGATCTCCTGCTGAGCAGACTCGAGAGCTGCGTCCTTCTCTTGGATGGTTCCCTTCAGCGTCGTGACCTCGTCCTTCAGAGCATCAGAATGAGCGGTGGCCCGCTCAACCTTGACGTTGAGGGTATCGCGCTGACGGCTAACCTGGGAGACATTCTCCTCGAGCTCCTTCACCCGTCTCGACAGGGGCTCGAGATCCCCGCGGGCCTAGGCAGCCTCCTCCCAAACCTTGTCCATGCCAGTGCGCATCATGGCCTCGGCCACCCACGCCTGCATCGCTTCCTCTTTCACCACCGCGTAGGCGACGCGCACCTCAGCCATTTCGGTGTTCCGATCGGAAAGCCGTTTCTGGGCCTCCTCGGCCAAGACCCGTTGCTGAGACAGCGCGGCCCACATGCCACTCTCATCCCGGATAAAGAGTGACTTGCGGCGGGAGTGCTCCTTCAGCTCCTGAACGCAATCCGAAAAAAACCGAAAAGGTTAAAAAGCCGAGGGAAAAAGACACCAAGAAAACCACGGAAAAAGCCGACGGGTCGATCGTACCTCGGTGGCATCCCCCATACTCCGCACGGCACCAGACGCCACTCGGAGCAACCGATCAAGGTGCCGGCGGACGCCCTCGAGGTACTCCCATCGGTGCACTTCATCTTTGTCGTTTAGGACGAAGATGGGCTCGGCGTCGGGGTTCGTGGCGTCCCTAAACTAGAGCGACGGCCCCCCCACCTCGGTATCTCCGCCTCTGCCCGCGCTATCACCAGCGTGGCGATGTCGGGCCATGACGACAACGACCCAGCCGGGGCGTCTCCCGGTCCCGCGGAAGGACCGGCCTCGCCCGTAGTTTCCGCCTCTCCGACGGCCGTCGAGGCACCGGCCTGATCCGCGGCTTCGCCCCCCTCAACCCCCATCACTTGTTTCCCTTTGTCCAGGGGGGTGTTGTCGGGGGGAAGGTCCACGGCCATGGGTGCCCGCCCCCTAGGGGAACTGGCCCCTCAACCGCCAGCGCCTCCGGAGCCGACGCCTCGACCGAAGACGGCTCCGGTACCCGCGCCTTGACCGTAGGCGCCCCCGGAGCCGGCGCCTCTTCTTTCGGCGCTCCGGTCAGGGGCTCAACCGCCCCGTCCTCCATCGTACCCGCTGGCTCGGCCAACGGGTCTTGTTGCGACGGCGACCCGCCCGCTAGGGCCGCCTCCTGCCCCGACACCGACGCGACCTCCTCCATGGTCACGTCAGCCCCCGCCCGCTCCGCGCCGCGGACGGGTGCCTCGCCCGTCCCGACCTCGATGGCAGCCTTGGCCGTCGCTGACGACCTAGGCCCCTCCTCGACCGCACCGGGCGCCACCATCTCCGCCGGTTCGGACCCCTCCACGGCAGGGTCCGTGCCAGTAACCACCGTGGCGTCCGCTGGTTCCTGCCGTTGTCGCAGGCACCCCTTCACGGCCTCGACCTGCCGGACCCAGGCCGCATCCTGCTCCGCCGTCCGGTTAAGGACAATGGCGCCGGCCCGCAGCGACTTCACGAGGGTAAGCCCCATTGGCTCCGCCTTCTGCTTTAACCTGCAAAGTGAAGAAACGTCAGCCAACGGACCCCGAGAAAGGCAGGACAACCGAGCAGAGACGCTTACCCGGAAATTGGCACCAAGGGCCTCGACCCCGTGCGACCCGAGCCTCCCGGGGCGGCCGATTGTGGCCTCGCAGTGGCCTCACCAGCAGGCCGGGCACTCCTGGGGCCCTGACCGACGCACCGCCCTGCGCCTTTTGTGCCTCCGAGGCCAGCTGGCCTCGGGTTCTCACGCCTGCCGACGCCGCCGCCGATGACGACGCCGGTACTGCCGTCCCAGCCCCTGCCCGAGCTTGCGGGGCCTGGGCTGGTGCGGACGTCCCCGTCGACCCCTCTTGATGGGTCCGGGGTAAAGCGGCCCCTCCCGTCGAGGGGCCCGTCTCCTTCTTCATCTTCTCCTCCTCCTTGGACTCCTCGACCATGATGACCGAGGAGGACGCCCCCTGATGGGTTCCACTAGGGGGCGAACGTCGGGAAGATCCCCCAGCCCGGTCGCGGTCTCATACCGCGATAGGGCATCATCGTCCTCACCGCTGCTGTCGTCGTCCTCCCCCGAGATCGTCTCGGAAGGCAACGGTGCCAGGGGGACCCCATCGATAGTCTGCTGGCGCCGGAGCTTCTTCAACGCCACAGCCTCTTTGGCCTTGCGGATTGCCCGCTTCTTGGCCGTCTCCTTGGTTTGCTTCTTCTTGGAAGCATGCTGGCGTCGAGCCTCCCGGGCGGGCCAGTCCTCTGGGACTGGCGGACGCGTCTCTCGCAGCGCCGACAAATCCTACGCGCCGGCCTTGACCAAATCAGCGAAATCCAAAAACAAATGAAATCGGCAAACCTACTAACCCTAAGATACATACCACTAGCTCGAACCCTTCGGTAGGTCTCATGGGGACCCGGTTAACCTCCTCCACCTTGAAGTTCCCGACCATCCGACACGCTCGCCGGAGGACCTCCTCGAGGGAAAGGGATTCGTGGGACATCCGGGTCCCCTCCAGCGATGCCTCCGGAGTCATCTGGTCAAGGCGGAGACGACGCCGGCACAGCGGCATCACCCTACGGCGATGGAAGGCCGCGGCCATCGCCGCAGCCGTCAAGCCCCGAAGGCGAAGCTACTGCACCGCCGCCAGCAGTAGGTCTAGGCGCGTCTTCTCGGCTTTCGGCACTCCATACGTCCAGCGATCCTCTTGAGCGGTTAGCACGCGGCCGGTGTACCTCGGCAACTAATTTTCATCGTTGCGGAGGTAGAACCAACCCTCGTGCCACCCACTGTTCGAAGAGATGAGGCGAGCCAGGATGTACAGATCCGCCTGGCTCAACCTCACCTGCAGGACGCAGCTCCCTACTCGGGCCGTGCACAAGACGCCCTTCTTCCCCGCCTTCTTGTCGAAGAGCTCGGACTTGAAAAGGTGAAGCCACAGGTTCCACTGTGGCTCCACCCCAAGGTAGCCCTCGCAGACCGCCGCGAAGATGGCGGCCTGCGCGACGGCGTTGGGGGAAAGGTGGTGAAGCTCCACCTGGTAGTAGTGGAGGAGCGCGCGCATGAAGACGGACGCCGGCACGCCAAACCCCCGCTCGTGGAAGCAGACGAAGCTCACCACGTACCCCTCCGGGGGCGCCGGCTCCCGGTGGGCAGGGGGCGGCACGATCCACTCCGGTTGCGACCGGCTCGTCCTCGGCCGCAGCAGCCCGTCCTCGACCAATTCTTCCAACCTCCTCTTCGTCATCGAGGAGGCGGCCCAGTCGTCGGCGGGGAGGATCTGGCTCTTTCCTGCCATCGGTGTTGTCGAAAGGGGGGGTGGACGAAGAGGACGCAGTGGCGACAGCGATGCAGGTGCAGAGCGCGATAAGGCAAGGGTTGTCTGAGGCAGAAGAATGTAGGAGCGCAAGGGAACGGAGGGGAACGCAGACCCCCAGGCCTTGATTTTATATGCCCAGGCGGAAGCCCAACAGTCACGCGAAAAGGTAGGAACAGTTTCCCGCATTAAATGCGCCCACCTAACCGTTTCCTTACATCTCGCAGGAGTCGGGCACGTGGCCGTCCCCCACGTCGTAACCGTACGCCACGTCACCCACTACTGCGCCGATCTCGCCTCCCCCAAAAGACGCGCCCGGCTAACGGGCGGGGGAGGGATCCACGGACGGATATTCCCAGATATCTAGGAAACGGGCCCCGAGCCCGGTATAAGCCTCGAGGGAGCGAAAGCTAGCCCTCGACCAGGGTTTGACAGCTGCCCTCGAGCAACAGAGTTAGGGACGACCCAGGGTGCGCCCGTACATGGCCAAGGGCTCGAGCCATGCTCTCGAGGCACCCCAGGACATATTCGAGGCTGAAGGAGGAGGTCGTCGTAGAAATCCCCACGGGGGAGGCATCGAGTCCTCGAATCCTATCGCAGGGAATCGAGATCCACACGACCACTCCTTAGCATCTTTGAGAGCGCCTCCGGACCACTAGCTGACCCCTAACGAACGGGGCACGGGCTCTCACTCGAATTCCCCCGCTAGCAGCTCACCGGAGATCGTCGGAACTCGCGCCCAAACGAGGGTAGTACGGTGTTCTCCACCCCTCCTCCTTTTTTCAAAAAGGAGCGTGAGGGTCGCACAAAAGACGGTCGGGACTCTGATCGACCTCGTGCGCGCGAGGCTCGGGGGCTCGACCGCATAAACCTAAGCCTCGAGGGAGCGAAAGCTGGCCCTCGACCAGGGTTCGACAGCTGCCCTCGAGCAACAGAGTTAGGGACGACCCAGGGTGCGCCCGTACATGGCCAAGGGCTCGAGCCACGCTCTCGAGGCACCCCAGGACGTATTCGAGGCCGAAGGAGGAGGTCGTCGTAGGAATCCCTCCGGGGGAGGCATCGAGCCCTCGAATCCTGTCGCAGGGAATCGAGATCCACATGACCACTCCTTGGCATCTTTGAGAGCGCCTCCGGGCCACTAGCTGACCCCTAACGAACGGGGCACGGGCTCTCACTCGAATTCCCCCGCTAGCAGCTCACCGAAGATCGTCGGAACTCGCGCCCAAACGAGGGTAGTACGGCGTTCTCCACCCCTCCTCCTTTTTTCAAAAAGGAGCGTGAGGGTCGCACAAAAGACGGTTGAGACTCTGATCGACCTCGTGCGCGCGAGGCTCGGGGGCTCGACCGCAGAAACCTAAGCCTCGAGGGAGCGAAAGCTGGCCCTCGACCAGGGTTCGACAGCTGCCCTCGAGCAACAGAGTTAGGGACGACCCAGGGTGCGCCCGTACATGGCCAAGGGCTTGAGCCACGCTCTCGAGGCACCCCAGGACGTATTCGAGGTCGAAGGAGGAGGTCGTCGTAGGAATCCCCCCGGGGAAGGCATCGAGCCCTCGAATCCTGTCGCAGGGAATCGAGATCCACACGACCACTCCTTGGCATCTTTGAGAGCGCCTCCGGTCCACTAGCTGACCCCTAACGAACGGGGCACGGGCTCTCACTCGAATTCCCCCGCTAGCAGCTCACCGGAGATCGTCGGAACTCGCACCCAAACGAGGGTAGTATGGCGTTCTCCACCCCTCCTCCTTTTTTCGAAAAGGAGCGTGAGGGTCGCACAAAAGACGGTCGGGACTCTGATCGACCTCGTGCGCACGAGGCTCGGGGGCTCGACCGCAGAAACCTAAGCCTCGAGGGAGCGAAAGCTGGCCCTCGACCAGGGTTCGACAGCTGCCCTCGAGCAACAGAGTTAGGGACAACCCAGGGTGCGCCCGTACATGGCCAAGGGCTCAAGCCACGCTCTCGAGGCACCCCAGGACGTATTCAAGGCCGAAGGAGGAGGTCGTCGTAGGAATCCCCCGGGGGAGGCATCGAGCCCTCGAATCCTGTCACAGGGAATCGAGATCCACACGACCACTCCTTGGCATCTTTGAGAGCGCCTCCGGGCCACTAGCCGACCCCTAACGAACGGGGCACGGGCTCTCACTCGAATTCCCCCGCTAGCAGCTCACCGGAGATCGTCGGAACTCGCGCCCAAACGAGGGTAGTACGGCGTTCTCCACCCCTCCTCCTTTTTTCAAAAAGGAGCGTGAGGGTCGCACAAAAGACGGTCGTGACTCTGATCGACCTCGTGCGCGCGAGGCTCGGGGGCTCGACCGCAGAAACCTAAGCCTCGAGGGAGCGAAAGCTGGCCCTCGACCAGGGTTTGACAGCTGCCCTCGAGCAACAGAGTTAGGGACGACCCAGGGTGCGCCCGTACATGGCCAAGGGCTCGAGCCACGCTCTCGAGGCACCCCAGGACGTATTCGAGGCCGAAGGAGGAGGTCATCGTAGGAATCCCCCCGGGGGAGGCATCGAGCCCTCGAATCCTGTCGCAGGGAATCGAGATCCACATGACCACTCCTTGGCATCTTTGAGAGCGCCTTCGGGCCACTAGCTGACCCCTAACGAACGGGGCACGGGCTCTCACTCGAATTCCCCCGCTAGCAGCTCACCGGAGATCGTCGGAACTCGCGCCCAAACGAGGGTAGTACGGCGTTCTCCACCCCTCCTCCTTTTTTCAAAAAGGAGCATGAGGGTCATACAAAAGACGGTCGGGACTCTGATCGACCTCGTGCGCGCGAGGCTCGGGGGCTCGACCGCAGAAACCTAAGCCTCGAGGGAGCGAAAGCTGGCCCTCGACCAGGGTTCGACAGCTGCCCTCGAGCAACAGAGTTAGGGATGACCCAGGGTGCGCCCGTACATGGCCAAGGGCTCGAGCCACGCTCTCGAGGCACCCCAGGACGTATTCGAGGCCGAAGGAGGAGGTCATCGTAGGAATCCCCCCGGGGGAGGCATCGAGCCCTCGAATCCTGTCGCAGGGAATCGAGATCCACACGACCACTCCTTGGCATATTTGAGAGCGCCTCCGGGCCACTAGCTGACCCCTAACGAACGGGGCACGGGCTCTCACTCGAATTCCCCCGCTAACAGCTCACCGGAGATCGTCGGAACTCGCGCCCAAACGAGGGTAGTATGGCGTTCTCCACCCCTCCTCCTTTTTCCGAAAAGGAGCGTGAGGGTCGCACAAAAGACGGTCGGGACTCTGATCGACCTCGTGCGCACGAGGCTCGGGGGCTCGACCGCAGAAACCTAAGCCTCGAGGGAGCAAAAGCTGGCCCTCGACCAGGGTTCGACAGCTGCCCTCGAGCAACAGAGTTAGGGACAACCCAGGGTGCGCCCGTATATGGCCAAGGGCTCGAGCCACGCTCTCGAGGCACCCCAGGACATATTCGAGGCCGAAGGAGGAGGTCGTCGTAGGAATCCCCCGGGGGAGGCATCGAGCCCTCGAATCCTGTCGCAGGGAATCGAGATCCACACGACAAAACCTTGGCATCTTTGAGAGCGCCTCCGGGCCTCTAGCTGACCCCTAACGAACGGGGCACGGGCTCTCACTCGAATTCCCCCGCTTGCAGCTCATCGGAGTTCGTTGGAACTCATGCCCAAACGAGGGTAGTACGGCGCTCTCCACCCCTCCTCCTATTTTCAAAAAGGAGCGTGAGGGTCGCACAAAAGACGGTCGGGACTCTGATCGACCTCGTGCGCACGAGGCTCGGGGGCTCGACCGCAGAAACCTAAGCCTCGAGGGAGCGAAAGCTGGCCCTCGACCAGGGTTCGACAGCTGCCCTCGAGCAACAGAGTTAGGGACAACCAAGGGTGCACCCGTACATGGCCAAGGGCTCGAGCCACGCTCTCGAGGCACCCCAGGACGTATTTGAGGCCGAAGGAGGAGGTCGTCGTAGGAATCCCCCCGGGGGAGGCATCGAGCCCTCGAATCCTGTCGCAGGGAATCGAGATCCACACGGCCACTCCTTGGCATCTTTGAGAGCGCCTCCGGACCACTAGCTGACCCCCTAACGACTGGGGCACGGGCTCTCACTCGAATGCCCCCGCTAGCAGCTCACCGGAGGTCGTCGGAACTCGCGCCCAAACGAGGGTAGTACGGCGTTCTCCACCCCTCCTCCTTTTTTTGAAAAGGAGCGTGAGGGTCGCACAAAAGACGGTCGGGACTCTGATCGACCTCATGCGCGCGAGGGTCGGGGGCTCGGCCGCAACGAATCATCCCCCAATAAAACAAAAACAAGACCTCAGAGGAGTCTCAGCACTCCACCGAGGCCTCGGGGGCTACACCCGGCGAGTGCGCTCGCGTGCCCCCACCGGAAAAAATCACGACGCTATGACTCCAGTTCGAACAAACCTCTGGGAGAGTGATCACACACTCACCCAAAGGCTCGGGGGCTACTGTCGGTACCAAAAGTACGGGGGTACCCACACCCATCGCTAGTAAAAAAACTAAAACGACTGAAACCGCAATAAAAGGCAGCCCGCCTCGACCGCGCATCCTGTCTGCCTCATACGAGGCCCGCTCGACGGGGCGCCTCGACCGCGCTCTGGCTCCGACTCGTACGAGGCCCGCTCGACGGGGCGCCTCGACCGCGCCCCATCCCGTACAGCAAGCTACCTTGACGGCGCTCCGACCCGCGCGAAGCTCGTCCGCCCACTGGGAAAAACTCCGACTCGCGTGAGCCCGGGTCGAGCGCCTCGACTCCTTCTCTTTACCTACCCCAGGACAAAAGCCATAGCATTTAATGCGGTTACCTACTATCACCTACCGGCATGGCTGCGACCAGGATCGACGTGGGAACAATGCCCGTGTCAGGTCTCACTGTTTTACCACCCATCCCATGATGGGAGGTGAAACCCGTCACTATACCCACCTTACCGCGCACTGTTTACCATCGATCACCCTCGAGGGAGGATAAGACAAGGCCCGTTCTCCGCAATCTCGGGGATTCGGCCTTATCCATCCGGTCTCGACCCGGCCTCGACCCAACCTCGACGCTCGGCACAGTTCAACGGCAAGGGAAGGACGGTATGACACGGCGCTCCGGGTCATTTCGCCGTCTCGTCTCTCACGACGCCATGGTGTCCAGGGATGGCCGGCCATTCCCAGGGCACGTCGCTACAGTCAACTCAACAGGAATCGACCAAACATCACCTCAAGGCTCCCCGTCGTCCTGGCCTCCTCTCGCCCTATAAAAGGGCAGGCTAGGGTTCTACGAGAGGGAGAGAAAGGAAGCACCCGACCGGACAACAACAGACAACGAAGAAAAACAAGAGATCGATACCTCAAGCAACCACCCTTGTCCTTTTTTCCTCTCTTTGAGACTTGGGCTCGACGCCCTCTCTCGCATACTTGTAACCCCTACACGAGCACTTCGGTGCAAGGAAATACAAACTTCTTCCCCCCCGCTGGACGTAGGGCCTTCTTTTGCCCGAACCAGGATAAACCCCCGTGTGTTCTCCTTGCATCACCATCCAGAAAAGAGACACGCAACATTTACTCGTTGGTTTAGGACCAACTCGGGTCCGAACACCGACACTCACGTTATGTATACATATTATATTCTTCTTTTAGATTGCAAATGGTATCATATAATCCTGGCTGTCACAGGCCGTGTACTCTTATGTGGCTCCTTACCGACCATGACAGATCCCAGATTCCCAGGCAAACCAGTCCCAAGTAAGCAGCTGGAGTTACTGAATTGTGCCTGCTGGCAACTATATAAGAACTTCAAATTCACGAGGGACATGACTCGAATCAGCTGGAGTTACATTCCCTGGATAGTGTTCATGAACATAACCGAAGCTACAAGAACTAAAGGAAACTGTTTGAAACAACTAAGGCTTGCATACCTAATTATAGTGTAAGAACAGAATGTGCTTCACATTTACTTGATTCAACATTTGCATATGTGATTAGAACTTACCGGTTCTTAAGTTATTAGGGTAAGGAACCATCAGATCTGTTATTTTTTTTCCTAATCGTGTATGTACACAATAGTACTCACTAAAGCTCTGTTTATCCGATTTTCTGCATGTTTCAGTCATGCATGATTACTTAAGAATCATGTTTCAATCCTTAATCATTAGGACTATTGGTTTGTTATTTTGTTAGATCTCTTTAGTTTACTTCGTGCAAGCAAAATACTAAGAATTTTCCTTATTCAAACTACTGCAATGTATTGCAGTTGGGGTTCTTCCATTCTGCAAACTGCTCAGTGCCCAGAACAACTCCAAATAAGATAGGATGGTGACATTAGAGACAAGGCTACAATTAGTCCTGTGTACTTCACATGCAGCGTTCATCCATTCTCCAAGGTTACTACATCAAAGTAAGCTATTATCTCAGAAATTCAAATTTGTTATCAGATCCCAAGTTGCTAATATTTGGATATTCCCAAGTTTCCGGTACTCACTTTTCAGCATTCTTTGTTGTCATACAATGGAGTTCAGAAAATCTCCATGGGTGTTATTTGTTTAATCTTGGGGGAAATCAGATTTATTTGTCTATTATAGTATTATGATTGTTTAGTGGGTGAAGTTTAAATTTCTTTACATTTTTAAGTTCCGCCATACAGTAAATAATGTTGAAAAATGCATACTTCCTAGAAACATGGAAATGTTCAGACATCTTTACATTCCAAACGACAAATTTTTAGCACCTGCAGAATCTCAAGAACTTATAATGACCGGGCCATTAAAGTCTGTATTCTCCTTTTAGTTATTAACGATGAAACGGCATCATATGGTCCTAGCTGAAAGATGGACCGTGTTCTTCATAGTGGCCACTCATCTGCCATGGTGGATCTGAGGCGAACCAGGCCTGGAACAGTGTCGCAAGTTCAGATGGAGTCACCGAATTGTGCCTGCGTTGCTGCCAGGAATCTCCAATCCATGACCCATTAACATAGTGTTTGCCGGCGCAGTCAGCAGATGTTCTACATCCCTTCCACAGAAGGCGCGCAAATGGTCGCATTCTGGATTCATGCCCCTTGCGAACACAGCCTTAAGTCTGTGCTGTGGAAAAATGTTCCTGAACAGAGTTAGGACTCGAGCCCAACGTTTTTCTATATTCATATATTATTAGTAGAGTCACTCTTGTATCCTAATACCAACATAAAGCACGTACTCTAGCCGTTTGAAATTATAAATCGCTTAGTTTTATTCTCGGTCAAACTTATATAACTTTGACGAAGTTACAGAAAAAATACACAACATCTACAACGTGAAACAAGATTGGGTACATACACCATAAAATATATTTCTATAGTATATTTATGGTTAAAGTTTGTAAAAAATGCACAAAAATCTACAAATGTCAAAGAAGATGCATTAAATACATCATGAAATATATTTTGATAGCATATTTATTTGATAGTGTAGAAGCTAATATATTTGACTAGAAATAAAACTAAAACAACTTACGATTAAAATGTAGGGAGTATGATACTGGATTGTTCAATTCGTCAAACTTTCATCTCAATAAGATTCTCAGAGTCCTAGGCCCGTACAGTCATGATCCAGTAGATGCACTTTTCGAGTGAGGCAGAGTAGAGCAGGGTTGTGTATTATGTTTAAAATGCAGGAATCTCATAAAAAATAGTTCAGTTTTACCGAAAACACATAAAAATGGAGGAAAAATTCTTTCGTTTCCAAACAGGGGCTGACTGTCAGTCGTGACTTTTAGATGTGTGGGCTGTAGCTTATTTTGTGGCAAATGTACAGGCCAACCAATTGATTTGTCAAACGTCGTAAATCAAAGCTTGGTGCAAGAAGGAGATATCCGGATAGGCGGTGCAAAAACAACCGCGGTCCCGGAGTCAGGAATCTGTGGTTACTTCGTAGATTTGGTTAGAGGGGGAAAAAACAAAATTCAAGCTTTTCGGGTCTCAACAATAAAAATTCTGATCTTGCTGCCACTTGGCTTATCGATTGAGAAAAAAAAAAACATTCAGAAAAACACGATGATGGACCAAAAAAAAAGTACAGCATTCTGTGGTAATGTGGTTAGCAAAAAATATAAACCCAAGCGTTTGGAGTCCTCCGCCACGGGGCTCATCGACCGAGATGAAAAACATTAAAGAACCATGATGGTGAAGAAACAAAAGAGCGTATAAGGGAAAAAAAATACACAAAATGGCCCATGCAGAGGGTGTATGGGAAAAAGAAAACACAAAATTGCTATAAGGGAAAAAATACACGAAATGGCCCATGCAGAGACAAAATGGGGAAATAGAAAAAAAATTACACAAAATGACCCATGCAAAGAGTGTATAAGAAAAAGGGAAAAAATACACAAAATGGTGGAAAAAGTAAAAAAAAATACACACAAAATGGTCCATGCAGAGACAAAATGGGGGAATAAAAAAATACACAAAATGACCCATGCAGAGAGTGTGTAGGAAAAAGAAAAATTACACAAGATGGGGAAATAAAAAGAATTACACAAGATGATCCAGCAGAGAGTGTGTAGGAAAAAGAAAAAAATTACACAAAACACAAAATGGAAAAAATGCACAAAATGGCCCATGCAGGTCTCGAACCTGCGACCTTCGCGTTATTAGCACGACGCTCTAACCAACTGAGCTAATAGGCCAGTGCGGTTTATAAACTTTACACGTATATATAATCTGAATACATTAGCCAAGCATGCTTATTGTTTTGTTAACATAACAAACCTGTTCTCGATTCATCGATTTCATTGACACTTTCCCGCGCGGCGCGCGCTCTCGTTACCGCTAGGGTTAACCAGCCGAGCGCCGGGCGATACTATGGATCAGTGAGGCCGCGCGCGGAGCCGCCCAGCCGGGACCGGGGCAGACGGACGCGGGCCGCACCACCCTGCACACGGACACACACAGTATGGAGTCGGAAGGCTGTACGCCTGAACGTGCCGTGGTCCACGCCGCTCGCTTCAGACTTCAGAGCGCAGGGAGACCCCGCCTGGCCGCCTCGCCAGTTGCGTGACAGCCAGCCACCCGTTGCCATGCGCCGGGGAGCGTGAACGCGGCGGTGGTCCGCTCCCTGCTACCTCCTGCAGTCCTGCTCATGCCTCGGTACCGAAGCTTTCTCTCTCCCGGTGCCGCTTTAATTCGCTGTGCGTACGTCTAGTAGAGCTACGTGATACGTACGTACGTACTGTACTAGGTTAGCTACCACGGCTCGTTGCATGTGCGTGTGATCCTCTGCTCTGTGTCTGTGTGGTTGCGATCGCGACTGACCATCGAGCGAGCAACCCGATTCTCTTGAACCTGCCTCTCCCCATTAACAGCAGTTTGTTTTTTTATGTTCGGGACTTGAGGCCGGCCGGTACCACACGAGTTCACGAACGAGAGAAAACATGTTAGCATCAACTAGTCGTACGGCGTGTTTCAAGTACTCATGGTCTGTCTGATCTTGCCTGCGTCGCGGCACGGCTTGCAAGAGGGGTTTGCACACTTGCACTTTCCTGGGACGCCCCTGACGTGCAGGTGCAGCCGCACCTAGAAGAATCTGTGACCGCCGAGCCCGCCCAAGAGATGCCGTTGCCGAGCGTGCGCGTGTGCGCCGCATGTGCCACTTCGATCTGCTAGTAGTCGCGCTTGCAACGAGCTTATTTAAAGGCATAATCCTCGCGCTTGCAAAGTTACAAACGCTACTGTACATCCGAGAGCTTTTGCAGGAAGTACTGCAGGTATCTCGCATTGAGAAACCGGCTGCTGGACTGTGTTGTTTAGGGTGTGTTCACTTCGCGAAAAGTATATGAAAAGTTAATGTAGCATCTTTCGTTGTTATTTGGTAAAAATTGTCTAATCATTGACTAACTAGTCTCAAAAGATTCGTCCCGACATTTACAGACAAACTATGCAATTAGTTATCTTTTTTACCTATATTTAATGCTCCATACATGCGTCGAAAGATTTGATGTGATAGGTGGAAGAGGAAATATTTTGGGTTGGAATAGGAAATGAACAAGGCCTTATTGTGTGGTAACAGAGCAGCGGTCGTCAGCGCGCGACCATCGATCTGGCGTGTAGCGCAAGCACGATCGGTCAAAAGGGCCTTGTTTAGTTGCCGACTCGGGGTGGCCGATTCGGCACGGTGCCACCCCCGAGCACTGTAGCACTTTTTGTTTTTTAGTGTAAAAAATATCCAAAAATTGATTAATTAGACTTAAAATGTTCGTCTCGCAAAGTACAATAAAATTGTGCAATTAGTTTTTTATTTCATCTACATTAGTACTCCATGCATTTACCGGCATTTTGATGTGATGGGGAATCTCCTTTTTGTATAGTAAAATTTAGGGGGAGAATTTGGAAACTAAACAAGAGCAAGACAGAAAATCGATAACAGTGATTCGCCAGGGACAAGTGGTTGCCTAGCGGTTTGAAATAAAAAATCAATTCTTTTCATGGAAGTGCCAGCGCTAGTTCTGACCTGCTGGTTATATTGTAGAATCCCTGGCATAGAACCGCATGGCACATCATGAAATTGGTATGGTTGTTGTCTTGTTGATTTTAAAATACGGCATATTTTCTCATTTATAAACAGTGGTGCTGATGAAATATATACTGCAAACATAGGAGTATATGTTGTTTTCCCGATAGATGAGGTTCACGTATTGCTTGTTGCTGCTGTCACCAGCTCAGAAATGCCACGGCGTCTTCTTATTATGCTCTCGATGTTTCAACACTCCAACAGGCGACGCAGGCAGGAAGGGGGCGAGGACGCTGACGAGCATCCAGTCACGGTCTAAACTCTAACGCTACTAGAAGTCTAGAACAAATCGAGGGGAGGGAGGGTCAAGGGTGTGAGGGAACAAGTGTTTCTAGAGCTTCTACGATTGCAATGGCGTTTTTCCAGGGACGCTTTCAGTGCCGTTTATTCAACTAGGACGACGACATGCCTAACAGAATTTCATGTCATTTCAGTCTGCCATTTACGACCGATGTCACGCTCTCAATCGAAGCATCGCACGCACCGAGATTTTACAGTAACCCCGCTTGCTACCCGCACCGAATTTACAGTAACTACGATGGGAATGGGATACCCTAGCTGCTGCAGCTGATATTGCTCTCCTCACTGGCGCTGCCGCTGCCGCTGCTCCTGCTGCCGTCCGCGTTGCAGCTGCCACTCTGATTGTTCTCTTCGGCCGCGCGCCACGCGGACGCCGAGAAGAGCGGCCGCCCGTGCCAGCCCAGTGTCAGGCACCCCTCGGCCTCCTCCACGCAGTGCCCTTCCCCGGAGAAGAGCCCCACCAGCATCCTCGCCTGCCGCAGCGCGTTGGCCCCGAGCGGCACGGCGGCCAGCCCCGCCCGACCCAGCCTGTCCCGCCACCGCCACAGCGGCTCGTGCCGTTCCCTGCGGTCCGCGCCCTCGCCGCACACGATGTCGCAGATCTCGCGCTCCAGGTACGCCTCCGCCGCCGCGTCGCCCGCGCCGCCGCTGGCCGCGTCCAGGGAGTCGAACACCGCCGAGTAGTAGAAGAGCGCCTCCGTGAACCGGTCCAGGAAACCCGGCTTGTTGTGGTCCGCCTCCTGCTCCACGACCGTGAACACCCTGGGGCGCACGGAGGCGACGCAGTCGAGGACGGCGTCGATGGGCGCGCGCCGCGCGTCGTCGGCGAGGAGGCGGTGGAGCTGGAGCACGGAGTTGACGGCGACGGCCTCGCCCTGCGACACCTGCAGCATCCAGGGGCGCACCTCGTCGAGGCGGTTGGCGGCCACGCCGCGGAAGGAGAAGTGGACGCGCACGGAGCGCGCGAGGTCGGCGAGGCGGACCCCGACGTCGCGGAGGTCGTCGCGGCCGGGCGGGGAGGGCGGGCCAATGCCGGTGAGGCGGAGCGACGGCGGCCCGCCGGGGCGGAGCGCCAGGGCCTGGATCAGCGCGGGCCACTGGAGGCCCTGCATCAGGCTGAAGTCGATGATGTGGACGTGCCTGCAGCCCTGGACGGCCTCCAGGATGGCCTGGTTGGCCGTGAAGTGCGCGAACTTGAGGTACGGCCCGGCCTCGTAGAAGCGGTGGTACAGGAAGGCGTGGTCGTCGGCGGCGGGCGGGGCCGGAGCCGGAGGCGAAGGCGTGGGAGGAGGGAACAGGCGGCGGGACAGCGCGGCGGTGAAGTGGACGGCGACGCGGCCGATGCCGGAGGTGGGCGAGACGGCGGCGAGCGCGGCGTGCGCGTCGGCCAGGTGCGCCGACGCGCCGGCGTGGTCGCCCGCCCCGACGGCGCCCGCGCAGCTCATGAGGAGGTGCACCAGGCGGATGCCCGCGGCCTCCTCCTCCTCCCGCCGCATCGCCGCCAGCGCCGCCGCGAGATCGGGCAGCGCCTCCATGTGCTGCATCGCGTGCATGTCCGCCGCGGCGTCCGCGTAGTACGCAGCAGCGACCCCGGCGGCGTCGGGCACCGCGGTGGGCAGCGGAGGCAAGGTGACGCCGTCGAGCCCAGGGTCCGCGGGCTCCGCCTCGGGCCACTGGAAGGGGAACGACGCGCCGCCCATGGCCATGGGTCGGTGAGAGGGTGTAGCTCGGTGGCGTGCTCTGCTCAGTGAGGCGGTCAGCAGAGTGACGGCTTCGCGCTTGGCGAGCAGTACTAGTGAGGTGATGAGGGGCTGACGATGACGACCGGGGGTGGGTGCGGGCGAGGAGGGTTAAGGGGAGGGGAGGGAGGTCCGGAGGTGCGGTGACGTCGGAAATGCCGGGGGAGGTCGGTTACACGTGGAGAGGCGGGCAGGAGCACGGGGCGGACGGGGACACGTAGGCCTCGGGAAGGATTCAGAGGCGGGCGAGCGGTCCGAGGCGCCGTGGGGGCGGGGCCTGCCTGCCTGCTCCTTCTGTCAATTCCTGTCTGTGGGGATCTCGCTGACTGGGGACGACGGAGCCACGGAGGAGTGTGCAACCCTGCAACTGCACACGGATTTTACTCGTAGAATACTCCAAACGGATGATGAGAGACAGTACGTGGTAGAGATACCAGGGGCACCCCGTGGGAAGTTTCCTCACTGTTGACGCTCTACAAGCTTACCTTGTCAGACTGTTCATACTCATGGACCTTTATATTCATTCTCGGAAAGGTCTAGTCATCAAGATTATCTCCTCTATACTCAATTCTCCCGCATCCATCCATCCTCTATATCATTATCTATCCACTGTGTGGCCAACTTATCACTTTGTCTAAATATATCTATGTGACATCTTGTTTTAAAGTATTTATTACAACGAATTTAATTGTATAATCAGAATTTAATTTTGATTTTTAGTTTGTGAGTTATAATTTTTTTAGTTTGTTAAACTTATGGGGCCTGCCAGGAGATGTGACAGCCGTTCATACATGTCTCCTGCTGCTGCCTCCCGCGCTGCTTTCGGTGGAGCCGCCCACGCTAGATTTACCGGATGCGTGCGTCTTCGTTTTGATACCGGATCCGTATAGCGTAGCGGCTGCAGCTGTTTTTCCGGTAAAAACGCTCCTGCAGGTTCGTTTAGAGGACTCCGGTGCGGACAGTCTCAAAGTAGCAAGGGGAAAACGAGTGTCCTCAGCACAATCACGTGGCAGGTTATTGTTCGTAGATTTTTTTTAACCTCGAGTCTCAGGGTGGGCGTTCGGGTTATCCGCTTAATTCGGGTTAGATAATTCGGGTAATGAAAATTGTTACTCGATAACAGCCTCGAAAAACAATACCAGCAAATTCGGGTACCCGCAATATCGGGTTCGGGTATTACCCGTTTTACCCGAAATATTACAAAATCACAGCAAACACTCAAACAACACAGAATTTTGCATAGAACTAAGAACTGGACAGAATAATTGATAAACTGAGCTGATAAGTTCAAGTTTTCAATCACAGCTCTTAGGTCATCACAAACATTGTCACATCTTAGACCTGACACACATATACTTACTTAGTACTTACTAGTCTTGTGCAAATGCAACATTCAGATGCAAGTACAAACCACGACACATTGACTACTGACAAGATCCCAGAGCACAATTCAAAGGTTCAAGCCTTCAAGGCGAGGAGATCATGAGTCAGTTCGTTCGTTCTCCATTAAATGTTGAATTAATTGGCTACATGGAAACTTACTACTTGCCTGTTGGACTGGACTCCAGACTCCAAGTCTCGAGTGCAGCCGTGCAGGCACCCAAACGACACTAGTACGGGTAGTTCGGGTACCGGGTGCTGCTACCAGAATTATCCAAAATAAATTCAGGTAATAACATTCACTATCCGAACTAGACTTCGGGTACTGTGGGTTTGGATTTTTCGGGTTTGGGTGCGGGTTTTTCGGGTTCGGATATCGGGTAGCGGGTAATATGTCCAGACTTACTCGAGTCTACAGTATTTACTACTCATGGAGCTGGAGTCCCGGTTTTCCAAACGGCAAAACACACGGAACATGCATGCATGCATGGTTGTTTACATGCACATCAATGTCTTGTTTTATATATATATATATATATATATATATATATATATATATATATATATATATATATATATATATATATATATATAAAGGTGAACCGGTCGCCGCAATCCCAGGCCATTCACGTTAGCAAAAAAGATTTGAACCGTTTGATCGAACTTTTACCGTTCAGATTTGCTTCCACCGATCTGTAACTGTTGTTGTGCACGTGTTGGCTCTCGCCAAAATATCTGCTTCTGGAACCGTCTCTCATCCATCGCTCAAAACAAAAACGCGTCTTCTCTCCCTCCGTCTCCGTCGCAGCACAGCGGGCTAGCCCGCCCGAGGCCACCGCCGGCACCTCCGCCGCTCCCACCCCCGCCCCCTTCCTCTCCGTCTCGCTCTGGCCGTGGCGGCGCAGCGGGAGGGCCCCTGTGCAGCGGCAGTCGGGGCGGCGGCGCCACCAGTGTGTGCCGCTGTGCCACGGCCGGGCCTCCACGCTGTCCGCTATCCCCTCCTCCCCCACCTCTCTCGATCTCTCAATCTCTCTCCTGATGTGGTGGATCCCCGCCATGGCCGGCCTCCGGTGCGGCGGCGCGCCGGCGCGGCCGGGCCCCTGCGGCGGCCGCTGCCCCACACCGTGCGCTCATCTCTCTCCCTCTCTCTCCATTCCCTCCTTCAATTGGGAATGCGTTCCTGAGCAGCCAGCCTAGCCACGGTAGCAAAAAAAAGATTCGATCCTTTTGATGCAGTGCCATATTCATGGAAGCAAGGTCAGTTTCGCCCTAGAAGTACTGTTCTCCCTCTTCCTCTTACAATTCTACAAGGTTGCTGCTTATTTTTGGATGTTGTGTGGGCTGTGACGTCATCAGTTCAGTTGGATCTCGAGAGCAGGCAGGTATTATAGCATAGATCTGAGCGCATGACCATGTCAGTGATATTTGTTTTATTTCTTAGTGTCAGATAAAAATTGAGACCCTGTACACTGCGGTGCTGCTGGTTTTTGGAATATTGTTTGTATTTGGGTCATGTGCAGTGATGATTATATCTTTCTCTTTCTGTTATGTTTTTCATTTGAGGGAATGGGCCAGCGCTGTGATGATTGCATCGTAAATGTTTCATGCAATGACCATGGTCTATCTTTCAACAGATAAATCTCTGTCTTATTTTACATCTCTTTACCATGTTGACAACTGAGGCAGTGATCATAACCAATGTTGATACCATTTTTGCCATCTCTTTCCACCTACTCCATGAAACCTGAGGCAATGGTAGATTGGTTGCTTTTGTTTTGTTGCATTTCCTTGTACCTGTCCTGTTTTGTGTAGTTTGGAGCCACCAATCACAATTGTTGTTTGTTGCCTGCTCAGTAACATTCTATGTGGCTAGAGTTAGTTCTTGATCATGAGATTTGAGCTTCTAATGCCATTGCCTGTGATGATTTCTTCCTTTGTCTAATCTGATCATTGCCTTCTGTTTTGCACTCTTACTTGCTTTTGATCGTTATCTGCGATGATTCCTTGCGACATCAGATTATATACTGTGCATTCTCAGCGCATGGCCTATTCCTAGGGATTTGTGTTTGACCACTTTTGGTTCTCCTGTTTATTTGAGTTTGGAGTACAATTTTTATGTGCACTGGGTTTTTTTTCAACTCGAGTCATATGGCTGCAAAACTGAATAAGAGATATCACAGAGGTCTGTACCCTATTCGTGATTTTGTATGCTGCTGCCTTGACCATCTTAATATTTGATTTGATGTTTCCATTTCTTCAAAGGTTATACAGGCCATTTTGTGCCCTGCCAAAGCCACATCAATATCAAGGTACTCTGATCCCTGCCATTTCTTCAACCATTCTTTTTTCTTTGCAACTAGGTACGTACCTTATGTGCCTGTTAAGAATTTGGTTCTTGGTTTTATTGCAGAATGTAGTTCAATCCTAAACACAGGGGATTATGGCTATGACTTGAGAATATGCAATCATTTCCCAACTATGAGATTAATCTTCTGCAACCATGTAACTCCTACCAATGAAATAAATAGAGATAAAACGATTCAGGGTATTTATTGCTTCTGCTCATTATTCAAGTCAGTAATATTTCACATTTTCCTTATCCAATTGTGTGCTCAGTGTTCAGTGATGCCTTCACGAAAAAAGGTTACAGTGCATTAAAATGTTACTATTTGTTCTTTATGTTCTTAGTAGGAACAAATAGAATTACTTCAGTTGTTTTTTAATATACTCTAGACTTCTCATGGCCTTCGTAGACCATAGGCTACAGAGGTAATATTCAATCTTCTTTCAGTTATGATGGATGTGTAAGCATGTCCTTCTTAGTCATTACATCACACAAAAGGATTTAAATTGATATTTCCTTGTGCAGGTTAGGTCCTATGATGCTACTTAGGCAACACAGAAAGAAATAAGGCTACAAGGCCTCAGGGAATAACTGTTTTCTGTTTATTATTCAGGTTACTACTACTTCAAGTTTTACATGCATGAAACTGAACTTATGCGTCCTAAAATTAATCCCGCATCAAATTAAACTATCTTCGAAGGTGTCTCTTCCACCAATTACTGCTAAAATTAATTGTGCTTTCTTTTTGTCATTCATCTTAGTGCCATCATGATCATATAGATTAAATATATTCATGTAGCTAGCTGTCGCTTAGTATTTACTTGCCATGTTGCTGTGGGATGGGAGCTTCAATTTACAGTTCGCATTCCTCTGTATATATGGTGCCCGATCAGTATATGTAGTGGCCGATCAGTATATGTAGCTGAATGATTTTGCCTTTTGGAATGATCTGGTATTTATGTGCTTCCATGACTGTATGCTAAGAAAAATGCCTCCATGATTTTCTGCCATGACAAAACTATTTATCTAAGCAGATGATATTTCATCCATTTTAAATTGAATTGCAAATGGCTACTATGATGTTGATAATATAAATTTTGAAACTACGTTGCCGTCCTTTGTTGCTTTAGGTTCCCTTTTTCAGAATGAGGTAGATAGTAGATGGTTTTCCATAAAGGCGTGTACTGGATTAGTATACCTGATCATATTGCCAGTGGGGATATTTTTAGTGTAAGGTCCCTTAAGATTCAATCGGACTGGTCAGTCTAACATAGTGACACTGTCCTGCAAATTTTTGCCACATCTTACATCAATGCTAACATAAGTATGCTCCTTTCGACCATGTGCAGAAACTATGGAAAGAAGCCACGCAATTTAGGTTCCAATCAGCCATTGTACAAGTAAGTGTTGATTTTCCACTCATCTTGTTAGTGCATTCCAGGCAGTTGAGATTACTATTTTTTATAACCTAGCTAATTTAGTGTATATCATGACCAAATATCAATTATAACCTACCTAATTTAGTGTAAATCATGACCAAATACCTATTATGGAACAACTTCTAATATGTATATGCACCCCTGTTTTGTATCAACTTCTCACGGACCTAGCAAAGGATGTAATGTGCGAACAAATTTTAGACCTCACAAGTATTTCCTTAATACTCATCACCTAGACAATGTTGTTTAATTCTCTATTTTTTTCTGCTTTCACACAGGTTACTCGGCCAGTTTTTGATAAAGAGTATTACCATATTTTGGTGGTGCTATGATACCTTAACCGGAAAGATGAAGCCATCCATGAGTTCTGATAAAGACCATCTGGCTTCTAGATCCATGTACAGCTCTCCAATGGTGTCTGCTGTGTACATATATACAGTTAAATTAACAACATTTTCTTACTGCTATTTCTGCTGTATATTGACTGTTTATAGCTGCAAATATTTTCCACCCTATTTTGTGCAGTACAGAAAACTTTGTGTTTCATTTGTTCACCATAAACTGAAATGTGGCAGAGCTAGATCAGATCTGACATTTAAATATGGTGTCAACTTTTCTGGTTTGTAATTTTGTGTCAACTTTTCAGGTTTGCCTTCCTAGGTCATAGGATCTGGATATCAAGAAATTAGAAACTACCTGCTACACTCTAGCAACATGAAAAGGCCAGCCCTCAGGTTTTTTAGATGCTTTGTATTTGTGCCTTCGAATGACGGTGACAAATTATTGTTATATGCTATATAACATTTCTATTTGAAGATATATTTTGGCCACTACCCGCTAACAAAATGTATACTATGACTTCTCCTTTTCCTGAGTTTTTGTTCTAATGTTTATATACAGAATGCTGAAAGTACTACAACTTCAGGGGTACGAAAATGGCGTGCAGTGACAAAAACAAAAATGGTGTACAGTGACAAAAACATGGATTGCCTTACTTGATGTCTTCCAGTAAATATTTCTATTAGGCGTTAAGCTTGATTGCTTCTTGCCTTCATCATCTCCACATTAAGCTTAAAAAGCAAGTTACAGAGTGCACAATCATGTGATGTAATGCAGTGGCATTGGTAGTATAGTCTAAACCTGATTCCTGACGGAGGTAAAAAATAGGGATGAAAGTCCAGTTACATATTTCCAACCACCCATCTATATATTTTTTTATGGTCATGAGCTTGTGCCATTAACATTTTTGCCCAACCCACTAATTAGTGCTTGGTGAAGGCTCAGGAAATAATTAGCGATTCCATTGCCTTCCATCAGTTTTCTACATTAGTTAGCTGGTATATTCACTACTGCATTCTTCAATTAGATGTGAGCTATGTACAATTATATAGACGAGGTTCAGTCTGTTCCTGGATTTCAGTTTTATAGCATACAAAACCTATCGGTTCTAAAGGAAACAGACCTGATTAGTTTTCTCCTGTTTTGTGTATGGGGGGTGGGGTGGCGGGAATTAGGCAATATCTGTTGTGACCAGCTTCCAGTGACCATCAAGTGCATCCAACAGTGTAGTCTCCCGACCAGACATCAGTACAATACATCCCCAAGTATATACTATATGCATACTGTAAATACAGACCAACTATCATCTCTACCCTGTGTACAAGACCTTCACATGCTGTACCAGACCATGGACCAACAGCATGGCCAGTGTATGACTCAAGCTCTATGTTTGCACCAGGCTGTAAATATATATCGGTCAAGGCATGTTACCCATGCAAATAACCGCGTTCATGACATGTATATATCTTAGCCCAAGAAATCTCGACAGAGTCCTTACCCATCGCGCGCAGGGGCGCGCGTTTGCCACTAGTATCTAACATTAGAGAACACAGGTTTCATCAGATATATTGATGCTTGGCTCGTTGCAAAAATAGTTACTATAAATGTGATGCTTTCGTATATAGTAAAGTCACATGTTCAAGTATATAGGGTCACTATTGTAGCGGGCACTTTGTTCTCTAAATTGTCTATCTAAATAGATTTGGTCATGGCAAAATTATGTTGGTGGATTGCCCAAGTAACCGAGTGGATCCATTGAAATGTTGGTAACTACTAGTAGTATCCATGATAAGCAAAGAAATTATAGGCAACTATATCTTTCGCATGGCAAATTAACACCCTAAGGGTGTGTTTAGTTCCCAAAATATTTCACCCTAAAACATCACATCAAATCTCGTGGCACATGCATGGAGCATTAAATGTAGACGAAACAAAAAAAAACTAATTGCACAGTTCACCGTGAAATCGCGAGACGGATCTTTTGAGCCTAATTAGTCCATGATTGAACAGTAATTATCAAATAAAACAAAAGGCTACCGTACCCAAAACCAAAATATTTTGGGAACTAAACACACCCTTGGCAAAAAAAATTTTAATGATGGTCATATCTTCATTTTCCTTAGGTCCAGAGGATATAATCTTATTGCCCTGCTTCACCATTGTTGTACCTCGAAGCTCTAGTACAAAGGTACAGACATCTCAAAATCAGTGCCAAATTAGATTCTTGAAATCGGCCTCCACTTCTTGAATCCAACTCCTACTCACTAAAGTCATGGATTTCTATGTTCATGGCCACGAAAAAGCCTTGCCACTGCTTGTGGTTTTGAACCTGGAGGCACGAGTTGAGGAAAGGGATGCAATTACAGTCGGCGAGAGGGTGGGATTAGATTTGAATATCCTGACATCTAATTACAATGTAACAGAAAATAGCCCGACTCGAAACAAACACTTTTCTTACCTCTTACCTCTCCGCAATGCATTTACGTTACGTAACCTGAACCAAACGCTATCTTAACTCAAGTGTGTCTGTAACTCTGGGACAATGAAAGGCATAAACGTTGTGAAGTGTGTATTGGTTGATAGTTGGTTAGATGAAGGCAAATATCGTTATGATATGCTAAACATTTACGCTTCTGTTGTGCTAATCAATCACACAAGAAATTCGACTAGACACATGGGACATCAAAGACTTTGTTTCACATAGAGCATAGACCAACTTTGTTTGATAGGTGGATGTTTGTTACACTTCCCCGCAACCTACTCGATTTAACTCCATCGTTGTTGTGGTGAGTGGTGACGAACATTTTATTTTCAACATATTATCTAATTAATTCAATTTTTGTCATGGAAAAGTTATGCCAATTGAGTCATTTTGATTCTATATGTGTTAAGACAATTGATTGACTCAACTGTTAGCGAATAAAGCGTAGGCAATTATTTACAAATCAACAACTGCTTCGACCGTTCACCATCCTGCAATATAGTTTATAGACATTCAAAAAAATGCACCCAAATAAAATGTAGTACTCTTTTTTAGGGGTGTGGGGGATATATAAGGACAAATCAATACTGTAATTACCATTTATCAAACAATCTCCTTTACTCACACATTCAAGCGGATGACAACATATGTACATGTGAAAATTAGATTGATTAGAAAATGAAACGAGGATACATGCATCTTTTATAACTTTTCTCTTGACCCATCTTAAAATATCTTGTGAGTATATACTATATCATAGAACAAAAGGAATGTGTTATATTGAGAAAAAACAATTTAATAAGAAAGAAAACAAATAGTAACGTTGGACAGAAATTATCATTAAATGAGATAGGAATATGCTCCATGGGAGCCCTAGATTATTGTAGATACACAAGCATGAGTGTGTACTTTTATATTGCTCAATCGGTCTCTTGTTTAGCAGCTCTAGTTCCATCCTTCCTTATCTTGAAAGTTAGTGTCAAGTTAGTGTCGACCCTGCCCCGTGTTTCTCCATCCACGCACTGCCAATTTGCCATGAACCATGGTTGTCAAGCAAGCTCTAAGTCCACTCTACCCACCAATAGAGTCCCTG
The DNA here is from genome assembly GCA_038087645.1 of Saccharum hybrid cultivar R570. NCBI lineage: Eukaryota > Viridiplantae > Streptophyta > Magnoliopsida > Poales > Poaceae > Saccharum > Saccharum hybrid cultivar. Next base: position 4,756,742 of record JAQSUU010000100.1, read on the forward strand.
GAGGAGAAAGCATTCATGTGCTCTTCTTTGACGTTGGCGGTTATCTGTACAAAAACCAGTAAGATCGGTATGGTCAAATTGCTTCAGAGAAAGCTCAACGTGTCAATGGAACATTCGTGACGACTAGATTATCACAAGTGAACCTTTTCTGGATGATGATCAAGAAAAAAGGTAATTAAATATTAAAGTTTGTGAGGTATTTGGAAGTTATATATTGTTCTCACTCAAAACAACAATATATACGTATCTTAATATTCACATAACGTTCATTTTCTCCATAATAAGGATTACCGTTTTTTTCTTTTGTTTTTCTTTTTTTTTTGCTGAGAGATGCAGTCTCACAAGTATCCACAATATGATAAAAAGATGACACTAAGCAATAAATGCTACAGCAGAATTGACGGCAATGCACCTCAAGAAAAGATTTTAAAAAATCCACCCTAAGCTTAAGGTGCACGTTAGGATAATAAAGAAGAGTAAAATTCACTAGTGGTCCCTAAACTTTATGATTGTGTCATTTGGGTCCCTAACTCTCGAATCTTGACTTATAGTTCCCTAAACTTGTACCACAATGTCATCTGGGTCCCCGCTCTTGAATTGTGATTTTTGAGTCCCTGAACTTGTATAGCGATGTCATCTAGGTCTCTGAAATTGCACGTCAATACAAAATTAGCATTGCCGCATTAGGGCCATATGTGTGTTGTCGTGCAAGTTTGGGCCTAGACAAAATTGCCATACAAATTTCAGGACTTAAATATGAAAACTTGAGAGTTGGGAACCCAGATGACATTGTCATATAAGTTTAGGAACTCACAAATCTAGACCCGAGAGTTAGGAATCCAAATGACATCCTTGTGCAAGTTTAGGGACCGCCGTGTTATACTCACAAATAGAGAGAGAGAGAAAGGAGAGAGAGCACACACAAAAGTTGTGGATGCAGGAGGGAACCAGCAAGAGTGGTTTTGGCTGCTAAATTTTTCTTTGTAAATGTGAGATCTGCGCAAAGCTAAAATGCACCAGAACCATTGTGCTCTACGCAATAACTATATGTTCTGTTTAATAACTGGGTGCTATCTTAAGGTGTATGACCAGTTCACGCTGCGCATGCCCTAATCGTCATACTTATAATGTCAAGAAGAGATCAAATACAAGAATCCACAAGTAAACTTATATCTAACGACTGGAATACTAGAGACCAGTAATAATACTTAATACAAATACACATGGGGTCTTCATCACTAGAAAAATACATACGGGTCCATGAGCAGAAATTCCTCCACTGAGCAGAAATTCGGTCCTGCGGGTCCATGAGCACAGGAGGGCGTTCAGATCGTTAGACGAGCCACACCGCGTGTGCTATGTCCAGATAGCATGCGTGAAACGCTGCTTTGGGGCACGCTATCGCACGCGCTAGCGCGCGCTACATCTAGCGCGATAGCGCAGCCGCGCTAAATGCCTGCGCGGCCCACCTCGCTGCCGCCGCTCGCATGCACCCGTACTTACCCCCTCCCCCTGCACCATCATCCCAATAAGGCTCACTCCTACTCCTACCTTGCAGCAGCGCTGCCGAAAGCACAAGCTCACCTACTTAAGCTCATGCAGGCTTGTCATTTTGGCGCACACATAGACATGCCGTACCCGGGAGCACATGGCACCAACCCAATAATTTCAGCAACCGTGTCCGTCTCCACATCTGAAATTCCCAGTCACGGAAACAGAGAGCTCTCCCTTTCTATCGAGCGAGGGCGCCCTCACAAAATGTGAAAAGTTCGTTCCCTTGCTCTCCGTTTTCTCCTCTCCTCTGGAAAATCAGAAAATGATGCTGCACGGAAGCAAGAGCCGGTTGCAGCCTGGAAGATGCTCCCGTCAGCGTCGAGCAGCGATGGTCCCGGAGACCTTTTTTTGCGTGCTGCTGCTGCACGGCACGCCCGGAACGGTCCTTGCTGCTGTTGCTTCAGCCAGTCGGTTGCGGCTTTCTATCTTGGACAGCGCCGGCCGTGAAGATTTCCATTATTCGAGAGTGGAGCGTATAGCAAGGGCACTAGGGCAGGCCGAGTTAGATGCGCTAAGTCTATCGACTTGCCGTAAAATCGTGCGGGCGCTTCTAACTTTGTCCGTGACTCCGTGAAGGGTCGCCATCGGTTTTGACAAAACGCAGAGCTGCTGACTCTGACGAATTCGAAAGGTTGAAACAAGAAAATCACCTCCCATACGAAGGGAAAGCTACCTCTTTTTTCAAACGTAAGAAATAGAAAGCACTGCCGGAAAACGAAAGACTTCCATTACAATCCAAACACACGGTTGCATTTGGGTATGCGGGAGTATATATGGGATTGGAAGTATTCCTTGTGGGTTCAAAAAATTTGTACTAGCAAGTTGTGCTTAACTAGTGGCCCTTGTCTTAAGGTGGTTCAATATTTTAACACCGCATTTCTCATTTCTGTCCTGTGTCAATCAGCAGCTATAACACTAACCGCATATCCGTGTAGAACACTAGCTACAGTGGAACAAGAAACTGAGTGATGGTTGGAACGGATCAAGCAACTGGATGTGGATGATAATCAGATATTCAGACAGCGGCAACACGGATGCGGGTTCAACGTCGTAAACCAGACGCTCCTGTTGGGCTGCGTGCTGTCCGTGTCCCACTGCTGCTGCTAGTCGTACCACGGCATTACCAGAAAAACCACCTCTACGGCCTCGCCAGCGGCTGGCCGCAGGCGGCAGGCACCAGTCGCGAGCGGCGAGTGAAACATGACCAGACCAAGCAGGCATCGGCGCTGTGGTGCTAATCCTGAATAAACTCCGTACGAGTAGTAGCAGTAACCAGTAAGCATCACTCAACCTGTCGTTCCTGTGCTAAAAGCGCGTGTCCTATCAGAGTGTGAGATCAATTAGGCCCTTGTTTAGATGGAAGAAAATTTCAACCCGATGAATAGTACCACTTTCGTCTTATTTGGCAAATATTATCTAATCATGGACCAACTAGGCTCAAAAGATTCATCTCGTGATTTTTTCAACTAAACTGTGTAATTAGTTATTTTTTTACGTACATTTAATACTCCATACAAGCGGTTAAAAATTGATGTGATGGACAGAGAGTGAAAAAACTTGGAACTTTGAGGCAAACTAAACAAGGCGTAGGTGCGGAGTAGCGTCACGGCGCACGGCGCCGTTGGTCATTGGTGTGCTAGTCATCTATCCGTCCATGCTTTACGATAGGAACAGTTTTAGCTTGGCAAGGCTTTTTGCCAAGAGACGTGACCTAGCTTCAGTCGTCACAACAACGGTACCTAGGCCTTGTGGGTTGTTCAGGCCTTCTTTGCGACGAACAAAAAGTGATGAAACTGGTCGGATTTCATTGTTTTCTTAATTAACGTAAACCTAGCATTTACTACTCTCTCCGTTCCTTTATATCTGTCACAATTGGTGTGCGTGGCACAAGTTTAACTCGATTTATAGAAAATACGTGCAACATTTGTATCTCTTAATAAATTTATTAAAAAACTAGATTCAATAATCTTTCCGATGATACTAGTTATGTACTATAAATATCAATATTTTTTTAATATATATTTAATCAAAGTTATTTCTCGGGAAGCCTAAACGATAGATATTTAAAGACAAAGGGAGTATTTGTCTTTATGAAACAAGTGTGGATTAAGTGTTAGTCAATATAACAGGGTTTTGTCCTAGCCAATAGGTGTTTAATGGAGTTCTTTCCATGTCTTTCGTGACAACTTCAGTCCGGTAAGGCATGTGGTGCCAGGGCAAGGATATGAGCAACAATGGATGCTATTCTCTTTTTTGGTTGGTTCAGAGGTGATGCAATCGTTGGAGACAAGAAGTTGGAGGTCTTACTGTACGGGGGTGTTTAAGACTTCTTCACTCCTTTTTTTTAGCTCCACTCTAGTTCCGTATTGTCAAACACCTCAGCTCCAATAACTCTGCTCCACGAAAAAAATGAAGTTAGAGACCAACTTCACGTTTTTTCTGAAGCATCTCAAGGATACTCCAGTTTTTAAAGATCTGTACTCCCACGTGGAGTTCTGTGGAATAATTACCGAACTTACCATTCATTAATCACCGATGGGATCCCTTCCTTCCGCGGTTCCACGGCTTCTGCACCTGCTAGCCTGCTCTCTGCGACGTTCCAGCGCCACCAGGAAACGATGCGAGGTTGCGAGCAGCGAGAGGCAGCCAGGAAAGGATGCGACCTTTTTTTTATTACTTTGGTGGGTTGATTCGCTGCTTTCTGTGGGGTGTTGGGCCAGATTTGTAACATCTAGCAACTATACCCTTATACGTATATACATCTAAATAGTCTTCTCAATAAAAACGTATACATATAAATATGTATATTTGTGCTTGTTTCCAAAATCCTGGGTATTTCGTGGCATACAGGGGCTTTGGGCCAGTGTCTATCATTTGTTGTCTATTTTTCTTGAAAAATATCAAGTGCAATTTCAATCAAGGGCATAATGAACCATTGTATGAAAACAAGCTATTTCTGGAGCTAGAGCAGAGTTGTGTGCTAAACATTACCACATGCTCCACAAACTCTATGGTGGAGCTCCTCCATGGTGGAGTTCGTAGAGCAGAGCTGGAAAAATAGGAGCGGAATAGTGCCAAACACCCCCAAAACTTATATGTAATGCATGTCTAGTAAATAAAGTATACTCCATTTCAAAAAAGATTGTCAATCAAACTAATATTGACAATGTCACAATAAGCAATGATGGAACATATTTCGTAATAAACATACGTAGAGATACAAATGTTGACACTATCTTATATAAACTTAATAGTAGATAGTTTTGGGATTGATTGACTCCTTAAAAAAACAAAACTTTACAATTTGTTTTTGAAGCAGAAGAGTGTCTATTAGGCCATTTTTAGAGGGAGTTTCATGTCCCTATTTTCAAGGCTCCGTGGTGTTAGAAACAATGCAAACAAGTTTCATTCCCACCAAACTCGTTTCACCCATGAAACTTTTATCACTCCTTCATTTGTATCATGCCGTGTCAACACGAAACTTTCGTTGAGATTGATCTTAGTGTTTTCTCATTAATAAAAACCTAGTATGATATGAAATGGTGATGGATGGATGCAATTGTGACGATGGTATAAGAGTATATTAATGAAACCACGGGTGCAATGCAAGCCGTACATGAATTATATTTTTTTTAACTGAATGTGACATGTCGAGGTCGGACAGTCGGATTAGAATCAGATTAAGGGCCTGTTTAGTTGCCCATGCAACCCAAAAAAGTTTGCACAGTACCTGTCACATCGAAACACACGGTTACATTTGGGTATGCGGGAGTATATATGGGATTGGAAGTATTCCTTGTGGGTTCAAAAAATTTGTACTAGCAAGTTGTGCTTAACTAGTGGCCCTTGTCTTAAGGTGGTTCAATATTTTAACACCGCATTTCTCATTTCTGTCTTGTGTCAATCAGCAGCTATAACACTAACCGCATATCCGTGTAGAACAATAGCTACAGTGCAACAAGAAACTGAGTGATGGTTGGAACGGATCAAGCAACTGGATGTGGATGATAATCAGATATTCAGACAGCGGCAACACGGATGCGGGTTCAACGTCGTAAACCAGACGCTCCTGTTGGGCTGCGTGCTGTCCGTGTCCCACTGCTGCTGCTAGTCGTACCACGGCATTACCAGAAAAACCACCTCTACGGCCTCGCCAGCGGCTGGCCGCAGGCGGCAGGCACCAGTCGCGATCGGCGAGTGAAACATTACCAGACCTTGGGCCCTGTTTATTTCCTAGAAAATTTTGCAAAAATTTTCAGATTCTTCGTCACATCGAATCTTTAGACACATGCATGAAACATTAAATATAGATAAAAAATAAAACTAATTACACAATTTAGACGAAATGGACGAGACGAATCTTTTAAGCCTAATTAAATCATGATTGGACAATATTTGTCAAATAATAACGAAAATAGCTATAGTGCTATTTTGCAAAAAAAAAAAAATGCATCTAGACCAGCCCCAAGCAGCATCGGCGCTGTGGTGCTAATCCTGAATAAACTCCGTATGAATAAACTCCGTACGAGTAGTAGCAGTAACCAGTAAGCATCACTCAACCTGTCGTTCCTGTGCTAAAAGCGCGTGTCCTATCAGAGTGTGAGATCAATTAGGTGCGGAGTAGCGTCACGGCGCACGACGAGTAGCGTCACGGCGCACGGGCGGCACGGCGCCGTTGGTCATTGGTGTGCTAGTCATCTATCCGTCCACGCTTTACGATAGGAACAGTTTTAGCTTGGCAAGGCTTTTTGCCAAGAGACGTGACCTAGCTTCAGTCGTCACAACAACGGTACCTAGGCCCCGTGGGTTATTCAGGCCTTCTTTGCGACGAACAAAAAGTGATGAAACTGGTCGGATTTCATTGTTTTCTTAATTAACGTAAAGCTAGCACGAGACATGTTAAATTTGTAGTATATAATATAGAAGAGTTAAAGGCCTAGACCCAGACAAGAGATGAAAGAAAATAGCATAGAAGCTATACAACAGTGTCAACCTAGATGAAAAAGTAAGCTAAGGATCCGTTCCGTTTAGCTGTTTAGCTTAGATCGGAGCTAGGAACCATACCGAATTACCAATATTATACAAATTAGTGGACTATTCTGACTGGAAATCGTTCATGGGAGTCGTTCTAAAGGAACCGAACGAGCCTAAAGAAGCTAGAAACCAAAACTTATGTTCCTAGCATATGAATCCAACATTTTACTTCATCCTACATCTTCGCAGCTAGCTCAATCACCGAAGACTTTTTCTATAAAAAAAAATTCGCGTGTTCCATTATTCCATAAATCCCTACAAAAGATTTCATTGTGTCTTTTCTCATCATATAAAATTTACATTGAGTGGTTGGAAGAAAAAACTTAGTGTTGAGCCTCCCTGGGTCTTTTTTGACCTTGCAAGAAACTTATATGTGGTTCTATGTGGGTAGTCTAGGAATAAGTCTTTCCGGCGTCCCCTTGGGTCTTTTTTGACCTTGCAAGAAACTTATATGTGGTTCTATGTGGGTAGTCTAGGAATAAGTCTTTCCGGCGTCCCCTTGCGTGTTGTGGTAACTTTCTCTCTAGTGTGGCTGTAGATCTTGTGAGGGCGCAAACTTTTGAATTTGAATTCCTACCAAATCTAAAGAGGCACCATTTAGGAGCTCTTCATGTTTAGGAGTTGTAACTTCTAGCAGTGTCATTGTTGGGGGTTTGTCGTTGGATGTTATGATTTCTGATGAAGATGTTGAGAGGACATATTTGGTCAAGGTTTAAGGGGTACATGTCTTGCCTCCGCGTGTTGTGGTGTCATTTGGATGGAGGTTCCTCTTATTTACTACTCTCTCCGTTCCTTTATATCTGTCACAATTGGTGTGTGTGCCACAAGTTTGACTCGATTTATAGAAAATACGTGCAACATTTGTATCTCTTAATAAATTTATTAAAAAACTAGATTCAATGATCTTTTCGATGATACTAGTTATGTACTATAAATATCAATATTTTTTAATATATATTTAATCAAAGTTATTTCTCGGGAAGCCTAAACGATAGATATTTAAGGACAAAGGGAGTATTTGTCTTTATGAAACAAGTGTGGATTAAGTGTTAGTCAATATAACAGGGTTTTGTCCTAGCCAATAGGTGTTTAATGGAGTTCTTTCCATGTCTTTTCGTGACAACTTCAGTCCGGTAAGGCATGTGGTGCCAGGGCAAGGATATGAGCAACAATGGATGCTATTCTCTTTTTTGGTTGGTTCAGAGGTGATGCAATCGTTGGAGACCAAGAAGTTGGAGGTCTTACTGTACGGGGTGTTTGAGACTGTTTCACTCCCATTTTTTTCAGCTCCACTCCAGTTCCGTATTGTCAAACACCTTAGCTCCAAGAACTCCGCTCCACGAAAAAATGAGTTGGAGACCAACTCCACGTTTTTTCTGAAACACCTCAAGGACACTCCAGTTTTTGAAGATCTGTACTCCCACGTGGAGTTCTGTACTCCCACGTGGAGTTGTGGAATAATTACCGAATTACCATTCATTAATCACCGATGGGATCCCTTCCTTCCGCGGTTCCACGGCTTCTGCACCTGCTAGCCTGCTCTCTGCGACGTTCCAGCGCCACCAGGAAACGATGCTATTGCGATGCGATGCGAGGTTGCGAGCAGCGAGAGGCAGCCAGGAAAGGATGCGACCTTTTTTTTATTACTTTGGTGGGTTGATTCGCTGCTTTCTGTGGGGTATTGGGCCAGATTTGTAACATCTAGCAACTATACCCTTATACGTATATACATGTAAATAGTCTTCTCAATAAAAACGTATACATATAAATATGTATATTTGTGCTTGTTTCCAAAATCTTGGGTATTTCGTGGCATACAAGGGCTTTGGGCCAGTGTCTATCATTTGTTGTCTATTTTTCTTGAAAAATATCAAGTGCAATCTTAATCAAGGGCATAATGGACCATTGCATGAAAACAAGCCATTCCTGGAGCTGGAGCAGAGCTGTGTGCTAAACATTACCACCTGCTCCACAAACTCTATGGTGGAGCTGCTCCATGGTGGAGTTCGTGGAGTAAAGCTGGAAAAACAGGAGCGGAGTAGTGCCAAACACCTCCAAAACTTATATGTAATGCATGTCTAGTAAATAAAGTATACTCCCCTTCATTTCAAAAAAGATTGTCAATCAAACTAATATTGACAATGTCACAATAAGCAATCATGGAACATATTTCGTAATAAACATATGTAGAGATACAAATGTTGACACTATCTTATATAAACTTAATAGTAGATAGTTTTGGGATTGATTGACTCCTTAAAAAACAAAACTTTACAATTTGTTTTTGAAGCAGAAGAGTGTCTATTAGACCATTTTTAGAGGGAGTTTCATGTCCCTATTTTCAAGGCTCCGTGGTGTTAGAAACAATGCAAACAAGTTTTCATTCCCACCAAACTCGTTTCACCCATGAAACTTTTATCACTCTCTTCATTTGTATCATGCCGTGTCAACACGAAACTTTCGTTGAGATTGATCTTAGTGTTTTCTCATTAATAAAAACCTAGTATGATATGAAATGGTGATGGATGGATGCAATTGTGACGATGGTATAAGAGTATATTAATGAAACCCACGGGTGGAATGCAAGCAGTACATGAATTATATATTTTTTAACTGAATGTGACGTGTCGAGGTCGGACAGTCGGATTAGAATCAGATTAATACGAGTTGAAAGACCCGAGCGAGCACTAGGAGTGTCGTGCGGTACTCTGCTGGCCTGACAGCAAGATGCGTACTTGCTGCTGCCGTTCCCACCGCACCCCTCACACCCCCCCACACCTTTTTTTTTAACTCTCAGCTTTCAGGTAGAGATGTCGTCGATGCAGATTCTCCGGCGGAGATCAGATCATCATTGGTGATGGGCCTGTTGACTGCCCTGAAGACCCGTGCAGAATAATCGTCGTCGCAGCCTGTGCCGCCGGGGACGACGGTGCACTGACTGACTGAGCCGGCGACCCATATTCCGTGGCGTGACGCGCTTGTTGCGTAGCCGCCGGTGCCGCGTTACGCGCTGCGGGCTGCGGGCCTCCCAGAGTCCCAGTTCCCAGACCCTGTCTGTCGGGCTCGGCCGTACACGTATATATCCGTCCCTTTAATTTGGGTTTGGGAGATCACGCGATTCTACTCCACTTCCTTACTCCACATGAAAGCTTTCTTCGCCAAATCGACGCCACGCATCGAAGTGGAGTATGTTTCACATGCCGTTGTGTTGAGTTCAGTTATCTGTTCTGAGGGAGGGAAACAAAGGTTGCCTGCCAGTTTGCATCGGCAATATGTTGCCTGGTAAGTCCCGGACGCCTGATCGGATGGATCCACCGATCGATCTGGTGTGCATGGCCGCGTGCCGTCCGTCCTATGCTGAGCAAGCAAGCAGCGTCGGCGGGCAGCCGGGCACTGGCATGGCATCTCGTGAATGCACAGGGTTTCTCGCAGGGAAACCCGGACCCCCAGTACGTGGTAGTACGCGGTCACAGGTCAGGAAAAGCATTCACTATGCAATGCAATGCACCCCAGCACCCAGACGCCGTGCTTCAGGGTTCAGAGCTGAGACCGAGGACAGTGGCCGGCCGGCCAGCATCGGTTAAGCTGTATGTGCGGACAGGGACCTTCACAAACTTGTCCTTGTCCACTGCAAAACTACACAGGTTGTCCACGGCCACGAGTACCGAAACTGACTCGGTGTGCTCCACCACAACCACATGACACTCCAACTCTCCTTCCCCCCCCCCCCCCCCCCCCCCCCCCCCCCCCCCCCTCCTAAATAAAACGTTTCCATGACCAACACCTCGGGGCACATAATCCCTGCAGGCTGCAGCCCATGTAATTAATTCTCTATGTACTCCCTTCGTACTCGTAAAAGAAGTCGTTTATGATATGGTTTGAGTTAAACCTTGGGAATATAAATCATGAATAACTCTCAAGCTGTTGAGTTTGAAAATGTGAAAAATATATGAATAGATTTGTCTTGAAAAATACTTTCATAAAAGTATACATATATCATTTTTTGATAAATATTTTTATAGAAACAAGAAGTCAAAGTTGTGTTTTGGAGACCGTGTCGCTGTCCAAAACGACTTTCTTTACGAGTATGGAGGGAGTAGTAACTAGGGAAAAGGAAAAACCCTGCAGGTAGCCAAGTTTGTTTTTGTTGGGAGGACAATTGAAACGATGGCATGAGTGAGTGATGAATCCTCTCGTGATTCAATCAGGGAGCAGCTCCAGGCTCCAGCGGAGCAAGCAAGCGCCAGTTTATTCAGGCCTCGTTTAGTTCGGTGAATTAGGGAGGAAAACACTGTATCAGAATTCCTGTAGCATTTCGTTTGTATTTGGTAAAAATTATCCAAATTTTGACTAACTAGGCTTAAAATGTTCATCTCGCAAAGTACAACAAAACTGTGCAATTAGTTTTTGATTTCATCAATATTTAGTACTCTATGCATTTGCCGACATTTTGATATGACGGAAAATCTTTTTTTTGCATAGTGAAATTTAGGGGAGAATTGGGAAACTAAACAAGGGCTCACTTGCGGCGATGCCAGGAGGCAGATGCATGGGTACCCTACCCACTGCCGATGCCGGGGTAGGCAGGGGGCCTAAAAAGCGAGGAAACCCCGTGATCGATTCACTCCACGGCAGGTAGTATACTGTTGGCACAGCACCGAAATCGCGAAACAGCAGCATCTGCACCACTGCATTGCACTGTACGACGGATCAGGATCACAGCGCCCCCTGAAAGCTGAAACAGGGGCTTTTTGGCGTGCCACGTTACACTTGGGCGGACCCCGGCGGATGGGCTGGCATGGCAGCGTGTCGAGCGGGCCCTTGAGTGTGGCAGCGAACCGGCCCACGGATGATGGCCCGCAATTTCTTGTGTCGTGGAGATCAGCGCCGGTCGAAGAGATGGGCCTGACCGCCTAGGGTAGGCAAAGGCAAAGGCAGCTACCATATGGGCCATGCCAGATCACTGGACCGGCTCCAGCGCTACTACACTCGCTAGGGCCTAGGACCCAGGTACCTGCAACCAAACAACGTGGGCTGGAGAGACGATCCCGCCCCACGTGCTGCCCCTCCAACCTAGTCTAGCCTATTGATACCAAATCATATGGGGCCAATTTTTGTGTCGGGGGGGCTAACTCGACTCAAACTATAGTGGGAGCACTGGCTAGAGCTGGCCCGGAAACATTGTCATGCGCGAATAAAACCCAAATACCCAGTATGGATTTTTATCAAATTTCATTTATGTGCTACGGATAGTTAAGAACATTCCCGGCCTTCCTTTTGAATAGTGGGAGCTTTCTTTTGTCCTGTCCGGGTGGTAAGCGAATGGCTCTTGGATGCGGTTTCATTTCCGGTACTCTCCCTTTGTTCCAAATTACTATAAATCATTCTAGCTATGTACTATACTAGAAAAGGACGCGCGCTTCGCGGCGCCCTACCAGCGAGATTTTGAAGCAAGGGTTAAATATCTCCGGTCAAATTTATCTGATGCTAAATGGTATTCATAGACTTAGAGCTTATATGTAACTTGCTACGCTGAACATGAATTCATCCAAGCATCAGAGAGACCATCATCAAAGAGCCAAGAAAATACATGGCATATAGTAGTCAATGTTAACATAAATGGGCCAAAAGTGGTATGTGTCAATATAAAGTTATAAACTGGGAGAATATTACATCAGAGCTCGTTAAAGTACAAAGCAATGAGCTACAAGCATTAACAGGACATGCTCACTTATGAGAATAGAGAAATGTTAAAACCACCATCTCTAAACAATAACAATTAAGTCACCACTTGTCGCAAAATACAGCTTAGCCAAAATTTCCCTTTCCTGCCTCTACCAACTGTCCTGGAAAAAACACATTACGAAGAATATGAGAAAATGTAAATCAGTCAACTTATAACATACTACCAAAAACATACCAATTAACATAGATTAAGGTTTCTTCAACGCCAAACTCCAAACTCAAATTTGTGGCATTAAAAGGCAGGAAAAAATTTAACAACTTGGTAAATGAAGTGAACCGTGAAGCCATCTTACAAAAAAAAGACAAGGAACCACCTGCTACAAAAATCGTGAGTAGCCGAGGAATGTAAATTTCACCGTGCACTAAAGATCATAGATCATATATATCTTCTGCTAAACTAAGCTTTGGACCTCAAGAGAGCGTGTTGTTTCACTGTGTATCTGCTTCGTATAAAAATATATATTTCTAAGTATAAACTTGATGGGTTAAGATGCTATGTACTTATCACATGTCTTTGAATATAATATTAGTCTAGTCTAAATAATACACACATCAATGTATCTTCAAAACCAATTCAGAAAAAACTAGATAAACTTAAAGTTATTCCTGCTGGAAATTTCATGACTGAGATAATCTGAACATGATGAAGTGGACTGGAGCTTAGGTCTCTGCTTCAGATCTAATGTCTCTTCATCATCATATATAGCATTTGTAGTTCCACATTTAAAGATGATGCTATAACACTATTATCTAACTCAACCCAATAGAAGGTATACATCTATTGCTGCTGTAAGCTAGCATTGACTCAACTGAAGTCACAATTTGTTATAAAAAAAACTGAAGTCACAATTGTTGATTCAAGAATAAGTATGTGCTGATAAAATAGTTTTCTTCAGTCCAATGTAGTGTTTGATTATGCCCAGGTTAGTAATCAATCAATTGTATCCTGCTGTGATAGCGCACAGAAATAAGTCGATCTATAGCAGTAATTTTAGAATGGTTCAGACTTAGACACCAGCAAACAAAAAAAAGAACAAAATTATTAAAAGTAATGATTTAGGCCAATATGGAATGATAATTCATAAATTTAAAGCAACTGAATTTACACAAGAATGTGGCATATGCTAGCTAAACATTTAATCAAACATTTCAGAGGCACTGAAGCAAATTGAGAAGACCATTACCAATCTCCACGTTTTGGCTGTCTCATAACGAGAGCAGGCTATAAAACCAGAAAACTTATTGACCCCTTGTCTGGATTATCCTGAACGGATCAAATAAACCAAGGGATCTGGCAAAGAAAATATAATCTGATTGAAACTAATAACTAAAACATATGACAACATGAATACACAATTAATGAAGAAAAATGGAGTGAACAGGAGAAGGATTGTTGGTCAGGCTTACATCCGAAACATAACTGATGAAGAATCTCTTTACAAAACATGAAGGAATTAGATTGCATCACATAATCTCATTAATCTATATAAAGGATTTTAGAATTTATCACCAGCTATATTCGACATGGCAGCCACTGAACATATGCAAACATGATATTTAGTCAAAGTGTTTATATATTTGTATGCTACGTAGTTGGAAGGGAGATTCGTCGATAGAGATCAATCCATGCATAAACAGGAGAAAATTGAAAGTTGACATGCAAAGAAAGAATGATTAAACGGGAACAAATAAGAGAAAGAGAGGAATGGGATCTGTGAGCTACACACAAACATTTGGACCTCCAGCCAGTTTAGCATGCTCCCGCACTGCTCAGTTCACATGGATCTAGCACATGCCCTTGGTTCTCTAGATCTGCAATAAAAGAAAAATATTTTTAGGAAGTCCGACGAAAGCAGAAAAACTTGAGCATCCAGTCATCCGTGCCTTTCGGAAGGTGGATGTTGCATCCCTGCGTCGTGGAGGAAGCTCCAGCCGAGGTGCCGCACATCTCGTCCAGCGTTGAGGCTAGAGATCTAGTTGAGGCAGAGGACATCAGTCCTGTCATGATGAGGGAGGGGGCTGAATGGTTGATACATGTCACTACGCCGACAGGGAGCAGCACCGACAGCACACATCCTCGTCATTCTCACTGCTTGTGATGCCATCCACGGACTGCCTCCGAGAACGGGAGGGTCCCTCAGCGATGTGCTTGCAGGAGATGTGGGCGGACAGGCAGACATTGGGGTCGGCAGATCTCGATCACAGTCGTGACGCCCCGTTAACTGCCTGAGAGCGGGAGGATCGGAGGAGTCCGACTCTGAGCACTTGAGCATAGTGTTTCCACCCAGCGGCGCGGCCACGACAACAACAGTGACGGAGCTTGCCAGGAAATCGGGGTGGGGTGTGGGGGGGGGGGGGGATTTGACATGGTACACTGTGGCCATGTAGATTCATTTTACTCTCCACCTGCTTGTCAGTGCTACTACTTAACCATACCCCTTCAATAGTATTTTTTCTATTGACTTCTATGCACTATTTATCTTCTCCAACAGCCGCAACCATAAAAAACAGTTATTAATGCTAGTGAAATCTCACAGAGAAGGGAGCCAGAGCCTATTTTGGCCTCCACTAGGCTCCCTCCTGGTCGATCGGAACCACACCTTCCACTCCCTGTCATAAGTTGACTTGGTAGCATAGAGATGATGCTCCCCTCTCCGGCTCTCCTCCGCTCGTCAACAAAAAAAAAACACGTGGGGCCCTCAACAGCTCCTAACCCCGGACGAGAACGAGACAACAGAAGCCGTCAATCAATCCTACGTGGAATCGATGGGTGGCCAAGAGGACCCGCCCGGCCGACCAAGACATCTACACATAACAAAAAGTTGTAGCCATCGATCGATCCTCCTAACGCAACTTTAGTGGAGGAAATTAGGTCCCCTTTTGGCACAACGCACCTTGACAGCACCTTTAAGGCAAAGTGTTAATCCGGGCTGGGCTTAGACAGGAGCAGCCAATCGGGCAGCAGTATTCCACATCCGCTTGAGCTCAACGCTCGCCTTCCACTTCAGCCATGGATTTGCTGCAAGTCCACACCCTAATCCACTAATAAGTTATGTTACTAGTCCGCCTGCCAGTTCGGTCATGGACGATGCCGTACGGTCGTCTATCAGAGACGCACAGTGCTCTGAGCAACATGCATGAACCTGAAAAATACCTGAACTGAAACCTGATAGCGCAACCTTTGCGTTGCGAGGTGTTAGTGTGTGTTAGTGTGTCTACCCCTTCTTCTTGTGGCACCTCGCTACTTGGTGTTGATGGGCGTGTAAAAAAAATCTATCTCCTCTGAATGAAACACCTGCTAAGCACGTTCATAGAAAAAAGATACTCCCTCCGGGTCGGTAAAAGAAGTAGTTTTTGACAAGGTTTTAGTCAAATATTGGGAATATAAATCTTGAATAACTTTTAAGTTGCTGAGTTTGGAAATGTGAAAACCATATGAATAGATTTATCTTGAAATATACTTTCTTAAAAATATACATATATCACTTTTTATCAAATATTTCTATAAAAATAAGTAGTCAAAGTTACGTTTTGGAGACCGTGTCACTGTCCAAAACGACTTCTTTTACCGACCTGGAGGGAGTACCTATAGAGAAAGTTACACTATAATCCAGAAGAATCACGGCGAGTTGTAGACTTGTAGTTATATTATGATTCCATTGCGTTGGAGCTACTTTGTTGCCTGAAAGTTACACTATGATTCTCAATCACGGCCGAGCTATTTTAGTCTGTTGCTGATGAGAAAGACAACTGCTCCATGCACAAACTGAACACGCATACAAGATACTGACGGATAAGCTATATATTGTCCTAACTGCTACTTGTAACTTATTTTACCAGCTAAACAAGGGTTTAACTTTAACCTGATTGATCATGCCGTGGCAGTTTACTGACAACCACATATACAACGGGGAGCTAACATTCACAGCCTTGATGCAAGATTTGCAGAGGTTTGCATGCGGATTAAGCTCGGGCTCGGCTTCTTCTACAGACAGAGCTTCAGCTTGCTCAGGGAGCTACAGGAGCACAAGGGAAGCATGAGAGCATCTTCTTCACCTAACCTTTGACCATAATCTTTGGCTCGCTTATATCTTCGTCAAAAGTTGCAAATATTTTTGGGACCCGGAACCGTACAATCAGGGCAGCCAAAGCTATGCCGATCTTACCTGTCACATGCTAAAGAAAACATAAGAAGTTTTTCCAACCTTAATATTATGTATGTATATGCTGACATGCATGAATCTGTACTTTTATCTATTTTACCTAACATATCCATTGTATGTTCTCTTTCAGAGTTTCTTGGTTTATGTTAGTTTCAGGAGGCAGTTAAGTGTTGCCGTCATCAGCTAAAAGGATGCACATTATTGTGATAATAAGAAGAAATGATGCCCTGTGACGTCCAAATGACTTTGTATATGGTCACAATGAAGAGCACAGAGCAGGAGCTGGTGCCTAGAAGAAGTTAAGCTAATGCTGGAGTTTCAATTATTGAGCTGTATATATATAATTCCAAATAATCATTGAGCTTGAGCATCCAAGCACGAGCTCATGGTCAACCAGTCTGTGGATAAGAAGAGTCTTGGAAACCTTTCCTTATACTATACAATAAAAAGAAGAAGGCTTGGAAAATAAAATTAGAAATAAAAGAATAAAAAGAACAGTTCCTTGGATATAAGAGGAATCCAGAGCTCCTGAGATATAGCTTGCTTCCTTGCAGAAGAGGAATTCTTGGCTCCTCACTCTATGGCGCCTTAATCGATGTATGATTGAAAATGCAATGAAAGATCGAATGCGACTTTTCCTTTCTCCTTCCCCTCTTTTTAATAAAAACTCGATCCGCGGTGGCTATACAGCCGCCGGGTATTTCGGTTTAAGAAGAGATCTTCTCACGCAGATCGAGAAAATCTCCGAACCCCTGTCCCACACTTACACTTACACAGCGGCACTGCGGCTCCATGGGATGAGCCGGCCACAGACCTGTGCTCTAGACGTGTGATAGACGAGAGAGTTTCTAATAAAGGGAGAAAAATAGGAAAATTGGGAGGGCCCTCGTTGACGTCCACTATTTGGATGTATGGTTCCGTGTGAAATGAAATGAAAACTAAAGTGTCACAGACTATGAATGCGTGTCACGGGCTCACGGCACAACCGTCACATTTTTAGGTCAGAGCTTGTGTTTGTGAATTGTGATGGCTATCGTTCAAGTGGTGGCCACTCTGTTCCGCCCAGAACATCCTGGAGTCCGGTTTTTCTTTGCTAAATGGAAAGTGACCATTATATATACTACTATACATAAAAAATTAATCAATTTATAAAAAACACTGTCAACATTTATATTATCAAAAAGATTTATTATAAGAACATATTCTACAATTAATCTAGTGATACTTATTATATATTATAGATATTGGTAGTTTTTAGATAAATTGAATTAATTGTGAGATTGTTTGACTTCTTAAGACAATAGAGACTTTCATTCTTTCGGAGGAGAGCTAGAAATGGACTTCCATAGCAAAAGCTACTTATGCTCGCCAAGCAGAGTACACGAAAGAAAACCGGACGATGCGGTTCATGCCGTTCATGTGGTTTGAGTATTTGGAGATCGGCCCCACATGGAGTGCCTCCATGATAGAGAACCAGAATTTCGGTTATGTTTTTTTTTACTAATACTTCTTGCGAGAGAGAATCAAGTAAGGCCATAATAAAAACGATCCTTACTTGAGCATGAAGACTATAAGTAATTATCTTGCGACGAAAGTTAAGGTGGTACCCTGCGAGCTGATTCCGCATGCGTTGTGATTTCTAATGGTACTAACTTTTAGGAAGTGGTGGACTTGAACAGCAAGTTAGATCCTAGGCCCTGTTTAGTTGCCAGAAATTTTGTAAAATTTTTCAACATTTTCCGTCACATCGAATCTTTGGACGCATGCATGAAGCATTAAATATAGATAAAAAATAAAACTAATTACACAATTTAGACGAAATGGACGAGACAAATCTTTTAAGCCTAGTTAGACCATGATTGGACACTAATTACCAAATAACAACGAAATTTGCTACAATATCATTTTGCAAAAAAAAAATTGAAACTAAACCGGCCCCTAACCGAGAATTCTCTTTATTTTATTTTAAGGCCCCTTGTAAATATAAAAAGTACACGGTGCTGTATTGTTGTTTCACATAGTGCCTGGATCATAGGATTTTCCTGTGTAACATTTGAATTAACATGCACAGGCAAGTAAATTAAATCATAGGCATGCATGACCTACAAAATCATGCATATTAGTGATATCATGCACCGTCCACCAAATAGAAAAAGGAAAAAGTCTAATTGACCCCCCAACTATTGGGCTAGTCTAGTTTACCCCCTCAACTATGAAACGGTCTAATTTACCCCCTGAACTTTGCAAAACCGGCGAAATCACCCACTCGAGCGGTTTTAGACGGTGGTTTTGCTACAATAACATTGGTTTGCTACAGTAACAATGGTTTTGTCATTTTCTTTTTATTTATTTCGTCTGAATCTTTGAAAAATCATACTAAATCACAAAAAAAATCATAAAATAGAAAATCTAATTTTATTGGACTCAACATGAGTAGATCTACACATTGAACATATAATATAGTATGCTTTAGTACAAAGTTTTTGTTGTATGAATTATTCAAATTAATTACAAAAAAAATAGATCAAAATTTACAGCAAAAACTTTGTACTAAAGCATACTATATTATATGTTCACTGTGTAGATCTACTCATGTGGAGTCCAACAAAATTGGATTTTTTTTATTTTATGTTTTTTTGTGATTTATTATGATTTTCCAAAGATTCAGACGAAATAAATAAAAAGAAAAGGACAAAACCACTGTTACTGTAGCAAAACCGGTGTTACTGTAGCAAACCACCGTCTAAAACCACTCGAGGGGTGATTTAGCCGGTTTTGTAAAGTTCAGAGGATAAATTAGACCGTTTCATAGTTGAGAGGGTAAACTAGACTACCCCAATAATTAGGGGTCAATTAGACTTTTTGCAATAGAAAAACCTAGAGTGCCCTACAAGCACATCCGTTTCATCCCAACCACAAAACTGGAAGCAACAAGAAAAAAGAAAATCCCCTACCCCCTAAATCCCTAGAAAATGCAGATTTAGCTTAGCGCAGGTAATAAACAACCAAAAGAGTCTCAAGACTCCAAGAAAAAAACCGTCTCTCTGGTCTGTATAAAAGGGCGGCGCCACAAAACTTGTCTCCCAAACAAGCGAAGCCCATCATCCTCTGATCCCCAAGCAGAATTAAACCTCACCTAACCCCCTCCCTCCCATGGCCGCCGACCACCCCCTCGCCGGCGAGCACCACCACCCATCGCCCGCGAGCTCGGCCGCCACGGCGCTGGGCCGGCTGCTGCTGCTCCCGTCGGAGCTCCTCCACGAGATCCTGCTCCGCCTCGCCGTCCCCGAGCTCCTCCGCGTGCGCTCCGTGGCGCGCCCGCTCTCCAGCCTCATCTCCTCCCCGGACTTCCGCCGCCTCTACCACCTCTCCTCGGCGTCCTCCGGCGGCGGCGGCCCGGCCGCCGCGTGGCTGCTCCTCTTCAAGAAGCTCCCGCCCCGCGACGCCGCCATCAGGGGCTTCCACGGGCCCTCGGGCCGCTGGTTCCGCATCCCCGTCTCGGCCATCCTCGCCCCCGCCGTTCCACCGGGCGAGGACCTCTACTTCCTGGCCGCATCCGCCAGCTCCTTCCTGTTCGCTGCCAACGGCCGCCGCGAGCTCGTGGTCGTCGACCTCACCGCGCGCGCCGCGCGCCGCCTCCCGCCGTCCCCGCTCGGCCCCCGCGGCACCTCCTCCTGGCGTCGCTTCGGCCTCAAGCTCGTCGCCGATCCCCCCGGATCGAACCGGTTTAGGTACCCGTCCTTTTCTTACGGAGAGGGTCTTTCTTACGGAAGAAAATAGAAAAACTTGCAAGCACCACTAACGTAACCTCCTCGCTCTCGGTTCCCAGTTTTACCTTTACCACGCGGGGTTCTCAATTATTCCTCGTCACTACTAAACGGCACATATAGTACTAGTAATTAACAGTGCCCACGCAACAGTTAACCCGCAGTAAAATTCGATACGAATCCATCAATGTCGATCTGACGTCAGTGTAAAAATGGTTGCTTTTCCCTGCAAGGTTTCTGTTTGCCGAGCTGGTGAACAACACGCCATTCCTCTTCGAGTACCGGTCCGAGACCGACGCGTGGCAGCAGTCGGAGGCGGTCCTGGCCGAGGGCGAGGGGGCAGAGCCGGCGGCCGCCCCAGACGGAGACGGCACCTACCTCTGCGCGGCGCACGCCGGGCCGGACTGCGTGATGGTGTACGCCGGCCCGCGCGAGGACGACCGCCCGGTCTTCTTCCGCCCCCGGTTCCCGAACAACGCCGCAGCCGCGGGGCACGGCGGGGACCGGCTGCACGTGTACGGCGACGGGAGCGCGGCCGTGGTGCGGTCGGCGGCGATCGACGACCCGACGAGCCGGACCCGGGTCAAGGTGGTGACGGGCGTGGACCTGTACGGGTTCGGCGCTGGCGGGTCCGTGGGGGGCGACTGGGAGCTGGTGGCCAGCGTGCCGGGCGGCCTGGTGGAGGGGTTCCGCAAGCCGTACGCCGTCATGACGGGGCTGCTGGCGGAGCGCGAGGGCATGGTCCGGCTGGTGCTCATCTCCAACTGCCGCGGCGCGTGGGACCTGGTGTGGCTGTCGTACGACCGCGCGCGCCGCGAGTGGCGGTGGGTGCCCGTGCCGGACTGGGGCAGCAGCAAGGGCCTCAACATGGCCGGCATCGCCGTCTCCTCCACCTTCTCCCGACTCTGGCCGCTGGCCGCGCCGGCGTCCAGCAGCAGCAGCAGCAGCCACCAGTGAAGCGAAAGCGATGATCCGGGAGCCCCGCGTCGCATGCGATGCGTGCGCGTGCTGTACGTACAGGTGTGTGCGTGCGAGAGTGGGCGAGTGCTGGGGGTCCAAGTCCAACGTGGCCGTGTCCCAAAGTCCCCACGCCACGATATGTGACACTGAGCGGCGCTTCGTCGTTTCATGCGGAGTGGGACCGTGGCGTGGCGTGGCGCGGTATGATCCCGCATGATAGCTTCGCCGATGGGGACAAGTCCGTGACAGTGAAATGTTTCAGGTAAGGAATGGCTAGTGGTGATTGTGTGCTTCTATTTTGTATAATACAGCTGCTACTGCAAGTTTAAATGTGCTATACTTGCCCTGTGGAATGTGGTTAAGAGGGAAGCTCACTTTACCCTCTTCCAGCCTTGCCTTGTCTTTCTGCAACATTAGCTGTTTTCGTTCTTTTTTCATCAATGTTCGCTGGAACATTCAGCGGTCCTATTCTAAAGAAGGAAGAATTAATCAAACTAATTCGATGGCTCATAAAGCCATCATACAAGCGGTCAACTTCAGGTCCCAGGGTTTCTTCTGGACTGTTCCGATGGCTGTTGCCCTCGACGTCGCTACCTAAGTACACAGGTTAGTGAGAAAGACTGGAGGGAGAAAACGGGTCGCATGCTTATGCGATCTCCACTCCACCGGCAAACGAGTAAAGCACAGGTACAACAGTTGGACACACAAGAAGAGCGCTCGCTTAAAAGCGACAGAATGGGGGCGTCGTGCATCCGAATGTAGGTGGTCCGTCCCCGTCGATTTGCGTCTTCAGCTTCTGATGACACAAAGCAAATACACGGCTCTAAAGTTCTCTGAGGCTTCAAAGCCCAGAGTTTTATCCACTAACTAATGGGTAGGCCAAATATTGGGAAGAACAGAATACAACGGTGGCGTTCTGAAGAAACAATCAATCACTTCACCAGGTAAAGTGGTAAACTCCCTTCGATAGACTGAATATCTGATAGGCGGGCCATTGGCGTTCTTGGTTGCTCGTGTACAGGCAGCCTAGCCTAGGGTGCTGTTTCCCCCACCGTTGCTGTACCATCGCCCGCAATGTTCCCTGCTGTACTGAGCTGACCTGGTGCTGACAAAGCGGCCTCATGCATTAGGGGTGTTTAGTTCCTAAAAAAATCCACCCTAAAATATCACATCAAATCTTGCGGCACATGCATGGAGCATTAAATGTAGACGAAACAAAAAACTAATTGCACAGTTCACCGTAAAATCGCGAGACGAATCTTTTAAGCCTAATTAATCCATGATTAAACAGTAATTGTCAAATAAAACAAAAAACTACAGTGTCCAAATCCAAAATTTTTTACCAACTAAACACCCCCATTGCAACTTTTGCCCTCTCAGCTCTCGGACGGTCGTTACTGCATTTCCGAGTAGTACCTCTCATGGCAGCAGTGGAAGGGAGAGAGAGTAAGATCGGATAATCAGTTTGATGTGATCCATGCTCGAGTATCGGGAAACACCAAAATCAGCCCATGTATCATGATGCGCCCTGGAATGAGCGCTGGGAAAACGCGGTTCACCCCTCATGGTACAAGATTCTCGGCTCCCAGTTAAATTTCAGATTCTTTAAAAATACTTTGGGTGGCATTCTCGATTATTTTCTTCAAGAATCCGAATTCAAGCGGTTCCAAACAACACCCCTTGTTGGATGCGTCGTGTTTCAACTTGGCACTCCTCGCAAAATAAATAAATAAAAATAAATAAATAAGTGTTTCAACTTGGCACACTTATCGTCTCCTGCTGAACGTTCAGCTGATACTACTACTGAAGAGAACCATGCATCAATTTCTTTACTGTGAGTCTGTGACATGATTCAACAAAACACACAATTTATGCATTTGACGTCGGCACAAAGGGTCAGGGGCTCACGGCCGTTTCCAGAACGGCATTCACTGCCGGCTGTCAAAATTTGCTCATGTTACAAAGAAAAATTACCAGCAGCTTGAAGCTGCACACTGTTACAAACTTGAAAGCCATGAATTATTTTAATACCAATTATTTCTGCTCACTTCCTAACTACAACTTCTGATGATGAAGCTATTGAATGGGGGATGAGTTCGACGGCGAGCTCTCTGTTCCAGTTGCTTGGCTCGTCACGGATTCATTTGTCTGCTCCACCAGTACATCATCAGTGCCTTCTGCATGCGCCTTGAGCAGCGAGGGTTCTACTTTCTCTTGGGAAGCCTTCTCCTTCTTGAGGTCTTCCTTAGCCAAGCTCGAGAACTGCTTGTCCAATGAGCTTGCCGCACCTAGCCATGCAAGAACGATGACCAGCAGTATGCCGCCAAGGTATGGAGTTGAATTTGCCAGGGATCCAAACGTCAGGATCATGAATTGTTGGATAAGTGCACCACCGGACTTGCCCAGTGGGTTGCAAACAACATCAATGGCCGCTTTTCCTTTTACCTGCAAACAGAGGGAACCGGAGTTGGCATGTGCAGTATAATAATGGTGCACACAGTGGGACATCAAGAATCATTGAGCCACCCATGCATGATACATTTCAGAGATATTTGGGGAAAACGGTACGATGTTCACAAGACCTGATTTAATTGAAAAGCACTAGTTATCGTATATGTCATGTAGTCACACATGACATAAGCAGGAAGATATAGCTAATCCATTTTTTAAGCTACATGACGAAGAGAAGTTACATTGACCATATGCATCATCATAAATTTTGATCAGGTTAACAAATAGCTGCGCATATAATTAACTCACTAGTCAACATAGAGCTTTTTATCAATTAAATTTGTTGGCACGCAGGGTATCGTGGTCCCCATTTACCAATTATGAAAGAAGGAACTATATAAATTTATCTTACATGATTAGATGAAAGTAAGCATCACAAGAGAACAAAAGATCAGCAAACAAATAAAAAATCATGTTAAAAATACCTTTAAGTAACATGAGAATAGTAAGAAGAAAGACATAATCTGGAAAGATTAACAAACCTTCATATCTTCGTCCAAAGGAATATACGCCATTTCCTTGCATGGGTCAAATAAACTGTACTTTGCACTCTTGCTAAATATGTTTTGCAAGGCGCCCACATAAACGGCTGCCAGTAGTGGGGTCATACCCATCGTGGCAAGCATAGGAGTCAGTGGCTGTCCAAACAAAATCAGAGAGAAGAATCCGACACCAGTCAGCAACAGAACGGTGGGGGTGATCATTGCAGCCACACCCCAGCCAAATTTCCGTAGTATAATACGTCCTAACAGCATCATTGTGAAAGTTGCAATTCCAGTTGCAGTTGAGAAATCACCCATGAAAGATGAGTATTCATTTGGACTAGGGAACTGCAGTGAATAAGGAAAATGTTACTGAATACTGAAAATAGATCACTGTAGGAACAACGCAATATGAAAAGAACAGATAGTTGAGAAAGATTACCTGTGCCTTGAGTTTTGATTTCCATGTGACTTCGACAAGATTGATACTAATGCCATAAGCAACCACTAGGGTAGCCAGATCCCTCACATACCTCGAGGAGAGCAGAACCTTCAGACTCTCTTTCATGCCAAGTTTAGGCTTTTCCTGTTGAATAAATTGTTACTAGATTACTTTGAGTAGCAATAAAAAGGAAAAAAAGAGAAGCATGATAAACCACAGCTACCAACCTTTTTCTTCTTACGATCAGACTTTGGAAGTGAAGGATCATTCAAAACAAACTTGTTCACTCCCCAATAGATGGAAGTTATGACAAGTCCAAGAAGTACCACTATGCTCATCATTCCTTTCAAAGACACTTCCCAGCCATCAATTCCAGGACCCAATGTCTTGCGCAAATTTGAGAAATACTTCACAGTACGCCCAGAAAAGATAAGGGCAATATTAGCCCCAAGGCCAAATAATGGGTAGAATTCTTTTGCTTCATCAACTGTGGTAATCTGGAAAAAATATGAATCAGATCAAGCTGGAGCCTGAAGGTTCAACATTTGATGAGAATTTCAACAAATGTGAATATAATTTTTTTCCCAAATTTCAGACACCAGAATGCCATATAGACTGCAAGGTACATGTTTCAGTTGGTCGGTTCTCTAATGACAGCCCAAAATCCTAATCAACAACTCCACGGGAGAACTCTGCAACCAAGAGCAGCAGACACTCCTCCCCTCCCCTATACACCTCACCTGTTAACCAACTCTTGAAAATGGATCCATTAGTCAACAAGAGGGGATAATATGAATGCTCCTCGTGTGCAACATCTGGCTGACGTGTCCATACTCTTCAAAGGTGAAACTTATTCAAACACTCCGATGAAGGCTAATGCATTTAAGATGTCACTCTGTGGGCTAAAAAGCTGTGAATCACTTGTCGCCATTGACATTCTATGGTCTTCGAGTTTTAACTTTGACCATTATT
Source organism: Saccharum hybrid cultivar R570 (assembly GCA_038087645.1). Classification (NCBI taxonomy): domain Eukaryota; kingdom Viridiplantae; phylum Streptophyta; class Magnoliopsida; order Poales; family Poaceae; genus Saccharum; species Saccharum hybrid cultivar. Next base: position 4,782,372 of record JAQSUU010000100.1, read on the forward strand.
TTTTTCCTATTATAATATAGTTATAATATCTAATAAGCATGATATTATGAAGATGGCTTTCAAGAAAAAAAATACACATGATTTTTATGTTTCCAAACTAAATATTCTGAAAACTACTGGCAATCAAAATTTTAACAGTTTGACCGTATCTTGGTCAAAGCCTCAAGTATTTGTAACCAGAGGGAGTAGTACCTAGCTGGAAACTATCTCTCTTAGACTTGTGAACAGTTGAACACTCTTAATAATACTCCCAGTTAGAAACCTTCCCATCAAGCTAATGAGGGGAATTCACGGGAAAGAAACTCCCACAAGAGTTTGACACTACATATGAGATAATAATAAGTTTGCAATAACCAGAAAAAAATTATGAAATCAACAATTATGAGGTTAATGCTCTTTAAGGACACATGGTTGATAATCTTTTTTTTTGACATTGAGATAATCTTATTGTTGACAACTTCAGATGCTCAATGGAAGATACAGTTGAAACACATGCTGCCATGTCCTGGGTGTACTTGGTGATTTTACAAAGAGAAAAAGGTCAACCAGAATGTTATATGATTGGTCGTTGTTTAAACAGAGTTTATTGAGCCAAAGAGTTGTTTCAAGGTCTTCAGTAGTTGAGCCGATTTCACTCAGATGCACGAAAGTAAATAAGGAATCAACCAGTGCTACAAGAGTGGTGCCGTTGTGTCACCTTTTTGAAGTGTATCGTGTATTGACTTATTATCAAGCTGATACTCAATGGTTGTTATCTTTCTTTACTACGCAGCCAAGCTTATTCCATGTGCTAATTTCCCTTTTTTTTTTCTTGTTTTGAGCCTTGCCTGGTAGGTCGACCATGGAGGCGATTTTCTTATTACGACAATTGATGGAGAGATATAGGGAGCAGAAGAAGGACTTGCACATGGTTTTTATTGACCTCGAGAAGGCATATGACAAAGTACCGAGAAATGTCATGTGGTGGGCCTTGGAAAAGCACAAAGTCCCAACTAAGTACGTTACCCTCATCAATGATATGTACAAGGATATGGTGACGTTTGTCCGAACATGTGATGGCGACACCAGTGACTTTCCAATTAAAATAGGACTGCATCAGGGGTCAGCTTTGAGCCCTTATTTATTTGCTTTGGTGATGGATGAGGTCACAAGGGACATACAAGGTGATATCCCTTGGTGTATGCTCTTTGCTGATGATGTGGTGCTAGTTGACGACAGTAGGGCAGGGGTTAATAGGAAGTTAGAACTATGGAGACACACGTTAGAGTCGAAAGGGTTCAAACTTAGTAGGACTAAGACCGAGTACATGAGGTGCGATTTCAGCGCGACTAGGCATGAGGAGGGAGACGTTAGCCTCGATGGGCAAGTGGTGGCCAAGAAGGATACTTTTCGGTATTTATGGTCGATGCTCCAAAAGGATGGAGACATTGATGAAGATATTAGGCATAGAATTTCAGCCGGCTGGTTGAAATGGCGTCAAGCTTCTGGCGTCCTCTGTGACAAAAGGGTGCCTCAGAAGCTGAAAGGTAAGTTCTATAGGACGGCGATTCGTTCGGCGATGTTATACGGTGCTGAGTGTTGGCCTACAAAAAATCGACATGTCCAGCAATTGAGTGTTGCGGAGATGCGTATGTTGCGTTGGTGTTGTGGGCACACAAGAAGGGATAGAGTCCGGAACGACGATATTCGGGATAGGGTTAGGGTGGCACCAATTGAGGAGAAATTGATTCAACATCGGTTGAGATGGTTTGAACATGTCCAACGGAGGCCTCCTAAGGCGCCGGTGCGTAGTGGAGTTCTAAAGCGGGCCGATAATGTAAAGAGCGGTAGAGGTCGACCTAAACTAACTTGGGACGAGTCCATTAAGAGAGATCTTAAGGAGTGGAATATCTCCAAGGATTTAGCTATGGACAAGAGCGCTTGGAGATTGGCAATCAACGTGCCTGAACCGTGACCTCTTTTTGTCTTGTGCCCTTTATGTTCCTTTATGTGTCTCCCTGTTTCTCGTCTCTTTTGGGTTTCATCTCTAGCCTACCCCAACTTGCTTGGGACAAAAGGCTATGTTGTTGTTGTTGTTGTTGTTGTATGTCAGTATGTCACAGTGAGGCTTCCCCTATCATATCCCTCGTAAAACAAGAAATGGTAGTCGAATAAATAACAGACGCATATACCCAACCAGGGCCCTTCCTTTCTGGCCATAAAAGTAGCCCTAAGACAGAGACACGTTAGATTCGCAAAAGTCTAGATCCATTTCTTTAGAAAGGAGTTATAAAGTGTAACCATATCCAGCCAAGTTGTTCAATGTAATAGACATCCACAACCAATTTAAGGCTGACAATAGCTCAAACCTCATTTAGATAATGGAAAGTGAACAATAATGGAGCCCAACATATTCATAAAAGAAAGCAACGAGCACCTAGATTTTTTAAGCCTGAAGTTGTGCAATACAATGAGCTAAGCTACAATGCAGGGCCTACTAAAAACCAAAATGTTTTATTACCAACCCATTATCCCACGAACAAACCACTACCTGCCTAAACTAACCTGATAGAGACAAGTTTTACCCTTCCATCTTTTGTCAGTGTCCAATAACCAAACCATCCAGCCAAATCATTATTAGCTATGAGATGGTTCAAACAAGCTGTTCCACTATAATTAAAGAAGTTATTAACACTACATGGCAATATTGATCCAAGAATCCAAAGTTCAGACTGACCTGATTCGCGAACCCCCAGAAGAGCACAGAGATGACGACGCTGCCCCAGAGCTCAGCCATAACATAGAACAAGCAGAAGCTCCAAATCCTCAGTATCGCCACCGGGCCAAGGAAGCTCGGGCCGAGCGCGGCGAGAAGCTTGTCCGCGAGCGCGGTGGGATGGATGACGTCCCTGAGCGGGTAGAGCACGAAGGCGAAGGCGCCGAAGAAGGCGATGAAGGGGAAGATGACGGTGTAGAAGAGCGCCTCCCGTGAGAGAACGTTGGAGAGCTTGGTGTAGAGGAGCATGAATCCGATGGCCATGGGCAGGTTGACCCAGGTCTTGAGGAAAGGGATGATCTCGGCGCTGCTCCCCTTGGCGGTGACCACCAGCACGTCCTTGGTGTCCCGCAGGATGGTGTAGTTGAAGAGGATGCAGAAGAACATGAGCCCCAGAGGCACGATCTTCTTGAGCGTCTTCACGTCGATGCCGAGGAACTTTTTACTGGACTCCTCCGGTGCCGGCACCGCCGCCGCCGCCTGGGCGCGGAAGGACACGTCACCGCCAGCGCTGGCCGCTCTCCGCTTCAGGAACCCGTTCCCCAGAACCGCATCGTGCCGCGGGAGGAAGGGGCCCCTCGACGCGAGGAGCGGGGACTGGAGCGCCGGCTTGGCGGCGGGGGTGAGGGAGACTGCCCGCGGGCGCGGGAGCGGGAGAGGGAGGCGCAGGCCGGCGCGGGGAGGGAGGGCGGCGGGCCGGGCGTGCAGGAGGGCGCGCGACTCCATGGGTGCCGTGCCGTGGCTTCGCCGGTGGCGGCGGCGGCGCTCCGGTCGCTCGGCGCAGCGGCCCCTGTCTGCCCGCCTCCGCCTGGTGGCTGGTACAAACCCCGAGACGCGAATTGTGGGGGAAAGCAGGGGAGGGGGTCGCGGCGCGGTGGTGGAGGAGCGTTATTAAACGATCGCGCGCGTTCGTATGGCGATCCGATCGGCCGTTGGTTTGCGGGCCGGAAACGATCTCGGCGGTTGATGCGGGAGCGGGGTTGGTGGTGGGCGGAAGCGGAACGAGACAGCGCCTGGCCGCCGCCCGACGCAGTTTCGAGTCAGCACCCAGCAGCGGCGGCCTGGCTCAGCCACCCGCCGCGGCGCCGCGCCCGCCCGTGTGCTTGTCCCCGGTAAAAGAAGGTTGTTCACGACTTCCCATGCTATCTCGTCGTAAATAGAGAGGCTTGTTTTCGACTTCTCACAGCCTGCTCTTCCTTGTAAGATTAATCATTTGTATTGATAGTGGTTTACGGTATCTCCAACAGCTTATCAACGCTTCATCTCAATAGAGTGGTATTGGTGGCCACCAATGCGGTTTCTTAAATTGCTAAAAGAGTTGTTGCAGCATATCACTAATAATCTTCTCTGATACATGGGACCTAGTTGTCAGTTTTCTTCTTCTTCCTCGTTCTTTCTCCACTCTGCGTTCTCCAGGCGACCAAGCACGACCTTCGGTCACCGCACGCCCTGTTGGCATGGCCTCCAGGCAATCGCGCATGGCCAGGTCACTGCACGCCTTGCCGGCAACTGCAGCCAGGTCCTACAACCTCCGGCGATCGCGGCCATGGCCACCACACGGCCTCCGGCAACTGCTCCCATGGCCTCCAGCGACTGTTTCCTCGGTCGCGACTTGGCCGGCCCCGGCCATGCTGGCCTCTCCACCCCACCACCGGCCCCCAACATCAGGCGGAGCCGCTGTCGCTGCCGGCAGCCGCGACCCCCGCCACCACGGAGGACAGGAAGGGCTCGTCCCACGAATCCCCGCCCCAGTTGTGTGGAGAAGACTCCGTGGACTCATTCGAGATCCTTCTGTGTCCGTGCTCCGTGACAGCGACGAGGTCCGCCGTGACGACGATGAACTCCTGGGGGCTACGAGCGCACGGTCCTATCGATTCCGACCAGTGATTGATTGTTAGTGGTGGACCCCCCATATTCGGGGAGATGCAACTCCCACTCTGTTTGAGGGGAGACGGGGGAGATTTTGGTGGCCACAAAAAAAAGGATTATATTGGGAGACCGTTGAAGCATAAAAAAAGGTCATCTCTCTCGATACAACAGTTTTATGGGGATGATAAGTGATATTGAGGAACTGTTGGAGATGCTCTTAGAAATAATGTTTTCTTATGTATGGCCCTTTTTTGAATTTGAATCCATATAACTAAAGTTTTTTTAGAAAGGACGGCAAAAGATTTGTCGCGATTTCTATTAGGCGAAGAAAGAAAAAAAGGCAAGTGTCCGCCCAATTTTTTGAATGAAAACTAGGTCCAAAAACCATACAACTGAAGAGAGTGCATCACTCATCCTACACGACTTTGGCACAACAAATGGAAAACTATCAACTCACGCCACTACTCACTCCAAATTGGTCGAATCGATCGAAATAACAACTCAACTAACACGAAGACCCGCCAGACGACATCAGACAGCACAGCCTGGGGCACCACCACGGCCAAACGGCAAGGAGTAACCACATAACTCGATCGCCTAACCATGCCTCCAAGGAGAAAACGACGCTAAAAGAGCCGGCAAGGTAGTCCGCTAAGGAAAGATTTTCACCTGCAACATCCAGCACGGTAGGAGAAGAGGTAGGAAAGGACGCCTCTAAGAAGGTAACAGCGTCCGCAGACGTTGCCGTCCAAGCTTTCGCCCTGACCTCGAGCAACCTCCACACCGTTGCCGCCGGATATCGAACCCTATCGAGGAGGCAGGGTGCAGTGATGGATCAGCAGCAGCCCCGCCCAACCGCCGCCCCTAGAGACGCCGGTTAGGAGAAAACGCTTGGAGAAGCTTGTCGGAGAGCCCACCTTCCGCTGGAACCGGCAAAGCCGGCCAGCAGCTCACAGTTCAGGCCAGCTCCGCCACAGAAGCCGGCCCGAGGAAGGAGGAAGGCAGATGGTGGGGAGAAGAGGGTTAGGATCAGAAGAAGCCCTAGTCACCCAGCCCACCACCATCCCAACCCCTGCCGAGCCAGCCCTGCATCAACCACACCATGCACGGCCTCCAGCAGCCTTTGTCCCACAGCTGCCACCGCCTCGTCGCAGCTAACCATGACCCGGCGGTGCCGGGCGCGTAGACCCGCACCGCCCCCCACGCCATGGCTGGCGCTCCTCGGCCACGAAAGCTGCTTCCACCACTTCGCACGGCATTGGCCCAGAGCAGATCCGATGCCCCATCTAGCCAATGCCTAGCTCGGCGGCATGATCGGTAGGGCCACCCTCGCCACTGTCCCGGACGGAGGGCAGCCTGTCACCCCTACACGGATCCGGCACCGGGGACACTGGATCTGGCCGCCATCACCTCGGATCCGCCGCTCCCGGGCCGCCATCGCCGGTACCGACAAGGTCGACGTCCGTCCATGGCTACTGCGCCTACATGGGAAGGAAGGAAAGAACCCCGCAGCCACCTTCCTTGTGCCCGTGCGGGCCTCCTGGCGGAGCACTCCGGCGGCGGCGAGGTGGAGTGAAGGAGGGGGCGGGGGTGCGACGGCGCGAGGTGGTTCTGCCCGTGCCGCTGTAAGGTCCTAGATGGCTAGAGGGGGGGTGAATAGCCTATAAAAATTTCTACAAGAAATACTAAGCAAACTAGTTAGAACAACAAACGGCGCAAAGCGAGTTTTGCTTAGCCTACGGTTGTGATGCAAGCCTCCTATCCACAAGTCTAGTAGATTATGATCTCTAGTTCACACAAGGGCTATGTCACTAAACTTACACTAGTGAGCAAGCTAACAACACTGGCAAAGGCTACCACTAGAGCTTACACAAGATAATCTAGTAAAAGTAAATGCAAGAGATAGGATTGTGAATCTTATACCGACGGTGGAGTGAAGATGTTGCCAATCACCAAGATGATATACAATCAATCAATATTGACAACAACACAATATGAAGACCAATCACCGGGAGACAAGAGACACAATATTTTTGTTCACCCGGTGTTCACTTGTGCACTGACAAGCTACGTCACCGGTTGTGTCAACCAACACTTAGATGGTTCCTCGGTGTGACCCTCAAGTCACTTTCCCCTCAAGGCACGCCCCGCAAGGCACTGCAAGACACCACTCTCAAGTGAGGTAACTCAATGACACGCGCAATGTAATAGAGTTGCTTTTGACGTCCCGCCGAGGAAAGCACAAGAACCTCTTACAATCAACCGGAGGTGGCCAAGAACAATCACCTTCTCTTGCCAACGCCTCCAACAATCTCCAAGCCGGCTAGGAGCGGTACTCTCCAAGAATAACAAGAAATCCACCGGCTAAACCACCCACAAAGTGCCACTAGATGCCCTCAAGCTATGCAATGCACTTTGGGATCACTCAATCTCACTTTTGATTTGCAATCAAGCAAGAGAGATGAGTGGGAGGAGATGATCTAGCTCAAAGGATGCACAAGAATGTTAGAAATCACGAGAGACCTCCCCAAGGGCCGACCAACAAGTATTTATAAGCATCCCATCCAAATAGAGCCGTTATACCCCTTCACTGGGTCTTTTCGGGATGACCGGACGCGCCGGTCAAAACTGACCGGACGCGCTCAACCGCGTCCGATCCTCCAACGGTCACTGACCCGAACGGTCAAATCCTATGACCGGACGCGCTTCTCAGAATGACCGGACGCGCCGGTCCCGAGTGACCGGACGCGCCGATCGCACAGCACCGCGCGCCCGCGAAGTAACGACCGGACGCGCCCCTCGCAATGACCGGACGCGACAGTGCCCGTGTCCGGTTTGAGTCCAGTTAGCTCCCTCGACGATCGGACGCGTCCGATCATGTGTGACCGGACGCGCCTCGCGTCCGATCATCCTTGCAAAACTCAGTTTCCTCTGGACTCCTGACCGGACGCGCCGGTCCCGCGAGTGACCGGACGCGCCGGTTGCACACCCTAGCACCTGTGCCTGCGCTATACTGACCGGACGTGTCTGGTCATACCATGACCGCGTCCGGTGCAGCGTCCGGTCACCTCTGTGACCTCCGTTCGCCTCCGTTTCTTTTCCGACTTCTGGCGTAGCAGAAAATAGGCATTTCAAGTTCCCAAAAACGCCTGAATCCCGCGCTCGCAAGCTCGCCGGGAGGGAGAGAGAGACCCAAACCCTCTCTACCGCTTAAATTTCAACGCATTCGTAAATGTGCCAACACCAACAAGTGATCACCACCTTGTGCACGTGTGTTAGCATTTTTATAATCATTTTCGAAGGTTTTCCAGTTAGCTCACTAGGCCCTACATGCAATGCACTTCATGAATTCACCTAGTGGCACCCGTGCATCGAATAACCGATAAGACTTCCCCTCTTAATAGTTCGGCTATCGATCCTAAACCACTCACACCCTCTATGGTGTCTTGAGTGCAAAACAAAATAGCCCTATGGTTATACCTTTGCCTTGAGCCCATTTTGTTCTTCCAAAAGATATGATCCACTTCATATCATCACATGACCGTCTCGATCCATCGACCTTAACTTCACTTGCTCTTCACCGTTGCATCGGTCCGTCGGCGCCAAGTCTTGCTCAAGCTTCACCATCGCATGGTCCTTCGCTTCGAAGCCTTGACTTGCCCTTCACCTTTACAACCGGTCCATCGAGCCAAGCATCACCTCGGTCTTCATCATCTTGGTCACATGAGTCAATGTCATGTTTCATATTTAATGACCACCTTTATCTAAATCATCCACTTAGATACAAAGGTTAGTCCTAGGTTTCATCAATTAGCCAAAACCAAACTAGGGACTTTCAATCTCCCCCTTTTTGGTAATTGATGACAACCCTCACAAAGATAATTTTGATAATAAAAGTCTTGAACTTGTCATACTTGTCCAATCATTTTGCTCATAAGTAAAGTTTGGACAATTATCACAAGCTCGGTTTTGGTAGCATTAGCTCTCCCTCCATATGTGCATAGAGTTTGGATTGAAAGCTTTGCACATATGTATAGATAGAAGTGTTGAGAGAGTAATTCTACCAAAATGATGCTAAGGTGTAAGAAATGGACCTTTGAAGCGTGATACCAATCGGAGTTGCCTTTTACACCATCCTTAGCATCAAGGAGTAACTAGACATCCATCACAACTCAAGAACCCCGTGAGATCAACATTATATGTAAAGGTTCTTGAACCACTTGTAGAGCTTTAAGCATGTCTAGATACCACATGTAAACTATTCCTATGCATGCTAGTAGATCATTTCATCATTCAAGTTCTATACTAGCATTTGCACCACACAAGCATGTATATTGAATTTAAATACATGTGCAAAGAGCAAGTCATATGAGAATGCACAAACAAATGCAACAACTCTGTTTATGAGCTTGCTCCCCCTACTTGTGTGCATCAAAATTTTATTTACCCCTTTATCATGTTGAATCATCTTTTTCTCTCCCCCTTTATCAACAACTTACCCAAAAATGGGATCAAATTGTGGAGAGAAAAGCAATGTTTGATGGAGTAGTTTAGAATTTATCAAATTTGGTTTAACCTAGAATACTTGCCAAAGATATTTAATTCAATTTGAACCAAAGACAAGTTTCTTCACTCCTCAAAATAAGGGTTATCTTGCCTATGTTGAATTAAACACTTATAGCAAATCTTCTAGATTCAACACTAGGTTTGCAAGCTCACAAACATGTCATATGCCACCACTAGATCAAAACAAGCATAGAAGCAATAGTGGTAACATATATCCATCAAATTCATTTGATTTATCATGAATGCTCATGCGTACCACTTATTATGTCTATATGCTCTAGCAAGTCCTTAGCATAGGATGAATGACATGTCAATCAACTTTACCTTGCAATGTCGAAGGACAGGCATGTCAATAAGTGGGTGGGGTGCATTCAACTCATGTTTGAGAAATCAAGAATGTTCAACTCATTCCTTAGCTTGCAAAACCTCTTTTCATCAAGTGGCTTGGTGAGAATATCGGCAAGTTGATCATCGGTGCCAACACTTTCAATGACAATATCTCTCTTTTGTTGATGATCTCTAATGAAATGATGCCTTATGTCAATATGCTTTGTTCTTCCATGTTAAACTGAGTTTTATATCATCTTGATTGCACTTTCATTATCACATAGCAATGACACATTCTTGAAGTTGAGGCCATAATCCTTCAAAGTTGATTTCGTCCATAGCAATTATGCACAACAACTCCCCGCACTCACATATTCGGCTTCGGCGGTAGAGATTGCCACACTATTTTGTTTCTTTGAGGACCATGTCACAAGTGATCTTCCAAGTAATTGACATGTGCCACTTATGCTCTTTCTATTGATCTTGCAACCCCATAGTCGGAGTCCGAATATCCAATCAATTCAAACTTTGACCCCTTGGGATACCATAGTCTAACATCTCTTGTTTGCTTCAAGTACCTCAATATTCTCTTTGCGGCCGTGAGATGACTCTCTCTAGGTGAGGCTTGATATCTAGCACACATACAAACACTAAATATGACATCCGGCCTTGATGCGGTGACATAGAGTAGACTTCCAATCAAAGACCGATATTCCTTTTGATTCACCATTTTGCCATCAAGATCACTATCCAAATTGCCATTTGTACTCATTGGAGTTTAAATTAGCTTTGCATCTTGCATTCTAAACTTCTTCCACATGTCCCTTATGTATTTCCCTTGACTCACAAATGCCCCATTCTTCAATTGCTTGACTTGGAGACCAAGGAAGTAGCTAAGTTCACCAATCATAGACATTTCAAACTCTTTGGCCATCATAGCACCAAATTCTTCACAATAAGCTTGATCGGTTGATCCAAAGATGATATCATCAACATATATTTATACTATGAATAGATCATTCCTAATCTTCTTGGTGAATAGAGTTGTATCAACCTTGCCCATCTTGAATCCCTTAGAGAGAAGGAAATCCCTTAGCCTCTCATACCATGCTCTAGGTGCTTGCTTTAAGCCATATAAAGTCTTCTTCAATTTGTATACATGGTTGGGTTTCTTGTCATCTTTAAATCCGGGAGGTTGCTCAACAAAGACTAACTTATTGATGATTCCATTGAGAAATGCACTTTTGACATCCATTTAATATAGTTTGATGTTGTGTGCACAAGCATAAGCCAATAGAATCCTTATTGCCTCCAATCTTGCCACGGGAGCATATGTCTCATCATAGTTAAGACCTTCTACTTGAGTGTAACCTTGAGCAACTAGTCTTGCTTTGTTTCTCACCACAATGCCATCTTGATCTTGCTTGTTTTTGAACACCCATTTGGTTCCAATCACATTGTAGTTATTTGGCCTTTCTACCAATTCCTAAACATCATTTCTTGTGAAATTGTTTAGTTCTTCTTGCATAGCCATGATCTAATCGGCATCCTTCAAAGCTTCTTCTATTTTCTTTGGTTCTATGGTTGACACAAATGATGCATGCTCACAAAACATAGCCAATCTTGATCTTGTTTGCACGCCACTTCTAATATCACCAATAACACTATCAATGGGGTGATCTCTTGCAACCTGTTGTGGTTGGAGTACTTGCACTTGATTGCTTGAGCTTGGTTGATCACTTGATGTATCTTGATGAGATGAACTAGCACCATGATCTTGCACTTGAGAGTCACTAGCTAGCTTGAATGAAGAATTGAGCACTTGATCTTTATCATCATCTTGAATATCAATTACTTGCTTTGCTCTAATGTCCCCAATGTCCATGTTCTTCATTGCTTTCACCAATTGAGTTCCACCAACATCATCTAGATTCTCTTCTTCATCTTGTGACCTATTGGTTTCATCAAATTGCACATCATGGACTTCTTCTAGAATGCCACTTGAATTGTTCCAAACTCTATAAGCTTTGCTTGTAGTTGAATAACCAAGTAGGAACCTCTCATCACATCTCTTGTCAAACTTTCCCAATCTAGTGCCCTTCTTCAAGATATAACATTTGCAACCAAACACTCTAAAGTAAGAAATATTGGGCTTTCTTCCATGAAGTAGCTCATATGGGGTTTTCTCTAGCAATGGATGACAATATAGTCTATTGATGTAGTAGCAAGCGGTATTGATTGCTTCATCCCAAAAAGATTGACTCATATTGTACTCATGAAGCATTGATCTAGCCATATCAAGCAATGTTCTATTCTTTCTCTCAACTAGGCCATTTGATTGTGGAGTGTACTTGGCCGAGAATTGATGTCCAATGCCATAGTGATCACAAAGTTCTTCAATTATTGTATTCTTGAACTCACTTCTATTGTCACTTCTCACTTTCTTGATTCTAATCTCAAACTCATTGTGAACTCTAGTGAGAAATGTCTTGAAGGTGTCAAACACTTCACTTTTGTCACTAAGAAAGAATACCCATGTGAATCTTATGAAGTCATCCACTATGACAAAACCATACTTATTACCACCTAAGCTTGAGTATGTTGTTGGGCCAAATAGATCCATGTGCATCAAATCAAATGCTTTGCATGTGCTCATTGTACTCTTCTTTAGATGTGAGCTTCCAACTTGCTTCCCGGCTTGACATGCACTACAAAGCTTATTCTTCTCAAATTCAACATCTTTCAAACCATTGACAAGATTGTGAGTTGTAAGCTTCTTCAATTGTTTCATGCTAATATGACCAAGCCTTCTATGCCAAAGCCAACCCATGCTTGATTTGGAGATTAAGCAAGTTGTCAAGGAAGTTTCTCTAGCATTGAAGTCAACTAGATAGAGATTCTCATATCTAAAGCCCTTGAATGTCACATTTGAACCATCCATACTAATGACTTCCACATCATCAACCCCAAAGATACATTTGTAGCCTAGATCACATATTTGTGCCACGGATAGAAGATTGAAATCTAAACTTTCAACTAGCAACACATTGGAGATACTCATGTCATTTGATATTGCAATCTTGCCCAAGCCAATAACCTTGCCTTTCTTGTTATTGCCAAATGTGATAGAATCAACACCACTATTATTGTCATTGATTGAGTCAAACATTCTTGATGTACCGGTCATGTGTTGAGTGCACCCACTATCAATAATCCAATGCCTTCCTCCGGCTTTGTAATTGACCTACAAGCAAATCAATGAAGCTTAGGTACCCATTTTTGCTTGGGTCCTTGTAGGTTAGTAACTAAGCTCTTTGGTACCCAAATAGCCTTCTTCTTTGGGCCAACAATGGGTGTACCAATAAACTTAGCTTGCACACCCTTTACACCTTTGGTAAGCACATAGCAAGAATCAAAAGGTATAGCATTAACAAATTTCTTGCTTTGGTTCTTTTTATTACAATTATGCTCTAAGTGCCTAACTTGCTTGCATCTATTGCAAAACCGATCATTGCTCTTCACAAAGCTAGACTTTGGAGTTGCAAAGGCCGACTTGCCTTTCTTGGGGGTGTAGCCCAATCCCTCTTTGTTAAGAGAGAACCTTTGACTACCCAAGCACTTAAGCAAGCGGGCCTCACCACCATAGGCCTTGCCTAGGGCGTGAGTGAGCTCATCCACCTCTCTCTTGAGAGTCTCATTCTCAACCATTAGTGAGGTATCACTGTAAGGTCCAAAAAGGCTAGAGGGGGGGTGAATAGCCTAATTAAAACTTCTACAAGAATTACTTAACCACACGTTAGTACGAAAGGTGGCGAAGCAAATGCACTAGCTCTAACTAATTAAGCAAGCCACCTACACAAGTCTATAACAAAGCTATTCACTAAACACAACAACAACTACAAGCTAGAAATAAGAAGTAATACAAGAGAAGAGCTTTGAGTGATTATACCGCCGTATAGAGATGAGATGTACCAATCAATCAATCACACAAGAGAAATCCTCGGGAAGAGAATGACACAAGAATTTATCCCGAGGTTCACTTGCTTCCCGGCAAGCTACTCCCCGTTGTGGCGATACACCCACTTGTCGGTTCGCGAGCTAATCAACTATCAAGAGTTGAGCCCTCGGCGGGCGCCGCACAACCGCACACAAGATGGGGATCCTCCAAGCCACGAGCTCCACTAGAGTATCCAATTTGCGAACTCCCGCGAGGAAGGATCAAGAACCCCTTACAACACTTGGTGAAGGCTCCAACAATCTCCAATTGCGAGCTCAATCACCTCCGCTGCTCCAAGCCGTCTACCGTGTCGGGAAACACGGAAGAGTAACGAGAAATCCGCAGCAACTCGAAGATCAAGTGCCTCTAGAATGCAACTCTCAAGCAATGCACTTGAATCTCACTCAATCTCACTCAAGATGTGCAATCAATCAAAGAGATGAGTGGAGGGGTTGTTCTCTAGCTCAAAGTATGTCTCTATATCTCAAAATGTGCAAGAGTTGCCCTCAAACCCCGGACATCCTCTATTTATAACGAAGGGGTACGCAGCTAGCCGTTACGGACGACGCAGCGAAAATCGTGCTGACCGGACGCTCCGGTCAGGGTGACCGGACGCGTCCGGTCACTACACGACAACCGTGAACTGTGCGCGTCAGAACTAGCCGTTGCCCTGACCGGACGCGCTGAACCGAGTGACCGGACGCGACAGTGCCAGCGTCCGGTCGCGTTCCAGTAAGTTCCCGTTGAGACCGGACGCGTCAGATCACACGTGACCGGACGCGCTCAACGAGTGACCGGACGCGACAGTGCCAGCGTCCGGTCGCGTTTCAGTAAGCTCCAGCTACGACCGGACGCGTCCGATCGTACGTGACCGGACGCGCCGCGCGTCCGATCGTCACTCCGCTTCGCTCTGTGTTCCTGGACGCCTGACCGGACGCTCCGGTCCCGTGAAGGACCGGACGCGCCGGTCGCGCGCTTCTCTCTTACGCTCAGTTGTACTGACCGGACGCGCTGGTCAGGCCAGACCCGCGTCCGGTCACAAACCCTAGAGCTCGCGCCGTGTTGAACTGACCGGACGCGTCCGGTCAAACCGAGACCGCGTCCGGTGCAGCGTCCGATCGCCGTTTTTCAGTGAAAAATATTTCGGACTTTCGCCACCTTTTCTCGCCTCCGGCGTAATAGAAAATAGGCATTTCATTTTCTCTAAAACGCCTGAATCCCGCGCTCGCACGCTCGGCGGGAGGGAGAGCGAACCCCAAACCCCTTATTACCGCTCAAACACCACCGCCTTCGCAAATGTGCTAACACCACCAAGTGTACACCACAAAGTGCATGTGTGTTAGCATTTCACAAACATTTTCCAAGGCGTTATGTTAGTTCTCAACTAGATCCTAATGCATATGCTCAAGACATTGATCTAGTGGCACTTGATTCCCGAGCTAACCGTGATTGCCCCTCTTGATAGTCGACTATGTATCCTAAATCCGGTCAATCACTTCTCTACTCAACTTAGACCGGCAAAAGGAAAACCCTATGGTTATACCTTTGCCTTGCGCTCTTAGATCTTTCTCCTCCACTTGATCATCAAGCTCATCATATTATGTGCATCTTCACCATTATCGTCATTTCATGTCCATGCACAATTTCTTTGTGATCTTGTGGCCACCACTCCTTGCCACGTACACTTTCATCACATGCGTTGCTTATGCCTAACTCAAAACACTTAACACATGGCATTAGCAACTTGGTGTCATTAATTACCAAAACCAAACTTGGGCTTTCAATCACAAGTGAGACCATCACTAGGAGTGGAAGTAGAGTTGGTGGTGGTGGATGAAGAGCTACAAGAAGGGTTAGCATTTGTCATGATGATAGGTTTATAAAAAGATTCATCAATTATATCATATGTAACACCTATATCACATGATACAACAACCTCCTTCTTTGCTTGTTGCTCAAGTAGCAATGAGTGAGCTTTTTCAAGCTTGGAATGAGCCTTACTAAGATCCTCATGGTCTTCCACTAGACTCTCATGAGTGGTCTTAAGCTCACCAAGAACTTTCTCAAGTATTGCTACTTTCATTGAAAGCTTCTTACACTCCTTGTTCTTGGCAATAGCTATGTCTCTAGTTTGTTGCATCAAGTCATATAGTTGTTCTTTAGTTGGTTCATCATCATCATCATTTTCATTATCATTATTATTATCATTATCACTATCATGAACATATTCCATTTCACTTTCATCATCACTCTCATCATATAATACCTTAGCTTCTTTGGCCATGAAGCACGAAGAGGATGAATCAAATAGTGAAGGCTTCTTATTGATAGCAATGGAAGCAAAAGCCTTGTTGGATGATTCTTCTTCTTCATCATCATCATCACTTTCCCAAGTGACCACATAGGCCCCATTCTTGCCCTTCTTGAATGTCATCTTGGCCTCTCTCTTCTTCTTCTCAAACTTGCCCCTCTTGTTGTTTTTCTTCTTGTCATAGGGACAATCGGCTTGAAGATGTTCGGTGCTATCACAATTGAAACACCTTCTTTGTTGCTCATTGCTCTTGAAGTTGTCAATTCTCTTTTTGAAGCCTCTTCTCTTAATGAACATGTGACCCATTCTCTTGACTACAAGAGCAAGTGCCTCATCATCAATTTCAAAATCTTCACCTTCATTATTGTCTTCTTCTTCTTCTTCTTCTTCTTCTATGATGATAGATTTGCCTTTGGAGGAGGTGGCCTTGAATGCCATGGTCTTCTTCTTTTTTTCTTCCTCCTTCTCATCAACATCTTGATCATACTTGTCAAAGGTTAATACCTCTCCAAGCAAATCATTGGGCTTCATTGCATCAAGCCCATCTCTTTGTAGCATCATGATCAACATTTTGAATCTTTTTGGTAAGCTCAACAAGAACTTGTGGCAAAAATCTTGGTCTTGTGTCTTATGCCCTAAGCTCTTGAGATCATTCACAATGACTTGCAATCTATGAAACATCTCTAAGATAGTTTCTTCTTCTTTCATCTTGAAGTTTTCAAACTCACTCTTGAGCCCATATAGCTTGGCACTTTTCACAACCTTAGTGCCCTCATATGTTTCACTCAACCTTGTCCATATTTCATTTACCAATTCTAAATCCTTTATGCCTTCAAACACTTTTATGTCAATACCATTGTAGAGTGTATTGAGAGTCATTCTATTGCATGTTCTATTTGCTCTATCCTCATCGGTGAGATGATCGGGATCAATGATAGCAAAATCATTCTCGGTGACTTGCAATACTCTCTCATGAATAGAACCAAGGTACATTGTCATTTTTCTCTTCCAATGAGCAAAAGAACTAACACCATCAAAGAACGGTGGCTTGCCCCCAACATGATTGAACACAATTTGAGCCATTTTTCACACCGAAGGATGTTAAGCCTTGATTAAAACGGTGACCACGGCTCCGATACCACTTGTAAGGTCCTAGATGGCTAGAGGGGGGGTGAATAGCCTATAAAAATTCTACAAGAAACACTAAGCAAACTAGTTAGAACAACAAACGGCGCAAAGCGAGTTTTGCTTAGCCTACGGTTGTGATGCAAGCCTCCTATCCACAAGTCTAGTAGATTATGATCTCTAGTTCACACAAGGGCTATGTCACTAAACTTACACTAGTGAGCAAGCTAACAACACTAGCAAAGGCTACCACTAGAGCTTACACAAGATAATCTAGTAAAAGTAAATGCAAGAGATAGGATTGTGAATCTTATACCGATGGTGGAGTGAAGATGTTGCCAATCACCAAGATGATATACAATCAATCAATATTGACAACAACACAATATGAAGACCAATCACCGGGAGACAAGAGACACAATATTTTTGTTCACCCGGTGTTCACTTGTGCACCGACAAGCTACGTCACCGGTTGTGTCGACCAACACTTAGATGGTTCCTCGGTGTGACCCTCAAGTCACTTGCCCCTCAAGGCACGCCCCGCAAGGCACCGCAAGACACCACTCTCAAGTGAGGTAACTCAATGACACGCGCAATGTAATAGAGTTGCTTTTGGCGTCCCGCCGAGGAAAGCACAAGAACCTCTTACAATCAACCAGAGGTGGCCAAGAACAATCACCTTCTCTTGCCAACGCCTCCAACAATCTCCAAGAGTAACAAGAAATTCACCGGCTAAACCATCCACAAGTGCCACTAGATGCCCTCAAGCTATGCAATGCACTTTGGGATCACTCAATCTCACTTTTGATTTGCAATCAAGCAAGAGAGATGAGTGGGAGGAGATGCTCTAGCTCAAAGGATGCACAAGAATGTTAGAAATCACGAGAGACCTCCCTAAGGGCCGGCCAACAAGTATTTATAAGCATCCCATCCAAATAGAGCCGTTATACCCCTTCACTGGGTCTTTTCGGGATGACCGGACGCGCCGGTCATAACTGACCGGACGCGCTCAACCGCGTCCGATCCTCCAACGGTCACTGACCCCAACGGTCAAATCCTATGACCGGACGCGCTTCTCAGAACGACTGGACGCGCCGGTCCCGAGTGACCGGACGCGCCGATCGCACAGCACCGCGCGCCCGCGAAGTAACGACCGGACGCGCCCCTCGCAACGACCGGACGCGACAGTACCCGCGTCCGGTTTGAGTCCAGTAAGCTCCCTCGACGATCGGACGCGTCCGATCATGTGTGACCGGACGCGCCTCACGTCCGATCGTCCTTGTGAAACTCAGTTTCCTCTGGACACCTGACCGGACACGCCGGTCCCGCGAGTGACCGGACGCGCCGGTTGCACACCCTAGCACCCGCGCCTGCGCTGTACTGACCGGACGCGTCCGGTCATACCATGACCACGTCCGGTGCAGCGTCCGGTCACCTCTGTGACCTCCGTTCGCCTCTGTTTCTTTTCCGACTTCCGGCGTAGTGGAAAATAGGCATTTCAAGTTCCCAAAAATGCCTGAATCCCGCGCTCGCAAGCTCGCCAGGAGGGAGAGAGAGACCCAAACCCTCTCTACCGCTCAAACTTCATCGCCTTCGCAAATGTGCCAACACCAACAAGTGATCACCACCTTGTGCACGTGTGTTAGCATTTTCATAATCATTTTTGAAGGTTTTCCAGTTAGCTCACTAGGCCCTACATGCAATGCACTTCATGAATTCACCTAGTGGCACCCGTGCATCGAATAACCGATAAGACTTCCCCTCTTAATAGTTCGGCTATCGATCCTAAACCACTCACACCCTCTATGGTGTCTTGAGTGCAAAACAAAATGGCCCTATGGTTATACCTTTGCCTTGAGCCCATTTTGTTTCTCCAAAAGATATGATCCACTTCATATCATCACATGACCATCTCGATCCATCGACCTTGACTTCACTTGCTCTTCACCGTTGCATCGGTCCGTCGGCGCCAAGTCTTGCTCAAGCTTCACCATCGCATGGTCCTTCGCTTCGAAGCCTCGACTTGCCCTTCACCCTCACAACCGGTCCATCAAGCCAAGCATCATCTTGGTCTTCATCATCTTGGTCACATGAGTCAATGTCATGTCTCATATTCAATGACCACCTTTATCTAAATCATCCACTTAGATACAAAGGTTAGTCCTAGGTTTCATCAATTAGCCAAAACTAAACTAGGGACTTTCAGCCGCCCGCTCGGGGCGACGCGGGGGTGTCAAGTCGGAAAGTCTCCCATATAACTAAAGTTAGCTGCTATTAATTTGCTCTTTGGAAGCCAAACAAATTAGCTAATAATCTAGCAGATAACTAACAAATCTTATTAGTTAGGCCAAACTTTCAAACCTGCTAATAGGTAGCTAGCTACTATTAGCTATTAGCTACTTTCTAGCTAATGGATCTAAATAAATCTAGTATTGAAGAGCGAAAGAGTGAGCTTTTTCTTTCGCACTCCCTCCCTTCCATCCCACGGTTTGTTTTCTCTTTCATCCTTCTTGCTTAAAATTTGGAGCTGCAAAACTACTCGTGTCAATGTTGGGTGTCGTTCGTTACGCATCTATTCTCAGGCCTTTTACCGAGTGTTTGCCTGTGCGGTCGTATATGTTTGGTTTTGAGATTTAGAGCTATTCACAGCGTGGTTACAAGTGTACAACTTAGATAAAAATCAGTTTCTGGATATTTTTAGTATAATCCAGAGTGCTTGTAACATATTGATGTATCCAGCTATTATCTAATATAATTCTTCTTTCGTCGCAAAATGAAAACTACTCATGTCATAGGCTTGTCTACGGTTTACACAAGCTCGTCCCTGTGATGGCGTACATGTGGCTCTCTTTTCACCTTTCTTAGAATTACAGCATGCGGACACAATAACCTAGTTGAGTCAATATGTATTATTTCTTTATTGCACTAGCATTTATTATGGACCTTACAATTTGTTTGCTTTGAGATTAGACCAAGTCTAATTAAATAGTTTATCTTTGTTAAATTCACAACAGGCTAACAACACGTTACCATTATCAAGAGCACCACACAACAAATTATACATCTCGTTGTAACATAAATATAAATCCACTTCTAATTTAACCTAATTTCCCAGTGCATTTCATCGTATTTCATTGATCAATAGTACTTGGTCACATATAATAACTTGCGAATATACCATCGCAAAAAAACCCGGTTTTACGATGCAAAAAGTTTGGGCGTTCGTTAATAATCTATACGACTATACCTAATGTTGAGGAGCAAATTGTTTCTTCTAACTTGTTTTTTCTCCTACCTTTTTTACTTTCCAAATTGTCCTCACGTACATCATATCTCGTATGTGATCTGGATTCATGACGTATACGCATACAAGTTGGAACAACTCGCGTTACGCAATGATACAACGTCTAATTTCAATATCTATTGGGTTCCGTGCAATACACGAATACATTTGTTAGCAATAATAATAAAATAATATATGTTTGGATGGTTAATAATTTTGAAGGAAGCATAGCTCAATGAGGACCGAGGGAGGGAGGGTGGAGACAGCAAGAGAAACATGCTTTGGACTTCCAGCCTTTAGTCTAGGGGTAAAATAACCAAAGGGTCACCACTCGTGGTTATTTTATCCGCGAGTACTTTAGGACTAGGATACACAGTGAGCAACTTTGGCAATTGTAATAATGTCAAAAAGAAAGAACTTATTTGGCAATTGTAGTCCTGCAATAGTAGTCTGAAACAAGGTGCTCTTCTACACTCTCGATCAAACCCAGTGATGATACGATGTTTTAAAAACAAAGGTTGATTTATTTGTTTTTTAGAGCAAATTATATGCTTGTATTTCATTAAGAAGAAGAGAGTGACCGATAGACCTACACATAGTTGATACAAAAGGATCCGCAGTTAAACCATGGATTACCAACGAAGTCCACGACACAACACAAAAAGCAAGAACACAAGAGGTGGGGGACCCTCCACTTGACAACCCAGCAACTGAGCCTAATACAAAATATATCTCAACACATTGGTAGCCCGTAGTGATAGGAACCAGAACCACATCGGCGGCAAAGTATCCACCGGAACCACATCAGCGGCAAAGCATCCACCAGAAACGACCGCGACCTCGGCAGCAAAGCACTCGCCGGAAACACGACCTCGAACTCTGATAGCTCCTCCGAGTCACTAAGGGCCATTACCCTCAGGACCACGGGCGAGGAGGACTTACCTGAAGATACGCCGGCGGCAAAGCATCCGCCCAAGCACCCTCGGCGGCAAAGCCTCCGCTAGAAACCCCTCGGCGGCAAAGCATCCGCCGAAAACGGTCACAGCTACAGCTACAACACACACTAACTAGACAAACCAAGGTGAGGAGAAACCTGAAGCCCGAGTAGGCATAGCTGAAACAACGACGACGACCAAGCGCAACGCCGAGGAGGCAGCCCCACACGTGCCATGGCATGGAACTTCAAAGGCAACGCCTTCAAGAAGGACTGCGACGCAGAGCATCGCCGCTGCCTGCCCAGAACGGGCTAGGTTTCACCTCGAAGTTCCATGCCGGCCGGAGAGGGGGGCGCAACGACAGATACCTCCAAGGAGGAAAACGGCGCCACGAGGGCGTCGCCATCGTCGCCCAGATAGCAAGGCTTTCGCCTAGTGCCACCCAACCAGGCGCAGGCAACGCTAGACGTTGCCGCGCCCGTCGACGCCAACCCTGTTGCCGACAAACCATCGGGGGCACGAGTGCCCGCCCGACCAACATCAGCCTCGCCACTATGACGCTGCAGATGCGAGGACGGGCGAGGCCACGCCATCCACGCCACCATGGCGTCGATGACGCACCGCCGGAGCCGCCGCCCACATCACCACGATGTAAGGCGGTGCACATTAGTGGCCTCGGTGCCCACACCTCCATTCGCCCGAAGGAGCGAGGTGTAGGCGTAGTCGGGGAAGGGGATGCAGTCTACGGGGGCCTGCTGTCCTCGCACACAGCAGCGCACGAGCTCTAGCAGATCGGCGTTGGGGGGGTGAGGCGGGCAGCGCACGCGCTCCACCGGAGCCGCGCGAGACCCACCGGCCCCACATGGCTGGCGGCGCCCCACCCGTGTGACCGGCCGTTGC
Source organism: Saccharum hybrid cultivar R570 (assembly GCA_038087645.1). Taxonomy (NCBI): domain Eukaryota; kingdom Viridiplantae; phylum Streptophyta; class Magnoliopsida; order Poales; family Poaceae; genus Saccharum; species Saccharum hybrid cultivar. The sequence goes on from JAQSUU010000100.1 coordinate 4,804,440, forward strand.
AGACAGGGGGGAGGGGGAGGGGGGCCAGACCTAGCCGACCCATACCCGCCCAGGTCGCCAGACCCCATGGCCGACCGGCCGCAGTCGGAGGGGGGGAGGGAGGGGGGAGGCCAGATCCGGGGCCCACGGGCCCGGATCCGGTGGACCCCCGCCCGCCTAGGCCGCCAGAGGGGCGAGCTCACCGGAGCCGCCGACCGCCGCCATCGGAGGGAAGGGAGGGGAGGGAAGGCCGGGCCGGAGGCAGATCCGGTGCCCACAGGTCCGGATCCGGCCGTTCCCACCCGCCCAGGTCGTCGGAGGTCGCCGTTCCCGGAGTTCACCGGAGGAGGGGTGGGGGGCGAGGGGGGAGCGTGAAGCCGCGGGGGGGGGGGGGGGGGCCTTTTTGGGCGCGCCACCGCTGCCGCCGCGAGCAAGGGCGGCGACGGCGGCCGGAGGGAGCCGGGGAGCGGGGCTTGGCGCGGCGGGTGGCGGCACCGCCCGAGTCGCCCTCAGAGGAGAGCGACGCGGGGGCGAGACGCGAAGTCGTCTGCTGATTTGTTATCCCTAAGGTAGATTTATTTGAAGCAAAACGTTTAGCTAGACATGATTGACCGCAGCACCTTGTGTTTTCGAAGCAAGGACAATTCTCCAGGTGAGTGATGTCTGCATCCTATGTGACCACTGACAGTGCCCGGAAACCACCAGCCATTTGTCTGCTGCTTGGCTGTGTTATCAGCATGGAGATCTGGCTCCGTGTCTTGCATCCACTCGGCCTATCAGCCATGCTACCTGATTTGGAAGATGAGCTCGGTCAGTGGTGGTTGCGCTGTAGAAGCATGCTTGGGAAAGGCCTACGGCCGGGCTTCGACGCCTTGGTTCTGCTCGTCTGCTGGACGGTTTGGAAAGAACGCAATTGCTGCACTTTCAGAGGAGAGGCGCTCTCGGCGGTGGCCATGACACGGCAGCGGTTGCTGGAGCCTGGAAGCCAATGTGTGGCTCGACGCTGGGTACTCAAGCCTGGCGAGTCTAGCACTCTAGCTTCGCTTCGGTCGCAAAACTCGGGGGCCGTATAGTCCGTTTCGGTGTCTGGGTTCTGGTGGCGTTTGTGCGCGGCAATCCTAGCCGGTTTCTCGCTGGCTATGTTTGGTGCCAGCTTAACTTTTAGGTCTTGTATGGCAGGGCTTTGGCTCCATGAACGGCTCTTTCGGTGGAGCTGAAGCTGTTTTAGTGACCCGTTTGGCAAAACAGCTTCTCAATATAGATAAAAGGAACAAAATGACCATAATGTCCTTCCTTTAATATTTCTATTATTATTTTCTTATCTCTTCCTTTCTTCCCAACGACCGTCAGGTCTTCTCTGCGCCCCTCCCCTGCCGCGCGCCTCGCGGCCACGCCCTCCCCGTCGGTGGCCTGTGCGCCCAGCGCCTGGTGGCCACACCCTACCTACCAGCGGCCTGTGCGCCTTCCCCACCGGCGGCCTGTGCGCCTCGCGACAGTGCCCCTCCCCTGGTCCGCGCACCTTCCCCACCGGTGGCCTGTGCGACCGACGCATGGCAGCGCGCGCCCATCCTTGGCTCACGCGCCTCGCGGCCGCGCCTCTCCCCGACCTGCGCACCTGGCGGCCACGCCCTCCCCGCCGGTGGCCTGTGCGCCGCGCAACCGCGTCCCTCCCCGCGCGGTGGCCTGTGCGACCGGCGCCTGGCAGGCCGCGTCCCTCCCTGGGTCGCGTGCCTCGAGGCCACGCTCTCCCCGCCGGCGGCAGGCGGCCCCGAGCTCGTGTCCAGGCGACCGTGCACTCCTGGTCCTGTACACACGAGCCTCGACGGGGCAATTCGGGATTTCATCGTAGTTGGTTCCACGTAGGCAAGGTGAAGCCGATTGAAGCCACTATTTTTAGCTTCACCTCTCATCTATTCTTTGTCTCAGCACGTTTTTAGGGGCTTCTCTCATGGAGCTGTTTCATTTTACCTCGTTTGGCACAAAATGGCTTCAAATAGCTCCTGGAGCCGGCGGAGAAGCCGTGTCAAACGGAGGCCTTATTGTACTACGTTCCTGTCCGTCTAATGGAAAAACGGGCTATGCCCGATCGCGAAAAAAAGAAGCAAGGACAATGACCTGATAGCGCCTGCTGCTCCTTTCCTCGCACCTTCTTTATACCAACATCTCTTTTTTTCACCGAACATGGTTTAAACGTGGTCTATGTCTCTATGGTCGAGAAGTATACCAGTATCGAACATCCTTTTCAAACTCGTGGTATACTACTATAATATTAGTTTGGTCTCCTAACAGTCAAATTGTTAGCAACCATACTGGATTGACTCACAGATAACTTGATTCAGAGCAATTCAGAGTACATGACCTCAAGGGAAAGAGAGGTCAGAGCAGAGAAGAAGGGGAAACCGGGCACATAGGGAGATACGATTGCAGGCGGGGCGGGTTGTTAACGTAACCCGCCCGCTCGCCCCGCAAAACTTGTCTTTGTGGCTGTTGTGGACCGGCTGCAATTTTTTTCGTGGCCCAAAGACTTCCAACCCTCCAAGCCCGTTGGGTGAGAAAGAAGCCTCGCAAGAACACGCAAGAGCCCGCAAGAGTGAAGAGTCGCATCCCCTGAAAGAACCATACAGCTACTGCTGTCACCCTCCTACGTGGCTGCCGTCGGCCCATCGTCATCCTCCTCCATCCTCCCGCAAGAATCTGCAAGGCTCTATTCTCGCCTCTCCGTCATCGTCGGGAGTCGCCCTCCTTTGGTCCTCAGCTCTATTCTCGCCTCTGTGTCGATGTGAGTAAGTGAGTTGATGACTGCTCTCAGCTCATCCAATCTCGCATGGAGGTTCTGATGGCCTTGTCTAGTTGATGGAATGACTGTTTCATGATTAAGGTTTCAAATCATTGCTTAGGACTCTTGTTCAGCTCTGGTAATCATTGTTGCTACAGCTCACAGACAAGCTACGGAAGTTGTTTGCAACTTATACTGAACATTTGTTCAATAGAACGCATCAAGTCAAGAATCAGCAGATTGAAAGGGAGTTGTGTATATATGTATCTTTCATCAGTTCAGAAGACCATGAAGACAGACTAAATTAAGCAGTGGCCGAAAAAAGCTTCAGTTATTGAAATGGCCATGAACCCATGGTGATTGGATGTTTCAGTCAATGCAGAGTTGCAGAGTGGCATCCATATGTTACGTCTTTGTTTAGTAATAATAACTTTTGTTACAGGATATGTGTCTTTGTTTCTGTACCTGTATTTCTTGATGTTGTTATATTTGAGAACGTACAATATATATATAGCCGGGATATGAAAATTAAAATGTTCAGTGCAAAGCTGTATCATCCTTGCTCGTTGATTAACTGGATATGAAAATTTAGCTTGCAGATTCCAAGTTCTTACAGGATATGTGTAGATACTGTACGTGCAGAGAGATAGTGTACACGTAGTCTCCATTGTAGTGTAGCGGGTCTCGCGGGTTTTGCAGCATAGTCTGTTATGTCCGCGAAAAATTTGTCCGCAAAGTTTATAGCTTAGCGGCTGGCCGCAAGCCCGCTAACAAACTTTGCGGCGAGCGATGCGGGTTAGCGGCCGGCCGCGAACGAGCCCGCCTGCAAGCGTATAGGGAGATAGAGTTGGGAAGGAAGAAGAGCAGTAGCCTAGGAGAAATATTCAGTTGTTTGGTAAATAATTTGAGGATATATTCCATGCCCCTTCGCTGCTGCTCCTATGCTCTCTTGTAGATTTTTTTTAGGGGAAGTGCCCTCTGGTAGATAACGCCCAGCTGTCCAGCAGACCATTGCTTGATTAAGCCCAAGCCCACGGCCTATATGAAGGCCCAACTATGAGTAGTCCCTGACACAAATTAACTTTAATATTTTTGTCAATATATACCCTATGGTAAGCAAAATATACTTGATGCTGTATTTTGGATGACTCGCTCTCTAAATTTGGACCACTCTGCTTTGAAATTCAATGCTCTATAAAGTTACAGAAGTGTTTTCCCAAATCAAATAAATCTACACAGTTAAATTTATGTTTTTGAACTAGATAAAAATTATTCTTGGTAGTCAACGTATCACAAATACTCCATCTATCCAGGAATGATAACCGTATTTTAAAACACATTATAAATAGAGACCAAACGTCAAGGTATATGTTTTTCTATATATTACTGTTACAGTACAGTACAAAAAATTATGCATCTAGGTTCTAATCCTATCCGATCATCAACTAATTATTAAGTATGTGAATCTAGAAAAGGGAAAGTCGCTTAAATACGGTGCAAAAATGTATTTAACGAGGAATATGAAGAAGGGTCAGAGAATGCAACCTACGGCATAATGACTTCAACCGAGGTATATCATAAACAGTGGCGGATGCAGGATGAAAATTAAGAGGGGGCTAAAACAATGGAGATGTTGATTTGCATGAAGATTTAACGGTGATTTGAGGTTTTTGCTACAGTATTTTTAGTGGTAAATCAAGTCATTAGGGGGGCTGGAGCCCACCCAGCCCCCCTGTAGATCCGCCGCTAATCATAAAGCTCATACTTTTCACTTGTCTTTATTAGAGCGCTTTGCAAGGGCCAATGCAAACTCGTGGTTTGGCAACTCGACAACAGCTGACAGGCCATCGCCACATGCAAGTGGGTCTCCATCATGCCTCCCACATAATGCTAACTCGAAACTCGAAAGAACTTCGGCCAAAATGCCAAGGCCTCTCCTCCACTTCACAACATTGATCGGTTTGAGGGTCTCACAAGATTAACAAGCCCCATATTACAACTCCTGGTGCTCGAAAGCATTGGCAAGCAAAGAAGTGTGCAAACCTTGCCTAACTCTAGGCTAATACCTAATGCAATACGCCAAGCAACCTAAACTAGAACTAATCATTCTCTAAACCTAGTACTAATTATCTTAATCTTTAAGATCACTCCTTGGACGGTGAATCTCTTGCATATATATGTGTGTCTACACCTTAGGCAAACAGCTTCAACAATACCAAATAGCTAGGTAAATATACATTTAATTATTTATATATAGCCCCCATACGATAGAAATTACTAGCTGCACTTTTGGACGTAGAAAATGACATCACTATATCTTTCACCACAGAATCATTTGGTAAGTACAAAAAAACTAGATGTTGGCATCCCTAGCCATAACACCGGAAGACCAGACGGTCCCCAATGGCCACCATGTCACACCTCAGAATTTTTATTTTGAGATGTAAATAATTTTCACTAACTAAAAAGAATGATTTATTTTTTTGGTATTTTCCAAGTTTCATCTAGTTTTTTGTCATTTTTAAATAAAAATGGCTTTATAATTTTTCCTAATTAATTTTACCTATGGGCGTTGCATTCATGCTAGGCATTAATTTATTTGACTGAAAAATGAATTATAAAATTCGAAGAAGCTAACTCTAGCATCAAAATAAACAAGATCTAACATATGAACAAAAGCAATTGAAAAAATTCTAATGCGATCAGAAGTCAATTAGGTACACATATAAACAAGGGTCCTTTTATAGTTTACTCAGGTAATTGGAGTCTTTTAATGCAACTTTCTTTCTATATAGATGTCTTCGCCTTTTTTATTCTTCAAACGAGTTATACAAGTAGTTGATCTTGGGTTTGACACGTATTGTAGCGTGTTTAGCTAAGTGTTGTATGGGGTTTGCGACTTAGAGCGCTTTGAGCGTGATGGGGTGAGTGTAGTCTTGGTAGCCTTTTTACTCTTATCCGAGTTGATTGACTTGGGATAGGACGAGCGTAGACTTAGTAGCTTTTTTACTCTCATCCAGGTTGAATACCCTAGGATAGGTCGAGTGTTCGTTTTACTCTCATCTAGGTTGAATAACCTGGGATAGGGCGAGTGTGTATTTACTCTCATCTAGGTTGAATAACCTGAGATAGGGTGAGTGTATGTTTACTCTTATCCAGTTTGAATAACCTAGGATAGGACGAGTGTTTATTTACTCTCATCCAGGTTGAATAACCTGGGATAGGGCGAGTGTGTATTACTCTCATCTGAGTTAAATAACTCAGGATAGGGCGAGTGTGTATTACTCTCATCCAGGTTGAATAACCTGCGATAATTTGGTTCTTGTAAGACAAGTGTTGTCGCTGAACATTATCTTTATTATATTGATCATGAACCTTGATTACATAATAACTTGGAGAAGAAATCTGCCTTGTGTCCTTAGGCGTAGAATCTTTGCAACTGGCTGATGTGCCATGAGTTTCTGACTAGTACGCCGTCTTTAGTTATCAACTTGTATGATCCTGACTCGGTGACTCTGGAGATAATAAAAGGACCCTCCTATGGGCTGAGTAGTTTGTGGCGTCTGTCTGTTTTCTGTATGCGATGAAGTACTAGCTCTCCGACTTGAAGGGTTCGGGGTTGTGTATTTTTGTCATAGTGGCGCCTCAAGCCTTGGAGATAGCGGCGGATTGTAGAGTAGCATTGACTTTGACCTTTTTTGTGTTGTCTAGCTCTAGTCTTCGGGTGTGTTCAGCCTCTCCATCATATTGCTCTATTCTTGGTGATGTCCATATCAAGTCTGCTGGTAACACTGCTTATGATCTATAAACTAGGAAGAAAGGCGAGTACCTGGTAGCTCTGCTTACTTGAGTTCGAAGCCCCCATACTACTTTAGGCAACTCTTCGATCCACTTGGAACCATAGTCTTCTAATTCTTCGTACAATCTGGGCTTCAATCCAGCTAGTATGAGGCCATTTGCTCTTTCCACCTGTCCGTTAGCTTCAGGGTGGGCTACTAATGCGTAATTGATGCTGACACCGCAGTCTTGTGCCCAACTTCTGAATTCAATAGCTATGAAAGGAGAGCCCAAATCCGTATTGATTCAGTTAGGCATGCTGAAACGATGCATGATGTCTTGGATGAACTCTACTGCCTTGGCTGCGCTGTACTTGACTAGTGGTTTGTACTCGATCCATTTGGTAAACTTGTCAATAGCCACAAAAATGTACTCGAAACCACCCTTGGCTTTCTTGAGGGGCCCTACTTGATCTAGCCCCCAGCAGGAGAACGACCAAACAGGCGGGATGCATATAAGATTGTGTGCTGGGACGTGAGCCTGTCTTGCAAACATTTGGCAGACCTTGCACTTTCTGACGAGTTCTTCCGCGTCTTTTAAAGCAGCCAGCCAATAGAATCCAGAATGGAAAGCTTTGCCAACTGACGTTCTAGATGTAGCATGATTACCACAACATCCTGAGTGTATTTCTCCTAAGATTTCTTTGCCTTTTTCTGATGAGACACATTTGAGAAGTACTCCTGATGAAGCGGCTCATTTGTAGAGTTTGTCCCCTACCAGGACATAGTTCTTGCTCCTTTGAACAACTCGAGTAGCTTTCTCTTTATCTACTGGTAAACTTATTCTTTTTGATATAATCAATGAAAACCTGAGTCCATGAGGTGGTGATTACCAAAATCTGGATGCCTGGAGCTGAGTTCTGGGGTTATCTCACCGGATTGTTTGATAGAGGGAGCTGACAATTCCTCTACGAATACACCTGGTGGGACCTTTGCCATGTCCGATCCGAGCTTGGCAAGGATGTTTGCTACAACGTTTGAGTCGCGCAAGACATGTAGGATTTCTAGTCCTTGAAATTGTTTTTCGAGTTTGCATACTTTAGCACAGTATGCATCCATGTTGTCTTTCATGTAGTCCCAATCTATGTTGACTTGGTTGACAACTACTGCTAAATCACCATAGACGAGTAGTCGCTTTATTCCAAGAGAGATAGCTATCCGAAGTCCGTGGATGAGTGCTTCGTATTCTGCTTTATTATTTGTAACTTGCCAGAGTATTTGAAGAACATATTTGAGTTATTTTTCATCTGGAGATATGAAGAGGACACCTGCATCAGCCCACCTAGTTTTAGTGATCCATCAAAGTACATCTTTCAGTGGTTGAGGATGGTTTCTGGTGTTGGTTGTTGGATTTCTGTCCATTCTGCTACGAAATCTGCGAGTGCCTAAGACTTGATGGCCTTGCAAGGAGTGAAATCTATGTTCAGTGCCCCAAGTTCAACTGCCCACTTGGATATGCGTCCAGTTGCATCTCGGTTGCATAAGATGTCTTCGAGCAAAAAATCAGTTACCACCACGATCTTGTGGCCATCAAAGTAGTGGCGAAGCTTGCGGGACGTGATCAGGAGGGCGTAGAGTAGTTTTTGTACATGTGGGTACCTGATCTTTGAATCTGAAAGTACCTCACTGATGTAGTAGATGAGTCATTGTACCTTGTACACGTAACCTTCTTCCCTTTCTACGACAATCGCTGCACTAACCACCATGTTGGTTGCTGCGATGTATAACATCATAGCCTCATGCTTCCTTAGGGGTGTTAGAATGGGTGAGGAGGTGAGGTATGCCTTAAGCTTCTCAAAAGCATCCTTGGCTTCCTCTGTCCACTCAAACTTGCTTGTTCTTTTTAGCAGTTTAAAGAAAGCTAGTCCCTTTTCGTCGAGTCATGAGATAAAGCGATTGAGAGCTGCCATGCAGCCTGTCAGCTTTTGCACATCCTTGACGCAGCATGGAGGACCCATCTCTGTTATCGCCCAGATTTGCTTGGTGCTAGCCTCGATCCCACGATGGCTAACCAAGAATCCGAGCAGTCATCTAGAAAGTACGCTGAAAACATATTTGTTTGGATTGAGCTTCCATTTCCATTTCTTTAAGTTCTCAAAAGTTTGCTTTAAGTCTTCTATCAGCATCAGTGGATCCCTTGTTTTCACCACCACATCATCAATGTATGCTTCTGCATTCTCACCAATCTACTCGCCTAGGCATATTTGGATGACTCTCTGATGAGTAGCACCAACCTTCTAAAGCCCAAACGACATGGTTTTGTAGCAGTAGGCGCCGAACGGTTTGATGAAGGAAGTCTTTTTTGGTCTTCTTCTTGTAATGCTATCTGGTGATATTCTGAGTAGCAGTCAAGAAAGGATAATAGAGCAGATCTTGTTGTTGAATCAACAATCTGGTCAATGCGCGGTAGCTCAAACGGGTCCTTCGGGCAATGCCTGTTGAGATCCGTGTAGTCGACGCACATGTGCCACTCAGCCGTGTTCTTCTTCTATACTAGGACTGGATTGGCCAACCAATTAGGGTAGAGAATTTCCCTTATGAACCCAGTTGCCATCAGTTTTGCGATTTCTTTCTTAATTGCTACTTTCTTGTCGGGGGAGAAATGTCGTAATCGTTGCTTCACAGGCTTGGATCCTTCATTAATGTCGATTCTGTGCTCAGCCAACTCTTTCGGGACACCTAGTATGTCGATCGGTTTCCAAGCAAAGATATCTTTGTTATCCCGAAGAAAGTTGGAGAGCGCGAGTTCCTATTTTGTAGAGAGGTGGGCACTGATGGTTGCCGTCTTGGAGGGATCACCGGTGCCCAGGTCGATTTGCTTGACATCGGCTTCTTTTGGTGGTGCAAGGATGTTGGGCCTCTTAGCTGGGATCTCTAGCTCTTCCGGGTTTATTTCAGCAGCAATAGTGGCTATCTCTTCCGTTCCGCTGGCTGCTTGTGCCTTGGCCGCAATTTGGATTGCTCGAACATCGCAGTCAAAAGCATGCTTCAGATCTCCTCGGAGAGAAAGAACACCGTTGGGTCCTGGCATCTTAAGCAAGAGGTATGAGTAGTGTGGTGTTGCCATGAACTTGGCTAATGCTGGTCACCCAAGGATGGCATGATATGATGATTCGAAGTCTGCAACCTCAAATTTGATGAACTCGGTACGGTGGTTTGCGGGAGTTCCAAATGTGACTGGCAGGGTGATTTGTCCGAGTGGCATAGCGGCCTTACCGGGTACTATCCCATAGAAAGGGATACTTGTTGGAGTAATCATCCCGGCGAGTTCTAACCCCATCTTCCTTAGCGTATGTAAAAATATGATATTGAGTCCAGCTCCTCCGTCGATCAGCACCTTTGTGACGGTCATACCAGCGATGGTTGGACCCAAAACCAGTGGGTAGTGGCTAGCATTCTCTATGCTAGTCCAGTGATCCTCTCTTGAAAACTGGATTGGATACTGTGACCAATTGAAGTACTTGGGAGTAGACGGTTCTACTGCCATGATGGTTCGTAGAGCCAGTTTGTCTTGATGCTTGCTCCTAGAACCCGAGACTCTGGCGAAGATTACTGCTACCATTCCCTTGGATTTTTGAAATCCCTTATCTTCTTGATTGTCTTCATCCTTATTCTGATTATCTTCTTTTCTTTCTCCATTGTTGCCCTTTCTTGTGTATCGATCAATAAAGATGCGACAATCTTTGGACATGTGATTTTCGTTCGGGTGCCATATGCAGTGTATATTTTCAATGTCGTCAAATTTCCTAGGCTTCGAAAACTTCTTTGTTTTGTCTACTACAGCCACAGTGTTGTCGGGCCCACGTTTCCTATCTTGATGCCCATTATTTCGATGATTTTGTCTATTGGGGTTGTCTCGGTTGTTTCAATCTAGAAATCTTTCTCGGTTCTTCTCCTCCGTAGTGATCATCCTTTCCACCATGCGCTTGAATTCTTCGTTGCTTTGCGGGTTCTCTTTGCAGAAATACTGGAATTACCACTTGGCTAGAATCCCGTATTTGAAAGCTTCAATGACCTCTCATTTAGTGATGTCGTGTACTTGAGCATGCAACTCACCGAACCGTCGGTAATAGTCCCTGAGACTTTCGCCTCTTTTCTGCTAGGATCCTTTTAGTTCCTCATGAGTGATAGGGTGTGTGATGATGCTTGCGAAATTATCACAGAAGGCTCTTTACAAGTCCTCCCAGCCCCTGATTGATCCTGGATTCAACTTGTGGAACCATTAGAGCGGCATAGCCTCTAGTACCATACGGAAGAAGAGCGCTTTAATGTCATCATCACCACCAGCTAGCCCAATTGATTGAGAATATATCCTAAGCCACTACTTAGGTTCAGTCTTGCCATCATACTTGGAGTGGTTGGATGGCTAGAATTTATGAGGTAATTGTACTGAAAGAAGCCGATTTGCGAAGCAAGGGAGTTGGGTACTCTAGCTTCCCTGTATTCAGACTCAGCTCCACCTTCTTGCTAGTTATTGATTCGGTGTGAGTAGTTTCATGGGGCTGAAGGAATTGGTGGCCTGCTCCTGTTATCCCTTATTCGTTCAACTCAATTACTTTGGTTCTGGTCTTCCCTGCTTCCTTTGTTGCTGCTTCTGTTTAGACCTAGCATGTCGAAGGCAGATCTCCATTGACTTTAGTTATCCTACCTCTATGAATTTGACCTAGCAGGTTTGAATGAGCCTTTCCACCTTGTATTCGTATGGCTGTTGATCGGAGAATTTCTCTAAGGCGCTCTTGTTCTTCGTTGGGATGAGAGATAACTTTGAGTTCTTCAGCTAATTCTTGAATATTGGTGTATAGAGAGTTGTGTGTCCTCCCGGCCGCATGCCTTTCTTCTGTTTCTTGTTCTGATTTTCTTCTATTGTACTCGGCTAGGTTAGAATCATATCTGACCTAGGCTTCTTTACGCTGCCTGGCACGGCATCGACATCCCTGTTTCAGCTTCTTCCTTCTCTCTCTGACTTGCTTCTGGATCTTAGTTTCACTTTCGTGTCCCTAAGCAAAGGGTGATATATTAGATTCTGATTCATCTGATGATCTGACATTGGGTGCTTCTGGAGGGATTAATGCTGATCGGGGATGACGAATCATGAATACTTCTCGAGCGTGAACTGCTTCATTGTTCACACTAGTTTCTATATTTTTAGAGCTATTTAGCACTTCAGTGAAGGCTTCAACATCATAGATTGAATCTCCTTCTTGGTAAGGTAGAACCAACGTCGTGCCAACTAGCCTAGTACTGTCATCTTCAGGAATAGAACTGGCCAGTGGACGATGTAGTCTTGAGATGTTATAGTTAGTATGAGGCCTTCTTGAACTCTTGTGAGTAGTACCCCTCGTATTGGACTGGTTGATCCATGAAGTAGTGCTTGGTAAGATGTAGCCATGTTGTTGAGTCCAAATGGGAAAGGATCCGACTTCTTGAAGAAACTCTGAAGGAATCCCGAGTTGAATTCTTGATAGGTTGATGCTACGTTCCGGAGCCCCATCAAAAAAGAACTTGGTTTGTCATGGAAAGAATTATGGTTGGACTTTGAGTCGGATGCCGATGCAGAGTCCGAGTTGGAGTCAATTACCCGTGAAATCTGAGTCGGTTCAGACGTCGCGAGCTGTGAGAATTCCTCATCTAGTTGGTCTGCCACTGTTGTCGAGTCGGTGAGGCCTCTATGAAGTCATAAATCTATGAGGAGGCAGCTATGGAGCTCACCATCACTATCCGCCTCACAAATCCAGGATCCGAAGATGAAGGTTGTTTCCGCCGGGAAGATCTTGTTGTTGAGGTCCATCAAGTCTCGGATGCAAATCAGCCGAACGCCCCTACCTGGCGTGTTAGTTGTCGATGTTTTACCACCGATAGCCTACCATGAGGGTACCTAGGATAGTTGTTCAGGCTTCGACATATACTGAACTCAACGATTAACGCAAGAGACAGTCGATTTATATTGGTTTGGGCCCTCCTGATCGAGTAATAGCCTTTATGTCTAGTCGACATTTGCCTTTGCGTTGGATTGATTGTTATGATTGTGTCTTACAGGGGGTGCCCATAGCCTCCCTTTATATAGGTAGAGACGGCTATGGTGCAGTTATAGTCCTAGTCGGATCTAAAGAAGGTGTCCTGATCTAATTACAGAAGCTACTTTCTATTAGGAGTCCGGCTAGTTTGGCCTATCCTACTCGGAATCGGCGTCGTCTGTCATCACGCCTCTTCTGTCTAGCGGTGGGCTAGGCCAGGGCCCACTACTAGTAATTGTCCCGATGAGGAACGTTACGGGTCCCATATCGACACTAAGCTGACTAGCAATGCTTAATAACAAGGCAACTAATGCCAAATTAGAGAGCTCAACTTACTTAGCTACACAAACTAAGCAAAGCAACTAATCTACTACAAAAGAAAACTAGCTACACAAGGGAGCTAATACTATGCTACACAGGCAAGATGGTAACTAGCAAGCTATACAAGCTAACTAATTACAAGAGCAACTACATAAGCACAATGTATATAAATGTAATTACAAGCTTGTGTAAGGGGAATGCAAACCAATGGGAAGACAAGGATGATACGGTGATTTTTATCCCGAGGTTCACTTAGTTGCCACCAAGCTAGTCCCCGTTGAGACAAACTCCTAGGTTATCGCCGGTCCTCTTGCTAGTGGTGACCCGCAAGTCACACTCTCCCACGTGGAGTGCTTACCACAAGCTCTAGCACTTGACACGGGGCTGAACCACTTGTCGCCCTTTATGTCTCGCTCTATCAGAGTTGCTCTTCGCGGTTCCCGCGGGGCAAGCACAACGCCCCTCACAATCTTCTCTGGAGCACCGCACAAGATTCTTGTGTGCTTCGATAGAGATCATGCCACCAAGATATCTAGGAGGTGACAACCTCCAAGAGTAACAAGCACCACTGGTTTTTAACTCGATCACCTAGTGCCATTTGATGTAACCTCACGATGCAATCGCACTAGAATCACACTCACACTCAATCGGATGATCACTATCAAGCGTATGTGAGTTAGAGGGCTCCCAAGCACACCTACACAAGCCACCAAGGCTTAAGGGTGCTCAGCAACTAGGCCAAGCTGAGCACCACCTCTATTTATAGCCCCCAAGCCAAATAGAGCCGTTAGAGCAAAGTTGTTGGTTTCTGTGAGGGCACAAAACACGGCGGTGCCCCTCCTAACGGTCAAATTCCAACGCCGTTGGTCACCGGATAGGGTGGCGGTGGCACCGCTCTATTGGTGGTAATGACCACCCAGCCAGCCCCCTAAAACCCGTAGTCTTAAAAAAGCGGTAGTGCATCGTCCTAGGGATGGCGGTGCCTGACTCGGCTACCCTGCTCTCTGCCGAAAAGTGGCAGTGCCCTGGCGGTGGCACCAGACAGGTGAGGGCGGTGCACCGTCCTTGGCACGATAGTGTACACCGGACATGTTGGTGCCACCCCTTCTCTACGCTCCTCTCTACCAAGTCCAGGTGGGCACCGCCCTAGGGGTGGCGGTGCCACCGAACAACCAGTGGCGGGCCCTCAGGGCACCACCCAAACTTCTCGTTCTCAGCCTCGGCCAGCTGGTCACCACCATAGGGGTGGCGGTGCACTGGACAGGGGGTGGCGGTGCCCCTAGGGCAGCACCCCGGGCCCGGTTTCGCCTCCTTTCTTCACCTTTTGACTTCACCTTTGCAAATGTGCCAACATCACCAAGTGATACACCACCTTGTACACGTGTGTTAGCTTTTCACAAACATTTCCCAAAGGATTAGTCACTCAATTTGCCATGCCACTCGATCCTAGCAATGATGCAAAGTTAGATCATTCGAGTGGCACTAGATAACCGATATGCAAACAAGTTTTCCCCTCTTGATAGTACGCCATCTATCCTAAACCCAGTCATGCACTTCTCTACACAACCTTTGACCGGTGAAATGAAATGCCCTACAAATATACCTTTGCCTTGCATAATCCATTCCATCTCCTTCGATGTTGATGCAACACATGCACTAACATGATCACAAATGATATGATCCACTTCATATCATCACATGATTGCATTGGTTCATCGATCTTGACTTCACTTGCTTTTCACTGTTGCTTCGGTCCATCAGTGCCAAGTCATCACTCAGCTTGCCCTTTACACTTGCAACCGGTCTATCGAGCCAGGTCTTATCTTGATCTTCTCCACCTTGGTCACATAACTCCATGTCATGTCTCATATGCAATGAGCTCCTTTATCATATGTGTGGGTCTTGTAACATATCTAAGCCATTTCACCTCCATGGCATAGGTTGCTCACACATGATGTACTTGTGGACTAATCACCTGTGTATCTCACTCAAACACATATTAGTCCACATAAGGTTGCCACTCAATTACCAAAACCAAATAAGGACCTTTCAATCTCCCCCTTTTTGGTAATTGATGACAACTCTATAAAGATATGGAAATTAAGCTCTTTTGGATTCATGTTGCTTGTCTAAGCAATTTTACCATGTGTAAATAATTTTGGACAAGTACCACAAACCCGAATTGGTAGTATTAGCTCCCCTGCATATGTGCTAGAGTGTTTGGTTTGAAGCTCGCACATATGCATTGATCGGATTTGTAGAAGAGTAATTACTACCAATGATGCTAAGTGTAAAGAATTAACCTTTGATGTGTGATACCAATCGAAGTGCACATTTTAACACCATCCTTAGCACCATGAGTAGCTAGACAACAAAAACACTAGAAACCCCGTGAGATCAACATTATAAGCAAGGTTCTAGTTTTTTATTAAAAACACAAGTCTAGCTACCATCCTATGCATGCTAGTTATCAAATCATCAATCAAATTCTATAACTAGCATACAACACACAAGCATACATATCAAATTTAAAAACTTATGTAATGCAAGCAAGCACATGACTATGCACATGTCAAATGCAATCAATCAAAAGTTCAAGAGCTTGCTCCCCCTACTTGTGTGCTTCTCTTGTCCAAGAACTAGGAGGATTCCCTGTGCGTTGTCGTGGGTATGAAGGAGAAATATAAATAGGTTAGAATGTTAACTAATAAGAATTAGGAGATGTATATGTATGGTGTTGGTAATGCAGGAACATGATATAATATATGTATAGATTTATTAGCATAATCATGGAGATTGTATCCATAGTGGATGATGTGTCTCCCTGACGTGGATATCATAATTCTTATGCTAGTGAACTTTAATTGCAAATGATAATGGACTGGTGAGGTGGACACCTTCCATGTCAAGAGAAATTGCTAGTGGCAAATGATAATGGACTGTTGAGGTGGACGCCTTGTATGTCAAGAGAAATAGGTAGTGGGGTTTTTCTTTATAAGAGTTATAGATTTGATCCTTCTCATTTCCTCAATGTTGCTTTCTCTTTGTCATTGTCCATGTCTAAATCCCCAATTGTCATATCTTTATCTCAATCTCTCCCCCTTTGTCATCAATTTTCATAAAAGGTATACCTCTTATTGATACAAAGGATTGCATTGGGGTAGATGGTTGACACTTGAATCTTGCATTTTTTATGCACACTACCACATATTGTTGGAATGACACCACTTGTATCCCTTGAGGTACCTCATGTAGGATCTTTTTAACCTTGATACCAATTGGTGGGGCACCTCCCCCTATGTCATAGCATGGGTCATCCACTTGATAATCTTGATCTCTTGTAGGTGAGGGAACTTTCTTCACTTGATGATCACTTAAGGTTGAGGATCACTTGTGGAACCACTGTCTTGTATGATTGATACCACGTGTAGAAATGTGATGCCACTTGGAAGAATTTTCTAGCATGGAACCGCTTGTTGGATTTGTCAATAAAAACCATTTCTTTAATATTTGCTATTTTCATAAGTACCATTTGTAGGATATCACTTATAGCTTGATCTAGACATCACATGTTAACACTACTTGAAGCTTGAGTCTAGATACTACTTGAAACAAACAAACTAGATATCCATTTGCATTATTGTCTTGTTCTTGTACTCTTATCACTATCATGAGCTTCTAATGTTGACTTGAACCAAATTGATTTGCCTAAGCTTTCAAGTCTAGTTTGAACCCTCTCTAAGCTTCTTCACACTTATTTGGAGGTTATCTTATTGAGGTTGTACTTGTCACTTGTTTGGTAATCCAAATTAGATCAAGTACTTAGGTTCACTAGCTCATGAACAAACTTATACACTACCACTAGATTCAACTAATCATTTAAGCAATAGTGGTAGGCTATGAATTTTAAATTTTCAATTGTTATGCATGATCCTACACTAACCACATATTAGTAAGGGATAAAATGATCATGCACATTACAATGATATATTTGCTATGTTGGAAAAGAGGATAGTCATATAGATTCCAATTCGTTTCTCCAATAGCAATATGAAGTCTAATTTATAACTTGGTGAAGACCAATCATCAATAATGAAATCCATTCTTCACCCATATAAAATGAGAACCACTGATGATTAAGTGCACTAACTCTTGTTGTGGTCGGCTTGCTTCTTCTTTTAATCCATGCTTGTATGAAAATACCACTTGAATATTCATGAATTGCTCTCTTTTGGGTGTTGCTTGCTTTCTAGATCAACCCTTTTGATTGCTTCAACTAAGCATCTCAAATGTCCCTTAGATTACCACTCCCATGTTAGCCTTCCAACTACCACACTTGGTTTACCTACAAAAGACGGCAAGCTCCTACACATAGGGAGAAGTGACCTCTCCAAAGAATGATTCTTGACACTGACTTAAAATATCTTGATTAATTGATCCAAGTGATGGACTTAACTTGATGAGTAACCTTGAATTTTTTAAGTCCTTTTCTTTCTACTTGTGTGAGCCTTGCAACATATCCAAGCCATTTCACCTCCATGGCAAGGTTGCTCACACATGACGTACTTGTGGACTAATCACCTATGTATCTCACTGTTGACGGTGGATAAAGTCAACATTTTATATGTGAATAAACAAGAGAAATGGTTTAAGTACAAAAATATACATAGGTCTAGGGTTTAAACTGACAAATTCCATGAGTTTTGGTAAATCTCTATTTTATTGCAGGATTATTCTAGAAAATATAGGAAGGGGGACCTAATTGAGAAAAAGGACGAAATTTGATCGCGACAAAAGATACACTAGAAGACTATAGAAGACACCAGAAGGCACGAGAACGAATGGGAGGACGAGACGCCGCCAGGTGGGGCCGGCCGGCCCCACTCTTGTGCCGCTTGGCCCCCTGTGAGGGGATTTCTCCACGAGCTTCTGGAGTATTCTTCCACCATCTTCTAGGATGTATCTCCACCCTACGTCGAAGTCGTTTGATCTGAGGGCTTGCGTTCAACCCTCAGGGCTATATAAGGACCCCTGCACCTCTCCTGTAGCATCAAGTCATCAAGCTATTCAGTTGAAGATCAATTTATCCAGAGCCAACCCTAGTTCCTCATAGTTCCTCTAGATTAGAGTTTAGGCTAATTAGATTAGGTCTAGCGGAAGATCAAGCAACGCTTGGATTTCTGACATTGGCAAGAGCGCGGTTCGGTGTATCTCTTGTACTTTACTCTATTTCTTTATTTCATTGAGATTGTATCGTTGCTACTATGTTTATGTCAACATTAAGCTTTATATCATTTATGTCATTAAAAGCAATGTTCATTGTTTTCTCTAGTTTTATATTTGGTGTAGCTAGATTATGAAAACCATGTATAAGTTCGTATAGCGCTCACCCTACAGGACCATGGGTGAGTGGTAGACATTATGTGAGCGTGGTGCTTAGATATTTGTTTATCTGTGGATGCCCTTATATACCAGGACGTGTGGTAGATCGCGTAGGTGACAGCCATCCCCCATATATATTGATGTTGGTAGAACCCGGTCTAGAAGGAGAGGAGGACTCTGTTTCCAACTTTTATAAGTTGATGTTCCTTATGTGGCATAATTTGGCTATGATCACTAGATATAATTAATTAAACTAAGCATTTGACTTGTCAGTAAGACTACTTAGAAATTATCTTTCTAATATTCTAATTGGACTTAACCTATTGCTTAACTAGAGTGCTATGAGTTACTATTTATTTATCATGATGATTGATCAAGTACTTATCATTTATATATCTTTATATATTATCTTGTGACTTATCCCTATTTTGAGTAGAGTATATGATATTGGTTCATTCTCTCATGCATATTCATAAATTATCAATACTATTGTATTCATAGTCATACCTTCCTAGTGGTAGAATTACAAATCAACAATCTAGTAATACTCTAGGTAAAATGCTACAATGATATAATTATTTGTCTGTTTACATAATTCTTTTCATTCTTATCTTTATATTTTTTTAGTCACATGAAATAATAGATTCATGTTTAGTGTTATTCTTGTAGTAATGCTAGATGAAACCAACAAACATTTCTAAGTTCTTCACTAGGGATGACAACCTAGTTTAATATTAGAGATAAAGGTTAATTGATAGGTGGCTACTGTAATAGTGATAAGTTAATAATTACCATATCATTTCTGACGTCATTGCTATTAGTAGGAGTAATCCTATTTTTAGTAGTGGTGCTAAGAAATGCCAACACTCACTCAAACACATATTAGTCCACCTAAGGTTGTCACTCAATTATCAAAACCAAACAAGGACCTATCAGAAGGATCAAGTAAGGTCAGTCCCTTCTAGTTCAATCCAGGGTAATTTTCTAAAAAATCTTTGATCTCCAATTTGGTCTTTCAATCATAGGGTTTACCGACCCATGTCTGACGCTAGCTAATTTGGGGCTATGGTATAATGGGAGATGGTGACAACATGGGCGTCCAACACAATAATCTGGGAACCAAAAGATCAATGCCAGAGTGCATGGAAATTTGATTGGTTTATCCGATGAATATTTATTGGAATAATTGGTGTGGAATTTCAACATCTCCATAAAACAAAAGTTGTAGCCCTTGTTTTTATCTTCCCAATGAAACTAGTTTCACTAGACTCCAATAAAAGGTTTGAGAGT
Organism: Saccharum hybrid cultivar R570; assembly: GCA_038087645.1. Taxonomy (NCBI): domain Eukaryota; kingdom Viridiplantae; phylum Streptophyta; class Magnoliopsida; order Poales; family Poaceae; genus Saccharum; species Saccharum hybrid cultivar. The sequence continues at coordinate 4,824,038 of JAQSUU010000100.1, forward strand.
AATGGTTTAAACAGTGTTGTTATCTGGTCCAGCTAGTGATTTCCTATGCAGAAACCTTTTTATTTATATTCGACATAGTTAGAGTTAGACTTAATTAGGTTCTGAGTGAGAGGTTTAGATGAGGTTTCATAAAATAGGTTCATGATTGGTGTGGATTAGTTTGTAAGGTAGTCTTTCTCCTCAGGTTCGCAAAGCGCTGGTGCCGACAGTGTGACACCAGATTCTCGTCAAGGTTAAGGCAAGTGCATGAAGGACCTGTGTGGGCATATGCCTTTTGTTTGAGTTTTCAATTAATTCAATTGTTTCATGTTTTGTGTTCCATTTCCCTGCGATTCAAGTTCCAAGTGTTCCTTTATATTCTTTTTTTATGTGAAATAGTGTTCCTTTATATTCAGTTCCTATTTTGATGGATCTGGACGTGTAATTTATATTTCATATTCAAGTTCAACTTTCAAGGTTGTTTTACATTGAATTCCTATTTCGATGGACCCAAATATGAAATATGGTTCTTATGTTCAGGCTCATGTGAGTAAGTGTTGGCTACGCTTACTCGGTGACAAGACTCAAACATAGGGATATGCTAAGTCCCTAGGAGAAGGGTTCCCGATGAAGGCCCCCTTGACTGATCCCTCCAGGATCGCTCGGGGGCTCAACGGCTATACACATCGGGTACACGCTCGCGTGCATCATCTGGCAAAGGATCAGGCAAGACTCGAGCACGCCCTTGGCCTCTGCTCGAGACTCAGGGACTCTCCCGAGCTTTAGGCCCCCGATCGATGGCAACCTGAGCCAGATCCTTAGCTCCACCTATAGTCCAAGGCAAGGGCTAGGCTGGAACCCAGCGCCCCGAGCATCCAAGGCTCGAGGGCTCCTTGACGCTGGCCCAGCCAATGGGCGTGACACTATCGTTGTAACACCCAGAAATTTTAAAATTTTGAATTAGATAAAATTTGAGTTAAAAGAGATTTAGTTTTGAGTTTAAATAATTTAGAGAATATTTAATGGGGATTAAAAATTAAAATATTAGGTGGGATGTTTGATGATGGATTTATGTTGTTGCATTTGTTTTATTGAGTGGTGTGGTTTTGGTTTTATTTGATTTGGATTCAAAATCTATTTTAAAATGGCTTTGGAAAATGAATTCATATAAGAAAAGAAAAGAAAAAAAAACTTACATGTGCAGCCGGCGGCCTGGAAGCCCGCCCGAGCTGTCCTACTCCTCCCCTCTCTCGCTGTTGGGCCGAACCGAGCCGCTTTCCCTTTTCTTCTCGCGCCCGCGTGGGCTAGCCCAGGGAGCAGCCGCGGCCGCGCGCCCCTCTCTCCAGTGTCGCTGACGGGTAGGACCCGCTTGTCAGCCGTTCCTTCTTCCTCACGTCATGACCGAGCCGGAGACGAACACCACCTCAATCGAATCCACCGAGTAAACCGTGATATCTATCCATAAACGTCGTGTTTGAGGCTATAAAAGTGTAGCCACGTTTCCCCTCATCTCTTTTTCCATCTTAACTCCAAGCTGACCCACGTGAACTCGAGCTTAGGGAGTTGAAAACCCTAGGCTTCACTGCCGCCCGTCGTCGGAGCTTGCCGGTGAACCCGCGCCCTCCTTTTCTGCATTGGTGAGCTCGTCATCTTCTTCTCTCCCTCCCCATCCCTTTCTTTTGGTCTGTGGTGCCCTAAATCACGAGAACATAGAGCTTTGGCGAGTTTTGCCAAAGCCAGCAATGGTGCCGCCGCCTTTTTGAGCTGCATCTCGTCCTTGGTTCGTTCTTGCCTCCCTATCCTACGTAGGTAAGTTCGCGCTGAGCTCCTCAATCGATTGGTACCGGCCGCGAGCCGAATGGTGATAAAAAATGCTAGGACCGAAGATGTCCGGCGAGCCGTGCGTGTCGACCATGGCGGCCACCGGCCGGCGTTGATGATGGTGGCCGGCGCTCTCTCTTTGCCTGGAAACGATTCCAGCCGTCCGTTCGCTGATCAATGGTTAGGATTAGAAGATACCCCTTCGTGGGGTAAACTTCATAAAGAGCCCCTGTGTTTTTATGAAATAGAACCTGCGGTCCTTGGCGTAATCTAGGAATTACGTTTCTTTGTTTTGAAAACGTATTTCATCTCGGTAATTCAAAAATACATTTTCTGATATTTATAGTTTTGCCACTAAACTTGTTTTGACCATAAAATCTCCGTTTTAACTCTGATTTGACCCGTTCAAGTTGCGTTAGATTCGTATTTGCGAGCTCTACTTGTTAGTGTAGCTGTACAGTAGGTTTAGAAAATTTAATTTTCAAGTTTATATTAAAGTAATTATTTATCTATAGGAAATCTTAGAAAATTCATAACTTTCACGTTTTAAATCCGAATTTCGTGATCTTTATGTTTGTGTGATCGTAGTAACGTGTAGAAGAGTTTTACAAACTTTTTATACTATTTTGCTACTATTGATGTACTATTCTAACTATGTTTCTTTGTTTGCTTCGTGTATGATTGCTCGGATGATTGTGTGTTGATGCTTGGTGATCGAGTATAGACGGTGAGCAGTGGCTTGACGATCAGGAGTATTATTTTGAGCCATACCAGCAGTATCAATAGGGAAGCTTTGATCAAGGCAAGTATAACATGCGACCATCCTTGTTGTCCTATTCATAGAAAATATTATTCATATCCATGTGTCTTCCTTGATAACCGTAGAGATTATAACATAGATATTGATTTCCTGTTTCCTTGTCACCTATGGGATATGCATTTGGGTAGCTATTGCTAGTGCTTAATTATGAACAATGATCTTGTAATTTTACTAATGGATTAAGCGACCAACCTTTAATGATGATTTTATTACTGTTGAAAGGGGGCTAGAGCAAGGGGTTATATTGTTGCTCTAGTTACTCTCCATAAGGACTTAACTGTAAGTGATAACCGGGACATACAGTACAGCTGTGAGGGTTATATGGCTCTGGCACTAGTTGTTCAAGAGACCTTTTCTAGCTTGTTAGTGGTTACCTTAATTGGCGTAAGAATGGCTTGACACGTTGGGTGTAGGACATCCTCTAGTCTATGAGTATAGCCGAGAAGGAATTGTGACATTTGAAAAGGGGGGTTCCTACATCTGCCTGCCGAGTGAATCTAATGGTCCTAACTTGTTAGACGAACTCTTGAATGGCTTTATATGGTTTCTTGTGCTTAGGGATTCATGACCCCTTAGCATATGAAAATCATGACTCACAGTGAAAATGTACACCTCTGCGCAGAGTTTAATAAACTAGTATACTAGCCGTGCTCATGGATACGAGCGGCCTTGGGGATTCTTATAGAATAGCTGATCACCATTGTTATATCATGCTTAATTACTGTTGTTATTATCATGCTCATGTTAATGCTATTCATTATCCTTATTACAATTGATCATTGGTTCATTAATGGGAAGTGGATTATCTTGATGCTACTCAATTGCTAATTATATAATGATTAAAAGCTAAATGCAGTCAAATAGTGTCTAGCCTTTTGTGCCTCATGAACCCTGTGTTGTACTTGTTGAGTTCGACATGGACTCACCCTTGCTATTTTCCCACACTCCAGTGTATAGTAAGGTGTTGCTCAGAAGAAGGATAAAGATGTAGTGGAGTTTCCAGAAGTCTTTCAGAAGTGTTTGGCATATGGAGCCACCAGTCAGTCGTCCCTGAGAAGAATGGATCCTGAAGTTTAGTCACCGTTCCGTGATACTCTGATGTAAGTGTTAATATAGCTATGTATACATTATATAATAACATTGTTTTTGATACTTTTCATTGTGGCATATGTGTGGACTTCCTGGGCACACATATGTTAGCCTGGTTTTGTTCTTTAGAAAACCAGGTGTGACAATCGCCCACTCCCTCAACAAGGTCACGCGTGTGGCATGACAGAAGGGGACAAATCCCTCCACCGGCTCTAGGGGCTCGAGGGCTCCTGGGCGCACTCGTTAGCCCCTCAAGTCAGAGCTTTCACCGGCATGGAAGCCTCGAGAAGGCTCACACTGTGGAGGCCGGTCTAAGCCGACAACCCCTAACGGTCAAAGCGTTAGAATAGAGCAACCGGACAGCGCCTGAGGCTCCTCTGACTCCACGACAACGCCGAGGTCCACCCACACCGTAGTAGCAACCTCCTAGACTCTGGCACATGTAGACCATAAACTCAACCCTTAAACCGTCTTCTACCTGACCTACCTCGGTTTATAGGGGAAGGTCAGATCCTACAGAGAGGGATGTCGAAACATAACAAAACAGAGTCCTCTAGACCACTCCGAGCTCTGCACTGAGAGCAGGACAACCCAAAGAGGAGCGACGAGCGCTCCTCCCCTTCGCCTTTCTTCTCCATCGCCAGGGAAGCAACCTCACCACCCACGAGCCATAAGATAGCACCGACGGGCGATCCCCTTTCAAATATCTTACATAATCTTGTTGTAACCCCCTGATTTGGGTGCTCTCGAATACAAAGAACTACTGCTGGACATAGGGCCCCAATAGCTGAAACCAGGATACATCATCGTGTCTTCTCTGTGTTCTTGAGTCCACCCGAGCCACCGTAGACCCACACTCAGTGACACCCGACGAACAACAATGCTTGCCACGGTTTATGCCCTGCGACACTCGGCTTTACCAATAAATGCTAAGGATTCAAGTCCATCCTTTTCAGACAGAACCTACTATTCAATTGATGGTTCATTAGATATTTGTTCATGGATTCACATGTTGTATTTGTTCTTTTTATTTGATTCTGATTGTACTTGTTTAGTTTTTTACTCAATCTTGTGTTTATTGGGTTTTTAGGTACCAATTGACAACGACAAGCATGGGACCTGAAAGTAGCACCATCACCACGAGCATATAAGTTTAATAGACATATGTTAAATTTGTTACGCGTAGCAGTTGCAACCATAATAGTTTAAGTAGAGCTTGATTAAATGTTGGTTTGGAAATGGTCTTATCTTTGTTGGTGGGATAGTCCTCTTATTCTGTTGTTGGGATGAGTTGTGATATGTATTTAATAGTCTATGCTTTGATATCATCTATGGTATATAATTTTGCTTGTTTAGGTGGTCGGTTTACTGGGGAGACTACCAAAAAAATTTATTAATTTTTTGAATCTTAGTAAAAATTTAGGTGTTGATCAGTAGCCTTCAGTGGTATCTATAGCCAGGGTCTTACAGTTGGTACTCAGAGCTGAAAACTTGACATAGATTGAATAACTTAAAAATTGACACACATTTGCAGTATAGGAAGGGTTGTATGAGTTGCATTGCATTTACATTTATGCTGATTGTTTTTCCTATATTTCTTAATTGGATATGATAACATTTTGTTGATTGTATCATTACTTTTGTTTCGTGGGTTAGAGGGTTGCTCTTGAGAAGAAGTGCTCGTGTACCCAACCATAGCATTTTGCCACATTTATAGTGTTGTGTATTACCATGTCGTTGGCTTACATATCCTGACATTATGGTTATGGAAAACTAAAGGATGTTCCTAAAGATGTTGAATAATTACCTTATCTTTAGTTATCTTCATGGGCTTCAATCTGGCAGGATCTTTGTTTTGACCCTAGTTGGACTCAATCTCTACTCATGTTATCCTTGTGTGCATCCTTTCATCTTCCCATTGTTTATGTGTGGTGGAGCTGATATTTATATAGTTTGGCTTCATGTCCCTTGCTTCAACCAATTCCCAATTGTGAGTCCTAGCTAATCAATTGAATCTCTTTGTGAACTAAAGACCAAGATGGAGAGTTTTATAGTGACTTTTGCCTTCTCTTGGCATCATCCTATTACCTCATCTTTATCATTGAACTCTTTATCCCTTTGAGTAATAGAACTAGCTAATGAATGATTGTTACAGAGTGGTGAGTGTTTTAATCAATGCCCACTTGAGCTACATATGACTATGCCAGTTAACAAATGAGGTGTCTTTTATGAGCAAACTTTCTATGGTTGGTTTTATACCTATCAAGGTAACTAAATCAAATATGAGTGGGTTCTATTTGATCTATCTATTCCAATGTGGTATGTGAATAGCTTGTGCAGCGGATGGCCTGATCAACCATACTGTATGTTCATTATTCATGCTAACCACAATGGAGTAACGGATCCAAATATTTTCATTTATAGGTTCCTCATGAGTAAATGCTCGTTATGTTGTGCAAGGTAAGAATATCATTTATAGGATCCAAATATTGTGTCTTGTGTGTGACCTTTGACAACATCTTTTAGCTTAGCTTGAAGCTTGTATCTGAACCATATATATGTTGAACCCATCAAGGTTACTTTTGCATGGAAGGGGAGAGGAACCCGGTCAGATTAATTTGGTTGGTCCACACCGGCCCAGGGATTAGAGCAAAGTTTTTACAATGTTTTAAAGGTTAGATTACACCTAGATTGTAGGTTTGCCTTCTTAACTTTTCATTGTGAAGCACATGTAGTTTCTCTCCAAATCTTCCCCTTTTAGAAGAGTTATATATCGACGTATTGTTCTACATGGAGCAGCATATTATGTTTGAGGCGTGGGCCGTGTACAAATCAAAGATGAAACCAATAACCGTGAAAGTGTGACGATAAAATACTCCAAATTTCAATGCATGGCGGCCTAAGCAATCCCTGCAATCCTAAGTTGGACTGGCAATATCCAGCATGCTTTCTTGCAGGATGGCTGTTGTCGATATTATGCAAACTGACAAAAATGCTGACAAAGTCTGCATATAATAGTACCCTAGCTACCCTAATATATACGATGCATTTGTGAATCAAATATTATAATTCGAGATAAAGTTTGAGAGAAAGAAGTTATTAGTTTACTAGAAGCTCCGAGCAATAAGACCCTCGGCCGCCTGGGGTGGTCGTATAGAGGTAGTCGATGTATATATATGCACACATACATGCATGCATGCAATGACCAATCTCCAATTATCTTGGAATAGCACAAGAACAAGCGAGCACCAAGTGTAATGTATGTAAGGGAAGTACAAAGTAGATTAAGGAAAAAAAACTAGATTCAGTTTATTGCGTCATCAGAACCGAAGTACAGATAGATCTAAGCCAGTGTTTATTGCTTACATAATCTAGGCTGCATGATCTCTAGCTTAATCCCGGGATGAAAACCACACTGGCTCATAATTAAGCTACACGAAATACATACACTGCTGCACAACGGGGCTGTAGTCCCGGTCCAAAAGGACCTCTAGTCCCAGGCTGCGAGCCGGGACTAAGATTTCGGGACAAAATGTCCCACCTTTAGTCCCGATTCTCAGGCCCGGGACTAAAGGTCTCCCTTTAGTACCGGTTGGTAATACCAACCGGGACTAAAGGTGCTGCCAGGCATCGACGTGGCGCAGCACCTTTTAGTCCCGGTTGGTACTACCAACCGGGACTAAAGGTTCTTTTTTCTTTTTTCTTTTCAATTCATTATTGATTTTGGTTTTCAGTTATATTATTTTCCAATTTATTCTTCGCTGCTACTATCCGTATACGTTGCACCTATACGAGAGCGTTAATATTGCACACAAATAAAGTATGAAACTATATATATATATATTATAGAGCTATACATATACGTACATACACATTACATTTACAATAATATACAAGTAATCAAGTGTTCGGCCGCCGGTTAATGAGTTACACAAATGTTTCCTTTTGTCCTCCATGATTTTCTTTGTGATAGTACGCTCATAGTCTGATAGTGACGGCGCTGGTTTTTTACTAGCAGCACGTTTCTCGTCTTGCATAGCCTGCACCACTTGACGTAGCTTTACACGAGGATACATTAGGTATGGCTTCTCTTGCTTTGCTCGTGCGTCAGCTTTGGTCTTTTCGAAGAACGCTTTCACTTCTGCCTAGACTGAAGCATTAAGTTCTTCATCAGTCTTCTCGTATGGAAGCTTGGTCATCTTTGGGATCTTCGTGACCACAACTTGTTTCTTCGGTGGAGGTGGTGGAACCGATCTCTGTGAGCCAGCGGGCCTCTTGTTCCTCGATGGACCAGCCGGTGCCGATGAGGCGGCCGCTGTCGGCATTGGCAGAGGCGGCGGCGGCGCGGTTGGAGATTGCTGTTGTGGAGGAGATTGGGCCGCTGGCGGCGTTGGAGTATGTCGTGGAGGAGATACGGCCAGCGGTGGGGATGCAGCCTTGTCTGCTTGTATGAAATCGGCGTCGTCGTCGTGTCCCACGGCACTGTGGTCATGTGGTGAATGGATAGACGGACTTGGGGAGATCCTGGATTTGAAAAAAAACAAACAAGGTATATACATGAGTGAACCGTAATTAGATACAGTACATGATTATTGAAAAGCAATTGCGTTCACAATCATCCACACCTAGGGTTCGGTTGTGGTGGCGGCGCCCCAGGAATAATGATGTACCGTTTCTTCCAACATATGAATGTCTTCTCCGCTTCACCTAGGGTCTTCTCCCCATCACCACCTTCGATATCCAGAGCCACATTTTCATGGCCTTTGACCACTCTATCCACTGAGACACTAGCATATCCGGGTGGTATTGCGACCGAGTGGATCCTTGGTGTCTTGGTGGGGTCGATAGGAGATATAACACTGGTAGCCACCTTGACTGTGGCATTCCCCTTCGGAATATGCAGCTCACAGGACGTCAACGAAGCGGTGACGTCATCCACCGGGAAGCGCATCCCTGCGTCATCATCTTGCCTCACAGGCACCTCTGTAGAAACACAATTGTTTTTCAACTGAGCTGAGCCGGGGCTGATGTTGGCGACCGGCTGTGAGAAGCTCTGGAGGCGGGAACTTACAACTTCCTCCACAGCCTTTCTGATTTGCTCATTCATAGTGGCCTTAAGCGCTTCCTCCCGCTCTGGTGCCTTACGAGCCACTTCACTGGTCTTCATAACAGCCTCCTCCAACTGGCGTAGCCGTTCCCTGTCCTCTTCCTTCTTTCTCTGGCGGCTTCTATAAGTTTCTCTGTCCTGAGAGAAGGCATGCTCCCACGACACGGAGCCATAGCCTCTCATCCGTCCACTGTACTCAGGGTTCCCCAGGGCATATGTCAGCTCATCTTTATCTCTGTTCGGCTGCCACTCTCCACTTTGAGCGACGGAGCGGGCTTGATGAAATCTTTCTGCTATAGCTTGGATGCATTCCCCATACATGACCTTTCCGGTCTCTAGGTCTAGGCGGCCTCCGTGAACGAAAAACCAGTGCTTGGCGCGCTCAGGCCAGTCGAGGGATTCTGGCACCAACCCCCTGTCAATTAGCTCTTGCTCGGCTTTTTCCCACTTAGGAATGGCAATAGGGTAGCCACCTGATCCCATCCTATGGTGGTAGGTCTTGTGTCAGGCATTCTGTTGGTTCCTTCTCGCCCGTTGCTGACCCTCTTCCGACGTCTTGAACTGTACAAACTCGTCCCAAAATGGCCGCAGCTTGACAAAGTGCTTACAGTTGAAATCCGGAGTCTTGTTCTTCTTGATATGGTCGTTATATAGATTCTTCTTATAGCACTAGAATTGTGTGACCATCTTCTTCATAGACCAATCCCGAACTCTTTCCTTCAACTGTTCATCGTTTGTGTCTAGCGTGAAATGTTGCAACACGCCACCCCAAACTAGTTCCTTGTCACGGTTGGAGACATAACAAATTTCTGGGCATTGCTTATTTTTCTTCCATTCATGGACATTGATCGGGATCCTATCCTGGGCAAGGTACTCTAAGTGGTTGACAAAGGCCCTTGCATGGGGTCCACGTGGCTGGCCTGTTCTCTCGTCGAAATCCGTGATAACCAACCGACCCTCCATCGGCTTCTTCGGGCCTCATACTTTTCTGCTGGTCCCCGTGGTTGTTGTTGAGACAGAGGGCTATGTAGATAGAAACAAGACAATTAATAAAGGAAATTTTTTTGAATTTCATGTATATAAACATAGGAGGATGCATATATTACAGACCTCGCCAACATTGTCTTGGTCATTCGGGTCGACCAAGTACTGAGAACCGTCATCGATGCCCTCAGGGTTCTCATTGCCTTCACGATCGTCATAACGACCTTCTTCAGCGCTACCACGGATCATGTTCAATAATATTTCTTCGTCTTCTCTCGGGTCGGCCATTTCTGCAAAAATATTTAGGGTTTACGGTTTACAGTTCAGGGTTTAGGGTTTAGGGTTTATAGTTTAGGGTTTAGGCATTACTAAGCATAAGAGATCAACTTACACATATTAGTGGGATATCATCTGGATATAAGTGTAGATAAAGGTAATCATGCAGCAACGGTATCGACCAACTCCTACTAACTTAATACATCTAATAACAAGTAAGTCTGTCACAAGTTGTATTTCTTAATTAAAATAGATAATTTTAACTCATGGAAAAACTATTCAAATTTCAGGTTTAATAGTTTTCCTAGATATATATATATATATATATGCAGGTAGTGAGGAAGAGTGAAGAAGGGCTAAAAATGATAACGTCAACACAAATATCATGCAAAATTAAGTGCTAAGGTTGAGGCTTCCAAAATGGACACAATATGTATATTAACTTAAATTCTTCCAAAATATACATATCATTCATGAATATATATATATATATCCGCCGCAGGCGGGCGCCGGCGCCGGAAGCAGCAGCTCGGCTCCGGCAATGGGGCACAGCAGCAGCGGCCTTGGGGCAGCAGCAGCGCCCAACGGACGCGCGCGGAGACGAACCTGGTGGCGCGCGGCGGTGCTCGGGCGGCGGTGCTCGGGAGATCGAGATCGAGGCGGCAGTTCGTGTGTCTGCGCGCGGGTGGAGAGGAGGAGGAAGAAGGCGGGGCTTTATGGTCTCGGGCCTAGCCACCACCCGGGACTAAAGGGGCTTTAGTCCCGGTTCCAGCCACGAACCGGGACTAAAGGGTGAGACCTTTAGTCCCGATTCGTGGCTGGAACCGGGACTACCTTTAGTCCCGGTTCGTGGCTAGAACTGGGACAAAAGCCCCTTTTAGTCTCGGGCGATGGCCAGGCCCGGGACTAAAGGTCCCTCCACCAAATTCTGGCGCCTGTTTAGGCGCCAGAATTTGGTGGATTTTATTTTTCACCTTTTTTCCTTTCATCTTTCTAAATGCATAGTAAATTAAATATTTATCATAATTTTTTTTTCAAAAATACACATTAGTTTAGTTTGACTCTATTGTGCATTACATAAATTGTAAACACAATTTTTTTCAAATATTTCATATTATCCAAAATAAATGTTATTTATAATGAATATTGTGTTAATGCAAAAATATAATGGGCAATTAAAATATATAAAATTGTTGGCTTTCGACAGAAAATTTGTTTTTGGTCATTTGGACGTTAAACTTTTGTTTCTTTAATAATAATTATCCAAATGCGCGACATTAATTGTCTAAATTTGAAAAATTAAAATTTTCAGAGATACACGTCGGTTTTCAGAACCCTGGATGGTCTCGACTGGAAAAGTCATGAATACCAATATTGTTCCACTCATCAAGATCTACATTTCATATATAGACCATTTTTGCATTTGACAAAGTGTTGGCAAAGTGTAGTTGAAAATCTATAATTCCCACATATAGTTTCATATAGTTTTTGTGAGATTCAAGATTTGGTGAGCATTGTTTATTTAAACTTTTTCAAATAGGAAAATAGTCTATATAAAAAGTTTGGATCTTGATGAGCTCTAACAACTTGGTATTCCAAAGTTTTTCATTTCAAGTCATTTAGTCTGTCATTTGACCAAGTCTCACCAAAACCCGTCTTCGATTTTGAAAACATATGCCTGGGACTTGCTAAAATTTATCCAGATGAAAATATGGTCCATGTATGAAATGTAGATCTTGATGAGCTCTAACAACTTGGTATTCAAAAGTTTTTCATTTGAAGTCATCAAATAGGTCATTTGACCAAGTTTGACCAAAGTCAAAATATTGGTTTTTAGAAACACACACTTTGACCGAACCCTAGATGGTCTCGAATGGAAAACTCATAAATACAAAGTTTGTTCCACTCATCAAGACCTACATTTGGTCTAATGCTCAACTTTTCATTTGTAAAAGTTTGAACCACTCAATTTTGAATTTTGAAAGAATTCATAGCCAAACGCCGGTTTTCGAAACCCTGGATGGTCTCGACTGGAAAAGTCTTGAATACCATATTATTCCACTCATCAAGATCTATATTTCATACATAGACCATTTTTGTATTTGACAAAGTGTTGGCAAAGTGTAGTTGAAAATCCACAATTCCCACATATAGCAAAGTTTGAACAACTCAAATTTGAATTTTCAACACATAATGTTACAATTATATTACACAAGATGTCAAATACACATTATTAATTTGAGTTCACTACATATATCAAGCGGGCACAGTGTTAAACTTTTTCTTGACGTAATGCCCTTGGTTATGATCATTCCGTAACCATGGAGTGTCCTCAGCAGCGAGCAGGATGCTTGGGTCTTTGGCCACACAGAAGGGTGGAATTCGTTCATCCTTTTCATAATCCTCTGACACGTCTGACTTGTCTTCAATTCCCATGATGTTTCTTTTTCCTGTAAGAACTATGTGGCGCTTTGGCTCGTTGTTTTTTTCTCGTCGTGTTTCCCTCTCTTGGGTTTTATAGACATGTCTTTCACATAGAACACCTGATTCACATCAGCAGCAAGGACGAATGGATCATTTCTATACCCAATATTGTTGAGGTCCACTATTGTCATTCTGTACTCCTTATCGACTGATACCCCTCCGTTCATCTTCACCCATTTGCATCGAAATAGAGGGACTTTAAAATTATGTGTATAGTCTAGTTCCCAAATCTCCTCTATGCGACCATAATATGTGTTTATGTTCCCATTCGGTTCCGTAGCATCCACGCAGACACCATTGTTTTAGTTGGTACTCTTTTTATCTTGGGATACGGTGTAAAATGTATTTCCATTTATCTCGTACCCTTTGTATGTGAGGACGTGCCATGCTGGTTGCCTAGCCAACAAATACAGTTTATCTCCAATAGTTTTATCACCCTGACATTTTTTATGCAACCAATCACCGAATGTCTCCATGTGATGACGCGTAATCCAAGCCTCATTCTTCCTAGGATTCTCGGATCGTACAAAATTCATGTGTTTCTCAATATACGGTTCCACCACAATGGAGTTTCGAAGAACTGTGTAGTGCGCTTTATTGAAAGAATCATCACCCTGGCTGATATATGTTTTCTTTCCTAGTGTACCCTTTCCACCAAGTCTCCCCTCATACCGTGATTTAGGAAGACCAATCGGGTCAAGGTCAGGAATGAAGTCCACACAGAACTCAATGACCTTCTCTGTCCCGTATCCCTTGGCAATGCTTCCTTCTGGCTGACCCCGCTGGTGAACATATTTTTCAGTACACCCATAAATCTCTCTAAGGGAAACATGTTGTGTAGGAACACATGACCTAGGATATTAATCTCTTTGACCAGATAAACTAGGAGATGTGTCATGATATCAAAGAAGGATGGAGGGAACACCAACTCAAAGCTGACAAAACATTGAACCACATTATTCTGTAGAGTAGCTAGATCAAAAGGATTGATTGCCTTTTGAGAAATTGCATTGAGAAATGCACACAGCTTCACGGTGGCCAGACGTACATGTGGAGGTAGAATTCCTCTTAAGGCAACCAAAATCAGTTGCGTCATAATCACGTGGCAGTCGTACGATTTTAAGTTGACAAATTTCTTCTCCGGCACATTTATTATACGCTTTATATTGGAGGAGAACCCAGATGGGATTTTGATGCTGCTTAGGCACTCAAACATGCTTTTCTTCTCCTCATTGCTAAGAGTGTAGCTAGCAGGTCTTAAGTAATGACGTCCATCATCTGTCTTCTCTGGATGCAGGTTGTCTCGTTCTTTCATGCGCTTCAAGTCCTCTCGTGCCTCAAGGGTATCCTTAGGCTTTCCAAACACACCTATGAACCCTAGGAGATTGACACAAAGATTCTTTGTCAGGTGCATCACGTCGATTGAGTGGCGGACCTCAAGGTCTTTCTCATATGGTAGGTCCCAAAATATTGACTTCTTTTTCCACATTGGGGCGCGCCCCGAAGCGTCTTTTGGAATATGTTCACTGCCTTATCCCTTTTCAAACACTACTTTCAAATTCTTGACCATCTTGAATACCTCTGCCCCACCTCGGTTGTCTGGCTTGGACCGGTGTTCTGCCATACCTTTAAAATGTTTGCCTTTCTTTCTCAACTGGTGGTTCTTAGCAAGAAATCGACGATAGCCAAGGTACACGACCTTTCGACATTTTTTAAGTAGATAGCCTCAAGGTCACCAAAACAATGGGTGCATGCATTATATCCCTTATTTGTCTGTCCTGAAAGATTACTTAGAGCTGGCCAATCATTGATTGTCACGAACAACAATGCTCGCAGGTCGAATTCTTTCTGTTTGTACTCATCCCACACACGCACACCTGGTTTTCTCCATAGCAGCTGGAGTTCCTCAACTAATGGCCTCAGGTAAACATCGATGTCATTGTCAGGTTGCTTCGGGCCTTGGATGAGCACCGACATTATAATGAACTTCCGCTTCATGCATAACCATGGAGAAAGGTTGTAGATACATAGAGTAACAGGCCAAGTGCTATGACTAGAGCTCTGGTCCCCAAAAGGATTAAATCCATCCGTACTTAATGCGAACCTTAGGTTTCTTGCGTCATCTGTAAAGTCTGGGAATTCTCTATCTATTTCTCTCCACTGGGACTCATCTGCAGTGTGTCTCAACATGTTGTCCACCTTACGGTCTTCTTTGTGCCATCGCAACAACTTTGCGTGCTTCTTGTTTCTGAACAGTCGTTGTAGGCGTGGAATTATTGGAGCATACCACATAACCTTGGCAGGGATTCTCTTCTTCGGGCGTTCTTCATCCTCAACATCGCCAGGATCATCTCGCAAGATCTTGTACCGTGACACATGGCAAACAGGGCATTCATCTAAATTCTCGTGAACGCTACGGTACAGGATGCAGTCATTAGGACATACATGTATCTTCTCGATTTGTAATCCTAAAGGGCAGATGATCTTTTTTGCTTCGTATGTAGTGGTGGGCAATTTATTAGACTTCAGAAGCATCTTTTTTTGATCTTCAGTAATTTCCTAAATACCTTGTCAGATATACCATTCTCTGCCTTTCACTGTAACAACTCTAGTGTCGTGCCTAGCTTTTTCTGCCCATCTTCGGCCGACGGGTAGAGTAACTTCTTGTGATCCTGTAGCATTTGGTCAAACTTAGCCTTCTCCTTTTCACTTTCACAATCTCTCTGTGCGTTACGAATGACATCACCAAGAGCACCGTCATCTTCAGCGATACTGTTTTCTGCATCTGCCTCTTCTTCAACTTCCTTCATCGCGAAGTCACAGTATTGGGCAAAAACATCGTCAGGGTCCGCTTGTTCTTCTTCACCTTCTTCCATCATAACCCCGGTCTCTCCGTGCTTGGTCCAACAAATGTAGTTTGGCATGAAACCCGACTTGAACAAGTGCAAGTGAATACTTCTTGAGCTACAAAATTCTTTCAAATTCATACACACGGCACATGGGCAGCACATAAAACCATCCCGCTTGTTTTCCTCTGCCACTCTGCAGAATTCTCGCACGCCCTCAATGAACTCGTTAGAGCGGCGATCGGCATTGTACATCCAATGGCGTGTCATTATCTGTATTATATGGCATCACATAATTAAAAGCCCAGCATGAGAAAAGAGCGCGGCAGAACCTTGTCTAATTGAGTTCAAAATTTTATAAGTGGTTCATCATTTCATAAAATTAATTTGTGGACGTTAATAAAAAGATAGCAAAATCATAAAATTTGTATTTTTCTATTAAAAGGTGTAATTATATCTCTAAATAAAATTAATTTGAAGAATTTTTAAAGTTAAAATAAATTTGTTTCAGAATTACAAAGAATCGACATTATTTAATATTTTAAAATGAGAACATGAACAAATTAAAGTAAAAAGTATCCTAAAAAGTCTATAATAGAACTAAACATTATATGTGTATACTACTTTCTAGGTACTATAATTAGCATCGTTCATAAAAATTCAAACATGAAAAGTGATTGGAGCTAGCAATATGAAATAAAATAGTCATATATAACATGGATTTACATATGGTGCTGCTAAAACATATGAGGATGAAGCTAGCAACCTTTCAAACAAATCGACGACGGCGTAGAAGCGTTTGAAGTGGATTGATCGCCGGAGATGAGACAAGCAAGAACAATGGAAGAACAAGCAACAAGAACATGAACAAGGAAGGGCTCGGACATGGAGGAAGAAGAGGGAGGTTCAATTTATAAGGGGAGGTTTTAATCCCGGTTGGTAACACCAACCGGGACTAAACTCAGTCCTATAGTCCCGGTCGGTGCCACGGACGGGACAAAAGTTGTAGTCTCGGTCCGTGGAACCGACCGGGACTAAAGGTAGGGCTTTAGTCCCGGTTGGTGTATCAACCGGGACTAAAGGTCCCTCCCGACAGCGCCTGACAACAGAGCCGTTGGCGAGGGCCCTTTAGTCTCGGTTGGTAACATCAACCGAAACTAAAAGTCTATTTAGTCCCGGTCGCCGAAATCACCGAGACTAAAGGTATTTTAGACGATCGACGAAAGATCAGTTGTGTAGTAGTGATATATACCTACTTGCCTAGGAGTAGAAATTAGACAACCAAATTATTAGCTTGATAGAAGCAGCGGCACGTACTCTATTCTGTACGTAGCTAGTACTACTACATGCTCTTCGCCGGTTCGCGCCTACCGCCTACGTACGCGCAGCATATCTCATTATCTCAGAAACACAGATCAATTTCACCCGAACGCGGCGGGTTGTCGATCAGGCAGCAGGAGCGCAGTCGTAGTCGTCGTCATCGTCGTCGCTGTCGGTCTCCGACACCCTTCCCCGCGCGCTGCGGCACCCGTCCCAAGGCGCGGCGTAAACGGCACCCAAGGAGGCAATGCTGCCGCCTTGGACGAGCTCGAGGTAGCTAGCCGCCTCCGACACTGGTGCCATCGCAGTTTAAGTGTGTGTGCGATCGAGCGAATTTGCAAGCTACCAAAGTGTAACAGCGGGAAGCAAGCTAAGCTAAGCTCTTGCTTGGTCCAAGGCAAGATAGCTAGTAGCTCTCTAGGAAGAAGCTGCTTACTGTGGCTGATTGGAGCTGTGGATGCGATATGCTAGTGCTAGCTACCTGTGGTGTTGCTGGTGTTTGTTCCGATTTGCACGGAGAGGGAGTGGCCGCGTGTGGTTGGCTTTATAGCGCACCGCCGGCGCGGGCAGTGTGTGGCGGCATGCGGCGAGGCGCAGCGGGGAGCGTGCATCGGCTATGCCGTTGCGTGCATGGCGCCCCGCGGCACGGTCTCCGGGCGAGCACAGTCAGCAATCGGCAGCCGCGCGGCTCCCGCTTCCCCGGCCACGCGCCCGCTGCCGAGTGGGCGCCGGGAGCCCGGGATCCATCGCAGTGGCCGCAGCGGCCTCGCGCTCCGGTGCCTCCGAGCGGGCGCGCGCGGCGACGTGGAAAATGCTGGAATCGCCTTCGCGGTACGGTGGGGTCTGGGAACGAGGCCGGACCACAGCCCTTTGCGACGCTGATGCAGCAGCAAAGCGAGGGAGGTGGTGGCGGCCCAGAGGCAGAGGGCCGGTCTCTTTCCGGCGGCATCTAGACGAGGAAGACGAGATATCTCGTGATTTTCTTGAGAATTATTCGACAGCAAAGTGGGATTCGCGAGGCTGAAATTATCTGGGCCAGGTAAATGGCACATGCGCCAGAGCAGTGGAGTGGATACACACACACCTCTTTTTTTAAAAAAGAAAAGCTATTCTGTGCCCGAGTGATTTGTTTGCCTCCATCACACTGAATCTCTATCTGATTGGGGCTAGAAGATCTGCATCAAGGGCAACTCCAACAGAGCCATTATTTAACCTCCCATTGCAAAATATGGATGCCAATGTCAAAAACAGAGTTGAAACAACGCCTACTAGAGCCCTCAATTTGGATAGAGTACTCGAGCGCGGCATGGTTTAGCGAAGGCAATTGAGAGGAGAAATCTGCTATATGTGCACACGTTTTTTTAACTGTCTACACCATCACCTTCTGTCCTCCCGGCCCCCGCTGCCATAGAGGGCTTCTTCATCCTCTTCGAGGTTTTCTTGTTGGCGAGCCACCACATGACGCCCTCTCAACCTTGCTATGTCTACCACCTCTCGTCTCCCGGTGGCGCTCCCCAGCCACCCTCGCCGCCGCAATACGAGGAAACGCAGCACAGTTTGACGGAGGCCCCGGCTGATATCGAAATCATTATGCCTTGAGGATCTGTTAGCAACGTCGGATAAGAGAAGAGAATTAGAAGTCGGACCAGACGAACAGCACTACACAGCAGGGAGCCAGGGAGGGCCGGGAAGGAAGATAAGAGAGGACAGGATTGTACTTGAACCATATGTGACTTGCTATAATTCTCTCGATACCCTCTCTCATCTCTAGCGGTGGTAATATAAGCCAGTACATGGGACGTGTTATACGCTGGCCGCTCGGCAGCAAGAAAAGTGCCGCCATTTTTCTTTTTGATTGCGTCATTGATCGAATTATGTCAGTGAGCTGAAATGTATTATAATGAACCAGTACGAATTCTACAGTTAATACTACATTGCCTCGTTGATCGAATTACTGTTAGCGGGCCGAAAAGTATGCCCACCATTTGTACCAAGTTTTAAAAAGATACTGTTACCAAATAAGTATCCAAATTAAAATTTAATTGCACCATCGCGTTTCTTGTAATAAAATCTTCAAAACAAGACCCCATTTTTCTAATGAAGATACAACATTTTCTTTTAATGAGTTTAGCCTATAGGAGATGTTCTAGGTCCAATATAAAATGTTCTATTTTTATAAGACAAATGTTCTCAGTCCAAGATATAGAATTTAATATGTTACGTATATTATCTTTCATAATGGCAAGGTGGCGAATTAGATGCAAATTTGGTGGGCATGGAGGGTACTTTATATTATTTCTCATAATAGTATAGGTGGGTAACTTAAATGTTAAATTGTGGCAAAAGGAGTCTTTCAGAAGATTCAGTGAGTCTGAAGAGAGAAGATCAATAGAGCAGTCCGGGGGTAAGCTTTCGAATTTGACTGATCGACCCAAAATAATGATTAACATTTATATGTAGAATTTTCCAGTACTTCCTTCCTGTCCAAAGTATTTACTCCGGCAATACGGATTAGCGTATCTACGCATAAGGAATCAAATCGGTAGCACACAAGATACAAGGTTTATACTGGTTCAGGTACGTGGTACCCTACATCCAGTTTGAAGTAGATCTCTATCTGTTTGTATGCTTGAGTTGCAAGGGTTGCTGATGGTAGCTATACGCTAGAATGGATGTTAAAGGGTACTGATCGGGGGTCCCTACCCTCCTTTTATAGCCTGGGTAGGGTTACAGGCGATCGGCTAACAGATGTGTTTCCAGTTACATAGAATGTACAAAAGATCATTGGATCATGTCCCACAAAGATCAGAATGCAAGCTATCTATGCTAGGTGACTTGATCATCACGTTTGTTGTCATGCCCAGTCCGTACATGGGCCTCATGCTAGTCGTCTTTGGCCGAGTTCGTAGCCATGGGCTAGAATACAGGCGGTGAGGTATCCTGGTCCCATATATCCGACACTTTCCAATTGAGATTCGTTGTCAATAGTCGATTCGATGCTACTATTATCAATTGTAATTAGAATATACCAATTAATGGCAAGATCTTTGTGATTTTTATGATAATTTTTAGGATTTAATTTTTTGTGCCCCTCGGAGGATTAAAATGCCCTGTTGATGGCCTCTATATATTTGAGTCTATGATCGATTGGAGGGCCACCTATATATCTACTAGTCACACCAATCTCTAACAAATTTTTGTTACTTTCACTAAAAAATTAAGTTGTAAATACGAGGTTTTTATTTAGAGTCTAGCTTTTGATGTGGCACGCACACGTATATCTAATCACACCGATCTATATAAAGTAGCGAACATACTGACTCATGTCTTGCAAATCTTAATCGATTCGCTAAATAATTTTAACGTGTGAACGCAAGTGTTTTAACTTTTAATTCTAAGGTCCAGTTTTTGGCGTAGGGCCAACATGTAATTATAATAGTTTTATTGTTGTTGGATCATGGTGGGAGGATTTGGACTTAAAAATAATTATATTGGATATTAATTAGTCATTTGTAGTAGAGTAGGATTAGACTCATATTTAATTAAATTTGTCCGTATTGATTAGGATCCTAATCCATTATCAGGTCCATGTGCAACGCCGTTCAGTTGCACTTGCAAGGCCAAGCAGATCAACTAACGAAGAAGGAATATTTTAATATTGTTTGGCCGGGCTGCATAAGGAAATAAATCAATGTATCTTTGAATGGAGACGTGAAGCTTCTTGATTAAAGGTGGAGTCCGTACATGGAGGGAAAGGAAGCTTTGATCTGTGCTGGCCAATGGTATACCTAATACCTGTGTACGTGATTGTGGCCAGGCTTAAGCCACGACGAGCTCTCGGAATAGGAAGACCGAGGGAAGCGCAAGAGCTGACTCTCAAAAATGTTCATTTTGTGAAGTTGTAAAAATATGTAATGGACTTCACTATTGCGTTCCTCTCATCGAGACGTCAAAAAACATATATAGAACGTCTAATTCAGAATTCGGATAAAGGAGTTATGCCCCGGAAAGATGCTCCGTTGTCGGGACTTCCGATCCAGGTCGGGACTTCTAATCCAAGTCGGGACTTCTGACCCGAGTCGAGATTTCCGACATAGGTCGGGACTTCTGACCCGAGTCGGAACTTCCGACCCATGTCGGGACTTCTGGCAGACCTAATAATAAGGTTTGTTCGGATCTGGCCTTCTGGATTTCAATCCGAACTGTTCCAAACTCGTGGGAAACTTGAAAAATAAGGTTTGGAGAGGTTTCCTACTAGGATAAAACCACCTCATCTATATATATGAGAGGATCATGGCTGATTGAGTTCACATCTATCCAATCGTCAAACAAGTCAATCTACTACCTCTACTCTAACTCTTTTTCCCTCTTCTCTAACCCCCATGTTGTTCATCCTTTGATCCGACGACCAAGGATGACGCCCTAGGCATGCCAGTCAACCTAGGGCAACCCAGCGACGTCCTTGCCCTGACAGGGTCCCTCCCGGGCGAGAGTTTCAACGGTTTCTTTGCTAGTTTGCATGAAAACTAGCCGGTTCTTCGTCACTTAAGCACGTTGGTTATCCTTTGGTGGTTTGCTTGTAAATGTAACATAACCGACCAATTATACGAAATTAAGTAAGAAAATCACCCACCAAAGCAGGTAATTTAGCAAACTTAAGCCCGTATAACCCGGCAGTCCGTGAAACCACGACGGATTTCAAATCAACCAACATACAAACCAAGATCGTACAAGTTTAGCAGCCACAGTCACATATTACATAAAGTTCGCAACAACATTTAGACACATTGGAGTTTAAAACATAAAGTTATTACAAACCAAATTCATAATAAAGTAGCGGAAGCAAATAGTTTTAAAACCACACACACATTTAGTTCGGATACGGTGCCAGGTGATGGTCATGTCCAACAAAAGCATTAGGTAAGACATATGGAGCGACCATGCCCTTGGTCATAGTATCGCCCATCGCAGGGTACAGGCAGTTGATGCAATATCCATAGTACATCTGGTCATCCGCAACAACAATGAGAATAACGCCCTGAGTACGAGAAAGTACTCAGCTAGACTTACCCATCTTAAACTAAAATAAAGTGACACCAAGGAGTATACAAGGTTTTCTTTTAGTGGATTAGCTGGCTCATTTGCGAAAGAGTAATAAGTTAACATAATGAACCATTTAAGTACTTTGTATCATCTTTATTATAACCTATCAATCTAGGTAAGCACCTATGCAATAGCAATCACTTGATTAACCATTAACATCAAGTTACTAACTGAGATTTAGCATTTCCAATATCATCCATATAACCAACCGTGTTTCATCATCATTACTACAATGCCGTAACTCGAGTCAAGTGCTCACTATCCAGGAGCGATGACGATTCGAATCGATTCCTAATCAGCTGGTGATTTATTCCTCACACAAACCACACTCACCGATCAAGTGAGCTACAGATCACCAATAACACCATTCAGGTAAACGTCACGAGATAACAATCATAGACCGCAATACCTAGGGGCTTCCCGACTGCTAGAAATCAGGACCTAGCCTGCCCTTGGGCTCACTCTTTGTACCCCCGTCATACCCCCTTCAGCAACAGTCTGCCAGCCCGAGTTTATCCCGGCCCGAATAGTGTCACGAGCTTCGCAGTCGAAAGGTACGTTATTTGAATAGCTAAATACGAGGCATGTGTTCAACATGACAGAGGGACAAGCAACGATCGATCCTTAATCGACACAGACGGAAAACTACAAGCACCCCGGAACCCTATCTGGTTGCCTCCAACTATTTCGTTCGGCCTCTAATTATCCATCAACACTTGGTTATTTCCAGGATATCATCCATTCCATAGCTAAAGTATTCCAGTAACCACCTATATGTGCATGTGACAGGAAATCACCGATCGCTACCGGTCTAAGCAGGGCTAAGCAGTTATTCCATCCTAAACCTAACCGGGCAAGAATATAATAAGGTAGGCAAGGATAATAATAAATGCATCAACGGTTTTACTCAACTCCTATAACTTAATGCAACAATATATAAAACTCATATATAAATGATTGCTTTTATAAAGTAGGAGACTTAGAATGCTTCGGGGTTTGCCTCACTCGAACGAACTCGGACGGTGGTCTAGACACTCTTGAAGTTCATCAACGGCGTCCTCTTCGGCCTGCACCTCCTGTGCGGGCTCTTCCTACGGGACTTCCTCAACTACTTTCGGCTCGGCTGCAACCGATTCCTCCTGTGATCCTATTATAATGCATAGGTGTAAGTGATTATGTAAGTGGTGCATCAGATGACATGGCATATGATGATCGTGATTGCATGCAATGTAGATGAACACGCCTAGCTCTATTGGATAGAATAGAGGTAAAACTCTTCTATTAGGTAGTCAACATCATCCAAGAACATGTACTACAAGTACATGTCATCTACTGCATTCTCTTCTACTACTCACCACCATTAGCTACCGCTAACTACCATTTAGCCATAACACAAGTCCTGCTACACTTCATCACCATAACTATACTAACATGTCAAGCCACACCAGCAAGTCAAAATACTTCAAAGAGACACCAAAGTGTACAAAATAAACTAATCATGCAATAAGAATCCTATTTTTATTTCACTTTAATCTAGGGCTACAACATCAACATGCATTTCCGGTACTTAGACAAATCTAAGAAAATTATAGTAGCTTTATCATACTATAAGTAGTCTACCATAAAATTTTCATTGCATTTGGATAAGTAAAACAGCCTGCACAAAAATGACAAGCTATGATGGATAAATGAGCATGAAAATACTTTGTACTATGAAAAGTACCAAACAACAGATTTAGTATTTTTCCCATGATCTACATAGTCTACAATCACTGTACAAAAAGTTTCACATACATGTTTTATTTATATTTTTGGCTCTAGCAATTTTACAAGAAATAGCAAATAAATGCATATAAATGAGATAGCCACATTTTTCTACAGAACATGCATGAAATATATTTTTCATAGAAATTGCATCACATTACTAGACCAACAAAACAAGTTTCACATTTTTCTGACCTATATTCTATTTACTATGCATTTTCTAAGAAATCAGCATTTTTAAGAATTAAATAAATCTATATATAAAAGTATCACAAATTTGACATGCAATAATTTTAACATGTAGATCTGACAGCAAGGATCACAACAAAATTTGTTTCACATTTTTCTGAGCAATATTGACCAAGTTATGAACTAAACAAGCATTTAATTATATTCTAGAAAATCATTTCTGAAATCCTTTTTCCAAAAATCCGGCCTAAATTGCTGAGTGCACCCGGCGTAGTGCACCCAGACCCGCACCCGGTGGCTGATAGTGGGACCTGAGGCCCCACATGTCACACACCCAAGAGAGGGGGAGATCACCGACGACGAGAACTCACCGACGATGAGATCTCCGGCCACGGGGTGAGCACCATCGTACTCCCTGCAGCCAAGTGATTCAGACGCACCAGCTGAACGAGCCGGGGGAGCATCGGTACGGGCTCGCCGGTGGTAATGGCGGAGCGACGGCGCTGGCGCACGGCGGCTGGCCATCTCCGGCCAAGAGACAGCATGGGAAGTGGTGCTCGAGCACCGGGGAGCCGAGGCGAAGGAAATGCGCGCAACAAGAAGGAAAATGGTGGAGCGGAGAGGGGAAGTCCACGGAGCGGAGCTCTCTGATGAGCTCGGTCGTGCTCCGGCGAGCAATTCCCGCGGCCGGGAGCCTTACCATGGCAAGCCGAGGCGAGCGCGGGATGCACAAGGTGGAGGCGGTGCTCGGGGCGAGATGCAGTGGTTGGCGGCGAGCGGTGGTGGCCAGGACGGCTAACTCCGATGAGGGCGCGCGTGGTGCGGTGGTGGAGGCGAGCGTACGCGTGCTCTGATGCTGCTGGCGAGAGGATGGAATGGAGGAGGAGTGGGCGAGTGAGGCAAGGCGACCGGGGGCGTGGGTGAAGGCGAGCGCGGGCTGCGGGGGCCACGGTGTGCCACCGGGCGGCCGATGCCGGCGACGGTCCACCACACGGCGGGCGCATGCTGCGGCCGATCAGAACGCGGGCGCGCGGCGCGCGGGAGGGGGCGAGCGCGCGAGTGAGCAGGCCGGGCCGGCTTCGCCAGCTGGGCCAGAAAGGAGGCGGGCGACCCGGTAAGAAAGAAAAATCCTTTTTCTTTTTATTTTTCAACTAAAACAACACAAAAATGTTATTTTGAACAAGTAAAAAGCATTTTCAAAGCTTGACCTCAAAACAAAAGTTGTCCAAAACTTTATTCTCTACAACATTGCTTTAGGGTACATTTTGAAATTCCAACTAGATTTTGAAATAGAGATTTAAAGTCTATTTTTAAATTAAAACTCTATTTTTCTAGATTATTTTTAAAAGTAAAATTTGAGAAAATTTTGAATTCAAACCTTGCTCCAAATTGTTTGCTAAACATTTCTAAGTTGTTAATTTACTAAAACAAGCACATATAAGGCATGACAAGCATCAACATCACATTAATTCTACTGAAACAAAACACTGCAAGATGCATGTTTCATTAACATGTTTCAAGCCTATATTTCATGTGATGCTTATTAATGCATGATTATGCTTATGTACATGATTTGCAAATGCTAATGCACGCTTAACACCTAGGGTGTTACATCAAACCTCTCTGTTCTTCACCGTGAAAGAGTGATATCCTCGCTGCATTCTTCGGTACGTAGCGGCTCGGGCGTCCAAGGCCCTGTTAATGTTTGATTCGGATCACTTTCGTCATCAACAACGAGGAAACAGGAAGATGACTAATTTGCTTATTTAATTAAGTGCTAGCCGGACATATACGAAGCAAAGCAGCTTGACGTAATTGCCTGCGAGAGGAATCCATGTGCATGCGCACAGACATTGTATCTTAATATTTTCCTTTATTTAGACACATCTTGTTAGGAAAGTTCCTTCAGGACTCTGGTCAGCCCAGTTTATAAATATAAACCCGGATTTGCTCTGATGGACCAGAAATGACCACTAGGCTCCATTGCTACTCCCAAGTTCACAGCTTGAGGGCAAGCTGTGGCTTAAGGAGGGGAGAATATTAGGGACATGACTAGTATTAATAATAGTTAATGGGCTTTGGACTTGGCCTACGTGCCTTTACTGGTTAGGCTTGGCCTATGTATGAAGTAGTACATCTATCTTTGGCTGAGAGAGATAGGTATCGGATATTGTATGAACTATTCATCTTCTTCAAGTAATCATTCCTCCTTCCAGCTGCTTGTCCTTCCTGATCCCCGATTCTTACTCCTGGTCCCTGCTCTAGTTCTTCTCTTCGATCCCTGCTACCTTGCTGTTGCTAACAAGCAGGCCGGGGGATCTCTTCATAATGAATCTGCAGGGGAAGCTCCGGCCAACGAACGTGGCCACGTCGCCTGCAGTTCACGGCCGTCGGATCGGACGCGTGGACGGCTTAGATCGGGCCAAGCACGATCCTTTTGCAAAAAAAAAGTCCTTCTATTTAGCTAAAATCAACCCGCACTCCAAGGCAGTTCGGAAGCCCCCTCTGTATATTTTACGAAACCTCCTTAGATTTTTATCAAATCAACCCACAGTACATCTTGGATTAGATCTTTTTCTTTTGTGAATAAATTAGCTGAAACTTTAAAAATGCACATTAAATCATAGAAAAATCATAAAATAGAAAATCTAGTTAATCTAGAATGCTCATAAGTAGATCTATGTAGTGCATCCATAATACGACATGTTTTAGTATAAAGTTTTTTTCTATAAATTCTTACCTATGCTTTTTAGGGATAAAATCAGATAACATGTTTTAGTAAAAAGTTTTTTCTATAAATTTTTACCTATGCTTTTTAGGGTAAAATCATATCGATAGTTATTACAGTAATGCGTCATTTCTAATACTAAACCTACTTTCATAAAGAAAGTACCAAAACAATCTAAGATCCTATTTTACTATAAAAAAGTTCTTCTACATCTTAAAGAAAATACCATCATAGCTATGTATTGCTAAATTTCATGATTCGAGGTCAAATTCTCCTCGTTTCACAATTACATTAACCTTTTGGCTACTTATGCTCCTCCCTCGTTAGTAAATAATTTAACCCTTTCTTTTTCACGATAAATATAGTCAAAAAGATATGGTAGAGTCTCCAAAATATATAAAAAGTACAACAACAGGCTACAAACCATGACACATATAAAAAAATGCACTTATTTTATCTAAGTAGATTAAAAAAATACATATAGCTGTCTACATACAATTATTTTTTACTGTATAAATGAAATAAAATCTGTATCAAATATAATATTATTCTTAATTCCATTTCGAAACAACTACTTGCTTGCAATGGAAAATATATCACGGGTCCTACAAGCGCGCCAAAGGCGCGCTACCTGTCTAGTGAAACTGAAAGTGCAAGCGCGGCGTCTTGCTCCGCCGCTACTCGATTCGGTTGTGCCGGTCGCCGCCTCGGTACGAATCCATCCTGTGGCAGTCCGGTCTTCGGCGGTGTTGCAATCACCAATCCACCGTACGCCCCTCGATGTTTTCGTGCGTGTTCGCTGGTGCTCTAGCCGTCTAGCACTCCACTCGATCCTACTGTTCCATCGCTATGCATTAACTTGATTCGCGAGGCGGGGCCAGGTAGGCCATCCGGCTTAGGCTATCCGCACTTATGGACCTTTAGACCGTCCGCACCGGACACTCTATAGCGGTACGCTATGTGATATAGAGTATAGAATTTGCTGCAGCGGATACTCTAAACTGCTACTCTTTCTTCCCTCTTCCTCTATATATAACGCGATACAGTACGCATGCTATCTGGCGAGGGCCCGCGCTGCCGCGCGCGCGGAGAGGCAGAAGCACGCGGGACGGAGGAGACAGCACCTGCAGTGGTGGGCCCCATTAATTTAACTAAACAAAAAAATGCTATAACTCACAAACTAAAAATTCAAATTAAATTCCGATTGCACTATTAAATTCGTTTCAATAAATCCTTCAAAACAAGATGTCACAGAGATATATTTAGATAAAGTGACAAGTGAGGCCCACAGTGACTAGGATGGATAGAGGATGATATAGAGGATGGATGGGTGCGGAAGAATTGAATATAGAGGAGAGAATCTTGATGACTAGGATGTATAGAGGATGAATATAGAGGTCCATGAGTGCAGATAGTCTTATATTCATCCTCTATACGTCTTAGTCAGCAAGATTCTCTCCTCTATACTTAATTCTCCCGCACCCATCCATCCTCTTTATCATCCTCTATCCACTCTATCCACTGTGGGACTCACTTGTCACTTTATCTAAATATATCCATGTGTGATCTGGTTTTGAAGGATTTATTTAGACGAATTTAATGGTGCAATCGAAATTTAATTTGGATTTTTGGTTTGTGAGTTATAGCATTTTTTCCTTTGTTTAGCTAGTGGGGCCCGCCACTGCCCACTATAGAGTAAGCACTGTATCACTCTAAATATAGAGTGAGAGAAAAAAATAAAGTATCGTTTTAGAGTACACAGTACAACAGTTTTTACTCTATATTTATACTCTAAAGCTTTAGAGTATTCCTTTAGAGTACCCAATGCACATAGTCTCAGCACTGCACGAGGAGCGGTCACGCTGATGGCTCACCTATAGAGATGGCAGCGGATCGGGTTCTGGTCGGATACCCGTAGGTTTCGGGTCCTGCGGATTCGGGTTTAGTGATGGTTTTTCACCCACGGTTTTTATTTCGGTTTCGGGTTTGGTATCAGGTTCGGTTTCGGGTTTGATTTTTCACCCGTGGATATCCAATAGATATCCGAAATAAATTATTTGGAATTAAAACTCATGGTTTATAATATGCTAATAATAACTTGTTTACTTAGATTATTAAATCTATTCAAAATTGACTCATGAAAATATTTATTATTTATTGCCTCTTATTATACATGTGAATATGTGTATATTTATTCGCGGGTTTTGGGTATCCATTTGGGTTTTGGGTATCCGCGGGTTTGGTTTTGGTGATGGATTTCCACCCAAATCGGTTTTCGGTTCGGGTTTAGGTTTCGATTTCGAGTTTCGATTTTGGTTACACGGACAATCCCCGATCGGAACCCGATCCGTTGCCATCTTACTCACCGACCGCGCAGCGCTACATGTACAAAGTCCACCAGACCGTACCCCGTCACCGGTGGTTCCAGTTCCACCATGCCCATGCCCTGCCGCCCATGTGCGGCCTGTCTCGCTCAGTCGCTCCGCCGGTGAAGCTGACGGTCCAGACGCGTGATTCCTGATCGAAAGGCCCATCATTCCATCCTCTCATCGTTTGTCCCAGGGCGCTCGTCGCATTTGAAAGTGTGGTTTTTATTCAATACTACGAATAACTATCGTCGTTGTTGTGCGTACCATAAATTTAACTTGATTTATAGAGAAAACGTGTAACATTTATATCTCTAAATAAATTTATTAAAAAATATATGCAAAGATCTTTCTAATAATACTAATTATGTACCATAAATATTAATATTTTTTAATATATATTTAGTCAAAGTTGTTTATTGGGAAGCGTAAACGATAGATATTGAGGTACGGAGGGAGCAAGTGTTAAGTCATGGAGAGCGTGCGAGACTAAGGCCGTGTTCGGTTTCCCCTGTTAAGATTTAGTCCATATCACATTAAATGTTTGGACACATGTATGGAGTACTAAATATAGACTATTTACGAAACTAAAAATATAGAGTGAGACTAATTTGCGAGACGATATTTTTAATCTAAGTAGTCCATGATTAGCACTAAGTGCTACAGTAAAATATGCTAGTGATGGATTAATTAGGCTTAATAAATTCGTCTCGCGGATTACTCACGGAATTGTTTTTTTATTAGTATCTGAACACCTCATGGTCAACCCCATGTAACATCTGATGTGACATCTGTTAAATTTTAGTTTTAGGAACCAAACACGGCCTAACTGCGCCTAGTATTTTTTTTTTACCCTTTTCTCGGTATTTTCCAGATGCCAGCGAGCTACTGTTGCCGCAATAGTCCGGGAAGAAAACTGGTAGCTGCCTGGCGTCATACTAGCTCCTATGCGATGACCACTGAGCTTAGACTCAGCGTGATAGGGTGATTGCCAAAGCCAGCCTGACTCGAGGACCTGAAAATGAACTTCGGGTGACTATTTCAAAGGATCGGGCTTAGGCCCATCAACGGATTCACGGTACCTATAAATGAAATGAAAGCCTAAAACCAGATCCCGCCTCCGTTAAATTCAGCCCATGGCCGCTGTGGTTCAAACAGAGAGGTTGCTAATATGAGGAGAACATATAGGGCCTCGTTTAGATGCATTTAAAAGTTAGAATTTTTTCACTCTCTCCATCACATTAAGTTTTAGCCGATTATATGGAGTATTAAATGTAGGTAAAAAAATAACTAATTACACAGTTTAGTTGGAAATCACGAAATGAATCTTTTGAGCCTAGTTAATCCACGATTGGACAATATTTGTCAAATAAGACGAAATTGGTACTATTCATCGGGTTGAAATTTTTTGCAATCTAAACGTGGCCTAGATATACCTTGTTTTTTTTACAACTTCCTGTTCATAATTTCACATAGACATGACACAGGAAAATCATCTGCTCCTGATCAGCTAGAATAAGAATACTAGTCGTCGTAATACATGAAGCGATCACACAAAAAACAGATGTCTTGCAAAACAAAGGGGATCAACAGCCTACTGTGTCCTGTTCTTGCTCAGCATTGGGCCCTACTTGCCAGAAGAATTGCAACCGGAGCAGCCCAGCAGGCATACGGCGCTCGCCTGTCCGATCTGCACGGCTCTATGACACGGCCCTTGTTTAGATCGAAGAAAATTTCAACCCGATGAATAGTACCACTTTCGTCTTATTTGGCAAATATTGTCCAATCATGGACCAACTAGGCTCAAAAGATTCATCTCGCGATTTCCAACTAAACTGTGTAATTAGTTATTTTTTTTACCTACATTTAATACTCCATGCAAGCGGTTAAAAATTGATGTGATGGAGATAGAGTGAAAAAACTTGGAACTTTGAGGCAATCTAAACAAGGCGACGATCGGAATGCTACACTGTTTATGGACAGGATTGCTGAAATCTTGGCCAGTGTCCAGTGGCCATCTCTCTCTCTCTCTGATGGACATAAAGACATCAATAACAGCACAAGTTGTTGGAATGTTTTTTTTCAAATAAAAAAAGCAACGACCGTTGTACTGATTCTCTCTTCTCTTATCATTTGCAACTGCACAAAGATTCCTACTGCTCCTGCTGTCTTGTTGGTTCAGAGAGAGAGTGGATTCAGAGAGAGATACCAGTAGTCAGCAGTGATGCAGCAGGAATCCCCGGTTTTTGTATGCCCTCGTTTAGTTCACAGAATACTGGAGAAAAACACTGTATCAGAATTCCTGTAGCATTTCGTTTGTATTTGGTAAAAATTATCCAAATTTTGACTAACTAGGCTTAAAATGTTCGTCTCGTAAAGTATAACAAAACTGTGCAATTAGTTTTTGATTTCATCAACATTTAGTACTCTATGCATTTGCCGACATTTTGATGTGACGAGGAATCTTCTTTTTGCATAGTAGAATTTGGAGAGAATTGGGAGAACTAAACAAGGCCTATGTTTGATGAATGATTGAATCCATCATCTCATTGCAGTTGGAGCTAGCTAGACTGCCGTATTGGCTTCATCTACCAACAACAAAATTCAAATTAGCATGCCAGCTTAAACGTTCCTGGCGCGGACCCGCTGGAGTTTGAAATAAGCACACTACTTGCATCACCTTTTGCCATGCTACTTATGACTTGTTTGGCAGAGCTTCACTCCAATTCCGGCTTTGATTTCTCCAAAAGAGCCCTGCTAAACGTTTTTTTTAGAGGAGCTATTTTTTAGAAAAAAAAAATAAAGAAGCTGGAGCCGTTTTGGAAATGACATAAATTGTGGCTCCTCCAAAACTGCTCTGGCTCCTTCGAATGAGCCTCTCGGGAGCAACCGTGCCATCATTAATTGACATTTTACATTCCACGCTACTAGTATTAGGTTTGGTCAAACCTTGTATAATCCTGTTCTTGATCACATGGAGAGAACCCCCTGATTTGCAGTTGCAGGCGACACCTCCCCCGCTTTTCCAGCAACGGGGTTAATCATGGGCCTGGGAGGCTGGAAGCTAAACAAACCTCCGGGGCACTTTCCTGGGAAATCTCCCATCCCAGGTGGCGCGGTGGAGGGTGGACGACGGATGCGTCCAAAACCTGATCGGCATAAAGCTTGCTCTGTTTTGCTCCTGCGCCTGCAGCTATAGATTTAGGGGGTGTTTGGTTACCGTTTGTTAAAGTTTAACACCCATCACATCGATGTTTCCTCGAATGCATGGAGTACTAAATGTAGACTAATTGCATGCATGTCGACACAGATTAGAGTAATTTACGAGACGAATCTATTAAGCCTAATTAATCCAAAATTGGAAACTTTTTGTCAAATAAGACGAAAGTGCTACAGTGTTTGTTAAACTTTAACACCCCAAACCAAACACCCCCTCATTTATCCCCAACACCATACGAGGACATGTGGAAGGAAGGTAGTAGCCTCCCTATCGTAATAACAAAATCCTAGGCTATCCGTACTCATGGACCTCTATATTCGTTCTCTATACGTCCTAGTCAGCAAGATTTTTTTTCTCTATACTCAATTCTCCCGCACCCATCCATCCTCTATATCATCCTCTATCCACTCTATCCATTATGGGACCCACTTATCACTTTATCTAAATATATGCATGTGTGATCTAGTTTTGAAGGATTTATTGAGACGAATTTAATGGTGCAATCGAAATTTAATTTGAATTTTTGGTTTGTGAGTTATAGCATTTTTTTCCTTTGTTTAGCTAGTGGGGTCCGCCACTGCCCACTATAGAGTAAACATTGTACTACTCGAAATATAGAGTGAGAGAAAGAATAGAGTATCGTTTTATAGTACCCAGTGCAGCAGTTTTTACTCTATATTCATACTCTAAAACTTTAGAGTATCGTTTAGAGTATACCACTGCGGGCAGTCTTAATAACCTACCAAGCGAAACGACTCAACATGATGAACTTGGAGTTGGAGCCATGCACTGTGTCTGTACACGACAATGGAATTTGAAGGATGCATGTTTGGAGACCGGCGCGGCGGATGCGGCTCAACATGATGAGCTTGAAGCAACCACTATTATCTGGAGTATTACCTACCCTATGTTAACTATGCCGCCTATGCGATTTTTTTTTATCAAAAACAGGAGGGGTGGGAATGTGGGATGTACAAACAAGAGCTAACGTACAGAAACAAGCACCGCCACCTAGGGCAGAGCCGCCGCCGCCACCTGCCTGCCTGCTCCTAGCTCCGCCGCCACGGCGCCGTCGCGTCTAGGCCTCCTCTCCTTCTTCCTCTTCGGTACGTCTGCCATAGATAAGGAGACGGTACTCATCTTTTTACGTAGTTTTTCAGTGTCTTAGGGTTGAGTTCAAATAAACAAATAAATTTTCGGCGAAATCCGATAATTTTTTGTCTGGATCGTGTGTCATATGATGACTTTGGTGATTGCCACGACGAGATCACCGTTGCAGGCGTCGACTTCATCGGCAGACGGCCAATTTATGGCCTTTATCTGCAAGGGAAGGGGTGCTTCTAAGAGCCCCTACGAGGACCGCGACTCCGGGTCACCGATCTCATCTTCGATGGTCACGGAGAGGAAATCAAGGTCTCGAGGTAATGATCTGCATCCGTACCCGACGATGCAACTGTCAATATTCTTTTAGCGATTTAGATGTACTTTGGACTGGTTCCGAAGCGTTGGATCTTGCGGCTTGTCTAATATTTTGAGGTCGGTCATCGTTAGATTCAGCATGAGGACTGAAGTCATTGGAAAGAAGACGGTGGAACAATTTAGATAGAATATTATGTACTCCCTCTGTCCCCAATTAAGTGTCGTTTCCAGTTTTTGTGCCCGCAAGTTTGACTCGATTTGTATAAAATACGTGCAACATTTGTATCTCCAAATAAATTTATTAAAAAACTAGATTTAAAGATATTTCCAATGATACTAATTATATACCATAAATATTAAAATTTTAATATATATTTAATTAAAGTTGTTTCTCGGGAAGCGTAAAGCGACAGATATTTAGGGACGGAGGGAGTATTTTTTATTTCAGATTTTTTTTCATTTGTAATTTTGAGATGTATTATGCCAAGATTTTATATAAGTTCCCCTTCTCTTTCGCAAAAAAAAACACAAGAAGGGTTGGGATCCCCTGCTGTGCTTTATTTATTAGAAAAAGAGCAAAAATCCAATACAAGGCCTCGAGTGAAAAAAAGAGACAAAAAAATGAGAAAAATTCCATAAATATATTTAAGGTTGGTATTTTCCCTTTGCTGGTAGCAAAGCCCGAGTCTCTCTCTCATTACCTTGGGGACACCTAGAGATTCATGTACGCGACACGGCGCCGTAAGCACATGAGGTATAGTTAAGCCGGCGGGCGGCGGTTAAATAACTTAATGACAGGATGCTGCCGCATCTGTGTGAGACGTCTTAGGACCGGATAAACTCGGAATGATCTTTATAACGGGACTTAATTAGCGTACGTACCAGAGATGCTGTGAGTCAACTAGCAGCTAGCTAGCTTAGCGTCACGGTCTCACGGATGGGGAAACGCAAAAGCAAAACTCCGTGTGACGATGTATTGATGTCGCAGCAGTACGTGGCAGTAAGCTGTTCAACTACTACATAAAGATGGTTGGACACGATCGAGCTGTAGCTGCAGTGGTTTAATTTCCACCGTTTGCAATATGCATCGCCATCTCTTGCGAAGAACAGCTTTCGCGTCAGAACGAGGAAGATGAGGTGATGTGCACTGCCTGTCGCCAGCAGCATGTGTTCCATCGGATCACGACCGTGCTTGTAATCCGTTCTCTGAACCCATGATTATGTTGGGAACACAATCACAACCCAATTGGCCATTTGCTTATGCTTTTTTGCCCCGTTGAGATCGGAACATCTAGCTGGATCGGGGGACTCATTATTCTGTCGACGATATATAAGGGTTATCAAAACTGATCCATCATATCAGTCCGTATGCATGCATATGGCTCTAGCGGCTAGGGCCGTATATATACCTTTTTTTAAAAAAAAAATCCTGCGGTGTGGCAATTGACTTTATTTCTACTCCTTGCTAATTGCTATGGTGCTGCTGCTACTGCTAGAAAACGAGCGACGACAGCATTCCATATTTCCATTCAAATTCGTTCGTTCCCGTGCCGTGCATGTAGCATGTAGGGCCTGTTTTGGAACGAATGAATAGAAAACAGAGGAATGGAAGAAAATATAGGAAAGAGATAGGAATACAATGACAAAAGTCACAAAACAGAGGAATGTAAGAACATAGGAATTTCATTGGAGTGGGTGTTTGGAACACAGGAATATGAATTATGGGCCCATTCAATAACTAGCCGATAGATCAACATTGATCCCTCTTAAATATACAATAGTTTGGGCATCCACTATGGCAAGAACGTGATGAGCCTGCGGCCAGCCAGAGATTAGTCTTGGACTTTGTAAAGGAAAAACAAACAAGAGATTGTAGTGGAGTTTTTGTTTCCTCCAAATAGTACAGGTGCAGGAACCTTTCCTATGGAAAGGAATGAAGCAATCCTTTGTTCCAAACACTACTACAGGAGTCAAAACTATAGGAAAGCCGATTCCTTTATAATTTCTTTGAAAATCCTACAATCCAAACAGGGCCTTAGTACCCGTTTGTGTGGACTCGAGGACCCCAAAATCTGCCCCCGCTAGTCATGCGTCCACTGATGCATCTTTGGCCTTTTTCCCTTCCTCCAACATTAACAACCCGTTTGAGTGGACTCAGCACTCAAGGACCCCGAAAGGCCAAAAATGTTTAACACAATTGCGTTGCCGGACCACGGGACCATGATCCAACACGATGACCAGGTGGAGGAACGCTTAAACAAGCCCCCCAAGGACCAATGAGATCAAACCAAAAGATCGATCCCTCTAAAAAAATTCGATTATCATTGACAACTTCACTGTCATTACAAAGATGAAGGATCATCATATGCCTGGGCTCCAATCCCGTCCCCTCGCTCACGCACCACCAACCGCGGTCCTAGTAGTGGGCATGACAGGGCGATGATTCAGACACAATCTTTTGTCTAGCTGTCACCCTATCCACTGCAATTCTCGGGTGTATGACACCGCATTGTTGGAATAGGATAGAGAGCAAACTTTAGGCCCTGTTTAGATGCTTCAAAATTTCAAAAAAATTACAAAATTTTCCGTCACATCGAATCTTTAGACGCATGCATGAAACATTAAATATATGTAAAAAAAATAATTAATTACACAGTTTGGACGGGTTTATATATGCTGTGTAGTACGTGTATGTCCGGCCAGAGACTACATGCTCCATCATTTGGGCATGCAAAGCACACCGAACCAGATGAGCTTAGGTGCCAAATAGGACTAGTATTATTTGACACGACGACCTAAAAAGCATCACTCAACAGCTGGACATGCATAAATTAAGGAATAATAATGCTACAGGCAAGTAATCTATAACAGCTGCATGCCTGCATGCTTCTGACATTTCGACCGAGTGTTACGGTCGAGGGGCTAGCTAGAGGCACTACACAAGGCTGGCCGTGTGATGGGCGGCTGATGGCCGACGGTTGTTGCATCTACCAGCCGTGGTCTCATTTGCTGCGCAGCTGGGGACGGCGACCGGGCGAGCCTCGCTTAGCTGGTCTAACTAGCCTGCTACCTGTACGATCAATGAGTGGATGTGGTACGTATTTGAATGAGGCCGTGTTTAGTTCAGTGAATTGGAGAGAAAAATACTGTATCAGAATTTCTGTAGCATTTTGTTTGTATTTGGTAAAAATTATCCAAATTTTGACTAACTAGGCTTAAAATGTTCGTCTCGCAAAGTACAACAAAACTGTGCAATTAGTTTTTTATTTCATCAACATTTAGTACTTCATGCATTTGCCGATATTTTGATGTGACGGGAAATCTTCTTTTTGCATAGTGAAATTTGGGGGAGAATTGGGGGAACTAAACAAGGGCTGAGTTGTCTAATAATACTAGCTATGAGAGACGGTATAAACTACGCACTTCAGAAACTTTTTGTGCTGGTACGTGTATAGTGGTAAGTGCAGTCACTGGTAAACCGGATGGACTTACTATCTCAATTCTAAAATAACAATCCTTCCGTTCCAATAAATTTGACTCGATGTATAATAAAGGATAATGATTTTATTCATATAGTTAAATGTTAATACTGTTTTTTTGCATGTGGCTCTAACTAAAATTAGAACTGCATCCTTTAGGAGAACCAAGGGAGAATTGAGCCCCCGTCACATCCTCAACCGTCACTAGTCAAGTTTGATTCATTTTTAGGCCACGTTTGGTTCCCAGGACTAAAATTTAACAAGTGTCACGTCGGATATTATATGGGGTTGACCATGGGTGTTCGGATACTAATAAAAAAACAAATTGCATATTCCGTGAGTAATCCACGAGACGAATTAATTAAGCCTAATTAACTTGTCATTAGAACTTTTTTACTGTAGCAATTAGTGCTAATCATGGACTAATTAGGCTTAAAAATCGTCTCGTAAATTAGTCTCACTCTATATTTTTAGTTTCGTAAATAGTCTATATTTAGTACTCTATGCATATGTCCAAACATTTGATATGATAGGGCTAAATTTTAACGAGAAACCAAACACCGCCTTAGACTACCCGCAGTGGGTACTCTAAAATGATACTCTAAAGCTTTAGAGTATGAATATAGAGTAAAAACTGTTGTACTGGGTACTCTAAAACGATACTCTATCCTTTCTCCCACTCTATATTTAGAGTGGTACAGTGCTTACTCTATACTCTAAAGTGGCGGGCCCCACTAGCTAAACAAAGGAAAAAATGTTATAACTCACAAATCAAAAATCCAAATTAAATTTCGATTGCACCATTAAATTCGTCTCAATAAATCCTTTAAAACTAGATCACACATGGATATATTTAGATAAAGTGACAAGTGGATCCCACAGTGGATAGAGTGGATAGAGGATGATATAGAGGATGGATGAGTGCGGGAGAATTGAGTATAGAGGAGAGAATCTTGCTGACTAGAACGTATAGAGGATGAATATAGAGGTCCATGAGTGCGGGTAGTCAGCTTTGGTTACTGCACAAAACACGAGCCCCCCGTCAGCCCGGAAACAAGAACAAATTTGGCGACATCCTTTGACTGAACAATGAATGGGTGCGCAGGACGGACCTGTGCGTGGCCTGACAGTACGTGTGCGTTTATTCGTGGCACAGACGCGCGGCAGCACTGGATTAGTCGACGATCGTGCTTGTGCTGCAATTCTAGTGAGGCCTCGTTTAGTTCACGGAATTGGGGATAAAAACACTGTATCAGAATTCCTATAGCATTTCGTTTGTATTTGGTAAAAATTATCCAAATTTTGACTAACTAGACTTAAAATGTTCGTCTCGCAAAGTACAACAAAACTGTGCAATTAGTTTTTGATTTCATCAATATTTAGTACTCCATACATTTGCCGACATTTTAATGTGACAGGGAATCTTCTTTTTGCACAGTGGAATTTAGGGGAAAATTGGAAAGTAAACATGGGCTAAGGCCGAGGCGTTGAATTCGAACTGTTGCAGCCTCAGCCTAGCGCACAGGTGCCTGGTCCCGCGCTGCTGGTGCTGGTGCTGCCACTGCGCCTGCGGTCGGCCTCCATCGGCCCAGGGCGCGCGTAAAGCCGCCACTGTTACTGGCTGCCTCCCTGCATCTGCATCGACCTCTTCCGTTCCGCGCGCTGCGGATCGGCCAGGGCCAGCCGGCCGGTCGGTCACATACCCAGGTACCCTCGCTGCTGCCGCCGTGGCAGAGGGCGACGGGGACGGGACGGACGGGTCGAACGGCGTAACGTACTGTCATAGTCACCGGGAACGTGGTACTGTTCCACGTTCCGGGAACGTGTGTTCCTATTCCGAGAACGTGAATCAGTTTCGTCCCAATAATGAAAAATCCTTTCTCAACGAGCGTTCCACGTTTCACAATCCTCGTTCTACGACACAATCGTTCCGGAAACTTTGTGACTGTGCGTACTGTACGTGGGGGCATGCACCGCTCGCAACGGTCCCCGTCTGGAGCTCGCCGCGCTGCCGCCCCATCACAGTGTCGGTACGTGGCATGCTGCCGTCTCGTATTCCGTTCGATCGTTGGGTCTACTCCGTAGTACTTGGCAGGGACCGGCCGCGGCCAGTTTAAACTCTTGTGATGATGGTCGGTCATCATTAACTATGTTTCATCTCGTTTTATATAATTTTAAAACACATGTTATGAACGCCTGAGATCTAGATATGGATGCACTGTACATCTCCCATGTTTGAACTGGAAGAACCCGGCCGGGTGGGGGTGGGGGTGGGGGGATAGATAATCTAGATCTCAGGGTGTTCTTTGACCGGCCGGTCATGAACGTTAGCACGTACGCACGCGTGGCAGATCGCACATGCATGTGCGCCCATCAAACGGTCCTTGATTCCGCTTGTTCTTTGTCCGCTGATGGCGCTCCGTTCTCATTTTTTTTTTAGGGAAGCTCCGTTCTCATGTTGATTCAATCAATATGTGTCTTTGAATAATATGCCGGGAGCCCAGCAGGACCGGTACCACAAATCTGTGTGGTGGGTATTCCAAATCTTGGGAACGTGCCGCCCGGCGCCGGGGGTGGTCACATGAATGTCGCGAGAGCCGAGCCGCACATGGCACCGTACCGCACCTTTCGAGCTTTCAATGAAGCGTCTGTTTCAGGCAGTGGCGGATGCAGGATGAGAATAAAGGAGGGGTTAAAACAATGAAGATGTTGATTTGCATGAAGATTTAACGGTGATTTGAGATTTTTGTTACAGTGTTTTTAGTGGTAAATCCAGTCATTAGGGGGGCTGGAGCCCACCCAGCCCCCCCTTTAGATCCGCCGCTGGTTTCAGGTAATGCGAGCATTGCCACCTGGTTTAATTGGGCTTGTGTGCTATGAAAATGTGACGTTCTTTTCTTCCTTTCTACGAGTACATCGGTGTGTGAACGCGATCAAGCTGAATGTGGCGCTTTTTCTGTTGTTACTAGCTAACTTGTAAATTTCATTCCGGAGCACATTCCGTTTTGGCTATGGAAATAGAACATTCCGGTACCGGCCCATACCGGTGTACCATTCCGGACTTTATAATAATAATAATAATATGTGAATAAACTTATACATAAATGCATATATAAATATATTTTGACTTAACTTATGGCGTAATTAATATTTTTACTGAACTAAGATATCATTCAACAAGTTCATAAGACCTTATTTCAAAGTTTAAACTCCAAAGTTCATACATGGAAAAATATAATATATACAGCCACGGCCGGTATTGACCGGTATTTAGCCGGTATTGACCGGCGTTGACCGATATTGATCGGTATTTGACTCGGTACGGGATTAAGGCTCTTCTATACCGGTTTAGGAGCCGGTACAAGGCATTCCGGCCATTCCGGCCAGTACCGGAATGGAATTCACGACCAGTAAAAAGCAACAAGACAGCGAGCGGTCATAGCGCTTGGTGATTCCTTTGTTGTTTTACCGTAGGTGAGAATCCCGACGCCGCAGAGAACTCGCACGGCCCCGATCGCACTGTCAGGTCTTCCGCGGCAGCTTTCGCTTTTCTCCCTCACGCGCGCGCGTACCACGTACCCTCCTTGCTGTCTTCCACTGCGCCCCGGGGCCCGGGGCCGTGTCCCATCAGTTACTGTAGCACGCTGGGGGCAGTGGCAGTAAAAAGGGCTGGAGGCGAGTCACTTTTCCCCCTGCCAGTACTCGTAACGGCTTGCAGGCGCAGGAAGGGTCCGTTAAAGTTTAACAGGTGATGACACGACGCCACTTGCGGCTGCGCGGGGAATCGGCGGATGGGCCCACAGGTCAGCAGTGGGGAATCTCGGCGGATGGGCCCACAGGTCAGCAGTAACGCGTCTCAACCCGCGCTGCGTGCCACCGTCCTTTCGGCCGTTACTGTTAGATTAGATCCCTCACGCCTCACGAGCCCGGAGGAGGGAGGGGAGCGCCTTTCGGCTGCATGGCCCCGTGGCTACGGGTGCGAGGATTTTTTTCAACTCTTTCGGCGACTGACGTGCGGGTGAGCCCACACGGAAGCGGGCAAAGGAGGGGGCCTGTGCCTAGCGGCGCATGAAAAGCTGCGCCCTACTGCTTAGGGTGTTTATTCTAGGGCTGTTTAGTTAAAAAAAATAAAACTAATTATACAGTTTAGCTGCAAATTTAGCTGTAAATTACGAGACGAATTTTTTAAACTTAGTTAGTCCATAATTAGACACTAATTATCAAATAACAACGAAAATACTACAGTAGTTTTTTTTGTAAAATTTTTTGAGAAATAAACGAGTCTTAGTCTAAAATTTGTTCACACATTATATCGAATGTTTAACACGAACATGGAGCATTAAATGTAAATGTAAATGAAAGATGAATCTTGGCTTCGGGTTCGGCTCCGACCGCCATTCGACCACGCTGACGCACAAGCCGATTGGTCGATACCCAAGTACTGTACCGGATATGCCCTCATCTTTTGCCTTGGCGAGCACATACTCCTACGAGGCGCCGATCATCAGTTGTCACAGTAGCGTGGCGTGCCCAACTCACAAGATGGAAGGGGAAGACCAACACAAAACTCTGGGTGATTCACACGTGTTAGCCACGTAGAACCGTACTATTACCTGCTCCCTCTGTCTCAAAATATCTGTCGTTTTCATTTTTAGAGAAACAATTTTAACAAAATATATATTAAAAACTATTAATATTTATAATACATAATAGATATTATTAGAAAGATCTTTGAATCTAGTTTTTAATAAATTTATTTGGAGATACAAATATTGCACGTATTTTTTTACAAATCGAGTCAAACTTGTGGCACGAAAACCAAAAACAACAAATAAATTAGGACATAGGAAGTATGGTGCAGGTCCGAGTGTCAATGATTTAGACGTGTTTGGATCCTCTGGGCTAAACTTTAGCCCAGACTAAAGATTAGCCCTTAGAACGAAGGGGCTAAAGATTAGCCTATGTGGTTGTTTGAATGCAGAGGCTAAAGATTAGCCTCTTACCCTATAATGACCCATTTGCCCCTAATTTATTACATACGCACAGCCATGCGTCAGGGTGCGTGGAGAGTACTATGAGTCTTTTGCCCAACAGAACCATTTTTAGCCCTCTTTAACTCACCTTGGAGAGGCTAATGGAAAATAGGTAGACTAAAGTTTAGCCCCCACGTTTAGCCCTCCTATTTGGATCTATGAAAAACTAAAAGTGACTAAAAGGAATGAGCTAAACTTTAGCCCCATGGATCAAACAGGGCCTTCGTCTCCGATGATAAGCGTAGAACCAATGTGTAAAGAAAGCTCTCGTTTCCGTTTTTAATAAAACACACAAAACACTTTTTATTTATGACGAAGGAGCTAGGAGAAAAACAGAGACAAAAGTACTGGTATATGCTCAGAATGCATGAATTTCATTTTTCAAAACTTACTCCATCGGTCCTATAAAAAAATTATAGCATTGAATTATTTTTTTTACTACAAATAGTCTCATTCTTATAGGCAAATATGTAGGTCCCTCGTAGATACTTTCTACGGTAACCCACTAAAAAAACGCTATAGACTAACTTTTATAGAAATATTTGGTTATTTTCCATTTACATTGGTATCTCCTGTGAGACAGAGTACGTGCCATCTATATCTATCTTTATACGTGTATATATACAATATTAAAACAAGAAAAATTCTTTCTCCAAATTTCTGTTTGACACCTCTTTCGGTTAGTGTCGGGTATCAAAACAAGGGGTACCCACGATCAACGATCAAGAAAAACAAATCTCTGAGAAAACCACGCTAAAAACTCTGCCCATCGAGACGGGACGAGCCAAAACGACGAACGAAACGCCTCGACCACGTTCCGACTCACACGAGACTCGCTCGACGGGACGTCTCGACCACGTTCCGATTCGCACGAGGCTCACTCGACGGAACACCTCGACCAGCGAGAAATCTCCGACTCGCACGACCCTAGGTCGAGCCGGTCGACCCACCACACTCACCAACTCTGAGACAAAAGTCAGAGCATTTAATGCAACCGCCAACCACTTCCTACCCTCATGGCTACAGCAACAACCGGCATGGAAGCGGTACCAGTGTCAAATCTCACTTTTTACTGCCCATCCCGGGATGGGCGGTGAAAGCCTGTCACTGTGCGCGCCATACCGAGAACTATTCCGCCACTGATCACCCTCGAGGGAGAATACGACGAGTGTCGTACCCCGAAATTCCCGGGACTCGGCCTTATCCGTTCACCGTCGACCCACCTCGACCCGGCCTCGACCAACCGCCGGTCAAACAAGAAAGTAAGGCCAGCATGACACAGGACCCGGAGTCTTTTCACCGTCTCATCCTCTACGTCACCACGGTGTCCGGGGATGGCCGGCCATTCTCGGGGCACATCGCTACAACGGCCTCCACAGCGCTCGATAAAACTTCACCTCTAAGGCACCCCCGGCGTCCCTGCCTCCTCTTGACCCTATAAAAGGGCAGGCAGGGGACTCTACGAAGGGGGGCGGACAAGGGAAGACAAAAAGCCAGTCACCATCTCACAGTAGAAGATCAACATCTCAAGCAATCTCCTTTGTACTCTCACTTTTTCTCTCTGAGACTTGGGATCGGCTCCCTCTCTCACAGCTTGTAACCCATACGCAAGCACTTAGGTGCAAGGGAATACAACACTCCCCCTCCCCGCAGGACGTAGGGCTTTCTTTTGCCCGAACCAGGATAAATCCTCGTGTATTCTCCTTGTATCACCATCCAGATTAGGGACACGCAGCACTGATTCACTCGTTGGCTTAGGACCCTCATGGGACCCGACGCCGACAGTTGGCGCGCCAGGTAGGGGACCGCTGCGTGCCAACATCGTTTTCCCACCATTTTTTTGGATGGCTGACCCCGAACGTCCACTCCCGTTGGCCATGGTGATCTGGTTTGGGAGCTTGGAGTTCATGTATCTTGGCCACGGCTACGACATGATCCTCCTCCCGCCCAGGCACCCGACCAACAGTGACCACGAGCTCTCCCAACCTGGGGGAGCGCTGTGCGGGTATCGTTGCTCTCGTCAGGCACGCACCGCCAGGCGACGGCGAGCCCAGCGCAACCACTGTCATCGCCTCGCGGATGGTGATGGTATTCCCCGATCCGACGCCTCTCAGCCAGACGCCGACATGGATTTCCTCACTGAGGATCTGTGTAGGATGAGCTTGGATGAGGGTAAGATGCAGACAGGGAGTCCCGTCGCTCCACCGCCCGGTGTGGCGCCGCCACCAGCCAGTTCGACTACTCCGGTACCAGGAACTACGTCTTCATCAGCATTCCCGCTTGGACTAGACTCGGTTGTCCGGACGTATGCTTCTTCTGTAAACACCAGCATGAGTGCTTACGAGGAACTCCTCGGACACCATCTACGTTCTGCCCTCGACCTCGTCACATCCACGCCAGCTTCCGA
This sequence comes from Saccharum hybrid cultivar R570, assembly GCA_038087645.1. Taxonomy (NCBI): domain Eukaryota; kingdom Viridiplantae; phylum Streptophyta; class Magnoliopsida; order Poales; family Poaceae; genus Saccharum; species Saccharum hybrid cultivar. The sequence continues at coordinate 4,868,472 of JAQSUU010000100.1, forward strand.
GTACCTGGACTCCATGGAGACCCCGAATACGGAGCTCCGTGCGACTGCCTTTTGACATCACGAACCCAAAGACGCACGACCTCATATGCACCCGTTGTACTATTATTTCGGCGCTCCAGACTCCGACTCTACCGATGACACCTACGACCCAAATCGTGAGTGCTTCAATATCGATGGAGCTATCGCGTTAGATTTAGAGGATGAGGCAGCCGTTGGAGGAAGGAACATGCCGCCTCAGGTCGAGCTCCCTGCTGCGCGGGATGAGGCTCAATTCCTTGCGGACCAAGGAATGCAACTCAAGCAAATCCGTGAATTGCAGGATAGGCTCGATGAGGAACGAGAAAATCTGCGCCTACTTCAACAAACCCTTGAGCATGAGCGCGTGGCACGCGCACACGACGGAGGAGCTCGAGAGAGAGCTCGCGACATCAATCGTCGCATCGTCGAGGATCGGGCAGGCGAGCCCCCGGTTTTCGGCCGAGCCAGCCAGAACGTTGTCGCAACTGCCATACTCCTTCGTAACATGCTCGAGCCATTGAACCCTGAGGCCCATCAGGTCTGTGATGAAATTTGAGGACTCCTCGAGACCGCTGCCATACAGCAGGCCGAGAGTTCTGCCTTGAGGTGACACGGGCTTGCCTCGGAGTAGCCTGCGGAGCCCTCCCGACAGGAGTGAGAGGCCTCGGTTCATCCCGTGCACGCCCCCTAGATGAACAAGGCAGCATCTGTCCGTGACAACATCGCCAAGCGCCGAAGGCGCAAGTGTGGTGACGGTGTAGCTCGAGGCTACCACGAGCACAGAGGCGGGCGCTATGACAGCTCAGAGGATCGAAGCCCATCACCCGAGCCACCAGACCCTCGGGTCTTTAGCAAGGCCATTCACGAAACATTACTTCCGGCTCGGTTCCGCCCCCATGACTCTTACCATGTATAACGGTGAAACCAAACCCGAACTTTGGCTCGCTGATTTCTGCTTGGCTTGTCAGTTGGGTGGGGCCACCGACGACCGGGTCATTATTCGACAACTCCCCCTGTTCCTGTCGGACATCGCTCGAGCCTGGCTCGAGGACCTCCCACCTCGACAAATCCATGACTGGAACGACCTGGTGAGAGTATTCGATGGGAACTTCAAAGGGACCTACATGCGCCCTGGTAACTCATGGGATCTCCGAAGCTGCAAACAGAAGTCGGGCGAGTCCCTCCGGGACTACATCTGGCGTTTCTCCAAACATCGCACCGAGCTTCCCAACATCACCGACTCCGACGTTATCATGGCCTTCCTCTCTGGTACCACCTACAAAGAGTTGGTCCGAGAGCTGGGCCGCAGCACTCCCATCACTGCCAACGGTTTGATGGACATTATCACCAACTTCGTCGCCGGCAAGGAGGTGGTTGGTGCCATCTTTGGCAGCAACCAGGACAAAGGGAAGCACAAGGAAGAGGATCCCGTGAGCTCCAGCTGAGGCTCGAAGAGGAACAACAACAACAAGAAGAAAATTCAGTAGGGCAAACAAGAGGCCCCGGTCGATGACCTTGTTGCCGCTGTTGATCGTAAGAAACCTCGAGGACCCCCAGCGGGGGCATTTTCGACAAAATGCTCAAAGAACCCTATCCCTACCACAAAGGGCCCACGAACCACAACCTCGAGGACTACCACATGCTCTGGAGGTACTTTGAAAGCCTAGGCATCAAGAAAGACGATAAGAAGGAGGATACCAAGGGAGACGACAAGGACGAGGGATTTTCTGAGATTCATGACTGTTTCGTGATATACGGAGGGCCCTCGACGCGCCTCTCATCACGGTAGCGCAAATGGGAATGTCGAGAGATCTTCTCCGTGCAACTCGCAACCCCCCTCTTCCTTGACTGGTCCGAGGTGGCCATCACTTTCGACTGTGATGACCACCCCGACTATGTCCCCAATCCTGGGGTCTACCCACTTGTCGTCGATCCCATCATTGCCAACACATGCCTCACCAAGGTGCTCATGGACGGGGGCAGTAGTCTTAACATCATCTATGCCCAGACCCTTGACCTTCTGGCAATCACAAGGACGCACCTCCGACCCAGCGTCGGGGGCTTCCATGGAGTTGTACCGGGGAAACGAGCAGAGCCCGTCGGGCGGGTCGACCTGCCCATCTGTTTCGGCACTCCCACTAACTTCAGGAAGGAAACTCTCACTTTCAAGGTGGTTAGATTCCATGGGACATACCACGCCATTCTTGGGCGCCCCTGCTATGCCCGGTTCATGGCGGTCCCTAACTATACCAACCTCAAATTCAAAATGTCGGGCCCCAATGGTGTCATCACTGTCGGGCCCTCCTATGAGCACGCCTACGAGTGCGACGTGGAATGCGTCGAGCACGGGGAAGCCATCTTAGAGTCGACAACCTTGGTGGTGAACCTCGACGGTTTGGCCAACGAGATCCCTGACCCCAAGCGCCATGCCGGCAACTTTGAGCCTGCGGAAGACGTCAAGCTCGTACCCCTTGATCCCACCGACCCGAAAAGAAAGGCGTTGATCATCAGCGCCACCCTCGATCCCAAATAGGAAGCAGTGCTCATCGACTTTCTCCGCGCAAACATCGACATCTTTGCGTGGAGTCCCTCAGATATGCTGGGCATACCTAGGGGAGTCACCGAGCATGCCTTGGAGATCCGAGCCGGCTCCAAACCGGTGAAGCAACGCTTGCGCCGCTTCGACGAGGAGAAGCACAAGGTCATCGGCGAGGAGATCCACAAGCTATTGGAGGCCGGATTCATCAAGGAAGTTCATCATCCTGAGTGGTTGGCTAATCCTATATTAGTTAAGAAAAAGAATGGGAGATGGAGGATGTGTGTAGACTATACTAGTTTGAATAAAGCATGTCCAAAAGTTCCTTTTCCTTTACCACTCATTGATCAAATCATTGATTCTACTGCGGGATGTGAAACTCTGTTATTCCTAGATGTGTATTCCGGCTACCACCAGATCAAAATGAAGGAGTCCGACCAGCTCGCGACTTCATTCATCACCCCGTTCGGCATGTATTGCTACGTTACTATGCCCTTCGGTCTCCGAAATGCAGGGGCTACGTACCAGCGATGCATGTAACACGTTTTTGGGGAACACATTGGACCAACCATCGAGGCTTACGTCAATGATATCGTTGTCAAAACCAAGAGGGTCAGTAATTTGATAAACGACCTCGATGTTGCATTCAAATGCCTTAGGGCAAAAAACATTAAGCTCAACCCTAAAAAGTGTGTCTTCGGCGTCCCTTGAGGCATGCTCCTAGGGTTCATCGTTTCCGAATGTGGCATCGAAGCCAACCTGGAAAAAAATCACTGCAATAACAAAATGGGTCCTATCCGAGATCTAAAGGGCGTACAAAGGGTCACGGGCTGCCTTGCGGCCCTTAGTCGCTTCATTTCACGCCTCGGCGAAAAAGCGCTCCCACTGTATCATCTCCTAAAGAAATTGGAACACTTTTCATGGACCCTCGAGGCAGAAGAAGCCCTTACAAAGCTCAAAGCTACGTTGTCCAACTCACCGATCCTCGTCCCTTCGGCCACAGGGGAACCCCTCCTGCTTTACGTCGCCGCAACGACACAAGTGGTCAGCGCGGTCTTAGTTGTCGAGAGGGCAGAGGAAGGACATACCTTGCTCGTTCAGAGGCCGGTCTACTTCATCAGCGAGGTGCTCTCAGAAACCTAGGTTCGCTACCCACAAATCCAGAAGCTGCTGTACGCCATCGTCTTGACGCGGCGTAAACTTCATCACTACTTCAAGAGCCACCCGATGACCGTGATGTCTTCTTTCCCCTTAGAAGAGATAGCCCGGAACCGAGAAGCCTTAGGTAGAATAGCAAAGTGGACGGTCGAACTCATGGGTGAGACCCTCTCTTATGCGCCACGCAGAGCCATCAAATCCTAGGTGCTGGTAGACTTCATAGCGGAGTGGACCGACACTCAACTTCCTCCGGTTTAGCTCTAGGCCGAGCTTTGGACCATGTACTTCGATAGGTCGTTGATGAAAATAGGAGCAGGCACGGGCTTGCTCTTCATCTCGCCCCTCGGAGTCCACATGCGCTTTGTAATTCGGCTTCATTTTCCTGCCTCTAACAACGTCGCCGAATACGCGGCGCTCGTCATGGGCCTACGCATCACCGTCGAACTAGGGGTCCGACACCTCGACGTTTGTGGTGAATCCCAGCTCATGATCGACCAGGTCATGAAGAGCTCAAGCTACCATGATCCCAAGATGGAAGCCTAATGCGAGGAAGTTCGGCGCCTTGAGGACAAGTTTCACGGCCTCGAGCTCAACCACGTTGCACGCAGATATAATGAAGCTGCCGATGAACTCGCAAAAATCGCTTCTAGTCGAACCATAGTTCCACCTGACATTTTCACGAGAGATCTCCATCAACCGTCCGTCAACATCAGGGCAGACGGAGGGGCCGACGGACCATCACTCGATCCCCCACCTGAGGCAGAAGCTCTCTCAACCGGGACTGAAGCCATGCAGGCGGAAGGCTCGACCCCACCAGCCAACCTCGAGCCCAACTGGCATGTTTCGTACCTCGACCATCTCACTCGAGGAGACCTCCCCTCGGATAAGACCGAGGCTCGACGGATCACTCGTCGGGCCAAGTCCTTTGTGATATTTGGCAATAACAAAGAGCTGTATCATCGCAGCCCTACGATCATCCTCCAACGCTGTATCACAAATGAGGAAGGCAAGAATCTGCTCAAAGATCTACACTCGGGGGCTTACGGTCATCATGCGGCACCTCGCACCCTCGTTGGAAATGTATTCCGACAAGGTTTTTATTGGCCAACCGCAGTCTCCGACGCTGTCAAGCTAGTACGCTCCAGCAAAGGATGCCAGTACTACGTGAGACAATCCCACTTCCCGGCTCATGCCGTGCAAACTATTCCTATCACATGGCAGTTCGCTATTTGGGGACTCGACTTGGTCGGACCCCTGAAGAGGACAACTGGTGGCTTCACCCACTTGCTCGTCGCCATTGACAAATTTTCCAAGTGGATCGAGGCCCGTCCTATCACTAGCATCAGGTCTGAGCAAGCCGTGTTATTCTTTATCAACATCGTCCACCGTTTTGGGGTTCCTAACTGCATCGTCACGGACAACGGCACCCAATTTATCAGCAAAAAGTTTCTAGATTTTTGTGACAACCATCACATCTGTGTGCTCTGGTCAGCCGTGGCTCATCTAAAAACAAATGGCCAAGTAGAACGTGCCAATGGCATGGTTCTACAAGGCCTAAAGCCGAGAATTTTCGATAAGCTAAACAGGCACGACAAAAAATGGGCCGCCGAGCTCCCCTCGGTCCTATGGAGCCTAAGAACGACATTGAGTCGAGCCACGGGGTTCACTCTGTTCTTCTTAGTCTATGGATCCGAGGCTATGCTCCCAACCGATGTAGAATATGGATCCCCGAGGCTGAAAGCCTACAACGAGCAAAACAATGACGCCACAAGAGAGGACGCCCTCGACCAGCTCTAGGAAGCTCACGATGTGGCTCTGTTACACTCGGCAAGGTATCAGCAAAGTCTCCGACGCTACCACAACAAACATGTCCGAAGACGGGACCTTAATGTCAGTGACCTGGTGCTATGGCGAAGCCAGAACAACAAGGGATGACACAAGCTTACTCCGCCATAGGAAGGGTTGTACATCGTCGCAGAAGTATTGAAGCCTAGCACCTACAAGCTATCGAACGAGAAAGGTGAAATCTTCACCAACACATGAAACATCGAATAGCTACGCCACTTTTTTCCCTAAAGCCTCGAGGCTCTATAAATTGTTTCGCGATCCCTTGATAGAATAAAGAATATATCGGTGTTCAAAGCATTCTTTCATAAAAACCAGGAAGGGTTGACCCTGTTTTCTGAGAGTCAACCCTCCCTCGAGGGCTACAAGGGGGGAACCCCCTACGTATCCCCAAAAAACTCGCATTTTTTCAAAAAAACAAGAGAACTGTTACATAAGTCGATGAGGCCACAAGTGCACCCTAAGGCTCGAGGGCTGCCGAGCCACGAGATCACTTACACCTCCGAGCTATGGTACCTCCACTTGCTCCCCCATGCCATGGGGTGCAACCGCGCGCTAAGTAGACCTAATAATAGTTCATGATTTTGAAAAAACTCACGTCTAACATTCCCGTTCGCTTCGAATCAAGTTCTTACACGATCCACGAGGCCGCAAACGCACCCTAAGGCTCGAGGGCAGTCGAGCCGCAAGATCACTTATGCCTCCGAGGCTACGGTACCTCCACTCGCTCCCTCATGCCAGGGGATGCAACCGCGCGCTAAGAAAATCATGCAAGAATACGATTCAAGCGAGAAAGGGAAGAAAAAACTCAAACAAAAATGGACATTTAGTACAAATTTACATCTAAATGTTTCAAGGCCCTTGAGGCCATCACAACGCAAGTTATGAATATTAACTTATTTACATGGGCTTTCATGCCCAGGTTTGGCTCACAGGCCCTCATCGTCGACAGGCGGGACCACCTCGACCTCGAAAAGCTTTACAAGGCGACCCCCGGTCTTCTCGACGGCCTCAATCAGGTTTAGCCAGGCTACTTCATTCTCCTCGTCAGTCTGGTCTAGATCCATGATGAAGCCATCACCAATGAGGCCCCATGTCATACTCAAACCCAGACCGAACGACTGCCATGGCCCTCTTCACGCCGTGACGCAGCGCGCCTCGTATCTTCTCACGGACGAGGCGACCCAGCGCCGCCATCCGGTGAACAAACGAGTTCCCCGGCGCGTCCTCCTCGGTATCGGCATCAGGCTCGACCCCCAGGCCATTGCACACCGAGGTGATCGCACCCTAGAGCAGTCGAATCCGCCCGGCCTCGGCTTCGAAGAGGTTCTAGAATGAGGTAGCCGTCGCCTGAGCCGCGTGTTGCTGCTTCTCCAGCTCTAAAACACAAAAACCAAGTTAGCATAAGCCTAGGACCTCGAGGCCAAGGCCAAAACATGACAAAAGGTTTACCCTTAGTGTGGGTCTGCCAACCCATGACCTCATCGCGCAACTCCTCGCGTGCCTTCTCCGACGCCTGAAGAGCCTCGTCCTTGTCACGGACCGCTGCCCTCAATGTCTCAATCTCCTGACCGGTGCCCGAGAGAGCCTCGTCCCTCTCTCGGACCGTCCCCTTCAACGTCGCAACCTCGTCCTCTGAGGTTCCGACGTGAGCGGACGCCATCCCGATCTAGATGTTAAGGACATCACGCTGACCGCTGACTAAGGCGACATCCTCCTCGAGCTCCTTCAGGCGCGCCAACAGCGGTGCGAGGTCCTCACGAGCCTTGGCCACCTCCTCCTAGGCCCTTGCCGCATCTTCACGCGCCTTAGCCTCGGCTTCCTGAGCCTGCGTCGCCTCCTCCCTGACCGCTGTGTGGATGACGCGGGGCTCATCCACCTCGACGCTCTTCTAGGATAGCCGCTTATTTGCTTCCTCGACTAGAGCCCATTGATGAGCAAGCGCCACCCATATGCCACTCTCATGACGAATGAAGAGTGACTTGCGGCGAGAACGCTCCTTGAGCTCTTGACCATAGTTAAAACCTAAAGATCAGAACCAAGGAGAAAGGAAGGATAAAACGCAAAGAAAATACAAACGAACCCGGCTCACCTCAAAAGCCTCCGACATACCCCGCACCAAGGTATCTGCGACCATGCGCAGAGACTGCACGGAGTGCTTACAGAGTCCCTCGACGAACTCCTAGTGCTACACTTCGTCCTTGTCGTCGAGGGTGAAGAAGGGCTCGACGCTGGGGTTAGACGCGTCCCTGAACTCGAGGGTTGACCGACCCCAGCGCAAGAGCTCCTCCTCCGCCCGTACAAGCGCCAGCCCTGCGTAGTCAGGCCACCTGGCAGACGCCTCGGCCAGGTCATCCCCCAACGTCGCAGAAGTACCGAGCCGATCCGGGGCATCGACCATCTCGACGTCCACCTTCTGCTTCCCCTTGTCAGAAGGAGGGTCGTCGATAGTAAGGTCGATTATAGCCAGAATCGACCCTTGGGGGGCTGACGTCTCGACTATTGGCGCCACCGCCTGCACGTTGGACGGTGGCGTGACCATCCCCCGTTCCACCTCGACCGCCTGCTCCGTTGGCTGGTCCTGCTGCGACTGTGGCTCCTCCCACACTGGTTGTGACTCCAGCTGTGTTGCCTCTTTCCCCGCATCCAGCGGGGTCTCCGCCACCTCTCTTGACTCTTCGACATCCACCCGCCCCGCGTCGCGGACGGATGTTTCAGCCTCAGCGGCCTCGACGATCGCCTGGGTCATCGCGGTCGACCCGAGCTCCAACCCACCAACGCCGGGCACCTCGAGCCTGGCACCGCTCGGGACTGCCTCGACTGGCTCTGGCTCCCGCGTGGCGTCGCCAGGACCGGCGACCTCCTGGGCGCTTGCTCCTACCTTGGCGGCAGCCTCCTTCGTCCTGAGCCGCTCCGTGGTAGCCTGGTACCTCATGACCCAGGCGGCGTCATCGGCAGGCGTCCACATCATCAAGGCGGCGCCCGACTTGAGCGCCTTGACGGGAGTCGGAGCCGCGAGCTCCACCTTGCGCTTGTGGCTGAGCAGCAAACAGACGCGTCAGAATAAAGAGTGAGATGACCATTGATGGAAAGACAAGGTGAGGTACTTACCCGGATATGGGAATCAGGGGCCTAGACTCTGGCTTCCCCAAGCCACCCGACGGCTTCTGAGACGGCCCCTCCGTTGAGCCTCCTGTTGGCCGGGTGCTCCTCGGAGCCCGGACTGACAGGGCGCCTGAGGACCTCTGCGCTGATGAGGCTATTTGGCTCGAGTCTATACGCCTGTCGACAGCGCCCTGGCCTCAGACGCTGACGTCGTTGCTCCGCCCGTCGGTAGAGTCTGAGGCGATCGGACTCGCGGGCGCGACGCCACCGATCTCCCCTGCGGGACCCCAGGCGAGGTTGATCCCCTCTCGAGAGGCCCCGCTCAGGCCCTTTCTTCTGCTGGCTCTCCTTCCCCCTCAATGGGCGTCGAGATTTCCCTCGACGCCTGGGAGGTCGACCCCCTAACGGGCTCCAGCAGGGGCCGCACGTCGGGGAGGTGCGCCAGAAAAGTCACGGTATCATACCGTGACCCGGCGTCATCATCGCCGCTGTCTTCATCCTCCCCCAAGACCGTCTCGGAGGGGGATTCCTCGATCAGGAGACCCTCGAGGCTCTACTGGCGGCGGCGCTTTTTCAACGCCTCACACTCGAGGGCCTTCTTGACTTGATGCTTCTTCGCAGCGTCCTTCTCTTCCTTCTTCTAGGCCGCCGAGAGGCGTCTCGCCTCTCGAGCAGCCTGATCCTTCGGAACCGGCGGTCGCGACTCCTTGACTGCCGACAGATCCTGCACGGAATCCTCGACCAACTTAGTCGAGGGAACTGGGAAGTAAAAGGACCCAAGACTATCAAGAACGACACTTACCAGAGGCTCAAAGCCTTGAGTGGGGCGCATCGGGACCTTGTCGATGTCCTCCTGCTTGAAGCTCCCCTCCATCCACCGTGCACGCCGGGTGACTTCATTGAGGGGGAGGGACTCGTGCGACATCTGACTCCCCTCCAGCGAAGCCTCCGGCGTCATCTCATCGATCCGGAGTCGGCGCTGCATCAGCGGCAGCACCCTCCGACGGTGGAACACGACGGCCACCATCCCTGCCATCAACTCGCGCTACCGAAGCCTCCTCAACGCGTCGAGGAGCGGTTGCAGTTTCGGCTTGTCCTCCTCGATGACGCCGTACGTCCAGTTGTCCTCATGTGACATCAGGACCCGGCCGGAGAACCTTAGCAGCCGGTCGTCGTCGTTGCGTAGGTAGAACCACCCATCGTGCTAGCCGCTGTTCGATGAGATGAGTTGTGCTAGGATGTACTGCTCACCTCGACCCACTCGGACTTGGAGGGTGCTGCTCCCCACATGCACCGCGCGTCGCCCTCCTCGCTCGCCCGCCTTCTTGGAGAAATGCTCTGCCTTGAAGAGGTGGAGCCACAGATTCCAGTGTGGCTCCATCCCCAGCTACCCCTCGCAGACCGCTGCAAAGGGCGAAACAAGCAGAGCGAGAAAACGTTGCATAATCATCAAATTATGGGCGACAGACGCTGCTCCTGAGCGTCAGACGCTACTGTGCAGCGTCTGTCGCCATACCCTAGTTAGGGTTTCTGGTGCTCGGGCGTTAGACGCGGGGACGTGACCACGACAGATGTCATGCATGGCACTGTTGCCGTGTCTATCGTGTGTTGCAGCTCGGGCAATTTCAGCGTAGCAACGAGCGTGCGTTAGACGCATCCCTCGGTCCAGCACCGGACGCGTCTGTCGGCTGGGCTCGTGTTTTGGGCTTTCTGGACTACGTCCGTCGTGTCAGCAGACGCACGGCCTCTGAGCGTCGGACATGTCTGACGGTGGCATGGCTGCGTCTGTCGAGACACGTGGCAACCTCTTGTGGCATCAGACGCGGGCAGCGTGTCTGTCGCCTTCGTGGGGAGAGCAACGGCTCTTTTGAGTGAGCCACCTCTATAAATACTTGTTGCCCGGCTCAAGGCTCATCACTTGCACTCTTTGACATACTTGTGAGCACTTTGAGCTAAGCAACTCCCCTCTCACTCATCTCTCTTGCTTCTTTGCATATTCGAAGTGAGATTGAGTGATCCAAGTGCATTTGCATTGTGAGATTGCATCTAGTTGGCACTTGGTTGTTGATTTGCTACGGGATTCTTGTTTCTCTGGGTGGTTGCCGCCATCTAGACGGCTTGGAGCAGCTTGGAGGCGTTGGCAAGAGTTGGTGATTGTTCTTGGCCACCTCTGGTGATTGTGAGGGGTTTGTGCCTACCTTGGCGAAGCGCCAAAAGCAACGTTAGTAAATTGCTCGTGTCATTGCAACATCTTGCCATTTGATAGGTTCTTGTGGCACCTTTTGAGAGGCTCGGTGTGTGATCGATTAGTCACTGAACCACGTGGTGAATAGAGACACAATGGGGACTAGCGTGCCAGCAAGCACGTGAACCTCAGGATAAATCTTGTGTCATCACTTTCATATTGTGATTGATTGATCCCGGTGTTCAGTTGTCTTGGTATTTATTGTTGATCATATTGGTTGGCTCAATACTTCGCCCCTCGGTGAAACCCTCCTAACTCAACTCCGCATTACCTTATTAGTTACCTTTGCTAGCTAGATAGTTTTGCTAGAGTAGTTCTTTTGTGTAGCTTGCTAGTTTTAGTTGTAGTTTCCTTCTCGGTTTGAATTATGCGGCTGAGTGCATATATATTAGAATTGTGAATTGGATAGGTGGCTTGCAAACACCCCGTAGGGTAAGCAAAACTCGTATCTCGCTATTTGTTATATTGATCAACTTGTTTAGCACACTTTGTAGGAAATTTTAATAGGCTATTCACCCCCCCTCTAGCCATCAAGACCTTTAATATGGGTTAGTATAGAATGTGAACTAATGCATGAGATGTTTGATGGTTGAAGTTAATAGGATTTAGACCATTTAAAAATTATGAGAGAAGTGTTAAGGGCAGCTGGTTCCAATTTGAAATCCTTAGCCCTTCTAAGTCTAGCAGGTAATAGACAATGTCATTTTGGTAATCAATTTCTGAAAAAACTTAGTTAAACATCATAGTCATGTTTTGGCACTGTTGATTACACCAGGGTGTGATTCCTTGTAGTGGGACAGTTGGTGGAGGGGTCGGAGTTAGTTAAGGACATGTAAAAATTGCTCTAAGTTTCTAAAAATCTTGTTGTGTGGTCTGTTCTTGCTCTGGCTCCATCTCTGGCAAAGCCGGTTTGGCATCGCTCTATCTCCCTCTCTAGTCGTCCTTTTGTCATGATTTTTGTTTCCTTAGGAAGCGGTTAGGGCCATCTTAAGGGCAGAGGAGTTGGTTTAATCTCAACCGAGTTGTGTATGTGTTGGTGCACACTTTAAAATGAGTGCAGGGCACGGGTTCGGCCTTTTGGCCCTGTGGCCACGATCATCGCGCCGTTGGTCATGACGTGGCCACTGAGCGCACTCTGCCGCACGTGCACCATGCACTAGCCGCTACTAGCATTGCTACCTCCATGTGCTAGTGCCTCTCCGTGCTTTGGCCTAGTGTGGGCCAGTTTGGCTGGCTACGGCCTACCCCGCGCTACCGCGTGTGTGCCGTGCCTGGGAGGCCGGCCGCTGCGCCATGCGTGGGGCTGAGCCGAGGCCGCGATGACCATGCGTGGCCATCGTGGCTCTCACCGGCCCTTCATCCCACCTATCACGTTAAGCCTTGGCGTATGCGTTATCGCTGTGTCTAGTCGCTGGCTCGGGCACAACATAGATGGGATGTCGCCCTGCCCTACTTGTCCCACTAGCCGCCATAGGAGGGCTCTGCTAGAGTCTGGTCGCTCCATTCAAATGCATTGCACCAAGCCTTCACGTCTCCTCACATGGGCGCATGCGCTCGCGCTGTCACCACCGATCAAAGCTGCTCATATTAACTCGCTCGGCTCGCTCGGGCGCCCGTGCGCTAGACTACCGCCGCCCCGCCCTCTAATTAACCTAGCCTTGAGCTTCGCATCTTTGATTCCTCGCATCAGTAGGTGGCATGGGAAGTCAGCTAGGCGCCCCATCTTCCCTAAGCCCAGCCAGACGCTACCGACCGCCAATTTAGCGTTTCGCTTGTCACCAGTCATAAACGCTGCCGTGCCCGAGAAGTTGGGGGTAAGTCCCGTAGGATGGATAGAGGTTCGATTACTCATACTTGTGGACCCGCCTTAACTCCCTCTCTTCGACGCTCGCGCTATCTTGACCAGGTCGCCTGTCAGTGACGAGGTGGCGTGAGGATGTCAGGCTCGGAGCGCCACCGCACGATGCGGGCGCATGTGGCCAGAGTTCCTCAGCCGTCCTCCGCCTTAACCAGTTGCACGACCACCCTCGTGGTAAGCCACACCTACTCTCCCGCAGTCTCTACTGTCTCGCTAGCCTGTAGGATCACCGAAACAAGCGCACGCCGTGGTGTTTGGCCGCCTGCGTGGACAGCGCGATAGGAGTCATCATATAGCTTTTGGTCACCGCTCGGGGCTTCGCGCTTGCTCTCCGATGCTCGTCGGCCCGGTGGGCGCATCGTTTTGGTTTTCGCTAGGCCGGTGTGGCCGGTGGTGTCGGCCAGAGCCCGCCGTCATGCACGGGCACGCCGAGGAATGCCCCGTTGCGAAGGTGACATGTTCCAAGGATCTTAGTGCAAAGCCTAGGTCAGTTGGAATAGAATTTTACTATGTCACTCGAGTATCCAAAAGCTCGAGTCCCTTTTCGCAAAATCACGAGCGCGCGTGGGCTTCTCGGCCTTGGGTCGTGGTGGGCTGCCTTGACGCGTGCGTGGCCGCGTCAAGTGTTAGGCTGCTGGGCCGGTTTGGGGGACGCCAACCTTTCCCCTTTTCTAAATGGTTTTCTAATTTAGTTTCTAAGGTGATTTGTAAATTCAATATAAAAATTTGTATGAGTCCAAAAAGTGTGAAACCAATTTTATTAGGTTCATAAAATCGTGCTCTATCTTCTAGCACATTTGTTCACATAGTTTTATTATATTTTTAGGAGTTATATAATTAAAGTGAGATGCTCAATATTAGTAAAGTATAAACTTGTAGGCATTTTTGTGAGAAAATAGTAATAGTGTTGGCTCTAAAAATTTTATAGTAAATTCCTAATATTATTAGATGCTCACTGTAATTTTTGTAGCTCTAGAATAATTAGTTTGATAAGGAAGTTAATGAGCCCTAGTTCAAATGTAGCATAAATCAATGAAATGAATAAAGTGATACCTTGGGTTTGTATAATTAAATACTTGTTGGGGAAATAACGTCTGGTTCGTCAACGGGGATATGTAGCCTAATACGTGGGAACTAGCTCGATAGCTTGAGTGGCAAAATCGTAATTTAAGCGTTTGTTGACGACAGTTATTGTTCATTTCTAACCGTCAACCAAACCTGGATAAGGGCATAATTCTATCACCAAAATAGAATTAGGGTTTATACTGACAGAATTCCACAATTTTGGTAAATATGTGTTTCTGTAGGGGGTTATCAGAAAAAGGGAGAGAGATATGAAGGACGACGGGAAAATATTGAATTATAGACTTTAGAAGACACGAGAGGACAACCACATGAAGGAGAGGCCCCACCTGTCATAGGGCAGGGCCAGCCGGCCCTACCCCTAGGTCGACCGACCCAGCCTGGTCCCACTTGGTAGCCGCCTTCGCATGTCGGTTCTCCACCACCTTAGGGGTTGCATATCCACCGTTGATCAATGTCGGTTTGATCCGAGGGCTCTAGTGCATCCCACCGGCCTATGTAAGCAACCCTATACCCCCTGGATTGAGATCATCGCTGAAACCCTAATTCATATTCTCTAGATAGGGCTTCGATTGAGAGGGGTCCCTTGAATGGATCTACCTCTCTCTCCAATGTAGTCGATTAGTTCTAGTTAAGAGTTAGGGAGAGTCGAGCTACGCTCAGATTCTAGAGAATTCTTCGGAGATCTGGTACGCCTGTTTATCTTACCTTTGCAAGACTTATGTTTTAATATATTTATCTTCTCTATCTACTTTTATGTCTTTCATGTGATTGATTAGTATAATTATTATACCTTGGTATGGGATCTCCGCTCATATTGAGTGCTCTAGTTATCTATAGTGATTAGAGTAGTAATTAATAGTATAGACATGGTGTCTAGACTAGAGGTTACCTGAGATTGCGCCCAATCCTCTGATTAGTTGTGGTAGCTACAGAGGTGACAGCTCCATAGATTATTATAATCCACCACGTTAGAGTTGGTGTTTTGTAGAGCTTTTTGGCAGCCTTCCCCTGATCACCCTTTTCCTAGTCTTTTTTCAAGGATTGAAAAGGTACTGCTGCTCCAAAGTATTATTGTGTGATTGCTATATTTACCAAAGTAGTAGAGAAGAATATAGGAACCTTGAACTCTCCCGTTGTCCTCTCAACTTAGCTATGCTACTCATTTATCATAGGATTATCTAATGTGTGTATCATTATGCATACTCCTATCACTTATCACTGACCCCTATCTAGGTCTAGTTGGTATATTAGTTAGTAGATACATGATTGTGAACTATCAACCTCTTTAACACTGCTTCTCTATGGATAAATATGATACTCTAAAATACTTCCGAGTAAAAGCTACAATGGTATAATTATCTGTGCGCTTGCAGATACTTGATATTCTTAGATATACATTCATTCTAGTCACTTGCATTAATATTAACTACTTAGTATTATTCTAGTAATTCTAGGTAGTATTCATACATATCTCTTGCATCTATACTAGGAATGACAACCTAGTTAAGGTAGGGGGTATAGATTTATAATAGATGGCTAAGTAATTAGAACAAGTGATACGTTAATCAATACCAACAGCATTGCGCTTGTCATTGATTATTTACGCCTCTGCGTTGCATCCGCGTATATTATAATAAGGACAACGATGGATCGTGGAGTCATCTGAAGTAGCAGAAAAGATGGTGTCTGGACGATCGTGTCACCACGATGGAATGCTAACCCTTGGTTATATCTTACCCAGGCAAGCCCCGGTGCATAACCCCTACTATTCTGCATTTTATTTTATGCTTGTGCATTAAGTTTTAAGGAGTTGAATGAAAACCCACTTGTATGTGTGTGTGTATATATATATAATGGCAATCACTCGATAATATATCCTTATCCCATGAGTTTTACTAATATGACATGATCGTGTAACTTGCTATGCCATAGGAATTCGGTAGAAGTCGAGTGATTGCCTACCACTCGCAAGAGATAGAACATATATTATTGTTATTATTATGTTATTATCACATGGAATATAAATATATATGGATAATGATTAGAGACCGGGCAGGATTGTATTTGGATTGGATTTGTGCTTGGTTGGCAACTGAGCGAGGCTCAGATTGCATGTGTCCCGTCTGTGTCGATTGATGACCATCCATTGTTGTGGATGGTAGTCAGGTCACAGACTTATTATCTTGAGAACATACTTGCTTATGGGAGCGGGAAGACTTGTTACTCTCTTGTCATGGGTTCCGTCTCTTTTCAGACCGACTGTTAAGGGTGGATTATTGGGAGGAGGTCTAAGCACTGCACTGAGGCCGGGCCTCAGGCGTTGGGGGCTTGGAATCCCAGTTTAGACTGGGACCTGGACCCCCTTGACAGGAGTAGAACGGGTTGGTCTTGTTTGTGCCTGGGGTACAAATGAGGCGTGTGTTTCGGGGTACCCAGCTGGGATATATTGATTCGAGAATCGTCGTTTCTACGTGACGGTATGGCTTGGCTATGGTCTAGCACCGTAATAAGAACCAGAACATGGAAGATGATAAAATGGTTCTATTGCTCAACCCTTGCTGGAAAGTAGCATATGTGATTACCTAGAATGGTTGGTTGATGCACTAATGATGACTGCTAATAAAAATTGAATGTAAGGATGCACTTTTAGTAATGCTTGTTGTAGTTGCAATAACCCACCAGCCAGATAGCCCTACATATCTTTGGAGTCTTTTCTTTCCTCCTGACGGGTAAGTCCTGCGGAGTACAATTGTGCGGAGTACAATTGAGTACTCAGGGTTTGTTCTACCCTGTTGTGGTGGCAGGAACATGTGGAGATGACACTGGTGTGTGGAAACCTCCTGGTGGGCTCAGCGAGGATTTCTGTTACGTTGCGGACATAGAGTTTATTTAAAACTTTCACAAAAAAATATTTTTCAAAGAAAGACTTATAACTTGTTATCATTTCATGTATATAAATACTCTTCATGATAATGTTTAACTTGGCATTCAATGATTTCCATTCAGCTGAAACTCTAATAACATTTCATATTCTGTTGTTATTATCAAATGACGAATTACTCTGATATTGTATTAAAAGTGACGTAAGAAATGGCTAAAAATGTTGTAAGCTTTATTCTCTTATTTATGATCTTGATGAGAAATATAGATTTTCAAGTTCTCCCATGGTGTGTACTCGACAATACTGTTTGAATTAGCCCACTCTTAGGGTGCTTAGTGTCTAATAGAAAACAAATACCTCCGAAAGTTAGTTACAGACAGAGCATCGAGCATTCGACCTAAAAAAACAAAAAGCGAAGTTAAAACTGAACAAATTATACTGGCCCCCCGTCTAATTAATCCAAACACTACTGAACGCCAACACTATTTCTCGTTAGTTGTCACTTGTCAGTTTGTGAATTGTGACTAGCAGCAGGCAGCGCCGTAGCAGCAGTGCAGCGCCAGGCCGCCCACCTACTCGTACTCTGCTCTAGGGGATCCAGGCCCACGCGTGAATCACTCCACGCTGGAAGTGGGGCCTCCGAAGCGCATGTGCCGGGTTGGGCTACGCTGGAGCGGGGCCCGCGCCGTATCTGCAGGAAAAGGAGCGGGGGTGTGTGGGGACGGGGAGCTGGGGGGAGTGGGCCCAGTCAGTGCGAGACTGGACAGTGGGCGTGCAGCCACCCGTGCCGCGGCAGGGGAGCAGCGAACGGCTGCGATCGCGTGCACGCCGCGCCTCCTCCCGCTAGTCCCGACCGTTTGGGGTTGGGGCCGGTTGGTGGCTGGGGTACTGCGCTGCCTGCGGGGTAATATTGGCACTGCGGGTCGCTACGGGAGTATGGGATGGGATCACTCAATTTTGCCGGCGCAAGCAGGTGGTTTTCTTCTGACAGGTTCTATGAAATATTTTGCACCGGCTTGTACAGTGGAATTTTGAAGAACTCTATCGAAAAGAGAAAAGGGAGGCAAAGTTTAGTTTCTATTATTTCCTTCCGAAATTTAAAAACGTTTTTTTTATTCTTGCATACAACAATGGTATATGCCAGGCAAAGTGTACGCTTTATAATCAATACATGGACTGGATGATGATCCGGGTTCATTAGCTTTGCACTTTCGATTAGTATTGTCCTTGTGAATAAGGATATCGACAAGTGAGAGGTCCTTGTTTGGTTTTGGTAATTGAGTGACAACCTTAGGTGGACTAATTGTGTTTATGTGAGATACACAGGGAATTAGTCCATAGATGATTGTGTCATGAAGGAGCTCATTGCATATGAGACATGACATGGAGTCATGTGACCAAGGTGGCGAAGATCAAGATGAGGCTTGGCTTGATGGACCGGTTGCAAGTGTGAAGGGCAAGTCGGAGGCTTTGGAGCGATGGACCGCGTGACGGTGAAGCTTGAGCATGACTTGGCGCCGATGGACCGACGCAACGGTGAAGAGCAAGTGAGGTCAAGATCGATGGACCAAGGTCACATGATGATATGAAGTGGATCATATCATTTGGTGATTGGTTGGTGCATGTGTTGCATCAACGTCGGAGGAGATGGAGTGGAATGCGCAAGGCAAAGGTATAACCTAGGGCATTTCCATTTCACCGGTCATAGGTGTGTAGAGAAGTTTATGACCGGGTTTAGGATAGATGGCCGTACTATCAAGAGGGGCAAACTTGTTTGCATATCGGTCATCTAGTGCCACTCATGTGATCTAACTATGCATCGTTGCTAGGATCGAGTGGCGTGGCAAGTTGAGTGGTTAACTCCTTCGGTAAAATGATTATGAAAATGCTAACACACGTGCACAAGGTGGTGGTCACTTGTTGGTGTTGGCATATTTACGAAGGCGATGAAGTTTAAGCGGTAGAGAGGATTTGGGTTCCTCTCTCCCTCCCGCCGAGCTTTGCGAGCGCGGGATTCAGGCGTTTTTGGGAAGTTGAAATGCCTATTTTCCACTACGCCGGAAGTCGGAAAAGAAACGGAGGCGAACGGAGGTCACAGAGGTGACCGGACGCTGCACCGGACGCGGTCATGGTATGACCGGACGCGTCCGGTCAGTATAGCGCAGGCGCGGGTGCTAGGGTTTGCAACCGGCGCGTCCGGTCACTCGCGGGACCGGCGCGTCCGGTCATGCGCCCAGAAGGAACTGAGGTTCGCAGAGGACGATCGGACGCGGGGCGCGTCCGGTCACACATGATCGGACGCGTCCGATCGTTGAAGGAGCTTACTGGACTCTAACCGGACGCGGACACTGTCGCGTCCGGTCATCGCAAGGAGCGCGTCCGGTCGTTGCGTCGTGGGCGCGTGGGTCAGTGCGATCAGCGCGTCCGGTCGTTCGACAGGCGCGTCCGGTCATCGGGACCGACGCGTCCGGTCGTTATGAGAAGCGCGTCCGGTCATAGGGTTTGACCGTTGGCGCAGTGACCGTTGGAGGATCTAACGGTCGCATTTGAAATTTGAGGGACACGTGGACGTCGCAGGGCGACCGGACGCGGTTGAACGCGTCCGGTCAGTTACGACCGGCGCGTCCGGTCGTCCCGAAATCTACCCAGTGAAGGGGTAACGACTCTATTTGACCCTGGGGTTATAAATAGATGCCTTGGCCGGCCATGGCCGGTAGCTGAGCACACTTTGGCCTTGGTGGCTTATGTGGTAGTGCTTGGAAGCCCTCTAACTCACTCATGCTTGATAGTGTTCATCGGATCGAGTGAGAGAGCGATTCTAGTGCGTTGCATCGAGAGGATTGCATTGAGTGGCACTAAGTGATCGTGTTGCAAGCCGGTGGTGCTTGTTACTCTTGGAGGTTGCCACCTCCTAGACGGCTTGGTGGCTTGCGACTCCGTTGAAGCACGCGTGGAGATTGTGCGTGGCTCCGGAGGAGAATTTGTGAGGGGGATTGTGCTCACCCCGCGGAGATCGCGAAGAGCAACTCTAGTAAAGCCGTGGCTTGGAGGATCCCTATCTTGAGAGTGGATGTGCGGCACCCGCTGAGGGTTTGACTCTTGATAGTCAATTAGCTCGTGATCCATCAAGTGGGTGTATCGCCACAACGGGGACTAGCTTGGTGGCAACCAAGTGAACCTCGGTGAAAAACCGCCGTGTCAACATTGTGTACATCTTCTCGGTGGTTTGCTTTCGATTCACAAGCTTGTATTTACATTCATATACTTGTGCTTGTGTAGTTGCTCTTGTAACTAGTTTGCTTGTGTAGTTAGCTAGTTACCTTCTTGCTTGTGTAGCATAGAAGTAGCTCCCGTTGCGTGGCTAATTTGGTTTGTGTAACCTTGTTAGTCATATTGCTTAGTTTGTGTAGCTAAGTAATTTGCGCTCTCTAGTTTGGCATTAGTTGCCTTGCTATTGAGCATTGCTAGTGAGCATAGGTGGCTTCGTGCTTTTGCTTACTAGAATTGTGTAGGAGCTCCCCGGCTTTGCTAAAGTACTAGTGCATAGGTTTGTGTGACCTTGCTCTAGAATTGTTTAGGAGAGCTCTTGCTAAGGAAAGCACCTTAGTTACATATTTAGGATCTTTGTGAGGTGCTTGTGAACTTAGATAGAGGGGTGTAGTCTTGGCTAGACCGATAGTTTTAATTCCGCATTTGTTTCGATTTGCCGACGCGATTAATTTTAGAAAGGACTATTCACCCCCCTCTAGTCCGCCATCTCGACCCTTCAACAAGTTAGATGTCAGTACAATTCGTGTCATTGTAACTATCTTCCCTCATGTCAATGACCGTTGACCGCGTGACAATTTTTTTGTAATTAGTATGGATTCCACGTGAAATGGAGCGAGATCCACAATTAATTGCATTTTAACGAAACGGACTAAACTGTATATTATGTTGATATAATAAATTGAAGACTTATATCACCTTATACGTATTTAGTAAATAGAGGTAGAATTTTGTTTCAAACAAAATGACTTGAACTGCCTTCGAAACCCAATCAAACTTAACATGGTTCAAACCTTTCCCTATCCGCTCACCCACTGCAAAAAAAAAAAATACAAGTTACTCCCTCCGTTCCTTTTAATTCAGTCGTTTTGGAAAACGGCTCTTGTACCAAGGACAAAGGTAAAGGACATGCATACCCCTAGTATTCGTATCGATCAACGTCCACCGGGCACCGCACCTGAAACGACACCAGAAGCAGAGTGACAGAGGGATCGCCAGAAAGAGCAGCCATCCAATCCCCTGCTCTAGAAGTGGCATTGCTTGGCTTGCACCGGTGCTGGGTGAGTGGACCAGACACGGACAGCTGCTGGTACCGTAGCTACGTGTAGACCTGTAAACATAGGCAAGTGACTCTTTTTTTGTACAAAATTTGAAAGCTAGAACGACTGAATTAAAGGGACGGAGGGAGTAGGCTCTCGAGACATATCTATATTTGTTTAGTACTTCAGGTGCTTTTCTAGCGAATAATGCAAATGGTTTATTAAAAAAAATATTGATTCAAATATATTTATAAACAAAGATAAAATGTTCTAAACACAATCTATATGTACAAATCGTTTGGGCCAACTCAACTTAATATGATGTATAAACCAAATTATTGAGGAATGAGACTCCTGACATACCAAATGTGTAAGAGAGAGCACAACATGGTTAACATAGATGTGTGTTATCTTTTTTATACAATGAGAGATAGATAGAGCGATGAGGCTTCACTGCAGTTGAGTCATTAGAGCATCGCCAGTGGTGAGTCGGTTCATGAGGTAAAAAAGCAGACATGTGTATGTTTTTTTGGTTCCACTCATACTTGTGTCTAGTGGTTGTCCAGTGGTGAGTCGACTTTTTTACCATCTAGCCGCAGATATATAAATAAAAAAGCCAAACCTCTCTCACGTTCTCTCTCCTAGTACCTGCTTTCCATGCAAACTTCCGTCCATTCTGATTTTTTTAAATCACGACGAGTCGATGCAAGAACTCGAGTCGATTCTTTCCCTCTCCTTGAATGATTCGATTGTTGCAGTGGTATGGTTCGACTCATCAAGCTCCAGCTAGGACTGTGAGTCGCCTTTTTCCGCCACGGAGATGACCTTAATAGGTGGACTTGATTGCAGTAGGATCCACCTGCCAATGACTCAAGTACAGGGAACCAACCGCAGAGGAAGTGCTTCCAATTAGGCCTGGTTTAGATTCCAAATTCTTCCTCCAAATTTCACTATGTAAAAAGGAGATTCCTCATCACATCAAAATACCGACAAATGCATGGAGTACTAAATGTAGATGAAATCAAAAACTAATTGCACAGTTTTGTTGTACTTTGCGAGACGAACATTTTGAGTCTAATTAATCAATTTTTGGATAATTTTTTGCACAACACTGTAGCAACTTTCCCCGAATCGGGGCGCTGCTTTTGGGATCTGAACACGGCCTTATAGGGAGAGTGATAATATCCCTTAGAAACGAAGGTAGAGGGAGAGAGAGTAAGAAGAAGAGAAGAAGAGCCAGAGCGTCTCCTATGAAATCTGTTTTGCATCTGTCATTGATGAATCTAGGCCTCGTTTAGATGCACCCAAAAGTTAGAATTTTTTCACTCTTTCTCCATCACATCAATTTTTAGCCGCTTGCATGGAGTATTAAATGTAGGTAAAAAAATAACTAATTACACAGTTTAGTTGAAAATCACGAGATGAATTTTTTAAGCCTAGTTGGTCCACGATTGGACAATATTTGTCAAATAAGACGAAATTGGTACTATGAAATTTTTTACCATCTAAACGTAGTCACGACTAGAAAACAAAAAGATATCTGTGCTCGTTGTAGCTACTGCTGTAGCCTTTTCAGCTCAGTAAATTGTGAGCGGAGATCTTGCAGCTGCAGCCAGCACAGCCCAGCCGGCTGATTTCGGTCTCGTTTACTTTCCTTCCAAACTTGTACGCTTTCTCCGTCGTATCAATCTCTAAACACATGTACGGAGCATTTAATGTAGGTAAAAAAAACAACTAACTACACAGTTTGGTTGTAAATCACAAGACGAATCTTTTAAGCCTAATTAGTTCATGATCGGACACTAATTGTCAAATACAAACGAAAATACTACAGTAGCAAAATTCCAAAAAAAATTTGCACCTAAACACCCCCTTCTTCTCCAACATAAGCAACAGCTAGACGTCTTGTAACCGAAGGATTCCATCTGTCTCCAACGCAAAAACCTGCTTCTACCAACAGTAGCAACAAGGAAACGAACAAAATCAAACAATAAAAGCCCTTGGGATACACATACAGACAACAAAACCAAAAGCTAGAGGCTCCTCGTATCCTACCGTTCAGGCTCACTTCACCACACTAACAAAAAAATTTAATGACCCAGTCACAGCTAGAATTAATTAACACAATTATAATTCACATGCCCTGCAACAAAAAGTAAATAAATAAATCACAAACCACTGTTCCATAAGTACCCTCCCCACTCCCGTTCCGCCCCTCTACCCTCTTCTCTTCTCGTCTCCCCTCCGCCGCTTCCGTTGTTCGCAGTGCTGCCTCCCCTCTTCTCTTCGCCCGTCAGGCTGTTCCGCCGTCCCGGAGGCTCGAACCCCTTGGCCCGCGCACGGGACCCTAAACCCGCCCCACTCGCGCGGGGTTCGCCCGCGACGCATGCGCGGCGGCGGCTGGTAGCCTCGGCCGCCGGCGATCGCCGGAAATTTGTGGGGACAGTGCGGCGGCTTGTACGAGCGCCGGAGACGGCGGGAGTGGGGAACCTAGGGAGATGGCGGCGGCGGGGAAGGGTTGGGCGGAGCGGGTGCGCCGCGGGGTGAAGACTGTTTGGTTCATGGTCGCCATGGTGGCCTCGCTGCTCGTGGCGTCGGCGCCGGCGCTGGTGGCAGCGGGCGACGTGGCAGTGGCTCTCTGGCTCGAGGTGCGGCTCGGCTGCTTCCGCGGCGACGGCCTGCGGGGCCACCTCCAGCGCTACCGTTTCCGGAACTCGCTTGCCGACATACCTCTCGTCTCCATCGTTCGATCCGTCGTCGTCACCTGTAAGCCCTCCCGCTGCCTGCTAACTCCTCATTGATGCTTCAAAACGGGCAAACGACCTAAAACCAACCTGTTCGTTTGAGTTGGATTTCCTTTTCTTATACTACTTCCCCCCTTTTGTGATTATTTGCTCTGGTGATGTAGAGAGTCTGTTTACTTTTTAGAATTAAAAATTTTGGGGTGAGGTCTTTGCTTGAGAAGATCTTTTTGCATTCCTCTATGAGGATTTGGTGATCTGAAAGTTTACAGTACTCACTACGTCTGTGCTTGTCTTCTTTTGCTTGGACGGAGCTTTCGGCGAAATCTGCGTGTATCTGCAGTTATTAATCACAGAGTATAGCTGTTGCTTGTTTTCTTTTCTTGGGAGGTGGTTAAACTAAGCCTGTTGTTTAGCTGGACTGGTTGTAAGAAACTGGGAACCTCTCGGATCAGTTTCAAATACGCGTCTACCAAGTTCTGCTATATTCAGCATGAGCAAAAGACTAACCTAATGTTCTGCTGCTTCTGCAGGTGTATACCTCATGTCTGATACTTCTGGCCTCTCCCATGGTCCTTACCTTGGAACAACAACTTTCTGTTCCTTGGCTTCTCTGCTCATCTTGTTAATTAAAGCATCTGTTTATAGTCCGGCCCAGGACATTGGGCCTGAGCTCTCGCCATCATTACCAGATCACAAGCTCAATCTCAAGAAGCTATGGGGAATGCCCGTACTTTTCCTGTCTTCCTTGGTGTTTGCTCTTGGCCATGTTATTGTTGCTTACAGAACAAGCTGCAGGGCTCGACGGAAGCTTCTCATTCACCGCATTGACCCTGAATCGGTATGACTGCCATGCATTTGGTCTTCTAAATCTCACTTTGTCATCAATTTATTAATAACTTGTGATTCTTGCTTTACAACTTGATCATTGATTGATGTTAACTTTGATGATTTATGAATTTGTTGTTTTCCTACTGTTTTCAGATTTTAGCATACAAGAATGCCTTTTCTGGATGCTACAAGGTTCCACGGTCTCCTACACCATACAGTGGAAAGTTTTTTACAAGGAGTGAAAGTGAGACAAAGAGAAAAACACTTATCCAGGACGATCGTGATTTGCCAATCAGTTTTCTTGCAGACAGTGATAGCATGTTCATTGCTTGCCAGGGGGTCACTATACACTACAAAGTTTCCGATCCAGCAGCCAGCCTACCTTCATCCCCTGACTCCTTTTCAGAGAGAGATACTCATCACGATGTAATTTCATCGAGCATTTCTCCTAGAAGACAGAGACATGAGAGTCCTCCATCTGCTTCCTCTAATACCCGCCGCCTTCTGAATAGGAGCTTTAGCCATCAATATCATCATACTTCGCTATATGCACCACTATTGGTCGAACCAGTGGCATCTCCAACTTTGTTGGATGATATCCCTCTGATGTGTCTTGATGATGGCAATGCTGATGGATGTTTGAATCATGTGGGCTTTGACCTTGAGGCTGGAGGGCCGGGTAAATTCGCTGTAGTTTTGGTACATGGATTTGGAGGGGGAGTATTCTCGTGGAGACATGTTTCCAGTTTGCTAGCTCGACAATTGGGCTGCACTGTGATGGCCTTTGATCGCCCAGGATGGGGATTAACATCTCGACCTCGCAGAAAGGACTGGGAAGATAAGAACTTACCGAATCCATACGAGCTGGAGTCTCAGGTGATCCTTTTCTCCACTCAAAATGCAAGTCTAGTACCTGCAGCCAGCATTTGGTCAAAATTTTGATTTTATCACTTAGTATATACTTCACTGGAAAAGGTCTCATAGAGCATTAAAAAATAGTGTATAAACACGAGGAATCTTGTCTTCCTAGACCACATTTCTGTCAGAATATTTTTTCATTTTTATAGGTATATAATCACCTGAATGTGTATTTCTACCATCTACCCTCAGGGTGGTATATATTGTCTATGAAGTAATAAGTGTTCTATGCTACTAACAGCTTGTAACTTGTAAGAGGACACCTTTTTTATTATAATAACTACTGCCTTAAATTTAGTCCAGTGTGCGCAAAAACCTCCTGCACTAAACATTGTATTTCCCTTTCTGTACTTAGAAGAGATCATGTTTACAAACAGCATTTTGTATGATCGTGTGTAGGTTGATCTTCTTATTTCATGTTTACAAACAACATTTTGTATGATCCTTTGCAGGTTGATCTTCTTATTTCATTTTGCTCAGAGATGGGCTTGCACTCTGTGCTTTTAGTTGGTCATGATGATGGGGGCTTGCTTGCCTTGAAAGCTGCGGAGAAGCTGCGCACTTATGGAGGTGATAGAAAGGTACTTTGAGAAATTAGCTTGTTTTTATCTTGTTTTGTTTTGTTTTGTTTTGGATGCAAGATAACATATCATGCAAGGTTGTACTCAATGTTATTTGTTTGCTTTTGCAGGTTGAAGTGAAGGGAGTAGTTCTTATTGGTGTAAGCTTATCAAGAGAAGTTATTCCTGCATTTGCTCGTATACTCCTGCATACACCTCTGAGGAAAAAGCACATGGTTCGACCACTTCTACGTACTGAAATCACTCAGGTCATCAATCGGCGGGCATGGTATGATGCCACAAAGTTGACAACAGAAATTCTTAACCTATACAAGGTAAGCACACAGTGGTTCTTACATCTCCCTTCAATATATTTTTCAAATAATTGATTTTCATGCTAGTTTTGGGAAGCTTTCGTACAGATGTGATGCATATAATCTTGTGTTTATTGCACTGCTATTATTTTGTCCTGCGAAAGAAAAGATCCTTACGTCTTACTCCCTCCGTTCCAAATTATAGGTCGTTTTGGGCTTTTCTAGATATATAATTTTTGTTATGTACTCTTCCAATTTATAGGTTGTTTTGGCATTTCTCGATACACAATTTTTATTATGTATCTAGACATAGAAAAAGTTATATACCTAGAAAAGCCAAAACAACCTATAATTTGGGATAGAGGGTGGTATATAGACATAATGTATATCTACGTACATGTAAAGAGTTATGTTCTTAAAAAAGCCAAAATGATCTATAATTTTGGGGCGGATGGAGTAGTCCTATTCAGGAACTAATTTCAGGACAACTATTTAGTATCTGGAGCCTTCCTGTTGCGTCCATGCGAACGATTTGCAATGTTAAAATGCACGTGCTTTGCTCATTCTGTGGACATTGAACTGTTGACCGACTTGAATTGATTTGGTGTCAGGCTCCGCTATTTGTTGAGGGCTGGGATGAAGCACTTCATGAAGTAGGCCGGCTTTCATTTTCAACTGTCCTACCATCAAAAAGAGCAGCAGATTTACTAAGGTCAGTGGAAGACCTTCCGGTTCTGGTGGTAGCGGGCTCTGAGGATGCTCTTGTTTCTGTGAAGTCGGCACAAGCCATGGCTTCAAAACTTGTAAATTCTGTAAGTAAATCTGCTCCCATTTGTCAGTCGAGCGCATGATTTTGGTAGGGACTTGATTTTGTCTGGCAGGTGTTCTTAACAATCCACTGCTTTTTACTTGTGCAGAGGATAGTAACTATATCGGGGTGTGGACATCTGCCGCATGAGGAGTGCCCCAAGGCGTTGCTCTCGGCTCTTTCTCCTTTCATCTCTACATTGGTACCCTCAGAAGATTTGTTGCAAAGACTGTAGAATATACTCGTTCCTTTCGTTTTTTTTTAAGTTCTTTTTCCCAATGTTTCCGTCCTCCCATTTAGTAGACCCCTCTAGTTGGTGAGTTTGTATGAGCAAATGTAGCGTGAAGTAGTAGTGGAGCCTGACCCAAAATCTCAAGGGTTCCTAGAGCTCCCCTGATTTTTTTGTCACATGTAATGGTTTCCCCCTGAACGATTTCAATTAAGCAAGTTGAATCTGTACAGCACATGCTTTGTTCCGTTCCTCCTCAGCCTTGTTTGATATTATATATTTAAAGGACTGGGATTAGTGAAGCATTTTCGGTACTCAGCAGCACATGTCCTCATTGGCTTTGTGGCTGGTATCATGTGCTGTGGATCCAGCAGGGGATGCCTAACAGTTCTTTGAATGAGCACAAGTGGTAGAGGTTGAGAGGTGTAGCTGAGCAAATAAGGGCCTCTTTGGTTTGAATGTTAAAGTTTAACAAATACTGTAGCATTTTCGTCTTATTTGACAAAAAGTTTTCAATCTTGGGCTAATTAGGCTTAATAGATTCGTCTCGTAAATTACTCCTAATCTGTGCCGATATGTATGCAATTAATCTACATTTAGTACTCCATGCATTTGCTGCAACATTGATGTGATGAAAGTTAAAATTTAACGTGTGCAAACCAAACTAAGGCCTAAATTTGAAGATCTTCCTTCCCACTCAAGCCCAAGCGCTCTCCGCCTCACGTGGTCCTGCTTTGTGATTCACAAGGAGCCCCAATGCTCTTGGTTGTGCCACCCACCAGGCGATGGGAAGTTGGCAGTTTGTTCATCAAACTTCACTGGCGATCACCGTGGCCTTTGGGGCTTCAGATTGGTAGTCGGCTGTTTACACTCGCGGGATTGATTTCCTGTATGAGGTGTGTTCATCACAATTGCAAGCATGGAACCGTAGGCACCTGTGCTGAGCGGTGATTTCGTAAATCTCATGATCTGTCGGCTCAGTCCTTTGGAGGTGCTCATAGGGGCAGAGTTTGCGTACGTGTGTTCATAGGGGTGAGTGTGCGTACGTTTAAGTGTCTGTGTTGTACTGTGTATTTCTCAAAAAAAGAGTAAATTACACTATAGGTACCTAAACTATTTGGTGTTTCATAGATGGGTACTCCAACTGAAAAACGTAACTTCTAGGTACTGGAACTATACTTACGTAACTTCTGGGTACTTCAACTAAAAACGTAACGTCTAGGTACTGAAACTATACTTAAGTAACTTCTGGGTACTGGCGCTTGAGCAGCACCGCGCCCACGTCGACTGCGGCGGCGCTCGCTCGCCATGGGACAGGCGGAGCAGAGCTCCCGCTCGCACGTACCGTCCATGCCGCCGCAAGCGAGCTGCCATGGGAAAACACGCCTTGCCTACGGCCGCGCAGCGCCCGTGCTAGGGCCCCATTGATGGTTGCCCTCGCGCGACATGGACTGCTACGCGCTCTGGGTGTGGAGTCCGACGGCATTGACGGCCACACTCGGCTCCAGGCAGCACTGACGGCCAATCTGTCGAGCCCCATTTGAACTCCTGATCGTGGGACACGGCAGAGAACAACTCCTGATTATGGTCGGTACTGAGCATGGCCGTCAGTGCCGCCGGACTCCGACCAGCACTGACGGCCATGCTCAGTACCGACCATAATCAGGAGTTGTTCTCTGCCGTGTTCCACGATCAGAGTTCAACGGGGCTCGGCAGATTGGCCATCAGTGCCGCCTGGAGCCGAGCATGGCCGTCAGTGCCGCCGGACTCCACACCCAGAGCGCGTAGCAGTCCATGTCGCCGAGGGTAGCCATCGGTGGGGCCCTAGCGCGGGTGCTGCGCAACCGTAGGCAAGGCGTGGTTTCCCACGGCAGCTCGCCTGCGGCGGCATGGCGGTGCGTGCGAGCGGGAGCTCTACTCCACCTGTCCCACGGCGAGCGAGCGCCGCCACCGTCGACGTGGGCGTGGTGCTGCTCAAGCGCCATTACCCAGAAGTTACGTAAGTATAGTTCCAGTATCTAGACGTTACATTTTTAGTTGAAGTACCCAGAAGTTACGTAAGTATAGTTCCAGTACCCAGAAGTTACGTAAGTATAGTTCTAGTACCTAAAAGTTACGTTTTTTAGTTGGAGTACCCGTCTATGAAACACAAAATAGTTTAGATACCTACAATGCAATTTACTCAAAAAATTAACATGACTTTGAACATACTCCTCAAGTTCACGTAGCATTGCCATGCTATTGAGTATGAAAAAAGTCCACATTACCTCTTTTAACTTTCGCAAAAGTCTGTTTTTCCTCCTCGAACTTTAAAACCGGGCAAAATACCTCCATCAACTTTTAAAACTGTTCATCTTACCTCCCTAGCCCGGTTATAAGCGGTTTTGAAGACGATTTTGTCTTTGTCTTTTTTATTTATTTCGGTTGAATCTTTGAAAAATCGTAGTGAAACACAGAAAAATCATAAAATAAAAAATCTAATTTTGTTGGACTCCATATGAGTAGATCTACATAGTGAACATATAATATGGTATGCTTTAGTATAAAGTTTTTGTTGTAGCTTTAGATCTATGCTTTTCTGTAATTAAATAAAATAATTCATAGCTGCAATTTTTATGGTCCAATTGTGGACTTGTGGTGCAATTTTTATGGTGGGCTAATTATTGTATGATTAAATTGTAGTAAGCTATACATGATCTAATGAGTATGAAATTTTTACTACAGTTCAATCATACAATAATTAGCCTACCATAAAAATTTTATCACAATTGAACCATAGAAACTGCAGCTATGAATTATTCTAATTAATTACAGAAAAGCATAGATCTAATGCCACAACAAAAACTTATACTAAAGCATACCATATTATATGTTCACTATGTAGATCTATTCATATGGAGTCCAACAAAATTAGATTTTCCATTTTATGATTTTTCTATGATTTACTGTGATTTTTCAAAGATTCAGCCGAAATAAATAAAAAAGAAAAAGACAAAATCGTCTTTAAAACTGCTTATAATAGGGCCAGGGAGATAAGATGAATGGTTTTAAAAGTTGAGGGAGGTGTTTTTCCCAGTTTTGAAGTTCAGGGAGGAAAAGTGGACTTTTGCGAAAGTTGAGTGAGCTAATGTGAATTTTTTCCATTGAATATTGATGCTGACAAACTGCAAGGTTCCAAGATTGGGCTGGGGCTTTTCCCATCGAGGCCTCGTTCAAATGCTGCGTTTGTAGGCCGCTTCTCTAGCCCATACAGGGCTGGCCCATCCAAGAATGAAACTTGAAGGCGGCTTCTCTAGCCCTAATGCGCTCAGCCGTTCAGAAACCAATAAAAACTGAAATAACAAAAAACGAAGTGAAATAGCAACTAAAATAAACTGATGGGATCAGTATCTCACAAATTCATTGACTCACTTCCATTGAACGCTTGATCTCAAAAGACAGAAAAAATCATGTAATTACATTTTGTGGGCCCCTTCCCTTGGAAAAGAGAAGGCGAAACTACAGTCTACTGGACCAACTGACTACAAATTCATTTCCAGCTGGATACATCCTACAGCTTCAAAACTATCATGTATATACTTCAATTTACATGGCGGGCGGTTAGGGGGAAAAAAACCATGGTGGGCATGCACATCGTCGTCAATTCTTCAATGCGGAAGAGTTTCATTGGTGGCTTTAATCATTATTATATACTTATACCCAGCTTGGATCACAAGGGCATATTTTCCCATACTGTGTGAAATTGAAATAAGGGCACCACAGTTGGCTCACTTATGGTTTGGTCTAATTTGCGCAACATCTGGCACCCAGTCATCACTGACGAGAAGAATATGATCACTGTCTCTGATAAGCTCCACCTCATCAATCTCAGCACCCCCAATTGTCAGGACCTTGGCAGGCTTGAAGCCGAACTTCTTTGCACCTAGTTCGAGAAGCTCAATCATCGACCGTGGTAGGCGCACGAGCTTCCCTGCAGCGTTCCCCTTCTCAGGGCAGCTGATTGTCACCCTGATGAGGGAGTCGTGACGGCAACTTGGACCACCTGTTCCAGCAAGGCCTTTCGAGAGCAGACGGCCAGTGTCCTGGCGGGCCTGGGATGAAGAAATGACACCGAAAAGAGAATTTTGGAAACTGACCCTCTTTCTGAGGAGCTTCTGTGGAACAACTTTGCTGCGTACTTCGGCGTCTTCATGGTTCATGTTTGGCATTGAGGGTTCACTGTTGAACCTCCCTATCAGCATAGGTGCCACTCTGCCACTTGAGGCATGCTGCCTATGTGCTTTTCGTGATTTAAAGAGAACCTGAATGTCATCATGGCCTTGCTGATCAGCTAGATCTCTTGCTGACCAGCCATTATTGTCCTGCTTGTCGATGTCAGCTCCATGTTCCAGCAACAACTCAACCATCTGAACATTCCCGTCACAGACCGCACGATGCAGCGGTGTGGTTCCATCTTTCGTTGAGCTGTTTATGTTGCCACCATAACGGATAATGTTCTCAAGCAGCTCAGCATCATTTTCCTCGACAGCGATGCAAGCATACAAGGCCGTGTCTCCAGATGATAGCTCTGCACCACTCTCTACTAACAGCTCTATCACTGCATTATGCTTTTCACATAAAGTCTCCCATAGAGGCACTTTTCCTTCGGAGTCTGTAATGGATGGAAGGGTAAAAGGAGGTGAACTTCAAGACTCATGGCAATCAATGAAGCATGAATTCCTAACTAGTAAATTTAGTTTTCTTGGTGGCAAGAATATCACCAGCTCAGGTCAATCTGTAAAAGATGTATCGCAGCTATAGTTTTATTCGTACCTCTAGCATTTGGATCAGCTCCGTAGTCTAGAAGAAGCTTGACACATTGTTCGTCTCCTTTGGAAGCAGCTATATGCTGTAAATAATGAAATGAATACTGTTAAATTTCTTGCTTAACAGAAATATGTTCACTCATACATATGAATCAATGGATATGCATACCAGTGCCGTATGCCCATTTTTATCTGATTCATTTGGATCCAAACCACGCTTCAAAAGTTGATGTAACATAAAATCATCTCCTTTATTTACTGCAAAGCAGAGGGTAACTGGCAAATCCAGATGACCCCGCGCTAGCATGTTCTCAATCTCCTTCAAAACACCCACCATTACACTGTTGTCTTTCTGCTCTTTTAGTAACTACAACCACAATAAAAAAGGAAAAAAAATCATAATCTCAGTAGTAGATTTAAAACCAATGGAATTTCAAAATACATCCTCACTATTGTCGTGGCTGGTGATTATCAGGACCATGAAAGGAAAAAGTCATGCCACAGTTAACATGACTCAAGAACCTAATATACGGCCTAGTGATTACCTGAGAATAAAATATCGACTTATACATATTGTTAAGCAAGATAATACAGGGATAATAATGGAAATCTGATCTAAATGAGTAAATGGGTTGGTTCAGCTTCCTTTTAACCTTTTCTATGTCAAAACTCAACAAGTACAAATTGGATATAACTGAAATATGCAACATCAAAGAAAATTAGGAAGAATAATGTTGTTCCCGTACCTGCATAAGGTTGTTCATTATTATTGTTCCATCTGCAACATTGGATTGAACAAGGCTGAGAAAGGCAGTGCGATTCATACGCAGAAGCTGACATAATGATTTTGTTCGAACTGTGAATAGTTGGGGCCTATAGCAAAGAACCCCAATTTCTCCAACAACATCTCCTGCCTTAGCCACTCCAGCTATCTGCAGGTACCAGCATATTATGTTAAAAGGATAATGTGATCAATAAATTCACTGCCACTTCAGCATCAAAGCGCATAAGACTTGCCTGTTCTCCGCCATTTCGCAACTCTATCAACTCCTGTAGAAGTGACAAGCATATCAGAATGACCATGTGATTTGGTTTCTGCGCAATAGCAAAACTACTACTTTTCTTCCCCAAATTTATTTATGCATAAGTATCCTTACCGTGCTACCAGTAACTAAAATATAAAAGTCTGTGGGTGCTTCATTCTGCAGAATCACGTCTTCCCTAGGTGGAAAATATTCAGCTTTCATCTCAGAAACCTTTTCCATGGAAAAACACAAAGCAAGATAAGTACATGATGAAGCAGTAGCAAAACATTTTAAATGGATACAAAATGGAATTTGCATAGCCTCACCAGTTGAAAAATCAGGTCATTGGACACCCCTTCAAACAAGTAAACCTTTTGGACAAGATTAAAAAACAGATACTGAGAAATGCTGGATCTTATAGCCTTAGGAAGCACATCGAGGGTCTCTTGTTGTTGAAGACCTTCTGAATCTGTCCTGAACTTCAAGCTAAGATGTGAGATCATCTGATCTTGGAGCCGACCTGGTAACTGATTCCTTAGTGCAAAGCTAGTTGCTGCTTGAATTGTATCTCTCTTTAATCCAAAACATAAAAGAAAAAAGCTATTAGGTGCAACTTCAATATGACTCTTATAAAGGTTGAAATCAACAAAGACTAAACAAAAAAGTGAAAAACAACTCACATATTTTCGAGTACGGCTGGTGCCATGGACAACCAGATTGGTCATGTTACCAATCAAATAGGCAGTCAATCCAAGGTTGAATAGCATGTAGAAAATGTTGAATATCATCTCCCTTGTGTTCTCCGCGTGCAAATCACCATAACCCACAGTGGTAAGAGTAGTGATTGACCAATACACTGATACTACATAGCGAATCCACAAACCCCGCTGATGAAAATCTGGCATTGATTTGCCAATCCACGTATCCGTTGGGACAGGATACCTATTATCAGCAAGAAGATAGTAGAAGCATGCTGAACAGTGGACAGCAAAAAGCGTGACCTGCAAGATCAGAGGTAAGCAAATAAGCTGTCATTCATCAACAATATTAAGATTTACAGGAGAGTCTCAGATGAATTGCTTACTTACACATATGAGCTTTGCGCATCGAACCCAGAAGTAATTGAAATGCCTATCTTTCTCCAATCTAAAAAGTAAGAAGTTTAAGTGAAAATATTAGCTAGACTTTTGAATAACAAGACAAAATCGTGATAAACGGCACTGTACAAATTGATTATCATGCAATAAAGCATTAGTCTCATATACACATACACGGATACACCTGCGCTCAAAGCACATACACCATTGTTAACATACCTAGCAAACAGAGAGCTGACTCTACGGAGACGCCATAGACGTAGCATGTTGAAAAATCCATATGATCTGAGGTTTGGTGGTAGTATCTTCCAAGCAAATTCACTTGGGATGGTGGAGGCCACGTCAAGAACAAACCAACTAGTAGTATACCGCCAAGCTATCCTTTTTGGATCATCTTCAAGCAAGTATGTCATTCTATCCAAGTAAGCTACAAAGAAGGTCAGGATGATGTCCACTGCGAAGAATGC
Source organism: Saccharum hybrid cultivar R570 (assembly GCA_038087645.1). Lineage (NCBI taxonomy): Eukaryota > Viridiplantae > Streptophyta > Magnoliopsida > Poales > Poaceae > Saccharum > Saccharum hybrid cultivar. The sequence continues at coordinate 4,903,306 of JAQSUU010000100.1, forward strand.
ATTCACAACATTGTCCACTGCAGCTAGGGCGCCCGTTGGTTTCCGAATGAAGCCAAACTCAAATGGGGAAACCCATGCAGAATATACCACAAGAATGATGAGAAAAGTCTCCCAGCATCTGCATAGAATCAATAACCATCAGAACCATTTCTTCGTGTTGTAACTAAAATATCATTTATCAATTATCACCAGCAAAATCGTCCTGCTTATGCAAGGGTGAAGCAACAATATCTATGCAAAATTAGTTTTGTTAACTATTAAGGCAGAATTGCTGTCAGTTAAAACTACTACTAAAGTAGTGCTACAGTGACTATGATTACTACCAACTATATAGATGATTACCTTCTGAAAAAGGAACACTGCAGAAAAAATGACCAATTATGTAATCAGAGTTTCAATCTTCTGTAACGATGTTACGTTTGTAAATAAATTATGTAAAAATCGGACACAGCCCACACTGATTAGAATAAAGTAATAAACTAAAGAGCACACCAAAAAAAGTTGACCAATCATGTAAGAAAAACGGGCAAAACAAAAGCTACCCTGGAAAACACAGACATGTCACCCACCATAACTAAGCAACTCAGTAAATTACAAAACGATTCAGAAAAGATTTTCCAGAAAAGGTTTTTCCACCAGAATCCCGAGAATGAGCACTTTGGACAACGAATCGTTGCATAAAGAAGCGCAGAACATGAATACAAGAAATGCAGAGACGTCACCATCGATATCACGCCTCACTTGTCTCTCTAGGAGTTAAAGGAAAATTAAAGCAGATGCGAACGATCTAAGAAACCAAAGTAAAGAAAATCAAAAGAAGTGCGACTTCTAAAAAAGGCAAAACATAAACAAATCAATTATTGACTTCAAAAAGGAAAAATAATTATTCAGCCCAGGTCAAACCAAGAAAGCAGTAAAAACATATAAAAATCCATTACCTGTTTACAATCGAAGAGAATTTTTTGGAGACAAAAAGGAAAAAGAAAGCAGTGCACGGGTACAAACAACTTTGAGCTACAAAAAACAAAAGAATTCACAAGCCACCCCTTGTAATTCATGGAAACATGTGAAGCACTTTGGAACTCAACAATTAGTGAACCACGTACGAAGAGAAAGCTCGGCCGCTATCTTCATCCAGAATTACAATACTCCAAGCAACTCCTCGCCGAGCAGCACCAAAATTAGAGCAGGCAGAGCAAGCCACCGGTGATGCAAAAGCAATACCAGGCCAACAATGCAAACGACAACAAGCCAAGCCACGTTTCAATCCAGCCCACAGAGATTGAAACCGGTAGGCAGGACGACACAGCTAGGCAAGCAGAACCGAACGGGAACTAGTAGTAACGAGGAGGACGCGCGCGCGGCGCGGCGAACCTGTATCGGCGGTCGTAGGGCGAGACGATGAAGGGCCTGAGCTTGACGCGGCGGTTGCTCCGCGCGCCGAGCGACGGCAGGATGCCGCTGGAGATGCTGTAGTGGCTGCCGTCCCGCGACAGCTCCCTCTCCAGCGCGGCGCCGCGGCCCCACGGCCCGCACGCCGCCACCCTGGAGGATCCCCACCCTGCCATTGCCGGTTGCCCCCCACCGCTCGCCGTCGGGCGGCGATGCGATAAACCCACCCGGGGTTTACGGTTACGGGGAGAGAGATGGGGAGGGTCGGAGCGCCCCCCGAATCTGATTGATGTAGCCTGTGTGTGATTAACTAAGGAGGATCGGATTGTCTAGTCAATCTTTCCCCTCGTGTTTGTGTCTATTTTCAGCTTTTGGGCGGCGGCCGCGGCGGAGGCGCGGGCCGCGGCCGGTGGCAGCAGAGCGCGGGCGTGGGAGGAGAGTTGGAGCGGAAAGCGGAGTTGGGTTGGGTGCGGGAGCAAGCGCGCGCGCTTGGCGCCGTTTTATGGAGTGGCTTCTGAGAAAGGAGTCGGTAAGATGACACGGGAGGCCTTTCCGGAACACGGGATTGATTGATTGCCTTTTGCCCGGCTGCGCCCCTGCCCGCGCGCGCGCACTCTTGGCCGCCTGTGAAACGCAGGAGGGGGCGCGGGGTGCCCACGGATCGTTTGGGCGCCGCGGCGCGGTGCCGCTGGGCTGGCTGCCTCTCTCCAGCACTCCGTGACACGGGCGGCGGCGCAGAGAGGAAATACCATCAATGGGTTCCGCCGTACTCCGATCCAACCTTTCAAAAGAAACAAGAGAGCCTCCGACCCGGCGGCGTGTGTACCCCGTGTGGAACGTGGGTATTTGTGTGGTTTCTGCTTTCTTCAAAAAGTTCTTGTAAAATAATAAATTGAGAACCCGTGTAATATACAACAATATACGCCGCTTTAGTCTCTTGATATATCCTGACAAAGTATTAGTCAACCAACATGTCATTCGCTGTGACATGTATAGCATTAGAATTTAAGCAATTTTAGACATAATTTATAATCCAAAGAAATTACCAATAAGTTTGTGACGGCAAATATAGGCATTATCGCCAGGAGCAAAGGAGTTGTCACGCGATAAAGTGCACTCTTTAAAAACCTAATTCGCCTGCACACCCGATCATGTGTCACGGGGACTACTCTTCCTACCTTCTGTGCGCATAGAATATCGAAATGAGAATACTTCGTAAAACCTCGAACAAAGAAGAGAGGGTGTGGTCTGGTGTACGCGCGAGCAGAGAAAATAGAGAGTCGAGAGTACACATCTGGATGGAAAATGTTATGAGACGGAGTAATCATACGAGGATAGAGACTCCCGTAACAACTCTAGGTAAATGCCCAACTAATGGCTCTATCAACCGACTCAAGTGGCAAAACCAGCCCACCCCGCATCATATCATGTCGTGGCGCAGCTCGGCCTATGCACGTCAAGCTCATGCCACAACACGACTTAGCTCGGCGCGTGCACGCACATATGCGGCACACCCTTCGTCTCCCTCAACTTCACTATAGGTGCACACCTAGATCACCTATTTAGGTTAAATCAACATTCAGTCAAAATCTCATATAGGACTAAGAATTTACTGCACCTAGCATTTAATATGGGTGTTGGGATTTATCTGTTTTAATTAAAAATGAGCCAAATTAGACTCTACAGCTACAAAGGAGCTGAGCTCCGCCGGCAACTAGCAGAGACACGTTACCCTAAAAAATTTCTACCGTTTGATATCATTTGATAGTCCAGTTATACTCCACCATACACTATTATTCATGGCCCACGCGTCACCCTATCTAAGGCCAGCGAGAAAAATATCTGTCTCCCAAGCCAACCTGCTGCTACATCTCCGCCTCTGCCTCCGACTTGCCTCGTGCATGCCCTCCTCCTTGCGTCCTCTGCCTTTCCTTGACGCCACCGTCCGCCCTCTCCCCGTGCCCTCTGCCTATCCCTCTAGGAAGTGGCGAACACCCTCGCCGGCGCGTCGTGCCCTAGTCCAACAATCCCCACCAAATTGTAGGGCACATATGAAATGCTATCAATTATGTAATGTTTGATACATCAGTGTTTCGATGGAGACGTTAAGTCGAACATTCACCTAGAACAGATATTACACTTTTCACAACTGAACATTGGACTATGTCTTAAAGTAACAGTTTTGTGTGAAATAAGTTTTACCAAAGTCCTTTACTTCTACTAGGCTGCTAAAAGCATCCCTCTGATCGGAGCATATAAGTCAAACTTTAGGGCCTTTCATGAGTATCTAGAGATTACCCAAATCTCATAGGCTGTGACTAGCAGTCAAACTCATATAAGTGTGTTCCTCATAAGATGTTCTATAGGACAACATCTTTGCTTCAATAATCCATCAATCACATTAAGGTATAACTAACATGTCATACAAAAAAGGAGAGAAATGCATCTCAGATGACATGGGCGGTCTCTCCTTACAGCCAACCACTAGCTTGTTTCACCATCCTACTCCACGAAATCTCTGATAGCATATAACAGGTTACCCCTAAGGTAGACTTTACGTGGGCCTCAAGCCCATTTCACTCAATGAACCATCTATCTCATTACGTGACGATACCTTTATGTATTGATCTGCCGGATTCTTAGCCGTATGGACGTACTCCGACGTTATCACTCTAGAGTTCCTCAATTTTCTTACAAATTTCAACTGCCTCTTAATATGCCTAGATGACTTCATGTTGGCCTTAAAACTATTCACTTTGACAATCACCATCTTATTATCACAATTTATAGAAATAGCTGATATAGGTTTTTCAACCATCAGCAAATTCATAAGGAGTTCATGAAGCAATTCAGCCTAAACTATGGTGGTACCTAATGTTGCGAGGTCTGCTTCCATTGTTGACCTTGTTAAGATGTGCTTGCAAGACTTCCAAGAAACATCGCCACCTCTAAGTGTAAACACATATCTACTTGTGACATATATCTCATCAACATCAGATATCCAATTGAAATCACTATAGCCCTTCAAAACCCTTGGGTACCTAGCATAGTGAATCTCATAGCTCATAGTGCCCTTTAGATAGTGCATCACTCTCAAGAGCACGCTAGTGACAATATCTCAGATTTGACACAAACCAGCTTAGTTTGCTCACAACTCCGAGTCATTGGTACATAGATGTTTTTTAGAGGCGATCAAAAATGATTTTTAGGGGTGATTTTTGAAACCAATACGATGCTATTGATTGTGGAAATGAGATGTCCTAGGCAGTTTTAAAACATCTGAAAAACGATTTTCAGTGGCGGATTTATTAACGAAACTACCTCTATAAATCTATTTATAGAGACACTTTTATTAAACTCAAACGTCTCAAAAATGATTTACAGAGATGATTGACTAAGTCAACTAACACAAAAAATGGTCGACCATCCTTATAAAAGATTTTCAGTTTTGTAAAGTTGTAAAACTTAGGGAAAATAATTTCTTGTGCCTGCAGATTTGTTTTTTTCATAGAAGCGCATCCGCTTGGATTCAAAAACCGTTACTATACCATCTATTATAGAAATGAGATATTTTCATGGTGATTCATAACCGCCTCTAAAAATGGTCAACAGTCCTTAAAAATAATTTTATGTTTGCATTTAAAATATATGAAAAAATAGTTTCTTCTGCCTAAGGAGTAGCATTTTTAGTTTTTCCACACAAGTGCATTTGCGGAGATTCAAACTATGATATCTGTAGCCTCATGTGGGCCCTCCTACCACCACACAACATAACCACTTGTGGCCAAATATAGGTTGTATCTTTCTGTATTAATATGTACAAATCTTATATTGAATACTGCAGTTTCTAAAATATTTCAAATGTAAAAAAATTCGACGACGAAGCTTTAGATCTCATCAAGCACTATGACTTTGATATAGGGTGTGTCTTCATCCGAGGTCTCTTGAAAATTCGAGGATTTGAATTTTAAAATATGAGAATTTAAAATGTATATTTAGGCCTCTAAACGATCTTAAACAAAAAGTTGTTAACTATAAATTTTTGATCTTCGAACTCTATAATTTTGATTTAATTTTTGTCTCCATCCATCTTCATTTCGAGATTTATAAGTTTAGTTATTTGGCAACTATTTTTTTAAGGACTGTTGACTACGCATCACTCATGAGAATCAATTTCTAAGGGCTTGTGAAAAATAGTTTCTGGTGTTGACAGTTAATTTTAGAAATAACTCATTTTTAGAGGTAGTTGACATAACAAATGTCTCTAAAATTGTGATTTCTAGGGTTGATGTTTTATGACAATCACCTTTCAAAATTGTTAGATTTTCAGGAATATTTTTATTAAACAAACCCTCGAGTCAGTTTGTAAACTATAGTGCATCAAACATATGTAGAGATGGTTGATTAAGTCAACTATAGTGCATCAAATAGTAGAAGGGGAATTGTAGAAATCACTTGTGCAGCAGTGAGTGTCCAATTAACACCGTCACCTGCCTTTCCATCTTAGGCATTGTTTGATTAGTCGGATTCACATCACCATATGTGTTGAGGTGGATTGAAATAGAACTTAAACTAAATTCCATTATAATTCACTCTAATACATACGGATTGATGTGACACTACGCCATTATGGATTTTAAGGGCGGCTCCAGGGCATTTGTAGCAATGGTTTGGCCAGCCCCTACCAAACCGTTGCTATAAATAGTAGATTTGTAGGGGCGGTTGGCTAGGGCGGCTGGATATAAAGCCGAATCGCCCCTACAAATTATTTTCCAAAAATTATGATTCCAAGCTCAAAAAATAGCAAAAAAAATAGCAAAAATTTTTTTAATCCAGGGAAGCCCCATCGGTAAGCCACCCTGAAAATCACGCACTTCACGACAGCCGGTGGGATTTGAACCCATGACCTTCCCTCACACGTACCCTCCTCTGCCACTACACCTTACACTCACTTGTGTCTATATTGGATTTTGGTTCCCCACATATTATCCTAAACTGAGTTTAAATTAATTGTTTGAAGCCCTAAACGAATTCAAATGAAAAAGTTATCAACTACAAAGTTTCATAACTTTTTGAGATCTACAACTTTTATTTTGGTAGTTTCTCCATCCGAGGCCGTTTACAAATTTGAATTTCAAATTTGAGAAATTCAAACGCAGTTTTCCTTGACAAGATGAATTCAAATCAAAAGGTTATCAACTACAAAGTTTCATAACTTTTCAAGATCTACAACTTTTGTTTTTGTTGTTTGTTCATCCGAGGGCATTTAAAAATTTCAAATTTCAAATTTTTGTAAATTCAAACGTAGTTTTGCTTGACAAGATGATTTCAAATCAAAACGTTGTCAACAATAAAGTTGTATAACTTTTTGGGATGTACAACTTTCATTTTTGTTGTTTCTCCATGCGAGATCATTTGAAAAATCCAAATTTCAAATTTGAGAAATTCAAACGTAGTTTTTCTTGACAAAATGAATTCAATTAAAAAAGTTGTCAACTACAAAGTTCTATAACTTTCTAAGAGATACAACTTTTATTTTGGTCATTTGTTCATCTGACATAGTGGTAGTAACGTTGTTTGCAAATTTTACATATCCCTATTATAGTTTATGAAACTATAAGAGATATGTAAATGTTGTGAACAATGTACTACCACTTTGTCGGATGAAGAAATGACCAAAGTAAAAGTTATACATCTTGATGAGTTCTAAAACTTTTATGTTCATAACTTTTTCAGCTGAAATCATTTAATGTTTCAAAATATCGTTTGAAGTTGCTATTTTTTAAATTCAAAATTCAAATAGATAAAATATAGTCACATGAAAAGATGGACAAAATAATAGCTGTAAGAAGACAATAATTTGATAGATCATGATTTTAGAAAATTTTAGAAACAAATCATTAAATTTGAAGTTAGTATGAGGGAGAAAGACTGGTTACCAGTTTTAGCAAGAGATTAAAAAGAGAAATCAGAGTTCTTCGATAATTTTAAAATTAAATTTCAAACATCATTTTGAAGCAGTAAATGATTTCAAATAAAAAGTTATAAACAACAAAGATTCATAACTTTTTGAGATCTACAATTTATATTTTGGTCATTTCTCCATCCAATGTCGTTTGAAAACATTCAAATTTTAGTGCTTAATTTTTACTATTCGACATGTATTTGTAGGGGCGGCTGGATACTGAGTAGCCCCTACAAATCGGGCTATTTGTAGGGGCGGCTGATAACACCAGTAGCCCCTACAAATCTATTTGTAGAGGTGGCTCATTTGGATCCTTTTTATAGTAGTGTGAATCTGACAACGTAAAAAAAAAAGACCTTACAGTAACCTATTGAAGTGCTCGCAACTCGCAAGTACGGCTGGGCAAAAGCAGCTTGCATCGTTGAGCTGGCTGGATGGCTGGTTTCTAAAATGTTTCGATTGAACTCGTTGAGCTGGCTCTAGTCCGTGCGTGCGTGTACACGAATGTGTGCGAGCCGGTAAGTGGGAGCTACGCTGCATGCATTTGCCTGCCGGCCGGGGAAAGCTTCATGAGCACTGTCTTTGAACTTGGTTGATGCTTTGGAGATGGCATGTGCCAAGTAGACTCGTGCATTCAACGACGTGCTTGACCTGGCGTCCGACCTCGTACCCACTAGTGCAGCCAATGCTCCATGTGCCGCATTCAATTATGCTTCTTTCTCGGCTGAAGTCTAAAGAGATATCAATTCCACCAATGAGTTGTCAGCAGATAAAATAATAGCACGCTTTTCCATTTTACTACCTCTGTCTCAATTCCACCAATGAGTTTTTTTTTAGATAATGGATAGTTCATATCCGGCTTCATCTATCAACAGATAGAATCAGGCCAATTATTACAAAGAATCGCCCGAGGGCACACACGCGGACTGCAGGTAAAGGTTTAAAGCCAACCAAACAGACAACCGGAACAAAAAAAGGTTTCGACTAAACACGACCAATATGTCTTGTAGATAACCATCCATTGGAACTGAAAAATTGCAGAGCTGAAGTCTCTAAATGCTGTCCAGCGAGAGTCAGCTGCTCCCGCAGATCATCACGCCGCTGCAATCTTGCCCACTCCCGAAGCCAGTGCGTTCCCCTGAAAAGAACCTGCAAAAACGATTTTGGTCTACATTTATCAAAAACCACCTCGTTCCTTGTTATCCAAATTGCCCAACAAAGCGTTGATGCTGCTGTTAACAACAATGAATTATATCTTTTGGTTGCTACTTTTGACCACCTAATGAAAAGGTCATTCATGTCTCGGGGTGGCGAAATTCCAAAAAGCATATGTACAGCGCGCCACAGGAATTTGGCATAAGCACAATCTAAAAAGAGATGTTGTATGGATTCTGGAGAATGACAGAAGCAACATTTCTTATCACCATTCCAGTTTCTCCTAACTAAGTTATCTTTAGTTAAAATCACCCCTTTCTTTAGATACCATAGAAAAACTTTTATTTTCATTGGTAAGCAGATAAAACAATAGCACCCGTTTCCACTATTCCTAAAAGAGTATCATTCCCGTTTCTCTACAAGTCAAACACTTTCCACTTTAACCAAATATATGTAACAAAATATTATCAGTATAATAATTAAATAAATCATTAAATATACTTTTATAGTATACAATAAACTTATTTAGGCATATAAATATTATTTATATTTTTATAAACCTAGTTTAACTAAAGAAAGATTGACCGGCACAGCCAGTAGTAACACTCTTTTAGGGAGGGGGAGTACTTGTCACTGACAAGGTAGGTACCGCACTTCTTTTATTCAACAAAATGTTATAACTGCTTGCAACTTTTACTAATAAATTAATTTATCATGAAATATTAGTACAATATAGTTTTAAGTATCTAAATAAATCTTTTCAGATAAAACGGCCAGTACAAGTTGCTATAGTAATTTAGCAGTGACAAAACAGAGGTTGGTAGCATACTTCCTCGATCCTATATAAAAATTTGAAGAAAACTTAAGAGAACACTAAAATGACGCATGTATCTATGGATTACACCAAATTATACAAATTTAGGCATTGTCATTACATAGAATGCATTATATTTCAGTAACAATTTTAGAATTCATAAATGCACTATATTTTAGGATGGAGAGAGTACATAAATAAACTGAAACTAAAATGTTGGCCCTGTTTGGATGTTTTGTGATTGTTTACACTTTACACCAATAAATAGCTTCTGTTTGAAACCATTATTGCACAAGAATACAGTTGATTTTTTTTTTGCCCTAGTAAATGTTGTATGGGTAAATGCCAAAATGAAAACCGGGTCAGAACAAGCAGATCTTAGAGAGAGGCAGCTGTAGCTGTGTCTCACCATCGCCGTCATTGCGAATTGGCTCGCCTTGCCCCTAGATGAGCTTGCAGTTGCTAATCATCGGCTCATGCACCTAGGCCAGTTTCTGTGGGAGTTTCATGGTCCTGTTTCCAAGACTCGTAATTGTTGGAAATAATTTAAACAAGTTTCATCCCCATGAAACTCATTTTATCCCATGAAACTTTTTTTCATCTCTCTTCATTTAAACTATGCCACATCAACTTATTTAATGTTCATGAAACTCCCGTTGAGACCAGCCTTATCATAGATGATGACTCCAAAGATGCACTTGTCATCGGCAATGCAAATATTGCAATGCTCAATTGTCTTCTCACCTCTGCCGATTCGCTCACCGCATCTGCTAATGCACCCGTGGCTTGAGATCCCCGACTGCGGCCGCCACTGTCTCAAATTCAAGGTCGTGGTTTTTTTCAGTGCCTAGACTATTCGTACAAATAGAGCCTGATACTTGTCAATTCTGTAATCGAGTCTAGTTAGAGGATTACTTTTTCCAATGGTATTAGGCCAAACCATGTTTATTTTTGGAGTGCCCACCGGTCATCCAAACAAAAAGTTTCAACCTATCTAAGAAAAGCTGCACCTATAATTTACAATGATTTTGAACTAGAAATCAGGTTTCCAAACATGCTCTAAGCATCTGGTTTTTGGAGAGTTAGGTTCTCAAACAAATCACAATGGGAATCAATAGTTTCTTAGGGATGGGGTCAAAACAGACGAGGCGGGGATGACCTGCCTAGGTCCCGCTGCCCGGGACCTTGTCTGCCTCTATGTCATCTAAGCTCTCGTCTTGGCTCTCACCACAGACATCCTCCAACCTTCTCTTAATTAGTTTGTTGTCACTGCTTTCACTTAGATGCTCATAGAAGACATAGCTCCCTTAGTTGCTGTCTGACGAGTACCTGTACCACGGTCCACGGATATTGGGTGTCACGAAGGAGGTGCTTCTGCCAATTGGTTCCACCTCCTCATGGTAACCGGTTGCCACGATTGGAGCCTCAAGTTAGGTCGAAGCATCTCCTAGTGCAAGAAAATGTTCTCTTGTTCAATGGTGCTAGATTTAGTCTCATGCTCCAAAATGGCTCCATTGTGGTTGCTTGATTTGAGTGAAGCATTGGTCTTCTCTCTAGATTGTTCATTCCAATTGCTAGTGTTGGCATGAAGCCTCAACATTCAGTCAGGATTGCAGGAGCCGCACGACCTTCCCCCCCACTGCTACCACTACCTGGCCCTAGGTTTTCTTTGTCGAAAAAGAATTGCGAGAATTTGTGCTTCAAGTTGTGGTCATGATTTCGTCAAGGCGCTAGTCTAGTCATCAAGTGCCATGGTCATGAGAAGGTTGGGCTCACTATAGATATGGCATGTTGTGTGGATGTATTTGTTGCTTAGGTTGTTCACCTATACTCCCTTCAGTCCAATTTATAAGACGAAGTTTGACGTGATACGGTCTCCTAAGTTAACTTTCACCATTCATTTATTATATATGTTGTTTATGATTACAAACTTATATTTTTGGATATTACATTTGATTACAAATTTTACATATTAATTTTGTATGGTAATAGTTAAAATTGCTTGCCAAATTATTGGTTATTCTAAAGTTTGAATCTTAAAATGCATGTGTGGCCGGGGATCGAGCCCCCTCGGGGGCGATTTATGCTGGCTGGAGGGGGAAAAAATCCCCTCGCATACCCTGCGTTTCCCAAAGCACAGGTTGCGGACCAGCTCACTCACAGGGTTACGGGCCCCTATGTGCGGGCAGGGTATGGGGTTCGGGGGTTTTCTCAACCTGCGTGACAGGTCTCCTTCTTAAAGTGCAAAGCTTCGGGGCTATCTAGCCATCTGAGGGTCGCGTTTTTTTTTAAAATGCATGTGTGCCTTATAAACTAAGGGCCTGTTTGGTTTGAGTGTTAAAGTTTAACAAATACTGTAGCACTTTCGTCTTATTTGATAAAAAGTTTTCAATTTTGGACTAATTAGGCTTAATAGATTCGTCTCATAAATTACTCCTAATCTGTGTCGACATGCATGCAATTAATCTACATTTAGTACTCCATGCATTTGCCGTAACATTGATGTGATGGGAGTTAAACTTTAACATGGTGTAACCAAACGGGGCCTAAACTGGATGGAGTAGTGAGTAGTCGCTAGATAGGAGTAGCTTTGTTATTTGCGTATCTTAATAGCACTTGGTTGCGCCAGATCGTGAAGTGTATAATAAGACTGAAGACCCTTATGAGTCTCGTCTAGCAAAGATCAGATTCAAGTAGTTCGTCCACTCTGATATATTGTGAGTTGTAACTTTCTCTCTCTCTCTCTCCGAGACACACAAAATAAAAATCCACTCACAGTGCTGGATTTGGATCGGATCGAGCAAGCAACTGATCCACCGGTATGGATGATCAATAATGCAGCGTAGAGCGTACACAAGCATTAACCGATGTAATGGGAGACAGACTCAATCCCTGGAGACTGCTGATAGATTGACTGAAGAGCCGTCTCTAACATGTAATGCTCCTGGCCGGGCAAATCGATCGGTCCTATATCAACATCACCACATTATTATCTCTTTTGTTGCCGGGGCACGCTGCAACTTCCCACCGGGATTCAGTGGGCTGGTGGCGTTGTTCGTCGTCCCACTCTAGTCTCCAGTTGGCTAATAGCAGTTGCATTGGCAACTTTTTGCGGGCAGCCCGGCGAAGGCTGACACATGTGTGGAATGAAACGAGAAAACGTGATCCGTGGCGTGGTGGCACCTTTCTACCTTCGGACCACGGAGCGTCCGATGGTTCAGTTTGGCGTGTTTAATTTACAATGCTATGATTTGTTGTTTGCCTTGTGATTACTCTGTAAGCCACGGTAGTAGTAGCTAGTTTTTTATGGTCGTCTATCTTCCCCTTACATTTTGGTTGCATGACGCTCCGAATATTTAATTCGTTATACCTTACCTCTAGAGAGGGGAAGCCAGGAATGTCTAGACCTGGCACTAGGCAGCTGGTAGGATAGGAACAGATGTACCTGCTCTTATTGCGGCAGAGTTAGAGGTTGGTTTGCGAATTACAGTGCAGGTGTAAACGCTCAACACGTACGTACATTTATTTTTATGAATATACGTGCGTAAATTCTACCTCTATGAGGCTATGAGCACCTCTGAAAGATTATACCAGCACATCTTGAGATTGATGAAATCACCACAGCGCCTCGCTGTCAACGGGAATGCCGCCTACCACTGAAAACACAATGCAGTTAAATTCTAGAATAAATCCAGGGAAATATGAGCATATGTGCCAAGTCAAAGACTTAAATATAGGTGGACAGGTTCCACTATAAGAAACCTAATCAACTTAGCTAGCTAGGCTCCGTTCGCTCTTCTAGTAATCTTATTACGACACATCTTTAGGTAAACAAAGTCTTTAAGACAAAAACAACTTCTTAAGACCTAATTCTAAACAATGAAGGCCATCAGATTAAGGCGCAAAGATTCTATTGCTGAGGTCTCCAAAGCTAACAAGCCTCCACAATGAACGCTCGTCTATTCTCACACCATTGCAATTAGGTCCAAAACCGAAGCTAGTGGAAAACCTATAAGACCATATAAAAGAGGTTTTGGTCAAAAATTGTCAAAAATAGATTTTCCCCCTTGTTATCCATATCAGGGTGGACCCATGCCACGTGGGCCATGCTGTACCTTGTGGAACAGCCCAACTCTTACATAATATTTTATTATCTTGTAATAAATGTAAATTTACAAAAAAAAACATGTAACAAAAGGTTGTGATGGTCTATCGGTATGGTTGCTTGGTTCCAAACTAAGCTCTTGGTTTGATTCCTCTTGTCTGTGATTTTATTTTAATTTTGCAATTTTATTTTTATCCCCTATGTTTTGTCCCGCTCGTGAGATCTCCTCACCTTATTTTTCTATTTTTAATTTTGTCTTTGTTGTGTCCCATAAGATCTCACCTGCGTTTTAGTTTTTACCTTCCAATTTTGTATCACCTCCAGAAGTTAATAACTATAGATAATATACTACATCATTTTTTTGTTTGTATTCTCTCTTGTTGTGTCCTGTGAAACATAGCACCAAATCGAATGGCAATGAAGAAACTATATCACTTTGGCATCATTTCAGTATCAGTCATATCATTTATTGTGTATAGTGACATGCCTTTTTTCATGAAATCTCTAGATCATCGCGTGCAGACAACAATTGACACGGCTCCAACGTCAAAAAAAACAATTGACACGGCTCACAGGAAAGGTCATACGTCTATACTTCATCGTAGAAAGCTAAGGGCTTCCTCCTCTAAACTTTGGAGTTCTAAATTTTAGAACTAAAGTCTCCAAATAAATATTCTAAAGTTAGCTCTAAACTTTATTAGTCCATCCACGTTAGAGCTTTAGATCTAAAACCTGAGCTAAAATGCTTTAAAGATTTTAGAGCTCTAAAATTTAGAGGAGATTCAAAAAGGCCCTAAATAAGTCCTCAAGATATCTGAAGTATACCGAAACTCGTGTAGCTAGCCTAATAAAATCGTCGAAAGTGTTCTGCTTATGCCTAAATATATAAATGCATTGTGCTAATTATTGCAATAAACAATTTCATTAATGTTATTTTATTTGTTGACTACATATATTTGGCTCTATTTTTTCTCTATATGATCCCTAATCTTTCTACCATATTTTAGTCTTACTAATTGAATAATATGTCATATTGTGAGGGGTTAACCACATATTCTTTAGGGCATCACCAATGCAGGCATATAAAGATGTTAGCCTTAGAAAAAAGGTATTATTCCACATGTGCGGCGAACAGATTCAAGGCTACCACCTATGCCAAGAAAGTTGTGACATATCACGGCTTTTGCTAAGTGTCAGATGAGGCTATGATGCTTTTGCAGGGGCAGTACCGATCAAGGCTAACCCTCTTAGTGGTTCTAGTACGAATAAAGTGATCCATATAGACTAAAAATATTGAGACTACTATTCATACAATGCAAACTATCACTACTTGTGGTTTGCAAAGAAACTTTTTTTTTCTTTCATCATACCTTATCTTTATTTTCTCTCCCTCTTCTTTTTCAGTATGGATCACCTTTTCTCTCCCTAAACATACGTAGATTAGGCAAGCTATTATGATAATTGTAGAGCACCTACTTTTTTTATCCGATCCTACGTAACACCTGGGCTAACATTGAAAAGGTAGCGGGGAAGGCCACTTGAACCCTCTAAGCGGCTAATGAGGCTAGCTTCAACGTAGGCATATAGCATGAACAGCCTCACAGAAAAGAGGTGAGCCATGTTGGAACAGGAAGATTGAAACCAAAGTAGCCAACACAGGATATATCTGACATGTGACAGAGATTCCTGACCAAAGATAACCAAGGCAATGTTTAGTTCCTAAAAAATTCAAGATTTCCCATCACATCGAATGTTTGACACATATACAGAGCATTAAATGTAGACGAAAAAAACTAATTACATAGTTTGATAAAAAAATCACGAGATGAATCTTTTGAGCCCAATTAGTACATGATTAGACATTAATTGACAAATATAAATGAAAGTGCTACAGTAGTCAAAGCCAAAAAAAAATTCGCGAACTAAACACACCCCGAGGACAGATAGGCATCAGAAAACTGAAACGCGTGCTAAAGCTGTTGCTTTGTCTCCCAACGCTGTGTTCCAGTTACAGCTTCGACAATTTGTCAGACGAGGCACCGGCTCCTTCTGCAGGCAGCCCTAAGGCTATTCGCACCGCACCACTTTCTAAACACATCTCTAAAGGAATATTCTGTAATAGTCATCCAGGATTCTCAACTTTATACCAACTCCTCTCGCACCCATATTTACTCTATATCATACTCTATATCAACAAGCATCTCATATCATCTCTCCTCTCTCTCTTTCTCTCTCCTCCCTCCTCTCTCTCCTCTCTCTCTTTCTCTCTCCTTCTTCCCTTTCACAAGCGCGCACACAGGAACTTAGCGAGAGGAGAGAGGGACGCTTGGTTTAGTGTTCTCCTGTACCGACCTGAGCCGTGCATGCTTGTTTACCGACGCGCGGTGCAGGAGTGTACGCGCTATATTTGGCGTCTAGTTGGCTTTGCAGGCGCGCGGTGCGCACAGCCTAAGACTATCCGCAGCTGCTACTGCATATCCGTTCGGCATCGCGTTGTAGTATCGTTTAGCGCAAAGATCACCCGCAGCGGGTACTGCCTCCGGTATGCTATCACGAGCACGTCCGCTATATCTGGCGAGCTGCAAGAGATACGCTAAACCAGCAGGCCCACCACGCGCGTGAGGCAGCAGCGGCTGCGTGCGCATGCACGCTCATGTGCAGTGGCAGGTCCCACGTTTTCAACTGCCTAAAAAATGCTATAACTCACAAGCCAAAACACCAAAATAAATTCCGATTGCACTATTAAATTCGTTTCAATAAATTCTTCAAAACAAGATCTCACATTGATATATTTAGATAAAGTGACAAGTGGGCCCCCACAGTGAATAGAGGATGATATAGATGATGGATGAGTGCGGGAAAATTAAATATAGAGGAGAGAATCTTGATGACTAGAATGTATAGAGGATGAATATAGAGGTTCATGAGTACGGACAGTCTAACAAACTACGAGACCACCATCGCGTTGCTTTTCATGTGCACCTGGCATCCGAGCCTAGCTGGCTTCATGAGACCATTGGACAACGTGGAGCGTTGGGGGCTGCTCTAATGCATCTGAGGCGGGAGTTGTAGGTTGATGTGGAAGTTGAGGCATCACGATATGGTGGCGCATTCGGGGTGGCCTTCAAACTCATGCAACAACACAGGGAATATTCATCTAGTCAACAAACGTAGTGTGGTCCTATTTCTTATCTTGACTTTTGGCTTCTCATCAAGCAGCTGTGTCAGATCGCCCTCTCTGACCTGCAATTGGGCAGTCGCGCTTGCCCCTTGTTTAGTCCCCCAATTCTCCCCAAATTTCACTATGCAAAAAGAAGATTCCCCGTCACATCAAAATGTCGGTAAATGCATGGAGTGCTAAATGTTGATGAAATCAAAAACTAATTGCATAGTTTTGTTGTACTTTGCGAGACGAACATTTTAAGTCTAGTTAGTCAAAATTTGGATAATTTTTACCAAATACAAACGAAATGCTACATGAATTCTGATACAGTGTTTTTCTCCCCAATTCACTGAACTAAACGAGGCCTTGGCATCACAATTAGGCTCAAGCCCCTGTCTCAAATTCCCCGTGCCCACTCCAAAATCCAAATTGCGCTCTCCCTCTTAGTCTCACCAATCAACCAAGCAAAGGGCAACTGGGCAGGATATTTGCCCAGCACTTCCGATCAGGCAAGGGCAACTGCTTGTCTTTCGTTGCGCTTTGCAGCGTGTACCGACTTTTGAACGCGAGCGCAGCTGGGCAGGATATTTGCGTTGCGTCACTTGTGCCGTATTTTTACTGTAGATTAAATTGTTCACCTCGGTCGTAATGTGGGCCACGGCCCACGGTGAAAATGAAAATCGAGCTTGTGCACCTATAGAAACCTTCGTCATGGCAAAAAGATGCGTCGCCACTTCTTCATCCTGTCTGTTATAATAGATATAGACGCTAGCGTCCAAACGCTGCCTGCATAGGACGTGAACGAGCGCCTAGCATGTTAGGTTTATGAGGGAGCGCACTAGTAGTGGGCCTCCGCCGCCTCGTATGTCGCCCACGCCGCTCCAGATGTCGTCCGCGCCGCCGATCATTTTCCACACGCATCCTATGGCAACATCCGATCTGCTTTTGAAACATTCAGATACAATAGTTGCAACATAGAAAAAAAGATAGATGAAACACTTAAAATAAGCGTCTGAAACACTTGCAAAAACGCCTAAATAACATTTGAAAACCTTTTAAAACATACGTACGAAATACTTGAAATATATGCTTGCAACATGCATGTATATACAACATCTAGATCTACTTTGCAACATACAGGCAAAACACTTGCAATATTCGTCTAGAACAGATGAAACATTTAGAACGTACACTTGAAGCATACGTGTATGACCATTAAAACATGCATACTATTGCAATATGCGCTTTTAGCGTAGCATCTGCTTGCTGCTTGGACGTCGACGTGGAGCTAGATGCCGGCGTCGAGCTCGAAGCCGCGAAGTGGCGCGGAGGTCACCGGTGTGGAGCCCATTGGTGGCACGGATCTCGGTAGGGGCAGTGGCGGGCGGATGGAGCGTGGCTGCGACGGGAGGCGCAAGTCCGGGAGTGAGCTAGTGAGCATCTAGCGCGGCACAGGCGTGTGGTGGGTGCGCGAGCGGGGGTGGCGCGGGCGAGGGCAAGGTCCGTCCCGTAGGCGGAGCAAGCGAACGACGCGGGCATGGACGACGTGCTGGCATGGACGAGTGCAGGGTTCGGACGAACGGATGCCCTAGAAGGAGTGTTTCGGTTAGCTATATCGTTTGAAGATGACTGCTGCATTCTCGCTTATATATATCTTATGATAGCCGAATGCTATACGAGCAACTAGTGATGCATGCATATATGCGCATCAAACTTTTCATGAGCCTAAAAAGCATTTGTATGATATTTTGAAGGCCACGTAGTTCACATCTTCCAAAAAAGTTATTCCGTTTCATCTTCAGATCAGTTTTTACAAATTACGCTAGCTTCTCTCGATCGCTTATCACGTATATTAGCATCTTGATTGAACTGTTCGGATAACCAAGAACGATATATAAATATATGCGGTCAAGGGAATCACTCTATCGAGAGGAATTCTCCAGCTCCACTTCAGGCGGCGCTGCCAAGCGTCGAAAAGGAAATAAAGCTAGTGGTGCCAAACGTTTGTGTGTTGGCGTAGATAGTTCGTGACGTCGGTCAAACCAGGCGTGTACGTTGATGGATCCGTCGAGGGAGGACTGGCCGCCGAATCATCGCAAAAGGATGGAAATGCACGTGAACTTGCTGTTTGTAGGCGTGTCGTATGGAAGAGGGACACCTGCAATTGCTTCTTCTTAGCTTGTTATTAGGATATTTGCCATTTCAAATTGAATATGTATCGTACAAGCCTCTTCTAAGACCCCAAATTATTTTTGAATTTTTCCAGCTAATGACCCGACAGCGAAGGGTTATCGCTGTCGGCTTGCAGCGATGAGTTGCAGTAAATATCAATTCTGTAGCAGTATCATGCTCAAGTTTTTCAGATCTTATTGTGTTGAGAACAGTGTAGATAATTTTTCATTCGCATAAAAAATTCATCATTTGTTTTTATCTATACTATACTCTGTCATGCCAACTTATTTAGTGTGAATAAAATTGCATTAAGACTGATCTTAGCATCTCGAGATCTGTGTTTAACCAATGCAACACTCTCGCTAAATCCGATGAATCACTCAATCGAGGAAATCTGAAGCGGTGTCAAATTAACTATTTGTGCACGGAGAATCGATGGATCGGAGAATGATCTAGATTGAGCTAGCAGCCACAATGTTTGTGTTGGCTACGTAAAGATGGTCAATGCATACTACCTGGATCGATCAATCGTAGGAGGCGGAGGCTAGATGAGGCGAATGGCTGCCTAATCATCGCTGCCTCGCTGGGGCCAAAAGGATGGAAAGGCATGTGTATACGCTGCTGACGGAGCGAGGCAGTCACCACTCGCCTTCTTGGCGTCTTCCATCATTTCATTGCCACTTGTCATCAAGTTGAATAAGCATTCTTTCGTCACAAAAATGGAAGTTCTCTTCATCTTGTGGCAGTTGTGGGCTGGTGCCTTACCTACCTCTTCTGCAAATTGGAATTATCATCAAAAGTCAATGCTAGGCAGTAGCTTAAACATAGTCTACTGGATAAGAAACAAACTGATGGACACAAAATTACAATTAATTACTGAACACCCTAGCTGAAGGACAAGTTTGCTTATGAACACCTCCACGATTGAAATAATATATCTGGTTTTGAGTATGTTGTGTTTTGCGGGCCCTGCCCATAAGTCAAACCATTTCTTCTTCCTCTATGCCCTATATATAAGGTAGCATTGGATATATAATACGCGACCTTGACCAAGCTGGAGTTGGTTCTCCAGGTGAAAATTAGTGCAAATTTGCAACTAACCCAAAATTGGACAGTAGCCGAGTACTTCATCTGTCTTAAAATAAACACACATCACATTTCTTGATGAGTTCAATGTTTTTAAGTTTGACTAGAAATATATAAAAAAAAGTATCAATGTTTGTATATCCCAATAAGTTTATTATGAAAATATATTACACGCTTTAATCTAGTGATACTTATTATACATCATAACGTTAGTATATTTTTTGCGCCGTCTTTTTTGTTTTTAGCCCTTTTTTTGAAAGATTCTCTCAATTATGCCCCTGGCGGAAAGATTTCAAAAAATGGACCCTTCTCTTGGCGCCATAGTCGTCGGCGCCAAGATATAACGGCATGACGCCAGGGTCACTAGCGCCATGACCCCGCCGTCGTGGCGGTGACGTGGCAGGGAGCATGGCGCCATGGATCTTGGCGCCATGCATGGCGCCATGCATATTGGCGCCATGAACACACGTTTTAGCCACCCCCTTCCCCCCGACTCATTCTCGTTTTCTTTTTCCCACTCTTCGGGTTTTCCCTTTGTACACTTCGGCCAACCTCTTTAATCGACCTATTAGACCGTGAGAAGTTGGATTTTATCCGTCGATCTTCAAGAGCTAGGTATTCTCTCACCCTTCGTTATTTATTTCGAATCGATTTGGTAAAATAAAATCATATTCTTAACCTATGAACTTCACTATTATTTGTTCATGTGCTTTTTAAAATTCGTATGTATTTTACAATCGTAGGATGCCTAGGCGTAGAAAAGCTAGAAAACAAAGGTATGCGTAGATCTTTTCATATTGTTATTTGTTTTTGTTATCTAAGACTAGAATTTGTTGAATTGTAGCTATGGACGGATGACCGAAAGTCCGTACGTCCCAAAGTCGCTCCCTAGCGGTGTGCCAATACCCATGTGCTTCTGTGGCGATCCTTGCAAGGTAGATATTTTCGAAGATGAGGCAACATATAAGCAGAGATATTGGATGTGTTCCAATTTTGCATGGGAGCCTACAGAGCGTCAGCGCCGCAGTACATTTATTGTGAGAAATTACTTTTATTTATTAATTAATTTATGTCATATGAAGTTTTGCATATTAATTGGATTTGAAAAATTACATTTGCTGCAGACCCCTCCACCGCTATGTGATTTTGAGCAGTGGATCGACACCGAGATCAAGGAGGCTGACATGCGGCTTCTACAAGGCCTGAAGGAGTGGGATGCGGAGCGCCTGGAAATATTAGAGAAGAGACGCAGAGAGGAGACAACAGCAAAGGAGCACAAGGAAGAGGAGGAAATGAGGCGTGTTGCTGCGTATAGGGAGGAGAGGGAGAAGAAGCTTGAGCGCGTGCGCAGAGCGAAGGCAGCGATGGAGGAGAATCCCGATGCCCAGAAAAAGGGAAAGTGACCTCGTTGTACTCAGTAGTATGCTAGTTGTATAGTTTAATCATAAACAATGTGGTCGATCTAGTATGCAATGTGTTTAATCTATTGTACTTTAGGTAAATCATATACCTAGGGCATGTTCTGTGTTATTTATTTCGTCCGCCATGTACTTCATATGCACTTTAAGTTTTTGGACCTTGCATAGTGTTGTCATATATCAGGTTTAATGTTACTGAGTTACTGAAACTAGTTCTCGAGGTGCACATAAAACATAAGGAAGTACTGGATTTCACAATTCAACACGCATAACATAGGACATGGCATGTCAGAACTTGTACCAAACTAGAGCACATATGTCCTGGACTAAACCTAACATGCCTTAGGTAATTAGAGCGAACAACAAGCACATTACATGACATGTGTACACGATAGATTTGTTCTATCTAGTAGTGCGGCCACATAGCAAACTGTGTAGCCCCTTCTCCACAGTACCCTCCCATTGTTGATGGTGGCGGTGGCGGGGGTGGTGGCGGAGGCCCGTTGTTCTTGTGGTTAGGGCAGGTGCAATATGGATCATGGCATGGTCCGTCCTGTGAAACGACACCACTACTGGTATCGTCTCCTTCGTCGTCCTTGTAACCGTTGCTAACTTCTCTTTCTAGTTCGAAGATACGGTCTTGCAAGTAGTAGATGTACTGTGCGTGCACATAGATTGGTCTAGGATCAACCCACCTAGTGAAGCCACAGTTTTCTTTGGACTCTGAACACTGCATTTTAAAGATTTTAGTGAACTTGCAGTTAGTTTTCCTATGAGATATAAAATAATGGAGGAAAAAAATTTGAGTAATAAAATTTGGAACCAATTACCTCTGCTCGCGGACATTTGAAGAATCGGAGACCTCCATCCAAACCCTCCACGAACATCTGCACTAAGCAGTCCTCACCATGCCTACATTTTGGCCAATCTTCTTTTCGGTTATCATATCCTCGGAGTGGACACTCTTTGGCAAAATCTCTCTTGGTCTCGATAGGAAAATGATACACTGGTTCATCAAAGTCTTCCGGACCCAGAGACCCCTCCCACACAATTGGAGTACCCTTAGTCCCCCCGTTCCCTTCCCTCTCGATGACCCTCCAGACATTACTACTCGTAGATAACCAACTTCTGGTTTCAAGTGACTACCATTGTATGGAGGAAGGTGTATATATAGCCAGCAGTGGTGTTGAGAGCCGTTGTATTGTGACTTTAATGCTCCTGAAAAGGCTAGATGTCATCCCTGAAAAGCCTATTTGAAAACTCATCTGTAAAGGCTAGATTCCTTGATCAATCAATTCATCTGTAAAAGAGGATGTACGATAGGATAGTGACATGATAAATCACTGAAAAAGGCTACTTGCTATCGGTGTACTGAAAAGGCTACTTGCTATCGATGTATGATACGACTTGACATGTTGCAGGAAATTTTGGCAGAGTTTTCCCTGTTTTTGATTCAATCCAAACACAAATATCACAGTAACATATGTCATCAACAATTATATATGAGTATCCTCAAATCGTGGGTGCCTGGAGTCCATAAACTCCATAGTAGTTCATACAATACATAATAATAGGATATAACAGTCCATAATAATAGTCCACAATATATAATAATAGGCTGAGTCCAGGGAGCATCGTCTAGCTGAGACGGTCCAATCTCCTCATGCCCCTGGTCCCCGTCCTCGTGGTGGTCGTCGTCGTCGGTGCAAACCCCTCGCGACCCTGTAGGTGGGTGGCTAGACGAACCTACGCCACCTCTTGGTGCAGAAGGCACGTGCACGTCCTGCGTCGTGCCTGTCCTGCAACCACAGCTTGCAGCGGTACGGCGTAGACGACGAGCCAGTCTCTGGTGCACAAAATCATGTCAACTGAATGTATTGAACGTGTTAGTAATCTAATATTTGTATATTTATAGATACTTACGTCAAGGAAGCTACGTGTGTCATCGTCCCTCACCCTCGGACGAAAGCGTTCAATTTCTTGGACCGACATCCTGAGGGAGTTGCTCTACAACAAAGTTGTAAGTTGTAATTTATTTTTTACGCAAATCGATATATAAAAGTAGAGCAAATGACAAACCACTCTGTCCAAGATCGGTCCTGCTTCCACCTGGCGACCTACACGAGTAGAGTGGTCGTACGCCGTGTCCTCATCCTCGGACGACTCAATGTTAGCGTAGTCATCGTGTGTCCACTGTAGCTTAAGCCTCGGATGAGTCGCTTGGTGGTACCAAGCTTGGTACCGTCTGTACTCTCTATTTGTGTGCGACTCGTCGTTGTCGTCCACGTTCTCGTCGAACATCTCCCACTCTTCGATGTAGTCTCTGTGGTGATGGGCCCAATCAAAGATTTTCCTGTTTTTCTTACGATCGAGCCTGCAAAACACATACACTAGTTACTCATCATGGTGTGACTATAACATGCATGTATGCCAAACTTAAAAATTTCAGCAGAGTTTCCTTTGTTTGTTGATACAAACCACACCTATATGCATTCCATAGACATACTAACATACCAACAATTATTTTATCCATCTTATTCGACATATATCAAGTGGTAATAATATCCATGCAAATTCAGAAAAAATGTCCAATTACAAAGAATAGAACACTTACTTGTGCAAGTCAACACCGGTCGACACTGGAGATGGTGGACAACGCTGCATTGCTCCAAACTGGCGTGCAACTCGATGTGGAAGGTGGTACTCGACAGCATAGAAGCATATAAGAGGGCACCTCACCCTGTAGAGCTCGCTGTCGCTATCACACATGTTGCTCACCGCAAAAGGAAGTGTGTCATTAAGAAATGGCGTCGCTCTCCCACGTCGCGTTCTACCGGGTATCTGATCCATAACCATCCTGTGCCTCGTCCTCTTTCTAGAGCCCCGCTTGTCCCAACGGTAAGCTGGATCTGCAACATACGTTGGACCGTCGTATGGAGGCCACTCTCTAGGGTCCCGAAAAGGCACGAAGCGGGGCCTCCATGTTTGGACAAGCGTGTCGACGCTGAACTCACGAGGTATCCTAGCCTCGATATCATAGTTGCGATGCCTAGCAGCTGCTACAAGGTGAGAACATACAAAGTGATACTGCCTTGATTTCCCACAAGTGCATGAGAAATCTTGGAGGACTACCACATGAATCCTCGACTCTCGGACCTCACCATCAGATGTAGTATCACCGGTATGCTTCATCTCATATCTTCCTGTGGCATGGTCAAAACATATGACCTCATGTGTGCGAGCCATTTCCTTCGCCTTGTCTAGATGTGCATGTGGTGTGGGAGCCCAAATCTTACCTTCACTCTGCAACTGCAATGCATGGGCGTGTCGATCGTTGAACCAGGCAACAAGCTTGTAGAATGTGAATTGAACGATAGCGTTCACGGGCATACCACGAATCCCCAGCAGCATCTTATTAAAAGACTCGGCCATGTTGCTGCACTGAAACTTGTACCTCCACCCACCTGCGTCGTGAGCTCTTGTCCATTTGTCCATATCTCTCATCAAACTTGTCAACCATTGTCTACCTTTGGCATTAGATGCGGTTCTGACCTCCTCTAACTTCCTCCGGAAATTCCTATCCTCAAGTTGTCGAGCAGCCTCCTGGAAAAGATCAAAATTATCCTTCACACCATCCTTCCGGAGTAGATTCTCAGCAAGGTGCCGAGTACACCAACGATGGTGCAAAGGTGCATACCCCTCTATCTCCTCTCTCACAACATTAAGTATGCCCTGGTGCCTATCAGATATGACGCCGACCTCCCTGTCAGGCCCAAACATATGTATCCGGACTAGCCTCAAGAACCATCCCCAGCTATCATTATTCTCTCTCTCAACCAAAGCAAATGCCAAAGGAACAAGCTTGTTGTTTGCGTCACATGATATGGCTATGAGAAGTGTGCCACGGTATTTATCAATCAAGAATGTACCATCAATGGAGAAGATTGGATGGCAGTGCCTAAATGCCTCGACACACTGAAGGAAGCACCAGAAAGCACGGAAGAATATCTGTCTCCCATCCTTCCATGCGTCTGGCCTAGGGATATACTCATAATGCATGTCTGGATTCACTGCTTTAATTGCATTGAGAAGTACTGGAAGCTGCTCGTAGCCATCCTCCCAGTCCCCATATATCATCTTCCACGCCCGCTGCTTAGCCCTCCAGGCTTTGCCATAAGATATGTCATATCCTCCATACACCTCATTAACTATTTTAATAATTATCCTGACCTTCATGTTCGGCTCACCCTGTAATACTTTCATCAACCGCTTGGCAATGAGGGTAGATGTCAACTGTCGATGCTTCGTGCTGAGGTCATGTGAAGAACAAGTGTGTGGCCCGACAACTCTTGTGATCTTTCACTTTCCGGAGACCTTTTGCTTCCTTGCACAAACCCTCCATGGATAGTGTTTCTTGTCACAAACAACCGTGTAACTCCGCTCCACATGGGAATGCAGGACCTTGTACGGTCTCTTGTGTATCACTGCAAACGCCTGCAACCACCTCTTCAATGCAGGGAGGTCATTGAAAACCCTCCCATTCTCTATCTCCATACTAGGACCAGCCTCTGGAGCTTCCTGCAGCTCATCTTCACGTCCTTCGGCACACGCCTAATCTGAATGAGTAAGATCAGTGAACTCATGAACCACAGGATCACGGCGGCCGGGAAAAATACGCCTCAGCATCTCAACGTCACTCTCCGTGAGCTCTCCAACGGGACGATCATCGTCAGAATCAACAGCCCTTGCGATCTCATATGGCTCTGAATCATTCATAATTTCAACACTATTAGAAGCACAGATTCCATCGCCAATCTGGACTTGGGCATCAGCAGGAGGAGCGCCCTCATTATCGGGAACGTCTCCTACAACATAGCCACAAATAAGAGGAGATGACAAGAAAAGTGGATGAGAAGAAGAGACTTAAGCTACAAAGATAAAATGATGCCTAATTGACACTTACTCGGATAATTCTGTGTCAAAGGGATCTCCTGAGGAGGATGTGCCACATCATTAGGGGCAGATTGCGCATCGGGAACGGTAGGCAGAACCTCAGCATCCACATCACGTTCCGGGACGGGAGGTTCAAAAAATGCCTGCTCATCCATTGGCGGGGACAACCCAAGAGGGATGGGATCAACGAGCACACGATGCACAACCATGTCCAAACTTTGAAATTGGCTTTTCATAGCCGATCTCACATATTTGTCCCACTGATCTGCACACCCTATTGGGATCATCTTCCTTAGCATGTTGGGAGGAAAACCTAGGTGAAGTACACCCTCAACTATGATGCCATCATCTTCATAGCAATGTACCTCCTCACGAGCCATTGCAGTCAACTCACTAAATGATGGCTTCTCATTGAATAGCACAGGCACACTTTGCATGTCAACAAACTCAACATATCCATAGTGATCTCGTTTCACAGTTCCTCCATGATATATGCTCACTAGGTTGTCCATCTAGTTCCCAAACATAACGAAGCACAATTGCTTTACTACAATCTACACAAAAAGTAAATACAAAATACTACTAACTACTAAGTATTCATAACTAATAACTACTACTAACAGCACAGTACTGCTAACTAACTATGTCAAGTAACTATCTCAGTAACTAACTACATAACTAACTAAATAACTAAGTAACTATATAAAGTATCCATCAATCTTAATTTATAATACACTAACTAACTAGCTTCATAACTAACTAACTTACTATTATTAAGTAAGAACAACAAAGTAGTTTACCTTGTGCAGAAGTGGAGATGTCGGCGCTTGAGATGCGAGCGATGAGCAGCAACGTGCGGCCGACGCGGCGCCGCGCGGGCGGCGGGCGGTGGCAGGCGTGCGCGCGGCCGAGCTCAGGCGCGGGTGGCCGGCCGCGGCGTGGGCGCGGGGGCGCGCGGCCGGGGGCGCGGGCGGGCGGCCGGGCGCGCCGAGGCCGCGGGTGCGCGGGCGCGGGTGGAGCGCGGGCGGCGGCGCGGCCGCGCGCGGGCGGCGGCGCGTGCGGCCGAGCGCGGGGCACGCCGCGCGGGCGCGGGCGGGGGAGCGGCGCGCGGGCGGCGGCGCGTGCGGCCGAGCGCGGGGCACACCGCGCGGGCGCGGGCGGCGGCAGCGCGGCGCGGGCGGCGGCAGCGCGGCGCGGGCGGGGGAGCGGCACACGCGGGCGGCGCGCGGGCGGCGGCGCGTCCGGGCAGGCGCAGGCGGCGGCGCGGGCGGCGGCGGTCGGGCGTGGCCGGGGCGCGGGCGAAGAAGAAAGAGAGAGAAAGGGGAAAAAAAGAAGAAAATGCGTTTTTACTCGGAGCATGGCGCCAAGATCCATGGCGCCATGCTCCCTGCCACGTCACCACCACGACGACAGGGTCATGGCTTATATCTTGGCGCCGACGACTATAACGCCAAGAGAAGGGTCCATTTTTTGAAATCTTTCCGCCAGGGGCATATTTGAGAGAATCTTTCGAAAAAAGGGCTAAAAAACAAAAAAAAGACGGATTTTTTGTGTATATTTAGTCAAACTTTAAGTTGCTCGACTCTTTGGAAAACAAGATGTGTGTTTATTTTGGGACGCAGAGCATATGTAATTCAAGGATAATGGTTAAGCAGGAGGAGAAAGACTATACTCCCTCCGTCCCGCTTTAGATGTCGTTCTAGCACTACCTTTTCTTGTCCAAGTTCACACCATATGGCAGGAATGTAGACCAAGACAACATCCAAGTTCATAGAAAGGTGCATGCACCTGGAGGGAGGCTACAACGACATTTAATAGGGGACAGAGGGAGTACATACTAATGTAATGTTGTTGTAACCCCGGTCCACTGGCGAACTTGGCGGTCGGGCACTGCACGCGTGGCATGAGAGGACGAGATGAGGGCTGGGTGGCGGGCAGGGCATTGACGTTGAAATCGTTGGCAGCTCGTTTTCGCGGAAGGGATGGATGTCAACGACCATCAACAGTCGAGCACGCTTGACGTGCAGTCGACCTCAGGCCCTCCTACTTGACTTGCCTAGCGAGAGATACGACTATTCGATCGACGAGCCTCCAGAACAGTGAGTCCCCGTACCAAACTCCAAAAGGCAAAAGTGGAGGCACGCGCTGATGATGCCTTCACCCAAATTTGTCAGCTGATCTGTGATCTGATGATATGTGATGTGCAACCGAACCGAATTCCAAACGGCCAAATAAAGGAGAGAACCTATACTAGTAGGCTAGGCTACCCGTCGACTAGCTAGGAGACCTACGAATAAGGGAAAAAGTCTAAATAACCCCTGAACTATGGATCCTGGAACACATAACCCTCTGAACTATGAAACGGTCTAATTTACCTCCTGAACTATCCAAAACATCTATTTTACCCTCTGGTCGGTTTTCGATGGCGGGTTTGCTACAGTAACAGCGGATTTGCTACAGTAATAGCGTTTTGTCTTTTTTATTTATTTTCGCTGAATATTTGAAAAATCATAGTAAATCACCGAAAAATCATAAAATAGAAAATCTAATTTTGTTAGACTCCACATGAGTAGATTTACACAGTGAACATATAATACGGTACGCTTTAGTACAAAGTTTTTGCTGTAACTTTAGTCTAAATTAGATTTTCCAATTAATCAAAAGCTACAGCAAAAACTTTGTACTAAAGCATACCGTATTATATGTTCACTGTGTAGATCTACTCATGTGGAGTCTAACAAAATTAGATTTTCTATTTTATGATTTTTCGGTGATTTACTATGATTTTTCAAATATTCAGCGAAAATAAATAAAAAAGACAAAACCACCATTACTGTAGCAAATCCACTGTTACTGTAGCAAACTCGCCATAGAAAACCGCCCAGAGGGTAAAATAGACGGTTTTGGATAGTTCAGGGGGTAAATTAGACTGTTTCATAGTTCAGAGGGTTATGTCTTCCAGGGTCCATAGTTCACGGGGTTATTTAGACTTTTTCCTACGAATAAGTCTCTGATGAGCCAAGTCGCCGTGTACGGCGCCGACCGCGTATACCTGCCAATAAACCATGTGGCTCGGTCATCTGGTGGTACTACGTTGAGAAGAAGCTGGGGCCCGTAGCGGGTAGGAAATGGGACACGTCGCTTCGATGGAGCTATTAACCTGCCACAGCCAGCCCGGTCGTCTAAACTGTATCACGATCACGTCGCGATGGCGCCGGGTACGCAGCACGTTCCGAGGTTCCGATCGATGGAGCAGCCTGATTTTTCCAGTTAAAATCGAGTTGGACAGGCAGATGGGTTGGTGATTCTATCGTCGCTTGCGATCGGCTCGCCCATACCATACGGCCATACTACTACTCCACACCACACACACACAGCGCCTCCGACACTGCCACGATTCATCAACCGAGTCGGCATCAATCCAAAAAAAAAAAAATCAATCAACCGGTTCAACTGACTTGACCCCCCGGGCCGGGAGGCCCGCAAGGCTGCAGGGGGTGGTGGGTCCGCATCAGGGAGCAGGCAGCTCGATCGGCCCACGTTTTTCTCCAGCGTCCAGCGTCGTCTCTCTCGTCTGCCGGGACACCGCGATTCTTCCCGCTGCATTTATGGTCGATCCGTTTTACTCCTCCGCACGATCTCGCGTTCGTCGTGTCCTCTGTCCGCGGGCGAGCGAGACTACCGGATAAGCGCGCTGGGATGGGACCGGGCACGGACGGGGACGGACGCACACTTGCCAACCGAGGCCATCACGCCGAGCGCCAAGCTAGCCGGGGGCCCAAGGCGACGACTGTGCGTAGGCGTAACAGTCCATCGTCACACGGGCTTGTCTCGCTTCTTGCCTGCTCTGCTCATTTGCTCGGCAGTCGCTCCCAATTCTCATCTATCATCTCTCTGTTCTCGATCGCGGATCGACACCGTCGAAGCCAATGCCACACCACATGCAGTGATGCAAACGTCTTGGGGCCAGCCGGCCAATCATTGCTGCCCCTCCGCAGCGGATCAGTGTATGTACTCCGTACTCTACTCTACATGAGTTCCGCGCCGGTAGAGGGGGGGACCCGCGATGCAATGCAATCAGGCAGCCTCGGCCCCCTCTGCCACGTATATATACGGTGCCACTGCCCCACCGAGATCAAATGCTGTTGGATCCTGGGTACGGGTCGCTGGCTATAAGGCTGGCCAAAAATAACCAAGAACCGAGAATTGAACCGAAATAACTAGAACCAAAACCGAAAGAATCGGAACCAAAAATTTCGGTTAGCTGTTCGGTTCTTAGTTCTCAGAAACCGAACTAACCGATCAAATTTTGGTTCCTAAGCTCAGTTAACCGAAAGAATCGAAATTCACAAACAAGCCCAATAAATTTTACAACCTAGGCCTAATACCACCTTAACCCTAGATATAAAAAGGTGAATGACACCCCCCATAGCCTCACGCCCTCACATTTTTTAAAATCTCGGCATCATGCTTTTTTAAAATCTTTTCCCCTATTTTTTCGATTCTTTTTTTGTTGTTGTTGTTGTTTGTGTAAATCCTCGGTTAGTTTGGTTGGAATCGAAATCGAACCGAACTAACCGAAACCGATTTTGCTCGGTTACAAGATTTACGAAGAACCGATCGGTTCCTATTTATAGAGAACCGCATTTGTGTTAAAAACCGAAGAACCGAATCAAACCGAACGCCCAGGCCTCCTGGCTATACGCTACTCACATGGCCAGATGATAAGGCGGCAAGAGGCAGAGCACATGGATTGATCGTCGAATATTACCTATAGTTGGACTCATGTGGTAGCACCATTCGCTGTGGATCACAGAGAACAATCGCGTTTCTTCTTTAGCAATTACTAGCATGCATGAGAAGAACAAGTCGTCCCCGTGGAGATGAGTTGAAGACTGTCCTTGCTCCACGCAATCAGTCCACCTAAATTTGACGTGGATGCTCGTATTTTCTATATTTATTTCATAATTTAACCATACTTTTCTTCAAGGTAGACTTCAAGGTAGACAACGTGGCCGTCAACGGTGTGACACCTATATTGATTTTGTATGTATCAACCAGCCTGTTCGTTTCGCTGGTTTATTGTGGCTGAAAGTATTGTTCGCTGGTTTATTGTGAGAGTCCGAAGCAGCTTAATTTTTTTGAGTAAAGGGTTGGATTTTATTAAAACAGAACTTTAATAAACAACCTCTTGACTGGGCACCCCTGAATTAAAGAAAAAATACAAATAGATCCTTCGTAGGAGCATCCAGCGCCCATCGCCGTCGCCGACCATCATTCCCGCAGCCCGGATTTTCTCCACCTCCTGCAGAAAAGATCATCCAGGACGAAGCTCACGGCCGATATCTGAATCGACGAAGAGTCTTCAAATTTTACCAAGGCCATCAATGGCACGCCAAGGACGTGATGTTTATCCGTTGAACACCCTCGACCAATCCTCATTTTCATCGGGATTAGACGCCGATCGTCTCGCTGCCTAACCCCAGTCGACAAACAGCAAACCCGCAAGAGGTATTACAAACCTCCAGCTTCCAACAGTAGCCATGTCAGTTATTTGAAGTCCAGCGACGCGATTGGCATTGTGGGCACAACCGGCGAAGAGAAGCTCACAGAAGATTCGAGAACCAATGCATGAGAAAACACCGAGGAAAACATCGTCGATGCTGAACCCCCCGCATGAAGCACCGTCGTTGAGCACCACAAGCCCATCAACCATCGCCAAACACCATCCACCACCGAGACTAACGCCACCAGAAAATCCATAGAGGGAGCAAAAGATTTCCGATGGATTCGTCACCGGGAATACATCCAACCCTAACTCACATAGGGGATAGTCGGATAGATAACGTGCCACATCTTCTTTGCAATAGCAGCCGCATCGGAAGATGAGCACGGAGCACACATCCACGTCGATGAGGCCACCGATGGGGAGAAAACTAACCCTAACCTACTGAAACTTAAGCTAATAAGAGAGGGAATGTACACAGGTCGTCGATCCCGCGACTCCTCTCCACCTCCGGCACCAGAGCGGCCGCCGGAGGCAAGGAGGAGCCGAGGAGATCGACGCCGGGAAGCGAATCGCGCTGCTTTCGCCCTGGTGAACTGTAGCGGGGTCGGACGAAGGGTCGAGTCCCGAAGCAGCCTAATGCTCCAAACTGTTTCTGGTCAGTTCGAGGCTCCAGCCCAGTTACGCCGGAGGCTACGGCCGCGACGCGTGCGCTGGTCCAGCTATTTCAGGTGGGCTGGACCTTGGAAGAGGCCCCCTAGTGCTAGTAGTAGCGAGGCACAGTGCCAAAATCCTTTTTCGCTCTGATCTGAAGTGCTACTTCCTGCTGCTGCTTTGCCGCTTCCAGATTCTCGCTACTGGTGCCGGCTTTCTTGTTGTTTTGCACCTGCATTTTTTTTTTGAAAAGTTTGCAGCTGCATTTTTATCCACCCAATAACAGTGGTTTTACTACAACCTAGGCCTAATACCACCTTAACCCTAGATATAAAAAGGTGAATGACACCCCCCATAGCCTCACGCCCTCACATTTTTTAAAATCTCGGCATCATGCTTTCTTAAAATCTTTTCGCCTATTTTTCTATTCTTTTTTTTGTTGTTGTTGTTGGTGTAAATCCTCGGTTAGTTTGGTTGGAATCGAAACCGAACCGAACTAACCGAAACCGATTTTGCTCGGTTACAAGATTTACGAAGAACCGATCGGTTCCTATTTATAGAGAACCGCATTTATGTTAAAAACCGAAGAACCGAATCGAACCGAACGCCCAGGCCTCCTGGCTATACGCTACTCACATGGCCAGATGATAAGGCGGCAAGAGGCAGAGCACATGGATCGATCGTCGAATATTACCTATAGTTGGACTCATGTGGTAGCACCATTCGCTGTGGATCACAGAGGAGAACAATCGCGTTTCTTCTTTAGCAATTACTAGCATGCATGAGAACAACAAGTCGTCCCCGTGGAGATGAAGAGTTGAAGACTGTCCTTGCTCCACGCAATCAGTCCGTCTAAATTTGACGTGGATGCTCGTATTTTCTATATTTATTTCATAATTTAACCATACTTTTCTTCAAGGCAGACTTCAAGGTAGACAACGTGGTCGTCAACGGTGTGACACCTATATTGATTTTGTATGTATCAACCAGCCTGTTCGTTTCGCTGGTTTATTTTGGCTGAAAGCAATGTTTTCCTAAACGCTAAACGGTAAACAGTCGGTCACCCCTCGTTTAGCGTTTAGACCGTTTAAACGGTGTTTAAACGAAGTTAAACGGCCTAAACGGTTTTGTACAATAACAATAAAATATACATATTTATGTAGGTAAAAATAAAATTTACTAGAACACATACATATTTACACATGTTAAAATAAAATATTCTACCAAATAATCTTGTTAGAAGAAATCTAAATCCCACAACACTTCATATAATTACAATGTTAATTAGTTTCATGTTGATTGTGATAGACGTAGTCCTTTAATTCACTTAATTATGGATTAAATGGTTGCTTAGCTTATTTAATCACGTTAATTTGATTTTGTTTAGACCGTTTAGACGGGATTGAACGGTTTAAACGGGTTTAAACGGTCCAACCGTTTAATTCACCGTTTAGGGCCTAAACAACACGGCTGACTTCTGTTTACCGTTTAAACGGTGTTTAAACGGACTAAACGGCCGTTTAGGCGAACAGTGGCTGAAAGTACTGTTCGCTGGTTTATTGTGAGAGTCCGCAGCTTAATTTTTTTAGTAAAGGGTTGGATTTTATTAAAACAGAACTTTAATAAACAACCTCTTGACTGGGCACCCCTGAATTAAAGAAAAAATACAAATAGATCCTTCGTAGGAGCATCCAGCGCCCATCGCCGTCGCCGACCATCATTGCCGCAGCCCGGATTTTCTCCATCTCCTGCAGTAAAGATCATCCAGGACGAAGCTCACGGCCGATATCTGAATCGACGAAGAGTCTTCAAATTTTACCAAGGCCATCAATGGCACACCAAGGACGTGATGTTTATCCGTTGAACACCCTCGGCCAATCCTCATTTTCACCGGGATTAGACGCCGATCGTCTCGCTGGCTAACCCCAGACAAACAGCAAACCTGCAAGAGGTATTAGACTGTCTGCACTCGTTTACGGTAAAATTTCCTGAAGGATGCGATACCGGAAATTATCTCCGCAGCCGTGTACGCTAAACTGTCCGGTATGCAAGGAGACAGCCCATCGTCCGCTATTTTCACAGGAGGTAGCGGCCCTCCGCTACATGCAGGCGAGAGAGAGAGCTGGAGAGAGGAGAGAGGAGAGAGAGCGCGGGCCCCACTATTTTCTGGTAACAAAAAAAATGCTATAACTCATAAATCAAAAATCCAAATGAAATTTTGATTGCACCATTAAATTCGTCTCAATAAATCCTTCAAAACTAGATCACACATGGATATGTTTAGATAAATTGACAAGTGGGCCCCATAGTAGATAGAGTGGATAGAGGATGATATATAGGATGGATGGGTGCGGGAGAATTGAGTATAGAGGAGAGAATCTCGCTGACTAGGACGTATAGAGGATGAATATAGAGGTCCATGAGTGCGGATAGCCTTACAACCCTCCAGCTTCCAACAGTAGCCATGTCAGTTATTTGAAGTCCAGCGACGCGATTGACATTGTGGGCACAACCGGCGAAGAGAAGCTCACATAAGATTCGAGAACCAACGCATGAGAAAACACCGAGGAAAACATCGTCGATGCTGAACCCCCCGCATGAAGCACCGTCGTTGAGCACCACAAGCCCATCAACCATCGCCAAACACCATCCACCACCGAGACTAACGCCACCAGAAAATCCATAGAGGGAGCAAAAGATTTCCGATGGATTCGTCACCGGGAATACATCCAACCCTAACTCACATAGGGGATAGATAACGTACCACATCTTCTTTGCAATAGCAGCCGCATCGGAAGATGAGCACGGAGCACACATCCACGTCGATGAGGCCACCGACGGGGAGAAAACTAACCCTAACCTACTGAAACTTAAGCTAATAGGAGAGGGAATGTACACCGGTCGTCGATCTCGCGACTCCTCTCCACCTCCGGCACCAGAGCGGCCGCCGGAGGCAAGGAGGAGCCGAGGAGATCGACGCCGGGAAGCGAATCGCGCTGCTTTCGCCCTGGTGAACTGTAGCGGGGTCGGACGAAGGGTCGAGTCCCGAAGCAGCCTAATGCTCCAAACTGTTTCTGGTCAGTTCGAGGCTCCAGCCCAGTTACGCCGGAGGCTACGGCCGCGACGCGTGCGCTGGTCCAGCTATTTCAGGTGGGCTGGACCTTGGAAGAGGCCCCCTAGTGCTAGTAGTAGCGAGGCACAGTGCCAAAATCCTTTTTCGCTCTGATCTGAAGTGCTACTTCCTGCTGCTGCTTTGCCGCTTCCAGATTCTCGCTCCTGGTGCCGGCTTTCTTGTTGTTTTGCACCTGCATTTTTTTTTGAAAAGTTTGCAGCTGCATTTTTATCCACCCCAATCCACGTGGTTTGGGAGAGATTGAGATAAAATTTAGTTTAAGTTCAAACTTTTTGTAAAGGTTGTTATTAGCACAAATCAGACACACAAAATTTACTGTGTTGTTTGTTAGGCGTTTTGTGTGATCTGCGTTCATCAGGTCGAAGGGTATGCAGGCAAAATGTTAGTAGTAAGCTAGTTGGTCTTAACTGTCCCTTTCTGTTTCCTTAAACAGTCTCAAAACTCTGGATTTCTGTTGCTATAATGGAAATGGGGGAGACCTCCGGTTTGAAAAAAAAAAGTTTCATGATTCTTGAATATTTATTTTAGTCTATAAAAATAACACGACAAGCATTTACTAACTAAAAGAGCTAATTCTTAAGCATCCAAAAACTATTGATTTTCACCGGTTCATATTTTTCCTAGATAGATCATAGCATGAAGAGGCTACACAAAAATTTTCATAAATTTATCACACTCCTTCAATTTACTATGAATTTCTAAAGTTTCAGCCAAATTATTAACAAAAGAAAAAGAGAAAACATATAAGACGAACACTTTTCACAGGTCCCTGCACAAAACTTTAATTAACTCGCAGTCACAAACACTATCTCCTTAATACGATTCACGCACCAAAAGAAGGGCAACAAACGTGGCCACGTCGCCGGCCATTCCCAGCCGTCCGATCGGACGCACGGACGGCCCAGGTCGGGCAAACCACATGCTTTTTGCAGAAAAACCCTCCAACTTTATTGAAATCAACCCGTAGTCCAGCCTCATCTCCTAGATTTTTTTCAAAACCCCCCCCCTCGAATTTTACCTAAATCAACCCGCAATCCATATCATTTCATGGGTCATCCTGCCTTCCGCTCTATGGGCCGGCCTACCTTCTGCCTGGGCCTCGGTCTCGGCCGCGTGGCCTGGAATGGTCTGAAATCAGCCTGTGAGTCTCTTTTCCTTTTATACGGCTTTAACTTTTCTTTTTAAATCTAAGTTCTTTCCAAATTCATACAAAATCACAGAAAAATCATAAAAATATCAAACCCGTTTGTTGAGTTTCTAATTACTAGATCTATGCATTAAACTTAAAATATTATATGCTTTAGTGTATTTTATTTGGTATAGTTGTACATCTATGAATTTATGCCATTGATTAATTTGTTGTTCGTATCGCATGTGAACTCAAAATAATCTCCTCCGTCTTAACTCCAAATCACATAATTCTTCCAAAAAAAATTCTACAATCAAACCCTACAGATTCATACCCTTATTCATAATTTTTGTTGCGCAAATAAATTCTAGATATGTTTGTTTCCTGATTCTTTAAATCAACCCTAACCCATAGTATAAATACGCGAATATAAATAATCGCATTTATACATATACATAGCATAATACTTGACTATATATGGTATTACGTACATTCACATATGAGAGTACATCATGTCCCACACATAAATAATTCAAACGAATACAAACAAACAAAATAATATACTTCCACTATATGCGTTACATATAAATATATAAACACACACAGATACACATGGCGACACTTACACCGACACATGCCTAATATCCATACTCATCCATTCACCCTATCCCTAAAACAATCTACGCTGCAAGCAGCACACACACTGGCCAAACGCGGCGACGCCGCAACCATTTCTAGTGCAGACGTGCAGTACTATTCATATGAGTCTAGGCTTCGCATCTGGAATCCTGGAAAAACTTCTAATTCATTTTTTCACCTTCTTCTTCCTCAATCGTAAGCAGAGCAGAGGAGGATCGGCTGTAGTGATTCCGGCGGCCGTGGTCGACGGTGGAGGTAAGGAAAGGGGGCGCCGCGGCTTGGCAGCAGCCGGCCGCAGCCGCGTTCGGCCCTGCCTTGGCCAGCAGCAGCCCGGGGCGGCTGACCCGCAGTCGCAGGTGGCAGCAGCGGCGGCTGTCCCCGGCGGCGAACTGCAGGGGTGGCGCCGGCCAGAAGAGGAGCGGAGGAGGGGAGGCGCGAGGTGGTGGGGCTCGGGGAAGGAAGGAGAGGCCAGCGGGGCTGGAGATGGCGCGGAGGTGAGGAACGGCGGCGGCGCAGCAGCTCTGCTGCAGCCATGGCGGGGCGAGAAAAAACAGAGGGAGAGGAAAAGAAGGAGCTGGCGGCCAGCGTGGCTTAAGAAGGCGAGGACGACTTCCCAGGGCGCACCAGTGCCTTCTCGAGCTTGTCCACGCGGGCGCCGCGCGTCCAAACGCGAGTGGTGGCGTGAAGACGGCCAACGGCGCACGGTGGTGATGAGGCAGACAGGCTGCTGCTGCTGCTGCTGCCGGTAACTGTTCATCGACTGAAACCGGTCTGAACCTTGCCATCGTTCTCTTGATTTTGCAAAACAACTTGATGAACTTCTTTGACAAAAATTATTCATCTTCCTAAGGTCTCCATCTTTGCTTAAAAGTCTAACTTCAAATTCTCACTGGTTTGAGAGATCTAGAATTTTGAAAAACGATATATGCAAACTGAAACTAAATTCAGTTTTAAATTTTTAAAACAGTTTGTGATTAGCTACTTTAGGTAATTAATTAGTGGGTAAATATCTATCAAACATCACAAACAATGGCACATTATCAAAGTACAAACTTCACACTTTGGAATGGTATCAAGGTTTCACAAAGTTTATGTATGGAAATCAGTTTTCAAAAGCCATTTTGAATCGGTTTGGTTTGAAATCACATCACAACTATGATTCTATTTGAAAGCACATAAATTTGTACTACAAAATCTATTTATTTAAGAAATTTCCGTTCCATAAAATCTCAAAGAATCTTAAACACTACTATTATTAACATTTCATGCACAAACATAACAAAGCATAATGCAACTTATGAAAGCTATACTTGACACATGAAATGCATTTATACCACAATGCTTGATGATGAACATGATCAAGGGTTTGTTAACTCAAAAGAAAAGACATGATTAACAACAACCATGCATACTTGAAAATGTTAGAAAGTCATCCAAAGAGGTTTGCGGCCTCTACCTTTAAAAGTTTAAGTCTCATTTGAAAGAGCTTGACTCCACCTTTGTCACCATTTTACAAAGTATCAAGTTAAAACTCGTAATCATCCTCTGAATTGTTTGGTTAGATTAATCCACTGCTTAAATGGTGACTAACACCTGGGGTGTTACAGGAAACATCCGAGTGCTTAGCTTTTATTTATGTGTCATAAACTCTGTTTTTCTTAGTACAGAAGTGGTAGCTTTCCCTCTTGGACTTTAAGATGAAAGTTTAAATGCAGTTTTGGTATTGTTTCTTAAATGTCACATTAGCAGTCATGCGATACATTTCATCCCTTTTCTAATATAATTGATAGATACATCATCTGCCTCTTCTTAAGTATTCCAGAATTTTGTGAATTTTAGGCCATGCAAAACAGCAGTCAATCAAAAGGCAGCCCATCCAGAGGCGTCTCTAATCTTACTGCCCCCTACTAAATCATTTGAAAGAGAAACTACAGACGAGTCTTGCTGATCTCTAAAGGTATTAGACCAGGTGTCTGCTGTTTCTTTCTGTATGCAATTGAGAAATCTAAGCTCATTTAAATGTCTTATATTTAATTTTGTGCTTTATCTGTCTTAATGGTTAGCATGTTTTTTTTTTCTTTTTGGATCCTGTCCATCTTTGTATCTCTAACAATTTTTTGAAATGAAGTGTATCTCTAACAATAGTTCTTGCACCTTGTCGAACATTGTAGATATGGAGAACAAATATATTTAAAATCTCGTTGTTTTTTATTTCTTTTAGTAGTAGTCTTTTGAAATTATGACTGTTTCTATCGATTCGACATTCATTTATTTTTCTGGTTTGTTCCCCTAAAGGCGCAACAGGGCACTAGGAGCTAGTGAAGGGTTAGTTACTTGTAGCTCATTCTAGGACTAGCACTAGCATATAGTAATTGCGTAGTCTGTCTGCTTGAAGCTAAACTGGACTTAACTCTGGGGTTTTATTTGACAGACTGCAGTTCCAGGTCAATCTACATGGTGTGCTAGGCTCCTTGTGAAAGCCAGTAGATTGGGGCTGCTTTATCCTATTTTTCTTCATCCCTTCGCTCTGGAGCTGGGCTTTTTACTTTTATTCCATGCTCTAGCGCCATGTGTTTCTGGACCCTAAGGGCATAACCTTTTGTGTTATACTTATCATCATTTATTAATGCAAGGCAGAGTTCCTGGCACATTTTCTTTCAAAAAAAATTACTCCCAGCAATCTCTGAATGTCACTCAGGCGTTTACCATATTCTGCCTGAATTTGTTACTTTTTTTTTCACATATCTGCTCGTTGTCGGTTTTTCTCGGTTCTAACACTAGTTCTTTTTCTTTCTTTCTTTCTTTTTTTTTGAAATTAGTCTAACACTGAATTATTTGCAGCAAACCAAGGAGAAGATGAGGAGGTATAGTCTGCTTGGCAAAGCTTCTTCCTACTGTAGTACCGTGGGCATGGATGTGGGATTTATTTTTTTCACGGTGCCCACAGCCTAGATTTCTGCACTAACTGTGAACATGCAAATATTATTTTCATGTGGTTCATGTGATTGTAACACCACCCGCTGGGTGATTCCATTTGTAGTCCTTTAGATAGCTCAAAAAAATTTCTATGGATGTTCTTAGCAATGGAGTATTCTTTTACCTTCTTCCTGCTGCAATGTTGGTCCAACCACCAAGGATGGTGATATTTCTAGCCATCTCGTAGCTCTAGCTGTGCAAGTGCCAAATCTGTAGCAGTTGACCACAATGCGTGCAAATCCCTGCAGTTTACATTGTCTATGATGTACGTATATTATATGCTTCTTTCCTATACAATTAAACACCATCTCCTTCCCTAGGTGCAATTTGTTAGGTTTCCATCTCGATTTGGGACAGGTTATTTCAGAAACAAACATGACTGCAATCTCTGCCACAGTTTTTATTTTGTTTGAACCAAGTACCCAAAAAAAGACATGATAAGGCTGCAGCTTCTGCAGTGAACAAGAGCTAGAG
This sequence comes from Saccharum hybrid cultivar R570, assembly GCA_038087645.1. Taxonomy (NCBI): domain Eukaryota; kingdom Viridiplantae; phylum Streptophyta; class Magnoliopsida; order Poales; family Poaceae; genus Saccharum; species Saccharum hybrid cultivar. Next base: position 4,944,040 of record JAQSUU010000100.1, read on the forward strand.
CCTGTAACGACACCCAGAAAGCACATCCTGCTGATATACAAGTGCAAAAACAGAACAATGTCCCCATGTAAGGGCAAGTGCTTCAAATCTAGCAATACGAGAACATTTCCTATGCTCACATGCTTCCACCACTATATTAAAAAAACCCATCACAATATGCACGAAAAAAAATCAACCAAACATATTAATGGATAGATGATGTAGCATGCTCATGCAAATTTTGGGGATATATGAAATTTTGTTCGAGGAGAAAAAAAAAGTCAGCATGTGAATACATGCTGATGTTTCTAAAAAAAAAGCATGCTGATTTTCTCTTTTTTGTTTCTCTTTTTAAAAGGACAACAAAAACTTTGTCATGATTAATGCTCCTTTTTTTCTCCTTTCACAAAATCTAGGAATCTTACTTGGGCTATATCAACCATTGCTGATATAAGTGAATTCCGTGCATTACAACATGTTGGGTGGGAAATTGTACCTCGTAAACCATCTTATATATCTCCGATTGCTTGTATGTGTTATGGTCAAACTTTTATGGGTCGGTTGCACAACACGAAACCTAACTCATGCTTAGTTGTTAGGTATTGCTTTAGATAACATGAAGTAAAAAAAATGAACTAATCAATAGCCTTAGATTACTATCCCTCCCACCTGAATTCAGGGACGAAGCCAGAAAAAAATTTAGGAGGGGCTGAACAATAGCGCCCCCCCCTCTGCCCCAGCGCTGCGCCTATCAGCCCGCTGTCCGCCCGCTGTTGTGCCGCCAACGCCTGCCCACCTACCGCCACGCCGCACTTGGCTACCCGCGCCCGCTCACTTCTCGCTCGCCGCGCCTCGCTCTGGCTGCCCACTCGGCCGCTCCTCACTCACTCGCCACGCGTAGCGCATCGTTGAAAGGTCCTTATTTGGTTTTGGTAATTGAGTGACAACTTAGGTGGACTAATTGTGTTTTATGTGAGATACACAGGTAATTAGTCCACAGGTACATGTGTGTGAGCAACATATGCCATGGAGGTGGAAATGACTTGGAGATGTTGCAAAGCTTGCACATGTGATGATAGAGGAGTTTATTGCACATGAGACATGACATTGAGTCATGTGATCAAGGTGGAGAAGATCAAGACATGACTTGGCTCGACGGACCAGTTGCAAGTGTGAATGGCAAGTCGGAGGCTTTGAAGCGAGGGACCGCGTGTGACGGTGAAGCTTGAGCAAGACTTGGCACCGATGGACCGACGCAACGGTGAATAGCAAGTGAGGTCAAGATCGATGAACCAATACGGTCACATGATGATATGAAGTGGATCATATCATTTGGTGATTGGTTGGTGCATGTGTTGCATCAACATCGAAGGAGATGGAATGGAATGCACAAAGCAAAGGTATAACCTAGGGCATTTCATTTCATCGGTTAAAAGTTGTGTAGAGAAGTGCATGACCGGGTTTAGGATAGATGGCCGTAATATCAAGAGGGGCAAACTTGTTTGCATAACGGTCATCTAGTGTCACTTGAGTGATTTAACTTTGCATCATTGCTAGGATCGAGTGGCGTGACAAGTTGAGTGGCTAACTCCTTTAGAAAAATGATTGTGAAAAATACTAACACACTTGCACATGGTGATGTACACTTGGTGGTGCTCGGCGGGATTTGGCGATTTCTGGAAAGTGAAATGTATATTTTTCACTACGCCGGAGGCGGAGAATTTCTCTAAGTCATCGTGGATAGAAATGGAGGCAAAAGGAGGTCAATAGGGTGACCGGACGCTGCACCGGACGCGGTCTCGGCACGACCGGACGCATCCGATCAGTTCAACACAGCAGTCAGGAGCGCAAGCGCTAGGGTTTGCAACCAGAGCGTCCGGTCCCTCGCGGAACCAGCGCATCCGGTCAGGCACCCAGAGGAGCAGAGCATGGCGAAGTTCTGTGCGGACGCGTCCGATCATGAAAATTGCTCTCTGGACTCTTACTGGAAACGATCGAACGCGGCTCCTGTGGCGTCCGGTGCATCGAGCGTGCGCGTCCGGTCATGGCTTCACACGCGGGGTCTGTCCGTGACCTGCGCGTCCGGTCGAGTCTGGCTGACGCGTCAGGTCGAGTCTGGCTGACGCGTCAGGTCGGCTGATGACCGTTGGCGCACGGTGACCGTTGGAGGATCGAGCGGTCGCGGTTGAATCCAGAGGGACATGTGGACGGCACAGGGTGACCGGACGCGGTGTAGCGCGTCCGGTCAATTTGACCGGCGTGTCTAGTCGATGCGAAAAACACCCATTGAAGGAGCCAACAACTATATTTCGTTCATGGGGCTATAAATAGAAGTGGTGGCCGGCTTTGGCTAGTGCTGAGCACCTTAGGGATGTATTGCCCTTTATGTGTGCTTGGTTTGAGAAGCCTCTAACTCACTTGTGCTTGCTAGATTGCGAATCAATAAGTGAGTAAGTGATTCTAGTGCGATTGCATCGTGAGGTTGCATCGAGTGACACTAGGTGTTCATGTTGCAAGCCGGTGGTGCTTATTACTCTTGGAGGTTGTCACCTCCTAGACAGCTTGGTGGCTTGCAACTCTGTCGAAGCTCGCAAGAAGATTGTGTGAGGCTTCAAAAAAGCTTTGTGTGGGGGATTGTGCTCACCCCACGGGAATCGCGAAGAGCAACTCTAGTAGAGCGTGTCATTGAGCAACCACACTTGCGGTAGGTTCTTGCAGCGCCTTTGGAAGGCTCGGCTGTGGACACCGATTAGCCACCGAACCACGAGGTGTTGGTCGACACAACGGGGACTAGCTTGGTGACAACCAAGTGAACCTCGGGAGAAAAATCATCATGTCAATTTTGTGTATTTCTTCACGGTGGTTTGCATCCTCTCTACGCAAGCTTGTATTTACTTTATATACATAGTGCTTGTGTAGTTGCTCTTGTAACTGGTTTGCTTGTGTAGCTAGTTAGTTGCCTTCTTGCTTGTGTAGCTATAAGTATCTCTTTGCGTGGCTAATTTGGTTTGTATAACCTTATTGGTCACATTGCTCAGTTTGTATAGCTAATTAATTTACGCTTTCTAATTTGGCTGGCTTGCGTAGCCTTGTTATTAAGCATTGTTGGTGAGAGTAGGAGCTTTGTGCTTTTGTTTACTAGAATTGTGTAGGAGCTCCCCCAGTACTTGAAGTACTAGTTGCATAGGTTTGTGTGACCTTGCAAGCTAGAATTGTTTAGGTGAGCTCTTGCTAGGAAGGTACCTTATTTGCTTGATTAGGATGTTTTGTAAGGTGCTAGAGTTATAGATAGAAGGGTGTAGTTTTGGCTAGACTGATAAGTTTAATTTCGCATTTATTTCGGTTAGCTGATGCGATTAAGTTTTAGAAAGGACTATTCACCCCCCTCTAGTCCACCATCTCGACCCTTCAATTGCGCCGTCGTCGTAGTCGTAGGAGGGGAGCCGCGCGTGAATGCGTGTGATGCACAGTGACGAATCTAGGATTTTAGCTTCGGGTATGCCGTCCAAAAAATTTCATATATAATTTGGTAAATCTATTTTATCAATTCGGTAATAATTGTAAAATTGACAGCATAATTCGGTATATATGCACTAAGTAAAACAATAAGGCTTAAATTCATGGATTAAGTTGAAACCATCCACTAAATACAATATAAATAGTTTCAAAAGCCATACCGATAATTGAAATATAGGCATAATAGAGTACTTACAATGTTATTTTGCTGACGATTTTATTCGATGCTTTCGAAGAGACATAAATGTCTTGATTATATTATCTTCATCAACTTTAAAGGAAATATCTCGCCCAATGAAAGTGATTAGTCATAAAAAGACTATCTCCCATCATAACTTTGTTTTCACTAAAACCATATTAATCTCGTCACATGCCACATAATTAAATAAAATACGCTTGCACAATTGAACTGTCACATGTGATTATGGATCACTCACATGATACGAGTACTGAACAAAAGATCAATCTAGTTCAACTCTGATGTTGGGAAAAATCCTCCAGCTCGCTGCGTGGTAGATGCTTCTATAATTTTAGCACTAAGCAATTAGCAATTAAAGTACACATGAATATTTTAAAATAGCTGAAGAACAAAAAATCAAAGATTGGATCTCACCTGAACAATTCCGATCACAAATTCACCTAGGTACCCGGTGCAGTCGTAGGGCAGGGCGAAGGCCGAACCGGACGAGATCACGAGGATGACTGGACAATGACGGCCGAAGGGTCGCGGGTGACAGCCGACAGCGGACGGCGTGAACCGTATTGGCATCGGCGTAGGACAGGGCCAAGACTTGAAGTCGAACCGATCATCGATGGGTCCAATGCGCTGCCTGCGGTCAGTGCGGTGCCGGCCTCGAATCCTCGATCCGTATTCCTAGTGGCGTCTCGGTCGCTGGCCGCATGGGCCGCGTGCCTGCGTGGGCCTGCCTAGCGCTTGCGGAGTCGCGGCCTATTATCGCTCGCGCCACGCGCCTCGCAGAGTCGCATCGCCTGTCGCCAGATGAGTGTTTTTTTCCTTTTTTATAAATAAATACGTATATATATACTTGATTGATACGACGCCGGAAACGCCCCTGTGGCTCCGCCACTGGTGATGCGTGAAGCCGCCACTCAAAGCCGGATTGGGGACGCGGGGCACGATGGATTGGGAAGTTGGTATAGAGTTTCTTTCACAGGTTGAGTCTTAGGTCTTAATTGGATAATCCTCCGTCTCTATAGAATTGCAGCCCAATTAGTAAAAAAGGACGTCTTCTACTTCCAGTAAATCTCAGCCCCTCCTACATTATGCATCTACTGTATCGATAGTTGGGGGGGCTCAAGCCCCCTGCCCTACCGCTGCCTCTGTGCAGGGCTACTAGCCGTGCCTGTCCCTGTTGATGACGACGACGACGTCATCAAGCAAATCAAGGCACAGCGTCCTCGGCTGTCCTGCTTGTCGTTGAAGCCCGCCACCTTGCGTTGGGTCTTTGCCTCGCCTGCTAGGCCGAACGGCATCACGTGGTGCACGTCCATGGCGTGGATGCCAGCTTCTCCGAGCTGGACATTGGTCGTCGTCGCCACGTACGTCCCCAGGGGGAGGACGCCCCTGGCAAGCATGTGGAAGGGGGAGGACGCCCCTGGCAAGACGACGTCGGACGGATTTTTGCGGTTCGACACCATCACTTGCAGAGACATTCGCGCACGCATGCCCGTCTTCAGCGTGTCAGTGCGCGATTTCGCACTCGAGCTGGGCATGTTCCAGCCCGCGATGTGCCTCCTCAAGCTCTTGTTGCCGCGCCTACAGCTGCTCCATCAGTGGTTGCCCTAGTCGGGGCGGGGCTGCTGCCGCTGTTGGCGGAGCCAGGACCCTTGCCCCTCCTGCAACCGCGTGCACGGGAACCTCTCGGTGGGTTTCGCCTGAGTCGCTGGCGCTTGAGACGTGACCGTAAAGTTTCACCTCAATCCCTCCCAATCCATGTGGATTGGGGTGGATTTACCAAGCCCTGCCTGAACAGGACGTGACGTGGAATGGAACAGGCATGATCATGATGCCAGGCCACCGGTGCGTCCAGGAATTCCGGTGCTTGTGACTTGCGATGCGATGCAGCGATGGCATGACCGCACGACGACGGTTTCTGATGGACATGTGGTTGCCCCCAAGAGAGCCGAGACTCGTGAGATATCTACTAGTGTCTGAAATCCGCACCATGGGATCGGCCTTCTTATCTTGCCACGTGCCCCCCTGCCTCGGTCGCTCTCCCTCTCCTCTCTGCTCCCTTCCTCATGAAGTCGCGAAGCCGCTCGGCCGCCCGAACCTTCTCCTCCCGCCGGCGGCCCCGTCCTCAGCCCAGCAGCGGCGGCGCCTCAGGCCCGCGTGGCTGCGCGGCGTGAAGCCGGCGCTCGGGCACACGGCGTTGGCCGCGCCTTCGGCCAGCTGCGCAGGGGTGGCGGCCGCTGCGCCCCTCAGGCCCGCGTGGTGGGGGTCGCGGCGGCGGCGGCGCCTGCCGTCATCAGCACGCGGTGTGCGCCATCGGCGAAACCGCTAGCCTCTGCTACAGCCTACAGGGCCGCCGCCCACCCTAGCCTCTGCTACAGCCTACAGGGCCGCCGCCCACCCTGGCTTCCGTCCTCCCCGTCCTTCAGTGTGCGTACAACCGCCACGCTCGCCTCTTTTGCTGCCGGCGCCGCCGCTCGCCTCTGACACAGCCTACTAGGCCGCCGTGCTTGGCTTCAACTGGCAGGTGAGGCCACTTTAGTTTTATTTATGTTTTTACCTAGCTGCGGTTCCAATTCTTTTTCATATGCAACTTTCATCCTTTTCAGATCCACGTTTCATTCTAGGTTGTGTGCAGCCACGACGGTGAACAAGAGCATGCAGACCTCTCCAGCGCAACCTCCAATCTCCCCGCACTAGCGACACCCAAACCGAACGGGACGGCGCCCAAGACATTCTGGCCACCTACAACGACCTTCGCCGCATCGGTAGCACCCACCACCGACGGACCGACCACACGCTGGACCCGATGTCGGCATGGATGGCGTACAGGAGGTGTTCGATGGAATGCCCATGAGGTAAACAAAGCGTGCTTGCTTGTATGGCCGTGCTTGTTACCTTGTCTGTTTGATGCATGCATGCTATAAGCTCGTAGTGTGGTCAAGCTCAAGATGCTTGATGGTAGGTATTCTACATACGGTGACAGTGACCCGATGCAGACTTCACGGAGCAGAGATGCAGATTTGGCCTGGCAGCAAGCAAATGCATTAGGTACATAGCATTTAACATTTCTAGCTTTCATCAAAGTTCAAATATTGTGCATTTAGCAGGTAACATTGGACCAAAAAGAAATGTAGACTGAGGGTACTCGCCTTTTCGATCAATAGAGCTAAAGACCACAAATATTTTGTTTGCATTTTCAAGCATCAAAACAAAATAAGTTTAGATGGAACATCTGGACACTACAGGAAACAACTAATTTGCCGGGTGTAAAATAATTTACCGGGTGTTTTTTATCGGGCACCCGGCAAAGTCATTCTTTGCCGGGTGCCAGACCTGGCGGCACCCGGTAAAGAAAGGCCTCCGGCAAACCAGCCTTTGCCGGGTGCCAGGCACCCGGCAAATTACAGCCGTCGGCAAAAATTAGTCTTTGCCGGGTCCCAGGCACCCGGCAAAATATGGCCGCCGGCAAAGGTGGCCGGCGTGACGGCGGCCACCTGCCGTCAGCCTTTGCCGGGTGCCACACCGTTAGGCACCCGGCAAAGATTTTTTTATTTTTTTTAAAAAAAATTCTTTGCCGGGTGCCTCCTGAGCTAGCACCTGGCAAAGGCTTCTTTGCCGGGGGCCAGGTTTGGCACCCGGCAAATTATAATTTTTTTTTGTGTTTTTTGTCCCATTTTTTTCTAGGGCTTTGGTACAGTAATTATAACTCCATATCAAAATTTGGGACATTTTTGACTTTTTATACTATATTTCTTTAATTATTTTCATTCACTTGAATTTTTCCGACTACTCTAAATTTGAACTGCAGGTACATGAAATAATGGAATTCGGTCATTCAAAAAATGATATTCATGATGTTTGGTATATGTTGACGTCGTATCCAGGAACTCGCATTAAATTACGACCATCATGTTGTCGTAACATGACGAGGTAATCGCGAGGAAAGTTTATTTAAATTATATAAAATCCAAACGAAGTCCGAAAATCACGAAACTTGTCGAGGTTTCTTGTTATTGCATGTGGAGGCCGTGGTAAAAAAATTGAGAAAGTTTTGAGCAAGTTGCGACGTCGAATGCCTAAAACCCAGATATCACCACATGTGATCACATGTTATTGCAAGTGGAGATGTCTGGGTTTTAGGCATCCGACGTCACAACTTGCTCAAAACTTTCTCAATTTTTACCACGGCCTCCAAATGCAATAACAAGAAACCTCGACAAGTTTTGTGATTTTCGGACTACATTTGGATTTTATATAATTTAAATAAACTTTCCTCGCGATTACCTCATCATGTTACGACAACATGATGGCCGTAATTTAATGCGAGTTCCTGGATACGGCGTCAACATACGCCAAACATCATGAATATCATTTTTCGAATGATCGAATTCTATTATTTTATATACCTGCAGTTCAAATTTAGAGTAGTCGAAAAAATTCAAGTGAATGAAAATAATTAAAGAAATATAGTATAAAAAGTCAAAAATATCCCAAATTTTGATATGGAGTTATAATTACTGTACCAAGGCTCTAGAAAAAAATAGGGCCAAAAACATTAAAAAAATTTATAATTTGCCGGGTGCCAAACTTGGCCCCCGGCAAAGAAGCCTTTGTCGGGTGCCAGCTCAGAAGGCACCCGACAAAGAATTTTTTAAAAAATAAAAAAAAATCTCTTTGCCGGGTGTCAGTTGTAGGCACCCGGCAAAGAATTAAACGTATGACTATGGGTGAGGTCGTCCGGCCCAATAGCGACGAGGCCCAAAAGAGGCCACTCGCGACTCCCCCGTCCCGCACAAAACAGAGCGGCCGACTCCAGTTCCCCAATCCTCTAACCCTAAATCGACGGGCGGGCATTGGTCGACGGCCTTGGTGAGCGGCGGCGCCGTGGGATGCGAGCAGGGGCACACCAGGCGCCGGCCAGCGAGGTGGCGACTTTCTCTATTCCTCGGCAGGCTGTGGGCGGCAAGGAGCTACGCTGCCTCGGCCGGCCACGCTCGTGACTCCTACCGGCGACGGCGACTCCCCGTGATGGCCGCCGCCCCCACCACTCCGTGAGCTCTGCCTCCCTTGCCGAGCTTCTCCACTGCCGCCGAGGCGTACAAGAAGAGGATCCATACGCGGGCAACCTCCTCCAACCTCGGCTCATCAGGATTCGCAGGCTTGGTGAGATCTTCATCCTCAGTGGTCCTCCATGCTTGCGCTGCCTAGTCCCTGTTTTCACGTTGTGATGTTTGTCCCAAATCTGCTGCTTCCAAATGGATTTGATGGATGTGGAAAAGGCTGTGGAATAGTCGACAAAAAGCTACCAGATCTGACGTGAGGCGTGTGTGATGCTGCCGGAATCGTCACTTTCTTCCTGTACATGTCTTCTCAAGATGCTAGTGCTTCATGATTTAGTTAATATATATGAGATTATCATATCATTTACTTGGTCACATGGTAGGTCTTGTCCGTTCATCTCTGTACCTCTTCACCACGGTTAGCTGTTGCTCTCATTTTTGTTGAAATTAGTTGTCACTTCTTTATGATTGTCCAATGTCCATGAATGATGTAAGTACAGAGAAATTAGTTGTAAAATTGCAGAGAAATTAGTTGTGAAAATTAGCTGATGGCCTTTCTGTTTGGTTGTTCATTACAGCAGTAAACACTAGGAGAGACCGTGCAATAGGTACACATCGAAAAGTTTTTTTAGCTTGTGCAATTTACAATTTTTTATTTTGTGCAGTGCATGTACAGTGTAATTATCTGATGCAAGAACTATGTGATGCTGCTAATGAGGAAGTAGATGAAAATGAAAGAGTTCAGATAGCAAACTTTCTATGCCCTGTAAGTGTTTTATCTGATGATGTCGGTGATCTCGTATGCTAGCTCTTGATTGATATATATGAAATGAAGTACATAAAAATACATTGCAGAGAAATCATATTTATTGAAACATTATCTATAATTTTATATGGTTATGCATATTTCAGTTTTCAGTTATTCTGTCTCACATTCTCCTTTTTGTTTCAATCTTAGTATGTTACCAAAGTAATTTACATGCTTAACCATTGTATTTCTAGGTTCACCTAGCTGTTGCTGGTGCTTTCCATACTAGCTTCATGCAACCAGCTGTTTCAAGATTAGAATCTGTGTTGGCTGCCACTGAGATTAGAACACCTAGAATCCCGGTCATCTCCAATGTTGATGCGCAGCCCCACTCAGATCCTGACACCATCAAGCAGATTTTAGCGCAGCAGGTGAGTTCTATACCAAACTTGTGTTCTTACTGCCTCATTAACAAACTTTGGATGAAGTTCAGAACTATTTGCGAACTGCTGTCATCTGCACTCAAGACTAGGTGATTTGCTGATGTTAGGAAACACAATTTTACTGCTTAAAGTCCCATGACATTTGTAAGATCTCTAATAGCATAATGTTCCACTGTAGGTTTTGTCTAATGAGGATGAACCCTGTTGATGCAAGTATGCCAAGGAGGGTAGTGTAAGATAGGATAAATCTTTGTATACATAGCATTGATATATGGCTGCTATATTGTTTGTTGAACTTAATAAATCCACATATGTGGATTGATTTATATTATTTGAATCTATCCATGTGTGCCCTATGTAATATGATTTATATTAGTTGATGCTTCAGATGTGATATATATATCTTTTATATGTTATGTTTGTAATTATAGAATAAAAAAAATTAGAGGCTTTGCTGGGTGTTCAGAATTCCTAGATTTGCCGAGTGCCAGGGCCAGGGCACTCGGCAAAGAAAATACTAAAAAAAAATAAAAAACTCTTTGCCGGGTGCCCCGGCAGCGCAACACCCGGCAAAGAAATTATAAAAAAAAATTAAAAAATCTTTGCTGGGTGCCTCCCGGCAGGGCACTCGGCAAAGAAAATACTAAAAAAAATAAAAAAAACTCTTTGCCGGGTGCCTCGGCAGCGCGACACCCGGCAAAGAAATTATAAAAAAAATTAAAAAAATCTTTGCCGGGTGTCTCCCGGCTGGACACTCGGCAAAGAAAATTTAAAAAAAAATAAAAAAATCTTTGCTGGGTGCCTCTGACATGGCACCCGGCAAACCAAGGGCTGATGGAGCCGGCGCCGTGACGGCCATTTTTCTTTGCCGGGTGCCAAGTTTGCACGCGGCAAAGTCTTTACCGGGTGCCCGATAAAAAGCACCCGGCAAAGAAATCTTTGCCGACTGACTTTTTGCCGGCGGCTCTTTGCCGAGTGCTGCACCCGGCAAAAGCTTTGCCGAGTGCAAAGTAGCCTTTGCCGGGTGTTTTCGGCACCCGGCAAAGCGCCTGAATCCTGTAGTGGGACCTGCCCCAACTCTTGTAGGCCATATTCACCTGTGTGGAAGAGATTATGTTGTAGTACATGGTAATAGTCAATTTTCCAAATGCTTTTTGCGTACTACCTTCAACTTAATATGGATTGACATCTATGGTGGATTAGATTTTGAATCTTTCAAATCAATGTGCATAAAAACCATTTGAACCAAGGAGTATGCAAGGCCAAGTACTTCTAAGGAAAAAATAACAACAATATTTCTTTGTCTCTGCAAGGTATAAACACAGGCAATCTTTAAGCTGTCAGACTATGTGCGAGTGAACCAGGTTTAGGCCTTGTTTACTTTCCTTCCAAATTCCAAATTTTTACACTCTCTCCATCACATCAATCTTTAGATACATGCATGGAGCACTTAATGTAGGTAAAAGAAATAAATAATTATACAGTTTGGTTGTAAATCACGAGACGAATCTTTTAGGCCTAATTAGTCCATGATTGGACACTAATTACCAGATACAAACGAAAAGTGCTACAGTAGCAAAATTCCTTCTTTTTTTTTTTTTGCATCTAAACACCCCCTTAATCTCTACTGGAAAGGATATAAGTGGAAGAGTTGGTTCCAGGGTATTGCTTATGCAATTTGCCCCTTTGTCTGTCTTTTCAACGTACGCATTTTTTCTTCAGCTTATTAAATATACTCAACGACCTCTGCATCTCTTACTGCAAACCATCAACTATATGATACAATTTCCAATTTGGTATTTCCTCTGATAAATCAATATTCTGTAATCAGGCCACTATGTGCTTTCCTTTCCCGCAACTATTTATGACATTACTTTGATGCCGGCTCAATCAAGAATCACTCGTTTCCAAACTTTTGTAGCATATACCCAAGTGGGTATTGATCTCAAGTTCTCAACATTGCAATCAAATTTGAAGCATGGGCCCCCCTTAACAAGAAGCTATCATGTTACACATTACATTTCATTTACTTTGATAAATGTCACTGCCTTGGTCAATGCTTAAACACCAGGGTCATTGCACCATCGTTTTCCCCTAAGATAAGATAGCTTCATGTAAGAGTATTGTCCACAGCGAGGCTGCTTTAGGCAGAGCCCAACACACCAGCGTGTACAGCTGCCCCGCAGTGACATGCAGGCTCGGATGCCATCTGGAGGAGAGAGATACCGGGATAGCAGCTTCGCAGTGTGTCAGTGCAGCTTACAGAGGAGTCGACAGCCTCATCAGAAAAAGCGGTGGTATCGCTGGAAAGGAGCCTGAGTATTGGCTAGCAGACTGCAAAAGTAAGTTCTTGAAAGCGACATTCAGAGTGAGAGAGGTAGCAGTGGGTTAAAAAGCAGATAGGGCAGTATATAGTCTGCCGTTGTAGAAATTTGTAGTCTCAACTTGCACGTGCCTGGGTGGAGCGTGACTTTTCAGACGGGGCTAATGTCTGTGCTGCCTGCGTTGACCTTGGCCTTAGTCCACTAGGGGAGCAAGCTTTTGAGGCGCAGCTCCGCAACCTGTCACGGTTATAGCTTTCTTTCTAGGCCTTGTTTAAGTTAGAATTTTTTTTCTCTCTCTTCATCACATCAATTTTTAGCCGCTTGCATGGAGTATTAAATGTAGGTAAAAAAATAACTAATTACATAGTTTAGTTGGAAATCACGAGATGAATCTTTTGAGTCTACTTGGTCCACGATTGGACAATATTTGCCAAATAAGACGAAAGTAGTACTATTCATCGGGTTGAAAAAAATTTTGCAAACTAAACGTGGCCCTATCCTTTTTTCTGCCGAGGAACAATTGTAGGCTTTGTGGCTGAACTGCACGAGCAGCAAACAAGAGGAGACCGTGTTTAGTGGCATCAGCAGAGCCCTCCCTGAATTTTTGGTGGTCCGGTGTAAAAAATTCAAAATAAATACTTATGTATAACAATAATTATTTTAGAAAAAACTTGTGTTTTTATCAATAGTATAATTTCTTGGTTAGATTTTACAAAAAATGAAAATATTCTATAAGAAAATATTAAAAATCCTTAGATGCCAAACTACTACTATTTTTTAAGATGAAACGTGACATTCATTTAGTATTCTTTGTTACAAAAATCTTTATAAGCAACCTTCTTCATAATATTATAGCTTTTTTTGCGACGAAAGAAGAATTGTATTATATAATAGCTGGGTATATCAACACGTTACAAACACTATGGATTATAAAATAGTACCTACGTTGTGAATAGCACAACTCAAAACCTAACCTGTTAGATGCTTTGCAGTATAGATGACCGCACAGACAAACATTCGGCAAAAGGCCTGAGAACAAATGCCAAATGAGCGACGGCCAAAATTTCTGTAGGCGGAATTGAGGAACTTCTATTTCTGGTGTCTACCTTCTTCTTTCTACCACCGAAGAGTGAGGAAGACTAATCTGAAAATTATTCTCCTTAGTCCTTCATCGTGGTCAGATCTAACCACAACAAAACAGAGAAAAGACCGGGGACAATTATTCCATGGCGGTAACATCATCTCCGCTTTGATGCCACCGTTCGGAAACAAAAGTCTCCATGTCATCATGTCGATGAAGATGCTGACGTCGAAGTTGTCGTCCTCATCTTCAACGAGGCCGCCATAGAGGAGACAATTTTACCTTTCCCCTTCACCATCGCAGGAGAGGAGGAGAAGGAGGAAATAAAACTATAATACCAAGAAATTTGGTATAGAGAGACACTAACCCTAATAACTCGATCTACTAGAGAAAACTTATTAAAAACAATAGATCACCACTCTTTTCAGTCCCCCGCGAGATACCGGAGGGGAAGAGAGAGGGACCAGCGGTGGTGGACGGCTGGGGGCGACGACGGCGGCGGCGCTAGGGCAGGAGTCGCCCAGCAAGAAGCTGTTCATAATATTATAGCTAATGCTATTGTCGAAAACCTAATCATTTTTTATGTCTCATTCGAGTACGTATATATGATCTTATTAGTTTCAATTTTTTTAAAAAAAATTCTCTATGCTAATGCCACGGTCACTTGAATACAACAACAACATAGCCTTTTGTCCCAAGCAAGTTGGGGTAGGCTAGAGATGAAACCCAAAAGAGACGAGAAACAGGGAGACACATAAAGGGATATAAAGGGCACAAGACAAAAAAGATCACGGTTCAGGCACGTTGATTGCTAATCTCCAAGCGCTCCTGTCCATAGCTAAATCCTTGGGGATATTCCACTCCTTAAGATCTCTCTTAACGAACTCGACCCAAGTTAGTTTAGGTCGATCTCTACCGCTCTTTACATTATCGGCCCGCTTTAGAACTCCACTACGCACCGGCGCCTCAGGAGGCCTCTGTTGGACATGTCCAAACCATCTCAACCGATGTTGAATCAATTTCTCCTCAATTGGTGCCACCCCAATCCTATCCCGAATATCGTCGTTCCGTACTCTATCCCTCCTTGTGTGCCCACAACACCAACGCAACATACGCATCTCCGCTACACTCAATTGCTGGACATGTCGCCTTTTTGTAGGTCAACACTCAGCACCATATAACATCGCCGGATGAATCGCTGTCCTATAGAACTTACCTTTCAGCTTCTGAGGCACCCTTTTGTCACAGAGAACGCCAGAAGCTTGACGCCATTTCAACCAGCTGGCTGAAATTCTATGCCTAACATCTTCATCAATGTCTCCATCCTTTTGTAGCATCGACCCTAAATACCGAAAAGTATCCTTCTTGGCCACCACTTGCCCATCGAGGCTAACGTCTCCCTCCTCGTGCCTAGTCGCGCTGAAATCGCACCTCATGTACTCGGTCTTAGTCCTACTAAGTCTGAACCCTTTCGACTCTAACGTGTGCCTCCATAGTTCTAACTTCCTATTAACCCCCGCCCTACTGTCGTCAACTAGCACCACATCATCAGCAAAGAGCATACACCAAGGGATATCACCTTGTATGTCCCTTGTGACCTCATCCATCACCAAAGCAAATAAATAAGGGCTCAAAGCTGACCCCTGATGCAGTCCTATTTTAATTGGAAAGTCACTGGTGTCACCATCACATGTTCGGACAAACGTCACTACATCCCTGTACATATCCTTGATGAGGGTAACGTACTTAGTTGGGACTTTGTGCTTTTCCAAGGCCCACCACATGACATTTCTCGGTACTTTGTCATATGCCTTCTCGAGGTCAATAAAGACCATGTGCAAGTCCTTCTTCTGCTCCCTATATCTCTCCATCAATTGTCGTAATAAGAAAATCGTCTCCATGGTCGACCTACCAGGCATGAACCCAAACTGATTTTGGGTCACATGTGTCACTCTCCTTAGGCGATGCTCGATAACCCTCTCCCAGAGCTTCATCGTATGACTCATCAACTTAATCCCACGGTAGTTAGTACAACTTTGAACATCTCCCTTGTTCTTGAAGATAGGTACTAATATACTTCTCCTCCATTCTACAGGCATCTTGTTTGACCGAAAAATAAGGTTAAAAAGCTTAGTTAACCATACTATCGCTCTGGCGCCTAGGTATCTCCACACCTCAATGGGGATACCATCAGGGTCCATCGCTTTACCTCCCTTCATCCTCTTCAAAGCCTCTCCGATCTCTGTCTCCTGAATTCTCCTCACAAAGCGTCTGTTGGTATCGTCAAATGAGTCGTCCAACTCAAGGGCAGGACCCTCATTCTCCCCATTAAACAGCTTGTCGAAGTACTCTCTCCATCTGTCCTTGATCTCCTCATCCTTCACCAGAAGTCGATCTGTCCCATCCTTGATGCATTTTATTTGGTTGATGTTCCTTGTCTTCCTCTCGCGGATTCTAGTCATCCTATAAATGTCCTTCTCCCCTTCCTTCGTGCCTAGCCGCTGATAAAGGCCATCATACGCCTGACCTTTTGCTACACTCACAGCTCGCTTTGCAACCCTCTTCGCTATTTTATAGCCCTCGATGTTGGCTACACTCTTGTCATGGTGGAGACGCTTGAAACACTCCTTCTTCTCCCTAATAGCCCTTTGCACCTCGTCATTCCACCACCATGTGTCTTTCGCTTCCCGTTTGCCTCCCCTACTCACGCCAAACACTTCCGAAGCTACCTTCCGGACACATGTTGCCATCTTTAGCCACATGTCGTCGACATCTTCTCCTTCTTCCTAAGGTCCCTCATCTAACATCCTCTCCTTAAACATCTGCGCTGCTTCCCCTCTAAGCTTCCACCACTTCGTTCTCGCAATCTTGGTCCGTTTGTCCCGGTGGACACGTACCCGAAAGCGAAAGTCCGCCACCACAAGCTTATGTTGAGGGACAACACACTCCCCAGGTAACACCTTACAATCAAAGCAAGCACATCTATCCTCCCTCCTTGCAAGGATAAAGTCGATCTGGCTCGAGTGTTGTCCACTACGAAAGGTTACTAGATGAGATTCCCTCTTCCTAAAGAGGGTGTTCGCTATCAACAAGACATAGGCCAGCGCGAAGTTCAAAACATCCTCCCCCTCTTGATTCCTACTACCATACCCGAACCCCCCGTGCACACGCTCGAAACCTACATTAATCGTACCAACATGGCCGTTGAGGTCTCCTCCTATAAAGAGTTTCTCGCTGATAGGCACGGTACTAACCATGCTATCAAGATCTTCCCAAAACTGCCTCTTGGTGCCCTCTGTAAGGTCCTAGATGGCTAGAGGGGGGGTGAATAGCCTATTAAAAATTCTACACAAGCCACTAAGCAAACTTGTTAGAATAACAAACGGCGTAAAGCTAGTTTTGCTTAGCCAAGGGTTGTGATGCAAGCCTCCTATCCACAAGTCTAGTAGATTATGATCTCTAGTTCACACAAGAGCTATGTCACTATTTATACACTAGTGAGTAAGCTAACAACTACTAGTAAAGGCTACTACTAGAGCTTACACAAGATAATCTAGTAAAAGTAAATGCAAGAGATAGGATTGTGAATCTTATACCGACGGTGGAGTGAAGATGTTGCCAATCACCAAGATGATATACAAACAATCAATATTGACAACAACACAATATGAAGACCAATCACCGGGAGACAAGAGACACAATATTTTTGTTCACCCGGTGTTCACTTGTGCACCGACAAGCTACGTCACCGGTTGTGTCGACCAACACTTAGATGGTTCCTCGGTGTGACCCTCAAGTCACTTGCCCCTCAAGGCACGCCCCGCAAGGCACCACAAGACACCACTCTCAAGTGAGGTAACTCAATGACACGCGCAATGTAATAGAGTTGCTTTTGGCGTCCCGTCGAGGAAAGCACAAGAACCTCTTACAAACAACCGGAGGTGGCCAAGAACAATCACCTTCTCTTGCCAACACCTCCAACAATCTCCAAGCCGGCTAGGAGCGGTACTCTCCAAGAGTAACAAGAAATCCACCGGCTATACCACCCACAAGTGCCACTAGATGCCCTCAAGCTATGCAATGCACTTTGGGATCACTCAATCTCACTTATGATTTGCAATCACTCAAGAGAGATGAGTGGGAGGAGATGCTCTAGCTCAAAGGATGTACAAGAATGTTAGAAATCACTGGTTACCTCCCCAAGGGCCGGCCAACGAGTATTTATAAGCATCCCATCCAAATAAAGCCGTTATACCCCTTCACTGGGTTCAGTCGGGATGACCGGACGCGCCGGTCATAACTGACCGGACGCGCTCAACCGCGTCCGATCCTCCAACGGTCACTGCGCCAACGGTCAAACCCCATGACCGGACGCGCCTCTCAAAACGACCGGACGCGCTCAATCGCGTCCGATCCTCCAATGGTCACTGACCTTCAACGGTCAAACCAACGACCGGACACGCCCTAGGCAACGACCGGACGCGCCTGTCAAACGACCGGACGCACCGATCGCACAGCATCGCGCGCCCGCGAAGTAACGACCGGACGCGCCCCTCGTAACGACCGGATGCGACAGTGCCCGCGTCCGGTTTGAGTCCAGTAAGCTCCTTCAACGATCGAACGCGTCCGATCGTGTGTGACCGGACGCACCCCACGTCCGATCGTCCTTGCGAACCGCAGTTCTTCTCTGGGCGTATGACCAGACGCGCCGGTCCCGCGAGTGACCGGACGCGCCGGTTACAAACCCTAACACCCGTGTCTGCGCAGAACTGACCGGACGCGTCCGGTCATACCATGACCGCGTCCGGTGCAGCATCCGGTCACCTCTGTGACCCCGTTCGCCTCCGTTTCTTTTCCTACTTTCGGCGTAGTGGAAAATAGGCATTTCATTTCCCCGAAATCGCCTGAATCCCGTGCTCACACGCTCGGCGGGAGGGAGAGAGGAACCCAAACCCCTCTCTACCCGCAAACCACAGCGCGACCAACGCCACCTTTGCAAATGTGCCAACACCATCAAGTGTACATCTCCATGTGCTTGTGTGTTAGCTTTTTCTCAATCATTTTCAAAGGTTTTCCAATTAGCTCACTAGGCCCTACATGCAATGCACTTCATGAATTCACCTAGTGGCACCCGTGCATCGAATAACCGATAAGACTTCCCCTCTTAATAGTTCGGCTATCGATCCTAAACCACTCACACCCTCTATGGTGTCTTGAGTGTAAAACAAAATGGCCCTATGGTTATACCTTTGCCTTGAGCCCATTTTGTTTCTCCAAATGATATGATCCACTTCATATCATCACATGACCGTCTCGATCCATCGACCTTGACTTCACTTGCTCTTCACCGTTGCATCGGTCCATCGGCGCTAAGTCTTGCTCAAGCTTCACCATCGCATGGTCCTTCGCTTCGAAGCCTCGACTTGCCCTTCACCTTCACAACCGGTCCATCGAGCCAAGCCTCATCTTGGTCTTCATCATCTTGGTCACATGAGTCAATGTCATGTCTCATATGCAATGACCACCTTTATCTAAATCATCCACTTAGATACAAAGGTTAGTCCTAGGTTTCATCAATTAGCCAAAACCAAACTAGGGACTTTCACCCTCGCTAAGACCTACCTGAGGGGCATAGGCACTGATCACATTCAGAGCCGAATCTCCAACTAGCAGCTTGACCAAGATAATCCGGTCGCCTTGCCTCCTAACATCAACGACTCCATCCTTAAGGCTCCTATCGATCAAGATGCCTACACCATTCCTATCCGATGTTGTCCTCGTGTACCAAAGTTTGAAGCCAGTATCCTCCACCTCCTTCGCCTTCTGGCCCTTTCATTTAGTCTCCTGAACGCATAGAATATTTACACGCCTTCTAATTGCTGCATCGACTAGCTCTCTTAGCTTACCCGTTAGGGACCCTACATTCCAGCTACCTAGACGAATCCTAGTTGGCTCGGCTAGCTTCCTTACCCTTCGCACCCGTCAAGGGAAGTGCAAAGACCCTTGCTCATTTTTCACTATACCCGGGCGTATATGTAGCGCGCCACTAAGGTTGCGACGGCCCGACCCTTGCTCATTTTTCATCGTACCCGGGTCACGATACGACGCGCCACTAAAGGGGATGACGACCCGGCCCTTGCCCATTTAACACCACACCCGGGTTCCGATGTAGCGCGTCGCTAAGAGAGTTACGCCCCAACGAATCTCTTGTGGGTTTCAAATCCATGAGAGTGACTGTTTTTTTTTACTGTTGGTTCGCCAGACCTTAACACACCCTCCTCCTTTACCCGGGCTTGGGACCAGCTATGTTGAGACGACTTAAGAAAGTCTTCCAGTCAACATAGGCGGAGTTCCACGGTCACTTGAATAGTTAGCAAAATTTAGACAACCGGTTAAACGTTAGGGGGTCATAATTTTTTCCCATTTAGATATACATTATATCTAGATATATAGTAAAGTAATGCATCTAAAAAAAGTTAAACATCTTATAATAATTTAGACTTTTTCTATTTAGATATACATTATGTTTAGATATATAGTAAAAGTAACGTATCTAGAAAAAGTTAAAACATCTTATAATAATTTGGACTTTTTTTTATTGGATATACATTATGTATAGATATATAGTAAAACTAATATATCTAGAAAAGTTAAAACATTTTATAATAATTTGAAATGGAGGGAGCAGTCGGTACGTTACGCTCACGTTGTTTGCTGCGCACTCCTTTGGTCTCAAAATAAACGCAAGTGTTGTTTCTTGAGAAATCACACTTTTAAAGTTAGACCAATCTTATAAAAAAATATGCTAATATATGAGATGTATATGGAGTATCATTAGATTGAGTAAGAAGTATATTTTTTATAATAAACTTTTTCGAAGATATAAATGTTGATACTATATTTTCTATTTTAAATAATTTTTTTTAAAAATGATTTCCTCAAGAAAAGAGATATGCATTTATTAATTTTTGGGACGAGGAGAATAATCTGCGATTTGTGAAAAGCAGGAGAGGAACATCCCCGACCATGCGTTCTAGAAAGATCCCCGCGAGCCACGCGGCCGCTGCTCACTCGGCGGTAGGGCAGTCAGCCAGTCACGCAGCGGCAACGGTCAACAGGAGACAGGCAGCCCGCAGCCGCGCAGGTGTCCGTTGGCGTAGAGATGACCGTTCGCGCGCAGGCCGAAAATGGGGCCCAACGGGCCCGGATACCTCGCGTGGGCGGAAAGCTAACGACGCCCCCCGATCCACCTTCGTCGACTGGATCCAACGGCACCCGATCCCTGCGTCCATCCAAAGCTAATAGACACACGGGCCGCACCAGCAGTCCAGCACCGCCCCGTATAAAAGCCTCCGCCTCGGCCCCTTGTACTCCAGGTCCAGACGACCAGACGCTAGACGCCCTCTACTTCTCTCCAGTCCATTTCGAACTCTCTAGACGCCCCCCTCGGTCTCTCTGTTCGCCGCCGCCCCGTCCTCCTCCCTCTCCGCGCCGCAGAAATGGTGAGCACGAATGGCCGCGATAGAGCGAGTATTCCAGGGGTATCCCTGATCGGTGTTTCTTACGTAGATCGGTAGATCCTAAGGTTTGCCTTGGTCGGATCGTCTGATTGGTCCGTGGTTTTGTGTGGGTTTTCTCTCGCAGGCGCTGCCGAATCAGCAGGTCGTGGATTACCCCAGCTTCAAGCTCGTCATCGTTGGCGACGGTGGAACTGGTGATTCTCTCTGGTCTTCCCTATGCCTCGCATGTTTCTTGTATTATTATTCGTATCCGGATGTTGGGAGATGCGGTTTCTGATGCGCGCGCCGCGTTTGTTGCCGTGATTTCCTAGAGATCTGGCGGACTGGGTACTGATTCGTGGTTGAGCCAGCAGATATTTTATCCGAGATGGGGGAGGCGTATGGGTATCGGATTGGAAGGGGGTTAGCTAGTGGCGGTTGGATTCTACACGATTTGGGGTTTTTAGGTCTCTTTGGGACGCAGGAATAGGAAAACATAGGAATAGAACGTTCTAACATCTTGAATCCTATGAATTGAGAAAGCACATAAAACTGCAAGATTAAAAACGTTTGGATGGAGCACAAGAGAAACACAGGAATTCGATGAGAGACTGACACAAAGGAAACTTTCCATGAGGTTCAACCTCTTTAGTAAATTCTTCCAAAATTCCTATGAAACAGGCCATTCCATAAGAATTTCATAGGATTTGTAAAAACACAACCCTTTGTTCCAAAGGGTTCATAGGAAATTTTCCTAGGATTTTAATCCTCTTGTGGTGTTTGGACACAAGGAATTGTTCAACTTCTTGCCCTGGGATCAGTTTTGTTACTGGTCAAGAATAAAATGTTTACATCCAATCAGAAATATGTGTTGCAGTTTGTGCATGATTTTAATTCGAATCTATTTGAGATAGGTAATGGAGTAGATCTTATCAAGTTAAAATAAAAGACGTGCTCCTTTGCAAAACTGGCATTGTGTTGATCTAATGTTTAGTTAGGAGCTTGAGCAGTGGGGATACCCATGTGGTTGACAAATCTTTAGGTGCAATCTACAGTTTTGAGGTGCATTGGAGGTTGACTCACTTTTGGGAGTGTGTTTCTCATTAGTATAAAGTGCCCCCCCTTTTTTTCAATGGTTACAATTTGCAAGTGCTGGCTACATTCCTTGACTTGCTGCTGTTGTGTTTATTTTTTATGTTATAAAGGAGACTTCTTGTTTCTATTTATTTAAATGACTTATTAATTCTTATTGCCTTGTGCTTTCTGCAGGTAAAACCACATTTGTGAAAAGGCATCTTACTGGCGAGTTCGAGAAGAAATATGAGCGTAAGTCTCATATGATTGTTATTGTGTGTCTCATCATTGGCTTGGTGAACACTGAACTTATAATAATCTGAACTTTTGTCCTCCATTGCAGCCACCATTGGTGTTGAAGTTCACCCTCTGGATTTTAGCACTAACTGTGGCAAAATTCGCTTCTATTGCTGGGACACTGCTGGACAAGAAAAGTTTGGAGGCCTCAGGGATGGCTACTAGTAAGTGATAAATTCATATTTCATTCAATTTGTTTATTTAGAGCATCTCCAGCAGTCCCCCTTTTCTAACCCCCAATGAGAAAAAACTGTTATTTTGGACATCTTGTAGCTCCAGCAGTTGCCCAAAACCAAACCCAATGAGAAATTTTTTCTCAGTCCCTCAAATCATAGCCTCCCACCCCTAAAATAAAGGGGAGACCTCTCCTCCCCCAATCCACTATTTTTCTCACTTATGATTGGATTTTCTCATTCTGCTGGAGAGAAGATTTTCAAAATCCCAAAACATGTTTTGTATCTCCCCCAATAACTAGTTTTTTGGGGTTGGAGTTTTCTCCTACTGCTGGAGATGCTCTATGTTCATGTGAAGCTCAGTGTCTATGCATACTATGTTTTTCTGATTGCTCGAGGCTGTCATTGGGTATATTGGAACTTTCTTTATTGATAGAAAGTTAGATATGGTTTCCATAGATCATATCTTGGGATTATTTTTGATAGTTTAAAAAATTGCTGACATACCATTGTGTTTTGAACCCACATAAGGCCTTGTTCGGTTTGGTGGGGATTGGATCCCTTTCAACAATCCCCTTGGGGGGAGGGGGGATTAACCGAACAAGCCCTAAATGGGACATCGTGTCTGTATCTGTATATCCTGACACTTTTAATGGTTAGCTAGTATCCCATCATCACTCTTTTAGGTGTGTAATGCAGTTTTTAATCAGTCTCCTATAACTATAACTATAACAAGCTTTTTAATTCTAATTTATGGATGGTTGTCTAGTCTTCTATAGTGAGCTTCCATTTTTTATTCAATTAGTGTGAAGTGTTTGACTTTTTCATTCATTTGGCCTTGTCTAACTTTCTTGAAATTCCAACCATCTCGCAGCATTCATGGTCAATGTGCCATCATTATGTTTGATGTCACTTCGAGGCTGACATACAAGAATGTTCCAACATGGCACAGGGACCTGTGCAGGTTAGTGTATTGGTACAATTTGGGTAAAAGGTTAGCAATGGTTATGTCAGAGATTTGCTAAATATCCAATCTTTGATTGCAGGGTGTGTGAGAACATCCCCATTGTTCTCTGTGGTAACAAGGTTGATGTAAAGAACAGGCAAGTTAAAGCCAAGCAAGTTACATTCCACAGGAAGAAGAACTTGCAGTACTATGAGATCTCTGCCAAGAGCAATTACAACTTTGAGAAGCCCTTCCTTTACCTCGCAAGGAAGCTGGCAGGGTAATTAGATATTTTGTTCTCTTCCTTCTGATGTGCTAACTTGGTACTGGTGTTTATACACTGCAGCAACCCTTTTTGCTGTGCTTAACTTGGTACTGGTGTTTATATATGTTTAGGGATCAGAACCTTCACTTT
Source organism: Saccharum hybrid cultivar R570 (assembly GCA_038087645.1). Classification (NCBI taxonomy): domain Eukaryota; kingdom Viridiplantae; phylum Streptophyta; class Magnoliopsida; order Poales; family Poaceae; genus Saccharum; species Saccharum hybrid cultivar. Next base: position 4,967,791 of record JAQSUU010000100.1, read on the forward strand.
GTCGAGGCTGTTGCTCTGAAGCCACCAGAAGTGCAGATTGATATGGCCATGCAGCAGCAGTAAGTGCTGCTTCCATCTCTTCCTTTGATATCTGGCAACAGCAAACAATTGGTTTGAATTCCATTGGGATTTGCTTGAATTCTGACAATTAGCACCATTTATTTGCTAACTGCACCTTTACCCATGATCTTAGGCACGAAGCTGAGCTTGCAGCTGCCGCTGCGCAACCCCTCCCTGATGACGATGATGACCTGATTGAATAGATGTTATCAATGGCCCTTGTTGATGCGATGGGGGGGACTTTTTATAAGAATTCGTGGTTGCTTCAATCTGTGTTAGGCTGTACCTGGATGTTCTCTTGATGTATCCTATGAGTTGAGAATGATGTTAATGACATCTGTATTCTGTTTTTGATGATAATACAGCGCTATTGTCAGGCAGTATGTTTGAGCGCTTGATTGTGCCATTCTGTTTATTGGTTATTGGTATTCTCGATTGATTGAAGCGGGGTTTGTAGTATGAACGAGGACGAGGAATTCGCGGGCCCATGGGGGCTGGGTTGAGAAGCTGCTTCCATTCGAAAATTTACACTTTTGTAAGGAGGGCTTTATTACTCAGGATTTAGGTTACAATCATGCTTGATGCACGACGGTGAATTAATCCGTACAGTTTAGTGTTGAGTGCGTTACACCAATCAACTACGGTAATGCTTGACCAGCATCTGCTTCAGCTATTATGAAGTCCAAATTCAGACCTCGACGCTGGAGACGACAACAATTCTGCGACGTTGGCGATGTCCCTTTGCAGGATCAACCATTCCGCCGACAGGAGGAAACCCTCGCGGGCACCTGGATCCTTCGCCCTCATCAAACGAGGAACGACGACAGAAGGGCTAGCGCCCGGATGCAAGGATGGGATGTCGCGTCGGGACGCAGCTCTCCTGCACGCATCCCGTCCCATGCCCCACGGTTGCATCCCGTAGCATGCCCCGCGTCCATCCTGTTCAGTGCCAGCGCCCGCATCCGTTGCAAGACCGCGCCTTGCAAGACCGCACCCACATGGGGAACCCACGTGGGTTATCCTACAGCTGTGCCCAGCAGCAGCAACATGCTGCCATTGTCCGTTAGCCACCGGTGCTGTGTAACACCCCGATTTACTTTTGAAATATCTAGATGAACTAGTTGCAACATACATCTGAAACAGATGAAACACTTAAAACATGGGTGTATAGACATAGCAACATATACATCATCCAGATCAACTTTTGCAACGTTCAGATGAAACACTTGCAACATAAGTATGAAACATATGAAACACTTAAAACACATACTTAGAGCCATAGCAACATATGCAATATCTAGATGGAACACTTAAAACATAGGCTTGCAACATGCGTATATCGTCATTGTAACATATACAATATCCTATATCTACTTTTGCAACATCCAGATAAAACACTTAAACATAAGTCTAAAACGTCTGAAACGCTTGAAACACAGCGTCACCGTCACCGGCAACCATGGCCTACTTGTGGGGAATTGTGGTAGACAGCAAATTCGGGCCAGGGGATGTCAAGAGCTGCCTAGCGTATGTCCAGGCGCAGGCACATGTCTCCCCTTCCTGCTATGGTGTCTTCGGTCGGCCGCGGCGCACGCATGGCCGCGACATGGGGCGCAGAGGAGCACGGGATGGGGGCCGGGTGTGGCGCACCCACGTTGGAGAAGGCGAGCTGCATGTGAGCGGTGATCGCATCGTCATTGGGGAAAGGAAATATCGCTATCTTTTCGAGAAACTATGAAATACTTGAGGTGGAGCGGAGCAGTCCTGTTGGGCTCGATGGCTGCGCAGGCCTGAAAGCGAGCCGTTTAGATGGATATGCCTGGACGGACGCCCTCACCAAAGAATTTCCAAATGAGGAAAGCAAGACGCCGATGATCACGGCCAGACTAGCTTCTAATGTATCGGACTAAACGCCCCATCAACCTTAGAGCCATCCTGAGGCCAAGGGAGTCCACCGCTCATATTCGTCTCCGGCTATTTTCTCTTCCTGTCCCTCAACAGCCAGCCAAGCCGAGCAACTCTGACAGGGCTCTAGCTTCTACTAAAAATGAGAGGCAATCAAATCATCACTCTCAACCCTTATTCCTAGGGACTTTCCACCCTACCCCTACTCAGCCGTTAGAGCGGTTTCCCACCCGTGCGACTCCTGTCCTTCTGAGCGAGATCCATCTCACCTAATGGATCTCCCTCGCCACGATGCTTGGCTCCTCTCCTCCTGGCTAGACCTCATCCAATCCACTCCTCTCGGCGACCTCAACCGCTCCTCCTTGTTTCCCTCCCGATGAAGCCACCCTGATAGGATCCTGGCTGCTCCTCCCTATGACCTTGGCTCCTGCGTGGCTCCTCTCATCTAAAATAAAAAGAGCTATGATTTTAGGTTCTATTTGTTTAAGATGTAGTTTTTTTATTTGACTCAAAAGTGTAACACCCTCGGTGTTACCGCGTAAAACCACTCACTAAGCATGTCATGAGCATCATATTTAGTTGTATTGCATGTGATCTAGTGTGTGGATAAAGTTTTGTAACGCAAAATAATTGATAGCAATGTGAATTGAAAAGTGATACGAAGTTGCATTTTGTGTCAAGTAAGGTTGAAAACCAAATTTTCACGAACCAAAATGATATAGAACAAATATGTGACACCTTAATAAAGTTTGATGTACAAACCTTGTGGATAACAGTGCACCTAGGGTTTTGCCAAATGATAAGCCTAGCTGATAATTCTAGTAGCTCGAAAACTAAACTTGGTATAAAAATCAGCTTAGACGTAACCGATTTTCTAAGTCTAAAAACAGTTTGACGAGGCCATGTTCGTGAAATTATTTTGCATGAATCTGTTAGTAGCTTGTGTCGAGACTTAGCCCTGGTAGATAGCCCTAAGTACCCTCTTTGGTATAGTATAGATGGTTGAACTTGAATCAAGCTAGGATAGTTGTTACACGTGCTTTAAATGTCATGCATGAACACTTGTCTCGGCTGTCGGCCTCGGCGTGCGTGGTCACTCTGCATGGCCACCCTGTGTCGTGCGCCCGGCCGCGCTGCTAGGCTGGTCGGGCTGGGTTCGCTTTGGCTTGGCCGCGGTCGGCCACAGCTAGCCGCTGGCCCCACGCTGCCCTGCTGCCCCCCACCACGTTGTGCGCGAGGACGCGGCTGCCGCCCTGGGTCAACTCGCGTCGCGTTCGTGCCTTGTCCCGGCGCCGCTGCTGACCAGCTGGCCGTTGCTCGCACACACCACGCCACTCCCTCACCGCACGCGCACGTCTTGGCGTTGGCTCCAGTGCACGCGCCGCCCCGACCGCGTCGACCCTATCCCGCCAAGTGGAGGTGACCCAAGCGCTGACCTCGCTTTCCTCTCTCTCCTCTACCCTCCATGGCCGATGGGGCTGCTTCTTGTGTCTCGGTAGGGAGAGACCACCAACACCCAATTCACCACGCTCTTGGCTTCATCATCAAGTGGCCTTGCCAATCAACCCCACCTCACTTCGAGCTCTGCCCCACCGTGCTCCAATTTTGGAGTTTTTCCTCCGCCATGCCATTAAGGCCGAGCTCGGCCGTGACCCACAATAGCCCAAGCCGTTCGCCTAAGCCCCAATTGGTTGCACCGCTAGCTTCGCCACAACCTTCGCTCCACCCTGCATGTAACACCCCAGGTGTTTATCACCAATTAAGTGGTGGGTTTAAGATCAAACATGATAGATTAGGTGAGATGACGATGTCAAAGTCAAACCTATGGGGATAAGCCCTAACCTAAACTTGGATATTGCACCCTTGCTTACATATAGGCTCAATTAAAAGATATATGCTTGGGTGTTGCTATCAAAGTATCTTCACATGTCTCACCTTAGTAACTATCTATATTAAGCCCTAGAAAAGTTTCATGGAGTTTGGAATCAAAAAGTCACATGAAATGATAAGTTCCATTCCTATTGGAACTTGCATCATTAAGTGAATGGAATTGTAGATCATCAGCCAAACCATGAAAACTTGCCCAAATGACTCTAGATGAACTCTACAACAAAAGTCATGAAGGGATCATGTTGAGCAAATGTCAAGAAATTGCCCCGATTGGCCTAAAACCCTAGTTTCGGCTTTATCGAGTTGATACTTTGACCAAAGTGAAAGTTTGACTTATGTACCAGTTATGAGGTTTGACCTTAAACAAAAGTTGTAGTTCATCTTGTGTAGAACAAACTTTGTTTAATGGTCAAGAGCTAGTTTGGCCTCTAACCTAGTCAAATAGAGATCACAATGTGGAATCAGCTGCTGTTTTCAGCACTTAGAAAAATATTCTAAGTCCTTGTTGTGACAATAGCAAGTTGGTTACTTTACGACATTTTATCGTCCAAATTCATGTGGTAACTCAATTAGGATCCTTAATATGAGTTGGAGTACTGTTCTTGAGGAACACAATGAATCAAGTGTCATTACTTTTGGAGTATATTTGGATCTCCAAAATCAATTGCTAAAACAGCATGTTTGCAACTTTGTCGCTCAAATGACCTTGAAATTGGCATGTCGCGTTCTCCAAAAATTGTTAAGTAACTTGGGTAGGTCCAAATGTAAAAGTTGGAGCTCACATGAAGGGGAAGGCCATGCAAGAAGATGGCATAAGTTGCATTTCATTTTGGCCATAAATTCTTGTAGTTGTTAATCATTGTCAACTCACTGACACTGCCGACTTTGAGGTCAATTAGCTGCCAATCTAAAGCCCTAATGGCCAAGCACCCTTAACCAAAATTTTAGAGCACAAGTAGTAGAGCAAACTTTGTTTTGGGCCCACGATCCAGTTCGGCTCAGAGCTAGCCCAAAATCGACACCCAAGATGCCCTGATCTGTGCACACCAACTGCTCGACAGCTGTCCTCTAAGGGATGGGCGTGGCGGCCATGCGTCGTGTGTCTCCTCCATGGACGCCACACGTCCTTCTCTCTGCCACGCGCCCGACCTCCTCCCTGCGTGTTTATGGAGGGCCGTGATGGTCTCAGTATCCCCTTTCTCTTCCTTCCTTGCGAACGCCCACGCCCTTCCCCTCCTCCGCGCTCTCTAGCACCGAGCGCAGCCATAGCCGCCATTACTGAGCCAAGTCGAGCTCCGTGGCCGGCTGCTCTAGGCAGGCCCCGGCTGAGTTGAGCCCTTCCGTGTAGGGCACGGGTCTCCTGGCACCCCACCGCCCTCCCATCGCCGTTGCTAGCCGCTGGAGCGCCGCCGCCGGCGGAGCAGTGCCTCGGCAGGTCACCATGCACGCGGTCCGGAGGACAGGAACCACCTCACCCCGAGCCACGACTGTCTTTGGGTGAGCCTCGCTGCGCTGGTGCTCGTGCCGCCCTCAGCCGCCGCCGTCGGTGACCCCTCGCCGGAGACCGACCGGCCGAGCCGCCTCCTTGCTCTGCCGACGGGAGGTAGAAGAAGGTTGCTTTCCCCCCCTCTCTGTGTCTCTGTTTGAGTAACTGACGTGCGGGCCCGGCCTGACCGTGGGCCCCTCGCGTCGGTTTAAGGGGTGGCTGAGTTGGGTAAGCAACCGGGTGCGCCTACCGTTAAGTTAGGGTTGTGTTAATTCCGAATTTGAATTTTAGATTTTATTTAAATCTTCAAAAATTCATATCGCATGCTAGGAAACTCCAAAAATAGTAAATGAGGACTTTTTGGAAACCTTGAGAAAATATCTATGCAGTGGAGTCATAATGTGTTATATGTTTGTAGGTATTTTCTAATGTCTTTATTTAAGTTTTAAAAATACTCTAAAAATGCCTTTAAACTTAACCAGAGCAAGATCTGGAGTTTTAGAACTCCAAAAATAGTGATTCTTGTTTTGTTAATTTTGTGATGACATGTACTTTCTAGGAAAAATATTAAACACACTACTTGTTCACTGTTTTCTTAAAGTTTTGATTTGACCTTGATAAATAAGGAAATCTGCATTTATATTGCTTGTCAAATTATATCTTGAGTTGTGTTGCTCCAATTGATGTGAAATTTTTAGGGCAGGCTTGTCATGCTATGGATGTACTATGGTATAAAATTCATGGCCATTGCTTACTGTATGCTCAAGTTATTGAGTTAACTTTTTTATGGCTTGATAAATAGCTTATAAATAATATATAAATGATAAAATAGAAAATGTTGCCCCATCACCTTATTATGATGTTTCTATATCATATTGATTCATAAGATGGCCTTGGGTTCACATAAAATATTGAGTTTTAGGTTTAACTTGCTCTCACATGATTTATTGCCATAGCAATTTGTCTTTTTCATAGAGGTTGTTATACATGTCCAAATGGTTTCAAATTTGGACAGTAAACTTTTGGGAGCATGTGTAGGCCTCTGTAATTTTGGTAGGATTTATTGAGTATCTTGATGATGTGGTCATAATTCCACCTAATGATCTAAATAAATTAAGAAAATGTATTAAAAGAATTTATTTAGTAATTGACACTATGTTTTCTGATGTTCATTAGTCAAGTACGAAATGTTGGTAAAGTTGGTTTTATCCAATTATATGTTTGCAACATAAGTTAATAATTATTTCTTGCAAATGAGGTTGCTGAACAGATTTGAGAATATTGTTAATTACCCTATGCAAATGATGTTTTCATGTCTTGTGTGCTATAACAAAGTTGTTGTGAATTTCATGATCTAGATGCTGTTAAATTTTGGTGGCATTTGGCCATATGGTTTAGAAACTACAGCTATTCTAAATTGGGTTCAGATCTAGGTTGCTCTCTGTCCTTCCAGGACAGATTCTGTACCTTCTGTATTTCGACCTGGTAAATGTTAGAATCAGGTTTAGATGATTATAAATGAAATTTAGAAAATTTCATAAGCTTTCCAGAATATCTTCTTGCAAGTCATTGGGATTTAGGGATATCTAGATATGATTGATTTATGAAGCTACTATTTGCTAGTCCAGAAATTGGCATATTTCAGTTATCGTTGTTGCTTCACCTTGAGTTGCTTTGCATGTTGCTAAGTGTGATTCATGTCCTTGGTGATGAAGTTAGTACACCTAAAACTGGTGAAGATTATGCTTTACTTATTATGCATGGATTGGTTGGTGTGCTTTAGTCAGTGAGTGGCTATGAGGGCTTGTATCTTGTTTAAATATTGTGCTTGTCTTATGTGATGCATTCTTATTGCCATTCATCATGTTCATACACATGCATTGTCATATCTCATTTAGGTACGATAGATGCACTACGTGGATGGCAAGATGTGGAGCTGAACCCGAAGATGGAGTTGGTGGATCCATCCCGAAGATAGAAGGACTGGACAAGTGATAGATTGAGAGATGCTCACCAAGTGAATTCATCTGATATACTCTAACTTAAGTCGGATCCCAGGCAAGCCCCGAAGCATTATAAGCCTCCTATCTTCAAAGCAATTATATATATATATATATATATATATATATATGTGTGTGTGTGTGTGTGTGTGTGTGTGTGTGTGTGTGTGTGTGTGTGTGTTATAAGTATTGTTGCATTAAGTGATAGGAGTTGGTTGGAAACCCTTGCTGCATTATATCATTCCTTGTCCAGATATATGAATCCTTGAATCCTACATAGACTAGGATCGAGTAGATGCTTAGCCCTGCTTTAAGCGGTAGAAGTCAGGTGATTTCCTGTCACCTGCGAGATATAGGGATATTCATATATGGCACGGTTGGCTATATTTGCTATCGTGGAATGGAACCATGTGTTAATAAAAGGAATTGAGACCGGGCGGGATGACGATAGTGAAGCAACAAGGCATGGAGGTCTTGGGTGTGAATCTATCTCCGTCTGAGTCGTTTAAGGACCGATTCGCTGTACGTCCTTTAGTCATGTTGAGCGCAGTCTAACACTTAGTTGGCCGGATAAGCCGTTCCGACCGCGAAGCCGAGTAATATGGTTCAGGCCGAGAATCGAATGGTAGGTTGCTTCTTGGAGGAGAGAAAGGATGTGCTTGGGGACATTAGCGTGCGACCAAGGGGGGGGTTAGAATCCCTATCACCTGGCAGAGTGTCGCCCTTGGGGTCACGACATCATTCGGACCCGTGATTCCTGAATCATATGGAAAGGTGGCCTGTGCGACCCTGGCAGGGGTCTGCACGGTGAGTGTTAGAAATACCCCTCCAGCTGGATAGGAATTCGATTCGAATCGCCGTCGCTCCCGGTTAGTGAGCACTTGACTTGAGCAGCGGCAACGTAGATTCAATTAAATTGAACTAATGGTTAATTAGATCACGATAGAAAGGTTGCCTCAATTTATACCTGCTATGGTTAATATTGTTTGCTCCTAATAAAGTGAGTGCTCTAGTACAGGTTTTAATATAGATGATAGGTTAATGATAATTAACTTGATGCTTAAGCATTAATGATTGATCATCTATATTAAGCTTTTATGCAAAATGTTATCAAGCTAGCCCCACTTCATATCAGCCTTGCATGATCCTTGGTGTCACTTTATTTCTGGTTTCTGACGGGTAAGTCTAGCTGAGTACTTTGTCGTACTCAGGGTTTTATCCCCACTTGTTGCAGGTTGTGGTGTATCATGGCGGCTGCAAGAGTTAGTTGGCTCCTGCCTTGTGGCAGAGTGTGATCATGGGCATGATCCTTCTTATTTACCTTATCTCTAATGCTTTTGTTGGAAGTCGACCGTGGTACTGGCATGTATTTGAAATAAGAATAATGTTAGTTTCAAATTACTTTGCTTCCGCTACTTTTGAACTTAAGTTGTAATAACTATGTTGAACTCCGATGTATATTGAATTACTTGTGAAATAGATGTAACATGTGACTTGTTATGTTGAATCACTACGATCTTGGCTTGTATGTTGGTTGGTTTGAAATCCCTCGTGATTTCACTGGACTACCGGAGTTATATGGGCTCAAGTGCGAGAATTTGATCACTTCGGTGATTGTTTTTGTACTTGTGCTCTTATAATTTGGACGGTTCTGTTACAGCTGGTATCGGAGCAAGATTCAACATTAAACTTGTGTGTGTATTTAAAACAAAGGATTTGTTTTATAAAATCAGTTTTATCAACTTATAGCTATATATAGGTTTGTGAAAACTGAATTCTAAATCTAAGTATGCCAGTGGTTAATTTCCTTATGTCCATATAAGGATTATTAGGTGGCTTATATAAGTACTAACTTGGGGGGTTTTTCATTTATGCATCTACGCCCAGGCCAAGGTATGTATGTGTGATGACTCTCCCACACTATGCTACCCGGTGTGTTAGATTGGTGGTAGCCTTCATATATGAGATAGTCATATATGTCGCTAGTTTACTTTTATGTAACATCGCACCTACGCTCAGGTAAGTGTGAGTTGTGAGGGCATGACCGTACAACCTGCGGTCTAGGGGAGAGCTAGTTTTGGTTACTGGATTATTTACATGTTACACACATGTATATATGAAGGTACTTAATTGTGGGAGATTGATGATTCGGGTAGTTTTGGTACTACATGTACGTATACAGGGGTATATGTATGTGGGAGTGCTTAGAATTTCACCTTTCTGTTTTCTTTGTGTGCTATATTTGGGGAAATATTAGGCTGCAATGAAACTTTTCTGCAGGTACGCTAACCATGAATGCGTAAGTCGAATGTAGCTATCGACTAGCTATATATCAAGAGAGTGTGTGTTATGCCACCGACATAGAACGTGATCGCCACCTTAGGTTGGCAATCTTGTGAGGACGAATAGGATGAAGCATGCATCATCCTGATTGTTGTTTTATGTATAGCTATGCTCCTCTCACCCTTATTCTATATTAAGTAACTTGTGATTGATGTTATGTACTATCTTCCTTGTGTGGAGTTAGAGATGAATGCCTTGTTCAATGTTACTTGAATAGAAAGTGCTTGAGAAAAGTGTGTGTTTAGCCTTGCTAGAAATAATTATGGTTACATGTTTGAACCTATAGATGCCCTTTAGTTTAGCCAAGTGGTGGATATGTTGTTCCTACAAGTTTTTGAAAATGCTGTAGACCTCACTTAAGTAAATTGGATTCTCATGAATGAATTAAATTGTTGTTGGTATAAGGTAACAAAATTTAGAGCTACTAGAATAACATGTTTGTACGCTCTCTTGTTAAGTAGAACAAAGGCAAGCTTTGTTTTGCTTGTCGAATGTTGGCTGCTAGAATGTTTTCTGTTGTAGTGATGCTTTTGTGGTTATATTGTTGTTTTCTGTAGTTATGGAAAATACCAAAGTTGTTGCTAACTTACTCATCTAGCTTGTCCTAAAATTTCATGACCCTAGGCCTTATGGTTTGAGAGTTATAACTTTTAAAAATTTACTATCAGGTTTTGCTTATGCTCTGAGTAGATCTGAATGTTTGATTTGTTTGACCTATGTTCATAAGGAATCATGTCTTGGAGATAATAGAAGAAGTATAGTACTTTTTCTAAGCTTTCCAAAATGTCCTATAGCACTAATTGTGGTGGTCTAAATCTCTACTTATGAGCTTGTAAAGTGGAATGATAGAATCTGGCCAAATCTAGGCAGAGATGTCTTCCTTGTCTTGTTTGGCCTTGTTAGATATAGAATCATCTTAATATGATAATAAGAAAGTTATAGAAAACTTAATAAGCTTTACATAAAGTGAAGGCTCAGCCTTGTTGTGTCCCTAGAACTCCAGTTCTACATTTTTGAAGTTCTTGTCAGTTTTCTGTCCATATTGGTATAGATCTGCAATATTAGCAATTTTGGTCATGTTAATCTATGAATTTGCTTTTGGTATGAATAACTAAAGTGTAGTCATCTTCCTAATCTTTCTAGAAAGTCTAGGATCACCTTTGTGGGATGTCTACAACCTTAGTTATGGTTGAAACAAGTAACTATTGTGCTGCTGTCCAGATTCTATGCACATGCTAAGTTGGCTCCCTTAGCTAGCGTTTGTTTAGAGCTAAACTTGTAGTTAGTTCATGCTTGAGATAAATGCTTATTTTGGGTGAGCCTTGTGCCTTGTATTGGTTGCTTAAGCCCATTTGTTTGAATTTTCTCAAATGATTGCTTGATTGTGATATTGTATGTATGCTTGTTATCTTGGTAGTGCCCTAGTTGTCACCTCGGTTGTCCTCGGTGAGCATACGAGGGTCACATAGCTTTATCCTATAAAAAAGTTCACATACGTAATTGTATGGTTGTTATCTTCCATTAGGTTCTCTATCTTAGGAGCCTGAGCCTGTAGACTTAGTGGTTAGTCCTTGAATGTTTGTATCCATGCCCTTGCTTGACCGAAAGCCCAAAGTTTAGTTCTCCTATATGTTTGCCTAAGCCGTGAATGTTTTCCAACCCTTTTTGTGAAGACCCTTATCGACTGACCAACCAAGTTAACTTTTATCAACGCTAGCCTTTGACCATGGTTCGTACATTGCCAGTTGTGGAGACCGCACCCAAATTTATGTTGGACCTCCCGGTTGCCTCTCCCAAAGGTTAGCTAATGCGACACAACGTCTTTTTGTTGTGGCCTCTAAATCGTGTGCTTGCAAATTCGTGCATCTACCTTATCAACTCAATCTATGACTACATATCAGTTTTCGCCTTGAAATTTGCTTAATTCGTCTCCAACCTTCCCAAGTCTCGGAATGTTTATTAATCTTGATCTCATGTTGTTGCTCAACTTGATTGAATCTCTTGTTAATCTTTTATCTGGTACTCCCCTCAGTGGACTCAAATCATACGTAGAATTTAAGCAAGAGTCTCTTGCTCAGTTATCCTTGGCAATTGCGCGATGTTCTCTTGTGCTATATGTTGATCTTTGGATCATTTTTGTGTTGATTCTAAACCTTGTGACCACCTTTGCTTGCTATCCCTCCTTGTATGGCGCTTGCTCTTACAGCCCATTGGTGCCACTTGAAATTTCGCTTTCGTTGTGCGTTTAGTAATGGTGTTATGAGTAGCCGCTGATGGTGCCGCGACGAAACCAAGGGCCTCCTGTGGCTGCAGACACATGGCTGGCTACCTGGCACGTGCTGGTATCACGGCTTCTAGTCATGATCCATTATCAAATGGCATACGATGTGTTATTTTCTTATGTTCTTTTCTTGATTATCTCTCCAAATCGTATCGTAAGATCCATATCTTAGACCGAAAGTAGTGGAACTTCCTTCTAAAGTTGCTAAAATGAAATTCTTTGAAGAACAGGTCACCGACATAAACATTAACAGACTACAATATGTGGTAGTCAAGTGACTCTACTTAGTTGCCTAAGTATTGACAACCATCATCTAGGGAGCCACGTATTTCAGCTCTATTGGATAAAAAGGACACACAACACTTAACGTTGGATAAGTCATTCGTTGGATAAGAATTGATCGTCACATTATGCAAGTCTTAACCTCTGAATGCATAATGACCATACCATCGCAATCAACCATCTCTAGTGTGACTCCTTATCTGCTGACTTCGATGGCAACCATCTGTTCTGTATCAACCATGATTATTGTGATCAAGAATGAAGATTTGGAACTTTTTAAGTGTTGAGAGACAACTAATTAGTTACTCATAGGAAGGTTAATCTCCAACTAGGTAATAACTCCTTGGTAGCTACGAAGGCTATGTCTTACAGAGCAAAAACCAACAAGAAGTTGAGCAACTAGCCAACAACTTGAGTGATACTCTATCTTCTAGAGTCATTACGATCAAGTCAATTCCATCTTGGACAATCACACAGATAGTGCAAGGTGTTCAATCAGCCGCGGTGAAGAATTAGAGAAATGCATGCCCTAGTTTCGATCAACATCCTTGTGCCCTTAGATGTCATAAATAGTTTGTTCATAACTTTATTGGACAAAGTGTTGAGGAATATTCAAAAGCAATTTGAAAAGTGTCAAACAACATATTTTCCATCTTAGAGCTGTTGTTTGATCCTAAAAAGGAAGCCTCAAGGTGAAAGTTGGCCTGACAAAGTTGTTATGCTGCAAGTCAACTCAACTTATAGTACAACTAAGTCACCAAGGCAGATTTTACTCAATCGCTTGGTGGTAGACTACTCCCCGCGGTTAAGTGAATAATTACAACTTTTGTTGTCCTTAAGGCCTCGTTACATCTTTCTTTGGGAATTATTTTCCTAAGATTACATACTTTGATACCTTATAAATGTTTTTACCCAAGAGGTTGCATCTGATTCAACCCAGATAACTGTGGTCTTAGATAGAAGAATCTTCTTAGGTGACATTTGACAGAAATACGAAGCCGACAGCGTCAGCTATCACAATTCACTGATCCCTCAACGGACACAAATAATATAGTGTTGTCATCAGAGAAAGAGAACTACACCCATGGAACCATAAGTAGTTTTCCATTAGTTGGTGTCTAAATGAATGAACATTTATGACTAGCATAAACCTTGTTTATTGGTTAGTCAGTATCTATAGCCTCAGAGTATATTTGTCATCTATGATCTCACCCTTTTGGAAGGTTGTGCTCAAACCATTTTGGTAGAGGACTGCTTTTCAAACTTTGTGAACATAGAGTCATTTTGATGAGTATACTTCTGAAGATTTTGGTCTAATGTAAAGTTCATATGGACTATGCTGTGTTCACTAAAGAATCAGATACTTGTTAGTGGTTCGCTCATGGACCAAACGATCTCCATACATTGAGAATGCAGTACTGTGCTATCTAGGATTCCTCCCAAAGTAACAATGCTTCATGGAAGTCAATGAAGGAAATTCTTCAGATAAATTTTACTATAAAGAGTAAGTATCAGAAAGTGTTTTTGACCAAATTGTTCACCGATGTTGAAGCTTTGTAGTTGAATGCTATAGCAGATATTGGGAACTAGATAACGTGCCTCTCTTCCTTAAAAGGTCTTCCATTCTGAATCTCGGGACGCGATTCTTTTAAGAGGGGAGGGCTGTAACACCCCAGGTGTTTATCACCAATTAAGTGGTGGGTTTAAGATCAAACATGATAGATTAGGTGAGATAACGATGTCAAAGTCAAACCTATGGGGATAAGCCCTAACCTAAACTTGGATATTGCACCCTTGCTTACATATAGGCTCAATTAAAAGATATATGCTTGGGTGTTGCTATCAAAGTATCTTCACATGTCTCACCTCAGTAACTATCTATATTAAGCCCTAGAAAAGTTTCATGGAGTTTGGAATCAAAAAGTCACATGAAATGATAAGTTCCATTCCTATTGGAACTTGCATCATTAAGTGAATGGAATTGTAGATCATCAGCCAAACCATGCAAACTTGCCCAAATGACTCTAGATGAACTCTACAACAAAAGTCATGAAGGGATCATGTTGAGCAAATGTCAAGAAATTGCCCCGATTGGCCTAAAACCCTAGTTTCGGCTTTATCGAGTTGATACTTTGACCGAAGTGAAAGTTTGACTTCTGTACCAGTTATGAGGTTTGACCTTAAACAAAAGTTGTAGTTCATCTTGTGTAGAACAAACTTTGTTTAATGGTCAAGAGCTAGTTTGGCCTCTAACCTAGTTAAATAGAGATCACAATGTGGAATCAGCTGCTGTTTTCAGCACTTAGAAAAATATTCTAAGTCCTTGTTGTGACAGCAGCAAGTTGGTTACTTTGCAACATTTTATTGTCCAAATTCATGTGGTAACTCAATTAGGCTCCTTAATATGAGTTGGAGTACTGTTCTTGAGGAACACAATGAATCAAGTGTCATTACTTTTGGAGTATATTTGGATCTCCAAAATCAATTGCTAAAACAGCATGTTTGCAACTTTGTCGCTCAAATGACCTTGAAATTGGCATGTCGCATTCTCCAAAAATTGTTAAGTAACTTGGGTAGGTCCAAATGTAAAAGTTGGAGCTCACATGAAGGGGAAGGCCATGCAAGAAGATGGCATAAGTTGCATTTCATTTTGGCCATAAATTCTTGTAGTTGTTAATCATTGTCAACTCACTAACACTGCCGACTTGGAGGTCAATTAGCTGCCAATCTAAAGCCCTAATGGCCAAGCACCCTTAACCAAAATTTTAGAGCACAAGTAGTAGAGCAAACTTTGTTTTGGGCCCACGATCCAGTTCGGCTCAGAGCTAGCCCAAAATCGACACCCAAGACGCCCTGATCTGTGCACACCAACTGCTCGACAGCTGTCCTCTAAGGGATGGGCGTGGCGGCCATGCGTCGTGCGTCTCCTCCATGGACGCCGTGTGTCCTTCTCTCTGCCACGCGCCCGGCCTCCTCCCTGCGCGTTTATGGAGGGCCGTGATGGTCTCAGTATCCCCCTTCTCTTCCTTCCTTGCGAACGCCCACGCCCTTCCCCTCCTCCGCGCTCTCTAGCACCGAGCGTGGCCATAGCCGCCATTACTGAGCCGAGTAGAGCTCCGTGGCTGGCTGCTCTAGGCAGGCCCCGACCGAGTTGAGCCCTTCCATGCAGGGCGCGAGTCTCCTGGCACCCCACCGCCCTCCCACCGCCGTTGCTAGCCGCCGGAGCGCCGCCGTCGGCGGAGCAGTGCCTCGGCAGGTCACCATGCACGCGGTCCGGAGGACAGGAACCACCTCACCTCGAGCCATGACTGTCTTTGGGTGAGCCTCGCTGCGCTGGTGCTCGTGCCGCCCTCAGCCGCCGCCGCCGGTGACCCATCGCTGGAGACCGACCGGCCGAGCCGCCTCCCTGCTCTGCCGACGGGAGGTAGAAGAAGGTTGCTTTCCCCTCCCCCTCTCTGTGTCTCTGTTTGAGTAACTGACGTGCGGGCCCGGCCTAACTGTGGGCCCCTCGCGTCGGTTTATGGGGTGGCTGAGTTGGGTAAGCAACCGGGTGCGCCTACCGTTAAGTTAGGGTTGTGTTAATTCCGAATTTGAATTTTAGATTTCAATTAAATCTTCAAAAATTCATATCGCATGCTAGGAAACTCCAAAAATAGTAAATGAGGACTTTTTGGAAACCTTGAGAAAATATCTATGCAGTGGAGTCATAATGTGTTACATGTTTGTAGGTATTTTCTAATGTCTTTATTTAAGTTTTAAAAATACTCTAAAAATGCCTTTAAACTTAACAAGAGCAAGATCTGGAGTTTTAGAACTCCAAAAATAGTGATTATTGTTTTGTTAATTTTGTGATGACATGTACTTGCTAGGAAAAATATTAAACACACTACTTGTTCACTGTTTTCTTAAAGTTTTGATTTGACCTTGATAAATAAGGAAATCTGCATTTATATTGCTTGTCGAATTATATCTTGAGTTGTGTTGCTCCAATTGATGTGAAATTTTTAGGGCAGGCTTGTCATGCTATGGATGTACTATGTTATAAAATTCATGGCGATTGCTTACTGTATGCTCAAGTTATTGAGTTAACTTGTTTATGGCTTGATAAATAGCTTATAAATAATATATAAATGATAAAATAGAAAATGTTGCCCCATCACCTTATTATGATGTTTCTCTATCATATTGATTCATAATATGGCCTTGGGTTCACATAAAATATTGAGTTTTAGGTTTAACTTGCTCTCACATGATTTATTGCCATAGCAATTTGTCTTTTTCATAGAGGTTGTTATACATGTCCAAATGGTTTCAAATTTGGACAGTAAACTTTTGGGAGCATGTGTAGGCCTCTGTAATTTTGGTAGGATTTATTGAGTATCTTGATGATGTGGTCATAATTCCACCTAATGATCTAAATAAATTAAGAAAATGTATTAAAAGAATTTATTTAGTAATTGACACTATGTTTTCTGATGTTCATTAGTCATGTACGAAATGTTGGTAAAGTTGGTTTTATCCAATTATATGTTTGCAACATAAGTTAATAATTATTTCTTGCAAATGAGGTTGCTGAACAGATTTGAGAATATTGTTAATTACCCTATAAAAATGATGTTTTCATATCTTGTGTGCTATAACAAAGTTGTTGTGAATTTCATGATCTAGATGCTGTTAAATTTTGGTGGCATTTGGCCGTATGGTTTAGAAACTACAGCTGTTCTAAGTTGGGTTCAGATCTAGGTTGCTCTCTGTCCTTCCAGGACAGATTCTGTACCTTCTGTATTTTGACCTGGTAAATGTTAGAATCAGGTTTAGATGATTATAAATGAAATTTAGATAATTTCATAAGATTTCCAGAATGTCTTCTTGCAAGTCATTGGGATTTAGGGATCTCCAGATATGATTGATTTATGAAGCTACTATTTGCTAGTCCAGAAATTGGCATATTCCAGTTATCGTTGTTGCTTCACCTTGAGTTGCTTTGCATGTTGCTAAGTGTGATTCATGTCCTTGGTGATGAAGTTAGTACACCTGAAACTGGTGAAGATTATGCTTTACTTATTATGCATGGATTGGTTGGTGTGCTTTAGTCAGTGAGTGGCTATGAGGGCTTGTATCTTGTTTAAATATTGTGCTTGTCTTATGTGATGCATTCTTATTGCCATTCATCATGTTCATACACATGCATCGTCATATCTCATTTAGGTATGTTAGATGCACTACGTGGATGGAAAGATGTGGAGCTGAACCCGAAGATGGAGTTGGTGGATCCATCCCGAAGATAGAAGGACTGGACAAGTGATAGATTGGGAGATGCTCGCCAAGTGAATTCATCTGACATACTCTAACTTAAGTCGGATCCCAGGCAAGCCCCGGAGCATTATAAGCCTCCTATCTTCAAAGCAATTAATTATATATATATATGTTATAAGTATTGTTGCATTAAGTGGTAGGAGTTGGTTGGAAACCCTTGCTGCATTATATCATTCCTTGTCCAGATATATGAATCCTTGAATCCTACATAGACTAGGATCGAGTAGATGCTTAGCCCTGCTTTAAGCGGTAGAAGTCAGGTGATTTCCTGTCACCTGCGAGATATAGGGATATTCATATATGGCACGGTTGGCTATATTTGCTATCGTGAAATGGAACCATGTGTTAATAAAAGGAATTGAGACCGGGCAGGATGACGATAGTGAAGCAACAAGGCATGGAGGTCTTGGGTGTGAATCTATCCCCGTCTGAGTCGTTTAAGGACCGATTCGCTGTACGTCCTTGAGTCATGTTGAGCGCAGTCTAACACTTAGTTGGCCGGATAAGCCGTTCTGACCGCGAAGCCGAGTAATATGGTTCAGGCCGGGAATCGAATGGTAGGTTGCTTCTTGGAGGAGAGAAAGGATGTGCTTGGGGACATTGGCGTGCGACCAAGGGGGGGTTAGAGTCCCTATCACCTGGCAGAGTGTCGCCCTTGGGGTCACGACATCATTCGGACCCGCGATTCCTGAATCATATGAAAAGGTGGCCTGTGCGACCCTGGCAGGGGTCTGCACGGTGAGTGTTAGAAATACCCCTCCAGCTGGATAGGAATTCGATTCGAATCGCCGTCGCTCCCGGTTAGTGAGCACTTGACTTGAGCAGCGGCAACATAGATTCAATTAAATTGAACTAATGGTTAATTGGATCACGATGGAAAGGTTGCCTCAATTTATACCTGCTATGGTTAATATTGTTTGCTCCTAATAAAGTGAGTGCTCTAGTACAGGTTTTAATATAGATGATAGGTTAATGATAATTAACTTGATGCTTAAGCATTAATGATTGATCATCTATATTAAGCTTTTATGCAAAATGTTATCAAGCTAGCCCCACGTCATATCAGCCTTGCATGATCCTTGGTGTCACTTTATTTCTGGTTTCTGACGGGTAAGTCTAGCTGAGTACTTTGTCGTACTCAGGGTTTTATCCCCACTTGTTGCAGGTTGTGGTGTATCATGGCGGCTGCAAGAGTTGGTTGGCTCCTGCCTTGTGGCAGAGTGTGATCATGGGCATGATCCTTCTTATTTACCTTATCTCTAATGCTTTTGTTGGAAGTCGACCGTGGTACTGACATGTATTTGAAATAAGAATAATGTTAGTTTCAAATTACTTTGCTTCCGCTACTTTTGAACTTAAGTTGTAATAACTATGTTGAACTCCGATGTATATTGAATTACTTGTGAAATAGATGTAACATGTGACTTGTTATGTTGAATCACTATGATCTTGGCTTGTATGTTGGTTGGTTTGAAATCCCTCGTGATTTCACTAGACTACCGGAGTTATATGGGCTCAAGTGCGAGAATTTGATCACTTCGGTGATTGTTTTTGTACTTGTGCTCTTATAATTTGGACGGTTCTGTTACACTGCACACCACCGCAGAACCCCTACCGCCTTCTAGCCGTCGTTGATGCGGCTACGCCGCTGTGGGCACCGCTGTACCCACTCGGGCGCGCATGGCTGGCTCTCCTCAGGTGATTTTTGGCCAAGCAATCCACGCAACCAGGTGGGTAGTGAGTCGCTGTTGCTCATGTGCTACCCCTACTTGTCCGTTAGCGCCTCTACTCATTGGAACACCGTCACCACTGCAGCTAGGTCGCCGCCGACGTGGGGAAGCCGTCTGAACTCGTCTCCGACCATCGAACCACCGCCCGGTGCCACGCTTCGACCCCTAGGTGAGCATCAGCCCCCCTATCTAGGCTTGCACGGGCCTAGGTTGGCCAGCATAGCAGCTCTGTGCCGGCCTGTGTCACGCCGGCGAGCAGGGAGGCGTCAGGGACCTCCCCGATGCGAAGACGAGAGAGTGTAGGGGTCGGTTGCAAAGTCCCTGTCTATGGGAATAGTGCAAAGAACAGTCACGGCATTAACAACTAGAGCGGGGGTGTTTTCGCTTAAGTGCCATCGCGCTCACGGGCCTCCCCGTTGTGGGCCGCCTCATGTGCATGGGCCGCGCGCGAGAGGGCCGCGCCGAGGAAATTGGTTTTCCTTTTTCTAGTGAATTAAGTAAGGGTTTATAATTTAGTTGCTGAGCTGAACTTTGATAATTAATATCAATTCATGTAGATATCCAAAAATTATGAATTCACTTTAGCTAAGTTCCTAAATTTATGATCTATCTGACTGCATAATTAGTTTATACGTGTTTGTGATGATGCCGAGATATATTAAATCAATTGGAAATGCTTATCATTGGTAGGGTATTAATTGTAGGAAATTTTGTGGCAAATTGGTAGTAGCTTTGATCATGAAATTTTTACAGTAGCTTTGTTGTATTGTCATGGGCTCACTGTAAATTTCGTAGCACTAGATTAGACTATTTCATATGGTAGCTAGATAGTCATTAAAACTAATGTAAATGAAAGCATAATATCGATCTATAAAATGAAGCACTTGTAAGATGAGTTTGATATCTTGCTTGATGAAGATGTTAGGTAGCTTGCTACCTTAGTCATTAGAGCTAGCCTAGTAGCTTAGCATGCATATTTGTATTTTAAGAGTTGATGTTGCCTAATACTAAGTGGTTGCATCATTTATCGCATGCATATAGAGAATGAATTGGTGGAGTTCGTGACCGCCGGGGAGCAGGAGTACGACGAGGTGATCGAAGAGTACGAGGAGGAGGTGATCGTACAGGAGGAGTTTCCAGAGCCACCCGTGACTAACACCACTAACTTTGTGCCTGCCCAAGGCAAACCCCGGTGCATAACCCGTATTTTTGATAATCATTATATATATATATATATATATATATATATATATATATATATATATATATATATATATATATATATATATATATATATATATATATATATATATATATATATATATATATATGTGTGTGTGTGTGTGTGTGTGTGTGTGTGTGTGTGTGTGTGTGTGTGTGTGTGTGTGTGTGGTGTATTTATGTTGTAGGAATTTTATGATACCCACATGCATATATGTATCTACCTATGAGTCTTACTAGTGCAGGATCGCGTAGCTGCTTTGTTTAGGTTTATCGGTAGCATGAGTAACCTGTCATTACTCACAATAGGTGGTTATTATTATTATAGCTCCCATGATAAAATGATGGAAAAAGGAAATGGTGACCGAGTAGGGATATGATATGGATATTGGTGGGTGTAACAGGTTGTGCCCCACGGCCACGAGGCATAGCTTGGTTGCACTGTTTTCCCTGTCCGTGTCAATTAAGGACCATCCGTTGCTTGGACCCTAGTCAAGTCACAGACTTATTATCCTGAGCACATACTTACTTATAGGAGCGAGAAGGCTTGTTACTCTCTTGTCGTGAGTTTTGGCTCTTTCCGGACTGACTGATTGAAGACGAGGATAGGTGGAGATCTAAGCACCACATTGAAGTTGGGCCTCAAGTGTGGAGGCTTGGAGTCCAAGTTTGGATGAGGACCTAGAACCCGTGACAGGAGTGGAACGGGTTGGTCTCGCTTGTGCCTGGCGTACAAGCGTGGCGTGTGTTTTTCGGGGTATCCAACTGGACACATTGATTCGTGAATCACCATTTCTATGTGATGGTATGGCTTGACTACGATCTGTCACCGTAGTAAGAACTAGAATAAGAATAATAGAAAAATGACTCTGATTGCTAAACCCTTGCTTGAAAATAGAACAAGTGCTTACCTACAATGTTGGATAATAAATTAAACATGGATGCTAATAATCTAAGAAAATAAGGACACACTCTTAGTATTGCTTTCCATAAACCAGGAACCCACAAGCCATAAAGCCTAGCATATTCCATGAGAGTCGGGAAATATATCCCTCTTAGTCGGATAAGTCTTGCAAGTACATCGTGTACTCAGGGTTTATTTTACCCTTGCTGCAGGTGCACCTTGAGAAGTTAGACCTTGTGTGGAGGGTTCTTTTGGAGATGGATCCTTGTACCTTACCACTAGATGTTTATTTTTATTCCGCTGTTTAATTTATCGCACTATAAACTTTGGTATTGTAATAATAATTTCTGAGATTCTATGTTATATGAAATGGACTAAGTATTGTAAGTTTGTACTCATTATTGGATTCTAGATGTAAAATATGGATTGTTTGAGTTCTTCCGTTGGGTGTGCTCAATGGAACTACTCAGGTTAGTTCCCTTTCGGGGTACTTAATGTCTAGTGGAAGACAAGTGCCTTCGAAAACGTGATAAATCGGGCGGTTCTGCTACAAAAGGCTACCTTTAGGACTTTTGGTTTCTAACTATTGGCTTGTTAGTATTGATATTTGTAATAATATTATAGATTCTCAGCATATTTTCAACTTCTTTTATTTTCTTAGAAATTACCCTTTTAACTTTTTAAAACCCGGCTCAATAAGGGCACCACCAACATATAGCCTGATAAAAAATCTATAATATACATAAGCAAGGAAACAATGAGACTCCTAATCTTCCAACCTAGGTGTACAGTCGCTGACACATTTTTTGTACGTCAAAAACTATAGGGGAGATCCCCACAGTGTGAATTTGTATTAAATTTTTTTAAGAGACTACAAGGGGTTTACTTATAAACAAGTTAACTGAAAGCATCCAGCCAAAAACAAAAGGACGACCTAAGATCATCCTTGAATCTAAAAGATTGAAGAAGACACCGATTCTTAAAGTTAGATAAACACATAGCTAAAGTAGGACTCCTTCGTTGGAAGACCTTATCATTGCGCAATTTCTATAGTCCCAAGTAGCAATCATAGTAGCTTCAGTGAAGAACGGCAATTGGTGAGTTTTGTTGCCCTTGACCAAGCTATCCAGAAGCTGAAGTGAGTCATCCCAATCAATTTTAGTCATGGTGAAAGCCCAAGTTTGGTTTTGGTAATTAATAACACCAAGTTGCTAATGTCATGTGTTAAGTGTTTTGAGTTAGGCATAAGCAACACATGTGATGAAGGTGTATGTGGCAAGGAGTGATGGCCACAAGATCACAAAGAGATGGTGCATGGACATGAAATGATGATCATGGTGGAGATGCACATAATATGATGGACATGATGTTCAAGTGGAAGAGAAGGAACTAAGAGCGCAAGGCAAAGGTAAACCATAGGGTTTTCTTTTTGCCGGTCTAAGATGAGTAGAGAAATGTTTGACCGGGTTTAGGATACATAGCCGACTATCAAGAGGGGCAATCATGGTTAGCTCGAGAATCAAGTGCCACTAGATCATTGTCTTGAGCATATGCATTAGGATCTAGTAAAAGAGCTAACATAACGCCTTGAGAAATGATTGTGAAATGCTAAGACACATGCATATGGTGGTGTACACTTGGTGGTGTTAGCATGTCTGCGAAGGCGGTGGAGTTTAAGCGGTAGAGAAGGGTTTGTGTTCCTCTCTTCCTCTCGCCGAGCTTGCGAGGCGAGATTCGACGCTTTTTGGGGAAGTGAAATGCCTATTTTCTACTGCGCCGGTTGTTGGAAAAGAAACAGAGGTGACCGGACGCAGGACCGGACGCGGTCTCTGTATGATCGGACGCGTCCGGTCAGCGTTCAGTGTCTGCGCGTGTTTTAGGTTGATGATCGGACGCGCAGCACGTCCGGTCACTGTCGACCGGACGCGTCTGGTCGTTCAGGGAGCTTACTGGACTCTAACTGGACGCTGGCACTGTGGCGTCCGATCAGTTCTACAGCGCGTCCGGTCGCTGTTTCGTTGTGCGCTATTCAGGCTTAACCAGCGCGTTCGGTCAGTTGCGGGACCAGCGCGTCCGGTCGCACCCAGCGCGTCCGGTCTGCGTGACCAGCGCGTCCGGTCGGTGCTTCGGAAATTAGCCGTTGCGCGATCGGCGTGTCCGGTCAGTATGACCAGCGCGTCCGGTCAGCGCGATTTCGGCTGTTTAAGTTCCTAACGGCTAGCTGTGTACCCCTTCGTTATAAATAGACGTTGGCTGGGGTTTGAGAGCAACTCTTGCACATTTTGAGACCTAGAGACATCCTTTGAGCTAGAGAACAACCCCTCCACTCATCTATTTGCTTAGTTGGACATCTTGAGTGAGATTGAGTGAGATTCAAGTGCATTGCTTGAGAGTTGCATTCTAGAGGCACTTGATCTTCGAGTTGCTGCGGATTTCTTGTTACTCTTCCGTGTTTCCCGACACGGTAGACGGCTTGGAGCAGCGGAGGTGATTGAGCTCATAATTGGAGATTGTTGGAGCCCTCACCAAGTGTTGTAAGGGGTTCTTGATCCTTCCCCGCGGGAGTTCATGAATTGGATACTCTAGTAGAGCTTGTGGCTTGGAGGATCCCCATCTTGTGTGCGGTTGTGCGGCGCCCGCCGAGGGCTCGACTCTTGATAGTCGATTAGCTCGCGAACCGACAAGTGAGTGTATCGCCACAACGGGGAGTAGCTTGCCGGAAAGCAAGTGAACCTCGGAATAAATTCTTGTGTCATTCTCTTCCCGAGGATTTCTCTTGTGTGATTTATTGATTGGCACTTCTCATCTCTACACGGTGGTATATTCACTCGAAGCTATTCTCTCCTATTACTTCTTGTTTCTAGCTTGTAGTTGTTGTTGTGTTTAGTGGATAGCCTTGTACTAGACTTGTGTAGGTGGCTTGCTTAATTAGTTAGAGCTAGTGCTTTTGCTTCGCCACCTTTCGTACTAACTTGTGGTTAAGTAATTTGTGTAGAAGTTTTAATTAGGCTATTCACCCCCCCCTCTAGCCTATTTGGACCTTACAAGTGATATCAGAGCCGAGGCACCGTTTATTTGAGGCTTAACAACCTACGGTGAAAAAGAAATGGCTCAATTAAGCTTGCACATCAACAACACCAAAAAGGCACCTAACTTTGATGGCACAAATTATGCATATTGGAAGGTTAAGATGACCGCACACCTAAAGTCAATCAATAGAGAAGTGTGGAAGGTCACCGAAACAAAATTTGAGGTTGCTAATCTGGAAGGACCTACACCGGTAGAAGAGAAGAAGCTCCAATGCAATGACATTGCCATTAGTGCTCTTCATGAGGTATTAGATGACAAGACATTTGAGCAAGTGAAGAACATAGAGATTGCTCATGATGCTTGGGCCAAGCTAGAAGAAACATTTGAGGGCACCAAAGGCACAAAGACCGCTAAAGCATATATCTTGCAAGAAAAATTTTCAAGCTTCAAGATGCAAGATGATGAGAGTGTACCGGAGATGTTTCATAGGTTGCAAGTCATTGTCAATGAGCTCAAGGCACTTGGTGAGGAGGTCAAGGACAATCAATTCTCTATGAAGTTCTTGAGAAATCTACCCAAGAGATTTGATACATTGATCACCGTGCTAGTGAGGACTGCATTGAAGGATTCAACTTCTCAACAAATATTCTAAGAAGTGATGACCGATGATTCATATAGAGAAGATGATGAGAAGGATGAGTTGGTCAAGAAGAAGAAGAAGGAAAATAAGAAGAAAGATGATGAAAAGAAGAAGAGTGTGTCATTCAAAGCCACCACATCTAAGGGAAAATCCAAGATTGAATCATCAAGTGATGAAGACTCAAGCTCTTGTGATAGTGATGACATTGATGAGAAGATGACTCTCTTTGTCAAGTAATTTGGCAAATTCATGAAGAAGAAAGGCTATCGTGCAAGAAGGAGGAAGAACTCATCCAAGAAGAGTGAGCATACCATGAGATGCTTTAGATGCCATAGCAAGGACCATCTCATTGCAAAGTGTCCTTATGATAGTGATGACGAAGATGCTATCAAGAAGGAGAAGAAGAAGCAAGAAAAAAAGAAGAGCTCTCATAAGAAGAAGAATGATTCTCATGTTACTACTTGGGATAGTGATGATTCCTCAAATGATGATGAGGATGAAAACAAAAGCAAGAAGAAGGGACATGCTAGCATTGCCATCCAAGAGAAGGTCTCTCTCTTCGACACTCCATCGTGCTTCATGGTTAAGGCCACTAAGGTATCATCCGACGATGAGAGTGATCATGATAATGCTAGTGATAGTGATAGTGATGAAGAAGAATTCACTAAAGATGAACTAATCACTATGCTAGAAGATTGCACTCAATATTTTAAAGAATCTAGAAAGGAGTGCAAGGGCTTGCTTAAGGAAAAGAAAAACCTTATGCAAGAACTTGATGAGCTTAGGGCATCTTATGAGAGTCTAAAGGTAGACCATAAGAAGCTTTAAAAGTCTCACACTAAGCTTGAAGAAGCTCATTCCTCTCTAGTTGAAAAATGTGAAAACATACCAACTAATGTTGAGAAAGCTAAAACTTGCAACATAGGCATATCATGTGATATAATTGATGAAACTTTTCATAAGCCTATTATTGTTGCTCCCACTAACCCTTCATGTAGCTCATCTACATCATCCTCATCTAGTAGTGGCGGTTTCACTTGTGACTCCACACTAATAGTTGAGAATGAAAATCTCAAGAAGGAGGTAAAAGAGCTAAATCACACATTAGATAAGGCTTATGGTGGTGAGGACCGCTTGCTTATGTGCTTGGGTAGCCAAAGGGCTTCTCTCTACAAAGAGGGATTGGGCTATAACCCCAAGAAAGGCAAGGCCGCTTTTGCTCCTCACAAGACTCATTTTGTGAAGAACAATGGTAGCTATTGCAAAAGTTGCAAGCAAGTTGGTCACATAGAGCAACATTGCATGAACAAGAAATCCAATGCAAATGTATCCTCAATTAAGTTTGATTCTTTCTATATGCTTACCAAGGGTACAAATGGTGTTCATGCTAAGTTCATTGGTGCACCATGGATAGGCTTAAAGAAGAAAGCCATTTGGGTACCAAAGAGCTTAGTCTCTAACCTTGGAGGACCCAAACAAGTTTGGGTACCTAAAAAGAATTGATCTTATCTTGTAGGTCAATTACAAAGCCGGAGGAAGGCATTAGGTGCTTGATAGTGGGTGCACTCAACATATGACCGGAGACTCTTATATGTTCAATTCAATTGATACAAGTCAAAATGGTGGTTTTGATGCTATCACTTTCGGCAACAACAAGAAAGGCAAGGTCAAGAGGCTTGGTAAAATTGCTATCTCAAATGACATGAGCATTTCTAATGTGTTGCTAGTTGAGATCTTGGATTTCAATCTTTTATCAGTGGCACAACTTTGTGATCTTGGCTTCAAGTGCATATTTGGTAGTGATGATGTTGAAGTCATAAGTGTTAATGGATCAAATTTGATATTCAAAGGATTTAGACATGGTAGCTTATACTTGGTTGACTTCAATGATAGTGAGACACAATTGACATCATGCTTGCTTAGTAAATCTAGTATAGGATGGTTATGGCATAGAAGACTTGGTCATGTTGGAAAGAAACAATTGAACAAACTTTTAAAGCATGACTTAGTTAGAGGCTTGAAGGATGTCACCTTTGAGAAGGATAAACCATGTAGTGCTTGTCAAGCCGGCAAACAAGTTAGAAATGCACATCCTAGTAAGAGTGAAATGAGCACATCAAAGGCATTTGAGCTATTGCACATGGACTTGTTTGGGCCAACAACATACACTAGCATTGGTGGCAACAAGTATGGTTTTGTGATTGTGGATGACTACACTAGATACAATTGGGTGTTCTTTCTCTATGACAAGAGTGATGTTTATGATCTATTCAAGTCTTTTATCAAGAGGGTGCAAAATGAGTTTGAGACTACCATCAAGAAGATTAGAAGTGACAATGGTAGTGAGTTCAAGAACACAAGAATTAAAGATTTGTGTGATGATTTTGGTATTGGACATCAATTCTCACTAACATACACTCCTCAATCAAATGGTGTAGTTGAAAGGAAAAATAGAACCTTGATTGATATGGCTAGATCAATGCTTAGTGAATACAATGTTAGTCATTCATTTTGGAGTAAAGCCGTCAACACGGTTTGCTATTGTAGCAACCGTCTCTATTGCCATGGGAAGCTTGGAAAGACACCATATGAGCTATTGAATGGAAGAAAGCCCAACATTGCATACTTTAGAGTGTTTGGTTGCAAATGCTATATTCTTAAGAAAGGCACTAGATTGAGCAAGTTTGAAAAGAAATGTGATGAAGGGTTCTTACTTGGTTATTCTACCACAAGCAAGGCATATAGAGTTTGGAATCTCACAAATGGCACCTTGGAAGAAGTTCATGATGTGGAGTTTGATGAAACCCAAGGATCTCAAAATGAAGCTCAAAACCTTGATGATGTGAGAGGAGATCAATTGTCAAATGCAATGAAGAACATGGACATTGGTGATATAAGGCCGATGCAAGTTGATAATGATGATGATATTCATGTGATCAACCAAAATGTGCAAATTGATACAAATCAAGCAAGCTCTAGTGGTTCTCATGATGAAGTGCAAGATCAAGGTCAAACAAGTGGAAGCAATCAACTCCCAATACTCCAACCTACTAGCATTGCAAGAGATCATCCATTGGACCAAATCATTGGTTGAATTCAAAGTGGTGTTCAAACTAGATCAAGGCTAGCATCCTTTTGTGAGCATTACTCATTTGTGTCACTTGAAGAACCTAAGAAATTAGAAGATGCTTTGAAGGATTCCGATTGGGTAAATGCCATGCATGAAGAACTAAACAACTTTGCTAGAAATCAAGTTCGGAAACTTGTTGAGAGGCCAAAGAAATACAATGTGATTGGTACTAAGTGGGTCTTTAGAAACAAGCAAGATCAAGATGGCATGGTTGTGAGGAACAAAGCAAGATTAGTAGCACAAGGATACACTCAAGTTGAGGGTCTTGACTTTGGAGAGACATATGCACCGGTTGCAAGATTGGAGGCAATTAGAATCTTATTAGCATATGCTTGTGCACACAACATCAAGCTCTATCAAATGGATGTCAAGAGTGCATTTCTCAATGGCTACATCAATGAAGTTTATGTTGAGCAACCTCCCGGTTTTGAAGATGATAAGAAACCCGACCATGTTTACAAGCTAAAGAAGGCATTATATGGTTTGAAGCAAGCACCTAGAGCATGGTATGAGAGGTTGAGAGACTTTCTCCTCTCTAAAGGGTTCAAGATGGGAAAGGTTGACACCACTCTCTTCACCAAGAAGCTTAGAAATGACTTGTTTGTGTTGCAAATCTATGTGGATGACATTATCTTTGGATCAACTAACCAAGACTTTTATGAAGAGTTTGGAAATATAATGGCTAATGAGTTTGAGATGTATATGATTGGAGAGCTTAGTTACTTCCTTGGACTTCAAATCAAGCAAATGAAGAATGACACTTTTGTAAGTCAAGGCAAGTACATTAAGGACATGATCAAGAAGTTTGGATTGCAAGATGCTAAGCAAATGAGTACACCAATGGGCACTAATGATCAATTGGGTATTGATGATAGTGGAAACATGATATATCAAAAGCTATACCGGTCTATGATTGGAAGTTTGCTCTATGTCACCGCTTCTAGGCCGGATGTGATGTTTAGTGTGTGCAAGTGTGCAAGATATCAAACTTCACCTAGAGAAAGTCACTTGAAAGCAACCAAGAGGATATTGAGATATCTTAAGGGCACTCATGATGTTGGATTATGGTTTTTAAAGGGGTCTAACTTTGAGTTGATTGGATATTCAGACTCCGACTATGGTGGTTGCAAGATTGATAGAATGAGCACAAGTGGCACTTGTCAATTGCTTGGAAGGTCTCTTGTTTCATGGTCATCAAAGAAACAAAATAGTGTTGCACTATCTATCGCCGAGGCCGAATACATTAGTGCCGGTAGTTATTGTGCACAATTGCTTTGGATGAAGGCCACCTTGAATGATTTTGAAATCAAGTTCAAGAATGTGCCATTGTTTTGTGACAATGAAAGTGCTATCAAGATGACACAAAATCCGGTTCAACATTCAAGAACTAAGCACATTGACATAAGGCACCACTTCATAAGAGACCATTAACAAAAGGGTGATATTAGCATTGAGAGCATTGGCACCGAAGATTAACTAGCCGACATATTCACAAAACCACTTGATAAAAAGAGATTTTACAAGTTCAAGAATGAATTGAACATACTTGACTTTTCCAACTTGAAATGAGTGCACCCCCACATCCTTATATGACATGCCTCTCCTCCAACATAGCAAGGTAAAGTTGTTTGGCATATCATTCATACTTTGCTAAGGACATGGTTAGAACATATAGACATATTTGCATGCCAAATAGGCTCATTCATGAAAATCAAATGATTTTGATGTATATATGGTACCACTATTGCTTCTATGTTTGATTGATCTAGTGGTAGCATATGACATGTTTGTGGGCTTGCAAACCTATTGTTGAATCTAGAAAATGAGCTCATGATGTGTAATTCAACATGCTCAAGATAACCCTTATACTTTATGAGGTGTGAAGAAGCTTGTGCTTAGATCAAACCGAATTACATATTCTAGGCAAGTGATCTATATTGAACCATAATTTGGACTCCCTCATATTGATTGACTTATCTCTCACTAAAATTTGCACCTTTTTGGTGATTGTTGACAAAGGGGAAGAGAAAAGTCACAAAGATAGAAACGTCACAAGATAAAAGTTAAGTTGCGAGAGAAAGATATAATAAGGGGGAGAGAAATCAAGGGATCAATTAAAATTGAGCACACAAGTAGGGGGAGCAAGCTCATGAATTATTTGTTGTATTTGTATGTGCATTAACATGATGAATTGTTGCATTGCAAAGCTTAAATTCATATTCATGTTTGTATGGTGTATGCTAGAAATAGAACTTGAA
The DNA here is from genome assembly GCA_038087645.1 of Saccharum hybrid cultivar R570. NCBI lineage: Eukaryota > Viridiplantae > Streptophyta > Magnoliopsida > Poales > Poaceae > Saccharum > Saccharum hybrid cultivar. Next base: position 4,998,267 of record JAQSUU010000100.1, read on the forward strand.
TGATGATTTGTTGAGAGTAGCTTTACAAGTGGTATCTAGACACCTTTTGCTTATAATGTTGATCTCACGGGGTACTTTAGTGTTTGTGATCTTTACAAGTTATGTATTACAAGTGGTGTCTAGCTACATCGATGCTAAGGATGGTATATAAAGGCAACTCTGATTGGTATCACGCTTCAAAGGTCCATTCTATATACCTTAGTTTGATAGTAGTAACTCTCCCAAAATTCAAATCCATACATATGTGCACAATTGAACCAAACTCATGGAAGCACATATGTAGGGGGAGCTAATACTATTGAAATTGAAAATTGATTTCATTTCATATCTTTATGATGGTTGTCATCAATTACCAAAAAGGGGGAGATTGAAAGCTCAAGTTTGGTTTTGGTAATTAATGACACCAAGTTGCTAATGTCATGTGTTAAGTGTTTTGAGTTAGGCATAAGCAACACATGTGATGAAGGTGTATGTGGCAAGGAGTGATGGCCACAAGATCACAAAGAGATGGTGCATGGACATGAAATGATGATCATGGTGGAGATGCACATAATATGATGGACATGATGTTCAAGTGGAAGAGAAGGAACTAAGAGCGCAAGACAAAGGTATAATCATAGGGTTTTTCTTTTGCCGGTCTAAGATGAGTAGAGAAGTGATTGACCGGGTTTAGGATACATAGCCGACTATCAAGAGGGCAATCACGGTTAGCTCGGGAATCAAGTGCCACTAGATCATTGTCTTGAGCATATGCATTAGGATCTAGTAAAAGAGCTAACATAACGCCTTGAGAAATGATTGTGAAATGCTAACACACATGCACATGGTGGTGTACACTTGGTGGTGTTAGCACCTTTGCGAAGGCAGTAGTGTTTGAGCGGTAGAGAGGGGTTTGGGTTCCTCTCTCTCTCCCGCCGAGCTTGCGAGGCGGGATTCAGCGCTTTTTGGGGAAGTGAAATGCCTATTTTCTAGTGCGGTGAAAGTCGGAAAAGAAACGGAGGCGAACGGAGGTCACAGAGGTGATCGGACGCTGGACTGGACGCGGTCTCTGTATGGCCGGACGCGTCCGGTCAGCGTTCAGTGTCTGCGCGTGTTTTAGGTTGATGATCGGACGCGCAGCGCGTCCGGTCACTGTCGACCGGACGCGTCCAGTCGTTTAGGGAGCTTACTAGACTCTAACCGGACGCTGGCACTGTGGCGTCCGATCAGTTCTACAACATGTCCGGTCGCTGTTTCGTTGTGCGCTACTCAGGCTTGACCAACGCGTCCGGTCAGTTGCGGGACCAGCGCGTCCGGTCGCACCCAGCGCGTCCGGTCTGCGTGACTAGCGCGTCCGGTCGGTGCTTCGGAAATTAGCCGTTGCGCGATCGGCGCGTCCGGTCAGTATGACCAGCGCGTCCGGTCAGCACGATTTCGGCTGTTTAAGTTCCTAACGGCTAGCTGCGTACCCCTTCGTTATAAATAGACGTTGGCCGGGGTTTGAGGGCAACTCTTGCACATTTTGAGACCTAGAGACATCCTTTGAGCTAGAGAACAACCCCTCCACTTATCTCTTTGCTTAGTTGGACATCTTGAGTGAGATTGAGTGAGATTCAAGTGCATTGCTTGAGAGTTGCATTCTAGAGGCACTTGATCTTCGAGTTGCTGCAGATTTCTTGTTACTCTTCCGTGTTTCCCGACACGGTAGACGGCTTGGAGCAGCGGAGGTGATTGAGCTCATATTGGAGATTGTTGGAGCCCTCACCAAGTGTTGTAAGGGGTTCTTGATCCTTCCCCGCGGGAGTTCGTGAATTGGATACTCTAGTAGAGCTTGTGGCTTGGAGGATCCCCATCTTGTGTGCGGTTGTGCGGCGCCCGCCGAGGGCTCGACTCTTGATAGTCGATTAGCTCGCGAACCGACAAGTGGGTGTATCGCCACAACGGGGAGTAGCTTGCTGGGAAGCAAGTGAACCTCGAAATAAATTCTTGTGTCATTCTCTTCCCGAGGATTTCTCTTGTGTGATTGATTGATTGGCACTTCTCATCTCTACACGGCGGTATAATCACTCGAAGCTCTTCTCTCGTATTACTTCTTGTTTCTAGCTTGTAGTTGTTGTGTTTAGTGGATAGCCTTGTACTAGACTTGAGTAGGTGGCTTGCTTAATTAGTTAGAGCTAGTGCTTTTGCTTCGCCACCTTTCGTACTAACTTGTGGTTAAGTAATTCGTGTAGAAGTTTTAATTAGGCTATTCACCCCCCCCTCTAGCCTATTTGGACCTTACAAGTGGTATCAGAGCCGATGCACCGTTTATTTGAGGCTTAACAACCTACGGTGAAAAAGAAATGGCTCAATTAAGCTTGCACATCAACAACACCAAGAAGACACCTCACTTTGATGGCATAAATTATGTATATTGGAAGGTTAAGATGACCGCACACCTAAAGTCAATCAATAGAGAAGTGTGAAAGGTCACCGAAACAAAATTTGAGGTTGCTAATCTGGAAGCACCTACACCGGTGGAAGAGAAGAAGCTCCAATGCAATGACATTGCCATTAGTGCTCTTCATGAGACATTAGATGACAAGACATTTGAGCAAGTGAAGAACATAGAGATTGCTCATGATGCTTGGGCCAAGCTAGAAGAAACATTTAAGGGCACCGAAGGCACAAAGACCGCTAAAGCATATATCTGCAAGAAAATTTTTCAAGCTTCAAGATGCAAGATGATGAGAGTGTACCGGAGATGTTTCATAGGTTGCAAGTCATTGTCAATGAGCTCAAGGCACTTGGTGAGGAGGTCAAGAACAATCAATTCTCTATGAAGTTCTTGAGAAGTCTACCCAAGAGATTTGATATATTGATCACCGTGCTAGTGAGGACTACATTGAAGGATTCAACTCCTCAACAAATATTCCAAGAAGTGATGACCGATGATTCATATAGAGAAGATGATGAGAAGGATGAGTTGGTCAAGAAGAAGAAGAAGGAAAATGAGAAGAAAGATGATGAAAAGAAGAAGAGTGTGGCATTCAAAGCCACCACATATAAGAAAAAATCCAAGATTGAATCATCAAGTGATGAAGAATTAAGCTCTTGTGATAGTGATAACATTGATGAGAAGATGGCTCTCTTTGTCAAGCAATTTGGCAAATTCATGAAGAAGAAAGGCTATCGTGCAAGAAGGAGTAGCTTGCCGGGAAGCAAGTGAACCTCGGGATAAATTTTTGTGTTATTCTCTTTCAGAGGATTTCTCTTGTGCGATTGATTGATTGGCACTTCTCAGCTCTACACGGCGGTATAATCACTCGAAGCTCTTCTCTCGTATTACTTCTTGTTTCTAGCTTGTAATTGTTGTTGTGTTTAGTGGATAGCCTTGTACTAGACTTGAGTAGGTGGCTTGCTTGATTAGTTAGAGCTAGTGCTTTTGTTTCGCCACCTTTCGTACTAACTTGTGGTTAAGTAATTCGTGTAGAAGTTTTAATTAGGCTATTCACCCTCCCTCTAGCCTATTTAGATCTTATACATGGCTCCACATTTTCTTTAGATGACATGCATACAGGCTTGTGTACGTGTGTTAGGGGTATCTCCAATCGCTATCCAACGCGAGACTGAGCAGACGCTCAAGAGCACCGCCTCCTACGAGACCACATCTTCAAGCTTTCTATTGTTCAAACCTACGTGGCCAGACAAAACATCCACTTGGAGCATTGGACATGGCCGTCGACAAACATACCTTTAGGGCCGCCTCGTACCGGGAGAGAAAAAAATTGGGTGGACCAGTATCCACTCAAACTCTATGCATACTTCCACTCAATGGCTGACAGGTGTGCATGCATTTAAGAGAAAACCAATGATATCTATAACTGACTAAAACATCGTGGAGAGGCGCTTCACAGGATGAACGTAGAATATGCCACCTATCCACGTGTCCTCCACCCAGTGAAAATATGCGTGGGTGGATACGGGATCCACCTAATTTTTTTTTCCATCCGGAGATGCTCTAAGGTTGTCAATCCATGGGACACACCAGTCAGCGAATCAACGTTATCAGCTCTAAGGCCTTGTTTAGTTTTAGAGTGTAAAATTTTAGGATATCACATTAGATGTCATATGAGGTGTCGTATGATGTGTTCGGATACTAATAAAAAAACAAAATACTGAATCTGTCAGTAAACCGCGAAATAAATTTATTATGCCTAATTAATCCGTCATTAGCACATATGTTACTGTAATACTTTATTATCAAATCGTGATCTAATTAGGCTTAAAAGATTCGTTTTACACATTACACATAATCTATATTATTAATTATTTTTTTAAATCTATATTTAATACTCGTACATATACCTGAAAATCTGATGTTACAGGTTTCGGGGTGGCAACTTAACAAGGCCGCAGTTAAAAAAAAAAACTTAACAAGGCCGCGGGGTCGGGAACTCTCCTGTTTCCACCCGAAGATCCGAACGATAAACGCACGAGGAAAGGGGAGGCGGAACCACGAGAAATTGGTTCTCCTCTGCGATTCAGCCCGGCGAACGCTCGCTTGAGTTGGAGATAAGCTTCGATTCCACCGTCCCAGACTCCCAGTGGATTTGGGACTGCGATGGAGGAGCAGTTCATCCTCCGCGTGCCGCCATCCGTGGCGGAGCGGATCGAGCGCCTCATGAATGAATCCGCCGCTGCCTCCTCCAACCCCGACGAGGCCTCCCTCGACCTCTCATTCTCAGGTTAGGTTCCCTAACTCCCCCGTCTTCTCGCCCTCGAATCCTACTCCCTGTCTGCGAAAACCTAGCGTGTGCTAGGCCAGTAACCCCTTTTGGAAACCGCGGCTGATGAATACGCGGCTTGGGGATTACATGTCCGTAGGCTGTTAACGGAACACGAAAGTCAGGTCAAGTGCGGTGGGGGGCTTGCAAAGGCGCCTAGAACGCTGGTGGCGCTCTCTGGTTCAGATTGCCGCAGCTCGCGGGGAGTTTGGCTTGGGCATGCCGGGGTCCTGCCCTTAGAATTCTCAGCACGTCTAACTGCTCCGTTCTTTGCAATAGTTGGAACAGATGACGCTGTTAACCAATTAGAGGCCAGAGATCACAGGCTATTAGAGGCCAGAGATCACAGGCTACACTGTGCCCGTCCTGCTAGGTGACTTAGCTTGCTCCAGATTTTGTGGTGATAGGTTTATGTGTGGCGTTAGACTGTTAATGTATTGTTCAATTGGTGTTGGGGGATTATTAACTTAGCATGGATCAACTTGCCCGTGCATTTAAGAGATTGTTCATTTGGAAATTCCTTAAAGAGCTTAAGTATGTATAGGCTTTTAATCCATCAGAATAATAGGGCCGTTTCATAATCTACAGTCGAAGCAAACCTAAACAGAATATTCCAAGCTTGTGTTCTGGTTCAAGGCAGCAGTTTCTGCAATCCGATTGCTTTACCTTTAGATAAGCCTTGATATTAATCACGTATGGAAGATCCATGTACTATCAGATGAAATGGTTAACATTTAGCAGCGGATGTAATAATTTAATGGTGAATAATTAAAGTTTAGGAATGCAAATGTTGTGCTTCATGCTTTTGTTAATTGTGCTTTTGCAACCATGTTTCCCCGTGTTTGATGATTTCTCTCTTTTTCTACATAAGATTAATGTTTGGGAACATTACTTGACTCACATAGTCACATATGCTTAATGCAGCACAATTTCTGATCCAGATGAAATAATGAAATAATTAGATTGCTATTGGTAGTCTTAGAAATAACTCAAGAGCAGTAATTATATGACTCCAAAGAGTTGAAGCTGTTTCATAATTCATATGGGCATGCTAAGTCCTTATTTATAGCTTTTAGCTTGAGAGTTTTTTTTTTAAGGATTTTTTAGCTTGAGATTTGAGACAAAGACGATATGATTCATTGGATATGACATCCATTATGTGCATTGGTGCTTATTTGGTACAGTTTTCTCCCCTTAGTGACAGTGAAACACTATGGCCCCTCTTATTTGTGAGCATACAACTTGAAGTAGATTACACTAGATATATCTTAAGAATTGACATTTGGAACTTTTGTGACCTTGTGGGTTGATGAGATATTCCTTCGTACAGAGGATGGAAGAAATGGTACATTTATGATCGGTAATGAGAGCTTTCCTGCATCTCTCTTGGATCTACCTACTGTGGTGGAGTCGTACAAAACATATGATGATTCTGTACTAATTAAAACTGCTGATGTTGGTCAGGTAAAAGTGCAAGTTTACTGTATCACTGTATGCCACCTATTTATTAAATTTCAATCTTAAAATCATCCGCTGAAAAACAAATTGAAACAGATGATTATGGTAAGAGAAGAAAATGATCCTGCTCCAGAAGGAGTTGAATACAAGCATGGGCTTACTCCTCCAATGAGGGATGCACGCAGGCGACGTTTTCGCAGAGAACCAGACTTGAATGTATTAAAATTAATTGCTCTCTAGCTCTTTTCGTTACCCAAGTTCATGTTCATAGAAACACTTTTAGGTGGAACCCTGATTCTTCCTTGTACAATTTTGCAGGCAGAGCTGGTTAACCAAGTTGAGAAGCATCTTATAAATATCATGCATGGAGTATCTGTCAGTATCCTTTTTTTTCACCTTCCATTTACTAAATTCTAGCTTGTGTAGTTGTGTTGTATTCTAGCAGCTGGACAAAATGGTATATAATATTTTTTTTACTATTTAGTTCTTAGGTTTTCAAAGTATTATTTGGTTACTAATGTTAGTTGACAAATGGTTTGTCTACATGGAGTTCCCTCTTTCTGTGAATCTTGTCAGTATGGTGGTTTCAAATAGATGTTTTGAAATCTGTGAATCTTGTCAGTATGGTGGTTTCAAATAGATGTTTTGAAAGCTACACTTAAACACTAGTTATGTTTCTGAATTGGTCGCTTATAGCATACATAAGTCAATATGCATTTGGTTTGTTGGTTGAAGGAGTCTATAAGTTCCACCATTTTTTTCCATGTAAATGTGCATATTTCCTTGACTATCAATAGATCAGAATCAGAATGCCAGTGTGATAGGAGGTGAAGAAGGTGGTGATCGTAAGAAACCTCCAGTAGCTCGTGCAACCAAGCAGCCAGATGTTCAAGAGCCTGCTGTGAATGGAGAGGAAGCAGAACCTGAGAGGAGTGACACTGATGAGTCAGAGAACTGAAGTGGACCTGAATTGAGTGCGGCTGCAGTGGTTAGTTGACTTAGTTCCAGTATCATATAGGGATGACACTTTCTATCTAATAGTTTAGTTCCACATTTCTTTATAGGAGTAATTCATAACAGGAAACCCCTCCTCTTTTTATACAGAAACAGGGGGTATGTGGCATTGATTAAAAACTATAAGACGGTTGAAAAAATATCTAAGGACTACATTTGTGTCTTTTATTCAATTTAATTTTGTGTGATTGAGCACCACAATCGTGGGAATGCAATGGCCATCTTGTTTATATTCTGTGATTTGAGTACCCATCTGGACTAGATCTTGGCAGAACAGTCAGATTAACACTCAACTGGGCTTAACAAACTTCCAACTGGTTATGATCTTGTGACACAATCCTCATTTACGTACACACATATAGCCATATAGGTACGGAGTATATTAACCTCATGGGTGTCATTGACTCTAGCAAGTATAGTAAAAGTATAATAAATCTCTGCTGTGGAATGGGTCTATATAGGAAAATAGATGACAATAAATGTGTAAACATAATTAATAAAATTGCAGAGTATACTGTATACATATGGATACGATTCGTCGCAGCATACTATACCCCAAGTAGTTCATTGACTATATATTTCAGGATAAAAAATATTTTAGATTATTGGGTGGTAATTAGAGATGCTTTCCTATCTTGTACTCTTGTGACCAGCCTCAACTTTAGTACTATCTCTGGTAAAAAAAAAATACTTGATACATTTAACTTTGCATGGTCTTCGGTGTGTATCTCGATCACTAAAATTTTTAGATTAGATTCTTAAAATCCTTTAAATATAAGATATTTTGCAAGTATTTTGAATACAAATCTACATATATAACTTACACGTGATCAAACTAAATAATATAATAGTTATTGTTGATTGTAGGTTTTGAGCTTTGACTAAATCTTGTCCTAAACGACTCTAAATAATATAATAGTTATTGTTTGTAGGTTTTGAGCTTTGACTAAATCTTGTCCTAAAAGACTCTAAATAATATAATAGTTATTGGTTTTTTTTTTAGCTTTGACTGAATCTTGTCCTAAAAGACATTTTTGTGACCGGAGGGAGTAAGTAGACTACATGATGAGATTTGACTCAACGGGGAGTACACAAATATAATTAAGATGTAAGCTTACTAACTTTGTGATCATCCCACATGCTAGTGCACTTGTTTTATCCATCACCTCCAATCCAAAGCCAAAATCTCGTGCATGTTCATAAAAATCGGGAGCAGCTTTCCCATGACGCCTACATATGACCTCATACGGTGAGAAATTTAGGCCCATTTCTCTTCCCAATTGGTAGCAAAATGTGTATACTAACTGAGACTACCTAGTCAGATTAAAGCCTCTATTACCGAACAACAGAATTCAAGGTTGTTATTAGTCAGATTGAATTAAAACTCGCTCACTTTTACTCACACTTCCATAGCATAGACGACATCAGACGCATAGACGACATCAGACAATACTTGTTACACAGCTCGTCCCATTGCGAGGTATCAGAATGGATGTCAAGTTTTCGTGATTCTCTGTTCTCTCCAACCGAGACTTCTGCCACCATTCCTGTAGTTTCATCTTGCTTCTTTTTCAAGTGTACAGCTATGCCAGGTCCACATGACTCCTGTGCCTGTGCCTGTGCCTGTTGCAAGATTTATCATTTTCATTTTGCAGTTGTATTTATCATTTTCATTTTGATTTTTCTTGGTTGTGGAGCTTTTATTAGCTTAAGTTCACGGATTACTCTTGAATCTCTGTGCTGCGTAGCCAATGCTTGCTTATACGCTTTCACGCCATAAGTCGGAAGGAGAGGACTCTTTCGGGAATATTTCTTTCTCTACTTGCTGCCAATTAGACTATCCGCAGTGGGTACTCTAAAACGATACTCTAAAGCTTTAGAGTACGAATATAGAGTAAAAACTGCTGCACTGGGTACTCTAAAACGATACTCTATAATTTCTCTCACTCTATATTTAGAGCAGTACAATGCTTACTCTATACTCTATAGTGGCAGGCCCCACTAGCTAAACAAAGGAAAAAATGCTATAACTCACAAACCAAAAATCCAAATTAAATTTCGATTGCACTATTAAATTCGTCTCAATAAATCCTTCAAAACTAGATCACACATGGATATATTTAGATAAAGTGACAAGTGGTCCCACAGTAGATAGAGTGGATAGAGGATGATATAGAGGATGGATAAGTGCGGGAGAATTGAGTATAGAGGAGAGAATCTTGCTGACTAGGACGTATAGATGATGAATATAGAGGTCCATGAGTGCGGGTAGTCTATGACTACCTACAGTGGATACTCTAAAACGATACTCTAAAGCTTTAGAGTATGAATATAGAGTAAAAACTGCTGCACTGGGCTACCCGCAGTGGGTACTCTAAAACGATACTCTAAAGCTTTAGAGTATGAATATAGAGTAAAAACTACTGCATTGGGTACTCTAAAACGATACTCTATCCTTTCTCTAACTCTATATTTAGAGTAGTACTGTGCTTACTCTATACTCTATAGTGGCAGGCCCCACTAGCTAAACAAAGGAAAAAAATACTATAACTCACAAACCAAAAATCCAAATTAAATTTCGATTTCACCATTAAATTCGTCTCAATAAATCCTTCAAAACTAAATCACACATGGATATATTTAGATAAAGTGACAAGTGGGTCCCACAGTGGATAGAGTGGATAGAGAATGATATAGAGGATGGATGGGTGCGGGAGAATTGAGTATAAATGAGAGAATCTTGCTGACTAGGACGTATAGAGGATGAATATAGAGGTCCATGAGTGCGGGTAGTCTAAAACGATACTATATCATTTCTCTCACTCTATATTTAGAGCAGTATAGTGCTTACTCTATACTCTATATTGACAGGCCCCACTAGCTAAACAAAGGGAAAAATGCTATAACTCACAAACAAAAAATCCAAATTAAATTTCGATTGCACCATTAAATTCATCTCAATAAATCCTTCAAAACTAGATCACACATGGATATATTTAAATAAAGTGACAAGTGGGTCCCACAGTAGATAGAGTGGATAGAGGATGATATAGATGATGGATGTGTGCGGGAGAATTGAGTATAGAGGAGAGAATCTTACTGACTAGAACGTATAGAGAATGAATATAGAGGTCCATGAGTACGGGTAGTCTTACAAGCGCAGCAACGCTACCGTGGTTGTCATGTCCGTCTGCAATCTCCTGGCTCTGGCAGTGCACTGCATATGGAAGCTTCGTTCTCGTGGCTGCACAGAAGCACCTGCTGCTGATGGGGAGGTGCCGCTTGCACCGGTGCAGGAAGAAGCAAGATGCAGTGCTCCCGTGCAGCAGGTCATGCTCCACCTCCACACCGAGGATCTGTCACTGAAGTCAGTCTGTTCGTTTCGCTAGTTTACTGTGGCTGAAAGTACTGTTCGCTGGTTTATTGTGAGAGAAAAACACTACTGGATAAGTGTTGATTTGGCTGAATAACTCAAACGAACGGGGTCGGCACGGTGTAGCAGTACTCCCGCGCAGGTTCAGGTGCAGCAGACCACGATCCACATCGAGCAACTGCCACGGAAGTTCACTTACAACGAGATCCGAGTCGTCACCGGAGACTTCGGTACCATGGTGGGTCGCGGCGGCTCCGCCGAAGTCTACCGAGGCCTCCTCGACGACGGCAGGGCGGTGGCCGTCAAGCGGATCACCAGCGACAAGCCTGTCGGGGAGACTGACTTCCTGAGAGAGATCTCCATCGTGGCGAGCGTGCACCACCGCAGCCTGGTGCGCCTCCTCGGCTACTGCGTCGTCCTGCGCGGGGGCGGCAGCCAGTACCACCTGGTGTACCCGTTCTTCGAGAACGGGTCGCTAGACTGGTGGCTGTTCCACGGCGAGGAGCGGAGGCGCCTCCTGCCGTGGCCGACGCGGCGCCGCATCGCCGTCGACGTCGCCAGGGCGCTCGCGTACCTCCACCACGAGTGCCAACGCCATATCTTGCACCTCGACATCAAGCCGGCCAACATCCTCCTCGACGGGCGCCTCCGGGCGCACGTGTCGGACTTCGGCATCTCCATGTCCATCACCCAGGACCTTACCAGCGTCAACACCCGCGGGAGGAGCACGGTCGGGTACATGGCGCCGGAGATGCTTGTCAGCTCACTGTCCGCCAAGTCCGACGTGTACAGCTACGGCATGGTGCTCCTCGAGCTTGTCCTCGGGCGCCGAAGCGTCGACCGCGGAAGCGCTGCCGCGTCCGAAACAGCGGACCTCTTCGCCCGTGTTGTGCGGAAGATGGTGCGAGGCGAGCTAGTGGAGCTGGTGGACAAGGCCATGGCGCACGTGGACGTGCGGGGGGTGGAGGTGGTGGTGACGGTGGCGCTCTGCTGCGTCCAGTACAGCCGTGACGTGAGGCCCAGCATGCTAACTGTTTTGGACATGAATGAAGGCCGTGTGGCCGTCGATCTGCCGCTGGGGATGTCCGTCTCCGTCGTGGATTTCATGGAACCACTCAGGGTTAAAAATCCCGGGCGGTAAACCGCGGTTTACCGCGGTAACCGGGCTAACCAGGCCGGACCGGTTCCGGTCCGGTCCGGTTAGGTATTCCCCAAATTTAAATTTAAAATTTTTAAAAAAAATGCTGAAAAAATTTCTAAAAATAGTTCATGATTTATAGAAGCCAATGGTGTAAAAAAATTTCAAATTCGAGTTCGTTTAGTATTTATTTATACGTATAGAAGTTTGAAAAGAAAAAGAAAAAGAAAAATCTCGGTCCCGGCCCGTTAAGGCCCATGAGGCCCATTAGGCCGCCACGGGCACAAAACGCGGTAACCGCTACAAACCGCTCGGTAAGCCGGGCACAAACCGCTACAAACCGCTACAAACCGCCACGGGCAAAGAAAAAAGAAAATTCCAAACGGTTTGTAGCGGTTACCTCTAAAACCGAGCGGTAAACCGCTCAAACCGAGCGGTAAACCGGTCGCAAACCGAACCGAAGGTGAGTTTGAATTCAAATTCAAATTCGACCGGTTACCGACAAACCGGACCGGTAAACCGGAACCGGAGGCCGGCGGTTTGAGCCGTCCGGTCGGTAAAAAAAACCCTGGAACCACTTTCCTCGCCAGTCGCGCGCTATCGGTGACAAATAGCCACTAACATTCAGAGTTTCAGACCTATTTTAGATGGATTAAAGTGAACTTCGGCCATTAAGTTCGTTACACAACGAATGTGTTGAGCTTCTGACAGCCTGTTCGCTTGAGATTATCAGCCAGATCAGTTAGTCATTTAGCAATGTTTTTCTCTCACAAAAAACCAGCTAGATCAGCCAGATTTCAGTCAAGCAAATATGTTGTAAGTCTTTTTTTATTATAAAAAAAACACTTGGGAAAATGCGGATGTAGAAGTGGATGATAGATTATTGAATGACCACATCGTTGCACCTTGCGGGTAGGTCGCCCGTCGCCGGCTGCCGCAGCGCTTCCCCCTTCCAGAGGCAAACGGATCTGAGGAGTTAGGATGAAGGCAGATAGAACTAAGGGACGGCACCAGTGATAAAGGCAAGAGCGACAAATCGAGAACGTTGCGAACCTCTATAGCCATGGCTGGTGATTCAATCTCCGTGTGCAGCTGGTTCTAAGGATTTGGAGCACCGCTGTGGTCGCCAGTCTCGCCAACCGAGTGTCACCTTACTTCCATCGAGCATTTACGCGTGGCCGCCGGTCCCTACTAACCGTCTTAGGAGTAGTAGTGGGCCTTAAGGGCCCGTAGAAGATGAGCCCGGGCAGGGCCTAGGGTCGCCGGGCCTAGTGCGCCCCTATCTATCATGTGTTTTTAAACTCGGCATCGTTGCTATAACTGTCATGTGCTTTTAAACTCGCATATGCTTCGTTTAAAAATAGGGGAAAGAGGCATATATTTGATAGTAAAAATATAATCGAAGAGTTGAAGATGGATTAGACAAGCACGTGCAAACAAAAAGGAACAAATTTGGTTTGAATTGAAAAAAAAAAATCTACAACATCCTGCCTTCTTGCTCAATTTAATTTTCAATGAGCGTGTTGTGGTCGTCGATCGGCAACATATACAGCAACGTTTAACCAATGCAAACTTGCAAAGCATTTACGAATCAATATTAGAATAGGTCTTGGCGAAAGAGTCAGACTGGAGCGGTGCTCAAATGTACTAAAGAAACTCCAATCGGGCACAATTGGCTCAAATGTTCTAAAGACCAGGTCCTACAAGCAATCAAAGTGGCATTATTAATTGGATTGGATGGTAGCACATCATTTTCGCATGCGACGCAAGCAGCTCGTTGAAAGGTAGTTAACGTTTCTGAGTTTGCGTTGCAGTTATTTTCCAGACCATAATGGATCTAGTACAGTAAAAAAACATATACATTAACAGCTTAGAAATTATGTGTGCGCATACACGCAGAAGTGGAAAGTTCTCTTCCATTTTCTAAAAATAAATTAACAACGTAGAAGAAAATACACAAGCAAGAATAAAATTGAAGCACCGCACAATGTTTTAACAAGATTTAGCAATCTGACTACATCCTGGAGACATAACTATATACACTCTCTTCCATAAACGACAGCCACTCCAGCATCAGAAGGCCACCTCAGCCTTTTGGTACTACACGAACAACCGCTTTTTGTAGTTAACGGCGCCCTCATATTTATGGGCCATAAAGATACAAAGTATGACCCAAAAATCATATTCATTATCAACATGCACATTGCATTGTGGAGTAGTATTAATGTAGAGTTGGAGATTTATTAAAGCCGGACATATAGGTTCACCAGGGCGGCCACAACGGTGTTTACAAATAGCCGGCTGATGTGGAGGTCTAACACAATTAAAAAGGATAAATATGTAGAGTGCTCAGAGCATGGTGCAGCGGTCAGAGACACAGAGCCTATCAGGAGGTGTGCGAGATAGTCTCTTGGCGACTCGCTAGCGCTGTGATTTTTGTTAATATATCTCCTTCTCATTGGCTAAGATTTTTCCTCGGCTGTCGACTTCGACAGCCATTGAGGACGCCCTAAGAAATCTAGCCAACTATACTCCCTCCATTTATGCATAAATAAATTTCTAGAGTTATCTTATTAAGTCAAACTTTTATATGTTTAACTGAATTTATGAAAGATAGCACACTAAATAAACATATTATAAAAATATATGTTATGATGTATCTAATGATACTAATTTAATGTCATAAATCTTGACACTTTTTTCTATAAATTTAGTCACTTGACTTAAGATAATTCTAGAAATTAATTTATTTAAGAACTCAAGGAGTAGCCCACGTTCAGTTTGCAAGGTATAATTACATATATTAAAAAGACTACTAACATGGCAAATGCTTGCTAGAGCATACGGTTGACATTCACTGTAATTTTGTAGTGAAGCTTTCAGAAACGGTCAAACTCTTTTAAGGCTTAGATCATGGCAACACCACAGGTAGATGCGCGTGCCCAAAAAATTATCCAAGCTTAGGGAGGGCTATCCCGCTTGTCCCTCCACCAACCATCACCTCTCCAAGGCCTTGATTTTTGCTGAGCCGAGTCACGTCAGTCCCAACCTCCCAATACAGAAACAGAAAGTTCCTTTGACCCCTTCAGGCCTCAGTTCACACTGCGAGAAATGTTGCTACAATTTTCACATACAATTGCCACCAACATGTGTATTATATTGGTTGAGGCTAGCTACTCTGGCCAGAAACGTCTTTTTCATCACAGCATTAGTTGTCCATATTCCCATACGCGCCAAGTTATTGACTTGCTCGTTCTTCTCAAACAGGAGACTGATAATTTAAGAGTCTCGCCACTCCTACCACTGCGCGATTGCACATCTTGCATCTCTGATCTCTTTTCGTCTCCTTCTGCGGGAGTTCAACCATGTCAGGTCTGGATGACTCTAGCGTAGCTCCTCCTCCTCGTCGAGGATGCTGCTGCGCCTGTGCCTCGGTGTTGTGCAAGATAGTGAAGGTCCTTTTACATGTAGCGATTGTGTTCACCGTATTCATTTTGATCATCCCTGCAATTGTTGATAGCTTCGGTGCAAAGATCGCTCTTCAATCAGTGTCCTTCGCTGCAATCGCTTGCTTATACATTTGCACCTCGTCCGATCGGGAAGGGAGGATTATTTCCGGTGTGTTTCTTGGTGTACTTGCTGTAGTGATTGTCACGGCAGCTCCCAGTGTGGCTTCCAAGGGCGACATGGCTCCCGTAATTGTCATGCTCGTCTGCAATCTCATAGCTCTATTGGTCTACTGCATCTGGAAGATCAGTGCGCTAGTGCAGGCTTGTCTCCGGCGCCTTCGTGCCCGCGGCAAAGCTCCAGCTGCTGATCCAGAGGCGCCACTTGCGACGATGCACAAGTCAGAAGCAGCCTCTACTACTCCCGTGCAGGTGCAGCAGACCACGTTCCACATCGAGGACCTGCCGCGGAAGTTCTCCTACGACGAGATCCGAGCCGTCACCGGAGACTTCGGAACCGTAGTGGGGCGCGGCGGCTCCGCCGAAGTCTTCCGAGGCCTCCTCGACGACGGCACGGTGGTCGCCGTCAAGCGAATCACCAGCTACAAGCCTGTTGGCGAGGAAGAGTTCTTGAGAGAGATCTCCATCGTCGCCAACGTGCACCAGCGCAGCCTGGTGCGCCTCCTGGGGTACTGCCTCGTGCAAGGGGTGCCGGTGCTGGGCACCATCCACGGCCAGTACCTTGTCTACCCGTTCTTCGAGAACGGGTCACTGGACTGGTGGCTGTTCAACGGCGAGGACAGGCGGCGCCTCCTGCCGTGGCCGACGCGGCGCCGCATCGCCGTCGACGTGGCCAGGGCGCTCGCGTACCTCCACCACGAGTGCCACCGGCAGATCCTGCACCTCGACATCAAGCCGGCCAACATCCTCCTCGACGGCAGCTTCCGCGCGCACGTCTCGGACTTCGGCATCTCCATGTCCATCGCCCAGGACCTCACCAGCGTCGACACCTGCGGGAGGGGCACGCCCGGGTACATGGCGCCGGAGATATGGTTCAGCTCGCTGTCCACCAAGTCCGACGTGTACAGCTACGGCATGACGCTCCTCGAGCTCGTCGGCGGGCGCAGGGGCTACGAGGCCAGCAGGGACTCGTCCGAGACTCCGGACTTCTTCGCGCGCGTCGTGCGGGAGAAGATGGCGCGAGGCGAGCTCATGGAGCTTGTGGACGCGACCATGGCGCCCGTGGACGAGGGGGAGGTGGAGGCGCTGGTAAGGGTGGCGCTCTGCTGCGTCCAGCACCAGCGGGAGCTGAGGCCCAGCATGCTAACTGTTGTGGAAATGCTCGAGGGGCGTATTGCCGCTGATCTGCCGCCGGAGAGCCGTCGGCCGCCCGGCGCGAATTTCACGTAGCCTCTTTCCTCGCCGGTCACGAAGAACAGTGGTACTGAGCAGTGAGTACTGACAAGTGACAATAGCGTCTCTTTATTTCAATAGTTATACTGTATAAAATTTTGCTTCAAATTGAATGTAGTTTTTTTGTAATACAAATTGAACTTGATGGTATGAGTTTCAATATTTTTTATGTGGACGTCAATTGCAACTGTTAATAGCACTTGGCAGACAGTACGAGAGTATCCAGAATGTGAATTCGGCCCTTGATCCTCAAATGAGCAAAACTTGTACCGTTGTACGGTGCTAAAAAGAATGTGGATGCCAATTGCCAATTCTGCTGATGGTACAGGAGACAAAAATTGTTGAGAAATCCTTTTTTTTGCCGAATACCAACTCCGTTGAGAGATTTTCAGGATTTTTTTTTTGGGGAGAACCAAGAGGCAAGGATGTCTGGTGGAAAATATTTGTGTTGGCTGGAGTGGGTTAGAGCTTGTGGAAGACCAGGAACAATTGAGTCTTCTGTCTTCTCTAACATCTCACTTAAACCTCCTTTACAGGTAGCGTACAACATCCAGGGCTTTCTACAACACTGGAAATTGATGGCGAGAAGCGAGGACTTCCTGAACGCGATCGATAAGAAGCTCTAGGACGGATTGAAAAGAAGATGGACATGAGGATCTTAGAATCCAACGGTGGTGGGATAATAAAATTGCCTGTTGACCGCTATTTTTCAAGCCACTCTGTTTTGCTTTTTCTTTCTTTCCTTTTTTTTCCTTCTTGCATTAGTAATACTAGTGGTGGAGTGAGTAGTTTCTTATTAGAGTAAATTTCATCAGCGTTCCTTAAACTTGTCCCGAGTTCCCATCTAAGTCCCTGTACTCTCAATTTGCATATCTAGATTCCTAAACTTCGTTTAGTGTGTCATCCTAGTCCCAAGTTCTGAGTGTAGCTGTGCTGCTTCCTGTACTATGTTGAATAATTCTTGTGCATGGTAGTTAGTTATATAACACGTTTTAATATTCATGTCATTTATTTTAGGATGCATGCATGTGTATAGCTGCAGCTGTTGGTTGTAGGCAAGTAGAGCCGAGACGTGCATGTGTGTTCACCACTCACCGGTGCGTTGTGTGTGTGCTCTGGCTGTGGTGCTGATCGTTGGCATTTTGGGAGGGACCAGGGACGTCTCTCCGGCGAGCATCTCACAATACTGCAGTGTGTCGTGCAGATTGTTCACCGTGAACACGCTCTCTGTGACGCTTTGGCGGAGCGCCTTCCCCGTGTTACCCTTCGTGGACACAAGCACCTTCACCGCCTGGAGCACGCGCTTCATAGCGCGCACCTGCGAGCTGCGACCCTGTCCTGTGCGGATTCTGGAGGAGAACCGGTGATGCCTCCATAGTCCATACATACAGGGGCTTAGCCTGCCGGTGAAGAGCGGTGACATGATGGATTCGATGGCGCCAGGGATGTTGGACACGCAGAATGTGTTCTAACGCTTGGCCTCTTTGGGCAGCTTCCATTGGGCAGCTTCCAGTTGAGCATCTCAACGAGCCGCTCAGTGTACCTTGTGTTGTTGCACAGCGTGTCGCTCATGGAGCGCGCGCTCGCTATTGGCGAACTGTTGCAGGATGAGCACACCGATGAGCTGCTCGTCGAAGTAAGTCCGAGAGGATGAGCTCCTCAATGAAGCTAACGATGGTAGCGCCGTAGAAGAAGCGGGTCAGCCATCAGGGATACGAGCTCATACGCGCCCAGCTTGCACTCGTGGCTCACCTGATGGAGACCTTCCACGTCTAGTACGCCGAAGAGCGATGCCTCCATGAACACCAGGGAGTAGAAAAGCGGTAGCTGGTAAGCTGGAGCGCAGCACGCCGCTCGCGCGGTGGAGGTCTGTGCGGCGTGGTGCTTCCACTCCAGCTCGTGGTTGCGGATGAAGATGTTTGTGCCCTCGCTGACGAGGTTCACGGTGATGCACCGGAAGTCTGTGATGTTGAGTGCGCTCGCAAATCCGCTGAGGAGCACGGCGATGCCCCCAAATGAACTGAAGCTTCCCGAGCCTGTTCGTTGCCTTCTCAGCACTGCCCAATGCCACAGCTCGAAGATCGCCGATTCAGCACCTCTGGTGCTGAGCCCGCCGTCGGGACATCTGGATGCATGCTCGGTTGCACATCAGCAGTTCAGCACCGATGCCCTCTCCTTCATGAAGACGAACTGGTGTGGGATGCCAAATGATGAGATTGAGGAAGTCAAGTGGTTTTCTATAAACTTTACCCTGCCTCCACCTAACTTTGAATCTCACATCATCAGAAATATCCACGCTGGCAGTCCACATCAGCGCTATAGACATGGGAGATGGTGTTTGGACCGGCCGGGATGTCATGACACACTAAACAAAGTTTAGGGACCTTGATGTGCAATTTAATAGTACCGGGATCTAGATGAGAACTCGGGATAAGTTTGAGGACCGCTGATGAAATTTACTCTTTCTTATTATATGCATGGGGTAGTGGTAGTGGGTAGTTTCTTATGAGGGCCTCCATCAAAGATTTGACTTAGCTAGAGGGAAAGGTTTTTGTCAAAGTAATAGCAGGGGTGGATCACAGTTTTGGCAGGGATTACATTCAGTTAGAGAGTGGTATGAAAGGGGTAAAGGCATTGTGGAGAGTGGTAGACAGACAAAAGTTTATTTGGGAAGATGTCTGATTAGAGGAATGCCCTTTAAAGACATTTAAAAATCTGCCATAACCAAGATATCTCAATGGAGGGGCTGGGAGAAGAGAGTGGAATTTGGATTTTAGAAGAAATTTTGGGGAAAGGGAGCTAGAGGAATGGAAGGAGTTGATAGAGAAACTAGTGAGCATAAATCTAACAGAAGAGAGTGACAAGGTAACATGGAACTTGGAAGTTAGAGAATTCTTTTTTTTTCCAGAACACGACTTCACGTGTATTTCATTAAGAATAAGGTAGCACAAAATAGACAACAGCCATCAATGGCATGCCCAGATGGAAAGGACAGAGACACCAGCGAGATTAACTTAACAGGCTACATTTTGAACAGATGCGCGACTAGCAAAGTTAGAGAATTTAGGTAAGTTCACAACTAAAAGGTAAAAGCATGTACAAATTCATAACCTTTGCGAGAATCTGAGATGTGAAGATGATGGAGATCTGGACAACAAAAAATCTGCTAAAAGTACAGATATTTCTATGGATGGCTTGGCATGACATGATTCAGATAGTAGAAAAATTGAAAAGAAGGAACTGGAATGGGTCCAAGGATTGAAATTATGTGGTAAAGAGGAAATTGTGGATCATCTTCTATTTAGATGTCCTATACCTATTGTGACTTGGTGTTGGGTGAGAAATAGCTTGGGTTGGTAGAGGACGATACCAGCATCCATTGAAAAATTTTAGGAGTTTTGCTGAGCAAAGACAATGGAAATAAAAACAAGCTCTCATGGTTTGTAATAGCTAGAGTGGGTTAGGCTTTGTGGAAAATGAGAAATGATCTAGTGTTCTAAAAAAAACTAAAATCTCTAAACAAGCATGTACGGAGCACTATGTTGCATACACTTAACTAATGGCTACTGTAGAAGCACTGTACTCCAAATTAGCCGTCTTCTGGGCCAAGACCTGCCTGAACCATTCCACTGACGCCTTGGGTATCCTTGTCTGGTTGTTGTTGTAGTCAACGTAGTAGAGTCCAAACCGCACCGTGTACCCAGAGTTCCACTCCCAGTTATCGAGCAGTGACCATACGAAGTAGCCGTGGACGTTGCAGCCTTCCTTCCTGCAGTGACTCAGGTCGAACAGCCGTTGAGGGGCAAGAACAAAGTATTGCTGATGGACAGTGTTGTCTTTTGGCTATTCCAGTCAGATGCATGGGCATGGAAGTGGGAGCTTCACCTTATTGCATCTAGGAGGTTAGACATGTCCCTGTCGCTTGAACCACTTTTCAGCCAACGAACAGTGTTTTTCTCTCACAACAAATCAGCATAAGCATCAGCATAAACTAAATTTTAGCATAAGCGAACAGTCATTGTGGTACTGTATCCGTTTATCATCCTGCAGATCATTCTCTAATCTCGAAAACGGATTGTTCGCATCATCCATGCCTGCCATTTGAACCCCTCTTATCCTAGTGAATTTTTCGAGGGAGAAACTTTTATCAGCTATTAATACTAGAATCCTTTTTAGCCACTTAACGTTTTCAGTAATGATCATAGGTGGATTTCCATACTTTTCTTTGATGTGCTTCATCAGCTTGAACATGCCCCAGGGTACTATGTGCAGCCATCCTAAGGCTGCCTGGAAGTTGACAAACATAGCTGTCATCTAACATTTGATGACTGTTTGATGGATTTTTAGTAAAATTAAAATCAATACGTACGCATGTTCGTGGCGTGCAGACAGAAGAAGCTAGCTAGTTTCTTCACGTGATCAAAAGAAGAAGCTAACATGCTACGTACCGGCCATGCATGAACGTGGTTATGCTTGTGACATGCAAATGGAAAAAAGCTAACAGGGGCTGTCGTATATGTACGTGTGCTTGTATACGCTCAGAACCGACTGTACAGCTCGTATATGTATGCCGGCGTGTACCATGTATTTTCGGTATAATAATTGTGCGCCAACCGGGTCGGTGCGTCGCGGCGCGGCACGATTCGGTACGTGACCTAAAATATTCTAGAACTCTTGGATATACGCATATATGGATTACCAAGCAAGGCGTGTTTATCGGCCGCAAGAGCTGTTGGAGCAAGAGAATACGTGTACGTATTTTGGACTGGCCTGTTTCACGTGAGAGATGCAATGGAGCTCTATCTTGTTGGGCCCATGTCTCAGGGATTGCATGTGAGAAAGAGATAAATTATCTACAGCACCGCATACTTGTTGGATTGGTTTCGGCCCACTGCTTAGCCAGGAGAGGGTTCATCTATCTCGTATACGGAGTAGAGGTTCAACGACGAACGCTTGCTCCAAATATCTCGCTCGGTTGTAACAAACAGAGGCGGCGCGCGTGCATGTTCCATCGCCCCCGCTACCCTAAACGCTAGGGGCCCTATATAAAGAGCTCCCAGAGCACCACACGAAGGGAGGACAATTCCCATCCACTACTCACATAGCGCCGCCGCCAGGCTTCTCCCTTCTCGGCGAGTCAGCTTCCTCGACGCACGAGCGGACGGCCCATCTGCTAAGTCGAAGGAGGTCACGAGGCCACAAGCAAGGAGATGGCATTCATCCCTTTCATGGGTACGTACTGACATGCATCTATTCTTTATTCATCTCATACACATGGTCTGGTGTTAGTGAGTCCTCCATGGAGCCGGGTACCGTCGGAGCGAGGTTTGCGATGCAGCGCCGTCGCGAGCCAGATCGATCCGCTGCGCCTACACAGGGAGATCATCAAAACCAGATGCCAACGGCTGCCGGACGCGGGCGTGAAGGCTTGACGCTGCCGTGCATGCATGGCGCGTATGTACGCGTGCACGTACAAGCCAGGCGGAGCGGCCAGGAGCGCGGCGCCGTGATGGGTGCGTACACATACATGATGCAAGCAAGGCCAAGACAACGTGCATGCATGCACGTACAGGTCACGCACGGGCGTATCTACATACAAGTCCCATATGCGTTGAAGGCCTCCAGGAGCACGGCTCTACGTATGCCGAGAACACGAGCAAGGCGACGTACAAATCTTCATCAACTACAACCATTCCCGTACCTTTACATGAACAAGTTCCACGGCGTACCCACGACGACGCTGCTGAGGAGTCCGAAGCGATCCAAGCTACACCAACCATGCAAGTGCAACCACGACTACACTACGTGCCGTTCGACACCGACGAGGCGAACGACACGGGCGGGCGAAGCTGATGATCCAGCTCTGCTACACCGGCTCATGGACCGACGAGGCCATCACGCCGATGCCATCTACATCTACACCAACACACAAGCATGGAGATATGAAGCGAAGATTGAAGACGACGACCACAGCAGCAGAATCGGAGGTACTCTGTGAGCCTGACTCACCGGGGTAATTAACTGGGAGCTTTCCGAGGCCCCAGGAACCAGGAGACCACGACGCCTAGTCAGATCGCCGCCAGCTGGCCATAGCGCGCGCATCTACGAGAGCTTGTATTTATTAACTCGTGATGATTAATAAAATACTTGTTCTCTTGTTATCTCTGTGTACTCAGTACACTGGCACGCCCGCACTTGTTCCACTTGAGACACCGCCTGCGGCGGGGTTTTTTTTTGGTGTCCAAACAAATTGGCACGCCCGGTGGGACCCGGTTCTCCTCCCATCTCTGCTGCATTGTGGTCGTCGGATTCGTCTTCGCCTCTCCTCCAACAAGCACAGCATGTTGCAAGTCGCCTCAAATCATGGAGCTCTACAAGAACGCGAGTGCCCTCGACCCCGCCAAGCGGTTTAGCACGACTGCGAAGCCCAATAATGCTGGGGGCAAGGTGAAGGCTCAAGCGGAGGCTAACGCGGCAAGGGTCTTCGTCAACACTCCTCAAGCCCAAGTGCCTACTTTTGGCGCTAGGAACGAGCAAGGAGGGAGGAGAACGCGCCTTCAAGAACTTCTCCAGAAGCAGTACATCTTCAAGCGCGAGCTGGTGAAGGACATGTTTGGGCAGCTGATGGACCATGGAGCGCTCAACCTTCCTGAACCACGACGACCGGACCAGGTACATATGGATAACAACCCCTTGTACTGTCCGTTTCACAGGTACCTGGGTCATACGATCGAGGATTGTATCGCCTTCAAGGAGTGGCTTGAGAAGGCCATCAAGGAGAAGAGGATCAATCTAGATCCTGATGCTGTCAACCCCGACTACCGCGCCGTCAACATGGTGGTGGTGGCAACGCCCTCTTCCCCAAGACAAGGTGGAGAAGAAGACGAAGGATCATGGGTGCCGTTAGCGCAGGTGGAGGAGCGGCTCTCCCGCATGGCGCTCCAGGAGGCTCCGACCACAGTGATGGAGGCCCCAAGGACCGCCCAAGGGGAAGCATGGACCAAGGTGCAACGTCGACAGCGATCAAATGGGCGTCCCCCTCGACATCCTGGCACAATCGCGTCTCCACGTGCTACTTCAACACCAAGGCAGCCGGACCCAAGTCGGAGGCGCCTACCACCACGGTTCGTCCCCAAGGCGGAAGGAGATGCGCCCTTCCCTCGTGCAGGCCGCATACATGCTACTTTGGCAGAATACTTGCCCAAAGGCTGGGGGCAGGCGCCAAGTGAAGAAACCAAGGAGGTGCAAGGAGAGTCGAGCTCTGCCTCGACCTCGAACGTGGCAACATGCAACGCCACTTCCACTAGCATCAACGACGGAGGCTCGGACTACCAAAGCCTACTCACGCCTAGGGAGCAAGCAGATGCCCTGGCGGAGGTCGACAACATGAACTTGAGAAGTGGGAGACTTCGACTGCTTCACATCAACAACTTCGACGAGGGAGAAGGCCCGATCAACTCCAACGACGTCGACTGCTTCACCATCTCAACCCATTCGGGAGACGAAGCCGGCTGCTCGTACACTACACGACGTCGACAACACCTCGTCGAAGCAAAAGCGGCTGAAGAAGGCGAGGAGTTGGATGCTACGCCAGCACCTCAAGAACTCGAAGATGGAGGGCAACCTACCGTCGACGAGCTCGTGCAAATCAACTTGGGGACGGAGGATGATCCGCGACCTACTTTTGTCAGCGCCTCACTCACGGAGGAGGAGCGGGAAGACTACAGAAGCTTGCTGACGGAGTACAAGGATTGCTTCGCATGGAATTACAAGGAGATGCCGGGGTTGGATCCCCGTGTTGCCACTCACAAGCTCGCAATTGATCCACAATTTCGTCCCATTAAGCAAGCACCTCGACGCCTACGACCTGAGTTTCAAGGCCAGGTCATAAGGGAGGTCGATAAGATGATCGCCGCAGGGTTCATCAAAGAGATACAATACCCTCGCTGGCTCGCCAACATCGTCCCGGTGGAGAAGAAGAATGGGCAAGTTCGAGTCTGCGTTGATTTTCGCGACTTGAACCGGGCTTGCCCCAAGGATGATTTCCCTCTACCGATCACGGAGATGGTAGTCGATGCTACCACGAGGTTTGACGCCTTGTCCTTCATGGACGGGTCATCTGGCTACAACCAAATAAAGATGGACCCCGTTGACGCATTCGACACCGCCTTCAGAACGCCCAAGGGCAATTTCTACTACACGGTGATGCCCTTCGGACTGAAGAACGCTGGCGCTACCTACCAGCGTGCCATGACGTACATTCTCGGGGACTTGATCCACCACTCCGTCGAGTGCTACGTCGACGACATGGTGGTGAAGACGAGAGACCGGAGGAACCATCGAGATGATCTGCAGGTGGTTTTCGAGCGGCTACGCCAACACCAGCTCAAGATGAACCCCCTCAAGTGCGCGTTTGCTGTGCGATCCGGCGTCTTCCTCGGCTTCATCGTGCGAGTACGCGGCATCGAGATCGAGCCAAAGAAGATCACCGCCATCATGTCGATGCCACCTCCCCAAGAACTGAAGGAGTTGAAGTCGCTTCAAGGACATCTGGCCTACATCCGGCGGTTCATCTCCAACCTGTCCGGGCGCATACAACCCTTCTCCAAGTTGATGAAGAAAGGTGCACCGTTCGTGTGGGATAAGGAGTGCCAAAATTGCTTTGACAGCATCAAAAGGTACCTTCTTAACCCTCCTGTGCTGGCTGCTCCTGTAAAAGGGCGCCCTCTTATTCTCTATATTGCGGTGCAGCCTTACTCACTAGGCGCTCTGCTCGCACAACACAACGACGAAGGCAAAGAGGTGGCGTGCTACTACTTGAGCCGCACCATGGTGGGCGCCGAACACAACTACTCTCCCATCGAGAAGTTATGTTTGGCACTGATCTTTGCCTTGAAAAAGCTAAGGCACTACATGCTGGCGCACGAAGTCCAACTGGTGGCAAGAGCAGATCCAATAAAGTACTTGCTCAGTCAGCCCGTGCTTACAGGGCGACTAGCAAAGTGGGTGCTACTCATGATGGAGTTTGACATCACCTTCGTGCCGCAAAAGGCCGTCAAGGGGCAAGCTTTAGCAGAATTCCTAGCAGCACACCCTGTACCGGACGACTCTCCACTCATCACCGAGCTACCAGACGAGGAGGTCTTCGTCGCCGAGCTTGAAGCCCCCTGGGAGCTGTACTTCGACGGCGCCTCGCGAACAGAAGTCAACCTCAACGATGCCCCAAGACGGAGAGCTGGAGCTGGGTTGGTGTTCAAGACCCCACAGGGAGGAGTGATGTACCACTCATTCTCTCTTCTCAAGGAGGAGTGCTCTAACAATGAAGCAGAGTACGAGGCGCTCATCTTCGGTCTCCTCCTAGCGTTTTCCATGGAGGTATGTTCTTTACGAGTCTATGGGGACTCTCAGCTCATTGTTCGTCAAGTCAATGGCGTCTATGAAGTCCGTAAACCGGAGCTCATGCCATATTGTGAGGCAGCCCGTAAACTCATGACCAAATTCAAGGATATTGAAATTATTCATGTCCCGCGAAGCAGGAATGCTCCAGCTGATGCTTTGGCAAAGCTTGCAGCAGCGCTTGCCCTCCCCGAGGGCAAGCCCGCGCAGGTCACTGTCGAGGAGAGGTGGCTCCTTCCCGCCGTTCTGGAGCTCGTCCCAGAGGAGTATGAAGTTAACGCCGTCACTGCGTGTGCCGTTGAAGATGGCGACTGGCGTAAGCCCTTCCTCGACTACTTCAAGCATGGCGCTCTCCCCGACGATGCGGCGAAGAGGCGTCAACTACAACGACGGCTCCCCTCGTACATCTACAAAGGAGGCGTGCTCTATAGGCGTGCCTACGGACAAGAGGTACTCCTTCGATGCGTCAACCAACAAGAAGCTGATGAGGTCCTGAAGGAGGTGCACCACGGAGTTTGCGGTGGGCACCAGAGCGGACCAAAGATGTACCACAGCATCCGCTTGGCTGGGTACTACTGGCCGGGCATCATGACGGATTGCCTGAAAGTGGCGAAGAGGTGTCATGGTTGCCAAATCCATGGAAACTTCAAACACCTGCCGCCAGTTCCTCTTCACCCGACGGTCCCGGCGTGGCCGTTCGATGCTTGGGGCATGGACGTCATCGGCCCCATCGACCCTCCATCTTCTGGAGGTCATCGCTTCATCCTTGCAGCAACAGACTACTTCTCCAAGTGGGCAGAAGCAGTACCACTGCGCGAGGTCAAGAGCGCGAACGCCATCAACTTTCTGGAGCGGCACATCATATACCGCTTCGGAATTCCACATCGGATCACCTCCGATAATGCCAAGGCGTTCAAGTCGAGCAAGATGCACCAGTTCATGAAAAAATATAAAATCAAGTGGAATTATTCTACTGGATATTATCCCCAAGCAAACGGGATGATAGAGGCGTTCAACAAAACCCTCGGTAAAATACTGAAGAAGACGGTGCACAGGCATAAAAGAGATTGGCATGACCGTCTCTATGAAGCGCTATGGGCGTACCGTGTCACGGTCCGTACCCCAACTCAAGCCACCCCATACTCTCTTGTGTACGGGTGTGAAGCAGTCTTGCCCTTAGAAATTCAGCTACCATCTCTACGTGTAGCTATTCGTGATGGTCTTACTCAAGACGAACAGGTCCAGCTGCGGTTCCAGGAGCTTGACGCCTTGGAGGAAGGACGTCTCCACGCTGTACAAGCATTGGAGCTGTATCGCCAGAACATGACAAGGGCCTACGACAAGCTCGTCAAGAGGCGCGTCTTCAGGAGAGGCGAGCTGGTGCTCGTGCTTCGACGCCCCATTGTCGTCACCCATAAGATGAAAGGAAAATTCGAGCCCAAGTGGGAAGGACCGTACGTCATCGAGCAAGCCTACGACGGGGGCGCCTACCAGCTAGTCGACCAACACGGAGTCCGACCCATGCCGCCGGTCAACGGGAGGTTCTTAAAAAAATACTTTGTATAAAAAATCCTTTCTTTTTTTTTTTTTTTTTTTTTTACCTCTCCGTGAGATGACCACGTGCATTTTCTATTGCATGGTTCGGTCGTCTCTCCATGGAGAGAAAACAAAAAAAAACCAAGGCTCTCCCTACCAGGCTACAGCTGCAGCGGAGGATCTGACGACTTTGGGGCCTTTCCAGAAGGTCCGGGGCGACAACCTGGTGGGCGGATTTTGCGACAAGCCACCATTGCACGGAACACACGACAGATGCCGAACACGTTTCCGCTGGGGGCAGTGGGAAGATGACTCGAGTCACTCCTAAGCAGCGAGGCGACCACGCCGCTCGCGCTTCCTGACATGAAGCGGCACACTCTCTGGGGAAGACCGTAGAAAAAGAGCAAGAAAGGGCTACCTGGTGCAACACAAGTTCCACCAAGTGTGAAGCCACTTGCCACCCTGGAAGGTGACAACAAGGGACCAAAAGATTCAAGGCCAGCGAGGATTCATCTAGGCACACAAAGGTGAATGGCTATCTTCCAAGTTCCACCGATGCTGAAAAAAAAAGGGGCAAAAAAAAAAAAAAAAAAGAAAAAAGAAAAAAAAGGTCTCCAAAGAAGTGACCGAGTTCATGCCAAACAAGCACAAATCAAGTTCAAGTGTTAAGCTTAGCATCCAACGGAAGGCGGAGGTAGTCATTCGCCGTCCTCGGCAAAAGTGATGGCAAATTCCAAAGTCGTTACCCAAAACTCAACACCAACTCAGCCATACCTACGCCTCTATGTTAGAGAGAGCGAGTAAGCTGTGGTTCAACTCAAAGCAAGGGAGTCTCAAGCAAGAATTCCCTACACCCTGGTGGAGACGTCAAAGCAGAAGTCTACACACTCAAGCACACAACGGGGTAAAATCGTTGGAGTCGTTCCACCATGGTTACGCAACGTGCCTAATGGTCATGCCCCCTGGCTGTCTTATCCCGAGCTGCTCATATAGCTAGCGCCGATGGGAGAGCCAACATTTTTTTTTTTTTTTTTAAAAAAAATTACTCCAAACAAGTCTTTGTTCTCATGACGGTTTGCCCCTTTACCATGATATCATTATAATCATGACTGGTTCACGTACAATGGGCCAGTCTTGTTTTTTTTTGTAGTGTTGCAGGTCCATCGTTGCACTACAATTGGGAACAGTGCGATGCGCCAGTGCGGTTAGCATCAAGCTGCGAAACCCTTCGGTCCGATCGGTTAGCACCACACCATACAACGGTCGCGGTCGGATTGATAAACCACAACTCCGGGAACAGTGCGATGCACCAGGGCGGTTCGCGTCAAGCTGTGAAACCCTTCAACCCGGCAGGCTGACACCACACAAAGTGGCGTCGGGTTGATAAAACTTCTTTGTCAAGTGGAACCACCTGTGCACCACAAGGCGAAGATGATTCAAGGGCGTCCGAGTGGCCGTCGCCACAACACGGACCCGATGGACGTTCTCATTGGCCAACGCCGCAACACGGCCCCAATGAAGCCCTACATTCTCGTTGGCCAACGCCGCAACACGGCCCCGACGAAGCTTCCACGACTTTCTGATGGCCAATGCCGAAACACGGCCCCAACAGAAGTCTACACCAGCACTTGGAGGCAGCGCAACGCCACCAAGGTTTGTTTTTTTGTTTTGTTTTGTTTTTGTTTTTCTTTTCTTTTCCTTCTTTGTTTTTTTTTTTTCCTTTTTTCCCTCTTCTCTTTTGCTTTGTTTTTCTTTGGTCCCCCTCTGTTGCTTTGGTTACGCCAAGGACCAGGGGAGCATCCGCAACAGGATGGCCCTTCACCAATGGGAATCAACGTTGTCGCGACCCGGCGGCAACGCACATGAAGATTTCCCATGGAGGATCCAGCTTGCACCAGCCATACTGCGGCGTACGACCCTGAAGGCACGAAGTCGTAGTGGAAAACTACACTTAGCACGAGCTAACCCTGTGTACTAGTTCTTGTATACGCGGTAACAAGTTAGTTGTAAATTAGCTCTGGTAAGACTCTGTTGAAAGAGTCTCCCAACATGTACTCATGTCTCTTGTACTGTTGAGAAGCAATGAAAAATAATAATAATAAAAAAGTGTTGTCTCAGGTTGTACGCTTTTATGCCAAGTGATTAATCAAAGCGTACAGCCGAGCTCTGTACGAGTCGTGTGCATGTTTATACGTGTGTATCAATTCTCAGGCTTCATGTTGATCGTGAGCCAAGATAAAGTGCTATGTTGCTAACACGGTGACTCGATCGTATAGTGGCTCAATACAAATGAAAAGCAAACGCCCTGCGAGTAGTGATGCCGTACTTGCAAGTTTGCATGGATACAATTGCTGAAGGCAACGCGGCCACAGATCGGGAGGACATGCCCAGGCGGTGCCGCGGCGGTGTCGCCTCCAGATTATGCACCATCTCTGAAGGATTCCTGGTGCTGGCCCTTGTCAGCCCCGTTGGGCGCACGTCTTTGCTGCCCCAGTTCTACGGAGGGCGCCGTGCTGACAACCGCCCATGCCTGGAGGAAACAGCGGCGGGAAAATCTCTGTTCACCGTCGCCGGCCAACTGCAAGACGAAGGCAGCCATACGTGCCATTGTACGACTTTGAGCGAGCGTGACGTCGCGCCGGCATCATGGTCATGGCACGACAACACTCCCTGTACTAATTTTCTTCATGCCACTGGCCAGAAGCATGGAGAAGATGGTGCGCTGATATGCCGTTGCACCGTTGAGAGCCTCTGCTGGTCCTTGAGAACTTAAGCGACGAGCTGTGAGGTGAGGTTCGCCTATCAATGTTCTGGCAAAAGAGTCACAGCCATGCAGGCAAGTTGAGCTAGTAATTTGGGTACAATTACGTGATGCCCATATCATGAGTGCACGGCCCCATCTGGAGACATTGTGCCTCGCTAACGACACAGCAAAGGGCCGGCCACCCTCCGTGATAGTGAGCCAATGACTAAAGTGAATTTACTGCAGCGCTACTAGTCATCTGAACTACGTCTGGTAATGGCGCAGGCCGTCAATAGTCATCTCGGCGCTAGCAATTGCGCTGACAGCGGTGGAATTGTACGTAACGATGCTGCGTACAAGCGTGAAAGAAAGTAGAAAGCACAAGCATGCAAGCGCGTGCGTGCGCCTGGAGGCACCCGCAAGGAATAAAGAGGATGCTGTGTTGACTCAACTTAAGGAGATAACTGAAAAAAAAAAAGTAAAAAGCGCATGTACCATATAATGCCCAACTTGCTTGAATGAAGGTTCGAATGACATAAATCCTAAAAATTAAACTACGACTAATCTGCTACGGTGCCATTGTGAGCATGGCTTAATAATAGATGTCTTCATAAGTTGCTTGGGAGCGAGTATGCCAGGATGAACGCCATGTGCTGGGCCAGAGGATCCTCTTCTGCTAGCTCCTGAAGTTCCACCAGATGGGACTTCATGATCTTCTGGTGCTCCTCTATCTGCTCGAGCCTGCCCTCTAGCACTCTGATGTTCCTCTTGCACGCCTCGCTGAGCTTGCGAAGTTCGGCTGTCTCACCAAGAAGCTCTCTGGCACGTGCCCGAGCAAGACGGGCTTTCTCTTCGAGCTCGCTAGCTTCCTTGTCGGCTTTCTGTTGCTCGGCCGTGAGTGCAGTTTGTTGCGCCTGCACTTCGTCTTGCTCCTTGGTATAGCCCTCCAGCTTGGTCGTGGCTTGAGAATGAGCTGCGTCTAGCTTGTTGAGGTAATCGCGCCCGTCTTCTGAGATAGTGAGCTCCTTCTCTTCAGAAGAGGAGGAAGATTGCATGCCTTCAAGACGCCCGGCTAGATCTTGAAGACGGGAAATCACGGTTTCCAAGCATGAAGGTAGCGGCTCCTTGTACGACGCTCCCCAAAAGGCCAAGGTCTGCCTAATACGGCGGGCAACCCGGGCTTTGTCGAGAGGGGTAGACTTCAAGCAGTCCTGGATATCTTTCAGGTCTCCATACACGTCGCGCAGGCTCTCTGGGAGATCAAGGTCTGGAGAGGTATTTGGAGGGAAGGCGAAGCGAAACAGTTCCACTTGACTCTGGAATACCCCGAGCTGGCTCATCAGTTTAAGATGTGCGTTATCCTCTTTCTTGATGAGCCTCAGCTTGAAGAGCGGTATGTGGTCCTGGAGGTCCTTGCCAACTGCAGGCAAGAGAGTATAATAATCAATAGATGAGCATGTGTTGCTATGTACAAGACAGCGTGTATATGCGCTAGCTTGATTACCTTCCGTGGCCATGTCATTGGCAGGACGTGCAGGCTCACATCCTGATTGAGCTGGTACAACGTCTTGAAGCAATGCTCGCATGGTGTCGCCTGATAGCACAGGCACCCCATTGTCCGTCGGCAGATCCGAGCTGAGGATATCCGAAGAGGGCGCCGAAGTCGACGACTGGACGGGAGCTGTCGCAGGTGGCAGCGCCGCATCCTTTGGCTGCACCTCAGCTGTAGATTGGCCGTTTACCACTTCCGTGGGAACTCCGTAGTCCTGTATGGAGTCCGTGAAAAAGCTAAATACATCTACGGACAAGATTGCGTCCCATGGGAGGGTGCTTAAGTCTTCTGTCATCATCGGCTTGACAAGGATACATAAAAAGTTACTAAAGCTCCAAAAGGGATGAGAAGAAGTTTATGAACATGCTTACGCTGTCTTTGCACAGCTCGGCCAAAGTAAGAGCGTCAGAATTCATCTCTTTGTTTCCCAAGCAGGTCACGGGAGCGGGAGTAATCTTGCCCTGTGAGAATAACATGACACGGCAACGTTGGCGTGCAAATTTATTAAATATATGTGCACAAAAGTTGTCGTACCTTTAGTGCGGCATCAGATGGCTGCGCAGGCTTAGTATTATCAGCAGAAGCTTGAGGAGGATCCGACTTCGTCAGAGTTCTCCTTTCGGCGCCCTTTGCAGTTTCGCCCTCGACGCCGTCGTCAGCTTTGCGGGTTCTCTTCGCAGGACTCGCCTCCTTGGGTGGTTCTTCTCCACGTGAAGAACCGCCGCCCGCCGCCTTGCGATCTCTTTTGCTGAGGACAGGCGCAGAGAGGGATTTGTCTAATGGCTCCGATGGACGGTCAGTGGGATCGCTTGCGCCGTCCTTGCGAAGCTTTCTCTTTGGAGGGACATCTGGTTGGGGAGAGTCTGAATCTGAGCTGCTGTCATCCAAAACCATCTGAGGGCGACGCCTGCCGTTGCTTTCCTGAGGCTTGCGGAACTCAATTTTGTACTGGTCCGTGGTGTTGCGGGCTCCAGACCTGCTCCTGCGCGAGTTGTCCTGATCGTCGCGGTTGGCAGAGGGCTTCGTGTCGTCGCGACGTGAGGATCCTTCGCCGTCTTGACTTTGGCGCAGCTTGCGCTCGTCCCTGCGCATCGGAGGCTCCTCGCGTTGGTCCTGATTCTTGTGGTCGCCACGAGGCTTGGCGACGTCTCGACGAGAAATACGCTCATCAGCCAGATCTTCACGGGGCTGCGAGGTGTTCCGATTTCCGCGTGTCTTGGGTGCATCTCGACGTGGTGGATCGTCCTCGCGCTCGCCTTGGGATCGCTGGGAACGACGCTGCCTGCCGGACCATTCGCCTACGCGTTCGTCGTTACCACGACCCATCTGCATCAAGATTAAATCGCGTTGTGAAGATCCTAAAGTAACAATGGAGCAGTAACAAGTGCAGCTAATTTGGGGTGCCCGTGTAGAGTTGCCGAGTACTTGGGCTTGGCTTGCTTGCCGGCGTGCGATTGATCTGCTGCAGCGCTGATGACGTGAACTTGTTACAAGGGTGCTGCAGCGTGGACTCGTATGTTACGAATTATGGGAAGCTCGGTACGGTGCATGGATATATATAAGAAAATCCCATACACGTATCTCACGAGTCCGCAGAGAATACGAAATCTCAAGTCCAAGGGAGATATGGCGGCAACTCGTTGTTGCGCCCGGATGACGGTCCAATTCTTTTTCACCAAGCTGAGTCCGGACTTGCTACGCCTCGTCCAAACTCATCTTGGTGGGGGGCATTTGTTTGATGGATTTTTAGTAAAATTAAAATCAATACGTACGCATGTTCGTGGCGTGCAGACAGAAGAAGCTAGCTAGTTTCTTCACGTGATCAAAAGAAGAAGCTAACATGCTACGTACCGGCCATGCATGAACGTGGTTATGCTTGTGACATGCAAATGGAAAAAAGCTAACAGGGGCTGTCGTATATGTACGTGTGCTTGTATACGCTCAGAACCGACTGTACAGCTCGTATATGTATGCCGGCGTGTACCATGTATTTTCGGTATAATAATTGTGCGCCAACCGGGTCGGTGCGTCGCGGCGCGGCACGATTCGGTACGTGACCTAAAATATTCTAGAACTCTTGGATATACGCATATATGGATTACCAAGCAAGGCGTGTTTATCGGCCGCAAGAGCTGTTGGAGCAAGAGAATACGTGTACGTATTTTGGACTGGCCTGTTTCACGTGAGAGATGCAATGGAGCTCTATCTTGTTGGGCCCATGTCTCAGGGATTGCATGTGAGAAAGAGATAAATTATCTACAGCACCGCATACTTGTTGGATTGGTTTCGGCCCACTGCTTAGCCAGGAGAGGGTTCATCTATCTCGTATACGGAGTAGAGGTTCAACGACGAACGCTTGCTCCAAATATCTCGCTCGGTTGTAACAAACAGAGGCGGCGCGCGTGCATGTTCCATCGCCCCCGCTACCCTAAACGCTAGGGGCCCTATATAAAGAGCTCCCAGAGCACCACACGAAGGGAGGACAATTCCCATCCACTACTCACATAGCGCCGCCGCCAGGCTTCTCCCTTCTCGGCGAGTCAGCTTCCTCGACGCACGAGCGGACGGCCCATCTGCTAAGTCGAAGGAGGTCACGAGGCCACAAGCAAGGAGATGGCATTCATCCCTTTCATGGGTACGTACTGACATGCATCTATTCTTTATTCATCTCATACACATGGTCTGGTGTTAGTGAGTCCTCCATGGAGCCGGGTACCGTCGGAGCGAGGTTTGCGATGCAGCGCCGTCGCGAGCCAGATCGATCCGCTGCGCCTACACAGGGAGATCATCAAAACCAGATGCCAACGGCTGCCGGACGCGGGCGTGAAGGCTTGACGCTGCCGTGCATGCATGGCGCGTATGTACGCGTGCACGTACAAGCCAGGCGGAGCGGCCAGGAGCGCGGCGCCGTGATGGGTGCGTACACATACATGATGCAAGCAAGGCCAAGACAACGTGCATGCATGCACGTACAGGTCACGCACGGGCGTATCTACATACAAGTCCCATATGCGTTGAAGGCCTCCAGGAGCACGGCTCTACGTATGCCGAGAACACGAGCAAGGCGACGTACAAATCTTCATCAACTACAACCATTCCCGTACCTTTACATGAACAAGTTCCACGGCGTACCCACGACGACGCTGCTGAGGAGTCCGAAGCGATCCAAGCTACACCAACCATGCAAGTGCAACCACGACTACACTACGTGCCGTTCGACACCGACGAGGCGAACGACACGGGCGGGCGAAGCTGATGATCCAGCTCTGCTACACCGGCTCATGGACCGACGAGGCCATCACGCCGATGCCATCTACATCTACACCAACACACAAGCATGGAGATATGAAGCGAAGATTGAAGACGACGACCACAGCAGCAGAATCGGAGGTACTCTGTGAGCCTGACTCACCGGGGTAATTAACTGGGAGCTTTCCGAGGCCCCAGGAACCAGGAGACCACGACGCCTAGTCAGATCGCCGCCAGCTGGCCATAGCGCGCGCATCTACGAGAGCTTGTATTTATTAACTCGTGATGATTAATAAAATACTTGTTCTCTTGTTATCTCTGTGTACTCAGTACACTGGCACGCCCGCACTTGTTCCACTTGAGACACCGCCTGCGGCGGGGTTTTTTTTTGGTGTCCAAACAATGACTAGAGGATGGAAACTAGAAGTAGAACAAGTTAGCTGAGGAAATTGTACCGTTTCTCCTATTTTCTTTCCATGTCTATAAGCTGTAAAGTGGAGACAAAGGAGAGTTCAGTAATTGAAAATAGGGGGAAAAACGGGGGGAGACTCACTTGTTTAACAAGACTAACCAGTAGATATGAGTGTATGACTGCAGCATCAGTTGAAGCATCATTGATTACAAGTTTCCTGATCCGCATTCTGTCGTTCCTAACATACAATGTGGTATAGTGGTTTATGCCCACAAAACCTAGTGAGCCTGATACTAACTGAAGCCTGAGTTGAAAACTGAGGCAGCGAAAACAAAGAATCAAATACACCCTGAGTTGATGGGCCGCACGCCCGCACGGCCCGTTAGGGTTTCACCCTGGTGTCGCCGCCTTCGGTCGCTGCTCCGGCGCCGGCGGCCCCCTCCCCCTCCCTCACCCTCCGCGCGCGGCAGCTGGCCATGGCGGGCCTGTCGCGCCCTTGCCGCTCGGGCAGGCGCCGGCCATGGCGGCCGCCCCCTCCTCGACGCCGGCTGGGCCGGAGCTTGCCTCCACGGCCGCGCGACCCTCCTCTCCTCACCCACGCGTGGGTGCGCTCGCGTGCGCTGGGCGGCCGCCGCCAACGTCCGTGTCAGGCTGCTACTCCGGCGACGCACGGCTACATGGAGCGGACGCCGCCGCCGCTGGAACCACATCCACCGGCGCCCCACTGCCCCATTCACCGCTGGAGCCAGCCGAGGCTGCCCCAAGGCCGTGCGCGGAGGATCCGCCACCCGCGCCGGACGCCGTGCCAGCCCAATCGGGTTCCACCGCCGGTGCCGAGCCCGCGGGCTCCGTGCAGTCTCGCCAGGGGGCCCGATCCGGCGTCACCCCACCCTCTCCGCCCCCTTCTACGCCGCTGGAGGTTGCTGCTGCCGTGGCCATCACTGCCGCGGCTAGTAAACGCGCTGAGGCCGCTGGACCGGGTGCGGGCACCTCGGCCGTTCGCGGGGAGGCCGCGCCTCTGCCAACGTCGCTTGTGGAGCTCACTCCGTCCTCTACAGAGCTGACACCGCCACCCATGCCCCCTCCGCCGCCGGGGGCGGTCGCCGTCTCACGGCTGATGGAGGACGAGTAACTGGTTCTCGTCGAGGACGCCTCGGATGATGAGGACGCCTCGGCGCCCAATTTGCCGCAGCGGCCTCCTCCGGTGTCGGGGCTCGACATCTTCCTCGTCCAGCCCTCCGTGCCCAGCCCGTCGTCATCTCTGTACCCCTTCGCCTCCCCCTTCCACCCTGGGGACGGCTCGATGGGGCGTTCCAAGGCTCGTCGTTGGGCAGACGAGGACCTTGACGACTCTGACGCGGAGAGGTTGCCGGTGAGCTCCCCAACCTCCTACCTCGATGTAGTCCGCCTGGGGTCGCAGCCCCGGACGTCGTCTTTGCTGGAGCGTGCCAAGCCGCGCCTCATTGTCGGAGACTCTTGCGGCAGCGCTGCTGCTGAACGGGGCAAGTGATCCCTAGCCGAAGGAGCCTGGCCGGCCATCGTCGCCGAAGGCGCGCTCTTCACTGCTTCTGGTGCTAGTGCAGTGCCCTCAGCTGGTGCACGGCCTGCCTGCTCGGCCCGTGGAGGGCCATGTCCTCGCCTGACAGTGCCTCGGACGTCACGGACGGGGCTCCGCCCGCCAGCGCATCTCCACTCCCGACGTCGACGCCTGGCGTGAGGTCTTGTCGTAGGGGCCGGTTAGTGGTGCCGGTGGGGCACGCCCCACTCATCCTGCATCGGCTAACCAGCACCCCCTA
The DNA here is from genome assembly GCA_038087645.1 of Saccharum hybrid cultivar R570. Lineage (NCBI taxonomy): Eukaryota > Viridiplantae > Streptophyta > Magnoliopsida > Poales > Poaceae > Saccharum > Saccharum hybrid cultivar. The sequence continues at coordinate 5,035,538 of JAQSUU010000100.1, forward strand.
CCCGCTATCTGGCGGATCTTCACGGGAAGTGCTTCGACTGCCTCTCCACCGCGCATAGGGTGACAATCTGCAAGTTGCCTCCACGTTGCCTCCGCTGCATGGGGTTTTGACACCTCGCGCGGGACTGTAAGCGGCGGCGGACGGTGCCTCCTTCCAGCTCCAGCTCATCTACCACGGAAGGCCGGCCATGACGACCTGTCCGGGAGCGTACCTCGGGCACCCAGCTGTAGGGCGGCACGCTGATCTCGGCTGGTGCTGAGCCAAGCGCGGGTGCAACTATGCCAGGTGTGACTACGCGCGAGAGCCGACGTCGGAGACGTCAACGTCGACTGAAGGGGGATGACACCGCCGTGGCAACGGGTGTCGCCACCGACAGTCACGGGCGGTCGACAGGGGCCACCCAGACGACACCGGACTCCACCTCGGTCGCTACTGGTGCTCTGGCGGGGCACGGTGAGCTGACCAACGAGACGGGCATCGTTGAGCCCGACCCGTTGACGCTGACGCTGACGCTCTACTCGGACGCCACGCATGATCGTGACATCATGGAAGACCCGATGTTAGAGGAGTTCGCAGCTTCGCTCGTCGGCAGTTGGTTCGTCGTGCGGCCTTCCCTTGAGTGCCGGTCGTCACCTGCGGCACCGTCCCCCTAGCTACAGGATGGGGCCCCGGCGGTGGCCCCCTAGCTGGAGGTTGAGTCGTCACCTGCGACGCCCTCCCCCCAGCTACAGGTTGGGGCCCCAGCAGTGGCGGCCCACCACCTGGAGGTTGAGGACCCAGCGGTGGTCTCCTGTGAGCTGCAGACACCACCTCCGCATCCCATTCAGTGGGCAGCGGACTCGCCGAAGAACGACGACTCCGCCAAACGCCGCCTCGACAGCTTCATCAACGAAGTGACGCGTAAGAGGGATTCTCCGCTGATTCGCGAGCCTCCCAAGCAGCCCCCTGCTAAGCCGGTGCTGCCATGGTGAAGCAGGCGGTTGACGGCTTAGAGCCTCTCCCGAGTGCCAGCTTTCAAGCGAGGTGAGGTGTTGATTATGCAGCGTATGGGCTACGCTAAGGGTCCATTGGTGCCATCCGCTTCGGAGCGGGAGACCTTTGACAGGCTCTTCGACGGCAAGTCCGAAGCTGAGGCGCTGGACGAGCTCCTCCCGGCTGTAGGTAAGGCACCGTCTAGGCAGCCACGTAGACGCAAGGGTACCTCCTAGGCACATAGCCGCGTTGATCTTCGTTGTTTCCTTTATGTAATATCGATTCATGAGGTCTTTTTGTTAGGATGGTCTAACTTCGGCTGTGTTAGGTCGGCGTTCTTCAGAAGCGTGTTGTATGCTTGTTTAAACTTTTCTCCTTAATACAATGATACGCAAATCTTTTGCGTATTCGAGAAAAAAAAAACTAAGGCAGCCTATCACCCGCAAGTTTCTGCATAGAAGGAGGATAGTGGTCAAACATTAAGGATCCAGGAACCTGTATACACACTTGGAAAATTTCATAATTAATATTATGAGCAGCAGTTATGTATTGCGATTTGCAACTACAGAGGAATTGAATTTTATGTAGTTATATCAAAATTGTGGTAGATGTATCACCATCGAAGCTCAAAGTCCATTGCTCGTGCTGCTGCCTCCGTGTCCTCATCAACATCTGACAATGGTTCATACCACTTTGAATCAAGTGCAATGCCAATGATACCTCCTTGTTCTTCTGCGATGAATACATAAAACCATTTATGTTTTTTTTAACTTTTTTATACATCACATGGATGCGTTTATAGTAAATTACCTTGAAATGCTGCTTATAAGTATGAAAAGCACCAACATGCGCTAAGAGTATGTTGTGAGCTACAACATACGGTTCAGTTGACGATTTTCCCTCCCTACAGAATATATGAGACAGAATAGAACACCTCCCTGGTGCCTGAATGCCAAGGTCATAGCCATCAATCGCAGAATTATGGGGCTCATTGAAAATGATCCAGTGTTTCACTCTGTCTCCAAATTCCTTGAAGCAAGTAGAGGCATAGCGAATGAAATCATCCCTGCATAATTTAGCTGTCAAACATCAATGAAACCACTTTCCCTCAATCTATCTAGTTTTATGCTATATAGATAGTGTAAGCAATGGTTTCCTAAAAAAGGAGACGATATAATAGTTGCATACACGATTTGGGAGTTCAACCATCCACCATATCTGTCTTCTAATGCTTGCGGAAGGTCCCAGTGAAAGAGTGTTACATAAGGTTGTATACCTGGCCCCACAAATATAGAGGAAACCAAAGAAAGATAATCAGAAACTGACAGTTGGCAACAATTCATTTCTTAAAAAAAGACAGTTGGCAACAATTCAGATTTGAGGCACTGAAATTTAGAAGATGAAATACCTTTGTCTAATAGAGTATCTATGAGGCTGTTATAGTAATGCAATCCTTCATTAAGTTCACCAGTTCCATCTTGCAAGAAAAATCATAAATTATGTAGTGCCTAGTGCTAAAAGAAAAAATATATATATATTTTACAAAGAATTTTTTTATTACATACTTGGAAAGATACGTGACCATGAGATAGAGAACCAGTATGCATCCATGCCAATGTCCTTAATCAAATGCACATCTTCCTGCTAGTCAAATGTTAGGCTTGTCGTTTCTGGATAGTTTTCAGTGCAACCAATATTCTTATTCAGATAAGTACTTAGTTATAGAAGTTAAGAATTTTTTTTTGATAAAAGAAGTTAAGAAAATTTGAGAATATAGTAAAATATTGATGTCTGAAAACCTTATTGTTCATGCAAATGGCGATTCATATTAAGGAAAAGCTCTGTTCACTATCCTACTTTTGGCACCAGCATCCCAGAGAAGTGGACTAGCAGGGTTTTTTTTTTTGATTGGTTGGTTTTGTAACTAAAATGTCAAAGCACTAGAAAAAGGAGGAAATTACAAGATTAAGATGAAGGTAGGATAGTTATATCAAATAATAAATAGAATGATTCTTACAGACATGAAAGGAACAATAAAATGCACAGTGATTTCGACTTTTTACAAATTTAAAATTGCTAGAGGATGGCCACACGAAAGGTAGGCAACTTCTCAAACAAATACCAAGAATTCATATATGGAGGGATTTCATGCTTTCAAAAACAGAATTTTCCAGCTTATAGTACAATAATTGGATGAATTAAATCAAACAGAAGATAACAGAGGCGTATATGAATCGTTGACAGCTTACCTTATAACGATGGTAGTGATCAACAGCAACATCTGCATTGCTGAAATCTATCACCCGACCTGCAAAATAAATGCTAATTGAGTCACAATTCAGGACAGATTAGCATCTCATTACTGCACTTTTTGCAACAAAATCCTCATTATCTCACCAGGTCGTCTTGTGAAAGTATCCCATATTGTAGGTCCACGTTGACCCTCGTTGACAGCACCTTCATACTGATAACATATGACCAGAATCAAACATCGAACTAAGAGCACATCGGTTGAAATCAAAGAGGTCACACCTGGTAAGCTGAAGAAGCAGTGCCAAAGACAAAACCTTGAGGGAAGTCTGCTCTCCTTAGAGCTTCAGCACAAGCAGCGAAGCTGACAAGGATATGAACCAGTGTCAGAACACCCATGGCGTATCCTTCAGTTGGTTACACTGACTAATAGATTTCTTATTCTAAGAATAAGTACAAGGTAGGAACATATATGATATATATAAACCTTGTTCAGTTGGTGAAGCGTGGGAAGCAACTGAAGGCTGAGCTAGTGAGCTTCACTTGTCTTGGAAGCCCTTTCAATGTACGTCTCTACTAAGTAACTTTGTGGAGGCCATAGGGTGCAAACACAGTGGGCATTTAATCAACAAGGGAAGGAAACATGCCCAGCTCCGAAACCTGTCAAAAAATGGTCCACATCTGAAGTGTCGCAAGCAAGTAGGGCTTTGCTTGGGTGCAACAATTTCAGACAGATTGAGGTTTGCCGTTATTCCCTTCCCCAGACCTCACTCGTGTGGGAGTCTCTGGCACTGGGTCTGCCCTTTTTTGAGGTTTGCCCAGCACTCCAGCATCCATGCCTTAAATTAAAAACCTACAGTTGGAGAGGAAGAGAGGATTGCTAAGCCCTTACCAGTTAGCCACATAAAGAGAAGGCCTTATCAATTATTATTAGATCATGACTTTTCTTTTCTTACAAAATTAAGAAAGCGCAAAGCGTAACTATGGTCATGAGGAACATATAGCTACGATAATGAAACTATCGAAATTATCCTGGGAAAAAAGGCATACTTTTCCTTATCCATTTCGTTTGGTAGCGCCACATAAAAACGAAAGTTTGTGTCACGAATTCCGTAGTGATCTCAACATGTGTGGTGAATAGAAAAGGAGAAAGAGAAAATAAAATAAGCACAAGATTCTTAACCATAATAAGATACAGTTTGTGTCGGGCATTTGGATAGTCACATGCTTATCGCATGGGGAACGTTGGTTTGCTTGCAAGAAGAACCATTCCTGATTCCCTATATGGTATTTAGATGACAGTGATAGGAGCGATTTGGGGATAGTGATCCTGACTGCAGCTTGGACTGGCCCAACTGCCCAGTGATGTGTTTGCATGTGTTAGAAACACAACCTTTGCCAACAGGGAAGTATAATTGCCAACAGGTAGTTGAGGAGATGGTGAATGGCCAAAGGTTAAGATGTTACCCATCATCTAGAAAAAACGGTTAAGATGTCAGGGCACTTCTAATGCAGAAACCACTATAGTTTCTATGGATATTAATTGTACTGTCACCTAAGTGTTTTACTGATGTGGCAAGGGAGTTATTGAAAAAAGAGAGCAAAAATCATATAAACCGGGTCTAAGTTAGAAACCATGTCTACACGAGAACCAAGATATGAAGAGATGTGATTGGTAGAGAATGCAGAGAGAATGTTAGCATTGGGACTGCCCTTATCGATAGTTACAACTTGACCCGTCGTCAAATAGAAAATGGTAGAGCATTCCCGATGGTTGGATGTTGAGCAGTCCCCATTAGACTAGATGGCTGACTGGAAAAACTAATTCCCGATGGTCCTAGTAAGACACATGGCAAATGGTTTTAATTCCCAATGGTTTCACGATTCTCGACTATGTAATAGGGGCACTTGGCTATTCAGTGAGCCATTGCCGATTGTTATTGGTTGAACTGGAACGTATGCTTTTGTATCAACTGGCCCATGGTACAATCATTTTCCAACGATATAATATAACACTTGGTAATTATTGGAAATCCAATACAATGCAACAAATATTATTTGAATTGGTCTAGATATTTCGTAACACATTTCGTATTTTATTAAAATCATGGATTACTCAATATTATTTGTTAATTAAGGTATTTGCATTTCAAAATTTCACAATAGAGATTATTTTCCATTTCAAGCCCATGTACTATTTTGTTTATAGCTTTCTTGAAAATAAACTACATTGCAATTTTAGATAGGATTTTATAAGGTTGAAGTTTTTCTAGGGGATAACTATATTTGGATTTACTTAAGAAAGGGAGTAAATTTTTAAGACCACTTGCACTTTGCGCAACCTATCTCGTTGATGATTCGTTGTTCTTCCTATAATAATTTTCATAAGAGGCACTACAATAAATATGGCCGTAAATATAAAATGATAATAAAAAACTATTTTTCGAGGCAGACATCTTAAGATATTCGCCCCTATTAATCGGCTTCTAAAGGAGGACCCTTAGAATGCCCACCTCTATTAATAGTGATTTTCATATACAAGCATTTTAAGATGATCGCATATGTTAATCGATTAATAGAGGCAGACACCGCCTCTGTTAATCGACTATTGATGGAGGCAGTCATCTTAAGATGCCCGCCACTGAAAATGATTATGAGAGACAAGATTTTGCCTGCAGGCCTTCTGACCACTTACAGAGGCAATCTCTAGATGTGCCCAAAGAGTCTCTCCTAAAATCATTTCTCTAGTAGTGACCATAATTTTATTTTTGATACATGATAACATGATTAAATAACACTAATAGTGTAGTCCAATTACCTATTTTCATGAGTTTTTCTTCACAAAGGTTTCTCATAAAATGTTTTTACTGTGGCAACATTAATACAAGAATAGTATGCCATATCTCCTATTTTCCCACCAGGGTTTCTAAAGGCGATATTCAAGACATATTATGTCATATTCTCTATCCCTTTAAAAACCCCTATGTGAAAAGTTAGAGATATGACATATAATATCAAAACTCTTCCAAAATCTTTCGAAAATATGAGGAAAATGATAATATTGATATGCTTAAAACTTTTATAAAACTCAAATGAAAAAAAATCCAAGAACATATATTTGTTATTGCCTCATTATAAACTCATATGAAAACAAGAATTCATAAACGCGTTTAAAGAACAATAGCAAAAACCCTCTTTTAAATGGGATACCAAAGACTAGTGATTTATAAATCACACATTTATATGTCATGATTATTTTTTCCTTATTTTCCTACAGGATTTAACGGAGTTTATGGCATATTTATCCATATATGTTGCTTAGATTTTCCCCACAAGGTTTTGTGAGGAATCCCTACTATATTGATACCAGAGAAAGTTCGATAGGGGAGTCTTACGAAACATGGTGTCCTTTCAAAGAGACAACCCATTGGTGTGTAGTCATTAGACATCAAAACTGTATTAGTGCCACCGAATGGTGCCAACAGTAGACGCATGTCCATTAGTCAAGGGTTGCCACAGTTGCCTTTCAAAAGAACGCCTAAACATTAATACAGAAAGATAATTTATTTTCTATTCTTTCATTTACGTTCTAGCTTTAACAACAACGAGAACCCATCACCGTGCCATAGCCACCCCCGATCCACCGTTGCATCCCCTTCCTCGGCAGACTCGGCTACCTCCTCCGCCGGCGCCCGGTCTCGCCGCAGTCGTCCCCCTTCGCGGTCGGGATATGGATCAGGCAGCGGCTGCTGCCATCGCCGAAGCTTTGCAGCCCCGTCCACTGTTAGTTAGCAGGCCGACGGCATGGCTGCGCTTGATAGCTGATGCGAGACAACGCATTGCGCTAGGTTCAGAACAACTCAGAACTCACTGAAAAAAATGGAGGCTGTACTTGCTTCTCCTATATACCCCTCGAGTGGCTTTCAGACACCAGTTTCTATTATAGCACTACTGACGTAAATATAGCCATATGGAAAAGCAATTGTTGAACAAAGACGCTGATAATTCAGTGGCACATCCGTGTGGTCTCAAACTCTCAATGTATATATTTTTGTCTGCTTATACTACCAGAACAAATATTACCGCTCTATTAACCAACCAATCTATGGAGCATAGTTGACAGAGTAAAAACACCTCATAATAAATGAGAAAATTGTATAAGAAACAAGATCTACATTACAGACGCCATGGAATAGTTAGGCAAACCTTTCTCGTTCTTCCCTCTGATTCCAGAAGTATTTCAGGGCCAAATTACCCTTGATTTTCAACATACAACTACCAAGGCACCTCCATCAATACAAAAAAAATGTTTTAACCAGGAAGGGTTAACCACCGAAACGGCGAAATTTAACCCCAATACAGGTAATATATGATAACTATTTAACTACATCAAGGTACCTTGACTAGGCTGGGAACAGAAAGCAGCTAGTACACATCAGATAAAACCATGAGTCGCCTTTTGATGCTAGGCTCTCTAGTTTGGCATCATTCATGGATCCTGCAGTTTAAGAGGATAAACATTATGTTCCAATTTAAAAGCTAAAACAAAATCTTTTGATGGTCTTGAAAAAGCATGTGCCCTGTACAAATCGATGCATCCAAGCATTAAAACATCTACACCATATGAAATTTAAGACCATAAAGTTGTTTTATGGATTCACTACAACAACATAGTCTTTTGTCCCAAGTAAGTTGGGGTAGGCTAGAGATGAAACCCAAAAGAGACGAGAAACAGGGAGACACATAAAGGGACATAAAGGGCACAAGACAAAAAGAGGTCACGGTTCAGGCACGTTGATTGCCAATCTCCAAGCGCTCCTGTCCATAGCTAAATCCTTGGAGATATTCCACTCCTTAAGATCTCTCTTAACGGACTTGTCCCAAGTTAGTTTAGGTCGACCTCTACCGCTCTTTACATTATCGGCCCGCTTTAGAACTCCACTACGCACCGGCGCCTCAGGAGGCCTCCGTTGGACATGTCCAAACCATCTCAACCGATGTTGAATCAATTTCTCCTCAATTGGTGTCACCCCAACCCTATCCCGAATATCGTCGTTCCGGACTCTATCTCTCCTTGTGTGCCCACAACACCAACGCAACATACGCATCTCCGCTACACTCAATTGCTGGACATGTCGTCTTTTTGTAGGCCAACACTCAGCACCGTATAACATCGCCGGACGAATCGCCGTCCTATACAACTTACCTTTCAGCTTCTGAGGTACCATTTTGTCACAGAGAACGCCAGAAGCTTGACGCCATTTCAACCAGCCGGCTAAAATTCTATGCCTAACATCTTCATCAATGTCTCCATCCTTTTGTAGCATCGACCCTAAATACCGAAAAGTATCCTTCTTGGCCACCACTTGCCCATCGAGGCTAACGTCTCCCTCCTCGTGCCTAGTCACGCTGAAATCACACCTCATATACTCGGTCTTAGTCCTACTAAGTCTAAACCCTTTCGACTCTAACGTGTGCCTCCATAGTTCTAACTTTCTATTAACCCCCGCTCTACTGTCGTCAACTAGCACCACATCATCAACAAAGAGCATACACCAAGAGATATCACCTTGTATGTCCCTGGTGACCTCATCTATCACCAAAGCAAATAAATAAGGGCTCAAAGCTGACCCCTGATGCAGTCCTATTTTAATTGGAAAGTCACTGGTGTCGCCATCATATGTTCGGACAAACGTCACCACATCCCTGTACATATCCTTGATGAGGGTAACGTACTTAGTTGGGATTTTGTGCTTTTCCAAGGCCCACCACATGACATTTCTCGGTACTTTGTCATATGCCTTCTCGAGGTCAATAAAGACCATGTGCAAGTCCTTCTTCTGCTCCCTATATCTCTCCATCAATTGTCGTAATAAGAATATCGCCTCCATGGTTGACCTACCAGGCATGAACCCAAACTGATTTTGGGTCACATGTGTCACTCTCCTTAGGCGATGCTCGATAACCCTCTCCCAGAGCTTCATCGTATGGCTCATCAACTTAATCCCACGGTAGTTAGTACAACTTTGAACATCTCCCTTGTTCTTGAAGATAGGTACTAATATACTTCTCCTACATTCTTCAGGCATCTTGTTAGACCGAAAAATAAGGTTAAAAAGCTTAGTTAACCATACTATCGCTCTGGCGCCTAGGTATCTCCACATCTCAATGGGGATACCATCAGAGCCCATCGTTTTACCTCCCTTCATCCTCTTCAAAGCCTTTCCGATCTCTGCCTCCTGAATTCTCCTCACAAAGCGTCTGTTGGTATCGTCAAATGAATCGTCAAACTCAAGGGCAGGACCTTTATTCTCCCCATTAAACAGCTTGTCGAAGTACTCTCTCCATCTGTCCTTGATCTCTTCATCCTTCACCAGAAGTCGATCTGTCACATCCTTGATGCATTTTATTTGGTTGATATCCCTTGTCTTCATCTCGCGGATTCTAGCCATCCTATAAATGTCCTTCTCCCCTTCCTTCGTGCCTAGCCACTGATAAAGGCCATCATACGCCTGACCTTTTGCTACACTCACAGCTCGCTTTGCAACCCTTTTCGCTATTTTATAGCCCTCGATGTTGGCTACACTCTTGTCATGGTGGAAACGCTTGAAACACTCCTTCTCCTTAATAGCCCTTTGCACCTCGTCATTCCACCACCATGTGTCTTTCGCTTCCCGTTTGTCTCCCCTACTCACGCCAAACACTTCCGAAGTCACCTTCCGGACACATGTTGCCATCTTTAGCCACATGTCGTCGGCATCTTCTCCTTCTTCTCAAGGCCCCTCGTCTAGCATCCTCTCCTTAAACGTTTGCGCTGCTTCCCCTCTAAGCTTCCACCACTTCGTTCTCGCAATCTTGGCACGTTTGTCCCGGTGGACACGTACCCGAAAGCGAAAGTCTGCCACCACAAGCTTATGTTGAGGGACAACACACTCCCTAGGTAACACCTTATAATCAAAGCAAGCACGTCTATCCTCCCTCCTTGTAAGGATAAAGTCGATCTGGCTCGAATGTTGTCCACTACGAAAGGTTATTAGATGAGATTCCCTCTTCCTAAAGAAGGTGTTCGCTATCAACAAGTCATAGGCCAGCGCGAAGCTCAAAACATCCTCCCCCTCTTGATTCCTACTACCATACTCAAACCCCCCGTGCACCCGCTCGAAACCTACATTAGTCGCACCAACATGGCCGTTGAGGTCTCCTGCTATAAAGAGTTTCTCGCTGATAGGCACGGTACTAACCATGCTATCAAAATCTTCCTAAAACTGCCTCTTGGTGCCCTCGCTAAGACCTACCTGAGAGGCATAGGCACTGATCACATTTAGAGCCGAATCTCCAACTACCAGCTTGACCAAGATAATCCGGTCGCCTTGCCTCCTAACATCAACGACTCCATCCTTAAGGCTCCTATCGATCAAGATGCCTATACCATTCCTACCCGATGTTGTCCCCGTGTACCAAAGTTTGAAGTCAGTATCCTCCACCTCCTTCGCCTTCTGGCCCTTACATTTAGTCTCCTGAACGCATAGAATATTTACACGCCTTCTAATTGATGTATCGACTAGCTCTCTTAGCTTACCTGTTAGGGATCCTACGTTCCAGCTATCTAGACGAATCCTAGTTGGCTTACCTGTTTTATGGATTCACTACCCCTTTTAATCAATATCAAGCAAATTCATTTAGACCTTGAAAGCCAAGATACCAGATTAATCAGATCTGGTCCCTCAGGTCACTCAGATAGCACGAACCTACAAGTTGGAGCAAGTAAATGGGGAAGATAATAATTTTGTCGTATATACTCCAGTGCATTACAAGATCCCAACATCAGTTGTACGGGGTGACTAAGGATGCAAGTGGGTATGCAATGGTGTTTTGTGGTTTCAGCCAACTTAGTCCATTCCTCCCCCTAAATTAAGTAGGTGCCATTGCCATTCTAGTTCATTTTATCAAGTTTTTGGTCGACCCAATGACCCAAAACATGTGGAACCTGCATCCCTAGTGGTGACATACATACTGACATCTGCTCCATCTAATAATAATGCCATTAACTACTATTAATTATCCTTTTTCATTATGGTCACATAAATTCATTCAAGTCTTCAAAGCAAACATAACTAAAGTAATAAAGTAAGGCCACTCAGGGAGCATATAATACAGTGTCACAAGTTCTGAGCAGAAAATATGAATGATTTAGAGATTACATTCAAGCATAGTATTTTGATAACACAATGCCACAAAATTCTGAACAGAAAATATGAGAGTTATACACTACAGTCAAGCATAATATATTGCTTAGAGAAATTTGTAATACGTTAAGCACTCCTTATGAATGTAACTATCTGGCCTTAAAAAAACTGCAATGTCCACATTCCATTTCATCTATAGAACATCTATATCAGAACAGTTATTCCCAAAATGACATGACATGTCACATAATTTGCTTAAAACTCTAGAATCAACATGTTGCAGTAGCAGAAACTAATGATTCATTGCATAAAAGCTATTTATTGCCTATGGGCATTGTTAAAATCAAAAGAAAAGAGAAATATGCTCTGCTATTCATACAACAAATTTAAAGTTCATTTAATTTAGTTGATTTCATTTTTAAATAGCAAACTGAAGCGTGTCACTTAAGCATTCTTATTACTTACTGTCACTAACTAGTTCATAATTATTTCTATTTCTACCTTTATGTCATGATTCAAATGGTATTCTTGAGAAATGCCTAACAAAACTGCAAGTTTGAGACATGACACATGAGACTGAATTTGTGCCTTGCTTTGTAACAAATTGACAGCAGATTGTGTAAGTATAAAGTAACGCACACCCGTGGATGCAAAGACTCTTGCTTCATGTCTGTTTAACCTAAAACCAATTTTATTCCTTCTTAATGCAGTGACAGGAAGTTATCCTGCCTGTTCAGAATACAAAGTCCAGGAGAAAGGATGAGGCATCAGATAATATGTCAGATGGATACTGCTAAAATCCTAAAACAATACAACTGAATCTGCGTGTTAAGAATACAAAGTCCAGGATCGGAGAAAGGATGAGGCATCAGATAATATATCAGATGGATACTCCTAGCCAAAAGGGTGCTAGTCCAGTTGGTCTAGCTCTCATGAGGCACCCTCGAGGTCTGGGGTTCGAACCCTGAGTAAGGCGAATTTCCGCCTCGAGGTAAAAAAATCCCCTCGCTGGTTCCGTGTGCCAAAGCACTAGCGGTGGCGGCCCGTTCCGGCCTGCGGCAACGGTAACCAAGGCAACGGAGGCCCGGCCCATTGGGCAACGGTGCCCCGGCCTTGGACCGGCCCAGGTGACGGTCCCCGCGGTGTCCGTCCCTAGTGTCGGGACGGGGCCAGGGTTCGGGGGTTTTCTCGGCCAGGGGAACTGAGATCTTCTATCTTAGTAAATGCCGTGGGGGCGGTCTTACCCCCACCTGGCCGAGTTTTTTTTTTCAGATGGATACTGCTAAAACAATACAACTGGATCTGCAGACTAGATCAACAGTTGATGCTCAACAGTTGATGCTCTATTAGCCATTGGAAGTTATGAGTGAAGTTGGAGAAAGGGCTCAAATTGTGAGAGAACATTCAGCAAACGCGACTGATCCTCTGTATTTATCATTGACTGCTTAACAAAATAAAAGTTGATGATATGGTGTACATTCTTAGGAGGTAAAAAACACCTGGTGTTTAATTATTTGGCGGACCCTGAGGGCAGTCCCAATGGGATATTTATTGTGGTTTCTATCTATCTTAATTAGGTTGACAGCTAAGCAAATTGCTGAGCTGGCACTAGAGTTAATAAGGAGAGAGATTGTGAAACAAAGAAATCGTTTCTTTCTCACGACTCGGTGTCCTCGTGTGGTTCAAGGCGTGAAGAAACCGGCAAAACAGTGTTGGGAAGACTCTGCTTGTTTCTATCCTCTTTCTTCCAGATCCTGTGCGCGCGATGCCTAGCCGGTGCCGCGGAGGAGCTGACCGGCCGCACCGGAACGCCGGCGACGCCGCAGCCACACGCTCAAGCCAGCCGCATCGCGGGAGCCCATCCCCTCGGACGCCGCCGCCGTACAGGACCATGCCCTTGCGTTATCTCGCTGAGCCTGGAGAACTCCGACGCAAAGCTCATCCTTGCTGTGCCGTCCATGGACGCGACAGACGTGGAGATCACTGGGTTCGGCTTCGGCGCCGGCAGACTTCGCAGCGTCGTCGCCCACGGCCACCGCCTGCTGAGCTTGGGCGTGGCCACCCAGCGCCGCCGGCCACGTAACTCTGGCGTGTCCCGCGTGGCACCCTGCCCGCGATCTCACACATGGATACCTGCTTGCCGGCCGCATGCTTGCTGCCCACGCCCCCGTGGACAACAAAGACAAGCAAGCGCAGGCATAGCAGCCCGATTCGATACGATCTTAGCTCTTCTCATCCCATTGCTTGCTTCAGCCATTCCTTTAGTTCTAGATGCAAACAAAGAGAAGAGAAATCCAGTTCCAAGCAACGGAAGCGAGGAGCAGAGGACTGGACAGAAAATAAAATGCACAGAGGATCCAGAGATAGGAGAGAAGCACACGGTAAATGATTGGCCAGATTTTTGTCTACACACTAGATAGAAAAGTTGCATTGGAAAGAATGGTTTCTTGCTACGATATCCTAGACTGTAGAAACTACTTATGATTTCTCCATTGGGACTGCCCTGATTATGTTTTCTTTAAGGATTAAACAGTAAGCAATGTGTTTCTAGGGATCAGTAAACATACTTAACCTCAAAAACTTGTAAAACATGGGAAAAAAGAGAGGAAGTGGCATTCCTTTGGTCAAAGAAAGAGGTTGAGAAAAAAGAAAGAAAATAAAAACTTCAATAAGAGTTGTTATATAATGTATGATCCAGCACCCTCAATTTGGTAAAATATTAGTGCACAACTATTACGTGCTACATGCAAAAAACAGTACATGAACAGGGTATACATGTATTAGCCAATCAATACAACAATAATTTGATACATGTAACGAACGGGCAAATCAACCAATTAAAGATGGCTAATTCAGGCAACCTTACTAGGATAAAATGAGAAATAGGGGGGGGGGGGGGGGGGGGGGGGGGGGGGGTTAGAAACCCCGTAGGAGGCAACCTACTTACCTCAAATAGGAGGTGAAAGAATGTTGCAAGAAAACCATTAAAAGAGCTTGACAACCATAAAAGGTTTACAATCACAGATAGAGCAAAGAAGTAAATGTTATACTATAGTTTATTAATGAGTCAGTATGCTTTTAGCGCCTAATTGTGAAGGAATATTACACTAGCTACACTCTTGCATGGCCATTTAGGCTATAGTTTATGCAACAATGAAAATGGCCATCTAGGCTAGTTCAAGCATCAAATCAGCCAGCCAACATGATGTGTTATGCTTCTTAACTACGGACACTCATTTCTCATACACTTGAGGAAGTTCAAAGTTCATACAATGTATGCTCACCGAAGCATGACACTAAACACTGATGAAAAAGAATATAGCACAACTACATGAGAGCTTTAGGTGACATTAAGAACTAACATGTTCTACAATATATATACCTCTAAAGAATTGTTGAGTCCTGCCAAGTCACTTACATGGCTTGTTTAGATCAACATATTAACGAAAATTGCATAAGGATTTTCCATTCCATATCTCACTCGACAAGCAAGCATGGTTGGAGGAACAGAATAAAACAGAAAATCCATTTTTTTCCTGAGCGGTGGACAATAATCTACAATCCTAACCCTAGTTGCAGCAAGGGTGCCTGGATCCACAGATGG
The DNA here is from genome assembly GCA_038087645.1 of Saccharum hybrid cultivar R570. Classification (NCBI taxonomy): domain Eukaryota; kingdom Viridiplantae; phylum Streptophyta; class Magnoliopsida; order Poales; family Poaceae; genus Saccharum; species Saccharum hybrid cultivar. Next base: position 5,050,550 of record JAQSUU010000100.1, read on the forward strand.
CAAAATTCTCGATCCCATGGTCCAATTAATTTTCAATCTACAAATGATCATGGACCACCAACCAGAATTCAATAGAGGAAATTCCAGAAAGTACAACACTACACAATCCAAAAACTCCCAAAACATTCAACTATGAACAATCAGTTCGGAACCATAATTCTTCATTCTGGAGAATAATCCTGTGTGTAGCTACATCATCGAAATATGGCCAATCATTCATGCAACATTATACCCTAGAATTATCACAGACACAGCCATCATCGCTGACTCTCATTCAGAAAAGAATGCATTTCGGGGTAAGTTTGCTAAAGATTGTTGAACTATAAACACAATGTCCAGTGAATGCTAAAGCACGAAATCAAAAAGTGAACTTGACCAGCATAGCCACAAGAATTACCTGCATCGGGGAGTTCACATCGGCGTGAGCGGCGCCATGCTGTGGGACCAGCCGGTCAAGCCCATCCAGCGCCGCGGCATCCGCCTTGCCCAGATTGACCGCCATCTTCCCCTTTTCCTTCGGCAGGCGCACATCCCGCTTCTCGGGGACCCCGGCCACCGGCAACCGCGGCAGCTTGTCGTTCAACCCCACCATGTGCTCGTCGTCCGGCGGGAGCGGGTGCGGGAGCTCCGCTTCGATGGAAGCCCACCTGGCCTCGAATATCCCGGAGAGCTCGGCGGCGCTCTCGTAAACGGGGTCGCCCTGGTTGTTATATGACAAGGCGTTCCGGAACGTGAGGCGGACGTCGTCCGCGAACGCGGTTGGGTAGACGTAGCGGCGGCGCTCAAGGCGGCGGAGCACGGTGCCGAGATCCATGGGATCGGCGACGACGGTGTAGTAGTCGCGGAGGCCGAGGGCGCGCGCGTCTACAGGGGCCTCGAAAACCCACCCATCGTCGTGCCGCAGTAGGTCGTCCAGGAGCGCACGGCAGCGCCCGAACGCGCGGCTGAGATCGTAGCAGCCGGCGCCGCCTCCTGCCACGCCGCCCCCAGGAGACGGAGCCGAAGCGGAAGCTGGAGCCGACGCCGTGCGCCGCCGCGGGTACCTGGGATCCGCAGGGAAGCCGGGCGGCGGGCGCTTTGGACGCGGCATCGGGAGGGGTTTGGGCGATTTCAAGGCGCTGTTTAGTTGCAATTTTTTTTAACATGATGAATAGTATTATTTTCGTCTTATTTAATAAATATTGTCCATAATAGACCACTAGACTCGAAAGATCCATCTCGTGATTTTCAACTAAACTGTGTAATTAATTATTTTTTTATCTATATTTAATACTCTATACAAACGGCTAAAAATTGATGTGACGAAGAGGGTGAAAAAATTCTAATTTTGGCTGCATCTAAACAAGGTCAAGTTTGGGCGAATACCACAGACGACTCTAACCCTACCGGAGCCCTCCGGGCCCGTTTTCTGTGGGTTGTGGGAGCCGGTCGGCAGCCACTAGTCAACAAGAAATCCCATTTTATATTAAGCCAAAAATTGGCCACAACTCTAACCCTACAGGAGCCCTCCGGGCCCGTTTTCTGTGGGTTGTGGAAGCCGGTCGGCTGCCACTAGTCAACCACTAAGCCCCATTTTATTAAAGTCAAAATTGACCACGGAACACTGGAAATGAAAATGATCTCTCTTCATTAGTGGACACTAAAAATACTTATATTTGCTTTGTCCCATTTACTGGTGAACACTAAAAATAAAGCAGGACTGGAAGACTAGGTCTGCAAGAAGCAATGAAGCTTGTCGCTTGGAATTGCCGGGGGTCTGGACAACCATCGAGCAGTTTTAGGGCTTGTGGAACTACAGAAGTCTAGGTGTGTAGGCATCATTTTCTGCCAGAGACAAAACTGAAGGAAAGTCGGATGCAACGCTTCCGGTGGATGTTGGGTCTGGCTAATACGGTGGTGAAAGATGGTGAAGGAAAAGGGGAGGAATTGCTATGTTGTGGCAGAGAGATATCGATGTGATGTTATGAAATTTTTCGGAATATCACACTGATGTAGGGCAGTGTTTAGTTCCTTCAAAATTCCAAAAATTTTACAAGATTCCCCGTCACATCAAATCTTTGGACGTATGCATGGAGCATTAAATGTAGGTAAAAAAATAACTAATTGCACAGTTCGTCTGTAAATGTCGAGACGAATCTTTTGAGCCTAGTTAGTCCATGATTGGATAAATTTTACCAAATAACAACGAAAAGTGCTACAGGAACTTTACACACACTTTACAACCATCTAAACACACCCTAGATGTCAATGACGAAAATGGAAGTGAATGGAGATTCACCGGAGTGTGTCGGGAGGCCCATGCCAAGCACAAGGAGAGGACCTGGGAGATGATGAGGTCGTTGATATCGTCCCAGCCAAAGCCATAGCTAATGGTAGGGGATTTCAACAAGATTTTGTTTTCCCATGAGAAACAAGGTGGAAGACAGAGAAGCCAACAATGCATGAAAAAGTTTATAGAAGCTCTGGAGGCGCGGGGTAGAGGACCCGGGCTATGAGGGGGGTATGTGTTACTTGGTGGAATAATAACTACACACAAGATGGCTTCATAAGAGAGAGATTAGATAGAGCGGTGGCAAATGAGTGGAGGACGATGTTTCCCTAGCACGTGTGATAAACGGTGACCAGCGTCTTTCTGACCACCGACCCCTCCTGATCGATACCTGTTTGGAAGAGCGGGGAAGCCAGAGAGGGGTCCAAAGGAACTTTAGCTTCGAAGCTTCTGTTGACATTTCTTAACGTCGCTACCAGGTTTTGGATTCTCCGGCAACGGCGCCAGAAATGCTTGTTGATATTTCTTATGCTCAAGTAGATAATTCCACAAGCACACAGAATATCGTTATAGCATTTCACCCGGTAGTATTCCAGGGTATCGTATTTATCCACAGGGAAGTAATGGTTAAAAATGGTGATAGTTAACCATCACATATCTACTAACTAGTATACCGACTGACTAAAGTCGGGGTAAGTGATATGCAATAAAGTGGGATGACACACAAGGATCCAATCATGCAAAGGTAAAATGAAAACATAATTAACTAGCAGGACAATAATAAATAGAGCACATGAATCCTAAGTTACTTCTATTCAAGCACTACTCTAGCGAGTGACTATGACTATACATATAAACCAAGATAATGCAAGGTAGGATGCAATAACACTTCGGACGTACCGTCCCAAACTCACCTAGAGGGTTGATTGGACACAAAGCACCTCTGCCCTATGATTTAACATCAGACCTATCGTGGGGGAATACATAGGATGGATAGGGTTGTCACCACCTGCCAACTACCCCAATCTATCTGGAGACCTAGCCACGTTGCAAGGTATCCGATAGTATAAGCACCATGCTTACACTATTTAATACTACCCTAGCCTCACGTTAAGACTAGAGCATCAAAAGCATCAACTAGTGACGAACAACCCATGCTACTGAGAGCCCACTTATCACAGGAGTATAAGCATGACCAAAGTATAACTAAAGAACAAGACTAGTACATAAAGTAAAAGACTTGAAATAATACTTGCATAGAAAGCAAAATACTAAAATAAATAAAGTATTTACAAGAGAGGAACAAAGCTATACCAGACTCCTGAAGACTGCTCCGGAGCTCCCGCCAAGACTAGCTACTACTAGAAGAGCTACATCTTGAGAGAGTAGAGAGAGAGGTACATCTCTTGTGTAGTGTATGTGTGTGTTACAAGTGAGGGAGAGGGGTCCTATTTATAGCCTAAGATGGAGTAGGGGCTACTCCATCACCACGTCATCGATTCGTGGGAGAGCCTCTCACATCCCTTGGATCAAACCGACCTTGAACCGCCTTAAACTGACGTATAGGATTGCTCCCAAGTGTGTTTCCTTGCATGTGTCCGAAGGAGAGGTGGTGGAGTGAAAGTAGGGCTTCGGGCAGCGTGGTGGGGGCGTCGGCCAGAGTGCCACTGTGGAGTGGGCCCTCCTCCTTCGGTGTGGTGGCCCCTGGGGTGTAGTAGAGTGTGGGTATGAACACAATTTGCCCATTTGAGAACCAACATACCGCATGGGTGATGCCTCTTTTCGGTCCTTGATCATACACCGACTTAGAATAAACGGTGGAGAAGGCTTGAAAGTGTGTTTCTTGGCCACTTCCCATGGATTGGTGATGTGGCACTATTGGTATTTATTAACTTGTCACTTATTTTAGTAGCCACCTATTATATGCCTACATCTCTTAGCATTACTTGTACTAGGTTGTCATCCCTAACGATGATGCTAAAGATGCTTGTTGGTACTACTTAGTATTACTACTAAGCAATTCTTTATTATTTCATGTGACTATTAAGAATATAAAGATGTATGAATGAAAAGGAATCTGCAAACGCACAAATAATTATACCATTGTAACACTTCACCCGAGAGTATTTCGGGTATTGTTATTTATATTTTACCACAGGGAAGGTCTAGCATGGATGTGTATTGATAACTTATTGTATTGATGAAGAAATAAGCCACAACCAATGTTCTACTCACAACAGGGGTAAGTCATAGGATAAAATATACATATGATAAGTATTGATTGATGATAAATCACTTAGAGCACTCCTATTTATGGCATTAGCATGGTCAGGTAGAATATTAGAGAAATAATTTCTAAGTCATTCTTAATTACTAGTCAAAGAATACATTAATTAGTGCAATTACACCTAGTAGTCTGGCTAAGATCATCTTCATATCTACACATAAGGGATATTACTAAGGAGGATTAAGAACAGAGCTTGCTCTTCCTTCATAACCGGATCCTACTTCTATGCTATATTTAGGGAGTGGATTACAAAGGATTCAACGGGAGTGTCACACCTGCGATCTACCACATGGCCTGGAATATAGAGTGTATTCGCAGGTAAACAATGTAATAAGCACCACGCTTACACAACATCGACCACCCACCCCGTATACTTTGGAGCGAGCGCTATATGAACTTATGCATAAACATAATAATAAACTAGCTATACTAAGTATATAATCAAAGTAAACGATGATCATTATAATGAAGAACATGAATAAAATAAATATTAATATTGTCATAACAATTATAGCAAGCATATAAAAGTAATGAAGATACAAAAAAGAGGGGTACAAGGATTATACCAAACCACGCTCTTGACAAGATCGGGAATCCAAACGAAGCCTGCTTGCCTCCCTCTAGACCTAGCCTAACTAGCTATGTCCTAGAATATGATGGAGCTCTGAGGATGATTAGGGTTTTTATCTTCTCAAATGACTTATCCTCAGGAGGCAGGGCCTGGTATGTATATATAGCCTAAAGCATCCAACGTAAGCCCTTGGATCAAACCGACTTAAGAAATGGTGGAGATGCAACCTAGGAGGTGGTGAGAAACCGATGTAGCAGTGGGAAGACTGATAGGTGGGCCAGGGGGCCAGCCGGCCCCACATGGCAGTGCCTCATGCCTCGTCTAAGTGGAGAGTCTCCTAGAGTCTTCTAGAGTCTTCCCACGTAGTTCCCGCGGTGGAACTCCGTGATTTCCTCTGACCTGTAGGTCCTCCTTGACGGTTTTCTGGATATACCCTGCAGAAATCACAGATTCACCAAAACTTGTGGAATTTATTAGTTTAAACCCTTAGACCTTTGTTGGTGATCTTATTTGTGCCCTTATACATGTTTCTTTGATGGTTTAATATGATTATTAACTACGATCAACAGGCACTGAAGGTGCCACGCCGACCAGCGGCATAGTGGGGTCGACCGGCCCCACCAAGTGGCCCATGGTGGCCCTCCTTGCTCTAATTGCTTCTAGTTGCTTGATTTTTGATATTTTTGTATAGTTTTCCTGCATGAGCAAAGATCTCTAAGTACAAGTGAAAATAGGTGAATTATAAACATAAATCACTACTTATGGTGTTGTATAGACCCATTTTTGGTGCAATGTTGATGGTCAAAATAGGCATTTAGTGACCATCAACAACTTTTAGGTTGGAGGAGAATTGCAAGAAGGTGGAGGAGGATGCGTGGGGAGAGGCGTTGAAGGATGGGAGAAAATCGGTGTATGAGGCCCTAGAGGTGGTGGCAGGAGGTTTGGCGAGTTGGAGCATAAATGTTTTGGTGATCTTGAGAAAAGGCAAAAACAACTAAGAAGGGAGTTGGAGGGTTGTAGAAGAGAGATAATGAGCAAGGAGCAACTCAGTAGGGAGGGGGTGTTGTGCTATAGGCTGGAAAATGCGGAAGAGAAAGTGGACATGTATTGGAGATAGCATGCACACATTAAATGGATGCAATTTGGTGATCGGAATATGACCTTTTTCCATGTAGCATGCACGGAGCGGACGAGAAGTAACAGAATAGGGAAAATTAGGAAGGAGAATGGGGGTTGGGCAGAGGAGGAAGGGGAGAAGAAGAACCTCATCACTAACTATTTTTTGAGCTTCTCAAGTCTTTTGGTGACCAAGATACACATCGGATACTAGATTATGTTGTGTCCAAGTGACACTAGAAACGAATAGGACTTTGGTGAAGGATTTTACAAGGGAGGAGGTGGTGGAGGCATTGAAGGGAATCAAGAACCTAAAGTCTCCAAGGTTGGATGGGTTACCGACACTTTTTTGTAAGGCTTCAGGTCTAGGAGGTCACCATAAATCTATGGTGACCACCCATCGAACTTCCAGTGACCACTTTAAAACTCCCGCACATATGCTTTGTTAGCGTATTCTTCAGTGCTCGCTAGAAATTTTCGCTGAGTACCCCAACCCACAGTCAAGTCAGCATAAGGCACCTATTCTCTGATGACTCCCCCTAGCTAGGAGGCACTATACCTTTTCGATGAGTGCAGAAAAAAAATCTGCACTAAGTCACAAACATCGCAAATGCTTCAAATTTGCTAACTCCAATGCATTCCAACATGAACACCTTCACCCTAGACACTCAGTTAGCTTTTCCAAAACATTTTTTCACTTGCCATTTCACTGTGCTGCTAGGTCCAATGCATATGCAAAGTTTATTCAAACATAGTGGCACTATATAACTGTTTTGCATTAGAGTTCCCCTCTTAATAATATGATTGCCTATCGTAAACCTGATCACGTACTCTATTATGTCTCGACTGACGGAATGAAAAACCCTAGCATATACCTTTGCCTTTGGGTTTGTTTTCATCTCCTCTTCTTCTCTCTAAGTGTAAACTTGCTCCATATGGCATGGTCATCTTCTCATTCATCTCCAAACCTTGCTCACCATCTTGATGTGGACCCTAGATCAATGAAAACTTAATTAAAAGCATTAGTCCACTAGTTGTCATTCAATTACCAAAACCAAACTTAGTGCTTTCAATAAACCACAATGGTAAATCTATTATCCATACCCCACATCATGATTTTTCTTTTGATAATATATTCATGTTCCTATTGCCCAAAAATCTTATTTCTGCTCGGGAGTTCATTACAAATAATAACATTTTCTTGATTTTTATCCTACTTTCTTTTGTGTTAAGGACATGCACACCAAGAATCTTCTTCCTCAAGGTAGATGTTAAAATGGACTTTATCCTTTCTCATGCATCTCCTATCTGTGAAGTCATCATATTGTCGAACCATCCATCTCATGGTGGCATCATCGTTTGGGCCATCCTTCATCTACCATTGTTGATCGTATTGTTAAAGACAATAGTTTATTTAGTAATGAGTCTAGTCTTGTTGTGGGTGATGCCTACCAACAGGCTAAGAGCCATAAGCTCCCTTATCCTTCTAATAGTATTTCTTCTTATCCTTTGGAGTTAATCTTTTTAGATGTATGGGTCCTAGAGCCAAATCTGCTGGTCATTACCAAAATTTTGCTTAGTTATTAGATTGCTAGTAGATATTTCTTAATGTAGGATTGTAGTAACATAGGTGTCGGGTACCTAAACAAGGGGTGCCCACACTCAATGACTAAAAAAGACAAACCCCTGAGAAAACCACGCCAAAGGCTCCTCCCACGAAGGCAAAACGAGCCAAAACCACGCGCGGAACGCCTCGACTACATTCCGACTTGCACGAGGCTTGCTCGATAGGACGCCTCGACCACAGGGAAATCTCTGACTCGTACGACCCTGGGTCGAGCCGGTCGACCCGCCTCACTCACCAACTCTCAGACAAAGGTCAAAGCATTTAATGCAACCGCCAACCACTTTCTACCCCCATGGCTACAACGATACCAGCATGGAGGCAGTACTAGTGTCAAATCCCACTTTTTACTGCCCATCCCAGAATGGGCGGTGAAAACCTATCACTGTATACGCCATGTCGGGTACTGTTCCGCCACTAATCCCCCTCGAGGCAGAATACAACAAGTGTCGTGCCCCAAAAATCCTGGGGTTTGGCCTTATACATTCCCCGTTGACCCACCTCGACCCGACCTCGACCAACCGCCGGTCAATAAAGAAGCAAGGCCTGCACGCCACAGGACCCAGGGTCTCTTCACCGTCTCATCCTTTACGTCACCATGGTGTCCAGGGATGGCCGGCCATTCTCGGGGCACGTCGCTACAACAACTTCCACAGCGCTCGACAAAACTTCACTTCTAAGGCATCCCCCGGCGTCTCTGCCTCCTCTTGACCCTATAAAAGGGAAGGCAGGGGACTCTATGAGGGGGGAAAGGAAAAAGAAAAACCAAGTCATCATCCCACCGTAGAAGATTAACATCTCAAGCAATCTCCTTTGTATTCTCACTTTCTCTCCGAGACTTGGGATCAGCTCCCTCTCTCATAGCTTGTAACCCCTACGCAAGCACTTAGGTCTAAGGAAATACAATACTCCCCCCCCCCGCTGGACGTAGGGCCTTCTTTCACCCGAACCAGGATAAACCCCCCGTGTATTCTCTTTGCATCACCATCCAGATTAGGGACACGCAGCACAAATTCACTCGTTGGCTTAGGACCCCCAAGGGCCCGAACACCGACAGTTGGCACTCTAGGTAGGGGACGCTACGTGCCAACATTGTTTTCTCGCCATTTTTCTGGATGGCTGACCCCGAACGTCCACTTCTGTTGGCCATGGTGATCTGATTTGGGAGCTTGGAGTTCATGTCTCTTGGCCATGACTACGACATGGTCCTCCTCCCACCCAGGCACCCAACCGACAGTGACCATGAGCTCTCCCAGCCTAGGGGAGCGCTACGCCGGTACCGTCGCTCTCGTCAGGCACGTGCTGCCAGGCGACGGCGTGCCCAGCGCAACCGCCATCATCGCCTCGTGGGGGTGACGGTATTCCCCGATTCGGCGCCCCTCAGCTGGACGCCGACACGGATTTCCTCACTGAGGATCTGTGTAGGATGAGCATGGCTAAGGGTAAGATGCCAATGGGGTGTCCTATCACTCCACCGCCCGGCACGGCGCCACCACCATCCAGTTCGATTGCTCTGGTACTAGGAACCATGCCCCCACTGGCATTCCCGTATGGGCTGGACCCGGTTGCCCGGGCGTATGCTTCTTCTGTAAGCACCAGCATGAGCGCTTACAAGGAACTCCCCGGACACCATCTACGTTCCACCCTCGACCTCGTCGCGTCCACGCCAGCTTCCGAGTACCTGGACTCCACGGAGACCCCGGATGCGGAGCTCCGTGCGACTGCCTTTTATCGTCACAACCTCAGAGACGCACGACCTCACATGAACCCATTATATTACTATTTCGGCACTCCGGACTCCGACTCTGCCGATGACACCTACGACCCGACTCACGAATGCTTCAATATCAATGGGGCTATCATGTTGGATTCAGAGGATGAGGCAGTCGTTGGAGGAAGTAACACCATGCCACCTCATGTTGAGCCCCTGCTGCACGGGATGAAGCTCAATTCCTTGCGGACCAAGGAATGCAACTCGAGCAAATCCATGAATTGTAGGATAGGCTCGACAAGGAATGAGAAAATCTACGCCTACTTCAACAAACCCTCGAGCACGAGCACGCGGCACGCGCATATGGCGGAGGAGCTAGAGAAAGAGCTCGCGACATCAATCATTGCATCATTGAGGATCAGGCGGACGAACCCCTGGTCTTCGGCCGAGCCAGCCAGAATGTTGTCGCAGCCGCCATGCTTCTTCGTAACATGCCCGAGCCATTGAACCCCGAGGCCCGTCAGGCCCGTGATGAAATCCGAGGACTCCTCGAGGCCGCCACCATGCAGCAAGCCGAGAGTTCCGCCTCGAGGCGACGCGGGCTTGCCTCGGAGCATCCTGCAGAGCCCTCCCGACAGGAAAGAGAGACCTCGGTTCATCCCGAGCCCACCCCCCAGCGGAACAAGGTGGCCTCTGTCCGTGAACGCATTGTCGACAACCGCGAACCTCGAGATGCCCGTGACAACATCAACGAGCACCGAAGGCGTAAGAGTGGTGACGGTGCAGCTCGAGGCTACCACGAGCATAGGGGCGGGTGCTACGACAGCTCGGAGGATCGAAGCCCTTCACACGAGCCACCAGGCCCTCGGGTCTTCAGCAAGGCCATTTGTGAAACACTACTTCCTGCTCGGTTCCGCTCCCCACGACCCTTACCAAGTATAACGGCGAAATCAAACCCAAACTTTGGCTCCCTAACTTCCGTTTGGCTTGCCAGCTGGGTGGGGCTACCGATGATCAGGTCATCATTCGATAACTTCCCCTGTTCTTATCGGACATCGCTCGAGCCTGGCTCGAGGACCTTCCACCTTGACAGATCCACGACTGGAGCGACCTAGTGAGAGTGTTCGAGGGAAACTTCAAGGGGACCTACATGCGCCCTGGTAACTCATGGGACCTCTGAAGTTGTAAACAAAAGCCGGGCGAATCCCTCGAGGACTATATCCGACGTTTCTCCAAACAACGCACCGAGCTTCCCAACATCACTGACTCTGATATCATCATGGCCTTCCTCTCTGGTACCACCTACAAACAGTTGGTCCGAGAGTTGGGCCTCAGCACTCCATCACTGCCAACGGCTTGATGGACATCATCACCAACTTCGCCACCGACGAGGAGGCGGTTGGTGCCATCTTTGGCAGCGACCAGGACAAAGGGAAGCGCAAGGACGAGGATCCCGTGAGCTCCAGCCGGGGCTCGAAGAGGAACAACTACAAGAAGAAGAATCAGCAGGGCAAACAAGAGGCCCCGGCCAACGACCTTCTCACCGCTGCAGATCGTAAGAAACCTCGAGGACCCCTCGATAGGGGCATTTTCGACAAAATACTCAAAGAACCATGTCCCTACCACAAAGGGCCCACGAACCACAACCTCGAGGACTGCCACATGCTTCGGAGATACTTTAAAAGCCTAGGCATCAAGAAAGACGACAAGAAGGAGGATCCTAAGGGAGACGACAAGGACAAGGGATTTCCTGAGATTCATGACTGTTTCATGATATACGGAGGACCCTCGACGCGCCTCTCAACATGGCAGCGCAAGCGGGAACGTCGAGAGGTCTTCTCCGTGCAACTCGCGACCCCCTCTTTCTTGATTGGTCCGAGGTGACCATCACTTTCGACCGTGATGACCACCCAGACTACGTCCCCAATCCTAGAGTCTACCCACTCGTCGTCGATCCCATCATCGCCAACACACGCCTCACTAAGGTGCTCATGGACAGAGACAGCAATCTCAACATTATTTATGCCTAGACCCTCGACCTTCTGGGAATCACGAGGACACACCTCCGACCCAGTGTCGGGGGCTTCCATGGAGTCGTGCCGAGAAAACGAGCAGAGCCCGTCGGGCGGGTCGACCTGCCTGTCTGTTTCGGTACTCCTGCCAACTTCAGGAAAGAAACTCTCACTTTCGAGGTGGTTGGATTCCATGGGACATACCATGCCATTCTTGGGCGCCCCTGCTATGCCCGATTCATGGTGGTTCCCAACTACACCTACCTCAAGCTCAAAATGTTGGGCCCCAACGGTGTCAACACTATCGGGCCCTGTAACACCCCTGAGTGTTAAGCATGCATTAGCATTTCAAAGCATAAAGCATTCAGCATCATTTCATGACTAGCATTGCATGAAATATAGCTCTTTTAAATTTAAACTTGAAAAGCAAATAATTAGAACCCTAACTTTGATGTAAGTGCCAAAAAGGTAGTATACTTTTGGGTATTAGCAATTTTAAATAATCTAGAATAAATTAACATGATTTTTTGGAGCAATTCTTGAATTCAAGTTTTTCTCACATTTTGTTTTAAAAGTATTCTAAACAAATAAATTTTTGATTAACAATTTAGCTTTAAATCCTAAATTCAAAATCTATTGAGAATTTTGAAAAATGCCCTACATGAAAGTTGTAGAGAATAAAATTTTGAACAACTTTTATTTTGGGCCAGAATTTTGAAAACCTCTTTTTCATCTTCAAATTCACTTTTGAAACAATGAAATAAATCTAAAAATATTTATTATAAAAAAATGGGTTTTCACTTGGCTGGGCCGCCGCCTCACTTCTCGGCCCACGGCCGAAGCCGGCCTGGCCCGTCTCACGCGCCCACCCGTGCCAGCGCGTGCGCCCCGCGCCAGCGCACGCCGCGCTCAGGCCGTGGCCGCCGCGTGGCCGCCGCTCGGCGCCTCCGGCGTACGGGTGGCGAGCCGTGGGCTCCACCGGCCGCGCCACGTGCCTTGAAGTCATGCCCTCTACTCCCTCGCCAGCACACCCCCGTTTTCGCCTCTCTCGGCCTCGCGCGAGCAGCAGCTGTAGCCGCTCTCACCTCCGCGCGCTCGTCGCCGCCGCCGCGTGCTTCCGCCCCTCGTTCCGCCGCCGGCCGGCCACCTCCGAGCGATTGCTCGAGCGAACAACTCCGCCTCGCCCTTCTCTTCCCCGAACGCGCCTCCACGCTTCGTCTCGGCCCGTGGTAAGACGCCACCTCGCGCGCCCCGCCGCGGCGTCATTCCGCTCGCGCACCGCCCCTAGGTGTTCGTCACCCCCACCGTATCCCCGTGCGTCCCTCCATCGGTGCCCGCACGACCGGAGCCGGCCGCGAGCCGCTGGCGGGCTTCACCGCCGCCGCGACGTCGCAGCCGCGTGGCCGTTCCCCGCGCCCCGCGTTCCGCCCTCTCCTCCTTGGTTGCTGGGCCACCGGCTTTGGGCCGAGCCGCCAAGCCGGGCCGCCACCCCTGTTTTTCCCCGCGCGGCGCCCCAGCAGTTATCGGCCGCGGGCCAGTATTGCCGAGTGGGCCGGCCCGTTCAGCGATTTCCAAATTTCGTTTTTAAATTTCTATTTATATTTTGGAAAAAGAAAGTACTTTATAAAATGTTTGTGTACAATTTATAGCTCTAAAAATCATGAAACAAAGTTTGAAATGTTCCTCTTGAATAGATCTACAGTTTAAAAATAGCTCATGTTAATTTTGTGACACTTTGCTGTGCAAATTTATTTAATTGCTATAAATGCTGATATCTTAGAAAATATATAGTAAATAAAATAATGAAGGGAAAAATGTGATTCTTGTTGCTTTAATCTTTATTAGTGATGTACTTTCTAGGAAAAATATTAGTGAAGCATGTTCTGTGAGAAATTTTTGAAGTGTAGTTCAAATGCTTTTAATTGATAATCTTTGTTATTTTTAGTAGAGGGCTAAATTTGTATAGAACATACATGTGATAATTTTTGTAGTATGTTAGTTTACTGTTAGTAACATAGGAAAAATGTGAAATCTGTTGTTTGATACTTTTTCTAGTACAAAATAATTTCATGCTCATATTTAGGCTATAACTTGTTTATTTTGTACAGGCAGTTTTACATAGGCAATTCTCATGAAAATTTAGTAGTAGGTTAGTTAGGGTAAGAGTAATCTACTGTAATTTTTGTATATTTTTATCTACACCAGAAATAGGTGTTGCTGTATAACCCTAATTAAATAGGGAATAAAAGATGATTCTTTTTGAGAAATTAAGAGAAATAAAATAAGTTTGGTGTATCTTTGAAGCATCATTATGCCTTGCTGATGTTGTGGTTGAGTTAGGTTGGTAAGCTTTGGTAGCTTAGGTTCACTTGTATGTGTAGATGATAGGCTAACTAATAGAAGAATAAGGTGCATGTTTTAGGGTATATGTTCTTGGATGACGTGGACTACCTTGTAGAAGAAATAGTTATATTCAAACTGCTCATTCCATGTGCTCATCTGCATCTCATGTCATCAAAGCACTCCACCACAATCTGATGCATCATTCGCATATTTACTTATGCACTTGCATCATACAGGATCGCAGGAAGAGTCGCAGGTAGCAGTACAGGAGGAGCAGGCTTGGACGGATCAGCAGGAGCCCTAGGCACAGGAGGTGCCCGAGGAGGAAGAGTCAGGCGAGGAGCTGCTAGAGTGCGTCGACCACCATCCTAGCTCGTTCGAAAGAGGCAAGCCCCGGAGCATTTTAAGTCTCCTATTTTATAAAAGTTGTTCCTTACTACATGAACTATAGTTATATATATAGTTGCTTTAAGTTATAGGAGTTGAGTGAAACCGTTGTTGCATTATTACCTTGGCCACCGGATTATCTTTCACCCTGTTAGGTCAGGATCGAGTAAATTGCTTAGCCATGCTTAAACCGGTAGAAGTCGGGTGATTTCCTGTCACCTGCGAGTTATAGGTGGATACCGGGTTATGGTTAGCTATAATTGTGATCATAAAAAGTAACCAAGTGTTGATGGATAAACGAAGACCGGGTGGAGTCTTATAGGGTTTTGGACTATAGTGATTCCGTCTGTGTCGATTAAGGACCGATCGTTGCTCGTCCCTCTTGTCATGTTGAACGCATGCCTCACATTTAGCTGGCCGAATAAAGTACCTTTCGACCGCGAAGCTAGTGACACTTTTCGAGCCGAGATAAACTCGGGTTGGTAGACTGGTGTTGAAGGGGGTGTAACGGGGACGCGAAGAGTGAGCCCAAGGTGCGTCCTGGCAGTCGGGCGGTCCCTGGGTAGTGCGATCCATGATTATTATCCCGCGGCTTCTTGGAAAGTGTCATTGGTGATCTACGCGACCCTGACGGGGGAAGCAGGGTTTGTGTGAGGAATAAATCTCCAGCTGGATAGGAATTCGATTCGAATCGTCGTCGCTCCTAGTTAGTGAGCACTTGACTCGAGCTATGGCATCGTAGTAACATTAATGGAACACTGATGGTTAAGTGAATGATGTTGGAAATGCTAAACCTGATATGGTAATCTAGATTGTTAATGATGAATCAAGTGATTGTTTTAGCAATAGGTGCTTACCTAGCTTGAATAGGTTATACTAAAAGTGAGGCAAAAAGTACTGGTATAGTTTTTCATAATAACTTATGCTTTTCGCAAATGAGTCAAGTCAGTCCAATCTATAAAGCCTTGCATGATCCTTGGTGTCCTTTATTTCTGGTTTATGACGGGTAAGTCTAGCTGAGTACATTCTCATACTCAGGGCGTTGTTTCCATTGTTGTTGCAGATGGTCAGATGTACTATGGGTACTGCTCCAACTGTCTGTATCCGGCGATGGGCGACAACTAGGATCTTGGGCAAGGGTCACTCTGTTCGTCTTATCTAATGCTTTTGTGGACCATGACTATCTACTGGCACTGTATTTGAACTAAGTGTGTGTGTAAAACTACTTGCTTCCGCTATGTTATTTTGAACTATGTTGTAATAACTTTTATTCCGAACTCCGATGTACTCCACTTTTATTGTGAACTCTATGTATCATGTGAACTGTGGCTGCTAAATCAGTACGATCTTAGTTGTATGTTGGTTGGTTTGAAATCCCTCGTGATTTCACGGAATCTCGGGTTATACGGGTTTAAGTTTGATAAATTAACCGCCTCGGTGGAAGATTTTCTTACTTAATCTCGTATAATTACGTTGATCCGTTACATCTGGCATTGGAGCATGGTTTAGCATGTTACTGTTCACATGGGTATTTAAAAACAAAATTGTGTTTTCAACTAAGCTGTTAAATTTAAGAGTGTGCCAGTGGTCATATCCTTTATGCCCAATAAGGACTCTAGGTGGCTTAATTAAGTACTAACTTGGGGGTTTGCATCATATTTTAAATTTCATCGCTCATACGGCGTGCTATTGTATGAGTGCCATTCAATTGAGTGGTAATGTATGGATCAATTCCCTCTACGCCCTGGTAAGTGAGAGTTGTGAGAGCATGGTCGGATACACTGCCGATCTAGGGGAGTCCTTATGTGATACCGAAATACTTATGTGCCATGCGCATGTTCGTATGAGGGTATTCAAATGGTGGAGACTTCCGTCATGCGGTGACGATGCCGTCAATAGGACGATGATTCGGGTAGTTGTTACCGTTATACTCGTATCTGAGGATGCGTGTAGAGCGAGTAACTTACTTTACTGCTTTCTTGCATATTTTCATACTGTGAGGTTTGGGCTGAAGTGATTTTCTGCAGGTACATAACAACGCTTTCGAGTAGTACGTATTAGTTACGTTACAAGAGATCGTTGTATGCCACCGTTTATTCCGTTAGTAGTTATTAGTTTTCTAAGTTTGTGAGGACGTACGGAACGTGCATGTATCATGTTGTGCATTTCATTCATGGCATTGTTCCTCCCCTTATAAGTTGATTATCTCATTTCGATAAAAATGCCAACTTAAAAATCTGTTCTCACCACGGTAATAAAATTTTGCTACAGATGGCACGTACCAAGTAGACAGCCCGCAAGTCCACCGGCAGAGCTCCCTGTCATCAGTTTGCTCCATGCACTCGTCAGCGCCACACTTTTCTTGGAGAGTTTGGGATGCCTACGCTCTTGTGGAGAGTACTCAGCTATGTAGGCTATCCTGATGGGATGGAGTCCCGCTACTTTTGGTCGAATGAGCGGTTGGGGGAAGGACTTTTGGTGACTGTGGAAGCAGTAGTTCGTCCCCGAGATGATGGTTCTGAGTAGATCGGTTGGCATTTTGAGTCAACTAGCAGGACCCCTGAAGAAGCCGCTGAGAGGGCAGCCTTTGGGATCCTGAGGGATATCATGGATCACTTTCCTCAGGAGTTGGCAGCAGCTATAGTTGGAGTCTTTCCGAGAGGCAACCCCTTCACTGACTCGTGGCAACAGGCAAGAGGAAGATCTCTGGAGATTAGCGCCGCAGAAGCACAGAACAGTGACAACCCCGCTATGAGTGTCATGTTCGCAGTGATGAGGGCCTTTGATAGAGTGGAAGGTAGCCTGAGACGTGTGTCTAGTGCTCTTGGTCTGGCTCGTGATGACCGTCGTCAGCTTTAGAGAGATCACGACGCCGAGATTGAGAGGCTCAACACAGAGATGGCTCAGTTGACTCGTCAGAGAGATCAGGCTACCCAGAGGACTGTGGCTTTCGAGGGAGATGTACGTGCCCTGAGAGAGCAGTTTGGGCGACTGACCACCGCCAACAGGAACGCTGAGCGCATGTTGACTCATGTGCTCCATCAGAGGAATGAAGCCTGGTCCGCAGAGAATGTGTTGAGGGCTAGACAGTTTGAGCTAGAGCAACAGCTGGCATATGTAGAGGAATATAATGACAATCTACATGAGGAGGTTCATCGGCTGAACAATCAACTTAACCCCTATGTTCCTCCTGGTGCGGCAGAGATGGATTTGGATGAAGACGAAGATCCTGAAGAGCCCGAAGCACCAGTTGGGGAGCACCACGACGCTGCTAATGGCGACAACGCCAACGTCTCGGACTTAGACAGCGACCACGATGAGTAGGCTAGTAGTTGTTGCGCTAGCTACTAGGTTCCATCTACATGATCTTTTGCTTTGTTGGCACGTTGGGCATGTAATAATGAGTAGAAAGACTAAGGCTTTGATGTAATGTTGGAAAGCTTGGATGTGTTTGTGGCGGTATCCGAACGTCAAAAAGTCCAGTGTATGTATGCTGGCAACTTGGTTGTAATGGACGCGATGTGTGCGCTTTAAGTAATCTAATTAGTGATGTTGTGTTAATTGGAATGACTTATTGTGCCCCTGTTTTATTATATGAATTTATTCTCTCCAGTAAATTTAGTTCGGCATGATTTTTCATTCGGTCGCAATTCCTACAACATCACCTAATAATTACTGTTGCTGAAACATGCAGATGCCGAACACTCGTCGTACCGTGTATGGTGCCGCTGAGGCTGGTGGCAGTGCAGCTGCTAATGATGACCGTGATCCACCACCGCCTCCTCCACCCTACACTACGGAACAGTTTTTCGCACAATTTCTTGGAAGCCAACGTAATATGGAGAGCATGCAACAGAATATGGAAGCTGCGTTGCGCAGTATCACAGATAACACCCGTCGGGGGATAAACCCGGGTGAGCACGAAGCAAATCAGTACAGCAGTTTCAAAGACTTCATGGATACTCGTCCACCGATCTTCAAGGAAGCCGCAGAACCCTTGGATGCAGAAGAGTGGATTAATACCATGGAAGACAAGTTCTGTGTCTTGAGAATGACTGAAGTGTTGAAGACTGAGTATGCAGCTCATCAGCTTCAAGGTCCGGCAGGAATGTGGTGGAAACATCACCGCACCACTTTTCCTCCCCACGCTCACATCACTTGGAGAGAGTTCACCGAAGCCTTCCGTGGAACGTACATTCCACCTGGTCTGACCGAGATGAAGCTTGGGGAATTCCTGGCACTGAATCAAGGCACGAAGACGGTAACTCAATATCTACATGCATTCAATAACCTGAGACATTATGCTCCTGATATGGTGAATACTGAGGCCAAGAAGATTGCTAGCTTCAAGAGAGGCCTGAATCCCAAGATGATGAAACATGTGGGTACAAATATGAGGACTAGTTTCAACGATTTCGTTAGTGACTGTCTGAAGCAAGAGAAGAACAACAATGTTTATGCTGCTTCCAAGATCCGTAAGAGAGCTTTCGAGTCAGGTCCGTCCCAGTCCAGAGCCCCACTGGCCAACCATCCAGCTTATCGATCGCCTGTCCCAGGTGCAAGGTTTAGGCCACCGCAAAGGAAGAATCAGAATGCTCAGCAACCCTAGAGGAACCAGAAACCATTCAAGATGGCATTGCCTCAGGCGAAGACAGGACAAGACAGTTCATCTGGAACTGTGGCTCAAGTGAAGGGACCGTGCTTCAACTGCAACCAACCCGGACACTTTGCAAAGTTTTGTCCCTACCCTAAGAAACAGCAGACGCAGTATCAAGCTCGTGTGCATCACACCACCGTGGATGACATCCCTGAAGGAGAACCGGTAATAGCTGGTATGTTTTCTATCAACAATCATCCTTCAGTAGTCTTGTTTGATTCCGGATCATCTCATTCCTTTATAAGTCAAGCATTTGTTAAGAGGCATGAGCAAAGGATAGTCGAATTGGAATGTGCATATAAAATCAGTTCAGCTAGGGCTGATCTGTTGACTAATCAGATAGTTTAGGGAGTAACCCTAAACATATCAAATCGACAATATAAGCTTAATCTGATAGTTATGCCAGGGTTAGTTTTGGATGTGATCATGGGTATGAACTGGATGAATAAGATGGGGGTAGTAATCGATATTGGAGGAAGGAGTATCTCTCTTAAGGAACCAAGTGGGGAAAGCACCTTTCGGGTGGTCCTACCTCGGAAAGTAGACCTAGCTAGCACGACTTGTGCGGTTTAAACTACTCTGCTAGCCCAGATTCCAGTGGTCTGTGAGTTTCCAGATGTGTTTCCGGATGAGTTACCTGGACTTCCACCAGACTGAGATGTTGAGTTTGCCATTGAGTTAATTCTGGGAACAACACCGATCTTGAGAAGGCCCTATCGGATGCCTCCCAATGAGTTAGCCGAATTGAAGAAGCAACTCCAGGACTTACTAAAGAAAGGTTTGATTTGTCCCAGCTCGTCTGAATGGGGATGCCCCACTCTATTTGTGAAAAAGAAGAAGGATAACTCCTTACGCATGTGCGTGGATTATCGACCACTGAATGCAGTGACAATTAAAAACAAGTATCCTCTTCCTTGGATTGATATCTTGTTTGACCAATTATCTAAAGCCAAAGTGTTCTCTAAGATAGATTTGAGATTAGGATACCATCAGATAAAGATTAGGCCACAAGATGTGCCTAAGACTGTGTTCTCTACTAGATATGGCTTGTACGAGTATCTTGTCATGTCCTTCGGATTGACAAACGCTCCTGCATACTTTATGTATCTGATGAATTCTGTTTTCATGCCAGAGTTGGACAAGTTTGTGATTGTGTTCATTGATGACATTCTAATATATTCAGAGAATGAAGAAGATCACACAGAGCACCTCAGGATTGTCTTGACTAGACTCAGAGAACATCGACTGTATGCGAAGTTCAGCAAGTGTGAGTTCTGGCTTGAGACAGTTCCTTTTCTTGGCCACGTGTTGTCTGAAAATGGCATTTCCGTAGACCCTAGTAAGGTGCAAGAGGTTATGGACTGGAAGTCACCAACCTCAGTGCATGAAGTTCGCAGTTTTCTTGGTTTAGCCGGTTACTATCGTCGCTTCATACCGGATTTCTCGAAGATTGCCAAACCAATGACAAGCCTGTTACAGAAGGATCATAAGTTTGTATGGACAGAGGAGTGCGAGGCAGCTTTTTGCACCTTGCGAAAGTTGTTGACCACTGCTCCTGTTCTGGCCCAACCGGATATAGAAAAGTCATTTGATGTGTTCTGTGACGCATCTAAGAATGGGTTAGGATGTGTACTAATGCAAAATGGAAGGGTCATTGCCTATGCCTCACGTTAATTGAGGAAGCATGAAGTTAACTATCCTACACATAATTTGGAGCTTGCAGCAGTAGTGCATGCTCTAAAGATTTGGAGACACTACCTGCTGGGTAATGTGTGTAATCTCTTTACAGATCATAAGAGTCTCAAATACATTTTTACCCAATCTGAGTTGAACATGCGACAGAGAAGATGGTTAGAGCTGATAAAGGACTATAATCTAAACGTGCATTATCATCCCGGGAAGGCTAATGTAGTAGCAGATGCACTGAGCAGAAAATCACATGATATTGATGTGCAACCGTTGTTTGAAGAAGGGTTCAAATTATTACATCCTGCTGTGTTGCATAATATTCAGATCAGTTGTACTCTAGAAAACCAGATCATTGAAGGTCAGAAGACAGATAAGGGAATCTTTCATATCAAGGAGAAGATGAAGAGGGAACCCACCAAACACTTTCGATTGGATGACCAAGGAGTGTTATGGTTTAAGGATCGCCTGGTGGTACCTAAGGATAGAGAGCTTAAAAACAAGTTGATGAATGAGGCCCATCATTCCAAGCTATCTATTCACCCCGGAAGTAGTAAGATGTACCAAGATTTGCGACCCCGTTATTGGTGGACTAAGATGAAAAAAGAAATTATAGCATACGTTGCTCGTTGCGACATGTGTTGTAGAGTTAAAGCTCTTCACATGAGACCTGCAGGACTTCTGCAACCCTTGTCTGTACTCGATTGGAAATGGATGATATAAGTATGGATTTCATCACTGGTCTTCCCACCACACAGAAGGGACATGATTCTATTTGGGTAATAGTAGATCGTCTCACTAAGACAGCTCACTTTCTGCCAGTTAAGACAACATTCCGACCACCTCAATATGCAGAAAAGAACATTGCTGAGATTGTCCGATTACATGGTATACCAAAAACGATCGTGTCTGATCGTGGTTCACAGTTTACCTCTCATTTTTGGGAACATCTTCATAAAGGTTTGGGTACTAGTTTGATTCGTAGTACGGCTTACCATCCATAGACAGACGGACAGACAAAACGAGTTAATGTTGTACTTGAAGATATGCTTAGAGCTTGTGTACTATCATCCAGAGGCTCATGGGAATCCTGGTTACCGTTGGCAGAATTCGCTTACAACAACAGTTACCAAGAAAGTATCAAGATGGCACCTTTTGAAGCTTTATATGGCAGGAAGTGCAGGACACCGTTAAATTGGGTAGAGCCTGGAGAAAGAAGGTTTTATGGAATTGATTTTGTAGATGAGGCAGAGAAGAAGGTCCGTATTATCCGGCAAAACATGCAAGCTGCACAGTCCCGTCAGAAGAGTTATGCAGACAAGAGAAGGAGACCATTGGATTTCCAAGTGGGTGACTATGTCTATTTGAAGGTTACCCCCATGAAGAACAAACGGTTTGGAATCAAGCATAAACTGTCTGCTAGATATATCGGACCATACCAGATCATAGAGAAAAAGGGTCCTGTGGCGTACAAGTTGCGATTGCCAGAAGGGATGAGTTCGATCTTTCCTGTCTTTCACGTATCCCAGTTGAAGAAATGTCTGCGTGTTCCGGAAGAGAGAATAGAACCGCAGGGTATTCGGATCAAGGCGGACTTGGAATATCGTGAACAACCGGTTCGAGTTCTGAATACTAAGGACCGAGTCACTCGGAATAGAGTAGTAACAACCTACAAGATGCAATGGAGCCATCATGATGAGAGTGATGCTTCATGGGAAACGGAAGAATATCTTCAAACCGCGTATAAAGATTTTTACAATAAATGGTTCATAACTCGAAATCTCAGGACGAGATTCTTATAAGGGGGGAGGGTTGTAACACCCCTGGGTGTTAAGCATGCATTAGCATTTCAAAGCATAAAGCATTCATCATCATTTCATGTCTAGCATTGCATGAAATATAGCTCTTTTAAATTTAAACTTGAAAAGCAAATAATTAGAACCCTAACTTTGATGTAAGTGCCAAAAAGGTAGTATACTTTTGGGTATTAGCAATTTTAAATAATCTAGAATAAATTAACATGATTTTTGGAGCAATTCTTGAATTCAAGTTTTTCTCAAATTTTGTTTTAAAAATATTCTAAACAAATAAATTTTTGATTAATAATTTAGCTTTAAATCCTAAATTCAAAATCTATTGAGAATTTTGAAAAATGTCCTACATGAAAGTTGTAGAGAATAAAATTTTGAACAACTTTTATTTTGGGCCAGAATTCTGAAAACCTCTTTTTCATCTTCAAATTCACTTTTGAAACAATGAAATAAATCTGAAAATATTTATTATAAAAGAAAAATGGGTTTTCACTTGGCTGGGCCGCCGCCTCACTTCTCGGCCCACGGCCAAAGCCGGCCTGGCCCGTCTCACGTGCCCGCCCGCGCCAGCGCGCGCGCCCCGCGCCAGCGCACGCCGCGCTCAGGCCGTGGCCGCCGCTCGCCGCCTCCGGCGTATGGGTGGCGAGCCGTGGGCTCCACCGGCCGCGCCACGCGCCTTGAAGCCGCGCCCACTACTTCCTCGCCAGCACACCCTCGTTTTCGTCTCTCTCGGCCTCGCGCGAGCAGCAGCCGTAGCTGCTCTCACCTCCGCGTGCTCGTCGCCGCCGCCGCGTGCTTCCGCCCCTCGTTCCGCCGCCGGCCGGCCACCTCCGAGCGATTGCTCGCGCGAACAACTCCGCCTCGCCCTTCTCTTTCCCAAACGCGCCTCCACGCTTCGTCTCGGCCCCGTGGTAAGACGCCACCTCGCGCGCCCCGCCGCGGCGCCATTCCGGCCACCGCGCGCTCGCCCCCGCCGTTCCGGCGTGTTCTCCCCGCCGAGCCGCTCGCGCACTGCCCCTAGGTGTTCGTCACCCCCACCGTATCCTCGTGCGTCCCTCCACCGGTGCCCGCACGACCGGAGCCGGCCGCGAGCCGCCAGCGGGCTTCACCGCCGCCGCGACGTCGCAGCCGCGCGGTCGCTCCCCGCGCGCCGCGTTCCGTCCTCTCCTCCTTGGTTGCTGGGCCACCGGCTTTGGGCCGAGCCGCCAAGCCGGGCCGCCACCCCCATTTTTCCCCGCGCGGTGCCCCAGCAGTTATCGGCCGCGGGCCAGTATTGCCGAGTGGGCCGGCCCGTTCAGCGATTTCCAAATTTCGTTTTTAAATTTCTATTTATATTTTGGGAAAATAAAGTACTTTATAAAATGTTTGTGTACAATTTATAGCTCCAAAAATCATGAAATAAAGTTTGAAATGTTCCTCTTGAATAGATCTACAGTTTAAAAATAGCTCATGTTAATTTTGTGACACTTTGCTGTGCAAATTTATTTAATTGCTACAAATGCTGATATCTTAGAAAATATGTAGTAAATAAAATAATGAAGGGAAAATGTGATTCTTGTTGCTTTAATCTTTATTAGTGATGTACTTTCTAGAAAAAATATTAGTGAAGCATGTTCTGTGAGAAATTTTTAAAGTGTAGTTCAAATGCTTTTAATTGATAATCTTTGTTATTTTTAGTAGAGGGCTAAATTTGTATAGAACATACATGTGATAATTTTTGTAGTATGTTAGTTTACTGTTAGTAACATAGGAAAAATGTGAAATTTGTTGTTTGATACTTTTTCTAGTACAAAATAATTTCATGCTCATATTTAGGCTATAACTTGTTTATTTTGTACAGGCAGTTTTACATAGGCAATTCTCATGAAAATTTAGTAGTAGGTTAGTTAGGGTAAGAGTAATCTACTGTAATTTTTGTAGATTTTTATCTACACCAGAAATAGGTGTTGCTGTGTAACCCTAGTTAAATAGGGAATAAAAGATGATTCTTTATGAGAAATTAAGAGAAATAAAATAAGTTTGGTGTATCTTTGAAGCATCATTATGCCTTGCTGATGTTGTGGTTGAGTTAGGTTGGTAAGCTTTGGTAGCTTAGGTTCACTTGTATGTGTAGATGATAGGCTAACTAATAGAAGAATAAGGTGCATGTTTTAGGGTATATGTTCTTGGATGACGTGGACTACCTTGTAGAAGAAATAGTTATATTCAAACTGCTCATTCCATGTGCTCATCTGCATCTCATGTCATCAAAGCACTCCACCACAATCTGATGCATCATTCGCATATTTACTTATGCACTTGCATCATACAGGATCGCAGGAAGAGTCGCAGGTAGCAGTACAGGAGGAGCAGGCTTGGACGGATCAGCAGGAGCCCCAGGCACAGGAGGTGTCCGAGGAGGAAGAGTCAGGCGAGGAGCTGCCAGAGTGCGTCGACCACCATCCTAGCTCGTTCGAAAGAGGCAAGCCCCGGAGCATTTTAAGTCTCCTATTTTATAAAAGTTGTTCCTTACTATATGAACTATAGTTATATATATAGTTGCTTTAAGTTATAGGAGTTGAGTGAAACTGTTGTTGCATTATTACCTTGGCCACTGGATTATCTTTCACCCTGTTAGGTCAGGATCGAGTAAATTGCTTAGCCATGCTTAGACCGGTAGAAGTCGGGTGATTTCCTGTCACCTGCGAGTTATAGGTGGATACTGGGTTATGGTTAGCTATAATTGTGATCATAAAAAGTAACCAAGTGTTGATAGATAAACGAAGACCGGGCGAAGTCTTATAGGGTTTTGAACTATAGTGATTCCGTCTGTGTCGATTAAGGACCGATCGTTGCTCGTCCCTCTTGTCATGTTGAACGCATGCCTCACATTTAGCTGGCCGAATAAAGTACCTTTCGACCGCGAAGCTAGTGACACTTTTCGAGCCGGGATAAACTCGGGTTGGCAGACTGGTGTTGAAGGGGGTATAACGGGGACACGAAGAGTGAGCCCAAGGTGCGTCCTGGTAGTCGGGCGGTCCCTGGGTAGTGCGATCCATGATTGTTATCCCGCGACTTCTTGGAAAGTGTCATTGGTGATCTACGCGACCCTGACGGGGGAAGCAGGGTTTGTGTGAGGAATAAATCTCCAGCTGGATAGGAATTCGATTCGAATCGCCGTCGCTCCCGGTTAGTGAGCACTTGACTCGAGCTATGTCATCGTAGTAACATTAATGGAACACTGATGGTTAAGTGAATGATGTTGGAAATGCTAAACCTGATATGGTAATCTAGATTGTTAATGATGAATCAAGTGATTGTTTTAGCAATAGGTGCTTACCTAGCTTGAATAGGTTATACTAAAAGTGATGCAAAAAGTACTGGTATAGTTTTTCATAACAACTTATGCTTTTCGCAAATGAGTCAAGCCAGTCCAATCTATAAAGCCTTGCATGATCCTTGGTGTCCTTTATTTCTGGTTTATGACGGGTAAGTCTAGCTGAGTACATTCTCGTACTAAGGGCGTTGTTCCCATTGTTATTGCAGATGGTCAGATGTACTATGGGTACTGCTCCAACTGTCTGTATCCGGCGATGGGCGACAACTAGGACCTTGGGCAAGGGTCACTCTGTTCGTCTTATCTAATGCTTTTGTGGACCATGACTATCTACTGGCACTGTATTTGAACTAAGTGTGTGTGTAAAACTACTTGCTTCCGCTATGTTATTTTGAACTATGTTGTAATAACTTTTATTCTGAACTTCGATGTACTCCACTTTTATTGTGAACTCTATGTATCATGTGAACTGTGGCTGCTAAATCAGTACGATCTTGGTTGTATGTTGGTTGGTTTGAAATCCCTCATGATTTCACGGAATCTCGGGTTATACGGGTTTAAGTTTGATAAATTAACCGCCTCGGTGGAAGATTTTCTTACTTAATCTCGTATAATTACGTTGATCCGTTACAGGCCCTCCTATGAGCACGTCTACGAGTGCGACGTGGAATGCGTCGAGCACGGGGAAGTCGTCCTGGAGTTGGCGACCTTGGCGGCAAACCTCGACGGTTTGGCCAAAGAGATCCTCGACCCAAGCGCCATGTCAGCAACTTCGAGCCCATGGAAGACGACAAGCTCGTATCCCTCGATCCCACCGACCCAAACGGAAAGGCGTTGAGCATCAGCGCCACCCTCGATCCCAAATAGAAAGCAGTGCTCGTCGACTTTCTCTGTGCAAACATCAACATCATTGCGTGGAGTCCCTCGGATATGCCGAGCATACCCAAGGAAGTCGTAGAGCATGTCTTGGAGATCCGAGCCGGCTCTAGACCGGTGAAACAACGCTTGCGCCTCTTCAACGAGGAGAAGCGCAAGGTCATCGGCAACGAGGTCCACAAGCTGTTGAAGGCCGGATTCATCAAGGAGGTTCATCATCCCGAGTGGTTGGCTAATCCTGTATTAGTTAAGAAAAAGAATGGGAAATGGAGGATGTGTGTAGACTATACTAGTTTGAATAAAGCATGTCCAAAAGTTCCTTTTCCTTTACCACGCATTGATCAAGTCGTTGATTCTACTGCAGGATGTGAAACTCTATCGTTCCTAGATGCGTATTCCGGCTACCACTAGATCAAAATGAAGGAGTCCGACCAGCTCGCAACTTCATTCATCACCCCCTTCGGCATGTATTGCTATGTTACTATGCCCTTCGGTCTACGGAACGTAGGTGCTATGTACCAGCGATGCATGCAACACGTTTTCGAGGAGCATATCGGACTCACCGTTGAGGCTTACATTGACGACAACGTTGTCAAAACCAAGAGGGTCAGCAATTTGGTTAACGACCTCGATGTTGCGTTCAAGTGCCTTAAGGCAAAAAACATTAAGCTCAACCCCGAGAAGTGCGTCTTCGGCGTTCCTCGAGGCATGCTCTTAGGGTTCATCATTTCCGAACGTGGCATCGAAGCCAACCCTGAGAAAATCGCTGCAATAACCAAAATGGGCCCTATCCGTGATCTAAAGGGCGTACAGAGGGTCACGGGTGGCCTCGCGGTCCTTAGTCGCTTCATTTCGTGCCTCGGCAAAAAAGGCGCTCCCACTATATCGTCTCCTAAAGAAATCAGAACACTTTTCATGGACCCTCGAGGCAGAAGAAGCCCTTACGAAGCTCAAAGCTACGTTGTCTAACTCTCCGATCCTCGTCCCTCCGGCCACAGGAGAACCCCTCCTGCTTTACGTCGCCGTAACGATACAAGTGGTCAGTGCGGTCTTAGTTGTCGAGAGGACAGAGGAAGGACATACCTTGCTCATTCAGAGGCCAGTCTACTACATCAGCGAGGTACTCTCGGAGACCAAGGTTCGCTACCTGCAAATCCAGAAGCTGCTATACGCCATCGTCTTAACGCGGCGCAAACTTCGTCACTACTTCGAAGGCCACCCGGTGACCGTGGTATCTTCTTTCCCCCTGGGAGAGATAGCCCAGAACCGGGAAGCCTCGGGTAGGATAGCAAAGTGGACGGTCGAGCTCATAAGTGAGACCCTTTCTTATGCGCCACGCAAAGCCATTAAATCCTAGGTACTGGTAGATTTTCTAGCGGAGTGGACCGACACTCAACTTCCTCCGGTTCAGCTCCAAGCCGAGCTTTGGACCATGTACTTCAATAGGTTGCTGATGAAAACGGGAGCAGGCGCAGACTTGCTCTTCATCTCGCCACTCGGAGTCCACATGCGCTATGTAATCTGGCTTCATTTTGCTGCCTCCAACAACATCGCCGAGTACGAGGCGCTCATCACGGGCCTGTGCATCGCCGTAGAACTCAGGGTCCGACACCTCGACGTTCGTGGTGACTCCCAACTTGTGATCGACCAGGTCATGAAGAGCTCAAGCTACCGTGATCCCAAGATGGAAGCCTACTGTGAGGAGGTATGGTTCCTTGAGGACAAGTTCCACGTCCTCGAGCTCAACCACGTTGCACGCAGATATAATGAAGCTGCCGATGAATTCGCGAAAATCACGTCTAGTCGAGCCACGGTTCCACCTGACATTTCGCGAGGGATCTCCATCAACCGTCCATCGACACCAGGGTAGGCAGGGGGACCGACGGTCCATCACTCGACCCCCCACCCGAGGCGGAAGCTCCCTCGACTAGGGCTAAAGTCATGTAGATGGAAGGATCGACCCTACCAGCCGACCTCGAGCCTGACTGGCGTGTCCCGTACCTCGACCGTCTCATTCGAGGGGATCTCCCCTTAGATAAGACCGAGGCTTGACGGATCGCTTGCCAGGCCAAGACCTTTGTGATATTTGGCAACAACAAAGAGATTTTATCAACACAGCCCTACGGGCATCCTACAACGCTGTATCACAAACAAGGAAGGCAAGAACCGGCTCAAGGATCTACACTCGGGGGCTTGCGGTCATCACGCGGCACCTCAAACCCTCGTTGGAAACGCATTTCGACAAGGTTTCTACTGGCCAACTACGGTCTCCGATGCTATTAAGCTAGTACGCTCCTGCAAAGGATGCCAGTACTATGCAAGGCAAACCCATCTCCTAGCTCACGCCTTGCAAACGATTCCCATCACATGGTCGTTCGCCGTTTGGGGGCTCAACTTGTTCGGACCCCTGAAAAGGTCAACTAGTGGCTTCACCCACCTGCTCATCGCCATTGATAAGTTTTCCAAATGGATCAAGGCCCGTCCTATCACCAGCATCAGGTCTGAGCAAGCCGTGCTATTCTTTACCGACATCGTCCACCGCTTTGGAGTTCCTAACTGCATCATCACGGACAACGACACCCAATTTACCGGCAAAAAGTTTCTGGATTTCTGCGACAACCATCACATCCGTGTGCTCTGGTCGGTCGTAGCTCATCCAAAAACAAATGGCCAAGTAGAGCGTGCCAACGACATGGTTTTACAAGGCCTAAAGCCGAGAATTTTTGACAAACTAAACAAACACGGCAAAAAATGGGCCACCGAGCTCCCCTCGGTCCTATGGAGCCTAAGAACGACGCCGAGTCGAGCCACGGGGTTCACTCCGTTCTTCTTAGTCTATGGGTTCGAGGCTATGCTCCCAACTGATGTAGAATATGGATCCCCGAGGCTGAAAGCCTACAACGAGCAAAACAATGATCCCACAAGAGAGAACACCCTCGACCAGCTCGAGGAAACTCGTGATGTGGCTCTGTTACACTCTGCAAGGTATCAGCAAAGTCTCCGATGCTACCATGACAAACGCGTCCACAGACGAGACCTCAACGTCGGTGACCTAGTGCTCCGGTGAAGCCAGAACAACAAGGGACGACACAGGCTTACTCCGCCATGGGAAGGGTCGTACATCGTCGTGGAAGTATTAAAGCCCGGCACCTACAAGCTATCGAACAAAAAAGGTGAAATCTTCACCAACACATGGAATATCGAACAACTACATCGCTTTTTCCCCTAAAGCCTCAAGGCTTTGTAAATTGTTTCGCAATCCCATGATAGAATAAAGAATGCATCGGTGTTCAAAGCATTCTTTCATAAAAAACTAGGAAGGATCGACCCTGTTTTCTCAGAGTCGAACCTCCCTCGGGGGCTGCAAGCGGGGAACCCCCTATGTCATGTCCCCATAAAAAACTTGCATTTTTTCAAAAAAACAAGTGAACTTTTACATAGTCGACGAGGCCGCAGGTGCACCCTAAGGTTCGAGGGCTGCCGAGTCACGAGATCGCCTACACCTCAGAGCTATGGTACCTCCACTCACTCCCCCATGCCAAGGGGTGCAACCACGCGCTAAGTAGACCTAATAAAAGTTCATGATTTTGAAAAAGCTCACGTCTAACGTCCCCATACGCTTCGAATTGAGCTCTTACTTAATCCACGAGGCCGCAAACGCACCCTAAGGTTCGAGGGCTGCCAAGCCGCGAGATCACTTACGCCTTCGAGGCTACGGTACCTCCACTCGCTCCCTCACACCAAGGGGTGCAACCACGCACTAAGAAAAACATGCAAGAATACGATTCAAGCAAGAAAGGGAACAAAAGACTCGAACAAAAATGAACATTTAGTATACATTTACATATAAATGTTTTAGGGCCCCTGAGGCTATCACGACACAAGTCACGAATACTAACTAACTTTTTGCATGGGCCGTCATGCCCAGGCTTGGCTTACAGGCCCTCGTCGTCGGCAGGCGGGACCACCTCGACCTCAAAAAGCTTCGCGAGATGGCCCTTGGGCTCTTCCGCAGCCTCGATTAGTTCTAGGCAGGCTACCTTGTTCTCCTCGTCAGTCCTTTCTAGATTCGAGATGAAGCCATTAGCGATAAGGCCCATGTTGCAGCCCGCTTCATGCCATGATGCAGCCCGCCTTGAATCTTCTCGCGGACGAGGCAACCTAGCGCCGTCATCCGGCGAACAAACGAGTTCCTTGGTGCATCCTCCTCAGTATCGGCATCGGGCTCGACCCCTAGGCCATCGCACACCAAGGTAATCACACCCCTGGAGCAGTTGAGTCTGCCCGGCCTCAGCCTTGAAGAGGTTCTGGAACAAGGTAGCCGTAGCCTGGGCCGCGTGTTGCTGCTTTTCTAGCTCTAAAATGCAAACACCAAGTTAGCAAAGACTTGGGACCTCGAGGCCAAGGTCAAAACATGACAAAAGGTTTACCCTCAGCGTAGGTCTGCCAACCCACGACCTCATCACGCAACTCCTCACGCGCTTTCTCTACTGCCTGAAGAGCCTCGTCCTTGTCACGGACCGTCGCCCTCAACGTCTCGATCTCCCAACCGGTGCCCTAGAGAGCCTCGTCCCTCTCTTGGACCGTCCCCTTCAATGTCGCAACCTCATTCTCCAGGGTCCCGACGCGAGCGGATGCCATCCTGATCTGGATGTTAAGGGCATCGCGCTGGCCGCTGACTAAAGCGACGTCTTCCTCGAGCTCCTTCACGTGCGCTAATAGCGGCGCGAGGTCCTCACAGGCCTTGGCCACCTCCTCCCGGACCTTGGCCGCATCTTCATGCGCCTCCTCCCTGACCGCTGCATGGATGACGCGAAGCTCGTCCACTTCGACGCTCTTCTTGGATAGCCGCTTATTGGCTTCCTCGACTAGAGCCCGTTGACGAGCAAGCGCCACCCATACGCCGCTTTCATGATGAGTTAAGAGTGACTTGTGGCGAGATCGCTCCTTGAGTTCCTGACCACAGTTAAGCTTAAGATCAGAACCAAGGAGAAAAGGGGGATATATGCCAGAAAGGACAAACGGTCATGGCTCACCTCAAAGGCCTTCGACATACGACGCACCAAGGTGTCCGTAACCATCCGCAGGGACTGCACGGAGTGCTTACGGAGCCCCTCGATGTACTCCCAGTGTTGCACTTCATCCTTGTCATCAAGGGTGAAGAAGGGCTCAGCGTTGGGGTTAGACGCATCCCTGAACTCGAGGGTCGACCGACCCCAGCATGGGAGCTCCTCTTCCGTCCGTTCAAGCACTAGCCCCGTGAAATCGGGGCACCTGGCAGATGCCTCGGCCACGTCGTCCCCCGACGCTACGGAAGTCCCGGGCCGATCTGGGGCATCGACCATCTCGACGTCCGCTTTCTGCTTCCCCTTGTCGGAAGGAGGGTCGTCTATGGTGAGATCAATCATAGCCAGAGTCAACCCTTGGGGTGGGGCTAGCCTCTCGTCTGTTGGCGCCACCGTCTGCACGTTGGGCGGTGGCACGACCACCCCCTGTTCTGCCTCGGTCGTTTGCTCCTTTGGCTGGTCCTACTACGACTGCGGCCGTGACTCCTCCCGCACTGGTTGCAGCTTCGGCTGCACCGCCTCTTTCCCCGCATCCGGCGGGGCTGCCACCACCTCTCTTGACTCTTCAACAACCGCCTGCCCCGCGTCGCGGATGGATGGTTTGGCCTCAACAGCCTCGACGGTCGCCTGGGTCCTCGCGGTCAACCTAAGCTCTGGCCCACCAACACCAAGCATGTCGAGCCTGGCACCGCTCGGGGCTGCCTCGACAGGCTCTGGCTCCCACATGGCGTCACCAACTCCAGCAACCTCCTGAGCGCTTACACCCACCTTGGTGGCGGCCTCCTTTGGCTTGAGCCACTCCGTGGCAGCCTGGTACCTTGCGACCCAGGCGACATCGTCGGCAGGCGTCCGCATTATCAGGGCAGCACCGGACTTGAGCGCCTTGACGGGAGTCATGGCCACGAGCTCCACCTTGCGCTTGTGGCTGAGTGGTAAACGACCATGTCAGAACAAAAAGCGAGATGACTTTGTCGGAAAGGCAAGGTGAGGCACTTACCTAGATAGGGGAATCAAGGGCCTTGACTCCGGCTTCCCCGAGCCACCCGACGGCTTCTACGAGGTCCCCTCTGTCGAGCCTCCAATCGGCCTGGTGGCCCTTGGAGCCGGCGCTAACAAGGCGCCTGAGGTCCTTTACGCCGATAAGGCTATCTGGCCTCGAGTCCTCATGCCCAACGACAGTGCCCTGGCCTTAGACGCCGACGTTGCTGTTCCACCTGTCGACGAAGTCTGAGGTGATCGGACTCACGGGCGCAGCGCCACCGACCTCCCATGAGGGACCCTAGGCGAGGCAGATCCCCTCTCTGAAGGCCAGTGGCGGACGTAGGCACCACCTGTGGGGCCACCCGGCCCCACAGGTTTTGACGAATCTAGTGCAATTTTACTGTAGCATATATGGTTTGGTCCCATAGCTTCTGCTGGCTAGCCCCACAGGTTTTGATTCCTGGATCCGCCACTGCTGAAGGCCCCTCTCGGGCTCTTCCTTCTGCTGGCTCTCTCTCCCCCTCGACGGGCGCCGAGACTGCCCTCGATGCTTAGGAGGTCGACCCCCCGCCAATAGGCTCCAGCAGGGGCCGCACGTCAGGGAGGTGTGCCAGAAAAGTCACGGTGTCGTACCGCGACCTGGCGTCGTCATTGTCGCTATCCTCATCCTCCTCTGAGACCGTCTTAGAGGGGGATTCCTCGATAGGGAGACCCTTGAGACTCTGCTAGTGGCGGCGCTTATTCAACACCTCACGCTCGAGGGCCTTCCTGACCTGACGCTTCTTCGTAGTGTCCTTCTCTCCCTTCTTCTGAGCCACCGAGAGGCGTCTCGCCTCTCGAGCAGCGCGATCCTCCGGAACCGGCGGCCATGACTCCTTGACCGCCGACAGATCCTGCATGGAAGCCTCGACAAACTTAGTCGAGAGAACTAGGAAGCAAAAGGACCCGAGTCTAACGGAACGACGCTTACCAGAGGCTCGAAACCCTAGGTGGGTCGCATCGGGACCCTGTCGATGTACTCCTGCTTGAAGCTGCCCACCATCCACCACGCACACCGGGCAACCTCTTCGAGAGGGAGGGTCTCGTGTGACATCCGACTCCCCTCCAATGAGACCTCCGACGTCATCTCATCAATCCAGAGTCAGCGTTGCATCAGCGACAGCACTCTACGATAGTGGAAAGCGGTGGCCACCATCCCCACGGTCAATCCGCGCTGTCGAAGCCTCCTTAACGCGTCGAGGAGCGGCTGCAGCTTCGGCTTCTCTTCCTTGACGACGTCGTACATCCAATTGTCCTCGCGTGACATCAGGACCCCGCCGGAAAACTTCGACAGCCGATCGTCGTCATTGCGCAGGTAGAACCACCCGTCGTGCCACCCGCTGTTTGACGAGATGAGTTACACCGGGATGTACAGCTCGCCTCGACCCACTCGGACTTGAAGGGTGCAGCTCCCAGCATGCACCGTGCGCCGCACTCCTCGCTCACCCGCCTTCTTGGCGAAATGCTCCGCCTTGAAAAGATGAAGCCACAGGTTCCAGTGCGGCTCCATCCCCAAATACCCCTCGCAGACCGCCACAAAGATGGCGGCCTGCGAGATAGAGTTAGGGGCGAGGTGATGAAGCTCCACCTTGTAGTAGTGGAGAAGCGCCCGCATGAACCGGCTCGGCGGCATCCCGAGCCCCCTATCGTGGAAAGCGACGAAGCTCACCACATACCCCTCCGGGGGCGCTGGCTCTCGGTGGTCGGACGGCGGCACCCTCTACTCCGGCTGGCTCTGGCTTGCCCTCGGTCGCAGAAGACTGTCGCGAACCAACTCCTCTAGTTTCCTCTCTGTCACCGAAGAACAGGCCCACGCGTCTGCGGGAAGGATCTGGCTCTTTCCTACCATAGGTGTCGAGAACAGCGTGTGGCGGCGACGGGGGAAGAGATGACGGCGGCAGCGAAGAACGACTAAAGGGCGCACAAGGAGAAAAGGGGCAATCATAGAGGCCTGTGGGGGGGGCATACGGAACCCCGGACCCTATACTTATACCCCGATGGAAGACCAATGGGCGGATCAGGCGAAAAGGTAGGAACAGTTCCCGCATTTAATGTCCTTACCTAACTGCTCCCTCGAAACCCACGGGTAAGGGCACATGTATGCCGTTCACTCCGCAACCGTTGCGCCACGCCGCCCACTACCGTGCCACTCTCGCTTCTCCTCCTAAAAAGACGTGCCCCAACAGGCCAGAAGGGGATATGTAGATGGATATTTCTAGACGAATGGATAACGGGCTCCAAGCCCAATATAAACCTCGAGGGATCGAAAGCTGGCCCTCGACCGGGGTTCGACAGTTGCCCTCAAGTAACGGAGTCAGGGACAACTTGTGACGTGTCCATACAAGGTCAGGGCTCGAGCCACTCTCTCGAGACGCCCCCAGACGTATTTGAGGCTAGAAGAGAGGTCGACGGTGGAATCCCCTCGGAGGGAGGCATCGAGCCCTCGGATCCTATCGCATGGAACCGAGATCCACATGACTACTCTTTGGCATTTTTGGAGAGTGCCTCCGTGGCCGCTAGCCGACTCCTACCAGTGGCGGCGACGGGGGAAGAGATGACGGCGGCAGCGAAGAACGGCTAAAGGGCGCACAAGGAGAAAAGGGGCAATCACAGAGGCCTGTGGGGGGGGGGCATACGGAACCCCGGACCCTGTACTTATACCCCGATGGAAGACCAATGGGCGGATCAGGCGAAAAGGTAGGAACAGTTCCCGCATTTAATGTCCTTACCTAACTGCTCCCTCGAAACCCACGGGTAAGGGCACATGTATGCCGTTCACTCCGCAACCGTTGCGCCACGCCGCCCACTACCGTGCCACTCTCGCTTCTCCTCCTAAAAAGACGTGCCCCAACAGGCCGGAAGGGGATATGTAGATGGATATTTCTAGACGAATGGATAACGGGCTCCAAGCCCAATATAAACCTCGAGGGATCGAAAGCTGGCCCTCGACCGGGGTTCGACAGTTGCCCTCAAGTAACGGAGTCAGGGACAACTTGTGACGTGTCCATACAAGGTCAGGGCTCGAGCCACTCTCTCGAGACGCCCCCAGACGTATTTGAGGCTAGAAGAGAGGTCGACGGTGGAATCCCCTCGAAGGGAGGCATCGAGCCCTCGGATCCTATCACATGGAACCGAGATCCACATGACTACTCTTTGGCATTTTTGGAGAGTGCCTCCGTGGCCGCTAGCCGACTCCTACCGAATGGAGCACGTGCTCCCACTCAAATTCCTCGCTAACAACTCATCAGAGATCGTCAGAACTCGCCCGTCGAGGGTAGTACAACGTTCCCCACCCCTCCTCCTTTCCTAAAAGGAGCATGAGGGTCATACGATAAAGACGGGCAAGACCCTAATCGACCTCATGCGCACGAGGCTCGGGGGCTTGACCGCAAAAGGCTAAACCTCAAACGAAAGAGGACCAAACACGCCACGAGAGCTCAAACGCGGGAGCACTCCTTGGTATAACGCACTAAAGACCTCTGATGAGTCAAAACACTCCACCGAGGCCTCAGGGGCTACACCCGGTGGGTGTGCTTGCACGCACCCACCGGAAGAGCTACGACGCTACGACTCCAGTTCATGACTTACTGAGCCTCTACAAGAGTGATCACACTCACACAAAGGCTCGGGGGCTACTGTCGGGTACCTAAATAAGGGGTACCCACACTCAATGACTAAAAAAGATAAACCCCTGAGAAAACCACGCCAAAGGCTCCACCCACGAAGGCAGAACGAGCCAAAACCACGTGCGGAACGCCTCGACTACATTCCGACTCGCACGAGGCTTGCTCGACAGGACGCCTCGACCACAGGGAAATCTCTGACTCGTATGACCCTAGGTCGAGCCGGTCGACCCGCCTCACTCACCAACTCTCAGACAAAGGTCAAAGCATTTAATGCAACCACCAACCACTTCCTACCCCTATGGCTACAACAATACCAGCATGGAGGCAGTACCAGTGTCAAATCCCACTTTTTTACTGCCCATCCCGGAATGGGCGGTGAAAAACTATCACTGTATATGCCATGCCGGGTACTGTTCCGCCACTGATCCCCCTCGAGGCAGAATACGACAAGTGTCGTGCCCCAAAAATCCCCGGGCTCGGCCTTATCCATTCCCCGTCGACCCACCTCGACCCGGCCTCGACCAACCACCGGTCAACAAAGAAGCAAGGCCTGCATGCCACAGGACCCAGGGTCTCTTCACCGTCTCATGCTAGTGGTAGAGAAACTTTGTAGCTCTTGTCAGGAAAAACAATACATCTTAGCTTTGCCTAGCTATTTCGGGCATGACCAATGCAGACAACACTCATTATTGGCCCTATAAAAATGTAAAACTCCACGTAGATAACAATGAGTGGGGTCATCATCATTCACAACGTGAATTGTGCATTTGGTCACAGTTAAAGTTGATTGTGCAACTCCTAACACAACGGGAATTGTGCAACTCTCAGCACCCCTCGCCAGTCACAGCAGCAACAACATCCAACACCACCACTGCCACTCCACACGAGCTGGGAGAGGAATGACAAGGCTAGAGTACTACATGTAAGAGCTTCCAATCGGTGGGTATGCAGTGATTTGGCCCTGCGCAGATTTGGGCCGAGGAAAATGAAAGCCCACGTAGGAACTTGCCTGATAGCAACACCAAATGAACATTCATTTAATGACAATAGCGCGCTATTAGCCGCTAATAGCAAAAAATCCTATAGCGCCAAATGTGGAATAGCTTAGCGTGTGTCCTCACCAAACGCTATAGCCCACTAAAGATGCCGCTAAATCCAGCTATTTAGAACATTGGGTATTGCTAGCATAGTTGTAAATTCCATTTCGGTACTGGCTGGAATGGTTGGAATGCCTCGTACAGGCACCTAGACCGGTATAGAAGAGCCGCAATCCCGTACCGGGTCAAATACCGGTCAATACTGAGGCAATACCGGTCAAATACCGACCAATACCGGGCGTGGTTGCATGCATTTTTATTTTCCCATGTATGAATTTTGGAGTTTGAACTTTGAAATAATGTGTTATGAACTTGCTGAATGATATGTTAGTTTGGTAAAAATGGTAATTATGTCATAAGTTAAGTCGGTATATATTATATGCACATTTATGTATAAGTATATTCATATATTATTATTATAAAGTCCGGAACGGTATGCCAGTACGGGCCAGTACCAGAATGTTCCATTACAATAGGCAAAACGGAATGGCTCCAAAATGGAATTTACAAGTTAGATCGCTAGTCAAGAAAAGCTTCAACGGAAAAGAATAGGATAAAAGAATAGGAAAGAAAGTGTAGTAACAGCAACCTAGCGTACAGATTGTCCTTGCTCTACCACCGCAGGCCTGCTCAGGTTGTTCCTCCCATGGCTCCTGCCCGTTTTTAGTGAAGCAGAGGCCTCGGACGGATGCCAACAATTGCTTTTTATATATATATAAAAAGGCCTTTAGCTTAATGGTTACAAGTGCCTCAGTAGCACTGCAGGTCCTAGGTTCAACCCCTGGGAGCGAATATTGATTTAACAGCTTGATTTGGGTGTGTGTGTTCATAGGGCGTGTGCGTAAGTTGTAAGTGTCTGCATTGTGCAGTATAATCTCAAATAAAATTGCTCATTTTTGAGTGAAGCGGAGGCCTCAGATGGATGTCACGTTAACATCGAAAGCAACAGAGTGCTAGATCACGGAACATATACTCACTTTCAATGATATTTTATGGTGAATTTTTTATGGTATTTTCCGAATCTCGCGTTCTTTTGTTGCTATGAAACCAATTTTTCCTTCTTCTTACTTTTATATACTCTTTTAGGAAAGAAAAACAAATCCACATGCCATACCATATACAAATGGATGTTACATATATCAGAAAAGAAGGAATACCATATACAAATGGATCAAACATAATATAAAAAGATGGTATATGAAGTGTAGTCAGTATTAATTTTTCCTTCTTACTTTTATATATGGGTCGTGCTCCCGCTCGGACGTCCGATGGGATGAATCCCATCGAACGCCCTCTGTCCGCACCAGCCGCACCCCACGCCCACCCCCGCACAGAAGGAGAAAGAAGAAGCATAGGCCCCGCACCGCCCGTTCGCACGGCCCCGCATCTGCCTCCGCCCCCGCAGCCCCACACCGACCCCCCGCAGCCCCACAGCCCCGCACCGCCCCCTTGGACGAAAGTGGATCGAACCCTATCCGCACAAGATCCACCCCTCTCCCGACCTCACCGGCCCCCAGCACCTTCGCCCGCCTCCGGCTCACCCGCACAGCCCGCCTCTCTCCAACAAAAGGATGCAACATCAGTCGAGACCTAATGCAACAAACAAAGAAAATCATTGCAACATCAACCGAGACCTAATGCAACATTCGAAGGAAACCATTGCAACATCAACTTAGACCTAATGCAACAAACGAAGAAAACGATTGCAATATCAACCGAGATCTAATGCAACAAATGAAGAAAACCATAGCAACATCAACCTAGACCTAATGCAACAAACGAAGAAAACCATTGCAACATCAACCCAGACCTAATGCAACAAACGAAAAAATGCAACATCAACCCAGAGAGCTCGCCGGAACCCTAGCCTACTGCAACATCAACCGAGACCTAATGCAACAAACAAAGAAAACCATTTCAACATTAATACAGATCTATTGCAACAAACGAAGAAAACCATTGCAACATCAACCCAGACCTAATGCAACAAACGAAGAAACTCATTGCGACGTCAAACCAGAGAAGCTCGCCGAAACCCTAGCCACCACCACATCCCTAGATCCAGAGGGGGGGAGGAGGAGGAGGAGTAGGAGGAGAAGGACGGGGAGGAGGAGAAGGCCCCAGATCCAAAAACCCCCACCACCTACCTCGTCGCAGCCACACCGTCGTCATCTCTGGAGGCATGGAGGTGAGAGAGTGAGGGAGAGAGCGCAG
The DNA here is from genome assembly GCA_038087645.1 of Saccharum hybrid cultivar R570. Classification (NCBI taxonomy): domain Eukaryota; kingdom Viridiplantae; phylum Streptophyta; class Magnoliopsida; order Poales; family Poaceae; genus Saccharum; species Saccharum hybrid cultivar. The sequence continues at coordinate 5,090,239 of JAQSUU010000100.1, forward strand.
GGAGGGAGGAGGCGCGCTCTCCTCGCCGGAACCCGCCGCCGTCACCCCACTCCGGTGCATAGAGGCACGCGCAAGGTCGCTGCAGGGGAGAGGGAGGGAGGGCGGCTCGCCGACCGTCGAGACATGGAGAGCATGCACGGAGGGAGGCGCATGGGGCGCGGCGGTGTAGCAGGTAGCAGTGACGTGCGGCGCGTGGGCGCACGGGCAGCAGGGAGCGGCGGGAGAGCAGCGGCGTGCGTGGGTGCGGCGCGGGCAGCAGAGAGCGGGAGGGGAGCAGAGAGTGGGGATGGAAACGGTGGAGTGGATAAGGAGGGGGCGGGTCGGGCTCGGCTCGCGCGTCGTGAGCGGGTCGGGGTCCGTCCGACGTGAACGGACGCCCTACCAGTAGCATTTCCGTTTATATATTTCTGAGGAATAAAAAAAATTTTGTTAGACCAAAACTCTTTTAGGAAAGAAAACAAATCCACATACCATATACAAATGGATGTTACATATATCAGAAAAGAAGGAATACCATATACAAATAGATCATACATAATATAAAAAAATTGTATATGAAGTGTAGTCAGTATTAGACACATAACCCCAAGATTATAATGCTTGTGAGCTACTCTCAAAGAAAAATTTATGTATTAAAAAGACAAAATATCTTAGAATTTAGAAGAGTTAAATGCACCAGAGGTCCTCTAACTTGTGAGGAGGTTTCAGTTAGATCCATCAACTTTCAAAGTAACTTTCTGGGTCCATAAACTTTGATGCCGTATCACTTAGATTCATCAACTTTGAAAGTGACTTTCTGGATCCATAAACTTTATATGCCGTATCACTTAGGCATGGTGCGCTGCGGCAAGCCGGGGACGAGCGAGCTAGCTGCTTGTTTGCATTGGCGTCGTTTGGGTGGGCGATCGAACAGCCGGTGGACGCGTGGTTGGGCTAGCTGCTTCGATCAGCTGGCATATGATCTGTGCTGCATACTTGCGCGGTGGTGCGCCCAGCCGCGCATCATCGATCCGATCGGCACACGCACGTACACTTGAGCGAGCGAGCGAGCTGAGGTGAACCATGCATGCAGCTCGCAGTACACGGGCACCGCGTCGGCCTGCTCATGATCATTTCCCGTGGCGGACGCGTCCGTCTGCGGACGCCGTGCCGTACACCTGCTAGTAGATGGCCTGTATGCATGTGTCGAGTGGCCATATCATGCATGGTCCGAGTCCACGTACTCGATCGGACCGGTCGTCGCTGAAACGCAAGCACGGCGCGGTCGCCCACGACAACGGTCTCGTAGCCGGTGACACGTCGTCGTTGTCTGTGCCGTATGTACGTACGTGTCACGTCGTCTGTGCGCTGCAGTTTTAATTTGCTCGCATGCATGGAATCGCGAATTGGTACGTGCTCGCCCGCGGATGATCCCTATCGCTACTGTTTCGACTCACCGATGCGGCATCGACCACTACAAGCAGCTGATCCGATCGATGCCGATGCAAGAGCTCTAGATCCGGCCATCGTACGTCCCCGATCGATCAGATCAAAGCACAAGTGCATTCACGTCTGAATGCCTGGATTACCGTGGAGCAATACCATATCTGAATGCCTGGATTATCGTGGAGCACAAATAAGCACATGCACGTACACTTGAGTGAGCGAGCTGAGGTGAACCATGCATGCAGCTCGCGGTACACGGGCACCGCGTCGACCGGGGTGGAAGCCGCTCATGATTGTTTCGATCCCCATGTGAACTTGTCGTCGTTACAGATAGGCACCCTTGACCTAACTGGGTTCGACACATAGGCGGAGCTAGCTAGGTGGACATGTGGTCCATGGACCACCCTAAAATTTAGCTCAAGGTTAAACTACAGTAGATGAGCTCTTTAAAATCATGAAAATTACACATGGACCACTCTATAATTTGGTTTTACATCTATAGTGGACCACCCTTGCTTCAGATCCTAGCTACGCCACTGGTTCGACACAATGACGCGGAGCACGTGCTGGATCTAAGTGATACGGCATACAAAGTTTATGGACCCGGAAAATCACTTTGAAAGTTGATGGACTTAGGTTGAAAGTTGATGGATCTAAGTGATACGATATCAAAGTTTATGGACTCAGAAAGTCACTTTAAAAGTTGATGAACCTAATTGAAACCTCATCACAAGTTAGTGGAGCTCTGGTGCATTTAACTCAATTTAGAATCAAAGGAGTACTAAACTGCTCTATTTAGTCTTTTCTGTCTACTTAGATAAATGCTACGTTGCAGAAAAAAAATTGTCCCCATCACCGTAACGTCACAAACCTGCACGCCAGCGCGCGAGCACGCGAGAATGGCACCGCCGCGTGCTTGCCACGGATGCGCACTGCCATGGTCTGCCGCGCGGCCGTGCTTCAGCACGCCACTACCCGGGCACCGGCTCACCACCGTCGACCACCCTGTGCCACGTTTCTCACACCAACACCGCACGTAGGCAGGTAGCGGCCCAGCTCGGTTCCAGGCCCCAACTCCAGCAGGCAGGCAGCGGCCCAGCTCGGTTCCAGGCCCGCGCAGGAGCCCTCTTCTCTCTTCTGCCACGCCGATACTCGGAATTTATTCGGAACGGAGGCAGGCGCCGATACAAATACGGCGATATATACTCGGAGGCACGCACACGAAGGCCAAAAATTTTCAAGATTTTTAGTCATATCAAATATTTGACACATGCATATGAAGCATTAAATGTAGACAAAAAAAATTAATTATACAGTTTGGTAGAAAACCACGAGACGAATCTTTTGAGCCTAATTAGTCCATAATTAAATACTAATTAACAAATACAAACGAAAGTGCTATAGTAGGTACCGTTTGGTTACCACTGGATTTTAAGAATTTGGATAAAAAAATCTTATAATTCTGAAATCCCATCCAAACAGACTAGGAGTTTACAGGATTTTAACTCACATGCACAGAATCTAAGAAATACCAAAGATTATTTGTATCCCAAATCTGAATTTTAAAATCTCATTCAAACGGGACCGTAGCCAAAGCCAAAAATTTTCACGAACTAAACACACCCTAATTTTTTTTTTGACGAAAGCTCTACGTGTTTTTAAGTAGTAGTAGTAATATATAATAGTTAATAGTAATAGATATAGATATATATAAAAAAAGTTTTCGAACCCAAGCTGGCCCAAATCCCTCTTCGATTCCATCCCATCCCACACCGAGCAACCCCCACTTTCGCCTTCGTTCTCCGATCCCAGATCTCAAGCCCCGCCCCAGAACCCAAGCCCCAACTCCACAATGAGGCCGTCGCTGATGAGATCCACGTCCCAGCTCCTCCGCCGCCGGAGCTACTCCGCATCCGGGCAGCCTGAGCGGAAGGTGGCCATCCTCGGCGCGGCGGGGGGCATCGGGCAGCCGCTGTCGCTGCTCATGAAGCTCAACCCACTCGTCTCGTCGCTCTCGCTCTACGATATTGCCGGCACCCCAGGTGTCGCGGCCGACGTCTCCCATATCAATTCCCCCGCCCTGGTACTATCGCCCTCCTCGTCACGCGCTCTGCTACCCGATTCAGCGGGGTCTGTGTAGTACTGACTGAGCTTGTGTTTTGGGGTTTGCGCAGGTGAAGGGCTTCATGGGAGAGGAACAGCTTGGGGAAGCGCTAGAGGGCTCCGACGTGGTAATCATCCCGGCTGGCGTGCCGAGGAAGCCCGGCATGACCAGGGACGACCTCTTCAATATCAACGCTGGCATCGTTAAGAACCTCAGCGCCGCCATCGCCAAATACTGCCCCAATGTAAGGTCCTCACGGTATTTCTGTGTCTCGCTTGATTAATTGCTCTGGATCCCGCTGGTGCAGTCTCACTACAGATACCTCTACTGATTGTTCGAGATTTCGGCATTACATTCAGCTGTACAAATGGAAAAGTTGATCAGAAATAGTTATGGGATCTTGAGAGGACACTTTCCTTATTCCACTCTAGCATATATTAGTCTGAGGTAGAGTGTTACCATCGTTTGGTTAAAATTGCCATTTTATCTAAAATTTTTTAGTATTTTATTGTGCTATATGGAACATTTTTGTGAAGGTTGTTCCAAATTTTCATTTATGTACTCATCTATTTGTCTCAGCATTTTGTGGTGGAACCATGTAGTTTCCAATATCTATTTTAAATCATTGAGTATTTTGTGCCTCCAGAATCATCTCTAGTATTACACAGTTTCTTCAAGAAAATATAGTATTACCCATTTACAATTATACGCTGAATGATATGTTGACATACTCTGCCATGTTTTAGTGCAATTTTGACTCTCACGCTGTTATGCATCTTATGGTGTATGTTTTTTTCACCTATGTAGGCCCTTGTCAACATGATCAGCAACCCTGTGAATTCAACTGTACCAATTGCTGCTGAGGTTTTCAAGAAGGTTGGGACATATGACGAGAAGAAGTTGTTTGGCGTGACCACCCTTGATGTTGTTCGTGCTAAGACTTTCTACGCTAAGAAAGCAAATTTACCAGTAACCGGTAATAATTGAAGGTTTACTTCAAAATTGTGGAAATAAAGAAGTATGATTTTAACAATTTTTTTCTCTCTCTCTCTATTGCTCTGCCCCCCCCCCCCCCCCCCCCCCCCCCCCCCCCCACAGATGTGAATGTCCCTGTTGTTGGCGGTCATGCAGGTATAACCATCCTGCCATTGTTCTCACAGGTAATTGGCTTTGATACTTTTTCTTAAAATCAATGTTTTCATGCCTTGCATATTATTAATTCTCAGTTAGAAATTATAAATGAGATCTGAAATGAGTAGCATGTCTTTTTTTTCCATCCATTTTTCGATAACATTTTATTATATCTTGTATGCCTATCATGCCAAGATAGAAACAATATGTTCATTTACCTTAGTGAGAGTAACATCTAGGTTTATTATGCATCAAATGCAAATGTATTACTATCTCTTGCTGGAATTACTTGACGTTGGACAGCCAAACTCGCTGTTAGCTATATCTGGCTATCCGGATTCAGGAACATCAAATAACACTTAACGTATGGAGTATAATATTCTTGCTTTTAGTTGATAATATTTGTTGATAGAAGCCGTCATGCCTTACTTGCTTTAGTATGAATAGGAATACAAATACAGCTTACCTCTGGCTAACTTTCTTTTGTCCATTGTGGACCATGATATTGATGCCGTGGCTAAACAGTGTGCTTTTATTTTTCAACTTGCAACTTTAAGAACCTGATTCGAGGAGGTTTTCATTTGAAATAGGCCACCCCTGCAACCAACTCATTGTCTGATGAAGACATCAAGGCTCTCACCAAGAGGACACAGGATGGTGGGACTGAAGTTGTCGAGGCAAAGGCTGGGAAGGGCTCTGCAACCTTGTCCATGGCGTAAGTCAGAAAATGACGGAAAAAAAACTATGCAGTCTGCACATTTCTTACTACTGTCTCGCTAAATTTTTTTTGCCTTTATCTGTTCTACTAATCAATAATTTCATACCGTTGCAGGTATGCTGGTGCTGTTTTTGCAGATGCATGCTTGAAGGGTCTAAATGGAGTTCCGGATATCGTTGAGTGCTCTTTTGTTCAATCAACTGTAACAGAGCTTCCATTCTTTGCATCCAAGGTACATGCATATTTACTTCTTTATGGTTGCAGTTATGCTACACCGTGTCATCTCATCAATTATGTACTGCATTGTGCCACTGTTTTCCTTAATGGCAGTGGTTATCCTAGTTCACCTTTTCCTTTTTCTTTTGTGTGTTGATGGTTTTTCTTGGTTTGTTCAGTTGCATGGTTGAATCCTACTTTTTTGTTTGTTTACTAAAGCAAACATTTAAGGATCAATTTGATCTAGCTCTGCATCTTTCCTAGTTGAGGAAAGGTACATTTTTTAGGCAAAAATCCAATGCAGGTGTCCTTTTATTTTATCTTTTTTCTGAAATGGAATATGTTATTCCCTGTTTTATTTTTGATTGATCGTATGGTTAAACCTTTTGACCTTTTGGTACATAGAGTGATATTTGTGGCCATAGTGGCCTTGGATATGTTTTCACATACTGGATGCACTTGCATGGAATGTACATTTGGTGTCTGGTGCTAATGTGCCATGACACCATCGCAAGTACCACTTCTGATTTGTGCAAAGTCTTCACCATATTGTAGTATGGCATCAATTTTCCTTCCGCGTTATAGCTACATAGTGCACAAAATTGTGCATGCAACAACAGTTTTTGGAAGTCTCTGGATCATTATATGCTTTCTCTGGTCAAAAATACGACTTGAAAATCATACATGTAGATTTATCTTGAAGCATTCTTTCATAATATCACATTTATTAGATTTTATAATGCCATGTGAGATGGTAAATCTTTGTAAAATGTAGTGGTCAAAGTTAGTCACTACAGAGTACAGACTATGCCATGTTGTGAACAAGTATTCAAACCAGAGACAGTGTACTTTTGGGACTTTTACCTTGTAGTCACACTGATATATTTGTGCTGTAGAAATCTTAAATTTGAGCCATAGATTCAAAACGTTGAGCCTTTTGATGTTACAGGTGAGGCTAGGGAAGAGTGGAGTTGAGGAAGTGCTTGGGTTGGGCGAGCTGTCGGACTTTGAGAAAGAAGGGTTGGAGAAGCTCAAGAGCGAGCTCAAGTCTTCAATTGAGAAGGGTATCAAGTTTGCAAATGAGAACTAGACAAGGTCATTTTGCAGATTATAGCACCAATTGAAACCTGTAGTTATGGGATGTTCTGATTTCATTCTACCCTTTTCTGCCCCTTTTGTGAGGGAGTGGAAGGATCTGAGCTCTATTACAATAAAAAAAACCTGGTGGCTTTTATTCCCAGGCAGGACATAACTTGCACGAGGGATTTATTCCAGCAGGCAACATAGCTTATGTCAAGTTCTGAACTGAACCAGTCGTTTATGCGCTTTCTGCCTTTTAATCGACGGTGCTGTCTTGTGTGTGTACTACTAGCAATTTGGCATTGCAATTTGCAAGCTGCGAACAGGGATGAAAAAGGAAAATCTACTCCAATGCGTTACTCTTCGGCTCCAGCGGGCTCAAGTTTCAACGACTGCAGATACGCAGCAGCAGCTCAAAGCCAGCAGATAACCATGGAGGGAAAAGTCCATTCGAGGGACGAAGAGGGTGTACCCGCCTATTTCTACCTGTTTTCATCCTACCACCATCTCGCCAACCTGCTCGCTAATCGCTAGTGTATCAGACTTCGAGCCTGATTGGTTGATAGCTCAAATTTGCTTGCCAAAACTTAGGCAAGCCAAGATTTTAGAGGCAGTCATTTGGTTTGGCACCAAAATTTGTCAATACATCAAAATTGGCATGCCAAATCTATGGCAAGTATTTTTGTCTAAATTTTGGTAACTTTTTCTTGTCAAATCTTGGGTATGACAAATTTTGGTAGCCAACTAATCAGACCTTTTCCCGTGGAAATTAGAATAATAAGATTTTTTTTGCGAAACCAGGCATATATTTCATAAATATTTCTGATAGGTTACAACACAACGCATACAACGACACCCTTGAAAGAAAAAAATTACACTTAGGTCCTTGCAAGCTTCTCCAGTCATCCTTGTCACCGGTGGCCTACGCTAAGAAATACTAACAAGCATTTTTAGCGCCGTTGCCGGTGAACAGTTGTTGTAGTATATCGGGATCTACTTCACCCGTGTATCCTTTTACCTTTTAAAAAATTCTTTTTCTTTTTTCTAACCTACCACTTAAAGTCTTTCTGCTCGGGCCTTCTATCAACGAAAATGGTGAGTACCTTTGCCTTTTCTTTTCTTTATTTTTATTTTTTTCTTACAAAAATAGCTTCTGTTGCTATCAGTGGGATTGGCCCCTATTCTTATTGAAGAAAGTCAAAAAAACTGATCCGTAGAAATTGATCTAGCAGTTGGTGAGGCTTATCAATCGCCAAGTCAAACGCTGATGTCTTATATTGGTTTGGTGACGCTGAGGCCTTGTGCTTGTGCCTCAATAAGACTTGCTGGGCCTCTTCGACGGCATGCCCGTCTCCGCGAGCTGATTCGCCATGGCTTCCTCAGCCTCCGCGAGAGGAGGACGAGGGCTCCTATTGCCGGCGGCTGCGGCGGCGGTTGTGGTGCTAGTACTATTGGATGCAGTGGCGCCAGCGGCGGGTTGCTATCCGCGCGTGTTCAGCTTCGGGGACTCGCTGGCGGACACCGGCAACTACCCGTTCGTCTACGGCAACGACTCTGGCGCGGCCGCGCTCCGGCCACCCTACGGCGAGACCTTCTTCCACCGCGCCACCGGCCGTGCCTCCAATGGACGCCTCGTGGTCGACTTCATGGGTAAGCTACCTACACTACGGAACGGAGCTAGTGCCAAACAATCGATCGATCGACCAATCGATCAATTAGACTGCGTGGTAGTCACTAGTCAGTACTGATTTGAGATTTGGGATTCATTCACGTGGACGCAGCGGACACGCTGGGCCTCCCGTTCGTGCGACCGTATCTCAGCGGACGGAGCGCGGAGGACTTCGCGTGCGGGGCCAACTTCGCCGTGGGCGGCGCCACGGCGCTCAGCCCGGATGAAATCCGTGCAATGGGTTTCAACAACATGGGCAATCAAGTGGGCCTCGACATGGAGATGAAGTGGTTTCGCGACCTGCTCGACCTACTCTGCCCCGGCAACCTCACTGGTATGTATGTCCTGTTTCACCTCCTCGTCTCCTCCGGATCCATGCTTCCCCAATTGACGGGTTCGCTTCGCACGCCCGAGCAAGCCTTGCCGCTTTGCCGGCGCAAGGGAGCCGAATCGGTCCGCCGATCTTATCGAAGGAAACACTTGCGAGCGCTGGCAAGGGATCCAGGCAAAATCGTACACCTACCCTGGTAGGTGAGGAAAGTACTAGCAAGTTGGAGTAGAAAGCAATTTCTAGAAGATACAGTGCAGTGCAGGAGAGTTCAGAGATGGAAGCTGAAAGATGATGTGTGAATGTGATGCAGAGATGGAAGCTGAAAGATGTTGTGTGGTGCACTGGATATTTGGAACAAGGGTGGGACCATGGGAGTCTAAACACATGTGGAAGTTCATCTTCGCTACTTGGTTTATTAGCTAAAAAAGCATAAAACTGAAAATTCTGCTTCTAAATCGAATCTGTCATTTTCCATTTATGTCCCCTACTATATTAAATATATGCTTGGCAGAGGTCCTGCCAGCTCTTTCAAAACAAAAATAAAAAATAAATAAATCAATGATTGATAGTATCAGCTCAACCAATACAAATAGCTGGCCAATTCATATCAGTCACTCTATTGGCGATTTCAGCAGAAGACATGCAGGACATTTTGCTGTCATTTTTTTTTATTTTTAATTTTATGGCACCCGAATGATCACCAATATTAGTGTTCTTCCAGTAGGCAAGTTTGTGGTCAGGATTGTGAAATGAACTGTTAAATCTCTACAAGCACTGTCATGCTACAAGACCAGAAATCAACTGTATGCATCTATAACTAGTTGAGCTCATAATTTCACTTGTTTGGAATAGATATAGAATAATTAGTGAGAAATAACTGTTCAAGCAAGTGCTTTTACTTCCTCTTGACATAGCGTGTTGCGGTCAAGAAATCCGTTGCTGTGCTTCAAAACATATTGTATGATCAATCTGACTTGTTCCAAACCATATATCTACAGTCAATTGTTGTGAGCTTGTGAACACTCCAACTAGGGATGAGCAGTTGTGAAAAGCCTTTAACCACTTTTGATTTCATATTTTTACCAAAAATGGAAACATGATTGGGAACACTGGCTAGGAAAGCGGAAACAGTTATGTCGGGAAATCAGAAACAGAATAATTCGGACGGGAACCGATAATTCAAATCAGGGACACTAAACTACATGACCATGAGTCCATGACTTCAAGATTTAGGTGGCACAAGCAAACTATATAAGGTCATATAAGTTCACAAATCATGAGATATGGTGAGCTTATCAATTCACATTTCCGTAGAAAAGTCAACTAGCAATTTCTTTTAATTATCATGATCTACTTTGGGAAAAGAATAATTAGCTATAAAAAGAAAACATGAAAAGGGAAAGAAATGCAAAGACTGGTCAAACTATCTGCTGTGAACGAACATGGGGCACTATTTTTGGGAACAAACTCCAGGATTGTGAATGAACTTGGGCCAAGCCATCTGTGTGAGTTTCCTCCCTCTTGACCCGAAAAAAAAAAAGCACTAGCAGCAGGCAACAGCTAGCGCTCTGCAGTCTGCACTCCGCAAGGTAAAGCATTCATCCCACCTTGCTAAGGGAACAAGCACTGATGCCCAGGACTCCAGTAAGGTTGATGTTTTGACTGAGCTGATAAATATGAAATTTTAATAATATGGGGTTTGGCGTTTGATCCTGAAAAACGGGAACTTTCCTGGATAAAAAACAGGAACTTTCCCCTATATAAAAACAGGAACAGAGAATACTGTCAGGAAAACCTTTCTCCTGATTATCCTGTTTTTTTTCCTGTTCCCATATTTACTGAAAGTACAGTAAATGATCGGTAAATATGATAAATGGTGTCGGACGTTACGGGATTTCCCCGTCCTGTTTTTATCCCCAGCTCCAACTGCTAAGGAATGCCTTAGTTTTATCAAAACGTGGAATGCAGTAATTTCATCACCTTCTTTTGTATGATGTAATCTCTATATGCTGGTTCGGAATCATGTTTGTCGCATAGGTTGCTCAGATATGATGAACCAATCTCTCTTCTTGGTTGGAGAAATCGGGGGCAATGACTACAACCATCCTCTTCTTTCTGGAGTTCCCTTGGAGAAAATTCGCACCATCACTCTGAGTGTTGTTGCGAAAATTTCTTCTACAATCCGCGTGAGCATTAGTTTTTGTTGTAGGTGTTGTAGCTGCTAACATTATATATAGATAGCAATTTATGATGAATTGAGTTTGCAGGAATTGATTCAGCTAGGAGCCAAGAATCTTGTGGTTCCAGGAAACCTCCCTATTGGATGTGTCCCAGACTATGTGATGATATTCAAGAGTGATAAGGAAGAGGATTATGAACCACAGACAGGTTGTCTTAGGTGGATGAACGAGTTCTCACAGTACCACAACAAGCTTCTTGTGGAGGAGCTTAAGAAGCTTCGCAAGCTCCATCCTGGAGTAACCATCATCTATGCAGATTACTATGGAGCTGCTATGGAGATTTTCCTTTACCCTGAACAATATGGTAGGCTCAGATATTTTCCTTTATTTTCTACTATGAAATTTAATCTCTACGTATCTGAAGATTGTTTGACAGACTACAATTCATGCCATCAAGCTTTCAGAAACTATTTATTTAGGAAACCAAGGCTCACAAAGTTAAGTAGGCCTTTGGTTAGTGTTAGTCACCATGCTTTACTTGTATTTTAGATTCATTTTCACTGTTGGTTTACTTCAATTTTGAGCAATGCGTTTGATGCATTTAGCTGACCAGCAAATGGGAGTTTGTTTGATTATGTTTCTTGTGGCGTCCTAATACCAAGTAGTATCAAATTACATATAGTAAGCACATAATTAGCATTGTATAACATCATGCAGAACTGGCAATTTAGACTACTTATCATTATTCTTTCCTTCCTTTTTATTGGATGTTCCTATTGCCACAGTAGTATAAATGTATTCTATGAATAGTATAAAAGGGTTAAAAAAATCTTCTTGGCGATATAGTTAATGTTGCCATAACTGTTTTTTTTATGTGTGCCATAACTGTTGTTCAGGGATTGAACATCCCCTAGTGGCTTGCTGTGGTGGAGAAGGACCCTATGGTGTGTCCCCAACTACAAAATGTGGATTCGGAGAATATAAGCTGTGCGATAACCCAGAAAAGTATGGATCATGGGATGGCTTCCATCCATCAGAATCTGCATACAGGGCCATTGCTACGGGCCTGCTACTAGGTTCCTACACAAGGCCGTCAATTGCTTCCACCACCACTTCATGTCCACAGCTTATGGAGCTCGGCTCTTCTGCTGAATACAAACCCCTCTACGACCTGTAATCATTTTGTATATATTTAATTGTATGTACTCCTTCGCCCACTTCTATAAGTTCCATTTTGATATCAACAAGCGATACTCAGTAACTTTTAATTAATAACTTGTGAACCTAGCTACTCTATGTTTGTTAGAGTGCACGGTTAGATCCAGATTCTATTCAATCCACTAACAAAAAATGCAGAAGTATAAACAACATAGAAGGAAATACACAAGTGAGAACAATACTGAGGCACGACGTTTTTTTAACGAGGTTTAGTTATTTGCCTATGTCCTCGGGGCATTGGTTACATTATGGGCGCTCCTTTCAATAAAATAATAGCTACACTGGTATCCAATTGCCTCGTGGCCTCATCGCCGCTCAAACCAATCATCGAGTCGTCCCTTTGGTTACTGTGGACTTCTAGACTCCTTAGGTAAATGATTTCGGTGGTTAATGACAATCTTGCATGTGTGACTAATATGTGTGTTTGAAGAAGAAGTAGGTTCATGGGTGATGGGTCACAATTGATGAAGGTGAAGGAGTCCTCAATAGTTGATGTAGAAGCTATTCCAGCCACAATGCATGAAGATGAAGACATCTATCCCCAAGAGTTGATGATAAGACGATCAAGTAATCAAGAGGACTGAAGACATCTATCCCCAAGAAGCATCGTCTCCTAAACAATTCTTGTACGGATTACAACTACTACTAGAGCACTTAATTTACTCGAGGCAAGCTAAACAACTAATCAAGCTACAAAATGTAAGCAACTACTCGAATTACACAACTCGACTAGAATAGCTAAATAAGCAATTACACAAGCACAAAATTATCAATGTAAATTCAAGTGTAGAAGTCAAACCAACAAGGACAAGAGACATAATTATTTACCCTGAGTTCGGTTGCTTGCTGGCAACCTATAGTTGCATCGTGGAGCCTTGCAAGCCCTCAAGATTGGCCCCAATGTGGGCGCTTGTGTATAAGACGGCTAGTCAACAAGGCACTCCTACAAGGCTCAAGAAAATCCACTTGTGGTTGCTCTTGCAATCTCAGTGATGATGAGCACCAAGCCTCTCACAATCAATCGATGGAAGCCCCCGCACAATCACCAAGTGGTGCTCAATAATCCCAACCAACTTCAAGCTGTCTAGGTGGTGGCAACCACCAAGAATAACAAAAAATTTCAGCCACCACGCTTCTCTAGCACCACAAGATGCGAATCAACTAAACAACGAACTAGATCACTCCTTAATCTCCAAATGCAATCTCAAACAAGCCTAAGTGAGTGAGTGTGTTCTTTAGCTCAAAGTGTACGCAAGTATCAGCAAAGTATGCTAAAGTATATTATCTTAAACAGAAGAATATATATTAGGAGAGTACTTTTATAACGAATCAAGTAGTGTTAATCTTATGTTGTCACTTATGTAATCTAATTAAGATGTTTTTCTTTGAATTAATTTAATTAAGATATTAATTGTGAAAGTTTAAAGGTGCTTAACTGAACACAAATCTAATTTATTTACAAAGCGGAGCAAGCACACCTGTATCGTCGGTGCTTTGCTGTGGACTGGGGACAAAGTAGGCTAAATGCCTTCTTCTGGCCAAGCCTCCAGAGGAAGCAAACAGCCTATTCGTTTCGCTAGTTTATTGTGGCTGAAAGTACTGTTCGCTGATTTGTTGTGAGAGAAAAACACTGCTAGATGACTGCTGATTCCGCTGATAAGCTCAAACGAACAAGACTGTGCTGTGTGTTTGCAGATCCACCGGTTCAGGTAAGCTGCTGTACCAAAGGTCTTGTGTGCAAAAAAATAACGCATTTTACGTGCACCCTAACTCGTATTAAACTCTTTAAGCCGCAGTTGGCTCCCGGATGGGCAGCCCGGCCACGTCGCCCGAAATCTCGTCTGCCGTTCGATCTCTCCATCCAACGGCTGTCCAGCTTCGCGCCATGTCTTCGGCTTCCGCCTCAGCAAGACCACCTCCAAATATAGCCAGCCGCCCCCCTCGTGTCGGCCAAAAAAAAACAGACACCAGAAACTTCTCTCGCTCCCTCCGTCCTCTCCGCCAGCCGCGAGCGCCGCCCTCCTCCTCCTCTGCCTCCTCCTCCTCCTCCTCCTCCTCTTCCTCTTCCTCCTCCTCCTCCTCTCTCCCTTTCCCTCCCTCCCGCGCCGGCGGCGGGCGGGTCGCAGCGCCGCGAACGGCGGCCTAGGGTTTTGCCCGCCATCGCGCTGCTCTCAGCGCCCTCGGCACACACCACGACAACGTCGCACTTTCCTCGCATGCCAGGCCTCTAGGGGACCGCACGCGCCACCCCGGCGGAGGGCGTCGCGGGGGCGCCACTGCTTCGACTGTCCGCGCTACAGGAAACCCCCCGCCCCCACCTTCTCCTCCTCTTCTTCCCTCTTTCCTCCCTCTCCCTCTCCCTCTCCCTCTCCTCCTCTCCCCTGACGGCAACGACGACGGCGCAGCAGGCTCTGGTGCAGCGGCTTGGGCGTGCGCGTCCCCCAGCACAGCGGCGACGCAGACCCAGCGCGGTGGGTGGCGGCCCCCGGCGATGGGTGCGAGCGCTCCCTCCTCGGCGACTCGATCGGGCCCCACCGGTGGCTGCCGGTGTGGCTGCCTCCCCAGCGCCGCCTCCTTCCTCTACTTCGCGTGTGGTCTTGTGCTACAGGTAACCCTAGAGGTCGCGAGCTCCAAGCACTGACCCTGTCCCCGGCTCCTCTCTCTCTCCCTGTGCCGTGTGCAGCCAGATCCAGTGCCCCTATGGCTGCAACCGTTGTCTCCTCGCCAAATCCAGGGCGGCAGCGCCATAGCAGAGGGCCGCTGACGCGCTCCTCATCCAGGTTCGTCTGCCTTGCTTTTTGTTTGTTTGTTGATAATGATTGATATTCATTCGGAGGCCATGCTTTTGATTGTTTGAACTTGATTAGACCTTTATTCTGCTGCCGACCTAAATTAGCAAGAAACCACATCAGTGTTATGTTTTATTATCGGCCTGATTTTACTTCCTTTGTAATTTCTTCTTGCACCAAGGCATTCATAGCAGTAATCTCCCTAATGCCAATTCTTGTGTTGTGCAAAGTCATCGTTTACTATGTTAGACTGGCCTTTCAGTTATCAGTTCAGTATGTACGACATCACATACATTGTTTTTTTTTCCCGGTGTGTGGAATAAAAAAAATTAGTGTGATGTGTAATGCGATTTTATTGGTCCACATTTCTCAAACAATCAACTGGCAGGGTACCCTTATGCCTTTTCACTTTGATCGTTTCATGACATCCATCTACCTGGTTGTACATGCATTTTTTTGTCCAGATTAGCAGCAGGTTCATAAATGCTCGATTAACTAATCGGACTCAATATATGTAAGCTAATTCTTTATTTTCCTCATTGCCTTACCATGCTTTCAAGTCATGTGCTGACAAAGCTATCTGGATACTACAAGGGAGTCAGATTCACGGCCAGAGTGTTTGGCTTCCATTGCACCATACTCCTCAAAACAAACAGCTGCTATGTGCAACGGAAACTTAGTTTTGTCTCCATCTCACTTACTTGACCTTTGATGAGATCAAGATACCAACAAAGATGTTGGTCCGCAAGTTTGCCTGCAGGTCTAGGATATTTTTTTGGCTATGTCAAATTAACTAATTATTTCTATCTTTGGTTTCTTGTCCAGATTAGGTTATGTTACTGGCTTCTTGTCTACTCTATTTTATCTCCGATTTTTATGTTGCTGTGGACGGCTACCAACAAGGGGCTTGCCTGGCCAATCTACCGAACCAATACATGTCCTACCAGTTTCGTTGTGTAAGGTATTATGATTTCTTTTCCCTCTGGTCACCTAATCTCTTTGCCTCCTTTTCCTTTCTATCTTCATCTCTTCTTATTTGTTTTTGGCACGACCTATTGATCGATGATAATAGTCATGGCGTATGCGCTGGCCTTAGTTGTCTGTTATCCCATTTTAGGGTTTACCTCTTGGGCTGTTGGACAAACGAGTGGCTTGGGCTAACTTTAGAGTTACCATTTTGGCCAATTTTTTGGGGGTGGCTCCTCTGCTTCCTTCTCCAGTATTTTCAGACTTTCTTATGCCATCAGATTGGAGACCAATCGGGTGATTTATTTTTTTCCTTTAATTGGTTGTACATTCTCTTATCTCCTGATGCGATATGGATCATATTTAGTCCATTTTTCACATATATAGCTGTTGTCCTTCTCCAATCTAATTTGACCGGGTTTTACTTTATTTGTTCTGCTCCTTCTGTGAACACTAATGTTTCTTGGTTCTTTACATATAATAATGCTGTAGTGAAGCTTGCTTCTTTTATAAACAATGATAAAAAACTAATACTTCAGTTGAGTAATAGGTTATGAAGTTGATTAGTTGATTGATCAGTTTGTATATATATCATTGGCTTATATACAACATTCTCTACTTACTCTTACATGATTGGTAAAAAAAATAGTGTCTGTAGATTTCCGAATTACCAACCCCAAGGCTACCTCCAGATTCGGTACATGCGGTTTGATCCATTATCGTTCATTCTTTCTATGCAATTAACACAAATACAGGTAACTACTATGACTCTTACCGATGTTTCAGCGTAAGCATTGTTTCTTACCTTGCCCATTCTCTTAGTGCAGTTATATAAATTTTTGCTCATCCTCTTGGTTTCTTGAGGGACATTACTTTCTTAATTGAATTATTAATATTCACGTCACTTCTGTTTTATGATTTTACTGTAGAATTAAATGACATGGTCATGTCCTATGTTTTAATAGGTTCGTTACTTAGGTTGTACCTCCATACACTGTTAAGCGCTAGCTTTACAATGTCTTTCCACCGCGTGTTCTTCACCTCTTTCGGTTACTGTCGTAGTAGCAGTACAATGCGAACAAAAGTTCCATCAGATGCTATTTCCACTTACAGGTGTACTTTGCCACTGTATTAGGTTATCGCCTGCACACAATGAACATATTGAAACTGGGCATGATGCTCTCGCACCAAAACGCAGAACCCCCACAAGGAGAAGCAGCAGCAATCAGAAACACTGGCCTATATGACATCCTGCTCACTTTCCAATGGACACGCTATTATGTGTGGTCTACCAGACTTGCTGTCCTATTATTAAGGTACATATTATCTCCCCTTTTCATATTGTGGCAGTGGGCTATGGTTTTGGTGTATCCCTAATATTTTTAGATAGTTTCCAACATGCTTCAGGGGATTCCCTATGAGAGATCCTTGGTGCCAGGGCTAAAAAGGACAGCGAAGTCATGTTAGTATCAGCTCCCATAGCCATGTGTGCGGACAGAGAAAACTAAGAGACATGTAAAATTCTATTGGAGCTCCAGGTCACCTGCTTTTTTCCCCTCCCATCTATCTAGGTTAGTCTTAGTGACCTCTAAACTTGATTCAACCATGAGTGTTGTGCAGTATGTTAGTGTGCCATTTTTTTAGTATATTGACAATAACAGGTTCTTCATGTGTTTCACCTATAAAGTTTCAGAACAGGCACAACAAACCTTGTGTGTATATTTTCAATGACTTTACTGATTTCAGTGGGTTACTACCAGCATATGTTCCTCTTAGACTTATAGTTCACAATCACTTGATGTTTTGGCATGCACCTCAAACAAAAAAGGGTGTTCCCAGTATTTGTTATTATGCATTCAGCTTAGTTGTTGCTTGCCTTCATGATGTCTGCATTTAAGCTTAAAAAAAGAGTTCCAAATTGCGCTGTCATGTACAGTTATTCAACTATTACAATCTACAACTGATTCTTGAGAGGCAAATAATAGTGATGAAAATCCAATAACCTACCTCAAACAACTCATAGGTTCATATTTTTCTTCAAAATTGCGTTTGCATCTGTTTAATCCACTTCTCTTACAAACCATATGAATCTCATCTGTGTTAAGATGTAATCTTAGCATAATAGCTCTGCTGTTCATTTTTTTAGCCTCACAACACTTGAATTAGGTTATGTGTTTTTATTATCATGCTGATTGTTTTGGACATACTTTAGCTATGCCTTAATTTACCATTACCACATCAGGTGTTCTTGCTAAATAAGAAAAACAATTGCTGATTATTTCGGATATATGCTTCCACTATTTTTTTTACCGAAAGAAGGTTGTTTTTTGCAAGTACTTCTATTTGCGTGTTACTTTGTTAGTAGTCAGTCCTATATTGATGATCCGATTCAATGTTCATGTTCGGTGATCCGTTTTTTTGTTCTCCTACATAGCCCTTTCGGAACAAGTGTTGCGTCATTCAAGTTTTTTTTACATAACTCAAGTTGATGCCCATTTTTTAAGGTTCAGCTATTCTGCCTTTTCAGTCTACCCACTGTGGCCGTGCCTCCTTCGGTTTATGTTTACACATAACTACTTCATGAAATAAGTAAATGCATCCAGCTCTCATTTCATTTTGACTCGCTTAGATTCACTTCCAATTTTTAGGTCTCAGAATGTGCATTGGCAGCAATAGGACATTACGGTGCACAACCATCCATGTTCATGTAATCAGAAGATGGAGCTACATGAACAGAACCATCCGTTTCCAGGTGACACGGCAAGGTCTTACACAACTTCATGTGACACATTTTTTCACGCAAAAAAATACAAGATCCCTCGTTTCTATCTGCATACATCTGACATTATATCCTACATGAACAGAATTGTCTGCCTGGGAACTATGGAGTCCCTAATTGACTACCAAAACACAGGTACAACCCCCTTATATCATCAACCGAAATTATGTTTGCCTAGCCACAAATAGTTTACATCCTACAATTTCCAGATCAGATTCCTCCCGCTGACGCACCGCTTCCTCCATCGCCGCCTTACCTGATCGTCAGCCGTAGACCTGAACGAACCGTTTGATAGCATAAAGAATCAGGCCTTCCTACGTATCATATACCTAGCCGTATGTAATATGTAATCCTGTACGTGTGTAGCCAGCATGGAACCCTAATTGTGTGCCTCACCAGATGGATCCTACCTTTGCAAACCTAACAACTTTTGCTTATACATCCTGTAATTGTGTCCAATGTACCCTAATTTTACACATCAACAGTATATGTATCGTAGAAGAACTACCTATACAAACTTCAAAATAGTCAACTAGTATATAAGATTAAGTATTAACTTGATCATTTTAATGCTGCCTAGAACTGTGCAGGGCCATCCATTTCAAATGAGCAGAGCACGCACGGCACGGCACGGCACGGCACATGAGAGACAGCTCCACCCCCACTGTCTAGCGGGCCACACATCAATGCAGGCCCACAAGGCCGTTACTAAAGTTGGTGGCCACGTGTCCATCCGTTTGTTTGCACTCACGACGTTTATAAAAGCAGAGGAGTCAGCCGTCTTGCCTGCCCCAAATCAGACTCGTTGAATTCAGTTTCTTCTACGGCCGCCTCGAGCAGCGCGTGCCGACGTGATAGCCTGAGGAAAGAGGCCATGGCGTCCTCTGCCCCCGGGAGAGGAGGAAGACAGCTGATCCCACCGGCCGCGGCAGCGGCAGCGGCGGCGGCTGTGGCGCTAATGGTAATAGTTGGGGCGGAGCCGGCGGCGGCGTGCTACCCGCGCGTGTTCAGCTTCGGGGACTCGCTGACCGATACCGGCAACTTCAGATTCTACTACGGCAACAACTCCGGCGAGCCCGCACTCCGGCCACCCTACGGCGAGACCTTCTTTCGCCGCGCCACGGGGCGCTTCTCCAACGGCCGCCTCGTCCTCGACTTCATCGGTAAACTACATGCGCCCATCACTCGATCGTTCGTTCAAATTATCCTGCGCGGTAGTGGTACCGGTAGTACTGGTTTGAGATTCGGCGTGCGACTGCAGCGGACACGATGGGGCTCCCGTTCGTGCGGCCGTATCTGAGCGGTCGGCGCGCGGAGGACTTCGCGTGCGGTGCCAACTTCGCCGTGGGCGGCGCCACGGCGCTCGGCCCGGACTTCTTCCGCTCCAGGGGTTTCGAAATCGGCGACGGACGGGTGCACCTAGACTTGGAGATGAAGTGGTTTCACGATCTGCTTGAGCTCCTCTGCCGCAGCGGCCGCTCCGGTATGGTTGTTCTCCCCTTAATCCCTTTTACCTCCTCCTCCCTTCGACCTGGCCTTTGCAATTCTACTGGTATTGGGGAGAGAAGAAATTCTAGTGGCAGTGGGGAAAGTAGCATATAGCAATGAACAAAAAAATGGTTTGATATATAAGATGTGGTGTACAGGTGTTTGGCGATGGAACGAGAAAGGTGCGCGTGCGATGCAAAGGTGTTGATAGGGAATGTTTGAATTGTCGAAAGTTATCCTTCCAAATCTAAAGAGAAGAAATAGATGGGTGAATGGTGATATATAGGCAAAATAATTCATCATTGATGGTAGCAGCAATAAATTGAAGATTATGGACAGTCCATATCAGTTAGGCCTCGTTTACATCCCAAATTCTCCCCCCAAATTCCACTATGCAAAAAGAGATTCTCCATCACATCAAAATGCCGGCAAATGCATGAAGTACTAAATGTAGATGAAATCAAAAACTAATTGCACAGTTTTGTTGTACTTTACGAGACGAACATTTTGAGTCTAATTAATCAATTTTTGGACAATTTTTTGCACTAAAAACAAAAGTTGCTACAGTATTCCGACATGAACACTGTAGCAACAGTTGCCGAATACGGCCCCCACATTGGGGATCTAAACACGGCCTTATTGTCCAAAACCTGAACTGAAACTTCAGTCCATATCATCAGAAGACGTGACCCAACATTCTTCTGCAGTTCTGCTTCAGGTTTTTTTTTCTTCTTTTTGGCGCCTCGAATCACCATAACACTGTTCCCGGAGGTGACAACTTATGAATAGAAATGGGACATTTTGTGACACAATCAGAAAGAACTGCTGCTTATTTAATTGTTACAGTCACAATCATCAATTACAAAATCACTGACAAATAGAGGAATGCCATTCAACCAAATGCGTCTACATTCACTCGACATAATTGCTGTGCACAAGCAATCCACTGCTCTGCTAAGGAAGCTATTAGCCTATTACCATGATAAATCTGACTTGTAACGTGATAAGAAATCAATATAACAGTAACTTGCTGGGACTATCAATGCTTAACTACTAGAAATGCTGTAATTCTGTCACTTCTTTAAACCTTTTTTATATTGCAATTTTACATGCTAATTCAGAACTCTGTTTATTGCACAGGTTGCTCAGACATGATGAGCCAATCCCTCTTCATCGTTGGAGAAATTGGGGGTAATGACTACAACCTACCTCTTCTCTCCAGAGTGCCGATTGAAAAGATCCGCTCATTCACTCCAAGTGTCGTTGCCAAAATTTCTTCAACAATCACCGTGAGCATCTGTGTCATTTTACCTTTTGTTGCTGCTGAGTGCTGACGTAGTAAGTAGTATATAAATAGTAATGCAGCTGATTGGAGTTTGCAGGAATTGATTGGGCTAGGAGCCAAGACTCTGGTAGTTCCTGGGAACCTCCCAATTGGGTGTGTCCCAAAATATCTGTTGATATTCAAGAGTGATGACAAAGAAGATTATGAGCCAGAGACAGGTTGCCTCAGGTGGATGAACGAATTTTCAGAGTACCACAACAAGCTTCTCTTGGAGGAGCTGGAGAAGCTGCGCAAGCTTAATCCTGGTGTGACTATTATCTATGCTGACTATTATGGAGCTGCAATGGAAATTTTCCATTCCCCTGAACGATTTGGTGAGTTGAGATATTTGCCTTTACTTGTTACTAGTATTAAATATGCCCCCCTCCCCCCCCCCCCCCCCCCCCCCCCCCCCAAGCCATGAACCAAAATGTTTTCCACCACATAGAAGGCTAAGATTTAACCTATTCACTTTGCCTTTACCCTTTAGTGCTGGTCCTTGGGTTCAAAAACTCCACTACTGGTTTATGCCATACTAGAGGAAGCGATTTTTAGGCATTGAACTTATGCACATGTCCCTGATGCATCTTAAGCAACTCACTCATTTTCCATGTTTAGGAAAAAATAAAACCCTCCTTTTGGAACTCTGTGGAAGTTGATGGTAGGTTATTTGTCAGCTTTTGCTTCTGCTTTTCATAGTAGAGTCCAAAGTGGAGCCGGATGTGAATATCTCCATATTAAACAGAAATACAAAATCTAGCCATGGGGGAAATGAAATTTGACTGCCAAGTAGAAGCTTGTATAATACCAGTACTAAGTGCTATCGAGTTAGATTTCATAAGCTTTCAGAATTACCATTATTTAATAACAGCTTGAATTCGGTAGGTAACACAAGGACACAAGGTGATACAAGATAACATCATTTAGCTTTAGCATCCTCTTCTACTTTTCTTTGATATCTGCATTGCTATCATTGCCATCATGGTGCAAATACATTATGTGCAGTACCAATAAACATAACATAACTTAAATTGTGTTCCTAATATACATAGCATACATTGCCATCAATGTGGTTTAGGTATCGAGGAACCTTTGGTGGCTTGCTGCGGTGGAGAAGGACCCTATGGTGTGTCCCTTTCTACAGCCTGTGGATATGGAGATTACAAGGTGTGTGATAATCCAGACAAGTATGGATCGTGGGATGGTTTTCATCCATCGGAAGCTGCATATAAAGCCATTGCAATGGGCCTTTTGCGAGGCACATACACACAACCATCTATTGCTTCCACCACCAGTTCCTGTCCACAGCTCACTGAGCTCGGTTCTTCTGTTGAATACAAGGTCCTCTACGATTTATAGTTTTGCAGCTACATTTAGTTGTTAGTGTTAAATTTATATAAATACATGTGGTTAGAGATTTAATCTATTTTTTGGATGCGTACAGTATGGTTAAAGATGTAATGATTTGGACAATTTTGCCTGATTACAGAGCCGTGGTACTGTACTGCACTTCTCGGCTGTGGCCCACGTGATTGGTTGGGTTTTGTTTTACCTTCTCTTTTTCGGTTACAGGTTTTACTCGTCATTATTTACTGTTTCTCTGTAGTTTCAATGCTCTGTTATTCCTTTAGTTGTATATGCAGGTGTAGTTTCTAACTTCTGAGCATCCTCCCTTTTGTATAGTGCTAGAATTAGGTATTAAAATGGGGTGCTTTTACCGTCCATAGAAGGTACCAAGAGGAACCATAGAATTATACTTGAGGAGTCACAAAACTCTTGGTACCTCCCAATGACTTCAAAATGGCCGACTAAAAGGAGAGGATACCAAATCTTTGATAATCTTGGCTGGTACAGTCGAGATGCTATCTACTTCATTTCCATTTATTGTAAATGTAACCATTAGTTCATCCGATTAACGTGATGCTTAGCTGAACTTCTGCATTATCAGGAAGTAAACAGCTTTGTAGTATTTCAGAGCCTTTTTGCTGTGCTTGTCTTTCCCTTGGCAACTCCTTTTATTTTGTGCTCGATCGTGCAATGAGCAATTTCTATTACGATTATGATCCTCTCGCAGATCTAATGGTGGGAGATCAAGAACTCACATAGGCCACCCTGAATTGGAGATCACACATTAACTAAACTAAACCAGCGGGGGAGGGGGCTTCCCCTGTATGTTCCCGTTTGCTCAAGTGGATGGTACTGCATAATATTCCCTCCCTCCCCAAAAAAATGTAATTTTGGAACAGTATTACGTTTTAGTATATCAAGTTTGACCAATTATAAATAAAAAATATAATTATTTATAATATAAAATAAATATCATTAGATTAATCACGAAATGTATTTTCATAATAAATTGGTTTGGAGCCATAATTGTGAATATTATTTACTAGAAACTTGATCAAACGTGAATTACTTTAACTGGCACGCAACCGTAGTTGCATCTTTTGGGACAGCAACAAATTACCAACAAAGAGAGGAACAGATACAAGAATGGAGAAACTTATACCCAATTTTTTATTGATGGGCTAGAATAACATCAAATCCTAGCTAGCTCAATGCCTAGAAGAGGCCAAAATCAAGGCGGTCGTTTAAACAAGATTCAAAGTAAAAAAAGGATCGTAACCTGTGGTTGACTTCCGGATTGTGCCTGCGACAAATGCACACCACACATCCTCTATTCCACTCGTTTCTTTTCTCTCATCTATGGCAAGATTTTTGTAATAATGTAATTACATTAGAGACGCGGACAATTGACCCTTACACCCTACCCCTACGAGCATGTTCGGAAGATTGAGAGTCACTACAGCATCGACAGCCTACAACGCTGTTAAATCCTTAAATAAATTCAAGAAAATGCAACACCTACTTTAAGTCAAGAACTTAAATATGAGTGGACAGGTTGCATCACAAGAAACCTAACCAGATGTTTGCCTCTCTGCAATGTTATTGTAGCTTTTGTTGCTTAGTCTTCCTATGAATCACGAAATATGATAACCTGAGCTCTGAGAAATATGGTCAACATGCATATTAATTATGAAATTTTAGAGACCAAACCATTTTTATTATTTTTAAACATAGAAAACCACCTATGAAACTAACCAATGTATCAAATTTATCAGGCTTTGACAGTTAGAGTATGTTCGTTTCCTGATTTCACAATTGTTGAAGATGGGACTGACGTGTAATTTAGAGGTTGAAAAATATAATTTACTCTTATTTAGAAGCTAATCCCTTCGTTGTAAAGAAATACAATTCTCACTCTTCGTGGATTCGAATGATTAAAGTTTGGCAAAGTTAGGATACAAAATAAGTACAATTTAATTAATTGCGAAATATATTTTCATAGTAAACTTAGTTTGAGACATAAATGTTTATATTGGATTCTTTATTTATTTTCTATATTGTTTGGTAAATTTAGACCATTGTGATCAACGCGGTAGTTTTAGCCCATGAGACTGAAGGAGATTATTTCTTATAACTTTATTTGGTAAACATTTTTTTATTTAAGTACCTTTTCCAACATTGATAAGTCATTACCATTTTTATAAATTTTAGCTTCAATTTAGGTATCTACAAATTATAATTTATATAGACTACTTTTTTGGGGGGCAATTATAAACTACTTATTTAGGCATTCTTTTTCTTTACATTCGTTTGGAGACCAAACTTTTAACGTCTCATAGTTTTTATTACGGAAGGGCTAGCTGAACTAACGTGTACACAGACACCTTCCATTTGCCTTTCCTTCTTCCTCCAATTGGCAGCTGTTGACACTAAAAAATGTTCTAAGAAGGTTTTAAGTATTATGAACGAGTTATAAATGTCTTGGACATGGTGGAGGTCAAATGGCGTGACTAAACAGCGAGTGAGATGCGCGGAGAAGACGGCGAGCCACAGCGAGCCACCCCGAGTCGGCTTAGCTGCCTCTGACAGTCGGCTTAGCCGGTTTTGCTAGCCTCCAGTCGGCTTAGCCGACTGCCTGAGTCGGCTAAGCCGACTTCCTCCTGATGCCACCCCGCAGGCGTGCCTGAGCCCGTAAAAGTCGGCTTAGCGACTCCCCCTGTCGGCTAAGCCGACTCTACCTGGAAACCGAGAAGGACACCTTCTAAAGTCGGTTTTTGGTATATTTTCAACGTGGGAAACTTGGAGAACGCATCTTGAAAATGTTTCCTACTGGGATAAGACCACCCCCTCTATATATATGAGAGGATCACGGCCGATTGAGTTCCCATCTATCCAATCGATAAAACAACAACCAAAACTCCTATCTTACCCTAGTTTTCTCTTCTCAACCCTCTACCATGCTATTCGACAAGCCTCTCCACGAGATTTGTCAGCATCCTAGGCGGCCTTGCTAGTCCTAGGATATCCTCCATGTGCTTCTTCCCGACGGATCCTTCTAGGAGTGGTTTGGGAGCAGTTTCGGCCGAGAACGAGCTCTACATCGGCCCTATCAATCTCTACATCTGTTAGGTCGGTTATGCTTCGTCTCTTGCTGCATTATAGGTCTTGTGAGACCTCTTGGGCGTCCAAGGCCCTCGCTGGTGTGTTGGCTTGGAGCGATCTTCAGCGTTAACATACTTTTTAGTGACTCCGCTGGGGAACACTAGACGAAAGATCAAGTTTTCCTCGAGCAATATGGGAAGTAACATTGAAGATACTGGGGATAGGACCCAAGTCCCTCATGAGGGCAACATCAACCATCCCATGAACATCGATGAGCTTCCTGAAGAACTGAAGCAACAAGTGGAGGCCAAGTTTAACGCCGTTCTGAAGGCTTTTCTTCAGAGTTGCACTAAAGATCGGTAGGAAAATGTCACTCAATTCAGGGAGCCGGATTTCAGCGAGTTGATCACTTCTACATCTTCTGCATCCGCTGCACCTGAGGTAAGAACTTCTGAACCTAAGTATGATGACATTGTCGATCCTTACCCTACACACGCCAATTATGCTACTATGATGGATGATCATAAGAAAGTAATAGATAATAATCTTCTCACTGCTGTAAATATGATCATGGCCCATTTTGATAAATTAGAGGGGAAAACAATCGATGTCAATCCATCGGTTGTTGATTCTTCTTCTAAAAATCCTGAATTTAACATGCCTTTGAATTTTTATGACAAACAAGGTTTATATGCAGCAGCAAATAAAGGCAAATCAGTCTCTTCGGCAATTGAAATCGAAAAGACCGGTTTAGCTAGAAGTGCTCCATCTAATCAAGTGGTTGTCCATGGTCAAAATTCGGCTCGAAACACTCGAACCGATCAAAGACCAACAACAAGTTGAGCTTCGGCGGGGCAAAACATTCTCCCCAACCCGCCAAAGTCACTAAGCCAAATCCCTATACTTGATGATTCACCTGCTGCACCTATTGCTCCCTCTACTGATTTCAATGACACTTTGAATTGGTTTAGAGAGAAATTATCTAAATCACTTGAAGAGAGTTTAGGTGTACAAATCAAGCCTAGTAGGAGTACTTACCGTAAGCTGTACCCTTCACACTTTGATTTCATGAAAGCACCTGATGGATGGAAGGTACCTGATTTTAATAAATTTAGTGGTAATGATAGTAAATCTACCATGGAGCATATTAGCATGTTTCTTGCATAATTGGGTGAAGCTAGTGTTTATGATTTTATGAAAGTTCGCAATTTTCCATTGTCCCTTGCTGGCACAACTTTTGCATGGTTTACTTCATTACCAGCTTGTTCTATTGGTTCATGGGCTGAATTAGAAGAAAAGTTTCATAGTCATTTTTATACCAGTGTCCATGAAACTAGATTGTCTCATCTTGCATCAGTTCATCAAGGTCGTGATGAGTCTGTTCTTGATTTTGTTAAGCGATTTAGAGAAATTAAGAACCGATGTTTTTATTTAATGATTTCTAAAAGAGATTTAACTGACTTGTGCTTTGCTGGTTTACGTCTAGTATTAGGGATAAACTTGAACATTATGAGTTTGTGAATGTAAATCAATTATTGCAAAGGGCTATTTTAGCTAAATCACGCCTTAAAGAATCTCGTGAAACTTATAAGTCTAATTGTCATCATGTGCATGTTATTGATGATCATTCCGATTGTTCTGATGATGATAATAAATAAATTTGTCCCGCTGAAATTAAATGGCCAGTAGAGAATAAGATGGTTACTTGTCCATCTCTCAAACCGATTCATAAGAATCGGGGTGAAGAGATGAAGTTTACTTTTGATTTCTCTAAATGTGACCAAATCTTTGATGAATTGTTGAAATTCGGTTATATTAGAATTAATTATACATTACCTTCAGCTAATGAGTTAAAAAGAAGAGCTTATTGTAAATATTATAATTCTTTTTCTCATGCCACTAATGATTGCAATGTTTTCTGTCGGCAGGTCTAATCGGCCCTTAATGAGGGACGATTGAGTCTTTCTGATATGCAAGTTGATAAGGTCCTTTTTTCAATGCATACAATTGAAGCAGGACCACTCGTTGTTTTGATTCGTCCCGAGCAAGCCGATACAACTCAAGGCAAGAATGTGCTTATCGGCGAACCACGTATAGCACCGAATGTCGAAACAAATTCAGGGCGCAAGGTGGTGCTAGAGAAGGATGATGAAGGCAAGAACAAATTAAAGATCACCACTGGACCAACGCAGTATTTGAGAAGGCAGCGGTGGTACGAAACGGTGACAACATAGCAGAGGCCGGCTAAGCCAACTCAGGGTGTCAGCTTAGCCGACTCAGCCTCCCTCTTAGCCAAGTCGGTTAAGCCGACTGCCCTAGTCGTCTTAGCCGACTCCCCTGGTTCCATCAGCCTCGGCCCCTCCGATGTTTAAGTTTTGTGCACATTTGTTCCACACAGGCCGGAGATTGGTACTTGGAAGACGAATGAGAAGAAGAACCAAGGGGAGCTTGTGGTGAGGCCACCATGCACTTTTGATAGGCTCATGGCCAAGTATAAGCAAGAAAAGGATTCTGAGAATCGGCCGTTAAAAAAAAGAGAATCTACTCCGCCTAAGCGAGAAGATGACAAGGTTAAGCAATTGGTGGTGATGCAACCAGCAGCTCCAGTTTAGAAAGTTGCTCCTCGTGTATCTCATTGGGGACCCCTGATTCCACCTCCAGTCACACCACAATGGGGTCCTTATGGAGTTAGGGTGCCGTATCCCTCGCCTGCACCTATGCAAGGCCAACAAAGAAGGAAAGAGCCTGTTGGTCTACTTCAAAAACCTTCCGTCTTTAGCTGATTGAACAATGGTCAATCGAGCTCTAGCAGTGTGAATCAAGGTTAGATGATTACATTCAAGACTCCAACTTCACAAGGTTTAGAAAGGGCACCAATGCGACAGATCTACATGCCTAAGAACGTTGAGGCTCCTGTTATTCGTCCGCCAAGAGCTACGCCTCAATTAGTCATCACAATCGGCTCTATGGAAGCTCCTGTTATTAACCATGATGGGCCGATTATAATTGAAGAAACTCCAGCGCAAAAGCAAGATGAAGTTCCTAAAGAAGTTGCTGGAGATGAGAAGAGAGAGCTCGTCGAAGGAGATTACAAGTATCGCCAACCTGTGTGGTGTCCTCGTGGGTTGAATCAAACCCAACGACGTAAATTGCAGCACGCCTGGCATAAGCAACAGAAGCGGGAGATGCTTTCCAAGATTGGGGGTGAAGTCCTAAACCCCGAGCACGTCGAAAGCTCTTCGAAAGGTCAAAATGACGCTGCTACTACTGGCCAGTCGACTAAGCTGACTCTAGAGTCGACTAAGCCGACTCCTATGCTGAGCCAGTCGGCTAAGCCGACTCCAGAGTCAGCTAAGCCGACTGTCCCTATTCCTACCGGCCTAGATATGCTAGAGTCGGCTAAGCCAACTCCCCTTGCTGATACTGTTCCAGAGGCCCCAGAATTGGTCTGGCCGACTCTAGGGTCAGCTGAGCCGACTCCTACTGTCCCAGTGGCCTCCGAGGTGTCCTCTGATAATTTTGCTTCCACTGTTGCTGCTATGGTTGGCATGGAGGTGCCTGAAGTTCTTGATGAGGAGATGGTTGATTACGAAGCTACTCTAGAAAGAGGAGAGATCAATGTGGTTATTTTATCCGTCGATTACTATATCATTGAGGACAATTCAGCTGCAGCGGCGTTCAACTTCCTGATACAGGATGCCACATTTAAGAAACCAGAACAACTTGTCAATCATCTCAAGCCTTTGCATGTGAAGGGCCATATCAATGGTACTTTGGTCCATAACATGTTGGTGGATAATGGGGCAATTGTGAATGTGATGCCATATGCACTTTATAAGAAGCTTGGTGGCACGGATGAGGAGCTAGTGAGGACCAATATGGCGATCACTGGAGTTGGAGGAGGTGCTCCTATTCCAGCTAGAGGGATTGCTAATATGGAACTCACTATTGGAAGCAAGACCCTAGCCACGACATTCTTCGTTGCAGATGTGCAAGGTTGCTATAGTTTAATACTTGGGCGTGATTGAATCCATGCTAATTGTTGCATACCATCTAGTATGCACCAATTTCTTATTCAATGGGTAGATGGTGCCATAGAGATTGTGTATTCAGATTCATTGGCTGAAGTAGCTACAGCCGATGCTCCTAAGCCTAGGAGGCATGGTGCTATTGATTGCTTGTCTGGTAGAGATCTTTCTAGCGATGAATTTATTAGTGTTACCAGGCAAGGTGACTTTATTCCTGTATCTTTAAAGCCGATTGATAATCGGCTCAATATCATGTAATTGTTTATTAATGGATACAAATATTGAATGGTTGAAACATCGTGTTGATCAGTATCGGGCTAATAAGATCGATGCCTATGAAGCGATTGATGATTTCGATGAGCTCGATAAGTTGGGCCAAGGATTTACATCGGCTGACCCTTTGGAGCAGGTTGATATTGGGGATGGCTCTGTGCCCCGGTCGACGTTTATAAATAAAAACTTGGAAGCCAATTAAAAATTTGAGCTAATCACGCTTCTCAAGGAATATGTTGATTGTTTTGCATGAAATTATACAGAGATGCCTGGGCTGAGCCGAGAGCTTGTTGAGCATCGACTCCCCATCAAGGATGGATTTAAGCCATATAAGCAACATCCCCACCGATTTAATTCTATAATTTATGATCGGGTTAAAGAAGAGATTAATCGGCTCTTGCAAGCGGGGTTCATTTAGCCATGCAGGTATGCGGAGTGGGTCTCTAATATTATGCCTGTTGAGAAGAAAGATTCTAGGAAGGTTAGAGTTTGCATTGATTTTAGAGATATGAATAGAGCTACTCTGAAAGATGAATATCCTATGCCTATAGCCGATATGCTTATCAATGATGCTTCAGGACACCGGGTTATTAGCTTTCTTGATGGTAATGCCGGTTATAATTAGATTTTCATGGCCGAAGAAGATATGTCGAAGACGGCCTTTATATGTCCTGGGTTTGTTGATCTCTTTGAGTGGGTTGTGATGACATTTGGGCTAAAGAATGCAGGTGCTACTTATCAAAGAACTATGAATTTGATTTTCCATGATCTAATTGGGATGATTATGGAGGTTTATATTGATGATATTGTGATTAAATCGGCTGCCCATAAATCTCATTTGGCCGATTTGCGTCTTGCTTTTGAGAGGATGTGCTGTTATGGATTGAAGATGAACCCACTCAAATGTGCTTTTGGAGTATCGGCTGAAAAGTTCTTAGGCTTCATAATTCATGATAAAGGCATAGAGATTGATCCCAAGAGGATAGAAAAGATCAAGGGAGTTTAGGCACCTACATGCAAGAAAGACTTGCAAAAGTTCTTGGGAAAAGTGAACTACTTGAGAAGTTTTATTGCTAACTTGTCCGGGAAGATTATTCCTTTTACCCCCATATTGAAACTGAAGGATGAATCTGAATTCACTTGGGGGGCAGAACAATAAGAGGCATTTGAGAAGATAAAGGAATATCTATCAACACCACTGGTTCTTCGTGCACCAAGGAGAGGAGTTCCTTTCAAATTATATATTGCTGCCGAAGAGAAGATAATCGGGGCTATTTTGACTCAAGAAGACAAAGGCAAAGAATATGTAATTGTTTATCTTGGTCGCCGTCTTCTTGATCTTGAGACAAGGTATGCCCATATAGAAAAATTGTGCTTATCACTGTACTATGGTTGTTCTAAGATGATACATTATATTTTATCTAGTACATGTGTTGTTACTTGCCAGACCAATGTGATAAAACACATGTTATATCGGCCAATTCTTCGTGAAAGGATAGGCAATTGGGCATACGCACTAATTGAATATGACTTGATTTATGAGCCATTGAGAGCTTTAAAAGGACAAGTCCTTGCTGATTTTATTGTTGAGCATGGTATTGAATTGGATAATGAAATCAATTACCTTACTTTTACTCCCTGAAAATTATATTTTGATGGATCAATTTGCAAAGATGGCCAAGGTGTTGGTATTGTGCTTATTTCCCCTAGTGGTGCTGAAATTGAGATGTCAAGCCGATTGAATTTTTATTGCACTAATAATCAAACCAAATATCAAGCTCTATTATTCGGGTTGATTATGTTATGGTCCATGCCGATTGAATTTTTATTGCACTAATAATCAAACCGAATATCAAGCTCTATTATTCGGGTTGATTATGTTATGGTCCATGGGAGTAAAACATGTTGAGGCCTATGGTGGTTTCTTGCTGGTGGTACAACAGGTTGCTAGTGAATTTAAATGCTTAGAAGGATCACTAAGAGTTTGTCTTGATGCTTGTCTCGATATCATTGGTTCTCTTGCCGAATTTTAAATTCGGCATGTTCCGAGGCATGAAAATCGAAGGGCCAACATGTTATCTCAACAAGCATCTAGCTATGACGTTGGTGGGTGTAACTTTCACATTCAAGAAAAGCCGATGCATGAAGATTTAGAATTTTCTCATGCAGGTACAGACGAGTCGGCTAAGCCGACTGCTCTAGTCAGCTTAGCCGACACCCTGATGGATGCTAGCCAGTCGGCTAAGCTGACTTCCCCTGTGCGGCAGCCTAGTCGGCTAAGCCAACTGACCAGTTGGCTTAGCCGACTCACTTATGGTTGACCCGACCAATCTGCTCGAGAAGCTTTCAAATCGGCCCAACGGAACTTCCCTTGTTGGCATATCTATGTGATCCAAGTGTTAAAGTTGATAAAAGTGTTCAGCGAAGTGCTTTCAAGTATATGTTGCATAATGATGAGCTTCACCGAAGAACCGCTGAAGATTTGCTATTAAAGTGCTTAGGATCTGATTAAGCAAGAGTGGCTATGAGGGAAGTCCATGAAGGTATTTGTGGTACGCATCAATCGGCCCCGAAGGTGAAGTGGTTGTTGCGTAGAGCCGGGTTTTATTGGCCTACCATGATGGCCGATTGTTTTTGATATTACAAAGGTTGTGAAGAGTGCCAAAGGTTTGAGAATGTTTAGCTTGTGCCCACTGCTATGCTTCATCCTATCATCAAGCCATGGCCTTTTCGTGGTTGGGGGCTAGACTTTATTGGCCAAATTCATCCCCATCTTCCAAAAAACACCGGTTTGTATTGGTTGCTACAGATTACTTCACTAAGTGGACCGAGGCAGTTCATTTGAAGAATATGACACACAAGGAGGTGATTCAGTTCATTACTGAGCATATCATACATAGATTCAATATTC
The DNA here is from genome assembly GCA_038087645.1 of Saccharum hybrid cultivar R570. NCBI lineage: Eukaryota > Viridiplantae > Streptophyta > Magnoliopsida > Poales > Poaceae > Saccharum > Saccharum hybrid cultivar. The sequence continues at coordinate 5,123,318 of JAQSUU010000100.1, forward strand.
CTCAGACATTAACTACAGATCAAGGGACATCATTTGTGTCTAAAGAGGTGAGGGAATTTGCTGAATTATATAAGATCAAGTTACTCAATTCATCTCCATACTATGCTCAAGCTAATGGCCAAGCTGAGTCTAGTAATAAGACTTTGATCAAGCTCATCAAGAAAAAGATTGAGGAGAATCCAAGGAGGTGACATGAAGTTTTGTCTGAAGCTCTATGGGCACATCACATTTCAAGGCATGGGGCTACAAAGGTTACTTTTTTGAGTTGGTATATGGTCAAGAGGTTGTGTTGCCTATCGAGGTAAATTTGGATGTATATAGGCTTGCTAAACAAAATGATCTGCCAACCATTATGTATCATGATTTGATGATGGATAACATCGATGAGGTGACTGATGTAAGATTAAAGGCTCTCAAGGAGATAGAGAAAGATAAAACTCGAGTTGCCAGGGCATACAACAAGAAAGTTAAGAGCAAATCTTTCCAAGTAGGAGAATTAGTGTGGAAAACCATACTACCTATTGGATCGAAGAGCAATCAGTTTGGCAAATGGTCACCTAACTAGGAGGGTCCTTACAAAGTAATCAAAGTCATATACGGTAATTTCTATTTGCTAGAGACATTGTAAGGTGAACGTCTCAATAGAGCATTCAATGGGAGGTACTTGAAAAAGTATTTTCTAAGTGTTTGGTAGGAAGCCTAAGTGCTCTCCAAGTTATGGCTGATACGTGTATCGCCCTTAGAACAAAAATGGACGATGTATACATCGCCCTTAGTCGCTGAGCAGCCGATGAGATGGGTATCGTTGCTGTTCAGTTTTTATTGTGTTTTGGCTCAATTAAGTGTTTTCAGGTTCATGCATCATTCACCTGAAAATAGGGGGACATATGTTGACACTCAAAAATGTTCAAAGAAGGTTTTAAGTATTATGAGTGAGTTATAAACATCTTGGACGTGGTGGAGGTCAAATGGCGCGACTAAACAGCGAGCGAGATGCGCGGAGAAGAGGGCGAGCCGCAGTGAGCCACCCCGAGTCGGCTTAGCTAGTTTTGCTAGCCTCCAGTCAGCTTAGCTGACTGCCTAAGTTAGCTAAGCCAACTTCCCCCCTGATGCCGCCCCGTGGGCGTGCCTGAGCCCGTAAAAGTCGGCTTAGCCGACTCCCCCTATCGGCTAAGCCGACTCTGCCTAGAAACCGAGGACACCTCCTAAAGTCAGTTTTTGGTTACCCTAGTTTTCTCCTTTCAACCCTCTACCCTGCTATTCGGCAAGCCTCTCCATGAGATTTGTCGACATCCTAGGTGGCCTTGCTGGTCCTAGGAGATCCTCCACGTGCTTCTCCCCGATGGATCCTTCTAGGAGTGGTTCAGAAGCCGTTTCGGCCGAGAACGAGCTCTACAGCGGCCCTATCGATCTCTACATCGGTTAGGCCGGTTACGCTTCATCTCCTGCTGCATTGCAGGTCTTGTGAGACCTCTTGGGCATCCAAGGCCCTCGCTGGTGTGTTGGCTTGGAGCGATCTTCAGCATCAACAGCAGCCCAATAGAAGCAACTATTCTCCATGCTAACAAGCACCAGCTCCTCCACTAGCAACATCTTAGAGTCACACTTGCTTTCTCCCATCGACTACCAACACGAGTGCATGACCACTCGTCCAAGAAACCTACCCATGAGAAGCGAAGAGAAGCACAAATCAATGTTAGGCTGGCAGCACATTAGCTCCGCTAATTATTTCAATGGATGCTTAACCTCCTACATAGTCTGGCTTTCTGAGCTCGTAGGTCTGTGATGGCTAGAAAGCACGACGAGCATACAACCATGGAGGCCACGGCTCTGGCGAGTGACGACGACGAGTCGAGCCCATGCATCGCCGCCGCCACGCTAGGTGTGTGCTGAGCTGATGACTGATGACCGTAGCTTGCTTCCATTGTTGTTTTCCTTGCGCGCTAACTTGCTTATGCCGACTGAAATGTATGGTCTTTAGAAAATTGTTCATTGCTGCGCCCTGGGGTGCCTACATGGCTTGGCCAGTGCACCTGAGCCTCCTCAGCTTTCACGTGCATGCACACACAGCAGCATCAGCACCGGCAGGTGGCATGCATGCACCACCAACAGGTGGCACGGTGACCCACGCAACATCAATAACAACATACTTTAGAAACATACAATGACCCACGCCACATGCACACACAACAGCAGCACCAGCAGGCGGTTGGTCATGCACTCGCATGCACGCAGCACCAGGCAGCACGGTGACCCACACAGTATACTTTTGAAACATATGTTGACCTAGGGTGACCCATGCAGCACCAGCACCACGCAATTACAACATGTGCTCCTCTCGAGATCTACCTTTGAAAAATTTAGATGAAACGCTTGCAATATTTGTCTAAAATAGATAAAACACTTAAAACACGTGCTTGAAACATGCATGTATAACCTTAGCAATATATGCAACATTGATATAAACTTTTGCAACTTTATAATGAAACACTTACAATATAAGTCTGAAATACTCAAAAACATACCTTTGAAACATGCGTGTATAGCTATAGAATATATGCAACATCCAGATAAAATATTTGAACATACTTTTGAAACACCTGAAACGCTTGAAACATAGGCTTGCAACATGCGTGTATTATTATTGCAACATCTCAGATGTACTTCTGCAACAACCAAATGCAACACTTGAAATATAAGCCTGAAATGCCTGAAACATTTGAAACACGGTGTCGCCAGCACCCATGGCCAACCTCATGGAAAACTGTGGTAACAAGCAACCTCGGGTCAGGGGGACGTCGCTCTGTGTGCTCGTGCCATTGGTGTGGCCCATCACTCCTCTTGTGATACTCCTGTAGGGATATGGGGGTGCTACGCTAGCCAGAAAATAAAATTTTTTGACCCCATAAACCAGGAACTACTGCTAGTCATAGATCACAGGATTACCACTAGACACGCAGGTGCAGTAGAAGCGACTCGATGTAGTCGTACGTGTCGTAGCAGTGCCATGTAGTTGCGAGGTCGTCTGTCCATTCGTTACCTTTGTGTGGTTCATCCTTGTGCTCCAGATGCAGCACCTCTGAGGTATCCACACGTATAGGGAGGAAGCGTTGCACCTCCAGACTTCTAGGTATGCGAGGAGCAGCAGGCGCGGGCGTGGGATGGGTGGCGGCGGCTACCAAATGGCGTCACTTAGCCTTGGCTGCGCCCACCCCTTGCTTATATAAGCGTCCTAATAAGCTCCTGAGTTGGAGGCTCATTAGTAACCCTAAGCCTTGTCTAATTTGGGTCCAACCTGAATCAGGCTTCTAGCCCCTTAAGCGTGTGACCCTATGGGTTCACGCACACATAGACACAGCTCGAGTATTCCTACTCGACCGATAGTTGACAGCGGCCTCTAGCAAGATGTGTCAACTCCTATGTATACACAAAGATCATATCAGACGAACCACCACAAAACACATACATGTTATTCCCCTGCCTCATGATATTTGGTCCAACTCATAAGTTAAAACTTAACCCAAGCACAACGATGCATTTCTTGATCCAATCATTCGAGTGGTCCAGTGATATCTCTCTTATATGGAGAGGGGCAAATTTCTTCTTGATTGTCTATGTCTCATAGCATGTTTCCCAAAAAACCCGAAAACCACCTTTATAACTACCCAGTTACGGAGTAGCGTTTGACAGTCCCTGAGTAGGTCGTTTCACATCTTGAGTACATACGACAATCTCAGGTCTAAGGACATAACGTACATGATGTGTAAAGAGATAATAAGAACATCTCACTTTGGGTCAGTCTAGCCTCATGTCATACATATGCCCACATTATTAGTTTGACATCTCTATGTCTATGACTTGTGAAACATAGTCATCAACTAATACATGTGCTGATCTAATATTCATGTGTGTCCTCACACGAACTTCGATCAGGGACAACTTTAGAATAACCATACAAGTAAAAGAGTTTCACAAACAATTCACATAATTGTCAATTGATACAAGTTGTATTTAATGGATATTCAATGAACACATAATATATCATGGATACAGTCGCAATATCATCATCTCTATGATTACCTCTAGGGCATATTCCTAATAGGCTCCCACTTGCACTAGAGTTAATCTCGAAGATATCTAATACCCATAACTCTCATGTGCGCCTCATGCTTAGGCTGTGGAAGAGCCTTTGTCAAAGGATCTGCTACATTCAAATTCGTGTGTATCTTGCACATCTTAATCTCATCTCGTTTAATGAACTCTCGAATGAGGTGAAATTTCCACAGTACATGTTTGTTCTTCTGGTGATTCCTTGGCTTCTTAGCCTGCGCAATCGCCCCATTGTTGTCACAATGTAGATTCAATGGGCTGGATGCATTTAGAAACACACCAAGTTCTATGAGGAGCCTCCTCATCCAAACACCTTCCTTTGCCGCTCCAAAAGCCGCAATGTACTCAGCCTCTGCTGTAGAATCGGTCACCGTCTCTTGCTTAGAACTTTTCTAGCTTACAGCACCACCATTTATTGTGAACACAAAACCTGATTGAGACTGTGAATCATCCATGTCAGTTTGGAAGCTAGCATCAGTGTAACCATTTACAACGAGCTCCTCCTCACCTCCATAGATTAGGAACACATCTTTAGTCCTTCTTAAGTACTTAAGAATATTTTTAACAAGTGTCCAGTGACTCTCACCTGGATCAGCTTGGTATCTGCTCGCAACACTTAGAGCATATGAGACATCTAGGTGAGTACATTTCATGGTATACATGATGGAACCAATTGCCAAGGCGTATGGAACCTTACTCATGCGCTTTCACTCATCAGCTGTCGAAGGACACTATTTGTCGCTAAAGCGCATACTATGTGACATAGGCAAGAACCCTTTCTTGGACTGTTCCATGTTGAACTATTTCAACACCTTGTCAATGTACGCATCTTGGCTTAATCCTATAAGCCTCCTTGATCTATCTCTATAGATCTTAATGCCTAAAATATATGATTCTTCTCCTAAATCCTTCATAGAAAAACTATTATTCAGTGAAGTCTTTACAGATTGCAACATCGAAATATTGTTCCCAATCAATAATATGTCATCTACATATAAGATTAGAAATACTACAACGCTCCCACTTTCTTTCTTGTAAACACAAGGTTCTTCTTCATTCTGACGGAAGCCAAACCCTTTGACCACTTCATCAAAATGAATGTTCTAACTCCGAGATGCTTGCTTTAACCCATAAATGGATTTATGAAGCTTGCATATTTTTCCAGCATTGTTAGGATCAACAAAACCTTTGGGCTATATCATATACACGTCCTCTTCCAAATTTCCATTTAGAAAGGCTATTTTAACATCCATCTGCCATATCTCATAATCGAAATATACAACTATTGCTAGAATGATCCGGATAGATTTAAGCATCGCTACCGGCGAGAAAATCTGGTCGTAGTCAATTCCTTAAACTTGCTAAAAACCCTTTGCAACAAGTCAAGCTTTATAGACGTGAACGTTTCCATCCATATCCTTTTTCTTTTTATAGATCCATTTGCACTCTATGGGTCTAACCCCATCAGGCGGGTCAACCAAGTTCCAAACTTGATTGTTTCCTATGGAATCTGTCTCAGATCTCATGGCACTTTGCCATTTCTTAGAATCTGGGTCCATCATTGCCTCCGCATAAGTCACAAGTTCATCATCGTCTAACAATAACAAATCCCCACGCAACTCATGGGTTCTTGCTGATCTTCATGGTTGCGGTGGTGTTTCTATTGCCACGGGTATCTCAACTTGTTCTGCTACATTAGCATCACTCGTAGAGTCCTTCCCTGCTGGCTCATCTTGAACTTCTTCAAGATACACCTTCTGTCCACTTTTATCTCTTTTGAGAAACTCTTTTTCTAAGAAAACACCGTTTCGAGCAACAAACACTTTGCCCTCTGATCGGTTGTAGAAGTAATACCCTAAAGTTTCCTTTGGGTATCCCACGAAAAAGCACTTGTCCGACTTGGGTGTTAGTTTATCTAACATAAGTCATTTGACATAAACTTCACAACCCCAAATTTTTAGAAAAGACAAACTAGGACTCTTACCAGTCCACATCTCATATGGTGTCCTAACCATGGACTTAGACGACACCCTATTTAATGTGAAAGTGGTTGTTTCTAGAGAGTATCCCCAAAACAATAAAGGTAGGTCCAACTGGCTCATCATAGACCGAACCATGTCCAACAAAGTCCGATTACGTCGCTCGGACATGCCGTTTCTCTGAGGCGTTCCAGGTGGCGTAAGCTGTGGAACAATTCCGCAACTCTTTAGATGATTGCTAAACTCGTGGCTCAAATATTCGCCTCCACAATCAGATCGCAAGGCCTTAATTTTCTTGTCACGTTGATTCTCTACTTCATTCTGAAATTCTTTGAACCTTTAAAATGTCTTAGATTTATGTTTCATTAAGTAGACATAGCCATATCTACTAAAATCATCAATGAAGGTTATGAAGTATTGGAATCCGCCTCTAGCTGTGGTACTCATTGGTCCACATACATCAGTATGTACAAGTTCCAACAAGTCAGATGCCCTCTTAGGAAAACCTGTGAAAGGCGCCTTGGTCATCTTTCCTAGCAAACAAGCCTCACATGTCTCGTATGATTCAAAATCAAACGAAGTTAAAAGCCCATCAGCATGGAGCCTCTTCATGCGATTCTCACTTATATGACCTAAATGACAATGCCACATATAGGTAAGACTTAACTCATTAAGCCGAGGCCTTTTTAGCAGTTATATTACAGACAGGTGCATCATCAATATTTAAAATAAATATCCCATTCATAATGGATGCAAAAGCCACAAACATTTCATTCTTAGAGATCACACAATCATTGTCTTTACTCGCAAATGAATAACCATCCTTCATCAAACATGAAGGTGACACAATGTTTTGACTTAAACTTGGAACAAAATAACAATTATTCAACTCCATGATAAATCCTGACGGGAGGTGGAGTTGCATCGTCCTGACGTTCAATGTAGCAACTCTTGCATTATTGCCCACGCGGAAATCAACTACTCCTTTTCCACGCTTCTACTTCTTATCATTCCCTGCATCGTATTACAAATATGAGCAACCGATCTGGTATCAAATACCCAAGAATTAATATAAGAGTTAGCGAGGAAAATGTCCGTAACATAAACAACAAGTTTATGAGCAGTGGGAGTACCTTTACTACCGCCATCCTTCTTTAAGGACGCCAAGTATAGCTTGCAGTTCCTTTTCCAATGACCTTTCTCCTTACAATGAAAGCACTCATCGCCAGTAGTTGGTACAGCCTTGGGCGCAGGTGGGTTTGGCTTAGAGATCTCATCTTTAGCCTTGCCCTTCTTCTTTTTCTTCCAAGAATTGCCCTTCTTCTTGAAGTTAGGCTTGTTTTGGACCGCCATCACATGGCTGCTGCCAGCACCTTTCTTGATGTTAGCCTCTGCTATTTTAAGCATGCCACACAATTCATTCAAGCCCTTCTCCGCCCCATGCATATGGTAGTTCGAAATGAAGTTTCCATAGCTAGGCGGAAGAGACGCGAGAATGAAATCAGTAACCAACTCTTGGCCAATTGGGAAGCCTAGCTTCTCCAACCTCTGAGTGTAACCAACCATTTTGATCACATGTGGCCCAACTGCTGCGCCCTCTGCTAGCTTTGTTTCAGCAAAAGCCTTTGAGACATCGAACCTTTCAGTCTTGGCTTGAGTCTGGAACATATCATTGAGTGCCATGATCATCTCGTACGCTGCATGGTTATTGTCGAACTGCATCTATAGATCTGGTTCCATACAAGCAAGCATAAGGCAACTCACTTCAAGATCAACATCACATGCTCTCTTATAAGCATTTTTCTCTGCAACAGGTGCATTATCAGCAGGTGCATCTGGTAATGGGGTGTCTAGAATTTCTTCCTTTTTCTTAGCCCTGAGAACAATTCTCAGGTTGCGGATCCAATCCGCATAGTTTGTTCCATTCAACTTATCTTTCTCAAGAATTGAACGAAAAGTAAATGGTTGATTGCTAGGCTCCATTTATCTATAATAAAAGTAATGCAAAATACTAAGACAATGTATCCAAGACAGAGTAAACAATATTAAACCTTTAATAGAATTTACTCCCACTAAAATCAATATCCCTCTATTGAAACTTAGTGATTCAAGACCCACAACTAACAAGTCTACTAGTGAGCTTTAGCATCACCGCTAGAAGACATGGTAGATCAGTAAAAAAACTCTTTGCTAATCATATCACATATGACTCTTGTTGTTGGGTAGCATCTCTATGCTGTGGTGCCCAACTCCTTATGCTCCAATGTCCCTAACCATTAGGATGACCTTGTTCAAGTAACCAACCCTTCTACAGTAAGTATCCGATACGAACCTGCCTAGTTAAGGAAAAACAGTGGCACCCTAATTTCATAGACCCACCACCGATTGTACAAGACACATGACAATGCAAGGTTTGGGAAGCATATAAATTAAACATTGCTAAGGGATCATTCTACTTCACTACCGCATGTAGACAAAAACATGAATCGCACGTGAAAGTAGAACATAGTAAGAACGTCATTAACACAGATGACTTGGTATAGCCCATTATTCCCTTGGGGATCTCCATCTCCATCGAACTGTTCATCATGATGATCTCCATCTCCATGATCCATGTATGCCATCCTCTAGTGATGAGTCCACCAAGACTAGCTATCACTAACGCGAGGCAGTGAAGTAATATTACACAATCACGGATAGGATCATCACAGTTTAGCACGTAGGCCATTACATCAAATTGATAATATCTATGTGGCTCCAACCATATTGTCATACTCATGACATGCAAGCCATGAATTAATTACATAAATGCATCACATACACATAAGGGCTATACCAGTCATGAATTCCTGCAAAACTGAGTTAACTGATTCCGATGTCTAAACTTAAAACGTCCAGAACATCATTTTCCCGGCCGTTTTTCACAAATCTAAATTCAGCGATACCGCCGTTGGTGGTTTTCTCTCTCTTTAAAATTTTTTTGTAGATACAAATTCATATATTATTGGTCTCTAGCCGAATCCGTATGTAGAAGTTACGGTCTTACTAAACAGCACATATCCACGGCATCCATCGGCGCCTAGCAGCAGATCCAATCTACCGCCGCTGTGCATCACATGCGCTCGACACTTGATCTAGGTTTTGATTCGATCAATCTGATTGATCTCCAACTCACCATGACTGGATTTACATGTATCACTTAACTCAGATGGCGGAATTCCGGCCGGTACGAGTAGATCGTTACAAAACCAACACAACAAGATTACAAACCATGATCAAAGACTCATCTACAACTGCACATATCTCCATATGGACACATCCGAACCTATAACAAAGTAGGTACGACTCATATGCAACATCTAGATAAAACACTTGAACATACGTTTAAAACACCTGAAACACTTGAAACATAGGCTTGCAACATGCGTGTATTGTCATTGCAACATCTCAGACGTACTTATGCAACAACCAAATGCAACACTTGAAATATAAGCCTGAAATGCCTAAAACATTTGAAACACGGTGTCGCCAGCACCCATGGCCAACCTCGTGGAAAACTGTGGTAGCCAGCAACCTCGAGTCAGGGGGACGTCGCTCTGCGTGCTCGTGCCCATCGGTGTGGCCCGTCACTCCTCTTGTGATACTCCTGTAGGGATATGGGGGTGCTACGCTAGCCAGAAAATAATTTTTTTGACCCCATAAACCAGGAACTACTGCTAGTCATAGATCACGGGATTACCACTAGACGCACAGGTGCAGTGGAAGCGACTCGATGTAGTCGTACGTGTCGTAGCAGTGCTGTGCAGTTGCAAGGTCATCCGTCCATTCGTCCCCTTCGTGTGGTTCGTCCTTGTGCTCAAGATGCAGCACCTCTGAGGTATCCACACGTATAGGGAGGAAGCATTGCGCCTCTGGACTTCTAGGTCCGTGAGGAGCAGCAGGCGCGGGCATGGGATGGGCGATGGCGGCTACCAAATGGCGTCACTTAGCCCTGGCCGCACCCACCCCTTGCTTATATAAGCGTCCTAATAAGCTCCCGAGTTGGAGGCTCATTAGTAACCCTAAGCCTTGTCTAATTTGGGTCCAACCTGAATCAGGCTTCTAGCCCCTTAAGCGTGCGACCCTCTGGGTTCACGCACACATAGACACAGCCTGAGTATTCCTACTCGACCGATAGTTGACAGCGGCCTCTAGAAAGATGTGTTAACTCCTATGTATATGTAAAGATCATATCAGACGAACCACCACAAAACACATGCATGTTATTCCCTTGCCTCACGATATTTGGTCCAACTCATAAGTTAACACTTAACCCAAGCACGACGATGCATTTCTTGATCCAATCATTTGAGTGGTCCAGTGATATCTCTCTTACATGGAGAGGGGCAAATTCCTTCTTGATTGTCTATGCCTCATAGCATGTTTCCCGACAAACCCGAAAACCACCTTTATAACTACCCAGTTACGGAGTAGCGTTTGACAGTCCCTGAGTAGGTCGTTTCACATCTTGAGTACATACGACAATCTCAGGTCTAAGGACATAACGTACATGATGTGTAAAGAGATAATAAGAACATCTCACTTTGGGTCAGTCTAGCCCCATGTCATACATGTGCCCACATTATTAGTTCGACATCTCTATGTCTATGACTTGTGAAACATAGTCATCAACTAATACATGTGCTGATCTAATATTCATGTGTGTCCTCACATGAACTCCAATCAGGGACAACTTTAGAATAACCATACAAATAAAAGAGTTTCGCAAACAATTCACATAATTGTCAATCGATACAAGTTGTCTTTAGTGGATATTCAATGAACACATAATATATCATGGATACAGTCGCAATATCATCATCTATATGATTACCTCTAGGGCATATTCCCAACATCTCCCACGCTTGCTCGATACCTAGGCTCGCGCCCATTGGCGTGGCCCCGCTGCTCACTCAACTGTAGTCGTCCAGCGCCGTCCGCTCGCGGGTGATGGGGGCACGACACGGGCAGCGATGGGGTGCGGCATGGTGGGGGAGGGAAGGGCACCGCACGGCGAGAGACGGGCGCGCGGTGGGGGACGAAGGGGGCGAGCGGATGAGCGGCCACGCGCGCAACGCAGCTCGGTGACCAGCGCCAGGCCTAGGCGGGGCGCGGGGCATCGTTCGGTGGGGTGCCTCTCGGTCGGCTCAACCTCGGTGCTTAGGGTGACATCACTCGCGCTCAGAGTCGGAGGCGGAATCTTGTGTCGCAGCCTTGGGGGCTCATGGTCGATCGGCTGCTCCGGATGAGAGGACGAGGAGTGTGGATTTTTTTGTTTTTGTTTTTAGGAGATGGGACCTGGTCCTGCGTAGGTGTGTGAGCCATGTCCGGATGCGGGTCATGAGATGAACGCTCGTGGCATATCATTATCGTTTTTCATTAATTTTTTTTGTCTTAACAATTGTGTTTTCCGTGGAACCTGTATTTAGGTATTTTTCTTTCCAACTCATATGGAAATCAAATTGTTATTTTATTACCTTATTTATTATTTTGGATTTAATGTCTATTAATTATATCAATTATCAATAAGCATGGAACCATTAGATCGATAAAAAGATAAAATATTGTATGTTTTTTTATTTCTCTAATTAATCTCATAATTATATTAGGCATGAATTTTTTGATTTTAACGATGTAGGTTCTTTTCCTTTACAATTAATCTCATAATTATATCAGGTATTGTTGCATGGACTCTTTTATAATCTAAGTCACTATAAATATATGATTTCTACTACGGTTTTCTTGAGCCTACCGCTAGTAATCCTAACAGAACCACCGGTGTAAACACATGATTTTTACTTATGATTTTCTTAAGCCTATCGCTAGTAGAAACGTATTTGCACTAGCGGTTTTCTTAACCTGATGCCTGTATAAATAATTTGAAATTACTTTTTTTTTAGTTTTTGAAATGATCACGGATGAAGAAATGATCTAAATGAAAGTTGCAGTGCTAAAGGAAATCTACAACTTTGTTGTTGGTTACCTTTTATTTGAAATAACTTTGGTACAAAAAATTATGTTTTAAGATTAACTAAAATTTGAAATTCATATATTTTTTAAAAAATTTTAAATGACCTCGAATGGAAAAATAACCTAAACTAAAGTTGTAGTACTCAAAGAGGCGTAAAACTTTCCAGTTCAAACTTTTTTCATTTCAATTCTTTTAGGGTCTTAAATATGTATTACAATATTTACTAGTGAATATAAAAGGAATGTATGTGCTAGTTAATCACAATTGACTTTGAGGTGTAGTGGTTAAGAAAGAAACATGCGAGGCCTGAGATTGTGAGTTTGATTCTGGCAACCGCACGTGCGCGAAAAATCATGATGCCTGAGGTTTTGAGTTCAATCCCGGCAGCCACATGCCTGCGAAAAATGGCAAACTTATGACTTTCGATCATTGGGGTGGCTAGTGGGTCTCTTCTGGATTTTCTTTTTGCTATTTTCAGGGCTGATTTACAAATTTTGGAAAATTAGTTACAATGACGATTTGTATAAGCATGGTGTCAGTTTAGATCGATTTACACTGGTAGTGTCTTTAAGGAAACCACCAGAGTAAATATTTACATGAGCGGTTCTTAAGTGATACCAGTGGAATGCGCTGATTTTTAGTTGCCTTTCGCACTAGCGGTTCGAAAAACACTAGTGTACAAACAGAAAAATATCGCCACTTGAAACCTTTTTTTGTACTGGTGATCCATATATAATTCATAGAATATCTTCTTAATAGGAAATGAAATACGAACACTCATAAATCGTGTGTATGCATTTATTTGGCAGGCAAATCCCTTTTGTTCATAAGCAATAGTTACTTTGGTTATTCAAAAGTGTATTGGGGTTGACTACGTAAGGCTACATATCAAACAATCCCCATATACGGGCGACGGTTAGTATCCATGTGCTTTCAGGTATATATTAACTATATATACGCCGGCACATTCATTTTTGGTAAGACCATAATTCACAAGAAATGTTAGTATTAACTATTACTAAAGATATACCTGAAATACCCAGATTCGCCTTCTTTGCCGACTGTTGAAAGCAATCGGCAAAGCCTTTGCCGACTGCAATCCACGTGGCAGGCGGCAAAGGCCAGGTGGCAAAGATCCAGGCGGCAAAGACCACCTTTGCCACCTGCCACGGCTAGGCAGTCGGTAATGGCTTTGCCGACTGCCATGTGGGCAGTTGGCAAAGGTTTATTTATTTTCTTTTTTTATCTGCAAAACCTTTGCCAACTGCCAGGGGTGGCAGTCGGTAAATTTTCTTTTTCTTTTTGTTTTGCTTTGCAGCCAGCTTCAAAGCCTTTGCCGACAGTCACCACGAGGGGCAGTCGGTAAAGTTGGGATTTTTGCAGCTAGGTTCCCAGGTTTGCCGACTGCCAGGGCACCGAGCCACTCATACGTGGAGATGTCTGGGTTTGGGACATCTAACGCCGCAACTTGCTCTAAACTTTTTAAAATTTTTATCATAGGCTCCACAAGCGATAACATGACACTTCGACAAGTTTCGTGATTTTCCGACTTCGTTTGGATTTTATATAATTAAAAAGCACCTCTACCACGCTTGGAAAGTCCTGTTTCGTGGACAAGCACTTCAAACTTTTGGGTGAGCTTCTGGATACGGTCTCAAAATACACTCTCCAACATGAATATCATTTTTCGAATGGCTAAGTTTCATTATTTCATGCACCTGCAGTTCAAACTTGGATTATACGGGGAAAATTCAAAGAAACAAAAGAAATCAACGAAATATAGCAAAACGGCTCAGAAAATCACGAAACTTCTCGAGGTATCATGTTATCACATGTGGAGGTTAGAAAAAATTGATGAAGTTTGGAGCAAGTGGCGACGTCAAACGTACAAGACCTAGACTCATAAGGCAAAGAAAAAAACATAAAAAAATCTTTGCCGACTGCCAAACGGCGGGGCAGTCGGCAAAGAAGACAACGACGGGCGCCGTCTCGGCCCCAGCAAGATGTGCCGACTGCTTCCCTTCGCCGACTGCCAGTCTTTGCCACCTGCCGCAGCTAGGGCAGTCGGCAAATATAACCTTTGCCGACTGCCCTGGCCTTGGCAATCGGCACAGATCTCGGCAGTCGGCAATGGCCCTGTTTCCCGTTGTGGTACGATAGCCAGTTTCCTTTTATAAGACGTATTATTAGGATTCCGGGGTGTATCTTTACAAGCACACTTTTACCACCAGTTCACACATCATCAATTGTTACTTTGGAGTTTGGAATGTAGAATCTATTGATATTACTATGATGTACTAATAACTATATATATGTGTATAATTTGAGCAATTGTAGTTTAAAATTTACGGAGTTTGACCTTTCCAAATCATAATACGCTATGTATTTTGATTTTTGAAAGAGATGGAGTATTAGGCATGTCTAGAAGTACGTAAGGCAACAGTTCAAACAATAGCCCTCGAAATGGGAAGCCAATATCTTGAGCATATATCTCTCCAGACCATTTACAGATTTTTGCTGCGGGGTGATTTATTGCATCCCTTAGTTATACCATTGGCGAACCCCGATCACGTACAGCTTCTAGTATAAATTGCTGGTAGGAGCTCACATCTGGAACACATCACAAGAATCTAAACTCATCTTCTTTCGCCGTCCCCTCCTGCCTAGACTGCACCATTGTCTGTAGTTGTTAGTCTTCATCAAGAAGAAGAGATGCGGGGTGCCATCCTCCTCATGGTTTCCGTTGTCCTCCTGCTCAACTCCCCGGTGGGTTTGTGCGGCTGTTTCAAGCGCATCTTCAGCTTCGGCGACTCCATCATTGACACGGGCAACTTCATCAGCACAGTCGCTTCGACCCCGATAAAGGAGCTCCCATATGGAATGACCTACTTCAACCGCCCCACCGGCCGTGTCTCCGACGGCCGTGTCATAATCGACTTCTACGGTGAGTGTATATGCATCATATCCGTACGTCCATTACGCATGAACCTACACTGTTGCATTGGCTAGCTGCATGTGCATTGTTGATCTCGATCGCTGTGTTCATTGTGTACACAAATGTGCATGCATGTGTCGTCGTCTCAGCGCAAGCGCTGGGTCTGCCGCTGGTCCCGCCGAGCATACCGGAGGAGGGAACTTCGCCGTTCCCCACCGGCGCCAACTTCGCCGTGCTCGCGGCCACAGGTCTGTCGCCGGACTACTACAGGACCAACTACAACTTCACCATGCCGTCGCCGTCCCACCTGGACCTGCAGCTCCAGTCCTTCAAGAAGGTGCTCGCAAGGATCGCACCGGGAGACGGTACGTGATTAAGCACAAACATGTACACATTGATCGAGCTTGGTGGAGTCGTTTGTGGCCACAACTATCGATCGATCGATCATCTGCATGCAGACGCCACGAAGAGCGTCCTCGGCGAGTCCCTGGTGGTAGTGGGCGAGATCGGCGGCAACGACTACAACTTCTGGTTCTTCGCGCGCAACTCCCGCGACACGCCCAGCCAGTACATGCCGGAGGTGGTCGGCCACATCGGCGCCGCCGTCCAGGAGGTGATCAACCTCGGCGCCAAGACGGTGCTCGTCCCGGGGAACTTCCCCATCGGCTGCGTGCCGCAGTACCTGGCCATGTTCCAGAGCACGACCAGCTCGGACTACGACCAGTACGGCTGCCTCGTGTGGTTCAACGACTTCTCCAAGAAGCACAACCAGCTTCTGCAGCAGGAGGTCGCCCGGCTGCGGTCGCAGAACCCCGGCGTTCAGATCATCTTCGCGGACTACTTCGGCGCCGCCTTGCAGTTCGTCCAGAACCCCAAGAACTACGGTAATTAAGTCATCGATGATATGATACTTTACTAGTAATAATCATGTCGTGCGCCAGAGAGAGCTAATAATCAGTTGTGTGAATCTGCTTTTCTCTTTTTGTCTTCGATCTGCATGGGGGCGTGATGACAGGTATCGATGATCCTCTGGTCGCGTGCTGCGGCGGCGACGGCCGGTACCACACGGAGAAAGGGTGCGACAAGGATGCGAAGGTCTGGGGCAACCCGGGCACGTTCGCGAGCTGGGACGGCGTCCACATGACGGAGAAGGCGTACAGCATCATCGCCGATGGGGTGCTAAATGGCCCGTTCGCGGACACACCGTTGCTCAAGATCACCTGCTAATCTATTTAGAATTCTCATAGCTCACGATAGGATCGGTTAGTGTCACACTCCAAAATTTTCAATTTTGGGTTGTGCATAGGAAATACTAAATAAAATAAATATTTTAATATTTGGATAAAATTTCCTAAGTTTAGTTTATGATAGCATCAATTAGTTATAAAAAAATAAGAATCTTTAAATTTTTCTAAACTAATTTGACGGGCTTTTGTTTGATGTGGTGTTTGCTCGTTAACTCTTGTGTGTTAAGAGCGAATAAAGTCTTTCAAAATGCGTTTAGTGGATCAATCTTTCTTCTCCAGCACGTCTTTATCTTTTTCTGCAATCAATATTCCTGGTTTCTCATCTTAAGTTCTCATTAGGAGTTTCCTAAAATCTTTTTTTTATCACGTAAATTATTCCTTTCAGTTCCTCATGTGTCAATCAATCTAAATGAACTCTTCGGGAATTGTTCTGGCTTTTTCTAGAGCTAGTTCACGCTTTTCTGCGAGCGTTATCTAATTTTTAGATGCTCCAAAATATCTTTTTATGAGGTCCAAATACTTTATTTTGGTTCCTTATGTTCCATAATGTCTCTGAGAATTTTCTCCAAATTTTTGGAGCTTTCGGAGTATTTTTCGTGGCTTAAATAATAATTCTGGACTTTTCTAGAATTATTTTATCCATGAAATTAATTAATTCCGAAAATAATAAAATATCTCAGATTTCCTCATGCCCAAAGGCCCATGTCTTTATTTACTAATGGGCTTTAATAATTAATTAGGCCTATTAGTAAAGGTGGATGGTGCAACGTCAATTAGCACCATATCGCTAGTTGACATGGAGATGGAGAGTTTTCCTCCCTATATATACGTATCTATCCCTTGGGTAAAAGCACACCAAAACTACCGTAGAGGAGCCCCTAGTTTGGGAAATCTCTCGTGTAGTAAATTATATTTTTTCTCCTCCTTCTCTCGCCGTCGCCGCGGTCGCGCTCGTTGTCCGCCGTTTCATCATCGTCCGCAACCCGTTGCCAAGCTCCGAGTCGAGAAGAAGCTGGAGCCGTTCCGCCGTCACCGATGATCCACTGCTTCGTCGATCCACCGCTTCTCTACCATCGGTGAGGAACTCTACGTCTCCCACATTTTTGTTTCTTAATTCGACTTCAATGTTACCACTGCGCCGATCTTATGGTCAGACTGAAACACCAGCCAGCTCTCCAATCACGTACCTCACAGGCTGCCTTGCAAGCCTGCTTTGCGTTCCGTGCTTTGTCTTCGTGCTGCAATATATGAAAACCTTCAAGCAAATAGCACCGTGCATTCTTGTTAGCTTGTTGACATCATCATGACATCACATTTGCACTATGGTCGTTTTTCTTCATAGAAACAATTGTGGAAATACATGAGAAATCCACATACGTACCTCACACCGTGCGTGCTCTTGGCCCCTGTTCCAATTAGCTTGATGACGTCATCACCATGTCACCCATACATTATGGCCGTTTTTCCTTTAGAAAAATAAATCCCGAAATACAATAGAAATACGTATACATATAATCTTGTTTAGGTCATATCATTTATGTTTTACGTCCGATTCAAGTCGTTCAAGTCGCGTTAGATTCATGTCGTCGCGCTCTACACGGTAGTGCTAATGTTTGTCATGTCTTATAGTTATTAATTTATTGATTGAAATACTAATATGATTACTAATAATTTAATAGCTTTTAATTAGAAAACGAATTAGGATTGCGACGCTGTGCGTGTCGAGTCGTGATTGTGCCGATGTAAACTACGCATGAGTAATGATGTTTATCATGTCACTTGATTATGAATTTATTAATTTAAATAGTAATTAGATTAATATATTTATTTAATAACTTTCCAATTAAAAGAAATTCCGGTTTAAATCCGTTCTTGTTGTTTTGCAATAGTGCCGATCGAGGTTATGTTTTAGCAACAACGTTTGACATGTCTTACATCCTTAAAATTTATAAGTTAGATATTAATTTGATTTATGCTTGTGCAATTGAGTTTCTAATTAAACGCAACACAGGCAGTCTGTTCTAAATTAATGTTAATCTAATTAATATTAAACTAAATGTTTCTTTTGAATTATAAGATGCTTAGTTCAACCTTGAAACATAAGTGCTTTCGTTCAGTTGCCACATATTTTCTATATATATAGTTCAATATTAAATTGATTAGTATGATTAATGTACAGTATATCTCAAATTAAAATTTGCTTAGCCTAAGTACGTTGCATATATGATAGACTTGTGTAGATAATTTCATATTACAGTACGTATCTGCTCTTCATAGTTATACGGCTTTAATCCTCGAGCATTTATTCGTTTGGAATCTGTTTTGCTTCAATTAAGTTGCGTTAGATTCGCATCGACGTTCTCTGTGCAGTAGCACTAATGTTTTTCATGTCATATGCTTTTCCATATATAGCTGAATATTATATTAATTAATATGCTTGTTATTAGTTTTATAATTAAAAATAATATATAATCTTGTCACGTTAGTCCTTTGTAACTAAGCATGAACTTAGCTAATGGCAACTTAAAATATGTTTAAATTATAATTTACTTAGCCCAACCACATATCTCATATAATTGGAATAATTGTTCTCACATGTTCTTTTATCTCTGCAAAGTCGGCAATACTTATAAATAAAATATGACCAGGGTTAAACCTAGTTTTGTAATTCAATTGATTAATCTAATTTTAGAATATTTCTTTAGAATGTTTATCACCTTATTTCAATAACTAAAATGTATTAAGTTTATAGTCGGTCTTCCAAGTTATGTTGTAATCGTCTTGATAGTCGCGTGTTCTCTTTAATGGTAGCTCCGTTATCCGTCGTTCTTGCGTTTTCGTGACTGTAGCAACGTACCGTGTCCTTTAATACGTTCTCTTTTAAAGCGTTTCTTTTGTTTGATGCATGTTCTTAGTTGTGTTTGTTGTTTATTTACTGTGCTTGGTTGCTACGAGTAGAAGAAAGACTATCTGTGAGCACCGAAGATCCGAAGATGAAGACCAGAAGCTGAGTGCCAGAAGTTGCAAAAGAAAGATTAAGTTGAGGTTTTTTTAGAGCAAGTTGCTTTGGGCATAAAGCAAGTTCTAAGGCAAGTATAGCATGGGATTATCCTTGTTGTCCTATTCACAATAAGCAAATAATATCATTATGCATATGTTTCCTTGTTAAGGATGACTTAGTGTTGATCTTATTCCTTGATACCTATTATATTGCATGGATTAGTATTGCTAGTGCTTAACATGAACTATGATCATGTAATTTGACTAATAGAATATGCAATAAACAATAAAAGATGATTTTTAGTACTGTTAAAGGGTACTAGAGCATGGGGTTACTTTGGTGCTCTCGTTACTCTCCATAAGGACTTATCTGTAAGCGAAAATCCGGGATTTACAGTACAACTGTGAGGGCTAAAATGGCTCTGGCTTTAGTCATATAGAAGGACCTTTTCTAGCTTGTTAGAGGTTACCCTTGTGGCACAAATGGGGTAGAGCAGACTGTGGATCCCTGCGTGGTGTATCACACAGACTGACTTTGGAAACCTAGCGGCCCTAACTTGTTAGACGAACCTTTGAAAGACTTCATAGTGAACCCTACCGACCTTCCTTGGTAGTGGGTCAAGAGGCTGATCACCTCGGGCGAAAGGGTAAATCACGACTCACAGTGAAAGTGTACAACCTCTGCAGAGTGTAAAACTGTTATAACAGCCGTGCTCACGGTCACGAGTGGCCTTGGACCCTTACAGAATTGATGATCACTAATGACTATAAATATGTTTTTGCTATTTATTATTCATCTTTACATTGATCATATGTTTATTGTGGGATTAATGCAAGCCTGATGCTACTCATATGATAAAACGGTGATGATTAAAAGCTAAATGCAGTAAACCAGTGTCTATCCTTTTTGAGCCTCATGAACCCCGTGTTATATTTGTTGAGTTCGACATGGACTCACTCTTGCTATTTCCACCATACTCCAGTGTGTAGTAAGGTGTTACTTAGAAGAGGGATGAAGGTGTAGTGGAGTTTTCAGAAGTCTTTCAGAAGTGTATGGCATACGGAGCCCCCAGTCAGCCGTCCCTGTGATGTTGATGCCTGAAGAAAAGATTAGTGACCGTTCCGCGATACTCTGATGTAAGTGTTAATATAGCTATGTATATGTTATATAATAACATTGTTTCTGATATATTTTTCATTCTGACATATGTGTGGACTTCCTGGGCACACATATGATTAGCCTGGTTTTGTTCTTTAGAAAACCGGGTGCGACAGAGTGGTATCAGAGCGGTGTTGACTATATGACGTATGCCAAATAGCTCTAGACGTATTCTAAAACTTATTTTACTATGAAACTATTTTGTGATCCCTTGACTCATTGATTTTGACTATTTCCTATTCCTTGTCTTGTTGTATCCCTTCCTTGATAGCTTCCTTTGAGCTATTATTTCTTACTCTCTTGGTTTTTGATTTGTGTTGTTTTTACCAAAAGGTTTCTGATCTTATCTTGTTCTAAAGTTCGATGGCTTTTCATCATCTATAATCTACCATTTAGGATGACCACCATTGTTGAAAAAGCACGTGTAGTATCGATGATGTGATGTGTACTTGTCTTGTTGGATGTGATGCCTGTGTGTTGTCCTTGTTCTCGTGCTTTGAAGGTGACCCGAAAGGTTTCATCTTGAGAATTAGCTCAATCTATGTTAAAGTGGGGTAGTATCCTCTCTTGACCTACCTAACCTTCGATCAATCCTAATTCTTATAGTCTTTTCCATAAATCATCCTTGCTTACTCTTGGTTTCTATGCTTTCTCCTTTATCTTAACCCAAGGAAGGATCAACACATGAAGGACTCATCATTAGCAGCAAGCCTCAAAGAAAGTGTTGCCTTCAATGACATCGCCAGGTGGAACAAGATCTTTGTTAAGTGGGGTAGCGTCCGCCACCATCACCAATCTCAAGTCATGAGACAGGAAGATCCAAAGACCAATCGCTATCATAATATCATCTTTTACTAGTCCTTGCCTCTTAACTAGTCTCACCTTGCCATCAATCTTTACTTTTTCTCATCAACATTTGACAACTTTTGACCCTTGTCCTTACATCTTATAAATCCTGATTCAAGGACCTACAAAGACTTGAAGATCAATTTATCCTTCCCACTGGTCTTCCCAAATGATGAAATGGAAAACTAGTCTTTACCTTTCTTCAACCAATGCTACTCTGTTACTTTTTCATGATGTCTCATAAATTTTGAATCGAGGAGTTGTGAGTACCATAAGATCTATCTTTATCTTTTGCTAATCTCCACTCTTGTTTTTACACCTCATAAAGTGAAGACTCGATGATCAACCTTGATCTATGTTTTCAATCTCCTTTGATCTTCCTTTTCGCCTATATTGACATTCAATCCTTTGACCCTCGGTCATTAGCTCGAATCAATCTTAACGATCAATCCAATGTTCTCTTGTCAACCTTTGATAATCCTTGACGCTTATATTCGAACTTGTCAAAAAGTCTCGAAACAACCTTATTGGTCTGCTTTATCTTTCTCCCTAGTCTCTCCGAATCTCGGGACGAGATTCCTGTTAAGTGGGGTAGAATTGTCACACCCCAAAATTTTCAATTTTGGGTTGTGCATAGGAAATACTAAATAAAATAAATGTTTTAATATTTGGATAAAATTTCCTAAGTTTAGTTTATGATAGCATCAATTAGTTATAAAAAAATAAGAATCTTTAAATTTTTCTAAACTAATTTGACGGGCTTTTGTTTGATGTGGTGTTTGCTCGTTAACTCTTGTGTGTTAAGAGCGAATAAAGTCTTTCAAAATGCGTTTAGTGGATCAATCTTTCTTCTCCAGCACATCTTTATCTTTTTCTGCAATCAATATTCCTGGTTTCTCATCTTAAGTTCTCATTAGGAGTTTCCTAAAATCTTTTTTTTATCACGTAAATTATTCCTTTCAGTTCCTCATGTGTCAATCAATCTAAATGAACTCTTCGGGAATTGTTCTGGCTTTTTCTAGAGCTAGTTCACGCTTTTCTGCGAGCGTTATCTAATTTTTAGATGCTCCAAAATATCTTTTTATGAGGTCCAAATACTTTATTTTGGTTCCTTATGTTCCATAATGTCTCTGAGAATTTTCTCCAAATTTTTGGAGCTTTCGGAGTATTTTTCGTGGCTTAAATAATAATTCTGGACTTTTCTAGAATTATTTTATCCATGAAATTAATTAATTCCGAAAATAATAAAATATCTCAGATTTCCTCATGCCCAAAGGCCCATGTCTTTATTTACTAATGGGCTTTAATAATTAATTAGGCCTATTAGTAAAGGTGGATGGTGCAACGTCAATTAGCACCATATCGCTAGTTGACATGGAGATGGAGAGTTTTCCTCCCTATATATACGTACCTATCCCTTGGGTAAAAGCACACCAAAACTACCGTAGAGGAGCCCCTAGTTTGGGAAATCTCTCGTGTAGTAAATTATATTTTTTCTCCTCCTTCTCTCGCCGTCGCCGCGGTCGCGCTCGTTGTCCGCCGTTTCATCATCGTCCGCAACCCGTTGCCAAGCTCCGAGTCGAGAAGAAGCTGGAGCCGTTCCGCCGTCACCGATGATCCACTGCTTCGTCGATCCACCGCTTCTCTACCATCGGTGAGGAACTCTACGTCTCCCACATTTTTGTTTCTTAATTCGACTTCAATGTTACCACTGCGCCGATCTTATGGTTAGACTGAAACACCAGCCAGCTCTCCAATCACGTACCTCACAGGCTGCCTTGCAAGCCTGCTTTGCGTTCCGTGCTTTGTCTTCGTGCTGCAACATATGAAAACCTTCAAGCAAATAGCACCGTGCATTCTTGTTAGCTTGTTGACATCATCATGACATCACATTTGCACTATGGCCGTTTTTCTTCATAGAAACAATTGTGGAAATACATGAGAAATCCACATACGTACCTCACACCGTGCGTGCTCTTGGCCCCTGTTCCAATTAGCTTGATGACGTCATCATCATGTCACCCATACATTATGGCCGTTTTTCCTTTAGAAAAATAAATCCCAAAATACAATAGAAATACGTATACATATAATCTTGTTTAGGTCATATCATTTATGTTTTATGTCCGATTCAAGTCGTTCAAGTCGCGTTAGATTCATGTCGTCGCGCTCTACACGGTAGTGCTAATGTTTGTCATGTCTTATAGTTATGAATTTATTGATTGAAATACTAATATGATTACTAATAATTTAATAGCTTTTAATTAGAAAACGAATTAGGGTTGCGATGCTGTGCGTGTCGAGTCGTGATTATGCCGATGTAAACTACGCATGAGTAATGATGTTTATCATGTCACTTGATTATAAATTTATTAATTTAAATAGTAATTAGATTAATATATTTATTTAATAACTTTCCAATTAAAAGAAATTCCGGTTTAAATCCGTTCTTGTTGTTTTGCAATAGTGCCGATCGAGGTTATGTTTTAGCAACAACGTTTGACATGTCTTACATCCTTAAAATTTATAAGTTAGATATTAATTTGATTTATGCTTGTGCAATTGAGTTTCTAATTAAACGCAACATAGGCAGTCTGTTCTAAATTAATGTTAATCTAATTAATATTAAACTAAATGTTTCTTTTGAATTATAAGATGCTTAGTTCAACCTTGAAACATAAGTGCTTTCGTTCAGTTGCCATATATTTTCTATATATATAGTTCAATATTAAATTGATTAATATGATTAATGTACAGTATATCTCAAATTAAAATTTGCTTAGCCTAAGTACGTTGCATATATGATAGACTTGTGTAGATAATTTCATATTACAGTACGTATCTGCTCTTCATAGTTATACGGCTTTAATCCTCGAGCATTTATTCGTTTGGAATCTGTTTTGCTTCAATTAAGTTGCGTTAGATTCGCATCGACGTTCTCTGTGCAGTAGCACTAATGTTTTTCATGTCATATGCTTTTCCATATATAGCTGAATATTATATTAATTAATATGCTTGTTATTAGTTTTATAATTAAAAATAATATATAATCTTGTCACGTTAGTCCTTTGTAACTAAGCATGAACTTAGCTAATGGCAACTTAAAATATGTTTAAATTATAATTTACTTAGCCCAACCACATATCTCATATAATTGGAATAATTGTTCTCACATGTTCTTTTATCTCTGCAAAGTCGGCAATACTTATAAATAAAATATGACCAGGGTTAAACCTAGTTTTGTAATTCAATTGATTAATCTAATTTTAGAATATTTCTTCAGAATGTTTATCACCTTATTTCAATAACTAAAATGTATTAAGTTTATAGTCGGTCTTCTAAGTTATGTTGTAATTGTCTCGATAGTCGCGTGTTCTCTTTAATGGTAGCTCCGTTATCCGTCGTTCTTGCGTTTTCGTGACTGTAGCAACGTACCGTGTCCTTTAATACGTTCTCTTTTAAAGCGTTTCTTTTGTTTGATGCATGTTCTTAGTTGTGTTTGTTGTTTATTTACTGTGCTTGGTTGCTACGAGTAGAAGAAAGACTATCTGTGAGCACCGAAGATCCGAAGATGAAGACCAGAAGCTGAGTGCCAGAAGTTGCAAATGAAAGATTAAGTTGAGGTTTTTTTAGAGCAAGTTGCTTTGGGCATAAAGCAAGTTCTAAGGCAAGTATAGCATGGGATTATCCTTGTTGTCCTATTCACAATAAGCAAATAATATCATTATGCATATGTTTCCTTGTTAAGGATGCCTTAGTGTTGATCTTATTCCTTGATACCTATTACATTGCATGGATTAGTATTGCTAGTGCTTAACATGAACTATGATCATGTAATTTGACTAATGGAATATGCAATAAACAATAAAAGATGATTTTTAGTACTGTTAAAGGGTACTAGAGCATGGGGTTACTTTGGTGCTCTTGTTACTCTCCATAAGGACTTATCTGTAAGCGAAAATCCGGGATTTACAGTACAACTGTGAGGGCTAAAATGGCTCTGGCTTTAGTCATATAGAAGGACCTTTTCTAGCTTGTTAGAGGTTACCCTTGTGGCGCAAATAGGGTAGAGCAGACTGTGGATCCCTGCGTGGTGTATCACACAGACTGACTTTGGAAACCTAGCGGCCCTAACTTGTTAGACGAACCTTTGAAAGACTTCATAGGGAACCCTGCCGACCTTCCTTGGTAGTGGGTCAAGAGGCTGATCACCTCGGGCGAAAGGGTAAATCACGACTCACAGTGAAAGTGTACAACCTCTGCAGAGTGTAAAACTGTTATAACAGCCGTGCTCACGGTCACGAGTGGCCTTGGACCCTTACAGAATTGATGATCACTAATGACTATAAATGTGTTTTTGCTATTTATTATTCATCTTTACATTGATCATATGTTTATTGTGGGATTAATGCAAGCCTGATGCTACTCATATGATAAAACGGTGATGATTAAAAGCTAAATGCAGTAAACCAGTGTCTATCCTTTTTGAGCCTCATAAACCCCGTGTTATATTTGTTGAGTTCGACATGGACTCACTCTTGCTATTTCCATCATACTCTAGTGTGTAGTAAGGTGTTACTTAGAAGAGGGATGAAGGTGTAGTGGAGTTTTCAGAAGTCTTTCAGAAGTGTATGGCATACGGAGCCCCCAGTCAGCCGTCCCTGTGATGTTGATGCCTGAAGAAAAGATTAGTGACCGTTCCGCGATACTCTGATGTAAGTGTTAATATAGCTATGTATACGTTATATAATAACATTGTTTCTGATATATTTTTCATTCTGACATATGTGTGGACTTCCTGGGCACACATATGATTAGCCTGGTTTTGTTCTTTAGAAAACCGGGTGCGACAGGTAGGATCTTTTCGAAATGAACTACGTCCTATTTGTATGCTCCTATATCTTGTCAATAAAATGGTTACAGTCTCGACACTTCCACATTTTGTTTAGAGTATTATAATTATTATTAACCAACGATGTGGCCAGCAAATATGGATAATTAATTTCTATCGACCCCATTCACCATATGTCTAAAACAATATTCAACAATTCATATACTGCCTCCGTTCTAGAATGATAAGTGTATTGTATACATGAAAAAAATTCTTTATAAATTTGACCAGCATTAAACATAAAACATGAATCGATCAATAAATTTGCATTCAAAAGTGTCTCCGAAATGATGTTGATATTTTAGCAAATGGTAGCATATTATAAGAGAAATTAATTGTCAAAATCTAGTTTGTATGAAATTTCTGTGATCAAAATATATGGAGGGGACGACTATACTATAAGTAGCAATGTAGTATATATGGTCACATGGTGTAATTTTTCTTGACTTAAACCTATATCATTTGGTTTGTCAGTTGTTCTCCTAGCGCAATTGTGCAAGACAAGCTGTGTATTATAGTAGGATTGTCACATCATGGATTATTCCTGCCGGAACGAGTCGAGTGATGATTGAGGAACAACTCATCGAATTCATCTTTGAACAAGTTATCTATATATGAAAATTGTGAGTTCCACAGCTGTTGGAGCAAACCCATTGTGAATTCATCTTTGAACAAGTTATATATACATGATTAAGGAACAACTGCTCTTTTGTGATAATCAGCTTATGAGATTATTTTTTTTGTTATTGTAGCAAAATACAAGAATACATTAACTAATGTATTAATTAATCTTAGAAATTCACACTATAAATAAAATACATTGCTCACGTCTCGCAAGAGTAGTGCACCATGCCAAATCTTGTTCCTCGGATGATTGTGGATATGAAATAAGATGCTATGTGCATATATGGATTAGCTATACAAGAGACATATATATATGTATATATATATGAATGTTATGTGTATGTGTGTGTATATACGAGGTTCAGGGGTAAGATTTTTTTTGGATTTCAATGGTGGCCTATAATTTGGATTTAATTTGAGGTCCATTAAAATGTGGTTTTGATGTAACCTAGTTTTAGAATTATCTCCACCTGGTTGTTGGCACAAACCATACATTTTGACTAAAACATTATGTCATATCAATATTAATAGTTTAGCTTAAACACTATATGTTTTACAAAACAATGCTACTACACATATAATTTTGTGACATAATAAATTCAACATGTTGAGTGCCTCGGTGCAAGTTGAAACGACTATTTATGCCATTGTAAGAACAATTTTGACCTATAATATTTTTAATAATAATAATAATAATATATTTTTTAAAAATGCAATAAACACTAGAGTTTTAACTTAACATGTGGATAAAAATTGCAATAACTAGATTAAAAGTTGAAAATTAAATTATAACTTCATGATATCATAGAAAGGCAACAAGAAGAGCTCCAATATTATAAGCTTATATTTCAACTAAGTTCATAACTAGTGGTCCCTACTGGAGCCTCTATGCTAATTCTCACGAGGACCATTAGAAAACAAATAAATCCTAGGAAGTCTCACAAAAATTTAAAAGTAATCTGGCCATCAATTCTTTAGATTTCAATCACCATTAAATAATAATAACCATTTGATCTATTATATTTTCTAAATAATTACCTACCTTTGTGATTGTGTAAATCAGCATAAGGTAACCCATGACTCTATATCAAACTATCCACATATACCATTAAGAAACATGATCTAAAGTAAACTTAAAATTTTCATCCAATTAGGCACCGTCTATTATGATAGATAATATAAGTAGCCCCTTTAATTTTGCATCTAAATTATTATCTCTGTAATTATTTTAAAACCTAAAATATCCCATAGAGTATATATATTTCTACATTATCCACTTCTATTAATATTTAATTAAAGTACATATATGTTGTGCCATTATGCAGACCAATTATACATACATGACTGGGATAAACATATGTCTTATGTTCAGCAATCTTGAAAAATATTTTCTTAATGTCTCTAAAATGTTTCTTACTACACACACACACACACACACAAATTTAATTGACATGTTTGACATATCTATATTGATAGTATAACCATTACTGCATATATATAATTCTTTGATAAGAAAATCCAAACATCATGAGAGGAGAAAGTATAGACCAAAAGTGGTTATATCTTCTTGGCCTTTAAGATACCTTTGAAACAAATAGTCAATAATTCATTATAAGGCTTAAATATTAATATCTCCTTGATATTAGTTTTGCTACCCATCCTAGATCTTTCTTCAAGCTCTACCACTAATCTCAAGCAACATAGTGCAGGTTTTGAATGATTATTTACTCCATCATAACACTTAAGAGTAGTCAATGAACTAACGTTCTTATTTTCAAAAAATAAAAATAAGAGTGCTAAAAAAAGATACAATAAGAACAAGAGTTTCAACTTAATTAACTTGAGCATAAAAAATCTGTAGGACTCAATAAAACTAATATTTGAAAATCAAAATTTAGATTAATGACATCAGCTACAACAAGCTAAGAGCTACCATAGTTTAAGCTAAGGTTTTAAATCATATTGAAGGTGAAATACGGATATGAATGAAAAAGCATATTGATCAACAATTGATATATTTATCAACTTATAATTTAATATAAGTAATTTTTATTAGTCGGATGTATTAATAATGGCTAATGCTTAGGTATTCTAGCTCATGTGTGAGAGCACAGGTTGATAGATTAGCGTGAAGATTAGTATAGAAGTTCCAAAAAAATATCTCATTTAGTAATAGTAAGATATTGCTTGTTCCAAATCTATTCATAACATATCCCACTCCAAACAAGGACGCCATAGCATATCTTGTTAATCTTTCAGAATATTTAAGTCCCTCTCCATCAATTCTAGTGGTGCATTCATATTCTAGGCCAATTCAATTTCTCAGCTTGAATACCAACATCCAAACAGAACCTTACTAATTTTCTTTCTTAAACAAGGATTTACAGTCATTTAATTGTAGAGAGAGACCCACTGCGATATATACTAAATACCTACTCCCTCCATCCCAAAATAAATGCACGCTTTTTGATGAGTCAAACTTTTTTTTAATAAGTTTAACTATAAAAATATAGAAAATACTATCAACATTTGTATCTCTAAATAAGTTTATTATGAAAATATAATCCATGCTCAATCTAATGATACTTATCATACATCAGAAATATTAGTGCATTTTTGTATATATATATTAGATCAAAGTTAGAAGGTTTGACTAATTAGAAAGCGAAATGTACATTTATTTTGGGATAGAGTAGCTCACATTGTCACCGCTCAAGACTTCTATAGAAGGTCTCGCAAAAAAAAAAAAAAAAAAAGACTTCTATAGATGGTGGTCCAACGAAGCCATCTGGAGAACCCTGCAGAACGAGCGAGAGAAGGACCACTACTGTTCAGAGATGATGGATTTCAGCTGCCGACACCGTTCCGTCTCCCTGCACATCTTCCTCATCTCCGTTGTCCTCCTGCTCAACGCTCCGGCGGGGCGTTGCGGCTGCTACAAGCGCATTTTCAGCTTCGGCGACTCCCTCATTGACACCGGCAACTTCGCGCGCAGCGGCCCTATAATGGAGTACCCATTTGGCATGACCTACTTCCACCACCCCACCGGCCGCATCAGCGACGGCCGCGTCCTCATCGATTTCTACTGTGAGTACTGCAACGACGCTCAGACTGTGCATATATACACATGATGAACACATACAATGCCAATGCGTGTTAACCCTCGCCCCCACTGACCTACCACCATGCATTCTTTCAGCTCAAGCGTTCCAGCTGCCACTGATACCACCAAATCTGCCGCACAAGGACACGGGGCTGTTCCCGACTGGCGCTAACTTCGCCGTGTTTGGCTCCACGGCGATGCCCCCCGAGTACTTCCGCAAGTGGAGCCACGACGTAAGCTGGGCCTGTTGCCTGGGCGTGCAGATGGGATGGTTCAAAGAAATGCTGCAACGAATTGCTCCCTGGGATGGTAAGTACGTTCTAGCTAGGAGTATAATCCTATTGCCCCGTACGATGCGTCCATGCATGCATCCGTTCATGCATCGATTGATTTTCCATTCGCACAAACCATTCCGTCAGGCGCCAAGAGGCAGATCCTGAGCGAGTCTCTCATCGTGCTGGGCGAGATCGGCGGCAACGACTACAACTTTTGGTTCGCCGCCCGCAGGCCTCGCGAGCAAGCCAACCAGTTCATCCCAGACATCGTCGCGACAATTGGCTCTGCTGCCCAGGTACGGTGTGCTGCCTGTTGCTTGGACTTCGTCCCGTCGTCGTCGTACAAATCCTGATCAGATCGAGTAGTGCGCATTTGTTTTTCCAGTCATTTTAACGGAGCTTGCATTATTGCATGCTTGCATTTTTGCAGGAGCTCATCGGTATGGGCGCGAAGGCGATCATGATCCCGAACAACTTCCCCATCGGGTGCGTTCCGGCGTACCTGAGCGGGTACAAGAACAACAACCGCGCGGACTACGACGAGCACGGGTGCCTCCGGTGGTTCAACGACTTCTCCCAGAGGCACAACCAGGCGCTGCGCGGCGAGGTCGGCCGGCTCAGGGCGCAGCACCCCAACGTGAAGCTCATCTACGCCGACTACTATGGTGCCGCCATGGAGTTCGTCAAGGACCCGCACAGGTTCGGCATCGGTGACCCCCTGACGGCGTGCTGCGGTGGCGACGACCAGCCGTACCACATCAGCAGACCGTGCAACAGAATGGCCAGGCTCTGGGGCAACCCGAGCAGCTTCGCCAGCTGGGACGGCATGCACATGACGGAGAAGGCGTACGATGTCATCTCCCATGGAGTGCTCAACGGGCCGTTCGCCGACCCACCATTGCTGAGGAGCTGTTAGTTTTGGTGGTAACGGCGAAATAGGATTGGTTCGTTGTCTCACATGAGAGCTTAAAGCACCTCCAAGAGTTTTTTTTTAAACTTATACATTATTTAGAGAGTTATTTGAATAAAAATCACAGAGATAAAATTAAAAAAGCTGTTCACTACTGGAAAACCGAGATTTGCCGAGTGTTTTATATTTTGCTGAGTGTCAAAACGCGGACACTCGGCAACAACATCATTTGCCAAGTGTTAGAGTGGAAACACATGGCAAAAACCTCACACTCGGCAAAAAATTAGTTTGCCAAGTGTTAACACTCGGCAAACAAACAAACACGGCAAACGTATCACTTTGCCGAGTGTCAACACTCGGCAAATAAAAACACACGGCAAACGCTTCAATTTGCCGAGTGTTAACACTCGGCAAACGTATACACACGACAAAGGTTGGGGGGTTAGCCGCCGTCAGCGGTTTACCGAGTGTGGTCCGTTAGCACTCGCCAAAATGGCTAGTTTGCCGAGTGTCAACCAAAAACACTCGGCAAAGTGTCATGTTTGCCGAGTGTTTCTCTGGGACACTCGGCAAAATAATTTTTTTTGCTTTTGGCTTCCAATTTTTTCTTTAGGATTCCTACGTTACCTTGACCAACATGCTAGAATTTGACACAATTTTAAGACAATTTGCTATATTTCTTTAGTTTATTTCTTTTCTTTGAATTTTTTTGGAAAATGTAAGTTTGAACTGTAATTGCACCAAATAATGATATTTCATGAATGCAAAAATGATATTCATGTAACTGACTGTTGTTTGAGGCCGTATCTAGGAAGAGACCCAAAATTTCACACATCTTCTTCACGAAACATGACCACGAACTTGTGGACGGATAGTTTTAAAATTGTATAAAATCCAAACGAAGTCTAAAATTCTTGAAACTTGTCGACAAGTCATGACATCACATGTGGATGTAGTGATAAAAATTTGAGAAGATTTCGAGCATGTCGTCACGTACACTGCTTAGAAACCCTCACATCTCCGCATGTGATATCATGGGAGCAAGTCTGACATATTAGGGTTTGTAAGCAGTGTACGTGACGACGTGTTCAAAATCTTATCAAATTTTTATCACTGCATCCACATGTGATATCATGACTTGTAGACAAATTTCATGAATTTCGGACTCCGTTTGGATTTTATACAATTTTAAAACTATTCATCCACAAGTTCATGGTCTAGTTTCGAGAAGAAGATGTGCGAAATTTCGAGTCTCCTCCTGGATACGGCCTCAAACAACAGTCAGTTATATGAATATCATTTTCGCATTAATGAAATGTCATTATTCGATGCACTTGCAGTTCAAACTTGCATTTTCTAAAAAAAAATAAATGAAAAGAAATAAACTAAAGAAATATAGCAAAATGTCTTAAAATTGTGTCAAATTCCAACATGTTGGTCAAGGTAACGTAGGAAGCCTAAATAAAAAATGGAAGCCAAAAGCAAAAAAAATAATATTTTGCCAAGTGTCCTAGAGAAACACTCGGCAAACAGTACACTTTGCCGAGTGTTTTTACTTGACACTCGGCAAAGTTGGCTTGTTTATATTTTGCCGAGTGCCAGAACCTAGACACTCGGCAAAGTGTAATTAAATATATTTTTTTTATTTTTTTTTAAAAAATCAAAAACTTTGCCGAGTGCCAGATCTGGACACTCGACAAAGTTTGAAATAGACAATATTTTTTGCTCTCGGCATAACCCAACAAACACTTGGTAGCAATTGTTTCTTTTTTTTTCTATATAATCGTTCTCTATAATCTGCGAGCGCGCGGACACAGATGTGAATTGCGAAAGGATTCGCTACTGGCGCGCATGACCAATTTTTCTGCTACAGGAGCACGTTTGTCCCGCCGAGGCTGCACCGCACGCGAGTTTTTGCCGGCTCATTTGTCCCGCCGGTTTTTACCGTCCGATTTTTTTTAGAGTCTAGCCTATTCATTGCTCAGGGTTGATTGCAATGTTTTTTTAAACAAAATTACATGTAATAATTAAAATGCACCAACTATATTATTATGTGTTAAAAAAACATTGCAATCAACCCTGAGCAATGAATAGGCTAGACTCTAAAAAAAAATCGGACGGTAAAAACCGGCGGGACAAATGAGCCGGCAAAAACTCGCGTGCGGTGCAGCCTCGGCGGGACAAACGTGCTCCTGTAGCAGAAAAATTGGTCATGCGCGCCAGTAGCGAATCCTTTCGCAATTCGCATCTGTGTCCGCGCGCTCGCAGATTATAGAGAACGAAAATCACAGGCCAAAAAAAAAAGAAAAAGGAAAACCCCCGCCTGGCTTATCTATTTGCACGCCGCACCGCACAACCTGCCTCCCTGGCTCCCTCGCAATGCATCACGGCCGGCCGCCGTCTCCCTTGTGCCGCTCGCCCCTCGCTCGCTGCTCGTGGCGCCTGCCACCGGCTCCCTCAGGAGCCCGCCGCCCTCTCCTCCCTCTGCTTCCACCCAGGGCAGCGGCCTCCTCTGGTCCTCCCCAACCCTAACTCGCGGCCCTCTGCTACATTCGCCGGATTCGCGTGGGCTCATGGAGCAGCCGCACGAGCTCGGCCCTTGGAGGAGATGACGTGGCCCCGGGAGGAGGCGGCGGCTGCGCGGCTCAGGCCTGGAAGACGGGCGCGGGCGGCGGTGGCCGCATGGCTTGGGCCTTGCAGGGCACTACGGGCTGTTGTGGCCGCGCGGGCTCAACTGCATCCTCTGCATCCTATTGCACTCTAGACTGAAAAATTCATTGTCAATCCCAGTGCTTCCGATGGAGAGGTAAATGGTTCAGCAAAACTTTTAATTGTTATCTTTATGAGTTTGGTTGGGTTCATGATACAACCGTCAGATCTGAAATTGTGTATTTAGTTTTAAGCAGCAACTAGAAGTTTAGTTGTCAGATCTGAAATTGGTATTCATTTTTTAAGCAGCTACTGAAAGTTTTGAAGATCGACTTTTTTAACTCAAAAAAAATATCAGTAGGTGCTTTTCTTGAGCTAGTTGTGAGGATTTCTGAACCTAGGCATCCTAACATATTTGGTCTGAACTAAGGCATCCTAGCAATATTTTGATATTTTATTTTCTCCAGAAATTGAAGGTTCAACATTGTTGTTTTATTTCGATCTATAGGTATAGTCTTTAAATGTCTGATATTTAGTCCGTTGATGCATCTTTTATATCGTATAATTAATCTGTTGATGCACTCTTCCTTGCATTGAGGCATTGTCTTGAACTGATGCAAGCAAATCCTAAACTGTGCATTCCATTGGCGGATAATTTATGTGCGTGTGTGACCATCCTAAACTAAAACAAATGCATTCTTCTATTTTCCAGGCAGAGTGGGAGCCAACAGGAAGCTTACATGCCTGCCATTTATAACAGCCCAGGTTTGTCTAACTAATCTATCATTTTAAGGATGTCTAGTTCTTGGCTCAACTATCTTGTTAAACTGAAATATTCTGACAATGTTTATATATCATTGATGGTCTAATATACTGCAATTTTTGGTGCGATTCTCTTAGTTCTTTTCTGCAATGCTTGTTAGAAATGAGGCATTACTTGGTGCAATTTATCTTACATATTGGAATAATCTTAATTTTGGATCATATCTATTTCAAGCTAATGAAATGTATTCAGTAGCATGTCTCATGAAGAAAAGAAAATAGAAAATTAGCCTCCATTTTCCTGCATTCTGTTAAATGAGATGGGTAAAGATGCTATCTCATTCTTGTCATGGGCAGCTGAGCCTGAGATGGAAAAGAGAAAGCTAGTAACTCTTGTTGCAACCTCCCTGCAGAATTATCTTCGCCAGGTGTAACCTCTGTACCTTCATGGAAATCTTCCAATCATCAATTCTACGTAGAGCTGCATGTTATTGCTTCTAGTTTTGGATAACACATAGTTGTATATGCTGTGACTGTGAGCATGCTATTGTAGTTCATTTTTTCTCCATGCCCCGTTGTTCACCGTGGCAGCACCAGTGTGCCGTCAGCTCAGCAAGAATGGCAGCACCTGGCGCACTAGGACTTCTCCATGCCCCGTCATTCACTGTGGCCAAGCGCCAGAAGGGGCCGTGCCGAGCACCCGTTGTGTTCAGCTTCTTGATCTTTTAGATATGTCAACTGTTGAATCGGTACATTGCATATTGGCATGCTGTCTGGATACTGACCAAACAAACTTTCCAGTAAAAACAATGTTATTTGCTTTTTGCTTGATATTCTCTCTATTCACAGTTCCTAGGAAGCATGTAGGAGCACTTCATTTCTAGAGCTTCTGTTAAAATAGTTAAACTGTTGCAATATTTTCTACCTAAGAAAATGTTTCTGATGACTACCTGTTCTGTATTTTTACATGGGTTTTAGAATGTCGCACCATCAGGTCACATTGATTGATTTTCTATGGACAAGCTGTGTGATGAAAGGTTGGGATTTTGTATGTCACACTAGCAGCTCTGTGTCTGTGATGATCCCTATGCTCTGTACCTAGGAAAAAAAACTTGGGAAGAAAAATTCATGCCCATATTTTTTTGGCTTGTATAATCTCGGTGAAATTGCTAGGACAGATGGTTAATGGTTAATAACCTCTGTTAATTTGTTTGAAAAGCAGCATGTTCCATTTCTTTGTACTAAAACTTTATCACGCTGCTCATAATTGGTTTGTAAGATGCTTCCTAAATCTACTTAACTTATGAGATAATTAGCAATATTCTTTTCTGTTATGATTCTCTTGAATTTAGTACTGATATGTACTGATATTAT
The DNA here is from genome assembly GCA_038087645.1 of Saccharum hybrid cultivar R570. Taxonomy (NCBI): domain Eukaryota; kingdom Viridiplantae; phylum Streptophyta; class Magnoliopsida; order Poales; family Poaceae; genus Saccharum; species Saccharum hybrid cultivar. Next base: position 5,159,192 of record JAQSUU010000100.1, read on the forward strand.
TTGAGAAAAAGATAGAAGATGTGTGAGTATGACTAATTGGTGATAACATGTTGTTTGATGCTTGCAGGACTGCAGGTAGCTGTGTTGGCTGCTAGCTGGTAATAAAACACTCAATGTATAGCAAGGTAAAGACTTTTTAAGAAATCTCCAACTTGTGTACATGTACCTTGTAATGAGGTGGCCTTGTACTATATAATGAGGTGGCCTTGTACTGTATGGTCTGTAGTAGTCACTAATAGAAAACAATACCTTTTCTTTTATTTCCACACATTTTATTCACACTCATGGTATTACAATTAAACTGAAATGATCTGTGCTCTCTCATGTTGACTGGCTGCACCTGTTATATGTTCATTACTATTGGTGTTGAATGTGATATATCTTGCTGATCTCTCATGTACTTTGTGGCTTGACTGGTACCAATCTAAGATGAGTAGATAGCTTCTAGTGTCAACTTATGTGAATATTTGCCATACATGTTTGTCCTTCTCATTGTAAAGAAATAATGTTTAATTTCTATTAATTTCATAATTGTAGTAACTTCTCATACTTAATGGTACCTAAGAAAATTAAAACCTGCATAGTTTTAGACAACTCCTTGTGAGTTAGGAGTTGCAGTGAGCAGCTTGCTGTGAACTTCGGTTAAGATATTTGGTTGCAGACTTGTCAACTTGTCAACTTGTGGCATATTTGGACTTTTGGTTATGAACATGTCATATATGTGAACATGTGTGTTTGTGGCATATATGAACTTGTGAGCTTGTTGTGATTGTGATTTATGACTCCTATGATAAATTTATGGTGATTTAATACGATATATATTATATTTGTGCATTGTGTCGCAAATGGAACAAACAAAAAAAATATAGATTCTGGTCAGTTTGCCGAGTGTCAACTCCATGACACTCGGCAAACTGACCACACGTGGCATGCCTGGGAACACACTTTGCCGAGTGTCAAAGAGCTGACACTCGGCAAAGTATGCACAGTTTATCGAGTGTCAGCTCTCTGACACTCGGCAAAGCATGCACAGTTTGCCGAGTGTCATATGTTTGACACTCGGCAAAGTTTACATAGTTTGCCGAGTGTAACACTCGGCAAACTATGTAAACTTTGCCGAGTGTCAAACATATGACACTCGGCAAACTGTGCACGCTTTGCCGAGTGTTGAACGGTTGACACTCGGCAAACCGACCGTTAGGATTTCATCCGCTAGCGTCTTCCTTTGCCGTGTGACGTCTTTGACACTCGGCAAACGCTTTGCTGAGTGTCCGACGTTTGACACTCGGCAAAGCGTGCTTTGCCGACCAAGCTTTTGCGGAGTCCAGTTTGCCGAGTGCGGCACTCGGCAAAGCGCTTTGTCGAGTGTTTTTGGTGCTTTGCCGAGTGTCTCAGGCACTCGGCAAACTGCTCGAATCCAGTAGTGGTTGGAGAGTATTGTTTTTATCAAAATCTCTATTCCTATCAATTAGAAATGATAAAAAAAAATAGAGTTGCTCTTAGAGCACCTCCACCGGATATTATCCAAGCTCCTATAATAAAAAAATCTATTTTAGGAGATACAAATCTCATATCTCATCTTCTGTACATGTACTCCCTCTGTCCTAAAAACAAGTATCTCTATGATAGTCGTGCCAGTCAAGCTTTCTTAAGTTTGACTAGGTTTGAGAAAATATTAGCAACATTTGTATCTCCAAATAAATTCATTATGAAAATAGAATTAATGATATATCTAATGATACTAATTTATACTATAAATATTAATATTTTCTTATATATTTGGTCAAAATTTAAAACGTTTTACTTGTCAGGAAGCGAGAACGACACTTATTTTAGGATGAAGGGAGTAATTTTTAACAGGTCTCGTTAAAAAGAAGCACCCTTTCTTCTAAATAAAGAAGACAAACCTCCTCTCCTCCATCACTAAAGGAACATAGGAGATAAGTTTTAGGTAATCTGCTAGTGCTTCCTATAGCTAAATTGATTTTAAGTACTATCCTAAAAAAATTTAAGAAGATGCAAGATATAGTACTAGAGATGCTCTTAGTCGTCTTTAGATTTGTTAGGCATTTTACATTAAAGAAATTTAAAATTTGTGATTTTTATTGCTGATAGTAGAGGCGGCATTTTGCTCGGTGCAATTTCTTTGGGAAAAAAAATCATATTTACACCTTTGCTGACCCACCATTGCTGAGGAGTTGTTAGTCTCGTTTGGCACGGCTCCACTTCACCATTGAAGCTGTTTTTTCGGGCTTCAAACTCCATGAACAGTTCTATCGGTGAAGCTAGAGCTGTTTTGGTAAATCGTTTGGCAAAACGGCTTCACATATATAATTCCTTAAAATATGCTCTCACAGAACGCCATGTAGCATGGGGTGAAGCCGGGAGAAACCACTATTTTTTGCTCCTTTCCACCCCAAAGCTCTGTCCTAAAGTCGCTGGAGAAGCCCTGCCAAATAGGGCCTTAGTTTTGGTTGTAACAGTGAAAGGGGATTGGTTCTTGGTCTCACCTGAGAGCTTAGAGCATATCACCAAGAGTTTTTTTTGTAAACTCATCTTCTATATCATCGTTCAGAAAACATTTGAATAAAAACCACTTTTTTTATGTCTGTTCATCTTCCAACGATTTTTCTATATCCTATACACACTCTAGAATCATCCCTCCTCTCTCTATCTTTGCCTAGCGAAATATTTAGAATAGAGAAAGGTCATATTTGGAGATATAATTAAAGAAGATGTTGGGGAGTATAGTTTTCACTAAAATCTCTATTTTTATCAATTAGAAATATATAAAAATATTATTAGAGTTGCTCTGAGAGCACCCACCAAATATATTTTACGAGATATAGGTGCTGCAACAGATCTCATATCTCATATCTTGTCCCTATAATTTTTAAGGGACCTCCTAAAAGAAGCATCCTTTCTCCTAAATAAAGAAGACAACTTCATCTCTTCATCCCTAAATCCCTAAAGAAATATAGGAGACAAGTTTTAGGTAATCTACTAGTGTTCTCTTATAGCTAAATTGATTTTAAGTACTATCATCCTAAAATAATTTATAGGAGATGTAATAAGAGATCTAGTAGAGATGCTCTTAGTCATCTTTAGATTTGTTAGGCATTTGGCATTACAGAAATTAAAAATTAGTGATTTTTGTTGCAAATAGTAGAGGCAACATTTTGCTCTGAGCTCATGGGATATGATGGCCCCCACCTCCCTGACGTCATAACAAAGTGTAGCACCACATGTTGAAGCTTGGGATGTTTGACCATAATGTGTTGTTGAGGCACCGTCGACGAAATCTAGTCGGCAATCTACCAAGGGGTATGCCCACGGTAGTAAATGAATCGGTAGAGGTGCGCATGATAGGAACTAGATGGTGACAAAGAACGCAAAGACAACGATTTAGGCAGGTTCAGATCGTCAACTTGACGTAATACCCTACGTCCTGTGTCTTTGGTGGATTGTATTATGAGATGAGATGAAATCGAGGGGGTCCCTACCCACCTTATATAGCATGGGGGTAGAGTTACAGGTCGGTTGAATCTACCCTGATCAGTTTACATGATAAGGATTACAAAGATTGCGGTATCTAACATATTCGAACAGATTTTCCTTCGTGGTCAAGGATCATCACGTAGTCCTACGGTGCACACCAACATGTGTCGTGCGCCATGCGGCTTGATCTTGTGGGCTGGGCCAGCCCTGACGGCTCGGCCCATGTGCAGTCCTATGGGTATCTAGGGTTATAACCCCACAGGTAGTCCCCGAGCGCCTTGTATCTGCTAAGTAACGTCGTTTTGAGCTTGTCCTAGCAGTTCATCGTGTAGCTGATCAATAATAGCAGGCGTTCGACCAGTTTAACTGGGAGCCGAGCAGTCAAATCAAACATCCAACCAGATTAACTGGTCAGCTGACCTCAGACTTACTCTAAGGTAAGGTTTGCCAGAAGGATGTAAGGGGCTCAAGTAAATTTTTTTGAAGCCTTCACCTTAGGTAAAGTGTGCCCACTTAGGTTCTAGGCGGCGAAGTTGGACGCTTAGCTCCCTGACTTAGTCAGCGCAGAGGAACTTAGTCCCTCATGTGCAATAGCATCCATGCCTTAGGCAAAAGAGACTCTTAGAGCCAAACGAAGAATATTGATGATTATCATCGATGACTTAGTCGTTTAGGAAAGCAGGGAGTCCTAGAAATAAGCACATTCACCGCGAGGTGAAGTGTGCCTACTTAATCCTCGAGCCTGACAGTAGGTGAAGCATTCACATGGTGCCAGGGTCAAAATTTGTAGTCTTCATTTGCCAAACCAGTCCCCAACTTAGCTGAGAAAAAAAATCAGTATAGTCATCGCTAGATGACATGTACCCACATAGTCCTTGAGACTGCTGAAAGATTGAGAAGAATCTTATAGCAGGATCAAGAAAAAAATCTTGCTCGAAATTCCCAAACATATTTATGAAACAGTGCTTAATACTGAAATCTACATGGCGACCCACATGCGACGTGGTTTTAGTTGTAGATCCATTAGACCCAGCTAGCGGCCCAAGAAAGCGCGCGGGGATTTTGGGAGTAAACACGACACGGCAGGCACAATTTTCCAAAAGCCCTAGAAGCCGAAGTGTTGGGGTCGAACCGTTATAAATCCACCACGGCTTCGAGATGCACTCCCCATTTCCCCACATGCCTCATCGTCTTCCTTGCGCTCACACTCCATCTGCATCCGCTCCGCCATTAGAGCAATTCCAAGTGCAAAGCGACCTCCGTTCCCTAGATCCGCTCGATGGCGCCGAAGAGAGGCCACGGGGGCTTGAAGAAGGCGGCTCGCGAGATCAACCATGATGAAGAGTGGGTGCGATCCATCAGCAATGAGATGACACTCAACAACCTAGTGGTGTATGGCGTCCTGCCCGACAGGGCGACGGATGGGGTGGCGCTCGACGGCTAGTGAGGACTTCCCCACTCCCCAATCCGACAAATTGGTTGTCTTCGAGGATTATTTCTTCCGTCGATTTGGCGTTCCCATTCATCCTTTCCTCCGTGGATTGATTGATTACTATGGCATCAGTCTCTGTAATCTCAGTCTAAATTCTATCCTTCATGTCACAATGTTTATCAATCTCTGTGAGTCGTATCTAGGAATCCTTCCCCACTTTGACCTTTTCTGCCATTTCTTCTGCCTCAAAATTAGGGAGAACCGGATCTAGGGTGGTTGGCAGCGCCTATCTACAGCTGCGGGATGGGATGGCGAGTCAGTACATTGCCGTCTCCCTTAACACGAATGTGAAGTACTAGGCTTGCAAATGGTTCCACATCAGGCAGGTGGAGCCGTATGTGCGATGCGACGTCGATCAGGTTCCAGCGAGCAACCCTAGGTGGTCAGAGAGGCCCAATTCCAATGGAATAGAGCAAGTGAGGGAGCTCCTGACTTTGATAAATTGCAAGAGGTTGGATGGAGTCATAGTGGTGACAAATTTCACCTTACGGTGGATCCAGCTCTATAAAGAGAGGGAGCATCCTGGATATGAGTTCTGGGAGGAAATTGATGGGACCTGTAAGGTGCCCGAGGTGATCGATCGAAACGAAGTCAAGTGGTGCATCGCGATGCTGTTCAACCTCTTGGTGCATGCTTCCATCAATGATCAGCAAAGGGCATTCAGTGCCGCGAGCCTTCCCTCAGCGGTAAGAGTTTGCTTGTAACATGTACTTGATCTTCGTCATTATGCAATGTATTCATGTGCGTTCTTGAAGATTCATGGGCAGGACTGGGCGGTGCACTTCTCAGTAGTGCCATCAGAGGACTGGCCGAGGGCTGTAGACGCCCAGCCGAGCAGTCCCTAACGTCAGTCCAGCTCAGGGACTGGCCAGGAGAGGTCAGATGGCCTCGGTGACAAAGATGAAGATGCACAGACTGCCCATGTCCATGAGAAACTTTGGTGGAAGCAGCCAACACAAGATGAGTCGTCCCCGAAGAGGAGGAAAACATCAGACTCTTCCCACCATGAAGAGGGACCTATGAGCATTGGGGGTGCCACGTAGCCTCGGAAGCGGCAGATGGTTTTGTTGGACTCGTCTGACAATGATGATACGATAGTTCTTCCTCATCCAAGCACCGAGATGCCTTTGCTAGCTGCACCAGCTAGAGCAGAGATGCAGGAAAGGCGCTGAGCACGGGAGGCCACGACCGCATTCTCTGAGAGTGCTCGGACAACCCCGACGGTGATAGCTAGGGCCACCGGTCAAGTCCATGAGCCTACCCCAGTGACCTCGACGGTGGCAGCCAAGGCCGTTGGCTGTAGGAATGCTGAGACATCGGCCGACTCTACTACTGGATAGGGTAGATCCGGATGGGCACACCACTTTAGGACAGCTTGATGAGAGTCGGAGTTGTAAGTTTTTCTTCGTTTATGTTGCTTCGTTAGATTGATACTGTTGTTTGAGAAATCTGTTTCCTTGTCTTAGCTGGAGACGACTAAAGAGTTGCATCCATCGGTTGCTGATGACGGGTAGCGCGGAGCAAAAGCGGGAGTTCCTGAACGTATGGTCATCAACCACAACAACAAAGCTAAGATCCCAGTGGAAGTGATGGAAGAGGCAGTTGGTATTTGAATGAAGGGAGCATGGGTTAAAGGAGAGGTGAGGCTACAACGTGGTTTCCAAGATTTTGCTGTCTTTATGTTTACATTATTATTTGATTAGTATATGACATGATGGTTATGCTATGCTACCAGATCAGGTGCTTAGGCTATGCTATCGTCCATTGACCTTACTTAACCCAAACCCAACCCATCTAGTCATCCCGGTGTACTACCCATATAGCATGCATCTATTCAGCCTTCATCCAGGATCAGATACAAAAGACAAGGTGCCACGTGATTCACAACAAGTTCACATCACATTAAAGAAATGTACTACTTAAGTTTACAACACATTGTTCCACAAATTAGTTCATAACACCACAACACACATCAGAGTCTAAGTGAAAGTCTTTAACATATGACATAGTTTTTGATACACGTTCGTGGTCCATGCCACAACCATGAACCTACAATTCAAAAGGAGGGCCTATAATACTACTAATCCATGGGGAACTTTAGCACATAGAAGAACCCATAAGCGGGGGCAACCTCACCTACAAAAACTCAACAAGCATTATCATGAGTACACAATTATAATAGGACTTACCCATAATTAAATCAACAAGGATCATGCACTAAGCTCTAGCAAGGAAAATGTTTGGTTTCACATAAAGGTGTTTTGTGGATAAAGTAAAGTGGTCTACTTGACTAATAAGCAAGGCGTTGCATGGTTGATCATGTCATAGCGATAAGCAGCATGGTGGAGCTTGACCTTTCATGAGTCCTTTTGATCAACACGTTTGAATCCAGAAGAGATAAACAAGGATAGGATTCAAAACTCTATAGAGGGGTACAAGTTTACCCAACCAAAGACAACAGTTAAACCCATACACCCTGTTGGTATATGTAAGGAGTAAGTTGAGCCTCAACCTTTCTCAAGCCTGGCCAAACTACCCATGAACGGTTATACGATGAGATGCAGTAATAGCTCTTCTAGCTTCCCTATGCTACACCTCATGCTAAATTCACGTGTCAGATTGTTTTGCTCCAGCAATATCCAGCAACGTAATCGCGTAGACAGAATCAGATGGTAGCACACAAGACACATAGATTTATAGTGGTTTGGGGCGTGGTACACACTAATCCCTACTCTAGTGGTGCAACTGCTCTTGTATTTATATGCTCAATTATAGGGGCTATTGCTCCAAGCTATGAATAGATTAGAATGGTGAAGGTTGGATCTTGAGCCCGAGGTCCCTACCCTTCTTTATATAGGCAGGAGAGGTAAGGTTATAGAGAGGGAGATCGGGCTAATAGATTGTGTTTCTAGTTTGTTACAACAGATTGATCCTAGCTATCGTCCAGATACACTCGCCTTGGTTTGCCTTGATCTTCACATTGGTTGACCGTGTCAGTCCTTGCGGGCCTCCCCTTGACAGCTGCTGGGCCGATAGCTCAGTGGTGGTCATGTATACGGGCGGTGCAGGTACCCCTGGCTCATATCTTTGACAGTAGCCCCTATAGGACTTAATGATAAGCTAGCACGTAGCTTTAAGCCCTCAGGACGTTGCAGTCTCCCCTGTAAGTTCTGCGTACTATGAGTACACAGTGAGCATCTTTAGGTGCCAAAGTCTCGAGTAGTGCAAGTAGATATTCCCATGTATTGGGAAGCCAGTATGTTGCCGTTCGAGTACCAAGAGCATTTCTCGGGTAGTGAGAATCTTCTTCAAGCATCGAGTGCGGCAGTGGTACACCGTACTTCAAGGGACATTGCCCCCTAGCAGCTGTAGGTTCCTGGCTCGAGTAGATCACCTCATATAAAAAAAGGTAGTTTCCTGGGCATAGCCCTTGGGAAGTTGTCAACACCGCATTCGGGTGGTGTACCTGAAAACCGGAAGCGTAGCTTCTAGGACATCGTGGATGCTAGGTTAGGGTAGAAATACCGTTGTACTCGAGAAGTTGGTTCCCAATGTATTCCGTGTGTAAATAGTGGTTGCACATCATTAAGTCCTAGTCATAAAATAATAATGAGGATGGGGTAGGTGCGCCTTCATCGTCCGCGCGTCACTAAGACAGTTGATTTTTAGGATGACCTGTTGAAGGTTGTTTTGTTATCAAGCACTAAGGACATCATGTTTTTCTTCGAGACCCATTAAGCAACGTGGTATGAATTGTCATGAGCCTCGCTTAGTGGAAGAACAAGGACGTTGACCCAGAGCCCTGAGGCCAATATAACAGTATCCCGGTGCGGGCAATACTGTGGGCAAGTAACGAACGCATGAGCAGTTGTCGGCAGTTGTGTGTGTTACTCTTCAAGCTGTTAACGGGTAGAACGAGTGAACATCCACTTCACTGAAAGGAAGCAGCAGGACAAAGCTAGACTAGTGGGGGGCACATCATAAAACTCTTTCTCTAGAATCTAGGAGCTCATACTTTGGTTACAGCCATAGGCCAACCAATTTTCTAGTTTTCCCAAAAGGGGCACATCTGCTGAAATAAGGTACTTCAAGCTCATCCGGGTATTGGAAGATTTACATGACACTGAGTGTTAGAGGTTTTAGAGCCAGACTGGTAGCCCTCCTAAATACCCCCTGACTCTAGAGGGGCAGGGTTGATAGCGAATGAATCTCTACCGCTTACACCTGCTAAGGGGGTAAGCCGGGCTGAGTACTTGATCTGAGTGTCAGATCACTCGCCTGCACCGGCTCGGGTGAAAGTGTGTTAAAAGCGGACTGCCAAGATCCATGGATGAGTATGCTTACTGGAAGCTGAGGCGTCGGTGTTTGCGGCTCGTTTCCCACGCACTAGCGTGTGTGATTGGGATGCCATCCGAGCACCGGTTCCTACTTATATAAAGAAGAGGGGGGCATAACTAGGCATAATTTTATCTATGCACTATTGAGCTTACATCTCTTTCTTTAATTCTTTGTCTTCCTCTGCCTCTATCCCCTTAGATCCAATCTAATGGAGAGTATGGGGAGCTCGAGCACGAAGGTTCCCAGACGGGTGGCAGCGAGCGTTATCCGCCCATCCGTCCTGCTTTTGTCAGGTAAGTCCTTGGATCGACCTGAATCGGGTGAACTTGGGGCTTTGTGCTTCTTCTCAATGGGTGTTCCTCCATGCTTCCTATGCTTGATGATGTGAGTCCTTCTGAATCGCTAGGTGATACCGTGACAGTGGTGGCCATAGCTCCACCAACAGTTGCGATGGCTGGGGACGAAGCGAGTCGAATCTGAGCGCAGTTGGAGGTCGTACAAGAAGCGACAGTCGGCTAGGTAGGAGCGGGAGGTAGCCCATGCCATGGCATCCCACGCTGAGGCCTAGGCACAACTTCTTGGTTAGTTTTCGATGAGATTTCCCTGTTCATCCTTCTAGAGATGTCTTGCTTTGATGAGCGGTTGCTTTGATCATGCTTCCCAGTCATCCAAGAGCAACTGGACGCTGCCCAAGGCAAGGTGGAGAGGCTTCATGATGCCAACACCATTCTAGTCGAGCATGTGATGGAGGTGGAGTGCAACCATGACGCTGCTATGGCTGATTCTTTCGCCGCGGTGGTTAGAGCGGGTCAATTTCAGAACCGTCATGCTGCCTTACTGGGGGGGCGTGTAGCGGTGCTATTGATGTGCTCTTGTTGGCTGGGTGAGCAAAGAGGAGCACCTCAGCAACATCCCAAGGCGGTTCAGAGAAGTGGTTCATCATGTGGTTCGTCATGGAGCCACGTTGGCATTGGCGACCGCTACACTCTAGAGCGGCGACGACCTTCGTGACATGGCAATCGAGTTTCCACCAATGGAAAGACCCGATGATGTCAGTGTGCTGGCCATGGAGTTTAGGGGCACGGTGGGCGCCATTGCCGATTATGAGAGAGTAAAGGATGTAATTCGGTCTGCTCCCCATGATGTGTAAACTGCATTGGCCTTGGAATAAAGACTTTTGCACTTTATGGTTTGCGTTCTATTGAGTAATGGCTTGGTGACTCATGTAATGTTAGCTGTAGCCGCCAGATCACCGCAATAGGTTAGCATAATGTATTATGGTGACTGACTAGAGACCCTAACATGACTTGCCCGAATGTCGTATACTCTTGGAAATTTTTTGATCGGGTAGCCCCTGAGTGCCTTGGTAGATCAGTGTGATCTGTTGGGGTGCTCAATTTAAGCCCAGGGACATATTGATTGTCATTTTGAATAGAGCCTTCTACCTTTATTGTGGGTTGGTGCTGGTGGTCACACCACCCGTGATTTGGACCCTAGTATAGGGTTGCTTTTTTACACGTAGAATCGTCGCAACAAGTCAACGTTCTAGGCGTTCATGTAGACTTGACCATTCATGTTTGCCAACTTATACGTTCCTGACTTTAGCACTTGCCACGATAAATGGTCCTTCCCAAGGAGGTGTGAATTTGTTTTTTTCCCTTGGTTGTCTGCACTCGATGTAGAACCAGATCACCTTTCATGAAGTTTAGTGGCCAAACGTGCTTGCTATGGTACTTGCGAAGCGGACGAGTGCCGTTCCACGATGCTCATCGGGCCTATCAAGGGAATCTTGTAAGGCTTCCTCTACTGTTTCCTCATCATAGGCGTGGACACGAGGAGAGGCGTAGCCGATCTCCTCGGGTAGTACTGCGTCTGCGCGTAGATAAGGAAGAAGGGAGTGAACTCTGTTGGCCTAGTAGGAGTGGTTCGTAGGCCCCACAGGACTGGTTGAAGCTCCTTGACCCATCTACCCTCAAACTTTTTTAGTTTCCTGAAGATTCGGGGTTTAAGGCCTCGGAGGATGCAACCATTCGCCCTTTCTACCTGACCGTTAGTTTAGGGGTGGGCCACTGTAGCCCATCTTATGTTGATCTATTGTTCATCATAGAAGTTGACAAATGTGCTCCCTATGAACTGGGTGCCGTTGTCAGTATGGTCATGTTCATGACCCCATACTGGTATGTGACTTCTTTGATGAACTCAACTGTCGCCTCCGAGCTACCTATGGCTACAGGCTTGGCCTCGATCCACTTGTTGAACTTGTCAATCATGAAAAATAAGTGGTCGAAGCCCCCGGGGCAGGCAAGAGTTTCTTGACAAGGTCGAGTCCCTAGATGGTGAAGGGCCATGTGATTGGGATTGTTGACATTTCTTAGCATCACTCTTTACTAAGTTGTCATCCCTAGCATAATGCTAGAAATGTGTTGTTAGTAATTATTGTTGACACTTGTAAACTCAGAGATAATAATATTAAAAGTAAAGTATCCGCAAGCGCACAGATAATATACCATTGTAGCATTTCACCCGGGTTAGGTATCATTATTTATATTTTATCCACAGGGAAGAGCTATGGAATTGAGTTGGCATAGAGATATTGACTAATATATATACTTATGATAAAAACCACTCTTATGCTTTAGCAGGGGTAAGTCAAGTGATAAATAAATAATAAGTCTAAGGTAATAATGGCATTCTAGAGATAGAAATAGAAACTCATAAATGTAGTATGGCTAAAAAGGAGATTCATTAAGAGCAAAAGATTTCTAAGTCATTCCTAAATACTAAGTCTATTGTACACTCAAGTATATACACTCTCATCTATAGTATAACTAACTTTGTATTTATACACAAGGAACATTACTAAGGAAGATTAAGAACAGAGCTTGTCTTCCTTCGCAACCGGGTTCTATTTGTTTTACAAACGGAGAGTGGACTACAAAGGACTCAACGGGAGTGTTACATCCACGATCTACCACATGACCCAGAGTGTAGAGTGCATCCGCAGGCAAACAATATCTAAGCATCATGCTTACATAATGTCGACCACTTAACCTCTCGAGAACTAAGCTAAGCACTTTGCGAACATATGCATATATTCATCATCAATCATAACTATATCAAGCATACAACTAGAGCATACTATGAACATAATAAATAGTAACATAATATTAAAGTAGCATAAAGTTATAAATATAGAGATACAATGGTTATACCAGTCTCCAGACGATAAATCCGGAATCCTTAGCAATAGCCCAAACTCTCCTTGAACCTTGCTAGCTAGCCTATACTAGAAACTTGAAGAATTGGAACTCTCCTCTCTTCTCTCTAGAAATCCTTATTTCTAGTCTACTCTTGACTTATGGCAGATCCCTTGAGGAAGGGGGGCAGGGGCTAGTATATATAGCCCGGAGCTTGCAACGTGAGCTCTTGGATCAAACCGACTTAAGGAACGGCGAAAATACATCCTAGGAGATGGTGGGGAACCGACATATGAAACTGGCTGATAGGTGAGCCCCTAGGGGGCCAGGTGATCTCTAGCTGGCCCCACCTAGCGGTGACTTGGGCTCCGCCTCAGTGTGGAGTCTTCCCGATCCTTCTGGAACTTTCTAGGGTAGTTTTCATCGTGGATAAGCGTGATTTTACTTGACGATTTGATCCTCCTTGCTGGTTTTTTGGATAAACCCTGTTAAAAACATGAATTTACCAAAACTCATGAAAACTATCAGTTTAAACCCCTAAGTCTATGTTGGTGATCCTTTTTATGCATTTATTTAAGTTATGTTGACGGTTTGTGATGGATGATAACTACCGTCAACAAACTCCCCCAAGCTAAACCTTAGCTCGTCCCTGAGTAAAGCTAATATTGACAATGGATCAGGAGTTTTTAGGGTTTCTAAAAACATTGATGCAACTCCTCAAAAGTACACATGCGTTTAATAAAAAATTCTCCTCCGAATTGAAATTCACCGATCTGACTTTCAAACTTACTCATATTACCTTCAACCATGGGGCTTTTGAGCTTTCACTTGGATCTTGAGCAATTGAAAGACAGAATGATCAAGTCAAGCACTATGTCTCAAATTCTTTGTTCAACCATTATTTTAGAGTTTTTATAAGTTTTTAAAATAAAAATCATACATTCCATTGTATGACACTCTCAAATATTTCATATATGTGGTATTTGTGGATCCTCACCAAGGCAATGAATGATAATATGACTTTCTCTTCCTATAATTAATACTTATGTGGAGCTCATAGGAAGGATAAATGAAATAGCATACTTATAGTACATATATTGTAAAGTCAAACCTCGGATCCAAAGAGAGTTAAGTCATACAATCAAATCAAGACATGCATGTATGTGAAATATGGTGGATATATATATGGTGGCTAGCCTAATTCTACTATGCTTCTTAAAACATATCTCTCTTTCAAAACTTGGAAACATTTACAAGAAGACATGGGCTATCTTATTCATCTTTTTTTTCTTTTTTCAGGCGGGCATCTAAGTACCCATTGTTTTAATAATTCAGACACTTGTCTATTTTTTTAATTCTTTCTTTTTTTCTCTTTTTTCAATAACTTTTGCATAGCCACATACTTCTTTTCTGCAATAATCTTTTGGGTGATAGCAACAAAAACTTAGAGCATTTATTTGATGAAAAACTTATCAAGCATGTTTTTGGTGTTTCCTCCCAGTATAGAAGTAAAACATTTTTGGGTAGATCTGAATGGAATGCATGTTTTTGCGCCTACCCCTAGTGAAGGAGTAGTGCATATGTGGGTGGTGTGTACGTGATCTTGATTTTAAGAGCATGACAAACCTCTCATAAGGGTCAACAAAGCTTGACCAAACTCAATGCAAAGCAAGTAGCATATAAGTGGAAGTTTTCCTAGCCTAAATATCATATTTGGCTCTGGTAGGAATTCAAGCTTTGTCATACGAGATCTCCACATCTGGATTTTTATTTTTTAAAAGAAATCTCTAAAATTTTAGTATCACTTAGAATAAGATAAATAGCAGCTTAGACCTTCTCATATCATATTCGTCAATTACCTAGACTTAGATCAAGCATTTGCGACCCACAGGTTTCAAGTTTAGAGCAAATTCTCATGTCAAACTAATTTCATCCAAAACTCGGGAGAATTCAAGGCTGAAAACTAGGTACTTGAAAGGAATTATAATCAGAGCAACTATTCATCATTTCCATTATGTGAGATCATTCTTCAAGTTCTATTTATTTACTTGACTCTTAAAAACAAGAAAAACTAAAGCATACCTTAAGCAAACTATATACACACACACTCTTTTTCCCCTTTTTTTAAAGCACAAACTATTATAGAAGATAAGCACACACTAATATAAAAGATAGTAGCAAATTTTTATTTTATTTTATTAGTTTTGCACTTTTTAACTAATATATAACAAACTTGAAAATAAATAATAACAAAAAATAAAATGCAAGAAAGAAAACTTACCTTGGATAACGGGGGTCTTCCCCCAAGCTAGGTGTTGCTATGGTCCTTCAGCAAGGCGGGTGGCCAATGTTGAGACCTTGGAACATCCAGTTCCAGTTGTCGTTCTCCTATTGCTACTGCTGCTAGATGGCGATGAGGTGTTGTCCTACTTCTTTCTGCCACTGGGTGTGCTATCCTTCCTCGATGGTGGTGAGCCTGGTGTCAAAACGAGCATGCTCCATCTGCTGCTCATGGTATCCCATGGGCAGTGGATGATGGCCCATATGATGATCATGTGCACCTGTGGGGTGGTCATGGAAGCCGTGAGCAAAGAAGGACATGCGTCCTCCCTAGAAGCCGCTGGAAACCTCCTCATAGGACTGCTGCTGGTAGTAGTCGAAGTTACCGTCCTGCCATTACACGCTCAAGCCCTGATGCCAGGAACTCTCTGAATGATGCGTAGAAGGTTGCTCCCACCCAGCATGTCCAAGTTGGTGCATATGGGAAGATCTCGGCTGGTCCCAGCCTGCATGCTGAGGATGGTGCACCTAGGAAGGTCCTGTTTGCTCAAATCCTGTGTAACTGGTGAAGGCAGGGCCTTCTAGAATGGGGTCTTCTCCATGGTACTAAGGTTGTGGGTTGCAAGTGATCCTCGTAGAGGCACTCCTTCGAGGTGCTTCCTTCTTTCTCTGCAAGTCAAAAACAAAAGAATCTACCGCATACAGACTGAGGTTTTGGTCTAGTAACGGGAACTCATTCGTATAGTCCATATACATCATGACTATTTTCCCATCTTTATCCTTCTTAAGCATGTGTGAATGATTGAAATAACCATAATCAATAATCCAACAGGAGGTGTTAATGTATGTAACAGAAGCAATTTCTAACAAACATAAATTCTCGGCTATGCGGATAACTAAGGAAGTGCACCCAACTGCTCCCTTAAGTCTAGAAATTTCTGCCCATTGTGTCATCATGAATTTTATAGGGGAAACCTTTTTTATTTTAACCATAGAATAAAGCAGTTTTAGTTCATCATTCCTAATTGTGTGGAAATTATTTCTAAGAAAAAGAGAAAATTCTAGCCATTTGTGCATGAACCGCAAAGTCGGGTGGTGAATGTCATTAGTGCGAGGGCGGTAGCAAACAATTTCTTTTGAAATCTCCCTCCAAAATTTATTCCTATCAAAGTCTTTTATGGCCAAATCTACATCTACTATGCACTGGGCAGGGAACCCTAGGAGTCCACTAAAGTTGTTCTAGGGAATAGAAAATTCTTTCCCAAAAAACCTAAATGAAACTTCTGAGTCGGTGGTTTATAAAGTGTATAAAAATTCAATAGTCAAAAGATTGCACCCCTGCTCATTGATGTCCCATGCATCCTCCCATCCTATGTTCTTAAAAACAAGATCAAACTCAGAATCCATACCTATGGCCTGAAGTAGGGCTGGATCAAAGGCAGGAGTGAGGACGAAATCCCGGTCCTTTAGCTTCTTGTAGATTTCTTTCTCCCTATTATCCCGAAGCTTGAGTTGCTTGTCTTGTAGAAGAACGTTCCTCTCCTCAGAAGCTGATCGGGATGATAATCTACTAGCAGTGGGAGATAGAGGATCAACCTCCATGTCAGAGCCTGCCCATGATGAAGAGCTTCTCGTGGATCAGAACGACACCGCACGCTTGACCTTTTCGATGAACTTACTCATCCGAGTTACCTCCCGGCGAGGGTTCAGAATTTTGAGTCCGCCGAACTAGACTTCTCCATTTGGCTTTATTCTTCGAGTGTATCATTCGGTCCTAGAGATGGAGACCTTGATACTTGTTTCTCAAGACATTCTAAATTGGAATATTGTTCTGGTCTTGGCTTGAAGGCGAATCGCTCTTCCTTCCCATTAATATGGAATTTAATTTCTTCGGCTCTGACATCGATGTGCGCATTTTTGGTGCTTAGGAAGGGTCTCCCAATCATGAGGGGTGTCTTCATATCCTCCTGCATATCAGTACTACAAAATCTATAGGAACGAAAACGTTTTGTATTTTTACCGGAATATTTTCGGCGATTCTTGCAGGACAACAGACCGATTGGTCGGCTATTGCAAACACATAGATGTTGGTGTGAGTGTTGAGTAGTTGAGGTTATCAAAGACCTTGGGCATGATACTGACACTTGCTCCAAGATCACATAGTGCATTTTCAAAGTTCTGGCTTCCGATCGAACAATCGATAGTTGGACATCCTCGGCCCTTCCTCTTGATAGGTGAAGTATTTAGGATAGCCGCACTACACTCCTCTGTTAGCTTAATTACCTTAGTGGTGGGACATTGTCTTTTGTTGTTGAGGATGTCTATTAGTATAAATTAAGTGCAACTAAAATATGAAGGATTCCGCAAGCGCACAGAACATACTATTGTAGCATTTTACCAAGAGTAAACCAGGTATCGTTATTTATATTTTACCACAGGGAAGCAAGGGTTAAAGAATCTGATAATTCACCATCATGTATCTACTAACCTAGTAAACCAACTAGACTATAGCAGGGGTAAATGATATATGAAATGATAGGATTTATGTAATATGACACACATGGGATAGGTCACTAAAGATATGCAACTAGTTAACTTGGGAGATCAACGGGTGAGGTAGATTCCTATGATATTCTTATCACATGGTAAAGGTATACCCAACTATGCTAAGACTTACCACACTCTTGTGTACTTCGGGACGCCACTAGATTGGAGAGAGCACCACAAAGGATACCTCTACTGACGTGACTATGGTCCTACAATTTAAGAACCTGCTCGATAGATATGGACGGTGTTGTCACCTCCCGTAACTACCATACAACTAGGGAAAGGGTGTGCTCATAGGCAGAGCATCGTGTAAGCACCACGCTTACACGAGGCTTGGCTACCTATCCTAGTTGACAAACTAGAAGGCTAAGCGCTCTATGAACTAGCACACAAAAGGAATGATAAACTCAACTAGCAAGATATATTCAAAGTAAGCATAGCCATGTAAATAAGAGAATAAGTATAAGTCTTACAAAATGTTAAAGTGAAGATACAAGGCTTTACCAAGCTTCCATGACTAGATCTGGAACCTTGAGCAAGATCCCAACTCGACCCTCTCTCCCAAGATACTAATCTACTACATTGAAGAAGCTAGACCTAATCCCCTAGAGAGGTCATCCTTTCATGGGACACCTCTCACCTGATCCCGGCTGGGAGATAATGAATTAGGGTTTAGGGGGATGCCTACTCTAGGGGTCAGGGGCCTTGCTTATATAGCCCTCTAGGAAGCACCATAGGCCTTGGATCAAACTGACCTTGATCTACGACCAATATTCATCCTCAAAGGCGGTGGAGGCATGATCCGCGAGATGGAGCCTGATTGGCTCTGTAGGTGGGGCGGGCGCCCCACCCTTTAGGGGTCACCCGGCTTCCGGGCCTGTTTTGCCTCCCGTTTGTTTCCAGAGTCTTCTCGTACCTTCCAGATTACAGAAAAGTTGTGCGTAGCACTTTTGTCTCTATGTAAACCTAACATGTGGGCCTTCCTTAGTTCTTTTCAGCTGACATCCTACAAAAATAGACATTCACCAAAACTTGTGAAATTCTGTCAGTGAAGCCCCTATATCTAAGTGGTAATTACGTTTAGGTCCTTTTTCATGTTTCGTTGATGGTTAAAATTGACACTTATCTACCATCAACAATGTCTTAGAGATATTTCACGTAGGTAGGCACCTATATGGCATCTAGCAATGGAATATTGATATATAACTTTTGAATTGCCTCCACAAACTTACCAAACTGCTCATCCATTTTGGCTTTTCGATTTCTGCGTGGAAACGGTAGGAAAGTAGTTTCATGAAAATCTTGTTGTAACTCTTGCTCTTGTGGCCCAACTTCTTCAACTTTGTCATCCTTCTTCTCCTCTTCCTGCACTACCACTAGTGTCCTTCCTGTCCTTGTCAGATATGGCAGATCACAAGTAGACTTGCCACCTCTTGTGGTTATGGTGTTGATCTTCTCAAGGTTAGTGGCAAAGCACAGAGTAGTAGCCAACTGGGCTAATTGTGATTCTATCTTTTTATTATAGCTAATTTTGTCTTTCATGGCAGAAGAAAAACTATCTATTTTAGTGTTTATGTTTTCTAAGACCTTATCATTAAAAGCAAGCCTTTTAGAAAATACTCTCATTAATCTTGGCTTGTTCTAAGATTAGGTCCCTCAAGGATGGTTGCTTGGCATTGGAAGAATTATAACAATTACCTGGATACTTACCTTGGTAAGTCGACCTTTGTTGTTGATTCCATCCTTATTTCTGTTGTTGTGAAGCAGAATTATTGATGACGATGTTTATATCTTCTTGAGATTCAGGGAATTCAACCCCCGAATATTCTTCTCATGTGTTTTGGGCATTGAATGCATCTTGAATGGCCTGATGATCTTTCTTGAAATTGTCTCATTGTTCGAGCCAATTCAACAGTACGTCTATCTTGGTTGATAATGCACACACCTCTTCTCATACTTCTTCACTCGTATTGCATGATTGAATGTTGCATGATGGCTAGCCTTGATTAGAGGCTATCTTCTCTATAAGAGTTTTAGCTTTTCCAAGGGTGAGTGACATAAATGATCCTCCAGCTGTGGCATCGAGTTGTGAAAGGTCTTGATGGCTAGAGGAGGGGTGAATAGCCTTTTAAAATTTTCTACAAAGATAAACTAAACAAGTTTATCAATATAACAAATAGCGAGATGCGAGTTTTGCTTAGCCTACGGGGTGTTTGCAAGCCACCTAACCAATTCACAATTCTAGTATTTGCACTCAATCGCACAAGTCAAACCGAGAAGGTAACTACAACTGCAACTAGCAAGCTACACAAAGGAGCTACTCTAGCAAAGCTAACAAGCTAGCTAAAATAACTAAGAAAGTAATGCGGAGTTGAGTTAGGAGAGTTTCACCGAGGGGCAAAGTATTGAGTCAACCAATATGATCAACAATGAATACCAAGACAACCAAATACCGGGATCAATCAATCACAATATGAAAATGATGACACAAAGATTTATCCCGAGGTTCACGTGCTTGTCGACACGCTAGTCCCCGTTGTGTCCCTCTTCACCATGTGGTTCGGTGGCTAATCGGTCTCACACCGAGCCTCTCAAAAGACGCCACAAGAACCTACCAAATGACAAAAGGTTGCAATGACACGAGCAATTTACTAATGTTGCCTTTGGCGCTTCGCCGAGGTAGGCACAACCCCTCACAATCACCGGAGGTGGCCAAGAACAATCACCAACTCTTGCCAATGCCTCCAAGCTGCTCCAAGCCGTCTAGGTGGTGGCAACCACCAAGAGAAACAAGAATCCCGCAGCAAATCAACCACCAAGTGCCAACTAGATGCAATCTCACAATGCAAATGCACTTGGATCACTCAATCTCACTTCGAATATGCAAAGAAGCAAGAGAGATGAGTGGGAGGGGAGTTTCTTAGCTTAAAATGCTCATAAGTATGTCAAATGTTCAAGAGATGGAGCCTTGAGCCAGCCAACGAGTATTTATAGATGTACCCCTTCAAATAGAGCCGTTAGAAACTTGAAACAGCCGAAGTCACGCTGACCGGACGCGCTGGTCAAACTAACCGGACACGCCGATCGCACAATGGCTATGCCACGAAGCACCGACCGGACGCGCTCGTTGCGTGGACCGGACGCGCTGGTCCCGTAATGGACCGGACGCGCTGGTCAAGCAGAGACTGCGTACAATGAAACAACGACCGGACGCGCTACAGAACTGATCGGACGCCACAGTGCCAGCGTCCGGTTGGAGTCCAGTAAGCTCCCTGAACGACCGGACGTGTCTGGTCGACAGTGACCGGACGCGCCACCGCGTCCGATCAAAAACAGAAATACGTGCAGACGCTGAACACTGACCGAACACATCCGGTCAAACAGAGACCGCATCCGGTCCAGCGTCCGGTCACTTCTGTGACCTCCGTTCGCCTCCGTTTCTTTTCCGACTTCTGGCATAGTGGAAAAAAGTTGTTTCAACTCCTCAAAAACGCCTGAATCCCGCCTCGCAAGCTCGGTGGGATGGAGAGAGGACCCCAAACCCTCTCTACTGCTCAAACTTCAACGCCATCGCAAAAGTGCTAACACCACCAAGTGATCACGTCATGTGCGAGTGTGTTTAGCATTTTCACAATCATTTTCGAGGCGTTATTAGTTCTATCCAAATGCATATGATCATGAAATGCACATCTAGAGGCACTTAGGAGTTCAATAGCCGCATCATTCCCCTCTTTATAGTACGGCTATCTATCCTATAATATAACCACACCCACTAGGTGTCTTGGTTACTAAAACACAACCCTTAAGCATATATCTTTGCCTTGATCACGTAGGGTTGCGTCCAAATCCAAGTGTGGCCATCATGATCACCATGTCCATCTTGCCACCAACCTTGGAATGTACTAATCCTCATATGCTACATACAACTTAGGCATAGGATTAGTACTTAGACATTATCACTAATTACCAACACCAAACATAGGACTTTCAAGTTGTTCATGAGATTTCTAAGTTAATCCATGGTAGAAACTTTTTATGAGCAACCAATCTTCCATTCCATGGTGGGGACAATCTAAATCATATTCTTAAAAATGTTCCCACGCTTCTGGAATGGTTTCTCCCTTCTGCTGTTGAAAATTAAAAATCTTTCCTCTTAAGGCATTGGTCTTGCCTATAGGGAAGAACTTTTCTAGGAAGGCCTTTGAACATTTTTCTTATGTATTGATGTGATCTTTGTTGGTGTAGAACCACTGCTTCGCTCTTCCCACAAGTGAGAATGGAAACAAGCGAAGTAGTATGATGTCTTGAGCAACGTCCTTGATGACGAACATGCTGCTTATCTTCAAGAAATTCTAAAGATGAGCACTAGCATCTTCATGTGTCTTTTCATTGAATGGGGTAGCTTGCACCATGTTGATGAGGCTTGGCTTGAGCTCAAACTCAAGGTTGTCGATTCTGAGTGTTGGTCTAGTGCAAATGTTCTTGATGCTTGAAGCAGAGAACTCAGGCAGAGTCTTGTTAGCCATCGCTTCAGAAACTGGTGTTAAGCTTCCTCCTGATTTGGTTGATTCTGATTGATGGGATTCGTTGAATCACAACCAATCCTACAATACCCTGTATATGATACGAACAAAGACAAACAAGGGTAAGCCTGCTAAAGCAAAGGTTATGATTTTATTAATAAGTATTTATTTGTCAATTCTCTTAGTCATATGCCCTTCCCCGGCAACGGAGCCTGAAATGCTTGTTGATATTTCTTAGCATCACTCTTTACTAAGTTGTCATCCCTAGCATGATGCTAGAAATTTGTTGTTGGTAATTATTGTTGACACTTGTAAACTCAGAGATAATAATATTAAAAGTAAAGTATCCACAAGCGTACAAATAATATACCATTGTAGCATTTCACCTGAAAGTATACTATGTATCGTTATTTATATTTTATCCATAGGGAAGAGCTATAGAATTGAGTTGGCATAGAGATATTGACTAATATGCATACTTATGATAAAACCACTCTTATGCTTTAGCAGGGATAAGTCAAGTGATAAATAAATAATAAGTGTAAGGTAATAATGGCATTCCAGAGGTAGAAATAGAAACTCGTAAATGTAGTATGGCTAAACAGGAGATTCATTAAGAGCAAAAGATTTCTAAGTCATTCCTAAATACTAAGTCTTTTGTACACTCAAGTATATACACTCTCATCTATAGTATAACTAACTTTAGATTTATGCATAAGGAACATTACTAAGGAAGATTAAGAATAGAGGTTGTCTTCCTTCGCAACCGGGTTCTTTTTGTTCTACAAATGGGGACTGGACTACAAAGGACTCAATGGGAGTGTCACATCTGTAATCTACCACATGACCCAGAGTGTAGAGTGTATCCACATGCAAACAATATCTAAGCACTATGCTTATATAATGTCGACCACTTAACTCTCTTGAGAACTTAGCTAAGTGCTTTACGAACATATGCATATATTCATCATCAATCATAACTATATCAAGCATACAACTAGAGCAAATTAGGAACATAATAAATAGCAACATAATATTGAAGTAGCACAAAGTCATAAATATAGGGATACAATGGCTATACCAGTCTCCAGACGGTAGATCCGAAATCCTGAGCAATAGCCAAAATTCTCCTTGAACCTTGCTAGCTAGCCTATACTAGAAACTTAAAGAATTAGAACTCTCCTCCCTTATCTCTGAAAACTCTAATTTCTAGTCTACTCTTGACTTATGGTAGATGCCCTAAGGGAGGAGGGCAGGGGCTAGTATATATAGTTTGGAGCTTGAAACGTGAGCCTTTGGGTCAAACCGACTTAAGGAATGGCAGAGATACATCCTAGGAGGTGGTGAGGAACTAACATACGAAGCTAGCTGATAGGTGGGCCCCTAATGGGCCGGGCGGCCTCTTGGTGGGGCCGACCGACACCACTTGGCAGTGGCTTGGGCTCCGCCTTAGTGTGGAGTCTTCCTGATTCTTCTAGAACTTTTTGGGGTAGTTTTCGTCATGGATAAGCGTGATTTTATTTGACGATTTGATCCTCCTTGCCAGTTTTCTGGATAAACCCTACTAAAAACATAAATTCACCAAAACTCATAGAAATTGTTAGTTTAAACCCCTAAGTCTATGTTGGTAATCCTTTTTATGCATTTATTTAAGTTATATTGTTGGTTTATGATGGATGATAACTACCATCAACAGGGATGGTTTGGTGTTCTTGAGAGGGGACATGTTTTTGCTTGGCAAAGACATCCCTCACAAGTCCTCATGATGTGTTGTGCATCCTTACCCGCAGTAGGCCAATAAAACCCTTGTCGAAAGGCCTTACCCACCAAGGTGTTTGGCGCTGTATGGTGGCCATAAGCCCCCGAGTGTATATCTTGCAAGAGTCTTTTCCTGTCTTCCGTGGGTATGCACCGTTGCAAGATTCCGCTCGTGCTTTTATGATGGATCTCATCATCCCTCATAACGTAGGATTTAGCTCTTCGACATACTCTATCAGCCTCATCCCTATTGATAGGGAGGATGTCGTGTCGCATATAGTCGATGAGCTCCTACGCCTAGTCTGGGTTAGAGCATGCGGCCTTGGTGATGGTGAGTACGCTCGTCTTGGGGAGAGGTTGAGTTTCAACTTCCTAGTGGGCTAAGGGTCTCGTGAGCTCATCGAGGAACATGCCGCCTGGGGGCATGTCTCATGTTGAGCCGATTCTAGTGAGGCTATCAGCCTCCTCGTTGTCCCTTTGAGGGATGTGGCATAGCTCGAGTTCGTCAAACTTTGCCTCAACTTTTCTGACCTCAACGCAATAGGCTTCCATCTTGTGGTCATGGCACGCTGAGGCTTTCATTACTTGCTCGATGACAAGCTTAGAGTCTCCCAAGGTGACAAGTCTCCTGAGCCTAAGGGTGACTACAGTTCGTAGCCCATGGAGCAAGGCCTCGTACTTTGCTATGTTATTAGTAGCACCCTTGAAATTTAAACAGAGTACATACCTCATCGGTTCCCACTAGGGAATACCAAGACAACTCCCGCTCCTGCTCCTTGTAGCATCAAAGAGCTATTGAAGTACATGTCTAGGTCGGCTGCAGCCGGTTCAACGTGTGCTTCTGTCCATTCGGGAACAAAGTCCGCTAGAGCATAGGATTTTATGGACGTCCGTGGCACATATGTGATACCATACGCCATAAGTTCCAAGGCCCATTTGGCTATCCGTCTAGTCACATCCCAATTGTTGATGATCTCTCCTAGCGGAAAGGAGGTGACCACGGTAATCGGGTGCGCATCGAAGTAGTGAACCAGCTTCTTCTTTGCCAAGTACACCCTATAGAGTATCTTTTGGATAAGCAGGTAGTGAGTTTTGCTCTTGGCTAGTATTTGATTGAGGAAGTATATCGGTCGCTGGATGGTCTGAATGTGGCCTTCTTCTTTTCTCTGTACAACTATAGCCACGCTGACCACCTGGGTGGTAGCTGTGACATATAGAAGTAGGGGCTCTTCTTCATGAGGAGCCACTAGAACGGGGAGTTTGGTGAGGAAGTCCTTGATATCGTCGAAAGCTTTTTGAGCCTCTAGGGTCCATTGCCAGTCTGGCATCTTGCGTAAGAGTTTGTAGAGGGGGAGTCCCTTCTTGCCCAATCTAGAGATAAATCGGCTTAAGGAAGCCAGACATCCCATGAGCTTCTGGGTGTCTCTCAACGCTCGAGGAGGTCCCATATCGAGGATGACTTTGACCTTCATTAGATTGGTCTCCATCTTGCGAGCCGATATGTAGTCGAGCAGTTTGCCGGATGGTACCCCAAAGGTACACTTTTTTGGGTTGAGCTTGATCTTAAACTTTTAGAGATTTTCGAAGGTCTCCAAGAGATCTTGAATAAGATTCTCAACTTTCGATGATTTTATGATGATGTCATCGATGTAAGCTTTGGCGTTTCTGCTGATCTACTCATGGAGGCAGCGCTTCATACAGCGTTGGTAGGTAGCCTCCGCGTTCTTCAGCCCGAACGACATGGTGACATAGCAGTATGCTCTAATTAAGGCGATGAATGAAGTCGCTAGTTGGTCAGACTCTTTCATCTGGATCTGGTGATAATCGGAGTAAGCGTCGAGGAAACAGTGTAATTCTGATCCTGAAGTGGAGTCGATGATCTAATCTATACGGGTAAAGGGTAAGGATCCTTTGGGCATGCCTTATTAAGGCTCGTATAGTCGCCACACATTCTCTACTTGTTCTTTTTCGGCACCAGGACGGGGTTTGCAAGCCAGTCTGGATGCAGGACCTCCCTGATGAAGCCTGCATCGAGGAGCTTGGCTATTTCTTCTTCTATAGCCCTGTGCCTTTCATCGTCAAACCGTCTCAAACGTTGCTTGACCGGCTTGGCATCGGCCTGAATTCTTAGGGAATGCTCAGCGATCTCCCTTAGGATTCTCGGCATATCTAAGGGTTTCCAAGCAAATATGTCCTAATTGTCAATCAGGAATTTGATGAGTTCATATTGTTGTGCCTGGTTCAGGCTCCTCCTGATGTTCATGGTCTTACTCGGGTTGGTTCTCTCCAAGCAGACCTTCCTCGAATCTTCCCCAGGCGTGAATGATGGGGCCACGGTTGGCTCTGAGGCCATGAACTGGGCTAGTGGTAGCCTCTTTTCTTCGAGAGGTGGAGACTAGAAATCGAGATGCGGCGGCACTATCGTCGGAGCCCCCGAGCCCTATCCTTGCATGAGGACATAGTCGAGCTCACGCCGCGCCGGATCCAAGTTCTGGACCACATTCTTGATAGCGAGTAGATCAACTGATAGACGGTTTGAAGATCTCCAGAGATTGTGATGACATCGTTAGGCCCTGGCATTTTCATCTTTAGCTACGCATAGTGAGGCACAACCATGAATTTAACAAAACACGGTATGCTGAGGACGGCATGATATGTGTCCTGAAAATCCACAACCTCAAAGGAGAGTATCTCCTGGTGAAAGTTCATTGCCTCACTGAACATAACCCATAGATCTATGATGCCGAGAAGCATCACCTGTCTCCCTGGTACTATCTCGGTTATCAGGACCCTCGGTGGGCGCAATTTATCTGTGTCGATCTTTAGTTTTTTGAAAGTGTCCTAATATATCAAATTGGAATCACTTCGTCCATCCATGAAGACCTTAGTGGCACAGACATTTTTGAGCACTACGCGAATGACTAGGGGGAACCTGCCAACGTCGACCAAGTGTTCGGGTTGGTCACTTTCATCGAAAGTGATCGGGTGCTCTGATTAGGGTAGCCAGGTTGTTGTCATGGTACCACGATGTGAGCCTCCCGAACAGCAGGTGTATGTCTTGAATCTGACCGAATCCCAGTATGGGCACGAATGGTCATCACTCGTTTGAGGGTTTGTTTTGAGTGTCCCTTACATCATTGATTGTCCCCTCGAGCGGTGCTCCATGAGAGAGTCGCCATAGCAGCCATCACGCGATGCATCCTACAATATTTGGCGAGGTGAGCTATCGGGTATCTGTGGTTCTGACATGGAAGGTTCATGGCGTAGCCAAGATTTACCCGATAACTTGGCTTTTGGCTTCGCTTGACGCTCAACCAGTTGGTTCCGTAATTTCTCTTCATTATCTGGGGTGTCCTAGCCCTATTAGGGTTGATCGTGGGCACCAAGAAGAGTTCCTAGGCATGTGCCATTGTGGCGCTCTTGAGCCTGTTAAAGAATCTAGGCAAGGTAGCGTCCAGCGATGGCGATGGTAGTGCATCATCTGGGAGGTGTGATTCCCACCAGATCATGCGTGTGGTGTCAAGGAGGTACTCCTGGCAGAATTGAGAACAAGTAGACCTGACATAGAGACTTACATGACATGCTAACTGGAGCGGTCCTACGACGATCGCGTTCCTAAGTCCGGCGAGGTAGAGCTGATCGGGCGATGATGATGTCAAAGCAGGCACGTGAGTCTTGAGGTTACCACGCCATGGAACACTTGATCACGCAGAGGTGGTGGCGCCATGGCCATCCTTCTTTAGTTGCCTCTTGATTACGCTCTTACTCGACCTGTAGAGAATAGCCATCCAAAACACAAAAATGGATCTGAACGCGAAAGGCCCCTACCTGGTGTGCCAACTGTCAGATTGTTTTGCTCCGGCAATATCCAGCAACGTAATCGCGTAGACAAAATCAGATGGTAGCACACGAGACACATAGATTTATACTGGTTTGGGGTGTGGTACACGCTAATCCCTACTCCAGTGGTGCGGCTGCTCTTGTATTCGTATGCTCAATTACAGGGGCTATTGCTCCTAGCTACGAGTAGATTGGAATGGTGAAGGTTGGATCCCGAGCCCAAGGTCCCTAGCCTCCTTTACATAGGCAGGAGAGGTAGGGTTACAGAGAGGGTGATCAGGCTAATAGATTGTGTTCCTAGTTTGTTACTATAGAATGATCCTAGCTATCGTCTAGATATGCCCGCCTCGGTTTGCCTTGATCTCCATGTTGATCGACCACGTCAGCCCTTACGGGCCTCCCCTTGATGGCTGCTAGGCCGATAGCTTGGTGGTGGTCATGTATACGGGCGATGTAGGTACTCCTGGCCCATATCTCTGACACCATGGGACATCTGGTTGCAACAAGGTACTAAGCCTACTATACCCATAACATGGCAAGTGGTCTATAGAGTTTTATGTTCAAAACTAACTACAATGGATACATGATCCTTAACCGGTCCAGTGAGCTATGACATTCAAGATCTCCCCTCTTGCCATGGCTGAACTCCTTGCCATCCTCAAGTCAAATTTTAACATGTGGGCCAAGTTTTAGACCATTGCTCATGTTTAATGTTGATTAGTGGTTAAACATTTCATACAACACGCGAGTAGTGAGAAACCCATGACCATCTCAACTTCTACCGTATCTAAGCATGCAAGCCTAGAGTATGTTCTAACAAAAGCAAAACGTTCATGTTACAAGGTACAATGGAGACAATACATGGTTACAAGTTCAAATAGGTAAAGTGGGTTTCTAGTCATATGGAAACATAAATGTAATAGATAATGTATTCAAGTTAATACAATTGTAAATAGTAGAAGAATGCTTCGATGCCTGCTTTCATACTTAGCGGGTGGAACAACTCGGGCTCAACATTGTTCTCGTGGTTCGCCTCCTTGTGTACTTCCTCCCTCATACGATGTATGACATGAATGAGTTAATGCAATGCTTATATTGATATGAGATGCTTGAATAGATGCATGATCATGTATAAAAACACATGATAACCAACTAGGCTGATAGTGTACAAGTGCTTAAACTTGTGAAGGATAGGTGTTGTTAACCCATTGACAGGTTGTCCGTTAACACATGATGATAGACTATTTATCGAAGTTCCATGGACTGTTGAATAGGCGATACTAGATCATCCATGGGACTCAGAACAAAATGTGCTAAGTGTAAGGATTGATGGACTAACCGACAATGATGGACGAACTGTATATCTGGTCATGCACCAAAACGACCTCTTTGGAATAGGGAGAGAAAATTCAACGAACCGTCTGTCATAGAAGGACGAACTATCCATCCCAATTTGTGTTCTGTGAGTGAAAATGACAAGTGTGGGTTTTGATAGACCGTCCAACACTGACTGATGGATTGTTCGTGGCCATGGGATCCTATTTGGCACTTCTAGCGGAGGGTGCTCTAGAACCTATTGATGAACCATCCGTGAATGCACGATGGACTGTCTGTCGGTGCATAGTTCTTGTGCACTAAGTGATCTTGTGGGTGCTAAGTGTGGGTGTGGTTGTGCATGTGCAAGGGGTGCAGGTTTGTTTATAAGGTCTCAAAGAACACATCTACCAAGGTACATTGGTTATAACAAGCCTAGGTTGAGATTGAGCTATTAGAAAGAGTTATGTGTCAAGAACTAGTTAAACCTTGGTCTCTATGATTCAAAAGAAGGTTTTGTTTGGGATCCAACCTACCAAGGTATGGAGAAGAGGCAAAGATGGATCTTGAGGACTTAGATTGACCTCTTCAACCTCGTACCTAGCCTCCTCATTGTTTCTCCTCCTTGAAGCCTCCTTTTGCAAGGGGGAATGAACCTCTCCTCGCTCAACTCCTAGCAAGGGCTGGTTGGGGATGATCTTGATGATCTCCTCGGCCTTCCTTGAGGCTCCTCTTGCTTGTTACCCACTCTTTCTTCCTCCTTGCTTGAGAGATGACCAAAGGGGTGGTTGAAGCAAGAACTAGAGAGAGTGTGGAAAAGAGAGAGAGCGAGACAGGGGAAAGAGAGATAGCTCTTGGTGGCCTTTAGGTCATGGAGAGCTGCCAGGTATGACTTACAAGTGGGGCCAAGGGTGACTAGAGCTTATTGACAGCTCAAAATTCATGCATGGTTGTGTACCGACGGATTATTCGTCGGTGCTCAACGGCTGTCGACTAGCAATGAAGCTTAGAACATACAATTTTTTCTATACAAGTTTCAAAATATGAACTTTAGTGCAAACCATGATCATGATGCACATGCTAAACTTAAAGAGAGTTTTACCTGTGTACCATTAAAAAAAGATGGCCCTTACCTACATGCCACTAAAAAGTTTAGGCGCACCTAGGTGCCATTCACCTAAGTTTTTTGTCTCACAAGCCATTCCGTTCACCTTCTGTTAGGTTTCTAGCATTTGACAGGCCTAACATGTGGGCCCAATTGGTGACAATGTCGAAAATATCTTCTCTCACAACCCTATCCTCTACCTTATTTCTCTCTCTAGTGGGGCCAAGCTGTCAGTGACCTGTTGTATGGTCCAAATGGCTAGAGGGGGGTGAATAGCCTATTTAAATTTTCTACAAGCTTTACTAAACAACAAGTTAATAAATAAGATGGCGAAGCTCTTCTAGCACTAGCACAACTAATCTATGCAAGCCGCCTACATAATACTAGTAAACAACAAGGCTATGATCTTTAGCTCACACCAACAACCTAAGTTACTAGGCTAATTACTCCTATGAGATAAGCTATTCTACTCAAGCTAAACAAGGCAAAGAATAATAAGTAAAGAAGAGAGCTTGAATAGATATACCAACGTTGATGAGAAGAGATATGTCCAATGTACCAATCAATCAGCGTGATCAGATACACAAATGAAATCCTCGGTAATAAGATGACACAAGATTTTTTTATCGAGGTTCACTTGCTTCCCGACAAGCTACTCCTCATTGTGGTGATGCACCCACTCGATGGATTGCAAGCTAATCAACTATTAAGAGTTGAACCCTCAACGTGTGCCGCACATTCACTCACAAGATAGGGATCCTCCAAGCCACGAGCTCCATTAGAGTAGCCAATTTACGAACTCCCATGGGGAAGGCTCAAAAACCCCTCACAATCACTTGGTGAGGCTCGAAACAATCTCCAATCACGAGCTCAACACCACCGCTACTCCAAGCCATCTAGGGTGTTGGAAAACACCAAAGAGTAACAAGCAATCTGCAGCAAACTCAAGAATCAAGTGCCACTAGATGCAACTCTCAATGCAATGCACTTGAATCTCACTTAATCTCTCTAGAATATGCAACCAAGCAAGGAGATGAGTGAAGGGGAAGTTCTCTAGCTCAAAGTGTGCCTCAATATCTCAAATGTGCAAGAGAGAACCCCCAAGGGCCGGCCATCTCTTATTTATAGCGAATGGAAAAGCCACTAGCCGTTATACCCCTGTCGAGGGCGACAGACGCTGCAGTGCTGCGTCCGTCGCACCTCTATGCGCCACGTGTCCCCGCGCGCTCAAAGCCAACGGTCGAATTTTCCTTTGACAGATACGTCCATCGCGCCCGAGACCTAGCGTCTGTCGCATCAACAGACGCGGTCTAGAGAGCCCAGCAACGCGCGTGACTCAACAGACGCGTTCGACGCGCCAACACCAGACCCTGCCAGTGTCTGTCGTGCACAGCTCGCCTCCACTCACTCCTACGCCCGGCTAACGCCACTGTCGACGGACGCTGACGTCGTGTGTCCGTCGCGCGGCCACCACCACGTCTGTCACGCCACCACAACAGGCCATCACCAGGGTAAGCCGACAAACGCTGAGGGCAGCGTCTGTTGCTCCCAAGGACAGCGTCTGTCACTTGTAAAACAGCGACGACCACCACCATGACTTCGCCTTCGGTTCTCGCATCCGGCGCAATGGAAAATAGGCATTTCATTTTTCCGAAAACGCCTAAATCCCGCGCTCGTAAGTTCGGCGGGAGGGAGAGAGAGCCCTAAACCCCTCTCTACCGCTCAAACTCCACCGCCTTCGCTAATGTGCCAACACCATCATGTGTATATCACCATGTGCATGTGTGTTAACATTTTCACAATCATTTTCCAAGGCGATATGTTAGCTCTCTACTAGATCCTAATGCATATGCTCAATATGATGACCTAGCAGCACTTGATCCATGAGCTAACTGTCATTGCCCCTCTTGATAGTCGGCTATCAATCCTAAACCCGGTCAATCACTTCTCTACTCATCTTAGACCGGCAAAAGTGAACCATACGATTATACCTTTGCCTTGATCACTTTGTTCTATGTCCATCTCCATATGCTTGATCAACATGATCGTCATTTCATGTACATCTCCAACTCTTTGTGATCTTGTGGCCACCATTCCTTGCCACCATGCACCTTCATCATATGTGTTGCTATGCCTAGCTCAAACAACTTAATCATAATGGCATTAGCAACTTGGTGTTATTAATTACTAAAACCAAACTTGGGCATTCACCTGGCACCTTTTCCCACCTCAAGAAAAGCAGCAACGTGAGCTGAGGTATGAGCTAGCCGGTGCAGGGGCGGAGCTCACCCGCGGTGGCCAGGGTTTGGCCATGGGCCTGCGTAAGGTCCACTCAGCCTACACGCTGGTGGTTGCTGTGCTGCCCGACGTGCCGAAGTCCCACCACCGCATCCTCGTCTCGCAAGGCTGCATCGTCTACGAGATCGAGCCCGTGTACCCTCCGCGTGACTCTGCCCACTCCCTTCACAGAGTAGGTGAGCAGCGATCGATGGGTGACACACTTACCCGGCTGGTCTTGCAAGCTCTCAATTTCTGTTTTGGCAGCATACATGCTCACTTGCTCTGCTCTCGATTCCTAGCAGGATTTTCTGAACTCGCTGTTACCTGCACGGCCATCTGAGCCCACCCCTACCCATGCACTAGTCGTAGTGGCCGAGGCAGAGCTCGCCAGTGCGCCACCCACGGTGGCCGGGGCGGAGCTCGCCCGCGCGTCGCCCGCCGAGCCCGCTGCTGCCTGTGCGGTCGTCTGAGCGAGCCTCGGAGGTGGGCAAGAAGGCCAAGGTCAGACGTGGTGCACAGCCGTCTAGGAGCAGCAAGGCGTCATGGGAGGTGTAGAGGTGGCTGCAGGACGAGTGCCGGGTCATCGACGGCTGCCCGCACGTCCGCCCGCCGCCGTTCGGCCTCGGTGGCGGAGCTCCAGCGGTCTGACGTGCGGCTTGGCTGCACGGCGGTGGATCTAGGGGCCGGCCCTGCCATTGGTGGAGTCCGTGGAGTCACGATGGAGTCACTGGGTGCCATCGGTGGGTGCGCCGGCGATGAAGGCTCAGGGCAGCGAGCAGCTGGGCTCCGCCCGATCCCGACGCCCGCAAGGCCGGCTGCGCCCCCGGCTCTGGTGCACGCACGGCCGGCTCCGCTCCCTGCCCTGCGCGCACGCGCGGCTGGCTCCGTGAAAGGTCTTGATGGCTAGAGAGTGGGTGAATAGCCTTTTAAAAAATTCTACAAAGACAAGCTAAACAAGTTTATCAATATAACAAATAGCGAGATGCGAGTTTTGCTTAGCCTACGGGGTGTTTGCAAGCCACCTAACCAATTCATAATTCTAGTATTTGCACTCAACCGTACAAGTCAAACCGAGAAGGTAACTACAACTATAACTAGCAAGCTACACAAAGGAGCTACTAAAGCAAAGCTAACTAGCTAGCAAAGATAACTAAGAAAGTAATGCGGAGTTGAGTTGCGAGAGTTTCACCGAGGGGCGAAGTAATGAGCCAACCAATATGATCAACAATGAATACCAAGATAACCGAACACCGGGATCAATCAATCACAATATGAAAGTGATGACACGAAGATTTATCCCGAGGTTCACATGCTTGCCGGCACGCTACTCCCCGTTGTGTCCCTCTTCACCACGTGGTTCAGTGGCTAATCGGTCTCACACCGAGCTCTCAAAAGGCGCCACAAGAACCTACCAAATGGCAAAAGGTTGCAATGACACGAGTAATTTACTAACGTTGCCTTTGGCGCTTCGCCGAGGTAGGCACAAACCCCTCACAATCACCGGAGGTGGCCAAGAACAATCGCCAACTCTTGCCAACGCCTCCAAGCTGCTCCAAGTCGTCTAGGTGGCAGCAACCACCAAGAGAAAAAAGAATCCCGTAACAAATCAACCACCAAGTGCCAACAAAATGCTATCTCACAATACAAATGCACTTGGATCACTCAATCTCACTTCGAATATGCAAAGAAGTAAGAGAGATGAGTGGGAGGGGAGTTGCTTAGCTCAAAGTGCTCGCAAGTATGTCAAAATGTTCGAGAGAGGAAGCCTTGAGCCGGCCAACGAGTATATATAGACGTACCCCTTCGAATAGAGCCGTTAGAAACTTAAACAACCGAAATCGCGCTGACCGGACGCGCTGGTCCAACTGACCGGACGCGTCGGTCGCACAACGGCTAAATCGCGAAGTACCGACCGGACGCGTTGGTCGCACAGACCGGACGCACTGGGATCGACCGGACGCGCTGGTCCCATAACTGACCGGACGCGCTGGTCAAACCTGAGCAGCGCTCAAAGAAACAGCGATCGGACGCGCTGTAGAACTGACCAGACGCCACAGTGCCAGCGTCCGGTTGGAGTCCAGTAAGCTCCCTGAACGACCAGACACGTTCGGTCGACTGTGACCGGACGCGCTGTGCGTCCGATCATCAAGCTGAAACACGCGCAGACACTGAACACTGACCGGACGCGTCCGGTCAAACAGAGACCGCGTCCGATTCAGCGTCCGGTCACCTCTGTGACCTCCATTTCTTTTCCGACTTCCGGCGTAGTGGAAAATAGTCGTTTCAACTCCTCAAAAACGCCTGAATCCCGCCTCGCAAGCTCGGCGGGAGGGAGAGAGGACCCCAAACCCTCTCTACCGCTCAAACTCCACCGCCGTCGCAAACGTGCTAACACCACCGAGTGATCTCGTCATGTGTGAGTGTGTTAGCATTTTCACAATCATTTTTCGAGGCGATATTAGATCTATCCAAATGCATATGATTATGAAATGCACACCTAGAGGCACTTAGGAGTTCAATAGCCGCGTCATTCCCCTCTTTATAGTACGGCTATCTAACATATAATGTAACCACACCCACTAGGTGTCTTGGTTACTAAAACATAACCCTTAAGCATATACCTTTGCCTTGATCACATAGGGTTGCGTTCAAATCTAAGTGTGGCCATCATGATCACCATGTCCATCTTACCACCAACCTTGGAATGTACTAATCCTCATATGCTACATACAACTTAGGCATAGGATTAGTACTTAGACATTGTCACTAATTACCAATACCAAACATAGGACTTTCACTACGCCCTCGGCTCCAGCTCATGGTGGAGGAGGGGAGGAAGATGACCGGTGGAGGAACGAAGAAGCTCACGGTGAAAAAGCGAGGTGAGGGTATTTGAGACTTTTTCAACGTAGATTAACATAGTTACATGAAAAAGTAGACGGAATGGCTTGGGAGAAAAAAAAGCTTAGGTGGATGACATCTGGGTGCGTCTAAACTTTTTAGTGGCTTATAGATAAAAAACCATCTTTTTTTTTAACGGTACACGGTTAAAACTCTCAAACTTAGTTGCCAAGTCATATGTCTATACTCAATAAAACCACTCGCACGTTAACGCCACGTCAATGCAAAATCACCTTCCGATAGGGCAGCAGGGGTGTTACTTTGCATTGTTTTACATTGCAAATTGCAATGACTTTTTCCTTCTTTCTCTTTCTCGATGAGAACAAATGAGGCTTTGTTGGGCTGAGTTCTAGCTCGGACTGTGAAGCAACGGCCGAAATATGCCGGGCCAGGCTCCCTGCCATCGAAATTACACCATTTACATTAGCCCAGGCTAAAAATGGCAATGGGGTATGGACTCCCCAGACCCATCCCCGCGATAACAATTTGAGACTATGGGTATCCCCATACCCGGCTGCGGGTGGAGAAATTTCCTCAGACCCATACCCAGCAGGGTAAATTATACCCGGCGGGTCACCCGTACCCGCCAATAGTTCTATTATAGGCACATAAAAATCAGCAGTTCAGCAGTAAACATCACTCCCAGAACACAAAAATTTAGATAAATAGTAGCTTAATAATTTCTACTGCAACCACCGGTTACATAGCACCATAATATTAATGATCCATACACATTAGTACTTAGTAAGGTAGTTGAGAGTAGTGCTTCGCTAGCAGTAGCCACTAGCACTTAAGACATTACAGTTTGCGAGTTCCATCAGACCGACAATGCATCACACAAGTCATTCGGTCATTACATAGCCAAAAGGGGTACATAAATAAATCTTCAAGTTCATAGTCGGGTATTTTTCACCCACGGGTAAATGGGTATGGGAACTGCTGAAACGTCCCCATACCCGCGTACCTGATGGGTGAATGTTTTGCTCCATTTATGTATCCATGGGTTGTGGTTTTAGTCCATATTGGTACTTTAATAGAGTAAATATCTGTCGGGTATCGGGTCGCGGGTCCCATTGCCATTTTGAGCCCAGGCCCAGCTGCGAAAATATTTCAACCCGCGCGACTCGTGCCCTTCCACTGCACAGGCTGTCACCCGCAATGCCCGCGCCGCTGCTGCTGCCTGCCGTCGCGCGCGAGCTGGCAGAGCTCCTCGTCGCCCTCTCCGCCGCCCGCGCGCTCCCCAAAGGACAGCAGCTCCACGGCTACCTCCTCAAGGCTGGACACGTCCCCGCCACCGCCTTCTCCCACACGCTGCTCGCGCACCACCTCCTTACCTTCTACGCGCGCTGCGCGCTCCCGGACCTCTCCCTCCGCGCCTTCCTTGACCTCCCCGCGCCGCCCTCTCCCGCGGCATGGTCCTCCCTCATCTCCTCCTTCGCCCAGAACGGCCTCGCCGCCGCCGCCTTCGACACGTTCCGCCGTATGCTCGCGGCGGGCGTCCCCGCCACCGACCGCAACATCCCTTCGGCCGCGAAGGCCGTCGCCGCTGCCGAGACCTTGTCGCGCCCTCCGCTCGCCCCTCACGCGCTCCACGGCCTCGCCGCCAAGACTCCGTTCGCGGGCGACGTGTTTGTTGGTTCGGCGATTCTCGACATGTATGCCAAGTGCGGCCACCTTGCAGACGCCCGCCGGTTATTCGATGAAATGCCGGAACGGAATGTTGTCTCCTGGTCCGCACTCATCTGTGGGTATGCTGACGCGGGGATGCATCCTGCAGCGATGGGAATCTTCCGCTTGGCACTTGAGGAGGCCGTGCCGGTGAATGACTACACAGTTTCTTGCATCATCCGAGTATGTGCTGCAGCGACACTCTTTGAGCTTGGAGCCCAGGTGCATGCCAGGGCTACAAAGACAGCGCTTGATGCATCACCTTTTGTGGGTAGCTCACTTGTTTCGGTTTACTCAAAGTGTGGGTTTGTAGAGTGTGCTTACCGGGTGTTCAATGAAGCACCTGAGAAGAACCTTGGCATTTGGAATGCAGTGCTATTTGCATCTGCTCAGCATGGGCATACTGCTGCAGCATTTAAGCGCTTTATGGAGATGCAGAATGCTGGATTCCGGCCTAACCACATAACCTTCCTGTGCTTGGTCACCGCTTGTAGCCATGCTGGCCTTGTTGATGAGGGGAAGCGATATTTTTCTCTCATGAAAGATTATGGTATTGAACCACAGGCTGAACATTATGCTTCAATGGTTGACCTACTTGGTCGTGTAGGACGTATAAAGGAAGCACTTGATCTTATTGAGTCCATGCCCATGGAACCACCAGAGTCTGTTTGGGGTGCACTACTTATGTCATGTCGTATATTTAAGGATGCTGACACTGCAGCAATTGCTGCAAAGAGGCTGTTTGAGACTGGGTCTCGCAGCTCTGGGGCACATATGCTTTTGTCAAGCACATATGCAGGTGCAGGAAGGCATATTGATGCAGCTCTTGCTAGGAAAGCAATGCGTGATGCAGGTGTACAGAAAGAAACAGGACTTAGCTGGTTGGAAGCTGCAGGGGAGGTGCATACCTTTGTATCAAACTGCAGGAGACACCAACGAAGCGAGGAAATTTACAAGGTGCTAGAGAAAGTTGGTGAGAAGATGGAGGCAGCTGGTTATGTGGCAGACACTAGTGCAGTGGTTAAGGATGTGGATGGGGATGAGAAGCGAGCAACAGTGAGGTATCAGTATCACAGTGAAAGGCTAGCAATAGGGTTAGGTCTTTTGATTGTTCCACAAGGTGTGCCAATCCGAGTTATGAAGAATTTGCGCGTGTGTGATGATTGCCACAATGCAATTAAGTATCTAACTAAGTGCACAGATAGAGTTGTGGTTCTTAGGGATAATCGTCGGTTCCACCGATTTGAAGATGGGGTGTGCTCTTGTGGGGATTTCTGGTAAGGGACCAATATGTTCTCTCTGATGTGTTCTTGATTTTTTTTTCTCTATATGGATTCATCTAGAAGGAAAACTTATGTGTCCTCAGTAAATAAATCTGTTTCAGTTCAGTGGTGATGTGATAATAAAGGAGTATTGATATATGAGTTTCACATAATTGAAAAAGACCAATTTTTTTATTTCTTTGGAAACTGCAACAGTTCAGAGTATTTTGGAAAAGTATGATCCTTGCACATAGGATGCAATCTTGTACCTGAGGGTCCACATGGCATTGAGGCTTCTGCTCAATGTCCTAGAACATGCATTTGGACAGTAACAGGCAGTATTGTCAAACAAGATTTCGAGTGTAGCTGCCTGAAAATCTGTAACTTATGGTATTATCTTATGGCTCCAATTAATGGTGCATGTTTTTCAATCATGCGCTCACCGCATTGCATATCTCTCAGTTCACTTGTTAGTGTGTCATGATGATCCCATTCTATTTAGCGACGAGGTTAAAGCAGGTTAAAAAAAGCACTAAACTCAACCGAGAATAGAACTAACCGCTTACAGTTTAGGTAAAACTACAAAAATATTGTTTCCTTTGGATCGAAAGTCCTCACCTTTAATGCAGAATTGCAGGGATCATATTGTCATGTAATACTAGTGCTCAGGCAGGATATTATATGTTTATTATCAAGCTCAGTTTAATGAGCAAAGCATTGTGGAATACTTGAGACTGTTCTGTTACTTTCTTGTGCATGGAAGTTGGAAGGTTGAATTGTATTTCTTCAAATGTTTGATGTCTCAGGGAAGTACTTGCTAGTTTCTCTGCACAGATTTGAGAAGCACTGATGAAGTGACCTTTCAATTTATTTGTGTTGTTATCCTTAATTTATATCGCAATAGTTGTGACTTACATAATAAAAAGTTAAAAGGGAAAACAGAGTTTTTACTTTGAAATGCATGATGGTTCCTTTATTTTTTTTAGGTGTATTGAATTGAATTAATTGATTTTAAGGTACTAATTTGTGTGCGTTTGGTCAAGGCTTGATATTTGATGCTGATATACCAGCGAAACATACTCCCTCCGCCCCTAAAAAACTGTTCTAGGATTGTCCCAAGTCAAATATCCAAAGTTTGACTAAATTTATACATAAAAGTATCGACACTTATGACACCAATTGGTAATGGTATTGCTACTTTTTAATATAAATTGGTCAAACTTACAATGGTTTGACTTAGGAGAATCCTAGAACATCAAGTTTGACGGAGGGAGTACTTTGGAAGTGACGGGTAGATTAATGAGGTGTATCTATGTTATTATCAACCCCTGTTTCCAAATACTTGACACTTTTCACCACTTTATTTGCTTCTGAATACTTGGCACTTGCTCCTATAAAAGTACTATGTGAGTATTCTAGATAACTTTATGAGGGCATTTTGGTCATTGGTCAAGGTATCCAAAGTATTTGGAAACTGAGGTTGGGTTTTTTTTTTCCTAACATTTGTACAGTAAGGCTCTCTAGAAAGGAAACTGCTGAAACCAAAAACCTTCAAACCAAATAGACCTGTCTTAACCTGAAAAGGACAAAATCTTTGTTGGGATGGAGTGAAACCTAAGCTAATGATGCTACTCCTTACCAAGTTATCGCGATTAGTGCTTTAGGCAACTTTCCTATGTCTGTAGTATGTACTGTATGTATGTTGTTTATAAAAGAGATTCCTAAGTTGGTTGCTGTTAGAGTATGGCAGGGGCCTATTGGGCCTGGGCTGGTGGTACAGCCCATTAGTGTTAAGGTTAATTAGAGATAAGGGTCGCTTGCTTAGGAGTCAAGTTAACATCTCTATATAAGCAGATGAGATGTATCAATCTAATTAAGCAAAAGATTAGAAGGAAAACCCTTCTCTCTAGCCGGCCATGGGCGAAGCCCCGCGGCCGGCGTTTCCAGCGCCCCTCACAGCCTTAGCCGCCGGTCCTCTTGTCTCTCTCTTGCATGAACAGGGAGCAACGTCGGAGCTACAGTACCCGCACGCTGCAGTACCGCACGGGTACTGTTCATGCGAGAGAGAGACAAGAGGACCGGTGGCTAGGGCTGTGAGGGGCGCTGGGAACGCCGGTCGCGGGGCTTCGCCCACGGCCGGCAAGAGAGAAGGTTTTTTCTTCTAATCTCTTGCTTGATTAGATTGATACATCTCCTCTCCTTATATAGAGAGGTTAACTTGACTCTTAAGCAAGCGACCCTTATCTCTAATTAACCTTAACACTAATGGGCTGTACCACCAGCCTAGGCCCAATAGGCCCCTGCCATACTCTAACACTACACCCCACCTGGACATGCAGCTCGTCCTCGAGCTGCAACCTAACTCGACTCGACATAAACCTATTACTTAAAAACAAGCCTTTTACATCTCGGCTTATTGGGTAATTCGGCCATAAGGCACGATGTGAACTCTTTATTTCCACTGCATCTCTAAATAAAGGTGGCCCCCATCCAGCAGCTTGAAGAGAGAGGGTCCGACCCTCAGTAAAGGCCGGGTTGTGGCCTTGACATTGAACTGGAGGAGGCTGATGAAGGCGAACTTGTGGCCAGCGGAGACGCCCTCGCGGCGGCCGGTGCCGGAGCACGGCAGCGCTAATTAAGGTCCGCCCATGGGTGGCCACACACCCGCGTCCCCAAACGCCGGCGCTGTAGATGCCGAGTTCGCCACTCGAGGTGGCGATGGCACGCCCGATCTCCATGACGCAGCGGACGAGATCGGGGCCCTCCATGTGGCGAAGCGCAGCCTGGTGGCGAACCAAAGAGGCACGGGGCACAGGCACCAGCTGCAACCCACGCATCTCCCGCGCCTGCCGTCGCGCCAGGAGTCCGCGTGCTGCAGCCTGTAACCGCACCGTCGCCAAGACCGCCTCCCGCATCTTCTGGCGCATCTCCTGCAGCCACTGCCGTGCTCGGAGACCGCGCTCAGCAGCCTGCAGCCGCACCACAGCCGACACTTGGTGAATAAGCATCGGCTGCGCTGCGATGTCCTTTCGCTGCTTGATCTGTTGTGCGGTGTCTGCCTTCGCGCGGCGAAGCACAGCTTGGAGGAACTGCGGCGGGGTGCGGGGCTGAATCAGCTGCAGATCGCACAGCCGCCGCACTCGCCGACGCACCAGGAGGCCACGCGCCGCCGCCTGCAGCCGCACCGCCGCCGACACCTGGTGCGGAAACGCCGACTGACGGCTCTCCATGGTGGCCAACCATGCGTTGATGTCGGCCAGCGCCTTGGCGATCTGATCCCATAGCGGCTCATCGAAACCTGGCATCTCCGATACTAGATTGTTATGTGGTGCTATTGGGACCGAGAGGAGAGAGTCGAGGAGAGCGACGGCGGAGCTACAGTATCCGCGCGCTACAGTACCACGTGGGTACTGTTCATGCGAGAGAGACAAGAGGACAGGCGGCTAGGGCTGTGAGGGGCACTTGGAACGCCGGTCGCGGGGCTTCGCCCACGCCCGGCAAGAGAGAAGGTTTTTCCTTCTAATCTCTTGCTTGATTAGATTGATACATCTCCTCTCCTTGTATAGAGAGGTTAACTTGACTCCTAAGCAAGTGACCCTTATCTCTAATTAACCTTAACACTAATGGGTTGTACCACCAGCCTAGGCCCAATAGGCCCCTGCCATACTCTAACAGTTGCATCCATCCTTCGCATACAGAATTGTTGATTTTTTATGTGTTCGTTGTTTGCAATTTTCTTTTGGTGATGACAAACGTATAATTGTACATATATACTTAAAAAGCATGATTAGTAAAGATTTTCACTGTCAAATGCTTTAGCTTTCTGCATGATTTGATGGATGCATCTAGTTTGGATGCTGGTCCTTAAGCTGCAAACTGTAACCTCTACACTAGGCCTGTTGGCTGGAGAGCACCAGAAGGTTCAAGTTGGTCCACTGCTGCCTACTGGTCCTAGAAGGTATTTGCCTATCTTGAGAGGGACGCAAACATATGGAAGGCTGCACATTATTTGCCTTCCCTACTTTGTCTGGTTAGTACAGTTGGCATAAAGATAAATGGTGTATTTCTCTTTAGGTCCTTATTTGATCCGTGCAAGCTTCTTTATGCTTTGAAATCCAGGATGCATGTTGCCCAAGTTGGCCGGCAGATTGATAACCTGAAAGAATGACAGGGGAGCTTCTACTCTTCATGCATACTGATCTGCAAATCTGATGGACAAGCTACCACCTATCATACCTATATATGTGAAGTGGAACATGCTGGTTTCTTGTAGCATGTAGAAAACCAAGCAAGAGAAAGAGAGGCACACACACGGCAAAGATGAGTCTTATAAGAGGTATGGGGAACGTTGCCAAACGATGGAAAGAACTCAATGGCTTGAATTATTGGAAGGGCCTAATTGATCCTCTCGACCTCGACCTTCGTAGGAATATCATCAACTATGGTGAGCTCTCCCAGGCAGCCTATACCGGGCTAAACAGAGAGAGAAGATCAAGGTATGCTGGGTCTTGCCTCTTCAACCGCAGAGACTTCCTCAGCAGGGTGGATGTATCAAACCCAAATTTGTATGAGGTTACAAAGTTCATATATGCAATGTGTACTGTCAGCTTACCTGATGGATTCATGGTTAAGTCTTTTTC
Source organism: Saccharum hybrid cultivar R570 (assembly GCA_038087645.1). Classification (NCBI taxonomy): domain Eukaryota; kingdom Viridiplantae; phylum Streptophyta; class Magnoliopsida; order Poales; family Poaceae; genus Saccharum; species Saccharum hybrid cultivar. The sequence continues at coordinate 5,201,835 of JAQSUU010000100.1, forward strand.
AAAGGCTGCATGGAGCAGGCAGTCAAATTGGATGGGGTTTGTTGCAGTAGCTACTGATGAGGGTAAGGAAGTGCTTGGGAGGCGGGATGTGGTGGTGGCATGGCGTGGCACAATACGGATGGTAGAGTGGATGGATGATCTTGATATTTCCTTGGTACCTGCTTCAGAAATAGTTCTTCCAGGAAGCGCAACTAACCCCTGTGTGCATGGAGGGTGGCTTTCAGTCTACACAAGTGCTGATCCAGGGTCACAATACAACAAAGAGAGTGCAAGACATCAGGTAACTCATTCAAATTCTAGAATATTCATTAAACAATACAAAATTTTCTGATCTTCTGATTTGTGAGGAAAACAATACCAATCTGTGAACAAGTTAAACAGCAAGGTCTAGACTCTAGAGTGTATTGTATGCTTTCTAATCATGTATATGCTTGAAGTGAAAGTGCTGCTTCATTAGAGTTCAAGCAAAGGAAAGAACAACATGCTATCTGTAAAGAGCATTGCTTAATTATAACAGCATGATTTGTGGGCACTATATCTAAGTGTCAAGCACTGCTTTGCCTTTTGAACTAGGCAGGTGTTCTCTAGTTGAGTAGTGGTGCTTGAGAAGTGCCGTTCAGGTCACTCAGAAATGAGCACAAGGACTATTTTACTTTTTGAAATAGATGACCCACCCAGGCTGCACCTTTGGGATTGAACCAGGGTGGTGTAGAGCCCTTCATCATTGGGAACTCATCAAGGTGCCAATGAATAAACCCCCTGCAACAACGCGCAGTTTGGTTTGATTCAATATGTAACTATAGAAATTAGTTAAAGTGCCTTGACAGGTAATGCTAAAGGTTAGTCTGCCATCTAAGAAAAACAAATTTCTGATTCCCACCGGTGGGAACATTGGCCAGGTCATGGAGAGGCTATTTAACCTCCCACCGGCCTAGGTCGAAAACCTGAAGCCGATTTAGGTGCCTTTTCCTTTAGTGAATACCAAAACTTGTAGCTAGTTTCAAAAAGGAATGAAGAAAAGATCCCACCATTGGGTATTTTTCTTGTGATCCATCTCAGCACTATGGGAAACATCATGATGATTTCAGGTGGGAGATAATTCCACTTGTGAGCCAACCAAAGCTTACTCTGCAAAAACACAAATATGGTACAAGCCACACAACTAGTGTACTGTATGTCTGTATTCTAAGATAAAAAAGTTCGATTCTTTTTTGTTGAGAAGTCAACCGGAGTCCCCCTGAATAATTTTGCACTGATACCAACGAGGCCAGGAATGGATGGCGCTAGGCGCGAGCGAGAAAAGAACATGAACACAAAATTTGTGGTTGTTCCTTCAAAAAGTTTGAATTCATTTTTAACAAACAGGACCTTGAATAATGCTATCCCAGCATGCATCATTGTCTCCTTGATTGTGCATATTTGATGTAACTTCTTCATTTTGCTTACCATTTGTTAAAAATATAATAAACATGTATTGATCAAACTAACAAAATTAGCAGGTTTTAAACGAGGTCAAAAGGATACAGGATTTGTACAAAACAGAGGAGACGAGCATCTCCATAACAGGTCACAGCCTAGGAGCAGCACTTGCCACCATCAACGCAATTGACATTGTCTCCAATGGCTACAACAGGAGCTGCCCTGTGTCCGCGTTTGTATTTGGAAGCCCCAGAGTCGGTAACCCTGATTTTCAGAAAGCATTTGACAGTGCAGCAGATCTGAGATTGCTCCGAGTCCACAACTCTCCTGATGTGGTCCCAAAATGGCCTAAGCTCGGATACAGTGATGTCGGTACAGAGCTAATGATCGACACAGGGGAATCACCCTACCTGAAGGCTCCTGGAAACCCCTTAACATGGCATGACATGGAGTGCTACATGCACGGGGTTGCAGGGGCTCAGGGGAGCAGTGGAGGGTTCGAGTTGTTGGTTGATCGAGACATTGCTTTGGTGAACAAACATGAAGATGCACTGAAAAATGAGTTTGCTGTTCCATCATCATGGTGGGTGGTACAGAACAAAGGTATGGTGAAAGGCAAGGATGGCCGGTGGCATCTGGCCGACCATGAGGATGATGACTGATGTAGCCTGGCAACTCATCTTTTACCAGTTTGTTACCAGAACACACGTGTCGTTGCGTTTAAAATTGTACTTGGCTAATTTTCTGTATTTAAATCATGAGTTTCATTGACTTTTATCGATTGTAATAAAGCCTAAATTTGTTGAGCAGTGGATCGTTGAGAAAAAAAATACAGGGTTGGATGTTTTTCACCATCTTTGTTATTTTTATTTTGATTGAAAGTGCACATGTTTGGATAGTTGGATTACTTATTAGGAAACAGCTTGTCCATTTATATAGTGCGGCAAAAGTATAGCTTACTAAATTCTGAAGACAACTCATTATGTCTTTAATGATACAGTTATGGTTATGTATTTCTATATCGATTTTAAGGTACTGAATTTGTGGAACAACTAAAAACTCCATAAGAGGAAAACTTCGAACCTAAGTGAGATATTTTAAGGGGGGGGGGGGGGGGGGGGGGGGGGGGGGGGGGGGGGAGAGAGAGAGAGAGAGACTTAATATTCTCGTTGTTCCGGTTGTCCGAATCCTCTGTCCTAGCACATCTTTCTCCCTTTCTTGGATCTCATCCTGGCATCCGCCATGGACTACATACGGATGGACCATGGGCGACCAACACCTTCCCTTGTCAAGATGCTCGATCCGGAGAGGTGCTTTTGACATGCCGCCATTTCTCACCCCCACCAAATTCTTCAGTTTCTTCCAAAGTGGAGGTGATCATCTTCTTCCCAGTGCTGAATAGTTAGTTTTTTTTTCCTCAACACAGTGGATCGGATTAGGCATAATGTTGTGTTTGTGCTGTGCTGTGCTGTGCGATTTTTTTTTGCTTATATTATTTCAGCATGCATCTTTTTGCGATAAAAAAGGGTGCCCAACAGCCCATGGATCTCATTTCCTTTCGTCTTCCCGTAGTTGCAGTTGTTGGTCTGATAGATCCAGAACTGTTTTTTAATCCTCTCTTTTTGAAAAGCTAGCTGTTATCTAATATGCCGCGTCATTGTGGCCGTAGACTGTAACTTTTAGTCCGGAAATGAGAATCTAAAGGCTATGCGAATACCAATTCAAGGATTCCATCTGAAGACCAATGCGAAACGCATAATAATGTCAGATAATCAGTTCTAGTAGCTGGCAAACTATTCAAAGCAATTTATATATCGACAGATTCAGACGGTCCCGGTTCCCTCTGGATCCTTGAATTATTTCCATGCTGGATGCTGCCCGCTATCATGTGCCATGTGAGCAAAAGAATGCTCCACTTGTACACACCTAGCTATAGCTCCGAGGTCAACTTATAACCTTGCAGTTGCAGTACCACACAGGTTGGCAAAGGGAGAGGCAGAGGACCACAACCTCCCGAACTAAGATCGATACCCAAACGCGAGTAACAAGTGTTCTCCGGCGACATGGCCGGGCGGTGGAGGGAGCTGCACGGCAGCAACCACTGGGAGGGCCTGCTGGACCCGCTCGACGTGGACCTCCGGCGCTGCCTCATCACCTACGGCGAGATGATCATGGCCACGTACGAGGCGTTCATCGGCGAGAGCCGGTCCCCGAACGCCGGGATGTGCCGGTACCGCCGCGCCGACCTGTTCCGGCGCGTGGACGTGTCCCACCCCGGGTGGTACGAGGCCACGCGGTACCTCTACGCCACGGCCAGCGCCGAGGTGCGCGGGAAGGTGCTCCTCCGGCCACTCTGCCGGGAGCGCCGCGCCAGGGAGTGCAACTGGATGGGGTACGTCGCCGTGGCCACGGACCAGGGCGCCGCCGCGCTCGGGCGAAGGGACATCGTCGTGGCGTGGCGCGGCACGCAGCGCGCGCTCGAGTGGGTGGCCGACCTCAAGCTCGCGCTCGCCTCGGCGGCGGGTATCCTGGGTCCAGAGGGCGCCGGCGGCTCCGACCCGTCGGTGCACCGCGGGTACCTGTCGCTTTACACGTCGGCCGACGAAGGCTCCAACCTGAGCAAGCAGAGCGCCAGAATGCAGGTGTGTGCTCTGCCGCTTCTTTTTGAACTCTTGCAGTCCAGTTCATGTGTTGTAGTACTATTATTACATCTTGTTTTTTTGTTGCAGTCCATAACATTTTAACCTTAACAAACCCTTAGGCCTTAAGGAGGGTTATAGTTTTCTAAACTTATCTTTAATCTAGGGGAAAAAATTCAAATTACTCCTCTCAAGTTTGACCAATGTCCACATAACCACATAAACTAATGTCTGGTTTGATTTACTTCCTAATTGTTTCATTTGGTCCATTTTACCCCTAATAATAAGATTTGTCATTTTTATTCTCCGTGTACAAGTTGAGTTTTAATTTTAAATTGTGGAGTGATATGGGCGTCATAATTTATGTTAAAACATACATTATGAATTTTCATCGTTATGTTACATACAATTTTGTACTTCCGGTGCTAATTTTTTTATATTAAATTTAGGACCTATCAAAATAATGATGAAAATGTATTATATTTTTTAACATAAATTGTGATGTCCGCTACACCTTACAAACTTCAAACAAAAAAAATAATTTGTATGCGGAGAACTAAAAAGACAAATCTTGTTAAGGGTAAAGTGGACCAACTGAAATAGTTAGAGGGGTAGTAAATTGAACTAAATATTAGTTCAAGGATTATTTGGACCTTGGCAACTTGAGGCAGTAGTTGGGTTTTTTTCCTTTTTATTTTATTTCCACTTGGGCTCTGCTTGAATGTTGTAGTATTAAGAAATTATGATATTAGCTATTAAGAAACTCAGTTTTAGAAATATAGACATGCAAAACCATGGTTTAGAAAAGAGATTTAGAGTGGACTTTTCAAAACTCCAAAAGACTACAGTTTTAATATTATGGTTTTCAAAACTATAAGGGGCCATTTGGATTCCTTCATTTTGGAGGAATTGAAATCTATTTAACGGATTAGGCTATTTAGCTTGGAATTTAACATTCCATAACTTTCCCAAGCTCATAAATAAGTCTATCTCAAATTCATAGGGTGGGAGATGGAAATGGATTCTATAAATCACTATGCTATAATTCTACTCTCTAACTTATAGCACACTTTTCAATTCACTTCCCTACAATAGAAATGCAATGTCTAACAATAAAAATACAAATATATTCCATATACAACTATATTAACTTAATTAATCTATATCTAAATTGTAATTATTAGAATGAATTTAATTTCAAGGGTCCAAACGGGCCCTAAAGTTTATTGCATCCAAACATGGTGTTTCAAGACCAAAGTATTTTACAAAATTATAATATTTTTTCTAAAACTACAAAAATGCTTTGCATCGTCAAAACAGGGCCTAAAATGCTTTCTTTCCTCAAAGAAAGTAACCGCCTTCTTTTACAATCATCAATTGGAGACTCCTTTTGAATCTCCACTTTAATTCTTACTAGACACACTTGGAACAAAAATACAAATGAGAGAATTTGAACTATTGACATATCAAACACAGACGGAGGAGCAATGCTAAGGAGAGCAAAAAAAAAATAGAGGTTGAAAATATACAATAATTTGTAACTGAAATCTATCACAATTGGGTAAAAACGAAGTATCTACATGAGTACTACCTTAGAATATGGACAAATAAGGGAGAGCAAATGTAAGCAATTTGATTAGCTGTTACCCCAAATTTATCCATGGATCTCTAATCTTTGTCTCTTAGAATTAAAATCCGTGCAACATCACTATTGATGGACTAGTTTATAAGAGAAACAAAACAATAGTGTTGTCCTTATGCTTGTTGAGTTCATTATAACAAGATGTATTTCCGTTTCAATTCAAGAGGAGAGGAGAAAATTGCGACATACATATTGCTATTTTCTTAACCCAGTGACAATTTACAATTCACCAAGCTGGGTCACAAAACATTTCTAGGTGATGAAGTTGGTCATATATACTACATGACCTTAAAAACATGATGCTCTATATATGTTCTTAATAACAACTTATCACTTATGGCACTTCTACACGTTGGAAGCTATCCTCATCATGGCGCATGACATGGATTTTGCTTGCCTTATGAAGGTTGCGTGAAGTTAAGGTGTTGTTTAGTTTTCTCCTGAAGATGTGATTGTCGAGTGGATTGTTGTTGGTATGGTTGCATCAGGTGTCCTAGTTGAGTAAGTGTGATTCATGCTTTGTCTTTAAGTACAAGTTCAGCAATATATATAACTGATGAAAACATCAACCAAGCACTACCTGAGAAGTTAATTAGCGCATCAGGTTTCTAGGCAAAGCAATCTGATGGCTGCAAACAATTGAATAGATTATTAAAAGTATTCAAGGAATTCTTAGCAAATTTTCGTTTCTTATATATTGCAACTTGCTTTCTTCCACAAAATCAACATCAATCATTATTCTAAGAAATATGTAGTGTTCAACCTAGTCCCTAGATCACAGATCACTCAATGCAGAAATCAGAATACATGCACATTGATGATTATAAGAATTGTATGCTATGTATACAAGGAGCCGGGTATTGAAGCGGTATTGCTGCCAGGATATGGGTCTCATACAAGCCCTAAAATTCAGGCAATGCAATTGCAGCTCCGGAAGATACATATTTCACAACGCTACAACGACATACAATCTGCAACTGGAACTGAACACTGTTTGCTGTTCTTTTAACCCTTTTCTTACGAAGTGCATTGCCTGGAATTAAAAACGAAAATAACAGATAGTTTTGGTATAAAGATAATTGGGAAATATGTGCTGATACTACTTACTTGGGAGCTTAGATGAAATGCTACAGTACAGTGGCAAAGTATTCGGGAATACATACAGATAATAACATAATGTCGTGATTTTGGTAGCGCCAGCAGTAAGTATTGGCCGTCCAATAATGGTCCTTCTCCAGATGTACTGTTGCTGTAGCAAAAAAACTCTACTAGTTCTAAATGGCAACCCCAGGGGTCCCCATTCTGTATGGACACTACAGAATCTGAAATTTTTTCAGACTGGCAATAGTCCCTCGATTAGTAGTACTTTGAGGTAGTGCACTGTGTCAGGCCGGCGTGGCGAGTTAAGGCTGCTAATGCTAGTTGATAACAGAGTGCCCAGAGAAGGAGGAGGGCATTGTGTGATATGGAGGAAAAAAATAGGTTTGATGACAGCTGTGCTGAAGGATGGAAAACAAAAATGAGATGCTATTCACTGTTGAGGAAGGGACAATGATTGTCAATCTTACAGTGCCCAAAGAAAAGGCCAAGATCGATCAGCAATGCTATAACAACAGTACTATGATTAACGATGTTTAAAGCGATGGATGATTGAGAAAGGTGGCAGCGGAGTCAAGTAAAAGGAGATTGAAGAAGCTGGAATGTGTGTGCATTTATATGTTTTTTATTAATAATTGTGTGTTTTAATACTCAGTGAACATCGATTTAGATGTACTCTAACTATAGAGATTATTAGATTATCTCCTAGCATTTTTAGAAATAAGATTATCTCCTAGCTTCCATTTTTTTTGTGCATATACTTAGCAAGTTATTAATTGTGCGAGCATCCAGGTGTTGACAGAGATCGCAAGGCTAATGGACAAATACAAGGACGAGGAAACGAGCATCACCGTGGTTGGCCACAGCCTCGGCGCGACCATGGCCACCCTGAACGCCGTCGACATCGTCGCCAATGCCTACAACAAGACCCCGGGCTACGACAGCCGCCGTGCTCCGGTCACAGCCATCGTGTTCGGCAGCCCACGCACGGGGGACCGCGACTTCCGGGACGTCTTCCACCGCCTCCCGGACCTCCGGATGCTCCGCGTCCGGAACAGACCGGACCGCATCCCGCACTACTCGCCGGTGGGCTACGCCGACGTGGGCGTCGAGCTGCTCATCGACACGCGCCGGTCGCCGTTCCTCAAGCCCCACGGCAATGAGTCGCAGTCGCACGACCTCGAGGTCCACCTGCACGGCGTCGCCAGCTGGCAGGGCGACCACGGCGGGTTCGAGCTGGTGGTGGACCGGGACGTTGCGCTGGTGAATAAGTTCGACGACTGCCTCGCCGATGAGTACCCCGTGCCCGTGGGCTGGAAGGTGCACCACAACAAGAGCATGGTGAAAGGGCCCGACGGGAGGTGGGTCTTGGAGGACCATGAGCCAGACTACGAAGACGAGGATGACAACGTCGACTTGTAGTGCAACAGAAACAGCATGATTTGGACGTCGTCCAGTCCCGCCAGGCGAAGCCAGCCAATTTGTGCTTTGTGTTGCTACTATTGATCTTATCCCGATGTTTTGAAAGGTCTTGGGAGCATTGAATAGTGAGGCGAATTATTATGCCTAATAACAATTAAAAATATTAATTAGAGCTCGAATAAAACTATCACTAGAAAAACTAATAAACTAGTTCTACCATGACGTGCACCTAAGATTTTTCTAGCATGCTCTAACTTATCATTTAACCAAAAAAGAGTTTAGCAAGTTAGATTTAAACATACCTCCTTCGTCCTAAATTACAAGATATCCAAATAATTTTAGGACTAAATAAAGTGTTTGGCAAAAAAAAAACTAACTTGCCATCACTAATTAATTAGCTCGGTTGTCAACTTACTTAATTTTCTAGGGACAAAGTCCATATTACTCCCTCCAAGTTTAGCATATGTCCATATTATCCCCTAAACTTACATTTAGTTCAATTTACTCCCTCCAACTATTTAAGTTGGTCCAACCAACACATTAAAGAAATTTTTCTTTTTTCTCTATGTACAAATTATATTTTAGTTTCAAATTTTATGAGGTGATAGAGGACATTGTATTTTGTGTTAGAAAAATGCACTATGAGTTTTTCATCATTATGTTTTATATGATATTGTATCACTAGTGTTAATTTATTATTAAATTTCCTAAGCTGTCAAAATAGTGGCAAAAAGTTAAGATATATTTTTCTAACATAACTTACGATATTCTCTATCATATCACAAAAGTTAATATTAAGACTAAACTAATACGTGAAAAAATAAAAATAACAAATCATGTTAAGAGGTAAACTAGACCAACTGAAATAGTTAGAGGAAGTAAATTGAACCAACTGAAATAGTTAGAGGAAGACAATCCTGAGGAAACGGGAGAGATAGGGAGAGAGGAAGGGGTCTGATCACCGCCACTGCACCTCCAACCGTCCAGCAAACAAGCAGAGGCGGATGGCCAGACTTCGGTATGAGTTATGCACGTACTTTAGACTTTAGTACCATTTTAGTTGTGTTATTAATCATTTTTATATACATGTGCTAATCAATGACTAACTTTAATCTCATTTTTGCTAAAGTATGTCTCAATTTTTGTGCATGTTAATATTTTAGAAGAAATACAACAAATACGCTATTCTTGACAAGAAGAAATACACAAAGGGATTGAGAACCCAAGGCGAGCAACTCAACTCACTGAAAATGCATGCTAATAAGAGCATCTTCAGCAATGCTAGCCAAATCAGACTACCTACTTCTCTAATTGGGTAGCCACCCATTTTGGTATTATCCATATTTTGCTCTCGTCTCCGATAATACTACCTAAAACAGGCTACCCAAATGCATCGTGATAGAAAATGTCATGTGGGTCCTATGTGCCATCCTCTCATCTAGTTCTTCCCTGTGACATTCAGGAACTCGGCCAAGCACCGTTGCGCCGAGAAGGTGAGCTGTGTTGGCCAGCTATGCTAAGACCGTCGGGGGACAGAGGGAAGCTGTGTCGGCCAAGCAAAGGAGGGTCGCGTGTAGGGTCGAGATGGCGGACTAGAGGGGGGTGAATAGTCCTTTCTAAAATAATTGCATCGGCTAACCGAAATAAATACGGAATTAAAACTATCAGTCAAGCCAAGACTACACCCCCCTATCTAAGTTCACAAGCACCTTATAAAGATCCTAATTAGGCAACAAATGTGTCAGGCTAACTAGAGCTCACATAATCAATTCTAGAGCAAGGTCACACAAACCTATACACCAGTACTTTGGCAACCGGGGAGCTCCTACACATACTAATAAGCAAAAGCACAAAGTCACGTACTCACTAGCAATGCTCAATAACAAGGCTACACAAGCCAAATTATAGAGCACAAATTACTTAGCTACATAAACTAAGCAATGTGACTAACAAGGTTACTCAAACCGAATTAGTCACGCAAAGGAGCTACTTCTATGCTACACAAGCAAGAAGATAACTAGCAAGCTACACAAGCTAACTAATTACTAGAGCAACTACACAAGCATAATGTACATAAATGTAATTATAAGCTTGTGTAAGGGGAATGCAAACCAACAGGAAGACAAGGATGACACGGTGATTTTTATCCCGAGGTTCACTTGGTTGCCACCAAGCTAATCCCCGTTGTGTCGACCACTCACTTGGTGGTTCGGCGACTAAATGGCATCACCTGCCAAGCCCACACGTTGGGCACCACAAGAACCTACCCCAAAAGTGATGGTAGTTCAATGACACGCTCAACTAGAGTTGATATTCGCGGCTCCCGCAGGGTGAGCACAATACCCCTCACAATCACTTCTCGGAGCACCACACAATCTTCTTTGAGTGCTTCAACGGAGACCACCACCAAGCCATCTAGGAGGTGGCAACCTCCAAGAGTAACAAGCACCACCGGCTTGCAACTTGATCACCTAGTGCCACTCGATGCAATCTCACAATGCAACACACTAAAATCACTCACTCGCAATGGATCCGCACTTCTCACAAGCACAAGTGAGTTAGAGGCTTCTCAAACCAAGCACACACAAGGACAACACATCCCCAAGGTGATCAACCTTAGCCAAGCCCGAGCTCCATCTCTATTTATAGCCCCTAAGCCAAATAGAGTTGTTGGAGCCTTGGATCACATTTCTGCGCGGTCACTAGACAGCAACGTGCGGGCACCAGACATAGAGTGGCGGTGCCTGTTGACGGTCGTTAACACCCATCATAAACCGTTAATATAACTTGTATAAATGCATAAAAATAATCACCAAGATAGGTTTAGGGGTTTAAACTGACAAATTCTATGAGTTTGGTGAATCTGTGTTTTCAGCAGGGTTTATCCAGAAAACTGTCAAGGAGAACCTATTCATCAGATTAAATCACGCTTATCCGCGACGAAAACAACTCCAGAAGGTTCCAGAGGACACCAGAGGGTGAACCACCGAAGATGACCATGAGAGGCAGACAGGTGGGGCACCTGTAGGCCGGCCGGCCCCTAGGACCCACATGTCATCCTCCCCTTCGAATGTTAGTTCTCCACCGCCTCCTAGATTGCATATCCGCTGTTCTTTCAAGTCAGTTTGATCCGAGGGTCCAGAATTGATGCTCTAGCCTATATATAGCAGCCCCTAGCCCCTCCCTAGAGGCATCTCTGAAACCCTAATTCATATCTCTCATTTAGATCAACTTACACCAGAAGGATTAGGTCTAGAGCGCTCCAACATAGCAGATTAGTAGCTCGGGAGTGAGGGTTGAGTTGAGCTCATGCTCAAGTTTCAGGCTCGGCGAAGCCTTGTATCTTCACTTCTACATCTTGTAAGACTTATTATCAATATATCATATTCTTATCTACATGGCTATTCTTACTTTGAATATATATCTTGCTTAGTTATGGTTTTCATTATTTTTGTATGCGGGTTCATAGAGCGCTTAGCCTGCTAGTTTACCGGTTAGGCTAAGTAGCTGAGTCACGTGTAAGCATGGTGCTTATATGATGCTTTGCCTGTGAGTGCACCATGTTCTTTGGTTGGGTGGTAGCAGCAGGAGGTCACAGCCCTGTCTATCCTTTGTAGTCCACTATGAATTGAGCAGGTTCTTATAAATTGTAGGATCGTAGTCGTATCGGTAGACTTGTCTATTGTGGGTGCTATACCTTCTAAGCGGCATCTCGAAGTGCGCAAGAGTAGAGTTAGTCTTAACTATAGTTGGATATATATATACTTTGACCATGTAAAAAGAATGTCACAGGAATCTACCTCACCCGTTGTTCTCCCGAGTTAACTAGTTTACATTATCTTAGTGATCTATCCCCTGAGTGTCATTATCATTAATTCCTATCATTACCTTTACCCCTTGCTCTAGCTATGATGGTATATTGACTGATAGATTCTCCTTTGATATTCAATAATCTTTACTCCATTATTTCTCTATGGTAAAATATAAATAACAATACCTAGAATACTCCCGGTAAAATGCTACAATGGTGCGCTTGCGGAATCCTTCATATTCTATTTGCACTTACAAATACCAACAATGACCAACGGTCGAATTACAACAGTTATTTCAAACTAGTCGTTGGGACCCTGGCACCGAACATAGGGGGGCGGTGCACCGCCCTAGGGGTGGCGGTGCCCCCTGTTGATGGTCATTAACACCAATTATAAACTGTCAACATAACCTGTATATATGCTTGATCCTATCACCAAACATAGGTATAGGGGTTTAAACTAATGAATTCTAAGAGCTTTGGTGAATATTTGTATGCAGGAGGGTTTATCCAGAAAATAGCCCTAGGACTACTGTCAAACACCCCAAATAGGCCATCTGACGACAACAAGTGATTCTATTCGCAAAAACTGTGAAAGACAACTCTAGAAGGTTCCAAAAGACACCACGATGAAACATGGGCCGAGACTCCACCGTAGTGGGTTGGTCAGCCCATGGGGGAGGCCGCTCATCCTACCCCGAAGCCCGCTCACCCTCTGCCATCTCATACTCCTTCCTACGATCCATTTCGTTGATTTTAAGGTGGTTTTAGGTTGATTTATCCAACGGTGGTCGATGGATGTGATGTGGATTGATGACATGGCACTTCCTTGGCTGCTACTCCATCTTACCCCTAAATAAGGATGCCCAGACCCCCTCTAGGAGGCCATCTCTCATTCAGATCAAGACAACAACAAGAGAATTAGGGCTAGACTCTCCAACGTAATAGATTAGATCTAGTTGAGAGTTAGGAAGAGTTGAGCTACGCTTAGGTTCTGGAGAATTCTTCGGAGGTCTGGTATATCTTTGTATCTTACCTTTGCAAGATTTATACTTTAATATATTTATCTTCTCTATTTACTTTTATGCCTTTCATGTGTATGGTTAATATAGTTATCATATCTAAGCATGGGATCTCCGCTCGCATCGAGTGCTTTAGTTATCATATGTGACTAGAGTAGTAATCCATAGTATAGACATGGTGTCTGGACTATAGATTACGTGAGATTGCACCCAACATCACAGATAGTTGTGGTAGCCCCAAGTGGTGACAGCCTGATGGCTGATGTAGTCCACCACGTTCAGGTTGGTGTTTGTAGAACTGTAGTTAGAGCTTCCTAGCCCCTTTCTCATCCCTTTCTGTGGTTAGTGTTCTAATGTCCCAAAGTATTATTGTGTATGATCGCTTTTATCTATCCATGCTTAAGTTACCATCTAGCCTAGACTAGAACAGAACTAGAGTAATAGAGAAGTATCCAGGAACCTTGGACTCACCCGTTATCCTCTCAATCTAGCTATGCTACTCATTTATTATGGAATTATCCTATGTGTGTATCATTATTCATAACTCCTATCATTTATCACTTACCCCCACTTTAGTCTAGTTGATATAGTAAGTTAGTAGATGCATAATGGTGAATTATCAGTTTCTTTAACCATTGTTTCCCTGTGGATAAATACGATACTCTGGAATACTCCCAGGTAAAAGTTATAACGGTATCTGTGCGCTTGCGAAATTCTCTATGTGCGTTTTAAAATACCAATAAGCTTTTTGGCGCCGCTGCTGGGGAAGCAATTGGCGTAAGGATTTTGATAGTGATCTTGATGTCTGCTAATTTAGTGTGCCACTAGCTTTAGTAGGATTACCCATGCTCTGTTGAATTATGGAATAGACATGACAACAGTTGTCGTTTCGACCTTTCGGCAAACTTCCATTGGAACCCTGCCATATATATATATATATATATATATATATATATATATATATATATATATATATATATATATATATATATATATATATATATATATATATATATATATATATATATATATATATATATATATATATTATTCTAACCATGTGTAGATTGGAGAGAAAGGTCGACGTCACAAGAATTGAAATCACATCTCAAGTGATGAATATAGAAGTTGCGCTAGTCACAAATCCCAAATTGTGAGTCGTGGTAAATATGATCAAGAAAGGTGAGAAAGTCTTTGCTCATGGACTTCAAACTTTTTGAGTAGTTATCTTTTTAATTTTTGCATTCCACTGCATGTTTACTTTGAATAATCTATGTATCCTCTTTGTTTAGTTTATCTCATATCAAATCCACGACATGTTTAGTTCTTTTCATACACCCATGTTGTTTGCATCTAAAATAATAATAAAAAAAGAATCATTACCATGATCATGCTCTTTCATCTCTATTTGAGTAAATCTCTATAATGCTTTCATGCTACCGTTGTCTGCAATTGTATGCTCAGGTTTGGAGTATCCTCATACATCTCTTAAATGAAGCATGGTGCTTAGTTTAGGAGCGGTGATCATACTTTCAAAGGCTTTTTAAATTAAGTATGATGCTTAAGTTAAAATGCTTTCCTAAATCAAATTAGACATGGTGTCTAGGTTGATTTTTGAGCCGATGGTATACTTTAGTAGATACTGGTTATTTTTGTTAGACTAATCCCTGTAGAAAACTCTCAAATTCAAATTGGGTAAGTCCTAAGAAGAATTCATATTCGACATGGAGCAAGGCACATGGTAAACTTCAATAACTTTGCACAAAGGAGATATGGCTCATTCTTCATGGAAGGAAGAACTGTAAGTATCAAAGATCATTCACTTTATCTTTTGTTGCAAGTTACCCTTGTCTTGAATCATGCTTAAATGCAGCAGATAAACAAAATTTGTTATGAAACATGATAAATTAAATCTATGCTAAAGTAGTCCTAAAAAACCATCCCTTCATTAGCATAGATGAAATTCATATAAATTGTGGACAACAACCCATATTTTAAAATTGTTGCAATCCTTTGGGTATGTGTCCACTAATATTTTGTAGAAAAAAAATAATAAGCTACGCCTGTTCATGGTTTGGTGAGAGCTTACAAACCCCAAACCAAACCACTACTTCAGTGATAAAACAAAGAAGAAGGAGACGAGTGCCATACAACAAGATCAACAAAAGCACTCACTTAAAGGAAGTGAATGAACAATGCGACATGCTATGAGTAATGTTGAAGACATCCTAGCATTGAGTTTTCTCAAAACTCAATATAGGATGTTGATGAGAAGCAGGGTGCAACTCATCTCACATTAGCCAATCTGAGGCCTACTTTCATCATCTTCTAAGACTTCATTTTACACGTTGGCAGTAAGGACAAGGATGAGAAGATGCCACAACATCATGGCATCCATCCTTGTGTCAACAAACATCAACCATTGGTGGACTGCCAACTATTTCTTATGAGACCATGAACAACCATAGTTGCAAGATGACATCTCTAAGCCATTTGAGATAAAGCTTTCACCAATGAGGTTCCTTCCTTGACCATCAAGACGGCTAGCGTATCACTGACAAACAAGAAGAATAGCTCTTCACCACGCCGTTAGAGGACAAAGATAATTAAGGAGGAACACGAGTTTGCATCTCCAATGAACACCAATTCGACCAAGAATCAACGAAAATCAAGAAACGTTGATGAAAGAATATCATGATAATGTCTAAATCCACATCTCTTGGATCGGATAGTTCAAAGATAAGTAGAATACAAGAGGTCTTGCTTAACAGACCTAAAATCATGAGCCCTCATCGATAGGTAAATCTGTATTTATCTTATATTTTATTTTCATACCATTTTTTGAATTTTGCATAAATAATCTTATCTTAAGTTATGAAAAGAATAAAAATATGGACACATGAAGGTCCAAATATAAAAAAAGAAAAGAAAAAATATTGACACATGAAGGTCCAAATATATATAAAAAATATGAGCACATGAAGGCTCATAGTCGAAAAAACATGTTCCTAGAACAAGTTCCCTTTGGGTATTCTTAGTCACTAACCATTGCAGGTTAAGATTTAAGAACAAAGGATGAATAATGTCTGAGGACATAAGAGTTACAACACACTCTAAGGGATGTTTGAACATTCACACTTGACTTTAAGTGTTGAGCGACAACAAGGTTCAAGCGTGGGGGAGGAAGGCCGACTCCTCTAGAGGTCCGATGATGCTTTTCATCTGCTCAAGCTCCCGTCGCTCTGGCACGCTGGTTTACAATCCCTCCATTCATTGTTACTTTGTCTCTATAAGTTTGAATGTATTTACAACTTTCATACAAGAAAATCAAACTTAAGATACAAAATAAAATAAACCCTCAAAAGAAGAAGTAATGGTGAACAATAAAGGCATGTTATTAACATGGGATAAAAGTTATATGCTAATTGAAAAGTTAAAACTAACTTTTCTATAGCATAGTATATGACCTTTAGCTCTATGACAATGCCACCCTCATTATCAATTGTATATCCCTTCGGGTATGTGTTGTCCACTAATCTTTTGCAGGAATGAAATAATGAGTGGAGCAAAAGGTCCAAACACAAAGAAAGAACAAACAAATGGCATGATAAAAGAATGAGAAGGAGTATACCATATGAGACAAGATGCTTATGAACAACTCAAAATGCTAGGAAGAAAGGGACCACCACAAGTCATCTACCCTTCGTCACATGGTGTCATCACGCTCTAATAATTATCTTAAGGTAAGTGGTCTTCATTTTTCTCTTAATCTTGGTATGCACATAAATGAAGACACAAACATGTTTGAGTTACAGCTTTGCTTGATTCAACCTAATTAACTCAACATGTCTTGTTCCTTAAGTTTATTCGTAGAACTACTTTCTTGATCTCGGTCTTAACCAAATGAACTAAAAATATGACATATCTTATCTTTGGAAGATGATAGTCATCATCATGAAAAGTTTGATACATTAAATAAAGATGGACAATCCTTCCATAGGTTAAGAAACTCCACCCTTTCTGTCATAGCCAAAATGCTACATACATGCTCATCCTTCTGATTTTATCACCCATGTTGTAAGAATGAACAATGCACACAATATCAATTTTATCATGATCCAATATGCCTAAGGTTAGAGAGAAATAAATAAAATTTTGGTTCTATTGGTGTTTTCCACCAACAGAGCCCATGCACTTGATCTCTACCTTGTCTTGATGAGCATAACATACTTCGAGGAAAGTATGGGGGAGTCAATCCTCCAAATTTTACAAGTGGAAGTTCTGAATCGACAACAGGCTCACAACCATTGATGAGAGGATAGCTGCCATCCGAGGTATGTTACATAATCATACATAATGGCAGGTAGGCATGGGACACGAGATGGCCTGCCTCCAGCAACAATAGCAATAACAAAATCAAAATTGGGAGGCTCTATTCTAGCACCTTCACATTCAGCTACCTCGTTGAGCAACCACGACAACAACTAGCTTGGGGGAGAAAGGCATTCCCCGTATATCCAGGTAAGTATTTTTCCTTTTGTTTTATTATTTTTAGTTTTCTCTAAAATATAAAAATAAAATAAATAGTTATCCCTATAGTAGTAAAATTGAAATAAAATGTGTGTCTAGTTTGCTTTAATTTCTTTTAAGAGCTAAATAAATAAAAAGAGGACTCTGAAGATAATCTCTTAAAATAGAAATGATGAATAGTTGCTCTATTGTAATTCCTTTCAAGTGTCTAGTTTTTAACCTTGAATTCTCCTGAGTTTTCGATGAAATTGTTTTGATAAGGATTTACTCTGAACTTGAAACTCGTGGGTAGCATATGTTTGATCTAAGTCTAGGTAATTGAAAGATATGATATGAGAAGGTCTGAGCTATTGTTTATCTTGTTCTAAGTGACACTAAAGTTCTAGAGATTTCTTTTGAAAAACATAAAAAATACTACATGATGAGTTTTTGTATGACAAAGCTTGAATTCCCACCAGAGCCATACATGTTATTTAGGCTAGAAAAACTTTCATATATATGTTACTTGCTTTTGCACTGAGTTTTGTCAAGCTTTGTTGACTCTTATGATAGGTTTGTCATGCTCTCAAAATCAAGATCACGTACACATCACATATACCTGCTGCTCCTACACTGGGAGTACGTAAAAACATGTCTTCCATCTAGATCCACCCAAAAATATTCTACTCATACACTGGGAGCGAACAACAAAAACATGTCTAATAGGTTTCCCATCTACCAAATAAATGCTTCAAGTTCTTATTGCTATCTCTAAAACGTTTTGTTGCAGAAAAGAGGCATGGGGCTATGCAAAAGTTATTCATAAAAAAGAGAGAGAAAAAATTGAGAAAAATGGACACAAAAGTGTTCGAGATATTTAAAACAATGGGTACTTAGATGCTCGCCTAAAAAATAAGAGAGATGAATAAGATAGCATCTGCTCACTAGCAAGTGATTCTAAATTTTAAAAGAGAGATAAGTTTTCAAGGAGCAAAATAGAATTAGGATTAGCCACCATATATTCCACACACATGCACATCTTGATTTGATTGTATGACTTAACTCTCTTTGAATCTATTGTTTGACTTTACAATATATGCATTGCAAGTATGCTCTAACTTTCTTTCTACCTATGAACTCAACATAAACCTTAGTGGTAGGAAGAAAAAGGCATAGCATCTTTATTGCCTTGGTAAGGATCCATAAATACTACATATATTGAGAGACTTGAGAGTGTTATACAATGGAATCTCTGATTTTTATTTTGAAAACTTATAAAATCTCCAGAACAATGGTGAAACAAAGAACTCAAGAAATAGAGCTTGATTTGATCATTCTGGTGAAGACTAAGAAGCCCCATGGTTGAAGGTAATATGGGTAAGTCTGAAAGTCAGATCAGTTTATTCTAATCCGAAGGAGAATTCTTGATTAAATGCATGTGTACTTTTGAGGCGTGAAAGTATTGTAGCAACTCCTAATCCATTACTAAGTATAAGCTTTGCTCATGGACTGGCAAAGGTTAAGCTTGGGGGAGCTTGTTGACTGTCGTTAACACCAATTATAAACTGTCAACATAACCTGCATATATGCTTAATTCCATCACCAAACATAGGTATAGGGGTTTAAACTAATGAATTCCATGAGCTTTGGTGGATATTTGTATGCAGGAGGGTTTATCTAGAAAACAGCCCCGGGACCACTGTCATACACCCTAAATAGGTCATCCGATGACAACAAGTGATTCTATTCGCGAAAACTGTGAAAGATAACTCTAAAAGGTTCCAGAAGACACCACGACAAAGTGTGGGCCGAGACTCCACCGTAGTGGGCTGGCCGAGGCCGCTCGGCCTATCCCAGAGTTCGCTCGCCCTCTGCCACCTCGTACTCTTTTCTACGATTCACTTTGTTGATTTTAAGGCGGTTTTAGGTCGGTTTATCCAACGGTGGTCGAGGGATGTGACGTGGATCGATGACGTGACACTTCCTTAGCTACTACTCCATCTCCCCCTATATAAGGACGCCCAGACCCCCTCTAGGAGGCCATCTCTCGTTCAGATCAAGACAACACCAGGAGAATTAGGGCTAGACTCTCCAATGTAGTAGATTAGTTCTAGTTGAGAATTAGGAAGAGTCGAGCTACGCTCAGGTTCTGGAGAATTCTTCAGAGGTCTGGTATATCTTTGTATCTTACCTTTGCAAGACTTATGTTTTAATATATTTATCTTCTCTATTTACTTTTATGTCTTTCATGTGTATGGTTAATATAGTTATCATATCTAAGCATGGGATCTCCGCTCGCATCGAGTGCTTTAGTTATCATATGTGACTAGAGTAGTAATCCGTAGTATAGACATGGTGTCTAGACTATAGGTTACCTGATATTGCACCCAACATCACAGATAGTTGTGGTAGCCCCAAGTGGTGACATCCATGATGGTTGATGTAGTCCACCACGTTTAGGTTGGTGTTTGTAGGATTGTAGTTAGAGCTTCCTAGCCCCTTTCTCATCCCTTTCTATGGTTAGTGTTCTGATGTCCCAAAGTGTTATTATGTATGATCGCTTTTATCTACCCATGCTTAAGTTACCATCTAGCCTAGACTAGAATAGAACCAGAGTAATAGAGAAGTATCCAGGAATCTTGGACTCACCCGTTGTCCTCTCAATCTAGTTATGCTACTCATTTATCATGGAATTATCCTATGTGTGTATCATTATTCATAACTCCTATCATTTATCACTTACCCCCACTTTAGTCTAGTTGATATAGTAAGTTAGTAAATGCATGATGGAGAATTATCAGTTTCTTTAACCATTGTTTTCCTATGGATAAATATGATACTCTGGAATACTCCCGGGTAAAAGCATAACAATATGCTTGCGCTTGCGAAATTCTCTATGTGCATTATAAAATACCAACACCCCCCGACGAAGTTCCCCCTCTCTAAAAAAAGTGGCGGTGCCACACCGCCATGGTCACCTGACAGTCTGGTGACCCTAGTGGTGGCAGTGCCCACTATTTGGCCACCGAAAAGGGCATTGCCACCCTCTACGATGGCTGCGATTTGGCTACGAGTTAGGTTGCAACTTTTGACCCCTGAACAACCAAAACCTTGCCCTTTTCTTCTCCTTTTTCTCTCCAACTTGATCCAAATCACCTCCAACTCACCCTAGGCATGAAATATCGAAAACCGAGTACCGAACCGAATTTATCGAGAACCGAACTGAATTTACCGAAACCGAAAAATTCGGTTCCCTGTTCGGTTCCGAGTTTCTAGGAACCGAATTTACCGAGGTAAATACCGAAACTGAACCAAATTTACCAAATTTCCCGAATTTACCAGAAATGTGATGAGTTTGAGTGTTGTTATATTATTGATTGTATTATTATTGACTATTATATTATGTTTTTTGGTACTCACACTTATAGTCTTGTGGACTTTTATATGTATATGTATTTTGCACTATTATTCTCTATGAAATCATGCCAAAATTAGCTTTTGAACCTGCTATTACATGTCTCTGTGATTAGTTTGGTACTGTTCGGTAAATACTGAAACCGAACCGAATTTACCGATACTGAATTTCCTCGGTACCGAGTTTTTTTTAGGAACCGATCGGTACCACTTTTTTTGAGAAACCAAATTTGCATAGGTACCGAAGAACCGAACCGAAGAACCAAACACCCAGGGTGACCTCCAACAACTCCTCCTTTGCAAATGTGCAAACACCACCATGTGCACAACATCATATGCATATATGTAGCTTTTGGCAAACATTTTATCAAAGGATTAGCTCTCTTTTCACCATGTCACTCGATCCTAGCAACGATGCAAAGTAGATCACTCGAGTGGCACTAGATGACCAATATGCAAACAAGTTTGCTCCTCTTGATAGTACGACCATCTATCCTAAATTTGGTCATAAACTTCTCTACTCACCTATGACCAGTGAAATGAAATGCTCTATAGGTTAGACCTTTGCCTTGCGTATTCTATTCCATCTCCTCCAATGTTGATGAAACACATGCACCAACCTTGATTGACAAATGATATGATCCACTTCATATCATCACGTGACCTTATTGGTTTATCGATCTTGACCTCACTTGCTTTTCACTGTTGCCTTCGTCCATCGGTGTCAAGTCTTGCTCAAGCTTCACCGCCACGCGGTCCATCACTCCAAAGCCTCAACTTGTCCTTCACGCTTGCAACCGGTCCATCAAACCAAGTATTGTCTTGATCTTCTCCACCTTAGTCACATGACTCCATGTCATGTCTCATATGCAATGAGATCCTTCATCATATGTGTGAGCCTTGCAACAAATCCAAGCCATCTTCACCATCATGGCATGAGTTGCTCACACAAGTGTACCTATGGACTAATCACCTGTATATCTCATATTTGAACACATTAGTCCACCTAAGTTGTCACTCAATTACCAAAACCAAACTAGGGACCTTTCACCGCCCTAGGAAAATACGGTTGGGGTAGCACTATAGCGCCGGGGAGGGTTGGGCCAGCACCGACATCGTGGGTGGCCGCGCCGGAGGCAGCACCGCAGCGTAGGGTAGCACCAGCGCACGAAACAGCCGGGGCAGGCCTGCCCAGCCGCGCTGGGGGCAAGCGCTAGGGACCACCGCCCACGGGAGCCGCTGGGGTAGCACTACCGTGTCGGAGAGGGCCGAGGCAGCAGCACCAGCATCGGGGTTGGCCATGCTCAGCGGCAACCTTGCTTGACGGCGGCAGGGAAGATTCACGCTTGTGGGCGAGCACGAAGGGGAAACGACCGAATTGATTTTTGGGTAGCCATCTATTGGCCCAACAGGAATGGATAGCGGAAGGGAGAATTTGGATAGCCAACAAATCTGAGGGGCCTAGTAGGTGTCTGTTGGAGTTGGTTTTTTGCCCTCACTATCCAAATTGGAGATAGCTAGTGTGTTTAGGTAGTCTGCTGGAGTGAGCATCTCCGAGAGTTTCCTAAATCACTTCCTAATCCTTGGTTTTTAGCAAGATGAGAAAAAACTCATCTCCAACAACTCCTAATCCATCTTTCTAATCTTTTAGAACTTGAAAAAAGTAACCCTATTCCGCGTAAAGTTACGCGCTTTCGAGTCGCTCGTATCTTCTCTCCCCGCCGTGTTTGTCGGCCAATCTAAAGGTGGAAAGGCGTGGAAAGAATAAAGAGTAAGAAAGGGTTCCTAATGCAACTATACAACAGAGAAAGAATATATAAAAGTGTTTAGGATAATTTAGAAATAGTATAGGATTCCTGATATAAAATTATCTTCTATATTTTAGGAGTGAATTATTGAAAACTCTTAGAGATGGCCTTCTTTATTCCTTTCAATACTTTTTTAGGAGTTGTAAAACTCCATGTTTTGGGGAAGAAAATATTAGGTACTCTTTGAGATGCTCTAACGAGTTGGACCGAGTCCAAAGAGAAGCCCATATAGAAATAATACAAGGACAAGGAAAATAGACATCTTTTAATAGTTCAGACTAAAATGCAACATCTTACCTTAGAATTACTATTTCTGTGAGTGGCCCTCGAGTATAAAACTGCGGCAAAACCATTTGTTTCCTAGGATTCAAGGGGTCCTGAGATGTAACCATTTCATGTCATGAGTACCTTGTTCTGATTATTGCATTCATGACCTGCATCATCTGCCATGCGTTTAATCCCACATGTGTACTTGTTTAAGATAGTTGCATGTGTTCTATTAGATTGATGGTAATTGTGACTAAGCCAGTAAGTTTTGACGAAATCATCACATGCACTTCATTATTGGCGGGCACATCATAAAAAATAACACTGTTAAATCCTGAAATAAAGGGAAAAAACCCTCCATGTGTCACTACTACAACATTGGTATAGGAGGTGCCTCCATCTGAGATTGTTTGAAAAAATAAAAAAAATAAATCTCAAAATATGTGAATTTGAAACAAATATTTGAAACATTAAACAACTTCAAAATCAGAAACTTATCAACATAATGTAGATTAGGTAGGCCACTACAAGTTTGGTATTAACTACGTGAATATTCAAGATCATTTAGAAATTTTAAATTTTGAATTTCAAAATCTATGAACTTAAAACACATATTTGAAACTCTAAACGACTTCGAATAAAAAACTTTTAAACTATAAAGTTATGGATTATATTGAGAACTACAACTTTGGTAAGGCCATATCAACATCCGAAGTTATTTGAAAATTTTAAATTTCAAATTACAAAGTCGTGAACTTAAGATACAACTTTCACATAAAATTTGTCTTCATCTGATTTCTACGGAAAAGTTATAAATTATTTTTGGATGCAACCATTTACAAAGATGGGTATCCTAAAATGCCCGCCTCTAAAAATTGACTTATAGAGATGGATGCTTAAAATGACCATCTGTGTTAATAACGATTTACAGAGGCAATTGTCTTAGGATGTCCGTCTCTACTAGTCGATGATTTTCAGAGGTGGCTATTTCTTGGAGGCTCCTAATGACTTACGAAGACGGGTATTTCTCATAAAATTATTTTTCTGATAGTGTGTTTTTACTTATATAGTACTATCACTGCATTTGTATATTTATTTATATAGTGCGATCACAGCATGTGTATACACTATCTTAATTTTGAATTTTATACTTTCATATCTATGTTATCTGGTCAGTGACTACTGACTAGTGTGTGCATGGCCCAAGTCATTGTCCTGGCTTCATTTCTGACACACTACTGGCCTATAACATGTAGCCAGCATACTTCTCCACTCTGCATTGACCCCACCCATCACTAACCTTAAATCAAAACTGAAGTTGATGGCGCCCTTGCCACCATGCTACCCACTCGACTGACCAATCGAGCATTTATGAGCCTAATTAACGTTAACCATCATTGTTGCTATATATAGAAGAATCTACGGATGACGACTAATATTGCATCATACCGGCATGAGCCTATTCATTGGTGTTTAGTGGTTTTTATGGAGCTGCACAGCTTGAGTTTAAAGAAAAAATTCTGACCGAGTTAGTTCAGGCCTAGGTGGAGACTTTAATATTATCAGAAATCCATGTGAGCAAAATAATGATAAGTTTGATGCCCTTTTTATTTAAAGCCATTATAGATGGCTTGGATCTAAGAGAGATCGAAATGTCAGAAAGAAAATTTACTGGGCCAACTCTAAAAGTGTACCAACTTATGAAAAGTTAGACAGGGTGCTTGCCAGCATGGAGCTGGAGCAAAAAATTTCCCTTGTCACTGTTGATGCATTAAATAAGGAAATTTCGGATCACACCCCCTTTTCTAAGCACCGGTGAGAAGGTACACATGGGCAACAAACTCTCGGGACGAAGGGCTTCTCACTGATCTAGTGTAAATGGATTGAGGAGGTGGTTAACAGAGGAAGCGTGGGGATTAAGGTGAATGAGGAAATTGGTCGTAATTTTCAGACTAGGAAAGGAATTAGACAGGGGTCCCCTCTCGCCTACCCTTTTTTAATCTGGTATTCTCATTTCGAGAGCAAAGAACAATGGCCAGTTTAGGGGTTTGGTACATAATTTGGTAGACGATGGGTTATCCATTCTACATTACGCAAACGATACGATCTTGTTTCTCGAGGACAACCTAGAGGAGTCTAAAAAACTGAATCTTGTGTTGGGAGCGTTTGAGAAACTGTTGGGATCTTGTTTGTACAGTACCTGTCGTCTTGTATTGTTGGCCATAAGCATTCACTTGCGAATGTGAAGGCTCGAATGTTTCTATTCCTTAATCTGAAAAAATGAGCCTAATAATTTTGTAAAAAGCAATAGCAGAGATGACGAAAGTGTAGTTGAAACTATGCATAAACCTTCCACACAAAAAGTAACTCCTGCTAAATTGGTGAAGAAGTTTGCATTGAAGATATTCACAATAGAGTTAGCTCATGAGTTTGGGCCACTTCCCCGCAAACCTTCTTATATTTCTCCCCATTTCCCACAAAAGAATAAAGTACATCCCACCTCCAGGAAATGTTCGCGCAGAGAATCTAGCACCATTTCACTGAAAACGACTCCGCACATGCCGTTTAGCTCAGGAGACTAGCAAACTGACAACGAACTGCAAGAGCTGCCGATTTCATTAGCACCCACTCGCATAAAAGCACACACACATCGCGGTGTTAACCTCTTTGCGCGGACAGAAACAAGATAGATAGGCGAGGGAAAGTGCTAGAGTTCATGGGCTACCAATCTCATGGACGACAGCAGATCCGCGTCACGCATTCTGGTTCTTCTGGCCAGTTTTCCGATGCTGTTCTTTCAGGGCCCAGCGGTTCCATGTACGCACAACTCATGTGGTCTTTTCATGCGAGCGACATGGGTGGACTCTCTCGGCGCTGCATGATATGTTCTGTTGGCTCATGGTCATGGACATCGTGCTGGTAAAAATGAAGAGAAGATGACTCGTAGTATTGTGCGATGCTCAGGAAGTCAGGAATGTTCAGAAGGAAGTTCAGGTAGTGTGATTCACAGGCATCGCTCTTTTTTATGTACGGCACAGAGACACACTGCTGTGTCTTCCGCTACCTTGTTGATTAGACTGTGTCCTTGGAATCCTTGGACGACTACCTGGCATCCATGCCCCAATTTCTGGTGTGTGGAGCTCGCCACAGACACTTCTCTGTTGTAATATATATATCCATCAGCTCCCTCTCTGCGTCTGCTGCTTACTTCAGACACTAGACACTCGCTAGCAAGTGCCTCCTCGCATGACCATGACGAGGCTGCTGCTGCCGGGGGACCGTCGCTCCTCCTCGCTGGCAGCGCTGGCGGCGTGGTGGTCTCTGTGGCTCCTGGCTGTCATCGGAGGCAGCGGCTCGCCGGTGCTGGGCTGCTACACGCGCATCTTCAGCTTCGGCGACTCGCTGACAGACACGGGCAACTACGTCCACCTGACGGCGAGCAGCCACAGCCCTTACGGCGCACCGCCGTACGGGAGGACGTTCTTCGGCAAACCTACTGGCCGCGCCAGCGACGGACGCCTCGTCATCGACTTCATCGGTGAGCAATCTGCCTTCCTTTGACTCTTGATTGAGTCTTTTTTTTGTCCTAGTTATTAGTATACGTTGGTTTCTCTGCCTCAACATCATTCATTCCCTGTTTCAAAAGATACGTCAGTATCGACCCCAAAATTGCCATCCGGTTATTCATTCAGTAAAGCAAAATGATGGGCGACCTTTACGGATTGCCTCAATGTGCATGAAAGAAATAGAATGGATGCATTTCTGAACTCGTTGCTGGTGCGCTCAAATGAACATAAACAAGGCCAAATGAGCATCTGCTAGACCCCATACAATACAAGTAACTGTTCTTTCGCCCTTTATGGTAATTCATGATTGAAGTGGCTTCTGAATTTGGTCGACAACTCCACACTCACGCGTAGTGTTCTTCCGTGGCAAGGACTGTCTACAAACCTAGGCACCTAGCTACATAACAGGGCAGTACAGAGTACAGAGTACAGACTGGTTGTGCCCTGTGTGGCTGTGTATTGGTAACGGGAAAAGTAGATAGAAAGCTTAATGATTAGCTTGATCTTGATTTGATTTTCCATCTAATATTTATGAACTAGAACCCCAGAACGACATGGTTTTGTCTGAGTGCCAGTTCAGTCTGCTTTTGGTGAAGAGAGTGTGGGCGCTTGTTGCACCTTAATTAAGCTTGCGCGAGCGAGTCCTGTCCTGTCCAGGTACAAGAGTCGTAATTAACAGGTGTGCGCTTGCGTTAGTACTGAGTAGCAGTACAGCTGCGCGCTTTAAATTGGGATTAGCGGCATCCATGGTCCCTTAAACTGTGCGTGTTTATGAGCGCCTATCTATGCACAATGAATTCAGAGGTAGGTAGTCCCCTCATTAGCCCTAAAGAGACACTAGCAAGAAGCCAGGTACCGGTCTTCCTTCAAAGGAGGAAGAAGAAGAACTTGGTTGCAAGACGATGATAACCCATCACAGACTTGAAAGGTGTTGCGCTGCAGGTTTGCAACATG
Organism: Saccharum hybrid cultivar R570; assembly: GCA_038087645.1. Lineage (NCBI taxonomy): Eukaryota > Viridiplantae > Streptophyta > Magnoliopsida > Poales > Poaceae > Saccharum > Saccharum hybrid cultivar. Next base: position 5,229,406 of record JAQSUU010000100.1, read on the forward strand.
CAATTCATTGGCCCATGCTTTCCTAGACATGAAGGCATGAAGGCTACAGTTCACCTGCCTTTTATTATTGTAGGAGTATCTTGTAAAGCAAATTTGTAGGAGTATCTTGTAAAGCAAGCCATGCACGCATGAAGCATGATCGTCTCCACGCCATGCATGTACAGACGATAATAACTGGTGGTGCGAACGCATTTTCTTGGCTTCCAATGCAGCGGAAGAGTTCGGGCTGGCGAAGGTGACGGCGATCCAGGCGGCCACGGCGCCCGGGGACTTCCAGAGCGGCGCCAACTTCGCCATCATCTCGGCCACCGCCAACAACGGCTCCTTCTTCGCGGGCAACGGCATGGACATCCGGCCCTTCTCGCTGGACACGCAGATGCTCTGGTTCAGGACCCACCTCCGCGAGCTCGTGCAGGCGGCGGCCCCGCCGCCCGCGGCGCAGCAGAACGGCAGTGCCGCCGCCCTGCTGAGCGGCGCGCTGGTGGCGCTGGGCGAGATCGGAGGGAACGACTACAACTTCGCCTTCTCGCGGGGCGTGCCGCGGGACGAGGTGCGCCGGTTCGTGCCGGCCGTGGTGGACAAGCTGGCGAGCGCCATGGAGGAGCTCATCGCGCTGGGGGCGCGCGCCTTCATGGTGCCCGGGAACCTGCCCTTCGGCTGCACGCCGCTGTACCTGCAGCGGTTCCGCGCCAACGGCGGGTGGTGGGACTACGACCCCGCCACGGGCTGCCTCGCCTGGTTCAACCGCTTCGCCCAGTACCACAACCGGGTGCTCACCGCCCGCCTCGACAAGCTCCGGCGCCTGCACCCGGACGTCACCATCGTCTACGCCGACTGGTACGAGGCCACGATGAGCATCTTCCAGGCCCCCGGGAAGCTAGGTACGTGACGCCGGCCGTACTCAACAGCTACTCATGTCATGTGTAAAACTGCGCCGCCGTACGTGCTGCCCACCGTAGGCATAGGCCATGCTGCGTCGAGCGACGTCCATGGCTGGCACGGTCTCGCTGCCCTTGAGGTTGAGAGGCTCTGTTTGCTGCGTGCTGCGACGGCGACGCCGCACCAAACAGCTAGCGAGGCACCTCTTGTCGGATCGCTGGGCACGTAGGCCCCTTTGCATTGGAAGCACGGTCGGGCCGGCGACAAAGCACAACGAGTCTTCGTCTTCCTTCCACAGTTGTGGTTGTGAGATGGGCAATTATGGCTAAAAGGCTATGCGCGTACATGGCCCGGGCCCGGCACCAGTTGTGGTTGTGTGGCCACCAGCTGCATGAGCCAACAAACGCCAAAGGCCATCATGGGTTCACGTGCAACAAATGGCCCGTCGCGACCAGCTGGGCACTGCCTATGGTTTTTGGGCCTGGTACAGATCTTAACTTGGCTAGTATTATCCAAAGTGTCAGCCCAGGATAATTAACAGGTGGCTTACCCGTAACTCCATAGGTCATGACTCATCATCAGTTGAAAACCCGGCAAAAATCCACACTGACCAAGTGGTTGACTACTTGCAGGGTTCACAAACGCTCTGCGGACTTGCTGCGGGAACCAGACCGTGCCGTGTGGCATGCCCGGGTGCTCCGTCTGCAAGGACCCATCCACGTACGGGTCCTGGGACGGGACGCACCCGACGGAGGCGGTGTACAAGGTGATCGCCGACGGGGTGCTGCACGGGCCGTATGCGTCCCCTGTTCCTCTCGCCGAGACTTGCCCTCCCACCACATGAGAACATCAACAATCAGACAATCAGCCTGATCTGCTTGGATGGTCGTCCTCTGATGATCCTTAGAAGATTCATAATTACCAGCTTTAGAGTGGTAACATTTGAATTACACTTGTGAATTTTTAAGGACGGTACAATAGCTTTGTTTCAGAAATCAGAATACAGGTGAGGTGACATATTTCAATAGCATACACACGAAGCATTTGAGGTGATAATTGGGTTTGTATAAACATTATTGTTATATGGTCCCTGCCATCATTGCAGCAGCAACCATTCACTGCAAAGGCATATGTTATGCATGAGAAGATCATTATTGCTGTTTGTTAGGAGCTACTAGACAACACGACCATGTTGCATGGTTCTTGGTTGCGTTCACAACATTTTCGTGAGCCATTGCGCGCTCCTGAATTTAGGTGGTGGCGTATATATCCCCACGTTTCCCTCCAACTTGATACGTTCCCTGCAATGGCAATAGTATACACATGAAGCATTTGAAGTGACAATTGGGTTTGTATAAGCATTATTGTTATGACCGTGCCCAACCTTCCCTTTTTTTTCTCGACCGGGTGTATCACCCTTCCCATGAAACATCATGGCTACAACTAACAGTCGCTCACTCCAAAGACGCATTTTATGCATGAGAAGACCGTGCTTGATGCCTATTAGGAGCTGGGCACCATGACCATACTGTGTGTTTCTTGGTTGTGATCACGACATATTCGTGAGCCATTGTGTGCCCCTGAATTCAGGTGGTGGCCTATGCCCACGATTCCCTCGAACCTGATATATTCCCTGCCCTGTCGAACTAAAATGCCGCTAGAGCCTGCATCACCCAGCCGCAAGCCCGCCATTCACATGACCCCGCACACCGCGCTACAAAATCTGTTGCCTCAACCATACCCCCACATATATATACGTTTGCTCGTCGTATACAAGAACATGATCGATCGATTGATCGCGTGCGCCAGCCATGCACGCCGTCGCCCTGCCCACGATGGAGTCGGAGCTGAGGGCTCTCGCGTGGGCAACGCTGCTCACCCCGGCGTGCGCGGTGTACGCGCGGTTCGCCGCTCGCTGCCTTCGCCCGGGCATCCCGCGCCTGGCCGCGCTCCTCCCGACATTCCCGGTGTTCGTGTACATGCCCTGCATGTTCAGCTCCCTCCACCTGCGCCTCTTCTCCACCTTCTTCCACACCTGGCTGGCCACCAACAAGCTCGTCCTCCTCGCGCTCGACCTCGGCCCGCTCCACCCACGCCTCCCGCTCCTGCCGTTCGTCCTCTGCGCCGGCCTCCCCATCAAGGTCCGCCGTCTCAGGCAGAGCCAGCAGCAGCCTACTAAGAATCAGACGTCGTCGCCGCCGCCTCCCGGCGCCGAGCTCTTGAGGCCCTGCGCCCGCAGCGTCTTGCTCCTCAGCTGCCTCGCCGTGGCGTACCCCTACACGGGGTGGCTCCCGCTCTACGCGCTCCACTATCTCTACTGCGTCCAGATCTTCCTCACGCTCGACCTCGTGTTCTCCTGTGTCATGCTAGTCTCCGCGGCACTCATGGGCGCGACCCTGGAGAGACAGAGACAGTTCAACGCGCCGCTCGCCGTCACCTCGTTGAACGGCTTCTGGGGCCGACAGTGGAACCTGATGGCCGTCGACCTCCTCCGCGAGTCGGCGTACGAGCCCGTGCGCGCTAGGTGGGGCCGGGACGTCGGCGTGCTGGCCGCGTTCCTAATGTCGGGCCTGCTCCACGAACTCCTGTACTGGTACCTGACGCTGCAGCAGCCCAGAGGTGAGATGCTGCTTTTCTTCATGTTCCACGCCGCGTTCCAGATCGCTGAGCGATGGGCCAGGGCGGCTGGGCTGTGGCGGCCGCCCAGAGCGGTGGCGTACCCCCTTGTCACGGCCTTCATGGTGGTCACCATATCGGAGATGTTCTTCGGGCCATTTGTGAGAGCCGGCACAGACGTGCGCTTGAAGGAGGAAACCATGGCGATGGTGGAACTGATTTGGGGTGCCAGGAAGTATCTACTCCGTCCGTTTAGGGTGGCTTCAAGCTAGAGGCGGGTAGGCGGGGTATGGTCGATTTATCGTTGATACATTGCAGAGCATCACTTGTATATGTATAATATATATTGCTACATGAGATCTTTTTATCAAATAATACGAAAAACAAGATTGAAGAGACAAAGAACGAGCTAGCTCAGATGGTTAAGGACATGCAAGTTCAAGTCCCCGTTGAAGTGAATTTGGGTGTCTATTTTTTTTTGACCGGAAACAGGGACGGAGCCAGCGCAGGGCAGGGCAGGCTCGAGCCCCCCTACGGCTCCTAGGCACATGGAGCCCCCCCTGAAGGCCCCACCCCCCCCCCCCCCCCCCCTAAAAAGTTCACGTATCTATGTAGAGAATATGATGTATTTTGTGAATTTCATCGTTAATCGATGTTTCAAATATAATACTATTTTAAGCTATTATATATTTGTCTATTGTGAGTGGTCATAGTAGAGCTAAGTCATTGTAGGACTTTTGTTCAGCTCCCCCCCTAATTTTTTTTGACTTCGTCCCTGACCAGAAACTATGGAGCAACAACCCCAGTGTAGCATCGAATATATTAAAAAACAAGAGAGAGAGTACAAGCTAGGAAACTTACAAAGGAGTTAGCCAAAAGCTAACTAAAAGGAGGAAACTCTAGACGTTGAGCCAATTCATTACAGACAGGTGAAAGGCAGGATTGATTCTATGCAAATGAAGTTTAACTTCATTCGCAAAGGACTGTTTCCATGTAGCCAAGGAGGGGGTCATGCCATTGAAGATTTAGGCGTATCTTTCATTCCATATACACTAAGCTGCTATCATGAACACTTCCATGAAGAAAGGCAATTGCAATATAGACTTCCGCACTCTATCATTTGAAAGATGCTCCCTTGTACGTTCCAAACAAAGCCAAGGCAAAACCAACGAGAGACACTAGATGAGCAATCAAAGAAAAGGTGCATAAGTGTCTCTTCGACGTCATCTAGGCACAGCACACAGTTGTATCCTTCATCAAAGTGTTTGTGTCGTCGCCGAAGCATGTTTCTAGTGTTCAATCTATCACTGAGCAGCAACCAAGCAAAGAATTTGATTTTTGGCACGCATTTTGATTTCCAAATCCACTGAAGGGGTCGCAGCGGTGTGAGTGTTTTAAAATGTTGTTTTGGGTGTCTATTTTCTTCTTTATATAAGTTGTTCTAGTTTTTATGATTGAATAAAAGACATCATTTTTATGACTTCAGCTTTAACACGAAGTAAGGTTGAGCATAACTCAAAACTTAGCCCCAAGTTCATCTAGTTTTTAGATTGAACAAGAGACATGCTTTTAAGACTTCAACTTTAATACCAAGTAAGGTTTAGCATAACTCAAACTTAACTACAGGAACATTATTTGTTCTCTTATGGGTGCTTATCTTGCATAGTTTGTATCACTTTCAGTAATAACTCCCCAAAAAAATCATGTGTCATATCAATGCGCTTTAAAAATAATAATATTCAACCTAAGAAGGACTAGGCAGCTTTTCATTAAAAAGAGAAATATGCATCTAAATTCAAGCTAAGAGATAACTTGAACCTATGTGGTGAACCACACCTCCCATCCAATCAGTTGAGTTAGGCTCATTTCCTTTGTATAAATGTGCTTTGCTAATAACACTCTGCAGATAAAAGCATATAAAGTTCTTAACCAAATAGTTTATTTACAAGTTCCAGAAATAGGCATATATTCAACTTCGTTTGCCAAAATGCCAACTCCACAAACTCTTCTCCATTAAAAGATGTGGAGTTGCAAGCCAACTCTATGTTTTATGTGGAGCTCATCAAGGGGCACACCGTACATTTGAATTTCCAACCTCCTCATGGAGTTATTTGTTTTTTTTTCTCTTTCTCATCCTCTGCAACTCTCTCTGCGCCCTAGCACCGCCACCCCTAACTAACCCTCACTGCTGCCGGTAAATCTGACCACCGTCCCTCCACCGGCGAGGTGATCGGTGGAATAGACGGATCCGGTGATCTTCCACTGTCCAAGACCATTTTTTCACCGGGCCGAGGGTCAGGCTGATGGCAGTACAATGGGAGCCTCTCGATTCGATTCAGAGTACAGAAGCCAACTTAACACACCGTATAAAGTGGGCCAGCCGAGCGTATCACTAGTTAGCTGGGGGTTATTAGTTTGAATATATGCCAAAAATAATAACTCCACCTGTCCATCTAATGTTGCTAGCATGGTGCACATGCTGCAGTATGAAGTACGAGAGACATGCACGACAGCACGAGGACTCACATTCTCGAGTATCATCACAAAACATTTCCTTTTCGCGAAACCATAACACAATTCTTGTACAATGGTTTAATTATTTATCCCCCCTTTATTTGCCCACAAAATCCGTTCACGATTTCAAACCCTGAAGAGCGTGCGGGCTGCGGCTGTGTGGCATCACCAGGCTCTCACTTTGAGGCTTATGACAGCATCCCTCTTTATGCTCAAAATTTATTCCCAAATTTCTCCCCAAATTTTACTATGCAAAAAGAAGATTCCCTGTCACATCGAAATACCGGCACATATATGGAGTACTAAATATAGATGAAATCAAAAACTAATTATACAGTTTTATTGTACTTTGCGAGACGAACATTTTGAGCCTAATTAATCAATGTTTGGATAATTTTTACCAAATAAAAACAAAAACGCTACAGTAGCCAATAGTGATTTGGCAGCCCCCAATTTAGGAATCTAAACACGGCCCTCCTATCTGCAATTCTGCATGCACACCGAAAGACCTGCTACGTCGTCACTACTCACTTGGATTCGAGAGAATTAATTTCTTGATTTTTGTTGAGTAAAAAAGAATGGGTAGCTTTGTCTCACGTTACATATTCCTTCCTTGATTCTCACCTTTCCCCTACACAAGTTAACTGCTTCCTACAACTGTTGCTTTCCTTCCACCTGCAGTTCTGCAGCCCGCTGCATGCAGTACACCCTGCACGCGCTGCCGTTCACATGTCCATGCTCCACAGGCCCATAAATCTACGACAGCCAGTTCGTTCAGTCGCAAGCAGAAGTCTCCAAAATGCACCGCTTCTTCCTCCTCGTTTCTGCACTCGTAGCCACCACGCTTTCCGCCGACACCACCATTGTCCTTGCCCAGAGGTCATGGGCTGAACTCAGCGGCCGGGACAATTGGGAGGGCCTCCTGGACCCGCTGGACGCCGACCTCCGCCGCGCCATCATCCGGTACGGGGAGCTGGCGCAGGCGACGTCGGACGCGTTCATCGGCGACCCGGCGTCGCCCTACGCGGGCGCGTCGCGGTACGCGCCCGGCGCGTTCCTCCACAGGACGCAGACGCCCGACGCGGACGCGTACCGCGTCACGAGGTTCCTCTACGCGACGTCGAGCGCGCGCGTCCCGGCGGACCAGTTCATCACGCGGCCGGCGCCGCCGGGGGCGTGGAGCGCCGAGTCCAACTGGATGGGGTACGTCGCCGTGGCCACGGACGCGGGCGCGGCCAGGCTGGGGAGGCGGGACATCGTGGTGGCGTGGCGCGGGACGAAGCGCGCCGTGGAGTGGGCCGACGACCTGGACATCACGCTCGTGCCGGCGACGGGCGTCGTCGGGCCGGGTCCCGGGTGGTCGCAGCCGGCGGTGCACCGGGGGTTCTTGTCCGTGTACGCGTCGAGGAATTCCACGTCGCGGTTCAACAAACAAAGCGCGAGAGAGCAGGTAATCTAGTTTTGACTCCCCCATGTCCTTTGCTGATACACATTCTGCTGTGTTTCCTTGTCCTTCCATGGCACATTAGCGTACAGGCACTGACATGGTCTTCAAAAAAAAACTTCAAGTCATGTGATGGCCAGTAATTTTGCAGTGGTTTTCGTAATGTTTTCAAGCGCACAAGATAGGACACCGATTATATGTTTGCCGATCACTGCCGTTCTTGTCAGCTGTAGTGAACCATACTGGACTGTGCCAGTGTGGCGCAATTTGTTCACACATTTGCACCAAGATCAGTCAAATGTTGGACCTTTAGCGTCGTCGCAATAAATGTTGGACCTTTAGAGTATGTTTTTTAGATACCGACAGAGACATTTAAAGAGAGCACGGAACTGCAGTGTACATGGGGACAGGTTTCTGTGTTTCACACACTGTAGGGAACTGGCAAATGATTTGGCTGGTGCGTTGTAGGAGTAGGCATTTTTGTGTTGATAGGGAAATTTGCATTTTTGTATAGAATCTTGTTGGGACTGGAACTGATGTTGGTGTCCACAAGAATTTTCGGAGAAGCAACAAGATAGGAGTAACATGCTGCAAACTGTTTGGAATTATAATGATAGGGATAGGAATATAGGATGGACGAAACGACAAACCGGCCTTCTTGATTGGATTGGAAAGGAGACACGAATCGCTTTCCTTCCGCAATTGAGCTCGATTTCTTATTCTTTGTTCGCCTTCTGGCCGCACAACTGCTGAACGAGTGCCAAATTAATCTATGCATGCAGGTGTTGACTGAGGTTAGAAGGCTGCTGGACGCGTACAAGGGCGAGAACTGCAGCATCACGCTAACCGGCCACAGCCTGGGCGCGGCGCTCTCCACGCTCACCGCCATCGACATCGTCGCCAACGGCCTCAACGTCCGGGGGGGCTCCAACCCCAACGACACGGTCCCCGTCACCGCCATCGTCTTCGGCAGCCCGCGCGTGGGCGACGACCAGTTCAAGAAGGCGTTCGAGTCGACGCCCGGCGGCGGCGCCCGGCTGCTCCGCGTCCGGAACGCGCCCGACATCGTGCCGACCATCCTGCCGGCCGCGTTCTACAGGGACGTGGGCGTGGAGCTGCTGCTGGACACGCGCAAGTCGCCGCACCTCAAGAAGCCCGGGCCGGGCCCCGGCGCGTGGCACAACCTCGAGTGCTACCTGCACGGCGTCGCGGGCACGCAGGGCGCCGGCGACGGCGCCGGGTTCCGCCTGGAAGTGGACCGCGACGTGGCGCTGGTGAACAAGGAGGTGGACGCGCTCAGCGACGAGTACCCCGTGCCGGCGGCGTGGTGGGTGGAGGGGAACAAGGGCATGACCAGGGACGCGAGCGGGCGATGGGCTCTGCAGGATCATGAGGAGGGTAACCTCGCCATGTGAGATGAACTTTTTTTTGGTACTAGTAAATAAGAATTTTCTTCGACAATATCGCATGGATATTGAAGGATCAATGATAATATCGCGAATATTTCAGCAAAGTCCAGGATCAATTTGAATCAGATTGTTTCAAATTCGAAACAGTTTCTATCAAAATCATCTACATGCCCCCACGTTTTTTTTTTAAGATCCGGTTACCCGGCTTTGATTGATAATAAGAAAGAGTTAGCATACAATAATGGTTCCATGCACGAGAGGCACTCCCTACCACAGCCTAGGCTGCAGAGGTTTTAGGATATTAGAAACTGATTACCCTCTACAGGTTTGGGCAACTGTTAGGGGCTTTAGAGTTGTCCTCCCTGCTAAGGACCAGCTGCACTTCTTTTGATCTCGATCCTGATCCTCGGCAATCAGATTCGCACCCCTTGTTTCATCTGCTAGTAGGTATACAGAACTGTCACTAAAATTTTGTTCTCCTCTTTCTACATTATTAAGCTCCCTTGCTGACACTGAGCTAGGCAACATTGAGCAAACAGACGCTACAACTTTTTGGCTGCAAAAGCTCACTGGCCCTCCATCTCTACTGCATCGGATTCGTCAACCATCGCCGCTAAGGCCTTCGCTAGCTTCTTGTTGTCCAGACGTGTTGCTGCCCTGAGTGCCTTGATGGCCTGTTCTGGGAGATCAACACCATACAAATCAATGTATTCAGTCACTGTTGCATCTGGCGCTGGACGCTGTGGATTGAGGAACTCTAGTTCGCGCATCAGCTTGCGCTGCGTGCGCTCAGCCACCGGCACCGCGCATGGTTTGGCAGCCTGGAGCAAGCTCGAGCGCGTCGCCTGCAGTGCCTTCCTCTTCCTCAGCTTGCCTGCACGGGGGAGGATCGCTCGGGGTGGAGGAGACACCGGTGTCGGAAGCAAGGGTGACGGGAGCTCTTGAACAATCTGTTGCAAAACTCAACAGCAGCCTGTCCATCGGCTTGCTGGTCATCAGCATCAACAGTCAGTCCACCGTCCGGCTGTGCACTTTCCTCCTCGTAGAGGTCCTGCCCTATAACGGCATTTTGGGCTAACGTATTGGACGATAATAAAGGGCCAACACTATTTGGGCTCCTGAGCCCAGCATACCCTTTGATCAATAATGTTGGGCCAAAACGAGCTGGACCAATAACAACCTGAAACATCTTTTTTTTAATCAAAAACAACCTGAAACATCTTTTTGCCTAGTCGTAGTACTGTTTATCGCGTCACCTATAGTACGATGCAGTCTTCATTGGAAAGAAAAAAAATCCAGCTATATGATGCAACTCGACACGTAATGCATGCACAGCAGCAAATTCAGGAGCCTGCTAACATTGCTCCAAATGTTGTTGCTGCCTCTCATGAAGAAAATGGCTGGCCTGAAGTGTTACCAGCTGCTCAACTGAGACAGACAGCCATGGAGATCAACTTGAATGCTCCACCACCTGTCATTCTGCAGGATCTCAATGATTTGCCAATGGAGGAGGATCCCCAGGAAGTGATGATTCATCTAGGCATCAAAGCTAACAATGAGCAGAATAACTGGGAGTTGGGCCAGAGCAGTGAGCAACAGATGATACAAGAAATATTATTGCCACAACCTGCTCAACAAGAACCCCAAGAGGAAGTTGCTGAGAATGTAGTTAATGGGGTCGAGGTCCCTCTCATCCACCTTCTAAATGAGGAGAACCAATTTCTCCATTTGGAAATCCCCGAAAATGCCATCATGAATGACAATGAGATACAGGAGATTGAAAACGAGCACTGCATGGATTGGCAACAGGATCAACCAGCTCAAGTTAACAACATTGAGTTAGGGATGGTTAGAATCATTGATAGATTCTACCCAACACCCTCTACTAATGAATTCAGCAATCTGGGCTTTCAAAAGATCCAACCATATTTGCAGCAAATTCCAGCTACCAACAAGGCAGTGATTAACTATAACAGTACTCAAGCAGGAAAAGGAAATGAAACATCCATGATTGAAATACCAAAGAAATGGGCAGAATTCTTCAAAGTATTCCTAAACTCCGCTGACAGATACTCGTGGGCCAGGGACCTGCTCAACACCCAGTTCCCCTCTCTTATTTTTCAACCCTGGGATGCAGTCACCTTAAGCCTATCTGCAGTTCAGAATGATCAACCATCTGAGCAATGTGGCAAGCTCAGCTCTCTCAACAGTTCTCTGATCTCTGATGAGGCCCTGATTATGGAGGATGAGGCTCTAATTATAGAGGAGGATCAGATAAAATCACCCCAAGGAAAGAAAAGGGCAAGAAAGGGAAAAGTGCAGACTCCAGTGGTGGATTCAGAGGTTAGAAGAAGCAGCAGAGTCAAAGGAAGGACAAATGGGTTCAAACCAAGTGGTTGTAAGATAACAAATTGCCTGGGATGCAAGTTGGATCCACCAACTATCCCCATCGAAACTCTACAAGCCATTGGGACCCAGATGTGTCAGATGAATTCTGAGGAAGTTGAGCAAGCTACCCTGATCAAGAAAAAGAAGCCCAAGCCAATAGCAAAGAAGAAGGAGAAGACCAAGATTTCTGATGAAGATGCTGAGGCTGAGGAAGGAGCCAGCAAGGAGAAGAAGAATGACTAAATCTTCAGTCATGTTTATCATCTTTTTGACCAAGCCCCAAGCTATTATCAAATGATGATGACTAGATATTGGAAAATACTTTGCTGGAACGTGAGAGGAATAAACGCTGACAAAAAGTGGAATTCAGTCAGGGACAAAATAATTGAAAGCAGATGCGACATTATTTGCTTACAAGAAACCAAGAAAGAGATGATTGACCAAGCTTTCCTAAGAAATATATGTCCTCAAGGCTTTGATTCTTTCATTTTTAAACCATCCATTGGTGCTTCTGGTGGAATCTTGGTGGCTTGGAAAGGAGCCTTGTTCACTGGTACACAAATCTTTCAGAATGATTTTGCCATCTCGGTGGAAGTGACATCTACCATCAATAATAGCTCCTGGGTCCTGACAACTGTATATGCCCCATGCACACCAGTTGGGAAAAGAATATTTCTAGAATGGTTCAAGGGAATTCAAATGCCTGATCAGACTGAGTGGCTCATAATTGGGGATTTCAATCTAATAAGGAAGCCTGAAGACAGAAATAAAGAAGGAGGAGATGTTAATGAAATGTACCTTTTCAACGAAGCAATTGACACTCTTGGACTAATTGAGCTTCCACTGCATGGTAGACACTTCACCTGGACCAACAAACAGCATTGCCCTCTACTAGAAAGACTAGATTGGTTTTTCACATCAAATGCCTGGACAGAAAGATATCCAAATACAATAGTCAAGGCAATGGTAATGGAAACCTCAGATCACTGGCCTTGTATAATAGAGATAAATACCAAAATTCCTAAGGGCACCATTTTCAGATTTGAAAATCATTGGTTAAGTAGAGATGATTTTGCTACAGTCCTCATCCAAGGATGGTCTGCCCCATACCTTCCACATGACCCAGCAAAGGCAATCAATGCCAAATGTAAAAATTTGAGGAAGATGCTCAAGATTTGGAAAAACAGATCATCACCACTAGTAAAGACCATTGCAAATGTCAAGATGATCTTGCAGCTCATAGACACCATGGAATGCTTTAGAGATCTCACAATCGGTGAATGGAACTTCAGAGAAATTCTAAGGTCCAAATTGGTATCTCTACTTAAACAACAAAGAAGCTATTGGAAGCAAAGAGGCAAGATTAACTGGGTCAATGAAGGTGATGCCAGCACCAAATATTTTCATGCTCATGCTACTATTAAACACAGAAAAAACACTATAGCATACCTCCAAGATGAATCAGGCAATGGTGTCACAGACCATGATGAAAAGGCCAAGCTTCTGTGGAAAACTTTCAAAGATAGGCTAGGAAGATTTGAATATAATGGTATGCTCTATAATCTGAATAACATTCTACCCACCAGTGAGATGCTGAATGAATTAGAGGCACCATTCAACAAGCAAGAGATTGATGAAGTTGTATCTCAGCTTCCAAATAACAAGTCACCTGGGCCAGATGGCTTCAATAATGAGTTTATCAAGGGATGCTGGACTCTTATTGCACCAGATTATTATAAACTTTTTCAATCACTATTTGAAGGAGAAATCTGCATGAGAAGCTTAAACACTTCTCACATAGCACTCATCCCAAAGAAAGATGGCCCAGTCACAGCTGCAGATTACAGGCCCATTTCACTCCTCAACACTTCTTTCAAGCTCATCACCAAGGTTCTAGCAAACAGACTGCAAAAAGTGATCAAGCAAATCATACACAAAAACCAGTACGGGTTTATCAAAACCAGGACAATCCAGGATTGCCTAGCTTGGGCACTGGAATACTTGCATTTGTGTCATAAATCCAAAAAACAGCTAGTGATCTTAAAACTGGACTTTGAAAAGGCTTTTGACAAGGTGGAACACGAGGCTATTGTCCAAGTGCTAAAGGCAAAAGGATTTGGTAACTCATGGATCAGATGGATCAAGGAGATACTAGATACTGGAACATCATCAGTGTTACTAAATGGAAAGCCAGGCAAGGTAATTCACTGCAGGAGAGGAGTCAGACAGGGTGACCCCCTCTCCCCCCTCCTTTTTGTGCTGGTAGCTGATCTCTTGCAATCAATTTTGAACAAGGCCAAAGAGTTAAACTTGCTAAAGCTACCACTTCCTCTCAGATGCTCCAATGACTTCCCAATAATTCAGTATGCAGATGACACACTAATAGTCATGGAAGCTTGTAGCAGACAACTTCTAGCTCTGAAAGCTCTGTTACACTCTTTTGGAGATTCAACTGGGTTAAAGGTAAACTACAGCAAATCAATCATGGTGCCCATCAATCTATCAGAATCTAGACTTGATCACTTAGCAAGGACCTTCAACTGTGAAAAAGGCACACTACCTTTCACCTACTTGGGATTACCTTTGGGGCTAACCAAACCCAAAGTGATAGATTTCTCTCCTCTGGTTAGTAGATGCGAAAGAAGATTAGCTGCCACCTCGACCTTTCTCAACCAAGCAGGAAGATTGGAATTAACCAACTCAGTTTTCTCGGCCTTCCCTACTTTCTGCATGAGCACTTTTGCAATTCATGGCACAGTGATAACACAAATTGATAAATTTAGAAAACTATGCCTATGGAGGGGAGCTGACATCAATGCAAGTCAAAAACCAAAAGCTGCATGGGAAGATGTATGCAAGTCAAAGAAAGAAGGAGGACTAGGAGTGATAGATCTCAGAACTCAGAATGAGGCTTTACTCCTAAAGCACCTGATGAAATTTTTCAACAGGGAGGACATCCCATGGGTTGGTCTTATATGGGAAAGCTATTATGAAGCTGGCAGTTTACCATCAATGGCCAAAAGGGGCTCTTTTTGGTGGAGGGATGTGGCAGAACCGCCTAATTTAATGTCATCCCAAGAGTACTTATCTTCCATTAGACACTAAGTACCCAAGAGAGAGCACTAAACTCTGCGATTCCGTCGAGCACACCCAACGGGAGAACTCGAAAGTCCACATTTTACCTCAGGATCATAAATGAGAGATAAAGCTTATAACAACTTTACCATTTCATATATCACTTTTAGTACAACATCAGAGTAATTCATTATTTGATTATAATAGCGGAATATAAAATATTATCAAAGTTCAGCGGAAATGAAACCATTTGATGATGAGTTAAAATTATCATGATGAACATTTATATACAGCAAATGATAACAGGTGGTAAATCTTTCCCTTGTGAAACATTTTTGGTGAGAGTTATAAATCAACCCTACATCCGCAACGTAAAGGAAATCCCCACTGAGCCCACCAGGAGGTTTCCACACACAACTGTCAGCTTCAAACACCTGTTACCTGCAACAGGGTAGAACAAACCCTGAGTACTCAATTGTACTCCGCAAGACTTACCCGTCAGAAGAAAAGACTCCAAGGGTATGCAAGGCTATCTGGCTTGTGGGTTATTGCAACTGCAGGAAGCATTACTAAAGGTGCATCCTTATATTTACTTTTTATTAGCAGTTATCAGTAGTGTATTAACCAACCATTCTAGGTAAGCACCTGTTCTACTTTCAAGCAAAGGTTGAGCCATCAGAACCAATTTTTCCATCTTTCGTCTTTCATCTTTCATTTCTTACTACGGTGCTAGAGTGCAGTCAAGTCGTACCGTCACGTAGAAACGGCGATTCGCGAATCAATGTGCCCAGCTGGGTACCCCGAAAAACACACGCCTCGCTTGTACCCCAGGCACAAGCAAGACCAACCCGTTCCCCTCCTGTCACAGGTTTCCAGGTCCCCGTCCAAACTTGGACTCCTAGCTCCCGTACTTGAGGCCCGGCCTCAATACGGTGCTAAGACCTCCACCTATCCCCGCCTCCAATCAGTCGGTCCGGAAAGAGCCGGAGCCCATGACAAGAGAGTAACAAGTCTTCCTAGCCCCCATCCGCTAGTATATGCTCGGGATAATAAATCTGTGACTTGACCGGGGATCCAGTGCAACGAACGGTCCTTAATCGACACGGACAGGGAAAAAGTGCAACCAAGCTATGCCCCGTGGCCGCGGGACATAACCTGTTACACCCACCAATACCCATACCATATCCCTGCCCGGTCACCATTTCCTTTTCCATCATTTCATCATTAGGGTAATAATAATAATAATAACCACCTATTGTGAGTAACGACAGGTTACTCACGCTACCGATAAACCTAAGCAAAACAGCTACACGATCCTGTACTAGTAAGACTCATGGGTAGATATATATATATGCATGTGGATATCATAAAACTCCTGCAACGTAAATGCACAACCTATATATATATATATATATATAATAATTTGTAAAATAAGGGTTATGCACCGGGGCTTGCCTGGATGGGAATTAAGATATAACCAAAAGTTAGCATTCCATCACGGCGACACGGTCATCAGGACACCATCTTTTCCGCTGCTCCAAAAGACTTCACGCTCCGTCATTGTTCCTATTATAATATTCGGAGATGCGACATAGAAATGTAAATAATCGACGGCAATCGCAACCTCGTATCATACGATTTCGTCTCTCAAGCTAACGAGCTAACCTTATGGCTAACGAACTAGGTTTCGTATCTATGTTATCGACTTAAGCGTTATTTCCCAACAACCCAGGGTGTTGCTCTTTTCGTTTCGTCGATTTAATATATATACAAACTAGGGTTTATTAGCTACCTAACAAAACTAATTATTTTGGAGCTACAAAAATTACAGTGGACAACTAACATTATGGTTAGCTTACTATAAAATTTTCAGCGTTAATACTATCACTGATTATTCATAACAATTCTTACAAGTTCATGTTTGATAATATTAAACGCCTCGAATTAATTAGAGCAAGCCTAAAAATAGTAGAAATCTACATGAACCAATTACACCTTTATCTAGATCATGATTTTAGGAAACTAACAAAATTGGTTTCACCATTTTTGGACTCCTATACATTTAGATATTAAATTTACAAGTTCCTAGCAACAAAGAAAAAGGAAAAACAATTGAAAGATATACTTTTAAAGCAACGGGCCGGCGCCCACTATTTGGCCTAGCACCCGGATGCGGCCCACGCGGGACGGGTCAGGCGACAGCAGGCCGGCCCAACTGGCCCACAGCGCGCGCGAGGTCGCTCTTTTTGCAGAAGAGCCCCTGAACAAAAGGGCTATTACGCGGAGCCTCAGGTCCCTATTGCACCAGAGACACTTTATGCACGAAGCGCCCCCAACAATCTTTTCTTCTCCCTGAGCCGGTCCCCGACGCCCCCGTGCCCGCCGGCGCGGCTCCGGCCGGCATCGGACGGTCCCGCCGGCCATCTGGGGCCCACTATGCCCCTGCTAAACGGTCGACCACCACCTACAACCCAAACGGTGACGCTAGGTGACCACAGGGGACTGAGCTACGCACGCACGCGAGCTGTAGCGGCGAGCGGCCATTCACCATGGTGGCGAGGCCGTTCCGGCGAGTCTAGGCGGCCCGAGAGCGGTAGGGATGGCGCACGAGTATCCATGACTTACCCGGATGCCAGCAGTGCCGATGGTCGAGGTGGAGAACTGCCGAGGTGACCTGACCACGCGCGCCCGCACCATGCGGCGGCGCTCTGTGATGACACGGTCGTGTCACCGGCGGCAGGGTAGCGGCAGGAGCTCGACTAAGGTGCGCGGGAGGAAGAGGGGTTCAAGGCGAGTCTACTGGTGCATCCAATTCGACTCGAGATGGTCGAAGGAAGCGCTGCCCTTGGTAATGGCATGGCTCGGCTTTATCGACACTGAGAGTGAAGAGCTCCAAAATTGCGGCTTGTCCGGGCACGGTTCTAGGCGGAGTGGGGTTGGTTGTCTAACACACTTAATGGCGAAGGCGTGGAGGTGAAAACTTGCCTTGAATTGGTCTCCTTGCCGTAAGCGATGGTGCGGCCCGTCGGCCACGGTGACAGGGAAGAAAAACCAAGACGGAAAGGTGAGGACGGCTCGGTCAGTCTTCGCCCTGGCGGAACGTGGTAAAGGGATAGCGTGGCGTGACCGCTGGGTAGAGCCACGTCAAGACGAGGCAGCCATGTGAGCACAGGGGAGGGCAGCGGGGCCAGCGGTGGCCACTCAACGCGCGCGCGAGCAGCAGCGGCTCCGCGTGGCTGGCAGCAGGTGCCGCGGCCAGAGTGGCCAAGGCGCGACCACGCCACGGTCAGACCAAGACGGCCTCGGCCGGCCAACGCACGGTGGTGCGCGTGCACGGGGTGCGGCTCGGCCAGGCAACGCCGAGTAAAATGACGTGGTGACCGCGCACACCTCGGCCGAACGACCGACAACGTGCTATGCACGGATTTTAAAGCGTGTACCAACACTTACCCGTCTTGGTTGAGGTTAAACCAACTCCTCTGCCCTCAAGATGGCCCTAACAGCTTCCCAAAGAAACAAATAGCACGTCAAAAGGACAACCAGAGAGGGAGATGGAGTGATGCCAAAACGGGTTCGTCGTGCTGACGCTGGCTCACGAACAGAGCATCGACCACAAGGTTACAGCTCGTTCTAAGGAACTTCCGGCCATTTTTGGAGTAACCACTCAACATCACTCCACCCTACGAACTACACCGTGCTAAAGTACTCGCAAAGGTGCAATTATCGGTGCAAAAACATAGATCTAGTGTTTACGAATTTTAATCAAAATTTAAATGCCAAAGCGACATTACCATTAGGTTTTCAGACTTGGTCATTATAGTTCTAGGAGCTGGAACCCATTTCCAAATCAATTCTTGAGCTACCAGTTATGCTATTGATCACTTATTTATCGGAACAAAAGTTGCGTTTTCATCTACTAGACTTGCGCTTCAAATTTTATTAAGTACTACATTCAATTGATGTTTTATTTTTATTTATAGAAATTCGCTTATCATTTTATGTGCGTTTGAAATTTTAAAACCCACGGAATTTGTTTTGTTAATTTCTTTTAGACCTTAATCGCATGCTAAGTACGCTAGTAACACCAGAGGTGTTACATCCTTCCCCCCTTAAAAAGGATCTCGTCCCGAGATCCGGAACAAGAAACAAAAGAGGGAAGCACGATTACATTTCACAGATCTGAGCTTACATGAGAGGTTACACGACTTCAAACGCTAAACCACTCTGGAATCTAGAGATAGCACGGCTAAGAACAACTCTAATACAACTCACAACCTCTCTAGAAACCGACGAAGACGGGGACAGTGGAAGAGCAATAGGAAAACGATTATCCAGAACATGGCGTATGCCCAACAAAGCCAGAAATTGGAGATTGGTACAAAGATCATCGTTAACTCTAAACCTAAACTAACCAGGGATGAACTTGAACTTCTCCAACAGAAACTAGATCCTTTCTTCTCCAGTTACACCATTGCCTCTGACTAGGAACCCTAGATCTGCGAGCAACGGCTGGATCTCGTAGCTCAGCCTCCAACCACTTCTTCCCGACGGCTTCCTGAGCTTCTTCTACCTGAGCGCTGACGGAGGAAGTTGATACTATGAGCTCTACTCTAGATCTGGGGGTTGAATGGAGGAGGAGCAAGCAAGGTGGCATTATAAAAGCTTGGTGGACGGAGGTGGTGATGCAGTGCACCGGAAGCGGAGGAGATGGGAATCACTGGGGGGGTCACAAGGTGGGGAGAGCGTCGGCCATAGTGCGCTCCCTGTGCGAGCTTGAGTGGGGCAAAGGAGAAAGGAGGGGATGGGGTTCGCTCGACCAGGCGGCGTGCGAGCAACGGGGCCCCAAAGGAAAAGAAAGAGAGGGGGTCCGGTACGGGAACAAGAGCGAAAACCGAGAGCCGACACGGGTGCCGGGATCAGAGGGGCGTACTGTGCGACAAGACGAGGCGAGTGCGGCACAACGCCGCGGTCGCACGGGAGCGACACACGCGGTCCCACCACCGACGGCGTCCGCAGGGCACACAGTGACAGCGACCCGGCATGCGTAGCATTGTCAAACCGGTCACAGGAACGACGTCGAGTCGGGCAATTCAACTTCTCTGACCTACGTGCGGCTAACCTTCCTGTTGTTTTTCTCTTTCTTCTTTTCCTTTCTTCAAAAACCTTGTTACTTTGACAGAGCACAATTCCATCAACCCGTTGTGGATTTCCCGTTTGAACACAAGAATATTTTTACCAAGAGAATTTTTATAGCAAGAGCGATACCGCGGTGTAACTCGGTAAAAGCACTTGGTCAACAACCTCGATACCAGCGCGCGCCGAGCAGCGTCACCAGGTGGCAGTTGTTCCACAGGTGGCCCTCGGTTCCGTCGCGGCACCATAAGCTATTAACTAAGTAACTATTACCAACTTACTCGCAGTAAAAACAACGGGGTCATAGACCACAGAATCAGAGGAGTAAGGGAAAAATTCAGGCAACACGGGTTCCTTTCAAAATAAGGAACAAGTAAGTAAATCCCAAGGCGGATTTAAATCAAGGGAATTCAAGTGTTCTACTGGGACATCCACAATTAGTGATACAGTGTCCTCTGTTTTCCAATCACGGCCGATCTGTTGCATCAGAACAGTTGTTCCCCTTGTAACCTGCTTATTGTCGTCTCAAGAACCCTAAGCAAATCGAACGAGGTCTAAGGAAAAACGACGTAACAAACACAACCGATAAAGCAAACACTCATTACCAACGGCCTTACACGGGTGCAACATACAGACATTCACTCTCCCACACTCGACACAGCGCTCGAACGTACAACCAGGCGGCCTTAACAACTACGGATGCGGTACAACGGAAAGATTACAACACTAGGGAACAACGATGAAAAGCACTACTAGCAACGATTACATCTCCCCTAGGACAACTAATCTACTTCGTCGGCCCAAACGGCTTCCTTCCTGGGCTCCTGGGGTTCTTCTGCTGCACTAGGTTGTGGATCTGCTCCTTCTTGTGGTGGTGGCTGGGTGAGGGGAAACAATGACTCTACTTCCGAGGCTTCCGTGGGTGGAGGTGCTGCAAAACCAGTTCTCCTTCGCTCCAGCGGATGGACAGGGATCCCCTCCAGGATTAAGGGTTCCTGCCTTTCCGTGGCGAGCGTCCTACGCTTGGCCCTTGTGGCAAGATAGGCGTCCTCCAGCTCCTGGGCATGACGGTCTTGGTCCACCTTGACGGCCTCCGCCATGGCAGCCTCTCGACTCTCAGCGGCTGCTAGATTGGCATGAGCTTCAGCAAGCTGCACTTCGAGCATCCTAGAGAAGATCTCGGCTTCCTCAGCTCGGTGGAGGCACTCCCTTAGCTCCGAGGCCTGCCGGTCATACTGCTCATCCAGGGCAAGCAAGTACGAGGTCAGGTGCACCAAGGTCGGGTTGTCCTCTTGCACGTCTAGACCATGCAAAGCCTCCATGCAAGCCCTCCATACCCGCCGATTCTTATCCCAAGGGGGAAAGAACCGCATGGGGGTACGAGCAATGGGCCCTTCAAAGATCTGACAGAGATGTTGCAAGGCTTTGCGGGCCACAACCTGGTAGGTGTCGCCGAAGCGAAACCCGGTTGCAGTCACATTCCAGGCTTCCGTGAGGTCGGGGAACTCCTCACTCTTGCCAATGTAGACGGTGACCTTACACCGCTCAGTGCCACGCTTCATGTACTCACGGCCCTCATACTCGGGACGCTCCCGAACGCCGAGTTTTTTGCAGGGTGGCATACAGGATTTTGGGAAAACCCTCGGTGTTCAAGCAGTAGCTGCTAACCCAGACTCCTGCCATCCTAGGTGGGTGGTGGTTGCAAGGAAGGCTTGAGGAGAAGCTTGCTCAAGAGAAAAGGGCTAAGCGAGCTGGAATGCACTGGGTGGTGACACCAAGTGGCTGGGCTTGCCCCCTTAAAAAGGCAGAGCAGCCAGTGGTCCTGGCGCAGGCCACCCTCGAGCCCTGCACGAGGATCAGTAAAGTAAAATAGCAGGATTTTTACGCACACGAGGCGAGCGGTGTTCGAGGCCATAAAGACTAGCATGGTTGCAGGGCAGAGGTCCGACAAGGGCGCAGAAGGAGTGCCGAAAACGTAAGCCCCGACAGCCGTGAAGCACGAGTGAACGCGAAACATGAAGCCACTGTACAACAGTAACTCCGGGACAGGGACGCGTGGTACCTAGAAACAGGGCACCTGCAAGTAGGACTCGCACGATGACTATAGCAAAACAGCACGTCTGACTTTAGGACCGCATGCTACACACCAGTTAGCTTACCGGACGAAAGCCTACTTAAACTTATTCCGGAGACTTAACTATAGTAATAGGGCTACTTATATAACTTCGTATGCAAACGTCCTAACTTTTTGCAAAAAGGTGTTGTCAAATTTTAATTTAGAAAAGGGTTTTGAAGCTTTATTTCCCCATTTATGCTCTGATACCACCTGTGGCAGAACCGCCTAATTTAATGTCATCCCAAGAGTACTTATCTTCCATTAGACACTAAGTACCCAAGAGAGAGCACTAAACTCTGCGATTCCGTCGAGCACACCCAACGGGAGAACTCGAAAGTCCACATTTTACCTCAGGATCATAAATGAGAGATAAAGCTTATAACAACTTTACCATTTCATATATCACTTTTAGTACAACATCAGAGTAATTCATTATTTGATTATAATAGCGGAATATAAAATATTATCAAAGTTCAGCGGAAATGAAACCATTTGATGATGAGTTAAAATTATCATGATGAACATTTATATACAGCAAATGATAACAGGTGGTAAATCTTTCCCTTGTGAAACATTTTTGGTGAGAGTTATAAATCAACCCTACATCCGCAACGTAAAGGAAATCCCCACTGAGCCCACCAGGAGGTTTCCACACACAACTGTCAGCTTCAAACACCTGTTACCTGCAACAGGGTAGAACAAACCCTGAGTACTCAATTGTACTCCGCAAGACTTACCCGTCAGAAGAAAAGACTCCAAGGGTATGCAAGGCTATCTGGCTTGTGGGTTATTGCAACTGCAGGAAGCATTACTAAAGGTGCATCCTTATATTTACTTTTTATTAGCAGTTATCAGTAGTGTATTAACCAACCATTCTAGGTAAGCACCTGTTCTACTTTCAAGCAAAGGTTGAGCCATCAGAACCAATTTTTCCATCTTTCGTCTTTCATCTTTCATTTCTTACTACGGTGCTAGAGTGCAGTCAAGTCGTACCGTCACGTAGAAACGGCGATTCGCGAATCAATGTGCCCAGCTGGGTACCCCGAAAAACACACGCCTCGCTTGTACCCCAGGCACAAGCAAGACCAACCCGTTCCCCTCCTGTCACAGGTTTCCAGGTCCCCGTCCAAACTTGGACTCCTAGCTCCCGTACTTGAGGCCCGGCCTCAATACGGTGCTAAGACCTCCACCTATCCCCGCCTCCAATCAGTCGGTCCGGAAAGAGCCGGAGCCCATGACAAGAGAGTAACAAGTCTTCCTAGCCCCCATCCGCTAGTATATGCTCGGGATAATAAATCTGTGACTTGACCGGGGATCCAGTGCAACGAACGGTCCTTAATCGACACGGACAGGGAAAAAGTGCAACCAAGCTATGCCCCGTGGCCGCGGGACATAACCTGTTACACCCACCAATACCCATACCATATCCCTGCCCGGTCACCATTTCCTTTTCCATCATTTCATCATTAGGGTAATAATAATAATAATAACCACCTATTGTGAGTAACGACAGGTTACTCACGCTACCGATAAACCTAAGCAAAACAGCTACACGATCCTGTACTAGTAAGACTCATGGGTAGATATATATATATGCATGTGGATATCATAAAACTCCTGCAACGTAAATGCACAACCTATATATATATATATATATATAATAATTTGTAAAATAAGGGTTATGCACCGGGGCTTGCCTGGATGGGAATTAAGATATAACCAAAAGTTAGCATTCCATCACGGCGACACGGTCATCAGGACACCATCTTTTCCGCTGCTCCAAAAGACTTCACGCTCCGTCATTGTTCCTATTATAATATTCGGAGATGCGACATAGAAATGTAAATAATCGACGGCAATCGCAACCTCGTATCATACGATTTCGTCTCTCAAGCTAACGAGCTAACCTTATGGCTAACGAACTAGGTTTCGTATCTATGTTATCGACTTAAGCGTTATTTCCCAACAACCCAGGGTGTTGCTCTTTTCGTTTCGTCGATTTAATATATATACAAACTAGGGTTTATTAGCTACCTAACAAAACTAATTATTTTGGAGCTACAAAAATTACAGTGGACAACTAACATTATGGTTAGCTTACTATAAAATTTTCAGCGTTAATACTATCACTGATTATTCATAACAATTCTTACAAGTTCATGTTTGATAATATTAAACGCCTCGAATTAATTAGAGCAAGCCTAAAAATAGTAGAAATCTACATGAACCAATTACACCTTTATCTAGATCATGATTTTAGGAAACTAACAAAATTGGTTTCACCATTTTTGGACTCCTATACATTTAGATATTAAATTTACAAGTTCCTAGCAACAAAGAAAAAGGAAAAACAATTGAAAGATATACTTTTAAAGCAACGGGCCGGCGCCCACTATTTGGCCTAGCACCCGGATGCGGCCCACGCGGGACGGGTCAGGCGACAGCAGGCCGGCCCAACTGGCCCACAGCGCGCGCGAGGTCGCTCTTTTTGCAGAAGAGCCCCTGAACAAAAGGGCTATTACGCGGAGCCTCAGGTCCCTATTGCACCAGAGACACTTTATGCACGAAGCGCCCCCAACAATCTTTTCTTCTCCCTGAGCCGGTCCCCGACGCCCCCGTGCCCGCCGGCGCGGCTCCGGCCGGCATCGGACGGTCCCGCCGGCCATCTGGGGCCCACTATGCCCCTGCTAAACGGTCGACCACCACCTACAACCCAAACGGTGACGCTAGGTGACCACAGGGGACTGAGCTACGCACGCACGCGAGCTGTAGCGGCGAGCGGCCATTCACCATGGTGGCGAGGCCGTTCCGGCGAGTCTAGGCGGCCCGAGAGCGGTAGGGATGGCGCACGAGTATCCATGACTTACCCGGATGCCAGCAGTGCCGATGGTCGAGGTGGAGAACTGCCGAGGTGACCTGACCACGCGCGCCCGCACCATGCGGCGGCGCTCTGTGATGACACGGTCGTGTCACCGGCGGCAGGGTAGCGGCAGGAGCTCGACTAAGGTGCGCGGGAGGAAGAGGGGTTCAAGGCGAGTCTACTGGTGCATCCAATTCGACTCGAGATGGTCGAAGGAAGCGCTGCCCTTGGTAATGGCATGGCTCGGCTTTATCGACACTGAGAGTGAAGAGCTCCAAAATTGCGGCTTGTCCGGGCACGGTTCTAGGCGGAGTGGGGTTGGTTGTCTAACACACTTAATGGCGAAGGCGTGGAGGTGAAAACTTGCCTTGAATTGGTCTCCTTGCCGTAAGCGATGGTGCGGCCCGTCGGCCACGGTGACAGGGAAGAAAAACCAAGACGGAAAGGTGAGGACGGCTCGGTCAGTCTTCGCCCTGGCGGAACGTGGTAAAGGGATAGCGTGGCGTGACCGCTGGGTAGAGCCACGTCAAGACGAGGCAGCCATGTGAGCACAGGGGAGGGCAGCGGGGCCAGCGGTGGCCACTCAACGCGCGCGCGAGCAGCAGCGGCTCCGCGTGGCTGGCAGCAGGTGCCGCGGCCAGAGTGGCCAAGGCGCGACCACGCCACGGTCAGACCAAGACGGCCTCGGCCGGCCAACGCACGGTGGTGCGCGTGCACGGGGTGCGGCTCGGCCAGGCAACGCCGAGTAAAATGACGTGGTGACCGCGCACACCTCGGCCGAACGACCGACAACGTGCTATGCACGGATTTTAAAGCGTGTACCAACACTTACCCGTCTTGGTTGAGGTTAAACCAACTCCTCTGCCCTCAAGATGGCCCTAACAGCTTCCCAAAGAAACAAATAGCACGTCAAAAGGACAACCAGAGAGGGAGATGGAGTGATGCCAAAACGGGTTCGTCGTGCTGACGCTGGCTCACGAACAGAGCATCGACCACAAGGTTACAGCTCGTTCTAAGGAACTTCCGGCCATTTTTGGAGTAACCACTCAACATCACTCCACCCTACGAACTACACCGTGCTAAAGTACTCGCAAAGGTGCAATTATCGGTGCAAAAACATAGATCTAGTGTTTACGAATTTTAATCAAAATTTAAATGCCAAAGCGACATTACCATTAGGTTTTCAGACTTGGTCATTATAGTTCTAGGAGCTGGAACCCATTTCCAAATCAATTCTTGAGCTACCAGTTATGCTATTGATCACTTATTTATCGGAACAAAAGTTGCGTTTTCATCTACTAGACTTGCGCTTCAAATTTTATTAAGTACTACATTCAATTGATGTTTTATTTTTATTTATAGAAATTCGCTTATCATTTTATGTGCGTTTGAAATTTTAAAACCCACGGAATTTGTTTTGTTAATTTCTTTTAGACCTTAATCGCATGCTAAGTACGCTAGTAACACCAGAGGTGTTACAAGGGATATCTTAAAGTTACTGGACAAATTCAAAGGTCTAGCGATGGTAAGCCTCAACAATGCAAGATCTTGTTATCTTTGGTCTGATCTATGGAATGACAAAGTACCACTGATAGCATACCCTGAATTGTACTCCTATGCCAAGTCAAAAACCACAATTCTAGCTGATGCAAGGAACATGGAAAATATTTTGGAACTATTTCACCTACCTTTTTCCCAGCAGGCATTTGAGCAATTTAACCAGCTACAGCAAGAGCTGGAATTTTTAAATCTGAACAACAATGATGACTCATGGACATGCATGTGGGATTCTGAAAAATTCACGGTAGCAAAAGCATACAAGCACCTAAGTGGACACAGAACAATACACCCAAGCTTTAGCTGGATCTGGAAGTGCTCTTGTCAAAATAAACACAAGGTTTTTGCCTGGCTGATCCTGAAGGATAGGTTAAGTACAAGGGAGCTTCTAAAAAGGAAAAACATGGAACTTCAAGATTACACATGTGTGCTCTGCAGTCAATCAACTGAAGAAACCCTATTCCATCTTTTGATTGACTGCCCATTTGCATCTGCCTGCTGGAACTGGCTTGGTCTACAGGTTACTGATCAAGAGGACTTATATCAGTATCTTGAAAGCTTCAGATGGCAATTACATGTCCCATTCTTCATGGAGATCATCATCCTAATTTGTTGGACAATTTGGCAAATGAGAAATGGCCTCATCTTCAGAAACATACCTCCTTCCCTCCAGGAGGCAAAAAGAGCGTTCAAGTCTGAATTTGCGCTGCTTCTGCATCGGGCAAAAAGAAGTTACTTCCCTGTAATTGATCAATGGTTAAACAACCTTGTTTAATCTTCTTAGTGAGGCTTATTTTTTTCATTTCCTTTTTTGTTTCTTGAATTTCTATGTCTCCCTCCCCTTCCCTGTTAGTTCCTTTGACCTTTTTATCTTACTTTCAATAAATTACCAGTAGGGGCGAGCCCCTCCTGTTTAACGTCAAAAAAAACAGTTGCAAACAATGAGTTGCACCAAACTCGGATTCGACCGGACAAGTGCCCCAAACTCTAAGCAGCAAACTCTCTGCTCGCCTTTCTGCTCTCGATCTCGGCCTCAAGCGCGTTCCGGGCTGCAGAACCTCCTCTAAGAAACGGCATGGCTAGCTGCCTAGCTGTAGCTGCCGCTCGCACCAACAGATGAAGGGATTCTTCGCTTCGAGAATACGGCCTTGCCGGAGGTGGCAACTAAAGCCGTCACGAGACACCAAAAGTTAGTTCG
Source organism: Saccharum hybrid cultivar R570 (assembly GCA_038087645.1). NCBI lineage: Eukaryota > Viridiplantae > Streptophyta > Magnoliopsida > Poales > Poaceae > Saccharum > Saccharum hybrid cultivar. Next base: position 5,256,595 of record JAQSUU010000100.1, read on the forward strand.
CATTTACTAGTCCTGAAGGTAGAAGTAGAAGGAAGTGGTTTCAGCTTAGCCTAGAGCGCTAGACTTGGCATCACCAGAAAGTGGCAAAGGGCGTCTCAGACTACCCGCAGTGGATACTCTAGAACGATACTCTAAAGCTTTAGAGTATGAATATAGAGTAAAAACTATTGCACTGGGTACTTTAAAACGATACTCTATCCTTTCTCTCACTCTATATTTAGAGTAGTACTGTGCTTACTCTATACTCTATAGTAGCGGACCCCACTAGCTAAACAAAGGAAAAAATGCTATAACTCACAAACTAAAAATCCAAATTAAATTTTGATTTCACCATTAAATTCGTCTCAATAAATCCTTCAAAACTAGATCACACATGGATATATTTAGATAAAAGTGACAAGTGGGTCCCACAGTGAATAGAGTGGATAGAGGATGGATGAGTACAAGAGAATTGAGTATAGAGGAGAGAATCTTGCTGACTAGGACATATAGAGGATGAATATAGAGGTCCATGAGTGCGGGTAGTCTCAGTTACTCCTATATATATGCTGCCATTTGGGGACGGATTGGATTGTTCGTGCCCCCTCTGGTGCCTCTCCCTCCGCCTTTCTGGGTCTATTGGCAGCGTGCTGAGACTACCCACAGTAGGTACTCTAAAACGATACTCTAAAGCTTTAGAGTATGAATATAGAGTAAAAACGGTTGCACTGGGTACTCTAAAACGATAATATATCCTTTCTCTCACTCTATATTTAGAGTGGTACTGTGCTTACTCTATACTCAATAGTGGCAGGTCCCACTAGCTAAACAAAGAAAAAAATGCTATAACTCATAAACTAAAAATTCAAATTAAATTTTGATTGCACTATTAAATTCGTCTCAATAAATCCTTCAAAACTAGATTACACATGGATATATTTAGATAAAGTGACAAGTAGGTCCCACAGTGGATAGAGTGGATAGAGGATGATATAGAGGATAGATGGGTGCGGAAGAATTGAGTATAGAGGAGAGAATCTTGCTGACTAGGACGTATAGAGGATGAATATAGAGGTCCATGAATACGGGTAGTCTAAGAGCATCTTTGCCAGGCCCAAGGACGGCCGCGCCCACTGGCTGGACAGCGTACGATGCAGCGAGCGTGCGGCACACGGCTTTTATTATCTTGGGGGGGGGGGGGCTCTCTCATGGTGATGGCACGATCTGGCGCACCGCACAGCTCTCCCATCTACAGACTACAACTACAGTCTACCTACGGGGCACCCAACCAAAGGTCAATTCACCATCACTGGCGAGGTGTCAAACGTGAGACTACTCGCAGTGGGTACTCTAAAACGATACTCTAGAGCTTTAGAGTATGAATATAGAGTAAAAACTGCTGTACTAGTTACTCTAAAATGATGTTTTATTCTTTCTCTCACTCTATATTTAGAGTGGTACAGTGCTTAGACCTCGTTTGGTTTGGAGGAGTTAAAATTTAACTCACATCACATCAATATTCCCTCAAATGCATGGAGTACTAAATGTAGACTAATTGAATGCATGTCGGTACAGATTAGGAGTAATTTACGAGACGAATCTATTAAGACTAATTAGTCCAAGATTAGAAACTTTTTGTCAAATAAGACAAAACTGCTACAGTGTTTGTTAAACTTTAACATCCAACCCAAACAAGGTCTTACTCTATACTCTATAGTAGCGGGCCCACTAGCTAAACAAAGGGGAAAATGCTATAACTCGCAAACCAAAAATCCAAATTAAATTTTAATTGCACCATTAAATTCGTCTCAATAAATCCTTCAAAACTAGATCACACATGGATATATTTAGATAAAGTGACAAGTAAGTCCCACGGTGGATAGAGTGGATAGAGGATGATATAGAGGATGGATGAGTGCGGAAGAATTGAGTATGGAGGAGAGAATCTTACTGACTAGGACGTATAGAGGATGAATATAGAGATGCATGAGTGCGGCTAGTCTGAGAGCCGCCCACTCGTCGCGTGGGACCTCCTGTTCACCGCACGCACGCTCGCCCGAGGTCCCTCTTTCTTTCGCTCTTTCCTGTTCCTTGGACGTGCACAACCACATACGTGACGCCGACAGTCCACTACCCCTTCCCGTTCCCGCAATGCGGTTTGGTCCGATCACCGTGACAAAGTGGCAGCCCGGCGATTGCGCGCGCACTGCGGCGTTGATGATGATGAGACAGACTCCGGCCCGGGCGGCTGGCCGGGTGTTACGTACAAGAGCTGTTAACTTCTTGAGCCAGCCGCGCGGCATGTCCTTAAGAAACGAGCGTCGTGCCGTCCTTGGCTGCTGTTCTCGTCGCCTGACTCGTCAGAGCCACGCTCGTAAGCTGGTCCCCTTGCACAACCAAACCCTTCCCTTCTGTCACCAACGTCGAACGCGGCTATGGCTAGGGACGCGTGGAGGCGACAGCAAAAGCGGAGGAGCCCACATGTCAGCCTAGGTTCACAGAGTACTCCGTGCTTCGCTGCTTGTTCACTGATCGCCAGAACGGATTCATCAGCAGGCTGTTCAGTGTCGTTATTCTCTGACGAAAAAAACATGCACGATCGGCCTATGCGTGCCGATGCATCGAACGAAGGGTCCGCTCGGCTACAAGGTGAATCGGTCCAAAAGATTCACCGTACCCCCGAATATCTACATCCTAGGGGAAAGAATCCCTCATCTCCGAAGGCCTCTCGCCCGTTTAAGCCAATATCCTCTTGCCGCGTGTGTGTCGCGTTGATGACGTGCGTGTGTGGGCACCGTTTTTGCCGGACGTGACGCTGACACCTGGCGCATGCTCACGTGGTAGCGTCGATCCTAAGCGTCCCTTCCTCGCTGCTCTGCTCGCCGCGCCGTGTCTACCAAGCTGCTAGGGGTGTGTTTACTTCGCGAAAAGTAGCTGAAAAGTTACTATAGCATCTTTCGTTGTTATTTGGCAAAATTTATCAAATTATGGACTAACTAGGCTCAAAAGATTCATCCCGACATTTACAGACAAACTATGCAATTAGTTATCTTTTTTACCTACATTTAATGCTCCATGCATGCGTCGAAAGATTTGATGTGATGGGTGGAAGAGGAAATATTTTGGGTTGGGAGGGGGAAGTGAACAAGGCCTAGATTGTCCTGGCCGAACCAGTGCGACCCTTATGTACTTCTGTCCCCAGTTCCCCCGGGAAAAAAACAACTTCCTTCCTCCACGGCTCCGCACGCTCGCTTCTGCTACTACGGTCTCCACCGTCGTCCTCAACGTACTATAGTTGCCTCTGCCCCACCTACCGCGCCTACCACCTTTGACCATCCAGGCGACGCTACCGTCTGTTCCCGCCACCGACGCCGCTCGCCGCCACCACCGTCTACAGGGCTGTTGTCGTGGCCCTGCACGCCGTCGCTACCAACGTCGTCGCGCTCGCCCCCACCTGCTGCACGTACCAGCTCGAACAACCCAAGCGACGCTAGCGTCTGCTGCCGCCAGTCCGCCACTGACGCCGTTCGCCGCCGTCTACAGGGCTGTCGCCGTTCTGTTTGCAGTGGCCCTGCACACCACGGCCGCCAAGGGCACCGCACTCGCCCTACACTGTGGTGTCACTCGACCAGGACGCTACCCACCAGCAACTGCAGGTCGACAGCATCTGCGATGTCATGGCGCCCACCAAGTGTTCGAAAAAATGCCGGCAGGTATGTTATGGCCGATTTCACCATCCCATCTGTATCTCTCCTCCCACTGCTTCTTCGACGCACTGTTCTTGGCACCTCTCACCATTGGTGGACATCATATTAGCCATATCGGGGTGCTGGTGTCGAGACTGTTTCCCAGCATCATCAAGGGGAGACTGTTTCCCCATTTCTTTACATAATGGGTCAGATTAGTTGCAACCTCTGATGATTGACCTCAATAGTTGTGTTAACTGTTGTTATTCTTCATTTGCTTCTATGCTGTTGGTGTGTTTGATGAAATGTCAATGTCAAATGGCATGTTTTTTTTTTGCAAACACGCAGGCAAGCTGTGTATCTTTGTATGAACAAGGAAAAAGGGCAAGGCCCTTACAACACACACCCATTCCAGTTAAGTTTGAGTTGTACCTCAAAGACAGGTTTTCTTAATGGAAGTGTAGCGCTAAATTCCTTTGTTGTTGTTCTTCCCTTCTCCAAAATTTGAGAGCTGCTACCTGCTGTTGTTGCAGCCTGGCTCACCCCAAATACCTTGCTGATGCCTGTGTCAACCACCAGTACAGGCCCCTTGAGTCCAACAAGGTGCATGTCGCCATCCAGGTGGTGTAAACACGCAAAATTGATCCTCAATGGTGTTCTAAAAGACTAAAACTGTGCCCATATACTTTGTGCCCTATTTTCTTAAGGATTTATTTACTAGCCACATGGTTTTATTATTTTTGACTTTTGGCTACTCCCTCTATTTATCCAAAGTTAGGTGCCTGTGTGTGTTGTGGATACGGTTTAGCAGCCTCCTCACCGTGTCGACAACACATGCTAAGTTTTAGTTGCAGACCTCACCATATTGATTAATCGAAATTGAATCAAAATGAAGATAATACCTTCTCAATATGGCTCAGCCCAACTATGTAGTATCTGGAATGCTAATCCTGCCATGTTAACTGTGTGGAGCCAGTTCATTATTGGGTTTCGATTATCAAGTACGGGGGCACGTGTGCTAACTGATACCATTTGTGGACTACTAATCTTTGACTTCTCCTTTACTCCTTTATTTCTTGAAAGAAATTCACAAGCCACGAAATTTCAGCAAGGAAAAACAGAAAAATCAATTAGATTGTGGTCTAAGCCTGACCTCCAGAGGGGCAAAACTTCTATTTGGCAATCCTCTCCTTCAAATTTCTACTATGTTTGTTGGTTACTGCAATAACATAAGAATTTGGTATTAAAGGTCTACTCTACTGCTACTAAACATATGTTACAGTACCTATGGCGAATATTCATAATTTTGTTTAGTTCTCAGAGAAAAAATCTATTAAGCATGTACTTCCTCCAGCCTAGGCCAATGGGTTCATGTGGCATCCAATGTAAACCCAATTACTACGTGGTGGATATTCTCAGTATAACAGCGCTACACTGAATCCATCCATCATTTAGTCCACCTTTGAGCAATCAGTTATCACGCCTGTCAAAGCACAAGAAATGAATATCAGTAGCGTTTCCTTTTAGCACAGCCATGCTTTAATGAGACTGCTAACTATTTACATTGAAAAAGTTGCAGGATGCTGAAACACCTACACGCTACACCTTAGGTATGGTGCTGTTGTTGTACCTGTGGCATTCAGACAAATGCAAAGTGAAGTTTTAATTTGTTGGCCCTACTATGTACCCATTGATTGTGATGTTCCCACATTGCTGATTCAGAGACCCAGAAAATAAAAGTACTATAGAGGATGTGCACAGTGAAGACACTGATGATGCCTTGAGGTAATACACTTATAGCATTCCTGCTATCCAGTTTTCACATAATTGAACCATTCCATATTCCAGATACTCTCCGGTCTCTACCCTGTGAAAGGTTAAGTTTGGCCTACGTCCACTTGTTGTTACTCCTTTATGGTCTTCTTGGTTTTGCGTCACCTATGTTGACATGTTTTCTCTTATGCGATCTATCTTTGTGCAGGATATATGTTCTTCCTTTTCAATAGACTCATTCTCACCTTTACACCAGGTCTACACAAAAAAAAGTTTTACATGATAGTATGATACATATTATCTGACCCTTCCTCTTTGCCTTAACCTTCTTATTATCTTATAAGACAGAATAAGTCTGCAAACGGCAAATTCTCAGGCACTGCCTGTGTTAGATTTTCTCCTCTCTAGAGTATCATCTTATTTAATTGTCTACTAATTTACTCTAGGCATGGTAATTTGTGCGGTGATCCTATGTCCATGGCAAAAAAAACTCACCAGAATATTGCCCAATCTCATGCTTCACCTCAACATGACTACGTACAACGGAAGATAGACAGGTCCTTTCATTTTAGTATTGCTACCTCTTCGACACCAAATAAATTTATGTTATTTGCCCCATCCACAGTGTACAACACTATGGCCATCATCCCACCTTGGATTTTGTTTGGCATGAGGTCTTGCATTACTACATTTTTAGAAAGTTTACTATGTGTAAATTAGTGGATGGTACTATGTCCCTCTAAATGCAGCCTGGAATGACCCAACGTCATCTCTTATATGTAAATTATATCATTTGCCTGGATTTCCATCCCAGCATTTGGTTTGTATAGCATTACATAATCGCAAATATGTAATTATTATTTACACGACAATGGAGTTCGTGCTGAAACAAACGTAACTGTGAACAACATTATGTGAATTCAGCCTCATAGGATCAGTTAACAGGTGTCCATCTACACGAGTTCCATACGTTAACATTGCGCAATAAAGAAACCAGTGAGAACAGGCTAGCCAAAATTTGAACTTTGAAAAATAAAACAAAGTGTCGCCAGACAGCACATCTATTCTAAATAGATAGATACCCACATAATTTGCAGAAGCGCGTTCAAAAGTTGCGTGTGCGGTACAGTGCTAGAAGAGGAAGCACCGTGACCACATACATTTGGCCGCGCTAATGTACGTGCTACAGACCCCATGCCATCCATAAAATACGTATACCATACCATGTTCACAAAAAAAAGCCCAACCATATACACAGCTTTAGGCCCACTGCCGCAGCAAACGAACGAAGCCAAAAAGGACACCAGTTCACCGCAACAACAGAGCGCGGCAACCAACTGCACGCGCGGCGAAGCGCGCGTACCGTCCTAGTATAGTTACAACGATCGATCATCGGGCCGGCGCGGCGTGGAGCATGCATGCGCATGCTGCCAGCTGTAGAGGCATCATATCGTCGTCATTTCGTCAGACGACGTCAGTATATTCAGCCCCGTTTGGTTTGGATGTTAAAGTTTAACAAACACCGTAGCAGTTTCGTCTTATTTGATAAAAAATTTCAATCTTGGACTAATTAGACTTAATAGATTTGTCTCGTAAATTACTCCTAATCTGTGCCGATATGCATGTAATTAGTCGACATTTAATACTCCATACATTTGAGGGAACATTGGGTCGTGTTTAGATGCCGACCGAATCAGCACTGCGCGCTACAGTGTTCCTGTCGGAACACTGTAGCACGTTTTGTTTTTTATGCAAAAAATTGTCCAAAAATTGATTAATTAGACTCAAAATGTTCGTCTCGCAAAGTACAACAAAATTATGCAATTAGTTTTTGATTTCATCTACATTTAGTACTCTATGCATTTGCCGGCATTTTGATATGATGAGAAATCTTCTTTTTACATAGTGGAATTTAGGAGAAAATTTAGAACCTAAACAATGCCTTGATATGATAGTTTAACTCCTCTAAACCAAAGAGGACCTCAGTAGTGTAGTACCGTGGGGCTGGCAATGGCACGCACGAGAGCAATGCGTCTCTACCGAGAGCTGAGATGGGCGCCACCACGTTGACGGATCAGAGATGCATCCGCGCGCATTGATTGGGAGCTGCGGTCGTCTTCCCTCCACCGCTACCACCGTCGATGTGATGATCCGCGCAATGAATTCCACTCATCCACTGCGTGTCCTCTTCCTCTCGCGTACCGGCCCGGCGGCCCGTGAACTGCCAACGCAACAATTCTAGCAGCCGATGCGTAGGCGTAGGCGCGTAGCGTACCCCAGGTTGTACGTGGTGGCTCAAGGCTGAACCTGAAGATAGCTTGCCAGTGCCGGAAACAGGACGAGACCAATGTTACGGTCTCCAGGCTGCTGCATGCGATGCATTCACCGCGGCATGTACGCCATGTACGGCGTCACACTGTGCCGTGGCGCCGAGCAAGAAGGCCAAGGCGAGGCGAGGACCGCGGGCAGGTGCGTAGGTGTGGGTGGGTGTAACTCTACCGGGGCACGCTGACTTGCGTCTAAATCCGTCTCTTTTTTTTTTTTGGTTTTTTTAGTCCTTTTTTCGAAAGATTCTTCTAAATGTACCATTGGCAGAAAGATTTCATAAAATAGACCTAGAGCTTGGCGCCATTCACACTGGCGTCAAAGTAACATAGCTTGGCGTCGTTGACGTTGGCGCCAAGCCATACCACTTGGCCGATGACACCGAGCTGGCGGTGACGTGGTAGCCACCTTACGTCGTCACTATTGCACCAAGCTTCACGCCGTCGTCATTGGCGCCAAGCCTGGCGTCATGGATCTTGGCGTCGAGCTGTTGTAATTTATTAAGTCTGGAATTTTACCATGACATTTACCATGAGATGGACATATAAAAAATTGTTAACCAAAATTTAAGGGTGTTAAGGTTAAAATCAGAGCTAAGCACCAATTGTATTGGCGCCAATAGCGCCATGATCATTGGTGCCATGCTTGGCGCCAATACAATTGACGCCGAGCTGGCTGCCATGTCACCGCCAGCTCTGCGTCGACGCCGACATGGGCAAGGAGCTTGGCGTCAATTGGGCTGACACCGAGACGTTTGATCTTGGCGCCAATAACAACGGCGCCAAGAGGAGAGTCCATTTTTTGAAATCTTACTATCAAGGACGTATTTGTAAGAATCTTTTTAAAAAAAGGTTAAAAACAAAAAAGACGGCGTCTAAATCCAGGCCCTGGCGCCAGGTGGTAGTACACTACGACATAAAATATTTTATGTGACATTTCCAAAACAGCCTTGGAGGCGGACAGCTTTTTGAACCGCCTCAGTTAATTCCCGAAATTAACCGAGGTAGTCATTTTTTATTAACTAACAGCCTCGCAAAATCCATTAACTGAGGCGGTTGCGTTAGAAAAACCGCCTCGGTTAATGTATTAACCGAGGTAGTCAGTTATAAGCCCCGCCTCGGTTAAGGCTGAGGCCCAACTGGCCCAGGCGAGGCCCGGTAACCATCCATCATATAAATACACGTTGTTAGGGTTAGATTTACTCATTTCACTTCCTCTCCCTCTCTCTCCTCAGCCCGAGCGCGGCACCTCTCCTGCTCAGCACGAGTGCCCGCGCCCCTCCTCCCCCCACTCGATAATGGCGGCGCCCCCTCCCCTCCCCTCCCGTCATGGCGCCCCTTCCACTCCCCATCCCACATCCTGCTCCCCTCTCTACCCGGCGGCGCCCCCTCCCCCCGGACCGTCCCGGTGACACGCGGGGCAGCCTGGCCCCTCTCGGTGGCGCACCCCTCCTCCCCTCCCTCCACGTCCACGACGCACCCCTCCTCCCCTCCCTCCACCACGACGCGTGGGGCTCTCCGGCGATGGGGCATGGCGGCCAGATCCCCCACGGTGCTCCCCCAGCCAGAAACACGTCCACGACGCTCCTCCCGCCAAATCCGCGGCGCTTCGGCCCCTCCTTCCCCGGCCAAATCCGCGGCGGATCCGGCCACTACGGGTCTCCGGCGATGGGGCACGCGTGGAGCCCCTCGAACGGCGGCGGACGCGTGGATCCGACGGCGAGCAGCAACAGCCCAGCGACGCTCCCCCGGCGGCGGCGGTGGCCGTGAGGCCCAGCCCAGGTCCTGGCCCGGTTGGGCTGTTGGCTTTTGCTTTTTTTGATTAACCGAGGCGGGTACCAAACCGTCTCGAAAAATAGGTCATTTATCGTGACCTTCGATTCGAGACGTGCTAGCTGCCTGTCTAAAAAAATCGATTTTGCCTGCTTCCGTTAAGTTTATTGGAGCAGTGGTAGTACCTACACGTACGTAGTAGCTCCAGGCAGTGGCGGATCCAAGACAAAATCCTAGGGGGGCTGAACTTTATGGCTGACTCGACCTTCGTATTTAACCTCTGTCTAGTGTCCAACGTCTTCTTCCTAAGTTCCAATAACAGAACTTTAATGGGGCTCACGGAGGCTGGTTTCTTTTTCTTCCTCTCTTTCTCTCTATTTTTCTTTTTTCCTCCACCACTTCTTCTCCCTCACTCTCCCCATTTTCTATTGATGCATCAGCTGTAGGTGCTGGAGCCTCGAGCCCCCTGTAGATCCGCCCCTGCCTCCAGGCTCCGGTGGTCGCGAGCAGTCCATGCAAAAAGTCTAGCGTACCCACTAGGCCTCCCTACCCTCGACTCGTTGTCGGCTCGGGGCACCAGGGCCTGCTGCAATGCAACGAGCAACTCATCGAGCATTAAGGTGCGCCAACGACGGAACGGGGGCACGGTGCCCGTGCCCACGTCAACATTTTAATCCGGGGCTCTCGTGTGCATCAGTGCATGGACCATCAGTCCATCACACGAGTCTGTTGCTGGCGTCTCTTTCCCTGCGCGTGCGCGTCGCAGGCCCGATTTGAACTGATTTTGAGAATCGTACGTGTATCTCCATATGGTCACAATGATTTGGATGGGCGATCAACTGCCATCCAAACGGTTTGTATGTTGTAAGACGAAATGATGGCTTGATGTATAAGTAGGTCAGCACTTGCGCTCTCAATTTGTGTGGGAACAAGTATAATCTTTTGGTCTATTTGGCTGTTTAGAAATGATAATAGGACTTATTTTTGGGTAAAACGACTGTACTCTTATTTGCATGTTGATCTTAGAGCAATTTATTAGACATATTTCTAGAATGTCCTACAGAAAAAGTATGACATGTCATTTCGAAGTGAGAATGTCGCACAATGGAGACCATGGAAAAATTGGCCAAGCATGGATGGTTATTGTTTAAGAGGCTTAGGGCATCTCCATCATTTCTCTTATATTGCATTTCATATAAATTATTGTAGGAGAGTAGCTTTTGATTTACGGTATAGAAGAGTGTTGCTGTAGCAGCAATCTCTTAATGTGAAATTTAACGGGTAACAAGAAATGTTGTTTTTTGTAACGACAACGAAACTGCCCAACATTAATTTTTTTAGTGTCGTGTAGCATGTTTTGTTTGGATGGCTTATCACCTCCAATGACTACGACTATTTTTTTCACATGTGGTTACAACAAATAGAAGCAAAATTGCGGTCATTCAAGTAGGACCGAGAGTGCAATATTTTGATCTATATGATTGACAAGAAATCATATACTTTTTTGATAGAAAAATGTTATATTCTTATTTACATGTTATTTTCAGGGTGACCTTTTTGATAAGTGTTTGGTCCATCCTTCAGAGGAAGGCCGACCAATCCAATTTGAAGCTGGTATGTCAACCTACGTAGTACCGTGAGGGCACAAGCCGCCACATAAAATTATTATTAGTGATTCTAGACTATTTTTTCATCATTGGTGCTCCCACACAAGTGAATAACAAGGCCTTCACACAACAACTGAAAACTGAGCCATTAGAGTTACATGTCACTTGGGAGTTGCTAAATCACAAGCGCCTGATTTTTGCATTCTTTTCAGGCGACGATCATCATCCATCTATTCTAAATCCAGCTATCAATACTCATTCTCAACACTGCTAAACACCTTCTCCCCTGCTGGTAGCCCCATCTTCACTTTCAGGCACCTGTAGGATAGGAAATGTGTACAAAAAATATATTCCCTCCAGATTGGTAAAAGAAGTCATTTTGGACAAGGTTTAGGTCAAATATTGGTAATATAAATCATGAATAACTTTTAAGTTGCTGAGTTTGGAAATGTGAAAACCATATGAATAGATTTGTCTTGAATAGTTTGGAAATGTGAAAACATTGGTAATATAACTTTTAAGTTGCTGAGTTTGAAACATTGGTAATATTAGAAGAGAAAACTAGACGCAAAGGAAAGCTTGCAAAGGTGGGACCTCATATTCCAAGGGTTACATATGAAAAAATTTGTACCGATTTCACATTTGCACCAGGGATGCTAATTAAAGTTCGTTGGAGGTCTAGTTGAATTGAGCTGTGGTTGTAAGAACAACGGGTACGTGTATATATGAACTACGAGTTGCACTCGGCCACTGCCCACTGCTATATTGCTCAACATGTGGTAGTCTAAATAGAGCTGTGGAGCCTCAACGTGAATACGAGCACAACAATTTACCGATGTCCAGTACTCCCTCCATTCCAAATTATAAGTCACTTTGACTTTTGGTTCGTCCATTTTCCTATGTATTTAGACATATTATCCATCTAAATGCATAACAAAATAGATGTACCAAAAAAGTCAAAGCGACTTATAGTTTGGAACGGATGGAGTAGTTGTCAAGCTTCGCTAGCATTAGATACAACATCGACTTATTTTCGAAGATGTAAGTACTTATGTATATAAAACAAGGTGTCGGGGTTTAAAAAAAACAGGGTGTCAGGTCCTCGGCTTTTAGTGTAAGATAACCCATGGATATAACAGTTTTCAAATTATAAGTCGTTTTGTTTTTTTTTTGTTATACCGATTTTGCTATGTATTTAAACACAAGTTATATTTAGATACGTAGCAAAATTAAAATAGACTTAAATAATAATTTACCTACGGAATTCTCTCCGTTTCTATAGCTTTTGAGCGGGTACAACCGTACGGCAAACATGCAACGATCACACGCGCGTATCGGCGATGACACACGGAGATTTGACCCGTAGTGGTACGCAGCCAGCTTTGCCAGTCGCGTCCCTAGCTCTGTTAAAGTGTTAATGCTGGTCCCTCCCCGCGCCACGCCGGCCGATTATAGATAGAGCGCGTTTACCAGCATCATCCATCCATTCATCCACTGTGACGCTGTGTAGTGTGCGTGCTGCTGCTACTGCTAGCACCTCGGCTCGCACTCGCAACCCCGCGGCTCCCCGCCACCTCCTTTTCAACCCAAAGACCCGTTTCTCGGACGCCGCGCCCCGCGCCTTCCGCTTAAACCCCGCACCCGCAGCGCCGTACATCGCCGCCGCCGCCGCTCAGCAGTCATGCACGAGTGCGCTGCGGCGCAATCCTAAGGTCTCTCCACGGTGGTCTAAGTGAAGGTAGTACGCCGCCATGGTGGCAGGCCGCGTCAAGGCGGCCATGGGCTTCCAGCGCAGCCCCAAGTCGCCAGCCCCGGAAGCGGCGCCGTCTCCTTCCCGGACGCCTAACCGGGCGCCGCCCCCGTCGAGCTCCGCGTCCACCACCACCGGCTCGGCGCCGTCCAAGGCGTCGGCGCTCGCGCGGTCCTTCGGCGCCTACTTCCCGCGGTCTTCGGCGCAGGTGCGCCCCGCCGCCCGCGCGCCGCCGCAGGTCGCGGAGCTGCTGCGCGCCATCGAGCAGCTCCAGGAGCGGGAGTCGCGCCTCCGCGTGGAGCTCCTGGAGCAGAAGATACTCAAGGAGACCGTCGCCATCGTGCCGTTCCTGGAGGCCGAGCTCGCGGCCAAGAGGACCGAGCTCCAGCGGTGCAGGGACACCGCGGACCGCCTCGAGGCCGAGAACGCGCGGCTGTGCGCCGAGCTCGACGCCGCCGCGCTCGAGGTCACGAGCAGGAAGCAGAGGATCGTCGAGCTGGAGAAGGAAATGGCAGAGCTGGTGAGGAAGCAACAGGAGGCGGCGGCGGCGGACGCCGACGACTGCTCCTCGTCCGCCTCGGCGCCGAATAACGAGCATCTCGAGAGCTCCAGCGCGGCGCCAAATCGTGGTGCGAGTTTAGCTCAGCTCGGTGCTGAGCGGCCGTACATTCCGGCGCCACCAGCGCGGGCCTCCAGCGCCTTTCAAGCCCAACAAGTCCTACTTCTCCGCCTCGTCGCACCCTTCGCCCGCAACAAGCTCGTCGCCACCCTCGCCGTCTTCCTCCACGTCCACCTCGTCGTCTTCGCCGGCGCACTCCCGCTCGTCGTCGGATACGGCAGCCGCTCCAAGACCCCGCGTGGTAGTAGAGCTCTCGAAGCTGCCGCCCATACCTCCGCCGCCGCCGCCTTGCCCTCCTCCGCCACCGCCGCCGCCACCTCCCAGCAGGAGCAAGAGATTCTCTCCTCGAGCTCAGCCAGAGTCAACGGAAGCGCAGCCGCCGCTCCACCTCCCCCGCCGCCTCCCCCTCCGGCAAGGAGGCCGCCGTTCGGCGCCGCGGCACCACCAGGGGCGTCATCGTCGGGGCAAAGCGACGTCAGGCGCGTGCCCGAGGTGGTGGAGTTCTACCACTCGTTAATGCGGCGGGAATCCAAGCGGGACGGCAGCGCCGCCGCAGGCGAGCCCGCGAACGGCGGCGGCGTGGCGACGACGCGCGACATGATCGGCGAGATCGAGAACCGGTCGGCTCACCTCCTCGCGGTGCGTACTGTACAACCGAAGCATCCATCCGTCACCTACGTTTTCGTTCTCGTTCTCGAATTCTGAACCGTGACCACCTACGTACTCCTACGCAGCTACGGAGTACTACTACTACGCATTAGGTTAGGGCCGTGTTCAGTTGCAAAAATTTTTGCAAAATGACATGGTAGCACGTTTCGTTATTATTTGACCATTAGTGTCTAATCATAGTCTAATTAGGCTTAAAAGATTCGTCTCGTCTATTTCGTCTAAACTGTGTAATTAGTTTTATTTTTTTTATCCATGTATGTGTCTAAAGATTCGATGTGACCGGAATCTGAAAAATTTTGCAAAATTATCTGGTAAGTAAACCGGCGCTAGGTTGGGTAGTCGTCCTCTTCAGCGGCCAAGCACTATTGGAACGAACCACCCGAAGAATGCTTCGTGTAGGAAAGTTTGGTGACGCACAATCATAGTCATACAACAGTGGAGGCGTCGTTCTCCGTCGTTTATTGCAAGATTACAAGCGGTCTCCGTCGTTATTGCAAGATTACAAGCGGTTTGGTTGGGTAGATACGGTTAGTTATTGCTGCGACGGTGAATGCATCTGCAATTCTGCATGCATGCTCTGCCAAACCTTTGATCCAGGCAGGTACAGTACAGCAACTCAGCAAGTAAAACGGAGACCACCCGTTTGCTCCCGAGTTAGGGCCTGTTTGGTTTGAGTACGTTAAAGTTTAACATCCATCACATTAATGTTCCCTCAAATGTATGGAGTACTAAATGTACACTAATTGCATGCATGTCGGTACAGATTAGAAGTAATTTACGAGACGAATCTATTAAGCCTAATTAGTCCCAAATTGAAAACTTTTTATCAAATAAGACGAAAATGCTACAATGTTTGTTAAACTTTAACTTCTCAAACCAAACAACCCTTATCCTCCTCGATGTCCATGTCAGAATTCCAAAGGAGAGGAGCGAGGGCCCAAGATTTTGTTCGCTCTTCATTGGCGTAGCCTTCTGAATGCTGATAAGAAGCAGCGACGACGAGCTCAGCTCGGTGAATGAATGTGGTAATGCAGATACAGTGTGCTAATAGTACAGGCGGTTAAGCAGAAACGTACGTAATCTGAGGTGGACGTGTCATACTGCTAGGTGGGGCCGACTGAAGTGCAGTGAAGGGTTGGTCTGGTGGCTCGGTAGATGCGTGAGTTACGGTCTCAAATTTAATCCGAGCATTGGTGTCGTGTCTCGCTCTGGTCCTCTGGTTGTCTTCGATCTCAAGGAAGATGTACCACACGTCACTTGTGATTGGACGCCCTAAACTGATTTGTGGTTGACTTTGGTTGGCAGATCAAGTCGGACGTGGAGAGGCAGGGCGACTTCATCCGGTTCCTGATCAAGGAAGTGGAGGGCGCGGCGTTCGTGGACATCGAGGACGTCGTCAGCTTCGTCAAGTGGCTGGACGACGAGCTCTCGCGCCTGGTGCGTTTATTAAGTTCGGCACAGCTAAATAGTTAATCCATCCATCGATCGGCCAATTGTCTAATCCACTCGTATGTGCGTGCAGGTGGACGAGCGCGCGGTGCTGAAGCACTTCGAGTGGCCGGAGCACAAGGCGGACGCGCTCCGCGAGGCGGCGTTCGGCTACTGCGACCTCAAGAAGCTGGAAGGGGAGGCAGCCTCCTTCCGCGACGACGCGCGGCAGCCCTGCGCCGCCGCGCTCAAGAAGATGCAGGCGCTCTTCGAGAAGTAAGCCATCTCTCTCGCGGCACGCACTGCGATCGTGAAGGGTCACGACGTTGCTTTGTGTTGTAAAATGTGTACGTGTGCCGAACTGAAATTTCAGGTTGGAGCACGGCGTGTACAACCTCGCCCGCGTCCGGGACGCCGCCACCAGCCGCTACACCCGGTTCCAGATCCCCTGGGAGTGGATGAAGCAGGACACCGGCATCGTCAGCCAGGTAACTTTACATCCATTCACTCGCCGTGGGTCCGTCCGTCCGTCCATGGCATTCACGCGTATACTGTAGACTGTACTCTCCGTACAGTGAGTGAATTCTACGCTTGCATGGAGAGGAGGACAGACAAACAACCTTTTTGATGCCGTCCGTGTCCGTCCGCACATGTATGTCGGGTGTCACGTACGCGCAACCGTACAAGTTGGAAAGACTACAGTACAGCCTCCGCCTGGCACCCCGCCCGCCCGCGCGTGATCCGGCCGGCACGCCTCTGCTAGTTCACGTGCAGATCGAGCACGTAGAACGGTGGTGCCGTGCGTACCCTCCCGTGCCGGTCCCGGTACACAACAAAAAGGGTATTCGAGGTGCAAATTCGGAACGCTACGAGCCGGGCGGCAGAAGCAGCAGCCAGCAGGCGTGCTCTCTCGTCTCGTCTGTTTCAGCGTGGGGCATCTGTTAGGATGTGGCGTGCGTGGGCGTGCACCGGTGCGCGTGAGCCGGCCGGCCGGCGGCGCATCTCGTGAGCGTGCCGCCGTGCGCCCGTGCTTTTGCTTGCTTGCTCCGTTCCGCTTCTCTCCCCGAGTCCTGCCACCGCTGCAGCAGCTAGAGAACAATCCCGCGACACCTCGGGAGCCGCGTCCGTTCTGCGCGGCATCGGTTGGTCGAGCTGGGCACGGGTTGCGGGAATGGGGAATCCGTCCTCGTCAACGTGGCCCCCGCCCGGGCTATTGCCTATGCGTGCCAAATACCCAATTGCGCTAGCGATTCGGCGGTGCGATGGCCGTGATCTGATCCCTGTTGTGTTTCCATTGCCATTGCCGTGTTCGGCGGGGCGCTGTTGGTGTGCCAGGCCGTGCACTCGTCTGTTTGCTTTGGGTGGGTTGTGCACTTGTGCTGCATCGACTCCTTCACCATCCATTGATCTGGTGTCCTGCTCCGGTAGACTCAGAAAATCATTCTTCAGTCTTCACTCCATCATCAACGAAAATATAGAAAAGCCCCATGGATACCCGGACGGAGTGATGTAGCCGTAGGTCCACTGTATTGATTGCTTGCGCCGTACTTACACGGGGTGGTTGTGTTTCTGTTTCCACTCTGGACCATTTTCCAAACCCAATTGAATTTTTAGATGCACGTACTCTCCTTTCTTGCATCTCACTGCAAGTCCAGTACGCTGTTGTATTTGACTACAAGTTCTGAATGCTGGTAGATTGAAAGTAAGTAATATACGTGTTTCTCGGTTTTTTTATGGCTTCTCTGTTTTTTGGGAAGTCTATCCCTACCAAAAAACGATCTCAAAATAACTTGATTGCACTGAACAGAGGCTCGTGATGGGCAATAAAATGTCGATGAGTAGTGTACCCCTTACGTTAACTACCTGTTATTAATGGTTTTTGCACCTCATGGACATACTCCGGGCTTATTAATGTAACCATTTGTCTGTATAAAAGCACTGATGAGAGCGGTGATGTACAGATCAAACTCCAGTCGGTGAAGTTGGCAATGAAGTACCTGAAACGGGTTTCCTCTGAGCTTGAGGTAATCAAGGGAGGCCCTGAAGAGGAGGAACTGATGCTTCAAGGCGTACGGTTCGCCTTCAGAGTACACCAGGTTCGTGCTTGGTTGTTACTCATTCAACTATGAAAAACATCAGCGTGTACTATCAGAGAACAATTCATACCCCATTCCATGTTGTCGTTAGGCCATGCCAAGGCACTTGACACTCCTCGCTCGCTTCATGCAGTTTGCAGGTGGATTCGACGTGGACACCATGCGAGCCTTCCAGGAGCTCAAGGAGAAGGCGTCCATGTGCCGGATACAACGGCAGAAGCAGCACCGTCATCTGCGGCAGCACAGACTCGTTGCCAGGGCCTGATGAGGAGTGTCAGGACCAGAACATGCAGTTCTTATATGGTCGATTTATCTATACGCCATCATCTCGTCGTCGCCACAGTGGCATACTATGATTTGTTGATTTTTTTTCTTTTGTTTCGAGAAATAGTTGAGGATTGTCTATTCTGCTGCAAACGCTCCAGTACTGTAACTAATGAACAACCTTTGTGCCTTTTTAGGAGAAATCTGTGTTTATTACAGGCTCATCCTTTCGTCTTCCAATGTCTGTTTTTGTCAAAAGCTTTGTGCTTACTGATTATGTATATAAATCTACAGCTATTTGTGTGCCATGTAACAAATTGTTACTACCTACTCCATACATCGTATACTCCCCTCAAGAAAGGTTTCAACTGTCGGTGCTTTTTTTTTTTTGAACATCGCCTTCGGATTGCATCGAGCTTCGTACATAAACGAAGTTCAAAATAACGCATCACGGACGGCGTATTGTCTGTATTCGTTATATTGACAACGTTATATTCTTCCGAATGGGAAAATTTTTAAATATACTTTTAGCAGAAGACGGTGGATGACTAAACGGAGATGTGATTGGAGGTCTGCCAGTTAACTTCGACCATTCAAGTTAAAAAAAATAACTTCAACCATTAAGACACTTTAGTGTGGCAATTTATTTTCAATGGCATAAAAAATGGCATTATTCTCTGCAGTCTCTACAAAATTATCAACTTCAAAGATGTACAACCTGTGCTTGTGTTTGCTGTTTGGGTGCTTAAAATTCCTCCGAGAGTTTGTTACTTTCTTTGGCTATTGTCTATTGACTAAAAACAAGATCCTTAATTACTAGAGATAACCTTAGCAAAAGGAGGAATCTGGACGATGACTCCTGTCTTTTTTGCTATGAAAAAGAGTCAGTTAATCATCTTTTTCTTTGAATGTGTAGTTGCTTCTCAGCTCTGGTTTGTCATCTCTAAGGGCATGTTTGGATCCTTGGAAATTAATTCATTCTAATAATTACAATTTAGACATAGATTAATTAAGCTAATATGGTTGTATATGGAATATATTTGTATATTTATTGTTAGGCATACAAGGGACATACTTATATGTTGTATTTCTATTGTAGAGAAGTGAGTTGAATAGTGTGCTATAAGTTATAGAGTATAATTATAGCATAGTGATCTATAAAATCCATTTTCATCTCCCACCCTATGAATTTGAGATAGGCTTATTTGTGAGCTTGAGAAAGTTATGGAATGTCAAATTCTAAGTCAAATAGCCTAATCCATTAAGTAGATTTCAATTACTCCAAAATAAAAGAATCCAAACGGCTCCTAAGATTTTTGATTTGCAGTTAGGAGTTTCTCTAGACTTTATAGGAAAGTTTTGGCTAAGCAATAAAGAAATGGAGAGTTTCTTTAGACTCAATAGGAAAGTTTTGGCTAAGCAATAAAGATATGGGATGCTAAATATGATCACTTCAGTTGCCTTTATGGAGCCTGTGCAAACTTAGAAATGATCTGTGTTTTTATTTTAGAGAAGAATCAAGTGGAGTATAGCTCTTGCACATGTTGCTGCTAATTCTGTGTCAAGAAGACAAACAACCGAGGTGAGCACCTTGTCTTGAAGCGTCTGGGTTTAGCCAGCGGGATGTCCTCTCCGTCCATGTTGGCCATGAAGGCGTACGAAGAAATCTACAGCGACAACCCCGGTAATATGCAGGCGTTTCGTGAGTTGTTCCCACCGGACGGCGACGTGGGTGTGCGCAAGCAGCGCCGCTGCCGATCTGCAGTCCGGGCATAGGCCTCCTTCCCGGCGGCGCAATTCGGGTTGATAAGTGTCCAATGTAACATTATAATTTCTAGTACACTAGAGAGAGTCTAAGCGTCTATGTAAAACTCTTCTTACCCCCTAGGGAGACGCTAAGGCGTGTCGTATCAAACTATTTTCTCTACTTGATAGACGCGTAAATATTTTACGTGATCGAGAAAAAATAAGACAAACAAACATCGTTGAAAGAAAAATAGTAGAGATCAATTGACGACCAAAGTGGATCAACCTTGGAGTCAAGTGGTGGAACAGATGATCGACAGATACAAGTTGGGGATGAACTTCAATTTGGAGGCCCTGGAACATGCGAGCTGGACTGTTGGAGCGAAACTCCTTTTGGTCTGGTGTAATCTCTTTTAGTGGTTTCTAGTTTTGTTGAGAGTTATTTTTGGTCAGGTTAAGTCTTCTCTGTTTCGGTTGGTAGCTGCTCGTAGGTTGGCTTTGAGAGCTTTTTGAGAAGGTTGGTCTAAACTGTTTTGGATGGTATGTCATTCGCAACCCCTTAAACTGTCATTTGCTTGTAGTTAAAAGACCAAGGCTTTGGTCTCGTTCGGCTTTGCTGATAAGCCGGCTAAAAAACACTGTTGGCTGATTTATTGTGAGAGAAAAATATTGTTCCGACTGAAAAAACAAACTGAAAAGTACGGATTATAAGTCGGATGAACAAGACCTTTGTCCTAAAACTCTAAAAAAAAGGTAACGCTAGCGCCCGGACATCTGGCCTTAGGCCCATGTCCGGACGCAGCTCCCACACCTCTGTGCCGCATCGCATCCCAGCACTCCGTCCCGTTCCCAACCAGCGCCAGTGTCCGAAACTGCGGCCCAGTGCCGCGCCCCGCGCCCACACGGCGAAACCGCGACCTGTGCCCTCTTGCCCCGCTTGCGGATGTGCGCCGTGGAGGCGTCTACAGGCCTCAGCGCTGGCAAGTGAACCATGGCGGCGCACCAGCAACAGCAGGCGGACAACGGCCTACAACACAAGTTCTAATTTTGAAACAAGCAGATGAAACATTTGCAACATATATCTGAAAACAGATGAAATACTTGAAACATGCGTTTGAAACATGTGTGTATAGTCATTGCAACATGTGCAACACCAGATCAACTTTTGAAACATCCAGATGAAATATTTGAAACAAACATTTGAAATACCCAAAACACTTGAAACATAGGCTTGCAACATGCGTATATTGGCATTGCAACATATGCAACATCCCAGATCGACTTTTGCAACATTTTAGATGAAACATAAGTTGGAAACACCTGAAACACTTCAAACGAGGTGTCACCGGTAGCCATGGCCTGGGGGGGGGCTGTGGTAACCAGCAAACATAGGCCCGGAGGGAACGTGAGCAAACGACCCAATGTGCGTAGGCCTCCCCTTCCTGCTGTGAGAGACGAAGTCTGAACCAGCGGCGACCTCCTCCTGGTGGCGGTGTGGTGCCTGCCATGGCCGCGACTAGCAAGGTGGACGGGGGGCGCGCCGGTTGATAGGGGTGAGGCGCGGGATGGTGGCGCAGTGGGGCCGGCAATGAGGTGCGGCGCGGCAGTGGGGAGGGCGCAGCCTGCGCGAGGACGGGCTGGGGAAGGGGGCGTGCGCGGGGCAGAGTGCGGTGGCGGATGCGCGGTGATGCCCCGACAACCAGATGCGAGTGCGATGGGGAAGAGCATGCTTGTTGGGCTATCCGCTGCACAGGCTCATGAAGATAGCGTCCTGAGGGCGGACGCCTATTAGCGAAAAAATGATATTCTTGAAGAGCAAAGAAAATCCTCCCCTATAGTACACTACTTTGATATTGAACAATAAATGAATCACCCCCAGGTTTCAATCATGTAATACAACATTGTAAACTCTTCTTCTTATATGATGATATGACATAACAGTGATCCTGCTGATTTTTTTATATATAAAAAAACAATTGATTAACCAATTCAAATACGAAATGCCTATAGCTTGCGCCAATTGGTATATAAGTATATGC
Source organism: Saccharum hybrid cultivar R570 (assembly GCA_038087645.1). NCBI lineage: Eukaryota > Viridiplantae > Streptophyta > Magnoliopsida > Poales > Poaceae > Saccharum > Saccharum hybrid cultivar. The sequence continues at coordinate 5,278,348 of JAQSUU010000100.1, forward strand.
TTCCCCCCCCCCGGATCTATGCCAGGAGCGACGCGTAGAGGATCTGGTTCCATGTGTCGGGCACGCCGGCGAGGCACCAGTGGCTGCAGTCGTTGCCCGGGTGGCCGCCGCTGTAGGCCGATGGGTGTCCGTCCCGCCTGAGCTGCGACAGCAGCGTCACGTCGAGCAGGTACACCGGCTTGGACATGCCGGCCAGCGCGGCCCGCACCGCGTCCTGCGCCGGGACGGGGCCGGCGGGGTACGCCGACCCGGCGACCGGCTGCGTCTGCTGCGCGCAGCTCCGTGAGCCCTCGCCCCAGTCGGCTCCGCTGAAATGCAAACGAAACAAACGCCTTTTAGTTGGTTGTTGGGCCTTTTGGATCTTGTGGTTTTGGTGGGCTTTGGTGGGTGGGTCGCTTACTTGTAGTGGGTCGGCGAGATGCCCTGGAAGTAGACCTTGGTCCTGGCGGTGTCAACGTTGGAGTCGACCCACCTGGCCCATGTGGACATCCCCTTGGAGAAGGCCGTGAGCCGGTCCATGTCCTTCATCACCTGCCCTCCGTCTTGGACGTAGTCCCACCTTGGATCACCATCGGAACAAAATCAAAACGATGAGCACAACAGCTGCGAAAGAAAGGAAGTGGGTTCTGTGGACGTACGGTTGGTCCCTGCCGGTGTGCGTCCACCAGTGCCACGTGTTGAAGACGAGGACGTCGGCGCCGAGCCAGGCGTCGCCGGTGATGGAGTCGAGCTTGAGCACCCGGCCGACGGACTCCTCGACGATGTCCACGAGGTAGGTGCTCCGGTAGTAGGCCACCGACACCCCGTAGTCCTGCCGCCAGCACCAGATTGACAGGCGCACGTTTGTTAGTTGGCGTGCGATGCGGCCCCGGGACCCGGCGCGCGATCGGCACCAAACTTTAGGCGCCGTGCTCGTGCGCGCCTCGTCCGTATCCATAGGCGGAGCTAGCTAGGTGGACATGTGGTCCATGGACCACCCTAAAATTTAGCTCAAGGTTAAACTACAGTAGATGAGCTCTTTAAAATCATGAAAATTACACATGGACCACTCTATAATTTGGTTTTACATCTATAGTGGACCACCCTTGCTTCAGATCCTAGCTACGCCACTGTCCGTATCCGTGTACCACCGAAACAGAGCAACGCGATTAATAAATGCCGATCGATCTCGACAATGCATGCATGTTACGCCTACTATGCACGTACATGGCCGCACCGACGCACCGTATCAATCGGCACGCACAAAGGTCCAAAGGTGTCGGCACCTCCTAATCCCATGCAGTGGACGCGGCCATAAACTGGCAGACAGTATATAGTAGTGCCAAGTCTATTCAGTGTAGTAGTATAGTCGTCGGCGACAAATATCTCTGTTTGTCTGCGTCTGCGGCTACCTGTGCCGTGCGTCGCAGCGGAGCGGATGCGATGTCACTGCTGCCGTAGCACAGCAATGGGCCAATGACCAGACGGGGCCAAGCCAAACGATTGGCACCCGATCGAGCTGTGAGCCCCGTATTTCTAGCTTTGGTTTTCTTTCCTTGGTTATTATATTTTTACGGCCCGTCCGCGGCATTGCATTACCTGCTGCATTCTGCAAAGCAGCAGCAGTAGAGTAGGGCGGGCAGCAAGATGGGCCCGTGAAACGGCAAGCGTCCTAGAATTCACGGCAGTGATAATTGGACTCATGGAATTCATGGCGATGATCATTGGTTGCACCCGCGAAGTGGGCTTATCCTGTTGCACTGCATGTGAGTGGTCGTTGCCAACAGCCATGCATGATAGGGATCTGCATTTGAGGTGAGATTACTGCTGGGACGACGACTGCATCCTACTTAAAGATGGCAATGGGTATGTACCCGACGGGTATGTCCACCCGTACCTGCACCCACAAAATTTTACCCGTCGGGTTACCAGTATCCGCATGTGGGTAAAAAAATAGTTCCATACCCGTACCCGCTGGGTAATTCTCACCCGACGGGTAACCCGTACCCGATAGCATACCCGAAAATTACCTAAAAATATCAAATAGTCACATGCAGAAATAAATCATTCTAAGCTTCCAACAAGTTACAAACATGCTAACAAACATTATTAGCATCATTACAACAAAGACAATCTACTAGAAATATAGTGGATGTCTCAATGGGCCAAATTCATGACTTATATGCGCTAAAATAGCTGAGGTTGACTAGTTATTTTTGCGGGTATGTCTTACCCGCGGGTATTGGGTATGGGTAGTATACACCCACCATACCCGATGGGTATAGGATTTTGTCCAATAATATACCTACGGGTAGAAAATTCATCCCATACCCGTCTCTTTATCGGGTAATATCCGTCGGGTACTCGGGTTTCGGATACCCGTGGCCATCTCTAATCCTACTCGACAGCAAGTAGTGGTTCAGCTGTCCGGATCATCTGAAATGCTAAATTGACGTCTGAATCTGATCAAGGACAGGCCCCAGACGAACGCCGTTGGCCAGGTTATTTATTATCTTCAATTCTTCAGATCTTGCATGGCATTTTTATTTCAGCATGAACACTCAATAGGGGAAGGAACTAAGGAGTATAACCTACTTATTATCGTCTAGTTTCACTTGACTTCGTTTTGACTCTAGTGCCCCCCACCCCCACCGCCCAGTTTATTTCTGCTCTGTTTTGTAGTACAGTACAACGCCCTATAATGGTTGGCTGCCTGCTTCTGTACATACAGAAGCTATAAAACTGAACTGCAGACTCCCCCGAAAGTCAGCGTTGCACATGCCATCTTTAGACGTACAAGTTCAGATAAGTCCATCCACAAAATCCCGCACCGTCCGTGTTTCACTCAGAGCACTCCTCTGATAGACGGCTAGACGCAGACAGTCTGATTATAATAGGGGAGATTATAACATGCACAAAGTACCAATCTGGTCGGCACAAGAAGAACCAACTGATTCTCTGCAGCTAGTCTACTCGATCTATATAGGAGTATACATCTGCAGGACACTGGACAGAGGATGAGAGGATCCAAATCCAACACTTTGACCCTTGTCAGCGTATCACGGGTAAGACCGATTAGCAAAGGGGAGGGACCCGTACCCGTAGCAAAACGCCAAAAGCGAACAATGGAACGGGCACGATGCTTTGTGCTGTCGCGCCGCCCATCCATGGCGCCGACGACCCCTTCTCCCCGTCACGGACCACCCACGAGCGCCCATGATCGCCCAATGCAATTCCTCTGCCACTGCCAAGCCACCACATGAGCAAAGCAAATTGGCGCGCGCGTCCAGGTCCAGTTTCCTGCTGGTGGCGGTGCGATTTGGCGCTGGTGCGCTACGCTGCGCGCCTCCATCTGCGCCAGACAAACGCGCCGTTCCACCCGTAGTGCCCGAAAGCCTGCGGCCGGAACTCCCAAAAGGCCAGCACGGGGCACAGGCACAAACCTTTTCGAAAGCTTGTAGACTGTCTATTTCCAATCTTGCTTTTAGTTGCTTAAATAAATAATTTGAACATCCCATGACGTGAATCCCTTTCGCCACAACGTTGAGCTACCCTATCCAGCCGTGCTACTCTCACTAAAAATATGTATGCAGGGCACGGGACATATGGCAGGGGAGCGAGGTCTGGTATGGTACTAGGCGTACGCACCTGGAACGTGACGCTGGAGACGGGGTTGCCCCTGGCGTAGGCGACCTTGGACGCCGGCGCGGCCGCGTGCAGCATGCACGCAAGCGACTCCCACTGGTTCAGGCTGATGGAGTCCCCCACGAACAGTATCTTCTTCCCCTTCCATCGCCTCAGAAACTCCTGCCCGTTGAACCTGGCATTGGCAGGCAGCAATGGCGGGCGCGTCATTAACTCCAGCTCCAGCACGCAGCACTCAGCTTGGCGCCTTGGCGCCGCGCGCCAAGATTCGATCGATCGAGGCATTGGTTGATGAGTGATTACAGACAGACAGACGCGTAGCCGCGTACCTCGGGAGCTCGCAGGAGGTCGGGCGCCACCGGTACATGAGGTACAGCTTGTCGGGGCGGCCGTACTTCTGGCAGTCGAACTCCGGCTCCACGAAGGGGCACCCTGCCGTGTCGTACATCGGCAGCGTGTCGTCGTACACCCAGCTGCCCTGGAACAGGTTGCACGACGCCATGCCGGTGCCGGGGGTGCCTGCCCCGCCGCCGCCGCCGCGCTGGCGCCCGGCTCCCCCGTGCCGCGTGCCGTTGTGCTGCCTCGCGGACCTGTTGTGCCGGAGGCCGAGCGTGCCCGTGCCCGCGGCGGCGGCGGCGCACGCGCGCAGCAGCGAGCACGCGACGACGGCCGCGGCGAGGAGGCGCAGCTGCCAGTGCCGCTGCTTGGGCGCCATTGCGCGGCGCTGTGGAGTGAGGAGCGAGGAGCTGCTTGGGCCTTGCGGGGACGGGCACGGACGGATCAGATGAGACCGGCGCGCCGAGCTTTTTATAATACTGAGGAGAGCGACGGGGTTTACGCCTTTTAACCTGGCCTATCTCAGCTTTTTCTGTGGGCTGGCCCCTGGCCGGCCGGACTATCTCCGGTTAGATTCTAGGCCGCTCGCTGGCCGCTGGGGTCTGCGCGGCTGCGCCATGGAGGGGGAAACCTTTTCTGTCAGATAGGCGATGATGCGATGGTGACTCTGTTTCGGCAGCGGCAGGGTCAGAGACAGCGGTCGCCGGATGAGAGAGTCCACGCCACGGTCCACGGCGTGTCACCCTGTCACCGCCAGGCGCGTACATCGGCACGGCCCGTGAAAGAACTCCCACGGGCCACGACACGCGTATTGCGGTCAATTTTTTTTTCTGGTATCCGACTGCATAATCCACTCATAAAAAAAACACTTGCATACGAGCATACGGCGTATCTCTGGACTCCGGGTGATCAATGTATATTTTGAGCCAGCGCGTCAGGTCAGGTACATGCATTTGCATTTGCATATCTCCTAAGTCCTCACTCCGTGATGGCGAATGCATATTTGCACCCGCTGGATCAGCAGAATCAGCAGCCATCCAACAATGTTTTTCTCTCACAACAAACCAGCGAACAGTACTTTCAGCTACAATAAACCAGCGAAACGAACATGGTGTTGGTTTCCAATTAACTTTCCATGCACTACTTAGTAGTACATCGGAAGAAAAGCGTGCATGCATTGAGGATGTGATTGGTCAGTTCTATACACTTGGAAGACGACCATGGGGAGAGAAGAACATGAGCATAGCTTCCCACGAAACGATGGCTCCCATGCATGCTGGAAGCCTGACACTTCACTTCTGCTTAATGAAATACGTGTCAACATGACACGCTCATGAAAAAAAATGCATGCTGGAAGCCTGAATTTGTGACATCGACATAGATTCTTGACCAGCGTCACCGCGTTTACCATTATGTACAAGAATGTAGATGAGCAGGGTCTTAGTAATTTAGGTCTTGTTTGGTGCGATTTTCACACTAGCTTCTTCTCTGGCTCTGTGGACAGAGGTGCACTTTTGGCTAGCAAAGCACAGAGCCAGAGCCATTTTGTATACAGACATGAAGCTGCAAAAACTAGCTCCACATAAAGGGCTACGACACTTGTCATGGAGCGCATGTGGAGGAGCTACACCAAACATGTTCTTAGAAAGATAAATGCTAAAGTATAGAATCCAAGAACTGAATTAATATTGCGCTCATGGTCCCGAAAACCTAAACTTGACGTCACGATTGCAACATGAGTATAGTGGGTGCAACCGCATCCCAACAAAAAAAAAAGAAAGACAATGATAAGAGCTAAATTTTTAGCTTACTTTCACCTTTATTTCAAAGGTCTTGTATCCATAAGGCAAGTGCACCTCTCTTTTTCTCGGATTTACTTAGCTCCGTCCTCTTGTGTTCATGCGTTATCAGCAATGAACTTGCCCCAAATTTAAGTCATCATGGGGCTGCTGACTCGTTAATCCAACAGAAACATACTGAAGAGTTTGAATTGAGCTTTAGAGGGTGTTTGCTTCCCCGCCACAGCCTGCTGCCTCAGGTTTGACTCGCCACCAGTAGATGGAAGTTGTTTGGTTCAGCGTTCAGACATGGCAGCCACAGGCTTTCCCAGTTATAAATCCCGCCATGGCCACGGCACCGATTTCGATCACCACGGCTTAGGCGCTGCCACACTCGCCACACAATGTGTGTGACTGTGGACCAAACGTCCCCTTACTTTTTTAGTTATATCAAAAGGGCGGGTGGTCAGAGATGCTCCAGTAACTATGCAAGGGTCTGATACTAGTAGGGCGCTTAGCACCATATTCAGAACTGATAAAATCAGATGGCTTCCACATGGCCAGTTTTAATAATCCACTGAAACCGAGAGGCTAGCTAACGCCCTGATAAATGCACCGAATTCTTTTTGTTTAAGTCCACCGAGTCATGCACAGTTGATACATAGAATGTGTTTGACGCTTATTCCTACACCACACGGCTAGATCGTCCGAGGCCGTACATAGACGAAACACGCAATGGAAGGAAGGTTCTAACGACGAGGCGGACCGGCGCAGATCGACGAGGCCAATTAAATGCTCGTTCTTCGCCCTATAAACTCACAAACATCTCTTGGGAAGATCTGTCAGGAAGATGCACGGCGGAAGTGTCCTAGAATCGACAAGACCACCTAAAACATCGGCATATCTCGTCAAGAGATGTGATGTATATATGACAAGGGATTAGAAGAGATAATGGGTAAAAAAAGTAGATAGATTGATATAAAAGACGATTGTGTAGTTAGATACCTCAATCGGTAGTATACCCCGTAATTTATATGAATCAGGGATGGTTTTTATCATATTGAAAAACCAATTTGTTACTATTTTCATGTCGTTTTCATAGAGTTTTTCGTAGATCGGGCCAAAACTAGCATGACCCGATTCTAAAACCGGTCTGGGCTCAATTTAAGTGTCAACATATGCCCCCTATTTTTAAGCGAATGTGAGTTGGTAAATAGCAAAGATGTTTCAAACCCATCAACTATTTTTGCTCTAAGCATGATGCATGCATCGGCCATTGTTATTGTAAAGACGATATGTATATATCGGCCATGTCCGGATTTTCATGTCCATTGCTTGTCACGGAATCTCTAGTCACTGGACATATTTTGGAGGTGACTGGGCTTCTTTTTAATGGAACGATTCATTAATCAACTCTTTATTTGCATCTTTTGCTGGAGACCTTTGTTTTATTAATCTTCCATGTTTCTATCCCCGTGCGCTTCGATTTAAAGCTATGTTGCACCTTTTGACCAAAGCTAGCTGATTAGAGAAGTCGGTCTTGCTAATTTTCGTTGGTTATTATTTTTTATTTTTAAAGTTGGCTCAACCGATACTTTTTGGACAACAGCAACGTTGGCTTTGTTTTCCTTGTTTTATGGGAGCTTTTTCACCCCCAAGTCCTTTTTTAGGAGGTTCTAATCCCTCCTAATTTGGTTTTTCAATTGCCGAAGTAGCCAATTTGAATTGGTTAGCGGATGCATACATTTGTTTTCCATTATAATAGTTAAACGGCATCCCATAGTAAAGTTGGCTAGCATTCTAGCAACCGAGGCCAATCTGCTAACAGAGGCATCACGAGTAAATTCTTTTTTTCCTCCCTATTTTTATAGCTATCCATGAGTTTGTTAAATTTGTCGAATTTAGGATATCAAAAAACTCATGAATCATCTCAACAAACTCATAGCGCGTAACACCAGATCAAGGGGGAGATTGATCTGTTTTTATCTTAGATGTATATGTAGTAGGAAGAGGATCGAAGTTGGCATCTTTAATCTTCTTAACAGTTCCCTATTGATTCATCTCGAAGCATGTTAGGGCATACTCTAGATTTTAGTAGCAACTTGGGCCTTCACCATCTCCTCTAACATCTTGCGAATCTCCACAAGCGAAGGCTTTCCATCGACCATCTCAGTAGATCTGTTTTGCTTTGTTCCCCAGCGAAGTCGCCATAAAGTGTGTTGACGCTTATTTGGTTACCACAACGGTAGGGGCTAGATCGCCCGAGGCCGCACATGGTCAAAAACACGCAACTGAGGGAGATCCTGACGGCGAGGCCGAGTAGCAGGTTGATGAGGCCGATTAGGCGTTTTTTCTTTGCCAGATAAACCCATGAACCCCTCTCGGGAAGACGCTAGGAGGGGCTGTCCTAGCAAAGCCACCTAGAATGTTGGCATATCTCGTAGAGAGATGTGCTGGACAGTAAGAGGGTTAGAAGAGATAAGGAATAAAAAAGTGGATAAATTGATAAATGATTGAATATGCAGTTGATACCTCAATCGGTCATATACCCCATATTTTATATGGAGTAGGGGTAGTCTTATCCTATTCTTACTTTCTAATATATATTTCTTTTTTACCAATACTTCTCTATCTATACCTCTCTTCTTCCCATTTCCTGAACACCACACAATTTTTAATACTCTTTAGTTTCCAAGCCCAGAGTTAAAACGACAAATATATGGGACGGAGCCACGAAGGAGTAATCCAGATTTGGCTTCTCTGGTGGAGCTGATTTTATTGGGCTCTGGCTTCTCTGTTTAAAGAATGTTTGGTAAAACACTCCTTTTAGTTGTTCAATATATAAAAGTGTGAACTGTCAATAATACTTTTTTCTATTTTTTCTCTTGTTTTCTTTCCTATTTTCTTTCTTTCTTTATTTTCTTCTCTTCTCTTCTCTCTCATTTCTTCCCTACTCTCTATCCCTTATCCTGTTCCCTCCCACCACCCTTCCCCTCCTGTCGCGCCTCAACTCTTTCTCCATCGCCTCACCTCCCACCACAACTTGCTTCCCATCATTGTCCTTCTCCTTGCACCATAGTTCTGTAACAGAACCGACCAATTATATGAGATTAAGTAAGAAAATCATCCACCGAGCAGACGATTTAGCAAACTTAAGCCCGTATAACCCGGTAGTCCGTGAAATCACGATGGATTTCAAACCAACTTACATACCAGCCAAGATCGTAATAAGTTTAGCGGTCACCATCATAAGTTACATAAAAATTCGCGTCACAAATACATCGGAGTTTAAACATAGTTATTACAAACCAGTTTCGAATGAAAGTAGCGGAAGCATTTAGTTCAAATCACACACGCACACAGAGTTCAAAATACAGTGCCAGCTAAGGATCATCTTCCAACAAAAGCATCAGGCGAGATGTAGTGAATGACCATTGCCCATGGTCCTAAGCTTCTCCCATCGCAGGATAAAGACAGTTGATACAGTAGCCGTAATACATCTATCCATCTGCAACAAGTGGGAACAAAACCCTGAGTACGAGAAGGTACTCAGCTAGACTTACCCGACAGAACTAAAAATAAAAGAAATCAAGGAATCATGACAGGCTTTCTGGTGGGGTAACTGACTCATTTGCAAAAAGGCATTTTTAGCATTTAAAGAATCTTCCCAAAGCTTTGCATCAAGTTTAATCTTTATTAACCTGCCAACTACATTTGCACCTGTGCTAGAGTAACATGTAATTAAAAAGGTAATGATAACCAATGATCATTAATAACTTCCATTATGTCATATTTCATATAACTGTCCAAGTGTTCCATCAATATTACTACGATGAAAGTAGCTCAAGTCAAGTGATCACTATCTAGTGAACGATGGCGATTCGAATCGATTATTAACCAGCTAATTTATTCCTCATACAAACCTCACTCACCCGCTAAAGTGAGGTGTTGGTCACCGAGTCAACCATTCAGGTAAAGTCGCGAGCTTGCCAGGAACCACATGTACCCAGGGACCGCCCGACTGCTCTTTGGCCTTATCATCGCGCCCCCGTATCCTGCCACTACTGCTCCGGTACAGTGCGTTGCGAGCAATCCACTCGGCCCGAATAATCTCTCAGCTTCGCGGTCGAAAGGTACATTATTCGGCTAGCTAAATGTAAGGCATACGTTCAACATGACTCGAGGCCCAACAACGGTCGGTTCTTAATCGACACAGACAAAAAACACTACAGTCCGAAACCCTGTAAGTTTCCGTCCGGTCTTAACTTCATATTAACACTTAGTTATTTTCAGATGACATCTTTTCTCAAGCAGATCCAGGTAACCACCTATAGTTCGTAGGTGACAGGAAATCACTCGACTTCTACCGGTCTAAGCAAGCTAAGCAATTTCTTGACTGCGAATGACAAGGTGACAAGGATAGGGTGGAACGAAGTAAACAAGGTACAATGCAGCAATGGTTGTAAACAACTCCTAAACATAATGCAGCAGTTAAAGTAAAGCATTAATAAAATATTTGAAAACCGGGGGAGAAAAATGTTCCGGGGCTTGCCTCTCTCGAAAGAGCTCGGACGGTGGTCTGGGCACTCTAGAAGATCCTCACCGACCTCCTCGTCGGCTTCGGGCACTTCCTGCTCCTCGGGCTGCTCTTTCGGCTTCTCGTGAACTGCTACCGGCGTTACTTCCTGCGATCCTGTATGATGTAATTGTATAAGTGCTTATGCCTAGGTGCATTGCAGAAATGACATGAGATGGTCATGATGAATGAAATGTAGATAAATAGGCTTACTTTATTTCATAAAGTAGGAATACAATTTTTCTACAAGGTAGTCAACATTATCCAAGAACATACAGACTACAAGCACATGTCATCTACTGCATTATCTTCTACTACTACCATGCTAAGTCAGCACATTTTATTAAATGCTTCAAAGATACACCAAAGCAACTCCTATTAACTAGTCACTCATTAACAAGGTTAATTAAAACCATAATTGCAAATAGGTTTGAACAGCAACACCTATTTTGGTAGCACAGAAAAATCTGAGAAAATTACAGTAGCTTTCTATCATCTAATCTAGCATGCCACAAAATTTTTCATTGCATTTGGATTACTAGAACTACCTACAGAAAAATAACAAGCTAGGGCCTAAAAATGAGCATAGAAATACTTTATACTATGAAAAGTATCAAACAACAGATTTAATATTTTTTCCTACATTCTACACAATAAACAATTACCATAGAAAAATTATTACATGCATGTTTTATTCATATTTTTCTCTCTAGCAAAAATAACAATTATCAACAATATTAAACACTTGTACTACAACTCAAGATTTTTCTACAGAACATTCATGAAATATATTTTTCCTAGCAAGTACATCACAAAAGAAAATTAATGCAAGTGGAACCATATTTTTTTTGAACTTTCTATGATGTATTACATATTTAACAAGAAAACAACAGTTTTAGTGATTAAATAAAAACTCTACAGAAAAGTATTTAAATCTTGACATGCAATATTTTTCCCAAGTAGATCTGATGATAAGGAACCTAGCAAAATTTATTTGAACAGATTTGGAGCAAATTTGAGTAGTCAAACATTTTCCAAACCATTCTATTTTCCAATAATAAAAGAAAAACAAAAAACCATTTTTCTTATCGCTAACGGGCTGGCCCAGCGAAAACAACCGGCCGGCTACGGCTTTTCGGCCCGTGCGCACGCAGGAAAACAGGCGCGCCGGCCCGGCTTGGGCTTCGGCCCAAGGCTGCCTTGGCCCAGCGAACGGAGAGGGGGAGCGGGGCGTCACTATGGCCGGACATCCCGGCTCCCGGGACCGCGGCGGTGCGATGGCCGCCGACGGCCAGCGGCCGCTTCCGGTCGCGAGCGGGCGAGGCGTGGAGAGCAAAAGAACCGCATGGGAAAGGCGAACACGATGGCGTGATACAAGGGAAGAAAGGGGAAACGAGGGCGCCGATGGCGGAGCGCGAGCTCGGCGGCCCGGCTCGGTGGCGCGCGCGGAAAGACGCTCAATTGAGCCTTACCGTCGACGAGCAAGATGCACGGTGACCCGTTCGGAGGGGAGGAGGAGGTGGCGGAGCGCGTGGCAAGACGAATCGGAAAGAGACACGTCCGTTGCGTGGGAACGGCGGCTCAGAGGTGGAAGGTGCCGGTGATGACGCGCGGCGGCGGGGCAATGGCTGTGCGGGGGAGAGAAAGAGCGCGCGGGCGAGGAAGTGAGCAGCGGGCAGAGGAGATGAAGGCGGAGCAGTGGGCGGCCAGGTGTGACATGAAGGCCAGCTGAAGACGACGCGCGGCGAGCTCGCCGACGCATGGCCGCCACACGGCTTGCGCTGTCTGCCGTAGTCGGTCGCGCTGGCGCGGCGAGCGCGTGCGGGCGAGCGCGCGGGCGAAGGCAGGCGCGGGCGCGGGTGCGAGCGCGAGCACGGAGCAGGCCGGGCCAGCTTCGGCTGTTGGGCCGGAAGGGAGGCGACGGCCCGGTAAAGCTGAGAAATTGATTTTCTTTTCTAAATAAAATTTGAGATTTTAAAATTCGATTAAAATTCAAATTTTGGAGATGAAAAATACATTTTCACAAGTTGCCCCCAAAACAAAAGTTGTTAAAAATTTTATTCTCTACAACTTTCATTTAGGGCACTTTTCAAAATTCTAAATAGATTTTGAATTGATGATTTAAAGTTAAATTTTTAAATGAAAACTCAATTTTCTGAAATATTTTTAGAAGCAAGATTTGGGAAGACTTTGAATACAAAACTTGCTCCAAAAATCATGTTAATTATTTCTAAGTCATTTAGAGTTATAGTTCAACAAATTTTTACCACTCTTAGCTAGAGTTTTTACTAATTCAGAATTCAAACATGTGTTTTCATAATTTAAATAAATTCCAACTCAATTTGCATGTGATAATAAACATGTATGAAATGCAAATGCTCATGATTTAGGATGTGAATGCATGCTTAACACCCAGAGGTGTTACAGCCCTCCCCCTTATAAGAATCTTGTCCCGAGATTTTGGGTTACGAACCATTTGTTATAAAAATCCTCATAAGCTTTTTGTAGATATTTATCCGTTTCCCAAGTTGCATCTCCTTCATCATGATGACTCTACTGTATCTTATATGTTTTCACCACACTGTTCCGAGTAACTCTTTCTTTAGAGTTCAACACTCGACCCGGTTGCTCATGATATACCAAATCTGACTTAAGCTTTATGCCTCGAGGTTCAATTCTTTCCTCTGGAACACGCAAACACTTCTTGAGATGCGATACATGAAAAACTGGGAATATAGCACCCATTGTCTCAGGTAACTCTAACTTATAAGCGACTGGACCTTTTCTTTCCAAGATCTTATATGGTCCCACAAATCTGGCTGCAAGCTTTCTGCGTACTCCAAACTTTTTCTTCTTCATTGGCGTGACTTTCAGATAAACATAGTCACCAACTTCGAACACAAGTGGTCTCCTTCTTTGATCTGCATAGCTTTTCTAACAGGATTGAGCGGCTTTCATATTTTGCTGAATGATATGAACTTTCTTCTCAGCTTCTTCTATGAAGTCGATACCGTAGTATCTTCTTTCTCCTGGCTCGATCCAGTTAAGTGGTGTTCTACACTTTCTGCCATACAAAACTTCGAATGGTGCCATCTTTATACTTTCTTGATAACTATTATTGTAAGCGAACTCTGCTAAAGATAACCATGACTCCCATGAACCTCTAGAAGATAACACACAGGCTCTCAACATATCTTCTAGAACAGCATTAACTCTTTCGGTCTGATCATCTGTTTGAGGATGATTGGCAGTGCTACGAATCAAACTAGTTCCCAAACCTTTATGCAAGTGCTCCCAAAAGTGAGCAGTGAATTGCAACCCTCTGTCAGACACTATATTCTTCGGTATGCCATGCAATCTCACAATCTCAGCAATATACTTCTCGGCATATTGAGGTGGTCTATAATTGTCTTGACAGGTAAAAAGTGAGCTATCTTTGTAAGACGATCCACAATTACCCAAATCGAATCATGTCCTTTCTGAGTAGTGGGCAAACCTGTGATGAAATCCATACTTATATCATCCCACTTCCAACTAGGTACAGACAAAGGTTGCAACAATCCGGCAGGTCTTATATGAATAGCTTTGACCCTACAACATGTGTCACATCTGGCTACATATGTTGCAATCTCTTTCTTCATCTTGGTCCACCAATAACGAGGTCTTAGTTCTTGGTACATTTTGCTACTTCCGGGATGGATAGATAACTTTGAAAGGTGAGCCTCATCCATAAGTTTATTCTTAAGCTCTCCATCTTTGGGAACAACAAGACGGTCGTCAAACCATAACACGTAATGTTCATCCAACCTAAAGTGCTTGGATGGTTCTTCTTTAATCTTTTCTTTGATATGGAATATCCCTTTGTCGGTTTTCTGGCCTTCTATTATCTTACTCTCCAAAGAACAACTAATTTGAATATTGTGTAATACTGCAGGATTCATTAGATCAAAACCATCTTCGAGCAAAGGTTGCGCATTCAGGCAATGTGACTTTCTACTTAAAGCATCTGCCACTACATTGGTCTTTATAGGATGATATTGCACATTCAAGTTGTAATCTTTGATCAATTCTAACCATCTTCGCTGTCTCATGTTCAATTTAGGTTAGGTGAAGATGTACTTGAGACTCTTGTGATCGGTGAAAATATTGCACACATTACCAAGTAAGTAATGTCTCCAAATTTTTAATGCATGCACTACTGCAGCAAGTTCAAGATCATGCGTCGGATAGTTGATCTCATACTTTCTCAACTGACGGGAGGCATAAGCAATGACTCTTCCTTCTTGCATAAGAACACAATCTAATCCTATTTTTGATGCATCGCAAAACACATCAAAAGATTTCTCAATGTCCGGTTGCGCTACAACTGGAGCAGTGGTCAACAGTTTCCGCAAGGTATGGAAAGCTGTCTTATACTCCTCTGTCCATACAAACTTATGATCTTTCTATAGCAGACTTGTTATTGGCTTGGCAATCTTTGAGAAATCTGGTATAAAACGACGATAGTAACCAACTAAACCCAAGAAACTTCTGACTTCCGAAACTGTGATTGGTGTCTTCCAATCCATAACCTCTTGCACTTTACTCGGATCTACAGATACTCTATTCTCTGACAGAATGTGACCAAGGAAAGGAACTTTCTTCAACCAAAATTTACACTTGCTAAATTTAGCATACAACTTATGATCTCTCAGTCTAGTTAAGACAATTCTCAGATGCTCTTCATGATCTTTCTCATTTTTAGAGTATACGAGATTATCATCAATGAACACAACCACAAACTTGTCCAACTCTGGCATGAAAACTGTATTCATCAGATACATAAAGTAGGCATGAGCATTTGTTAAGCCAAAGGACATAACAAGATACTCGTACAACCCGTATCTGGTAGAAAGGCGGTTTTCAGTATATCTTGTGGTCTTATCTTTATCTGATGATAACCTGATCTTAAATCTATTTTGGAGAACACTCTGGCTTTGGCTAACTGATCGAACAAAACATCAATGTGAGGTAAGGGATACTTATTCTTGATAGTTACAGCATTAAGAGGCCTATAATCCACATACATTCTCAAAGTACCCTCTTTCTTTTTCTTCACAAACAAGGCAGAACATCCCCATTCAGACTTACTTGGCCGGATAAACCCCTTGTTCAACAACTCCTCTAGTTGCTTCTTCAACTCAGCTAACTCATCCGGAGGCATCCTATAAGGTCTCCTTGAAATTGGAGCTATCCCAGGGATCAACTCAATTCCAAACTCAACATCTCTATCTGGCGAAAGACCAGGTAACTCATCTGGAAACACATCCGGAAACTCACATACGACCGGAATCTGATGAATCGGAATAACTTCCATAGCACATGTCACACTCACAAGGTCTGTTCTTTTGGGCAATGGTACCTGAAAAGTACCCTCTCCCTAGGGATCCTTCAGGGTAAGTACTCGACTTCCTGTATCTATAACTGCTCCCCATTCCTTCATCCAATTCATCCCTATGATGACATCCAGAACTAGTCCAGGCATAACTATCAGGTTTACTCGAAACTTTCGACTATCTAACTCAAGGGTTGCCCCTCTAACCATCTGATTAGTTAAAACATCAGCCCCTGCTGAACTTATATGGTAACCATAACTTAAGTCTGTGCATAGTTGTTCATGTTTTTGTGCAAATGCTTGACTCATGAAAGAATGCGATGATCCAGAATCAAATAGAACAACTGCAGAGTTTTGGTTAACAGGAAACTTACCAGCAGTTACGAGCTCTCCCTCAGGAATCTCTTCCACAGTGGTGTGGTGCACTCGAGCATTATAAGTTTGTTGCTTCTTTCTAGGCGGATAAGGACAGAACTTGGAAAAGTGGTCTGGCTGATCACAATTATAGCAAGGTCCCTTTACTGTACCAGCAGATCCGATAGCTCCCTTCGAGTTACCTTGTCCTGCGGTTACGGATGTCCTTGCTGGCGGCACTGCCATCTTGTACGACTTCTGTGGTCCCTTGTAGTTCTAGGTCTTATGCTGCGGTGGCCTAAACCTTGCACCTGGTGCAGACGGACGATATATCGAATGATTAGCAGTGACAACTCTTAACTGTGACGGTCCTGACTCAAAGGCTCTCTTGCGAGTCTTGGATGTTGTGTACGCATTGTTGTTCTTCTCTTGTTTCAGACAATCACTGATGAAGTCATTGAATCTGGCGTGGGTATTGGTACCCACATGCTTCATCATCTTCAGACCTAATCCTCTCTTGAAGCTAGCAATTTTTTTAGCATCTGTGTCAACCATGTTGGGAGCATAACGACACAAGTTGTTGAAGGCATGCAAATACTGCGTCACGGTTTTGGTGCCCTAATTTAAAGCCAAGAACTCTCCCAACTTCATCTCAACTAGCCCTGATGGAATATAAACTCCACGGAAGGCTTCGGTGAACTCTCTCCACGAGATCTGAGCATTTGGAGGGAAGGTGGTGCGATGATGTTTCCACCACATCCCTGCTGGTCCTTGTAACTGATGTGCAGCATACTCTGTCTTCAGTACTTCTGTCAGCCTTAACACACGAAACTTATCTTCTATAGTGTTAATCCATTCTTCAGCGTCAAGTGGCTCGATTGCTTCCTTGAAAATTGGCGGCCTAGTGTCCATGAAATCCTTGAAGTTGTTGTATGGATTCACTCCATTGCCACCACCTTGGTTGTTACCACGTTGCACGTTGTTGGCAATGGTACACAGAAAATCTTCCATATTCTTCTGTGACTGCTCGGCATTGCGCTGACTTCCTAGAAACTGTGCAAAGAACACCTCTGCAGTGAGCGGTAGAGGAGGCGGCAAATGCGGCTCCGGGTGTGGCTCATTATGGTTGGCGTTGTTAGCACCACTCCCACCTGCCCCGGCACCATTTCCACCAGTTTCAGCAGCCTCATACGTGGCGCGTCGAGTGTTTGCCATCTGCATATTTCAGCAACAAGTAATGATTAAACGAAGCTGTAGTAATTGTGAGTGAATGAAAAATTATGCCGTACTGAATTCATTGGAGAGAACAAAGTCATACAATAAAACGGAGGCACAATAATCACATTCCAATTAAAACAACACCACTAATTAAATTACTTCAAATGCAAACATCGCGTCCAATACAACCACGTTGCCAGCATACACACACTAGACTTTATGCGCTCAGGTATCGCATGAACAACCAAGATCTAACATTCTACCAAGTCTCAAGGTTCAAACGAGATACATCAAGATACACGAAGCCAAAAGGTCATCGCGACATGGCCTAGTAGCTAACGTGAAGCAACTAGCCTACTCCTCGGGGCCATTGTCAGGGTCGGAGACGTCACCATCGCTACCATCAGTAGCAACGTCGTCGGCGGCGGCGGCGGCAGGTGTGGCTGCGGGCTCGTCTTCATCGTCGTCGACGTCCATACCGGCGGCTTCTGGAGGAGCATATGGGCCAATCCCGTTGTAGAGCGCATGAAACTCCTCATGCAAGTTGACATTGTACTCTTCTAGCTCCTTGACCCTCTGCCTCAGGAGGTTCCTCTCGTTCCAGGCTTCATTCCTTTCCTGAACCAACTATCCAATCATGCGGTCTGCATTATTGTTGGCCTATGTCAACGTATGCACTCGCTGTAGAGCACTATCACCTCTCTCTAGAGCCTGGTCTCTCTGCAAGCTCATGTCAGCCAGCTGCTCCTGCAAACTTGCTATAGCACGTGCCTGCTTCTTCTTTTGCTTTCTTGCTTTGAGCCGATCATCACCACGCAAACCAGTCAAAGTCTAATAGGTGCACTCCAGACCCTGGTATGCTCTGATAGCTGTATACATTGCACTCATAGCGTGGTTGTCGCTAGCCTGTCCTTCGTTCGGGCCTCTGACTAAAGCACTTTCTTGCGGCTGCACTCAAATAGCATCGCGAGGATTGTCTCTCGGAAAAGTGCCAGCCAAGGCTGCTGCCAGCTCATTTGGAAATCTGCTCATTATGTCCCGGATGACACAGAAAGCTGCTCCCTCTGCACCCTCAACCGGAGTGCGTCCCTCAAACTCCAAGTGCCAACCATCCCATTCTAGAGCATCACCAAGAGCAGGGACAGTGATCTCCACTACTGCCAGTCCATCCTCTGCCAACTGGCTCTCACTCCAAGAGTATACCGGCTCCTGACCCTCCGGGTACCCCACATCATGGAGCACTCTCCAAAGCAAAGTTGGCATGCCAAACTCGCTCAGAAAGGTGTCCGTGCTATGGTTCTCCCGCAGGGCCAAATGGTGTCAGGGTGCTCTTCCACCTATGGACTTGCGGACAGTCTGCTTTGTGCGGGCCATCTGTACCAAAAGTTTTGATTACCCGGTGAGAACATATTTTAAGTTGGTACAATTTTTATCGAAAGGGGATAATCAATTTATAAGGAGAGGAATGCATGGCATGAATGAAATGCAGAAGCAACATGATGCATGCACGTTTCTTACGTTCTCACAAACTTACGAAATAAATGATATCTATCGATGAATTCGGTGGCATACAGACGATCTCTCATATACGTAACTAATACGTTCTACACGAGAAACGCTGTTATGTACCTACAGAAAATTCATTTCAGCCTAAATCCCCATGCATGCATGAAAGCAGTAAATCTATCTACACGCTCTACATGAATCCCTAGATACGCGTACAACGGTAGTAACCACCCAAAACATCGTCCTATTGACGGCATCGCCTCAACGGACGGAACAACCACACATGCGATACTTTTTGTAAAAACATGCGTAAAACTTGTAAGTACTCTAGTATCATATAAGCACTCTCCCTAGATCGGCGGTGTATCCGATCATGTTCTCACATCTCACACTTATCGAGGTGTAGAGGCAACTGATCCATACATTACCACTCAATTAAGTGGCACTCATACAATAGCACGCCGTCTGAGCAACGAAAGAGAAATATGGTGCAAGAACCCCCAAGTCAGTACTTAATGAAGCCCGGCCCGTTAGCGATAAGAAAAATGCTTTTTCATTTTTCTTTTATTATTTGAAAATGGAATGGTTTGGAAAATATTTGACTACTCAAATTCGCTCCAAATCTGTTCAAATAAATTTTGCTAGGTTCCTTATCATCAGATCTACTTGGGAAAAATATTGCATGTCAAGATTTAAATACTTTTCTATAAAGTTTTTATTTAATCACTAAAACTGTTGTCTTCTTGTTAAATATGTAATACATCATAGAAAGTTCAGAAAAAATATGGTTTCACTTGCATTAATTTTCTTTTGTGATGTACTTGCTAGGAAAAATATATTTTATGAATGTTCTGTAGAAAAATCTTGAGTTGTAGTACAAGTGTTTAATATTGTTGATAATTGTTATTTTTGCTAGAGAGAAAAATATGAATAAAACATGCATGTAATAATTTTCCGGAAGAGCAGCCCGAGGAGTAGGAAGTGCCCGAAGCCGACGAGGAGGTCGGTGAGGATCTTCCAGAGTACCCAGACCACCGTCCGAGCTCTTTCGAGAGAGGCAAGCCCCGGAGCATTTTTCTCCCCTGGTTTGCAAATATTTTATTAATGCTTTACTTTAACTGCTGCATTATGTTTAGGAGTTGTTTACAACCGTTGCTGCATTATACCTTGTTTACTCCGTTCCACCCTATCCTTGTCACCTTGTCATTCGTAGTCAAGTAATTGCTTAGCTTGCTTAGACCGGTAGAAGTCGGGTGATTTCCTGTTACCTGCGAGCTATAGGTGATTACCTGGATCTGCTTGAGAAAAGATGTCATCTGAAAATAACTAAGTGTTAATGTGAAGTTGAGACCGGACGAAAACTTACAGGGTTTCAGATTGTAGTGTTTTCCGTCTGTGTCGATTAAGGACCGACCGTTGTTGGGCCTCGAGTCATGTTGAACGCATGCCTTACATTTAGCTGGCCGAATAATGTACCTTTCGACCATGAAGCTGGGAGATTATTCGGGTCGAGTGGATTGCTCGCAACGCACTCTACCGGAGCAGTAGTGGCAGTATACGGGGGTGCGATGATAAGGTCAAAGAGCAGTCGGGCGGCCCCGGGTACATGTGGTTCCTGGCAAGCTCGTGACTTTACCTAAATGGTTGACTCGATGACCAACACCTCACTTTAGCGGGTGAGTGAGGTTTGTGTGAGGAATAAATTACCAGCTGGTTAATAATCAATTTGAATCATCATCGTTCACTGGATAGTGAGCACTTGACTTGAGCTACTTCAACATAGTAATATTGATGGAACACTTGGACAGTTATATGAAATATGACATAATGGAAGTTGTTAATGATCATTGGTTATCATTACCTGTTTAATTACATGTTACTCTAGTACAGGTGCAAATGTAGTTGGCGGGTTAATAAAGATTAAACTTGATGCAAAGCTTTGGGAAGATTCTTTAAATGCTAAAAATGTCTTTTTGCAAATGAGTCAGCTACCCCACCAGAAAGACTGTCATAATTCCTTGATGTCTCTTATTTTTGGTTCTGTCGGGTAAGTCTAGCTGAGTACCTTGTCGTACTTAGGGCTTTGTTCCCACTTATTGCAGATGGGCAGATGTATTACGGCTACTGTATCAACTGCCTTTATCATGCGATGGGAGAAGCTTAGGACCATGGGTAATGGTCATTCACTACATCTCGCCTGATGCTTTTGTTGGAAGATGATCCTTAGCTGACACTGTATTTTGAACTCTGTGTGCGTGTGTGATTTGAACTAAATGCTTCCGCTACTTTCATTCGAAACTGGTTTATAATAACTATGTTTAAACTCCGATGTATTTGTGACACGAATTTTTATGTAACTTGTGATGGTGACCGCTAAACTTATTACGATCTTGGCTGGTATGTAAGTTGGTTTGAAATCCGTCGTGATTTCACGGACTACCGGGTTATACGGGCTTAAGTTTGCTAAATCGTCTGCTTAGTGGATGATTTTCTTACTTAATCTCGTATAATTGGTCGGTTCTGTTACACCAATAGTTCGCAGGTGACAAGAAATCACCCGACTTCTACCGGTCTAAGCAAGCTAAGCAATTACTTGACTGCGAATGACAAGGTGACAAGGATAGGGTGGGACGGAGTAAACAAGGTATAATGCAGCAACGGTTGCAAATAACTCCTAAACATAATGCAGCAGTTAAAGTAAAGCATTAATAAAATATTTACAAACCGGGGGAGAAAAATGCTCCGGGGCTTGCCTCTCTTGAAAGAGCTCGGACGGTGGTATGGGCACTCTAGAAGATCCTCACTGACCTCCTCGTCAGCTTCAGGCATTTCCTGCTCCTTGGGCTGCTCTTCTGGCTCCTCGGAAACTGCTACCGGCGTTACTTCCTGCGATCCTGTATAATGCAATCGTATAAGTGTTTATGCCTAGGTGCATTGCAGAAATGACATGAGATGCTCATGATGAATGAAATATAGATAAATAGGTTTACTTTATTTCATAAAGTAGGAATACAATTTTTCTACAAGGTAGTCAACATCATCCAAGAACATACAGACTACAAGCACATGTCATCTACTGCATTCTCTTCTACTACTACCATGCTAAGTCAGCATATTTTATTAAATGCTTCAAAGATACACCAAAGCAACTCCTATTAACTAGTCACTCATTAACAAGGTTAATTAAAACCCTAATTGCAACTAGGTTTGAACAGTAACACCTATTTTGATAGCACAGAAAAATCTAAGAAAATTACAGTAGCTTTCTATCATCTAATCTAGCATGCCACAAAATTTTTTATTGCATTTGGATTACTAAAACTGCCTACACAAAAATAACAAGCTAGGGCCTAAAAATGAGCATAGAAATACTTTATACTATGAAAAGTATCAAACAAAAGATTTAACATTTTTTTCCTACATTCTACACAATAAACAATCACCATAGAAAATTTATTACATGCATGTTTTATTCATATTTTTCTCTCTAGCAAAAATAACAATTATCAACAATATTAAACACTTGTACTACAACTCAAGATTTTTCTACAGAACATTCATGAAATATATTTTTTCTAGCAAGTACATCACAAAAGAAAATTAATGCAAGTGGAACCATATTTTTCTGAACTTTCTATGATGTATTACATATTTAATAAGAAAACAGCAGTTTTAGCGATTAAATAAAAACTCTACAGAAAAGTATTTAAATCTTGACATGCAATATTTTTTCCAAGTAGATCTGATGATAAGGAACCTAGCAAAATTTATTTGAACAGATTTGGAGCGAATTTGAGTAGTCAAACATTTTCCAAACCATTCTATTTTCAAATAATAAAAGAAAAACAAAAAACCATTTTTCTTATCGCTAACAGGCCGGCCCAGCGAAAACAACCGGCCGGCTACGGCTTTTCGGCCCGTGCGCGGGAAAACAGGCGCGCCGGCCCGGCTTGGGCTTCGGCCCAAGGCTGCCTTGGCCCAGCGAACGGAGAGGGGGAGCAGGGCGTCACTACGGCCGGGCATCCCGGCTCCCGGGACCGCGGCGGTGCGGTGGCCGCCGACGGCCAGCGGCCGCTTCCGGTCGTGAGCGGGCGAGGCGTGGAGAGCAAAAGAACCGCATGGGAAAGGCGAACACGATGGCGTGATACAAGGGAAGAAAGGGGGAACGAGGGCGCCGATGGCGGAGCGCGAGCTCGGCGGCCCGGCTCGGTGGCGCGCGCGGGAAGACGCTCAATTGAGCCTTACCGTCGACGAGCAAGATGCACGGTGGCCCGTTCGGAGGGGAGGAGGAGGAGGTGGAGTGCGTGGCAAGACGAATCGGAAAGAGACGCGTCCGTTGCGCGGGAACGGCGGCTCGGAGGTGGAAGGTGCCGGTGATGGCGCGCGGCGGCGGGGCAATGGTTGTGCGGGGGAGAGAAAGAGCGCGCGGGCGAGGAATTGAGCAGCGCTCAGAGGAGATGAAGGCGGAGCAGTGGGCGGCCAGGTGTGACGTGAAGGCCAGCTGAAGACAACGCGCGGCGAGCTCGTCGGCGCATGGCCGCCACGCGGCGTGCGCGGTCTGCCGCAGTCGGTCGCGGTGGCGCGGCGAGCGCATGCGGGCGAGCGCGCGGGTGAAGGCAGGCGCAGACGCGGAGCAGGCCGGGCCGGCTTCGGCTGTTGGGCCGGAAGGGAGGCGACGGCCCGGTAAAGCTGAGAAATTGATTTTCTTTTCTAAATAAAATTCCAGATTTTAAAATTTGATTCAAATTCAAA
This sequence comes from Saccharum hybrid cultivar R570, assembly GCA_038087645.1. Classification (NCBI taxonomy): domain Eukaryota; kingdom Viridiplantae; phylum Streptophyta; class Magnoliopsida; order Poales; family Poaceae; genus Saccharum; species Saccharum hybrid cultivar. The sequence goes on from JAQSUU010000100.1 coordinate 5,301,866, forward strand.
TTTTGGAGATGAAAAAGATATTTTCACAAGTTGCCCCCAAAACAAAAGTTGTTCAAAATTTTATTCTCTACAACTTTCATTTAGGGCACTTTTCAAAATTCTAAATAGATTTTGAATTGATGATTTAAAGTCAAATTTTTAAATAAAAACTCAATTTTCTGAAATATTTTTAGAAGCAAGATTTGGGAAGACTTTGAATACAAAACTTGCTCCAAAAATCATGTTAATTATTTCTAAGTCATTTAGAGTTATAGTTCAACAAATTTTTACCACTCTTAGCTAGAGTTTTTACTAATTCAGAATTCAAACATGTGTTTTCATAATTTAAATAAATTCCAACTCAATTTGCATGTGATGATGAACATGTATGAAATGCAAATGCTCATGTTTTAGGATGTGAATGCATGCTTAACACCCAGAGGTGTTACAAGCTCCTTCACTTTTGTCACTATCATCATCTAGCACGTTGCACAGTCCCTATCGCTGGGCGCGCGCTTCTACGCACTTGTTTTGGCTTGCCATTGACGTCCGAGGAGTGAGGAGAACGACAACATATGACCCTAGGATGCATCAATGCCCAATCGAAGCATCCCAATGAGAAGGAACCCGTGAAAACTTTGATGTTTCGACTCCTCTAGCTCCCGCAGGCCTTCTCGGTATGAGTTTAGGAGCTTCGCATGCCGAGCTATTTGTCATGCCCCTGTTTGGTAGGGTTGCGCTTAAAGCTGGTCCGAGGGCTGCTCAAGAAGCGCTACCAAGCATGGTCTGAGTCCCTCTCAAATATCAACGTATCCAAACAACATAGGTCTGAACTTTAGTCGTCTACTTTCTACGTCCCAAAATTAAATGTAATTCTGGAGTTCATACTTTGTTCCCACAGTAAGTGAAACTTTAGCTCCTGTGGTTCGAGTATGTATAGTGGGTAGATTTAGCTACTTTTATAGTTTCCAAAGTGTGATCAATATATATATGACACCTTTTATAAGGGTACTAGTAGTCATGCATGTGCGGCACGCACATATTTATAATAAATCATATCATATACAATTAAAAATTATAAAATATATAATAGAGAAATAATAATGAATTCGAAAGTTAAATTCCTATGGTTGTAATTTTTCCCCAATCCATGCACATAATTTATCATGGTACAACAAAAATTGTTAATCATTTAGCAACTTGTACATTTGCTGTATCAGCCAAGGTCAATAGCTAAAATATCAATTTCTGAAGTTTCTGCCTTGCACATTATGGAGCCAAAATTCTTAAAGAAGTCACCATCTTAAATCCCTTCGTGAAGGGCTTCTCTTTGCACCTTTCTTATCCTCTTTGTAGCTATTTGCCCCCTTTTCTTTGACAATATCTCCTGTCGCAACAATGATATGTTTGAAACAGTTAGGTTAGAACTCATCAAACAATGTGACACCTAATAAAAGTATAGATAGTTAAGGGTTCCTAAAGGATAAAGAAAGAAAGAAACCACAAAAGGGATGTGAGGCTTAGGTGTCTGACAAAAAAAAGCCTTTCTAAGCTACTCGATAGAATTCAGCAAGTCAAAGAAATTGTGAAGTCGGCAGTGTTCTAGTCTAAAAAGAACAAACCAAAATTAAAAAGAAATGGTAATCAGCAACCTGTCACACTAAAAGATCAAATGCATTGAAACAATTGCATCCTTATCTCACCTTTTGCTTTTGGGGTTGTTTCAACATCATCCTCAACATTAGGCTTTCATTTTGGTTCTGAACTAGAGTCTAAACCAAGCTTGTTATTCGACTTGAACTTTCCCTGTTGCACAAATAATTGAGGCTAGCAAGTACCAATGTTAGATAAACAGTACAAAGCAATTGCGCAAATCTACACTGCAAATATGCACTGTATAGTGGTTTGATCAAGTGTGACACAATCATAATTTCTTAAAAAAGATTGCCAAACAGAAACTCTTGATTAAAGCCCAATAATGAGAAAGATAACCACGCCAGTCACAACTACAATTACTTAGCTAGCTAACCCTTATGAACATTTGGAGTTACCAACTATGGAGATGACTTATTATTATTGGATTACCAGAATCCATGTGATCAGGTAACCTAGGAACAACATTTATTTATCTATGCCCTTATAGCCCTTCTGACTCGATATGTCAAAAACCTATACATTTCAGATAGTCTATTTTGTGACTGATGTGAACAACATTTATTACAATGCCATACCTACGATTGTCAAAAACCTATACATTTCAGACAGTCTATTTTGTGACTGATGTGCAGAAATGCAAAAACATTTGTTACAATGCCATACCTACAACCTAAAACATATACCACTGAAATCAGATGATGTTAAATTTTGGGGGACTGGAAATATGAAACTGCAATGCGAGATGAAGCAAGGATCAAGACACATACCTTCTCTTGTGCTCCAAGGCCAGTGCCCTCCTTCCAAGCAGACTTCTTGAGCACCTGAAACAAATTCAATAAACGAATCAAACCCTAAGCATGCATCAAGGTGGGAAATCAGGAAAATACCAGCCAAGCAGGAGGTGACGCATGGACCTGAAATATGATGTTGGAGTACCTTATGGCCGCCATTAGATATGTGAATCACAATTCTTCAGACTGTAAATACTTCAATACTTAAGTCTAACTTTCCATTCTACTGAATGGATTTCTCTTAAGCAGAAGCGCCAAATAAAAATATGATTAGCCTTTATAGTAAAAAAAGGAAAAAATTATGATCAATGGAATATAATTCCTAATTTAATTTTAACTTCGGTGCCATCTTAGAGTGTATTATTTGCAATAGATATCTTAAATGCGATTGAATATACATGTGAATTAGTACTCAAAATAGTAGTGTCTTTAAATAAGCAGTATCTGTTAGCTAGATTCTTCAAAATATGCAGGACATTCACAAGGTAGTAAGCATGTCTCTTTTTTGGGATTTTCAGAACAGTGGTACAATAAAGTGAGATATGGTAAGGACAAAGCTTGTCTCTTCTATTTTCTGAATTAGTTTTGGATCGCAAGTAGCTTTCAGTTGTCCTGAGGAACTAGTGAATAGATCGTGCCAGGGGAGAAAGAGATGGTAGAAACATCCCAAAACCACACATGGCAAGTCAAACAGGACATAAAAAAAAGATATATGTAAGTTGCTGAGGACATAAAAAAAGACATAAAAAATGCTCGAGAAAAAAAAAGACATGAGGCACAAGTGAGGAATTGTTTTGCTGATAATTCAGATTCATGCGCAACTTACAGATTTGATTTCTTATGTTCTCAGAGGCTACATCTTCTCTCCTGAGTAGGGATGAAAACGGATCGGATACGGACGGATATCACTGATATCGTATTTGTTTTTGTATTTATGTTCGGATTCGGATTCGAATACGGATAGTATAAAAATGACGGATAGGATACGATTGGATATCGACATCATAAATATGTGATTTAAATATTCGGATACGAATACGGTATCGGATGTTAAATATCCGGACTCGGATACGGACGGATTAAAACCCCTCTAAACGGATTCAGTCTCGAATACGGTCGGAAAATATCCGTACCGTTTTCATCCCTGCTCCTGAGTCATTCGAGAGAAAAAAAAAGAGGCCACATCTTGCTTTGCTTTTTCACTTATTGCTTAAATATTGCAGTTTGCTCATGACAATAGCTTAGCCCAACTTGAATTTGAATTGGTCGTCCATTAGACTGACCGTGCACAAGACAATAAAGCGAAAGAGAAACAAAATAGCAGAACCATTATTTTCTTTGGTGAGGAAATCCCTTGCCCAGCCGATGTGCTGGTAGTTGTCCTTATCGAAGTCGTCGTGGCAGTGTTGAGGATGACCAACATGAACTGGTTCATCCTGTGAGCCTGCGGCACATATGTATCTACCTCACCGTCGCTCTCTTGCACAGTATATACATTATTTTTCTCTAACACTAATTTCTTCAATAAAATGAATTGCACTTATTTATTTTGGGGCGACGAGAGTAAAATTTAGTCAGCTCAATTTTCGGATCCATGTTTTTCCATAAAAGAAAATCGGATCCAAACAGATCTAGAGACTGGAGTTGCTCTCATGGGCCTAGCGGGCTGAACCTTCTGTTTCCCCTGCCTAGCTGCGTACACGAGGTGCCTCTGTTTCGGCTACAGTACACAGTGCTAGACACTCCCGCCGTTCCGCGCGCCGCCGCCGCCGCCGCCCGGGTCCCTACGCAAGACCACGACGTGCGTCTGTGGATCCAACTCAAGCCACGCTGCGCCTGGAGCGGCTCCCGTCTCGCCGGCCTGGGGAACCCTAGGCTTGACGCGGGGACCCCATCTCATCTGCGCTCCCGCGCGTGGCCTAACGGAGCCAGAAGCAAAGGTGAGGAGTCCCTAAGCTCCGAGTTGCAGAAACATTTTGTTAAATCTACTGCTGTGTAGGATCATTAGTGCAAATCCCGTGCTTGCGCGTGCATGCCGTGCTACCCATGCGTCTTGGCTAGTAAATAAAAGATTTCGCCTGTTGCATCTATCACTCGCGATAACCCACGCTCTAAAATCTCGCCCTAGTTGGTAAATAGAATTGGTTTGCCCCCAATTAGGTGACTGCAAAACTTCATTTTAACTATGGGTGTGTTCACTTCGCGAAAAGTAGGTGAAAAGTTACTGTAGCATCTTTCGTTGTTATTTGGCAAAATTTGTCCAATCATGGACTAACTAGGCTCAAAAGATTCGTCCCGACATTTACCGACAAAATATGCAATTAATTATCTTTTTTACCTACATTTAATGCTTCATGCATACGTCGAAAGATTTGATGTGATGGGTGGAAGAGGAAATATTTTGGATTGAGATGGGGAAGTGAACGAGGCCTATTTTGGTCCTCTTTTGTTATCGGCATGCTCATGGACATCATGCGAATTGTGTAGTGGAATACCCCTTTAGGGCTTGATAAAAGGAGCCAAGGAGGTGATCATGTTACCCACCTATATGAACAACATGTAACTTCATCTCGTTTCAGGGTTGAGAGGTGCATGATGTCTTCAGAGGAGCTGAGGGCAAGCTTTTCAGATTTGGTGGTGTGTTCACCAACCCAGACAGAGGGCGAAACTTATTCTTCAGGTGATTTGTCGTCTGAGGAGGGCGTACAAGTCACTTGTTTCACAGAGGATCTTCATGATGTAACACTTCATTTTCAGATAATGAGGTTTTCTAAACAGGTAGACAAGGTTTCTTGGCTCCAATTGAAGTATCAAACTGAAAGTTGTTCAAGTTCATGACATAGCAGGAATTCATTGATATTAAAAAGAAAAAACCTTATGCTACTTCTGATGATATAAGGCTTCAACTTTGTTTGTGCTCTACCAGCTGCCTGTGTACTTTCATTCAGTAAAATAAGTAACTAGCAGTCTATCATACCATCTTGTGACCTGAAAGCATGCTAGTTTTAGCATTTGGCAGTTCATCTTGTCCTTGTGACTGAGGCATAGTCACATAAAACGGGTTCACCACCTTCGACCCTCGACCCAGGTTCGTCGACCCCGACCCGGGTTCACGGGTTCATTTTCGACCCGAAGTGTAAAAGTCTCTCGCAAGTAACGTACCACGTACCACGACCCCGTACCTCGACCCCATCGACCCAGAAACTTTGTGACTATGGACTGAGGTTGTTCACATTGTGGTCATGATGGTTATGACTGGACGGACGCTTTATGTCACTTGTAATAGTTAGCTCCAAGCCTTTAATCTGCCTGGACAAAAATTGATGTGTTGCTGTCCTCTCTACATTCATCGTATTTTTAGATGTATATTTGTTTGAATCCTCACAGCTTGTTTGCAATGCGTTACCTCTCATGCTTTAATCGGTGTATACAGAATATTTTTTTGAGTAATCATATTTGAGATTTTCCTTTTTATTCATTTTGATGCAGATCTATGTGTGGGTTGGATGCAACACAACAAAGTTTGGCCATTTATATGCTGCTGCAACCACTAGGCCGGTAAGCGGTATTGTTTCATTCTTAGAAGATGATGTTTAATTATTTCTGTTGTAAATTGTGCCATGTTATCTTTGTGTGGCCCTTACAGGATAACAGAGTTAGCGTTACCTCTGTACTAGGAGGAACATCTGATAACACCGGATCAAGTATGGCTCGCCGTCTAGGTACTGTTTCTGTTGGCAGTTTACAGTAACTAATTGCCCTGCATTCACGGTAGATTTTAGTAACAGAAAGGATGCATCCTTACATGTCTCAGTGCTGAAGACCGGTCTGAACATAGTCCTGGCATGCAACATCCCAAAAGACAGCCCCATTCTTGAGGTACTTGCAGTTACAGGTGGGCTCATACCTGCATAACAATCGTGTGATACATATCTGACGCTCACTGGTTCATGGTTTCAGGCTGCTGCGGAGAGGAAGCTGGTGGAGAAGCTGAAAGGTTTGGGCTACATTAAAACCGCAGCTGTGGAGGCTAACACTTCCACGGTACAATGATCCGTGGTACGGAGTATGATCTAGTGAGCTTTCGGTCGACGTGTACCTTCATCATTAGATGCAGCAGGAACGGTTGTGATTTTTGGTGGGCTTGATTGGCTAACTGTTTTCTCTGTTCTCTCATGTGGTAAAAATTATTGCGAGCATGTTCACTGTCATGTACTCCTTCCATTCTAAATTGTAAGCCATTCTGACATTTGTTAGATACATAATTTTTACTTTGTATCGAGACATATATCTAGATATATAGCAAAAGCTAAAATGACTTATAATATGGAACGGATGGAGAGCCCTCGTTTAGTTCCCAAAATATTTTGCAAAATGCAATTGTAGTGTTACTGTAGCACTTTCGTTGTTATTTGACAATTATTGTCCGATTATGGACTAATTAGGCTTAAAAGATTCGTCTCGTGATTTACAACTAAATTGTATAATTAATTTTATTTTTTATCTATATTTAATGCTTTATGCATGTGTTCAAAGATTCGATGTGACGAGAATCTAAAATATTTACAAAATATTTTGGGAACTAAACAAGGGCTAAGTAGCACCGAGGAATGCATATTTATGCAATGCCTTGCAACTTTGAGATCCTCAACTAAGGCATGGTTTAGTCCTTAAAAATTTTCGTTGACATGTTTGGGTATATGTATAGAGTACTAAATATAAACAAAAAAAAAATAATTACACAGTTCTCGGAGAAATCGCGAGACGAATCTTTTAAGCCTAATTAGTCCATGAAAAAGTTTTAAATGCTACAGCAACTCACATGTGCTAATGACAGATTAATCAGTATCATTAGATTTGTCTCGCAGTTTCCTGACGGGTTCTGTAATTTATTTTTTTATTAGTATTCGAAAACCCCTCCTAATATCGTACGGAATATTCGATGTGACTTTTTTCAAAAAAAAAACTTTTCGACGACTAAACGCAGCCTAAGCGTAAAATCGGCATTCAGATCATTTAATGGCTAGTACCATGCAAGGAGCTTGCGAGGCTTTCTGTGCTAGTATGGCCTCTGCTCTGTTGCGAGCGAGCTACAATGCCATAATGGTCTGCAGGCTGCAGAGATGTGATTATTCGCAGCCGCTGTTGAGAATCTTAGGGCATATTTGGTTAGAGGTGTTAAAGTTTAATAAACACTGTAGTATTTTCGTTTTATTTGATAAAAAGTTTTTAATTTTGGACTAATTAGGCTTAATAGATTCGTCTCGTAAATTACTCATAATCTGTGCCGACATGCATACAATTAGTCTACATTTAGTATTCCATACATTTTGCCGCAACATTGATATGATGAGAGTTAAACTTTAACATGTGGAAACCAAACATGACCTTAGACACATAATACTGTTGATGCAGTAGACATATGCAGCATAAGGGCTGCCCAGAAAGGCAGCCGAACAGCGATTGTCGATGAATCCAAGTTGTATTTTTTGTTCAGGGGATCGATCTACCTAAATTCAGGAATCTGCATGACCACGCGTAACACGATGCCTATAGAATAATATAAGTGCACGCAGATTTGACCCAAACCGTAGCGAAAAGGCATTTTGGCTTGCAAAGCAGCTGCTGTGCACGTAAAAAACTGCTGGGAAGGAAAATGCAAAATTTTCAGTGCATTGGGGTGTCATAACATAACATAAAGGCCTACAGCTACGAGCAAAGAGGTCTAAACATGCGGTCTCTTCTGGTGACAAATGGGTCACGTTGATTTGCCTTTTAGTGCGATTATTATTCCCTTTTAACGAGGTCAAACCAACCCAATAATACTCCTAAATTTAATTCTTCATTCGCATGTAGGGGTATCCTAACAAAAAAAAAGAGAAAAAACTCCTATATTTCTCTTTAACAGTCCCGTATTCCAAATAACATATACTAATATATAGACAACTTGTTAGGCTAAAATTTAAGGCACAAGGGAAATGATTTAGATCGTAACTAAATACACAAACTCTAAGCGTGAACGCGGGACCTTGTGCCACCGGCCGTCCATCACCGCACCTTTGTTTGAGTCAGGGTTTACTTCCTCCCTCGACCCTAGAACCCTGGCGGCAAGATTGGCTTGATTAGGGGTGGGCGGAGTTGCAAGGCGGCAGAGCATTGCCGACCACGATGGGTGGTGGTGGTTGGGCGAAGCAAGGGCGAGGGAGGCTCGTTTGACGACGAGATCGCAAAGGGTGGAACCAGTGAGCACCGCGTACTAGGGGCGATGTGATGAGGACATATGCATGCTAGTTTAAGTATCAATGATCCATCATCCAACATAAAAAGATAAAAATTAAGGGCCAATTACAAGAAGCCGCACTGCCGAGTGTCTTACTCAAATCTTTGTTTTTCCTTATTCTTCTTGGACTTATGAAGTGATTCCTCTGGGTTCCCCTAATTCGTGCTCTGCGATTTTCAGTATGGCTGCACCATTTTGTTTGGATTAGTTCCAGAATTGTGGTTCTGTGGTTGTTCGGAGATCGAGTCGAAGTCTTCACAGTTTCGGTGCCTCTCTCCCCGTCGCTTGGTCGCATCCAACCTTTGTCAGGTATAAAACTAGTTACCCCGCTGTTCGCAGCATGTTATCTTCGATTCGTGACCTACTGTCATGAAGATCGGGCTACCCTCAAGAATGTTCCTTATCACGATGGTGGGAGGCGTTGACAGGAGGGTTCACACGCTCTTGCGTCCGCGCAACATGTCACGTGATAAAACTCCGTCCAACTAAATATGAGATGATGGATATACAGATATTATTTTTTTTTGCATAAACCTTTATTTCGGCTTTACGATGTTTTCCGTGCCAAAGTGTCATTTTTGCTCGGAAGAGAGTGATCGTAGCATGATTTTTGTATACATTTGTGCTAAATAGTTGAATTTGTTGGTAGAGTTTTTGACGAGAAAGCTGCAAATGCACCCTATCTTTGTACGGAAAAGTTCAGCAACAAACAAAGGTTGGCACGTCGTACAGCAAATAGGCACCTAGGCGTAGCATGAACATACATTCTGTTTACATTAGGAAATACTACCGGTAGTTGTAATCTCCTATTACAATTTTGACTATGGATTTTAGACTGGAATTCATAGATTCCCACCGAAGGATTTTTTTTTTGACTGCTACTTACGACGTGACTCAACCTTTCTGCCCTACAATCCCACACATAAAAGCTCATGGACGCATCTCCGGAAATCCCCTCTTTCCAGCCAGCCACCCTCCCTCACGCTCCACTAGCCCCTCTGCTCCTCTGAAATGGCGGCGGCCACCTCCTCCACCACCTACCTCGCCATCGCCCGCAAAACCCTAAACCCCGCCCCCTCCGCAGGCACAGCCGCCACCTCCGTCTCCTTCCCCGCCACGCAGCCCCCATGCCACCTCGCCGCCTCCGCGGACCGCGGCCGCCGCGCCGTGGCTGCGAAGGTCTCGTCGCCGTCGGTCATCGGCACCGCCATGCCGTCGCTCGACTTCGAGACCTCCATCTTCAAGAAGGAAAAGGTGTCCCTGGCCGGCCATGAGGAGGTACGATTTGCAGGCCTAGCCCGTGCTTCCGTGACCCTTCGTTGATTAGTTTATGCGAACTGCTGATTTTGCTGGTTTGTGTTGCAGTATATTGTGAGGGGTGGGAGGGATCTGTTCCCGCTGCTGCCGGATGCCTTCAAGGGAATCAAACAGATCGGCGTAATCGGCTGGGGCTCTCAGGTTAAAAGGCTTGCAAACTCTGTTTTGTCTGACGGAACTGTTCTTGTCTCTACCCACGTTTACTTCTGTCGAATGTATTGGGTTCTTCTATTTGAGTATAGATAGAAGTCGTTGTAAGTGCCTAAATGATGGCGTGCTCTTGGGAACAATATCTTTGTGACCAACTGCAGATTTAGATTATATGGCTATTAACATTTTTGCTCGAGCACTCTTTGGTCTGATGAATATGGTAGGGCCAATTTGCATGATGGTGAAGAACAAAAATATTATATGCTAGTATTAATCACTTGAAAATATTAATGTTGAGCAAACATGTCACTGCTATTGGGCTTGAGTGTTACCGTGCTAATGTTACTCTTTATTAGGTATATATAGTTTGGTTTAGTAGGAATCGATATTGATGTTGCTATGTTCGTTGGTGTTGGATGCAATGAATACCTTCCCTAATGTCAGTATCAATTGAATTATCTAGAGTAGGTGTAAATGGTCAATTTCTTATATTTCATTGTTTATTAAGTTATAGTTGTTTACCCATCAATATTTTTCCTATTTACTTTTGGACATGAATTTTCTGTTTCTATATAGTTGTGAAGAAGACAGGAGGTCTCTACACATTGATAAAAACCATATGCAGGCATTGACATAGTCATTATTAATTTTGCAGGGTCCTGCGCAAGCTCAGAACTTGAGAGACTCACTTGTCGAGGCAAAGGCAGACGTTGTTGTTAAGGTTAGGTCTTCTTTGCATTCTGCTAGTACAGCATATCTTAGCCCTGATAGAGAAAGTCAAATTTTCTAACAGATGGTAGCTGTAAATCATTGCTTCAATGGACCATCATATGTTCCTTGGTTTCTTGTTGACTCGGTGTTACTTAAGCAGTAAGCAGTATTTGCCTCTCTGATTCTGTTGTTTTGGTTTCAGATTGGTCTCCGGAAAGGTTCTAAATCTTTTGAAGAGGCCCGAGCAGCGGGATTCACCGAAGAGAGTGGGACACTGGGTGATATATGGGAGACTGTATCAAGCAGTGATCTTGTTTTGCTGCTGATATCTGATTCTGCTCAGGTTTGCTTCTTCATCGGTTTATATGCTCATATGCTGCGTACTTTCTGTTGATCTTTTTTTTGAACTTCTTTCTGTTGATCATTCCCTGGTATAGTACTATAGTGTTGCACCTTGTGTTATTTCGATTATTATTATTTTCATTCTGTTGCTTTGAGGTGAGATCGATTCTAATTGGTTACACTCTGTTTAAAAGTCTGATGACATTTACAGTACTTCAATACTCTGTACAGGCTGATAACTACGAGAAAATTTTCTCACACATGAAACCAAACAGTATTCTTGGTTTGTCACATGGTTTTCTCCTTGGACATTTGCAATCTCTGGGTCTTGATTTCCCTAAAAACATCAGCGTGATTGCTGTATGCCCCAAGGGAATGGGCCCATCAGTTAGAAGACTTTATGTTCAGGGCAAAGAGATTAATGGTGCTGGTATCAATGCTAGCTTTGCTGTTCACCAGGTATGTTACGTATGGGTATTGTCTGAATAGTTTATTACATGTTTACCTTCACCAGGTATATTTCATATGTTACACATGTTTGCATTGTTCGGTTCTTCCTTCAAGTGTATATTTTTTAATCTCTGTTGACATCCTCATGTTGTTCTTTGCATCTTATAGGATGTTGATGGAAGGGCAACAGATGTAGCTCTAGGGTGGTCAGTAGCTCTAGGTTCTCCTTTCACATTTGCTACTACTCTAGAGCAGGAGTACCGGAGCGATATTTTTGGCGAGCGAGGTGACCTACTTTGCTGTCCAACGAAATAAAGTTTTGCACTTTGAGTCTGTGTCTAATTATTTATTACACAGGTATTTTGCTTGGTGCTGTCCATGGCATGGTGGAGGCTCTTTTCAGGAGATACACAGAACAAGGAATGGATGAGGACTCAGCATATAAGAATACTGTAGAGAGCATCACTGGAATTATATCGAAAACTATTTCAAAGAAGGTACACAAAGCTTTTCTTATTTTTGATTGTCTCATTTTGGCTTTACTCATCGCATGTCTTTCCATGGTACCAGGGGATGCTTGAAGTGTATAACTCCTTGACCGAAGAAGGAAAGAAGCAGTTTATTGAGGCCTATAGCGCAGCATTTTACCCATGCATGGACATATTGTATGAGTGCTATGAAGACGTTTCTTCTGGAAGTGAGATCAGAAGTGTGGTGTTGGCTGGGAGGAGATTTTATGTATGTTTTCCCGTCTGCTAAAATGCCAAACCATATTCTATTTGTGGATCTCCAATGAAACAAAATAAAATGTTTACATGTATTTTTCTTTCTCTTAACAGGAGAAGGAAGGGCTTCCTGCGTTCCCTATGGGAAACATTGATCAAACACGTATGTGGAAGGTGGGTGAAAGGGTCCGTTCAACCAGGCCACAAGGTGATCTTGGCCCATTGCATCCCTTCACTGCTGGAGTGTATGTTGCACTAATGATGGCTCAGGTTCGATTCCATATCCAGAGGGGGTAACAGGGTTTCATTACACTGGTTAGTAAAATGTTTAACAGTCTTTTGTTTCGCTCCATTGTAGATTGAGGTCCTTAGAAAGAAGGGCCACTCTTACTCGGAGATCATTAATGAGAGCCTGATCGAGTCTGTGGACTCGTTGAACCCTTTTATGCATGCTCGTGGTGTGGCCTTCATGGTTGATAACTGCTCCACAACTGCTCGCTTGGGATCTAGGAAGTGGGCACCACGCTTCGATTACATCTTGACCCAACAAGCGTTTGTGACTGTTGACAAGAAAGCACCAATCAACCAAGACCTCATCAGCAACTTCATGTCTGACCCTGTTCACGGTGCCATTGAGGTCTGTGCTCAGCTGAGGCCCACTGTTGACATCTCAGTGACTGCTGATGCAGATTTCGTGCGTCCAGAGCTTCGACAGTCTTCATAAGCTTGTATGGATCCGCAGTATGTGCTGCAATGGTTAGTTTGTAAGAACTAATATGTGTGGGCTTTTGAACTCTTAGATTGCCTGTATTGCTCCTGTTTGATGACCAGAAAAGTAAACTCTTGGGGTGTAGTACTGTCGTGATTTGCAAGAATAAAGAATAAATGGTTGGAACCAAATGTCTGATTCGCTATGCCCTTTTTGATGTGAATGTTGTAGGGCTTGTAGTCATAGCTGAGGCTTTTTCTGAATATCACGGACCCAAGGTTATGTCTAAAGCTAATTTTGTTCACCATTTCGACTTCGATTTGCTAGTTTATGCCTAACTTGTTTTCCTGATGAAACAAGGGCCCACATGGACTAAAAAAAAAGGCATTTTCCACGAGTAGCTAGCTGTGACAATATTGTGACATTCTCTCAACGCTTGCAGCTCTGATGGAGAGGGGAAGCCTGAACCATCTGTTAGTGATCGCTGCAAACTTCTGTTGGGACTTGGGAAGGGCAAGCATTGCACGGGCGGCATTGCCGGCCCTTCGGAGTAGGCAAGGCAAACTCTACGCTACGCTGACAAGCAGACAACACTTCCTTGGGCACTGCCAACAAAGTAGCGTCGCTCGGTGATGCCGTCGTCGAACTCGAACATCCGCAAGGCAAACTTCTAAAAAACCCAACGATTAATTCGAGGCCTGTTAGCGCTCGTTCGTTTGGCGTTTCCTGGTTCACCTCCCTCCATATATGTATATAAATAAACCCCCAACAGACCAACGCTGGCGATCGATCAACAGGTAATTTCTCAACGAGCTGCTGATCAGCTAATTAAGCAAGCGGGCAGCATGGCCGAGAGGGAGGGCGGCGTGGTGAAGAAGGGGCACGAGGAGGGCCTGAAGATGGCGGTGTCGCTGCTGGAGGAGTTCGGCCTCCCGCTGGGCCTGCTGCCCCTGGCGGAAGTCATCGAGGTCGGCTTCGTGCGCGCCACGGGCTACATGTGGATCGCGCAGCGGAAGAAGGTGGAGCACCAGTTCAAGCTGGTGAGCAAGCAGGTGAGCTACGACGTGGGGATCACCGGGTACGTCAGCGCCAAGCGCATCAAGAAGCTCAAGGGCGTCAAGGCCAAGGAGCTCATGCTGTGGCCCCCCGTCAACGAGATCATCGTCGACGACCCGCCCACGGGCAAGATCCACTTCAAGAGCCTCGCCGGCGTCACCAAGACCTTCCCAGTCGAGGCGTTCGCCGCGGGACAGTAGCCGCCGCGCCCGCGCCCGCGCACCCACGTATGCTAGCTGTGTGGGAAGCTTGCCTTCGCTTTATTTATGTTGTTACCCGCCTCGTTGCTTGATGATTTGCCGCATAAAAGACCTGCTTATTAGTGCTAAACCATACCCCTAAATAGCACCACGAGTCCACCACGAATATGGATTTGTACGGTTTCACGATTTGCTTGTGAGGATATATTACTGCGTCTTCCTAGTAATATTAAGTATGTTTCTCAGAAGCCGAATGTGTGTTTGGTAGCTTGAGACGAGTGATGACCGCTAAGCTCTCGTTCGGTTACCACGATTCCCGGTCGGAATCATTCCTGGCCTTGTTGTTTCTTCATTATTTTCTATAGGGCCGGAAGCCCGGAAGCATTCCTGGCCAGGATCGGCCAGGAACAGTGTAAACGAACGGAGCCTAAGGGCCCGTTCGTTTCCAGCCCGAAATGGCCTGGAACTGTTCTGGACCTGGAACCATTGGATACTTTGTACGGGGCTGAAAATGTTTCTGGCCGTTCCAGGCCGGGAATGCCTAACCGAACGGGCCCTAATGGAGAATGGTCGGTTTGGTCAACCCTGAATCCTTCTGCAATCGACATTCGACAGAACTGTTGCCAGGAACGAGATTGAACCGTAGAAAAAGTATTTTGCCTAGTTGAACTATCGTTGTAGTTCACTTCTCCTTCTGAAACTCTAAAACAAGACACATTATTTCCCTCATCTCTCAAAACCGTTTAAATTACCTTCTTACCCTAATTAAAAGTGGTATTCAAGTCGGTTTATTAATTCTTTAATTAAATAATTTCGGTAAACCACGAACGATATCTCTAATGTTATAGAAATTCAAAGAAAAATAATAAATATAGCATAAGTTGAAATAAAATACTTAGAGATCACTAATGAAAGTACATAAAGCTTAGAAAAATTAGATTTAGCTCTAGAAAAATATAAAAAATATCCTTAAAACCTCGAGAATTGAGGATGGACGTGTGGTCCACTGGTGAAGGCTCCAAGGGAGGAGCCGGCAGGCGGGGGTTCAACCCCTGTCTCGCATTTGCCCTCCCGTGAAGGGGGCACCAGGTGGTGCTTTCAAAAAAATTTTAGAGAATTCTCAATCATTCTGAACAATGTCCAAACATGTTGTAGAAACTTTCCACATCAGTTGTGAGTTGTTTCGCATTTGCCCTCCCGTGAAGGGGGCACCAGGTGGTGCTTTCAAAAAAAATTTAGAGAATTCTCAATCATTCTGAACAATGTCCAAACATGTTGTAGAGACTTTCCACATCAGTTGTGAGTTTTCAAAACATTGATTAGAATGTTCTAGAACTTTCAATTTTTTAAATCTTTTCTAGAGCAAAATCTAATTTTTGAAAGCTTATTAATACAGGTTTACCAATATATGTTTTATTTTTAATTCAAATGATAAACCCACCTCTAATAGGGGTAGGAGTAATCTAAATGGTTTTTGAGAGTTGAAGATAGATTCTCCAGTTTTGTAGTTTTCGGTTAGTGAGGCAAAAGGTTTTTCTCACAGAACATATATAAATAGGATAGGATTTTTTTTCCTCGTCCAAATCAGGGTTGATTTAAAGTCCCTCCTCTTTGCTGCTTCCACAGGAATTGGAGCATTGGTGTCCTTTTCTGGGTTCGACACCTGTCTCGCCTGTCTCATGCCTTCCTTTTCTTTGGCGATGGCTCGCAAGGCCGCGGCGACGGGCCCGTCTCTACCTCACAGGCCCATCTCACGTAGAGGAGGTACCATCGAAAAATAAAAAAAAACTCACGTACAGAGGGGGGGAGGAGCAGCACGCACGCCCATCTCACCCCACGGCGGTCAGCGCTTCGCTCGCTCCACTGTTCGTCTCCCTCGCTCGCGACTCCTCATGCCGCCCGCCTCGGCGCTGCGCTCCCTCGGCGTCGATGACGGGTGGCCCCCTGCTGCGCTTGGGCCCGTTGGCAGGGACGGGTTGGCGTGGGAGCGGGCGCGTCGTTGGACCTCCTCGCTCGCCCGGTCGCCCCTCCCCACGCCGCCCACCTTGGCCTTCGCGACGGCCGCTCGGGGAGCAGGTGGGGTGAGCGGTGATCCCCGGCGCGCATGACGGATGGGGTCCTCCTGCGCTTGGCCCCATGGGCAGACTCCGGTGCGCATTGGTCTGGGGTGGGTGCTGGCGCATTAGATCTAGATAGGAGGGCGATAGGGGGGTATAGGTCCTCAAGTGCGTCTACCTGCTCCGGGCCGGGCTCCCCCTCCTTCACATAGACGCGTCGCGTCCAGGACGGCGTTCGTCGTGCGTCGTACCCGCGTGCGCCCGGCCATGCCTCTGCGACTGACGGAGCTGTACCTGATGAACAGTGCACGGCGGCCCTGCCATCTCGCCTGGGAAAATCGAGGGCGCCCCCCCTCTGCTGGTGAGTCTTTCCTTCCCCTTATCTACCCGACCAGCTGAAGCCCTCGCTCGCTCTCCTCATACCCATTGCAAGCCCTGACCTTTCCTGTTTCTCACTACTCGTCATATCTAGATAGCCAGTTTTCCCCAACCGTAAGACGCTCTAGCTTAATTATGTGCATTCTTACCTGTTGCCTTTTGTGATGATTTTGGTTGTGGGCTGGTTTCTTGTTGTGTGATCGGGTGTTCTGTGTCGTGCCTGTAGCTCAACTTCCCAGCAGATGGCTTCGGTGACCTGAGACCGTGGAGATCTTACGTTCTTCCTTGTGTGCATCGTGAGGGGAGGTATGCGAACGCCACTTCTGTCTTGTGTCTGCTTTCTTAGAGGGTTATATGCAGAGAAGAGGTAGCTTTACGTCTGAAATTTGTAGTGCATGTGCCTGTATACTCTACTCAGTGACGTTTTATTTGCTTGGGGTTAGCTCATGTTAAGAAGATGTTTTCTTCAGTTTACGTGATATATGCTACATGTATATAGTCGGTTGGCCGATGCAGTAGTGACTGACATGGTTCTGAATTGGCCTCCACCTAATGTTATTGCATTGGTTATGCACATGCTTACGAAGGTTGGTACAGAGCTGATGAGCTATAGTCATGACTCATTTTTTTAGGGTCTGCAGAAGTTATTTTCCTTGCTTTTAGTTCCTTGTTCCATGTCTGCTCATGTGTTGTGGCTGCTTCCTGTGAATAAAGAAGATATAAACATGTCCCTGGATATTACCGAGAGGCTTCATTGCCATACAAAACACGCTATTTGCATTATCAGGACAATGAGGATATGTGATTGCTTCGATTTGTACTCTGCGTCTATTGTTTCAGTATGCCAGGTCTTAGTTAGGTGCTGGTGGCGGTGGCTGTATATGTAAAAGTGTTTGTATTCGAATCTTGGCTTTACCGTCTAATTATAAAGCCATGCCCATTAGATGTGGATAATAGCTTTTGTTTTAAAAAGTGTTTGTATTCGATTCTTGGCTTTACCTTCTAATTATAGTGCCATGCCCATTAGATGTGGATAATAGATTTTGTTTTAAAATCATTGCAGGGTTGTTCTGTGTCGTGCCTGTAGCTGAACTTCCCAGCAGATGGCTTCGGTGACCTGAGGCCGTGGAGATCTTACGTTCTTCCTTGTGTACATCGTGAGGGGAGGTATGCGAACGCCGCTTCTATCTTGTGTTTGCCTTCGTAGAGGGTTATATGCAGAGAAGAGGTAGCTTTGCGTCTGAAATTTGTAATGCATGTGCCTGTATACTCTACTCAGTGACGTTTTATTTACTTGGGGTTAGCTCATGTTAAGAAGATGTTTTCTTCAGTTTACATGATATATGCTACATGTATATAGTCAGTTGGCCGATGCAGTAGTGACTGACATGTTTTTGAATTGGCCTCCACCTAATGCTATTGCATTGGTTATGCACATGCTTACGAAGGTTGGTACAGAGCTAATGAGCTATAGTCATGACTCATTTTTTTTGGGTCTGCAGAAGTTATTTTCCTTGCTTTTAGTTCCTTGTTCCATGTCTGCTCATGTGTTGTAGCTGCTTCCTGTGAATAAAGAAGATATAAACATGTCCCTGGATATTACCAAGAGGCTTCATTGCCATACAAACCACGCTATTTGCATTATCAGGACAATGAGGATATACCTCTGGGATACTTAAAATCATTCATAGATTGCTAAAATAATTTGTATCTAGGACCAATGATGCTTGTAAGATGAGGCGTGCCACAATTTTACCTTTTTCCTTGACGTGTAAATGATGGATTTAAAAGGTATATGTCCATTCCTTGCAATTGGTCCACATAAGTTTGAAACATATTGCCCTATTGCTGTTGGTGATCCGTTTGTGGTGGGCTCTGCTGTGCATACTTCTACCTCATTAACAGTGTTATTTAGTTCATTCGGCTTGGAAACGGTTTTGCTAATAAGAATCTATAGCTATGTCTATTTGACTAGGACACTGGCTAGGTTGTGCTTCTATATTTGTTTTGGTCCTATTGTTCCTTGTCTGCTGCAGCCCCCTGCTTTTATGATGGCTGTGTGCTTCGGATGTAGTGACACTCTTTGTTTGATCTATTGCATTAGCGTGTTGATGAGAATGCCCTATGTGTTATATAATATTATGAACAAAGCTTTTATTTCAGGATTCACTTTACTGAAGCTTTCAGTTGCATGTGGGGTGTAGCTGATTTATTATTCAGATTATATTTTGTGTGTGATCAGTTTGATGCACTAGCTAATTGTCTTCCGATTTTTCCAGACAACCTTTTTAATGTGTCAAAACTGAAACTCAAATCCGTCCAACTCATATAGCTCTGCAGCCAATTGTTCATGCCTTGTCAATTTACATCTTAGTATAACAGTGCTTTCACAATAGATAACTGCAGACTTAAGACGATAGTAACTGGGACCTGCAGGAAGACATTAAGTAGATGGTTTAAGAGTAAGGCTTAGAATAGTTCATACTTTCAAGGTATCACATTTCGGTGAGACACTACTCATTGTCAAACATTGATGCACCTTGGGAAGCGTGGTAAAATTTACCGCTATGTGGATGACTATTTATCTTAGGATGAAAAAAAAACCACTAAACTCTGTGAATGCAAATGTGTTAAGGGAACACAAGGTTTTCTTGCTTGGTACTACCTACTGCGGCATAAGATACATAAGAGGCTATAATTGCTGTTCTTTTGATGATCTCCCCATTATCCGTCTTTTCAGCTCGCGTAAAAAAGGATACCCTGCCTGGCTCTTGGTGCTGTTCTGTGGAGGTCTGAACTGCTGCCGCTTTTCCATTGTGCCTTTGTGGAACGTTTCAGCTGTAAGTCCATTGTCTGTGCTCATGGTGCTCATTATATATATTGCTTTGATGCTTGTGTGTTTTAATTTCAGTTCCCTCTGATAATATGTCTGTTTGTATATATTTGTTCATGTGTGCTTGTCTCTTGCATACCGGCTACTTTTGTAGTTATGCTTTGTGTGGCGGTGATGCCTTCTTCTCTATATCGGTGTGTCCCCAATATTATTTGTTAGTTCTTGGCGTTGTGCAGTGTGTGCTTTCATGGCTGGTCCTTCGTGTGAGAGAGTGGCACGTTGTCGTGAAAAATGCCAGAAAAGACGTGTTGCTGTAGCACAAGGTGTGGGTTATCTTTGCACATGCCATTACTACCGTGCGATTTGTGTAACGCCCTTAGCTGACCTTTGCCACTGCTTAAAATGGGCTGGGAGGGTGTTCAGGTTTCCTCGGGCGCCCTATTTTTAGTGCCGTGGATGTGAGCCCTGCTGGGTCCAGTCAGCCAAGCCCGTCTGACCAAACAAACGTCTTAGATCAGACATTGGCTGGTCAGAAAAGAGGCAGGTCTTTGATGTACTTTCCTACAGAAACTGCCACCTCCAACAGGCGCCTTCGCCTTGACAGGACACGGTGTAGGCTATCCTTTTTTCCTTCGTCGCGTGTTGACGATGGTAACTGCCCATGTCCTCAGCCTTTGTGCTTACTACTTTCCTACGTCTGACTGAAATGAAAAAAAGGATATATTTGTCCCTTAACTCTTCTATTCTTGGGTGTACAGCTGCTTGCAGCAGCCTGCCAGCTGCCCCGGCTCCATTTGATAGGGCGTATGTTGAGTCATTGAAAGGTGTGTCCCTTACTAGCTTTTGTAGTATGGTTATGGGGTGTTATGTCATCCCTGATTTTCTTCTTATGGTTTGATCCCCTGTAGAGACATATCCAGAGAGGTCGTACTATGGTGGGCCATCGAATGAGTGCCCATATTGTGGCGCTGTATTTTGGTTTCAGGAACGTGTGAGGAGTGCCTCTGTTGTGGCGAGACGAAAAATAGTGTACAATCTTTGTTGCAAAGGTGGTAAGATTGATTTGAAGCCTTATAGGAACCCACCTAAACCTCTTTGTGACCTGTTACGATTTGATGGTGACGCACGTACGAAAAGATTCATGAGACAGATTCGATCGTACAATTCCCTCTTTGCATTCACCTCCTTAGGAGCCTCTGTTGATAAGACGATAAACAATGGCACTGCGCCTTATGTGTTCAAGATAAATGGCGTAGTCCATCACCGAATTGGTACACTATTACCAAGGCATGGATCCCGGCCAAAATTTGCACAGCTATATATATATGACCCTGAGCACGAGACTCAAAACCGACTGCACATGTTTACAGACGATGAATATGCTGCTGACCAACCAGACCCAGACATAGCGAAATCACTTTTGAACATGCTAAACGAGCATAATCAGCTTGTCAAGGCGTTCCGATATGCTAGGGAGCGTTTAGAACAGGAAGGCGATCAAAAAATAACACTGAGATTGCTAGGCTGCAACACGAGACATGACGTGCAGTACAATTTACCCTCGAGCGGTGAGATAGCTGCTATCATTGTAGGTGACTACGCGGCTGACGAGTATACCTACGACGTTCTTGTCCATGATAAACAGTATGGGCTAAAACATGTGTCCTATCTACACCCATCCTATATGGCCTTGCAGTACCCGCTATTGTTTCCATTTGGTGAACATGGCTTCCACCTTGGCATTAGATACTCAGACATTGATCCTGATGATGATGGGACAGGCCGTAAATATGTCACAATGCTTGAGTTTGTTCGACGTCACATGCATTATAGATTGAATGAGCCAAACCCTTACACTTGCTACGGTAGACTAAGTGACCAATTGATTGTCGATGCGTATTCAACGATCGAAGGCTCTAGGCTAAAGTACATAGCAGACCACCAGTCCGACTTAAGGTCTGAGACTGTGCAAGGAATATCTGATGCTGTTGATAAGGGTCTAACCAATGCTGATTCCGTTGGTAAAAGAGTGATCCTGCCTGCCAGTTTTACTGGTGGAAGGCGATACCAGGTGATGAATTACCAAGACGCGATGGCCATTTGTAGAGTGTATGGCCCCCCTGACCTATTTGTTACTTTTACGTGTAACACCAAGTGGAGAGAAATAGCAGATGCCTTGCGCTTTGAGCCTGGACAGCAGCCATGCGATCGGTCTGATGTGGTTGTGCGGGTCTTCCATATGAAAGTTGATGAGTTCATGGCGGATATTAGGGAAGGTAGGACGTTTGGTCCTGTCCGTGCAGGTGAGGCATAGAGCGAGTTTTTTCTCTTTTCGTTTTAGGTGAATCTTATGTTCGACCTTTCTTATGCAGTCCTATATACCGTTGAGTTCCAGAAACGTGGCCTACCTCATATACATTGCCTTGTCTGGTTGGCTGCTTCTTGTTCTGAGTTTAGTGCCTCCACTGTAGATGGCTTCATATGCGCTGAGATCCCTGATCTTAGCGCTGACCCATTGGGCTATGCTTTGGTTGATGAATTCATGATACACGGTCCATGTGGCCATTACAACAAAAAGTGTCCATGCATGCGAAACGACAAATGTTCGAAAAATTTCCCTAAATCCTTCCAAGACGAGACTACATTAGATGACTTTGGGTTTACCATTTATAGAAGACGGGACGATGGTAGGCATGTTATTAAAAATGGGGTTAAGCTGGATAATAGAAATGTTGTTCCATATAATTTGCATCTATTAAAGAAATATAATGCGCATATAAATGTGGAGTGGTGCAACAAATCAAACATGATTAAATATCTATTCAAATATGTGACAAAAGGAAATGATAGGGCAAAGGTCTATTTCGAGGTTACTGCAAAGACTGCGAATGCATCACCTGGACCTCAATTAGCCCCGTGTAATGAGGTCCAGGAGTATATGGATGCTAGGTTCCTGTCTTCCTGTGAGGCTCTATGGCGTGCTTTCGAATACGACATCCACTTTAGAGTGCCTCCTGTAGAGCGACTAACTGTGCATCTCCCTGGCCTCAACCATATTCGATATGAACCTGGTGCTGACTTAAGAGCCTTGCTAGACAGTCCTGCAGCAAGGAACACGATGTTGACTGGCTGGTTTGAGGCTAATTCGAAGTACGTAGAAGCTAGGCGCTTGACTTACTGTGATTTCCCAAAAGAGTGGTCTTGGGACGCGTCTAAGCGATGCTGGAAGCCGAGGACGCCTTGTGCTAAAATTGGACGTATGTACTATGTGCATCCCGCTGCTGGAGAGTTGTATTACCTGCGCATGCTACTAATGATAGTTAAAGGAGCGACGAACTATGCTGATGTAAGAACATTTAACAACAAAGTATACCATACCTTTCGAGAAGCGTGTGATGCGCGGGGTTTGCTTGAAGGTGATAACGAGTGGAGCCTTTTGTTTGACGAGGCGATAGTATATGCATCATCATATCAGCTGAGACAGCTGTTTGTTACTGTTGTTCTGTACTGTTCAGTAGGTGACGTTCGTGCTTTGTTTGATAAATACTGGCTTCACTTTACGGATGACATACACCGCAGGCTTAGAGATTCGCTTGGAAATCCACATTATGTCGTTCCACACGAACAGCTCATGTCCTTACTTATACAAAAACTTACACATGTTTTTGCGAGTAGTGGTGGCAACATAAATGATTATAACCTACCAAGATTGACGACACATTATGATAGCATGTATGATAATAGGCTAATCAATGAAGAACTAGATCATGAACCGTTGATGTTATCTATGCATGCTGCGTCTTTGGTTTCGCAGTTAAACACAGAACAGAGACATGTATTTGACACGATAACCAGCCGCGTTTTGAGTGGCTCACCTGGGTTTTTCTTTGTGTGTGGCCATGGTGGTACGGGTAAGACCTTTGTGTGGAATGCTATAATCGCGAGCTTAAGGTCTGAAAAAAAAATAGTGCTTGCCGTCGCGTCATCTGGTGTAGCTTCTCTGTTGCTACCAAGAGGGCGTACTGCACACTCAAGATTCAAAATACCTTTTGAACTAAATGATGCTACTGCATGTAGTGTGAAAAGAGGTACTATGCTTGCTGAGCTTATACAGGTGGCTGCCCTAATTATATGGGATGAAGCACCCATGACGCACCGACGTTGCTTTGAGGCTCTAGATACGACTATGCGAGATATCCTTTCTGAACATGATCCTGCAAAATCGATCATACCATTTGGTGGCAAGCCAGTTGTTCTAGGAGGTGATTTTCGTCAGATTTTACCAGTTGTGCGGAAAGGCTCACGATCTGCTGTAGTTAGTGCATCCATAACGAACTCTAGACTTTGGCAGCATGTTGTCCTATTACGACTACACACAAACATGCGACTTCTCAACCCCTCTTTAGAAGAGAGCAAACGTGATGAACTGGAGCGATTTAGCAACTGGGTCCTAGCTATTGGTGATGGTACTGCCCCTGCCGAAAGGAAAGGAGATGAGCATGAGGCTTCATGGGTTACTATTCCTGATGATTTGCTAATTCATACCGGTGGTGATAAGATTGCAGCTATAGTGTCTGAAGTATACCCAGACTTTTTGATGAACCACAATAATCTTGAATATTTGGCTTCCCGTGCTATTGTCTGCCCAAATAACATAACTGTTGACGGGATTAATGATTTCATTGTCTCGCTCATCCCCGGCGATAGTGTGCACTACCTAAGCTGTGACACTATATCGAAATCGTCTGAACACATACCAGATTTTGATGTGTTGTACCCTACCGAGTTCCTAAATTCTATCAATGTGAACAATTTCCCTTGCCACAAACTTGTATTAAAGAAAGGGGTCATAGTAATGCTGTTACGAAACCTGAATCAGAATATGGGACTCTGTAATGGCACGAGGCTACTTGTTGCAGAGCTTGGACAGCGCCTGCTACGGTGCGTGATACTAACGGGGTCTAAGATCGGTGAAGAGGCTTTTATACCGAGAATCGCCCTTAACACTACAGATGTGAAGTGGCCATTCACACTACAGAGGAGACAGTTTCCAGTACGAATATGCTATGCTATGACAATAAATAAGAGCCAAGGACAAACCCTTTCAAGGGTTGGCCTTTATCTAAAAAAACCTGTGTTTACACATGGCCAGCTCTATGTGGCTGTTTCACGGTCGACTTCTAGGAGTGGCCTAAGAATTTTGATTGAGAATACTGATGGTTCGTGTGGCTCACAGACTCGAAATGTTGTGTACCGAGAAGTCCTTGATGCCGCTTATGCGGCATCAGCTTGAAACTTTTGCGATGTGTTAGATTTTGGGCCAATGGGCCTTGCTGTATATACATGCTTTTGAAACTCTTGGCTGGCCACCTACATCTCTTATTTTGCATCAAGTGTGTTGGTTTGCATGATGTGTATGATGTCTTTTGGACCAAGGTTCCCCTCTTTTGATCTGATCTTAACCTTGCATATGAAACTTATTGTGCTATGATTGTGGTACTAACTCTACGTCTCATTCTGTGGCTGCAGATGGGAGATAGGCTGATTCCTGGTCTTATGCCTGGAAACTGCAGTGAAACCATATGTGTGCGTGCCTCTAGGTTCTGGGAGTTCTATGATCCACATGATGAATCAAAGTTGCTGCACTGTGACCTGGTTTTGATTGATGAAGAGGTACAGTCACTTATGTTCCTACACTCACATGTATGCTAGCTATAATACTATGGAAGGGTTTTGAAACATCAGATACATGTGCTGAACTCCACTCACTTGTACAGGGAAACTGCATCCATGCACAAATTTACCCACCAGACCATGACCAGTTCAAGACTTTGATAAAGGAAGGCAATGTCTACAACCTGTCCTACTTTCGGGTCAGGAAATCCGGAAAGTACAGGCCAGTTGATAGTGATCACATGATCAATTTTACAAAGTGGACTTCTGTGGAGGAGGTTGTTGAGATCCCGCCTGCTTTCCCTATGTATACCTATTCCCTTACTCCCATGGAGCAGCTGCCACAGCGTGCTGAAGACAGCACATTCTTCACAGGTATATCTATATATGTACAAAGATTGTGGTCCTAGCAAACCTACACAAACTAATTATGTGTTGCCATTCACCTGTGCAGATGTCATTGGTGTAGTCACTATGATCTCAAATGTTTCGTCGATGCGAATCAGGACACGCCAGAATGAGTCGCTGAAAAGGACTGTCACCATATGCAATGCAAGGTCAGTCACCCACAAATGTACTCATGAACTCTTTAATGGTCTCTTGAATACTATGTTTGTATCATGGTATACTATGTATATGGCTGCTTACATTACAAACCTTGGGTGACAGTGGTGCTTCACTGGATGTTGTACTTTGGGGTGAGCGGGCAACTGCATTCCCAGCTGAACAAGTGCATAGAGATGGAAAGGCCACCCCACAGACCGTGATATTTGTTGGGACTCTTGTCAAGAGCTATGCAGGTAAGCCACCATTATGTTATTACTGTGTGTTTTCAGGGTGATGTAAACTTAATGTGCATATGTAAAGTTCGGTCTTCTTAGTTCTAACTCTACATTACTAGATGCTGCACTTAAATCCACCACTTGTGGTTTCAGATAACGTGTCATTGTCTGGGGGGTCATCATGCAAGTGGTACATAAACCTTGAAGTCCCTGAGGCGAAGGCCCTTGCAGCAAGGTGACATGCTCATCTAGATATTTATGAGCTACATGTGCTATGGACCTCTAAACCTGATCTAAATAAGAACAAGCTCTCTCACCATGCTCCGAGCTAACAAAAACTTCTTCATGAACAGTGTGTCAAACATTTACCATCCAGTCAAATGGGATCAGCATATGACTTCCAATGATCCTGTGGCTTTCACTGCTCCTGAACATAAGAAGGTCTCGGACATCAAATGGCTCCATCCCTTCAAGTACAAGGTCATATCTTTATTGTTTGGTCTCGTTTCTCTATGCTAATTCGTAACTTGATTACATAATAATTCCAAAATACAACTCTACAGAAGACAGAGTGGCTGGTTACGGTGACGGTACAGAAGATTGACAAAAAATGGTGGTATAATGCATGCAAGAAGTGTCTCAGGACAGCAAAACCTTTCCATGATTCTTTCAAATGCTCTGAGCCTAAGTGCGGAACTGTTGGTGCGCCTATCCCAAGGTCAGCCGCTCGCCCATTACTTGTCAGTATATAACTTGTACCGTACCTACAAAGGGTCTTTGCTAATCCATCCTGCCTCTGCTCATAGGTACAAGCTGTGCATAAGTGCTGGGGATGAGACAGGTGAAACTGAGTTTGTCATCTTTGGACGTATTGCACAACGTCTCACCAGAAAACCAGTTGATACTCTCATCGCAGATAATCCAACTGGTTTCATTCCAGATGAGGTCACAATGTTGCTGGAAAAGGTGTTTGTGTGGAATGTCAGCTTCACTGAAAACACAATTAGTACTGGGATTGTCTCTTTTCAGGTCAATAGTATCGTGGCTCAGCTAGATGGTGACAATGCTCTTTCGGTGACGCCAATAGGATCACAATCATCATCTCTCATGCTCTCTAAGGATGCTAGCAGTAGCATGCAGAACACCCCTCAGAAAAGTTTCACCAGTGCTCTCCCTTTGCCACCAGCTACCTCAGAAGCTAGCCATGCATCCAGCGAGACACCAATCAAAATGCCTCTGCTGGACCCTAGAGCACCAGCCACACCAGAAAGTTTCAAGGGCACTGCTGAGGATGAGGTAGGCTGTGCATGTTCGTTTCAATGCAAGTTGTTTTCCTATGTGTTTATCCAAAATTGGCATCTTACACTACTCTACTGTATGTGTAGAATGCTATACATGATGACAACATACTTGCTTTATCCTCGGCAACGGCTACTCCAAAGCCTACTGGTGCTCCAACTTCTGATATTATTTCACCTGTGCCTAAGGTAGAAACCTCACCCATACATCCATGCCTTTCCAACCTACCTATTTACTAGGTTATAACATCTGTGCTTTCTTGGATTGTGCTCCCTGCAGACTGTTATTAGTTCTACCATTAACAAAGATGTTCCGGACGATTCTGAGACCAAGACACGTAAAAGTGTGAATAAGAAAAGGTTAGCACTGCTAACAGCTATATTTTTATATATCTACATGCCTGTCGCACGGCATCCTTATACGTATGCATATGGCTGTTTACATCTAGGACTCGTCCATCGCCCAAGAGATCTGCAAAGAAACTTTTCCTAGATGAAAATACCAAGGATGCTGATGATGATGGGTGTGCAGATGGTGCAGCTGTTGCTGCAGAACCTAGGTACCTCCTTGCTTTTGTTATGGCTCTTTGTTTATATTTTCTCGCTATGCTTTGTTTTTTAACTGTTGCTACTCTTTCCATGTGAATATGATTTCCTTGGCCAATGAAAATAAGTAATCAACAAATGTGTGGGACAGATTGTTAATGCATAGAGTTTCTTTTTCTCAAAGCGTGAACAGAATACTGAGGTCACGCCCATCATACCGAAGACTACAGCAATGGGTTCGAATTTTATGGTTGTTGGTAGTTGTTAGGCACGATAATTAATAACTTTATGACTAAAGGTCGCCTCACTAGAACTGAGAAACAACTCATTGTCATATTTACATGGCGTGTGCCACTTGCAGTTTGAAGATTTTCTTCCTCATGTTCATGGTTCTAAACATCATGCCTCATAGTCTCTTCTGTTAACGATGCAGCGGTGAAGAAAACTGATCGGCGAAGGAAGGTCAAGGTGCTTTTGCCTCTACCAGTTGCAGCGAAGTGCTCATCAGCGTGTATCTGAAACCTCGCTCGCAACTGATGTTCACCTCTCTTTTGGTTTCTCTGTAGCTTTATATATGTACTCTAATGATCAGCCGTATATTTGGATCGGCATTCTAAGCTACCGACCATGGTGTTCGGTAGCCATGAATTCCGATCATGAACTGTAATGAATCACTATGTAATGTATGGCCGGATAGAACCATAATGGCTACGGTAGCCATGCGTGTAGTGAAAGATTGTGTAACCTGTGGCTGAACGGAACCATAGCGGCTACGATGGCCATGCACCTCTGAGTGCTTCATTTCATCTGTGTTTCTCTTCTACTGTGAAAATATTAGTGACAATCATGTTTCGTATCTTAACCGTATCTATTCAGAAATTTTCCTTAGTTCATTGTAGGGCGCTCGGAAAGGTCAGTGCCCCTCTAGATGCATGGCTAGCTTCATTTCATCTGGGCTAAAGTGGAGCCCCTCTGTCCGGCCTGCCATCTGGAGCTAAAGGTCAGTGCCTCCTTTTTATGTATATTTTTTTGCTTGATGTGCTCATGTGCTCAGATAGTCAGATTCCTCAGTGTTGTCTTTCATGGAGATTGAACTTAATTAGCATCGACACTTGATATTTGTCGATATCCACAGCTAAGCATTTTTCATGCTGTAGTTTAGATGTCTGTGAAAGATATGTGCACCGTGCATGTTCTTAAAGGCTTCCTAGATGTCTGTGAAAGATATGTGCACCGTGCATGTTCTTAAAGGCTTCCTAGACACAATCCCTGTTCACATGCTCTGCTGCACCGCATTCAAATGAGATGTATGTCTTCTCAATGGGCCACAAGTGTCTCAACTGAAATCATCGGCACAAACAAAGTTCAGTAGAGGCATCTGAAGGCTTGACCCGTGCATCTGTTTCATACATAGGAGATTGCTCAATTGGACCACCAGATGAACTGAAGGGTTTGGTTATGATGTCCATTGTGGTTGCTTGGGCACTGAAGCAATTGGGCTCTACTTCAACATTCACACTGCAGTATATGTTTTCATTTGTTCTAACTTTTTTTTTTGCATGTTCAGATCTCCGACTGGGGATCTCTCTTCACGGTGGCAAGTCTGCCAATGTGTTTTCCTGCCCCAGTCCGCCACTGGATTTGCCTGATAGAAGTGAGTTCTCTGGAATTGAAATTTTCATGTCAATAATTCTGGTATTATAAATTGGGAAAACTATATAGTATTCTTTTAGCTCCTCAGGGAAGAGGTCCTCCCATAACTATCTATTTGGTCAAAACTATTAATTTGTATAGGCCTATGCCCAGTCACGCAGTTAGATTGTGTACTGAGACATGACGATGGTTACTTTTATACTATATATGGTCTTAAATGTAAAATCAGGTGTCCTAGCTAGAGTAACAGTAGCTTATGAGAAATTGTTTTATTTTCTCTACAGGTGTGTTACTCTACTGCTGTTCTTTCATTCAAATTTACAGGTTGTCGCGCATGCTTTTTAACCTCAGATCTATGTATTTTTTTAGTTTATTCACTCTTGCATTGCTCTGTTTATTCAACTATAAACTGCTGAATAGATTAGCTGCTGAATTTTTATTCCCTTGTATACAATATCCAGTCATGGTTAGGCTATGCTACTGAAATGTAGCTAAATGGTATCTGCTTGTCCTCATCGTGGAAGCTGGTAATAGATTAGTTTGTAATTTCTCCCGTGATCTGTGCTAATGCATAACTGTTTTATTTTTTATTTGAAGAATCCTACGTTTACCAATGCCCTTGTGGTTCATGTATATGTTATTTTCCTTAACATTTTTCGCTCAAATAGAATTACAGTGTAGGATACAGTTTTTGTGGTTAAGGCGAAGTGAAACCCGTTGACCAATCTGAAGCATTTTTTACTTCCAATGAGTTATCTTTGGTCTTCTCTTCCTAAATGGTGTCAGTTAGTATCGGTTACTCACCTGTGCTTAAGCAACAGTGTTATTACCACAGTGCATGGCTCAGTTGTTCATTCAGACTTGAATGTGTCTTCTTTTATTCCTATTTACAGGGCATGCTCTTCTTCTATGGTACTGCTTAATTAACCTTGTCAGGTACACTGACATTGCTGCCTTCCCTTGAGATATGAGGCTCTGCTATTGTGAGTTACTAAATACTCCAACCACTTTCACCTGCAGGTGTAACCTCCACAAAGCTACCGACCACATCAATTTATGGAGCCATTACACATAAATGGATTTTGTTCTCAAGTCACTGTAGGGCGCCCGAAGGGCGCCAAATGTTCTAGTAGGCTATTATAGGTTCATGGACTCTGCAGCAGCAGGACGCGAACGGCCGCCGCCCTCCCCGTCGGCACGTGGGCCGGACACTTGCGAACGTGGCTCCCGGCCTGGGATCATAGGCCCATGCCAACTTCTGTTCCAGCGCTATTCGGACTGTGCAAAGATTGGGATCGGCAGTCCAGTTTGCCGTTAAGATTAGCCTCTGTATTGTACTAATGAACTGCCGTTCTTCTGAAACGGAAACGGTGCTCCACCGCTCACCCTACGACGGATCGACGATACGACGGTGCAGAGACGCTGACCGCGGATGGCAATGGCGTCTCGTAGTCGCTTCATCAGGTCTGGCGTACCTTGCGCCAGTCGCCCGCCGTTGCAAGGCAGATCATTAACAAAGCGGCCTTCAGGGCATGTATAACTCACAGACAGCATGCCGTCTACAAGTTTTTTCCATCTCATATATAGACGGCTCAACAGATAGCTTGTACAATGAGTTGTCTATTGGAGCTGTCTCTAAATCATTTAATGCTTATATGTAGCAGTGATCAAATGTAAATATGGTTCATGTATACCATTAAGTTGCTTGTTGATATAAAAGAAATCAAACATAAATAAGATGAACCATGATTATAATATTTCTCATCAATATAAATGATATATGATTTATTTATATTTAGATTTAAATCAAATTTACTCCATGCCAAAATGCTCTCTTCCCAAATGTTCACATACTACAATCTTCTATGGACCAAAATATTCAGGATCATTGACTGACCTCATAGACCAAGGGAGGATCACTGTATATATCAGACATGCAGACGAGCTGTCATCTCTGTATCAGTTGCTAGTGTAATGAACCGAGTCAGAGTCCATGCCTGCGCAATGCTCATCTCTCGTGCACACCCACAGCCGATCCGCACGGTGCACCTCGGCCCGACGAGATCGCCTGGGAGCACGAGCTCTTGCCGTCGTCTCGTCAAGAGACGGCTTCTCCCTCTTTCTTCATTTATTGCGCTGGGTGGAGGTGTTTTCTGCAACTTTGTCATCATGGAGACGGCATCTCAAAGCCCGTTGTACGTGCCTAGTGATTAGAGTTGGCGCCGACGGCCGGCGCGGAGTAAAGTCCCGGCCGAAAGCGTCGGTGCGCAGCAAAACCGCGCACCGAGTGGACGCGAGCACTCGGCCACTCGGGGGGTCCCCGCACCCGCACCTTCTCGTTACAGCCGGAGCCCGGAGCCGCCTGCCCCGCAAATTACGGAACCCGGCAATCGTCTCACCACTGCCGTGTACGTACTGCTATGAGTCCACGACGACTCTTGCTCGTGAAGTTATCATCGATGCATGCATCCACCAATTAAGGGTGTGTTCACTTCGCGAAAAGTAGGTGAAAAGTTACTGCAGTATCTTTCGTTGTTATTTGTCAAAATTTATCCAATCATTGACTAACTAGGCTCAAAAGATTCGTCCCGATATTTACAGACAAACTATGCAATTAGTTATCTTTTTTACCTACATTTAATGCTCCATGCATACGTCGAAAGATTTGATGTGATGGGTGGAAGATGAAATATTTTGGGTTAGGATGGGAAGTGAACAAGGCCTAAGCCGCAAGTAGTACGTACGGCTGGTTCGTTTCAAGTTCGGAGTTGCTCATGGGTATACGGATCGCAGCGTGACCGCAACATCATTTTGTATAGTGGACTGGACCATCGCCATCTATGTGCTCACATGTTACTGTTGCAGGAGTACATCTTCAGGATAAAATCTTTGCCCTTGCATTGCAACCTTTACGCTCTCCATTTCTATCATACGTCTTTTTTTCCCCTGGGAATAATTAGCAGGAGCACTGCTATATAACTTTTGCAGTCACTGGCCCCGCACCCTCGCAAAGCTACAGTGCCCGTGTCGGAACACTATAGCAACTTTTGTTTTTTAGTGCACAAAATTATCCAAAAATTGATTAATTAGACTCAAAATGTTCGTCTCGCAAAGTACAACAAAACTGTGCAATTAGTTTTTTATTTCATCTACATTTAGTACTTCATGCATTTGCCGACATTTTGATGTGATGAGGAATCTCCTTTTTGCATAGTGCAATTTGGGGTGGAATTGGGAACTAAACCAGGCCGCTGTAAACTTGTACTGCAGTACACCCTGCAAAGGGACTGAGGCAGGATATGTGACGTACGATGCTCGCCATGTTTAGATGCAAATTTTGTATAGTAAACATCGCGTCACACTGGTAGTAATTTTATTTTTATTTGGTAATAATTGTCCAAACATTAATTAATTAGGCTTAAAATATTCGTCTCGCAAAGTAGAACAAAACTGTGCAATTAGTTTTTGATTTTATGTACATTTAGTATTCCATATATGTGCCGACATTTCGTTGTGACAGGGAATCTTCTTTTTGTATAGTGGAATTTGGGGTTTTAGTTGGCCTGATTTTGGAGGTCCAAAATCTGCACAGTAAAAGATTCCCCACTGTAGCATTTCGTTTGTATTTGTGAATTTTTGTCCAAACATTGACTAATTAGGCTCAAAAGATTCGTCTCGCAAAGTACAACTAAATTGTGCAATTGGTTTTTGATTTCATCTACATTTAGTACTCCATACATTTACCGACATTTTGATGTGACGGAGAATCTTCTTTTTGCATAGTGAAATTTAGAGGAAAATTTGGCATCTAAACATGGCCATGCGCGGATGCGCCCCCATGAAACCCGATCCAGGCACAGTCCTTGGGTCCTCGAGATGCGTGCGCGGGACCCCGAGCGCTTGTCATAACCGCCCGCCAGCGCCAGGACTGGTTCTAGAACGCCGCAGTACACCACCAGAGGCCGCCAGTAGGCAGCAGCACTGGCCTGCCCTGTGTGTGTGGGCAGTGGGCATCATCGGCACACCAACCCCTGCATGCCCTCTTATATAAAAAAAAGGAAAAAAAGAAAAGAAAAAAAAGAAAAAACAGCACACTCATTCACCGCGCAGTCGGTTGCTCAGAGTCACACGGTTCACGCACAACCCATTCAGGCATTCACCCTCGTCATCACCAGCGGGCCTCCATGGTCGCCGCTCGGCGGCCAGCCCCCGCTCCCCGACAACGACAAGCGCGTGCCGGCTCCTCTTTCCGGTCTTGCGGTGCGCGCACCACTTTTTCTTGGCCCGGCCCCGGCGCCATCAGTGCGATCAATCGGCGGTCCGCCGGAGGCCGGACGCACGCGATGCGGACGGCGGACGCCGTGCACAACCACACCCGGCACCGCTTTTACTCCTGACTCTCGTACGCGCCCCAGATTTGGAACTGCAACGGTGGCAGCGGCAGGAAACCGATACGGATGTGATGTAAAGGCGGGCGGGAGTACAGTAACTTTCATATGCCCTTGTTTAGTTTCCAAAATATTTTGCAAAATATTTCAGATTCCCGTCACATCGAATCTTTAGACACATGCATAAAACATTAAATATAGATAAAAAAAATAAAACTAATTACACAGTTTAGTTGTAAAATCATGAGACGAATCTTTTAAGCCTAATTAGGCCCCGTTCAGCTGGGCTGATAAGACTGTCTCCAATCACGCGCCCCATACCTAAAAATAGGTCGCGCACAGTACTTTAGCGGCGAGAAACATCCTCCAACCGAGTAGGCAAACACACCACCCATTTTGGGTCGGAGGCGAAGCGAAAGGCAAAAAAGTGTCCTCCCTCGGTCTCTTTGCGTCTCCGCCAGGCCCACCACCAAGGGAAGGGGACGACCGGAGCCGGCTCAACACAGCGGCCGCGCGGCAGCTCCGCCTCGCCGCAGCCAGCATCGAGGGAACTCCGCATCACCACGCCCCCACCGCCGCCCCGAATCTGGGGAGGGCCACCATGGCCGGGTGCCTTGCCCACTCGCAGGCGCGAGATGAGGGAGGGCGCTGCAGCACCGTCGCCATGTCCGCCGCCGCAGGTGGGGCAGGAGGATGCGCGCCGCCGGTGGGGAGAGGAGCCGCCGGCCTTGGCTGCCTTGCCGGACCTGGACCTGCTCCCACGCCGCCGGAGATAACAAGGAGAGAGAAAAAGACATGGACTGGCAGAGAGCACGGACGTCGGACTCCCGACATCGTCCGCCATGGCTGCCTGTCGGAGCTTCGCCCGACGGCGACTCCGGCCTCCATTTCCGGAACCGAGAGCACGGGGAGAGAGAGAGGAGGGCGAGGGGAAGGTCATGGGCCGCTCACCTCGAGCTATTGCGCCATGGAGGGGGAGATCGATGAGGGCGAGGTGGGTTCTTGCAAGGAACGGAGGGAGCTCAGGGGCTCGGTACAGGGAAGGAGAGAGAGAGGCCGGCCGTAGAAAGCTTCTGGGTCGCGCGGTTGAAGAGGAAAATGTTTGGGCATGCGACCTTTTTACTGTACA
This sequence comes from Saccharum hybrid cultivar R570, assembly GCA_038087645.1. Lineage (NCBI taxonomy): Eukaryota > Viridiplantae > Streptophyta > Magnoliopsida > Poales > Poaceae > Saccharum > Saccharum hybrid cultivar. The sequence goes on from JAQSUU010000100.1 coordinate 5,336,969, forward strand.
CGACCTAAATCATGGTATGCGTCTCTATTTTAGGTAGCTTCTGTTGGAGATAGTCTAAGCCGACTGAAAAACACGGTTGACTAATTTGTGGTGAGAGAAAAATACTATTCCGACTGAAAAAACAAGCTGAAAAAGACGAATTATAAACCGGGTGAACATGCTCTTAGTCCATGATCGGACAATAATTGTCAAATAACAACGAAAATGCTACAATAGTAGCACAGTTATATTTTTGCAAAATATTTTGGAAACTAAACCAGGGCGTCAATTTGATTCGAAGATCGGAAGACGACCGTGACCTTTTTGACAGCTTGCGTGCGCCAGCCATATATACAGAATCAAAGGCACCACCGCCGCGGTCCTTTTTTGATTGTTTGCTTGCTCCTTTTCACGCCGCCGACCGACCAGGAAAAAAGTTCACTCGGATCGACACCGCAAAACAAACAGAGAGAAGGGGGAACGGAACGGATGATCTCGGCTTCCGGGAGGAACGAATCCTTGCTTGTCATCAAAATTGTAGTACCCTTTTCTTTCTTAAAAAAGAAGAACGAAACAAGGCAAAACAAAACGAATCTGTGCACGGTTACCGGCGACGGATCTGTTGAGATGAGATTATCCATGCTGCTAGTGCTCCTACTAGGCGAGGAGCATCTGGAAGAGCATGTCGTTCCAGATGTCGATGGGTCCCGGGAGGCACCAGTGGATGCAGTCGTTGTAGAGCTGCACCTTCTCGTTGGGCCAGTGCCCGTACCGGCTGGGGTGGCCGTCGGGCCGCATCAGCATCGCCGCCGTCGCGTCCATGAGCATCAGCCGCCGCCCCTTCTCGCTGGCGGCCTTCTCCGCCGCGCGGAACTCCTCCATCTGCGCGGTGTAGAAGTGCAGGTCGCGGCCCTCCATGGTGGTCTGGTTCGCCCGGAGCGGCTGCGTGCGCTTGCAGTCGCCGCCGTGGTCCCACGTGCCGTTCTCGAAGTGCGACATCGGGGAGAGCATGCGCACGATGACGCGCCCGCGGAGGTGCTCCAGGTCGTTGATGGCGCGCAGCGCCACGCGCCACGCGCGGCGCTGCGAGTAGTAGAGCGTCAGGTCGGGCACGCCGTACTGCCGGCTGCAGAAGCTGCACCCGATGAGGCGCCGCTTCTCGTAGAAGAGGGAGGGGCGGGAGAACCAGTTGGCCGCCGACACCAGCACGTAGTCGAAGCGGGAGATCTGGGACACCCACTTGTCGTCGGCCTCGTCCAGGTAGAGGCTCCAGTGGCCCGTGTGCGCGGGGCCGTCGTGGTCGGGCTCCCGCGCGCGCACCAGGAACGGCGACCAGAACATGCTGATGGTGAAGTTGTAGGCACGGTAGTGGTACACCTTGTTCTGGTCCGACGGGTTCGCCGACAGGTCCTTAGGATACGCCACCTGCAGCCGCAGCCATGCCATGTACACACTGATCAGCCATGCCTGTTGCTCTTGCGAATTGTGGAAGTGGAAGCTTCAGCTGCGCAAAAAGTCTCATGCGACTCGGCAGCAGAGCAGGCAGCAGGCTCTTGTCAATTGTCATCATCATCATCAGTCCATCACTCACCTGGGAGAGGAGGCAGAGCAGCGACTGCATGTGGTTCCGCGCCAGCGAGTCCCCGACGAAGGCCAGCGACTTCCCGCGGACGAACTGCAGGAACTGCAGCGGGTCGAAGCGCGGCAGCTCGCATCCCGACGGCCGCCACCGCCACTTGAGGAACCCCAGGTCGGGGCGCCCGTACTTGAGGCAGTTCTGGTGCTCCTGGATCATGTGGCACGTCTTGTGGTTGTAGTAGGGCGCCTCCGCGTCCGGCACCCACTCGCCGCGGAAGATGTCGCAGTACTTCATGACGCTGACCACGGGCGTGGAGGAGGCCAGCTTGGCGGCGCGCGGCGCCACGCCGACGCCCACCAGCCCGAAGTACTGCGCGTTCGTGAGCACGATGAGGATGGCCAGCGCCGAGAAGTAGACCGGCACCGGCCCGAACAGGAACCGCACCACCCAGTGGAGCTTCTTCATCCTCCTATCCGCCGCCGTCGCCGCCTCCTCGAGCAGTATTATGTGCACTAGAGACCAGGCCTCCGATTCAATTCCCCACTATCCCACTGCCTAGCAATCTCTCATCCGGCTAGCAATTCATGGCCAAGACGAGCATCGGCGCGCCGGCTAGCAAGACGGCGACGGCCTCCGCTCCGCCGCTGATGGCCGGGCTCACCGCGCTCGCTCGCTCGCTAGCTGTGTGACTGATATCTAGCTAGTGCTATCCATCCATGCCGAACCCCCTTTTGCTGCCGCGTGAAAGCAGAGAGTAGGTGCGCGGCCGGTTTCAATAATACTGCCAAGTGGGGCTCGCAAGAGAACATGTCTGTCCCTGTCAATATTAATCGCGTACGTAAGCTCCCATCATCATTAAGAAAATGCACCCCGCATGACCTCTGTCTGTTGGGGTCATTGCCCTGCCGCTCGCCTTGCCGAGCTGTAAATCGAGCTGTCTTTCACGAGTGACCGACCGGGTCGTGCGTGCCCGCTGCAGATCTGAAACAGAGATTATCCTACCGTATTATTATACTGTACGCGTTTTATAGTACTCCTACCCATGTAGCACTGATACTGCTGCAAGAGGGATGGAAGAACGGGCTACGGGAACCACAGGTTTCATCATCAGGAAGATAAACAAATGGGACAAACAGCGGTGGATGCGCGCGCCCATCGATAAGAACATGGGTTAGTTTTGTGTTACGGGAGTGCTCGCCGTGCTCGGTTTCAGAGGTGGGATGTTTGTCCGGTTGGAGTCTGAGGAGATTGACGGTGGTGGACTGGTGGTGGCGAAGACCGAAGACGCCTTCTGGTCGGCCTGGGCAGGGCTTTACCCACCATTAGCAGAATGAGAGGGAGGCAACTGGCAAGGCAAGGAACCGGCGCCCTGACATCAGATTAGATCCAAAGTAGCCATCACGGAACCGAAGGCGCGTCGCCTGATTGGCCCCATCCGGCCGGCCGGCGATCTCAGTTCGGCAGGAGGGCGGACGTTAACCCCGAGGTTGGCACGGTCTGTGCCACCATATGGAGCACAATCACGAGTCACCGAGCTGTTGTAGTTTGAAATGGGCTGCGGCCTGGACCAGATCTACATACTTGCATGTGTAACGGCAAGAACCGCGTGAATTGGGCGCAACCATTCGGCCGGAAGAGTGACGCGACACGAAAGGAGCGCAGCGTGCGTGTGGCGTCGTGAGAGGGGAAAGCAGGGTATCTTCTTCTTCTTCCGTGCCCGTCTGCCCGACTCATTGCTCCCTGCCAAAGATTGTTTCGCAGAACCGCACAAAGAGAGACAATGACCTCGTTCGACTGCCTGGTGGCTGGTGGCTGAGGCTGATTTATTGTGAGAGAAAAATACTGCTGGCTGGCTGGTGGCTGGTGGCTGGCTCTAAACTGGTGTAAGAGAAAAGCACTGCTGGCTGGCTGGTTACCAGCCAGCCGAACAAGGCCAATAATGCTACGTGGCGTGAATAGCCGGAACAGCTGTCGCCTGCTGGGGCCGGTCCCGCGGGATGGGATGGGACCACAAGCCAGCAGCGTCCGGGCGCGTGAAGTCGCCGAGGTATCTCCGGTGAAGTGCAGGGCAGTAGATAGCCACGGTGGATTGGTAACGTACGTAGGGCCGGCCGGCGAGGGCAGGAGCGCCCGCTCGCCGCTGCCGGGCGGCACATGGCGCGCGGGCCTCGCGTGCGACCATGATGGACACAACGGCCCCCGCGTAGCCTTGGATCGGGCACCGCTATCACTATGCTTGGGTGAGTGAGGTGAGGGCTCCACGGTGATGGCGATGGCGATGATGTGGTAAACGCGACAAAGCGGCAGGGGCAGGTAGGTTCATGTTGGTCCACAGCGCGGCGCATGGCTGAAAAGCGGGGAGTCGCGGCTTGGGCAAGGGAGATCCCTTGCACCCGAGCCGTTTCCATCGAGCACCACCATTTCGGCCGATCCTATAGCAGTATAGCACTACTCGGGTCTCCGTATAACAGTAGTAGAAAAGCCAGGCAAGAACGGGAGCAAATTGCCCGTTTGCGCCGCCACGGCGCCACTGCACCAGGCCGGAAACCGAACTGAGGCCGCGTTTAGATGGCCAAAAAGGCCCAAAATTTTTTTATGCAGTACCTGTCACATCGAATTTTTAGACGCATGCATGAAGCATTAAATATAGGTAAAAAAATAACTAATTGTATAGTTTGTCTATAAATGTCGAGATGAATCTTTTGAGTCTAGTTAGTTCATGATTGGATAAATTTTACCAAATAACAACCAAAAGTGCTATAGAAACTTTTTTCCCAAATTTTTTTTTATCTAAACACGCCCTGGAAGGGCAGGCTTGATCTCAGCAGCCCCTGGCCGCTGCAGGGCTGTAGTAGGTGCCACGGCCTAGAGCGTCCGCAATTCTATGCGTAGACATCATCAACGGCTCGTGGGGATGTTTGTACACGGCACATGGGATACGGATTCACCAGCAGCTACAACAAGCCTACAACACGCGCATGCATGGTCGCTAGTCGCTACCCAGGTAAAGCTGGACGAAAAGCTCACAACTCGATAGCTCGCTCGACTCGGATTGATAGTGGCTCGGCTCGACTCGACTCGTTTAATTTCTCAAACGAGCTGAGCAAGCATCCTAGCTCGTGTCTTAACGAGCCAGCTCGCGAGCCAGCTCGAGCCAGCTTGCGAGCCTAACGAGCCAAAGTTGTTGGCCTTAAACTTATATTAGTGTTATATAACTTTATGTGTTACATTTTATAATTTGTTGATGATTGGACTTTGACTCTATAAATTTTAGATTAATTTGACTCTTTTTATTTTAAATGAATGTATGGTTAATGGATACATCATATATGGTATGGAGTATGAAACATAGACAATGTATGGTGTATAGTATTATAATATAATAGGACATATTATTTTTGTATGATTTATTAAGACTTATGAATAGACTAGTTTTATATTATTACCATTATCAAACTTTAGATAATACACATATTACATTTTTGATGTTTTAATAGGGCTGGCTCGTGAGCCAAACGAGCCAGCTCGAGCTCGTAAACGAGCCGAGCCGAGCCGGCCTTCTGGCTCGTTAAGATAACGAGCCGAGCCGAGCTGGCTCGTTATCTTAACGAGCCGGAACGAGCCGAGCCAAACGAGCCGAGCTGGCTCGTTAGTCCAGCTTTATACCCAGGGTGTCTTAGGCTATCCACAGCGGGTCCGGTAAAAGTTTACTCCAGTAGCATTTTATCAGACCGGAGGCTGCAGCGGCATGCTCTAAACGCTACGCTAAAATAGCGGATGGTATCTCGAACGCTAAATGTGGCGTGCTAGCGTGCGTCCGGTAAAATGCTGCTCGGGGCCCACGCTCGTCCTTACGCCTGTCTGTTTGGAATTTTTTATTTTTAGTCCAAATTTGAAACAAATTTTAAATTTAACCCGCGTTTGAATTTTTTTCAAATCTAACCCGTTTGGCCCCGCCACCATGCATGGCGGGGCAAATGCACTGAACCCCGCCATGCATGGTGGCGGGGTACAGGTCCCACGTGGCGGGGGACGTGGCATGCCACCCGGGTGTACCCCATCACCGATCATGGCGGGTTACACCCCGCCACCCATCATGGCGGGGTGGCCCTGAAATTGCGGGCACGCAGGAACTGGACTAAGAAACTGTATTTATAAACAACAATCTTAGTGAGTGGACCAACAAATGAAACGAATGAAGATGTGATAATAAAAATTATTACAATGACATGTTTCAAAGTACAACACTGACAAACTACACCACACAAAGTTTCTAAGCCACTACAAATGACAAACACTAACAACGACGACGTGAAGACGTGACAACGCAAATTATTACAATGACACTTGTACGTCAATCAAATTGCGTGCACCACTGCGTAAGCAACTCGTCTTCGGACTCTGAATCCTCCACTACAACCTCCTTACCCTTGCTGGCCTCGACTGCCTTGGCCTAAGAGGCCTGACGCCGGTAGTAAGCCGCCTCCGCCTCGTCCGCGGCCTGAGAGTACAACTCGGCCTCTTCTTCGGTCATGTCTATTGGCCCCCATGTGTCGAACAACGGTGTCTTATGGCTGTGGTACGCTGCCTGACCCTCCTCTAATTCAACATCCTCCTCGGGCATCGGTCCTAACTCCTCTGCAAGACGAAGTAGCTCGGCTATCCTTCCCATGTCGTAGGCATCCTCGTCCTGAGGGTAGCCTAATTCTTCGGCTAGACGAATGAGCTCGCCTATCCTCCCGGTGTCGTCGTCTTCCTCCGGCTCGACCTCCTCTCCAACCACTATCGGACGGCTTGCGGTGCCACCAACTCCTGCGTCCCGCTTTAGTGTCCTATTCTCCGTGTACCTAGCACGAGCCACATCTGCTTGCCAGTTGCCGGTGCTTCCAATCTCTACAAGTACAAAATGCAAACAATTAACATGATCTTTACAATGACTTTATTGACAGTCAAACAAAGAAGATTGAGTTTTCAAAAACGTAATGACTCACTCACACATAATGAGTCAATAGTATCGTTCAAGCCTTGCATCTCTGCTCTCACAGCCTCCTCTGCAGCCTTCCTTACATCCTCTTCAGCCTTCTGTGCCTGGTACTCCTCTACATCCTTCTTCTTTTGCTCGTACCACTTCTTCCACGCAATACTCTCCGGGTTACGAACACGCAGGTCTTGGGCCCGTCGTAGCATTTTCTTCTTATGGTTCTTAACGAAATCAGTGACGTAGTTTGCAGGATATCATCTCATCTTGCGAAGTGCTACCATTGTCTTATACTCATCCTTGAACTTATAAACATCATCATATGATTCCCATTTGCATTTCTGAGTGCTCTGTTGCAACAAATAGATGAATACAAAGTTAGCGTACCAAAGCAAACAAAATAAAACATTAGCACTAAGTGTCAACAGTCCTAGCAAACCTCGTCATAATCGATCATGTGGCCACAGAAGTGCCCAATCCCAAGGCCTGAAGGGACAAGGCCGTAGCTAGCTTCAACACCACATTTGCACAACACAGGAGGCGCAATAGACCTCCTCTTCTTCTTCTAGTCTGGCACCTCCTCATTCTTCTCCGGCTCCGGCCAATGGCTCTTTGGACCATAGACCCATTCCTTGAAATGGCACTTGGGAAAATCATGATCCTACAAAATCAAAACAGTAAAACACACATATAGGACATGACATTCCAAGGTTCACTCAAATCTTACCTCATGTCGTAGAGGACAAATGAACTCTTGTTCATTGCGTGGGTTTATCACGGCTTGCTCTCCGCAAAGGCACTTTGGAGGATCCTCGAGCCGGCGTGCCGATGCTACGGCCTTCTCTTCATCTGTCATAGGAGGAGGGTTAGGAGGGGGCGGAACCCAGCGAGTAAACACCTCACGCTTGCAATGATCAACGCCGGGGTAGAAAAGGAGAATACTTGGGTCAAACTTGTCCGGATCGTCGATCCATTGGAAGAAAAAGCACCGGAAGTACGACTACAAAAAATTTTGAATTATCTCATCACGAATACAACATCAGAAACCAATAAGAAAAACAAAGGGCACAATTACTTACGCTACAACTATAACATGTGTAGAAGCAATGAGCCGCAGTATCTGGATGTCTCGACTGGCTCACGTGCGCCGGATGACCACAGTCACAGTTAGGGAAAGGTTCCTCGGGAGGAACGGGCGCATCCTTGCAAGACACGTCGGGGTACATCTCTCTAGGACGACCCTTTTTCCTCCAAATCGACTCACGATACGAGTCCTCCATCTAATAACACGAAATGATTTCTACACAAAACACATATCACTTATATAATGTACAATATCAATACGATAAAAACTAATATAACTTTACTAACTACATTAACCAAACGATGGACGCAGAGAAGGGGTGGCCGGAACAAGGTCTGACGATGGGCCGGTAGCCGACGGGGAGGGGCCCTAGGCGGGAGGGGTGCCGAGGGGAGGGGAGCTCGGTCCTGGGGCGGAGAGGGGCGCTGCGGGAAATGGAATGGATGAATGGCCAAAAACAAGAAGTGCCCCGGCTTTTAAATGGGCGGGGTTGTACCCCGCCATAATTCATGGCGGGTTAGGGGTACCCCGCCATGATGCATGGCGGGGTACTCCTTTCCACGCTGGCCTACAGTGTGCCACGTGGGACCTGTACCCCGCCACCATGCATGGCGGGGTTCAGTGCATTTGCCCCGCCATGCATGGTGGCGGGGCCAAACGAGTTAGATTTAAAAAAAATTCAAATGCAGGTTAAATTTAAAATTTGTTTCAAATTTGGACTAAAAATAAAAAAAAAAATCTCTGTTTGCGCGAACAGGGAGAGAGAGCAAGTGGGGAGGGAGGGAGGAAAAGCATCTAGGGCCCACGCTCATCCTTGCACCTGTCTGCTCATGTGAATGGGGAGAGAGAGCAAGTGGGGGAGGGAATCTTGATGTGTGGACCCTATAGTGCATAGATGATGATATAGAGTATGAATGGGTGCGGGAGAAAACAATGTAGAGGAGAGAATTTTGATAATCAGGCTGAAATATTTCTTTTAGAGGATGAATATAGAGGATCACGAGTGCGGACAGTCTTACGAAGTCTTACGAAGTCAAACAATGACTCGTGCAGATCCAGAGTTTTCACCACGCGGTATATGCGACTGCGAAGCCCGATGAAAATGAAAATATATGATTCATCTCTTGCTCTTCTTTTCTAATCCTAGCAAAGCAGGATCTAGATCGGGGATATATGCCCTAAGGTCCCAGCGCACGGCCGGTCGTACAGCACCACGAAGCTGGTGTGAATTAAAAGATGTCGTATGCTTACACAAGGTTTCAGTGAAGTACGCACCGACAGGAGCGAACAATGTTTCAGAAAATTCATCCTCAAATTTCACTATGTAAAAAAAGATTCTTCATCACATTAAAATGTCGGTACATATATGGAGTACTAAATGTAGATGAAATCATAAACTAATTGCACAGTTTTGTTGTACTTTGCGAGACGAATATTTTGAGTCTAATTAATCAATTTTTGAACAATTTTTTGCACTAAAAAACAAAAGTGCTACAATGTTCGGGGGTGGCACTGCACAAATTCGGCCACCCCCGAATCAGGGATCTAAACAAGGCCCATGGCCGTGTTTAGATCCCCAATTTGGGGGCCGGATTCGGCAACTGTTGCTACAGTATTCCGAGGAACACTGTAGCAACTTTTGTTTTTTAATGCAAAAAATTGTCCAAAAATTGATTAATTAGACTCAAAATGTTCGTCTCGTAAAGTACAATAAAACTGTGCAATTAGTTTTTGATTTCATCTACATTTAGTACTCCATGCATTTACCGATATTTTGATGTGATGGAGAATCTTCTTTTTGCATAGTGGAATTTGGGGGAGAATTTGGGATCTAAACATGGCCCAAGTGTAGTTGCCCAAAGTTGGTGCCGCCAAAATCACAGTGCAACACTGTAGCATTTCGTTTGTATTTGGTAAAAATTGTCTAAACATTGACTAATTAGGCTCAAAACGTTCGTCTCGCAAAGTACAACAAAACTGTGTAATTAGTTTTTGATTTCGTCTACATTTAGTACTCCATGCATGTGCCGATATTTTGATGTGACGGGAATCTTCTTTTTGCATAGTAAAATTTGGGAGCAAATTCTGGAATCTAAACCAGGCCAGGTACATTTGGACAGGAAACTAATAATGTTTCAGAATACGCACTGACAGGATACAGGAGTACCGTATATACCAGCAGGCAGTAGTAGCATATACTAGCAGTAGTGCTGTACTAGAAGTATAATACGAGTACAGTTTTGAAACACAAGGGCCGTGTTTAGATGCCGACCGAATCGGCACTGCGCGTTACAGTGTTCCTGGCGCGTTTTTGTTTTTTAGTATAAAAAATTGTCCAAAAATTGATTAATTAGACTCAAAATGTTCGTCTCGCAAAGTACAACAAAACTATGCAATTAGTTTTTGATTTCATCTACATTTAGTACTCCATGCATTTGCCGACATTTTGATGTGATGAAGAATCTTCTTTTTACATAGTAGAATTTAGAGAAAAATTTAGCCCTCGTTTAGTTCCCCCAATTCTCCCCAAATTTCACTATGCAAAAAGAAGATTCCCTGTCACATCAAAATATCGGCAAATGCATGGAGTACTAAATGTTGATGAAATCAAAAACTAATTGCACAGTTTTGTTGTACTTTGCGAGATGAACATTTTAAGCCTAGTTAGTCAAAATTTGAATAATTTTTATTAAAAACAAACGAAATGCTACAGGAATTCTGATACAGTATTTTTCTCCCCAATTTACCGAACTAAAGGAGGCCTTACAAACTAAACAAGGCCAAGGGAAAGGGCATCGCTCACTGAATTCATAGAGTACGTGCCACTGTGGTAGTGTAGTCTGTGGCCCATCCATCTAAAAAAAGGCAAAGAAAAAAAGTTGCTCTGGGTTAAGGGGCCATCCATCGGCTGCAGCAATTTCGATGGTCGGGGCGGTTGCAGCAATTTTGGCGAAAATATCACATCAGAAAAGAGTTTTGGATACTAATAAAAAAACTAATTATATAGCTTATCTAGAAACCGCGAGACGAATTTATTAAGTCTAATTAATCTATTATTAGCATATTTGTTGCTGTAGCACTTTAGTGTCAAATTACGAACTAATTAGGTTTAAAATGTTCATCTCGTGATTTCTAACTAAACTGTGCAATTAGTTTTTTTATCAATATTTAATGCTCCGTGCATATGACACATGATTCGTTACTGTAGTTTTTCGTGAAAAGTTTTAATCTACTACTTTGTCCCTTAATGTTAGTCGTTCGGAAACATGTCTATGAGAAAAACATGATTTTCTAGAGACAAACATTTAGTGACGGAGGGATTAAAGTATCTGCTCCGCCCGGCAGTGACGTAAATTTCCGAGCTCGTACCGTCGTTGGGCACCACATGGGAGACGCTGCCGTTTAACTGCTCCTGCACGTGGAAGGACTAGTACTGTCACAAGGTCTGCCCACTACACTACTAGAACATTGCTCAGTTGAAAAAGCAGATTAACTGGTTAAGGCCTCGTTCACTTGCCATGCATACCTAAAATATTTCCTCTTTCACCCGTCACATCGAATCTTTAGATACATGCATGAAGCATTAAATGTAGGTAAAAAAATAACTAATTGCATAGTTTAAAGTTCGAAACGAATCTTTTAAGTCTAATTAATCCATGGTTGGACAAATTTTACCAAATAACAAAAAAAAAAAATGCTACAGTAACTTTCCACCCAAATTTTCTCAACTAAACACAGCCTAAGTTTTCCTTAGCAATTCTCGTAAAGATTAACCTTTTTTTTTTGCCGTGGCTGTACTCCCTACTAGGGATGAAAACGGTACAGATATTTTCCGACCGTATTCGAGACCGAATTCGTTTAGAGGGGTTTTAATCCGTCCGTATCCGAGTCCGGATATTTAACATCCGATACCGTATTCGTATCCGAATATTTAAATCACATATTTATGATGTCGATATCCAATCGTATCCTATCCGGTATTTTTGATACTATCCGTATTCGAATCCGAATCTGGACATAAATATGAAAACAAATACGATATCAGTGATATCCATCCGTATCCGATACGTTTTCATCCCTACTCCCTACTCCTCCCTTAACTCGAACGGCTGAACCGTTGGTTTTTTGGTTTGACACAGCTGAACCGTTGTTGAGACTCAAAGCTACCCACTTGGATTGCGGTGTCCCTGTTTTGATAGTAGCTGTGTCCCCCCTGGACCCTGGTGGCCTGGTCCGTTCCACGAACCGCGCCATCGCCAATTGTCATCCAAAAGCATCGACGAGCCATGGCCCATGATGGGGGTATTCTTACTGTTGGTAAAAAAAAATATATATCCTGATAACCAGCTGACATGCATGTCGCATACAAATCGTACGTGGTGTCGGCACTCGGCAGTTGCCTAGTGTGGCGCACCGACACCCTCGGATGGGCTGGGTAGATTTGGACGAGCTGCTGCCACGCTCGCAGTACCTACTGGGCTGGGTGTGGTAAGCACTCCTACTATTGTTTACTATTGTTTAGTTCCGAAATATTTCAAGAAAAAGCAGTAAATTTCTCGTCACATTGAATTTTTAAATACATACATAGAACATTAAATATAAATAAAAAAATAAAACTAATTACACAGTTTATATGAAATGGACGAGACAAATCTTTTAAGCCTAATTAAGTCATGATTGGACATTAATTACTAAATAACAACGAAAAATGCTACAGGCACCGTTTAGATGCCAAAAAAATTGCTAAAATTTTCAGATTCCCCGTCACATCGAATCTTTGAACACATACATGAAGCATTAAATATAGATAAAAAAATAAAACTAATTACACAGTTTAGACGAAATGGACGAGACAAATCTTTTAAGCCTAATTAGACCATGATTGGACAATATTTACCAAATAACAACGAAACTGCTACAGTAGCGTTTCGCCAAAAATTTTGCCAGCTAAACGGCCCCTAAACAAGGCCCAAACAAAGGCCTCGACTGGCACGAGACAAGTCTGTCATTGTTCCTGTCGCATCGCCGGTGCGGACAGGAGGTGGGCCGGGGTAAAAAACCGAGCGAAGCAACCGACGGTAACTAACGGCAGCACAGCACCTGCCAAATTGCGCTAAAAAAAATTCAACCGACGGTGAATGGAAAAAAAAAAGCTTAAACACAACGATTTCAGCGCGACTCGTTGACTGAAGTTTGCAGTGCCAGCGCGCAAGGCCGGGCGCAGGCAGTGGATCGATCGCTGGCGTTCCGCGCTCCACAGCCGACTCAACCGGCCGGGGATGTGCAACTCCTGATGTTGTGATCACCCGTGGCGTGTTGAACATGCATGGGCAGTGCAATGCGGGTCGCACGTTCGTAATGGGGTTCTTTAGTTTAGCTAGGCGCTGTGACGCAGCCCTCCGTTGATCAAGGCCCGCATCCCCCGGCTGCTTTCCCGGATTTTGGTTAGTGTCACTTATTAGTTGTCCCAACCCAACGAACGGATATACTCCCTCTGTCCGGATATATTTGTCGTTTTCGGTTTTCACGTCACACTCAATTTATAGAAAATACGTATAATATTTGTATCTCTAAATAAATTTATTAAAAAAACTAGATTTAAAGATTTTTCTAATCATATCAATTATTTATCACAAATATTAATATTTTTTAATATATATTTTGTCAAAGTTTTTTCTTAGAAAGCGAAAGTGATGGATATTTTGGAACGAAGGGAGTAAGCCTAGAATTTGCCTTTTGCCATTATTGGAACGGGCACGATCCGCGTGCAATCACTCAGGCCTTGTTTAGATGGGAGAATTGGGGAGAAAAACACTGTATCAGAATTCCTGTAGCATTTCGTTTGTATTTGGTAAAAATTATCCAAATTTTGACTAATTAGGCTTAAAATGTTCGTCTCACTGAGTACAACAAAACTGTGCAATTAGTTTTTGATTTCATCAACATTTAGTACTCCATGCATTTGCCGACATTTTGATGTGACGGGGAATCTTCTTTTTGCATAGTGAAATTTGGGGGGAGAATTGGGAACTAAACATGGCCTCATTTCATCCTATACGTGGTTTCGCATGACAATTGACAGCTTGGAGCGTAGTGCGGCGAGACATGCGATGATCAACGTTAGCCTGCTGACTGCTGTACACGTCAGTCGTCAGGCAACTGAAAGCGAAGCCTCTTACCTACTAGAGTACTCAACTACTCTCAAGTCGTGGCGTGCGCGACGATTTGAGCTTGAGCTCCACAAGAGCAACATGATTTCTGTTTGCCAGCTGTTGGTGGCTTCATTATTATCTCGAGTTGACTGGACCCGTTAATTGTAGTATTTGATTCTGCAAGAACATTGTGTTTCAGATCATGCAAGGTTTATCCTCGAGCCTCTTGTCTCGCTGACGTCGAAAGGGGTAAGGATACATGACGCTTAGAGTTCGTACATTCATTATTCATAGTACTTCTCACGGAACTCTGTAACTAGAACCAGGACGAACAGAACAAGTCCGAGACGGGATTCGACTCCGACCGACTCTGCATAAAACTTCTCCGCGGGCCTACCAACAAATCCCACGGCAGCCACCTACTTCAGGCCCCCCACAGCCCACACAGACTCCGTGATTGTGGTGATTCGCCCCTTCTAACATATGAACATAAGTGAACCCACTCAAGAATCTTAATCGAAATGTCAATGGAAATTCTCTGGTCACCGATCGTCCAGATGGCCGTGTTCGTGGGCCATGACACCAGCCCAACGGCCCGACGGCCTAGACGGAAGGATAAGGTTCTCTCCACCGCACGCAACAGAGGCCGAGGGGCCGCAGCCCGCCGCGGCGGTGCCGATATGCCATTCCCTATCCCGACGGCAGCCGCGGCGCCCTGCCCATTACGATGGCGGCCGTGGTGGCCATTCCTGTCCCGACGCCAGCGCTCCCTCTCCTTCCCCTACGGCGGCGCTTCCTCCTCGCCTATGGATTCTGCCGCGATTCCCTCCCTTCCTCCTCAATGGTGGTGGAGGCAGCAAGCCATCTCCCCTCTTCCACCGATGGTGGGGGTGGCAGGCACCCTCCCCTCATGTGGATCCAGATCCAGTTCTCATGGCGCCTCAAAGGGCCTATGGCGGGGTGCAGAATGCGGCTGTGATGTGCTCGACGGCATCATGTCCCTCCTCGCCGGTCGCTCCGCGCCACCGGCGAGCTCTACATCGATGAACTTCAAATGTCGACGAGCCTCCATTTCTTCCAAGGAGCAAAGAGATGTTGCACTAAAAATGCATGTTGCAAGTGTGCATTTCAAATGTTTAAGATGTTTTAGAGGTATGTTGCAATTGTTTCATATGGATGTTGCAAAAGCTGACCGAGATGTTGCATATGTTGCAATAGTTGTACATGCATGTTGCAAGCTTTTGTTCTCTATGTTTCATCTGTTTTTTTCAGATGGATGTTGCGAGTGTGTTTATCTGGATGTTGCATACGTTTCACACATATGCTGCAAGTTTTTACCTGGATGTTGTGTATGTTTTGCAATGTTTTTTCAAGTGTTGTGCTTTTGCAAGTGTTTCAGAAGCACATTTCAAGTGTTTCATCTGTCTTAAGATGTATGCTGCAAATGTTGTATTTTGATGTTTCAAAAGTAGATCGGGTGTTGCATAAGCACGTGGAAAGCGGGATGGGGCACGAGCGGTCCCCGCGCACAGTCTGGCGGCATGGGCGACGTACGGGCGGCACAGGAGACGTCTAGGGGCACGTTGGCGGAGACGTGCTGGCGCGAGCGAGTGCGGCATGTGGGAGACTGAGTGCAGCGCGGGCGCCCATCCAGACGTCTAGGTGCTAGCACTTCCGAAAATGTCGAAGTTCCTTGGGGCTAGTTAGGTTAATCCCTTACCCATGGGGATTGAGGGCAAATGATCACAATACCTACTCCTTTCAAGCCCCTTACATTCCTAAAAGCCCAAAAATCACTACGACCGAAATTCACAGGTGCACAGGTATGGTTAATGAAAAGGAAAAGAAAAGATAATAAACATGCTAAGCACAGAGCACGCCACTTTTGGCAGACTGAAGCTAGTGCATGTGCAGCACATGACCAGGGCCTCGTTTAGATCCCAAATCCTCCCCAAATTCTACTATGCAAAAAGAAGATTTCCCGTCACATCAAAATGCCGGCAAATGTATGGAGTACTAAATGTAGATGAAATCAAAAACTAATTGTACAGTTTTGTTGTACTTTACGAGACGAATATTTTGAGTCTAATTAATCATTTTTTGGACAATTTTTTATACTAAAAAACAAAAGCTCCTACAGTGTTCTGACAGGAACACTGTAGCGGCAGACCCGAATTCGGGCCTCAACTTTCGGCATCTAAACACGGCCCAGACAAAAGGAGGACTAGCTGGCTGGCCTCGAAGAGAACTGGTCAGATTAATCCTGATCGCTCTCCACTATACATACTTGTTGAGCGCCCGTCCGTCTGTGGCTTCCATCCAGACGTGACTCGTCCTTATTCACTCGTCTGTGTCGCTTGTGGGACTTTCTGTCTGGACCACATGGCTTATCCTCATCCACTGCCCACCACATGGCTTATCCTCATCCACTGCCCGCATCGCTCGCGTCACTCTGTGTAGTGCGCCTCCTGATCGTGGGACGGATTTTGCCCGCGCTGATTGTCGGCGCCGGCGCCGCCCGAGCCGCGTCCTCCCCCCCGGCTTGTACTCGTGCCTCCCATCGCAGCCGCGCTCCATCCACCTGTCGTGGCCATCGCTGAGGTCTGTGCCGCCGACGAGATCCACACTGGTGACCTCCGCGCACTCCAGGGCATCGAGCTCCGCGCCGGTGTCGAGCTCCACAATGACGAGCTCCATTCGTCCGAGCAGCGAGGTTACATTGCGCTTGCGTTAAAAATGCATGTTGCAAGCTTATGTTTCAAGTGTTTTCAAATATTTCATAGGTATATTGCAAGTGTTTTATACGGTTGTTGCAAAAATAGATCGGGATGTTGCACATGTTGCAATGGTTGTACAAGTATGTTGCAAGCTCCTGTTATCAATGTTTAATCTTTTTTCGACGAATGCTGTAAGTATGTTTATTTGGATGTTGCATATGTTTTCACACATATGATGCAAGCGTTTTTATCTGGATGTTGCGTATGTTTTATAATGGTTTCAAGTGTTTTTCAGATGTTTTTACAAATGTTTCAAACGCATGTTTTAAATATTTTATTTGTTTTCAAATGTATGTTGCAATTGTTGTCTCTGGATGTTTTAAAACTAGATCGAGTGTTGCATCTTTTATTTTCGCTTTTCTGCTGTCTCGCCTCGGTGTCAGGCACGGGAAGCAAGCGCAGGTGGAGACGGTCTCCACTAGCGCGGGCGGACCTCACGTGCTTCCTAACGGACGCAGCAGACGAGACGTGGACGGGCAGACACGAGATACGAGACAGAGGACCGCGGCGCGGATGCCCGGACTAGAATACGCGGTGCTTCCTATGGGTGGCGACCAAGAACTGTCTGGAGGCAAATGCAAGGTGAGTTGCCCGATAGCGACAAGACCAGCAGAATTTGGAGGCCTTGGAATTTGGGACCGGTCCATCGTTTCAGCAGGGCCCTTCGACCTTTTTTTGAAACCAGGGTTTGGAAAGGAATGGAACTGCCCATTGATAACACAGACAGATTGGTCTTTTTTTGGTCTAAAAAATAACAGACAGAGCGCTATTTGCAGCTGCAACCAGAGTTCAGGTCATGAACGGCCGTCGGGCATGTTTCTGGTCTTCGAGCTGGATGCAGGGTCAGACTCTAAGCGAAAGAACAGAACAGTTGCTGAGGCACTCCAAGGAAACAAATGGATCCAGGACATTGCATATGCTCTGAATGATACCCTCTTATCCGAATTTTTCCATCTCTGGACACTCTTGCTGGGTTGTGGTTTCAATAATAATAAGCTTGAAGAAGACAAAATCACTTGGACTTCGGAGGCCTCTGGGGAATATTCAGCCCGCTCTGCTTATCAAATCCAATTCAGTGGACATTGTTCCTCTCTGTTCCCAAAAATGATCTGGAAAATCTGGGCGCCGGCGCGCTGCAAATTCTCTTTGGCTGCTACTACAAAACAGAATCTGGACAGCAGATCGGCTACTGCTACAAAAATGGCCCAATAATTATTTATAATCCTCTATGGCTCTATCTCTATCTCTATGCGAGAGAAGTCTGGAAACAGTAATGCACTTATTTGTTGAATGTTCGGTCTCGAGAACCATATGGTCTGGTCCTAGGTCAGCATGTGGAGCAACAACCAAAATCTGAAACCTGACTCCTGGAGCACCACTCAACACATAAATAGCAGGTTTGTCGAAATTGTCAGTAAAGGGATTATGCAAGCGCACATTCTAGCAATACTGGTGATCCGGAAACTATGGAAACAAAAAAATGACAGGATTTTCAAGCAAATTTTTAAGCCTCCATAATCCATGCTAGCGGAAATACATGATGAAGTTCTCCTGTGGTCTTCGGCTGGAGCAAAACTACTACCACCACTAGTACAAGTTGTATTTTCAAGTAATATGTAATATGTAGTTTTCTTTTACTTTAAAAGCCTAAGGTGGCTGTCTGCCACCTAAAGGTAACGCTGGGGCGTGTTGCGCTTATCAAATATCTGCTTATTAATATATATGCCTGTAACCAATCCAGATCTTTCAAAAAAAAACCCCCTCCCCAAGACAGTTTCCTGTTTACTGGAGCGAAACAGTACAGATGGTGCACACTCTTTGCTGGAGCAAAACATTTTCAAACAGCAAACAGCATCAACCAGGAAGCAGGACATATAAACAATGGTAGAAGTAAATATGTAATAAGGACCATAAGTGACAAAATTATGTACAAAAGTCAGCAAGAATTTTGATAAGGAACAGGAAGGAAGAGGAACAGGGTTCAGATCAATGACAACCAAAGAATGATACCAAAAACATAGCAATGTAATACAGATAAACCATAAACTATTTAATCCTGTTGAAGAAACAGCACCAGGATGGAAAAAAAACAGTTAGTGTTTCTTTAATCAATCTATAGCCATAATGAAACAATTTCATAAATACTGCTAAACCACTTGGTGATCCAGCCACTAATCTCCAGCAAAACTGTAGCCCTCTGTTTTAATAATTCCACATAAATGAAGCTGATTGGTTGTGAGAGAAAAACACTATTTTATGGCTGATAAGTTTAAGTGAACAGAGCCGAAAACTCAAGTTAATAAGGCTTCACCTGAAAGATTCTCTCTCCTTTGCATTAATTGCATACAAACAAAGACAGATAACACCCTCAGCAATTTGGAGTCAGCTGCTACAAAACAATGTTTTTGACACTTGAGGAGCTCAGCCATTCAGAAGTAGGCAGGGACGAATTTACACAACCTAAGGAGTTCAAACGGAAACTGAAAACAGCAACGCACTGAATATTGAAAAGACCCACAAGCACACCAGCATAGAGAACTCTTGGTTGTGAAACATAACAAAAACGAACCAGCAGTAAATTTGATTTGAGAGATAGAACCCTTCTAGCTTCACGCTAAAACTGACCTATGGCAGAATAAAAGGCTATTCCAAACTAGAGACTGGCGGTTCACCAGATCTAAGATCTTGAGAAATGAAGGCCCAATTGTCACTGCATTTTCTCACAGTGGTGAAAGAAACATTGCATTGGATAGCGAAACGGTCATCCTTGAGATACTCTGATTTCTTCAATTCTTCCCTACTGATGAAATCCTTGAGGCCCCAGCAATCTCCACGTGAAAACTTATGCATCCCTACGTCACGCGGCAACGCTGGCTTGCCAAGCTGATCGAGTAGGCTGAACTGTGATTGCACTGGGACGGGCTCATCCTGAGAACTGACAACGATGTGGCGCCTATATTTGGAGTGGCTGCCACTGGGGTAACACAGGAGACGCCAGATGTGGCCCCCCAACATCGAAGTCACATGATTCAATGCCCTCACCATGGCTGATCGCCTCTTTCAAGTGTGAGTAGCCATCAATCCTCAGAACGTGGGAACCACTCACTGGCTTTGAGACAATAGTAGATGCGGAGCGCAACACTTGTCCAGCTGATGACCGCAACATGGGGGCTGCCATGGAAGTTGTACTGATGGAAGTAACCAGCTGTGCGTGCTTCTCAGTTAGCGAAATGTCTTCTTGTCAGATTTTGCCTGAAAGAGATATTGTGTTTTTCAATTTTGATATCTCACCAACAAGGTATGTAGCACACAAGCAATACATGTAATTATCATAGGAAATCTGAGCCCAGATTAATTTCATTCAATTTGGGCAATTCTAGTTTTTGAAACCGAAGGCAACAAATACAATCTTGCATATTAAGATGGCAAACGCTGCTTTACCCTCAAGGACAAGAACTTAGATTACACAAGGCCAGATTACTAGATGAATTGACAGTTAGGGGACATATAATATTATGAAAAATTCGAATTCCACTTCTCACATACCAACTCAAATAATCAACCACATAAATGTGATGGACCCAATTGATGGAATTGAGGCATATTGTTATTTATCAAGCGTTTGGTTAACAGATGTGTCCTCTGATAGCAAAATTCTCGACACCAATCAACCAGAGATTACACAAAAACCAGGAAACCTAAAAACATGCTTAGGATGACCATGGTTCATGAGTAGCACACACAGCACGCACTAAGACATGGCGATGAACATCATTACCTAAAGCCAATAGCCGCAGCCTGCAAGGATTGCGGGTACGACCGGACGAAGGCTTGGAGTGGCGGCTCGTCGTGGTCGGGTCAGAGATCCGTCGATGACGTCGCGGCGCACCGGGAATCAAGGATGAGGTACGGTGCTGCCTAGGCAAGGACAACGGCGGCAGCGGCCAGCGGGGGGTTCTGCTTCCCTTGGCACGGACGGCGGCGGTTGAGAACTACCTGGAAGGAGGGAGGAGGATTTCGCTGTAGGCGAGGACACCTCCACACCGGCGACTGCCGAGCCGCCGATGGCGGGACGCGGCAGTCAGAACCCTACGTGAGATCGCAATTCCGACCACCCCCTACCCACGTGCTCCATTTTGCTTGGTGGGCTGTTGGTGGGCCAGATTTCTTCCCTCACCAGACCATCTTGTTTTTGTTTTGTGGTAAAAAATATGGTAAAACTTGATAAAGTTTCTAATCATAGAAAATGTCTACATGCTTTTAAAAATTCGAAAAAAAATCTAAACGTAGACTAATATATTCTAAATCTAAATAAAATATTTAGAGCTCATAAAATATAACTCTGATGATAAAAAATAGATTTAGCTCTAGGAAAATGAAAAAATATCCAAAAACATCTAGAAATTTCTAAAAATATTCTAATCGATGTATAAACCTATTTTAAAAATTTTTCATGGCAAAAATATAAGATGCAACTAGCATGAATGCAACATACATAATGTTGAATGCATTAGTGCTAGTTGTTTTTTATGTTTTTATTGTGATAATTTTTTAAAACATGTTTATATATCGATTAAAATATTTTGGGAATTTTCTAGTTTTTTTATAACTTTTACATTTTTCTAGAGCTGAGTCTATTATTGAAGAATCTAGAGATACTTTCATGAGCTCTAAATATTTTATTTTGATTTGACATATCCCAATCTATTTTTAGATTTTTTTGAATTTT
Source organism: Saccharum hybrid cultivar R570 (assembly GCA_038087645.1). Lineage (NCBI taxonomy): Eukaryota > Viridiplantae > Streptophyta > Magnoliopsida > Poales > Poaceae > Saccharum > Saccharum hybrid cultivar. The sequence goes on from JAQSUU010000100.1 coordinate 5,358,247, forward strand.
TAAAAGCTTAAAGATATTTTATGTGGTTTTAAGTTTTGACGTATATACCAATTATTAACTAAAAAATATGAAGCCACGTCAAAACCACTCCAAACTAGGGCAGGGCGGTAGTTTGAACCATTTTGACAGTTAGGGGGTCAAAAATATCTAGTTTTGAAGTTAGCCACCTGTGCTCCTCCAATCTCATCAAAATTTTCCTTTTTAGCTCTTTTATTTTTATTTAAGAATTTCACATTTTTACCCTGCCAAAATAATTTGCCGAAATGGACCCCAGACCTTGGTGCCAAATGTAATGGCATCTAGGTTATACATCTCGGCGCCATATCCTTTGGTGCCGAGGTACAACACATGGCATGGACATGAAGCTTACGTGACAGGAGGTTCGACGCCAAAAACATATGACAGTACTGAGCTCCCAGAACTAGGCACCAAAGCAAGTGACGCCCAGCTTGATGCTAAAGGGTGTGGTACCAAGACCTAGAGACTTAACCCCGCGCACAATCGCCTGCTCGGGCACTGTTCCTTCTCTTTTCTCTACTTGAACAAAACGACAATGGGATGTTTCTCACTCCATACCTGTCACAGAACCTCCTAATTATGATGGCCCACATGTACCTATCATCGTCATAATGACCTTTAACAGCCGTACTTATGTTTCTCATAATTTAAAAGGCCTGCTTTCCTCCGAACAGGATCCAATCACAGGAGTATTACAATATTACAACAGTTTATTGAAAATACCATCAGAGTAAAGTAGCGGAAGTCTTACAATAACTTAAGTTTACAGACCACACTTTCCAAATTTCAAACCTTAAGTAGCATTGTTACAAACCAGTAGTAGGGAAGTATCAGTAGTAACTTTATTACAAACACACAAACGAAGTGTCTTGCCCAGAGGCCACACAGTCTATTCGTCGTCACTTTCTTTAGTCACAACGGTCATGCAACAAGGCTCAAAGCAGACTTGTTCATGAACCGCACCTGTAACAAGGGGTTTAACAAAACCCTAAGTATGAGAGTACTCAACAAGACTTACCCGACTAAGAAAATGACTCCAAGGGCATGCTAGCTTTAGGGAATCAAGGTACGGATATTTAAGAATCAAAATTTCTTTTGTAGAAAAGCTTACTAAAGTAAGTCCTTACCTTTAATATTTTACTTTTACTATTGATGGTTCCTTAACCAATTCTAAATGATGCTAGTCTAGATCAAAGTAATTCTCATCAAGATCTTTCTCATTCTCTTTCAATTCCAGTTCTTAACTACGATGTAAGTCAGGCGATCGAGTCTCCATAACCGAGGATGAAAGGATCAAAATGCCTAAGAGGGGGGGTGAATTGGGCTTTTCTAAAAATTAATTGCAAGAATTAAACCTTACAAGCCAAACTTCACCTCAAGTGCATACTAGTGTTCCTTGTGATTCTACCGGTAAAAGTTTTGCACCCTAAGTTCCAATCCTAGTCTAGCATGGCAATTCTAGGAAAGTAAAACAAGCAATAAAAGTAATACACGAAAGTAAATGCTTGAAAGTAAGGGTAAGGAACACGGTGATGTTTTTCCGAGGTATCGGAGAGTCGCCACTCCCCACTAGTCCTCGTTGGAGCACCCGCGCAAGGGTGTAGCTCCCCCTTGATCCGCGCAAGGATCAAGTGCTCTCTACGGACTGATTCTTTGACACTCCATCATGGTGAATCGCCCAAAACCACTCATAACATGAGTTGGGTCATCCACAAGCTTGCTGGATAATCACCAAACTCCCAATCACCACCAAACCGTCTAGGTGATGGTGATCACCAAGAGTAATAAGCTAGAACTCTCACTTGACCACAATAAGCCTAATGAGAAGATAGATGCACACTTGCTACTCTCTAGTGACGAATGAGGGATGTCAAGCTTTGATTCTCAAATCACTACCCTCACTAGGGCTCTTGCACTCCCTTACACTTGTAAGGTGTTTCTTAGCTGAACAAATGAGCAAGAGACATCTAAAAGAGGTGAAGGGGATGTATTTACACACCCCACAGTCAAATCCAACCGTTACTAGTAAACTCAGTAAAACATGCACTGACTGGACGTGCCGGTTGATGTGACCGGACGCGCCGATCGATTGTAACGGTCGAAAACCAGAACGATACCGCTGAGTGACCAGACGCACCGATCAGGGGTGACCGGACGCGTCCGATCGTGCAAGAACCTTACTGTATTTTAACCTGATGCTCGACCGTGTCCGATCAGTGATGACCGGACGCGTCAGGTCAGCTAAGTACCTTACTGGAACATGACCGGATGCGTCCGATTATTTTCCAGTCACGTCCGATTAGACTTTTACCCTCTGAAACACGTGTCAGACTGATCAACACGTCCGGTCCTCGCAAGGACCACGTTCGATTAACCAGGTTGAAAACGTAGTGACTGTTAGTACTGACCGGACACGTCCGGTCATGACAGAGACCGCGTCTGGTCAAGGGTAAACAGCTCAAACGGCTTCGAAACGCGATGCAACTTGAACCAAGTTGCTTCCAACTAAACCTTGAGCTTTTCCTGAGCTACCTAGTGCTAAGTTTGGCAAGTGTGCACCACACCTAAACAAAAGACTTACCTAGATCAAGCTACTCGCTCATGCCCCCCTTTATAGTATGGTCAAAGGAAAAAAGCGAAGATCCTAACGACTATTCCGGATGTAACTCAACACCTTAACTTTCGGAACTTACCGTCCTTAATCTTGTCGTTGATCCTTTAAAAACTGAAATAATTTCTATCAAGGGGCATGAATACCATAGTGCCCAAAGTAGTTATCAACCCCATGACCTAACTTATCAAAGTTTCTGCAAAACACACGTTAGTCATGGTAATAATGCGTTGTCATCAATTGCCGAAACCAACTCCCGGGCCTAGATGCTTTCAATCTCCCCCTTTTGGTGATTGATGACAACACTTAGATTCAGAAGATTTAAAAGTTGAGGTTTTCGAACATGCTTGGTTGACATAAGCAAAAAGCTATAAGCACAAGGGGTTAGGAATTGCTTATGTGTTCCAAGCCAACTGAGTGTACTCATAAGATAAAACATGAAGAGTTAGTACACATAAAATATAGCTCATATGAAATCGGAGTAAGGCACGAAAGCACAACCTTATGAGCTAAAACCAATTAAGTGACATGATATAAAATAAAGTCTCACAAGCACACTTGTCACAAAATGCAGGGCGAGAAATTAAACATGATGCATGAAAGTAGCACACAAAGAAAACGAAACCCTCTATCAACACTCCCCCTAAATCTACTCTCTCTCCCTCTTTGGCATCAAACGCAAAAACAAAACAAAACTAAGGATCCGACGGGGGAACAGAAGCTGCCGAGTCAGGTGCCGAGGAGCGCGGAGTGATCACAAACTGTGAGATATTCTCCTTAGACTCTGAACTGCCAGGCTGACCCTCTGTAGATAGACGTGGCAGTAAAGCAGTCTAGGTCTGTAGAACAGGTGCAGGCACTGAAGATGAAGTAGCAACAATAGGAACTATCTCTGTCACTTAAGCCTGAAGAACACCAAGAGTGGGAGGATCTGTCGAAGCAACTGACAATGGCACAGTCTCTGTAGTCCCGGCCCCTGACATAGGAAGAACGACAGTCTCGGAAGCTGACATCCCTGAAGAAGTCACAACTGTGGTGTGCGAGGGAGTCAGCTGACCAGTCAGCTCGCTGTAGGAGGCACTCAAGTCGGTGAAAGAAGTGCTCGAGAGAAGGTGAGGTCTGGGATGATCTGGTGGAGTGAACCCCATCTGAATAGGAGTATAGCTCGGGGACTAAAAAGTCTGAGGCACTTGTTGCTGGGGAGAGATAAACTGAAAGCTCGGCTGTCCCTGACTCTAAAGTTCACTGGACTGTAGTGCTGGAGCAAGGACAGATGATGGTGGAGGTACCCCAACAGTGACGAGGTGTCGCAGGAGCTCAAGGTACTGCTGCTGGGTGGCTGCCTGCTGCCTCTGCATCTCAAACTGCTGCCTCTGAAACTCCAACTGCTGCCTCTGGAACTCGTCCTGACGAGCCTGAATCTGTGCAAATGCGACATCTATGTCCTGAGCCTGTCGCTGTATCTGAACCTCCTATCTCTCCTAAGCCTGGGTCAGCCTCTCAAGTATAGCCACCATGGCTGGGTCTAAGCGGGAGGCTGATCCTGAACCACCGGCCTCATGGCCATGAGACCGAGGAGAGCGGTACCAGGGGATTGGCTAGAAATCATCGTCAGTGCTGTCAGTAGCAACATCCTCAACTGGATCAGCTGGCTGAGTATCAAGATCTGCAAGCTCGGCCTCAACAAGACCCTCAATGGTCTCGTCCTGCTCAGCTGCTGTCTCTAGAACCTCTGGCCTCTGACGCTGTCCTGGCCTAGGTGCCTGCTCTCTAGTCACTAAAGCCCACAACTATCAAATATCATAATCTGGAAAAAGCAGTAGTGGTATCAGATATCTCAGATCTAATCTCTGCAGGTAGGTCACATGCAGATCGAATAATGAAACAGATCCAATGAGCATAAGGTAGCTGCCGGTGACCCTTGAAGCCCTCTGCTAAAGTGTCCTCCATCTCACATAGCATCAGATCCCAAATATCAAATGGTGTCTGTGAGATGAGGTGATGAACAACCTAGAGTTGCATCCGTGTCAGGTCCTCTCTGTATCCTAGCCTCGGTAGAAGAGTCCGCCTCACAATAGCATCTAGTACTCTGGAAATGGGTGTCAAGCTAGCAGGTGTACGTCTGGACCCCTTGCCAAATGGCTCATGGAAGCAGGGTCTGATCAAATCTGTGGGTGGCACTGAACCTCCGTGAGGACATCTCGGTGGTGATGTCTGTCCAAAGCACAGCTGGTGAATCTTCGTCTCTGAAGAAGGGAGTCTGAGAATCTCCCATACCCTGGTGCTATATAGTCTGTGATCACGGCCTCAGAATGCAAAGTGTATGAACTCGTGAGCAGGGTCAATCAAAAGTGAGGAGTAGAACTCTCTGACCCAAGTCCCACAGTAAGCTCCAATCCGTCCTAGAAAGTCTGACAGACCAGGTAGAAAGGATAAGTGTGGACGGAGCTGCTCACCAACCACCTCAACTAAAGCCTCAAGTTGACAGACTCTCTGAGGTTTGAATGCAATCCTGCTGTTGACGTAGGCTCTATAGAAATCCTCATGGCAGAGGTGTGTAGAAGCCCTCTGAAGCTTAGGGATCCCGCTGAGGTGGGAACCACCGACTAACCTTGACAAACCTAAGAGCCTGTACCTGTCGAGCTGTAGCTCCCCTGAGGTCAAAGTGCTCAACTAGGGGGTGACCTCGAGCCCTAGGAGGTGGACGACCTCCACGACACTGGCCCTCTAGCCTAGGAGTCACCTGAGCACGCGTCCATCCTGAGCGACGACGCGGTGGAGTCTGAGCGGTCTGCTCCCCTGTCTCTTCTGTGGGCTGCTCTGCAGGTGGGTCTTCTGTGGGCTGCTCTGCAGGTGGGTCCTCTGTGCCCTATGTGGCCTCAGTACCGAGCTATCGATCATCAAGATGAAATTAACGCTCGCCAATGTGAATCACACTTCCTCTGCCACCCCTCTCTGCTCGCTCTGCAGCATCAGCGATGGCCTGTGCAATCTCTACCTCAGTGGGTGTCCTCTTCCTCTTCTTGATGGCTAACTTCTTGCGTTTGCCATGGGCTACCTCTGTCACCCTGGGAGGACTTTCGTCCCCATCACTCGGTCCACCACCAACATTCTTGCAGCGAACCATACTGATAGAACTCTGTAGCTGAGAAGACCCTGAAAGTCAAGATTGTGTACTAACACTCGTGAGGCTTGGCCTCAATCCGTATCCGTAGGCTTGGCCTCGGATTCACAGCTGATCACCTGACACACACAGAGCATCGACAAGACCCTCTATAAGGATGGAATAGATAGAGCTACTATTAAGCATTATATTTTAACTAACAGACGAGCAAGGTCCTTACAAAAGCAAGCATACGAGATAAGAAAGGAATAGATTGAGATAGCTACCTCGAATGAGCGAAACTTCGAGAAGGATAAGAGACCTTGACGCGCTAGGGTTCCCCAAAAACGACGGATAAACGCTTGCGGAGTCAGAGACGCGCGGAGAAACCTCGACGAAGAACGGTTCAAATCTCTGTCAGAGGAGGAGACTCTGGTAGTGCGACGCGGCGGAGATGCGCACGGCGTGGAGGAGAAGCTGCGGTGCTGCGGTGGCGCGCGCGGCAGAGGAGCAGCGGCTGCGGTGGTGCGGCAGTGCGCGGGCGCGAGACGGCGGCGCGTGGAGCAGCGAGCTCCAACGCGGGACGGCGGCGCGGCGAGCGTGAGACGGCACGGTGGCGCGGCGGGCGCGAGACGGCGCGACGGCGCGGCGGGCGCGAGACGGTGCGGCGGCGTGGCGGGCGCGAGACGGCACGGCGTGGAACTCGGTGAGATGGCGAGTCGGGTGGAGGAGCGATGAAGGCGGCGGCGGATTGAAAAACTAGATCTGAACATACGGTTAAAAAGGCTAAGATCCGCTTTTCACGCGATGACTGGACGCGGTGGTCGAATGACCGAACGCGATGGAGTAGCGTCCAGTCAAAGTCCAGTAAGCTCCTGGCGCGACCGGACGTGTCTAGTTAGGGATGATCGAACGCTAACAGAGTCCGGTCAGAGTTTACCGGGAACCCAACACGCATGACTGGACGCGGTGGGGGTGGCCGGGACCGGACGCGGTGGTCACAACGTCGCGTCGGGTGCAGCGTCCGGTCACAGATCCATGAGAAGATCTTCGGGATGACCGGACGCGCTGGTGGCAGCCGGGATCGGACGCGGTGATGAAGCAGCATCGCATCCGGTCCAGCGTCCGGTCGCTGTAAAGCACCTTTCTTCAAACCGATCTTCGACGTGACTTCTCCCAATCAAGTTACAATTCAAAGAGACTCAAATAAACACCAATTGGAACCTGATATGAGGGACCTCTCTCAAATCCTTGAGTTTTTCAAATATTTTGCCTTAGGCTAGTATTATTTTTAAGAAAATAGACAATAAACACCCGAGGAGCAACATGTGGCCATGCAATAGAGTTTGTGAACCCTTGGGAGCATCAAATGCTCTCTCTATTCATGGACGAACACAGAGGTTGCTCAAAGCTAAACCGAAAAGAAATGACAAAGCAACAACCATGCATATGCAATGCAAAGCGAGAAAGGAAGACTAGGTTGCTTGTCAAGTTTGATCCACGGTTATGCTTTTTCACTCCTCCAAAGGAGGGTTATCGTAACCGCGTTAGACAAAACCTAGATGCATTGCGGAGAATTAAACATGACATATAAAACAATGCAATGCAAGGGACAACACAAGCTTATTTTTTAAAGTTACTAGAATCAAGCACATTTAGTTCACTTCTCAACCTACAAAAGGTAGCTTCATCCAAAGGTTTTGTGAAGATATCCGCTAATTGATTTTCACTTCTTACACCTTCTAGTGACATATCATTTTTAGCAACATGATCTCTTAGAAAGTGGTGGCGGATATCAATGTGCTTGGTGCGTGAGTGTTGTACCGGATTATTAGCAATTTTAATGGCACTTTCATTATCACATAAAAGTGGCACCTTATCAAGAACAACTCCATAGTCTAGGAGGGTTTGTTTCATGTATAAGATTTATGCACAACAAGCCCCCGCGGCAATGTATTCCGCCTTAGTGGTGGACAAAGCCACACTATTTTGCTTTTTAGATGACCAAGATACTAAGGACCTTCCAAGCAAATGGCACCCTCCAGATGTGCTTTTTCTATCAATTTTGCAACCGGCATAATCCGAATCGGAATAGCCAACTAGTTGGAATCTAGCTCCTTTAGGGTACCAAAGGCCAATGCTTGGGGTGTGCTTAAGATATCTTAAGATTCTTTTTACGGCACTTAGGTGAGGTTCTTTAGCACACGCTTGAAAGCGAGCACACATGCACACACTAAACATGATATCGGGCCTAGATGTGGTAAGGTACAACAAGCTACTAATCATAGAACGGTAGAGAGTTTGATCAATTGGTTTACCTCCCTCATCTAGGTCGAGATGTCCATTAGATGACATTGGGGTTTTGATTGGCTTACACTCTTCCATCTTGAATCTTTTGAGAAGATCCTTGGTATACTTTTCTTGAGAGATAAAAATCCCTTCTCTCATTTGCTTGACTTGAAAACCAAGGAAGAATGTTAGCTCACCAATCATTGACATCTCGAACTCCTTCGACATCAATTCACCAAATTCCTTGCAATAATCTTCATTTATTGATCCGAAGATGATATCATCAACATAGACTTGACAAATGAAGATCTCTCCATTTAGCTTCTTGGTGAATAGTGTGGTGTCGACCTTTCCAATGGTAAAGCCCTTCTCAAGGAGGAAATCCCGGAGGCGCTCATACCACGCTCTAGGGGCTTGTTTGAGCCCATATAGCGCCTTGGACAACCTATAAACATGATTAGGATATCTAGGGTCTTCAAACCCGAGAGGTTGTTCAACATAGACTAGTTCATTTATGAAGCCATTTAAAAAGCACTTTTCACATCCATTTGATATAGTTTCATTTCATGATGTGATGCATATGCAAGAAGGATACGGATGGCTTCAAGTCTTGCAACGGGTGCAAAGGTCTCTCCAAAATCAAGACCTTCAACTTGAGAGAACCCCTTTGCAACTAGTCTTGCCTTGTTCCTCACTACTACGCCTTGGTCATCTTGCTTGTTGCGGAACACCCACTTGGTTTCAATGACTCTTGCACCTTTTGGATGCTCTTCAAGTGTCCAAACTTGATTGCTGGTGAAGTTGTTCAATTCTTCGTGCATAGCATTCACCCAATCCGGATCTCGAAGAGCTTCTTATACATTTTTAGGTTCAAGACAAGAGACAAAAGAGTGATGTTCAACAAATGAAGCAAGCTTTTGAGATCGAGTCATTACACCCTTTGTAGGACTTCCTATGATGAGATCTTGTGGATGTGCTTGAAGTAGAGGTGAGTTTCTTCTATGAACCACTTGAGGAGATGGTTGGGGAGCATCAACATCTTGAGCTTGTGCCTCGACTTGTTCATGAGAGACATGAGTGTCTTTATTTTCAACTCTCTCATCCTTATCATCATCCAGAGGCACACGTGATGAAGATGGTGGATTGATAATTTGTACATCGTCTTCATCATCCTTAGGCTTGATGTCTCTCACCGGTATATTCTTCATGGCCTCCCTCAATGGTTCATCACCTACATCATCACAATTCTCAATTGCTCCTTGGGAGCCATTAGATTCATTAAATTCCACATCATTTGTTTCTTCAACCAAACCGGTGGCATGGTTAAATACTCTATATGCTTTGGACTTTGATGAATAACCAACAAGAAAGCTAATATCACAACGTCTTTGAAACTTCCCTAGGTGTTGACGCTTTTTGTAGATGTAGCATTTGCAACCAAACACCCGGAAGAATGAGACGTCTGGCTTTTTTCCCATTTAGCAACTCATAGAGAGTCTTCCTAAGAAACTTTTGTAGAAAGAGGCGATTTGAAGCATAGCATGCGGTGTTGATTGCCTCAGCCCACAACTTTTCTGGTGTATTGTACTCATCTAGCATTGTTCTTGCAAGGGTGATCAAGGTCCGGTTCTTTCTCTCAACTATACCATTTTATTGAGGAGTGTAGGTTGATGAAACTTCATGCTTGATTCCAATCTCATCACAATAAGCTTCAATGTTTGTGTTGTCAAATTCTTTGCCATTGTCACTTCTAATTTTCTTTATCTTGACTTCAAATTCATTTTGAACTCTCTTTGCAAACTTCTTGAAGCAATTTGCCACTTTGGATTTGTCATGAAGAAAGAAGGTCCAAGTGTATCTTGAGAAATTATCCATAATCACAAGACAATAGAGATTTCCACCCAAGCTCTTGTAAGTTGTAGGACCAAACAAATCCATGTGTAGAAGTTCTAACACTCTTGATGTTGACATGTAAGCTTTGGTTGGATGAGTATTTGCAACTTGTTTGCCGGCTTGACATGCACTACAAGGTTTGTCCTTCTCAAACTTGACATCCTTCAAGCCTCTAACTAGTTCTTTCTTCAATAGCTTGTTGAGAGTGTTTATTCCAATATGAGCAAGCCTCCTATGCCAAAGCCATCTAAGTGTAGTTTTGGTGAACAAACATGTCATTAAGTTTGCATCTTCGGAGGTGAAGTCAACAAGATAGAGATTATTGTATCTAAAGCCTTTGAAAATCACTTGCTTGTCATCTATCTTTGTAACTACCACTTCATTAGGAGTGAATAAGCATTGGTAGCCAAGGTCACAAAGTTGCCTAACGAATAGTAAGTTGAAACTCAATGAAGCAACATAGAGCACATTTGAAAGAGAGTGATCATTTGATATTGCTATCTTGCCTATACCCTTGACTTTGCTCTTTGAATTGTCCCCAAATGTGATCTTCTCTTGACATACCCCATTCTCTTCAAGTGAGGTGAACATACGAGGATCACTGGTCATATGTTGAGTGCAACCACTATCAATAACCCAATGAGATCCACCGGTCTTGTAGTTCACCTACACACAAGAGATCAAGCTTTTTGTTTAGGGACCCAAACTTGAGAGGGACCCTTGACTTTCTCAACTAGTGACTTGTCAACCCATATTTTCTTAGGCCTATTCTTGTTAGGGGGACCCAAGAACATGACTTTCATCTTTCCACTTGAATCTTTTCTAAGCATATAACGAGCATTAAAAGCAAAGGGTCTAGCATGCTTGGGCAAGGGTTGTGGTGGTGGAGTATTGCACTCATGAGCAAAATGGCCTTCTTGTCCACACTCAACACATCTCTTTGGCTTGGGTTTTGACTTGCTTTGTTGTTGTTGAGCTTTAGCCTTCTTTTCTTGATTTGCCAAGTAACCAGTGCCACTTCTATCCATCTTCATTACGGTGTTCATGAGTAGCTCACTTTGCAAATGTTGGCCTCTTGTGAACTTGCTTAGGCCGGTCTTGAGATGCTCTTTTTCTTGCTTGAGATTTTTGTTCTCTTCAATAAGTGACTCATTTGATGTTTGCTTTTCAAGAGCCATCAAGTTCTTGTTCTTATTCTTAAGCATCTCATTTTCAC